>OZ024928.1:65849482-71080317 GCA_964017235.1 Sabellastarte sp. h YS-2021
CTTGACCTATAAAATGTTGTCTGGGCTATATCTCAGAAACCATAAGGTGTAGGAAGTTGATACATGGTATGGATATTGGTTAGGGGGTATAGGTGTGCAACATCATGGTGTGACCTTGATTTGACCTGTGACCTTGCCGTAGTGGCCTTGACCTATAAAATCTTGTCCAGGCTATATCTCAGAAACCGTAAGGTGTAGGAAGTTGATACTTGGTAGGGATATTGCTTAGGGGGTGTAGGTGTGCAGCGTCATGGTCTGACCTTGATTTGACCTTTGACCTTGCCGTAGTGACCTTGACCTATAAAATGTTGTCTGGGCTATATCTCAGAAACCGTAAGGTGTAGGAAGTTGATACTTGGTAGGGATATTGATTAGGGGGTGTAGGTGTGCAACCTCATGGTCTGACCTTGATTTGACCTTTAACCTTGCTGTAGTGACCTTGACCTATAAAATATTGTCCGGGCTTTATCTCGGAAACTGTTAGGTGCAGGAAGTTGATATTTGGTAGAGACATTGGCTAGGGGGTGTAGGTGTGCAGCATCATGGTGTGACCTTGATTTGACCTTTGACCTTGCCATAGTGACCTTGACCTATAAAATCGTCAGGGCTGTATCTCGGAAACCGTAAGGTGTAGGAAGTTGATATTTGGTAGAGACATTGGCTAGGGAGTGTAGGTGTGCAGCATCATGGTGTGACCTTAATTTGACCTTTTACCTTGCCGTAGTGACCTTGACCTTTAAAATCTTGTTGCACCTTTGGGTCTGTCTTTTGATGCAGATTAAGCAAAAGTCATATTAGAATTTATAAGGAATTTTACTTTCATAACTTCCCATTGTAAGAGATAGAATTTCATCAAGTGAGTCGCAGATTTTACTCCAACACCACACATAAGCATTCATTAAATGTATTACCACTTCTGTATGCATGGTAATATTCAAACCATCTAAACCATAATTCGGAAATGCAGATGTATATAAAGAGTGTTGAATTTTAGTTTACTGATTAATGCTGTCATCTTGTCATTGAATTATCTTGTTTTAATACTTCATCTTTATACGTATTATCTTTCTTTTAAACATGATTTCTCCATTTAAACATTGTTTGGACCTTTATATAACTGACAGTGCTCTGAAAGTATCCTGAAGTTTGTACTGGTACAGTACTTCTATATCTCATGGTGTTGAAAATATTTCCCAAGGCTGTGGGGTACGGGCATCTCTGATGCTATTTTCTTTTCGTTGAATTAATATGTTGATGTAATAATTTCTGTTCCAGTTTGTTTGTCTATTTGGCATAATAAAAGTCATTTGTTTTGAATGGGTTTTAATTAATTGTATCCACCGGAAGCATCCGGTGGATACTTTGGTTTAGCGTTAGCTACGCTGCCGCCGCCGCGCGTAGAGAGATTTTTGGCGTTAACGCCCTAAGAGGAAAACGACAGCAGCTAGGTTCACCAAATTTGCAGGATATCTTCCTTGGGGGTAAGCTTCTCTGGGAAGGAAAATAGCCTCATTCTGAAAAACAAGATGGCCGCCACGGGCATTTTTTTGAAAATAATCGACATTTTTCTACTGGCTGTTTCTCATAGGTAGAAGGTTAAATCTCTTCATAGGTGATATGTATAACAGATATACATGTCCTCTACAACCTAGCACACATTTGACCTTGAAGCTCTCAATTCAAGGTTATCCATGGAGTGCCGAAGTAACCCACATAGCAGACTTTAAAAGTGCCTATATCTCCCTTATTATTGGTCCTAGAGGTTTGAAATGTGAAACCAACCTATAGGAAATCATGTGCTGCGAATCTTCTGATGTTCTCAGAATTGACCTTGGACCCCTCCTTCAAGGTCAAACGAGGATAGCCAAACTTAAAAGTGCTTATAACTCGTTTATTATCGATCCTAGAGGTTTGGGATGGTAAACCATAGGAAATCATGGGCTGGGAATCTTCTGGCGTGGTCCGATTTGAGCTTGAGCCCCTCCTTCAAGGTCAAACGAGGATAGCCAAAGCTAAAAGTGCTTATAACTCGCTTATTATTGGTCCTACAGGTTTGGGATGGTAAACCAACAGATAGGAAATGATGGGCTGGGAATCGTCTGGTGTGGTCGGATTTCACCTTGGGCCCCTCCTTCAAGGTCAAACAAGGATAGCCAAAGGTAAAAGTGCTTATAACTTGCTTATTATTGGTCCTAGAGGTTTGGGATGGTAAACCAACAGATAGGAAATCATGGGCTGGGAATCTTTCTGTGTGGTCAGATTTGACCTTGGGCCCCTCCTTCAAGGTCAAACAAGGATAGCCAAAGTTAAAAGTGCTTATAACTCGCTTATTATTGATCCTAGAGGTTTGGGATGGTAAACCAACATATAGGAAATCATGGGCTGCGAGTCTTCTGGTGTGGTCGGATTTGACCTTGGGCCCCTCCTTCAAGGTCAAACGAGGATAGCCAAAGTTAAAAGTGCTTATAACTCACTTATTATTGGTCCTACAGGTGTGGGATGGTAAACCAACATATAGGAAATCATGGGCTGAGAATTTTCTGATGTGGTCGGATTTGACCTTGGGCCCCTCCTTCAAGGTCAAACGAGGATAGCCAAAGTTGAAACTGCTTATAACTCGCTTATTATTGCTCCTAGAGGTTTGGGATGGTAAACCAGCATATAGGAAATCATTGGCTGGGAATCTTCTGGCGTGGTCGGATTTGACCTTGGACCCCTTCTTCAAGGTTAAACAAGGATAGCCAAAGTTAAAAGTGCTTATAGTTCGCTTATTATTGATCCTAGAAGTTTACAGTACGAAAGCAACTCATACGAAATCTTGGGCTAGGAATTTTCTGATGTTAGATTTGACCTTGGGCCCCTCCTTCAAGGTCAAACAGTGGTTCACTGGCTTTGGTGAGTTGTCTTTTCGGTGGATACAAATTTGCATCGGTCTCCGATGTGTAGGTCTAGTTGTGTTATTGTGCCTTGATACATAATTTAGCTCGGGTCGCTGCACCTCTTTTAAGGTTCTGTTTATTAAGTTTTAACGCCAGCCCATAAAGGCTGGGGGTATTTAGTCGCCCCCTGCACTATCCGGGCAGCAGCCGTGGGCATAAAGCTTGTACGTGTTCACAGCCTAAACCCATACACATATTTTCAACAAATTTTCAGGATGTGTTTATTCCAAGAGGATCTAGAACTGGTTAGGTTTTGGGAGGTATCTGGCAACATCTGTAGCCATGGCAACACTTTAAAGATTTTTGGGTTTTAAAGTTTCTGGGTGTTCCACAACCTAATCCCATGCATGAATTTTCAGCAAAATATCATGATATATTTTCCTGATTAGGTTTTTGAGTTTATGTGGTAACAGCTGTTGCCATAACAACACTTTTTAAATACTTTTCGATCTTAAACTTCTTCATTAAAAAAGGCCGCTGTTTTACCAATTTTATTACAGTTTATATCTCCCACCAGCCAAAGGCTGGGATTGGGATATTATAAAATGCCTTCCATGTGTGTGGGAGGTGCATTTGTCACATTTTTACATAAACCTCTATATCTCCTTCATTTATTTAGATATTTGCAGAGAATATTTATGGCTGTGAAAACATGTCTACAGAAAAATTTGGCCCCATTTAAAAACAACATGGCTGCCATAGCCGATTGTTTGAAAATCATTAGTATGTTCTAAAACTTATTGCAGCAAATTTCATCACATTCCCATAAAATGTAAATGGCTAGGAAAGCTTGCCAAATCATTATCATAAACTTTAAATGATTATTACCAGGTCTTGTGTTCGGAAACCTAAGTGCAAACCTATTTTATAACTATTTTAGGATTTTTAAAGCATTTTTTTCTATCTTAAGTTAATTCTGGCGATACTTTGTAAGTTTTGTTTGAATTAATTGGGGGCAAGCACAAGTCACTCCTGAATGTTCCTGATTCTTAATTACTGGTCCTAAGTCAGTCCCGTTGACTCCCGAATGCTATGATATTTGTTTTTATACCTAATCTTTTTACTCAGGGCAAAGTCTTCTCATATTTGTCAGTTTTCCTGCCCCTTTTTTCAAGACAATCAGTCATATCATATTCTCTGAGTTTAAATTTGCTATGTTTACAGTTAGTTTTTACAGCAGAATAGTGATATTAAAAAAGTTTTAACTTTTAACTCCAGTTCTGATTCATGTACCTCACTACAGATATGTTCTGTCAGTAAAGATTTGAAACTTACACATAATAATCTACATGTATAAAAATCATAAAGAAGTAGGCAAATAGCCCATTTCCTTATATTTTTGAAGTTATAAGACAACTGCAGATTTAAGAACCCCAATGCATAATAAGTCCTATTTTAAAACTTGCACCCATTTTTCTCCATCAAAAAGTAGCTGATCAGATACTTCATAGGACTCCCCGACTTACTCTACCATTGTGGATGAGGCTTAGTTTTGAGCAGGTCATAAGGCCAATCTTTTTTGTCCCACAAAATCCCAACTTTTTACTCGCAACAAAATCATGTAGCTTATCAGTTTTTCTGCCACTTTTTGACAAGATCAGTCACTGTAGTACCTCGAGTTTAAAGTCACCTAGATCATATGATTAGTCGTGACATTGGAACAGTGGTCTAACATAAGATCTGTTATTATATACCAAAAGAAAGGTTATGGTTTATGGTAGTGAGTTTGTTTATAGATATTACATGTTCTCCTTAGCTTAGCATTAGTTCTAATGGATTGTGCTCTGGTAATTTCACATCCATTAAAAAAAGCATGTTGTTGCACTGTCAAATCTGCCAGAAACTTGGTAATATTTTGACAACATGTGATGTCAAATTCATGTTTAATAAAAACTATCTGTATTTTCCGGTAAATGTTCTTGTATTTAACATTGCTAATTATCACAAATTATAACTGCCAACATTTTTTATACTGTAGATTTTATTTCTAAGATATGAAAGCTAAGCAGTTATGTCCTATTCACACTGTTTAGTTTGGTCATATCTGTACATATTTGAATTTTGTTTCACGACCTTGTCATTATTTCTCTGTGAATGGACCTTATTTGTGGGCAGTGCATGTTTAAAAACATACTACTTAGTATAGCCATTTCACCCTCACCCCTCAGTAATGGTGCGAGATTGAGCGATGTTAAAAGAAATTTTCAACCTGCAATGACACACATACATATGCAGAGTCATCTACTGCTTTTTTTTACAAAAATTGTTTTCCCTCCATTTTGGTTCCTATCTTGAATGTGTGCATAAAACGCAAAAATGCATTTATCTAGGCGATTTGAGTGAAATTTTCAATCCATCAGGTAAACAAATAAATGGCAACCTTGAATTTCTGTGTAAAACGCAAAAAAAAACCCCACATTTATCAAAAATGCCTTTATCTCAGAAGCAGCATGAGATAGAGTGATTTTGACAAAAAAAAATTTTACGCACAGGGTATCTGCCACTTTTTGCTAAAAATCATTTTCCCAACATTTTTGGCTCTCATCTCCCTTTGAAGTTCTGCATAAAACGAAAAACAGAAAGTCGTGTGGCACTTTGCAAGAAATCATTTTCCACTTTTTGCAGGCCGGTTGAATTTTTGAAATGTTCTAAACTACCATCTCTGAAGCCCTAACCCTTAGTCACTGTCAATCACCGTCCCTTGTCTGCCGTACCATGATCCATGTGTCCATGTGTGTCAGTCCCTGTCCGTCCATTTCAGTGACCTTCTATAGATATGTTTTCCATATGGTAACTGAAGGTTAAATAAGGTATCACTCAGACAGCCACATATGGCACATGGCGTTTAACAATAGGATGACAGTAGTACAAACGTCCACCATTGACAGACACCTCCATTTACCTCCACTTACCTTATATGTAGCCATCAGGTGAATACTACCTGATACCAAAACAAGAATGAGTCACAACCTTCAAAGGGTGTATCATCCCCGTCCTTCACCGTCATGTCATGTGGCAGACAGCAATTGTAAAAATAAACTATGTATGCACAGACTTTATCCATGAATCAGTCACGCAAAATAATAGCTAAAAATGGAGGCAATCATTTATTTAGAGGCTATTTTGTGATTGAATTACCAATACAATCTGGGCAAAAGTAGGTTATTTCTGTTATAAAACATCATATGATGTTCTATTCATTGTGTTTTTGAATTAAAATTTGTTTGCAAGATATTATCATCAAATCATGTTTGGAGAATGTAATAACGGACAGTGTTTCTCTCACAGTATATGCAGACTATTTTCAACTGCAGAGCTCTTTGCTTTACAAGAGATCATCATTTTTTCCAGACATTTTGTAAGTTAGCTACAGAAGTAATCCCTTGTCATTTTTTTTTTTGGCTCGATAGGTTATTTCTTGTTGGTTGAACAGTGAGAGAAATTCAGAGTGACAGCTTGTGAGCCTGTTGCCTGTAGCACATCATTATGTCACTATCCTTACTAGGACATGTGTAATTAAATCCCACAATAAAGTCTAAGTGTATGTAACGTAATTAGTATTTTTATAGTGCTTGACCTTCATCATATGACAGACTGTAAGAGCAAGACCTTGCAGTCTAAAATATTTTGCCACTGTTAGAATACTGATGTTTTAATAAGACAGGTGACATGACTTTGTCACCTAGATTTTTCAGTGGCACTAACTTAGCAGTGTAGTGGGGAACCATTTCCTGTGGCTTATTTGTTATTGAACTTATTAGGTACATGGGACATTGTTATTGAAAGATGAGCCATCAGTAGCATTTTTCAGATGACCAGATTTTGATGGAAATTCCTTGATATAATCAGAGTCTCATTCATTATGTTCCATTATGCAAGAACATCATGAAACATATTTAGTACATTCCGTTTTGTGCCAATCACTTGATCGCAGATGGTGTACTGGAAATTGTTCACCTCATTTTATTTTTATGTTAATTTATGCATTATCATGTCCCCTGTCTAGCTTTTCAATTTTCTCTTTTATACTTAATTTAAACATGAAAAATGTAAATGCTGTATCTTTGATAACAAAATGTACATGTGTGTTTCAATGAAGTAGATTGAATTAGATGAAAGTTTTTATTGCAGATTTGTTTGTGAGATAATAGTTTTCGTACTTGTTTGTTTTAGGGGTTTTTTTCCCCTTTAAAATCTTTCAAGTGCAGTATTCATTTAGAACTTTTAACATGAAAGGTAAAAATTTAAGTTTTTATCAGAGATTCCTCTTTTACCTTTGTTAAAGAGGCTTTTATATAGGGGTGCATTTGTTTGTTTTTGTGCGTGTTCTTGATTACCCTTAAACTAATTCACAAACCTTGTTGATTTTTTATGTAAGTAGGGCCTTACCAAAGGATAGATTGGAATGATATTCTGGATAGAAAAAAAACTTTTAAATAGTCCCATTTGTAACGATTTTTGGTATATGGTGGAGCTTTCTCCCCCCAAAAATAATTTAAAAAGCAGTATTTGAGTAAAGCTACAATATGGGGATTCTCTGCTGTCTGGCAGAGGTCTGCACTCTAGGAGTGTTTTCTGACATAGAATGTATCATGTTCAAGTGTGATTGCATCAGTCTTTATGGTCTGTGGGCAGATCAAAATATACTGGACCTACCAATTATCGGCTGTAAACAAAAATGGTCAATATTGTCCGAACTATAGCCCAATCCACCAAATTACCTTGAAATAACTAGTTTTAAAACAAAAGGTTTTCATATTCATTAATGGAAATCATTACCGTCCATAAGGAGGTATTAAATACATGACCGTTTGTCCGTTTGTGTGTTCATTTGTTTGTTAGTTTGTTAGCAGTACACAAATACTAGTGTTTGGATCTTCATGAGAAAAATAGATGAGATGGGTCTTGGTCCAATGTAGATGCCATTAACTTTTGAGAGTGATTTGGGTCACTGCCTGAATACAAAAAAAAATATATCAAATATCCGGATTTTGCAATTTACTTATTATTGAGTCTGAATGCTCTTAATTATATTATGTATGTCTACCTTTGACGCCCATAACACTTCAAATACACTTGCACATTAATGTCATGTAATGAGTATTTTCCAGCCCTTACTCTCAAACACCTGACAGATTTTAAGGCAATAGAACCACAAAGAACAAAGGTAAAAATCAATTTTAATGTGACTGGACAGACAAAATTTTGGAACCCAAACTTTACATTTAGAATTAATTTCAGCATTTTTAGTTGTTGGTCAATTTCTTTTAACATTTGTCCACATGAAAATTATGTCACGTTTCATCAAGTTTCACCAAAACTGGTGAAATATCTCATAAATGTATTACTGTTTCATTGCCCTAAAAGTCTGAATTTTAAACTATCCTCATGCACAGTTTATGTTTTATGTTGTGAGCTGTATTAACTGTCAAATGATAAATTTTATTAAATTTAATTTTAAATTAAAGTTTATAAATACCATTACTCTGGCATCTGACATGTAGAGATAGGACATTTTTGAAGTAATTGGACACAGTTGTTTTTCAGTTGATGATGTTTGCTTTGCTCTTCACACTGTTATCACAATAAATCATGTATCATTCAAAACACTTGAGTTTTTTAATGTCACACAATAACAAAGTACACAATTACAATTGTTTAAACTGGTTCTAACAGTGCATTGAAACTTTTTCTTCTTTGTCCTATTAAATTTTCATAAAACAGAAAAAAAAACATTAACATTTTATCATATTTAAATTTTGTTCAGTCTGTTTTCGATAAACTTTTAACAAAATAGACTGAACAAACTTTCAACATAAGACAGTTTTTCTTATATTCAGTTGGGCTTATACAGAGAAATCTGCTACCCTTTGTGACATACGTAAATCAGTATCACATCTGGATTGTTTTTTTTTTCACAAATTTTCATCCAATCAGAATTGAAGGCACTTCTGACATTGGTATGTGTAGTGTACTCTACATCACTGCATTATTTCTCTTTAATTTATTTTAGTTTTTTTTTAAATTTGGTTTTAACTTTTTAAAGTTATTTCTATCAGGTCACATTTTGTCAAATGTTTTGCTCTCTCCGAGTGCATCTTGTTTTATTTGTTCTTAGCGAGATTACGAAAAAAAACACTGCAAAGATGTTCATCAAATTTTCATAGTAAGTGGGTCTTGGTCAAACATAGAACTAATTTAATTTTTAGAATGAGCCACGACTAAACCTGGATTTGTTATCACTACACTCATGACAATAGTGCAAGTGTTGGGTGTTGGCAGAGTTACATACTCGCCAATTGCTCTTATTTGGAAGAGTGTTTAGCTAGGATGGAATACTGTGCACTGGATCTATGAAATTAAAGTACATACCAAGGGACGCTGCCTTTATTGTATTAAACAAATTGTCAAAGACAAAAGAGTTGTATTTGATGTTCTAACATTCGGACCAATCATTATACTGGTGTACTAAATCTGAACATTGTGTAACAGGTGATATCCAAACATTTGTCCATCAGCATTATTTTAGTTATCAATTATCTGCATTAACTCTATATTTTATGGAAGACTATCACTATACGTCATCTAAACTAGTCTTAATGTAATGGGCACCAGATGGTGGGTCCTAATTGCAGATGTGATAAAGTAACTGATTTACTGAGATTAACAGGTATAACAACAGTGGTGAACTAGTCCTGCCAGACAACACTAAGATTCCTTTCTAGATGATATGAGAGGATATGCACAAAGTTGTATCTATGCAAGCTAACAGGCCTGTTCCACTATGGTGATGATTGACATCCCCAATGGGTTACAATCCTGAAAATTTCCATTTGGGAGGCAACCGGAACTTTCGTAAACCCATTCAAAAAGTTTGGAAAGCATTCCGGACCAACTTGTGACCAGGAGTTTTGAATGGGAAACCAATCGGAACCTTCAGGCGGTGTTCCTGATTGTGTTAAATGGTTTAATATTATTGTAACATGTTCCCAGATCTTATCACATCTTTAATTCGGAGACCTATCGCAAGCCACATTTTAAAAAATTTATCATACCATTTGTAAAGTCATCCTATTAATTTCAAAGAGTCTTTCATCACTTTAATCCTATCTTAACATTCACAAAGCAATCTCCCATCTTTAGTCAATCCTTCAGGTTCGTAATACATTCAGATGGATGGAAACACTATCACAAACTTTTGGGGAGCCTATCGGGAGACTTCATAATCGAACTGACTATTGTTGCTAATCTTCAGTTTAATAACATGGTGCTTCTGTCTTTTGACATTCAGGAAAATTATCTCAGAAACTGGTAGTTTCCTCAGCCATTAAATTGTCCCCACATCTCAATTGAACACAGTTCTATGAAATTGAAAAAAGCCAAAAACTTCAAATAAATTAAAATGAAATCTTTAATAATGATAAAAAGGCACATAATAAACAACAAATGTCTTGGTTGATGTATGTTTTGTAACATTTTGATTTCTTTATTGTTTAAACATAATATGTTTTTACAATTTCATCAAAAGGATAAAAAAAAAGCTGGAATGTTTTTAATGTGTTGTGTCCATGTTGTGCTGTCGCCCTTTAAGTTTATCTGAAATAAGCTTAGCTGGTGTCATTTTTGTCCTGTAGGTTAAGTGACATTTCTAATAATAAGTGATAAAGGAGAAAAATAAAGATATTGAAGATTTGTCATTAAGCAAACAGCTGAAGTCCCACTTAGCCTTATAAGTGTCATTGTGCTTGTTCATGGTCACTCAATTGTGTTGATTGTACTGGGCAATCATTCACAGGATTATATCATTGTAAACAGAAATAAAACTATGCAATGTTTTGTTGACTATATCCAAAGTGGATCACATAAGATCCTTTCTTTTCAAGTGTTGTTTATACTTTGGTGACAAGCTATTAGAGCTAGCATCTAATTAAGTACACCCAGAGTGATGTGGGTCCAGAAATGCTATAAATAGAACATGGTAGATGACAAGAGTCATGCTATCCAGATATATGTACATGTACTTCATAAACTTTAGTGTACCCACTCTACAGTGATAGAGAATGCTATTATAATGATATATTTGTCTTCAAATTATAATACAACTGTTATCTGGTTTTCTGAGAAGTTTTTAATGGGCCACTTCAAAAAATTGTTGAGTATCACTTAAATATGATAATTGGTTAAATAAAAAATCTCTGTTGATCTTCAGTCAATATTTGATCAGGAAGATATGTAGTTAAGTTCAGATTAATGCCCACTTGTGTATGTAGTGATTTATGAAAAAGGGGTTACAAGCTTGTCTGAAGTTTTAGCCCAAAGAAAAGCGGGCCTTTTTTGTCATGATTAACATTAACATGAGTATATAGAGGACTAGAGGTTAGGTTAGAGGTTTCTTTCTTCACAAGGTTTCTTCAGGTGTTACATTTTTGCTGTATTTACAAAACTTATTCATGTTTCCTGGGCAGTTAATCATTTTCGTCATATCTGTGTGATATCTATTATCAGTTTAAAATGATCAGAGAAATATTTTACATACAGTTGAACCACTTGCTGATGAAATGCTAAAAGGACATTTATACATATCTGTTTGTGGGCAGATTGTCTGGTTATCTAAATGATTACAATATGGTCACTTTTGTCAGAAGAATGATTGTAAAGTGTTAGACTCCCATTGTTACAGTTATGATAAAATTAGAAAATAACCTTGTAATGCCATCCTTGGCATCCTTGCATTCCTTTCCTCTATAGTTGAAACATATAGGTTTCAAAGGAGCAGAAAAGTATCTCTTAAATGCTAATTACCCAGGAATTCCAAATAATAGAAATATGAACAGAAAAGCTGTCAAATAATCTTGTCTCCTTTTTTCTTTAAATTCAACTCTACAAAATTCCACCAATACTGGTTAAAACTCTATTTTTATCTGTTATACTAAATATTGCATTCTCTGCAGCTTATTTTTCCAACTTTGTATACAATTTATGGTTGTTGATACATGTAGTATGTGTATATGCACAATTTAGTATGTTCAGCATATACAACTGCCATGTACATAATCTCAAAGTGTTAATCCATGTACTGCAGGTATCTCATCCATCACCTACCACTCAGGACAACACATGTGGTTGGAATTGATCTTGAGGTGCTCAGTAGCAAGTCTGGCATCTGTTCACAGGCTGTCACCTCTGTGTGGGTTCAGCTCCTGCAAGTGGCAATGCTGAGGGACTGTCTATTGCTCTGATCCTGGCTATTGAACGGGACATTAAATCCTGACTTTGACCTTTGGAAGTAATCTTGCACATTATAGAGACAAATGATTGGTGGTTGGAAATCTCTTTATTTAGTATGTAAAGCAATATCAGGACAAAAACAAAATGGATATAAAATTCATTCATAACGCACACGATTCCAGGCGTGTTCATTCAGGACTTGGAACAAGTAAAAATGGTGATTTGAGCTTCATGAATATTTGGTCATTCTGACTGCACAGTTGTAACCCCATCTTAGAACCAGTTTTGTGAGAGTCCTCTTGACTTGAGTGATTTGGTTTCACTTTAGTAAGTTAATCCTTGTCATTGTGGTCACTGGGAGGAAAAGACATTGGATATAACTTAAAACTTCTCCAAAGATGTCCCCACTGTTGATAACCAACAGAACTGTGGTTATGTGGGTTATAAATCCTAAAATTTACATATCACCTTGGCCAATGAGCTGGATGGTTGTTATTAAGCAGCCCGTCAGGGGCGCTTATTTATTTTCACGTAGGTTCAACTGATCGCTGCCGTGGCTGCCGCCACCGCCAAATTATGGTGTCCCTTGAATAACTTCTTGCTGATACATGTTGTTCATAAAAATTAAGTTATTAGTACATTTCGGTAACTGATGTACTTGTAGAGGTGTGTGGAGGATGTGAAGAGCTGGCCAGTCAGTTTCTCAAGGAGAACATCAGCAGACCTCTGAGTGAGGACATCCACCTGAGAAGTTTCCCTCCACTGGACAGTGTGTCCAAGTGTCTGAATTACAGTCTGGTCAACTCGTTGCATATCAACACCAGACAAGAGGTGAGTGGTCATCACATGCAAAACAACCACTGGGAACTTGGTGGTGTAGTGGTTAACACACCCACCTCCGAGGTTGGCTGTTCGAACCTTGGACCCCAATCTATGTGGAACAGGTGGTAGTTTCTTACTGATGCCGTTTACATTGCAGAATGTTGACCAACTAGAATATACTGGTGTCCTCTGCCATTAACACTACCCATATTGGGATATAACCTATATGATGTGTTGTAACAGAAGTTAAACTAAAAAAAAAAATCAAAGTAAATCAAATGGATAGCATGTCCAAGTATCTGAGTTATGGCCTGGTCAGCTCATTGCATATTAATACCAGACAAGACGTGAGTGCTCATCACATGCAAATCATCCACTGGACAGTGTGTCCAAGTGATCATAGCCTGGTTAAGTATACATCAGTATTGGCAAAAATGAATGCTTGCAGAAAAATCTTATGTTTTAGTGCCTGCAGTATTCAAAAGGATATGTAAGCAAGCACGTTGGTATCTTTAACAAGTTTTGACCTTAAGAGTAACCTTGCCACTGCCTGGTAAAATCTTTCATATTCTTGTTTTTGTAGCTATTTGTGCTTGTGGTTCAATCTCCTTTCACGTTTTAGCTGGCTGCATACAACATTGACTGAATACAAAGGCTGTGAGGTCTGATAATCTGTGTTTCAACTATGGTTATGTTTGGTTAACTTACTGTTTTGATATTTTGAAATCTCTTGAGCATATTAGGCTACAATTTGACATTGGACTTGGTATTGAGGATCAGAAAGCCACATAAATAAAAGGAATTTGTATCAATTTCATTGACTAAATCAACCTCGGGTGACTGTTTTAAAAATGACTGGTTGATAGTATTTATTGCTATCCTCTGAATTTATAGGGAGGGACTCTACCTAATTCATGCCCATGTCTGTATATCTGCAACAAGATGGCCATAAAATCTTGCTTCTATGTAATCTTTGTATACATACATATTGAACTTATCAACAACATAAGAATTATAACCTTTTACCACCAGTATCTTGCTGTCTTTACAGGCAATGCTAAGGGTGTCAGCACTGCGGAGGTTTGGCCACTTCATCAGTAAACTGAAGAGTATCAACTTTCACTACGATGTTGAGAAGAAGATGTTCTTTGGTCCAGTTCAGTCCCAGACCCCAGAGACTGAACAGATTGCCCAGCAGCTCATGGTTTGTTTGCATTGTTTTCTACTAAGGTTGCAAGCGAGTTGGAACACTTGCCTCGATTCCATGGTTTGGAAGAACTGACTCCGACTCGGTTACTCGCTTGATTATCACCAACAAAATTGTCTCATATTTTGACATATTACTCCTTGTGAAACAGTTGAAATGCATAAAAACGGGAAAGAATGTTGATAATTTATTTAATTATGAGATGAAGATACATGTATAATGCAAAATAGGTTAAATTTTGACCATGTTTACATTGCAAGATATGAGGTGTCTGCGAAATATGATAACCAATAAAGTCATATATTCATGTCATCACTAATTGCAGAAAAAAGTGTTATCATGGAGAATATAAATTGTCACCTGATTATTATGTTTGGGACAATGAACTATCCATAGCACAGTTATAAAGGAGGAGAGTTTTGCCTACTTTTGAGTTATTGATGTCAATGGAACTGCCATTCCACTTGAAAAGAGATATTGAGGATTCTCACAGTAATTTAAAACATTCCTTATGTAAGTTAAAGGCAATGTGTCAGTTATTTTACGAAATGTCTGAACAGTTCAGGCATGTTTTTGATAAGTCAGCTAGAGTCTGGTATCTTGTCTTAAATTCCTAAAAATTGCCTACCAGGAAAACTCGCTAGATACGAACACAATATAAGGCTGATGTATTATTTTCTTGTGAAAATTACAAAGACATAGGTTATGCGTGTAAATAATGGTCGAGTTAATTATGATGATTCACCGAAAACCTCAACAGATTAATCCGTAGAATTCCAGGCTTAAAACACAAATTAGATACTTTGATTAACAGTTGTCATACATGGGCTTGAAAATTGTTCCCCGTCCACCCCACCCCCCCTCCACCCTCCAGAACTCTGCAAATAGTTGAATATTTGGAGAGCAGAGTTAAAAAGTGTGCCAGGAGCAGAAAGGTTTAGTGAAGGATGATCAGTAAGCTTTGTGCATGCAAACTGATCTGACCTTATCCTTTACCAGGGACCAATATAGACAGCATTGTTTACCAGTCCCCTTTATGAGATGTTTGTTCTATGACTTATTTATTTCTCAAAGAGATTTTTATGGGTGAGAGCATAAAAGGAGATGTATAGACTTACAAATCCAATATCATTGAGGGGTAACTCAAACATCATATGCTTTAAAAATGTTATATTATTGACTCCTTCTGTGTAAATTATGAGGCTTTTTTTTTCTTTATTTAACTTTTCAACTGTGCCTGTGTTTTTTCTGTCTTGGCTGCTTGCAGAGTACAGTGTTCGTTGGTAAATATGCTGTGTCAATAGACTTAGCTTTTTTTGCTTTCCTGTTTATCAACCAATCGATCTGTTAAATATTTAGGCTGGCTCTCTCTATCTACCTCTCTCGCTCTCTCTCTTTAAAGGACGGTGGTCTGGAATGATTGCACACATGTTTGACAGACTGAGTATGTGTTCTCAGCAAATAGCCGGATTGTTTACTACCGATAATCTAAGCATAGCACCAAAGGCAGCAAGCTTTTAACCATGTTTGAGCAGTTATTGAAGGAACCATTTGAGTAGTTTGTTCTCTGATACCACGTCTTGTTTGCTCTCGAGATCCCCCCTCCCCCCCCTCAACCCAAACCTTGTGGTTTTTGCAATTGAAGTATGTTGACATTATCTTACACTTTTACCTCATAATCTCTCCATGCTCCATGTTTTGTTGATGCATTCTTTGAATTTTGTCCACTTTTGAGTATTGTGGGTGCCTCCCATACCCCTCTTCAGCTTGTTAACTCTCCCCCCCCCCCCCCACACACACCCATTCACACATATCACCCCTTTACCATTCTCTATTTGTGAACAAATGTTTACTTGTTTAATGTTACTTTTTTACCATCTTCAATTGATTCTGTCAATATTTGAAGTTGGCTTGTTGGTATTGTTGGCAAAATCTATCTGTTCCCATTCGGACCAATGTGATGAAAGCCTGTTTGATGTCTTCCAGAAAGATGTGAGCTGAATGATTTATCGTTGTTGACACACTTGTTATGATACCTTACTATCATTAGTTTTTCCTGGTGAGAGCTGTCTTAATTAAATGAAGGTGTTTGCCCTCTAATCCGACTTCCGTATATATAGTTAACTCATCTGGAACAAGGCAAGTCAAATATTGAACCAGTGCCAGTTACTTTTATAAAAAGAATCTTCTATTTTTATGCCATCTAAAATATTCCCTCTAAAGAGCTGAAATGCATGTTGGTATTTAATAAGAGATCAATAAGTACTATTTTTTTATGAACATTGGAATTTGAAAAATCGAATAAACAGTTGTTTTAAAGCTACACATTTCTACATATTGTGTACTACTTAGTACTAATACATCTCTAGCTTGTCATCTAGACCTGGTTCTGGAAAGAAGTTGTATGTTTTCCATTGCTAATGTTTGAAAATATATTCCATCTTATAGGAGTTTTCAAGCTGTTCTTTTCACACCATCATCTTTTAAGGCCAAAGATCAGGGATTGTATTCACAAAATGTATTAGGAAAGGATAAGTATTAGGAAAAATACAGTCATACTAAAATTAAGCTAACTTTTTGCTGATCTTATCCCATTTGTAAGTATTGTATTGTATTGTATTTATACTCAGCGCATTATCTCCATGTGCTACATGATCTATCTGACTGCACAAGTACAGCCCAACTCTCAAGCTACTGACATTCCCCTAACTGAAAGACAGAGGCTCAAGGATGACCATTTATCAACGTCCTTGAGATTCTTTAGCCTGCCACTGGGGGTAGGACCCAATGACAGAAGACGGCTATTTTAAGTGGTCATCCGAGCCACTATGTATCTGCCTATAACTGGGATTGAACTCACATCCTCTGTGTTCCTAGGCAAGTGTGTTACCCACTAGGCCACAGTGGCAGATATCTGAAATTACAGGTACATATAACTTTACCACACAAAAAAAAAAACCACTTTTTTTACTTTGATTAATTGTTCTTCTTTATTTAGCTTTTGAGTTCTTTGACCATTTTAATGACTTGTCAAATCTGTTGCAGAATTTTAGTAAATATCATTTTTTGATACTTTAAGTGGTGCACATACTAACACTGTGGTGCATTTTATCTTTCAGTGGCAGAGTTCATATTTCTTACCTCATCAGGAAATCATGAACTGCAGAAAGTTGTGGTCTTGTGGTCATGCTGTGGTTTTGTTCAGTTCTGAATGCTTGATGTCATAATTAATATTAATTATCTCAGAAATTGTTTCTTCTGTTTGTCTTTTGAAAGGTGTTTTCCCACGCTTATGTCAGGTTTTTTAAAAACCTAAGGATTGAAGAATATACAATTTACACATGCTTTTCTAGTATTTCTGGGATTCTCTTTCCTCATCGGTGAACAGTTTAGGTTTGTACCAATTACACAAACTAATTCTAGTACTTTTATAGCGTTTAATCTCCATCCATAGACAGACTAGGCAGAAGAGCAAAAACCTATAATCATATAACCAGAGACATAGTGGGGGTCAGCACCACAGAGAAATACTGGCATAAAGCAGAAACTAGGGTGGGCATACTTTTGCAAAGATATAGGTTTTCAGCTTCTTTCTGAATGAGTAGAGAGAAGTGGCTGAATGTACATCATCAAGCAAATCATTCCAAATCTTTCACCATTTGCAAAGCCTTCCAGGCTGCAGGCAGAAAGCTTGTGGGTGTTCCAAAGCCTAAACACATGCACCAATTTTCACCAAATTTTCAGGTTATGTTTACCCTAGAGGACCTAGAGCTGATTAGGATTTGGGGTGTATCCAGCAACAACTGTTGCAATGGCAACACTTTTAAGATTTGGAGTCTTAAAGTTAGTGGGTGTTCCACAGCCTAAACCCAAGCATGGATTTTCACCAGATTTTCAGGAGATATTTACCCCAAGAGGATCTAGAGCTGATTTGGTATTGGAGGGTATCCGACGACAACTGTTGCCATTGCAACACTTTAAGACTTTGGGTCTTAAAGTTTGTGGGTGTTCCATAGCCTAAACCCATGCATGGATATTCACCAAAACTTCAGTATATGTTAGCCGAAACATTAAACATATTAAATCGATGCTGTTACAGTTGCATTTTTATCTTCCACCGACCACGGCCCCAGTTGGGAGATTTTGAAACACCTTCTGTGTGTGTGCTTGCCTGCATGTGTGCATTTTACATCAACTTTTATATTTCATTCATTTATGAACTATCTTCCCCAAATTTCCAGAGAATGTTTATGGCTGTGAAAACATGTCTGTAAACAAGATGCACTCAGAGAGAGCAAAACGCTCGACTCCATGTGACCAGTCTCTAAAGTGATATAAAGTATTGTAAGGAAGACAATAAAATAAAACCAAACATGTAAATTAATTTTCGAAGAAATATCAAGTAGAAAGCCAAATTCATTAAAAATACATTGAAATGGGACCTCTGAAAATTCTTGAATTTTTGTATCCAAAATAAGATCCAGATCTTTCTTTTAGTCACTTCTTCCTTTGGCCAGGTCCTACCAACAAAATTTTTTTTAATAAAGATCTGTTCATTAATTCTTGAGTAATCTAAACACCAAAAAACAGAAAGACAAATAGACAAACAATTTGCACCCAAAAACATAAACTGCTGGTGGAGGTAAAATATAGCTTAAAAGTCACTTCTTGGTGAAAATCACTCATGGTGAATTTTTGTGATGGACTGTCAAGGAATTGAAAGAAAAAAGAGAAAATAAAAACAGAAATAATAATAAATAAAATGATGAATATACCACCCCCCTCGTTATTATCTTTATGTCAATTTCAAGACATAAAATGAGAAGAAATATTTTTACTTAAAGACAGCAAGTATCACAAGCTAGGTTTGTGACCGCACAATGAGAATTGCATTGTGACATCATTAAGTATAATGACATCAGAAAGCAAAATATTGATTTTTTTATGTATGTGATGAAGAGAAGCAGTTTCACTGTGTATTCCTAATTAAAAATAAGAAAAACTGTCTCCCGACTTTAATTTTTAAACAGATTACACCAAATTTGGAAGAATCCGTCTGTACCCCATGAAATACCTGCCCACCAAATTTGAGAGAGATTGATGTCATAGTTTTTGAGATATAAGGGCAAAACGGTGCCCAGACAGACAGACAGACAGAAACAAACTGATTACAATAACCCTCTCCTATCGTCGAGCGTTAAAAATTTTGTACTCATTACAAAAAAAAAACAAAAAAAAACATGGCTGCTATGGCCAATTGTTCGAAAATCATTGATATGTGCTAAAATTTAAAATATTGCAGCTAGCTCTGTCAGATTTGCACAAAATGTAAATGGCTAGGAAAGTTTGCCTTTTGAAAACAAATTGGCCGCCATATAACATCTATAATGTCAAATGGGGTGGGGGGGTATATATCTCCCTTATCATCCAATGTCCCTCTCCTGCTGCGACAACAGCTTGCTGTTCAAAGTTGCTTCAGGGATTCTTTCCTTTTGGTGTCTTCCATATCTTGTAGCACATTCTGTGATGTTGTAAGGTTCTCATTGGGGTACTTGCCAATATGTTATGTGTAGTCCCCTTTGAGATTAGTTGTCAACTATTTCTTAATCATTCCTTGTATTGTGTCAAGATATTCCCCACCGGTGTTTCTTGCTTCCGCTTATGTTTCATCACACTCTTTACTTTGTGACAGATGAGTCTTCAAAGGTTGTGCAACATTCTCTATATGGAGAATTCAAAACACTTCCTACTATTCATGCATTATGCATTGCTTGTTATAGATCTCCAATACTTTGTTGTGTCTTTATTTCTTATTCTTAACTTTGTTTAGGTGTTCTCGCAACATACTAGCAGAACAGCAGAGACAATGTGGATTTTTCACAATGTAGTGCTATTTTCCATCGCAGACACTGGTTACTTATGGATCACTTTCATTCTCATTCATTTGCATTCACTATCAATCTGTCCTGTACACTGTGTGACTGGACATAAGAAGCTCTATTTCCCCAACTTGTTGGGGAGGCAGATCTTGTTCTGAAAATGGAGGGTTCAGTTAAAAACTAGAGATAATTTAGGTGTGACAGAGTAGAAATGAGTTCATAAGAAAAAATTTTAAAAAAATTCAGAATAAGATTCTACTATTGCCATTATTTGCTGTTAGAAAAGGGGGTAGGACTTGCCTTTGAACATGAATATGAGGTAAAATAGAATTTTCTCTTTGGTACAGACATTAAATTTAGTATCATATATCTATCTGTAACATCTATAGTCATATTCAAATGAAAGTAATTCAGTTAAAGTAATTTTTAAAGTTTCCCTATGGTTTAAATTAAGTTATATTGTTTCTGGTTACATAAATATTGTTTAACTTTTACACTTTTAAAATCAAGTGTGTTTTAAGGGCCATTGTTCTGGAAATGTCAGATTTCAAGCGGACGTTTATCAGAGAAATTTTGAGAGTATTTATGTCAAGTCACCAACTGGCATCTGCTTATCGGATGGTAAAATTAATCACCATTAAAGAAGATACCCAGCAGTGAAGTGGTTTTTCTTTTGTTTAAATACCACTTGATGAAGTGGTTTGCCAAACAACCTCTAGTTAATACTTGGCAATGCTTTAATACCCAATGAAATTGTCCCTGTCATTGGTTTATGTTCTGTTAATGGAGTCTGCTTTCAGGGCTGGCTGGAATGATTCAGTGTAGCACTGGCTCTTGACTTTTATTTCAAGTATGTGCTTTATCAAAATCTGTGTTTGATACTACTGCCATTGAACACTACTTGAGGCTCTGGTATCCCACATACTATTGTTTTTTGTGGCCACTCAAACATTGAATACATAAGGACTGTTTTGAAGGTGCTTCACATGCATCTTATAGGTAACTGAACAACCAGATTATGATGATCTCAACACGTTGGCATATATTTAGGACATTGTTCTACCACTACACAACTTCCTGGCATGCAATTATACCACAAGCAGTTAGCTAACCAATCAATGGTTACGGTTTTGTAATCTATTCAGCAAATTTAGCAAGTGGTGGAAGATTGGAACAGTTGAAACTGTATCATGTGAAACTTTTAAAAAAATGGCATTGCCATATTGAATTTCAAACAGACTGGACATACACTGTACATATATGTCACCTCAAATTAACTAGGTAACAGGGTAATCTTTCTGTGAAACAGAATATTTTTCATAGAAATTTTTCTGTTTGTAGGATCTGAAATATATAAGGAGTACAGTAGAACCTCACTTATCCGGCCCTCTATGATCCGAATCTCCGGATTAACCGATCCGAAACCTTGTCTCCCTACATTCAGTTTAAAAGTACGGTCTACCATGAGCGATAATACAGCATTTTACACATTCTCGGAAACCATTAATTCTAGTAAAGTATAAAATACTCTGTCCACAGAAACGCCTAACTTCTTTGATCTTTAATAGTTTCAATAGGGGAGGGATTAATTCAATTACACAACCCCGCTACACAACTTCTTTGATAATGCGCCAATCAATGAAAGCGTGTTCGAGTGGCTTTAGAAATTTATAATCTCCCGGAGTAGATCTGAAAACGTGTATAAAAGGAGTTTTTCAGTTGACAAAATGCGGGACGATGTTAGTCTGAAATTAAAACGTCAACAATGTAAGTACCAACCGAATACAGCCAGCTCAAGTCCGCGTAACATTTTAAATAAAAAGAATAATAATATCCGTGGATATGGAGCAAATAAGCGACAATTAAAGGGTTACTTATATTATATAACACAAATATATTAAATTATTTTATCAATGACCACCAACGTCTTTGTTTATTGCATAAAAACGACAATTCTTCAATTATCGCCCACTCGGTACCCATAGATGGTGAATTTCGGCTTCCATCATCTATCCGAACCCCTCGATTATCCGACCGGATTGTATGTCTCCCATGGGGTTCGGATAATTGAGGTTCTACTGTATATATTTTGGTAAAGCTGTTGCCGATATTAATTTACATGTGAAATTCAAGTTTGGTCAAAATTAATTTATGCATGAAAATAGAGTCAACTGAAAGTGATTTAGTTTTGAGTTTCAGTCACCAAAAATATTATTTTGAAATAACTTTATCTTGTTCATACACAGTATGAAAGAATAAATTTTCTATGTTATTGTTGCAAAACTCAAGTCTCTTATTCTTTAGTTAACTTTGTCATGAACTGTCATGGTACTGCTTTATGATTATTGTGTATAATGTCATACTACCAGGTCAGTTTTATACCATGACTAATTGAAACAAAAACGAAAGTTTTCCAAAGCAGAAAACTTGTGAAAATACACACACAACAAAATAAAAAACCTTGGTCAGTATTAGACCATGAATATTTATTTAGGTTTTAACATCGCTTTGAACACTGTATTGATCATATCTCGATGGGTAGTGTTATCGGCATAGGAAACCAGTACATACGGTAGGTTAAGGTTCTCTACTGTAAACTGCCGACCATTGGTAGCAACTAACAACTTTACCACATAGGGTCCGGGGTTTGAACCGCAGACCTCAAAAGTGGCGGGCCAGTGTTTTACAACTTTCCCACATAGGGTCGGGGTTTGAACCGCAGACCTCATAGGTGGGGGCCAGTGTTTTACCACTGCGCCATCGTGGCCCCCTAGACCATGAGTATGTTCAAACAAAAGGAAAGGTTTCAAAGTAAGAAAGTTCAATCAAAAGCAAGGTTTCAAAATTAGAAAACATATAAAAAGACAGAGATAAATATCAGGCACAGACTGATATCAGAAGTGTTGCAATAGGGTTATAAATTTTCCATGAGAATTTCCTGGCAAACATCTTAAGAAAAACCCCTGTTGAAGTTTTGTGTGTGTCATATAGGCGGACACTTTGGGGAAAATTCTGTATTAATTGCTGTCTAAATAATGTTATCACAGTACCAAGTGCTGTGTCAACTGAGTTCTGGAGGGGTTGGACTTTTAACTTTTTGACTGGTGTTATCTGGGCAGTGACTTCAGTGTCAGCTGTCCTTGTTTTGCAGCACTTGTAACAGCAAGCTGTTCAGATACAAGAGTCTCTTCTGCCTCTTTATACAATCTGCAAAAGAAAGATTAACAACACAGATTGCCTTAATTGTTATAAATTATTACCATATAACAGTAGGAAGAAAAAAAAGCACCTGACTGATTTACTGTTGATGTATGAGAATGTTGAGTGGTTTCTTTGTAGATTATTTCATTTTTTTTAACAGCCTTATTCTCATGCATGGTTAATTATATACAGGTCAAGTTTTTCTGTCATTAAGATTCTTTTTGGGTGGAGGGGTTGTTAATGGTATTTTGTCATATTTGTTTTGGTTAAAAATTATAAAGTATCTTGTTAATCTCAGGAAGATAAAAAAGATCCCTTGAGTTTGTTAACATACAGTAAAAGTTAGTATACTAAGTGTTACTCAGTATATAGAACTACACAGTGTCAAGTTGAAATCTGCTAAAGTGGAAAAATTCACCAGAGAACATGAAAAAGGACACTTAAAGTGAGTCTGCACAGTTACATGTGGGCTTTTCTTTATTTGGATGTTGCTAGTTCATCCTCAGCACAGTTTTGGGACTTGTTGAAGCTATGACTAGACAGGTTTTAATGTTAGAAGCACTGTTCAAACTACGTAGCCTTGCAAAGCCTGAGTTAACGCACTGAATTATGTAGGCATATGAAGAACCTCGTGGAGAACTGCATGTAACACTCTAACACTAGAACAGAGAGTATAGGGCTATTCACACCAATGCAATCTGATCTGATTCAGTAATATGGTTGGTAATATTAATATATAGTAATATACATATAGTAACATATAAATAACCTGGCTTTTCATATCCATATGATACAATACAAGCCCAGTCCAATTTTAAAATGTTTTCACCATTTTCTGTAGCTTGAAGAGAGCATAATTTATTTTATTTATTTATTTATTTGGGGTTTTACGTCGCTTTCAACACTGTATAGGCCATATCACGACGGGTAGTTGGAAGGGCAGAGGAAACCAGTACATACAGTTCGTTAGGGTTCTGTACTGTAAACTGCGACCAATGGCAAGCAACTACCAGCTTTCCCACTTGAGGCCGTGCTGGGAATCGAACCCCGGCCTCAGAGGTGGGAGGCGAGAGTGTTACCACTCTGCCACCATGACTCCTTTGAAGAGAGCATAAGTATTTGAACTGTTGGTATCATAATGCCTTGTTGCATACAGGCCTAAAGTTTTAATATCCCATAACTTCCTGTGACAGGTTTTTACATGTTAGACTGGTAAAATAGATGTAAGCTTTATAATGGAGACGCCTATTTGAAAATGGGTCCCAATGGTCTTGATCTTTAATCTAGGACCTTGAAATTGAACGATATTTTCACAATATATGTAAAAACTTAAACCAAAAAACTTGACAGAAATTTGTTTTTAATAGAAAAAAATATACAAAAAATAGTTGCTGTTCAGACAGTTTCATTATCTATTCATGTTTTTAATAATACAGGTCAGAGCTAGGGTTGCTTCAAATCTGTCCTTCAGAATAGAGGTCTATCAATTGCCAGGACAAGTTTCGTCATTCTCTCAGGAGGCAAAGTATGGTTAGGTGTCCCTTTCCACAAGTCAGGTGTTAGAATTTTACTGGTGCCTGGAGTGGTTTTACTGTACTGTCACGTCCTACAAATCAGCCTTTTGGCATATACTGTTGGATTTATTAATTACAACGATATTTTGAAATTACTGCCAAGTGAAATATTGGAAATTGCAGCAATAGTTTCAGTATTAAATTTGATTGTTATTGAGAGAGCCAAAATACTGCATGTATACACATACAGCCCTTTCCTAGAACAGTTAAGTTATATGCATTTTTTATTTACTCATCAGTGAGCCTTTGTCAGGCTCGATGGATCTGTATAAGACTGAGTTGCTGCTTCTGCTGCTTATCAGGCTGAGTACTTGAGTGGAGCACTGTGACAAACACTCTCTAATGGCTCTGCAAACTGGCTCTTTACAAAATCTGGAGTTCCCCTGTAAACAACCCTAGACACAAATCAAACACCAAAAAGGAAGTCTCTTCAGAATTCATCTTCTCTCTCCCCATTAACCCCCTGTTTGATTAATTATGCTGGGGTTTCATGATGTGTTACATGTTTTAATGGCATAAACTTTTTCTATTTGCTAACTTTTTTTTGCATTGATTAAATATAACAGCTGCCTTTCATTACATTTCTTCTTAAATCATCAAACATTGAGTTTTAAATCACTATATGCCTTTGTTTCTGGTGCTATGGGATGAGATGAAAAATAAAAAAGAACTAAATGTCAGTGAGAATGTAAAAATTCACTGAAGAGTTTTGAGCAGTCTGGTAGAAGGTAAAGGTTTTTAGGCGGGTTGTGTGTAACCAATTTCATTGATGTGTTTGACGTCTGTCCGTCAACATTTTTGTTTCTGGACTCTAACTCGAAAATACTTTGTCCAATCGAATTTGAACTTAACAGGGAGATAGATCACCATCATAGCTAGGTTCTTTTCAAAATTGGTGTAATTCTGTCTGTTCGTGTGTCCGTTTTTTGTCCGTTTGTCTGTCCGTCAACATTTCCGTTTCCGGACTCTAACTCGAAAACCCTTTGTCCAATCGAATTCAAACTTGACACGGAGATAGATCACCATTATAGCTAAGTTGCTTTCGAAATTGGTGTAATTTTGCCATTCATTTGTACATTTATAGCATAGATACAGTTATGTAACTTAGATTACAAGTTTTACATTTCTTAGCGTGTCTAACACATTTCTTTCCTTGTTTCTAAATTTAATTACAGCAGTCGCTAACCTTATTGCTGTCTGCGTAACCTACCTTTTGGGGCATCTCTGACCCTCTTGTTATATTTTGTGGTATCTGCCTCTTATAGAAAACTATTATTTTTTAAGACTTGAGCTAAAATTAGTATGTTTTCTATTTTCTTGCCATTTCCTGATATTCTGTATTTATATCACTTGAAAGGTGAGTTGCAGGGTTGTCTTGACCTAAAATGAGAAAGCTGGTGGCTGTGTGTTAATGCCAGATGGTAAAATCCTATATAGACCCCACTATTAGCACATAAATGAAAATATACTCAGTCATTTTGGTAAGGGGTGATCACAAGATGATGTGGTGCTCACCACATTTGTTCTCATGATTACCAGATGATCTGGTGCTCATGAGATCATCTGGTGCTCACAAGATGGTGTGGTCTGACATCTGGTGATAACAATAAAGTAAATAGTAATAACCACATTATCTAGTGATCACAACATAATAACTAAGTCTTGATCAGGGAAACAATTAATTAAATTAAGTTCATAAGATATTCTTGTGCTTTTAGTATCCACTGTGAGCTGTATATGATGTCTTTACAGGGATATACCGAGCGGGATATATTTTTTTCACATATGCCGGTGCCTATGTATCATGGATAATTAGAGTCAACAAGTTCTAGTTTTTCAATAATGTATTGGAAACCATGTAACCTATAAATATGTATTTATATATCATTAGAAGGATCTTCTGACAGTGCTTCTGCTGGTTGCAGTTGCATCAAAATCCATGCAGAAATGGCCGAGAAATCGCAAGTTAAATATTGAGTGTTTTACGTTCACTGGTGCCCTTGTATACATGACAGCCTTTTCTCATATTCTCTGTTTAAATATGGACATTTTTAACACGTAAATTACAACAAATGGTGGATAATAAAAGTAAAATAGCCCTCAGTAGACATATACAAAAAATTAATCACTCGTGAAGATTAACAATGTAGTACTCATGCTATACACTCGTATAATATTGTTACATTCATTCATGATATTTTTTTTTTCTGTATATGTAATTTGGGAAGTTTTCCTATTTTATACCGCATAATAAGTGCTGCTTACAAGATCTTCTGGTGATCACCACATCATAAGATGTGCTCATGATTCAATAATAAATGTTAAAATGTTAAAATAAGAACCAAAATACCCTAGCTCCATAATGCTGATTGACTAGTATGCAATTATTTGCTCCCTCTGCCATTCCTTGTGTCATGATCTATTCAGTATCTTGAAGGAACATAAAACAAAGTAGGTATGGGAGAGGGCTAAATGTGATTGCACTTTTCAGGGTTTTTTTTTTTTTTGTCTAATTGCAAACAAAATTCGTTCAAATTAAATATAAAATGATAATGCACAGCTTCTGCTTAAAGTGAAACCAACAAAACCATATATGTCTTATTTCTCTCAGTAGAAGTTCAATTTACACTAATGATCTGTTATGATTTCTGCTGTTAATTAATAACTTAATGCACAATGGCATGGCACTTAACTAAGCCAATAATATTCAATGAGTTGTGGTGCCAGATTTACAGCTTGTCATTTTTTTGTCATCAATTCACAACAGCTTGAAACAGTTTGCCTTTTTTTATGCTGCAAATTTATGTCGCTTATTTTTTGCTTTTCATTTGCAGAATTAAATTGTCTCCATTAGCATGCATTGTGTTGCTATTCTTTACATTTTCATTAAATAATAATACTTAATATCTTAAAAAAAATTCAAAAATATTAAAACATAACAGATTTTATGTAGATCCACATCTGACTCATGAGTATATTTATATAAAAGTGTAGTAATATGTGCAGATATTTAAAAAAGAAAATCGAGTTGATATTTTATTAAAATTGCATCTTTTAAAATATTGCTTCAAAATTTTAAAATTATCTACAAGAGAAGGAAAATAATATAGGTACTCTGTCTGGAACAGTAATGATTAAACTGTGAGAGTATTATTAAGGTAAAAATTCAAAACATTTCAATCATACGGGAGTTTGAAGAGAGTCCCTTGATTAAAAAATTTAATGATTGACTGTTGAAAGGGACGTTTTGCAATTTATTTGCACATAAGGACATTTGAGTGACTTGTTCATTGCAGAAAGAAAAAAAATAGATTTTTGATGGTGGTAGAAAAACCTGTCAAATATGTCAATAATGAAGACTTATGATACCCTTATTATTGGATTTTTTTATTTTTTATAGTTATTTAAGAGATCCTACCAGTAGACTTAATATTGTTTTCCAATAAATGGACTGTAATCATTTTCAGCGTACTGTCTATAATAACCACGACTAACAAATTATTTGGGTCAGACCTCTTCCTATATGTCATTTCACAGCACAAAAGATGGACTGGAATAGCAGCTAGCACAGACTGGCAGAAACTTCTTGTCTAACACTTAAAGCTCAAGGGGGCTTCTTCATTATTAGCTGACGTTGAAGCTCAAGTTGATTGTATTTTTTTAATTATTATTCTTTATGATGTTATGTAGTTGAGACGAAGAAAGTATGTAATCATAGTCTGTTTTCATTAGTAGGAGGTTAATTTTGAAGACATACCTAAAACAGAAAAACTTAAACATATAAAAAACATCTTATGCAAACACTTATTGTTAATTAATGCTACTTGAACTGAAGTAGTTGATGAAATTTGATACATAACTTGGAATATTCTAAGTAGTCCAGTGACAAGGGTTTTTTTCCATTTAGGGGAATTCTGTAACTCAAGAAAATGAAATTGTTTAATGTGGAAAGTGTATGATAAACAGTGTCCCTTTATAAAAATAATGTGAATTTTAGCTTTGCTGTATTAAAAATAATGTACTCAATCAAACATTTTGGGAGGATTTAACTTAATTCTTGAAAAACAGGTTGGACTTCCAGTACCCAACTTAGTCACCTTAATTTTAATTCCTTACAGCTTGTGGTCATGATACCATTCAGAGACCTGCCGTGATGAGGAATGTTGGACTTACCATGCAGAGCCATTTGAATATGAAAAGGCCATGTTGCGGATGTCACTAAAATCTGTTACTTAAGTTAAGGACAAAAATATATAAAATCAGAAGATTTTTTGCACGTATGGATGTAATATCTTGAGTTGGCAAGTTGGCGTGAAAGCACTAATGCCCCAGTGTGTTTGTGTGTGAGCACATGTGGTTTATGAACATTTATTCCAAAACTTCCCCAGAATTTCATTCACATTTTGTAGGTACATGTACTAGGCCTTAGGATAATATCTACTGTAAAACACTTACTTCATTATATCCCAGTTCCACTCACAAGACTTGGGAGGCTGCTACAACTGATCTGCATGAAAAAACTCAGAAAACACAACTTGTCCTCAGTGAAAATATAAGTTATACAGTGGAAAAGCTTGGCCTTATGTGCTACTCCCAAATGGTACAATTCACATAATATCACCAAGTCTGATTACTCTTAGATTAATCACAAGACTTCTACAAATAATCTGCTTATGAAACAAGATTACTTGGCTCTCTAAGTTTTCCAGAAGAGTGTACAAAATGAGTCATAACGTCACAGTGATTATACCATCACATCACACTAGCCTAGTAAAACCTCCAACCATGGGATATACTGCCTGTAGTGTGACTGGGGTATAAGTTGTAACACCCAAAAGATAAGTAGTTTTGTCACAGGAAACTTGATGATTTAAAATCCTAGACTACTTTTTACAGAAATATTTGCCGAAAAGATATTTGAACATGTTTTTAAAAAATGCAATGAGCATCTGCACTTGCCATGATTATGCTCCAGACCTTTACCACTGAAAAGATAAATTATATGATAAATTCAAATAAGACTTCAACTATATTATTGTATCCCCGACGCGAAGCGGGGATACTATGATTTCTTGTTAGCGACCTACAGTCCACATTTCTTTCCGGATTTCTTTCATATTTGGCAGGTGGCTTGATATGGTAGAGGACTCGCCACCCTATCTTTTTGGTTGGGTTTATGTGTAAATTAGGCCTGTGGTAGACAAAAATGTCTAAAATGTGGAATATTGCTTGTTAGCGACCTACAGTCCACATTTCTTTCCAGATTTCTTTCATATTTGGCAGGTGGCTTGGTATGCTAGAGGACTCACCACCCTATCTTTTTGGTAGGCTTTATGTCTAAATTAGGCCTGTGGTAGACAAAAATGTCTAAAATGCATTAAAATTCATGAAATCATGCACTAAATCACTTATAACTTGAAAAGTGTTGCATTTAGAGCATTTTGTTAAAATATGTTATTCAGATACTTTTTTCATAGCTACAACATGGTGAGTAACTTGGGTGTCTGTCTCAATAGCTAAGTGAGTAATAGCTACTTTTGGGCTTTTCAGTAACTTCCATCATGAGTAAAATCACTTGTAACTTGAAAACTATTGCATTTACACAATTTTGTATAAATATGTTATTCAGCTACTTTTTGGTCAGCTATAACATAGTGAAGTTCCAGACCTGTGGCTCATTGCACAGCTGAGTAATAGCTACTTTGAAGTTCACACTGTTGAGTAAATCAGTTGTAATTGGAAAACTATTGCATTTACAGAAATTTGTGTAAATATGTTATTCAGCTACTTTTTGGGTCAGCTATAACATAGTGAAATTACAGACCTGTAGCTCCTGGCACAACTGAGCAATAGCTATTTTTAGGTACTGACTGTTGAGTAAATGACTTGTAACTTGAAAAATATTGCATTTGGAGTATTTTGTTAAAATATGTTGTTCACCTACTTTTGGGTCAGCTATAACATCGTGAAATTACAGACTTATAGCTCATGGCATAGCTGAGCAATAGCTATTTTCAGGTTCTCACTATTGAGTAAATCTACATTTTACATTTACAGTATTTTGCTTATTGTTGTTCACCTACTTTTGGGTCAGCTATAACATAGTAAAAATTCAGACATGTAGCTCATTGCATAGCTGAGTAATAGCTACTTTGAGGTTATCACTGTTGAGTAAATCAGTTATAACGTGAAAACTCTTACATTTACAGTATTTTGTTTAAATATGTTATTCACATAATTTTTGGTCAGCTATAACAGAGTGAAATTGCAGACCTCTATGTCATGGCATAGCTTACCAATATCTACTTTCAGGTTCTCGCTGTTGAGTAAATCATTGTATCCACTGGATAGCCGCAGTGTGTAGAGAGATTTCACCATTACTGCTCTAGCGAAAAAAACATTATAGCTAGCCTTCTTAAGTTTGCAGGATATATTAATAACCGTGAAATGTTGCCCGGGAATATTTTTGGCCTCATTTGGAAAAACAAGATGGCCGCCATGGACGTTTATTCGACTTTAAACAAGGACTTTTGTTGGCCCCTAGAGCAAAGGGTATTATAGGTGGAGATCTCAAATTCGCAGGATATGTTCCTCATTATAAAATCTTGACTGGGAATATTTTTGGCCTCATTTTGAAAAACAAGATGGCCGCCACAGGTGTTTCTTTGTCAGTCATGAAAAGTGCTTACGTCTCCCTTATTATTGGTCCTACAGGTTTGGGATGGTAAACCAACCTGTAGGAAATCATGGGCTGAGAATCTTTTGGTGTAGTCAGATTTGACCTTTGACCACTCCTTCAAGGTCAAACAGGGATAGCCAAACTTGAAAGTGCTTATAACTCGCTTATTATTGTTCCTAGAGGTTTGCGATGGTAAACAGACATATAGGAAATCATGGGCTGGGAATCTGTTGATGTGGTCTGATTTGACCTTGGACCCCTCCTTCAAGGTCAAATGAGGATAGCCAAACTTAAAAGTGCTTATAACTCGCTTATTATTGGTCCTAGAAGTTTGGGATGGTAAACCAACCTATAGGAAATCATTGGCTGGGAATCTATTGGTATGGTCAGATTAGACCTTGGACCCCTCCTTCAAGGTCAAACGAAGATGGCCAAACTTAAAATTGCTTATAACTTACTTATTATTGGTTCTACAGGTTTGGGATGGTAACCAACCTACAGGAAATCATGGGCTGGGAATCTTTTTGTGTTGTCAGATTTGACCTTGGACCCCTCCTTCAAGGTCAAACAGGGATAGCGAAACTTAAGAGTGCCTATAACTCGCTTATTATTGGTCCTAGAGGTTTGGGATAGTGAACCATCCTATAGGAAATCATGGGCTGTGAATTTTTTGGTGTGGTCAGATTTGATCGTTGGACCCCTCCCTCAAGGTCAAATAAGGACAGCCAAAAATAAAACTTATAACTCGCTTATTATTGGTCCTAGAGGATTGGGATTGTAAACCAACCTGTAGGAAATCATGGGCTGGGAATGTTTTTGTGTGGTTGGATTTGACCTTGGACCCCTTCTTCAAGGTCGAGCGAGGATATTGCATTTGCAGTATTTCTTTAAATATGTTTTAGCCTATTTTTACACTTAGACAATTACCTTGTTACTTTCCTTCATAATACCATTTGCAGGGCACAACTTTTTTGTCCTTTCCTTCTGTCAGCTTCGGAATTTCTTTCGAACATGCTGTTCAATTACCATTTACTGTATTTCTGTACAGCACTTTCCCTGATAATTATGCTTTCCTCTCATTATCACCTTCACAAATCAAAAACACTCAGTCAGCTGACACAGTGCCCGTTCATGGGCACTCTCCTCTTGTTTTTCTGTCATGGACAATCGAGGTGATTTTGTGCCTTTTGATGGTGTTGTTTTCTCGTTTTTATATCATGAAATTACCCTGATTAAAAGTGCCTAATGTAATCAAACATATATTCTCTGATGACCAGTAAACTTTTTTTGTGTTTTTTTCCACTCCCCATTATCTGTATGTGTAGTACCACTCTTTCTACTACCAAGTGTTGATACCATATCTTGCTTGCTCAGAATTACTCAGAAAACAAGAAGCAGGAATTCATTTTACTTTTGGTGTTGATAATTTTCTTCTCACCTTGCAGATTGTGGGTAGATTGGCTTACAAGTACAACTTGCTGAGTTCATTATCTCCAGGGGAATAATTCTGGAGAAGTTGATCTTGCTATCTTAATTGAAGCCACTCTTGTTAAACTGATGCCTTAGTTCCTGGCACCCAGCCATTCTGTTTCCAGGAAGCCCTAACCTTTGTTAGGCTTTCATGCATTACTAAGTATCCAAAGCTTAACCTATAAACTTTGTAAAAGAATTGTCTCGATCACACAGAAATATATGTAGTTAAGATATTGGTTTCCTAGCATTTGTCTGTTTGTCTGTCTGTTACCAGTTGTACAGGTAGAATGTTGAAGGTACTTTTATGAAATGGTTTGGTGATGTTGGGCATAGTCTAAAATGAGACAACATTTGTAATTCAGTTTTCATGGTAAATTTGGACGGTTGTTTAGTGTTCTTTTCTTAAAGTAATAATGGCATTGTGAATATATTTTGGGGCTTAAAATAGTCTACACAGACTTTGAGATTTTACCAGCACAGGAATTTTGGGTTATATCTGATTTCTTAATAAAACTAGTAATGTAAGTCTCTGATATTAAAGTTCTGCCAAAAATGCCCCTATTTAGTGCTTATTTGAGTTTTAATGGATAATGTGTAATCAGTTTTGTATAGCAAAATAAGATGGTTTATGTGTTCATTTACTCTACACAAATGTAAGCGCTGTGACAGATTAGACAGTATGGCTTCAAGCAATAGTGGGAAAAGGAGGCAACAAATATTCCTGGGCTTATGTTGATGTGATGTGTTTACACAGCAGTTGTGATAACAGACTAAAAGCCATTACTGTAGCCTTACTGTGGCTGTCCGTTGTAAATTACGATCTTGTCCCATTAAAACTTTGCACAAACTGGAGTGGAGGAGAAAATATTAACCATTTCACTGCTTTGTGACATACATCGCACGTCACATTTCATTAACCCAGTGTGTGTTTTGACGTACATCGTACTTCACAATGTTTCATTTCTTTTATATTCACACACACATGAATACATACCCCTCGCAGTGAAAGGGTTAAAGAATACAGTTGGTCTGTTATAACCTCTAGAGACAAAGTATTCCTGTTAAGCCAGAATAACACAGGCTGCTGAAATATGTTAGGAAATGTTGTCTTTCTCAAGGTTTCTGTTTTGGCTTTTACAGTGTCTCCTGTTTGACAGGTGGATTTATTAATTTTCTTGCAGTCAAATAATCACGCACCAAAAAAAAGGTATTCAAATATATCTGTTTACAAAAACAATTGAAAATACGGGGCAAAAACGCAAAATCTTGCTGGTTTGAAAAGAAAATGAAAACAAACGTTTTTTCACAGAGGAAAGGCAGTCAGAAAAAAAAAAACAAAAAACATTTTACTTAGTTTTATTTTTTACTCTCACTGTCAAGCCTTTTGTTTTACCAGACTCCTTCATGCAGTCCTTTAAAATTGACCCAAATCCATGGTTTTGACCACTTGAGAGCAAATTACTGCTTTTCTTTTCTCAACTCTCTTCTCCCTGTGCCAGTCATAGAATTGCATCTCTAAATTGAGTCATAAAATGTCATACTTTACAGAGCAGCTGTATTTCTTTTTGCTGCTCTCCCCCCCCCCCCCCCCTTTCCCCCTCCTTTTCTTCATTACTTCATTGCCAAGAGATAGAAAATGGGGGGAGTTGAAAGGGGGGGGGGGGGGGGGGGTAAGAAATGGCCCCCCCAAAATAATAAAAACTGCCAAGGGAAGGAGAGAAATATTGATGTGTAGTGGAAGTGTTTTTCTGGGTGCATTTATTGGTTAATCAGTGTTGAAATAGTAGTCCTGTATCTGTGCCTCCCACTATGTGTGATATTTGAAGCAGGAGTTCTGACAAGCCTGTGATTACAAGAACTCACTTCTCTTCCTCTCTCTCTCTTTCTGCAGCTAAAACTGCAGATACCAGACCATTACAGAGTGGAACTGTTGCTAAAAACACAGTCATTCAGTGACTTACTACAGAGCATGAACACTACTCAACCACAACTACGCCTGTGGCCATGTACACAAACTCAAAAGCTCTTGAGAAAAGGGTTTTTTCAAGTCTTGCGGTTTTTGGAGATCTGTTTATTTGTTTACACAGTTTTCTTGAAATATTCTCTCATATGTTCTGCTGCAGATGACACAGTGAAAAATAGAGTGAGTAAAACAGGCAGACCTGCAGTCCTGTTAAAGTTACTCCATTTAATAAATATATTACCTTGCAGTTATTTTGCTGAAGAAAAGAAGTAACAGTACCAGCTTTGTCCTGTAGTTGTTTGTTATGGGCCTAGGTTTTCCCTGGTGTTGTCTTCCTAAGTTTTCATTATATTGAAATATTTCTGTGTCTTGTGATGATTAGAATGAAATAATTGAAAGATAGTTGAGGTTTACATGTCCAGTGAGACGACTTTTCTCCAGTTGTACTTCACATGAACACCCAACATATGTGTTAATATGTATGTTTCTGGATGTTTCACAACTCTGCCATTTCGAAATGGCCACTGGCAGTTTCCAAATGGCCAAATAATTAATCTGGACATTTCAAAACCACATTTATTTTTTAAACAGCTTAGTCATGTCAAAAACTAACTAGTCACAGTGGTCAGAGTGCATAAAATTCATAAATCTGATTTAGGCCTGAAAAGATTTAAGCAGTCAGTAGGCAATTAGTGAAGAGAGAAGCCTTACTTAGGTAAAACGATATAGGGTAATCTGAACCATCATTATTTAAAGCATTGAAGCAGGTTGGTTCAATCCCTTCATAATCAAGTGTAATTAATTGACATGATGCTGAGATGACTATTATTATGCCGATTATTTCAAGAAAAGGTCTATTGACACATTGAGTGAAGGGGGAATTATGACAAATCCTAATTTCTTTGAAAATCCCAACAATAAATAAATAAACCAGCAGTGTATTCATGTTTATTGCAGTTAAACCTTGTCTAGCCTAAATAAACCAGTTTTGAAGCTTCACTTGCATATTAATTTTGAAAGTTGTGTGTCAAAATTGCATTTGCAGATAATTAAAAATAATTACCAGTATATATAAGGGTAAGTAAAAATTCAAATAATTTAGATATATTTGGCCGTATATACCCATGAACTCATTGTATTTATGTATGGTGCAGTGTGCATGGCTAAAATATAAGAAATACTAGTATAAGGAAGAGTGCACTACTTTCACATATTGACATCATGTTGTCAAGCATCGTGGCACAGATATGAGGAGGAAAGATGTGTATAATCACAAGTGACTAGTATTACCCTAATGACAAATTTAACCTGTATTTTTACTATTTTGAAATACATATTTAATTGCATAAATATGTACAACATCGCTCGTATGTGCAAACTGGAAAGCCCTTGCAATGAACATTTGAAATATTCATACAGTAAGTCAAGCACATATTCATTCATAGATTCTAACAAAAATGAAAAGTGAAATGGTTCCACCTGTACAGTTATATCCAAGATCTCTTTCTGAAACTTTAGCTAAATGTTACCTGTTCTGGCCATTTTCTACAAGCAACTGGGGCCTCTTTCAAGACTTTTCAAGTTGCCATTCTTGCCCCTGTGTTTGGCTTCCTGCCACAATGCATTCTCCCCACCCCCCACCCACCCCACCCCCCATTTCCTAAATCCCATCACCAGATATCTTGGATATCTTCCGGTTCTACCTGACTGGATGCTAGGTAACTATATTGTGCATGATCAGTCTGCTCATTCCACCATGAAGTACATTTTTTTTCCTTCAAAGAATCCCGGGCTCATTGGCTGTAATTACTGTGAGGCTACACAATAAGTCTCCTTGGGCTGTTGTATGTGTTGTATTAGTCCCAGGCATGCGAGAGATCAATCAGTGAAAGTATTGGTGAAATGTGATTGATGGACTGGTATCATTCTCTGTTCTTCACCAGCCCTGACCCACTCTGCATAAAGTGATGCTGTTCCTTCATGTATCTGTGTGTTCTCCACTCTTTCCCATTTATCACTACTAGTCACAATTTATGAAACAGTGTCAGATAACAATGAAATAATGTATGCAGGGGTTTTAACGATATATTGACCAAAAATAATTGTTATTTCTGGTCATTTAATTATAGAAAAAATTGATAATTATTTCCTTGTCAAAGTATGAAAAATAAAATGTATCCTTATAATGTCTGGTAAATCCGTGAATTTAGATGCTTTGTAATGATATTTTTGAGTTCAAGACATTCGTCTTATGTTAGCATGTAAGTCTGTCGTGTGTATTCCCATGTCTGTCTATATGGTATTCAATTTGGTTGAGAAACCAAAAATTACAAAACTCACTTCTAGGCTGAAAAAAATTGACACTTCCCTGACACTTAAATATAATTTTCAAGGTAAATTATTTCTGTAACTTACTGTACAAAGTTAGTGAGCTATCTGAGAATAAAGCCGATTTGACAAATGATGCTGTAACTGTTTCCAAGGTTATATGACTTGTTTTGCTGTCGGGGAGAAGTATTTCATTCAATTCAGAGGCATTATGGGGGGCATCTAAGTGGTGTAAGTGCCAAAGTGCTATTAAGGCTAGAATTTCCTCAGAGAATGGCAAAGGTCATCTTATTAAAGATATTCTGTTTCCTAACTTTAATCATAACCTGAGCTTTTACTAACTGACTGAAGCCATCACATTAAATAAATTCCAGTGATTACACCTTCTAGGGAAAACTTTACAATTTCCATTTTTGCATTCTGGTAACCAGTTTAATCATGCTTTTTTTGTGAAAAAGATGGAATTACCAAAGTGTGACCCCAAAGTTGATTATGGTGTCAAGGCTTTCCTTTCTTTTCCTGTTATTGTGGCTCTTAGACTTATAAATTACCATCCACATGGTCCTGATGTTACATAATTACAGTTTTTACACATGTATCAAGATAATGTTTTGAGAAACAAGTTTTTAGTGAGTGATTAAGTGGACTGATGTAAATAGATGTGAAGGTGCATATGCACAATGACATGAGCCGACACAATCCGATAGTAAAGTGGAGACCGGTATAACATAACTGGAAACCGGTATAACATAACTCCCTTTTTCACACCAAGAACCAAAAGGTACACAAGCCAGTACCAAACAGCTTTTATTTTAGAAAAATTTTCAACTTTCACTGGATTAGAAGGTATCATCAGCATGTGACATGTAGCTTTATTTAAAGTTATTAGAACTTGCACATTTTCTCGTCCAATTATGGAAACTTTCTTGGTATTTTCTATAGTGTGAAGAGAGCTTATATCTGAGCCTATTGTATCGGATCATATCAGATAGGTTTAGTGCATCTGGGCCTTAAGACTTTTTAAGCTGTAAGTTTTGCGGATGCTGCACTCATAACCATTTCACTGCATAAACTGATGTATTTTTACACAGGTAGATCAATGATTGAGATTAATTTTGTGTTGAGCAATTTGCCTAAGTCTGTTGTAACTTGTGAGTCAGTTGGTTTTCCTTATATATTTTGTTTTTGTCTGTTCAATCTGAAAGATGATCCTTTATGTTTATGTTTAGTTTTTGCTTGGTTGGGATGAGTCATGTCAGTACAGTATTGATTTCAGGCTTTATGCTTTATCAACCACAAATTCCAATTTGGTATAACATTAATATCTTCCCAAGAAAGCTAACTAGAATCTATGGCATTCTGTGGTTTGTGTGGCTTGATGTAATCACCAGGTTTCTGCCTGTTGTGCCATCAACCATAGCTACAGCAACCACAATACCACAGTCTTACAGAGCAATACACCTACACCGCAAAAGTCTCTTTGTGGGTCATGTGGGAAATTATGTATATATTTCACAAATAATTTTTTTTTTTTGAATTTTTGTTGAAAGGGATGATCCTTATGTAATCTCTGATAGTAAGGTCCTACTGTTCCTCTGTACAGCATAAGTAACGGTCAAAAACTTTGAAGTACAAAGTGTTTCAGTTCAAGGAATATGTCCAGAAGTTTTTAACTTTGAATTTATGCTAAAGAACTCCAAGCAGCCACGACCATTACCAGTAACTGAATAGATTGTGCAACTATCTTTTAGTGTTATTATCACACAGACTAAAGCCAATTTTTTTTCCTCAAAGGTCGAAGTCATAGTTAAAAACTAAAAACAACATTTTTAAGTTTGTGTCATACAGAGAGCCTTCCTTGGTTTTTTTTCAAACTTTGATTTTATCTCTGTTGTAAAATTTTTCATCCTAGGTTATGGGTTTGAATCATGGCTACAAAACCCCATGCAGAGAGTTAGGAATTGCCTACTGATCCCTTATAATTTTCAGTGCAGAATCTTGGCCAACAACTAACTGCTGTGCAAGTCATTCAGTCATCCAGTTTACTATAGGTCTATTTATTATATATGAATGACTGACAGTACAGTAATTTAAACACTCAAGGTGTACTACACAGCCTTCTTCATATCACTCAGATTTCAGATATGTTACCTCCCAAAATGGCTTTCACATCACAGTACCTCTCATTTTACTTTTTCCTGAATGTTAGTTCTGCTCTTTAGTCTGATAGTACAGCTCTTTAACTTGTTGACACATCATTTTGCTGTGATAGTTTATATATTTGGGCCTGATTGTACATGTTGGTACTTCCCTGTACCCTGTTCGTACATCTCTTCAGGTTGGTGGTACATTTGCCCTGATGGTACTTGCCTTTCAAGGACTGTATATCTCTGTACTCCAATTGTACATCTGGTTACGCGGTTGGAAATTCTCTCCATCATTTTGGTATATCTCTTCACCCAGATGATCCGTCTCATTTTATACCTGTTGGTACATCTTTTTTTCTCTGAGAGTAGGTATTTTTACCCTGATGATGGAAATCTTTACCCCATTGATACATCTCTTTATCTTGTTGGTACATCTTAACCTTGAAGGTAATTTACACCCGATGGTACATCTGTAAACCTGATTGTACATCTGTGATGTTAATGCATCCTTACCCTCATGGAAATTTACACCTGATAGTACACTGTTTTACCCTGGTTGTACATCTCTTTTCTATATTGGTGCATCTTTACCCCTTATGAAAATTTATACCTGATGGTATATCTCTTTACCCTGATTGTACATCTGTGTACCTTGTTGATGTATCTTTACCCTGATGGAAATTTACACCTGATGGTTCATATCATTACCCAGTTGGTACATATATTTCAGGCAGATGCTCAGGCCCGACGTAACCAGCTAATGAAGGACATGGCACAGTTGCGTCTGAAGGCAGAGGTGAGCCAGTTGGAGGGTTCTCTGCAGTCCACAGAGAAACCCAGTCTGCCACCTTACTTGGTGCCAGATGCCTCAGTTCTTTGTGACAGTCTGGCACAGCTTAGGCAGCTTACTCACAGTGCCAGGTTCATCCTCATCATACCTTTTGCTGGTAAGAAGATAATAAGATTATGTGTTTATTATTCATTCAATAAAGCCATATCATCATTGTTTTTCCCGATGTCATCCACCCAGCAGTAGTGTTAGGCATAAAATTTTCTATTGGTTACAGATTATGCTTGTCAAACCCATCTCTGGTAAGAAGATAATAAAACTATATGCGTAATCTGCAAACATCTTCTTCCTCCCAAAAAGTTATAAATATCCAATCTCAGTGGGCCCACATTTATATGAAACCCTAGGAAAGACCAGGAAAACACAAACTTCAATGTCCTGAGAGTTTTTGTCATCTCTTCTGCCATTTGGGCAGTGGTAACAGGCTTGACGTTTGTTTTCATGCTATAGGTTGAAATTCCTTGACAGAGTTTCACCAATTTGTTTGTTCACTTGATTGTATTAAAACCAGTGTAAGTTTAGAGACATTAGAAACCAGCTTTTAAGGTTAAACATTAGAAAATACTGTATATTAGTAGGCACAAATGGATATTACTCCAAACCTGAACAAATTTGTGCATACATATATATCATAGATGTTACTTATACAATCATGTTCACGTTAATAATTAGAGCTTTAATGTCCTGTTCAACAGCCAGGGTCAAATTGGGATAGGTCCCTCAGCAATGCCACATAACCACAATGATTTATTTTCACATTGGTATTCAATGCAGAATTGCCCAGTAACCCAGTGGCAAATGTGACTGTACTAGGTAGTTGTAACTATTTGTTGTAAAAATTATAACAAAATAACATTCTAATGAAATTTTGTGCATTATTTTGATTAGTATTTATAATTATTTTTCAAGTTATGTTGTGTTTGAATAAAAGAAACACATTGTATTGGTGTTCGTCTTGTAGACACTTTACTACATGTTACAAACAGCTGCTATCCTCCCTGAAACTTAATTTTTGTTTTACTTTGCAGTGATAGATCATTTAGATTTTCTTAAAAAGGAAAGTCCAAGAGCAAGAGATGCTATACGTTGGTTGGAGGCAGAGTTCAAAAAAGGCAACAGGTAATGATTTCTTTGTGATCAAGAACAATGAACAGAAAAACTTGCCCCGCATAAAGTGATGCAGTTTTAAGATGTATATTAAGATGAACCATACAAAACTACTGATTTGGTCAGTAAATATGAGTAATGCCTATAAGTTTCAGTGACGACACGTGTACATAACAAGACCTCGGTCAATTCTTACTATGACCTGGGTTTGTTTTAGTTTCTTTCATAAATAAAGGGACGGACTTTGTGAAAGGTTTTTGTTTTGAATCTGTAGAGCAGTTTTAGTGGTACATTGTATCTCTTGAAGCTTTGAAGAGGCTCTATGTTGTATCGATCCATTTATTGTATATGTAAACTATATGTATACAGTTGCATGTATTAATGCTAAAATTCTACCCTGTTCAGAAAAATATGTACAAATTTGTATTCAGGGATTGGCTTGGTTATTTACATTTTTCATATGTATTTTTTTTCTTCCATGGAATGTTATTCCAGTGCACACTAAATTTCTATTCATGGCTTCAGTTGCATTTTTCTAATTTTTTTTTTATGAAAAGGAACATATGTTGTTACATATGCAAGTTGAAAATAAGGAACAAATGGTTAATGTTACAGGAACTGTTATCACAGTAATTGCTTGTGAGCCCGACTTGAATTTCATCTTAGAACTTGTGACAGTAACGTATTTTCCAAGAAGACTGATGAACTTGCAATTTCATAACTTGTGCAATACAGAAATACATGTGTTGTTATGGAGGATACAAGTTTTAATGCACATCTCTCCACCCACCTTCTCCGAATTTTTATTTTCCCATACCAGTAGTGAGATATAGTTCAGAATCTATGTTTTATTAGGCTGTAGAACACCAAAAATCAGAACAAATTATGTAAAATGACAAGATAATTAGTTCCAGTTTTACTTGCTTTTTGTAACTGGGTAACATACTTAAATTTGCAACAGTTAATACATCTATCAAGTAACTTACAAAAATACAATGATTTGTATTCAACTATTCAGTCTGTTGTATGCACACAAAAATAAATATTATTGTGATACAACATTATATTTATGTTTCTTCTGTACATAAAAATTTGTGATTAGATGTGCAAGAATTCTTTATAGAGCAAATATTACATTATCGTTTATTCTTTAACAAATACATAGCATCAATATTACGTGATAAAATGAAGAAAAGATAAAATAAGAAAGCTATGTTAAACAGTTAACTTGTGTTGTTTTCATTGTAATTAACATAATATTGGTGGTTGCCTTTTGTTTTACTGTGAAAGAAATGACTGTAAACCACTTGACTTTGTGAAGTACCGATTCTTGAGAATGACTACATTTTACCCCTTTGTGTGGCTGATATTTCATCAAAATGACAACAAAACTTAGACATTTTGTGTCACATCTCAATTATAATATTATCTGGGGTAAAAGATGTAGTTTATAAAACTGAAGACATTTCCTATTCCAAATTATGGCTTTTGTTAGTGGGCATCTAGATTTCACCAACCAAGTATTGATTTTTGCAAACAATTGCGCCACTTATTTTAGAAGGTTTCCTTGTGGTTGTTTCTATTGAGCTTAATACATGCTGGATTGTTTTTGGTTTGCTTCTAGATATGTGCGTGCACAGAAGCTGCATGAGAAAACATCAAAACTACCGCACAAGAACTTGAAGAAGAAAGACCGGGATGCCTGGTATGTGAACATTTTTACATTTAGATCTGATGCTATGATGCATTCACAGTGGTAGGCCATTGTGTATTTACTCAGTGGTCAAGTTAGTTTAATATATGAGACTATGACAGCTTTCCGAGTGATGTTGTGATTGATACTCAAAGCCTTCCAATTTGTCCCTGAAAAACTTGTAATTGTTTCCAAATCCATCCAAGTGGTTCCTGAAAATGTTCTGCTAGGTTCCTATGTCCTCCCGAAAGCATTCTGAACCTTGCAAAAGCTATACAAAAAGGCTGCTTTACGAATGTTAAGATAATTTCAAGATTAGGTTCCTGAATAAATCTGATAAGGATTTATAGAAGATCATTGAAAGGTTTATGAAATATCCAAACAGTTTGAACTTATCAGGAAATCATGGTTTCAGAATGTTCTGAATGGTTCCTTAATGGTTCCCAAAGTTTAACAGCCAGTCCTGAACGGCCCTGAATGTTAGGATCATGGTGTAAAAGCCTGCTGAATGAAAAGATTGACCTGTAAATGCTCCCGAACAGCAATTTTTCAGGATCATAAAGCTGTCAGGGAGGACAATTGCCATAGTAGACTAGGGGTCTAAAGTATTGGCAAACAGACTGTATTATATAGTATATTGCGATGGCCAGTATGTCATGAATTAAGCGTCCCGCAAGGGACGCTTGTTTGTGTATGGGAGAGCTTCAGGCTCCGGCGGCTCCGCCGGCTCCGCATTTTGTTTTCCTTATAACTCTGTAACCGTTAGGCGGATTCTTTTCAAATTTGGCAGGTTTAGGCAGTAGCCTTGGGGAATTTTTTTGAATATGCTGCAGTGACATTTCAACCAATCAGAGAGGTCACATGACCAAAAATGTCTTTTTTCGATGGGGAAGCTTGTCCGGATGATAACTTGAAAGGAATTTTATCAATTCACCTGAAACTTGGCAAATACATTCATTCTATTAAAATCTGGAAATCATTAGATTTTTGCATTGATTGGTCAAGAAATGGCCGAGTAATTAATGATTAATTAATCATTACGAATTTTCCAAATAAGGAAAACACAAAAATGCTTATATCTCGAAAACCGTGCTAGATAGAGCGATTTCGACGAAATTTTTGACCCGCAGGGTATCTCTGCAGAGTAGTTTTCCCAATTTTCAAAAAATTTTTCTCTCGCCCAAAATGGCGGCCATTTTGAATTTTCGAAATTTTCGCAAAAATTGCAAAACACAAAAATGCTTATATCTCAAAAACCGTGCTAGATAGAGCAATTTTGACAAAATTTTTGATCCGCAGGATATCTCTGCGGACTACTTTTCCCAATTTTCAAAAAATTTTTGTCTCGCCAAAAATGGCGGCCATTTTGAATTTTCGAAATTTTCGCAAAAATTGCAAAACACAAAAATGCTTATATCTCGAAAACCGTGCTAGATAGAGCGATTTCGACGAAATTTTTGACCCGCAGGGTATCCCTGCAGAGTAGTTATCCCAATTTTTAAAAGATTTTTGTCTCGCCAAAAATGGCGGCCATTTTGAATTTTCGAATTTTTCGCAAAAATTGCAAAACATAAAAATGCTTATATCTCGAAAACCCTGCTAGATAGAGCGATTTCGACGAAATTTTTGACCCGCTGGGTATATCTGCAGAGTAGCCATGCCAATTTTCAAACAAAAAATTTCTCGCCAAAAATGGCGGCCATTTTGAATTTTCGAATTTTTCGCAAAATTGCAAAACACAAAAATGCTTATATCTCAAAAACCGTGCTAGATAGAGCGATTTCGATGAAATTTTTGACCCACAGGGTATCTCTGCAGAGTAGCCATGCCAATTTTCAAAAAATTTTTATCTTGCCAAAAATGGCGGCCATTTTGAATTTTCGAATTTTTGCGCAAAAATTGCAAAACACAAAAATGCTAATATTTCGAAAACCGTGCTACATAGAGCGATTTCGACGAAATTTTTGATCTTCAGGGTATCTCTGCAGAGCAGCTATCCCAAAGAGCTTTCACTTGGTGAAGTTTCAGACCCATAGCTAATTGCTCACCTACTCAAAATGAGTAAATGCGAATTACCTCTAAAAGTATTGCAGATGGCCAATTTTTCTCAAATAACTCATTCACCTACTTTTGGAAGAGCTTTCACTTGGTGAAGTTTCAGACCCGTAGCTAATTACTCACCTACTCAAAATGAGTAAATGCTAATTATCTCAAAAACTATTGCGGATACCCAATTTTTATCAAATAACTCATTCATGTACTTTTGGGAGAGCTTTCACATGGTGAAGTTTCAGACCCGTAGATGATTACTCACCTACTCAAAATGAGTAAATGCGAATTATCTCTTAAAAGTATTGCAGATAGCCAATTTTTCTCAAATAACTGATTCACCTACTTTTGGAAGAGCTTTCACATGGTGAAGTTTCAGACCCATAGCCAATTACTCACCTACTCAAAATGAGTAAATGCGAATTATCTCTAAAAGTATTGCAGATAGCCAATTTTTCTCAAATAACTCATTCACCTACTTTTGGGAGAGCTTTCACATGGTGAAGTTTCAGACCCATAGCTAATTATTTACCTACTCAAAATGAGTAAATGCTAATTATCTGTAAAAGTATTGCGGATACCCAATTTTTATCAAATAACTCATTCATCTACTTGTGGGAGAGCTTTCACATGGTGAAGTTTCAGACCCATAGCTAATTACTCACCTACTCAAAATGAGTAAATGCGAATTATCTCTAAAAGATTGCAGATAGCCAATTTTTCTCAAATAAATCATTCACCTACTTTTGGGAGAGCTTTCACTTGGTGAAGTTTCAGACCCATAGCTAATTACTCACCTACTCAAAATGAGTAAATGCTAATTATCTGTAAAAGTATTGCAGGTAGCCAATTTTTGTCAAATTAATCATTCACCTACTTTTGGGAGAGCTTTCACTTGGTGAAGTTTCAGACCCATAGCTAATTACTCACCTACTCAAAATGAGTAAATGCGAATTATCTCTAAAAGTATTGCAGATAGCCAATTTTTCTCAAATAACTCATTCACCTACTTTTGGGAGAGCTTTCACTTGGTGAAGTTTCAGACCCATAGCTAATTACTCACCTACTCAAAATGAGTAAATGTGAATTATCTCTAAAAGTATTGCAGATAGCCAATTTTTCTCAAATAACTCATTCACCTACTTTTGGAAGAGCTTTCACTTGGTGAAGTTTCAGACCCGTAGCTAATTACTCACCTACTCAAAATGAGTAAATGCTAATTATCTCAAAAACTATTGCGGATACCCAATTTTTATCAAATAACTCATTCATGTACTTTTGGGAGAGCTTTCACATGGTGAAGTTTCAGACCCGTAGATGATTACTCACCTACTCAAAATGAGTAAATGCGAATTATCTCTTAAAAGTATTGCAGATAGCCAATTTTTCTCAAATAACTGATTCACCTACTTTTGGAAGAGTTTTCACATGGTGAAGTTTCAGACCCATAGCCAATTACTCACCTACTCAAAATGAGTAAATGCGAATTATCTCTAAAAGTATTGCAGATAGCCAATTTTTCTCAAATAACTCATTCACCTACTTTTGGGAGAGCTTTCACATGGTGAAGTTTCAGACCCATAGCTAATTATTTACCTACTCAAAATGAGTAAATGCTAATTATCTGTAAAAGTATTGCGGATACCCAATTTTTATCAAATAACTCATTCATCTACTTGTGGGAGAGCTTTCACATGGTGAAGTTTCAGACCCATAGCTAATTACTCACCTACTCAAAATGAGTAAATGCGAATTATCTCTAAAAGATTGCAGATAGCCAATTTTTCTCAAATAAATCATTCACCTACTTTTGGGAGAGCTTTCACTTGGTGAAGTTTCAGACCCATAGCTAATTACTCACCTACTCAAAATGAGTAAATGCTAATTATCTGTAAAAGTATTGCAGGTAGCCAATTTTTGTCAAATTAATCATTCACCTACTTTTGGGAGAGCTTTCACTTGGTGAAGTTTCAGACCCATAGCTAATTACTCACCTACTCAAAATGAGTAAATGCGAATTATCTCTAAAAGTATTGCAGATAGCCAATTTTTCTCAAATAACTCATTCACCTACTTTTGGGAGAGCTTTCACTTGGTGAAGTTTCAGACCCATAGCTAATTACTCACCTACTCAAAATGAGTAAATGTGAATTATCTCTAAAAGTATTGCAGATAGCCAATTTTTCTCAAATAACTCATTCACCTACTTTTGGCAGAGCTTTCACTTGGTGAAGTTTCAGACCCATAGCTAATTACTCACCTACTCAAAATGAGTAAATGCGAATTATCTGTAAAAGTATTGCGGATACCCAATTTTTATCAAATAACTCATTCATCTACTTGTGGGAGAGCTTGCACATGGTGAAGTTTCAGACCCATAGCTAATTACTCACCTACTCAAAATGAGTAAATGCGAATTATCTCTAAAAGTATTGCAGATAGCCAATTTTTCTCAAATAACTCATTCACCTACTTTTGGGAGAGCTTTCACTCTGTGAAGTTTCAGACCCATAGCTAATTACTCGCCTACTCAAAATGAGTAAATGCGAATTATCTCTAAAAGTATTGCAGATAGCCAATTTTTCTCAAATAACTCATTCACCTACTTTTGGGAGAGCTTTCACTTGGTGAAGTTTCAGACCCATAGCTAATTACTCACCTACTCAAAATGAGTAAATGCGAATTATCTGTAAAAGTATTGCAGATAGCCAATTTTTCTCAAATAACTCATTCACCTACTTTTGGGAGAGCTTTCACTTGGTGAAGTTTCAGACCCATAGCTAATTACTCACCTACTCAAAATGAGTAAATGTGAATTATCTCTAAAAGTATTGCAGATAGCCAATTTTTCTCAAATAACACATTCACCTACTTTTGGCAGAGCTTTCACTCGGTGAAGTTTCAGACCCATAGCTAATTATTCACCTACTCAAAATGAGTAAATGTGAATTATCTCTAAAAGTATTGCAGATAGCCAATTTTTCTCAAATAACTCATTCACCTACTTTTTTGAGAGCTTTCACTCTGTGAAGTTTCAGACCCATAGCTATTTATTCACCTACTCAAAATGAGTAAATGCTAATTATCTGTAAAAGTATTGCGGATACCCAATTTTTATCAAATAACTCATTCATCTACTTGTGGGAGAGCTTTCACATGGTGAAGTTTCAGACCCATAGCTAATTACTCACCTACTCAAAATGAGTAAATGCGAATTATCTCTAAAAGTATTGCAGATAGCCAATTTTTCTCAAATAAATCATTCACCTACTTTTGGGAGAGCTTTCACTTGGTGAAGTTTCAGACCCATAGCTAATTACTCACCTACTCAAAATGAGTAAATGGGAATTATCTCTAAAAGTATTGCAGATAGCCAATTTTTCTCAAATAACTCATTCACCTACTTTTGGGAGAGCTTTCACTTGGTGAAGTTTCAGACCCATAGCTAATTACTCACCTACTCAAAATGAGTAAATGCTAATTATCTGTAAAAGTATTGCAGATAGCCAATTTTTGTCAAATTAATCATTCACCTACTTTTGGGAGAGCTTTCACTTGGTGAAGTTTCAGACCCATAGCTAATTACTCACCAACTCAAAATGAGTAAATGCGAATTATCTCTAAAAGTATTGCAGATAGCCAATTTTTCTCAAATAACTCATTCACCTACTTTTGGGAGAGCTTTCACTCTGTGAAGTTTCAGACCCAGCTAATTACTCACCTACTCAAAATGAGTAAATGCGAATTATCTCTAAAAGTATTGCAGATAGCCAATTTTTCTCAAATAACTCATTCACCTACTTTTGGGAGAGCTTTCACTTGGTGAAGTTTCAGACCCATAGCTAATTACTCACCTACTCAAAATGAGTAAATGTGAATTATCTCTAAAAGTATTGCAGATAGCCAATTTTTCTCAAATAACTCATTCACCTACTTTTGGCAAAGCTTTCACTTGGTGAAGTTTCAGACCCATAGCTAATTACTCACCTACTCAAAATGAGTAAATGCGAATTATCTGTAAAAGTATTGCAGATAGCCAATTTTTCTCAAATAACTCATTCACCTACTTTTGGGAGAGCTTTCACTTGGTGAAGTTTCAGACCCATAGCTAATTACTCGCCTACTCAAAATGAGTAAATGTGAATTATCTCTAAAAGTATTGCAGATAGCCAATTTTTCTCAAATAACTCATTCACCTACTTTTTTGAGAGCTTTCACTCTGTGAAGTTTCAGACCCATAGCTATTTATTCACCTACTCAAAATGAGTAAATGCGAATTATCTCTAAAAGTATTGCCGATAGCCAATTTTTCTCAAATAACTCATTCACCTACTTTTGGCAGAGCTTTCACTTGGTGAAGTTTCAGACCCATAGCTAATTACTCACCTACTCAAAATGAGTAAATGCGAATTATCTGTAAAAGTATTGGAGATAGCCAATTTTTCTCAAATAAATCATTCACCTACTTTTGGGAGAGCTTTCACTTGGTGAAGTTTCAGACCCATAGCTAATTACTCACCTACTCAAAATGAGTAAATGCGAATTATCTCTAAAAGTATTGCAGATAGCCAATTTTTCTCAAATAACTCATTCACCTACTTTTGGGAGAGCTTTCACTTGGTGAAGTTTCAGACCCATAGCTAATTACTCACCTACTCAAAATGAGTAAATGCGAATTATCTCTAAAAGTATTGCAGATAGCCAATTTTTCTCAAATAACTCATTCACCTACTTTTGGGAGAGCTTTCACTTGGTGAAGTTTCAGACCCATAGCTAATTACTCGCCTACTCAAAATGAGTAAATGTGAATTATCTCTAAAAGTATTGCAGATAGCCAATTTTTCTCAAATAACTCATTCACCTACTTTTGGGAGAGCTTTCACTTGGTGAAGTTTCAGACCCATAGCTAATTACTCACCTACTCAAAATGAGTAAATGTGAATTATCTCTAAAAGTATTGCAGATAGCCAATTTTTCTCAAATAACTCATTCACCTACTTTTGGGAGAGCTTTCACTCTGTGAAGTTTCAGACCCATAGCTATTTATTCACCTACTCAAAATGAGTAAATGCTAATTATCTGTAAAAGTATTGCGGATACCCAATTTTTATCAAATACTCATTCATCTACTTGTGGGAGAGCTTTCACATGGTGAAGTTTCAGACCCATAGCTAATTACTCACCTACTGAAAATGAGTAAATGCGAATTATCTCTAAAAGTATTGCAGATAGCCAATTTTTCTCAAATAACTCATTCACCTACTTTTGGGAGAGCTTTCACTTGGTGAAGTTTCAGACCCATAGATAATTATTCGCCTACTCAAAATTAGTAAATGTGAATTATCTCTTAATAGTATTGCGGATAGCCAATTTTTCTCAAATAACTCATTCACCTACTTTTGGAAGACCTTTCACACACCAAAATGAAAAATTGTGAATATTTCGGAAAAGCTATTTCTTCTGCTTTAATGCTCGGCGGGAGATACACACTGCGGCAGTGGTCTTGACAAAAAATTTTGTCTCCCCAAAAATGGTGGCCATTTTGAATTTTCAAAGTTTTTGCAAAACACAAAAATGCTTATATCTCAAAAACCGTGCTATATGGAGCGAACTCAACAAAATTTTTGACCTGCTGGGTATCTCTGCAGAGTAGCCATGCCAATTTTCAAAATATTTTTGTCTCGCCAAATATAGCGGACATGTTTAATTTTTTTATTTTTGCAAAACACAAAAGTGCTTATATCTTGAAAACCGTGCTAGATAGAGCAGACTGCGCTGACTTTGGTTGCCACAACAGTATAAGGCTAGAAACGAAGCATTTTCTTAATACTTTAGCACTCACCTTTATATCCTTTTCGGGACGATAGCAAAAACATTATCTTTTTTTTTTGCGAGCGATCCTCTAGTTTGTTTTATTTCATCCATTGGCCCATCACTTGGTGATTTTACATTAGGAATGTAATGTAATTATTATTTACATGTAATTATTATTATTATTATGCACTTATATATCACCTATTCTTAAAAACAAAGCTCTAAGTGTTGTACATTAACAAAAAAATACTATTATTAATAATAAGATATAGTAAAAATGTAGAATAAAAAGTTTAAATTTATGAATCATATTATAAAAGATAAAAAGACTACATAAAAGTAATTCTGAAAAGGCGAGTCCTGATGTGCTTCTTAAAAGCCAACAAAGAATCACATTTCTCGATGAGAAATTCTTAACTGTTTGCAACAGTCAGGTAGCTAGGACCATATTATTGTATGTCGCTACTTTAGCCTGTGACTTTATTGTCTTTCAGGAGGTATGTTCAGATTGTGGACTGTGCTAAGTATCTGTCCACTCAGACTGGGGTGGAGGAAGGCAGTAGTGGGATGGTCAGTGTCCTCACCAACCACAAAATCAACAGTCCAGACATCTCCATCAGAGTAAAACAAGTCATCACTACAGCACAGCAGGAAGGTATGCTAAAATACTGTAACAAGTGTGATGTCAAATCACAGGCTGTCACTTTGGTGCAGGGAAGACTCCCACGAGTGGCAATACTAAGAGCCTGTCCCAATATGACCCCGGCTGTTGAACAGGAGGTAAAAACCCTAACTTTGACTTTAGCTGAAATGCTGTAAAGTCAGTTTTGTGGTTTTTACCTTCTTTAGAACAGCTAAAGTCATATCAGGAGAGACCCTGAATGAAGCCACAAATGCTTGTCATGAGCTGGACTAAACCCATGAAACCAAGATGAGACTCAGATGGTTAAATGTCATCATTAGTGTTAACCATTAAAGTCTCTAATAAGAGTGTAGCAACAAGTAATGGCAAAGGACCAGAGAATACCCCCTATCAGTGATTCTCACATGGATTGAGAACCATTTTTGGGGGTTGTACTTTCTCCTTGTCTTTGGTAGCTTTTTACAAAGGCTGAATCACACAAGAATTGTAATGGAACAGTAGGCTACGCAAGCAATAAGCTGGTGCCAATATTGTTGAACCAGTTACCTGTTTTGTTATGTATATCGCAAGATTAGAATTCTTCAAATTTGGAGTCATAAACTAAAAATATACCAGTCAAAGTATCCAGTGGACACTCACTTTACTGGTTGGCCCGACTGGTACTACCAAACGACAGAAAAAGCCCACCTGTATATACTACCGGGAGAACTGGTCACGGAGTGTGCATTCGCTAGGTGGCGCATCATACTTCCTTCCAGTATGCAGATGTGTTTTGAGAGAGAGAAGATTTTGGAAGTTTTCAACAAAGTTTTAATTTTTACTGAACTTTATTTTATTTCAACTTTATTCTGCCATTTTCCTGAAGACTATGTCATCACCAGGACAAAAACAAGGCACTTGTGGCCATGTTATGGCTATGTTTGATGGCCACCTGATGTGCGCACATTGCAAAGACAAGGGGGTGGGAGACGACCCTTGCGTTCAGAAGAAAGACTGTCCAATCTGCAAGGCTTTTACTGCAGAACAAGTACAGCAATTAGCCACCCTCACCTACAGAACCAGGAAAGAAAAAGAGCAGAACAAGACAGTTGCTGCCCCCCTTGTTACGTCTACCACCCCACCTTTGTGGACCCTACAGAAGTTAAACTGTTGGGTGGGTAGAGGGAGGTAGGGTTACCGAAGAAACCCCTGCTGGCAAGAAAAAGAGGCCTGATGAGTCCCAAAAGCCCAGCAAGAAGAAATCCAACAGGAAACCTACATCTGATGATCTCAAGAGCCTTGACGACAAGTGGGCCCAGCTGTTTGCACGACTTGAAGCCATGATTCTAGCCACGTCGTTTGCAGGACCGGTGGAACTGGTCCAGAAGCCTGCTTAAGTGGTGATCAGTGACAAGCCAGATGTCTACCGGTGCGGTCACCCAGTCTTCTGATGTTATGTGTACCAGTGCCAGTCCTGTTCAAGCCACCGGGGATGTTGCTGCCAGCATGACTGCTACCCGGCCTGTTGAGGTTCCTGGTACGATGAGAGTAGCCCCCCGGCCTGTTGAGGCTCCTGGTGCAAAGACGGCCACGCGAGTTCTGTGGACCTGTCCCTCACCAGTAAGAGAACTGTTGCCGCTACCAATTCAAGTGTGTCTGTCTCTAAGGACCAACGGAAAAGTGAAGCGGAATCCCCCTGCTGTTGTTAGTGACCAGGGCGATTTGTCAGACAGGGACCCACCTAAGGATGAAGAGCTTGACCAGGAGTTCTCTGAAGAGGCAAACTACAGAGAAACAATGAGAGGGGTGCATTCTTTTATGGGCTGGCACCAGATACCAGACTTTGGTAGCTCTTCATCTTCACTGGACAACAACCCTTGTGCCAGTTCCAGAGTCCAGCCTAACGGGAAAGTATCCATCAAGCTATTGGCTGATGACTGGCTTTGCAGAAAGCTTGAGAAACCCTTCACCATAGCTGAAGGGTATCCATCCATGAGTGCTGAAACTGCTGGACTGTTAAGAGATCAGTTTGTGAAGACCCCTAGAAGTGCTAAATGGTGTGATATGCACACGGACAAGAAGGACGTTGTGAAATCAAAGGTGACATCCTGGTAAATCAGTGAAATCAAAGGTGACCTCCTGGTCACCAGACCCAGCAAAGCTTGAAAGTACTTTCAGCAGTATTGCCAGACACAGTTTGCCTTCTGCCCCCTCTTCCCCATCCATCAATCAAGACACCTTGAAAAGATGGGAAAGATCAGCTGGAGAACAGACATTTATGTCCAACCAGGCTGTTGATCTGAGTAGACTCCATGGTAGCACAGCTTAAAACTCTACATTTGGACAAGGGCAAAGGCAAACCTTCTGGAAGGGCTCAGCATGCTGTTGACAAACTAGAATACTTGGTGATGTTTAACAGGTCCATCACCCAGGCCATGGCATGTACAATGCAAGATCTATCTTCATTAACATGGCGAACCTCACACTAGCTCATCGTGACAGCTATCTTGATTATCTCAGAGCTGGGGTTAAACAGGACACTTGCAATGCCTTATGCACTGCCCCTCTTTACATCCAGCCTTTGTTTCCAGACCAAATACTGATGAAGGCAGAGGAGGAAGTGTCACAAAGTGAGGAAAGGTGTTCTAGTTCTTCACACAAGAAACCCGGTCACTTTCACCCTTATGCTCCCTCTAGCAAGTCATCTCACTAACTGGACCAGAGGTCCGGTGTCCCAGCTTGGAAATAAATCAGTGACAGACAACAAGGCAAGAGAGGACACGACAAGGCCACAACCTACCAGCAGAAACCGACTAAGGGTTCAAAACCGCAAAAATGACAATTACTGTGTAAATTGTGTGACCGGACAGGAGGACTGTTTATGTATCCGGCCAAGTAGACAATTTGAAGTCTCCACCAGTGTAGCCAGCAAGAGAGAGACTGTAAATTTACATGTAAACTCTTGTGTTTTCAGTCCTGTTCATGTTGCAGAAGGGTATCCACAAAAGAAAGGTGTAAATCCCAACAGTTGTCATTACACAGAAATAAAATATGTAAAAGCTATTTCCTGTGTAGGCCGCTTGAGCTCTGTAAATCTTGTCACAAATGTCCCAACTGTTGCTCCAGATCTACCTGTAGTGCCAGATTGCACCAGTTTTGGGAAAAGTAGGAAGCCCTAGGGGCCAGCAACAAGCAACAAACACTCAGGAAAGGTTACACTCTCCCCTTCCAGTCCCAGCCAAGTTTGACCAGATCATCCACTGTCATAAGCTGCTATGTGAATCCCAACAAGAACCTCTACTTGTTGGAGGCATTACATCAGCTTTTGACCAAAAATGCAATAGAACCAATGGAGACCCATCTTGGACCTGAGCACCTTGAACACCTTCCTCAACACCAAAAAAAGGAGATTAAAAATGGAGACACCAGAGACAATAAGAACCTCCTTACAGGCAGGGGAGTGGGTTACCTCCATAGATTTCAAAGATGCATACTTTCACATACCAATACACAGTCACTCCAGGAAGTACATCACGTTTTCACGTCCAGGGTCGGTCCTACCAGTTCAATGCACTACCCTTTGGCCTGTCCACAGCACCCATGAAGTTCACAGCAGTGGCCAAAGAGGTCAAATTGATGGCTTTACAGAAGGGTATAGGAATCCATCAGTACCTAGACGAATGGTTGGTCAGAGCCAGATCCCACCAAACCTGTCTCCAGCATACACAGACCTTGGTAGCCCTTTGTCGAGAACTAGACTGGCTGGTGAACAAGGAAAAATCAGAACTGGACCCAAAACAGGTTTTCAACTTCGTAGGTTACCAGTTCGACCTGAAACAAGGGCAAGGTCAGACCCACTCCAGAATGTTGGCAGGCCTTAACAACCAAGATTCAAACAATATTGTCCGGTCCTGTGTGCCCGGTCCAGCGGTTCATGTCCCTCATAGGTTTACTCACAGCAACAGAGAAACAAGTCCACCTAGGTCAGCTCCCATATGAGGCCCATACAGTTGCACCTGAAGAACAACTGGAGGGTACCAGAGTCACTAGAAAAGGTGATCCCCATACCCAGATCACTTCACCCCCATCTGAAAATGTGGCTGGAAGAAAGCAATGTGCTTCAAGGTCAACCATTACACCCACTAAAACATGCTCTGCAGATCTTTACAGACACATCAAAAAGGGGGGAGGGGGGTGTTTACTTAAACGAATGCACTGCAAGGGGAACCTGGTCCCTTCCAGAAAGCAAAGCACACATCAATTATCTGGAACTAAAGGCTGTCTTTCTGGCCCTAAAACAGTTTCAGGACCTCTGTTTGAACAACATAGTTGTCATAGCCACAGACAACACCACAGTGGTTGCCTACATAAACAAGGATGGGGAAGGAAGTCGGGCCCTCTATGTGCCCTTCTGTGGAGGATCCTGACCTGGTGCACCAGCCGACAGGTGACTCTCAAAGCTCAACACATCCCGAGCCGTCTGAATGTCTGGCTCCTAGAGCCTCAGCTATCAAGAAGCAGGGCTTCTCTGAGACATTGGCAGCACAAATTGTGGCTCCTCAAAGAGGATCAACCAAATCAGTCTATGAGGCAAATTGGGACATTTTTACAAAGTGGTGCCTCTGTGATCAGGTGGACTTCAGGGCTGCACCTTTAAAAGCCATAGCTGACTTCCTCCTGTACTTGTTTCAGGACAAAAAATTACAGCTGGGCACCATTGATGGCTATAGATCAGCCATTGCTGACAAGCTGGAAAATTCCCCCATTAATGTCAGCAAAGATGAGAATCTCACTTGTCTCTTGGATAGTTTCCAGAGACAGACCCAAGGGTCGAAGGGGCATCCCCTCCTGGAACCTCGCCCTGGTGTTGCATCAGCTGCCAAAGACTCCGCTTAAAGAGGCCTCCCTGAAGCACTTGACATTCAAGACTGTCTTCCTTTTGGCCTTGGATTCAGGCAAACGCAGGAGTGAGATCCATGCTTGGCTACATAAGAACATCAGACACCAGTCAGTGGCCACTGTGGTTATCCCAGCCCTGGCACCCTCTCTGGACAAGTCACTCAAGGGTGACCGGTCCTCATATGTCAGAGCCCTGCGTTATTACTTGGACAGGACCTCAGATCTCAGTCAGAACAAGTTGGTCTCCTTCAAGAAGGGTTTTGATCAGGACATCTCACCTGCCACTATCTCCTCAGGGATCAAGCAGACTGTGATCCTATGCTATGAGCTCTCTGATGAGCAGGCCCTCACTTTGCATCAGGCCATTAAATTAAGCCCATGATCTTAGGGCCTTTGCTGCTTCTAAGGCCTTTCATATGGGAGTTTCCTTAGAACAAATTTTGTCAGCCTGCTGCTGGAAGTCTCATAACACCTTCACACAGTTCTATTTGAAGGATGTAGCTTGGGCTGACTCCGAGGTTTTCTATCTAGGGCCAATGGTGGCTGCTCAGCAGATCCACCAACAAGCCCAGAAATGAGATGTGTATATATGGACATAATGTATATACCTTGTATATAGTATATAAGTACATATTTTTAAAAAAAAATGTGGCATGCTTCCTTTGGGAGATTTATTTATTCTTATGGGACTGAACTCATCCCTCTGTTCCCCTATCTCAGAGCAGGTCTGTTAAAAAGGGGTGGACAACATTGGTATATCTCTGGGTAACCGAATATTGATAACCGTTCATGGCTTCATAGGATTTCCTGACCTTGGGTCAACCCAGGCCTGTGAATTGTTAGTTTGTTTATTAGTTCACCTTAGTCCCTAGTAACTTACCCGCCTACCAGCAATTGTCCATTGAATAGGATGTATTAACACAATAAAATTGCAAATTTAATAAGTAAATTATATTTTTATAAGTTGATATCCTATCCAATAGACAGGCAAGGCCCTCCCAACTGGCCCCACTATCAGCATACTGGGGGTCTTAATGGGATTAGACAACAAAAAAGACACAATGACCTCAGCATGTCTAGACAGGAAGGAAGTACGATGCACCACCTAGCGAATGCACACTCCGTGACTGGTCCTGAATATATACAGGACAGCTTTTTTTTGTCCTTTGGCAGGACTGGTCATGCCGACCGGTAAAGCAATGGTCCATTTGATAAGGTATTAACTTATAAAAATTTAATTTACTTATTAAATTTGCAACATGGTAGCCATTCTGGCTTGGGTTGTTAGAAAATGGCCAATCTCACAGTATTTATTTGGGGACTCAACACGGCCAGATATGTTAATCAATTTAATCAGTCTATGAACATCATTGTGAATGTGTTGTATATATTTTTTTCAGGTGTTAGCATACAGAATGCTAGCGAGTTCTACAAAAAGTGGAAGGAAATCTGGAAGAGCAACAAAGGATGATTCTTATGTGGTTGACATTTGTTGGAAAACATGTTTACCCCTTCAGCAGTTGGCTGCACTGCCTGGAAGCCTGCCTTGTATCACATTGATGAATTTCTGGCACTTGCAAAAGCAGAGGGAGTAAGAGGACAGACTTGAAAACACTGCTGCAGATGGTTTGTGAAGACAGTTGTACCTGGATAGCATAAAACAACATAATTGCATTCAAGAGACGTTAAGGACCATTATTAAAAAGTCATTATTATAAAAGTCAATTGAAATATAACAGAAATGTAAGTTAATTAGGCATTGTTACCAAATATATCCTTCTTGTTATTCCCTGTAACTTCTGTTCATAATGCAGTTTTCGAAAAATAGAACATACTTTGTCAAAATATATTTCAAATATAGGGATTTAATTATTGTGAAATTTGTACAGAAAAACAATTCTTGAAGGAGACCCCATTTTCTGCTGATTTTGACCTTTGAACTAAACTTATGCAATAGCATCCCTATGCAAAACTCTGTGGAAAGCAACTTTATGTCTTTGTTAAAAAAATGTCTTATGTCTTTGTGTTAAAAAATAAGGAAAATAATTGCTTTTCTCTCAAATTAGAGCAAAAAGCAATTCCTGGGAGAAATATTGGCAACATGTATAAACTCTGCCAACTTAAGCCCATAAAATTCAAAGGATATTAAATTTCTTCAAGAATCTTACAAGAAAATATTACAGAATTTTTTTTTCTTTTTTAAATCTACAAACAATTATGAATCACTTAATATTATAAAGATTCAGGCTTAACTAAGGATACACAGTTTTGTATTTATTTAAACTGTAGTCCAAGAGTTTGGCCCACCAGTTTGTGGTAAACAAGATCAGAAGCAAGCAATGGGATTATATTAAGATCAATCCTTGCAAGTGGCCAGTCTTACTGTCTCGGTGTCTCCTGAACATGACTACACTGGGCAAGTTAGATCATGTGTAAAAGTAGGTTTATAAAAAATTTGTTGATTCTACAGCTTTGCTGTACTCGCCATGGTTCTGTTACTGAAATTAAAACTAATGAACTTTGATCACCAGAAGAAAGATGTACAGGGGGAGCGATGTTCCTTCTTTCACGGATACTCATTTTATGGCTAAAAATTTATTTATGTACTTAAAAAGAACTTTTAATGTCTGTCATTTATCATGGTTTCTCCAATTCTGTTAAGCATGTAATTATCATGCACAGAATAAATCGATATCTAACAAATTGTCTTCCTGTACAACACATGGTGACGTTTGCAACAATTTGTAACATAAAATATTACACAGAAACATAAACTTCTCAAAAGCAGGAGGGGCATGACTTCTTGCAGGTGAAATATGGCATGATGTTTATTAATTAATTTTTGAAATGGTGTGCATCTGAGAAAAGTCAGAAATTATGAAATGTAAATCCAGAGCATTGAATGGTAAATCTTGTTACCTACTGTTACATGTGTTTCATAAATTTCTTTGTACTTCACTCTGATCATCCTCTTACAGAATATTATTATTAAGCGTCCCTGAAAAGGGCGCTTATTTGGTTTCGTGTCAGTTTCCTCACTGCCGCCGCCGCCACCACCATTATGGTCTCCCTTGAATATCTCCCTTATTATTGGAAGCTTTTTAACCATAATTGGCAGTTATATACCTTAGGCATGGGAAAATTTTTCCACATGCTTAAATTTGACCTTTCATCTTTATCAAGGTCACATGATCAAAAAATAGTTTTTTTCGGGTACACCCGCTCGTCATCGCAGTTCAGGAAAATCTACTGACCGCAGAGGCTTGTAACTTCATACATGTGTTCATACTATCAAAAACGCGAGCTGATTAGATTTTGGGAGCAATCCGATGAAAATTGACCGATTTATGGGGATTTTCTCACAGGTACCAATCAGAAAGCTTAAAATTCATGTGAACCCCCCTATTATCTTCTTAAGTATTGCATTTAGAGCCATAAAATGTATTGGGAGGTAGTAGGAAACCATATGTGGAGAGTCTAGAAAGCAAGTCAAATTTCCCCTCCGACCCCCCTATAGGGGTCAAACTGGGGTCATTAAATAGCCAATTTCGTCTTTTTCCCTTATATCTCCTTTATTCTTGCTTTTAGAATTTTACAATGTATTAAGATGTATTGGGAAACCGTATGTGAAGAGTCTAGATAGCCGATCAGATTTACCCCCGGGCCCCCCATTATGGGTCAAACTGGGGTCATAAAATAGCCGATTTGGTGTTTTTGCCTTTTATCTCCTTTATTCTTGCTTTTACAGCTTTAGAATATATTAAGAGGTATTGGGAAACCTTATGTGAAGAGTCTAGATAGCTGGTCAGATTTACCCCTGGACCCCCCCTTATGGGTCAAACTGGGGTCATAAAATAGCGGATTTGGTGTTTTTGCCTTTTATCTCCTTTATTCTTGCTTTTACAGCTTTAGAATATATTAAGAGGTATTGGAAACCTTATGTGATGAATCTAGATAGCTGGTCAGATTTACCCCCGGATCACCCCTTATGGATCAAACTGGGGTCATGAAATAGCCAAATTTGTGTTTTTGCCTTATATCTATTTTATTCTTGCTTTCAGAGAATTACAATGTATTAAGAGGTATTGGGAAACCTTATGTGATGAGTCTAGATAGCCGGTCAGATTTACCACCCCCCCACCCCCCTCCCCTATGGGTCGAATTGCAGTCATAAAATAGCCGAATTTGTGTTTTTGCCTTACATCTACTTTAGTCTTGCTTCTACAGCTTTAGAATGTATTAAGAGGTATTGGGGAACCTTATGTGAAGAGTCTAGATAGCCGGTCAGATTTACCCCCTGACCCTCCCTTATGGGTCAAACTGGGGGTCATAAATTAGCCGATTTTCAATTATATCTAATGGAAATGAGCATTATTCATAAGATATAAATAGGCTTGTGGGAACATTGACCTTTTATTTACTCATTGGGATAGATGTGGTCACAGCATTGTGTCATAAACTTCTTGCCTTTCCAAAGGCTCAAATATTACTATGCCTTTTTCTAAAATGTAAATAGGTATATGGCATTTATAAAGCACTGTTACTCTTTAATTAAGTAGTTTTATGGTGTAATTTTCAACCTATTATAAGTATTGATGCTTTATGCTTTCTGAACCAGAGCATTTATTCAATTAACTTTTCACAATTTATAACCATAGAAAACAAAATAAAGCTTAAATTTTTCTTTCATGTTAATGCATAAACTTCCACACTGTCTGCTTAACTTTCACTTCTTCTCTCAGCACTGCATGTTTTTATTTTCAAAAACCTTTTTCTACTGTATATTATATTGCGGTGAACCTTTTTGGGATGCTTAGTTTTTGTTAGCAAAAACATTCTTCTAGTTTCATTTTTGGTATTGACCAATTGCAAGATTAAATAAAGCTGTTGTATTTACCATGTTAAATATTTACGAAAATATTATAATATTCTTGAATATATTCCAATATATCATGACAAGTATCTAAACTGTCTTTGTTAATTTGTCACTAAATCTTTCGGCAAAAACGATACAATAAAAGTTAAAATTCTGCCTTTTAATAGATGTATCAAAGTATTGATGGTTTACATAGAAGTCTGCAGCAGTGTTTTATAGGTGTATTGTTAGCAAGCTATGCTGAATGTGTGTTAATACTGAATATACAATAATATTCAAGAAACCACGGTATGGATGAAACAATACTGTCATATCAGTTAACATGTTAAATAGTGTATTTGCAAAATGCACAAGTTTAATCACAATTGTTGCATCTGGTATCATTTGATACAGAATAAAAGTTTTACTGTGATGAAAAAAAATAAGTTGTGTTTTTGTAAGTGTATCACTGATCTTGCATTGCCTTGTTTATGCTTAAATATAATAATTCTCATTCTCTACGCTGTAGATTTGCTTGTTATCAACTCGACCTTGGCTCTCAAGCTTCAAATCAAGTTGACACATTGGATATTTTTAGGCCAAGGCTCATGAACTTGTTCTTACAAAGCAGGATCTCAATACATATAAATCAAGTTATTTTTGTTTGCACTTCTGCCATGGCATTTTTAAAATAAATTTTACCATTCTAAATGTAAAATTTCATGCTCAAGAGAAATCTGGAAATAGTTAAGGATTAATTTTTAGAGCTGAAAGAGAAGACAAAAATCGTGGTCAAATATCCGCATCCCGGAATTCGGAAATTTTCGAATATTCGTTTGGTGTGTTTTAGCACTGTCCATTTATTTTGCCGAAATACCCAAATGCGGTTGTTAGTACAACCACATGAAAGTTGTCATAAAAACATAAGTAAACGAGGTATATTTTTCTTAATTTTAATAATTTATTATGTTATTGGACAAAAATAATAGTTAATTGTGCTATTTCGCGTTTTGATGCCTAATTTCCATATTCATACCGAATATTTGTTTGATTATGATGAAAGTCGAATGCGGAAAATGCAGAGCGGAGAACGAATAATGCGAATATCCCTTTCAGCTCTATTAATTTTGCAATGAATTTGAAATTTTTATTGCGTTAATACACCTTACCGAACAGACGATAGCTTGGATATTTCCTTAATTTCTTTTTGTGATTCTTCCGAGTTTTGTCAGTTAGTGTATTATCTATCATGGCATGAAGAGGCCGGATGAGCAAAGACCGGCTCCAGGTCAGATTCTTGATACAAATTGTCCAGTGGGGAAACCATGTCCACAGAGGAAGTTGTAGTAGTAGAAGCCTGTGTTTGAGTTCGAGCCGGGCCAGAAGCCGGGCCGGCTTGGCCGGAAGGAACGGAAGAAAGCATGAATGGAGTATGCGACAATGATCCAGTTGGTGGTTTATGGGCTACCGGTACTTTCACCGGGGAGAAAGAAGGCTGAGAAGCTGGACGCTGGCCAATAGTCAGGAGAGCTTTTAAACGTGCCATTCCAACAGACCATTTTTCATCTAAGTCTTGGAGTTCCTTGCGGAAGGAAGGTTGTGGCAAGGAAAGGTCCGTGGATGAATTATGAGAATAAACAGCAGGGTCCAAGTCCTGATATTCTACTTGAGATAACACCGTAACTGAAGCTGGATCAACGAGAAATTCTTTACTCTTTTGTTTTTCTTTTCTAAGTATGTAGGTTGGCGTGGCCAACTGAATTACTTGCTCTGGACTTAAAAGTTCGCAATACTCACAGGGAAGCTTGGATATGCAGGGGTCCCCCCCCCCCAAACTTTTGTCCCTGCACCTCACACAACGTGAATGCTTGTCAAATGAGGCCATAATATGGCCACAGGCCCCTTTTCGTTGTCCTGGTGATGCCATAATAGATAATACACTAACTGACAAAACTCGGAAGAATCACGAAAAGAAATTGAGGAAATATCCAAGCTATTGTCTGTTGGGTAAGGTATTAACTAATAAAAATTTAATTTACTAATTAAAATTTGCAAATTTCTTTGGATGAATGGTATTAAAACAATTGTTAAAGTTCTTCATGATTTGACTGGTGTGTTGTTGTCCAGCACATCTAGACACAGAAATTGAAATTTGTGTTTGGTGATAAGGTTCAAGAGATCTTACCATGAACAAAAGAGCATAGACAAGTGTTTTGTTTGTGGTTTATATCATATTCGAACTTAGGGAAATTCCTATTTACCTTTTTCAATTCCATCCAAAGTATGATTTCCATGGATAATGCATATATTAATGAATTCTAAAACATATCAATTATCTCAAATTTAGAAGTCCTGTATCAAATGTGCAAGAAATTACTTAGGTTTGAATCTCTAGCCATTAAAATTCTCCTTGCTGGTGTAGTGGTTAACATGCTGAAAAAGAAAAGAATGATACACTTGCTAAAGATAAGTGATTTACCAAGTCCTGATGAACTACTGGTCTGACAGTAAAACTGTCTTAATTTTGATAATACAACTGATCCTGCATCTTGAAAGCAGTTATCAAGGCATCAGTGACCTAGTGATCTATAGGTTTGGAATTTCATTCACTTTACTCTCAGCTTTGTAGTTTTGGATTTGATTCCACTGGCATTGCAAGTTTCACTTTTTGGCTGTCCTGATATGAACCTGTTACAAGAAATGAGAAAAAAACCTAACTTTGACCTTTGAAAGCAATGATAAGCATTTCCACATTTAATTTTTCTGTTTCATGGGACTTCTCAGGTTTGTAGCTAAAATGGTATGCGCAGAGTTCAACATATGAAATAAGTCCAGCTTCTGATTGTTTTGGTTAATACCCACTTTGGATAATAGTTTATGGGAGAACTGAAGAACACAACGAAAGGTCACAATTAGATCAATCTAGGTTATACATTCACTGATGATAGACAATGGCCTTGAGATTTCATTGAAATAGTGACCAAGAGAAATATTGTTCAAACTACTTGCAATTCTGTAAATCCATATTAAATGTAGAAGCTTTCATGCTCAGAAACCTTGATATTTCAACAGCCCAACAAAAATTATCTCCATTTTTAGTCTGTAATTTTATGCTATTGTTTTACCATTCCTTCAAGAAATTTAACTCAGAAAAAGCCATTAAAACTAACTTTCACTTAACGAAAAGGAATGCAATTGCAAAAGGTTTTTGCAATAAAGTGTTCTTTTAGTTTTACACACACACACACATACACAAAATGTATTCTGGTCAACTGTTTAATGCTGCTGTTCCACATTCAAGAGCTACCATAAGACCAATCCAATTTTAAAGTTGGGGCTCTGCATCTGCTTGATGGTGGGAAAACCAATATGTCCCAATGAAACCATGCATTACAGCCAAGAAAAGAAGTCCTGTGGTCACCTAAGTGAAAGGAATAGTTAAGAAGATTGCTCATAAGCTTTGTCATTGTACACCTGATTTGTCACAATTCAAGAACATAACTTGTAAAAGCCAAACATGATTGCAACAATAAGTTACATTGACACTGCAACCAACAGGATCACACAAACTTAGATCTTACAACTCGTCCAGCAGACAGGACAAACTTAACCTTCATTAAATTGCACTTGTGAGCAATATGGCAACATTAATTGATCCAGCAGGCCATAGATAAAGTACTGTGGACTGCATCCAGACAACATTGTATAAATCAAGGACGTTGAAAGAAAGAATTTATAAATAATCAGTGGTTTAAGGTTCATAATTGCATATAAAGAATTACAAATAGAAATTATTATGGAACTTATTATTAACAAAGATTTAAAGGCAAGGTAGAGAGTCAAGGCTTTGTTCCCAGGGGAACAATATCTAGATTCTGGATCATACCCTGGAACAGGATTACTGGGGGAATATGGCCATGTCTGGCATGGTTATAGAGGTGGGATGCCCAGTCCTACCAATACAACCAAGGAATGGCCTCAAGTTGGTAGTCACACTTAGGTCCTTGGCCATCGTAGCACAGCTTTAGGGGTATGAAGTCAACCAATTAACAATTTTATCACAAGTCTGTGAGCCCATGACAGAAAAATATCAGCAGCAGAGACTGGTCTGTTGCAGCACAGAACTTAAGGCCCAAAGAAGCAGTTTTAAAGAAGACATAGAATAACACTTGAAACAAGAGACAGAAAGTACATACCCTTAAGGTTGTTGATCAAGGGTTTCCCCTCCCTCAATATGCTGGCATTGGTTGATGCAGGGTACAAGTTCACTTTTCACTGGTGGCTCCTGGCCAGATGTCCAGATATTCACTTTTTCACTTCCTCTACAGGACCAAGTTCTGTGCCACCTCTGCACTCTTGTGACTGTCCAGCCTCCTGCCCTCCAGTGTTCCTGTGTAGGTGGATCTCTGTGTTCAGGGACTTTTAACTTCCAGGTCCCTGGGTCTCTGACACATAAAACGTGGAAGCCATATTAGTGTGAGCTTAATAAAGATAAGTTGTTGCACCATTGAAAGCCTGGTTTCAAATTCAATGACTGAACAGAGGCCCCGACTTTAAAATTGGCTAGAGTCAGGGTAGGAAAGTGTCAAAAGTGTCATAGAATACAAAGGAATTTGAATGTATCCCAACTCTACGGATCGAACTAGAAACTATCTGATATATCCTGACCATTGAAATCTTGCTTGGAGTACCCAGGACTTTTGAACCCAACCTGTATAACCATAAAATTTCAATAGAGATAGGCGGATTTCCAAACAACATGATGGGTTCATATCCTTGACCCTTCCAATTTCTTTGCAATAAAACTGACAGTCATGAGATGGCAATTATGTAGCAACTGAATTTCATCATTCTGATCAAAGTAAGGACCAAAACCTCACCGACCAATATGGGTTTGATATGCTTGGTTATCTGAGCCATACCCTGCTGCCAAACGGGACATAAAACTTTGACTTTTTACAAAAGAGCAATACAATCGGATGCAATGGCAATGTTATAGCATTAACATAGGTCTGTCTGAAGATTCTGATTTTGGGAGTTGGGAAGCAAAGCCACTGACTTTTCCAAAAAAAATATCAAACATGTTAGATATTATACTAACTTTTACCAACCTTCACACAATTTTGTTTCCTGGCATATACAATTGCCAAAACTGTTGGTTCCAACTTCAAAATCAGCAGGAGCAGGGGCCGAAGTCAACAATATGGATATACCAATTATGTCCTGGGTGATTTATGACTGGAAAGGTTAGTTGTGGTTATAGTCACTGTGGGACAGAGGTGCATGCTTATAACAGTTTTAAACATTTAAAAACTTAAGATGGCAAATCCAATCTGAGTATGTTCCAGACCTTCATGAGGCAAAGGATAAGTGATATGACTTCCACTTGTCAGGATGCCAAGAAGTAACAATGGAACCCCACTGTAAGAAAAATGACAGGGAAGTCCATGACTTTAGATGATTGTGCCCTGATGGCATGTTTGCATTACCAGTCAGGAGGCACACTTGTACCAATGGAAAAGGGGTATCAGACATTAATCTTTGCAGCATTTGTAGTTACAATACTTCCAATATTTTCAGGTTCCAATTAAAACTTAATAAAGGTTTTGTAACTCTGTGAAAATTAAAAAATATTAGTTTGTTTTATTTAATTTTTTTTAAAATTTAAATTAAAGAAAAAAAGAAATCTATAGAGATATAGAAATTTACATTAGCTTGAAATATAAATCAGCCCATTTCTAAACCCAATCTGGAACAGCAAACAGGTGATTTTCTAGCCTCGAAATTTTGAGAATTTAACATGCCTTTTGTTAATTAATAACAAAACAAATGTAAACAGATTGCTGTCTGGCCACCCAGTTTAGTTCAAACAAAGGAAATTGTTAGGCAGTGATTGACAGCTCAATTGGCCAACCACAGCGTTTATTACAAAGCGGTTTATAAATAAATTATGCGACACGTGCCTGAGCTATGAATCTGAGAGAACCAATCAGAAGCGTCGTAACATCAAACGGTCGACATTTGCATGTTTGTTGTCATCTCATATGATATTGTGGAGTTGAATGTTTGGTTTATTGGATAGTTATTTTGTGTGTACACATCAAAAGGTCAATAAAACATGTTGGATAAAAATACTTCGTAGTGTATACTACCAGGATACTGCTATGACTTTGGATTAGGATATGAAATGGATTAGCCCTCAGCCCTTCAACTGATCAACATAAATTTGAGCTGTTCACACGACACAGTTCACGAAGCCGAGGCGGGCTCTCCCACCAAGTTTTTGTGTATCTTTTTGGGAGAGTTCCTTCCCAAATTATCATAGTTTTTGTGGAATACATCGTTGTTTGTAATATTGGATATCTTCATTGTTATATTTATGTTGTGATAATCGTGATCGTGATAAAAAGACTAGGATAATGTATCCCGCAAATCGCCATCCGGTGAGTACACAGAGGAATCCCAACCATATTGCCTGTGAATGCTTTGTTTTCTTCAGGCGCATGGTATGTGTGGTTGATCGCATGTCATGCAAAAGGAAAGAAACTACAGCAAAAATAGGCCTCTGCATATACCAAAGTCATATGTACAGTAAAATTGTTGATGTGACAACTGACAAGATGATAAAATGTATTTTTGCTTTGATTTTTTTTCTGTTTTTTTTTTTTTACAACCTGACCTTGTAAATCTACTTCCTGGCTTGATAAATTTGACACGCAGAACCTGAATTTGGTAAAATATGCAGTAAATAACCAATTATCACCAGAAACCAATTATTGCCAAAATACCTGCATCTCAACAGTTTTAGCGAAGTTTGAGGCACTGATTTCATTTGGAAATTGTAGCCTCATTCCTCCCAAAGTTCTCCAAATCGTCAGCTGGTGTTTTTGTGTATGAGGAACATCTTTTAGTAACCTCTTTGTCAATTCTTATTTGTAGTGGTGGTGGACCAGTTCACGCCCGGGTACCAATTCATGCCCACCCTCAATTTTCTTGAAGATTTATGATTTTTGATACAGAAGATGTTTACCACATTATAGATAATCATCAAATTGATCATATACATTTGTAATTTATTGTTTAACTGTGATTGTTTTGGATAAATTTAGGGGTGGGCGTGAATTGGTACCCGGGCGTGAACTGGTCCACCACCACTAGTAAAAGAAATTCATATAGATTTACAAAAACAAAATAAAAAAAATGACAAAACACATTGATAGTTATATTTTGTATATATATATATATATATATATATACTAGGGGGTAAATCGTTTGGCTTTGTGGGTATCGATATTGAATGTAAAAATATTTCAATATCGGGCGATATCGGGGGGTTCATATTGTCTACCAAATAGTCCGAATTCGGGAAACTGAAAACGTTTTATTTTAGGGTTTCCCGAACCGCTAACAGGAAGCGAAATGTATCAAAACAAAACAATGCAGTTTTCATCAAAAACGCATTGAAAACTTCAAAAATGTGAGATAAAAGTGTACAATGTCTTCAGATTTTTGCTTTATTTCGAGTATTAACAGTGTAAGTTTACAGTTTTACTTAAAATGGCGATATTGAAATACGTATTTAGATCTCGATATCGGGAGTCCAGTTCCAAAACAATAAATATCGGCAATATCGATAAACAATTTACCCACTAATATATACAGTATGCAATATCTCCAGGACTTGAAGCACTGACGCCCCGGACTACACAAGTACACCCAAGCTCTCTTAAAATATTCTGAACAGAATTGTACACTTTGATCCCATTTTTGAGCATTTAGAGACTTTTCTTAGTTCTTACGATATTGTTTCAAAAGAAATGCCCTGTTTTGGTTACACAAGTTTCGTTTCCTTCAATGGCCTGTATGCAGAGTCCTGGTGTACCATGAAATCCTCCCCTGGATATTCTACCCCTGAGGGGTGGGAATGTCCTAGGACATCCTCCCCCCCCCCCCCCCCCCCTCCCCGCCAATGGATATCCTATTGGAGGATGACCTAGAAGTTTGACCCCCACTGGGAAATAATCCACCCCAGGGGATTTACTACAAGATCCTGGAAAATCCCCCTTCCCCCAATATAAACCGTTTATATCTTCTAAATATACATTCTGTCCCAAGAAGTCCCTGGTTATTCATTTCATATTTAACTGAATATTAATCACTGCTGAAGTATATAATGAGAAATTTAATGAATATAAATTGATGAAGTTAATATAAATTTAAATAAATATTTATATATAACAACAGTCTTCTCACAGTCAAAACATTAATCCTAAATGGTATCAGCTAAAATAAGTGAAGGAGAATTATGAGAAATTTAACACTAAAATTCTATGGCTTTTGATAGTTAGATAAGTGAAATTTACTCTTTTGCTGTTATTGATGTTAATAACTTAAAATGCCTTCTTTGTGAATGGTATGCCTTGCATTATATCTTCAAAGTAGCCCACCTGTGGTCCCCCAATTAATTTTTCAGTTTACAAGTGCAATTACACACTTCTTACACTAAAACTGCTGTCTGTTCAGGCCTTTAAAATGTAGCTCAGGTTTAGTTGAAAGAATGAGGTCCATTGTATTAAAATATTTATGTTTTAAAACTGAAATTGTTTCCAAATTTTATGTATATACATACTGGGAAAATTTATCAATATCATTACATTTTCAGATATGCATGAAATATTTTATTTTCATATTAAAGAGATGAGGGGATGATTTCCCAGGAATTTCCCCACTTGGGGGGAGGATTTACTTTTACACTGGAATATGAACTGTTTTGCATTGTTGCCCCCCTGATCTACACATTTTAGATACCGACCCATCCCTAGATTGAACCCACTTCCTCGGAGTCCATAAGAAAGTGTTACCAACAAAGCTGCAGTGGAAGATTAACAATTCATGTTTTACCGAATGACTTAGTCTATATTCTTGAAGACCTCGTAGAATTAATGTTTAATATATTTCGCATTAAGTTTGACCAATTTGTTCTATTGTCATTCTAACATCTGGCCTATTTTTGCATGACATACTGATAGTCATCCAAATTTTGACCATTAATCAGGACATGCCATGCAGATTCAGGGAGTATATCTGTGTTCCACTTTTGTGATATTGTAACTTAAGTGTAGTTGCCATTGGGACTATTCTGATCCTGTATCTAATCTCTATGCCATATTTAGTGTATAATGCTGAAAGCCTGGAATGAGTTGTAATTTTGTCGCCCAAGTATGCAATTTAACCTTATTGGCTAAAATTGTTGCAGGAAGTGGCTCATTGAGGTCAACTTGCCCAGCATTGCACATGTTCTTAATTCTGATAAGGAAATCAAACTGTTTATACCCCATTCACGCAACAGGCGGTATCACCCGTGGTAACCCATGTTTGGTGAGATGTCCCTGTCCTTGGATCACTGTCTGATGTCCGTTTGAGACCTTGCAATTCAGTGGCAAACTGTCCATTACCTTGCAAGTCCTACACAAGTTTTAATCTGTTTAAAATTCCATGGTGTACATAAGGCTATGATTCGGTCATTGTTCGGTGTAATACAGCAACATAAGGTGAGTTAAGATATTGGTCGTTTCACCAAGGGTTTGTCAGACTGCTACCGAAGGTGAGTTGAGGTTGCTTCTCGGTGACCAATGTTTGTAGTACTGTCACTCTACTGTTATTGACAGTTAAAAAGCTGTTTCCCCATTTAGTGGCCATCTGCCTGTAGTGTGAACTACTCGGAGGAAATGGGGTGACTTGAGGGCGGTTCCACCACCAAGTAAAACTTCTACCACAGGATGTACCGTCTGTAGTGTGAAAGGGGCATAACCACTGTAATTTGGCACACACAAAACATTACTCTGTTGCAATCAATCTTTGTATCATAAAACCCTTATAATGTTTCATAAAGATATGTTGATGTATGGTTGTTAGTGGTCGGACCGGTTCTGAAAATAAAAACCGGTTTTCGGGGCTTTGAAACCGAGCGAAATCTGGGATTTCGAAAGTGTGCATAGATATGGTAAAAAGTTTTACGCGAGTGTACACGAGTTATATTGTCAGGAGGAAATATGCATTCGCGAGATACTTTGAAGTTTGTAAACTTCATTTACCATGAATATAAAGTAAAAAGGCAAGATGTTTCCTCAAATATATACGTTCTTTATTGCTTTGACGAAGTATTAACCAGTTAGAAAGCAAAATATTAAGACGTTTTCAATAACCGGTTCTTAAATATTCTTTGTGGAGTTTGTCATTTCTACCTAAACGAAACGAAATGCGGTATACCGGTTTACCGTTCACACCACTAATGGTTGTATCTTTGTTGTCGTAACTCTTTATTTCTAATCAATGTCAAAATAGTGAATGTAACCCATACATACTTACTACACATACTAAAAGAAGAAAGAGCAGGGTAATTACAGGGTATGGTTCATATCAGTATGTCAGTATCAACATTATTTTGCTGAAATAGCGTGAGGACACTTTACAACCTACATCTTGATCATCAACAAGTGTTAATTGCTGGGAAACCTAAAATATTAGAAACAAAACCTAAATCTGCAAAGAAAAAAAAATTATATATTTTTAGGCGGGTTGCGTCTGTCCGTCCACATTTTTGTTTCCGGACTCTAACTCAAAAACGGTTTGTCCGGTCGAATTCAAACTTGACAGGGACATAGATCAACATCATAGCTAGGTTCCTTTCGATATTGGTGAAATTCCGTCCGTTCGTTTGTCCGTTTTTCGCCCGTTTGTCCATCCGTCTGTTTGTCCACATTTTCGTTTCCGGACCCTAACTCCAAAACGGTTTGACCAATCAAATTCAAACTTGACAGAGAGATAGATCACCATCATAGCTAGGTTCCTTTCGAAATTGGTGAAATTCTGTCTGTTCATTTGTCCGTTTTTCGTCTGTGTGTCTGTCCATCCATCTGTCCACATTTTTGTTTCCGGACTCTAACTCGAAAACAGTTTGACCAATCGAATTCAAACTTGACAGGGAGATAGATCACCATCATAGCTAGGTTCCTTTCGAAATTGGTGAAATTCCGTCCGTTTGTCTGTCCATCCGTCTGTTTATCCACATTTTTGTTTCTGGACTCTAACTCGAAAATGGTTTGTCCAATCGAATTCGTACTTGACAGGGACATAGATCACCATCATAGCTAGGTTCCTGTCGAAATTGGTGAAATTCCGTTTGTTCGTTTGTCCATTTTTGTCCATTTGTCTGTCCATCCATCTGTTTGTCCACATTTTCGTTTCCGGACTCCAACTCGAAAACACTTTGTCCAATCGAATTCACACTTGACAGGGATACAGATCACCATCATAGCTAGGTTCCTTTTGAAATTGGTGTAATTCCATCTGTTTGTGTGTCCGTTTTCCTGTCCGTTTGTCTGTTTTTTGTCCATTTTTCTGTCCATCCGTCTGTCTGTCCACATTTTCGTTTCTGGACTCTAACTCGAAAACGCTTTGTCCAGTCGAATTCAAACTTGACAGGGAGATGCATCACTATCATAGCTAAGTTGCTAAGTTGGTGTAATTCCGCCCTTTCGTTTGTCCGTTTATAGCATAGATACAATTTATGTAACCTAGATTACAAGTTTTACGTTTCTTAGCACGTCTTACACATTCACCTTAACTGGGTAACCTAACATTTCTTTCCTTCTTTTCTAAATGTAATTACAGCAGTTGCTAATCTTATTTCTGCCTGCGCAACCCGCCTTTTGGGGCATATGTGACCCTCTTGTTTGTAGATTGTTTTACTTCTGTACCTAAATCATGTGACATGATAACAATTCCCCCCCCCCCCCCCCTTCCCGCCCAGGTAAAAAGTCTCCCCCATGATAATTGTAAAAGATTATTAATATTTCAATTGTCTTTATTTAGACAGTATACAAAGAATGTAAAGGAAGTCAATAATTTGTGCAATATAAAAGCAGCATAAAAGGTACCGTATTTATTCGTATAAACACGCCGGGGCGATGCGTTTTTCAAAAGGGGGCTACTATTACAGATAAAAAAAATCAACTCGAGTCCAGTGGCAATGGGCGATAATGGAGACTTAAAGCCTTGATCTCGCTTGTCAGCATGTATAATTGTGAGAGTGCTGAAAATATTGGAAACAAACCTTAAATCTGAAGAAATTATAAAGTTTATCTCATATTTTTGCAGATTTCAATGCATCTGTCATCAAATGTTTTGTTCTGATTTTCTTTATTTCTCATAAGCGGTATTCGATTAGGGATGTATTAATAGACATCTTTTTTCGGAATCCCATAATTGCAAAAATGTTGGCTGTTGAGAGGGATGTAACTTTGCAAAGTTACAGAGGAGGGGGGGATTAATAGGGAGGGGGCATTTATACGGATAAATACGGTAATATACAATGTAGATCAAAAAAACATCTAACCTGTTTATTACAGTGTGTTACAGATTACAGACATTGATCACACTTTAGATTCTGCCATAAGCAGGCTATGTGTATTTTTTTTCTAACATTTTTTGCAGTTTTTCATGATCTGTTGTTTGGCTGTCTATATAAACAGTCTATTTCAATCTACATTCAATTAAAAATGCCCTTTCTTCAAGAGTGGTTACTTTACACTCGGTTGTTGGAAATGGACATATTTCACCCCATTTAGGCAATGATCAAGTACAGGTCTGCATAGTAAGTTTCATGATTTTATTCCAAGTAAAACTAATGGATCCACCAAAATGGAAGATATTATTTATGGAAGAAAAACATTCAATGATAAGGTACAGGTCTGCATAATGAGTTTCATGATTTTGTTTCATTCAAAGAATTTATAGAACAAGTGAAACTAATTGATCCACCAAAATGGAAGGTATTATTATCATAAATCTAAAAAGATTGTAAAATATGAAATCACAAACTGTAGGCCTGTTTAGTTTTAAATAATAGATACTTTAAAAATGAATAAAGCACAAAACTGTCAGCTGAAGATTAATGTCCGTAAGTGTGTGTGTGTGTGGGCGGGGGGGGGGGGGGGGGGGGGGGGGGGGGGATTTGCCATTACACTGGTTATCCATATGTAAAGATCTAAATATATTAAAAATTTTTTTTGCAGTGGTGAGTTAGTGACATACCAGAAACATAATAAGGCTGTTACAAGAAATATAAGCAATGGTTGATTAACATACATGTGTGCTAGGCATACAGGACATGATTGCAACTGGGATTTTAGTAACAGGGTCCAATTTCATCAGCTATCAGTCACAATAAATAACTCTGGGTTGCTTGCACTCTTCACAATATATTTTGTTTCAGTTGTTTTAAGAAGGAAAAGCTTACATAAAGCAAAGACCAAGGGCTTTCTAACACCTCTCTAACTCTTGAATCCATTACACACAAATATCACTAGTCATTGAAAATGTTTTTCCTTATTTAGGTCAATGCGTCTGAACAATTTATATCCAAATATATATATTTAAAAATTTTCAAAGCATTATTAACAGATTATAGAAACAATGAAATAAACAAGGCTAAATGGGGTTTTGGTCTACTAGTGCAAGCGGGAAAACCATCAGAGAAACAAGTAGTGTACTGAAATGGTCACCCATCCAAGTAGTAACATGGCCCACTGCTGCTTTACTTCAGTAAGGAGATGAGTACTCCTCTCAGCATACCAATTCTTATGGAAGTCTGGTGGTAAAAAAACCCCGAAAAAAAAAGAAAAAAAAAGAAGAAACTAAAAAAAGCAATCTCTAGTGAGGCTCGCGTTTAAAAATAAGAATTTCTATGCACCCTCATGGAAAATTTGTTAGATTGCTATATCTTTGCATAACCACATGTTCAATAATTTTAGTAAAACAGTCTTGTTACATGATGTTTTTAATATGACCTTTTGCCCTGACTGAATGTGTCATAATGTTTAATTAGCTTACACTTTTCAGTTATAATGAGTATTTTATGTATTGTTTGTTTTTGCAGGCACCTCATCAGCCGGGCCAACCATTTAAGTTTACAGTAGCAGAAAACTGTGATAGGATAAAGGAAGAATTCAGTTTCCTACAGGCACAATATCACAGGTATGTTTTATTACTGATTGAACTGTTTACAAAAATCAAAATTGGCTTCTTGGACTTTGAAATGAACAAAAATTCGGTGTTTCGTGTGGTTGTCACTAGTAGTTGGACCGTACTGAAAATAAAAACCGGTTTTCGGGGCTTTGAAACCCAACGAAATCCGGAATTTCGAAAGTTTACAGAGATATGAGAAAAAGTTTTACGCTAGCGTACATGAGTTACATTGTCAATAGCAAATATGCATTCGCGAGATATTTGAAGTTTGTAAACTTCATTTGCCATGATTATAAAGCGAAAATGTAAGTTATATCCTGAAATATATCTGTTCTTTATTGCTTTGACGAAATATTAATCAGTAGAAAGGCTAATATAATGATGTTTTCAATAACCGGTACTTAAATATTCTTTGCGTATTTCGTCATTTCTACCTAAACGAAATGAAATGCGGTATACCGGTTTACCGTTCACACCACTAGTTGTCACTGGTAAGGTGGAATTTAGTACTGCAAATGTACATGAGCCAAATATACAACCAGAAATGTCTGTATGTTTATGAATGAGATGTTACAAAGTGAGTAAATTTCTACTGTAACAGATTTGTCTACCAGTAACAGATTTGTCTACTATTTGAGTTTTTATTTCTCACAAAAATTGGTTATGTCATCTGCCATATTTGTTTTACCCCACAGCCTTTGAGGGCTGTCCAGGTATTATTTTCACCCATGGCGTCCAGATGGGTGGGTAGGTGGTGGCAAAAGTTTGTCTGGACTGTATTGCAGAAACTGTAAGGTGTACAAATTATATACTTTGCAGGGACATTGGTTGGGGGCTGTAGATGTGCAGCGTCATGCTGTGACCTTGATTTGACCTTGCCGTAGTGACCTTGGATTTGAAAATCTTCCCCGGCCTGTATTTCAAAAACTGTAAGGTGTAGGAAGTTGATAGGTGATACGGACATTGGTTAGGGGGTGTAGGTGTGCAATGTCATGGTGTGGCCTTCATTTGACTTTGTTGTAGTGGCCTTGACCATAGTAACCTTGACTTTGTACTGTATTTCAGAAATTGTAAGGAGTACAAATTATATACTTGGAAGGGACATTGGTTGGGGGCTGTAGATGTGCAGCGTCATGCTGTGACCTTGATTTGACCTTGCCGTAGTGACTTTGGATTTGAAAATCTTCCCCGGCCTGTATCTCAAAAACCGTAAGGTGTAGGAATTGATGCTTGATAGGGACATTGCTTAGGGGGATTAGGTGTGCAACGTCATAGTGTGACCTTGATTTGACCTTTGACCTTGCTGTAGTGACCTTGACCTATAAAATCTTGTCTGGGCTATACCTTGGAAACCAGAAGGTGTAGGAAGTTGTTACTTGGTAGGGACTTTGCTTAGGGGTTGTAGGTGTGCAACGTCATGGTGTGACCTTGATTTGACCCTTGACCTTGCCGTAGTGACCTTGACTTATAAAATCTTGTCCGTGCTATATCTCAAACTGTAAGATGTAGGAAGTTGTTACTTGGTAGGGACATTGGTTAGGGGATGTAGGTGTGCAATGTCATAGTGTGACCTTTATTTGACCTGTGACCTCGCCATAGTGATTTTGACCTTTAAAATCTTGACCGGGCTATAACCTGGAAACTGTAAGGTGTAGGAAGTTGATATTTGGTAGGGACATTGGTTGGGTGTTGTAGGTGTGCAACGTCATGGTGTGACCTTGATTTGACCTTTGACCTTGCCGTAGTGACCTTGACCTATAAAATGTTGTCCGGGCTATATCTCGGAAACCGTAAGGTGTAGGAAGTTGTTACTTGGTAGGGACATTGGTTGGGGGTGTAGGTGTGCATCGTCATGATGTTGTCTTGATTTGACGTATGACCTAGTCGTAGTGACCATTAGTTTAAAAATCCTGTCTGGGCTATTTATTGGATTCGGTAAGGTGTAGAAGTTTGACACTTGGTAGGGACATTGGTTAGGGGTTTTAAGTGTGCGTCATGGTGCCACCTTTAACTTTCGCTTTGCCAAAGTGTGTTCACCTGCAAGATTTGAGACATGTTTTTCTGATGACAAAGATATGTAGATTGTTGCAACTGATTATTGTATCCACTGGAGGCATCCGGTGGATATTTTGGTTTAGCGTTCGCTAGCCGCCACTGCGCATAGAGATATTTTCGGCGTTAATGCTCTAAGAGGAAAACCCTCTTGTATAACAATATTATAAGTTTTAAACGGCTTTAACAACTATTTTAATACAAAGACATCTTTTCTGGAAACTAATTTTTTTTTATAGAGAGGAAAAAAATGTGCATGTTAAACCATGGGAATACCAAATTGCAAGACGAACTTGCATAGCTCAGCTCCTGTGATGGAGTTTTACTACTCATCATAGCCTTAACTTCTATCATATATTATATTGCTGGGACAATGTTTGTAGCAGTTCGAAAGTTCGCTTGTTTACTGCGCCGAAAATAAAGTTTTGTTCAAACGTCCTTAGCTTTAGATTCCATAAAACATTTGCTATTTTTGCCCATCTATAAACTTGTGTTTTATTGAGAATATGGTGAAATTTTTACAAAATGCTTATGAATTTTATGTTGTACCACATTTTCGATAAAGTGAAAAGATTTCATGGTATCTCTAATGCTAATGGCCAAGTGTATTGATAACATTTTATTTTATTGTCAAGCGGTATCCAACAGTTTGCAGTCATGTGTAAATGTATTGAAATTTAAGTTATATCATGAGTTTTTATCATGAGCATTTTTGCATGCATTTTCTCATCAGAGCACTAGAATTTAAAGTGATTTCAGCATTTACATGTATATTTTATATGTGTGTCTATATATATTTCAGTTTAAAAATGGAATGTGAAAAACTTGCACAGGAAAAAACTGAAATGCAACGACATTATGTAATGGTATGTAATTAGTCAACTAAATCTCTTTCATTATTTGAAACTTAACTATTAGGAAACAAAACTGGATTTACTTAAAAGTCTTCTCAATTGAAATATGTTATATTTGTATTTGTTTAATGGGGGGGGGGGGGGGGGTGATCCACTGGAGCCAACCCTTACTGACTCTAGGGTTGGTTAGCCGAGTTGGGGATAAGGACCATCTTTGGACAGGAAAATGAAAAATCTGTTAAACCTCCACAACAGGACATAATACATCCCAGCTGTTTCCTGTTAGGTCGAACTTGAAAGACCCAAGGCTAGCCCTAGCGGTACAAAAAGTGTAGGTCATCATGACAAGCTGCAATGACAAACTGACAAGCCTGGAGAAGTGTACAGACTCACCACAACAATACCCACCAATTCAACCAGTCAATATTGCCATTTCAGTGTTGATGAATTTCCGGGGGAAAGAAGGAACAAGTGTCGCCCAATAAACAAATTGAATATTTAAAGCAAACATGTGGACCTTTTCTGCCTGTTAACTTCAGGATTACGATTACTTGTTCTGCATTTTTCCTCATTTTTAACATAATTTATTGTCATATTTTTACTTCACATCATACTGGAAATGGACTGCAAATCAGCAGGGTAAGATTTAAGTGACAAAGACAAGCCAGTTTCATGATAGGACAAGAATGGAAGTGATTAGGACAAGACTGGAAGTGAATTCAAGTGATTAGGACAAGTCGGTTTCCAGGTGGGCAGAGCCACAGTCAGGAGCAAGAGTGATGGAGGGACGGTGAAATATGAAACATGTTTGATATTTTGCCAACCCACTACGACAAGCCTGGAAACTGCAACTGACTCTGTAAAAATTGCTCCCGATCCCCAAAAAATCCTAAGTTACCGACAAGACGGTCCCAGTGGAACACCCCTATAACAGCAACCAAGCAATGAAATCTTTGCACAAAACCTTGACTTTCATTTAAGCGTCCTGCAAGGGACGCTTTTTTGTGTATGGGAGAAATCAGGCTCCGCCGGCTCCGTGTTTCGTTTTCCTTTGACCGTTGGGCAGATTCTTTTCAAATTTGGCAGGTGTATGCAGTAGCCTTGGGGAATTTTTTTGAATATGCTGCAGTGACATTTCGACCAATCAGAGAGGTCACATGACCAAAAATGTCTTTTTTTCGATGGATAAGCTTGTCCGGATGATAACTTGAAAGGGATTTTATCAATTCACCTGAAACTTGGCAAATACATTCATTCTATTAAAATCTGGAAATCATTAGATTTTGGTATTGATTGGTTAAGAAATGGCCGAGTAATTAATGATTAATTAATCATTACGAATTTTCCAAAATAAGGAAAACACAAAAATGCTTATATCTCAAAATCCGTGTGAGATAGAGCGATTTCGACGAAGTTTTTAACCCACAGGGTATCTCTGCAGAGTACCCATACCAATTTTCAAGAAATTTTTGTCTCACCAAAATTGGTGACCATTTTGAATTTTAGAATTTTTCGCAAAAATTGCAAAACACAAAAAATGCTTATATCTCGAAAACCGTGCTAGATAAAGCGATTTTGACGAAATTTTTGACCCACAGGGTATCTCTGCAGAGTAGCCATCCCAATTTTCCAAAAAATTTTGTCTCACCCCAAATGGCGGCCATTTTGAATTTCCAAATTTTTCGCAAAAATTGCAAAACACAAAAATGCTTATGTCTCGAAAACCGTGCTAGATAGAGCGATTTCGACGAAATTTTCGCTCCGCAGCCCGCAGGGTATCTCTGCAGAATAGCCATCCCTATTTTCAAAAATTTTTGTCTCACTCAAAATGGCGGCCATTTTGAATTTTCGAATTTTTCGCAAATGTTACAAAACATAAAAATGCTTATATCTCAAAAACTGTGCTAGATAGAGCAGACTATGCAGACTTTGGGTGCCACAACAGTATAAGGCTAAAAGCAGAGCATTTTCTTAAATTTATTTCTAGATTTCTCATCATTATCAAGACTGTGTCATCATAAAAAGGGTTTATATTTAAGTGTGTTCTTTGTTTCAATTGCATCTCAAGTTATATCTCAAAGTCCAAAAATTTAAATAAGAGTCTCACAGTGTTAATTTATAAGTTAATAAGTAAACTTATTAATAAGTTAATAATTGTGTGAATTTAATATTACAGTAAAACAGCATTGGATATTTCTAATTGCCAATATTGTGCATTGGCACATAAATATTGTAGTAGAGTTATATCTCCTGGTTTTCGCAGATTTATAAAAGTGATTGTGTATCAGGAAAATTGTGGTTAATGGTAGAAAATGGTTTCAATTGTTTATTTTGAAAAATAAACATTTTTCTTTTCGTTTGTAGAAAGACAGCAAAAAAAAAATGCCATGCTTAAACAACGTGTTTCTGTGTTTGTAATATTCTGTTTTGTGTTTTTCTTTCCAGTATTATGAGATGTCCTATGGTTTGAATGTAGAAATGCACAAACAGGTAAGAAAACACTTGTATTTTAACTGGATCCACAAAGAGTGTTGGCTTTCAAACTCTGTTGCATGTTTCTTCTTTTCTGCTTTAGAGACTTCGCATAAAGGCACATTTCTTCATTGGTTACCAAATATGGAGAATTTTTTCTTACCTCGAGACAGTCATTGTATAAAATGTTTACTCTAGTGTTGTGTCATTACACACAATTATCACTACATGAATGATGCTTGAATATTTGTAATGAACCTCAAGGGTTTATTTTTACAGGCGGTTGTGTGTAGCACATTGTGTAAGAACATTTTAATTTTGAAAAACTGTGTCAAGGAATTTTTAGAATGCTTTCAAGATTTTAATGACATCATGTTAAGAGAAAGCTGTACAAAACAGAGCTTAGGATTTACATGGAAAGACAGAAACAAAAGAGATTCTGTTGCTGAAATAAGGTGTTTTTCTAAAGTGATGATTGCAAGGTTCGTATATTTCGGCATCTGGTGTAAAATATGGAGTTTTCAAAAAGCATAAAATGTAATTCAAATATCCACAGACATAAGCAGAGGTCAGTACCACAGAAAAAATGCTGCAGGAGAAAAAGTCTCAATCAAAATTATTCCAAATCTTAGGAGCATCGTAATCATTGCCAAGACCAATTTGCTAGGTAGACTTACGTACTGCTGGAACAGACTATGGCATATCAAACAAAAAAACATCTGCCTAACTTTGGAGTGTCTCGGTTCAAAATGAGATTCAAAAGATTTTGTGTAACAACTCTGCAGGTACTTATATACCAGTGAAGCCATCTGGAACAGTGTGATATTCAGTCGGCAGCCAATGCAGGCTCTTATGTACACGAGTATGTGCGAATACCAACAAGGAAATATAATACATGTATTCAAAATCAATGACCTACAAGAGCATTTGCAGCCATAGCAGCTGTATCCTGTGTTAGATAATGCCCAGATTATTTGACCTTCCTGATTTCAACAAGCTTGACGTACAGTTGCTCGGACGATGCCTGGGAAAAGAGAAATCATAGTTGAACCAGGCACCAATTTATTTATTTATTTGGGGTTTTACGTCTCTTTCAACACTATACAGGTCATATCACGACGGGTAGTTGGAAGGGCAGAGGAAACCAGTACATACAGTTCGTCAGGGTTCTGTACTGTAAACTGCCGACCAACGGCAAGCAGCTACCAGCTTTCCCACTTGAGGCCGTGCCAGGAACCGAACCCCGGCCTCAGAGGTGGGAGGCGAGATGAACCAGATACCAAGGTACCTGAAGAGTATTGATACATTCACAAGAAAATTGTTTTTGGACTTCAAGTAGGGATTCTATATACTGAAAAAGTGAAAATGTAGTTAGTATTAGTGAAAGATAATGTTAAAAGAAATGTAAAAAAATATGTTATTGATATTTATTGTATCCACTGGAGGCATCCGGTAGATACTTTGGTTTAGCATTCGCTACGCCGCCGCCACCGTGCATAAAGAGATTTTTCGGCATTAATGCTCTAAGAGGAAAACTACACCACCTAGGTTCACCAAATTTGCAGGATATCTTCATTGGGGGCTAAGCTTCTCAGGGACTGAAAATAGCCTCATTGTGAAACACAAGATGGCCTCTGTGGGCATTTCTTTGAAAATAATCTACCAGTGTTCGCTCTCGTCAAAAATGAATGCGAGACAGACTGTTTCCCTTCACTTGAAAAGACGAGACAACTGTGAAAAAATGTGAGGCATGTTTTGCTTCAAGATATTTTGAAATATTTAGTTCCAATTTGGGACTGCATAAAATCTTCTTTATTTAAATAATAACAAATAGATGCTAAACTAAAAGTTCAAATAAATAAACTATTTAATGCTGTTTTTAGGCGGGTTGCGTGTAACCAACCCGCCTATTGGATTGATGTGTCCGACGTCCGTCTGTCCCTCCACATTTTTCGTTTCCGGACTCTAACTCAAAAACGGTTTGTCCGATCGAATTCAAACTTGACAGGGACATAGATCAACATCATAGCTAGGTTCCTTTCGATATTGGTGAAATTCCGTCCGTTCGTTTGTCCGTTTTTCGTCCGTTTGTCTGTCCATCCGTCTGTTTGTTCACATTTTCGTTTCTGGACTCTAACTCCAAAACAGTTTGACCAATCGAATTCAAACTTGACAGGGAGATAGATCACCATCATAGCTAGGTTCCTTTTGAAATTGGTGAAATTCCGTCTGTTCGTTTGTCCATTTCTTGTCTGTTTGTCTGTCCATCCGTCTGTTTATCCACATTTTCGTTTCCGGACTCTAACTCGAAAACGGTTTGTCCAATCGAATTCATACTTGACAGGGACATAGATCACCATCATAGCTAGGTTCCTTTCGAAATTGGTGTAACTCCGTCTGTTCGTTTGTCCGTTTTTCTGTCCGTTTGTTCGTTTTTGCTCCGTTTTTCTGTCCATCTATCTTTCCGTCCAGATTTTTTTTCTGGACTCTAACGCGAAAACGGTTAGTCCAATCAAATTCAAACTTCACAGGGACATACATCACCATCATAGCTAGGTTCCTGTCAAAATTGGTGGAATTCCGTTCATTTGTTTGTCCATTTTTGTCCGTTTGTCTGTCCATCCATCTGTTTGTCCACATTTTCGTTTCCGGACTCCAACTCGAAAACACTTTGTCCAATCGAATTCATATTTGACAGGGATACAGATCACCATCATAGCTAGGTTCCTTTCGAAATTGGTGTAATTCCGTCTGTTTGTTTGTCCATTTTCCTGTCCGTTTGTCTGTTTTTTGTCCATTTTTCTGTCCATCCGTCTGTCTGTCCACATTTTCGTTTCTGGACTCTAACTCGAAAACGCTTTGTCCAGTCGAATTCAAACTTGACGGGGAGATGCATCACAATCATAGCTAAGTTGGTGTAATTCCGCCCTTTCGTTTGTCCGTTTATAGCATAGATACAATTATGTAACCTAGATTACAAGTTTTACGTTTCTTAGCACGTCTTACACATTCACCTTAACTGGGTAACCTAACATTTCTAAATGTAATTACAGCAGTTGCTAATCTTATTTCTGTCTGTGCAACCCGCCTTTTGGGGCATCTGTGACCCTCTTGTTATGTATTTTATTTTTTTTAAATTTCACTTCTAAACCACATCTTAATGGCTTAATGGCTGGGTGCTACTGTTTGTTTTTTTTTAAATTTAATTTTGTTTTTGTTACTGTTATCTGGATTCATCAAATAAATAAATAAATTGCATTTCTTCTCTTTTCTTTGAAGAAATATATATTTTGTCTCTTCCGATAACAGACGAATTTCTTTGGTCAGTAGATGTTTTGACTGTTTCGCCTGTTACACAATATGCAGAAGACAAGTTAAAAATTAGACATAAAGTACGGAAATCTCGTGAGAATACCCGAATTCTCGCGTGAATTACTGTTAGCTGGATGTATCAAATAAAATAAACTCACTTTCATGTCTTTCTCACCTATTTCTATGAGGAAATATGTACGTCATTGCTTCCGATAATAGACAAATTTCTTTGGTCAGTAGTAGTTTCAACTGATTCGCCTGTGACACTATAAGCAGAAGACGAGTTTAACAATCGACAAAAAACACGGAAATCTCGCGAGAATACCCGAATTACTGTTAGCTGGATATATAAAATAAAATAAAGTGCCCTTCATGTCTTTCTCACCCATTTCTATGAGGAAATATGTACATCGTCGCTTCCGATAATAGACGAATTTCTTCAGTCAGTTTTGAGTGTTTCGCCTGGTAGCGACAGCACAGACGCGTTGGTGAGTTGGCTTTGCGACAACTCACCCCAGAGTGTGTACAAACTCTACATTTTTCTACTGGCTGTTTCTCATAGGTAGAATATTGAATCTTTTCATAGGTGATATGTATTACAGATATACATGTCCTCTACAACCTTACACACATTTGACATTGATGCTCTTAATTCAAGGTCATCCACGGAGTGTTTGAAGTAACCCATATAGCGGACTTTAAAAGTGCCTAGGTCTCCCCTTATTATTGGTCCTAAATTTTTGCAATGTGAAACCAACCTATAGGAAATCATGTGCTGCGAATCTTCTTATGTTGTCAGATTTGACCTTGGATCCCTCCTTCAAGGTCAAATGAGGATAGCCAAAGTTAAAAGTGCTTATAACTCGCTTATTATGGGTACTAGAGGTTTGGGATGGTAAACCAACCTATAGGAAATCATTAGCTGGGAATCTTTTGGTGTGGTCGGATTTGACCATTGGGCCCCTCCTTCAAGGTCAAACGAGGATAGCCAAACTTAATAGTGCTTATAACTCGCTTATTATTGATCCTGGAGGTGTACAATGCAAAACCAACTCATACAAAATCTTGGTCTAGGAATCTTCTGATGTTAGATTTGACCTTTAGCCCCTCCTTCCAAGGTCAAACGATGGTTCACTGGCTTTGGTGAGTTGTCTTTCCGGTGGATACAAATTTGCATCGGTTCTCCGATGTGTAGGTCTAGTTGATAACTAGTGCAAGCGTTGTCAGGTTAAAACAAATCTTGGATAAGTAAAAGTATTTCACATGACTGGGAACTTACTTGGGGTTTTCAAGTCGGAACATATTTGATTCAGTGAAAGCATTCATGAAATATATTTTTAAATGTCAGATTTTACTGCACCTCCAAGGGTCCTACTGTTCACATAGTACATGATACCTAGCTGAGCCAATCTGTCAGGCAGGCAGTTATATCTTTGAGGCAGACAAATCTCTTGTTCTGCAAGTCCCATTGTCAATTTTATTTTTCAAAGGAACTTGCAGTATTTTAAAGGAACTTGAGTTTGCAATAACACAAACTCACGTTCACAAGTTGAACAAAAATGACTCGAATTGGCGAGTTGTCATGAGAGCACTATTACACATACATTTCATACTCTTTTTTTTCCTTTATTGCTTTTTTCACAAAAACTTGCCAATTGACAGATTATAAAAAGATTTTGCCCAGAATTTTGCATCACTTTTCTCTTTGGCTATACCATTTTAAATAAGTAATCTTAAAAACTGGACTGGTTTAATTAATGGCAGACTAGATTCTTTTGAACTATTCAAATTTATGGTCAGTTGCTTTCAAAACCATTTCCATCAAATTTTATACCCTAATGTGTATTGACTGTATTTACTCGTTTTACTGGAAGATTTTTTTATGAAAAGAAAGTAGGAATCAAACTTAAGAATAAGCCAAAAACAAATAGAAAAGAGAAACAAAATAGTGTGTGAAAAATAACTTTACAAGAAGGTGGGTAGGGGATGACTGGATGAAGCCGTTGGAATTTGAAATGTGCACACCTTCAGCTTATCTGAGCAAGAAGCCACAGGAACACTTGGAATAATCTGCTATCTTACCAGACACCACCAATATTAGATAACCGGCCTCTTGAGTTGGTAAACAAAAACCCAGAAGTAAATGGCACTTCAGAGTGTGTGCCAAATCTCCAAAAATACTCTGTAATCCTTTCTTCTTGGCTTTTATCTTATCTGACAGTTCCACAAATCAACTAAACAATCAGTTAGTCACTGAAATGCACTCTGCACCTCAGTATCTTATCTGTTACACTTCTACAAATCACCCCATAATCAGTCAGTACAACTTCACTTCAGCATTTGCTGGAACTGTGCATATATTTAGAGGGAGGAAGAAAGCTTTTGTTTTTCTTTTGTAAAGATAGACTTGAAATGCTAGTAATAGCAGTTCAGCCATCAGATGAATTTGGTGTAGTTGCAAGTCAAACTATTCTGTGTTATTGGTTTGATGTTTTCAGGCAATCTAACCAGTATTTCTGTCTGGACTTTTGTTGTTTTTGTCTCTCTCTTAACCCTCCACCCCAAACACTTTATGCATTGCCTTTCTAAGACTCATTTTGCACATTGTGGTATTGTCACACTGAATTGTGGTACTTGGTAATTGCTTTTCCCCTAAATTTGAACAAGCTAATTTTATATAAGAAGAATGATGTGCAATAGGCACATGTACAAACAGTTACACAACGCGATAAGTAATGATCTGGCAATAGATGTTTCTTTAGGCCTTGTTAAGGCTATGTTGTGGTTAAGATGGGGGTGAAAAAAGGGAGAGGACTAGATTAGAGGTCTGGAGTGTAGTGGTGGGGAAGGAGTGAAGAGGCCCTTGTGATGGGCCCACAAGTGGGTGAGCCAGGAAGCCCTCCAAACCTCTCAACACAATGGCCATCTAGGCACAAGTGCCTCAACTGACAAGTAGACCCGGCCCCACAGAGAGTTTTTAGGCAGCACTTCTGCACAAGTCTGATTACATGATTAGCGATTACTGCTGCAATGGTAGTAATATTCTCAGCCCAGGATATCTAAATAGAGTTAGTCATGAAGTTTAATTTTTATATGGATGAAAAATACACTTAGTTACGTTTAACCTGTCTTCTTGATTCGAAAAAAAAAATAAACAAAAACAGTGTCATATACTGACATAAACATACAAGTACATATACTGTAGTCATATATTGAAGATTTATATTGGGACATCCAGTCACCCAAGCCAGTATACTAATAAAAAAGGCACCCTTCAACTGAAGGGACATTATGTGATTGATGCATTCTTCTTCTCAATCTAAAAATTCAGTGCTCAGATTTCATATAGGCCACAAATATCGCAGTGAGTTAACCAAGGGTAATTCATCTTAAATTGTTTCTGAATATACAATTTTCTAGTTACCAGTTAGCTGAAACTGGTACTCCTAGGTGTAATTAGATAGATATTGATTTGGGGTTAAATTCCCTTATTCAAATCAGGAGTTAAGATATGTGGTCATTGAGCCATAAACCCTCACACTTGAGAATCAAACTGGCTGGAATCTCATTAACATCCATTGATTTGCTTTGTTGCTGCAGTGAAAAAAAATGCCCATTGAATCTCATTCCAAGCTTGCTGCACATAAAAACAAACAGTACTGTCACTGTAACTTATTTCACATCAGTGGCATTCCCCATGCAGATAATCTATTTATCCTACTTATTACTGCTACTATCCTATCTTGACGGAGGCCATCACAGTTGATGGCTATTCAATAAGCAAGCCTTTTTGTGTTACCATGGAAACTTTGGTTATAGCATCCCCTAATCAAATGTGCCCTAGGGGTAATGAGCTGTTCAACAATTCAAGAAATGTACTGTCCCTCCTTTAGTGGTACAGTGTTGTACATTGATCTTTGAACAGTGGTCATTCTGTCCCTTCAGAAATAGTAATAATCTAGTATTAGAATCCCGTGGGGACAGGTGGCTGAAGGATTAAAAATGATTTATACCTCTCTGTGCACAATGTTTTGTTCATTGATGTGTGATTACAACTATTGTCCTGATGTGGCCACTTTCCTTATTCATGGCTATGTAATGCTGAATATCATCAGTTTTTTCTTTGAATTTTAAGGGTATTTTTTTAATTATAAAATGTTATATAGCTTGTATTAATGGTTGTGATTATTTAAAATTTACTGGATTTGTATTTTTACTATTTTCCATATTAATGGGTAAATCATTCGACTGGATAGCAATATTGAATGTAAAATATTTCAATATTGGCTGATATTGGGGGGGGGATGATATTCTCTACCGAATAGTCTGAATCAGGGATACCAAAAACATTTTGATCTAGCGAATATCCCCAACCACTAACAGGAAGTGGAATTTATCAAAATAAAACATTGCAGTTATGATCAAAAATTCATTAACCACAAAAACCTTAGATAAAAGTGCGCAATTTCTTCAGATTTAGGCTTTATTTAAAATATTTTGCACATATGTTTACAGTTTTACTTAAAATGACGACATTGATATACGTCTATAGACATCAATATTGGTAACCCTGTCCCAAAATAATAATTAGTGCCAATACCGATAACGATGTACCACTATACCCTATATATTATTCAGTCTTTTGTTTTTTATGCAGATGTGTTGGTGAATATTGTAAAATTTTATTGGGCATGATTAAGTGGTTAAATATTTATCTTCCGCTTCCTCGCCGGGCTGTAGAGGCGGGCGGTAGAGTATAAAATGTTTCTTTGGCCATCATTACCGATAGAAAAAACAACTACTCTTAGAGTCTGCTGTCAATGAACATACATGGAAAATTTACAACATACATCTCAATTGCCAAAATGTATAATTGTGAAACAATTTAAAATATTAGAGACAAACCTTAGATCTGAAGAAATGATAAATTTTTCGGTCAAAATTTTGTATATTTAAAGTCGCTTTTGATCAAAACTGCCATGGTTTTTTTTTTTTTTTTTTCGAAATTCCCCTGAATTTGAGTTTCCCCTGTGACATATACACATTCAATGTTTATCTACATTCAGTACAACATATATATTCAGGTGCTAGCCTCATAGCTGATTGAGTAATAAGTTAACTACTTTGATAGTTTTCCCGCCATTTTTGGCGGCCATCTTGAATTTCTGTGTAAAATGCAAAAATGCATTTATCTTGAAAACAGAATGAGATAGAGCGATTTGGGCAAAATTTTTGGTCCACAGGGTATGCACAGTCATCTGGCATGCTTTCAAGAAAGCATTTCCCTACCAGTTTTTGCAGGCTGGTTGAATTTTTGCATAAATGGAAAACATATAAAAGCAAAATGGTTATTTCAGTAAAATCATTAATGCTCTTTGGGCTGCTTTGTTTTTGCTGTGCAAAAACAATTTCTTTTTCTCTTGCATAGCAATATCCTTGTTTTTCATTGCAATATTTTTTTTATTGTAGAAACATATTTTTGTAGCCTATATATACTAAATTTTGATGATAATGTGAATTTAAATATACTGGTTAAAAAATAGTCTGTATTATGACCCATAGCTTACGTAACGGTTTTGATATTGAAATATTGATCAATGCAGTACCTTTAATTTTCATTTCATATCGATCCTCAAAATGGCAGTCATTCCATACACTAATACATTTATTTAGGTTTAGGCAGTAGTGGTGTGAACAATAAACTGGTAGGTTTTTCGTTTGGTTATGACAGAAATAACAAAATCTGAAAAGAATATTTGGGAACAGAGTATTGAAAATATCATTTTAGCCTTTCTAATGGCTGATAGTTCATTAAAAAAAATGTGCATGACTTGTATCACTATTTTACTTTATAAATACTGTGTAATATCTCACAAAGCCAGTTGTAAATTATAGCTCATGTACGCTTAAATTAAATTTTCATCATACCAGTGACAAGTGTATGAAATACCAGACCTTGTTTATTTCAAAGCTGTAAAATCAGCTCATGGTCCACAGCTTAATATTATGTTAGCACTAAACAGATGTTTAGAAACCTACAGAATCTTGTAGTGTCATTGTAGTGTGAGGTGTGTTGTCTGGTAATGTTCTGCTGTTGCAAGAAAAAAAAAGGTAACTTGTATTCTGCATGCCTTGGAGCCATTTATTGCACTACACCCAGTCTGAGACTCCACAATTGATTGCCAGTTGTGGGTTACCATGGCAACAAGGTAATTGTGGTGTTAATTTCATCCTTGGTATTATCTTCATCAGATTACATTAGAAAATGTTTAGTTAGGGCACTATGCCAGGAGCTGCCAGCTGGGTGTATAGAAAGTGATGTACTGCACCAACAGTGTGCATTCAGAGCATTACAGGAGGTGGTGATTATCAAGTGTTTGCCTTCTTTGTTTATTGGCATTCTAGTTGTAAACCTGGATATACACTGCAGATAAAACAGCAGAGAATATAAAAATAGCTGATCAGTGAATGGTATAACCTTTTCTGCAGTTCTGTGGATTTAGTTCATGGCTCCTCTGCCTTTTAGACAATGTTTATACAATACTTTGCAAGTACTGTTGCTAGAAATCTTGCCAGTGGTAGTTCTTTTCCTCTAGCTCTGTATCTTTGCACATTTGCATGGGGGATTACACCTTTGTGACCCCACTACTTTAGAATATCCTCCAGAAAAATGCCTGCTATTGGTCTCTGCTAATTTCCCCAATGCCTCATCTACATTTTCTGTCCAAGTTGGATCCCCTTTGGAATCCTGATGAAAATTGTATGCAGTTTATCTTCACTGTAAACTGATTCTGCGACCCTCCTGGGACTATTTCAGCCCCAGCTAAGTGGTGTGGATGCAATCTAATCAGTTTGTGATGAGAGAACATGTAGGAGGGGTCTCTGCAGCCCATGTGGGGAGGTCACTGTTGGAATGTTTATTACATAGCCCCTCCATGAGATAAATCAGTTGGCAGCCCTAGGGAACCAGTCCTCTTCAAGAACAAGGCCCCTTATCTGCCAAATGAGCCAAATGAAGTTGCAGCTATCTTTTTTATATGCTTGTTTTATATTCAAGTCAAATGGAACATGACAACTTGGTACTCATCTTTATGCCAGTAATTTACATTCTTTTTATAAAGATTGTTCTGTTGGTCTTAAGAGCTCAGATTCTTTGTACTTTTGTGTAAAGGTGTTATTTTATGACCTGTGTATATGCTTTCAAAATATTCTTTGTCTGCTCTGTATTTTATGAAACCTTTTTCTGTGTGTGAGAGAGAGAGTGTCTTTGGAATGGATCTGTTATTACCCAGTATAATATTGCACTAGAAATACTGTTATGAGTTTTCATGCTTGAGCTGGCGACTTTTCTGTTGCATTCACGCTTAAGTGATTTTCCTAACCATTTCTTTTGTATGATTCTGCATTATATCAGGTTTAGATATGTCACAAAGGTATTTGATATTACCATTTTATTGTGCATTTTGTCTACAGCACCCACAGTTCAAGTTGAGCTGGTGTGTTAGAAAATTGAGTGAGTAGATTCTTGAGTCATTTTTAAAATAATAACCAGGTGGTTTTCATTCTTGTGACCACCCATTCCGTAATTTTGTAAATATTTGGTCATATTGCCTATGGGCATTTTAGAGAATGGTAACACTCGCATCCCATCCGAGATCAGAGTTCGAATCTCAGCACCTCAAGTGGGAAAGCTGGTAGTTGCTTGCCGTTGGTCCTGAGTTTACAGTACAGAACCTTTACCAACTGTATGTACAGGTTTCTCCTACCCCTTACAACTACCCCTCGTGATAAGACCTATACAATGTTGAAAGCGATGTTAAAATAAATTTAAGGGCTATGCAGGTGTTGTTTTCACCCATGGCGTCCGGATGGTGTAGGAAATTGAAACTTTGTAGGGACATATTGTAAATTAATAAATTTTTCAGCTTCATACTTTTTACCCCACAGACCTGTAACATAAAGGACTGTCTGGATATTGCTTTCATTCATGGCATCCGGATGGGCAGGCGGCAGGAAAGTTTGTCTGGGCTGTATCTCAGAGACCGTAAGGTGCAGGAAGTTGATACTTGGTAGGGACATTGGTTGGGGGATGTAGGTGTGTGACATCATGGTGTGACCTTGATTTCACCTTTGACCTTCCCGTTGTGACCTTAACCTTTAAAATCTTGTCTGGGCCATATCTTAGGAACTGTAAGATGTAGGAGGTTAATTCTTGGATGGGTCATTGGGGAGTGTACGAGGTGTGATCTGTGTGTTCACATGCCATAATTGAGACATATTTCGCTTATGAAGTCATATGCGGATTACTGTAACTGATTTTCATATATACTTTTTACCCCACAGCTCTTAAGGGCTGTCGGGGTATTGTTTTCACCCATGGTGTCCGGATCCGGATGGGTGGGTGGGCGGGCGGCGGGAAAAAGTTTGTCTGGGCTGTATCTCAGAAACCGTAAGGTGTAGGAAGTTGATACTTGGTAGGGACATTGGTTAGGATGTGTAGGTGTGCAACGTCATGGTCTGACCTTGATTTGACCTTGCCGTAGTGACCTTGAGTTTGAAAATCTTGTCCGGGCTATATCTCGGAAACCGTGAGGTGTAGGAAGTTGATACTTGGTAGGGACATTGGTTACGGGGTGTAGGTGTGCAACGTCATGGTCTGACCTTGATTTGACCTTTGACCTTGCTGTAGTGACCTTGACCTATAAAATCTTGTCCGGGCTATATCTCGGAAACCGTAAGGTCTAGGAAGTTGATATTTGGTAGGGAAATTGGTTAGGGGGTGTAGGTGTGCAACGTCATGGTGTGACCTTAATTTGACCTTTGACCTTGCCATAGTGACCTTGACCTATAAAATCTTGTCCGGGCTATATCTCGGAAACCGTGAGGTGTAGGAAGTTGATACTTACTAGGGACATTGGTTAGGGGGTGTAGGTGTGGAACGTCATGGTCTGACCTTGATTTGACCTTTGACCTTGCCATAGTGACCTTGACCTATAAAATCTTGTCCGGGCTATATCTCGGAAACCGTAAGGTGTAGGAAGTTGATGCTTGGTAGGGACATTGGTTAGGGGTTGTAGGTGTGCAGCATCATGGTGTGACCTTGATTTGACATTTGACCTTGACGTTTAAAATCTTGTTGCATCTTTAGGTCTGTCTTTTGATGCAGATTAAGCACTGTTAAAGTCATATTAGAATTTATTAAGAATTTTACTTTTATAACTTCCCATTGTAACAGATGGAATTTCATCAAGTGAGCCATAGATTTTACTCCAACACCACACATAAGCATCCATTGAATGTATTACCACTTCTGTATGCATGGTAATATTCAAAACATCCAAACCATAATTCAGCCATGCAGGTGTAGATAAAGAGTGTTGTAATGTTTAGTTTACTGATCTTGTTATAGAATTATCTTGTTTTAATACTTCATCTTTACATGCATTATCTTTCTCTTAGACATTATTTTCTCTATTTAAACATTGTTTGGATCTTTATACAACTGACAGTGCTCTGAAAGTATCCTGAACTTTGTACTGATACAGTACTTCTATATCTCATGGTGTTAAAAATATTTCCCTAGGCTGTGGGGTACGGGCATCTCTGATGTTATTTAAGCGTCCCGCAAGGGACGCTTGTTTGTGTATGGGAGAGCATCTGGCTCCGCCGGCTCCGCATTTTGTTTTCCTTATAACTCTGTAACCGTTAGGCGGATTCTTTTCAAATTTGGCAGGTTTAGGCAGTAGCCTTGGGGAATTTTTTTGAATATGCTGCAGTGACATTTCAACCAATCAGAGAGGTCACATGACCAAAAATTTCTTTTTTCGATGGGGAAGCTTGTCCGGATGATAACTTGAAAGGAATTTTATCAATTCACCTGAAACTTGGCAAATACATTCATTCTATTAAAATCTGGAAATCATTAGATTTTGGCATTGATTGGTCAAGAAATGGCCGAGTAATTAATGATTAATTAATCATTACGAATTTTCCAAATAAGGAAAACACAAAAATGCTTATATCTCGAAAACTGTGCTAGATAGAGCGATTTCGACAAAATTTTTGACCCGCAGGGTATCTCTGCGGAGTAGTTTTCCCAATTTTCAAAAAAATTTTATCTCGCCCAAAATGGCAGCCATTTTGAATTTTCGAAATTTTCGCAAAAATTGTAAAACACAAAAATGCTTATATCTCAAAAACCGTGCTAGATAGAGCAATTTCGACAAAATTTTTGACCCGCAGGATATCTCTGCGGAGTACTTTTCCCAATTTTCAAAAAAATTTTGTCTCGCCAAAAATGGCGGCCATTTTGAATTTTCGAAATTTTCGCAAAAATTGCAAAACACAAAAATGCTTATATCTCGAAAACCGTGCTAGATAGAACGATTTCGACGAAATTTTTGACCCACAGGGTATCTCTGCAGAGTAGTTATCCCAATTTTGAAAAAATTTTTGTCTCGCCAAAAATGGGGGCCATTTTGAATTTTCGAATTTTTCGCAAAAATTGCAAAACATAAAAATGCTTATATCTCGAAAACCGTGCTAGATAGAGCGATTTCGACGAAATTTTTGACCCACAGGGTATACCTGCAGAGTAGCCATGCCAATTTTCAAAAAAATTTTGTCTCGCCAAAAATGGCGGCCATTTTGAATTTTCGAATTTTTCGCAAAAATTGCAAAACATAAAAATGCTTATATCTCAAAAACCCTGCTAGATAGAGCGATTTCGACAAAATTTTTGACCCGCAGGGTAGCCATGCCAATTTTCAAACAAAAAATTTCTCGCAAAAAATGGCGGCCATTTTGAATTTTCGAATTTTTCGCAAAATTGCAAAACACAAAAATGCTTATATCTCAAAAACCATGCTAGATAGAGCGATTTCGACGAAATTTTTGACCCACAGGGTATCTCTGCAGAGTAGCCATGCCAATTTTCAAAAAAATTTTGTCTTGCCAAAAATGGCGGCCATTTTGAATTTTCGAATTTTTGCGCAAAAATTGCAAAACACAAAAATGCTAATATTTCGAAAACCGTGCTACATAGAGCGATTTCGACGAAATTTTTTATCTTAGGGTATCTCTGCAGAGCAGCTATCCCAAAGAGCTTTCACTTGGTGAAGTTTCAGACCCATAGCTAATTGCTCACCTACTCAAAAAGAGTAAATGCGAATTACCTCTAAAAGTATTGCAGATGGCCAATTTTTCTCAAATAACTCATTCACCTACTTTTGGAAGAACTTTCACATGGTGAAGTTTCAGACCCATAGCCAATTACTCACCTACTCAAAATGAGTAAATGCGAATTATCTCTAAAAGTATTGCAGATAGCCAATTTTTCTCAAATAACTCATTCACCTACTTTTGGGAGAGCTTTCACATGGTGAAGTTTCAGACCCATAGCTAATTACTCACCTACTCAAAATGAGTAAATGCGAATTATCTCTAAAAGTATTGCACATAGCCAATTTTTCTCAAATAACTCATTCACCTACTTTTGGGAGAGCTTTCACTCTGTGAAGTTTCAGACCCATAGCTAATTACTCACCTACTCAAAATGAGTAAATTCGAATTATCTCTAAAAGTATTGCAGATAGCCAATTTTTCTCAAATAACTCATTCACCTACTTTTGGGAGAGCTTTCACTTGGTGAAGTTTCAGACCCATAGCTAATTACTCACCTACTGAAAATGAGTAAATGTGAATTATCTCTAAAAGTATTGCAGATAGCCAATTTTTCTCAAATAACTCATTCACCTACTTTTGGGAGAGCTTCCACTTGGTGAAGTTTCAGACCCATAGCTAATTACTCACCTACTCAAAATGAGTAAATGCGAATTATCTCTAAAAGTATTGCAGATAGCCGATTTTTCTCAAATAACTCATTCACCTACTTTTGGGAGAGCTTTCACTCTGTGAAGTTTCAGACCCATAGCTAATTACTCACCTACTCAAAATGAGTAAATGCGAATTATCTCTAAAAGTATTGCAGATAGCCAATTTTTCTCAAATTAATCATTCACCTACTTTTGGGAGAGCTTTCACTTGGTGAAGTTTCAGACCCATAGCTAATTACTCACCTACTCAAAATGAGTAAATGCGAATTATCTGTAAAAGTATTGCAGATAGCCAATTTTTCTCAAATAACTCATTCACCTACTTTTGGGAGAGCTTTCACTCTGTGAAGTTTCAGACCCATAGCTAATTACTCACCTACCCAAAATGAGTAAATGCGAATTATCTCTAAAAGTATTGCAGATAGCCAATTTTTCTCAAATTAATCTTTCACCTACTTTTGGGAGAGCTTTCACTTGGTGAAGTTTCAGACCCATAGCTAATTACTCGTCTACTCAAAATGAGTAAATGCGAATTATCTCTAAAAGTATTGCAGATAGCCAATTTTTCTCAAATAACTCATTCACCTACTTTTGGGAGAGCTTTCACTTGGTGAAGTTTCAGACCCATAGCTAATTACTCACCTACTCAAAATGAGTAAATGCGAATTATCTCTAAAAGTATTGCAGATAGCCAATTTTTCTCAAATTAATCTTTCACCTACTTTTGGGAGAGCTTTCACTTGGTGAAGTTTCAGACCCATAGCTAATTACTCGCCTACTCAAAATGAGTAAATGCGAATTATCTCTAAAAGTATTGCAGATAGCCAATTTTTCTCAAATAACTCATTCACCTACTTTTGGGAGAGCTTTCACTTGGTGAAGTTTCAGACCCATAGCTAATTACTCACCTACTCAAAATGAGTAAATGCGAATTATCTCTAAAAGTATTGCAGATAGCCAATTTTTGTCAAATTAATCATTCACCTACTTTTGGGAGAGCTTTCACTTGGTGAAGTTTCAGACCCATAGCTAATTACTCACCTTCTCAAAATGAGTAAATGCGAATTATCTCTAAAAGTATTGCAGATAGCCAATTTTTCTCAAATAACTCATTCACCTACTTTTGGGAGAGCTTTCACTCTGTGAAGTTTCAGACCCATAGCTAATTACTCACCTACTCAAAATGAGTAAATGCGAATTATCTCTAAAAGTATTGCAGATAGCCAATTTTTCTCAAATAACTCATTCACCTACTTTTGGGAGAGCTTTCACTCTGTGAAGTTTCAGACCCATAGCTAATTACTCACCTACTCAAAATGAGTAAATGCGAATTATCTCTAAAAGTATTGCAGATAGCCAATTTTTCTCAAATAACTCATTCACCTACTTTTGGGAGAGCTTTCACTTGGTGAAGTTTCAGACCCATAGCTAATTACTCACCTACTCAAAATGAGTAAATGTGAATTATCTCTAAAAGTATTGCAGATAGCCAATTTTTCTCAAATAACTCATTCACCTACTTTTGGGAGAGCTTTCACTTGGTGAAGTTTCAGACCCATAGCTAATTACTCACCTACTCAAAATGAGTAAATGCGAATTATCTCTAAAAGTATTGCAGATAGCCAATTTTTATCAAATAACTAATTCACCTACTTTTGGGAGAGCTTTCACTCTGTGAAGTTTCAGACCCATAGCTAATTACTCACCTACTCAAAATGAGTAAATGCGAATTATCTCTAAAAGTATTGCAGATAGCCAATTTTTATCAAATAACTAATTCACCTACTTTTGGGAGAGCTTTCACTCTGTGAAGTTTCAGACCCATAGCTAATTACTCACCTACTCAAAATGAGTAAATGCGAATTATCTGTAAAAGTATTGCAGATAGCCAATTTTTCTCAAATAACTCATTCACCTACTTTTGGGAGAGCTTTCACTTGGTGAAGTTTCAGACCCATAGCTAATTACTCACCTGCTCAAAATGAGTAAATGCGAATTATCTGTAAAAGTATTGCAGATAGCCAATTTTTCTCAAATAACTCATTCACCTACTTTTGGGAGAGCTTTCACTTGGTGAAGTTTCAGACCCATAGCTAATTACTCACCTACTCAAAATGAGTAAATGCGAATTATCTCTAAATGTATTGCAGATAGCCAATTTTTCTCAAATTAATCTTTCACCTACTTTTGGGAGAGCTTTCACTTGGTGAAGTTTCAGACCCATAGCTAATTACTCGTCTACTCAAAATGAGTAAATGCGAATTATCTCTAAAAGTATTGCAGATAGCCAATTTTTCTCAAATAACTCATTCACCTACTTTTGGGAGAGCTTTCACTTGGTGAAGTTTCAGACCCATAGCTAATTACTCACCTACTCAAAATGAGTAAATGCGAATTATCTCTAAAAGTATTGCAGATAGCCAATTTTTCTCAAATAACTCATTCACCTACTTTTGGCAGAGCTTTCACTTGGTGAAGTTTCAGACCCATAGCTAATTATTCACCTACTCAAAATGAGTAAATGTGAATTATCTCTAAAAGTATTGCAGATAGCCAATTTTTGTCAAATTAATCATTCACCTACTTTTGGAAGAGCTTTCACTTGGTGAAGTTTCAGACCCATAGATAATTATTCACCTACTCAAAATGAGTAAATGTGAATTATCTCTTAATAGTATTGCAGATAGCCAATTTTTCTCAAATAACTCATTCACCTACTTTTGGAAGACCTTTCACACACGAAAATGAAAAATTGTGAATATCTCGGAAAAGCTATTTCTTCTGCTTTAATGCTCGGCGGGAGATACACACCACGGCAGTGGTCTTGACAAAAATTTTTGTCTCCCCAAAAATGGTGGCCATTTTGAATTTTCAAAGTTTTTGCAAAACACAAAAATGCTTATATCTCGAAAACCGTGCTATATGGAGCGAACTCAACAAAATTTTGGACCTGCTGGGTATCTCTGCAGAGTAGCCATGCCAATTTTCAAAATATTTTTGTCTCGCCAAATATAGCGGACATTTTGAATTTTTTGCAAAACACAAAAATGCTTATATCTTGAAAACCGTGCTAGATAGAGCAGACTGCGCTGACTTTGGTTGCCACAACAGTATAAGGCTAGAAATGAAGCATTTTCTTAATACTTTAGCACTCACCTTTATATCCTTTTCGGGACGCTTTGTTTTTGCTATGCAAAAACATTATCTTTTTTTTTTGCGAGCGATCCTCTAGTTTTACTTTATTGTGCTATTTCTTCTATTGACAGCCATACTTCAGTCAATAAATTTTACAGCTATATAATTTTTACAGCACAGCCCTTAACTGTTGGGGTATTGTTTTTACCCATGGCGTCTGGATGGGCAGGCAGCAGGAAAAAATTGTCCGGGCTGTATCTCAGAAACTGTAAGGTGTAGAGAATTGATACATGGTAGGGACATTGGTTGGGGAGTGTAGGTGTCCAACGTCATGGTGTGACCTTGATTTGACCTTTGACCTTTCTGTAGTGACCTTGAACTTTAAAATCTTGTCCGGGCTTTATCTTGGGTACCGTAAGCTGTAGGAAGTTGTTACTTGGTAGGGACATTGGTTGGTTGGGGCTTGTAAATGTACAATGTCATGGTGTGATCTTGATTAGACCTTTGACCTTGCCGTAATGACCTTGACCTTTAAACTTTGTCCAGGCAATATCTTTGAAACTGTAAAGTGTAGGAAGTTGATACTTGGTAGAGCCATTGCTTAGGGATAGTAGGTGTGCTACATCATGGTGTGATCTTGATGATGATTGACCTTGTTGTAGGGACCATGAGTTTAAAAATCTTCTCCGGGCTATTTCTTGGAAAGTGGTTTGTTTCCTACCTGAGTAATTGTTTTCAGGCCTTTAAGATAGGTTCTATATTATCTGAACTAAGCAGACTCATCTATGGAGTCCGCAAGGTTCTGTGCTGGATCCATTGTTATTTTCCCTATATATAACTCCACTAAGCAAAATCATCAGCCTTATCCAGATTTAAAGTTTCATATCAATGCAGACAACATCCAGTGATATGTCCATCTATCTCACAAGAATGCTTTTGCTGCTCCTTGAACGCTTGCCTACAGGTAGCACAACAATGGATGGCTCTTAGTAAATTGAACCTCAACCCTGATAAAACTGAATTTATTGTTTTTGGTTCCAAGGTTCTACGTCAGAAACTCTCCTTTCATTTTCCTGTCAATATTCTTGGAAGTCTTCCCCAGCTTGCCGACATTGTCAAAAACCTAGGTGTTTTGTTTGAGGCTAACTTTTTTTTCTCAGAACATGTGAAGAAAACCTGTAAAGCCTGCTTCCTCCAGATGTGCGACCTTCTCAAAATTAGATTGCATCTTACTCAAGATGTGGCCGTCCTTGCTGAAAAATGCCTTGTTTAATATCTGTTTGGACTATTGTAACTCTCTGTTTAGAACATTCAGAATACTCTGTAACATTGGTTGATAAATTTTTACACAGTGGTTCTAGCTATTTTGGACCTTTCTGTCTCTTGGCAGTTGCTTCTACAGTACCAGGTGTAGGCTCCCTGATCGTCAATATCGTACAGTTCCTCCTTTCCACTCCTCACTCTACAAGTCAGTCAAACACTTTGGCCATAGTTTTGTATTTGAATCTCCCAAGATTTGGAGTGATCTTCCTAATGATGTACATAGTGAACATCTTTTGCCTCCATCAGGAAAAAAATCACTTAACTGTTTGCAAAAGCCTATCTGCCATAACCTCCATGTCACCCCTGTGTCCTCTTGGTAAGACTTGGCTATGTTCTTGGACTTATGATTGTTCATATTGGTTTTGTTCGCTTGTACCTTAGAGTTTGTCAATTGATGTAGAATAAACACTATAAAAGTCCATATTAAATTAGGTCAGTGGTGTGAACATGAGTACATTTGTCATTGTTGGATTTGGTTAACACCGGGAAAATTGTGTGCCCATGAATGTGTGTTCAACTGTGTTGGAAATTTGACTTTGTGAATGAGATCAAAAGACTCAATTAGGGATTTAAAGTAAGGCTGTAACTTCTTTAGAAAAAACGACACCTGGTATTCGCCTCGAAAGAACTGATCCGAATTCAGGTAACCGTGTTTTAGTTGTCACCCAGTGGAAGTATCAGGGAATCAAATATGGCGGATGATGTAAACAAAATGAAAATTATGTGAAAAACTAAGATCAGTTAAAGAAATCTGACAGAATAGTAAGGTTTGTCCGAGTATTTCATTGATTTACGCTATATTTCACATTTTTTTTCGGTTACCCACTTGGCCTGTTTGTACTGTGTTTCTTTAGGAATTCGAACTGTTTTCGGGTAACCGGGTATCCTATCACAGCCTTCATTTAAAGGTTTTTGAGCTGGAGGTTGTTTTGAGATGAATATTGAAATCGCCGATGTTCACAAGGTTGTCTGTTATGAGGTGAATATTTTCCAGAAGTGTCTGACACTGTTCAAAGAAGGTTGCAAGACTAGTTGATAGTGGTCTGTAAATGTTGAGAAAGTGAAAAAATCACTTTTGGGAGGTATCTTAATGAGGAAGTTTTCAAAAGAGGTGAAAGTATCTGTGGGAACTATAGAAGTGTCCAGACCATTTTTGACAGAAAAACCCCAGGCCTCCACCATGTCGGGCTTCACAAGGCCATTGATATAATTAAAGACTTGTTGGGTTTACCTGCTAAGATGAGCACTTGCGATATTGGGTCTTGAATATTGGTGAAGGAAACATTTAAAGACTGAGAAGGACCAGGGTTTGTGCTGATGACCCCTACAAGGAAGAGTAGGATCAACAGCTGTGTCAGGAATTAAAATAATGCATAATAACAATATTCTGTAAGAATTTGTAATGTACATATTTCTTGTATTATATGTGTCCACATTATCTTAGTAAGCATATTGGGGTGTATGTTATTGTACATAAACAGGTAATTAGAGTCAGTGTGTCAGAAATGATCACAATGCACTCTGATACTTTAATGCTCCAGCTATGCAAACAAGCTAACAAACTAATTACCCACTAAAGTTATTGTCACCCAAATATATAAATTACACCTTTACTCTTTGGTCTATTTAAGTCAAATAACCTATTGTCACTTTGATGCTATAATGTGTGAATACATAGATGGTTCACACCAAGTCAAGTGTCACAGGCCATTGTCCTCTGACCCATTGTCTTACCCACATGGGGTCAGTAATTACCCTATGAAGTGACACCCCAGCTAGACAGCTGGGTGGCATCTTGTAATTGTGAACTAATACCTATTGTAAACGTAAGGGTGCACACCTGCTTCCCTTATAATTACAGATATATATTATATAAGTAAGACATATATATTGCATCCTTTCTTATGTAAATTTATCATTGTCTGCCACTGCCAGTCTCTAGCCATTGGTCAACTACATTGAATCACAGTGTCTAAGCTTGACCTGAGTATGTGTCCAGCCAGCTCATTGGTCCCCACTAGAACAATAAGCTGCTAGTCCACTAGCCTAAGTCTTACTATATAAGTAACAGGTACAGTGGACCTAGGGAGAAAAATACTGACAAGTAGTGAGCTCTGGGTGTCATGCTGAATGTTAGAACCCAGCAGCTGTAGCATAAGTTCACAACTTAATTACAAGATATAGTTACATGATATTTAGTAAATAAAGTGTGACCAAGTGAAGGGTCAATGTATATGTGATAGAGTTAAATGAAGAAATGTATTAAAGTTATTGTGAAAACATAATTCGTGGGACACTTAATGTTAAATGGAAGAATAATTCAATATTGGACAATAAACTAACTATTATATTAAAACAAACATTGTGTGTAACTGTTGTCAAACATCCCCGAAATCAGCGATATGATACTTGGTGGAAGATGCTAAAAGATCCCAACTAATGAACACTTGTTTAGTGGCTGCTTTTACAAGAAGCCAGAGGAGAAAACAACTGGAGGCAAGTGAAACAGAAAGCATGGCTACTGGTATGCAGCTGCCAACGTTCAACACAAGGACAAATGCCGAAAGGTTTTTACTGCTATTTGAGGATTACTGTATTGTAAATTCCTGTAAACCAGAGCAAAAGCCAGTGTATTTTGGCTTAGCATTAAAAGACACAGCCAATGACTGGTACTACAACCAGAAGGAAGAAATCAGGAAGGATTGGGCTGCTCTCAAGAAAGCTTTTGAGGAGCAATTCAAATCATCAACATCGGAAAAGCTGGATCACCTGGGACAGTTTTTCACATCTAAGCAACAGCCCCATGAAAAAGCCACAGACTACGTGATTCGCATGACTACATTAGCAGGGTCTGAAGTTTCAGACAGTACAATCATCAGCACCATAATCAAGGGCTTCAATAGTACCATCAAGCCACTGATTGTCGTTCAAGACCCAGCCAATCTTCAAGAACTTGGACAAATCGCAAAGAAGGCGGACGACACCGTGAATTCTACTGAAAATGAACGGGTGTGTGTTTTGCAGCGACAGGTGGAGACACTTCAGGAGCAGATGGAGACAAACTTTGCCAAACTAACAGCGCAAATCACAGTGGCGAATGTCCAAACATCCAACAGAAGCCATTCCCCTCATTCCAGAGGCTCACACAACTACAGAGCTAGGAATCCAAGCAACGGCCAAGGGAACTTCTCAGGACAGACATCCTACAATCAGAAGCGAGTGACTATGTCGAAAACATGCAAATACTGTGGTGAGTGTCATTCGTTTGATCGTAATTGCCCAAAATTCAAAAACAAAAGGTGTTTTAGATGTGGAGTGATCGGTCATATTAGTACACAATGTAGAAAGGGGTACAGGTCTCAAAAACATGAATAGGTAACGGAGCCTATCTGGGACTCTAGCTCTGTCACAGGTAGGCATATGAACAAGTTGGATAACTTTTGTACTGAACATTCAAAAAGTTGTAAGAACATCAATAACTGTGTGTCTGTATCAAACAAAATTCTAACAGTATCTCATTTGAAAGAAAATCTTTTACAGCTTAGTATTAGAAATAGAAACACAACTGCACTAGTTGATACAGGTGCCTCAGTTAGCTGTATATCTGAAGATTTTTGTTTCCAAATCTTTCCTAGCTTGTATCAGAACTTGGCAAACAACCCAGTAATAGGTGAACCAAAGTTTAAGGCCATTAGAGGTGTATGTGGTGAGACTCACCCAGTGAGAGGAACTATTGAACTAGAACTTAATGTTAATGGCTTTAGAGTCTCACAGTCATTTCACATTTTCAGTAGACTACAAAACACTGTTATACTTGGCTTAGACTTCCTTAAGGCTAATAAGGCAAAGATTGATTTAGGAGATGGGAGTATATCCTTTTTTGAGGGTGCAGTGCATGCTCCTTTGATAGCCAAGATAAGTGATACTCAGCATGCCGTTATGGCATACTCAGTTGTGCTGAAACCAAGAAGTCAAACAGTGATTTCAGTAAAAGTCCCTAAAACATTTGATGAAAACTTAGTTCTCATAGACACTACTGCTGGCAATCACCATAGCAAGTACATCACTGCAAAGTGTGTAACACCAGTATATGGTCAATATGCTCAATGTATGGTCTTAAACCCATCAAATGCACCATTTCATTTGAAACATGATACTATGATAGGTCAAGTCTATGACTTAGATGACAGTTTTGACATTACAGACATTGATTGTGATGAGAATGTACAGTCACTAAGTAGGGTAGAAACAGACAACAATGATTTCCCACAAACACAAGACTTAGGTGACTTACCTCAAGACCTTAACATTGACCTCTCAAATAGTGACCTGGATGAACATCAAAAGCAAAGACTTTTGCAATTCATTGCCCGAAACAGAAAAGTGTTTGCAAACAATTTGTCAGAACTAGGTTCTACTTCTGTGTACAAACATAAAATTGAGACTACTGATGACATACCTGTTCGATCAAGACATTACAGAATGTCCAAGGAGATGAAGGACCTGGTTGAAAACGAAATTGATCAGATGTTAAAACACAAAATCATTGAACCTAGCACCACTGAATGGACAAGCCCAATTGTAATGGTCAAAAAGAAAACAGGAGGTTATAGAATGGCAGCAGACTTGAGAAAGTTGAATTCCAAGTGCAAACCAATACAGTTTCCCTTACCAAGAGCTGAAGACATTTTTGACACCATAGGCCAAGCTAAAGCAAAGTATATGAGCATTCTTGATTGCTTCTCTGGGTATTGGCAAATCGAACTCGATCCAGAAACCAAGCATAAGGCTGGTATCATCACCCACCATGGTGTGTGGGAATGGAATAAGCTTCCATTTGGACTTGTGTCGGCCCCTGCAGCATTTCAGAAAACTATGGCAACTGTTTTACGTGACCTAAATTGGAAACAAGTACTCATATATGTGGATGACATTCTAGTGATGAGTGAATCTTTTGACCAACATCTTCACCATCTTCAACAAGTCTTTGACCGTCTCATTGGTGCCAACCTTACACTCAAACCATCAAAGTGTCAATTTGCGGCAAAAGAGGTCACATATTTAGGCTATGTCATATCAAAAGATGGTATCAAAACAGACCCTTCCAAAACAGAAGTCATTCAAACCTATCCAACACCAAAAACTCAAAAACAACTTCGTCAAACCATGGGTTTGTTCAGTTTCTACAGACGCTTTGTGAAGGGTTTCTCCCAAATAGCAGCACCACTAAAATTCACTTTTGTCAAAAGATATGCCATTTCAATGGTCAGAAGAATGTGAAATTGCTTTCCAAACTCTTAAGTCAAACCTCACACAAGCCCCTATACTAGGTTACCCAAACATGAGTTTGCCATTCACTCTAACAACAGATGCATCTGGGTCCGGATTAGGCTACATACTGAGTCAAGAACAATCACACAAAAAGGAAGTTGTCATAGCATATGGTGGACGAGGACTAAAAACTGGTGAGAAAAACTATTCTGCTACAGAATTAGAGTGTCTTGCTGTTTTAGAAGGTATTAGAGCATATCACCCATATCTGTCAAATACACAGTTTAAGGTTATCACAGATCATTATGCTCTGCTATGGCTACACAAGACAAAGAAAGAGACAGGAAGACTGAGTCGGTGGGCAATACAGCTACAAGGCTACAACTACAAAGTGGAACACAGAAAAGGCACGAAGAATACCAATGCAGATGCATTGTCCCGACGAGAATATCCAGCACCACTAGAAAAGAAACCTGAGGATTCCTGGTCAGCTGATGCAACAGTGTGCAGCACAAAACCAATCAATGAGCAATGGACAGAAATCTGCATTCACAATGAGCTGGATACTGAAGAGGTGAAGGACATTTTGGTAGTTGACAAGAACATTGTGGACTATAACAACTGCAATCCTGCTGACATGTCAAAAATTGCAGAATTACAAAGAGAATGTGCCGATTGTAAACCTTATATACAATATAAGGAAGAAGATATTCTACCAAGTAACCCTCAACAAGCTCAAAAGATTGAAGCTACCAGTGACCACTTCATCTTGATAGATGGTGTCTTGTACAGGCAAATAGTAACGAGAAACAGTCAGCGTCAAGAATCGCCCAAGATTGTGCTTCCCAAAGCTTTACGAGCAGAAGCTCTTAAAGCATATCATGACTCCCCAGCTGGTGGAGCACATCAAGGTGTCCATAGAACAACACAAGCTCTCAAGACCAAGTACTGGATCCCACACATAAATGAATTTGTGAAATCCTATGTGGACTCTTGTGATGTGTGCCAGAAGATAAAGAGGTCATACTTGCCTAAAGTCCCACTTCATCCAATGCCAGTTGAAACTGAATGCTTCAATAGAATTCACATGGATATCTTAGGACCACTACCTGAAGCTACAGATAAGTCCAAATACATTCTTTTGGTAGTAGATTCACTAAGCAAATGGCCAGAAGCGTTTTCGTTACCAAACCAGGAAGCAGTTACGATAGCTAGAACACTGTATAAAGAAGTTTTTACCAGATATGGAGCCATCAAGTCTATAGTGAGTGACAGAGGACGTAACTTCATGTCGAAAGTTGTGTCCGCCCTATGCGAACTGTTCCAAACAAAGAGAATGTACACCAGTGCATTTCATCCACAAACCAACTCTCACTGTGAGCGATACAACTCCTTCATAGCACAGTCCCTTAGAGCTTACATAGGCAAAGACCAAAACAACTGGCCAGAACTACTTCCAGGAATACTTATGGCTTTCCGATTAACCCCAGCAGGCAGTTCGGGAATTTCACCATTCCATATGCTCTTTGGAAAAGACATGAAACTACCATTTGACCTTCACCTGGAACCTAAGTCAAATTTGGGTAAGGAAGCACAAGACTGTGTAGCACAATGGTTCCACAATCTTCATATTGCCAAAGAGACAGCACAAGCAAACATAAAAAGAAGTCAACAAGAGTACAAAAGGTATTATGACAACAAAACAAAGCCTCACTCTTTTGAACCAGGAGACTTAGTGCTGCTCCAAGACAAATCGGTCAAGAAAGGTCTAAGTCCTAAACTACAGCCAAAATATAAAGGACCATACTATGTCACTCATAGGACTGACAAGGACACATATACATTACGACTTGTTGAAAACAATACAGTTCATAAATCAGCAGTACATCACAACCGTCTAAAGAGATACAACTCACCTGAAAATCGGCAATTACCTGAGGAATCTGAGAACATGAGCAAAGAACTCAATCCACTGCCACCAGATGAAGAAGTCAGCAATAATTCCACCAACAACGCCACCAATAGTCAACAATTACTGGAAATTAACAAGATCATAAGGATGAAAAAGAAAGGAAATAAACAGTGGTATTATGTTTTGTGGGAAGATAATGACAAAACATGGGAACTCAAAGCCAACCTACCCGTCAAAATATTACAAGAATTTCATATCAGGATAACACAAACAGGACATACTAGAAAAAAGCATGTGTTCAAAAGAAAACCAAACAATATCAGAAAACCCCCTAAGTAAATGTAGCATTATCACTTACAACTACTATATCTACATAATCTCCCCTTTTGTTGGATATGATGACACTTGCACTATCACTGTTATGACTTAAGAGGCTGGTACTCTTAACTATTCACCTGTTGTTATAACTGCCATCTATTCAATGAAAGGTCAGCACTGCTAGATTGATTGCGGCCGAGATCAATCTAGATGCTACTTCCTATTTTTCTTCTGTACTTGCAGTCTTCCTCATCCTACTCACAGTCCTACTGCAAGCAGATGCCAAAATTGTACCAAGAACCAATTATGGAGTTTTCTTCGAAAGCAAAGGCTATCTTCACCTATATTCTCACTCATGGACACACACATTTGAGGTTAGATTACCACACAAGATTCACTTACCACTTCTTCCATTACCATGTGGAACAGCAATTAATACTTCAGCTTGTGAACATCTGGATAGATCAGTGGAGCATGTTAATTTCTTACGACAACAAGGAGAACAAGTGATCAACGCAACAATAACAGACATTCACAGTCTGTTACCTGAGACCACCCACACAAAACCAACAAGAACAAGAAGATCTCTAATTCCGTTTTTGGGAAAAATAGGCCACTCACTATTTGGATTGGCAACAGATGATGACATCAAAGCTGTAAAGATGCATATTTCCCAACTACAAAAGCACCAAGATGAACTGTTTGCAGAGTTAGTACAACAAAACTTCTCCTCCTACATGAAAATAACTGACAGACGAATCTCGAACGTGATGACAGCAGCACAATTCAACTTCCATGCGCTGACCAGCTTAAGACAAACATGGACATCACAAATGGACGACATGTATGGTGCTATGTCAAGCATTATAACATTTTTGGCTGACAGTGTCAGGATAGTGACAGAACTAGAAACAAGACTAGAAACATTTCATCATGGACTGATACTTTTAAAGCAAGGAACTCTATCAGAATATATAATACCGACGAAAGAAATTAATCAAGTTATCCAGACAATTATGACCAAACTAGTTCAAAAACATAAACACTTAGCTCTAGTGAATAAGGACCCAACTTCTTACTACAATTCTGACTCTTTCATTCTTACAAGATATAAGCACAGTATCTATGTCACTATAAAGTTTCCCTTATCAACATACAAGTCCCCATTTATATTATACAGGATTCGAACCCTACCTGTTCCTCTCAATGACTCAACCACTCATGCATCCAAAGTATCTCATTTGTCTGAATATTTTGCACTAAGCTCAGAGTTACACCTTACTCTCTCTAAACAGGATATGAGTGAATGTTATGGCAAATCATATAAAACTTGTCATTCTCTCCTCCCAACAAACACATTTTCTCATCAAACCTGTGAATTCGCCCTATTTCAAGACCTTACTTCCACTGTACACACGTTATGTGATTTCAACTTCATTCCCAATGGCCTTAAACCGCAAGTCATGCAAATCTCAACCCACCAGTTCTTAGTGAGCAATGTCAGTAAAATGTCTGTACAATGTAATGATCACAGCTATGATATAGATGGCTGCCAGTATTGTCAAATCAACATTCCTTGTCACTGTAGCTTATCAGCTCATACATATAAGCTGGCACTCACATCTAGTACTTGTTCATCACAACAAGGTAATGCTACTATCTTGTACCCTTTCAACCTTGCTTTACTGCAACATTTCTTTCATGAAACTGTATTTGCTAACCTATCAGGTGACACATTATATAGTAAGAGCCCAAAAGCAAATATACCTAACATTGTACTGTATAAACATAAGATGTCCAACATCATTGCTTCAGATCACCAAGATCACTTAAGTTTAGCCAAAATGGCACAGGCAGCTAAAACCAAACAAGTTGTGTTCCAGAGTCTAGCACATTCATTGCTTTATGATCAGGAAAATGATCACCCATGGAGTATGTCTTTAGTCTTTAGTCTTGTTTCACTTATTGTTTCACTCATGACCTTCATAGGCGCCATTTGGCTTTTCAGAAAAACGTATATCATAGCAATGGCTATCCAGTTGTTACAGGACCCAATAAAAGTGGCTACAGAGCAAATACCAGTCTTTGATTATTATGATCATGCCACTGATTCTTCTCATGACACAAATCAACAGACTGATGTAGACAAATATGTCTCTAACTTAGTGATATATAATGCAACTGTTATCTCAGTGATACTTTTCAGTTGCGTTGCAATAAAGATCGCAAAATGGGTCAACAGGGCTGCAGCAAACACAACATTTCTTCTGGAGGTAACAAACGGTAAGGAAAGCCTTGCTTTAGATATAGTAAATCTAGCAAAAGATGCTCACGTATGGCAACTCACACAGCGCACTCCGCCTACTCTTAAAGTAATTGGGTCAGTGCTACCTCATCTTCAGTTGCATTGGCATGGAACCAACCTTATTAGTGATGCACTTAGTATAGCACCACCATCTAGAGTGAAGATAAGTTTCTTAAAGGCACGATCTTTAAAAAGGATCATTCAGAAAGGCAATTATGAGTCTCAATGTTACATTAGGCAGCTAAAGGTAAAAGTTAGTCCTACAGTTAAACAAGATGGTGACCATGACACAAATAAATTGTATCCTGAACTACACAAAATATGTGTTAACGCGTAAATATGTAACAGTTATGGGCATTAAATTTATACGATCAAATGATGACACAAAAACATTTTTTCTGTGTACTTCTTATAGACTTTGTTGAAAGACTGTGTTATATATTGCAAATCTATATATACATGTATTGTTATGTAGCGGCATGAATAAGAGACTTTATTTCAGTGTAGTACATATACCTTGTGTCAGTACTTGTGGGTACTGTGTGAATGTATCATTCTGTATGTGCATTAATGTTTCAATATTGCGAATACATGTAGATGTACAAATGTTATAACTTGAGTGTCTTTCTAGCACCACAGAATTTAACTGAATGCAAGTATTTGTATAATATATTTACTCAATTAGATGTCCATGAATTTATGTTTATAGACATTTCTTACAATTTCTGAAATTGAGGACAATTTCTCACAAGCCATGAGGCAAATGTCAGGAATTAAAATAATGCATAATAACAATATTCTGTAAGAATTTGTAATGTACATATTTCTTGTATTATATGTGTCCACATTATCTTAGTAAGCATATTGGGGTGTATGTTATTGTACATAAACAGGTAATTAGAGTCAGTGTGTCAGAAATGATCACAATGCACTCTGATACTTTAATGCTCCAGCTATGCAAACAAGCTAACAAACTAATTACCCACTAAAGTTATTGTCACCCAAATATATAAATTACACCTTTACTCTTTGGTCTATTTAAGTCAAATAACCTATTGTCACTTTGATGCTATAATGTGTGAATACATAGATGGTTCACACCAAGTCAAGTGTCACAGGCCATTGTCCTCTGACCCATTGTCTTACCCACATGGGGTCAGTAATTACCCTATGAAGTGACACCCCAGCTAGACAGCTGGGTGGCATCTTGTAATTGTGAACTAATACCTATTGTAAACGTAAGGGTGCACACCTGCTTCCCTTATAATTACAGATATATATTATATAAGTAAGACATATATATTGCATCCTTTCTTATGTAAATTTATCATTGTCTGCCACTGCCAGTCTCTAGCCATTGGTCAACTACATTGAATCACAGTGTCTAAGCTTGACCTGAGTATGTGTCCAGCCAGCTCATTGGTCCCCACTAGAACAATAAGCTGCTAGTCCACTAGCCTAAGTCTTACTATATAAGTAACAGGTACAGTGGACCTAGGGAGAAAAATACTGACAAGTAGTGAGCTCTGGGTGTCATGCTGAATGTTAGAACCCAGCAGCTGTAGCATAAGTTCACAACTTAATTACAAGATATAGTTACATGATATTTAGTAAATAAAGTGTGACCAAGTGAAGGGTCAATGTATATGTGATAGAGTTAAATGAAGAAATGTATTAAAGTTATTGTGAAAACATAATTCGTGGGACACTTAATGTTAAATGGAAGAATAATTCAATATTGGACAATAAACTAACTATTATATTAAAACAAACATTGTGTGTAACTGTTGTCAAACATCCCCGAAATCAGCGATATGATAGCTGGAACAGTGGTATTGATGATGAAACTGATATGTTGGGTTTGATCAGAAACTGTGAACAGAAAGGTGTAGATAGGGATTTGAATGGGGAGAACTTGACATCAAGACAATAGATGCTTGAATTGACATATTGTTCGTAGACAGATATGATTGGATTGCAAGAAAAATAAGAAAGAAAGAAAAACATTGTGAAAATTGGGAGGGATGTAGAACTTTGCAATCAGAGTATGTGTTGTTTGTGGTGTTCCCCAATAACGGGGAATATGAGTGACAATTGGGGTTTTTTAGAGAAATGTTTGTTATTAAACAAAATATGGAGATATGTGAAATAAACTGGAAGGAAGGTTGACTAGTTGATATTTACTTTAAAATCAATACTATTTAGGGAGTGGAGAAGCCTTTTGAAAGAGAGTGTAAGATTAAAGATCGGAGTTTACAAAAATGGCTCTTTCCTAATGGATACACACCACCACATCTTGATCTTTGTAAGTAGGTAAAAACTTGTTAACACAATAGACATACAGCGCTACATACCATTATATTTGGTGCATTTTATGTAAAGCTGTGACTTGGTTAAACAAACAACACCAGGTAACCAAAAGAACCGAACCAAACTTGGGTAACCATGTTTTAGTTGTAACCAACTGGAAGTACAGTGAACATGGCAGATGATGTAAACCAAGGTGTTATAAAGGACTAAGGAAAAATATGCAAAAAGCTGATACCAGGGACAGAAATCTCATTGAATACTAGGGCTTACCTAAGTATTTTATTGATTTAAGCAACGTTTTAATTTTTTTTTTTTCATCCATTTCACTATTTTGTACTGGATTTCTCGGGGATTTTATACCTTCTTCATGTAACTGGGTTACCTATCACATCTTTAATTTTATGTAACAAAAGAATGTTCATCACATTTCTTTTGAATTGAGTAATAGATATTTGAGTAACTTGAGATCCTTTAGCTCTTTCGCTATGTTATGGCTTGATATGCTTGTAATGTTTCTTTTACTGTTTTTGCAGACAGAAATTGCCAAGAGACTGAATGCCATATTAGCACAAATCATTCCATTCCTGTCCCAAGAGGTAAGATGTCTTTTCCATTTGTCAATTTCTATTTCTCTCATGAGGAATGTACATTGGCATAACAGATGCCTCTGCATTTTTATGTTCTTGATAAAATTGCAGGTTTGTGCATTAAAAAAAGAATATTTGTTGTGGGTTATTATCATTCTCATGGTATCGAAAACTACTTCCCCCAGACTATGGGGTACGGGCATATCCGATGCTATTTTACTGAAATACAGTGATAATTGTATCCACCTGATGCATCTGGTGGATAGTTTGATTTAGCGTTCACTACGCTGCCTACCTTTTTCTACTGGCTGGTTCTCATAGGTAGAAGGTTGAATCTCTTCATAGGTGATGTGATAGGTAAAGTATGAAAAAGTGTCCCTTACTGGGAAAATAATGCACACTTTACGAGACCCCGAAGGTCACACACTTTTGGATACATCCCCCTGAAATACTACACTTTTATGGAATTATTTTAAAAACTCTTGATAAACCAATTAACCTGAATCTCAATGTACTTGATTACTGGTTATTGTATCCACCGGAAGCATCCGGTGGATACTTTGGTTTAGCGTTCGCTACGCCGCCGCGCATAGAGAGATTTTCGGCTTTAACGCTCTAAGAGGAAAACAACAGCAGCTAGGTTCACCAAATTTGCAGGATATCTTCATTGGGGGGTAAGCTTCTCTGGGAAGGAAAATAGCCTCATTCTGAAAAACAAGATGGCTGCCACGGGCATTTCTTTGAAAATAATCTACATTTTTCTACTGGCTGTTCCTCATAGGTAGAAGGTTGAATCTCTTCATAGGTGATATGTATGACACATATACATACATGTCCTCTACAACCTTGCACACAGTTGACCTTGAAGCTCCTAACTCAAGGTCATCCACGGAGTGCCGAAGTAACCCACATAGCGGACTTTAAAAGTGCCTATATCTCCCTTATTATTGGTCCTAGAGGTTTGCAATGTGAAGCCAATCTGTAGGAAATCATGTGCTGTGAATCTTCTGATGTGGTCAGATTTGACCTTGGGCCCCTCCTTGAAGGTCAAATGAGGATAGCCAAAGGTAAAAGTGCTTATAACTCGCTTATTATTGGTCCTAGAGGTTTGGGATGGCAAACCAACCTATAGGAAATCATGGGCTGGGAATCTTCTGGTGTGGTCGGATTTGACCTTGGGCCCCTCGTTCAAGGTCAAATGAGGACAACCAAACTTAAAAGTGCTTATAACTCACTTATTATTGGTCCTAGAGGGTTGGGATGGTAAACCAACATGTAGGAAATCATGCGTTGGGAATCTTCTGGTGTGGTCGGATTTGACCTTGGGCCCCTCCTTCAAGGTCAAATGAGGACAGCCAAACTTAAAAGTGCTTATAACTCGCTTATTATTGGTTTTAGAGGTTTGGGATGGTAAACCAACATATAGGAAATCATGGGCTGGGAATCTTCTGGCGTGGTCGGATTTGACCTTGGGCCCCTCCTTCGAGGTCAAACGAGGACAGCCAAACTTAAAAGTGCTTATAACTCGCTTATTATTGGTCCCAGTGGTTTGGGATGGTAAACCAACATACAGGAAATCATGGGCGGGGAATCTTCTGGCATGGTCAGAATTTGACATTGGGCCCCTTCTTGAAGGTCAAATGAGGACAGCCAAACTTAAAAGTGCTTATAACTCGCTTATTATTGGTCCTAGATGTTTGGGATGGTAAACCAACATATAGGAAATCATGCGCTGGGAATCTTCTGGCGTGGTCGGATTTGACCTTGGGCCCCTCCTTGAAGGTCAAATGAGGACAGCCAAACTTAAAAGTGCTTATAACTCGCTTATTATTGGTCCTAGAGGTTTTGGTGCGTTGTCTTTACGGTGGATACAATTTGCATCGGTTCTCCGATGCGCTAGGTCTAGTTTATATATTGGCTTTTGTATATTGACTAGGGCTGCAACGATTCTTCGGTTACTCGGAAACGAAACTATTCAGTACAATACTCGAGGCAAGAAAAGTGAACCGGGTCTTCGAAAACAACTGAACATAGACGTAAAATCTACTACAAAATTCTATTTTTTCTTTAAATATATGAATATATTTATATATTTTACTAATATAAGGCGTTTCCATTTCAGCATTTTATATTTTAAGTATTTGCAAACTTTAATTCTTTGTGTAACAACGTTTTATAAGACGGCATTTTATTATAACGTATTTCGAAGACACCTCAAATCTCGCAATATAAAGATGGTTAAAGTTTCTTATATTTTGCATTATAAATGCGTCTTTTTCCCAAAATTCAATAAATTATCAACATTCTTTCCTGTTGTGTGGCGTGATATGTCAAAATATGAAGCAGTCTATTTCGTGGGCGATAATCAAGCGATTAACCGAGTCTGAGTCGATTCTTCTAAAACGAGGAATCGAGGCGTATTTTCGGGCTCGCTTGCAGCCCTAATATTGACCCATATGTTAATATTGGTGTCTAGTATATCTTCTGATCTGTAGAATTTCTACAGTAACTCTAAAATGGATAGCAGGAATAAAAGTGACAAATAATTTGTTTAGAACACTTTTTTGGCCAAATTAACTGGATAATTCTATTGATATACTAGAATTAAACACAATTGCTATGTCATCCTATTGAAGTATTCATATATTTCAGATTTTTTTCAATTTATAGCATTTATCTCATTGTTCTGACAAAAACCATTTGACTGTTTCAGGTGTCTGTAAATTAGAACAAAAAAGTGTGCATTACCTAAAAATAATGCACACTTTTAACAATAGAATGACATCACAAGTGTGCTTTAAATGTATAACAGATATACATGTCCTCTACAACCTTGCAGACATGACCTTGTCCCACGTAGCAGACTTTAAAAGTGCCTGTATCTCCCTTATTATTGGTCCTGGAGGTTTACAATGTGACACCAATTTATAGTAAATCATGGGCTAGGAATCTTTTGATGTGGTTAGATTTGACCTTGGACCCCTCCTTCAAGGTCAAACGGGGATAGCCAAACTTATAAGTACTTATAATTTGCTTGTCATTGGTCCTAGAGGTTTGCAATTTGAAACCAACTTACAGAAAATCATGGGTTGGGAATCTTCTGTTGTGTTCAGATTTGACCTTGGGTCCCTCCTTCAAAGTCAAACAAGCATAGCCAAACTTAATAGTGCTTATAACTCGCTTGATAGTATGGGCTGGGAATCTTCTGATGTGGTCAGATTTAACCTTGAGCCTCTCCTTCAAGGTCAAACAAGGACAGCCAAACTTTAAGGGGTTATAACTCGCTTATTTTTAATCCTAGAGGTTTGGGATTTGAAACCAACTTATAGGAAATCATGAGCTGGGAATCTTCTGATGTGGACAGATTTGACCTTGGGTCCCTCCTTCGAAGTCAAATGATGGTTTCACTGGCTTTGCTGAGTTTTCTTTCTGGTGGATACAAATTTACATCAGTTCTCCGATGCGTAGGTCTAGTTTTACAATTGCCACTGAAGAAACTATAAGCTTTTATCCCATATTTTGTGTATTTTCAGACTTTTATGCTGTAGCGATTTCATTTGAGCAGAACTGCAATGTTTTGGCAAATAAGTGAGGACTTTTTATAACCTCACTCTAGCTTGTCAACACATATTATGAAAGGAAAACTTGAAATGTTAGAAAGAAACCCAAAATATCAAGAAATTTCACACTTTTATATCATATTTTATTGGATTTGGTGAATTTTGTTACAATTTTGTTGAGAGGAAATGTCCATGTTTGATGAGATGTTCTAAATGCGGAGTCTCGGTTTTGCATTGGGGACCTCCTGATTTACATATTTTTGATACCAAACTATACCTGCTTAAAACCACTTGCAAACATGGCGGATGATGTTGACAAACTGATGTGAAAATTAATGTTAAGTATCTGTATAAATAAGAAAAAATAAGTTAAAAACCTACACCAGGTAGATAAATCTGATGGAATACAAAGGTTTACCCAAGTGTTTTCACCCATGGTGTCCGGATGGGCGGGCGTCCTGACAGGCGGGCGGCGGGAAAAAGTTTGTCCAGGCTGTATCTCAGAAACCGTAAGGTGTAGGAAGTTGATACTTGGTAGGGACATTGGTTAGGGGGTGTAGGTGTGCAACGTCATGGTCTGACCTTGATTTGACCTTTGACCTTGCCGTAGTGACCTTGAGTTTGAACATCTTGTCCGGGCTATATCTCAGAAACCGTAAGGTGTAGGAAATTGATACTTGGTAGGGACATTGGTTAGGGGGTGTAGGTGTGCAACGTCATGGTCTGACCTTGATTTGACCTTGCCATAGTGACCTTGACCTATAAAATCTTGTCAGGGCTATATCTCGGAAACTGTTAGGTGTAGGAAGTTGATATTTGGTAGGGACATTGGTTAGGGGGTTTAGTTGTGCAACATCATGGTCTGACCTTGATTTGACCTTTGACCTTGCCGTAGTGACCTTGACCTATAAAATCTTGTCCGGGCTATATCTCAGAAACCGTAAGGTGTAGGAAGTTGATACTTGGTAGGGATGTTGGTTAGGGGATGTAGGTGTGCAACGTCATGGTGTGACCTTGATTTGACCTTTGACCTTGCCGTAGTGACCTTGACCTATAAAATCTTGTCCGGGCTATATCTCGGAAACCGTAAGGTGTAGGAAGTTGATACTTGGTAGGGATATTGGTTAGGGGGTGTAGGTGTGCAATGTCATGGTGTGACCTTGATTTGACCTTTGACCGTGCCGTAGTGACCTTGACCTATAAAATTTTGTCCGGGCTATATCTCAGAAACTGTAAGGTGTAGGAAGTTGATATTTGGTAGAGACATTGGTTAGGGGGTGTAGGTGTGCAGCATCATGGCCTGACCTTGATTTGACCTTTCACCTTGCCATAGTGACCTTGACCAATAAAATCTTGTCTGGGCAAGATCTCGGAAACCGTAAGGTGTAGGAAGTTGATACTTGGTAGGGACATTGGTTAGGGGCTATAGGTGTGTATTATCATGGTGTGACCTTAATTTGACCTTTGACCTTGTTGTAGTGACCTTGACCTTTAAAATCTTGTTGCACCTTTGGGTCTGTTTTTTTGATGCAGATTAAGCACTGTTAATTCATATTAGAATTTATTAAGAATTTTACTTTCATAACTTCCCATTGTAAGAGATAGAATTTCATCAAGTGAGCCACAGATTTTGCTCCAACACCACACATAAACATTTATTAAATGTATTACCACTTCTGTATGCATGGTAATATTCAAAATATCTGAACCATAATTTGGCCATGCAGATGTAGATAAAGAGTGTTGAATTTTAGTTTACTGATTAATGCTGTCATCTTGTTATTGAATTATCTTGTTTTAATACTTCATCTTTACATGCATTATCTTTCTTTTAAACATTATTTTGTCTATTTAAACATTGTTTGGAACCTTATATAACTGACAGTGGTCTGAAAGTATCCTGAACTTTGTACTGGTACAGTACTTCTGTATCTCATGGTGTTGAAAATATTTCCCTAGGCTGTGGGGTACGGGCATCTCTGATGCTATTTTTTTATGTCAGCTGACTTGTCAGTCAGCTGACATTATGTCATCACTCTGCGGCGTGGGCGTACGCGTACGCGTGAACAACTTCTTCTCCAAAACTACAAGGCCTAGAGACATGCTGTTTTTTTTAAAAGATACCTTATCTATCAAGGATGAAAAATTGTTCAAGGCATGCAAATCTGTCTGTTCGTCTGTTTGCTAGAGACATTACAAGGGGGGTGCCCCCACCAAAAGTGTGAAAATTTCAACTTTTTATCACAATATTCTCAGTGACTATTGCAGGGATTTCTCTCATATCTTGCATATATGTACTAGGCCAGAGGTAGATTCTCTTGTGTGAGTATGAGACCTGGATCTGTCTTACTTTTTTTTTAATAAATTTTTTTAATAATTTTTAATGCATTAAAATTCATGAAATCATACACTAAATCACTTATAACTTCAAAAGTGTTGCATTTACAGCATTTTGTGAAAATATGTTGTTCAGCTACTTTTTTCATAGCTACAATATGGTGAGTAAGTTGGGTGTCTGTCTCAATAGCTAAGTGAGTAATAGCTACTTTTGGACTTTTCAGTAACTTCCATTATGAGTAAAATCACTTGTAACTTAAAAACTATTGCATTTAGAGAATTTCGTATAAATATGTTATTCAGCTACTTTTGGGCCAGCTATAACATAGTGAAATTTCAGACCTGTAGCTCATGGCATAGCTGAGTAATAGCTACTTTTAGGTTATCACTGTTGAGTAAATCGCTTATAACTTGAAAACTATTGCATTTAGAGAATTTCGTATAAATATGTTATTCAGCTACTTTTGGGTCAGCTATAACATAGTAAAATTTCAGACCTGTAGCTCATGGCATAGCTGAGTAATAGCTACTTTTAGGTTATCACTGTTGAGTAAATCACTTATAACTTGAAAAGTGTTGCATTCAGAGCATTTTGTTAAAATATGTTATTCAGCTACTTTTTTCATAGCTACAATATGGTGAGTAAGTTGGGTGTCTGTCTCAATAGCTAAGTGAGTAATAGCTACTTTTGGGCTTTTCAGTAACTTCCATCATGAGTAAAATCATTTGTAACTTAAAAACTATTGCATTTAGAGAATTTCGTATAAATATGTTATTCAGCTACTTTTGGGCCAGCTATAACATAGTAAAATTTCAGACCTGTAGCTCATGGCATAGCTGAGTAATAGCTACTTTTAGGTTATCACTGTTGAGTAAATCACTTATAACTTGAAAACTATTGCATTTAGAGTATTTTGTTTCAATATGTTATTCACCTATTTTGGGGTCAGCTATAACATAGTGAAGTTTCAGACCTGTGGCTCATTTCATAGCTGAGTAATAGCTACTTTGAAGTTCTCACTGTTGAGTAAATCAGTTATAATTGGAAAACTAGTGCATTTACAGAAATTTGTGCAAATATGTTATTCAGCTACTTTTGGGTCAGCTATAACATAGTGAAATTATAGACCTATAGCTCATGGCACAACTGAGCAATAGCCATTCTCAGGTACTGACTGTTGAGTAAATCAGCTATAACTTGAAAAATATTGCATTTGGAGTATTTTGTTAAAATATATTGTTCACCTACTTTTGGGTCAGCTATAACATAGTGAAATTACAGACCTATAGCTCATGGCATAGCGGAGCAATAGCTATTTTCAGGTTCTCACTATTGAGTAAATCAGTTGTAGCTTGAAAACTATTGCATTTACAGTAGTTTGCTTGAATATGTTGTTCACCTACTTTTGGGTTAGCTATAACATAGTAAAATTTCAGACATGTAGCTCATTGCATAGCTGAGTAATAGTTCCTTTGAGGTTCTCACTGTTGAGTAAATCAGTTGTAACTTGAAAACTATTACATTTAGAGTAATTTGTTAAATATGTTATTCACAGAATTTTTGGTCAGCTATAACATAGTGAAATTGCAGACCTCTATGTCATGGCATAGCTGAGCAATAGCTACTTTCAGGTTCTCACTGTTGAGTAAATCATTGTATCCACTGGATAGCCGCAATGTGTAGAGAGAGATTTCACCATTACTGCTCTGATGAAAAAAAATATTATAGCTAGCTTTCTTAAGTTTGCAGTATATATTAATAACCATAAAATGTTGTCTGGGAATATTTTTGGCCTCATTTTGAGAAACAAGATGGCCGCCACAGGTGTTTTTTGTCAGTCATGAAAAGTGCTTATATCTCCCTTATTATTGATCCTAGAGGTTTGGGATGATAAACCAACCTGTAGGAAATCATGGGGTGGGAATCTTTTGGTGTGGTCAGATTTGACCTTCAATGACCCCTCCTTCAAGGTCAGACAAGGATAGCCAAACTTAAAAGTGCTTATAACTCGCTTATTATTGGTCCCAGAGGTTTGGGATGGTAAACAGACAGGAAATCATGGGCTGTGAATCTGTTGATATGGTCCGATTTGACCTTGGAACCCTCCTTCAAGGTCAAATGAGGATAGCGAAAATTGAAAGTGCCTACAACTCGCTTATTATTGGTGACAGAGATTTGGGATGGTAAACCATCCCATAGGAAATCATTGGCTCGGAATCTTTTGGTATGGTCAGATTTGACCTTTGGACCCCTCCTTCAAGGTCAAATGAGGACAGCCAAGCTTAAAAGTGCTTATAACTCATTTATAATTGGTCCTAGAGGTTTGGAATGGTAAACCATAGGAAATCATGGGCTGGGAATGTATTTGTGTGGTTAGATTTGACCTTGGACCCCTTCTTCAAGGTCGAACGAGGATATTGCATTTGTAGTATTTCTTTAAATATGTTTTAACCTATTTTTTACACTTAAACAATTACCTTGTTATTTTCCTTCATAATACCATTTACAGGGCACAACTTTTTTATCCTTTTCTTCTGTCAGCTTCGGAATTTCTTTCCAACTTGCTGTTCAGTTACCATTTACTGTATTTCTGTACAGCCCTTTTCCTGATAATTATTCTGTCCTCTAATCACCTTCACAAATCAAAAACACTCAGTCAGCTGACACAGTGCCCGTTCACGGGCACTCTCCTCTTGTTTTATTTACACCATATTTAGGATTTCTTTTCCAGTTACCTGCTCCATTACTTTGCACTTGGTGTCTCAGAGAATTTGAACCATTTTCAGATAACCGGCTAATGTATCACAGCCTTACTTGTTATTGTTTAATCAGTTACCTCTCACTACTGTGGTTGTGGGGTTGAATCCAGCCTGTGACTGTGGTGTGGGTTTCACTACGGTATTGTTAATTTGACCATATGTACATTGTTTACAGCATCAGCAGCAGGTGGCAGCAGCAGTAGAAAGAGCTAAGCAGGTGACGATGCAGGAACTGAATGCGATCATTGGGGTAAGTAGGATACAGTCTGCTGCAACAGTGTAGACAGAACAGAATCTTGGGAAGGAATACTAGGTGGCCATTTTTTTTTTTTTTTTGTAAACAATAAAGTAAGCATTTTCCTACTTTTGTGTACTAGTGTTTGTTTCTTGGTACTTCATGCATCAGTAAGCCTCTGTATGTCTCTGACTATGCTGCATATTAGTGAGAAATGCAGATTCAGTAATTCAACATCAGCATAATAGTTGTGTTAGGGTTAGTACATCAGTTTATGAATGAAAGTTAAGCTTCTCTTACATCCCATTGTATATGTACACACTCATGAGTGTGCTACAAATATTTTTAAAAAATATGAGCAAGGCCTGGTAGTGGGGTAGCAGAGATTTGCACGTGAAACAGGTGAATTCTTTCAACAAGAGTGTCACTATTTGAATATCCAAGAACAGACTTCGACCAGCTACAGGTCACAGAGTTGGTTTATTTTCATGCAAGGTACATGTGAGTGTATGATAGGACCCGTGCAAACAATGTTAGTAAATGGGGAAAACCGACAACACTAGCAAGGAAAACGTATGTGCCCAAGTCTCTTGTAAATATCCCTTGAGAAATGGATGCGTTTATAACTATGCCCTATACTGCGTGAATGCAGAGAATAATGTGCGTGTCAATTTTCATTGCGGGGTGTGTGTGACCTTGATATTCTGTTATGTATTGAGAATGCAGTGGAAGTCACAGTAATTTGATGCACCATCATCAATCACGATATTGTGCTGTTATCATGAAGCACTTGAAATTGTAATAATTGAATAAAATTCTCAGAGTTGTAACAGATCATGGCTGTGCAAAATTATTTCCAGTGAATATATAGAGACTTAAAACTGTGAACAAACGCTTATTGAGATCTGTGTAGAGATGTACAAGTTTGAAATTTCCGTACTACAGGTTCATTCTGCAGTCGAAGTGTCCCAAATATTTAACAGCACTGAAATAACATAAGCTCTGTAGTTTTGATAATATTGTGATGTCATATAAATTTGGTGAGTATGAAAATATGGTGATGTTTTGAGATCAGTTTTGTGTGAAGATGATTTCTTTGCCAGTAAGTTGTAAGACTGCACATCAGTTACACTGCGTAATGTGTTTCATAATATTAAAGTCGCTGTCATATTAATGATCACAAAGATGCCACATCATTGTAAGGATTGCTTTGCTTCTCTTTTTTTATGTCAGCTGACTTGTCAGTCAGCTGGCATTATGGCATCACTCTGCGGCGTGTACGTACGCGTACGCGTGAGCGACTTCTCCTCCGAAACTACAAGGCCCAGAGACATGCTGTTTTTTTTAAAAGATAGCTTATCTACCTAGCATGAAAAATTGTTCAAGGCATGCAGATCTGTTTGTTCGTCTGTTTGCTAGAGCCTTTATAAGGGAGGTACCCCCCACCCCAAGTATGAAAATGTTAACACTTTATCACAATTTTCTCAGTGACTATTGCAGGGATTTGTCTGATATTTTGCACATATGTACTAGGTCATAAGTAGATTCCCTTGTGTGAGTGTCAGACCTGGATCTTTCTTAATTATTTTTTTATGAATTTTTAAAATAATTTTTAATACTTTAAAATTAATGAAATCATGCACTAAATCATTTATAACTTGAAAAGTATTGCATTTAGAGCATTTTGTTAAAATATGTTATTCAGCTACTTTTTCCATAGCTACAACATGGTGAGTAACTTGGGTGTCTATCTCAATAGCTAAGTGAGTAATAGCTACTTTTGGACTTTTCAGTAACTTCCATCATGAGTAAAGTCACCTGTAGCTTAAAAACTATTGCATTTAGAGAATTTTGTGTAAATATGTTATTCAGCTACTTTTGGGTCAGCTATAACATAGTAAAATTTCAGACCTGTAGCTCATGGCATAGCTGAGTAATAGCTACTTTTAGGTTATCACTGTTGAGTAAATCACTTACAACTTGAAAAGTATTGCATGTAGAGTATTTAGTTTCTCATGTTATTCACCTATTTTAGGGTCAGCTATAACATAGTAAAATTCCAGACCTGTGGCTCATTGCATAGCTGAGTAATAGCTACTTTGAGGTTCTTACTCAACACTAAATCATTTATAACTTGAAAAGTATTGCATTTAGAGCATTTTGTTAAAATATGTTATTCAGCTACTTTTTCCATAGCTACAACATGGTGAGTAACTTGGGTGTCTATCTCAATAGCTAAGTGAGTAATAGCTACTTTTGGACTTTTCAGTAACTTCCATCATGAGTAAAGTCACCTGTAGCTTAAAAACTATTGCATTTAGAGAATTTTGTATAAATATGTTATTCAGCTACTTTTGGGTCAGCTATAACATAGTAAAATTTCAGACCTGTAGCTCATGGCATAGCTGAGTAATAGCTACTTTTAGGTTATCACTGTTGAGTAAATCACTTATAATTTGAAAAGTATTGTATTTAGAGTATTTAGTTTCTTTTTACCCATTTAGTTTATAATTCATCGTTTACGAGACTGTGTAAAATCTTGTATTATCGCTCACGCTTGACCGTGCATTATATGTAGGGAGACATCATTCCGGTTCAGTTAATCCGGAGATTCGGATAATAGAAGGCCGGATAAGCGAGGTTCTACTGTATTTTAGGGTCAGCTGTAACATAGTCAAATTTCAGACCTGTGGCTCATTGCATAGCTGAGTAATAGCTACTTTGAGGTTCTTACTCAATACTAAATCATTTATAACTTAAAAACTATTGCATTTAGAGCATTTTGTTAAAATATGTTATTCAGCTACTTTTTCCAGAGCTACAACATGGTGAGTAACTTGGGTGTCTATCTCAATAGTTAAGTGAGTAATGTCAATTTTTAATGATAACCATAATGAGTAAATGGCTTATATCTTCAAAAGTATTGCAGCTACACAATTTCTCTCAAATATGTTGTTCATCTACTTTTTGTGAACTGTAATATATTTAAATTTTCACAACTGTTACTCCATATACAACTGAGTAATCGCTATTTTATTGCTACTTTTAGTGAAAATGTGAAAAATCACAAATATCTCGAAAACCGTAAGAGATAGAGCGATTTCGAGCGAATTTTCGACCCGCAGGGTATGGCAAGAGTGTCCCATGCAAAGGGAAAAATTTCAATTTTCGCCACTTTTGGCGGCCATCTTGGATTTTTGCGGAAAATGAAAAAGTGTGAATATCTCGAAAACTGTAAGAGATAGATCGATTTCGAGCGAATTTTCGACCCGCAGGGTATTGCTAGAGTGTCCCATGCAAAGGGCAAAAATTTCAATTTTCGCCACTTTTGGCGGCCATCTTGGGTTTTTGCGGAAAATGAAAAAGTGTGAATATCTCGAAAACCGTAAGAGATAGAGCGATTTCGAGCGAATTTTCGACCCGCAGGGTATTGCAAGAGTGTCCCATGCAAAGGGCAAAAATTTCAATTTTCACCACTTTTGGCGGCCATCTTGGGTTTTTGCGGAAAATGAAAAAGTGTGAATATCTCGAGAACCGTAAGAGATAGAGCGATTTCGAGCGCGAATTTCGATCCGCAGGGTATTGCTAGAGTGTCCCATGCAAAGGGGAAAAACTTCAATTTTCGCCACTTTTGGCAGCCATCTTGGATTTTTGCGGAAAATTAAAAAGTGTGAATATCTCGAAAGCCGTAAGAGATAGAGCGATTTCGAGCAAATTTTCGAGCCATGGGGTGGTACAAGAGTGCCCTATGCAGAGGGGAAAAACTTCAATTTTCACCACTTTTGGCGGCCATCTTGGATTTTTGTGGAAAATGAAAAAGTGTGAATATCTCGAAAAACGTGAGAGACAGAGCTATTTCGTGCGAATGTTTGACCCACAGGGTAGTTTAACTTACTTTTTACACCTTAACAGTTACCTTACTTTCCTTGTGAACACCATTTCCAGGGCACAACTTTTGTGTCTTTTTCTTCTGTCACTTCTACTCTGAAACTAAAACACACAGTCAGCTGACACAGAGCCCGTTCACGGGCACTGATTGCTTGTTTTTTTTTTTAAATCAAAAGCTACTGAGTGATATGAGTGTCATTTTGCTGATTATTTTATTCAATAGAATTCGATGTTGGTACTTCACAAGATGAGGTTTGTTATTACAGGACTGCTCTCAAAACTGATGGAAGAGCCCTTCAATTTTCTTTCACCTTGTAGTTTCATAAGGACTACTCGGTATCAATTTCGGTGCATATTTTTAAAGAACTGATTAATGAAAATATGAATATATTTTATTGCACAGATAAAAAAAAAAAAAAAAAAAATTTCATTGAAGCAGTATTGAAGTGGTAATGAAACTTAAAATCGCATGGTATTTGATAAATTTGAAATTTTTTTTTTGCATAAAGTTATGGAAACCCCAGAGAGATAATGTTTTAAGCATGCAATATTTTGGTGACATACTTATATTTTTTACTGCTGAAGTACTAGGTTTTGTGTCATTGCTATGTTGTAACTTTTATTTACACAGACTTTTATGTTTAAGTTTTTCTGTAGTATTTTTATATCATTTAAACTTGTCTCTGCTATTACTTTTCATATATGCTCTATGTAGTTACAGTTGTTGTCTTTAGAATTTGTTTATAAAGCTCAGATAAGGTGAAAATACTTCCAATGGTTTCTTTTTTCCTAACAATTAAATCTAGATTTGTCACCACACAACATTTGTGCCATCTTTATCACAATCGCATTATTTTTGAGACCAGTATCCTTTCAGTATTAGAAAATAAAATTAAGTCCGTAAGCCATTCTAAACTCAATTAAATTTGAAAGAATTTTGCTTCTGTAAAGAAAGCATTCTCAAAAATTGTGCACTAATCCTTGCTTTCTTTGACCTATACAAATTTGTCAACTGCAAAGATTAAGGTGGGATCATATATATTTTAGTTAAAGTTTTAAAATTGCAAAAAAAAAATTTCCCCTTTCTTGATTTAAAGCAGTGGCAAATTTGATATCTCTTGCTGTTAAGTTTGTAGAGTTTTGGGGAGGTAGTTTTGCCGTCCTATGATATGAAGGCCTGTACGTGTCTGTTGTTCTTTCTTCACAGAATGCTGACCTGAAGCAGATGTATGCCCAGAGCGAGTGGTTCAATCAGATCCGAGTTAGTAGTTTCTTTCACCTTATTCATATTATGTGTAATAATTCATCGAGCAGACCTCTATTATTCAAAAGTTAAATTTTATTAAGCCATTTACATTGTTACATTTTTTCTTTCATACTTTTTTCAATTTAAAAGCATCTGTAATTCAAATAGAATTGTATGTGAGATAATAGAGGCTCTGCTGAATTATTGTACCTCACTATTTCCTGATGTGTCTTTGTTTTTCCTTGTATGTTCCATGTACAAGCATGTAGAAAATTGCAATCTACCAAAATACAAATTAAATTTTGTTCTCAGTCTTGGGAGAATTTGAGACAGATTTGTTTTATGGCAATGACCTGTGTGTGACATATTTTATAAAATGCTCGAATATTTACTGGACTACCGTTGGTGAAATTATTTGCTAGATGCTTGTATTTATTCTGTAGATTAAAAATGTTGCCTGTTTCTCCCAGGAGTCCTCTATAAGATTCTCTGCATGTAAGACTATAAGGATTAAGGAATATCGAAAGACTGTAGTATGTATTATTTGGAGTGCATCAATTAAGTGAAGAATACTCTTCCATGTGCATATTGGCTCATCAACAAATATTTACATAAATATCACCATAAAGTAGGGATGGGTCGGTACCAAAAATGTGTACATCGGGAGGTCGCCAATGCAAAACCGTACCGATTCTGGGACTCCGCGTTTTAGTACACTCCAAACAACATGGACGTTTCCTCTTCACGACATCGCAATAAAAGTGGCCAAATACACAAACTATGAGATAAACGCATATAATTTCTTCGGATTTCTTGTTTGTTCCCAATATTTTAAGTTTTCCTTCAATTTTATGGACTGACAAGCGAGATTGAGGTTATATATTGTCGTAACCAAAACATGGCAGTTCTGCTCAACGTTTCGCTATAAAAGTCTCCAAATGGACGAAAATATGGGGATAAAAGCTTATAATTTCTTCAGTTTTTGGGTATGTTTCTAATATTTTAAGTCTTCCTTCCATTATATATGTTCACAAGCGGTTGTAAAATCTCATCACGATATTTCAGTACCGGTCCTACCGACCCATCCCTACCATAAAGTAGACAATTTTCTGTTACTTTGTGCAGAATAATGGCTCATTTGATTGTTTTTATTATCAAAATAGTAGGGGTTTGACAGGGTGGAATACTCACAGACTAAATCTTGACAAGAAATAGCATCGAATATGGTGGCTCCCGCAATGAAAAATATAAAGATAAAATCTTTGAATCATTGGATTTAACCAATGTCACCATATAAAATGGTTAATATCTTGTGGCAAATTGGTGTTTTATGTGATTTAATGTGAGTTAGGTGTTATCCCGTAAATGAAAAATATAAAGATAAAATCTTTGAATCATTGGATTTAACCAGTGTCACCATATAAAATGGTTAATATCTTGTGGCAAATTGGTGTTTTATGTGATTTAATGTGAGTTAGGTGTTATCACCGTTTTATAGCATGAAAGAGTAACTGTTTCAATATGGTATTTTACATACACACAAGCACCCAACCCTTATAATTGGCATCAAAGTTTTATAAAAATTCAGCATACTTAATGAGTAGTGGTGTGAATGGTAAACCGGTATACCGCATTTTGTTTCGTTTAGGTAGAAATGACCAAATCCGCAAAGAATATTTAAGAGCCAGTTATTGAAAACGTCATTATATTAGGCTTTCTACTGGTTAATACTTCATCAAAGCAATAAAGAACGTATATATTTGAGGAAACAACTTACATTTTCACTTTATATTCATGGTAAATGAAGTTTATAAAGTTCAAAATATCTGGCAAATGCATATTTCCTCTTGACAATACAGCTCATGTACGCTCGTGTAAAAATTTTTATCATGTCTCTGCATACTTTCGAAATCCCGGATTCCGTTCGGTTTCAAAACCCCAAAAACCGGTTTTTATTTTCAGAACTGGTCTGACCACTATTAACAAGCATAGACTACTCTGTCATATACCTAAAAAATGAGTACTCAATGAAGGGGAGAATACTGGTGAAAAGGGTGTCATTGAATGTGATTTGTGAAATATACAGAAAATCAGCTGCATGGAAACTGTGACTGCTGCTTAATTCTTTGTCTTTGTGCTAAACCTTGGACAATGCATGGGTTGTATTTTAGGCAATATTCAGAATGCCTGCTTTCTGTCACAAATTTCTCAATTTTAAGTTTTAACATTTTCGTCACTTAGGCTCAAATAAATAGCCATAGTATTTGAATATAAGGTTAGCAAAACACTAGCTGGATCCAGTGTCATTGGACTTGTAAACTACGTTCTTATGAATGTCACCTCATGGGATGTCAGTGTGGGGAATCGTCAATGTTCTTTACAAGATCATTAGAATTCTTAATATGTGAGTTAAGGTATATAAAGATACCAAATTAAGGCATTTTATCTGTATATTGTGTAAAAACTATAAAATTTTACATGTATTTCCGAATTACCCAACAGTTTGAATGAATTTTCTACTTTTGTGTGGCACCTCAGTATCTGCCATATTGTTTGTAATGTTTACATCTATGGCACATGTATCTGACATTTTCAATATATCTTCATTTTCAGTATATGCTCTATGCATCAAAAACAGTCAACCGGTTAGTCAGTGACTAATTCAAGCAGCTAGATGGTGGCCAAATTAAAAAAAATCATTTCAGCCACATTTATCAACCTGTACCATTTAATATTCTCTCGTCTGTGTGAGCTTTCATCTAGTGTGTTGGCTAATTCATAAGATCATTGAAATGAGGTTCTTTGTTTATGGAACTACCATATTGAATACCAAATCTTGTGAGAAACTAAACCTTGGGATTGCCAACAGTCAGTTCAAGTTTTCTTTTGTAAAGTGGTTGTAGTTAGGGCTGGGATGAGTGCTGAAAAACAGCTCCGAGTACTCGCTCTGTGAAAACCGGCCCGAATTCGAGATTTAGTACCTACCATTAGAAGTCTTCTGTAAACAAGAAGTCGATTCCGGTAATGAAACTTTGGAAGAAAAATGTCATCTACTTAACCGGATATTATGGAATATGGATTAAATTATACGTTTTTAAGCGAAAATCTCAACTTTAATTGATATTATTTGACGGAAATGCTGAAATGTAGCATATTTTACACAAACATTTCATTACACATGCGATAATACAGTACTTTGTGAGTAACCAAGTAGTGAAAATGGACTCGAGTCCTTGCAAAGATCGACTCGTCTATCGAGGCTCAAGTAACCGTTCACAGCCCTAGTTGTAGTGATTTTTTGTACTGACTCCTCCCTTGCCTTTCATGCAGAAAGTAGTGCTTGTCACCTGTATATTTTCAATAGAATCTAGAGTGAGATGTTAAATCTACCAGTGTATACGACAAGCAGCCTCTTTTTCTACAGCAGTGTCAGATATACTTTAGATTGTTTTAAAAGTGTAATCTTAGTTTTCAAAATATTCTCCATAAATGTGATTTTGAAATTGTTTTTCTTATAAAGCTTTATTTTAAAGCCTTGGGACAGTGAATATGCTGGAGAAATGTTTCATTGCCCCCCCCCCCCCCCCCACACACACACACACACACACACACACATACATTGTGATAATGTTTGGTGATTTAAATTCCAGTTGAATACCCTATAACTTCTAGCTCTAAAGTAATCTCAAAGTGATATGTCATACCTTGATTCTATTAAAAGATAAAAGTAAATAAAACAAGAACAATTAATCTTCTTATTTGAGTCAAGCCAAATTTTTTTCATATCTGGAATACTCCATTGAACCATATTTATTACACAATGAGTGTCCATTCATTGATCAGTTGAATTCATTTTTCTGACTCATTGTAATGCCTGTAGGCTAATTATTTACTTGAATTATTTTTGCATGAATGGATAATTGAATATGCTAGTTTATTCATGTGTTTTCTTGTATCTTCAAGACATACTGAAGTATTTTTGTATGACTAGTGCAGAGAAGACATTATTTCCTTTTTAATAAAGCTGTTCATTTCTTCTGCTTCACATTTTTTTGGGTTGGCCGCTGTTTAAATTTTCAAATGGCATGTAGCATTTTGATTACAGAGATATTATGTCTCATTAAAATTCAACAAAGGATTGACTTTTGTTTTGTGGTGATTAGTGGGACAAGCGTGAAGATTAGTTGTTGAGCTGAGACAGCCTCTTTTTCTTCAAACTGTAGTAATTTAAAATGGAATTTTGGTCACGTGTTTAACATCATGAAAAACTTTTGAAAAATGCATAATTGTTTGATTATCATTGATTGTAATGGTGTATTTTCTTTGATATTGAATATTTTACGCAGTAAATGAAACTTCACCCCAAAAAGTCATGAAAGCTGATCTGCTGTTTTAAATCAGTCTGTGTTTATCAGCAAGGACAGGCATGTAACGAGAACATCAGCTTTTATTGAATAACTAATAGAGGAAACCTTTTAGAATAAAACCTACAGGGCTTTTTGTGCCATTTCTACTGAGCCATTAAAGCCAAACTACTACAACCTTTTATTCTTTGCCAAAATTGATAGATCTGCAACGTTTATTATGATTAAAGATATATTTATGGTAATTGCTTGGGCATAACATTATGTGGTTGGCAAATATTGAATGTTTTACTTAAGGGCTAAAAGCCTCTTTTAATTTGTGTTTAAGTTATGATAAAACTGGTCTGGCTATATGCTAGTACTGAGGTGACTTAAAGCTTCTGTTTTCAGGGAGGGGGGGTTAGATGTGTGTTTATCTTATTGTATTGGTGGAAATACACCTCTTGAAAAAAAGCCTATTTGAAGAGAGCACTTGACATTCCCAAACCTCTGTGTAATAAAATGCCAGTTAAAAGGATTTTTTCAAAGGCTTGAAAAGGATATTTAATTAGGGAAAATGGAGCAAGCAAATCAATAAGATGGAACTTGCAGATTTATTTGCATGATTTCTCTTCTGTAATTCATGGCCCTTTTTTTTCTCCCTTGTATTTTCAGTTTGTGTTATTGAATGTGTGTTCTAATGCAAATATTATCTCTGTTTGGGTTGCCATTTTTCCATGTTGCATAATAAAACCAATATGTACAAACCACATACCTCCTGAAGTAGGGGGGAGAATGTGTAAATATTTGTAGTATTCTGATGAGCTGTGTCTTTTGCAAAGCAGCTCTTTTGCAAATGTATCATTCAGGACCTATTTTCTTCCTTTGCTAAATTCACAAGTATATACCACTAGAAAGAGTATGAGGGGATTCAGGGTAAAGTAAATCACGTGTGTGTACAAGTAAAATGTTGAAATTTTGATGAAGTAAACTTTGCCAGTAAATTCCCTGTCAGATGCATCATTTGTAACTTGGATCCTGACATTTTTATTGGCTCACTTCCAAATGGGGTTTTGCTCAAAAATGTGTATATATTTATGTCCACCCCACTGGGGGGTGGACATATTATTTTTGCTTTTTCCGGCGTCCGCCATCTGCCACCCCACTGGGGGGTGTGGACATATTAGTTTTGCTTTTTCCGGCGTCCGCCGTCCGTCATGCTTGGTTTCTGGTCATTTCAAGGAAAAGTATTTATCCTATGTTTACCAAATTTGGTATGGGTGTTTATTGGGTTAATAGCTTGCATGGGATTGCTTTTGGTGAAGATAGCTCTATAGCTAACTGAGTAATAGCTACTTAGTTACTTTTGTGTATTTCTTTTGTTTCCAGGCATTTTAAGGAAAAAGATTTGACATATCTTTACCAAATTTGGTATGAGCAATAGTTAGGTCAATAGCTTGCTTGGTATTGCTTTTAGTGATAATAGCTATATAACTCACTCAGTAATAGCTACTTTTAGTAGCTTTTTATTTTAAGCATTTTAAAGGAAAAGTATTTCACCTATGTTCAGGAAAAGTATTTATCCTATCTTTACCAAATTTGGTATGGATGTTTATTGGGTTAATAGCTTGCATGGAATTGCTTTGGTGAAGATAGTTCTTTTGCGCTATAGCTAACTGAGTAATAGCTACTTAGCTACTTTTGTATACTTCTTTTGTTTCCGGGCATTTTAAGGAAAAATATTTGACATGTCTTTACCAAATTTGGTATGAGCAATAGTTAGGTCAGTAGCTTGCATGGGATTGGTTTTAGTGATAATAGCTATATAACTGACTGAGTAATAGCTACTTAGCTACTTTTAGTAGCTTTTTTATTTTAAGCATTTTAAAGGAAAAGTATTTTAGCTATGTTCAGAAAATTTGGGATGGAGGATTATTGGATCAGTAGCTTGCATGGGATTGCTTTTGGTGATAATACCTTTAATAGCTAACTGAGTAATAGCTACTGTGCTATATAGCTATTAGGCTATTTTGAGTTGACTTTTTTTCTAGACAGTTTAATGAAACAATGTTCTATCTTCACAAAAATTTATATGAAGGATAATTAAGCGTCCCGCAAGGGACGCTTGTTTGTGTATGGGAGATCTTCAGGCTCCGCCGGCTCCGCCGGCTCTGCATTTTGTTTTCCTTATAACTCTGTAACCGTTAGGCGGATTCTTTTCAAATTTGGCAGGTTTAGGAAGTAGCCTTGGGGAATTTTTTTGAATATGCTGCAGTGACATTTCAACCAATCAGAGAGGTCACATGACCAAAAATGTCTTTTTTCGATGGGGAAGCTTGTCCGGATGATAACTTGAAAGCAATTTTATCAATTCACCTGAAACTTGGCAAATACATTCATTCTATTAAAATCTGGAAATCATTAGATTTTGGCATTGATTGGTCAAGAAATGGCCGAGTAATTAATGATTAATTAATCATTACGAATTTTCCAAATAAGGAAAACACAAAAATGCTTATATCTCGAAAACCGTGCTAGATAGAGTGATTTCGACGAAATTTTTGACCCGCAGGGTATCTCTGCGGAGTAGTTTTCCCAATTTTCAAAAAATTTTTGTCTCGTCCAAAATGGCGGCCATTTTGAATTTTCGAAATTTTCGCAAAAATTGCAAAACACAAAAATGCTTATATCTCAAAAACCGTGCTAGATAGAGCAATTTCGACAAAATTTTTGACCCGCAGGGTATCTCTGCGGAGTACTTTTCCCAATTTTCAAAAAAATTTTGTCTCGCCAAAAATGGCGGCCATTTTGAATTTTCGAAATTTTCGCAAAAATTGCAAAACACAAAAATGCTTATATCTCAAAAACCGTGCTAGATAGAGCAATTTCGACAAAATTTTTGACCCACAGGGTATCTCTGCGGAGTACTTTTCCCAATTTTCAAAAAATTTTTGTCTTGCCAAAAATGGCGGCCATTTTGAATTTTCGAAATTTTCGTAAAAATTGCAAAACACAAAAATGCTTATATCTCGAAAACCGTGCTAGATAGAGCGATTTCGACGAAATTTTTGACCCCCAGGGTATCTCTGCAGAATAGTTATCCCAATTTTGAAAAAATTTTTGTCTTGCCAAAAATGGCGGCCATTTTGAATTTTCGAATTTTTCGCAAAAATTGCAAAACATAAAAATGCTTATATCTCGAAAACCCTGCAAGATAGAGCGATTTCGACGAAATTTTTGATCCACAGGGTATATCTGCAGAGTAGCCATGCCAATTTTCAAAAAAATTTTGTCTTGCCAAAAATGGCGGCCATTTTACTCACCTACTCAAAATGAGTAAATGCGAATTATCTCTAAAAGTATTGCAGATAGCCAATTTTTCTCAAATAACTCATTCACCTACTTTTGGGAGAGCTTTCACTCGGTGAAGTTTCAGACCCATAGCTAATTACTCACCTACTCAAAATGAGTAAATGCGAATTATCTCTAAAAGTATTGCAGATAGCCAATTTTTCTCAAATAACTCATTCACCTACTTTTGGGAGAGCTTTCACTCGGTGAAGTTTCAGACCCATAGCTAATTACTCACCTACTCAAAATGAGTAAATGCGAATTATCTCTAAAAGTATTGCAGATAGCCAATTTTTCTCAAATAACTCATTCACCTACTTTTGGCAGAGCTTTCACTTGGTGAAGTTTCAGACCCATAGCTAAATATTCACCTACTCAAAATGAGTAAATGTGAATTATCTCTAAAAGTATTGCAGATAGCCAATTTTTCTCAAATAACTCATTCACCTACTTTTGGGAGAGCTTTCACTCTGTGAAGTTTCAGACCCATAGCTATTTATTCACCTACTCAAAATGAGTAAATGCTAATTATCTGTAAAAGTATTGCGGATACCCAATTTTTATCAAATACTCATTCATCTACTTGTGGGAGAGCTTTCACATGGTGAAGTTTCAGACCCATAGCTAATTACTCACCTACTCAAAATGAGTAAATGCGAATTATCTCTAAAAGTATTGCGGATAGCCAATTTTTCTCAAATAACTCATTCACCTACTTTTGGGAGAGCTTTCACTTGGTGAAGTTTCAGACCCATAGATAATTATTCACCTACTCAAAATGAGTAAATGTGAATTATCTCTTAATAGTATTGCAGATAGCCAATTTTTCTCAAATAACTCATTCACCTACTTTTGGAAGAGCTTTCACACACGAAAATGAAAAATTGTGAATATCTCGGAAAAGCTATTTCTTCTGCTTTAATGCTCGGCGGGAGATACACACCGCGGCAGTGGTCTTGACAAAAATTTTTGTCTCCCCAAAAATGGTGGCCATTTTGAATTTTCAAAGTTTTTGCAAAACACAAAAATGCTTATATCTCGAAAACCGTGCTATATGGAGCGAAATCAACAAAATTTTGGACCTGCTGGGTATCTCTGCAGAGTAGCCATGCCAATTTTCAAAATATTTTTGTCTCACCAAATATAGCGGACATTTTTAATTTTTTTATTTTTTGCAAAACACAAAAATGCTTATATCTTGAAAACCGTGCTAGATAGAGCAGACTGCGCTGACTTTGGTTGCCACAACAGTATAAGGCTAGAAACGAAGCATTTTCTTAATACTTTAGCACTCACCTTTATAGCCTTTTCGGGACGCTTTGTTTTTGCTATGCAAAAACATTATTTTTTTTTTTTGCGAGCGATCCTCTAGTTGTGTCAATAGTTTGGCCAGAATAGCTTTTGGTCGATGATAGCTATGTAGCTATAGGTAACTGAGTAATAGCTACTTGGCCACTTTTGTGTACTAGTTTTGTTTTCGGGCATTTTAAGGAAAAATATTTGACATATCTTTACCAAATTTGGTATGAGCAATAGTTAGGTCAGTATCTTGCTTGGGATTGGTTTTAGTGAAAATAGCTATATAACTGACTGAGTAATAGCTACTCAGCTACTTTGAGTAGCTTTTTTATTTTAAGGATTTTAAAGGAAAACAATGTTCTCTAGCTTCACAAAAATTTATATGAAGGATAATTGTGTCAATAGTTTGGCCAGGATAGCTTTTGGTCGATGATAGCTTTGTAGCTATAGCTAACTGAGTAATAGCTACTTTGCTACTTTTGTGTACTACTTTTGTTTCCGGGTATTTTAAGCAAAAAAATTTGACATATCTTTACCAAATGTGACCCCTCGTGCTGCCAAAGTCGAAGTGGCAGAGGTTTCAGCCTGCAAATGCAGGCAGGCCACGAGAACCAATCAGAGGCCATAGAAGTAGTATACTGAAAATTACTAAACTTTTATTTTTGGTAAGGCTCCAAGAGGAATGCAGGCACGAATAACCGTGTGTGATAAAGCGATTTCGTCGAAATTTTTAACCCACAGGGTATCTAACAAATGTACTATTGGCAATTTTCAAAAAAAATTTCCTCTCCCCAAAAATGGCGGCCATTTTGAATTTTTGCCAAAAATGGAAAAACACAAATTTGCTTCTATCTCCTTAACCGTGTGAGATAAGAGTGATTTCGTCAAAATTTTCGACCCACAAGGTATGTAAGAAATGTACTAATGGCAATTTTAAAAAAAATTTCCTTTCCCCAAAAATGGCGGCCATTTTGAATTTTCGAATTTTTGCCAAAAATGGAAAAACAGAAGTTTCCTTCTATCTCCTTAACCGTGCAAGATAGAGCGATTTCGTTGAAATTTTCCACCCACAGGGTATCTCAGCAATCTACTCTTGCCAATTTTTTCAAAGTTTTAGAGTAAAACTCGTGCTTCCCTTTGGGTGGACATTACGCATGCCAATGCGTCCTATTTCTAGTTTCTGAATATATGCAGACATTTCATCACTGAATGACCTTTACCCTATTGGTTTGTTGTGAAGTATAGTCCTGTATTTTCAACATAGTATACATATTGTGACAGAATTTCAAATCCTGTTGATAGAATTGAGGGTACTGCTCTAAGGTCCAGATTTTAGGTTATTTTGTACCTCAAAGGAATCTCTTCAGTGCTATTATTGTATCCACCGGATAGCATCCGGTGGGTAATATGGATTACGCATGAGTACGCCGCTGCCGCAGTGTGTAGAGATTTTCTCCGTTACCCCTCTAGAGGCCAGGGTATTATAGGTAGACTTCTCAAATTCTCAGGTTATATTCATAACCATAAAATCTTGCCTGGGAATATTTTTGGCCTCATTTTGAAAAACAAGATGGCCGCCACAGGCATTTTTCGACTTTCAGCAAGGAGTTTTGTTGGCCCTCTAGAACAAAGGGAATTATAGGTAGAGATCTCAAATTTGCAGGATATGTTCATCATTACAAAATCTTCACTGAAAATATTTTTGGCCTCATTTTGAAAAACAAGAAGGCCGCCACGGGCGTTTCTTTTCAGTTATGAAAAGTGCTTATATCTCCCTTATTATTGGCCCTAGAGGTTTGCAATGTCAGACCAACCTATAGGAAATCATGGGTTGCGAATCTTCTGGTGTGGTCAGATTTGACCTTGGGCCGCCCCTTCAAGGTCAAACGAGGATAGGCAAACTTAAAAATGCTTATAACTCACTTATTATTGCTCCTAGAGGTTTGGGATGATAAACCAACCTATAGGAAATCATGGCCTGCGAGTCTTTTGATGTGGTCAGATTTGACCTTGGATCCCTCCTTCAAGGTCAAACAAGGATAGCCAAACTTAAAAGTGCTTATAACTCGCTTATTATTGGTCCTAGAGGTTTGCAATATGAAAACAACTTATTAGGAAATCATGGGCTGCAAATCTTTTGATGTGGTCAGATTTGACCTTGGGCCCCTCCTTCAAGGTCAAACCAGTATAGCCAAACTTAAAAGTGCTTATAACTCATTATTGATCCTAGAGGTTTGCAATGTGAAACCAACCTATAGGAAGTTATGGGCTGCGAATCTTCTGATGTGGTCAGATTTGACCTTGGGCCCTTGCTTTGAGGTCAAATAAGGGTAGCCAAACTTAAAAGTGCTTTCAACTTGCTTATTATTGAAAAATGTGGTTTATCTTCTAAACTATGTTGGTTTTTTCCCGGTGGATACATCTTGCATCTGGCCACAGATGCGTCCTTGGTCTAGTTTAAAGTTAGGATGTCTGACACTCTAATTGCATTTTGTAAGAAAAAATTAACCATCACAAACTCTGTAGTTTTTGACATCACATCCTTGAAATGGAGTTGGTGAATTTGAAATTCTGACAGATGGGAATTCAGTTTGATTGAAGTTTCTGATGTCTCAATTTTAACTGAACTTAAACCCATTTTCTGTCTTTGTAGCAACAAATGCAGGGCCAGCATTTGCCCGGTCACCCCGGTTCTCACCCTGGTTTACCCGGGATGCCACCTCACCCAGGCCTGGCTGCAGGTATGCCTCCTTCAAGCAGTGCGGCCAACCTTCTCCTTCCAAGCGGTGCCAGCGGATTGCCGGGCATGCCACACCTACCTCCCAGCATCAAGGACGAAAAAAGTAAGTAATGTATTATATAGAGTTCACCCTAAGTCTGTTTCATACAAGTAGTTCGAAAAATTGGAAATAAATGTTATATATACCTTGTAGCATCGAACCACAACTGATGAATTATTGACTAACTGTATTCAAACTCTGCAGTAGTTTTAACTAAGACTGTGATAGGTTACCCAGAAAATTGTTATAAATGATTTGGGGTTTACTCAGATTTGTCTACTCTCTTATTCATGGAACTTTCCTTATTTTCAAAGATGTTTAAGATTTTATTTTTCAGTTAGTTTGCTCACATCAACCACCATATTGTTTCAGTGATACAGTCATTTAGTTAACACTAAAACCTGGTTGTCTGGATTCCAGTTGGTTCTTGTTGTATGGATACTCCCATTTTCTCCCCAAATCACAGCTTTGGCTTTTAGGCGAGTTAGACCTCGGTGACTACACTAGTGGTTGGACGTCTATGCTGCAGCATAGAAGAGGATTAGTGCCCTGTCATATGATTTAACAGCTGGGCCGGGATTCACAAAAGGTCTTAAGTTTAGGCAATTTTTTTGCTTAGATAAATCTTAAAGTTATGACTTTTGTCTTAGCTAAGATTTCTCTTAAATTGGGATTCACAAAAAGTGCTTAGCAAAATCTTAGCTGAGACAAAATTTGTGCAAAAAGTCTTAACTATTTTGAATTCAAATTAACAAATGTTAGTAAAACAAAAACATTTTTCATTGATAAATACACCAAATATTCTCTTTTAAAATTATAAAACAGATTTGTTACTTCTTTTTTGTAAAATTATGTAAAAATAGTAATGTTTGTGTTTTATTGTGAGTCAGCCATTTTTTTGACTATTTTTACCACAAGAAGGTAAAATGTGGAAATTTATAGGTAATTAACTGATGTAAATTTCTATTACAATCCACAGAAATTACTGCTACAGGAAGTATATATCCCCATGGTATATATGTTGTTTTCATAACCAAGGGTAAAATGTAAATACATGCAATGGAATATTTTAAAAATGACTTAAATCTGCCCTGCAGTGGTCTTAAAGTTATGACAAAATCTAAGACCAATTTTTGTCTAAGACCTTTTGTGAATCCCATTTTGTCTAAGCAAAAAAAAGTCTTAACTTTATGACAAAATTCTTGCACAGTTAAGACTTTTCTCTCAAAGTTATGACAATTTTTTGCCTTTTGTGAATCCCGGCACAGTTGTTTTAGTTGTACAGAACATGGAAGGCATCCTTGGTGTAGTCTTGTGGTTACATACATATTTCCAGGGAAATAGTTAATAACAGCTAAGATGCATATGCCATCTACTTTTCATCTGTAAAGAAAAATAAGGTGAGAAGGGGGACTGTCTTGGACTTGTCTTTTTGTACATGTACTGCTCACCATCAGCCCTGGTCCTGTCATCTCATTTTAGCTTTGCAAAGCTTCCTGTTCTGTCATATATACCAGTCAATAGTCCCAAGTTTTATTGAACATGACCTGATGGTGAAACAGTTGGTAAAAGATTAATTTGCGAGTGAAGTTTGTATATCTAGTAAAATATTAAACAAATGTTGAGGTTCATGATGCATTTTCTGGCATAAATGAGGACAAAAGTAAAGAGAAACTTGTGCTGTTATTATTGTTTATGCATTTTAAAGTATGAGGTCTTTCAGGATCATCTAGTAGGGCATTAAATTATATATATTTGTAGCTAATTTGTTAAGTTATAATCACCAGATAATGTAGTGATCACTATATCATCTGGTACTCACTAGTCAATGTGGTGAACACAAGCTGAAGTGGTGACAAGGAGACCAGTTGGTGATCACAAGAATAAGAGTAGTGATCACCAGATGATGTGATGCTCATGACTTATTCTAGTATAATAATGTCTTAATAGGGGCCCTGCATCTTTCTAAACTGAGTGGTTGTCAGATCAGTCAAATGGTCGTCTTGCTCCCATCTTTATGTCTATAGGTTTGAGCTCATTACAGCTGATGTTGGCCTGTCCTTGTATAATCCAAATCGTAGAGATGTTAATGCCTCAATTGAACAAAACTTCAAAGTTCAAAATTATTTATTGCCCTGACTCAAATACTGCCTCTTGGTGCACATAAGTTTTTAGTTTGTAACAACAGTTGATTGAAGTTGTACTTTGTGAAGCTATTTTTTTTATTGAAACCTGAAAAAATGTGAAACTGCGGAACTTAAAATGTTCTGTATAACATGTGTAGTTCCAGTGACAAATGTTCAGCTGTATACCAAGTAAACTCAGAAAAAATTGTCTGTTTTAAAACGTTATTTTTTTTTTATTGTTTCAGAGTTTTGAATTTACAGCTCTGAAAAGAATATAAAACAAAATTATGAAACACTGACTCAGTAAACACAGCTAGTTTTGTTGTGATTAACTTTTTATACCCATTCTTTCTTTTGCTCTTTAGGTTCTTCAGAAGAAAGACATGTAAGTACATGTTTTGTATTGTTGCTTTTTCCTCCAATCTCCACAGTAACTGAAATTAACTGCCTGCACTTTCTGTAAAGTTGTCACATGTGTAACATTTTTGTGCGGTATGACTTGTATGCTGGTATGCAGGAGAGAGGTTTTGTGGAGAAAATACAAGGGTGGTTGCTGTGTTGGGTAAAAAGAAATGATGTAGTTACATAAGAAATAGTGGCTACAAAAAAGTGAAGTCATTAATTGTGAATAAACACCACTGGGGACACAGTTTCCATGTCCCCCCCCCCCCCCCCCATTGGGACAATTTTTTTTTTTAGTCTGTCCGAATGTGAGATGCAATGAAAAAGTTATTGCATTAAATATTTTGCATATTTGCCATATAATATTGTTACATGAGAGAGGATGTATTTTAACAATTACATGTTGAGATAAAATACTTTGTGTCTTTTACTGCGCAAAGTCTTTAAAATTATCTAAAATTTATTGAATAAATAAAGAAATATCTGAATTTTATGGCAAAATGACAATTGGACAGTAAAATGTTTAATACAGCACCTGCCTTTGCAATAGCCAAGCCTAGTACTTGTGAGGAGTACTATTTCAAATTTAGGCAGTAAAAAAATTAAACCACATCCTTTTTAGAGGCGTACACTGATTTTTCATGCAGTTTTGAAATTCTGCCATATGCACTCTAATGAGGACATTTTACTGTGTATTTTGTTTCATATTAAGTGTGCAACTCCATAAAATGATTTTACAGGCTTACTGGAGGCAGATGTGATAGCTACTAGACCAAGCCTTATGTCATATACTGGATGTGCATTTTTTAGGTCAGAATATAATTACAACACAAAGGTGAACATCATGCTGTCATATCACTGGTTGTATATAGTGTGTGTGTGGTTTTTTTTTGTTGTCCTACCTCCATTCATGATTAGCATAGACACATGTGTATTATTTAAAGAAAAACCACAAGGTTTTCTGTGGTTAGAGTCTGTCTATACAGGTAACTAAAAGCAGGTGACATGTTTTATTTGTCGCAGGGATCACCGACATGCATACTGATTACCCGTCCCAGGCTGCCTGCCAGGCCTTTTTAATTAGTAATGTTGCCCACAAGTCATGATAATTTGCCATAAATATCGGATTTTCGCTGCCAAAGGCCTCTTCTTGATTTCCATTGTTTATGGTCATTAAATATTCATATGATGTAATAATGTTGGGGTCTTGGTTCAGGGGACAAATAGCTCACACACTGCTGTACTTAACTTTGACTGCAGTACTTTCCTCTAATATGTAGGAGCCTGAATTCATTGTTTATAAGCAGAGGCTCTAATAGAGACTGTGACTATGGGTAAAACTGCATTGATTATGTATTATGAGGAGAATAAATTTCCAGTAGGACATAAACTTTGTTGACTCTTTTAGAAATGCAAGGATAACTTGCAAGGTACAAATGAATTTCTGAAGAATTTAAATAACCGATGCTTTGAAATATATGAAAGCTAGTATGTTGAGATACATTTACAAGTGTGAGAAAGGCAAATATTTGATTAGTTAAAACTTCACTATTAACATTCAGAGATTCTAAATTTTATATGATATTTGTAAGAGATTATAGTGTGCACATGTCTTTAAATGTCATACACAGAATGCTGCAATGCGGAATGATCACTGATGGCTTCAAAGGTTAAGCTACATTTCATTTGCCTGTAAACAGCTAACATTTATACTTAATGAGAAACCACATAGCAAAATGACATTTTTGCTGTGGTATATGTTCCTATCCCTGAAGTTGTCCCTATGTATGATGTATCCCTTTTTTTGAACAAACTAGAGCATTCCGTTAACTAGTTGATGGGTATTTCAGTGATGGACACTAACATAGACCATGGTATAAGATCTTTTAATGATGTTTCAGTCACACATTTTTGTGTACAAAATATAATATAACGGCATAACTTTTTGAAATTGGAAGAGTATTTACAAGAGGCTTTTATTTACATAAATATGTCAATAAGCGAAGGTGAAAAATTAACACAAGTCAAGCCCTGTAATATTTCAGAGACAAACAATATGTTATGCTTACATAGTAAGAAGTAAGTTTGTGGAGTCGGGACACTTTGTCTGGTGTGATTAGTTTGAATTAGCTCGGATGGCCAGTGACATTTGAAAAGGAATGAGATAAGGTTTTATGGTGTTCTTGCATGAGCCCCTGGCTCATATTTGTAACATTGAGTGCAATAGGGAAGATGTAGCATTTGGTTAACTTATCAAAGCGAGTGACCAAAAGGGAGGCCACTGAGCCTGGGAAACTAACTGCCGAGACTGCCAGTCAGATTTGCCTTTTTTGTGAGAAAAAATGGAATGATTAAGGGACACTAGGAGAAGGAAAGGTGTAGAATAATAGAAATACTAGGAGACATGAATAATAGTGATAAATTAATAAAAAAAACAGAGTGTGTATTGTAAGTTACATGTTTAAAGTCTTTTCCGTGAAATCATCTGAATCCAGTTTGATGTTGCAGATATCATCAGGTAGGCTATTCCACAAGGCGGGGTGCTGCAATCTGGAAAGATCAATATCGCTTTCAGTTTACATCAGCATTAACATCAGCCTCTTAAGGGCTGTCGGGGTATTGTTTTCACCCATGGTGTCCGGATGGTTGTGCGGGTGGGCGGGCGGCGGGAAAAAGTTTGTCCGGCCTGTATCTCAGAAACCGTAAGGTGTAGGAAGTTGATACTTGGTAGGGACATTGGTTAGGATGTATAGGTGTGCAACATCATGGTCTGACCTTGATCTGACCTTTGACCTTGCTGTAGTGACCTTGAGTTTGAAAATCTTGTCCAGGCTATATCTCGGAAACCGTAAGGTGTAGGAAGTTGATACTTGGTAGAGACATTGGTTAGGGGGTGTAGGTGTGCGACATCATGGTGTGACATTGATTTGACCTTGCCGTAGTGACCTTGACCTATAAAATCTTGTCAGGGCTATATCTTGGAAACCGCAAGGTGTAGGAAGTTGATATTTGGTAGAGACATTGGTTAGGGGGTGTAGGTGTGCAACGTCATAGTCTGACCTTGATTTGACCTTTGACCTTGCTGTAGTGACCTTGACCTATAAAATCTTGTCCGGGCTATATCTCAGAAACCGTAAGGTGTAGGAAGTTGATACTTGGTAGGAACATTGGTTAGGGGGTGTAGGTATGCATAATCAGACCTTGATTTGACCCTGCCAAAGTGACCTTGACCTATAAAATCTTGTTGTACCTTTGGGTCTGTCTTTTGATGCAGGTTAAGCACTATTAAAGTCATATTAGAATTCATTAAGAATTTTACTTTTACAACTTCCCATTGTAACAGATGGAATTTCATCAAGTGCTCCAACACCACACATAAGTATTCGTTGAATGTATTACCACTTCTGTATGCATGGTAATATTCAAAACATCCAAACCATAATTCGGCCATGCCAGATGTAGATAAAGAGTGTCGTAATGTTTAGTTTACTGATTAATGCTGCCATCTTGTTATTGAATTGTCTTCTTTTAATGCTTCATCTTTACATGCATTATCTTTCTCTTAGACATTATTTTCTCTATTTAAACATTGTTTGGACCTTTATATAGCTGACAGTGCTCTGAAAGTATCCTGAACTTTGTACTGATACAGTACTTCTATATCTCTGGTGTTAAAATATTTCCCTAGGCTGTGGGGTACGGGCATCTCTGATGCTATTTTATTTTAGTTTATGTACTTTGTCTTCAGAATGTAGTGGTTTTGGTGGTTGGTTTTTGGAAAGCAAGCATTGAATGGGGTGGTGGGGGGTGGGAGGGGTGGGGCGGCATCCAATAATTTTTAATTATAATATATTTACAAACATTTTTAAACCATAGAGTTATTCATGAAGGAAATATTTCTCAGGAGATATGACTGTGTAATTATGGCCACATTTATTCTGTGTTAGTGAGAGAAAAAGGATAAGGGACATTACCATATAGATAGATTATGTGTAACAGACCTCTTAACCCCTCACACAGAGCACAAGTCTAGTTCTTTTTCCCTTGTGTGTTCCATGTAAATGGATCTGAGACAGACAGTTAATAACACAGCTCTGAGCCCTCTAGTGCTTCCAACTGCATCTTTTGTTCCAAAGAGTTAGAATTAAGCTGGAAATTTAATTGTGCTACATGCACTTTTGGACTTTTTGTGGTACGTCTCTTGTGACACAGACCTCATCTTCTTGCCAGTCCACAGAAATATATTACATTTTCAAGTCAGCCTCAGCAGAGCTGAAGATTTTGTACTTAAATTCTGCATCAGGTAATGTTTGCGTTTAGTTTTTCAGACTTTCACTTAAGTATCTTTTAGGGTCAAAAGTCATTACATTAATTCATGGCTCTGTGAAACCATTTCATATTTCATATGAAAATGTGGGATAAAAATAGTAAGTCATACTCACAGTCATACTGGACTGCTCCTTCCAGTAGCTTCACATTCTGTTCACAAAAGTGTGGCAAGTTGGTTAGACAAAACAGCACCAATTCTAATGTGAAATGACTAGCGGATATGGATGGATTTGACGAAAATTATCATGTCAGCCTCACATCAACTTCCTATGTTGAATTTGGTTTCCCCTATTATTTGTGACAGCATACGTGGAAATTTGAAAGTCTGAATTGGGAAGTAGAGGCACATCTATATGTACTTCAGTGCCACCTAAACTCTCTGTGTAAAAAATATTTTGTCAGCTGAAATAATGTAGCCACAGGGTATAGAGTAAGAAATATGAATTTGCCATAGGATGTGAAATTTGCCACTGATGCTGACAATAAATAAAATTCAACAACTGACTAAAATAATGTGACCCTTGTTGTTACAAGAGTATCTACATTTGTACAGAATGCCCCATTCAATGTAAAGTGAGATGGGTTTTCTGAGTGGTGAATTTTGTATACTGTTGTGATTGCAAATTTTAAATTTCTTACTTTAGGGTTCTTATGTGCTATGTGGTGGTTCGTATTGGTGAAAATGTCTATGAAAAAGTGAAGTGATAGGATTTCACCTACAGAATTGGTATAAAAACTGTCTCTTATACCATCCTGTTATACAAGCTAGGTCTACCCTGAAAACTAGGTCTCTCATTTTTACATTTCAGAAAGTTACACCATAATAAAGGGGAAACCAAAGTAGCTCTTGTAATTTAGTATGCACAAGTTAAGAAATTTTGAATAAAGAGTGTAGATAAAAACCAGAATACTGCCTGATTAATGTAAAGATTTCATTTCTTTGTATAAAATGGCAGCTTTGAAAGCTAATATCTGGTGAACCAGTACCAAGTGGATGACACCATAACCAAAGTATTTTTTTTAAACTTTGTACAAGTACTGAATAAATATACAATAATATTAGCATATATATAATAGATTCTGATGCTGAACAATGAAAGCTGGGGAAAAAGAACATGGGAGAATAGTGAACAATGTTGAAATAAAGATTCTAATTCAAATAGTACTTTTATAGCGCTTAATCTCCATCTATTGACAGACTTTAAGATGCATAATGCCAGAAATCAGAGATTGTAATTGTTAAATCAGAAACATTGCAGAGGTCTGCACCTCGGAGAAAGACCGAGACAAGACCAGAAAAACATGGGTGAGGGTGGGTATGCTTTTGCAAAGAGATAGGTTTTCAACTTCTTCCTGAATGAAGAGAGAGATTTGGCCGAGCATACATCATCTGGCAGATCATTCCAAATCCTTGGGGCATCATATGCAAAGAAGAGACCAAACTGCTTTTTAGACTAAAATATTGATGTGAAGTGTGGGACCTCAAGCAGTATTCCATCAGATTGACTTTACGAGTTTTGTACACACTATGTCTGGGTTTAAGGAAAGGTTCAAAGTATTTTGGGTGACCACTTTGTAGAACTATCGTACGCTAATAGGGCCCTCTTGAAAACAGAGCTGTGCTTGGTAGGCAACCAGTGAAGAGTGAAAACTCTTTCTTACATGAGTGACATGCCAACATTTGTTGCAAGACTGTTTTGAACATTTTGGAGCCTGCAAAGATCAAGAGCAGAGAGACTTCTAAACAAGGAATTACATTAGTCAAGACGACTTCAAACCATAGTGTTTGCAGCCAAAAGAGCAGCGTCACATGTGAGATACCCTCTGAGTCACTTAAGAAACCTTACAGGTATTCCTGACATGGTAAGAGAAGGAAAAATCTGAATCAAACCAGACACCGGGGTTCGTAACTACTTCAGCAGGTGAAAGGAGATTAACAAGTATATTAACCAGGAAAAATTCACTAAGTTTTGCATGGACAGTCTTTTGAGCCAAACCGAATAAATTCTCTCTTATCAGGATCAAACTTATGCTTATTTGCAGAAAGTCACTTCTTACGTCATCTAAGCAGTTTTTCAACCTGTCAAATGCCTCTGTGACATGCTTGTGTGTAAGATGAACATATAACTGAGTATCATCTGCAGAAAAGTGGAAACGAATGCTAGGATGATTTTCAATAACTTTGCTAAACAGGATTGGCCCCAGGACAGAGCCCTGGGGCACACTCTACAATTGCCTTTTGGCATCGGATAAAACAGATGAATCTGGTTAAGTCAAATCTCAGGGGGTCACAGGAATATTTCTACTTAACCAGAATTTCCAAATAATAGTGTAAAGTTGATATAGAAAAAAGCCCATTAATAGCTGGCATAACTTCCTATAAAATGGAAATCCTACTCAATCACAAAGTTCACTGTATAATAATGATCCGCAACCAAAAGTTGACAAGGCCGTTCAATTTTAGCTCATGACCTTGTCACACGAAGGTCTGACCTAGGTGTTCACTGCTTTCTTTATCATCAGAATATCAGTTTAACATATTAATTTTCTTGTACATCAGTTACACTTCTCTGAGTAAATAAAAATGGCAAAGGGATATAAAATAGAATATCACAGAAGGAAATACAAATTACATAACTGGATCAGACCTTGTCTTCCAATTCATCAAGGGTGGTACATGTATAGTTTATGTCATGATTGCCCTAGCGGTTGCCCAGCAGTCAGTAAAGCCACATATAACTGGATACATACAGAGTTATGTACATAAAGAGTCATAATTTATTGCTTTCCCCGCTAAGTAGCCAATTTTGTTCTGGCATAAAAACATGCAATCTGCATAAATAAACATATCTGTAGTGAATATAAAAAAGGGTAATTTCGGAAATTACCTTCACCTGAATGAACAATTTATGAAAGAGTCAGTTACCTTAAAAAGAGGTGCATATCTTGTGTGAAAATGATTTGGCTGTTCTGACAACAGACTCCATTGCCTGAAGCCACAACAAGTTTTACAAGTGTTTGAACAGCATAATTTAATCAGTAGAGTACACACACTGGGCCAAATGACACAAAGGTAAATAATTGCCAGCCACCAAACCATTTGATGGCTTGGCCTGCAAAGCATGGGAATAACTATTCAATTCCTTGATTTTTGGGTGACTGAATATATTTGATTTGGTCAAAGGTGTACCAGTCTTAAATATAGCGGTGTGTGTATAGTTGGTTTGACTCTGTGCAAATAATGTAGATATATGGTCAGTGAACCATTGTTCTTTGCGGGGTTTTTCGTGATCCGAAGCTTCAGTTTACCATTTTGATCTGATCTCTTTGTTATAAGACAAAGAACAACATTTTTCCCTTTGATTTAACAATTCTGTGAGAATATTTGCTCATAAGAAATCATTGAGTAGGTATCCAAAATGCTATAACTGTTCAAACATAAAATTCAGATCACTTCAAATTTTGTAACCTAGATTTTGATTCATCTTGATTGTCAAATAAAAATAAGAGAAATTAGAGAAAAAAATATGAGGAATATATCTCTGATCGAATACTCTTGACTTTTCTCAGTGTTATTTACTAATGTGTAAATGTCTTCTTTTAATTAGGTTGTTGTAGTGTTACTATCGAAAATAAATTAAAAAGCGGTTTATTTGGCAAGTTTTAGGTATTGTTTCACTGTATATTGACAAAATAAATACTAATACTCATTATTAAATGTTTCTGTGCAAAATTTTATACTTTTGTGGTGAAATATTATTTCAAGTTTATGATTGTGCTGGAACTAGTTCTTGACATCTGTAAGAAGATTTTGTATGGATCAGATTAAAACCAATTATCTGGTTTGACATCTTTAACACTAGATTGTTGTTTGAAATATTGCTTTATTATTTACATTTACTTGTAAGGTTTGACATGTATTCACTTGCTGTTTGAACTAAATGTAAAACCCTAATTTTATTAGGCGGGTTGCCTGTAACCAACCCGCCTATTAGATTGATCTGTGCGACAACCCTCTGTCCGTCCACATTTTTGTTTCCGGACTCTAACTCGAAAACGGTTTGACCAATCGAATTCGAACTTGACAGGGAGATAAATCACCATCATAGCTAGGATCCTTTCGAAAGTGGTGTAATTCCGTCTGTTCGTTTGTCCGTTTTTTGTCTGTTTGTCTGTCCATCCATCTGTCCGTCCACATTTTTGTTTCCGGACTCTAACTCGAAAACGGTTAGTCCAATCGAATTCAAACTTGGTTCCTTTCAAAATTGGTATAATTCTGTTTGTTTGTCCGTTTTTTGTCCGTTTGTCCATCCATCTGTCCGTCCACATTTTTGTTTCCAGACTCTAACTCGAAAACGGTTAGTAAAATCGAATTCAAACTTGACAGGGAGATAGATCACCATCGGAGCTAGGTTCCTTTTGAAATTGGTGTAATTCCATTTGTTTATTTGTCCGTTTTTGTCCGTTTGTCCATCCATCTGTCTGTCCACATTTTTGTTTCCGGACTCTAACACGAAAACGGTTTGTCCAATCGAATTCAAACTTGACAGGGAGATAGATCACCATCATAGATAGGTTCCTTTCAGAATTGGTGAAATTCTGTTTGTTCGTCAACATTTCTGTTTCTGGACTCTAACTTGAAAACGCTTTGTCCAATCAAATTCAAACTTGACAGGGAGATACATCACCATCATAGCTAAGTTGCTTTTGAAATTGGTATAATTCCGTCCTTTCGTTTGTCCGTTTATAGCATAGATACATAGATGCATAGATGTGTACATTTAACTTATTTTTAGGTTTTTAAAATTTATTTGCTAAAACCTTATTACTTTTTTGATGGAGCCTGAGTCAAGTTTATACTAACCACATGTGTTGGTCGCACACAGTTGTGTAGTCCAAATATGGCATTCTTTGTATATTTAGGTTTACCGCAAGAATCCTTAATGTGCCTTGCTTAATTTGATCTAAAGAGGCCAGGGAGAACCTGGTTTCATTAATGAAACTCAAGGGAAAAAAATATATCCACAAAAAATATCAAGCTGTAACCGCAACTATCTTGTATATTATTGTGTGGGTTAACCACATCAGTCTCAGTTGAATTCAAAACAAGTGTATTCAAATTTATGTGGGCAGAGGAAAAATAACTAAAATGAATTGAATGATGAAAAAAGGGGAAAAAATAAAGAAAGCACAAGTTTTTAAATAAATCTGTGCAATTCTTGGGGAAATGCAAGATTTCATACATTGACTTATAAAATTTGACTTATTTTCTTTCTGTAATTCTTGTAGACTATTTTCGTATAGAGATAGAAGGGGCAAAAGTAGTGCAGTGTCTTGGTTAGAATATTCACCTCATAAGTATATAAGCTGTGGCAATGTGGGTCCACAAATGTGGGCTATATATGTTAATGGTATTTTAATGGTGGGGGTTTTGTGTCACAGTGTGAGGTGTCCTAAATAGGGGCATGTTTTTTACAATGCCCTGGCGCCATATGTAGTTTGTACCTTAGTCTTTTTGTGTATACTGCCGCCCCCCTCCCCCCCTTTCTAATACCAATACAGGAAATAAGGCTGTGTTTACATTCCCCATTCTGAAGAAGTTAACTTCAAATTGGTGATTATCCTTGCTCCAAATGGTTGACTGGGTTTATTGACACTTTGTGCTAATAGCAGTGATCTGCAGCTTTCCCATGTGGCCACTGGGGCAGAAAAGACTGATAACTATTTCCCTGTACAGGTTTTCAGATAGACATCTCAAGCAGCTTGATATGTGTGTGGGGCATAATTATCAAGGGAAAGAAGCCTTTTACACTGAGGAAGTTTTTCCAACCACTTGTTATACCCTTCTTCCATAATACCCCCTCCCTTGCCAAGGGCCCAGTGGTTGGATGGCCATTGTGAAAATCTAAATGTATAGACCTTTGGTTGGCTGCCTCTTTTGATGTCACTGCACACTGACATTTTAAAGCACCCTTGTTGTGGGCTTGATTGGGAACCCAACACTTTCTGTGTGTTGGCAGCAATATGGAAATCTGACACCACCACAAACAATCATGCTATTCTGTTTAGCTTTTATGACTGCCTAATTTGGTATATTGGAATGTAAATCATACAAGATTTTTTTTTTTTTTTTTTTTTTTTTTTTTAAAGAGAGACCCATTTGCATGGTGGCTTGGATGTGAGTGCAATAGTTTTGTATATAAAATTGATTGATACACAGTTAATGTAACCTGCGCCTAGTACCTTGTTTCGGTTATATTGCGACTTTGTCAAAAACACATGAAAATGTCATTAAGTTAATATATGTCATCTTGTTTTATGATAGTTTTTTTTGTTTTTTTTTTGTTATAATCTATACTTTTTATAGTTATCAAATATGGTATTGACATTCACATTGTTCATTGCAAATGCCTTCAATAGAATCGTTGATTTTATGGAGGTCTTTTCAGTTAGAGGTTTGCGTTTGACACCTAGCTGGGAATTTCAAATATGCATGGAGAAACCAGCATTGTGAAATTCTTTCCGGGAAGAATGTTCATCTTTAGACATATCCAAGCATTCAATATTTACACTAAAAGCTATATGTTTGCTGAGCAAACAACCTAGGTGTCTTTTAGTTAGTTTACTTATTGGATCAGACTTGTTCTTGTTAGATCAATTTCCAGTATTGGTGCTTTCTCTTTATTTGGGGTCGGAGTCTGTGCAAGAACTCTTTCAAAGGCATGGTGACCAAAAGTGCAGCTCTTGTAAGACCTTCTATTTCTTGGTGTTGGTGTGTGTAGATTAGAGCCAACTTTGTCTATATGAAGAAGGTCTGACACTCAATATTGACTCACCATTTGGCCTGTTTGGCCAGTGGTGTACCATATTTAGAGCCAACAGTCCATTTTAGGGGTTTACTTTGCCTGCTAGAAGAGGCCCTGAGATATTTGATCTGTAATCACTATTGACACCGAAAATAGTGCCCTGTTGATATTTGTCTTGTTGGATGAGATTGGATAGATGTGTAAAGAACACTTGTGCCATCTGTCTATTTGCCAGTGGAGTTTTAAGCCAATATTTGGAGTAGCCTGGGCACACACAGACACTCAAACACCTATATAGGTACACACACAGTTGACACACCCAGGGTCTGGGTACATATACAACTAGGTACAGTGTGCTAATGTGTGATGAATAGTCCTACCCACAGTGCAACTTATTCACAAAAAGAAGGGAGTCGAGCTAATGTCACCCAGATATTCAGCTGCAGCATGGGACATGTGTAGCAGTTACTGGTAATTGGAAAGGTTCCAGTACTGCCATCTAGCAGTGGCCATAAGAGGTATGAAAAATGGATCACTGTGTCTGAGGTAGACTTTCATCAAGTCCTTTTGTCTAAGGTATTATATGAGGACTGAATGACTTTTTTACCAGAATATATTTCTCTAGACAGAAGCTTTTTTTACTCATCAAGTGGGTTCATAATGATTACATGTATGTCAGATTTGCTGGAATGAGAAGTACAAAGACTTGGAGCAAGTCTATGTCTGAGGGCATTTGGTTAGGTTTTTATGCCCTGTGAAATGATTATTAAAAAAACGGTAAATGAAACTGGAAATGTGAAATATTCAATGTTAAGAAAAGACAAATCTGAACCACACAGTTTGAAGGAACGGTACTAGCAATTAGGTATTGATTAGCTAGAGCTTTCATTGATGTGTTATTGACTCTGTCCGATTCTTCATAGGTTAATTGTTCTATATCAGGAGCTATTAAATGTGAACATACTTTGTTCCTGCTTGTGAAGTGATGGTATCATTTTTCACAGAATAATTTAATGAATACTCTGTTACATGTGGTGTTAGGTTCCACACTTCTATGAATAGTCTTTCTCAAGAGAAGAGTCCTTTGATCTTCAATAGTACTGCATTTTCTATGTGACATGCAATATGGGTGGCTGTAACATTTCAGAACTTTTATAACTCTCATTAATTGTGAGTTTTTGATCATCCAAAAGAAGCACTTAACATTAAGGATTCGCAGTGGTTAAAAGTCTGAAAAACCGATATTAGCATATCGGTTAGTTGTCATGAACTCATAACAGTAATATTCATGTTCATAAACTCGTACAACTAATTAATCTTCAGGTATGTATAGATGTATGAGGTCACAAAATGGACCAGGGTTTCCTAAAAATATTTTAATAAAAACTGCTTGAGATAAAGTATTTGATGTGAAACAGCTACAGCATATTTAAAGATCAGATACTTCAACTGTTATGGGAAAAAGCTCCAAAGTTGTGACCTAGAATGTGGCAGCAAACAAACATATAAACTAACAAACAAACTGACCAACATACTTCGAAATTGAAAAATTTCAAAGTGACAAGAGGCTAAAGCGATCGGAGGTGAGCTGAGTGCAGACTTTGCAAACTGTTGGGAAAGTACATTGCTTAGTCTTCTCCAGAATCAAGAATATTGACCCGATCATGCCCAAATTTGAAAGGCTTCTTCCTTGTAAGAGTTGTGATACTCGCTAAAAATTTCAGAACAATCGGTAGAGTAGTTTTGCTTTGAACAAACAAAAAAAAAACTGTGAACAAATAAACTTAAAACAAACAAGCGAACTGAATGAGCAGTATACTTTGCAAAACAAAAATTTTGCAAAGTGACAAAAATAGACCAGCGGTCTTGAAAATAATAGCTCCTTGATGTAGGTAATATTTGGGGTCAATTTCTCATGGATGAAAATTTGTCTTGACCTCGAGCCCTCGCAAAGTTTAGTTTGTGTTGACAAGAAACACCATCCAATATCATGCCGAAAATGGTGTATTATGCAATTAATGTATGTAAGGTGTGTTATTAACATTTTATTACATAAAACATTAAAGATCGGTGGTGTTATATATACATGAACACTTGATCCTTATAATTGTGATAAAATTTTCATCAAATATTCCAGTAATATGGCTCTTTTATCGAGCATCGACTACTCGTTTGCATCCCTACTCTGGATGGCACTGTCATGGTAGTCCAGATATTTTTGTTATTGATAAAGTGTTGTTATTTTTCAGAGGAATTCAACCTCGCCAGACCGAGGGGGCAAGTATGACCGCAGTCATAGCAGGTCTCCAGAGCTCAACAATGACTCAAAACGTGTCAAAAAGGAAGAGAAGGTCAGTTTCCTTCAGGTTCTCTCTGTAAAGTCAACATAGTTGGCCATACAGTGAAACAGTGAGGGAATGTTAGGAACTAAAACTGCTAGGGCAGCAAGGTACCTGATACCTGGCTGTCATTGTCATAAACATGCATCCCAAAGTATTTACTTGTATCGCACATGAATGTTACAGAGCCCAGCAACGATAAATTAACATTCATGTTGTGGAGAGTCTACTGTATACACTGACAGCAGTGATTCTTTGGCAAAAATTTACTGAAGTATGTGCATTGGTGGCTGAGTTAGGGTAGAACCGAGAAAATTTTTATTCAAAAGCAATGTCAAGTTTTACTTCCCATTCAACAGCCAGGGTCATATTGGGACAGGTCCACAATATTACCAAATTTTTATTCAATAACAAACGACTTTTGGTTCTTATGTGGGGTGTAAAGAGTGCTCATTACGGAAATGAATTATTCAGACTACTGACAGAGAAAACTTTTCATGTTTGATATCTACAGTTTTGCAATTGCTGTATTAAAATGAGTCATTTCTGCAAATTTTACTTCAAGATAGTGTAAATCTTGTCTATTTTAATACCTGAAGGAGTATGATTAAAGTGTAGAGTATACTCTTCCTGGTGAGATTTGTACCTGTACATCAAGGCATACCCACCTTAGTCTTACTTACCCCCTGTGGTGCGTAGCGTTTTTTCTGTCCCTGGATACTGAAATTGATCAACTGTTTTGGTTTTGTTGCGATTTAGAGTCCCCTTTGAATAGGAGAGACTAAGCACCGTAAAAGCCCAATTAGAATAAGATTAATGGTAAACAAGTATTTAAGTATAGAACTTACTAATCCAGCCTCATATTGTGTATTTGGTAAGTATATCTACCCATTACCCTCACCGTTGCCCTGAAGGGGACGATACTGTATTCTCATCAGTTTTGTTTGTCCACACACAAAACCCAAAAAGCTGTACTTCAGATTGTACTCACATGAGGCAATCCGGATTAAGATCAAGATTCCAGAATTTTTGGGTTGGGATTTTTAAACAATTTGTTCTTTACGGTTTTAGTACTTTATAAGGCACTGCGTGTTTTTATGTCAAATAATATAATATCCAGCTTTTAAACATTTGTCATTTGTCCCAGATTTTCCATGAGACATACTTTGGGAAAGTGTTGTGGCTTCCTCAATTGTAATAAAATTTAAAATTGTCACCAATGCTTCCAAAACCCTTTTTACTGGTAAAAACTTCTGTGGCAATAAAGCGTAATATAATTATCAGTCTAGGCCTTGTATCCATGAAACATGCGCGAAACAAATGGGAGTGTCTGTCTCCTCTTCCTATAAATTTAACGGGGCATCTGTTTAGATCAGAGAGATGTTTCAGCCTTTTATGGTTTACATAGAAATAGAATATCTGTATCACAGATCACTGATAGAACATCCTTGCTTTAGAAACTTAATCCTAACCCCCATCCCCCTCCCACTTTAAAAATTGTCATTGAGGTGTGTTCGTTTATACCTTACAGCTGCTGCTCAGAATCTCTGTTGTAGTATCAATGTTTTGTTTTGGCATTGTGCCTTTTTAACTTTAATCTTTTGAAATTGTTCTGGAAGGGGCCCTGCAGTTAAAAATAATTGTTTCTCCCTGACTATGATGTTGATTGGTGGATTAGGACAAAACTTTTTCCTCTTTTTCGGAATTGGATTGTTCAGCAGAAAACCCCCCACCCCCCCTCCCTCTTTGATAACAGCTACTATTGAAATATTTTTACATTTAATATTGATGTATGCATTAAACAATAAGTGTCATCAGTTTTATCCTCATGCTTGATCATTTAATGTTTCTTATTTTAGGATAATGGTGAAAATAGTGACACAGATCTTGTTGTGGATGATGAAAATCAGGTAAATAAAACTTGTTAGTTTTTCAGGACTTTTCTGAAAAACTTTGAATTAAGGTAGTCTTCAGTACAGTTCAGTCATTACTGCTACTACCATCTGGAATCAATAAACAAAGAAGTGTATCAATTTTAAAGTTCTAAGCAATTCTTTTTCTTTATATCTCATTGAGTTACCTTATAACTAATGTTGATTCATGGCAAACTTTTTATCATCCACTGGGCTTTGTGTGTCGGTCCAAGTTCCTTCTAGTTGAAAGTAATTTAGTACAAATAAGTTCTTAATTTAAAAAATTCAAATATGTCCAATTAAAATATTTGTGATTGAGATGAATGTTTCTTTAAATTTAGCGCATTGCGTTTCACATTTATTTTATAAAAATAATTTAACTTTAAAGATAATGTCTTCTGCTTAATTAAGGTAATGGGCATATTTTATCCTTTCCTGTTTTAATGTAAGTCTGTTTATAGCCTTGTCCAATGCACAAAAACTTTTATACCGCAGTGTCTATTTGAAGACAATATGCAATGATGTGTAAATGATAAAATATAGGGGAATAGAAATGAGTTCCTAAAACCAAATATAGTAGAACCTCTATTCTCTGACTCTCTAGTCTCTATTATCCATATTTTGAATTATACAACCTTAAACCCATTCTCCCAACTACATTTAAACTTGTTATTTTGGCCCATTCAATATCTGAACCTTCTATTATCTGATGTAAATGTTACTCCCCCAAGAGGGTTGGATAATAGAGGTTCTACTGTATTAGATAGAAGAAGGTTGGATAACAGAGTTTCCAATGCAGTTCTTCCAGATTTGAGCAAGGTTTTCTCTGCTGCCAGACTCCTTGTATTTCGGGTTAATGTGAGTAATAAATTATGTCTACTTCCCTTCACTCCACAGCCGTCATCTCCGTTGAATGGCGAGAGGTCACCTCGAGAAAATGGCCCCGACAAGTTAAAAAAGGAGAGTAGCAATCACAGTCCACGCAGTGATGTGTCCTCACATGTAAGTGATGACTCAGCTCACGTAAGTCCCCCTGTTAAAGCTCTACACATACAGTGTTTTGTTATTATAGATATGTCTGTTCCACAAGTATATGCGTATCCTTTCTACTGCCATTGACTTTTCCTACCTGCAGAACAGTAAGGGTGTGTAATGTACCAGTTGGCAGGGTGAAACTTTGTATTGTAATAACCATCCCAAATCTAGGTTGCAATAATCAACTGGAAGAAGCAGTAGAGCAAATACAATGGATGTTGTAAGCAAATTAATCAAAAATAAATTGATAAATGTCTGCAAAAATCAGGACATATTAGGTGAAAAAGAAAAATTTGATGGACAAATCTGACTAAGCATAAGGTATTATTCTTATTTTGAAAAAAAAAAAAATAGGGAATCTATTAATAGTTTTAGGAGTATTTCATTTTTTATTTTGAGCTTGGTTTCACAACATAGCTGTTTCGAGTACACATCCACACTGTCACAGTCCTATTCGATAGCAATTCTCCTTATATACTCTGTCAACATTTAGTTGTCCAACGTACAAAGCCATTCCCTTTAAATATGGTGCCAAACCTAAATGAAAGGAGCGATAAATTCATCATTGAACATTTGCATTTTATATATTGATAGAAATTTAAGATTATGTAAAATCATTTTGGAACATGTCCTTTAATCCTTAAAAGCAAGTGGTGTGAAAGTATACAATGGCATATGGAAAGATACAAGGGAATTTTTACATGTTCTGTACAAGAGTTGGTGGAAAAATGTGCCAAATGTTGTACACATAATTTGTGGGGTTTGTTGTACCACATTTTACAAGTGATGGTGACCATGTGCTGCTAATGGTTTATAAGATATAGAGTAAGGAATCTAAAATTCGCCAGAAATCTAAATTTCGCCACCTCATAAAACCTTACTTAATTCTATGAAAATAGATGTTTTGTCTTAAACTTGGTATGCTCCAGTTCAAAAAGCCTTAATTTACTATACATTCAACAAATCTCACCTCAATTCATTTATTTTATTAGTCTTTCTACATGTGACGAATTTCAGATATGTGGCCAATTTTACATTTCTTACTCTACAGCTTTACTTTTTGGCTTTTAAAGTTACTGCACTGGCTGAAGGAGGTGTACATATAACTAGTGAGCGGGTGATTCAGTCAGTGCCTAAGCAATTTACAGTGAGTGAACCCACAGATGTCTGTCTGTTGCAATATTTTTACATTCAGTTGTCAAATGCAAAATCAAACTTTGCAGGAACATGGTACTGAAAACACCGAACGTTTAGAAATGGCTTAACTTACCAAATTCTTATCCGATCAATACATATTTCATCCCGGAAGTTGTACTATGCTCTATAGACCAACCAAACAACAATATTTAATGGGTAGCTGACCGATTATCAGTTGAAAAACCGCTTGATTAAACAGAAAACTGGGTGCAGTTTCAACAGTATTACTTGTACAGAACATGTATATAGTATATATAGTGCTTGAGTTAGATTTTTGGTTTCATTATAAAAAAGAAACTGAACATATAATGATGACATCTGTATAGCCTGAAGTTTGTGTCTGCTGCATTCTGTGAGCTGTGTATTCTGTCAATGCATTATGTGTTATTGGTTACAGTACACTCTTGTACAAATGGAATATTCAGTCAAATATTTAGTCAGAAGAGAAGAAAGGGGGTACTAATGAGTGCTTAATAGTCCAATAATATCCATAAAGAATCACACAAATTGGTTGAAAATATTTTAAAACGCCTAAGAAAAGGCTAGGCAATGGGTCACACCAGAGTATATGTGACCCATTGCCTAGCCTTTTGAGTCACCACTCATGGAAAATATGATAACATTAAAAGTTTATAAATAAATGTTTATTACAAGAATAAAAATCTCACTAATTAACTAAAAAAATTTATTTTTACAAATAAATTATATAAATTGTAAAAATAATTTAATATAGTCCGCAGTACATATACAGGTACAAAAAACCTGTACCACCACTGAACCGTTTCAACCAGGGGTTCACCTAAGAAACCGGTTCAGTACTGGTACAGAACCGGTTCTAATTGATGGACACAACCACAGATACATGTAGTTCTCTGTGCTAGAGTAGTGTACACCAAAATTTGAGGCATCCAACACAGCCAGGCGCAGGTGAACTGAGTTGGGCTGGACACCCAAATTACACACTCTGGCCCCAGTTGGCATCAACCAATTTGTATGATTCTTTATGGATATTATTGGACTATCAAGCACTCATAGTCCCTCCTTTCTTTTAAATATTTTGACAAACATTTGGTCAATCAACCGTCATTTAAACTGTCTGTACTGGATTCAGACTTACTTTTCTGCTTAAGATTTTACTGTATCGTATGAAAAGTAATGTTTTGGAGTTATTAGATGCGTAGCTTGTATATTCTTGTTAAGGTTCTGTGTAGACATGGGGAGAGTGAGAGTAATGCCAGCCAAAAGGTGTAGTACTTGTCCTGTGTATGAAAGTGATTAATGAGAATGAAAGGTGTGTTTGTGAACCTTGACCTTTGTAGTATGATACATTTATTCTCATTAAGTTTTGATAAGTGATTTGTGGGATTTTCTCTTTTATGAGATCTGACAAATTTGTTCTTTCAAAAGCCATCCAAGTTTACAGCTTTTGGTTTTTTTTTCAGAATGGAGCACCGGTATCTTAGAGACTTTTTCAGGAATAAAATCTGGGCTTCCAGTTTTCTTCTTTCTCCATTGCTGTTGCTTCAATACCAATATTACGATGCATAGCTTGTTTTCAAAAATAAACACAACATGTGAAGGCTTATAAATAAGTGAAATGGTTCATCATAGTACTGGGCTTTTACATTTGAATTTAGATTGTTTGACAAATGTTTTATGATTGATGATGGAAATGCATTGTTTTAAGAACCTGTCATTATGTTGTGAAAAACCATTATTTGATATATTTGAGTACAAATTTAATGTTTATGTTTAATATAGAGAATACTACTGCCTGAAAAATGCGAGTAAACATTTGTAGTGAGTTAATGGTAAACCAGTAATAATAACTGTCACTTTCAAATAGTTGCCTACTACAAAATCAGATGGATCATTTCATCCTCCTAACCACTATAGTTTGGACAAAATAAATCTTTTTGTTGACTGTTTTGTAAACATGTACATTTAAATATGTCGTATTTATGACAGTAAAATATAGGGCTGCAAGCAAGTCCAAAAATGCCCCTCGATTCCTCGTTTTGGAAGAATCGACTCAGACTCGGTTAATTGCTTGATTATTGCCCACGAAATAAACTTCATCATATTTAGACATATTACACCTTATAAAATGATTAAAATGTATACAACAGGAAATAATCTTGATAATTCATTGAATTTTGGAAAAAAAAGACACATTTACAATACAAAATACAGGAAACTTTAAGCATATTTATATTGCGAGATTTGAGGTGTCTTTGAAATATGTTATATTAAAATGCGGTCTAATAAAAACATTGTTACACAAACAATTCACATTTGCAAATGCTTAAAATATAAAAAATTAAAACAGAAACACCTTATATTAGTAAAATATATAAATATATTCATATATTTTAAGAAAAAAAATTAATTTTTTAGTTGACTTTACATCTATGTTTAGTTGTTTTCAAAGACCCTCAAGTATTAAACTGAATCATTTCGTTTCCGAGTAACCGAAGAATCGTTGCAGCCCTAGTAAAATAACTATTTGTGGACACCATTAACTTCACATGTTTAGCACTGGCTGTTGCATCATCAATGGGCTACAGTTGAAGACGGTCAGCATGGGGATTTTTTTTCTGTAACAAGAAATCTGTCCAAGCTATTGATTTCTTGCAAACTTCCCGAGCATTCCCTAAAGAGCCTGAGTAACTGATCCAAATTGTTAAATGAAGAGGAAAAATGGAAATTCACCAATTTAATCCTTCCACTTACAATGCTCAAAAACTGACATTGGACCTTTTTTTTGGCATGATTTTATGTACAGAACCTGGCAAAGACTTTTTTCTAAAAAAACTATATCTCATGTATCATCACTTTAAAAAAAAAATCATGTCACTGCAAGAGTTCTGAACCTGTTTATATTAATTAAGTGTCTCTGAAAAGGGGGCATAGTTTTCAAGTTTTATTCCTTGTTATGGGGTTATGATTGTTTGGTTTGCAAATTACCTTCCTTTCATGTTTGTAGTTCACAGCTTTACAGTTATCTACAACACCTCCGTTATACTCTCATTATATTCACAAGGTGTTAATTTTAGCTAATTAAGCTGAAAAAAAAAAATGAAATAAAAATTCTGACCTGGAATATTACACATGAAAACTGAGCCCAGATCCAGACTTGTGGTGTCTTGTTGCCCCCATTGCCCAATTCTTTTCTTGTCATTCCCCTCAGAGTAAGTGGTACTAGGATTGGGATGGCTTTGTTTTTTTTTTCCCCCTTCATCTCTCATAAGAACACCAAGTCCATTGAACCAGCCAATAGCATTAATGTTTCTCTTGGAGGCAAGATGAAAAAAAAAAGTCTCCGGCTGATGTGAGGCTGAGATGGTGATAATGGGTTTCATCAATTTCCAACTCAAATTGACAGCCAAACTCTGAAATTTGCCACTCACTGTTGTGTTATTAATAGTGTAATATTCATGTAAAAATGGAGTGTGAATGAATTTTTTCGTAGGCCATAAAAAGAAGTATGAAAGTAATGGCGAAAAGGGGAGATTTTGCATGTCAGAGTATAACTTGTAAGCGTGAGATGAATTGGAGTTTTTGTGCACTTTGGTTGGGAAAATTCTTTGATTTGTGTGCATTGAGACGCTTGGTGGGCTTTTCTTGTACAAGTGATGGTGGTTAAGTGGTCAGTATGGAATGTTTGTGTTTTTCAGGAAGTGTTGAATGTTAGAATTATATTTGTCATTAAAACACAGCAAATTTTAATATCATCCATTGTTCTACAGTAAAACCTCTTTTGCCTAGACTTGGTGGGAGAGTAGGATTTGTTTGGATATTCATGAAATTTTAAATTTGAATGACTGAAAATGAATTTATTAAATGGAATATATGGACTAAAGGTCACATGATAGAGGCTCTAATGTTCTGTTTTAACTCTACAATATTTAGTATACCAAAGGGTATACAATTTCTTTTCTTGTGAGAACTGTGAAGTATAGAATTCTCATGAGAGAGAGAGACCAACTCGGGTCCTTAACATAAAAATATTTTTACTCAATATTTTACCTCTGGGAGACCATATGGCCAGTTTCACTGCTGTAATATGGTTGCTTCCCCCCATATGTACAGCATATTGTTTAATTTATGAAGGTAAATATCTCAATTGACATTTAAGGTCTTGATACAAAACATTTGATTAATGCATGAAACAATGCTTGTATGAAAGACCTCTTGAATGAAGAATGCTTCAAAAATGAAAAATTTAAAGTAATTAATTGCTAAAGATGTAGTTAAATGTAGGGATAGGTTGCTGGTACCGGTATCGGCAGCATTTCAGTGAAATCCCACAGTAATTTACAACCTACAACTGGCTTCTCTATTGTCAGCACATGTAATTTATAGGAAAACATAATATATTAGAAGCTACATTAAGTCTGAAGAAATGATAAACTCTTTTCTCATATTTTTTGTAGATTTTAAGCTTTTTCTTATGATTTTTTTTTTGAAAAGCAGAAATACCATGATTTGTTTTTGTGGTCTTCAGTTCCTATTTGTTTGCCTATTTGATTAGGGATATATTAGAACACAATGTTTTGAGTATTCTGGAAACAGGAACAGTTTGCAACCAACCCATACCTAGTCAAATAGAGGAAGGATAATCTTTCTCACTGCAGATGATCTATATATAATTTTTTGTGTACTTTTCTTTGATTTTAGCTTGACAAACCTGGTACTCCAGTGTCGAAAGCTGCCACTCCCACCAGTTCAGGAAAAGTGACCCCAGGACCAATGGCTGGTCCCGCACCAAAACAACCTCCCAAACCTCCAGGCCTTGGTATGCAACCTAGTGTACTTTGTGAATATGTCTGGACAGTGTTACAACTAGCAGCCTCACAGAATCGTATTTATATTTGGGTAAAGGGCTGTTATATAGAGTACTTGTGTACTCATTAGAGAGTCAAGTAACACTATATTTGCAGTAGAGAAGGAAGAAAAGGGACGATGTTGTACTTCTTAAATATCAGCAATTTTCAAAACATTTTGGTGAATACAAATTTTCTTCAGATTTTCAAAAAAATAAAGTTACCAATTTTGGTTTGCTTTATCACCCATAAAAAAGAGAATCCCTCATGCCTGTTGGTAAAAGAGTATTCAAGTACACAAACTGCTGTCCATGATAGTCTAAGGTGTTGGTTGTAATAGGTAGGGTATCCATTTATTCCTGAATATAGTCTCTGGTGAATGATAGGTCATTCAGATATTTTCTGTGTAAAAAGCCTTGTAAATAGGTATTCTGAATTTGGGTACTTGTCTATCACCCATTCTTAATGTATAATCAATCACCAAAATAAATAAGTAGTTGCTTTTGGGGGGAAAAAACTGTGGTTAATTAATTTCCAACTCTTTGGTGAATTCAACTTAGATAATTTCTACAGTCACATATTTTTAGTAGCAATTATGTCTTATATATTTTTGAAAATCTTCCAAATTCTCGCTTAATTTCATCTTAATTAATTTTAACTCAATATGTTTTTGTTAAGTTAACTGTAATTATGTAGAATACTGCTATATTAGATACAAGCTAATACATGTATTTTTGTGATCAGTCATTAAAATGTTTATACATTTTGATGACCTTTAGCCACTGAGGAGATGTGAACAGAGTTGAGCTTTGCCCTTCATGCTCTCAAGCCTTTATGTTTAGCAATACTGGGCATCCCTCAAAATACCCAAACTTGGTAGTATTTCTGAAATGTTAGCAGTAATTTTGACATTGTACATGGCCATTGCTGGTCTGGTTGTATATCTGTTGAAAAATACTTGAAGACCTGGAGGGATTAATGAGAATGTGTAATGTACCATTTGATATACAATAGGGATGCGTTGCTCTCACCGGTATTGGGTGCTCTCATATATCGAGAGCCCTTTTATAAATGTCCCTTGGATTGTCAACACATGTAATTAAAGGAAAACTGAAATATTGGAAACACACCCCCAAATGTGAAGAAATTGTATCCTTTTATCTCTTATATATTTGTACATTTGGGGAGTTTTGTTGAGAAACTGCCATGTTTTGGTTTCATGAGTTTCACTTTCTATGAGTGGCTATTCAGGGATGGTTGGGGGTTGGGTGGGGGGTTGTGTGTACTAAAACGCATGTTTTTTCAGAAACCTTTAGAATTTGGCAACCTCCGGATGTAGATATTTTTGATACCACCCCATCCCTAACGTATAACATGTTTTAGAGAGTTCAACAAAAAGAGCATTTACAAAAAGTAGCATTATGTTTTAGAGAGTTCAACAAAAAGAGCATTTACAAAAAGTAGCATTATGTTTTAGAGAGTTCAACAAAAAGAGCATTTACAAAAAGTAGCATTATATTTATGTGCCTTAATTTTCTAAATATCTAGCCATATTTTACTGGGGTGGACATAAATAAATTGCTTCCCTTTAATATTTGACTGAGAATATATGCTATGTACAAAGGCTTGAGAGTGAGTTAAGTGTTTCTTTCTGCATGTGATATTTAGACTAGACAGATTTATGTATACGTTAATCACTTCATTCAATCAGTAAATATGCACAGTATCTTAGTTTTAATGTTTAATGTGTCTGGATGAAGGTAAACTTATGATTTCTTATTTGAGAAAATGTTTTATATCGGGATCAAAATTGGTGAAAATGTTTATTTTCACTTGTTTATACAGTTTTAGTAGGTTACCAGTTTAATATATTTGGAGAAAATTACATTGTTTTACTTTCTTGAAATCTTGTTTTGTGTATTGCATGTTAAAACTGATTCTGTATAAGTTTGAGGCATGATTGTCTTTCACTTCACCTTGATCAGAAGCATACTTTACTTTCTATTTGACTGAAAATTACATGTTATGATTCACCATTACTAAGCAAAATTTGAAAAAGGTATTTTATTATAGTGGTTCAGTTGATGGTAAATTTTGAAAAGGACTATCTATTTTATGAGTGGCATTTGTGATCAAAATCCATCTATAGTTTAATGAATAATTGAAGAATCCATTTAGCAAATTTTAAATTCAATTTAACCAATGCATTCCATCCATCTCCCTGCTTACACAGAATCAGATGTAGGGTAGTTAAATTTGGGAGAAGAAATTAAGTATTTATCTTTTTACAAGCTCATAAATACTGTTTTCTTGGCAACAAGTTTATTTTGTTTATGTGGTGGTGGGGGAGGCCTATAATAGGAAGTATGATAATGTAACTGATAACTATGGTTCCGAAAAGAAGAATGAAAAATTAATTCTACAATACCCAAAATTTATTTTAAATTATCTTGGAATCTTGTGTTAGAGAGGGTACTTCTATTTTTTGCATTTCGTTTTATGGTCAGTTGCATGTAAATCTTACTATTCTGATCAGAAGGATCTGCAGTATTTGTTTTGTATTACTTCAGACAACCTGTTTCCAATAGAGGCAATTCATAGACTTTTTATGTTAGAAATTATGTGTACATGTACAAGTTTTGGTTTAAGAATTGCTCATTAACAAAAGCAAAAACATACACTAAGTTAGTGTTTGAATTTTCAGTGGTATAATATAGTTTATTTAAATTAATAAATCAAAACCTGTACATATTTAGTTCATAATCTTTTTTTTCTCTCCATTTTCTTGTTCTCCGACAGTCCAGATCATTGCTAACATTTAGAATGTGTGGAAGATTGGTTTTAAAATGCTTTTACTTTGAATCACAAGCATATAAATCACAGCAAGTTGGGTTTTTTAAAAGATTTTTCCCTCCTCATTAAATTGATTTATTACCAAAGGAAATCTGTGGTACAGATATTGCTTTTGGCCCAACCTTTAACTGATGGGTTTTTACCTGCCATCTACACCAACTGTGAATCATATTTGGAAAATTTGGGCTGAGAGGTTCCAGCATCTTTTGTGGCATTATTAACTTGAATACTAGATGTATATCAAAATTATACCCTGAGAAAACAAGTCACATCCAACTCTTTACAGAGATGTATCATTGCAATATCTTGTGGCAAAATAACACTGGCTGCAGTTTGAACTTTGCAGAGACTTTCTTGTTCATCTTGATTTGTCAAGAACTTTTGGGAAAATAGAACTGCAATTTAACTATATACCGAGGTAATGACAGAGTCTTGAATCATTTAAATATGAATTCCAGATTACCATGTTGGTAATACTTAAAGACAGAAAGTCATGTAAATGACACCTTGAGCTGTTTCAAAACTTGTACTCATATTCTTTTTCGGGACCTTTTTCTCTATTTTATAGACATGTGTATTTCAATGCTTCATGGCTTTGTATAATCTGCTCCACACTAATGCGCTGTCTGTTGGTGGTGTTTTGGCCTGTGTTTTCTGTGTTGACTGTTGTGTTAGGTAGTCGTTGTTGTTTGAAGGCTCTGCTCTGTCCCCTCCCCATACAGGTGGCTACCATCAATACATGAATCCTCACATGTTACCATCAGATCTCCCACCAGGCATGGCTGCTGCGGCTGCAGCTGGAGGTGCCATCAACAACATCTCGCCAGGGGGAAGCATGCCCTACAGGCAGCCACTGGTGAGTGAGTGGTTGTAAAGAGTGCGACAACATGTCAGAATATTGTAAGAATTGGGGTAATGTGCCAAAACATGACAGAATAAAAACATTAAGGTAGTACAGGAAATGTAATCCCAACAATAGCTACAGGTAAGTGATAAGATACAAAGATCAGAGTCACTGCCAAATTGTCACAGGATAAAGAGTTAGAGTAACATAGGTCACAAAGATTGATACAGGAGATATGATGATCAGTCATACATTATATGATGTATAAAGATTGAATTAATTTAACGTAGAAGGCATAGTTTTATTACTGAAAGTGATCGCCACTGTTGGATAATAGTATAACAAGGGGCTGTGTGCTTTCAGTATTTGTCAGCATTGAGGCTATAATTACCTTCCAATCAAATACTGGTACATTATGGACTAAAAAATGGAGTAACAGAGGACAAAATGGACATACATAACTGTTTAGCTAGTTGTTTAGAAGTTATAGGATGAAATATTTGAACACTTTCTGGTCCTACAAGGATGCATTAATATAAAAGTTATTTTGGAGGTAGTGATCTTAAGGTTATATTTGTATCAGGTGTCAATATAAAGGCATTCTTACTGCTAAAAGGTACTCCCCAAGCTATGCATTAAAATGCATTAATTGTATCCCCGGACGAAAGTCGGGGATACTTAGGATTCAGTACAGTCACGCCGCCGCCGCCGCAGAGATTTCCTTTTGGACGCGATAACTTAAAAAATATTTTAGTTAAAAAATTCCTTCCATAAAAAATGCAGTCTGGACTACTGTCAGTGACGGATTTACAATAATGATCTTGGTTTTCAGTAGAAATAACTGTCAGTAATTATCTTTCAGAGTTGCTTCTAGGATGCGTTTTCCGCGGGATCGCGCATTAATTCGCATTACATACGCGGATTTTCTTGGAGTCTGCGGTGACCAAATTATACGAGAACGCGTAGTACACAAGGCGATGCGGGAAATATATGAAGCGAAAAGACGAGAGATCTAGAAAATCGAAACACTGCACGGATCGAGAGTTTGTCGAGGTTTTGATTTTTCCGTCGAAACATTCTTCGAATAATGCCTGTTGACAATTGTGGTTTCGTGATCGTTTACAAACTTAAATATATTTTGAGGTACAGACAGTATTTGGACATATTATACCCAAAAATATAAAATTAAGCTGAAAGTGGATGATTATATAAAAAATGGCTGCAAGAAAAACGAAACTTACAGGAGACTGGATTGTTACAACAGGCCATGGCAGTGAAGCCGGTGCTGACCCGGCGTAGGTATCTGTCGGATTTCCCAATAATATATGTGTAGAAAAATATTTTACTTGATCAAAATTCATGGACAGCTCATTAATATTAATGAGGTCACTAGAGCTGTAATCAGCAATGATTTCTGTAGATCGATGCTCGCTTGTTAGATGCGAGTTGAATTCGAGTTGAACTCGAGTAAATGACACAAATATAAATAAAATATAGCCGATGTACGGGTTTTCGATATATTCACGTTTTCGATCAGTTAAACTAAAACCTCAAAGTCTCGTCTTTGGCTGATGTTTTTATAATATTTACAATGAATATGCAATCACACTGAATCAGAGACTTTGTGGATTTAATTGTGTTGTTATATTTCTGATCATTTTGGTTGCGTTCGTTTTGATAGTCATCATTGTCCGTTTACGTTGTCATATCGAAAACCCGTCCATCGTGGATAATAATGTCCAAATATTGTCATCAAGGGATCCGCCAGTGACGTATTTAGTACCATTTTATTGCAAGGAAATATATTCTGTTGCCGGTTAATTGTACAGGTATGTATGAGCACATTATGGAACATCCACGTAAATAAGGAAATGAAAAAATACGGCCATTGCTCATTGATTTTTTTTGTCTTGATGGTTAGATAAATTGTAAAAGTACTGGTTTTATAACAAGACTAGTATATCATAATTTATTTCTTAAAAACTCGAGTTTAAATTACGTAAATCGATGTTTTCCCAAATATCGCCCACCGAGTTACGACTCGAGTTTCGGTCAACTCGTTACAGCACTAGAGGTCACAGATTTTGATGTTGGTTTCTTAATATTTTTCTGCTTTAAGATCAAATATCATATCTACTAGATGGACTACTGTACTGTACAGAGCTCATGAATATTTACATATGCGTAAAAAATATTTGACGATTCCATTGGATTTTTTAACAATATTTTACTTGAAGAATTTGTGGACTACTCATTAATATTCATGAAGCCATAGTTTTCTTTGGGGTTTTCCAACATATTATAATTTGTACGAATTGATGGTGTAATGACTGAATTTGTGATGCCCTGACATTAGATGAAAACTTAAAACCACAATGCCGTGACAGGCAAGGAGCCACTTTGATGTAAATAACCATTTTCAGTATTTTTTTAAAATTCTATCACTAGCCTTGAAGTTTATTTTTATTGGACAAGACAATAAAAATTGACCACTAATTAATAGAAGCCCAGTTAAAAATGTCTAAATAAACTGAAAATGTATTTTTTATTAGTTTAAACTTCGTCATAAAGTCGTCCCCCACAATTTTTATCCCCTCCCCCACATTTTGTGTAGTGGTGGGGGATCGCCCCCACTTTTTGAAATTCCTAGAATCAACACTGTCTTTGAAATCGAACCTTTGAAATCTATCAATCGTTCCTGATATTTTAATCATATATATGTTGTACTGTGGGTCTATGTTATCTTTAATTCATTTACGATAATAGTTATTATAATATATATTATAATAATAGTTATCTCCTGGAATAAAATGGATGTAAGTTCTGTCACTTTATTGTCAAGAAGTTTAACAACTTGCAGTTAAGTTTCATAGATAATAATTAACATGTAAACTTTTAAATAGTGACACGTGTTGAAATAACATAAAATATCCTCAGTGTGACAGAATACAGCTAATTAAACTGAACACAATGGTGAAAAAATTATGAAAATTGGACAAGAAATAAGGAAGTTATGGCTATTTAAACATATATTAAACATAAAAACGAAGTACCGCGATCACATATATTCCCGATTATCGCCCATTTAAAACGACTTTAGTTACCGCTGACTCTTCTGAAACTGTACCTTGTAGCCAGTTAGTTCGCCTTCATGTTAATAATATCGCTATTCGTTGTAAAACCATGCTAGTTGTGTGTTATTCCTTCATTGTAGCCAGCATTTCTATTATCGTCCACTCAAAACGTCTTCCGTGGTTTCGGTTTTTTTTAGGGATCGATGTAGATGCTAAAACACGGACTCGAGTTTGGAAATCGAGTTCTCGGCGAATCGTTCCACCACTATATATAATACATATATATGTCCTCTGTAAGCATGCAGAAATTCGACCTTGAAGCTCTTCATTGAAGGTCATCCACTGACCGAGGGTCATTTTTGGCCTTTTTGGAAATATTTTCACACTTAATGCTGACTATATTGCATGGAAACTATTGAAAATGGCTTTGGAGGTTGAGTACATGATGGACTTCTACCATCCAGGCTTACTGGTTACAGATCTTCATTTAAGGTCATCCACTGACCACCAGAGTACCTGACCAAGGGTCATTTTTGGTAATTTGGAGATATTTTCACACTTAATGCTGAGTACATTGCATGGAAACTATTGAAAATGGCTTTGGAGGTTGAGTACATGATGGAGTACCAGCATCCAGGCTTACCGGTTACAGATCTTCATTTAAGGTCATCCACTGACCGCCAAAGTACCTGACCGAGGGTCATTTTTGGCCCTCTATTTGTTTGTTTGTTTGTTTGTGAACAAGATAACTCAAAAACTGACAGATGGATTTTGATAAAATTTTCAGGATATGTCCAAAATGGTAAAAGGAAGATATGATTAAATTTTGGGAGTGATCCGGATCACTGTCTGGATCTTCTGGATCCATGAAATTTAATTTTTAAAGACAGATAACTCAAAAATTTATGGGTGGATTTTGATGAAATTTTCAGGAAATGTCCTAAATGGCACAAGGAACAAGTGATTAGATTTTGGGAGTGATCTGGATCATCTGGATCCAGGCTGCCAGATGTGTGTACAAGATAAATCAAAAACTTATGGACGGATTTTGATGAAAATTTCAGGATATGTCTGACAAGGTAAAAGGATGAAATGATTGAATTTTGGAAGTGATCCGGATCACTATATGGATCTTCTGGATCCATGAAATGTAATTTTTAAAGACAAATATAAGTGACAGAACTAGTGATTACCTTTTGGGAGTGATCTGGTACTATGGAGAATCCTGACCTGGTGCTCCAGGAAACAGGCTCAAGACCGACATATTCACGCCTTTACTATGTCCCGTCCGGGGATACGCAATCTCTAGTTTAGTTGATTAGATTGAGTTACTTTTCCATCGTAGTATCTACTGTCAAAACCACAAAGTATAAAGAAACATACTACAAAAAGAATGTATTCAATGTTCATGCTATTGAGATATTTTCAGATGCCAGGCTATGATCCCCATGCACATATGGGGCGTGACATGAGAGGAGCAGTGATACCTGGCGGAAAACCGTAAGTGGGGTTCTTGTTTTCTTATCTGAGACCCACAAGAGTTGTTCTGGTGATTGTTTACTAATTAATGGATGTCTTATCTCCCAGGTCTAGGTATATCTTCTCGTGTAATTCAAAAGCAGACCCCAACTAGTAACGCCAGTTACTGATCAAAAATATACAAGTAGTTCTGAAAACTCCGAAACTTGTCCATTTATTTATTTATTTGGGGTTTTAGTTGGAAGGGCAGAGGAAACTAGTACATACAGTTGGTGAAGGCTCTGTACTGTAATCTGCTGACCAACAGCAACCAACTACCAGCTTTCCCACTTGAGGTAGAGCTGTGAACCGAACCCCGGCCTCAGAGGTGGGAGGTGAGAATGTTACCACTCCGCCACCGTGCCCCCGCCCCAAAACTTGCCCAAAAATGTCCCCAAAGTGACTGTTGGCTTGGAACTACTTTAATATGGTGGTATCAAATGAAGTTCTAGCTAGAGCATATTTTCACCTTCAATACATTTCTGTTGAAATATTAATTCCAACTTAATTCCATAACCAAAAACATATACTCTAGCTTTGACCACCACTTTCTGAATCATCATGTGTGTTTCAGCTTCTATGTACTTTTGTTTTAGAGCCTATTCATTCCATGTGAGTGCAGACGGTCAGATGCAGCCTGTGCCATTTCCACCGGATGCTCTCATTGGTCCAGGAATCCCTCGCCATGCTCGCCAGATCAACACACTCAACCACGGGGAGGTGGTTTGTGCAGTCACCATCAGCAATCCCTGTCGACATGTGTACACTGGAGGAAAGGTATGAAAATACTGCATCAGTAAAAACCATTGGTACCCCTAATAGACATGTGTATACAGGAGGGAAGGTATGAAATTACTGCATCAGTAAAAACCATTGGTACCTCTAATAGACATGTGTATACAGGAGGGAAGGTATGAAAATACTGCATCAGTAAAAACTAGTGTTCTCAAAATACCCTTTTTGGTGGGACCGGGTAGGTATGGATTTCCGCGGGCGGGTACCCGGGTACTCGCACCGATGGGCGATAATAGGTGATACTACAAAAATGTCCACATTTACAAACTTAAAACTTACACAAATAATGGGATCCAACCATTTGCTTTATATCTCGTCGGCCACATTTTTTGCATTCAAAACAGTACGACACAGAAGAAATGTTAACCAAGAAAAGATTTCTGTACATTCAAAACACGGTTGTTAATAGACATGTGTACACTGGAGGAAAGGTATGAAAATACTGCATCAGTAAAAACCATTAGTACCCCTAATAGACATGTGTACACTGGAGGAAAGGTATGAAAATACTGCATCAGTAAAAACCATTAGTACCCCTAATAGACATGTGTACACTGGAGGAAAGGTATGAAAATACTGCATCAGTAAAAACCATTAGTACCCCTAATAGACATGTGTACACCGGAGGAAAGGTATTAAAATACTGCATCAGTAAAAACCATTGGTACCTCTAATAGACATGTGTATACTGGAGGGAAGGTATGAAAATACTGCGAAGGTAGAAACCATCGGTAATCCCACGAAATATTTGTACAGTGGAGAACAACTATGAATATATTATGTCACCATCATGTAACCTCTAGAAAAGGTGTGATTATAATACAAGAGTAGAAACCATAACTCTAATAGACATACATACAATGCAGAAAATTGTTGAATACCACTGTTATATAGAAACCATCGGTAACCCCATTAGATATATGTACATTGGAGAAAGACTATAAATATATTAAGCCACCATCAGTAATCTGGAGGAAAGGTATTACAATGTTGCGGGAGTAGAAACCATCAGCAATCCTAACAGGCATATGCATGCATCATCATCCGTAATCTGGAAGAAAGGTATGCAAGTACTGTATAAGCAGAAACCATAACTCCCAACAGACGTGTACACTGGTGTTTTTTGGTGGGGGGGGGGGGGGGGGGGTTTGGATAAAAGTAAAAATAAATTCATACCTGGGTGATAACTTTTGAAAGAATACTTTCAGTTACTTGTGTTATTTTTCAGGGGTGTGTTAAAGTATGGGACATCAGCCAGCCAGGTAACAAGAGCCCTGTGTCACAGCTAGATTGCTTGGTAAGAAACACTTAATAGTGCTCAGCTTCAGTCGAATTTATGAAGTTTTCAGATATAAACTAAAAAACATAATAACTACATTAAAGAAACATCCAAAGTTAGTAGTGTTTAATAGACATATTTCATGGTATGCAATATGCTACAGGTACATGTAGATTTATCTTACTAATCTGTACCTAGCTTTAGATTGAGTAAACCAAAGCCCCCAAAAAATAGATGTATGGAAGAAGGGGTAAATTTTAGGTAATTTTGCATGGATATAAAAGTTGTAGACTGACAGAAGTGAACATTAAAGACTCCCACCAATAGATGATTCTACCAGTATATTTCAAATAAAGTATAACCGAAGAAGCTTATCGTTCTGTCAGATTTCTGAATCTTAAGCCATTAATTGATTGCAGTTCTTCGGTGACCACCTGAGTTCCAACAAAATCATGTTGTGTACCCTTTGGCAATTTACTTGATCAAGATGTAAGCTCTTCTGTTAGAGTCTCAGTGGTTTTGAATCCTGTTCCTGGCAACATATGGGATTTACTGATGACCTATCAAAGCATGATTGTGGCAGTTAAATGAGACCCCCCCCCCCCCCCCCCCCCCCCCCCCCAAAAAAAAAAAAAAAAAAATCCAAACCTTGACTGATCCCAATGTCTCCTGGAACAGAAATGATGGGTGCAAGCAAGTGACTGGATTCCTACCAGATCTAACATTTTGATCTGTTCCCCAAGTGTGCCGAGACTTAATACAAGTACAGAAAAAGAATCATAAATTCAGAGGCAAAGAGATGTAAAAGTCAAATGCCTTTAGGTATTATAAGAGATTATTTCAAATGGATTATTTCCACTCTACAGTTATTCCAGATAACAGGGTGTCAGTTTTAATAGGTGTAAGGCCCTCTCAATAACCTGTTGTTGTACTTAAAATGGACTTCTGCCACAACCATTTCCATGTCTTGTTTTCAGCCACGTGAAAACTACATTCGTTCAGTAAAATTAGCCAATGAAGGGAGCACACTGGTGGTAGGTGGAGAGGCCAGTTTCTTGTGTATCTGGGACTTGGCTGCCGTAAGTGGCTGCAGAACTACCTACTCTCACACAGTCGTGCTGTCTTCTTTGTTTTGTATACTGTGTATATTTTACCACATATTTATATAGGACTTGGCTTGCTGAAGGGGAAAGTGTCTGGTGTTCTCTTTCTATTAGTGTGTGAACAAGTTACTTTGTGAGAAACTAAATGGGACAAAATCAATATTTGAAAATTTAATAAGTGAAATATATTTATTACTCAAATGATACTGGTTTCACGTATTGTGTGTACAAATTATTATTATCATATGGTTGGTTCTCCATGGTTTGTCTGTGTTTTTGACGCACAAAATTTTTGGTTGTTCACTGGCAGTTGATAAACCATATTCCAAATTTTGTTACAATATACATGTAACTTCCTTGATTTGTTCCTGAAGTAAACCAAAAAGTGTCTACCAAAGATTATCAGAAATTTGTATGTTTTACTTTATTGTCAAAACCAGTCAAAAAAACTCTCTGTTTTCATCAAAATTGATCCTGTGGAAGTAAAGTTTCAATATATCCAGTTGTAAAGTTATGGGCTTGTGTTAGCAATATTATGCTTTATACTTGGCACTGAGAAAAGATTCACTATACTTTCCCCATCAGAGGAGCTCTTGTGTCTGTGTGAGTTGTGTTGTTTTTATTTACTTCTACATGGTTTTTGCTTGACTTTCTGGCACTTTTCAGCAAAGGGACAACTATATCCGTTCAATAAAACTCCTCCAAGATGGGCGCACACTGGTGGTCGGCGGAGAAGCCAGTACAATATCTATATGGGACTTAGCTGCTGTGAGTGATGTGTGCTTATTACTAGTCTGTACTGAAAATTAACCCATCCAGCTCCTCCCTCTGCAATGTGTTGTATAAACTTGCAACCTTTGACATGGTGACAGAAAAAACAACAACAAAGTTTTGTTAAAGTTCCATTTACTATGTTACAGTTTAAATCTTGACTACCCTTTGACTGTTTTAAACTAAACAAGGTACTATATTTGAAAAATATTTTTTAAAATGAACTTTGGTTGCAGGCTGTATGGTCCAGCACATACATCTGGAATTGACCTATGCTTTAAATACATTGCAAACTAAGATACAAAAGTTAACTGGAATATGACAAGAAACTTTTTTGTATCAGTGGTGCATTGGTCACAGTAAACTTTCATGCTATTCACCATTGAGTACTCAACTTATATAGGTTAAAGAGGATATATTTGATCAGGATCCCACCACATTGTATTTACTGTAGCAAAACACAGAATTTCGTACATCTGATATGAGCTGACCGTACAGTTGACCCAATGGTTTTGTATAGTTGCCAATAGAAATGTAATCCCCGACACTATGACCCATTAGTTTGTGTATTGCGGTGGTTTGAGACTAATGCTCTGTAATACATGTAATGTGTGCTTGTAGTTCTCTGTCCTCGCGTCTCTGCATACCAGCTTGTTGTGTGACAACTGACCCTTACTAATTGTGAAGTAAAGCTTCTGTCATGCCTACATTCATCAGATAAATATCAAATACTACTCAAACGATATGTTAAAGATTGTGTTGTTGGCCACAGTTTATAACTAAAGTCTGATTTTCACACCTATTTCAACAGCCGGGGATATATTGATAGCCTGCCCCAATATAACCCTGGCCGTTTAAATGGATGTGAGAATTCTGACCTTAAACCCCCCCAATGCAGGGGTATTTCCATTTCTGAGCCATGTCTACAGCATTGGAGTATTGGTTATTAAAAAATGTGAAACATAGTATCACATTATATGTAAAATTAGCCATTCAAGTCTTATGGTTAGTTTTTGGAGCTAATTACTGATGAGTGTATAAAAATGTTGTCGTGTTACAGCATAGTTGTGGTTCCAATCAGTCATATAAGACATTCTGTGTGAAGCATGCGTCATGTTGAATATTAGGTAGAGTCATGAAATAACAGATAATTACCCTCATTTGAATGCCTTCATTGTGATCTGTTCATATGTTACTGTTGAGGTATTTTTTTTTGAAAGATACAATAAAGTAAATGGCGATGTAAATTTCTGATAACTAATTTTAGAGGTAAAAAAAATGATTTTTTTCTGATGATCATGTGAGCATTGGTTCCAGATTTCTGTCTATTCTTTAGGGGATGGTAGGTCCAGTGTATCTGTATCAAGAGCATCAAATTAAATACGATGACGAGATTTTACAACCGCCACTTTGCTTGTCGACACATAAAATGGAAGGAAGACTTAAAATATTAGAAATATACCCAAAATCTGAAGAAATTATGAGCTTTTTTCCCATATTTTTGTGCATTCGCAGTCTATCATAGCGATTACACTGACCAGAACTGCCATGTTTTTAATTATGAGATTTAATAACTCAGTCTCCCTTGTCAACACATATTATGGAAGGAAATCTTAAAATATTGAGAACAGACCACAAATCTGAAGAAATTGCACACACTTACCTCCTATTTTTGTCCATTTGGGGACTTTCATTGTGATGTCATTGATAGGAAAAATCCAATTTCGATTGGGATGTACTAAAATGTAGAGTCCCAGAATCGGAACAGTTTTGCATTGGCAGCCTCCTAATGTACACATTTTGTATACCGACCCATCCATAGTATTCTTAAACATTTATTAGTACATTTGTTTTAACTTGAAGTGTTCATGAGAACAAAAATCTATGACTAAGGTACTACACAAATTATTATAGAAAAGTGTCTGAATTATTATGTGTAAAAACAAAAATTTTATGAACTGGTAATTGAAAGCAAAAAAAGTGTCCTGTCTTAACTTTACCAAAGATTATTTTCACACATAAGCTAGCAGTGAAGGATTTCCTGGTTGTTCTGTAAATCAAAAACTTGACATCTTTGTGTGTAAAAAAATAAATGGAAGATTTCAACCATGCACATGATTTTCTCTTCTCCAAAATTATGGGATGATTGCTTCCTAGCTTACAAGAATATAATAATCTGAAATACCACATCCTATTTGTGAGATTTTAGAAGTAACCAACTGGAAAGTACCTGCAAATCTGGCAGCTGATGTAAACAAAAAAAAAAAACAAAAACAAAAAAACAAAAAAAAACATTGAAATTCCAAAATAATATTGTAAATGTGTGTCAACATACACAATTGTATGTTGAAAAATGTTAGCTAAGCCAGTAAATCTGACTAAAAGTCATGCTTCACCCATGATATATATTATGATATTATTGTAATAGTTTGGAAGTACCCAATTCACTAGTTTCTACTCATTTTCTGAACAAAGTTTGGTCGTTTTAAAATGATGGTCACAAGTCACTGGTAATTTGTCACACCTCCAACACTCATGAATGCTTATTTCATACTTCTCACTATATATTATGTATTATGTACATTATGTTACCTGTATGTTGTATTCTTTCCACAGGCCACACCTCGCATCAAGGCGGAGTTAACGTCCAATGCGCCCGCTTGCTATGCTCTTGCCATGAGTCCCGACTCCAAGGTCTGCTTTAGCTGCTGCTCTGATGGCAACATTGCAGTCTGGGACTTGCAAAGCCAATCTCTTGTTAGGTAATGTTACTAACTCCTTGCTGTAAATAATAGAAATTGTAAACCTTTAAAAATACCATATTTCTTATAAGTTAAAGCCTGAGACTTTCAAAAACTGAACTGTTGTTGGATAATGTCATGAACTGTAAAAATTAAGAATATCCGAGTCTTATTGGTCAATATCATAAACCATAATTTTATAGCGAAATACCCTTACCATTTCCTAACAGTAGCTATTTGTTGGAGCCATCCAACCCAATGGCCAACGCAGAGATGCGATTTTAAGGTTTACTAACAGTTGATGACCATATCTTCTGGAGTTATATATCTTATTTCTTTATTAGTAACATGAACTTGAGGGTTTTTGGTGGTGATACAGACAAAAGAATATAATTTAGGTCTATTTGATCTATTTACAGCCAAGTCCAGACATGGCCATACAGAGTTGCCATTACCATTTTGGGTTTTGTACCTTGAAACTGGTGATTAGTTTTGACTAGCTGTAAATGTGAACCTATATACTTTGCAGACAATTCCAAGGTCACACAGATGGTGCTAGTTGTATAGATATTTCTCCAGATGGGACAAAGTTGTGGACAGGTGGCCTTGACAACACCGTTCGTTCCTGGGATCTCAGAGAGGTATGTGATTCTCTTTTGAAGTCTGTGGTAGGGCCTCACTGATTCTGAAGTTTTGGAGTGTGGAGATTGATTGCTTGTCACTCGGGACCAAGGTTATGGATTTAAATCCATGTCATGATAATGGGTTGGAAATTACGAAAACCTGTCTCTGTATGCACTCTTTTGTGTGTGCTGTGTTATAAACAAGCAGTTTGTAAGAATGCACAAACCCTCACCTGGTGGTATTGCTGAAAAGAAAAAAAAATCACTAATTTTGGAGGACAAAGCACATGGGTAGACGCGAAATGTGTGTAAGTATAACCTCAATATGATGAATTTTTGAGTTGGTCATGTGGATATTGCCGAAAAATTTCAAAAACAATCTAGTTCATCTTTGAGGAACACCAGCTACAGGTAGAGCACACCGTGTTTCAGTATATAACCTGATCAGAAGTATAGTTAGAGTTGTGTACATAGATTATCAGATAGTTCTGAGATGTATATATCTGGACAAAGAAACAAACAGGAATACAATACCTTAACTGATTGCATTAACTTTGTCTGAAATCGAGACATATTGCCAATTGATTCAGTCAGTGAGGTTAACTGTCTCCAATCTAATTAGACACCCATAGTGCTTAATCTCTGCACTAGCAAATTCTGAAAAGGTTATTAAACTAGTTTACTGTTCAGCATCCTGTAGCATTGTACATGCATCGTTTATTAAGGACTCTAGCCAGTCATGGTAGGTCCTCTGTAGCCTAGTGGTTGACTCTGTAGCCTGTGATTTGTTGATTGACTCGGGTAGATTTAGTTAATATGCTTTGTCACTGCAATAATTAACATAAACATGTTCTTATTTTTCTGTTCCAGGGCCGTCAGTTACAGCAGCATGACTTCACCTCTCAAATCTTCTCTCTGGGTTATTGTCCAACTGGCGAGTGGCTCGCTGTAGGGTAAGTCACATGACTAACACTTGTACTCTGTAAATGGATCATGTCATCACAATCTTTTGTTCTTCCTAAATCCAAATGACTTTAATTTGTTTCATGAACTTTGTCCGAAATCAAAACATATTACCAATTTATTCAGTCACACAATCACTTTTTATAAGGACAATTTCTTCATCCAGACTTACAACCTGTATATATAATAAAGCTTCACCGTATTTTGGAAAATTGTAGATTTTTGTGTATATTTGACAGCATGGAAAGCAGTAATGTGGAGGTGTTACACCACAGCAAGCCAGACAAGTACCAGCTCCATCTCCATGAGAGCTGTGTCCTCTCACTCAAGTTTGCCTACTGCGGCAAGTGGTTTGTCAGCACCGGCAAGGACAACCTCCTCAATGCATGGAGGACTCCCTACGGGGCCAGCATATTTCAGGTAGTTACAAAGACTCGGTTGATGCAGGGTTAAGTCAGCGTCAAATAACCGATTCATACAGCAGGTGGTAACTTATATAGAGGGCAATTTGAAACAGTTTGAACTTTCCGTCTCCCATATATGGTTTAAAGTTCACCACCCATAGCTGCAAATTGTATAATTTGTGTAATTGTGTAATAAGAACATTGTAAGCCATTACATTCCAGTTTGTTGTAGTTTTGTACATGACTATCTGTGGTGGTTGCACACTTAAAGTGATAGGAAGTCTGAGACCAATATAGCTGTAAACACACTAACCATAGACCCTGTAGCACCAAGCATTAATTTGAGTGAGATAGTTGGATGTAATAATATGAACAACATCAATATATTTGCAATTGCTATACTTGTTAGTAGGCCAGCTGTGTTACTGTTGTTACAAACGATTAATAGTGTTATTTTACTGTGTACTTTCAGTCAAAGGAGTCTTCTTCAGTATTGTGCTGTGACATTTCCACAGATGATAAGTACATAGTGACTGGCTCAGGAGATAAAAAAGCCACTTTGTATGAAGTCATCTTTTGAGGGATAGCCATGCTTATTTGCAGGGATAATGATCTAGAAAAAGAGGAAAATTCAGTCTTGTCAAGCTGTGTTTGTGTTATGGTGATGGTGGTCATCTGTACTTGGAGATCATATGTAACTCAATATCTGTGTATGTGTGTGCGTTATATGTGTGTGCACGACTGGGCATTTATATTTTTGACAAAATAACCATAAAAAAAATAATAAAATCTGGAAGGAATAGACAAAGTCAAATGAAACTTTGGATTAAGTCATGTATGGAGTGAGAATCTGTGATGTATGTAAGCCAAACCATACATGAGTGATGTGACAGAATGGATCATGTGATGGTGCGTTGTACTGGAACTTTATTCATCCCACAACCCTAGGCTAAACATTTGGGGTATGATGATGTCACACGGTCCTTTGCACAACTCTTGGTGTTAAATGTACAGTGAAACAAGTTGATTACCTTGTCATATGGACTCTCTCCACATGTTCATAGATTCGGGGGATTGTATAGAGTTGAAAAAGACAACATGTGGATGCACAGAAAGTGACTGAAAGCTTTAATTACATCAGCCAAACTGCCTCAACGATGTCGTGTGACAGGGACAACTCTGTGTCAAAAGCTACAACTAGAAGTATGGATGAACTACTAGTGTTATATTAAACCATGAAATACAGTGGAGAAAGTGAACCACATGGATTAATTTTGTAAATAAAATACTCTTTAAGCGCTAAGTTTTAGGAGTATCAAAGAAGTAGTTGATACAAGTAGAATCTGTTAGAAACTAGAAACGTGTTAGCCGCCATCCTCAGTGGGTATTTGTGCTGTATCACCAGTGGTTAATGGGTGTCTACATTAGCCTGTATGGTGAGTGAGGACGCCCATTTTGTAGACTCAGCCATATTGTGTTATTTTTTTTTCTGTTATGACGTGTGTGTTGGCATTCAGAATGTAAGTTTTTGTCGATTGAGAAAAAATGAGAAGCGAAATGAGAAGGTGTATAGAAAAGACCAGAAGGTGTCTGGGGTTTATCTGTAGTTACAAAATGCTATAATGTGAGACATAATTTAACACCCAATTTATTGCTTCTGAGATAATAGATTCAGGAAAATTGATAAACCTGCCACAATTTCCAAATATTTTGTATTCTTTATACTTTCACTTTGTACCAACCATTAATATGAAACTGCAGAATGTTATTTTTTCACAGACAAAACATTGAATGAAGTAATGAGAAACTAATGTTTGCAGTACTATATATGGGTAAAATAAATGAAAAAGGGGAAAGTGGAATACATTGTCCAGACCTCTACCAGAAGATGCTATAGTAATGTGTTACACTTGTTACTTGTAATAAGGTTCCAACAAATGTTCTCTCTATTTCTGTTGTCATAGTTTCAGATTGTCCTTTTATTTTAAAAAATCTCAACAGTAATAATCCCAACATCTGTTTGTGTTTATGCATGTTAGTAAATATATGGGCATCGTGTGGTTTTTGTGGAGTCTGTCCACTCTCTACAGTTTGTAGTTTGTGGCTGCACTGGCCTTCACCTTTTATCACTGACATAAAAGTCAAGTTATGCAGGGGCTCGCAAATAATAAGGTATGTTATAATTAGGGATGGGTCGGTATGAAAAATATGTAGATCGGGATGTCGCCAATGCAAAACCGTACCGAATTCGGGACTCCGCGTTTTAGTTCACCCCAAACAAACATGGACGTTTCCTCAACGACATCGCAATAAAAGCTCATAAATGCACAAAATATCTGATAAAAACGTATAATGTCTTCATATTTCTGGTTTCTTTCCAATATTTTAAGTTTTCCTTTATTTATATGAGTTGACAAGCGAAATTGAGGTTATAAAGTGTCGTAACCAAAACATGGCAGTTCTGCTCAACGTATCGCTTATAAAAGTCTGTAAATGGACGAAAATATGGGATAAAAGCTTATAATTTCTTCAGATTTTGGGTATGTTTCTGATATTTTAACTCTTCCTTCCATTATATGTGCTGACAAGCGAAGTGGCGGTTGTAAAATCTCATCACGGTATTTCAGTAAAATACTCTCGACACCAAGATACCGGACCTACCGACCCATCCCTAGTTATAATGGATTAAAGTTGAAAACTTTAAAATTTGTTCTTCACCAAAAGTGGCGACAGTTGAAGGAGTTACAGTGAAGGACAAAATCAGTGAAGTTTCATAAGAAAAAAACCATGAGTTACAGGTATTGTAGTTATATGTTGTGAAAACAGAATTTAAAAGAAGAACAAAAACTTACCGTACTAGTTCTACAATTGATGTGACATCAAAAAAGAATTTCAATGTAAGAGAGTCTCTGTAATAATGGATTGTTGTGTCTCTTACAAGTGATAGATTATATTTTTGTTCTCTCAAATTTCTGCTACAAATAGTCGGTAAACTGTGTATAACACTCCAGTTCTGCTACAGTTAGAATTGAAGCGAGAGTTTTATGTCTAATAGGAATGGGGTTTCTTTTTAAAAGAAAACATTAAACAAATGGCTGCATTGTGAAAAGGCTATTCTGTGTATGTTTTTGTCACAATACATATGCGAACAATAATATGTTGTGGGAATCGATATACAAGTTGGGTATGTGTTACTATTTATTATTTTTGTTGTTCTGTTCTCTTCCACTCAATGGGAGAACAACATAAAGTGACATTCTGTATGTTTATTATAAAGTACATGCTGTTTTGTAAGAATCCGACAAACAAAACATGAAAAATAAGTGTATTTACAGGGGGTCAAAGGTTCACTTTAGTAGTGACTGCTATTGTCTTGTACAAGTCTAGTATTTTCTAGAATTGGACATCTTCCTAAAACATTTGTTGTAACAAATAAAAGAAATAAAGTTTCAAACCATGCCTTTTCCTCTTTTGTTTCATAGCTTGAATATATCCCATTATATCCCGATATATATGATAGAACCATTTTCTATTTATCTGGTATTGATGCCAAAATTCACCGGTCTTATGAACCATCCACACTGTACTATGTAGATGTATCAACACATATTGGAATTTTTGGTTTCAGAACTTTGTCCTTATTTGGTCCATAAATTGACTTCGTATGAGGGTCGTGCACATGAAAAAAATGAGGGCATCCCCCCCCACCCCTTCTTTACAGCCCTTCACCTCTTGGAAAATGCTGTCTTGTGTCATGTCGAACCTGTCTTACCCAAATGGGGAATCCTTACTTTTTAAACCTTATGGATACTATTAAAACACTAAATGCATCGGGCCACTTTTGTAACTGTATCTAAGATTTCATAAATTTTTGTCTATTTTAATCCGATTGATAAGGTATCGCTTTCAACCAAACTCCTAGACTTGGCAGGGTGAAAACATTTCCTTTCAAATAAAGGATTTTAAGGAAATCCAACTGGCATAATGATGAAAAAAAAATCAAATCAGTTGATACCCCTGAAACTTCTGAAATTCCTACAAAAAGATGCATAAAAATAAATCCCTTGCCACAGTCATTAGTTGGTTATAAACTATTTTACACAAAATTTTGCCTCATGTTACAAACTCTTTCACTTCTGGTTTTACTCTAGGGATGTACCAAAAGTGTTCGTCATTTTGAAATAAAACCTCGGTCTTCTGATGGTGAATTCACTGCATTAAACAATGTCCTATTCATGAAATCATACTGTTAAAAAATAATCGCAAATCATTTTTTTTTTTTTTTTTTTGGCTGAATTATTTTCACATTCGGATACTCGGGAGTTCATTGGAAGATGAAAATTTTTTAAATATCAGGAAAACCTCGTTAAAATCTCCTAATTTATTCAAGGGATTCAAATCTCGTGACCACTTGATGAAACAGTTGTTAGCAACTTCCTTGATGTTATATATTCGTGGATATTTTTTTGAAACAAGTTAAATCTGTACTCTGAAATATGTTTCATTATGAAACCCCGAATGTCCTGTAAATACATAGTAAGATTTTCAGAAGTGATCTTCAGATAATCTCACTCACTGCATATCATCTTTGAAGCATCTGGCTTTGAAGAAAAGTCATAAACTTTACCCCGTTTACAGTGCAGAATCTAGTATGTACTGTTTTCCCCCCCATGTTATTGTCATATTGATCAATACAGTGTAGTGAAGGCAATGTAACGCCGAAATAGTTTCATTTCTCATTTAATCCTATTGTATTTAACCCAAGTTCAGTGCGATTTAGATTTCAGTCTTGTATAAGAAATATGACCATTACTTTGTTAATGGTCGGATGTGCAGTATCTTGCCTCAGTCAAATTTTTATTTTGTTAGAAGAGTCTAGATGGGTACTGTAATGTTATGGGACAAGCTTTGCAGTGTTAACTTCTGGGATATAAAATTGTTTGTTAATATGAACTGTAGTGTCTATTGTTGATAATCATTGTGATGGTAAACTGGAGTTTAGAGGGATAAATGGCATTGTCCTAAAGTAAATTATATAAACCAGTTGATGTGAGGTGTGATGTTAAACAAAGGGACTTACACTTAGCCAAGTTTTTGACAAAGTCCAGGACTTAAAATGTACAACTTTGGTCTTAACTAGGTATGGGACTTAAATGGATTTCACAAAGAGTGACTCTGCTAAGTCCAAGCTTATCGAATAACCACAGTGGTTTTCTGTGTCATGTGACCTTTTATATCTATTCAAAATATACTGTTAGTGACATATATCCTTAATTTGAAGCATTTTATGTAAGGATAAGTGTTGTTTTGAAATGGAAAACCTTGTTACCACATATAAAGTTCCCAAAGACTACTTTAGTGAGGTGTTCTGTATAGTTATACTTTAGTTACAGCCATTTCAAATTTTGAAGTGGAGAAAAGTTTATGGCGGCCATATCTATGTCCTCTTTACAAAATTTAAGCCCGCTTCCTACCAGACTTAAAGTTAAGTCGACTGGCTTAGAAATTTTATGGACTTAGCTGCTTTGTGAAATCTGCTAAGTCTAAGACCACGGACGTACCATTCTGTTGACAAAATATAAGAGCAAAGTCTTAAATTTAAGTCTAAGTCTGAGCTTAAGTCGCTTTGTGAAATCGGCCCCAGGGGCCAGTTTCACAAAAGGTCTTAGACTTGGCTAAGTCAGGGACTTGAATCTAAAACTGGGGTCTTAGCTAGGTCCAGGACTTAAATGGATTTCACAAAGGGTGACTTAGCCAAGTCCCAGCTTATCAAATAACCACACCGGTTTTCTGTGTCGTGTGACCTTTTATTTCTTTTTAAAATATAATATTGATGACAAATATACCTCACTTGACGAATGTTATCTTAGGATAAGTGGGTTTTAGAAATGGAAAACCTTGTTGCCACATAAAAACTTCCCAACGACTACATTAGGGAGATGTTCTATATATTTATACTTTATTTAGAGCCATTTCAAAGTGGAGAGAAATTATGGCGGCCATATTTGAGTCTTTGTTTACAAAAGTTAAACCCACTACCAGGTGGACTTAAAAATTTGCTGCTTTGTGAAATCCGTAAAAGTCTAAGATCACAGACTTAGCCTTAATTAAAGACAAAAGTCTAAATTTTATTGCGTTAATATATCCTATTCAATGGACAGTTGCTTTACCGGTTGGGGCAACTTGTCCTGTCAAGCGACTAAAAAAGCTGTCCTGTATATACTACCGGCAGGACCGGTCAAGGAGTGTGCATTCACTAGGTGTCGCCTCGTACTTCCTTTCTAGACAGCGTGATGTCATAGCATCTTTTTCGCTTGGAGTGTGCAGACATGTTTTTTTGAGAGAATGAACTTAAAGTTTTCAACAAATTTATATTTATTTATATTTGTTTACTGAACTTTATTTTATTTGTACTTAATATTGCCGTCTTCCTGAAGTACTACGTCTTCATCAGGCACTTGTGGCCATGTTATGGCTATGTTTGATGGCCATCTTAAGTCCGCACGTTGCAGAGATAAGGGGGTGGGAGACAACCCTTGCATTTTGAAGGACTGTCCCATTTGCAAGGCCTTCACTGCAAAGTAAATACAGCAATTGTCCACCCCCACCTACAGAACCAGGAAGGAAAAAGAGCAGGAGACGGCTGCTGCTGCTACCTCCCCTGTTAGTGCTACCCCCACCTTGGTGGACCCATCTGAAGTCAAACTGTTAGCGCGGGTAGATGGAAGTAAAACTACAAAAACCACCCTGCTGGCAAGCTTACAGTACCGGTGGAGCCGGTGCAGAAACCTGCTGATCTGGTGACCAGTGAGAGACCTTTCTTCCAACCAGAAGCTGGTACCAGCAAGGTGTCTGTCACCCAACCTGAAGCGTTTACCCGGTGCCAGTCCCGTTCAGGCCACCGGGGATGTTGCTGCCATCATGACTGCTACCTAGCCTGTTGAGGCTCCCGGTACGATGAAAGGAAGTGCTGCCAGCATGACTGTAACTTGCTTGTTGAGGCTCCTGGTACAGGAAGATTAGCTACCCAGCCTGTTGAGGCTCCCAGTGCGAGGACGGCACCCAGCCTGTTGAGGGTTCCAGTGCCAGATCTGAAGTTCAGCTCACCGGTAGTGTAGATGTGAGTGCTGTGGACTGGTCCCTCACCAGTAAAAGAACTGTGACTGCTGCTAATACTGGTGTGTCTGACATTGAAGACGAACTGGACAATGAACCGGAATCTCCTGCTGTCATCAGTGATCAGGAAGTGTTGTCAGACCGGGACCGGCCCAAAGATGACGAGCTTGACCAGGAGATCTCTGAGGAAGCAAACTACAGGGAAACAATGAGAGGGGTCTGTTCTTTCATGATCTGGCACCAGATTCCAGATTTTGATAGCTCATCTTCTTCACTGGATGACAACCCCTTTGCCGGTTCCCGAACCCAGACTAGCAGGAAAGTATCCATCAAGTTACTGGCTGATGACTGGCTGTGCAGAAAGCTAGAGAAATTGAACGCCACCATTTTTGAAGGGTACCCATCCAGGAATGCTGAAACTGCTGGACTGCTCAGGGACCAGTTTGTGAAGACACCCAGAACTTCTAGATGGTATGATATGCACACTAACAAGAAGGAATCTGGTAAATCAACAATGTGTTCCTGGTCAGTGGATCCAGCTAAACGCAACAGTTGTTTCAGCAGGGTTGCCAGACACAGTTTGCCTTCTGCCCCGTCTTCCCGGTCCATTAACCAAGACACCTTGACACGTTGGGAGAGATCAGCTGGAGAGCAGACATGTGTAATCAAGCTGCTGGTCTCAGTAGATGCCTGACCAAGGTTCAAGACTCCATGGTGACACAGCATAAAACTCTGCATCTGGACAAGGGCAAAGGCAAAGCCTCAGGAAGGATGCAGCAGGCTGTAGACGAGTTGGAATACTTGGTCACCTTTAACAGATCCATCAGCCAGGCCATGGCACATACGATGCAAGATCTTTCAGAGGGCGTCTTCATAAACATGGCAAACCTCATACTAGCTCGTCGTGACAGTTACTTGGTTTACATCAGGGCTGGGGTTAAACAGGACACTCAATGCCTTACACAACACCCCCCTACATATACAGTCCTTTATCCCAGACCAACTTCAGGGCAAAGCAGAGGAGTTGTCGAGAAGTGAGGAAAGACGTTCTTCTGGTTCCTCACATAAGAAGTCAAGTCGTTTGCTTCTACCGTCAAGTCTTCTCACCAACCGGACCGGAAGTCCAGTGTGCCTGGTTGGAAGCAGATGAGGAACAGACAACAGGGCAGGAAAGGACCTACCAGCAGAAGCCGGGTAAGGTTTCAAAACAGCATAAATGTCAATTACTGTGTACACTGTGTGACCGGACAGGAGGATTTTGTGTATGTGTCCAGCAAAGTAGACAGTTTGAACCCTCCACCAGTGTTAGCCGGAAAAAAAAACTTGTCTGTAACCAGCAAGAGATTGACTGTAAAATTACATGTTATCTCTTGTGTTGTCAGTCCTGTTCATTTTGTCAAAGGGTATCCACAAAAGAAAGGTGTAAATTGTCTGAATTATACAGAAATAAAATATGTGAAAGATATTTCCTGTATAGGTCACTTGTCACAAATGTCACTGTTCTCCAGATCTACCTGTAGGGGCCAGATTGCACCAGTTTTGAGAGAAGTGGGCAGCCCTCGGGGCCAACCCAAAAGTGCCAACAGTACTCAGGGAGGGCTACACCCCCCACCCACCCCCATTCGGGTTCCGGCCCAATTTGACCAGGTCACCAACTATGTAAATTCCCACAAGAACCTCTACTTGTTAGAGGCATTGCATCAGCTTCTGAACAAAAATGCAGTGGAACCGGTAGCAACTCAGAAATCTCTAGGTTTTTACAACAGACTATTTCTAGTTCCCAAACCCAACAACTGGTGGAGACTCATCTTGGACCTGAGCACCTTGAACACCTTCCTAAATACAATCGTTCAAAATGGAGACACCAGAGACAGTCAGAACCTCCCTACAGACAGGGGAGTGGGTTACTTCCTTAGATTTCAAAGACGCATACTTCCATATACCAATTCACAGTCAGTCCAGGAAGTACATGTGTTTTCACGTCCAGGGTGGGTCCTACCAGTTTAAAGTACTAACTTTTGGCCTGTCCACAGCACCCATGGAGTTTATAGTGGTGACCAAAGAGGTCAAACTGATGGCTTTACAGAAGGGAATAAGGATCCACCAGTACCTAGACAACTGGTTGGTCAGAGCCAGGTCCCACCAAACCTGTCTCCAGCATACCCAGATTTTGGTAGCTTAAAAAATTGTCTTTTTGAGGAGGAAACTTTAGCAAAATTGAACAATAGGATTGCAAAATTTAATCATCAATGGGAGACTTGGAGGCTTTTATTCGATTAGTATTTTAACTTTGGTAACAGTTTAGTCCTACTTTATAGTTATTTCTTGTCAGGTATTTGGTTTATCATTATGTAATTGTTAAATACAGGTCTGACATGTACAGTAGAATTGAAGTGTCAAGTACTTTGATATTGTTTATAAAATGTATGTACCATGGACATCATTTCGGCATTGTCCACTTGTCAAGTACACAAGAACTTTGCAATGGAACTGGTAAATGTTTTCAAATGATTGGAACTTGAATAAATCTGTAGTTATATATTATTCCTTTGAAAAAAAAAAAAAAAAAAAAGATTTTGGTAGCTCTGTCGAGAACTAGGTTGGCTGGTGAACAGGGAGAAATCAGAACTGGATCCCAAATAGGTTTTCAACTTTGTAGGTTACCAGTTCGACCTGGAAAAGGGCAAGGTCAGACCCACACTAGAGTGTTGGCAGGCCTTAACCAAGATTCAAACAATACTGTCTGGCCCTGTGTGCCCTGTCCGGCAGTTCATGTCCCTCATAGGTCTACTCACAGCAACAGAAAAACAAGTTCACCTGGGTTGGCTCCATATGAGGCCCATACAGTGGCATTTGAAGAACAACTGGAGGGTACCAGAGTCGCTAGAAAAGGTGATACAAGTCCCCAGGTCGCTCCACCCTCACTTAAAATGGTGACGGGAGGAAAGCAATGTGCTTCAAGGTCAACCATTACACCCACTAAAACATGCTCTGCAGATCATCAAAAGAAGCGTGGGGCGCCCACTTAAACAAACGCACTGCAAGGGGAACCTGGTCCCTTCCAGAAAGCAAGCTACATATTAACTATCTGGAACTAAAGGCGGTATTTTTGGCCCTAAAAGAGTTCCAAGACCTCTGTTTGAACAACATAGTTCTGGTAGCCACAGACAACACCACAGTGGTTGGCTATATAAACAAAGAAGGGGGGATGGAGTCGGGCCCTCTGTGTGCCCTTCTGTGGAGAATCCTGACCTGCTGTGCCAGAAGACAGGTAACTCTCAAAGCTCAACACATCACAGGCCAGCTGAGTGTGATAGCAGACAAACTATCCAGAGTGGGCCAGACCATTCAAACAGAATGGTCTCTCCACCCAGAGGTTTTCCAAACAATATGCCCCTGGTGGCACCAGCCCCAAGTGGACCTTTTTGCCACCAGGTTCAACAACAAACTTCCACAGTTTGTGTCAATGGTTCCTGACGCCCAGGCCTAGGAAGTGGATGCACTGAAGATCTGGACCCATATGCCTTCCCAACAGCAGCCATCTTGAGCAGAGTGATGGAAAAGTTGCAGGACTACCCTTGCAACAGGATCATACTGATTGCACCAGGGTGGCCCAACATGCCTTGATTTTGGGACCTAGTGGCCATGTCCAGTCAGATCCCACTTTGCCTGCCCAATCTGTTGACTCAACCATTCAACCAGACCCTACATAGGAATCTCAACCTGAACCTACATGCCTGGCTCCTAGAGCCACAGGGGGGCCACGGTGGCAGAGTGGTAACACTCTCGCCTCCCACCTCTGCGGCCGGGGTTCGATCCCCGTCATGGCTGTAAGTGGGAAAGCTGGTAGTTGCTTGCCGTTGGTCGGCAGTTTACAGTACAGAACCCTAGCGAATTATATGTACTGGTTTCCTCTGCCCTTCCAACTACCCGTCGTGATATGACCTGTACAGTGTTGAAAGCGACGTAAAACCCCAAATAAACAAATAAACCTAGAGCCACAGCTATCAAGGAGGCAGTGGCAGCACAAATTGAGACTCCTCAAAGAGGATCAATCTATGAGGCAAAGTGGACCATTTTTACAAAGTGGTGCCTCAGTAATCAGGTGGACTTCAGGGCACCACCTCTGAAAGTCATAGCTGAATTCCTTCTGTACTTGTTTCAGGACAGGGAGTTGCAACCAGGGACCCTTGATGGCTATAGATCAGCCATTGCTGACAAGTTGGCAAACTTCCCCATTAATGCCAGCAAAGATGAGAATCTCCCTCGTTTCCTGGATAGCTTCCACAGAGATAGACCCAAGGGTCGGAGGGGCATCCCCTCTTGGAACATTTCACTGGTTCTGCACCAGCTGACAAAGGCTCCCTTTGAACTGCTTAAAGAGGCCTCCCTGAAGCACTTGATCTTCAAGACTGTTTTCCTGTTGGCCCTGGGTTCAGGTAAATGCAGTATTGAGATCCATGCTTGGCTACATAAGAACATCAGCACCAGTCAGACTGGTCCAAGCTGTCCTTGTATCCCTCACCCAGCTTACTTTTCAAGAACCAGCTGGCTAAAGAAGGTCCAGACACTGTGGTCCCAGTGGTCCAGACAGCTCTGGCCCCAACTCTGGATAAGTTACTTAAGGGTGACAGGTCCTTATGTCCAGTCAGAGCCCTGCGTTATTACTTGGACAGGACCTCAAATCTTAGGCAGAACAAGGAGTTGGTCTTTGTCTCCTTCAAGAAAGGTTTTGATAAGGACATCTCACCTGCCGATATCTCCTCATCAATCAAGCAGACTGTGATCCTATGCTATGAGCTCTCTGACCAGGAGTCCCTCACACTACATCAGGTTAAAGTCAATGATGTCCGGGCCTTTGCTGCTTCTAAGGCCTTCCAATCGAGAGTCTCCTTGGAGCAGATCTTATCAGCCTGTCACTGGAAGTCACATAATACCTTCACACAGTTTGATTTTTGAAGGATGTGGCTTGGGCTGATTCAGAGCTTTTTCACTTGGGCCCAGTGGTGGCTGCTCAGCAGAGCCACAAACAAGCCCAAAAGTGAGATGTTGTACATATGTATATATTTTTTGTATATAGTATGTAAGTAAACATACAAAAAAGACTGTGACATGCTTCTCTTGGGAGGTTTATTTCCTTTATGGGACTGAAGTCACTGAGCTCATCCCTCTCTTCCCACATCTGTTAAAAGGGTTTTCCCCCGAGTAACCGGATAATGGTAACCGACCATGGCCTCATAGGGTTTCCTGACCTTAGGTCAACCTGGGCCTGTAAATTTTGTTGTTTGTTCATGAGTTCACTTTAGTCCCTAGTAACTTACCAGCCTACCAAGTGGTAGTTATTCAGCAATTGTCCATTGGATAGGATGTATTAACGCAATAAAAAATTTAATTAACTTATTAAGTTTGCAATTTTAAATCTTAAGTCTGGGCTAAGTCCTTTTGTAAAACCGGCCCCAGGTTAAGTCCACTGACTAAACAATTTCTTGGACTTAGTTGCTTTGTGAAATCTGCTAAGTCTAAGACCACAGACTTACCATTCTGTTGACTAAATCAACTAAGTTCAAAGATCAAAGTCTTCAATTTAAGTATAAGTCTGGACTTAAGTCCTTTTGTGAAATCGTCCCCAGAAACATGCTTCTATTTCTTTGTACCTCTTGATCGGTTTCTATTGGAAGGTTTGATTTAGGGTTAAATAAGATATTTGCAAGTTAATATGGTGAAAATAATGTATTCAACATATTTAAAACTAAGTCATTTAGGCTTTCCTCAGTAAATTTGGCTCCATTTGAAATGCTAGGTCAAAGAGTACATTACAAACTCTTGTGTTAGATGTTCTTTATACAGATTGACCTTATGAATAAAAACTATTGTTGCTATTTATTATGTTTCTGTTCATATACTCAGGGAATACAGTTTGATAGTTCAGGTGGTCAGAAAGTCCTGTAAAACCAAGTTTGGAATGGATTTATAGTTTATGTTTAAATTCTCTAAATTTAAAATGGAATTAATACTTTTCACTAGTTGCTAAAGTTTTAATTAAATCAGTAATGTATTTATTGGATGCAGGATAACAATAATTGTTTGTCATTCTTTGCCAGGATCTACACTTTGACAAAATGGCAGCCAAGTATCTTCAAAGTAAATTTTTAAATATTTATATATAGTTTGGAATATGCACTGTAAAATTTTAAAAATAACATGGCCAAAGTACGTAGGAGTACAGCTGGATCTCCTCTTTTCTTTCACCAGAAGATTATGTTTTTGAATGTGTTTGTTCATTTGTTTCCATGATAATTTTTTTATCTGGGTAGGGCTTGAGGAAAGGAAGAAGTGATTAAAAATTTGGGAAAGATCTGGATCATATTTGGGATTCAGAAAAATCCCCAATTTTAAAAAGTCCCATTTTCAATATATTTTCAATGACTATAGAAATCCCCTGGTGGAGGCCTATGCACTACCAGTGCATTCTGGTTTATAATTTTTATATTAAACATCTTTCTCAAATAAATTACTGATTTACCTCATTTTAAAGTTTTAAAGAGGAGTATTTCAAGACTGCTGTATTAATTTACTTTCCCCATTCTTCACAATATTTTTCAGTCGATTGTTATTATTAATGTTGTTTTACAATTTTTTTTATGTTTATTGTTTGTAATCTGGGAACTCTTTTTGGTGTGTTGTAAAACTAAAAGTACAATATCTCTTCTTCGACTGTTGTTGGTGAAAATCAAAAAGTATCAACAAAAAATTTAGATGTATATTTTTTAATTATAAGATAATGTTGGATATGTCAGATCTTAGAAATAAATTGTATGTATTTTCATTTTAGTTTCATATCCATACAGAATTTTTAACACGTTCAAATACAATTCTGGGTATTTTCTCATGCAAATATAATTTTTCAGGTAAATTGAAATTTGAAGATTTGGTTTATGCTTCTGTCAGTTCAAAACAGATTGTGTTTTTCCTCTTGTCAGTATATGAATAAAGGCTAAAATTACTGCAGAATGATTGTGTGCCCACTAATATATCTGCTCTATAAATCCTATAAATGTTATCTTATCAGATTGCATAGTGTTTGTTTTTGTTTTGTTTTTTTGAATAAATAGATCATTCTAAACAGAATAGATGGAAGCCACAAAAAAATGTCAGATGTGTCATATTTGTTGTAAGTCACCATATGTATCATTGTTGGTTCAGAAGGCAGGTTTAATGCCATTGTTCTTGCTGTATTTCAATATGGAACATAAAATTATTATCTCTTTATTAATACAACTTTCATTTTTCTGATATCAAAGTTGCTTGTACATGAGAATTGCATGTGCTATAGCTTATTTCTTATTCTTTACATAACATGTATCTTGTGTTGGACAGTAAAGAATAAATGTATTTTTAGAACAATGAGCATACAAGTTTTTTTTGGGTTTTTTTGGAGGACAAGTATGGTCAGTGTCGTCGTCACACTTCCTTTCCGGACAGTATCTCAAAAATGGCATGATGGATGAAAATCAAATTTGGCATGTGAATGTAACTGGTACTCAAGGTGTGCCCTGTTTTAAGGTGACCTTAAACTCCCACTAGTAACATACTTACCTCTGCCAAGGACGTTATGTTTTCACCTGGGTTTGTCTGTCTGTCTGTCCATCTGTTTGTTTGTGAACAAGATAACTCAAAAACTTATCGATGGATTTTGATAAAATTTTCAGGATATGTCCAAAATGGGACAAGGAAGAAGTGATTAGATTTTGGGTGTGATCCGGATCATTGTCTGGATCTTCTGGATCCAGGTATTTTTTGAAGGAAAATAACTCAAAAAGTTATGGATGGATTTGGATGAAATTTTCATTAAATGTCTGAAATGAGACAAGGAACAAAGCGTAAAAAAGACAATATCAATTCTAATGGTAGGTTTTCAAAGCCCAGGAATTATTTTATGGAGTAGACACAGCATTGGGGGACTGAGCTGCCTTGGCAGAGGTCTGCGCTCTCTGAGTGCTCTTGTATTGATTTTAAGTTTTTCCGTTTCCAGACAGTATCTCGAAAAGAGGTGGACGGATTCAATTCAAATTTGGCATGTGGTTGTAACTGGTATTCAAGGTGTGTCCTATTTTAAGGTGACCTTAAACTCCTATGTATAAAAGAATTATGCTGACTTTAAGCCTTTTATTTTTCCATAGAGTATACTGAAAATAACTTAAGAAAATTCATTCAATTTTTACATGTATATGTAACTGGCCATAGATAAGTGCATACATTAAGGTGACCTTAAACTCCCAGTAATAACACATTGTCAGTGTCGTCATCACACTTCTTTTCCAGACAGTAATGGCATGAGAACTTGTATGTGATTGCTTTCTTGGCAATTTCTGCAATAAGTGTTTTCATGGCAACACTTTTTTATTGCGTTAATACATCCTATCCAATGGACAATTGCTTTACCGGTTGGCGCGACCGGTCCCGCCAAACGTCAGAAAAAGACGTCCTGTATATACTACCGGCAGGACCGGTCACAGAGTGTGCATTCGTCAGGTGGCGCATCGTACTTCATTTCCTGTTTACACCTCTTGACGTCATAGCATCTTTTTCGTTTGGCGCGAAAGAGTGTGCAGAAGATTTTCTTCAGAGATACGTTTTTGAAGTTTTACAACGAACTCTTCCAAGTTTCGTGTTTTTTATTAGTACGGAGTAATTCTACAACCTTACTGATCATTATGTCGTCTCCTGGACAGAAACAAGGTTCTTGCGGGCACGTTATGGTCCTTTTCGACAACCACAAGAAATGCGCGCGTTGTCGTGACAAGGGGGTGGGAGACGACCCCTGTGTTAAGAAGCTGGATTGCCAGATCTGTAAGGCTTTTACGCCTGCGCAGATCCACCAGTTAGCAACTCCGACTTACAAGGAAAGGAAGGAACGCTCTGAGCAGAAGAAGACTGAAGGTAATGCAAGCACGACCCCCACTCTAGTGGACCCTTCAGAAGTTACACTGTTGGGACGGGTTAGCTGTGACAAGTCGCCTTCTGTTGATTCTACTCCAAAGCACAAGAAGAAGCGTTCTGATGGCCCCCAAGGTCTAGTAAACGGAAACACAGCAGCAAACCTACTTCAGACGACCTCAAGTCACTTGATGACAAGTGGAGTGAGAGATTTTCACGTCTAGAAGCTATGCTGGTTAACCAGTCCTTTGCTGTTCCAGTGAGACCGGTGAACTCTGCCTCTGTGGTGCCCAGAGAACACCCTTTCTTTGATCCGGGTGCTTCTACAAGTGTTTTGTCTTCTGAGGGCACTGGTAACGTTGCTACACAGTTGACGGCTACCCAACCTCCGCTGGGGGTTCCCGGTACAGAAGCTGGGAGAGATGGAGTTGAGAGTGCTACCCACCCTGTTCAGGGCCCCGGTACCTCTGAAGTGTTAGCCACCCAACCTTTACTGGTTCCCGGTGCAGGGACGGCCACCCAGCCTGCACAGGCTCCTGGTGCGGGTCCTGAGGTTCTGCCTACTGGTGCTGAAACTACGCTGCATAACCAGTCGCCTCCCATTGGCCAGAACTCTGAGGTTGCTAGGGAATCTGATAGTGAGGCTGAGTTGGATGGGGAACCGGCATCACCGGCTAGTGTTCACTGCCAGGGTGATTTACCGGACATGGCTACAGATCAGGACCTCTCTGAAGACGCCAATTACAGGGAAACCATTAGAGGGGTGAGAAGTTTCATGAACTGGCATCACATCCCGGATTATGACAACTCAGCTGCCTCTATGGATGATAACCCTTTTGCCGGTTCCAGAGTGAAGACTACCGGTAAAGTGTCAGTTAAATTGCCGGTTGATGAATGGCTCTGCAAAAAACTGGAGAAACTGAATGTAACTATTGCTGAAGGTTATCCTAGAAATTCTGAAACCAGTGGACTGCTACGTGACCAGTTTGTAAAGACTCCACGCTCTTCAAAGTGGTATGATATGCAAGCAGTTAAGAAGGGAGACGGGTCTACCCAGGCTGTATCCCACTGATCTCCGGAACCGGCAAAGCTGAACAGCATGTTTTCTAGGGTCGCAAGAAGAAGTTTACCTTCTGCTCCAGCTTCCCGTACATTCAGCCAGGATACCCTTAGAAGGTGGGAGAAGGCGTTCAGGGAGCAATCCGTGATGTGTAATCACACTGCTGGCTTATCTAGATGTCTGACTAAAGTACAGGACTCCATGGTTACCCAGCTGAAGTCTCTCCGGTCAGATTCATCAAAGGGCAAGAGTGCTGAAAGAATGCATCAGGCTGTTGAAGAGCTTGAATATCTGGTGACCTTTAACAGGTCAATTTCCCAAGCTATGCAGCGCACCATGCAGGATCTCTCAGAGGGAGTGTTCATCAGCATGGCCAACCTCACGGCACGTCGGGATAGCTATTTGGAGTTTATTCGTGGTGGAGTTAAACCTTAACTGCCTTACGTACATCTCCAGTACACTTACTCTCATTGTTCCCAGACAGCTTACTGGTCAAGGCAGAAGATGGGATTTCATGTAGTGAGGACAGGCGTTCTGTGGGTAACACACAGAGGAAACCCGGACGTTTTCATGCATACGTTCCCTCCAATACTAGATCTTCACACCAGCCGGACCGGAAGCCCACTACCCCGGCTTGGAAACAAATCAGAGACCAGCAAACTGGTCAGAAAGGTGGAGGTAAAGCCTCATACTTCAACCAAAAGCCGGCCAAAGGATTTAAGAAGCATAAATGACAATTATTGTGTTTCAAATGTGGTCGGATTGAAGGACTCTGTAATTGTATCCGACAAGATGGAGGGTTTGAACCCACCACCAGTGACAGACCAGAAGAACAGCAAAGTGACTTTAAATGTAGACTCTCATGTTGCAAATGCTCATATTGTCACCGGGTTGCCGCAAAGGAAAGGCGTAAATCCCAATGCATGTAAATTGTACACAAAAATAAAATATGTGAAAGATGTTTTTTGTGTAGGTCACTTGCCTTCTGTAAATCTTGTCACCAATGCCCAACATGCTGTTTTAGATCCTCCTGTAGGGGCGAGGTTAAACCAGTGTTGGGAGAAATGGGAAACCCTGGGTTCAAGTCCAAAAGTGGTAAACATTCTGAGGGAGGGTTACACGCTCCCCTTCCGGTTCAGACCCCACTTGACAAGGTCACCGACTGTAATAAGCAACTACCACAATCCAACCAAACAGTCCTTCCTTTTAGAGGCACTGTATCAGCTGATAAACAAAAATGCAGTCGAACCGGTGGACAATCCAAACTCGCTGGGGTTTTACAACCGGCTATTTTTGGTACCCAAACCCAACAACCGGTGGAGACCGATCCTAGACCTGAGCACCTTGAACACCTTTTTAAACACAGGGTCATTCAAGATGGAGACCCCAGAGACAATAAGAACCTCCCTACAGACAGGGGAGTGGGTCACATCCATAGATTTCAAAGACGCATACTTCCACATACCAACTCAGAGTCAGTCCAGGACGTACATGCGTTTTCACCTCCAGGGTCGGTCCTACCAGTTCAAAGCCCTCTCCTTTGGCCTGTCCACAGCCCCCATGGAGTTCACAGTGGTGGCCAAAGAGGTCAAACTCATGGCACTTCAAAAGGGTATAAGGATCCACCAGTACCTAGATGACTGGCTCATGAGAGCCTCTACCCACGACACCTGTCTCCAGCATACTCAAACCCTAGTCACACTGTGCCAGGAACTAGGCTGGCTGGTGAACAGGGAAAAGTCAGAACTTGTCCCACAGCAGGTCTTCAACTTCGTAGGTTACCAGTTCGACCTGAAGGAGGGCAGGGTCAGACCAACAGAGGAACGTTGGCAGACCTTGACAGACAAGATCAGATCAATAAAATTCATGTCCCTCATAGGTCTACTCACAGCAACAGAAAAACAAGTCCACTTAGGGCGACTACACATGAGACCCATACAGTGGCACTTGAAAAACAACTGGAGGGTCCCAGAGTCACTGGAAAAGGTGATCCCGGTCCCCAAGTCCCTGCACCCCCATCTAAGGTGGTGGCTGGAGGAAAGCAATGTGCTACTACTAACCATTACACCCTCTAAAACATGCTCTGCAAATCTTTACAGACGCATCAAAAGAAGGGTGGGGCGTTCACTTAGACGAGAACACTGCAAGGGGAAAGTGGTCCCTACCAGAGAGCAAGTTACACATAAACCACTTGGAGCTGAAAGCAGTATTTCTAGCTCTAAAAGAGTTTCGAACCCTAGTCTTCAACAAGACAGTGTTGGTAGCTACAGACAACACAACAGTGGTTGTCTATATCAACAAAGAAGGGGGGATGAAATCGGGCTCTCTGTGTGCCCTACTGTGGAGAATACTGTCCTGGTGCACCAGACAGCAAGTAACCCTCAGGGCACGTCACATCCCCGGCCGGCTGAACGTGATCGCAGACAAGCTATCCAGGCTTGGCCAGACCATTCAAACAGAGTGGTCACTTCATCCAGAAGTGTTCCAAGCTGTATGTTTAAGGTGGCATCAGCCACAAGTGGACCTGTTTGCCACCAGGTTCAGCAACAAACTACCACAGTTTGTATCACCGGTACCAGACCCCCAGGCTTGGGCAGTGGATGCACTCAGCCTCTCCTGGGAGGGCCTGGACCCATATGCCTTCCCACCGGCAGCAATCTTGGGCAAAGTTGTGGAGAAGCTCCAGGACTACCCCTGTAACAGAATAATTCTAATTCTCCAGGGTGGCCCAACATGCCCTGGTTTTGGGACCTGGTAGCAATGTCAAGCCAGATCCCACTGTGCCTGCCCAGCATTCCCAACCTAGTGTCTCAGCCATTCAACCAGGTCCTTCACAGGAACCTGTCGAATCTGAACCTACATGCCTGGCTCCTAGAGCCTCCGCAATCAAGGAGCAAGGTTTCTCTGAGGCAGTGGCAGCACGAATTGAGGCTCCTCAAAGAAGATCAACCAGATCTTTCTATGAGGCAAAGTGGACCATTTTTACAAAATGGTGCCTCAGTAATCAGGTGGACTTAAGGGCACCACCTCTGAAGGCCATTGCTGACTTCCTCCTGCACTTGTTTCAGGAGAAGAAGTTACAACCAGGCACTATTGATGGCTACAGATCCGCCATTGCTGACAAACTGGGAAATTCCACCATTAATGTCAGCATGGATGAGAATCTCACTCGTCTCCTGGATAGTTTCCATAGAGACAGACCTAAGGGCAGGTGGGGCATCCCCTCCTGGAACCTTTCACTGGTTTTACATCAGCTTACAAAGGCTCCCTTTGAACCCCTGAAAGAGGCCTCCTTGAAACATTTAACTTTCAAGACTGTGTTCTTGCTGGCTTTGGGTTCACCTGCCACCATCTCCTCATGGATCAAACAGGCTGTGGTTCTGTGCTATGAGCTGCCTCTAAGGCTTTCCAATCAGGGATTTCCTTAGATCAGATCTTGTCAGCCTGCCACTGGAAATCTCACAACACCTTCACCCAATTCTATTTGAAGGATGTTGCCTGGGCTGACTCGGAGCTTTTCCACCTGGGACCTGTAGTGGCTGCCCAGCAGGTGCACCACCAGGCCCAGAAGTGAGGGGATATTGTATATATGTAAATATGTACATATTGTAAATATGTTAGATATGTACATAATGTAAATATGTTGAATGTACATATATTTTCAAAAAAAAAAAAAAAAAAAAAACTGTGACTTGCTTCCCTTGGGAAGTTTATTTCTTCTGGGACTGAACTCAGCCCCTCTCTCTCTCTATCTTCCCTTCTCCGACCGACTCTGGAAGGAAAGAAAAAAGGAGGGGGGCAATGTCGTTAGACTCCCGGTTAACCGGTGAGTTGGTGGCCGACCTTGACCTTTCAGGGTTCTCTGACCCTAGGTCAAATGGGCCTGTACAATTTTGTTTTTGTTATGAGTTCACATAAGTCCCTAGCTGCTTACCCACCTACCAAGCGGTAGTTATTCAGCAATTGTCCATTGGATAGGATGTATTAACGCAATAAAATTGCAAATTTAATAAGTAAATTAAATTTTTATAAGTTAATACCCTATCCAATGGACAGGCAAGGCCCACCCAACCGGCCTCGCTATCAGCTTACTAGGGGTCTTACTAGGATTAGACACGAAAAAGATGCTATGATGTCAAGAGGTGTAAACAGGAAATGAAGTACGATGCGCCACCTGGCGAATGCACACTCTGTGACCGGTCCTGCCGGTAGTATATACAGGACGTCTTTTTCTGACGTTTGGCGGGACCAGTCACGCCGACCAGTAAAGCAATTGTCCATTGGATAGGGTATTAACTTATAAAAATTTAATTTACTTATTAAATTTGCAATTTTCTGTTTCTTGATATTTTATTTTGTGGGCATTTAACATTATTCAAAACTTTCAAAATATGTTCATTACAAGAGGAACTTGTGATTTGGTTTTAGGCAAGATTTGCCAATAGCTGTTGCCATGGCAACATTTTTCCTGTTGTTGTTTTTCACTTTTAAATTGGTGGGATCTTTATAAATAAAACACATGCAAAGATTTTAACCAGTATTTTCAGGATATATTTCTTGCAAGGGGAACTACAAGAGTAGTGATGATGCTTTTTTTGCCTTTTTTGGTAACAGCTGTTGCCATGGCAATACTTTTTCTGTATTGTTTTTCAAATTGTGATTTTATTGCATTAATACATCCTATCCAATGGACAATTGCTAATCCGGTCGGCGGAGACCGGCCCACAAAACGTCAGAAAAAGACGTCCTGTGTTTCCACCGGCCGGCCACGCCGTAGTTCTAGTGCACTCGACACATGATGTGTCATACTTCCTTCCTGTTTAAACAGTGTGACGTCATAGCATCTTTTTCATTTGGTGCATGTTCAGTGCACACAGATTTTCTGAGAGATTTTATTTCAATTTCAATTTTTTGTGAGAACTCTTTATTTTATTGTATAATTTTTGTTTCTACGGATTCTTGAAGACTTATAGACCATTATGTCTTCTCCCAGTCAACGACGGGGTGGTTGTGGCCACATGATGGCAGGATTTGACCTACATAGCGTCTGTGCACACTGTCGTGATAAGAAGAAGGGACGGGGGGCCATGGTGGCAGAGTGGTAACACTCTCGCCTCCCACCTCTGAGGCCGGGGTTCGATCCCCGTCATGGCCTTAAGTGGGAAAGCTGGCAGTCCAGGATATATCCGAGATTTCATGTCCATGGTCAGACATACCAATTCAAAGCACTGCCTTTCTGTTTGTCCACAGCACCCTTGGAGTTCACTGTAGTAGCAAAGGAGGTGAAACTGATGCCCATACACAAGGGTATAAGAATCCACCAGTACCTAGACGACTGGTTGGTGAGAGCCAGATCCCACAAGGTTTGTCTTCAGCACACACAAGATCTAGTGAAAATATGCCAAGAACTAGGTTGGCTGCATGGTGAATTTAGAAAAGTCAGAACTGGAACCAAAGCAGATCTTCGATTTTGTAGGCTACCAGTTCGACCTCAGGGCCGGTCGGGTCCGACCCACACCAGACCGTTGTCACTACCGACTTGTCCGGTCCGGCAGTTCATGTCCCTGATAGGTTTACTTACAGCCACAGAAAAACAAGTTCACCTAGGCCTACTTCACATGAGACCCATACAGTGGCATCTCAAAAACAATTGGAGAATACCAGAGTCACTAGAAAAAGTGATTCCAGTTCCCAGGTCCCTGCACCCCCACTTACAAATTTGGCTAGAGGAAGACAACGTTCTTACAGGCCAACCATTACACCCAGTAAAACATGCCCTGCAAATCTTTACAGACGCATCAAAAGAAGGGTGGGGCGCTCACTTAAATGAGCGCACTGCAAGAGGGTCCTGGTCACTGCCAGAAAGCAAGCTGCATATAAACTATCTGGAACTAAAAGCAGTCTTTCTAGCTTTGAGTTTCAAGACCTCTGTACCGACAAGATATTACTTGTGGCAACCGACAACACTACAGTAGTGTCCTACATAAACAAGGAAGGAGGCATGAGGTTGCACCCACTGTGTGCCCTGCTATGGAGAATCTTGACCTGGTGTACCAGACAGCAAGACACATTCCGGGCCGGCTAAACGTGGTAGCGGACAAGCTATCACGACTAGGCCAGACCATCCAAACAGAGTGGTCTCTCCTTCCAGAGGTCTTCCAAACTATATGCAGCAAGTGGCACCAGCCTCAAATAGACCTCTTTGCCACGAGGTTCAACAACAAGTTGCCTCTGTATGTCACCTGTACTGGATCCCTTGGCCACAGCAGTGGATGCACTCAGCCTGCCATGGGAGGATCTGGATGCATATGCCTTCCCACCAGCAGCCATCCTGGGCAAAGTGGTGAAGTTACAGGACACCCCCTGCAAGAGAATCATTCTGATTGCCCCGGGGTGACCCAACATACCTTGGTTATGGGATCTAGTGGCCATGTCCAGTCAAATCCCTCTCACCCTGCCAAATCTGTTGACACAGCCCTTCAATCAGAAATCTGACAAACCTAAATCTCCATGCATGGCTCCTAGAGCCACAGCAATCAAAGAGCAGGGCTTCTCTAAGACAGTGGCAGCAAGAATTGAGGCTCCTCAAACAAGATCAACCAGATCAGTCTACGAGGCAAAATGGACCATTTTTACAAAGTGGTTCATCTCTAATCAGGTGGACTTCAGGGCATCCCCTATAAAGTCAGTTGCTGACTTCCTTATGTACCTGTTTCAGGACAGGAAGTTACAGCCCAGCACCATTGATGGTTACAGGTCAGCCATTGCTGATAAACTGGGAAATTCACCCTTCAGCATCAGCAAAGATGAAAATCTCACTCGTCTCCTGGATAGTTTCCATAGAGACAGACCCAAAGGTAGGATGGGTATCCCTTCCTGGAACCTATCCCTGGTCTTACACAAGCTGACTAAGGCTCCATTTGAACCAATCAAGGAGGTTTCCTTGAAGCATTTGACCTTCAAGACAGTTTTCCTCTTAGCCCCAAGCGCAGAAGTGAGATTCATGCTTGGCAGAACAAAAATATTAGACACCAATCTGATTGGTCAAAGGGGTCCCTGTACCCATCACCCAGCTTTCTTTCCAAGAACCAGCTGGCCAAAGAGGGTCCAGACAGTGTGGCCCCAGTGGTTATACCAGCCCTGGTGCCAACTCTGGACAGGTCCCTCAAGTCTGACAGGTCCCTCTGTCCGGTCAGAGCTTTGCGCTACTACTTGGATAGGAACTCAGACCTCAGGCAGAAAAAGTAGTTGGTCTTTGTTTCCTTCAAAAAAGGCTTTGACAAGGACATCTCCCCTGCCACCATCTCCTCATGGATCAAACAGACTGTGATCCTATGCTACGAAGCCCTCACCCTACATCAGGTTAAAGCCCATGATGTCAGGGCCTTTGCAGCTTCTAAGGCCTTTCAGTCAGGGGTCTCACTGGAATCAGCCTGCCACTGGAAGCCACACAACACCTTCACCCAATTCTACTTGAAAGATGTGGCTTGAGCTGATTCTGAGCTCTTTCACCTGGGTCCTGTAGTGGCTGCTCAGCAGATCCACCAGTGACTTTGGTGTTGAGGAGATATGTATATATGTAAACAGTTTGTACATAGTTAAATGCAAAAAATCCCAAAAAACTCAGAGATGCTTCCTGAGACACGCCATCTGGCGAGTGCACTAGAACTACGAACCGACCGGTGGAAACACAGGACGTCTTTTTCTGACGTTTGGCGAGCCGGTCTGCGCCGACCGGATTAGCAATTGTCCATTGGATAGGGTATTAACTTATAAAACTTTAATTATGTCCACCCCCCTGGGGGTGGATATATTATTTTTGCTTTTTCCGGCGTCCGATGTCCGGCATCACGCATGGTTTCCGCTCATTTAAAGGAAAAGTATTAGAGCTATTGTCACCAAATTTGGTATGCAGGCTTATTGGGTCAGTAACTTGCTTTTGGCTGTTGTACCTCTTTTGCTTACTGAGTAATACTTAAGTACAGCTATTTTCAGTACCCATTGGTTTCCGTGCATTTAAGCCAAAATAATTAAAGATATTTTACTACAATTTTGAATACAAGATTGTTATGTCCATAGCTCGCTTGGTATTGCATTTGGGACTACTTTTGAGTAATTTGCTAATATCTCAGAAACCGTAAGAGATGGAGCGATTTCGACAGAATTTTTGACCCACAGGGTAGTAGAAAAGTATTCTATACAAAATTTTTAAAAATTTCAATTTTCGCCACTTTTGGCGGCCATCTTAATTTTTTGCGAAAAATGAAAGAATCTTAATATCTCGGAAACCGTAAGAGATAGAGCAATTTCGACACAATTTTTGACTCACAGGGTAGTAGAAGAGTATTCTGTACAAAATTGAAAATTTTCAATTTTCGCCACTTTTGGCGGCCATCTTGAATTTTTGCGAAAAACAAAAAAAATCTTAATATCTCAGAAACCGTAAGAGATAGAGCGATTTGGACAGAATTTTTGACTCACAGGGTAGTAGAAAAGTATTCTGTACAAAATTAAAAAATTTCAATTTTCGCCACTTTTGGCAGCCATCTTGAATTTTTGCGAAAAACAAAAAAAATCTTAATATCTCAGAAACCGTAAGAGATAGAGCGATTTGGACAGAATTTTTGACCTGTAGGGTAGTAGGAAAGTATTCTGTACAAAATTGAAAAGTTTCAATTTTCGCCACTTTTGGCGGCCATCTTGAATTTTTGCGAAAAGCGAAAAAATCTTAATATCTCAGAAACCGTAAGAGATAGGGCAATTTGGACAGAATTTTTGACCCGTAGGGTAGTAGGAAAGTATTATGTCCACCCCACTGGGGGGTGGACATATTATTTTTGCTTTTTCCGCCGTCCGGCGTCCCACTTGGTTTCCAGACATTTTAGGCAACAGTTCTTATCCTATCTTTACCAAATTTGGCATGCAGGTTTATTGGGTTAATAGCTTGTATGGGATTGCTTTTGGTGATAATAACTGTATAGCTAACTGAGTAATAGCTACTTTGCTAATTTTGAGTAGCTCTTTGGTTTCCAAACATTTTAAGGAATGCTATTAAGCTTAGCTTTCTGAAATTTGGTATGGAGGTTCATTGGGTTAATAGCTTGTATGGGATTGCTTTTGGGGGGAATTGCTTCATAGATGAGTGAGTAATTAATTAAATAAATGAGCAATTGGCTATTTTGAATACTGAAAAAGGCAAATGTGCTCATATCTCCTAAACCGTACGAAATTTTGGACCCACAGGGTATCTAAGGAATGTACTCTTTGCAATTTTCCAAAAATTTTCCCCTCCCCAAAAATGGCGGCCATTTTGAATTCTCGAATTTTTGCCAAAAATGGCAAAACACAAATTTGCTTCTATCTCCTTAACTGTGCGAGATAGAGCGATTTCGTCGAAATTTTCGACCCACAGGGTATTTAAGGAATGTAATCTTTGCAATTTTCAAAAAAAATTTCCCCTCCCCAAAAATGGCAGCCATTTTGAATTTTTGCCAAAAATGGCAAAACACTAATTTGCTTCTATCTCCTTAACCGTGCGAGATAGAGCGATTTCGACCCATAGGGTATCTGAGAATTCTACTCTTGCCAATTTTTAAAACATTTCCCCTCCCCAAAAATGGCGGCCATTTTGAATTTTAGAATTTTTGCCAAAAATGGCAAAACGCAAATTTGCTTCTATCTCCTTAACCATGCAAGATAGAGCGATTTCGTCGAAATTTTCAACCCACAGGGTATCTAAGGAATGTAATCTTTGCAATTTTCAAAAAATTTTCCCCTCCCCAAAAATGGCGGCCATTTTGAATTTTCGCACAAATTTGCTTCTATCTCCTTAACCATGCCAGATAGAGCGATTTCGTCGAAATTTTCGACCCACAGGGTATCTAAGGAATGTAATCTTTGCAATTTTCAAAAAATTTCCCCTCTCCAAAAATGGCGGCCATTTTGAATTTTCGAATTTTTACCAACAATGGCAAAACACAAATTTGCTTCTATCTCCTTAACCGTGCGAGATAGAGCGATTTCGTCGAAATTTTCGACCCAAGGGGTATCTAAGAAATGTACTCTTGGCAATTTTCAAAAAATTTTCCTTTTCCCAAAAATGGCGGCCATTTTGAATTTTCAAATTTTTGCCAAAAATAGAAAAACAGGAATTTGCTTCCATCTTCTTAACCGTGCAAGCTAGAGTGATTTCGTCAAAATTTTCAACCCAACCAATGCAAAAAGGCATGAAGCTGAAATAATTTACATGTACACTAATAAATATTTAAGCATCATTGATATATTTTACAAATGAAACAGGGTCTTGTAAGACTACTGTACAATTTGGGCAAGGTTCATGGGGTGGACATTACACATGATAATGTGTGTTCTTCTGTGCTATCCTGTTTCTATTTGCATCTACTATCAACAGGGCGTCCTATTTCTAGTTTACTTATTAAATTTGCAATTTTGTGGGTACTTTGCATTCCATAACCCTGCACAGATTGGAGCTGATTAGTTTTTCGGCAATACCTGGCAGCAACAATTTTCTTCTGTTTCTTGGACCCATATATAAATATTTTTGTGGGTTCTTTGCATTCCATACCCCTAAACGGATTGGAGCTGCTTAGTTTTTTTGGCAATACCTAGCAACAATTGTCATGGCAACACATTTTCTGGTTCTTCTACCTATATATAAATATTTTTGTCATTTCTTCTTTGCATTCCAAGCTCCAGCACAGATTGGAGCTGACTAGCTTTTTGACACTACCTGGCAACAAGTGTTGCCATAGCAACACTTTCTTTCTGTTTCTTTTACCTATGTATAGATATTTTTGTGGGTTCTTTGCATTCGAAACCCCTGCATGGATGAGAGCTGACTAGTTTTTCAACAGTACATGGCAACAAAAGTGCCATGGCAACACTCTTTTTTTGTTCCTTGAACTTATAAATAATTTGATAGGTTCTTTGCGTTCCATACCCCTGCACAGATTGGAGCTGATTAGATTTTCGGCAGTGCCTGGCAAATATTGCCATTGCATTTTTCTGGTTTTAGGCTGTGGATATAAACAGTCCTGAAGAAGATCTGTAGGGTAAAGTGACCTTTCACTCCACAAGATTGGACAATGATCTGGCTTGTTTGCTGTGCCACAAAATAGCTGACAAATATAAGTAGTTCCTTCTTTCCTCCATGAACAGAGGAGGCAAACAAAACAAAAACCATGTTGCACAGTGCATTAACTTATATGGGCATATGACTAGCAGTTTAATAGTAGGTTACCCAGAAGATTGAATTTCCTGCTTAGTGCTGACATCTAGTAAAAACTTGGTAAGTGATAACTTCATGTGTTTGCCTCTGTGTCTGCCTGTGTCATTTTGTCATATCCTGTACATTGGATCTAGGTTATATTTTTTAACAAATTGGAGCCTCACCATGGCTCGGTACTTCTCAAGGATGGTCTGGATCTGCAAAAATACTGCCAGTCAGCCAACTATTTATGTCCAGCATAATTTTTGTCCTTTTGAATTTCATCCACTTCAGTCTTTAACCAAAGCTGGTGACACAGTACAATTCTTCTGAATTCTTGTTTCTTACACTAGCTTATTTTGTTTTCTAAGGAGTACTAATGATAGATTTTCTTGATATGTACATTGGAATAACACATTAATGCAGGCATTGTAATTATAACCCCAGATGAAAGTTGTGAATATAGTGGATTCAGGTACGTCCACCGAATGTTTTGATTGTGTTCATGATAACTCAAAAACACTTTTATGGATTTCATACAAACTTGACACACATTTATATTTGGGCCAGGAGAAGAACCCATTTTTAAGGTGACCTTAAACTTCTAATATTAGAGAACTTGAATTCTACTTTTTATTGCATTAATACTTCTTAGCCAATAGACAATTGCTATACCTGTCGGCATGACCGGTCCTGCAAAACAACAGAAAAGGCTGTCCTGTGTTTCCAATGACCTATCAGTCTAGTAGTGGGCATTAGTTTGGTAGCGTGTCATACTTCTTTCTTGTCTAGACAGCTTGACGTCATGGCATCTTTTTCGTTTGGTGTGTGTAGTGTGCAGTTGTGTTTTTGAAGAGAGCTCAAAGTTTGAAGAAAAGTGTTAATATCTATGAACTATGTTTATATTTTAATCTGAAAAGTTCCTTACATATCATGTCATCTCCAGGGCAAGTGGGAGGCATGTGTGGTCATACTATGGCACTTTTTGATTGACATGTTAAGTGTGCCAGATGTCAAGATAAGGGTATTGGGACAGACGCATGTGTACAGATGAAAGACTGAAATTGTAACAGTCTTACTGCTGAGCAGAGGATCCAGCTAGCAACACCCACATAGAAGTCCCGCAAGGAACACCAGAAGAAATGGCAAGGTCGTACAGGACACGACCCCTGCCAGCAAGAAAAAGACAACTGCTGTTATGAACCCTACCAAGGCTAACAAGAAGAAATCCAGCAAAACCTCTTCTGATGGCATGAAAGCCCTTGATAAGTGGTCTCAGAGGTTTGCCAGGCTTGAGGCTAAGTTACTGGCCAAGTTATTCTCAGTACCAGTTGAGCCAGTGAAGCAGACATCTACCACTGTGACCACTGAGAGGCAATTTATCCCTCCAGTGCAGAATTCTACCGGTACCAGTTTTGTTCAGACTACTGGTTTGGTCACACAGATTTCCAGCAACCAGCTTCTTACAGGTTTCTGGACCGGTCACCCAACCTGTACCCGGTGTGACGCCTGTCGTCCAACAAATTAATCAAGCCAAAAGTTCCCAGGATGTTGCTGGTGCCACTGCTAGTCCTGATGTACAGTTCACCTGACTAGTTGGCCTGTCTGCCAGTAGCAATATGACCCTGCTTCCGGTTTCTCTGACCAGTACTGCTTACTCTCATGAGCCGGACTCTGATGTTGAGTGTTATAATGTGCCTACCTCCCCTGCTCAACAATTGGAGGAAGAGGTTGAGGTATCTCCCCGGGAGTTTGCTACACCAGAAAAGGATTTGGACCAGGAAGTCAGTGAGGAAAAAACCAGGAGACTTTGCCCGAGTTTGAGTTTGATAAGAGTCCCCAAGACACTGAAGTGGAACGATGTGCACTGAGAAAAAAGACTTCTAGAGATCCAAGGCATGCTGTTGGATCAATGACTAGCCAAACTCAGCAGCTTAACTAGGGTTGCCAGTCACTGCCATCAGCACCCACTTCTTGACCAAAACATCAGGACAACCTCAGGAGATGGGAGAGGTCGGCCCAGGACCAGTCATACATATGTAATCAAACTGCTGGACTTAGCTGGTGTTTTACCAAGGTTCAGGATTCTGTGATCACCCAGTTGAAAAAAAACAAAAACAGGTAACTCTCACCGCCTTAAGAACCCACTGCGTTCTTTGTTTCCGGATCACCATTACAAAAGGATATAAAAATTTACCAGTACCTTGAGGACTGGTTGGTCATAGCCAGATCCCACAAACCTGTCTCCAACATACACAGAGTCTAGTAGCTATTCGTTGGGAGTTAGGTTGTTGGTAAATGTAGAAAAATCGGAACTGAACCCGAAACAAGTCTTCGACTTCATCAGCTACCAGCTTGACCTGAAAGAGGGCAAGGTCAAGCCCACTCTAGAGCATTGGCAGACCTTCTATGCAAAAATCCAGAAACTTCTCTTTGAACCCACTTGCCCTGTCCAGCAGATGATGTTCCTGATAGGGTTACTAACAGCCACAGAGAAGCAAATCCACCTAGGTTGTCTCCATATGAGACCGATATAGGGGCACTACACCCCCTCAGTCATTACAGATGCATCAAAAGAAGGGTGCGGGTGCTCACGTCGTGGAACACACTGCAAGGGGAACCTGGTCTCTTCCAGAAAGCAAATTACACATAAATTATCTGGAACAAAAGGTGGTCTCCCTGTCTCTAAGAGTTCCAAGACGTCTACTTTAACAAAATATTGCTCATAGCTACAACACCACAATGGTTGCTTATATAAACAAGGAAGGAGGCATGAAGTTGGGCCCTCTGTGTGCCCTTCTATGGAGAATCCTGACTTGGTGTTCCAAGAAACAAGTGACTTCCCCTTAGCTTTGGATTAAGGCAAACACAGGAGTGAAATCCATGCTTGGCTAAGATACCAGGCAAATTGGACCAAGGTGTCTTTTTACCCCTCTCCCAGCTTTCTTTAGAAGAACCAGCTGGCCAAAGAGGGTCCAGACAGTGTAGCCCCAGTGGTTATTCCAGCCCTGGCTCCAACTCTTGATAAGTCACTCAAAGCTGAGAGGTCCCTATGTCCAGTTAGAGCCCTGCGCCACTATTTGGATAGAACCTCAGGCAGAACAAGGAGCTGGTCTTTGTTTCCTTCAAAAAAGACTTCGACAAAGATATCTCCCCTGCCACTATCTCCTCATGGATCAAGCAGACTGTGATCCTATGCTATGACCTCTGATCATGAGGCCCTAATCCTACATCAGGTTAAAGCCCATGATGTAAGGACATATCCTGCTTCTAAGGCCTTCCAGCCTGGAGTGTCTTTGAAACAGGTATTATCAGCTTCCCATTGGAAGTCACATAACAACTTCACACAATTTTATTTGAAGAATGTGGCTTAGGCTGATTGAGAGCTTTCACATTTGAGAATTTTACATTTTTACAATAGTTACATTTACTATTACGGATGCCCGGCAGATCCACTAGTAGCCTATTTAGGTAAAATTTGGTACATATGTATATATTTGTATATAGTTACAAAAATGAAAAAATAATAACTGTGATGTGCTTCCTTCAGGAGGTTTATTTTCCTGGGACCTTTCTTTCGCTACCTCAGAGTAGGTTTTTATAAAGGGGGGGCACCGTCACTATTCTGCTGGCAACCTGCTCACCAGTAACAACCATAATTTTGAGTTCACTTAAAGTCCCTAGTAACTGATCCTCCTTGCAAGTGGTAGTTATTCTAGCAATTGTCCATTGGGTAAGGCGTATTAATGCAATAAAATTGCAAATTTAATAAGTAAATTATATTTTCATAAGGTAATACCTTACTCAAAGGACAGGTAAGGCCCTCCCAACCAACTCTGCTATCAGCTTACTTGGGGTCTAAATAGGTTTAGACCACGAAAAGATACTGTGACATCACACTGTCCAGACAGAAAGTACGATGTGCCACCTGGCGAATGCACACTTCAGACTGGTCCTGTCAGTGGAAACACAGGACGGCTCTTTCTGTCATTTGACGGGATTGGTCTCACAGACAGGTACAGCAATTATTCATTAAGTATTATTTACTTATAAAAATTAAATTTACTTAAATTTGCAATTTGGGCCAAACACTTTTAGCCATGTAGCTCTCAAACTATGTTATCCATCCATCTAGAATTAACACAGATACGTTCTTTTTACTTATGTCAAAAAATCAAGGTGTTGACATTTCATTGTAAAATAGCTCACCATCGGGGATTAAGTGCTATCTTGGGATGCTGCTTTGGGCTTTCCAACTCAAGAAAAAAGGAGGATATAATGACCAAGTTGCCTGCTCGATTGCAGCACAAGCAGCCTCAATGTGACATAGTGACCTACACAAGTTCCTTGTTGACCACCATATTGCTCGTACATTTATTGCTAAAGATAATTACTTTTTTATTAATGGATATACATATTACTGGATACTCGTATTTTATCGGTTTGATTAAAAAACTCCATAATATTTTATAATAATATTTTTTGCATAAAAAATGTACTTACATAATCCAAACAATTGCATAGGTGACCTGCTGTTTGGTCAAAGACATAAAAAATGTGTCACACAATCTTTTTGAATTTCTGAATGAAAACCCCACTGGGCACCTGCAGGAGGTTATACTTTGCTTGGAAGTTGCCATTCCTATTTTGACCACTGTGAAGTTTGGATCGCATTCTTTACACTTCTCATCATGGCTGATAAACAGAGAAAATATTCAGTTTGTTCCTCCCAAATGCTTTCTTGGGACAATCACCAGGCTTGCTTAAAGTGTAAGAATGAAAAGAAGGGTAAAGGCAAGTGTGTTATTACTGGAGAAGAATCAGAGTGCTTTCACACTGGGCAACATTACTGAAGCAGTCACATTCCAACAGGTTACACAATGTGGCATACCTTAATCTTTATGTGTGGCCTCTGGATTCCAGGAGTCCAATTTTGGAAGATTCTCATCTTATGTGCCAAAAAGAATTAAGGCACCTCAGAGGGAAACCTCAAGAAAAGTACATTTTCAGATTTCTTTCCTACTTTAGGATAAGACTTCTTAGTGGAACTAGAAGATCTATTTTAGTTAAAAGTGGACTTGTGATTTGGCACAATTTTCAACTTTCTATTCGTCTCGACAGGTTTTAATGTCATAATGAACACAACTTCAAATTAAAATGACTTGCCTAAGCTTTTCAGAGTCTGTACCAGCTTCTCTAGAATAACACCATATGTCAAAGTCTTCTTTTTCAAGGGCAAATTTAACATGAGTTTGACTTTCTTATGGTAATTTCTGAATTTTTGACTGGTGTTTCTGGTTCCAAATATTTATTTGTTTTGGATTTTACGTTGCTTTCAACACTGTACAAGTCATATCACGACGGGTAGTTGGAAGAGCAGAGGAAACCAGTACATACAGTTCATCAGGGTTCTGTACTGTAAACTGCCGACCACTTGAGGCCGTGCCACGAACCGAACCCTGGCCTCAGCGGTGGGTGGCGACTCTGCCACCATGGACCCTTCTGGTTCCAAGTAATATGCTTTTAATATAGCATTTTTCACAGAGTCATGGTGCAGACATTCAGAAATTGGCAAAGCTGTAAATGCCTCTTGGGCTTTTTTTCTTTTAAGACACTTTGCAGTAATAAACGCCATTTTTCTGTTAGCCATTTCAGATATTGAGCCACTCATTTAAAGTGTTGAAAGTATTTATCAACTTCTGATTCACTGAATGGTGGTACCAGTTATACAATTTTACCCGAATCAAATTTGGGAGCCACGGACTCTTCATGGGCAATTCGGCCAGGATTGAATTCTAATACTTTCATTTTTCTTTCATGCACAAGCTGTTTTTTCATTGTTTAGCCTCAGGCTTCTCCCTTTCCACTTGTTTGGATATTAGATATCATTGTCATCAAGAGTAAAGCATTCCTCTCCCACTATTTGTCATGCGGATTTACTTTTAGCAAACAACTTGTCTCTAGTTGGTATGAAAAAGAGTTTCAGTTCTTCATTTTCGTCAAATATTTCTCAAAGTGTATCTGTTGAAAGTAACAAGAATTAGTGCTTAGGAATCTCTACAGTATTATAATAAACACAGATTAATATAATTACATATTCCGTGAGACTCATAAATATTAGAACTGAGATTCACTTGATTTTTGTAAAGACTTATCCTATTGTATAATTGATTAGATCTTGGTTGCCCATTAAGCAAAACTAAAAAAGTTTTCACATTAAGTTTCCAAACCTTTGTCCTCGTATAAACATATGACTTCTCCTTATATTTGCGGTACTATTACATGAGAAAAGTAACCCTTGGTTTGTTATCTTCCGGTTGCCGAGAAAACTTGTCAAGGCTGTCAAAATATTGGATTTTTTCTCTCTTGTTTATGATAGTCAGTGGTTTTCTCCTGGTAATTACCCTTCTTTTGTGTATAACAACAAGTTTTATATTTATGGGTAGATTAGAATAACCCTGAACAATTATAACAGTGCTTTTGTGCCACGTTTTGTCTTCCGTGACGTCAGTTTATTGGATTGAGAAGCCATATTGAAATGTTTGTCAACAGAAGACAACTTTTCCGTGTCTTATTTAGAACATCTGTGTCGTCTTAAACAGTGGTTAACGTATTTATTTCATTGAAAAGGAACTGTTAGTTGCGTTTTAAATGGACGTTTTAAACTAATAAGATTATTTGACATTTGGTTATTTGCCCCAAATCTAGACGTGGTTACATCAGCTCTACTGTACAGTAGTGGGGGATACAACTCCACGAATTACCTGCAAGTCGCCTACAAGTCAACTCGCCGACAGATTATTTAATATACAAAATGACCCTTGTAGCTTTTATAACACTAACATATTGCCATAAATTGTTTTAAAATGTATTATATCTGTAATAATTCATTTCCCTTCATTAAAACGTGTTATACTACGAAAAATTTTTGTCGAAAATGTGATGAAACTTATCAAGTTTAAGTATGTGTGTAACTTAACAGACCATTCACAATAAAATGACAGAGGAGTTCATCTTTTGGACAGTAAAAACGTGATTTGCCTGCTTTGAAGACATGTATAAATGAGTATTTGAATATTTCAGTGAAAAAAATGACAAAAATGGGGTAATAATGTGTCATTAATTTATTGACCCTTTGCATCGACGTCATTATGTGATGTCAGGATGACGTTTTCAGTGAACAACATCCATTTTGGACGGCAAAACACAGATTATTAGTGTTGTACTTTGACAAAAAAATTAAACTTATGTCTTTTATAAATCTTATATTTGAATTCTGTAAAGATGGAAATAATACTAAATATATTTCCTTTATGAAGGTACAGCTTTTAAAATTATTAATTACCATTTTGATATTTTATGCGAATATTTGTTAGATTTCACTGACAATCAGAAAACTTTACACAAAAATATATCTGTCGAAAGTACACAACAATTAAATGAAAATTTCTCTTTGAATAATTTGTCCATTTTTGTTCTGTAAAAAGTATATTGATGAGAAGGAAATCAACAATTCGTTAAAATGAAAATAAATAATTATTTTATGGCCTAACATTTTCATATCTGTCTGTACTTGCAACAGACATCACAGAAAAACAGATATTTTGCATTTTACTACAAGTTTAATATTCTATATCTCGACAATTATGCATCCTAATGTTATTTTGCAAACAGTACCAGATAGGCTAATGCTTGTACTTTTATGTGTGCAATTTTGAAGTCAATAAGATGCATACTTATTTTATAATTCATTTTAAAAATAAGGTATCTCTTCCAATATATCCCGTCTGTTTTACACATACATGTTCGTTCAAGCGTGATGTTTTGCCGTCCAAATGATGATACGTAACATTGTGACGTAAGATGCAAAGGGTCAATACCCGACCCCGCACAGAACTAGAGATTTGCATAAAATCCTTTTCTGTTGAATAAACTTGATAAAATGACTGGAAATGGTTTGGTAACCAGATCATTCGCACAAAAACGCTTTCACCCAAATATTCTTGAGTTGATTCATACAGTTAAAATATTGTTAGGAAATCCCACAGAGTTCTGTATCCTCGCGTTTTGCATATTTCAATGCGTGGAATTCCTTGGGATTTCCTAAAAATTGATAAAATACAGAGTGTCTTCGGAACCGACAAGGGCGGGTCACAATTCTTTTAATTTCAGAACCGTCACATTCATATTATAACTATTTGATGTGTGGCTGTTGAATTAAAACATGCTGTCGATGAAAATAGATACATAAAACCAGGAAACCAGTCTACTTTTCATCTGTAAACGTGATTAATTTCATTAACCAATGAAATAATTTGTTACTGAAACCTCACTTGAGACCAAGTATAACAAAGTTTGTATATTTTCCTACAAAATAGCTTCAAAACTAAAGATATTCTAAAATGTCATGTTAGAATAGAAATTTTGCGGTTCCGATTTTGTTATGAAAACATTTATAAAATATATCAAGGGTAAAGACATTTTTCTTTAAAATGGGTCTTAAAGCAAATAATTGGTGAGCCATTTCCATTGGCGGTTCTGAAAGGGATTGTTTTCCGATCCGTCAGTGACTGTTCTGAAGCCACAGCGTATAAAATAAGATATGTATTTTATATTAGTTCTAGGAAACCCCAATGGAATTCCATGACATCACATCTAATTTGCATAATTTATTTTATAGTAGTTCTAGGAAACCCCCACAGACTTCCATGGCATCACGTCTAATTTGCATAATTTATTTTATAATAGTTCTAGAAAACCCCCACTGAATTCCATGACATCACTTCTAATTTGCATATTGCTAGGAAACCCCACAGAGTTCTCTTTCCTCATGTTTTCTAATTTGCATATTATTATAATTTGCACCATGTGCGTGCATGAGTGTGTCACACAGTTTTCTCTAAAACTACTACAGTTACACATTTTTGGTAAATTACTAGTCCTAATTAATTTTTACGCTCTTCAATATTTTTGGGGGGTTTGGTGAACTTTGGCCTACTTTTGAGTGAGTAATAGCACTTTTACCAAATGTAATTATATGACTTATAACTCTCAAACTATTGCATTTAGAGTATTTTGTCATGGACATATTATTTTTGCTTTTTCCAGCGTCCGGACGCTTGGTTTCCGCTTATTTGAAGGAAAAGTATTTATCCTATCTTTACCAAATTTGGTATGGGTGTTTATTGGGTTAATAGCTTGCATGGGATTGCTTTTGGTGAAGATAGGTCTATAGCTGACTGAGTAATAGCTACTTAGCTACCTTTGTGTACTTTCCGGTCAAAGTTCAAAGGTCAAAGTTGGGGTTTTACGTCCCGTTCAACAGCCAGGGTCATATTGGGACAGGTCCTCAGAATTGCCACTTGTGGGACTCGAACCCACAGAGGTGACAGCCTATGATTAGATGCCAAACTTGCTAACCACTTTTGTTTCCGGGCATTTTAAGGAAAAATATTTGACATATCTTTACCAAATTTAGTATGAGCATTACTTAGGTCGATAGCTTGCTTGGGATTGGTTTTAGTGATAATAGCTGTATAACTGAGTAATAGCTACTTAGCTACTTTGCCAAAAATGGAAAACACAGATTTGCTTCTATCTCCTTAACCGTGCGAGATAGAGCGATTTCGTCGAAATTTTTGACCCACAGGATATCTGAGAAATGTACTCTTTGTAATTTTCAAAAATTTTCCCCTCCCCAAAAATGGCAGCCATTTGGAATTTTCAAATTTTTGCCCAAAATGGCAAAACACTAATTTCCTTCTATCTCCTTAACCGTGCGAGATGAGTGATATTGTCGAAATTTTCGTCCCACAGGGTATCTAAGCAATGTACTCTTGGCACTTTTCAAAAAAAATTTCCTCTTCCCAAAAATGGCGGCCATTTTGAATTTTCAAATTTTTGCCCCAAATTGAAAAATACAAATTTGCTTCTATCTCCTTAACCGTGCAAGATAGAGTGATTTCGTCAACATTTTTGACCCAACCAATGCAAAAAGGCATGAAGCTGAAATAATTTACATGTATACTAATAAATATTTAAGCATCATTGATATATTTTACAAATGAAACAGGGTCTTGTAGGACTACTGTACAATTTTTGCAAAAGGTTCATGGGGTGGACATTACACATGATAATGTGTGTTCTTCTATGCTATCCTGTTTCTATTCATATGTCGCAGCTACTATCAACAGAGCGTCCTATTTCTAGTTGTATCCACCGGAAGCATCCGGTGGATACTTTGGTTTAGCGTCCGCTACGCCGCCGCCGCGCGTAGAGAGATTTTTGGCGTTAACGCTCTAAGAGGAAAACAACAACAGCTAGGTTCACCAAATTTGCAGGATATCTTCATTGGGGGGTAAGCTTCTCTGGGAAGGAAAATAGCCTCATTCTGAAAAACAAGATGGCCGCCACGGGCATTTCTTTGAAAATAATCTACATTTTTCTACTGGCTGTTCCTCATAGTAGAAGGTTGAATCTCTTCATAGGTGATATGTATGACACATATTATGTGTCCTCTACAACCTTGCACACATTTGACCTTGAAGCTCCTAATTCAAGGTCATCCACGGAGTGCCGAAGTAACCCACATAGCGGACTTTAAAAGTGCCTATATCTCCCTTATTATTGGTCCTAGAGGTTTGCAATGTGAAGCCAACCTATAGGAAATCATGTGCTGCAAATCTTCTGATGTGGTCAGATTTGACCTTGGACCCCTCCTTCAAGGTCAAACGATTATAGCAGAACTTTAAAGTGCTTATAACTCGCTTATTATCGATCCTAGAGGTTTGGGATGGTAAACCAACACATACAGGAAATCATGGGCTGGGAATCTTCTGGCGTGGTCAGATTTGACCTTGGGCCCCCTTTCAAGGTCAAACGAGGACAGCCAAACTTAAAAGTGCTTATAACTCGCTTATTGTTGGTCCTAGAGGTTTGGGATGGTAAACCAGCAAATAGGAAATCATTGGCTGCGAATCTTCTGATGTGGTCAGATTTGACCTTGGACCCCTCCTTCAAGGTCAAACGAGGATAGCCAAACTTAAAAGTGCTTATAACTCGCTTATTATCGATTACTAGAGATTTGGGATGGTAAACCAACATATAGGAAATCATGTGCTGCAAATCTTCTGATGTGGTCAGATTTGACCTTGGACCCCCTCCTTCAATGTCAAACGAGGATAGCCAAACTTAAAAGTGCTTATAACTCGCTTATGATCGATCCTAGAGGTTTGGGATGGTAAACCAACATATAGGAAATCATGGGCTGGGAATCTTCTGGTGTGGTCAGATTTGACCTTGGGCCCCTCCTTCAAGGTCAAATGAGGACAGCCAAACTTAAAAGTGCTTATAACTTGCTTATTATTGGTCCTAGAGGTTTGGGATGGTGAACCAACATATAGGAAATCATGGGCTGGGAATCTTCTGGTGTGGTCGGATTTGACCTTGGGCCCTCATTCAAGGTCAAACGAGGATAGCCAAACTTAAAAGTGCTTATAACTCGCTTATTATTGGTCCTAGAGGTTTGGGATGGTAAACCAATGTATAGGAAACCATGGGCTGGGAATCTTCTGGTGTGGTCGGATTTGACCTTGGGCCCCTCCTTCAAGGTCAAACAAGGATAGCCAAAGGTAAAAGTGCCTATAACTCGCTTATTATTGGTCCTAGAGGTTTGGGATGGTAAACCAACCTATAGGAAATCATGGGCTGGGAATCTTCTGGCGTGGTCGGATTTGTCCTTGGGTCCCTCCTTGAAGGTCAAAGGAGGATAGCCAAAGGTAAAAGTGCTTATAACTCGCTTATTATTGGTCCTAGAGGTTTGGGATGGTAAACCAACCTATAGGAAATCATGGGCTGGGAATCTTCTGGTGTGGTCGGATTTGACCTTGGGCCCCTCCTTCGAGGTCAAACGAGGATAGCCAAACTTAAAAGTGCTTATAACTCGCTTATTATTGATCCCAGTGGTTTGGGATGGTAAACCAACATAAAGGAAATCATGGGCGGGGAAACTTCTGGCATGGTCGGATTTGACCTTGGGTCCCTCCTTCAAGGTCAAACAAGGACAGCCAAACTTAAAAGTGCTTATAACTTGCTTATTATTGGTCCTAGAGGTTTGGCATGGTAAACCAGCATATAGGAAATCATGGGCTGGGAATCTTCTGGTGTGGTCGGATTTGACCTTGGGCCCCTCCTTCAAGGTCAAACGAGGACAGCCAAAGGTAAAAGTGCCTATAACTCGCTTATTATTGGTCCTAGATGTTTGGGATGGTAAACCAACATATAGGAAATCATGGGCTGGGAATCTTCTGGCGTGGTCGGATTTGACCTTGGGCCCCTCCTTGAAGGTCAAATGAGGACAGCCAAACTTAAAAGTGCTTATAACTTGCTTATTATTGGTCCTTGAGGTTTTGGTGCATTGTCTTTACGGTGGATACAATTTGCATCGGTTTTCCGATGCGCTAGGTCTAGTTATTGGTCCTAGAGTTTGGGATGGTAAACCAATATACAGGAAATCATGGGCTGGGAATCTATTGCTGTGGTCGGATTTGACCTTGGACCCCTCCTTCAAGGTCAAACGAGGATAGTACACAAAATCATGTGCTGGGAATCTATTGCTGTGGTCGGATTTGACCTTGGGCCCTCCATCAAGGTCAAACGAGGATAGCCAAACTTAAAAGTGCTTATAACTCGCTTATTATTGGTCCTAGAGCTTTGGAATGGTAAACCAAAATCTAGGAAATCATGGGCTGGGAATCTTTTGGTGTGATCGGATTTGACCTTTGGCCCATCTTTCAAGGTCAAATGAGGATTGCCAAAATTAGTGTTTATATCTTGCTTAATTCGTATTCCTAGAGGTTTGCAGTGTCACACCAACCTATAGGAAATCATGGGCTAAGAATCTTTTGATATGGTCAGATTTCACCTTGGGCTTTTCCTTCAAGGTTAAGCGATGTTAGAATGGCTTTGGTGAGTTTTCTTCTGGTGGATACAATTTGCATCGGTTCTCCGATGCGATAGGTCTAGTTCTGATTGTGTATGGTTAATTTATATTCTGTAAATGCATATATAATTTATGTAGTGGCTTATGTCACAGATCTGTTGACAGAATTTAGTGTTGTGGTTGAATGCAAATTTTAGAACTGGTTTCTGAAAGCGGAAATTTGGCGAAAAACCGGGTATGTTTGATTTTTTAAACGCAAAGAATTAAGTATCAAATGCTTACATGAGCCACAACTTGCATATAAATAAGAGCAACGATGGGCGTTTGAAGACTTTTGAGGACAAAATGGTTGATATATTAATAGAATATATGAAATACTGCAAAATATTTGTTGTAGTTGAATATTTTAGTAAACTTTAGTTTAAATAATGACTATGTAGAAAACAGGTTTTGGTTACAAGAAAACAAAACAAAACCGAATCAGCATCTTTCAGTCGGCAAATAGGATTCCGGTTTACCATCTTCCAACACTAACAGAATTAAAAGGGCTCGTGTCACAGACCTAGGTTTTAATGTCACAGACATTATTGATATTAACAATAATTTTCGTGAATTTAGTGTATCTATCTTATCTATAAAACATATAATCCAACTTATTTAAGAAATATCCAAACACATGTTTGAATTGGGGTCCTATGAAATGTGCTGGATTAAAAAGAGCTCCAAAAACCATTTAGTAAAAAGTGTAAATCAAATGAGTAAAGAGTTTTTTGGTTGAACTTTTATATGTTTATTATACATATACATAATCTTACATGTAGTAGATAGTCTTCTTGGTTTCTGTGTTGAATGCCTTCTGTGTCTCGATGTGTTTAATGTCTTCATATACATATAATGGTACTCCAGTAATAACGTCTACATATACGTATATTATTACTCCAGTAATAAAAATTGCCAACTAAAATGTGATCTTTATTTTGATTTCCGAATCCACCAACGAAATAGTCACATTTGTGAACATTGACATTTCCTTGACACAAGCCTATTAATTTGCATCACGGATCCGTGACGTAGGCCTAATATTTTTCCGCTGCCTTATATGGTGGTTGATTGATTCACATAAATATATACAAAATTCTTATAGACGGGCAGTATTTTCATGTTTGAAATTTAAATAATATCTCAATAGATGGGGAGTATTACCAATTTACCATGATTGAATATTATCACCAAAACTATATTGCCTTGTTACCAATTATCGTGTGGTACAATCATTGTATCGGTAAATAAAATGTTCATGTTTCAGTAGGGGCCACATATTTTGAAAGCCTTATATTGTGTATTCTATTCACTTTGGAAATAGTTTCAACTTATTCACTAGACTTGGGATATATATTTGATCAAGTTTTGTCTATTTGAATTCTGTCTGGCCATAATTGGTAGCAAGGCAGAAGCATGTCTTAATAGTTTATTTGTAGGCTAATTTGACTGCATCATTATGAGTTTTGCTACTCGATCTGAGGGATTGGTGCAGCGTCGTCATGTGGCTCAATCTGGTACAACAGCAGTTTCTGATCCAGGTAGCGATATTTTTGTTTTTATTGTACATAGATAAAATAAGAAAGAAGACCATAAAATGTTTACAATTCATAGATATTATGTAAGCTATAGCAAATAGCAAATAACAATGCATGTAAATGTATGTAGAATTTGTAAGGAAAGCATTTAAAATGGCAGGTTGAAATAGCAAACATAAACAAATAGTGCTTTTTTAAAGGATCACATAATGATACAAGGTAATTTGAAGGACATCATATAACATTTAAATAAAACGAAAGAATTGTTGAATACAAACAAGGGTGAAAGTTTTTGCTGAAGTGTGTGTTTTCTCCATTCTTTTTGAACACTTTTGTATTGTACAAATGCAATACTGTTTTTGTGTTACAATTTTGTTTTTGCATAAGCATTTTAATTAATTTTTTAATCTCTAAAACTACATTCGTCTAGGTAGTGATGAGGATAGGAGAAGGGACGAAGAAGAGTCCATAGACCATGACTCAAAGGAAACCAGACTCACATTGATGGAAGAAGTCTTATTGATGGGGCTTAAAGACAGGGAGGTGAGGAATCATTGCATGGCTTAGAACTAATTCACAAAGTTAAGGGACAAATGGAAATCTTAAAGAGCCAAAATTACAGTAGGGTGAAAATTTCCACTTGTTCTGTATCTTTGAAGTGCAAAAGAGGACATAATGTATTTACAAATAATCTGTTATCCAGAGACTAAACAGCAACAAAAAAATTAAATGAGTTGCTTTGGATTGAAAACTACAAAGACGGATGTTCATTGAAAGGATACACAGTGAGTTGATATTGAAAATTATCCAAGTTGGTGTAAGCTAGGGTTCTAGAACTGTTTTAAGTCTTATCTGAAAGATCACATTAGGAGTGGTCCTTTGCCGTGAGATAGATTCTTACACAGAGCTAAAAAGTAGGGATGCGACAGTACCAAATTTTCTGGTTCAGGATTTCGCCAGTGTAAAACTATCCCCATTCCAGTATACTGAAAAAGTTTTGAGTTTCAGCATTTCCCCAAACGAATAGACCTACAAAGAAAGTGATTTTCTGTAATCCAAAACATGGCACATTAGTTAATTTTCTCAGCAGCCATGTTGAGCTGGAGGACTTGTTTTTATATAAGGGCTTGTTTTGGTTACAGGGGTACACATCCTTCTGGAATGATTGCATTTCTTCTGGATTGCGGGGCTGTATACTCATAGAATTGGGTCTGCGGGGTCGTGTGGAGCTGGAGAAGACAGGAATGAGACGAAGGAGTCTTCTGAATCGTAAAGTCGTGTGTAAATCTGACACGCCAACAGGTGATGTGTTACTGGACGAAGCACTGAAACACATCAAGGAGACGCAGCCAGCAGAGACTGTACAAAGCTGGGTGGAATACCTCAGTGGTGGGTAAACACAGTATAAAAAATATATATATGTTACAGGCAAACTGTGTAATCAGGCATTTCGCGAAATGTCTGGAATCTTTAGGCATTTTGCAAAATCCCTGATTCACTTAGGCATTTTGCGAAATGTCTAAAATTTCCAGGCATTTCATGAAATATCTTAAATTTAGCCATCTTTAATATGCAACTTGCCTGATGCATTTTAGGCAAATTGTGAAATACAACATTTCTATGTTATAGCCGCTGTTTTGGTGTTTTATCCATCAGTTTTTAGAGCAGAATCATAAATCTGTTCAAATTATTTTTGTTGGAAGAGTTTTATCTTGGGTGTCATTTTAAGCTCACGGAAGAAATATTTCAAATGACCAGGGATTCTGATTCTAATAATTTCTTGACATAGAGAAGCCATTTGAGTCTTGATCTTATTTTACTGGGCTTTGATGTAAATCAAACCAGTGAACAATCCCTTGAAGTGGTGTAATTATATGAGCTTTAAATGAATTAATTGGGCTTTGATGAATATAAAAGCAGGGTTTCTCATGAAAAATAATATCTTGAACTAGAGAAGCCCTATATCCTGTGAATTGAATTACCTGGGCCTTGATCATCAAAACATGGATTCTTAATGAAATGATCCCTTGAAATAGGGAAGCCATGTCAGCTTTAACTGAATCAATTGAACTTAATGAAAACACAAATAGAGTTTCTCATTAAAATAATAGTACTAACAGTAATAATACTTCAGTATGCATTCTAATGTGATTATCAACTTGTCTACTATTTAGAAGTTTGTGAAAATGAATGATACCAGTTATTTACTATTACAAGATTGTAGTGATTGGACGAAAACATTAACATTGTTCAAAAAAGTATAAATTTATTGACTGAACTCTCATTTTAAACTGATCACATCTTATAGGTGTGAACCTTTATCAGATGTATGAGTTAGCAATGTTTTTCTGTCACTGAATGTAGTTGTTGCTAGATTTGTAAATGGTCAGTGTACATAATATTGAAGTTTTAAAATAAGTTTATTTTGTATCTTTCAAAATTAACTATTTGTGGAAATTTCTCTTCTTAAACTGAATACATAAAACAAGGGACAAGGTAAAATGTTTGGAGCATCACATTTAGGCATTTCACGAAATGCCTGGAGCTCATGAAATGCCTGGAAATTTTAGGCATTTCGCGAAATGCCCAAGTGAATCATTGAAATGCCTGATTACACAGTTTGCGTGTAACATATATATATTCTTTTAGTACGTTTACTTTTGAATGGGTATAGTCTTTGACTAAAAAAAACTGGTGGAATATCAAAGTGGTGAGTGACATGCTGTGAGAGATAGGTATGCAGTGATTTAACAATGTCTGCAGTCAAATATTATTATCTCCTGTCTGCGGCCGTGGTTGGGAGATTATAAAACGCCTTGAGTGCGTGCGTCCGTCCCGTTTTTGCATAAACCTTAATATCTCATTCATTTATAAAGATATCTTCACCAAATTTGCAGGGAATGCTTATGGCTATGAAAACCTGTCTCTGAAAAATTTTAGCCTCATTTTGAAAAACAAAATGGCCGCCATAGCTAATTGTTTGAAAATTGTAAAGGTGCTCCAAATCTTGAAATATGCCAGCTAGCTTCATCAAATTTGCACAAAAGCTATATGGCTAGAAAGGCTAGCTTGATAGTAATTTTGACCTAGTTCAAAAAACAAAATGGCCACCACATCGCATGTTTAATGTCAAACGGGGTTATCCTATTATAAAGGCCTTATATCTCCTCAAATATTGCTCCTAGAGGTTTGGAATGTGAAAACAACTTGTAGGAAGTCATGACCTGGGAATCTTTTCCAGGTGTTGAATTTGACCTTTGACCCTGCTTCAAGGTTAAATGAGGTCGTCACATTAAAACGTCCTTATTTCTCCCTTATTATTGGTGCTATGGCTTCAGATTGTAAAGACAGACCATGAAAAGCATAGGTTGTGGTCGAGAGATTGTAAACGCCTTCCATACATGTGTCTGTTTGTACATCCGTCTGTTCGTCCGTTTGTCAGATTTAACATAAACCTTAACATCTCATTCATTTATAAAGATATCATCATCAAATTTGCAAGGAATGTTTATGGCTACGAAAATCTGTCTCTGCAAAATTTTGGCCTCAAAATGGCCGCCATAGCCAACTGTTTAAAAATCATAAAGTTGTTGTAAATCTCGAAATATTCCCGCTAGCTTCATCATATTTGCACTAAAGATATATGGCTAGAAAAGCTAGCCTGATAGTAATTTTGACCTAGTTCTAAAAGGAAAATGGCTGCCATATCACATGTTTAATGCCAAACGGGGTCATTCTATTAAAAAGGCCTTATATCTCCCCTAATATTGCTCTCAGAGGTTCAGAATGTGAAAGCAACATATAGGAAGTCATGGCCTGGGAATCTTTTCCAGGTGTTGAATTTGTCCTTTGACCCCTGCTTCAAGGTTAAATGGGGTCGTCACACTAAAATGTCCTTATTTCACCCTTATTATTGGTGCTCTGGCTTCAGAATATAAAGACAGACCATCAAAAGTCCTGGCCTTCAAATGTTTTACTTGGAGAAAAATTTTGGCCTTATTTTGAAAACAAAATGGCCGCCATAGCCAATTATTTAAATGCTCTAAACTTGAAATATTGCAGCTAGGTTCATCAAATATGCACAAAATATATATAGCTAGGAAAGTTTAATCCCTTCTTCAATGTCAAGTGGGGTTATCTTACTACAACGGCCTTATATCTCCTTTAGTTCTCCATTATTACTGATTCTAAGGTGGGAGATAACCGCTGCGGCAGTGGCCTTGTTTTTTATGCAGGGGACTGTTCACATTTTTGATCAAGTTTCCCTTTTGAGATTTCAATGCAAGTTATGAAAGACTATCCTTTTGATGAAGTACAAACTGGCTTTGTATTAGCCAAAATTATTACATCGATTCACCAACTTAAGGATATGTGTTTCATTTAAATTATTAAAGATATTTTTGGAAATGGTTTCAAACCCGTCATTTCTTTTTTGATACCAGTAAACAGTACCCAGTATAACTTATAACACGTGTAATTCATTGCTTTTTTTCCAAAACAAGTGCTGGATAAAAAGGAACAGCCTTTAAACAGGTTTTGTGAGTGTTGGGTTCTACATTGATTAATTAACACCCCAAAATACAATCTTATTTGTGCAAAAGAGGAAAAAAAAATGACTCGAGTACTTTGTTGGAAAAAATGCAAAACCTGGTTTGTATTGGATGTGTCAGGTACTTTGTTAAAGATTTATACAACAGAAAATAAATCTGGATAAAAGGGAATGCGTTTGTTCAGGGAAAAGGGTGTGTTTGGTAAAGAAACTACTAAGTGTTCTGCTGCAACACAACCTGTCTGACCATCCAAGCTTTAAAATATACTTTCGTGGAAAGACAGATTATTCATCATTATTGGTTTTGATGAAATACATATCAGTTTTCCAAATTTTTGGCCTATTCATACCAAGCCAAGTTGTACAGAAGAGTTTGGGTTAGACCCCAAAAATAAAGAAACAAATGTTAAGGCAGAAAGCACGTAACAGTTTAACTGAATTCTATTGATAATTGGATGAAACTTGGACACGTCTTTTTGGCCCATCAGTACACTTGTAATCTGTTTATAATTTTCAGAGATGAATACCCATACTGTGAACAGAGTCTTTTGTTTGAACTTTATGAATAAATTTGAATTTCACCAGCTCACTTTGTCTTTAATTCAAATGAACAAATTTTCAGAAGCACAACAGCATATTGAATTTCTATAATCACATTTTTCCGTAGCCAACAGAAGAATGGGCTATGTGTCAGTACAAAAATGCAGAAATCAATTTGATAAGAGTGTCTTATTTGTAACAGATGATGAAGTCTGTGAGTGAAATCAATATATGTCTGCAGCAGGTTGGTTATTTATCCCATAGGGACTTGTGTACGAGTATTTACCTTATATTTGGAATTGTTTTTATGATTTACCTGGCTAAAGTCTTTTAGAATGTTTATTGTGGTGTTTATTCCACTTGAACTTGTGTCATCCTCAACTCTTACAGTAGACATTTCTTCCTTATATTTTTCCCAAAGTTATAGCTACTTTTTGCTATGTCTGAAAATAGAACGACTGAATACATAATGTAAAATAATGATGAGCCCAGTTTCGTTCCTGAAGAACATTATTTTCAAATGTTTTTTCTTATTTCACTTTTGCAAAAAAGTGGCAGTTATGAAACTACTCGGATAAGGTTGATTAGATTTCAGGTCAATCCAGGAAATTAATGTTATACCAACAATTTTAAAATTGAATGAGATGATAATACATTTTGCAGTTTTCACATATATTAAATACCAAATTTTCAAGATAAAAGAAACCTCCCATCCAGTACAATATCCACTGACAGGATGGGTAAGAAAATAAGTATGGGTGTATTGACTTCTGTTTATCCTTGAAAACACATTGGATCCTCTAAAAATGAAATGTTATTCAGTATCCTGGATAAAACCAAGAATTTCTTTGAAATAGGTTTTAACATGTACAAAATCCACACTTTAATTGCATGAAGCTGAAATATTATCTCTCGAACTAGATCAAACTCTTGTTCTGTTTTTTTCTCGCCCTTTGAATTTTGCTAGAAATAATGACAATTTTCTGTATCCTGGAGCTTAAGTGACTTTTCTTTGTTTCCACCACTCAAACTGCCCAAGTTTCTTAAGACCCAAATGACAATATTATTATGTCCACCCCCCTGGTCCGAAGTCCGGCGTCGCGCATGGTTTCCGCTCATTTAAAGGAAAAGTATTAGAGCTATTGTCACCAAATTTGGTATGCAGGCTTATTGGGTCAGAAGCTTGCTTGGGATTGCTTTTGGCTGTTGTACCTCTTTTGCTTACTGAGTAATACTTAAGTACAGCTATTTTCAGTACCCATTGGTTTCCGTGCATTTAAGCCAAAATAATTAAAGATATTTTACTACAATTTTGAATACAAGATTGTTATGTCCATAGCTCGCTTGGTATTGCATTTGGGACTGATAGCTTTGTCAGTACATGAGTAATAGCCATTTAGGTACTTCATTGTGTATTTTCAGTACTACTTTTGAGTAATTTGCTAATATCTCAGAAACCGTAAGAGATAGAGCGATTTCGACAGAATTTTTGACCCACAGGGTATCTAAGGAATGCAATCTATGCAATTTTCCAAAAATTTTCCCCTCCCCAAAAATGGCGGCCATTTTGAATTTTTGCCAAAAATGGCAAAACACTAATTTGCTTCTATCTCCTTAACCGTGCGAGATAGAGCGTTTTCGGCAAAATTTTCGACCCACAGGGTATCTGAGAATTCTACTCTTGCCAATTTTTAAAAAGTTTTCCCCTCCCCAAAAATGGCGGCCATTTTGAATTTTAGAATTTTTGCCAAAAATGGCAAAACACAAATTTCCTTCTATCTCCTTAACTGTGTGAGATAGAGCGATTTCGTCGAAATTTTCAACCCACAGGGTATCTAAGGAGTGTACCCTTTGCAATTTTCAAAAAATTTTCCCCTCCCCAAAAATGGCGGCCATTTTGAATTTTCTAATTTTTGCCAAAAATGGCAAAACACAAATTTGCTTCTATCTCCTTAACCGTGCGAGATAGAGCGATTTCGTTGAAATTTTCGACCCACAGGGTACCTAAGGAATGTAATATTTGCAATTTTCAAAAAATTTTCCCCTCCCCAAAAATGGCGGCCATTTTGAATTTTCGAATTTTTGCCAAAAATGGCAAAACACAAATTTGCTTCTATCTCCTTAACCGTGCGAGATAGAGTGATTTCGTCGAAATTTTCGACCCACAGGGTATCTAAGGAATGCAATCTTTGCAATTTTCCAAAAATTTTCCCCTCCCCAAAAATGACGGCCATTTTGAATTTTCGAATTTTTGCCAAAAATGGCAAAACACAAATTTCCTTCTATCTCCTTAACCGTGCGAGATAGAGCGATTTCGTCAAAATTTTTGACCCACAGGGTATCTGAGCATTGTACTCTTGGTAATTTTTAAAAAATTTTCCCCTCCCCAAAAATGGCGGCCATTTTGAGTTTTCGAATTTTTGCCAAAAATGGCAAAACACAAATTTGCTTCTATCTCCTTAACCGTGCGAGATAGAGCGATTTCGTCGAAATTTTCGACTCACAGGGTACCTAAGGAATGTAATATTTGCAATTTTCAAAAAATTTTCCCCTCCCCAAAAATGGCGGCCATTTTGAATTTTCGAATTTTTGCCAAAAATGGCAAAACACAAATTTGCTTCTATCTCCTTAACCGTGCGAGATAGAGTGATTTCGTCGAAATTTTCGACCCACAGGGTATCTAAGGAATGCAATCTTGCAATTTTCCAAAAAATTTTCCCCTCTATCCAAAAATGGCGGCCATTTTGAATTTTTGCCAAAAATGGCAAAACACAATTTTATTGCGTTAATACAACTTACCTAGTGGACAGATGCATTTGTCCGGCGCTCTGCCGGTCACGCCAAACGTTAGAAAAAAACGTCCTGAGCTGGGCTCTGGCCGGGACCGGTAGTGTCCTGTTCACTCGCCAGGTGGCTGTACAGCCTACCTGCCGGTATACTGCGCATGCGTGCGCATGCGCTCTTCCTCTTTTTGTTTGGCGCGTGAGGATTTCAAACGCTTGAAGTTTAAGAGAAACTTTTTAAATTTTTTTATGTGTTTTACAAGTGAATTCTTGGTAAATTTGTAGTGAGTAATTGTGCTTATATATCATGGCATCCCCTGGAGATAAAAAAGGACAGAGGCGAGGCGTATGCGGTCATATTATGGCCTCCTTTGATTTGCACAAACGCTGTGCCAGATGCCGTGACAAGGGCATTGGGGATGATGACTGTGTTGCTAAGAAAGCGTGTGTTATTTGTGATGGTTTCACGGATACCCAGAAGGATATGCTAGCCACCCCTACATACAAGATACGCAAGGACAAAAAGGCGGGGGTTTTAGTGTCTCCGGATCAGGTAACAGTTATTGCTTCTGTTGAGGATACAGAGCCTGTTTTTCAACCATCTCCTTCTGCCTCTCAACCCCCTGCGCATGCGCAGCCGGAGTCTTCCAGTTCTGCTTTTGTTACCTCTGATCAACTCCAAAAGATGTCAGATCAATGGGCTGAACAATTCGCCCGGTTTGAGGCCTTACTCTCCAGGGGCAACGTTTTCTCTACCCCAAAATCTTCTGTTCAGCATGTGCCTTCCCATGCTGCCATTTCAGACACTCCTTTTATTCCCCCTTCTGCCAGGCTCACCGGTCCGGTGGAGTACCCGGCAGAAGGTGAGGGTGACAAACAACAGGCTAGTAAGAGTGTAGAAAGGGATGTTAAAGAGCAAAAGAAGTCACGCAAATCCCGCAAGGACCATAAGGACGATAAACATTCAAAAAAGAGACAAGTTTCTCCCTCTCCTGATGTGGGCCCTCCTCAGGTTAAATCTGCACCGGTCCCGGCTAAACCACCGGCTCAAGATCAAGTCTCCTCCGGTCCGGAGGTTGTACAAAAATCGAAGTCTAAGCCTGCTCCACTTTCCTCTGTTGGTTCCGACCCGGAACAGTCAGGTCTCTTTCTTCCCGGTGCAACCGGTCAAGGTTTTGCTCATCCCGGTTCATCCGGTCAAGTTCCTCCAGTAGATCATACTGTCTCATCTCTCTTTGGGGATTCCTCTGTTTCAGATGCTTACCGGGCTCCACCGGAGCCGGATAATTTGGACATTGACCCTCCTCCTTCTGAAGCCAGTTTATCCGACGACCAGATTTCTGATGAGGGTGAGATATCTTCTGATACCGTGGACCGGCCTGAACAAATGGAGGATATGAATTACAGAGAGACAGTTAGGTCCATCCGTTCCTTTATGGGATGGAATCATATCCCCACTTTTGAAAGCGACCTCAGTGAGCCTGATAAGAGTAATAACCCCTGGAAGGGGAAACTGCCAAAGAGGCCTGCCCGCATCTCTGTAGCCATGCCACCGGACGACTGGCTTTGTCAGAAGTTAGAGAAGTTGAACACAGTGGTGGCGGAGGGGTACCCTTCACGTTCCCAGGACTCAGCTGGACTGAAAAAAGATCAGTTTGTCAAGGTACCGAAGTCGCAAAATAGATGGTACCAGATGCATATGATTAGACCGGAGGGGCCGCATAGGCCTGGAAAGACTTTGTTTAGCTGGCACAACTCAGAGGCAAAGGTGAATTCCCAATTCCCTCGCATTATCAAAGCATCTGCTTACCCTGCCACTGGACCCCCTTCGCGTCCCATTTCACAGGAATACTTGCGTCGGTGGGAGAAGTGCGCCCAGGAGAATTCTTACATTCTTAATCATGCGGCAGGGTTTAACCGTTGCACCAGTGAGTTGCAGGAACGCATGACCGGTCATATCAACATGCTTCATACTAGGATTAACAAGGGAAAAGCTCCCAAGGAGGTATCCGCTGCTCTATCAGACTTGAAGGACCTCTCTGCTTTTCACCAGAATGTTTCTGTGGCCATGGGCACTGCACTCCAGCACCTAGCGGACAGTCTTTTTGTACACATGTCCAATTTGATTTTGCTGCGTAGGGATTCCTACCTTGACCACGTTAAGAATGGCATTAAACCTGATACCTATAACCAGTTGAGAAATGCCCCGTTATTCGGACATGGACTTTTCCCTGATGCAGTTATCCGCACAGCGGAACAAGATATTACAAGTCATCACTCATCCGGTTCTGTTCCCAGGCCCGGTCCGGGTGCTGCCCAACAGACCGGATGGAGATCTTCTCATAGGTACCGTCCCTATGATAGCAGAGACAGTAGGCATACCGGTACCGGAGATCAGGACCGTCAGGCTTGGAGACAGTTTAGCAGGAATAGAGGCCGCGGTCGTGGCAGAGGACGTGGTTCCAACCCCCATTTCTCTAAATCGAGAGGTTACAAGCAATATAAATGACAATTACCTATTGTGTCCAACTCCCTCAAAATCAGTAATGGCAAAGTTGGACAACAGGATCTTAGAAAAGACTGTAAGCTCAGTAGTAATAGACAGTCCATGTTCAAAGACTTTTCATCAGACACCAAGTTTACCTTCTCAAAATGTGTCTTATCTTGCTGTAGATCATGCTCATTCTGTTTGTTTCCAAGGGCAACCGCAAAAGAAAGGTTTAAGTCCCTGTATACCAAAGAGAAAAATAAAAGATGTGAAAGGTGTTTTTTGTGCAAGTCAATGTCTTTTTGCCCCACATGTTCCAAATGTCCCCAATGTTGTCCCAAGTTTGGCTGTAGGGGGAAAGACTGCAAAAGTTTTGGCAAGTTTGGCTCAGTCTGGGGGCGAATCCAAGGGTGGTCTCGATTTTACAAGAGGGATACACGCTACCCTTCAAAATCAGACCACCTCTGACCCGATCCCCGGTGATCAAGAGTGGTTATGCTCACCCCGGCAAAAGCAAAGCCTTGTATCAGGCGGTAACGGACCTCATAAACAAGTTGGTAGTCGAAAAGGTCATCATCAGATCCTCCCTGGCCTTTTACAACCGCCTCTTTCTGGTGCCAAAACCGAATCAGAGATGGAGACCTATCTTGGACCTCAGCCATCTCAATCTCTTTTTGAAACCAGGCACCTTCAAAATGGAAACTCCGGAAACAATAAGGTTGTCTCTCCAAAAGGGGGAGTGGGTAACGTCACTGGATTTCAGCGACGCTTACTTTCATATCCCTATCAGTCAAAGATCACGCAAGTACCTCAGGTTTTTTCTAGGAAGAAAAGCTTATCAATTCACGGCCCTTCCTTTCGGGCTCGCCACAGCTCCTCTGGAATTCACCAAGGTAGTCAAGGAGGTGAAACTGATGGCTCAAGCACGGGGTATCCGGATCCACCAGTACCTCGACGACTAGTTAGTCATAGCCCCGGACCAGGAAACCTGCCAGTTACATACCCAGACCCTCTTGGCCCTGTGCCACGAACTAGGGTGGGTGGTAAACATGGAGAAATCGGAGCTTCAACCTCAACAGGTTTTCAATTTCGTAGGTTACCGGTTCGACCTACTGTCCGGTCAAGTGTTGCCCACTCAGGACCGATGGGTCGCTCTTCAGCAGAAACTACAGTTCATCAAAGGCAGGGACTGTTGTTCAGTCCGGCAGTTCATGTCCCTCATCGGGCTACTTACTGCCACGGAAAAGCAAGTGTGGGCCGGCCGGCTTCACATGAGACCGGTGCAGTGGCATCTAAAAAGACACTGGCATGTGCCGGAGAGCCTGGAAAAGATTATTCCGATTCCCCTGTCTCTTCACCCACACCTGGAATGGTGGTTGGACGAGACCAATGTGCTAAAAGGGCAACCCTTGCACCCTCTTCAGCACGCCCTACAGATTTTTACAGACGCCTCAAACGAAGGCTGGGGCGCACACTTAGGGGGATCCATAGCAAGAGGCGTTTGGTCAGAAACCGAAAGTCGCCTCCACATCAACTTCTTGGAACTCAAGGCAGTTCTTCTGGCTCTCAGGAGTTTCGAGAAGCAGTGCAGGGGACAGATTGTCCTCATAGCAACCGACAACACGACTGTAGTGTCTTACATCAACAAAGAGGGCGGTATGAAATCAGGGTCTCTCTGTGCCCTACTTTGGCGGCTTCTAGCCTGGTGTCATCCCAGGAAGATAATTCTGCGGGCCAGGCACATTCCGGGTCGCTTGAATGTCATAGCAGACAAGCTATCCCGGCACAACCAGGTTATCCAGACCGAGTGGTGCCTGTCTCAACAGGTGTTCATTCGCTTGTGCTCCAACTGGGGCCAGCCGCAGATAGATCTTTTTGCCACCCGATTCAATCACAAGCTTCCCAAGTTTGTCTCTCCAGTTCCGGATTCGACAGCTTGGGCGGTGGATGCTCTCAGTCTACCATGGAGCAACCTGGACGTGTACGCCTTTCCTCCAGTCTCCCTTCTCAATCAGGTCACGTCCAAACTGGTCAATCAGGGCTTTCACAGAATGATCTTAATCGCTCCGGGTTGGCCCAACATGCCTTGGTTTTGGGATCTGATCAGTCTATCAAGTCAAATTCCCTTCAGTCTTCCCTTGGAGAGGAACCTGTTAACTCAACCGTTCAACGGCCTTCTCCACAGGAACTTGAATCATCTGAATCTGCATGCTTGGCTCCTAGAGCCTCGTCCATCAGGCGACAAGGGTTTTCTGAGGAGGTGGCAGCAAGAATTGAAGCTCCTCAGAGAAGTTCAACCAGAGCGGTCTATAAGTCAAAGTGGGCCATTTTTGTTAAGTGGTGCGACTCCAACCAGGTGGACTTCAGGGCGCCCTCTCTGAAACAGGTGGCCGATTTTTTGTTGTATCTTTTTAATGAGAGACAGTTACAACCCAGTACTATAGAAGGCTACAGAACGGCTATTGCCGACATGGTGGGTAGCGACCCGGTCCATTTTGGCAAGGATGAAAGCCTGACTCGCTTGCTGGACAGTTTCCATAGAGACAAGCCGAAAGGCAGGCGGGGAATTCCTACGTGGAATCTTTCATTAGTGCTCCACCAGTTAACTAAAGCTCCATTCGAACCCATGCGGAAGGCCTCGCTTAAACATTTGACCTTTAAGACGGTTTTCCTTTTGGCTTTGGGTTCCGGTAAGAGGCGGAGCGAGATCCATGCATGGTTATACCGCAACATCAGGCATCAGGAGAACTGGAGTCAGGTCTCCCTATATCCCTCTCCCAGTTTTCTGTCGAAGAATCAGCTAGCGCGGGACGGACCGTCTGCTGTGGCACCGGTTGTCATTCCCGCGTTGGCTCCATCATTGGACAGGTCCCTCAAGGAGGACAAGTCTCTTTGCCCGGTCAGAGCCTTGCGTTACTATTTAGACAGAACCAAGGACTTACGCTCGGGCAAAGATCTGGTGTTTGTGTCTTTCCGGAAGAGTTTTCAGAAGGACATTGTTCCGGCTACTGTCTCTTCCTGGATCAAGCAAACTGTGTTGTTGTGTTATCAGCTGTCCGATCATGAGGCTCAAACTATACATCAAGTTCGAGCTCATGATGTGCGGGCCTTTGCCGCATCCAAAGCCTTTCAGGGCAGGGTTTCCCTGGACCAGATCCTATCAGCTTGCCATTGGAAGGCCCATAACACTTTTACACAATTTTACCTGAAGGACCTAGCCTGGGCAGATTCGGAGTTGTACCACCTAGGTCCTGTGGTAGCTGCTCAACAGATCCACGAACATCAGTGATAGTCTTATGGCTGACTGTATATAGTGTACACATGTTTTTTGGGTTTTAGTGTATATAAAAAAAAAAAAAAAAAAAAAAACCTCCACTATCCCTTGCTACTGGATTGCCATGATCCAAAGTGGATCCAGGAGCTTCTCAAGGATGGTGTTTCTTGCTCCTGTTCTTCTTCCTCATTCATGAAATTGTTAGTTCATGCCCTCTTAGTCTTCCTGCACCTTCGGCTCGAATTGGTGCACAGGCTGTTTCCTCTTAGGAAAAATCAGGGGGGGGCAAGGGTGTTTTGGTCCTTTATAGGTTGGTTTATTTAACCAGTACCGGACACACCCGTTATACTATTGTCTATATGGATTCCCCTTGTTTGGCTACCCCCCATCCAATGGGTAGTCATTCTGCATCTGTCCACTAGGTAAGTTGTATTAACGCAATAAAATGGAAAATTTAATAGTAAATTAAATTTTTATAAGTTAATACCTTACCTAGTGGACAGGGGGAGTCCCACCCTACCTTCCCCGCTATCATAACCAACAAGGGGTCTTAAGGTAGACAACAAAAAGAGGAAGAGCATGCGCAGTATACCGGCAGGTAGGCTGTACAGCCACCTGGCGAGTGAACAGGACACTACCGGTCCCGGCCAGAGCCCAGCTCAGGACGTTTTTTTCTAACGTTTGGTGTGACCGGCAGAGCGCCGGACAAATGCATCTGTCCACTAGGTAAGGTATTAACTTATAAAAATTTAATTTACTATTAAATTTTCCAATTTGCTTCTATCTCCTTAACCGTGCCAGATAGAGCGATTTCGTCAAAATTTTCGACCCACAGGGTATCTGAGCATTGTACTCTTGGTAATTTTAAAAAAATTTTCCCCTCCCCAAAAATGGCGGCCATTTTGAGTTTTCGAATTTTTGCCAAAAATGGCAAAACACAAATTTGCTTCTATCTCCTTAACCGTGCGAGATAGAGCGATTTCGTCGAAATTTTCGACCCACAGGGTATCTAAGGAATGCAATCTTTGCAATTTTCCAAAAATTTTCCCCTCCCCAAAAATGGCGGCCATTTTGAATTTTCTAATTTTTGCCAAATATGGCAAAACACAAATTTCCTTCTATCTCCTTAACCGTGCGAGATAGAGCGATTTCGTCAAAATTTTCGACCCACAGGTATTTGAGCATTGTATTCTTGGCAATTTTAAAAAAAATTTCCCCTCCCCTGAAATGGCGGCCATTTTGAATTTTCAAATTTTTGCCCAAAATGGCAAAACACAAATTTCCTTCTATCTCCTTAACCATGCGAGATAGAGCGATTTCGTCGAAATTTTCAACCCACAGGGTATCTAAGGAATGTAATCTTTGCAATTTCCAAAAATTTTCCCCTCCCCAAAAATGGCGGCCATTTTGAATTTTCGAATTTTTGCCAAAAATGGCAAAACACAAATTTCCTTCTATCTCCTTAACCGTGCGAGATAGAGCGATTTCGTCAAAATTTTCGACCCACAGGTATTTGAGTATTGTATTCTTGGCAATTTTAAAAAAAATTTCCCCTCCCCTAAAATGGCGGCCATTTTGAATTTTCAAATTTTTGCCAAAAATGGCAAAACACAAATTTCCTTCTATCTCCTTAACCATGCGAGATAGAGCGATTTCGTCGAATTTTTCTGTGGGTATCTAAGGAATGTAATGTTTGCAATTTTCAAAAATTTTCCCCTCCCCAAAAATGGCGGCCATTTTGAATTTTTGCCAACAATGGCAAAACACAAATTTGCTTCTATCTCCTTAACCATGCGAGATAGAGCGATTTCGTCGAAATTTTTGACCCACAGGGTATCTAAGGATTGTAATCTTTGCAATTTTAAAAAAATTTTCCCCTCCCCAAAAATGGCAGCCATTTTGAATTTTCGAATTTTTGCCCAAAATGGAAAAACACAAACTGGCCTTAACCGTGCAAAATAGAGTTATTTCGTTGAAATTTTCGACCCATAGGGTATCTAAGAAATGTACTCTTGGCAATTTTCAAAAAAATTTCCTTTTCCCAAAAATGGCGGCCATTTTGAATTTTCAAATTTTTGCAAAAATTAGAAAAACAGGAATTTGCTTCTATCTTCTTAACCGTGCAAGATAGAGTGATTTCGTCAAAATTTTCAACCCAGCCAATGCGAAAAGGCATGAAGCTGAAATAATTTACATCTACACTAACAAATATTTAAGCATCATTGATATATTTTACAAATGAAACAGGGTCTTGTAAGACTACTGTACAATTTGGGCAAAAGGTTCATGGGTGGACATTACACATGATAATGTGTGTTCTTCTATGCTATCCTGTTTCTATTCGCATCTACTATCAACAGGGCGGCCTATTTCTAGTTTGTTACAGTAACTGTAAATATATTCAGATGAATTATTTGCTGTATCCTGAGAAGTAAACCCACATAAAAACAAATTTTTGTTTCTGAGGGGAGATATAGAACCTCTAAAGGTGAAAATTTCACATCATATCCGGTAGCCATTCAGCCAAGGTGTGGTTAATTAGTACAGCAGCATGATAACCAGGAAGTTACACATAGGCAATAAAAATAAATTTTGTGGGCAATTAAATGTTAGGTCCTGATGCCCTGTTATAGGACCAGTGTTTAGTTTGCTGTCGTGTTTTTAATCTGTGAAAATCTTTAAAGTTTTGGTATATGATTACGTCCATTTTCCCATGCAGGATTTGGAAGCCACTGAAGCTGTAATATTCCTACTTGTCTTTATCCTATTCTTTATATCCTGTTCACTGTATATCCTAGGTGAGACCTGGAACCCACTGAAACTTAAGTACCAGCTGAGGAATGTGCGAGAGCGTCTGGCCAAGAACCTGGTGGAAAAGGGTGTGTGTACGACTGAGAAGCAGAATTTCATCCTGTTTGACATGACCACACACCCGCTGGTGGACTCTACGGTGAAAAACAAGCTGGTCAAGAGGGTTCAGGACTCCGTATTAAGTCGCTGGGCAAATGATGTCCACAGGATGGATAAGAGGATACTCTCACTCATCTGTCTCTCACATGCCTCCGATGTCTTGGAAAATGCCTTTGCCCCCCTCTCAGACGACGACTACGAAGTTGCCATGAAGCGAGTGCGAGAGGTCCTCGATCTGGACTATGAGCAGGAGAGTATGAAGGAAGGGACCAATGAACTGATGTGGGCGGTTATAGCAGCCTTCACCAAATAATATTACACTGCATTTGTATGACTGAGTGTGGTGGGAAAAAAAACTAGCATCAGAAAGTATGGGGGGGGAAGGAAATGTGATATTAGCCACAGTATGTCAGGTACTGGGGGCAGTCCCTAAAAAGTTAGAATAGGAAGTTAAATATGTGTAAACAAAATGTGAATGTACTGAATAAAATTACATAAATATAAAAGAAAATATGAAAATAGGGGATATTCCACTTGGTATATAACTGAGGGGCAGAGTATCCATATTCAAGTTGCCATCCTTATTCTGGGTAGCTACATTTAAAGTAGTTACTGAAAAAAATACCAGAAAACCAATTGTAATGGTTGACTTAAATATCTGAAAAATTAGGAAAAAAGAAAAGGAATAATAGGTTCACATACTGTGGTGTGTTTCACATTTACTTCCTGCTCTGTATGCAGTCTGACCTGCAGATAACAATCACCTGTGGGAAATCAAAAAAAGGTGGAAGGAAAGGAAAAAATGGCTGCTATGCACACAGTGTAAAATGTTTGTGTATATTTTGGCACCAATCTTATTTTAAAATCAACGATACGAGCATCTGTACAATAAGAAGTCTGAACGTGGGGCCTCTGTCAGCTGTATTTTTTGTCCATGGTATTTGGTACCTCCCTACAAATCCAGTTCACCTGTTGTATTGCAGATACACAGTCCCAAAAACATGTCTGCAGTAAAGTGCGGTATGCATTATCCTTCAGTGTATCAATGATGTTATCACTTTGAATTTCTCTTCAGATCAGCAATTAAAAGTACTGATCTGTCAAGCAGATAGTCTTCTGTTCACTCCAAAGTCAGGTGGTTGATTTGCAGTGTCAACTGTATGCATACACGTGTGTATTTGTCATGAAAACAAAAAGGAGGCACATTTAAAGCCTTCTTTAATTTAATTTAGTTAGCTTCTTGTGATATTCTAATGGTACCTTGAATCATTGCAAATTGCAGGGGGCCACCTTCCTGTAATTGTGAACATAAAGACTTTCACAAATGAGAAGAAAACTGGATATGTGCATTGGTATGTCATGGTCAGAAATCAATTGTATACCAGTCAATGCACACACGAGAACTGTGATTTTAATTAATGGATAGAGATCATGTACAGCTACAGTTATGTTGGGGAAACTTTCAAGTATATTGGGAGTTGGAAAACCTATATATGACTGTTGCAGTTATGGGAATATTGTTGTGTTCTAATTTAAATATATATTCATTAAATGTATGTCATTTTTTCCATGTGTGAATATTTTTCTGATTTGTGCATCCAGTGTATCAAAGCAGGACACAGTTTCTCTGTTGATGACACTGAAAAGCTTGTGACTTAATTTTTCTCTGAATTATCCAAGTTAGAAGGCAAGTTTGTGAGAAATATATTACCTTTACCTGTGAGAAACTGTGTCTGCTGCTACCTGCACCAATCTTTCATTAATACAGAGTATACTAGTATATCTGCTTATTGATCAGGTGCAGGTGTTTACTCGTTTACAATAATCCAGAAATTTTGGGTTGTCTGCCATATCTTTGTAGATTAGAGTTTAGCACTATTTCAGATTGGATTTGAAAACATTGTGTGTCTGCTGATGTGTAAATTTGTAGTTCCATCGAGATTAGGTTACTTCTACAATAAAAAGGACCCATCAGAGCCCGATTGCCGTGTATCAAATCTGTCAACTGAAGAGCTTAGTACTGGCAATCGGACCCACATTTGTATATGCAGTCCCCAGAATTGCACCAGTTTGTAAAATTTTTAAACTTGCTTTGAAGTGTAAGCAGCAGGCTCGCTTATTTTGCTTCAAAAGATGTAACCTGGAGTATTTGAGAATATTTGAAGTCCTAGGGCTCTTGTGTGGATCTTGTTGTAAATGTGTGCTGTCATTAGTCATATATTTACCTCTTGTTGCCACTTTGACCATACACATATTCTTCATACCCTTACCCACGTATTACATATGGAATTTTTTTATGGAAGAAGATTTTACCCAAGGACAGTGCCCCTGTAACAATCGGGAGTTTCATCACCTCATGGTATTTCTTCCCTACAAGAGGTAAATTCTCGGGTGTTGAAATAGGACATTAACCCCCAAGACCTTTGATAGTGAACAACTTCTTCTCCAAAACTACAAGGCCTAGAGACATGCTGTTTTTTTTAAAAGATACCTTATCTATCGAGGATGAAAAATTGTTCAAGGCATGCAAATCTGTATGTTCGTCTGTTTGCTAGAGACATTACAAGGGAGGTACCCCCACCAAAAGTGTGAAAATTTCAACACTTTATCACAATTTTCTCAGTGACTATTGCAGGGATTTCTCTCATATCTTGCATATATGTACTAGGCCAGAGGTAGATTCTCTTGTGTGAGTATGAGACCTGGATCTGTCCTATTTTTTTTTTAATAAATTTTTTTAATATTTTTTAATGCATTAAAATTCATGAAATGATGCACTAAATCACTTATAACTTGAAAAGTGTTGCATTTAGAGCATTTTGTTAAAATATGTTGTTCAGCTACTTTTTCCATAGCTACAACATGGTGAGTAACTTGGGTGTCTATCTCAATAGCTAACTGAGTAATAGCTACTTTTGGGCTTTTCAGTAACTTCCATCATGAGTAAACTCACTTGTAACTTGAAAACTATTGCATTTAGAGAATTTTGTATAAATATGTTATTTAGCTACTTTTGGGTCAGCTATAACATAGTAAAATTTCAGACCTGTAGCTCATTCCATAGCTGAGTAATAGCTACTTTGATGTTATCACTGTTGAGTAAATCACTTATAACTTGAAAAGTATTGCATTTAGAGTATTTAGTTTCAATATGTTATTCACCTATTTTGGGGTCAGCTTTAACTTAGTGAAGTTACAGACCTGTAGCTCATGGCACAACTGAGCAATATTTATTTTCAGATTATCACTATTGAATAAATCAATTGTAACTTGAAAACTATTGCATTTACAGTGTTTTGCTTAAATATGTTGTTCACCTACTTTTGGGTCAGCTATAACATAGTAAAAATTTAGACATGTAGCTCATTGCATAGCTGAGTAATAGCTATTTTCAGGTTCTCACTATTCAGTAAATCAGTTGTAACTTGAAAACTATTGCATTTGGAGAACTTTGTATAAATATGTTGTTCACCTACTTTTGGGTCAGCTATAACATAGTAAAATTTTAGACCTGTAGCTCATGGCATAGCTGAGTAATAGCTACTTTTAGGTTCTCACTGTTGAGTATATCAGTTGTAATTGGAAAACTATTGCATTTACAGAAATTTGTGTAAATATGTTATTCAGCTACTTTTGGGTCAGCTATAACACAGTGAAGTTACAGACCTGTAGCTCATGGCACAACTGAGCAGTAGCTATTTTCAGGTACTGACTGTTGAGTAAATCAGTTGTAACTTGAAAAATATTGCATTTGGAGTATTTTGTTAAAATATGCTGTTCACCTACTTTTGGGTCAGCTATGACATAGTGAAATTACAGACCTATAGCTCATGGCATAGCTGAGCAATAGCTATTTTCACGTTCTCACTATTGAGTAAATCAGTTGTAACTTGAAAACTATTGCATTTGGAGAATTTTGTATAAATATGTTGTTCATCTACTTTTGGGTCAGCTATAACATAGTAAAATTTCAGACCTGTAGCTCATTGCATAGCTGAGTAATAGCTACTTTGAGGTTATCACTATTGAGTAAATCAGTTGTAACTTGAAAACTATTGCATTTGGAGAATTTTGTATAAATATGTTGTTCATCTACTTTTGGGTCAGCTATAACATAGTAAAATTTCAGACCTGTAGCTCATTGCATAGCTGAGTAATAGCTACTTTGAGGTTATCACTGTTGAGTAAATCACTTATAACTTGAAAATTATTGCATTTTGAGTATTTTGTTTCATGTGTTATTCACCTATTTTGGGGTCAGCTATAACTTAGTGAAGTTCCAGACCTGTGGCTCATTGCATAGCCGAGTAATAGCTACTTTGAAGTTCTCACTGTTGAGTAAATCAGTTGTAATTGGAAAACTATTGCATTTACAGAAATTTGTGTAAATATGTTATTCAGCTACTTTTGGGTCAGCTATAACATAGTGAAGTTACAGACCTGTAGCTCATGGCACAACTGAGCAATAGCTATTTTCAGATTATCACTATTGAGTAAATCAGTTGTAACTTGAAAACTATTGCATTTACAGTGTTTTGTTTAAATATGTTGTTCACCTACTTTTGGGTCAGCTATAACATAGTAAAAATTCAGACATGTAGCTCATTGCATAGCTGAGTAATAGCTACTTTGAGGTTATCACTGTTGAGTAAGTCAGTTCTAACTTGAGAACTATTGCATTTAGAGTATTTTGTTTAAATATGTTATTCACATAATTTTTGGTCAGCTATAACATAGTGAAATTGCAGACCTGTATGTCATGGCATAGCTGAGCAATAGCTACTTTCAGGTTCTCACTGTTGAGTAAATCATTGTATCCACCGGATAGCTGCAGTGTGTAGAGAGATTTCACCATTACCGATCTAATGAAAAAAACATTATAGCTAGCCTTCTCAAGTTTGCAGAATATATGAATAACCATAAAATGTTGCCTGGGAATATTTTTGGCCTCATTTTGAAAAACAAGATGGCTGCCAGGGACGTTTATTCGACTTTAAACAAGGACTTTTGTTGGCCCTCTAGAGCAAAGGATATTATGGATAGAGATCTTAAATTCGCAGGATATGTTCCTCATTATAAAATCTTGACTGGGAATGTTTTTGGCCTCATTTTGAAAAACAAGATGGCCGCCAAGGGCATTTCTTTGTCAGTCATGAAAAGTGCTTATATCTCCCTTATTATTGGTCCTAGAGGTTTGGGATGGTAAACCAACCTGTAGGAAATCATGGGCTGGGAATCTTCTGGTGTGGTCAGATTTGACCTTTGATCCCTCCTTCAAGGTCAAACAAGGATAGCCAAACTTAAAAGTGTTTATAACTTGCTCATTATTGATCGTAGAGGTTTGGGATGGTAAACAGACATTTTGGAATCATGGGCTGGGAATTTGTTGATGTGGTTCGATTTGACCTTGGACCCCTCCTTCAAGGTCAAACGAGGAAAGCCAAACTTAAAGTGCTTATAACTCGTTTATTATTGGTCCTAGAGGTTTGGAATGGAAAACCAACCTATAGAAAATCATGGGCTGGGAATATTTTGGTGTGGTTGGATTTGACCTTGGACCCTGCCTTCATGGTCAAATGAGGATAGCCAAACTTAAAAGTGCTTATAACTCGCTAATTATGGTCCTAGAAGTTTGGGATGGTAAACAAACCTATAGGAAATCATTGGCTGGGACTCTATTGGTGTGGTCAGATTCGACCTTGGACCCCTCCTTCAAGGTCAAACAAGGATAGCGAAACTTAAAAGTGCCTATAACTCGCTTATTATTGATCCTAGAGGTTTGGGGTGGTAAACCAACCTATAGAAAATCATGGGCTGAGAATCTTTTGGTGTGGTCGGATTTGACCTTGGACCCTGCCTTCAAGGTCAAACGAGGATAGCCAAACTTAAAAGTGCTTATAACTCGCTTATTATGGTCCTAGAGGTTTGGGATGGTAAACCAACCTATAGGAATTCATGGGATGGGAATGTTTTTGTGTGGTTGGATTTGACCTTGGACCCCTTCTTCAAGGTTGAACGAGGATATTGCATTTGCAGTATTTCTTTAAATATGTTTTAACCTACTTTTTACACTAAAACAGTTACCTTGTTATTTTCCTTTATAATACCATTTGCAGGGCACTACCTTTTTGTCCTTCTGTCAGCTTCGAAATTTCTCTCGAACATGCTGTTCAATTACAATTTACTGTACTTCTGTACAGCACTTTCCCTGATAATTATGCTTTCCTCTCATTATCACCTTCACAAATCAAAAACACTCACTCAGCTGACACAGTGCCCGTTCACGGGCACTCTACTCTTGTTTCCATTACGGTTTCTTTTTTCTTCTTAAAGTTAACATTTTTTTTTTAGAAATCTTATTTTGGCAGTTGAGATTATAGTTTATTTTCACAATAGTAGTGGTAAAGATGTTTGTACAAAAGGATTGTTTTAATATTTTTTTGTATTGTAGGTTTTTGTATTCCATTGATTCAGCTTTCAATTGTCCTTTGCAAAATCCAATGGAAATTTACATATGCCATCAGTAGTAATGTATTTCACATTGTGGAATAATTCATGAGTCAGTGGAATCATCATCTGTGTATTGTGATTATTTTATAGGTGCATAATTGTGATTTATAAGAACTATTTGTCATGTATGGTGCAGCTTGATCAGTAGTTGCAGTTTTGGTTATTTAAGAAGGGCTAAGTTTGAGCCATAAAATAAACTCCCTCTTCTTTGAATATTTCCATTTCCTTATTAGATAATTATCTTCCATAGAGTTGAACAAGGGTTTACCAACCTATGCAAGGTACTGAAAATCCCATAATAGAATAAACAGAAATTAAAGATTTTGCTTCTTAATTGTTTGTAGTCTGTTTTCTAATTTTCAATACAACAAAAACAGACTGGACATTATAGTTTCTGCTACTTCCTGGTTATTTTTGTCAAGTATGAACTTTTGTTTTACATTCCACCTGTGACATTATTGAAAGTGCTAGAGAAAAAAGTTTAAAATGTTATGTTTGATAGTTTGTAGTCGTTTACAGCTGTTGTGGTGCAAGTCAGTTCAATTGCATGGACAGATCTGACTGTACTTTGGTTAAATAGTTGGTGTACTCAACTATATTAATGCAAGCAAAATGTCGGGTGGCAAATCTAGACAAAATAGTTGTTAAATAGTCCGAAATATACTTCAGTTCTCAATAACTAGGTCAGGTCATGCGTAGGTGTAGTGAACTGCAAATAAAAATTACGGATCTAAACCAGACCTGACTATTGGTCAAAAGAAGTAATGAAAAATTGTGCCTTTCTCATGTAAATGGTCAAATAATAATAATATTGCAGTATTCAGTGTTTAGAATGGGGATGTTTTGTGACAAGTTAACTCTATCAAGTGTGATCAAACAAGAGCCTTGGTGGCTGGGTTTTTGAGTTTGTTCATGGATTATCTTATTTTAGAAGTTTTCAGTATTGATACACAGATACATGAGGTTTATGTGTGCTCAAGTAATTGGAACAACCGAATTGTCATTCTCGGAGTTTTATATTCAGTCATTTTTCTGTGTAAGGGTTCAAGGTGATATGTATTTCTCACTTATTGTATTGCCCATTGTACACCTGAGATTAAAGAAGTAAAGGGGATCTTGATTTTTCACAATTATTACGCCATAGTTTTGAAGGGAGTAGTGGTAATAATTCTTTCAGGAAAATCAAATCACATCCTGTAACCTTGACCTCTTTGATATGTAAAATTCTGTTCATATTTTTTTTCCCCAAAATTCAATATGTGATCAATAACCATGACTTCTAGCACCTGGTTGATTGTTGTGTTTAAGTGAGTGTTGGTTTTAAAACTGGCTTTGTGTAGAGCCCTTGTGAAATACTTGGCTTTGTGTGTAGCCTTTGTAAAATAGTTTAGGACGTCTAGTAAAACAATTTTGGAACTGTTTTTGTTTGCCGACATGGTTCAGAATTTGAGGTGTACCTTCCAGACATCCTTGTAGTTCACATATACATATTGCAGCACTTTAAGTAAATAATTTAAGCAACTGCTATAGACCTGGTTTTTCGTACGATTGGATTAAGCCATGGAAGTTGGAAAAAAGGTCATTGTGGGGTTTAAACTAAACTTACAATGGTATTTTTCGAAAACATTTATCACTTGCTTGGTCGTGACTGAGAAAACAGATTTACATAAGGTTTATGTTATATTTTGTTGCTTTTTTTAGAAATGTGGATTTTGTGGAAATTTACTTTATGCAAAGGCTATATCCAAGGCTATACAAAACCATTGTCTTCATGTGTGTATTGATTGATCTTTTTCCCACAATTTTTATTGTTCATGCATGATGAGGTTACAGTGTTTGTAATTGAAAAAGAACATGGAAAATACATGATAGTTATTTTTGTTCAGTACGTGTATGTGTGAAATTGTAAATATATATTAAAATCTGTTATATTTTATGGGAGGTGTAAATACTGTTTCTGATATATTAAACTTTCACAGGGAGGAAAATGTTTTCTTTTATTCGGTTTTGGAGGGATCTTCATCAGTGTTCAGAAATTCCATGAGAGTGCAATAGGCCAAAGTAGTGCAAGTAATCAGCATTGACTAGTTTAGAGGTTGAAGTTGGCACATTTGCATTCTCAATTTGAACAATCCAGCTTTTTCCAATGAAATGTCTTTGGACACTGTCATTTTCCCCAAACTCGGACTAAACTATATAACAAGAGGGTCAAAGATGCCCCAAAACGTGGGTTGCGCAGGCAGCAATAAGGTTAGCGACTGCTGTAATTAAATTTAGAAACAAGGAAAGGAATGTTAGGTCACCCAGTTAAGGTGAATGTGTTAGGCGTGCTAAGAAATGTAAAACTTGTAATCTAGGTTACATATTTGTATCTATACTACAAACGGACAAACGAAAGGACAGAATTACACCAATTTCAAAAGTAACTTGGGGAGATAGCTGTCAAGTTTGAATTCGATTGGACAAAGCGTTTGTGAGTTAGAGTCCTGAAACGGAAATGTTGATGGACAGATAAACGGAATTACCCCAATTTCGAAAGGAACCTAGCAATGATGATGATCTATCTCCCTGTCAAGTTTGAATTCGATTGGACAAAGCATTTTCAAGTTAGAGTCCGGAAACAGAAATGTTGACGGACAGACAAGCGAACAAAAAAAAAGAGACAAATGAATGGACGGAATTACACCAATTTCAAAAGGAACCTAGCTATGATGGTGATCTATCTCCCTGTCAAGATTGAATTCGATTGGACAAAGCATTTTCAAGTTAGAATCTGGAAACAGAAATGTTGACGGACAGACAAACGAACAGACCGAATTACACCAATTTCGAAAGGAACCTAGCTATGATGGTGATCTATCTCCCTGTCAAAAGCATTTTTGAGTTAGAGTCCGGAAACGGAAATTTTTTCTGGTCAGACAAACAAAAGAGACAAATGAACGGACGGAATTACAACAATATCGAAAGGAACCAAGATATGATACTGATCTATCTCCCTGTCAAGTTTGAATTCGATTGGACAAACCGTTTTGAAGTTAGAGTCTGGAAACGGAAATTTTGACGGACAGACAAACGGACAAAAAATGGATAACAAACGGACGGAATTACACCAATTTCAAAAGGAACCTAGCTATGATGTTGATCTATCTCCCTGTCATGTTTGAATTCGATTGGACAAAGCATTTTTGAGTTAGAGTCCGGAAACAGAAATGATGACAAACGGACAAAAAAAAAAGACCCAAAGGAACGGACGGAATTACAACAATATCGAAAGGAACCTAGCTATGATGGTGATCTATCTCCCTTTCAAGTTTGAATTCGATTGGACAAACCGTTTTCAAGTTAGAGTCTGGAAACAGAAATTTTGACGGACAGACAAACGAACACATGGAATTACAACAATATCGAAAGGAACCTAGCTATGATGGAGATGTATCTCCCTGTCAAGTTTGAATTCGATTGGACAAACCGTTTTCGAGTTACAGTCCGGAAACGAAAATGTGGACGGACAGACAGGCGGACATCGGACACATCAATCTATTAGGCGGGTTGGTTACACGCAACCCGCCTAAAAAGAGTACAGTTGATTTTTTTATTTGTACACTGATTACTTGGCTTACCAGTTCATTATAAATTATGTTCATAGTCTTATCAACATGAGTGTAAAACAAAATTTAGAAAACTCGCCAAAAGTGTGATATGAGCATGCAGTAGTCACAAACACACTTATACAAGTTACTGCTAAATAATTTTAAAGTAATAGTAGTTTTTGATCGAGAAAATATATAAATGTATGAAACTTGGCTTTAACACTTTTTAGGCTTTCATTTATAAAGGGCAGAGTGGTAACACTCTCGCCTCTCACCTCTGCGGCCGGGGTTCGATCCCCGTCATGGCCGTAAGTGGGAAAGCTGGTAGTTGCTTGCCGTTGGTCGGCAGTTTACAGTACAGAACCCTAGCGAACTATATGTACTGGTTTCCTTTGCCCTTCCAACTACCCGTCGTGATATGACCTGTACAGTGTTGAAAGCGACGTAAAACCCCAAATAAACAAACAATCATTTGTAAAGAATTTAAGGCAATCTTTATCCATTTTCAAAGCAACTGACACAAAATATATCTTTTTTTTCATCTCACCTGAAATCAGTGTATGAACTTTATTGGAAAATTTTATCCACTCAAAAAAGCTACAGGTCTGTAACAAAGTTGCCAGTCCTTATTTCAAAGTAGCTCATTTCAATCTCTCAGTTGGTCCAGTGCAGATCAAGACAGTCGATTTAGGTCATTAAGAAGATTATTTAAGCAATTTACTTAAGTTACAGGCCATACAAGCAATAACCTTTAACTCTGTCTCACAGGATAGTTACCAGTATCGGATGATGTTTTGTTATATAAAACTTATTTTTGACAAGATTTCAACAACATTTCAATGCAAATATGAAATTTCATATTCGTAAGAAGTAGGTGCAATACCTTTCTCATTGCTATGCATTTTTTTCATGAAAAATTGATTCGACTCATTCATAAGCATTGTCAAACAAAAAACTAGGGTCATAGACCCCAACATGCAGGTTGCACAATCCATATTTAAATCTATCAGTAGAAGCATCTTTGAGGTAGAATCTGTAACAAAAATATTGGTAGACTGCAAAGGCCGACCCCAGTTTTGAAAGCAACAGAACCCTGGTAGTGTCCAGTCACTGTCATGTTTCCAATTGATTAAATGAAGAGTCTTTGACTTGGAGTCCATAAACCAAAATATTTCGGATAGCGCACGCCCAAAACGGGCAGAGCGTCCCCAATTTCGAAAGCAACCAAGCCCTGGTGGTGTCTTAGCACCCTAAGTTTCAAAATGATTAAACAGAGTGTCACAGTAAGATTGTGAAACAGAATTTCAAGATGGCAGTCATCTTGTTTTTCCATATGGCACAAACTTTGAAAGCAACCTAGCCAAGGTGGTGCCCTACCCCCCTGTTGAGTTTCAAATCGGATGGTGGAAGCGTTGAACACTTACAAACTTCAAGACACAAAAATCTTTTAAGTGTTGCCATGGCAACATTTGTTGCCGGCTACCCCCCAAACCTAATTAGCTCTAGATCTTCTTGGTGTAAACATACCCTGAAAATTTGGTGATAATCTGTGCGTGAGTTTGGGCTGTAGAACACCCACAAGCTTTATGCCTTTATGGGCTGGAGTTAAAATATGAGAATAATGGGTCTTTTCTTCATTGTTCACATTGCTTCATCATATAAGTTGTCCTCAAATTCTGGGACGCAATCCCACAAATTTTGTCTTATTTTCATACAGAAGGTTCTCTTTTCAGAAGTATCAGGTCACTGATATGACCTAATGGTGGGATAAAGCTTCCAATTGAGTGCATGGTAAAAAGACTAATAAACGGTTCCTCATGTGCCAGTAGTGCCATCTGAATTCAACACATCTTGTAAAAGAGCTAAATTGGCTTTATGTTTCATTAAGAATCTGCCATTGAAGTGGAAAACTGGAATGTCATATTTGTACAAGTCCCACCACTGTTTGTTTTCAGGCAAGGTTATATCCACTTTCTCAAGATTCACCTAAAAGAAAGAAAACTGAAATAGCTTTATCACTTTGTAATTTCTTGAGTATAACATGTTTTATACGTCAAAATATCAGTTGTCAGCTTTTAAAAATTGTGAAAATTTAAAACACTGTACCAAACCATTTCTATGGATTTTGATTAAGGCTAGTGAGAATCTTGATGCTCCACATTTTGAGTTACGAAACAAAAATAACATGCTGACTGCAACAGCTTATTTAACTTAATATAAACATTAGGTAATATCTGCACAAAATAATACAATTATGAGACATTACCTTGTGAAGAGCTGGGGCAAGAACACTGACAGCTTCATCACACAGTGGACAAGGGTCTTTGGTAAACAGAGTTAAAACAGGTAATTTGGCGTCACTCAATGGCCGCAATATTGTAAGATCAGGAATCAAGTTCACCAATCTTTGGAGTGGCACTCTTCTACTGATAATAGAGGGTACCATCCTAAAAGAATGAAATGGAATAATATCAAAGTAACTAGAGCTGTTGAACACACTATTGTCTTTGAGAAACAATCGGTTTATCACAGTCACAAGAAAAAAAAAAGAGAAAAAAATTAAGGCCACAATCATTTTTTTGATATCACATTGAAGTAAATTTTTCTTCACAGCTTAATGTTGTATCACTGTTACAAATACATATTTAGCTAGGCTTTAGGGAATTAAAAGTATAACATGATCACACTATTGCCAAACGCCGCATTACGGGCCAACAATGCTCTAAATGGAAGGCAGCACACTAACCACATCACTAACGTTAACCTTGATTGAGAAATTTGATGAATTAATCCAACCCATAATTTCTAATGTTGCGTTTACAAGATAGAAAATACTATTAGACGAGTAAAACACCATATATATGCAATTATCACTCATATCCCTTAATATCACCCATGCATAAAATAGGTCTAATAGGATTTTATCAACCAGACATAATAAGGCAAACAAGAAAACAAAACACCTTTTGCCTTAAACAGTATCGGATATAGCCAGCCTTAATGGCCAAAACTCCAGCCTCCCGGTACAAACTAGACCAGACACGCAGTTGTGGCCAGATGCAAGATGTATCCCCGGAAAAGTACAATTTATATTGGTTTTGAAGATAAACAGCATTTTTCAAAATGGGGGCCGAAATTAAGAAAATTCTAAATTATTCACAGGAAGTAAAGAAGTAGTCTTTATTATCCAATGGGGCCAATGTGCCTAAAATCCCTCTGTGTTACAGTTTTTTCGAGATGACATTTTCAATTTCCATCAAAATTCAAGACGGCTGCTGAAATTTGGAAAAGTTTCAATTTTACAGAGGTCTAGAGAAGTAGTCCTTAGTAACCATGCAGGGGGTCCAATATTTGCCCCAAATCGCTCTATCTCACAGTTTTCGAGATAAACATTTTCCATTTCCGTCAAATTTCAAGATGCCGGCTAAAACTCTGAAACGTTCTAGAAGAGTAGTCATTAGTACCCAGGAGGGTACAAAATTAAAGGTCCAATTTGAACACATCCGAAGATTTCTTGTCCATGATTTCCTATATGTTGGTTTCACATTGCAAACCTCTAGGACCAATAATAAGCAAGTTATAGGCACTTTCAAATTTGGCTATCCTCGTTTGACCTTGAAGGAGGGGCCCAAGGTCAAATCTGAACACACAAATCCCTAGTTCATGATTTCCTAAAGTTTTGTTTCACATTGCAAACATCTAGGACCAGTAATAAGCGAGTTATAAGCACTTTGAAGTTTGGCTATCCTGACCTTGAAGGAGGGGCCCATGGTTAAATCTGACCACATCTGAAGATTCCCAGCCCATGATTTTCTATAGGTTGGCTTCACATGCCAAACCTCTAGGACCAATAATAGGGAAGATATAGGCACTTTTAAAGTCCACTATGTGGGGTATTTTGACACTCTGTGGATGACCTTGAATAAAGAGCTTCAAGATCAAATGTCTGCATGCTTGTAGAGGACATATATACATGTTATATATCAGCTATGAAGAGATTCAACCTTCTTGTTACGAGAACCAGCCAGTAGAAAAAAGTAGATAATTTTCAAAGAAATGCCCTGGCAGGCCACCTTTTTATGTCCGCTGACTTGTCAGTCAGCTGACATTATGGCATCACTCTGCAGCGTCCACATTTGCGTGAACTTCTTCTCCAAAACTACAAGACCCAGAGACATGCTGTTTTTTTAAAAAGATACCTTAACTATTGAGGATGATAAATCGTAAAATTCATGCAGATCTGTCTGTTCCCCTGAGCCATTACAAGTGAGGTACCTTTACCCAAAGTGTGAAAATTTCAACACTTGATTACAATTTTCTCAGTCACTACTGAAGGGGTTTTTCTCTTATCTTGCATATATGTACTAGGCCACTATTAGATTCACTTGTGTGAGTATCGGGCCTGGATCTTTTTTATTTGTTTTTAATGAAATTTTTAAATAATTTTTAATGCATTAAAATTCATGAAATCATGCACTAAATCAATTATAACTTGAAAAGTATTGCATTTAGAGCACTTTGTTAAAATATGTTATTCAGCTACTTTTTCCATAGCTACAACATGGTAACATGGGTGTCTATCCCAATAGTTAAGGGAGTACTACTTTTTTACTTTTCAGTAACTTCCATAATGAGTAAAATCACTTGTACTTGAAAACTATTGCATTTAGAGAATTTCAGCTACTTTTGGGTCAGCTATAACATATAAAATTTCAGACCTGTAGCTCATTGCATAGCTGAGTAATAGCTACTTTGAGGTTATCACTGTTGAGTAAATCAGCTAGAACTTGAAAACTATTACATTTAGAGTATTTTCTTTAAACATGTTATTCATCTACTTTTGGATCAGCTATAACATAGTAAATTTGCAGACCTGTAGCTTATATCATAGTTGAGCAATAGCTATTTTGAGGTTATCACTGTTGAGTAAATTAGTTATAACTTGAAAACTATTGTATTTAGAGAAATTGGTATAAAATGTTATTCAGCAACTTTTAGTCAGCTATAACATAGTAAAATTTCAGACCTGTGGCTCATTGCATAGCTGAGTAGGATCGCTCGCAAAAAAAAGATAATGTTTTTGCATAGCAAAAACAAAGCGTCCCGAAAAGGATATAAAGGTGAGTGCTAAAGTATTAAGAAAATGCTTCGTTTCTAGCCTTATACTGTTGTGGCAACCAAAGTCAGCGCAGTCTGCTCTATCTAGCACGGTTTTCAAGATATAAGCATTTTTGTGTTTTGCAAAAAATTCGAAAATTCAAAATGTCCGCTATATTTGGCGAGACAAAAATATTTTGAAAATTGGCATGGCTACTCTGCAGAGATACCCAGCAGGTCAAAAATTTTGTTGAGTTCGCTCCATCTAGCACGGTTTTCGAGATATAAGCATTTTTGTGTTTTGCAAAAACTTCGAAAATTCAAAATGGCCACCATTTTTGGGGAGACAAAAATTTTTGACAAGACCACTACCGCGGTGTGTATCTCCCGCCGAGCATTAAAGGAGAAGAAATCGCTTTTCCGAGATATTCACAATTTTTCATTTTCGTGTGTGAAAGCTCTTCCAAAAGTAGGTGAATGAGTTATTTGAGAAAAATTGGCTATCTGCAATACTATTAAGAGATAATTCACATTTACTCATTTTGAGTAGGTGAGTAATTACCTACGGGTCTGGAACTTCACCAAGTGAAAGTTCTCCCAAAAGTAGATGAATGAGTTATTTGATAAAAATTGGGTATCCACAATACTTTTAGAGATAATTCGCATTTACTCATTTTGAGTAGGTGAATAATTAGCTGTGGGTCTGAAACTTCACCAAGTGAAAGCTCTCCCAAAAGTAGGTGAATGATTTATTTGAGAAAAATTGGCTATCTGCAATACTTTTAGAGATAAATCGCATTTACTCATTTTGAGTAGGTGAGTAATTAGCTATGGGTCTGAAACTTCACCATGTGAAAGCTCTCCCAAAAGTAGGTGAATGAGTTATTTGAGAAAAATTGGCTATCTGCAATACTTTTAAGAGATAATTCGCATTTACTCATTTTGAGTAGGTGAGTAATTATCTACGGGTCTGAAACTTCACCATGTGAAAGCTCTCCCAAAAGTACATGAATGAGTTATTTGATAAAAATTGGGTATCCGCAATAGTTTTTGAGATAATTCGCATTTACTCATTTTGAGTAGGTGAGTAATTAGCTACGGGTCTGAAACTTCACCGAGTGAAAGATCTCCCAAAAGTAGGTGAATGAGTTATTTGAGAGAAATTGGCTATCTGCAATACTTTTAGAGGTAATTCGCATTTACTCATTTTGAGTACGCGAGTAATTAGCTATGGGTCTGAAACTTCACCATGTGAAAGCGCTTCCAAAAGTAGATGAATGAGTTATTTGAGAAAAATTGGCTATCTGCAATACTTTTAAGAGATAATTCGCATTTACTCATTTTGAGTAGGTGAGTAATTATCTACGGGTCTGAAACTTCACCATGTGAAAGCTCTCCCAAAAGTACATGAATGAGTTATTTGATAAAAATTGGGTATCCACAATAGTTTTACAGATAATTAGCATTTACTCATTTTGAGTAGGTGAATAATTAGCTACGGGTCTGAAACTTCACCGAGTGAAAGCTCTTTGGGATAGCTGCTCTGCAGAGATACCCCGAAGATCAAAAATTTCGTCGAAATCGTTCTATGTAGCACGGTTTTCGAGATATTAGCATTTTTGTGTTTTGCAATTTTTGCGCAAAACTTCGAAAATTCAAAATGGCCGCCATTTTTGGCAAGATAAAATTTTTTTGAAAATTGGCATGGCTACTCTGCAGAGAGCGGGTCAAAAATTTCGTCGAAATCGCTCTATCTAGTACGGTTTTCGAGATATAAGCATTTTTATGTTTTGCAATTTTTGCAAAAAATTCGAAAATTCAAAATGGCCGCCATTTTTGGGGAGACAAAAATTTTTTGAAAATTGGGATAACTACTCTGCAGAGATACCCTGCGGGCCAAAAATTTCAAGCACGGTTTTCGAGATATAAGCATTTTTGTGTTTTCCTTATTTGGAAAATTCATAATGATTAATTAATCATTAATTACTCGGCCATTTCTTAACCAATCAATGCCAAAATCTAATGATTTCCAGATTTTAATAGAATGAATGTATTTGCCAAGTTTCAGGTGAATTGATAAAATTCCTTTCAAGTTATCATCCGGACAAGCTTCCCCATCGAAAAAAGACATTTTTGGTCATGTGACCTCTCTGATTGGTTGAAATGTCACTGCAGCATATTCAAAAAAAATTATAAGGAAAACAAAATGCGGAGCCGGCGGAGCCTGAAGGTCTCCCATACACAAACAAGCGTCCCTTGCGGGACGCTTAATTAAAAACGTTTGCATTTAGAGTATTTTGTTTAATATGTTATTCACCTACTTTTGGGTCAGCTATAACATAGTAAAATTGCAGACCTGAAGCTCATTACATAGCTGAGCAATAACTATTTTCAGGTTCTCACTGTTGAGTAAATCAGTTGTAACTTCAAAACTATTGCATTTATTTTCTGTCAGCTATAACATACTAAAATTGCAGACCTGTAGCTCAGTGCATAGCTGAGCTATTGCTATTTTCAGGTTCTCAGTGTTGAGTAAATCAGTTGTAACTCGAAAACAATTGCACTTAGAGCATTTTGTTTGAATATATTTTTCACCTACATTTTACACCTTAACAGTAAACTTGGTACTTTAGTTCTGAATACCAATTACAAGGCACAAATTTTGTGTACTTCTATTTTTTCACTTTTACTCTGAAACTCAAAACACAGTCAGCTGACACAGAGCCCGTTTACGGGGACTGATTGCTTGTTTTTTTCAGAATGAGGTTAATTTCAGTTGCAGAGAAGCTTAACTCCCTAGTACGATATACTGCAAATTTGGGGAAGCTAGCTGGTCCTGTTTTTTTGCTGAGAGCATTAACATTGAAAATCCCTATCCATGCGGTGGTGGCGTAGCAAACGCTAAACCAAAGTATCCACTAGATACACAAAAGAGAAAAAAAATTAAGGCCACAATCATTTCTTTGATATCACATTGAAGTAAATTTTTCTTCACAGCTTAATGTTGTATCACTGTTACGAATACATATTTAGCTAGGCTTTAGGGAATTAAAAGTATAACATGATCACACTACTGCCAACCGCCGCATTACGGGCCAACAATGCTCTAAATGGAAGGCAGCACACTAACCACAGCACTAGCGTTAACCTTGATTGACAAATTTGATGAATTAATCCAACCCATAATTTCTAATGTTGCGTTTACAAGATAGAAAATACTATTAGACGAGTAAAACACCATATATATGCAATTATCACTTGTATCCCTTAATATCACCCATGCATAAAATAGGTCTAATAGGATTTTATCAACCAGAGATAATAAGGCAAACAAGAAAACAAATTGCAAATTTAATAAGTAAATTAAATTTTTATAAGTTAATACCCTATCCAATGGACAATTGCTAATCCGGTTGGCGCAGACCGGCCCGCCAAACGCCAGAAAAAGACGTCCTGTGTTTCCACCGGCTGGCCGGTCCCAGTACTGTGCATTCGCTAGGTGGCGCATGGTATTTACTTCCTGTCTAGACAACATGACGTCATAGCATCTTTTTCGTTGTCTAAATCTATTAGACCCCTAGTAAGCTGATAGGGTATTAACTTATAAAAATTTAATTTACTTATTAAATTTGCAATTTTATTGCGTTAATACATCCTATCCAATGGACAACTGCATAGGATAACTACCGCTTGGTCGGCGGGTAAGTTACTAGGGACTTATGTGAACTCACAAGTAATAGCAAATTTTAACCTACGGTCTAGGCTGACTTCGTCAGGAGACCTATAGGCCCAGGCCTGGGTTGACCTTAAGGTCAGGAAACCCTGTAAGGCCATGGTCGGTTGCCAGCAGCCGGTTACCCGGGGCTATACCGCCGTCGCCCCCCCTTTTTTAGACCTGCTCTGAGGTAGGGGAAGAGAGGGATGAGTTCAGTCCCAGATTGCAAATAAACCTCCCGAAGGAAGCACGCCACACGTAATTCTAATGTACGTGAAAAACTGTTTATACATATATATACAAATCTCCTCAATCTAAGGGCCACTTGTGGATCTGCTGAGCAGCCACTACCGAGCCCAATTGGTAAAGCCCTGAATCAGCCCAAGCCACACCCTTCAGATAGAACTGTATGAAGGTATTATGTAACTTCAGTGGCAGGCTGACAAGACTGTATCTAAGGAAACTCTCGACTGGAAGACCTTAGAAGCATCAAAGGCCCCGACATCATGGGTTTTAACCTGATGTAAAGTGTGGGCCTTCTAGTCAGAGGGCTCATAACATAGGATCACAGTCTGCTGGATCCAAGAGGACATAGTGGCAGGTGAGATGTCTTTGTCGAAACCTTTCTTAAAGGAGACAAAAAACCACCTTATTCTGCCCGAGGTCTGAGGTCCTGTCCAAATAGTAGCGCAATGCTCTGACTGGATAGAGGGACCTGTCACACTTGAGGGATCTATCCAGAGTTGGGGCCAGGGCCGTTATAACCCCTGTGGCCACACTGTCTGGACCCTCTTTGGCCAGCTGACTCTTGGGAGAGAAAGCTGGGTGATGGGTACAGGGACACCTTTGACCAGTCGGATTGGTGTCTAATATTTCTGTTTTGCCAAGCATGTATCTCACTTCCACGCTTGCCCGACCCCAGGGCCAAGAGGAAAACTGTCTTGAAGGTCAAATGCTTCAAGGAGGCCTCTTTAATTGGTTCAAAATGAACCTTGTCAGCTGGTGCAAAAACCAGGAAGAGGTTCCAGGAGGGGATTCCCCTCCGGCCTTTGGGCCTGTCTCAGTGGAAACTATCCAGGAGACGAGTGAGATTTTCATCCTTACTGACATTGATGGGCAAATTTCCCAGACTATCAGCAACGGCTGACCTGTAACCATCCACAGTGCTGGGCTGCAACTTCCTGTCCTAAAACAGGTACATAAGGAAGTCAGCAACTGACTTTACAGGGGGTGTCTCGAAGTCCACCTGATGAATGATACAGCAATGGCTGACCTGTAACCATCAATGGTGCTGGGCTGCAACTTCCTGTCCTGAAACAGGTACATAAGGAAGTCAGCAACTGACCTTACAGGGGGGTGCCCCGAAGTCCACCTGATGAATGATACATCACTTTTTAAAAATCGCCACTTGCCTCATAGACTGATCTGATTGATCCCCTTTGAGGAGCCTCAATTCTTGCTGCCACTGCCTCAGACAAGTCCTGCTCCTCGATTGCTGAGGCTCTAGGAGCCCTGCATGGAGATTAAGATTTGTCAGATTTCTGTGAGGGATCTGATTGAATGGCTGTCAACAGGTTGGGCAGATTGGGCAGGCTCAGTGGGATTTGGCTGGACATGGTCACTAGATCCCAAAACCAAGGCATGTTGGGCCACCCCGGAGCAATCAGAATGATTCTCTTGCATGGGGAGTCTTGCAACTTCTCCACCACTTTGCCCAATATGGCTGATGGTGGGAAGGTGTATGCTTTCAGATCCTACCATGGCATACTGAGTGCATCCACTGCTGTGGCCAGGGGATCCGGTACCGGTGACACTAACAGAGGCAACTTGTTGTTGAACCTCTTGGCAAAAAAGTCTATTTTACGCCGGTGTCACCTGCTGCATAGAGTGGAAAACCTCTGGAAGGAGAAACCAGTCTGGATGGTCTGGCCTAGCCTGGATAGCTTGTCTGCTACCACATTCGGCCGGCCTGGAATGTGTCGTGCTTTAGAGTCACTTGTTTCCTGGTACACCAGGTCAAGATTCTCCATAGTAGGGCACAAAGTGGGCCCGACCTCATGCCTCCTTCCTTGTTTATGTATGACACTACTGTGGTGTTGTCAGTTGCTACAAGTACTATCTTGTTTGAGCAAAGGTCTTGGAACTCTTTTAAAGCCAGAAAGACTGCTTTAAGTTCTAGATAGTTTATATGCAGCTTGCTTCCCGGAGGGGACCAGGTTCCTCTTATAGTGTGCTTGTCTAAGTGAGCACCCCACCCTTCTATTGATGCGTCTGTAAATATTTACAGAGCATGTTTTAACTGGTGTAATGGTTGGCCTGTAAGTACATTGTCTTCCTTCAGCCATCATTGTAAATGGGGGTGCAAGGACCTGGGGATTGGGATCACCTTTTCCAGTGATTCTGGGACCCTCCAGTTGTGTTTTTGATGCCACTGAGTCTCATATGAAGTTGGCCTAGATGAACTTGCTTTTCTGTAGCTGTTGGTAAACCTATCAAGGACATGACTTCCCGGACCGGGCAAGCCGGTAGGGATAACAGTTTCAGCATTTTCTCTTGAAGGTTCTGCCACCGGTCTGGAGTCAGTCGGACCCGATCAGACCTGAGGTCGAACTGGTAGCCTACAAAACTGAAGTCTTGTTTGGGCTCCAGCTCACCAGTCAACCTAGTTGCTGACACATTATTTACTAGTTCCTGTGTATGTTGGAGACAAGCCTGGTGGGATCTGGCTCTCACCAACCAGTCGTCTAGGTACTGGTGGCTTCTTAAATCCTTGTGTATGGCCATCAGTTTCACCTCCTTTGGGATCACGGTGAACTCCAAGGGTGCTGTGGACAAAGCGAAAGGCAGGGCCTTGAACTGGTATGCCCGACCTTGGATGATAAATCTCAGGCATTTCCTGGAATGTTCTTGTATAGGTATATGGAAGTAGGTGTCCTTGAAAACTATTGAGGTAACCCACTGATGGTCTCCAAAAGGTTGGGTTTGCTTAGATCTAGAATAGGTCTCCAACAGCTGTCTGGTTTTGGAACCAAAAAGGTCGGTTGAAGAAACCCAGAGATTTGAACTGGCTCGACTGCATCTTGTCCATAAGCTAATGTAATGTCTCTAAACCAATATAGGTTCCTGTGAGAATGTACATAGCAGTTGATGATTTTTGGTGACCTTGTTAAGCTTGGGCTTGACTAGAAGGGAGAGTGTAGTCCTCCTTCAACATTTGTACTACCTAGGGTCCAGCCCCCAAGGCTTCCTAAGTTCCCAAACGGGTTTAGTCTGGACCCTACAGCACATTTGGGACATTTGATAGTCATTTCTGTTCCCCCCCAGCCTCTGGTCCGGTCTGGTGACAATGATCCAAGTAAACAGTCTCTCTGTTCTTGCTGTGGTCCGGTCCGGTGGGGCTGACACAACTTTTCACATTTAAAAGACTCTTGCCCCAGGCCAGCATCCTGCAAGGTGCAGCATTTACACAGTAATTGTCATTTGTGAGATGGCTGACCCTTGGCCGGACATGATGAAGAGCTTGTCTTACTATTGACCACTTTTTTTTTTTTGATAAGGTAAGGTTGCCTGGCAGTAGCTTGGGAGTAGCCTGTCATATCACCAAGACCACTGACCGGTCTAAGAATTCTCTGTAACCAAATTTACATTAGGCAACTCTGTCCGGTAGCAAGACTCCATAACCGGTAACTCGCTGTAAACAGTAAGTCTCTGTAACCGGCACAAAAAACTGGCAGGCTGGGGTCACCAATGAATTTAGACGGCTACTGGGCTATATTTAGCCAGCTTTTTCTATGTAACCAGTTGGGGGTGAAGCACTGTACAGTAAGGACTGTGTAGCCAGCACCCTGTTAGTAGACTTTGTAACCGGTAGGTTGAAGCTAGTGTACAAGACTGTGTAGCCAGTACCAGTCGGTACACTCTGTAACCAGTTATTGAAGCAAGTGTACAAGGCTGTGTAGCCAGTACCAGCCGGTACACTGTAACCAGTTGTTGAAGCAAGTGTACAAGGCTGTGTAGCCAGTACCAGTCGGTACACTCTGTAACCAGTTGTTGAAGCAAGTGTACAAGGCTGTGTAGCCAGTACCAGCCGGCACACTCTGTAACCAGTTGTTGAAGCATTGTTACAACTATCTTGTGTGTTGAATTCAGCTTGCTGTAGGTTTCCTCCATTAATTAAAGTATTTCTTTAATCGCACGTCTTATTTGTAGATTTGACAGTTGCTGGGAAAGCCCTTGAACTATTTTTAGAAACACTTGGTGTTTGGTGTGTCACGTGACCAGCTTGCTGGTCGGAAGACACGCGATTGGCTGATTGGAGCTCGTCAGTTGTGGCGTTCTTTTGTGATACTTAAACATGCAAATGCGCAGTATTCTGCTCATCCAAAAACCCCACTACCGACAACGAAGCCGGGTCTGCAAGGCAGGGACTGGAATCACAGAAGACGTGAGTTCTGAAGAACGCACTTCCGACCTTCCTGGTCGGTGAAAACATGTGACCTGCTTCGTGATTGGTCGGAAGGACATGCGATTGGCTGACTGGAGATGACGTCAGTATTCGCGTTCTTTGTGTGATGCTTTACCGGCAACTTTACAGTCCACAAAACCCCACTACCGACAACCAGGCCGGGTCTGCAAAGCAGGGACTGTAGTCACAGTAGACGTGAGTTCTGAAGAACGCACTTCCGACCTTCCTGGTCGGTGAAAACACGTGACCTGCTTCGTGATTGGTCGGAAGGACACGCGATTGGCTGACTGGGTATGACATCAGAGGTCGCGTTCTTTTGAGCTGGCCGGTCGGCTGATGCAGAGCAAGAGAAGCCTGGACCAGTGCGCTCTGAAGATGAAAGTCCTGGTCGATGCCGGTCTGAAGTCGGTTGCTCAGCCGGCTGTGCACTCAAACCAGTGTCCTGGCCATCCACTGCCCTTATTACCGACACAAGAGTCGGGTCCACAAGGGAGGGACTGAGAGTGATTAAAGATGAAGTTCCTTCTATGTAAATACTAGGCGAGGTCGGCTGAACATGAGCTTGCCAGTCGACTAATGCTTTACAGCAAAGATGTCTGGACCAGTGCACTCTGAAGAAATCTGAAGAATTCATCTCTTGCTTCTGATGAACAAACACTAAATACTCGAGCTAGGCTGGTGTGACTGATGCTTTACAGCAGAGAAGTCGGTACCAGTGCGCTCTGAAGAATGCACCTCTTGGGGAATTCCTTCTATTTGCAGTGTTCAAAACTACGTAGATTGAAGTTGTCTGTGATTTCTATTCGTAGTACTAGAAAGACGTTTCTATGGTGATTGAACTGGAAAGTTACAGAAGGTACATTCAACAAAAGACACGGATAAAAATACCTGTAAGTAGTATATCCATTATTTCCTTAATATTGTCGATCTGCCCCTAACAACACCATGGTTGAATGGGAGGAAACTAGAAAAATGGCTGCCTTCATATTTCTCGTTGATTACTGCCCTATCATCAACACTAAATTGAGGCAGCTGGGGAGCGTTTCCAGCAGATTTCTTAAGGTATATCCGTGCTTGATATGAAGATAACATTTCTACACTAAAAAATTCCCAAATAAGGTTGAAAATCCGTCATAATGCACACTTTTTCCTTTAAAAACTCTGGAGATGTTGAAAACACGTTTGCACAGTACACGCGCCAAACGAAAAAGATGCTATGACGTCATGTTGTCTAGACAGGAAGTAAATACCATGCGCCACCTAGCGAATGCACAGTACTGGGACTGGCCAGCCGGTGGAAACACAGGACGTCTTTTTCTGGCGTTTGGCAGGCCGGTCTGCGCCGACCGGATTAGCAATTGTCCATTGGATAGGATGTATTAACGCAATAAAAACACCTTTTGCCTTAAACAGTATCGGATATAGCCAGCCTTGATGGGCAAAACTCCAGCCTCCCGGTACAAACTAGACCAGACACGCAGTTGTGGCCAGATGCAAGATGTATCCCCGGAAAAGTACAATTTATATTGGTTTTGAAGATAAACAGCATTTTTCAAAATGGGGACCGAAATTAAGAAAATTCTAAATTATTCACAGGAAGTAAAGAAGTAGTCTTTATTATCCAATGGGGCCAATGTGCCTAAAATCCCTCTGTGTTACAGTTTTTTCGAGATGACATTTTCAATTTCCGTCAAAATTCAAGACGGCTGCTGAAATTTGGAAAAGTTTCAATTTTACAGAGGTCTAGAGAAGTAGTCCTTAGTAACCAGGGGGGTCCAATATTTGCCCCAAATCGCTCTATCTCTCACAGTTTTCGAGATAAACATTTTCCATTTCCGTCAAATTTCAAGATGCCGGCTAAAATTCTGAAAAGTTCTAGAAGAGTAGTCATTAGTACCCAGGAGGGTACAAAATTAAAGGTCAAATTTGAACACATCAGAAGATTTCTTGTCCATGATTTCCTATATGTTGGTTTCACATTGCAAACCTATAGGACCAATAATAAGCAAGTTATAGGCACTTTTAAATTTGGCTATCCTCGTTTGACCTTGAAGGAGGGGCCCAAGGTCAAATCTGAACACACAGATCCCTAGTTCATGATTTCCTAAAGTTTTGTTTCACATTGCAAACATCTAGGACCAGTAATAAGTGAGTTATAAGCACTTTGAAGTTTGGCTATCCTTGTTTGACCTTGAAGGAGGGGCCCATGGTTAAATCTGACCACATCTGAAGATTCCCAGCCCATGATTTTCTATAGGTTGGCTTCACATGCCAAACCTCTAGGACCAATAATAGGGAAGATATAGGCACTTTTAAAGTCCACTATGTGGGGTATTTTGGCACTCTGTGAATGACCTTGAATAAAGAGCTTCAAGGTCAAATGTCTGCATGCTTGTAGAGGACATATATACATGTTATATATCAGCTATGAAGAGATTCAACCTTCTTGTTACGAGAACCAGCCAGTAGAAAAAAGTAGATAATTTTCAAAGAAATGCCCTGGCTGGCCACCTTTTTATGTCCGCTGACTTGTCAGTCAGCTGACATTATGGCATCACTCTGCAGCGTCCGCATCTGCGTGAACTTCTCCAAAACTACAAGACCCAGAGACATGCTGTTTTTTAAAAAGATACCTTAACTATTGAGGATGATAAATCGTAAAATTCATGCAGATCTGTCTGTTCGTCTGTTCCCCTGAGCCATTACAAGTGAGGTGCCTTTACCCAAAGTGTGAAAATTTCAACACTTGATTACAATATTCTCAGTCACTACTGAAGGGGTTTTTCTCTTATCTTGCATATATCTACTAGGCCACTATTAGATTCACTTGTGTGAGTATCGGGCCTGTATCTTTTTTTACTTGTTTTTAATGAAATTTTTAAATAATTTTTAATGCATTAAAATTCATGAAATCATGCACTAAATCAATTATAACTTGAAAAGTATTGCATTTAGAGCACTTTGTTAAAATATGTTATTCAGCTACTTTTTCCATAGCTACAACATGGTAACATGGGTGTCTATCCCAATAGTTAAGTGAGTACTAGCTACTTTTTTACTTTTCAGTAACTTCCATAATGAGTAAAATCACTTGTACTTGAAAACTATTGCATTTAGAGAATTTCAGCTACTTTTGGGTCAGCTATAACATATAAAATTTCAGACCTGTAGCTCATTGCATAGCTGAGTAATAGCTACTTTGAGGTTATCACTGTTGAGTAAATCAGCTAGAACTTGAAAACTATTACATTTAGAGTATTTTCTTTAAACATGTTATTCACCTACTTTTGGATCAGCTATAACAGTAAATTTGCAGACCTGTAGCTTATATCATAGTTGAGCAATAGCTATTTTGAGGTTATCACTGTTGAGTAAATTAGTTATAACTTGAAAACTATTGTATTTAGAGAAATTGGTATAAAATTGCAAATTTAATAAGTAAATTAAATTTTTATAAGTTAATACCCTATCCAATGGACAATAGCTTATCCGGTCAGCGCAGACTGGCCCGCCAAACGTCAGAAAAAGACGTCCTGTGTCTCGACCGGCAGGTCGGTCCGTAGTACTAGTGCACTCGCCAGATGGCGTGTCGTACTTCCTTCCTGTCTAGACAGCATGATGTCATAGCATCTTTTTCATTGTCTAAACCAATTAGACCCCTAGTAAGTTGAAAGCGGGGTCGGTGGGAGGGTCTTGCGTGTCCATTGGATAGGGTATTAACTTATAAAAATTTAATTTACTTATTAAATTTGCAATTTTATTGTGTTAATACATCCTATCCAATGGACAATAGCTGAATAACTACCGCTTGGATGGCGGGTAAGTTACTAGGGACTTAAGTGAACTCAGAATAATTAACAAAACTTTTCAAGCCTGGGTCGACCTTCTGGTCAGGAAACCCTTAAGGCTATAGTCGGTCATCACAGGCCGGGTAACCGGTCCAAACCGACTTCCCATCCCCCCCCATTTTTCCAACAGACCTGCTCTGAGGTAGGGGAAGAGAGGGCTGAGTTCAATCCCTTGAAGAAAATAAACCTCCCGAAGGAAGCACATCTGATTTTTTTTTTTTGATGCTTCTTAACTGTATATACACTATGTACATATTTACAAATCTCCTCTGGGTCCCGTTTATTGGTGGATCTGCTGGGCAGCCACTACAGGACCCAAATGGAAAAGCTCTGAGTCAGCCCAGGCCACATCCTTCAGGTAAAATTGTGTGAAGGTATTATGAGATTTCCAGTGGCAGGCTGCTAGGATCTGATCTAAGGAAACTCCCGACTGGAAGGCCTTAGAGGCCGCGAAGGCCCTAACATCATGGGCTTTAACTTGATGTAGGACATGTGCCCGATGATCAGAGAGCTGATAGCATAGGATCACAGTTTGTTTGATCCACGAGGAGATAGTGGCAGGGGAGATATCTTTGTCGAAGCCTTTCTTGAAGGAGACAAAGACTAGCTCCTTGTGTTGCCTGAGGTCTGAAGTCCTGTCCAAGTAGTAGCGTAAGGCTCTGACTGGACAAAGGGATCTGTCAGACTTGAGGGATTTATCTAGAGTAGGAGCCAGGACTGATATGACCACTGGAGCTACACTCGCTGGACCCTCTTTGGCCAGCTGATTCTTGGAAAGAAAGCTGGGAGATGGGAACAGGGACACCTTAGACCAGTCGGATTGGTGTCTGATGTTCTTGTGCTGCCATGCATGGATCTCACTCCTTCTTTTGCCAGAGCCCAGGGCCAAAAGGAAGACAGTTTTGAAGGACAGATGCTTCAGAGATGCCTCCCTAAGAGGTTTGAAAGGGGCCTTTGTCAGCTGGTGTAGTACCAGGGAGAGGTTCCAGGAGGGTATTCCTCTCCGCCCTTTGGGTCTATCTCTGTGGAAACTTTCCAAGAGACGAGTGAGATTCTCATCTTTGCTGATATTGACTGTTGTATTACCCAGCTTATCAGCAATGGCAGACCTGTAACCATCAATGGTGCTGGGCTGTAACTTCTTGTCCTCAAAGAGGTACATAAGGAAGTCAGCCACCGACTTTACAGGTGGTGACCCGAAGTCCACCTGATTAGTGATGCACCACTTTGCAAAAATGGCCCACTTTGCCTCATAGACCGATCTGGTTGATCTTCTTTGAGGAGCCTCAATTCTTGCTGCCACTGCCTCAGAGAAGCCCTGTTCTTTGATTTTTGTGGCTCTAGGAGCCATGCATGGAGATTTAGATTTGTCAGATTTCTGTGAGGGATCTGATTGAAGGGCTGTGTTAACAGATTTGGCAGGTTGGGCAGGCTGAGAGGGACCTGACTGGACATGGCCACTAGGTCCCAAAACCAAGGCATGTTGGGCCACCCCGGAGCAACCAAAATGAGCCTCTTGCACTGGGAGTCCAGTAGTTTCTCCACCACTTTGCCCAATATGGCGGTCGGTGGGAAGGCGTACGCATCCAGATCGTCCCATGGCAGAGTAAGTGCATCCACTGCTACAGCCCGGGAGTCCAGTACTGGAGAGACAAACTGAGGTAACTTGTGGTTGAACCTCGTGACAAAAAGATCTATTTGAGGCAGGTGCCATTGGTTGCATATTTGTTGAAAAACTTCCGGAAGGAGGGACCACTCTGTTTGGATGGTCTGACCCAGTCTGGATAGCTTGTCTGCTATCACATTTAGATGGCCTGGGATGTGTCGGGCTTTTAGCGTTATCTGGTGGTTGGTACACCAGGTCAAGATTCTCCATAGAAGGGCACAAAGTGGGCCCGACCTCATGCCCCCTTCCTTATTTATGTAGGCTACTACTGTTGTATTGTCCGTGGCCCTTTAGGGCTAGAAAGACTGCCTTTAACGCCAGAAAGTTTATGTGGAGTTTGCTTTCGGGTACCGACCAGGAACCTCTTGCGGTATGTTCGCCAAGGTGAGCACCCCACCCTTCTTTTGACGCGTCTGTAAAGATTTGCAGTGCGTGTTTTAATGGATGCAGTGGTTGACCTTGCAGTACATTGCTTCGGTCCAACCACCATTCCAAATGAGGGTGGAGGGATCTGGGTACCGGAATGATCTTGTCCAGCGCTTCCGGCACTCTCCAGTTGCTTTTGAGATGCCACTGTATGGGTCTCATATGAAGCCGGCCGAGGTAAACTTGCTTTTCTGTGGCTGTTAGCAAACCAATCAGGGACATGAACTGCCGGACCGGACAGGTCGGTAGGGACAGGATCTCCGAGATTTTCTCTTGGAGGATCAGCCACCGGTCCGGTGTAGGCCGGACCCGGCCTGCCCTCAGGTCGAACTGGTAACCTACGAAATTGAAGATTTGTTTGGGCTCCAGTTCTGATTTCTCCCAGTTTGCTATCCAACCTAACCTCTGGCATATCTGTAATAGTTCTTGTGTGTGTTGGAGACAGACTTGATAGGATCCGGCTCTCACCAGCCAGTCGTCTAGGTACTGGTGGATCCTTATACCCTTGTGTATGGCCATCAGTTTGACCTCTTTGACCACTACAGTAAATTCCAGTGGTGCTGTCGAAAGCCCGAATGGTAGAGCTTTGAATTGGTAAGTTTGTCCTTGAACATGAAATCTTAGGTATTTCCTGGACTGTTCCTGTATCGGGATGTGAAAGTATGCATCCTTGAAGTCTACGGAGGTGATCCACTCTCCCTGTTGGAGGGATGTCCTGATGGTTTCCGGGGTCTCCATCTTGAATTTCTCCGACTTGAGGAAGAAATTCAGATTGCTCAGATCCAAGATCGGTCTCCACCAATTGTTTGGTTTGGGGACTAGAAACAATCTGTTGAAAAAGCTCAGAGATGATTGGTTTCTTACTAACTCGACTGCGTTTTTGTCTATAAGCTGATGTAATGCCTCCAGCAGGTAGCTGTTCCTCTGGGGATTGCCATAGCAGCTTATGACGGTTGGAAATCTTACTAGTTTCGGTCGGTTCTGAAAGGGGAGGGTGTAGCCTTCTTTGAGGATTTGAACCACCTTTGGACCGGCACCTAGGTCCAGCCAAGTTTTCCAAAAGTTCTGAAGTCTGGCCCCTACAGCTAGATTGGGGGCAACATTTGGTACATTTGTAACAGGATTGACATAAGACAATTGAGTGACACAAGAAACACTTTTCACAGATTTTAATTTGCATTCTTTGTACTGACAATTTACTGGCCCGGGACTTAAATCTTTCTTTTGTGATTGCCCGGGCGCAGTAGTGACATGATGAACAACAGGAAGCTTTACATGTAAAGTGTCTATTGTCTGTGAAAGGGTGTCGCTCCGGGCCAGCAGTCGTGTGTGGAGCTTGGATATACAGTAACTGTCATTTATACGACTGCTGGCCCTTGGCAGGTCGGGATGAGAATGAGGCAGAACGGCCCTTTCCTTTCCTGTACTGTCTTTTCCCGATAGTCTTCCATGCAGGCTTGTCCGGTCGAGAGTCTCTGTTACTGGATTTCTTTTCCGGACGTTCGTACGGGTGGTACCGACCCTTGCCATGACCAGAAGTAGATTGCCCCTTCGATTCAAACTGAGCTATGTCTTCCTCTGCTCGTTTGATGGTAGCATCTGGGAAAAGAGTCGACAGGTGAAGAGGAGCAGTTCTTAACGCTGTGAGGGTGTCTTGTTTGATTCCGGTCCTGAGATGACTGAGATATGCATCATGACGGACAAGAGTGAGGTTTCCCATTGTGATGAAGACGAAGTCGGATAGATGCTCCATCGACTTTGCTGCTGCTTGTGAGATGCTAGCGTTGAAATCTAGTAAATAATGGAGTTCATCAATAGCAGGGGAGACCTTTAAGACCCTTTTCCTTCGTTCTGAGCTTTCAGAACCTTGAGCTGCTCTTTCATATTTTGTTGCACTTTCACCAGGCAACGGTTAAAACTGGCCGTCTGATTACAGATAACTGAGGCCTCGCGGGCCCACCTTTCCCATCTGCGTAAAGTCTCTTGAGAGATCTTGCGTGAAGCGGGAGGAGTGGAGCCCAGTCCCGTATACCTGGCTATGCGACTGTAACTACTATTCAGCCTAACTGCGTCGGTGTGCCATGCGGAGATTTTGGAAGGTTCAGGCTTCTGGTCGGTGTGTAGACCATACCACTTAGACTGAGAGCGTGGTGGTCGGATGAAAACGTCCTTGGCCAGTCCACCGGCTTCCGACCCCCTGGAAGGGTAACCCTCCGCTATAGTCAGGTTGAGTTTCCCAAGCTTTTTGCAGAGCCATTCTTCTGTGGGCATTCTGACAGATACCTTGCCTGGGGTGACAGTCTTGGGTCCGGCGAAGGGATTGTCGTCGGATGTGGCAGTGGTGTTGTCGACCTCAGGAATGTGTGTCCAACCCATATAAGATCGGATACCTTGCATGGTGTCCCGGTAGGTCTGCTCTTCAGATATGGGTTGGTCCTGTTCAGTTACAGAATGTTCCTCAGACCATTCCCCCTCTTCGGCATATAAATCCAAGGGAGGCCTGTCCGACAGTTCACTACCATCATTGGAAGAGAGGCTTGAGAAACTGTCCTGTCTGGACCTATGTAAGGCCGGGGAGCCTGAATCTGCTGTATCAGAGGGCATGGGTCGGTCTGTGAGTGGTCGGTGAATGCCCTGCTGAGTGAGAGGTGTTGGGTCGGTACCAATATCTCCAGCCGGGGTATGTCGGTCGGTGGTGGTAGATGAAGTAGGTCGGCTGGTTTTAGTTTGACTGGCCAGCTGATGCTTATGAGCAGAGGAGCCCGTACCAGGAAACTTGCTGCCTGAAGACTGCTGACTGGTCAATGCTTTACTGGTCGGCTGATGCTTTTCAGCAGAGAAGCCAGTTCCAGGAAGCGCAGCAGATGAAGATGAGGGTCGGATGAAAGGATCCGATACATGTTCTACTGAAGCTGGAGGTGAATGGGTCGGAGTGACTTTGACATTAGCAGAAAACTGTGGTTCAAAGTTCTTGCTCAGAAGAAGTGCCTCTAAACGGTTGAAACGCTCCGCCCATTTGGAATCTAAGTCCGCTATCTTGTCATCAGCAGAAGGGGGCTTTGAAACAGTAACAGAAGGTGACTTATCCTTCTTACCGACTTTCTTAGTGTCTTTCTTTATTTTCTTGTCAGGCGGCGGGGCCTCCAAAGTAGGTTTAGAAGAACTGGCTTTGTCTATAGGCCCAATAACGGACACGCTAGCAGGATCAACTAAAGCCTCAGTGTCTTTAGTAGGCGTAGCTTCCAGTTTCTTTGCCTCCCTTTTCTCCTTCTTAATCCTATACGAGGGAGTGACTAGCTGAAGACGTTGTTCTTCAGAGAAGGCATTGCAGATTTTACAATCCGAAGACCGGGGGTTTTTAAACACAATCGTCCGTCCCCTTACCCTTCTCGCGACATCTTGCACAAAATGCATGAGAGTCAAAATTTGCCATAGCAGGCCCACAACCGCCTCTGCGTTGGCCAGGAGAAGACATGATAGTCCTGGTATATAATGAAATCAAATAATAGTGAAGAAAACACAAAATGGTAGAAGAAAAACTCAGTAAACTTCTTTGAAGAAAATTCCTTGTGCACTAGCACGCGCCAAACGAAAAAGATGCTATGACGTCATGCTGTCTAGACAGGAAGGAAGTACGACACGCCATCTGGCGAGTGCACTAGTACTACGGACCGACCTGCCGGTGGAGACACAGGACATCTTTTTCTGACGTTTGGCGGGCCGGTCTGCGCCGACCGGATAAGCTATTGTCCATTGGATAGGATGTATTAACGCAATAAAATGTTATTCAGCAACTTTTAGTCAGCTATAACATAGTAAAATTTCAGGCTTGTGGCTCATTGCATAGCTGAGTAATTGCTACTTTCATGTTATCACTGTTGAGTAAATTGCTTGTAACTTGAAAATTGTTGCATTTAGAGAATTTTGTTTAATCTTTTATTCATGTACTTTTCAATTAGCTATAACATAGTGAAATTGCAGAACTGTAGCTCATGGCATAGCAGAGCAATAGCTATTTTCAGGTTCTCACTGTTGAGTAAAACAGTTATAAATTAAAAACGTTTTTTTTTTTGCATTTAGAGTATTTTGTTTAATATGTTATTCACCTACTTTTTGGTCAGCTATAACATAGTAAAATTGCAGACCTGAAGCTCATTACATAGCTGAGCAATAACTATTTTCAGGTTCTCACTGTTGAGTAAATCAGTTGTAGCTTCAAAACTATTGCATTTATTTTCTGTCAGCTATAACATACTAAAATTGCAGACCTGTAGCTCAGTGCATAGCTGAGCTATTGCTATTTTCAGGTTCTCAGTGTTGAGTAAATCAGTTGTAACTCGAAAACAATTGCACTTAGAGCATTTTGTTTGAATATATTTTCCACCTACATTTTACACCTTAACAGTAAACTTGATACTTTAGTTCTGAATACCAATTACAAGGCACAAATTTTGTGTACTTCTATTTTTTCACTTTTACTCTGAAACTCAAAACACAGTCAGCTGACACAGAGCCCATTTACGGGGACTGATTGCTTATTTTTTCAGAATGAGGCTAATTTCAGTTGCAGAGAAGCTTAACTCCCTAGTACGATATACTGCAAATTTGGGGAAGCTAGCTGGTCCTGTTTTTTGCTGAGAGCATTAACATTGAAAATCCCTATCCGTGCGGTGGTGGCGTAGCAAACGCTAAACCAAAGTATCCACTAGATACACAAGATGGATACAATGATAATGGAGATATTAAGGCCTTTATTATGTTGATATCCCCCCCCCCCCTCCCCATATGACATTAAAGATGTATTTTTTTTTTTTTTTTAATTTTTTAAATTTTTTTTTATATATATATATAACAAAAAACATATTGCATATCACAAAAGATACATAGTATACTTGCATTACTTTTTGTGTCAATTTAGGTTTATATAATTGATGCTTTACATTTTAACAGGTATAGCATTAGTAACATATTAACAACAACATTACATAGAAAATTTTCAAAATATGTTTATCCAAATTCCCAATGTTTTGTTGAGTTTACATATATTTGAGTTAATTTCATACAAATGCTTTTGTACGGTAAAAGACTTTTTGATTTCAGTTTGTAAAAGATATATACTTGGACGGGAATTTTTTTGTGAGCACCAAAATATATACCTTTTTGTTGTAAGCAAGATCAAGTTTATTGGCCAATAATTCTGATCATGTTGATAATAACCGAGAATTTTGACATCATCTGTAAATTTTATTCATTAAAGATGTTACCTGGCAGTCGTCTTGTTTTCAAAACAAGGCCAAAATTACTGTCAGGTATGCTTTCTTAGCCATATACATTTTTGCAAATCTGATGAAGCTAGCGCCGATATTTTAAGTTTTAGAACATCTTAATAATTTTTGAACAATCGACTATGGTGGTTATTTTTTTTTTTTTTTTAAATGAGGACAAATGTTTTTACACACATGTTATAATAGCCATAAACATTCTCTGTAAATTTATTTCGTTGAAAGATACTTGAATGAGATACAAAGGTTTATGTATAGCCGTAACAATAAGTCATAGTGACAAGAATTCAACAGAATTGTACTGTGTCACCAGCTTTGGTTAAAGACTGAAGCGGATGAAATTCGAAAGGACATAACTTATGCCAGGTAGACAAAAATAGTTGACGTGCAGCATTTTGCAAAACCAGACCATCTTTCAGAAGGACTGAGTCATGGTGAAGCCCCACCTTGTTGAAAAATATAACTTAAACTGCTAGTCATATGACCATACAAATTAATGCATTGTGCAAGATGTCCTGTCTTGTCTGCTTCCTCTCTTCATGGAGCAAAGAAGGACTTCTATTTGTTCAACTCTTCTCTTCATAGAGGAAAGAAGGGCTTATATTTGTCCGCCATTTTGTGGAGAGCAAACAAGCAAGATCATTGTCTATCAATTTTGCACTGATAATCCACTAGTAAAGCATTCTCAGCTAGTCATAATACATGTAAATGCATTGCACAAGATGGGTCATGTCTTGTCTGCCTCGTCTCTTCATTGAGGAAAGTATGACAGCTATTTGTCCACCATTTTGTGGGACAGCAAACGAGCATTGTCTAATCTTGTGGAGTGTTAGGTCACTTTACCATACAGGTTTCTTCAGGACTTTCTATATGCACAACAGAGAAACAGAAAAAACTGTTTCCATGGCAACACTAGCTGCCTGATATTGCTGAAGAAGCTAACCAGCTCCTATTCATGCAGGGGTTTGGAATGCAAAAATCCACAGGAATATATGTCAAAGAAACAGAAAACAAGAGGGTCAGAGGTGCCCCAAAAGGCGGGTTGCGCACGCAGGAAACAAGGTTAGCAACTGCTCTCATTAAATTTAGGAACAAGGAAAGAAATGTTAGGTTACCCACTTAAGGTAAATGTGTTCGAGTTAGAGTCCGGAAACGAAAATGTGGACAAACAGACGGATGGACAGACATACGGACGAAAAACGGACAAACGAACGGACAGAATTTCACCAATATCGAAAGGAACCTAGCTATCATGTTGATCTATGTCCCTGTCAAGTTTGAATTTGATTGGTCAAACCGTTTTCAAGTTAGAGTCCGGAAATGGAAAATGTGGACGGACAGACGGACGTCGGACACATCAATCTAATACGCAACCCGCCTAAAAACGAACAAATGGACAAAAAACAAGACAAATGAACGGACGGATTTACACCAATTTTGAAAGGAACCTAGCTATGATGGTGATGTATGTCCCTGTGAAGTTTGAATTAGATTGGAGTAACCGTTTTCGAGTTAGAGTCCGGAAACAAAAATGTGGACGGACAGATGGATGGACAGAAAAACGGACAAAAACGAAGAAACGGACGGAAAAACGGACAGACAAACAGACGGAATTTCACCAATTTCGAAAGGAACCTAGCTATGATGGTGATCTATCTCCCTGTGAAGTTTGAATTTGATTGGTCAAACCGTTTTAAAGTTAGAGTCCGGAAACGAAAATGTGGACAAACAGATGGATGGACAGACAAACGGACGAAAAACGGACAAACGAACACACGGAATTTCACCAATTTCGAAAGGAACCTAGCTATGATGGTGATCTATCTCCCTGTGAAGTTTGAATTTGATTGGTCAAACCGTTTTAAAGTTAGAGTCCGGAAACGAAAATGTGGACAAACAGATGGATGGACAGACAAACGGACGAAAAACGGACAAACGAATACACGGAATTTCACCAATTTCGAAAGGAACCTAGCTATGATGGTGATCTATCTCCCTGTGAAGTTTGAATTTGATTGGTCAAACCGTTTTAAAGTTAGAGTCCGGAAACGAAAATGTGGACAAACAGATGGATGGACAGACAAACGGACGAAAAACGGACAAACGAACACACGGAATTTCACCAATTTCGAAAGGAACCTAGCTATGATGGTGATCTATCTCCCTGTGAAGTTTGAATTTGATTGGTCAAACCGTTTTAAAGTTAGAGTCCGGAAACGAAAATGTGGACAAACAGATGGATGGACAGACAAACGGACGAAAAACGGACAAACGAACACACGGAATTTCACCAATTTCGAAAGGAACCTAGCTATGATGGTGATCTATCTCCCTGTGAAGTTTGAATTTGATTGGTCAAACCGTTTTAAAGTTAGAGTCCGGAAACGAAAAATGTGGACGGACAGACGGACAGACAGACAGACAGACGGACGTCGGACACATCAATCTAATAGGCGGGTTGGTTACACGCAACCCGCCTAAAAAGTGTTGCCATGGCAACACTTGTTGCCAGGTGTTGCCGAAAAACTAATCAGCTCCAATCTGTGCGGGGTATGGAAAACAAAGAACCCATAAAAATATTTGTAAGTCAAAAAAAAGAAAAAAGTGTTGTCATGGCAACACTTGTTGCCAGGTGTTGCCGAAAAGCTAATCAGCTGCAGTCTGTGCAGGGGTATGGAAAGCAAAGAACCCATAAAAATATTTACAAGTTCAAGAAACAAAAAAAAGTGTTGCCATGGCAACACTTTTTGCCAGGTTTGCCGAAAAACTAATCCGCCCCAGTCTGTGCAGGAGTATGGAAAGCAAAGGTCCCATAAAATATTTATAAGTCCAAGAAACAGAAAAAAGTGTTGCCATTGCAACACCTGTTGACAGTTATCGTTATAAAACTAATCAGCTCCAATCCATGCAGGGGTTTGGAATGCTAAGAACTCCCCAAAACACTTGTTGCCAGATATTGCCAAGAAAGTAATCACACACAAACTCTCATGCCATTAAACTTCCACACCAAATTTAGCTGAGACACATAAAATACTGTACCTGTAAATGAGAAGCAATGAAGGGTGATTCAGATGGAAAATAAAAATAATATCCATGTCCAGCAGGATGGATATAATAATTAAAATAAGTTGTAACCTTAAACTTAGTTTTTTAACTTTCAGGTTTTTATGGTAACATTACAATAAAGATCCTGTTTTGGTCTAGACACATGTACATGTTTAATTTAACTGAAAAACTCTAAACTATCACTTTAATATTGCCAAAACATCAAGAAATTTGTCCTAACCTTAAACTGAATGTAAGTCAATGCAAATATTAAGAGTTTAAGGTCATGTTAACCATGTAGACTCTGTTCAAGGTTACTTATAGCCAAAATTTAAATGTGCTTAAAATCTATTGCACATAATTTAAGATATTATCCAAAATTTTAAAAGAAAAGTAATTATAACTAGAGGAATGCTTTTGCTAACAAAAGCGAAGCATCCCTTAAAGTTTAAAATGCTTTGTGGTTTTAATAAGCATGCTGTAAAGCTAAGAATGCACAAAGCTGCACCGTATGCTTTCCCAATACCTCTTAATACATTCTGAAGCTATAAAAGCAACAATAAAGGAGATATAAGGCAAAAACCCCAAAGCAGCTATTTATGACCCCAGTTTGGCCCATAAGGGAGGGTTGGGGGGTAAAACTGACCAGCTATTTAGACTCTCCACATATGCTTTCCCAATACCTCTTAATACATTCTGAAGGTCTAAAAGCAACAATAAAGGAGATATAAGGCAAAACTCCAAAGCAACTATTTTATTACCCCAGTTTGACCCATAAAGGGGGGTCAGGGGATAAAATTGACCGGCTATTTAGATTCTCCACATATGCTTTCCCAATACCTCTTAATACATTCTGAAGCTATAAAAGCAACAATAAAGGAGATATAAGGCAAAAACTCCAAAGCAGCTATTTATGACCCCAGTTTGGCCCATAAGGGGGGGTCGGGGGGTAAAACTGACCGGCTATTTAGACTCTCCACATATGCTTTTGCAATACCTCTTAATATATTCTGAAGCTATAAAAGCAACGATAAAGGAGATATAAGGCAAAAACTCCAAAGCAGCTATTTATGACCCCAGTTTGGCCCATAAGGGGGGGTCGGGGGGTAAAACTGACCGGCTCTTTAGACTCTCCACATATGCTTTCCCAATACCTCTTAATACATTCTAAAGCTATAAAAGCAACAATAAAGGAGATATAAGGCAAAAACTCAAAATTGCAAATTTAATAAATAAAAGACGTCCTGTGTCTCCACCGGCCGGCCGATCCGTAGTACCAGTGCACTCGCCAGATGGCGTGTCGTACTTCCTTCCTGTCTAGACAGCATGACATCATAGCATCTTTTTCATTGTCTAAACCTATTAGACCCCTAGTAAGCTGATAGCGGGGTCGGTGGGAGGGTCTTGTGTGTCCATTGGATAGGGTATTAACTTATAAAAATTTAATTTATTTATTAAATTTGCAATTTATTGCGTTAATTATTGGGTTGGGTTTTTTCCGGATAAAACCTATTTTTTCCGGGACGGTGGAAAAAACTGGATAAAACCCCCCTTTTTGCCGGTTTAAACCTGACAATACTGGACAAAACTGGAAAAGACGGATTTAAATTACATATAACTATACAAAAATAATATTACATCACATATAAAGTACTTGATACTAATTACAACAATTACATGACAAAACTTATCATTTAAACAATTAAAAAATTCCAAATTTTAATTTTTTTAAAATCAATCAGAGCCCAAAAGCAGACTGATACTTAAAGTCACAGACTTGTAAACTGGGACCTTGAAAGAATAGGACATGTGTGCTCATTTGCAGTAAAAAAAAAGTTAAAAAGATCTTTCTGTGGGGGTTATGAGATTTAAATTAATTTGCTTCTGAATAGTTGCAGAAAAAATTGTTGTCACTATTTTATACAGTTATTTTTGACAATTAAAACACACGTCCACTTGCCCTCTGTATTTATATAATCAAAGTCACCAAAGGTCCAATGGAGCAGGGCAACATTTATGATTGTTAATTCTGTTTTTGTTAATTATATTTACAGGAGACTAGAAAATTAAAATATAATACTAAAAATACACAAAACGTTATCTAATCTAATGCTTTGCAGGCGCAATATCTTCCCCACTAAGGGGAACTCAGTGCGCTAGTAACAAAAATCATTTCTTATAAGGAGAGTCGAGGGGCGTTCAAGGTCAGTGTACCGGGTTTGTGGGTGGGACCGAGAGGGAAGGAGACTAAGTTGGGAAGCTAGAGTTGAAAAGGTGCGTTTTGAGGTGTCTCCTGAAAGATGCGACAGAGGGACTGTTTCTTATTTGGAAGGGGAGAGAGTTCCAAAAAACTGGGGCATAGTGACTAAAAGAATTTGGGAAGTGTTTAATTGATTTATGAACTCTACGGTCAAAAGTGGGGGTATGAAGGAACTGAGTTTAGGGGTACTTCGTCTAGTATTTCTAAAGGAAGTGTAGGGGTGGATTAGTTCTCTTAGGTAAACAGGCTGACCTTGGTTGAGGATTTTATATGTAATGAGGCCTATTTTGAATTGTACCCTATACCTAACTGGAAGCCAATGGAGTTTTTTCAGTTGAGGGGTGATGTGAGAAAATTTTGAGGAACGGGTGACAACTTGGCAGAGTGAGTTTTGCACTAGTTGCAATCTTCTTAGCTCAAAGTCTGTGAGTGATAGAAACAGGGAATTGCAGTAGTCCAATCTGCTGTTGACCAAGGCATTGGCTAAAAGAACTGATGTTTTAAGATCTAGAAGGGGGCGTGTTCTGTAGAGGTCTCTTGCATGAGCTCTAGTTATCCATTAAAGTGTATGTATAATTTTAATTTCATATTTCATTCATTTCAAGATTGGAGAAAATTAGTGGTATAACTCCGGTGTGACATATGTCAGCCTAAATGACAATCCAAGTGATATTTCTGGTTTTATTCATGAGGCAATGACATATTGTGATGCCCTTTTGTGTTATTAAACTCATTCTTTCAGAAGCAGTTTAGTTCTGAGGGTTTTATGCAAGGGGTTTATCTACCCCAGAGTTATTTCTAGTAGCTGACACTTGAGGAGCTGAACCCCAGCTACTAAATCTCAATTGCAATTGTATGCAGTGTGCCTAGACAATAAAGTTAAGGCAATCAAATAAAAGTTTGTGGGATTTGGTGTTTACTATATACATGAATTTATAATCCCTTTCCCCTATCCTTTTATGTTTTAAGATTTAGTGTATTGTACACATAGACATAGATTGTTTTGCAACAGAATGCTGAGGGGCCCAAAAGAATTAAAACACTAGAAGTAAAATTAAATCTTGTTAAAGATAAAGTGCTTGCATAACTAGAACTGGAATTAAACCTTTTAAAGTTAAGGTGCTTACACCAATGCATATTTTTCACTGTGATTATGTGTACTTCATAAGATTGTACACATACAATAGTATATTTCAATATGAATCCTAGAATCTACATTAAATAACCCAGTGTTTAAGTGAAAATGTTACTGAAATGCAAGTCTATGTAATGTATATGTTATGTATATATTGTGTATGTATTTATGTAAATGCAAGTGCATGGGGATACTTAACATATAACATACAACATATAATATAGAATATAATAAAGGTATAAATATGTAATAAATGTATAACAGCTACTATTCTTGTAACATTTTTGTTAATGATTTTGTATGATTCTGGGTTTTCAATTGTTGGTTTTAATTTATGAAGGGTTTTTTTTCTGGTTTTGTCCAAAAGCGGATAAAACCTATTTCTTCCGGGACGGTAAAAACCGAAAAAAACCAGGTGGAAAAAACCGCTTTGGAAAAAACTGCCAACCTTGCACATCCTATCCAAGGGACAATTGCTGAATAACTACCGCTTGGATGGCGGGTAAGTTACTAGGGACTTAGATGAACTCCTAACAGAACTAACAAAAAATTCTTCCAGGCCTGGGTCGACCTTGAGGTCAGGAACCCTTAAGGCCAGAGAGTCGGTTAGTAGAAACCAGCCATCCGGTCCAACCGATTCCCCCCCCCCCCCTTTTTAACAGACCTGCTCTGAGGTAGGGGAAGAGAGGGGTGAGTTCAGTCCCATAAGAAGTAGGAATAAACCTCCCGAATGAAGCAAAACACAGTGGTTTTTTTGGTGGTTTTTTTTTTGCTTATATATATATATATATATATATATATACACTATTTACATATGTACAGAATCTCTTCTATTTCTGGGCTACTTGTGGATCTGCTGAGCAGCCACTACAGGTCCCAGGTGGTAAAGCCCTGAGTCAGACCAAGCCACATCCTTCAGATAAAAGTGTGAAGGTATTATGTGACTTCCAATGATAGGCTGACAAGATCTGTTCCAAGGAGACTATCGACTGGAAAGCCTTGGAAGCAGCAAAGGCCCTGACATCATGGGCTTTGACCTGATGCAAGGTGTGGGCCTCTTGGTCTGAGAGCTCATAACATGGGATCACAGTTTGTTTGATCCATGAGGAGATTGTGGCAGGTGAGATGTCTTTGTCGAAGCCTTTCTTGAAGGAGACAAAAACCAACTCCTTACTCTGCCTGAGGTCCTGTCCAAATAGTAGCGTAATGCTCCGGCTGGACATAGGGACCTGTCAGACTTGAGGGACCTATCCAGAGTTGGGGCCAGGGCTGGTATAACCACTGGGGCCACACTGTCTGGACCCTCTTTGGCCAGCTGGTTCTTGGAAAGGAAGCTGGGTGAAGGGTACAGGGACACCTTTGACCAGTCGGATTGGTGTCTAATATTTCTGTTTTGCCAAGCATGTATCTCACTTCTACGCTTGCCCGACCCCAGGGCCAAGAGGAAAACTGTCTTGAAGGTTAAATGCTTCAAAGATGCTTCCTTAATTGGTTCAAAAGGAGCCTTTGTCAGCTGGTGTAAAACCAGAGATAGGTTCCAGGAAGGGATACCCCTTCTACCCTTGGGTCTGTCTCTATGGAAGCTATCCAAGAGACGAGTGAGATTTTCATCTTTGCTGATGTTGAGGGGTGAATTTCCCAGTTTATCAGCAATGGCCGATCTGTAACCATCAATGCTGCTGGGCTGTAACTTCCTGTCCTCAAAAAGGTACATAAGGATTTGTTTGTTTGTTTATTTGGGGTTTTACGTCGCTTTCAATACTGTACAGGTCATATCACAACGGGTAGTTGGGCAGAGGAAACCAGTACATATAGTTCGCTAGGGTTCTGTACTGTAAACTGCCGACCAACGGCAAGCAACTACCAGCTTTCCCACTTACGGCCATGAAGGGGATCGAACCCCGGCCGCAGAGGTGGGAGGTGAGAGTGTTACGACTTTGCCACCGTGGCCCCTGGTACATAAGGAAGTCAGCAACTGACTTTACAGGGGGCGTCCTGAAGTCCACCTGATTAGTAATGCACCAATTTGTAAAAATGGTCCACTTTGCCTCATAGACAGATCTGGTTGATCCCCTTTGAGGAGCCTCAATCCTTGCTGCCACTGCTTCAGAGAAGCCCTGCTCTTTGATTGCTGAGGCTCTAGGAGCCATGCATGGAGATTTAAGTTTGTCAGATTTCTGTGAGGGGTCTGATTGAAGGGCTGTGTCAACAGATTTGGCAGGTTGGGAAGGCTCAGTGGGATCTGACTGGACATGGTCACTAGATCCCAAAACCAAGGCATGTTGGGCCACCCCAGAGCAATCAGAATGATTCTCTTGCAAGGGGAGTCCTGTAACTTCTCCACCACTTTGCCCAAGATGGCTGTTGGTGGAAAGGCGTATGCGTCCAGATCCTCCCATGGCATACTGAGTGCATCCACTGCTACTGCCAAGGAGTCCGGTACTGGTGACACGAACTGAGGTAACTTGTTGTTGAACCTCGTGGCAAATAGATCTATCTGAGGTCGGTGCCACCTGCTGCATATACAGTAGAACCTCCATTATCCGACCCTCTTGGGAGGGTAACAATTAGGTCGGATAATGGAAAGCCTAAAATAACAGGTTTAAATGGAGTTGGGAGAGTGGATTGGAGATCGGATAATTGAAAATTCGGATAATAGAGGGTCGGATAATAGCGGTTCCACTGTAGTTTGGAAAACCTCTTGAAGGAGGGACCATTCTGTTTGAATGGTCTGGCCTAGCCTGGATAGCTTGTCGGCTACCACGTTCAGTCGACCCAGAATGTGTCGGGCTCTTGAGAGTTACTCGATGTCTGGTACACCAGGTCAAGATCCTCCACAGTAGGGCACAGAGTGTGCCCGACCTCATGCCTCCTTCCTTGTTTAAGTATGACACTACTGTAGTGTTGTCGGTTGCTACAAGTACTATCTTGCAGGTACAGAGGCTTTGGAACTCTTTTAAGGCTAGAAACACTGCCTTTAGTTCTAAACAGTTTATATGCAGTTTGCTTTCTGGTAGTGACCAAATCCCTCTTGCAGTGTGCTCGTTTAAGTGAGCGCCCCACCCTTCTTTTGATGCGTCTGTAAAGATTTGCAGAGCATGTTTTACTGGGTGTAATGGTTGGCCTGTAAGGACGTTGTCTTCCTGTAGCCACCATTGTAAGTGAGGGTGCAGGGAACTGGGGATTGGGATCACCTTTTCTAGTGACTCTGGTATTCTCCAGTGCCTTTGGAGATGCCACTGTATGGGCCTCATGTGTAACCGGCCTAGGTGAACTTGCTTCTCTGTGGCTGTCAGTAAGCCTATCAGGGACATGAACTGCCGGACCAGACAGGCTGGTAGTCCAAAGATTTCCAATATCTTGCTCTGAAGACTCTGCCACCGGTCTCGAGTCAGTCGGACCCGACCAGTCTTGAGGTCAAACTGGTAACCTACAAAATCGAAGATTTGCTTTGGTTCCAGTTCTGACTTGTCCAAATTCACCAGCCAACCTAATGTTTGGCATATTTTTATCAGAATTTGTGTATGCTGGATACAGGTCTGGCAGGATCTGGGTCTCACCAACCAGTCGTCTAGGTACTGGTGGATCCTTATACCCTTGTGTATTGCCATCAGTTTCACCTCCTTTGCCACTACAGTGAACTCCAAGGGTGCTGTGAACAGACCAAAGGGCAGTGCTTTGAATTAGTATGTCTGACCCTGGACATGAAATCTCAGATATTTCCTGGACTGTTCCTGTATAGGGATATGGAAGTAGGCGTCCTTGAAGTCGATTGAGGTAACCCACTCCCCTTGCTGGAGGGATGTTCTGATGGTTTCCGGTGTCTCCATTTTGAATTTCTCCACCTTGAGGAAAAAATTTAGTTTGCTCAGATCTAGGATAGGTCTCCACTTGTTGTTTGGCTTTGGGACTAAAAATAGTCGGTTGTAAAACCCCAGGGACATTTGGTTGTGTACCAGCTCCACTGCATTCTTGTCTATAAGCTGATGCAATGCCTCCAGCAGGTAGCTGTTCCTGTGGGGATTGGCATAACAACTTATGACTGTAGGAAACCTTGTGAGTTTTGGCCGGTTCCGGAATGGAAGGGTATAACCCTCCCTCAAGATTTGAAGCAATTTGGGACCGGCCCCCAGATCCAACCAAGTTTGCCAAAATTTTTGAAGTCTAGCCCCTACAGGTAGATTTAGGGCAGCATTTCTGACATTTGGAGCTGTATTGACACAAGACAATTGAGTGACACAAGAAACACTTTTCACAGATTTTAATTTGCATCTTAAGTAATGACAATCTGCTTCCCGGGACTTAAATCTTTCTTTTGCGATTGCCCGGGCGCAGAAGTGACAGTGTGAACAACAGGAGACTTTACAGTTAAAAAGTCTCTTGTCTGTGCTTGTGGAGTGTTCCCGGCCAGCAGTCGTGTCTTCAATTTGGTCATACAATAATTGTCATTTGTATGACTGCTGGCCCTTGGCAGATCGTGAGGAGTAAGAGGCAGTGCAACCTTTCCCTTTCTTGAAGTGCTTCCTGCCAATTGTCTTCCAGGCTGGGTTGTCTGGCCTTGATTCCTTGGTGCCCGACCTCTTGTCCGGACGTTCATATGGATGGTACCGACCCTTACTGGGAGCAGACCCAGAGTGTCCTTTTGCTTCAAACTGAGCAATGTCTTCTTTTGATAGTGGAGTCGGGGAACAAGGTTGAAAGATGTAGGGGTGCTGTTCTCAGTGCTGTGAGTGTGTCCGGCTTGATACCGGTTCTGAGGTGACTTAAGTATGCATCCCGGCGGACTAAGGTCAAGTTTCCCATTGTTATGAAAACAAACTCGGATAAATGTTCCATAGATTTGGCAGCCGCCTGTGTGATGCTGGAGTTGAAGTCTAACAGATAATGCAACTCATCAGCAGCCGGTGACCCCTTGGCAGACCCTTTTCCCTTACTCTCAGCCCTCAAAGTTTTCAGTTGATCTTTCATATTCTGCTGGACCCTAAACAGGCACCAATTGAAGCTGGCTGCCTGGTTACATATGACAGAGGCCTCTCTGGCCGACCTCTCCCATCTGCGCAGTGCTTCCTGAGATATCCTGCGAGAGGCTGGAGGGGTAGATGAGAGTCCAGTATATCTAGCAATATGATTGTAGCTGCTATTAAGTTTTGAAGTGTCCGTACACCATGTTGACACCTTGGATGGATCTGTCTTGGGGTCGGTGTGTAGACTATACCATTTGGTCTGTGATCTTGCCGGCCTGAGGAAAACATCTTTAGCCAGGCCACCAGCCTCTGAGCCACAGGAAGGGTAACCTTCAGCTAATGTCAAATTCAACTTCCACAGTTTTTTACACAACCACTCTTCAGTGGGCATTTTCACCGACACCTTGCCTGGAACAACAGTTTTGGGTCCGGCAAATGGATTGTCATCTGAAGTGGCTGTTGGGTTATCTACCTCTGGAATCTGGGACCAACCCATATAAGAGTGAATGCCCTGCATTTTTCCCCGGTAGTTTTGTTCTTCGGAAACTGGTTGATCCTGGTCGGCTACAGTCTGATCCGGATCCTCAGACAACTCCCCTTCTTCAGTGTACAAATCCAAGGGAGGTCGGTCAGACATGGCACTACCGGCATCTGAAGAGAGGCTAGATATGCTGTCCCTTCTTGGCCTGTGTAGAGCAGGGTAGCCAGTGTCAGCAGGCTCAGATGATAAATGTCGGTCGGTAGCAGAAGGTCGGTGAGCTTTCCGTTTACCAGTGGACTGTGTCTGGGCTGATGGGTCGGTACCAGTGTCCACTGCCGGTGTAGGTCGGTTGGCTCTAGCTTGACTGGCAGGCTGATGCATAATAGCAGAGGAGCCCTGTCCAGGAAACTTTGTTGTTGAGGTCTGAAGGCTGGTTTTAGTTTGACTGGCCGGCTGATGCTTACTAGCAGAGAAGCCTGTACCAGGAAACTTAGATGAAGTCTGTCGGCTAGTCACTGCTTTACTGGTCGGCTGATGGTTTTCAGCAGAGAAGCCAGATCCAGGAAGCGTGGCTGAAGTAGAAGGTCGTATAAACGGCTCAGACCCATTTTCTACAGTGGATGGAGGTGAATGGGTCGGTGTTACCTTCACGTTAGCAGAGAAGGTCGGTTCAAAAGTCTTGGCCAAAATCAAGGCTTCCAAACGGCTGAAACGTTCCGCCCACTTGTTGTCCAATTCTGCTATTCTAGAGTCAGCACTAGTTTGACTTGGTGGTTTGGAAGCTTTTGTAGAGGGAGACTTTTCTTTCTTAGTGACTTTCTTAGTGTCTTTCTTAGGCTTCTTATCAGGAGGCGGGGCGGAAACGGGAGACTTTACAGATCCCTGCTGGTCCACAGCCCCAATAACAGACACGTTAGACGGGTCTACTAATTCTTCACTATCTTCGGGAGGGGGTGCCTCAAGTTTCTTTGCCTCCTGTTTTTCCTTCTTCAATCTATAAGAAGGGGTAGCCAGTTGTTGACGTTGCTCACTGGTAAAGGTTTTACATATCTGGCAATCAGAAGACTGAGGGTTTTCTACACAAAGTCTGTACCCTTACCCTTCTCTCTGCAGCGTGCACAATGAGAATGAGTGTCAAAATTTGCCATAGCGTGTCCGCAGCTCCCTCTACGTTGGCCAGGAGAAGACATGATGTGCCTGATATATGTTGAAAACAAATAAACTGACGAATAAATCAAAATGGTTGATAAAAACTGAAAAAATCTTCTCAAATTAAATTTCCGTGTGCACTGGTTCGCGAAAAACGAAAAAGATGCTATGACCTATGCTATGATATTGGATAGGATGTATTAACGCAATAAAATCAGCTATTTTATGACCCCAGTTTGACCCATAAGGGGGGCCGTGGGGTAAAACTGACCGACTATTTAGACTCTCCACATATGGTTTCCTATTACCTCCCAGTACATTTTATGGCTCTAAATGCAATACTTAAGAAGATAATAGGGGGGTTGACCTAAATTTAAGGCTTTCAGATTGGAAGGTGTCAGAAAATCACTTATAAATGAGACATTTTTCAAGAGATTGCTCCCAAAATCTAATCAGCTCGCGTTTTCGATAGTATGAACAGGTGTGTCAAATTATAAGGCTGTGTAGCAAGTAGTTTTTCCTGAACTATGATGATGGGGGGGGGTACTTAAAAAAAAATTGTTTTTGATCATGTGACCTTCATAAAGGTCAAAGGTCAAATTTAAGCATGCAGAAAAATTTTCCCACGCCTAAGGTATATAACTGCCAAATATGGTTTGAAACCTTCTAATAATAAGGGAGATATTCAAGGGAGACCATAATGCGACGGCGGCGGTGGCGAGGAAAGTGAGGCGAAAACAAATAAGCGGCCTTTCAGGGACGCTTAATTAAATCTGTCATGCAGAATTGAAATACTCTCCAGAAATTGAAAAACTTAAATTCAATATAGTTATATCATCACTAGGAGTTTAAGGTCACCTTAAAGTGGGCCACACCTTGACTAGTTACATCCACATACCAAATTTGTTTTGAAGCTATTGCCCACAAATCGCAAAAGTAAAATTCAATATAAATGTGTTATAAATGGGAGTTTAAGGTCATCTTAAAGTAGGGTACATGTCGATGACTGGCAACACCCACATGCCAAATTTGAATTTCATCCTACTTGCAATTTTTGACATATTTTCCAGAAACAAAGTGTGATGACGATGCTGGTCCTATAGGTGATCCATCACAGCTGAGTGACACCAAACTGTTACAACCGTAAACTCATAAGTTTCTAAAATATCAGCAATTTATTGTAACCTTACAAAGGAGACCTATTTTTTGGTCTAAATATATGTACATGATGAATATCGATGAAAAAATCTCAGCACATCAAATATCTTCCAAACACCAAAACAATTGTCCTAACCTTAGAGTCAATGTTAGTTTAAGGTAAGGAGTTTAAGGTAATCTTTTCCTGAAGGTTCTGTTCAAGGTTTGTTATATCCACAACTGAAACATGCATAGAATTGCACAGTATTTGAAATACTGTTTAAAAATTGTCAAACTTAAAGTGAATATAATTCTGTTATTACTGGTAGTTTAAGGTCACCTTATTGTATGACACTTATCTATGGCCAGTTACATATACATGGCAAAATTTTGATGAAATTTCTTAATTTATTTTCAGTGTAATCTATGGAAAAATAAAAAATGTAAACTTAACAAATAGCTTTTTAATATGTGTGAGTTTAAGGTCACCTTAAAATAGGGCACACCTTGAAACCCAGTTACAACCACATGGCAAATTTGCATTTGAATCCATCAACCCATTTTTGAGATACTGTCTGGAAATGAATAACCTTAACCTCAATATAAGTATGTTACTACTGGGAGTTTAAGGTTACCTTAAAATGGGGCACACCTTGAGAACCACTTACATGCACATCCCAAATTGGAATTTAATCCATCATGCCATTTTTGAGATATATGTATAGATCATACTTGTCCTCAAACATAGCTGCTAGTGACACAAAAGAAATGCAACCTTAAACTCATAAGTTTATGAAATATCAGGAATTTACTATAACCTTACAAAAGAACTTTTTTGGTGTAAACAGATATATATGATGAATATCAAAGAATAAAGTTAGTTTGCAGATGTGAGAGTTTAAGGGAATCTTTTCCTGTAGGTTTTGTTCACGGTTTGTTACATCCACAACTTGAAAGATGCTTAGAATTGCACAGAGTTTGAAATACTGTTCAAAAATTGCCACACTTACAGTGAATATAATTCTGTTATTACTGGGAGTTTAAGGTCACCTTATTGAAATGCACTTACCTGTGGCCAGTTACATATACATGCAAAATTTGAATGAAATTTCTCAAGTTGTTTTCAGTATACTCTATTGAAAAATAATGTAAACTCAATATAACCTTTTAATACATGAGAGTTTAAGGTCACCTTAAAGTAAGGCACACCTTGAAAACCAGTTACAAGCACATGCCAAATTTGAATTGAATCCATCAACAAATTTTTGAGATGGATATAAATTCAAATCAATATAAGAATCTTACTACTGTGAGTTTAAGGTCACCTTAAATAGGGCACACCTTGAGGAAAAGTTTCATCAATATGCCAAATTGGAATTTAATTCATCAAGACATTTTTGAGATACTTTCTGGAAAGTAAGTGTGAAGACTACTCTGACCATGTATGTCTTCCATCAAAGCTATTAGTGACACAAAATAATGCAACCTTAAACTCATTAGTTCATAAAATATCAGCAACTTACTATAACCTTACAAAAGAGACCATTTTTGGTGGATATATATGTACATGATGAATATCCATGTAAAAAGTCCTAATTAGCATATAAAATATCTTCCAAACACCAAAAATATTGCCCCAACTCAAAGTTTGTTTGCACTGCTGTATGTTAGCGAGTTTAAGGTAATCTTTTCTTGAAAGTTTTGTTCAAGGTTTGTCACATCCACAACTGAAACGCCTAGAATTGCACAAAATTTGAAATATTGTTCAAAAGTTAGCAAACTTAAAGTGAAACTAGAAATAGGACGCCCTGTTGATAGTAGCTGCGACATATGAATAGAAACAGGATAGCATAGAAGAACACACATTATCATGTGTAATGTCCACCCCATGAACCTTTTGCCAAAATTGTACAGTAGTCTTACAAGACCCTGTTTCATTTGTGAAATATATCAATGATGGTTAAATATTTATTAGTGTACATGTAAATTATTTCAGCTTCATGCCTTTTTGCATTGGTTGGGTCGAAAATGTTGACGAAATCACTCTATCTTGCACGGTTAAGAAGATAGAAGCAAATTTCTGTTTTTCTATTTTTGGCAAAAATTTGAAAAATCAAAATGGCTGCCATTTTTGGGAAGAGGAAAATTTTTTGAAAATTGCCAAGAGTACATTTCTTAGATACCCTATGGGTCGAAAATTTCACCGAAATAACTCTATTTTGCACGGTTAAGGCAAATTTGTGTTTTTCCATTTTGGGCAAAAATTAGAAAATTAAAAATGGCCGCCATATGTGGGGAGGGGAAAATTTTTTGAAAATTGGCAAGAGTAGATTTCTTAGATACCCCGTGGGTCGAAAAGTTAGACGAAATCGCACTATCTCGCACGGTTAAGGAGATAGAAGCAATTTTGTGTTTTGCCATTTTGGGCAAAAATTCGAAAATTCAAAATGGCCGCCATATCTGGGAAGAGGAAATTTTTGAAAATTGCCAAGAGTACATTGCTCAGATACCCTGTGGGTCGAAAATTTTGACGAAATCCCTCTATCTCACACGGTTAAGGAGATAAGCAATTTTGTATTTTGCCATTTTTGGGAAAAATTCAAAAAGGCCGCCACTTTTGGGGAGGGGAAATTTTTTTGAAAATTGACAAGAGTACATTGGTCAGATACCCTGTTGCTTGATAATTTCGATGAAATTGCTCTATCTCACACGGTTAAGGAGATAGAAGCAAATTCGTGTTTTGCCATTTTTGGCAAAAATTCGAAAAATCAAAATGGTCGCCATTTTTAGGGACGGGAATTTTTTTTGAAAATTGCTGAGAGCGCATTTCTGAGATAAGCTGTGGGTCGAAAATTTCGACGAAATCGCTCTATCTCGCACGGTTAAGGAGATAGAAGCAATTTTGTGTTTTGCCATTTTTGGCAAAAATTCGAAAATTCTAAATGGCCGCCATTTTTGGGGAGGGGAAAATTTTTTGAAATTGCCAAGAATACATTGCTCGGATACCCTGTGGGTCGAAAATTTCGACGAAATCGCTCTGTGTCACACGTTTAAGGAGACAGAAGCAAATTCGTGTTTTGCCATTTTTGGCAAAAATTCGAAAATTCAAAATGGCCGCCATTTTTGGGAAGAGGAAAATTTTTTGAAAATTGCCAAGAGTACAATGCTTAGATACCCTGTGGGTCGAAAATTTTGACGAAATCGCTCTATCTCGCACGGTTAAGGAGATAGAAGCAAATTTGTGTTTTGCCATTTTTGGCAAAAATTCGAAAATTCAAAATGGCCGCCATTTTTGGGGAATGGAAATTTTTTTGAAAATTGCAAAGATTACATTCCTTAGATACCCTGTGGGTCGAAAATTTCGACGAAATCCCTCTATCTCACACGGTTAAGGAGATAGAAGCAATTTTGTGTTTTGCCATTTTTGGGAAAAATTCAAAAAGGCCGCCACTTTTGGGGAGGGGAAATTTTTTTGAAAATTGCCAAGAGTACATTGGTCAGATACCCTGTTGCTTGATAATTTCGATGAAATCGCTCTATCTCGCACGGTTAAGGAGATAGAAGCAAATTCGTGTTTTGCCATTTTTGGCAAAAATTCGAAAAATCAAAATGATCCCCTTTTTTAGGGACGGGAATTTTTTTTGAAAATTGCTGAGAGCGCATTTCTGAGATAAGCTGTGGGTCGAAAATTTCGACGAAATCGCTCTATCTCGCACGGTTAAGGAGATAGAAGCAATTTTGTGTTTTGCCATTTTTGGCAAAATTTCGAAAATTCTAAATGGCCGCCATTTTTGGGGAGGGGAAAATTTTTTGAAATTGCCAAGAATACATTGCTCGGATACCCTGTGGGTCGAAAATTTCGACGAAATCGCTCTGTGTCACACGGTTAAGGAGATAGACGCAAATTCGTGTTTTGCCATTTTTGGCAAAAATTCGAAAATTCAAAATGGCCGCCATTTTTGGGAAGAGGAAAATTTTTTGAAAATTGCCAAGAGTACAATGCTTAGATACCCTGTGGGTCGAAAATTTTGACGAAATCGCTCTATCTCGCACGGTTAAGGAGATAGAAGCAAATTTGTGTTTTGCCATTTTTGGCAAAAATTCGAAAATTCAAAATGGCTGCCATTTTGGGGAGAGGAAATTTTTTTTTGAAAATTGCAAAGATTACATTCCTTAGATACCCTGTGGGTCGAAAATTTCGACAAAATTGCTCTATCTCACACGGTTAAGGAGATAGAAGCAAATTTGTGTTTTGCCATTTTTGGCAAAAATTCGAAAATTCAAAATGGCCGCCATTTTTGGGGAATGGAAATTTTTTGGAAAATTGCAAAGATTACATTTCTTAGATACCCTGTGGGTCGAAAATTTCGACGAAATCGCTCTATCTCGCACGGTTAAGGAGATAGAAGCAAATTCGTGTTTTGCCATTTTTGGCAAAAATTCGAAAAATCAAAATGGTCGCCATTTTTAGGGACGGGAATTTTTTTTGAAAATTGCTGAGAGCGCATTTCTGAGATAAGCTGTGGGTCGAAAATTTCGACGGAATCGCTCTATCTCGCACGGTTAAGGAGATAGAAGCAATTTTGTGTTTTGCCATTTTTGGCAAAATTTCGAAAATTCTAAATGGCCGCCATTTTTGGGGAGGGGAAAATTTTTTGAAATTGCCAAGAATACATTGCTCGGATACCCTGTGGGTCGAAAATTTCGACGAAATCGCTCTGTGTCACACGGTTAAGGAGATAGAAGGAAATTCGTGTTTTGCCATTTTTGGCAAAAATTCGAAAATTCAAAATGGCCGCCATTTTTGGGGAATGGAAATTTTTTTGAAAATTGCAAAGATTACATTCCTTAGATACCCTGTGGGTCGAAAATTTCGACGAAATCGCTCTATCTCGCACGGTTAAGGAGATAGAAGCAAATTTGTGTTTTGCCATTTTGGGCAAAAATTCGAAAATTCAAAATGGCCGCCATTTTTGGGGAGGGGAAATTTTTTTGAAAATTGCCAAGAGTACATTGCTTAGATACCCTGTGGGTCAAAAATTTTGACGAAATCGCTCTATCTCGCACGGTTAAGGAGATAGAAGCAAATTTGTGTTTTGCCATTTTTGGCGAAAATTCAAAATGGCCGCCATTTTTGGGGAGGAGAAATTTTTTTGAAAATTGTAAAGATTACATTCCTTAGATACCCTCTGGGTCGAAAATTTCGACGAAATCGCTCTATCTCGCATGGTTAAAGGAGATATGAGCACATTTGCCTTTTTCAGTATTCAAAATAGCCAATTACTCATTTATTTAATTAATTACTCACTCATCTATGAAGCAATTACCCCCAAAAGCAATCCCATACAAGCTATTAACCCAATGAACCTCCTCCATACCAAATTTCAGAAAGCTAGGCTTAATAGCATTCCTTAAAATGTCTGGAAACCAAAGAGATACTCAAAAGTAGCTATTACTCAGTTAGCTATAGAGCTATCATCACCAAAAGCAATCCCATACAAGCTATTAACCCAATAAACCTGCATGCCAAATTTGGTAAAGATAGGATAAGAACTGTTGCCTAAAATGTCTGGAAACCAAGTGGGACGCCGGACGGCGGAAAAAGCAAAAATAATATGTCCACCCCCCATTGGGTGGACATAATAAGCAAGACAGATCCAGGCCTGATACTCACACATGCGAATCTACTTGAGGCCTAGTACATGTATGCAAGAAAAAAAGAGAAATTCCTGCAATAGTCAATAAGAAAATTGTGATAAAGTGTTGAAATTTTCACTCTTTGGATGGGTGTACCTCACTTGTAATGGCTCTGGGGAATACACAAACGAACAGATCTGCATGCCTTGAACAATTTTTCATCCTCGATAGATAAGGTATCTTTTGAAAAAAAAAACAGCATGTCTCTGGACCTTGTAGTTTTGGAGAAGTTTTTAACACGAATGAGGATGCCAACGCCGAAAATACACTTCAAATACATGTAAATTTAAGTAGTATGTATTCTAACTTCTAAGCAAAAGTGTTTCACTGTATTCATGCTTTCTTTAAACCCATACAAAGGCACTGAGATAAGCCCTTCACAGCACAAAACATTTTCCGCCCAAACAAAAAGATACATGTCATCGGCTTTGTTAGCTGACACATACAGTTTCGGCAAATAATACGTAATGAGTAATGCCAATGTGATGCTTGGTTGATATTCTTAACATCAGAGAATATGTTAAATATCAGATCTTTACACTGGGACATGACTAGCATGAACAGTTTTGTTTGAACACAAATACAATGTATATGAGTTCCTCGTACTTTGTAAATAGTAAATTCAGCAGAACCTGTATTATATTGTTTTGGGAAAGCGAGGTTTGGTTCTGAAAAGGCTGATTTTTACAACAGAGGAGAAAGTTTAACATTAACAAGGTCAAAAAGTCTTTGGATCTACAGGCTCACCCTGCAAAGCTGTCAGTAGGGCACTACAACATTATGTAATTGTTAAAAAGTCTGGAGGCAAGAAAAAAAAATAGCATTAGAGATGCCCGTACCCCACAGCCTAGGGAAATATTTTCAACACCATGAGATATAAAAGTACTGTACCAGTACAAACTTCAGGATATTTTCAGAGCACTGTCATATATAAAGGTTTAAATGTTATATAAAGGTCCAAACAATGTTTAAATGGAGAAATAATGTTTAAAAGAAAGAAAATGCGTATAAAGATGAAGTATTAAAACAAGATAATTCAATAACAAGATGACAGCATTAATCAGTAAACTAAAATTCAACACTCTTTATCTACATCTGTATGGCCGAATTATAGTTTAGATGGTTTAAATATTACCATGAATACAGAAGTGGTAATACATTTAATGAATGATTATTGTGGTGTTGGAGCAAAATCTGTGGCTCACTTGATGAAATCAGGGCGTCAAGTTACAAGTGGGTCTCAGAAAATAGGAAAATAGGAATTTCGGGAGTCAAAAAATAGGAATAAAATAGGAATATTACTGAAAAAATATAGTGAAAATAGGAATCTTTTTTAACAAGATAGTCTCCTAACACCCCTATAGCATGATGCACCACATTTCCCTTTATTTTGCACTTATCTTAGAACAATGGAAAAAATATAGTCAAAATGATACACGTGTATCTCAAGTAAGCATCATACTTATTGAATTACATCCAAAAAGCTTATAAATACACATTCTATAGAACTACATATGTACATGTAACTCAGTTCAAAACTAGACCAAGGGCCCACAGATGCAAGATGTATCCACCGGAAAAGGCCAACTAACATAGTTTAGAAGAAAAACTGCATTTTTCAATAATAAGTTGAAAGCACTTTTAAGTTTGGCTACCCTTATTTGATCTTGAAGCAGGGGCCCAAGGTCAAATGTGACCACATCGGAAGACTCACAGCCCATGATTTCCTATAGGTTGGTTTACCATCCCAAACCTCTAGGGCCAATAATAAGCAAATTATAAGCACTTTTAAGTTTGCCTAACCTTGTTTGACCTTGAAGAGGCAGCCCAAGGTCAAATCCGACCACAGCAGAAGATTCGCAGCCCATGATTTCCTATAGGTTGGTTTGACATTCCAAACCTCTAGGACCAATAATAAGGGAGATATAAGCACTTTTCATGACTGAAAAGAAACGGCCGTGATGGCCATCGTTTTTCAAAATGAGGAAAAAAATATTTTTAATCAAGATTTTGTAATGATGAACATATCCAGCGAATTTGAGATTTCTACCTAGAATTCCCTTTGTTCTAGAGGCCTGGAGGGCCAACAAAACTCCTTGCTGAAAGTCGAAAAACGCCCGTGGCAGCCATCTTGTTCTTCAAAATGAGGCCAAAAATATATTCCCAGCCAAGATTTTATGGTTATGAAAATTTAAGAAATCTACCTACAATACCCTGGCCTCTAGAGGGGTAACAAGAAAATCTCTACACACTGCTCTCCGGTGGATACAATCATAACTAGATTGATGCCAACATATCCCCAGACAGGTCATTTCTCATGCCAAAGGCATTCAGTGGGTATTTTTGCAGCACTCATTTTGTGAAATTCACAATTATAATAAACCATTTTTCATTTTTCAATGATGCTGTAAAATTTATACTTCATTATGATTTGAGAAAATTAGTCATTTTTCATGTGATCAACAACATTTAGTGACTTAAAATACATTATCATCACCAAAAATAGGAAAAAATAGGAATTTTCCTGGAAAATAGGAATAAATAGGAATTTGTTAAAAAATAGGAAATAATAGGAAAAAATAGGAACTTGACGCCCTGTGAAATTCTATCTCTTACAATGGGAAGTTATGAAAGTAAAATTCTTAATAAATTCTAATAGGACTTTTGCTTAATCTGCATCAAAAGACAGACCCAAAGGTCCATGAAGATTTTAAAGGTCAAGGTCACTACGACAAGGTAAAAGGTCAAATTAAGGTCACACCCTGATAATACACACCTATAGCCCCTAACCAATGTCCCTACCAAGTATCAACTTCCTACACCTTACGGTTTCCGAGATATAGCCCTGACAAGATTTTACAGGTCAAGGTCACTGGCAAGGTCAAAGGTCAAATCAAGGTCACACCATGACGCTGCACACCTACACCCCCTAACCAATGTCTCTACCAAATATCAACTTCCTACACCTTACAGTTTCCGAGAAATAGCCCGGACAAGATTTTATAGGTCAAGGTCACTACGGCAAGGTCAAAGGTCAAATCAAGGTCAGATCATGACGTTGCACAACTACACCCCCTAACCAATGTCCCTACCAAGTATCAACTTCCTACACCTTACGGTTTCCGAGATATAGCCCGGACAAGATTTTATAGGTCAAGGTCACTACGGCAAGGTCAAAGGACAAATCCTGGTCAGACCACGACGTTGCACACCTACACAGCCTAACCAATGTCCCTACCAAATATCAACTTCCTACACCTTACGGTTTCCGAGATATAGCCCAGACAAGATTTTATAGGTCAAGGTCACTATGGCAAGGTCAAATCAAGGTCAGACTATGACGTTGCACACCTACACCCCCTAACCAATATCCCTACCAAGTATCAACTTCCTACACCTTACGGTTTCTGAGATATAGCCTGGACAAGATTTTATAGGTCAAGGCCACTACGGCAAGGTCAAATCAAGGTCAGACCATGACGCTGTACACCTACACCCCCTAACAAATGTCCCTACCAAATATCAACTTCCTACACCTTACGGTTTCTGAGATATAGCCCGGACAAGATTTTATAGGTCAAGGTCACTACGGCAAGGTCAAAGGTCAAATCAAGGTCAGACCATGACGTTGCACACCTACACCCCTAACCAATGTCCCTACCAAATATCAACTTCCTACACCTTACGGTTTCTGAGATATAGCCCGGACATGATTTTATAGGTCAAGGTCACTACGGCAAGGTCAAAGGTCAAATCAAGGTCACACCATGACGTTGCACACCTACACCCCCTAACCAATATCCCCACCAAGTATCAACTTCCTACACCTTACGGTTTCCGAGATATAGCCCGGACAAGATTTTATAGGTCAAGGTCACTACGGCAAGGTCAAATCAAGGTCAGACTATGACGTTGCACAACTACACCCCCTAACCAATGTCCCTACCAAGTATCAACTTCCTACACCTTACAGTTTCTGAGATATAGCCCGGACAAGATTTTCAAACTCAAGGTCACTACGGCAAGGTCAAAGGTCAAATCAAGGTCAGACCATGACGTTGCACACCTACACCCCCTAACCAATGTCCCTACCAAGTATCAACTTCCTACACCTTACGGTTTCTGAGATACAGCCCGGACAAACTATTTCCCGCCGCCCGCCCACCCGCCCATCCGGACATCATGGGTGAAAACAATACCCCGACAGCCCTTAAGGGCTGTGGGGTAAAAAACAAAAAAAAAAAAAATTCTCTGAAAATGCAAGCCTCTTCAGATAGCTCATACATAACAATGAGGAAATTAAGAATCCGAAACAGTAAAAAATGGGTTAAAATTGGATATTTGGATAATGGAGTGTCAGAAATACAGATTCTATAGTAGTAATTCTTTCTTTGTGTTAATAAACTTCCAATATTAAAAAAAACATATTAAGTATGTGTTACCTTTGGCAAGTCTTCAATTAAACCTATACTTATAACTGTGAAATAAATAAATCCTAGACTGAAAAAAAAACATGAAAAAAAAATTCGGTCCGGGCGGGATTTGAACCCGCGACCTTCAGTATGTTTTTCAGTTTTGTGATTCTGACGTGATAACCACTACACTACCGGACCTGATCCATTGACAGCTTTTTTCATTCCAGATTTAGTCCTAGTAGACACATGCATACACACATACACACAGCCATATACCGGGTAGATTGGAAAGAACTTTGGCTTAACAAAATAATGAGTAAGAATGTAAACAACGTTGTTTGTCCAAAACGCATTGCCATATCGCTTGTGTAATTTGCCCTTCTTCAATATTAATCAAAAGTTTTGATTTTGAAAGAGGGGCTGAAAAAGAGCTAAATACAAGTAAACCTCATGTCACACTTTTCTGTTCCGGCACTTGATAGCCTGCTGTTTGAAAACATACCTTGAACATGCAATTCAATCCCTAAACATATCCCAATGCATATTAATATTAACAAGCATTCTGACGCATGCATTTATCTCCCGCCGTATAAATTAGATGTCCTAAAGATAGTGGAATATAAATTTTCCTGCGAGATGGAGGCACATGTAGAAGTGACAAGTTTAATGTTTGATTGCAATACTTTTAAAGACAAAAGGCATTTACTCATTTTAGTAGCTATTACTTTGCCATCCAAAGAGCTACAGTTCTGCCACTTCATTATGCAGATCAACTCAAAGTAGGGAAGCACGTCTTTAGAAGAAATAGCCTATCTGTACTACTTTTAGAGATACAAGACATTTACTTATTTTAGTGGCTATTACTCTGCCATCTAAAGAGCTACAGTTCTGCAACTTCACTATGTGGTAGATCACCCAAAAGTAGGTGAATGACTTATTTGGAAGAAATTGCCCACCTGTAATACTTTTAGAGACTAGACCAAGGATGCATCTGTGGCCAGATGCAAAATGTATCCACCGGCAAAGGCAAAAGTAGCTATTACTCAGCTATGGCACGAGCTAGAGGTCTGAAATTTTAGTATGTTATAGCTGACCCAAAAGTAGGTGAATAACATATATGCACAAAATTCTCTAAATGCAATAGTTTTCAAGTTACAAGTGATTTTACTCATGATGGAAGTTAGTGAAAAGCCCAAAAGTAGCTATTACTCACTTAGCTATTCAGATAGACACCCAAGTTACTCACCATGTTGTTGCTATGGAAAAAGTAGGTGAATGACATATTTTAACAAAATGCTCTAAATGTTATACTTTTCAAGTTATAAATGATTTAGTGTTGAGTAAGAACTTCAAAGTAGCTATTACTCCGCTATGCAATGAGCCACAGGTCTGGAATTTTACTATGTTATAGCTGCCTCAAAATAGGTGAATAACATACTGAAACTAAATAATGTAAATGCAAAAGTTTTCAAGTTATAAGTGATTTACCCAACAGTGATAACCTAAAAGTAGTTATTATTCAGCTATGCCATGAGCTACAGGTCTGAAATTTTACTATGTTATAGCTGACCCAAAAGTAGCTGCATAACATATTTGCACAAAGTGCTCTAAATGCAGTACTTTTCAAGTTATAATTGATTTAGTGCATGATTTAATTAATTTTAATGTATTAAAATTTATTTAAAAAATTCATAAAAAAACTTAAGCATGTGAAACTTCTCCAAAATGTAGGTGAATGAGTTATTTGAGAAATACTGGCTATCCGCAATACTTTTAGTGATAATAGGCATTTACTTATTTTGAGTAGGTGAGTAATTAGCTACAGGTGTGAAACTTCACCAAGTGAAAGCTGTCCCAAAAGTAGGTGAATGACTTATTTGAGAAAAATTGGCTATCTGCAATACTTTTAGAGATAATTAGCATTTACTCATTTTGAGTAGGTGAGTAATTACCTACGGGTCTGGAACTTCACCATGTGAAGGCTATCCGCAATACTTCTAGGGATAATTAGCATTTACTCATTTTGAGTAGGTGAATAATTAGCTACGGGTCTGAAACTTCACCAAGTGATGGCTCTCCCAATAGTAGATGAATGAGTTATTTGAGAAAAATTGGCTATCTGCAATACTTTTAGAGATAATTAGCATTTACTCATTTTGAGCAGGTGAGTAATTAGCTATGGGGCTGAAACTTCATCATGTGAAAGCTTCCCAAAAGTAGGTGAATGAGTTATTTGAGAAAAATTGGCTATCTGCAATACTTTTAGAGATAATTAGCATTTACTCATTTTGAGCAGGTGAGTAATTAGCTATGGGTCTGAAACTTCACCAAGTGAAAGCTCTCCTAAAAGTAGGTGAATGAGTTATTTGACAAAAAATGGCTATCTGCAATCCTTTTAGAGATAATTAGCATTTACTCATTTTGAGTAGGTGAGTAATTAGCTACAGGTCTGAAACTTCACCAAGTGAAAGCTCTCCCAAAAGTAGGTGAATGAGTTATATGAGAAAAATTAGCTATCCGCAATACTTTTAGAGATAATTAGCATTTACTCATTTTGAGTAGGTGAACAATTAGCTACGGGTCTGAAACTTCACCAAGTGAAAGCTCTCCCAATAGTAGGTGAATGAGTTATTTGAGAAAAATTGGCTATCTGCAATACTTTTAGAGATAATTAGCATTTACTCATTTTGAGTAGGTGAGTAATTAGCTATGGGTCTGAAATTTCACCATGTGAAAGCTCTCCCAAAAGTAGGTGAATGAGTTATCTGAGAAAATTGGCTATCTGCAATACTTTTAGAGATAATTCGTATTTACTCATTTTGAGTAGGTGAGTAATTAGCTACGGATCTGAAACTTGACCATGTGAAAGCTCTTCCAAAAGTATGTGAAGGAGTTATTTGAGAAAAATTGGCTACCTGCAATACTTTTAGAGATAATTAGCATTTACTCATTTTCAGCAGGTGAATAATTAGCTACAGGTCTGAAACTTTACCAAGTGAAAGCTCTCCCAAAAGTAGATGAACGAGTTATTTGAGAAAAGTTGTCTATCTGCAATAATTTTAGAGATAATTAGCATTTACTCATTTTGAGTAGGTGAGTAATTAGCTACGGATCTGAAACTTCACCATGTGAAAGCTCTTCCAAAAGTACCTGAAGGAGTTATTTGAGAAAAATTGGCTACCTGCAATACTTTTAGAGATAATTAGCATTTACTCATTTTCAGCAGGTGAATAATTAGCTACGGGTCTGAAACTTCACGAAGTGAAAGCTCTCTCAAAAGTAGGTGAATGAGTTATTTGAGAAAAATTGGCTATCTGCAATACTTTTAGAGATAATTAGCATTTACTCATTTTGAGTAGGTTAATAATTAGCTACAGGTCTGAAACTTCACCAAGTGAAAGCTCTCTCAAAAGTAGGTGAATGAGTTATTTGAGAAAAATTGGCTATCTGCAATACTTTTAGAGATGATTCACATTTACTCATTTTGAGCAGGTGAGTAATTAGCTACGGGTCTGAAACTTCACCAAGTGAAAGCTCTTCCAAAAGTAGGTGAATGAGTTATTTGAGAAAAATTGGCTATCTGCAATACTTTTACAGATAATTTGCATTTACTCATTTTGAGTAGGTGAATAATTAGTTACAGGTCTGAAACTTCACCAAGTGAAAGCTCTCTCAAAAGTAGGTGAATGAGTTATTTGAGAAAAATTGGCTATCTGCAATACTTTTAGAGATAATTAGCATTTACTCATTTTGAGTAATTAGCTACGGGTCTGAAACTTGACCATGTGAAAGCTCTTCCAAAAGTAGGTGAATGAGTTGAGAAAAATTGGCTATCTGCAATACTTTTAGAGATAATTCGCATTTACTCATTTTGAGTAGGTGAGTAATTAGCTAAGGGTCTGAAACTTCACCAAGTGAAAGCTCTCAATTAGCTACAAATGAGAAAATAGCTATTACTCACTTATGGCATGCAATAGAACCCCAAACTATATACCATCTTATAGCTAAGGACAAAGTAGCTGAACAACATATTTTAGGCAAACACTCTAACTGCAATAGTTTTGGAGTTACAATGGCTTTACTCAACAGTCAGAATTTCAAAGTAGCTATTACTCAGCTATCAAAGATTCAACAGGTCTGAAACTTTACTATGTGACAGCTTACAAAAAAGTAGATGGACAACATATTTGAAAAGATTTCCCTAACTTTAATACTTTTGAAGATATTTGACATTTACTTCTTTTGTTATTTAGCTACAAATGAGAAAATAGCTATTACTCACTTATGGCACGCAATAGAACCCCAAACTATGTACCATCTTATAGCTAAGGACAAAGTAGCTGAACAACATATTTTAGGAAAACACTCTAACTGCAATAGTTTTGGAGATACAATGGCTTTACTCAACAGTCGGAATTTGAAAGTAGCTATGACTCAGCTATCAAAGGTTCAACAGGTCTGAAACTTTACTATGTAATAGCTTACCAAAAAGTAGATGGACAACATATTTGAAAAGATTTCCCTAACTTTAATACTTTTGAAGATATTTGACATTTACTTCTTTTGTTATTTAGCTACAAATGAGAAAATAGCTATTACTCACTTATGGCATGCAATAGAACCCCAAACTATGTACCATCTTATAGCTAAGGACAAAGTAGCTGAACAACATATTTTAGGAAAACACTCTAACTGCAATAGTTTTGGAGTTACAATGGCTTTACACAACTGTCGGAATTTGAAAGTAGCTATTACTCAGCTATCAAAGGTTCAACAGGTCTGAAACTTTACTATGTGATAGCTTACCAAAAAGTAGATGGACAACATATTTGAAAAGATTTCACTAACTTTAATACTTTTGAAGATATTTGACATTTACTTCTTTTGTTATTTAGCTACAAATGAGAAAATAGCTATTACTCACTTATGGCATGCAATAGAACCCCAAACTATGTACCATCTTATAGCTAAGGACAAAGTAGCTGAACAACATATTTTAGGAAAACACTGTAACTGCAATAGTTTTGGAGATACAATGGCTTTACTCAACAGTCGGAATTTGAAAGTAGCTATTACTCAGCTATCCATGGTGCAACAGGTCTGAAACTTAACTATGTGATAGCTTACCCAAAAGTAGATGAATAACATATTTGAAAAGATTTCTGTAACTCTAATACTTTTGAAGATATTTGGCATTTACTTCTTTTGTTATTTAGCTACAAATGAGAAAATAGCTATTACTCACTTATGGCATGCAATAGAACCCCAAACTATATACCATCTTATAGCTAAGGACAAAGTAGCTGAACAACATATTTTAGGAAAACACTCTAACTGCAATAGTTTTGGAGTTACAATGGCTTTACTCAACAGTCAGAATTTCAAAGTAGCTATTACTCAGCTATCCAAGGTGCAACAGGTCTGAAACTTTACTATGTGATAGCTTACCAAAAAGTAGATGAACAACATATTTGAAAAGATTTCTGTAACTCTAATACTTTTGAAGATATTTGACATTTACTCCTTTTGTTATTTAGCTACAAATGAGAAAATAGCTATTACTCACTTATGGCATGCAATGGGACCCCAAACTATGTACCATCTTATAGCTAAGGACAAAGTAGCTGAACAACATATTTGCAGAAAAAGTTGTAACTGCAATAGTTTTTGAGTTATGAGCCCTTTACTCCAAGTAGCTAAGATAGCTATTACTCAGTTATCTTTAGGCCTAAGTCCATAAAACCAAAAAAATTTTCGAGGGCGTGAAAATTCATTGGGACAATTAATTTACAAAAAATCTGTAGCTGTAGTAGTTTTGGAGGAATCTGCGTGACTAACTAACGCACGCACACACGCACGCACGCACGCACACACAGGCATCATTTCATAATCTCCCTCCCGGGCTAAAGCCCGGCGGGAGATAATAATGTGGTTTTAGTCCAGCTTGTGGGAATCAATAGCAAAAGACGTTGGAAGAAATGACAGTTTTAAACTTTCTGCAAAAGATCAAAACAGTGCAGGGAACAAGAGTTCACTGTGGCTAAGATCATTACACTTTGGGAGATTCTCAGCAAATTTGGGATGGTTAGGCCCATTTTAGGCCAAGTAAATACAGCATCGATGAATTAAAATTTTTCTTTGATTTAAAGGGCTGGTGACTCACATGTTACAATTTCATGTTGCTACGAGAACTTTCATATTTTGATATGAACCACTATCACTGCTTTGGAAATGCTCCTCCGCTCAGACAAACTATTTGATAAAAAGGGATAAGAGCTATTTCAAGAAGGAAAACTGGCCCGTTTTCTAGAAACAAAATAACCTACCGTATTTATCCGTATTATCGCCCCCTTCCTATTAGTAGCCCCCCCGCCCCTCCTGTCTACCTTTGCAAAGTTCATATTTCAGGGTTTTAGATCCCTCTCAACAGCCAGCACTTTTGCGATTCCGGGATTCCGAAAAAAGATGGATTTTAGTACTTCCCCAATCGAATACCGCTTACGAGAAATAAAGAAAGTCACAACAAGACAAAGCAATTATGATCACAAACGGAATGATATCTGCAAAAATACAAGATAAACTTTATAATTTCTTCAAATTTAAGGTTTGTTTCTAATATTTTAAGCTCTCTCGCCATTATACATGCTGGCAAGCAAGATCAAGGCTGTAAGTGTCCATTATCGCCCATTGCCACTGTACTCGAGAGATGATTTTTTTTTATAGGTAATAGTCGCCCCCCCCCCCCCCCCCCCCCCATTTGGAAAAATGCATCGCCCCCAGGGAGTTTATATGAATAAATACGGTAAATACAGTTACTCAAATTCTAGTACAGATCAACTTGAAGTAAAATGCAGTTGATATAACTCTATGATAAATAAAATGTAACATAAGAGCTAAATTTATATCTGAAGTGTATGTTTAAGGTTATCAAATTGGACCTGATATTAGGTTTCAATGGGGTTAATATACCCTAGAATGCCATATTTTGTAACTAGCCAACTACACAAGATTGGGGGAGGTGACAATAGTATTTTGAAAAGGTCCTCCCTCCCTGAGTAAAATGTACACCACAGCTAAATATTAATGAATTACAGAATTGAGTAAAATACTTAGAAACTATTAATAAATGTGTGTTTACAGTTCTGGTAGACCATAAGGGACACATCCAAATTTCTTTTTCAATTATCCACTAACTAATTCGATACATTATCTGCATAAATGCCATGATAATTAGTCAATAAATCAAAAGTACAAGTTGATTGATAATTCATTTTTTTGATAAATCAGTTAATGATCAGATTGTCTTGAATCATTACCTCCTCCAAGGAGGTAATATTATCATGATAGTTTGTTTGTCTTTTTGTTTGTTAGCAGGGTCACACAAATACTTCAACCTTCCAGAATCTCCTGGGTTTTGGTGCAAAATCACCGTCTGGATAAAAAATATTCGAATTTTCCCATTTCCTTATTATTACATGCCTTGGGGGAGGTATGTGCTCTCTGAGTGCTCTTGTATGGTTATATGTGCACAAACGACTTTACAATCATCTTGATCTGATAAATTGACTTATTAGTTACAAATTATAAAACTGCTGTGTGGGCCTGTTATGCTTTCGTAATATAAAAACTGTCATACGTAAATAAATAAGGAGTAGTAGTGCCAAGGACAGTTATTTGTCAGGTGTATAGTATTGATCTATTTAATTCCATTTACTAGGATCCAGAAAAGCAAAATCCAATATGTATGCAGAACCAGTTTACTTCTTATTGATTGATCAGTTTAAGCTGGTATCTAATATAACCAGAAAGTTAGGAAAAAACTTTTCTTAGAATGTCAGGAGTATAAATTAGGTTATTGTGTGTTTTCGATAGTGTAACCTTAGTTTCACCTTACTGTAGTGACCTTGCCATTTTTACATTATGTCTGGGCCCGGACAATTTTTTGAGACCTAAGGCTTTTACTCAGAAAATGTAAAAAGGGTATAACTCACTTGATTTTCACACCACATCTACGAAAAGTGTGACAAGATATCTACCAAATATGAAAGAAATGTGGGAGAAAGTATACCCCACAGCTTTAACATAAGTAATAATGCAAGCGTTTATACACTTTACTATCCCTAGGGTCCAACATTCACTCAAAATTGCGCTATCTCTTCCAGTTTCTGAGATATTACCATTTTTTATTTTCCGCATAAATCGAAGATGGCCGCCAAAATTTGAAAAAAAAAAATTGAATTTTTTGGGGTTGCAACAAAATACTCTTACTACCCCTAGGGTACAAACTTCACTGGAAACTGCTTTATGTCTTACGGTTTCCGAGATATTTATGATGTTTTATTTTCCACAGAAATCCAAGATGGCTGCCAAAAGTTGTAACTAGAAATAGGACGCCCTGTTGATAGTAGCTGTGACATATGAATAGAAACAGGATAGTATAGAACACACATTATCATGTGTAATGTCCACCCCATGAACCTTTTGCCAAAATTGTACAGCAGTCTTACAAGATCCTGTTTCATTTGTAAATTAGACCAAGGACGCATCTGTGGCCAGATGCAAAACGTATTCACCAGCAAAGGCAAAAGTAGCTATTACTCGGCTATGCCACGAGCTGGAGGTCTGAAATTTTATTATGTTATAGCTGACCCAAAAGTAGGTGAATAACAGATTTGCACCAAATTCTCTAAATGCAATAGTTTTCAAGTTACAAGTGATTTTACTCATGATGGAAGTTAGTGAAAAGTCCAAAAGTAGGTATTAGTGCTGGGACGAGTTGACGGTAACTCGAGTCGTAACTCGGTGGGCGATATTTGGGGATCACATCGAGTTACGCAATATAAACTCGAGTTTTCACAAAATAAATAATGATATACTTGCCTTGTCTCAAAGGGACATTTTTGGAACTGATCAAACGATCAATACTTAAAAACTCAATAAATAATGGCCATTTTAATATTAACCTTAGCTGCGTGGCTGTTCCATGACGTGCACATACATATCTATACACTTTAAATGGCAAAAAACTATTTTTTCCTGCAATAAAAAGGTACTTAACACAACAGGTAATAATATTTGGATTTTTCTTATTTTATTTTTATTTTTGTGTATTTACTCGAGTGCAACTCGAGTTCAACTCGTTTCTAACAAATGATCCTCGATCTGCAAAAATCGCCGACGATCCCAGCACTAGTAGGTATTACTCACTTAGCTATTGAGATAGACACCCAAGTTACTGACCATGTTGTTGCTATGGAAAAAAGTACATGAATAACATATTTTAACAAAATGCTGTAAATGCAATACTTTTCTAGTTAACGCTCGACAATAGGAGAGGGTTATTGTGATCAGTTTGTTTCTGTCTGTCTGTCTGTGCATCGTTTCACCCTTATAACTCAAATAGAAATAGGACAGTTGGGTCGAAAATTTTGACGGTTAATCTTGCATGGTTAAGGAGATAAGGAAATTTTTGTTTTTCCATTTTTTTTCATTTCTTACATACCTGTGGGTCGAAAATTTCGACGAAATCGCTCTACCTCGCACGGTTTAGGAGATAGAAGCAATTTTGTGTTTTGCCATTTTAGGCAAAAATTCAAAAATTCAAAATGACCGCCATTTTTGGGGAGGGGAAAATTTTTTGAAAAATGCAAGAGTACATTCCTTAGATACTCTGTGGGTCAAATATTCCGACGAAATCGTTCTATCTCGCACGGTTTAGGAGATAGAAGCAATTTTGTGTTTTTCCATTTTTGGAAAAAATTCGAAAATTCAAAATGGCCGCCATTTTTGGGAAGGGGAAAATTTTTTGAAAATTGGCAAGACTACATTACTTAGATACCCTGTGGGTCGAAAATTTTGACGAAATCGCTCTATCTCGCACGGTTAAGGAGATAGAAGCAATTTCGTGTTTTGCCATTTTTGACAAAAATTCGAAATGGCCGCCATTTTTGGGGAGGGGAAAATTTTTTGAAAATTGCCAAGAGTACATTCCTTAGATACCTTCTGGGTCGAAAATTTCGACGAAATCGCTCTATCTCGCACAGTTAAGGAGATAGAAGGAATTTTGTGTTTTTCCATTTTTGGCAAAAATTCAAAATGGCCGCCATTTTTGGAAAGGGGAAAATTTTTTGAAAATTGGCAAAAGTACATTTCTTAGATACCCTATGGGTCGAAAATTTCAACGAAATCGCTCTATCTTGCACGGTTAAGGAGATAGAAGGAATTTTGTGTTTTGCCGTTTTTGGCAAATATTCGAAAATTCAAAATGGTCGCCATTTTTGGAGGGGGGAAAATTTTTTGAAAATTGCCAAAAGTACATTTCTTAGATACCCTGTGGGTCAAAAATTTCGACGAAATCGCTCTATCTGGCACGGTTAAGGAGATAGAAGGAATTTTGTGTTTTTCCATTTTTGGCAAAAATTCAAAATGGCCGCCATTTTTGAGGAGGGGAAAATTTTTTCAAAATTGGCAAGAGTACACTTTTTATATACCCTGTGGGTCAAAAATTTCGACGAAATCGCTCTATCTCGCACGGTTAAGGAGATAGAAGCAATTTTGTGTTTTGCCATTTTTGGCAAAAATTCAAAATGGCCGCCACTTTTGGAGAGGGGAAAATTTTTTGAAAATTGGCAAGAATACACTCCTGTGATACCCTGTGGGTCGAAAATTTCGACGAAATCGCTCTATCTCGCACGGGTAAGGCGATACAAGCAATTTTGTGTTTTTCCATTTTTGGCAAAAAATCGAAAATTCAAAATGGCCGCCATTTTTGGGGAGGGGAAAATTTTTTGAAAATTCCAAAGAGTACGCTCTTTAGAAACCCCGGGGGTCGAAAATTTCGACGAAATCGCTCTATCTCGCACCGTTTCTGAGATAAACACGTTTTTGTTTTTTCAGCGTTAAGAAAAATCGCGACATTTAGTAAATTATTAATAAGTCGGCCATTTTGTATTGGATCACTTCGAAAAGTTATTGATTTCCAGACATGTATATAACGAACCTACTTGCAAAATTTCATGTGAATAGGTGAAGCGCTTTTTAAGTTATCATCCAGACAAGCACACCCTTTTGAAAAACATGTTTTTGGTCATGTGACCTTCTCTGATTGGTTGAAAAACATGCAATGAGGAAAAATGATAGTCCTCTACCCAAGGAAGCTCCATACCAAATTTCAAAGAAATCGGTGCAGTAGTTTCTGAGGAGAAGAGGCTGGAAAAAATTGTTGACGACAACAACAACAACGAAGACGACGCCAGGCCATGCCATTAGCTTACGGCCGTTGGCCAGTAAGCTAAAAATGACAACTTGCAAATTTAAGAAGTAAATTGCTACACTGGTCAGTGCGACCTTTCTGCCAAACAACAGAAAAAGCTGTCTTGTGTTTCCACCAGCAGGACCGGTCTAGTAGTGTCCATTTGCTAGGTGGCGCATCATACATCCTTCCTGTCTAGACAGCGTGATGTCACAGCATCTTTTTCATTGTCTAAACCTATTCAGACCCCTAGTAAGCTGATAGCAGGGTGGGCTGGGAGTGCCTCGCCTGTCCATTGGGTAGGGTATTCACTTATAAAAATTTAATTTACTTATTAAATTTGCAATTTTATTGCGTTAATACGTCCTACCCAATGGACAATTGCTGAATAACTACCACTTGGTAGGCGAGTCAGTTACTAGGGACTTTATGTAAGTGAACTCAAAACTTAGGCCAAAACTAGAGGATCACTTGCAAAAAAAAAAGATAATGTCTTTGCACAGCAAAAACAAAGCATCCCAAAAAGGATATAAAGGTGAGTGCTAAAGTATTAAGAATATGCTCTGCTTATAGCCTTATACGGTTGTGGCAACCAAAGTCTTCGTTGTTTAATAGGTATTGAGCAATCACAAAAATGGCATATATTGATATATGGCCACCTGTATGTCAGACATGTAATGTAGATCAATGACATGTACTTAACAGTTGTGATAACACATTGTGTTTAAGGTTTGTAGGGAGGAAATTATTGTGTATATTTTTGGCTGGATGATAGTTATTTGCCTTGGTACTGTCCTCTGAATGGATATTCATTTTTTGCTTTTCTTGAGCTACTGAAAAGCAAAACTGTTTGTTGAAGGGGTTATTATCATCGTCCATATGATAACATATTCTACGCTACTCTGCAGATGTACCCTGCAGGTCAAAATTTTGTTGCAATGGCTCTATCTAGCAAGGTTTTTGAGATATAAGCATTTTTGTGTTTTGCAATTTTTGCGAAAAATTCAAAAATTCAAATGGTCGCCATTTTGGCGAGACAAAATTTTTGGGGAAAATTGGGATGGCTACTCTGCAGAGATACCCTTAGGGTAAAATTTTTGTCGAAATCGCTATGTCTAGCACGGTTTTTGAGATATAAGCTAAGGGGATTGTGTATTGATTTAAATAGGAAGGAGTGTTTTTTGTGTTAGTTAAAAAAAAAGGATTATTTTATAAGTAAGACAAGAGGAGAGTGCCCGTGAACGGGCACTGTGTCAGCTGACTGAATGTTTTTGATTTGTGATGGTGATAATGAGAGGAAAGCATAATTATCAGGGAAAGGGCTGTGCAGAAATACAGTAAATGGTAACTGAACACATGTTCGAAAGATATTCCGAAGCTGACAGAAGAAAACGACAAAAAAGTTGTGCCCTGCAAATGGTATTATGAAATAAAGTAACTAGGTAATTGTTTAAGGGTAAAAAGTAGGTTAAAAATATTTAAAGAAATACTATAAATGCAATATCCTCGTTCCACCATGAAGAAGGGGTCCAAAGGTCAAATCTGACCATACCAAAAGATTCCCAGCCAAAGAATTTAGGATGGTTTACCATCCCAAACCTCTCGGACCAATAATAAGTGAGTTATAGGCACTTTTTAAGTTTGGCTATCCTTGTTTGACCTTGAAGGAGGGGGTCCAAGGTCAAATCCGACCACACAAAAAAATTCCCAGCCCATGATTTCCTGTAGCTTGTTTACCATCCCAAACTTGTAGGACCAATAATAAGCGAGTTCTAAGCAATTGTAAGTTTGGCTATCCTCAACTGCCCTTGAAGGAGGGGTCCCAGGTCAAATCTGACCACACCAAAAGAATCCCAGCCCATGATTTCCTATATGTTGGTTTACCATCCCAAACCTCCAAGACCAATAATACGCGAGTTATAAGCACTTTAAGTTTGGCTATCTTCGTTTTACCTGGAAGGAGGGGGTCCAAGGTCAAATCCGACCACACAAAAAAATTCCCAGCCCATGATTTCCTGTAGCTTGTTTACCATCCCAAACTTGTAGGACCAATAATAAGCGAGTTCTAAGCAATTGTAAGTTTGGCTATCCTCAACTGCCCTTGAAGGAGGGGTCCCAGGTCAAATCCGACCACACCAAAAGATTCCCAGCCCATGATTTTCTATAGGTTGGTTTTCCATTCGAAACCTCTAGGACCAATAATAAGTGAGTTATAAGCACTTTTAAGTTTGGCTATCCTCATTTGACCTTGAAGGAGGGGTCCAAGGTGAAATCCGACCACACCAAAAAATTCCCAGCTCATGATTTTCTATAGGTTGGTTTTCATTCCAACCTCTGGGACCAATAATAAGCGAGTTATAAGCACTTTTATGTTTGGCTATCCTCATTTGACCTTGAAGGAGGGTTCCAAGGTCAAATCGGACCATATTAACAGATTCCCAGCCCATGATTTCCTACAGGTTGGATACAATGATTTACTCAACAGTGAGAACCTGAAAGAAGCTATTGCTCAGCTATCCCATGACATAGAGGTCTGCAATTTCACTATGTTATAGCTGACCAAAACGTCTGTGAATAACATATTTAACAAAATACTGTAAATGTAATAATTTTCAAGTGACAACTGATTTACTCAAGAGTGAGAACCTCAAAGTAACTATTACTCAGCTATGCAATGAGCTACATGTCTGAATTTTTGCTCTGTTATAGCTGACCTAAAAGTAGCTGAACAACATATTTAAGCAAAATACTGTAAATGCAATAGTTTTCAAGTTACAACTGATTTACTCAATAGTGAGAACCAGAAAATAGCTATTGCTCCGCTATGCCATGAGCTATAGGTCTGTAATTTCACTATGTTATAGCTAACCCAAAAGTAGGTGAACAATATATTTTAACAAATTACTCCAAATGCAATATTTTTCAAGTTATTTCAAGCACTTTTAAGTTTGGCTATCCTCATTTGACCTTGAAGGAGGGGTCCAAGGTGAAATCCGACCACACCAAAAAATTCCCAGCTCATGATTTTCTATAGGTTGGTTTTCATTCCAACCTCTGGGACCAATAATAAGCGAGTTATAAGCACTTTTATTTTTGGCTATCCTCATTTGACCTTGAAGGAGGGTTCCAAGGTCAAATCGGACCATATTAACAGATTCCCAGCCCATGATTTCCTACAGGTTGGATACAATGATTTACTCAACAGTGAGAACCTGAAAGAAGCTATTGCTCAGCTATCCCATGACATAGAGGTCTGCAATTTCACTATGTTATAGCTGACCAAAACGTCTGTGAATAACATATTTAACAAAATACTCTAAATGTAATAATTTTCAAGTTACAACTGATTTACTCAAGAGTGAGAACCTCAAAGTAACTATTACTCAGCTATGCAATGAGCTACATGTCTAAATTTTTGCTCTGTTATAGCTGACCTAAAAGTAGCTGAACAACATATTTAAGCAAAATACTGTAAATGCAATAGTTTTCAAGTTACAACTGATTTACTCAATAGTGAGAACCAGAAAATAGCTATTGCTCCGCTATGCCATGAGCTATAGGTCTGTAATTTCACTATGTTATAGCTAACCCAAAAGTAGGTGAACAATATATTTTAACAAAATACTCCAAATGCAATATTTTTCAAGTTATAGCTGATTTACTCAACAGTCAGTGCCTGAGAACAGCTATTGCTCAGTTGTGCCATGAGCTACAGGTGTGTAATTTCACTATGTTATAGCTGACCCAAAAGTAGCTGAATAACATATTTGCACAAATTTCTGTAAAGGCAATAGTTTTCCAATTACAACTGATTTACTCAACAGTGAGAACTTCAAAGTAGCTATTACTCAGCTATGCAATGAGCCGCAGGTCTGGAACTTCACTATGTTATAGCTGACCCCAAAATAGGTGAATAACATATTGAAACAAAATACTCTAAATGCAATAGTTTTCAAGTTATAAGTGATTTACTCAACAGTGACAACCTAAAAGTAACTATTACTCAGCTATGCCATGAGCTACAGGTCTGAAATTTTACTATGTTATAGCTGACCCAAAAGTAGCTGAATAACATATTTATACTAAATTCTCTAAATGCAATAGTTTTCAAATTACAAGTGATTTACTCAACATTGAGAACTTCAAAGTAGCTATTACTCAGCTATGCAATGAGTCACGGGTCTGGAACTTCACTATGTTATAGCTGACCCCAAAATAGGTGAATAACATATTGAAACAAAATACTGTAAATGCAATAATTTCCAAGTTATAAGCGATTTACTCAACAGTGATAACCTAAAAGTAGCTATTACTCAGCTATGCCATGAGCTACAGGTCTGAAATTTTACTATGTTATAGCTGACCCAAAAGTAGGTGAACAACATATTTAAGCAAAATACTGTAAATGCAATAGTTTTCAAGTTACAACTGATTTACTCAATAGTGATGACCTAAAAGAAGCTATTACTCAGCTATGCCATGAGCTACAGGTCTGAAATTTTACTATGTTATAGTTGACCCAAAAGTAGCTGAATAACATATTTATACTAAATTCTCTAAATGCAATAGTTTTCCAATTACAACTGATTTACTCAATAGTGAGAATCTCAAAGTAGTTATTACTCAGCTATGCAATGAGCTACAGGTCTGAAATTTCACTATGTTATGGCTGACCCAAAAGTAGGTGAACAACATATTAAAGCAAAATACTGTAAATGTAATAGTTTTCAAGTTACAACTGATTTACTCAATAGTGATGACCTAAAAGTAGCTATTACTCACCTATGCCATGAGCTACAGGTCTGAAATTTTACTATGTTGTAGCTGACCCAAAAGTAGGTGAACAACATATTTAAGCAAAATACTGTAAATGCAATAGTTTTCAAGTTACAACTGATTTACTCAATAGTGATGACCTAAAAGTAGCTATTACTCAGCTATGCCATGAGCTACAGGTCTGTAATTTCACTATGTTATAGCTGACCCAAAAGTAGCTGAATAACATATTTATACGAAATTCTCTAAATGCAATAGTTTTCCAATTACAACTGATTTACTCAATAGTGAGAACTTCAAAGTAGCTATTACTCAGCTATGCAATGGGCCACAGATCTGAAACTTCACTATGTTATAGCTGATCCCAAAATAGGTGAATAACATATTGAAACAAAATACTCTAAATGCAATAGTTTCCAAGTTATAAGCGATTTACTCAACAGTGATAACCTAAAAGTAGCTATTACTCCGCTATGCAATGAGTCACGGGTCTGGAACTTCACTATGTTATAGCTGACCCCAAAATAGGTGAATAACATATTGAAACAAAATACTCTAAATGCAATAATTTCCAAGTTATAAGCGATTTACTCAACAGTGATAACCTAAAAGTAGCTATTACTCAGCTATGCCATGAGCTACAGGTCTGAAATTTTACTATGTTATAGCTGACCCAAAAGTAGGTGAACAACATATTTAAGCAAAATACTGTAAATGCAATAGTTTTCAAGTTACAACTGATTTACTCAATAGTGATGACCTAAAAGTAGCTATTACTCAGCTATGCCATGAGCTACAGGTCTGAAATTTTACTATGTTATAGCTGACCCAAAAGTAGGTGAACAACATATTTAAGCAAAATACTGTAAATGCAATAGTTTTCAAGTTACAACTGATTTACTCAATAGTGATGACCTAAAAGTAGCTATTACTCAGCTATGCCATGAGCTACAGGTCTGAAATTTTACTATGTTATAGTTGACCCAAAAGTAGCTGAATAACATATTTATACTAAATTCTCTAAATGCAATAGTTTTCCAATTACAACTGATTTACTCAACAGTGATAACCTAAAAGTAGCTATTACTCAGCTATGCCATGAGCTACAGGTCTGAAATTTTACTATGTTATAGCTGACCCAAAAGTAGGTGAACAACATATTTAAGCAAAATACTGTAAATGCAATAGTTTTCAAGTTACAACTGATTTACTCAATAGTGATGACGTAAAAGTAGCTATTACTCAGCTATGCCATGAGGTACAGGTCTGAAATTTTACTATGTTATAGTTGACCCAAAAGTAGCTGAATAACATATTTATACTAAATTCTCTAAATGCAATAGTTTTCCAATTACAACTGATTTACTCAATAGTGAGAACCTCAAAGTAGTTATTACTCAGCTATGCAATGAGCTACAGGTCTGAAATTTCACTATGTTATAGCTGACCCAAAAGTAGGTGAACAACATATTAAAGCAAAATACTGTAAATGTAATAGTTTTCAAGTTACAACTGATTTACTCAATAGTGATGACCTAAAAGTAGCTATTACTCAGCTATGCCATGAGCTACAGGTCTGAAATTTTACTATGTTATAGCTGACCCAAAAGTAGGTGAACAACATATTTAAGCAAAATACTGTAAATGCAATAGTTTTCAAGTTACAACTGATTTACTCAATAGTGATGACCTAAAAGTAGCTATTACTCAGCTATGCCATGAGCTACAGGTCTGTAATTTCACTATGTTATAGCTGACCCAAAAGTAGCTGAATAACATATTTATACGAAATTCTCTAAATGCAATAGTTTTCCAATTACAACTGATTTACTCAATAGTGAGAACTTCAAAGTAGCTATTACTCAGCTATGCAATGAGCCACAGATCTGAAACTTCACTATGTTATAGCTGATCCCAAAATAGGTGAATAACATATTGAAACAAAATACTCTAAATGCAATAGTTTCCAAGTTATAAGCGATTTACTCAACAGTGATAACCTAAAAGTAGCTATTACTCCGCTATGCAATGAGTCACAGGTCTGGAACTTCACTATGTTATAGCTGACCCCAAAATAGGTGAATAACATATTGAAACAAAATACTCTAAATGCAATAATTTCCAAGTTATAAGCGATTTACTCAACAGTGATAACCTAAAAGTAGCTATTACTCAGCTATGCCATGAGCTACAGGTCTGAAATTTTACTATGTTATAGCTGACCCAAAAGTAGGTGAACAACATATTTAAGCAAAATACTGTAAATGCAATAGTTTTCAAGTTACAACTGATTTACTCAATAGTGATGACCTAAAAGTAGCTATTACTCAGCTATGCCATGAGCTACAGGTCTGAAATTTTACTATGTTATAGCTGACCCAAAAGTAGGTGAACAACATATTTAAGCAAAATACTGTAAATGCAATAGTTTTCAAGTTACAACTGATTTACTCAATAGTGATGACCTAAAAGTAGCTATTACTCACCTATGCCATGAGCTACAGGTCTGAAATTTTACGATGTTATAGCTGACCCAAAAGTAGGTGAACAACATATTTAAGCAAAATACTGTAAATGCAATAGTTTTCAAGTTACAACTGATTTACTCAATAGTGATGACCTAAAAGTAGCTATTACTCAGCTATGCCATGAGCTACAGGTCTGAAATTTTACTATGTTATAGTTGACCCAAAAGTAGCTGAATAACATATTTATACTAAATTCTCTAAATGCAATAGTTTTCCAATTACAACTGATTTACTCAACAGTGATAACCTAAAAGTAGCTATTACTCAGTTATGCCATGAGCTACAGGTCTGAAATTTTACTATGTTATAGCTGACCCAAAAGTAGGTGAACAACATATTTAAGCAAAATACTGTAAATGCAATAGTTTTCAAGTTACAACTGATTTACTCAACAGTGATGACCTAAAAGTAGCCATTACTCAGCTATGCCATGAGCTACAGGTCTGAAATTTTACTATGTTATAGCTGACCCAAAAGTAGGTGAACAACATATTTAAGCAAAATACTGTAAATGCAATAGTTTTCAAGTTACAACTGATTTACTCAATAGTGATGACCTAAAAGTAGCTATTACTCAGCTATGCCATGAGCTACAGGTCTGAAATTTTACTATGTTATAGTTGACCCAAAAGTAGCTGAATAACATATTTATACTAAATTCTCTAAATGCAATAGTTTTCCAATTACAACTGATTTACTCAATAGTGAGAACCTCAAAGTAGTTATTACTCAGCTATGCAATGAGCTACAGGTCTGAAATTTCACTATGTTATAGCTGACCCAAAAGTAGGTGAACAACATATTAAAGCAAAATACTGTAAATGCAATAGTTTTCAAGTTACAACTGATTTACTCAATAGTGATGACCTAAAAGTAGCTATTACTCAGCTATGCCATGAGCTACAGGTCTGAAATTTTACTATGTTATAGCTGACCCAAAAGTAGGTGAACAACATATTTAAGCAAAATACTGTAAATGCAATAGTTTTCAAGTTACAACTGATTTACTCAATAGTGATGACCTAAAAGTAGCTATTACTCAGCTATGCCATGAGCTACAGGTCTGAAATTTTACTATGTTATAGTTGACCCAAAAGTAGCTGAATAACATATTTATACTAAATTCTCTAAATGCAATAGTTTTCCAATTACAACTGATTTACTCAATAGTGAGAACCTCAAAGTAGTTATTACTCAGCTATGCAATGAGCTACAGGTCTGAAATTTCACTATGTTATAGCTGACCCAAAAGTAGGTGAACAACATATTAAAGCAAAATACTGTAAATGCAATAGTTTTCAAGTTACAACTGATTTACTCAATAGTGATGACCTAAAAGTAGCTATTACTCAGCTATGCCATGAGCTACAGGTCTGAAATTTTACTATGTTATAGCTGACCCAAAAGTAGGTGAACAACATATTTAAGCAAAATACTGTAAATGCAATAGTTTTCAAGTTACAACTGATTTACTCAATAGTGATGACCTAAAAGTAGCTATTACTCAGCTATGCCATGAGCTACAGGTCTGAAATTTTACTATGTTATAGCTGACCCAAAAGTAGCTGAATAACATATTTATACGAAATTCTCTAAATGCAATAGTTTTCCAATTACAACTGATTTACTCAATAGTGAGAACTTCAAAGTAGCTATTACTCAGCTATGCGATGAGCCACAGATCTGAAACTTCACTATGTTATAGCTGATCCCAAAATAGGTGAATAACATATTGAAACAAAATACTCTAAATGCAATAGTTTCCAAGTTATAAGCGATTTACTCAACAGTGATAACCTAAAAGTAGCTATAACTCAGCTATGCCATGAGCTACAGGTCTGAAATTTTACTATGTTATAGCTGACCCAAAAGTAGCTGAATAACATATTTATACGAAATTCTCTAAATGCAATAGTTTTGAAGTTATAAGCAATTTACTCAACAGTGATAACGTAAAAGTAGCTATTACTCAGCTATGCCATGAGCTACAGGTCTAAAATTTTACTATGTTATAGCTGACCCAAAAGTAGCTGAATAACATATTTATACGAAATTCTCTAAATGCAATAGTTTTTAAGTTACAAGTGATTCTACTCATGATGGAAGTTACTGAAAAGCCCAAAAGTAGCTATTACTCACTTAGCTATTGAGACAGGCACCCAACTTACTCACCATATTGTAGCTATGAAAAAAGTAGCTGAATAACATATTTTAACAAAATGCTCTAGATGCAACAGTTTTCAAGTTATAAATGATTTTGTGCATGATTTCATGAATGTTAATGCATTAAAAATTATTAAAAAAATTTATTTAAAAAAAAGTAAGAGAGATCCAGGTCTCATACTCACACAAGAGAATCTACCTCTGGCCTAGTACATATATGCAAGATATGAGAGAAATCCCTGCAATAGTCACCGAGAAAATTGTGATAAAAAGTTGAAATTTTCACACTTTTGGTGGGGGTACCCCCCTTGTAATGTCTCTAGCAAACAGACGAACAGACAGATTTGCATGCCTTGAACAATTTTTCATCCTCGATAGATAAGGTATCTTTTAAAAAAAACAGCACGTCTCTAGGCCTTGTAGTTTTGGAGGAGAAGTTGTTCACGCGGACGCGTACGCGTACGCCCACGCCGCAGAGTGACGACATAATGCCAGCTGACTTGTTATGCCATGAGCTACAGGTCTGAAATTTTACTATGTTATAGCTGACCCAAAAGTAGGTGAACAACATATTTAAGCAAAATACTGTAAATGCAATAGTTTTCAAGTTACAACTGATTTACTCAACAGTGATGACCTAAAAGTAGCTATTACTCAGCTATGCCATGAGCTACAGGTCTGAAATTTTACTATGTTATAGCTGACCCAAAAGTAGGTGAACAACATATTTAAGCAAAATACTGTAAATGCAATAGTTTTCAAGTTACAACTGATTTACTCAATAGTGATGACCTAAAAGTAGCTATTACTCAGCTATGCCATCAGCTACAGGTCTGAAATTTTACTATGTTATAGTTGACCCAAAAGTAGCTGAATAACATATTTATACTAAATTCTCTAAATGCAATAGTTTTCCAATTACAACTGATTTACTCAATAGTGAGAACCTCAAAGTAGTTATTACTCCGCTATGCAATGAGCTACAGGTCTGAAATTTCACTATGTTATAGCTGACCCAAAAGTAGGTGAACAACATATTAAAGCAAAATACTGTAAATGCAATAGTTTTCAAGTTACAACTGATTTACTCAATAGTGATGACCTAAAAGTAGCTATTACTCAGCTATGCCATGAGCTACAGGTCTGAAATTTTACTATGTTATAGCTGACCCAAAAGTAGGTGAACAACATATTTAAGCAAAATACTGTAAATGCAATAGTTTTCAAGTTACAACTGATTTACTCAATAGTGATGACCTAAAAGTAGCTATTACTCAGCTATGCCATGAGCTACAGGTCTGAAATTTTACTATGTTATAGCTGACCCAAAAGTAGCTGAATAACATATTTATACGAAATTCTCTAAATGCAATAGTTTTCCAATTACAACTGATTTACTCAATAGTGAGAACTTCAAAGTAGCTATTACTCAGCTATGCAATGAGCCACAGATCTGAAACTTCACTATGTTATAGCTGATCCCAAAATAGGTGAATAACATATTGAAACAAAATACTCTAAATGCAATAGTTTCCAAGTTATAAGCGATTTACTCAACAGTGATAACCTAAAAGTAGCTATAACTCAGCTATGCCATGAGCTACAGGTCTGAAATTTTACTATGTTATAGCTGACCCAAAAGTAGCTGAATAACATATTTATACGAAATTCTCTAAATGCAATAGTTTTGAAGTTATAAGCAATTTACTCAACAGTGATAACGTAAAAGTAGCTATTACTCAGCTATGCCATGAGCTACAGGTCTAAAATTTTACTATGTTATAGCTGACCCAAAAGTAGCTGAATAACATATTTATACGAAATTCTCTAAATGCAATAGTTTTTAAGTTACAAGTGATTCTACTCATGATGGAAGTTACTGAAAAGCCCAAAAGTAGCTATTACTCACTTAGCTATTGAGACAGGCACCCAACTTACTCACCATATTGTAGCTATGAAAAAAGTAGCTGAATAACATATTTTAACAAAATGCTCTAGATGCAACAGTTTTCAAGTTATAAATGATTTTGTGCATGATTTCATGAATGTTAATGCATTAAAAATTATTAAAAAAATTTATTAAAAAAAAAATAAGAGAGATCCAGGTCTCATACTCACACAAGAGAATCTACCTCTGGCCTAGTACATATATGCAAGATATGAGAGAAATCCCTGCAATAGTCACTGAGAAAATTGTGATAAAAAGTTGAAATTTTCACACTTTTGGTGGGGGTACCCCCCTTGTAATGTCTCTAGCAAACAGACGAACAGACAGATTTGCATGCCTTGAACAATTTTTCATCCTCGATAGATAAGGTATCTTTTAAAAAAAACAGCACGTCTCTAGGCCTTGTAGTTTTGGAGGAGAAGTTGTTCACGCGGACGCGGACGCGTACGCCCACGCCGCAGAGTGACGACATAATGCCAGCTGACTGACAAGTCAGCTGACATAAAAACTGGATAACACAGAGAAAATACATCAACAGGTATTTTATACATCCAAGATTTGGATGGTTGAAATAGTACAGGAAAAAACAGTAGTTTATAAAGAAAAAAAGCTTTAAAAATTTAGAAACTGTTTGGATATTTAGTGAATTTTAAGACATTTATTGGGGTATAATGTTCAGTAGATCTGACATGTCAACAAGTGGTGTTGTTAATCAAACCAATTAATCACTTGATAGCCATACACACACATACACATGCCATCAAAAGACAAGGGGCCTTTCAGTTTTTATTGTGTAAGTGTTGGAAGGAAAACTGGTGTGTTTACTAAGTGGAACAATACCTCAAGCAGTGTGACCAGATACCCTGGATCTGTTTACAAAGGATGTCATACCCTTGATGAAGCTGCAGAAATGCTTGATGTATCTCCTGATACTCCAATGATACATCATGAAGGGGCAACTTACACACAAAAGGAATTTAAAATTTTGCAACAAACCAATGAAACAAGTCAAACAAACTCTGGTGATAAAGGAATAAATGATGAAGATAATCTCAAGATAAATGACTCAATTAATTAAAGTAATTTTGATGACAGTTTTCCCAAAGAACAAGTGAGTAATACTAATATAACATCTAAAGCTTCGTCTTGTGCTGTCTCAAATAAGAATACCCCATCCAAAGCTTCTCCAAATGCAATCTTGTCAAAAAAGCATGACATGTCACAGAACTGCAACAAGTGAATGCATGCAGAAACTTGACAAGTACATGACTGAAATTATAAGACTTAATAATATTATCCAGGAGAAAGACCAAATGATTTTGAACTTGAAATTAGAAAACTGTGATCTAAGAGATCAAGTTACCAAGTCTAGGACAGCCAGTAACCAAGCTACCCAACCAGTACCAGTTTGCCCTGCAGATTCAGATGCAAGCACACCTCAAACAGATACACACAGTGATGCAAACTCTCACTCATCAAAGTTAAAATCAAATATGGCACCAGGTACCTCAAAAGATGAATCAAACATGTTTGTACAAACTATAGAGATAAAACAAAATGTAGGCCATGTTTCTGAAGTAAGCAAAAACAATGGTTTTACAGCTTTTAGAGGTGCAAGTAACCCATTGAGCAACTTCTACCAATTCAAATTCAGGCCATCTCCATGTGAAATCCTGAATACAGGAAAGATGTTTAGTTCCATTGAGCAGGCTTATGCCTATGGGAAAGCAAATTTCCATGACGATAAGAAAAGATGCCAATTAATCCTTCAAGCCAAAACAGCCAGAGATGCACAGAGAGTTGCAAATGAAATTAATACATCACGTGATTGGAAGAAAACAAAGGTTGCCTTCATGGAGTCTCTCTTACAGCAAAAGTTAGTACAGTGTGGTGAATTTAAAGCCTCTCTTAGGAAAGCAAGGAACACTGTAGTTGAAGCCACTGGCCACCCTTTCTGGGCTTCAGGACTTAGCTGGAAAGAGACACTTAAATGTGAGACAAACAAATGGCCAGGCAGTAATCAGCTTGGGAAGTTGCTTGGAGAGCTGAAACATTCTATGCAGAATAGAGATGACACAAAGGAAGTGATTTTGATTGGCGATTCGAACACCTCTAGCTTTGATGACAGATTTCATGCCACAAAGCATTGAATGGATATATGCTAACGTTACTCTGCTGAACTGAATGTATATGGATTGTATATAGCTGTTTAAACATAACAAGAGATGTTGTACATACTATGTCCAGTTCATGTGTATACATAGGTGGGACTTGCACAGTGTGTGAGAAAAAAATTTGTAATACTTATCAAACATGTGTGTATTGTCATGGTAAATTTCATAATAAATGCTCTTTGGTCAGTGAAAATGAAGTGATAGGATCTTTAAATCAAAAACCATCTTTGTATTGCAGAAATTGTGCATGTACTTTGTTTCCCTTTCACAGGTTAAAAATAACAAATTAATAGAATGCTTTGGAAAACATCGGGTTTTACAGAGTAACAATTCTTTATATAAAGAACAAGACCACTGCCGTGGTATGATCTCCCGCCGCACTACATCAAAAAGTAGGTGAACAACATATTTGACAAAACTCCTTTAACTGGCAACTGAATGTACACATTCAATGGCAAATCATAGCATATACCCATTCAATGATTTGGCCATCGAATGGCCACATTCCAGAGTTAGAGCCACTGAATGTACATTAGTGTTAGGAATCGGTCTAAAAAATCAGAATCGATTAATCGGTAATTCTAAGCGATCGATTATCGATTATAATCGTTTTTCTGCTTGCTTTGTAAGAAAGACAGAATATTCTTTTTTAACCAAATATAACTAGAGGATCGCTCGCAAAAAAAAAAGATAATGTTTTTGCATAGCAAAAACAAAGCGTCCCGAAAAGGATATAAAGGTGAGTGCTAAAGTATTAAGAAAATGCTTCGTTTCTAGCCTTATACTGTTGTGGCAACCAAAGTCAGCGCAGTCTGCTCTATCTAGCACGGTTTTCAAGATATAAGCATTTTTGTGTTTTGCAAAAAATAAAAAAATTAAAAATGTCCGCTATATTTGGCGAGACAAAAATATTTTGAAAATTGGCATGGCTACTCTGCAGAGATACCCAGCAGGTCCAAAATTTTGTTGAGTTTACTCCATATAGCACGGTTTTCGAGATATAAGCATTTTTGTGTTTTGCAAAAACTTTGAAAATTCAAAATGGCCACCATTTTTGGGGAGACAAAAATTTTTGTCAAGACCACTGCCGTGGTGTGTATCTCCCGCCGAGCATTAAAGCAGAATAAATAGCTTTTCCGAGATATTCACAATTTTTCATTTTCGTGTGTGAAAGGTCTTCCAAAAGTAGGTGAATGAGTTATTTGAGAAAAATTGGCTATCTGCAATACTATTAAGAGATAATTCACATTTACTCATTTTGAGTAGGTGAATAATTATCTATGGGTCTGAAACTTCACCAAGTGAAAGCTCTCCCACAAGTAGGTGAATGAGTTATTTGAGAAAAATTGGCTATCTGCAATACTTTTAGAGATAATTCGCATTTACTCATTTTGAGTAGGTGAGTAATTAGCTATGGGTCTGAAACTTCACCATGTGAAAGCTCTCCCACAAGTAGATGAATGAGTATTTGATAAAAATTGGGTATCCGCAATACTTTTACAGATAATTAGCATTTACTTATTTTGAGTAGGTGAATAAATAGCTATGGGTCTGAAACTTCACAGAGTGAAAGCTCTCCCAAAAGTAGGTGAATGAGTTATTTGAGAAAAATTTGCTATCTGCAATACTTTTAGAGATAATTCACATTTACTCATTTTGAGTAGGTGAATAATTAGCTATGGGTCTGAAACTTCACCAAGTGAAAACTCTGCCAAAAGTAGGTGAAGGATTTATTTGAGAAAAATTGGCTATCTGCAATACTTTTAGAGATAATTCGCATTTACTCATTTTGAGTAGGTGAGTAATTAGCTATGGGTCTGAAACTTCACCAAGTGAAAGCTCTCCCAAAAGTAGGTGAATGAGTTATTTGAGAAAAATTGGCTATCTGCAATACTTTTAGAGATAATTCGCATTTACTCATTTTGAGTAGACGAGTAATTAGCTATGGGTCTGAAACTTCACAGAGTGAAAGCTCTCCCAAAAGTAGGTGAATGATTAATTTGAGAAAAATTGGCTATCTGCAATACTTTTAGAGATAATTCGCATTTACTCATTTTGAGTAGACGAGTAATTAGCTATGGGTCTGAAACTTCACCAAGTGAAAGCTCTCCCAAAAGTAGGTGAATGAGTTATTTGAGAAAAATTGGCTATCTGCAATACTTTTACAGATAATTCGCATTTACTCATTTTGAGTAGGTGAGTAATTGGCTATGGGTGTGAAACTTCACCAAGTGAAAGCTCTCCCAAAAGTAGGTGAATGATTAATTTGAGAAAAATTGGCTATCTGCAATACTTTTAGAGATAATTCGCATTTACTCATTTTGAGTAGGTGAGTAATTAGCTATGGGTCTGAAACTTCACCAAGTGAAAGCTCTCCCAAAAGTAGGTGAATGAGTTATTTGAGAAAAATTGGCTATCTGCAATACTTTTAGAGATAATTCACATTTACTCATTTTGAGTAGGTGAGTAATTAGCTATGGGTCTGAAACTTCACAGAGTGAAAGCTCTGCCAAAAGTAGGTGAATGAGTTATTTGAGAAAAATTGGCTATCTGCAATACTTTTACAGATAATTCGCATTTACTCATTTTGAGTAGGTGAGTAATTAGCTATGGGTCTGAAACTTCACAGAGTGAAAGCTCTCCCAAAAGTAGGTGAATGAGTTATTTGAGAAAAATTGGCTATCTGCAATACTTTTAGAGATAATTCGCATTTACTCATTTTGAGTAGGTGAGTAATTAGCTATGGGTCTGAAACTTCACCAAGTGAAAGCTCTCCCAAAAGTAGGTGAATGATTAATTTGAGAAGAATTGGCTATCTGCAATACTTTTAGAGATAATTCACATTTACTCATTTTGAGTAGGTGAGTAATTAGCTATGGGTCTGAAACTTCACCAAGTGAAAGCTCTCTCAAAAGTAGGTGAATGAGTTATTTGAGAAAAATTGGCTATCTGCAATACTTTTAGAGATAATTCACATTTACTCATTTTGAGTAGGTGAGTAATTAGCTATGGGTCTGAAACTTCACCAAGTGAAAGCTCTCCCAAAAGTAGGTGAATGAGTTATTTGAGAAAAATTGGCTATCTGCAATACTTTTAGAGATAATTCGCATTTACTCATTTTGAGTAGGTGAGTAATTAGCTATGGGTCTGAAACTTCACCAAGTGAAAGCTCTCCCAAAAGTAGGTGAATGAGTTATTTGAGAAAAATTGGCTATCTGCAATACTTTTAGAGATAATTCGCATTTACTCATTTTGAGTAGGTGAGTAATTAGCTATGGGTCTGAAACTTCACCATGTGAAAGCTCTCCCACAAGTAGATGAATGACTTATTTGATAAAAATTGGGTATCCGCAATACTTTTACAGATAATTAGCATTTACTCATTTTGAGTAGGTAAATAATTAGCTATGGGTCTGAAACTTCACCATGTGAAAGCTCTCCCAAAAGTAGGTGAAAGAGTTATTTGAGAAAAATTGGCTATCTGCAATACTTTTAGAGATAATTCACATTTACTCATTTTGAGTAGGTGAGTAATTGGCTATGGGTCTGAAACTTCACCATGTGAAAGCTCTTCCAAAAGTAGGTGAATGAGTTATTTGAGAAAAATTGGCCATCTGCAATACTTTTAGAGGTAATTCGCATTTACTCTTTTTGAGTAGGTGAGCAATTAGCTATGGGTCTGAAACTTCACCAAGTGAAAGCTCTTTGGGATAGCTGCTCTGCAGAGATACCCTGAAGATAAAAAATTTTGTTGAAATCGCTCTATGTAGCCCGGTTTTCGAAATATTAGCATTTTTGTGTTTTGCAATTTTTGCGCAAAAATTCGAAAATTCAAAATGGCCGCCATTTTTGGCAAGACAAAATTTTTTTGAAAATTGGCATGGCTACACTCCATAGATACCCTGCGGGTCAAAAATTTCGTCGAAATCGCTCTATCTAGCACGGTTTTCGAGATATAAGCATTTTTGTGTTTTGCAATTTTGCGAAAAATTCGAAAATTCAAAATGGCCGCCATTTTTTGCGAGAAATTTTTTGTTTGAAAATTGGCAGCTAATCTGCAGAGATACCCTGCGGGTCAAAAATTTCGTCGAAATCGCTCTATCTAGCAGGGTTTTCGAGATATAAGCATTTTTATGTTTTGCAATTTTTGCGAAAAATTCGAAAATTCAAAATGGCCGCCATTTTTGGCGAGACAAAAATTTTTTCAAAATTGGGATAACTACTCTGCAGAGATACCCTGCGGGTCAAAAATTTCGTCGAAATCGCTCTATCTAGCACGGTTTTCGAGATATAAGCATTTTTGTGTTTTGCAATTTTTGCGAAAATTTCGAAAATTCAAAATGGCCGCCATTTTTGGCGAGAAAAATTTTTTTTGAAAATTGGGAAAAGTACTCCGCAGAGATATCCTGCGGGTCAAAAATTTTGTCGAAATTGCTCTATCTAGCACGGTTTTTGAGATATAAGCATTTTTGTGTTTTGCAATTTTTGCGAAAAATTCGAAAATTCAAAATGGCCGCCATTTTTGGCGAGACAAAAATTTTTTCAAAATTGGGATAACTACTCTGCAGAGATACCCTGTGGCTCAAAAATTTCGTCGAAATCGCTCTATCTAGCACGGTTTTCGAGATATAAGCATTTTTGTGTTTTGCAATTTTTGCGAAAATTTCGAAAATTCAAAATGGCCGCCATTTTGGGCGAGACAAAAATTTTTTGAAAATTGGGAAAACTACTCCGCAGAGATACCCTGCGGGTCAAAAATTTCGTCGAAATCGCTCTATCTAGTACGGTTTTCGAGATATAAGCATTTTTGTGTTTTCCTTATTTGGAAAATTCGTAATAATTAATTAATCATTAATTACTCGGCCATTTCTTGACCAATCAATGCCAAAATCTAATGATTTCCAGATTTTAATAGAATAAATGTATTTGCCAAGTTTCAGGTGAATTGATAAAATTCCTTTCAAGTTATCATCCGGACAAGCTTCCCCATCGAAAAAAGACATTTTTGGTCATGTGACCTCTCTGATTGGTTGAAATGTCACTGCAGCATATTCAAAAAAATTCCCCAAGGCTACTGCCTAAACCTGCCAAATTTGAAAAGAATCCGCCTAACGGTTACAGACTTATAAGGAAAACAAAATGCGGAGCCGGCGGAGCCGGCGGAGCCGCCGGAGCCGGCGGAGCCAGAAGCTCTCCCATACACAAACAAGCGTCCCTTGCGGGACGCTTAATAACAATATTCTTCCAATAGGTCAGTGGTGAAAAAATCCAGGTTATTTGTTTACAGTTTGGGGTAGGGAAGGGGCTATGTTAGGAAACCAATAGGTTGAAGAGTCAACAAATATGTGTGTTAGCAATAATATAATTATCTACTAAGGTGACCTTAGCAATTTTCATTCTCCCTTTTCATCAGCTAAATCATTTACAGTGTTTGAATGTAACTTCAGCAGATTAGCAATCAATCATGCTTAAAATAAACAATATTTCAACCCCTTTTGTTCAACATCACTTTGTGGTACACCTGTGTTATGAACTCAGGACACTTTTTTTAACAAACAGTGTATATATACATATACAACAAAGAAGAATAGAATATCTGCTTATCCTTATCATATGTCAAGAACAGTGACTGTCAAGCAGCTTCTGAAAATTATCCTGCAGAAAATGCTTCTTTGGGAACTAAACAGCTAGACATGTATTCATGGAATTTTCCTTCTATTTTTAAGTCGGGACACTTTTCAAAGACATGCTATTTTCATTAATCAAATGGAAGAGTGACTTTTATTTTTTCTGGTCAATATTGACATTTTGTAATATATACTAGATTATATGAAACAGTCTGACACAAGTGAACATGTGTTTCAGCATTGTCACTCAAGTATATGCGTGTTAGATGGGGTCTGGAAAATGGGACTCTTATCTCAGGAATAATATGATAAAAATTTCTCAAAGCAACATATATATGACATAAATAGTTGTATATCATTGATACATGGATGGTGCAGTTATTTTATGTATTTAGCACTTGTATATGTTTCAGTACATGGGTGTCCTGAGTTAAAACCTTCCCAAGTTAGCAACACAGGTGTACTGTTTATATAACACATATCTTTTTTCTTTCCTAATTTTACTTCAAACTGAAAATATCTCCTAGCCTGGCCTTCCAGGCTGTCTGAACCATAATGCAAACGTGAAATATTTTTGCCATAATGCACACTGTATCAAAGGCCTTTCTTGTCTGGGAGTCTCCTCAGCAAGCTAGCCTAAGTAAGTGTATGAGAACATTATGAAAAATACTCATAATGCAGTCAAACAGTTGTGCCTTCTTTATACATATAAATGCCTGTGGCAAGGCTAAGTATCTCCCACCAGCTTCAATGAAGTCAGATATCCCTCACTCTTTCTCTTACTGTAAAGCATTTGTCTATTATTCTGTTAAATTTCTCTCATCCTGAAAACAATATTCCATGAATTTCCCTTTTTAAGCAGATCTTCATGATTTATTCATTTCATATAATTATAATTTCTTAGATACTGTAAAATTCTAAGTATGGCAATGTAGTAAACATTTCAGTTTTCTTGTTCAACAAAATTTGTCAAAAATATTCATGGCAGACTGCTGAAGTATTACAGTAGTGTTATCTCTCTCCACTTGATTTATGGCCAAGGTTGTTATTCCCCATTTATAGGGAATATGCATGTTGTGTATGAAGCAGTGAAAGTTAAATTTAATTTAGGTTGAACTTAGTTTATTGTATTAAAAGATCTTCTAAATACATAAAGAAATTTTGAGTTTTAGTTGTAACCAACAGGAAGTAGATACCAGTCAAAGAAACATGGCAGATAATGTAAACAAATGTTACGAAAATAAAATGTTAAATATCTGTAGAAAAAGGGAAAATTAGGTGTTTTATAAATCTTACTTTCGATTCACAATCGATTCTTAAAATGAGAATTGATTTTCTACATCGAAACTTTTAAATAGACGTCGAATCATTTTCCGTCGAATCGTAGGACCACTAATGTACATATTCCGCAGTTATGTACATGTAAGATATGCACTAAAAAGGTTTGGATATCTTCATTCCACCTCAAAGAAGGGGCCCAAGGTCTTACCCTAACCCTGTGCTTTTCAGGTTGGTTTGAAGCTCTCCCAAAAGTAGGTGAATGAGTTATTTGAGAAAAATTGGCCATCTGCAATACTTCTAGAGATAATTCGCATTTACTCATTTTCAGTAGGCGAGTAATTAGCTATGGGTCTGAAACTTCACTATGTGAAGGCCCTTGCAAAAGTAGGTGAATGAGTTATTTGAGAAAAAATTGGCTATCTGCAATACTTTTCAGAGATAATTCGCATTTACTCATTTTGAGTAGGTGAGTAATTAGCTATGGGTGTGAAACTTTACCAAGTGAAAGCTCTCCCAAAAGTAGGTGAATTAGTTATTTGAGAAAAATTGGCTATCTGCAATACTTTTAGCGATAATTCGCATTTACTCATTTTGAGTAGGTGAGTAATTAGCTATGGGTGTGAAACTTCACCATGTGAAAGCTCTTCCAAAAGTAGGTGAATGAGTTATTTGAGAAAAATTGGCTAAGTACAATACTTTTAAGAGATAATTCACATTTACTCATTTTGAGTAGGTGAGTAATTATCTATGGGTCTGAAACTTCACCATGTGAAAGCTCTCCCAAAAGTAGATGAAGGAGTTATTTGAGAAAAATTGGCTATCTGCAATACTTTTACAGATAATTCGCATTTACTCATTTTCAGTAGGTGAGTAATTAGCTATGGGTCTGAAACTTCACCAAGTGAAAGCTCTCCCAAAAGTAGGTGAATGAGTTATTTGAGAAAAATTGGCTATCTGCAATAGTTTTAGCGATAATTCGCATTTACTCATTTTGAGTAGGTGAGTAATTAGCTATGGGTGGGAAACTTCACCAAGTGAAAGTTCTCCCAAAAGTAGGTGAATGAGTTATTTGAGAAAAATTGGCTATCTGCAATACTTTTAGCGATAATTCACATTTACTCATTTTCAGTAGGTGAGTAATTAGCTATGGGTCTGAAACTTCACCAAGTGAAAGCTCTCACAAAAGTAGGTGAATGAGTTATTTGAGAAAAATTGGCTATCTGCAATACTTTTAGCGATAATTCGCATTTATTCATTTTCAGTAGGTGAGTAATTAGCTATGGGTCTGAAACTTCACCATGTGAAAGCTCTCCCAAAAGTAGATGAAGGAGTTATTTGAGAAAAATTGGCTATCTGCAATACTTTTACAGATAATTCGCATTTACTCATTTTGAGTAGGTGAGTAATTAGCTATGGGTCTGAAACTTCATCAAGTGAAAGCTCTCCCAAAAGTAGGTGAATGAGTTATTTGAGAAAAATTGGCTATCTGCAATACTTTTAGCGATACTTCGCATTTACTCATTTTGAGTAGGTGAGTAATTAGCTATGGGTCTGAAACTTCACCAAGTGAAAGCTCTCCCAAAAGTAGGTGAATGAGTTATTCGAGAAAAATTGGCTATCTGCAATACTTTTAGAGATAATTTGCATTTACTCATTTTGAGTAGGTGAGTAATTAGCTATGGGTCTGAAATTTCACCAAGTGAAAGCTCTCCCAAAAGTAGGAGAATGAGTTATTTGAGAAAAATTGGCTATCTGCAATACTTTTAGCGATAATTCGCATTTACTCATTTTGAGTAGGTGAATAATTAGCTATGGGTGGGAAACTTCACCAAGTGAAAGTTCTCCCAAAAGTAGGTGAATGAGTTATTTGAGAAAAATTGGCTATCTGCAATACTTTTAGCGATAATTCGCATTTACTCATTTTCAGTAGGTGAGTAATTAGCTATGGGTGTGAAACTTCACCATGTGAAAGTTCTCCCAAAAGTAGATGAATGAGTTATTTGAGAAAAATTGGCTATCTGCAATACTTTTAGAGATAATTCGCATTTACTCATTTTCAGTAGGTGAGTAATTAGCTATGGGTCTGAAACTTCACCATGTGAAAGCTCTTCCAAAAGTAGGTGAACAAGTTATTTGAGAAAAATTGGCTATCTGCAATACTTTTAGCGATAATTCGCATTTACTCATTTTCAGTAGGTGAGTAATTATCTATGGGTCTGAAACTTCACCATGTAAAGCTCTCCCAAAAGTAGATGAAGGAGTTATTTGAGAAAAATTGGCTATCTGCAATACTTTTACAGATAATTCGCATTTACTCATTTTGAGTAGGTGAGTAATTAGCTATGGGTCTGAAACTTCATCAAGTGAAAGCTCTCCCAAAAGTAGGTGAATGAGTTATTTGAGAAAAATTGGCTATCTGCAATGGTTTTAGCGATACTTCACATTTACTCATTTTGAGTAGGTGAGTAATTAGCTATGGGTCTGAAACTTTGCCAAGTGAAAGCTCTCCCAAAAGTAGGTGAATGAGTTATTTGAGAAAAATTGGCTATCTGCAATACTTTTAGCGATAATTCGCATTTACTCATTTTCAGTAGGTGAGTAATCAGCTATGGGTCTGAAACTTCACCAAGTGAAAGCTCTCCCAAAAGTAGGTGAATGAGTTATTTGAGAAAAATTGGCTATCTGCAATACTTTTGGAGATAATTCGCATTTACTCATTTTCAGTAGGCGAGTAATTAGCTACGAGTCTGAAACTTCACCATGTGAAAGCTCTCCCAAAAGTAGATGAATGACTTAACAAGAGGAGAGTGCCCGTGAACGGGCACTGTGTCAGCTGACTGAGTGTTTTTGATTTGTGAAGGTAATAATGAGAGGAAAGCATAATTACCAGGGAAAGTGCTGTACAGAAGTACAGTAAATGGTAATTGAACAGCATGTTCAAAAGAAAATCTGAACCTGACAGAAGAAAAGGACAAAAAAGTTGTACCCTGCAAATGGTATTATGAAGGAAAGTAACAAGGTAACTGTTTAAGTGTAAAGAGTAGGTTAAAACATATTTAAAGAAATACTGCAAATGCAGTATCCTCGTACGACCTTAAAGAACGGGTCCACGGTCAAATCCAACCACACCAAAAGATTCCCAGCCCATGATTTCCTATAGGATGGTTTACCATCCCAAACCTCTAGAACCAATAATAAGCGATTTATAGGCACTTTTAAGTTTTGCTATCTTTGTTTGACCTTGAAGGAGGGGTCCAAGGTCAAATCCGACCACACCAAATGATTCCCAGCCCATGATTTCCTGTAGGTTGGTTTACCATCCCAAACCTGTAGGACCAATAACAAGCGAGTTATAAGCAATTTTAAGTTTGGCTATCCTCAACTGACCTTGAAGGAGGGGTCCAAGGTCAAATCTGACCACACCAAAAGAATCCCAGCCCATGATTTCCTATATGTTGTTTTACCATCCCAAACCTCTAAGACCAATAATAAGCAAGTTATAAGCACTTTTAAGTTTGGCTATCCTCGTTTGACCTTGAAGAAGAGGTCCAAGGTCAAATCGGACCACATCAACAGATTCCCAGCCCATGATTTCCTATATGTCTGTTTACCATTCCAAACCTCCAGGACCAATAATAAGTGAGTTATAAGCAAAGTAGCTATTACTCAGCTATGCAATGAGCTACATGTCTGAATTTTTACTATATTATAGCTGACCCAAAAGTAGGTGAACAACATATTTAAGCAAAATACTCTAAATGCAATACTTTTCAAGTTATAAGTGATTTACTCAACAGTGATAACCTAAAAGTAACTATTACTCAGCTATGCCATGAGCTATAGGTCTGTAACTTCACTATGATATAGCTGACCCAAAAGTAGATGAACAACATATTTTAACAAAATACTCCAAATGCAATATTTTTCCACTCACAACTGATTTACTCAACATACAGTACCTGAAAATAGCTATTGCTCAGCTGTGCCATGAGCTACAGGTCTGTAATTTCACTATGTTATAGCTGACCCAAAAGTAGCTGAATAACGTATTTACACAAATTTCTGTAAATGCAATAGTTTTCAAGTTATAAGTGATTTACTCAACAGTGATAACCTCAAAGTAGCTATTACTCGGCTATGTCATGAGCTACAGGTCTGAAATTTTACTATGTTACAGCTGACCCCAAAATAGGTGAATAACATATGAAACAAAATACTCTAAATGCAATAGTTTTCAAGTTATAAGTGATTTACTCAACAGTGATAACCTAAAAGTAGCTGTTACTCAGCTATGCAATGAGCTACATGTCTGAAATTTTACTATGTTATAGCTGACCCAAAAGTAGGTGAACAACATATTTAAGCAAAATACTGTAAATGCAAGAGTTTTCAAGTTACAACTGATTTACTCAGTAGTGAGAACCTGAAAATAGCTATTGCTCAGCTATGCCATGAGCTATAGGTCTGTAATTTCACTATGTTATAGCTGACCCAAAAGCAGGTGAACAACATATTTTAACAAAATACTCCAAATGCAATATTTTTCAAGTTACAACTGATTTACTCAACATACAGTACCTGAAAATAGCTACTGCTCAGTTGTGCCATGAGCTACAGGTCTGTAATTTCACTATGTTATAGCTGACCCAAAAGTAGCTGAATAACATATTTACACAAATTTCTGTAAATGCAATAGTTTTCAAGTTATAAGTGATTTACTCAACAGTGATAACCTCAAAGTAGCTATTACTCAGCTATGCCATGAGCCACAGATCTGAAATTTTACTATGTTATAGCTGACCCCAAAATAGGTGAATAACATATTGAAACAAAATACTCCAAATGCAACAGTTTTCAAGTTATCAGTGATTTACTCAACAGTGATAACCTAAAAGTAGCTATTACTCTGCTATGCCATGATCTACAGGTCTGAAATTTTACTATGTTATAGCTGACCCAAAAGTAGCTGAATAACACATTTATACCAAATTCTCTAAATGCAATAGTTTTCAAGTTACAAGTGATTTTACTCAAGATGGTAGTTACTGAAAAGCCCAAAAGTAGCTATTACTCACTTAGCTATTGAGACAGACACCCAAGTTACTCACCATGTTGTAGCTATGAAAAAAGTAGCTGAATAACATATTTTAACAAAATGCTCTAAATGCAACACTTTTCAAGTTATAAGTGATTTAGTGCATGATTTCATGAATTTTAATGCATTAAAAATTATTAAAAAAATTTATTTAAAAAAAACTAAGACAGATCCAGGTCTCATACTCACACAAGAGAATCTATCTCTGGCCTAGTACATATATGCAAGATATGAGAGAAATCCCTGCAATAGTCACTGAGAAAATTGTGATAAAGTGTTGAAATTTTCACACTTTTGGTGGGGGTACCTCCCTTGTGATGTCTCTAGCAAACAGACGAACAGACAGATTTGCATGCCTTGAACAACTTTTCATCCTCGATAGATAAGGTATCTTTTAAAAAAACAGCATGTCTCTAGGCCTTGTAGTTTTGGAGAAGAAGTTGTTCACGCGGACGCCCACGCCGCAGAGTGACGACATAATGTCAGTTGACTGACAAGTCAGCTGACATAAAAAGTAGATGAACAACTTATTTGAGAGAAATTGTGTAGCCGCAATACTTTTGAAGATATAAGGCATTTACTCATTATGGTTATCATTAAAAATTGACAAAGTAGCTATTACAGTTTGCGAGATATTTGTCATTTTTCACATTTTCACCAAAAGTAGCAATAAAGTAGCCATTACTCAATTGTACATTGAGCAACAGTTGTGAAACTTAAATATGTTACAGTTCACAAAAAAGTAGATGAACAACTTATTTGAGAGAAATTGTGTAGCTGCAATACTTTTGAAGATATAAGGCATTTACTCATTATGGTTATCATTAAAAATTGACAAAGTAGCTATTACTCACTTAGCTATGGAGATACACTTCCAAACTAGTGACCATGTTGTAGCTGTGGAGATAGTAGCTGAACAACATATTGGAACAAAATTGTGTAGCTGCAATACTTTTGAAGATATAAGCCATTTACTCATTATGGTTATCACCAAAGTAGCTACTACTCAGTTAGCTATGGCGTTACAGCTGTGAAAATTCACAATACAGTATATCCAAAAGATAGGTGAACAACATATTCGACAAAAATCCTCTATATTCAATAGTTTTTGAGTTATAAGTGACTTGCTCAATGGTCAAATGTTAAAACTTAGTATAGCTATTACTCAGTTAGCTATGGTGCTACACCTTGGACACCTCACCATGATATAGTACATGAAGGAGTTGTTGAACAACATATTTCAGGCCAATATTGTAAGTAACAGTTACAAAGACAAAATCAATTTACTCATTTTGCTCATTGTTAATAACAGAAAATAGCTATTACTCACTTAGCTATGAAGATAGAACCCTAAAAATGGTACCATCTTGTAGGCATGGAGAAAGTAGCTGAACAACGTATTTTACAGAAACACTCTAAATACAGTCGTTTTGGAGTTATGAGCACTTTACTCAAAGTAGCCACCATTGCTATTACTCACTTAGCTATGGTCCTAGGTGTGAAATAACAGCATCAAATGAAAGGACATAAGCAATAAGGTCATAAAAAACATTGAAAAGGCCAAGGAGAAACAACCAGTGTGATGTACAGCCCTTTATAAAAGCGTGACACACACTCAATAACACACGCACACACGAACGGAATGCGTTTCATAATCTCCCGCCCAGCCGGCGGGAGATAATTAAATTATTACCCTTTTATATACAATGGTAAAGGTCACCTATGTAACGATTTCAATGATGAAGACAAATTAATGAATGAAATCAATTTGCACTGTAAATATTATGATCTTAATGAGTTTAACGAGAGAAAGGCATCACAGAATTCTAATCAATGTTTTTCTATTTTACACTTAAACTACCAAGTCTCTACCAAGTATCAACTTCCTACACCTTACAGTCTCCGAGATATAGCCAGGACAAGATTTAAAAGGTCAAGGTCACTATGGCAAGGTCAAATCAAGGACACACCATGACGTTGCACACCTACACCCCCTAACCAATGTCCCTACCAAGTATCAACTTCCTACACCTTACGGTTTCTGATATAGACCGGACAAGATTTTACAGATCAAGGTCACTACGGCAAGGTCAAATCAAGGTCACACCATGACGTTGCACACCTACACCCCCTATCCAATGTCCCTACCAAGTATCAACTTCTTACACCTTACGGTTTCTGAGATACAGCCCGGACAAACTTTTTCCCATCGCCCGCCCATCCAGACACCAGCGGTGAAAACAATACCCCGACAGCCCTTAAGAGCTGTGGGGTAAAAATTATTTGAAAAATTCATAAAAAAAATTAAGAAAGATCCAGGCCTGACACTAACACAGGGAAATCTACTTGTGGCCTGGTACATATATGCAAGATAAGAGAGAAATCCCTACAATAGTTAATGAGAAAATTGTGATCAAGGTTGAAATTTTCACGCTTTAGTTGGGGTACCTCACTTGTAATGGCTCTAGCTAACAGACAAACAAATAGATCTGCATGCCTTGAACAGTGTTTCATCCTTGATAGATAAGGTATCTTTTAAAAGAAACAACATGTCTCTGCACCTTTTACATTTGAAGGAAAAATTATTCACAAGGACAGAAAGAGTGATGCCATAATGTCATAAAATGTAGTATCGGAGATGCCCGTACCCCATAGCCCGGGGAAATAGTGTTCAGCACCATGAGATATCGAAGTTACACATCACAAAGATCAGGAGACTTTCAGAGCAAACAGTGTGACATGATGTTTACACAACTATAACCTCAAACCAACATGCCTCAAACCAGTATCAACTTCTTACTCCTTCCAAGATAAACCCCAGACAAGATTTGAGTTCAAGGTCAAAGGTCAAATCAATGCCACATCATGACAATGCACTCATACACCTCCTAATCAATGTCCCTGCCAAGAATCAACTTCCTACACCTAAGTTTTCTGAGATATAGCCTAGACAAGATTTTAAGGGTCAAGGTCACTACAGCAAGGTCAAAGGTCAAATCAAAGCCACATCATGATGTTGCACACCTACAAGCACTAACTAATGTCCCTGCCAAGTATCAACTTCTTATACCTTTGGTTTCTTAGATATAGCTCAGACAAATTTTTTAATTCAAGGTCACTACGGCAAGGTCAAATGTCAAATCCAGGTCACACCACAATGTTGCCTACCTACACCCCAAACATATGTCCCTGCCAATTATCACTTTCCTATACCTTATAGTTTCTGAGATATAACCCAAATAAGATTTTAAAGGTCAAGGTCACTGCAGCAAGGTCACACGTTAAATCAATGTCACACCATGATATTGCACACCTACACACCTAAACAATGTCTCTACCAAATATCAAAATCTTGCACCTCACAATTCTGAGATACAGCACGGGCAAGCTTTTCCCCCCATCATCCAATCACCCAACTGCCCATCCGGACACTATAGATGAAAAATAATACCTGCACAGCCCTTAAAGGCTGTGGGGTAAAAACAGATGTTTTGACTGCAGCGGCGGACATGTTGTTCATTGCTACTGAGGCTTTGTGGTTATTTCATTTATTACCAGATGGATGTTCCATGTCAAGTTTACAAGTTACCAAACAAATGAATAACAAATTTTTATTTTTTTAACAATAGATTTATAAAATTGTATGTGACTGCCTTCTATGCATTGTGTTTACGTGGCTGTTAATGAAATTAGACCCATATTGCGACTGGGCCAGCAATGTGATGGTAGGCAAAAAGAAAAGAAAAAAAAAGACTGCTGAAAAGAAATATTATGAAACTTAAAAGAACAAGAACTGGAAAGAAGTATCGTTAATAGGCTGATTCAGTAAAAATGTTATCTACATCTATTAATGGAATGCGGTTTTTTCCCGTTTTTAGTAGGGATGGCAGCGATTGTCAGGGGTGTTCACAATTGTTTTTATTTCTGACCAGATTCTGATCTGACAATTTGGAAGAAACTAAAGCTTGAAAAATGTAATTTTTTCTGTATAAATGGTTATTTGTCTGACTTTAAATACATTATTCAGCTAGAAGAAGGATGGAATTTTCTGTATAAGGGCTTGGATTGTGCAAATTTCATTTACATTGAGGTATATTTTTTGAACTGAAAACCTCGAAATTGTAAACCTTATTGATACTTCGGGATACCTGCATCTCGTAACCACTTCATCTTGTTACCATTAACTCGTACCCACAACTCGTACATAAATAGAATACATTTCAGCTGGTAGAATAGATTTTCAGGAGTGGTATAATACAATGACCAAGGAGGTGTCTGTGAGAAGTGCTTTTTCAATGCCTTTCAGCCTGTAGAGTAGATTATCAGGAGTGATATATTACAGGGATCTAGGAGGTGTCTGTTAAAAGTACTTTATTACAGCAAACACAGTGAATATATTTCTACTGGTAAATTTCTTTATTACAACAAACTCAGTAAACAGCAAACGCATTTCTGCAAGTGAATTGAACATGAACATGTAACATTTTCTGGCTTCCCACAGAATTTTGATAACTGGATTCACGGTCTTTTCAAGGATTTTCAAGGTCAACAACAACAATTCTCAAGGATATATTTTAAGGCACAGCCTCCTTTACCTCCCCTTCTAGCCATCCGATCCTCCCACAAAATTCTTTATTGTCACATGATTTTAACATTTTAAAAACCTCATTACTACAATGCTATCAGAGATTATAGAAAAAGCCGTAAGTAATTCAAGGATATTCACTTTAATTTTCTTTTAGATCATACTTGCTTTGCTGAGTCTCTGACCATAGCCATAAAAAACTAGATGATGCAGATGCAGAAGTTGGACAATAACAAATTCAAGGACTTCTCAAGGATTTTATTCACTTTTGGTCAAATTCAAGGACTTTCAAGCCCTTGTGGGAAAATCTGATCAGATTTACTTTAGTATGGACATGCAACTGATATACAAAAACAAGTAAAACCATAAAAGTAGCACTATACAACAAAATCAGGGAGTCCAGAGTTCAAAGTTTGTTTGTCGCATGACTACAGGCTGATAGCAGTTGTGACACAATCATCCTCTCCTGAGTGTATTTTTCCCAGAATATCTTCAGTTTTGATTGCAGGCCCCTGTACCTTTTTCCCTGTTGTCTCTTCAGTTTCCCTGCCCATGGAATATGAATTGGCACTGGATGTTGACATAAGTTCCCTCTTTGTGAAGCAATTCTACCAAGAGGTAGAACTGAATCTTTCCCCATGTGACATGGTTGTTTAAACATCTGTGACATCCCTCCACATTATTATTGGTCCTAATTTCTTTCAGAAATACAGACCACATCTGTGGTCTAAAAAAATAATTGCTTATCCATTCCCTTTCTATGTAGGCACAGAACTGAGGGAGACCTGGATGGTTGAATCCTTTTAGCTCATAGAAGGCAACAGGTATCTGTTCGTAGGGTAGGAAAGGGAGACCCATGAGTTTGTGACAGTAAGTGTTTATACTATTCTTCTTGTTGAAAGCTTTCAACAAGCCGAAGTCTCAAATTTTTCTGTGTAAGGCTTGTCCCAGTGAAATAGGCACCCATGAAGACCCACTACTGGGAGAACACTCAGAATTCCCTGCCACATTATCAACAATTCTGGTGACCATTGGAGGTATGGGAAGGAGATTTTTAATTTTTTCCATGACCTTTTTGCAATCTCCCTTCGTTTTCCATGACATAAGAACAAAGGCTAATGGCACTTGCTTCATATCACCATTTTTTTTGAAGAAGCAATGGACAGAGAAAAGCTATGTGAATAGGTGCTTAACCACATTAAAAGTGGCATCAACAAACCACATCTTTGCCTTGGCCAATAGTTGTAGCTGCTTCTCAGTTGCAAAAACCAAGTGCCGCCTGCCATCAACATTGGCATCACCTTGATAAAAACAAGAGGGGATGTAGCTGTCATCAATCTGGAAATTTAGATCTCTTAGCTCTCTTGCCTCTGGAGGGGTTGCATCTCCACTGCAGTTGCAATTCACCTGTAAATAAAAAAAATTTAAAAGTCTGAAAACATTAAAATTGGTTAAAATTTTTAATAAATTTAAATTTGTTAAAATTAAAAAAAAAAACTTGTTAAATTTTTTAATAAATTAATTAAATTTAAAATTATATACTTTAATTAAAATTAAATTATGTACTTTTAAGTTAAATTTAAGTTTTAATGAAATTTAAATTTGTTAAAATATTTTAAATTAATTAAGTCAAATTATGTACTTTAATATGCACTATAAACAATTAATTTTATTATAATCAATGAATGGAATTACTGAAACACCTAGATCCAAAATTCAAAAGTATATATACCTTTAGCTGCCAGCCTGTACTCATGTAGAGTTATGCCAGTGTCACATGTCCTGTGTTGCCATTTCTCACACAGGTCACACGTAATACCATGTTGTCTTGGCCTGACTTCCCTCCCACACTTAATGCACTTACATTCCTTCATTCATTTCTAAAAACTTGCTACTGGGCCATCAACACTGTCTTGTGTAAACACAAAGACTGAATGCAGACCTGTGGCTTCCGAGGGTTTATATAGATGCTAGATATCCAGGACTGCAATTACTCAGTTCAAGTGCAATTGTTCATAAGATTACCATTGCAGAAATGGCTAAATTCTTTGATTCAACTTCAAAGGCAAGGTGTGGATAACATCACCCACAACCAAAGTGCAATCAGTGACGCTGCTAAAATAATCCACCCCTTCCTAGCATGAAAGAGGGCTTAACTTCTTTTATGTAAGTAACCTATATGTTAAACCTGAAATTAAAGTCAAACTTTAACTTCTGGTGCTTTATTTTAATAAACATTATTTCATTAGTCTGTCTTTCCTTTAATTAGCAGATTAAAATGATGCTAAATTTGACATGAAATAAAGGACAAGACATTTATTCTCTACGTACATTTTATTTGTGAGTACAAGTTAACAGTAAAGAGATAAGTGATCAGAAGCTGCACATAAATCGATATTTTATGTGGCATCCATGAAGAGTCTTTGTAGTAAATAAAATTAAATTTTTTAACTATTTCTTAAGTTTTACCCGCCTTCCATATTTTTAGCTAAATGTGCAGTATGCTACTAAATAATTTCCCCTACTGTAGATCAATTTACACAATAGAAATTTTTTTTGACACGGACAGTAAACTCCAGAGTTTAAAATTTAGAGTTAAACTTAGAAAACATGTGGGGTGACCATAATTGGTGCAGTACTGACCATAAATGCTTGGCAAGCAGTACTATATTAAGGTACCGTACATTCTCTCGCGAGACTTTTTCCTCTCGAAAAAAGATCTCTCTCAGAAACCGTCGTGTCTATGGCCCGCTGTATACCTACGCACCACTTTACTGTGTTAATGCGCCAACAAGAATAGTTTTTAAAAAAGATTTTTTTTTCTCTACAGCAATCGTATAAAATAGTTTGAAAATTCATAAAATTGTTATTTGTTGCTCGATTTTGACATGTAATACACCATTTTAAAGCTTACAACACGTGGCATCTATCTAGAGTGGCAGCACATCCAATTTATAGGCAATATGTCATGATTTTTTGGTCAGAAGTAATCTTGTTATTTAAAAATTTCCATTATCTAACTTATCAAAATTTTAAGTCCTATACACCTGACATGTTATTTCTCATTTATACTCCTGGCAACAAATATTTTAGAGGTTTGCATACAATATTCTAACCTATAAATAATTTATAATGTATAATTTATAAATAATTTTAATGTAAGATAATCATCTATATATAGAAAATATTATCAAAAATTCATGTATGGCTAACATGTTGCGGGAAAATTATTTTTACAGATGAACAGTAATTTTTAGAGTTATTTATGTTATGTATGTTTGATACATATATAAAAAATTCCTAAATTTACATACATTGCAAATAAAAGTTTTAAAGTTTTTACCGAAAGCAGATATTTTTAACAGCATAGAAAAAATTCAAAATATATTTGCATTATAAAGAGTTTAAGGCCATCTTACTGTTTGTATGATGTCTAATATTAGTTACACCCTGATTTTAAATATACTATTGCATATAATTTAATATATTGTCCCATAAGGCCTAATTAAAGTACATAAAATTCTGTAATAACTGGAAGTAGAAATTAATGTAGGTCAGTTAAATAAAGTATAATTTCAGCATCAAGAATGTAAAAATTATTATTGGTTATATAAAAGAATGTGGCCTATTTAATGATTTCAGAAACCAAAATTATTGTGTTTTGTATTAAATTGTGATATTTTTATGATTCACGTTGTTGCTATTCATGTATAATTTATTGTAATTTCATGCAGCTTTTTTGTGTGTTTTATTTATTATTGGTGACGTTTCTGTATATATGATGCTTAGTTATATATTATACATGTAATTTCAATGCAAAACTAAATAAATAAATAAATAAAACTAAATAAATAATAAAATAATATTGGTAATTTTTAAAATCCTATAAAGCATTTGTTAAATGTATGGATGTATAGGTACATATAGAATTGAAATCAATCAATATTATTGTTGTTAAATCGTCTTTAATGTTATTTTATCTATTTATTTTTTATTATTTTTATTACTCTAATGCATCGATCAATGTTTTTACAGCTTTGTAGCAAATGGGGACAAATATATGTAAATTTCCATTCATAAAATTTATTTTACTTTGAAAAATTATTTGTGACAATCTTCAAAGCAATTATACAGGTTTAATACTTGAAATATCCACGGATCACAATATTTAAAATTCGTAGAATAACTACTGCAGTAATAACTCCATTTTCGCCCATGTAAGAAGACTAGAAACAACACTTTAAGTAAAGTTTTCCTGCTGAAAAATCACTATTTTGTAGGTCTGTATGCATATTTTTAAAGAAAATTAAGAAGGACGTGTGTTATGATAGGAAACATTTATTTTTGAGCATTTTTCATGCTACGGAAGCACTTCCTTGTTGAAAAGTAGTTCTTTGTTTACTCCCAGCATTCCTCGCGGTTTCTGTGAGGGTTTGTTTTCGAGAAAAAGCAAATCCCGCGTGAGGATGGGTACCGTAGTTAGACCATTTATAAACCTCCCATTATCGCCCACATAACGTGCACTTCTACATAAACGTTGACATAACGCAACAAAATATTATGATCCACTTAATGATATATAACCATAAAAACATAAAACAGTTAACTTATGTGGCTAATATTGTAATAAATCACGTTAAAACAACTGCACATGAATCACCAAACTTCATCAAGAGAAACAAGAACGACTCTTAATTGTTGAAATATTAGTACACCCGAAGAAACTCAGCCTGGGCCCATATTCCCAATAATAAGTTCTTCAGTCAAAGACAAGAAATAGTCTCAAATATGAGATTTGGCTCAGCCAAGACCAACTCTAAACTTTGTATCCACAAAAAGTTTCTCAGCTGAAACCAAGCTGAAACCACTCTTATACAACACCATTTCCCTGAAAGTGTATCAGTGCTGTGATGCCTTTTCTGATGAATATTCAGAAGAAGTTTTGCAGTGCCCAAGAACCAGCAACCAATGGAAAGAAGTTGTGGCAGATTTTTTATCCAGATGGAACATTCAATACACACTGGGGATAATATATGGCAAACACATGTGGTGCTCTAATGTCTGAAGTGACTTAGCGAACTTTATTACAACTACAAGGGCTTTCTCTCCATCATTTTTCTTACTTGTCTTTTTTTGTGGTAGATGCCAACTTCAAGTTCATGTGGTTATCAACAGTTCCAATTCTGATGGGAAATTTTTTAGTGACTCTGATCTAAAGACAGGCATCGTTGATTGCACTGTAGACATCCCAGCACCTGAGCCACTCTCCCTATATGAGGACAGAATATTCAACTATAGACTCTGGTATGCTCCCAGGATTGTAGAAAATGTCCTTAGGGCCATGACCAACAGGTTTGGTGGCTTGTTGACTGCCATGACCCAAAATATAAACACTGTTACTGCTATTGTTTTATTCTACCGTACTCTACTACATAACATGATCAGACTCAGATATCTGGGGATCCACCATAGCCTTGTGATAAAACAGTGGAGACAAGGTGTAAACTTGCAGGATATGGAATAGGTTATTGTTGGCCACAGGGACACCAAAATTACCAAGAAACAGACTCTAAGTAAAGCATCACTATTGGGAGCAACTGCCTGGCAAAGTGATACGATCTAGCGGGACATTTGTACATTGGGACATTTTAGAGACTTTTGTTGAAACTTAAAATCTATATTATACATATGTATCTGTCACTTTGCGGAGTTGGGTTTGGGTCTATACGCCAAAAAATACCAAAAAAAAAACGATTTGCAATTGTGATTAAAATAAACTGTGTTTTGCCTGAAAACTCTTTTTCATGTTTTTTATCTCTTAGGATCTTACACCTTTTGTTGCCATTGGTTGGCAGTATACAGTACATAACCTTAACCAACTGTTTATACTGGTTTCCTCTGTCCAACTACCCATCATGATATAATCGATAACGTATTAGACATGAAACTCACACAAAAAGGTAAATAATTAGCTGACACCTTACACTTGCAAACTTCTGAATGATCAAGATTTATGGACTCTGAAAAGGTCACATCACACAGTAGTTGTTTAAAACTACTGCATGATTAAGGTCCAAACAGATTAGAGGTCACATCATCAAGTAGTTAAAAGTTATGAATGATTGAGGTCGTTATTATTAATAATGGAAACCAAATCTAAAGCCTTTGGCTACAGGTTACAACCACAAAAAATCTATATGATAGTCATACGATCTCTATGATAGTGATACAAGAGACATGATTGGGTTTATTGCATTTCGCCGATCCCCCTGGTGATTTACCAGATTCATCACATCCTATATATAGGGGTCACTGGACAAGTCAAATTTCATTGACCATTTGGACTTTGAGTAACATGGATTGAGTTATAACAGAATTAGTACATAACATGGTTATGTATCTACAATTATTCAGGGACATTTTGGACTTATATGACATGATAATGCACTTCAGAAGAGTTCTTAAACTGAGAACGAGGAAGGCGCCAGTCACTTGAGTAAGACAGTGGTTAAGGAGACATGACGACAGGGGTCAGTACTATAATCTAGTGGCAGAGATCTATGCAGAAGATCAACCTGCTTTCACCATGGGTCAAGTTATGACAGCCTGATTTTCCTCTACAGTGACCTGAGGCGAAAGAATGAGGATAACACCATTCGGTTCCCACATGCTGAATCACTGGTGGACCATGGGCCTCAAGTGGAGTACTCCATCATGGGTGATCATGCCTTTCCCTTCTGAACCTGGCTGATGAAACCCTACTCCAACAGAAACAGAGAAGTGGCATGGTTTGAACCACCCCTCATTGAGCTTTAAACTTGTTTGGACTTTAGACTCACAGGGAGGTATGAGGATTTAAACCATCTCCCATTGAATTTGAAACTTTTTTAGACTTTGGCTGACAGATAATTCCCACATATACATGACAAGTTGTTTCTACGGAGAAATGACAGAGAAATGTATGAGGCCTAGGAAATCCCCCCTTTTGAAATGCTTTGAAATCCCCCATTGTATTGCAATCTTGTTTTAATTTGTGGTGACAGAGAGGTATGAGGGTAACCCCCCACACAATTAAAAATCAAACTTGTCTGTTTTTTATGATTGCAGGAAAGTGTATTGGATCTTAATTACCCTTTTGTATTGTTATCTTGTTTTTATTTCTGAGGACAGAGAAATATGAGGATCACAGCCCTGTTTAAACTTTTTGTGACAGAGCGGGAAGGGAAGTGAAGTGTTAGGCACTGTGGCTTAACACTTTGGCTAAGTATTTTGGGGGAGGGTTTGACCCTTCATTTTTTGGAGGGGGAGTATGTGTTTGGCTTTGCCTATTGTTTTTTTTACAAGTTTTTGGGGATTTTTTGTGTGCTTTAGAAGTTTTTTTTTCTTATTTATTTTCTTATATTTTAACAAGCAGCTTAAATTAGTTGGTTTTGGAAGATTTTCAGCTAAAAGTGGAATGCTGGCTGCTGGCTAATGGTCATCTTGGCCGTGGTCATCTCTGGGAGTCTCTTTCAGGAGTGATTGGGGGTGTCGAACTGGCTGTGGCTCTCATCTGTGTGGCAAGACATGGATGAGTGACCCAAAGGATGTGTCTGTGGAGGAGGCTATTGAGGGTTGATCCATTGATGTTGCTGACATGAGCCTGTGGAAGGTGGGTACAGTTGCTGGGTTAGGTGTGATAGGCGGCTTGTGGTTGACCGCTGCATTGAAGTGTCATGGTGTTGCTTTGCAACTGACTGCTGCATCTGCTATTGAACGGGCTGCTGTATCTGCAATTAAGCTCATTTGTCTGTGTACTAAGTTAGGTCTCATCTTCAAACAAACTGGGGATTACATATTTTGTGGATAACTTTATAAACCCTTTGAACCAGTGTATGTTTAAACATGAGATATACAATTTACAAAACTGGGATCACTCATCCCAAGTAATAATTTATCACTGTACTTCTATGTTTGAACTAGAATTTGCTCCAGTAGCTATAAGATTAAATTACAAACTAGTTAAATTCTGAAAAAGTTTCATCAAATTTACTCAATTGATTTATATGTTTTAAAGGAAAATGAAGAAAGAATAATTTATTTTAAATGAAAAAGTTGAAAACAAGAAACATTGCCGCATACAAACTTAGATTCAAGTATGTTTCTCTCCAATTTCATTTACAGTTACACAATTGTTTATTGTGGGAAGCCCATTTGAAGTTTATTTTAGGTTTCATGTTATTTTATTCATGACAGTAAACTGCTGTATGTGTCTGACATTCAAGTGTAGAAAAAATCGCTAGTAGAAAAAACTGCAGAAAAGGACACAGTAGAAAACTAGTGTATCGAGTAATAATCCTAGAAGAAAAAACCCTAGGGGTGTTGGGAAAAATATCCAAACTTATGTTACAAGGTGTATACTACTTGGTAGTGCTTGTGTAAATGTGTTATGTACCATTTAATTAGAGGGCTTTTTTACTGAGGTATTTTCTACTACAAATTTTTACAGAGGCTTTTTTTCTCCTAGAGGCTTTTTCAGTTTACTTGGCAATCAGTGCGATATATAAAGTGTTTTGATATCGGCATTTTGCCCTCCCTGTCCCATAAAATGGTCAGCATTTTGTCCTCCCTTGCAATTTTGACTGGCGTTTTGCCCATCAGCATTTTGTCCATGTACTGCATGATGTGTCCCACTATGAAATGTCCAAGTATGAAATATCCATACCAACAAATGAAGGACATTTGGCTGGCCGACATTTGGCAGTTATCAAAGGCCTTTTAGTTTCTTTTATTTTTTTTGAAACAATATAAAAATGACATTGTCAACCCCATTTGTAATATGAAGTTTTTGTCAGTTGGGGCAAATAATAAAATAACATATAATAAAATAAATAAATAACATATAAAAAAGTCATCAGCCAATTGTCCTATCCCTCAAAAAAATCATGGGCCAAATGTCCACCAGCCAAACATCCGAGGGCCAAACGTCAACAAGCCAAATGTCGGTGCAGTACCCATGACAACCCATGCCCCTCTTTTGGAGAATCCTGTATTTACCTCTGTCTACCACCAGAATAGGAAATTCTTTTAAATTCGTGACTAATTCTTCATTATTCTTCCATTTGTCTCTGAGTTACTTCATCTTTTGTTAAAATGTAGGCTAGTATTCTAAAAACAAAGCCCTATATGCGAAAAAAACACGCTTAAGCTGAATGAAGACCTGAATGTGTGCATGCTGTGATTGCTTTTCAAACACAACAACTAAACTGCCTGGCACTATGGATATGGGACCTATGATAACCTAATTCATCCTGTCCTTGTCACCTTAGTGCTTTACATGATGGGGGGTTGTTACACTCCCTTTGTAACATTTAGTGACATTTAATAAGACTTTTATTGGACTTAATCTCTTTGTCGGTCAAACACGGTAATTATTGTACCAAAACCATGCCTATTCTTAATGCAGAGGTCCCACACTAAAGACCTCTCTACTACTTTGTAGGTGATTAACAAAAACTGTCCATGAGTAGCAGTCTTCATCAGTCACCAAACTTTGGCGCGAAAGTGAGGTCACAGGGTTTGGCATGGATATGTATCACCACTCTCAGTGGCAAAATGGCCTCAAATAGGTCCATTTTTTCTGAAAGTAAACCCTCACACATAAACCGCAAGGAATTCTGAAAAATTCTAAGAACTACATTTTACAATTGTCATATTTATATACATGTATATCTATTTCTTGCACATCTGTCAAAAAACATATTAAAAGTCTATCATTATATATATATATATATATTTATTTAATTAAGATCTGTGCAAGTTAAAGTATTAGGTAAATTAGTGCATAGTTACCCAATGGGCTGTTGACACTACAGTTTCCTGAGACAGACAGTCTTTGGGGACAAAAAAATCTTGTGAGAGAATGTCTCATTGGTTCTTTCATGGTAATGTTGTAATTTGAGCTAAACTATGTATGATTACACAGATGTTTTAACATGGAAAGAGTATGATTCTTAAAGCCAATTGTATAAACATGTACAATAATAGTGAGACTATTAGTGAATGATAAAGACTATCAGTTGACGAAAAAATGACGAACAATGAAGATCAATGCAGGACTTTTCTGCCTCCAGTGAAGACAGTGCTAGGGCAGATTAAGACAAATTACTATAACCCTGGATCCTTGTATATTAGCCACCACCCGTGGTAACACAAGCCAAATCTTCAGAGACTGTCCTACAGATTATGGTTGTTGATACAGACAGATGACGACATCACTGTTGGTAAATTCTAATACTAATTGGACTTTTATGGCGGTTAATCTCCCCTATTCAAAGGAGACACTAAGGTGCAACAAAACTAAAGCAGTCAACCAATTTCAGAATGCAGGGACAGAAAAAAAGGCCAAGCACTACAGAGAACGCCAGGGGGTGAGTAAGACTAAGGTGGGTATGCCTTGGTTTACAGATCAGTTTTGAGTTACTTTTTGAAAGAGGCTAGGGAGGGGGATGCACGAATCTCATCAGGAAGAGGCTTAAAAACAGTGGCGGCATCAAAAGCAAAACTATAATCAAACTGCTTGACAGATTTAAGGACAGGGGGTTGGAACTTTGGAACCACAAGGAATTTACCAGCACTCTGACTGCACCCGGTTCTGTAAGAACTGCTGTAAGAAGAGATACTAGCATATGGAGCAAAATACTTATGAAGTATTTGTGTGAAGAAACTTGTAAGCAAGGGTGGCTGTTTTAAAGACTGAGTGATGTTCAACAGGAAGCCAATGCAATTTCTTAAGCACAGGAGTTATACTAGCACATCTACTGGTATTTGATACGATTCTAGCTGCACCATTTTGGATGCACTGTAATTTACAAAGATTGAACTTGAGAGACTCCTGAAAAAATGGGTTACAGTACTCCAACTGACTACTAACAAGAACATTGGCCACAAGTACAGAAGCATCATGAGTAAGAAACCGCCTGACATGTCTAAAGTCACAGAGTTGCACAAAACAACTTTTGCAGACATTCTGAACATGTTTGGACAAGGAAAAATCAGAATCGAATCATACTCCTAAATTCTTCACTGAGTTAGCAGGGTAGAGGGGACTACCCAAGATGGTAGTTGGGAAATATGCTTTCAACTTAACCCTCTGTCTTTTTTAACAAAATCCAATAAACTCAGTCTTATCTGGATTCAGTTTGAGCTTACTAGTTGACATTCACTCTTTTACATCCTCTAGGCACCCGTTCAACTGTTCAAAGGCAGCAACTGAATTCTTCTGGGATAGATGGACATAAATCTGGGTATCATCTGCATAAAAAGGGGGGAGACAATACAAGGATTAATGAAGACAGAAATCAAACTGATGACTGAAGACAAATTTGTCAAACAGTAAAAAACTTCTGTGGCCGACAATAGAGATAAAATAAAAACTTATGTAGGGTACAGGTAAGGAGGACTTCAAAGTTGTCAGTAATCATGACCTAATTTTACCTAGGTGGGTCCCTGGCCATAACACTGGAGTGGCTGCAGTGTGCTAGAAATTAAGTTGGAAAAGTCCTATTGAATAAATATATGCTTTTGGCTGAAGTAGTGTATTATAGACTTTTCATTCAATTTGATCAATTTGTTTCCTGATTTGATTACTGATAGTGATTTAAGTGATCGTGCATGTATTTGTGATACTATGACTTTAAGAAGTCATACATGTTTCACAGATTACACAACTTAAGAGAAAGAAAAACAAAGGCAAAAGTCACGGGTGTTAGTACATCTCACTTATTGCCATGAGTTCGACTCTAACCCACCACCATAGGAATGACGGGTACGTGATTGCCAAATTTAAATTCCCAACTAAAATTCATTCAGATAATGTAGTTCAATGGTTGGTTTATAACCCCCACACATTAGTCAATACATTTCTTTTGCTCAACAAAAATCAGAAACTTTTTACCTGAATATTTTTTCAGATGATGTAATGCATAAAAAGGCTCACTTTGATCAATGAAAAATCTCAATCCTCATAAAACCTTTATTGTTTGTAAAATAGATAACTTCATGAGTTACTTCTCAAAACCTATCATTATTCATTACACATGATACCAGTCTTTGGAGTAAGATTGAGTAAGAAAATACTCATCAATATGAATTGGCAGAGATTTGTATAAACAATCACTTATTTTGAACTTTTATGTGTTATGTTGGCATTGTACGTAGGTTACATGAAAAAAAAAATGAACAAAAACGTCAGAGCAAAGAACTGAAATTATCAATTCTAAAATTTACCACAAGCCTTATGTTTTGTTTCCTTACTTGTGTGTTCTTAAAAGGTCCTGTTCCACAATCACGAATGGTTCGGGAACACTTCGCAATATTATTATTTTCTTTGTGTGACCACAGATTCTGATGATTTCATATCTCATTTTGAACACCAACATATCATTCATTCATTAGTCACACTATTCCTTATGGTCGTATCTGTATATATCTGTTTTCCACCTAATAACTTTGTCTGAAAAAAGACCCTTATATCTGGTTACTACACAATAATAAAGAATGAACCTGGATATCAATACCGGCTCCCCTCACCCCTTCAGTGTGTACATTTTAGTACAGCTTGGAAAGGCTTGTGCAAGGTTTTTTTCAGAATTTCACCCAAGGTATTCTACCTAAATGTGATGAATCCCACAGAATACTATCAAAGACGTCCTCTCAAAATATAAAGCGGATTGACCCAGAAATGAAAGTAGATAAATTGGTATGGTTGCAGCATGTGACCTTAGCACGGTTAGGTGTGAACTAGGTATAAGCTGATTCTTCTTGTTCATTCCTTATCAGTGGCTTTTCCTTACCATTCCATATTATTCTTTTCTGTTCCTTAACAATTTCCCATAACTTTATTCTCTAAATAAAATAGTGAATTATTCCTGATTGTTAAATATCACTGCTGAACATCACAGAATTACTTTCAGAGTTCGTGTGATATACCTGAACCATCCCAGTAGTTTGTGGACAGAATGGAATTTGAAATCCAGGTCCACGATTTTGTTCCAGAATGGCCAAGTACAACTGAAAATCACAAAACCCCACACACTTGAGAGTTTCTCGAACCATTCATGACAGTGGAAAATCCCCATTATTTCAAAATATCGGGTTTCATTAGTCTAACTGATTAAAATAAGTTAAAAACTTCCGCAATAGGAGTAGGGTCTACTGTTTGAAGTAATTTGTAACTCACTGAAATTAAGGATAAACATTTTCAAGTGTACCAAATTCTAAAAATATACTTCCTTTCAATGGATAAACACAGAGATTTTCTCTTCTTACTCTTTTTTGCACTAAAGAGTTGAGATTTTGTATGAGCAACTAATCAGTTATCTAAAGGCTTCTCTACGTATTGCAAAGGTTACAAAGATCTTTTTGCATGAGAAACAGTGCCGCCAAAGTTTTTATTAGATTAATATGCATTGAGTCTGTTTTGTAAAAGTTAACTTCATATACAAACGCCTTTATTTGGTTGAAGTCTGTACTCTAATACTCTGTTACTCTGGAATATATGCATATTCTCCATCTAGGGGTTATAAAGTGCTGCTTAAAACACTAGCCTATGATTTCAGATTTAATAGCCTGTGTATTAACAAAGATTTACAACATAAATATTGTATTACAATTTTGTGAAGTCAATGATTCCATCAACAATGATGACAAGCAAAATGAGGACATTATTTATGGTTGTAATTGTGTACAATTATTTCTTGTTTGGTTATCAAGTAATATTGGCAGTGTAATTGGTGATTTTGATGGCATTTATTGACATGAGGAATTAACAGGACAAAACTTTAATACTGTAACATATATATGACTTTTGAGAATGTGAAAGTATTTAAATTAACTCATAAAGTGAAACATTAATTTGCATATGGCTGTGAAAGGTCGCCAATGTTTTGTTGCATGTGGCATAGCCCTGGTGATTGGGGCTCTGTTGGGGTTTGTTGTCACATACTTAGTGTTAACACATGGGAATGAAATGATTGATAAAAGTGTGTACAGAGAATCAGACAGTCTAACCAGAGAGGCGGATGACAGCATCTCTCCGAGACTACTGGGGGAGATTAATGCAGATAATATCAGAGGGCATCTCAGGTAAGTGAGATACTTTCATGTAACTCTTCATTCCTCCATGTACTGCAAGACTTTTGTCAGTAAAGTCTGTCGTGGCCATGCACACACAGAGATTTTAGAACTGAGAAAAAAATAAAGAAAATCCACTCCATGACACCTTAACACAAGCACACACATAAAGATTTATGTTTAACAGTGGGTTCACAAAGCTAGTCAATTAGAATTTTTGCAGAATTATGAAGGGGTAACCAAATGTGTCCAGGGCGATAGCATATATATGCTTAACATTATATTGGGATATGTCCTATTGTCGTCAGTTGGATACTACTACTACTACTTATTATTATTATTATTATTGTTATTATTGGCCAGGCATTCAATTTGTGAATGAGGTGGTGTTTTGTTTAGAAAAAACTCAGAGAAAATTGCAGATGAAGGGCTAAATGTAATTTAGAATTAATGTGAACTGAATATATCATTCCAGTTGAAAGTAAAAGTAAAACTCTTCTTAATTCACCAGTTTGTTGTGTATATTACAATGACTGAAAGCCATATTAAGTTAGTGTATGTTTAGGTGTTTACATATATTATACAGATTGTTTACAAACAATTTAGTGAATAAATGAATCCACCAGAAAGTAAAACAACACCAGACGTGTAAACACAAGATTATGTGAAAAAAAACGTCTGAGGAATTAGTTGTTTAAACTGAAAATCCCTTTCAGAAGATAAATATAGAAATTATACTAAATGATAATGATTATGTCTTTAATTAGTAGTTAGCTGCAACATATAAACTTATCCTGTTCAGAAAGAGATGTAAATCCTGTTTTATGAATTGTAGCTTCCCAGATATGTAGTTATATTCTCCAGAATATAGATCACAAATGCAAACAAAGTGGACTTCATCCTCAATTTCATTATTTTGGCACTTTTTACAAAATCACTGCTCATGAGATGTTCTGTAATTGGGATCTTTGTGACATTGTTCATGGGACTTTTAAAATAGCCAGTCATTTCAATATCTTGTTGAACAAGATGTAACTGCGTAGCTTGTAGCTTTGGTTTAGATATGATATTTTCTGAACATTAACCATACAATTCCTCATAATTTTTTTTTGCTTCATCTTTCTTATGTCAAACAATTCACATCAAAATATTGTATTATCACTAAGACCAACTTTTAAAAATCTTTTCTGGATAGAAGTTTAGGGATCACTTTCATTAACTAATTACGAAAATGTAAAGATAATATATGTAAATGATATTTTATATTCAACCATGCCATCTCAGATTGTAATTGCATAAATTCCCCATTTACACTACAGCCGATATGTCACGTGGTTAGAGGTTTTCTGACGTGACAAAACTGCTTCCAAGGATGCCACATACCTTCTGAAATTTGTTGTAGCATTCACACTACAGGCTGTATAATCCATGGTCAGAGGCATTGGGTGAAATGCCTCTGTCTTTCCACTACCGTCTGAGGTTCATACGCTACCTTGTGACACAGTGGCAGAAACATCCATTTACCTCCACTCACCTTATGTCGCCATGTTACACCGAAAGACGACCAAGTCATAACCTTATACACACTGTGGACCTACACCTTCAGTTACTGTAGCAAGAAATTCATCTGTGCATTCTCAAATTCATCTGCACATGCTCATGGTACCAAACTCAGAGGTGGAAATTTTAAACATTTTAAAACTTTGGTTGATGCGCAAGGTAATGGATGTTTTACCACTGTGCCACAAGTTCGCATACAAACCTTGGACGGTAGTTGAAGGACTCGGGCATTTAACTGCATGTAGTGTGAATGGGGTATAAGGAAGCCCATTTATGGACACCAAGGAAATACTGTAGAGCTCTACTGCTACCGTGCATAAGTTGGACACAGGCATAAGTTGGCCGCCCTCACCACACCTTCACAGGGCTTTAACATGAGTGGCCTACTACACTCTGAAATCATGTATTATTGTTAAACTTATTATATGCAACTGTTTTCATTGGTGTACAATAACCTATTTGTCTTTCTGGAGCCTTTAGATGAGCCACGGCCAACTTATGCCTTTGGCGAATTTATGCAGGGTAGCAGTACAGTATATTGAACTTTTCAGTCTGGAAGGTGATTACTAAAATTCCATATTGCAGCTCCATAGCTAAGTATCGGAAGTATTGTTGTTTCAAATATTTTGGCAAATATGTCATACCCTACACTAGCATGTATCTGCCACTCTGAACACAACTTTTCAACTATTTGAATGACCTTTTCACTCTGTTAACAGTCACCTAAATGCATAAAAGCTATGAAATATCTCTAGTGTTACAACTTCTCTAAGTGAGGAGCGACATCATTCTAAAATAGATGATTCATTATTACAATCAATAACATTGCTCCAAAAAATCCTTCAGAATTACATATAACAATCAACAATAGATGCACCAATGCACTTATGATGATACAATATGATCAAATTCATTCGATTCATACTATATACCTCAAGCCGGTTTCATGAAAGGTCTTAGCCTAGTCTCATACTAAAAGTTAAGACTTATGTCTCAAATATTTGAACATTTTAGTTCAGCCCATGGACTTGGGGTTTTTGGATTAAACTAATGGTCTATAAGCTTCAGCTCACTGACTTAAATGATAAAACCGCTAGGGACTTAAGTTTTATAACAAAGGTTCAAATATGGCTGTCATAATCCTTTCTCCACTTCAAAATTTGAAATCGATGAAAATAAGGTACAGATACAATGTGTATAAAACTATCAACGTAAGTAGTCTTTGGATATTTTTATGCAGTTACAAGGCTTTCCTTTCTATAACAGCATCTCACAACAGATAAAATGTTTCAAACAAAGGATGAATATCATCAGCAGAATATATTGATTAGAAAAAAGTTTTCACATGACTTACAAAACCAACCAATTAACACAACTTCCTTATATCTATCCTTAGATCTATTTTAATTTGTTTTTCCGCCGATCAGTTAGGTGTGTCAGAGCCTTAAGGATTACATTGGTTCTAAGCCACAAATGGTAAGACAAATTATTTGAAAACTTACACAAGACCCAAATACATGATATGAATACAAACAATGTATTATACGCTGCCAGATGATGTACTACCTACTACTATTATTTGTTTGTGTTTTTAGCTGTGTTGTCTTTTAGTCATTAGGGTATCGTGCATTTGGAGGAACTAAAGGACACTTGTACACAGAAAAAGTAAACAGGGGAGTGCATATGTGGACGGGGTCACAAATATTATGCCTTCAGTCCTTTTAACACCTTAGTTCATGTTGTCTAAAGTTGCTTCTGATTTTACAGATTCTTCAAACATTGAAAACGTAAACTAAGACACAATGTTCAGCCTCCTCCCAAAGAAAAATAAAACCCAGGACATTTACTGAATTTTTGTAATGTGGAGGAGACAGGAAGTGACCCCTTGTATTTTAAAATCAGGTTTTTAGATATCACCTGAATTGCTTATTCAGACCAGGGCCTTAGTAAGAAAGCACAGTTTGACCTCATTTTAGTCTAAAAAGCTGCATAAGCCAAACAACAGTAACCATGCTTTTGGACTGAACGTGAAAATTGGCATTTTCAACTCCTTTCAATGTCATATATTGTTGTGAGCCATATTTGAACCAATGTCCATACAGATGAATACCAGGTTATTGAAAATTTAACAACCACCCCACCATTGAGACTTCCTCATGCTTGTGTTCAGAAAACTGACAGCTCAGTCCCACCTGGCGGGAACTCCAGCAGACAAAAAACAGGCAGAAGAGATGAAGGTCTTCTGGGAGAGTCAAGGACTGACGTCCTGGCTCACTCCATATGATGTACTGCTATCTTATCCAGACAAGGACAACCCGAACAGGATTGAACTGAGGGATGGTTCAGGGAAAGTCCAATTCACAACACAGCTTATGGAGAAGAGGTTGAGACCTGAAGAAAGTCATACCAGTGTGATGCCACCGTTCAATGCCTTCTCAGGCAAAGGCACACCAGAGGTAAGTGAGTGGTGTGGAATTTTTATCTCTGAAGGCCGTGGTCGGGAGATTATAAAACGCCTACCATCCGTGCCTCCATCCGTGCGTCTGTCTGTCCGTTCGTCACGTTTTTTCATGTATTAATAAACCTTAATATCTCATTCACATCCTTATTTCACCCTAATTATTGGTGCTATGGTTTCTGAATATAAAGACAGACCATCAAAACTCCTGGCCTTCAAATGTTTTGCCTCAGAAAAATTTTGACCTTATTTTGAAAAACAAAATGGCCGCCATAGCCAATTATTTAAAAATCATTAAGATGCTCTAAAACTTGAAATATTGCAGCTAGGTTCATCAAATATGCGCAACATATATATGGCTAGGAAAGTTAGCCTGATAGTAATTTAGCCTAGTTTCAAAAACAAAATGGCCGTCATATCACATGTTAAATGGAATTATCCTATTAAAAAGGCCTCATATCCCTTATCATTGCTACTAGGGTTTCCAAATGTGAAAAGGACTTATACGAAGTCAAGGCCTGAGACTATTTTCCAATTGCTGACTTTTACCTTTGACCACTTCTTTGACCCATGTCAAGTGGGGTTATCTTACTACAAAGGCCTTATGTCTCCTTTAGTTCTCCATTATTATTGATTCTAAGGCAGGAGATAATCGCTGCGGCAGTGGCCTTGTCTAATGTGAAATTTATGTGTTTAGTATGGGCAAACAGCTTAATCGGTACTAAACTGTTGATATATTGAAACAGTGTAGCAATTGATATTGTAGCAATTTGAATATAATCTTTTGGTTTTCAAGATTATCAACGATTCCCAGCCTCATTACATATCATATCTAATGAAGTCCAGCAGTCTTACTCATGGCCATAAGCTATCAGTTTCTTTGGTTTCCTCAAAAGTCAAATTGTTAGATGTGGCTTTTTTGCTGCACCAGAAGAATGAAACAGGTTGCCACAAAATATTAGATCATTTTAGGCTATCTTTGGTTTCAGAAGCCACCTTAATATTTATTTGTTTAGATAGTAATATCCTTACTCGTTAACTACACCCTGGTTGGCGCTTATGAGGTATAAACCTCTGCTTGATATTGGATAATCCCCTTTCTTTGGAATTCAGCACATTACAGAATTTGCACATATTTTGTGGTGCATAATATATTTTTAAAATTCCTATATTACTATTTTATAGGCCATATCTTGGTAGTCTTAATATTGCAGGGAAACATCTCACCCTTGCTAATAATGATATGATTTTGCACTGTAAACCACCTGGAATAGGAAGAAACTATCAACTATCTCACTTATGCCTCGTGAGATCAAACCGGCCGTCTTGGAGATTGCAGGAGAGTCTTCCACCTTCTCACTACTGAATCAAATGACAAATACAGAATAGAAAAAGGCTTGTTTTTCAACTGAAAACATCTAATGCCATTTAAGATTCAACAAGGTAGCCCTGGAAAGTATGTATCTTACCATTAACTTGTGACTGGTGTTCCTTGAATTTGTTTTAGTTCACTGTGAACTGTGTTATTTACTGGTGAACAGGGTCAATTGATTTATGTAAACTATGCAAGAGTGGAAGATTTCGCATGGCTGAAAGAAGAAAAGAACATGGATTTCATTGACAAAATCTGCATAGCTAGATATGGCAAGATATTCAGAGGAAACCAGGTATTTTATTTTTTACTGTAAAACTCTGTATTACTCGTACGCCTCCTTTTAAAGATATGTACATGTTTTTTTATGAAGTATAAGACTTTATCACGTATAATATCATACATAACATGACACAAATGAAACTTTCCAGAACACAACAGTGCAATCACAATGATGTCACAATTATACGATGGTTATATTGGCATAACATATTTCAAAATAATTTGAGATGCTTCATATTCAAAAGTAGTTTGCAGTCTATTTTATATATTTTATATCCATATATTCGTCCAGTATTATACATCCCTGGTTATGTTTAACCAAAGGTCATTTTATAAAATGTGCAAAACTAAGGGAATGTTTTGGTAAATTATCTGTTTTAATACAAACTTATACATAACCAGACATTTTTCATAAATATACCACTTTCATACAAACTAAGATGTAGCATATTCCATCATGTCATTAAAAGGCATACAGTGCTGAAGCTTTCGGCTGTAAGGGACTGATCCTTTACACTGATCCAATTGACTATGGTACTGGTGACACTAGAGACAACCACCTGTATCCACACAGCTGGTGGATGCCCCCAACAGGAGTCCAAAGAGGCCAGCTGAACACCAGGAAGGGTGATGCCCTCACTCCAGAATTTCCTGCTATAGGTTGCAAATTTATGCTTAATGTCTCTTTCAATTGCTATATAAATGACAGGAAAAAGCCTTAATGTATAGCATAGTTAACGACCTCCTCCCCCCCCCCCCCCAAAAAAAAAAGAAAAAAATCCTTTTAAAGGTTGAAATTTGGGGTATTTGTTTGGACTTGAACCTAGATATTAAATGATTTGATTTGTTTGGGTTTCAAGAGCTTTTATAGATACATACTAGTTAGTCAAGATTCTACAATGTAAACTGCCAGGCATCGGTAAGCAAGTACCAACTTTCTCACATAGGGTCCGGGGTTTGAACCGCAGATTCCTTAGATGGGTATCTATTAAGTGTGATGTACAAGTGAAACACAAAGAAGTATGGGTTGGTTTTGTAAGAAGGTACATTCTAGAAAACTTGAAATTGGAGAAAAAAGGCAAAAGTTTGACAGTGCATAATATTGCTATAAGTTTCACTGTCTGTTTACATGTCAGTTATATAAATAATTATAGACCAAAGACATAAAGGCTTATTTTGTGGAGAGAATATTATCATATTAACAGATCTCCATGACTTTGCTCTCAGTGTATTAATGTCTAGATACATGTTTCACATTTCAAACATCATTAACACCAACCGCACGAATCCCATACATTTTGATAGCTGCATTTATATAATATATCTAAACAATTCACAATATGATCTTTCTGATTTTCTTTCGTTGTTTTGGTGAATTCAAATAAAACTGTTTTCCAAAATGAAACAACAAATGCTTTTGTGCATGTTGCTATCAGATGTAGTACTCCAGTTGCACCCAATTGTATTCTTTTAAACAACAGGATACTATCTCAAAGTGTAAATCCTTGCTTAAATTGTTCTGAAGCATTTAGCTGAAACATATTTCACCCATAATGTGTATTCCTTGCCAAGTGTTATCCGTGGACCATTGGTTAGATTTGGGATTGATAAGCAATGTGGCAATGTGTTTTAAATGATTTAAAGCAGTGGCCATCTGTGAATAATAATAACTAGAAAACACTCATAGAGTGCAGACTTCCACAGGGGGACATTTCAAAGGTCACTGAAAATACATTTTGAAATGGGAACTCTGAAATTTGGGATGGGATATGATTCGGATAATTGTTTAACAAATTGAGTACATCTTCCTCTCGTCAGGCTCTACCCAATTTTTTTAGTTATCGCAGTCACAAACAGACAGACGCACCCCTAAACATAACCTCAGGTGGAGATAATAATAATAATAGGAATATCTGCACAAGTGCTGTGGCAGTTGTTAGCACAGTGTAGCCTTGCTAAAGGCTCAAGTTTCTTTGCAGTTCGGGAAAGTTTTCAGTTCAGATAATGGAGTTTCAGTTTCTATAATGTACTCATACATGTACTGATGTACTGACTTTAAAGCAACAAACAGCGAAGTGCCTGATGCAGTTCTATATGTTAACATGTATGAGTGCTTTATGAATACCAAATATCTGTGTGCATGTTTCAAAAGATATCATGCAAATTTGAGCCTTAAGCAAGGCTAAGCACAGTGGTAAACATATTGAGGTATTTGTTTTGTGTGTGTGAGTCGGGGTTTTTGTTATTTATCACTGTGTTTCAAGCTAAGGTTAACCTAAACTCTTTTGATATATAAGCACATTAAGGAATGTGTTACAGTAGCAGTTGCCTGAGTGAAAGGGAACTGAAACAAGGCCAAAAGGGGTTTCGATTTAGTAGCACCAGCCGCAAAGCCATCAGAGACACAAGTAGTACACCGAAGCGGTCACCCATCCCAGTGCTAATGTAGCCCATTGTCCCTTAACTTCAATGAATAGGCAGATACTCGACACACTGCACCACAATTCATGAAAGATCGGGCAAAAAAAAAACCAAAAAAAAACCCGAGCTTCCTAGAAGTGCGAGGTCTTAAAAAGTTTGACCACAGGTAACATTGGGCTCAAGTAGAGTTTCATATTTTGTTACTGGAAAACATGTTCAAGAAACTTTAAGTTTCAGGCGATGTATTATGCAATCTCCATTACTTAGTTAAACTGATATATGGAAGATAACTACTATGAACAGTTTTTTGAACACTTTATCTTTTAGCAAATTATTTTTGTCATATTTGTCCTTACTTTGAGAGTTTTAAACCAGATATTTTTGAGATCACTGGCTAACAATATTAAACACACAAACTGTCATTGTGTTATTTGATTTCATCTTGAATTTAAAATGATGTTCAACTGGAATTCTGAGTTACTTTTTAGTGTTATGCAAGACTCTAGATGCTTTATCATATACTTTCAGCTTATGAGGTATTATGAGATTAGACAACGTCTAACTTTTTTCAGAAAGTGCCTATAGGATAAAGGAAGGGGATGCTAGCTTGCCCAGGATTCCTGTTCATTCTATCAGCTATGGAGATGCACAGATGCTGCTTCAGTAAGGCTTAATTTTGATATATATGATTTGTGATAAATATAAAGGAGATCTGGACTCATACTAGACAACTAGAAATGGACCGCTATAAGAATTTTTTTAAACATGGCATGTAAAAGTGAAAAAAACAAATCCCAAAATACACTATGTATACTCACAATCTTCCTTTTATAAATGAAAAAAAAATACTCATTCTTAAACCAAGTAAAAAATAACATTTTATTTATAAAACTTTTATGTTATTTTAGTACTAGGTCTTCCATTGAATTTGCAAGTACTAGACTCCATTTATAAATGATAAAATAATTCAAAAGATTTCACTGTTTTGCTATAATTCTCGCCAACTTTAAATGGTGTCCTATTTTTTATTTGCAACCTCCACGTGTGAAATATCACTTTAAGATTAAAAAAAATGATATCTTATAATTGGCATAATATGGTTGCTCAATATTGTATTAACACTTTCTTTCCTAAATATATGTATTCTCAATTTTATTAAAACATTTTCTGCACTTAATAACCCTTTAATAATTCTCTCAGCAATGGTATAGTCAAAGAACAAATGTTCTACTCTTTCTGTGCTAATTTTGTGAAAGTAACATTTGTCTTTCTTTTTGACTTCTAGTAGCAGAATTATTTATTTGTTGTAAGACCTCTCAGTAACATGCATCTACAGTACTGATAAGCTTCACATTTTGCATGCACACATCTCAATTCAAGTTTTAAATTCAGATACATACAATGAAATATTGCTGAATAAAAATACACTTAAGAACACATACATTTGAGGACCAGGAAGGATAAACCATTACCTCCTGTAAGAAGGTTATATTTTTGACAGCGTTTGTCTGTTTGCAAAAATAACTCAAAAAGCTATGTACAGGTTGTGAAGAAATTTTCTGAAAATGTTGAAATGTTGACGATGCTAAAAAGGGTCAGATAATTTTGATTTTGGTAGTCAGATGGATAGCCGTCTGGATCCAGGAACAATTTCAAGGATTTTTATTATTGCATTTATATAAATACCTTGACAGAGGTATCCACTCTTCAAATGCTCTTTTTAAATAAGTGAAGTGCTTTAACTGTAAAAATTCATTGTCCATGCCTAATCAGTCTCACTCTGTAATTTTTCCAGAAACATGACGGGTGCGAAGGCTCCAGTAGATTGGCAAGGTGGTCTACCCATCACATACAGACTGGGGCCTGGATTTACAAATACTGAATGGTGATATACTTAAAATACCTAGAATATATGTACCAAATACCATTGTATGAACAGATTGATTGGGTTTAATGTCATTTGCAATGCATAGGTCACAATACAATCGGTAAATATTAGTTGATCAAGATTCTTCATTGAAAACCCACTGGGCATTGCCAAGTAACTACAAGCATGTTCACTTCAGACAGGACCCACATTTGAACTGATGATCTTTTTTGTGTGACACTTGCTGACATGAAATCGGCAAAATGTATCCATAGTAAAGGGCACTGGTGCATAAATAAAACATATATTACTCAATGTAGCTTGAAATAGGTTCCCTGTGGACGGTATCACAAAGGGGTTTGGACTTAGCCTGAACTTAGGCTAAGTCGGGGAATTAAATCTGAGCCTTTTGTCTTTGCTTAGTCCAGACTTAAATGACTTAGCTAAGTCCAAGCTTACCATATAACCACAATGGTTGTCTATGTCATGTGACCCTTTTATATATTGTCAAACTGTTTTAGTTGTGCCGTATATCCTTTGTTTAACTCATTTTATCTTTGAAAAAAATGTTGTTTTTCAATGACAAGCCTTGTAACCACATAAATATGTCTCTACTTTAGGGAGGTGTACTATAAATATATTCTTCATTTTCATGCATTTCAAATTTTGAAGTGAGAAAAATATATGGTGGCCATATTTTAAGTCTTTGTTTACAAAAGTTAAGCCCACTCCCTGTTAGGCTTAGCCAAAGTCTAGATTTAGCAGCTTTGTGAAACCCTCTTAGCCTCATTGTAAGACAAAAGTCTTAACTTTAGTCTAAGTCCGGGCTAAGTCATTTAGTTAAACCGCCCCCTGTGAAATAGGTTTCCTACACAAAGATGTCAATTCGTGAACAGAAACTATTTTTGTTTATCTTCATGCTGCTAAATGATTGTTTATGAATTATACATTTTTATAAATATGGATAGCAAACCTAAATAAATTGAATATTATGTAAAATAGTTATCGGCATATAATACATGCATGTATGATATACAGTTTGTATATCATGGTATTCAGGTTAAATACACTATGTGGTGGATTCTATTAGAAAAAAATTACTCTGTTACAGTCTGTATATCATGGTATTCAGGTTAAATACACTATGTGGTGGATTCTATTAGAAAAAAAATTACATTGCTGTACAGTCTGTATATCATGGTATTCAGGTTAAATACATTATGTGGTGGATTCTGTTAGAAAAAAATTACCCAAGTGGTGCACATTTCAAAGTTTTATCACAAAAAAAGACAGTGTGATCCAAGTCTAAAGGTTTTTTTCTCTTTTTTATGATGCAAAATTTAGCTGTGAGATATGAATATGGGCACCAGTGAAAATATAACCTTCAATTTGTAACTTGAGATTTCTCTGTCATTTCTTCATAGATTTTAATGCATTAAAATGGGAAGTTCTGTAAAAGTATTTTTCTAATGGTGTGTGTATCATATTTTGGGTAACATGGTTTAATAAATATAAACGAAAAATCAGCACTTGACGAATTTGTAACACTATAATTGAAGGGAATTTTTAAAAATAAAACTATTTTTAAAATACTCTAAAATTGCAGAAAAAAATCGTCATGCATAGTATGTGATGCAAGGAATACAAAAGAAAGGCAGTAATAGCTAGTTGACAGTTTCTTATTGATGACAACCCTGTGTTATATTTTAAGAAGTGAGATTATATTATTAAGAGATTATATTTTATATCTAATCTAATCTAATCTACTGCTTTGCAAGCGCAATATCTTCCTCACAATGAGGAACTCAGTGCGCTAATTAAACAAAGTCATTATCATATGGAAGTTGAGGGGCGTTCAAGGTTGGTAATCCAGGATTGTGGATGTGAAATATATTATATAAAACTAGATTTACTTATCTTCCTACAAATGCATTCAGTAAATATTGACAATTACTTGTCACTGTCTCAGGTCTGTGAAGATGTTTATTAACACTGAGAACCAGGTCAGAAGAACCTACAATGCATTTGCAATGATCAGGGGCTCATTAGAACCAGGTATTTATTCAGTCAGACTTAATGTAATTTTATAATACATTGTGATATTTCGTCATATATATTGCTGAAATAAATTATCCTTTTCATAGTAACAAAAATAATATTGCATGCCTGAATTGATATAATGATTGATAAAATAATTACATAGGAAGTTAATATCAGTGGAAAAAAACTCTAAAAATAAGTGCAATATTAATTACCTTTCATACATTAACTGGAAAATGTAAAAAAATTCAAATACATTATGTTCTGGTATCTGGGAAGATATCATCCCCTCAAGCATACATATACTTATTAAGAAGCATCTTATTGGTGTTGGTGTGATTCAGTTATGTGTTACTGGGTAGTCACTTGACATTTATATACCACAGAAAAATTAGTGATACAATGACCTCATTTTCAGTTACAGAAAATGTACATTTTAATTTGGAAAGCAGGATATATGTATGCAATATGTATTTTTCAGGAATGAGGTATATTCCTGGCTGTTCATGGCAATTGGTGCCAAATTGTACACAAGACCTATATGCAGACTTCTTACAGACAAATGTGTACCGCACTTTACTATGAGGCATAGCCATTTGGGAATATGGAATTCTGACCCTACCCCTATTTTCAGATATATGCAGTCTGTATTGTGGATATCAGGGCCTACTTTAAGATATATGCTATCTGTGTTGTGGATATCAGGGCCTATTTTATGATATATGCAATCTGTGTTGTGGATATCAGGGCCTATTTTATGATATATGCAATCTGTGTTGTGGATATCAGGGCCTATTTTATGATATATGCAATCTGTATTGTGGATGTCAGGGCCTATTTTATGATATATCCAATCTGTATTGTGGATATCAGGGGCCTACTATAAGGTATATGCAATTTGTAATGTGGATATTAGGGCCTACTATAAGATATATGCTAATTGTGTTGTGGATATCAGGACCTACTTTAAGATGTATGCAAACTTCATTGTGGATATCAGGGCCTACTTTAATTAGATATATACACTCTACATACTTTCAGTGTTGTCACCTTTCAGACAGATATGTCCTGCTTGGGAACCACCGGGATGCCTGGGTGTTTGGGGCTTTGGACCCTTCAAGTGGCACAGCAGCCATGTTAGAATTATCACGTGCAATGGCCAAGATGGTGAAAGAAGGTTATAATCAGTTTCCATTCTCTAGAGCAGAAATAACACACTTTTTCATAATTTAAATGCATGGGAGATATTTAAAATTCAACTGTAACTTTTAATTTAACTAATAGCTAAGATAAAAATCAACACATCAAATGTAATTTCAGTGAAAACACACAAAGTTATAAATAAGCCACAATGACGTGGTATACAGGCAAGTAATCCTGTTCTATTCAAAGGCTGGCATCCCAGAAGGAGCATCATGTTCTGTAGCTGGGGAGCAGGGGAATATGGCCAAATCGGTTCAACAGAATGGGTGGAGGTAATAATTAATACTGACTCAGTATAACACATTCAGCAAGATACCTTGATTTTCTTTACTAACAAATAAAACTTTTGCTTTATTTTTTTCTCATTGGCACACTAAACTGAGTTTAACAGGATTTTATTTGATGTCTACTGAATTACAATTTTGCAAACAAACACTAAACTCTCTTTGCTGGGGTTGTGGGTTTAAAGTTGGCTCTTGGGGACACCTGGGAATTATGGGGAATTCTTTTTAATAGAAACTACAACTGCTGGAGGGAATTTAATACATGATTTTATATTATTAAATTTTGCAAATGTTATAATAGAAGTTTATTTAGGTCAGTGGATTACCAATGACTACTTGGTGTATTCTAGCAATACAGAACTATGCTATCGGAGCGGGCAGTGGCTTACCTCAATGTAGACACTGCTCTGCAAGGTACGTACACAAACCTTCAATTACTGATTTCAATAACTGTGTATCTTTATATTATTGTACAGTTTAAAGGAGGCACAGGCCAAAAAATAGATAAGTTAATTGTAGTGTCTTAACTTATGTCATATTTAAATTTGTGTATGTAAAGGTATTAGCTTACTGTTGCTGAAATTTTTGAAGAAAACCTTTGATAATCAAATACTTAATAACTTGCACAATTTTATAAAGTTTTGAATCACCGGTAGCCAGTCATTCTTATTTTTTTCAGGAAACTTCACCTTTTCAGCAATTGCTATGCCAGTCTTACAAGATACTTTGTATGATGTGGCTAAAGTGGTAAGTAAATTGCAACCAACAATTTATTAAATTTTTTACACCATATGGAATTTTATTATTCAGAAGTACATAAGTTGTCTATTATTACTTTACTTCTGTTGTTTAATACCAATTATTACATTAACAGAGAATTGATTTGATTTGTTTGGGTTTAACATTGCCTTCAACACATTGCAACAGTTGTATCATGACAGGAGATAGCTTTAATGGGCAGAGGAAATCAGTACATACTAGTGAATTGCCGGACATCGTTAAGCAGTACCAACTTTCCCCACATAGGGTCTGGGGTTTGAACCACAGACCTCAGAGGTAGAAGAATAGAGAAATAATAAAGAAAACATTTGTTGAACTGATATTGTTTGTTCAGTTTAGAGGAGCATGTGCATAGTTACCTATCCATAATTAATGTGCTCCATCACTGTTTTAATTGAATTTGTGTTTCACTTTTGTTTGAATATCACATATAATGGCTACAATGCCCTGTTCATCAAAACGGTAACTTTGAGGCTCTGCTGTAGAGTGGACTCAGAACAGAAGGTTTGTTATGAAAGTCAGTTTGACCTTGTTGACCTGCTAGATCTTTTCTTAGAGCCAACTTAGTTTTAGAGGTAGGAATATTAGGCAACTACAAGTCATGACAATCATCTTTTTATATGCCAGGATATCTTAATCCTTTGATTCTTCTATGCACATTTATTGCATATTCAAACAGTGTCTGCTGGGCTGAATTAAGTACAGTGTATTTTGCATGTGCTCTTTGTGATATTTCTAGACATGTTTCATGTGTTAAGATACCAAACCCAGATGAAGCTGAGAAGCAAGCTGGTAGAAAGATGGTGTATGACACCTGGGCAGCCAGGTACCCAGCCATAGACGGTAATGGGCAGGACACAGTGCTGCCAAAGTAAGTCAACTCAGTGGTGATAAACTAACTACCAAAAGAAAAGTAGATCAAAAAGTTAACAGCTATGTGAAAACAAAGACAACCCCAAAGCATCAGATGGATTACAATGAAGACAACCCAAAAGCATCAGATGGATTACAACAAAGACCACCCAAACTGTTACATGGATTGCAACAAAGACAACCCAAACGCATCAGGTGGATTACAACATAAACAACCCAAAAGCATCAGATGGATTACAACAGACAGCCCTAAAGCATCAGATGAATTGCAACAAAGATAACCCAATAGCATCAGATGAATTGCAACAAAGACAACTCAAAAGCATCAGATGAATTGCAACAAAGACAACCCAAAAGCATCAGATAAATTGCAACAAAGACAACCCAAAAGCATCAGATGAATTACAACAAAGACAACCAAAAGCGTCAGATGAATTGCAATATGGTCTCCACAATAACTCACTTTGAATTACCAAGTAGATTCATTACATAATGTTTATATTTACAGTAACATATAGAATCTCACTAGTGGTTTATCATACTCTTTCTTGATGCCATTTTTGATTACTTTCTAAGTAATAAAAGTTTTGCACTTTCGTTGAATGGATACCAGTGTCTGTTCTCACCCATTTAATGACATGTATATGCTTTAATTTATGTTACTACTAAAACATTATTAAACAATAAATCAATAAAAATAACAATAAGCAATGATTGTCTTAAATAAATGTGAGGCAAATAGCACTGTTTGATATTCTATAAAAGATCTTGTCAGTGTTGTATAGTTAGGATTAAAACGATGTAAAATTATACTGATTATGTATTTGGACAAACTCAGTCTATATTCTGTTCGTTAAATTTCGATTTCAGAGCTTTATAAAATGTTGAACCAGAAATTATATGCCTAAAATGATGAATCACCATTAATATATATCATTTCAAAAACAGATACATTTGTCACTTTCAGGATTCCTATTCTGGGAACTGGTAGTGACTATGAACCTTTCATCAGTAGAGTTGGTGTGACATGTGTCAGCTTTTGCTTCACCTATGATAAGTCAAGGAGGTTATCTTCATATCCTCTCTATCACTCAATGTACGAGACATTTCACCTAGTTGATCAAATCATGGATGCCACATTTGCAGTAAGTTATAATAAGTCATCATTTTACAGAATTTAGGTTTGTTTTTCCAGCATTTTCACCAGTTGTCCTGTTTCACTTTGGTGATCAATCACAAGACATAAAAAACATTATATGTCCTATAAGGTTTCTGGGGAAAGTGGGAAAATTGTGATGGTTGAAATAAAAATCTATAATATTTTAGCAGAGGATATAAATCTACAATATCCCCTGAATGACCACTCCTTATGGTATAATTTCACGGTGGACAGATCAACCATAACAAAGTGTAACTATACCTTAACTTTATTTTTCTTTATGCGGTAACATCTTTAGAAACTCAATACAAAAAAATGTGTTTTAATTATAAGCAGTTGTTTTCTTGTATTTAAAAGACACAAGAAATATAAAAATGGAAAAAAAACCCTAATATATTTCTTCCTCTTTAAGAATACTAAAATAAAAATAAACTATAAATTTTGAATCATCATTTTACTTTTTTGCTTTAATCATTGTCAATCTATGATATATTCAAATCTAGACCATTTAAGAGGTCTTTGGATCACAACAGGAGAAAGCCACAGCTTCTGTTTCTGGGTCTAATTCACCGACGTTCACCTAGGTGAAATGTTTCAATGCTCTCTTGTGCATTTACAGTTTCACAAGGCTACAGCCCAGTATTGGGGTGAACTCGCCCGCAGACTGGCTGATAGTTATATCCTGCCCTATGACGTCAGGAAATATGGCAAAATGCTAAGAAAATATCAGAAAAATATCATTTCCAGCATACAGAATACAGGAGTAGCAGGAATTGAAGCAGAACTGGCAGATTCCCTCAGTATGTGTCATGATTTATTTTTCTCATTTATTCATGTTAAATCTTCTACCTTAGGCCCACCTTCACCAGTTAAAATACTAGTTATCTAAGGTCAGCAGTAAGGTCTGTGTGGCGATCTGATATGATCTGATATATTCAGAACAAGTCCTTTTCGAGCTTAATAAAATAGTGAAAAATGCTCAGGTTAAGAAATAAATAAAATCATGACCATTCCAAAATGGGGTGAATGCTATGTGCTGACAATATATTCTGATCCCAATAAAAATTAGAGATCTCTTCCAACTAGATATTGCTTTTATAAAAGGTCTCATACTATATCATCATTGGTACAACACCAACTATGTTACCAGATTCTCTCAAATCTTATCACCATTGGTACACACAGACAAGGCATGTCATAACAGTACCAACTATATATCAGGTTGTCTCATATCTGGTCATCATTGGTGTATATAGTTCGTTTATATAAGTAGCCATTTTAGTGGTTATAAAAACTATCTGAGAGAACATGTGGATCACTGAAATGAAACAACTGGTGCTCTTGATACACCAAACATATATAGGAAAATATTCACAAATACTAAGACTACATTCATTGTATTAGCCAGTCAGTGGCAGTGATGAAAACTGATGGATCCCTTTCCTGTTTAACTCTTGAAAAATCAGTTGTATTCTGGCAACCTGTTTTAACACTTTTTGTTTTTGTCGAGAGCTTTCCAAATTTATACTAGTATTGAACACCCGACTAATTATTAAACCATTGAACTTATATCAAGCTTTTTGTGTTGTTTTGGTGGTCAGGATTTCTTGATGAAGCTATATTTAAGATAACAACAGTGACAGAAGGGTTTCACAGAATGCTTCTGAAAGTCAACAAGGAAAAGTAAGGGGAAGTTTACAGCAATGTTTAATGTGTTACATATAATTTTATTAATAATCTATTTTTGTATTTAATATTTTACATCATCCCTAGTACCTTTGCATTGGTTATATTATTATGGGCAGCTAGAAAGACAGAAAAAACCATCATATAAAGTTGATCAATGTTCTGTACTGTAAATCGCTGGCTGACATCACACAACTACCAGCTTTCCCACTTGAGGTCCTGTCGGAATTCAAACTCTGATCTCAGAGGTGGGAGGCCAGTGTGTTTACCACTGTGCCACAGTGCACCCCCAACTTATAATCTAAACCTAAATATGTAGAATTAAAACTAATGATGATTATAATGGCATGTTTGTTCTTACTAAACATGGTAATTCACAAAAACAGCCAATTTCACCGATTATAATCTGAAAGTATTTTTTTAAAATTCTTTGTTATGAATTCATACTTTGGCCTGCTATGGAATAATGAAAAAATGGCTCAAACAAAACATTGCCTTTTAAAGCTTAAACAGTTTCTACCTTATTGCTTAGTCCCATAGAAGTGCGTATGCTGAATGACCAAATGCTGAGATTGGAAAGAGCTTTCATCAATCCATCAGGACTTCCAGAAAGACCTCTTGCAAGGTAACTTATGAAATATCTTTGGTTTATTATTAAAATATGTGACTAATTCTAAAAGCTCTCCACAAATTATAGATATATTTTGTCAGTTTATACAAATGTTTATATGCTACAAAGTTTACTTGTTTTATTATTTTTTTTGTTTATTTTATACCACAGGAATGTGATATTTGCCCCAAGTGCCCACGGTAACTATGAGGGATCCAGTTTTCCGGGGGTAGTGGATGCCCTGTTTGAGATTAATAAACTCTCTGGCGAGGCCTTGACAGGAAGACTTGAGGAGGTGAAGAAACAAATATCTGTTGTCACATTTCATATTAAGTCAGCAGCAGCCTTGCTACAGGACTATGATGGTTTTCAGTATTCTTAAGTTATCCATTCACAAGCTGTTATGTCTGAGATGAAAAATGTGTAAACAAGGATTTTTCTCTCAAAATCTGCAACAGGACAACTAACTCTGACTTTCTCACAGAGATGCTATAGACCATTGACAACATGGTTACTACAGCTTTTGTTTGATTTTAAGTTTTTCAAAAGGTATTATTATATAGTCGGTGTGTGGTGCATAAATTATAAAAAGAAAATGAATAACCAGAATCTAAGTCCATATTTAACTTTATCATTCACCACTTTGCTTCAATGATAAGTAGAACAAGTCCATATGTACCACAAGTATTCAAAAACAAATTATCTGTGAAATGTATCCACAGTACCAGGCATCAATATATGTAAAAGTCGGCATGTGTTTATGTATTTGTAAGGCTATTCATCCATGGAAATTAAGTGGCAATGTGAATACAAACATATATAATCCAACTGTGTGTGTCCAGGTATTTAGGTCAAATATATTGTGTGGTTGATAATTAAAATTAAACTTTTTAGTGACATGGGCTCTGATCAACATATCATTTTATTGTCATGCTGCAAAGGGCAATGCAACGTACTTTGAATAATATGGCTTTTCAATCCTAATATCATCATACTAGATGTATGTAAAGTATAGTTTGTATTTGTTCACACTTAATAATAAAATAATAATATAATACACAACAATATAACAGTAATATCCCCCACCCCCCGGGGGGTGGAATCAGGGTATTCAGGTTTTAGTGTTTTGCAACTGGAAATATCAGCATATCAAATTAACGGTAAATGTTGTATGGTTAATATTCTTCTGTAGTCAGCCAATGGTACATAGTAAACTTTGTTCTGTTATAAACGATAAGGTACATCAGGCTAAAATATGAGAAAATATGAGAAAATATAAATTATTCAGTCTGTGCATAAGAGAGGCAACCTTAATACAGTATCTTGTTTATTTTATGTTGCTGAATCACATGTTTTAATTGTTTAGAACCACAAAGTTGCTGATATATTGTGAACTAGTTCTCAGAATTATCTTTAACTGAAATGTGTGAGTGGACATAACTGAAGGTTTGTGTGGCACATATGAAATCCAACTGGTTAAATGGTTATGGAATCACATTTAATATATCACAGAAAATGACATAATTTTTTGTTTTGATTCGTCAGCTATGTAAGAAGTTTTAAGATGATACTTTTGATGTCTGAATTAGAGTAAGAAATCTAAAATTCGCCACATTACTGAAATTCGCCACATGTGAAAATACTAATAAAATGAATGAATTGTGGTGAGATTTGTTGACTGTATAGTAAATTAAGACTTTTTGGACTGAAAAATACCAATTTTTGGACAAAAACATAATTTTCTCCATAAAATTAACTAAGGTTTTAGACGTGGCGAATTTTAGATTCCTGGCGAATTTTAGATTTCTTACTCTAATTCAAGTTGAGACAGTTGTCAACAATTTTGTAAAATGCATTATGGCCAAAAAATAAACTGGCCGTGATTAAGTCAGTACACCTGTCATGTGGCTCATTTTTTTATATTAAAAATACTGAATTAGTGTGTATGGTCACAACTTCTGTAATAGCTATTTCTAAAAATAATGACAAATAAAGTTTAACTGGAGGTTAAATAGCTGTGTATTTTATGTATTTAACTAATTATCTTATAAAGTTTTATGTTACATGCTATCAATATCTATTTGCTACCAACATTTATTTGAACAAGGGGATCAGAATTTCAGTGTTCAGTGGAAAATGACAAACTCTTGAAAGGTTAAGATGTGAAACCTACAACAACCTCTGAACATTCAAATACAATTTGTGTGGAGCATTAAAATTTCAGTGATAAATCTGCACAATTACCTTTGTTTTCACTATATCAGTCCACTCTGAGGTCAAGTTTGGCATCTGATCACATGCTGTCACCTCCATGTGGATTTAAGGGGCTATACTGTATGTCTGTTCCGATATGACTCTGGCTGTTGAATGGGACACAAAACCCTAACTTTGACTATGACATCAGCCCATTCCCTCCTTATGAGAGGTATTTGTAAGACAAAGTAAATATAAATGTGAGGAATTCTAGTAAAAAACACTGAAAAGGCAAGTAAGCCCCCAATTGGATTTCATCATTTTCTTTCATACTGACTTAAACCCTTTTATGACATCTATGGTTATGGTGTGGCTTCCTTCATTAAAAGAATAACATCAAATTTTATTAAGCTATTACCATAGATTTAAATTTGTCCAATGGTGACTCTTATCAAGTACACCAAAACTGTTATCGTGAACGACAATTATATTGTTAAACTGCAGATAATTCAAGTTCATTAAAGACAAAGAACTCAGTTTCTATTTATAGGTAAAACTAATTTTCAGCGCAATGGTGCAGCAAAATGCTATATCAAATGTTTTGTACATTAAATATCACTACATCAAGTAAAGTTTAACTTAACAGTCCTAACATTTCACTGACCTGTATCTTAAACTTGACACTATATAAGTTGTTTATTATCCATACAATACCATAATGTGCCAAATATTTGCAATTCATTATTTCATTTAAATGTGTAAATGTATCTGTTTACATCAAAAGTTATTGTAAATGCAAGAACATATGTTAAGTCCAATATAAACAAGTATTAAACTTTGTTTTATGATGAAACCATTCAATTTTTTAAATAATGATGAAAAGTGGTGAAAGCACAACAGATAACCCCAAACTATTAATGTATTTCAGTAAATCTTAAAACTTCTACAATGAAAAATGTAAATACACATATTTACTGATAAAAATGTTTACGGTAATAAACGTAGCCATATATATGTAGCCACAATTACAACATGAGAAAGTAATTTTTCTAGTTCAAAATTCTAACCAGCAGTTCTTTGAAATGATTTTGAAAGAGTCTAGTGTGAGAATAACCCCTAAATGGATCCCAACTTGAGTGTGCTGTTGTCGCCACAGGTGAACTGTGATCTCTAAGAGAGCCATTGCACCTTGGCAATAATGCTTTGAGATAGGCTTGTAATCCTGTAAAATGTCAGATCGGGAGGTAGATCTTTTCTATCACAACAATCTTAAGGTCATGGCAAATACATCACGTATGGAAGTTGCAGAATTTCTTGATATGTTCCCGATTGGATGTGATCGCAAGTCCATCGCCAACAGTCCAACTGCTAGTAATCCTTATCAGATTTTATCATCTTAAGCTTATTGTAAACCTATTTTTGCTCATAAAGTCATCCTTTTGACCTTACAGTGATCTTAAACTTATTTTTTATCTTAAATTAATCTTTTAAGATTCATAAACCAATAGTAAAATTATCTGGAACCTACGTCTGGGAATCTCTGCATTATCGAGATGAGATTTTAAGCATATCTCAAACTACAAAAAATATTTTACTAGAATTACAATATGAGAATGTAAGTCTTCTAGTTCAAAATTTTAATTAGCAGTTCTTTGCTATGATTTTAAAAGAATCTGGTGAGAGAATCACCCCTGAATGGACCCCACCATGAACTGGTGGGAGTGTGCTGGTGTCTTCACAGGTGAATTGGAATCTCTGAAGCATACTCACAAGGAAAAGGAACATCTCAGATACAGCTAGCTTTTCTCCAAGGCACATTCTCTTCCCTTGGAAAGAACAAGCATCATTTACATCATAAGGACAATCAGTTGCTCAGTAAATAAGTGTATACTCATTTCAAACAAAACCTGTTACTGGCTTGACATATGCACAATTGATTTTATGTGGGTTCAACATTGCTTTCAGTGTATAGTCTCTATCTATTTAGCTTAAATCTTTTTAATTTCTTCATTGACTAATAATAAAGTCAAAAGTGCAAAGATAAATTCATCGTAAAGGTTGTGTGCACCAATGACAATTTGATGCAATCCGATCCATTATGATAATATAGTTAGAACTGCTAAAATATAACTTGCCTTTTTACAAAAAATGATATGATATGAATTGATACAAAATAAATTTTATTTGAAGAGTTCTCATAATTTTATTAGATTGGTATGTATCATCATCACAAAACAATTAGCAAAATTGCACAGTTTTTTTCACCAGTGTATTCAATGTTCTAACAGGGTATATATTTGAGTTTATCATATTGGATTGGTAATACCAATTTGGTATGCCAGTCATATCGATGAGTCATAAATTGGGGGCTGAGAGTTGGTAACCATAGGTTGGTTGAGAACAGAACAGCACTATGGGGCATATGCTTGGTTGAAAAGGCTGGTTATCAAGCTGTGACAAAAGGGGCATATAGAGATGGAGTAGTCCTAATATATTCAGGAAGCCCATTCTATATGACTATAGCAACATAGGACAGTATTTGAGCAAGATACTGAATTGTAAACTACTGGACACTGACAACTGCAAACTGGCCTGCTTAAGGCCAGGCCTCATATTGATTAATAGTCTTATTCTTAGAATTATTCTTGTTTTTAGAATTACTCTTATTCTTAGAATTGCTCTTATTCTTAGGCTAACTCTTGCTTTTAGAATTACTATTTCTTCTCAAAGTTACCCTTATTCTTACGATTATTTGTATTCTTAAAATAACATATATTCCAGGAAGTACTCTTGTTCTTAGAATAACTCTTATTTGTAGAATTACTCTTATTCTCAGAATAACTCTTGTTTGTAAAGTTATTCTTATTACCAGAAAAAACTCCTGATTCTTAGAATTACCCCCTTTCTTAAAACGTTGTGAGAAAAGTGTGTGACACACAGGATTTTAAAATGTTTGGTGACAAACTTTATATGGAACTGAAGTTAATACTTCAATTACCTGTTGAAAAAGCCATGAAGTATGGTGGCTTAAAAACCCTTCCACACGAGTCTAAGAACCTCTCTGGTATAAAAGATTCTGGATCATCCCACAACTTTGGATCCCTGTGTATGGTGTAAATGTTTGGTATAACTATAGTTTGGGCTGGAAGATGGTAGCCTTCAAAGTTGACATCAGTGCTTGTGCAGTGCAAAGCAGCATGGGGAACTGTAGTAAAGAAGTGTATTTAAAGTGTGTCTGTTAGAAATGATAAAACATTGATTTCTCAATCTCAATCATTTTTTCTCAAATTTCATATAAATCTAATTTCAGTGATAAATACAGATATGATTTCAGATGACAGTTAAAAATGCACAAATTTGAGAAAAAAAATAACAATTGCAGCTAATATTTTCAATAGAAAAGTTACTGAGTGACTTATTTTTTGATATTTTATCAGGAGTAAGGCTGAAAGAGATGAAGCACCTATTAGGACATTACTAGGACATTTTTTTATTTACATGAGGCAATTTGTGATCATGAAAAGATTATGTGATAATCATCAGACGATCTTGTGAGTACAACTTACTTTCTCGTGATCATGAATTAGGTATTATGTAGTTATCATCAGTGGATATGGTGATCACCACTAATTTTCTTGCGCTCACGGCTTATGTAGTTCTAATCATCAGATGATTTGGTGATTTTATGTCTAAAATTGTAAGATAGTGGCTTAAAAATTGCCCCCCCCCCCATTCAATTCTTACTTTTAGCGATTACATGTGGGGCAATTTTTGACAAAGTCCTCCAAAATCCCCTATTATTGCTCACCTCCATCTTTGTCTGGACATGTTTGAATGTGAAGGTTTACTTAGCATTCTAAAAATATGGGTTTAAAAGACATTTTTCAAAGAATGTTTTTAAAACATTTGATTAAACAATGTTTTTTAAACATTTTATGTGTACTGTTAAGTTTATAAACCATTTCATGGTGAATGTTTGAAAAACATTTCCAGCATAACCTTCATTTCTTTAGTTATTTTTAGTTTAAAAACGTTTCCAGTCACACCTAGCTTCTTGAGTTATTTTTATAAACGTTTAATAAACATTTGCAGTAAAAACGTTTGTAAATAGAATGTTTGTAAAACGTTTTTTTAAACATTACAGCAAAAACATTTTCTTGGAAACGTTTGGAAAACCATAAGATAAAGTTTAAATAGTTTTTAAAAATGGTTTGCAAACGTTTAAACCATTTAAAAACATTTCAAAAGTTTATTGGACAGAGATGATCAAATCATTTGGTACTCAGTTGTTGATGTAGTGAGCACCGGATCATCTGGTGATCACCATATCATCTGGTTACCAAGGAAACTTGTCATCATCTCGTACTCATCAAATCATCTGGTGAGCACCAGATGATGTGACCCCAACATCATGTGTTCACAACTTATTAAGTTGTGAGTACTCTATCATCTGGTGATCACGAGAATATAATTGATGATCACCACTTCTTTCGCCAGAGTGACTTCCCAAAATGAACATATATCACCTTATGGTGTGGCTTCTTATAGGTGTATTTATTTATTTGGGGTTTTACATCGCTTTCAACACTGTACAGGTCATATCACGACGGGTAGTTGGAAGGGCAGAGGAAACCAGTACATATAGTTCGCTAGGGTTGTGTACTGTAAACTGCCGACCAATGGCAAGCAACTACCAGCTTTCCCACTTAAGGCTGTCATGGGGATCGAACCCCGGCCTCAGAGGTGGGAGGCGAGAGTGTTACCACTCTGCCACTGTGGCCCCCTTCTTATAGGTGTAAGGGATATTTTGTGATTTACCTCAAGGTATTGAACTCGGATCACTAGTGGTAAAGTATAAAAGCATGCATGACTGCATTTTCATAATTGCAATTGACATATGGCTTTCATTAATACAATACTAGTCAATGACATGGATTGTATTGTCTTATAATTTGGATACTGTTTTAGTTGTAAATGAACCAAGTTTATTTATGCCTTTATTGTGGGAGAAAGGATTTCAAATAGATGAACAGAGAGAATTTTGCATTTATTAACGTAAATAAATATAATGTTGTCAGCTCATCTCTCAAAAACACAGTATTTCCAATGTTCGTGTTAAGATAAATGAAGCACTTGGCTTAAATGTCAGCAATGACCCTATTGATGCTTGTAAGACTCTAATTCAAGGGTTATCTTTTCTTTTATATACTTTTCAGCTATTTTTTTAAATCTTGAAATAGAAAAGTGTTAATAATAGCAATGTGGCCTCAAAGCTTTAAGCTCAAAAATTAAGAATTAGTTCCAAAAATTTTGTAAACGTTTGTGGTCATTAAAACACATTGTTCAACTGGTAAAATATGAAGGTTGTACAAGTTGCAACTTGCACAAGTCAAGCTGTACAGAAGTTGCAACATGTACAAAATCTCAACTTGTATATAAGATATATATACATATCCACAATAAGGGGCAAGCACAAGATAATAGGATGATTTGATGATGTAGTGATAAAAAAGTAAGTCATGAACACCAGATGTTGTGATCACCAGATGATTAGATTATCAACACCTCACAGTGCTGCTCCCCACATCGTCTGGTAATCACAACAAGAGCAAGGCTGATCAGGTTACTGACTATACTGGCAGGGAGATATGTATTGAGTCTGGCGCTTTGGGCTAAACAGAATGAATTCTGTGTTGTCAGTATTCAGTTTTAGTTAACATTCCATCTAAAGTACACCTGCTGATTTTAAAGTTGAAACCAAACATTTCAGAATTGTATTTGTCAGGAAGCAAAATTGGCAAAATCGGCAACAATCAGGAGAATATCCAACATGTTTGACAATTTGGAAAGGTCATCAAATTTGCTTTTCGACTAGAAAAGTTAGAATCTTCAACCTGATTTATCTTAATGATATTAAGTCAAATCTTAGAATCATTACCGGTACATCACATTAAAGTTACATAGGCCTGGGACCTACTAAACCCAACTATGACCCACACATCTGTGTTGAAATCATGTTGGGGTCAAAGGTTCTGGGGACCCCAAGTTGAATTGGGATTGATAGGGATATGTTCCCAGATAAATATTGGGTAGTTCCTATGGCCTGACAAACCTTCACTAAGAAATCAAGCAGAAAAAAACAAAAGTTTCTTACCAGTACTAGCCAGCCGTTGCACTTCTAAGATGGTTGCTTCCATATAAGGAAGTAATCCTCTATCTTCTAAGCACGGCTTCCTGTTTCCTATTTTCTGCAAAAAAAATTCTATATGTAAAAATTATATATGAGTTTATTTTAAAAGTTTTGTGAAGTTTCCTTCCAAATTCAAATAATCTGAAGAGGTTATCATAATTCTAACATACAAATGATGCCTTTTTGAAAGATATACATTTTTTTAATTCTCAGCACCTGATGTTATGGATAGTTAGTTTTAATAACGAATATGTAAACAATTGTCAAGTTCCATAGATATTTAAATAACTGCATGAGTAATGAATATGATTTACATGTAGGAAGAGCATTTTAACAGAGCTTCTGCTCACTTTTATTGCATTTAAATCCATGCAGGAATGATGGAGAAGTCTGAAGTTAAAAACTGATGTGTTTATATTCACTGGTTACAGTATAAGTTAAAGTATGACTCCATGTGACACTGCTTTAAAAGTTGTGATTTGCAAATGGTATTCAAAAGAACAAAGTCAACTGTTAAGGTGTAAAAAGTAGGTGAAAACATATTTAAAGAAATACTGTAAATGCAATAATTTTCAAGTTACAACTGATTTACTCAACAGTGAGAACCTCAAAGTAGCTATGAATAACATATTCAAAGAAAAGATTCCAAATAAAACAGTTTTCAAGTTACAACTGATTTACTCAACAGTGAAAACCTGAAAGTAGCTATTGCTTAGCTATGCAATGAGCTACAGATCTGCAATTTTACTGTGTTATAGCTGACCCAAAAGTAGGTGAATAACATATTTAAACAAATTCTGTTAATGTGTAGTTTTTAAGTTACAATCGAATTACTCAACAGTGAGAACATGAAAGTAGCTATTGCTGAGCTATGCAATGAGCTACAGGTCTGCAAGTTTACTATGTTATAGCTGACCCAAAAGTAACTTAATAACTTTCCCTTTTTTTGCCTCAAGCGCATTAGAGAATGTTGTGTCAATTTTGCGCAATATAAATGTTTCTATTCTATATTCTACAATGTTTCTATTCGAAAGAAAATACTCTTAACGCAATAGTTTTCAGGTTACAAGTGATTTTACCCATTATCGAAGGTAATGGAAATTCGGAAAGTAGCTATTACTCATTTAGCTATTGGGACAGGCTCCCAAGTTACTGACCATGACAAAGTAGCTGAACAACATATTTAATAAAATGCTTTAAATGCAATACTTTTCAAGTTATCAAAGATTTTGTGTATGATTTTATGAATTTTAATGCATTAAAAATCAGTTAAAAATTCATAAAAAATAATAAGAAAGATCCAGGCCTAATACTGACACAAGGGAATCTACTTGTGGCCTAGTACATATATGTAGGATAAGAGAGAACTCCCTGCAATAGTCAATGAGAAAATTATGATAAAGTGTTGAAATTTTCATACTTTGGCTGGGGGAACCTCACAAGTAATGGCCCTGGGGAACAGACAACAAACAAATCTGCATGCCTTGAACAAACTTTCATCCTGGATAGATCTATTAAAAGAAACAGCATGTCTCTGAGTCTTGTAGTTTCATAGGTGAAGTTGTTCACACGGACCGCAATGTGTACACATGGTGGACGCTGTAGTGATGTCATAACATCACATGACTGATAAGTCAGCTGACTTAAAAACAAATATTTTCTTTCAATTCTTCTGAAAATTTGGGCCAAAAAATGTAGATGGTATACATCAGGTTGTCTGTTTTTATTTAAATAACACACACACAGTAATTACTTCATTTTGATTGAGAGATTTAGTTCATTGGCAAGTTTTCTATTTCGTCACCATTCTTGGTAAATTTTTCATGTATTATGTTAAAGTGGGAGGTTGCAAATGTCATTTGATACGAGGATTGTACAACAAAAAATAAACACAAAATGCATTTGTTGCCATATTTAGTTTAAAGTCGTTACTTGAACAAATATTAAGGTTTGGGAAGCAGAATATTGTGAATACGTTGATTATACAGAGTACTATCATTCTGAGTGAACTTTGACCAAAAATTCTGAATATACACTTTTAAGTTTAGCTGGTACATCACTGGCCTAGTACCAAAACTCTGCACTCTGGGGGGACATAATCCCTTATTGATTGCAAGTCAAGAGACTGATCAAATGTTCATTACTGGAGTGGTGGACTGAGTCAACTACACACAGGTTAACTTTAAACATTCCATGACAAACATAATTACTGTTTTATAAACTCATATACAAACGATAAGTCATCAGGTAATTATTTCACAAGCCAAAAATTCTGAAGATTATTACGATTTTTATGATTAAACCAAAAATGTGCTTGTTTATCTGTACTACCTCACTATAAAATGATATAATATGGGTGTAGGAATTTACACATTAAGGTGTGTTAAAAAGGAACGGGCATATTTTATGTATAAGCCTATATGCCCAGGTGTACAATTTTGTTAGTAGAATCATAAAAAGAATAGAATAGAAACATTTATAAAGCGCAAAATTGATGCAACATCCCCTAATGCGCTTGAGGCAGAAAAGGGAAAGTCGAGGGACATGCCAGGTCAAAATCCAAATTAAGCACCTGCAAGGGGAGATACACTATGGTGGATGGTATGCAAATCTAAACAAGTAGGTTTTTAACTGGCTTCGAAACCCCATTATTATGTTTTGTGATCAGACCGATTGTGGGAGTCTGTTCCATTCAGTGGGAGAAGCCATTGCAAAATCCCGCCTACCAATGGCCTTCTTGGGACGAATGAGATAAATGAGATACACAACACCCAATCCCCTAAAATATTGCATACAACCACAACTTTCTGAATAATCAAGGTGTACCAAATCAAAAATCCTAATTTCTCTCCTGATTTATATTTGTATTTTATACATATTCCACATTTCCCAACACAACTGTTTAACAGTTAACAAAACAAGTTACAGACAGGCTCTCTTACTTCACTTGTGGTGCCTGTAGTGCCTTTGGTTTTCTCCTCGCTGAGATTTTACAATTATAATATCCAAGAATTTCTTTCAATTAGTTTTTCAAGATTGTGGTTTTTGTTAAGTTTTGAATAATTTTTGCTCTTCATAAGATGCTTCTTTATGTGTATAATTTTGTTCTGTTAAATTAATTCAGCTGTGTTTGAAATGCTTATTTATATATATCACTTTGTTTTTTTGTCATCAAATTGTTAAAATTACAAATTTTATTTAGTAAAATTTTAATCTTGCCTAGGTGACATTAAAATTTGGATTTTGCCTGGGTAAGATTAGAAGTTCCAAGTTCATCTAGCAGACATTTAATGTTATCATAATCATCAAGGCTAAATAAATTTAACTTAGTATAGGATGATTTAAATTTGTGAAGGTGAAATAAAAACCTTAATTTTGTTTAGGCAGCTTATAATTTTGCCCAAGAGGATTTTAAATTTAAATAGTGTAACCAACATTTTAATTTGGCCTATGAAGGGTATCTAAGTGAAATAACAATTATGATTTCACCTAGGTAAAACCATAATATTGATTTGGCTTGGACTTTAATTTGAACCTATAACACAAATATTATGGTATAATTAATACATTTAACTCCATGTTTTCAGAGTCAACATACATATCTGCGAAAGTGAAGTGTGCACTTTGTAATTAGAACTATCAATATAAGAGATAATCTAAGAACTATCAATCTAAGAGATAAACAATATTGCTTTGATACCTGCAATATTTCCTGTCTACATTTCTCTTGAATGTCCGGATAGTGTAGAAAGTACAACATTCCCCAGCGTAAAGTGGTCGCAACTGTCTCTGATCCAGCAATAAACAGGTCCATTATTGTCACAAACAAATTTCTGTCTGAATATTTAAAATTGGGATTAACATGAATAATATATATGGTTGTTGAATTCCAATACATGGTATGAACAAATGCTTTAAAGGTTTACAGGCTTAAAGCAGTTAAGAGTTAAATCATGTAAGGTACTGATAATTGATACAATTGATAATTGATATAAATACCTCCTGCTGATACTCCACTGGTTAAATAACTTGAAAGATGTCTGATCCAAGAACCATCTAAAACACAAAAGAACAAAATACCGCAAACTAGTCACAGACCTTTACTAAGTTAGCCAAGTGTTCCATATTGTTATATTACCGGGGTATAATCACCCAAACACTGTTTCAACAACTCTAATAATCGTATAGTATGACCATGATGAAAATTGTTCAAAATGGGGCTGTTGAAAATTTGTGATTTTTGTGTATCCCGAGCATGATCTCAGCATACAAAATAAGAATTTCATACACATGTAATCATTAGGTTAGGGGTGACAGACAGACAAATGAACAAACCCCAAAACATAACCTCCCATTTTCTTACATCTGTTTTTCTATTTTCTTACAATCACAGCAAAAAGTACTTGGAATACAAGGGGGACAGCATTTCGCCTATAAAACACCAAAATGCGGTTTCTTGAGAACAAATATGCAGTTTGGGGTTTTATAAAAGTTTTCAGAATGACAAGAGGTTCCTCAGACTGTAAAATGATGGTAGCATCCTAAAATATATTTTGTGATAAGTACAAATACATCCATAGAACTTTTCCTATGGCAATGAAATTAGGGCTGTCGAAAAGTGGACAGCATTTCGCCAATTATGTTATACTGTTCCCAAAAAGTTACGAAGACTGTTAAACACTTTGCATACAATAATTAAAGATAAAGATCAATTCTTCTCATTGTATCCCAGTATATGATAAAGTTATAAATAGTATTTATATTGACCCCAGACACAGTCTAAAGAACATACAGCTCTTTGCATTAGTCAGATCAGTCAGATGCAGTTTGTTAGACATATTTTTCACTGACATATAAACTTCTTTATCAATCTTTATATATAATCCTGCATACTGTCAGTTTTGTAATCTTAGAAAAGTATCAAGACATATTGCACACTTTTCTGTTATACAACTCCTTCAGTATCATGGTAGATGTTAGCTTTAAATATACTACCATATATATTGGCGAAAGGCTGCCCACTGCAAAATGCTGTCCCTTCCTGTATCTCTATTACGCATGCTAAAATCAATAAAGTGAGATCCAAAATATCTATTTGGTTTTGTATAATACGTACAAATTGAGATTTTGTACACGTTGTGACTTGAACAGAATTTAACCATCAAATCAACCCAACTTGTACAGTACTATTGCAAAATTTGGATTAAAGAAGAACTTTGGTTAAATTAAAGTTTTAACCAAACAGATAACCATCAGGTCCCTGATGTCTAATCATTGTATCCCTGGACAAAAGTCGGGGATACTTAGGATTCATTACGGTCATGCCACCACGGCCGCCGCTGCTGCAGAGATTTCCTTTTGGACGCGATAACTTAAAAAATATTTTAGTTAGACCTTTCAAATTTGGTATGTGGGTAAATATGGGCAATGCCATGAACGCTATAGTTTTTGTGACCTTGACCTTCAATTTCAAAATCACTGGTGGCCTCTTAAAGGTCAGATTTTGGCCATTTTTTCACATTTTGGCCCGGTTCTCATACACAGAAAGTTAGATAATCCTATGGCTGGTATATATAGTACATATATATTTCCTCTGTAAGCATGCAGAAATTTGACCTTGAAGCTCTTCAATGAAGGTCATCCACGGACTGCCAAAGTACCTCACCAAGGCCATTTTTGCCTTTTTGGAGATATTTTCACATACAAGATATTTTAACGAAAGTAATATTATAGCTACGCTTCTCAAATTTACAAGATACATTCATAACCATAAATATTTTTGGCCTCATTTTGAAAAACAAGATGGCTGCCACGGGCATTTTTTTCAACTTTCAGCAAGGACTTTTGTTGGCCCTCTAGAGCAAAGGGTATTATAGGTCTCAAATTCGCAGGATATGTTCCCCATAACAAAATCTTGACTGGAAATATTTTGGGCTCATTTTTAAAAAACAAATGGCTGCCCAATGCTTTTCTCTGTCAGTCATGAAAAGTGCTTATATCTCCCTTATTATTGCTCCTAGAGGCTTGGTATGTCAAGCCAACCTATAGGAAATCATGGGCTAGGAATCTTTTGACCTTGGACCCCTCCTTCAAGGTCAAGGTCAAGCCAACCTATAGGAAATCATGGGCTGGGAATCTTTTGACCTTGGACCCCTCCTTCAAGGTCAAACTAGGACAGCCAAACTTAAAAGTGCTTGTAACTTGCTTATTATTGGTTCTAGAGGTTTGGGATGGTAAACCAACCTACATGAGATCATGGGCTGGGAATCTTTTGGTGTGGTGAGATTTGATCTTGGACCCCTTCTTTAAGGTCAAACGAGGATAGCCAAACCTAAAACTGCTTATAACTCACTTATTATTGGTCCTAGAGGTTTGGGATGGTAAACCAACCCGTAGGAAATCATGCTGAGCACTTGAAAATTGGTACATTAGTATATAGCAAGAAATATCATCAGAAAAAGTTTTTATTTGTCAATAAATTTTATAATATTTTGGACTTTAAAATATATTTTTAAATAAAATACATTTATTTCTGTTTTATAGCTGGGAAAGATATAAAAACTTTTATTAATAAAATATATTTTATATTTAAAATAAATTTGTTAGGGTGCCTGATTCAGATACCTGATGCCCTATTCATAGGAATGGACCTTAGAGGTTAAGGAACAACTGAAACATCTCTGTCAAATGTGATGCACAAATAAACACACTGATATATGTATAACAAAAGTAGTTTATCATTTAAAAAATCTCAAAAAGTGCATTGCTCTTCACAGAGAAGGTAACATTAAATTTTGCGTTTGAACTTTTGAATAACAAACTGTGTGTAAGCTAACTGTATACCACAATAAAATACTTCTGTAGTGTAATTTCTTTCACACAATCCTAAGGGCTATGTACTTTTTTCCAAAACGTGGGGAGAGGGTTTTTTGTAACAGTAACAAGGTAAACAACTACCAAAAACTATTTCATTTAGCTTCCTCTCCATTGTCACTAGAAGGTTTAAGGTATAATTAGATGTCATTTTCATCTAAAAACAATGCATCAACTGTGTGAAATGGATGAAAAGCTATACCTCAGCAAGCAAAGGTGTATTTTGAAATTTTTAGCTAGGAGTTCTTAATTAATATTGTAGTCTAGTAAAATTTTCATCCCAGAATGAAAATTTTCCACAATAATTCTACCTTGAAGTTTGGTTTTCTCGCCATATACAATAATTGGAGCCATCATCCAGCTGTTTATATTCAGGGAGTTATAAAATGTGTTAAATAGGTATTGATTTTCAAACCTTCTGGAACTTGTTTCTGTTCGGAGGCTAGGTAAAGGTCCAAGAAGTCCCGGATGTTGCTTGCATCAAAGGTATGCTTGTGCTCACTGATTTTCATTCTTAAAAAGTGTTGCATATGGCGCCATTTGACAAATGCTTTCATGATACCAAGCTGTAAAAGTATTACAAATATACACATGGAAATGATCTGATGCACAAAGTTTGTTATAAAAGTTTTATTTATGGCTACGGAATATATTAAGAAAAAAATAGCTAATTGAAATTAAGTTTCTTACACAAACTCTTTTGGGGTAAGAGCAGTTGCGTTACAAAGAGTTAATTTGTTAGAAAGAAAGGCATGAAATGCCTCATGAAATGTAAATCCTATCTAATCTAATGTGGACTTTTGTAGCCCTTAATATCTCCATCACTGACAGACTTTAATGTGTGAATGAACAAAAAAAAATGAATGAAAAAGTCAGGTCATACCAAGAGGACACAGGGGGTGACACAGAGGTTATTGTGGATAGTCTTTTGTAAACAGGTTGGTTTTCAACTATTTCCTGTTAAAGTTTATAGACCAATATTGCAGTTTTGAACATACACCCCTAACTGACATGCAGCTAGTGGAGTCATTTTAGGATGCGCAACATCAGCATACTTTTTGTGATTTACGACAATACGTGCAAGAGTATTCTAAATACTCTACAGCTTGTGCGGATTGAAACATGGCAACCCCTAACCAGAGTTACAATAGTCCAGATGACTACTAACCAAGATATTTGCAGAAAGGATCACTTTTTGATAAAAAGACACTGTTTACTACTACGAAAGTCATACATCTGAAGGAAGCAGGCTTTTCAAGTCTACAAGTCTTCTTTTCATATTCTGAGAAAGAAATGTCTCCATTGAACCACATACCAATTTTTCTGGCAATGAAAGCAGGACAGATAAAACTTCCAAAATTATTGACAGGAAAATGACAGGAGCGTTTCTGACAATGGGTCTTGGAACCAAAAATAACACATTTAGTTCGGGGTTGAGTTTCAATTTACTAAGCGCCATCCATCGTTGTACATCCTGTAGGCAGGCATTCAGCTTGGTGAGAGCAGCAGAAGCATTCTTGTGATATAGATGAACATATAGTTGGGTGTTGTCTGCATAGAAATGTAATTTTAAATCTTTAAATGTAATTTTATTTTGCTACAAATAAGAAAATCACTATTACTCACTTTTGGCATGCAATGGAACCCTAAACTATGTACCATCTTATAGCTAAGGACAAAGTAGCTGAACAACATATTTGAAGAAAAAGCTCTAACTGCAATGGTTTTTGAGTTATGAGTCCTTTTACTCAAAGTGGCTAAAATTGCTACTACTCAATATCTTTAGTTCACAAAACCAACACAATTTTCAAGGGCAATTCATTAGGACAGTTAACTGACAAAAATCTGCGTGACACACTAACATATGCACACATGCATACATTTAATGCATTTTTAAAAATCTCAATTTTATAAGGTAGAAATAATAAGTGATAAAAATACTACGATAATGTGGGTGATAATGGGGTATCAAACACACATATATCATGATGGTAAAGCTATACAGCAGTCAAAAGTAAAATTTATTTTGTACTGGAAAGTTTATATATGATCAAATACAGTAAAAAACCAGTAAACAAACCAACATTTTACAAGAATTCTGATGTTTATTCCCAGTGATTGTTGAAAACATATACCCGCCACAGCCTTATTCAATTAACAGGATGGTATGTCAAAATAAAAGAGATTTGAAATAATCCTTGTAGTTACAGGTGCTGTGCCACTTTTTAATTACATCAATTATTAGCTTAAAGCTTGGTTTTTCCTAATTTTTCATGTAAATTTACTACAACTTTTCTGAATGACCTGTACTAATGCATTTATTATACAGGAACCACCAAATTTTCAGAGTTTATAAAGCTTATATGATAAAATTATATTTGGAAGCTATTATGCCAGAAACTTATTTTATAGTAACTGTAATATTATATTTTAAATATTAATATTTTAAATTTTGTTCACAGGATTCTAATTCTGTCGACAGAACTTAAAATTGCTCCAAACCATTGAAATAGATCGACTAGAAGTTCAGTTGACAGTATATCAAAGTGGTAGTTTGGTACATATTTAGATTTTATCTGTCACATCATATATAAATTTGTTTAGTGCACATTGACAAATAGATTCACATCGATTAATGCTGTTGGAAACAGGTAAGGGAGAAACACGAATAATCCAGATGTAATGCCAGCAGCAGGAATCATATATTTGACACCATTCAGCAGGGATTCATATTCCTTACTGTCATGTGGAAACCTAAAATACATAAAATGGACATTTGACTGTAGTAAAACCAAAACAAGAGGGTCAAAGATGCCCCAAAAGGCGAGTTGCGCAGGCAGCAATAAGGTTAGCGACTGCTGTAATTACATTTAGAAACAAGGAAAAAAATGTTAGGTCACCCAGTTAAGGTGAATGTGTTAGACGTGCTAAGAAATGTAAAACTTGTAATCTAGGTTAAATAATTGTTTCTATGCTGTAAATGTACAAATGAAAAGGACCCTAGCTATGATGGTGATCTATCCCCCTGTCAAGTTTGAATTTGATTGGACACAGTGTTTTCTAGTTAGCGTCCGGAAACAGAAATGTTTACGGACAGACAAATGGACAAAAAACAGACAAATGAACAGACGGAATTACACCAATTTCAACAGGAACCTAGCTATGATGGTGATCTATCTCCCTTTTAAGTTTGAATTCGATCGAACAAAGTGTTTTTGAGTTAGAGTCCGGAAATGAAAATTTTGACTGACAGACAGACGGATGTTGGACACATCAATCTATGTTACACGCAACCCGCCTAAAAACAATAAACAGGGTCGCAGAACACACAAACCGTCAATTACTGGTAGTACATAATTAATAAATACCAAAAAGTATCAGTCCAGTTTCAGATGAAGATCATTGATATGACTCCAGATGAAGTTTAAGGAGGAACTAGCCATGGATATACTCCAACTTTTGTGAACACGTAGCACAGATCCAATAACTGGTTTTTGAGTGATGTATGGGGATATAGCCAAAACTAGTTCTAGATTTGCAATCTGGATTTGGATCTTGTTCGTTGTTAAAGAGAACCAAGCCACAGGCAGATCCTGCTTTACCTGATGTGATTACAATCTGATGTGGAATATGTTTACAGATGAAAAAACAGACAAACAAACAGATTCTTGTGATCACAAATCCCTCCGAGTAAAAATTATCACAGATACATAAATTGAGAGCCATTTCTCTGACTGTTCAACCCCCATATGCCTTAAATCATCAATTAGGAAAGGTAAGTGTGTACAATAAGTGAATAAAGGCAAAATCAAGAACTTTTCAGAATACCAAATAACTGATCCCTATTCAATTCCAAGAAGTAATAGACTGCTACGCATAGAACCAATATCAAATATTACATGTACCCTCAAAAACAATTGTTATGTGTTGGAAACAAAAGGGAGATAAATCTTTTTAACTCTATGATGGTGTATAAGATGAAGTATAAGATATTATGAAAATTGAAATTCAAGTTAAAAGAGTAGTATTGTATTCATGTCATAAATTATAACTAATTGTCAAGTACCTCTCTCCAAAAATCAGGCTACAAATGACATTTGATGATACTTTATTAAATATGTTGCCAATTTCAAAAGGATTTCCATGTTGATCATCAATGTACTTGATTAAAACTGATGTTTCTTCTCCAATAGTATTCCCCATGCTTGACTTCCCAAGTCCAAAATTTTTGAGAGATGTTATAGCCAGGTTTCTGTGATATCTCCATGCATCACCATTTTCATTCGCTACACCTGAAAAAGAGTATGCTTGGTGAAACACATTATGATAATTACAACATTTTATCCTATATTGTATGAGCTTCCCTTTACATGCAATATTAAATAATATACTGCCTACTTATGTCCATGTCCCACCTCAGCAATGTTTGATCACATTTCAATGACATTGAAGCCTTTATCTCCTGTACTATGGTCCACTATTCTTTACAAACCCTACTCTCCATTGTCAGCTATTTGTCTACCTCTCATGTTGACTTCACTTTTTAAAATTTTTGTGGTTAGTCTTATATTTTCAGGATGCCTTTCCTAATCCCACTATTGTCTTCATCACCTGTACTAAGCCCTTCAATCTTGTAGTTACCTCTGTAGTGACTTCCTTCTTTGTGTCAATCATACAACAGATTGTAATCTCTTTGAAGTTATGCAAAATTTTCACTCAAGCCATTGAAGGCTGACCTGTGGCATCCAACCACAAAGGAAGGGTGCCTAGGGGTAACTGTTGGCCAGCTACCACCAAAAGTAGACTACTCTGATAAGGAGGAACTAAGGAACAGATGCGTCAACAACTACACCAGCAGCAACAGCCAGAGACGCAGCTCAAGACCAATACTATATGAACTATATGCAATTCTTTATTGTACTTATGTCCATTATGGACTCTGATAAATAAGAATATGCATCTCTGGCCACTTTATATGCTTGTAGTAGGAAATTTATTATTTGATCTGCATTATGTGCTAACTTCATACACAGTTTTTGTTTTCTCCTTATATGAATTTGTGACATCAAAATACATATGATGTTGTTTTTAAAGAGTTTTTCTGTTTATTATAATATAGTTTGGTTTAACTGAAATGTAATGACAAACATCTGGTCAAAGGCCCTTCTTTTCTTGGCTTGGTGACTCCTCAAAAAAAACTTCTGGTTTCTAGAAATGCAACGATCTGATTTGGTTGACTTAAGGGAACAAATAATGACAATGCATATAGTTTGGTCACGCATGTATGCACAGATATTATAAAATCTTATCTCAAGTAAATGCATACATGTTGATGAAAAATATGTACTCTTTTCATGTGTATTATTCCATATAAGACAAGTATGATAGTCAAGAATACATGCACTCTTCATGTGCGTTATTTCATATAAGACAAGTATGATAGTCAAGAATACATGCACACTTCATGTGCATTATTTCATATAAGACAAGTACAATAGTCAAGAATACATTCACTCTTCATGTGTATTATTTCATATAAGACAAGTATGATAGTCAAGAATGCATGCACTCTTCATGTGCATTATTTCATGTATTACATGTATGTTAGTCAAGAGTACATGCATTCTTTTTATGTCATTATTTCATGCATGCCTGGTATGTTGGTCAAGAAAACATGCATTTGTATTGTGTCAAATGAAGGTCAGATGCAACTGCATCTCCTATTTTCAATGATTAAACTGAAGTGATGTTAGTATAACTAGTAGGAATTAGTGAGATGAAGAGTATTTGAAATGTGTTGCCATGTGACATTTACAAATTGGTGTTGTTACTCTTTTTGGATTGTTTGATTGGCCCCGCAAAGGCCATTCTGTTTGACTCTGCTGAATCACAACATCTGTTACTGCCATAGCACTGCTCATATAGATGAGTTGTAATAATGTTTTAAATATTTCTGCTTCTTGGCGGTCTTCTTGGTGGTCTTGTGATATGTGTTTGTTGACTATAACTGCTACTATGTATTCATCATTTAAACCCTCCCTCCACTGTCTAGGTAATAGTCCATGTTCGTCTCCCCTTAGCCATCAATCACTGGTGTGTCCCCTTATATACGCTTTGTATAAAGTTGTGTAAGGTACAACAGACCAAAACTGTGGGAAGTTAAATTCCCAGATCGCTTGGCATAGATAGTACAAGACACCCAGAGGCATTTTGTCCATCCTACTGACGTAACACTCTTGCCTCCCACCTCTGCGGCCGGGGTTCGACCCCCGTCATGGCCGTAAGTGGGAAAGCTGGTAGTTGCTTGCCGTTGGTCGGCAGTTTACAGTACAGAACCCTAGCGAACTATATGTACTGGTTTCCTCTGCCCTTCCAACTACCCGTCGTGATATGACCTGTACAGTGTTGAAAGCGACGTAAAAACCCCAAATAAAAAAAAAATAAAAAAAATCCATCCTACTGACACAAGACAGTCTGGCAAACCCTGTCAGCTGAAGGGCTTCATCAACCATGTTCTTAAGCCAAAATCAGGAAATAAGCATGTCTCTATCATGCCCAGGTAGAGGCTCACATTCAGCAAAGATCTATGCACCACAGCAACAGTCATTGGGTCCCACATCAAGCCATAAAAATTTGTAATTAGCACCTACCAAGGAAATGAGAATGATTAAATTTAAATCCTTGAAACAGTAACAAATAGAGGCTTTGTTCTTTGGACACCTAATTCTGGTGTATTTCCAAATGTTCCTCAGAGTATGATAAAATTCCAGTGGCTTGAGGATATAGCAGCAACCTCCTTCCACTGTTTGAGGCTCCTTGGAAATTTATAATACGCTTGGCATATTCTGCCATAATGGCCTCAAAACCTTCTCTAACAATCTTGGATATGGTGTTGGGACAACACAGAAATCCTACATCAGACTCCTGAAACAGCTCCTGGACTCTGCTGTTAATGGCCTTCCTATAAAATGTTTCATTTTTCTTGATCTCGGGAGCCACTCTCAGCAGCAGTTCATGAAACACATATAGAGTCATCCAAATGATGTTCTTGTAACCTACAACATCTTCATTCTGGAGTTCTGCCATCAGCCTCTCATAGTGTCCAATAGTCCAGTCGTTGGGCAAGCATGCAGACCCTCCCAGACTCAGAACCTCCACCACTTGGATATATTCCCCCTCTTTAGTACCCCGGCATCTTCCAAGTCCGTCTGTAGCTACTGCACTAGTAGCTCATGCATTCGCTAGATCAATCTTCATCTCTATAATCATGTCATCTTTAAAGTTTTCTTTTTTGCAGATAAGCTGGGGTAAGAGATCCAAGAATATCTACAGGGATCCATATTGAATGTCTTTCACAACTGTAGATAAGCCATTGTACCCTCAACCAAGACCCTCACTGCTTGTTGTTTGCCTTACTTCATTTGTCAGCCCTTGCCATGAGTCCTAACATTTTTGCAAATATTTATTCAAGCACCACCATAAATTTTTATCACCATGTGGTGGTAAAATAGCCATCATGTGCTACAAAGTTCTCCAAATTCATTACATGTACAGGACAACAATGCCAACAGCCTCAGCCTTTGGTGACTGGTCATCAAATAAAATCATGTGATCCTATTTTCTTGGCCAAATTCAGCAATTGATGAAGACCACATATGATGTGTATATAAGAACACATGATATGGCATTTATTCTAAAATATTTAAGATTTCATGGTATGACCTGATACTATGACATTCACAGATAAAACAGTATAAAATTTAAATAATTGTTGTTTTATAAATTATGGATGACAACCAAGGTAATATTACCATTAGTCAATGGTAATAATTAATACTACATGAGCCAGGTATATATTCATGTATGTCAAAATATTTTATATAATATTGATACAGACAACCACAACAAAATATAACTATACATATATGATTCAATGAATTTGTGTAATTGGGGAATTTATGAATTGACAAGGGAATTCACGAATTCCGTAAAATTTCTAGGGAATTCGCAAAAGCCCTGAAGTTTTAGCTAGGGATTTCATGAAATTTGTGAATTCCCTGATTACAAAAAGTCACTGTATATAATTTAATTAATTAATTTTCTTTTCATCATTTTATGTCAAGAGGCAATCCTATAAACCCCATAACTTCTCAATCTTATTTTCTTTGGAATTTACACAAGGTTAAATTATTGAATCTCAAAACTTTGGGTGTTCAAATGAACAAGGTTAATCTGGTATAAATAACATAACAAACCTGCATCCAAGCCAATCACCCACTTAAAAAAGATATGGTTAGCTCTATCAGAGTATATGTCTGGCTGTCCATTGAAAGTCTTTCTTATGAGCCGGTAGTCTGTCAGCAAAATTGCAGGGTACCATCCAAGTTGTAATCCAACAATCGGTCCATAATGCTCTGCCAGCTTGGAAAAAGTCTTGTGAAGTTTGTTGTTGTGGTTAACGTACCCACAATTACCTGGAGAATAAAATAAGAATGGATGGTGCATAATTTATGTGTACTCACACTAACAGTAAAACATAACAGGGGTGCAAAAAACTTGGAAGATATATGTTACATGAGACTCTTTCATGTCACAAACTGATGTATTGGATTACTAATATACTTGCCTCCAGGCAAAGATTTGCAAAGAAAATGACCTGGTGGGGTAATATAATGGGAATAAGCCTGAGTAGCGTCAAACCAAATCCAGGTCTCTGATATGGCAAAGACATCAGCATTTTCGTCTGAAATAAACTTTAAGTTGGGTGTTTGTTAAAGATAGATCTGACATTTGCATAGGAAAAGTTCAAGTAGTTTGGAGGGTGAGGGTTTGGGTAAATGTCTTTAACTGGTAAGAGTTAAGTAAAAACGCAGATAGTGGAAAGATTTGGTAGAATGGAAATGTTTTTAACCCAGACATATTGATAGATGGTGGCAGGTTAGTGATGGCACAGGGATAATTTATGATGTTATACAGCAGAAAATAAAGCATTACCTGATCTTCTTCTACAAATAGATTTACAAAAGGCATTCAACTCTATTTCTTGGGATCTTTTATAGAACACTCTTGCCTTTTTTTGGTTTTAGTGAGAAATTTATTAATTGGCTTAAACTTATTAATAATGACATCAAAATTTATGTACTACAAACTGGATACCTGTCTGAATATGTAGACCCTTTGTTACCATATTTATACAATTTAGGTGCAAAAAATATGGCGCTCTTGTTTATAATTAATCCAGAAATAATAGATCACTACACAGAGCACTTAATACAATTAAGATATATGGAAACTTCTCTGGTCTAAAACTGAACAAGGAAACACAAAACTCATATTTTGAAAAGCTAATATAAGTCTTAGAAATGGCCTATGTGACAACTGACACCGATAGGAATGATAACTCTGAAGGCTTGATACTCTCTTCATTTATTCATGCTCTTTTAATCTTGCTAACCCTTGAAAAAATTGTTTCAAACTTAAATGTTCAATTAAAAAAAATGAAAAGAAATACTCTATGTTCAGACCCTACTATATATGTGGTTTAAAAATGGTAAATTTAGAGACTTTATTAAATCCTTCAAAGGAAGCTGAGTAAGAAGATTTTTTCGTGAAGTTGAATACCATTATTAAATGAAATATACAGAAAAATGCAAAACTATTCTTAAAAAATGTTTTATATGACTGTTTGGTAAAGAAACCAATACTTTTTGGATTGATGTGATTACAAATTGGCTGAGACTTTGTAGAAAACAACAAGTTAGTAACAATGTACGAGTATAATCGCCATACCTCCAAGGAACCTTTGGATAATTCTCAAGGTGGCATACAAAGGGAATTCTTCTCATTGGTGATATTGTGAATGAGCCTGGTTAAATTGAACCTATTTGTGTTTTGTAAGACAAATATAACATTAAGTTTAATATACTTGACTATCATAGAGTTAAAAATACCAGTGCAAAACCTCACCAAGAAATTCACAAAGTTGGGAGTTATTTAATTCACAGGAACATACCTGGCCTTTTCACTCACAGATTCTTTTCACTTAAAACTTAAAAAGGGTGTCAAGACTTTTATGAAGTTTTCCTAAAAGATGCAGTAAAAAGGCCAATTGAAATTGTTAAATGGGAAATATTTGATGATAATTTCTGGACAACAATCTGTAAAATATGTTTCTTGTCTGCCCCTGACAACAAATATATCTAGTTCCAGTGCAGAATTATCCATAATATAAAAGACACAAAACATTACTATCATAAGGTTAAAATAACTGAATGTAGTAAGTGTCATTTGTGCAGTTTTTCCTAGAAAGTGTCAGTCATCTGTCCTCACAGTGTAGGAAAGTATTAGATCTTAGCACGAACTGGGCAACAATTTGAGCTGAATGAAACTAGTAAAACACTTGGATACAGAAAATATGATATTTATTGTTGTTCAAGAAAATGTAATCCTTGAATATTTTTTAACTTGTAAAAAGAAATTAAAAGAAGATATAATGAACCTGAGTGGCATTTCAGGGATTGGCAAGTTGTTTAAGGAAAGTTGGTATGGCTTGTAAAACTTGATCATGGATATTTAAATACTAGAATATAGAAATCTTTATTATTTTATGCAGGCCAGCTATGTCATGAGACTGCTTATGTGAAAGAAATACTTTTATCTCCAAGAAAAATGTAAGTTCATTATACTTCATGTATGCTGTTACAATGATAGTGGACATTATAACTCAGATAATGACATTTAGGAACATTGTGTATCCTTCTACTAAAAAAAGTATATACAAATACCAATTAAAGACAAAAAGATATTGATGAGTATGTGGAAAAGCTTTTAGCTAATGATCAGTCAATTTGTGAAGGAAAAAAGTGATTTAAAGTGTGAACAAGGTCTAAGGTATATGAAAAATAACAATATCAAAGGATAAGAAGGACTAGCTGTGGAGTTTAACAGAGCTTTTTGGCAAGAAATATTTGTAATAATGATAAACTCTCTAACCTAACCATACACCAAGGCATACTCATCCTAGTCTTAATCGTCCCCTGGTATTTCCTGTGGTGCTTGACCTATTTTCTGTCCCTGGATACTCAAAATGGTTGAAATGGCATGTTGCAAATTGTGTGGGATGACCAGACATTTAATAGCTGTTATCTTTCCCTGTAAAGTAAGGCATCGTGGGGACCAGGAGTTTGATATTTTTTATTAATAGTCATTTTTTTTCATTTATATTTAGGACCGAGGCCTCAGCAGTGTTGGAGGAAAACTGAGTACCTAATGTTTCGATGGGTTTGGATGTCCATTCAATATCAAAGTGTTTGTCTTGATAAACTCTGTTTGTATTAGTTACTGCCAAAAAGGCAATAGTTTTAGATTTTTATAATCTTTCTCAAAGATTGCTACTGCACTTGAAACTGACTAAATACTTGACAAAAATAGTGTCAAATCATCTGCCAATTGACAGAGTTTTATACTTTGGCCATTCATTTATTTTTATACCATCTATTTTACCATAGCTTCTTAATACAAGAGCCACAATCTAAGGTATTAACAAGAAAGCAAAGTCTTGTCTTATACCTCTTGACAGCTTAAAGGGGGATGAATAGCCACACAGCTCTCAGAATTTCTATATGATATTGAAATCCATCTTTGAAGATTGTATCCAAAGCCATAGTCTTCCAAGATTTCTGTCAAGAATGACCACTTCATCGTGTCGAATGCTTTTTCAAAGTCAGCCACTAACATAATGCTGGGAAGATTGTTTATTTTACGGAAACTAATAATATCAGAAATTAGTCATGTATTCTCTCTCCAAAGTCTGCCTTTCATGTAGCCTACTTGATCAGGACTTATGATTTGTCTTAATACAGATTTTAATCTATTACTTAAAACTTTGACAAAATTTTTATAGTCTATTTAAAATATAAAGTGGCCTCCATGACTCTAAATCTATTAAGTCTTTGTCCTTTATTAGGAATGAGGGTTATTACACCCTGCTTTGGCCTGTCACTTAATTCACCTAGCTTAAAGGCCAGTATAAAGCTTATACACAGTGTGTCTTATGTCAGGTCAAAACATTTTGTAGAACGCGGGAGGTTTGCTCTTTTCAAGACTAAAAAAGTATTAAGTTGGCTCTTCAGATTCACATATTTGTTAGCATCTTGATAATATCATAGTACCCTTTAAAACCTTGTCATAATACTCGTTCACTTGTCTTTTTATAAAGGTGTATTCAACATTTCTGCTGTGGTAGAAGATACTTTTTCTTCTAATTGATTTAACTGCTTTGTTAAGTTTTCAAATTCTTTCCTTTGTATCTTTCGTTTTTTATCGAATAAGTTATGCTTTCTGATTGTATGTTACATTTACTAAAATCCCAAATTAAGGATTCTTGTGTTAAGTTTTTGGTGTCAGAAATAGATTATTTTATCACATTTTCATAAATTCTATATACTCTTACTCTTCTAGTCATGTCTGCTTGAAACCAAATTTATTCTTTTCTTGGCGTGTGTAGCTGTTAAATCCTCCAGATGTCAACAGGATTATGTGTTTCCATCATTACTCACAGTTTTTTTTACTGCAAACCAGATTTTTGCTACACACTGTATTTGCAGGAAATGTATCCAAACTAATATCAAAATCACCCCTATGATAACATTATCATCGGTATAGCTTTCTAAAGTGTCGCAGACAGAATTTGCTAAAGCTAATTGCTCTTTATCAATGGTGTGTGCATAAATATTCAGAATTACAACATTGTTTGTGTATTTTTGTATTTGTATTTATACTCAGTGCAATATCTCCATGTATCACAGGACTCAAAGCGCTATATGACCCATTTGACTGTACAGGTACAGTCCAACTCTCAAATTACTAACATTCCCCTAACTGAAAGACAGAGGCTCAAGGATGACCATTTATCAACATCCTTGAGGTTCTTTAACCTGCAACTGGAGAAAGGACCCAATGACAGAGGACTGCCATTTAAAGTTCATGAAACAATTAAGGAGTGAGATTCTTCCACCATTATCTCTTTCAATGTTTGCGATATTAATATTAATATTCATTGAAATTAAAAGTGCCACAAGAAAATTCAATAGTTCCATCCCATATAGATCGCCAGTCATCCTCTTTTTCAGATGAGTGACTGTTGTGTAAGAAAGATACCAGATTCCTTCTCATTTAACCAAGTAAAGACTACTTGACTTTTCTTTCTATCACCCAAGCCTCTTGTGTTTAAGCTATAAATGTTAAAACAATTTCTTGGATTATCCTTGACTTAATTTACTGATAATCAAATTTAAGATGTGCATCTTCTTGTAAACTTCTAGATACGTTTTAATGTAAACTTCTGCAGAAAAATGAAACATACATTAGAGGCATAATTTAATAATAATGTTATTCTACAAATATGGCATATATGTTTTTGCAAGTCTTAGTAATTGACAAAGTATGTTAAGTTATAGAAATGTTAACACGAATGATAGTTAATTAAAGATATAACAATTTAGTACAGTTGTTTTCAAACCCAACATATTTTATAGAAATTAAGTACTGATATAAAAATTTTATTTGTGTTAATTTCAATAGCTGCCCAACTAATACGCATAAGGTATTCACAATGTTGACATATATTGAAATAAAATTTACTCAATAAATAGCTACAATACCCATCAAATATTAACAAAAGAATACTCAATCGGATTGAAAGAAAATAACAAAAGTTTCTATTTTAAAGAATGTTACTTGTATGTGCTTAAAATATGCTGTTTTTATGTTAATTAATTTATCAAATTGGTGTAAAACAAACGGTTTTTCAAATAAGCTAAGTAATTCATCCAGCTGAAAGAAACTGGTCATTTTGTAACTCAGTGAGACCACATAATAGACAATGCAAAAAAGGTTTTAAGACTGCATATTATGGTCCAGCTGACCAAATTTGTATGGTACCTATAACACTTTAGTACTGATGTCTCCAAATCTAATTCAGTTTATAGAGTTTCTAATAAAGATATATCCGAATCTACCAGATAATTTTAACTTTCTCTCAATAAAATTTACTCATATGAAATACTTCCCTCTATCACAAATATACCTCCATTTAATAAATATGTTATAGCTTGTTTCAGGAAGTCGCAAAACAGCATGTTGATTTCCTTTATTTGGGATAACAGACACATTAGTCAGTGGTCCAAAGAAAGTAAGCAATGTAACTCTTCACTACAAAGAATAGGTACAGACAGAAATTTCATGGGCAAAATACTGAATTTATAAATGGAAGGATAGATTTTGAATATATATAAATGTGAACAGGTTAAGAATAAAAGAAATTTCTCAATAAAATGATAACTTATTTTATGGACAAGATTGGTATGGATACACCTCTGCCTGGGAAGAATATTTCTTTTTCTTATTGTCATACAAATGGACAGCAAGACATCCAAATGTTTTTCACAAAATATCATTAACCCAACAATTGAAACTGCATATCAAGAGACTATCTTCAGGAAAATAGTCCAATGCCAAGATTTAAAAAATATAAGTTAAAATACGACACTTTTAATGACTTTTTAAGCCAAAGTATGAAAGCTTGAAGGTCATTCAGAATCAGTCATTCCCCGGTACATGTGATGGCAAACATACTGTATGTGTTCCCGGCCATTTCGAAACCCTGGCCATTTCGAAACGGCCAAATTTTTTACTTGGCCGTTTTGAAACCTTCCTTGGTTTTGAAATGGCCTGGCCAGTTCAAAACCTGGTTTCAAAATGGCCAAATCAATAACCTGGCCATTTTGAAACCTCACCTGATTTCTACATTTTTCTATAGCATGTGTTTTTGTGTGAACTTCAAATCTGTCCTTTAATCATAAAAAAAATTCCTGAGCATGGGCTGCTCAGCAACTTTCTATAATCATAACTTGTGGAGTAGGTAATCAGTTATGGGGGTAGCTGCAGTTAACCTGTGATCTTCAATTGGGTCTTTTTACTTAAAAAGAGTTCTTTAAACAAATTGGATTTTGTTGTTGTATAACACAAAGTCTGCATCATAAAAATTATCTCATCAATCTATCTGCATGAAGGTACTGTATATTTAAACCTGTTTGTTTGACTTGCCAGATTAATTAATAAGCCATAGAGAAGCCATGATAAATATTAACTCTGTAATGTTGATTTGTTTGCCATTGATTGTCAGAAGTGCTTAATTGGATTTATTCCTATTGTTGCAACTCTCTTTTGATGTTGATTTGTTTCACTTAAATATTAGTGGGCTGTTTAAAAGGTAAATATGAAAGGCTACACAAATTCACATAACAGGAAGATCAATCAAGGAGGGATTTATTGTTTAACTTTCCAAAGAATTATTGTAGATGGGCTAGAACAGATTTGCTTTTTGGCACCTTTTTTTAAACTTAAACTTACTCAGTTAATACTGACATGTAATTATAATGCTTTGCTATTATTATTACTTTAGAAGATATCTCTTGATGTTGATTTGTTTCATTTGCATATGGGTGGGGTGCATAAAAGGGATTAGTGATAAAATACTGTTTAATCCTATTTCATTTTTTTCTTCTTAATATTGATATATATTAATAACTATAGTCTTTACAAAAAGTGTTTATATGCACCAATAAATGTTGTTATATGTTCTGTAAGATATATGTTTCATAATATACCAAATGCAGTTTTAATAAGTATACTGTTTTTATTGTAATACAACTGTTACACTTAAAAGCAACAGAACAAACTTGTCCACTAATGTCAAACTGGTGAGGTATCAAAACGGCCAAGAGGAAAAGTTGGCCGTTTCAAAATGGCCAAGCCATTTCTAAACCTTGCAAAGGTATCAAAACGGCCAAAGGTTTTGAAACGGCAAGTAACATATGCATACATATGCAAGCAAGAGATACAATAGGAAAACTTCCTGAATGACATATACAGAAAATATATATCATGAATGAAGATGACAATATTATTTGAACGCGTAGAATGAGTATTATATTGTTAATCTTCATGAGTGATATATTTATTCTGTATATGTCTGATGAGTGATGTGTTTCTTTCATTAATCCACCATTTTTTACGATTTATGGATTAAATAACATGGATATTTAATAGGAGAAAGTGAATAAAGCTTGCAAAAAGCAGTGGCAAAAGTGAATATAAAAACTTCAATCTTTAACTTGCAATATCTCAATCATTTCTGCATGGATTTTTATGTAATTTCCATGAACAGAGGCGCTGTAAGAACACCTTTCTAATGTGTAAGTTACATCCTTTCCGAGATATTGTTGAAAAACCAGGAGCCGATTTCACTAAGGGACTTAAATCCAGATTTAGACTTAAATTTAAGACTTTGGTTTTAAATTTTGTCAACAGAATGTTAAGTCTGTGGTCTTAGACTTAGCGGATTTTACAAAGCAGCTAAGTCCATGAAATTGCAAATTCAGTGGACTTAACTTTAGGTCTGGGAGGTAGGGGGCTTAAATTTTGTAAAGAGAACTTAAATATGGACGCCATAAACTTTTCTCCACTTCAAAATTTGAAATGGCTGTAAATAGAGTATAATTATACAGAACACCTCACTGAAGTAGTCTTTGGGAAGTTTATATGATGTAACAAGGTTTTCTGTTTGAAAACAGCACATATCCTTGGATAAAATGCATCAAATGAAGGATGTAAAAGGATATATGACACAGAAAACCACTGTGGTTATTTGATAAGCTTGGACTTCGCTAAGTCACCCCTTTGTGAAATCCAAAGTCTTAGATTTAAGTCCAAACCTTAGCCAATAAAAGGACTTAGTTTAAGTCCTTTAGTGAAATTGGCCCCAGAAATTATTCACACTCATTATCCATAGTACCGGGGTGCTGGTGTATAAAAAAAAATACATTCCGGTCTGTATTTGCCCGTATTGAGGGCAAACACGTCACATGGTGGATAAAAAATAATTAATATACATGATTTCAAACACTAAGGTGTTTGGAATATACCTGGTAAAAAACCTGGCTTGTAAAATTGTATTTCTAATTTTTCCATAAAACACTCAACAAAATATTTGGCATACCCATGGCTTATTAATCACAAATACCTACCTACAAATGGAAGTCCTTTTGGTCCAGTGGGGAAGTGTTTATTCACACAAGATTTTCTGTATGCAAAAACAACAATGAAAACAAAACAAAAAAGAACAAGTACATCCACATCAAATGTTGTAAAATACAACCAAAAAAGATTGAATTCCCCAGCCATTTCTAAGTCACTCTGTCCAAAATAAAATAACCATTTGAGTGTGCAGGGTATTGTAGCAAAATAGTGGCTTTCAGTATCTGATACAGGTTGTGGCAAGACACGGTCAAGCAGGGACTGCCAATACCTATACTCATTATTATGGTGAATTAAATTCACCTGAAAGGTGCATGTTTTTTAATATGTTTATAAGAAAGAGAAAAATCAATACAATCTGAGTCTGAAGGGGGAGGCAAAACATGGTCAAGCAGGGACTGCCAATACATATACTCATTATTATGGTGAATTAAATTTACCTGAAAGGTGCATGATTATAAGAAAGAAAAAGTCAATACAATCTGAGTCTGAAGGGGGTGGATTGTGTGTTTTGTCTTCTTGAGAGGTAACATTTAAGGATCAGTGAACATGAACAGTTAGTCATTCGCCAGGGATACAATTGTACCATGATCCAAAAATAAAAATACTCTTAATGAAACCTATTACTTAAAAAATGGGTATACTATTAACAACAGATCTAGTAATAGAATGTTGTTGTTTTTTTCTAACGAATGCTAACATGCAACATTAGTAGAGACCTTACGCCTTTTTTATAAACATCAAACTTAAGATCCTAAGCGTAAACAAATAGTAGAGTAGGACTGGAATCATAACGTACACATCTATTTCACTTGCGCAGTATAGGAAATAAACATGACATGGGCGCATGTACTGAACAGGACATAAAAAAAGTACTAGTGCTGGTGGACCAGTTCACGCCCACCCCTAAATTTCTCCCAAACAATCACAGTTACACAAGGCTGTCAAAAAAGATCTTTCTTCAAGATTGCAGACAAGCAAATCCTAATTGGTCACACGATATCAGAGAAGTATTCAAAATTTAAAATTTAACCTCAGTTTACGACTCAAAAGTTGCTGTAAATATTAGAAATGTAAAATCACAATTAACAACCATTATAGAAAAGGAATGGAAGTTAGAACTAGAAAGCAAGCCAAAGCTAAGACTTTACAAAACATTTAAAACAACTTTCGAAACCGAAGGATATCTTTACAGACATCTTAAACGACAAGACAGATCTCTTTTGGCTCAATTTCGAACAGGTGTTTTACCTCTAAGAATTGAAACAGGAAGATATCAATTGAAAAAAAGATCCATATACTGAAAGCTTCAGAAAATTAAATGTTGAAGAAAGAACTTGTTTAATTTGTAGCACAGGTGACATTGAAAATGAGACCCATTTTTTATGTAAATGCAGTGCATATGAGATCCCAAGACATAATTTGTATAACATAATTGAGAAACATTTTCCAAATTTTCGAAAAATGTCTGATGAAGATAAACTTAGTATTATTCTGAAGTCAAATGATAAGGAACTTGTAAGTTTTATTTGTGATTCATGGAAGATTAGACAAAATGTTACTGCCAAGTGATTAAATTTTAGGTTATATTAATATTGATTTATGCACTCTTTTGTTGAGAAAAACATGCTTAGTTATATATTGTGCTTTCCTTTACTAGTAGGTATATTGTTAAACTCTTGCAAATAATTAAATATTATTATCTGTATTTTGTTCTTTTAGTATGTCAAAGACTGTAAAATATTGTCCATTTATAATTCTTATAGCAACCACTATTATGAAGTATTACTTACAAAAGTGACATATAAGTCCATTGGGGCTGGGCAAATTGTTTACTGTCTTGTTTGATTATTGTTAAATGTATTTGCATGTCACTATAATAAATAAATTCTATTCTCCACAATAAATTACGAATGCATGTGATCACTTTGATAATTATCTATGATGTGGTAAACGTCTTTTCTATGAAAAACTAGAAAATTGAGGGTGGGCGTGAATAGGTAGACCGGCGTGAATTGGTCCACCACCACTAGCAGAAGTATACAGTTTTAATATATATCATCACACAACCTGTTTGTGGTTATCAAGGACAACCATTGGGTAAAGTTTAATGTATATTTCCTAGTGCAATATTGCCTGTGTACCAAAAGTTGTTTTCAAGTTAGGCCAAGAGAATGTATGGATATGTTTTACAAAATATGCTACACTGGAAGTGTCAGGGTATGTGTTAATTTGGGCCACTTTTTCTGTTTTCTTATTCTTTAATAATAAATGAAGTAAATTGCAAAAAAAGGGATTAGAATTTATTTAGAACGTAGGCATAAATTAAATGCAAGGTTTAAGCACTTGCTCTGTATCACTTTGTGGCCAAATAGATGCTGTTTGTATACTCAGGACTGCTCTTTTTGTGTTTGTTCAGACAATATTTATCAATTATAAGTTTCATACCAGATTTTATGTTGCAGAGTTGCTTGTCACTTGCTGATGCACAGTGTATTTTTAATAAATGACTTCTTGGCCAATTAATGTGTAGTTTCACGTACCCATAAACTTTTCTTGTTCAAGTACGACACTGACGCCAATACCGCTTGACCTATTCCACAAAATCAGTCAGAAATCTGTTTTAATGATCAGGGCCCGTATTCACGAAAGGTCTTAGCCAGGGCTTAGGCTTAAAGTTGAGACTTTTGTCTCAAGTTTCTGCCCAAAAACTGCTAAGACTTTTGTCTTAGGCTTAGTGGTATTCACAAAGAATTTAAGACTGATCTTAGGCTTAGCCAAGGGCTCAACTTTAAGACTGGTTAGTAGTGGGCTCAAATTTTGTAAAGAGGACTTAAATATGGCCACCATAAACTTTTCTCCACTTCAAAATTTGAAATGGCTGTAAATAAAGTATAATTATACAGAACATCTCATTAAAGCAGTCTTTGGACGTTTATATGTGGTAACAAGGTTTTCCATTTCAAAACAGCACTTTTCCTTAGATAAAATGCACTAAATGAAGGATATATGTCACCAATAGTATAGTTTGAATAGGAAAGAAAGGTCACATGACACAGAAAACCACTGTGGTTATTTGATAATCTTGGACTTAGCTAAGTCACCCTTTGTGAATACGGTTTTAAGACAAAACTTAGCTGAGACAAAAGTCTTAACTTTAAGACTGGATTTAAGCCTAAGACCTGGCCAAGTCTAAGACCTTTCATGAATATGGGCCCTGTTAATATTGATATGATCCGAGAACTATCAACTGCATATATATGTATGTATATTTTTATTCAGGGATGGCTGAAGATATGTTTCATTTGGCGGTATTATTTGATGATGAAAACTTTTTCCTGCTCTCTGCATCACTATGAAGAACGTTAGGAACAAATAGCTGAAAGGAAGGAAGAACCTTCCATCTGATTTAATTTTGCATCCATTACTGATGGGGCTTTTTGGGAAATGTTTAGGCTTAGAAAAGAGCACATTGTACTTTCGAAACAACATTTGAGAATTCCAGAATTCCAGGCTAAACTTGAGAATAGGTCAGAATTTTCAGGCTTAGATGCATTGTGTGTCTTTCTTAAAAGACTGGCCTACCCATGTAGGCTATCTGATCTTTCAGTATTTTTCGGAAGGTCTGAATCTGACTTAAGTAGGGTCATTGCCTATGTTCTGAATCATATCTCTGTCAACTTTAGCCACCTACTGTAAGACCTTAATCAACCATATCTGAGTGTCCAAAACTTGCAAACAATGGCAAATTCCATAAAAAAACAAAGGTTGTCCTTTGGACTATTGTTGGGGCTTCATTGATGGCGCAGTGTTTACCCCACAGCCCTTAAGGGCTGTCGGGGTATTGTTTTCACCCATGGTGTCTGGATGGTGGGTGGGCAGGCGGCGAGAAAAGTTTGTCCAGGCTGTATCTCGTAAACCGTAAGGTGTAGGAAGGGTTAGGTTGTGTAAGGACATTGGTTAGGGGGTATAGGTGTGCAACGTCATGGTCTGACCTTGATTTGACCTTTGACCTTGCCGTAGTGACCTTGACCTTTAAAATCTTGTCCAGGCTATATCTCGGAAACCATAAGGTGTAGGAAGTTGATACTTGGTAGGGACATTGGTGAGGGGGTGTAGTTGTGCAGCGTCATGGTGTGACATTGATTTGACCTTTGACCTTGCCGTAGTGACCTTGAGTTTTTAAAAATCTTGTCCGGGCTATATCTCGGAAACCGTAAGGTGTAGGAAGTTGATACTTGGGACATTGGTTAGGAGGTATAGTTGTGTAACATCATGGTCTGACCTTGATTTGACCTTGCCGTAGTAACCTTGACCTAGAAAATCTTGTCCGGGCTATATCTCGGAAACCGTAAGGTGTAGGTAGTTGATGTGTGGTAGTGATATTGGTTAGGGGGTGTAGGTGTGCAACATCATGGTCTGACCAGGATTTGACCTTTGACCTTGCCGTAGTGACCTTGACCTATAAAATCTTGTCCGGGCTATATCTCGGAAAACGGAAGGTGTAGAGAGTTGATACTTGGTAGGGACATTGGTTAGGGGGTGTAGTTGTGCAACGTCATGATCTGACCTTGATTTGACCTTTGACCTTGCCATAGTGACCTTGACCTATAAAAGTCTTGTCCGGGCTATATCTCGGAAAATGTAAGGTGTAGGAAGTTGAAATTTGGTAGAGACATTGGTTAGGGGGTGTAGGTGTGCAGCATCATGGTCTGCCCTTGATTTGACCTTTGACCTTGCCATAGTGACCTTGACCTATAAAATGTTGTCCGGGCTATATCTCGGAAACCGTAAGGTGTAGGAAGTTGATACTTGGTAGGGACATTGGTGGGGGCTATAGGTGTGTATTATCATGGTGTGACCTTAATTTGACCTTTGAACTTGTCGTAGTGACCATGACCTTTAAAATCTTGTTGCACCTTTGGGTCTGTCTTTTGATGCAGATTAAGCACTGTTAAAGTCATATTAGAATTTAATAAGAATTTTACTTTCATAACTTCCCATTGTAAGAGATAGAATTTCATCAAGTGCACCACAGATTTTGCTCCAACACCACACATAAGCATTCATTAAATTTATTACGACTTCTGTATGCATGGTAATATTCAAAACATCTAAACCATAATTCAGCCATGCAGATGTAGATAAAGAGTGTTGAATTTTAGTTTACTGATTAATGCTGTCTTGTTATTGAATTATCTTGTTTTAATACTTTATCTTTACATGCATTATCTTTCTTTTAAACATTATTTTCTCCATTTAAACATCGTTTGGACCTTTACATAACTGACAGTGCTCTGAAAGTATCCTGAACTTTGTACTGGTACAGTACTTCTATATCTCATGGTGTTGAAAATATTTCCCTAGGCTGTGGGATACGGGCATCTTTGATGCTATTTTTCCAATATGTAGACCTCAGCAGCACCAAAGACAACTTTTTAGTGGTCATAAAAGAGTACATTGTTTGACGTTTAGTATACTAGTACTACTAGTTTAGTATATTATATCTTATACCATAGTACATCACCCCGGTGGACTCTTATTTGGATCTCAACCTGACACGTCCCTGGATTTTCCCTTTTTGATCTCGAGCACATTAGAGAATGTTATATTGATTCTATTCTATTCTATTTATCAACGTCTTTTGTTTCCTTTACAAATAAAAAGAGAAAGTTTCTTTTAGTTTTTAATAGACGTATAGTGACTTGCAATTTTTCAAATACTTGGCTTAATTGTGGTTGTTTGGGAGTTGGGAGCCCTTTTCACATAGAAAAACAGCTGCTAGAGGGTGGTACATATATGATTTTAAGACAGATAATTTTTTGAACTGTCATGATGCCTTCTGCTCTACTTCAAATTGAAAGTTTATTTCCATCAGTGGATTACCTCCGACTATTTAATTGGTATATTTTATCAATACAGGACCATGTTATCAGACCAGGTACCAGCTTATCTTGATATAAATGCTGCTCTGTAAGGTACATATACAAAAGGTCTGTTACTGACTTTAATAGCTGTGTACTTAAATGCTGTCAATTTTGATATTTAACTGCAAATTAAGCACATGGAATGGCAGGAAAATAGGGCTTTTTTCTACTCATCAGACTGAAAATTATTTAGGATTTTGCAGGAACATTAAATATGGGACAAAGTACCTCAGTTTTCTGATGTTCATAAACTTCTAATAATGTTTTGTGTTTACAGTCTTTTGCCATTTTAAGAGTTCCTTTACACCAAGTTGATATCTCCGACGTTGATTTACCTTTCTTCTTTGTTTGTGATAGCAAAGTGCTATAATCTGGACAACATAGCATTTTTTGACTGTTCAATTACCAGATATATCAAGAGTACGCAGGTGGTCACAATTGTGTCCGGTTCATAATTGTGTCCTTTAATTTTTTATTGAATGTGAATGTAATCAGTTTGAGTGTTTAGTTCAATTTTTAAAATGTTCATGAAATAAAATCAATCTCAACGGGAATAACTTGAAAAAAAAATTCAAAATTCTGATTGTAACATTTTAAAGATAAACTCCAATAAAAAATTGGACATTATTATAAACCAGACACAATTGTGACCACCCGTGTATATCAAGTAGTTCAACTCTTACTTGTACCGCTGGAGGGATTTTTGACATCACAACTTTATACTTCTTTATAATCTGTCACTGTGGCCTAGCAGGTAACACACTTGTCTAGGAACTCAGAGGATGTGGGATTCAAACCCAGGTACAGGCAGATACATAGTGGTTCGGATGACCACTTAAAATGGCGGTCCTCTGTCATTAGGTCCTATCTCCAGTGGCAGGCTAAAGAACCTCAAGGACGTTGATAATCATCCTTGAGCCTCTATCTTCCAGTTAGGGGAATGCCAGTTACTTGTAAGTTGGCGCTGTACCTGTGCAGTCGGATGGGTTAATAGTGCCTTGAGTCCTGTAGTACATGGGGATATTGCACTGAGTATAAATACACAATACAATACAATACTTGATTTCAGATTCTTATCACAATGCTCCAGACCAAGCATTATTTTGAGCAATCTTTTTGACAGCATATTCTTTGTTCCTTCCCAGTAAACATTTGAAACATTTAAAAATAGTTTACACGTTTACAAAACGTTTTTAAAACCTATTTAAACCTTATCTTATGGTTTTCTAAATATCTATATGGTGTAATGTTTAAAAAACGTTTCATAAACATTCTATATAAAACATTTTACTGAAAATGTTTATTAAATGTTTATAAAATAACACAAGAAGCCAGGTTTGACCTGAAACGTTTTTTTAAACATTAAGAAAATGGCTGAAGAAATGAAGGTTATTTTTCAAACATTCATCATGAAATGTTTGATAAACAGTACCTATAAAATGTTTAAACAACATTTGTTGAGTAAATGTTTGCTCTGAAATGTTTTAGAAGCATTTAATAGCAACTGGTTTCCATACCCATCATTTTAAAAAGTTTTAAAATCATTCCATGAAAAAACATTATTAAACCTCTATTTTCATAATTCTTATTAAACCTTCACCTTCAAACATGTCCAAACAAAGATTGCAGAGAGCAATAATAGGGGATTTTAGAGGACTTGTCAAAAATTGCCTCACATGCAATTCCTAAAAGTAAGAATTGAATTGGGGCATAATTTTTAAGTCACTATCTTACAATTTGAGACATAAAATTAATATTTTCACTAGTGAGCAACCTTAAAGAGATATTGAATTTGACCTCTAACCCCATTACTATTCAGGCATTATTATGTTCATTTGTAACTTTTTTCTAACATTTGTCATTAAACGTTTAATAAACAGTATACATAAAATGTTTAAAAACATGCTATTATAAATGGTTTTCGTACCCATCATTTTTTAAATTTTGGCCAAACATTTCCTTTCAAATGTTTTTAAAACCAAAAAATGTTTACTGGGTTCAAATGTCAAACTTTGCTCCCCACAGTTCCAAGAAATTTGACACTTTTCACCATTTCCTGAGAGGAGATGTTCTTTTTGCCCTGGTATTGGCTGATTGCCATGTATTGGCCATATGGACCAAAACTTTGCAGGATAACCAGTTTCATCACGTCATTCAATTACCAAAGTTGGAAAATTTCTACCTCTCTCCTGTCAGAGCACTTCAAGCCTTGCTAGCATCTCGACCCTTGCTTCCTTCATACCTCTGTTTGCTAACAATATTCCTCCTTCCTTTTGAATAAGCTGGATATACCCTCTTTCAGGCCATGGTTTTCATATCTTTAGCAGATCCGGTGCCATCTTTGCTTTAGAGCTAGATATATTCATTGAGAATATTATGCCCATGGCCTTTGGAGGAGTTCAGCCATATGGACCTATCTTCAAAACCCAGGCTCCATTCATCATTCTTTTTGCATTTGCTTCCGCCATCCTTGCCAAAAACTTCTAAAAACTAAAACTTTTAAAAGACTCCGTATTCATATCATTTATCTAGTAACATGCAAATACAAATTCCAAACTGTGTGCCTTTCTTGTGTCTTCTCAAATCGAAGGTCTTGGGTTTAAATATTTGGGTTTGAACCTTCCTCAGAAACTTTATTTGGTTTGAACTCAGCACCTCCACCTCCTATTTCTAGCATGCATGTTTGAACTTGGAGCCGAAAATGCAGATTAAACAGGCTAAGTATACTGATTATTCCCCAGTCACAGTGGTTCCAGCAATTAATTTTTATTTATTTAGGGTTTTACATCGCTTTCAACACTTTACAGGTCATATCACGAAGGGTACTTTGGTAGACAGAGGAAACAAGTACATACAATCAGTCAAGGTTCTGTACTGTAAATTACCGACTATCAGTAAACAACTACCAGGGTTTGAACCACTGACCTCAGAGGTGAGAGGCAATTTTGTTACCACTGCGCCATGATAGCCCCTTCCGACACTTAAAGACAGTGAGTAAAATTTAGGCAGAATGCTGTACCTCCTGTAAAACCCAGCTGTACACCACTAGTTACAGTTTAGCTACAGAATTGAGGTAGAGAATCAGAATTGGGGAAGACAATGGCCACAGGTTGATAAAGCAATGATACAGAAAAGATACAATAATGTTACAACAAACATGAATTCACTGGATATAAAGAAAGATATGAAATACCGCAGAATGTGTTAATAAGGTATTAGAAAAACTACACAGGTGATTGAGTAACATTTAAAAAAGACAAGGAATAGCACAGTATACAAACTTTATTGATAGTTACATGAAATACTGATAAAAGTAGGCAATAGGCCTTATAGCGTGACGATGACATTAGAAGCCATTTTAATTTCAAAAAGTTTTCCATGTTGTTCCATCAATTTTGTTGATTAAAACTGTTGTTTCATCTTGAATAACATTCTCCTTACTTAACTTTCCAAATCCAAAACTTTTTGAAAAATGTACCAATGCAAGGGTTCTGTGATGTCTCCATGCCTCATCATTGCCGTTTATCACCCCTGTAGAAAAATATGATTGGCTTTACTTATAAAACATGTTGTGATTATAATATCTTCATCAAATCTTTTATCAGCATCCCTCTGGATAGAATATGAAAAAATGAATTGTGAGCTTAATATGTGCATTCTTATTAAGTCTGACTCTTGGCTCATGTATGAAAATCTATTCAACACTGGATATGATAATATTTCAATTTCAAATATTCCAGGTTTCATTCTTTTAATAACTGAAGGTACTTGCTGAATTGAGGTTAAATATGCTGTAATCCTGTTTCCTGCATCACTAAGTTTAGCAACTACAGTGTATCACAAGATAATTAAACTTTGTAAATTCAAGATTAAGTTATTTTATTTATTTATTTATTTATTTATTCCAACTTTATTCTTTCCGTGTTCACAAATCAATGACACTCATAGATGAAATAGTAGACAATTTAAGTACTTTTTATAAAACGATTACACATGCAAAAATGGAACCATTACTATTAGCTAATGCCATATTTGTGAATAACTGAAATAGAACAACTTCCACCATTGGCAAAGCTGTGGATCAGTCCCAATATGACCTTGGCTGTTGAACAGGACGTAAAATGCCAACCTTAATTTTGATATTGAAGTGGAACAATGATATTAATACTAGTGCTCTTGATACACCAATTATATTCAAAAATATATTTTCCCAATTATTGTATTGTCAGGCCAGTGACAGTGAGGAAGATTTATGGATCACTCTGACGTTAACTTATGAAAAACCTGCTTTAGCAGTTTTTTATCCTGAGCTTTCTAAATTTATATGGGTACTGAACACACGACTAATTATTAAAGCATTGAATTAAATCAAATAAGTGTAGTTTTGTGGTCTTAACTTAGTGTTGTTCTTACATTAAGCTTATTGTGTTGTTTTGGTGGTCAGGATTTCTTGATAAGGCTGTATTTAGTGTGGGTGTTCCACCACACGACTAAGGCTCCTGATTAAGGGTTTTTGGGAGTCGGTTTCAAATATTTGCTTAGTCCCAGACCTTCTGTAAGGGTCGGTTGTGGTCGGTTGAGGCCGTGTGAAAAATCAAACATGTTTGATATTTCTCACGACTACAACCGATTCATATTTCACGCCATAAACAAAATGTCCAGTCCCAGGCGTCCTCAGGCCTCCTCAGACCCAAATTTACACAGTCGTGTGTTGTCCCGCGACCCTTAGTCCCAGACCTCCCTAGCTTAGTCCCAGGAGGGCGGTTGTTAATCCCAGACTCAAATATGATGCGTATGAATTTCATGCGTGTGAAAGTGAGTCGGTTGCATTAGTCCTAGGAAGCCTCAGACCGTCTGCGGTGTCCTGGGACCCAAAAATCTAGGTCTGGGACTAAGCCCCGACTAAGGGTATCCGACGCTAACCGATCCAAACCGGCCTCCCCAGGATGCCTGGGACAACCCAAATTTAGTCTGCGACGGTCTGAGGACGCCCCAGGAGGCCTGGGACTAACAACCGATTAAGAACCGACTCTTTTCCGCGGGTCTGAAATTAAACGAGGCAATGAGGAGGTCTGGGACTATATAAGCGACCGCGCACACATTCTCATTGTTACTGATTGTTTGGCTACTGAGAGACGTGTGTCACTGATTTGTAGGGGTTTTCAATTTTTTTATATATTATTTAATACTTGAGCTTAGGAAAAATTTCACAGTTAGGAGACACATTTTACTGTTTTTTTAATTATTTTGTCGACTGGATTATGAGGAAAGAGAAAGGAGGGAAGAGAGGAAGGAAAAAGATGGATGAGAGGGAGAAGGAAAGTGAAGTAGAGGAGAGGACTGAAGTTTTAGAGGAAGGGATTGAGAGGAGAGAGGAGGAGGAGATTGAGGAATGTCCAGCTATTGAGGAAGCTGTAGAAGAAGAAGAGAGGTGTGAAGAAGATCCAGAGTGCCATTCTTCAGCCAAGAGAGCCAGGGTGTGTGCAACTTTTACCGACAGTCAGGAAATTTCCATTGTGGAATTTGTAAAGCAGCACGCAGAACTGTATGACAAGGAACATCCACGTTTCCACGACAGGACCAGAAGAGAGGCTCTCTGGGCAGAAATATCAGAACTCAAGCTCCAGCCCTTTGATGTGAGATGTTGGTTCGAGTCCCAGCGAACGCGTTATGGCAAGCTGTCTAAGCTCCAATCTGGCCAAGCCCTGAGGGAGATGACCAAGAGACAGTCCTGGGTCTACCAACAGATGGGTTTCCTTAAAACCCACCTCAGACAAAAGGGGGCCAACAGAAGTTCAGGTTTTGAGGCCAGTCCAAATACCAGCAGGCAGGACGAATCACGTGGCTCAGCTACTGACACAGAACACCTCGAGTCCAGTGTCCTGAGGGAGAGGAGTCAGTCCGTCATTACATCTACACCCGTTTCAACAACAGACTCCAAGATTCTCGAACACTTTGAGCAGATGAGGACACTAATCTCAGGTTTTCTGCAGCAGAAGTCTGACAGGCAGCCCTTCTTCGACTACGTGGCATCAGAGGCCGAAAAGATGACTCAAGAAGAATTTGAAGAATTAAAGGGCAAGATATTTAGACATTGAAACTATAAAGAGCAACCGTAGACGTCAGTCACTGCCCAGAAGATCAGCCACTATTACAACGGAGTCGCAGAGGGTCGGGATACTGCCACCAACCACTCAACATGCGTCTAGTTCCACTCAAGCAGCAGCTGGCAGCAGTTTTGTCTACTATACACCAAGCCCCATTAGCTTCAGCAACCCTACATCTGTCCTAACTGTACAGGACGAAGGGAGCAGACACAACCTGAGTGGAATATTAAGCCAGCTACCTGATCTGACATCAACACAGATCATCGAGCAGCCTCAGCAGCAACAACTGCAGCAGCAGCTCTTTACTATCACCACTTCAGCACCGCCTCAACAGCAGCAACAGCCTCTTCAATAGCCATCCAGTCAGGGCTGGTCTTTGACCTGCCAGGCCCTTTTCAGGGCCACCAAATCTTCCAAAAACAATTATTCAGCTGCAAGTTAGTCCAATTCCCCTTCCAAAACAAAAAAAGTTCAGTACAAATACTTATCACAAGAAAAAATAAAAGTCCAACACCCACACTACCCCAAACACGAAATAAATAACCCATGGTACCTCACATAACAAAAAAGGCCACATGAAGAAAAAATTAAAAAAACTCCCAATATGGCCATTAATCAGCCCTTTTTTTAGATTAAAATCCATGGGACAGTTTAAAATCTTTAATTGAAAAGTCCAACACTTACACCTTCCCTAGAGTTAAAAGACATTATCACATACTTACCAACCCACAAACAGACAGACCCAATACCAAACATAGCCCCCAACTAACAAACCCACTACCAAACCTAACACCCAACTGCCAAAAACAAACCCAATACCAATAACCACCAACCAAGAAACAGACAAACCCAAAATTAAACAAAACCCATGCCGAAGAACTGACAAACTATTTTGCAAACACAATCCCCCATTATTGAAAAAAAACTATCTACATGGTTATATTTGTGAATAGAAGTGAAGATTTTAAATTTAAGATTTCCATGAAAACATTTCTGTTTGAAATAATTTTCCACCCCCCCCCCCTCGAAAAAAAAAAATTGGTGAAATTAGGACGTAGCTTTCAAAATATATACAAAAATAATTCAATTTAGGATATTATGTGTGGCTTTGTGTGTGGCTTTTGTTTGGCACTGGGTTTGTCTATTTGTTGGGTGGGTAACTTGTGTTTGTCTGTTTGTCCGTCTGAACAAGTTATGTTTGGCATGGGGTTTGTCTGTTGTCCGTCTGAACAAGTTATGTTTGGCATGGGGGTTGTCTGTTTGTCCGTCTGAACAGGTTATGTTTGGCATGGGGTTTGTCTGTTTGTCCATCTGAACAAGTTATGTTTGGCATGGGGTTTGTCTGTTTGTCCGTCTGAACAAGTTATGTTTGGCATGGGGTTTGTCTGTTTGTCCATCTGAACAAGTTATGTTTGGCATGGGGTTTGTCTGTTTGTCCGTCTGAACAAGTTATATTTGGCATGGGATTTGTCTGTTTGTCCGTCTGAACAGGTTATGTTTGGCATGGGGTTTGTCTGTTTGTCCGTCTGAACAAGTTATGTTTGACATGGGATTTGTCTGTTTGTCCGTCTGAACAAGTTATTTTTGGCATGGGGTTTGTCTGTTTGTCTGTCTGTACAAGTTATGTTTGGCATGGGGTTTGTCTGTAGCAAGCATAGCTCATTAATTGTTTTTGGAATATTTGGTAGTCCTGAAAAGGACTGTTTGTTAGTCCTGAATAGGACTGATTACTGCAGCAGGACTTATATTCTGCCATCTTGCCATGCCACTGCTCCCTCATTATTGAAGTAGTCCCTCAGGTAATCCCTCTGTCTCTTGGCTTCTCTAGCAGGGTTTCTGTCTTGGCCACCACCAGCAGCACCACCAATCAATCCACAATCACCAGGCACATCATCATCATCGTCCTCCCCAGGCTGCTGACCACCAGGTTGACCTTGATACTGGCTTCTCAGTATGTTGTGCAGAACCACACAGGTAAAGACCACTTCTCTGACTGTTGCTGGGGGTAGTTCAATAGTGGTCCTCATCACCCTGAATCTTGACACCAGGATGCCAAAAGTGTTCTCAACAACTCTCCTGCCCCTTGATATCCTATAGTTGGCAATCCTTTCCTCTCTTGTTAGCATTCTTCTGCCATAGGGTTTCATGAGCCAGGTCTTCAGGGCAAATGCATCATCTGCCAGAATGAAGTAGGGTACATCTCGACCACCCTGGGTCTGGTTCAGGGAAGCCTATCCTGCCATCTTCAATCCTCCTCTTCAGCTGAGAGGCATTAAATATCTGGGCATCTGAGCAAGATCCAGCTGTCCCAGCATCCACCCATCTAAACTTGTACTGTCCATCTACCAGGGCCAACATCACTATGGAGAAGAAACCCTTGTAGTTGTGGTAGAGGGCTCCAGTGTTCTTTGGTTTCTTCAGGGCCACATGCTTGCCATCCAGGGCTCCCAGGGCATGTGGAACATTCCACCTGATCCTGAATTCCCTCTCCAGTTCTTTCCACTTATCTGGGGTAGTAGCACATTTCAGGTACTCTCTGGTGAACTCATCCTGGATGGCCCTACAGACCTCTGGTAAAAACTTGGAAATGGTGGATCTGCCAACCCTGAACTGACAGGACAATGATGTGTAGGACTCCCCAGTGGCCAGATATCTGATGGTGAGGGCTAACTTCTCCCCAACACTGATTGGTGCTCTGTAGTTGGTGGCCTGCCTGGCTAGATGTGGTTCCAGTCTGGTCTTTACCATTTCAAAGAATTCTGGGGTCATCCTCATGTAATTGGTGAATCCTGGAATGTCTGTGGCATACAGATCAGCCATAATGTTGTGGTAGGCCCCCCTCTCCTCTCTCTGCAGTAGCCATGGCCTGACCCACATGTTGTGCCTTCTTCTAGGTCTCTGTATGGGTGCTGGTGGTTGTGGTGGTGCTGGTGGTGGTTACTGTGGTCGACGTAAAAATTGGAAATACATGATTATTTGTAACTGAATAAAAACCAAAAAAGCCCTAAGTTGTTGTTGAAGCTGTCTTCCATTAACAGGTGGCATCCTGCTGTGTTCCTAGAAAAGCAATGATATTAGATTGTGGATTTTATATATATATATACCCAGAAAATCCAGCAACTTTGCAAAACAAGAATCGGCGATCCTGGTCTGGGGAAGACTGAGGAGGCCTGAGGACGCCGGGACTTATTCGGGTGTTAGTCAGGGCTTAGTCGGTATGTGTACGACAGGATCGCGGTTGAAACCGACCAGAAAACTGGCTTAGTCGGTTCTTAGTCCCAGACCAGTCGGGGACTGTCTGCGGCCACCTGAGGCATCCTCCGGCTTCCTGAGGCCGATCTGTACTTAATCCCAGACTTCAATACCAACTCAGTATTCCCGCCCATTTTTGCTTTTTTTTCACCGACTGTCCACAATTAAGGGTCCCAGACAGGATCGGGACTTAGTCCTTTGGTGGAACAGGGGCATAAGATGACAACAGTGACAGGAGTGTTTCACAGAATGCTTCTGAAAGTCAACAAGGAAAAATAAGGTGATGCTTACAGTAATATGTATTGAGATTTATATAACTTCATGTATTAGTAATTTAGATCACCCCTAGTAGCTTTGAATTGGTTATATTATTATAACAATTACAAAGACAGGCGAAACCAGTACATACAGTTGGTCAAGGTTCTGTACTGTAAACTGACCAATGGCAAGCAACTACTTGAGGTCGGGCCGGGATTCAAACTCTAATCTCAGAGATGGGAGGCGAGTACGTTACCACTGTGCCACACTACACCACCAATTTACAATATTAACCTAATTATGTAAACTTAAATTCAATGCGGAGTGCTTTTTACGATGGTATTAATGAGTACTTTTACAATGGTATTAATAAAAAGAGCCATTAACAGGGCTTATTAGCTGACAGTTCCTAATTCTTTGTTTTGAAATCCTACAATCTTTTGGCCTGCTATGAAATGTGACATATGGAATAACAGCTCAAATAACACCTTTTGAAGCCTACAGACTTTATACCTGATTGTTCAATCTAATAGAAGTGTGTATGCTAAATGACCAAATGCTTAGATTGGAAAGAGCTTCCGTCAATCCATCAGGACTTCCAGAGAGACCTCTTGCAAGGTAACGTAAAATTATCTTTAAACTATGTCATTAAAATATGTGAACAATTCTACAAGTTCTCCACAAAGACATAAATTGTCAGTTTCTACAAATGTTTACATTCTACAAAGTTTACTTTTTCACATTTTTTTGTTTTATACCACAGGAATGTGATATATACCTGAACTGACCATGATAACCATGAGGTATCCAGTTTTTCGAGGGTAGTTGACGTCCTGTTTGAGATTAATAAGCTCTCTGGTGAGGAATTGACAAGGGACATACTTGATAAGGTGAAGAAACAACTATCTGTTGTCACATATCATATTAAGTCAGCAGCAGCCTTGCTACAGCACTATGATGGTTTTCAGTATTCTTAAGTTATCCATTCAAAAGCTGTTATGTCCGAGATGAAAGAAAGTGCAAACAGAATTTTTCTCTCAAAATCTGCAACAGAACAACTAACTCTGACTTCCTCACAAAGATGGAAAAGACCCTTGACAACATGGTTACTGCAGCTTTTGTTTGATTTTATTGTAAAAAGTATTTTATAATAGGGGTGTGTGATGCATATTTTAAATTTTATAAAAAGAAACAAATAAACACAATCTCAGTCCGGATTTAACTTAATCATCCACCACTTTGTTTCAATGATAAGTAAAATAAGTCCATATGCACCACAAAAATTTAAAACCAAATTATCTGTGAAATGCATCTACAGTACCAGACAAAAATATATAATCCAAGTGCGTGTGTCCAGGTGAAATACATTATTTGGTGGATAATAAAAGCTAAACTTTCTAGTGACATGGGCTGTGATCAACATGTCATGTTATTGTCATGCAGCTATCGGCAATGCAACACACTTTAAATTAAAAGGCATCATATTCGATGTATGTAATGCATAATTTGTGTGTAAGTTCATACATGCTCACCTTACTTTAAGTTTTTAACACAAATTAGGCAAGTGACCCCACTCAACAAACAGGACTAATGTAACAGGCCCGAGTTACCTGGGGTGGAATCAAGGTAAATCTAAATCTAAATCTACTGCTTTGCAGGCGCAATATCTTCCCCGAAGGGGAACTCAGTGCACTAACTAATCATATATAATTTCCAAGTCATAGTGGGGGACGTGTCCAGGTCTGTATTCCGATGGTTGTGGGTGTGAACGTGGGGAAGAAATCTAGGTCGGGAAAGCAGATTTGAAAAGGTGGGTTTTCAGGTGCTTCCTGAAGGATGTGACAGATGGACTGGTTCTTACATGGACAGGAAGTGAGTTCCAGAAAGCAGGTGCATGATGGCTGAAAGATTTGGTAAGATACTTATGAGACTTATGTATTTTAGAGTCAAAAGAAGGAACTTGAAGGAATTTGTATTTTGGACTGCTACGTCTGGTGTTCCTTGATGAGGTATATGGATGAAGTTTATCCTTGGTATTCAGGCTTAAGTGTTTTGCAACTGGAAATACCAGTATATGTAATTAATGGTAAATGATCATTTGTGTGGCTAATATTTTTCTGTCGGCAGCCAGTGTACTTTATTTATTTGATATATTTTTGGTGGTACATAGTAAATTGTAGTCATTTATCAATGAAAACCTATATCAGGCTTAAACATGAGAAAATATGAGAAATACAAATTAATCAGTCTGTTTGTAAGAAAGGCAACCTTAATATAGTATCTTGCTTATTTTGTGTGGCTGAATCACATGTTTTGATTATTTAGAATCTTAAATCTGCTGATATATTGTGAGCCAGAATTATCTTTAATTGAAATGAGTGAGTGGACATTATTGAAAGTTTGTGCGGCACATATGAATCCAACTAGTTAAATGGTTGTGGAATCACATTTAAAATATTACAGAAAAAGACATAATTTTTCTTTTGATTTGTCAATTATGTCAGTTTTGAGATGATACTTTTAATGTCTGAATTAATTTCAAGTTGTGACAGTTGTCATCAATACTGTAAAATGCATTATGGCAATAAATAAAGTGGCTTTCGTTTTAGTCAGTGCACTTGTCATGGTTCATATTTTATATTAAAAATGTTGAATTTGTGTGTTTGGTCACAAAAAATGTAGCAGTAACTAGTTCGAAAAGTAATGACAAATAAAGTTTAACTTTAGTTTAAGTGGCTATGTATTATATTTTTTGTATTAAGGTACATATCTTACAAATTTTACATTACATGTTATTTAAAAATTTCAAACAAAAAAAAAAAAACATTTATGTGAACAAGAGGATAGAGATTTCAGTGGTAGATGACAATTCAAATGCCAATTGTGTGGAGCATAAAATTCTCAGCAATAAATCTGCACAATTACCTTTGTTTTCACTACATAAATTAAATCTGAGGTCTTCAAAATGGCCAGCAAGTTTGGATCTGATCACATGCTGTCTCCTCTGTGTGGGTTCAAGAGGCAATATGTGGGTCTGTCCCAATATGACTCTGGCTAGTGAATGGGACATAAGACCCTAACTTTGTCTATGACACAAGCCCATTCTCACCCTATGAGAGGTATTTGTAAGGCAAAAAATGTAAATACAAATTTGAAGAATTCTAGTAAAAACACTGAAAAGGCAAATAAATTTCCTATTGGATATTGGATTTCATCATTTTCTCTCACATTGACTTAGACCCTTTTTATGACATCTGTGGTTATGGTGTGGCTTTTTTCATTAAAAGGACAACACTAAATGGAGTTTTTATTAAGCTCTATCTATAGATATAAATTTGTTTAATGGTGACCCTTATCCACTACACCAAAACTATCATCATATTGAACAACAATTATATTGTTAAACTGCAGCTAAATCAAGTTTAATAAAAACAAATAACTCAGTTTCTATTAATAGGTAAAATTAATTTTCATCAGCAATGGGGCAGACATTTTGATACAAAACAAGTAGAGAAAAATGCTAAATGAGATGTTTAGTACACTAAATATCTCTACATTAAAGTTTAACTTAACAGTCCTAACATTTCACTGATCTGTATCTTAAACTATACACAAAATAAATTGTTTATTATCCATACGATATCACAATATGACAAATATTTGCAATTAATTATTTCATTTAAATATATAAATGTGTCTGTTTAAACCAACATTTATTGTAAATGTAAGAAAATAAGTCCAATATAAACAAGTATCAAACTTTGTATATGATGAAACCATTCAATTTTTTAAATAATGATGAATAGTGGTAAAGCACAACATATAACAGAAAGCTATTAAAGTATATTTCAGTAAATCTTAAAATTTCTTCAACAAAAAAAGTAAATACACATAAATAATGATACTAAAAATGGTTACTGCAATATATGTAGCCATATATATGTAGCCAGAATTACAATATGAGAAAGTAATTCTTCTAGTTTAAAATTCTAATCAGCAGTTGTTTGCTATGATTTTGAAAGAGTCTGGTATGAGAATTACCCCTGAAAGTATCCTATCATGAGTGTGCTGGTGTCTTCAAACCTGAATTGTAATGTCTGAGAGGACTGTTCCACCTTGGCAATAATACTTTGCAATAAGCTTGCGATCCTGTAAAATGTCAGATTGGGAGGTAGATCTTTTCCATCGCAACAGGGTTAAGGTCATCGTAAACCCATTATGTATGGAAGTTAGGGAACTTCTTGATATGTTCCCGATTGCTAGTGCATCACCAACAGTCCAACTGCTAGCGATCCTATTCAGATTTGTATCATCTTAAGCCTATTGTAAGCCTATATTTTTGGCTCACATACTTGTCTTTTTGATCTTACAGACATCTTAAACTTGTTTTCATCTAAAGTTAATGTTTTAAGATTCATAAACATATAATAAAATTTTCTGGAACCTATGTATAGCAATCTCTACATTATTGAGATGAGATCTTAAACATATCTCAAACTACAAAAAATATTTTACTTTTTTTCCAATCAAGAAGTAGGTTTACGATTGGGTAATCATGGTGGAACAGCTACTTGAAGTCTACTTGAGTAAATCCTTGGTTTTATCACATAAAAAATTAGGATATATATATATTTATTGTTTAAAAAATACAGGTTATATTAGCAAATCCTCATAAAATAGGAAATACACATTGCTACTGATTTTAAAATGCTAACTGTAAAATATGTAGCCATATAGATGTAGCCAGAATCACAATATGAGAAGATAATTCTTCTTGTTCAAAATTTTAGTCAACAGTTCACTGCCATAATCTTGAAAGAATCTGGTGAGAGAATCACCCCTGAATAGGTCCCACCATCAACTGGTGGTAGTGTGCTTTTGTCTTCACAGGTGAATTGGAATCTCTGAAGCATACTGACAAGGTACAGAAACATCTCAGAGACAGCTAGCTTTTCTCCAAAGCACATTCTCTTCCCTTGGAAAGAACAAACATCAATTAAAACATAAGGACAATGTTGCTTGGTAAATAAGTGTATACTCATTTCAACCAATACCTGCTAATGGCTTTACATAAAATAATTAAGCTGAATTTAGTTTATGTGGTTCAACATTGCTTTTAATGTATAGTATCCATTTAGCTTTAATCTTTTTGATTGCTTCTTTTACTAATAATAAATTCAAAAGTGCGAAGAAAAAGTCACTGTAAAAGTTGTAAGCACCAGTGACAATTTGATACAATCGATTCCCATCTGGTAATGTAGTGGTAATGCTGGCAGATACAAAACAAATTTTATTTGAGGAGTTCTCATAATTTTATTGAATTGTTATGCATTGTAATCACAAATAATTAGCAAAAAAGGTTTTCCCCAGTGTAAAAAAATGTTGTAAGAAAATATGCCAAGAATGTATTTGTGACAAACATAATTAATATAAAAGTGAATTAAATATTTCAATTACCTGTTGAAAAGGGCATAAAATATGGTGGTTTAGAAACCCTTCCACATGAGTCTAAAAATCTCTCTGGTCGAAACTCTTCAGGATCGCCCCACAACTTTGGATCCCTGTGTATGTTGTAAATGTTTGGTATAACTATAGTTTGAGCTGGAAGATCATAGCCTTCAAAGTTGACATCAGTTTTAGTACAGTGCAAAGCAGCATGGGGAACTAAAGTAAAACAAGTGTATTTAAAGTATAGTTATTAGAAATGACAAAACAAGTGATAAATACAGGTTTAATTTTTGAAATGGCATTTGTGAATGGATAAATTCGAGAAAAAAATAACAATTGCAGGTAATATATTCAATAGGAAAATTACCAAGATGACATATAATTCAAAAAGTTTATCAGACCTAAAGTTATCTAACCTAATCTAATCTACTACCTTGCAAGCGCAATATGTATCATAAGGAGAGTCGAGGTGTGGTCAAGGTCATTGATCTGGAGCTAGGGGTGTGACCAAGAGTGAAAGAGACTAAGTTGGGAAACTGGAGTTGAAGAGGTGGGTTTTGAGGTGTTTCCTGGATGATGTGACAGAGGAGCTATTTGTTATTTGGAAGGGGAAAGAGTTAGAAAGAACTGGGACATAGTGACTGAAAGAATTAGAAAAGTATTTAATTGATTTATAAACTCTACGGTCAAAAGTGGGGATATGCAGGAATTTAAGTTTGGGGGTGCTTTGCCATGTATTTATGGAAGAGGTGTAGGGCTGAATTAATTCTCCTAGGTAGTTGGTTGACCTTGGTTGAGAATTTTGTATGTAATGGGGCCTTTTAAAATTGTACCCTGTACCTGACTGGGAGACAATGGAGTTTTTTTCAGTTGAGGGGTAATGTGTGAGAATTTGGGGGAACAGGTGACAACCCTGTAGAGTGAGTTTTGGATCCACTGCATTCTCCTTAAATCAAAATAAGTGAGTGATATGAAAAGGGAATGGCAATAGTCTAATCTGCTGCTCACCAAAGCATTTGCTAAAAAAACTGATATTTTAAGGTCTAGAAGGGGACGAATTGAGTAGAGGTTTCTAGTATGAACTCTGGTAGACTTTATGACCTGTGACACATGGTCTGAGAGAGTGAACTTAGAATCGAACAGCACTCCCAGGTTCTCGACATTTTATGGTGGTGAGACCTGGTTACCAAGAATATTGATTGGAAAGTGAGGAAGGAGTTGTTTATGGTTGTTTTTGGAGCCTATCAAAATAACTCAGTTTTGTCAGGGTTCAGTTTTAATTTATTTGTGAACATGAAATTTTGAATGTTGTTTAGGCAGTTCTTTAGTATTTGTATGAAGTGAGAGAAATTTGCTGGTGAGAGTATTATGTATAAATGGGTATCATCAGCATAGAAGTGGTAATTAATACTGCTGTGAGCGTGAATGATTGAGCTGATTGGGTTTGTATGCAGAGAAGAATTTAACCAAGGATGGAGCCCTGGGGCATCCCAAATTGGAGCGCAGCAGGATTTGAGTTTATCTTGACTGAGTGTGTCCTTCCTGACAGGTATGATTTGAACCAGCTGAGTGCTAGTTTACTGATTCCATAGTAAGCATTAAGTCTGTCAAGGAGAATGGTGTGATCAATGGTATCAAAGGCTGTGGAGAGATCCAATATATAAGGTGAAGGCTGTGACATACCCTTTTGGCCATGTTCAGAAGAAGATTGTTGTGAATATTAAGGAGGGCACTTTTAGTAGAATGATGTTTTCTATAGGCAGATTGGAAAGTGATCATAAGGCCAACTTCATCTGGGTGAGTTTGTAGCTGGACTGCTAGTACCTTTTTAAGTATCTTTGAAATAAAAGTAAGATTAGAGACAGGCCTGTAATTTTTGAAAATTTCTTTGTCTAAGGATGATTTTTGGGGGATTGGGGTAACATGGGCCTGCTTGAAGAAGTTAGGACACTTACCTTGTTCAAGAGAAGCATTAATTATTGAAGTGATGGGGTGAGGAGGATGCCCGGATAATCAAGGACAAGAAAAGTTGGCCAAGGGAACACTGGTAACTTGATCCTTGAATACAGTAGAGAAAGTGGAAAACATGGGGGGAGGAGAGTACGGGGTGATGTGTTGCAAACTCAGGAAAGCAGTTAAAGTTGAGCAGATTTTTTCAATTTTTTTTCTGTGAAGAACTCCACAAATCTGCCAGCCAGAAGATGAGGGGGATTTATCAATGTGAGCAACTTGGCTGGTAGTCTGTGTAACACATCACCTAGGACTTGCCATAATTTTTGTGGTGATTATCCTGAATTTTTGCTTTAAACAATTCAGATTTGGACTGCATGCAGACTCTATTGTACTGGTCGACTTTCTGCATGTATGCATGTATTAGGATCTATTGAAGGTAGACTTATTTCTTCACCAGATGTGTTCAAACAAATGTTTGGTCTCTTTTGCTGCTATTATGGTTTCATCAACCCATCCTGGAATGTAATTTGCCTTGGCGTGTTTGGTATGAGATGGTGCATGTTTTGTTTCGGGTTCCTTGGACGGAGGGTTAAGTAGTTCAAGAAGCAAGCAGATCTGTTTTTATTTTCACTTTATCAATTTTCTGGTATTTGTAGAAAGTAACAGTAGCATTAGTTTGGGATCTAGGGTTTGAAAGATTTATGGTGAAACTAACTGAAAAATGGTCAGAAAAGGCCTCAATGTTATGGACATTTGAAATATTGTCATTACTGGATCGGGTTAAAACCAGAAAAAGGGTATGTCCATGAATATGAGTTGGGATTAACTTTCTGATTTAAAAGAGTCAATTAGAGAGTGAGGGGTTCTTGAATTTGACTATGTTGTTTCAAGATGAAATCAAAATCGCTGATGATCACCAGATTTTCAGTTGTGTGATGATCTTCAAAAGTGACTGAAACTGTTTGAAAAAGGTTGGAGTAGTGGAGGATGGTGGTCTGTATATATTCAGAAAGTGAAAAGATTCTTTGTGTAAGGATATTTTGATGAGGAAATTTTCGAAGGTCTTTGTGGGAACAATGGAAGGATCAAATCTATTGTTGCCAAAAAGAGTAGGCCTCCATTGTGGCAAGCCTCTCGCAAGTTTTTCACACGGTGGGGTTATTTTGCATAGATTAGCACCTGTGGTGTCAGGTCTGATCCAAGCCTCCGATATGGCAAAGAGATCAGTGTCATTGTCAGAAATAAATTTTGCAATGGCAGGGTATTTGGTAGAGCTGGTGGAATTAGTATTAAGGATTAGGTGATGCAATGTAAACAGAAGGTGGTGGGTGGGGGGGGGGGGGGGGGGGGGGGGGTGAAAGGGCAGAGACTGACAACATCAGGACTTTGGATGCTTGAATTAATGTGGAGTTGATATACAGCAATAACTGGTTAGATTGCCAGTAAGATATTGAGGAAATCATTTTTGAGAACTTGGAGGGGGCTTTAAAGTATGAAAAGTATTTGTAAAAAAGAGAAATCCTTATTGTAACATTGTGGTGATTGCTATTTATTTTGTTGTGATCACAGATGATCTCCATATTACCCCCATTATCTCGTGCCCACCAAAACATCTAGAGGGCACAAGATGATGTAGGGATCACATCACTTGGTGATCACAAGTAACATACTGTGTGAGTACCACATCATCTGGTGATCACAAGAATGTAAGTGGTGATCACCATTTCATCTTGCAGTAATGACCCATCAACTTCCCAAAATGAATATCCACAATAACGGTTTAGCACCAGATAACGTGATAATGTGCTGATCTGGTGATCACAACAAATAAGTCATGATCACCAGATGATGTGATCACCACTTCTTTTCTAATGCTCACCATATCATCTATGGATCACGGCAAGTCGGACACTGATCAGGTTACTTATCCAGTGTACTGACAGGGAAATGGGTATAACGTCTGGCAATTTAAACCAAACTGGATCAATTCTGTCTTGTCATTATTCAGTTTTAAATAAGATTCTTGCTAAAGGACGCCAACTCCTAAATATCTTGAAGACAGATATTTAATTGTCCGAGAAAAGAGGAAGCATTCTGAGAAAGAATGGATATACAGTTGGGTGCCATCTGCGTAGAAACTGAATTTAATTCTTTAATGTTCACTCATCAACCTTGAGCCGATTGATTTGGGTCATTAACATCAATTGTATCAATGTGCTCCATCAGCTGAACAGGCAAACACAGTTTACATTAGTAAGCTTGTTATTTAAAATAAACTTAAAACTGATGTTTATGCATTTTCTATCATACTTAACACTAAGTTATATGTAAGAGACGGATAATGACACACAAGTGGAGCCAAAAGTTCCATGGCATTTACTTGCTAATTTTGAAGTTGAAAAAAAATCCAGAATACTTTTTGTCGGAAAGCAAAATCATTTCAAGTTGGCAACAATCAGAAAAATGTCGAACATGTTTGACATTTTTGGAAATGTTTTCAACTTTGCTTTCCGACTTAAGAAATTGGAATCTTCAATGTGATTTAACTTAATGACATTAAGCCAAATGTTGGTATTGCTGTTACAATACAGAATGTGAGATTTATAGGATTAGAACTTGTAATATCCTATCGTAAATATGTCAATATTTAAATATTGCATTTAAATCAGGGAGGTTTTGGGATCAAAAGTCCTGGGGACTAAAAAGCTGATTTGTGATTGTTTGGGATAGGTTCCCAGATAAATATCGGGTAGTTCTCCTGTCCTAACTATTATTGGCTATGAAATCATTACTGAAGAAGTCCAAACAAGTTTCCTACCAGTACTAGTCAGCCGTTGTACTTCTAAGATGGTTGCTTCCATATAAGGAAGTAATTCTCTATCATCTAAACATGGCCTTCTGTTTCCTATTTTCTGCCAAAAAAATCTTCTTGTTAAATGTTTATTTTGTTTCAAAGGTTTTGTGAATTCAAATAATCTGAAGATCTAAATCAAATTTATCATATACAATGGTGCTTTTTTTGAGAGATACACATTTTATGATTCAGAATACTAAGCATTATAAACTTTGGAATAAGGATCAAAATATTTGTTATTCTGAGCACCTGGTGTTATGGTTGGTTAGTTTTACTAATTTGAGAACAATTATCATTTTTTGCAGATATTTTAATAACTGCAAAAGCAATACAAGGTTTTACATACGTTATTAGAAAAGTATTTTAATAGTGCTTCTGTTCATTATTGTTGCATTAAAATTCACGCAGGGATGGTGGAGAAATCTAAAGTTAAAAAGCGATATTTTATATTCACTGGTTGCCCACAATATGCATAATTTGCTAATTTTGGTATGTTTTACATTGAGTTATTTTACTTGTATTCAAACAAAAGTGGTGGATAAAAATATAAAATAACCCTTGTAACATATATAAAATTACACTGCTTGGGTAATCTTTGCATTGTAATGTTCCATTCCAATGTCTCCCCTTAAAAGTATTACTCCATGTGACATGGCTTTCTAAAGCTTATGTCACATGGCTCTGCCAAAGATCCAACCCCAGACCTTCAGCTATCAAGTCCAACATACTGACCATAAGGCCACTAAAACCACATCTGTCACATATGTCACAGGCCAAATTAAAATTCAGGTGGATTTTAAATCCCTATAGGCTTGCAATTTTAGCTAGGGTGGATGTGAAACTCGCCTAGACAAAGTGAAAATTTTGATTTTTTTTCCTGGAGTAAGATCCTCATGTGTTAACACTTGGGCTTCTGTGGATTACCCCGTACTCGAGCTATTAAAGGGCTGTGTTTGTTTCTGTGTGTAATCCAAAGGGCACTGGGGTCTAGCCCAAGCAGAGGCAATGAAAAAATTCTCTCTACAGTACATGGTGGAGATGTCGGGTAAGATGTCTCTACAATCCACATTTACTCCACGAAACACCGGGCGAGATTAAAATTTTACATATTCAGTGACCATGCGTGGTTGTGACAAATTGACCACTGTCAACAAAGTTATTTAAGCCCCTAGAGATTTTATCAGGCCACTAATGGCTAACATTCACTGGAACATTTCAAAGTAACATTTAAAAATAGAACAGTCAAGAGGGAAATACCTTTCAAGGTCATATCTGATATTTTTTGTGCTTATAATCTTCACATTGATTTGGGTTACATCCTTGGTAACTTTCTTTAACCCCATAAAATTACTGTGAAAAATGGTTCATGTCCACTAAGGTAAGATAGTGTTTTATTGTGTTCACTGGGATAAACTAATGGTACATATTCAGTAAAATAATTACAGGATCCTATTTGCAAGATGCCACACTCTATAAGTTCAATGCTTACATTTTTAAAACTCATCAGTAATTTTAGGGAGCCACGGTGGCAGAGTGGTAACACTTTCGCCTCCCAAGTCTGAGGCTGGGGTTCGGTTCCCAGTATTTCCTCAAGTGGAAAAGCTGGTAGTTGCTTGCCGTTGGTCGGCAGTTCACAGTACAGAACCCTGATTGTGGTTTTGTATGTACTGGTTTCCTCTGCCCTTCCAACTACCCATCGTGATATGACCTGTAGAGTGTTGAAAGCGACGTAAAACCCCAAATAAATAAATAAATTAGAAATTTGTTCCTTCAAATGTGTATAATGTATCCTATCAAAAATACACTAGATTGCTTATTAGTTGCTACACTGCATAAATTCAGTGTTTACTCATGTAATATGTATGGTCATCTTGTGTTATTATGCTTCCAATTACACCTTTTGATATTAAAATTAATGCTGTATATTTTATGAGGCTCTAATTAAATTTTTAAACTTAATCTGAATATATATAAAGATTGTACTTCTTTTACAAAGCAAACGAGGTCTAAACTTAAAGTTGTGTCATCGGCAAATTGACTGTAATGCCTATTTTAATTGTTGTTGATCATTAGAAATAATATCTGTGTCAGAGTAGAAGTAAATAACGTGAAATGGGGATACCCTGTCTACACACTTTTTTGATAACAAAGCCTCCAGATTAAAAGCCAAACAGAAGAATGGTAGCCTGGATGTTTGAAGTAAAATTTCTATCCATATTTTACAACTTTGCCTAAATTTGAAAAAAAAATTAAGAACTGAATAAAGAAATGCCCAAGGTTTTCTCAAACTAAGTAAGCCTAACTAGCCCTAAAATATAGACATGCCTTGTTCTATTACCTATAAATATCCCGCTTATACAATCCAAATGATATTTTACAATTATGAAATCCAAGACGTTCTTTCAATTAGTTGGCTAAAGCTAAAGATGCTAGTTTTTCGAGATTATGGTTTTTGTTTATTTTTTTGAATGATATTTGCTCTTCACCAGAATGCTTCGTTATGTGTATAATTTGGTTCTGTTAAATGAATTCAGTTATGTTTAAAATGCTAATTTGTATATATTACTTTGTTTTTTTTTTATTCATCAAACTGTTTAGTTAATTTCGGCTGTACATATATTATACTGTTAACATGTAAGTTGTCTCCACTGTGACATATTACCCTTAATATAAAGCTGTTTATATTTGTTTTGCACTTTTGATTTACATTGTATGATTTCTGGGAATCAATCCCCAGTCCCCAAGGTAACCTCAGATCAGATGTCAAGTTCATACATTCAAACACCTCCTTTGCGGAGTAAAAATTTTATTAAAAGATATATGTATATTATTAGTATATTAGTATATGAGTATTACTGTAACACCTACTGCACCTACATAACTAATGTGTGGGTTCAAATTATTTAACCGTCCATATTTCAGTACTTGACCCACACTTCCATTTTATCTTCTATGCCATAAATGGCTGATTAAAAAGCAAAAATTCCGATAAAATATATAATTTTTTTGAATAACTTCAGCACGGCTGTCAACACTGAGTTATACCATTAAATATTGAATGTACATACATGAGGAAAGGCATGTTATCAAAACTTAAACCATTTTAATGAACAAAGACAAAGGAGCTTTCTGCTACCCCAGATCTAAGAAAGTGAAATGTACACTTTGTAATTAGAACTATCAATTTTAGAGAGAAAAATACTGTTTTGATACCTGCAATATATCCTGTCTACATTTCTCTTGAATGTCAGGATAGTGCAGAAAGTACAACATTCCCCAGCGTAAAGTGGTCGCAACTGTCTCTGAGCCCGCAATAAACAGGTCCATTATTGTCACAAACAAATTTCTGTCAGAATATTTAAAATAGAGATTAACATGAATAATATGTATGCATGTTGGAATTCCAATACATGGTATGTAAAAATGCTTTAAAGGTTTACAGTAGTTAACATACATGCTTGATATTGTCCCTCGTTTTAAAATCAAGTAAGATATAATTGATAATCGATGTAAGTACCTCTGACTGATATCCCACTGATTAAATAACTTAAAATATGTCTGCTCCAAGAAACATCTGAAACAAAAAAGAACAACAAAATACAATGAGCTAGAAAGCACTCATAGTTCACAGACCTCTACCAAGCCAGCTGAGTGCCCCCATATTGTAAATACTGCTTCAACACTCACAATAGGGGTCAAGGTTGTGAAGTGGTTAAAACTCTCGCCTCCCACCTCTGAGGTTGTTGGTTCAAACTCTGGACCTTATGTGGGAGAGGTTGGCAGTTTACAGTATAAAACTATCCATTGTGATATGACCTGTATAGTGTTGAAAGCGATGTAAAACGACAAGTAAATAAATAAATCAACCCTCACAATAGCATAGCATGACCATGATGAAAATTGTTCAAAATGAGGCTGTTGAAAATTTGGGATTTTTAGTATCCTGAGTATGACCTTGCTCTATAAAAAATTTAATCACTTTTTTTTCCTTTGATAAGACTCTACACACATAACACTTTCATATCCATACATTCATTAGATTTGGAGTAATTATAAATACAGATAGACAAATGAACAACCCCAAAAACATAATCTATTTGGTGGTGGTGATTTTACTAAGTGTATATATGTGAATAAATAAATGTTGTTAATTTTTTGATGCAGACACATATCAGACATGCTTCTTATAAAGCGCAATGACTAGAGATTGAGGAAAAATTGAAGTTTCTCTGTCAAATTTGATGCTAAAAATAAACAGACTAACTTAGGCATAACAAGTTTTTTATAACTTAAACTCATCTAAAAAGTACAAATGTTCTTCACAAAGAAGGTAATTTGAAATTTTGCTGTTGAATGTTAAAATAACAAAGTGTGCGTAAGTTAACTATATACAGCAGTAAAATACCTCCATACCATACTTTCTGTGAGTAAACCCCTCAGGGCTATGCAATTTCATTAAAAGGGGCCCTTCATAACAACAACGTCAACAACTGCCTTAAAGTGTCATTTAGGTCCCTTTCGTGTGTTTTAGACTTATTTACTATAGGTTAACAGCGAACAGAGCCGACAGATTTAATATTGCAACGTACCTTAGTGTGTTCTCTTAAATGTGCACAGCTTCAGTTTAAAAAAGTAAGTGATCCTTCGTCACTGAAAATTTTAGGGGTTTAATAAGATGTCTTCTTCATCTAAAAAGAATGCATCAGCTCTATGAAAAAGGTGAGAAGTTAAACCTCAGCAACCAAATGTGTATGTTGAAATTTCTAGTTAAGAATTTTTAATGAATTAAAATTGTAGTCTGGTAAGATTTTAATCCCAAAATTTAACTTTCGACCATAGTTCTCACTTTGGTTTTCTCACCATATACATGAACAGGAACCATCAACCAATTGTTTATATTCTGGGAATAATGAAGTATAATAAATAGGTATTAATTTTCAAACATTCTTCAACTTGTTTCTGTTCAGAAGCTAGGTACAGGTCCAAGAAGTCCTGGATGTTGGTTACATCAAAGGTATCCCTGTGTTCAGTGATTTTCTTTCTCAAAAAGTGTTGCATATGTCGCCATTTGACGAGTGCATTAATGTTATCAGCCTGCGAGAACAAATATTCTTAAGTAGTATACATTTATATATGTATATGATCTGATGCCACAAAGTTTGTTTTGAAAGTTTGATTTATGGTTCAGGTTATTAATAAATAAGTAAAATATTCAAATACTTATTGATCTCATATCACCAAAAGCTGTGATTATGTGGCTACAGAATAAATACATAAAATATATAGATAATTGAAAATAAAATTTTTATGAAAACTCTTTTTTTTTTGGTAAAAGCAGTTGCATTACAAATGGGTAATTTGTTGGAAAGAAAGGCATTAAATGCCTTATCAACTATCCTTAACAGCATGGTTTGTTAAAACAAAAGATAATTGAAATAAATCTTGTAGTTGTATGTGCTGTGCTAGTTTTATTATATCAATTATCAGTTCAAAGCTTGGTTTTCCTTATTTGTTGATTTACTATAGCTTTTCTGTATGACTAGCACTAATGTATTTATTGTATAAGAACCACAAAAATTTCAGAGTTTAAAAGGCACATATGTGCCTTGGAAAATTACTCTCAGCTAAAGATTTATTTATTTGATAGTTATTTTATTATCCACCACGCGACGTATTTGCCCTAAATACGGGGAAATACAGACCGGGATGTATTTTTTTTGTATACACCGGCGCCCCGGTACTATGGATATTGAGTGTGATAAACTTCCGGTTTTTAAACAATATCTCGGAAAGTATGTAACTTACAAATATGTATAATATATCATTAGAAAGGTGTTATTCCAGCGCTTCTGCTCATGTATGTTGCATAAAAATCCATGCAGAAATGACTGAGATATAGCAAGGTAAAGATTGAAGTTTTCTATTCAGTGTTGCTCATGCTTTTTGACGGTCTGTTTCACGTTTTCTCATTAAATATTCATATCATTTGACCCATAAATCGCACAAAATGGTGGATAATAAAAGTAAAACATCACTCATCAGACATATGCAGAAAAAATATATCACTCATGAAGATTAACAATATAATACTCGTGCTACGCACTCGTATAATATTGTTATCTTCATTCGTGATATATTTTTTCTGTATATGTCATTCGGGACGTTTTCCTATTGTAATATGAAATTCAAAGTATTAATATTTTAAACTTTGTTGACAGAATTTTAATTCTTTTGGTGGAATTTAAAATTCCTCCAAACCAATGAAACATGGATTGGAAGTTCTGCAACAGGACATCAAACTGGAAATTCTGATCAGACTCTCAAATTGTGTCAGGTTTTAAGTTCTGTCACAACATTAGATGAATTTTTCTTCATAAGAGTACAATAGGAAAACGTCCCGAATGACATATACAGAAAAAATATATCACGAATGAAGATAACAATATTATACGAGTGCGAAGCACGAGTATTATATTGTTAATCTTCATGAGTGATATATTTTTTCTGTATATGTCTGATGAGGGATGTTTTACTTTTATTATCCACCATTTTGTGCGATTTATGGGTCAAATAATATGAATATTTAATGAGAAAACGTGAAACAGACTGTCAAAAAGAATGAGCAACACTGAATATAAAACTTCAATCTTTACCTTGCAATATCTCAGTCATTTCTGCATGGATATTTATGCAACATACATGAGCAGAAGCGCTAGAATAACACCTTTCTAATGATATATTATACATATTTTTAAGTTACATACTTTCCGAGATATTGTTGAAAAACCGGAAGTTAACCACACTAATATCCATAGTACCGGGGCGCCGGTGTATACAAAAAAAATACATCCCGGTCTGTATTTCCCCGTATTTGGGGCAAATACGTCGCGTGGTGGATAATAAATTGACAGACAAACCCACATCGAATAATGCTGTTGGAAACAGGTAAGGAAGCAACAGGAACAATCCAAATGTAATGCCAGAGGCAGAAACCATACATTTAACATCATACAGCAGGGATTCAAATTCCTTACTATTGTGTGGAAATCTAAAATACATTATAATAACAACAAATGCTTAGTATAATACAAACAGTCAGCACACAAATCCTCAATTTCAGTTAGTGTAGAAAAAAGCAAGAACAAAAGTTACTGGATCATTGATCCAGTTCCAGATGATGATCATTGATACAGATTCAGAAAAACCTTGAGAGGGATCTAGCCATAGGCATAGTCCAATTTGTGTGACAACACTCAGATCCGATAACTAGTTTTGCTGTTATACATATGAATATTGCAAAAAAGACAAAAAATAGAAGAAAAAAACATTTCTAGATTCGCAGTCTGGATCTGGATCTTAGTCATCTATGAGGAGAACCGAGCCATTCTTAGATCCCACTTTGTTTGATGATGTGATCCCTATCCAATAGTTTTCTTGTTATGTGCACAGATAAACACACAGACAAAGAAACAGATGCATATGATCACAATTCCGACTATCCAGCCTTAAAATGCTTCAAATCATCAATCAGTAGAGGTAATTATGTGCAATATGTGAATGAAGGCTAAACCAAACAATTTTTCAGAATACCATATTACTGATCCCTGCTCAATACCACGAGGTAATGTTCTGCCAGTCAGAGACCAAATGTCAAATATTACATGTCAAATCAAAAGCAATAGCTGTCTAGACACAAAAGGGAGATAAACATTGGTTTCACTCAATGATGACGTATAAAAGTTTAACAGGTTAATACCACTTACAGAATCATCAACATATTGATTGAATGCAATTTATAAAAATCAAAAATTCATGTTAAGTAAGTAGTAACTTCTTCATTTCGTAATTTACAACTAAGTATCAAGCACCTCTCTCCGAAAATCAGGTTACATATGACATTTGATGCTACTTTATGAAATATGTTGCCAATCTCAAAAGGATGTCCATGCTGATCATCAATATACTTGATTAAAACAGATGATTCCTCTTGAATAGTATTCTCCATGCTTGACTTCCCAAAACCAAAATTTTTGAGTGATGTTATAGCCAAACTTCTGTAATGTCTCCATGCATCACCATTTGCATTCGCCACACCTGTAAATATAATTGGTAACAATTTTGATAATGATAACATTTTCATCAAATATTGTATCAGTCATCTATACATGCAATATGAAATAATTATATGCTTACTTATGCCTCGGCAATTTTTTATCTTATCTTGATGACTTTAATGTCTTTATCTCTTGTACTAAAATCTGCCTAGGTTGTCACCGATCCTACTTTCATCTTCATTGACCACTGTTTGTCTACCTCCCATGGTTAATTTTTAAAAAAAATTGAAAATTTGTTCTGAGTCATAGATTTTCAGGATGTTTTCCCTAATCCTACTATTATCTTCATCCCCCGTACTTAGCCTGTCAAGCCTGTAGTCCCTCTATAGTGGTTTCCTTCTATGTGTAAATTGTACAATGGGTTGTAATCCTTTAAAGTTCTGCATACATTTGCTCAAGTGATTGGAGACATTGAACATTGGCATTCTATCACAAAGGAAGAAGGGGCTATGGGGTAGCTATGGGCCAGCTACCAGCTGCTACCAATTACTGCAAAATGAAATTGAGGTGACAGATGAATGTCTTCCAGCAGCAGCTGGAGCAACAGCAGAGCCAGATTCAATAACAACAAATGGACCGGCCACAGACCCTGGTTCTGCAAGGTTACACCATGGATGCTGCTCAGGAGAAACTGATAACCATCACTGCAGAAGCTGCATCTCCCTGCACCAAAGTAAAGGATCAGACCTGCACACAGCCCAAAAATTTACAGCTGCCCAATCCAGCAACTTCTAGTTGCTTGCTTATGTGTTTATGTTGGTCAAGAATATATGCACTCTTTTCATGTGATTATTTCATATAAGACATGTTTGCTGTGTTACATTCAGCAAATATCTGTGCATAGGAGCAGGAGCCATTGATTTCACCACCCTGTAGGAATTTGTAATTAGCATCTACCACGGAAGGAGGATGATTGAATGAAAACCCTTGTATTTGTAGTAAATACACCCTCCCGGAATTTTTCCAGTGGTAAGAATTAATGGCTTTCCTATAAAATGTGTCTCTTTATCAATCTGAGGAGCCATTCTCGGCACTAGCTCCAGAAACATGTTTGGATCCATCCTAATGAAGGTTCTGTAATCTGCAACATCTTCATTCTGGAGATCTGTCTTCAGACTTTCATAGTGTCTACAGTCCATCATTTGGAGAAGCCCCAGATTCACCCAGACCCTCCTCCACCTTGATAGATTTCTCCTTAGATTTTCTCTGGCATCTTCCGAATTCCTCTTGTAGATCATGTATTTTGTGGGTCAATTTCCAAGCTTTTTTACATCTGAGGTAACAGATTGAGGCAAATAAAAAGGAATCCAAACTGGTTTGTGCTGCATCTCTGTAAGCCACAGTGATGCCTCAGTGCAGTCTTTAACAAGTGTAGTTTAGCTGTTGCTCCCTCCTCATAGAGCCTCAGTGTTTGTTATTTGTCTTACCCCATTTGTTGGTAATGAGTTGTAACATTGTAACAGGTATTTGCTGTTATCCTCACCATGTTGTGTTGGAATAGCTGTCACACCTTACAAAGGTCAAAGTTGGGGTTTTACGTCCCGTTCAACAGCCAGGGTCATATTGGGACAGGTTCTCAGAATTGCCACTTGTGGGACTCGAACCCACAGAGGTGACAGCCTATGATTAGATGCCAAACTTGCTAACCACTAGGCCACTGAGGACCTCGTCACACCTTACAAAGTTCTTGTAAAGTCATTACATGCATGGGACAACAATGCTGATAGCCACAGCGATTGGTGACTAGTCATCATCTGAGATCATGTGACCATCATTTCCCACCCAAATTTGAAAGACTAGCCAGTCATCAGTAGACTGTTCTTGGCTGATGTGTGAACTTTGTTCAACACATCATGTTGCAATTATTCCAGAATGTTTCAGATATATTTCTTCTACAATTTTTAGGTAGGAACTGCAATATATCACAATGAAAATGAAATGTGTCATATTTAAGGTTTAGTTATTTTTATGTTATTTATTTTTTCCACTTTTAAGTTCCATATTCCATGACACTCACAGATAAAACTGTATACAACTTAAATACTAATTATTTTATAAATCATGGGTAAAAACCAAGGTTACATTACCATCAGTCAATAGTAATAATACTAAAATGAGAACACACAGATTCATATTCAAAATATTTTATAAAATATTGATATATACAACCACCATTTCCTTTATAATTTACTCAAGGTTAAATTGTTGCACCTCAAAACTTTGGGTGCACAATTGAACTAGGTGAATCTGGTATAAATAACAATACAGACCTGAGTCCAAGCCAATCAACCACTTAAAAAATATATGATTAGCCCTATCAGAATATATGTCTGGCTGTCCATTGAAGGCTTTTCTTATAAGCTTGTAGTCTGTCAATAATATAGCCGGGTACCATCCAAGTTGTAATCCAACGATCGGTCCATAATCCTCTGCTAGCTTGGAGAAAGTGTGATGAAGTTTGTTGTTGTGATTGACATACCCACAATTGCCTGGGATTAAACAATAATAGACTGTGAATAATTTGAGTGTACACACAGTAATGTCATACAATAAAACATAACATGGATGAAAAACATGTAAGATATAGATTACACACTAATCCTTTATGTCTCCAACTGATATATTAGATTGTTGGAAGTTATAAAAAATAAGAAAATTGTATGACACAGCAACTGTATATATATCCAATGGCTAATGGTATTAACAGCAGTTATATATCTCATAGCTGATGCCACGTATTAAAATCCTTACAGCTTATGGTGTAGGATGCCAGGGCTGCCTAATTCACTATTCCCCATGTAAAATGTTCCTAGTTAATCAGGTCAGGCACAATGATTTGTTTTGCATTATACATTAAGAAGCTAAATAGGCACGATGCCATTTTTAAACAATTGACGTATGATGACAGTTTTGTTGGAAAAACTTTAATGACAGACCCTTAACTGTAAGGACTTAACATTCATTAAGGCTAGTGACATGCCACAGTGAGATATTTAACAGAATTTTTTTATTTGCACACTATCTTCCCCACAACTGGAACTCGAGGTAAACACTTAATTTGAAGAGGTGGGGGGTTCTTGATTTTACTGTGGGACTGATACAAATGGCTGGATGGCTCAATAACTTAAGGAGGTATTTGATGGAACTTATGGTATCAATGACAACTACATCTGGAATAGCTGAAATGTTGAGTAATTTAACCTCAATGAGTGAATCTTACACATGAAAAATGTGAATTAATGGATCTTAAACTTGATGCAGTCCCACTAACTTGAAATATGAGATTGAGGGAAAGAAGAAACTGCTCTGGTCTAGTCAGCTGCTTATTAGAGTATTTCCAAGAAGGACCAATGTATGGAAGTTGAGCAAGAGTTAAATCTTATATAGATCTCTAATATAGATTCAAATTGACTCAGTGACCTGAAATACATGATCAGAGAGAGAGAGAGAGCCATGTTTGACTATATAATCCAGATTCTTGATATTAGAGGAAAGGGGCAACTATATTTCCAAGAATAGCATATCAACAATGTCATTGATGCAATCTCTGAAACCTTATATTGACTAAAAAACGTTTCTTGGTGATACAGTGATGTAAAATTGAGTGTTATTAATTCAAAAGTGTTGTCTTATACCCCTTTCACACTACAGGTGGTATCACCCCCCCCCCCCCCACCCCCACCCCCCCCCCCAGTAACCCACATTTGGTGACATGTCCCAGTGCTTACATCACCGTCTGACATCCTTAAACGACCTTGCAAGTCAGTAGCGAACCGTCCATTACCTTGTGAGTCCTACAGAAGTTTTAAACTGTTTAAAATTTCCGCCTCTGATTTTGGTACCGTGGGCATGCACAGATGGTTTTGTGCATGTTCATATGAATTTTTTTCTACAGTAACCAAAGGTGTGGTCCATGGTGTACATAAGGTTGTGCACCAGTCATCTTTCAGTGTAATAAGGCGACATAAGGTGAGTTAAGGTATTGGTCGTTTCGCCGCATGTTTGTCTGTTGTCTACCAAAGGTGATTTGAGGTTGCTTCTCACTGACCGACTTTTGTAGTACTATCTTCCTGCTGTTATCAGCAGCTAAGAAACTGTGTTCAATCAGTGGTCGTACAACTGTAATGTGAACAACACGGATGAAATGGGGTGACCTGGAGGCAGTTCCTCTGCTGAGAAAACTTTTTATCGTGGGACGTACTGCCTGTAGTGTGTTAAACGGGGCATTATGTTTTTGTGTGACTGAATTATAGCGGGTTGGTCTACAAGGAAGAAGAAGTGGACTAAAAACAGTTATAGTCCTTAATGCAATGTTTAGGAGAATATCATTTTGTATGTTGATAAGGGAACGGTCATCAGATTGGCACTTTCTAAGGACAGACTGATAACCAGCTTCAAGAAATTCTCAATATAGGTGAGCCAGATTGAGATGCCACAACTCTCTCAAGGACCTTTGAAATGAAGGACCAGGCCTGATGTGTATGACAACTTCTTTGTCAAAGATTGGGTGTATTGGCCTGAGTAACATGGGTCTGTTTGAAACAATATAATGGATTAATTGTATATGTCCAGTTGATACAGTAGTTTATGCAAGGCTACACCGCTATCACCACAGTAGAGATTTTAGCAAAAACTGCTATAATGAGACTTCTCAGATTAGGAGGATACATTTGTTATTACAAAAGCTTGCCTGAAAATATGGCCACCATGGCTGTTTTTTGAGGGTCATCAAATAATTTTGCACAATGTCTGTGGTGGTTTTCATCTGTACAAGGTTAAATCTCCTGATGGGTGATATTTTAATATATATATAGGTCCTCTATAGCTTACATATATTTGATCTTGAAGCTTGTACTTCAGGTCATCCATTTACCCTGAAAATGCCCCATGGGGGCATTTCTTATTTACTGATGTCTTAGTTTTCCAAGAAAGTTGTTTCAATTTGCTCTGAAAGTTAAAAAATATATTATCTAAGCCTATTTGACTTGATGCAATGCAGCATTTTACTCAATTACTTATTCTAACGAATTTTATACTCTTTCATTTTTTGTCAATATATCACCAAAGCTATGTGAGTTATAGGAACTTTAGCTACATTAAGGAAATCAGTCCTTAAGGAAGTCTGTATTTTATGTTTTCTTTTATTTTGGCCTCCAATTTTCTTGGAAATGTCATTTATCTCAAAAACTGTTAGAGATAGAGTAATTTCATGGTAAATTTTCGACTCTCTGGGTAGTAAGGACTACTTCTTTTAGGCCCCTAAATGTTGAACAAATTTTGGACCCCTATTAAAAGTTTTTGTGTTTTACTTTCTTACGTTCTTAATGCAACAACTTAAAGTTTATAATTCACCAAATAAGTTTTATTTCTGTAAAACCTGCAGTAAACACAAAACTTTGGTCAAATTGTGTCGAGCATTTTGCTCTCTCCGAGTGCATTTTGTTCTTTGAGATTGTGAATAGTCATGGTATCATATATATAATTTAACTTTTCTGTATCAGTTCAGTTTTCTCAAACACTCAATTAATAGAGAATTTAAGATCATGAAATATTATGGCCACCTCATCATGTTTTTAAAATGACATTGGTATCAAGTCAATTTATCTTGAATCATTTCATATAAGTGCTCTAAAGTAAGCTTGCGTTAAGAGCAGCGTTTAATGTGGTCTTTTCAATTTAAGGTTAAGTTTAACTTCACTTGGGTGCCTTTTAAAAATAAAGATTAATTCAGGTATATTAAATCAGTTCTGTAGAAAAAAGAAACAAGTATGTATTCAAAGTTTATTTTTCCCTATTATGGTTGTTCCAGTTGAGCCGACCCTACAACTGACCCTGCGACTCTAGGGTCAGTAGCAAAAGTTAGGGGTCAGGGACAAAAATCCACAAAAAAGGGGCGAGAAAGTTTTGGGTTGGTTTCTCTTCCCCGACAGGATGTGATACATCCAGGCTTGTCTGGATCTAGAGGCCGACCTGACTTGAGTTGGTATACTTTTTGCAGGACTAGACTGGAGACTACTACGACAAGCCCTAAAACCCCAAACAGATAAGTCGTATCATGTCCCAACAAGCCATACTGACAAACAGACAGGACTGGAGAAATACACAGAATCGCCACGACCACACTTGCAGTTGGTATTGCCATTATAGTTTTTGATGAATTTTTGGGAAAAAGGGGATCAAGTGTCGACCAATAAACAAATGGAAAACTAGGTCAAGCCTGAAGATTTAGATCCCATCACGTGACCAGAATGTCCAAATTTACATTTTTGTTATTTTAAGCCTCTCTTACATCCCATCGTACGTGCACGTACGTTCTGGTTACAGAGAAAAGGGCTAATTTGCAAGGGACCCTCAAGGTATACTTGCGATTTTATAACAGAATTTCAAGGTTGCAGAGATCCTACAATGAAAATTGACATGCACATTATTCTCTGCATGCACACAGTATGTCTACAAACACATCCATGCCTCAAGAATACACCTTGTTTGCACATGCAAATCTCTACTACCCCACTACTGGGCTACGTTCATATTTTTCAACAATATTTGCAGCACACTTATGTGTCTATACACGTACAGCGTTATGTAAGAGAAGCTTTAATTATTGTTTTCAGATTTTTGCTTTAATATTGCATAAGAAATAAATCAATGTATGCCTGTTTGAGATTATGAACGAAAAAGCTACTTAAAATAAATAGAAAATTTTCATTAAAAATGTTATATCCTGTCCAAACAAGCAGAGGGAGAGGTGCTTCTGGCAATATCTTATATGAAAATGAAGGATGTGCTGTATGATATCCGCCACAGGTGGATTAGGTCTTGACATCCCTAGGAGGGTGTCTTTCGCTTGTCTTGTTTTCTTTGTAGTTCTTGACATGGTATCCACTTGCTGCATATTCGGGTTTCAGATATCGTTTTTCAAAGTCCCAGCTTGTTTCTGGGAGGAGGCGGCAACTTCTTCTTCTCCTTTCTTCCACCACAAGAGTTTGTGAGAATGTGGAAGCCCTGAGAAGGGCTGTGTAACCATAAGGTTTTGTTGTTTAAGTTGTTTTCTTTTCATGACTACCCTAAGGTAGATAATTATTCTTTTCAAAAAAAATATCACGAGGCCCAGGCACCCCTGGTTGTGAGGTGTCAAGTAGTTCGGCCAAATTCAGTGTTCAATTCCTGAACCCCTTGGGTCAAGCAGTTTGGCTGTCCTCAGTGATCAATACCTGAACCCCACTGTGGGGGCCTGGGTTCTCCCCTGACCTGGTGGGCATATAATTACATTCAATGAAAATAGCTACTTTCTACTGTACATATGTTTTTCTTTTAGTGTTGTTGTTTAAACAGCTTCTAGGACTTCAGACAGATGTTACTGGAGCTGATAGTCTTCACAGCGGTTAAGTTCTTTGGTTCCGCATTGTTCCAGGTAATTTTGTATGTAAGGTAGGTTGAGTATCTCGTGGTTGGGTTTTGATGATTCATGAGGAGGTCTTGTCCATGCGATGATTTTGAGGCATTTGTTTTGAATCTTTTGTAGGGCCTCCAGGCTTGGCTTGTGGTCGTGTGTCAGATGGTAGCCTATTTCTATGATTGGTCTTATCATCCTGGCGTAGAATGTTTTGAGTGCTACCTGTTGAGCTCCCTAGTTCTGTAGTTGTCTCAACTTTTCTATCTTGGGTGCTGTTTTGTTTATGATGTTGGTGGTGTGAGGTTTCAGCTTCATTGGTCTGTCACATGACAATGAAGGCTGTGAGTTCTATGGTATCCGCCGAAGGCGGATTAGGTCTGACACCTTAGGGGTGGTGTCTTTTGCCTGGCTTTTGTTTTGGGTGTTTTGGGTGGACAATGAAGGCTGTCTTGCTTCTTGCTGGGTTTTGTACTCCAATTTCGGGCCTCTGGGAAAGACCTTTCCAATATTTCGTACGTGTGAGGAATTTCTCTGCATATTTATACCAAATAATTTCGAACCTCTAGGGAAGACCCTATTCTGGAAATGAAGGTAAACATGCGGTAATTCTGGTCACGTGATGGGATGCAAATATTTACTATTGACCTAGTTTTAGATTTGTTGATTGGTCGACACTTGATCCTTCTTTTTCCCAGAAATTGCTGATGTGTTTTTCAGTGAGAAAAATATCATGTGATCGGATCCAAATAGTTTGTCGATTGTCCTTGACCTAATTTTCTCAATTTGTTGATTGGTCGACACTTGATCCTTGTTTTGCCCTGAAATTGCTCTGTTGAAATAGACTGAGAATTTGATTTTTATGTGACATAATAAAACACTTTTTCAGGTTTCTCCTTTATTTACAGCATACATGTGGATCTTTTCTATCTGTTAAACTTCAAAATTATGATTACTTGCATTGTTTTTTGTCATTCATGAGATAATTCTTGCTCATATTTTTATTTCACATCATGCTGGAAATGGACAGCAAATGAGCACTACTAAAGTGACAAAAGACAAGCCGGTTTCATGACAGGAAAATACTGGAAGTAATAAGGAAAAAGCTGAAAGTAATGAGGACAAGACTGGAATTAATTAGGACAAGACAGGAAGTGACTAGGACAAGACGATTACCAGGGGGCAGAGCTAAGGTCGGGAACAAGAGTTGTGGAGGGTCAGTGAAGTATCAAACATGTTTGATTTTTTTTTACCAACCCACCATGACAAGCCGGAAAACTACAACCGACCCTTACCAACTATGTAAACATTGCTCCTGACCATCAAAAAATGCTTAGTTACTGACAAGTCGGCCCCAGTGGAACACCCGTATAACACTTTAAAACCTGGCTTGTGGGACTGTATTTCCATTTTTTTCATGGTGCTCTCAGCAAAATATTTTGCATATTGATGAGATATCAATCACACTTACATACCTAAAAATGGTAGTCCTTTCGGTCCAAGTGGCATCTTTTTATTCACACTACTTTTTCTGTATGCAAAAACAACCATAAAAACAAAACAAAATAAAACAATTACATCCAGGTCAATTGTTGATGCATATGACCATAAACATATGAAATCCCCAGCCATTTCTAAATCACACTCCTCCAAAATACAATAACTGTTTAGTGTAAAAGCTAGAGCAGAATATACAACCTATTACTGTCTGATACAGGTTGTCAGAATAATAAAAAATAAAGGTTATGTAAGGACTTCAAAGGCACCATGGTCATTATTGGTGAATAAAATAATGGTGTAGTTTTTTTGGTTAAATATTTGTTCACAAGTGAAAAACATGTCAATAGAGTGTGAGTCTAAAGGGCGAGGATTGTGTGTTTTGCCTTCATAAGAGATAACATTTAGAGCAATGTGTCATGCACTGAGAAATGTGTATTGCCAATCACATGTTCAGAATTTCTATGATAGTTTGAACACATGTAATAATAAGGTGCACTCGAGAGATAAAAATTCTCTACTAGATGTGACCAAATTTTTGTGATTAAAGTTACCTCGGTTTTTACAGAAACCAAATATATTTGCTGAAGGAAAAGCTTAAAACTTTTGCATTCAGAACATAAAAATAATGATAACAATGACAGTTTTAAAAACTTTTGGGAATTCCTTAGGTTTAAACCTGAGTTGGCAGATTGCCTGCACTGTCATGATTGAAATCTTGTCTTAGTTTTAGTTGTCAGAGAAAAAAAATAAAATGTTTTTTTTTTCATATGGAAAAACTTTAAAAGATGAAAAAAATAAATTTAAATAAAGAATCACAAAAGCAAAAATGTTCAGGATCATAATGCTTCCCAACATGAGGCAGACGTCTTCGGATTTCTACCTTCTGTACCCCCTACTACCTCCAAGTTGAAGTTAACTTTGATTTCATTTTATGGCCATCTTAGTTGCTAGATTTTGTATGTAAAAGTGACTTTAACTTGCAATTTTACAGTAATTGAGTAATTTAATGGTTAAGATGGCCTTAACTTAAGCTTTTTTTCCCAAATTTTAATCTAAGGTAAACCTAAATAACAATGATGCCTGTAGTATTGTACCTATATATAATAGAAAAAAAATAGAAAACAAAAATAATCCTAGTTCTGTGTCATACTTTTTGTCATGGTCAAACTGTAGGGGCACTGAGAATCAATAGCACGCCAGGATTTTTTTCCTCGAAGTTTTCTAATGTCAATATTTTGGAGAGTATGTAACCCTACAAATATGTTATTCATATTGTTAAAAAGGTTTTATTACAGCACTTCTACCAGTTTTTATTGTGTAAAAATCCAGGCAAAAATGGTGTATAAATGGAAAGCCAAACAATAAAGTTGTGATGTATGTGAAGAAGAGAACCAGATTTCTTTGTTATATACCCAGTTGAAAATAAGAAAGACCTCTCTCTCTCCTGACTTTGATTTCACTCAAATTAAATGTACCCCATGAAGGATCTGACCAATAAAATTTGAGCTGGATTGATGTTATAGTTTTTGCACTATAAGAGCAAAAAGGTGAACAGATAGAAATACAGAAACAAACTGATTACATAACCCTCTCCTGTACTTCACATCCTCTTATCTTACATTATGAAACAATATGTCACCAAAATAGCTAGAACAATGAACTGTATTTTTTTTCAGATCACAATCTATGTTCAGTATCCTGTGTCTCAGAGAGAGTTTAGCGTGTGATCATTTTATGACAATTTTTTGTGTCAGGAAACACAGCCAAGGGTTGCTGTTTTACTTAATGGGTCCCTTGTAACAAAATTAACATTAGTTGATGGTGTCAGCTCCAAAGTTACAATCAGTCATCAATTATGATATCAATGCACATTTCATGTACATATTTGGGAGCATATCAGAAAGGGTTAAGGTCTATTTGCAGATTATGAACTTCATGAAGTGATTGTGTTCTTAAAAGAACAGAGATATATTCATAAACATATTAATGCACAACTTTGGTAAACACCTTTCTGCTTACCCTAACTCCCACAGGGAATTGCAATCAGATGTGTTTTTGTCTGTATCTCTGTTTACGTTTTTTCACAGACTTTATTGACTTTAATCCACAATCCTGGATTACCGACCTTGAACGCCCCTCGACTTCCATATGATAATGACTTTGTTTAATTAGCGCACTGAGTTCCTCATTGTGGGGAAGATATTTGCACGTGCAAAGCAGTAGATTAGATTAGATTGGATTTAACGACAAGGGGACTTAATTGTGGATGCCCGAAAACAAAATCTACAGGATGTACAACAACTGGTTCAATACCAGAATACTTCAACTCTAGATGAGATAAAATCACAGCTTGTTTGGTATAATTCAAATATATTTAATGAAAGCTTCCCAGTACTTTGGCAGTTCTCTCTTTCAAGCTGGCATATAGCACATTAAGGATTGGTTAACAGGAATAAGATAATCCTTCAAGATCAGAAGCGGTTAACATTGATGCTTTTACAGGTATATGTGTACGCAATCAGAAAATTTCTTTCGAAAAGCTAAACAGCAAAAAGTTAAACCTCTTCTACACATACAACGTGTTGAAATGTATTCAAAGCAAAACAGCTTTAAAGGCAAAATATAAATTGGTATAACAGCAAATTCGGTGAACTAACTGATGCTGAATTTGAAAAAAAAATTTTGCCACATATACTACCAGTTGAAAATAAGATAAAAGAATTGCAATACAAAATTTTATTCCATTATGTGTCAACGAGTAAGTTGCTAGATAAAATGAAGAGAAAAACTTCGCCAAATTGTCAAATGTGTCTGCATCACTTGAAAAAAATAATCATCGGCCATGTATTCACTTTTTTGTGAACCGGGATCCAAATTTCACCTGAGTCTCCAAGCACTACTACACATGGGCAAGAGTTTGTCAATTATCATTGATGCTTGTTAGCCTTGCGCCCTGAAGGGGAGAGGCGAGAGCATTGTGAGTAGGTATGTTTATTTATATTTGTGCAGAACTGAAAAAAACACCTTGGATCTGGGTCATATTTTGACACAACCTAGGGCCTTCCCGCTAGGCTTGGGTCCCCTCAAAGATGATTTGGATCTGGACCTAGATTGAGGCTTCAGATTTTATGTTTTATTCCCTAAAAATATTTACTCCTTATGGGACACAAAAAGTGACTGCACAGAAGACTTATAACAAAACACAAGGGATTTGTGTAGTCGGGTCTCTGTGGTCATAAACATTCTTAGCTGAAATTTGGACCAATTATGAATATTAAGCTTCCATTTCAAGTTGAAGATTAAAGTTTAAGTTAAAGATTAAAGCTTTTCTTTGTAGCTCGATCGTGTAGACTGAAATTCTTTTTGTCCATGTTTATTAAAGTATTACAGAGGTGATATAACACGTATCCAACTACTTATTAACAAAGAATGTAGGCCATGGGTAAAGGCATCATGACTTGCTGGAAGAGTTTATTATGATTTTGACAACTGAAACACAAAAATGCACAGAGAGAGAGTAAGAGTATAATCAAAAGCAATATGTTTTGGAAGCTAAGAGACTGTAGAACAGTAATAAATATTTCACATTCAAAATGATAGGTTATGCTGATGATCTTGTAATCCTTCTGTTCACATTTGCTATATATTTAGACACTGTCTGCTGGATTCAATTGGGTACAGTTTAGTAAACATAAACAATGTCTGATCTTATAAGAACCATTTCATGTGTTAAGATACCAAACCCAGATAAATCTGATAAGCAGTTTAGTAGGATGATTGTGTATGATACTTTCAGCATTTCTTTATTTGGGGTTTTACGTCGCTTTCAACATTGTACAGGTCATATCACGACCGGTAGTTGGAAGGGCAGAGGAAACCAGTACATACAGTTCGTCAGGGTTCTGTACTGTAAACTGCCTACGGCAAGCAACTACCAGCTTTCCCACTTGAGGCTGTGCCGGGAACAGAACCCCGGCCACAGAGGTGGGAGGCGAGAGTGTTACCACTCTGCCACAGACACATATAGTTATGGGCAGAACACAGGGCAACCAAAGTATTGTGTTGGGGAAATAGTATCAGAGGAAAAGTAGAAAAAAATTAAAACAGCTCTGCGAAAACAACTATAACCCAGAGGCATAAGAGGGATTGTAATATGGTCTGGAGAGGAACACACTAGGAATTACACAAAAAAATTTTCTTCATGATGTTGACATTTACAGTTACAAGTAGAATAGAAATACTGGACAGTTAGCCAAGGATTCAAACCTAAGGTCAGGAAAGTCAAGTTCCAAGAAGTGAATTAAACTTTCTTTGACTTGGTTTCACCATTTGGTACATGGTGTATGCAAATAGTTTCAGAGTTTATAAAGATTTTAACCCAAGGTCACAAAGGTCAAGGTCCAGCAAGTGTACAATGTAGTAAAATATTTGGTTTGATATTTTTTGCATGTTAATATATAGTATACATTAAGTAATATATGATAAAAAAGAGGTTTAAAATGAGATAAAAGGAAAAAAAAAATAAAGCACCAACCATCGTAAATACTATCACAGAAAATAGTAAGTACACATAACATTTTGTTGGCTTTCCAAGCTTTTGGACCTCAGTGGACCAAAAAGAAACTCCTAATAAAAGGTGACAATGATGCACTTGTCAAAGTGTTGAATTCTGGTCGCACTTGTGACCCTTTTTGGGTGCCTGTGCAAGAAAAAATTGACTTCAAGCTGCACTTGGAGATGCAGATGTAAATAAAATATGTTCCTGTGCTATTCAGTAGAGCATTACCAAAACATTGAGTAATTTGGTAGAAAACCCACTTTGGTTGAATGTGTCACAGCAGATGCTGTTACAGGTATTGAAATATAACCTGATAAAACTTTTACTATACTTTCGGGTGCTCCTGAACTTCAGGGCCTGTCTGAGTCGACCCTCGGTTGTATAAGAGTGGCTTACAGACCCAAGACACAGAGATTCCATGAGGCTTATTTCACCACTTGCATTGCTTTGTATGTGTATCCAAATAAATGTGTTCGAGATAGAAGGGGCTCATATTTTTTTGTTTTATGGAGTTTTTGGTGACTGGCAATGGCTCTGTTAATATAATTCAGATTAATCTTTCTGACCCTAAGGCGAAGTTTATATTTTATTAATTGAATCATAATGTGTTAGCAGACCAAGAAAGATTATATGTAACATTCTTAAAAATTAATAGGCTGTTGAATCCTGTGAGTCGTAATATAATGACGTTTTGAGCCAGCTCATATGTTTGTGTGATACCATTGTCATGGGTTCAGTGTACAAAGCTGTATTTTCTCGCCTCCCCCCTCTGAGGCCAGGGTTCGGTTCCCAGCCCGGCCTCAAGTGGGAAAGCTGGTAGTTGCTTGCCGTTGTGCAAAAATGTGCAAACTCATCAGGGATCAGCCACTGTTAAAGGTACAAACTTCCCATGGTTGGGTTTTCCTAACTGATTAAAAAATTAGAAAATGTTTGTCTAGACTAAATATTAAAATGGGTTTCACACCTCACCACTTCACATTTCACACATTCCATCGTTCAAGAACCACCCTCCATATAATGCACACATTCCAATACAGCACATTAGGCATATACTCCTGAATGTTAGACTGTTTGTGGACTTACATCCATCAGGATCAGGCACATGATGAAGGTATTGCCATTCCCTTTGCTGCTGTGCTGGCTGATGCTTAGTCTCCCACTCTCGCCTCCCACCTCTGAGGCTGGGGTTCGGTTCACGGGTCTACCTCAAGTGGGAAAGCTGGTAGTTGCTTGCCATTGGTCGGCAGTTTACAGTCCAGAACCTTGACCAACTGTATGTACTGGTTTCCTCTGCCCTTCCAACTACCCGTCGTGATATGACCTGTACAGTGTTGAAAGCGACGTAAAACCCCAAATAAATAAACAAAAAGTTAAATAAATTAACCTTCCTCCATCCTTATGGTTGATCTGTATTTATAACAGGGAATTGAACAGTCATTTCAAATCTGTAAACCTTTAAACTCCTCCTGCATCATCCTGCAGGAGGTTGTCCCCCCGATTTGGCTGGGTCTCTTTGGGGGATGGGGTGGGTGGAAATGGCTTAACTGGTGCAAATTGGTTTTCGCAGGTTTAATTCTATAATCTATTGGCCTTTTGGTGAGATGAGTTGACATAGTTCGATCACTAATGTAATTTGGGTTAATGTGGGCTTACTTTGAGTTGGGTTGTGATCATACCAGTATCTTGGCTTGTATATTGATCTAGAATTTGATGTGTAAATTGTCTTGTACGTAATTTTGCCACATATGCCATAACTTTTTGCACTATATGTTATTGAAAGAAATAAAATTCAAGAAAGCATTAATGTGAAGAAGATCATTACAGTAGTGGCTAACAAGTTCTTGAAACGTGAAGATGTGAACCACTTAGCAACTTCTAAACATCCAAAGGTACATTATCAAGCGCACAATAATCTAAACAACAAATGTGCACAATTCTGGATTCCCTCTTTAAAAGATATATTTGGAAGACAAGATAAATGTAAATATAAATTTTAAATAAAATCAAGAAAGAAACAATGGAATGATAAGAAAGCCCCTAATTGGATTTCATCATTGTCTTTGATACTGATTTTTTTTGAAAGGCATCAATGGTTATGCTGTGTTTTTCTTCAATGAGAGAACAACATGTAAGGGAGATTTTATTCAGCCCTATGGATAGATCTAAATTTGTGTATTGGTGACAACAAAAGCAAACACTGTCATATAGTGAACAAGAGTTTTATTATTAAACTGAAGTTAACTCAATTACATGGGATACAAGGAAATAATTTCTATTAACAGTTAAAACTAATTTTCAGCAGCAATGGACAGTCATTTCTAGATTTACAGTAAAATGCTATATAAAATCAATATCAACTGAAGTTTGACTTAATAGTCTTAACTTTTCACTGAACGCATATTATACTTATTCTCCTGTCAGTTCTTTATCATATAAACATTATCAGAATGTGACATATATTTGGTCTTAATCATTTCACTTCATTTCTTTAATTTCCACATTCATATTTACATTTATTGTAAATGCAAGAAATATTTTAAGATTGTTGTATCAAATAATAACATAACACAGTGCATTTCTTATTGCCCATTTTTACAATTCTGTTTTAATTGCACATTTACATGGAAATCTACTTGTAATACTTGTCAAAGAGAGATTTCTTAACTTTTTTCCTAACAGTTTCAAAACGTTTATAAATATGTAAATGCTTTTGAAATTATAAAGTGATGTTAAATAGATTTGAATGACTAGACATTTGATTATAAACAAGTATTAAACTTTGAATATGATGAAGCAATTTAAATTTTAAATATTGTTTAACAGTGACAAAGATTCAACGGATAACACCTAATTGCTAAAGTTTTCCTGATGATTTCAATAAATATGGTCATTTATGCTTTCACATATTTACTGTTACATATATAAGAAACCAGAATTACAATGTGAGAAAATAATTCAACTAGTTGAACATTTTAATCAGCAGTTCTTTGCAATGATGTTATAAGAATCTGGTGAGAGAATCACCCCTGAATGGATCCCACCATGAACTGGTGGGAGTGTGCTGGTGTCTTCACAGGTGAATTGGAATCTCTGAAGCATACTCACAAGGAAAAGGAACATCTCAGATCCAGCTAGCTTTTCTCCAAAGCACATTCTCTTCCCTTGGAAAGAACACACAAAACTATCAGTTGTTTATTAAATAAATGTATACCCATTTCAAACAATAACTGTTACTGGCTTGACATAAAAAATAATAATAATGCTTGTTGCAGTTTATGTGGGATGTATATTTTATATCCATTTTTTAAATCTTGTTATTCTCTTCTTTTAGTAATAATGAATCCTAAGAATGATAATGCTAGGATATAATCTGATACAATCAGATAATATAGTTAGAACTGGTCTAATTTAACTTGCCTTTTCTCACCCAATATGATACAATATGTGCTGATACAAAATAATTTTATTTCAAGAATTCTCTAAATTTGATCAGATTGGAGTGTATCGTCAACATACATCCTTTAAAAGATACAGATAACAGCTATTCCTTACTTTTTTTCACTAGTTTAAAGAGGGTTCATATCTGAGCTGATCATATCAGTTCAGTTTGGTTTGTCATTCAAATCCATGAGTCATAAATCATGGACAGAAGGTCTTTAACCCTAAGTCTGCTGAGAACAAAAGAGAGCTACAGGGGATGATAGGTTGAAAAGGTGGGCCATCAACCTGTCCCAAAAGGAGTATAGAGAAGTAGTTCTAATAAATTTGGAAGGCCATTCCATAGAATTGTACCAATATCAGGATGATCAGTTCTGAGGGCCAGAACATGTTTGATCAAGATACTGCATTGTAAACCACTGGACATTGACAACTACAAACTTACCCACTCAAGGCTAGGCCCCATGTTCATGAATATTCTTTGAAGTACTATTATTCTTAGATTTATCTTCTGTGATAAACACAGTTTGTACATATGTTTGTACAGAAATATAATGTGCTAATTACCTGTTGAAAACGTCATGAAGTATGGTGGCTTTAAAACTTTTCCATTTGAGTCTAAAAATCTCTCTGGTCTAAAAGATTCTGGATCACCCCACAATTTTGGATCCCTGTGTATGGTGTAAATGTTTGGTATGACTATAGTTTGAGCTGGAAGATTGTAGCCTTCAAAGTTGACCTCAGTACTCGTACAGTGCAAAGCAGCATGGGGAACTAAAAGTAAGTAAAGAAGTGTATCTAAAGAGCCAGTATCACAATTTTATACTTTGATTAAATACTTTGCATATTTGTACATTTCCTAGATTTATTTGGACATAATAATTCTTGTTTATAAAGAAAGACATTGAGCCAGAACGAGATCTCATTGAGTAAGCATTTTGTGTTCGTGTGCAGCTTGCATGTCCAGCAACAAAAAGTATCATCTAGGTATAAGAGGTGTTGAGTAATAAAAAATTATAAAACGGACACCTGCGCAGTCGATGAAAATGCGTCTCTGCGCATTTCGTGAGAGTACTTTTATAGAGGAACAAATGTACGCTGTTCCAATCTTCGAACATGGTTGCGCAACATAATCTCGAAAATAAAATTGAAAACAAACAAAATCAGTGAACATTGGATAAAACTACAAAAATCGTTTTATAATAGAAATAAACTACTTTTGCTTGGACTTTATTGGCGATTCAATCACAAAAATACCCTCTAAATAAAGGACTCGTGCCTTCGGCCCTCGTCCTTTATTTGAGGTTATTTTTGTGATTGAATCGCCAATAAAGTCCGCGCATACGTAGTTTATTTCTACAATAATTACCACCCAGTCTTTCTTTCCTGTTATTAGGTAAAATATGACCTATGGTGGATAATAATTTTGTATATTTTTTTCTAACATATAATCACTAATGTGATCATGGTCTTTTTTAATCATATTTAATTACTTTATTCTGGGAATGAAGTAATATTCTTTCCAGAATCAGAAAATGTTGTGAATTATTTTATTCATCATTAAGAAAAATATAATTTTCTGTCGGGGCATTTAGAAGCTAAATCGTAACAAGTGAACAAATGTCAAATGAAACACCAATACTTCTAAAACAGTTGGTTGTTTGTTATGTTGAATATTATCCAGTTTATGTATTTTTAAAATGACTTTTGTGCTTATGACTTGTTATGGCCAACTGACCAGGAAATGTACTGAGCATCAGGTAAGGTTATGATAAAGAGACTTCATTGTGATCACAAGAAAAAACAAGTTTTGATCACTAGATGATGCAGAGATCAGTACTTATTTTGTCTTGATCGTCAAACCACATCATCTTGTGAACAAACTAGTGTTAACCAGTTTCAAAGTTATAAATTAATATCACCACATCTAAAATTCACAGGCTAAATATTAATGATTTCAGAAAGGACATCCTGAATTCTGACTTAATCAAGCATCCTCACAAGACAGCAAGTTTACTCAGTCACCAGTATTTTAACACTTTGTGCAACATTCTTGACAGACACACTGCAGTTAATAGGAAAACAATACACCCTGACAAAGGCTTCATGAATTCAGACATCCTGTCAGCAAAGCATCTGAAGTGGAAGTATGAGTGTGTATGGCGCAGGGACAATTCCACAATTAACCACAGTGGATATTGTGTGGCTGTTAACCGCTCCAATTTTCTACTCAAAGTGTCTAGATGCAGGCACTTTTCTACAGTTATTACTAAAAACAATGGCAATCCCAAGGCTATGTGGAACACCTTTAAAAATTCTACATAAATCCTTAACCATTATTTTACCCAATCATGTCCATCCTACTGATCTAGCCAATTCCTTTGGGCATTTTTTCAGTGACAAAATTATGAAAATCAGAATCGCACTACAGTCATTGGCTCCAGTTTCTATCACCAGACCAAGTATTAACAACAGTGCCCTAGCTTCTTTTGAGGCTGTACCTGAGAATGACAGTCTCAAAATTCTAAAATCCTCCCCTACCAAAATCATGTGATTTAAATCCAATACCAACCTCACAGGTCAAACAGTGCACAGACACCATAATCAACCCCATTACCTATATCATAAATTACTCGCTCAAAGAAGGGAGTTTCCCAAACTGTTTCAAAATCACAAAATCAGCCTTAGTTTTATATCTTTTTTATATTTCAGAAATTGATTGGAAAAGCCGTGGCTAATCAGTTAAATAGTTACATTAATAAAGAGAGGTTCTCCAATTTCAACCAATCAGCCTACAAGAGATTGTATTCTACAGAAACAGCATTCCTTAAAATTTAAAACAACATAGCTGCTTCAATGGACTCAGGTAAGGCTGTTGCTCTCACATTGTTGGACCCCTCAGCAGCATTTGATACTATTGACCACAACATTCTTTTTAACTGCCTCAGGGATTGGTTTGGCATGGATGGCACTGTTCTGATGTGGATCAAATCTTATCTCACAAACCACAGACAGAAGGTTAAATTAGGTAATAGCTTCTTGGATACCTCCTCACTCCCTTATGTGGTACCCCAAGGTTCTGCCCTGGGTCTCCTGCTTTTTACTCTTTACACTATCCCCATAAGCCATATAATTTCCAGTTTCAATGTTACCCATCATCTTTATGCCGATGACATCCAAATATACTTAGCACTCAACTCCAGGAACTTTGATTCCAGTATTGCTGAGTTCACTGAGTGTCTTACTTGCATGCAAAAGTGGATGGATGGTGTAAAACTGAAATTTAATCCAGAGAAAACAGAATTCACCGTCATTGGTGCCAGACAGGCCAGGGATCCCTTATGCAAAAATTTCCCACCTAGTTTCTTGAAAATCCTATCTCTCCTACCAGTAAAGTTTAGAATTTAGGTGTTACTTTTGATTCTAGAAATAACTTTGCCAGTCATATAACCAAGGTTTGTCGTGCCTGCTACTATCATCTCAAAGATTTCAGATGCATCTGTAAATTCCTGTGTGTAGACTGCAGCCCTGTTGGCAAACACAATGATCAGTAGTCGAATTGACTACTGCAATTCCCTATCCTATGGTGTGAATAAATATAACATGGCAAAACACCAAAAGATTCCAAATACCCTTTGTAGAATTGTCTTCAGACTTGATAACACAAGCCATGTTACTCCCTATCTGCAAAAACTACATTGGTTCCTCATTTTATACTGTATCTTGTTAAAATATAATCTTATAACATTCAAGGCTATTAAATTCTCCCAAACCACATACTTATCATCCTTAATCAAAACCAATAGCCCTACTCGTGGAAATTGGCTTTCTCTTTCTTCAGTTCATACCAAGAAGACCATTGGTAGGCGAGGTTTTGTAATGGCTTCTCCCACTGAATGAAATAGACTCCCACAATCGGTCCGGTCACAAAAAACAATAGCAGGGTTTCAAAACCTACTTGTTTAAACTTGCATACCCTTCACCATAGTATATCTCCCCTAGCGGGCGGTAATTTGGCTTTTGACCCAGCATGTCCCTCGGCTTTCCCATTTCTGTCTCAAGCGCATTAGAGGATGTTTGCGTCAATTTTGCACTATATAATTGTTTCTATTCTATCCTATTCTAAAGGTTGTTCTTATATATGAGAAGAATACACATAAATTTATACCAGAACATGACAATCTTTGTATTTCTAAAATGGTTGCTTCCATGTAGGGTAATAGCTCTCTGTCATCTAAGCATGGCTTCTTGTTTCCTATTTTCTAAAAAATATATTGTGATTAAATATTGATTTGATTTTAATGTTTTTATAAACAATGTGTGTCTAGGAAGAGACAATTTTAATAATTACATACATATGATGTCTGTATTGAAAGATATATATCTCATTATTCACTATGTATTGTATTTGACCTATATGCCTTAAATGAAAACAGGATAACACATTTTTATTCTCGGCACCCCTTACTCTGGATAATTAGTGTTTGAATAGATTTTGTTCAAATACTTCATTAATATAGAGACGATGTTTGGGCATTACAAAAAAAGCATATAAAGTTCAGCATCCTAACCACAGAGGCTATAGAAGATATTTTTATTGCAACAAAGCATAAAATAGCTCATATAGCATATTCTCTGTATCCTAGGGTTAATACCTCTTGTTTATAACTAGACAAAATCAAATATAATCATTTAAGTTTTATTCAACAAAAAAGTCTTTTGTGTAAATCTCCATTTACAGGTGAGAATCAAATGGTGGCTCTACAGGCAAGTCAAGTAGGCATCTACATTCTTGTCTGAAAAGGGGAAGTATTCACTTTGTAATTAGAACAACCATTTTTTAGAGATAACAACAATAATGTTTTGATACCTGCAATATTTCCTTTCTACATTTCTCTTGAATGTCAGGATAGTGTAGAAAGTACAACATTCCCCAGCGTAAAGTGGTCGCAACTGTCTCTGATCCAGCAATAAACAGGTCCATTATTGTCACAAACAAATTTCTGTCTGAATATATTAAAATTTGGATTAACCTGAATGATTTGTATGAGTTTTGGAATTTGTAATAAATGGTATAACAAAGACATGATTCAATGAAAGTTTAGAATTAAGGATCATTCTGAAGCCTGGTCCAAAATAATACTGTCAAGGCAATTAACAACTGAAATCCTAATAATAAAAAGCTGTATTCTACACAACTGTTGCATCCAATTAGGCACCATTACTTTCAGAAGTCTTAAAAACTGGCAAGAATTTCTAAAGTCTTATTCTTATCAGTTTTCTTATTTTTAGAGTTATTCTTAGAAATGGCTGTTTTTGTTAGAAAATCCTAAGAGTAAGAATAGTTCTTAGAATAATAAAGTTAGTCAAGATATGCCCAGATTTTGGTTTTGTCAATGTAATCTCCCTTGTAAATCAAGTAAGATGTTGATAATTGATATTATTGATAAATGTTTACGATATTGATAATTGATACATATGTTAACTGATGTAGGTACCTCTAACTGATACTCCACTGATAACATAACTGAATAAATGTCTGCTCCAGGAAACTTCTAAAACACACATAAAAAACACAAGTAAAATACATTGAATTACACAAAGTGTTTATATGTAAATAAAATTTTTTCATTGGTTTTCTGATATCCAAACACATCACACTGAGTCCAAAAGAGGCCCAGGGGGATTTAAAACCCCTCTATCAAAAATGATGCTAAAATGAACATATTGACATACATGTATTTATGGCATGTGTCTTATAATTTACACACATCTCAAAAACGGTCTAGGTCTGCAAGGAGAGGGTTATTTTAAATTTTCCTGTTTGGTATTTAAATAACTAAATATGTGTAAGGTATGTGCCTAAAATTCGTTCACAACATAATGTAATTTACTAAACGCCCCAGGGTTATGTGTTTTGGACTTATTTGTTTGGGTGTACATGTAATGGTGAAAATTATAGCTGAAAAATAAATTTCAAAGTATTTTACTGCATTCTTTTAACAATACACAGCCACTTTAAAATGTGATAATGTTTGTGTATGTTTTGTTAAAATGTTTGCAACACCTATATGATAAAAAGTTTTAGCCAGCAAAGGTGCTTGTTGAAATTTCTAGATAAGGGTTGTTTTTGAATCAACATTGTAATAGGGATGCTCAACATTGCTAATCCAATTGTATAACTTGTTCTTGATTAAAAATAGAATCAGTAAAGATCCAAAGAAGAACAGAAGTGTAGGTTTCAGGCCAGAGTTGCGATTGGTTGACTGGAATGTTCTGAGTGACCCGTGGAACATTCCAGTTGGAGGTTCCGAACATTACAAAGGTCTGCATGATTATCAGGACCAAATTAAGATAGAAAGATTGCTTTATGAATGATCAGATAGCTTCAAGACTGAGATACCTGAATGCCAAATAAGGGTCATAAAAGATTGCAGAAAGATTATAAAAAATTCATACAATATGAATTCATTGAGAACATGCACAATTCACTGCCAAATACTTCTGAAGTTTAACTACTGATCCTAAGGCCTTTCTGAATTCTAAGAACATTGTGTATGATTTGTGCTGAGTAGAAAGATTATCCCACTGAATTTTCTTGAATGGCAAATTTTCAGGATCATAACCACATGAAGGAGGGTGATCACCACCTAATATTTTTGTTAACCCAAACATCCCACCCCCCATAATTCTCTCTTAGGTTTTCTACCAAGTACAAGAATGGTATACATTTGAGTCAAGCACTGGTTTTTCAAGGTCAAAGTCGCTGTTTCACAGTCATATTGGAACAGGTCCTCGGCATCTTCATTTGTGAGAGCTGAACCCACACAGAAGTAACAGCCTTTAACTAGGTGTATGCTAAACATGCTGAACCCACTAGGGCACTAAGAACATAGCACTTGTTTACAACTAGGAAATAATAAGCAGCATTTAATAGGTTTTATTTTTCAAACCTTGTTGAACTTGCTTCTGTTCAGATTCTAGGTAAAGGTCCAAAAAGTCCCGGATATTGTCTGCATCAAAGGTATCTCTGTGTTCAGCAATTTTCTTTCTCAAAAAGTGCTGCATGTGGCGCCATTTGACAAGTGTGTTGACAATATCAAACTGTGAGAAAATATATTGAACATGTTTTAAAGACATATATATGCACAAAACATCTCAGGTTAATGGCTATTTTAAAATTTAATACCTGGGAAGATATCTGAATTTTATTCATTTATGTTTAACAATAAAGTAAAATGCTTATTCTAATTTGACAAATAACTATGATTATGTGGCTACAGAATGAATACAACAAAAATAAAGATATTTGTTTTCAAAGAATACAAATCATAACTTGTACATGGCTTCTCAATTCTCTCTTTTCAGCTTCTGTTGACAAAAATTAAAATCCATACCATGGTCTGTGAAAGGAGTAGTTACATAATAGATTTGTGAATAATCCTTGTAATTACATGCTTCTTGGTAGTTTTTATTGCATCAATTATCAGGTCTGAGCTGGATTTACTAATTTTCACATAAATTTACTATAATTTTTCCATACTCTGTGGTAATACAGCTATTGTATCAGAAACTCCGACCCTTCCAAGTTTCAAAGTCTATTATCAGAAATTTTATTTGGAAATTGTTATGTCACAAACTCTCATTCTGTTGGTAAATTGGAAAATTTCTCTGAGGTACAGATTTATTTATTTAATAGTATTTGCAATTTTAATAGCATTTTCAATTCTGTCTACAGCATTTAAAATTCTATCAACAGAACTTAAAATTCTGTAGAATCAATGTGATTAAAAAGATTGAACTTCTGTTGACAGGGTTGTTAGAATTAAAATTTTGTCAGATATTAAGTTCTATTACAACAAGTACATTTCACTTTGTACTGTTGTACCCACATCAACAAGTACTGATGGAAACAGGTAAGGAAGCAACAAGAACAATCCAGATGTAATACCAGCAGCAGAAAGCATACATTTAATATCATACAGCAGGGCTTCATATTCCTTACTGTCATGTGGAAATCTAAAATAAACAATAATAATAATACCAAATGCATTAGACTACAGTGATAATATAAACAATAAGCAGTGGTTCACCCTCACTTCACTTGCAGGTAGACTAAGTGCAAATAAAAGTCTGGTTTGTGATCTGAGGATCATCCACACAGATACAGGTCATCTTTTATGAAGACCAAGCCAAAAAAAGAATGACAAAAACAATTCTGGGTTCATGATCTAAATCTGGATCTTGATCATCTTTAAAGGTTGTGTTAAACAATTGGTAGTTCTTTTAAGTTATATGCATGGACAACAGACAGCCAGAGAATTGGGTGAGATTATAATAACCTTGCACCTCCTCTTTCTTGGATGAGGACAAACTCATCATAGATAAATATTTTGAAAGTCATTTCTTTGACTACCTAGACCTAATGTCAAGTATTTCCTTGGTGCACCATGATTCTCTAAAAACATTTCCCTCCTAAAATTTACCTCCAGTGAGAGTGCAAAAATCAGACTGTTATAAAATACACTCATTTGTTGTCTAAAAAAACAAAGTAAAGACTTATAAGTCAAATATCCAGTCAAAAAAATAGTTTTGTCTTGGCAACAAAATTAGAAAGATCTTGGTTTGATTTAGTGATGGTGTATCAGGCTAACAGGCTAATTACTAATACTCATTATTCCCCACTTACTCTATGGACAGTAATACTGGAGGTTAAAGACCAAAAGTGAAATACAGGCAGAGTGTGATACCTCCTCTGAAACTCAGCTGCACTCCACCGGCTATAGTTTGGCTTCAGAAAAGAATCAGAATTGGGGAGGACAATGGCCACAGTTTGACAGGGAAATGATACAGAAAAGATACTAAATACTGTTAAAACAAACATATGACTTATACACTGGATACACAGAAATACACACAGAATAACACACAATGTGTTGGTAAGGTAGTCGAAGAACTATACAGATGATGAAGTGAAACTTCCATCTCAGTGGCCATGAAAAAACCAAGGACAGTATGTAAACTTGAATGATAAAAGTTAGGAAATGCATGGAGGAAAGAGTGATAAAAGTAGGAAATACCACTATTAGTGTGACTGGAAATTGGAGAACTAACAGTAAATTAATTAAAATTTCAAGTTAAATGAGTAGTATTATCTATGATATCATAAATCATAATGAAGTATCACCTACCTCTCTCCAAATATCAGACTACATATGACATTTGATGTTGCTTTATTAAATGCATTGGTAATTTCAAAAGGTTTCCCATGCTGATCATCAATGTACTTGATTAAAACTGATGTTTCTTCTTGAATAACATTCTCCATACTTGACTTTCCAATTCCAAAATTTTTGAGAGATGTTATAGCAAGGGTTCTATGATGTCTCCATGCCTCACCATTACCATTCACAACACCTGTAGAAAGAGTTATTGGCTTTATTTGTAAATAATTATAACATTTTCATCAAATGTTGTATCAGCTCCCTTCTAGATGGAATATAAAATAATTAGCTGCCAACTTAATATATGCATTTCTTATTCTTGGCTCATGTATGAAAATTTGTTCAACATTGGATAAGATATTATTTCAATTTCAAAAATTCCAGGTTTCTTCTTTTAATAGTTGAAGGTAATCGCCTTTAGCTTGAGGTTAAAAATACTGTATCCCCATTTTCCTGCACCAATTAAGTTGAGAATTACAATGTATCACAAAAAAATGAAATTTGTAATTTCAAGATTAAGTTATGCTGTTTTATTTGTTCCCAGTTTATTCTTTCCATGTTCACATATCAATGACATTCACAGATGAAACAGCAGACAATTTAAATACTAACTGTTTTATAAAACAATTATATGGACAAACACGTGACCATCACTGTTAGTCAATGGTAATAATTAATAATACAAATGAAAATGTATATGCTATGTACAAAGTTGAGATTTTGTACAAGTTGAAACCTGTACAAGAAATCTGTACAAGTTGCAAAATGTACAAATTTTGAACCTGTACAAGTTTTAACTTCTATTGCCGCCATATTTTTTATCAATTAAACCATGTATTTTGATGAATTTATACTTTTATATTTGTAAAATCCACATGTCCAATACTTTATCAATGACAATTCAGTGAAATCATTGAGGTAAGTCACAAAATGTCTCTGATACTTGAAACCACACAAAGCTAGTTGATTATATATACTATATTTTTTGGCAGTAATAATTCTTACTTTTTGGGCTTAAATCTTTGAGGCCACATTGCTATAATTAATATTGTTTTCTATTACAAGATTTTTTAAAGCAGTTGAAAGGTATGTAAAAGAATGAAAAAAAATCCTTGAATTGGAGTCTCAAAAGCATCATTGAGCCATTGCTCACATTCATGTAAACCAGATGCTTCATTTATCCCAACACAAACATTGCAAACAACTGTGGTTTAGACAGATGAATTTACAACGTAATATTTATTTATATAAAGGTCAAAGTTGGGGTTTTACGTCCCTTTCAACAGCCAGGGTCATATTGGGACAGGTCCTCAGAATTGCCACTTGTGGGACTCGAACCCACAGAGGTGACAGCCTATGATTAGATGCCAAACTTGCTAACCACTAGGCCACTGAGGACCTCATTTATTTATATAAATGAATGCAAAAGTCCATTCTACTTGAAACACATCCAATCCACATTACTATAGTCTGCAAAGTCTTACAAGCATCAATAAGCCAAAAACTCACATTGAAACTAAACTAATGTAACTGAAAAGATTATTTTTTCTGCACAATGAAAAATGTTAACTTTATTTAGAAGTGATAAACTGACAACTTAGTATTTATCACTGTAAACACTTTTCTTTTCAATTTGTTTTAAGTGCTATTGGCAATATGTTTTAATTAAGGTTTTTCTGTAAATCTTAGTGTTAAAATTTTTCTGATGTGGAAATTATATATACGACACTTTTAATTTTTATATGCATAGAATAACCTATATTTTCAGAAGATTATTAATTTAGGTAAAGTTAATTTTTAAACCTACTTGTACAACAACAATGTACAAGTTGTGATTATTTGATGGTGAAATTCTGTACAAATTACAACTTGTACAGCCTATCTTGTACCAAATACAACTAGCACAAACTGTTTGTACAAGTTACAACTAGTATGGGCTTGTACAGCCTATCTTGTACCAAATACAACTAGCACAAACTGTTTGTACAAGTTACAACTAGTATGGGCTTGTACAGCCCACCTTGTACCAAATACAACTAGCACAAACTGTTTGTACAAGTTACAACTAGTATGGGCTTGTACAGCCTACCTTGTACCAAATACAACTAGCACAAACTGTTTGTACAAGTTACAACTAGTATGGGCTTGTACAGCCCACCTTGTACCAAATACAACTAGCACAAACTGTTTGTACAAGTTACAACTAGTATGGGCTTGTACAGCCTATCTTGTACCAAATACAACTAGCACAAACTGTTTGTACAAGTTACAACTAGTATGGGCTTGTACAGCCCACCTTGTACCAAATACAACTAGCACAAACTGTTTGTACAAGTTACAACTAGTATGGGCTTGTACAGCCTATCTTGTACCAAATACAACTAGCACAAACTGTTTGTACAAGTTACAACTAGTATGGGCTTGTACAGCCTACCTTGTACCAAATACAACTAGCACAAACTGTTTGTACAAGTTACAACTAGTATGGGCTTGTACAGCCCACCTTGTACCAAATACAACTAGCACAAACTGTTTGTACAAGTTACAACTAGTATGGGCTTGTACAGCCCACCTTGTACCAAATACAACTAGCACAAACTGTTTGTACAAGTTACAACTAGTATGGGCTTGTACAGCCCATCTTGTACCAAATACAACTAGCACAAACTGTTTGTACAAGTTACAACTAGTATGGGCTTGTACAGCCCACCTTGTACCAAATACAACTAGCACAAACTGTTTGTACAAGTTACAACTAGTATGGGCTTGTACAGCCTATCTTGTACCAAATACAACTAGCACAAACTGTTTGTACAAGTTACAACTAGTATGGGCTTGTACAGCCCACCTTGTACCAAATACAACTAGCACAAACTGTTTGTACAAGTTACAACTAGTATGGGCTTGTACAGCCCATCTTGTACCAAATACAACTAGCACAAACTGTTTGTACAAGTTACAACTAGTATGGGCTTTGCATACAAGTTGCAACTTGTACAAAACGTCAACTTGTACATAACATTACATAAATGTATATTTATACATATGAAACATAATTTTACAAATATTGATAGACACAACAATTTAAAAATATAGCTACATTTTTTTCTGTCAATTCATGAACTGAGTTTCTTTTAACCATACTATGTAAATAGGTACTCCCATATAGTCCTGTCACACTTATTTTATTTACAACTTACTGAAGGTTAAGTTATTGTAATTTAAAACTAAATATCCATTAATTTAAAATTATACATAAAGAACATAACAGACCTGAATCCATGCCTATCAACCACCTAAAAAAGATATGGTTAGCTCTATCAGAGTATATGTCTGGCTGTCCATTGAAGGCTTTTCTTATAAGCTTGTAGTCTGTCAATAATATAGCAGGGTACCATCCAAGTTGTAATCCAACGATCGGTCCATAATGCTCTGCTAGCTTGGAGAAAGTGTGATGAAGTTTGTTGTTGTGATTGACATAGCCACAATTACCTGGAGAAAGAAAAACAGGTATGGATGGTGAATAATTTAGAGTGTACACAAAATAATATTATACAAAAAAAACACAATACATAGATAACAAGACCACTCGAAGAGCGCAGACCTCCGCCAAGGGAGCACATATCCTGAAAATTTCATCAAAATCCGTCCATAACTTTTTGAGTTATCTGTCTTTAAAAATTACATTTCATGGATCCAGAAGATCCAGATAGTGATCCGGATCACTCCCAAAATTTAATTGTTTCTTTCTTTTACCTTTTCAGACATATCCTGAAAATTTCATCAATATCCGTCCATAAGTTTTTGAGTTATCTTGTTCACAAACAAACTCACAAACCCACAAACAAACCCAGGCAAAAACATAACCTCCTTTGCGCAGGTTAAGCACAAATATGAACAAATCTGTCTTCCAGAAGCCGGAGCACTGATAACAGGTAATCTGCAGAACACTTGTGATGATTTTCGTGAATCAGATAAATACAGTTTGGACATTTATATACACTCTGTTTTATTGATGGACTTTTTATGCAGTTGTAGTATTCTGTGGAAACTGAATTATACTAAATGTTAGAAAAATGTTACAAATCAACTTATTAATGTCTGAATAAGAATGGGGTCAGAGGTCAAATTCAATATCTATTTAAGGTTGCTCACTAATGAATATATTATTTTTATGTCTAAAATTGTAAGATAGTGGCTTAAAAATTGTGTCCCCATTCAATTCTTACTTTTAGGATTGCATGTGGGGCAAATTTTGACAAAGTCCTCTAAAATCCCCTATTATTGCTCACCACCATCTTTGTTTGGACATGTTTGAAGGTGAAGGTTTAATCAGCATTCTGAAAATAAGGGTTTAAAAAACGTTTTTGTGAGAATGTTTTTAAAACATTAGACCAACAATGTTTTTCATACATTTTATAAGTACTTTTTACAAAGCACTTCATGATAAATGTTTGAAAAACATTTCTAGCATAACCTTTATTTCTTTAGCTATTTTATAAATGTTTAAAAACGTTTCCAGCCAAACCTAGCTTCTTGAGGTATTTAATAAACGTTTTCAGTAAAAATGTTTATATATAGAATGTTTATAAAACGTTTTTAAACATTACAGAATAAACGTTTGCTTAGAAATGTTTAGAAAACCATAAGACAGGGTTTAAATAGGTTTTGAAAAAAAAATGATGGTATCAGTAGAGTTTGAACTGTGTAGAGTAGAAATTATCATGTCTTTTCTGGGATTTAATCGATTTGAACAATATCACTGAGATAAGCCTGACATAGTGAACACATCAGTGTTTTTTGTGTAAAATAAATAAATTTGTTAGGTGTTTGTCAGAGATGGATCTGACATTTGTACAGGAAAATTTTAAGGAGTTCGGAGGGCCAGGGTTTTGCTTAATATCTGCACTGTAACTAGTAGGAGTGGGGTAAAAAGGCAGAGAGGTGGAAGGTGTGGTTGAATCAAGATATTTTAACTAGGAAATGTTGTCAGAGGGATGTTGGAGGGGATCTTAATTGAGAAAAAAAAACTGGTAAATCAAGAGAGTAAATGTGAGAGCTGGAATAACTGCTGTAGCAAAACATAAGTGATAATAGTGAAACCAGTTACTAGAATGTTTTGATTTATGGAAATATGTACTCTTTTGTTAGAGCATTGTTTGAATGACATATTTTTGAGTCTAGTAATTGTTTTAGCTTATTTTTCCTAATTTGCTTTATTTATTTTTACCAATTTTACCTTAAGTGCCCTCATAGTTCCACTAGCTACATATTCCCTCCCAGTTGGATATTGGGGAAAAAAATCAAACCACAAAATTTAACATTTGCTTTTTAATTGTAGTTGTAAATAATTATGGTAGAATATGTACCATTCTAATTTAACTTGTCTGTATCGGTCCATCTTTCTTTCAAAATCAATTAATAATGATCTTAAGATATAAAAGGTCACCTTAAGTTTTTAATGACCTTAAAGTTCAAATTGACTCTGTTTATTTCAGCTTAGTGTAGTCCTACAGTAAGCATCCATTGAGGCCAAAATTTTTATGATATTTATTATGAGGTTAATTTAACTGCACCAAGGCTGAGATGACGTTATACTGGTTAAGATAATTCCAAGTACATGTATATTAAATAAACTGTACTCAAAATAGAAATAAGTATGTATTCAAATTTCAGTTTTTCACTGAAGAACTCTGGCTTTAACTCATGGGGGTACTTGCACAGGTAGAAAGGTTAGCTAGAAGAAAATTTCACCCACTATCCATTTTTAAGAAATTCACTAGAATTAATCTTCAATATTCCCTAATTTCTACTTGAGATATTAATACAGATCTATAATTTCACTAAGAATTTATTTTACTATCGAAGCTCATTAGCTAAACAATATAAAATTAATACATAGTCAAAATTTCAATTTATACAGTATTTGCAATATAATTTTTTTAAAACTGGCTTGTGAATTGTGTTCTTTTTTCCATGGAACACTCAATAACAGAATATTCTTTACATTGCTAACAACACATCAATCATGATTCCTTACCTAAAAATGGTAGTCCTTTTGGTCCGGGTGGGAATTTTTTATTCATCCTAGATTTTCTGTATGCAAGAACAACTATGAAAACGAAACAAAAGAGAACAACTACATCCATGTCAAAAGCTGTGGCATATAGCCATAAGCGTGTGAAATCCTCTGCCATTTCTAAATCACGTCTGAAAAGATCAAATCACCATTTGAGCATACAAATTCAGGAGACAATTTACAGGATCTCACTATCTGACACAGGTTATAATAACACACGGTGTACATTTACTTAGAACTATGGATTGTCAATCACATATTCAGAGATGGACATGATAGCTTGGAAATATTAAAAATAAATGTTTTTTTTTGGACCTCTAGTTTTCTTATGTTGTAATAAAATAATGCCAAGCTAAAGAAGTTGTACTGACAATGGTTTTTTTTCAGATAAGCTATTTTATTATCTTTTATCTCAGACAAAGGTTAAGTATGTGATTATTTTTATAACATATTGTCATATACCTAAGTGTTTATGTTTCACAATGATGGATTCATTAATAACAGATGAAATTTGGTGTCTGGTCCAAAGTCACAACCATTCATTCATTAAAGTATAAAACAACATGTCATATGTATATTTGATACATGAAGATGACATCAGATATGATCAATGTCCAAATGAAGATTAGGATAAGGCACTTGTTCTCAAGTTATGTAACTCTGTTCTTAAAAGACCAAAGTTATTTTTATCAGCATTTTAACTTGAAACTTTACTAGGATTTATAGAGTTCAGATTGTATTTATAAATAAAAATAATTATATGCACTTTTACAAAGTGTATATAAAATTAATACTAGAAACACTCTGTGAATAGATTTGCTTTGTATTTCTTTCTCAATATATCATAGTTTATGGTCCTTTTGGTGATGGATGGCAGTTACTTCCAGACTAGAGGGACAAAGAAGCTAGACAATCCATCACCGAAGGTGTTATTCTTGTTGTATGGCACTGTATAATTAAGATTGCTGGATGTGCTATGTAACTTCCTCTTAATATCTGGCTTTTCTTAATGTCTCTCTGGGTTAAGTGAGAGCTGTACCTTGATTGCACTGGTCAGAGATAGGATATTGTAGTCCACTCTTGTCTGGCTTAGTACGTGACAACTTGTATTAGCATTAAACATAAAGGTATACTCTATATTTTAGTTCTTGTACAACAAAAGTTAATGGTCACCTTAACATACTTGGCATCAATCACATAGTATTCAGTGGTTTAATTCAGTTTCATTGAGAATATAAAAGTTAGGTGAAATTTGAATTAATTATAAAAGCAAAATTTCCATTTCAGATTAATGATCAGTGTTTTATAAAATTAATGATCTTTAATTAATTTAAGATGACCTTGATGCCTGAAACGGGTTGGCATTAGTGTGGATGTTGTCAATGATGCAATGATTTTTGTTTCACCAGATGATCATAAATGTAATAGGTACCTGTTGTTTATTTTGGGTAATTATCTTTTTTTCTTCCTTTTTCATTTTGTATGTTTGCTTTGATGATTAAGATAAGATTATCTGGATTTGGGTTCAATGATTGTGATGTCAACATGCGTTGCATGTGTCTTCTTTGCATGTACTTGGTGTGGAATTGGGGGTACTTTTCTAGTTTTCTTACATGGTTCACTTCCTACTAAACTGCGCCCTATCAGTCAATAAAGATTGATTCTACTTTGTCTGATCTTTGTAAACTCTTATTTGGGGTCCAAGGTTCTGTCCTAGGTCGTTTGTTGTGCTCTCTGTACACTACTCCCCTCAGTTTGGTTATTGGTAACACACAAATGAATAAAGTTTCATTTTTAAGCAGATGACAATGAGGTGAGGTGATACTTTCTTTGTCATTCCAAAATTCAACCCTTTTATTCATAAATCTGTCAAACAGTTTGGTTATAGTTTTTATTTTGATGCCCCAAACGTTTGGAATGCCCTTCCTGACGAGATTTGTGTATCTCTCTCTCTCCCTAGCCTCTTTCAAAAAGCTGCTTAAAACCTACCTGTACACCAAGGCATACCCACCTTTAATTTCAATCATCCCCTGGCATTCTCTGTGGTGTTTGACCTCTTTTCTGTCCCTGGATACTGAAATTGGTTGACTCCTTTTGGTTCTGTTGCACGTTAGAATCCTCTTTGTAAAGGGGAGATTAAGTGCCATAAAAGTCCAATTAAGTTAGAATACTTTATTTTGAAGTGGGAGAAACACCTTATTTAAGATTTTATCTTCTGGGTTAGGTTTTTTTGGCTTCTGGGCTGCGTTCTATAGCATACCTTTCTACCATGTCAGTGCAAGGACTAAACTGTTGTTGTGGTGCTTCAAACAGGATTTAGGTCCATGACTTAGCTGATGACTTGCAAAGTGTAAACCCTTTGTGTAACTTGCCACTGAAATATGCCCATTTTAGATCTATCTAACCAACATAACAATGTACGCCTTATGGAAGCAATCTCTATTGTTACCTCTGCCATTAGATTTTGATGTGTTTGTCTGTTCTATTATCTCTTTTGGTGATTACCCCTAAAGTAATGAACAGATATGGATGTTGTAAATGTTAAAGTTAACATTGATGTTTTAACAATTAACTAATATTTTAAATGTTTTAAGAATAAAATCCACACTTGTTAATAATTATTGTGACTTATGACTTGTCCCAAACTGACAGGACAGTTTTAAGGCAGGGGTACATTTTCACAGGATGACAGGTTATTTCCTAGAATGTATAATAAAGCGCCATTGCGCATTGAATCACCTTATGCCATATATTCTGAACAGTGACAAAATTGAAAAAAAAATACAGCACAGAATCATACAGAATCAATACAGCAATGCTACTGTTGCCCACAGTTGTCACAATACCGTGTTTCAGCCATGGAGATTTTTTAACATTTCACAACTTCTATATGAGTGGCGCCATACACAAAATGCAACAAAATGTTAAGCTCACTGAATGAAGAGCTATGATTGCTTAACACGGAGTTATACCAAAAACGTGAAGTATTCTTCTAGTGTGATAGGTACATAAGGTGTGTACATAAACATTTCTCTGGTTATTAGTTCTTCAATGGTTTAACCAACATTAATCTTAACGAAAAAAACCCAAAGTACACACTATTAGCACAGTTACTGGATATCCATATGAAGACAAGAGATTATCTGAATTTATCAAAACATCTTCAATCCCACACACTAAAAATATTGCAGTTGAAAAGTATTGTTACAGTTAACAGACACTTTTCATTGTCTACATTGTATGTATTTTGAACCTACATTCAAGTAATGTGTTTGTGACTATAAAATGTCATATTAATGATGCGTTCTTTCTGCTTCACACAGAGTGTATTTACCAGTTCAAGACCAGTAGAACATATAACAACAATGTTATCAGTAGCCTGAGTACCAAGCAAAGTCTTCCAATTTATGTGATTCCCCTGTTCCACCACACAAATAAGGCTCCCAATTAAGGTATTTGCGGAATCTGTTTCCAAAAATTTAGAGTCAGTTAATGTTGTAGTCGGTTTAAAATCTCAGACCGAAATTTACACAATTTTAGGTTGTCTGAGACTTCCTGGGACTCTAAATGGCAGGTTGGTTTAGTTTTAGTCCCAGGAGGCCTGGGTTTAATCCCAGATTTATCCCAGACCCACAATGCAAAAGAAAAAAACAAAAACAGGATGTCTGCGGAAGTCTCAGACCAGTCTGAGACCCAGTGGGTATGTCCCAGACAGGGTTGGTGTTGAATAGTATCACAATCGTGGCTTAATCGGCTCTTAGTCGGGGAATGATCGTAAGTTGTCTGAGGAGGTCTGAGATTCCTGGGGATGATCTGGGTTTGATCCCAGACCTGGATCAGGACTCCATTGCCCCACCAAATATTCATGTTTTTTTTTTGCACAGACTCTCAAGGATTAAGGGTCCCAGAACCAATCGGGGCTTAATCCTTTGATGGTACAGGGGCATTATCCTATAATGAAAACAACTAGAAAGCACTAGTAGAAAGCAAACCTCTGCCAAAGCAGCCGACAATACCCCACACTGTAATTTCTCAAAATTTTAATTTCTTTTTTTTTGTATAACTTTCATAGTGAGATAGCTTGACTATGAAAATGCAGTGAAATGAGACTTCTTGAAAATTCAGAGCTTCTTTGGTTTCTATGGAATACAACAAGCATCATTCTCAGATTTAGACACTTCTTCAATTGGTTTGGCCCAAACTAGTCGATTCTGAAGCACACCATCCAAAATTGCAAATTTAATAAGTAAATTAAATTTTTATAAGTTAATACCCTATCCAATGGACAATTGCTTTACCGGTCGGCGCGATCGGTCCTGCCAAAGGTCAGAAAAAGACGTCCTGTAAAACTACCAGCAGGACCGGTCACAGAGTGTGCATTCACCAGGTGGCACAATGTATATCATTTCCTGTCTGGTCATAATGACGTCATAGCATCTTTTTCGTGTCTAATCCTATTAAGACCCCTAGTAAGCTGATAGCGGGGCTGGATGGGTGGGCCTTGCCTGTCCATTGGATAGGGTATTAACTTATAAAAATTTAATTTACTTATTAAATTTGCAATTTTATTGCGTTAATACATCCTATCCAATGTACAATTGCTGAATAACTACCGCTTGGTAGGTGGGTAAGCTGCTAGGAACATACATGAACTCACAAAATAACAACAATTGAAAAGGCCCATTTTGACCTTGGGTCGGATGACCTCAAGGGGCAAGGTCGGCTGAGACTAGCTGGTTACCCGGAAGTCCAAGGTTGCCCCCCCTTTGTTTCTCAGACCTGCTCTGAGAATAGGAAGAGAGGGTTGAGTTCAGTCCCATAAGAAATAAACTTTCAAAGGAAGCAAGTCACAGTTTTTTTTTTGTTTTTTTTATACAAGTTATGTACATATATACATATTCTCATATTTACATATCTACAAATCTCCTCATTTTTAGGCTTGGTGGTGAACCTGTTGGGCAGCCACCACTGGCCATAAATGAAAAAGCTCTGTATCAGCCCAAGCTACATCCTTCAGATAGAACTGTGTGAAGGTGTAATGGGATTTCCAGTGACAGGCTGACAAAATCTGCTCTAAGGAGATCCCCGACTGGAAGGCCTTAGACGCAGCAAAGGCCCTGACATCATGGGCTTTGACCTGATGTAGTGTGAGGGCCTCCTGATCAGAGAGGTCATAACGGATCACAGTTTGTTTGATCCATGAGGAGATGGTGGCAGGTGAGATGTCTTTACTAAAACCTTTCTTGAAGGAGACAAAGACCAACTCCTTGTTCTTCCTAAGATCTGAGGTCCTGTCCAAGTAATACCGAAGGGCTCTGACTGGACACAAAGACCTGTCACCTTTAAGTGACTTATCCAAAGTGGGGGCCAGTGCTGGTATGACCACTGGAGCCAAACTATCTGGGCCCTCCTTAGCCAGCTGATTCTTGGATAGAAAGCTGGGTGAAGGGTACAAGGACATCTTAGACCAGTCTGACTGGTGTCTGATATTCTTGTGAAGCCAAGCATGGATCTCACTCCTGCGTTTACCAGAACCCAGGGCCAACAGAAAAACAGTCTTGAAGGTCAAGTGTTTTAGTGAAGCCTCTTTTAAGGGTTCAAAGGGAGTCTTAGTCAGCTGGTGTAATACCAGGGACAGGTTCCAGGAGGGTATACCCCTCCTGCCCTTGGGCCTGTCTCTATGGAAACTATCCAAGGGACGGGTGAGATTCTCATCTTTGCTGACATTAATGGTGGAGTTGCCCAACTTGTCAGCAATGGCTGATCTGTATCCATCAATGGTACTTGGTTGTAACTTCCTGTCCTGAAATAAGTGCAGCAGAAAGTCAGCTATGGCTTTCAGAGGTGGTGCCCTCAAGTCTACTTGGTTACTGAGGCACCACTTTGTAAAAATGGTCCACTTTGCCTCATAGACAGATCTCGTTGATCCTCTCTGAGGAGCCTCAATTCGTGCTGCCACTGCCTCAGAGAACCCCTGCTCCTTGATTGCTGTGGTTCTAGGAGCCAGGCATGTAGGTTCAGGTTTGACAAGTTCCTGTGCAGGGTCTGGTTGAATGGTTGGGACACCAGACTGGGAAGGTTGGGAAGACACAGGGGGATTTGACTGGACATTGCCACTAGATCCCAAAACCAGGGCATGTTGAGCCACCCTGGGCAGTCAGAATAATCCTGTTGCAAGGGTAGTCCTGCAACTTCTCTACCACTTTGCCCAAGATGGCTGCTGGTGGAAAGGCGTATGGGTCCAGATTTGCCCATGACAGGCTGAGTGCATCCACTGCCCATGCCTGGGGGTCCGGAACCAGTGATACAAACTGTGGTAGTTTGCTGTTGAACCTGGTGGCAAACAGGTCCACATGGGGCTGGTGCCACCGTGAGCATATAGCTTTGAACACTTCTGGGTGAAGGGACCATTCCGTCTGGATGGTCTGGCCTAGCCTGGATAGCTTGTCTGCTATCACGTTCAGCTGGCCGGGGATGTGACGTGCCTTGAGAGTTACCTGCTTCCTGGTGCACCAGGACAGGATTCTCCACAATAGAGAACACTTCATCCCCCCCTTCTTTGTTGATATAGGCAACCACTGTTGTGTTGTTTGTGGCTACCAGGACTATGTTGTTTGAACAGAGGTCTTGGAACTCTTTTAAGGCCAGAAAGACCGCCTTTAGCTCCAAGTGATTTATGTGCAACTTGCTTTCTGGAACTGACCAGGTTCCTGCAGAGCATGTTTTAGTGGGTGTAATGGTTGACCTGGAAGAACATTGCTTTCCTCCAGCCACCACTTTAAGTGAGGGTGGAGCGACCTGGGAACGGGTATCACCTTTTCCAGTAATTCTGGTACATTCCAGTTGTTCTTCAAGTGCCACTGTATGGGTCTCATGTGAAGTCGACGTAGGTGGACTCCTATAAGGGACATAGACATAGACTGTCGGACTGGACACACCGGACCGGACAGGATTGACAATATCTTGTCTGTTAAGGTCTGCCAACGTTCTGGTGTGGGTCTGACCTTGCCCTCTTGATGTCGAACTGGTAACCTATGAAGTTAAAGACCTGTTTTGGGTCCAGTTCTGACTTAGCTACCAAGGTCTGTGTATGCTGGAGACAAGTTTGGTGGGACGTGGCTCTCACCAACCAGTCGTCTAGGTACTGGTGGATTCTAAGGCCATCAGTTTGACCTCTTTGGCCACCACTGTGAACTCCATAGGTGCTGTGGACAGACCAATGAGCAGGGTTTTAAACTGGTAGGACTGACCCTGGATGTGACAACGCATGTACTTCCTGGACTGACTGTGAATTGGTATGTGGAAGTATGCGTCCTTGAAGTCTATGGAAGTGACCCACTCCCTTTCTGAAGGGAGGTCCTTATTGTCTCTGGGATCTCCATTTTGAATGACTCTGTGTTTAGGAAGGTGTTCAGAGTGCTCAGGTCCAGGATGGGTCTCCACCGGTTGTTGGGTTTGGGTACCAAAAATAGCTGGTTATAAAAACGCAGTGGATTTTGGTTTGCTACCGGTTCGACTGCATTTTTGTTTGTCAGCTGATACAGTGCCTCCAGAAGGTGGGACTGTCTTTGTGGGTTGACATAGTTGCTTATGACAGTTGGTGACCTGGTTAGATTGGATCTGAACTGGAAGGGAAGGGTGTAACCCTCTCTCAGTATTGTGACTACTTTTGGACTCGAACCCAGAGCCTCTCATTTCTCCCAAAACTGCTGTAGCCTTGCCCCTATAGGTGGATTTATGACAACAGTTGGGACATTTGTGGCAGTATTTGCAGAACTCAAGTGACCTACACAGGAAACATCATTCACATGCTTTATTTCTGTATGATTGTAACAATAATTGGGATTTACACCTTTCTTTTGTGGCAACCCGGTGACAGAATGAACATTTGCAACAAAACAGCTTACATGTAAAATTACAGTCTCGCTCTTGCTTGTCACTGGTCAAGGGTTCAAATCTTGCTTCTTGCCGGATACATGAACAGAGTTCTTCACTCCGGCTACATTTAAAACACAGCAATTGTCATTTATGTTTCTTGAACCCCTTGGCAGGCTCTTGGGTGAAGTTTGAGGCTTTACCACGACCTTTCTGAACAATTTGCCGGTCTCTAATTTGTTTCCAGGCCGGTGTAGTGGGCTTCCAGTCCGGTTGTTGTGTTGATCTGCCATTTGAGGAAACGTAAGGGTGAAAGCATCCTGGTTTCCTGCTGGAGCTGCCAGAAGAACTTCTCTCCTCACTACGGGAAATTTCATCTTCAGCCTTGCCCAGCAAACTGTCTGGAAACAGAGAGTTAAGATGGACTGGTGCTGTACGTAAGGCAGTCAAGGTATCTGGCTTTACTCCACCACGGAAGAATTCTAAATAGCTATCTTGACGTGCCAAAGTGAGGTTGGCCATGCTGATAAATACTCCCTCTGAGAGATCCTGCATTGTACGCTGCATAGCTTGTGAAATTGACCGGTTGAAGTTCACCAGATATTCAAGCTCTTCAACTGCTTGCTATGTTCTCTCTGCTGCCCACCCTGAGTGACTTGAACTGTGTAACCATGGAGTCCTGTACTTTTGTCAAACATCTTGACAGACCAGCAGCTGGTTGCACATCACTGACTGTTCCCGGAACACCCTTTCCCACCTTCTTAAGGTATCTTGGTTGAAGGTACGGGAAGCAGGGGCAGAAGGCAAACTACATCTGGCCACTCTGGTAAAGGTACTGTTAAGTTTGACCGGTTCCGTAGACCAGTCACACACAGTTGTACAAGCAGAGTCCTTCTTCCCACAATGCATTGCATACCATTTTGATGACCTAGGTGTCTTCACAAACTGGTCGCGCAGCAGTCAACCAGTCTCAGAGTTCCTGGAAGGATAACCTTCAGCAACAGTTACATTCAGTCTCTCAAATTTTCTGCACAGCCATTCATCTACCGGTAACTTGACCGACACTTTACCAGTTGGGTTGGCTCTGAAGCCGGCAAAAGGGTTATCATCCAGGGAGGAAGATGTACTGTCGTAATCGGGGATTTGATGCCAGCCCATGAAGGATATGACCCCTCTGATAGTCTCCCTGTAGTTGGCATCTTCAGAGAGGTCCTGGTCGGTTGTATCTTCCGGCAGTTCACCCTGGACATTGATACTCACCGGTGAAGCCGGTTCCCCATCCATTTCTGCCTCACTGTCAGATTCACCGGCAAACTCATCAAGTCGTACACCAGGAAGTGGCTTGTTCAACTGTGAAGACTCAATGCCGGTGGACAGAACTTCAGGACCTGCACCAGGAGCCTGTGGAGGCTGGATGGCTGTTCCTGCACCAGGAGCCTGTAAAGGCTGGGTGGCTAACTCAGCACCGGGAGCCTGTAAAGGCTGGGTGGCCACATCAGTGGTACCAGGGCCCTGAACAGGGCGGGTAACACTCCCACTCACATCTCTCACAGTACTCGTACCGTACCCCCAGCGGAGGTTGGGTAGCCGTCAACTGTGTAGATTCACTGGCAGTCTGAGCAAGACCGGAACCATTACTCTCAGCAAACATAACACTGGTAGAAGCACCCAGATCAAAGAAAGGGTGTTCTCTGGTCACCACAGAAGCCGTGCTGACAGGTCTCACTGGAACAGCAAAGGACTGGTTAAGCAGCATAGCTTCCAGACGGGAAAACCTCTCACTCCACTTGTCATCAAGGGACTTGAGATCATCTGAAGTGGGCTTACTGCTGTGTTTACGTTTGCTGGATCTTGGAGAGGCGTCAGAACGCTTCTTCTTCTGCTTGGGGGTAGATTCAACTGGAGACGGCTTGTCAGTACTAACCCGTCCCAACAGAGTTACATCTGAAGGGTCCACGAGAGTGGGGGTCGCGTCACTGCTTGCTTCAGATTTCTTCTGCTCTCCACGTTCTTTTCTTGCTTTGTAAGTCGGGGTGGCCAATTGTAGAATCTGAGAAGGCGTAAACGCCTTACATATCTGGCAATCTTGTTTCTTGACACAGGGGTCGTCTCCCACCCCCTTCTCACGATGATGCGCACATTTCTTATGGTTGTCGAATAGGGCCATAACGTGCCTGCAAGAACCTCGTTTCTGTCACGGAGTTTACCGTGATCAGTAAACTAGTAGAAGTAATTTGTACTACTTGAAATAAAATAAAATGGAACAGTTTGTTGTAAAACTTCAAAAACGTATCTCTGTTGAAAAACGTCTGCACACTCTTTCGCGCCAAACGAAAAAGATGCTATGATGTCATTATGACCAGACAGGAAATGATATACCTTACGCCACCTGGCGAATGCACACTCTGTGACCGGTCCTGTGGGTAGTTTTACAGGACGTCTTTTTCTGACGTTTGGTGGGACCTGTCACGCCGACCGGTAAAGCAATTGTCCATTGGATAGGATGTATTAACGCAATAAAATGTAATGCATAAATGAAAAGTCATGTGACGTGATATGGGTCGTATCCAGGAAAGACCATCATAAAGATGTGCTTATTACTTCTGGAAAATTTGAGAATACAGATGGACAGGCAGACCCCGAAATAACCTCAATGGTGAAAATAAAAGCTGTATATTGATGCAGAAGATGTGCATTCAATTGCAAAAAAAATTGAAATGAAACATGTGTGTTATATATTGTGGACAGCATTCGATTTTAACTATTTTCATTTCATCATATAATCTATTTCTGATTTTCCAAATCGTCCACATTGATGAATATGTCTTTGAACCAAAACAATTATTGAACTTTGGAGTTCCTCATTAATGGATTACACACTATGCTACTCTCAATCCCAGGCAGGACTTTAGTACACAGTTGCAGTCAATAGGCCTGTGTACAGATGATATCCCAATGTGGCTGTATCATATATGTAACAATGCACTGATGACAAGACTGAGGTCCTTATAACTCTCTCAGTCTCCTCAGCTCAATGTCTGTTAAAGTTGGTAATGCCTCAATAATCTGAAGCCAATCAGTTACAATTCTGGCTTTATCTTTGACAGCAGATTGAATATGAATGACTTCATAATAAGAAAATGTCAGTCTATGACTCTTCACCTTCGGTCAATTTACGGGTTCGTAAATATTTGACAATTGGACGATGCAAACAGCCTCTTATACAGTGTACCCCAATCTCATCTGAACAGACTTCAGAAAATCAAAATCTTTGTAGCATGTGTCAATACCAAGAATTATAGATTTAACCATACTTCCCCTGTTCTGAAAGAACTCCATTGGCTTCCAAAATCTAAGAGAATGGAGTTTAAAAGTCTAGTCCACACATTTGACTGTTGGACAAACTCCGTTCTAATCTGGCTGGTCTCGTTTCTCAATACAAATTGAGTTGAACACTCTGATCATCCTAGCCTTGCTTAAGGCTTAAATTTGCATGATATCTTTTCAAACATTCACACAGATATTTGGTATTCATAAAACACTCATACATGTTAACAGATAGAACTGTATCAGACATTTTCTTAGCTGCATGCTGCTGAAAAAGTCAGTACATGTATGAGTACATTATAGAAACTGAAACTCCATTATCTGAACTGAAAAAATTCCCTTACTGCAAAGAAACTTGAGCCTTCAGTAAGGCTATGATCATCCTACTAAATGCTAAATTATAATACACAAAATATGGACAGGCATCTTTTCAAAATGGTGGACCTTTCCTGTGGAACAAACTGCCATCTTTCATTAGGAAGTATGATTTTTGTTGGATTTTAAGAAGCACCTCCAGATTCATCTCTTTAGACTTAGTCTTTTTATCTTTTGTAATATGTTTTATAACTTTAACATTTTTACTCTACTCTTTATTATGTATTGTTGTACAGCACTTAGAGCTTTGATTTTAATAATAAGTGGTATACAAACATATAAAAATAATAGTGGACTTTAGTGACTTTGCACACGGTTCAGAAAAATATGTCAGTTTAAGATGACCAGAAAAGACCAACGAAAGTTAAGTCGTTTTCCTGAGCAGACTTTCTTATTGGCCATGCTGGCTGTCAATCTATCAATATGTCTAGTTACCTTTGGCACGTGGCCACAAACCACCGTTATGAGTCAGGAATGGCCAATTAAAAGACTGGCTGCACGTGTGACCTTTATGGAACATATCCCTCTATGATCTGTCATCAGTATTTTATTTTTCCGAAATAAATTAACGCCAGACCTGAATTTTTCCGCAAACCTGGCCACATAGGGTGTGTTATGAGGCCAGCCGCCACCTAAAACTGTCAATGGAACATGGGTATTCTTTCTGCATAAAAAACTATGAAACTGATAAGGGGAGATGACAAAAGCATATCTTTGATACAGAAATACACCATGCACATGAAACATGAGTCAAACATTCCCTTAGACATAAGCCAATTACTCCCTTTTATACATGATGTGCCTAATAGGAAAACATGGAGAATGACAAATGCAAAAAAAAAAAAATAAATAAATAATGAATGAAGATGGCAGCATACAAGTGCATAGTAAGAGTTTTACTTTTATTATCCACCATTTTGTTTGAATACTAAGCAATATAAATGCACAGAATGAAAAAAAAGGCTGTGATATATATAAAGGCATCAGTGAATATAAAACTTATCCAATGTGATCACTACGTCATCTGGTGCTTAGAGGATGATGCATGCAGCATGAGTTTCAAGTGGTGATAATGAGACCTTTAGGTGATCACCACAAAATGAATCTTGATTACAAGATAATAAGTTGTACACACCAGATAAGTCATGCACACAAGATGTTATCGTAGCCGCTAGATATTCCTCTGACCACATGTTGGTGCATGCTAAACTTAAAATCAAAATGTTTGCTCTACAGAAATGCTCATTGTTCAATATCCTTTCCTAGTAGGCTACTGCACTATGATTCATTGAGAATATTCCCCTTCCGGTGAGATTATAAATTAGAGACTGTTATAAAATGCACTCATTTACTGCCTCGTCCCCCCACTCCCCCATAAAATTATCGTAAACGAGTATAGATGAAAGTTTTCTTTTACCATCCAAACATCACTGTCATGTTCCATTCTCAGAAACACCATGAGTAGACGGATAGAAATTGAATTGCACACGTGATACAATACCAACAATATAACCACTTCATAATATAACTATATTTAAGCCAGCAAATCTACTCTCAGTACCTTATTTAAACTATTGCATGCCATGCTTAACAGAACATCTGCAAAAGACACTTGCACCAGACTAGGGCTGGTAGACTGCTGTTTTCTTCTTTCTTCATACTATGGTTGAACTTCAAAAATTTTATTGCCTGTTTTCACAAGTTGTTTTATTTGTATAATTTTACTTTAAACCTACAAAGCTATAGTATTAAGACAGAAACTTTTCAATTAACTCCATATGTCTGTTAGATATTCTTTTTCAAAGCTTGTATGTATCACATGTGTTTTTAAATTAATTTTTATAAAACTTGATACATCATTATTTGGCCACGAAAATAGAAAAAACAAGTTTTAATAGAAAGTAAATTCAACTACCAACCTGTCAGAATTAAAGTGTTTAATGGTTTAATGTTCTTTATTGGATAACAGATGTATTCTGTATGTGTGAATAAATAACGATGACCCTCTTTCATTTATAAAAAATAAGGTTCAGAATGTGGGCTTGATGTAAAATGTTACAATTTCATACCTGTATTTTAATCATGTGTTTGTATACACATTTCCCGGTGGGAAGGGGGTAAACCTGACTAGCTTTCAAAACTCCCTGTATATGGTTTCCTATTACCTCCCAAATACATTCAAAAGTCATTATTATAAAGAGATAAAGTTAAAGACTAACTGATCCCTTTATTAAAATAGTCGGGTACCCAATGAGGGGTAGCCACCTTTTAAAAATATTCAACTTGTTTAATTACCGTTTAGAGTGAGTGTCCTGACCACTTGTGTTCGATGTTGTCCACAAAGGCCATCCTTACAACTTATCCTTTTAGTCATATGAATGATCTTGCTATTTGCATTTGTCATTCATCTTCTAACACAAGGACTGGGGCTGAGTGATCTCATCACTTGCAAATAGCAGTCTGTGAAATTCTTCCTTCCTTCAAGGTTTGTGGGGGACGGGGGGGGGGGGGGGGGGGGGGGGTCACAGGCTTTACACTTAACACTGCAACTTTTCGCATATTTGATTTCAGCTTTGGATCAATAGCCTTAGCATTTACAGAAAGAGACATATCTTTGCAAAGTGGCATTTAAATTGGGTATCTTGTTATTTTAGTACTTTTTAAAATAAGATGAAGATCTGCCTCTCAGTTTGCCAACACTATCTGGACCTCTCCAGTCACTGCAGCCCATCTAGTATTCAAATGAAATGGACCTACGACTTTTGAGTTGTAAGTTGCAAATTAATTCTGCATTTCTTTTTCATTAAAATCTCCAGAGGTTACACCTATCCGTAATGTCACCACAAACCCAACCTTTTGCTAAAACTGGAAGCGTGTTCGGCATCAGTTTTGCTGGAATAATTGTAAAAAAAATGATTTGAGTAATATTTACACAATATTTTAATCGTGTATCACATTTATTTTTTAACAAGAGGATTAGTATGGATGGATAATAGTTATGCTAGTTATACTTAATTTAATCTAGACTAATCACAGTCAACAAAGAATGATAATTATCTGCATTGTTTAACAGAGGACTTGTTGCATAGATTTACATTTTTCTTCATTTGCCGGCGTCCCAGCCTTTACAATGATCAAGTCAGGTCACTTCTCACTATGAATGTATTTCCAAACAAGTGACAGGTCAACTACATCTGAACCACATTCAGTATCATGCCAAATAAGTTGTTAGACACTGAGAGTATTATATTCTTTTGACATATGTCTTCAACATGAATAGTACAAAGAAGATAATTCTCTGGTGTGGAATTGCGTTTGCAGTTGGATTAATTATCAGTGCAATTATCACACACCGTAGCCTGTCTGGGAAGGAAGAAGATGCAACAGACCAGCAAGAGAACTTGGCAGACGGTTATCAACATCTCACTCAAGAAGCTGATGACAAGATCATGGAGAGACTCTTGAAAGAAGTCAAGGCAGAAAACATCAGGGAATACCTCAGGTGTGTGCTTATTAATAAGTCGTAGGTGACTTACACCTGAAAATTAGTTGTGGCTAGTCGGGACAAAAATGCTGTACAACTCCCAAAGGTTTTTGAACATGTTTACAATATGAAAAGAATTATTGTGATCTCCCCGAGTGTCCTCCTGACCCTTATGGTTTACAATTTTAAAATGGCTCCCAAATGCAACCCCTGAGCAAGTTGGGGTAAAATATTACTAGTGGGACTGGGGATTAACAAAGATATTACTAGCCAGTAGAAGGTATCAAAATGTAAACATATATCTTGCAATACAAACATTCACAGGTATCAGATGATCCGATACTAAAATAGTCTCATAAAATAAACATATTTGGTCCGTGAGTGAAGTTACATTATGACTTCAAACATGTGGTAATTGTCATATAAGTGTCCTCATTCAGTTATTCAGTTAAATACACAATATATATTTGACTTGTAAATCATTCCAGTTGTAATATGTTCTATAAATAATTACCTCCGCAAAGAAGGCATTGAATTCATAAGAATTTGCTTGAATATTTGTTGGCACAAAAAATATATATATATCAAAGATACAGATTTTCCTGTTTACTGATGAAAATTCATACACGCCTTGGCAGAGGTAACCACTCGTCAAGTACTCTTTTTTGTTGTTTGAAGTTAGGTTTTACATGTTTTTATAAGTAGTAAATGTGTTACTTAGTGTGTCCAAATATGTTTGCTTTACTGTCCACAGGCAGCTGACAGAGAGACCACACTTAGCAGGCACTCCGGCTGACTTCACACAAGCCAAAGAACTGTCAGACTTCTGGGAAGACTTGGGACTCAAGTCATGGATAACACCGTATGAGGTGATGTTATCTTATCCTGACAAAAACAATCCCAATAGAATTGAGCTCCAGGATGGGTCAGGACAGGAGTTATTTACAACTCAGATTGAGGAGAAGATTCTGAGACCAGAACAGAACCAGAGCGATGTTGTGCCGCCATTTAATGCATTTTCTGCCACTGGTCAGCCAAAGGTTAGTATTTAGATAGTTAAAGTACTAACATGGAATGGGAGTACCTAATGCTTTTATCAATTTCTTGTAAGGTATTTGAGAATTTTAAAAAGAAATCATGTTATTGAAAATAGAGTTCACTGGAATTCTTGCTAAGGGGATTCAAATAATAATAATAAGTTTTATGAAGAAACATGTTAATGAAAAACAATATGGAGCCATATCTCATTTTCAACAACATTAATTCACAGTCGTCAATCGACACCGACAGAAATGTGCACTTCCGGCAAATCTCACGTACTTGTTTAAGACTTTTATAACAAAAAATCAATTAAATTCCGTTATTTTAAGGGTAGTAAATGTTGTACAGTGGCAAGTGCTGAAATATACAATTTAAATGAAGGGATATTTGACAAACAACCATATTTTAAAATATTTTGTTGTATTGGAATTATAGTATTTTGAAAAAAGTTTATAGGAATACCAGTTCAATGTGTCATCAAAATGCTATGAATACTTGTACACTGTGTGATTTGTTGCCTTGTTTTTGTGGTTTTCAGCACGTATTTTGTCAGCATATGTAACTTTTTGAAGGAAAAACACTGAATTCCCAATTTAAAATTGATAATAATTGCTAACTTGGAAAAAGTTGTTATTTCGTCCATTTGCAAAAAAAAATTAAAAACCAATAAAATTACTTTTTGTTAAGTTAGCATTAATTACTAAATTTTTATTATTAAATCCTGTGTTTTTTCCTTCCAAAAAGTCATGTATGTTAACAAAATATGTATTTAAACCCCCTAAAACAAGCCTGAAAATCACGCATTGAACAGGTATTCATGTCCTCTGGTGTACACAATCAATTAGTATTCCTAAATTCCTAATTCCTCAATTTTGGAAATTGCTATAATTCGTATTCAATAAAATATTTTAAAATTTGACTGTTTTTTAAGTAACCCCTCGTTAATTTGTCGTATATTGCAGGCCTTGTAAGTCTAAAACATTCCCTACTTTTATAATTATGGAATTTAATTGATTTTTTGTTATCTATATCTTAAACATGTTCGGAGCCACGGTAACACTCTTGCCTCCCACCTCTGAGGCCGGGGTTCGGGTCACGGCTCTACCTCAAGTGGGAAAGCTGGTAGTTGCTTGCCGTTGGTCGGCAGTTTACAGTACAGAACCTTCACCAACTGTATGTACTGGTTTCCTCTGCCAACTACCCGTCGTGATATGACCTGTACAGTCTTGAAAGCGACGTAAAACCCCAAATAAATAAATAAAATAAATAAATGAACATGTTCGAGAGAACTGCCAGATGATCACATTGGTTATAGTGTGTTTGACGACTGAGTAATTGTTCGTGTTACAAATATGAGGTTGAGAAATGAGATAATGCATACTATGGTAATTTCCCTTTCCATAGCTAAGTCTTCGATTCAGTGGATATTTAATGTTATATAGGCCCCTCATTGTGTTGTGAAGACACTTCATTCTACCAGGATTTTAACAGAACTGGCCGTAGAATGAAAAATCAGCCATTCAGACTGATGTCCATTAAATAACAATGATAAAACTGTACTTCCACAGCTGAGAATTGACACTCATATGGTAAGCTTGTGTTGAATAAATCACAATCCATATTCAATATCTGACAGACATAAATTAGCTGAGGATTATCAACTATAAGAAAAGGACCGGACTGGGAGTTAATTTAACACAGTAATTATACAAGTACATAGTTTTATGACATGAAGGTTGTTTGTCTATTTTCTATTTTTTTATTTTACAAGGGTCCTTTGGTCTATGTGAACTATGGAAGGGTGGAGGATTTCATGTGGCTCAGAGATAACAAAAGTGTTGACTTTACTAGTAAAATCTGCATAGCCAGATATGGAAAGATTTTCAGGGGGAACAAGGTATGTTGCATGCATGCTTTGTTGATATATTATTAATTTTAATTTTATTCTATTAATATTAGTTTTATAATCTATTAAGTTTTGTCTCATAGTCATAAGCCTGACAGAATATGATCTAATATAATCTAATCTAATACAATCCAAATGTTGTTCAGTAAGATTCAGTCTATTAACACACCTGAGTCAGGCCACAAAATACTAGAGGTGGGTTGGCTAAGGTGCATTTGCCTTTTCAAATGGTTAAGATGAGTGAAAAATTCTAAGTACTTCCGGTCAATACTTAATGCATAGCATTTATTAAATTAGGTAGCTTTACCATCTTACTCTAGGGTGTAAATGCAGAGAAGTTTGGAGCCATTGGTTTGATCCTGTACACGGATCCAAAGGACTATGCTGTCTCAGGAATGAAGGAAGTCTACCCAGACAGCTGGTGGTTGCCAAGTACTGGAGTACAAAGAGGGAATGTCAGAAGAACAGCCACAAGTGGAGACCAGCTCACGCCAGATTACCCTGCACTCGGTTAGCTCTGTTCTACCAAAGTGAGCCATGGTAGGCTTGTGTATAGCATCTTTGGCACATAATCACTGGCTGTCGTCTCTGTATCGGTTTGGCTCAGGCAGCATTGCTGTTGACTGGCCCAATATAATCCTGGCTATCGAACAAGGTCTGCTTTGTTCAAACAATGTGAGTCATGGTGGCCTAGTGTCTGGTAAGTGTGGCATCAAATCATAGGCTGTCACCTCTGTATGGGTTTGACTCCCAACACGTGGAAATGGTGTTGGCCTGACGCAATCTGATGCTAGCTGTAAATGCCTAATTTTAGCCTTAGTAATTGCCCTGGATTTGTACGATTTTCCTTAAGCACTGGCTATATGCAAACAAACAAATAAATAGAACAAGCATAAATCTAACAAGAGCACCCTGAGAGCGCAGGCCTCCACCAAGGCACGCAATAAAAAGTAAATGGGAAAAATATAAATTATTTGTTGGTTTTTTGTTTGCTGTATCCAGACAGTGATAAAGATGAAACTTTAATACGATTTAAGCTGGACCAAGACCCATCTTTTGATTTGTTTTCATAAAGTTCCAGCCAGTAGTATTTATGTAATCCTGATAACAGCCAGAAATCAACCAGATATTAACCAGAAATCAACGGGATATCAACTAGAAAAACAGACAAATAAACGGCCATGAAAATAATACCTCCTTGATGGAAGGTTTGGCTGCTTTACAATGCTTTCAAACAAGTACATATTCACAACATAAAATCTTTAAAAAAACTTAATATTTCTATATGAAATAAATTCTAAGTAAAGTATGCTGAGACAGAAGAAGTAACTTGACTGTTAAATTTATGAACACACATAAAGAGAATTTTGAGTTAATAAATTACGTTTTTGGTTTATTAATTACTTATTAGTCATGTCTTTCTAAATTTCGCACGTAACCTGTACAGGTTAAGTTCTGTTGTCTTGGTTATTGGGTGCCACTTTCCTAACATGATAAACAAGGTTACAGCATAGTTATGTATTAATCAATCAAATGATAAAAACTGGTATGATTTTAGAAAGTGCCCACAGAATTAGTGAAGATGAAGCAGACTTGCCCAGAATACCAATCCATCCTATCAGCTATGGAGATGCACAGATACTCCTACAGTATGTATCACATTAGACTGGTCACAAGTCTTTGTATTCCTCATTCCAGCAAGTATGACATATAAGAAATCATTATAAAGTCATCTGATTAGTGGGAAACCTGCTGTCTGATGCAATACAAACTTTTGCAGCCCCAAAATTCTGGTAAAAAAGTCATACAGTCCCCATATAATACCTTAGTCAAAGTCCAGTATCGTATTTATTTAATTTTTATGTCTTTGGATCATCAGTTAATTGGATGATATGGACATGACAAATTAAACATTTTCATTTTTATTGGCCTGATCAGGTGACTGATAGCTGATAAGCTTATAACACATATGTTATTTGTTTCATTGGTTGTTACTCTTATCTATGAGGAGATTTTTAGTGTTGGTTTAATCGGTTGCCTTATGGCAGATATTTATAGTACGTATGGCGTTTATTTTAGTTATATATTTTGGTGTTAATATGAGTTGACACATCCAGATATTCCTAAAGTACATATGCCATTCATGATGTTGATTATATCAGTTGACTTATGGAAAATAATTTTATTGTACGTATGACGTGAACTTATGGCAGATAATCCTATATTTAGTATACATGACATTTGGCTCATGTCAAATACTTTTAAATGACATATGGCATTTTTGTTGAACATATTCAATCACTTCAATAGGTCACATTGTAGAATCTGTATGTATTTGCATCCAGCAGGGCCACCTTGTCCTTATGGCTCCAAACAGACACCTTCTATCTTAGTAGTACAGCCTGAAGAACGAGATAACCTGTATATCCCCCCCCCCCCCACACACACACACCTCCCAAATCCAGTGTGTATATTCTAATACAGCCTCAGAGAAGATGTAACAGCTATTTTAAATATTTTGAAAGGTGATCTCAAAAGCAAATTGCTTTTAATGTTGTATTACTCAAAATGTTTTACCAAAATGCAAATCACACTGAATGCATCCTGCCCAAATATGAAGTGGACCATACTAAAAGTGAAGGTAGATTAGCACCTTGGGTTGTGGCTCATGAAGCCAACATAAAAAGGTGTGACCTAGGTGTAAGGTTGCAGACATTCACAACTGAAAGAGCCTGTCATACAATTAATAAAACTGGGTTCAAGACTGAATTACTGGGGCAGTTGGTAGGCAAACTCGCCAAAGTGGAACATGGTGTTTAAGGGCTCAAATAATTCATTATTTATTGGATGCATTGAATGTAAACTTGGTCCAATAAACTCTACGTCTTTTCCAGAAACATGACAGGTGAAGAGGCACCAGTAGATTGGCGAGGTGATTTGCCTATCACATACAGACTGGGTCCTGGTTTTGAGGAGAACAACTGGTAAGGGGAAATTGATCGAATCAAACCTAATCTAAGATGGGATTTTGTAGCACTTAATCTCCATCAATTGACAGACTCTAAGGCGCAACTGAACAAAACCAGTGTGAATAATCGTAAGTCCAATAACATAGCCAGATCATACAAAGAAGACACAGGAGTGACATAGAGGTTGTGGGGTAAGGCTTGTGCAAACAGTTTTGAGCTTTTTCCTGAAGGAGGCAATTGATATTGCACTGCATACATAATTAGGAAAGTCATTCCAATCTTGGGAGCATTAAATACAAAACTATGATAAAATTGTTTGACTGACTTTGTAAAGTGAGGAGTGGAAAAGAGGAACTGTTGGATATTAATGATCAGGTTGACTACGACTGGTATTGTAGGAGCACCTGTTCAGAGACAAGGATGGTCCAAAATAGCTAGGAGAACCCTGTTAAACTTGTAGACCAATGTTGCAATTTTGTACAGCAGTAATTGACAAGCAGTTGACTGTACCATGGGCTTACTTCTTGAGTAAGATACTGTCTAATTCTACGAAGGTCATACATCTGAAGGAAGCAGGTTTTTCAAGTTTTCTTTAACATGTTCTTTGAAAGAAACGTCAGCATCAGACCACACACCTAGATTTTTGACAATGTCAGCAGGATGGAGAAGACTTCTAAGAATATTAACAGGAGAATGAGGAGAGTGTCTGACCTTGAACTTTGGAACCAAACACAATAAATTCAGTTTTATCAGGGTTGAGTTTCAATGTACGAAGAGCCATCAACAGTTGTACTTCCTGTAGGTAAGCATTCAGCTTGGAAAGAGCAGCATTCTTGTAAGGTTGGTGCATCACTTCCCAGCTTATCTTAAACTTGGTTGTGAGGTTTCAGTATGATTTTTCCATTGTTGTCTGTTTCTATATTTGTCAGTAAAGTTATTGTGTATTGAGTGGAATAAAATTAAGGATTTTTTTGGGTATGTAGAGAATGCTGGATAATTATTGACTTGACAGATTAAAAATAGAGTTAAAAAATGCTTATGCAAATATTCATTTTTGGAGCTATGCGTTAATAATATACCTGTATGCAATCTCATATGCAATTGTTTTAGATGGTAACATGCTGTGTCAGTGTTATCTGCATTATAAGGGGTAATATTGAGACCTTTCTCTTCAAACCAAAAAGTTAGCATTAAATATTATTTCAGTGTAGTCTTTATACCAGTGGAATGCAAATCATATAAAAGACTGACCAAAGTAGACCACAAAGGATAACATTGCCTTAATTGCATGATGAATATTTTGGTCAGAGTGTTTACTTTGTTGTTTTTGTGTCTTATCACTTTCAGGCAGGTTCAGATGTTCATCAGCACTGGAAACAAAATGGTTACAACTTATAATACCTTTGGTATGATCAAAGGGGCCATAGAACCAGGTGTGTTCTGAATTATTTTGTTGACTGTCTGATTTTATATGCAAGACTATCATACAGAAGTCTCTGTTAATTAAGTAATAAGAAGTGGTGCATTTCCAACTGGCTAAAGTAACATCCAAAGACTACACCATTATGAATATATATATAACTGGTTCTAATAAGTTCAAGCCAACGCCCCTGTGGGTATTAAATGGGTGTTTGGAATACTTATGGAACACTTTAAGGGCCAGATTAAAAATTTTCGTCTGGAACTGTCAACTTTTAGACTCACTAAATCGACTTTCAAACTTGATGAGATGACGACTCCATCTCCGGTATGTCTGTCTTTGTGAAATGAACACTTGTGGTGTATCTTGCTGCTAAATATATCCTTGAAAATTAAACATCTATTCTATAACAAAATGCAAATGTGTTAGCTGTTTTGAAAGGTTTAAAATTTACTTTTGGAGTCTTAACATTTTTATAAAACGTGTGACATATGACCTTAGCAGGGTATATTCCTACAAATATTAGAGAGGTTTGGTGATGCGTTTGACAGCTATCTAACGTAAAATAATTTCCGTAAGAGATACGTTAAGTTTGAAGAGGATAGGTTTGTCAAATAAGGGTTTAGCAATACGTCCATATGAAAGAGTGCAGGTCAACTTAGTTTCTTTGATGTGATAAAAAAGAAGCATCGTTTGTAAACAGACCTCTGGTATTCATATGGGAAAATATAGTGAACTGAAACCTGACCAAAACGTGGTGTACATATTTATCTGCCTATGGGGTTGTGGGATATTTATTTGTAGTGTGTAGTTTTAAAATAAAATAGATAGGGGTGAGTGAACGTAAACAAACCAGCCCTTATGTATAAAACCTAACGTCAAAGGTCAAAGTTGGGGTTTTTACGTCCCGTTCAACAGCCAGATAAAACCTAACGTAATTGACCCCTCAAACCTTAAAAGTCATCTGATACACATCTAATGCTGGCGTAAATACGTTTGCGTTTACGGTTTTGATGGCCAAAACGTAACACTAAACCTCTCTATTAATTTCAAAGTTGGGGTTTTACGTCCCGTTCAACAGCCAGGGTCATATTGGGACAGGTCCTCAGAATTGCCACTTGTGGGACTCGAACCCACAGAGGTGACAGCCTATGATTAGATGCCAAACTTGCTAACCACTAGGCCACTGAGGACCTCTATTAATTTCAGATGTCGATATTCAACATGGTTCAGTCTGAAAATAACTCTTTACCTTAAAACTAGTGCATGATTAGCATTACTGTGTAAAAGGAATTTTTAACCATGTAACGTTTTTACAACTTTCAAAGGATATCAATTGAATCAACTGTAAAGATATCCCAATGGATTTGTAACCCCGCCATTCAAAACCATAATGTCACAGGGAGTTTTCTGATCCGGGAACCTATGGGAATGTTCAGGTTTAAACTGTTTAATATTGTTCCCAATTCCTATCTTAGCTTTTGTAAAGTCATTTTATTGATCTTAGCAATCTTGAATCTATCTTAACATTTGCCAAGCAATCTTTGCCATCTTTAGTCAATCTTTTAGATTTGTAAACCAATAGTCAATCTTTTAGATTTGTAAACTTTTCTGGAGCCCATCAAGAAGACTTCTGGGGGCCACGGTGGCAGAGTGGTAACACTCTCGCCTCCCACCTCTGAGTCCGGGGTTCGATCCCCGCATGGTCTCAAGTGGGAAAGCTGGTATTTGCTTGCCGTTGGTGGGCAGTTTACAGTACAGAACCCTAACGAACTGTATGTACTGGTTTCCTCTGCCCTTCCAACTACCCGTCGTGATATGACCTGTACAGTGTTGAAAGCGACGTAAAACCCCAAATAAATAAATAAAAATAAATAAATAAATCAAGAAGACTTGTTTAAACTATTACAATGTTAGCCAGAAAGCTATGGCTAAAATACTGGAAACATATCCCTAACTACACCCATGGATTGTGCATGATTTGATTTTATTCCAATCTGGAAGTAGGTTTACAACTGCATCGCCATAATGGATAAATGTAATGAATGATCTTAATTAATTGTGAGGAGGAAGTAGATCATAAGGCCAATCTTTATTTATTGTACTTATCTCTTCACTTGGGACAAACCACGTGGTTCATCAGATTCCCTGTCCTTATTTGGCAGAATCAGTCATAGTAGTACACTGACAGTTTCAAAATGACTAGGTCTTGGCAAGGAGTGACAAATGTGGAAAAGTACGTTAATTTCTGCACATTTGAGTATTCTCACCTTTCACAGACAGATATGTTCTGCTGGGAAATCACAGAGACGCCTGGGTGTTTGGGGCTTTGGACCCTTCCAGTGGAACAGCAGCCATGATGGAAATGTCACGTGTTATAGCCAAGATAGTAAAAGAAGGTAAATGTCAAGCCATATACTAGTATCTGACTACAACATAAAATTGACTAAAGGCTTATGCATAATACTAAACCTGTCTAATCCTATACCTACACACTCTGGTATGAGCCGTAATTACAGTAGACAAAAATGAGAAAAAAATTATCAAAATTTGACCAAAAATAAGGAAGTTGTGGTCAACATAACTAGAAGAATATGTTATATGCTGATCACACCTATTGATCTGAAAAAAAAAATAAATTGATGGATTATTCCTTGAACAGTTCTCCACCTTTTATAAATATATCATCAAACTTTATTTTAACATTTTGAGAACTTTCGAAATAGATGACTTCTTCGTTGATTGTGATATCAAATCTGGGCCGATACAATTTTAATTTGAAGGAAAAAACATGTAGTTTCAAGCAGTATATTTACTTTCCATTCAACATCTAACTCGAGAATATCAGATAAATGGATATGTTACGACCCAGGTGTGAAATTGTCCATTTCGTGAAATGGACAAGGAAATTGTCCCTTTCACGAAATGAACAGCCTCACTGTCCATTTCGTGAAATGGACAAATCCATATATATTTTGCTATCCATTTCATGAAATGGACAAAGTCATGTACGAAAGTTTAACTTTCATTCATGGCCAATCTTTTAGTTTAATTTATCTCTTTATTCCCCTATAATAATGATATATATATTATATACCTTACATTAAGTTAGTTAATAGTTAAATAGTTCAAATATTTGAAATATATTTGAAACACAAGACTTAGTCTCAATTATGTAAAGCGTTTTAATAGGGATAATTATTTAAAATTACACTTTCACTTTTAAAAAGCATATTGATACCTGATATATTATTTTTTGGTACCTGATATATTATTTTTAGTGTTTGCTTAAAAGAAATATAATAGAGCTATGTCTCTTTTGTGCACTTATCTTCTTTAAAAGGCTTTCCTGTAATGATTAGATCTGAGGAATTGTAGCCTACCCTTTGAAGATTAGATCTAAGGGTTATGAAAAGTAACTGTCAATTTAGAAAGGTTGAAGCCATCCCAAAGGTTCCAACAAGAAGTGGGCTAATTACAATTAAATCCAACTTACTAGTGGTGAGGCTTTCTGTTAATCGCTCATGTGAGGATCACATATTCTCTCTCACAACTATTATTAGGAATAGATTAAAGTTCAAAAAGGATACTTATGTGGCTTTCATAGATATGCAAAAAGCATTCGACTGGGTCAACAGAGACCTCCTTTGGTATAAACTTTTAGTTCACAACATAACAGGTAAAATGTATTGGGCAATTAGATCATTGTATGAACATAACATATCATGCGTGAAATTACATGGACTTTTAAGTGAATGGTTTAATGTGGATATAGGAGTTAGGCAGGGAGATAATCTTTCCCCCACACTTTTTGGAATATTTATTAATGATTTAGCTATAGATATAAAGAACCTGGGACTTGGCATTCCAATTGGCAATAGAAAGATACCCATATTACTTTATGCTGATGATATTGCAATATTGGCCGAAAATGAAAGTGATCTACAAAAATTACTTAATAAACTCCATGAATGGTGTGAAAAGTGGCAATTACAATTGAATATTAAAAAAAGTCAGATTGTTCACTTTAGGAATAAATGCAGGAAAAAAACAGATTCCGAGTTTTATGTTGGTCAATCAAAATTAGGGATTGTTAGCTCTTATAAATATTTAGGTATTTCATTAAACGAATTCCTGGACTACAATGTTTGTGCACAAGAATTAGCTGAAGCAGGGGGGAGAGCGCTGGGTGCAATAATCGCTAAATTTAAAACATTTAAGAATATTGGGTTTGAGACATTTTCAAAATTATACAACAGTGGAGTAATTCCTATCTCAGATTATGCTAGTGCCATTTGGGGATACAGGAATTCTGGGCATGCTGAGAAAATTCAAAATAGAGCTTGCCGTTACTTTCTTGGAGTAAATGCTAAAACCCCACTCAGTGCTTTACATGGAGACATGGGTTGGACAAGACCAAAATATAGAATGTACTTAAATATTTTAAGGTTTTATAATCGTTTAATTAAAATGAAGAATGACAGATTAACCTTCAGCATATTTGAATATGATTTGCAGAATATCTCAAATGATAACTGGAGTGGAGACCTTGAAAATATTTTAGAGGACATAAACATGCACGAAAATATGATTTTGGGCTCAGAAGTAGATATAAACGTAGCAAAGGAAAAACTTTTGATTTTAAGTGATCTTGAATGGCAAGACTCACTTAGTACAAAGACAAAGTTGAGAACATATGTTAAATTTAAGGCTCATTTAGAAACAGAAAACTATGTCTCTGTGAATTTGAAAAGAAATGAACGCTCACTTTTGGCTAAGTTAAGATCCGGAACTTTACCATTATCAATAGAAAAAGGTAGATACCAGCAAAAGCCACTACATGAAAGAGTTTGTCCTGTGTGCCAAATTAATGCAGTCGAAGACGAAATACACTTTGTAATCTGTTGTGATGGCTATTATGCAGAACGGTCTGCTTTTTTTGATTATATCTCACAAAATATTTGCTCTGACTTCCAAGAATTAGATCTGGAAGATAAATTTTTAAAGTTAATGAAACTGCAGAATTGTCATCTAAGAAAGTTTGTCAAATTTCTAGTTAAAATTTGGGAATGTAGGAAAAATAAACTTTTAACGTGTTAAATTAACAAATATGACTTGTGGTGAATTAACAGGCATGACTTGTGTCTATAATGATAAATGTCCATTTACCAAAATGTTATTATTACTATGTATTACACACTATATTTGTCAATGTGGTTAAAACTGACTTGTAAGCCTTTTCAGGCTGGGTGTTACAGTATGTAGTTGTGATATTGTATTGTATGCATATAACACACTGTCAGTATAATAAAAAACATATCTATCTATCTATCTATCTATCTAATGAGATCTGAGGATTGTAGACACACATTTGAGGATTAGATTTAAGGGTTATTTCAGTGCCTGTCATAAATCTTATGATAATGTGGACAAGCAAATAGCAACAGTAATATCAACATTTGCAATTACTAAATGTAAATAAACTACCAATGTGGCTTAGTGTTAAAAGCCCTTAATGTTATAAAATATATGTTGCAGTTTAGTCTCACCTAGATGCTATCTCAAATTTTTAAAGTTTTAATAAATGTAAATGCAAATATTAACAAATACTTAACCAATCTTGTAGCTTAATCATAGTAGGATCATGTTAAATTTTATAAGAAAATGTTAAAGGAATTATAATAACCTGCACATCACCAGTAGACTTTAGGGTTAAAGTACAACCATTGATGCATTCTAATACAATGTTTCAATAAAAAAGCAACAAGTTTTTTTTCACTCTGAATGAGAGTAAAAATTTCGTACATTTAGTTGTCCATTTCATGAAATGGTCAGTAGATTTTTTGTCCATTTCACGAAATGGACAAACATTTTGTCCATTTCACGAAATGGACAGTTGGATTGTCCATTTCATGAAATGGACAATTTCACATTTGGGTCATAACATATATACAGATATAGCATCTTGCATTATTGTAGAAATTCAACATTAAATAACAATTGACTTTTTGCCATTATTTCAAAATATTAATACATAACTCTATTTTAAAACAATATATGGTGAAAAACTGGTATGAACCCAGCTTACTGAGTTATTCAAATAGAATCCTTTGTCACTCTGAATACACAGGATGGCGCCCCAGGAGGAGTATTGTTTTCTGTAGCTGGGCAGCTGAAGAGTATGGTTTAGTTGGCTCCACAGAATGGGTTCAGGTAAAACTGTAAATAATTAGTGCATACCTTTAACAGGGCTTCATCTAAAGTGAGATTGTGTATAAATTTTCAGGGCAAAAACACATTTTGTTAAAGAGATCTGATAGAACAAAGTTGGAAATTTACTGACAGTTTAAGTATTCACATTATATATTTGTCTGGAGTTCAAGAACCATTTCTAAGGAATACTTGCTTCAATTTGTTTTTAAAAGAGTTAATTAATTGCCCGGGTTTATTAACATTGTATTAATGTGGCATGCTTAACAAGAAGTGTTTTAAATATTTCTTTGCAGCAATATGGAAAAATTTTCAACAACAGGATCGTAGGTTATGTAAATATAGATACTGCAATTAAAGGTACTGTCTACACTTTCTATGGATGTTTGTAGCCTGTACTTCTATTTTCCACATCTAATTAACTTAAGCAGTATTCTAATTTGACACGACTTCCTTATATGTGACTTGGCTGTTCCATAAGAAGTAACCCACCTGCAAAGTATAATGGATGGAACAGCCTGGTCTTGTCAATAGCAATAATAATAATAATAGTGTTAGAATGGTTAACGATGAAACACAAAGGTTTCACAGAATATTTGAGTTAAAATAACAAAATTATATTGTCTATTTGTGGTAATATTACATTGGGAGTAGACACACTTTACTTATACACCTGTTTTACTTAGATTATTTTACATTTTCAGGTAATTTCACTTTTTACGGACGCTCATCACCAGCAGCTAAATATCTGCTTTATGATGTTACCAAAATGGTAAGCAACTAATTGTACAGCTAGGCCATACTAAAGTGCCTTCATGTCACTAATATCGCTATTCATTGTAAAACCCTGCATAACCCCACTTTAGACGTGTCTTATTCCTGCAATATAATTCCAGAGGTGGATACGGTAGATTGGATTACCCACAATTGATTTCAAAAATATCGGAGAGGCAAAAATGCGTATTTAAGAGCAGGATAGATTCCTTTAAAATTGATAGAGGTCTTTTACACATTGTGATTTAAATATGATAAAAAGTATCAGTATAAACTATAATTAATTCAGGGCAACAAAACAGGAAATTTCCGGTTCCTCCATTTTGGATTCGAAAATGTGAAAATTACACTTCATAAATGAAGGCAATTCAGCATTAAACCAGATTAGATTAGATTGCATGGATTTTGTCTGTGGAGGACGCCTAACATAATACTCATGCTGTAATATTTTATCTTCATTTTTTATATATATTTTCGTAGATTTTTATTTTTGTATTAGACAGATCGTACTAGAAACACTTAACACACTTATTCTTTTACCAGACTCCTAATCCTAATACTGATGAAGTTCAAAAAGGTCATGAAAAGGTTTATGACACCTGGAAATTAAGAAACCCCGAAAAAGACCTCACTGGACAAATTACAGGAAAACCAAGGTAAGCATTGTGTAAACATATCTTTTTGATTCTGTTTATAAAGTTAATTTATACTTTACACCTACTGTTTCTACTACTGTTCATGTTGCACTGATAAACTGAATAAAATCTAAAATAAAGTTGAATGCGTTTAACTTCTAACCGAAGATAATTCTAAAGTTTTTAAACTTTTAGCTAGAGGACACAGAGGCGTAGTGGTAAGTTGGTAACAGACTTGCCTCCCACCTCTGAAGTCAGCTGTTCAAACCCTGGACTCCATGTGGGAAAGTTGGTAGTTGCTGACGGTTTTAATGTCGCTTTGAACACTGTATAGGTCATATCACAATTGATAGATTTATGGGCAGAGGAAACCAGTACATACAGTTGGCCAAGGTTCTGTACTGTAAACTGCTCACCAGCGATAAGAAACTACCAACTTCCCACATGGGGTCCTGGGTTTGAACTGTGGACATCACTGGCCCCTGATTAGCCATCTAAAAGCTACTTGTAGTATTGTTGTGTAGCTATTTATGAGCTGTGCTCCATCTTTCAGGGTGCCAATCTTGGGCTCCGGAAGTGACTTTGCTCCATTTATTGATCAGCAAGGAGTGACATGTATAGATATAAGCTATAAATATGACCCGTCAATGGGCATCTCAAACTATCCTCTCTACCATTCAGTGTATGAAACCGTCCATTTGATGAATGAAATTATTGATCCTACATTTACAGTAAGTGTTCTGTGCAATGAGATTCTTTCAGTTTGGGTAATGCCAGTCACTAGAGTCTGGCCTGTAATTGTGGAGTCAGGACAGGTAAATTAATGTTTTGAATCTTGTAGTTTAAGAAATATTGAGCTGATTTATAAACAACCAGTACAAAACACCACCACTTCTTGCACCACAACAATGTTGTTTAGGAAATGTGCAAAATAATTGACATGGCTTATCTTTTCACTATATGTTCCCATAAATATCGCATTTGCATGTTCTTAAAGAAACCTGATTTGGTAGAACCATATTATCATACACACTTTCCAAGTATGCCACATTTCTATTTATACTGCATGGAAGTTCTGTTTATAAAATGTAACACGAGATGGTAAACCCCAAAACAAACCACATCATAGCCTTACAGCTTGTAAGAAGTTTCATACTTTTAGCATGTTTCATCATTTCTTGCAAAGATTTAAACTTTACAAAATAAATAATATAACCTCATGCAGTTTTGTGAAATCTTTCTGGTAGCTTCATAAGTCCCTAGTACAGATTGGTGCAGAGCTGTTGAGGAGGTTGTCAGACAGCTACATACTACCATATGATGTCAGAGAGTACGCTACAGCACTAAACCAGTACAAAGAAGGTTTACTGATGAGACTAGGAAGAAGACCAGATATCAAAACAAGATTCACCAAACCTCTTGGTAAGGGAACACGTCTATAGGTATAGATTACTTATATCCAGACAGTTTTTAGTTTTACCTGAGTCTTCTGCACAGATTTGGATCAATAATTGCACAACCCCAAATAAAAAAAAATGTAGCACTTGGGTTCTTACCGACTTTCATAACCTGTGTCTCAAATAAGGTTTGAATCTGGTTTGAGTAGCTATTGATACTGCTGTCATTATCTCATTCAAGCTAAAAGGGAAACAACTCAAATCAACATCCCAAATTTCTTCCAGATTGCCTTTTAAACGTCTACACTGAAATCAAATGTCAAATTGACATTTTATTGTCCACTATTTAGAAGTGGTTCCAGAGATTCTTAGCAGTTTCTATGCATGTGAATTATGTTTGGTTTGTTGAAATATTTAAAGCTATGTTGTGAAGTATAAACGCTTGTAGTCATTTGTAAGATTCGAGAAACAATGAATCACAAGGCTACCACACTAGTGTGTTGATTTATTTATGTAGACATAATCTGGCCCATATAATTTATTTTATGTAACATTATGTTTTATCGTGTACCAGACTGTATACAATATAATATCAGTGAAATAATCAAACTTTATTCTAGGTTACCTGGATAAAGCTGTCGCCAGTTTCATAGGATCTGCAAATGATTTCCACAAAAGACTGCAGCATGTTAACAAAGAGAAGTATGATATTTGGATTTTAAAATTTATTTTCACATATCTGGTATCAGTCATAATACAGGAACTATTGTATATGTCACTTGAAAGTTTAAAGTTCGGGGCATATTGATCAGCCAGGGTCATATTGGGACAGGCCCTCAGTTTTGCCATTTGTGGGAACCGAACCGACTTACGTTAGTAGTATATATGCATTTTATTGCATTGTGATTAATTACTTAACAATGTTCCAATGAAGATCTACTGGCTGAATGCATAAGTAATTGCTTTTCTGTATGCAGTTTATATTTAAAAGAATCTGATGTACACAAAAACCAAGGCAGAATAATTTTCTATTTGCAATGTACCGTGTTATATACTGAATGTATAAATAAATGATGCCATTAAGTTGTTTTCACTTGTTTTAGTCCTGTGGAGGTGAGGATGCTCAATGATCAGATACTGGCAGTTGGCAGGAGTTTTATCAACCCTACTGGCCTTCCATATAGACCATTAATAAGGTAAATCCCAAAATTCATATGTGGTCTTATAAAGTATTGTAAGCTGTCACGTGAGTCTTTCAATACAGATAAGATTTCATTATGAATTGAACATTCTACTGGATGCTGCAAATGATATATTATGCATGTTCTCTTGAGGTATCTTTATAGATTAGCTTTCTCCACATCATTACTTTGTCAACCATTTTAAATATATAAAGTATTTTCTCTTGTTGTGATATAAAGCAGATAATCACAAATCTTTTAAAATTTTTAAAGGATTAAAATAGTGCACTTTTACATCAATACTATTGAGATGGAAGAGGAACTTGGCCAAGAACAGCCCTGTACTTTTAAATCAATACTATTGAGATGGAAGAGGAACTTGGCCAAGAACAGGGGCTGTATTCACAAAAGGGATCAACATCAAGTTGAGCCAAAAATCAGCTCAAGTTTAGTATAAACAGCTGTAAGCTCGAGTTAATCTTTGGTTTAACTTGAGCTTGATCCGTTTTGTGAATACCAGCCCTGGCTGGCAATTTATTGCACATTTGTGTATGTGATGTGCAGGCTTGCAATTTACTACATATTTGTGTGTATGATGTGCAGACATGCAATTTACTACATATTAGTGTATGTGATGTGCAGGCTTACATTTTAACACATATTTGTGTGTATGATGTGCAGGCATGCAATTTACTACATATTAGTGTATGTGATGTGCAGCCTTGCATTTAACTACATATTTGTGTGTATGATGTGCAGGCATGCAATTTACTACATATTAGTGTATGTGATGTGCAGGCTTGCAATTTACTACATATTTGTATATGTGATGTGCAGCCTTGCAATTTACTACATATTTGTGTATGCAATGTGCAGGTTTGCAACTTACTACATATTTGTGTATGTGATGTGCAGGCTTGTAATTTACTGCATATCTGTGTGTGTGATGTGCAGGCTTGCAATTTTAAGCTTGCAATTTTCTACATATTTATGTATGTGATGAGCAGGTTTGCAGTTAATTATGTATTTATGTGTAATATGTGCAGGCTTGCAGTTCATAGCATATTTGTGTATAGGAATGTCCTGTTTGCACCGAGTATGCACAACAACTATGCAGGATCCAGCTTCCCTGGTGTTGTAGATACTCTATTTGAGGCTGAACAAGTTTCTGAGGATGATAATGACGCCTTAGAAGAGAAGCTGGAGGAGGTGAAGAAACAGCTCTCTATTGTCACATTCTGTACTGATGCAGCTGCTGCTGTGTTGGCTGAATATGATCAAATTTGACATGCAAGGTGTTAGATTTAGATTTGCAGTTGTTCTCTATGAGTTATACAAACAAGTCTTTATGTTGAAATGATTTCTTTAAAGCAAGTTAAAGTAAAACAGATCAAATGAATTGACAGTACACAAGAGTAAAATTATCTGTTACAGTTTATTATCATTCAGATTGATATTTGGCAGCATAGATAAAGATAGAAATATTTTCAATTAAATTTTGTTTTCAGTTCGACTTGTGCAACAAGATGGGTTTTTAATGGTGATATTCTGTACAAGATACCACTTGTACAAGTTTTTTTGAACAAATTTTAACTTGTAGATGTGTTTTGTATAAATCCTAACTTGGACAAAGTCTAAACTTATACATAAAATATAAACATGAAGGCTTAATTTAAATTAGAATACAAAAATGAAATATTGACTTAGAAAATTATCTGAGATAAAGAAAACAAATTGTCACAATAATATACTGGGATGCATAAAAGTTCAAATTACTTAAAGTTCCCAAAATATTATGAGGAAAAGACAATGTATTCCAAGTGATATCGTCTTCATAATTTATGTAGCTATGCAATTTACACTGTGTTAAATATATGCAATTATAAAGAGTACTTATACTTAATCTTGATTCTAGTAATCAACATTATACACAAAAGTCAAATAATGTCAAAACTAAAAATAACTTTTTTTTTGTCTATGCAGTCCTGCACTATGCAGAAAATAATAGCATTTGATTGACATGCATTCAGAGTCCAGGAAGGAACGTAGAACTGTTTTCCTGTCAATTTTTAATCTCGTTACCATGAGATGGTTAGTCGTTTCCACAAAATAGCAAGTTGTTACCACAAGTTAGCAAGTTGTTACCACAAGTTAGCAAGTCGTTACCACAAGATAACAAGTCGTTACCCAAGTTAGCAAGTTGTTCCCACAAGTTAACAAATCATTACCACAACATAGCAAGTCATTACCACAAGATACTAAGTCATTCCCACAAGTTAGCAAGTCATTCCCACAAGATTACTAAGTTGTTCCCACAAGACTGCTAAGTTGTTCCCATATGATACTAAGTCATTCCCACAAGTGAACAAGTCGTTCCCACAAGATACCAAGTCATTCCTACAAGTTAAAAAGTCATTCCCACAAGATAGAAAGTCGTTACCACAAGATACTAAGTCGTTCCCACAAGTTAGCAAGTCATTACCATAAGATAGAAAGTCGTTACCACAAGATACTAAGTCATTCCCACAAGTTTGCAAGTCGTTATCACAAGTTAGCAAGTCGTTCCCACAAGATAATAAGTTGTTCCCACAAGATAGAAAGTCATTCCCACAATATAGAAAGTCGTTCCCATAAGATACTAAGTCATTCCCACAAGTTAGAAAGTCGTTCCCACAAGATAGAAAGTCGTTCTCATAAGTTAGAAAGTTGTGGTAATGAGATATTAAGTAGTGATAATGAGATACTAAGTTGTGGGAATGAGATGTTAAGTCGTGGGGATGAGATACTAACTTGTGGGAATGAGATACTAAATGGTTACCACAAGATAGCAAATCCTTGTTTTATGTCATACCCACCAATTATCAAGTCATTTCCACCACTTACTAAATCGTTTCCACCACTTTTTTAGTTGTACCCACTACTTACTAACTCATTCCCACAACTTACTATCTCGTTCCCACTACTTAGCAACTCGTTCCCACCATTTAATAACTTTCCCACCACTTATTTACTCATTCCCAGGGACCAATAGTATGCAAACAAGGGTTAACAATGTTTATTATACATAATAGTTATAACAGTGACCACTAACAGCTTGGAAGTATTAGCAATTATTACAGAAACTAGTTAATAATACATGAATTCATTTAAGATTATTACAAGATAAAAGACAGAAACATTATTTACAACATACATGAACACATAATGGTGTGGTTCCCCCCGAAGGTGCCACATGCAGACACTATAACCCAATGAGTAGTAAACCTCTACATTGCCCATACCCATGCTAGAAGAATTTAGAAATTTAGACAAGGGGTTAAGACCAGGGCAAAAATAGCAATTTTTTTGTAAGAAAATAAAGGTCTATGAAGAAAGTAAATGTAAGTTATAGTGTAATGTATATAAAAAAGGGGTTGAGATTGATAAGACTAAGCAATTTACAGTATGAAAAGACTATACAAATTGCAGCACAGCAAGCATGAGTTTTGCTGTGTTCAGGTACAGCTTATATAAGAATCTGATGGAGATCCTGTAAGGCATGCTGTGCCAAAAGTACCCAATCCAATGTAACATATTAAAATATTTTAGAAAGACGAAGGAAAGTACCGTAAAACAGGCACCTCTAAAATACAGTAATGCAATATACCTGTAATAATAAGTAAGTGACCTCTGAAGGTCAATAGGTAGGTAGCTAAGAAGACTAACCATTAAAATTGCTAAAACGATAGCCATAATGGTATAAAAGTTGGACATGTAAACTAATAGGAAACATGCGACCTCCGAAGGTCACTTAAAGCCTAAAGGCATATGTAAACTTGAATGGTATGCCAGTAGTTGGGTGGCCTCTATATAAGTTAGGTATCATAGACGAAGAAATTGCCTGTATATTGGCATCAAAGCATGACTTAGTAAAACTCGTGGGAATGATTTCATATCTTGTGATAATGGCTTGCTATCTTGTGGTAATGACTTGCTAACTTGTGGGAACGAATTAGTATCTTGTGGTAATGACTTTCTAACTTATGGGAATGACTTTCTAATTTATGGGAATGACTTTCTAACTTGTGGGAATGACTTTCTATCTTGTTTTAATGACTTTCTAACTTGTGGGAACGAGTCAGTATCTAGTGGTAATTTCTTTGCTAACTTGTGGGAAGGAGTTAGTATCTTGTGGTAACGACTTGCTTACTTGTGGGAACGACTTAGTATCTTGTGGGAACGACTTTATCACTTGTGGGAATGACTTGCTAACTTGTGGGAACGACTTTCTATCTTGTGGTAACAACTTTCTAACTTATAGGAATGACTTAGTATCTTGTAGGAATGACTTTGCTAACTTGTGGGAACAAGTTAGTATCTTGTGGTAATGACTTTACTAACTTGTGGGAACGAGTTAGTATGTTGTGGTAACAACTTTCTAACTTGTGGGAACGACTTGCTAACTTGTGGGAATGACTTTCTACTTTGTGGTAAGGACTTTCTAACGTGTGGGAATGGCTTAGTATCTTGTGTTAATGACTTTGCTAACGTGTTTGAATGAATTAGTATCTTGTGGTAATGACTTTCTAACTTGTGGGAATGACTTGCTAACTTATGGGAATGACTTAGTATCTTGTAGTAACGACTTTCTAACTTGTGGGAATGATTTTGCTAACTTCTGGGAATGAGTTAGTATCTTGTGGTAATGACTTTACTAACTTGTGGAAACGAGTTAGTTTATTGTGGTAATGACTTTCTAACTTGTGGGAACGATTTTCTACTTTGTGGTAAGAACTTTCTAACTTGTGGGAACGACTTAGTATCTTGTGTTAATGACTTTGCTAACTTATGGGAATGACTTAGTATCTTGTGGTAATGACTTTCTAACTTGTGGGAATGACTTGCTAACTTGTGGGAACGAGTTAGTATATTGTGGTAACGACTTTCTAACTTGTGGGAAATGACTTGCTAACTTGTGGGAACGACCTTCTAACTTGTGGGAATGACTTTCTACTTTGTGGTAACTGGTAAGGACTTTCTAACTTGTGGGAACGACTTAGTATCTTGTGTTAATGACTTTGCTAACTTGTGGGAACGAGTTAGTACCTTGTGGTAATGACTTTGCTAACTTGTGGGAATGAGTTAGTATCTTGTGATAACGACTTTCTAACTTGTGTGAACAACTTGCTCACTTGTGGGAACGACTTTCTACTTTGTGGTAAGGACTTTCTAACTTGTGGGAACGACTTAGTATATTGTGGTAATGACTTTGCTAACTTGTGAGAATGAGTTAGTATATTGTGGTAACGACTTTATAACTTGTGGGAAGGACTTACTAACTTGTGGGAACGACTTTCTACTTTGTGGTAAGGACTTTCTAACTTGTGGGAATGACTTAGTATCTTGTGTTAATGACTTTGCTAACTTGTGGAAACGAGTTATTATCTTGTGGTAATGACTTTGCTAACTTGTGGGAATGAGTTAGTGTATTGTGGTAATATGACTCTCTATCTTGTGGGAACGACTTTCTGTCTTGTGGAAATGAATGACTATCTCGTGGTAACAAGATAAAAAATGACAGGAAAACAGTTCTATGTCCCTTCCTGGGCTCTGTACATGCAGTCATGTTTGTCCCCCTTTAGATTGTGAACTATGGAATTTTACAACAATTTCTCTACAGAGTGTACAAACAAGTTCACACTCATATTGACTGTTTTTGGCATGTACATGTATACAGACACAAGCCAACATAAAACAGTTTTTATTCTGCAAACTTATATTCTCCAAATTAATAAAAGTTTACCATTTTATTCAATTTGAAGAGGGTTAGTATGTGAGTCGATGGTATTGGTTCAGTTGATGTGGGCCTTTTATACTACAGTCTGGGATTTAATGGTGTGGTTGCTAACACACTTGACACCCTGGACCCCACCGTATGAGAGAAAATTGGTTGTTGCTTACAGATGGCCGGTAGTTCACATTGCAGAATCTTGACCAACCACGTTTAGTATGTTCTGGTTTCCTCTACCCTCAGAAATACCTATTGTGATATAACCTATACAATGTAAACTCAAATAAATCAAATCAAATGTGTCACCACTGAGTCTTTATCTGCCATTGACAAGGTCACCATGCCCAGTATGAATAACTTTTAGTAACCTGTCCATGTATGGTCAGGCCACACCATCGTGATTATAAAGAGTCATTGGAAGGGTGTATTGCTTTTGCCCAAGATATGTTTATATCTCACAAATATTTGAGGAAATATATTATCTATAGAAACAAAGGTATCACTGACAAGATAAACACTTCATTGACTGGCATATTGATCACTCCAGTTGGGTGCACAATTATAAAAGCATAGACCTATATGAGTTCATTATAATATGCAGCTACAGTGGGAACTATTAAACATCTTCAGTAATGACATTTTGACTTTTGTTTTTACTGAAAAATACTCAACATATCTTCATGTTGTTAATAATCCTTAATTTACCTTAAATACAGAAGCTTGGTCTGTGAAAAATCCATTTTATATTAAGCTGTTTATATGACTTACATTCTGTCCAAAATCAATTTTATAATAAGTTGAAAATATGACTGAGCTGTATGCATGAGGTACTAAGTCATATATACAAGAAAGTGAGTTGTATAGATAAGTTATTAAACATACATTATCAAATTACACATGTGAGTTTGTGTCTTGATTATATGACTCAAAAGGCCATACATCTGACTTGTTTGGCAACTCATAGCTTCTGCAGAACACTCTGTTCTTGATTCAAATAATATGTTGTGTGGGATAAAATCATTCAAACTGGATTTGAGACAGATATCACTAGCCTGTCAATGGATGTAACTGAAGAGCTGTTACTTACTAATGCCTGTAGTCATGTATCTAAGCTTGTAATATTGTGGTTTTGAAACTTTTCCTGAAAAAGTTTTTTTTTTCACTCTATTGAATAATTATGGCCTCCGATTATAACAGGTGGCCAGGTTTTATTAAGTGGGATAAATCCAAGTATAATTACTGCCATGATAATAAGAATCACAGAAAACAGCCAGAACAAGGTCTTATCCAGGTCTTTGGCAAGCTGTCTCCATTCCTCGCTGATGAGTTTGGTTTCTTCCTTATCTCTGTACTTTGACATAAGGTAGTCTAACTGCTTATATATAAGCATGAGAACTGATAGGGATTCATCAGCACCTCCACTTGCATAAAGCTCTTCCAGATGTCTCAAACCCTCCTTCTGAAGCTGATGTTGATTCTGATCTAGATGACGTTGTTGATGGTTTGAATCTGTATTCACTTGGTTTGGAATATTTAGTACTGCATCATCAGTTTTGGAGATGTCATTTGTTAAGACCTTGGCTGAGTGGGGTCTACCATTGGCAACGGCCCCATTTATATGAATAGTCTCCACAACATCTTTCCTTTCCCCCAGCTTCTTCTTCCACAGTTTAAGCAGGCTGAATTTGACTATGCGTTTTATCCACTGAGGTGGCTTTTTCTGAGAGCCATTGTAATGGATTGCCAGGATGAAAACTGAGACCACAACAGATACAGCAGCTGTTCCCATGGCACATGTCAGGTATATCACTGAAACAGATGGGGAGTCATTGAAACAAAGATATATATCACACAGAGATTGTATAGAATTTAAATCTGCAGAGACCATATTATTATTTAGTTTTGTAGTAATTACATTGATAACCTTGAATATTTCTTTTACTACTGTCCTAATTTTTGTAATGGTTTTAAGACATGGCTAACTGCAGTTGTCCCTTTTAAAATTGAGTTTTAGAAATATTACTGGGCGTCGCTAATATGGATGCATATTGTTATTTTTTGTCAATTTTTTGTAATTTTAATCGGAAAATACTTCATTTGTTAATCAAAAAAAAGATAAAAAAAAACATCTGTTCTTACAAAGTATTCTGAAAATTCTACAATATAAATGAATTGGGAATTAGGTACACACATAAGTCAAAATAGAACTACCGTCTTTATAGACAGATATGGTGAAATAAATTACTTTCTAGATGAACCAATCAATTAAAAATATGAGATTTATTTTGTGCGTATTCAAATGTAGTTAAACGCCATGTCTCTAACAGACTGAAAACCTAATATGCTGGTAAATATACATTATGCACAACTGTATTTTGTGAAAACTTCATGCATGAAAAAGCAATAAAATATTAAAAAATGATCTGGTCCTTTCCCAAAACCTCCTACTCACATAAAATGTCATGAAGAATGCTCATTACTTTTGGGGCAATGTCAAGGAGAAAGCCAAAATCATTGAAAATACATTGAAAATTGGCCCTGTGAAAATTTGGAATATTTTTATCCAGAATATATATCTGGAACATTCCCAAAAGGTCCTGCCCTGCTGACATGCAAAAGGGTCCATTCATTGTGTACGTAGGGGGTTATCACAAACACACACAGGCATACAAACAAGACCACTCAGAGGCGAGCCGAGTGCAGACTTGCCAAATTCTTGCAAAGTATATTACTCATTCTGCTCCAGAATCAAGGATATTAACCCGATCATGCAAAAGTTTGAATTGGTTCTTCATTGTACCATGACTGATGCTCCCTAAAAGTTTCATAACCATCCGTGCAAGTAGTTCTGGAGTTATGCTATAAACAAACAAACTTACAAACAAACAATCAAACTGATACTTTCTGCAAAGAGCACTCAATTGGAGCAGGGTATTGCTCCAGAATCAAGGATATTGACCCAATCATGCCCAAATGTGAATCAGTTCTTCCTTGTAACAGCTGTCATGCTCCCTAAATAAACAAACTTGCAAACAAGCAAACAGACTGAGTAATATACTTTGCAAAATAACAGACACGACCAAAACATAACATCCTAATGGGGAGGTAATGAACATATCATTCTTACCAATAATAGGGGTGGCTTCTGAGGTGTTGGGTACACTCTCCTCTATAAGTAAAGCAAACACAGAGAAGCCTAACATGATGGTAATGCCCAGTGAGATCTTCTCTCCACTGTCACATGGTAACACGAAGATCAATAACTCCAGTAATGACAGCATCAGAACCGGAAGTAACACATTGATGATGTAATACAAGGACTTCCTCTGCATGAACAAGAGGAAGTGGACTTCTGGGTAAGTTTCATCTGGACAACAATCGTAAATTTTTTCATGGCGTACAGCTTGAGTTGTGACGATTTCCCATTCACCATTGCCCCCAAATGTTTCGGTATTAATTCGGTCACTGCCATTACTGAGGTCCACTTGGGTCCCAATGTAAGCCCAGTTGGCAAAGGTCAACTGACATACCTGTAAGGAGTGAAAAAAGTACATAAATTCAGTTACTAGTATTTAGCATCATTTTTAATTGCTGAATATTTGATATGAATATTGATAAATTGAAAAAGTAACTACTGAATTGAGACTGCGCAACCAACTTCTGAAGGAGGATAGGTTTTTTTCTGTATATAAGTGGATTAGGTTAAGTTCTTATTTTACATTTATTGACCACAAGGAAAGGAAAAAGCCTTGTGTAAATTTTCTGAAATGACAAATAGCTGAATTCCATGTTATGTCTGAACAATAATAAGAAGCATCATTAGTGATTTATGAAAAATGAAGTGTTGGGTTTTATGCATAGAGAAAGGGACCTAACATCACCAGTCTCAAGTTGATTCAGAAAGGGAAAATGACGAATTTCAATGTGGCTAGCTTTTGTAAACTAAAATCTTTGAACAAGATGTTTTCATTTTGTATATAACTAGTTTCCATGTCTAAAACTATAACATTGTAACTTGCTAAACAGCAAACTTATTTGACACATTGCTCACGACTATTTATAGAATGTTCACACACTGAATACTATCATAAACTTTCATTAGTGCAAATTTTACTTCTCTCTGCCTTTTTATGGTTTATGAAACACCAATGCTGATGTTTATTGATAACAGTGACGTCATTGTCAGGGACACTAAGGCTGAAGAGGTAAGGGATATATTCACTAGAAGTCCCAGGGTAAATTGGATCTGTGAGATTAACCCCCATTGTGGGGTTCCTAGAATATCAAGGACATATAAGTCAAGGTGGAGTTAAGGTGCTTTGTCCAGTGCTTCAAAATACAATCGTTTATTTTCTCCATTCAAAAAATTTGCACTAAAGGTTCATGTTTTCCTTTTAGTTTTTTTTACATATATAAATTTCATTAGCAATACGATTTATGATATCAACGGATTTTGATTAAATGTTTTGGCTTAAAAGACATTTCAAATGTATTAACAATTATCAATGGAAGTGCATTCTGTGACTTTCACTAAAATGTCAGAGCAATTCTTCTTTGTACTATTTACTGTGATTTTCAGCTTTACAGGAGCCAGTGGGGGGTTATTGTTATTAGAGGCAATTAGAGAAGAGGATCCCAACATACTGTATAAGTGAAACTTTTGCCCAGAAAAAAATGTAAGCATCAACTACATATGGGTATTTTTTAAGCCATAAAGGATTGAAAATATACATTGTTGTGATAAATGTTCACTTTATGATAAACTGCATTGGTCAAGTTTCTTTGTGATTATAACTTTAATAGTAGTTTATATTTGTATGACGGTAATACCGAACTAAAGGTCTGGGTTGGGTTTTTTTCATTTTTATTGTAAAATTATTTTATATATTGTATCCAAATCACTTAAATACAAATATAGGTGTGCAGTATCCTGATGATACAACTGGTGTTCTGGTGTTCTGAATAAATAGAACATTAATTATCTGAGGTAAACACTGGTAAAGAAACTTGTCAATATCTAATTAGAAGCAGTTCACTGATACACACCAGTAGAATTGATGAAAAACACAGATTGCAGATGTGACAAAAGGGAGATTTGCAGTGATGCATTGTCCTGTAGTGTCATTAGTGGAATAAACAAAACACTATGGTGTGACAGAAAAAACCTATCTCCGGTAATTCTCCTAACAAAACTCCGAATTATTGGATGTAAGAAAACATCTTCCAGGTAGTATTTTATGCTGAAACGGACCAGTTATGTATACTCATTTTGCAAAAAAACTATTGTTTGATACTTAGCAGACATCTCTAAACTGCGTTATAATAATAATAATAATAGAGGGACTCCATTTGTCTGAGGCTAAGAAAATGTCCAGCTCCCCAAATGAGGTGATTGTAACCTAAAAGGGACGTAAAACCCCAACTTTGACCTTTGAACTTTGACAAATTGTGACTTACAGAGTAATAGATGACCTTGTGGAACTAAGACATGTTATTTGGTCAAAGACATGGTGTCACCAATAGTTTGTAAAATGGCCATTTATCAAGGTCTATGCAGATAATCAGCTCTGTCAAAATCAGTAGAATTACAATAAATGAAATAAAAGCAACTGACAGAAATCAAGTAAGACCGGCACAGGTCTGACGGGCTTGAATGCTGAATGAACAATTTTTATACCTTTTTTTCAATGTCTGGAATTATCCTCCTGACTGCTCAATAATGTAGTACCAAGGATAATGGTATTGCTTTTACAGAAAGGTTTCAAGTTTTTTTACGAAATCGTTTAAATTCAGTTTGATGTTGTGGACATCATCAAATAGGCTATTCCATTAGAAGGATGCTTTTTAGTTTCCATCAATGCTCTTTCAGCTTGCCCATTTTGTCTCCAGAATGTAGTTGTTTTGGTGGGTAGGTTTATGGAAACCACAGATTAAATGTAATAGGGGGAATCACCATTTAATACCTTGAACACAATGAGGTTTAGTTTGAAAATAATATGCTGTCGTACAGGTAGCCAGTGCAGTTTAATCAGACAGTGTTACAGAATCGTTAATTCAATTTTGCAGAGAAAACTGAATGCACAATGTTCTAAGCTGATGATATAGTTAACATGGCCAAACTTTACAACTATTCCAGGGTTAACGATAGCAGTAGTTACAGATGTAAGTTATGTGATCATTTAATGTAAATTTCTCATTGATGATAAAGGTTTTAAACACAGGGACTAGCTGGTACAATTAATCCTCTTACATTGAGAGAATCAAACAAGACTTTTACATGCTGTCAAGATGTTTCAACTGTTAAAAATTCAGTCTTCATTTATTTTTAACTTGTTCCTGAGCATTCAGTCAATTAATTCAGATATACATTTTTGAACCTGTATTACAACAGTCAGTTCTGTCTTTTTGGTTTGTACATTTCAGGAGTGTAATCATTACAATTGTGGAAGCTTGTACCAAATTATAAACATGTTAAAAAGCCTTGGTAATTAAGCATTTCTGTCTCTAGTACGCACGACCTATTTTCTTGGTGCAACAACTTATCTACATCCTACTTAAAGTTATCTTCATGGTGTTTTGGCTAATACCCGGTACACTCTTCCGTAAAACTGAATCCAGGTGATCTTGACTTAACAGAATATTAATCATATGAGTCCTCCAATTACTGCACAATAGTTCTCAAGGCTTCAGTATTTGTATAGGTCCTCAGTGGCCTAGTGGTTAGCAAGTTTGGCATCTAATCATAGGCTGTCACCTCTGTGGGTTCGAGTCCCACAAGTGGCAATTCTGAGGACCTGTCCCAATATGACCCTGGCTGTTGAACGGGACGCAAAACCCCAACTTTGACCTTTGTTCAGTATTTGTATAGTAACAGTCAAGGTGCAGGTAATAATGGAAATCGTTTCAGTCGTATGACTTATTTTTTCACGCAGGCTAAATAACATGGTTTTTCAGTTTTCTGCCAGGTTTCAACAGGACCAGTCATAGCAACATCTGCAATTTAAAATTGCCCAGGCATCAAGATAAGTTGTAGTGGCTAGTTAAAGCTATAATATAACTGACTATCGAATAAACAATAGGTAAACTTGATAATGTTTCTACTGAAACTTTTTTTTACATTGTATATTTATACTCAGTGCAATATCTCATTTACTGAAGGACTCGAAGTGGCATTTGGCCCATCCTGACTGCACAACTGCAGCCCAAGCTTTCTAATTACTGACATTCCCCCAAAGATACAGTCTCACCATTTATCGATTTTCTTTAGCAAGCCACTGGGGTTAGAACACTATGCTAGAAGACAACCATTTTATGTGGTCGTCAGAGCCTCTATGAATCTGCCTTTAGCTGGGACTGAACCAAGGTCGTCTGTGTTTCTATGCAAGTGTTTGACCTACTAGCCCACAGTGCAAGATGACCTTGACACTCCTGATCACAATATGGACAATAAATAAAACAAATATGGCTGGTCTAGGGAAGACCAGTGGTTATAAAGATGCAGTGGTTATAAAGATGGGCAAATTTTACTTTAAATCCAAATCTCTATTGTTGTGGGTTAGAATCCAGATTATCCCAAATTCTCAATGGCCTGCATCAATATGACCTTACATGCCCAATCACACTTCCCTGGAGAAAAGGATACATTTAAACTTTGACCCAGTTAACTGGGATGAGATCAAGGGACAAACATCTGCCACCAGATATATGGTTGTCAATTTTCACATCCAAAATGCTACAGGATCTGTTTCAAATCTGAATGGGATCTGAATTTGAACTGAATAGAGAGGCAACTTTTTTTCTGGAAATTTGAGTACATTGTGAACGGATCTGCAAGTGTAGGGTTGGCAGTAAAATGTAATTGAAACATTTCAAGTCAGAATGTGGTCAATTTATGTTTGGTTATGATTTTGTTTTGATCATGTGGGGGTATTTTTACTGTTGTATAATATAAAAATTTTAAAAGAATGTCGCCTGTGAAAAAAATCTAACAATAGTTTGAGACAAAAAAAGGACTAGTATTGATAGATTTCTAAGACAAATAAAAATCGTTAACCTTTGAGATTATAGGTATGAACAGTCTACAAATGACCAAATTTCTTCCATTTGGTGCCAGAAAAAATTCAACAAAAGTTCAGACAAACACAAGTGTAACAAAATACAATATCATAGTATATATTCCTAGAACCTAAGAAACATAGGAGAAAATAGAAGTATTCAAGGCAATGTGAGTGCACAACTATTCCTGATTGTTTGCGACTAAATCGCTTTCCTTACCTCGTCCCCCAACGTTCCGGAGCTACATCTTTGTTTCCATCAGAATCACCCCAAAACCCCATAAAATGGACATCCAGCAATTTTGAACATTTTCTTTTATAATCGGGGTAGTTGTTTGTGTAGATCCAAAACCCAGTTGTACAGATCTGGTGACAGATGGACAGAGGAGGAAGAGACCCTTAAAAATAAGGCCAAAAGGGGTTTCGGTCTACTAGCGTGAGCCGCAAAACCATCCGACAAACAAGTAGTGGACTTAGGTGCTCACCCATCCCAGTAATAATGTGGCCCATTGCCGCTTAACTTCAGTGAGGAGACAGGCACTCGTCATTGTCCAGAGACAAAAAAGGTTATCTCTAGAAGCGTGAGGTTCACTAGAGCTCATACTTAAAAACAGAGAAGTGTTGTGCTCCCCATCTAGCTGTTAAAAATTTTACCTTAGACATGTTTGATTGAAGCTAAGACAAAAAAGACTGCTGGAAGGGCAAACATATGGAATGATACAGCTATAGCTAAAAGTAAAGCATACCTGACTGTCGAATGGATAGTATGTAATGTCAATGACACAGACACTCTCAAACTTGCCACCAGGCTCCCACCAGGAGTAGCCATCACTGTACACAGTAACCCGGAAGTAGTTGTAGTGCATCAAGTCATACACCTCCCCGGCACTGAGAAATACAGGTGTAAAACACTTTAAAAGTCATAGAAACTATACAGAACATATAACATTGGGTTATAGATGAAACCCCAGTTCCACTTTCACGATTTAGTCGATCAATAACTCAGGAGGCTGCTTCTATTGATAATGTAAACTTATACTGTTGATAATGACAATTAGACAAACCATTTAATTTGTCCCAGGTAAAATGATAAGTTATGCCATTGAAAAGATTATCATTAGGACCTGCTGTCTGCCAACTCATAAGAATAACCCCTGGCCACTTGTGTGCAGTACAGGTGAAATCCTGTGATTAATCCTCTATTTGAAAATATCACTCAACTCATATATTCATAGAAAAGTACACATGATTGGTCATAATACCATAAAGATAGGTCGTAGAACCATTAAGATAAGTTATACCGTAATACTATCATTAAGATAAGTGGTAAGTGCGATATAATTGAAAAGATGAGTCATGACTATTCAACACATTAATGTCTCTCCTTCAAAGATTTTTTCACATGTTTTAAAATGGTATGAACATCTACAATTACTTCAATTATGCTCCCGACATTTATGGTTGAAAATATCATTTTCAACAACCTCCTGAATTTTCAAGTCCCAGTTTCAAGAACTTCCTGAATTTTCAACAGTCCCGCTTTAACAACCTCCTGAATTTTCAACAGTCCCATTTTAGCAACCTCCTGAATTTCAACAGTCCCATTTTAACAACCTCCTGAATTTCAACAGTCCCATTTTAACAACCTCCTGGATTTCAACAGTCCCATTTTAACAACCTCCTGAATTTTCAACAGTCCCATTTTAACAACTTCTATGGTCATACTGTCTGATAATGAGGGTGTAAAATAAATCTTAAAAGAATTCTGTGTAATTTCAATATGGGAGTCTGCGTCCACCTTGGCGAAAGTATACACTCTATCAATGCTTTCCAGTTTATTAGTAGAACAGTGCAGCCGTTGCTAGAAACGTATTTCACCTGTAGACAGTATTGCAATGGCAAAATTGTGATTTCATGCCACAATGGCCTGGAGACAACAAGTAACACCTACACATCAATAACAGAACTTGTCTTCAAAGTGCCATTATCTGACAAGTAGAAACTGTGTGATGACATTATAACAGTCGAGAGAGCATCAGAGCCATTATAGTCCAATACAGGAGTCTACCTTTACAATAAATATCTATCCAATTGTGAAAATGTTTGAACTGCTTTGTGAATTGATAATAGGGAAAAGAAACAAATATTACTAAGGACATTGACCCTTGAATGTCAATTTCAGTGCTGAAAATCTAGAAACATACCCACCCAGAGTTTAAATTTTCCCATAACTACCAGTGGCTTTGTTGCTATATATTAGTTTTACTTATTTTATTAGAGTAAGAATTCTAAAATTCGCCAGGAATCTAAAATTTGCCACCTCTAAAACCTTAGTTAATTTTATGAAGAAAATGATGTTTTTGTCCAAAAATTGGTATTTTTCAGTTCAAAAAGCCTTAATTTACTATACAGTCAACAAATCTCACCACAATTCATTTATTTTATTAGTATTTTCACATGTGGCGAATTTCAGATATGTGGCGAATTTTACATTTCTTACTCTACATTGACATGTATCACACAATCCATAGTTACAATTTGTCCAAACAGTAAACATACAAAAAGCCAGCCCTATGTTAGGCTATTAGGTCACTTTAAATTTAGTAATAATGTAGGCGTTGATAGTACATAAGACAACATAGTACATAAGACAACACATAATCTAAAATTTAATCTACATGTATGTATGCAATGTGTTCAAAATAGTCTGGCTAGAATTGTCACCAACACCACCAAGTACTCACACATCACTCCTGTTAGGAAGATTCTACATTGGTTGCCTATTGAACAACGCTCCATATTTTTAAGACTGCCTTACTGGTGTACAAGTTCCTAAATTGTGGTCAACAAAGATATTTTGCACCTTTTCTTAAACCCAGACAAAGTGTTTACAACACACGCAAAAGCCAAGCTGATGGTGTGTTCCTTGAGATCCCCCACTTCGCCACCTCACTATATAAGTCTTCTAAGCATTTCAGCCTCAGCTTTGCTTATGACGCTCTAAATATTTGGAATGATTTGCCTGATGATGTACGTTTGGCCACTTCTCTCCACTCATTCAGAAGGAAGCTCAAAGCCTATCTCTTCGCACAAGCATATCTGCCCTGACTTTTCCTTTCGCTCATTTCTCTCCGTGGCGCTGACCCTTGCTATGTCTCAGGTTTATGATTACAGTTTTTTGCTTCTGTTTGGTGCACCTAGAGTCTGTCTTTGGATAGAGATTAGGCGCTATAAAAATACTATTAGAATTAGAATTAGAAATTACAATTAAAACTGAATAACTGAGTGACATAAAAAGCTAAATTCAGAAGAAATGTAATGAATAATTCATCTGGCTGTGAAGATTGAAAAAGACACATTACTTCTAAAATATCTACTAAACATGCAAAGACATTTTTATATACATTACAATACCACAGCAAAATGATTTTTCTGAGCTTCCTGTACTCGGGGCAGTGGCCAGTGTTACTACTGTACTGGTGTAAACCATTGGACTTGTCAAAAGGTGAAACTGAGATGAAGCTACAAGTGTGGGAAGTTTGTTAAAGAATAGCAAAGAAATATATTGAACCTTTCTGAACCATCGTCAAAAGAGAAAAGCTTTAAATATATTTGATGCATGTTTGAATAATCATTTTTCATATCTTAAACTATCTGGTAACTTCAATAACTTCAGACATGAAAATTCAAAATAATTTTCATGAGTCTTGTCACTTTGTAACTGTGTAAAGGGCTATAATAATTTTATATGTGGTTGTTTGCAATTTAATCTATCTCTTTATCAGTATAATATTTGTAATATTAGGCAATAAATAAACTACAAGTGAGCGAACTTTAACAGTGACTTAAGAATAAGATAGCCTCAGACTGAATGTTTCTCTATAAACTACTCTCTTAAGATGCGCTGAAATGCATTGTTATCGAGTGTGCAGCTTTCACTTTTGGTTGATACTGTTATAATGGTTGATACTGTTATAATGGTTGATACTGTAATAATGGTTGATACTGTAATAATGGTTGATACTGTTATAATGGTTGATACTGTTATAATGGTTGATACTGTAATAATGGTTGATACTGTTATAATGGTTTATACTGTTATAATGGTTGATACTGTTATAATTGTTGATACTGCCACACACACGAGCTTTTAAGCACAAGCTCAACAAGGCTGGCGCTTCTATATATCACTTTTTTCGTTATTTTTTTCGTTATTTTTTTTATTTATTTTTTTTTATTTATTTATTAATTTTTTGGGGGTCTCCAGACTTTTGTGACTTTGTGGAGTAGTAGGATGAGTACCAGTCTCATTACTAAAGTTAAACAGTAATGGGCTACGTTGGTACTTGGATAGGTGACCTCTTCAGTGCATTACTCATGTGTCTGATGGCTTTGCAGCTTGAGCTAGTAAGACTGAAACACCTTTCAGCCTTGTTGGATTCAACTTCTAGTCCTGGTCTTAGGTAGGATCAATGGTAATTGATTGTTCAATGCACAAACTTATTTGGTTATCTGTAAGTATTTCCTGACGATGTCAATTCAGCCACTTCTCTCTCCTCATTTCAGAAAGAAGTTAAAAAAAACTATCCCTTTGCAAGAGCATACCCACCTTTGTGTTAGTTTTTCCTTGATCTTTCCTCATATTGCTTATCCGTTATCCCTGCTATGTTTCTGGCTAAATGATTAAAAAATCTTTGCTTTTCTGTATTATATACCTAGAGACTGCCTTTAAGATAGAGATTTAGCACTATAAAAGTACTATTAGAATTAGAAACCTCTTCAGTCATCTGGAGATGATTATAACACCTCCATTACCAATCACAAAATCCCCCAATACACTACCTGTTATCCAGGGCAAATGAGGGCAGCCAGACCTTTTGAGGGGGGACTACAATCCTCTCCACTCCCCCATACTGTGCAGGGTCCCAGGTCAGGTACTGGTCCACCCACTCTACCTCCAACCAGCCAGAGATACGCAGCAACTGCTTCTGAGCATCCTGTGTTAACAGAGAAATCATCAATGATATCTTAGTCTTCCCAGATTAACTTTAAATAATGAGTGACTATTTGCCTTATAGTTACGGCATCAGATGCAGATCAGTGACTGAGAACACAGAAACCCTCAACATTGGGTAGTGCAGAATCTCATCCAGATCTGGGTCTGTATTCACAAAGATTCATGGAATTTTTCTTAGAAATACACTTAAGTCTAAGAAAAATTTTAAGAATAAGAGTAATGCTAAGACTAAGAATCTTTGTGATTACAGGCCCTGGTCACAGACCATCGGTCATGGAACAAAAAACACACAAAGAATTCTAGATTTTCAATCCATATTAGATCAGGCTCGCCGATTTGTATAAATATCAGCTTTGTGGAGGATAGGAGCATAAGTAGAACTCAACTTATGTGAACATATGCCCCTAATCTGATGAAAAGTTTTTGAGTTATTTTTGAGTTGCGCTTGAGCCTACCAGAAGAAAACACACATGATTACAATGCCATCACCTTTCCCCTTCAGACAGGGTGGATGTAAATAGTCCAAAAAAGAACCAAAACCTTAACTTGGTGTCAGGGAGACAGAAGGTTTAAAAAAGCGAGAATTTAAAGATAAAATTAATATTTGGGTACTTTGAGTTTCATCAGTTTACTCTTGCAATACCTTAGTAATGGTGCATCAATACTCCTCCAATATAATGAAACTATGAAGAGATGTCTCTGACTTTCTACATTTCTAGAGAGCATTCTCTAAGTAGTCAGCATCTAAATTCTTCCTGTACCATACCATATCATAATACCATGGCATCTTGTGTGTACATGGGTGACCAGCATATAAAACTATATGAGATATTGATATTCATGTGGAGATATAGAGGCTTCAGTGGTCTTGTGATTTACAGATCTGGTATTGAATTATTTTGCTTCCACCTCTGTGGTGGTGACTTTAAATTCAGCCTGTACCAACACGTCAATATAATTTAAGCCAGTCTTCACATACCCCAATTCCTCTTATACAACCTATCAAGTGAATGCACTTTAAGCCAGTCTTAATATGATCACATACCCTAGTTACACTTGTATGACCTACCATTTGAATGTCCTTTAAGGCAGTCTCAATATGGCCACATACCCCAATTCCACTTGTACGATCTATCATGTGAATGCTCTTTAAGCCAATTTTAATAAGACCACATATCCCAATTTCTCTTGTACAATCTATTATGTGAATGCTCTTTAAACCAGTCTTAATATGGCCACATACCCCAATTCCACTTGTACAACCTATCATGGAAGTCTAAAATATGACCACATAGTCCACATGTAAAACCTATCATTAGACCCAGCTGATTTTGAATTTGCAGGTACGTTAATACTGATCAGGTTTAAAAAGTTTCTGAAGTCGTTTAATATAGTGGCCAAAGATATAAGTCATATGACAGATTTACAGCGTGTCCTTAGCAGCCTAGATTAACAGAGATGACACATAACACCAAGCCTGGACAGATCACTCTGGATTCGTACCTATTTACTTCTCATGAAACAAGATGACTTGCCTCCATTGTTGTGGTAAGATTAGTTGTATCATGTGTAGAGTGGATAAGACAGGTTGTATGACAGTATAAGTAGGTCAATACACAACAACGAGATAGGTGGTTAACTCAGTTGTAACTGAAAAAATTTAGACACTAACAGGGAAATGTTCACTTGCCAAGGTTTTCTAATATAAATGAAATGCTATCATGTTTATAGTCCTCCATTCCCTTTCCAATAAGATAAGTTATACAACCAACAAGGTAAATTCATTTCTACGATATATCTAGTGTTCATTTGAGAGAATATCAAAGTATATTGATTGTGTTGTATTATCTTGGGGTGAGAATGTTGTAACATTCCTTGCCATGGCCCTAGAAACATAAATGTTTACAATTGTTCACGAGAAACCCATATGATAAATGTTTCTGTTGACAGTGTTTATATGTTCAAACATATCCTATGGAAGGACTCGGGCCTTTCTAATATGTGTATGTTTGAGTGTTAATTTAACCTACTTTCTAGCATTGGGTTTTGATTATTTCATTTCAAAGTATATTTCTGGTGATGTAATTTGTTTATAGGAGAAAATGACCATCTGGCCATTCGAAATGTTACAGTGTTAATTGATTGAATGCCATGAAGCCTTAATAAACTATTAATTGTTATTTTCATTTCCACGTATATTATTACCAGTAATAATAGTAGTAGTAATAATAATAATAACAATATTATTATTATATATTATTATTATTGAGTGAGTCTCAAAAATTTTGCATTTCTGGAAGAAATCTGAATGGCTTTCAGTGGAGATGAATTAAATCAGTCTATACTAGTTGGCCAAGACACTGTAATCACAAGCATCGATTCATCTACAAACAACTATCAACTTTTCTTTGTCTGGGATGATTGAGATTTAAACCCACAATAAGAGTGGTAGGGGACTAGCGGATTACCTACCATACCATCATGTCCCTGGTATGACATTGAGGTCACTTAAAGAATTACAATATAATTTTATATACAAGAAGATAATTTGTAACATTAGGTAGGAAAAATACATATTAATATTGTTATTATATAAGACATCTTATTTAAAATAAAACTATATCAATTTCTATTTAATCCCTAGGTCACACCTTTCTGTATGATCACATCTGTACATTTTGATATCCTCTTAATGACCTCGTCTTAATGGCTGTGTAAAGAAGCCATATGTCTGACTAGTGTGTGTGTTCAGAATGAGCTGCTACTTATACCCATGCCCCCTCACCCTTCTTCCAGCATGTATATGATACAGGTTATGCAAGGTCACTTGAGGCTTTTCAAATATTTAGAAAAAATGCAAAACACATTACAAATTGTGCTGAATTACACGGAAGGCACATTACCCAAATGCAAATCCCATCGAATGCATCCTATCAAATTCCAAAAGATAGCAAACATGGTCGAACTATTCCTGAAGGCATATAAGTCCATGTGGTTGTAGCTTGTGATCTCAACAACAGAAAGATATTACCTAGGTATAAGGCCATAAAACAGGTAAAATATAAAATAGGATAGCTCACTACCAGGCCTGTGTAGGCTAGAACTTAATAATGATTTTCTTCACATCAGAGGAATGCAGATTTCAAATAGTAGGTAAATGGTTTTGCACCGTGCCATTTCATGGACACTTGTATTATACTTCAACAATAGCACCAGGTTAATCATTCCAATCATTCTCCATACCTGACACCTTTAGAAAGACAACAGGTAGAACTTAGCATAATGTGCATGCATATGTATGGAACTTTTATCTCCAGACAATGAGGTCAATACGTCTGGAATGCATTTATATTAAGTACATCAACAAGACCTGCCAATGGTAATTGTTTGTGAAGGAAACCATCATCAACTCATCCCTTTTGATTCTGATATACTCTTGTCATGCAAGGATATAATTAACTGCTTTGATATAGCTAGGTGATTTTAAGATTACTTGATAGATGTTTTGACAGAAGCCCACTTGCCCAAAGATGAAGCTGTCTTGCTGGGTCTTTCAACGATATATTAAACTATTATAAAAAGGTGACATTTTATTTTGATTCATCAGATCAAGAAGCCCCAAAAAGTGATAGTTTATCAGTATTATTTGCATAGAAATGCAAGTATTGGACTTTATCAAAGATCAAGAAGTGGAAGCTATTCTGAAATACTATAAAAATGGCTGAAAATTATTTAACTGAAATACATTTGCTTTTAATTGTAAAATAAAATAATAATAAAATAAATTATGTAATTATTATTAAACTCCTTATTTATTTCAAGTCAAATGGGAAAATCCCTACACTCTTTTCACATGTCTACCTTAATCAGTACCAGTATCCATCCATTCTTATTAGAATCTTTAAACCCCTTTCACATGACTCTGGTTCAACAGGGCTGGTTTAATTCTGACACGGTCAAAAAGGACATATGTCAGTTGTATAAGATGGTATATTTGTGAGTTTATGATTAAATGTAATTTGTGAATTTACTCTGTGCGATAGAAAGTATAACTTTATAGCCTAAATATGAGTAACATAGCATTGTCTTTGTCCTAATGTCCTTAAAAAGTAATGGACGTCCGGAGAAAAAAATTGCTCGAGGTTTTAACTGTTCCGACAGTTTTGAACAGTTTGCAAACTTGGAAATCATTGGTCAACTGTTCCAATCCTTCAGTGTCCCACAGTGAGTATGCAATGACAGATTTCTTACTACGGTAATTGAAGTTGTAGTCCTCAGTGTATATACAGTTGAGACTGGGTCATCTTTCAGTGTAATATGGCGACATAAGGTAAGTGGAGGTAAATGGCCATATCACCACTGTGTCACAAGCTCACATACAAACCTCAGATGGTAGTTGAAGGGCATCTCACCCAACACCTATAACCGTGGTTTATACCACCTATAATGTGATGGATACACCAAATCTTGGAAAGTACGTTCCTTGGACGTGGTTCTGCCGCCGAGTAAAACCTCTTACCGTGGGACATACCACCTATAGTGTGACAGGGGCTTTAATTTTAGAGGTTTACCATTCTAGATTTTTCAGTCAGATGAATGTACTTTGTAGCTTTTACTGCAGTGTATATATATGTCAGGCTTTTCGTGTTTCTTCAAATATATTTGACAAAATAAATTTACCAATGAGTCATTTCTATCATAAATTCATGAAGCCCTGCGATGTGGAATACAATTAACTTATTACTGAGTATAATAAGTATAGAAGACAGTCACATTGTCCCACAGATCTCTCTGTGAGAGTCAATTTTCCATTCATTTAGAGGAAAGCTGTGTGAAATTTTTACATCTCTCTCATTGAAAACTAATTTAAACATTGGAACAGCGGCGCCATGCTTTTAATTAAATATAGTAATATAAATTCTACTAATTGCAAATTCTGCTTTGTTGGGAATACTTTATAATTTAACAATTTTGAATTGGGATGTCTATTGGATCATTTTTTTTAAACTGATAAAATTGTAATGACACGATGTGGTTGTTATAGTTATGTATTTTCTCCCATTTTTTAAAGTTATGATCTGATGTACCTTGTTATGTTATATTGTTATACATTATTGGTATACCTTTGTGTATGGATAAATAAATAATGAACAAATAATTCATCTACACTTATTCCCTGTCCAAGATGAAACAAATGATGGATGATGTATGAAGGGATTTTTTGTGGGGTTTACGTGAAACTGAATCTTGTGACCACTATGGGGTGAAATTACAGTTGCTTTTATCACCAAAAACAAATGACATTTTTTTAATTTAATCGTTCTAAATTTGAAACTATATTAATAAATAAGGACTTTGGGATTTCACTGTTCCCTTCTAGGGTATCCATTAAGCTGAATCCTATAGATGTGATCTTCAATTTGTTTTTGGCTTTCCAGTTTGAAGAATATCAAGGCACCATGCAAGTCTTGTTTTTTTATGTGTTTCAGAATTAAAAGATTTAATACTAGTTGAGTTACAAATTAAGTTACCAAATGCCTTCTCTACTGCTATCTATTTTACAAAGCAAGATCTCAACAATCAAAAAAGCCTTTCTAGCACAAGAACTAACTTCCTCATACAGATCAACTCAGCATCAATCCACATTTGATAGATCCCTTTTGAACACAGATCATTGCTCTATACAGCCATTTTGGTTTATTATGTTCAAACTCTCGACTACCATAGTATTTAAGTCCTTACCTAATTACACAACTCTGCCTGTGGCAAGTTGGATATGTTTTTTAGAAATACTCGTTCTCAAAGGCTTTTAAACTTGTTAAAAATGGAATGAGCATCTAACATTGCCCCATTTGGGTTTCTCGAGTGGAGAGAAAAATGATACATCCTACTCGATTTTCCTCACAAACTCAGGGAGGCAAACGTAAGGCGATGGAATTGTACTGAGACAGAGAAGCTGAGATAAATCCTGATTAAACTAAAATGTTGATTTCTTTTATTCTCTTCTCCCTTTGCCGGACTGAAGTCCAAGGAGAAGCTAGCATTTTCCTTTTCATGATCTGTTTAATCAAATCAGAACAGATCTATCAGAACTGTGACCTCTGATAATTGATTCTGAACATTCCATAGGATCAACCAACTTGTTGTATTTCGAGAGTTTAGTTATATGATTAAAAATCAATTATTTAATTAACAATGTATCTATTCAAAAATACACCCTGTTTTGGAAAAAATATCGATAATCTAGCCTATTTTAGGAGTCACAATTCAGAACCAAAATTTTAAATTGTTGAGGACTAATAATTGGTATTTCACACCTAATAATAAGTTATTTTTAATCAACTTTCATGATGTTTAATCCCCACTCAAAAGGAGACTCTAAGTCACAACAGGCAGAATTATATTCAATCTCAAAGATCTTGGAACAAAAACAAAAACATTAACACCATGGAGAAGCAGGATTAATGAAGAGCTTATGGTGAATATGCTTTAAAAAAGTCTTTAAGTCAGCCAAACATTTTGGCCATAGTTTTGCCTTTGATGCTCCTAAGATCTGGAATGACCTCCCTCAAGATGTTCGCAGTGCAACATCAGTTGCCTCCTTCAGAAAGAAGCTTAAAACTTACCTGTTTGCTAAAGCCTACCCACCATAGCTTCTCCCGTCACATCTGTGTCTCCTTGGTATGACCTGGCTATGTCCCTTGATTAACGATAACTGCCTTGCTTTATGTTTAGATGCGCCTTAGAGTCCATCAGTGATGGAGATTAAGCGCTATAAAAGTCCACATTAGTTAGATAGAGATTAGAGAAAAAAGAAGTAAGACTTGAGTCTCTTCCTTGAAGTAGACAACAGAAGAGGAAGCATGAACCTTATCAGGCAACCCATGCCACACTATTGTTGCACCAAAAGCAAAACAGTGACAAAAATGCTTTATTGATTCATGAAAGAACAAAACTGTGGAACTGCAAGAAGTTTTACATTCTCCTCAACACCTTTTAGTATGGAATAAGTAGAAAGATATGCATTGAGGAATTTAAGATAACCAGTTTGAAGAAAAACTTGTAAACTAGTTAGGCAGTTTTGAAAATTTAGTGATATTTAATAGGTAGCCAATACAATTACTTGAAAATAGGAGTTATTCTACTGAATCTACTTGTGTCAGATACAATATGGTTGTAATTTTATGTTGCCCAGTCAGAAAACAACAGTGTCTATAAATACTGAAGATGAAATTGTTACATTTTTTTCCTAATTAAATTAAAATTCCTAATTTTCCATCTGTGTTTTTCTTTTCTACTGGTGTCTCTATGGATGCTTACCTCTTTATGTCCCCAGGGCTGGTATTCCTGAAGGGTCTTAGACTTAGCCTGGTCTTAGGCTTAAATCCAGTCTTAAAGTTAAGACTTTTGTCTCAGCTAAGTTTTGTCTTTAAACCGTATTCACAAAGGGTGACTTAGCTAAGTCCAAGATTATCAAATAACCACAGTGGTTTTCTGTGTCATGTGACCTTTCTTTTATATTCAAACTATACTATTGGTGACATATATCCTTCATTTAATGCATTTTATCTAAGGAAAAGTGCTGTTTTGAAATGGAAAACCTTGTTACCACATATAAACAGCCTACGACAAAAGTCTTAGCAGTTTTTGGGCAGAAACTTGAGACAAAATTCTCAACTTTAAGCCTAAGCCCTGGCTAAGACCTTTCATGAATACGGGCCCAGATATATGATCTAGGACTCTGGCTTAAGGTTATGTTGCACCTTAGAATCTGCAAATCACGAGATTAAATGCTCTTGAAGTTGAATTAAAATTTAGAATATGTTTACAGATGGTGCCAAATTCCAACTACAGCCCCCAGAGTATAATATTTTACCCACTCACCAGATCATCCAGATGCTGAAGGGAGAAGATGACGGTGACAGTCACTGTGTCGTTCTCATTTCTGACCGGCCGTATGTTTGTGTTGTAGTCTGAGAACAAGTCATTGTACAGCCGATGTTCTGCTGAGATGTTGCCACCTCAAATTGAACAGTAAAAAGTCAGATACATTGACAGAGACAGCATGATTTATCAGAGGTTGACAAACTTTTTAATAGGTAGGAGATGCAAATAATTGGATGATTTTGACAGATAATTTTAATTGGATTTTGGTGTAGCGCCTTAGAGTCTGCCTGGCTGAGCCTAAGTGCTATAAACGTACAGAAATAGAATAGAATTTATCAGTTTTGCTTCCAAACTTAAAAGAATCGGATGAAAGAAATCTGAGGCAAAAAACTGCCTTTAAGTGCCACATTTATCATATAATGTCTTATTATTGTGGGCAAATCTGTGGACGAAGTAAAGTAAGTACACTGATAATTCTGCCCTGGAATCTAATGATGATTTAGCACTTCACAAATATTATCTTACAAATCACAGATGATTCAATTCTGAAACTTTAATATTAAAAATGATAAAAGAAATTCAGTTATTTTGTCTCAACTTACATTTAAAAACATCTAAATTGTAAAGTAGAATTCATGACTTTTTAATGTACAAAAAAATACCACAAAAAATACTTACGACATATGACAAGCTTTACAAACAAGGAAAAATAAGAAAGCACGAGAGCTTTAAAGTAATCCATAGTTTCGGCCTAAATTTTAATATCCTGTGCTTAATTCTACCCAATCAATGCAACTCAACATTAGGGGGTTTATTAACATTGTATGTCAATGTGACTCGACCCAACCATGAAATAAAACTATCTATATATAGCATTATATAGATTTATAAAAACTTTTGTTCTTGCACTGTATTTTTGTTCCCTTCCTTTGTTAGTCATATATGCATGTTTAGATAATGCATTGGAATGAGTACAATAGTTCACTTCACATAAATTGTCAGTTCTTTGAGATGACACCCAAGTCCGAATCATCAGTTACTAAAGAATAGTTTCGGTAAATAAATAAGAAAAAAAAACCCACAAATATGTGTGATCCATAAAATAACACTTTTCACTGCCAATCAACAGAAAAGAGAACCGGCCATCGCTGATTTTTTTACCGAAAAAAAGGAAAAAATAACAGCAGCAACAATAATCAGATGCCACCTGACTGTTTCCCATTTTACAAAGCATCAATGTATCAACCAATGACACACGCTGATCTGGGACGTAAATAGACTGAAAAACTTCTCTGCGTAAAGCCCATGTTTCACGTTCCCGAATTATTGTATATACACAGAGAATTTTGAACACTGTTGTATGATTGATCCTGACAAAAAAGAGTCATGAAACCTGATAAACTTTTACGATTTATCTAGAGTGAACTAGTTAGTCTAATGACCTAGAAGACCGGTCTTACCAAAACTCAAAACTTAAGATGATAACTAGAAAAACAAAGCCCAGGCCACTCTTGTGGTGTATTCAAAGGACTCTAACTACGACTCTCCTCATGGGAAAAATCACTCAGCTTCTGTTTTACAGAAGAGTGTGTAAAATTGGTAAAAATTCCACAAATATATGTCATAGGGCCACAGATATATATGTTACAACACCAAACAGATAAGTCGCTGGCAACTTATGATCAAAACGATCTGTTGGGATTATTTCGGACAGAAACACTCACTTAAAAAGGCTATTAATCATGTTTGAAAACGGAACAAGCATTTTTGATTGAAGTGATAAAGAATAAGTCGAACAATCAATACAATTGCTCTTGGGATAGCATCATTGGTGAGGGGCCACGTTGGTGCTGTGGAAACACACTCATCTCCTGCCTCTGAGGTCAGCGGTTCAAACCCCAGACCCTATGTGGGAAAGCTGGTAGTTTCTTACCGATGGTCGGCAGTTTACAGTACAGAGCCTTGACCAACTGTATGTACTGGTTTCCTCTGCCAATAAAGCTAGCCATATTACCTATACAGTGTTGAAAGCGACGTTAAAACCCAAATGAATAAATAATCAGGTCAGGGGGTATAATCATGACAGTGAAACAGGAGTATTAGTTCTGTATCATCAATTTTTTAAATTGAATTCTTTATGGACCAAAGTTTCAAGAGTGAGAGCGTCTCCACTTGTGACCCCTTTTGTGTAGTTAACTGTTCATCATAAACTCAGGGTCAGTTTATAAATAAAAGAAAACAATTATGTGCACTAATGATCACAGTCATCGATTTCATGTGAAACAACATCAGTGGCTTTGGAAAGTCTTTCCTTTGGGTATGAAATGTGTCCAGGAGACTTAAACAATTACAATGTGTAGGTGATCTGTATTTGTTTATTCCTACTCCAGTTAACATAAAGGTTACCTACTCTGTTTTGTTCCAGGATAATGCTACAAATGTTTCTCAATTAATCATTCCAAAATAGGTTAAATAAAAAATAAATAAATAAAATCAAAATGCTGTTATATAAATATAATCTTTTTATTTTCGTAAGTCTTAGCCTCACACCTATCAGTGACCACCCAGATTGTACTGTTTTTGTATTTATACTCAGAGCAATATCTCCATGTACTACAGGGCTATATGACCCATCCGACTGTACAAGTACAGTCCAACTGTTAAACTACTGACATTCCCCTAACTGAAAGACAGAGGCTCAAGAATGACCATTTATCAACATCCTTGATGTTCTTTAAACTGCCACTGGGGATAGGAGCCAATGACAGAGGACTGCCATTTTAAGTGGTCATACGAGCCACTATGTATCTGCCTGTACCTGGGATTGAACCCACGTCCTTTGTGTTCCTAGGTGAGTTTGTTACCCACTAGGCCACAGTGGCAGATTTTACCTGAATTTGTGAAAATGTTGACAAGTTTGGAACTAATCACTTAGCTTTCATCTTTGCAGTTGCAAGGTGATCACCAGGACATAATAACATCTGGGATTCAATGCCACTGCTTAGTGGGTAAGACACTCGCATTGCAACACAGGGGACATGGATTTGATCCCCGATACAGGCTGATACATAATGGCTCACAGGACCACTTTAAATGGTGGTCCTCTGTCATTGAATACTATATCCAGTGGCTGGCTAAAGAGTCCCACAGACATTAATAAGTGGTCATGCCTGAGACTCGTACAGTCGGGATGGTTCAAACAGCGCTTTGAATCCTATGTTTATTTATTTTGGGGTTTTACATTGCTTTCAACACTGTAGAGGTCATATCAGGACAGGCAGTTCCATTGGCAGAGGAAACTAGTACATACAGTTGGTACAGGTCCTATACTGTAAACTGCCGACCATCTGTAAGCAACTACCAACTGTCCCACATAAACACTTGTGTGTTGTTTGCTGTATGTTTACTTGCTCCCTGACCAGTTTCTATCCAACATCTGACACAGATTAAATAGGATCTTGGAAATTCTTGCAAAAGAATTTGCATGTACAGCACAAAGATGGACTTTATTAGCCTATGAAGGCATATATTATCTACTGAAAAGAAGCGTAAGTTAAAGGTCTATTTACAACAGAAACAGGTTACGGTTTGAGAGTTCTTCAAAATAACAATTGTTTCTTATTATGAGTCTGTTCCCCTGTCAAGGATTGTCCAGGAGTGGTCACGGATCTAGTGTATATCCCCAATATGTCTGGATGAGCACGTACTGGTGCCCGGGGATGATCTGGGAAAAACAGGAAATGCCACATTTTTTTTCATAAAAATGGCCTGTTTGTCTTTTGCTACATGCCATATTGTGGACCTTGAGTGGACCCTTCCAATCACACAGATCCATATAAAAGGGTTGGTTTTCATTGTGAATCAAGAAATTTGGCATTTTAAATAGAGAACACAGCATAAATTCTACAAATATTATCCAAATAGTGTACAAATATAAACAGAAAACAAATGCAGAAGTGATAGTAGTCACAGATAAAGTTCACTTTCTACCAAATATGTATGGAGTTGGGCCTTATACTGTTGTGATGTTATACACAACTGTATTTCGATAGTCAAAGTGTGCTATCTCATCAGAGGCTGGAGAATTAGTCTAACAATCCCCCTGAAGTACTTTTTCAGAAGTGCAATTGCGCCTGTAAATTGCACCGGTGCAGTGCACTCTGGTGCAGTGCATAGGGTGCAGGGTATTAGTGTCAAAGTGCTTTTTTAGGAAATTATCAAAATTTATATAAATAGTGATAATAGGGGGGGGGGGGGGGGGGCATCAGTGGGTTTTTTCAAATGTTAAGTTATAAGATATACGACTAGTTGTTATATATCTTATTTCCAATGATGTATGTTCACTTCCTGTTAGGGTTGTCAGTCTGTTGGTTCTGATTAGGGAGTGGGTTACCCTAGTGTTATTTACACTCTTTACAGGTATCTAATCAGAATTGCTGACCCAGTTCACCTACTAGGTCCCCTAGTAGTTTATAGGATTATTAATTACTTACAGTCACTCTATGTTTGGGAGTTGACTGTAGGTGGGGTTTTTAGTAGGAGCAGTAATTTCAGATTTATGTGACTGTCATAACTGGTTATAGTGTGGGTGTGTATTCCATCCATTTCTAAACCCAGTTATGATAGTCACTGTATTGTATATAGTTACCTGTTCTGAATAAATCCATAATTTACAGGTAAGTATAAGATCAATTTCTGGTGTATATGAACCAAGAAATAATTTATCGGAAAATCACAGTTATTTATTACATAAACATAACATGACACATTAACATATTATTCAAGAATGTGTGTGTATCATGAATAAAATATACTTATAGTTAAGTTATTAAACTGTCTTTTGTGGATAATGTTCTTCAAAAGACAATTATTATACATGCAGTTGTGATGATTTTCCTTGGGTAGAAATAGTGTTCCCTTAAATACCACGAAGCCATTACTGATCACACAAAGATGAGAGAGAAATGGTGGAAGTGGAATATTGGGGCAATACATCCAATTGGCATAAACCAATTTATTTAATTGAGGGTTCATTTTGGTGTCTATTCACACTCAGGACACTCTTGTTTTTATTCTAGTGTACAAATATTGTCACGTATTACTCAGGGTCAACAGCGGTCATCTATGGAAAATTATTTAACCCCTGACGGTAACAGTAGGTGGCATTTTTGCAAGACCAGGACAGATTCTAAACATGTCCAGAACCTTCCTGGATACTGATTTCTGCACTGGATGGCTCAAAAATTGAGTTCGTTCATTTGTCATTTGTCTTACCTTGAATTTAAGGAAGTGTCCTTCAAAGAATGTTTAATAAATTTGAAGGACATTTGCTCCATCCTTAGGTTTTAATGAAGACCTTTGGTAAAGAAGGTTAAGGAGGCTTTGTGAAACTGAAATTTAAGGTGGCCTTAACAAAGAAAAAATGACCCTCCTTTACTAAAGGAGGTCCTTTCCAAAGGAGGCTTCGTGAAACTGCCCCCTGGTCTTTCAGAAAATTTGTATTGATTGGTTATTCTCAGTGCAAAATCTTAAGAAAGAAAAAAATAACTATAGTTTACTATTTACAACTTGCTCTGTGTGACCAAGTCATGATGTAACTCTACACCAAACATAGTGAAATTCAATATATCGCGGTGCAATGTTATTAGGACACATAAAGGAGACAGAAAACAGCTATGTGTTTGACGTAACAACAGATTAAAGTCCAAGCATTTTGGGTTCAACAAACTTACACAACAAACAGTTGTTGTGTTGTAGTTGAGAAGAAATGACAGATAGCAATTGCAGAATGCACCATTTTCTGTTGCATTAACTTAAACGTCAAAATAGCATGAAACAACCATACTTGCAAACAAGTATTTGCCTTTGACAAAAGTTAGGTGTCATACTCCCCTCTTGCGACTTCTGGTCCACTCGTCTTGGGAAGTTATCATGAGCTGTAGTTAGAAAAGGTCATGTGACCTTCTTTTGGCCAATCAAATTTACCGATTTAACACTTCCTGCTTGGTAATGTAACTTGTTACATCTTGATCACAAAATTCTTATTATGCTTGTTTTAAGTTTTTGCTTAATGCAATTCTTTAGATTCAAATAGGGGCTAAATGCCCAAATAGAATTAGAATTCAAGTTGAGGTGGGTCTTGAGCAATGAGTTATTCGTATCTCACATGTCCTCATGCTTGTCTCATAATTGTAATATTATTTATTGTTTGAAGCCTTTCGAATGGCATATGTATTCATACATTTCTACAGTTACTGACAAATTTCCTTCACGTCTGTTCAAATGCATCACAATTATAGCAATGAATGCCATCATACTGATGAATCTGTAACATTAAAATTCTATGTATAATGCACTCATCAATGTCACTTAATGCATTCTGACTATTGATCAATCATAAGCCTCGTCTATATTTAGATATATGCTAATTAGGGTCCTTTTCAACAGATGCTCGTCAATCATATTCATATTTGTTATAACTATGTTATAAACCTGGAAAAACACTCTGAGATCGCAGAGCTCTGTTTTTGAAATTTTCTGGAAAGGTTTACAGTGGAACAAGGAACAGATTATTCAATTTTGTTGGTCATCTCGATCACCGTCTTGATCCAGGAATTTTTTGAAGGATCTTTTATCAATGTGAGACCATTTCCAGTATATATGTGTACATGCCTATATAATCATCAGATTATGCCTATATTACTCATGTCTATATTTATCACCAACATATTTAATAACATATTTAAATGAAATTCTCCAAATTCTCTAAATAGTTTTCAAGATACAGGCGATTTACTCAACAGTGAAAACCTGAAAGTTGCTATTGCCCAGCTATGCAATGAGCTATAGTTCTTTAATCTTACTGTTAGAGCTGACCCAAAAGTAGATGAATAACATATTTAAACAAAATTCTTTAAATGCAATATTTTTCAAGTTACAGGACACTCCCAAAATAGTGGCTATAATGAAGTTTAATCTGGATCCCAGCAAAATTCTAGATATTGTAATCCAGAACAGAAAGAAACAGGAGTGGAAACAAACTGGAAGGTTTGCACTTTCTGAGTACTTTTGTAGTTACTTAATACTTTTTTATTTTCACATACTTTGCAACAGATGTGCTGGTAATTACTGGGGATCTTGGAGGTAACGGATATAATAGGGAATTGATCTCTAATAGCATCAATCACTGAGCAGAAAACCCTGTGTACACATATGTTCCGAACATATGTTAAAGAGTACACATGGACATATGTAGAACACATGTCAATTGATGACACGAGCATATTATTCATCAGTATATGACAAATAAGGTCTTCAGGTATAATTTAAAATTAAGCCCCTCCTTGATTGACAGTAATACAGATCAATGACAGAATTCTGAAGTCACATACCAACAATGTAATATACCTTTCTTATTCTAACTAAATCAGCTAAATTTTGAATCATTAAAATATGAACAGATGAAAACAAATGGGTCAAATATTTACAAAAGAATAAGTTCACTGTCAAATGAATTTACATGAAATGAGCATATGTTAGGTACCTTTGGCATTGTAGTGATATATTAACTGAAAAAAATGAAATGTAGGATAAATCAGTCGCTTTCTGTGTATGATATCATAACAGTATAGCTCAACTAATCTCAAATCTTATTTATACTCTAATCTGATCGAAAGAGCACTTTTATAGTACTTTAACTATAAAGGGACAATTATACATAAATATATGTATAAAGGTTCATTGCAATAGCCTTAAAGCATCATTATAAACCAAACTGAATCAATTGAGATCAATCTTATAGCCAGCATGAATACTAAAGTTACTATTTATGACTTTAAATTGTTGATAAATTATCCCAGAGGATTGGCTTTTGCAATATTATTTTCTTGCATTATCTGGGACACTCTTTGTCCATTATTAAAGCTATTTATTCGGATAATTATGAAGAAGAGAGTCAAATTATATGGAAAATAAAAGAGCAGTACATATATTACTTATTCTTCTAGAGCCCAGCCAATAAGAAGAGAATTCATGTTTTACTGAGGCAGAAATTTTGTTCTACAAAACTACGCCATCTCTCAGGTCACAATTTTTATCCCAAAAGTGACACATCATTTTAAATTATTAGATCTCTTTTAGTGTTACAAATTTATGGAAATAACTATGTCACATAGTGAATTTCGTTTTATAGGTCAGACACATATGTACAAAGAGTGGCTCCTGATCTTAATATCACAAAGTTATAAAGGTAAATTTACACCTTTGTAGAGCTAACTGTCTCACACCCTCCCCCTGTTCACCCCTCCAGCTTTGTATAACTCTGTACAGCTTCTGAAGGTTCACAGGATGTTTTTATTATGTGCAAGCGCTAGCGAGGCTCACGCTTGAAGAGATCACTTCTTTTTTTTTTTTTGTCTCCGGACTTTCATGAATTGTAGCATAGCATGATGAGTACCTGTCTCATCACTGAAGTTAAGCAACAATGGGCAATGTTAGTACTTGGATGGGTGACTGTCTCAGTGTACCACTCGTGTCTCTGATGGCTTTGTAGCACACGCTTGTAGACCGAAATCCCTTTCTGCCTGGTTAAAAACATTTAAACAACAGCAGTCTCATTAACAAAAAGTTTTCTGAGTTTTATAGACTTGGAATATGTCTGACGCCTAGATGATTTATGCCTAACGAACTGGATGGTGTGCCTTAGAATCCGCAGATACAGAGATTAAGCACTTGGACAACTGATTGATTGATTGATCAAATGCAAACAAAGACGCCCTACCCCTATGAGAATCCAAACAAAGGCATCCTACTAAAATATAAAGCAGGTCACACGTCAGTGAGCTCGTTTGGTCGTAGCCCATGACTCCAGTTTTGAAATGTGTTAACTAGCTATAATATAGGTTACTTTAACGAATAACTACAATGAAACATGGACAGTGAAACTTCATCTTAATATTACAAACTAACAACTGTTAAGTCTGTAGAACCCTTGTGGTCATGTATGAGATATGAATATTTTTCATCGACATCTTTTCAGTGGAAAAAGGGCCACATAAGGTCCAACTGGAACAGAAGTATTTGCATCTAATGTATTTCTGTTCTTTGGGAATTGTTTTGCACTAAATCCAAACATTGGTTTGGATGCAGCAAAATAGAGTGATTCTGTCCTATCACTATCTTTGGGTGTGTTGGCAAACATGATTATTAAAATCATGAAATTACACTGATGTTATATTCTGTAACAGGGTAAATTTGCTGATCAGTATACTCTCCTCTTCTTCATTTTAAAAATTGAAAAGCATTTTTAAAACTTTTATTGTTCTGATAAATGTTAACATGGATAGGTTGGTAAAAGAGTTTTCTAAATACAGTAGACAATATGACCTTGCGGAGTACAGATAAAAGAATAACTAGCCATACACAATTAACATGGTAGGTTTCACATAACTGTTAAATTCACTGTTCAACTTTTTAAAATATATTTACCATATGTGTCATAACACATCGATCAGAAGTTACCTACACAAGTGTACTGTATTTAAGACATATGTAATAGTATACTCAGACAGAACTAAATTGTAATAAATTGTTTGTGAAACAAATATCATATTGCACTGAAAGGTCATAGAGTTAATTCTAAAATTTAGTACCTAGAACACTTGTAAACTGATGACATAAGTATGTTTTTGTCAACATATATAAGTGATTGATACTATTAGAGATCAATTTCATATCTATTACCTCCTGGAATCTCAGTAATTACATCCACCAGGAAGCTTATGTTTCCAATGCGTTTGTCAGTCGGCTTGTCTGTCTCGATTTGTGATTACTCAAAAAGTAATAAATGGAATATGAAATGATGTGGGTAGGACCTATGGAAAGGAAGAAATGATTAAATTTTGGGAGAAATCCGAATTCATATTCTGGATACAAAAATAAATCCTATTTTTAATGTATTTTCAATGACTTTCGCTTTGTAGTTTACATTACTCCAAAAGAAATGGCCATATCTTCATGTAATTTTTTTTGATAGTAGGGGTTGGCCAAGGGTAATATGGAATTACATTTTGGGAAGAGTCTGGATCATATTCTGGATAAAAAATATCCCAAATTTTCAGAAACATCCCCCTGGTGGAAGTCTGCGCTCTATGAGTGATTTTTATAGTTATTATTTATACTTAAATATGTATATAGATATCGTTATACTTTAATATATATTGATATTATGTATAAATATCTCAATATAACCACTGTAAAATGCACATTTCAGTAAGTGTCCAGAAATAGAGGTCCTTGTAGCTTCTACAAGTCTAAGTTTTGGCTGTATAACATACCTACTAATAGATGCTCTCAATCGTGTTTGATATTTGGAATAATTCCCTTTCAGAAATCAGTGAGAGAAGACTCTATCCTTAGAAGTCCTATCGTTTGGAGCCCTTTGTCATTCCTCGTCTAACAGAGGGACCACAAGATTTGCCCCCACCCCCGCACCCACCCACCTACCCACCCCCAAAAAAACTTGCTCAGACTACTCCAAGCCAAGACTGTCACTGCAAGTGGAACAGCCCCATAAGAGACAAGCCTCCCTCATAAGAATGGTTAACACTCATTAATGACTCCCAATTCAAATACTTACAAATTGCTTCAGAATGGTGAATGACTTCACTATAGTTACACCAAAAGACAACTACACATTAAAGTGATATCAGATTATGTTGACACTTTTTATATTTAAATAATTTACTTGCAGAACTACTTCTCTTCCCCTTATGCTATTGATATACACAAAATCTAAGTTAATTTCATTACAGGACGGCCGGGCTTCTATAAGCTCCGCCCACTTGCTATATTTCAGTAGTTTAGTTTCTGTCTGACAAAACTGAAAAACCAACAGCTAAAAATAGCGGGAACTCATAAATAAAAATCCACAAATATGATATAATTAATTGGATTGACACACACAAAAAATGTAGGATATGTTGTAAAAAGTAACACGTTACAATAGCATGTATGTGTATTGACATGTCAAAGCGATAAAATGCATTACTTAATAGCTTATCTATTGAGAAATACTACATGGTTTGGTAAACAATGGATATAATGTAGATCACGTTGAGGAGTTAGCCGACCATAGCCGGCTAGTATTTTCAACTTTTGAGGACTAATTATTAACATTTTACACCCAATAATATGCTTGTTACTTTGTTATTTGCTTATTATTTTATTTAGAAATATTCAAGAGGAAATCATCACATTTTCTGATTCGAAATAACAGTCCTCCTGGACCTTATGTGTATCTGGATATCTCGCAACTCTGGCTGTTCTGAAATGGCTATTGGCCATTTCGAAAACTTCAAAATCTAACTAAAGTGAGTACATAAAGTTGAGTTAGGCTTGAAAAAAGCCTTAAGAAGACAATTGGTGAAGTCAGTAGGTTAAGGATGTGATCTTCAATGAGACCCTCTGACTTGAATAGATTTCCTGAGTAGGATATTATTAATAAAGTGAGCACTTACAGTCATCAACTTAATGAGGGTGTGCCCTTTGACATAAAATGATTTCCAGATTAGGAAATGAGTGAAGAGAATAACATACATCCTCGAACCACTGGTTACCATCTGCCTAACGGAAAATGTAATATTGAGCAAAGAATTGACCGCAGTTTGCTTAAGTATCACAAACTGTCAATGCATCTCTTTAAAGACCTTGTGAAGTTTGCACATAAAAGAAATGATTTCAATTGTTTTTTAGCATCTTCAAAATTGGTCATATCTGTTTTCACCAGAGAGGGCACTTTCTATTATTGTGCACATGAAGATTTTTTTCTCATATTTCAAAGTAAACAATAAATAATTAGTAAGTATAATACTTTTTGGATTAATTCAAACTATAACAAATCAGGAATGAAATTGGGCCAATTTTACAAAATACCTGTTTCTATCGGATTTCTCAGCACTCCAGGAAAAAATAACATGATTTATGTTTGACACATGAACTTCACGGATTGTGACAAAAATAGGTCCATTAACACATGGTAAACAAAGACTGATTGGCGCACGATAATAGGAAGCTCACGATAACAGGAAATGTGACGATACACTGTTAAAAAATGTCCTGGGTTCGCAACACGGGTAACACTATATAACATTATGACAAACATTGGCTGTGAATATGTGCATGCAAATATTTTGTGACGTAACAATGCATGACGTTGGTATAAAATTTACGCAATGAATGGGCGAAAATAGAGTTTCCCAACAATGTTGCATGTGGTTGAAATATGAACGTTTGTTTCCTTGTGGAATTTATTTTTGAAAAACTCCTTATTACTCCACTATTACAGCGTTGTAATTACATGTTGTTTTATGTGATTTTTCCGTTTCAATGTTATTGATGAAAATCCTTTATTTTTTGTTGCTTTACCGGATGGAGATTTGGGCGATAACATAAAACCTTTTTTAGCAATTGTGTCCTGTTATTTTATTAGAATACACAATTACACACACGCTTGTATACTATTTTTGTGTGTTGGGGTTTTGTCCCGCTGTTTTACTGTTTAATTGAAAGTAAAATTACACCCACATGTTTAATATAAAGCCTCTAAATGATAAGGCTACTGCTGGAAGTGCAAGTTTTGAAATTTCTACATGACCACAAATTACAAGAGGATTTAAAAAAAAAAAAAAAAAACTGTAGCAACTACACTGCATAGAATTAATATTAATTTCAATCTTGACTTCTTTCTTGGGAGTTAACTACCATTATTGAGTTGAAAATTGAACGTTTAAGTTTAGAAGTTTCGCATGGGTTATATTCATTATAAACCATCTAAAGAGCTTCAAACAATATATTCTGGCAATGTGTTTAATATGGACATTGTTTTTCCTTCAGTCGTTTTAATCAGACATATTTGCTGATTGACTATATGTATTGTCTTGCCTCTTGAATATTGATAGAGTGTTCCATTTAGCGCCTTGGGACAATTGAAGTTTCCACAGAGTTGATGTGCATCATACTTTGATGAATTCGTCTTTAAGAGAGTGTCTGTTATTTTGATGTGCTGATATTCAGTGATGAAGAAGTGATTTTCTACAGATGTTTAGTGACAGTAAAACACAATTATGACAGCTGAGAAAAGTCAGAGGAATCAGCCATGGTGTATATATATTTTGACCATTTTCAGTACACATCTGAAAGTTGGCTTATTCAGGATATTCTCTTACATACTCGTAATAGGTGCAGTTACCTTTATCTTTAGTAATTCTGTATACCAGACAGTTGAACTGAATAACAGTGTGAATTACAATCAAAAGCATTTCGTAGATTCCAAACCCCTTATTCATGGCAGAACAGAAGAACTTCATCATCCTACAAAATCAACATCCAACAGATCTGGGATTTTTTCTACAGTAGTTCACCAAGTTTTGCACCAGACTTGGAACAAAAGTCTTTCGAACTTCTATGAACAACTGGGAGCAAATGTGACATTTACTTCAAATCCACAGCTGCTTAAAGACTTATGTTCATCAACCTATGTGAATTTCAGCAGGGAAGTCAGAAAAGTCTCTGACATAGTAACAAAAGAAAGAATTCCCAAAAGTTTAGCACTTGGTCGTATCTCTCTCAAGTATGCTTCTTTTAGCCAACATGAGCCAAACTTCATGACTGAAAAGGATAAAGATCTCTTCTTCATGTTCAAAGCTAATTCTTATGCCTTGCTGCCCCCTAGCGATGCTCAGTTGTCTGGAAACATTGAAATTCTCTATTTAGGTAAGGCTAGCGAACGACTCGACTGTGGCTGGAAAAATAAACTGACAGATTATTATGTCGAGGATTCATCAGCCTTAGCAAAGGTAGCCAATAAGTTTTTGCAATCGCCTTCAGAACTCATTGTGCCTCTCCTGGTTCCTGATGGCTGGTCATTTCAACATTTTACTGATGGCATCCTTCCAAAACTTGCCCAGATTGCACCATTTCTGTCCCACCCACAGGTCAAAGTTATGCTCAGGAATCCAAGAGACAGTATTATTGTGGAGATGCTAGAAAAGGTGGGGATCGACCAAAGCCGTATTGTGCATTATGATAGTGGTGAGAAAACTCTGGGATACCAGCTAAACACTTGTATTACTCCGCCATTGCACCCTGGTTTGTGGAGTAAAATGAGGAATCTTCTGGGAGTTGGTACATCTTTACAGGTAAATATACTGTACTTATTTCAGAGAATCTCTAATTACTGTTAAGATGTCAACCTGATTTCAAACAATGAAAACATCTTGGATGTACTTAATTTGAAGAAAGTCAGCTACTTTGGTGACAGATGCTTACGGCGTAGCTACCCAAGTTCGTCACCAACCCAAGATTGTCATTTGCCTAAAGAACAAGCAAGAACAAGTAATCTTAATATAAAAATTTGGAACAAATGAAACAAGTAGCTGGGCACTAATTGAAAACATCTATGTAATGAATGATAGTATCCAGTGATAGCAATTAAATTCTGCAAGCACGTTAATTACTACATGGTTTGCATTTGTACACCAAAGTAGCATATTTGTTTGCTGACACTGTAACCAAATTTATTCCATGTATTTAAAGGACGGTAAATGCTAGGTACAAGAAAAAAATAGTCTGTTAAAATTGCTGAAACTGATAAATTTGGTCATCGTCTGCACATCACTCATTACTGAAATTTTGTTTTGCATTAGTGATATAATTTAAGAAAATCCAAATAGGGTTAATCGGTACACCTTGTTGTTACGGGTATCAATATTTTATTTATGGAGAGTGTCTGTGATCAAGTGTTGGGGGACTTTATTTCTTTTTGCCACTTATTCCATGATTAGAGGTGGTGTTATTTAGCCATTGTGACCATTGAAATACTGTTGTTGCCTTTGTTAGATTTTTCAAATTTTTATCTCTTCTCAATTATCTTTTTAGTTTTAAGCTGTTTACTGACTCTTTTTGTCCACTTTTGAGTTATTTGTAAGCCATGTTTCTTTTGGTGTGGACAATTTTATGTAAATATTTAATATTGACCACTTATCATGGCTTCATATCAATGCAGATCACTGAATATCTTGTAAAAAGTACTCACTTGTTACATGAGCAAGAGTCACATGTAAAGTATGTCAGCGAGTGAAACCTTGAGCTTTACAATTATTGAAGCTTTGTCATGGCTTCATATTTATGAAAAACATTGGGTATATCATATAAACAACCTTAGGCAATCAATTGTTTCCTTATTTTTAATACCCTGTTAAATATTGCTTTTTACTTATTCTTGACCGGCATAAATTTGACTTTTATCAAGGTCATATGATCAAAAAAAAATTTTTCTTTGTACTTCCTTTCTACTAGATTTTCTGAGAAAATACTGCATATAAACAAACTAAATTGAACAAGCACTTTCCCCACATCAAAATCTGGATGTGAGTGGATTTTCATATTAATCAGGCTATAATTTACCAATTGAGGATCAATTCATTATTATAGAGTGAAAAAAGCATGCTGAAATTGACACTTCTGAGCACATATTGTGTGTATCTACTCACATTAAGGGGCTTACACAGGTTCAATATGTTATTGAAGTATAAAAATTATTTTTATTGCTTTTAAAATTACACACTCATGTTAGGGTTACAGTATAATCAACCAAATCAGGTGTCGTTGGTATACTGTAAGCAGGGAGAGGAGATTTGTAAAAGGTCAAACTGGGGACGTAGAGTTGATTTTCTTGTATTTTGCAGTGTATGGTCAAAAATATTGCCTAAATTTAATCCCATAAAACTTCATTGAATTATTCTTCAGAATTATTCAGACCTAATGATATGGTTGTGGGAAAGATCTGTATCATATTCTGGTTTAAAAATCCCTAATTTTCAAAGGTCCTATTTTCAATGTATTTAAGATGACTTTGGCTTTCTGGTTGATATAACTCCCAAAGGAATGAGTGGATCTTCATAAATTTTATGTGCCTGTTGCCTAGCTACGGGGAAAAAGATTTACATTTGGAAAAAAATCCCAGATCATATCTTGGATACAATCGATATCCCAAATTTTTGGAAACTTGCCCTGGTGGAGGTCTGTGTTCTTTGAGTGCTTTCTAGTTTGAAATAAGAAAGGTACGCCACGTATTATTTTTACAGGTACCCATGGCAGAAGCGAGTGTCATTCTTCTCACGAGAGCTAGAACCCGCAATGGAGGGAGGAAGATATTGAATCTCCATGAAATAATACTGTATTTACGTACAAGGTACAACACTACTTTGTCAGTTTTTCAGTCAGGTCACAATCTAGCTCAGAATCAGGCATTCTTTGGGAAAGCTCGCCTGGTAATTGGAGTCCATGGCGGTGCATTTTATAACATTAATTTTTGCCCTTCTGAGACTATTGTTGCTGAATATGTTCCTCTTAGTGAACACAATACCTCATTTGAGGGCAGCGCATCAAGGATTGTATGGTTCATGGCCAATATGAATGGTCAAAGGTATTACAGACTTGCCGAAAAACCTATATCGGGTAATAATCTACAGATCTCCGTCCAGAAATTGAAGACACTCTTGGATGAAGTTGATAAGATACAGCTCAAGACATCATCATAAATTTTGAATTGGAATGTGATTCTCATATGTGGACACTTATGCAGTATATTTCTATTTACTGTGCATGTTATAGCAATAGAAACACAGTAAATAAACAAATCAATTTTGTTAATTTCTTGACCGTTGTTAAGTGTTAGCTAAACTGTGACCAGTTAAGACTTGTATAGCACAAACAGTTGTGAATAATTGGATGTGAATAATTAAACTCCACAATGAAAGTTAATTAAGTGTGCAGAACCAGTGTACGAAGCTTACTGGAAAACTTTCTGGTCCCCTGGACCTAGAACTGGAAAATGTTACAAGTCTGTAGCCAAAGTTGCCAGTCTGTATTTCAGTGTAGGTTAAATCAAAAGTGAGTTTCAAAATTGATCAAGTTGCAAGTGCTTAACGTAAATAGTTCGATGTGATAAAATAATGACAAGAATGTAATAAGAAAAAAGTCTTATCAATTTTGATGATTAAAAAATATATATTAACAGTTTTCTTAAGTTACAGGACATCCGGACCTGTAACTCCAGAAAGATACAGGTCTTTGAGAAGAGTTACCAGTCTCAGACAGAGGGGGTAGGTGTTAGATCTAATTTTGTACATGTGCTGGACAGAATTAAAAGTAACCATATCCAGTACCGCTGGGATTATATCTGTCTGGCAGGGGGAAAGTCTGTCCGGGCTATATCTCAGAAGCTGTAAGGTGTAGAAAGCTGATACTTGGTATGGACATTGTTTAAGGGATGTAGGTGTGCAACGTCATGATGTGACCTTGATTTGACCTTGCTGTAGTGACCTTGACCTATAAAATCTTGTCTGGGCTGTATCTCAGAAACCATGAGGTGCAGGAAGTTGATACTTGGTAGGGACATTGGTTGGAGATTGTAGGTGTGCAACATGATTGTGTGACCTTGATTTAACCTTTGACCTTGCCGTAGTGACCTTGACCTATAAAATGTTCTTTGGGCTATATCTCAGAAACCGTAAGGTGTATGAAGTTGATACTTAGTAGGGACATTGGTTTTGGGCTGTAGGTGTGCAAGCATGGTGTGACCTTTAACCTTGGCTCTGCCAAAGTGTGTTCACCTGCCATATTTGAGACATATTTCTCTTATCACAAAGCTATAAGAATTGCCATAACTTATTATTATATGTATTTTACTTAATTATGCTATTTCCTTTGACAGCTATACTTAATTAATAAATCTTACAGCTTCATAATCTTTAGTTTTCTGATTAATGCTGTCATCGTGCTATATCTTTACATACATTTTCTTTCCCTTAGCCATTATTTTCTCTACTTAAGCATTATTTGGATATTTGTATAACTGACACTGTTTGATCTGAAAGTCTCCTGATCTTTCTCCGTTTAATTCTATGCCTCATGGTGTCAAAAATTAATTCCCCGGGCTGTTGGGTACTCGCATCTCTGATGCTATTTTTTTTGTCCTGATTAATGATGGGTGAGAAAGTAGTTCTAGAGTTGTAAACCTGATATAACTGGGTTATCAAAAGACAATGTTGACCAGAGATTAACAGGATTATACAGTTGTTATAAATCATAATGCATCATTTGTATAATACACAAGCAGGAATGTAACAAAAATCTAAAAATTTGATTGACCATGTAGGTTTTGTTTGTTGTTATCTATTTAGATTTTTAAAAGCTGTCTATCAATTCTAATATCTATCAATAACTATTATGGGGCTTAATTTTGTTAATCTGACAGACTCTAAAGTGCAACTAGCCATAAACATATTGAATAAGAGTCCATTAACATAGCCAGCTGATACCAGATAAGACACAGGGACCTGGGGTGGCTAAGACTATGCTGGCATGAATAAAATTAAATACCAAATCTAAGGATGGGTCGGTACCAAAAATGTATACATCGGGAGGTTGCCAATGCACAACCATACCGATTGTCGGGACTCCACTTTTTACAGTTCCCAGAAAGTTGAGAAGAAAGAGGAACATGGGATATAAAATTTTATTTTTCAACTATATAAAACTACTTAGTTTGCAAGCAGGCACATAATAAAACCTCTATTATTCTTTATAATGCTAAATTGTATAACATAAGCTTGCCAAGCAACCTGCCAAACTGAGCTACATAAGTAGCAAGAAAGTTGAGGTCAAATCCAAGTTACACGAGTGACCTACAGTTCAAGCAAGGTCAAACCAAGCAAAACAATGCAGAAGAAAGGCAGAGAGATTGGGCCGCAATTTTGTGACTAATTTTTAGAGTTTGCTGATTATGATAAAATAACTCTGTCCAATCCACCTGCCAAACAACACTAAGCCAGGCCTTTATTTGGTGTTACTATTTGTATTACTCTTGTTTAACCAGTGTACATACCAAATCTGGCAATAAAGAAGCACCTAAGCCGGGACTCCACTTTTTAGTACACCCCAACCAAATATATGAGGTAAAAGCTCATAATTTCTTCAGATTTCTAGTTTGATCCCAAGATTTTTAAGTTTTCCTTCAATTACATGAGCTGACAACGAAATTGAGGTTATGAAGTGTCGTAACCAAAACATGGCAGTTTTGCTCAACATAATCGCTAGTACTGTATAAAGTCTGCAAATGCATGAAAATTGGGGACAGAAGCTTATAATTTCTTCAGATTTTGGGTATGTCTCTAATATTTTAACTCTTCTTTCCATTATATCATTTATATGTGTTCTCAAGCAAAGTGGCAGTTGTAAAATCTCATCACGGTATGTCAGAAAAATGCTCTCAATACCAAGACCCCGAACCTACCAACCCATCCCTAACCAAATCACATAGGTAGTGAACAAGCATGGGTATTTAAGCACATTAACTGCAACAACTCAAATCTACAAGGGTCCTGATGGACTGAGTGGTTAACAAGTCTAGCATTTGATCACAGAACCTTCACTTGTATCGTGGGAGGTAAGTGGTGTAGTGGGTAACATACTGGCATCCCACCTCTGAGGTCTGTAGTTCGAACCCTATCCGCTGTGTGGAAAAAGGTAGTAGTTGCTCACCAATGCCTGGCAGTTTACAGTTCAGAGTCTTGGCCAACTAATATGCACTGGTCTCCTCTGGCTGAAAACTACCCATCATGATATAAACTATACTATGTGTTAAAAGTAACATTAAACCCAAATAGGGGTCACGGTGGCACAGTGGTAACACACTCACCTCCCGCCTCTGAGGTCGGTGGTTCGAACCTCAGACCTGATGTGGGAAAGTTGGTAGTTGCTTGCCGATGGTCAGCAGTTTACAGTACAGAACCTTGACCAGCTGTATGTACTTGTTTTAACTCTGCCCACAAAAGTTCCCATCATGATATGCCCTGTACAGTGTTGAAAGCGACGTAACACCCCAAATAAATATAAAGTAAATAACTTAAACTCCCCCGTATCCTTGTGGGATTGTGTGCAGTACTAGACAACTTGTTCATTCAGTTTTTGTCAAGGATCATGAGTTTCTTTGCCTACAAATCGCCAAATTTATTCAAACCTAGGGTTATAATATGAATGAATGAAGAAAACCTTTTTGGTTTGAGGCATACCTAAATTTTGGAAGGGATGAGATTTTTATGTTTTTTTCCCAAGAATTCAAATCAGTGTAGAGAAGATTGTGCTGTTGCACAATTATGTCTCAAACAATGCTTGTTGATAGGCTAGACTGTTTTGATTCAATGTTGACAACAAAAAAGGGTGGTTCTGTTAGCAAGTAGTTTCAAATCTTACTGGCTGAAAGGAAAACTCCAGGCCCAATTATTATCTGTTGAAACCTAATACAAGTTTGACTTGACAAGCTGTAGATTTACAAGCTTCAAGACTGCACTGGTGAAAAGTAAATCTAATCTTTCTAATCTAATCTACTGGTTTGCAGGCGCAATATCTTCCCCACAAAGGGGAACTCAGTGTGCTAGCTTAACAAAAATGGGCAGTCGAGGGGCGTTCAAGGTCAGTAAAGTGTAAGATATGAGTTAAAATTAGTCAAAATTCCTGCAAAACTAAGTGAAAATAAATACAATGAATGATCTATGTTGGCAGTTTGTGTGGAACAATGACATTGCATGTGTCACCTCGCTTCTCTCGTCTCTATTGTTTGCATTGAGCAATGATAGAAGAAATTACGTGCCTTTGTTAAATGACTGATTAGTTACTGATTATTTTCAACAGTCTTGTATGTGATTTAATTCCTGAATGTTTGTCTTGTCCAATTCCTTGCATTAAAGCAATTGGCAAACTGACAGGTCTAAAACTATCGGAGACCAACAGACTATAGTTGGTTTTATAAGCATACTTAAAATATGTCTTTTTAGATTAGCATATCTCCCGTCCTATCCCTACCCTGGTTGATGCCGCATTATCTGATAACTATGGCCTGGACAGTTAACTTAATATTACTTTTTCAGACATCATTACTTTAAGAGACGTTTTCATCAATTTGGTGCTTTACAAATGCCATTATTATTAGTATTATTATTTAACTTTGAAGAAAAGACTGGGCTGCCTTAGTTGTTGGTCTGACAGGCCAGCATAAGTTTGAAACACTTAACATTGGTTATATTTTGGAAGGATTCAAATATATTGTGCACATAAAGATAAACCTTTAATAAAATAAAGTGTACACTGACTCATGACTTCAATCATGGGGGGCATGAAAGGAGAGACTGGTATAGGTCCAAGTTGTAGTACAGATGACCCAGTTGACTGTGGAAACAAATTATCCACAATACTAAACCCAAATAATTCACCTTTTTGAACTTAATCCTAAACCTTTACACCCCCTCCTCACTCCACCCAATTTTTTTTTTTTTTTTTGGCAGTGGTGGGGGGGCATCCTACTTTTTTAAATGCTAGAATCAAGACTGAGGTCTGTTCTGCTCCAACTCACGCCTGTTTCAAGAAAAGGTTAAAATCGTATCTCTTCAAAAGGGCATTCCCAACTTAGCATACACTCTATCTGGCTTATCTGTGGTACTGGACTCGGCAACGGCTATGGATAGATGATTTTTGAATTTGGGTTTTGGTGTTGTGCTGCCTGGAAGGGATTAAACGCCGTAAAAGTACAGAAGAGAATAGAGTAGAAAAGACTGAGATAGACTTTCAACAAGTCCTTTTGTCTTCTGTGATATACGGGTACTGTATCAGGGGCGTAGGAAGCAATTTTTGGTTGGGGGGGGCGAGGAACCAGATTGCACCGACGCGACGCAACACCAACAATTTTGGTTAATTTTACAGAATGTATTGCATATAGGTAATATTCAAATGGTCCAATTAAAATATTTTAAAGTTCCTTTACCAAAGGAAATCTTTGTGACGACATCAATCCTAAGTTTTCCTGACCTTGTATGGGTATAGAAATACATATAATCACCTCTGCATTTGAAAGGTATTTCTAATATCTTGACTACATGTTTCCAGAACCTGTGACCTTTCCTTCAAGTGCTGAGCTAATACAAGATCTATTTTTAGCAAGGTTAATCCCCAAATTTAGGAGGATGTATAATCGTTGGACTGGCCAGGTCCAATAAACACACAGTAAAGAAAGAAGAGATTTCTAGGAAAAATCTTATCAGCTGACAAATTGCTGTGCTAAGCAATTGCTCTGTGTGAATTTGAAACTACATGTCTAGGTTCTATTTTAAATTAGTAACATGGTAAATTAAATGTAGAATATTACTATATGTATCATTTTGGTCTGCATAAGTGAAACGTTTCACAGAATTTTACAAATCCCATGACAGGTTAACTGAAAATGTTCCTTTTTAGAAATCATAAAAATAAATATTTTGCCATTCAAATGGTAGCTTACACAATGGTACATGTGAGCAGTGAACAAGGTAAAAGTGTAATTTGACCACATATTATTGAGTTACCTGTTAAAATTTACATAAACTTCAAAACTGGAGTTTAGTTCTTTTGCAAAAAGTTTGGGGGTGGGGGGGCGAAAAGGTATCCCCGCCCCCGCTGCCCCCCCAGTTCCTACGCCTATGTGTATGACTTTTGGAGAAACAGCCAGCCCTGTCAAAAGTTTTTCGGAGACTCTTATGCCCTTGTTCCACCAAAGGATTAAGCCCCGACCCTGTCGGCAACTCTTAATCGTGGACAGTCGGTGAAAAAAAACAAAAATGGGCGGGAATACTGGGTCGGTTTCAAAGTCTGGGATTAAGTACAGATCGTCCTCAGGACGCCTCAGGCGGCCCCAGACAGTCCCTTACTGGTCTGGGACTAAGAACCGACTAAGCCATTTTTCTGGTCGGTTTGAACCACGATCCTGTCCTACACAAACCGACTGGGTCCCAGGACGCCTCAGGCCTCCTGGGACTAAGCCCCGACTAACCCAGGATTAAGTACCGACCCCACAAGGTGTCCTGAGGCGTCCCCAGGCGTCCCCAGACCAGGATCGCCGATTTTTGTTTGGCAATGGGACTAAGGGTCGCAGGAAGCCTGGGACTAAGTGATAGAGGTCTGGGACTAAGGGTCGGGGACTAAGGGTCGCAGGCGGCCTGGGACAACATAGGACTGTGTAAATTTGATCTGAGGAGGCCTGAGGACGCCTCGGACTGGACATTTTGTTTATGGCGGGAAAAAATAATCGGTTGGGGTCGGGAGAAATATCAAACATGTTTGATTTTTCACACGGCCTCAACCGACCACAACCGACCCTTACAGGACACCTGGGACTAAGCATATTTTTCAAACCGACCACAAAAATCCCTTAATCGGGAGCCTTAGTCGTGTGGTGGAACACCCACATTAGTCCAGAATGTTTGATGGTATAATGAACTCCTGTAAGTTTCCAATTTAAATTTAGCTGTTAAGGTTACTGATGCAAAATACAAAGGCTTTGAGCAAGTCTAAGACCGAGTTGATTTCCTGTCAAAATTCTAAATAAGAATTTTAGTGATAATTGTGAGGGAATTATACAAAGTAAAAAGTTACTTTTAAGAGAAAAATTATTCGATTCACATTGTTTTGGCAAGAATTGCACAGACTTTTCAAAAGCACAAAAATAAAACTCCAGGGATTAACGAGATGTTGCCTGAAGAATTTGCAATAAACACTACATGAGTGCATTATGAATGAATTTTTGATGGGAAGATTAGTACAGCCGAATAGAATCACCACGTACATCTGCGATGCTCTCATTATTACTCAAAAGTTTCATTGTCATAACTGAACTTATTGAAAGAGGCCTTTTGGAAGTGTGTCATATATACTGGAATATGAAACAAATACTTTTTAGCACAAGCTTTTCATGAATTGTGCCATAGTGTGATGAGTGTCTGTTCACTGAAGTACCCTATTACTGGGATGGGTGACCGCTTCGGAGCACTGCTCCTGTCTCTGATGGCTTTGCAGCTCGTGCTAGTAGACCAAAACCCCTTTCAGCCTTGTTTCTTTATTTTTGCTGCAAAACAGTACTTGTTGGACATGCATGGAGTTTGGGTTTTTAAGAGTAGAAAGTTCAAGGTTTTACGGCCCGTTAAAAAGCCAGGTTCTTACTGACACAGGTCCTCAACATTGCCACTTATGGGAGTCGAACCCACACAGAGGTGACAGCCAGTGATTAAATGCCAAACTTGCTAACCACAAGGCAACTGAGGACCTCTTTTAAGAGCAGAAATCTGTTTACTTAAAATGTACTTACATTGAAAGAGGCGTTCTGAAATTGTGCCATTTATTCTTGAAAATGAAATGTTTTTAAACACACATGAAGGCTTCTATGCACCAAAGTGATCAAATGTGATGTAAACCAATCCGACTGGATGTGAAATACTAATTGGTAAGATAGGTCATAGTAATGGCAAACTCTCCTAGATCAATTGTGTCACACTAATTGGAAAATATTTTTTTAAACAAAGGCAACACAACAAATTGGTTTATTATGATCTAATCTAATTGATGTAAGCTTCCTCCCACATTAAAGAACATTGGGAAAAAAAATTATCAAAATTTGAGCAGAATAAAAAGAAATGTGATCGATTTTATCGTGAGATGTGGGTTGTTTCCTGACGATATCTTTCTGATCTGATAAAGGTTACACTGACTGAAATCCCCCAAAACTGAAAGACAGAGGTTCAGAGGTGACCTTTATCAAACTCCCTAGGGTTCCTTAGCCTGCCACTGGGGATAGGGCCCCATGATAGAGGATTGTCATTTTAAGTGCTCATCTGAGCCACTAAATATCTGTCTTTATCTGGGATCATCTTGTTCCCAGGCTAGTGTTCAGCACAACAAGGTAAAGTGGCAAGGTAAAAATTTATATTTTATTACATTAATACATCTTACCTAATGGACAATTGGCTATACTGCCGGCACTGGCCAGCCTCTCCATATGCCAGAAAAAAATGATTTATGTTTTCGCCAGCAGGACTGGTTATGTTGCAACCATTTGCTAGGTGGCGTGCAGTACTTCCTGCCTGGCCAGAGAAGGCTGAGGATATAGTTGTTCCCTGCGCCGTCCGGGCAGCGGGTATAAAGCTTCTGGGTGTTCCACAGCCAGAGCCCATGCACAGATTTTTTTTCACCAAATTTTCAGGGTATCCTCAAGAGGATCTAGAGATGAAAAGGTTTTGGGGGTATCCGCCAACAACTGTTGCCATTGCAACACTTTAAGATTTTTTGAGTCTTAATGTTTGTGAGTGTTCCACAGCCTAAACCCATGTATGAAGTTTTACCAAGTCTTTAGATGTTAACCCTAAGAGGATCTAGAGTTCTTTAGGCTTTGGGGGGTATCCGGCAACAACTGTTGCCATGGCAACACTTTTAATATTTTGGGGTCTTAAAGTTTGTGGGTGTTCCACAGTTTATGCCCATGCACGGATTTTCACCAAGTATTTAGGATATGTTTACCCCAAAAGGATCTGGAGCTGATAAGGCTTTAGGGGGGTATCTGACAACATTGGGTTTTAACATTTGTGGGTCTTCCACTGGCTAAACCATTGCATTGGTTTTCACCAAATTTTCAGGATATGTTAACCGAAACCAAATTCAGAGCTTATTAGGTTTTGGAGGGTATCTGGCAACACCTGTTGCCATGGCAATGCTTTTGAATATTTTCAGTCTTTAACTTCTTAATTGAAAAAGAGGCGCTGTACAGCCAATGTTACTACAGTGGCATTTTTATTTCCTGCCTTCCAAGGCTGGGGTTGGAAGATTATGAAATGCCTTCCATGCGTGTTTGTGTGGTGGAGGGGGGGGTGTATGTGTGCGTCACATTTTTTCATCAACCTTTATATCTCATTCATTTATACATATATCTTCACCAAATTTGCAGAAAATATGTATCGTGATGAAAACATGTCTGTAAAAATTTTGTACACTATAGCTGATTGTTCGAAAACCATTGATATGTTCTAAAATTTAAAATATTGCAACAAGCTGTGTCAGATTTCCACAAAATGTAAATGGCTAGGAAAGCTTGCCTGAGAGTAATTTTGGTATTGTTTTGAAAACGAAATGGCCGCCATATCATATCTTTAATGTCAATTTTCGGGGAGATATCAAAAAGCCCTAATACCTCTCTTATCATTGGTCCTATGAGTTTGGAATGAGAAAACAACTTATTGGAAATCGTGGCATGCGAATCTTTTGCACCTTTGACGCCTGCTTCCAGGTCATGTAGGGTCACCATGCTAAAAGAGCCTTATATCTACCTTATAATTGATTCTAGGGCTTCAAAATGTGAAAACAACTTGTAAAAAGTCATGACCTGTGAATCTTACATCTGACAAGATCTCGTGGATTCTGTATATTTCTTAGAACTGAAGATGTTCCCACGATTTTCCCAGATCTCAATGCTGTCCATTTAGTTGTACTTGGGGGCTGTGGTTCTTGCCTGCCGAGGCTGGCTATTTTAACAAAGTGGTGCCACAGTAATCACGTGCACGTCAGGGCACCACCTATTAAAGCCACAGCTGACTGCCTCCTGTATCTGTCCCAGGACAGGAAGTTACGGCCAAGTACTATTGATAGCTACAGATCATCCACAGCAGACAAACTGGGAAACTTACCCATTAATGTCGGCAAAGACGAAAATCTCACTCATCTCCTGAATAGATTCCATAGAGACAGCCCTAAGGATTACAGAGGAATCCCCTCATGGAACCTTCCTCTGGTACTTCACCAGCTCACAAAGGCTCCCTTTTAACCCCTTAAAGAAGTCTCCTTGAAGCGTTTGACTTTCAAGACTGTCTTCATGTTAGCTCTGGGTTCTGGCAAACGCAGGAGTGAGATCCATGCTTGGCTCAACAAAAACATCAGTCACCAGACAGACTGGTCCAAGGTGTCTCTACTCCTCACCCAGCTTTCTTTCAAAGAATCAGCTGGCCAAAGAGGGTCCAGAGTATGTGGCTCCAGTGGTTATTCTGGCTCTGGCCCCAATTCTGGATAAATCACTCAAGGCTGATCGGTCTGTATGCCAAGCTAGAGCCCTACACTACTATCTGGATAGGACCTCATGTCTCGGGCAGAACAAAGATCTGGTCTTTGTCTCCATCAGGAAAGAGTATGACAAAGACATCTCAGAGCTGGTCTGTTAAAGAAAAAGGGGGGAGCAAGGTTGGTCGCTCCCAGTAACCAACTCACCAACTGACCAATGGGACCAGCTGATGTCCCTCTGAGACCACTAATGTCTTTTTGAGTTCAATATTAAGTCACTAGTAAGCTACCCACCTTCGGAATGGTAGTTATTCTAGCTAATTATCCATTAGGTAAGATGTATTAACACTATAAAATTGCAAATTTAATAGGTAATTTTTTATAAGTTAATACCTTACTTAATGGACAAGAGAGGCCCTCCCTACTTCATCGTACTATGGGTCACTTCAGGCTAAAAGAACAAAAAAGATGCTATGACATCGCATTCTCTAGCAAGAAAGGAAGTACAAGCTGATGGTGGCAAACAAACCGGTCCTGCCGTTGGAGACACAAAACATATTTTTTCTGGTGTTTTGTGCGCTAACTGTCAACGGCAATATAGCTAATTGTCTATTGGGTAAGGCATTTACTTATAAAAATTTAATTTACCTATAAAATTTGCAAAACATTACAGTAACTCTAGTCATTCTGCAATTAAAGAGTCTGGTATTTAGGACGTTTTCGGTTTCTAACTTCTTTTTTTTTTTCTGGTGGGTTTCTTTTGTCATGTCCTGATTTTACCAGGTTTTAACATGGAAGGTTTTTATAATTTTGAAAATGATCTGTACGCAATGTATGCATATATGTTATGTATGATTTTGCACTTTTTACTGATGTTCTTTTTTTCATATCCCTGGATGAACATCTCTATTAAAACAGAGAACATGTAGAACAGGATGGCGTGGATATGTCCAATTTTTTCCACTAAGAAGTTATAACGTCCTAATGAAATCAGGATGCTGGTAAGAGATCAGTGAGACGAGGCGTTTATGTATGGTAATCTTTAGGTTATGTATTTTTACACCCAGACAAACATATTCAGCATTGTTTTGCAGGAAAGAATGATATGGTCTTATTGTCAAAACAAAATTGGGGTTTTACATCTCTCTTAACAGTAAAGGTCATAACAGTAATTCCAGGATTCCACATTTTGTTGAGTGATTGAATAAAATGTCAAACCTGTTTGCAGTCTCAGCTTAATTTTACTGTGTTGAATTACTGTTAGACATATATTGCTATATAAGAGCCACATTTACGGTTTAAAGGTTTGTGACAATATCTAACCATAAAAGGTATTTCTAAAACCACAGTGTAAATAGTTTCTGACATTTGAACATTATCTTCTATGCAGCCTGCCAAGAATCATAGACAATAAAAACAGTACTAGAAAATAATTACAGAATATGGCTGAGATGTAAATTTTGTACTAAAAAGTTTCAGGCAATATCAGGGTTTCTTTGCCAATGATGTTACTTTGAATTGAAGTGCAACGATCTAAACTAGTGTCACATGAAGCCTCGTTTCTATATTTTATGACAAGCAAGACTTCAAAATCCTGGTAAAATATCCAGTCAAGTAGCACACAACAGAAGTATTCACACACTTCAGGTGGTATTCGATAAAAGTTAGTATTGATAGCCATGATAGAGAAAATCCAGTATCGCAAGACGAGATTTGGTGAAACTTGTAAATCTCACAGAATTTGAGTTAAACATGTGAGATTGGGATATCTATATTGTTAGAATGTACGTCAGTAATAAATATATTTATGCACTAAATCACAGCATAAAGAGAAGAAATGAGAAGATTGGAAGTGTTCAAAATTTCCACCATGGAAACACTATGCATTAGGTCGCCTATCACTGCATTATTTCAATAGCTCTTCTGCTGTCTTTCCTCCTAATTCTGTGTTAGTCTGTTTCTTTCTGTGTCTTTAATTATGTTGTATGTTTGCCTTAACTGTACCTTTTCTGTATCTTTTCTGCGACATATCATGGCCACAGACGTCCCGAGACTCTGATTCTCTTCTGTAGAGAAATTGTAGCTGGAGGTTTGTCGGTTTTTTTCGCTTGGTACAACATTACTCCTCTAAAATCTTGCCTGTCTGTGAACGCCACAAATGCCACATGTAATGTAATTGTGCTGTTAGGATGATTCCAGTACTCAATTGAGCAGTGCCTCATGTACAGCATGACGTTTTTTTTCTTCTGATAGAATACATGCTGTGTTTTCTTTGGATATAATGTTGCTGTCAACACATTTTGTGTACATCTTATCACAACATGTAGTTGTAAGAGTATATGAGACGGTGCATAGTAATTGGTCAAGATTCTTCTACATAATACCACAGTCCCACTGTTAAAAATTTACCTCCAAACTGTCCTGATAATGCAGTAGGAGCCATAACCTTGTTTGTGCAACCAACCTATATGCCCCGGTCACACTTACCCTAATGGTCGAATCTATATGTATGTGATTTCCTCTTGATTACCTCTTTCTAATGGCTCTAAACAAAGATCTCATACCTGAGAAGTACATGTTGAGCCATCCTGTGGATATGCATTTTATGCCCCCTCTATTCCTTATTATAGTTCCTCAATTCATAAATCAAAAACTTAATTTCAACAATTGTTTCTCGTATGATGTGCCAAAACTTTGAAATGATTTGTCACTTCGATCTGCTCCTACACTTTCATGTTTTAAAGGGCGACTTAAAAACTGTTTCAGAAGTCTTTCCCTCCCTAGTTTCTGACTACCGAACCCCGACGGTATCCTCAGTTACAATCCTTATTTTTTATGACTTTTGATTATGTCTTATGTTTTGGATAGTGTGCTTTAGAATCCGCGAGTACAGAGATTAAGCAGTCCATCTTGACTACTTGGGTACTTCAGTTCATATATAAAAAGTTCATTTCAGCAAGTGCTTCTGATATGATGCTCCAAAACTCTGGAATGATTTGCCACTGGAAATTTGAACTGCTCTCACACTGTCCTGTTTCAAAAGGCGACTTAGAACTTATCTGTTTCAGAAGTCTTTCCCTCCATAGGTTTTCTTACTACTGAACACCGATGGTCCCCTTGCTGATGACCCTATTATGTTTTACGACTTCTGACTTATGTATTACAATTTGGATGGTGTGCCCTAAAACCCGCAATTTCGGAGATTAAGCACATGGATACCTGATTGGGTCCGATCTTGGTGGGTCATACTTCTGTTACTGTCTATCTTTGGGGTTTTGCAAAGCCTTTCTTTACATTTGAACTAGTTATCCACTGTTTTCAAGATATGCCCAATCTTGCTTATAAAATGGAGCAGAATAATCTTTTCCCCTGGGAAAATAGGTCTTATAGAGGTCTTCTGCTTAATTTTCAATGGTTACAAGGAGTACATATGACTTTGTATTACTGGTCATCTTGAATCATTGTGGTCAGGCAGAGGTCCTAAGACCTACCTTTTTGGTCTTGTACTTATCTTTCAGTCAAAATTGCTATTAGAGTTCAATTTGTATCTGACATTTTTTCCTGCCTTGTTTGAGAGTATCGCTTGCAGAGGGCTCGATTCTAAAATCTACAAGGTCTTATGATAGGTCATATAATAAGAGCTGAAGTATTAACCACCAGGACTCAGTGTGCAACAACTAACAATCCTACTAAAGGATGGGGTACAAATTCCACACCCACATCTTCGGAGGTGCAAGATGGCTGTGTTGCCACCACCTGGTCCCCTAACCTGATCAAAAGTGAATAAAAAAATTATATATATAAAATAAGTAAATGTTTGATTCAACAAAAAAAATCCTTATGCTAGTGACAAAATTCTTTCTTTCTTCTTTTCCTGCCTGTAATAAAGTAGGTTTTTCAATCATTTCTTGGAAAGAACAATTAAAGCTATAATATCCTTGCAATTTACTTCAACATCTATCCTGGGGTTATTTGAAGGCAACTCATAATTTGTGGTCTACTAGTTTATTGAGTTCTGTTTCTTCTGGTGCCAAAACTCTTTTACGTTTGTCTTTCCAATGTATCATTACTCTAAAATATATTATATCATTCATCTGAACATTAATTGTAAAGTTGCCAGAACTTAATGATAAATAGGTTGTCTGCATTTGGTGAAAACATGCTTCATTTTAACACGCGCCTACGTGGAAATTTCAGCCACTGATTCCACTGGAACGGCTTGTTTCCTTCTTATACCCCTGCTCCACTTTTATGATCAGTTGTACTACCGAGCCATTTTACATATTCTTCATATAATGCTAATTTTCCCTTAATATTCTGAAACTACATAACCTACAAATAATTGATCCTATATCCTTGTTACAAAGGTATTTTAAGGGTGTCTGTATTATTATTATTATTATTTTTTTTTTTTTTGCATTGAAATCCATACTGAAAAGGCAGAGAAATTTCAAGTTGAAAATTAGACCTTTCATATTCACTGGTACCCCTCTAAATATCACAGCCTTTTTGCAATACTCTTTTTGGACTTATTTTACTTGGTATTTATACAAAGTGATGGATGATAAAAGTATAAAACATGTCTCCTCAGATATATGAAAAAAGGCATCGCTTATGAAAATTAATACTATACTATGTGTATGTTTATTATTATCTCTTTATATTATCTGTCCATTTATGGTATATTTTTTAAGGGGAGGGGAATTGGGGGCAGAAGAACTGGAAAGACTTGGAGGGTTTGGGGAATGGATGATTCTTCTGAGGTCATACAACTGGAAAATATAAAAGCCTTACATTCTGTTCAGACTGGCACAGAAGACAGCGTTGGCCTAGTAGGCTAGCAAGTTTGGCATCTAATCACAGGCTGTCACCCAGTGTGGGTTCCACTCCCACAAGTGACAATGCTGAGGTCCTGTCCCAATATGACCCTGGCTGTTGAACAGGATGTAAAATTTTGACCCCCTGGCAAAATGTAGGAGGATCAACAACTCCCGATCACTCTTGGAAAGCAAATAACTTTATTCAGCTGCATTTTTGTGCAAGATTGCTCGTTTAATTACAGGAGTGATTGTAACAGATTGTAATATCCGAGTGGTTGGTTGTAACACATAATATCAGACATGATAAGTTAAAATGGAAAAGCTGACTCCCATTTTTTAAAAACATGTTGACCATATTGGACAGTTGAACAGGATTTGGTACAAGTGAAAATATTGGTCTTATGAGCTCTGTGATGTCATTACCAAAACTCATAATTTGGGAAATAGATAAGCACGCTCATACCAGTGGATCAGGGGTATTAGATTTTGTGAGAAGTCTTCTACATTCTCTTGATGAAATCATATAAAACATGAAGCTGGAAAATAAATTATTTCTATCTGAACTTGTATATGTATTTTGGTGAACTAAAACATAGAAGAAATTCTATGATACTCCTTGATCAAACGAATGCATAATGTTTTGGGGTTTTTTGGTCTTGCCATTAAAACTGGACCAGTTAAAACGAAACCTGAATCAGGTTGGGTCTTGAATGAAGAGTGTCTGGTGTCATACACACATAACAAGTCTCTGTATCACTACATTGTCAAGCCATTTATAATCTGAGTCAGACTGAATTCGTGTGATATGTGGTGATGACTACAAGTACCTGACTTTTTGATGGGACTTCTGTTGGCAGTGTTTTCTCCTATAAACAATTACCTATATATTTATTGTGATTCAGGAATAGTATAAATATAACCAATTACACGGAAACTTTGACTGAATTATGAAAGCTGAAGAGGATGCTAACAGGATGCTTCTGTAAATAAAAACATTGGGATATATCTGAACATTAACTTCGTGGTATTGGGGTTTTAGTTACAGTTTGAGAGTTGTACACTCTAACTTGAATATATCAGTCTCAAATTCAACGATCAGTACTGTTAAACATCTGGACACAAGAAGGAAATCTATTCATGAAGCTACACTTCGACAGGTAAGGGCTTTCATATCTTCATTTCATAATCACTGGTATTTTATTTGTTTTTATTGTTTTTATTTATTTATTGTTCTACATCACACCTAGTCCCTATGTATCGGTTATATTGCGATGGATAGTTACAGAGGTGGAGGAAACCAGTACATACAGTTGGTCAAGATTTTGTACTGTAAATTACTGACCAATGGCAAGCAACTACCAGCTTCCCCACTTGAGGTTGGGCCAGGATTCCAATTCCTACCTCAGAGGTTGTTATTTAAGTATTATATAGGTAACATCAACATATAAAAATTAAAGCGTAGAATATTAGTCCTATGCTATTCCTTCTTGGTGTAGGTATCAAAGGTTAAAACTTGGGATTTTAAATTGCTCCTCCAAACAGCTATATCGTACAATGGTCAAGTACTATGTACTTTTTATTTGCAAATGTATTTGTAATGTAATGCCAACAAATATACCAGTAAGACTCCTACCTGTGTAATTTTGAATCTGGGTCCCAGCCTATTGAATCATTGATGTTGCCTTCACTATCCCAGCTGATTTAAAATGCAAAATCTTGACCAAATGATGTGCACTATTTTGTTCAACTCCTAAACAATTGATTGTGATATGAAATGTATTGAAATGGTGAGAACTACACTACAACAACATAAATAAATTGAACATAACAAAACTGTTCAACATTTTACTTCATATTGTCATTATCCTGAACTAAATCTTTGTCTTTGAAATAAAATCTAATGAATATGTACAATGTCTTCAATTGGTTAGATATCTAAGCATATTCCTGAACTGGGCAATAGCTCCACAGCTGATTGGGTTTTACAGAAATGTCAGATTTTACTATGACAGCAAAACTAGGTTTTAAAACTATTCTCAACACTTAAATTACCGGAATGCCTTATTTAAGCAAGTGGTTCTTCATGAACATAGAGGTTTTGTCTGCTAAACTGTTAAAAATAAATAAATGTATACCATTCAGGGTTTTGTGAAATGCATAGATTCGCTGAGAGTTCTAAGAAAAATATTACAGCTGAAGATAAGTGTATTAGTTTCCTATATTTGTACAAGAAGTATTAATTTTTTATGAGTTGGATTTTTATGTGTGATTAATTTTCGTTCACCATCCCTTTCACCACACTTTACAGGTCATGTCACAATGGGGTATATTAGAGGATGGAGGATTACAGTGCATACCAGTTGTTCAAGACTCGGCTCTTAAAACCATCAGACACCATCCAGTGACTATCTAATCTAATCTACTGCTTTGCAGGCGCAATATCTTCCCCACTAAGGGGAACTTAGTGAGCTATAGTAACAAATACATTAGTCATAAAGATAGTCGAGGAGCGATCAAGGTCAGTAATCTGGAGTTATTGGTGTGACCAAAGGGAAGGAGACTAGGTGGGGAAACTGGAGTTAAACAGGTGAGTTTTCAGGTGTTTCCTGAAGTTTGAGACAGGGGGACTGTTTCTTATTTGGAAGGAGCAAAAGTTCCAAAGAACAGGGGCATAGTGCCTGAAGGAATTCGAAAAGTGTTTGATTTGTGAACTGCGTGATCAAAGGTATTGATGTGAAGGAATTTAAGTTTAGGACTGCTTCGTCTTGTGTTTCTGGAGGAGGTGCATGGGTGAATTAATTATTAACTATCAACTTACCCACTTATATTTTGGACTGGGAATCAAACATGGTACCTGAGAGTAATATGGTGAATATGTTACCCACTACAGCCCAGTACTCCCACGTTTTGGTCAGATTTTTTTTCCTTCTAAGTGATGGACATGTCACAATAATATGTGACTTTAAATGTCTTTAAAAAGAATAGTATTGAATGCTTGAAGAATGTTATATACATGTATAATTTTGCATTGAACTTATTAGGACATGTAGAGACTCTGATTACAGAAACATCTTTTTCAAAAACATCCTTATAACTGGGGACTTCAATTCTGTTTTGATTGATGGTTGTTTTTATCCTCAGAATACCTCATTTCAAAACCAGTTTCTGTGTTTCAGCCTGTAAATTTATGCAAGCACAGTTTTAATACAGACCAATTAATTCAAGAATTCACAATTCTGTGAAGAAACAAAACGTGACCAACGTACGGAGTCACTATCAGGACATTAATTTTTTTTTTTCATTTTTCTAAATCTTGATCATGAAGAAACAAGTCTGAACCACCAGACAATCTCGGCTTAACTACTTATTATGCCATGAAAATTACTTATTATGTTGTATACACAAGAAGATCTGGTGATCAGGTGATGATCTGGTGCTCAACGGATCAATTCATGCATACAAAATAGGGTGGTAAAAGCAGATCTTCTCGAGCGCATCACATAACATGTGGTTGTCATGAGATAACAAGTGGTGCTCATGACATAATAAATCCTGAGCACAACATAATAAAATAGTGAGCATAACATAAAAAGTTTCCACAATAAGAAGAATGAGAAGTGAGCTCACTATAATAAGTAATGAGCACAGCATAATAACTACTGAGTACAATACCATAAACAGTGAGCACAATATAACATGTTATGAACACATCAAAATAAGTAATGATCACAGCATAATAAGTACTGACTACAATACCATTAGCAGTGAGCACAATATAATATGTCTTCAGGACAACAAAATAAGTAATAAGCACAACATAAGAAGAAGTGGACACAACCTTATAAGGAGGCAGCACAATCTCATGAATAATGAGCACAACATACTTATTAATGAGAAAGATATCATCTGAGCTGGTGCTCACAAGATGATTAGTGAGCACTGGATCTTCTGGTGATCATGACTTGGTACACGCTTAAATATAAATCAGAATGTCCCGACACAGGTTCCATACCAATGTCTGCGACCATTTAAAAAAGGCTACACCAAAGTCACGTGACGTTTACAACTGTCACTTCTGTGACATAATGCATTCATCATCGCAAAAGGCTTGCAGCATCACTTCAATGTGTTAACTATAGAACCATCTCTGGTTAGCCTTAACTTATGAATATGTTTCATAAACAGAGTCCTACTTCTGTTAAAATATTAAGGTTTGGTACATGTAGTTATTAAAATAACTATATAAAAACTGGTGAGATAATAATTTACATTATATTTATAAATAGAGTTTTCTTAAATAAATAAAAATAATTAATTAAATAAGATAAGGCTGACTAATGTAAGCTTTGTATGTGGTGATATTTGCTCTCGTTATTTCAATAGGATAATGTAAGCTTTGTATGTGGTGATATTTGCTCTCGTTATTTCAATAGGAAAGATCAGTGGGATAATATCTTTTCTCTGAAATAATAAGCATCTAAAGAAGTATAATATCCTCATGTCTCATAAATGATTAGGTGAATAATAAATTGTGTAATTTATTAACACACCAAAATTTTGAGAAAGTCTCATTAGTTTTATCATGATTAGTCATGATCTTTGTCAAAGATGATATTTTTGCCATCACGAAAATAATTCTTTTTTTGCAGATACTTCACGGATGTATCACTAAAATGAAAAAAAAATCTTTATAATTACCAATTCAATGGGTTTTTGGCATCACTTCTGGTGAAATAGAATTCATTGGGGTATTTATATATTTATTTGGGTTTTAACATAGCTTTCAACACATTGTATAGGCCATATCACGATGGGCAGAGGAAACCAGTACGTACAGTTGGCCAAGGTTCTCTACTGTAAACTGCCAACCAACGGCAAGCAACTACCAGCTTTCCCACTTGAGGTCGGGCTGGTTACCACTCTGCCACTGTGCCCCACCCCTCACTCGGAGTACAATGGCCAAGTATAATTGAAGACATTATTTAACAATACACAAACGTTAATTAAGTCAAATAACCCTGCCACCGAAATGTAGCTGGAGATGATGATTTATGAATGCAAAAACATACAATTAATATTAGGATGGCACAAAAAGACACCAAGAGATTAAAATACTTAGCCTAACGAATTCAAAGGAATTTTTTTTTTTTTTTTTTTTTTTGGGGGGGGGGGGGGGGGGGGGATTTGTGTCCCATGACATATTTTATATTATTGGATGTGTAACACATATACTGAATTTGGTTATAGAAATAAAGTGATGGGAGAAATTGAAATTGATGAAATAAGCAGATATTTTAAAACCCACATTTAAAAAAATGTAAAAATTAATATTTTATATTAAAATGGCATAAGCAAAATGAGGCATTTGGCAAAATGTATCTATTTTGCATTGATACATCACCAAGTCTTATAAATTATTATTAGCATAATAATATGCAACGAAGGAGAACTAGGGGCCTTAGAGTCTGCCTAGCAGAGATTAAGCGCTATAAAAGTACAGAATAGAAAAGTACAGAACAGAATAGGGGCCATGGTGGCGCAGTGGTAACACACTCACCTTCCACCTCAGAGGTCGACAGTTTAAAGCCCTGACTGTATGTGGGAAAGTTGGTAGTTGCCAATCAATGGTCAGCAGTTTACAGTAAAGAATCTTGACCAAGTGTATGTACTGATTTCATCAGCCCATTGAAACTACCTGTTGTGATATGACCTGTACAGTGTTGAAAGAGCGACTTAAAACCCCAATTAAATACTTAAAGAACAAAGGAGAACCATTTAAACATATTGAGTTGTTGGAAACCCATTCTAACATGAAATGACTGTGTGTTCGTGACTCCGATTGGTCGAGAATCATGGTAAAATTCTTGCATACATGTTGGCTATTCCGACAATAACCCTCTGCAAAGAATAGTAGATGTAAAAACAAACAAGTTGTACTCTACAATTTGTACTAATTATTTCACTTGAATATTTTGTCATGTTAGAATAAGAAAAATCTTCACCTTCACGGACTGAAATCTCAAACCCTGGTAAAACTCTGTGTATAGAATGGTTTGGAGGGGATTATAGTAAAGCAAGGAAGAGATGTTACAAGTAATATAATCTGAACCCCAGATTTACTGCTATGTTACTCTTGCTGAGGGCAAAACTACTTATGGCCATCTGGAGAACTGTCCCTAATACTTGGAGAGAGGTTTGAGGCTGCCGAATCTTAGCACCTTCTCCTCTGGTCATGCAAATGCTTTCTGATGCTGACTCCTTTCTGTCCATGGACTTATGATGTTCCCTTTACCCTGAGGATTTATTGCACAGTAGGATTTGATTCAAAAATTAGGCTCTTAAAAAGTTTATATATTATGATTATTATTATCATCGGACAATAAGTAGACACTACTATAAAAGCTAACAAGGTACCATAAGGTAGGTACAAAGACAATCAAGCCTTAAACATGTGTGCCAGACCCCAAACTCTCATTATTATCACATCATGAAGCATTCGACAATGACACTGCATGCGTTTCTTGAATAAATGAGTGTTTCAAAGTCACAAGATTCGGTTAATAAATAAGCTTTCAAACAAAAACAGATTTATCTGTATTTGTGGCTAAATTGTGATTCAGGTATTATTGTGAATTGTAGGGTCTTGAGTCAAGGGAAAAAGCCCTTTTAACCTACATATTTGATTTTGTGGTATATTTTCAGTGACAAAGATGAACTTCCCATTCTTCTGTGTGTTTGTGGTTGTATTTTGTGGTAAGTAAAAATTAAAAAAATATATATATCTATCAAAAGTTTGAGCTTTGTTGAACTTATAAATAACAGAAACTTTAAAAGAAAAAAACTTCAAGTTACTTTTGTTTGAATACATAGCTTGAATTAGTGGCATGTTTCCTCATTCAGAATTTTTATTGACTATTCTATCAATGTTTTTACAAATATCTTAATACCATATTCAGTATCCCCTGCTATTTTTTCATGCATATTTTACTCTCTCATCGCCAAACTACGGGCAACCGAACAGAAACGTGTGGGCACTATATTGATATCCATCTATAAAGCACATATATTAAATACATAGACCAAATGCAAGGTCCTTCCTTAGTGCATAATGATTCTCTGAGTATATCTTTGCCCAAAACAAAGTTTACTTCAGTGTAAAATCTCCTCAATCATATTAGTAGGATAGAAGTAACACTTTCAACTTTAGAAGTACATATCTCCCCATATAGCTGGATTTCTCAGCTTATAAAGACTTTGATATTACTTTGGCTGAGGTGTAATAAGCTAAACATGTTTGTCCCTTTTGTTTAAAAATAATAACTTTGTGCTTAATGAATTGGTATAAAAACGTAGGAATTTTATTATTTCAGTATAAATTTATCATAAAATACTTACTGGTATGCTTCTTTGGATTTGTCCAAAAACATATATAATCTCTTTGTTCATTTACAGCCCTGTCTACGGCATCGGGCTGTGAGCCCCCAGCTTGTCGAGAGGCATGTAGGGACGGATATGTGAGGGATAATAATGGCTGTGACACCTGTGAATGCATTGATGTTTGCCAGGTTTGTGTAATTATTTTAACTAAACATCTAACTCAGTGGTAGGATCTTAATTCTGAAAACAAGGTACCCAATGTATGTGATACATTTTGGTATTTCCTTTTCAGCCATTCCTTTATTTTCAGTTTGACTGAAAGAAGTTAAAAAGTAAAAGAAGAAAAATAACCTCCCCAAACATGGACGTCTTTACATGATTGGACTAAACATTACACATTTGGGTGGGAATATAGGATATAGATGAAGGCTAAGTGTCACTCCATTTGAAACTTACATAAAACCTTGGCCAAAAAACCCTGTGAATTGAAACCAATTAATTAATTCAATAACTGAATACCTTTTACTAAATGGTCAACCAATACAATCCTAGCAATGTTTCTTCTGTTGTGAATATCATCCATGGCTTTCACTAAATTAGTTCTGTGGTCTTTTTAATTTCAATACACAGTCAATATTGTTTCACCATGTCTCGTTACTGAGTACTGTTTTTCCTTTTTTGGGAAAATGTAATTTTGGTTGAAGCTTGAAAAGTGTGAATATAATCCGACTGCCACAAAGTTTAACCATGGATAGTGATAATGAATAAAATATGGATCTGTGACTGATAAAAAGCACTTTCCAGAAAAAATTTAGATTGCTCCTATGACAATGTTCATGCTGTGGGTAATTTGCTGTGGTGAGTTTTTCCATGTTACTATTCTGATTTCTACTGTACTTATTATATTCATTTATTTATTTGGGGTTTTACGTCGCTTTCAACACTGTATAGGTCATATTACTATGGGTAGTTTTTTGTTGAATGGGAAACCAGTACATGCAGTTGATCAAGGTTATGTACTGTAAACTGTCAACCATCGGTTAGTAACTAGTACTATAAACTTTCCCACATAAGGTCTGGGGTTTGAACCGCCAACCTCAGAGGTTGGTTGTGCTTATTTTAATACAGTAGGTTATTATGTTTGGTGTGTTTTGTTGTGTTTCAGGCATTGAACGCACTGGAAACTGCAAAATTATGTCTGTTTTTTTTTGTATTTAAGTTTTCAGCTTTCATAAGATTTCAATTTTTTTTGCCTTTCTTAGTCTCTAAATTTAGAGTCAAGGGAAAATGCCTCCTGTAAAGATTGTCTCCTGGAAAAAAGCCACATAGAATGCCTACTCCATATTTTGCATTCCAGAAATGCCTCCCAAGGAAAAATAAATTTATAACATTTCCACCACAAATAGTGTATTGTGTCAAAAGTGGAGTATAAAATGTAATAAGTAACTTAAAACTCATCTTTTCAACTGAAAAACATTTAAAATTTAAATATAATTTAAATCAAACCCTAATGCATTTCAGAACTACATTATAGCTCTATCATTTTCTTATTTTATTTGAGAATAGCTTCTTTCATGTGACATAATTTAGTTTGTAAATCAATAACAATGTACATTCATAGCCACAAAAAACACTCCTTTTAATGCACGCTGTAAGCCGCCAAACCACCCTCTTTTATCGATCGCTACACATGATTTCAATTGACATCTGATCCTGAGTATGTTTGAAAGGGTAGCTGCTCTTGTGATTAAATACATGGAGGATTATGGTAAACTCCTATTGTAGAGAAAATGCAAAGAATTGGAAAACAACCAGGAGGTATTTCTTCCAGGTAGTATTTTTCCATGGGGTATTTTTCCATGCACTCAAAATTTTATGCAGATTTAAAAATATTTATAAATATATCCACTGAACTAATTAGTATGAAAAAGGTTGTGAAATCAGTTCAATATAGAATGCATTGTGCTGAGGATGACAGACAAGCACCCTTTTGTTCTTGGCAGACTGCCCACTGAACTTAACTGCATTCCACTTTTGGAAAATAATGTAGTGTTAACTCCCCATTATCCAAAAATAATGAAGAATTTACACAATAGAAAGGTGACTGATCTGTGTTTTATGTAACATTAAAACAACACCTTACAAATTTTCAAAAATTGATGAAAATAAAAATAGACGCATGTGAAAAATCAGTGCCATTAATATCGGGAAAAACCTTATCTGTTTTTCCCTAATGAAATGTCACATTTAATATTTTTCAATGTGACTATTCAAACTCACAAATCTTTTCCTTGGCTTGGGTTATATGTATAGGTCAATGGCCAAGTAAATGTCCAATATTTCAAAATAATAGACTATTTACGAGGTCCCAAACCAAGTCAACAATCCATTATTTTCACATATTGGACACTTATGAGGCTATTAACCTATTCAAATTGCACCCATTCCTTAATTTGTAATTTAAAGTTGTTTAACCTCCTTACTTTCCATTCCTATATTTCAAATGTGTATTTTGGGGCTTTTATGATCATTTTAGTTGAAATAAATACAGAAGGGTTTATTTAGAATGTGTAAAAAAGGTTTTGTATATGGTCAAAATCACAGAGTTGAACAACTACCCATTAGTGAAAGATATTGGACACTTTTAACAAAAGAAAAACTCTCGGCTGTAATTTAATTAAGAATACACCAATCAATTAGCACTGTTTTCTTAGGTACTACTGTATAAGTAGAAATTTTGCTGGAAGGAAATTTCACTAATTTTTAATCTTAAAGAAATTCAGCAGAAATTATTTTCACCTGTGGTTAGCTTCAACTTGAGACATTGATACAGATTTTAACTTTTCATCAGGAACTGATTTTACTATCTTAGAGCATTAACTAAAATAGCTAAAATTAATGCCTATTGAATATTTCAACTTGTGCAGTATCTGAAGATATATCATCTATGATTCTAGTAGAACAAGCTTGTGGTACCAACTGCCCACCTGTAGCTACATGTATGGTCCACTCTTGTGTGTAGGTGGTGGACAGCGATTATTCTATATGTCTATTTGAGACACCTTCTAACCTCATTTTTAGGACCATACCTGTGAATATGGCTGTCAGTGTGTCCCAGTAGAATAAGATTATAGTACCAACTGTCCACCTGTAACTACATGTATGGTACACACTTGCATGCAGGTCGTGGACAATGGTTCTCATCTATGTCTGTTTCAACTGTAAATCTAAGACACCCTTTCATCTTATTTCAGGACCATACCTGTGAATTTGGCACCCAGTGTGTCCCAGTAGAACAGGCTTGTGGTGGCAACTGCCCGCGTGTAGCTGCCTGCATGGCCCACACTTGTCTGCAGGTGATGGACAGTGGTTCTTGTAGAGATCGTGTACAGAGGTGGTTCTTTGATACCCTCACCATGCAGTGTGATGTGTTCCAATATGGAGGGTGTGGAGGGAATGACAATAACTTCTTGACATTAGCAGAGTGTAATGAAGCATGTGCAATACTCAGAGATGTACCTCTTGACCCCCACTGTGAGGCTCTGAACTGTTCTTTGGCCTGTTCTTATGGTTACAAAAAAGATACCCTGGGCTGCGATATGTGCGAGTGTCAACCTAAGCATGTGTGTCCAGTTATTGATTGTGATCTATCCTGTCAACATGGTAAGGTCAAAGACAATGATGGTTGTGATTTGTGTGCCTGTAACTTGCTACCAATCTGCCCTGAACTCACGCATTGCAACAAGTCCTGTACATATGGTTTGATGAAGGATGACAGTAACTGTGACATTTGTCAGTGTAATGATCTTTGCCAGGTAAGATTGTGATATTTTTGTTTAATTATTTATTTATTTGGGTTTTAACGCCTCTTTCAACACATTTTATAGGTCATATCACAACGGGTAGTTTTATGGACAGAGGAAGCCAGTACATACAGTTTGTCAAAGTTCTGTACTGTAAACTGCCGACCAACAGCAAGCAACTACCGGCTTTCCCACTTGAGGTCATGCTGGAATTTGAATTCCGATCTCAGAGGTGTGAGGCGAGAGTATTGCCACTCTGCCACTGTGGCCCTTCCTTCCTTTTGTTTAAATTTACAAGAATAGTAAGTTAATACATACTTAGAATAAGAATTTTCACATTGAAAATGTTTTACGGTTTCAGTTTTATAATAATATAATGAACACATAAATTTACCAGTTGATTACTTTAGTATGCAGCTTGATGTTTAACTAAATTGAAGTGAACTAGGCAAAGAATATTGCCCAACCCAGCCTATATGCTGGATGATGCCTCTGGGATAATCTCATATTGTGTGTCACTGGATGCCTAACAGTTAATTACTTATACATTAGACTGGTTAAATAAAAATCAGTGCAAATTGAAAAAAGGTAGAATTTGAATCAGTTTAGAGGTCTCAACATCCTAAAATGCTTTTGGGACATAATTATTTACCCATAATTGGAACCAAATTCTGTGCAGCATGAGGTTCTAGTTATACAAAGTCTATTGTATGTATAAGTTTATAATGTTATTGATGCAAAGTTTCTTCAATATATAAACTTTACTGAGAAGTTAAATTTATGTAAATGTCTTCTTCCATGCATTATATTTCATGTGGGGTAGTATTTTGTTAGAAATTTAAAAGATGGATATACACTACAAAAATATTTCATAAATTTTAGCAGCTCTCATATGGAACATGAAAGTGGATGTAAAAGGGTTAAATTATAAAAAAACATTACTTAATTCAACATAAAAAATACTTGCAAAACTCTGCTAACAGGACATAACATGCCCCAGTGGACATCAATGTGACCAGGAATCTACAGAGTGTATGGCGGAATTCTGTAAGCCCTCGATCACATGTAGACCAGACCTCTGCTTTCTTGAACCTCTCACAGGAATGTGTAGAGCTGGCTTTCCCAGATGGTTCTTTAACCCTTCCACCGATACCTGTCAACGGTTCACCTATGGAGGATGCAGAGGTAATGCCAATAACTTTCATACAGAAGATGAATGCCAGTCATCTTGTGCTGGAATACCCAGCATGCCAAACTGTCCAACCGTGATGTGTGATATGGAACCTTGTGAGCATGGCTTGAAGACAAATGCACATGGATGTGAGGTTTGTGAATGCTATGAACCACCTGCCTGCACAGCCATTGATACTTGTGACTTGTCCTGTACATTTGGCTTTGAATTGGATGAAAATGACTGCCCAATTTGTAGCTGTAATAATCCTTGCCAGGTAGGTAAATTAAATTTACTGGGTTATATTTGTGAAGAAGAAAAATTTGTCAAAAATAGTAGAATTTAATTCTGTAACAGTCCAGTGCTAAATTACAAACATGTGAAGTCTCCCCACATGCAAAAGTGGTTTAATGTTACAGTATAATTACCCCAACAGCCCTTGTTTTCCACCCATGGTGTCCGGATGGGCGGGCGGGTGTCCGGGCGGGCGGCAGGAAATAGTTTGTCCGGGCTGTATCTCAGAAACCGTAAGGTGTAGGAAGTTGATACTTGGTAGGGACATTGGTTAGGGGGTGTAGGTGTGCAACGTCATGTTCTGACCTTGATTTGACCTTTGACCTTGCCATAGAGACCTTGACCTATAAAATCTTGTCCGGGCTATATCTCGGAAACCGTAAGGTGTAGGAAGTTGATACTTGGTGGGGATATTGGTTAGGGGGTGTAGGTGTGCAATGTCATGCTGTGACCTTGATTTGACCTTGCTGTAGTGACCTTGACCTATAAAATCTTGTCCGGGCTATATCTCGGAAACTGTAAGGTGTGGGAAGTTGATATTTGGTAGGGACATTGGTTAGGGGGTGTAGGTGTGCAACGTCATGGTGTGACCTTGATTTGACCTTTGACCTTGCCGTAGTGACCTTGACGTATAAAATCTTGTCCGGGCTATATCTCGGAAACCGTAAAGTGTAGGAAGTTGATACTTGGTAGGGACATTGGTTAGGGGGTGTAGTTGTGCAACGTCATGATCTGACCTTGATTTGACCTTTGACCTTGCCATAGTGACCTTAACCTATAAAAAAATCAGATTTAAAACACTTCGTTACATGCAATTTACAATTACTTTTCAATTTGATGTCACCATTTCCAATTGGCCAAAGAGCATGTGTTATATAATTTTTTTTGTCAGATATCAATTTTATGTGCTCTAGATACTATATTTTCACACAATATAGATAATCTGATTCAGCTATGTTTCCACAAAACTATTTAACAAAATAGTGACCATTTGAGTTTTTATCAGTACTGTGTAAAATTAATGCTTTATTTTTATTCGTCTGTAGTCTTTTTAATCATATTTGTTCTTTGTTTGAATGCAGCAACCAGTTGGGAGACATGTGGTAACCTCCTACCTGTATGAAATCTATCATAAGGTCGAGTCAAACAGAAAATATAGATCTTGTACAAGTATTTCTTCTATTTTCACACTAATCAAATAGGCCTACTGTTGATTTCAGGACACAGATTGTGTTTGGGGTGAGATGTGTGATGTGGTGTCAGACTGTACTACTACACCCTGTACGTATCATGCACAATGTAGACAGCAGCTCTGTTTCCTTCCCCCTGTCAAAGGTCTCTGCAGGGCCATGAAAGAAAGATGGTACTTCAACCCTGGAAATGATACCTGCAAAGTTTTCATGTATGGGGGTTGTCGTGGTAATCCCAACAATTTTGTAACTCAGTCTGAATGCCTGGAGGCTTGCAATGCTGAACCAGCTGAAGTCCAGGGTTGTAACCCTACAATGTGTCTCAAGTCTTGTTACCATGGGTTCAAGAAAGATGAAGCAGGTTGTGACCTTTGTGAATGTCAAACTAATGACATTGTCTGTCCTGACATGTCAGGATGTAACAGGACATGTGCTCTGTCTGGGTTTGTGGTCAACTCAGGTTGTAAACAATGTCAGTGCAATGAACCATGTGAGGTAAGTGACAAAGTCCTAACTTTCTGAATCGAATGCTGTAGCCTGTTTAGTTGAATTTCAAGGCCCCTGAAAAAATATTTAGTTTCTAAACTTTCTATTAATCTAAGGCCAGATTCACAAATCATGTAAAATTTGATTTTTTTTTCTCAACTCTCAAATTCATCTAAAATTTAAGATTTAAAAAAAAATCTAAAATCTGGAGTTTTTTTCAAATATAATATTGATCTTAGACTTAAGATTTAAAATAAATGTTATAATGTGTATTCTTTCTCAAATCAAAGATTTATCTCAGATGTAAGATTCAGATAGCATTCATTAAATATTTCAGGTTGAGTTTTGACTGAAGCCTTGTGTTAAACATCAGACTGCTTAGAGGATCACATCATAATGCTTCTCACGTTGTTATAATTGTTATACGAATACGCAGCATGATTTAAATAAATAGATTGCAATATAGATTATACAAAAAAGACATAAAAAATTAGTCAGCTTTATCATTGATCATGTTTCCATACTCTAAAGTAACTGGTCTCTTAATAGTTTTACTATCGTGTGTATGACAGCATGGTTATATCTTGCCTAAAGATGTTTCCTGTGACAAACAGACTGTCATGGATATTTACAACCAAAGTAAAGTCTCAATTAACATTAAGATTTACCGCAGTTTACAACATTTACATACATACCTTTTCTCCTTAAAACAAGGAACATTGGGGGTAGTTTCAAAAGTAGCTGTGCCAATTCAAATAGTAATAACTGTATCCAGTTATTTTAATAGTTACTTGTAGTGCCTAACATAATTCAATGCTTATTATTATTGCATGGGATCTATCGAAAATGTGTCAAAGAGGTAGTTCAGATGACACAAAAAGCTGCCTGATTACATCAAAACTTTTGAGATGTCTATGAAGCTTAATTCCTATTATACAATCTGTTTTTGGTATCATCTTAAACCATAATTTTGTTTATGATAGTAAGCAAATAACTTAATAATACACATTCCTTGTGGAGCATTAACATATATTGTACTAAATGTTTGATTTCATCAATGTTTTTGAAACAAAGATAATTTGTGATGAACCTTTAAGCACACACATAGTACAAGAGGTGTATGTGTTCATCTGTTAGGACCATGCCTGTGGTGCTGATGAGGAATGTATTGAAGAGATAACTGAATGCAGCATACCTCCATGTCTTCCTGAGCCAAGATGTGTGCCACTCACTGACTCTACACCAGCTATATGTTTGTTACCACGTCAAGTTGGGCCATGCAGGTTAATTTATATACTTTACTGTTTCACAAAAGTTTCTTTTTTACCTTGAAGAATGTTACTAACAAGGATACATATATGTTATTTCCATGGTTGGCATATAAATATCCTCATGTTTTGGAACTATGAATTTTTTTTTGTTACTTTGGTTTGTTGAACCTTAAAATCTGCTGACACATATATTAAGCAGTATAAAAAGTCTGATTAGATTAGGTTATATTTAGAACTGAGTTATGATTCAATATTTATCTGTCACTAATATATTTATTCACATCTAACAGTTATTGGTGATTTGACTTATCTCTGATAGAACATTTACATGTACATGTATTTCATTTGGTATTATTTTATTTTTTGAACACTTATAAAACCATCACTATTCAGCATGATAAGAACTGAGGAGTTTATTAAACAGCTGATGTTTATTTAAAGTTTATTTATTTTTTCACTGTAAACATTATTTTCTGCAACAGAAACTAGGAATCAAGAAGAGAATCTTTTGACATAGCTTTTAAATTTTCTGTTATACTGATTTTTTTTTCTAATTTAGGCTGCAGTGAGAAAAGATAGGAAAACTTCAGTGTTTATTTTTTTTTCAAATGCAGGCTGGTAACAAAATATAGTGAAATGAAAGCACTTTTTTAAAATGCAATCTGATAAGAAAAAGATAGTTAAACCTTTAAGTACCCATTTTGAAATGCAGACAGCTGACAGAATGTAATTTTAAAAACGTACTTTTTCAAATGCAGGCTTATAAGAGAAAGATAGTGAAACTGAATAACTTGTTAGAAGTGCAAGCAGATAGCAAAACTTAGAATTGGCAAAGTTTAAATTTGATATGATTATTGATTAATAAAGATCTCAGACCTTCTTTATGTTCAGTAAGATAAATATAATTAAGCTTATATTTGAGATTTTACTCCATACACAGAGCCATGGTCAGGAGGTGGTATTACAACACAGAGATTGGAAAGTGCCAGACTTTTCTCTATGGAGGCTGTGATGGGAATGACAACAGATTTGTCACTAGGGACGAATGTCTTAATACTTGTGTCTCTGGCAATACTGTGACCACCACAGTCTGTCCACCAGTTGACTGCCCTGAAAGCTGTTCACTTGGACTGAACAAAGAACAGGTAGATCAACAGAAATTATGGCCTTGTATTTGTATGTATTTGTATTTTATACTCAATCCAATATCTCCATGTACTACAGGGGCCATATTCACAAAAGGGATCAAGCTCAACTTAAGCTGATTTTTGGCTCAAGTTAAGCTAAAAACTGGATCAGGATCAAGTTAGTATTCACAAAGAATTTGAGCTGATTTTTGGCTCAAATTTTGGCTTAACTTTGATCCAGCTAGGTTGGTGGATTAAGTTTTGGATCAAAGTTTGTGGCTTTATAATTAACTAAAATAGCAAACATATGAAAAATAAATCATTGGTTAATAATCTTCAATCCTTTATGTTGTTAATTAATAAGTTTTTAATACTTTTTTCTTGCTTTAAGTAGGCTTATATTGATGTGTAAAATGGGTCAGATTTTGTTGTTTATTCTGGATCAAAAGTGGGCGGAGCCTAAATTTTTGGATTAAATTTGAAATATTTAAAAATTCTTCAGTGAAAAAAAATATGAACCAAATTTATATCAAAGTATATTTTGTGGAAATTCAGACACAAAAAGGCTGTTTAAAATGAATAAAAGTAATTAACTTGTGCGTTGCTAAGAGAAAGTTTTACAAATTTTTGGCTCAGCTGATCCTTCCTTTGTGAATACAGACTTGAGCCAAAGATCAGCTGAGCCATTTTCCTTGATCCTGATCTGATCTTGAGCTGATTTTTCGCTCAGCTTGATCCATGTTAGTGAATACGGGCCCAGGACTCAAAGCGCTATATGACCCATCCAACTGCACAAGTACAGCCCAAGCTCTCATGTGACTGACGTTCCCCTAACTGTAAGACAGACGTTCAAGGATGACCATTTATTAATGTCTTTGAGGTTCTTTAGCCTGCCACTGGGGACCACCATTTTAAGTGGTCATCCGAGTCACTATGTATCTGCCTGTACCTGGGTTTGAACCCACGTCCTCTGAGTTCCTAGGTGAGTGTGTCACCCACTAGGCCACAGTGGCCTTGATTTCCATTTAAATACAATTTATCTGTAACATATTGTAACAATTTATGAATGCATGCACGCTACTCATGGTTGAAAGACTAAACTAAATAATTTATGCTGTGTAAAGTAAATTACCAAACTGTGAATATAGCATATCTTTCATGGTTCTATGGTTGTGTGTGCCTGATATTTGTTGTATTTATATCACAGAACATACTTTTATATTTAGGTCTGTTGTGCTTCAATTTTTATTAAATCTATATTTTAGCTTGTGGCAGAACTGTGGTGTAATACACATATTATACTATACATCAATGAACTTAATAATGGCCTTATATATTTACATATCAGAACCAAGCACATGACCTGGATGTCTGTATTTTTCTTCATACAAATAATCTACTTAGAGTTTAAATTAAGTTATATGTACTACTATATCATAATTTGTCCATGGTGCATTTTATATGGTATATCTGAACTACTACTACTAATGCTACTTCTAGTACTACTTCTACTGCCACCACCACCTCCACACCACTACTAGTATTAAGTAATGGTAAAGACATGCGACTACAAATTTCTTATAGTTAAAGCCAACACTGGTCACTATTTATCTTTTCAAATTTTCAGGACTCTTCAGGCTGTATAACCCACTGCACCTGCCAATGTCCACCTCCTCAGTGTGAGTTTCCATGTACATTTGGTTACCTGAAGGACACTGAAGGCTGTGACATATGCTCCTGTGTCCCTCCCCCTTGTCCTACCTGTCCTGTTGGTGAGTGCTCATATGGACACATGAAGGGAGAGGAGGGATGTGACAGATGTGGACAATGCTTTAATCCTTGTATGGTGAGCAATTTTATGAATTTTAGCGTGTATAGTAGCTATCAACACATTTTATGCATCATGTCAAATTGGGGCAGTTTTAAAATAGAGAATACACGTGCAGAGCAGAAACTTCTGACCCTTTATTATCCAATATGGATTGTATTTGACCTAAATGCCAGTAATATAGACTGGGTAATTCCCCCCATACTTGTATTACCATTTAATAAAAAAAACATTAAATAAAACAAGCATGATAAAAGTAAAATATCCCTCATTAGATATACTCAAAGAAACTATATCAGTCATAAAGATTAATAATATTAAACCCATGCTACTCACTCATCTTATACTGTCAATTTCATTAACTATGTATAATTTTATTTTGTACATACCATTTGGAAATTTATAATATTATCTCGTTTCTAACTCCACCTGTTAATGGCTACCTGTAGTTAGTGGTATATATTTTTATCTGAAACTTTGCACAAATAAATTTTGGAATCTTTTTAGATAACATAAATCCTCTGAAATGTTTAAAGACTACAAGTGGTTTTGTTATTCAGTAACACATGTTCTGCATTGGCACCACAAAATTATTTGTTACATTGCACTGAAAACTAGAAAAGCAATCTCCTCCAATGCCATATGTATACACTTTGGCTTATGAATGAAATGATAATTTTTTTTTTAATTCCTGGATCCAGACAGTGATCTGAATCACCACCAAAATTTAACCATCTGTTCCTTGTACCATTGTTGAAACTTTGTGAAAATTTCTTCAAAATCCATCCGCAACTTTTTGAGTTATTTTGCTAACAAACAGACAAACAAACGCCATCAATGACATAAATATCTTTGTCAGAGGTTAAAAATTAGTTTGTAATAATTATAATACAGTGTCTATAATACTGACAGGATTACCAGCTTTGTGGTACTGGAGAGAAATGTGTTTCAAAACTGTTTGAGTGTGAAGAATTTGATAGCTGTGAGTCTGAAACCATGCTCAGACCAGTTTGTGTGAAAGGTAAACCACTACTTTACTTTGTACATTGTTTATGGTCAACACCAAAATAACAAAGTATTAAAGTAATATTTTTAACCTTTGCAAAATACATCTTTTCAAAAACCTGAAGATATCTTATGAGAAGAAAACCATTACAAATTAGTTTTGAAAGTTTAAAATTTGTCATTACTTACCTCTACCAATTGTATTTTATCCAAACAAATTAATGCAAGACCAAATTGTATAATACGTGTACATTGTACATCATTTTACTTGCTCTGACAGTAATGATCGAAATGTTGTACTATAGGTAAAATGCTTTCATGCCCATTTAGAATAGAAAACAAATTTATTATAATTAAACATTTATTTACCACTGTGATATTTATAAATAAAAATATTTAATAAGTGATAAGTATAACAGAATGCAATACCTTAATTCATCAATACTTAAATCAGATCGCTAAAACAGGAGGAGGATTTAATATTTGTGATATTTCTGATTTCTTCAGATTCAGTTCAAACAGGGTATAATAACTGTATTTTTCTGTCACTGTGAAACAGAAAACAAAGCAGGTAGATGTCCAGCTATTACAACAGTGCCACAGTTACCGGACACATGTTCCAATGATGCAGAATGTCCCGAAATTGACAAGTGCTGTAGGGATCAAGAGGGTTCTCAGAGCTGTATCACTCCTGGTAAATTAATTGCAATAGTTCTCATAGTGCCTAATCCTGCTAAATACGAATTATAAAGGTCCTCAAGTAATCATACATTGGTTTAATAGCTTCACAGACAAGGTGATAATACAGCTTTGTATAATAGATAATCAGCTGAAGAAAACAAAAAAGGATATAAAGTTCATAATAATGACAAGCTATAACAAATGCAGCAATAGAAGTAACTTTAACAAGTTGCCATAACAAAAAGCTATCATAAGCAGAATTTTAGAAACACCTATATGAGAATAACTGCTTGAAAGAAAAGGTTTGCAGTTAAATGCCAGAATTTGGACAACATTAGTATACACATAGCACATTGACTTATGCTAGGTTTGATTTTGTAAGTGACCATAGAAGCTCTGTGCCAGACTTAGTTGTTTGAAATACTAATATATGGACAATGAAGTAACTGCAATGGCAATGTCTTTTTACTGAAGATTACCCAATGGCCTGTATGGAAGTTCCTGTGTCTTTGCCGTGCAGTCCTTCAGAAAAGCGTTGGTACTTTGATAAAGAAAAAGGAGAATGTTTGACATTCAAAGATTCTGAATATGGATGTGATACTCCATACAACAGGTACTGAGTAGCTCAACTGTCACTTAAACATGTTGTTAAGTACACTACCAAATCATAGAAAAATTTCTTTGACCATTTCATAATATTATGTATAAATGTACGACTATCATTTGGATTTGAAATGATTTGCCCAATGATACATGTACGTTTGGCCACTTCTCTCCACTCTTTCAGAAAGAAGCTCAAAACCTATCTCTTTGCAAAAGCATATCCACCCTATTTCTGCTTTTTCCGATACATCTCAGTGGCACTGACCCCTGCTGTGTCTCAGGTTAATGATTATAGTTCTCTGCTTTTTCTGTTTGGTGTGCCTAATATCTGTCTTTAGATGGAGATTAAGTGCTATAAAAATCCTATTAGAATTAGAATCATACACACAGATGTTAGTGAAATTGTTAATATACTTTCTGATATGAGGTCATCATAACATAATCACTGCAAAATATGGAGTTGGACTGAATTTCCCAGTGTGTTTATATATCATCCATACATATAGAGTCCAGTACATATATATTCTACAGTCAGATAATTCCAAAGGTCTTCTTTAACATGTTTTGAGAAACTCTAGTATTAGAGTGTAACAAGATATACATGTATTTTATTTGATATTTAGTGTAATTGAAATAGATGTCTGTCAGAGCGAGACATTCTTGTCCATTTTTTGGGGGCAGATTTCTCACCAAGGCTACCTGTGATTTGATTTATGCAATGGATAGTCCTTCTCATCATCCTGGTGTGCCACTCCGAGTGTCCAGACAATGTATTTGGAGTGTGTGAAAATACATGTATTTTCAGAGTGCATTCTTGTACCTTTTTTAAAGATTTCCCACCAAGGATGCCTGTGATTGGACTTGTGCTGCAGTGTACACCTTCCCACCTCCTGATGTACCATTGCCTAGATGTGAGTTTGGACATAAAACAGACCAGTATGGAAGACCAACACCAATCTGTAAAGATGACCCTTGTTGGGTGAGAAAATTCCTTAATTCACTGAAAGACTGCCAATCTTTCAATACCACAAGAAAGATGGTAACTTCGGTCAAACTGAAGGTTTTAATTCAAAATGCCTGAAATCACTGATAGAAAAGCTGTAGTGTTGAGTAAAACTGTGAAATCTTTAGTTGCACCTATAGTAAGTGGGACAACATAAACACTGAAGGATTAATGCAATGCATGGTTGTTATTAAATTATTAAGACAATAATTGTTAGATGACTTTGTTATTCAAGCATTTCTCTCTAAAAGCATCTGTTTGAAAGTATAGATACCAAATAGCTGCTCTTTAAGAGCCAAATAATCTTCAACATAACCCATGGTTTGAAAGGTAAATAATGATATAAACTTTCAAAAGATTAAACTTTAATAAAAAATGTTACAATAGAATGCAAAATGGCAGTTGATACAGAAGATATTAAATGTTACAGTCACATCAGATTTTTAAATTCCTAATACAGAATTTTGTGTTGTTATTATCGAAGTAATGACCAACTTATTTTACCCCACTACCCTTAAAGGCTGTTATTAATTTCCCCCACTGGCAGCTGATTTGTTGGCACATGACTGGGTGGTGGGAGAATCTTTCCAGACCGTATATCAAAATAGTAAGGTATAGGAAGTTCATAGTTGGCAGGCTTATTAGTTTGAGAAATAAAGAAATACGACAATAGTGCATGACATTGACTTTCCACAGTGACCTTGACCCTTAAAGTCTGGCTTAGATCATAATTCTGAATATTGTAAGACATAGGAATTTCATACTTGGTATGAAGGGTTTACAAGTGCGATATTATGATGTGATTATAGTTTTCTACATTTGACCTTGCTGCAATGTGTTTGACCTAAATAAGTGCAAAAATAGCATGGCACAATTCGATAGCACTTCTTGTGTTGACATATTCTAACAGGTTGTAAGGTAAGAGCATCTACGATGCTACTTTTATTAATCTATTTCTTTATCAAACATAGCCGTTGAAACAGATTGTAATGCTGTAATTCACAAACAATGACAAGAAGTTTGTTAGTATCACCACTGAAAACACACCTTCATAATATTAACATATTTTATCATGTAAAATCTTTGTGGTTTTGTGTTTCAGTTCACGGATTGTGCTTATGGCTACATGTGTCAGCATGTTCCACAAGAGGTGTGTACTGATCCCATGGATTGTCCTCTTACTGCTGCTTGTGTCAGTAAGTGCAGTGAATTTCCTTATATTTTCCCCTATTACTTTACGAGTTAATGCACAAAGTTTAGGCTTTTACTAACCACACCATTATAAGGATCACCCACCTGTGCATCAAGTTAATTAAAGAATCCTTAAGTTTCCAATCTTGACCTGTTGGTTAGTTGGTCAAGTCAGTGTTAATTTATTTTTTAAATAAGTTGTGTTTTTTTATATATGAAATTTTAAAATGCATTAAAATACCACAGAAAGATAAAACATGATTATTGGTATAATTTTTTATGGCCTCAGGAGCTGACGAAAATGCTCAATGAAATTGCAGTAAACATTTTTGAGTTTTGCAAATGTTGGAAGGAACTGTTTGGTGAAGGTTAAAACATGATGGGTATGTAATCCATTTAATATAATAGAAGGTTTTCAAAACATTTTATGTACACTGTTTATGAAACGTTTAATGACAAATGTTAGAAAACAGTACAAATGAACATAAATAAATAAATAAATAAATGTCTCAAAAATATTACTTTGGCATTGCATAGCAATATTAACATAAATTATGGTCAGAGGTCAAATTCAATATGTTTATAGGTTCCTCTCGAATGAAAATAATATTATGTCTAAAATTGTAAGATAGTTGCTTAAAATTATGCCCCCATTCAAATCTTAATTTTAAGCATTGCAGATAGAGCCATTTTTGACAAAGTCCTCTAAAATCCCCTATTATTGCTCACTGCCATCTTTGTTTGCAAATGTTTGAAGGTAAATGTTTAATAATTAAACATTCTGAAAATATGGTCACAAAAATGTTTGTGATAGAATGCTTTCTAAACATTTGATGTAGAACATTTTAAAATGATGGGTATGAAAACCAATTGCTATTAAATGTTTGTAAAACATTTTCAGAACAAACATTTACAAAACATTGTCAACAGATGTTGGTTAAACATTTTATGTACTGGTATGCTGTTTATCAAACATTTCATAATAAATGTTTGAAAAATATTTCCAGGATAACCTTCATTTCTTGAGCTAATTTAGAAATTTGTAAAAAATGTTTCCAGTCAAACCTCAGTTTCTCCAGGTATTTTACAAAGGTTATAAATGGTTTCAGCAAAAACATTTGTATAGAGAATGCTTATTAAATGTTTTTTAAGCATTACAGTGTAAATGTTTACTTGGAAACTTTTAGTAACCCAAAAGATAGGGTTTAAAAACATTTTGTATAATTCAAAGTCAATTTTTTTGACTGTCTCAGTTGTATTTTGAAGTTTTATTACCCCACAGCCCTTAAGGGCTGTACAGGTATTGTTTTCACCCATGTTGTCCAGGCAGGCAGGTAGGCAGTGGGAAAAAGTTTGTCTGGGCTATATCTCAGAAACCAAAAGGTGTAGGAAGTTGATACTTGGTAGGGACATTGGTTAGGGGGTGAAGGTGTGCAATGTCTGACCTTGATTTGACCTTTGACCTTGCTGTAGTGACATTGAGTTTGAAAATCTTGTCCGGGCTATATCTCGGAAACCATAAGATGCAGGAAGTTTATACTTGGTAGGACATTGGTTAAGGGGGTGTAGGTGTGAAACCTCATGATGTGACCTTGATTTGACCTTTGACCTTGCTGTAGTGACCTTGACCTATAAAATCTTGTCCAGGCTTTATCTCGAAGCTGATACTTGCTAGGGACATTGGTTGAGGGTTGCAGATGTGCAATGTCATGGTGTGAACTTGATTTGACCCCACAGCCCTTAAGGGCTATACGGGTATTGTTTTCACCCATATTGTCCAGGCAGGTGGGTGGGCAGTGGGAAAAAGTTTGTCCGGGCTATATCTCAGAAACCATAAGGTGTAGGAAGTTGATACTTGGTAGGAACATTAGTTAGGGTGTGTAGGTGTGCAACATCATGGTGTGACCTTGATTTGACCATTGGCCTTGCTGTAGTGACCTTGACCTATAAAATCTTGTCCAGGCTATATCTCAAAGCTGATACTTGGTAGGGACATTGGTTGAGGGTTGCAGGTGTGCAATGTCATGGTGTGACCTTGATTTGACCTTTGATCTTGCTGTAGTGACCTTGACCTTTAATATTTTGTCTGGGTAATATCTCTAAAACTGTATAGGAAGTTAATACTTAGGACATTGCTTAGGGGTTGTAGGTGTGCAACATCATGGTATGATCTTGATTTGACCTTGATCTTGATTTGACCTTGATCTTGATTTGACCTTTGACCTTGTCTTAGTGACCATGAGTTTTAAAATCTTGTCTGGGCTATTTCTGGGATTCTGTAAGGTGTAGAAGGTTGACACTTGGTAGGGACATTGGTTAGGGGGTGTAGTTGCACATCATTGAACCAATCTCGGGTTATACCCACTCAAAGATTTTTAAAAAGGTGACTGGATATACCTATAATTCAATACAGCCTTTAAAAGTTTCCCCCAATGTTAAATCATTCTATAAAGTGTACGGTAAGAAATCTAAAATTCCACACCTGTAAAACCTTAGTTAATTTTACGAAGAAAATCATGTTTTGTCTTAGAATTGGTATTTTTCCGTTCAAAAAGCCTTAATTTACTATAAATTCAAGAAATCTCATCTCAGTTCATTTATTTTATTTGTCTTTCCCTATGTGGCGAATTTTAGATTTCTTAATCTACAATCAACAAGCTCTCAGGTCCATAACTTATAAATTATTCAATTTAGAGTTTTTTTTTCAAAAATGTTGTTCAGCTACTTTTTGATGTTCTGTGTTATGGCAAATTTTCAGACCTATAACTTCACAGCTAACTGAGTAGTAGCTGCTTTGCTATTTTACTAATGAGTAAATCACTTGTAAATTTAAAAGTATCAAATTTAGAGGTTTTTATCAAACATGTGGTTCATCTACATGTTTGATGTTCTGTGTCATTACAAATTTTCTGTAGCCATAATGGTGAGTGGTAAATAATGCTACTTTGACATTTTGCCAATGAGTAAGTCGCTTTTAACTTCAGAAGTATTCAATTTTGAGGTTTGTTATTAAATATGTTATCCTCTGGGTACTAAGGACTACTCCTCTAGGACCTCTGAAAAGTTTAGAATTTTCAAAATTTTGGCTGCCATCTTGGATTTTGGTGGAAATGGAAAATGTTGTTTATCTTGAAAACATCCAAAATTGTTTGGCACACTTTGTCTCTGGTGCTTCCAGATTTTCTTATGTCACTCCAACTTTAAAGACTCTCCACTGGCTTCCTGTTAAACAACGAATCATTTTCAACACCCTGGTACTTATACATAAGTATGTTACCACTGACAAGCCAAAATATTTTGCCCTGTATGTGTCTTTATATACATTTGCTGTTGAAACAAGAAGTTGTAATCTAGAAAAGATGTTTTTCAAAGTTCGCATCAACAGTTCTTCAGTTCATAAGTCTAAAGCTCATTTCGACAAGTGTTTCTCATATGATGCTCCAAAACTCTGGAATAATTTGCCACTGGAAATCTGAACTGTTCCAACACTATCCTGTTTCAAAAGGTGACTTACTTATCTGCTTCAGAAGTCTTTCCCTCCCAAGATTTTTTTACGATTTGGATGGTGTACCTCAGAATCTTCGAGTTCCGCCATTAAGCACATAGATACCTGATCTCAAAAACCACAAGAGATAGTGCGATTTCAGGCAGATATTTGACCCTCCAGGGTACTAAAGACTACTCCTCCAGGAGCTCTGAAAAATATTGACTTTTCCAAATCCCGCTGTCATCTTGAATTTTGGTGGAAATGGAAAATGAAATTTATCTCCAAAACTGTAAGGGATAGAGCAATTTCAGGCAAATTTTGGACCCACAGGATACTAAGAACTACTCCTCTAGGATTTTTGAAAAATTTTGACTTTTCTGAATTTCGGCCACCATCTTGAATTTTTGAGGAAATGGAAAATGTTGTTTATTTTTAAAGCTGTTACAGGCAGAGCGATTTCGGGCAAATGTTGTCCCCACTGGGTAATAAGGACTCCTTTAAAGTTGAGTAATAATGTAGAATTTTCTTAATTAATTCTTAATCATGAAAAATGCTGTTCAGTTTAAACATATTTTATTAACAGTTGGGCAACAATCGTAAATTACAATTATATTAAGCCCTCTTGCGGGATGAGGTATGTACAGATTAGATATAAATGAGGCTGCACACTGTCAGATAGATCACTGCTGGTAAGTGAATAGATTAGAATCAACTATGAATTTGTGGACTGCTTGAAAATATTTAAAGCTTTCATCGTAGCTTTGATTCAAATTTCCATAAAGCATCAGGTTGAGTAATGTCTTATTATCAGAAGGGGGAAAGGCACTTAAGAGATCACCTCTGATTCCAGCATACAATGGGCAAGATAAGAAATAGTGTGATGTGTCTTCTATCGGATAGTTGCAGGCACAAGATGAGTAGTTAATAACATGCATATTCACATTTAAATCATAATTCATCTTGCTACAACCTAGCCTTGAACAGGTGTGGTGGATATTAGCAAAACGGGTGACAGAACTGAAGAGTGTTTTTGTTTCTTTATTAAGCCAATTGATTGAGTACACTTTTTGCAAAGCTCGTGAAAAAGAGCCCAAAGATTGTTTCAATTTTAAGTTGCTGGGAAGAGAGTTCCAGAGTTTGGAACCAAACACAGAAAAAGAATGTTCCCTCAGTTTTGTCCTTACAGTTGGAATTGGATAGTTTCCAACTGAGAGTCTCGAGTTTATACCTGGTCTTAGTCTTTCTAGGTTAGGTGGAATCTGTGTAATTTTGGTTGCCAGAATATCTGCCAAATAGCTTGGAGCAAGGTCGGTTGAAATTTTGTACATCATCCTCAATATGTGAATTTCACGCCTTGTTGACAATAACTCCCAGCTCGTTTCCCTATAAAGCTATATTGGATCTTGCTGGAGCTCCTGTAATGAGTCTCATTGCCTCAACAACTAAATGATCAAGTCTAGCAAGTAAGCTGGTTGGTGCTCCAGACCAAACTATATCTCCATATTCCATTATAGGCCTTATATAAGATAAAAAGATCTTTTCAATGACTGCTCTATTTAGTTTAAATTTTAACGGTTTGAGTAGTCCGAGAAGAGTAGAACATTTTTTGACTAAACTATTGATGTGGTGGTCCCATTTTAGAGTGTGTGTAATCCACAATCCCACATGTTTGTGAGAAGATACATTAGTAATGGGCGTGTGTAAAAGATAAGCCTTTTGTGCCTAATTTGAGTATTTTGCTTTAATGAGATCACTGAGGACTCTGTTTTTGATGGACAGAATTTTATTAACCATTGATAAGCCCAGTTTTCAATATTAGCCAAGTCGTTTTTTATAAAATTAGTTGCAATTTCTGGGTTGGACGTTTTTACAAAAAGACAAGTGTCATCAGCAAATAATCTTATGTCACAGTGATTAACAACTGAGGTTATATCATTAATAAATACATGGGAAAGCAATGGACCTAGTACAGAGCCTTGAGGGACTCCTGCGTTAACTTTTACCCAATCAGAGCATTGACCATTAGTAACAACTCTTTGGAAATGATTAGACAGATAGTCAGAGAACCATTTCAACAAATTACCACCAATACCAAATTTGTGTAACTTAAGTAGTAAAATGCTGTTTCTCTTCAAAACCATGTTAGCTGTCCTTTTCCGGTAGATACATCTTACATCTGTCCACAGATGCATCCTTCGTTTAGTTTAAACACCTTTCATGCATAGTAAAGCCAACATGAAAACTAACCTCCCTCATATACCCAAGCCAGACAGAGCAACATGCAAATATGTTAGAATACAATCAATGTCTCAGAAATCCAATTGCAGATTGACAAGCATCACAGGCTCCTCCCACAAACTATATTATCCAGACAGTACATAACAGCATGTTTCTTCCAAATCTTTGAGTTGTTACAAGTTCTTGTAGTCAATTTTGGTTGGCACAGTCATTCTCTGAGTTTATTCAAAATGGAAAATCCCTACTATTTCAAAATGCTGTTATAAAATGCCTGCTATGAAAACTATTTCATTCATGTAGAATCCAATTTCAGCTATCAAGTCACTGGTCTTGACATTTACAAGACTACCTATTCAACCTCTAAAATTAATCTAAGGAATAAACATACTGTCAGATAGAATGTGGAAGTTCAGTAACAAGTGATAGAAACATGCAAAGTTTGACATGAAAATGTATAACAAGTAGTGTGTAATGTGAATACTGAAATTTGTGAAATAACAAAAAATTGTCAAAGCAGTAATATACAATAAAACATGTCCAGAGTATTTCTAGTGTTTTTACTTTGATGGATCACTCTTACAATTAATGATCACCTAATGTCTTACAAATAGGTATGGTGATACTGGCCTTTTCCAAACTTCTCTCACTGAGTTACACCAATCCAATCTCGTACACCCCCACTGATGTGATGAATTGTTCAAACGTTGAAGCCAGTGAATAATCAAATAATCAATCAGCTTCTAATGATTACAACCATTGAATGATTGAAATATACACAAGTACCAAATTGAAAATACAAAAGTAAAGTTGGCGATAAATCAATGTCTCACATTATGATAGGTTAAACTTTGTAATTTTAACAAATTTAAATGCTTTAAAGATTTAACACTATAATAAAACTGTGTTGTACAGGTAAGGTGAATAAGACGGGTATCTGCCCCAGGTCTGACAGATGGCTGCTAACTGACCTGTGTTTGGACATGTGTTCAGATGATTCTCAATGTGCAGGCAATCAGAAGTGTTGTGGTACTGGATGTGGTAGGATATGCATTCATCCTCAACAAAAAGGTGAGGAAAATCTGGTGTCGTACCATTGCAAAATTCTGTCTCTGACTATAATTCTATTCTATTCTGTACTTTTATAGCGCTTAATCTCTGCCAGGAAGACTCTAAGGCACAAGACCAGAATCCAATTTAAAAACATCATCATTCTATAGCCATTGCCAAGGACAACACCACGGAGATGTTGGATAGAGTATATGCTAAGTTGGGAAAGCTTTATTTGAAGAGACATGACTTTAACCTTTTCCTGAAACAGATGAGAATTGGGGCAGCACGGACCTCATCAGGTAAATCATTCCAAACCATGGGAGCATCAAAAGCAAAACTGTGGCCAAAGTGTTTTTTTTTATTTATGTACAGATGAATAGAATTGAGGAACCTCAAAGAACCTTATATCTGGGCGGTTGCATCTAAATACAATACAATCATTAAAATGTCATGTTAACATGATAGCAAAATGTCCTGGACATTAAACATAGTCAAATGCCAAGAAATCAGACATTAATTGAACCAGATATAGATGTATACAATGTTAGTGATCTGCATGAGGCAGTTGCCTTGTAACTCAGGCATTTACAAATTGCAGACAATATAATGTTACAAAAAAACTGTGGTATCACTTTTTGATTGCTGGATTCTATTCAATTCTATTCTATTCTAGGACTTTTATTACTCTTAATCTCTGCATTTAAGCAAGCTCTAAGGCATAACAATCATAAACCATATTACAAAATTCATCATCCATGGGCCTAGCAATGGTTGTTAACAGAGACACTGGCTTAAGAAAAAACTATGGTTAGAAAAGCCTTGGAGAACAAAGAAAAGTTGAGTTTCTTGCTGAAGGAGGTCACAGAGGAAGCTGAAACAACGTCATCAGGCACTTCATCACAGACTGTAGGAGCATTAAAACCAAAAGTATAACCAAATTGCTATGATAGTAATATTCATTATCAAGACAGATCTAAACCTTTGAATCTTTCATGGCATGTGCTTGTCAATGAGTAACTCCTCAAATGTCTTTGATTTCATTTTCCAGTGCAACCTGCAATACCCATGGTTTGATTGTTAAAAGAAATCAAGCTGACAAATTTCTTCTAAAATTATTCTCTCCTACCATGTTATGTTCGAATTACTCTTCCTTTCCTAAAATATTCCTATGATTGAGGTTCTGTGTTAAACTTGTCATCAGTTTCAAACAATATGGTTTGTTTGTTTGGCTAAAAGATTCAACCCTTCCTGACACTCAGTGCAGACAGCATCATCAGAAGTCCTTGACCTCCTTACAGATAGATCCTATGAACCCCACCTTTGTACCAGTGTGTGACAGACGGGGCCTATATGAGGTCATTCAGTGCAACCTTCATCTGGGTGTGTGTTGGTGTGTGGATCCTTACACTGGTGTCACTATGCACGGTTCAGAGACACATGGCGTTCCGGACTGTACGGGTAAATACATTGTTCACAGTCACGCATGGAGTGTTTATCAGTTTAACTTTCTTATGTTGCAACTTTGTGGATATAAACTAAAAATTGAAAATTTCAGATTTGGGTAGTGTATAACCTTTCAAGTTGTCAAATTTTGTGTTTAGCACACAAGTTTTTGTAGCAGTTGTCTACTACCACATGGTATTATTTATGTATTGTACAACTGTTCGATGGAAAGATAACAAGTGGGATGAACGAGATAGTCTTGTATAAGGTTGTATCAAATATGTGCTCACGTTATTTGCATAAAGTAATCTTAAACCACATAAATGCAGGGTCAATGTGTTAAATACAATAAGTTTATTTTTTAATTTTAGGAACCCTGGCCGCACAATCAGAAAACATGGAAAGTAAGTTATTCTTGTATCACATACAATACCACTGAAAGTGATATCGCATATTTGCTTTTATAGTTTGGCCCAGTTATCAGAAATTGTAAGGAAATTCAAATGATGTAATACTAATGCGATATGCTTTGTATATACAGGGGTGGATAATCTTAAAGACATTACAATGGACACACAGTAAAACTTATTGTGTCCATGACTGTTCTGTCCATAAGACTGTGCACCCCTGTATATCATAGAAAGAATAGACAAAGCATCCATTTTATCTGTGCTGATAATTCAAGGTAACAGTTTTGCTTTCTTTGGTATTTTACCTCCCGTGTCAGGTATCAGGATTGCACATACTTAAGAAGTGTTTTTTATACTTTTATACATGAAATTTTAATAGGCATACCTTGTAGCACATTTAACACAATGTGGAGAAAACAGGGCTGTCCTACATCTCCAGATATTATTGGGTAAATATGTCCCTGTTCCTCTGGCTTTAAGTTGTGATATAATGATGAAAATAAAGATCAACATAATTCTAATGAGACTGTATCACTACATCATAAAACAACGGACATTTTTACCAGTAGACCAGGCCTATATTAATATGCAAGTGATGAAACTTGACCCTCTTTGAAACAAATGCTGTCCTATTTTGGGTACTGCACTCCATTGGTTTCACTCAAATTAAAATTATAACAGTAACTCTAAAAATGGGGATACTACCATGTATGATGACTGTGTTATGTTGATACTATTAGATGGATTCCTACACATTCGTGTTAATGGAAGCTATTAGACACCAGATACAGCCTATGCAGTATGTTAAGTGTATTTTAAAACCATAATCATTCAATCAATAGATAAATCAATGAATTAATTTATCAATCCACTTTCAGTGTGTCCTGGTGGGACTGCTGTACGGAGGTGTGATCCACTACAGTGTGACCATGTGGACTGTCCTGGGCATCGTGATGCTATATGTAGAGTGAACCCATGTAGCGACAGATGTACACTCGACTTTTATGACTCATTTGGCAGAAAAATAACTGATCAAGACTGCCAGAGAGGTGAGATGTGATTTTGTTTTAGAATATTTATATTTTTTATAAGAATAGTATTCATAAAACATCCAAGGGGCCATGGTGGCAGAGTGGTAACACTCTCGCCTCTCACCTCTGAGGTCGGGGTTCGGTTCCTGGCATGGCCTCAAGTGGGAAAGCTGGTAGTTGCTTGCCGTTGGTCGACAGTTTACAGTTCAGAACCTTGACCAATTGTATGTACTGGTTTCCTCTGCCCGTCGTGATATGACCTGTACAGTGTTGAAAGCGACGTAAAAAAAACTCATAAAACATCCAAACTCAAATATAAAAGGTAAAGCTAAAGTCATTCTTCGGGCATTTTCCAGTTTCTGTGTCTAGATGCAACTCAGACTTTTTCTGATTCTCTAAAAAGGATGCCAGCCTGAAGCAGGTGTACCTCCCCAAGTTGATATCCAGTTATACTCCCAGTTGAAGGGGGACATATATGTGCAAAATTATCTTTTCCAAAGGTACAACTTCTGTAAATCCATCCAAGGATGGAACTCATGACTTACTCTGAAGTACAATTAGGACACAGAAACCACTGTGAGACCAGACTCAAATATAATCCCTATTATTTATGGTTTTAACCTCATGGCCAAGCTTTAAACCTTAAAAAATAATAATTATCCTGCTATTTGACTTAACAATTACCTGGAATTGACTCTTGGTGCATTAGGTGTCCATGTTTTGTGAATTTATATTGCTTGCTTTGTACCAACAGGAATAACTAGTTGCCACAAAGAGAAGGCAATACTGATGCAGAAAATGGGAGCAATGATGACTAAAGAGATGCAATATTCTGAACAAAGTAGTAAAGACTTCACAGAACACTTCATGAGACTACTGGAGAAGAATGAGAGACAGATGATGGTTGTCTATCACAAGCGGCAACAGGGTAAGCAAAATGTTACTTCATAAAGCAACAAATAAGCAATGTTTTGTTTCCAAAGGCAACAGATTAAGCATGTTTACTTGCTCAATATTACTTTCTGTATATTGCATAAGCATTAAAAATGAACAGTCTCTGATAGACCAGAGGTTAACTTCAACTAGGCGTTCATTTGAAATATAAACTAAGTGATTCAAATTTATACAATAAAGGATTTCAATAAAAGGCATTTTAATGATTTCTGTAAAATGAGTTTATTTGACCTGAATGCTACAAAGCTAGATATTATAGAATTATATAATTATTGTGATTGATTGAGAGTTCATAAATTTGCTCTTCCATGTTGTTATTTATGTCAGAAGCAGCTTGTTTTTTGTCTTAAGCCTTAAGTCATTCTTAAAGCATCATTCACCATGGCCATTTTATTAATCCTGTGTCCCTCAGTGGTACTGACCTTTTCACTCATCACTGAACTTTAAAATTGGAATATGTTGAGACTTAGAATCTACCATTTTAGTGAGATGAAACACTGTAAAAGTTGGTTAGAATTAGAAATAATGTTTGAACTGTTGGACTGTTGTAAATCTACAAATTTTCTTCCAGAACAATTATTTTTACATCACCAATTGTCAATGGCAATTGACAATGCTGACCTTACCTTGTCCCTGAATAATGCAAGAAATAAGAGAGTTCAGGTGAAAATTTATACTTGTATGTTAACATTATTCTTTTTGTGTAGATCTGAATGCACCAGAGAGACCAAATGGTCGTCCATTACCCACACGGCGTATCGAGAGAGGTATGCCTGAAGAGATACCAGTGACTGCAGCACCAGGTGGCAGCAGGAGAGGAATGCCAGAAAACACAGATGCTACACCCACACAGGGACAAGGTAAAAGTGTTGTAGAATATCTAACTGTGCCTCAGCTGAAATCTTGTTGGTTTCACACACTGCAATAAATACGAGTCACACACATAAACCCATAAAGCTTAATGTAAAATCTCTGAAGTCCAAGTATAACAGTGTTTTAAATTCACAAAAATACATGTCACTGGACAATTGGATGGCAGTAGAAGGGGAGTGCCATAGGACACCGATCCTTACAAAACTTAGGGACAGGGAAATTGACAAGAAGGTCTTTAAAATAATGTAAAAACTCTAGTGACTCCTTAATATAATATAAAAACTGTAGTGACTCCTGAAAGTGATCTTAAAGTGATAGGAACTACTGTATAAGTGGTTATTTTCACGTGGAATTAATTTTCGCTATATTCGCGAATGCCAGACAAATGCGAAAATAAAGTCCCGCTAATAAAACAGTTACCTTCAGTGAATGTGAATTGCCAATAGACCTGTTTGCATATCCAAGTTAAGATGAGGTTATAAACCTTTCTCACAGAACATTCAATTCACGTTATTAAATACTCAAACAAAACATGTGCACTTTTATATTTTTTAAAGTAAAATATTATCCAATTTGTAGTTATTTTTAAAACAATAACTTTTTACCATTCATATAAAATTTGAAATGAGAAAAAGTGAGGCCTGGTTTTTTTCCAAGCTAAGTTAATGATGTGTGTTGTCATATAATGTACTAGGCCTGTAAAATGCACAGGCACATCACTGAGGCCTGGTACACCCCCCCCTTTTTCAATGTTTATGTATTTGTCTCCATGATACAGCAAAGGCTAAAAGGGGTTGTAAATAAAACAGATCACTACAGCACCAGATGGCAGTAAAAAGAAATAATAACGATACAAGGGTCTTACAATAGACAACACTGATCACTGCAGCATCAAATAATGATAATAGATTAACACCACAGGATAGAAGGACCTGAGAATGATCTTATACAGAACAAAACATACTACTGCAACCCCAGATAGCAATAAAGTGAACTATTACATATTATGAGCACTTTTAAGGATCTTGAGTCAAACAAAACTTCAACATTTATTTGCAGCATCAGATATAAATAATAATAGATACATTTGTATTAATAGAAGAGAAATACCGCAATATGTAAATACATGGTAAGGGTCCTATATCAAACAAAAACGTCACTGCGACATCTGATGGTAATGAATGAACAATTGTACAAAAAAGTCTATATTTTATACATAAGTTTTCAGTTGCAATATGTGTGACCTTTCAGGGACACCTGCTTATCCCAACATTCCACCTGTTTCCCATGAACCTCTACCCCAGAGTAACATGTACATACCTCAGTGTAGAAGTCTGTATAACCATGTGCATGGTGGATACCAGTACAAGCAGTGTACTGTACAGTTCTGCTGGTGTGTGGACCACAACAACCAGCCTATTGCTGGAACACTGACTGATAGCAGAGGAATACTGACCTGCTCTCAACAAGGTATTGTAAGATGCTATTATAACCTCCACCAGGAGCTCGGTTATGTTTTTTGGTGTGTTTGTCTGTCTATGTCTGTCTGTCTGTGATCACAATAACTTCCAAAGCAATTAATAAATCTTTTTTATTATTTTATTTAAGGCCTGACCAAAGGAAGGAGTGATTATAGTTTGGAAAAGATCTATATATCATATTATGTAGACAAAAAAAATCCCATGTATTTTCAATGCTTTGCCTTCGTGGTTGACATTGCAGAAAAGTAGTGAACGGCTCTTCAAGAAATTTTGAATTTTCGGAAACACCCCCGGTTGAGGTCTGCATTCTACAAGTGCTTTTTAGTTAACTGTTTTATTTCTGTGAATTATCTTTCTGCAATATTGGTTTTTATTAGTGCCAATTTATATTTTTTCCTGAGAATCAACATAATATTGGAACATTGAAAGTATACTGAGTAGGAGTATTGTATTGATCGCAAAGTGCACTACAACATGTGATATTGCAACAAGTTGGGAGAGATTTTGTGTGGAATGTTTATAAACTGGAGAATGAATTTACTTTGCATGTGGTAACTTCAGCATCAAAACTAATGCACAAAATTTAATTTAAATATTCAATGAAATCTTCAATTCTCACAACAATTGCACCAGTTATTAAGCATTCATCCATGGTGAAGATTATATTGTCCAATCAAGCTCTGGCTACAGGTTGCAGTACAACATGCTTGCCCTGTTTGGTATATCAGAGTCTTCATACTGGGAAGGTCTTGCTATTGCTGTTGTCATGCTATTCAAATGTATCCTTACACATCCTACTTATAGTTCTATCCATTGACATGGATTGGAAAACCATTGTTTTTTATTTCCGATGCCAGTCCAAATATCACATTCCATTACAGGTCCGAGGTTTATTATCTTCTGCCTTTTGATTGGATGATGATTACATTTATCATGACCTGGATACATAAGAACAGTAGATAATTTTCTCTTATTTTGTGGACTGCAGGACGTGTGGTGTCACAGAGTACTGATGTGGTGAGCTGTACCAGTGGAAACAATCCTAGAGTGTGTACATCTGATTTTGATACTATGTGTCTTGGTGTGCCCGGGGTGGTCCATAGGATGGTAGATCCTTGTGACAACTGCTCATTGACTCTGTACACTGAAGATTGGAAACCAGTAAATATTGAGACTTGTAAAGGTAAGCTGTGACAACTGTTGATATATGATCCTCCTGGGTTTTTCTTATAGCTGTCTGACCACAAGTCTAAACTTGTATTACTTCAGTCCTGGTAAATACTTTAATGGTGACATTAAAGTAGACTACAACCTTAGCTTACATTTTTTGCATACTTTTGTCCCTGGGTATTTGTGATCTATACTTTTCGATTATGCACCTTAGAGACTGTCTTCATGACAGAGATTAAGTGCAATTAAAGTTCAATTAAAATTAGAACCTTTACATGCCACTTGTACAAGTCTAACATTTCCCTTTTAATTCTGATAAACCTCTGTTGTTGCAAATATTAATCTAGTATTTTTTCTGATTCCTTAAAAACTCATAATTTTACTACAGTAACTCTATTCTAATTCTAAAAGGTGCTTAATCTCCATCTAAAGACACACTCTAGGTGCATAATACAGAAAAGCATAAATCCATAATCATATAACCAAAGAAAAGACATAGCAGGGGTCAGTGCCATGGAGAAAGACAGGGACAAAGCCAGAAACTAGGGTGGGTACACTTTTGCAAGGAGATAAGTTTTTCACCTTTTTTCTGAATGAGTAGAAGTAGCTGAATGTACGTACATCATCAAGGAAATCATTCCTAATCTTTGGACCATCATATATACAAAGCTGAGGTTGAAATGCTTGGTAGACTTGTGTACTGATGAGGCAAAGTGTATGACCTCGAGCAACACACCATCAGCTTGACTCCTACATGCATTGTTCACACTATGTCTAGATGTAAGAAAAGGTTCAAAATATTTAGGATAACCACTTTGTAAGACCTGTATACTAGTAAGGCCATCTTAAATACAGAGCGATGTACAATAGGCAGCCAATGAAGAGTCTTTCTAACAAAAATGATGTATGAGTACATGGTGATATCTATGACCATGTAAAATATCTTAATTACTATACACATAAAATGGCATGAATTATCAATGGAACAGTTTCTTTTACAGTTGAGCCAGATGCTGGAGTATGTAGATGTGAGCGGTGTGAGGGCTGGGAGTATGACCAGTCAACAGATCAATGTATACAAATGACATACTCTGGTGTAAATTTGATGTACCCAGGTTACATTCTCACTCAGCAGCACTGCAACATGGCTTGTAAAGGTATACAGTCACTTTGTGTTATTCTTGTTCACATTATTTTGATCTATATTCGGCAATTAAGTAGTATAACTGCAATTTAACTGTTATTTTTGCTGATTAATATACATCATTTTCTAAAAGTAAGTTTACTTTATAAACTCATATGGATTCATTGATATTTTTTGAGGAAAAGACAGTTATACCTCAATTTTGATTTCAACTTAGTCAGAAATAGAAATAGGTCCCTAAGTACAGAACATTAAACTCTCTTACAGACCTGGAATAATGAATTATGCTTTGCCTCAGTTGCCTCACAACCATATTGCTTTGTCATGTAGTATGTCTTTGCTGTTCTTAATTTTACTTGTGGTAAGATAGAAAATGAGGTACACATAGAGTATTATTTTTAATTTATATTTTGTGTGTTATGCTACCTGTACCGGTATTTCAGAAATGAGCTGCCCTGCAGGTAATAGTGAGTATATGTGTACTGATGCCTGTCACAATGCTACCTGCCCATTCTTCCCTGAAGCAGTCTGTATGACTGATGTCTGTACGTGTACACCTTACTTTATGGACCCAGTCACCAGTAACAGAGTCAACTGTAACCAAGGTAATAACATACAGGTTTACTACAGCACAAAACCCTGTCTCGGTTTGCTGTTTAAGCACAATACGACCTCCATTTCAAAATACAGTACTAACCTGTCTGTAAAAGTGGTTGATTTAGATCTATTTTCAGAGCAATTATGAATGTTTTGAAATATTAAGTCAAAACTAGTGTTGCACAAACTCAAAAGAGTGCCATTTTTATTCAACAAGAGGTAACATTTCATCACTTTCTAGTACATTACAGTTTGAATTTTAATGATAATCTTAGACTGTTGGCCAAAAATCCAGTCTATTGAAAAATTTCAGTGGATTTTACAGTTTGTTGTCTAATTTAAAGGGTGTGGTCCAGTTAACAAATTTTGAATACTATGGTGAATTTTATAGTTGTTGCTCTTGATACTGTTCCTCTCTGGTGCGTTACCACAAAACCTAAATGATTTTAAACTTGGGTGGGGGTTGGGGGAGACTGATATGACATAACCCTGTTTCTAATCTTTTCTTCAGTGTAGAAATAATCCATGAGTGATGATGGTTTTACATGGCATTTAACCATGGCACTTCCGGTAATAATTTTACGAAGCCAAAGGCCATCGAACATGAAAGTGACATGGTTAAATGCTGTGTAAAACCATCATCACGAGTGGATTATTTCTATTCTAACATGACATTTAAGCTTATTTTGAGACTTTTTTTTTTATATTTTTAAATTTTTACAAGGAATAAATTGTTTCACGTAAACTTGTTTACATTGTGGTGACCTTAGCAACCGGCTCTTCCTTCCATTGTAGCTTTAATTTGACATAAAATATGTACAAAAAATATATAAATCACTATAAGATAAAACATTATAAAATCTGACACTATTTCACACTATAAAATTTGAAATTATAAAATTTGTCAAAAATATGAACGCAGGATGGAAGGGCAGTGCGATTGTTGTCGGATAATGTGTGCGCATAGAACTGAAAACTCATTTCTGCGCACCTCGTCATGTTAGAATACAGATTAATTATAGGCTCCAGTTTTACAGAAGAGTCGACAAGAGAGGTCATAGTGGACAAAAAATAAGTTGTATCACCATGAAGATTAGTTGTACATCCCAAATGATTTGTTGCAATTGCCTAATAACCAAAAATATTGATGAGTTCTCAGAACAGAAATACTCACTCTCAAAGGTTTTTAACAGTTAAACAGGGGAATAAAGCTGCTGTATTTTACAATACAAACTATACACCTAACTTGTAAATATGTTATGTAGATGACATCTTATAACAATGCTGGTATGATATAGTGTATGGTTATCAAGTTATGGTAACTTTTTATTATGACAGGAACAGACGTGTGTACTAGGTATGAAGCAGTTGTAACACAGATGGAGATGACAGAAGAATGGACTACATCAGAGCAGGAACAACACACAATATGTCAACGAAAAGGTCAAGGTTATCTTAAAGTAGTTCTAACCTTAACTTACAGTCAGAACAATTTTCCCATGCTTATTGTGAGAGTAATCTTATTCTAAGTAAAAATATTTGAGAATGAGAAAAAATTCTGAAGGCCTGTGCACACCATACCTTTTCAAGTAGACAGAAAGGTTGAAAAGATTTTCAAAATCAGACCAGGAATAAGGAAGTTAGTGACATTTTAGTTGAGATATTTTGCTATAAATACAGATGATACCTTCTGATCATATAAAAGTTGGAGGATTCTTCAAACTAAAATAATTTTGTATAAACTTGTATCATTTTATCATATTTCACTGTATAAACACCCCTTCTCTATGAAATTGCAAATTTTAATTAGTAAATTAAATTTTTATTAGTTAATACCTTACCTACCAGACGATAGCTATAGCCCGGCGCCAGCCGGTCCCGCCAAACGAAAGAAAAAGACGTCCCGGGTTTCACCCCCGGCAGGACCGGCACACTACAATCCACTCGCCAGGTGGCCTAGTTCCTGCCTCACTCGCCAGAGGGACGTGACGTCATAGCATCTTTTTCGTCCCTAAGATTGAATGATGAAGGCTGGAAGCGGGGAAGGCCGGGTGGGAATTTCCCGTCTGGTAGGTAAGGTATTAACTAATAAAAATTTAATTTACTAATTAAAATTTGCAATTTCATTGCGTTAATACATCTTACCTACCAGACGATAGCTAGAATAACTACCCAGTGGAAGGAGGGCAGCCTTCTGAGGATTGGAGAAACTCTTATATTATACCTAGGTGTGAGGTTCTAGTCCTTTGAGGAGACATGTTAGTCTCAAGGGTAACTAGACCCACCTGCCCCCCCCCCCCTTTTGACTGCTCTGAGGGGAGGAAGAGAGTAAGAGTTCAAGTCAATGATCCCCACGGTTAACCTGGAAGAGAGGGAAAGTCCTATACCCAGAGGATTACTCTGAAGTAAAAGACTTTGAGAAGCCAAGGCCTAGGCTAAAAGTGAGCCTACACCTAAAACTAACTAGTATGTACACTATATATAATTATATACAAAGAAGCTTAGGGGACTAGTGGTGGATTTGCTGGGCAGCCACCACAGGACCCAAGTGAAAAAGCTCCTTATCTGCCCAGGCAACATCCTTAAGGTAAAACTGTGTAAAGGTGTTGTGGGACTTCCAGTGGCATGCTGCTAGAATCTGGTCCAGAGATATGCCACCTTGAAAGGCTTTGGAGGCCGCAAAGGCCCTAACATCATGGGCCTTAACCTGATGTAAGGTCAAGGAATCTTGGTCAGAGAGATCATAACACAACACTACTGTTTGTTTGATCCAGGACGAGATAGTGGCAGGAGAGATGTCCTTGTTAAACCCTTGTTTGAATGAAACAAAAACTAACTCCTTTCCCGTTCTTAGGTCCTGCGTTTTGTCCAGGTAGTAGCGAAGAGCCCGAACGGGGCAAAGGGATCTGTCTTCCTTTAAAGACTTATCCAGAGTGGGGGCTAAGGCTGGAATGACCACAGGGGCCACGCACTCTGGTCCCTCTTTTGCCAAGTGATTTTTCGCCAAGAAGCTTGGTGAAGGGTAGAGGGAAACTTTGGACCAGTCAGCTTGGTGTCTGATATTTTTGTTTAACCAAGCGTGAATCTCACTCCTGCGTTTTCCTGAAGCCAGGGCTAGGAGAAAAACAGTTTTGAAAGTAAGGTGCTTCAGAGAAGCCTTTCTGAGTGGTTCAAAAGGCGCTTTTGTAAGCTGGTGTAAAACCAGGGAGAGGTTCCAAGTAGGAACCCCCCGGCGCCCTTTGGGTCTATCTCTGTGAAAACTGTCTAACAGTCTAGTCAAATTTTCATCCTTGCCGACATTAACCGAGGTATTTCCCAGTTTGTCTGCAATGGCTGACCTGTAACCATCAATAGTGCTGGGCTGGAGATTCTTCTCCTGGAAAAGGTGCAGGAGGAAATCTGCTATTTGTTTTATAGATGGGTTCCTGAAGTCCACCTGACTTGTTTCACACCATCTGACAAAAACGGCCCACTTCGCTTCGTAGACTGTTCTGGTTGAACGTCTTTGAGGCGCCTCAATTCTTGACGCCACTGGGCTAGAGAACCCCTGCTCCTTGATTGTCTGGGCTCTAGGAGCCAGGCATGGAGATTTAGGTTTGTCAGATCCCTGTGACGTGCCTTGTTGAAAGGTTGGGTCACTAGGTCTGGGTGGTGTGGAAGACAAAGAGGAACCCTCGCAGATAGTTCCACTAGGTCCCAAAACCAAGGCATGTTGGGCCATCCCGGGGCAATCAGGATTGCTCTGCGATACCAGTGATCTGACAGCTTGCTGACCACCTTCCCCATCAGAGACACTGGGGGGAAGAGGTACATGTCCAGGTCCTCCCAGGATAATGTCAGAGCATCCACTGACCAGGCCTTTGGGTCTGGAATTGGGGACACAAATTGAACTAGCTTGCAGTTGTACCTTGTTGCAAACATGTCCACTCGGGGATAATGCCAGGTTTGACAAAGGAGGTCGAAGGTCTCTTGATGGAGGGACCACTCCGTCTGAATGACCTGCCTTTGGCGAGACAATTTGTCTGCAATTACATTCAGACGGCCTGGAATGTGTCTGGCCTTCAGTACTATTTGATTGAGGCTGCACCAACATAGGAGCCGCCAAAGAAGGGCACAGAGTGAGCCTGACCTCATACCTCCTTCCTTGTTGATGTATGCCACAACCGTGGTGTTGTCTGTGGCAATCAGGACGACCTTTCCTTGCACTAAATGTTGGAATCTTTTTAGTGCTAACAACACGGCTTTTAGTTCTAAGAAGTTTATGTGCAACTTGCTTTCGGGCACTGACCAAGTACCGCTTGCTGTGAAGTCGCCTAAGTGAGCACCCCAGCCTTCTTTTGAGGCGTCTGTAAAGATTTGAACTGCGTGTCGCAGGGGGTGTAAGGGCTGACCCTTTAGGACATTTTCCTCTTGGGTCCACCACTGCAGGTACTGATGGAGAGACCTCGGAATTGGGATCTCCTTTTCCAGAGATTCTGGGACTCTCCAGTGTTTCTTGCCTAGGGTCACCTGTTTTTCTGTCGCAGTGAGAAGACCTATAAGAGACATGAAAGTTCTCACTGGGCAAGATCTGTTCTGTAAAAGCACTGTTATTTTCTGTTGAAGGGTTTCCCAACGATTTTGAGTAGGTCTGACTACTCCGTTGAGTAGGTCGTACTGGTAGCCTACGAAGTCGAAGACTTGTTGGGGTTCCAGTTCTGATTTTTGCATGTTTACCATCCAGCCCAACTCCTGGCAGAGGGCTAGGAGGGATTGGGTTCCCTGGTGGCAAGATTCTTTGGTAGGGGCTCGAATCAACCAGTCGTCTAGGTACTGGTGGATTCTTATACCCTGTGACTGAGCCATTAACTTGACCTCTTTGACCACACCAGTGAACTCCATGGGAGCTGTTGACAGGCCAAAGGGAAGTGCCCGAAACTGGTACGACTGGTTCTGAAAGTGGAACCTGAGGAATTTTCGGGATGTGTAGTGAATTGGGATGTGGAAGTAGGCGTCGCTGAAGTCTAGCGATGTCACCCACTCCTCTTGTTGTAGAGAGGTCCGGATTGTCTCTGGAGTCTCCATTTTGAATGTTTTTACGCATAAAAACTGATTTAGAGTACTGAGATCCAAGATTGGCCGCCACTTGTGGTTCGGCTTTGGGACAATGAACAGTCTGTTGAAAAAGGCTAGTGAGGTTTGAACCCTGACCCTCTCTACTGCCTTTTTCTAGATCAGAGCTTGTACAGCTGCTTGCAAGTGGGAGTCTCTGATGGGGTTTGCATAGCCACTTACTATCAGGGGATCCCTTACTAAGGGAGGTCTTACTTTGAAGGGAAGAACATAACCCTCCTTTAATATGGACACTACTTTTGGGTTTGCACCCTTGTGAGCCCATATTTCCCAAAAACTCTGAAGACGTCCCCCCACTGGTTGGACACTTGCAACATTGGGGACATTTGGAACATTTGGAGCAGAAACAAAGTGACCGACAAAAGAAGCACTTTTCACACACTTTATTTGACTTTTGATCTTTAATTTTGGTCTTACGTCTTTCTTTTGCGACTGCCACCTTGTTACAGTAGGTACACGACATACAACATGATAAGAAACATTTGTTGGAACAGATACAAAAGAGTTTCTTGTTATGACACTTTGTACAGAACTGACTGGCCGGGCCACCGGCACCGGACTTGACTTGCAGTAATTGTCATTTATACTGTGTCTTCTCATGAGCCATCTTGGTACCACGTCCGGGTTGACCACCCCGGCCTCTGCCCCGGCCTCTATTGCGGGAACCAAACGCTTTCCAAGCTGGTAGTTCCTTTCCGGCTTGAGAAGTTGTTTTAGCAGTGTCTTGAGGTTTCCAACCAGTACTGTAGGGTTGGTATCTCTGTTTTCTGCCTCTACCGGCGAACCCCCCGCGGCCCGGGCCGGGCTGGGAAGTACGTCGGGAAGCTTCTAATTGGTTTATTTCATCCTCAGCTTTTCTAATAGCAGCATCTGGAAATAGCCCATATCCATTCAGGGGGCAATTTCTCAAGGAATTGAAAGTATCTGGTTTAATCCCCGGTTTCACAGCTTCCAAGTATGAATCCCTACGGAGTAGGGTCAAATTTGCCATCTGCACAAATGTAAAGTCTGCCAAATGTTGTAGAGATTTACCCATGGCGAAACTGACATTCTGGTTAAATGAAGATAAATACAAAAGTTCATCCAATGCACCTTGAGCTTTGACAGAAGACTTGCCTTTCTTAAGTTCACTTTGTAAAATATGCAATTGTTCTTGGAAGGCATCCTGTATCTTGGTAATACAGCGATTAAACCCCGCTGACTGGTTGCAAATATATGAAGACTCTTTTGCTGCTTTCTCCCACTTACGCATAGTGTCTTGTGATAGTGGGCGGGATGGAGGCTGAGGAGATGCAGAAGATATGGTTGAAATCCTGGGGAATGAACTATTTATCTTCGCCGCATCATTTGGCCAAGAATTCACTGATTTACCCGGCCTAGTTGGATCTGTAGGCTCCGCCGGGTGTATCCCATACCATCTGCTCTGGGATTTGGGGGGTCTGAGGAATTGGTCCACATGCAGGCCACCTGGATCACTAGATTTTGAAGGATAACCTTCTATCAGTACAAGGTTTAGAGTCTCTAGTTTTCGGCACAACCAATCTTCCGGAGGAAGATCCACAGAAATCTTGCCCACAGGTTGAGAACGGTGACCTGCCCAAGGATTATCAGTGCGGGATTGAGGAGAAAACTCCAGGTCAGGAATGTGTGTCCATCCCATGAAAGCGCGGACGCCTCTCACAGTCTCGCGGTAATTTTGATCTTCACTGAGGACCCGGTCCGGGTCTGAGGTTTCTAAGTCTGGGGATTCCTCTGCGTCAGATAACTCACCCTCTTCAAATGTTTCCTGAGGATTGACATCGCGGAAGGTGACCGGCCCGGAGCCGGAAGAAGGTTGTTGAAATGCAGCTTGAGAGGAAGCAGACATAACAGCTGACGACACAGTAGCCACCGGAGCAGGGTGTTTAAACATAGGTTCTGCTTCCGGGTAGAGGTTTTGAAGTGGAGATTGTCTGTCCGCAATTGAAAAATCCTGATCTCTAGGCTCATCCGGGCCAACAGCCGGACCGGCTGGGCCGGAAGAAGCCGAAGAAGAGACAAAAAAAAGGGTGTCTGGGAAAGAGCACCTGCTGGAGCAGCATGAGAGACCGGTACTTTGACCGGAGAAAATGTTGGATTTTGTACAGGTGAGGAGCGATGTCCTAAAGTGATAAGCGCCTCAAGCCTGGCCATACGAGTGGCCCACTTTTCGTCCAGTTCCTGAAGATCTTTCTTAAACTGAGGCACAGGAAGGGACAAATCCGGAGCAGGAGAAACAGATACAGCAGGTTCTTGTTCTGGTTGGGCATCAAGTACTACCACAGAAGACGGATCGACTAACACTTCCTTTGCTTTAGCCTTTTCCTTTCTGAGTTTATAGGTAGGAGTACTTAACTTGAGCACTTGCTCCGGGGTAAGGACACTGCAAAAGTCACACTGCAGATTCTGAACACAAGGGTCATCACCCTGTCCTTTCTCGCGACAACGCGCACACCTACTATGTTTGTCAAATGAAGCCATAATATGGCCACACGCACCCTTTTTCTGTCCTGGAGATGCCATGATAGAACAGTTAACTAATGGCAACACTTCCGACACAAATTAAACAGATATAACACAATATAAAAACTAAAGAGTTCACAGATAAAAATCCACAACTTTAAATATCGCGCCAAACGAAAAAGATGCTATGACGTCACGTCCCTCTGGCGAGTGAGGCAGGAACTAGGCCACCTGGCGAGTGGATTGTAGTGTGCCGGTCCTGCCGGGGGTGAAACCCGGGACGTCTTTTTCTTTCGTTTGGCGGGACCGGCTGGCGCCGGGCTATAGCTATCGTCTGGTAGGTAAGATGTATTAACGCAATGAAATGCTCCCCCTCTGCTCCACTTTGCGATTCTGAGATTAAAAAAAAATTGAGTTTTAGTACATCCAGAATCAAATAACCACTAACAGGAAACAAAAAACCAACAAAAAAAACAAAAAAGTGAGTCATAACAAAGGTAATTACTAAATACAAAAATACAAATGAAAGTTTCAGTTTTAAATTGATTTTGCAGGTACACTAGTGGAAGACATAAAATCTCTACAGCTCACTGTGAAATTTGACAATGACATCAGTCTCATTGCCTCACCAGACAAGATGGATGCATTTCAAAGGTACACCTGTGGAACAGAACACAGTGCTTGTATACTTATTCTAGAAATAAAAATATATAATACATATAAAAATGTTAACATAAGCTTTTATAAAGCACTAAATTCATGAGAACATCCCTTAAAGCACTAATGTCCAAAAGAGAAAATTAGGGTTTGAAAAAAAACATCTGAGCAGGGAAGTGACCAGAAATGAACATAATCTTGTCTAAAGAGATTAGCTCTTTGGATAAATTTGTAAAGGGATACGTGTCCAGTGACTTGACAATTTGGGGAAGCTTATGCTAGATTAGTCATGGCCACTCAGGACGCTATTACTGCTGACCATTACTGGTGTAGAAATAAGTCACATTTTTCTTCCAAGTGCAAGCTCGGGATGGTTGGAGGTTAACTTGTGACATTGAATTCCCCATAAGGAAGTAGAAAACAGTACACAGGAATCAGTCAGTATTCTTGACTGTAAACAACTGCCGGTCATTAGCAGCAACTATTTAAATGTATCTTATGTTAGCTACAATCTTACCATTTGGGAATCCAACCCATCCATCCCCCCCTCATTTAACAGACGGGATGGTGGGCCCAAACCAAAAAAGAAGCAGAACAACAAAATTTTCCACCATGCACCACCTGGTGAATTTCCCAGGCAGCCCAGGACATAACAAATCTCCTTTTGTCCAGAGATTTGGCAATTCGAGAGGTGAGGCTCCCAAAGATGATGACTTTTTCACCAGATCACAAACCAGTCATTATTTATTAACATTTTTTTTGTGCAACAAATACTTTTTATTATATCTCCTACAAAAGGAATAAAGTGTTTTATTTAGTTGAATGAATGTGTTTACATTGTCGCAATTAATTAATTAATAATGTTATGATGGTGTTATTTTTTCAGTTCAGTAAGAAGTGCAGTGGCAAAGATGCTACAGGTTGCAGAGTCATTGATTGATGTTCTTAAGGTACCAATGCTTATTTGGTTATATGGTTTTACAACAGAGTTTTGTTAGATGTGGCTTAGAGTTTGTTAGTACAGAGATTAAGTGCTATAAAAAGTATCTAATTAGATGTTTTGATCATATCACTAATTATCGAAGGTTGTGATTGTCATGGAAGAACTGTCATTAAAATCTTATTATTGTGTGTAATGGCCAGTTAGCATGATTGATGATAGGAAGTTTATTGAATAACAGAGCTATGTGAATTGCTTTTTTGTTCTTGTTTTGTAAAGCTATGAAAATAATAATGATAATGTCAAATACAGCATCATAACCAAATGTTATATTCTAAATTCATGCATTCATATCAGTTTTAACTAATGCAATCTTTTGTTAACCTATATGTATAATTATTCACCAGTCTAAACAGTCGAAAAGTTGGACAAAAATCACAGATTTAAAAAAGATATTCTGTAATTCCAAATTAAACAGTCGGGGAACTCCATAGCAAATTTCACAACATGTACTATAACCAACATTCTCCCCACCTCTGTCACAGTGGTTTTGAACGCACTATGGAAAGTAGGAAAGTTGATACTTGAAAATGATTGACTTTGCAGTTTACCATGCACAATCTCTGGAAAGTAGTGCTCTTCATTCACTGGATTCATGAAACTTCCAATTCTTATATGATTGACTGATTGTTTTGGGGGTTTAGCGTGACCTGCAACACATTGTATTGGTCATATAATTATGGGTAGTTTAGCCAATGTAGGAAAGCAGAGTGTACCAGTTGGGCAAGATTCTACAATAAAAAAAAATTATAGGTCACTGGTAAGCAGCTAACAACCTTCCCACTTTTAGTTACCCACACAACTGAACCCATGACCTCAGAGGTGGTAGATGAGTCCGCTTCTTACTACACCACCATTACCCACATTTTAATATGAACTAAGTGTTAAATTTTGTGTTGAAGTCAATTTCAAATCAGCTGCAAATTCAAGTCAGTGTACTCTGCCCCATCTGCCACTGTGGCCTAGTGGGTAATACACTTGCATAAGTGGGGAATATAGAGGACATGGGCTCAAACCCAGAAACAGGCAGATACATATAGTAGTTCAGATGACCACTTCCAATGGTAGTTCTCTGTCATTGAATCCTATCCCCAGAGGTAGGCTAAAAACTCTCAGGGGCATGTATAAATGGTCATCCTTGAGCCTCTGTCTTTTAGTTAGGGTGACGTTAGTTACAATAGAACTTGTGCTGTACTTGTGTAGTTAGGAGAGGTCAAATAACACTCTGAGTCTTGTGGTACAAGGAGGTATTGTGCTGAGTATAAATATACAATACAGTCATTGTACCAAGGTCATAAGAGGTCCTCAGAAGCCTAGTGTGGCATCTAATCACAGGCTGTTACCTCTGTGTGGGTACGACTCCCGTAAGTGCCAATTCTGAGGGCCTGTCCCAATATGATCCTTGCTGCCGAACATGAGTGTAATACGAAATTGTGATCTTTGTTCCTAGGTCATAGAAGGGAGCATTATAACGGTGGTGGAGGTGAGAGAAGTAGATGAAGACATTATGAACAGAATAGACATGTTACACAAGTGGGTGATAGATGGACATCTAGCTTCAGAACTAGGAGGTGACTTCATTCTTGATGAAGAACCATTCAGTGTGGAATATATATATCAAACATCTACTTCTGTGGTGAGTGTCTACCAACCATGTGAAAGTTTCTCTTTTAATAAATGAAGAAGTTACTTTATTGGTATTTTAAAGTTAAGAAGGTATTCTATATAATTCAAAGCTGCAAAGCTGAATTGAAGTTATTCTAAAGGTACTTGAAATATATAGAGGTTATGCTATATAGTTCGAAGCTGCAGAAAAGGTTTTCTGTTGGCATGTTAAAGCTGTATAAGTTATTATATGTAGTTTAAAGCTATTGAGAAGTCATTCTGTTGGTGGTTTAAAGATATAGATGTTGTTCTCAGTAGTTTAAAGCTATTAAAATTTAATCTTTGGCATCACAAAAGTGCAGAAGTTATTCTTTATAGTTCAAAACTATAGAAGTTTTTCTATATAGTTTAAAGCGATAGAAATTATTCCATGTTGTTGATTATTTTATGTAGATCAAATCTGTATAAGTTTTATGTTGGTAGTTTCAAGCCATATGTCAAAGAAAATAGGTATTAGGTTTACACTGCTACAGAAGGACTTTCCTCAAACATCAGTTCATTTTTAGCTGGATAAAAGTACAATTATATTGGAGTCAGTTTTCCTGTGTTTATTATGTGTAGACCATTAATTAAGTGGTCACTATTAGTAAACATTAAAAAATATTGAAGGATGCAGATTATAAATTTAAATCTAAAGAATTGTATACTTCACAGTGTCTAAATTTCTCTGCATGAACCAAGTCATGGTTTCTATAATACCAAGAAACACTAATTTTCCAGACACCTGAAATTAATTCATTTTTGCTTGCTTTTTGTATGTGAATCATATAGTCTTTCCATCTGCATGACCAGTTATAAGACTTAGTGGATTGCATGTTGAAGAATAAGTTAGTCCAAGGCTAGCATGAGAGCATGTTTTCTATAAAATTAGCCAATCATATTGCATGAAAAGTTAGATTTATTTATTTGGGGTTTTACGTCGCTTTCAACACTGTACAGGTCATATCACGACGGGTAGTTGGAAGGGCAGAGGAAACCAGCACATAGAGTTCGCTAGGGTTCTGTACTGTAAACTGCTGACCAACGGCAAGCAACTACCAGCTTTCCCACATAAGGCCTTGACAGGGATCAAACCCCGGCCTCAGAGGTGGGAGGCGAGAGTGTTACCACTCTGCCACCGCGGCCCCTCATGAAAAGTTAGAAGCATTTGACACAAAAGCTTTGTTTCAGTTTGGGACAAAATTTGATGGAAACTGAATATGATCTCCTTTTCATCATCAATGCAACAATTTACTACTCCCATCATTTTACAAATCACAATAGAAATTGAGAATCATATTTAGCATTATGCCTTTCACTTCTAACAAATTATTTTAATTGAGTGACAATTTGATGTGTTTAATGACACATTTTATGCAGGCGGAGGTCACAAGCAATGGTAGATTAGGTAGAGGAGAAGGTGAGACAGTCACTGAAGGTATCAGAGCAGGGGACACAGAGGAACTAACTACACTTCCCACTACTTATCCAGTATCAGCTATAGAAAGTACACTGCACACAAGTGTAAAAACTACTACCACAGTGAAAGATACTTCTTCTTCAACTACAATCATTATGGAACCAATCACAAGCACTAAAGGCAACACAGTAGGTGCAGATGGCTTGGAAGCTTCTTCCAGTCCAATGGTAGATGTTAAGGTTACGAGTAATTCATTATCTGCTGAATATAGTCCCAATGCAATCACAGAATCCAAAACAATGAGAGCAGATGGTAGGCTCAGCACTGGCCATATGAATCCAAGCACAAGCTTCACAGAGACAACCAACAATATTGCAAACACAAATCTGGAGTATGAAATTTCAACTTCACTAGATACAGATGATATTAAAGTGCAGAGCAGCCAAACAATGATGATAGAAATTACCTCTAGTATTCCTGACACACTTTCCACCACTAGTCAAACAGATACTAAAAGAAATGTCACAAAAACACACAAAAGTGAAACTACTGATAAAATTATTGATGACATCATAGTGAAGATTACTACTGATTCTGATGCTGAAGCTTCCACTAAATCACTTATTGATGACATCGCGGTGAAAATCACTTCTAATTCTGATGCTGACAACACAAAAACCAGTTCAGTGAAGAGAGGTACAACAGTGGCAGCTGTCACAGCTGCTCCAGTGGTTGGAAGAGGTTTGAGTCGTTCAGACACAGCGATACTGGTGGTGGCCTGTTTGTTTCTTGTTGGGTTTCTTACCGTTTTGGCTGTGGCTTTATTGGTGAGTGTGGTTGTTTTGAAAATAAATATATTCTCCTTTCACTATGCCTTGGTTCAACACTATTCTTAATATTGTATGCGGTAAAGTGTTTTGCATTGAATCATGAGAATTGGATGAATTATTTTCTTTCGACAACTTTACTTATATTTTTGTCTAAAATAATTTCATTATTTTGTGTTTGTATTTGTATATATGCTTGCATGCCAACTTCATGTATTTGTTGAATGATATATAATTCACATTAAATATTGTTCATCAGTGGTCTGTAAGTTGTATTGTTTTCCACATATTCTCATTCTGCACTTGTCTTTATATCCATCGATATTTGTATCAATGAATTCAGAGCTTTCACAAGCCACAGTGAAAAAAAATTACTGGAACACAAAACTTAAAAACTGCAGGTAATTTTGGAATGCAATAGAACATCTGTTTTTAGACCTTATGTTGTACAAATATTTGATTTTATGAGCTCATTTCAACTCTCAAATTTTTATTTCGCTATTGTTTTATTTTAAAATGACTTCTATTTGATAAACATTCGGTTACACAAATGAAATCTCACTCTCCTGACCTGTTTAGATCATAGATGTTTTAATAGTGTTCTGAATAGTTTACTTGTACAAAACATTTAATCTTTTCAAATACCCAATTGATGAGAACTTGGTTGGATGTTTGCACAGTCATAGTAATTTGACTGGGTTTATGATTACATTCATTCCGTACAGTTTCATGGGATCAAATTTGACCTAAAATCATCCATTATTGAAGAGATAAATATTGGATTACTAATTTATCATTTTTCCCAATTTTCATTCTTTTTTCTTAAATATTGATTTTCAGATCTCAAGAAATAGGAAAAATAACAAGAAGACAAGTAGGGTAAGCCTGAGAATACCTTGTTTTATTTATAATATATTATGTTGATTGTTTTATGTTCAATAGCTGTATGTAACCAGTAAATATGTTAAACTTTTCACAAGTAGAGTCAGTGTCTTTTTAAGTAAAACTCTATAGAGTGGAATGAAATATCAGATGCCATATTCTACAACAATACTTTCATTTCTTACTTAGATTTAAAGTACTTCTTAGATTTCAAGTAAGAAATTATGAAACTGGACATTCCTAACGTAGTTTTGTGAATACAAAGTGCAAGAAAAACTTAATTGAAAAACCTTCCCTTACTTAGATCTAAGGTCACCTTGTCTAAGTATTGTTATATTGTATTTTGTGTTTTTTCTCCATTAAAGTTTGCCCAGTTATCTGGAGGTCCTGGATAAGTGGAAGTGTTTTTCAGGTCCCTTTAGATTCAACTGATTTATAAGTCATAATATTTTCCACTGTAAAATATTATAAATTTTACTCATCATGATACAGGAATGATATCTCTGTCCGACTTTGTAGTCACTGATTTAAAAGCAACAAACAGCTATTCTTACTGTTAGAGTAAAATACCTGCACACAAAATGGATGGGAAGTCTTGTGAAATCAATTTAATGCTTGTTCGTGATCAATCAGTATAAATAAAACTTCAGCACTGAGATAGTATAACCTCTAATTATCTCAGTATTATTGAAAATATGTTTCAAAGTATGTTGGATTTAGGATTTATGTGAAGACTGAATAGATAACTTTGACAGAACATGTGGATTGTATTTTCAGCATTTCTCCAGCTACCCAAGTTCAGAAAATGGGATTATGGAGAATGAAGATAAAGCCTCTATATCTAGTGAGCCAGAAAGTCCGGGGGATGAGAAATTCAATGGAATCTCATACGCCTAGCTCCTGAAAGACTGTAGGTACTGATAATACAGGGAAACTGATGAGCTAACTGTGCACTAGAAATAAGATATGTCAAATTCACAACAGTATTTAGGTTAGTCTTCCCACCACCATAGTCCTTCTCCCCTATCGGACACTAACATGGACATGGACTATTTTTTGGAAATGGGACAGTCCCTTCTTAGACATCAGCGCCTTAGAGGATGTTTTCATCAATTTGGCACTTTATAAATGCTTCACACTACTACTACTGCAACAGTATGGAAACACTGCCGATGGAAAAAATCATAGGACATTATTAGACCATATTCATACTTTTTGTGATAATTTTGTGTCATTTATCACCCTATGTGCTATTTGCTTATGGTTACTTTTTTGGTGGTAATGACAGTGGTGATTTTAGATTCTTTACGCTTTGACAAATTTGACACTACATGTTTTTCAATATGCCAAGGTTATGTAAAGAAAATGTTTAAAGTGTTTTTTCTGTGTATGTTAAAGGTCCAAATATCAGCTCAATGTGATTTAACTGATGGAAAACTTTTACGAAATCAATGTAAAATAATTCTTTAAATGCTTGGACATTCAAAATTAGTTCTATAAACTTTTGTCACTTCAATAAGCCAAGGTCACACAAGAAAAATCTTTAATGTGTCATTCAGTATACACCGAGTAAGTTGAATATAGCCCAAATATCCCCTGAATGTGATTTTACTGAAAGGATGCATTGACTAATGCGCAATAACTTTTTTTAAAAGCTCAGACCCTCAAAACTGGTTCTGTGAATTGCTGTCTTATATTGGGGGACGTTTCACTGGCAGATGGACTCTACAAGCTTGGTATATAATCACTTGCCTCTCATTTGTGATAATGGGTTTGAACACTGCTGATAATAATAATAGAAGGATTTCTAGATCACAAAATTGATACAGATCCTTTAATGTGCTCAAGTCCAAGAAGGGATAGTCCAGGGACAGACATGGTTCAATATCCAAGAATTGCCAGCCAGGATATAACTAAGGTCGGGGGCATGCCAGTCTAAACAAGGGAGTCTTGAGCTGGCTTCTGAAACCAATTATTGGTGACATCTCGTAGACTGAAAGGGGAGTTCATCCTTAGTTTTTTGTAAGGACTGTAAAACTCCAACTTTGACCTTTGTTTCTTCCTGATTCTATTGCACATGGTTGGGAAAAATTGGCCGGGAATATAGGAAATTTTCATTTGCAATAAAATAGTATTATATACATATTTTCCATCAGTTTTAGTATGACTTCAATCGTTGTAACATGGTCACTTAAGTTTGCAGTATATTTAATAATAATACACAGTTTACTAAGACTTTCTGGCATTGTATTTTGTTTTTGGCTGAAGCTTAACATACCAGTATGTATTTTTACTGAGTGGGAAAACAATTTAAAGCAGTTCATGTGTAATTTAATAATGCCTTAAATGTATAATTTTGCTTTCAATTAGTCTTTCATAAAATATGTGTTAATCAAGTATGACATGCTACGTCTATGGTTACCTTAATTCATTCCGAAAAAGGAAACATCGTGGACATTCTATCCTTGTGATTTAAGTTTTGAAAGTGATGTACAAGAAACCCTAGCTATGACCTTTATTGGACCTATTTTGATGTTCTGATTATTTAGGACTCTTTAGTAAATTCCAAACAAAGATGGGTGTCATGATGTATTTACTTTTTGCTTGATATTGTAAGTATGTAGATAATGTATTTTTGATTGAAACAAAATATATTAGTCAGACGTTAATCTGATTTTTGGCTCAGTTTGATACTTTTTTGAGAATATGGTCTTTTTCTGTTTAATATATTTATGGAATTGTCTTTTTATCACTTTTTTGTGCAAAAATGACGAATAAAGGCTTATTATTATTAACTAGATCAACAAACAGAAAGCAGCCGTAATTAGAAACCTAACTTGATGCATCAAGGGTGATTATTCATTAGGATTAAAAAGGCAGAAGTAGAACCTGAGCTTCATGTTTGTACTGTGGTGTCAAAGGGTAAACAGAAGTGATATAACAGCACATATTGTTGTACTCTGCTCAAGATTGCTCATTTCACAATAGCCGGTTAAACACTGTTGTCCCTGACACCAAAATAAGTGGATTGCCCAGTTGAAACATAAGAGAATGATTAAGTACTGAAAACAAATTAAGTAAATCCCCAGAACTTAATCAAATTGAAATGTGATATAGCTATAAGTAGAAGTAAATTGCTTACATTTTGCTTCAACTTGGCTCAAATCCACTGTATATACAATATCAATCTGATTAGTGTAAACTGAATTATTCAAGTCTGTAAACTGTAAACCAAGCTTAATGTACGTATGGACAAATTTTGTTTTCTTTGTGTGACACAGGTGTTATTTTTTCTTTTTAATGTGCAACATCTGCTGGTAAATATAATGGTGGCTATGACAGGTAAATGTCTTGAGGACAAAATTAAATGTGCAACTAAACATGTTTTGTAGTTCTGTTGATAATTGTTTATGAAAAGATATACACACATTAAAATTATTGTGATGTCAAATATGCTCCACTAGCATTATGTTTTTCAGTGTGTTCATTAGTCTGTTTGTCTTCACAGTATCTCCAAAATTAAAGAACAGATCTTTACGAAATTTTTATGTGGGTAGGGGCCGAGTGAAAAAGAGGTGAGAACATTTCTGTAAAGATCCAGATGCAAAAGAAAATCCCAAATTTTTGGAAACTCCTCCCTCTAGAGGTCTGTGCTGTATGAATGCTTTCTAGTTTTATATTTGTTTTGTTTATTTTTTTGTTATTTGGGACTGTATATTTTTATAATTGTTTTATGCAACAAAAGGAAAAGATGTATTTGTTCACGGTAATGTTGTTTATTTTGAACTCTTTTTAACACATAAATCAAATATCCTGGAATGTAAAATGGTACATTTAAATACATATCAACACAAACATTTACAGGTTAAGTCCTTGTTTCTCTATTATAAACCAGTCCATTTGAACTGATAACTTGTTGTCTTGTATTCTTTAGTACTCTTTGTGTGGATATGTATTTACCGACCCTAGTCTCTCATTATTGCATTAATATCTATATTCCTTATTCTCCCTTCATAACAAAGTATCCTTCTACCCGAGGAGTTCTGTTTGTCTGTGTTTTCACTGCAACCAGTGAGCATTTCATTTTCTATCAGCAGCAAAACTCTTTCAAACAAAACTCTCCAGATCATGTCTACTTGTACGTTAGTCCAAGATCAGACTGAGTATTACATTTATGGATTTACTCATATTCATAAGGTTTTAATTTTAAAATTATTTCATTTTTTAACAGTGTGCAGTATTTGAAAATAATCTGCAGTTATGGAACATAAATTATCACATTCATAAGTAGATAACTAAATATACACAATAACAACTTTTATACACAAAAAAAACTTCAATCTTTATTTTACCTGTTTCAAATTTAATTTTAAAATGTAAAGTAGTTAACTTAATTTTACCATTTATGGGACAAACTTCAAAGAAATTTTATTGACATCCTTTTAACAGTGATGTTGTAACAAAATAATATGACCTCATTTGGCAGAAAACAAGAGTATTCGTTATTAAAATTGCATTTATCAAAAATATAAGATTTTTTTCCATGGAATTACTTCCTCCACCCATATTATCTTCCAATAGCTCTAGGAAGTGTTTTGATGTCGTTAAAATCCTTTGCACCAAGTTTTTAACTGAATAATTTCCTCCGAAGCTTTAGTTTTGTAATATGTAACAAGAAACCATTGCTTTTCCTGTATATATTTCCTTGTAGAGGTATACTAGTGATGAAAAAGTGTTCCACAGTAGTTATACAGAATATTAACTACCTGTCCTGGTGTTTACATTATAAGATATGTGCAAGACTCATTAAACTCAGCCTTTGGCATGATACATTCTTCAGCTTGAAATGTTAAAAAAATATAAAGCCTTTGACACTTTTGATTTTGCACTAAATATAATGATGTTATCAATACAGATTATAATGTGTTTATTACAAAATTACTTCACAGCCTAACAAATTTCAACAGAATAGTAAAACGTTATCAAACTCGTTTTAAATTTCAAATAATAAAATTTTGAACTAATGTCAATAGTTCAATTTGAATGGTTATAATCCTAAAATAGCTGATGAAACACTACAGTACCAATTTATTTTGAAGATATGTTTGATTTCATCCATAAATTTAATACCTAAATGAAATTTTGTCAATCACCATACATCACTTGCATTGAATTACATAAGAAATCCCATGAAAATAATTCCCAAATCTTCATTCCATGAGCCAGGTGTTATTTAAAACTGGAAGTTGGAGCCTGCTTCGTGTTCACGTTTTGCTACAGCCAATTTGGAATGACGCTTCCAGTCCACTTTCTGGGTGGTGTAAGGAGAATGCTACAGGAAAGAGAAAACACATAAGCGTCCATTGAGAGAGAAGAAATATAAGTGATTTCTTGGTAAGAACTTCTACTGCATGATGTGAGTTAGATATGATAACTACAACGGATACATAGAGCAAGAAATATGAAAAAAAAATTGTCTTTCAAATACTAGAATACAACTAATTCCATGTAAAAAGCAAGCTTGGTGGTGTTGTGGTGAAGACACTCAACTCCCACCTTTCAGGTCAGTGGTTCGGACCCCGGACCTAACTCTAAGCAGGAAAATTGGAAGTAATTTAGTGGTGCCCAGCAGATTACAGTGCAGACTCCTGACCAACTAGTATGTACTGGTTTTCCTCTGCCCTTCAAACTACCCATTGTGATATAACCTATGTAATCTGTCAAAAAGACTTTAAACCCAAATAAATCAAATAAAAAAAATAGCAGAGATGCCCGTACCCCACAGCCTGGGGAAATAGTTTTCAACACCATGAGATACAGAAGTAGTAAAACAGTACAAAGATTGGGATACTTTCAGAGCAGTGTCAGTTATATAAAGGTCCAAATAATGTTTAAGTAGAGGAAATAACATCTAAGAGAAAGAAAATGTGTGTAAAGATAAAGTATTAAAACAAAACAATTCAATAGCAAGATGACAGCATTAATCAGTAAGCTAAAAATGATGAAGCTGCAAAATTTATTAATTGGAGAATAGTGGTCAATGGAAAGAGCACAATTATGTAAAAGTGCATATAATAATCAGTTGCAGCAATCCATATATCTTTGTCATTAGAGAAAGATGTCTCAAATATGGGACGTGAAACTTTGGCAGAGCCAAAGTTAAAGGTCACACCGGCAAGGTCAAGGGTCAAATCAAAGTCACACCATAACGTTGTACACCTGGACCCCCTAAACAATGTCCCTCTACGTATCAGCTTCCTACACCTTACTTTCTCTGAGATACAGCCCAGACAAACGTGTTCTCGCTGCCCGCCCATCCAGTCACCATGGGTGAAAACAATCCCCCGATAGCCCTTAATGGCTGTGGGGTAAAATGTTATATTAATGTTATGGGATATATTCTAGTGCTGATCCCTTTTCAGCTGAATTCTAATCTAGGACCAGAAAAAAAACTCTGAAGACTCAGATTATCAAATATCCCCAAAACATGTAAAATATGTGTGTAAACACCTTCCCTTTCCAACAAAATACAAAGTCCAGAGTGTACAATGTAACAGTTTTAAGGTTTCTGATTGGCTGACAATGTGGTTGATGCAATAGATTTGATTATCCATTTGTAAGGCTGTGTATTATGTTACTACCTATGCTCACCCAACGCCCCCTACTTTATATTTTTGTCAACCTATCGCCCAGGGGGCACTACCACGAATGGTTTTAGTCCTATTAATATGCAATATTATTTTTGCATTGAAAATTGTCAATGAAATTTAATTCATTACTCTATTGAAACACCTGTTTCATTACTGCATGCAAATGAGAGAATGCAACTTCCTAACACAGAAACTCGATTACAGTTTTATATTAACTCCTACTGGCATATAATTATGTAAAAGAAGTGCAATCCTTACTGATGACTGCTTAAACAATAGAGATAGTTATTCCGAAGAGGGGAATAGTATTTACCCTTGTTCCATGTAACATCAGTGTCCATTCAAACAAAGTGCCCAACTGTGGCTCATCAGAGTCAAAGATCACAAAGAGTTTCCAGATGCCCCGGGGATTCTCTGCCCAGGTATGGGTGGTCATGAAGGGCCATTTGGTGAAGCCATCTGTGCTGTCGTCATCTTTGGGTCTCTTGCTCAAGATCATAGAGCTGTAACAGAGGAAACCAATAAAAGTTAGGGTCAATACACTGTCAAAGGAATCATCTTGCGATATTTCAATATCAACTGATAATGCTTCAAATTTAAAGTCATTTGAAAACAGTCCAGAAGGCGGAATTTTCAAAATCATGCCCATGCAGTTTATAACTACATTGTACTTTTAACATTTATTAACAGTAAAGTTATTTTTATTAACAGTAATGAATGTTCACATATTGGAAGATAGAATTATGTATAAATTTTTTAATTGTAATGGCTTTTATAGCAAGCTTGTTTTTTATTTTTGGTTATTTTAGAAAATGAATAGTAAAGTCTTTTTTATAAATCTGTAAAATCATGCGTTATAGAAGACATCTTACAATAACTTAAAACAACTGATATGCAAGGCTAAATCAGAGTTTTTCATATCAACATCAAAACTGCATTTCAACCCCTACAAGGGTGGACTCAAAGATACACGGACACAAAGATAAATGGTCTTCAGAATTTTTCAAATACAAGTGGTGTAAATCAGAAAATTGCACAAACTAAATAACAGAATATTGTTTAAACAAAGCTTATCTTGACATTTGTTATTTATTTTGTACAATTTAATTATCTACATGTATACCACTAAGATCAGCCAAACTTTAAAGACCATTTATCTTCGTGTCCAGTTTATCTTTGTGTCCACCCGTGTACCCTTTTGAGAATAAAATGTAAAGTATAGAGCTGATTTCTCTTATTGAAGAAGTTTCTGGATTGTTGTGCCTTAGATTCTGTCAAATGATGGAGATTAAGCACTACAAAAGTAATCGTATTAGATTAGATCTCTGTACTCATCTGCCACTGTGGCCTAGCGGGTAACACACTTGTCTAGGAACTCAGAGGACGTGGGTTCAATCCCAGGTACAGGCAGATACATAGTGGCTCGGATGACCACTTAAAATGGCGGTCCTCTGTCATTGGGTCCTATCCCCAGTGGCAGGTTAAAGAACCTCAAGGACGTTGATAAATGGTCATCCTTGAGCCTCTATCTTCAAGTTAGGGGAATGTCAGTTACTTGTGAGTTGGGGCTGTACCTGTACAGTAGGATTGGTTACATAGCGCTTTGAGTCCTGTAGTATATGGAGATATTGCGCTGAGTATAAAAAAATACATAATAATAATAATAACTAGATTGGGCCAACTCGGCGCCAACATATCCCCAGACAGGTCATCACTCACGCCACAGGTTTTGATCGGGAATTTTTTAAAACATAATTACCCATTATTATATGAACTTCAGCACATCAATCTACTCTGTTTATATCTTCCAAGGAAGATGGTGTATCCCCAGACGCCGAATACATAACTCAAATTATATTTTCAATCTTCCTGCAATGATAACTCTAAACCTATTTTCAAAGTATTTAAATGATTGATGATTGAATGTCCATTCTAAAATAATAATCCCAAAAGAGCATATCTGTTTCTATATTTGTTGACAAATAAAATATTATTTTTAACTCAACTCATCATATTTTTCAATCTTCCTTCAAAGTATTTAAATGATTGATGATTCAATGTCCATTCTAAAATTCATAATCCCAAAAGCGCATATCTGTTTCTATATTTGTTCACAAATAAAATATTATTTAAAAAAAAATTATTTATATTATTATTTTATTATATTATTTTTAGAATTTGCAAATTGTTTTCAGTTATTCATTTCCTCTATACCTATATATGTGGTCCATATATATGCAACCTAAATATGTGACACAATCTCAGTTCTGACTCCCCTTTGTGTTATATGTAATGAAGCCCACCACCTCCCACCCCCACCCCTCTCCCCTTCTCCACACCTCTCTCACTATTACACAAGATCTGCAACCCCACTGAGTTCTTTGTTTCTCATCTGATATCATTAAATACCTTTGTTTATTTAGTGTCACTCAATATAGCTGGAGGTCCCAGAGGTGGGTGGGGGGAAACAATCTATATAAAAGGGGTACTCAAATACAAAAAGAATTGAGAATTTTAAGTATGTGATTATCAACTGAAATGAGTTCATAACTGTAGGAGCTGTGTCAAAATTAACTGAGGCAAGTTGAATAAAACTGGGCTAGTTGAGGGTTAAAAATCCCCTACTTTTACTACATAAGGATATAATTTCATTAATATTGGGACTTAAAGCTCACTTAAAGTGTCCATTTTGTCTACTTGAATATGTTTAACCAGTTTCATTTTAAAAAGTTAAAAACTCAGCAAGCAGAGGTATAACACACAAAAATAAGTTCTTAAAAGACTAAGATAGCCATAACATTATTAATATTCAAAATTTAAATAGACAGGCATTTCCTTTTAAAAATTCAAAGATTTCAGCTCTATAACCCACATAGTTTGACAGTTACTGGGCTTTAAAGTGGCATAATGTCCATAAATTGGGTTTCTGTGGGCATTTTACAATTGTTAAAGAGACCTTAGCAATTAAACAACAGATCTGAAACTTTTTGGGGGACATACATAACAAACAAAAATTATATATAATACAGTTTAAGACTTGTCACACTAAGCATTTCCAAATAACAGGGCAAAATACGGAAAAAATGTCCAAAAAGGCACTTGGGCGAGTGTCTATGGCCCTCATACACAGGTTAAATGTCTACTAAAAACCTTGATTTTCGGCATATGTAAAAAGGACATAATAATGCATTCCCAGATGGGATTTCAGCTCCATCAATCACATAGTTTAACAGTCACAGGGCTTAAAGGTGGTTAAAAAGTCCAAATATTGGGTCTCTGTGGGCCTTTTAGAGATCTCGATGTGGCTTTCAAATTAAAGCTTCAGACTTAAAATTTGTTACATACTAAGATTACACATAGAATATGTATCTAATAAAGTTTGAAACTTCTCAGACTTACCATTTCCAAGTTACAGAGCAAAATATGTGAAAAATGTCTTAAAAGGGTCACTCAGGTGGGTGTTTAAGGTCCTCATACACAGGTTAAATGTCTACTTGAAGCCTTGATTTTTGGCACATGTAAAAAGAACATAATAATGTATTCCCAGATGAGATTTCAGCTCTATCAGTCACATAGTTTAACAGTCACAGGCCTTAAAATTGGCAAAAAGTCCAAATACTGGGTCTTTATGGGGCCTTCTAGAGACCTAAATGTGGCCTTCAAATTAAAGCCTCAGACTTAAAATTTGTCACATACTAAGATTACACATAGAATATGCATCTAATACAGTTTGAAACTTCTTAGACTTACCATTTCCAAGTTACAGGGAAAAATATGTGAAAAATGTCTAAAAATGGTCACTCGGGTGGGGATTTATGGTCCTCATACACAGGTTAAATGTCTTCTTAAAGCCTTAATTTTTGGCACATATATAAATAACATACTAATATCTTCCCAGATAGGATTTGAGCTCTATCAGTCACATAGTTTGACAGTCACAGGGCTTAAAAGTAGCAAAAAGTCCAAATATTGGGTCTTTGGGAGCCTTTTAGAGACCTCAATTTGACCTTCAAAATTAAAGCTTCAGACTTAAAATCTGTTACATACTAAAATTACACACAGAATATATATCTAATACAGTTTGAAACTTCTCAGACTTACCATTTCCAAGTTACAGGGAAAAAGATGTGAAAAATGTCTTATAAGGGTCACTCGGGTGGGTGTTTATGGTCCTGATACACACGTTAACTGTCTATTAAAGGCCTAAATGTTGGGGCACATATAAGAAAACACATAGATATATTCCCAGATGATATTTAACTTAGATGAGAGACATAGTTTGAAAGCTACAGTGCTTGAAAGTGGCAAAAAGTGCATAAATTGGGTCTCTGTGGGCACTTTTGAGACCTTAAGTCGACCCCTTTGGGTAAACCTACAGCCCTAAAATTTTCTACAGACAAGGATTACATATCAAAGTTATACCTAGCGCAGTTTGAGACTCATCAGAATTACCACTTCCAAATTATAGGGCAAAATATGTGAAAAGTATAGCAAAAAATCCCCAAGTGGGGGTATTTATGGGCCTCAAACACAATTTTCTCCTCAACTTAAAGTCGTGATTTTCGGCACATGTACTAAGAACATATTAATGTGTTGTCAGGTAAAATTTCAGCCACCTGAGCATCATAGTTTGTGAACTACAGGGCTCTAAGTGGCCAAAAGTGCAATTTCTGACCTTAAGGTGGCCATAAGTTCTTTTTTACTGGGAGTTTAAGGTCACCTTAAAATAGGGATCTTCCTTTGGGCACCCTTAACATGTGTACCAAGTTTGAAAAAAAAATATTAATTTGTTTTTGAGTTATCGCGTCCACAAGGAAATTTCTACGGCGGCGGCGGCGGCGGACCTGAATCCAATATATCCCCGACTTTCATCTGGGGATATAATGATACTCACGTGGTGTTCATTGGTGAGAGAAGGTAGAGTGTGACTGCTCCACGTGTGGTGGCTTTCAGGGTGATAAAGGACTGCACGTGTTCCAGGAAGTTCACCTGGTTACTCTCTCCCTTACAGGCATCTGTGTCAATAGTCAGGATGATGGACTGTGTGGTGCTGATTGGGCTACAATACATTAGCATAATACCGTATTATATAATACTATTGTGTGGGTTTTTGTAGGACCATAAAAGTCTGGGATGAAAAATATCTTGATCCAGGAAATGTTAAGTCTATTCAGCTATTTAATACCACCTTCTTGGAAGGCACTGCCTTTACATATGGCAGTTATAAAAGATCTAACTAATCAAATGTTAAATCATTCTTGTTGAGTGAAGGGTATTTGTGCCTTTCTCAGATTATTGCTTCAATGTAGGTTGAATCGCCTGCTCACTACATAATACAATGGCTTCATAGCTCCAGTTTAAAACAACATTCATTTGCCATTATGAATACTTCAAAATGAACACTTTCAATGTTTAATGAGTGTGTGAAGGGATATAACTTGAAGATACTTAATTTGGAAAGTTTTAGCTTTTTGAGGTAGAAAAGTTTACAGACAGTTAGAAGTTGCTAAAACACACACTGGAAAAACTTCAAAAATCCATTTTGTCCTTTGCATTGTTGTTGGCTATTGGTTGAGATAAGGTTTTCAAACTTCAGGAATATATCCAGGTCAGACATGGATATTAAATTTCAACCCTTAATGTTACTATGAATCATTCTATGGTTGCTGTGGCATTGACCTCCTCACATGATTTACCTAAAGTCTCAGTCAGGTGCTGTGACTTCTCTGACACAGCGAAAGCTAACTTATATTTTATACTGATTACACATAACTAAGGTCCCAATCAAGCACTGACTTCAAGTCTCTAAAACCCAGTAGAAGGTACTGCTTACATTGATCACACATGATTTTACTTACGTCCCAGTCAGACAATGAACTCAAGTCTCTAGCACATAGTGGAAGCTGTTGTTTACACCGAGTAGAAAACACTTAACTAGGGTCCTGTGTTAGATACATACTTCAGTTATATAGCAAATAGCAGAAATCACTTACTGAGGTCTGTGTTACATACAGATTTCCAGTATATAGATTAGGGTATGGGCCGGTAGGCCCAGTATCTCAGGATCAGGCGCATTTTACTGAACTACTGTGATGAGATTTTACAATCGCCACTTTGCTTGAGAACATGTATAATGGAAGGAAGTGTTAAAGTATTAGAAAATTACCAAAACCTGAAGAAATTTTAAGCTTTTACTTCCAGTTTTCATGCATTTGCAGACTTTAGACAGTACTAGGAATTATGTTGAGCAGAACTGCCATTTTTGGCTACGACACTTTATAACCTCAATCTCGCTTGTCAGTTAATATAATTGAAGGAAAACTTAAATATTGGGGACAAACCATAAATCTGAAAAAATTATAAGCTTTTTATATCATATTTTGTGCATATAGCAACTTTTATTGCAATGTCGTTAAGAAACAAGAGGAGAGTGCCCGTGAACGGGCACTGTGTCAGCTGACTGAATGTTTTTGATTTGTGATGGTGATAATGAGAGGAAAGCATAATTATCAGGGAAAGGGCTGTACAGAAATACAGTAAATGGTAACTGAACAGCATGTTCGAAAGATATTCCGAAGCTGACAGAAGAAAAGGACAAAAAAGTTGTGCCCTGCAAATGGTATTATGAAATAAAGTAACAAGGTAATTGTTTAAGTGTAAAAAGTAGGTTAAAAATATTTAGAGAAATACTATAAATGCAATATCCTCGTTCGACCATGAAGAAGGGGTCCAAAGGTCAAATCTGACCATACCAAAAGATTCCCAGCCAAAGAATTTAGGATGGTTTACCATCCCAAACCTCTCGGACCAATAATAAGTGAGTCATAGGCACTTTTTAAGTTTGGCTATCCTTGTTTGACCTTGACGGAGGGGTCCAAGGTCAAATCCGACCACACAAAAAAATTCCCAGCCCATGATTTCCTGTAGCTTGTTTACCATCCCAAACCTGTAGGACCAATAATAAGCGAGTTCTAAGCAATTGTAAGTTTGGCTATCCTCAATTGACCTTGAAGGAGGGGTCCCAGGTCAAATCTGACCACACCAAAAGAATCCCAGCCCATGATTTCCTATATGTTGGTTTACCATCCCAAACCTCCAAGACCAATAATACGCGAGTTATAAGCACTTTAAGTTTGGCTATCTTCGTTTGACTTGGAAGGAGGGGTCTAAGGTGAAATCCGACCACACCAAAAGATTCCCAGCCCATGATTTTCTATAGGTTGGTTTTCCATTCCAAACCTCTAGGACCAATAATAAGTGAGTTATAAGCACTTTTAAGTTTGGCTATCCTCATTTGACCTTGAAGGAGGGGTCCAAGGTGAAATCCGACCACACCAAAAAATTCCCAGCTCATGATTTTCTATAGGTTGGTTTTCATTCCAAACCTCTAGGACCAATAATAAGCGAGTTATAAGCACTTTTATGTTTGACTATCCTCATTTGACCTTGAAGGAGGGTTCCAAGGTCAAATCGGACCATATTAACAGATTCCCAGCCCATGATTTCCTACAGGTTGGATACAATGATTTACTCAACAGTGAGAACCTGAAAGAAGCTATTGCTCAGCTATGCCATGACATAGAGGTCTGCAATTTCACTATGTTATAGCTGACCAAAACGTCTGTGAATAACATATTTAACAAAATACTCTAAATGTAATAGTTTTCAAGTTACAACTGATTTACTCAAGAGTGAGAACCTCAAAGTAACTATTACTCAGCTATGCAATGAGCTACAAGTCTGAATTTTTGCTCTGTTATAGCTGACCTAAAAGTAGGTGAACAACATATTTAAGCAAAATACTGTAAATGCAATAGTTTTCAAGTTACAACTGATTTACTCAATAGTGAGAACCTGAAAATAGCTATTGCTCCGCTATGCCATGAGCTATAGGTCTGTAATTTCACTATGTTATAGCTAACCCAAAAGTAGGTGAACAATATATTTTAACAAAATACTCCAAATGCAATATTTTTCAAGTTATAGCCGATTTACTCAACAGTCAGTGCCTGAGAATAGCTATTGCTCAGTTGTGCCATGAGCTACAGGTCTGTAATTTCACTATGTTATAGCTGACCCAAAAGTAGCTGAATAACATATTTGCACAAATTTCTGTAAAGGCAATAGTTTTCCAATTACAACTGATTTACTCAACAGTGAGAACTTCAAAGTAGCTATTACTCAGCTATGCAATGAGCCACAGGTCTGGAACTTCACTATGTTATAGCTGACCCCAAAATAGGTGAATAACATATTGAAACAAAATACTCTAAATGCAATAGTTTCCAAGTTATAAGTGATTTACTCAACAGTGATAACCTAAAAGTAGCTATTACTCAGCTATGCCATGAGCTACAGGTCTGAAATTTTACTATGTTATAGCTGACCCAAAAGTAGCTGAATAACATATTTATACTAAATTCTCTAAATGCAATAGTTTTCAAATTATAAGTGATTTACTCAACATTGAGAACTTCAAAGTAGCTATTACTCAGCTATGCAATGAGTCACAGGTCTGGAACTTCACTATGTTATAGCTGACCCCAAAATAGGTGAATAACATATTGAAACAAAATACTCTAAATGCAATAATTTCCAAGTTATAAGCGATTTACTCAACAGTGATAACCTAAAAGTAGCTATTACTCAGCTATGCAATGAGCCACAGGTCTGGAACTTCACTATGTTATAGCTGACCCCAAAATAGGTGAATAACATATTGAAACAAAATACTCTAAATGCAATAGTTTCCAAGTTATAAGTGATTTACTCAACAGTGATAACCTAAAAGTAGCTATTACTCAGCTATGCCATGAGCTACAGGTCTGAAATTTTACTATGTTATAGCTGACCCAAAAGTAGCCGAATAACATATTTATACTAAATTCTCTAAATGCAATAGTTTTCAAATTATAAGTGATTTACTCAACATTGAGAACTTCAAAGTAGCTATTACTCAGCTCTGCAATGAGTCACAGGTCTGGAACTTCACTATGTTATAGCTGACCCCAAAATAGGTGAATAACATATTGAAACAAAATACTCTAAATGCAATAATTTCCAAGTTATAAGCGATTTACTCAACAGTGATAACCTCAAAGTAGCTATTACTCAGCTATGCCATGAGCTACAGGTCTGAAATTTTACTATGTTATAGCTGACCCAAAAGTAGGTGAACAACATATTTAAGCAAAATACTGTACATGCAATAGTTTTCAAGTTCCAACTGATTTACTCAATAGTGATGACCTAAAAGTAGCTATTACTCAGCTATGCCATGAGCTACAGGTCTGAAATTTTACTATGTTATAGCTGACCCAAAAGTAGCTGAATAACATATTTATACGAAATTCTCTAAATGCAATAGTTTTGCAATTACAACTGATTTACTCAATAGTGAGAACCTCAAAGTAGTTATTACTCAGCTATGCAATGAGCTACAGGTCTGAAATTTTACTATGTTATAGCTGACCCAAAAGTAGGTGAACAACATATTTAAGCAAAATACTGTAAATGCAATAGTTTTCAAGTTACAACTGATTTACTCAATAGTGATGACCTAAAAGTAGCTATTACTCAGCTATGCCATGAGCTACAGGTCTGAAATTTTACTATGTTATAGCTGACCCAAAAGTAGCTGAATAACATATTTATACGAAATTCTCTAAATGCAATAGTTTTCCAATTACAACTGATTTACTCAATAGTGAGAACTTCAAAGTAGCTATTACTCAGCTATGCAATGAGCCACAGATCTGAAACTTCACTATGTTATAGCTGATCCCAAAATAGGTGAATAACATATTGAAACAAAATACTGTAAATGCAATAGTTTCCAAGTTATAAGCGATTTACTCAACAGTGATAACCTAAAAGTAGCTATTACTCAGCTATGCCATGAGCTACAGGTCTGAAATTTTACTATGTTATAGCTGACCCAAAAGTAGCTGAATAACATATTTATACGAAATTCTCTAAATGCAATAGTTTTGAAGTTATAAGTGATTTACTCAACAGTGATAACCTAAAAGTAGCTATTACTCAGCTATGCCATGAGCTACAGGTCTAAAATTTTACTATGTTATAGCTGACCCAAAAGTAGCTGAATAACATATTTATACGAAATTCTCTAAATGCAATAGTTTTTAAGTTACAAGTGATTTTACTCATAATGGAAGTTACTGAAAAGCCCAAAAGTAGCTATTACTCACTTAGCTATTGAGACAGGCACCCAACTTACTCACCATATTGTAGCTATGAAAAAAGTAGCTGAATAACATATTTTAACAAAATGCTCTAAATGCAACACTTTTCAAGTTATAAATGATTTTGTGCATGATTTCATGAATTTTAATGCATTAAAAATTATTAAAAAAATTTATTAAAAAAAAAGTAAGACAGATCCAGGTCTCATACTCACACAAGAGAATCTACCTCTGGCCTAGTACATATATGCAAGATATGAGAAAAATCCCTGCAATAGTCACTGAGAAAATTGTGATTAAGTGTTGAAATTTTCACACTTTTGGTGGGGGTACCCCCCTTGTAATGTCTCTAGCAAACAGACGAACAGACAGATTTGCATGCCTTGAACAATTTTTCATCCTCGATAGATAAGGTATCTTTTAAAAAAAACAGCACGTCTCTAGGCCTTGTAGTTTTGGAGGAGAAGTTGTTCACGCGGACGCGTACGCGTACGCCCACGCCGCAGAGTGACGACATAATGTCAGCTGACTGACAAGTCAGCTGACATAAAAACATCCATGTTTGGTTGGGGTGTACTAAAATGCAGAGTCCCGGTACGGTTTTGCATTGGCGACCTCCTGATGTAGGTTGAATCAAAATTTTGGTACCGACCCATCCCTAACATAGATCATTGCAGAAATCACTTACTAGGGTCCCTGCGCTGTTCCTGCTGTACAATGGAATCTGTCAGGTACAGACTTCCAGTCCCTTGCCAGATCTACCATGTCCCCCGCGTCCAATACTCCATATCCAAACAGGTGGTTAAACTCGAGGCCCGCCCCATTGATGGTCCAGTTGTGCTCTCCGTGAGGGTCATACAGGTGGTTTCTCTTGGAGGTCAGCACAGTCAAATGCTGCACATCTCTCCAGGTCAAGTCACGGCTGAAATATATACAATGTGCAAGATTTAGTCTTTTATAACATGTATAATGTGCAAAATTCAATCTCTTACAACATGTATAAGGTGCAAAATTCAACCTCTTATAACATGTATAATGTGCAAGGTTCAATCTCTTATAACATGTATATGTTAGTGAATTTGTGTCATCAGGGAATTTGTGAATTCCCTGAACATGTTTATATGAACATTATATCTATAATGTGCAATATTCAATCTCTTAAAACACGTACAATGTAATAAGTGTCGCCTATTATTAACTGAACAATATCATGTTTTGATCTTAATGCACTTTCTCAAACTTTTCAATATTTTATATTTTAATAGTTTAATAGCCTTATGGTTTTTACACTCTTTTGTTGAACCCTTCACTTTTTCGGTGAAAAACTCATTAATAATAAAACAAAATCTTTTTCTCCCACATTTCAAAAGATGAGATGAGAATCAATACATATATCAGTTTAATATGTGTTACACTAGTATTTTAGTATTGTGTGCAAATGTAAATAAAATAATATTTTGAAAAAAGGTGACAAAGCTTGATATTGAAATGAAATCATCAAATTTCATTTCACTGAAATAAATTAATACAGAAAAATCACCAAATCACCCAACTATCAAAACAAAATAAGGATACCCTTTTCACACTAATAAGTGAGTATATGTGTATGTCAACCTTCCTGACATTTTGTTTTTGTTTGTAGTTATAAATAATGAAACATTAAAAACATAGCTATGCATTCCAAGAAGTGAAAAGTTATTTCTCGTAGAGCTACACAGTAGAATTCAGCCACCAAGAAATGTTACCATATTGGATTTTCACTGGTATAACCTATCTCAGACCTCCGTTTATTGATTTCTGTTAGAATTTAGGTTAGATTAAACTGTTTTCAGACACATAGTTTTACATTTTGGTGAAATTTGTTTTGGTTTACGACTTCTTTTGAAATAAATCAGACATAATCCAATAAGGTGACACTTTCAGAGGGAACATTATGCAACTAATTGCCATCCATTCCATCAACCATTAGATTAAAATCCACCACCATATACTATTTCATAATCATACCTTTTCTTGTCAAATCCTTATGTTTCAAACACAAAAGCAGAGTACATAATTTAAGAGTAACAAAGTTTCATAGATTACTATACGTACATAATTATATATCTTAGAAGACCACGTAATTCCAAAAGTGAAGGCTGATATTATATTTTTTTTTAAATACAGTTTTAATTTCTTCAAATTTCATAAATGTTATGTCTCTTATACAAAACTTATAAAACAGAGTAAATTATATCACAATTTATACCATAACCATAGAAAATTTAAAAGCTAGATCTAAATCTCACTTGTTGCAGTGGGTACCATACATCTTGTCTCTGGGTGGTTGTAATTTGGGCCACAATCTTAAATGGAGAAGTTTGGGAGTTTTTATCAATGACTCATAGTTTACAGTGCATAATTCTGAGCAACTAGTGTGTAGTGCTTTCCACTGATAACTACAATGTGATGTTATACCCTAATCAATCATCAAAATAATACTTACTTGGCTTCCAGGGCCAGAGCAAAAACACCCGCAGCTTCAGGTGCAGCTGCAGATGTACCTGAATGCCTGGTGGTACATCTGCCATACAGGTCAGTGGTTGCCTGAAAAGTATAACAAATAGTAGGCATGACCCATAGGGATTCGGAAGATGTAATGGGTTCAAGAGGTGCTACATTAAACGGATGATGCAGTGTTTCAAAGATGACTAATGCATAAGGACATATTGTGAATATAACACCTACAAGATTATATACAGCAAGACAGGTGAATACACCCTGTACAAGCAACTTAGGTGGAAGCAGTTTTAAGGTAAAACATCAGAAACTACAGTGCTTTTGTGGGTACAAGTAAAGGCTGAAACGGTCAGCATAATTTGGTTACTGTGTAGCTTCTTACATTAGTAAAGAATTACCCTGAAAACATCAAATACACACATGCCCCAGATGAAATACTGCAAATAATATTGCGGATCTCAACTGGGAAAAATGGTTGAACATTCCAGCAAATTGTTGCATAATTTGCAAATAAACATTATATTTCATATATGCAACATAATACAAAGATAACATGCTTTAAATTCGCAGCTTTTTAGGCTATTACTCCAAATATTAAGATTTTCAACAACTGCATGAAATCCCCATGTGAGGTGATATACACAGGAAAACACTTAACTGGTTTAAAAATATTGAAGCCAGATAGTGCTTGGGTAACCTAATATTTGGTTAGTACGCTTAATTGTTTCAGCCCTGATACAAGTGGACGTTGGGCATACATAAGTCCAAAATGTGCACATATTGGAGGAACTAGCCATACAAATTATAATGAAATAGAGTTCTTGTGAATAAATAAAATGGATAACTCTGGGAGAATGATTCAAGTATGTCATTCAAATGGTAACCTAGAACTAGAGGATCGCTCGCAAAAAAAAAGATAATGTTTTTGCATAGCAAAAACAAAGCGTCCCAAAAAGGATATAAAGGTGAGTGCTAAAGTATTACGAAAATGCTTCGTTTCTAGCCTTATACTGTTGTGGCAACCAAAGTCAGCGCAGTCTGCTCTAGCTAGCACGGTTTTCAAGATATAAGCATTTTTGTGTTTTGCAAAAAATTAAAAAATTAAAAATGTCCGCTATATTTGGTGAGACAAAAATTGGCATGGCTACTCTGCAGAGATACCCAGCAGGTCAAAAATTTTGTTGAGTTCGCTCCATATAGCACGGTTTTCGAGATATAAGCATTTTTGTGTTTTGCAAAAACTTTGAAAATTCAAAATGGCCACCATTTTTGGGGAGACAAAAATTTTTGTCAAGACCACTGCCGCGGTGTGTATCTCCCGCCGAGCATTAAAGCAGAAGAAATAGCTTTTCCTAGATATTCACAATTTTTCATTTTCGTGTGTGAAAGCTCTTCCAAAAGTAGGTGAATGAGTTATTTGAGAATTATTGGCTATCTGCAATACTATTAAGAGATAATTCACATTTACTCATTTTGAGTAGGTGAATAATTATCTATGGGTCTGAAACTTCACCAAGTGAAAGCTCTCCCAAAAGTAGGTGAATGAGTTATTTGAGAAAAATTGGCTATCTGCAATACTTTTAGAGATAATTCGCATTTACTCATTTTGAGTAGGTGAGTAATTAGCTATGGGTCTGAAACTTCACCATGTGAAAGCTCTCCCACAAGTAGATGAATGAGTATTTGATAAAAATTGGGTATCCGCAATACTTTTACAGATAATTAGCATTTACCCATTTTGAGTAGGTGTATAAATAGCTATGGGTCTGAAACTTCACAGAGTGAAAGCTGTCCCAAAAGTAGGTGAATGAGTTATTTGAGAAAAATTGGCTATCTGCAATACTTTTAGAGATAATTCACATTTACTCATTTTTAGTAGGTGAATAATTAGCTATGGGTCTGAAACTTCACCAAGTGAAAGCTCTGCCAAAAGTAGGTGAATGAGTTATTTGAGAAAAATTGGCTATCTGCAATACTTTTAGAGATAATTTGCATTTACTCATTTTGAGTAGGTGAGTAATTAGCTACAGGTCTGAAACTTCACCAAGTGAAAGCTGTGCCAAAAGTAGGTGAATGAGTTATTTGAGAAAAATTGGCTATCTGCAATACTTTTAGAGATAATTCGCATTTACTCATTTTGAGTAGGTGAGTAATTAGCTATGTATCTGAAACTTCACCATGTGAAAGCTCTCCCACAAGTAGATGAATGAGTTATTTGATAAAAATTGGATATCCGCAATACTTTTACAGATAATTAGCATTTACTCATTTTGAGTAGGTAAATAATTAGCTATGGGTCTGAAACTTCACCATGTGAAAGCTCTCCCAAAAGTAGGTGAATGAGTTATTTGAGAAAAATTGGCTATCTGCAATACTTTTAGGGATAATTCGCATTTACTCATTTTGAGTAGGTGAGTAATTAGCTATGGGTCTGAAACTTCACCATGTGAAAGCTCTTCCAAAAGTAGGTGAATGAGTTATTTGAGACAAATTGGCTATCTGCAATACTTTTAAGAGATAATTCGCATTTACTCATTTTGAGAAGGTGAGTAATCATCTACGGGTCTGAAACTTCACCATGTGAAAGCTCTCCCAAAAGTACATGAATGAGTTATTTGATAAAAATTGGGTATCCGCAATAGTTTTTGAGATAATTAGCATTTACTCATTTTGAGTAGGTGAGTAATTAGCTACGGGTCTGAAACTTCACCAAGTGAAAGCTCTTCCAAAAGTAGGTGAATGAGTTATTTGAGAAAAATTGGCTATCTGCAATACTTTTAGAGGTAATTCGCATTTACTCATTTTGAGTAGGTGAGCAATTAGCTGTGGGTCTGAAACTTCACCAAGTGAAAGCTCTTTGGGATAGCTGCTCTGCAGAGATACCCTGAAGATCAAAAATTTTGTCGAAATCGCTCTATGTAGCACGGTTTTCGAAATATTAGCATTTTTGCGTTTTGCAATTTTTGCGCAAAAATTCAAAATGGCCGCCATTTTTGGCAAGACAAAATTTTTTTGAAAATTGGCATGGCTACTCTGCACAGATACCCTGTGGGTCAAAAATTTCGTCGAAATCGCTCTATCTAGCACGGTTTTCGAGATATAAGCATTTTTATGTTTTGCAATTTTGCGGAAAATTCAAATTGCCCCCATTTTTTGCGAGCAATTTCTTTTTTGAAAATTGGCATGGCTACTCTGCAGAGATACCCTGTGGGTCAAAAATTTCGTCGAAATCGCTCTATCTAGCAGGGTTTTTGAGATATAAGCATTTTTATGTTTTGCAATTTTTGCGAAAAATTCGAAAATTCAAAATGGCCGCCATTTTGGGCGAGACAAAAATTTTTTGAAAATTGGGAAAACTACTCCGCAGAGATACCCTACGGGTCAAAAATTTCGTCGAAATCGCTCTATCTAGCACGGTTTTCGAGGTATAAGCATTTTTGTGTTTTCCTTATTTGGAAAATTCGTAATGATTAACTAATCATTAATTACTCAGCCATTTCTTAACCAATCAATGCCAAAATCTAATGATTTCCAGATTTTAATAGAATGAATGTATTTGCCAAGTTTCAGGTGAATTGATAAAATTCCTTTCAAGTTATCATCCGGACAAGCTTCCCCATCGAAAAAAGACATTTTTGGTCATGTGACCTCTCTGATTGGTTGAAATGTCACTGCAGCATATTCAAAAAAAAAAATTCCCCAAGGCTACTGCCTAAACCTGCCAAATTTGAAAAGAATCCACCTAACGGTTACAGAGTTATAAGGAAAACAAAATGCGGAGCAGGCGGAGCCGGCGGAGCCGGTGGAGCCGGCGGAGCCTGAAGGTCTCCCATACACAAACAAGCGTCCCTTGCGGGACACTTAATTCTTCATGGACTGTCTGAACAATGAACTGGAACTTCTCTAAGTGACAATGCTGCTGACTTAAGGCTTTGGTTTGCCTTATGATTCATAAAGATTAAGCCTGTTTTTGATGATATTTTGGTACCTCATGTATTTGACAAGGAGAAATCTGACTATACAAATGGACGAAGATAATCTTACCACTCCAGCATCCTGGTAACCACTCTTGCCATTGCTGAAGGTTGAAGCCAGTGTAGAAGAGCATGACTCATCATATCCAGCAGTCTGTCCATCATTGGTGGCTGAGTTGATAGAAATGGTCCACATACTGGCCGCATAGCCATCGCAGTTACAGTCATCATCAGGACCACCATCACCAGACGCCCAGACATAGATGGAACCCTTACCCCCCCGCCCCTGTTAAAACAGAAAGGTGCCAAATAAAGTCATAATCTGGTCAACCATCACCTGAGAACCACACATAGATGGAACCGTTACCTCCATGCCCCTGTTAAAACAGAGAAGTCCGAAATACAATCATCATTAGGACCACCATCACCTGAGGACCACACATAGAATGAACCCTTACCTCCCTCCCCTGTTAAACAGGAGATAGGTCACAAATACAGTTATAATCTGGCCAACTACCACCTGTAAACTAGACATAAATAGAATCCTTACCTTATTGACTCTGTTAAAAAAAGAGAGGTTTGAAATACTGACATTGCCTGATCTACCATCTCCTAATGACCACACAGACGGAATCCTTACCTACTCTCCCCAAAAAAGAGAGGTCATAAACACTGTTTTAATACAATCCACAATCCTCTGGCAACCACAGATAAATAGAACTCTATGAAACTGTTTATAGAAAAGAAATCCCCATTGAAGTCATCACTGGGTTAGTCCACATATCCTTACACTGCTGTTGCCATGACAGCACGGTTACAATAAGAGTCATCACTAGATTACTAGTCACTTATGCCCATACACAGATAGAACATTTTATCACCCTTCAGTTAAAAGAGGTCACAAATCCAGTCATCTGTGGGTCCACAATCTCCAGACACCCACACAGATAGGATCCTTACTTCCTTGTCAATGTTAAAAAAGAGAGCTGGTCAGAAATACAATTATCTTTGGGCTTACTAGTCACGTAAATAGAACTCTTAATTATCGCTACACCACTGTAAAGAGTCAGAAAGCATGATTACAACAACCTTCACCAGTGGACTCGCTCATCACTACGCATACAGATGAAGAACCCTTACCTTTTAACTGGGGGAAAAAGAACAATGCATTAGATGACCACGAATAAATGTTCTTCCGATCGTTAAAAGCACTACAATGTTAACAATACTTTACCTCAGATAAATAGTGATCACTTAATACTAATATTATAATTAAAAAAGAAAAATGTATATACTGATATTATTAAAGTGTTCATTCTTTCTTTTCTGATATTAATTTTTGAGTATTATTGACAATTCCAGTTCTTATACACATAAATTTAGGGTCTGTCTGATATAACAAAATGTCAGAAACAGGAATTATAAAAATAGCCACCAATAGGTCCTTTTTAAAAACACCATGTCAAAAACACAAATAACTCGAGCACTCTTACATATCTTCCATATTTTATGAGAGTGTGTTAGGTTATTTGTCTTGTAAAACTGACAGAAACTCTGATATTACTGCTGACAATGTATGGGGCAATGATATTTGCAGTCATGTACTGGGGCTAAAAACCAACAGAAAATTGATAAAAAAAAGACTAGCTATTGCGTCTCAACGCAGTGTATCCCCGGACGGCACATGGTTGAAGCGTGACATACAGAGTATTATGTCTGCTGGATTGGACATGATGGACCTTATATACATTTTGTACTTACAGTAGATTCCCTCTATTTTACACCAGCAGTATCAGATTCAGGGTACAGGATTTCGTGTAAGATGTCTTGACATGTTAAAGTTGTAGCTACAATGATAAGGAGATCTCAGCCATTGTAAGTGTGAAAGACCATATTGAACTTTGACGGAGGGCCCCAAGGGCAAATTTGGCCACACTGAAAGATTTGGGGCACATAATTTCTTAGAAGTTGTTTTCATATCTCAAATGTCTAAGACCACAAATAAGTATGAAGGACAACATTCAAGCTCGAATGAGGGTTTCACCATGACAATGACCCCACCAAAAGATTCGAAGCACACAATTTCCTATAAGTTGACATCAGAACCAAAAAATCTACGACCTATTATAAGTGAGACACAGGCCACTATAGATATCAGGGACTAAATGTGACTTCCAAGGAGGGGTCAAAGCTCAAATCTGACCCCACCAGAAGAATTGGGGCACATGGTTTCCTGTAAGTTGTCTTGACATCCCAAACCTCTGTGCCAAATTATAAGGTGTCACCAATAATAAGGGAAATATAGGTCATTATAAGTATCAAGGACCAAGTCTGACCTTAAAGGAGGGGTCGAAGGTCAAATCTGATATCACCAAAAGATTCGGGGTACATGATTTTCCTATAAGTTGTTTTCACATCCAAAACCTCCACGAGTAATAGTAACAGAAATATAGGCCATCATAGGTATCAAGTACCACATTCGACCTTGAAGAAGGGATCCAAGGTCAAATCTGACGCCACCAAAAGCATGATTTCCTATAGGTTGGTTTCACATTGCAAACCTCTAGGACCAATAATAAGCGAGTTATAAGCACTTCTGAGTTTGGCTATCCTCATCTGACCTTGATGGAGGTGCCCAAGGTCAAATCCGACAATTCCCAGCCCATGATTTCCTATAGGTTGGTTCCACATTGCAAACCTCTAGGATTAATAATAAGCGAGTTATTAACACTTTTAAGTTTGGCTATCCTCATTTGACCTTGAAGGAGGGCCGCAAGGTCAAATCCGACCATATCAAAAGATTCGCAGCCCATGATTTCCTATAGGTTGGTTTCACATTGCAAACCTCTAGGGCCAATAATAAGGGAGATATAAGCCTCTGGTGGCCATCTTGTTTTTCAAAATGAGGCCAAAAATATATTCTGTCAAGATTTTGTAATGATGAACATATCCTGTGAATTTGAGATCTTTACCTATAATGCCCTAAATTTGTTCTAGAGGGCCAACAAAACTCCTTGCTGAAAGTCAAAAAACACCCGTGGCAGCCATCTTGTTTTTCAAAATGAGGCCAAAAATATTCCCAGGCAAGATTTTATGGTTATGAATATATCATGCAAATTTGAGAAGTATACCTATAATACACTGGCCTCAAGAGGGGTAACGAGAAAATCTCTACACACTGCGGCGGCAGCGGCATACTTATACGTAATCCATAGTATCCACCGGATGCTATCTGGTGGATACAATAATCAACATGAGCCAGTAAGTTACACAGCCAATAATAACGGAGGTATGTGGCCTCACAGTCTTATAAAGGCATATGTATGCAGTAAAAGGTACCATTTTGAGTCATTTTAGCAGGCCCAAGGTGACCTTGAAAACAATAGCCACAGTCAACAAACTGGATCCTGGTACTCCATCATATACTCAACCTCCAAAGCTATTTTCAATAGTTTCCATGCAATATAGTCAGCATTAAGTGTGAAAATATCTCCAAAAAGGCCAAAAATGGCCTCGGTGAGGTACTTTGGCTTTCTATGGATGACCTTCAATGAAGAGCTCCAAGGTCAAATTTCTGCATGCTTACAGAGGACATATATATGTATTATATATACCATCCATAGGATGATCTAACTTTCTGTATATTAAAACTGGGCCAAAATGTGAAAAAATGGCCAAAATCTTACCTTTCAAATTTGAAAGGTCTAACTAAAATAGATTATAAGTTATCGGGTCCAAAATGAAATCTCTGCAGCGGCGACGGCGTGACCATACCGAATCCTAAGTATCCCCGACTTTCGTCTGGGGATACAATTACAAGTACTTTGTAACACCATAATCATTTAAATCAGATTGATGTATTCAGTCAAAGTTTTTAATGATTTTGATGATTTGCTCTTCTTCTTCTGTAAAATGCCAACACAAACGGTTGCTATGAAATACTGAAAAATTATGTTCATCATAAAAGCCATTTAATTTTGTAAATATTCAACATAGCAGCCAACATTTTCAGGCTTTCTGGAACACAACAACAAATCTATTGTAAAACAAGTGACTCTTATACTGTGATTTATTTCACAGAACATGACAGGTAATTATACAAGAAATTACATGCTTAATTGAGAAACTTGGGGAGACAGATTATCAGAAAAAAGCAGAGGATGTCTCATCAAAAAAAGGATGTCTCATCAAAACATTAATTTCCGCTGCGACAGAGGACTAATTTTTTCATAGGATTTCCTTCGAAATGTCAGTAACAGGCAGGGCTTGTTTTACCACACAGAGAATGTAAGTGAATGTAAGCCTACGCAAAATCAGGAAATATAACTTGCGTGTGTTTGCTGAATGGACACAGTGAAAAGGAAAAGATGTCACATGAACAGGAAAATTATATCCAAAACAATGAATTACAAATGTACTTATAAAGACAGAGGGTGAATATGGCATTGTAATAGCTCAGTGGGAGATACTTGCCACAGTTTTTGTACACTTGTCTTCCAGTAAAACAAATACAGTGAGAAACATATTAATCAAATGGTTCAAAACAAAAATTTATTTAATGGATCGAGAAAACTAAATTTTTTTTTTTGCTGAGACAAAATGAAACATTCCTTGTACACTCAGTAAAGTACAATAATAAAGGGAATTTAGAAATTTTCTTTTTCTACTTTCATCGGTTTCTTTCCAGATAAGAGGAGGTTGTTATATTTATTCATATCACATAATGTGTACAAATGACTACATATCAGTTCAAAGATGACACTGTGGAAAAATGGTTGAAGTAAAGAATCAGGTGGGTGGGTAATGCATGTAAATATGGCAAGTTGAAGACAATTTATGTGAATGAAAGACGTAAGAACATTTTTTCATTATTATTACATTCATAGAGTAATATTGATTGCATACACCAAGTATACACTTCCTACATCTTTCCGAGATATATTCTGGACGGACAAGATTTTATAGGTGAAGGTCACTACAGCAAGGTCAAAGGTCAAATCAAGGTCACACCATACAGTTGCACACCTACACCCCCTAACCAATGTCCCTACCAAGTATCAACTTCCTACACCTTACGGTTTCCGAGATATAGCTCGGACAAGATTTTAAAGGTCAAGGTCACTACAGCCAGGTCAAAGATTAAATCAAGGTCACACCATCACCTTGCACAGCTACAACTCCTAACTAATGTCCCTGCCACGTATCAACTTCCTACATCTTACGGCTGCTGAGATATAGCCTGGACAAGATTTTCAAACTCAAGGTCACTGCGGCAAGGTCAAAGGTCAAATCAAGGTCACACCATAATGTTGCACACCTACACCCCTAAAATAATGTACCAAGTATGAACTTCCTACACCTTACGGTTTCTGAGATATAGCCCGGACAAACTTTTCCTGCAGCCCGCCCGCCCGAACGCCCATCTGGACACCATGGGTGAAAACAATACCCCGACAGCCCTTACGGGCTGTGGGGTACAAAATGTATCATAAATGAGGATAACAATATTATACGACTGCGTAGGATGAGTATTATATTGTTAATTAATCTTCATGAATGATGTATTCTTTGTGTATGTCTAATGAGGTATGTTTCACTTTTGTTATCCACCATTTTGTATGATTAACGAGTGAGAAATAACCATATTTAAACAAAGAATTGAAAAAGGCTTTCACATATACAGGGGTAGCAGCGAATATAAAAACCTCAATAGTTAACTTGCGATTTGTCATCCATTTCTGCATGAATTTTTATGCAATGAAAATGAGCAGAAGCACTATAAAAAGACCTATCTTATGATATATAATACATATTTGTAGGTTACATAGTTTCTGAGATAATAGTGCAAAACCAGAAGGTACTGACACTAATGATCCATGGTACAGAGGCGCTGTTGTATACAAAAATTATATCCTGCTCTATTTATCCAATACGGCTTGCAGTGCATAATAAAAGTGAATAGAAAAGGTCTACTGTTGCAGTAGTTTGGTTCTGTATGTTATAAAATGCATGTAATTTTTCAGCAGAATCAGAACTGTACTACCACCCTCAAGCGACAGATTTATTAAGCTAGTATGCCATTGTTTGAACATTATTGGCTTCATAGGAAGTAAAAAACTGCCGGATAAATCAAATTAACATGTCAAGTCTCAAAGGCTTTACCCCTAGTGGTGAGTAAACCAAACACACTTTCCTAGACTCTCAGAAATTTCTCCTTTAAAACACGCTTGTGATGACCAAAGAAAAACAAAATGAAATATTCAGTCCAGTTTCCTTATTGCAGACACTGCGAGACTAATGAGGTGAAATTATTTTTGTCCTGAGCCTCAGTAATGACAGTGTGCTCAGTGGGCACATGGTTTCACTAACAAAGGGACCTCCGCAGTGTCACTTCCGACTGACACAGGAGTCATTATTAAGGGATGCTTTTCCTGTTATTAGAGTATTAAGTACATGTCAAATCAGCACAGTAATCAAACCAAGAGGGATCCTGTATTATTATAACTGCTGAAGGGTTTTGTGCAAAAGATATTAGACAAAAAGGAAACAAGACCACTGTCGCGGTATGTATCTCCTGCCAAGCATTACAGGGGAAGAAATACCTTTTCCGAGATATTCACAATTTTTCATTTTCCGCTAAAATCCAAGATGGCGGCCAAAATTGGCAGAAATTAAAATTTTACCCCTAGGCACAGAATACTGTTGTACTACCCTGTGGGTCAAAAATTTGCTCGAAATCGCTCTATCTCTTACCATTTCGAAGATATTTTCAATGTTTATTTTCCGCTAAAATCCAAGATGGCCACCAAACGTGGCGAAAATTGAAATTTTTTCCCCTTTGCATAGGATACTCTTGCAATTTTTCCCCTTTGCATAGGACACCCTGTGGGCCAAACATTTGCTCAAAATCGCTCTATCTTGTACGGTTTTCAAGATATTCACACCTTTTCTTTTTCCACAAAAATCCAAGATTGCCGCAAAAAGTGGCGAAAATTGAAATTTTTCCCCTTTGCATAGGACACTCTTCTACCATCCTGTAGATCAAAAATTCACTCGACATAGCTCTATCTCTTACGGTTTTCAAGATATTCACACTTTTTCATTTTCCGCTAAAATCCAAGATGGCTGCCAAAAGTAGCAAAAATTGAAATTTTTCCCCTCAACATAGGATACTGTTGTACCACCCTGTGGGTCAAAAATTCGCTCGAAATTGCTCTATCTCTTATGGTTTGCGAGATATTTGTGATTTTTCACATTTTCACTACAAGTAGCAATAAAGTAGCAATTACTCACTTGTACATTGAGCAACAGTTGTGAAACTTAACTATGTTACAGTTCACAAAAAAGTACATGAACAACATATTTGAGAGAAATTGTGTAGCTGCAATACTTTTGAAGATATAGGCTATTTACTCATTATGGTGATCATTAAAAATTGACAAAGTAGCTATTACTCACTTAGCTATGGAGATACACTTCCAAACTACTGACCATGTTGTAGCTGTGGAGAAGTAGCTGAACAACATGTTGGAACAAAATACTCTAAATGCAATAGTTTGCGAGTTATAAGCCATATAATTATATTAGGTAAAAGTGCTATTACTCACTCAAAACTAGGCCAAAGTTCACAAAACCCAAAAAATATTGAAGAGCGTAAAAATTCATTAGGACAAGTAATTTACCAAAAATGTGTAACTGTAGTAGTTTCAGAGAAAACTGCGTGACCCACGCACGCACATACGCACACACATGGTGCAAATTATAATCTCCCGCTGGCCAGTCGGGCAGGAGAAGCCAGGCGGGAGATAATAAATCAATCCTGACAAACTATTTTTTTTTGTAACCACAGTTGAGAAAGTCTGATTGAAGCTACCTTTACATCCCACGTACGAGTTAACACACATATAGGCTCTGTAATTTTTGCGAAATTTGAGGCCATGACCAGTTTTCCGTGTGGCCTGGCTCACTGTGTCAGTTATTCCTTCAACCATACAAAATATGTTTGTATTCCAATTTCCACTCATGGACCACGGCGTGCTGTCTGCATGCTTAGAAATACCTATGGAAGACCAGGGTTTTATTTGAGTGTCACTCGCAAGTTGAGCAATTTTCTTCCATGGACATGTATTGTGGGATGTAGTAAAGGAATAGAACAAGAGAAGTTCTGAACGATCCACATATTTGTTGATTTCTCATTGTTTAGAAGCAAACTGTGTCTGAAAGCTTTTCCTCAGAAAAGCTATCTACAATTTGACTAGGACTGTGACATGGCGTGTGTAAGCGAAAACTGGCTTGCTTTCTTAAAAACTAGAGAGCAAAGTTAACTAGCATATCAGCAACCCATAAATCTAATCAAATTATTTACTTATTATCATAATTAACATGGTCGAAACCCAATGGTCAACCAGAGTTGTCGATCTTATATTCACTTTTAGCATTTTTAAAAATTATTTTCAGAGATATCTGACATTTTATTTTTGATTAATTTGTTTTCGTCAGATTTGCTTTACTGGGTCCATATTCAGAAAGGGTCTAAAGTCTGAGACAAGACACTGTCCCAGGTTTGAGATTTTGAAACCAGTCTCAGGTCTTTCTAATGTAAACAAATTGTAAACATTATCACAGGTTTGTCATATTTTAATAATCGGTAAGTATTTCTTTCTTATAATTCACAACATAATTTTTAACATAATTATATTTTATGCAAATGAAAAGACTTGGAAAATTTTTTAATTATTTAGTTTTTATATGTCACATGATCTATATTTCTCTGTTGCAATGCAGTCTGAAAACATTGTTAGAAAAATGTCTCAAAATAAGATGATTTGGAAGATAATTTACTTCATTTAACAGTGTTAAAAGTAAAGATATATACCTCTAAGTTAAGATGAAATAATCCTTGAAATCTTTGGCCAAAATATTTGATAAAACAATGAACACCAGTCTCTTAAGTATGAGACCAAATCTGAGACTGAATTTCATCTCAACTATCCTGTGAACAGCAAATTAGTATGAGACCAACCATAGTCTCAGAATTAAGACCAAAACCCACAAATTTTATGAATACAGACCCTGGTACTTCCAGCGGGTTTTTACAACTAAAACACAGAGATCCTGGATTCAGGACGGTTATTGCACAATGGATACCTAGCCTTATTTTTCTCCCCATATTACACCCATATATTTGACCATATAATATGTAGTATAGTATACATATAGTATATAGTATGAACTTCAAATCCCTCTAAACTAATGAAACACAAGAATTGGAAGTTCTGTCAACCTAACTTCCAATTGGAAGTTCTGTTGACGGAATTTGAAATTCTGTCAAATTTGAAGTTCTGTCATCACATACATAAACCACCCATACCATAGCTTGTCAGGTGTTATTCCTATATTTATCCTGTTGAAAATGTTGTTAAGTAGATGTTCTTAGGTCCACCTGAGACTGGACCTAACAGTGTTTAATACTTTTTTATCCACAGATACCCCTACCCAGACATTCACATAACATTTGTACCATTTAGACCACACATGTTGACATTATTTTATTTTACTGATTTTACATATGTTTTTTTTCATGATGTATAACTTTGTCGTGACTGATTTTCTGCAGAATAAACCTAAATATCATCATAATATTATGGCAGTTAATATACTATCCTTCTGGAGGCCGATAATAATTATTAAAGCCATTGACTTCTAATATGACTTTTTAAGAGTCCCCTGAAGTTCTCACCTCATTTACTCCTTTGACAATTGCCCTCATTGTGGCATTCCTTGGACCGTCCACAGTTTTGCCATCATCAGTGGGCCCCCAGCTGGCAGAGTAAATGTCAATCTTGTCAGGTTTGTGACCCATGGAGTTTGCCTCAATCAGATCGGTCATGTAGGGCTGATCTAGCATACGCAGACCTTTTTAGAGAGAAACATGTACACAATGAAACTACATGTAGTGTGTTAAGAGTATTTCTTTGGAGGGCAAGAAAAGTGAAGCAATGGCAAAAACATGGTGGTAAAACTGACATCAAACTGGAAAAAGGTTTTTGCTAAGGCAACAAATAAAGAATGGCTCGTAGTTAGCAAAAGAGTGGCACAATTTGTCAAAAAAATATCGCAAAAGGATTTCTAACTAGATTGGGCCAACTCGGCGCCAACATATCCCCAGACAGGTCATCACTCACGCCACAGGTTTTGATCGGGAATTTTTTAAAACATAATTACCCATTATTATATGAACTTCAGCACATCAATCTACTCTGTTTATATCTTCCCAAGGAAGATGGTGTATCCCCAGACGCCGAATACATAACTCAAATTATATTTTCAATCTTCCTGCAATGATAACTCTAAACCTATTTTCAAAGTATTTAAATGATTGATGATTGAATGTCCATTCTAAAATAATAATCCCAAAAGAGCATATCTGTTTCTATATTTGTTGACAAATAAAATATTATTTTTAACTCAACTCATCATACTTTTCAATCTTCCTTCAAAGTATTTAAATGATTGATGATTCAATGTCCATTCTAAAATTCATAATCCCAAAAGCGCATATCTGTTTCTATATTTGTTCACAAATAAAATATTATTTAAAAAAAAATTATTTATATTATTATTTTATTATATTATTTTTAGAATTTGCAAATTGTTTTCAGTTATTCATTTCCTCTATACCTATATATGTGGTCCATATATATGCAACCTAAATATGTGACACAATCTCAGTTCTGACTCCCCTTTGTGTTATATGTAATGAAGCCCACCACCTCCCACCCCCACCCCTCTCCCCTTCTGCACACCTCTCTCACTATTACACAAGATCTGCAACCCCATTGAGTTCTTTGTTTCTCATCTGATATCATTAATACCTTTGTTTATTTAGTGTCACTCAATATAGCTGGAGGTCCCAGAGGTGGGTGGGGGGAATCCGGGTGGGGGATGTGGGTTGGGACTACAAAGAGATGGAGTGCTACAGCATAAATGGTAAACAAACAATCTATATAAAAGGGGTACTCAAATACAAAAAGAATTGAAAATTTTGAAATGAGTTCATAACTGTAGGAGCTGTGCCAAAATTAACTGAGGCAAGTTGAATAAAACTGGGCTAGTTGAGGGTTAAAAATCCCCTAGTTTTACTACATAAGGATATAATTTCATTAATATTGGGACTTAAAGCTCACTTAAAGTGTCCATTTTGTCTACTTGAATATGTTTAACCAGTTTCATTTTAAAAAGTTAAAAACTCAGCAAGTAGAGGTATAACACACAAAAATAAGTTCTTAAAAACTAAGATAGCCATAACATTATTAATATTCAAAATTTAAATAGACAGGCATTTCCTTTTAAAAATTCAAAGATTTCAGCTCTATAACCCACATAGTTTGACAGTTACTGGGCTTTAAAGTGGCATAATGTCCATAAATTGGGTTTCTGTGGGCATTTTACAATTGTTAAAGAGACCTTAGCAATTAAACTACAGATCTGAAACTTTTTGGGGGACATACACAACAAACAAAAATTATATATAATACAGTTTAAGACTTGTCACACTAAGCATTTCCAAATAACAGGGCAAAATACGGAAAAAATGTCAAAAAAGGCACTTGGGCGAGTGTCTATGACCCTCATACACAGGTTAAATGTCTACTAAAAACCTTGATTTTCGGCATATGTAAAAAGGACATAATAATGCATTCCCAGATGGGATTTCAGCTCCATCAATCACATAGTTTAACAGTCACAGGGCTTAAAGGTGGCAAAAAGTCCAAATATTGGGTCTCTGTGGGCCTTTTAGAGATCTCGATGTGGCTTTCAAATTAAAGCTTCAGACTTAAAGTTTGTTACATACTAAGATTACACATAGAATATGTATCTAATAAAGTTTGAAACTTCTCAGACTTACCATTTCCAAGTTACAGAGCAAAATATGTGAAAAATGTCTTAAAAGGGTCACTCAGGTGGGTGTTTAAGGTCCTCATACACAGGTTAAATGTCTACTTGAAGCCTTGATTTTTGGCACATGTAAAAAGAACATAATAATGTATTCCCAGATGAGATTTCAGCTCTATCAGTCACATAGTTTAACAGTCACAGGCCTTAAAATTGGCAAAAAGTCCAAATACTGGGTCTTTATGGGGCCTTCTAGAGACCTAAATGTGGCCTTCAAATTAAAGCTTCAGACTTAAAATTTGTCACATACTAAGATTACACATAGAATATGCATCTAATACAGTTTGAAACTTCTTAGACTTACCATTTCCAAGTTACAGGGAAAAATATGTGAAAAATGTCTAAAAATGGTCACTCGGGTGGGGATTTATGGTCCTCATACACAGGTTAAATGTCTTCTTAAAGCCTTAATTTTTGGCACATATAAAAATAACATACTAATATCTTCTCAGATAGGATTTGAGCTCTATCAGTCACATAGTTTGACAGTCACAGGGCTTAAAAGTAGCAAAAAGTCCAAATATTGGGTCTTTGGGAGCCTTTTAGAGACCTCAATTTGACCTTCAAAATTAAAGCTTCAGACTTAAAATCTGTTACATACTAAGATTACACACAGAATATATATCTAATACAGTTTGAAACTTCTCAGACTTACCATTTCCAAGTTACAGGGAAAAAGATGTGAAAAATGTCTTATAAGGTTCACTCGGGTGGGTGTTTATGGTCCTGATACACAGGTTATCTGTCTATTAAAGGCCTAAATGTTGGGGCACATATAAGAAAACACATAGATATATTCCTAGATGATATTTAACTTAGATGAGAGACATAGTTTGAAAGCTACAGTGCTTGAAAGTGGCAAAAAGTGCATAAATTGGGTCTCTGTGGGCACTTTTGAGACCTTAAGTCGACCCCTTTGGGTAAACCTACAGCCCTAAAATTTTCTACAGACAAGGATTACATATCAAAGTTATACCTAGCGCAGTTTGAGACTCATCAGAATTATCACTTCCAAATTATAGGGCAAAATATGTGAAAAGTATAGCAAAAAATCCCTAAGTGGGGGTATTTATGGGCCTCAAACACAATTTTCTCCTCAACTTAAAGTCATGATTTTCGGCACATGTACTAAGAACATATTAATGTGTTGTCAGGTAAAATTTCAGCCAGCTGAGCATTATAGTTTGTGACCTACAGGGCTCTAAGTGGCCAAAAGTCCAATTTCTGACCTTAAGGTGGCCATAAGTTCTTTTTTACTGGGAGTTTAAGGTCACCTTAAAATAGGGATCTTCCTTTGGGCACCCTTAACATGTGTACCAAGTTTGAAAAAAAAATATTAATTTGTTTTTGAGTTATCGCGTCCACAAGGAAATTTCTACGGCGGTGGCGGCGGCGGCGTGACGGACCTGAATCCAATATATCCCCGACTTTCGTCTGGGGATATAATAATTCAACGAACTGAAAATCAAATACAGTGATAAATCAGTGGCAAGTTGTATCCTTCCTGAACCAGAATCCGGTCCATTCCACATTCTGGTTTAAACATATTTACATCAGATATATGCATGTTTGTTGTGCAAAAATATTAAACTGTATATATCCTTAAAAGAGAAGTATTGTTTGTTATATACATGATACTGTAGGACAAGAAAAGTGTGGTAAAGTGTTTTAAATATTACAGTTAAAAACACTCTATATTTTTCGTAACGGACTGGAAATAGGTAGAACAAGCAAACTTGCTCTGGTAAATATACTAACTGAATCCCAGTTCTGGTCAGTCAAGACTGCTTGATAAATCTTAAATATAACTTGACATTTTTAACCAATCAGAATATATATCATATGTTTCAGACCTTTCATTCTGATTGTGCGGTTTTAAAATTTATTTAAGGGGGGGGGGGGTCCACTGGGACCATCTTGTCAGTAACAGGATTTTTCTCAAAGTTTACAGAGTCAATTAGGGTCATTTGTAGTTTCCCTGTCTAGTTGTGGAGAAAAGCACTTCAACCCCAAATCAGGTCAGGAGTTTGATCCAGACAAGCGGAGATGCAAATCCTGTCAGGGAAGTGCAGCCGACTCAAATTTTTTGCGCACTTTTTCTTGGATTTTTGTCCCCGATCACCTACTTTGCTAACTGACTCTAGGGTCGTAGGGTTGGTTGTAGGGTTGGCTCCAGTGGAACACCCACTTAAAACACTAGATATTGACTTGACCATGCAGTCTACATTTATTTTGAAAAAATAAAACTGTGATAAATTTTAAATTAAGGTGCTCTAAACCAGGGGCCAGTTTCACAAAGGACCTTTGACTTAGCCCAAACTTAGGTTATATGCTGCAGAATATATATTATGTGCTAAGTCTTGCATGAAAGAAAATCTCAAGCTCACAAGATAATTAACATGATGATTGTGTGCATGACCTACTTACCTTGTGATCATGATAAGATCCCATGCAAATGAGAAGAACTAATTGACACAAGATAATTAAGTTATGTGCCCAAGTGTATCTCGTGAATGCACAAGATCATTTTCTTATCTTGAGATTATGTCATGCACAGAATTACAATGTTGTGCACAAAACATAATCTTGTATCAACCATTTAACTATCTTGTAATAATGAGATTACTTTGTGCCCACAAGATCATCTTGTGATCACAGGGTAGTTAACTTTTTAACATAACTTTAAACTCATAAGCACAAGAAGATTTCAGGTACATGAATAAGCACATAGTATGTATTGTGCAATATCCTATTATGGGTTCTGTAGATAATATCCAACAGGTGCTATGTACATACCTGCAATCTTGGAGTTGTAGGCCACCCCTACTCCACAGATTTTGTTGTCTCTTTTGGCAGCAATTTCTCCAGCACATCTCGTACCATGGCTGAAAAATTACTTAAGTTTGTGGCAAAAAATACTATGTCTGTGTCTTTATTACATGTATATCACTACAATCATCTCCTATCACTCATACAAAGTAGTAATACATCAGTTTCCTATTTTCTATTTCCTGGTGGTGTTTAATTTCCTAACAATCTCCCATAAAGTGTAAAACAGACATTTGCCATTTGAATAGATAAAGGTGTCAGAGAGACAATCAACAAAACCTAGCATTTCTTTTAATAATTTGATTACTCTTTTGGATTTCCATAGAATATATTGTGCAATCTAAGCATAATAAATGAACATAATGGTGATCACTCAGCACATCCTTAATTGGTTTTATTGCTATCATATTAAACAAAAATATTGCAAGGAATATTTTAATTAACCTCATTGCATTTTTCTACTCTCTTCTTATAGCACCAAATAACTATTTAACAAGTAAAGTTCCTTGTCACAATTCATAATATATGGGTTTGAAGTACCTGGTTAAATATATATTTGGTTAAAAACATATATTTACAAAATGATATATATTTTAAGTTAGAGAATGCCCTCAAAAACTGTGGATTCTTTGAATTCAAAGCTCTCGGCCTGGCAGCCTCAAGCTTTCAAATAAAAAAATACACACTTTTTCAGGCATTCTCTATAACATAAACTGTAACGGGATTAATACATTTCAGAAAAGGTTGGCTATCTATGACTTTACAGTCACCTAGTGAACTGTAAAACACAACATACACGCAAGCCTGAAAATTTTTGGCTTATTTACATCATCACACTTACTTATTGCTGTGGTTCTTAGGGACAAACTTATTGTCTTTACTGTTTTGAATTCAGGTGGGTGGAGTTATTACTGTGACAAATGACAACATATTAAAAAGTGACAGTAATAGCAGCAATGTTATTTTAAGACTTTACACATTAATTGTGCTTTTCAAAAAAAAAATACAAACTCCATGATGCAGATTCTACATAAAAGTGAAGGAGGAAAATCAGAATTTGTGGTGAAAATTAATTCTTGGGAGAATTTCTTGAAATTTGAAAATTACTGAGACTTTCAGGTATTGCATGGCAAATTTCACAGTTTCTATCCTAGTCAATATATATTTCGTACCTGTTGAACCAGTCATCGGTGTAGCGTGGGTAAGGGTAGGGGTCATTGCTACTGAAGTCATAGCTGGCTTCTGCATTCTGTAACACAAAAATATCAATGGCACTTGGAATATATACATGCACATTATGTAACATGTATGGATCATATATGCATGGACAAGTAGAAACAATGCTCTAAGACAACGATTTCTTGACCAATAGATATTAATTTCATAGATTACAAACCTATGGAAGTCTAAACCCAAAACACTGTTTCCTTGGGTCTAAGAAAGGAGCATATAGCTCTGGAATTACTAAAAAATAAACAAATATTTTTCAATTTACATTGACAATTTATATATTTGGGTTCACATCAGTTTTGATACAATGTATAAGTCAATACAGGTGACTTACAACCTCAAGTCACTTTCAAATTGAGCGCATAACTTACTGAATAGCAGATTGTACTATCACCGAGTAAAGTATGCCAAGGTCTCAACATAATAAAATAGACAATGTCAAATGTTCTAGTTCAAGCTAGCTGTTTTTTTATATGTGTTACATTTTACTCATAGTTTTTATATTAAAATATACTTACAAAGTTGTCATACAGATCGGGATGCATGTAATCAACACCTGAAAAACAGAGATGTTCTTTTAACCTTTACTCATCTCAGGTTTATTGGGTCAAATGTTTTAGATTGTAATATTATCAATATCAGAGACAAGATCATTCAGAATATTTTTAAGTGACACTTGAATGTTAAAATAAACACCAATTATTTTGGAACATCACATATTCAGAAACACGTAAATAGCTTTGAAATTGTGATGACGCAATGAACATGTAAAGAAGATCAAGCAATTCACCAGCAATAATTTTTCACAGAATACCAACTAGACTTTGCCAACTCAACACCAACATATCAACAGATGGGTCATCTCTCATGCCAGAGGCATTGAGTAGGACAACATATCAATAAACACTTGTTCATTTGAGAACTCTATCGATTCAAACTATAATACGTCTATTTTCCAAAAGGAAAATTGTATCCAGAGATGAGCAATACTTTAAGTATTTTAAATGATTTTGGCATTTAATATATTTTATTTTCAATATTCCCATATCGATAAGTATTATCCATTTTCAAAGTACATGTATTTAAATGGCTGATTGGTCATTCTCATTTTTATGATTTTAATATGTTTGTGTAGAAATGAAATATTACAAAAATCTGTGGAGATCTTAACTGATGACTTATACTTTTTAGAATTCTTATTCTTTTACTTTCTTGTGTTCTGATATGGAAGAATCATAACACAAAAAAAGCACATTACAACTGGTTTCATTTCTGATTTGAAGAAATCTTTACATGTGATTATACCCCATAGAGTAAGAAATCTAAAATTCGCCACATATCTGAAATTCGCCACATGTAAAAATACTAATAAAATAAATGAATTGTGGTGAGATTTGTTGACTGTATAGTAAATTAAGGCTTTTTGAACTGAAAAATACCAATTTTTGGACAAAAACATCATTTTCTTCATAAAATTAACTAAGGTTTTAGAGGTGGCGAATTTTAGATTCCTGGCGAATTTTAGATTTCTTACTCTATGGGGTATAATCACATGTAAAGATTTCTTCAAATCAGAAATGAAACCAGTTGTAATGTGCTTTTTTTGTGTTATGATTCTTCCATATCAGAACACAAGAAAGTAAAAGAATAAGAATCAGTTTTTTTATTGTGTACAAACACAATTCGACAAACCAGAGATTTAGATTTATTTGTTGTTTTACCTCGCGTTCAACAGCCAGGGTCATATTGGGACGGGTAGTTAACAGGTGGAGGAAACCAGTGCATACTGCACTGTAAACCACCAGGCATCGGCAAGTAACTACCAACTTTCCAACATGAAGCACCCGGCCCGAGATTCGAACCGCCGGCCTCAGAGGTTGGAGGCGAGAACTCTAACCGCTACACCACCGAGCCCCCTCGACAAACCAGAGACACAACTACTGGGAAATGGCTGTTCAGTACACATATATGGGGAGTGGGAAGCAACAAAAGAGAAGGCGACTGAACTTATAAACATTTCTACTCTCACAGCAGGCTAGGGGGTCTCTTTAACTTTCCTGTTAATTATTAATAAATCAAATATTGAGAGGATAGGATAACATATGGGGATAACAAATTCCAATCAGTTGGTTATGGTTACACAGAAGTGAAAACTGACAGCTGTCTAGATATTAATGTGGTTAATATTCATCTTAAATTGAGATATATATGAAATATTGCATGACAAATAAGACATATTTGTTATAAGCAATGTAAAAATGTAAAAATATTTTTTTTTGGTATGGACCTTCAGGAAGGCTAATGTTCAAGTCCATGTATTTGATAATTATAGCCAATATCCAAAAAATAAACATGCAAAAAACATAATAATAATTATTATGCATTCTATTATTTTTAAATGAACTAATGAAGGGGATGGCTTTTACTTTTTTTACAGTACACTTGAATTGAAAGTCCAGTTATTTGCTTCAAGGCCATCGCTTTAAAAATATTTGGACTTTAAGGTCAGCAGAAAGTCAGGACAATCCTATGCATGTGACAAAATTTGATTTTACAAAATAAAAATTTAACTGAACTGCGGGCTAAATTCTTTTTTGACTTTAAGGTGGCTATAACTTCTATTATATAAGGCATCTAAGGTCACCTAAAAATAAGATCGTCCTTTGACCATCCTGAACACATATACATAATTTGATAAGGAAACGTTGATGTGTTTTTGAGTTATTGCATACACACTGAAATTCCTACAATGGAGGCAGCGCAACAGACCAGTGGAACTATGTATCCCCAACTGTTGCCGGATAATATAGATAAGTTTAAAATAGTCTCGAATTAAAAATACAAATTACTAGTTTGTTACAGCATCAAATAAATTATTTAAATAGCAAATGTAATGCTTGGAATTAGATATATTTATCTTCCTTAACTATTTCAGCATAACACCATGACATATGGATTGTCACTTGTCATTGAGTCTGCGGAAACCAATCAAACAATGACCTATGTCTTGTTAGTGGTGATGGAATTCTCAGCAATTGCAATCAGTGCAGGCTTTCAGTCTCAGTAATGAGATAGTCTATTGATTGGTGCTGGCTTTCTGACTAAACGCAAACCCTTCACATGTCACATTACGCTGTAAACATTTCCAACCGACTTTCGGATGTGACACTGATAACTTGTATTTTACAGAACGTCATTCAGGATGTATAATATAGTAATATTGTTGTTTGTGAAGAATAAATTAAAGATTACATTAATTTGTCTACAGTTAGTGAATATTGTCCTTATAACTATATAGGTAGTTTAAGATTAAAGTAAAAAGTAAATGTCAGAAAACAAACACCACTGATTTGAGAATTTGGTTCATCTCTGCTTAGAGTCGTCTGGCATATGGTGAATGGAAATGTATTTGAAATGTAAGTGGTTTGTTAAATGTTTCCATGGATTATTTAAAAGCTACCAAATCGCCTAAAACATTTCCCTTGTAAACCATTACTTAAAAGTAAACACTCACTCACTGCTCAAAAGTAAAACAGTAATTATGCTTTAAATCATAAACAGTTAAAAAACTAAATTTCTTTGTTTTAAGCAAAATTCTATAACTTTGTTTCATGGATAATTCTAGAAATTTAGAAACCCTATGAAATACTGTAACTTATTGTTAGTATCACTGCCTCACTTCATTGAGGTTTCATGACATTTTATGAAGTCTCTTGTAAGCTCTATGGAGTAAGTCAATAACTCTCATCTCCATAGTAATATACTAGCTGCATTCATTATAACCATGTGCAAAGATAATGTGTTCTCCAATGCCATAATCTGTAATTACACAGGAAATCCACGTAGCCAGTGCTTTGCTATGACTGTGCATCTCAATTACACCTTATGGCACTGACAAATAAAATAAGCTGCAATCTGACCCTCTCTGCTATAAGAAATGAAGCTAGGCTTAAGCCCCTGTTTTTTATGTGATCTACTCTCATCAGTTCATAATCTCCATTTTGGTAGGTGCTAATATTTAATATGTATTCCTTAAACTGTACAAATTCAAAGCAAAGGAACTAACAGTGTGAAACATATCAAGCAGAGTGTCGAGGAATAAAAAGAAATTTCTGTTATTTAATAGCAAAGCTATCTAGGCAAACTGGTTAGTTTTTGCTATAAAAGTCCATAGTGTCGTGCAATATTTGCAATGTACAATAAATTTTATTGAGCTCTTTGTCAGTGTGTTTGCATTTTATGGGGAGGCAACTGTAAATTTACATTTAGATTTCATCTTAAATTTCTATTGAGTTGACAGTTTTATTTGTAGTTTTAATTCACTGTATCACCTCAAAAATTGACATTTGAAATTACCATTTATTGCTGAGACAGGTACCAGATAATTGATGATTCATTTTCAACTGAAATACTTTTTAGTGTTTTTCAAATTTACACTTTTTCAAAAAGGAACAAATGTCTTGTAAGCTGAATATATACCCAACAACAACATTTACTGTACTAAAGCATGAACCAGGTATCCGTCAGGATTCCCTAAGTAAGGAATGTGAAGTGAAGTGAAGTGAGTGAGTGAGCGAGTCAGACAGTCAGTAAGCAAGTAAGCAAGTAAGTAAGTGAGTAAGTAAGTATTACTAAGTAAGAAACACTTATAAAGTGCCAAAATTGATATAAACATCCTCTAAGGCGCTGATGTCCAAAAAGGGATAATCCAGTTCCAAAAAGAGGTCCGTTTCCATATTAGCGTCTGATAGGGGAGATAGGCTATGGTGGAGGCTAGGCTAATCTGAAAAGATATGTTTTCAACTGTTTTCTAAAACCAGAAATGCTTCCTATGGTTCTACTGGATTGAGGAAACTTGTTCCACTCTGTAGGAACAGCTACTATGAAGCTACGCAACCCTGAGTGTTTATTTGGTTTAGATGAGAAAATTGATAGGCGATTGCCCCATGTGAGATCATTCTGCCTAATCAGAGAGGAAAGATATGGAGGTTGGCTGAAATGTATGGCTTTATAAGTAAGGAGATTATATTTGAACAATATACGGTAATGTATGGGGAGCCAGTGTAGTTTGTGCAGGAAGGGTGTAACATGACTAAATTTATTTAGTTTGCACACAGTATGACACAAGACATTTTGAACTCTCTGTAGTCTGCCAGTATATGCCTTTTTGTTTTGTAAATCAGTGAGTTACAGTAATTCAGGTGACTGCTAACCAAGACATTTGCCACCTTTACAGCTGGTTTATAATTTAAGTACCTGCGGACCCTTCATAGTTCCAAGAGATGGTAGTAACTTATGCGACATAGATTAGCCACATGTTTTTGCATTGAATTTTCAGTACCCAGGATGACACCAAGGTTTTTGACCGATTCAGCTGGTTCCATGATGTTGCCCAGCAAACTCACTGGGAAATATGACTTCTGGGATCTTTTAATTTGATCATCACCAATCACTATGAATTCTGTCTTGTCGGGATTTAATTTAAGCTTGTTATTTCCCATCCAAGCCTGGACAGCCTCAAGGCAATTTGTCAGTTCAGTGATACTAGAATCAAAGTTCCTAGAGTCAAGTTCCAAGTAAATTTGTGTGTCACATTGAATTTAGATATGACTGAACTGAGAGGGGTTGTATATAGGGTAAAAAGGGGTGGCCCCACAACTGAGCCCTGAGGAACTCCATAAGGGAGTTGAAAAGCATCTGAAAGATCTCCATCTATTTTGATCCGCCGTTTCCTTGAGTTGAAATATGACTGAACCAACCTAAGCACAACCCCATCAATGCCGTACCAGTGCTGAAGTCAGTTGAAATAGGACTGAGTGGTCTATCGAAGGCTGCAGATTAGTTCAGAAGGACTAATCCAACAGCTAATCCAACAGCTGCACCCTTGTCCATTGAGGTGGTACTTACTAAAGGTCCACCCATTCTTGCATATTTAATGAAGTAGCCACCTGCCTTGAATAACTGAAAATACCTTAATACCTTGAAAATACCTTAAAAGCAGTAAACAATTCAAATAGCCTTTGTAGAATTGACCTGTACCTTTACAGGAGATGCATGCAGAAACTACATTATCCATTTCAGCTAACTGTGTAACTTGTAGTTATTTGCTCTTAACTTGTGGATAACAAATTTGATAAATAATCACTTAGTTCACATCTCTGGGTAGTTTTTAACGGTACGAGATTCAGGAGATAACATAATTCTACATTTTTAGCAATTCCATCCTTTTATTTTTATTGCACCACACAAGAGTACTATTTATAGGGGGTTGAGGGCTTGCCCCCATTTCTAAAGATTGTTTTTTCAATTTAAGTTTATAAATTTTTTTTCAGATTTTGAGTTAGTTTCTAATATTTTACTTTTCCTTACAATTATATTTGTTGACAATGGTAATGCCTACTGTAAAGTATTACCACAGTATTTCACTGAAATGGTCTAGATACTGAAATGCCAGTGTTTACCGGCCCCACCCAACTAGTCAATGAGATTAATTGTGTACCGATACTTTCTATGACATAAGAGTCATATTTTTTTTCTTTTTGATGTCAAAACTTAACATTTGAAAGATACACAATTATTATCCTCTATCTACAGTATCTATCTCGTTCTACAATGAACACCCATATCAATGTCTGATGGAATATACAATTGAGAGCATCCCTTAAATACAAAAGTCTTAGTCTGTTATCCATCTCTTACCATCATCCATGATGGCAGTGGTGACATTCTTTCCTGTATAACCCAGTGCCCAGGCTGCTTCCACATTCAGATCTAACTTTGGCACTCCACCTGCTTGCCCTGTGTTATTCTGCAGAAGACAAAAAGGGAAATATATTTCGTAAATTTTGCACATAATTCACATATATTGTATTGAAATGTTACCATGTAGTGGTAGCCCGATGGAAGAATTTTCATGTTGCTAGCCCATTACAATACCATTAAAGTTAAAATATTACTAAGTAATAATTTCAACTACAGGTAATTTAGATATTGAGCTTGGACAGTGAAAATTAATTCCTATTTAAATTTGATATCTGTAGTAACTCCAGCAGTTGAAAGTTTAAGTGAAAATTAATGCTTGTCAATTTACTAAAAAAAATTTAAACCAGCTAGACTTTTCACTTACTAATACTGTATTTGTTTAAGTATGGTCTGCACATTATTCATCAATGTAAGTATGGTCCATATATTATCTAATAATTTTAGGTAAAACTTACTTGAGTTCAGCACTTTATTTTTATTCTATAATTAAATCACATAACATGTTAGAGTTACACAGTGGGTAGGAGTTTGCCGGGATATACTTGGCACAATCAACTCTCAAGCTTTCATTTTGATTACCTAGCCAAGATTTAACACCAATATTTTATTTGACTAAAACATTTTTTTTGTCAGCCTGGGTGACAATTCAGACATTTGTACTGAAAAATTCTCTTTTACCAAGGATTTCAATGATCACCTAACAGCAGGGTGTATTTTCATACTGGAAACAGGAAAAAATGCCTGGCTTACACTGTAAGCAGGTTTATTTCAAATATTCCTTAATATTAAATTTCTGAGGGGCAAGTGAATTTAATATTTAATGCAAAAAAAACCACTAGTAAATAGATTCGTGATATACTTCCTTCTTCTGTGACCACAATTGGGGCCTCAATAAAACATGCACTTGAAAATATCAATCACTGCAGTTTATTGGCAGCATTAGCACGCAACCCATTGATTTACCACAGAGGGTCAGAGACAGCCAGAAAAATTGCTGAGATTAATTATCAGCTTCCACCATTGTCAATATCAAATAAAACTCACATCTCTGGAAAACCTTTTGTTTAATTTACTTTTTCCCAATGTAATTCTAATTTTAAATCAGACTATTCAGATGCTCAGTTTCCCAAAAGATAAAATTTATTCATATATTATCAAGCCTTTGGACACAAGAAGTTCATCTCCATTAAGATTTGATGCTACGATAAACTTACTTTAAGGGAGGAAAACCTCTTGTCAAACAAGTAGATTTTCAATATGCTTCTGAAAGATTGAATTCTTCATGCCATGCATAGAAACTGTGGTGAAACATTTCACATTTGGCCAGCATGTGATTGTTGGATTCTGTTAGTATGTTAACAAGATTACCAAAAAAAAAAAGACAACTGCACAGATTGGCATCAAATTTCACAGTACGTTTATCTTGGTCTAACATAGAACTGATTTAGTTTTGGAAATGATCCACAACCAATCCTGGATCCAGGATTTTTTAAACTATTCATTTGAGTCTTGGCAGTGGTCTGCCCTCTCTGAGTGCTCCTGTTAAAGAATGCCTTAGAACAAAAAGATATCACAGTATGTAAGCCACAAGACATAGTAAGACTGTATTTGCTTTGTTAGGATTGCAATACTTGGAAGCCATAATGCTTATAAGTTCCATAAATATGGATAAGACACAACCATATCTCCCACAATGCTAGCAATAAACAAAATGCCAATAAGCCTGAGAAATTTAGGATTCTGTGTGGCCCTGACCAAAGAACTTAATCCAGTAGAAAAATCATAGAGAACCATTTGAGGTTCCTCCATGATTCTGTGATATACTCACAATATACCACTCCTTTGTGTAAAGAGGGTCGTTTGGTAACTTGGCTGGCTTGGCGTTATTCTTGTGTGCTGTCAAATCGTCTGCAGGAAAGCCTCGGATCTGTTTGTAGCCTCTCTTCAATCTCAGATAGCCAGTCTGCTGGACTGCCACACTGACCTGTAAAATGAAGGATAACACTGTGCAGTCTGTTACTTGGATTGATGTTACTTTTATTATCTTGCATCACATATGACCACCAGGCTCAACAAGTCCTAATGCTGAAAGGCTGTGCCAAAATGAACATATTTACTGTATTCTTCTGAGTTATTACCCTTTTCGACACAATGCTAAAGGAACTTGGTAGCCAAGAGCAGCAGATCCACCAGTAGTCCCCTTTGGCAGTGCCATTCATACACTGTTACCAAAATATATAATTGCAATAATAAATATTTGTTAAACTCTATTTTATACGTTACATTGTATCAATAGCAATTTAAATAAGTTAGTAAGCTATTCACTTTTGATAAACCTGATTGCTGAATAATGTGCAACCCTAAAAATATCAACTTGATCATCAAGCTTCAAATTTTTATGGAAAAAAAAACTTTGTGGACTTTTTCTTGACTTTCTCAAAAATTCTCCTGACATTGTTTCCCATTGTATTGTATCAGATATTTATATGAAGAGGATGAAATCCTTGCATAAAGGAAACAATTCATTGCCATGAACGGAGACACTATAGCTTTGTAAATTTTTTTAATTTTTATTTTGCGTGTGTAATATGGTTGCCCTTTAACAGTTGTAGTATTTTAATTTTGAATCTGCTTTACGTTTTGTTAGATTTAATTACAAGTGGAAAATTGACGAAATATCTCTAGGGTGTTTGAGACAAACTACAGGTATTGAAATGCTATTGTAAATAAGCTGAAAAGTTTACAACCAAGGGGATATGAGGGTGGATTGGGGTAAAATACATGGGTAAAATATCTATTTTCCTGACATTATCAGTTTAAAAAAAGCCCTTGCTGAATAAAAAATTACTTTTTTCCTGTCTCCATTCTGATGGCTATCTACCCTGACATTGGTCATGTTCAATTACAGATCTAGGATCCTTCAAAATGAATAACAGGAGTGTTAAATTCTCCATGTTAGGTTAAATTTATGGGGACACTGGGCATGCCTTAAAATTGATAAACAATGGCAAAAATACACTGAAATTCTGCACAAAATAATAAGTATTGTTTAAAATAAGTACAAAAGAATTCCCAATAATTTATTACAGACTGATAAGTGAAAGAGGGAGGTTTCTCAGGGGCTAATTTGATGCGCTTTGGGTAATTTGACACGTTTAGCTCTATAACACACAAGGGAGCCATGCCACATTTCAAGACTCTAAACGGACCCACCCTTTTACCTGCCTTTGATGTTTCTTGGACTGAATTAAAGCAATGATTAAGAACTATATAAACAATGGACCGAAAACAAGTACCTCACTTTACTTTATGAGTAAATATTTCACTTAGTCTTCACAAGGCCTGAGAGGTAAGATTTCCACCAATGTGAACATGAGTAAATTTGTGAAATATACAAATTTAAACTGCAGCAGCCTCTGTATTTAAAGCTAAATTATAGGTATCATTTTGAATCAAATAATGAACGAAAAGGAAGACCACTTATTCAAAGCAGTTTAATACATTAAAGCTTATTTATCTGTGCTGTTCCTTAGCATTGACTTTGGAGCAATCAGGCATATAAAATGAGAACCTGACCAAAAATCTAATCTGTGAGAAACTACCTTTAAACATAATCTAGCCTTTGAAAGCAATGTCTTTCTGGATAGAAGAGGGTTTTAAATGGCACAAGTTGTCAAAGGGACAAAAAGCACTCTCTAAAATACCAATTAGACTGGCTTCATATTTACAAATCAAACACAGATATGAAATGAAACATTTAATTAAGACTACAAAGACTGCCTCATTTGGTGGCAATTACCAACCAAGCAGTAGTTCTCTCACAGACATATTACTGCCTTACAATCAATACAAGTGGAGTTTCTTCATCACGGCAAAATAATAACCCCAAGAAATGAAGAGGGGCGGGCAAAGAGGGTTTGGCAACTGCTCAAAAGGCGTTTGAGGAAATGTGAATCTGAACAAACAAGACAAGGCTCGCTTTGATGAAAGCCCTTCTTATGAAGCTATGTTTAATGAGGAGACCATAGGGCTTACATTCATCTTGTTTGGATTTTTTCCTGAGATTGGCCACTGGGTCCTTTCATCCAGAGAATAATGACTCGTCTCAAAAAGCAAGTCAAATAGTTGGCACTTTAGTGCCAGATTTCCCCCCCCCCAAAAAAAAACTGTCACTCATGAAAGATAGAAGAGCAAGTCTTGTCTGACGCAGATCGGTCTCTCCTTTCTATTTTGGTAATCTCTTCTTCAAATGAATTTCCGAGATGCTTATTTTTGTCAATCATCTGAATTAATTAATCCTTTGCAGTTTCACATCTTCTAGACATTTTGTTTTTCTCTCCTTATATTCCTGTTTCGTTGTCACCAGACTGCCTTCTGTATGCCCAGATAACATAATTTCCAGTGTAACCTTATAGCACAATTTTTTCACTTACAGTTGTTTACCTTATATAAATGCCCCCCATTAAATGTGACTTTTTTATGTTTATATCCATATTTGGTCAGAACATATTTATTTGATGGGGATTGGCAATTTATTTTTTTAAAACTCACTGAAAAATGCAAATAATTTAACATGAATTTACAAATTATAGCTAATGAGTAAATGCAAGATTAGAATCTATACAGAGGAAAGCCACCCATAACCCAGCTATATATATATAAACAGGTATATTAACACAGTTCACAAACTCAGATGAATGATTAAAAAACATAGATATATTAAACTGGGATGATGTAAGGAAGAGAAATGACCCACTTGCCATGATGATTGAATGCAGTTTGAAGTAAAGATGTTATAATGGAAATCCAAATCCTTATACCGGTACATCATTTAGAAAATATCCAGAATTGAAAAAAGCTATGACATACCACAATAGTGCAAGAATTCTGTGTGCAGTATAACAACAGTAAGTTTGTATCATGAATGTTAGAAAAGGCAGGGTCAAATATTACCATCATCACTCTGTTAACACCCATGGGTTGTGTGATCAAATATTTGTAAAAGTTGGGCATGGACTGTGTTGCATAAATGAAAATAGCATCAGAGATGCCCGTACCACACAGCCTGGGGAAATAGTTTTCAACGCCATGAGATATACAAGTAGTAAAACAGTACAAAGATCGGGATACTTTTAGAGCAGTGTCAGTTATATTAAGGTCCAAATGATGTTTAAGTAGAGAAAATAACATCTAAGAGAAACAATATATGTAAAGATAAAGTATTAAAACAAGACAATAGCAAGATGACAGCATTAATCAGTAAACTAAAAACTATGATGCACACCTACAACCCCTAAGGAATGTCTCTACCAACCATCAACTTCCTACACTTTACAGTTTCAGAGATATTGCCTGATCAAAATTTTAAAGGTCAAGGTCACTACAACTAGGTCAAATGTCAAATCAAGGTCACACCATGACGTTGCACACCTACAACCCTCAACCAATGTCCCTACCAAGTATCAACTTCCTACACCTTACTGTTTCCGAGATATAGCCCGGACAAGATTACATAGGTCAAGGTCACTACAGCAAGGTCAAAGGTCAAATCAAGGTCACACCATGACGTTGCACACCTACACCCCCTAACCAATGTCCCTACCAAGTATCAACTTACTACACCTTACAGTTTCCGAGATATAGTACAGACAAGATTTTATAGGTCAAGGTCATTACGGCAAGGCCAAAGGTCAAATCAAGGTCACACAATGACGTTGCACACCTACAACCCCTAACTAATGTCCTACCAAGTATCAACTTCCTACACCTTACGGTTTCTGAGATATAGGCCGGACAAGATTTTATAGGTCAAGGTCACTACGGCAAGGTCAAAGGTCAAATCAAAGTCACACCATGACGTTGCACACCTACACCCCCAACCAATGTCCCTACCAAGTATCAACTTCCTACACTTTACCGTTTCTGAGATATAGCCCGGACAAGATTTTCAAATTCAAGGTCACTGCGGCAAGGTCAAAGGTCAAATCAAGGTCACACCATGACGTTGCACACCTGCACCTCCCAACCAATTTCCCTACCAAGTATCAACTTCCTACACCTTACACTTTCAGAGATATAGCCCGGACAAGATTTTATAGGTCAAAGTCACTACAGCAAGGTCAAAGGTCAAATCAAGGTCACACCATGACGTTGCACACCTACACCCCCTAACCAATGTCCCTACCAAATATCAACTTCCTAAATCTTACGGTTACCAAGATATACGCCAGACAAGATTTTATAGGTCAAGGTCACTACAGCAAGGTCAAAGGTCAAATCAAGGTCACACAATGACGTTGCACACCTACAACCCCTAACTAATGTCCCTACCAAGTATCAACTTCCTACACCTTACTGTTTCCGAGATATAGCCCAGACAAGATTACATAGGTCAAGGTCACTACGGCAAGGTCAAAGGTCAAATCAAGGTCACACCATGACGCTGCACACCTACACCTCCCAACTAATGTCCCTACCAAGTATCAACTTCCTACACCTTACACTTTCAGAGATATAGCCCGGATAAGATTTTATAGGTCAAAGTCACTACGGCAAGGTCAAAGGTCAAATCGAGGTCACACCATGACGTTGCACACCTACACCCCCTAACCAATGTCCCTATTAAGTTTCAACTTCCTACACCTTACGGTTTCTGAGATATAGGCCGGACAAGATTTTATAGGTCAAGGTCACTACGGCAAGGTCAAAGGTCAAATCAAGGTCACACCATGACGTTGCACACCTACACCCCTTAACCAATGTCCCAACCAAGTATCAACTTCCTACACCTTACAGTTTCTGAGATACATGCTGGACAATCTTTTCCCGCTGCCCGCCCACCCCTCCACACACCATGGCTGAAAACAATACCCCGACAGCCCTTAGGGGCTGTGGGGTAAAAACTATGAATGATAAATGATACATCTTTCAGCAATAAAATGTGAAACAAAGGCTAAAATAAGGAAAACTAAACAAAATATAATCACATCAGATCTTACATAAGGTTTCAATGGAATTAATTCACCTACACTAGACGGGGGAGGTGGTTATTTACGAAGACATTCATTTGGCTTTTTGCAGCATGGGGACAGTAATATAATATAATGACACATAAATTGTCATGCTCTGTGAAACGCTTCTTTTACTGCTTAAAAACATCAGAACAAACTCTGTCACAAATGACATTAACAATGCTTTCAAAGGCAGGATACTCTTAATGATGCCACCTAGAATTCAACATGTTGGCAATATTTATGTTAAAAAACAAGAATCTAAGCTGTAACACAAATTTAATCATTTTTTCTTTCAGATGACCGATACATTATTGTTTTTGAAAAATGAATGCTTTAATTGCACATAAATTCATTAAACTAATCTTAGAAATGTTTATTTTTAGATAATGTGACAACAGTGTCTGTTTTCATTTTTTTCATAAAACTAGTTTACAACAAGAGGGTCAGAAATGCCCCAAAAGGCGGGTTGCGCAGAAAATATTGACGGACAGACAAACAGACAAAAAATGGACAAACGAACAGACAGAAGTACACCAATTTCGAAAGCAACCTAGCTATGATGATCCATATCCCTGTCAAGTTTGAATTAGATTGGACAAAGCATTTTTGAGTTAGAGTCCGGACACGGAAATGTTGATGGACAAACAGACAAAAAACGGACAAACGAACAGACGGAATTACACCAATTTCAAAAGCAACTTAGCTATGATGGTGATCTATCTCCCTGTCAAGTTTGAATTCGATTGGACAAAGTTTTTTCGAGTTAGAGTCCGGAAACGGAAATGTTGACAGACAAACGGACAAACAAACAGGCGGAATAACACCAATTTCAAAAGGAACCTAGCTATGATGGTGATCTATCTCCGCGTCAAGTTTGAATTCGATTGAACAAAGCGTTTTTGAGTTATAGTCCGGAAACGGAAATGTTGACAGACAAACGGACAAAAAACGAACAACCGAACGGATGGAATAACACCAATTTCGAAAGGAACCTAGCTATGATGGTGATGTATGTCCCTGTCAAGTTTGAATTTGATTGGACAAAGCATTTTTGAGTTAGAGTCCGGAAACGAAAATGTGGACGGACAAAAAACGGACAAACAAACAGACAGAATTACACCAATTTCGAAAGGAACTTAGCGATGATGGTGATCTATCTCCCTGTCAAGTTTGAATTTGATTGAACAAAGCGTTTTCGACTTAGAGTCCGGAAACGGAAATGTTGATGGACATACAGACAGACGGCCATCGGACACATCAATCTAATAGGCAGGTTGCGTGTAACCCAACAAAATTTTTGAAAGGTAAAAAATATGATGTATAATACTGTAAATAAGGGTTAAGATGACAATTATACCTAAAAAAACTGTTTTAAAATGGTCACTACAAATTAGTAAGATACACATTAGTAAGAGAATTTTGACTAAGAAAAAGTTATAACAAAGTTATATAGAACTCATTGACAGCAATTCTACTGCTGAGCTATCCAAGTTCGTCACCCAGCCAACCATATCATCAAGCATTACTGACACTGGAAAAAATGGAACAAATACTTATAACAGTAATGCATTAACTCTACAAAGAAAGCTAATGGTGAAGAGGTTTTAACATAGCCATAAAAAGCAAGTGATGAACATGGGTGGTTGTTGAATTGGGTAGCTGAACAGTACACTGTCATGAATGATTAATCAAGTAATTGTTCAAATGTTCGACCACCACTTACCAGTGGGTCTGCCTTTAGCAATCGGTTATGAGGAATGCTTCTCTTCATTCGTACATGAGGGACAAACTTGTGTAGAAAGTGGAATTCTGTGTCTGAACCCAGAACCTGTAACAACAAGGACAATCCTCAATAACAAATGCACAAGTTTAACATTCTGCTACAATGTAGTGGTAAGACAGATCAAAGCTTGACACTGAAGCACTAGAATATTGACTAAAATATCAGGAAGATTCAGATATATGACCTTACTTGACAAAAACAGCAAAAAAGTAGATTGTGCGGTCTCGATGCCAACATATCACCAGATGGGTCATGTCTCACGCCACAGACACTGATTGCATTTTTTTCTGTGGGACCCAATTATTCTAAAATGTTTAGAATTATTACCTTCACCAAGGAGGTATTATTTTCATGACTGTTTATCTCTTTGATTGTTAGCAAGATTATGCAAACACCACTGGTCATATTTATCCAACTTAGATCTCATTAAATATTGAGACTGATCTATATCACCGTCTGGATACAAAAATACAAAGATCCGGATTTTCCCATACACGTATTATTAAATGCCTTGGTAGAGGTCATTGCTCTATGAGTGTTCTTGCCTTATTTGCAATCATCAGTTTGATCCACAGTGGCTACATGAGGCACATGATGGGGTGAAGCCAATATATCCCTAACTTTTGTCTCAGGATATATAGCCATCTTTTTTATTTGTGACCCAATAGTTCTCTCAATGTGTCAAGTTATCTGATGCAACTTTTTATGGAAACAAAATAGTCATATTCTGTTACAAAGTGACATACGAACAGACTGTAAGAACAGCTTTTCAAATGCAGCAACAGTAAACTTTTGCCTGGCTGTTTGCTAAAAATACTGGATTCCCAAGGAGGATCTGGAATATCTTTAAAGGAGGACCAAGCCACTGGTAGATCCCCCACCTTGTGGGAAAATATAACCCCATTCTAATCTAGAGTAAGAAATCTAAAATTCGCCAGAAATCTAAAATTCTTCTACCTTGAAAACTTTAGTTAATTCTGTGAAGAAAATGATGCTTTGTCTTAAAGTTGGTATATTTCAGTTTTAAAAAGCCTTGATTTACTATACATTCAACAAATCTCACATCAATTCATGATTTTTATTAGTATTTCCACATATGGCGAATTTCAGATATGTGGGGAATTTTTATTTCTTACTCTCCTCATTTTCAAATTATGGACATTTAAAATTAAACTGACAAATAAAACGATGGAGATGAGGGTAACCAGAAAGTAAAATGCAACCATAACACTTAGACTCGATAAAATTTTCTCCTGCAAGATTTATTCACCTTTAATATTCTAGAGTAGGGTTTTGTATTTGCTACAATGAAGAAGCCTTAAGGTACACAATTGTGGGCCAACAGTTATCCAGACACTATACTACTCTGCACTGTAATGTCTTCATAGTTGTAGATAAATGTACACACTACAATATCTTCACTTGAAACAGCAATTCACTAGGTGTTACCTGGTTACAGGGACAAGGATATGCTAACGGTCTCTGAGTCTACTCCTATGTAAAGTTATTGGCATCAAAATACTAATTATCTTTATCTTAAATGGGACTTTGTCTATGAGAAATGCTTCGTTTTTAGGAGGTAGATTTTGACACACAAATCATGTGACACATTACTATGCAAGAATGGGATTAATACATTTCAATGCTAGTGCAGTTTCCACTTCCAGTTGCAGTATATATAGTATTAGGTTATTATAAGTAGTGTACCTGCCATCTAGCAAGTTATCACTGTTCCACAATGTAATATCATATATACAGCAGACTCTGCAGTAGCTGAATTTAGGTATGAGTAAAACTAGTTTTGAAGCACATCTACTTGTATCACCAAATGCTTTGTATGGTATCGGTGAAAGTGACAAGAGACCATAATGAGTGACAATGCTGGGGACCTGTCCCAATATGACATAGGCTGTTGAAAAGGACGCAAAACACCTTCTGGACCAAATTTACAAAGATTTTTAAACTTACACTCAGACACATAATCTCAATTTTTGTCTCCTGTGAGATTATGTTGAAATTGCTATTTTCAAAAGAAATCTCACATGTGTATAAAACCCCACCTCTGATTTTTTGCTTTAAACTCAAGTGTTTGGTTTTCAACAACAGAGTCTGTACTTTCTTTACTTCCGGTTTCAAAGTATCCTGTTTTTGGGACTATTTTTTGAAATATACACCCATGGATAACATAAACTCATAAAAATGGGCTTATGATTGAGTTTTAACACGAGTTTAAGTTTATGAATCTATGTAAATACAGGCCCTGGTTTGACTTTACTATATAATATATAGATTTGGCCTTTCACTGTTATATCATGCAGCATCAACCCCCCGTCTAAACTGGGCTGGGTCTTGCGATGAGTCACAACATTGGGAAAGCATTACTATGTATTAGCTGTAGACAGAAGTATTATAAATAGTGTCTTGCTACTAATTATCTCTGGGTACCAATTATTGCCAAGTAGAGTTAAAATGAATATAACTTCACAAACTATTGAAACTGTCACCTCCAAATCTATTTACAAAAGTTGAACTGTTCATGAATAGAACAAATGCACAACAAAAAGTTTTCAAAATATGTGGCCATTTATGAAACATCAATATTTTATTTACTGGTGGCGATAATTGGTAGCAAGGCAGTATCAGGCTTCCAGTTCAAACAAAATAATATCTGGATGCCACTTAAGAGCAACCATTGTAAATGTAGACAATAATCAACTATTTAGAAGTGTCTGAGAAGGCACAAACTTTTGTATACAGGTTAATGTGATGAAAAATCACAGAAGAATTCTGTATACACAAAAGATATCCGGATGCAGACCATCTTTCAGGAGGACCGAGGCAGAGTCCACATAATGAAAAATGGAGGTCCATTATAAAACCCGGAATTGGAATTGGAATCGGAATTTTTTCCGGAATAGCACCTCTTACCGCACCTCCATCCTGATTGGCTGTTGGAAGTATGGGGGCGGGGCTTCAATCCTACACATCTTTACATACACCCTGAGTATAGCAGCCTAATTAAGTTAGGGTCATGTTATTTGGAAATTTACAGTTTTACATTATTCCATCATCTTCTCATGACGTCCATTTTATAAATTATTTTTCCAAGAGGAAAGCTGTGTCGTGATATCTTCTCATGAATATTAATGAGTTGGGTGCTATGGCTGTGAGATCTGTAGTTTAAACAATTGGATCTTCGTCTAAACGTCCATTTTACAAAATATTGCAAAGAAATCCAGTAGACATAGCCACCGCACCCCTTATTTCAACACCGCACCTCACCGCACCCTTTTACCGCACCTCGTATTTCAACACCGCACCTCGACGCACCTGTTTTTGGAATTCCGGAAAATATAATGTACCAAAAATGGAGCCCAGATCCGAGGTAGATTCTTTGAGTTCTGTACTTGGGTGGACAAACATACCGGTACCTGATTTCAATACACTCGACCCTCTCTTTCAGTGGGCGGAGTTAGGTAAAGTACGCAGTAGCATCAGTAACCAGTACTGCACTCCAACATTATTTTAGATGCTGCCTTGCTGCCATGTATGGATGGGTACTAATTATTGCCACCAGCAAATAAAATGTTCATATTTCAGTAATGGCCACATATTTTGGTACCCTTTTGTTGTGGATTTGTTCCATTCATTTTGGAAACGGTTCCACCTTATTTGCAAGATTTTGAGGAGTCTGTGTGCAAAGCTATAAATATTTCAGTTCTACCTGGCGGTAGTTGGTACCTGGCAATAATTGTTAATAAGTAAACACGCTAATTAGTTACTAAACATGATACCTTTACAAACCCCTTACTACGCCTAAAATCGCTTAATCATTAAATGTTAGAAGAAATAATGCATCCACAACTAAACCCACTGAAACCCCACACGTAGGAGCTTCACTTAATTACACCAGTATACCTCCAATATTGATCACCTGTTATTTTCATGCTGTGTGACCTTTGCAAGCAGCTGGTGGGGACAATCAAAGAAGTAAACATTACCTGATCGACCAAAAATAATTTCTCATTCATTCGAGTCAGGCAAGTTGTTTTAATGACGCCTAGGGATATTTATTTCAAGCTTTACTGGCAAAATAAAACACATTTGACAATAAATTTATACGAGGTATTCCCTGAAGTGACGTCAGAGACTTTATTCAAATACTAGTTTATGTCTATCTATCTGTTTTCAGAACTGATTGTGATTTCGGCTTCATGGAGATTTAACAATATTGTATTTCTGTAGATATATGACGTCACACTAGATAAAGGTAGATTCACATACCTGCGGCATCCGGATTTTGCAGCCGACCAACAAACAATTTTCATACACACAATAATTTATCTAAAGTAATCTAATATTCACTTTATAAAGCTTAATCTCCATCGTGGATAGATTGTAAGGAGTAACGATACATAAATGTATTGAACAGTCCTGGGTCTAAGTATGACATAGCTAAGTCATACCCGAGAAGACAAAGGGATGACTTAGGGGGGCTAGGCTTTGCAAACATGTAAGTTTTGAACTTTTCACTGAAGGAGGTAATAGATGCTGCATTGCATACATTGCCGGGAAGGTCATTCTAAATCTTAGGAGCATAGGAGGTAAAACTATTTTGTTTGACTTCATGGAGTTTCCACCTACAAGAGCTTATAAGTACATCCTTCAGATGGTCGGTATATCCATTTTGGTTACGCAACTAATTAATTATAAATATAAAAATTTTGGTTCAGTATTTGTGTTTAAAGGTCACAAACATGTCATGATATAAAATCCCCACATATCACCATACACGTATGGGAGCACACTTGTCCAATGTGTGTCTTGTCTAGGTGCCACACAGATGGAAACATACATAAGTTTTATATAGGTTTTATTGATCCTGTCAGCTTTAAAGTTAATCAAGGTAGAATTTTATTGGTCTGTAGTTGAATGATATTGAACAAAACTTCAAGACAGCATGTGCACTGGCCTGTGAGCAGGGTAACATAAAAAGTGTGGATACTGTTTGTTGGTCTGGTGAAAATATAAAGAAAACAAGAACACTCGGAGGGTGTAAACCTCTGCCAAAGCATGAAATAATAAGTAAATGGGAAAATCAGGATTTCTTATTTGTATCCAGGCGGTGATCCAGACCACTCACAAAATTTAATGGAATCTAAGTTGGACCAAGAACAATCTTCTGATTATTTTCCATGAAGTTCCAATCAGTAGTAGTATTTGCATAATCCAGTTAACAAACAGACAAATGGATAAAAAAAGCGTGAAGTTATTTATGTCCAAGTATATATATATATATATATTATGGGGTCGTTATTTTATTATTTATTTTATTATCTAACTTTCAAAGTTAGGGTTTAGGTCCTGTTCAACAGCCAGAACCATCTTGGGACAGGCCCTCAGCATTGCCACTTGTAGGGTTCTAAGTTAACCCAGACAGGGGTGAAAGTCTGTGATAAGATTGCTGTTCTGTTGTGTACACACGCACAGTAAAATACCTTTGACGATAATCCCCACGCCTGCTCCATTTCCACAAACAATTGTAGAAATCTATAATTTTTGTATCAAGCAACTCCAGTTTTGTGCCCTCCTTTCACTTTTATTGGCGACTAAAATCACACAGATTCTCATTTATTCTCCAAGGTCATTGCAGTACCCCTCTCTAGCTTGTGACCTGAGTTTTATGAATAGTGACAACTTGTACTTAGAGTACCAATCACTCTTGGGCAATAATCAGCAAACCTCCACCACTAGTTTCTTGCAACAAGAACCACCCCATAGCCCCTTGTAACAGGATCATTGATCTTACGATGAAAAGAGTGGAAAAGACAGATCATAGAACTGAAAAGATAGACCATAACACTCACTTTATACAGTGAAGAGGGTCAATAAGATTGCATTTGGGATTACATAGTTGAGAAAGTTTGGAGACAAAACTCGTGCAGTGGGACAGGTGCCATATGTACAAAGAAAGATGAAACTGAGCCAAAATTAGATGAAACTTTACCAATAAATAAACAAATGAAAAATAAATAAAAAATAAAATAATAATAAACGGTTCAAGTGATATTTAGCTTGAAGTTGTAAGCTGATTTTTTTTAGATCAGATGCAAATTCAACCATATTTGATTCATCATTTAATGGTGGCTCAAAGTTAAGCCAAAAGCTGAGTAAAAATCAGCTCAACTTCTTTGTGAATACAAATGTAATCCTGATCCATTTTAGGTCAACTCAAGCTGATTTTGGCTAAAGTTTCAGCTTGATTTATTTTTTGTGAATAATGGCTCCTGTGGTATTAGATAGAACACACTAAAGTAAGCTAAACTGCTGTCACAGGTTTCAACATTCAGGTACCTGGAACTCATTTTTGACAGATGTGAAATACTATTCTATTATTATAACACTGAGAGTATACGAGAGTAGCTCAAACTATTAGACTGTGTTTTCATCTCAGTAAAATGCAATGTTTAATAGCATGCTTTATTTTTTCTATCCTCAGTAAAGAGACCATGAATGGTGCAAACAGAATTTCTGGAAATTGACTGAAGATCCAGTATCCACCCTTTGTACATATACAGTCGCCATTGATGGAGTTATTGGGAAAAGACTGGGTTGCTCACAACTGAACTTGAAGCATTCTGAGTATATGTGGTTGATACATTATTTCAATTTCTAGAAATGAATTGAATTTGTGTTTACAAAATATGACTTTCAAACCATTATGTTATCGTCGTAGTTATAGAGGAAGCTCCATGGTGGCCTAGAGGATGAGCAGGTTTGGCATCTAATCACAGAATGTCACCGATGTGTGGGTTTGACTTCCACAAGTGACAAATGCTGAGAACCTGTCTCAGTATGACCCTGTCTGTTGAACAGGATGTAAAACTTTATACCTTTGTGGTTATAAGGGTGAGCAGGGAAAGCAGATTATACGTGTATAGCAGTTGCTTAAAAATTCCAAGAACTGCCAATTTTCTACAATTAAAGGGAGGACCTTATTGGAACTTCATGACTTCATTTGGTCAGAGGTGATCAGTATGTTTACCTCTGTGTCACTGAGCTTTTAAGATATGAATTATTCCATTATATTAATGGTTTGATATTGGTTTGTATTGGCTGCATTCTATGAATTAAATCGAGGCCTTTAAATGTTGTTTTTGAGTGAGTTTGAGCATGTGGGTGAATATTCCATTTGTCAGGTGGCATCCATCATCTTGTTTTTCTACCAAAAAATGAAATAAATTTCTTTTGTGTAGAATCAAGACTACGATTTGAATAGCTATGGATTTAGCCACAAATGTGATAATATGGCATGGTCTCTGACAGTTAAACTTCATTTTGAATCACTTTTTTTCAAAATAAGGTTGGAACACACATTTTTTTCTGGTTTAGAAGTGAGTAAAATACTGGAATTTCACCCTTAAGAAAATTTTACAATTTTGGGGGAAAAGTCATTTGAATTTTTATACCTATGGCCAATTTCTTCTAAGATCTCTATCACAGACCTGCGAATCCACTCCCATCAGATGATATTAATGCCCAGTGATAATACTCACAGGTACAAGTATTTTTTTCTTCTGTATAATGTCCATTCTTATAATGTCTCGCTTGGTATCAGTAGCTTGTGACATTTCATGCATAATGACTGTGAATACGTTGAGGTACAATGTATCAATATTTTTGTTTATCTACATTCTTAAAGTCAAAACTTGGTGTTTTACATCCCGTTCAACAGCCAGGGTCATATTGGGACAGGTCCCAAGCTTTGTCGCTTGTCGGAATTGAACCCACAAAGAGGTGACAGCCTGTGATTATATGCCAGACGTGCTAACTGGTAGGCCCCCGAGGACCTTTTGATAAAGTTAATAAGGGAGATATGTATTACCCCAGATTCTACAAGCAGCTTAGCATGTGTCTCATCAAAGATTATTTAAATATTTATGTATATTATGTAAAAAATATTGTTGCAAAACAGCTCTTCTTACCTATGTTACTGGCTATTGTAAATTTTGTACTGGGTGTAACAAATACCTTTACAGAGGAAAATAACTCTTTTGTTTCCTTTCTAAAATATCACTAAGCATTCTAATTCCTCTCATTTAGAAAATCCAAATTTAAATTTTAAATTTATTTTTAAAATTTTATTTTTGTATTTCATGGAAATAATTAGTCGAAAGAAATAGGATGAAGTAAAGTCATGTGCGCATATATGCGATTTATATATTCATCAGTCACGACATTTGGTTATTATACTTAGATCACATTCTGTTGCTGAAACAGTAAAAGTAACGAGTGCTGTTTTCTTACTACAAAAGAGACAAGTGCAGTTGATTATAAATAATAAGAAAGCCCGGGTTTCCTTTGTGCTTTCCTGTTTCTTTGCGGGGCTTCATTGCTATGCAGATGACAGTGTTGGTATATCTATGTGAAGTAGCTGTAAAGAGGGGCTGTTGTCCCTGAGGCTTTGGAGTGGCTACAGAATGGCTCACCTACGTCACACAGACTATAACCCACAATCACAAGAGGCAGGCCACTCAAGTGCTTGGATATTGTAATAGTTGAGTTGCAGCCTTAAACTCCATCTGGTTTTATGTCCAACATACCACATGGATTTACTTCTTTTAGACTTTGATATTTAGTTGTATGGGCGAGTAATGTTACAGGATATATATTTCTAGAAATGGCTCTTCATAGCTATATCATAGTCTTGATCTCAGATGAATTATTTCAGAATAATAAAACTATATCCCTACAAATTGACTTGTATTGTTGTGACTTCCAGATAAGTTAAGTCCAACCGGAAGTTAACTCTTCTATTAACTACTCACATGTATATAAGGCTACAATGGTATGTAATGCTATTATTTAAGGCGTGTTTTACTGTTTTTTCATTTACATTTGTAATTACATGCTGTAATGGAAATTTGAAAGTCCATAGATGCACTTATTCTGAGATATTCAGCTTTGGGGGGAAAACTAAAGCTATAGATAGTCCATTTAAACCTCCAATCTGCGACTGCAAACAATGTCTAATGCTGTTTATTGGTGGGTCGTTCGTTTGGAATGATTTGATTGTCAAGGGAGTTTTTTGCTGATACAACTGAAGTCCTTTTAGAACAGAGTTCATTTTTTCATCCTGAAAAAAACCCAAAGCTCTGTAAACAACTGTGGTTTGGTGTTGCTTTTGGAAATATATTGGCAAATGTTATAGTGGGAACTGCATTTGTTATTTGCAAATAGTTGTGATGCTTTGTGCCAATTGCAGTTAAAACATACATTTCCAGAGAAATTGGAAAGTTGTATTGGATATCATTCTTGAATTTTGATTCTACAATAATATAAAAATTGTCATTTCTCATTTTTATCAATATGTTCAATGCACTGTTGTATTTCCTTTGGACTGGAGAAATGAAAAGAAAAAAAGATTCATCAAATATTTTTTGGGATAAAGTGTTGAAATAAAATGTCAGCTTTATATATTTTGGAAGTTGTTGGAATAATTTCATATTTCAGTCTTGGGCAGTCAGTTGAAAATAATATTACTCTTACATCTTCTTGTCACAGTGGCCTTTGCATTTTGTTGTTACTTTTGGTAATTGATTCAGAAACCACAGTGGTCCAGTCAAACAAATTTGGCAAATGATCACTCAGCTCTTATAGCTGTGGTTGTAGCTTCCAGATCATGAAAACACGTGGAAAAATGCAGTCTGTCCCAATGTCATACTGACCGTTTAAAGGGGACAGCAAACCAAACCAATGACTTAGTCTTTAGGTCATTACAAGCACAATATTCAAGTGTAAAAACTATGATCATGTCACCAATACAGATCATCTGCATATCCAGGAGACGTAGAAGTTTATATTCTTTTATGCATGGTAACTCAGGAGACCAGTCATGTTGTCTTTACATTATACAAAAGTATGATGTAACCTGACACTGAATAGTCCCACATGATCTTGTAGCTTGGGGGGTTTTATCTTATAAATAGATAACTGTGATGTTTATGCTGCAGTCATTTACATATAGTTTTCTGAAGAATGCTGTCCCAAATGTAGATCACAGTAGGGAAGGAACTAAAGTTACATTGAAAAGTCAATAATGCTGTTGAAACCAGTTTTTAAAACTGTATTGTAAACTGCCGACGAACAAAAAGCAACCACCGGCTTTCCCAATCAAACTTCAATCTCAGATTTGGGGGCGAGTGTGGTACCACTGCACTGCACCCCCACCCCACCCGACAGTTCTTAAACTGTTCCTACAAAGGCACAGAAGAGTAGTTTACAGGGCTGTACTAAACGGATCCAAGACTGTTGCAAATAGATAGGTACAGTTATTTTTATTCAGTCCTTGGCTAAGAAATGTAATAATAATCAAGAAGAGGAGAAATAGACCCTTTGGCTTATGCTCAGGTGTCCTCCCTTAGGAGTTTCATTATTTCTGAAATGCAATCACAAGTCTCTGTAGGCTCAAATAATGTGTGACTACCCTTTGCAGCTGCTCAGCTTTCTCTATGACATTGTTTTTTTCTTCTTTAAAATCGTACAACAGCTCTTCTATAATTCATCCCAAAACCTGCTGCAAGATCCAAATATAGCTAGCCCAAATCCATACTTTTCTCCCCTTAGTTACTGCCCCAGATTGAATGTCAAGAATATAAAACGGGTGAATTCACATGGAGCAGATTTACAAGGATTAACTGTATATGACCTTTGCAAAAACAGGAGTCACAGCAAAGAGGCACATGCTCAGCAAAATCAATGGGTTAGGTTGTAGTTGCAGCCAATCTAAATATGGATCCCAACTAACCCTTTTTGGTGTAAGTTCAACTTATTTTTTGTTTTGCTTTTTTTTAGCTGGAATTTTCAACTGCACAGCCTTTTCTTGGCCTTGATCAAATATACATACCATATCAGCGTAAGTTCAAACATGGGTACAATTTAGTAACATTTAAGATTCACTAATACAGTGATCATACCACACCCTAGAGTGCCTCATAAATTTTTTATTGCAACAACACAATGATGCCAATTTAAACTGTTTGGAGATGAAACTGCTATGATGATTTAAGTAAAAGTTACTCAGAGATGAAATAACTTATTTAAACTGTGCTTTCTTGGAGTTTGTCGTCTATAGATTACGATTTCGTGGATTATTTGATACCATATTGTTATTTTGTTTTCATCATTTGTGTTTCAAGTGACACTGCCTTGATTCACACAACTACTGACCGGAAATGCAATATCATCTGTTTCATCTACAACCTTCGAAGATATTTACATACTAACAAATGACTCTAACATGGACAATAATCTGTATCATATTGTAGTTTGCTATTGACCTCTGACCACATTATTATTTGTTGTAAATTTGATGTAAATTACTTTTCTATATTATTCTTATATTTTTTTCTTCAATACTATGGCCCTTTATACAGCCAAAAAATTGGTACTTTGCAACAAACTGCAATCAGAACGTGGCATCTTATGGTTATAATTGATTTGATAACATAAAAATGCTTCATGTTTTATTAGCTAGTCTAAATATTGTGGATTATCCCTTTATGAAATGAAAGTCCCAGAAAGGATATTTTGATGAAAGAAATATTTTGATTTGTTAATCTATGTATCTAATATGTTAATAAGTGAGAGATGTTTTTAAGTGAGAGATGAGAGAGAGATGTTTTTAAGTGCGAGCTCTAGTGAGGCTTGCGCTTCCAGAGATCACTTTTTTTGTTTGTTTGTTTGTTTGTTTTTTGTCTCCGGACTTTCATGAATTATGGAGCAGCGTGATGAGTATCCGTCTGTTCACTCACAACGGGCTACTTTAGTACTGGGATTGGTAACCACTTTGGTGCACCACTCGTGTCTCTGATGGCTTTGCATCTCGCGCTAGTAGATTAAAACACCTTTCAGCCTTTTTACCGCTGTGCTTTGTCAACAGGACGAATGAAAAGAAATCCAGGCCATTTGGACACACTTCAGCTATGTGGTAATATCCAAGAAAGAGGTCTACATTGATTTATCATGTTATTAAAGATACAATGTAATGGGTATATACAATCTGATTCTGGCAATTTTAAAAGATTGCACAAGACTGCATATAATGATTAATGCTGGGTGGAGATGTCCGAATGCTTTTGTTATTTCATGTCATATTTATGGTAAGAATATTATACACGGATGCTATCAGTCTCAAATATAATGTTTTTATTTCAAAGGGTTGAAGATTTTTTTGTTGTAATTATTAGCCGAGACTTTAGACTGTAAATGATGCCCTGAAACAATTGAGGACATAAAGCATTGACCATTAATATCTTCTAAATAGATCAACGTTGAGTTTGGATAGCTATAATACGTCACTAGAGACTATAATTAGAAAACTGGTGGGCGAAATGTACTCAAAGTAAACTTTATAGGATTTTCCATGCCGCAGTTTTTAATAATGTGATGTCTAAATACAAATGGTGCATCAGTTTAGCAATAAGTAGCACATGATGCCTGAGATACGATAACCTTTAAAAGAGAAGCAAGAATTTTCCAGAATTACAACTCACAGCCTTAACGGATACAAGATGGGAAATGTATATATGCCATGCTATTTGAAACATACACAGTTTACTGTTGGGCTCTAACAACAGGCCCTTTAGTTATCAATCTGAACTGTCTCTTTCAACAAAGGCTTATGCAAGTAATAAACCTCCAACAAGGGGGTATATTTAATTGGTGGCGTGTATTTGTTTGAACTTTGGAGTAGGTCTGCCTTCTCTGAGTGCTCTTCTGGTTAATGGAGAGGTAATTCTGTAACATCTGACCGTGTGTGGACACTTTATCTTTGTCTCTCTTCTTATTTAAATGGTAAAGTATGAAGAGAATGTATATTGCCATTTCTAAAACTAGCTGGTAATTGACAGTGGGGAGAAATGTGTAGGTGGTACATATAGCTGTAAAATTACCATATAGGGCATCTTCAATGCAATGAAAGAATCACAACAAATATAAAGTCTATGGTGACTGTTATTTGCAGAAACAAAATGAAACCTTTGCATGTTAATTAAATCACTGGTCCAGGTTCACAATCATAACTTATGCTGTGTCAAAATGAACAATCAGGCAATTTCCATAAGTGTTACATTAGATAGGGACAAAAATACTTGTTGGGCAAGGACTAAATTTTTTTATTACTATTAGAAGTATAGAACAGACCCCATTTACCAATAATTGCTGCTTTTCAATTAAACAGGAGATGTAAGTAATTGTTTCAGAACTGATGAAATCGCAAGCGGAAAGCCATGCAGAATGTGATTTAATGAAAATTATTTATTTTTACCTCACGCCCAGTACCTTTGTATCAAGCAGTTATATTGTGACAGGTAGGTAGGATGGAGGAAACCAGTACAGACAGTTGGTCAATGTTCCGTACTGTAAATCACTGACCAATGGCAACCAACTACCTGCTTTCCCACTCGAGGATGGGCCAGCATTCAAACTCCGATCTCAGAGGTGGCAGGAATTTAGTGAATAACATCCGACAACAATTTGACGAGACTGTTTCGATAACATCATGATTTACAGATAATTTTTGCAGGATGCCCCCACAGAGTCAGGTCACACCATATGGTATTTTAGGAGCAAAAACTACAGTCTCATCTGTACAGACTTAATTGCCTTCTCCAAACCATAACATGCACTATCGCATAATTGATACTGGTTTTTAGGTGGTGATCCCCTTGCTGTTGAGCTATCTCTTGGACTATCAAAGCTTTAATTGTCAATTACTCAAATAAAATCAATATTGAATGGGAGTAATCTATAAAATTGGTCAAATCAACTCTATCGTGACTATGAGCATATCTGCAACAGAGAGCATCGATCAATTATTGCATGAATTTTTCATTCACTTCACACAAAAAGTCCTCACCAGGATTTGTTGGTCATTACAATCACTCCACCTCCAATTATGGCAAAGAAAATATGAAGAAATCTGGTTTTAAAAAATGATATCTACTCACCGGTTGAACATAACTGAATCCGTTTCTTTTGGCCACTGTCCTGGCGACATTTTCTCCGCCTGTCCCATGGAGCTGGACATACCAGTGGTTGGTGACCACTTCGGGATTAGCCTGACATATGGTTGCAGTTAAAGTGAGTATAAATAACAGCCATAGACCCCTCAGTAACTCACAATCCACTCCTCTAAAAACATCACTCATCTCGCCAACTAAGGCGGATGTCAATCACTTCAGAAAAAACTGACTTTAATATAAACAACCAAAATCTTTGTACAAATATCTCTTAATGCTTTTTATGTCCACTAATTCTGCTTGATTTTGACTCTATCTCCTCTTTATTCCTCTATATCTAGAAACGTTGTGGGCTGTTTACCCTGAAACCACCATCACAATCCCCCTATTTTGCTCACTGGAATAACAACGAAGCACCTGGCTCATTTGCATCTCATTAACATATGAGCCTCATTATCGATTGGCTCTGCCCCTTCCTTCAGCTGGTTGCCTTGCAAAGAGAAAACCCTCTTTACAATCTACGTCATTGGCATTGCTGGTGGGGGGGGGGAGGGGTGTGTAGCTGTTGAATATATCAATCAATACCCTGATGTTATTAGCAAGAAGCACACTCTCCCTAGAAGCTTTGTTATTATTTTGACTTAAGTGAACCTCCCTCCTATTTCCGCCCTTACTCTTATGACCAATTGTTTTACTGCTGTTCTTATATAAATACTCATATTAACAGTTTTCTGACAAGGTGGTAACTCACATCTGCCTAGAAGACGAGAGCAAACACTTCATTGTCTCCATACAGATTACAGCTAGGATTCTTCAGGTAAAAATATTCTCCAAACAACAGTGTCATTTCCTATGGATCAACTAATTATTGATAACTTATAAATGTTTGATAACGGGAAATGTCATCGTCATACTTTTTGAGTAAATACTGTTATTGTACAGTAGACTCTACATCTGTATATGGATTTCATGAATCATTATAGAAATGGAAGGGAAATGATTAAATGTCTTGTGCGTCTACTAACTAAATTATCTCCATTTTTTTTTTTAATTCATTAACTTAATTTGCAAATTAATTATTCTTTTATATGCATGTGCCTTTATGCCGGATATTGAATTACAAAGATTAACTTGACGTTCTCGATTATTCAAATATATTTTAAATATTAGTTAACAAAATCTGTGTCACTAAACATCCTCCCTTTAACAGATATCAGAATTAAAACAACACTTGCTCATTAGGACACGAAATGGACAACCAATCTGATGTTGTTTTAAGACTTTATAGCTTAAAAGTGTTACAAATGACGTAAATTTAAGTTGTGTTCTATTATCTATATCTCTGTCATTTATTTTTGGTCGTGTAATAAGTACAAAATTGGTGCACCAAAAGTTTGATTTATCTGTGTCTAGAGAGTTGGGCCATTTTAGCTTCAACATGAAGGCGAACAACTTAAAAACAATGTGATTTATATTATTTTACATATGCTAACATTTTACCAGACAGTCTTAGACATTTCCACATACAGCAGAAGTTTACATCATCTTGTAATCCGTTTCAGTCAGAAATAGATGAAGTTAGTTAATATAATTTGACAAAAAAAATAATGAAAACATTTGGTTTAGCACTAAGTTCCTTCTATGCATTTACTGACATATGGAACTGAAAAAAAAAAGTAATTTGTATTCGGAGTGAAACCAAATGTGGTAAAAATCTTACAACTATTTCAGCTTAAATTTTACTTTAAATTATGATTACCTCACATAGAAGGACCATTTCCTCTTATTTTATGTATAAACAGTAGTAATTAACAATGCAAATAAAAAAGTTATTATTTTTTTATTCTTTTATTTTATTTATTTATTTATTTTTTTAAATGTACTTCCTCATAGCCAAATTCCACTGAAGCAATGTTGCAGATGGAAGCGTAGCGACCTATTTTTAAAGTCTTTAGGATCGTCAGCATAATCCCACTGACTGTTGATACTCATCCAGTTGTCAAAACAGGTTTGAAAAGCTTGGCGAGTGAGGAGCTGTACCCTGGCTACTCGGCTTACTCTTATCATCTATCTTCTCAGTCGTACAGCCTCTCTTGTCCAGTCTTCTTATAATACTATAACTAATCTTCCAATTAATCTCCCTAGCTTGTCAAGAGAGAATGTGACTTAAAAGTTATCTTACTGAATAGTGGTGGTCACAGAGGTCAAAAGACCACTCTTTTCGATCTTTAGACCAAAAATGGTTTAATTGGAAACTCATTTTCCCAACTTTTAGCTGTGACCCCCACCCCCACCCCCCACCCCCCCCCCCCCCCCAACCCTCTGAGTTTAAAACACAGCTTTATCTTAAGACAGGTCGTATAAATGGACTTTGGGTATTTTCAACATAGACACGGGTAAGTTGGCACTGGATATGACAAGGAAGTTGGTGGTTGATATAATTTAAGTGCTACAATTTCCATTTATCATCTATCATATGTGTTGTATCTTTGTTGTACCCTACGCCGCCTTCTTTGGCCAGTTTACAAGTCATGGAGATTACAGCCGTTTCTGGATGTCTGGTTTTCTAAAATAGTATCTGTTCCAGTATATGTAGCTAAGTTTTTATATGTTTAAAAATTGCCAAGAGTTCTCTCGTGCAAAACACACCATAGGTGTGATTTGGAGGTGGGGGTGGGTGGGGATGGCAATGCCTGGCACCTCAAATGTAAACATTCACCACAGGTACGAGGTCTCTTTTTCATAGAGTTGCAAGGCCAAAGTCGTGAAGCAAAATTCATAAACGAGTTACGACCGAACGGAACCGCGTGGACAGGCCTTAAGGAAATATTTTACAGCTTTACAAAAGTAGAAAGAAATTACCCTGATATAGGAAAGTTTAATAGAATATACATATATCATTATGTTGGCCCGTCATGGGTTTTAATTTATGACAGTGTGGCAATTTGTTACGCATTGTTTTATCGTGTCTATTGATTATTGTGAAAACTGGTAGAACTGCACCAATTTTACAAATACCGCACTGAGCAGTGTTTGGCCATACTCCTGTCGTCTTGAAGATATCTACAATGCACGCATACAGAATATCATTTGTTGATCTTATAACGAAACTGTGATTACACCTTTATAACGTCAGAACTTACTCAAGCTATCACCCACACAAGAAATACCTAGATTTGGGTGATATCAATTATATTTTAAAATCATTTTTTCGTTGGAGTTACTTTTGTGAATCCCTGTTTTATGATATATAAATCTTTAGTTACCTTTCTCTGTCATCAAAAAATGATGTAGTAAGCACCACCTAATTTCTAGTAATCACCAAATCAGCTATTGCTCACTGCTTTCACATAAACAATATTTTATTGTTGCAATCAGGCAAAATCAACAAAGAATATATTAAGCCTTCTCGCTGGAAGAACTTTTACAAAATAATATGAATAGATGACAATGATGATGAAAGTGTAGACATGTGGCTAATATAAAACTATGAAAACCACCCCGATTCCTTTAAAAATTCTTGTACTGTTTCAAAAACTATCTTGTTCAAAGTCAAGTTATAATCTCCATATGAAAGTAAATCAGTGGTTACTGTTGGTAAAACTTGTAACTTGCTCACTACTTGTATATTAATCTACTTGTCAACACTTAATTTTGTTGTGATCACCAGATAAAATATGGTGATCACCAGTTGATCTTGTGCTCACCACATCATCTGTTGATCACTAGATGATCTGGTGAACATCATATTATCAAATGATTACATCACCTGGTGCTCGCCACATCATCTGCTGAAACTAGATTATAAGGTTGAACACCATATTATCAAATGATCAAAATACCCTATTGCTCACTATATATCATTTAGTACTCACCACCATTATCTCACAATGACATAATCTAAAGTTCAGCTTTAGTTGCGAAGGAAACAATTTTTTACATATATATGTTTACCTTTAGTTTCGTTGACGTGAATCATTAATTTATCATGGATGGCGAATCAAGTATAGTTGCCATTCAATAATAATATATTGAATCCATTGAAATATTCTTGTCAAAAATATTCAGTGAACAAAAGAACTAGTTTTTTTTTCACTGCAGAATATTCTGTTATAGAGAGCTTACTATAACGACGCAAAAAAACCTCAACAAAATACAGTCTTAAATGTCTTATACGAGCTCATTATGGCTCACTGGTATGGTGAGCCAATATTGATCCGATTTCGCTCTAAATGAGCACATACTGAAATATGCCTTCGAAACTTAAACATCTTAGCCTTTTTTCTATTTTCTTTTTTTTTTTTTTTTTTTTTTTTGATAACTGCATCAAATAAGTAAGGACAATAACGACATGACTTAACAGTGATGAATGTGTTAGTCAAGCCACATATCTCTAGAAGAGCAAAAGTAAATCTTCTTGAGATGCCAAGACAGATGAACATGTTGGTACCAGATTAATTAAAAATTATTCTCAATATTTTGACTGATTGATTGATTGACTGATTGGGTTCAGCATAGCTTTCAACACATTCTAAGGTAATATCACAATAGGAAGTTAGAGGATGGCGAGAAACAGTGCAGTTAGTGGGTCCAGATTCGACACTGAAGACTATCTGGACTGAACCTAGGACCTGTGAATAAGAATGAGAGTTTATTACAAATACATCACCATGCCCACTCCACACCCAACTCCTGTTTCACGGTATAATTAATTGTTTTTTAACACGATGGTTTTGCCACCAGAATACCCATGGCTCATCTTTATACTTATACCCAGAAACTTACATTTCGAGAATATATTGCCTTATTATGCCAAACCAAAATGTATCCATCATTTCTCTTGAAGAAGCACCGCTGACCTTTCCCAGTTAAAAGTGACTTAGCACATAATCAAAACTATTACTCATTTGTCCACAAATCTACATGTTTTGATATTACCAAGTGACAACAACAACAAACATTTCCTCCTATCAGAAAATAAAGTTGAATTTTGCCTGCAATACATTTCAATTTCCCAGACTAACGACTGAGTAAATTTGAACAGTTTACATTTTGACAAACCAAACAATCTAAATAAAAAGGTGACTTCTAAGTCCATTACTTCACATGAATTTATATCACTGAAATATCTATTAAAATATTACTGTCATATCATCAATTCCAGTAGTAGTACTGACATATTCACAATATTTCTCTGTTACAAACTGTGGTTAACTAAAATATGTCCATTATACCCAGAACTTCTGGCTTCTGAAGCATATTCGCAAACTGTTAATGTTAACACACCTTCACAAGAGGTATACTGCATGCAACCCTTCATGTCTCCCTATTATTTTGACAATCCAATAATATGCCATTACTGATGGAGAAATAATGAACATCGCTTGGACATGAGACAGAGATTTGAAACTGAATACATTGGCAATGGACAAAATACTTAAAGGAGAGAAGATAGAGGTATAATATAGTGAAGGGCAAACTGTCTTACACATGAAAAAAGTCACCGCCTTTTGAGTCTTACAGGCGACAAGGGGGGGGGGGGGGGGGGGGGTTCACAGAGCTATCCTATAGAGTCCTTTAAAAGTCCTCAAAAGCTCCCCCACCTTTTACAGACTGTTTCAACCTATTCACACCACACTGAAATGGTATAAGAGGCCTCACATCACCCACCTTTCCACATTCATTACCCGAAGTCAAACCACAACACTGGTGAAATTTAAAGGAACCAGGAGAGGTTTGCTTCTTGCCAAAGTATCTACTGATTTGGAAAAGACTTTTCAATATTATGTTTGCAAAAATGTAACTCTTCTACACCTTATGGCAAAATCATGGACATTTTATGAACATGTGTTTATTCTGAATTACCAAAATAAACTATGAAAACTATGGAGAGTGTGGCAGCAAGTGCCATAGATGAACATTTTGATGTTCCCCTGGATGCTCTGTTTAACTACAAGCAGTATGGGGAGAAGGAAATGGAGACTATGGTCCCGGATTGGTCTCTCTTTGATGATATTGCCAGTGAGAGATATCTAGATGCTCCACTGGGTGGGGATATGTTGCCCGTAGAGTGTGTAGGAATGGATGCTCTCAAAGACTCGGAGTTACTAGGAAGCCTGAGTGAAGTCATTACTATGGATACCGAGATTTCCTCTGCTGATAGGATCCGGAGTCCCTCTTGCAAAAGCTGCACAAGTGACACAGACAGTCAATATGATTCGGGGATAGGAGAAAGTCTCTCTGGAGAAGATCCAGAAGGTTCTTCTGTATCTGGATCCAGTGCAACTTGTTCTCAAAAGACAGCTGCTCTCTCACCAAACCAAATCCATGGTACTTCAAATGAAGTGGATGTGGTTGATGTCAGATCTGAAGCAGAGACTGAGAAGAGTATTCCTACCAAACGAGACACAAGTCGATACAACCTTCGTACCTCATCCGTCATAAAACGAGTAGAGACAGAACAGAAATCAAGATCACCACGACAACAAAAACCTAAAATGAGGCCTCCTCCTCTCAGTAAGTACAGACGAAAGACTGCAAATGCTCGTGAGAGGGGACGAATGACTGAAATAAATGAAGCTTTTATGGAGCTCCAGAATGTGCTTCCTGAACTCCCAGATGGCAAGCAGACCAAAATCACCACCTTAAAACTTGCAATGAATTATATCTCAGCACTCAGGGAGCTGTTAGCTAATGGGCAGGACCAGGCAGGTCCAAGCAACTCCGGATCTCTGGATAAGGCACAGGCAGGAACTGTGCAAACACAAAAGAAACTATGACATCTCAGATGAATTGTTAAAAAGATAAAGATATAAAAGATATATATTGTGAACGTGAATCAAGCTAAATGTGTCCAAGAAAGATTTTTGAATCTTTTAGTGGTTTTGAAGAATATCTTCAGCATAATTTATACTGATAAACCTGGATGCATATATAGCTATTGACAACTGACTGGAACAGTGGACTCGAGGAATGAACATTTTGTGGTTGTCTGTGGCACTACATGGTTTACAGCGGGTTCTGTTGCAGACATCTTCTTACACAACTGTGTCGTGTTCTTATCTGCCTGTCATGTGGTAGTTTGCAGAAACAGTTCACCACATTCATATATATATTGACTGTTACAGCAAACAGCATATTACTGGCTATTACATGAAAAAGTAGGTTAAAATGCTTTCACATTTTCTTAACGTCTTGTATCATGCATAGTTATTCTAGTATTGACAAGTGACAAATTCACTTCTTCTGTTACTTAGTTGTGTATTTGAAATCGGAGACCAGTGGCCATTCAGAATGTAGCCACAGCTTTTGTAGACCAGATCTATAGATGATATTTGCAGGTAAAATCAGATTAATAGATATAATGGTAATATATGTCAGTCACACGGGTTAGTTTGTAGTGGAAGGTATTTCAATCACTGAAAGGGGTTTTTGTAGAGCAGTAGTGACTTCTTCATTGCCCAACTCTGCTGCCTTCATCAGTTGGAATCTTAGGAGTATGTTTGTAGTTATTTGCAAATGGCTACTGGATTCCAGTTCAGAATTTTGACCAATTAATGTGCCTAAGAAACTATACATCTTTGTAACATCAATTAAATCCACCAATCAACATATTAAGTGGCATTAGATGTTTGTGATGTTCATTGCATTAGACATTTTAATAATGCCACATCTTTTGTATTTAACAGAAAAGTAGAACATACACTTTGTAAAGCACATACTCATATAACATTTAGTTGAACAGTATGTCAAATCCTTATGAATTCAGTTGTATGTTTGTTTGCATTATTTGTGTTCATATTGTATATGCATAAGATCAATGTTTTACAGGAATTCATCAGTAATATTTGTTTCTATACAATGTATATAGATTTGTTGATCTTAGTAAAGTATGTGATAGTTTATGGGGCTGGAATCGTGCAATAAAGTGGTAACATTTGACATTTATTAGCTTTGGAAGTCAATAAGGAACCAATAACCCTGCTGCTCTACTAATGTAACTTATTCATAATAGTAAAGCTTGTTGCACAATTACTTTTTAACACGAAGACAACTGAAGAACATCATACTCTGTGTATGATAGATATTGTCAAAACTAACTCTTATAATTCAAAGCACTTCTTTGATTTGGGAACATTTTTGCTTTAATATTTGCAAACTTTAAATGATAGTTAGAGACAGTAAATGATATCTGTTCCTTTGTAATAACCTTGTTATATCTGTTTTGTACACTGAATATATTTACAAAAGACGCCTAGATAAATCATCTTCTGAGTGAACTTTTTTGTACACTTAACATTTTAAATTGATTCATATGTCAAATAAGACAGTCATTGAAAAGGTACACCTTGTTTAAAAAACCATAGAAATTGTCATATTTTTGTATTTTATCTACAGAAAGGAGGCATTCTTTATATTTTTATAAGGTAATGTCTAGCAGGTACTTTCATCAATAGAGGCTTTACTTTAATCCAAGACCATGTGGCATTGTACAATGCTGCATGTGAAACATCTAGGTCATAGAAATCTAATAGCTTATTTATTAGTGACCTGTGCAGAACAAACTACAATAAAATGGCATTGTAAGTGTTACTATTTATAAAACTTTATTGCATGAAAATGGAGGCAAAAACATTGACTTTGTCACAACTAAATATCCTTTCATAGCTTCTTCATATTCATGCTATTGTCCTTTTTTTTATTTTTATGGTTTCACAAGGTCTGTCCCACACACAGGGAGTATCGTTTATCTATTTTTCAAATTTCTCAAGAGCCTTTTTTTCCAAATGCATCATAACCTTTTGAAAGGTATCATTCTGTATTTTGTAAAGGTTGGTATAATTTTTAAAATATTTTAACTGGTACATGTTAAAGTACAGTATTTCCCATTTACCACCACTAGGCACTTTGACCAGGTTACAGAGTTGAAGTATATTACTCACCTCAGGTGAACTAACAACATCTTAACAGTTTAGCCTCTTCTTCTCTGATTAATGTGCTTTCAAGACTTGAATGTCAATTATTTTTCTTTGGTTGATGATTCTTTACAGTTGAAACCACAAACACATTTAACAGCAACCAGGTTGTGTAGTTGTTTCTTCTTTAAATCTTGGACTTTGTCCAGATTTACATGGAGCTAAAACAAAAATACACAAAAAATTGAATCAGTATGACATTTATTATAACTATTTACTGTACAACTGTATACATGCTGTCTGTATACCCTATACATATGTGTTAGTATTTCTGTTATGCTACTTCCTGTGGTATATCTGCATAGATTTCAACAAAGGTGCTATATAACTAAGTTCATTGGTCTGTGACCAATAAACTCTACCTTTTCCATGTAATAAATTCATGGTTAAGAGTGTGTATATAATCATTGTTTGCTCTGTATATACTTTAAGCTCAGTATCAATTGTATAGCATAATTTTTTGTTGTTGTATCAGATTCCCAGTGAGTTATATTTTTTGTATATATATATATATTTTTTTTACATACTGCTATTAAAAGTACTTAATGAATTATTCAGCCACGTCTTTGCTTAAGCTGGAGATATAGATCTGTTATCTGTAAAGTTTAAATAAATCTTGCAAATCAAACTACAACATATTTTTCATTTTTGGAGACTTTACAAGCAGTGCCTAAGAACTGGTAAACCCTCATCCAGAGAAAGAGTAAGGAATCTAAAATTCACCAAATCTAAAACCTTACTTAATTCTATAAAAAAAGTTTTGTCTTAAACTTGATACTTTTCAGTTCAAAAAGCCTTAATTTAATACACATTCAATAAATCTCACCTCAGTTCATTTATTATCTCCCGCCTGTGACCAAAGGCCGTGGGCGGGAGATTATAAAACGCCTTCCATACGTGCGTGTGTCTGTGTGTGCGTGCGTTAGTTTGTCACGTTTTTGCATAAACCTTAATATCTCATTCATTTATGAAGATATCTTCACCAAATTTGCAGGGAATGTTTATGGATATAAAAACCTGTCTGTGAAAAATTTTAGCCTCATTTTTGAAAAACAAAATGGCCACCATAGCTAATTGTTTGAAAATCGTAAAGGTGCTCTAAATCTCGAAATATTCCAGCTAGCTTCATAAAATTTGCACAAAAGCTGTATAGGTAGAAAAGCTAGCCTGATAGTAACTTTGGCCTAGTTCTAAAAGGAAAACAGCCGCTATATCATATGTTTAATGTCATATGGGGTTATACTATTAAAAGGCCTTATATCTCCCCTAATATTGCTCCTAGAGGTTCAGAATGTGAAAACAACATGTTGGAAGTCATGGCCTGGGAAACTTTTCCAGGTGTTGAATTTGTCCTTTGACCCCTGCTTCAACGTTAAATGGGATTGTCACACTAAAATGTCCCTATGTCACCCTTATTATTGGTGCTATGGCTTCAGAACATAAAGATAGACCATCAAAAGTCCTGGTCTTCAAATGTTTTGCCTGAGAAAATTTTGGCCTTATTTTGAAAAACAAAATGGCCGCCATAGCCAATTATTTAAAAATCATTAAGATGCTATAAAACTTGAAATATTGCAGCTAGTTTCATCAAATATGCACAAAATATATATGGTTATATGGTTAGGAAAGTTTGACCCCTTCTTCAATGTCTAGTGGGGTTATCTTACTCCAAAGGCCTTATATCTCCTTTATTTCTCCATTATTACTGATTCTAAGGCGGGAGATAACCGCTGCGGCAGTGGCCTTGTTTTATTAGTATTTCTACATGTGGCGAATTTCAGATATGTGGCTAATTTTAGATTTCTTACTGTAGTGCTGATAAAAAACGCAAAAATTCTGGATTTGCAATTCAAATCTGTACCATCTTTAAGGAGGACGAAGCCATGGGCAGATCCCAAATGGTATGAAAATATCAGCGTAGTCCAATGTATAGTCTTCGAGTTATGTGCATGGACAGGCAGACACACAAACAAGGGGTGTAGCTTAAGTATAACCCAATACACCAAGGCGTATCATTTTGTTTGTAGAATCATTAATGAGATAAACAATACCCCACCCCCTAACAAATATGGCATATAACCACAACTTTCTCAAAAATCCTAGCTGCTCAGCTGTAAACAGGCTAAATTATAATACTCTTTAGGGCTGAACATAGAAAACAATCCATTGTACTGTCTTAGAAAATATTTTATACCATCTATTCCAATCTAAACTGAATAGTATTATTCTCTGTTTAAAAATATTTTCAGAAGACTTGCATGCTGCATACAAATTTGTTTTTTTGATCTAATATCAACAAACACAAATATTAGCAAGGAGCAATATAAACAAATATCTGAGGTTATGGACACATTCATGATTTCTTATTTCAAGGCCATTTTCTTATTATTTTCTTTTTCAGTTCAATATTTCAGCTAGAATACTTCTAACTGTTGTGCATCAATACATGGTGTCTGTAATGTGATCAGAACACATACCACCCCTGAAGTTTACATGAAAGTGGGTCTTTGCAGTATAGCTGTCTAATAACCATTTTGGGGGGTTATCAGTAGCATAAATTTTGAATTACTATAAAAAAAAACATGCATAGATATAAAAAATAAGAAATAATATATTATATAAATGCTGTAATATGTACACTAAGGCCTGGTCACACAGTTCCATACAGTCGCAACAACATTTCCTGAACGTTTCATCAAAATCCACCAACAGGTTTTCTAGTTATTTTGCAAACAAACAAACACCATCAAAAACATATCCTGCTTGGTCGAGATAATTAAACTGGTGTGAGTATAATTTGAGTGTCATTGTTGAATAAATTATGGCTCGTAGGCAGCACTGTTTGGAGGTTTAAAATACTGATACACGCAACAATCATTTTCCATAGGGAAGGAGACCTCTGCATTCTACAACTAAAAAATAGCATTTATATGCTTGCACTTTCTGTCAAGAAAGAAAAGGACTTTCTTGAACTTTAAGGGCCTCCTTTTTCATAACAAAACTTTCCAAAATGGCCCACGCATTCCATGCTAAATATATTCCATTAAAATTTGAATTCTATCTCTTCACAAACATAAAGTGATCACCCATGCATTTAATTAGAAGCTTGCTTTTTAAAGAAGCGAAATGTTTATCTTGAAATCGGATAAAATTGGAACAACAAAAAATGGCGTAATAGAAAACCATTGACAACTATCTGTATAAACTGTAGAACATTATGGCATATTATCTGAAATTCAAATTACTGAAAGGTTCTTTTGTGTAAGTGCATAATACTATCACTTACACTGTCTCAATACTCCTACACCTCACACATAAAATGCCTTCTGGAAAAATATAACCATTATCCAGGGTATAACATAGAGGGGTTTGCGGCCAAAGTTACAGGCAGCAAAAATACAAATATGTCCATTGCATTGTAAAAGTAAATAACTATTACAATTCTTAATTTATTACAGTGGCATGAGTCCAATTATATATATGTATAAATGACGAAAAACAATAGACCAATAGAAGGGTTATAAATCACTCTTAACTTACAAAATACTGGTGAGTGAGAATCTGGAATAGCAGTTTATTTCTGACAACAGTGCATAAAGCAGTTAAATATGTATGCAATATATAATTAGCTATAACAGATATAAGAGTATGTTTTTACTTGCTACAATACACAGTTTTATCAATATTTTGTCTCACAACAGTATAATGTATAACAATAGTTTATGAAAGTAGAAATGAGTTAATCTAATCTAATGTGAACTTTTATAGTGCTTAATATCCATCAATTGTTAGACTCTAAGGCACAACTGAACAGAAGCAAGGTGAAAAATATTCAGTCCAATGAGTTAAATGGAAGAATATGATTTAATTTTTCTTCTATTCTCTTTGGACATATGCTGATATTACATTTTGCTTTGACTGATATTTCTCATCTTTTATCAGAGTACAACTCAGATTTGCTATAATGAAACAAACTAGCTATAGACACACTGAATATAGATATTATACCTAGGTCACATCTTTCTGTGATGGCGTCATGAGGTACAACTGAACCAGCTTGTCTACCTTCGGTTATGGTTTGACTATGTGCAATCCACTTCCTATTCAGGTTAAGGATGCATTCAGTTGGATTCACATTTGCATTGGATGTCTCCAGGGCGATTTTACACACCTCTGAATGTGGTCTGCTTTTTGGAAATGTCTGAAAACCCTCCAGTAACCTTTCAGAAGCAGCATGACCATACACACAGGTTGAAGGATGGAGGCTGGTGGATCCACAAGGCTATACCACGTGATCATCATCAAGCAGGAAGCACATATGTACAGATACTACCACAGGGAAAGGTGTGTGACCAAGGCATATAAGTATGTCTTTACTTGTGGCTATTTCAAATCCATCAAGACAGAATGGGGGACTCTATATGTACTTATTGTCACTAAAGCCAGCCTGTTGATGCTAATTGTTGTTTTGCTGATGAAACTTGAACTCGTCACATTCACTGGGAACAAATGTCTAGCTCATGTTGATGAATGGAGAACTATTTGTCAAAGACACAGTCTTCATTTAAAATCCCAGCAAGTTTGTATTTTCTTGTCCTTGAATTGTTCAAGAAGGTATTATCTCATTTTCAACAACTGCGCAGTCCCTGTGTTAATTGGCAATGTCCTGTGTGTGTGTGTCCCCCATGCGGTGACCACAGAAAGGTATCCTGCTGAAACAGACAAAAGCAATGTTGACATAGATACAAGTGCAGTGTGACACGGATACAGGGAACTGATGACACTACCGCTACTAACCTTGTACAGTTACATATGTGTCAATGTCATGAAATAAAAAAAAACAGGTAATTTATAGCAGATGTATTTAAGTGTGTCTCTCCATATGTATGATTCAACATAAACACAGTTGGTGATAAAAGAAACGACTCAATAATGTCAAATACTGAAGCAATGTTTTTTTTGCGGCTGAAAGCTGTGGTCGGGAGATTATAAAATGACTTCCGTATGCATGTCCGTCCGTGCGTCCATTCGTCACATTTTACATAAACCTTAGTATCTCATTCATTTATAAAGATATCTTCCCCAAATTTGCAGGGAATGTTTATGGCTATGAAAACCTGTCTGTGCAAAATTTTGGACTCAAATTGAAAAACAAAATGGCTGCCATAGCTAATTGTTTGAAAATCATAAGGTGCTCTAAATCTTGAAATATTTCAGCTAGGTTCACCAAATTTGCACAAAAGCTATATAGGTAGAATGTTGGTCTAGTTCTAAAAAAGAATGGCCACCATATCACATGTTTAATGTCAAATGGGGTTAACCTATTAAAAAGGCATTATATCTCCCCTGATATTGCTCCTAGAGGTTCGGAATGTGAAAACAACTTGTAGGAAGTCATGGCCTGGGAATCTTTTCCAGATGTTCAATTTGACCGTTGACCCCTGCTTCAAGGTTAAATAGGGTAAACCGACTAAAACATCCCTATTTCTCCCTTATTATTGCTGCTATGGTAAAGACAGACCATGAAAAGTCCTGGCCTGCAAATGTTTTGCCTGAGAAAAATTTTATTTTGAAAAACAAAATGGCCGCCATAGCCAATTATTTCAAAATCATTAAGATGCTCTAAAACTTGAAATATTGCAGCTAGGTCATCAAATTTGCACAAAAGGTATATGGCTGGGAAAGTTAGCCTGATAGTAATTTGGCCTAGTTTCAAAAACAAAATGGCGTCATATCACATGTTTAATGTTAAATGGGATTATCCTTATATCTCCCTTATCATTGCTACTAGGGGTTCAAAATGTGAAAACAAATTAAAGGAAGTCATGGCCTGAGACTCTTTCTTTTCCAAATGCTGACTTTTACCTTTGACCCCATCTTCAATGTCAAGTGGGGTTATCTTACTACAAAGGCCTTATATCTCCTTTAGTTCTCCATTATTACTGATTTTAAGGCGGGAGATAACCGCTGCGGCAGTGGCCTTGTTCTATCTGAGGCTGGAATTCCCCGACATGGAATTAAGATTAGATCTAGATATCTTCAAATTTGAGATATATAAGTTTCAAGTGAACCCGTGGATCAAAATACCTATTTGCAAAACAGGGATCACTGCAGTTTCGCAGCTAATTTTGGTTTGGCATTATTTTGGTAGATATTGATATATTTATTTTTGAAGCAAATTGGTGTATAACAAAAGAAGTGAATCAACCCTTTTGTTGCACATTTTTAAATTTCATAATTTGAGAAGTCAAATCACCAATACATCCTTGTATTTTGAACTCAAAATGTATTGGTTTGTCTTCTTTTGTGATAAAATTTTAAAATGTGCACAACTTAGGTAACTTTCCTGCCATAAACTGGTACAATCAGAACAACAAGAGGAGAGTGCCCGTGAACGGGCACTGTGTCAGCTGACTGAGTGTTTTTGATTTGTGAAGGTGATTAGAGGACAGAATAATTATCAGGAAAAGGGCTGTACAGAAATACAGTAAATGGTAACTGAACAGCAAGTTCGAAAGAAATTCCGAAGCTGACAGAAGAAAAGGATAAAAAAGTTGTGCCCTGTAAATGGCATTATGAAGGAAAGTAACAAGGTAATTGTTTAAGTGTAAAAAATAGGTTAAAACATATTTAAAGAAATACTACAAATGCAATATCCTCGTTCGACCTTGAAGAAGGGGTCCAAGGTCAAATCTAACCACACAAATACATTCCCAGCCCATGACTTCCTATGGTTTACCATTCCAAACCTCTAGGACCAATTATAAATGAGTTATAAGCACTTTTAAGCTTGGCTGTCCTCATTTGACCTTGAAGGAGGGGTCCAAAGGTCAAATCTGACCATACCAAAAAATACGGGCCAATGATTTCCTATGGGATGGTTTACCATCCCAAATCTCTGTCACCAATAATAAGCGAGTTGTAGGCACTTTCAATTTTCACTATCCTCATTTGACCTTGAAGGAGGGTTCCAAGGTCAAATCAGACCATATCAACAGATTCACAGCCCATGATTTCCTGTCTGTTTACCATCCCAAACCTCTGGGACCAATAATAAGCGAGTTATAAGCACTTTTAAGTTTGGCTATCCTTGTTTGACCTTGAAGGAGGGGTCATTGAAGGTCAAATCTGACCACACCAAAAGATTCCCACCCCATGATTTCCTACAGGTTGGTTTATCATCCCAAACCTCTAGGATCAATAATAAGGGAGATATAAGCACTTTTCATGACTGACAAAAACACCTGTGGCGGCCATCTTGTTTCTCAAAATGAGGCCAAAAATATTCCCAGACAACATTTTATGGTTATTAATATATACTGCAAACTTAAGAAAGCTAGCTATAATATTTTTTTTTATCAGAACAGTAATGGTGAAATCTCTCTGTACACACTGCGGCTATCCAGTGGATACAATGATTTACTCAACAGTGAGAACCTGAAAGTAGCTATTGCTCAGCTATGCCATGACATAGAGGTCTGCAATTTCACTATGTTATAGCTATAGCTGACCAAAAATTCTGTGAATAACATATTTAACAAATTACTCTAAATGTAATAGTTTTCAAGTTACAACTGATTTACTCAACAGTGAGAACCTCAAAGGAACTATTACTCAGCTATGCAATGAGCTACATGTCTGAAATTTTACTATGTTATAGCTAACCCAAAAGTAGGTGAACAACATATTTAAGCAAACTACTGTAAATGCAATAGTTTTCAAGCTACAACTGATTTACTCAATAGTGAGAACCTGAAAATAGCTATTGCTCCGCTATGCCATGAGCTATAGGTCTGTAATTTCACTATGTTATAGCTGACCCAAAAGTAGGTGAACAATATATTTTAACAAAATACTCCAAATGCAATATTTTAAGTTATAGCTGATTTACTCAACAGTCAGTACCTGAGAATAGCTATTGCTCAGTTGTGCCATGAGCTATAGGTCTATAATTTCACTATGTTATAGCTGACCCAAAAGTAGCTGAATAACATATTTGCACAAATTTCTGTAAATGCAATAGTTTTCCAATTATAACTGATTTACTCAACAGTGAGAACTTCAAAGTAGCTATTACTGAGCTATGAAATGAGCCACAGGTCTGAAACTTCACTATGTTATAGCTGACCCCAAAATAGGTGAATAACATATTGAAACAAAATACTCTAAATGCAATAGTTTTCAAGTTATAAGTGATTTACTCAACAGTGATAACCTAAAAGTAGCTATTACTCAGCTATGCCATGAGCTACAGGTCTGAAATTTTACTATGTTATAGCTGACCCAAAAGTAGCTGAATAACATATTTATACGAAATTCTCTAAATGCAATAGTTTTTAAGTTACAAGTGATTTTACTCATGATGGAAGTTACTGAAAAGCCCAAAAGTAGCTATTACTCACTTAGCTATTGAGACAGACACCCAACTGACTCACCATATTGTAGCTATGAAAAAAGTAGCTGAATAACATATTTTAACAAAATGCTCTAAATGCAACACTTTTCAAGTTATAAGTGATTTACTCAACAGTGATAACCTAAAAGTAGCTATTACTCAGCTATGCCATGAGCTACAGGTCTGAAATTGTACTATGTTATAGCTGACCCAAAAGTAGCTGAATAACATATTTATACGAAATTCTCTAAATGCAATAGTTTTCAAGTTATAAGCGATTTACTCAACAGTGATAACCTAAAAGTAGCTATTACTCAGCTATGCCATGAGCTACAGGTCTGAAATTTCACTATGTTATAGCTGGCCCAAAAGTAGCTGAATAACATATTTATACGAAATTCTCTAAATGCAATAGTTTTCCATTTATAACTGATTTACTCAACAGTGAGAACTTCAAAGTAGCTATTACTCAGCTATGAAATGAGCCACAGGTCTGAAACTTCACTATGTTATAGCTGACCCCAAAATAGGTGAATAACATATGAATTAAAATACTCTAAATGCAATAGTTTTCAAGTTATAAGTGATTTACTCAACAGTGATAACCTAAAAGTAGCTATTACTCAGCTATGCCATGAGCTACAGGTCTGAAATTTTACTATGTTATAGCTGGCCCAAAAGTAGCTGAATAACATATTTATACGAAATTCTCTAAATGCAATAGTTTTTAAGTTACAAGTGATTTTACTCATAATAGAAGTTACTGAAAAGCCCAAAAGTAGTTATTACTCACTTAGCTATTGAGACAGACACCCAACTTACTCACCATATTGTAGCTATGAAAAAAGTAGCTGAACAACATATTTTCACAAAATGCTGTAAATGCAACACTTTTGAAGTTATAAGTGATTTAGTGCATGATTTCATGAATTTTAATGCATTATAAATTATTAAAAAAATTTATTAAAAAAAAAGTAAGACAGATCCAGGTCTCATACTCACACAAGAGAATCTACCTCTGGCCTAGTACATATATGCAAGATATGAGAGAAATCCCTGCAATAGTCACTGAGAAAATTGTGATAAAAAGTTGAAATTTTCACACTTTTCGTGGGGGTACCCCCCTTGTAATGTCTCTAGCAAACAGACGAACAGACAGATTTGCATGCCTTGAACAATTTTTCATCCTCGATAGATAAGGTATCTTTTAAAAAAAAAAGCATGTCTCTAGGCCTTGTAGTTTTTGAGAAGAAGTGCCGCAGAGTGATGACATAAAAATTGTTTATTACCTCCACTAAGGACTTTATGTCTTGCCAGTATGTGATTGTCTGTTTGCAAAGTGACTCGAAAGGTGATAGACAGATTTGATGAAACTCTTTAGGAAATGTAGAGAATGGCACAATGAACAGATGATTCAATTTGGGTGGTGATCTGGATCACTATCTGGATACAGGAATTTTTTAAATGAAATCGCAAATTTAATAAGTAAATTAAATTTTTATAAGTTAATACCCTATCCAATGGACAATTACTAATCCGGTCGGCGATTCGGTCCCTAGTACTAGTGCACTCGCCAGATGGCGTGTCGTACTTCCTTCCTGTCTAGACAGCGTGACATCAGAGCATCTTTTTCGTTTGCCGCGAACTAGTGCACACAGAAAAATTTATCATTGCACTCATTAGCAACATTGGCAGTGTTGGGCATTGGCTGAATTCTCGTTTTGGGTTTGTTTTGTGTAACGGAACATGAAGTTTGTGTAAGAAATGATGCATTAATACAACTGCATCATGTTTTCCAAGCAAGATACATTATGATTTTTGTACTATTAGTAGGTGATACCAGAAGAGGCCTCAATATTGCCATAAAATGGTGGCCGATACCAGACCCAGACACCAGCAACAGAAAGCGGTTTGGGTACCAGGCTATGGTAACATTTGTCTTAAGTATCTATAAAGTCTAAACATTGCCTCAGTAGAACAACATCATCAAAACGGACAGCGTAGACTGTGCCGCAATAGTTTAAACAGTTCAAAATATTCCGGGCCACTTGTGTTATGGATCCAAAAGTGAACGAATGACACACTTATACATTTTCAAATGTGTGTACATCCTGGTGTCAGATCTGAAAATTGTGAAGGGGGTTTTACATTTAAAACATGCTTCAAAAGAACAAGTGAATGTAAAGCTGACAAACTGTGCATGCTAGGCGTGTGTAAATCTGTCTCTCATCTTTTTCTCCTAGCACCAGATTTAACTCCAGCTGATAATTATATGGTTCTTTTGACAGCACCAAACAGATAAGGGATTCAGATTACTGGCTTGGTCAGAATTGTTATTATTTAGGTCTCACTTTTTTCTGAAGAATTACTTTTCAAATCCTCTAGTGTGAGTTTTTAAAAAAATAAGATTATATCCTGTCACAGAAGAATAGAAGTTATGACAAAGCTTTCTACGCTTTGCATATATTTGCTCTAACCATAGCATTACAAAGAACACTGTCCTGATAATCTTATTTTTTTCGAGTGTTGTAAATATTTATTCAAAAAGATACAGTAATAATGCTATTGAACTGTGGTTAGACAGACAACCATTCAAACTACATTTAAATAAACTTTCCCCCACACTTAATTACTATTATTAAATTTTAAAAATATAATATATACAGTACTTGCAATGAGTATTTGTTTTTGTTATAGCATGCTAATATAAATACAAAAATCTCTAAACTTTCTTAAGTTCCAACTGGGATCTAGATCATCTTTCAGAACTGATCCAGACCCTGCCTTAATGTGTGAAAATGTAAACCCAATGTGATAAATAGTTTTTGATTTGTGGAGGAGATATTGTTGAAAAATCCCTAAAAGTACTCTGGAGTTCCAATCTGCATCTGGATCATATTTGAGGACTGAATTACTTTGTGTGAAAATGTGACCGGATTCCATGTAGAGTATAAAGTTATGCGCATGGCCAAAAAATAGAAAAACAGAGAAATTGATATGATTACAATACAGTTGCCCTTCTCCTTTCTACAAAAGACAAAAGATGGCTTAGAGATGCCCTAAACCTTATATTGTTGTGACATTCTAAATTGTCAGAAGAGATAAACTTCTTTTTCTTTTTTTCTGCTAGACATATAAAGTAGCAACAGCTTGATGATTTACATCAACAAGTTCTAATGGCTTGTTTACACCACACCTCACAATTCAACTAAAATACATTAAATTGTATTGAAACCTTTTGAATAGTCTGGTTGAAAACATGCAAAATATATATTTGATCACTATTGCAATACTACTTAACCTTTGATACCGTAGTTGTTAGATATTAGATTCGGGTACTTTTAACCAAAGAATATAAGTCACTTATGAACATTTTGAACAGTTATGTGGCACTAAGATTAAAATGATAGTGCAATACTTAGTACTAACTGTATGCATTGAGCCTGTTGAGTGGAAAGATTCTTTTCATTGACAAATTTCATCAGTAAGATTTAGGATGTCCATAAAAGATGGCATTGGTTTGCTCTACTGTCCCACTAAATGGTTACATAATATTAGCACGTCTTAAAAATAGATAGCAATCTGACTTACCCTGGCCTCCAAACTACCACTCTTCAACTTCTAGTCTTTTTGAAGACTCCAACGGTGTTGAATTAAACAGAAATAATTGTCAAAACATTTCACGAGCCAGGTCATTCTGTCCAGGATATGCAATTCTCCCTGTAAGAATGGTGTTCCCTCAAGTATACCACCTCCCAATCTGATCATACAAAAATGAACTAGAAATGATGGATATGCAATAATGGGGCAACACATCCAATAGACATTTAACAAATTTATTTAACTGTGAATTCATTTTAGTTTACTTGCACACTCAGAACACCATCTGTTTCTGTCTTTACAAAGAAAGCCACACAATATTATTTTCTTTATAATTATTCAAATTACTCATCTGTGTTTTATAAGTTTTATAAGTGACTTACAAACCCTCTATTTATAATTTTCTATGTTATTGCTTATGTAAACATGCACTTCTCTCTCCATATTTCACACGATTCTATTTTGTCAACCCATGTATTGAATCCCAGTTTTTCTTGTCACTTTCTCCTGTTCTTCTCAAAGTGTATTTTCAGTAATTCTTTTAAGTTATTTGCAACTTACCTCAACAAAGTTTAAGCACATCTTTATTACCTTTCTAGGGTACCACACCTCACAATAAGAAGTATATCTTAATTCTCATGTTCTGTAAAAAATGATAGCAATGTAAAGATGCCTTTACCTCAACACCATGAACAATTCAACACAATAACCATCGCAGGGATGGTTACTATGCTCGGGTAAAAAAAATTGAATTGAGGTCAAACTTAGGTCAAGTCTAGAAGCAGCAAAATAAATACATTTAGGAATATTTGCAAATATAAAGCTATTTTGATAAGTAGTTGATGAGCTTGAATATCAGGTAGCCTACTTAAGGGTCACTTTATGGTACAGACCTTGCGAAGCTTTCCTCCGCAGTTCAGGATCAGAGCATCAGGTGATTGGATACAAAACTCAATGATCATAGATGACAAAATTATATCAAGATTTTCAACATTACTTTCCTCCACCAGTAAACTATTGATGGCAATGCTGCCCACATATGCAAATTACAGTTGTATAAAAGTAACTTAATCCATCATATTCTTTACAGCCTTTAATCAAGACCACTGAAGTAGCTTTTACTTGCCTGATAGCTCTGTAGAGTGCACATGTAAAGAGAGGATTCTTTATGATAATAAGCTTGGTGACCTTGACATCCATATTTAAAACAGAACTATTTATCTATAGTAACAGATAGCATCGTGTGGTGTTGCATGGCTTACTAAAAAGAATGCAGGGTGATGCTAGCATGACAAAATCCCCAGGTATTTCTCAGCCATTGTGTCTCCAACATTGCCGCCCTCACAGTGGGCCCAGATTTATTTTTAAAATAAAACTATTTAATGACACCACAGTTTATATTCTATATCAATCTTTTTCCTTTTATATTGTATTTCAATACATTTGTGACTAGTTATGTGACATTTAATAAATTAAAATGAATGTTATAGCTTAGTGTACATCATTTGTAATTGATAACTTCCCTGTACATTGACAGATACAGAGTATCATGCTTTTTTCTCAAGAACTTTGGCACTGATTAGTTATTACAAGATACTATCTCCAAACAGTTTAAAAGATGTATTTGCCCATTTGAGAATCTATCTGATAAATGATTAGAAATGGAAATATATTTTAGGGCTTGTAGGTTATAACCCAACAGTGTGAAGATCCCATTGTAACTGGAAATCTATATGCCCCAATGAAAATTCATCTTTCACACAAGTCATGAAATTTTTTTTTTTAACAAACAAAAAAAAAACAAACAAACAAAAAAAAAAAGCCTGGAATAGAAATAAGCTAAGACTTTTTTACAAAAAGGTATCAGAACAATTAATATAAATAAGAATTAAGAAAAGTGGAAATGATTTAAGATATTGTTCTGCAGAATACAGTAATTTTCCTTTGCATTGAAGAAACAAAGATTTACTAGCACAAAACTTTCTCATAAATATTAAGAGTTTTAATACAGTTTATTCTTAGGCAAGCCAAAAAAAGTGATTTTAAATTCATGGCACAGCGAGAATCAGTTCCAAATTAACCTCAGTAAATGAACATGGGTCACCAGTATTTTTGATTGACTTTAGAAGATCATTTGATTGTGTTTACTGAAGTGATAATAAGTAGCTTGTAATGCCACATTTATCAGGAAACTTGATCACACCTTCTTACAAAGGTATCTTTTAACTCCACACAGCATCCTCAAGGTTTTCCTTACTTTGTATTTACAAAATCATTTATAATCTAAACAGAGGTTGGCCTTCAGGCTAAAGTCACGCCTTGTCACAATCAATAAATGACGACACTGGAGATATTTATAATTTGAACAGATTTTACTTTCACATAAAACTTAATGATCAAAGTATATCCGATGACATATCTGAAATGTAATATATGTTACACGAATATTGGGAGGGGGCAGGGAGGTGGGCCCAGTTTAAGACTTTTGTTGCAATATATTTATCTTGCTTTCTATAGAAGTGTATTTTTAGCAAGTCTTTTACACATATATATATTCATTTTTGGTGTGATCTGTGTCCCAGTTTTTGGTATTTACAGATAGACAGGCACATAAAATGTTGAATTATGCTGATGTCTTTTCTTCTAAATAAGTGAAAATAATATTTTATCTTTAATGCCAGGATTATATACAGAATGAAAGCATTCTTTTTGCAACCGAAGAGACAAAAAATCTTGACTTGAAGATACCATCGTCTTTATCACTTTCTGCAAAAGTACAACGCCACAATGATCCAAACAGAATACTGCTGTTTGTCTTTATCATTTTCTACAAAAGTACAACCCCACAATGATCCAAAGAGAATACTACCATTTGTTTTTAAAGCATTTTTTCCCTTTGGAACAATGAATATGTTTCAAGTAATATCTAAAATCATTACATGCACAAATTTACTGAAATAATAAGTAATCACTTATTTACCTAAAATTTTCAGTTAGTATGCATGAGATAAATGTCATAGTAAAAATTTACAATCACTTTCAAAGCTACACAGTAAACCTATTTCTGATTATGACTGAATACTTCGGTGGACAATTATAATGAAACTAAGATGATATGACACAAACTACCAGGTGCAATTTGTTATAAAATTTAGTTCATTTATGTAAATGGAGATATTTTTCCAATACTTGTAGGACTGTCTGAAGAAAATGAATTAACAAGACAATTATCTGATAGCATGCTTGGTTTACATCCTTCTCTACAAACTAGAAACCAAGGAATTCAATTTCAACTCACATGTATTATGTAAGTAACTCTTTGTAGCTATTTCAGAGAAATTATTTACCATACAAATGAATGCGAATTTGAAACTTTTAATTACTTTAATGTAGCTTTTATCAGCTACAAGCTTACCATGTGAATCCAGTTTATGTTCAGAGCATCTGTCCCAAGCCCTTGGGTCTGGGACAGGAAATACATACAGTGGAAGTTTGTGGTTCAGGTGAGTGGCAAATAGATCTACATGAGGAGTGAACCACTTTTGACAGACCTGTGGATGCAGTGACTATTCTGTTGACTGTACTTGGTTTGACCTGGATACGTCGGCCATCACATTCAGACACCCTGGGATGTGTCTGGCTTTTAATCTTATGTGATAGTGATGGCACCATGTCATGATCTTCCACAGGAGAGTGCACATCTCTGAGTGAGTTCCTCCTTGTTTGTTTATGTAGGCTACCACTGTTGAGTTGTCCGTTGCAACTAGCACTGTTTGGTTCTGGCACTGATCCTTGAAGCTTCGAAGGGCCAGGGAGACTGCCTTCAATTCTAGAACATTTATGTGTAGTCTTTTTTCCCGGTCTGACCACAGACCCTTTGTAGAACTTTGATCTAAGTGAGCATCCCAACCTTCGTTTGAGGCGGTTGTAAAGAGATGGATATTGTGGTATTTGGGATGAAGGTCTGCACCTCTCATCACATTTGAGGGATTTTGCCACCAGTCTAAGTGTGCTGCAATGGCTTCTGTCCAAGGAAGGAGGGTGTCCAGCGACTGAGGATATCTCCAGTGCTCCTTGAGGTGAAACTGAAAGGGCCTCATGTGAAGGAGTCCCTCCGGGTCCATTTTCTCCGTTGAGGCAAGCAACCCAATTAGCGACATCAAACATCTTGCAGTCTTGACTTGAGTCGTAGGATCAAATCCTTAAGTTTGAGCCATCTCTCTTGAGTGGGTTTTACAAGGGCTGAATCTAGATGGTATTCGTAGCCCATGAACGAAAAACCCGAGTAGGTTTCAGTTCTGATTTTTACTTATTTATTATCCAACCTAAGGACTGGGTTAGGTCTACCACTGTCTAAGTGTTCACTTGGGCTTCCTCCTGAGACTGGGACCTGATCAGCCAGTCGTCCAGGTATTGGTGAAGTCTGAGTCCTCTGCAGAGGGCCATTAGCTTCACTTACTTTACAATCATTGTAAAGATCTGGGGGGCTGTGGCTAGTCCGAATGGGAGGGAGGTGAACTGGAACACCTGGGACCTGTAGTAAAACCTTAGGAATTTCCTTGAGTTGGGATGGATGGGGATGTGAAGGTAAGCGTCTGATACGTCTATCGACGATACCCATTCCCCTGGAATCAGGGAGGACCTGATGGACTCTGGAGTTTCCATTTTGAACTTTTCTACGTGTAGAAAAGTGTTGAGCCTGCTTAGGTCTATGACTGGCCTCCACCTTTGGTGAGGCTTGGGTACTAGGAACAGGCGACTGTAAAACCTGAGAGATTTTACATTTTCCACCCTTTCAATTGCGTTCTTTGACAGAAGAGACTGGATACAAGTGGCCAGAGCTTGGTCTTTTTGACGGGCCTTGTACTCTGAGAGAATCAGAGCAAATTTGGTTTTGAAAGGATTGGCAGTACGTAGCCATTGGTGATAATGTTTAACACGTTGGATGAACATTTGTTTGTTTGCCAGTCTCTTCTGAAAGAACGGAGGCAACCTACTGGTGCACTGAAGGAGGCTTTTAAGGAGTCATTGGGAAGAGGGGTTTCCACGCCCTCGCGCCCTGTTGTGGAGTCGAAAATGACCCCTGGAGCCTCTGAAATTCGGTTTCGCCCTAGGAAAACGATTGGTTACCGCTTTGTGAGGAGTTGCCCCCATAGGGCGTTTCCTGTAGCAGCCCTGAGAGTCTTTAGAGGTGCCTTATTTGAGGCGGAAGTCTTCACCCTCCTTCATAAGTTGAGACTTGAACAAGGAGGAGTCCCAACAGGACGAGTTCCTGAGTTCTTGGCGTCTCATTTCCCCTAAATGTGGTTGCAAAAGGGTCATTTCGGCTTCGCGCCTAAGCAAGCCAGTGTTACCCATAGAATATAGTTCCCTCTGGAGTATATGGGCTAGGGATTTGCTGAGGCATGTGAGAGCCCTGTGTTGGATAAGAACAGTCTTATTCCAAAAATCTAAGTACTCACAGACTTGTTCATATCCACACTTTGCTGCTTTCTCAGGATTGGCACCTTTCTTGATCTGAGTCTTAACCTTCTTGAAGGTTGAATTAATGCTATGTTGACACTTTTCAAGAGAAGCATTGCAAGAAGATGAAGTCTTGGCAAAGCAGCAGTAAAGCTGAGCATGGAGATATTTTGCCTAGCTTGGTGTTCCAATTCCTTAAGAATTGGTAGGGGAACCTTGCCCATAGGAGCCCCAGGGGGTTTTGGAGTAACACAGACTTTTGCAAAATCTGTATTCAACTCCTGAATTTTCTCCTCATAACAGGGCTGTCCCACCTTGTACCACTTTGTAGTGGAAGGAGAATGTTTGATGTATTTAAACTCAGGTAAATTAGCGGCCTGAAATCATGTTCAAACTTATCAAAGGCATCTTTGACAACTGAGCTGAGTGGTAGCATAGAGGAAGGCCTCTAGGTCTGAGCTCTTGAGGGCCTTTTTCATCATCCAGACCCATAACTGAAGTTGACGACCTAGGCATAGATTCCCTGGGGTCAGGGAGAGAAAGAATGCACCTGAAGGTGTCCACCTCTTCAGCATACTGGGAAGGAACGTCAGACAGAGCTACTTCCCTATAACAAGGGGGATCTGGATCATGTTGAGGTTGGTCTGGGTCAGAGAGAGCCCCAGAGGGCTGAGCCCTAAAGGGCTAAGCCCTAAAGGGCTTTGAAGACCTGTGTCTGGATGCAGAGGACTGATCCTCCTCTAAGGAAGATGACACATATGGTTTTATGTCTACTCTTATCAGCATGTTTTTTAGGTTTAGTAGATGGAATCCGAGGTTCATCGGATTCATCATTGAATTGATCTGAGGCAGACCTGGGTTCAACCTCACGCCTACTGTGAGAGTGACGGTGTTTTTTAGGTTTATCCGAGACCTTCTTAGAAGGTTCCTCAGATGCATTAGCATTCTGATTCGATGCATTATGAGGATCAGATCCGAGACGTGGAGGAAGTGCTGGACCATAGTCCACATCCATATCCTTGGTCTGAAGGGTAGTTCTAGGTCTTCGAGGGGGTAGGTCCAGATTAACAACAGCGCTAGATGATGTACCAGGTTTAGAAGCTGAAACGGAGGTCTGATCCATCTCTGTTTGTTTTTTGGTAGTCAATTCCTCTCGGAGTGACTGAAAAGCTTCCAACATAGATGCCTGGAACAAACCCATTTGCTGCTGTAAATGGATGTTAAGGGAGTTACCCAGGGATTTCTCTAAATTTGATTCTATTTTCTGCTGTAAAGCAGTACCTGGGGTGGGTGGGACAGTTTTTGCTGGCGTTTTGAGAGAAAACTGAAGGGTAGGGGTTGTGAACGCAGGGGTGATGTAAACAAGTTATCAGCAGCACTCTCAAGGTCTGCATTGAAGCCAGTAAATGAATCCACATCATCCCCTAGTAGATCTAATTCATCGTCTTTTGAGGTAGAAGTGAGGCACTTTTGTTTTTTAATATATCGCTTCATTTGTGAGATTTTCAACATTTGTTCTTCAGTAAAAGAACCACATATTTGACACAGATTTTTAAAAGTAACACAGGGATCATCACCCTTGCCAGATTCCCTACAGGTAGGGCAGTAATTATGTGTGTCAAATGGGAAGCAAAAGTGCCTACACTTGCTAGATCTCGGTTTGTCTTTATTCATTTGGTGGGAAGACATTTTAAACGCAATAAAATACGTACTAAAAAGCCTGAACCGAGGAAAACTCAAAACACGCAAATATAATGAAAAATACTTATCCTGTCAAAATGGAACTTTCACAGAATAATCTATGATATATATTTAAAAAAAAATAGCCAAAAATTAACATCCAACAATACGTATGTACTGAGAAATAGATGAAAATATCTGTGTAAATGACGCTACAAATCACGCAGCCAACGAGACGACAACTTGAAGCAGCCAACTATAAATGTCTATTTTTCTTAGACGTTGGCCTGATGCCTTGCGGCCATCAGAGAACAGCATTCAGTCCCACATGGTAAGCTATTGTAGCGCAATGAAATGAATGTTTAGAAATATCAGTCTGAGTCCTGTTTACAGTGCCGCAGTCCCAAAGACCGGACCTGTAAAAAAACCAAAAACCTGAATTGAATGAATGACAGTGCTAAAGACTGTCTGGACATTTTGTTAAAGGAGAGAAATGCAGCCCATGCTCACTTATGCAGAGTGAAGCCCCTAGGGCTAATCCACGAGGGAAAACAAGCCCTAGGCTTGGAATTCTCATAATTTTTGCTACCCTAAAAAGAGATTAATGACAACCTTAAAAAGTCCTGAATATATAATACAATATATACAGAAAAGTAAAAGACCTTACCCAAACATCCTGAAGAGGTAAACATATACCTAGACCCTGCGATTAGACTCCTGAAGACTTGGTTGCAGCGGATGTGGAGCTTTCCAGTGACACACTTGCATGATTTGGTCCACCAATACCCCACCATTAAAGGCCCTAATGTGATGCCCTTTGACTTGGACCAAGTCCAAGGTTTGTTCATCTGCTTGTTTGTAATAAGGTAAGATACTTTGTTTTAGCCAAGAAGAGAGTGTAACGGGTCTGATGTCTGAGGTGTGTCCTTTCTTGAAGGAAATGAAAAGTAGGGATCGAGACCCTCTCAGGTCTTTGGTTCAATCCAAGTAATACCTCAGGGCCCGTATAGGACACAAGGTACTGTCTTCTTTGAATTATCCATCTACAATGGTAGTCAAAGCAGGAATAGTCACCTGAGACACACTTTGGGAAAATTCTCTTGCTAGATGGTTTTTGGCTATGAAGTCAGAAGAAAGGAACAAGGCAACCTTTTCCCAATGGCCTAGATTAGATACTTTGTTTGCAACCCAGGTATGGATTTTGCTGCGGCGCTTGCCGGAAGCCAAAGCTAGCAAAAAAAGCAGTTTTAAGAGTAAGATGTTTGAGGTCTGTGTCTTTCATAGGCTCAAAGGGTGCTTTTGTGAGCTCATTGAGTACAACAGAAAGGTTCTATTTTGGAAGATTCCTGGAACTTTTGGGACGATCCCTGTGAAAACTGGTGAGTAACCTGTGAAGGTCTGAACTTTGTTAAATATGGTGACCCGCTGGGGCCAAAGTGTCAACAAAGGCCATCCTGTAACCATCAATAGTCGAGGGGCGCCTGTTTAGATCTTGGTACAGGTACATGAAAAAGTCTGAGACTTGTTTCACAGAGGGAGTGGAAAAATCCACCGAATTTTCTCTGCACCATTTCTCAAATAGGGCCCACTTTGACTTGTAGATGGTCCTTGTTGATGACCTCTGAGGGGCAGCAATTCTCTGCCACCTCCACAGAGAAGCCTTGTTCTTGGAGTTGTCCACTCCTAGACACCAGGTGTGGAGGTTGAGATGTTGTGGATTGCTGTGGAACACATAGTTGTGGAACTGTTTGAGAAGAGTGTTGACACTGGAAGTTGGAGTGGGATCTCTGTTGAGAGCTACACTAGGTCCCAAAACCAGGGCATCCCTGGCCAGCCTGGGGTTTTTGCCTGATTTGTTGGATCACCCTGTGAAGGAGAGCTGTTGGAGGGTAAGCATAGGCAGTGAGACCCGTCCAGTTTATGTTCAGAGCATCTATGTCCCAAGCATTTGGGTCTGGGAATGGAGACACGTACAGCGGAAGCTTGTGGTTCAGATGAGTAGCAAATAGATCTACATGACGAGTGAACCCCTTTTGACAGATCTGATGGAACATGCAGTGACCATTCTGTTGACTGCACTTGGTTCGACCTGGACAGAAGGTCAGCCATCACATTCAAACACCCTGGACTGTGTCTGGCTTTTAATGTTATCTGGTAGTGATGGCACCATGTCATGATTTTCCACAGTAGAACACACATCTCTGCTGAGTGAGTTCCTCCTTGTTTGTTTATGTAGGCTACCACTGTTGAGTTATCCATTGCAACTAACACTGTTTGGTTCTGACACTGGTCCTTGAAGCTTCGAAGGGCCTGAGAGACCACCTTCAACTGTAGAACATTTATGTGTAGCCTTTTTTCCCTGTCTGACCACAGACCCTTTGTAGAGGTTTGTTCTAAGTGAGCGCCCCAACCTTCGTTTGAGGCGTCTGTAAAGAGTTGGATGCTGTGGTCTTTGGGATGAAGGTCTGCACCTCTCATCATGTTTGTGGGATTTTGCCACCAGTCTAGGTGTGCAGAAATGGTTTCTGTCCAATAAAGGAGGCTGTCCAGCGACTGAGGATATCTCCAGTGCTGCTTGAGATGACACTGAAAGGGCCTCGTGTGAAGGGGTCCCTCTGGGACCATTTTCTCCGTTGAGGCAAGCAACCCAATTAGCGACATCAAACATCTTGCAGTCAAAACATGTTTTGACTTAAGACGTAGGATCAAATCCTGAAGTTTGAGCCATCTCCCTTGAGTGGGTTTTACAAGGGCTGAATCTAGATGGTACTCGAAGCCCACGAAGGAAAACACCTGAGTTGGCTTTAGTTCGGATTTTTTCTGACTTATTATCCACCCCGAGGACTGGGTTAGGTCTACCACGGCCCGAGTGTTCACTTGGGCTTCCTCCTGAGACTGGGACCTGATCAGCCAGTCGTCCAGGTATTGGTGAAGTCTGAGTCCCCTCGAGAGGGCCATTAGCTTCACTTCCTTTACAATCATTGTAAAGCCCTGGGGGCTGTGGCTAGTCCGAAAGGGATGGAGGCGAACTGGAACCCCTGTGACCTGTGGTAAAACCTTAGGTATTTCCTTGAGTTTGGATGGATGGGGATGTGAAGGTAAGCATCTGACAGGTCTATCGACGATACCCATTCCCCTGGAATCAGGGAGGTCCTGATGGACTCTGGAGTTTCCATTTTGAACTTTTGTACGTGTAGAATAGTGTTGAGCCTGCTTAAGTCTATGACTGGCCACCACCTTTGGTGAGGCTTGGGGACTAGGAACAGGCGACTGTCAAACCCGAGACATTTTACATTTACTACCGTATCTATTGTGTTCTTCGACAGAAGAGACTGGATACGAGAGGCCAGAGCTTGATCTTTTTGAAGGGCCTTGTATTCTGACTGAATCACAGGGAATCTGACCAGACTTGGTTTTGACATGATTGGCAGAACGTAGCCATTGGTGATAATGTTTAACACATTGTATGAACATTTGTTGGTTGCCAGTCTCTTCTGAAAGAACGGATGAGACCTCCTACTGGTGGACTGAGGGAGGCTTTGGAGGAGTCATTGGGGGGAGGGGTTTTCATGCCCTTGTCCCATGGAGTGGGGTCAAAAACGACCTCTGGAGCCTCTGCTATTCGATTTTCCTCTACCTGGGGAAAACAATGGATACTAAATGGAATCGAATGACCCGCTGTAGGAGCCTCTAGATTGTGGGGAGCGTGAAAGGGCCGATTTGATAGGACCTAAACCCTAAGTGTTATTACGGGTGCCTTGAGGAGGAAACTTGTGTCCCTCCTAAACTAGTTGTGAATGGGGAACGTTTAAGTTCTTAACATCTGGTATCTCCCCTGAATTCCCCTTACTCCTTCTGACTACTTATATGCACCATGAATTGAGTTTAACCTGTTTGGTGGTAGCTCAACTCTTGATGACCGGAAGGGGGGCTTACCCTTACAGGCCCCTAGGGAGATACAGATTTGAAAACTTGTAATTTGTCTTCAAAACAAAAGACAATGTTGTCCCAATAGTACTACCTGAGATGAGACCAGGGGGTTTAATAGTAGTCAGAGGAATTTTTGACTTGCATAGATAACATGGATTCCTCAAAAGTGTCCGAACTTAATATCATCCAAGAGTCTTCAGATGCAGAAGCAAAAGACTTGCACAGGCCCATGTACGATGCACCTGAGGTTAGGGATCCGAGACCTCAGGCTAGGGGCCCGAATGCCGAGCCCTCTGGTTAGGAACCTGTGAGGGCCTCAGCCTCGGTTTAGGGGGCCTCAGCCTCGGTTTAGGGGGCCGAGGCCTCTGGTTAGGGGCCCGAGGCCTCGGGAGGTCTGATAATGAAAGCAAGTCAGGTTATTGTTAATACAAGGCTTCAGATCTGAGCTGGATCTAGACCTAGTCCCACAAGGACTACAAAATCATAATAGAAGCCTGAAAACCCCCATGAGTTTGAAGTTGGATACATAATTTTCATGTAAGCTTTCCTGATAGATTTTAATTCTTTGAAAGAGTTATTTTAATCACGGGTGACACAAGGTGATCTCCCCCACCTGCCTCACTGCATGTAGGTCTAGTTGTAAGATAAGGAAAGCATTAATTACACAGAATATTTATTAAATAACATAGAATCTTAAATGCAAAATATTATATTTTGTAAAATTGGATGACTTAAAATATTGCCAAACCAAGGTTTCCCTAGTTTGCAAGCACCTGTTGTCTAGACGATTGAGCAAGAACTCGATTTTCTGCTTTATTTTAAAGTATAAACTCATTAAATGGTCAAAAAAAGTAGGAAATAAGGGATAAAATATTTATTTTATTTTATTTAGATAGGTAAAGTTTCTGTATAAAAAACTACATACACATGTCTCTGAGCACATGCTGTCTAGAAGTGACGTCACAACTGGGGTTTCCCCAAGGATTCCCCAAGTTAGTCTCGTGCTTTATTTCATATTTTAACCCTTAAAATGGACCAATACTGTAGCAGAACGGGGATAAACCCTTAAAATATTAATTTTATTCTATTTCAACAGGCATATATTCCTGAATAAAGCTACATGTACGAGTCTGCATTAGTTGCAAGCAATTGCTGTCTAGACAAAAAACGGAAGTTGTTTCCGATTATTTCTTTCAACAAGGACTCGTTTGTGCTTAATTTATATATATTGTTAAACCCTAGAAATGGCCAAATAATGAAGCAGATAGGGGTTAAATATTTTATTTTATTTTGACAGGCCCATGTCCTGTATGGAATATAAGCTACAGAACGAGTCGACTATTCTTTACAACGTGAACCCGGAAGTGGATTTAAAGTTGTAAAATATGATAAAAATACTCATCTGTACTGTGAATTGTCGTGTAATAAGGATTCTATGATATAAAATATAGAAACTGATGTAGTTTCAGTATCCAACGACAAGAATATCCTTGTAAAATTGAGATCTTTTCCTTGCAATAAAATGCATGACTTATCAATGCGGCCAACGAGAAAATGAGACAAATCTCAGAGTGTACCGCGAGATGAAAACCTGAGGCTACGGCCAACTATAAATGTCTATTTTTCTTAGACGTTGGCCGGGCCTGCAGCCATCCGAGAACAGCAATCAGTCCCACATGGTAAGCTATTGTAGCACAATAAAATTTATATATTTAAGGTCACTGCATCAGTGTCAGTGGCAAACCACTATTATTCATATCTGGTCATAACTTTTGAAATATGGGACACAAAAAAAATCTGGACATTTGTGACACTTTAACAAAGGCAATCTAGCAACACCACCTTGTACTGAATCAATCACTGTAGTGTTCAACCAAAATGAACAGAATATACACTGTTATACAAGAATTTGCAATCATGATGTAACAAAAAAAAACTTGGATGAACATGAAATGTTTTTGCAAAAAATGTGGGACAGTTACAGGTGAATGGTGCACTTTAAAACTGCATAAAAAAAAACAACACAAACACTCAATAGATATTTTTATTAAATTAAAGCAGATTGTGTACACACAAAACACATGATGATATTAAAGACAATTAAAATTCAAATGGATGGAAAATTCTATATTGAAAACTAAAATTAATACTCTTTGGTAAATCACAGTTAATAATCACAATCAGCCAGTCCTTTCTAACAGCAACAGCTTCACTCCAAAATGTTGCCTTTGCCACATATTGTAGGAATAAAAATAGCCAGCCTCGGCAGGCAAGAACCCCAGCCCACAGGTACAGGTAAATGGCCAATGACATTGAGATTTGGGAAAATCTTAGGAACAACGTCCGTGTAAGAAGTATAGAGGACCCACAAGATGTTCTACAAAAGATTCACAGGCCATGATTTCTTACAAGTAGTTTTCATATTTTGAAGCCATAATTTGAAACAATTATAAGGGATATATAAGGCCTTTTTGACATGATCACCCTCCTATTTTGCATTAACGATGTGATATAGCGGCCAGTTTGTTTCCAAAACAACGACACAATTACTCTGAGACAAGCTTTCCTGTCCATTTACATTTTGTGCAAATCTGATGAAGCTAGCTGCAATATTTTAGGTTACAGAAAATAGTAAAGATTTTAGAACAAACTTTAAGATCCGAAAATCTTAAGTGTTGCCATGGCAACTGTCGTAGCCAGACACCGGACACCTTATCAGCTCTAGATCCTCTAGGGGTAAACATATTATTAAAATTTGGTGAAAATCCACGCAGGGGTTAAGGCTGTGGAACACCCACAAACTTTAAGACCCCAAAATCTTAAAAGTGTTGCCATGGCAACAGTTGTTACCAGATACCCCCTAAAACCTAATCAGCTCTAGATTCTTTTGTGATAAACATCCCCTGAAAATTTGGCGAAAATCCGTGCTGGGGTTTAGGCTGTGGAACACCCACAAGCTTTATGCCCGCCGCTGCTGCCCGGACGGCGCAGGGGACAACTATAACCCCAGCCTTTGTGGGCTGGGGTTAAAAACAATCAGTCACTTTCACTGAAGTTAGGGCAAATTGCGTGCTTACAGTTTCAGGTGACACTACAGTGTATTGCTGTAGTATAATATGTTATTATTATACTACAAATAGTTTAGATATAAGTGAATGACAGACTGCGAAAAGGTGGCAGGTTTATTGAGCCACTGACTTCTCCAGAGTATTACTGCTGAGGTTTGGGTGTATGGCAGCTGACATGTACTTTTGTAATCAGTGTATTTCCAAACGCAATACAGTAACTTTTATATCTGAGCAACAATCAAGACATGACTTGGGTTAATGTGAGAACGCTGGTAGTATTACTTTGTGGTGCATTGCATGCATTACTGTTAAGTTTATGAGATTATGTGGCATTACTCTGTGGTATATTGCATGCATTACTATTGAGGTTTATGTGAGTTTGTGGCATTACTTTGTGATATATTGCATGTATTACTATTGAGATGTATGTGAGTTTGTAGCATTACTCTGTGGTATATTGCATGTATTACTATTGAGGTTTATGTGAGTTTGTGGCATTACTCTGTGGTATATTGCATGTATTACTACTGAGGTTTATGGCATTACCCTGTGGTGCACTGCATGTATTACAATTATTATGATTGAGGTTTAGGCCATTTTTGGGCATTATTTTTGGTGTAATTATGTGTTATTATTGAGGTTAAAGTGAGTTTTTATGGAATTACTGTTGTATATGTGACATTTCAAGGCATCATTCTGAGATGTTCTGTAAGTATATACTGTCAATGTTTATGTGACATTTTGAGACATCACTCTGAGGTGTTACTGTTGAGATTTAGGTGTCTGTGAGCGGCTTGGAGCCCCTGAAATTGTGACATTTTTCTCCATTTTCTGCCCTTCACTTCCTGCCCGACTTTGAGCTGCAGAGGTGGATCGACTTCTGCTTTGAGACTTGGCACTAGATGGTGGCCTTGGCAATAACTCTGAAAGCATATGACAAATAATGCTACATTCATAAAGAAACGATTGCCACAGTTTGTTTACTTTACCACTGAGGAAACCATGTGATATTTACAGTCCTTTGGCTCAGAAAATTGATGAAAAAAAGACTTAAAAATGTAAGAAGTGTGTTTAAAATATGGCACACCTTTAAGAAACATCTGTGACAAGTAGAAAGTAAAAAGCAAAGAGAAATTCAGTGGACTTTATATGTTTGGTGAAATGGAGTAGCCATCTGTACTGAAGCTGTTTTACAAGAGGAAATTAATCAGTTTTGTCAGAGAATATGTTTCTTGTTTTAAATAATGAAGATAATTATCAGTAAAAAGATGTACCAAAACTCAGCTAGAAGTTAAATACACAGAAATATTTTTTCACTCAAGGTGAACTAAGTGGGCCTTTGGTTAATCTCCTTGGTTAAGATAGTTGTTGAAATGCTCTTAGCCAGATCTTGTTAGAAAGGACAGTTGGCCAACAGACTTGCCTAAAAAGTGAGTACTAAGATACACTGCAAATTTTTAATCAACAGCTCTACATTGGCTTCTTTCGCCATTCAGGTATGACTTATACAATGTTACAGCAGCATAAACGTGATGATCTTTACACACCAGGTAAACAGGACTGTAAAGAGTACTTGATTATTCATCAAAGTAAAACCATTTTGGCAGGACCTTCATTCATATCCATGGACATACCACTGATTTAGTTGTAACTACATTAAACAATATACCACATTTCTCCAATAGTTTCACGTTCAATCTTACAACCCCTTAGCTCAGAATCTGTTGACACTGTCACCTTTTGAAAACAACCACGGACATACCACTGATTTAGTTGTAACCACATTAAACAACGACAATATTTCTTATGTTCATGCCACAGATGCCTTCATCGAATACTTCTCCAATAGTTTCACCCTCAATCTCATAACAACTTAGCTTAAAAACCGATGAAACTATCACCTTTTGAAAATATCGCAAAATTATCAAGGAAACAATTAGAAATGATCGTCTTACATCTGAACTTACATCTTATCCTTTCTGTACCACTCTACTCTATCAGCTCTTATCAACAAATGGATTTGATAAGATTAGATTAGTAATTTGGTTTTAACCATGTTTTTGACACACTATATCATGGGAAGTTCAGAGGAGGGAGGAGAGTAGGACTAATTGGGTAAACATTCTGAACTGAAAACTACCCAGTTTCAGTGGACAACTCTCCTGCTTCAAGTGTGGTTAGTACATTAAAGAGTAATGAACTTTTTGGAGTATAAGAAAAGGAAAAGAGTCATTCTCTTCTTGTTTCATATCAGTAGTTTTGCAAATGTTCTCATAAAATTGAACTGAAATAAGTCATTTTTCAGAGGAAAATCATGCAAATTTGAGCTATTTTTACACAAAAATGAATGCTTGTTACAGAGTAGTCTAAGAGTAATAGTACAACAGTACTCAAGTTGATAAAAAATATGAATTGCTCCAGCCTTAAAAGAACCATAAAACGCAGAATGTGTAACTAAAGTAACTAAGACACAAGACTCCATAAAAAAACTACAAAGTAAGCTATTCAGTGAGACCGAATTTGACTTTTAACATTCGCTGAATGAAAGTCCCCATTTAATTTAAATAGCAATATCATGTATCTCTTTCACACATAAAAACAATACTATACGAAAGCCCTTTTCAGTTACTGTGGCTTTGACAAATAATTGTGACTAACTTTTTGCCCATTTTAGATATAATGCAATTTTCACACACTGTGGTAATAAAAGCTCTGGGTAATTTGAAAATGATTGTTTTTCTAGTGACCCTGTAAATAGGTAATAAAACTCTGGTAATAGAGTTTAACTAATGAAAGAAAAGAATCCTCTTCACTTTTGACTTTTTAAATATATATTTTGTTATGCCATTTTGCTGGTACTGTGTAAAACAACAAAGAATAAAGTGAAAAAAATATAATGAATCGACTCATTTCTTGTTCTTATTTGCCATTCACTACATATGTATAAACACATCTATTACTTTTGTATTTTTTTAAAACATAAAATTCATTATTTAGACATAGTTCTATTTCTTTTTACTCACACAGCGACTATTTATAACGTATAAAGTATCACAATTTGCATGTAGTTTTCACAAACAAAACCCCACTAGCATATTTTACGCATCTAAAATTCATGCTCAAAAATATAATAAGTTGAGAATTTAACTTCCATTTCATTTCCATGTATCTGATGTTCTAACATTTTAATTTAATGTTAAAATACTTTCAATGGTTATGTGCTCAGACTGTGTCATAAAAAAAATAGCATCGGAGATGCCCATACCCCACAGCCTGGGGAAATAGTTTTAAATACCACGAGATAAAGAAGTGAACCAGTACAAAGATCAGGAGACTTTCAGAGCAAACAATATCAGTTGTGTAAAGGTCCAAATACTCTTTAAGTAGAGAAAATAATTTTAGGAGAGAGAAAAAGTATGTAAAGATACAGTATTGAAACAACATAATAGTCACTACAGCAAGGGCAAAGGTCAAATCAGGGTCACACCTCTAGTTGCACACCAAAATTCCCCAACCGATGTCCCTACCAAGTATCAACTTCCAACACCTTAACATTTTCGAGATATAGCATGGACAAGATTTTCAAATTCAATGTCACTATGGCAAGTCAAAGGTCATATCAAGGTTACACCATGATGATGCACACCTACACATCCCCCCAACCAATGTCCCTATCAAGTATCAACTTCCTACATCTTACGGTTTCTGAGATATAGCCCTAACAAGATTTGACTATAGCAAGGTCAAAGCTCAAATCAAGGTCACACCATGATGTTGCACACCTACACCCCCCCAACAAATGTCCCTACCGCGTATCAACTTGCTACACCTTACAGTTTCTGAGATATAGCCCTGACAAGATTTTAAAGGTCAAGGTCACAAGAGCAAGGTCAAACCAAGGTCATACCATGATGTTGCACACCTACACACACACCCCCCCCCCCCCCCCCCCCCCCCGAGCAGTTCACAAAAGCTGCCGTTCTAGTTGCATTCCTCTTGGGTTTCTATATTATTTTGGAAGTTGGTAAAACACCTGTAACCTGAATCTTATCAATTTTGTCATCATGAGGCATTCTTTAGTGTTCTTAAAAATTTTCTTGTCTTTTGCAGAAGTTTTAATGACCACAGATACTCCAGAATGGCCAGGAATGGAAAAAAATAGCATCAGAGATGCCCATACCCTACAGCCTGGAGAAATAGTTTTCAACACCATGAGATATAGAAGTAGTGAAAGAGTACACATATTGGGATAATTTCAGAGCAGTGTCAGTGTCCAAATAATGTTTAGGTAGAGAAAATAACATCTAAGAGAAAGAAACTGCATTTAAAGATTTAGTATTAAAACAGGACAATTCAGTAAACTAAAAATTGTGAAGCCTTAAGATTCTCCCATTTGGATTTTCATTTGTATGGTTGAATTATGGTTTGGATCTTTTGAATACTACACCTACATACAGATGTGGCAATACATGCTTTTATGTGGAGTTGGGGCTAAACCTGTGGCTCACTTGATGCAATACCATCTGTTACAATGGGAAGCTGCAAAAGTAAAATGGTTAATGAATTCTAAGATGACTTTAACAGTGCTTAATCTACATCAAAAGACACCCAAAGGTGCAACAACCAAGATTCAAGTAAAAAGATATAAGAGAGATAAAATAGTATCAGATATCCTCGTAGAGACATAAAATAGCATCAGATATGCTCGATCAAAGGTCAAATCCAGGTCACACCACGATGTTGCACACATATAACCCTAGACCAATGTCCCTACCAAATATCAACTTTCCTACACCTACACCTGGTTTCCAAAATATAGCCCAAACAAGGCATTATAGATCAAGGTCACTACGGCAAGGTCAAAGGTCAAATCAAGGTCACACCATGACGTTTTACATCTACACACTTTAGCCAATGTCCCTACCCAGTATCAACTTCTTACACCTTACGGTTTCTGAGATATACCCCGGACAAGATTTTATAAGTCAAGGTCACTACGGCAAGGTCAAATCAAGGTCACACCGTGATGTTGCACACCTACAATGCCCAACCAATGTCCCAACATATCAACTTCCTACACCTTATGGTTGCCAAGATATAGCCCGGACAAGATTTTATAGGTCAAGGTCACTATAGCAGGGTCAAAGGTCTAATCAAGGTCAGACCATGACATTGCACACCTACACCTCCTAACCAATGTCCCTACCAAGTATCAACTTCCTACGCCTTATGGTTTTCAAGATATCCCGGGCAAGATTTTATAGGTCAAGGTCACTACGGCAAGGTCAAAGGTCAAATCAAGGTCATACCATGACGTTGCACACCTACACCAACTAACCAATGTCCCTACCAAGTATCAACTTCCTATACCTTACAGTTTCGAGATATAGCCCGGACAAGATTTTCAAACCCAAGGTCACTACGGCAAGGTCAAAGGTTAAATCAAGGTCACACTGTGACGTTGCACACCTACACCCCCTAACCAATGTCCCTACCAAGTATCAACTTCCTATACCTTATAGTTTCGAGATATAGCCCAGACAAGATTTTCAAACTCAAGGTCACTACGGCAAGGTCAAAGGTCAAATCAAGGTCACACTGTGACATTGCACACCTACACCCCCTAACCAATGTCCCTACCAAGTATCAACTTCATACATCTTACAGTTTCCGATATAGCCCGAACAAGATTTTATAGGTCAAGGTCACTACGGCAAGGTCAAATCAAGGTCACACCATGACGTTGTACACCTACACCCCCTAACCAATGTCCCTACCAAGTATCAACTTCCGACACCTTACGGTTTCCGAGATACAAGCCGCACAAACTTCTTCCCGCCGCCTGCCCGCCCATCCGGACACCATGGGTGAAAACAATACCCCGAGAGTCCGTAAGGGCTGTGGGGTAAAAAATGGATTTCTAGGATGTTCAGGAATGATTTGTGACAGTGGAGTAGCCCCTATTTGAACATACTAATATGGTGAAAAGTGAAACTTCAAGTTCAACATCCTTCAACAGCTAAAGGATCACATCAGGACCATGTCTCAGTAAACCCAAAGTACTGCCATCAACTGGATTGGAACATGTGACCACAAAGGTGAAAGTAAAGTCACTAAATGCCGTCTTATGTGTTAACCACTCATTCACTGTTCACTCTGAATTAGAATACTTTGTAAATGAAGGTGAAAACTACTGGCTTAGAGAGTACGCCACACATCTACAAATTCCCACTGCTCAACATGCAATGAATGTTTCCAGACCAGTGAAAGGTGTTTATCTTCTAAACAAACAGGTCAAAAAGTTAGACTGTTGAGAAGCTATAAGTCAAAGTTGTGCATGACAAGAGGTACTAAATTAAAGCTCAGCCTGGGACTGAAACGAAATACTGCATGCATGCCGATCTCATCACCAGAAAGTGTTAGAATTTATTACAGAACAAAACGACAATTATTCTATTCTCTTAATATAAAAAGCTTAGTTAAACAAAATTAGATATTTGTAACAAAACCAGAGTTCCTGTTTTTTCTATATATAGAAGAATAAGCCCAAAAGGACCATTTATATGGATCAGTTTGTTTTAAATGCTTGATTGTAAAAACCTTTAAATGTATAAAATATTACAGTACACATGCTTATGTACACATATGGGCATGGTATAAACATTGTTGCTTTTAATGTTTCTATGACTTATTTGACTTTACTTCACTTAGTTTTAAACATTTGATACAAGACACAGAATTAAGTGAAAGTTTCATGTTGTCTGTTAAAGATTACTACTTGGAATTACTAATACATCATCCAAATGTATGATACTGCATTCCAAAGTGCTTATTGTGACTGAGTAGTAACATTGATTGGTCACATGAGACAATCTGATTCCATCCGACAGTATACAATGCAGTTAAAACAGTACAGCATACCTTGTCTATATGTATATAAAATAATATATAAAACGATTTTTATTTTGTACAATTTCTAAACTATTCTGGACAGGTAGGTATGTATCATCAACATATAGCACAGACTTCCATTTAAAATGACAAGAGTAAATTCTTTATTTCTTGGCTGACCGTGAATTTTTTTTTTTTTTTCGCTGTTTGCTTCAGTTTAATGTGGTCTTGTGTCTGAGTATAAACTGAGTCAGATCATGTGTACTTTGTGAGCTAGGGCCTTTACTTTGCCATTAAATCACTTGACCTTCACCTATGTGGGCAAGGGTTTGAACCCAGATCACAGCAAGATGTAAAAGCCTACAACCTACAATGCTGAAAGGGATATACAACCTCCAATTTGCCTTGGATACTCCATTCCACATTTACAGTGTAGACTATTTTTTTTTTTTTTTTTTAGCTACTCAGGACACTTGTGGGGGGGGGGGGGGGGGGTAGTACACAAAGAATATAAAGTATCAAAACACCCTTCACTTCTCAGAGTCTTTAAATAACAGACATTTTGAAGTAGTATCAACTGGGACAATTTGGTGTTAAGATACCACATCTTATTTTTAATGTTGATGTTTTCAGTCCATGCAGTTGTGTAAAGATTATAAACCATAAAACTATGGCTTAAACTACAACATTTATTAATGATCTGGGAAAACATAACAAAGTACATCTTATAATTTACTCCTTTTTCACTTTTTTTCTGATATCGCTTAAATTCCCATTCAAATTCTAAATTATTCCAGAATGATTCTTCTGTGCAAAATAAAGAAGATTTTAGAAAGTAAAACCCCCTAAACTTGACACTTTAAAAGTCTAGAGTATAACAAATATTTTGTCCAATATACTGCATATTACCCATGTTTAATTTATATTCATGAAGTACAATGTACCACAAGTGGCTTTAATATTTTTAGATTTTTATGACATTCTACCTTTTTTTATAACAAAATGCCTTTCACATTTCTATCCTCTTACCTTCACAAGAGTAAACAACAACAAAAATACCAGTCATCAAGAAACCAATTCACATTTTGCCCTTGTTTGTCGTTCGTGCAAGCTTAAACAACACCCCCATACGACATGAACACAGCGAAAACACTCCATACCCATTTGATGCACACTGTATCGAATAACACAGTCAGTAATATGATGTGCAAGGCTAGTGCTGATTAGAATATGAGATAATAATGCAAGTCTATAACTCGTCTAATTGATGCCAAACATAAAGATGTGTATATGACCCGAAACACTGAACCAATTTAAAATGTCTGTGTATTTAAGACAGGCAAGCTCAATAGCCAGTTATTTCTACCTAAACTTAAAGGCCCTGGTAAAATTAGGTTTTGTTTACTTTTTTAACACGAGAATCATTAGGCTACAATGCTTATTTTTCTTCAATGGTCATTAAAACAGGACTCTCTATAATGATTTCAAGTCCAAGTTCAGATAAGTCAAACTGTAATTGAAAGGGTTACCAATATGCTAGAAATGTGATCCTCATTATAAACTAAGAAACACGAAATCTACCAAAGCGTCCAAATGGTCTACAACCTCTCAAAAGAGAAAATCACAAAAACTTCTGCAACACATTGGAAGATTGACCTAAATGCTTCAGAGAAACCACAGATTTGATAACATTGTCCCATAGCTTAAAGTGAAAGAAGGATATTCCCTGATGGTAAACTTTGTATAGTGCATTGAACTTTACTTTTTTTTCATTCTAAATCTTCTAAGATAAATAAAAGAATTGCCTTAAATTGCTGACACTGCAGAACTTAGGGCAAAAGTAATCTGAAGCTGATAGAATGTGTTGCTGACAGTAAGTCTGTCCATCACACTTCACACAAGTGAATGCCGATAATTAACACAGGTTCATAAAGGTGAGACTGTATAAAAAAAAATTAAATAACCACATTTTAACCAGGAAATTCTATAACAAAGTACAACTTATTAATTTGGAAAAAAAACAGGATACAATCAACAAAATATAACAACTGAAACCCAGAGGAAATATTCGAAATATGGCACAGTTTTTAAAATGATAAACTTCCATGTAAATTTAGAGTAATACCACTTTTTTGGAAGGCAGGGTAACTGTCTTAAAGTACAGGATTAGAAGGTTTTTGTTCTGTTTTTGTTCCACCATATTTCCAGTTGTCCTGCTGAATGGCAATACAGAAAACTAAGCATGATACCAATACAAAGTTTCTGTGATACAGCTTACTAGGGTTAATTGAAAGTCAACAAGTGGCAATGTAAAATAGCACAACAATCACCCAGAAACAAAGGGAGTTTGATTCTATCTCTCTCATTTGGACACAAAATATATCACATTCCCACGATATAGGCCAGGTAGCATATTTGGACCAAGCATTAACTTGAACACAATATAAATTTAAGATGGTGTACTATAATTACAAGTCAAGGTGACTTCCACACCATATGTTGGTTTACTTAAACCTGGACCATACTTTGGAAATTTAAAGTTACATAAATTGCTACTTGGCAGGCATCAAAATACATTTGTACAAATTAATAGCATTACCATGGCTTCTATACCAAATGTGATTGCTACAGACTAAAAGTATAGTGGTTTTGATGTTTTTCCTTGACTGGGTACCATGAAATAATGACCCAGTTGGCTTTACACTTAATTCGACGTTTCACCCAGGTTTTGCTGCACTATAATGAGTGGTAGCTCCTTAATCAATGACATACCAGCAACTCAGAATCTTCCTTTAGATCTCAATCAAATGTTGATAACTTGGTGTTGTTTGAACACTTACTAACAAAATATGAACACATAAAGTTTCAGTTAAATAATTTCTTACCTGGTAGGGCAGAATCCCTCTCACTTTTGTGGCTGCTGTGGGCTTGAGTTACATACGCAACCTTAAGTGGGAAAGTTGGCAGTTTTTTTGTCAGTGATTCACAGTGCAGAATTTTTACCAATTAGTAAGCATCAGCTTAACTACCCATTTTGATATGACCCATGCAATGCGTGAAGATGAGAAGAGGGCACTACACTTGCATAGTTCTAATGACAAGAATGTTTTTGAGTTTGTCATGGGATGTGTGTACATGCCAACATGTAGCAATAGTGAGGATAAGGTAAAGGTTATAATACACAATAAAATCTGATTGTTACCAGGCGGGCGTCGTTTGGCGACATTCTCCAGGAAGTCTGCCAACACAGTGAGCTCATCTTGCAGTTTAAAGGTGACATCTGAGATAACCTGTTCCCGCTTGGCAGTCTTGTCCAGTAGCTGGTCTAGTTCTTTCACCACCTCCTCATCTCTGTCACAGAACTGAGACTCCAGCTTCTTGTCCCCCTCCCAACCCTCAGACAGTTCACCTGTGGGAAGGTAGATAAGTTTATAGAAATACGCCTGTTTAGTGTACAGTAATATACATAGCTATTATTGAGAAAGCAAAGGTCAAAGTTGGGGTTTTACATCTCGTTCAACAGCCAGTTGAGAAATCTACACTACCTAATTACTTACACTGACTACGGTATCTTGTGAACATCTACCCAAACCAAGCTTACAATATGTATGACAAAGTTTACAGAAACACACTCGTCAATTTAGTCTGTATTATGACCCACTGACACTGTTCTGTGCAGTTGCATCAAAATGTATTTGAATCTTGCTTCATGACCTTGTCCTCACTGTTTCATAACTAGACCTCAATATGTGGGTAGTGCACATTTAAACATGATCAACCCTGTATAGATAATCCCTGCCCGCCCCTCATCCCTTCAGCGCGTACATTTTAGTTTAGCGTGCGAGAGCTGTAGCAGGTTTTTCAAACATTTGGGGAGCCATCATATCCTAAAATTGCTTTCCTTGTTGCGACCAATAGACCCTTTCTAAATACAAATCCCGACTTATTAAACTTATTACAATCTATACTACCAAAACACTAAATGCATCGAGCCAGAAATGAGCCCCAACAAGCTAAATATTCTGCACTCTTATGTATCTCTTGAGAGCCAGCATGTAATAGTGTGATCTAGGTATTAGGAAAGGTAGGTAAAATTGTACATCTTTATCTGATTGTCTGCTCCAAGCCCCTGTATCAAGGGATAAGGATCAAGGAATTTATTCACCTGTAGTTAAGCTTGTATCAGAAAATTTACAAAAAAACATATCCTTCAATTGCATGCCACCTCCCAAGCCTCGGAATGTTCAGAGTGGCATGTATAGTTATCGCTGGTATATATATAAGCCTTACCCATTCTGGACTGGGGTCACAAAATACCACTACAACACTATTCATGTATTAAGAGTTTATCTGGGCCCGTATTCACGAAAGGTCTTAGACTTAGCCAGGTCTTAGGCTTAAATCCAGTCTTAAAGCTAAGACTTTTGTCCCAGCTAAGTTTTGTCTTAAAACCGTATTCACAAAGGGTGACTTAGCTAAGTCCAAGATTATCAAATAACCACAGTGGTTTTCTGTGTCATGTGACCTTTCTTTTCTATTCAAACTATACTATTGGTGACATATATCCTTTACTTAATGCATTTTATCTAAGGAAAAGTGCTGTTTTGAAATGGAAAACCTTGTTACCACATATAAACTTCCAAAGACTGCTTTAGTGAGATGTTCTATATAATTATACTTTATTTACAGCCATTTCAAATTTTGAAGCGGAGAAAAGTTTAGAGCCCTTGGCTAAGCCTAAGACCAGTCTTAAATTCTTTGTGAATACCACTAAGCCTAAGACAAAAGTATTTGCAGGTTTTGGGCAGAAACTTGAGACAAAAGTCTCAACTTTAAGCCTAAGCCCTGGGTAAGACCTTTTGTGAATACGGGCCCTGCACAACAACTATTGCATATAATTTTGTGTATCAACTTTGTCATAATCATTCTTACAAATGTAAGACATGTGACTCCTATCACAGCAGATAAAATGTGATAACTTTCACATTATATGCAAATAAAGTTGTGTTGAAAGCTTATATAACTTCAAAACATGCTGTATAATGATACTGGCTGATCAACAAACATGACTCAAATATATTTATATTCAAAATCAAACAAAGCTCCTTGGCTATACATATTAATGTTTCATATGACCTAATTTCATTCTTTAAACACATTCAGTGTGCTTACACATATTAAATAAACGATAACAAGCTATAAACACAAATTTTTTTTCTACATTCGGTTTTTCGGGAAAGAAAAAAATTGCTAATTGTAATTTTATATGTACATGTATTTATATAACATTATGTCCCACTGAAATAACAGAAAATAGAGATGAAATTGCAAGAGTATGCTAAATAATCGAAAAGTTCAACACCTTTTCTCCTCACTAAATACAAAGGTTTTTTTTTTTATAAATTAACAATTTTGTTGACAATGTATTCTGTAAATAAATTATGCACATGATTTAAAAAGATAGTTCAGAATTTCATCCCAGCTATTGTGCAGGTACGATTGGTAGAATAATCATCACAAAGATTATCATAATTTGAAACTGACAATTTACAGAGAAAATACTAACTTCGAAGAAAAAAAAATTCAGCATTTAAATTGATTAAATATGGTTGAAAAAAAATTGTCTTTTCAATGAAAGCAAAAGTAATTTTGTCACTGTATTGTGGAGGTTGGTGGTCTTTGACCTTGGGTACCATTACACGGTTATAGTTAGTTATTATGTCAGCAATCTGAGCATAGACCACTAGATACAACTCAATATTTTAGAAATAAACTTGCACTTAAAACTGATGTTAAGTAGTCTGAACTCAATCTAGGATATCTTCCATGCAGACATTCAGTATATTACCAACCAATAAACTATGCATGTGATCATTTCATTGAACAGAACTTTTAGCACTAAATTCTCATGGAGTGCCTTCAGACTACATTATTTATAAGACAGCTGTCTTGAGTTTTAGATCAGTGGTATATGCACAAGAATATGGGCAAGAAGAGTTAAGAATTCCCTTGCAATTTCACGGTTGTATTTATAGCAATTCACCACAACCATACATAATATAAATGTAATGCTGAGCTTTGTTGTGGTTAGGTAAGCTGTCGAGTGGGTTCAATTTATACACACCCCTTTTCAGTAAAGAGATTTTGTAATTGTATATAATTACAATTTAATGTGCATGACTTCTTTCGTTTAAAGTTTACTTAATAACTACATATTACAGACTATAATTGATTGTCATAAAGCATATGATTCTGTTCATCTTCTACTGTGAACGTCTTTCTAAACAAAATTCTGTTGTGTCAATACTGAGATTCTGGACTATCATTACCCAACAAAAGAAACTCATGTTTTAACGTAAATATTCATTGTGAAAGGTAATTCTAGTGAAATACAGCGTCCAAGCTATTTTTTTTTTTTAAATGTGATTATTTTTAACAATAGAAGTTTTTAAAGAAATTAGATAAACCAAGTCTTTAATATCATTATAACTCTCTTTACAATTACTGTGTAAAGCATTTAAGACTAATAATGAGAAATAATAATGACTTTAAACAAAAGTTGATTCTATTTCATATCCTTTTAGCTTTTATTCCCCCATATGACTGAACACTTTAACAACTGAAACAGATAAATCTGTTTGTGACAGTAATAATTCAGTAACATTTTTAAACAAACACAAAGAGTTATACAGTAGATATGACTTCTGAATGTGCATTTCTTATGCACAATCCACAAAATTGCCCATTTTATGAAATAGGCAAGAATGAATTATGCTCATTTCTTAACATACGCAGTTGACTTTCACATATATTCAAACAGCTTAGACTTAAACCACCATTTATTTACCTTTCCATTTATTTCTTTTTTCACTTCTGAAATAACACGGTTTCATTTTTCTTAAAAACCAGCTGGCCTTTTAAATATAATGGCAATAGCAACCTTTTTAAAGGTGTTGACCAAATTTTATTTCTATAAATAAGATTGGCCATTTCATGAAAGGGGCAGAAGTGCCTATTTCAGGAAAAGGGCAAAGTTCTTGCCCATTTCATGAATAGGCCAATTTCATGGATTGCGTATAAGACATGCTGATGTAAGTGTGTTCAATTAAGTTTCATGTAACATTACTAATCTTAAATATTTTTTTTTAACATTGGGGGCGTAATTTCTGAGGTAGATTTATTAAAAACATTTAGTTCCTTACAACCTAGTCTTCAAGAACAACAAAAACACACTTATCAGATTTTTGCAAATTGTGTGGTAGGTTGGCCCTTTAAAACCACATGGAGTCTCCTCAGTATTTCAAGTTGCATTGAAAAAAGGCTAAAAAACAACGATGTAAGATCATATTTATATGTGGGAGTTTCGAACATAAACAAATTGGTAAAATACCTCAATATTTTACTTCTACGAACAAAGGGGAAATTATTTCTACATCAACCACAGCAGGCATTCCTGTACACCACAATTAATATGCAATAATTAACTCTAAAAAGATTTAGATAGTCCCTTGGATTTTCCATTTTAATCTCCTTACCAACTGCAATAAAAATTGGCCTCCCGTTGATACATCTGAACATAAAAAAAGAAACAATACAAACTTGAGGGCCGTTCAAACATGTTTGGCATATTTTTCTGATTTTTGCCTGCAAAGTCACTTTAACAAGACACTTTGATGAGGCTTTCAATTTGACATATATTAAAAGTAAAAAGTCCAAAGCCAGCACTGGCCCAGGGTTCAACATGCAGGGGTTGGTAGAAGGCTTCAGAATATGTCAGGGACTGGGCTCACCCTAGGAAGTTAGTCCATTTTTGATCTTGTGTCTGAGACTGTTGTCTCTGACATAAGTTCAAACTTTGTTCTGAGATGCACCAAAGGAGCTAAGCCCTTTTTTCGTATATTAATGTTGGATTAACTGTGACCCAAACACAAAGGGAACCGAAGTCTTCTAAAATAATTCAAATTTTTAAGCATTGTCCTCATATTTGCTTCACTGTTGACCAAAATATTGTATATTTCTACTCAGCACAATATTTCTTCTAAATATGAATTTAGGTATTGGTTATGAGGGACTTAGCTCAAAAAAATTTGTCTTATGCTCTTAAGTTGTGTTCGTGAATCCTGTAAGTGAAGCCCAAACTTTGCCAAGGTAAATGTGTTAGGGACTTGGGTTCTTTAGTGAAACCAGTGCAGGTTGCAAGTTTTTCTCTCATTCTCCCCAAAATTTGTGATCTTTTCATTCCCTTTAGGACCCCCACCCTGAGCCCCTCCCCCTCCAAAAAAAATTTAAAAATGTATATATATTTAATATGATTTTTTTTTCCAAATTTGGAAAATATTACTGATTTAAGACTACATTTCAAATCATGGATCTCAAATTGTATGCCACAAACGTAAGTACATTGAGTGAGCGGCCTAATGCATCCAAACAAAGATGCTGTAATCACTTTTTACATCTTAACATCTGACAAAAATGCCACACAAAGACAAATTGGGGAGGTTTTCTTTCCCTAAATTACTGAAGGAGTAAAGTTTTAAGCTTTTCAGCATTTGATATGAATTTTGTAGTTAGTGTATATTAAGTTCAAGGTCATCATATGGTACATAACAAAACTTTGTCAATTATGTCTTCTAAAACGATGAACTTGTTCACCAAGTGAATATACTTCTCATTGTATCATTTTTCAGTATGTGTCACAGTGTGTTTATGCCTTATACAATAAGACTGTTTAAAGCCTTCAAGATACTTCAGTTATAGAGCTCTTGTATGTTAATGACAACAAATAATTTTACCATATAAATACTTTAAAAACTTTACTGACATTTTAAACTTAAGATAACCCATTTTCATCCTGTAATGAAGACAGAAAGGGTTATTTCATTTTAAATCAACAAATCATGTGTTATTGTTGCGGAGAGTGTAAAGTGATTTATGTCTAGTACAGACCACACACTGTGCTACAAACAGTTTAATATTAGTTACATTCATATTTTAAAAAAAAAACCCTGGACAGTTCCATTATTTTATTATGTTCAAACTCCATTTATTTGCCAATGAGCTGCTATAGAAATCAAATTACCCTCAAATAAATATAGATGTTATAAAGACTGTAGCTTCTCAAGACGTTTTTATATCCCCAAGTTTATTATGGTAAATAATCCAGTGCCAAAATGTTGGACAAAGGCATATAAAAAGCCACATTATAGTGTCATAATAGCAAGTTTTTCTTTTACTTCACCCAATATCCAGGTAGTCTTTTAAAATATTCTCTAAAAATACTTAAAGCCTTTCAACAAGCCCCATTATATTCCAGTGAAAAATGAAAAAAAATTCTAGTTGTGTATATGTGTTTCTTTTTTTTTCCCCCACAAACAAGAAACTCAAGCCAAAAAACCCCGGGTGGAAGTATCATATTATAACCCACATTAGTCTCTACTAATATAAAGTCGCACACAATACATCATGGCTTTTTTTTCCACTTCCATTCACGGAGCTTTTAATCTGGAAATCTAGCTCAAGCATTCGTCATGTAACTGCATATGCTTATTATAAATCTTGCATATTTTAGAAAGAAGTGAAAAGGCTACAGAGAGGAGGAAAAATATTTTGAAACAAAAACGTTTTACTAAACCCATATATTATAGTTTGTAGGAAAATAAGAAATTGGATTGACAAATGGGAGACAGGTCAGTGAGATAAGAAGGCTCTTTGTATGTGTGGTGGTGAATTTATACAGTAGGGATTTCCTCTATAGCCTAGCTCCAAGGATTTTAATTTTGTGGTACCAATTCCAAATTTGGGTTATATTCAAACGTGCTACATTCTCAATGAATGGAGCAAAAGTTTCACAGCTTGAAGGAGAGAGGGAGTAAAAGGAAAATGTAATCTATGTCTACCATCTTAACATGATGGACCCATGACATACATATGTACCCATTTGTGGAATTCTACATTATTAAAAAAATTGAGTGTGCAATTTTACTCCATTTTTTGTGGTACCTCTTGTTTACCTCTTTTAACTTAATAGGGGTACTCAATAGTCAACACCCTACTTATCACGACCGTAGCAGCCATACTGTCTTCACAACCAGATAATACGATTCCTATTTTTTTACCTCCCATCCATCAGGTTGTGAGTTCAGATCAAATGACCTCAAGTGAGAAAGTCAGTAGTTCCTTGCTGATGACAGATGGTTTTCAGTGGAGATCATCTAGACCATCTGGTATACAGCTCTGCATTCATCCATCCCCTCAGTAACCTGTTGTGATATGACCCATTCAATGTGTTGAAAGCCACGATTTTTTAATTTAACGTCAAAGATTCAACCACATTGGATAAGTGGATGAAAGTGAATCCAAAAGTTCATCAAAAAATATGTTCAACTTCTCTTTGAATACAAACTTAATCCTAATCCATTTGAGCTGATTTTTAGCTTAATTTGAGCTTCATCCCTTTCATAAATAGGGACCCTGATATTGAGGTGTTTTCCTTGAAGACATGTGACTATTTTTGAAGGCCCTGGTATTAATATGTTTTCCTTGAAGACATGTGGCTATTTTTGAAGGCCCTGATATTAAGGTGTTTTCCTGGAAAACATGTGACTATATTCAAAGGCCCTGATATTCAGGTATTTTCCTTGAAAACATGCGACTATTTTTTGGAGGCCCTGATATTAAGGTGTTTTCCTTGAAAACGTTTCTATTTTTTGAAGGCCCTGATATTGAGGTATTTTCCTTGAAGACATGTGACTATATTCAAAGATCTGACATTAAGATGTTTTCCTTGAAGACATGTGACTATTTATTTTTTGAAGGCCCTGATATTAAGGTGTGTTCCTTGAAGACACTCAACTGTACTTGCTGGCCATGATACTAAGCTGTTTTCATTGAAGGTGTCTGGCTGTGTTTTCCTTGAAGACATGTAACTGTACTCGAAGGCCCTGATATTAAGGATTTTTGTTGAAGAAAATTGCTTGTATTTGATGGCCCTGATATTAAGGTGTTTTCCTTGAAGACATTTGACTGTATTTGATGGCCCTTATACTAAGGGGTTTTCATTGAAGTTGTGTGACTGTACAAATGTCCTTGAAGACATTTGACCATATTTGATGCCCATGATACTAAGGTGTTTTCATTGAAGGTGTTTGGCTGTATTTGATGGTCATGATATTAAGGTGATTTCCTTGAAGACACTTGACTCTATTTGATGGCCATTATATTAAGGTGTTCTTGTTGAAGGTGTCTGTATTTAATGACCCTGATATTAAGTTGTTTTCGTTGAAGGTGTCTGACTATATTTGATGGCCATGATATTAAGTTGTCTTCGTTGAAGGTGTCCGACTTTATTTGATGGCCATGATATTAAGTTGTTTTCGTTGAAGGTGTCTAAATGTATTTGACAGCCTTAATAGTAAGGTGTTTTCCATGAAGACATGCAACTTTATTCAAAGAAATTTGACCGTATTTGATGGCCCTTATACCAAGGGGTTTTCATTGAAGGTGTGACTGTACATGTATTTTACGGCTATGACATTTGACTGTATTTGAAGAAATTTGCAAATTTAATAACTAAATTAAATTTTTATCACTCTGGCTAAGGAGGCACTCTGTTTGGATGGTCTGGCCTAGCCTGGATAGCTTGTCTGCTACCACGTTCAGCCAGCCTGGTATATGTTGGGCTTTGAGAGTCACTTGTTTCCTGGTACACCAGGTCAAGATTCTCCACAGCAGGGCACAAAGTGGGCCCGACCTCATGCCTCCTTCCTTGTTTATGTATGACACAACTGTGGTGTTGTCGGTTGCTACAAGAACTATCTCATCTGAACAGAGGTCCTGAAATTCTTTTAAGGCTAGAAACACTGCTTTCAGTTCTAGATTGTTTATATGCAGCTTGCTTTCTGGAAGGGACCAGGTTCCTCTTGCAGTGTGCTCGTATAAGTGAGCACCCCACCCTTCTTTTGACGTGTCTGTGAAGATCTGCAGAGCATGCTTTATTGGGTGTAATGGTTGACCTTGAAGAATGTTGTCTTCCTCAAGCCACCACTGTAGGTGGGGAAGCAGTGATTTGGGAATAGGGATCACTTTTTCTAGAGACTCCGGCACCCTCCAGTTGTTTTTGAGATGCCACTCTATGGGTCTCATATGCAGTCGACCTAGGTGAACTTGCTTTTCTGTGGCTGTTAGCAGACCTATCAATGACATGAACTACCGGACCGGACAAGCCGGTAGGGATAACAGTGTCAGTATTTTTTCTTGAAGGTTCTGCCACCGGTCCAGTGTCGGTCAGACCCGACCGGACCTGAGGTCGAACTGGTAGCCTACAAAGTTGAAGACCTATTTAGGCTCCAGTTCTGATTTTTCTAAATTCATCAGCCAACCCAATTGTTGACACATTTTCACTAGATCCTGTGTATGCTGGAGACAAATTTGGTGGGATCTGGCTCTCACCAACAAGTCGTCTAGGTATTGGTGGATCCTTATACACTTGTGTATGGCCATCAGTTTCACCTCCTTTGCTACTACAGTGAACTCCATGGGTGCTGTGGACAAACCAAATTGCAGTGCCTTGAACTTGTAAGTCCGATCCTGGATGTGAAATCTCAGATATTTCCTGAACTGTTCTTGTACTGGAATGTGGAAGTAGGCGTCCTTTAAATCGATTGAGGTAACCCACTCCCGTTGCTGGAGGGAGGTTCTGATGGTTTCCGGTGTCTCCATTTTGAATTTTTGAGCCTTGAAGAATTGGTTTAAATTGCTCAGGTCTAGTATGAGTCTCCATTTGTTGTTGGGTTTGGGCACCAAAAATATTTGTGATTGTTTACCAGCTACACTGCGTTTTTGTCCATAAGCTGATGTAATGCCTCCAACAGGTAGAGGTTCCTGTGGGGATTGACATAGCAGCTTATGATGTTCGGTGACCTTGTCAAGTTTGGCTGGATCCGAGAGGGGAGGGTGTGGCCCTCTCTGAGGATTTGAACTACTTTCAGACCGGCATCCAGATTCAGCCAAGTTTGCCAACAGCTTTGAAGTCTGACCCCTACAGGTAGATTTGAGGCAGCAAGTTGGACATTTGTTACAGGTTTTACAAAAGATAATTGAGTGACACAAGAAACATCTTCCACATATTTTAATTTGCATTCTTGATAACAATCTACTACTCCAGGACTTACTTCTTTCCTTTGTGAAAGCCTGGGTGCAGTACGTACATGTTTTACAACAGGAAAATTTACAAGTGTTTCTGATAAATGAGTGTTCAATGTCTTTCTTGGTGGTTGGCTCCCGGCCAGCAGTCTTTCCTGTAACTTGTCTACACAGTAATTGTCATTTATAAGACTGTTGGCCTTTGGCTGGTTGTGATGAGTAGTTAGAAGATCTGCCTTTGGGCTTCTTATATTGTCCCTTGCCAATATTCTTTCATGCTGGTCTGTCAGCTTTGCTGTCCGACCTTTTGTCAGTACACTCATAGAGGTGGTACCGACCATTGCCACACGAGTTGGACTGTCTCTTGCTGTCAAAATGTGCAATCTCCTCCTTGGCTCATTTCACAACATTGTCCAGAAACAGAGTGGGAATATGCAATGGAGCTGTCCTTAAAGCTGCTACTGTATCTGGTTTAATGCCACTCTTGATATGATTAAGGTAGGCATCCCTGTGAGCCAGTGTCAAATTTCCCATGGAGATTAAAACAAACTAAGTGAGATGCTCCATTGTCTTTGCTGCAGCCTGTGTGATGCTTGCATTAAAGTCCATGAGATACTGCAGCTTGTCTGTGGTAGTGGACAGGAACTCTTGCCTCTTGGAGGAACTCTTGCCTTTGCCTTCAGTACGGACAGTTTTAAGCTGTTCTTGAATATTCTGCTGTACCTTAAAAAGGCACCTGTTGAAACTCGCTGCCTGATTGCAGATTACAGTGGCCTCTCTCTCTATCCCATCTTCGCAGTGTTTCTTGTGAAATACATCGCGATGCAGGTGGGGCAGAAGTGAGACCGGACTGTCTGGCAATTCTACTGTGGCAACTATTCAGCTTGGAAGCATCTGTACTCCAGGTCGAGACAGCGGAACTGTGACTTTGCTGGTCTCAAGAAACTGATCTTTCATCAGGCCACCAGCCTCTGAACTATGAGAAGGATATCCTTCATCCAGAGTTAAGTTCAATTTGCTCAGTTTTCTGCACAACCAGTCCTCCGTTGGCATTTGCACAGATAATTTTCCAGGGACAGGAACCTTCGGACCAGATAAAGGATTGTCATCCGATGCAGTGTTAGAACTGTCCATGTCTGGAATGTTAGACCAGCCCATATAGGATCTGATGCCTCTAATTGTCTCCCTGTAAGTGGGTTCTTCAGAGAGGGCCTGGTCTGGGTCGGTGACAGTCATGTTCTGATCCTCCGACAGTGCACCTTTCTCTACATATAAGTCTACAGGTGGTCGGTCAGAAACGTCACTACCGGCCTCGGAACTGGAACTAGAAGCACTGTCCCTTATGTATCTGTGTAAAACAGGAGAACCGCTGTCAGTGTGAACTGCAGACTTAGGTCAGTCGGTCTGAGATCTGTGAGGTTGAAGATTGCTGGTGGACTGATGCCTGGTGGCAGAGGAGTTGGTACTAGTGTGCTTTGAAGATCTGGGTCAGTGCCGGACTGAAGCTGGCTGGTAGACTGATGCTTGGTAGCAGAGGAGTCAGAGCCAGTGCGCTTGGGAGATGAAGATTCTGGTCGGTGTCAGTCGGATCTGAGCTGACTGGTCGACTGATATTTTACATCAGAGGAGTCTTTTCCAGTGCGCTCTACAGAAAGATGAGGGTCCGACCCGAGCTGGCTGGTCGACTGATGCTTAGCAGAGGAGTCAGTACCAGTGCGCTCTGATGAAGTTGGTTGAAAAAGGGTTTAGTGTCTTAACTGTCTTTAGATACATTAGCTGGAAGAAAGTGAGGTGTTACCTTGACAGAAGATGAGAAGGTTGGTTGAAAAGCCTTGGCCATGAGCATAGCTTCCAAGTGGTTGAATATGTCGGACCACTTCTGGTAAAGTTCCTCTATCTTGCTATCTGTGGCCGACTTGCTTTCAACAGTTTTCTTGTACTTAGATGTGGTGGGCTTGTCTTTCTTGGATTTCTTTTCTGGAGGAACAGTAGTAGGGGAGGGGAGGACACAGCTCCCATATCACCAACAGCCCCAATAACAGCCGGTGGATGGATCCACTAAAGTAGTCATTACTTGGGGTAGAAGAAGACGACTCCAGCTTCTTAGCCTCATGCTTTTCCTTCTTAAGTCTGTATGAAGGAGTAGCAAGCTGGGGTCGTTGTTCAGGGGTTAATACAATGCAGAACTTATATTCTGTGTCTGGAGTTTCTACACAAGGGTCCTTTTTTTCCCCTATCTCTGCAGCGTACGCAGGAAGAATGTCCATCAAAAACCACCCTAGCATGACCACAAACTCCCCTCTTCTGACCAGGAGAAGACATGTTGGTCTGTACACTCTCCAATATCTGTTTAAGTAGTAAAAATACTTAAAATCACAATATCCTGGCAATAATCCACAAAAAAAGTTGCCAAAGCAAATATCTGTCTGCACAGTACATGCGCCAAACGAAAAAGATGCCATGACGTCACGCTGTCTAGACAGGAAGGAAGTATGATGCGCCACCTGGCGAGTGCACAGTACTGGACCGGCCTGGCCGTTGGAAACACAGGACGTCTTTTTCTGACGTTTGCCGGGCCGGTCTACGCCGACCAGATTAGCAATTTTCCATTAGATAGGATATATTAACGCAATAAAAAATGAAGTTGTTGTTTGGGAAATATGATCATGACATGAGCTCAAAACTCACTGTACCAAGGATACAGATCAAAATAAGATCCTATTTTCTGCAAACATTAATTTACATACTTACCCCAAATGAATGAGATGTAAGTGGTGGATGCACCTCAACCACCCAAACTGATATTGCAGGTAATGATATTACAAGATCATAAGTGGAAACTTCACTAGATCCAAATTCAGCTATTATACCTTATGGACTTGGATGAATGACATCATCATTGTAAGTAGTGATACATGTACTATAAATTTGAAACTTTGGCAAAACTTTTTGCAAAACCTAACTGAAAGTTCTGTACATATCATGTAAGTTTCAAATGTCTTTACACTCAAGGCAAAGTTACACAAATGAACATTTTACGGTCATAAATACTCCTTGATACCAAAATAACATAAGTGTTTTAACTGGAAAAGTATATTGTGATATTGTTGTGAAAATTTGAAGATAATGTGATGCCAGTTTAGTATTATGATGATGTCTCCAGGCTTGGATAGTCAATATTAACTCCTGGTTTAATCTGTACTGAAGATTTTTGTGAAAATTCATTCCAGTGTATTGTGAAAATCTGTGGAAGTTTCCTCCAGATAATATATCTTCTCAGAGTATGCATCAAGGAAAGAAAAAGACTTGAAAAAACCCACGGAATTAAAGCAAACTGTCATACATGTGTAATATATATCAACTAAAACTTTTCAACATAATCAAAGCCTCACACAGTCTAACTTCTATTATTGAGGGTATAATGATAGAAAGATGGTACTGATGGTTACATATAGCTCACCTTATTCTATAGGCAACAATTTCACCAAAAAAAAAAAAAAAAAAAAAAAAAAAATGGAAGAAGGAATCTTTTTGAGGATTTTAAAGGTAAAACCAGTTTTAATCCTGTCCTCTTCCCTTGTCACTGAACAACACAGGACAGTGTGTGTGTTTGTTAGATGAAAAGTGTATCTATTTCAAGGTGACTAATGGGACCATTTAAAATGACACCAGAACTGGTGAAGTTCACTTATAACACATAGGTTTACTTACGTCTCCAATACAGCAATTTTGTCGAAACAGCAAATTCAAAAGGCTGTGGAAATTATATACTGATTCTTAGATCAGTGATTAGACAAATAATCTAAAATAGATACAATTTTTCAATGCATGATTTCAATTCAAAGATTAATAGTTAAGATGGCCTCAAGTTGGCACTCTCACTTCCACTGAATCTGGGCATATATACTTAGCAGTATTTCTGTTACAAATGGGATCATAAATTAGCACCACATAACATTTTCTCTTTTCCAGTATTCATCTCAGTGATACATAACACTGTGAAAGTTCAGTTAAGGAAATCAAATGGAGGCAATTTAGATAATAAAATTTTCACAGGAGGAGTGGCCAGGGTATCACTTACTACTACCACACAGTGAGACCTCTCCATCTCTCTTCCTTACCATGATTTATTTGACCATACATATGTCACTCAAGTGATGCTCACTTCAATTTGAGGACACAAAGACAGGCATTGTTACAGGGAGGAGTGAGATATATGAAGTTCAATAGTAATATGAAATTTGTAACTCCATAAATTAAGTAAAAAAACTTAGCAGAAGTTTGGTATACATTCTAAAGCAAGTGAACTGGTAGGATGACAAAAATACTAAAACTTTATTCAAGTTAGTAATTATTTTGGAAACAATGGTACATCGTATATATTGATGATATTTTGTCCAAAGTTAGGTATAAAAAAATACCATCACTGTGGTTTGAAGAGAGGATAGTGTTGTAGTGGGTAAAACACTCATGTTCAACCTGTTACGTCATGGGTTAAAAGCCTGGCCTGACCTAAAAAGGTTGGTATATTCCTTGCTGCCAGGGTGTTAAATTAAGCCAGGATAGTTTCGAAACCACAGGGACTGACAACTTGCCGCAGTTATTGGCCATCCTAAAGTTTACTGATGTAAACAATACACACATCTTCACCCGATGAAATACCAGAAAAAAACAGACTTTGATCCACTGCTAGATGTATGTTAGCTTTTTATCAGCTGTCATTGCAACATGTCTTGATTTTAAACCAGTAAGATAAACCTATAGAATGCACTGACAGAGACATCAAAACCCTGTACCAATCAAAAATCCTTGGGGTTTTGAGCTAAAACAAGATGACTAGTCATGGGCCTTTATAGGGAAGTTTACTGTACACAAATTAACAACAATTGTGTAAAACAGAACCCCTGTTTTTTTTTTGGCATTGGTATTTTAGTTTATTGAAACAATCACTTCCCACTACAGATATATGATATGGAGGATAATACTTCAAATTAAGTTGAAAAATAGCTTACTGTTAACTTTAAAATATGCTATAACATGAAAACTAGGGTTGTAGACCCCAAAAGGCGGGTTGCACAATCAGTATCAGGGATGGTAAACACTTACTATTACGTGTCATGTCTACAGCATGGATGTATGCCAGATATATGCAATATTATAGCTGTGATCCTGGTCCCGGACATATCAAAATACTGCTGGGTTTTGTCCTTCCATTTTGTCAAGTTTGAAATCAATTAGCAGAAGCATCTTCAAGTTACAGTCTGCAAAAAATTCATGATGGTGGCCATCTTGTTTTCATTTTGAGTACATACATAACTTGATCTGAGTTCAGCTATCAATCTTTTAACATTGAACAAAATCGCCAACCTGGCTTCATTGAAACGGAGTTCATTAGCCCTTATAAAAACAAAGTTGTCAAGGGCCACTTGGCGACTGCCACTTTTTGTCCCTATATGATCTGTCCTTATATCAGTCTAGTTCTTATAAAGGATGTAAAAACTAAATTGTGACCTTTTCTATTTCAATTCTTATATGACTTTTATAATAGTGCTTAATCTCCAACAAAAGACAGACTGTAAGGTGCACCAACCCAGAAACAAGTCCAAAGAATTCAAAGTCCAGAGACACCAAAGGGAGGGGGGTCTACACCACAGAGACAATTGACCGTTCCATAGGCCACGCCCACTTCCTGGTTTACGGTATTTTAGTTGTCTCCATGTCAGGCCTTGTCTGACAAACAAATGGCGAAAATGGCGGGAAATCAAACGTAAACATTGAGTATTTTAAGATATACGAGAAATAACAGGTATTTTAAATGACTGGATGGAGCATAAAATAAGAAATAATATAATAAAGTATATTTGTTTCATTATGACAAAAATTACAAAATAAATAAACAATTTATTGATCAAAACAAATCCTCGTGCATTGCAGTAATATTGGCAAAAAAAATTATTGGCAAATTTAAGAATTTCAAAGACTTCAACTACAGAACATACACAAAGCTGTATAATGCATGTGTTTGGCCTATTATGGATTACTGTTCTAGCATCTGGGGATTTCAAAATTTTAACTATGCAGAAAAGGTTCAAAACAGAGCTATACGGTACTTCCTTGGCCTCCATAGAAATGCCCCTGCACTGGCATTCCAGGGTGACATGGGTTGGATGATTCCAAAATATAAATACTATATTTCAGCCATCCGTCTTTGGAACAAAATTTGTAATATGGATGCAGGGCATTTAACGAGAAAGGTCTTTGAATGGAGTTACTGGGACCTTTATGCCTGTTCTTGGGAATCAAACATATATGACATATTTGAGTCAGTCAACAAGCTAGAGAACTTTGAAATGGCTGAAGAGTTAGACATTAATGACCTTGAAATCAAACTTGCGGATATAATGCACGATGAATGGTCCAACAAATTGCCATCAAAACCAAAACTAAGAACGTATTCACTTTTTAAAAATGAAATAAAGACTGAAGAGTATATTCTTTCAAACATCCCCAAATATAAGCGTTCACTTCTTTGCCAACTTCGGATTGGTATATTGCCCCTAGAAATTGAGACAGGAAGATACACTAGGAAAAAAGTAGAAGACAGAATTTGTAAGCTTTGTAAGTTAGACATTGAAGATGAAATACATTTTGTGTGTGTTTGTCCCAAACTTCAAGCTATCCGCTGTAAGTATTATAACAAAATTTGTTCTCGTCAGAATGATAGTATATTAACTCAGTTTTATGAAATAATAACTTGTAAAAGGGTAAAACTATTAATGAGCTTTCTAGCTGACCTATGGAATCTCAGGAACAATATTTTATGTAACTAGTTTACACTTGTTTGTTGTTAAGTATCTACAAAATCACAGAAATAATATCTTATGTAACTATTTTCCACCTATCTGTTGTTAAAATAGTTTGTAGAGACTAATAAGCCCATTAGGGCTGGGTATTCTTTTGTAGTTCATTATTAAGTTGTCAAAATGTATTATACTATGTCTCTATAATAAATGATTAAATAAATAAATAAATAAATAAAATAAATAAATATGTAAACAATGGCAGCTTGGGAACATATGTATGCATTGCGGAAATTTTAAAGTAGGTAGGATTGATGATATAATTTTTTTTATGAAATTACACTGTGGTTTCTTTTTGTTCCATTGTCAGAAAGCAATAATATTTACAACTATGTCTCTAAAAATGGCCACGTTTTTGTGATTCAAAATGGCACCGATGAAAATCGGAGGGAATGATTGGTTGTTGCCATTGTAGTAAACAGGATATATGCCGATTTGCGGTATTTTGATTGACACCGTGGAAAGGTCCATATAAAAATACAATAAAACCTAGGGTGGGTAGACTTTTATGAAGAGATAAGCTTTCGGTTTCTTCCAAGAAACCAGAACAGATGTGGCAGAGCGGATGCCATCTCACAACTCATTCCACACCTTGGGAGCAGCGGAGTCAAAACTTAAGCCAAATTTCTTAGTTGACTTATGAACAGATGGAAAAAAACTGTGGAAACCTCAAGAACTTTACCCTCCATCTGGCTACTGCTAGTATTGTAAAAACTTTTCCTGGAGTTGAACCATACTCCCAGGCTATTTATACTTTGGCAGGATGCAATGGATTACTGAGAATATTGACTGGCAAGAAGAACTTCGGTTTTTCATAATGCAACTTTGAGCCAAAAAAATTAATGAACTCAGTTTTATCTAGATTGAGTTTCAACTTATTTCCTGATAACGATTTTTTTATATCATCTAAGCACCTTTTTATTTTTTCAAATGACTGAGTTACATTTTTTGGAGTGAGGTGTATGAAGAGCGGAGTGTCAACAGCATAAAGATGAAACTTTATAACTGTTTGTCTGTCATTGAGAGGTGAAGTATATCAGGAGACCTTTGACCTTACTACATTGTATCTGAGTTGTTACTCACCTCTAAGGTTTGAGAAGAGCTGTCCAAGATGTTCTCTCCTGTTGAAGTTGTCTTGTAGTTCTTTGTTCAGGTCAGCGATTTCCTGCTCAAGCCTGTTGTTTGCCTGAATAGTGATAAAATGGTAGTGTACAGGAGAGATTTAAAAAAAAACAAATTATGCACTTCTAAAAGAACATAATGATAATCTAATACTATCTGTTAGTTGTGGAACCATTTACAGAAATCAAAACCAGTTACCGGTGCTTTTAAATGAACATAATCTGGTATTCCGTATGCTTGTTAGTGTGCAATAAAAATTATTTGCACGGTATACATTAAGTAGAACTTGCAACTGGAAATGGCTTTCGTGAGATATTATTAAGTACGTAAGCATGATTTTTGCTCAATATAAAGTAAAAATGTGACCTATTTCACTGGTTCCCAACTAATTCTTTGAGAATTTCGTTATTTATGCCAGAAACGAACAAAAAACCACATACTGGTTTACCATTCATACCACTTCTATCTGTCAAACAATACCAGCAAGTTTCCTGTTCGGACTTATTATTTGAAACATTTATTTATTACACATTGCAAATATAAAGCAAAATATGCTTTAGCTGCCATTTAATTAGTGTTTTTATTAAGTTAACTATTTAACTGCTGTGTGCTGGTCAGTTTAACGTTAAGAACATACTTGATCAGACTTTGTGTAACTTCAGTGATTGATCTGTTCTTGGTATTTAATATATAGAAGGAATTTAACATTGTTGATACAACACCTGACAACAGTGTGAAGTAGTTTCTTGAAATTTCTGTTCTGTACATAACACTAAGTGAGTTGATGGCCAACATTTTTCTTGACTGAATTTCAAATACCACCATTTTCAATTTTAAACAAAACTGCATGGGATAAACATAAAAATACAAAATGGTCATTTTTGAATGTTGTCCCATGTATCCTGTATTTTTCCTCAACCAAAACCTCACTGTTTTGGTAAAAACAGTTTTTGCAAATAGTACCTGCACAAATCTGTCATTTTCCTCCACCGCCGTCCTGAGTTTCTTTCCCACCTCAAAGATTTGACCTTCTATGGCCTTGACCTCATGATTCTGTTTCTTCATGTGGTCTATGGAGTCCTTTCTCTTCTTTTCTATCTCCTTTTTACATTGCAGCTATAAGTACAAAAGTCACAATTTTCATTTTATGTCTATAGAACAAGTGTACAGAACAAAGTGAAATATTTGATACTTTATGCAGATAGGACTTTCTCTTTGGCCATTGCCGTTATTAGTGCATGTGTCCATGTATATAGATGTGATATGTGGCTTGTGGATGCAGTAAATTCAAATGGTATAGTATAGAATGAGTGTTTCCATGTATATGGCCTGTAGATGTGGCTTGCGGGTGCAGGTTCAAGTTCGCTTTAATTTTCAGGCAGTCACCAAATTTTGACGCAAGTCGCAAGCTAACATAAACAAGATAGGACATATATCTTGGATAGTTATGGTTATTTGGTGTCAACATTTGTGTCTCATTAAACTGAACACAATAGTGAAATATTTTTTAAAATTGGCCAACATATAAGGAAGTTATGGTCCTTTAAAGAACGGCTTATTACAGCATCAGTGCAAATGGACACATACACGCATGCAGGTTTTTTTAATGTAATAAGTACACATACAGAGTCACAGTTGGGGTTTTATGGTCCTTGTAACAGTCACAGTCATATTGGGTCAGGCTCTCAGTATTTCCCATATGTTGTCATGAGTTGAATTTAAGCCTAAAACCACAGTGGTGAATGCCAAGCGATCATTTGCCAAATTACAACCAGTGTACAAACTTAACACCTCCCCCCCTCAACTCCAGTCTGAGACTGGTAACTATTCTCATGGAACTGGGTCCAATAACTTGGTGTCCTATAACTTAAGAAAACTGTTCATCATTATTTTTTTTCTTTTAACTGCCGAAATTAATGAGATTTTTTTTACTTTTTACATTCTAGTCATTATAAAAATACCAGTTATTATTTCACACCTGCCATTTGGTCAATTTTGAAACTCAACAATGATTTAACCTACATTGAAAGACTGGGTTCTTTTGCTATGGACCTGTAACATATCTGAGTTGCAAGTCTGGCAGAGCTGGGAAGTTTTCTGGTTAATTTCACACACTGATTACAACCACCATATGCCATTGAAACCCTTACTTAGTACAGATTGGTCAGACACGATAGCAATACAATTCTATTTCTTCACTTGGACATTTTCACTGGGTCTTGTATTCATGTTGGGTACTAGCAGCTACAAGTGCAAAGGTCATCAAATGCTACTTATATTCACTTACCATTTTGGGTTATATCAAGTCTCTAGTATTTCCTAAATGATTATAATAACTTGGCAAATCTGAACCTACTACCTCATAAGTGATACCCTGACAAATCATTTCCCAAACATGATAATTACTAAGATCCCACTGAAAGTCCACACTCAGAATTTTAGCCATTATTAAAGTTTTGATATTAATGGGTATTTGGAGATCACAAAATATCTTCACCAAGGAATAGCAAAGCTTGCGAATGATTAACAACTGACCATAACTAACAGAATGTAAAAATAAATTGTACAGTTTAAAAATAATGACAACTTGTAAATACTATCTGTCAAATAAGTATAAAACACCAAATTAATTTGTTTTAAAGCTCATTAAATCTTTTAAATTAACAAAGATAAAACACTTGCTGTTTCAAATATATTAGTGAAGAATGTTCATAACTAGTAACAAAAAAAATCAGATAACCAAATACTTAATCCATATACTAAACTTGGATAACCGGATAACCAAATATTTAATCCATATACAAAACTCGGACAACCAAATATTTAATCCATATACTAAACTCGGATAACCAAATACTTAATCCATATACTAAACTCGGATAACCAAATATTTAATCCATATACTGGTGCTTTCTTGGAAGCAACTCCCAAAAACAAACAGCAAAAAAAGACAATTAGTTATCTGCTGTGTAATAAATGGATTATTCATTTGTGTTTTAGAGTTAAGTTGTCAATAGTTAAGGAGTCAAAGATCTCAAAAGTAATTCTTATATTTTTCTCACTCGTTTATTGAGAAATTGTGCATTGGCCATTTAAAGGTCACAAACCAGCAGGGCACAAAGCTTCAATAAGATGTTTTGATAAGTGACACACTTGTCTAGGAACTCAGAGTACGTTGGTTCAATCCCAGGTACAGGCAGATACATAGTGGCTCGGATGACCACTTAAAATGGCGGTCCTCTGTCATTGGGTCCTATCCCCAGTGGCAGGTTAAAGAACCTCAAGGACGTTGATAAATGGTCATTCTTGAGCCTCTATCTTCAAGTTAGGGGAATGTCAGTTACTTGTGAGTTGGGGCTGTACCTGTACAGTCGGATTGGTTAAATAGCGCTTTGAGTCCTGTAGTATATGGAGATACAAGATAGGATACAAGTCTTGCCAAAAATGATGTGTTTAGTGCATCAGGATGAAAATGTTATGAATCATATAGCTATATTTTCTAGGAATCCTACAAATTTGCAAATTTAATAAGTAAATTAAATTTTTATAAGTTAATACCCTATCCAATGGACAATAGCTTATCCGGTCGGCACGGACCGGCCCGCCAAACGTCAGAAAAAGACGTCCTGTGTCTTCACCGGCCAGGCCGGCCCAGTACTGTGCACTCGCCAGATGGCGTGTCGTACTTCCTTCCTGTCTAGACAGAGTGACGTCATAGCATCTTTTTCGTTGTCTAAACCAATTAGACCCCTAGTAGACTGATAGCGGGGTCGGTGGGAGGGTCTTGTGTGTCCATTGGTTAGGGTATTAACTTATAAAAATTTAATTTACTTATTAAATTTGCAATTTTATTGCATTAATACATCCTATCCAATGGACAATAGCTGAATAACTACCGCTTGGTCGGCGGGTAAGTTACTAGGGACTTAGATGAACTCATAAAATAAACTAACAACTTGTCAGGCCTGGGTCGACCCTGAGGTCAGGAAACCCTTAAGGCTATAGTCGGTCAACAGATACCGGTTAACCGGTCCAACCGACTTACCCCCCCCCCCCTTTTTTTGACAGACCTGCTCTGAGGTAGGGGAAGAGAGGGCTGAGTTCAGTCCCCTGAGAAGAAATAAACCTCCCGAAGGAAGCACGTCTGAGGTTTTTTTTTTTTTTGCTTAACTGTATGACATTATTATTATTGTACACTATTTACATATTTACAAATCTCCTCTAGGTCCTAGTTGTTTGGTGGATCTGCTGAGCAGCCACTACGGGACCTAAATGGTAGAGCTCTGAATCAGCCCAGGCCACGTCCTTCAGATAAAACTGTGTGAAGGTATTATGGGATTTCTGATGCAGGGTATGGGCTTGATGATCAGAGAGCTCATAGCATAGGATCACAGTCTGCTTGATCCATGAGGAGATAGTGGCAGGGGAGATGTCTTTGTCGAAGCCTTTCTTGAAGGAGACAAAGACTAACTCCTTGTGCTGCCTGAGGTCTGAAGTCCTGTCCAAATAGTAGCGCAAGGCTCTGACTGGACACAGGGATCTGTCAGACTTGAGGGATTTATCTAGAGTAGGAGCCAGGGCTGGTATGACCACTGGGGCTACACTCTCTGGACCCTCTTTGGCCAGCTGATTCTTGGTAAGAAAGCTGGGAGATGGAAACAGGGACACCTTAGACCAATCGGATTGGTGTCTGATGTTCTTGTGCTGCCATGCATGGATCTCACTCCGTCTTTTGCCAGAGCCCAGGGCCAAAAGGAAGACAGTTTTGAAGGTCAGATGCTTCAGAGATGCCTCACTAAGAGGTTCGAAAGGAGCCCTTGTCAGCTGGTGTAATACCAGGGAAAGGTTCCAGGAGGGTATTCCCCTCCGCCCTCTGGGTCTGTCTCTGTGGAAACTTTCCAAGAGACGAGTGAGATTATTATCTTTGCTGATATTGACTGTTGTATTACCTAGTTTATCAGCAATGGCAGACCTGTATCCATCAATGGTGCTGGGCTGTAACTTCTTGTCCTCAAAGAGGTACATTAGGAAGTCAGCCACCGACTTTACAGGTGGTGACCTTAAGTCCACCTGATTAGTGACGCACCACTTTGTAAAAATCGCCCACTTTGCCTCATAGACTGATCTGGTAGATCTTCTTTGAGGAGCCTCAATTCTTCCTGCCACTGTCAGCAGATTGGGCAGGTTGGGCAGGCTGAGAGGGACCTGACTGGACATGGTCACCAAGTCCCAAAACCAAGGCATGTTGGGCCACCCCGGGGCAATCATAATGATCCTTTTGCACGGGGAGTCCAGTAGCTTCTCCACCACTTTGCCCAATATGGCGATCGGTGGGAAGGCGTATGCATCCAGATCCTCCCATGGCAGAGTAAGCGCGTCCACTTCTACAGCCAGGGAGTCCGGTACTGGAGAGACAAACTGAGGTAACTTGTGGTTGAACCTCGTGGCAAATAGATCTATTTGAGGCAGGTGCCATTGGTTGCATATTTGTTGAAAAACTTCCGGAAGGAGGGACCACTCTGTTTGGATGGTCTGACCCAGTCTGGATAGTTTGTCTGCTATCACATTTTAAACGGCCTGGGATGTGTCGAGCTTTTAGCGTCACTTGTCGCTGGGAACACCAGGTCAAGATTCTCCACAGTAGGGCACACAGTGGGGCCGACCTCATTCCTCCTTCCTTGTTTATGTAAGCTACTACTGTAGTATTGTCGGTTGCTACCAGAACTATTTTGCCTACACAGAGATTTTGAAACTCTTTTAAGGCTAGGAACACTGCTTTTAGTTCCAGATAGTTTATGTGCAGCTTGCTTTCCGGCACTGACCAGGACCCTCTTGCAGTGAACTCGTTTAAGTGAGCGCCCCACCCTTCTTTTGATGCATCTATAAAAATTTGCAGAGCATGTTTTACTGGGTGTAATGGTTGGCCTTGAAGCACATTGTCTTCCTCTAGCCACCATTTGTTAAATATTATCCAAGTTCAAGTATTTTCTAGTTTAAACATATTACGTGTTAAGAAAGGCTAACACTGTTTCACTTAATTATGTTCAGTTATTTCACCAGCAGAAGTTAATACAATCATTATTATGCTGGTGTTTTTGAAAAAGACAAAGAATGAGTGGACATCTGCCTATGTTCCCTGTTTTTCTTTGAGTTTATAAAACAGAGAGAATGGAGTTTGTAAATACATTCTAGAGAAATAAAATGTTTTAGAAAGAAGTCCAGTTTTTTGTTGTTAAGAACTTAAGATTAAGAACCCGGGGATTTAAGAATAAGAACTAATATGGTGCCGGAACCCGGGACTTAAAAGTGTAAAGTAAAATAAGAAAGAAAAAAGAAGAAAAAAGAAAGAAAAGATTGGATATAGATTTAAATCTGTGTCTATAGAACTTCCAAGAACAAAGGATCTATTTTCCTGCCTAATGGTATTCATTTCAACTGGATATCATTACCAATAGTATCAGAGAAATGTATTGAGATAATAGAAATAACATTTTGTGTTATTTATCAAGAAGTATAATCAAGAAATATAACAAGATTTAATGTTATATTAAGAAATTCCAAGAATACAAGTACAAGAACTAAAGGATTTCAAAAATGAGTGATAAGGATTTAATAGAAAAGAAAAAAAGGTCACTGACCGCACAAAAAGGACAAGTTACTAAAGCACTTCAAAGATTAGAGGACACATTATCTCAGCCTGAAGCTGATAATGATGTTATTCAAGAACTGTTGGAAAACCTGAACAAAAGATATGAGAAAGTTGAAGGGATCTATGATACCCTGTCAGAGCTGATTGAATCTGGAGAACAAATAGAACAAATGGCAGTGGAGATTGAAAGCTGTCTCGCCAAAGTACAAGACACAAGAATCAAGGCTAAGAAGAAAATGAGTAAGAAACCACCACCAACATCAAACGTTGGTGCCAACACTTCACAAGCTCATGTCAACCTCCCTGAACTGCACCTACCAAAGTTCAAGGGTGACATACTAGAATTCCCACGGTTTTGGGATTTATTCAGCAACACAGTCGACAAGGATCCAAAGCTGTCTCCAGTGCACAAGTTTACTTACTTGACTGGCTATCTTGAAGATGAGGCAGCAGATGTTGTTAAAGAACTGAGAGTCACAGAAGAAAACTATCAAGAAGCGAAGGAGCTCTTAAAAGAAAGATACCATCGACCAGATGCCTTAATCTTTCGACATATACATTGCCTTCTGCACCTAGAGACAGATAAAAGCAAGAACAAGGACAATCTGAGCAAACTAAGATCAGTGATGGACCAAGTCAACATACATGTGAGATCACTTGATACTTTAGGAATAAAAGGTGCTGACTATGGTGTAATTCTAGTACCACTGATTTTGTCAAGACTTCCACATGAAATTGTTTGTGAATGGTCCCGAAAATCAAAGAACAAAGAAAGAGATCTACAGTATCTGTTAGATCTGTGCAATGAAGAAATTCATATTAAAGAAAGGACCCAAAGTGTACGGATCACAAGTCTTGAAAAACCAGCAGATAAAACAACAGCCAATCTTGACCGAGAAAGGCGTCGACCAAAGCCAAACCTCAGTCGAGCAACTGCAGCTGCCCTGACCACAGTGGAGAATAGATGCATTTTCTGCAACAGAAATGGCCATGATGCTAGTGTATGCAGGACAGTAAGAAGTTTCACATGGGATCAAATTAAAGAAGCTATACAGAAGGCTGGGGTATGTTACAAATGTCTCAACAGTGGGCATATTGCAAAGACTTGCAAAGTGACATGCTCATCGTGTGGAAGAGGACACCACAGTAATATATGTCGTCCCAGACAAGAAACTGAGTCACCAGGCCAAAGTAACAGTTACCAGTCAAGACAACCAATAACTCAGAAAAGTCTGAGCCAAGACAAGGAGACAAAAACACAGCCTCAACAAGATGATACAAGTGCCTCCTTGAATGTTTCATGCACTGCACATGCAAGTAAAGAAACCATCATGCAGATGACCAGAGTTGAAGCCAGTGGACTTAAAGCTCACAGTTCAGTGAACATTCTGTTTGATTCAGGCAGCAATTGCACCTACATAAAGAAGGAATTAGCAGACAAGCTTGGTTGTAAGAAAGTAAGAAGTGTTCAACATCAAGTGTCTATGTTTGGTGGTCATAAGACCAAATCTACTCTCAAAATGGTAAGAGAAGTTCAACTAACTGATCAATGTGGCAATCTACATAAGATTGAAGCTATAGAGACAACAGAAGTCTGTGCTCCTCTTGTGCAGCCAAAGATAAACACTGATAACCTTCCACAAGAACTCAAATTAGCAACTATACTATTTGGGATGGTGAAGATTGAAATCCTGATTGGGTTGGATAATTATTACAAATTTCTGGGAGATCAAGTGATCAGACTGAATGAGAACCTTGTGGCACACAAAACTCCATTTGGTCACATAGTGAGTGGTGTAGTTGGAACATCAAGCGACAAGGCTGTTCTCTCGCATCAGCTATTTGTAAGGTCATCCTCTGAACAGTGCAATAACTACTGGGAAAATGATTTTAATCTACATTGTCAGTCAACCCAAGTTCAAAAGGACAATGAGTGTTCAGCCCAAGAGGACATAGCATGTTTGTGGAACCTAGAATGGTTAGGAGTTGATGAAAATGTGGTGGAAGAAGACAGCATCTTTACAAAGTTCAAAAGGCAATTAAGATTTGATGAAGATGAAAGGAGATATGCTGTGAAGCTTCCATGGAAACCACTTTCAAGCCAGCTCCAAAGTAATGAAGAAACGGCGAAGAAAAGATGTATCAAACAAATCACCAAACTGTCACCTGAGCAGCACAGTTTATACATGAATGTCTTCAAAGAATGGGAAGACAACAAAATAATAGAAGATGTGCCTGTGGAGGAAATGAATCTCCCCAAAGAAAGAAAAGTCTTCTATCTTCCTCACAGGCCAGTTATAAGAGAAGAAAGTATCACAACTAAAATCCGCCCAGTCTTTGATGGCAGTGCTACTGATCAAAATGGCTTATCAATCAATGATGCCCTGTACACTGGACCAAAGCTCCAGAATGACATAGTTGACATCTTGATAAGATTCAGAACACACCAAGTAGCATTAACAGCAGATATTTCAAAGGCATTTCTTCAAATTCAACTGAGTGAAGAAGACAAAGACAGCTGCAGATTCTTCCTACCAACTGAAAATGGTTCCCTGAGAGTTATGCGATTTAGGCGACTTCCCTTTGGACTGAACTCATCTCCATTTATCCTGAATGGAACATTAAAGGTCCATCTGTCCAAGTACAATAGTAAAACAGCAGAAGAACTGAAAAGGAACCTGTATGTAGACGACTTATTGACTGGTGAGGATAATGCCACTGCAGCAAATCTTCTTTACAGAGAGGCAAATCAGATCATGCAAGATGCCTCCATGCCTCTTGCAAAATGGAGGTCAAATGTCAAAGAATTCAAAGATAGCAACATTCCAGAAACAAAAGTGCTGGGATTATTCTGGGACAGTGAGACTGACGAGTTTCATTATGGAGGAATCAAGATTCCTGTTGAAGTTGTTGTAACCAAACGTCTCATCTTGTCCTGCATTGCAAGAGTGTTTGATCCATTGGGATACATTAGCCCTTATATCATTAAGGCAAAGATTTTGTTCCAAGAAGCTTGGTTTCAAGGACTGGAATGGGATCAAGAAGTAACACCACAGATCAATGAAGAGTTTAAGAAATGGATTGAAGGCCTCCAAGAAATTAAGGATCATTTCAAAGTTAAAAGACAGTATATACAAAATAGGTACACAGATGAAGACAAGAGTTTGACAGTTTTCTGTGATGCTAGTGAAAAGGCATATGGTGCAGCAATCTACCTGAAGTCCAGCCAAGGTTTCTCCTTGATCATTGCTAAAGCAAAGGTAGCACCAATCAAAAAGGTCAGTTTACCAACACTTGAGTTGATTACGTGTGTTATGGGATCACTATTGCTGAAGAAGGTCAAGACAGCATTAAGCCTTGAGAAAACTAACTACCAATGTTATACTGACAGTGAAATTGCCCTGCAATACATCAAGCAAAGTCCAGACAAATGGAAACCATTCATAGCCAATAGAGTTATGGCTATTCAAGAAACAACTGATCCCTCACTTTGGCGCCATATACCAGGAGAGAAGAACCCTGCAGATGCTCTGACAAGAGGAGTACCTGCTACAAAGTTTATAAGATGTGTAAATGCATATGTCAGTCCTGCAATGGATTTGCTCCCACATCAGAATCCAGACTCTTCAGACATTAACTCAGCTCCGAACAGCCCCAGCTGGCCTGTGTCTTATTATGCCCATCAGGAAGACATAAAATCAGATGATAGAGATGATTCACGAACATTAATAGAGAATAGGTTCACAAAGCCATTCATTTCATGTGAAAGATGGTCAAAGTTCACTAAAGCTATGAGAGTCATGGCTTTTGTGTTACGCTTCATAGCAAACTGCAGATCCAAAGCAAAGAAAATGGTGGGTCACATATCCCCTACAGAGTTAGCAATGTCAAAAGAAACTTTGATCAGGTGCACCCAGAAAGCTTACTTTCAAGATGAGATCAAGCTTTTGCAGAAAGGAAGCTCAATTCCAAAAGGTTTAAAGTTGTACCCATTGACCCCCTTCCTGGACAACACAGGAATCATGAGGATCAAGGGACGCTTGGAAAACTCTGATCTTTCCTATGAATCTGTCCATCCTGTTATCCTTCCAGGATGTTGGTTAGCCAGACTTGTAGTGAGAGACTATCACAAATCCATGCATCATGCAGGCATATCAACTTTGTTAAATGCTATCCGTCAGAAGTATTGGATCATAGGCCTCAGAAGAATGGCCAAGTCAGAAGTAAAGCTGTGTTTCCAATGTCAGAGAATTCAAGCAACTGCTTGCAATCAACAGTCACCCAATTTGCCCAAAGAGAGAGTTACCAAACAACATCCCTTTGCAGTCACTGGTGTAGACTTTGCCGGACCATTATATGTAACAGACACAGATGAGAAACATTATATATGTTTGTACACTTGCATGACTATCAGAGCTGTGCATCTTGAGCTTACTTCAAGTTTAAAACATGAAGACTTCCTGAAGTCCTTCCGGCGCTTCTCAGCCAGAAGAGGTATACCACAAACAATGTATTCTGATAATGCATCAACGTTTGTTAAGGCTAGAGACAAAATTAATATTATGTATGGAGACCAAGCACCCCAGTGGAAGTTTATCACACCAAGATCACCTTGGAAAGGGGGCTGCTGGGAGAGAATGGTTCGCACAGTAAAATCACATCTGAAAAAGGTGTTAGGAAACCAGACAATTACTAAGGATGAACTTGAAACTGTCTTACCTGAAATCGAGTATGTGGTGAACACAAGACCATTGACTACAGTTACTGATGCACCAACTGACATTCGACCACTAACACCAGCTGATTTTGTGTTAAACAGAGAAAACCTTGATTTCTCCACACCAAAATCAATACAAAAATCCTTAGTTACTGGAACACAACAGCTACACAAGTTCTGGAAGTTGTGGAGTAATTCATATCTAAAAGGACTTCCAAGGATGGTTCCTACATTTAAAGAGAAAGGTAATTTACTATTGGGATCTGTTGTTCTCATTAAAGAAGACAATCTTCCAAGACTCCAATGGCCATTAGCCAGGATTATTGACCTCATGCCATCAGACGATGGACGTATCAGGACTGTAAGATTAAAGACAGCAAAGGGCAGTTGTGTTCGGCCTGTACAAAAACTCCACCTTCTTGAAAGTGCAAAGGATGAAGCACTGCCCAGTGATGATTGCCAAATGTCTCCTGTAATAACTAAACACAGGAAATCCAAGACTGCACATTTGGTAAAGCCTTCAGTAAGGTCTTCTGTGAAACCTGTCAAAGAAATCCATGTAACCACACGTACAGGTCGGGTTGTACGAAAACCACACACATATGGCTCACAGTAAATACCTTAGTGCCTTGAAGGAGTATTATCATTCAGATTGGGGCCAGAATAATGCCCAAGTAATGCAAAGGGTGAGGGACAGTCTACCCCAATGACCCCTTCATATCATGTTTAAGACTATTGAACATTATATTGGACATATACTTGTATAAACAGTTTTGTGTTTCATACACTTTTGTATAAACTTATTCTTATGTTTATTGAAACAGAGTGTAAAGATTTACTTTGCATGTGTATTTTCATTTAAGTAAGAGTTTTTTGTTTAGATAGAAGAAGATTTGATTTATAGAGTCTTAAGAGACAACTTAGATTAAGCACAAGAAAAGTCACAGTTGCTATACTGTTTAATTCCCTACTTTGTAAAATGTGTAATCAGAAACTGATCATTGTACTAGTTGCTCCAGTCTTCTTTAGATTCTGGCCAGCTGTTAAGGTTTACGAAATGTAAAATTATATGTTAAACTTAAATGTTCAAAGTTAAAAACCACAGTTACTTTCTGAGATTGTTGGAGCCTCTTCTCCGATCCACGTCTCCAACTGGGGGGAATGTTAAATATTATCCAAGTTCAAGTATTTTCTAGTTTAAACATATTACGTGTTAAGAAAGGCTAACACTGTTTCACTTAATTATGTTCAGTTATTTCACCAGCAGAAGTTAATACAATCATTATTATGCTGGTGTTTTTGAAAAAGACAAAGAATGAGTGGACATCTGCCTATGTTCCCTGTTTTTCTTTGAGTTTATAAAACAGAGAGAATGGAGTTTGTAAATATATTCTAGAGAAATAAAATGTTTTAGAAAGAAGTCCAGTTTTTTGTTGTTAAGAACTTAAGATTAAGAACCCGGGGATTTAAGAATAAGAACTAATACCATTGTAAGTGAGGGTGCAGGGACCTTGGTAGAGGGATAACCTTCTCCAGAGATTCTGGTACCCTCCAATTGTTTTTGAGATGCCACTGTATGGGTCTCATGTGTAGTCGGCTGAGGTGAACCTGCTTTTCTGTGGCTGTTAGAAGACCTATCAAGGACATGAACTGCCGGACCGGACAGGCCGGTAGTAACTAGAAATAGGACGCCCTGTTGATAGTAGGTGCGAATAGAAACAGGATAGCATAGAAGAACACACATTATCATGTGTAATGTCCACCCCATGAACCTTTTGCCAAAATTGTACAGTAGTCTTACAAGACCCTGTTTCATTTGTAAAATATATCAATGATGCTTAAATATTTATTAGTGTAGATGTAAATTATTTCAGCTTCATGCCTTTTTGCATTGGTTGGGTCGAAAATTTTGACGAAATCACTCTATCTTGCACGGTTAAGAAGATAGAAGCAAATTCCTGTTTTTCTATTTTTGGCAAAAATTTGAAAATTCAAAATGGCCGCCACTTTTGGGAAAAGGAAAATTTTTTGAAAATTGCCAAGAGTACATTTCTTAGATACCCTATGGGTCGAAAATTTCAACGAAATAACTCTATTTGGCACGGTTAAGACAAATTTGTGTTTTTCCATTTTGGGCAAAAATTCGAAAATTCAAAATGGCCGCCATATGTGGGGACGGGAAAATTTTTTGAAAATTGCAAAGAGTACATTTCTTAGATACCCTGTGGGTCGAAAATTTCGACGAAATCGCTATATCTCGCACGGTTAAGGTGATAGAAGCAAATTTGTGTTTTGCCATTTTGGCAAAAATTCGAAAATTCAAAATGGCCCGGATTTTTGGGGAGGGGAAATTTTTTTAAAAATTGCCAAGAGTAGAATTCTCAGATACCCTGTGGGTCGAAAATTTTGACGAAATCGCTCTATCTCGCACGGTTATAGAGATAGAAGCAAATTCATGTTTTGCCATTTTTGGCAAAAATTCGAAAATTCAAAATGGCCACCATTTTTGGGGAGGGGAAAATTTTTTAAAAATTGCCAAGAGTACATTCCTTAGATACCCAGTGGCCGCCATTTTTGGGGAGGGGAAAATTTTTTGAAAATTGTAAAGATTACATTCCTTAGATACCCTGTGGGTCGAACATTTCGACGAAATCGCTCTATCTCGCACGGTTAAGGAGATACAAGCAAATTAGAAGCACATTGTCTTCCTCTAGCCACCATTGTAAGTGAGGGTGCAGGGACCTTGGTAGAGAGATAACCTTCTCCAGAGATTCTGGTACCCTCCAATTGTTTTTGAGATGCCACTGTATGGGTCTCATGTGTAGTCGGCTGAGGTGAACCTGCTTTTCTGTGGCTGTTAGAAGACCTATCAAGGACATGAACTGCCGGACCGGACAGGCCGGTAGTAACTAGAAATAGGACGCCCTGTTGATAGTAGGTGCGAATAGAAACAGGATAGCATAGAAGAACACACATTATCATGTGTAATGTCCACCCCATGAACCTTTTGCCAAAATTGTACAGTAGTCTTACAAGACCCTGTTTCATTTGTAAAATATATCAATGATGCTTAAATATTTATTAGTGTAGATGTAAATTATTTCAGCTTCATGCCTTTTTGCATTGGTTGGGTCGAAAATTTTGACGAAATCACTCTATCTTGCACGGTTAAGAAGATAGAAGCAAATTCCTGTTTTTCTATTTTTGGCAAAAATTTGAAAATTCAAAATGGCCGCCACTTTTGGGAAAAGGAAAATTTTTTGAAAATTGCCAAGAGTACATTTCTTAGATACCCTATGGGTCGAAAATTTCAACGAAATAACTCTATTTGGCACGGTTAAGACAAATTTGTGTTTTTCCATTTTGGGCAAAAATTCGAAAATTCAAAATGGCCGCCATATGTGGGGACGGGAAAATTTTTTGAAAATTGCAAAGAGTACATTTCTTAGATACCCTGTGGGTCGAAAATTTCGACGAAATCGCTATATCTCGCACGGTTAAGGTGATAGAAGCAAATTTGTGTTTTGCCATTTTGGCAAAAATTCGAAAATTCAAAATGGCCCGGATTTTTGGGGAGGGGAAATTTTTTTAAAAATTGCCAAGAGTAGAATTCTCAGATACCCTGTGGGTCGAAAATTTTGACGAAATCGCTCTATCTCGCACGGTTATAGAGATAGAAGCAAATTCATGTTTTGCCATTTTTGGCAACAATTCGAAAATTCAAAATGGCCACCATTTTTGGGGAGGGGAAAATTTTTTAAAAATTGCCAAGAGTACATTCCTTAGATACCCAGTGGCCGCCATTTTTGGGGAGGGGAAAATTTTTTGAAAATTGTAAAGATTACATTCCTTAGATACCCTGTGGGTCGAACATTTCGACGAAATCGCTCTATCTCGCACGGTTAAGGAGATACAAGCAAATTAGTGTTTTGCCATTTTTGGCAAAAAATCAAAAATTCAAAGTGGCCGCCATTTTTGGGGAGGGGAAAATTTTTTGAAAATTGCAAAGATAACATTCCTTAGATACCCTGTGGGTCGAAAATTTCGACGAAATCGCTCTATCTCGCACGGTTAAGGAGATAGAAGCAAATTTGTGTTTTGCCATTTTTGGCAAAAATTCGAAAATTCAAAATGGCCGCCATTTTTGGGGAGGGGAAAATTTTTGGAAAATTGCAAAGAGTACATTCCTTAGATAACCTGTGGGTCGAAATTTTCCACGAAATCGCTCTATCTCGCACGGTTTAGGAGATATGAGCACATTTGCCTTTTTCAGTATTCAAAATAGCCAATTACTCATTTATTTAATTAATTACTCACTCATCTATGAAGCAATTCCCCCCAAAAGCAATCCCATACAAGCTATTAACCCAATGAACCTCCATACCAAATTTCAGAAAGCTAGGCTTAATAGCATTCCTTAAAATGTCTGGAAACCAAAGAGCTACTCAAAAGTAGCAAAGTAGCTATTACTCAGTTAGCTATAGAGCTATCATCACCAAAAGCAATCCCATACAAGCTATTAACCCAATAAACCTGCATGCCAAATTTGGTAAAGATAGGATAAGAACTGTTGCCTAAAATGTCTGTAAACCAAGTGGGACGCCGGACGGCAGACGGCGGAAAAAGCAAAAATAATATGTCCACCCCCCAGTGGGGTGGACATAATAAAAGTGCTTGTATCTTGTCCTGAAGGCTTTGCCACCGGTCCGGAGTCGGTCTGACCCGGCCGGACCTGAGGTCGAACTGGTAACCTACAAAGTCGAATACTTGTTTGGGTTCCAGTTCTGATTTCTCTAAATTCACCAGCCAACCTAGGTCCTGGCACATTTTGACCAGGATTTGGGTGTGTTGGAGACAAATGTGCTGGGATCTGGCTCTCACCAACCAGTCGTCCAGGTACTGGTGGATCCTTATACCCCTGTGTATGGCCATCAGTTTCACCTCCTTTGCTAATACAGTGAACTCCATGGCCGCTGTGCACAGACCAAAGGGCAGTGCCTTGAATTGATAAGGCCGGCCCTGGACATGGAATCTTAGATATTTCCTGGATTGTTCCTGTATTGGTATGTGGAAGTAGGCGTCTTTGAAATCTACTGAGGTGACCCACTCCCCTTGTTGGAGGGATGTTCTGATGGTTTCCGGTGTCTCCATTTTGAATTTTTCCACCTTGAGGAAAAAGTTTAGGTGGCTTAGGTCCAGTATTGGCCTCCATTTGTTGTTGGGTTTTGGAACTAGAAATAGTCGATTGAAGAAACCCAGAGATGTTTGATTGTGGACCAGTTCCACTGCATTTTTGTCTATAAGCTGATGCAATGCCTCCAACAGGTAGCTGTTCCTGTGGGGATTGACATAACGGCTTATGACAGTTGGAGACCTTGTAAGAGTTGGCCAGGTCCAGAAAGGAAGGGTGTAACCCTCTCTCAAGATTTGAACTATTTTCGGACCGGCCCCTAGATCCAGCCAAGTTTGCCAAAAGTTTTGAAGTCTGGACCCTACAGGCAGAGTTTTTGTAACAAGGGGGACATTGACCACAGGTTGGACACAAGACAATTGAGTGACAGAAGAAGCACCTTTGACAATTTTAATGTATGATCTCTGTTTTTTACAACTGCCAAGCCAGGACTTATTCCTTTCCTTTGTGGATGCCCGGTTGCAGAAAGAGCATGGTTTACAACATTTAAATTTACAACATTTTGAAGTTTCGGTCCGGCAAAAGGGTTGTCATCTGACGTCTTGGTGCCGGAATCAACGTCCGGAACATGAGTCCACCCCATGTAAGACCGAATCCCCCTCATAGTTTCTCTGTAAGACTGTTCTTCAGAGAGGGATTGGTCGGGGTCGGTGAGAGACACTTCATGGTCGTTAGACAATTCACCCTCTTCCGGGTACAGATCAACTGGAGGTCTATCCGAAGTAACACTTTCAGAGTCTGAGTCACTGGGCGAGCTTTCCCTTCTGGATGAATCAAAGGCAGTAGAAAACAACCTCTTAGCGGGCTGGCTAGAAATCCCTGAGGTTTCTGGTCGGTGAGAGGGTTGAGAAGGTTGGGAAGAGTCAGAACCGGCCTTAGAAGCAGTGGTGAGATCCACATGGTCGGTAGCCGGTGACACAGAGGTAGTTGGTCGGTGTGACGGCTGTGAAGATGAAGAAGGCTTCAGGAAAGGCTCAGAGCTGATAACGTTGGCCGGTGGAGCATGAGTGGGGGTGACCTTGACAGCACTAAATGTAGGTTCCTGGTCTAATGTTTTGGCCAACAATAATGCCTCCAACCGGTTGAAACAATCCGACCATTTTTGCTCCATAAGTTCAAATTTCTGGTCGGTGGATTCAGTAGAGGGTTGGTGAGATGACTTGACCGACTTGTCCGGCTTTTTGGAGGTAGTAGCTTTCTTTTCCTTCTTCTTCTCTTCTTTCTTCCTCTTCTCAACCGGCTTATCACTCAAATCAGGATGCCCGGCAGGGCTCTGACCATCCACGACCCCCATTACCGTCACCAAAGACGGGTCTACAAAGGTGGGACTGAGAGTATCATCAGTAACAGGATTCTTAGATGGGGTTGAAGACTTCATATCCCGCTTCTCCTTCTTAAGTTTATAAGATGGCGTTGATAACTGGGCCAATTGTTCAGGGGTGAGAGCATTACAATGATGACAACTTGCCCCTTCCTTCTCTACACAAGGGTCCATCCCCTTCTTTTTATCACGACAGCATGCACAAACTGTGTGGGGGTCAAACCCCGCCATAATGTGGCCACAACTACCCCTACGTTGACTAGGAGAAGACATAGTGAGCTATAAATCTTCTAGAATCCACTGATCAAGTAAAGAAATGAAATTTATAAACGTTAAGATAAAAAACTTGAAATTAAAATTCACTGAAAAATTCCGTGCACCATGTACATGCGCCAAACGAAAAAGATGCTATGACTTCACTCTGTCTAGACAGGAAGGAAGTACGACACGCCATCTGGCGAGTGCACAGTACTGGGCCGGCCTGGCCGGGGAGACACAGGACGTCTTTTTCTGACGTTTGGCGGGCCGGTCCGCGCCAACTGGATAAGCTATTGTCCATTGGATAGGATGTATTAACGCAATAAAATACTAATGTTACCAAAGGTAAGAATAAAAATGCATGACATCTGGGGCCAGTTTCATGAAAAGTCTCAGTTTGAGACCAGTTTGGGCTGAGTCTGGTTCTCAAATCTGAGACTTTTGTCTCGGCTGAGTTTTTGGCTCAAATTGATTTCACAAAAGGTGACTCAGCTGGGACTGGTCTCAAGTCATAGTCTCAACTTTTAAATTTCATTTAAGATGCTTCCTTGGTTTGTTTTTTATGCAAGTGCATTTATTTCATCATCATTATCGATTTAGATTGCATTAACCCTGATAACACATGAAAAAAAATTGATATAATATTATTGGTAACAAGCCAATTGTTTGAGACTCAACTGAGACTGAGTTAAGCTTTGAGTCCACTCTTGAGACTAGTCACTTGACAACGGTCAAAAAAGCATGTCAATTCCATTGACTTTTCTTATTATGAATATTAAATATGTAGTTGTAATTAGTAAGCAAAATAAAAATATAATATTTCAAGATTCAACAAATTCATTTTCATGCAAATTATATTGCTTTATACACAAGTATTTGGATGACAAACTTTGGACTCAAAATTTGAGACACCTCCTTGGTGGGCTCAAAATTGAGCCCATGACTGAGCCAAATCTCAAGTTGAGCCTGTTTGTGAAATGCTTTGAGTCTGAGTCCACAGGCTCAGCAAAATATTTACAATATTTGAGCCCAAAGTCTCAGATTTGAGCCTGAGACCAGACTTAAGTCCTTTCATGAAACCGGCCCCTGAATATCTGTAAAGTGACTCCAATCTAATTTGAGACTATTCCGATAGTCTCAAATTTTGAAAAAGTTTGGCATTGACACATAAAAGAACCTATTTTGCAATTTCTTGCAAGAATCAGTCGGCTAATGTAACATTTGAAGTGAGAAAAGTTCTCCCAGGGATACAATTTTTATGTTTTCACAAATGTTTGAGACATTTAGTCACCCTTTGTCATCATAGGATTCCCAATTACAATACTAAGCTGCATATTTCACCCTCTTTTGAAAAAATTTATTCAGTACAGCAACAAGAATTAATTTTCATTACTTATTGTTTGACTGAATAAATTTATTCATTGCAAACCCAGAAATCCCAGTTACAACACCAAGTTACAGATTTTTAACCCTCGATCTCCTGAAAAAATTCCTTTAGCACAGCAAGAAGTATGGATTCTCACATAGTTCTGTTGCTCAGAACATATCTAATCTCTACAAACCAAGGAGTCAAAGCTAGAACACCAATTGGTTGAAAAAAATTTATTCAGCACTGTAATGAAACTTAATATGATTGTCACATCTTACTGTTTGGCAGAATAAATTTATTCATTGCAAACCTAGGAGTCCCTGTTACAACACCACATTGCGTGAAAAAGTTTATTCAGCACTACAATGAGACTCTATACATCTCTGCTGAATAAATTAATTCAGCAATTTGATGAGTTGGTTTGTCTGATCTTACCTCTGAGGTTACTAGTTAAAAGCGAAAGTGTGAATGAATTTATTCAGTCAAAAAATCACAGATTTCTTACTGTGCACACCTGGTTGCAAACTGAAAAAAGGTGAAAAAATTTATTCAACACTGGTATAAGTTTGGTGTTCTCAGAACTCTGACTGGTTTTGAATAAATTTATTCATGGATACCCCAGAGTTCCTACTTCACACACCATGTTGCAAACTGGAGAAACCAGTGAAAAAATTTATTCAACACTGGTATAAGCTTGATTGGTGTTCCCAGAACTGGAGAAACCACTGAACAAAAAAATGAGAGTATAAATTGTATGGCACAATTTATTGAACAGTATCATCAAGTTGGTGTTCCACCTTTATTATCTCAAAGTCTATTTTATCCTTTGCCTTTAATATATTTGTCTTGTTACCTCCACCTGCCAGAGCTTATGTGATCAGCAGGGTTTGTCTGTCTGTCTGTTAGCATGGTTACTCGAAAACTAATGCATGGATTTCATTCAAATTTTCACAGAATGTCAGCATATTGGTAAGGAACAAGTCATTAAATGTTGGAGGTGGCTCTGCCACCGATGCCGATTTTCAGGCCACCTTAAAGTGAAAAAAATGCTTTTTTGGCAAAGTTACTCAAAAATGGATTAGTGCATGGATTTCATTCAAATTTTGACAGAAATGCCCACATATGGGTAAGGAACAACTCATTAAATGTTGGAAGTTGTGTTGCCACCCATGTCGATTTTAAGGTCACCTTAAAGTGAAAATTGCCTTTTTTGCAACATTATGCATGGATTTCATTTCAAATTTTCACAGAATGCCTTCATTTGGTGAGGAACAGTTTGTCAAGTTTTGGCTGCCACCCATGTCAATTTGAGGGCCACCTTAAAGTCCAGAAATGCCTTTTTTGCAACATTACTCGAAAAATATGCAATTCATTTTTAGGCAGGCTGCGTGTAACCAACCCGCCTATGATTGATGTGTCTGACGTCCATCTGTCTGTCGACATTTTTTGTTTCCGGACTCTAACTTAAAAATGGTTTGTCCAATCGAATTCAAACTTGAAAGGGAGATTGATTACCATCATAGCTAGGTTCTTTTCGAAATTGGTGAAATTCCGTCTGTCTGTTTTTTGTCCGTTTGTCTGTCCATCCGTCTGTCCGCCCATATTTTCGTATCCGGACTCTAACTCGAAAATGGTTTGTCTAATTGAATTCAAACTTGACAGGGACATAGATCACCATCATAGCTAAGTTCCTTTTGAAATTGGTGTAATTCCATCCGTTTGTCCGTTTGTCTGTCTATCTGTCTGTCCACATTTTTGTTTCCGAAGTCTAACTCGAAAACGGTTTGTCCAATCGAATTCAAACTTGACAGGGAGATAGATCACCAACATAGCTAGGTTCCCTTCGAAATTGGTGTGATTCTGTTTGTTTGTTTGTCCGTTTGTTCGTCAACATTTCCGGACTCTAACTTGAAAACGCTTTGTCCAATCGAACTTAACAGGGAGATACATCACCATCATAGCTAAGTTGCTTTCGAAATTGGTCCGTCCTTTGTTTGTCCGTTTATAGCATAGATACAATTATGTAACCTAGATTACAAGTTTTATGTTTCTTAGCACGTCTAACACATTCACCTTAACTGGGTGACCTAATATTTCTTTCCTTGTTTCTAAATGTAATTACAGCAGATGCTAACCTTATTGCTGCCTGCGCAACCGGCCTTTTGGGGCATCTTTGACCCTATAGTTTGACATTGAATTGAGATATTACCTTGCTATAGTAAACTTGTCCCTTAAAATTCTCTCTAGGCTATATTACAGAGCCTGTGCGGTGTTGGACATTAAGACTTGGTTAGTACTTTAATCGGTCTGACCTTGCTGTAGTAAACTTATAAACTTACCTTTAAATCTAGTCTTGGCTATGTCTCATCCCTTATTAGAAACTGGAACCTTATTGTGGCTAGCAAATGATAAAACATAGGGCCTACCAATATTATTTTTCTGCATATTTATATTATTTCCATTAGATTGAAAAGATGTTTCAACTTTCAAGCCCAGTCTGTGACACAGCCACATCCAATTCAATTTATTAAGTGGTTTTCATTATAAAACATTTACCGCAAAATTATTCTCCATCTTTTGATCCTTTCAATTTTACTACTTTACTTTCCATTTCTTTACTTCCATGTCTTTATTTTAAATTTTCAGAAATATCCTGTGGAATTATGGCCAATTTAAAAGCAACAAGTCATGGAAACAACAAATGGCAACTGTGCTACACTACATATACTTAAAATTAATACAGTAGAACCTCTATTATCTGACCTTCTATTATCCGAATTTTCAGTTTAAAAACCTCAAAACCACTCTCCCAACTCCATTTAAGGCTGTTATTTTAGCCCTTCTATTATCTGACCATTCTATTATCCGACCTAATTGTTACTCCCCCAAGAGAGTCAGATAATAGAGGTTCTACTGTATTCATTATAGAAACTGAATCACACTTACTTGATTGATTCAATAGTCCACCAAACAGTATCTAATCCAGTATACACTTTTAAATACATGGTTAATGGTTCCAAAATTGTCTAAATGGAATTTGTGCTGGATTTTAATCCTGACTTTATATTGCTATTTGCCTCTTTCTAGTTGACCAATAAGAAAAGGGTATACTTCTCCTCTTAACTATGACTTACTAACATGAAGATTCACTTGTAAGAAAAAAAGCTAGTACTAAAACAATATATTTTCATTAGCTGAGCTGGCAACATTTGCAGTGTGCACAGAAATTATGGAGATTAAATGTTTGACATGCACTGACCACAAGAACATCTGGAAAGTATAAATGTTGAGCATTGGTTACACATTGGAATCCAGATGTGACTGGGAGTTTATGGCATCTGATAAGTGTAGGGAGAAGCTACATGCAGCTTGATGTAGTGTGAGAAGTAAAGGAGGGTTTTAATTAGAAACTTTAGGACTCTCTCATGTCCAGAAATAATTAATGTAATTGAGTACTATCTGAACTCTTCCAAAGTTACATGGAATGTTACAGTGTGAATACCCCATAGAGAGCTTAATGACTGAAAGTGCTAGTTGAATGAAATACATGCCAAAATATTTTTATGATACTAAAAGGTTAAATATAATTCCTTTCTGTATTTACATATTTTGAAAAGTTTTAATTTAAATTTATAACTTTTGATTAAATTGAAGTTTACAATTTTGTGTATGACCGGAAAATAGGAATATTTTCTTGTGTCACCCTTTCATAAGTTTGCTAATTGGCAAACATACGAATGGGTGAGTATAAAAGGAAATTTCTATTGAGGCAGAATGATTAAGTTAATCTGACTAGTAAAAAAGTATTATAGGCTAGCTATGCATCAAATAATTTTATCACGATATTCTATTTGCAAATTTGTTTTAAATTTATCTCCTATATAATTAATGATGTAGTAAATTTCATTTATAATACATTCATTTGTAAAAGCTAAAACATGTATACCAACACCATGGGCTTATCAGCCAAAAAAAAGAGATTTGTATCTCTTACCATGAATTAATCCAGCAGCAGTATTTCCATTGTATTATTCTTATTAGTGTTGCTTGTTGATATCCCTCCAGAAAATATTATCCATTATTGACCCTTAATTGATACTGTTGAACACCAACATGCTCAATTTTTTGAAAGATTAGGCAAAACTTGACAAACGTAACTTAATAAACTAACAAAAAGTTACTGTGCTCAGTTTCTTCACAATCTGTCAGAATTTACATCAAGTGAAGAATCTTGTAACACATTAAAGATAGCCTTTCTCAAAAAGAATGTTGGTTAAATAAATAGGACATGTCAGACCCCTTAAATTCACAACAAAACAGGATAATATCAGAGAAGCTAACTTTGCAGGAATATTAGTTTATTGGTGGGTTTCTTTGTTTCTGTGCCAAAAAACATTAAGTTAAACAATGCAAAGAAATTAGTCAGTCCAAGCTCTAATGATCATAATTTTGGTTCTAAAATACATTGAATTTAAGATTTGAACTTCAAGAATTCTGCTATAAACAAGATTTCAACATAATGGTACAAGAAATATTGTAGTAGAAAACCTGTTTCCGATTCTATTCATTTCTACCCCACAGCCTTAAAAGGCTTTGGGGTATTGTTTTCACCGATGGCGTCTGGTTGGGGGGTGGTCGGGCGGCGGGAAAAATTTTGTCCGGGCCATATCAAAAAGCATAAGGTGTAGGTTGTTCATATTTGGTATGGACATTGGTTGGGAGGTGTAGGTGTGCAACGTCATCGTGTGACCTTGATTTGACCTTTGACCTTGATGTGGTGACCTTGACCTTTAAAATCTTGTTGATGTTTCTTAGGGACACTGGTTAGAGGGTATAGGTGTACAACATCATATGACCTTGATTTGACCTTTGACCTTGCCTACTGATGTTTACTTTTAAAATTTTGTACCGACAATATCTCAGAAACCGTAAGGTGTAGGATATTTATATTTGGCAGGGACATTGGTTAGGGACCTTGACCTTTAAAAGTCTTGTCTAGACCATATCGCATAATCTGCAAGGTGGAGGATGTTGATATTTAGTAAGGGCAATAATTCAGGTGTGTAGGTGCAGAAGGTCATTGTTTGACATTTATTTGACCTTTCTGTAGTGACCACTTTGTAATGTGCGGTGTCACATGGGCATGACTTTTGACATTGTCATAGCAATATTGCCCTTTAAAATCTTGATAACATGTTACTTCATATGGATATTGGTTTTGGGACAGTTGTATTGTGTTTCATCATTCTGTGACATCAATGTGCCCTATAGCCTTCACCCTGTGATATTAAAATTATTATCACATCTAAATTTCTTGAGATAGTGAATTGATGTCAAGGTGCTTATTTATGTTTCCCAAGGCTGTGGGGTCTGGGCATCCCTGATGCTATTTTTAAGAGATTGTTCTAAATACCACATACACACATACATAAACAAAACAATGAATGAAGGCACCCAGTGGACATAAATTTTAGTCAAGTACAGTAGAACCTCGATTATCCGAACCCACTGGGAGACATACAATAGGGCCAGATAATCGAGGGGTTCGGATAGATGAAGGAAACCGAAATTCACCGTCTATGAGTTACCGAGTGGGCGATAATTCAGGAACCATCGATTTATGCATTAAATATAGACGTCGGTGGCATTTGAAGATATAGTTTAATATATTTGTGTGATATTGTATAACTGAACCTATTGCATTTTGTTAACTGAAAAACTCCGGGAGATTATTTATTGCAAAACTCAAAGCAAACACGCCTTCAGTGATAGGTTTGTTTGGTTGGTAATGCATTGATGACGTCTTTTCTTTTGATATACGTTTTCAGTCTGTGAGCCTACTCCGGGAGATTATAATTGCAAAAGCCAAACACGCTTTCATTGATCGGCGCATTTTGAAAGATGAAAGAAGTTGTGTAGTGGGGATGGATAGGAGCGTGGATCCACATGATCCAGACAGTGATCAAGATCACTCCCAAAATCTATTCACTTGTTCCTTGTCCCATTTAGGACATTTCCTGAAAATTTCATCAAAATCCATCCACAACTTTTTGAGTTATCTTTATCTTTACATTTCATGGATCCAGAAGATCCGAATAGTGATCGGGATCACTTCCAAAATTTAATCATTTCTTCCTTTTACCTTTTCAGACATTTCCTGAAAATTTCATCAAAATCAGTCCATAGGTTTTTGAGTTATCTTGTTCACAAACAAATGGACAGACAGACAAACCCAGGCAAAAACATAACCTCCTTGTTGGAGGTACTAAAAATGTGGTCTGTGGTGTTGTAAAATAATAATTGGGAGCCTGCATCAACTTGACAAATTAACTTACCAAAGTTAATCTGATAAGTTTGATAAATATGCTATCAGCCTTGTGCCAGGCCAGATAGTTATCAATTAAATAAGATGTTACATGGAGCATTCATGGAGATTTCACCCATCAATTTTATACACTAGGGGTGAACTAACAGTTTGATCTTTAAGTAAGCATACACTTTGTTTATAGATAGATACTAATTTATAATGATTACAGTATCACATGCCAGAAAAATAAAGCAAGATAAAACACTGAAGGCACTCTTTCATCCAAGATTATCTAGGGACATTATCATATAGGGTATACAACACACCTCATTAGAGAAACAACATCACACCAGAATTTTTGGAAATCAAGTGTGAATACTGGATTAAATTATATTTTTTTCAAAGAAAAAATTATAATTGTGGAATACAAGCCAACCCAACCAAAGACCAGAAAAAATGTTTTCACTCCAGTCACACTGGCTATGCGGGTTGCTTGTAACCAACCAGCCTATTAGATTGATGTGTTCGACATCCATCTGTCTGTCTGTCTGTCCACCTTTTTGTTTCCAGATGGTTTGTCCAATCGAATTCAAACTTGCAGGGAGATAGATCACCATCATAGCTAGGTTCCTTTCGAAATTGGTGTAATTCCGTCTGTTCGTTTGTCCGTATTTTTGTCTGTCCGTCAAAATTTCCGTTTCCAGACTCTAACTTGAAAACGGTTTGTCCAATCAAATTCAAACTTGACACGGAGATAGATCATCATCATAGCTAGGTTCCATTCAAAATTGGTGTAATTTTGTCTGTTTGTTTGTCTGTTTTTTGTCCGTTTGCCCAGACTCTAACTCAAAAACGCTTAGTCCAATCAAATTCAAACTTGACAGGGATGTAGATCATCATCACAGCTAGGTTCCTTTCGAAGTTGGTGTAATTCCGTTTGTTCATTTGTCTGTTTTTTGTCTGTTTGTCCCGTCAAAATTTCCATTTCCGGACTCTAACTCGAAAACACTTTGTCCAATCGAATTCAAACTTGACAGGGAGATAGATGCACCATCATAGCTAGGTTCCTTTTGAAATTGGTGTAATTCCGCCTGTTTGTTTATCCTTTTTGTCTGTTTCTCCATCAAAATTTCCATTTCCATACTCTAACTTGAAAATGGTTTGTCCAATCAAATTCAAACTTGACAGGGACATAGATCACCATCATAGCTAGGTTCCTGTCGAAATTGATGTAATTCCGTCCATTTGTTTGTCCATTTGTTCGTCAACATTTCCGTTTCTGGACTCTAACTCGAAAACGCTTTGTCCAATCGAATTCAAACTTGACAGGGAGATAGATCACAATCATAGCTAAGTTGCTTTTGAAATTGGTGTAATTCCATCCTTTAGTTTGTCTGTTTATAACATAGATACAATTATGTAACCTAGATTACAAGTCTTATTGCTACCTGCGCAACCCGCCCCCAAAGGCGGGTTACGCAGGTAGCAATAAGGTTAGCGACTGCTGTAATTACATTTAGAAACAAGGAAAGAAAGGTCATCCACTTGAGGTGAATGTATTAGACATGCTAAGAAACGTAAAACTTGTAATCTAGGTTACATAATTGTATCTATGCTATAAACGGGCAAACGAAATGACGGAATAACACAAATTTCAAAAGCAACTTAGCTATGATAGTGATGTATCTCCCTGTCAAGTTTGAATTCGATTGAACAAAGCGTTTTTGAGTTAGAGTCCGGAAACGGAAATGTTGACGAACAAACAAACGGCGGAATTACACCAACTTTGAAAGGAACCTAGCTATGATGGTGATCTATGTCCCTGTCAAGTTTGAATTTGATTGGATAAACCGTTTTCGAGTTAGAGTCCGGAAACAGAAATGTTGACGAACAGACAAATGGACAAAAACAGGCAAATGAACTGACAGAATTACACCAATTTCAAAAGGAGCCTAGCTATGATGGTGATCTATGTCTCTGTCAAGTTTGAATTCAATTGAACAAACCGTTTTTGAGTTAGAGTCCGGAAACGGAAATTTTGAGGGACAAACAGACAAAAAATGGACAAACGAACAGAGAGAATTACACCAATTTCAAAGGAAACCTAGCTATGATGGTGGTCTATGTCCCTGTCAAATTTGAAATCAATTGGACAAACCGTTTTCGAGTTAGAGTCCAGAAACAAAAATGTGGACGGATAGACGGACAGTCAGACAAATGGACAAAACACGGACAAATGAATGGACAGAATTACACCAATTTCGAAACAAACCTAGCTATGATGGTGATCTATCTCCCTGTCAAGTTTGAATTCGATTAGACACACCGTTTTCGAGTTAAGAGTCCGGAAACAAAAATGTGGACGGACAGACAGACGGACGTCGGACACAGCAATCTAATAGGCAGGTTGGTTACACACAACCCGCCTAAAATAGCCAGCTTCGGCAGGCAAGAATCCCCAGGCAAGACGGTGCAAGTAAACGGGCAACAAAACGATGCCCCAAAAGGCGAGTTGCACAGGCAGCAATAAGGTTAGCGATTGGACAAAGCGTTTTCAAGTTAAGAGTCCGGAAACAGAAATTTGGACGGACAAACAAACAGACAGAATTACAGCAATTTCAAAAGGTACCTAGCTATGGTGGTAATCTATCTCCCTGTAAAGTTTGAACCATTTTTGAGTTAGCATCTGGAAACAGAAATTTTGATAGACGGACAAAAAGCGGACATACCAAGGGACACAGTTAAACCAATTTCGAAAGGAACCTAGCTGTGATGGTGATCTATGTCCCTGTCAAGTTTGAATTTGACTGGACAAAGTGTTTTTGAGTTGGAGTCCGGAAACGGAAATTTTGACAGACATACAAAGAGACAAAAAATGGACAAACGAACAAACTGAATTACACCAATTTCGAAAGGAACCTAGCTATGATGGTGATCTATCTCACTGTCAAGTTTGAATACAATTGGACAAACCGTTTTCAAGTTAGAGTCCGGAAACGAAAATGTGGACGGACAGACGGACGTCGGACACATCAATCTGGGTGGTTGGTTACACGTAACCTGCCTAAAAATGTAAACAAGAGGGTCAAAGATGCCACAAAAGGCAGGTTGCGCAGGCACCAATAAGGTTAGCAACTGCTGTAATTGTATCCCCGGGGATACTTAGGATTCAGTACGGTCACGCCGCCGCCGCCGCCGAGATTTCCTTTTGGATGCGATAACTTAAAAAATATTTTAGTTAGAACTTTCAAATTTGGTATGTGGGTATATATGGGCAATGCCATGAACGCTATTGAACACTAGTGATTAGTTTTTGGGAGTAATCTGGTACTATGGAGAATCCTGACCTGGTACTCCAGGAAACAGGCTCAAGACCGACATATATTTTCACGCCTTAACTATGTCCCGTCTGGGGATACACTGCATCGAGACGCAATCTCTAGTTACATTTAGAAACAAGGAAAGAAATGTTAGGTTACCCAGTTAAGGTGAATGTATTAGACGTGCTAAGAAACCTAAGAAAGGTTACATAATTGTATCTATGCTATAAACAGACAAAGGAAAGGACAGAATTACACCAATTTATGAAAGCAACTTAGCTATGATGGTGATGTATCTCCCTGTCAAGTTTGAATTCGATTGGACATAGCATTTTCGAGTTAGAGTCTAGAAATGAAAATGTTGACGAACAAACAGACAAATGACCAAACATAATTACACCTATTTCGAAAGGAACCTAGCTATGATGGTGATCTATGTCCCTGTCAAGTTTGAATTTGATTGGACTAACCATTTTCGAGTTAGAGACCGGAAACAAAAATGTATATGGACAGACAGATGGACAGAAAAACGGACAAAAAACAGACAAACGAACATATGGAATTACACCAATTTCAAAAGGAACCTAGCTATGATGGTAATCTATGTCCCTGTTATGTTTGAATTCGATTGGACACACTGTTTTCGAGTTGGAGTCCAGAAACGAAAATGTGGACGGACAAACGGATGGACAGAAAAACGGACAAATGGACAGACAAACTAACAAACAGAATTACAGCAATTTCAAAAGGAACCTAGCTATGATGGTGATCTATCTCACTGTCAAGTTTTAATACGATTGGACAAACCGTTTTCAAGTTAGAGTCCGGAAACAAAAATGTGGACAGACAGACGGACGTCGGACACATCAATCTAATAGGTGGGTTGGTTACACGTAACCTGCCTAAAAATGTAAACAAGAGGCTCAAAGATGCCCCAAAAGGCGGGTTGTGCAGGCAGCAATAAAGTTAGCAACTGCTGTAATTAAATTTAGAAACAAGGAAAGAAATGTTAGGTTACCCAGTTAAGGTGAATGTATTAGACGTGCTAAGAAACCTAAAACTTGTAATCTAGGTTACATAATTGTATCTAAGGACGGAATTACACCAATTTATGAAAGCAACTTAGCTATGATGGTGATGTATCTCCCTGTCAAGTTTGAATTCGATTGGACCTAGCATTTCCGAGTTAGAGTCTAGAAATGGAAATGTTGACGAACAAACAGACAAATGACCAAACATAATTACACCTATTCCGAAAGGAACCTAACTATGATGGTGATCTATGTCCCTGTCAAGTTTGAATTTGATTGGACTAACCGTTTTCGATTTAGAGACCGGAAACGAAAATGTATACGGACAGACGGATGGACAGAAAAACGGACAAAAAACAGACAAACGAACATATGGAATTACACCAATTTCGAAAGGAACCTAGCTATGATGGTAATCTGTCCCTGTTATGTTTGAATTCGATTGGACACACCCTTTTCGAGTTGGAGTCCAGAAACGAAAATGTGGATGGACAAACAGATGGACAGAAAAACGGACAAATGGACAGACAAATGGACAAACGAGCAGACAGAATTACAGCAATTTCGAAAGGAACCTAGCTATGATGGTGATCTATCTCCCTGTCAGGTTTCAATTCGATTGGACAAACTGTTTTGGAGTTAGAGTCCAGAAACGAAAATGTGGATGGACAGACGGATGAACAGACAAACGGACAAATGAACGGACGAAATCACACCAATTTCGAAAGGAACCTAGCTATGATGGTGATCTATCTCCCTGTCAAGTTTGAATTTGATTGGACAAACCGTTTTCAACTTAGAGTCCGGAAACGAAAATGTGGACAAAACAGTTGGATGGACAGACAAACGGACAAAAAATGGACAAACGAAAGGACGGAATTTCACCAATTTGAAAGGAACCTAGCTATGATGGTGATCTATCTCCCTGTCAAGTTTGAATTCGATGGGACAAACCGTTTTTGAGTTAGAGTCTGGAAACAAAAAATGTGGACGGACAGACGGACACATCAATCTAATAGGCGGGTTGGTTACACGCAACCCGCCTAAAAAGAATTAAATTTTTTCCCCAATATTTTTCAGATATGAGGTTTTCACTAATATACAAGTAATTCAGATATCTAAAACAGTAAATCTTATTGTAATTGCCCTTTTTCTGACCAATATCTTATATTTCTCCCTCTTTGTTGTTGTCTAAAAGGTAAATTTAAGTTTTATTGCATACTTAGTGTTCAGTTAATATATACATGTACATATGTGTATTCTTATGTGAGTAGCATCTAGCAAATTTGGACAATATGTCATTTGCAATGGTTATTTGTGTTTTGATCTTTATCTTTCTAAATATAGAAAGTGAATAATAAGCCCTCAAGGGCTGTGATGAACCTGCATACACTCTTTTTAAGTGTTCCCATCAAATCACAGAAATAAAGTTTCTATCTATATATGTTATACATGTATATCAAAAATAAAAACTCTAGCATATTTGCTTTTGACTATATGAAGAGTCAGTAGAGTAGTAGCTTTATTACTGTGATTATACCAAGGTAAATTAAGCAGTTTTATCATCTAATAGAACCAGAAGCTATTAATTGCACTCTATGAACAAACTCTTGTAAACATTAAAAATAGTTAGGGACAGTGCAGGGATGAGGTGGGAAAAGCACCCAGGTGAGAAAACCCATAGACTTAATCATGATAATAAACTTTACCCTCTGTACATAAAAACTAGTGTTCCCGTTCCTGTGGCATTTATTGCTGTAACATCTGGAGGCATGCTGCACTGATAAGGGCAACATAGATAATTGTATTATGGGACTTAAATCCAGCAAGAGGGTTTTTTTTTCTAGACAGTAAACTGAAGGTGAATGCATGACAGTAGGATTATATACATTAGTGTATAGGGGAATGATTGGAATATAATGCTGAGTGGTATGTATTTATATGCATTTATATTATTACAGTAGACATATTTCAGCAGATACTTAGAATCATATGTGTGTAATACTATATATTAAAGATATTAAACTGTTGCCAGTACAGAATACTTGTTTTCATTTTGTTATTAGCTTGACATAAAAAGGTTGCTTATTGGTTCCAAAGTACTTACATTTTTGCTATTAAGGAGGGGAAACAGAATTTTTTTCAAATATGGGATTCGCGATCATCTCAATGATTGTATGTGGAATACATGTACATGTATAAGGAAGGTAAATTTGTGTGAGATTCTGTATTTTATGTGTATTTAGGGTTCATTTTAAAAAGTAAATAATTTTATGTTGAACTAAGATTTCTCCCTTAGCCTACACATGTATATATTTGTATTAATCATTATGACTTCCTGTACACACTGACAGTTAATCTGTGTAATTTGTAGACCAGGATTCTTCAAAACATGCTATAATTGTTTCTAAAAGTTTATAGTGCACTAGCTGCAATATTTCACTGTCACTAGATTAAAGAACAACAAAAACAGGAAATATGTTAGTAATACAATAGTTTAATCATAACTACAGCTTTCAACCCCCATATGTACTCTATGACTTCTTAGTGGTGACCACACAGTTATCAGAAAACAGATGCTTTGATGTTATTGATACAGTACAGGATATAATATCAGGAAGTCTTTCCCATTAATTATTATTGCTCATACAGTAAGTGGGATCCAGAAATGACTGTCACTCTTTCCTGTACTAAACTATATAAGCCTTTACAAAATCTGAGATTTTGGGGAGATTGAACTAATAAGTTGCTAAAGACAGGTTGAACTGCTGATCTGTGGAATGGTTTTCTGTGTTACATCAGTTCTATGAACCTAACACAGAACAATCAATCTACTTAAAGCAGCAACCTCTATATATGTTAATATTTCAACTACACAAGTTTGACTTCATAATTCAAGAAATACAAATTCAATGGAAGTTCAATGATAACAGTGAATTATAGTTTTATTTTTATGTGATTATATTATCTGAATAAAGAACATTATCTACAATTTTGGAATTATTTTTACACCTCCTGTGATGAGCGGCAGACAACACTCACCCCCACATAGACTAAAATAGTCACCGCTCATAGTTGGTGAGAGATGCTAAAGAACGATTCTCCGGCATACAAATTACGATCAACCACCCAGCAGAAGGAACCAGTCACTTCAGACTCATCAGAAGGAGAACCAGAGTTCAACTTGAAAGAAGCATTCGTGGCCCACTTCACAAACAGTGAAGCAACCAACTGATTCTTTCTACCACTCGAGGGATGCTTCCACGTTATCGTTCATACATGGTACTGAAGGAGCCTAAGACGATCCAGGATCTTCTGAAGTGGTCGTGTTGCGCTCAAGATTTACAGCTTCCTGCCCCTAGCTCCGCAGATTTCACAGGTCTTCATGCTAAAGTGGACTACCTGACACAGATGCCAGTAGATACAGCAGTGGTGACCAAGCACAACTCTGCCTATTCCCCTTCAAACGCAACATGGGCCCTGCAATTTCTGTGGTAAGTACAATCACCTTTGTAAAGATTGTAAATTTAGAAATGCAAAATGTTGACACCTACAGATTATCACCAAGTAGAAAAGATATTAGCTACAAAGAAACGTTCTGGTAAGCAGATCTACAAAGTTAAATTGTCAAATCCCCAGCTCCCCAAGGAATGGCTACCAGCAGAAGACATTTCTCCACAACTAATTAGAGAATACCATGTCACAAGAACCATGAAAGGTACGAAACGGAAACGAAAACAAACACGTCCATTCACTTAGTATCAATCGTATAGCTGACATTTTTCTTTTTGTGCATTTAAAATCCCCATTTCAAAGAAATACTGGCACAGGTCTCACTTTTGTTTTACACATGGGCTGGTCTCAATGGTAGGTTTAATTGTCACTTGTCCCAGTATATCTGTGTTATTATTCTGATGGCCCTGATGACTGCAGCTGATGGGACTTCAGCATAATTATTCATGTACAGCTGAAATCACTGTAACACCAGTCTATAGGTAAATTAATTACTGCCTGTACAGAAAAACAATTATTAACCAATTCAGTTTCACAATGAATAACAAACTACACTAACAACACTATCACCTATTACTGACCATTTCTTACTCAATTCAGTACTTTTGATTCAGTGTTTGATCCATTGAAGTTTTTATGCCTCTTACATTTTGCATTTCTTATTTACTTTATGGGTGGTTGTACTATCTTATAATCATCACAGTGGCATACAGAGGACTGTGAAGTGTTACAGCAACTGAGGTGGACAGACTTTAATTCTTGTACATAATGACTCATACATTTACGAACAGCTACATCATTTTCTTCTTATTGTGTAATGTATTTGTTAAAATATTTCTGCATGTTACAAGCTATGTTTTAGCTCAAGGTGGTACCTCAATTCATACCACATTGTTTACTACTACTGCTGCTACTACTGTGTTTCTCTTCAATGTTTGCATCTTGGCTGTACAGCATATATTATCAGTCAGGTGACAACTGCAGTTCTTTATAAGTGGTTATAAATCTTACCTATTTCTTTTTCTTTTGTATATATGTAATGTTTCATACCATTTAGTGTTAAATTTATAGTTACCCAGAAGTGGAGACCACTTCTACTATAGGGGAGGATAATGTGAGATTCTGTATTTTATGTGTATTTAGGGTTCATTTTAAAAAGTAAATAATTTTATGTTGAACTAAGATTTCTCCCTTAGCCTACACATGTATATATTTGTATTAATCATTATGACTTCCTGTACACACTGACAGTTAATCTGTGTAATTTGTAGACCAGGATTCTTCAAAACATGCTATAATTGTTTCTAAAAGTTTATAGTGCACTAGCTGCAATATTTCACTGTCACTAGATTAAAGAACAACAAAAACAGGAAATATGTTAGTAATACAATAGTTTAATCATAACTACAGCTTTCAACCCCCATATGTACTCTATGACTTCTTAGTGGTGACCACACAGTTATCAGAAAACAGATGCTTTGATGTTATTGATACAGTACAGGATATAATATCAGGAAGTCTTTCCCATTAATTATTATTGCTCATACAGTAAGTGGGATCCAGAAATGACTGTCACTCTTTCCTGTACTAAACTATATAAGCCTTTACAAAATCTGAGATTTTGGGGAGATTGAACTAATAAGTTGCTAAAGACAGGTTGAACTGCTGATCTGTGGAATGGTTTTCTGTGTTACATCAGTTCTATGAACCTAACACAGAACAATCAATCTACTTAAAGCAGCAACCTCTATATATGTTAATATTTCAACTACACAAGTTTGACTTCATAATTCAAGAAATACAAATTCAATGGAAGTTCAATGATAACAGTGAATTATAGTTTTATTTTTATGTGATTATATTATCTGAATAAAGAACATTATCTACAATTTTGGAATTATTTTTACACCTCCTGTGATGAGCGGCAGACAACACTCACCCCCACATAGACTAAAATAGTCACCGCTCATATTTGCTCAAGCATTTAAGCTTTGAAAATTTGTGGATTTAATTCATTTTAATTTATAATCATTTTAATTTATAATCATACTCAGTATTTGGCAGAACAGTACTGTAGAATTTCTAGTTGACAAAGACTGGAAACACATTGCTGTAAGTAAAATGTACAAAGTATATTTTAAAGACTGTTTTCTTTTATTTTGAGAGCTCATATCTTTACACTGATCAAACTGATTTAGCACCTCTTTGAAAAGGGAGGCTTATTGTACTATTGATACTATGGATTACGCATGAGTATCCGCCGCCGCCGCAGTGTGTATAGATTTTCTTGTTACCCCTCTACAGGCCAGGGTATTATAGGTAGACTTCTCAAATTTGCAGGATATATTCATATCCACAAAGTCTTGCCTGGGAATATTTTGGGCCTCATTTTGAAAAATTAGATGGCTGCCACGGGTGTTTTTTTTACTTTTAGCAAGGAGTTTTGTTGGCCCTCTAGAACAAAGGGCATTATAGGTAGAGACCTCAAATTTGCAGGATATGTTCATTATTACAAAATCTTGACTGAAAATATTTTTGGCCTCATTTTGAAAAACAAGATGGCTGCCACAGGCATTTCTTTTCAGTCACCGAAAGTGCTTGTATCTCCCTTATTATTGGTTCTAGAGGTTTGCAATGTGAAACCAACCTCTAGGAAATCATGGGCTATGAATCTTTAAATGTGGTTGGATTTAACCTCAGGCCCCTACTTAAAGGTCAAATGAGGGTAGCCAAACTTAAAAGTGATAATAAGTCGCTTATTATTGGTCCTAGAGGTTTGAGATGGTAAACCAACCTATAGGAATCATTTGCTGGGAATCTTCTGGTGTGGTCCGATTTGACCTTGGGTCCATCCTTCAAGGTCAAACGAGCATAGCCAAACTTAAAAGTGGTTATAACTCGCTTATTATTGGTCGTAGAGGTTTGGGATGGTAAACCAAGCTATAGGAAATCATGGCCTGGGAATCTTCTGGTGTGGTCAGATTTGACCTTGGGTGCCTCCTTCAAGGTCAAACGAGGATAGAGGATAGGGAAATTTAAAAGTGGTTATAACTCACTTATTATTGGTCCTAGAGGTTTGGGATGGCAAACCAACCTATAGGAAATCATGGGCTGTGAATCTTCTGGTGTGGTCGGATTTGACCTTGGGTGCCTCCTTCAAGATAAAACGGGGATGCCAGACTTAGAATTGGTTATTACCCGCTTATTATTGGTCCTAGACGTTTACACTGTGAAACCAACCTATAGGAAATCATGGGCTGCGAATCTTTTGATGTGGTCAGATTTGACCTTTGGCCCCTCCTTCAAGGTCAAAGGAGGGTAGCCAAACTTAAAAGTGCTTATAACTCGCTTATTGTTGGCCCTAGAGGTTTGGGATGGTAAACAAACCTATAGGAAATCATTTGCTGGGAATCTTCTGGTGTGGTCAGACTTGACCTGGGGTCCCTCCTTCAAGGTCAAATGAGGATAGCCAGACTTAAAAGTGGTTATTACTCGCTTATTATTAGGGCTGTGACGGGTACAAAAAAACGGCATCGAGTACTTGCCCTCTGAAAACCGGCCCGAATTCGAGTAACCGTGAGATTTAGTTCCCACCATTAGTAGTCTTTGTACACAAATAGTCGAACCAGATATTATAGATTATGGGGTAAATTATAGGTTTTCAAGTGAAAACAACAACTTTAATTGATGTTATGTGGCGGAAATGCTGAAATGCAGCATATGTTACACAAACGTTTCATTACGTGGGTGATAATACATTACCTCGTGAGTAACCGAGTACTTAAAATGGACTCGAGTACAAGGCAAGATCGCCTCATACACCGGGGCTCAAGTACTCGTTCGCAGCTCTACTTATTATTGGTCCTAGAGGTTTGCAATGTGAAACCAACCTATCATGGGCAGCGAATGTTTTGATGTGGTCGGATTTGACCTTGGGCCCTTCTTCAAGGTCAAAAGAGGGTAGCCAAACTTAAAAGTGCTGATAACTCGCTTATTATTGGTTCTAGAGGTTTGGGATGGTAAAGTAACTTATAGGAAATCATTTGCTGGGAATCTTCTGGTGTGGTCCGATTTGACCTTGGGTCCATCCTTCAAGGTCAAAAGAGCATATCCAAACTTAAAGGTGGTTATAACTCGCTTATTATTGATCCTAGAGGTTTGGGATGGTAAACCAACCTATAGGAAACCATGGCCTGGGAATCTTCTGGTGTGGTCAGACTTGACCTTTTTTCTCTCCTTCAAGGTCAAACGAGGACAGGGAAACTTAAAAGTGGTCATAACTTACTTTTTATGGTCCTAGAGGTTTGGGATGGTAAACCGACCTATAGGAAATCATGGGCTGTGAATCTTTTGATGTGGTTGGATTTGGCCCTGGGCCCCTTCTTCAAGGTCAAATGAGGATAGCCAAACTTAAAAGTGGTTATAACTCACTCATTATTGGTCTTAAAGTTTTGCAATGTGAAACCAACCTATAGAAAATCATGCACTGCGAATCTTTTGATGTGGTCAGATTTAACCCTGGGCCTCTCATTCAAGGTCAAACATGCATAGCCAAATTTAAAGTGCTTATAACTCACTTATTTTTGGTCCTAGATGTTTGCAATGTGAAACCAACCTATAGGAAATCATGGGTTGTAAATCTTTTGATGTGGTCAGATTTGACCTTTGGCCCCTCCTTCAAGTGTAAACGAGGAAAGCCATATTTAAAAGTTCTTATAACTTACTTATTATTGATCCTAGTGGTTTGTAATGTGAAACCAACCTTTAGGAAAAAATGGACTATGAATCTTTTGATGGGCTGGAGAGTTCCACTAATGTATCTTAGCTGATATATGTGGGTTGGTGCCTGACCAACTCTTCGGCATGGGTTTACTCAGAATACTCCAATTTCCTCCTACAGCTATCAGGTAAATGGACAATGGAGTATGAGATTGAACATGGCAAGCAATAAGTATTGCTTTTACCAGTGTTGAATACATTTTATCAGTGGTCTCTCCAGTTTGTAACCTGGTGTCTGATGTAGGAACTTTGAGCTACCAATGGAAAAATGTATTCAAAAACAGCCAATTCTTAAACCACTGATCAAACTTCTACAAGCTGTGTTGAATAATTTTTTTCAGTTGTCTCTTCAGTTTGTAACCTGGTGTATGATGTAGGATCTCTGAGTTACCAATGAAAAAAATTATTCAAAACCAGCCAGCTCTGAAAACACTAATCAAACTTCTATCAGCCGTGTTGAATAAATTTTTTCAGTGGTTTCTCCAGTTTGTAACCTGGTGTGTGATGTAGGATCTCTGAGCTACCAATGAAAAAATTTATTCAAAACCAACCTGTTCTGAAAACAGTAATTAAACTTCTACCAGCCATGTTGAATAAATTTTTTCAGTGGTTTCTCCAGTTTGTAACCTGATGTGTGATGTAGGATCTCTGGTTAAGCAGTGAAAAAATTTATTCAGAACCAGCTTGTTCTGAAAACACCGATCAAACTTCTACCAGCCGTGTTGAATAAATTTTTTCGGTGGTTTCTCCAGTTTGTACCGTGGTGTGTGTAGGATCTCTGGTTAACCAATGAAAAAATTTATTCAACACCAGCCTGTTCTGAAAACACTAATTAAACTTCTACCAGCCGTATTGAATAAATTTTTTCAGTGGTCTCTCCAGTTTGTAACCTGATGTGTGATGTAGGATCTCTGGTTAACCAATGAAAAAATTTATTCAAAACCAACCTGTTCTGAAAACAGTAATTAAACTTCTACCAGCCGCATTGAATAAATTTTTTAAGTGGTCTCTCCAGTTTGTAACCTGATGTGTGATGTAGGATCTCTGGTTAACCAATGAAAAAATTTATTCAAAACCAGCTTGTTCTGAAAACACTGATCAAACTTCTACCAGCCATGTTGAAAAAATATGTTCAGTGGTCTCTCCAGTTTGTAACCTGGTGTGTGTTCTCAAAACAATGATCATATTTCTACCAGCCAAAGTTATTAAGTTAAGCTATCAAAGTTTGACGTAATAACTATCTCAGATATTAAAAATGTTGCATCCACTAAATATTTGAAAAATTTTGTCACCTCAATGTTACAACACAGCAAGAGAATGCAAGTAGGTTCATTCTATGAGTGGGAATGCAACAGTGCGAAAATTATTCAAAATTTGAGACTATCGGAATAGTCTCAAATTAGATTGGAGTCACTTTGTACCAGAAAAAAAAACAGCCAGTGACCATAATAGTGAAATTTAGCTGGTGTATTATGGCAAAAAATGATAAATTGTGTGAATCTTTTTATCTCAAAGAGTTAGAACTGTAGGGTATCTTAACACTCTTCTCTTTTTATTCTTTTTCTACCAATGCTGGAGATGCACATGAGTTAACTTCAATTAGAGTGGCTGGTCCCTCTTAACCAGTCATTATATTTCAACCATTTGCACTGTGAACAATAAACATATCTCTATTTCTGTGAAATTCCTTATATAATGACGACCCAGTACAAAACCATGTTAGCAAGTGCTAGAAAGTTATAACCGATCTTTTAGTTGAGATGGAAAATTGAGATTCTGGCATTGGATCTTGAATATAAAAGCACTACAAATGTCTTGAGTTCTAAGAAAGACAAAGTGACAATTGTGAAGGTAAACAAGATGACATGACACCAGCTTTTCAAAACCATGCCAATTAGAAGATTTACAATTAACACATATCAAGTTCAACAATACTAGTAGAACAAATGTTACATGGTTAAGGCTAATAATAATCTTGCTTTCGAAATCTAGGCCAAGTACAAGAAAAAGTTAATGGTATTTAAATGTGTGTAAACACCAACAACAATTGGACATAATCTAAGTTGGATGTTAACCTTGTACAAGAACCAGAAATAATACAATCCAAAAAATAAAACAATCAGCAACCAGGGGAGAAGCCAGGTGTTTTTATTTGGAATGTCATGTTTACTGAAATTTGTGGGTATATACAACATTTGTTTATATTTTAAAGAATTTTCTTACTTTTTATGGATCTGACGGTAATTGCCGGCATATAGCATAACGTCCAGACTGAGTTAGAATGACCTGAACTTTTCTCTTTCTGGACGATTTTGAGGGGGTTTTTATCACTACTTCATTCAGTGTGATAAATGCTTGTATCGATCTGGCTAAGGGCTCTTATAGCACGCTGCAGTAACTCTCTTAAAACACTGAGCAAAATTTACCTTCAGACCAATATCAGTCATTCTTTAATACATTTACTGCATGTATATTTAATAGATTTGTTTTTCAGTATTTCACTTACAAAATTTGCATTAAACAAACTTGCTGAAACAACAGATTTTAAAGAGATTTTATCGACACCATAAAAGACTCCTCTGGATTAACACTTTAATTTTCCCAATGAAAAAATGGATAAATTAGCACCGACTGCCTGGGAGCTTGCGTGCCTCTAAGACTGGCCATTTTCAGTGACATCAACTAAATTTCAACATAGATATTTTAATAATCTCATACATTTTGGCCATTATTATGTAATATTGACATTAAAAAATACACAGAATGACAAGGGTTATTTAAATAGCAACAACATTTTTTGCAACTGCCACGTAGGGTATACACAAAAGTAAATAAAGTTTTTTATATTTCAACTGATATCAAATAATAACAGTCCAAAGATGGCCATATCTGCCTTGAGTTTCACTAAAACGTCTGTAAAAGTGTCTACAGCACTACAAGGGTTAAATATATATATTCTCCAAACGTATTTTCCAAAATTTACTGAGATTAAAGATACATGTCTGAAATATGGACCACACAGAAATTGTGATGTCATAAGAAGAGTAGATCAGGTGACTGTTTGAATTTGAATCACAAACATGGAGTTGAATTCTAGTGCTAACAGTTATTATACAGGCATAGCTGAAATGTATTTATTCCAATCTCAAAGAGACCAGAGAAATACTGTCACATTACCAGGAACCCTGGGTAAATGAGGTAAAATCTAATGGAAAATGTGTTCTGAGGATCTGCAGGGTACATATGCACAAAACATTTTTTAGAATAGGAATCCTTAGAATAAGAAATTTCTTATAATATAGGTAATTAACATGCTATTAGGTATTTCCTTAGAAAATTTCTAAGACTAAGAAAAATTTGTAAGAATAAAAATTTTTTTCAAGATTTATTTGAAAAATTATTTATAATATACACCTTTTTTCTAGGGATAAAACCTGCATGTCGATCAACAATTAAAATACTAAATGCTGTCTGTTTCTACACACACCTATTGTCTCCAATTTGTCACTGTCACTTGCAGAAACAAACTGCATGAATTTAGAAGATTTTTATTCTTAGACATTTTTGTTATTCTAAGAATTTTTCTTAGAAAATGAGTTGTATTTAAAAAAAATTCTAAGAAGGAGAATAAGTCTAAGCATAAGAATGTTTGTGAAGATAGACCCAGGTGTTTATTTCAACCAGGCATGAATTCGAACCCCCGATCACATGCTGTAAAATTTAAAACAGTGAATTTAATAAAAGTATAACAGCCAAACATTAAATTACAACACTCAAATTGGTGCATAAATTAAATATGTACACTGTATGATTACCTTTAAATTCTGAGAAAGACAAAAGTGTGATGAAGAAACAAAAAATAATTACACGACATGAGACCTGCTATCTAATAACATATAATTTCAACATGCAATATTCACCCTTTTTTTAATCTAAGTTTTTCAAACTTGACATATAATTCAGAAGAAATTTAATGTCATATTAATCTTTTTTAAATTTAGTTTCTTCACATTATTATTTTTTAGGGAGAAAGGACAGCTCATACCCGGTAAATCTCTACACATTTAAGAACTGTAACTCCAAAATTCAGTACATGTATTGGCTTGTTTATCTGTTTGTTACAAAGGCAGATATGTAGATTTATTTCTATTTTCAGTTTACAGACACTTGAGACTAATAAAATAAAAAAATCTATAAATAAAAACAGAAATGGAGCACAATATTGCTTAAAAATTGTCACACATAGGTGGGATATTCAGTCTTACTTCTATGATACAGTAAGTCTGTGGTTCCATTCAGCAGATAATGATTATCAGATGTCTACTGATGAGTCTACTTCCTTTCAATAGATTGGATCACAAGTCTCCCTAACCAGTTGAGGAGGATAGTTCTGTCTATATTGTTAGAGTAAGAAATCTAAAATTCGCCACTTATCTGAAATTTGCCACATGTGGAAATGTTAATAAAATAAATGAATTGAGATGAGATTTGTTGAATGTATAGTAAATTAAGGCTTTTTGAACTGAAAAATACCAAGTTTAAGACAAAGCATCATTTTCTTTAGAAGTGGCGAATTTTAGATTTCTAGCGAATTTTAGATTCTTACTCAACATGAAAATCCACAGATTATTTCACTCCCTGACCAATTCCCACTTAACTATTCTCGCTTAACTAAATTAACATATAATTTTAAGTCATTGCAATTCAGATAAATATATTTTACCAACAAAAATTCATTACAAGTAATTCAAAGAAGTACTGCATCACTAAAACAAATATAATATTGAGAATAATAATTGCACCATCACAGCATTTATATGTGTATGACATTAGATATAACCCTTGAAAATTATCAATGTTGACTCACATTTATATTAAAGGAAATATATAGCTGACTGGAAAAGCTTAAATTAAATCATTTTTTAAAGCCGAGACTTCAACAAAAGGGCACTTAAAACAAAGTAATAAAATATGTTATATAGAGTAAGAAATCTAAAATTCGCCACATATCTGAAATTCGCCACATGTGAAAATACTAATAAAATATATGAATTGTGGTGAGATTTGTTGAACATATAGTAAATTAAGGCTTTTTGAATTGAAAAATGCCAATTTTTAGACAAAAACAGCATTTTCTTCATAAAATTAACTAAGGTTTTAGAGGTGGCGAATTTTAGATTTCTTACTCTACATGTTTAAGATACACCTGTCTTTACTTTAGCTCAACTCTGTTGTGACATGTAACTGTTAGAACTTATTGTACTTTTAGTATTTAAAGAACTTCATTGGGCCTGTCTACATTCATGAAGTTACATGTATTTTAGACATAAGACTTCAAATTATTTTAAAGACTGGATAAAAGGTATATATATTTCTGGCACTTGAACATAGAAGCTTTCAAGTTGTACTGAAAGGTTTATTTAGTATTATCACATAAACAGTGAGTGAAAATGCCTCCAAATGCATACACAGAAATTTGGAACAGTTCAAAACTTCAGCGTGTCAAGGAAAATATGAGATGCCACAATATGCAAAGTTTTCTCACAGAAGTGTGGCAGTACACGTAGGAAAGTGGCATTACATAAAATGTCTATAAACGTAGGGAATACAGCACATAGTGTAATCACTGTATTACCTATACAGTGGCAATGTGAAAAGAAAGAAAATATGGAAGCATAATTTAAGACCACTAACTCTGAATGAAAAATGACACCTTGCCAGATACATTAAACTATTATTCCCAGCTACTGGGGCAGTCTCTGTGGCCTTGTGGTTGGTGTGTTGGACTGCAGCAAAAAAGGTCTGGGGTTCAATCCTTGGCCAGATCATGGCGATAATAGTCACAATACCCTTGGAGAAGGTATTTGCACATGCGTCCTTCACCCAAGAGTACAAATGGATCCTGACACTAGTTGGATGGCTAGAGCTACGGCAGGCTGTCATCCTGTTTAAGGGAGTATAATAGTCTGTGTTGCTTTACATCAAACTGGACATAAGTACTGGTCACATGGGTCACTACACCAAATAATGACAATGTCATGATTTTAATCTAGCCACTTATCACTAGAAGATACAGTAGAGATATCTGCTAAGGATGAAATATGTTGCAAAGAAGTTTCTTGCTTTCTGCCAAAGTAAGTCCTTAAGGCTAGGGCAAACATTGCTTCATCATTTGAACACCTGCATGTTTACTTGAATTTTTGAGTGTTACAGACACAATCACCGACTCCTATTTTAATTAAGTCCAATGAATATAACCTGTAACCTTGTACACTGTACTTTGTTCAACTCGTTTCCCTTCTTAAAATAATTACGGCATGTGACTCTGTGTAATCATGTTCAAATCAAAGCTCATTAACATTATGAAATTTATAATAGAAAAAAACATTTTCCATTGACAGAAGAAAGAAAGTAGTCATCCAATATAAAGCAGTATGTCAGATTCATCTGAAAAAAAGATTATCTTCAAGACTTATTATGTACCCTGGCAAAACATGATATAGCCTAGTTAGACTAAGCCAGATTACAGGAAAGTCATAGCAGTGTGTCTCATTTATTGAAAAATGTATCTTACACTTATACAATTGAGTCAGTCTAGTCCCTGGTGAAACATGGTGCATCCTAGCCAGATTACAGGAAAGTTATAGTACTACATCAACTTTATAAAAAAATAAATAAATAAAATAATAATAATATCAAAGACTGTTCTGCTTTACAATAAGCCACATGGTGCAGTAGATGAAATAGTATATATATTGAATTTCAACATTCTACAAAATAAAATGTTGTTTCAAACTTATCAGGAGAAAGTTGTTATGATTTGGAGTCATTTTTTTAAAAAAAAAATGTCTGATTCTGTTATACTAAAAAGGAAAAGAGTTAATCTCAATCGCCTATAGTTCCACTAAAGTATCAAATCTTATATCACTGTCTGTGAGAAGTTTGTTGGTAATAATGCATCCTTTGACAATATAGAAATCAAGTGATGAGGGGTCTAATATCACTGACCCCCACAAAGTAACTGGCTTTGTACAACGTACAAAGAGATGTCAAAAGGTTTCAAATAATCTCTCTTCAAAAGATGGTTTTCTGTTTCTTTTACCTACAGTTAATAAATGTCATTGGATACCACATATATTAGTAAATAACGCCAGATTTATTCTTAACAGTGTTATAGAAAAAAATTAGCATCTTCTACACAAGCTGAAAACTGACACCAGATTAGATTACTTTGAGATTTTTATGTTTATACAGAAAAGGTGGAGAGTTAAGAAAAACCATAGCAAAACAGTCAATGATAGCATCTCAAAGCACTAAATAATAATAACTTTTGAGAAAAGAATATCTTTTTAAAACGGTTTTTCTAACCTTTCTTTTATTCTCCCAGCGTATTATCACCAGCACAAAAATAGAGGCTACAAATAATCTATGGTACTCAATAAACTTTAGTAAAACCTTCATGATTACATGATCTCTTTTCTGAAGTGAGAACCTTCCATTGGCACCTCAAAGAGCATTGAAAGCTTCCTTAGTTGCTAAACAAGCTCCCTCCTCTGACAGAATTCATGATGGGACCGAAATGTTGGCTCGTCCCCCAAAATATATTAAAAGGCTCAGATCTTGATCTAATAGGACCCATTTATGTATATTGCTTTTACAGATGGTGCAAGAAGGCTGGGACACCAACACTTAATTCAAGTCATTACCAGCAGCTCTTGAATTCCTGAATCACAGATTAACATCAATGTATCAGAGTTATGAGGCAGTAATCCTGGCTCTGAAGCACTTCACATATCATATGTTTGAATGACTGTTGGTTGCAGTAGGCACAGACAACACCATATTCGTGGCATATACAAGTAAGTAAAAGTGTATCCTGAATCCCTAATACTTCACACAAAAACCTGACAAATTGTTGTACATAAAACAAGAAAATTCAGGAGAATAGTAGTGTGTTATCAGCTTTAGTTACGGATTGGACACAGATAAATGTCCAAACCACACACATTATGCTGGACTGACAAAGTCGGCTGACTGGCAGTATTTTTCCTTCAGAATACAAAATACAAAATAAAATTAAATTAAACTAGAGGATTGCTTGCAAAAAAAAGATAATGTTTTTGCACAGCAAAAACAAAGCGTCCCAAAAAGGATATAAAGGTGAGTGCTAAAGTATTAAGAAATGCTCTGCTTATAGCCTTATACTGTTGTGGCAACCAAAGTCTGCGTAGTTTATTAGGTATTGAGCAATCACAAAATGGCATATATTGATATATGGCCACCTGTATGTCAAACATGTAATACAGCTCAATGACATGTATTTAACACTTGTGATAACAGATTGTTTTCGAGATATAAGCATTTTTGTGTTTTGCAATTTTTGCGAAAAATTCAAAAATTCAAATGGCCGCCATTTTTGGACAAATGTTTTTGGAAAAACAGGATGGCTACTCCACAGAGATACCCCGCGGATCAAAAATTTTGTCGAAATTGCTCTATCTAGCATGGTTTTCGAGATATAAGCATTTTTGTGTTTTGTAATTTTTACACAAAATTTGAAAATTCAAAATGTTAGTTAATCTGCAGAGATAACCTGCGGGTCAAAAATTTCGTCGAAATCGCTCTGTCTCATGTTTTGCAATTTTTCCGAAAAATTCAAAATGGTCAACATTCTTGGCGTGACAAAATTTTTTCTAAACTTCGGATGGCTAATCCTCAGAGATATCCTGTGGGTCAAAACATTCGCCGAAATCGCTCTACCTCACACAGTTTTCAAGATAAAGGCGTGTTGTGTTTTCCTTATTTGGAAAATTCGTAATGATTAATTAATCATTAATTACTCAGCGATTTCTTAACCAATCAAGGCCAAAATCTAATGATTTCCAGATTTTAATAGAATGAATGTATTTGCCAAGTTTCAACTGAATAGATAAAATCCCTTTCAAGTTATCATCCGAACAAGCTTACACATTGAAAAAAGACATTTTTGGCGCGACAAAATTTTTTCTAAACTTCGGATGTAATGATTAATTAATCATTAATTACTCAGCGATTTCTTAACCAATCAAGGCCAAAATCTAATGATTTCCAGATTTTAATAGAATGAATGTATTTGCCAAGTTTCAACTGAATAGATAAAATCCCTTTCAAGTTATCATCCGAACAAGCTTACACATTGAAAAAAGACATTTTTGGTCATGTGACCTCTCTGACTGGTCGAAATGACCTCTCTGCAGCATATTCAAAAATTTCCCCAGGGCTACTGAGTACACATGCCAAATTTGGAAAGAATCCGCCCAATGGTGGACGTGGCAGAGCCAGTGGAGCCTGATTTCCTCCCATATACACGCGCCTCGCAATAAACAAGCGTCCCACAATTAATTAACCTTAAACTCGGTACATCAGTATTACCAGTTACATAATTCATGCAAGGTTTCACCATCAAAGAAGGGAAGGAGGTCAAATCTGACCACAAAAGATTTCCAGCAATTAATTTCATATACCTTGGTTTCACATCCCAAACCTCTATGACCAAATTACAAGCATTGGTGGAGGGGTCAAAGGTCAAACGTGACCACATCAAAAGATTCTCAGCCAATGATTTCATATAGGTTAGATTGACATCCCAAATAGGTAAGACCAATAATAAGGGAGTTATAAGAACGTTTCAATTTTGAGGATATCTACTGTTATTTGACTTTCAAGGAGGGATCTAAGGTTGTCGTGGCAACAATTTTTACCATTGCACAAAACCCACTCAATTGCAGTTCCCCTTGGGATAAACAAATCATGAAATTTTGGTTAAAATCTGTGCAGGGGTTAGACCTGTAGAGCATCTAAAATTACATGTCCAAAAACAAGAAAAGTGGTACCAAGTGGTAACACTTTTTGCTAGATATCACCAAAAAGTTATAAACCCAAAAGCCTCCATATCCAATTTGGTTGATATATGTAAAATGTTGTTCCTTTAAATCAGTTAAAATGATGCCTGACCTTGGATGATGGATGACAGAAAAAAAGTAAAAATGATATCCTCTCTGGAAACAATATAATGGATGTAATTCTGTTATAACTGGGAGTTTAAAGCCATCTTAATGTAAAGTACTTACCTAGGGCCAGTTACATAATACATATAAAATTTGTATACAATCTGTCAAGCCATTTTTAGTATTCAATACATTCATTTTACTTTGTGACCTTCATATAGGACACGCCTTTAGGACCAGATATGTCCACATGCTAAATTTAAATTAAATCTGTCAAGCCATTTTTGAGATACTGTCTGGAAGCAAAAATAAATAAATTAATTAAAAAACAACAATAATAATAACAATAGAACAAAAAACAACACAGTTATGGTCACCGTAACATAGTGGACATCTCTATAAGCACTTACATCGACATGCCAAATCTGGAATTCATGGGGGGGGGGGGGGGGGGGGGGGGGGAGAGATTTTTACAATCTGTTTTTCTATTGAATACACTGTTTATATTATAATATAAGCAAAATATACATTCAAATGGATTTTTTTATGTGTTTGTAAACATTTTTGGTCCTCTGAGTAACTGTGCTATTAACCGTGTAACTGTGAAAACATAAAGAAAAAAATTAAATTAAAATCGACAAGCCGTTTTTGAGATACTTTCCAGGAACGAACTGTGGCGATGATGACAATGCTGACAAAGGAGACAAAGCAATCCCTATCTAACCCCCACCCGCCCCCCTTCCAGCATAAATGCTAGTGACACACAAAATGTAGCTTAACGAGGCCTAAAGCAGTAAGAGTCAAGAGTGGATACCACTGCTGGAGTACCTCTCATGTATTCAAAATATACCTATTGATGAAAGGTTAAGTTGTTTACATTGTAAAATATAAATAATATATATACATGTAATTGCATTAGTTGGTACCAGCCTTTCTTCACAATTAGTAATAGTTCTGTACAAATCCAAATGATTGAAAAAACACTATATATAAGTGTGAGTCTAAAAAGTCATGTTGAAAAACTTGAAATAACCATACTGAAGTATTTTTCGATTTTCTGTATCTTATGTCGTATTTGAAACATGAAATCCAGTGTCAGATAAACTCTTCTTAAAAGTACGAAATACCAAATACATGTATAAGGCAATGAATTCAACTTACATTTGTAACATTTGCCCCTTTTGGAGGATTTATGATAAGCCACATCCATTTTTTTTATCAAAATGAAACTAGTAATACAGTTATTCATAAATTTAAAAAAATACTTGGATAGAGTTAAACTAGACACTATAAAGGAGGCAATTCTTCATGACATTTTAGAATGGATGTTTCAAAAGAAATGGCTTGGTTCATTGACTGAACCGGAATTGTACCTGCTTCAAAATATGTAACACATGTTTAGCTCTCTTTGACATTCCTACTGATGCAAAAAAGATGTTTTTAGTCATACTCATCCACCACTCTTTAAAGAAGTAACGTACCATGGCTGAAATCAGAGTTTATCTGGGTTTGCAGTACTGGCAAATGTACACTCAACAAGAATTCCATATTTAACAAGATTTCCAATCATGGAACCAGTAATTAGAAATATGATGCACTGTTGTAAGTAGGTGGATTAAAGGAAAAATAACAGGATGACCAAGGACAAACACATCACTGCTTGTAATGTCCACTCTGTGAATGATGTGAAAGTGTATCTGTTCACTGGTAAAACCATGACTCCATGTCAAATCTGCTGACATATCTAAAATACTGTTCCTTAAAGGGTTCAACTGAAATGTTATGTAAATGTCAGCACTAAAAATGCTTTCACATAGTTAAGAAGTAATCCCATGTAAGCTATCAGCTCAATAAACTTTCATCAAATTTGGCCAAGATATGTGAAACACTTTTCCTTTTATTTAACACCATGTTGTTTACACATATTCCTGGCCATGGTTAAATGAGATATGAAGAGATGTATTGGACGATATGACAGGAAACTGGTATTTCAAATTTTGAATTTGGATGGTGGTTCTAGGCTTTTGTAAATATGTTTGTTAAATATCTTTAAAATGCTTGCAAAAGATGAGTTCCTGACCACTGATCATACTGGATATTGAGTGAAAATCATTATATGTGGATGCTTTACTTAGATACAGATATAATATTTACACCATTTTGAAGACCAATTATTGCACTGTATAACAGGTTTGGTTTGAAGGAAATTCAATGAGTAATTTCAGAAATTTTTAGAAATAAGAACTTATGATTTCTGTGATAACAGTTCCACCAAATATTCATATGATATTTTGTTTAGCTTTTCTTAAAAGTTACTGATTGTCATACCAAAACAACAGTAATTTGATACAGAAAAACTTTTTCTTATTTGTTTCAATTGTTCTGCTGTCAAGAGTTATTCTTCTGTTCCAGGTTTCTATTTCTATGTGGTGTACATCATCTACCCCCACCCCCTCATGTATGTAGTTATGATGGCAGCAAAAATGCAGAAAATGTAGCTATCACTTACAACAACTTGACAAGAAAGTGGTTAAATGAGATATGAGGAGACTTCCAATGTACTGAACAACATGGCAGGAAAGTGGTTAAATAGGATTATGAAGAAACTTCATATGTACTGAACAACATGGCAGGAAAGTGGTTAAATAGGATATAAAGAGACTTCCAATGTACTGACCAACATGGCAGAAAAGTACCGGTAGTTAAATAGGATACAAAGACACTTCCAATGTATTGGACAACCTGGCAGAAAGTGGTTAAATGAGATATACTTCCAATGTACATGACGATAAGACAGTAGAGTAGTTAAATATGATATGAAGAGGCTTCCAGTGTTTCAGACAACATGGCGCAAGAGTGGTTAAATGAGATATGATTATATACTCATACAAAGTAATCATGCAACTTTTTATTCATTAAAAAAATGGATTCAACACAAGTAATTAAGTTATTGCCCATGTACCAGGCAACTTGGCAGCAAAGTGGTTAGACATTAAATGAAGCAGCTAGGTTTGCAAGTGTTTGACCTGTGTGAGAGAGGTGGTGTCAGGCATGACAATGTAATGAGAGGTTGTTCTGTGTTCTGGGAGTGTCATCAGTTTAATGTCTGTGATTACCTCCTTGAATGATGCACGTGGAATTAAGTGCAAAACTGTCTGAAATCTTTTACATTATACAACAGAATTTTTTTCAACCAAACTACAAAGAAACATAGTTCATTATATTGACAGGTAGAGGGAGTTTAAACCACCAGTTATTCCATCCGATATCTATCAGAATATGTTGATAAAAATAGATAAATGCTTACGTACATGATAAAAAGTCACATTAAGTACAAAAAAAATGGTAAGAGAGAGGATGACATAAAGCATCAGTTGTAAAAAGTGGGCGAGATATATGTTAGTAATTGTAAGGGAATTATAATCACAGGGTATGGTAATGTGGCATTGTTTCACAGACTAGTCACATTTCAAATATGTGCAGTAATCGAGGCCTATAAAATAACATAAAAACAGCCTGTCAGTCTTGGAGGGTGTGTGTATTTTTTCCCATATCACAGAGACTATCAGTGAATAGATTGAATTTTATTAAAGGCCAGGGCTGACAAATGTAATGAAAGCTTGTGTAACTTGGACCATGTATTTTCCTCTGACTTCTGACAGTAAGATGTTATCAATGTCTCCTAATTGCTCTAGGTATGTCCCCCAAATTACAATGGCTGTAGCTTATTCCATAGAAAAGACAATGCCAGTTTCCATGAATGGTCAAGGTGAAAGATTGTTACTAAATAAAGACTTTCCAATATGTTGTAAAGTGTTATTTTTTGTGACCGAAGTAAAGCACCTAAATGCACATTCATACCAAGAGATCAAAGACTTTTGACTAATCTCCATTTAAACACACTTAGTAATACTTAATATAGCTTGTATATTTTATTACTAAAATCGATTTCACTTATCCTTTAATTATGAACATAATCTAGTATCTTTAATTGGTACTGCACTAAATGAAGACTTTAGTGGTGCATGTTATATTTGAATGTTTTAAAGGTTCCACAGCCCAAAAAGACTCAACTGAGAAAAACTGAAATAATATGGGACTCCTTTAAAAAGGGGTTAACTCTAGCTTATTGGCTTAATTTGGGGCATATTAATTAAAACAGCAGGCTGAATCAAACTTTGGTCATGGAAGCAAAGAAAAGTATGGTTTCTGTATGTTGTTTCACAGAATCAAACTCAAATTGACATCATAGACTCAGTAAGTTCACTTCAACTGCCAGCCTAAACTATATGGAGTCTGTACATCAAACAACTAAATTATTGATAAAACAAACTGCTGTTATGATATGGTCTCATCAAGTGGAATAACTTGTTCCAGCCTTTGGGAATTTTCAGATAGAACTGTGACAAAAGAGGATATTTCCCGAAACTATGTCACAAACTGGAAATGAATGGTCATGATACATTTTACAAATGCTTCAACAATGCAATAAGCAATTGTAAATTTGCAAAAAAAATATATAACTTTCCACTAGGTCACCATTTAAAATAATACCAAATAATCACTATTTTTTCATAAATTTAGCATCAAGGGAGATCAGAAACTCAAGGTAGTCACAAAAGCCATAAATCAGTAAAGAATTTCTCACAAGTCAAGGAAATAGAAAGGACATTTCCTCACTGGCAAATCTCTCAATACACTGGCAAAACTCTCAATACACTGACAAATCTCTCAACACACAGACAAATCTCTCAATACAGTGACAAATCTCTCAACACACAGACAAATCTCTCAATACACTGGCAAATGTCTCAACACACTGGCAAATTTTTCAATACACTGACAAATCTCTCAACATACTGGCAAATTTTTCAATACACTGACAAATTTCTTAATACACTGGCAAATTTCACATTTCTTTCTTTGACACATTTGTGTGAGGTTCTCAGTGGCAAACTGGTTACCAAAACCTTGGCATCTCATCACAGGCTGTCACCTCTTTGTGGGTTCCACTCCCACAAGTGATAATGCTAAGGATCCGTCCAATATGACCCTGGCTGTTAAATGGTACATAAAACCATAACTTTAACCTTTGACTAACACATTTGTGAGCATCAGTGAGAGACTCCTGTTTAACACCCCAGGAATATTGAGACCAGTTCAAGGCCTCTGTTATGTGAGACCAACAGTGACTTCCACACCCAAGCTCCTACTTGATAAACTAACATAAAAAGAAGACAATATTGACAAATATAACTGTGTTTGTGTCATATTCAATTATCATTATGTCTAACTGTGACCTGGGTATTACTAGGCTGATATAAACTTGTGTATGCAGGCACTTCCCCAGTGAATAACTGGCCACCATTATTCTATAGGTAGAACAACAGACCAGTGAAAAGACTTACTTAATTTACATCATCCCAACTAACATTATTTATGTCAAAATTACTTTGGATAATTAATATCAATATGTATCATATATTTAAAATTGTATTTCAATCAGCAGGAAATTGTCGTCCATTCAATGGCCAATTTTCCACTGGCCAATTGTCCGCTGGTTAAATGTGCACTGGCCAAAAGTCCCACACAAATGACACCCTCCATACTATTACTGTTCAAAGTACTAAGTCCATGAATGTTAATACTCATATGTAACAGCTATAATAATTTTACTATTTACATTTATTCTATTCTGTCAAACAGGTTCTAATTTAGTTTTTGAGGTGTTGTCTTAACAGAAATCATTACATCCATCATAAAGATGCAAGGACAACTTAACTTCTATCAGGTAAAATTAGAATGTTGTTTTTGTTTTCTCTTTGCTACTTTGTGGTTTTTCAGCAAAAATTGACTGTAAACAATAAAACACCCACGGGAGGAAATACTTCACCTCGTGTCCCCATCATGGCATTCTTGAGATTTATGTAATTTATGCTTCACATAATTGATAGACAAAGCTTTTCTCTCCTGTTATTTACATCCTTAAAACCTACACAAGAAAAAACAAATAAAAGAGAACAACAACACCCTAAAAACCTGAGTAATTGATCCTCATACTATGCACTACTTTATACTAATTAGAGCTTCTGAGGTCGTTTCAAGTTACTGAAGTGAGTTCAAAAGTATATGAAGTGTTTCATCTTACCGCTGTCTCTTTATTTTAAATGTTTAGTTTTTGGTATACAAAGAAAAATGTGATTTAATTTCTAAATAGCATAAGAGAGATACATTGATGTAGTAAAATAAGACTTAAGAGGGTGATACTGTTGTCCTTCCAACATTCATATCTGAATAATTAGGCAATAACTGAAAACATGAACACCTTGTATAACAATAAAAAAAAATATCATTCTGTATTTTTTAAAACTGAAATATCTCTTATTTTTCCACTTGTTTGATGTCTAAGAAAACGTAGGTTAAGTCTCACACTTTAAATGCAGCGATTTAATGCAATCTCAACTCAGACTATGGCACACTGCATGATTTTGATTTTATTTATGACAAAAAGATTAAACCAGAAACTGTTCGGAACCAAAATACTAAATCCTGATTTGTACATGACAAAAATACTGATGTCCTTAGGCAGAAGAGGAGACATATCATTCAGCTAAATTCAGTCTTTGAGATATTCTGTTTAACTTGAGAATTTTCTCACATAGACATAAATCAACAATACTTGAAAACTTCCCCCTCAGTTTCGCTTCTGTTTGAGACAATCAATAACTTCAAACAATGAAGATGAAAATGGTCAAAATATGATTTAACATAACACATGATTTTTGTATAGTGCTTATAATTTGATGTCTCCAAGCGCTGCTAAATAAAAATTGCATAGCATAAGCATGTGTAAACAAGAACGTTTTGAGCTGTTTTCTAAAGTCTAACAGTGATTTTGAGGATCAGATGTTCACAGGTAACTTGTTCCACAAACCAGGAGCAGCATCAAAAAGGCCCGCTTTCCATAGTTATTTCTAGACACTTTTACAGGGTATGTTAAATTGAGGCTGTTGGATGATCTAGTGTATCTGCTGGACTGTGATAGTGAAAACAAGGCCACTGCCGCAGCATTTATCTCCCGCCTGGAATCAGTAATAATGGAGAACTAAATGAGATAAGGGCTTTATAGTAAGATAACCCCACTTGACATTGAAGAATGGGTCAAAGGTAAAAGTCAGCAGTCTCAGGCCTTTACTTCCTTTAAGTTGTTTTCACATTTGGAACCCCTATTAGCAATGATAAGGGAGATATAAGGCCTTTTTAATAGGATAATCCCATTTAACATGTGATAAGACAGCCATTTTGGCTTCGAAACTAGGTCAAATTACTATCAGCTTAACTTTCCTGGCCATATATATTTTGCGCATATTTGATGAACCTAGCTGCAATATTTCACGTTTTAGAGCATCTTAATGAATTTTAAATAATTGGATATGGTTGCCATTTTGTTTTTCAAAGTAAGGCCAAAATTTTTCTCAGACAAAACATTTGAAGGCCAAGAGTTTTAATGGTCTGAACCTGTAAGAGCAATATTAGGGGAGATAGAAGGCCTCCTAAAATGTAAATTTGATGAAGCTAGCTGGAATTTTCGACATTTAGAACAACTGTATGATTTTTAAACAATTGGCTATGGCGGCCATTTTGTTTTTCAAAATGAGGCCAAAATTTTGCATAAACATTCCTTGCAAATTTGATGAAGATGTCTTTATAAATGAATAAGATATTAAGGTTTATGCTGAAACCTGACAAACGGATGCACGGACGGATGCACAAACAGATGCACACACGCATGGAAGCTGTTTACAATTTTAGAGCACAGCCTTTGCTTTTCATGGTCTGTCTTTACAATCTGAAGCCACAGCACCAATAATATGGGAGAAATAAGAACAATTTAGTGTGACGACCTTGAAGCAGGGGTCAAAGGTCAAATTCAACACATGGAAAAGATTACCAGGCCATGACTTCGTACAAGTTGTTTTCACATTCCGAACCTCTAGGAGCAATATTTGGGGAGATATAAGGCCTTTTTAATAGGATAATCCCATTTGACATTAAACATGCGATATGGCGGCCATTTTGTTTTTGAACTAGGTCAAATTTATTATCAGGCTAGCTTTTCTAGCCATATAGCTTTTGTGCAAATTTGATGAAGCTAGCTGGAATATTTCAAGATTTGGAGCACCTTTACGATTTTCAAACAATGAGCTATGGCGGCCATTTTGTTTTTCAAAATGAGGCTAAAATTTTTCAGAGACAGGTTTTCATAGCCATAAATATTCCCTGTAAATTTGGTGAAGATATGCAATATTTGGGGAGATATAAGGCCTTTTTTAATAGAATAACCCTGTTTGCCATTAAACATGCGATATGGCGGCCATTTTGTTTTTTGAACTAGGTCAAATTTATTATCAGGCTAGCTTTTCTAGCCATATAGCTTTTGTGCAAATTTGATGAAGCTAGCTGGAATATTTCAAGATTTAGAGCGCCTTTACAATTTTCAAACAATTAGCTATGGCGGCCATTTTGTTTTTCAAAATGAGGCTAAAATTTTTCAGAGACAGGTTTTCATAGCCATAAACATTCCCTGCAAATTTGGTGAAGATATGCAATATTTGGGGAGATATAAGGCCTTTTTAATACGATAACCCTGTTTGACATTAAACATGTGATATGGCGGCCATTTTGTTTTTTGAACTAGGTCAAATTTATTATCAGACTAGCTTTTCTAGCCATATAGCTTTTGTGCGAATTTGATGAAGCTAGGTGGAATATTTCAAGATTTAGAGCACCTTTAGGATTTTCAAACAATTAGCTATGGCGGCCATTTTGTTTTTCAAAGTGAGGCTAAAATTTTTCAGAGACAGGCTTTTATAGCCATAAACATTCCCTGCAAATTTGGTGAAGATATGTTCATAAATGAATGAGATATTAAGGTTTATGCAAAAACGTGACGGACGGACGGACGTACGGACGTACGGAAGGCGTTTTATAATCTCCCGACCACGGCCTTCGGCCGGCGGGAGATAAAAAGCTCACTGATGAAAGGTGGTCCTAGGCCATGTAATGCCTTGTAGACATTAGTGAAGACACTGAAGTTGATCCTCTGTTGGACTGGAAGCCAGTGAAGCTCTTGTCTTACTTTACTATTAATGATCTGATTTACTCATTTTCATGATGACATGGGCAGCTGAATTTTGTACAACAACTTGCAGCTAATTCAAGAAAGTTTTATTGATTCCTACTAGCAAACAATTAACAGTCTAGTTGGGACAAAACCAAGCCGTTTATAGAGGTAGAGGCGGTTGAGAGGTTTCAGGTATGATCATATTCCTGTATAAATTACACTTTTTTTTAAGAGGCATAAATACTCAGGGGGGCATCGTATTGTCAATAAAAAAAAATAAATAAATAAACTAAGATCCTGTTGCTAAAAGCCCAACAAAAAATTCCCCCCTACACCCAAATTTCATGCATATTCTTGCATCAGCCATTTTATAAATCAATTTATACATTCTTAAGTTGCAAACTGCAGATTGAATATCTGGTAGTGGCAAAAGTGCACAATAAAACAAAGGAAGTTTGTTTACTTTATAAGTTAGTCAAAGTTCACCAGTGAGTTAAATGTTGCTGAATTTGAGATGTTTTTTTATACCGGTAATTCATTTGGTTTTAAATGCTAAGATTTATTGTATTTCAACCATGAAAATATAAAAACTTTTTACAGTAGGGCAAGGTCGGTAGCAGATTTCCCCTTTCGGTATCCTGTAGAGAATTGTCACAGATTTAGAAAGATACTTAAGTGACTTAGACAGAGACTTAAGTGAAATGTTAGAAATTTATGCAGAGACTTATGTGGATTGTTACAAACTTTAAAGGAGACTTAAGTGAATTGTTAGAGACTTAGACAGAGACTTAAGTGAATTGTTAGAGACTTAGACAGAGACTTAAGTGAATTGTTAGACATTTAGACAGAGACTTGAGTGAATTGTTTGAGACTTGTACACTTAAGTGACTTGCAGAAAAGGTTAAAACACAGAGGTTCAACTAAAAAATTTATGAGTAATACAGACCCGAGGATTGACCATTTTCTCCAGATCTTTTTTGGCTCTCTTCACACTGTCATCAAGACCAATTTTCTTGTTCTTTAAACCTATCAAATATCAAAATGTATAAAGTACATGACTTTGTTAACAAAGTAATATCTCATTACTATTAATTAATCTCTAATCCTTATGAAATATCAAAATGTATAAACTACATTTACTACATTTGGGATGGATTTGTATCAAAAAAGTGTATATGGGGAGGTGGCCAATGCAAAACCGTACCGATTCCGGGACTTCACATTTTAGTACACCCCAACCAAACATGGACATTTCCTCTTCACGACAGAGCAATAAACGTCCCCAAATGCACAAAATATGAGACAAATGTGTACAGTTTCTTCAGATTTCTGATTTATTTCGAATATTTTAAGTTTTGCTTCCATTTTAGTGTTGACAAACGAGACTGGGGTTATAAAGTGACATAACTAAAACATGGTAGTTCAACTCGATCAACATAACCACTAATACTGTATAAAGTCTACAAATGCATGAAAATTGGTGATAAACACTTATAATTTTTCAGATTTGGGTTATGTTTCTAATATTTGAACTCTTCTTTCTATTATATGTGTTGACAATTAAAGTGGCGGATGTAAAATCTCAAGACGGTATTTCATTAAAATGCTCTCGATACTGAGATACCGGGCCTACCGACCCATTCCTATTAACAATTAATAAGTGATCTCTAATTGTTTTTTCATAATGTATAAATTAGGTATTAACAAAGTAATATCTCATCCTTATCAAATATCAAAATGTATAAATTATATTATAATAAAGAAATATCTAACCCGAGTCAGTTTTATTTTTTTTTGTGATTTTTGCAGTTACATCTTCTTGCTAGTGAAATTTAAGGAACAATGATTTAAGAACCTTGATTCCTCTTTTATATAGTCACTGAATGAGCAAGGTTTTTAACATTAGCACTGGTTGGTCAAACATACTTATAATGGTGAAAAAACAACTGGACTATCACGTATCATACAGTAGACACAGGAATAAATCAAAACAGTATTTTGTTGATATAACAGGAAAAGTAGCCATATCTAACACACACACACACACACACCCCCCCCCCCCAAAAAAAAAGAAGAAAATACATAACACATAAATAAATAAGTCAGGCTTTAATATTGATGACAAAATATGTCTCTTGGGTTGACAGTTGAACCTTGTGGGTAGTCTATAAATCAGTGTGTGTGTGTTTATGTGTGTGCTGACTGCAACACTAAAAGTCCTACAAATCTCTTGACACCACCTGACTTTAAATATAAGAGATTAAAGAAATGTCCCACTGGCCTGATATATAGCTGTCGCTCTTTGTTCTCTGCACTTTGGGTCTGTTTCCCCGCAGTGTCATTAACCGTACTGTAAAATTGTCTCATCTTTCTATTTCTAAATGTTTAGCAAAACCTCAAACCACAAAAGAGATTTATTGTAGTTGGTTCTAACCAAACAGCAAATATTTTGCATGAACTGGAATGTATAAATAGTGAAAAAAAACTTCAAAAAATGTATATTTGATGATTTAACTGGACCCTGATTTAGGTATGCCACCTGAGATTTATGCTAATCACTATAAATAATCCTAAATAATCGGAAATTTAAAACTATGGATTCCATACAAGAAATAGAACAATGTAAGCTGCATGTTATATATGTGGGAATTTTAAACTTCAAAGGCTAAATGACCTTGCAACTTGACCATTTGAGTCTTTTGAAAAAGATTAAATTGTATTTTATCAGCATTTTTCATTGCAAGCTTAAGTTGTTCAATGCAAAAAAGAACCCTTATAGATATTAATTATCGCTGCAAACATAGAGATCCATTCTCTGTATCAGTAGGAAATACAATGCTAGGTTTCTATGTTATTTGAAAATTGATGATACTTAATGAGAATAATTGACAAATGAAGCACATTGGCATAATCGACAATAGGCCTTTATCAAGACCTACACATGAGACTTGCAAAAATCAAATCAAAAATTATTTTAATTTTACATTACTACTTATTCCCTTGGTGTTTAAGTTTCACAAGTCCAAATCAATATGGAATATATTATGTCCTCTAAATCTTCACTTCAGTAGGCTGTTTAAGTCCAGCTCAGACAGTGGTGAATTTTAATGGTGAATGCAAAGAGGAAATCTGTTGATGTTCATGATTAATTTCTCATTGTTCTTCCATTAACTCCAACCCAATTCATCATTCACCTTACAGCTATGACAGTAAACTGTTGTAAGTCCTTCAATGATCAGTTGCCAACAAGTGATACTAATTTCGTGTTCTAAGTAAATTCTGTGGATCTAATTCCTTATTCTCAACTCATTCTTTCTCTTTGGCAGGAGAGTGTTCACAGCTGGTGTTAATTCTGCCATACCAATAGCTTATCTGTTGGGTATTTGTGTGAAATTTGCCAGAAAAGTTCACCAGTGGTGTAGGGTATTCTCATTATAACCACGCTTTGTTGCGGTTTAATCTCAGTACACTTGAAGAAAGTCAAAGAACATCACAGAAATCTGGAGTTTTATTTTATCATTTGACTCCAGTTTCGTGTCTTTCTTTCACAATTTTTGGCAACTTTTAAATCACCCTGATTCTCGTGTATTCTCCAAGGTTATCACAGTATTGATTTTGATATTTTACCCCCATTTTTACCTGTTAACATTCTCATGTAACATTCTCATGTATTCTCGAAGGTTATCACAGAATTGATTTTGATATTTGACCCTTTTTTACCTGTTAATGTCTGCGGAGAAAACTGTCTGTTCAGATGAACAGGAGGTCCAGATTGTACTGCGAAGTGATTATACAAAAATCTAGATTTCACTGGTTTGCTTTTGACAGACAGAAGTCGATTACAGTACAGAAAAAATATGACACAAAACAAGTGATAGAATCCTTACCGATGACTTCTTTCTTGGTCTTTTCATATACTTCTTCCACAAGTGCAAAGCTCTTCTCCAACTCCACAAAGGAAGGCATTCGCTGCTCGATTTCCTCAGCCTTCTCCACTTCTGACTCTGTGAGTGTTACTATCTCTTCCTAATAGTAAGACACTGAGGTTTAGGTCAAGTACATAGTTCTTATATGAAATATGTGAATTGGGGATACTGAAAAAAAATATGTTCTGGCATATCCAAAAGGCTAACAGAAAGTGAAATTTCTCCAAAAAAAACATGACAATCCTGATCAAAAATATATTAAAAACAACAAAAATACGACATAAAAGTGTACAACTTACATAGATTTAGGGTTTAAAATGGCAATACTGATGGATGTCTTTGCATATCAATATCGGGAACTCTGCTTAAGCACATAAACAAAGCTAAAATGTCTTCCAAATTCCACTTCAGCCCCAGTGTGTTTTGCTATCTCCTCCTAATAACAACAGACTAGCGAGAGAGAAAAAAAACACACAAAAACAATACAAGGATTGTTATTAGCAAAGTCTGGCACATTGTTTCAAAACTATTTTTGCAAACACCATTATGTAACATATAACCACATTCTTACAAGAAATAGATTTATGAGAATATCTTAACATGATGCATTCTTCATAAGGATGTAGGATGACTATCTATCACAATAGCGGCCTCTCTGGTCTTGCGGTTACGCCGGTTAGAGTGTTCGACATCAGAGAGAGAGGTCAGGGGTTCGAGCCTAGGCCAGGTCAATGAAATAGCACCCTTGGAGAGGGTACTTGAGCACATATATATGTCCTACATCACCCAGATGTATAAATGTGTGCCAACATTAATTAGGGAAGTAAACCTGTGATAAGCAAGAACTACACCTATTGTTTTCACCCGTTTTCATACCCCACGTCTGTGCAAAGAAGCAATTGTATTAAGTAGCCAAGGCTGCCTACACCTGTCCTTGTCCGTACTTTTTGTGATCTGTGTCCGTGCAAGGAAGAGACGGGCCTAGACCTGTTTTGTCACAGGCACTGATGCAATACGACGTAATATTGACGTCATAACTAGGAAGCGTAGCCAACATGGAGAAGCTGAGTAACAAAAAATAACTGGTAAGGTTACTTGAAGGTTGTCCGATATTGGATATTATTTTCACTAGTGTAGTTGCAAAAACGGACATGGCAACAGATATGGGGCATGGAGACGGAGACAGAAAATGATAGGTGCAGTTCTACACACAGACTTGCATTTCTGTTTACGAGTAGAGTCATGCAAAAGAAACCAGAAATAAGTACTGACCAGAAAAATGACTTTTATTCAAATGAAGTTGCAAATACTGTTCTATATAATGGATATATAATAGGCCTTGTCCTCTTTATAATAAACTATGAGTAAAATAAAATTGCATAGAGATAAAGTGGCATCCTTTTCAAAAGACATATAAAAACTATATTTTTCACCAAATTTTCAGATTTTTCAGCTGATTGTACCCCAATAGGTATTTTTGTGAAGACTGAAAAATTCCTAAACTTTGAGTGGTTATAAAGCTTTATGAAGTCATGACTACAAAAGGCCTGTCCTATTGATAAAAACATATACTTCTCAGTTGCCTCTACTTAGGTTAAGTATGTCATAATAACTGAAAGTATACAACCACTCCTGTGTCAGTGAGAATAAAACCACGCCCTTTTTCTGAAAGGCAGTATCAGTCACATTATTAAATTAAAGGAATTATTATTGCCACATGTATTATAGTCAGTGTGAAAGTAGGGTTTTAAGTCCCCTTCAACAGCCAGGGTCATATTGGGACAGGTCCTCATTGCCACTTGTAGGACTTGAACCCACAGAGGTGATAGCCTCTGATTAGATGCCAAACTTGCAAACCACTAGGCCACCGAGGACCACCTCCACATGTATTACAATCATCCTGCACCTCCACCTGGGGAGTGAGCGGATTGTAATTACATCATTACATCTGTCTTTTTGCTTGTCTGTGCACCTAAGTCTAAAACTGTATATCAGATCAATGTCATATTTTCACACGGGGGGGTCTGTCAATGGCTCCCCAAAGATCATCCGGATCCCAAATCCAGAATTTGTTTTTGTTACTTTTTCTGCAAATATATACATGCACAAGTCAAATTTATAACAGGGTTATATTTTCATAGAAGGTGGGGTCTACCTGTGGCTCGGTCTGCCTCAAAGTTGATACAGATCAATGATCCTGGTCCAGATCAGAAATAAAAACCCCTCCCCGCCCCCTCCCCCCAAAAAAAACAAACTTGTTTCTTCAGCGCTACCCACAGGCAAGGATTTGTGCATTCTCAGGCAGGACCAGTTATTGCTATTTCCTGTGGACTTGAACTCAGTTTTCAACAAAACGCAAGTTTTCACTCCATTGTACAATTGTAGATCTTGCACAACAATCTAGCCTCTATCTATATATTGTCCCCAATATAAGATTCCCCACTCCGTAATGTAACTTGAAACAACCAAATCTTGCTCTCTATTTTTTCAACTTTTTTTAAATGAAACCTCCCCCCCCCCCCCCACCCCTCAAATATGTTATTTGGTATTTACAATACTTTATAATAAAGACTGTAAATACACACTACCTGATCTAACTCTCTTCTCTTCCCAAACTATTTTGGTATAAAATTTCTCAAATACCTCGAGGTGTTTGATTTCTGCCTCCCTGGTTTCTTTCTGCTTTGCAAATGTATCCTTTGCATTGATCACTGCAGACTCCAGCTGTTTGATCAGATCATCATCTTCACGGATGGCTTTCTGTAGACTGGTACCCTGCAAGTAGAAATACATATTTGTTTTAGCTGGTACATGTCACACTGTGTCATGACCAAGGATATTCACAGTGGTATACTGGGTAACAACCTGTAAGGTTGTGGGTTTAAATTCTGGGGTCTTCAGTGGCCTACTGGTTGCCAAGTTTGCCAGGCTTTGCCTTTGTGGTAATAAACTGCCAATTGGACCTTAATTTTGCATAATGTCCACCCAATGATGGATTATTACCATAATATACACATTTATGATTCCTGTCATCTGATTGGTCACAAATATTCAAGTACTGATCAAACCCGTAGCCTCCTGGTAGAAGGCAATTGTGCTGCCAATTCCCCTGCAGTTCTTTGAAAATTTATGTATGTGTAAAATTATTTCTAATTACAATGCGTTTTAATTAATCTGAGAAAATGACTTTTTGTTGTGAAGGCAAAGTTTCAGAAAGTGCATTGAACAAATAAATTTCTTTGTCCTTGAAGCACTTTTTTCTGTTTAAATATTTATTTCTAATTTATTTATTCCATGAGGCACCTCAATTACTAATTTTGAATTTACGGTTCTATTCTGTAGTGGTTGTGTCGGTATTTCTTATTGAATTATTTATTTTACAAGAAACCTTCATGACCAATTGTGTATTTTATTATACATTGATGACTAATTTTGAATTTATTACTTCTATTCTGCAGCCCCCAAATACATGATTCTTATTGATTAATTTCACAAGATATCTCAATGGCTAATTTTGTTTATATTATTTCTATTCTGTAGTACCTCTTTGGTGAGAGTATCATGCTGCTGCTTGCCCTCATTTATTCTTCTGTTCATGTCGTTGATACCTTTGGTGACCTCCACCTTCAAGTTGTCCATTTCTTTTTGGCCTGTGTCCCTGCTCTCCTGCAGTGTCATTCTGTCCAAAAAAAAAAATTTTAAAGAAAAATAAATGATCTTTGGGTGATACCCTGAAACCAGAAACTTATTTATACCAAGTGATCTCATTTTTCCTTGGCAGCAGGCTATTCAAGAAGGATTTTACAATGAACATTTTAATTTTACGAAAAGATGTAAAACACTGAGATAATTTCATTTATGCATCATTTAACAACACAGCTGATACATCCGATATTGTCTAATGCTAATGTCTGCACAAAAAGAGGAAAGAAAAAAATAATTAAACATCCATTGTCAGTATTTACTTCCTTATAACCATAATCTTAAGTGTTCACCCTGTAGCCAATCTGCTTATCTGCTAGAACAATGATGATTGTGCATGCATAAGATTTCCCCTGGACAAAGGTCAAAGTTGGGGTTTTACGTCCCGTTCAACAGCCAGGGTCATATTGGGACAGGTCCTCAGAATTGCCACTTGTGGGACTCGAACCCACAGAGGTGACAGCCTATGATTAGATGCCAAACTTGCTAACCACTAGGCCACTGAGGACCTCCAGATTTCCCCTGGAACAACTCATTCAAAAGTCAAACCAACTCTAAATTTCACAGGATCTGCACGAGTTCCATAAATTTCACAGAATCTGCATGAGTTTCAGAGGGTTTAAGTACTCACCTTTCTTTCCTTTCCTTTGCCAGCTGTTCTCTGCACTCCTCTATCTGTTTGTGTAGGGTCTGCATGATAGCCCTAAAATACATTGAAAAAACAGTTAACGGCATAGGCCACCAGTATAAACTCTACAGAGTCTGCATGATTGCCCTGAAACACACTGAAATAGAGGTAAAAATGGGCTCTGGGAGTTTATATAAATTCACTATAATGACAATAAAACATATACAAATATGGACATACAAATGACCAGATGGATGGATGGACACCAATGTTGAAAACAAGCCTAGTATCAAATAGATCAGTGGAAGCATTTTCAAGTTAGAGTCCAAAAAGTATAATAGGGACGGATGAGCGTAGACCCAAAATGAGCCAACAGATGGACAACAATTTCAAAAGCAACCAAGCCGGGGTGGTGTCCTATCACCCGGTTAAGTTTTAAATCAATCAAAGCATCTTCAAGTTAGTGTCCAGAAACCGAAATAGTTTGGATGAGTGCATGCCCAAACCAGGGAAACCGAAGGATCCCATTTCGAAAAGCAATTAAGCCCTGGTGGTTTCCTCTCACCCTGTTATGTTTCAAGTTGATCAGAAAAAGCACCTTTGAGTTAGAGTCCGGAAACTGAAATATTTTGGATGAGGGCATGCCCAAACCAGGGAAACCGAAGGACCCCATTTCGAAAAGCAACCAAGCCCTGGTGGTTTCCTATCACCCTGTTGAGTTTCAAATTGATCAGACACAGCGTCATCGAGTAAGAGTCCACAAACAGAATTTTGTTTTTCTTGTTTTTCCAATTGGCACCAACTTTGAAAGCAACCTTGCCTAAGAGGTTCCCTACCACCCTGTTAAGTTTAAAATTGATCGGCTGAAGAGTTAGAATCCAGAATTGGAATTTCAAGTGGCCGCCATGGCAACTATCTTGTTTTTCCAAATGGCACCAATTATGAATGCAACCCAACCTAACCAAAATGTTGACAGATGGACAGATGTCAGACAAATCATTCTAATAGGTGGGTTGGTTACATGCAGCCCGCCAAAAACAGGGCAGCTGATTAAGCTGGTCAAATTTTGCATGGTGGCCCTAAAACATTAAATATGCGCAAAAACTGGAAACAAGAAGAAACCATACAGCCTGCAACAGCCTGCATATAAACTCTGTTCTTAGAGATTTAATTATTTCTTTAAAAAACAACTACAATCCTGCTTTATTAAAGTAGAAAGAATAACAAGGTAGTTTCACGCACAGAAATTTTAATAATATTAAAATAGTTGTTATTTACTAGAGATTATTAACACAGATATTATTTGTGACTTTGTGCCAAATAATTAACAAAAGGCACATTAACATGATCATAATGTATTTAAATGAACATCCACAGTGTTATCAAAAAATGATATAAATGATAGTTAATCAAATTAAAATTGTTTTCAATAGTTACTCTGATAAGGAAAGGGTTCCAACATGCTATCAAGGTTTAAATTCATTCTGTCATCAAATTATAAATTTTAACACAATTTCTGTTTATGAAACTTCTGCAGTTAAAACTTTGTCTTGGGTGACACCCTGGAATTTTATATTTTTATATAATGGTGTCACACACTGTATCACCCATATTTTCATAAGTACCCCCCTCCTCCCAAACTTATATTATGGCCCACTAATTACTAAATATGTAATTCCAGGGAAAACTACCTCCAGTCAAGCCCAATAATAGGTATAATTTGATATATCCATTTTCAACAAAATTTTCCTTATTTTAGCACTCATTTCTCATTTTATGCAGAGAGTTTTATTTGCATTAACTGCAATTTTACTTCCAGTTGGTGTATGCTAAAATTATAGTACCTAGATTCAGTTCATTCTTTCAAAATAACCGACTGATTTTCATTGCAAAATGGTCAATATACCCATCCACAACTTTGGTCACATTGCCCATGGGCGCTTCAGAGAGTGCAATCAGTATTTCTTTACTTGATTGTTCATTGGCAGTATTTACTGAAGAAGTACTATATTCCTGTTAACAAACTTTTTAAAACAAATTTATTATTATGGTTGCTCATTAGGAAAAGAATTGTTATTGTAAGAATTATTATACCGAAAAAAATAATATGTGTTGTAAGCTTTATATCACAAGTGTAGTGAGGAAAATGTATACAAAAGTCACCACTTGTCTGATGAATGGAGTCAGTCACAAAAGACAAAAGGTGAACCAGTACAAAAAGTCATATAACCAATTCCTAATCACCGGTAAATATAGACAAATATTTAATGGAGTATAGAACTAATTTGCTAATACAAAAAAATCTTAAGATAATGTAATTCTGATGAAATCAGGAAACTAATTGAAAATAACAAGGGTAACCCCGAGTAATCATCTAAAGGAAAATCTAATGGCAGCATGCAATAAAAATATAAATCTTGTCACAAGTGTCGCGTTAATGAAAAATACCGGTATTATTCTGAATTAATACACAGATCTTTCATTAAAAATATATATAAATATCAGTAACCTTTCAATATTTTTATGTCTTAATGGATATCAGGGGCCGTTTTGGGGAATATTTTTGGTTCTCGTACTTGTGATGCTGAGCACCCAAATGTATCTAGAGCAATGGATCATTACATAGCTAAATTCTATGTGGTAACCATTGAATTCTTTGGGAAAAGTTATGAAAATAAACTATAGAAATTGTACTGCCTACTCTATTATCACCACTGCATACACTTCTTGTAAATGGGCTAATATTGTGTTTTTACAAGCACAATCTCTGAAATTGAAAATTGCAAATACTTTGTGTAATTTCTAAAGAGATTTTGTACTGGAAATACATTCACATGTACTGCAAATAGTCTTGTCATCCTTTGGTTATACCTTTGTTTCAATGTTATGGATTTGCCTCAAAATGCCCCCATTAATCTAGTCCTAGAAGAAAGAAGGGTGACTACTGAGTGCATTATAGTCAGGATAATAACCAAGAAGAATCACACAAATTTACCAGTCGAAATACAATTTACCCAGAGTAAATTATATCAGGCAGATAAACAAAGCTTATCAACCTTCAAGTCTTTGCACAAGCAGGAAGTAGACCTTTTTCTTTAATCTAGTCCTATGTATGATCTAAATGGTCAACTATCTTTTCAGAATTGTAACTGGGGCAAAAACCTTTGGTAGTGTGCAATTCTCTTGTGAGTGCTCACAACCAATCTTTGCAGTTGTAAGACACTCTACAACTAATCTTTAGAATAGAACAGAAGCATTTATATAGTGCAAAATTGGAAAGAATCCTCTTATGTACTTAAGTCAAAAAAGGGTGAATCCTGAAACAGGGCAGAGGTTGTTACCCAGCAAGTGCCCATCAAACAGAGGTGACTGCAGAGGTAGATAGGCCAGTTTGAACAGGAAGGCCTTAAGTTGGCTCCTGAACCCCAAGATAGTTTGTCGTGACCAGAAATCAAGTGGCAACATGTTCTATTTCACTGGTGCAGCCATAGCAAAACCACAACTGCCACTTTCCTTTTTGGAACAGATTAAGGTACCTGATAACCTATTGCTACTACTTATCTACAGTGTGTCCTGACCAATCTTTCAGGTGCTATTACCTATCTTATACACTCTTTTGTAGAAGTATAGATCTTGTCCCAAGTGTGATGAATGACCTACATGAATTGAAGGGAGAAATCACATGTACAAAAGTTCCATGTGTAAATTAATTACAAGAAATAGTATGCACGGGTACAGTAAAACTTCTGTTATTTTTGAATATGTTGAGAGAGGAAGTTCAAAAGTTTGATTTCAGGAGAGCAGAGATGTTTTATTGAAAATGAATACTTGGATTGAGTAAATAATCCGAAATTAATGCCAAAGAATGTGAAATTATCCAGACTGAGTCAGGAAAAACCCCTTTGTTTCATTGATCTGTTAGAAACACTATACAGATTTGTGATTTTTGTGACTAAGTTCGGGCCCTGAGCTCCCATGGTGCAAAACTGGCCAAAATTTTGATTATCTTGTCTAACTTATTAAAGGGTTCAATATCTACTGTGGCATTAACTTTCACATGTCTTCTCTTCATCATTGGAAGTTTTGAAAATGATGTTCTACTGTATATATATGCACTTCCAATTTAAATTTATAAAACAATAATGTCACTAAAATACAATATTTTCACAAAGCATGAAGCTAAATACACAAACAAATTTTTATCCTCACTTACAAAATTTTTTTGTAGTTGGTTTCAGTGAGCAAGACTCGGTTTACCCAAGTTCAAACATTACAGAGTGTACAGAGTGTGTCAGCATGCAGTAATTACTAATTATTGATAATATATTTGATGTTTCCATGTTTCGGGGGGGGGGGGGGGGGGGGGGGGGGGGGGGGGGGGCAGATTGGTAACATTGCCTCCCACCTCTGAGATCGGGGTTCAGTTCCCGGCCCGACCTCAAGTGGGAAAGCTGGTAGTTGCTTGCAATTGGTCGGCAGTTTACAGTACAGAAACTTGACCAACTGTATGTACTGGTTTCCTCTGCCCTTCCAACTACCCATCGTGATATGACCTATACAATGTGTTGAAAGCGACGTTAAAACCCATATAAATAAAAAAATGTCCATGTTTCTAGAGCAATTTAGATATAAAGATTAAATCTCTTATCCAGATCTAACGAGTGTAATTAATAATTATAATTATTAATTATTATTATTAATTGTTATCACAATTGAAATTGTTGTTAGTAATTTCAACTGATTGTTTTCTTACATGTACCAGCGATGTACATTCTTCAATAATTAACTCAAACAAGATCCTACAGTATACAATCATTCATTCCTTCATGAATATGACTGTAAATTGTTGCATCTTAGTTTACATTTTAACTCAAAGTTGAGATTATGCTATGGGTAAGATTTCATTAAACTTGATACTACTAAATTTAAGTTTATACTTATGTAAAACAGTACTGAGCTACACTTTGAGACTGTGAGATTTTTTATAAGCACCAACCCAAAACAATAATGAAACTCAAATATTGTATTATAAAGTAACATCCTATCCAAAGTATACGATGAAAATCAAATTTCAGATTGAGTCTAAAACTCACATACACAAGGTTTAAAAACTAAATTACAAGGATTATATTGGAGCTTGAGCTTGACACCAGAGTTTTAGATTTTCTGTAAATAAATTGTTACAAAAATTGTCAAAAAGATTTCTTGTCTTTGGGACAGAAAAAAAGAAAACAAGCTTTCATATGTTCTGTGAAACAGGTAAAAAAAAACCTTACTGCAGGTTCTTCAATCAACAAACATTTCACCTGTTTTGAGGATGTATCATTCTTTTCATTAAACACTGTGAAAAGTTAGAACTCCAAACATAACTTGATGATTTCTCAATGGTACTCAGTCATATTAACACCCTCTTCAACACTGAAGAAAAACATCTGTGCATGAAATATATACAGACTTTGTCATCCAAATATACTGAGTATCTAGGATAAAGCAGTACACCACCAATATTGTGCTCAAGAATGAAGGATTGAACAAATGAGAAACAAAGAGCACTAAATCTGCAGTGATATCACACTGCGATAACCAAAGGTCACATGTGCATCTATCATAATTTTCAATGGTTTTTAATCACACCATTTCAAATTCTCTAATACATATTCTGTAAGATGAGAACACTTCCGGGCTCCACCCTTACAGAAGAGTGTGCAAGATTGGTCATAACAGCACAAAGGTAAGTCACAGCAGCCTAAACATTAATTATAGGCAACTTCTGACCGAAAATATAGGTCGTGACAACTACGGACAGAAATAGTTACTTGCAAGGGTTTTCAAACATGTTTGAAAATGGGACGAGCATTTACATGAACTTTGCAATTACACTCCTGACCTTCACAATAGGTAAAAAGGTAAGACAAAAAACCAATAAGATTATGCTTAGGACTACATTATCAGGAGGAAAAACCCGTGACAGTGGAACCTGGGTATAACACATTCCAGCAGAGATTTGGAGAGCTAAATCGTTATCACAATAGGAGTTTATAATTAGAGGAGTTTATATCTTTGCATCAATGGCTTATTGTGCACCCTATTTTCAAGGCATGTACATATTCTCTTTATACACCTTAATGACTAAAAGAAATACAGGTCGTAAAATAAACAAAAATTACTCTAAAATACTTAAAAATAGCCATGTGGGGTAGTCAAAAGAAGAGAGAATCAAGGTCGAATTCTTGAAGTCTACCTTTATGAATTTATTTGTGGCTTCTTTTGGTGTTTGATGTAATATCAATTTTAACACATTATACAGGTCACATTGAGATATAGTGATATATATTAGATCAAATAGATAAGGTCAGTTATATATGTTATATATATTAGGTCAAAACTTTCTGTGCAGTCACTTTTGTACACACTTGATCTTTGCATCTTCACCCCATCCTTATGGTTCCAAAGAGAGATCTCGCATCTGGCTAGTATATGCTGAAAAATGGGACATTCTGTACATCCATTCCCTACTCGCAAACACACACACACACACACAACCCCGCTTTGCCCCTCCAGCGTGTATACTTTAATACAGTTTGTGAAAGGTTTTGGCATGTTTTATCACAGAAATCCCTTTGCAAGCTTTGCAAGCAGTGTCAAATCATGATAAAAGCATCCTTATTCAAATGCGAATCTCAGTCAATCACACCGAATGCGCCATACCCAAATACGAAGTAGTCCAAACTACAACCAAACATACACAGCCTGTGTGTTTGTGGCTCATGCCCCCAGCACGCAAAGGTGTAAGCATGACAGAAAGGAGTGTATACTAGTTGAATGATATTCAACAGTAAACCATTGTACATCATGAATGAATTCTTCTGTTCTATTCTGCACCTTTATAACGCTTAATCTTTACAAGGCAGATTCTAAATCGCAACTAACAACTATAATGTAAACCTTCATTGGGAAAACCAAAAGAAAAGTCAAAAGAAGACTTTTTGTGTAAAATTACACACAAAAAAAAATAAAGAAAGAATTAGACTTATTTCAAATCCTAGATAAATATTACATACAAATTGAGCTCTCTCTTCAGGTTTCTTCATTTAATCATACATGAATATAGCATATCTTTAATCTATGGACAAGTAACCCCTTTGGGCATCCTATTATAATGCCTTGGTTTTACTTAAGATTATCAGTTCATTTCTGGTTATTGCTAATATAATTTGATAAACATTTGTCTGTAAATACTGAATATTTGGTTGAGTATTCAAAAATATAGAGAAACAAGCAATCAGTGCTCGTGAACGGGCTCTGTGTCAGCTGACTGTGTGTTTTGAGTTTCAGAGTAGAAGTGACCGAAGAAAAGGACACAAAAGCTGTGAACTGGAAATGGTATTCAGAAGGAAAGTAACAAGGTGACTGTTAAGGTGTAAAAAGTAGGTTAAAACATATTTAAAGAAAATACTGCAAATGCAATAGTTTTTGAGTTACAATTAACTGATTTACTCATTAGTAAGAACCTCAAAGTAGCTTTTGCTCGGCTATGCAATCAGGCTTCAATTTTGATATGGTATAGCTCACGCAAAAGTACGTGAATAACATATTTAAAAAAATACTGTAAATGAAATAGTTTTCAAGTTACAACTAATTTACTCAACAGCGAGAACCTGAAAGTAGCTATTACTCAGCTATGCAAGGAGCTACAGGTCTGCAATTATACTATTTTATAGCTGACCCAAAAGTAGGTTAATAACTTATACAAACAAAATACTGTAAATGAAATAGTTTTCAAGTTACAACTGATTTACTCAACAGTGAGAACCTGAATGTAGCTATTGCTCAGCTATGCAATGAGCTACAGGTCTGCAATTTTACTATGTTATAGCTGACCCCAAATACATGAAAACATAATAAACAAAATACTCTAAATGAAATAGTTTTGAAGATACAAGCGATTTACTCAACGTGATAGCCTCAAAGTAGCTATTACTCGGCTATGCAATGAGCTACGGATCTGCAATCTCACTATGTTATAGCTGACCCAAAAGTAGCTGAATAACATATTTATACAAAATTCTCCAAATGCAATAGTTTTTGAGTTACAAGTGATTTTACTCATTATGAAAGGTACTGAAAAATCAGAAAGTAGCTATTACTCATTTAGCTATTGGAAAAGACACCCAAGTTACTCACCACGTTGTAACTATAGAAAAAGTAGCTGAATAACATGTTTTAACAAAACGCTGTAAATGCAATACTTTTCAAGTTATAGGTGATTTAGTGAATAATTTCATGAATTTCATTATTGCATTTAAAAATTATTTTTAAAATTGATAAAAAAATAATTTAAAAAGATTCAGCCCTGATACTCACACTAGGGAATCTAGGAAATCCCTGCAATAGTCACTGAGAAAATTGTGATAAAGTGTTGAAATTTTCACACTTTTGGTGGGAGTACCTCCCTTGTAATGGCTCTAATTAAAAAAGATTCAGCCCTGATACTCACACTAGGGAATCTAGGAAATCCCTGCAATAGTCACTGAGAAAATTGTGATAAAGTGTTGAAATTTTCACACTTTTGGTGGGAGTACCTCCCTTGTAATGGCTCTAGCAAACAGACGAACAAGACAGATTTGCATGCCTTGAAAAATTTTTCATCCTCGATAGATAAGGTATCTTTTAAAACAAAACAGCATGTCTCTAGGCCTTGTAGTTTTGGAGGAGAAGTTGTTCACGCAGACGAGGTTGCGTACGTGTACGTACACACCGCAGAGTGACGACATAATGTCAGCTGACTGACAAGTCAGGTGACATAAAAATACTATCAGAGATGTCCATACCCCAAAGTCTTAGGAAATAGATTGAACAACAACAGATACTGCAGAGGTGAAACAGTACAAAAATCAGCAGATTTGAAAAGAGACATTGTAAGTTATGTAAAGGTACAGTAGAAATAACACTGAAGAGAGAGAAGATGAATGACTTGTATGTAAAGATAAAGTATCAAAACAAGGCAATTAAACAGCAAGATGACAGCATTAATTAGAAAACTAAAAGTTATGAAGCTGTAAAATTTATTAACTGAAGTATAGCAGTCAATGGAAACAGCACAAAAACTACATTGCAACAATTCACATTCATGTATCTTTATGAGAGGAGAAATATGCCTCAAAGTGACAACATTCTGGCAGCGCCAAGGCTAAAGGTCAAACCAAGTTCACACAATGATGCTTCATACCTACATTCCTAAACCAATGGCCCTACAAAGTAACAATTTCCTACACCTTACAGTTTCTGAGACATAGCCCAGACAAGGCTCTATAGGTCAAGGTCACTATGACAAGGTCAAAGGTTGAATCAAGATCACACCATGTTGATGCACACCTACACCCCACCCCCCACCCCCAACTAATGTCACTACCAAGTTTCAACATCCTACACCTTACTGTTTCTGAGATACAGTCTAAACAAGATTTATCCTACCAACTGTACACACTTAAAAAGAACCTCAAAAGTAACTACCATAGTAACTATTTGGGGTAAAAGGATCATTTTAAATTTCCTGAATAAACTGATGAAAATATTGTAGCTGTTGATTTTCATTGAAAACCACATTTAAAATGTCAGAAAATGTAATAAGATGACCTTGAAGAACAAGACAAAACGCTTCCACATGATAAGTAGGTGTTGGTGACATCTCACACAAAAACCATGTAACAACTGAAAAATAGCACTGATTTTATCAATACTATCACTTATTTCTCAATGCCTTAAACATTTATTACACATTTTGATAAGAAATCTATAAAACTGCTCACAATTATTCTTAAAATATGTAGCTTAAACTGACAATAGCTCAGGTTTTTTGTTTTACTTGGTTTCAAAAACAAAGTAAATACAAACATTGCCTTATTGTTTAATTGTTGAAAAAATGGAGTTCGCTCATAAATCCTTGATAAAACAGTGCAAATTGAGCACATTTCAAAGTGTTCTTTCAAGCCAAAAATGTTTACAAATAAGTGTACATAGATAATTCCTGAAAAATTAAACATGTGAACTTGAAATCTTGTAAATTTCCTTTTTAAACATTGAGAATCACCAAATATATATTACTATCACATCAAAGCATGTTGTTTTATCTCATCGTAATATGAGCCCTTATATTCCATTATTATTAAGACCCTATATATTGTATTATCTCATATATTAAGTATTTCAAACTGGTCAAGGATAACTACAAGTAAAAAGGTTATAGTAGGAAACAATAGTGGGAGACATGTTATCTTTATAATGCACAGCCAGTTTCTGTAATATATGGGTTGCTCTACATCTAGCAATATAGTTATGCTTATTCAATTATGTCATATCCTGTCTGTTTGTGAATCTGTCTATCAGAAATATAATAAAGAAACTACTGAACTACTGATATAAAGTATGATTTCAACAAGAAACAGGAACTATATCTTGGTAAAAAGTGGAGTTCATGCACAAATAGTTACATTTTCATGGGAAATCTAACCCTGTAGCAAAAATCATATAATTTAACAGAGAAAATTTTTGTTTTGCAACATGCCAAATCAGTGAAATGGGCCAAACAAATTTTTACATGGAAATCATACAAATAAATGGATGTACTTCGTAGTAAACTGTAAAATTATAAACACAAGTAAATGAAAATAGAAGATTACAAATGACTTTGACACATTGTTGATCTGTGCTACAGTTACCTCATGTAAAGGTAATCACAAACCACTAATATTTTCCAAATGATACACTCAGCAGCTTGGCTGAGTGTTCCTTATCTATCCTTATCTTAATTCACCTTTTTTTGCATCAGTGGCCATAACAAGTGGGCGGGTACTAATATCACACTGTTTAATGTACTCTCTGATTTTGAGCTAAGGAATTGCTAAAAAAGATTCTCAAAAGAAACTAAGGACCCATTTGTGGCCAGATGCAAGATGTATCCACCGGAAAAGGACAACTGACATTGGTTTGAAGATAAACGATATTTCCCAAGATTAAGAATTAATTAATAAACAAAATTCTAAATTTTGCATAGACATTAATTAAAGCAGTAGTCCTTATTACCCGATGGGGCCAACATTTGCCCGAGTCGCCTTACAGTTTTCGAGAAACATGACATTTTCCATTCCACTAAAATTTAAGATGGCACCCAAATTTGGAGAAGTCTATATTTTTCAGAGGTCCTAGAGTAGTCCTTAGTATTCAGGGGGTCCAACAATTGCTGTAAATGTCTCTATCTCTTCCGGTTTTTGAGATAAACAATAATTTTCATTTGTGCCAAAATTCAAGATGGCAGCTGAAATTCGGGGAAGTTATAAGTTGTCAAGAGTCCCAAAGAGGGGAATAGTTCTTAGTACCCGGGGGGAGAGGGGCTGTGGTTCCAGAATTTGCCCAAAATCACTCTATCTGTTACAGTGGTCAAGATAAACAGCATTTTTCATTTCTGCCATTATTCAAGATGGCAGCCGAAATTCAGAAAAGTCTAAATTTTTCAGAGGTTCTAGGGGAGTAGACCTTACTACCCTGGGGATCTAAAAATTGCCAAACATCACTCTGTCACGGTTTTTGAGATAAACGTTTTCTTTTCCCCAAAAATTCAAGATGGCAGTCAAAATTCTGAGAAGTCTAAAATTTTTCAAAGGTCCTAGATGAGTGGTACTAAGTACAACAAGGGTTCAAAATTTGCTCCAAATCGCCTTATCTCTTACAGTTTTCAAGATACATGACAATTTCCATTTCTGCCAAAATTCAAGATGATGGCTGAATATCGGAAAAGTCTAAATTTTTCAAAGTTCCTAGAAGAGTAGTCCTTAGTACTCTATGGATGATATATTTGATTAAAAAACTATAAACTGAATACTTTTGAAGTTTCAAGGGACTTACTCATTGGCAAAATGTCAAAGTAGCTATTACTCAGTTAGCTGTAGAGCTATACCTTTGAAAATTTGCCATGACACAGAACATCAAAATCTAGCTGAACAACATATTTAACCAAAACATTGCAAGTATAACAGTTAAAAGAACAAAGGCATTTACTCATATTCCGCGCCTTTAAACAGAGAAAATAGCTATTACTTGTTTAGTTATTGAGGAAGTCCTCAAAAACAGGTACCATTTCGTAGGTGCAGAGAAAGTAGCTAACAACATATTTTAAATTAGCAATCAGAGCCTGTGAACAGGCTCTGTGTCAGCTGACTGTGTGTTTTGAGTTTCAGAGTAGAAGTGAATCCCTGCAACAGTCAATGAGAAAATAAGTGAATTAGAGAATGATTTCATGAATTTTAATCCATTAAAAATTATTTAAAAAATTCATAAAAAAAGTTAAGAAAGATCCAGGCCTGATACTCACACAAGGGAATCTACTTGTGTCCTAGCACATATATGCAAGATATGAGAGAAATCCCTGCAATAGTCAATGAGGAAATTGTGATAAAGTGTTGAAATTTTCACACTTTTGGTGGGGGTACCTCACTTATAATGGCTCTAGCAAAGAAACGAACAGACAGATTTGCATGCCTTGAACAATTTTTTTATCCTCGATAGTTAAGGTATCTTTTAAAAAAACTACAGTCTCTGGGCCTTGTATTTTTGGAGGAGAAGTTGTTCACGCAGATGCAGACGTGGACGCCCACGCCGCAGAGTGACGACATAATGTCAGCTGACTGACAAGTCAGCTAACATAAAAAATCCTGTACAAGCAATCATTTTCACTCAGCTATGGACCTAGATCTGCAAAAGCAGGAAAAATATTGAGGATATAAGAAACTAAGGTAAAATTATTAAAGCAAAAGACCCCACAGATGCCCCCAAAAACCTCTAACTTCAAGTGTTGTAGTTATAAGTGATAACTGAGTTGCAATAAATGAACTAGGTGAGGTATTTTAGGGCTCAAACGCTCACCTTAAAGGGCAAGCTTCAAGGTCAAATGTCTGTAAGCTATAGAGGACACATATATCTATTAAAAATATCAATCATAAAGAGACTCTAGTTTTTATTGATGCGAAAATGCCTCAGAATGTGCAAAACTACCTGATGACCACTAAAGAAACAACCATGGCAGCCATCTTGTTTTTCAAAATGGGGCCAAAAATGTTCCCAGGCAAGCTTTTATAATGATGAACATATCCTGCAAATTTAAGACCTCTACTTATAATACCTTTTGCTCTAGAGGGGTAATGAAAAATCTCTACGCACTCGTTTATGACTGTCAAAGAAATGCCCATGGCGGCCACCTTGATTTTCAAAAAGAGGCCAAAAATATGCCCAGACAAGCCTTTGTAATGATGAACATATCCTGCAAATTTGAGAACTCAATCTATTATACCTTTTGCTGTGCAGGGGTTACAATAAGCAAACGTCAAACAAATGGCTGTAACAGCCATCTTGTTTTTAAAATGAGGCAAAAAGTATTCCCAGGATAAACATCTCCTGCAAATTTGACAACTCTACCTAGAATACCTTTGGCTCTAGAGGGGCAATGGGAAAATCTCTACACACTGCGGCAGCAACGGCGTACCCATGAATAATCCATAGTATCCACCAGATACCTATCTAGTGGATACAAATATAATAGCTTTTGGTTGGTATTTGGATGGGATCTGCACTCTCCGAGTTCTTCTGTTTGGTAATATTAATACAGTTAAATACAGTTATATAACTTATGTTACACTAAAATTGTATAAAACATAGACAAATTACACAGCAACTTTTTAAAGGTTCATAAAAATATTATTACTGACCATTAGGAAATATGTATCTAGTCTTTACTATGTACAATGTTACAAATCGGTACATTTTTATGTTATGAATGGTGAACCATTTCAAAAGACTGTTCCACTTACAGTTCCATTGCTGTGGAAAGGAACATTAAACCCAAACTTTGACCTTTGCATAGATTTCTGATTTTTAAAGTAACCTTTAATAATTTATCACCACTAAGTTTGACTGAACTGACTGTAAAGCTTAGTGGACACTAGCTATAAGGTCATTTTTATTTTAGACTCCCCACAGTCCTTTTGTGTGTTAAGGCTCTGGAGTATGGAAAAATGTACCTTATACGCTGCCTGGTATTGATCGGTCTTTTCCTTATCAGTACGTCCGACCATAAAGTACAGGTCAAGGGTTGTTTTGTGGGCTCTGTACTACCTCCATCTTTCAGACTGGCTAGTTTTGGTACAAATGCAAGATGCTTTCCCTCATCAGTGAAGTCACGATCCCTCTGTGTTCTCAAGTTGCTTTTATGTGGGGATATATCCCTAAATCCTGGACCTATTGTGATGGGGGTAGCTAACTGTCGGTCTGTAAGAAACAAGGGTCCAATGATTTCTGATGCTGTGTTCAATCACTCACTGGACATATCACTGGTCGAAACTCATATTCGCCCGACTGATACCGACTGTCTGCTTCAATCCATCACACCACCATCTTATAAACTGTGTCAAAGACCTCGTGCACATGGCTCGAGTGGCGGGGTTGGCTTGCTCATAAACAGCAGCCTGTCTCATAGAATTGTGGATCATCCCACTTTCACCAACTTTGAATGTCTGGTAGTCAGTATTGGATCGAATGCTCATTCTACATTGGTTGCTTGTGTTTATCGTCCTCCAGGTTCATGTTCCAATCCTTTTTATGATGAGTTTTATACGCTGGTTGAGTTCCTCTCATCTACGAATTCCTCCATCATTTGTGGCGACTTTAATATTCATATTGACACAACATCAAGGGATAGTGTTAATTTCCTTAATATTCTTGACTCCTGCAATATTACTCAACATGTTCATTCTGCTACCCATCTTCATGGCCATACCCTAGATCTCATCCTTACTTCGGATAGTTCTCTGGTTTCAAAGGTGGTTGTCAGTGACTACATCTCTGACCATCAAATGCCAAGTTGAAACTCCAATAATTCCTAACTCACAAGCTAACAGAGTGACTTACAGGAGATATCATAAAATAAACATGGACACTCTACGCAATGACTTGAGCAATTGTTCCTTTGTTTCTTGTCCGGGTGTCCCAGATGGCTTCAAAAGTGCTGTTGTCACTACACTGATGAAGAAATCTTCTTTATCAAAAGACGATCTAAAAAACTATCGCCCTGTGTCTGGGCTGAGCTTTATCTCAAAACTCGTGGAACGTGTATGCCTCACAACTGAGTAGACATGTCTCTCTCCATGGGTTGGAAAATGAGAATCAATCTGCCTATAGACGTGGCCATTCAACTGAGACAGCTGTTTTGTCTATAAAGAATCAGATTCACCTATCTCTAGCAAGAGGTGAGGCCACAGGTGTGGTGCTGCTTGATCAATCTGCAGCTTTTGACACCATTGATCATGACAAACTCCTTGATTGCTTAAGAAAATGGTTCGGTGTCGGGGGTAGATGCCTTGACTGGTTCAAGTCATACCTTTCTGATCGTACCCAATGCATCAATATTGGCTCTGTTCTCTCTGAGACTAGAAAGCTTAAGTTTGGTGTTCCTCAAGGTTCAGTTCTTGGTCCTTTTCTTTTTTCGCTGTATACCACACCTTTGAGCAAAGTAATCTCTAAACATACAGATGTCAAATTTCACTTCTATGCCGATGATACCCAGCTGTTTATTCACCTGACACACAAAAATGCAAAAATTGCCTTCGATCGGCTAGGAAAGTGTCTCGAAGATGTCAAACTGTGGTTGTGTGCAAATAAACTAAAGCTGAATGCCGATAAGACTGACTTTATTATATTTGGCTCCAAGTCTCAACAAGAAAAGTTAAACCCATTCTTTCCAGTAAACATATTGGGTGAATCACTGATACCTTCAGATGCCGTTAAGAATTTGGGTGTCTGGTTTGACTCTTCCTTCACCAAACATGTTAAAAATGTATGTAAACTTTGTTTCATCCAGATGAGGGATCTTAGACAAATTCGACAGTACTTGACTCGTGATGCTGCTCTTATGGCTGCAAACGCGCTTGTTGGGAGTAGACTGGACTACTGTAACTCCTTGTTTAGGGGTCTATCTGTTTCTAACCTACGCAAGCTACAATGCATTCAAAACAGTCTGGCCAGAATTGTTTGTAGAGCCACATGTCTTTCTCATACCACTCCACTAAGAAAAACCCTTCATTGGCTACCCATAAGGCACCGTTGCATCTTCAAGACTGCCTTGCTGGTATACAAATACCTACATACTAACTGTCCAAAATATTTCAGCCCATTTCTCAAAGTTAGACAATGTGCCTATAATACTCGGTTGAGTCAATCTGATGGTATAATTCTACATGTTCCTCAATACCAACCATCTATTTACAAATCCACAAAGCAGTTTGGTCTAAGCTTTGCATATGATGCTCCCAAAATATGGAATGAACTCCCGGATGATGTACGATCTGCCAATTCTATTGCTTTCTTCAGAAAAAAACTTAAGGCATACCTATTCTGCCAAGCTTATCCTCCTTAGTATTTTCCACCTCATATGGCGTTCTCCGTGATGTCGACCATTGCTATGGATAAGGACAATGATTTTTGTGACTATGCTTATGATGTTGCGCCTTAGAGTCTGTCACTTTGGCAGAGATTAAGCGCTATAAAAGTTGAATTGGAATTGGAATTACTAACTACACACAAAGCCATGAAGTGTAGAGTTACTTTTTTATTGAAAAGAAAACCAACTTTAAATTTAGCCATTTGTCATGTTTGTTCAAGCATATATTTGCATATAGGAAAAACTTAAAATTATCCACTGTGTGATGTTTATATATTTTTTAATTTTCAAGGTAGAAAATTACTGCAAAAAATGCTGAAATACATAGATCTACATCAGTTAATCTTTTCATCTAATCAGATACATGAATTTGTAACTAATTTGGTTTCTGTAGCAGTTTTAAATATTAATCATTCTAAAGTCTCTGAAACCAAGCCACAGCATTTCAATTTTACCAAAAAAAAAAATTAAATAGCGTACATGGCATAAATGTGAAAACAAACTTATAGCATTATCTAAGTGCACATGTCATATTATTTGTAAATAAAAAAAATTAGATTTATAGACAGTTAAAAATAAACAAAAGTAGCAGATTTTTAACAATAGTAGTCGCCTTAAAATAGGGTACACCTTGGAAACCAGTTACAACCAAATTTGAATTGAATCTGTCAACTCATTTTTGAGATACTTTCCAGAAACAAAACATCTTGAACTCAAAATAATTATGTTACTATTGGGAGTTTAAGGACACCTTACAATAGGGCACACCTTGAGAACCAGTTACATCTCTATGTCAAATCTGAATTTAATCTGTCAAGTCATTTTTGAGATACTGTCTTGAAACGAAGTGTGATGCCGCCGACTACAGACAACACCGACAACACGGGAAACAGGAGAAAGCAATCCCTATTTAGGATCTCATATGGCTCAGTTGGTAGGGTGTTGGATTCATAATCCAAGGATCGTGGGTTCGATCCCCGGTGATGCCGACTGTTTCATGTGGGATAACATCCTTGGGCAAGATGTAAACCTGGACTATGCCTCTCTCCACCCAGGAGTAATGGGTACCTGGCTGCTAGTGGGTTCTTAGTGTGTGTGCGCTGTATTGTGGCTGCCCCCTAGTATGTTCCCAGAGGGATCGGAGACAGATAACATGTGTGAAAAAGTTCTGAAACCCAAGCCAGTTTGTAAATGTAAAGTCGAGTGATAGTAAATATACTGATACTAGACTATAAACCATTACATTTACATTTATGTGCCCCCAGCATAGATGCTGGTGACACAAAAATTATTCAGAAAATTTCTGGATACAGAGAGTGATGTGGATCACAGTTCAAATCAAATAATTTTTCCTTCTTGCCATTGCTAACATTTCCCGAAAATTTGATCAAACTCTGTTCATAACTATTGGAGTTATTTTGTAAACAGACAGATGCTCGCCGTCAAAAAACATATATTGGTGGAGGTAAAAATACAATTCCTCATCAGTAAACCTCACAACAAGAAATCGCCATTATTCACAGCTAATATAATGTTTATGTTTTGGTGAAAAAATTTTTATTCTCCATATGAAATTATTTTTCAGACATCCTCTACAAGAAGAAGAGGTTGCATACAATGTCATAAGGACTGAACAAATTGTTGCAAAAAGGAAGGCGACTCTCTTCATTAATTTTCCCAGGAGGTTATACTGTGAAACTAAATACAGTTTTTTAAAAACATAAATACACACTCTCATCCCCCCAAAATATAAATGATGATTAATATGGCATTAGGTATAGCCTGGACAAGTTTTAAAGTCTCAAGGTTACTACAGCAAGGTCAAAGGTTAAATCAAATTCACATCATGACATTGTACACCTACACCCCCAATCAATGTCACTGGCATGTATATCAATTTCCTACACCTTACGGTTTCCAAGATTTAGCCCACTCAAAATTTTAAAGTTCAAAGTCACTACAGCAAGGTTAAAGGTCAAATCAAGGTCACAATAAGACTTTGTATACCTACTTTCCCCCAACCAATATCCCCACTATCAACTTTCTACATCTTATAGATTCCAAGATATAGCCCGGACAAAATTTTAAAGGTCAAGGTCTCTGGCAAGGTGAAAGATAAAATGAAGGTCTCACCATGACGTTGCACACCTACATCCCCTAGCTAATGTCGTCAAGTATAAACTTCCATTCCTGCTAGGTTTCTGTGGTCAAACACTCTGGGTGAAAACAATACCCCCACAGCCTTTATGTGGGATAAAAAGCAATTAACATTACAATGATTATTCTTTACCTCTTAAACAAACATATTGTTAACATGTATTATAACTGTAGAACACAAAGTTTATAAAATACACTTAGCTGATGAATTAAGAATAACCTAACAGGGGAACAATAAAATCAACAAGATAATAAGATATTTACCAACTTTACTGAAACTATATTATTATTTGAACTACTTTGGCCTTTGAACTACTTTGCCTTGCTGTCCTTAGCTGCCTTACAACGGATGGCTACAAATTGTATACTGACAGCCTCTGAGTTTGATGTACATATCTATTCCTTATAATTATCAACCTTTGAGGTTAATTTTTCAAATGTCCTAAAGGAAAAAAAAACTTTGATATAACCAATGTATGGTGACCTAACTTGGAAAATAAATACATCAAAGTTAACATCAGGCATTGTCTTGATCTTTTACATTCGTCTCTCTGGCACTCCACCACTCTCTTATTAACTTGTACCTTTAATTAAGATGAAAGACTGTGGACTTTTTCTGTTATTAACTTGTCAATTAAAAGTCCATTCATTTTCAAATTACTCCAGGATTTTATATGCTAAACTGACACGTATGAATTACATCTCAAGATGGCTGGTTCACAGCAAAGTGCAAATGAGAGACAAAGAAGCAATTAAGTTTCACCGATAATGTACCGATTTCATATTAGTCAAGTGCTAAAAGTGTCCCACATAAAGCACCAGCCAATTATAATTATTCAGATTTTATTACACCCCAAAAACATGGAAGTTAATTATAGACAGACAGAAAAATACTGCACTCCTTTTTAAAGCATTGACTAAGCTTCAATCATTAGTGCATGGCCCTAGCTAGTTTTGCTTTTAAGTGGTACTTCGCAATGACTATCTGTTTATCTACTGTTAATTAACAAAATGTCCTGGTTATTACACTATTATTTACTGTGTAAACACTTTGAAAAAAAAAAGCAGAGAGGGTTTGATTTTCAGGGTTATACTGGATGCCCCAACCCACTGCAAAGTCATCTGGCTAAAAGTTACAGGCCCTTATATATATACAAATGTAATGTGTCATAATATGAACCTTGACATTTGATACGAGACATTACAATTCCTTCCAATAATGTGCATTGTTCGAGGAAATTAAATCATTTCTAATTTTTCCAGGTTTTTGCTGCGTTTACTCACAGTTTTTTTTTTACACCAACAGGAAGTACAGCTGGCATAAAAACAAACTATGGCAGTTCAGATCCCAGAAATCGCTGAAAAAGTATTAAAATCTGTCAAAATACGGGATAAAAGTTAATTTCTCCAGATTTAGGGTAAGGCTTTCAATATTTTAAGTTTTACCACAGTTACATTTGCTGACATTTCAAGATGCCAGTTGTAAAGTTTCATCACAGGATTCTACTGAAATGGTCTCGATACAGATTCCAGTGACACTGACAAATCCATAGTTGACCCATCATGAAAGGTATCAATTTGAACACAAAGTCATTTAGCTAGGGGAAAAGAGACAAAATCAGTCAGGATTAAGGCAGCAGAAAAAAAAATGATGAAATGTTTTAACTCATCTTTGAAAGTGACAATTATGTCATGAATCCCACCCTTCAAATATCAGTCTATTTAGCTTGGTTCTATCTAGTGAATTGATGAAAAAATTGTTACTAAATTTCTTTTAATCAAAATGTGTACTAATGTCATGGTATTTTGGAAATTAACCATAATTAATGTGCAAAATCTGATGAGCCCAATGAGTAGTGAAATAATAAAAAATATATACATACTGATATTCAATGAGGTAAACTGTAAAAATACAGTTTTAAGGATCATCAAATGACAGGGCTGTTTGCATTTGAAACCTCTTTGATACATGGAATTCTTTCAAATAGTTATCAATAAAAAATTTCTCAGTTCTAACAAAACTTGATTAAAATGTTCAGTATTTTCAGAACGCAGATTGCCCCTTGAATGTAAATGTCAAAATGACACTTAATGGTTTGATCACCTTTCTACTATTTGTAACACGATAGCCATTCTAACTGGAGCCTTCTTTTCTTCTATTGCAAAGGTTTTGTCTACTGTCAAATTAAGTTGCATTCCAACATTATGTTTTCACACATAAGAATATATTTCATTTTCTTTTTACCAATTTCCTTTGCTCTCTACACAAGTTCTGAAGTGTATGATCATGCACATGTTCCCTATATTATGGAATGCCATAAAATTGAAAACTGAAATTACCATAGTTTCTAATGTAAATGTCCCAGGGGTGAGCATTTTTAAAGAGGAAAGGAGGGGGCTACTATTTTTGGATAAACAAAACACTCAAGTGTCCAGGGACATAACAACACTTTACAATTTCTATCTCAATTGTCAGCACATATAATTGCGAAAGAACTTATTAAAGATAAAACAAGAGGAGAGTGCCCGTGAACGGGCACTGTGTCAGCTGACTGAATGTTTTTGATTTGTGATGGTGATAATGAGAGGAAAGCATAATTATCAGGGAAAGGGCTGTACAGAAATACAGTAAATGGTAACTGAACACATGTTCGAAAGATATTCCGAAGCTGACAGAAGAAAACGACAAAAAAGTTGTGCCCTGCAAATGGTATTACGAAATAAAGTAACTAGGTAATTGTTTAAGGGTAAAAAGTAGGTTAAAAATATTTAAAGAAATACTATAAATGCAATATCCTCGTTCCACCATGAAGAAGGGGTCCAAAGGTCAAATCTGACCATACCAAAAGATTCCCAGCCAAAGAATTTAGGATGGTTTACCATCCCAAACCTCTCGGACCAATAATAAGTGAGTTATAGGCACTTTTTAAGTTTGGCTATCCTTGTTTGACCTTGAAGGAGGGGGTCCAAGGTCAAATCCGACCACACAAAAAAATTCCCAGCCCGTGATTTCCTGTAGCTTGTTTACCATCCCAAACTTGTAGGACCAATAATAAGCGAGTTCTAAGCAATTGTAAGTTTGGCTATCCTCAACTGCCCTTGAAGGAGGGGTCCCAGGTCAAATCTGACCACACCAAAAGAATCCCAGCCCATGATTTCCTATATGTTGGTTTACCATCCCAAACCTCCAAGACCAATAATACGCGAGTTATAAGCACTTTAAGTTTGGCTATCTTCGTTTGACCTGGAAGGAGGGGGTCCAAGGTCAAATCCGACCACACAAAAAAATTCCCAGCCCATGATTTCCTGTAGCTTGTTTACCATCCCAAACTTGTAGGACCAATAATAAGCGAGTTCTAAGCAACTGTAAGTTTGGCTATCCTCAACTGCCCTTGAAGGAGGGGTCCCAGGTCAAATCCGACCACACCAAAAGATTCCCAGCCCATGATTTTCTATAGGTTGGTTTTCCATTCGAAACCTCTAGGACCAATAATAAGTGAGTTATAAGCACTTTTAAGTTTGGCTATCCTCATTTGACCTTGAAGGAGGGGTCCAAGGTGAAATCCGACCACACCAAAAAATTCCCAGCTCATGATTTTCTATAGGTTGGTTTTCATTCCAACCTCTGGGACCAATAATAAGCGAGTTATAAGCACTTTTATGTTTGGCTATCCTCATTTGACCTTGAAGGAGGGTTCCAAGGTCAAATCGGACCATATTAACAGATTCCCAGCCCATGATTTCCTACAGGTTGGATACAATGATTTACTCAACAGTGAGAACCTGAAAGAAGCTATTGCTCAGCTATCCCATGACATAGAGGTCTGCAATTTCACTATGTTATAGCTGACCAAAACGTCTGTGAATAACATATTTAACAAAATACTCTAAATGTAATAATTTTCAAGTTACAACTGATTTACTCAAGAGTGAGAACCTCAAAGTAACTATTACTCAGCTATGCAATGAGCTACATGTCTGAATTTTTGCTCTGTTATAACTGACCTAAAAGTAGCTGAACAACATATTTAAGCAAAATACTGTAAATGCAATAGTTTTCAAGTTACAACTGATTTACTCAATAGTGAGAACCAGAAAATAGCTATTGCTCCGCTATGCCATGAGCTATAGGTCTGTAATTTCACTATGTTATAGCTAACCCAAAAGTAGGTGAACAATATATTTTAACAAATTACTCCAAATGCAATATTTTTCAAGTTATTTCAAGCACTTTTAAGTTTGGCTATCCTCATTTGACCTTGAAGGAGGGGTCCAAGGTGAAATACGACCACACCAAAAAATTCCCAGCTCATGATTTTCTATAGGTTGGTTTTCATTCCAACCTCTGGGACCAATAATAAGCGAGTTATAAGCACTTTTATTTTTGGCTATCCTCATTTGACCTTGAAGGAGGGTTCCAAGGTCAAATCGGACCATATTAACAGATTCCCAGCCCATGATTTCCTACAGGTTGGATACAATGATTTACTCAACAGTGAGAACCTGAAAGAAGCTATTGCTCAGCTATCCCATGACATAGAGGTCTGCAATTTCACTATGTTATAGCTGACCAAAATGTCTGTGAATAACATATTTAACAAAATACTCTAAATGTAATAATTTTCAAGTTACAACTGATTTACTCAAGAGTGAGAACCTCAAAGTAACTATTACTCAGCTATGCAATGAGCTACATGTCTGAATTTTTGCTCTGTTATAGCTGACCTAAAAGTAGCTGAACAACATATTTAAGCAAAATACTGTAAATGCAATAGTTTTCAAGTTACAACTGATTTACTCAATAGTGAGAACCAGAAAATAGCTATTGCTCCGCTATGCCATGAGCTATAGGTCTGTAATTTCACTATGTTATAGCTAACCCAAAAGTAGGTGAACAATATATTTTAACAAAATACTCCAAATGCAATATTTTTCAAGTTATAGCTGATTTACTCAACAGTCAGTGCCTGAGAACAGCTATTGCTCAGTTGTGCCATGAGCTACAGGTCTGTAATTTCACTATGTTATAGCTGACCCAAAAGTAGCTGAATAACATATTTGCACAAATTTCTGTAAAGGCAATAGTTTTCCAATTACAACTGATTTACTCAACAGTGAGAACTTCAAAGTAGCTATTACTCAGCTATGCAATGAGCCACAGGTCTGGAACTTCACTATGTTATAGCTGACCCCAAAATAGGTGAATAACATATTGAAACAAAATACTCTAAATGCAATAGTTTTCAAGTTATAAGTGATTTACTCAACAGTGACAACCTAAAAGTAGCTATTACTCAGCTATGCCATGAGCTACAGGTCTGAAATTTTACTATGTTATAGCTGACCCAAAAGTAGCTGAATAACATATTTATACTAAATTCTCTAAATGCAATAGTTTTCAAATTACAAGTGATTTACTCAACATTGAGAACTTCAAAGTAGCTATTACTCAGCTATGCAATGAGTCACGGGTCTGGAACTTCACTATGTTATAGCTGACCCCAAAATAGGTGAATAACATATTGAAACAAAATACTGTAAATGCAATAATTTCCAAGTTATAAGCAATTTACTCAACAGTGATAACCTAAAAGTAGCTATTACTCAGCTATGCCATGAGCTACAGGTCTGAAATTTTACTATGTTATAGCTGACCCAAAAGTAGGTGAACAACATATTTAAGCAAAATACTGTAAATGCAATAGTTTTCAAGTTACAACTGATTTACTCAATAGTGATGACCTAAAAGAAGCTATTACTCAGCTATGCCATGAGCTACAGGTCTGAAATTTTACTATGTTATAGTTGACCCAAAAGTAGCTGAATAACATATTTATACTAAATTCTCTAAATGCAATAGTTTTCCAATTACAACTGATTTACTCAATAGTGAGAACCTCAAAGTAGTTATTACTCAGCTATGCAATGAGCTACAGGTCTGAAATTTCACTATGTTATAGCTGACCCAAAAGTAGGTGAACAACATATTAAAGCGAAATACTGTAAATGTAATAGTTTTCAAGTTACAACTGATTTACTCAATAGTGATGACCTAAAAGTAGCTATTACTCAGCTATGCCATGAGCTACAGGTCTGAAATTTTACTATGTTATAGCTGACCCAAAAGTAGGTGAACAACATATTTAAGCAAAATACTGTAAATGCAATAGTTTTCAAGTTACAACTGATTTACTCAATAGTGATGACCTAAAAGTAGCTATTACTCAGCTATGCCATGAGCTACAGGTCTGAAATTTCACTATTGTATAGCTGACCCAAAAGTAGCTGAATAACATATTTATACGAAATTCTCTAAATGCAATAGTTTTCCAATTACAACTGATTTACTCAATAGTGAGAACTTCAAAGTAGCTATTACTCAGCTATGCAATGAGCCACAGATCTGAAACTTCACTATGTTATAGCTGATCCCAAAATAGGTGAATAACATATTGAAACAAAATACTCTAAATGCAATAGTTTCCAAGTTATAAGCGATTTACTCAACAGTGATAACCTAAAAGTAGCTATTACTCCGCTATGCAATGAGTCACGGGTCTGGAACTTCACTATGTTATAGCTGACCCCAAAATAGGTGAATAACATATTGAAACAAAATACTCTAAATGCAATAATTTCCAAGTTATAAGCGATTTACTCAACAGTGATAACCTAAAAGTAGCTATTACTCAGCTATGCCATGAGCTACAGGTCTGAAATTTTACTATGTTATAGCTGACCCAAAAGTAGGTGAACAACATATTTAAGCAAAATACTGTAAATGCAATAGTTTTCAAGTTACAACTGATTTACTCAATAGTGATGACCTAAAAGTAGCTATTACTCAGCTATGCCATGAGCTACAGGTCTGAAATTTTACTATGTTATAGCTGACCCAAAAGTAGGTGAACAACATATTTAAGCAAAATACTGTAAATGCAATAGTTTTCAAGTTACAACTGATTTACTCAATAGTGATGACCTAAAAGTAGCTATTACTCAGCTATGCCATGAGCTACAGGTCTGAAATTTTACTATGTTATAGTTGACCCAAAAGTAGCTGAATAACATATTTATACTAAATTCTCTAAATGCAATAGTTTTCCAATTACAACTGATTTACTCAACAGTGATAACCTAAAAGTAGCTATTACTCAGCTATGCCATGAGCTACAGGTCTGAAATTTTACTATGTTATAGCTGACCCAAAAGTAGGTGAACAACATATTTAAGCAAAATACTGTAAATGCAATAGTTTTCAAGTTACAACTGATTTACTCAATAGTGATGACCTAAAAGTAGCTATTACTCAGCTATGCCATGAGCTACAGGTCTGAAATTTTACTATGTTATAGTTGACCCAAAAGTAGCTGAATAACATATTTATACTAAATTCTCTAAATGCAATAGTTTTCCAATTACAACTGATTTACTCAATAGTGAGAACCTCAAAGTAGTTATTACTCAGCTATGCAATGAGCTACAGGTCTGAAATTTTACTATGTTATAGCTGACCCAAAAGTAGGTGAACAACATATTTAAGCAAAAAACTGTAAATGTAATAGTTTTCAAGTTACAACTGATTTACTCAATAGTGATGACCTAAAAGTAGCTATTACTCAGCTATGCCATGAGCTACAGGTCTGTAATTTCACTATGTTATAGCTGACCCAAAAGTGGCTGAATAACATATTTATACAAAATTCTCTAAATGCAATAGTTTTCCAATTACAACTGATTTACTCAATAGTGAGAACTTCAAAGTAGCTATTACTCAGCTATGCAATGAGCCACAGATCTGAAACTTCACTATGTTATAGCTGATCCCAAAATAGGTGAATGACATATTGAAACAAAATACTCTAAATGCAATAGTTTCCAAGTTATAAGCGATTTACTCAACAGTGATAACCTAAAAGTAGCTATTACTCCGCTATGCAATGAGTCACAGGTCTGGAACTTCACTATGTTATAGCTGACCCCAAAATAGGTGAATAACATATGAAACAAAATACTCTAAATGCAATAATTTCCAAGTTATAAGCGATTTACTCAACAGTGATAACCTAAAAGTAGCTATTACTCAGCTATGCCATGAGCTACAGGTCTGAAATTTTACTATGTTATAGCTGACCCAAAAGTAGGTGAACAACATATTTAAGCAAAATACTGTAAATGCAATAGTTTTCAAGTTACAACTGATTTACTCAATAGTGATGACCTAAAAGTAGCTATTACTCAGCTATGCCATGAGCTACAGGTCTGAAATTTTACTATGTTATAGCTGACCCAAAAGTAGGTGAACAACATATTTAAGCAAAATACTGTAAATGCAATAGTTTTCAAGTTACAACTGATTTACTCATTAGTGATGACCTAAAAGTAGCTATTACTCAGCTATGCCATGAGCTACAGGTCTGAAATTTTACTATGTTATAGCTGACCCAAAAGTAGCTGAATAACATATTTATACGAAATTCTCTAAATGCAATAGTTTTCCAATTACAACTGATTTACTCAATAGTGAGAACCTCAAAGTAGTTATTACTCAGCTATGCAATGAGCTACAGGTCTGAAATTTTACTATGTTATAGCTGACCCAAAAGTAGGTGAACAACATATTTAAGCAAAAAACTGTAAATGCAATAGTTTTCAAGTTACAACTGATTTACTCAATAGTGATGACCTAAAAGTAGCTATTACTCAGCTATGCCATGAGCTACAGGTCTGTAATTTCACTATGTTATAGCTGACCCAAAAGTGGCTGAATAACATATTTATACAAAATTCTCTAAATGCAATAGTTTTCCAATTACAACTGATTTACTCAATAGTGAGAACTTCAAAGTAGCTATTACTCAGCTATGCAATGAGCCACAGATCTGAAACTTCACTATGTTATAGCTGATCCCAAAATAGGTGAATGACATATTGAAACAAAATACTCTAAATGCAATAGTTTCCAAGTTATAAGCGATTTACTCAACAGTGATAACCTAAAAGTAGCTATTACTCCGCTATGCAATGAGTCACAGGTCTGGAACTTCACTATGTTATAGCTGACCCCAAAATAGGTGAATAACATATGAAACAAAATACTCTAAATGCAATAATTTCCAAGTTATAAGCGATTTACTCAACAGTGATAACCTAAAAGTAGCTATTACTCAGCTATGCCATGAGCTACAGGTCTGAAATTTTACTATGTTATAGCTGACCCAAAAGTAGGTGAACAACATATTTAAGCAAAATACTGTAAATGCAATAGTTTTCAAGTTACAACTGATTTACTCAATAGTGATGACCTAAAAGTAGCTATTACTCAGCTATGCCATGAGCTACAGGTCTGAAATTTTACTATGTTATAGCTGACCCAAAAGTAGGTGAACAACATATTTAAGCAAAATACTGTAAATGCAATAGTTTTCAAGTTACAACTGATTTACTCATTAGTGATGACCTAAAAGTAGCTATTACTCAGCTATGCCATGAGCTACAGGTCTGAAATTTTACTATGTTATAGCTGACCCAAAAGTAGCTGAATAACATATTTATACGAAATTCTCTAAATGCAATAGTTTTCCAATTACAACTGATTTACTCAATAGTGAGAACTTCAAAGTAGCTATTACTCAGCTATGCAATGAGCCACAGATCTGAAACTTCACTATGTTATAGCTGATCCCAAAATAGGTGAACAACATATTGAAACAAAATACTCTAAATGCAATAGTTTCCAAGTTATAAGCGATTTACTCAACAGTGATAACCTAAAAGTAGCTATTACTCAGCTATGCCATGAGCTACAGGTCTGAAATTTTACTATGTTATAGCTGACCCAAAAGTAGCTGCATAACATATTTATACGAAATTCTCTAAATGCAATAGTTTTGAAGTTATAAGCAATTTACTCAACAGTGATAACGTAAAAGTAGCTATTACTCAGCTATGCCATGAGCTACAGGTCTAAAATTTTACTATGTTATAGCTGACCCAAAAGTAGCTGAATAACATATTTATACGAAATTCTCTAAATGCAATAGTTTTTAAGTTACAAGTGATTCTACTCATGATGGAAGTTACTGAAAAGCCCAAAAGTAGCTATTACTCACTTAGCTATTGAGACAGGCACCCAACTTACTCACCATATTGTAGCTATGAAAAAAGTAGCTGAATAACATATTTTAACAAAATGCTCTAGATGCAACAGTTTTCAAGTTATAAATGATTTTGTGCATGATTTCATGAATGTTAATGCATTAAAAATTATTAAAAAAATTTATTAAAAAAAAAGTAAGAGAGATCCAGGTCTCATACTCATACAAGAGAATCTACCTCTGGCCTAGTACATATATGCAAGATATGAGAGAAATCCCTGCAATAGTCACTGAGAAAATTGTGATAAAAAGTTGAAATTTTCACACTTTTGGTGGGGGTACCCCCCTTGTAATGTCTCTAGCAAACAGACGAACAGACAGATTTGCATGCCTTGAACAATTTTTCATCCTCGATAGATAAGGTATCTTTTAAAAAAAACAGCACGTCTCTAGGCCTTGTAGTTTTGGAGGAGAAGTTGTTCACGCGGACGCGTACGCGTACGCCCACGCCGCAGAGTGACGACATAATGCCAGCTGACTGACAAGTCAGCTGACATAAAAAGCTGAACTCTCAAGAAATTATAAAATTTAACCCACATTTTTGTATATTGTGACAGTTTTATAGCAATTTCTTTCACTAGAACTGTCATCTTTTGTCTTTGTGAGCTTCCCTTCCTTAAGTTGGGGATACTGTAAAATGCATCTGTTTTTAGAATCCTAGAATCAGAACTGTTTTGGAATCAGCCTTTATATTTATTTATTTATTTGGGGTTTTACATCGCTTTCAACACTGTACAGGTCATATCACGACGGTAGTTGGAAGGGCAGAGGAAACCAGTACATACAGTTGGTCAAGGTTCTGTACTGTAAACTGCCGACCAACGGCAAGCAACTATCAGCTTTCCCACTTGAGCTCGGACCCGGAAGCGAACCCCGATCTCAGAGGTGGGAGGCGAGAGTGTTGCATGACCAATTAATGGGAGTGTGGGGAGGGTTTAATAGGAAGGGGGCATTTATACAGTTAATTATGTTGCATATTTAATTAAAATAGCTAGATTGGTTATTTCTGAATGACTATTTGCAGCAACAACAGATTTTCACATGTACACGTGATTATGATATTCCAGTCAAGTAAAAAAAATTGTCCTTTTCTGTCATTAGATTATTTGGGATATCATAATGTACAGAGCCTGTGTGAGAACACTGCAGAATACTTCTTATATGTCAAAGCCTTTTCACAAGATAATCTTATCTCACAAGATAATTAAATCTAGCAAATAACATCATCTGGTAATTACAAGATGATCTTATACTCACAAGAACATCTTGCTATTCAGGGTTCGCAAAGTACCTCTAAAATATGGAGTCCCAATCATTTTTTCTGAGTCCAGTGTTTTGTGTTAGGGTTATGAAATGTAGGGTACCTTGTACCTTATAGCACATCAAAAATGGGGTACCATTGTGTGAAAATGGGATACAAATAATATTTTTTCTCCCTTATTTCTGGATTAGAAGCACTGTTTAATTTCCTTTCTACTGATAAATAATATGTATCTGTCGATAAATCAATTTTAAAAATATTTAAAAAGCTGAACTCCAGTCAACAAAATTCATTTTAGTGTAATTTGAGTGACATTTTTTGTATGATTATTTTATGTAAGCCACAAATATCGTATTTACACTGTTTGAAAGAAAAATATTTATAGTTTCTGTTGCTTTTTGTTTGATAAAAATTCACTGGGTAGTTCCAGAGATATAGTTCTTTTGTTACATGTCCCGTTGAATATTTGTTACAGCTTTTATTTTCCGAGGGATTTTCCGGGGTTAAATATCAAGAGTTTCCAAGATTTAGTATAGTTCATCTCCCACGAAAGTTCACCGTCCTGGCTTGTTGTTTTGATTGTTTCCATGCAGAGAGCAGGCTTTCTTTCGATATATAACGTTTTGAGTAGATTTGCTAGTGTACAACACCAGCCTTGACTGGCTGTTTTGGAAGAATCTTGTCATGCATGAAATCTTGCTTAACAATGGTGGACTTGAACAACTTGCCAGGAAATCGCTCGAAACCATTTAATATTTTAAAATATAAAGCTTATTTTCAGTGTTATATATACTGCGTGCATATCTACGCTTCCCTGCCAACCGAAATTCGCTTCTAAAGCAGAAATATTTTCTTCATAAAAATCGTGTCCCAACGGACACACTGACAACCGAAATTCGCGTCCAAATCTGAAATACCGCGTGTTTAACATACTCGGACGGCGTAATCGCGAAACCCTGGGCTATCATGAGACTATGTTGTCTTGTGAGCACTAGATAATTTCCATAAATGACCTATTTAGGGCACCCGCCCTTGTAACCGCACCCTATCTCTCTTAGTGGCAATATAGTACCGTGACTGCATCCATCATGCAGAGAACTTGCTCAAGCCATCCAGAGAAAAAAAAATATCATGTATAAGTATTAACTTTTGCTCACGCAAGACTTCCACACCACACACATACACAGAGAATAATAAATGGATGGTCCTGTAAAAATGGTCTTGACAAACTTCTGTGGTAAAACATCAGCATGATGGGGTGCGCTAAACGGGAACTTTTGTTCCACCAAAATATTGACTAAAACTAGTCTTTCCTTAGGGCACTGTGCGCTAAATAGGTCATTTACAGTATTTGTATCTGGTAATTACAAGATGATCTTATACTCACAAGAACATCTTACTATCATGAGACTAAGTTGTCTTGTGAGCAATAATTATTTGTATCTGGTAATTACAAGATGATCTTATACTGACAAGAAGATCTTGCTATCATGAGACTATGACCTCTTATGAGCACTAGATAATTATGTAGTGCACACGACACAACCTTGTGACAAGCCCATTTTGTCATCATGGGATGACCTCTTGTGAACGACTTAATTATCTTGTGAGCGCGAGAAAAAATAATGTGCACAAGATCATCTGGTGCACATGACTTAGGACATAAAATATATCCTGCAATGTCCTAATGGGGCTCCGTAATCCTCATAAAAGGGATGTACTTAAAGTTACGGAATACATAATATCAATAAAATTGCTGCAAAGTGAACAAAATCTATCAACTCGCCCAAGTACAGTAATTATCAAGATTTCAGCCATCTTGATTTTTGTGACATACATAGTAAAATTCCGACTTTCCAACCCTGTAAGGAGAGTGTGACTGTATTTGGATAACAGAAGATCCTTATCATTAGCTTATTGTTACTGTCCCAACGTTGTACTTCTCTGTTGCTTCATATTAAAATACCTGTTCTATTAAGTTAATAAAGTAGAAGATGTATAGTAATATCTAAACCAATAAGAAAATACAAGACAGAAGAGCCATTTTAGTATAAAACAATAACGGAATACAAATTTCGGAGTCAAATAAAACTGAATATAATAGCCAATAGTTATGATAGTAGAGGTTGCAAAATAACAACTAAGGTTGGGTTGGTCTGAAAAATATGAACATCGGCAGTTCACCAATACAAAATGGTACCGATTTCGGGACTCCACATTTTAACACATCCAGACCAAACATGGACGTTCCTCTTAACAAAATTACAATAAAAGTCCCTAAATGCATAAAATATGGGATAAAAGTGTGTAATATCTTCATATTTCTGCTTTCTGTGATTTTTTTTCTGTCCAATATTTATAGAGTGTCTCAGTTCTGCTCAATTTATCTGCAAATGGACAAAAATATGAGGAAAAAAGCTTATAAATTCTTCAGACTTCGGGTATGTTTTTAATACTTTAACTCTTCCTTCTATTATATGTGTAGGCAAGCGAAGTGGCAGTTTCAAAATCTTGTCACGGTATTTCAGTACAATGCTCTCGATACCAAGAAACTGGGCCTACTGACCCAACCTTAATAATAACAACAAAAAGATTCACTGTATTTTGAACTAAACTACCAGTTCTGCTTCAGTCTATAAAAATGTATTATGGAAAATAATGCATTTTTCACTGACTATTTGAATGTCTTTAAAAATAAAAATGTAGGACATATTAACATTCCTATGTCTATTAGTAGTCCTTAGTACATTTTGATATATGACTCTCAGCAAATACAATTGTCACAAAATTTTGTCTGTTTAATTCAAAAACAATTAAATGCATTTTTACCATTTTTGTATGGAAAATAACGTGTGAAAAATCTGTGATGTCACGTGCATATCTGAACAAAAGATTCATTTTCATTTTAAACATTTAAATTTACCTTTAACAATGATACCTGATAGACCAACCATCCCTTACATCAGAATTAAATACTTTAACTCCTTTGAATAAAGGTATGTCAAGGGTGTTATCTGCTTTTAGTTTATTGAAATACGATATATTACATATAAATGAACATTTGATATCTCTAATCAGATATTTAATTATAAAATTAATCAGATAGACTCGTCACGGTGTGAAATCCCATGCAATGTAATATGAGTAATACTTAATTACATTTTGATAGAGTTTAATATGTAATAAAGTCTTATTTGGTGACCTTTTACTTTGATTAACGCAGTTATGATTCTATAACACTTCATTTTTCATTCATTAAAAATTATAGATCTATGATACATTACCCCATAGTTTTTTTTTTCAGATCCTTTGCATCAAATTTACATTTTATCTTCTACATAACTTTATCCTATCCATCATCAGACAAAAAAGGCAACTTTGAGTTTTATTTTTTTTTTTTTGAAATACTCAAATTAAAATGACAAAATATTGGCTTTGCATTCTTGATATTTAAATACCAGAACAGCCAGAACAGCATAGCCACTCTTTCCTGAGCATCATGAGATTTTGTTAACATTTGTATAAGATTCATTAAAGTGAAAATTTAGATGATAGAAGGTCATACAATAGAGGTTTAACTGTTGGGGCATTTTCAAAGGTCAAATCTGGTTCCTACCGTTTCAACATATAAAAATATACAAAAATGAACAAAATATGACCTATTGTTAAAAATGTTATGTGACATTTGAAAAATTACATAACCTAAATATGAGTCATATTTTTAAAATGGAAAGTGTATTCGCAAGATATTAAACCAAATTTATTCATCCTTTTTCAAATATCAGCCATAAAAATATTGACATTTTCAAAGGCCGGTTTTAGCAAATTCTTTTCAGGTTTTGCAATTCATACCACTGCCAAACTAAAAGTGGAATGCAGGTTTACTGTTCAAAGCACTCAAGATTCTACGATATTAAATTTAAGATTGGCTACAAATTTTAGTCAAACATATCTCTAAAAGAAAGGTTTTATAAACACACATGAACCAAAGAGTGCAGGCAACATGGGGTAATTTATAACCCTTGTTTCGCTGCCCAAATAATCTAGTTCCAATTGTAGCCTTAATGGTTGTACAACTGTTCACAATAACATTGAGGTGGGCATATTCTCCACACGGAGACATGTGAATAAGTAAGTAACATAATGAATGTTGAGAGAGTAATCATTACAGCGTGATCATAGCCACCATTTGAAAATATTAAACATGTCTAAAATTCTCTGTGAGTGAGCGATTCTGCTCCAAGTATTCACAACTGATCTTTTCTATGATAAGGAGCTACATATTCTCCTTAGATGCTAACACTAGTCTTTGGGGTGTGAAATGATTTTTATTAATCATAGCAGTCAGAGGAAGTCATACGACAAATCATGGCAAATCATGTTTTGGTTAGATTTTCCCACCCTGATCTGCAAGAATCAGTTGTTACCTGCAGCTCTGAGTTTAAAACTCAACTGGATCTTACAATCCGTCAAGATAGTGGAACAGTTGTGTAATAACATTCACAAAGTGATTAAATTTTCCTTGCCAAAGAGGATGCTATTCGTTAAACAATGATATTTATTCACTTTGTCTCTCTGTTTCTTCATTAAGATTTCATACTGAGATATGAATCTCCATAAAACTTTCAGAAATGAAGAGCGATATCATGATGCAATTTATGATACCATGGTAGAAAGTCTAATCTGGTAGAATTTCAAATACATGGTAGAATGTCTAATCTGGTAGAATTTCAAATTCTACTTGCAGAAAGTCCAACTACACTTTGACCATGTTTTGTTGAACTTGAAATTCAATCAAATTTGAATTTCTACCAGAATTTGAAACTCTACTTGTAGACACTCCAATTGGACTTTCTAAGAAACTAAACTTTGTAGAAACACTGAAAGTCCAACTGGACTTTATACTGGTAGAATTTAAAATTCTACCAGATTGGATTCTCTACCACAATATAAATAATTCAATATCAATCAATCTACAAATCAAAGTTTAAGTTCAAAAGACTTTAAAATTGCATTTCAATCGTTACTTTAATTAACACATAACTACTAACTATTTTTTTATATTGTGATTTTACTTAATTTTTCTACAATTAAAATATATATGTCGTGACAGAACTTAAAATTTGACAGAATTTTAAATTCTGTCAAATTTTAAGTTCTGTCACGACATATACGTAAACAATAACAGTCCAAAGACAAATTGCTGAATCAACTTAATAAGTTCAATTCTGTCACCCAACATCCCCAAAAATTAGTATCTTTAAATAACATCCTCTCAAAGAATTTATGAAAATATTTTAGATCAACTTGAAAGTACAGGTAAGTTTAAACTAACATTTCTACAGACAATAACATCAATTTAACAGGAATATTACAATTTGTACCAAAAGAACCTACAATTGGGTCAAAGTTGTTTCTTTCTGTAGTTACTTGGGGGAAAAAACAGACCAGGTTCACCATTATGTGTGTAGAAAGTGGAACTAACTTTTTGTATGAATATCGGATATTTGAGGTATATTTGACATTTTTAACATTACCTATATTCAGCCAGTAAACAAAAGAATTATGAATGACTGATAATGGTGAAGTGTTCAATCCACGTAATGTGAAAACAAAGCTATGCTACAGGTTGCATGAAAGCCCTTCAGTTTTTAATTTGCATGATGGAAAACCCTCAAACTCAATCCATGTGTCAAAACTCATCACACAAGTATGCATGTATTGGATAAGCACTATAAAGAATGATTAACTAACTATAAAATACAAACTTAACATAAACAATCTAAACAACATTAACTCAATCTATGTGTGTAAAATGTCATGGCAAAGGTCACACACACCACAAAAAAACACTGCGATATTATTCACAAAAAAAAATAATAATCTGCAGGAATTTCTAAGTATTTTACAGACACATTTACACAGAGATGATACAGTAATTTGACCCAATAAACAATGAAAATTATCAATGTAAATATGACTTGTATATTTGTACAGCAAATAAATGCATATGTTCACTGCCGTTTTGACACCCAAGCCATTTAAAACGGCGGTGTCCGCCATTTGAAATGGCAGGTCCTGCCATTTACATTCACTACGTTTAAATAACGGTTCTAAATGGCTGAGCCATTTAAAATGGCGGGCTCCAGCTCACAGCCATTTTAACTCTTTTTCTAGCTATTACTTTGTTAACTATTGCATTATTGTTTGTCTTCTGTGGGATACAAGTTTAATGTTCCATGACAATTATTTAATTTCTTTTTTTTCCATTATTTGTCATTTAAGCTTAAAATTTAAAAAGTGAAATATTAAATAGCAGCAATATAATTACATCAATATAAAGTAATTATGAACTTTCAAAAAGTATTCCAACAGCTTTAACACTATCAAGTCAATTGTTTCAGTCATAGCTAATTTTGTGATACCCTAACCAATAGGGACAAATCAAATTAAGTGAAACTTGAATAATAGTTAACAAATCAATGCAATAGGGATGACTTCCACACTGTTATAACTTATAAAAAGACTAGCCAGTGGAAAGCCATTCTTTTCATGTAGGATTACTTTCTGATGTATTGTCTAATATGTAGCCTGGATTTAATATAATGGGTTGAATTTGTGGAAGCCATACCTTTATCTGTTGATTAGTTTACAGGAATAGTTAATCAGTTTATAAGATTTACCCCCCTTTGATGTACGAATCACAGGTCAATTCACAAAAGGATGAATTTAGAATGTGTGCACTTCAAACACCATAGCAGTGAGCTTTTTTTCCTAAGGACAACTTTAATGAAGTGCAAATGTGTGTACATAAGTATTGTGCAAAGGAGGGCTGTTAACTGCAATTACATCAAGCAGTAGAATGCTTGTTCTCTTGAACTGTGGCTGGATGACATACAAAAGTCAGTTGGTATGTATGTCATTAATGCATACTATCACATGAAGTATGTATTCCTGTTATCTATTTGGCTGGGCCATTTAAAATGGCGGACTGCCGTTTTAAACGGCGGATGGGGTCAAAATGGCATGTACCACATATAACAGTTCTCAAAGGGTGACTGCTTGTCAGATGTGATCATAGTAAAACTTCTCCATTTCATATTCTTTTGATATGTGTTCCATAAAGTTTTTAAAAATTTTCATCAATAATAACCAAATCATCAGCTTATAAAGCTGTAGACATTGAATTTAAACCACTTGAGAGAATTTGTAAAATGTTTAGTCTCAACAGGGGACAATAAATAATCCTTTGTGTAGAGTAGTCAGGGTGTGTTCAAAATAGTAGCAAACGTAGCAAAATTAAATCCATAAATGTTTTCTGTTTGCCATATTGACACACCTTATTTTATTTTTAACACATGTAGCTGACTTGTAAATGGGTGTTACTGATATGTTCCTTCATATTTGATGTTAATGCAAAATGCACAATACACTGCCAGTATAATACAAATATTATCTATTCTATCTATCCAATATCAATTCCATTTATCTCCCCTATTCCATCCGAGCCATTTTTTTTTTTTTTTTCAAAAAAAAAAAAAGGTAGACCCTGTTGATCAATTATTTATGTTTAGGTTAAAAAGAGTTTGTATCAACAATCCAATTTCTTAATACAACAAAAATTTATGGGGAGAGAGTGGAGATATTTTATTTTTGTGTCACATGTTATACATTAACAATATACAATTACACAAATTACATTAATACAAACTTGCAGCCTATGAAGGCTTATGAGACACAGTTAAAAATTTATTTAGTTTTCAGTAGGAATATATATTTCAGACGTTTATCTCTGGGAATATTTCTGTACCTGCCACTGTCTACTTTTATTTTGTTGAAGGTGGAACTGCGTAATTTTGCAATAACAGATCTGTAGTTTCTATTTTTACAACTAGAAATATAGCTCTTTTCTTCTAAAGTAGATGTTGACTCAAATTTGTTATAATGTTCTAACCTTGTCATTATGTCTGCATTTTTAGATAGGTTTACTTTAAATGTTATATCTAAATGTTTTTTAATATTTTCAAGTATATAGTTTAATGGTAAGTTGATTTCATTTTCAGTTTCAAAAATTTGTGACATATTTGCCAAACTGAAAAGAGATTGAACACTTCTTTTCCACTGAGTTTTGTCTAAATTGAATATTTGTTTAGGTAATCTATTGTCATGAAGGTTAATAATGTGGTACCAGAACTTAACCATCTCAAGCTTTTGACGTATGTTGGGTGGGGTCCAGCCAAGTTCAAAATATAAACTTAGCATCAGAGATGCCCGTACCCCACAGCCTTGGGAAATATTTTCAACACCATGAGATATTGAAGTACTGTACCAGTACAAACTTCAGGATACTTTCAGAGCACTGTCAGTTATATAAAGGTCCAAACAATGTTTAAATGGAGAAATAATGTTTAAAAGAAAGATAATGCGTATAAAGATGAAGTATTAAAACAAGATAATTCAATGACAAGATGACAGCATTAATCAGTAAACTAAAATTCAACACTCTTTATATACATCTGCATTTCCGAATTATGGTTTAGATGGTTTGAATATTACCATGCATACAGAAGTGGTAATACATTTAATGAATGCTTATGTGTGGTGTTGGAGTAAAATCTGCGGCTCACTTGATGAAATTCTATCTCTTACAGTGGGAAGTTATGAAAGTAAAATTCTTAATAAATTCTAATATGACTTTTGCTTAATCTGCATCAAAAGACAGACCCAAAGGTGCAACAAGATTTTAAAGGTCAAGGTCACTACGGCAAGGTAAAAGGTCAAATTAAGGTCACACCATGATAATACACACCTATAGCCAATAACCAATGTCCCTACCAAGTATCAACTTCCTACACCTTCCCGAGATACAGCCCTGACGATTTTATAGGTCAAGGTCACTATGGCAAGGTCAAAGGTCAAATCAAGGTCACACCATGATGCTGCACACCTACACCCCCTAGCCAATGTCTCTACCAAATATCAACTTCCTGTACCTAACAGTTTCCGAGATAAAGCCCGGACAATATTTTATAGGTCAAGGTCACTACAACAAGGTCAAAGGTCAAATCAAGGTGAGACCATGACGTTGCACACCTACACCCCCTAATCAATATCCCTACCAAGTATCAACTTCCTACTCCTTATGGTTTCTGAGATATAGCCCAGACAACATTTTATAGGTCAAGGTCACTACGGCAAGGTCAAAGGTCAAATCAAGGTCAGACCATGACGCTGCACACCTACACCCCCTAAGCAATATCCCTACCAAGTATCAACTTCCTACACCTTACGGTTTCTGAGATATAGCCTGGACAAGATTTTATAGGTCAAGGCCACTACGGCAAGGTCACAGGTCAAATCAAGGTCACACCATGACGTTGCACACCTACACCCCCTAACCAATATCCATACCACGTATCAACTTCCTACACCTTACGGTTTCTGAGATATAGCCCAGACAACATTTTATAGGTCAAGGTCACTACGGCAAGGTCAAAGGTCAAATCAAGGTCACAACATGACGTTGCACACCTACACCCCCTAACCAATGTCCCTACCACATATCAACTTCCCAAGCCTTACAGTTTCCGAGATATAGCCCGAACAACATTTTATAGGTCAAGGTCACTACGGCAAGGTCAAAGGTCAAATCAAGGTCAGACCATGACGTTGCACACCTACACCCCCTAACCAATATCCCTACCAAGTATCAACTTCCTACACCTTACGGTTTCCGAGATTTCCAATGTATCAACAGTTTGAGTATAGTCCAGTGAGTAATTTAGTTCAACACCAAGATATCTATACTTATTTGTTCTTTCAATTTCACTTTTTCCAATTTTAAATTTAAACTTACTTTCCAACTCTGATTTTTTTTCTGAAATGCACAATCTGTGTTTTTGAACAATTTATGTTTAACTGCCATTTCTGGCACCAATTGTGAACAGAGTCTAGCATTTTTTGGAGAGATTCTTCCGATTCAGATATTAGCACTATATCATCTGCATATAGCAAAATAGACACTGATTTATTTCCAATTTTTACCCCACATTCTAATGTTTTTATTTCAGTGGCCAAATCATTAACAAATAAATTAAACAAAGTTGGAGACAATGTGTCTCCTTGACGAACTCCAACATTTGAACTAAACCAATTTGTTAGATAGTTATGGAGTGTAACACAAATTTTGAGATTGTCATACATTACTTTTAATACTTGAAGAAATTTACCATCTATACCATAATTTAACAGCCTAAACCATAGTAAATCGCTATTAACAGAATCAAATGCCTTAGAAAAGTCAATAAAACATGCAAAAACAGACTGGTTACTTTTATGTGTGAGTTTCAAAATGGACAATCATTATGGAGAGGTCTTCAGTCCACATAATATGAAAACAAAGCTATTTTACAAGTTTCATGAAAGCTGAAAAAATAATACTTCAATAAATCAGATTTCAATGCAAATCAAGTTTGATTTAGATCAGTTTAATGACATTCAGTGTTATCCTTTATTTGTAGAGGCATTTTTTTGGTATCACCCATTTATTTTCTGACTTCTATATCGATGATTTTTCTGAATCCGATGAAAGTTTGAATACTAGCATTTAATATGCAGACTTATGAACTAATAAGTAAATAACACATAGTGACAGTATGTAGAGCAAAGAAAGTACCAAAATAATGGTACCCGGTATATTACTGTTATATTTTATATTCTCAAATGCAATATGAGGAAATATTGACAAGAAAATGGTGTGTTATAACAGTTATGTATTACTAAACTATATTTTTCAAATTTATAAATTCATTTTCATTTTCAAAAGTGTTTTATACAATTCCTTTAAACATAAATATAAATATTACAATATGACTGGGTAACAACCATTACCCCCAGTATCAATGCAATGGTAGGTGTTTCATCTTCAACAGGAATAAAACTCCATGGTGGGGATTCAAAATAAGAGCACTGGAGTGGATTGAATAATAAACGTCAGATCGTCCACATGAAGAAGAAAGTTAAAATAGTCTCAGATTCACTAAAGCAAAAACACATTTTTCAGATAAGAAACAATTCTAAATGAAAGTTATAGTTTGAATACTTTTCCTTAACCAGAGATCATATTATATATTTATTTGATGTTTTATGTCACGCCTACTACCTTCGTATCAGTTGTTATGAAGGGTATTTACAAGGGCGGAAGAAACCAAAACATACAGTTGGTCAAGGTGCTGTACTGTAAACAGCTAGCCAATGGCAAACATCTACCAGCTTTCCCAGTTGAGTGTCATGTAGGGATTTGAACTTTAATCTCAGAGGTGGGAGGCAAGTAGGTAACCACAACACCATCATGACTTTCAGAAATTATTTTTGATAAAAAATTGTTAAATGAATGATACTAACACTTGCACTCCACTGAGATTGTCAAGGTCATCACTTACACATATAGCAAATATACAATTTCAAGTAAATCATGAAACACAGCCCCACTTATCACACCTACCATCTTAAAAGCCAAATTGACTATAAATTTCAAGTCTATCCCGGCCTAATGGAATTAGTAACAGACATTGTAGACATTCATGTAAGGGAAACAGAATCCCTTACCCCCAAGTTAAAGTCATCAGCTTCTGCAACCTAAAGACACAGAGCCAGCACTTGGCAAAAGAAACTCTCCAAATTATTACATTTTGGCCATGTTTCCCCACCTCAATTATCCCCTTCATTTAAAGTCCTCAAATTTTTTAGAAACAGAAAATCTAAAATTGGGATTTACTGTAAAAATATTCCTTTTTTCCCCTACTAATGATTTAAATGGACATAGAAATAGCAGTATGTTAAACAGTAAATGTTATCAGATACAAAATCATCAGATGTGACAAGACTGATAGCAAAGTTTAACTTGAGCTTATATCTAGAAAGTGGTCTGTGGTATTGTGGGGATATTTTTACAGTATCTTCTGACACAGTTGACCTTAATTAAAACTATTTCCATAAACAAGGCGGCCATTATGTACATAGATCATTGCCTTGTATACATTAATGCCCCCTCTGATAGTTTATTTGAAGCATACAAACCATTTGTTGTGAATATTTACATGTAAAGTGATATAATGTGATACCAGAGACAAAGGCATGCTTGTGAGCAGAATCCCACAAATCAACAGGATAAATATACTTTCACACCTATGTGTTGTTACATATCAAGATTTTAAAACTAGCAACGATTTTCTACAATCTCAGTACTTACAATATTTTTCATTGCCTACTAGTATATTAAAACAAGATACGGTATTTATCCGTATAAATGCCCCGGGGACGATGCATTTTTCAAAAGGGGGGGGGGGGGGGGGGGGGGTACTATTACAGATAAAAAAAATCAACTCTCGAGTCCAGTGGCAATGGGCGATAATGGACACTTACAGCCTTGATCTCACTTACCAGCATGTACAATGGCGGGAGAGCTTAAAATATTAAAAACCAACCTTAAATCTGAAGAAATTATAAACTTTTATCTCGTTTTTTACAGATTTTAATGCGTCTGTGATTAAAATTGCCACATTTTGTTGTGATTTTCTTTATTTCTCGTAAGCGGTATTCGATTGGGGAAGTACTAAAACGCATCTTTTTTTCGGAATCCCGGAATCGCAAGGCTGGTGGCTGTTGAGAGGGATGTAAAACCCCGAAATATGAATTTTGCAATGGTTGAGAAGAAGGGAGGGGCGTTTATACGGACAAATACGGTACATGTATTTCATTGTAGGAAAATGTATTCTAAGATTTGAGGTTAAATACAAAGTCAGAAGAAAGAGGTTGGTATCAAGTTATTTGCGTCACTTCATCAATATACAGGGTCAGGGGGTCAACTCAATCAGACCATACTCATATTTGACCTATATACCTATAAAGCTGCAAGAACTCTTTGTGAAGAAAGACACACATTTCTCATTTATCTCATTTTATGTATACCGTTATTATACACAGAATGTAACAATGATAAATATAAAGTGACCCCCACCACATCATGACATGGTGGTTTAAATTTTCATTTATAAGTCACAGTATCGCAATTAATATTAAAACTAATTTGTCAACTCAGATATATTTTTTTTACTTGCATCATGTACACCCAAATTAAACTCATGAATACCGATGAGTGTGCTTGTAGATATGATAACAATACACTGAGAAGTTAATTTCTATTGGAGTAACTATTGTGGCATGGCTCTTATCAGAAGGTTAATCCCAATTAAGATTTCCATGTAAATATGAAACACTTGTCAAATATATCATACAAGGCTATCTTATTATTAGAGTCCAGTGACTGTTAACAACCGGATTACAATAACTAGTGTAACTGGTATCCTATCAAACAGTGTAGAAAGTAAGATAACAGAACCCATAACTTGAGTCACTTTCAAAGAATATTTTCAATGTTAAATATGTTAAATAAAAATGTGAAATCTGAGAGTTGGCAAAGCAAGTTCTATAGTAGGTAAGTCAAATTTGTGGTAAATATTTTCTAAACACAAAATTACGATTGTTCTAGTGCCCACACCAAAAATTTGCCAAGAATCAGCCACTACAAATCACAACCTTCCGAGGGCCCCTTCATCATATTCAGTTTTAGGTTCATAACACCCATGGACTCAAAGAGTGATAATTAAAAGAATATAGAAACAGTAATACTGTCTCAATTATATATAAATCTGGAAAGATGGAAAAACATGCACAGTAGTAACAGGTGATTTCAGCAGGCATAAGTCAGCCAATTTGGGCATACTTATGTCTGTTTAATTAAAAATGCAAAATTACAGTAATTAAGAAAATTTTATGCAGGAGATAATTTCTGATTATATGTAGAAATCAAGGGCATCATTATTCCCACTGAGTTGATTTAAATCAGTTCAGTTTGAGTAACCTCACAATAGGAAGAATGTATAAGTGTAAAATATGTGCAAATAGAGTGAAAATTACAAAAGAACTTATACCCTTTGGCTAAATTATTTGGCATTAAAACTCCTCGGCGAGCTGCAGCCACTGCCACACAATACCTAATATACATAAAGCACTAAAATACTATAGTAGTGAAACAACAGGTTATAACAAAGAATATTAAAAACCTGACGTACCATATCACACAATAAAAGCAACACTAAAATTTTAAAATGCTAAAACACATATTATTAATTAAAGCAACACTTAAATATTAAAATGCTGAATCACACAAATAAAACACCACTAAAAGTACTAAAACACACGATTAAAACAACACTAAATATTAAAGTACTAAAACAAGTGATTAAAACAACAATAAATATCAAAGTACTAAAACACATGATTAAAACAACACTAAAATATTAAAGTATTAAAAACATGATTAAAACAACATCAAATATTGACATACTAAATCATATGATTAAAACAGAGAAAGTATTAAAGTTATATCAGAATAAATATACTAGAATACTTGCTTTTGACAATTAAGGAACACTATAAAATATCTAAGTACTGAACACTTGGTTATAGCAAGGAGAAACCAAATTAAACACTAAAATATTACACAGAACTAAAACACTTGATTTTAAGAAAGTGCATAAACTATAAAAGAATTAAAACAGTTTGACATAAACATTAATAATACAGTAGAACCTCAATTATCCGAACCCCATGGGAGACATACAATCCGGCCGGATAATCGAGGGGTTCGGATAGATGAAGGAAACCGAAATTCACGGTCTATGGGTTACCAAGTGGGCGATAATTGAAGAATTGTTGTTTTTATGCAATATACAGACGTTGGTGTTCGTTAAGAAAATAATTTAATATATTTGTGTTATATAATATAAGTGACCCTTCAATTGTCGTTTATTTGCTCCATATCCATGCATATTATTATTATTTTTATTTAAAATATTACGCGGACTTGAGCTGGTTGTGTTCGGTTGGTACTTGCATTGTTGACTTTTTAATTTTAGATTAACATCGTCCCGCATTGTGTCAGTTGAAAAACTTCGGGAGATTAATCATTCTAAAACCCCAAGCGAACACGCCTTCAGTGACACGTGTGTTTGATTGGTAATGCATTGTTGACGTCTTTTCTTTTCTACACGTTGTCAGTCTGTGAACCTACTCCGGGAGATTATAAATTTGCGAAACGCAATCGAACACACTTTCATTGACTGGCGCATTATCAAAGAAGTTGTGTAGCGGGGTTGTGTAATTGAATTAATCCCTCCCCTATTGTAACAATGGTGATAAAGATGAAAGAAGTTAGGCGTCTCTGTGAATGGTACCTTTTACAAAGCACTGCAATTCATCGTTTCCGAGACTGTGTAAAATCTTGTATTATCGCTCACGCTTGACCGTGCATTATATATAGGGAGACATGATTTTGGTTTGGTTAATCCGGAGATTCTGATAATAGAAGGCCGGATAAGCAAGGTTCTACTGTATTAGCAATAAAATGTTGCAGTACTAGGACACCTGATTTTAAGAAAGAGTATTAAAATATAAAAGTACTACAACACAGGTTCAGAAAGAGTATTAATATATTGAAGTAGTGGAACACTTGATTTAAACAAACAGCATTCAAATATTAAAGTACTAGAGCACTTGACTTTAAGAAAGAGCATTAAAATATTAAAGTACTTAAAAAGCAATGTTTGGATTATGAGAAGCAGAGCAAAACTGGGGTTTCACTGGGCAGAAGACTGGGCAAAATTGTGAACACATAATTTAGACACTGGAAGGGAATATTCTGAGAGGTGGTGATAGATGTATGCCACATATCCAAACGCATGATGAGTACCAAAGTTTGGGGGTAAATAAGGGTAAATAGCAAAAACAAGTGCAGATTAAAAGCACTTGTAGTTTCTAGAATTAAGACAGTAATGAAATACTGTAACACTTAACATACTTCCATATAAAGCATGCCATACACAGTGCAATAGTATATTAAAAATGAAACAAATATATTTCCAAATAACAGCAACATTGTCCAACAGTGTCTATTATGGTTGGTACACACATACAGTACCAACAATTTGGTGAAATACTGCATGTCACTAAAAACGTAAAAGTGTAATGAATCTAATGAGAATATATTATGCTAAATATGTTTTAATAACGGGTTACAATTTAATAACCAAGTGTTTCATTTCACACCTAAAACACTTATAGGTAGTTAATGTCAAACTCGTCATTTATCATGCTTGATGAAAGAGAACAACAGTATACACAAATGCCAATGAAAATTTAAAATGTGTATCTTACTATTTGTTATTGCAATTTTACTTAATAGATTCAAACTTGTAGATTCAGAAGTTTAACAAATTCAAAGACCACAACTGATTATAATGGTAGTCATGAGTTGTGTACTAGCCAATAGCAATTACCCTTGCGAGATACTTTCAATTGAGAACTTTCTCGTTCAAAAGCCACATTGTCTATAGCCCGTTGTGTGCAAATTTACTTCATAGAGTAGAGTCTGTGTAATTTGATTCAATGTTATTCAAATTTTACCGTATTTCGAAGCAGCTTTGAAGTCCCAACAATTTACTGTACAGATTCACATTATAGCTCAAACTTCAAATTTATATTTTACGCATTATTGGAACCTGTACTGAAGACAGAAAATTGCAAATTTAATAAGTAAATTAAATTTTTATAAGTTAATACCCTATCCAATGGACAATAGCTTTTCCGGTCGGCGCGGACCGGCCCGCCAAACGTCAGAAAAAGACGTCCTGTGTCTCCACCGGCTAGGCCGGCCCAGTACTGTGCACTCGCCAGATGGCGTGTCGTACTTCCTTCCTGTCTAGACAGCGTGACATCATAGCATCTTTTTCGTTGTCTAAACCTATTACACCCCTAGTAGACTGAAAGCGGGGTCGGTGGGAGGGTCTTGTGTGTCCATTGGATAGGGTATTAACTTATAAAAATTAAATTTACTTATCAAATTTGCAATTTTATTGCGTTAATACATCCTATCCAATGGACAATAGCTGAATAACTACCGCTTGGTTGGCGGGTAAGTTACTAGGGACTAAAGAACTTGAACTCATGTTAGAAATAATGACAATTCCTTTTTTTAAAAGCCTGGGTAGACTTTGAAGTCAAATACCCTTAAGGCTATGGTCGAATATCATCATCCGGTTATCCGGAAAGGAACCGTCAGAGTCCACCTTGCGCCCCCCCCTTTTTTACAGACCTGCTCTGAGGTAGGGGAAGAGAGGGATGAGTTCAGTCCCATAAAATTACCTCTCCCGGAGGAAGTACATGAGAGATTTTTTTTTTGTTCTGCTCCTTAACTATATGTGCAATATATACAAATATGTACATGTATTTACAGATGTACAGATCTCCTCTAAGTCCCCGTCTGTTGGTGGATCTGCTGAGCAGCCACAACAGGGCCAAGATGGTAGAGCTCTGAATCAGCCCAAGCCACATCCTTCAGATAGAATTGAGTGAAGGTGTTATGAGATTTCCAGTGGCAGGCTGATAAGATCTGCTCCAAGGAGACTCCCGACTGGAAGGCCTTAGAAGCAGCAAAGGCCCTGACATCACGAGCTTTGACTTGATGTAGGGTGTGGGCATTGTGATCAGAGAGCTCATAGCATAGGATCACAGTCTGTTTGATCCATGAGGAGATAGTGGCAGGTGAGATGTCTTTGTCGAAGCCTTTCTTGAAGGAGACAAAAACTAATTGTTTGTCCTGCCTAATGTCTGAAGTCCTGTCCAAATAGTAGCGCAAGGCTCTGACTGGACAAAGAGACCTATCAGACTTGAGGGATCTATCCAGAGTAGGAGCCAGGGCTGGTATGACCACTGGGGCTACACTCTGTGGACCCTCCTTGGCCAGCTGATTCTTGGAGAGAAAGCTGGGAGATGGAAACAGGGACACCTTAGACCAGTCCGACTGATGTCTGATGTTCTTATGCTGCCATGCATGGATCTCACTCCTTCTTTTGCCAGAGCCGAGGGCCAAAAGGAAGACCATTTTGAAGGTCAGGTGCTTCAGAGAGGCCTCCCTAAGAGGTTCAAAAGGGTCCTTTGCCAGCTGGTGTAGTACCAGGGAAAGGTTCCAGGAAGGTACCACCCTCCGCCCTTTGGGTCTGTCTCTGTGGAAACTTTCCAAGAGACGAGTGAGATTATGATCTTTGCTGATATTGACTGTTGTATCACCTAGTTTATCAGCAATGGCAGACCTGTATCCATCAATGGTGCTGGGCTGTAACTTCTTGTCCTCAAAGAGGTGCAATAGGAAGTCAGCCACCGACTTCACAGGCGGTGACCTGAAGTCCACCTGATTAACGAAGCACCACTTTGTAAAAATGGCCCACTTTGCCTCATAGACTGATCTGGTTGACCTTCTTTGAGGAGCCTCAATTCTTGCTGCCACTGCCTCAGAGAAGCCCTGTTCCTTGATTTGTGTGGCTCTAGGAGCCAGGCATGGAGATTTAGGTTTGTCAGATTTCTGTGAGGGATCTGATTGAAGGGCTGCGTTAGCAGACTGGGCAGGTTGGGCAGGCCGAGAGGGACCTGGCTGGACATGTTCACCAAGTCCCAAAACCAAGGCATGTTGGGCCACCCCGGGGCAATCAGAATGAGTCTCCCGCACGGGGAGTTCAGTAGTTTCTCCACCACTTAGCCCAATATGGCGGTCGGTGGGAAGGCGTATGCATCCAGATCCTCCCATGGCAGAGTAAGTGCATCCACTGCTACAGCCAGGGGGTCCGGTACTGGAGAGACAAACTGAGGCAACTTGTGGTTGAACCTCGTGGCAAATAGATCTATTTGAGGATGGTGCCATCGACTGCATATCTCTTGAAAAACGTCCGGAAGGAGGGACCACTCTGTTTGGATGGTCTGACCCAGTCTGGATAGCTTGTCTGCTATCACATTTAAATGGCCTGGGATGTGTCGGGCTTTTAGAGTCACTTGTCGCTGGGAACACCAGGTCAAGATTCTCCACAGCAGTGCACATAGTGGGCCCGACCTCATTCCCCCTTCCTTGTTTATGTAGGCTACCACTGTGGTGTTGTCGGTGGCTACCAGAACTATTTTGCCTACACAGTGATGTTGGAACTCTTTTAACGCTAGGAACACTGCTTTTAGTTCCAGATAGTTTATGTGCAGCTTGCTTTCCGGCACCGACCAGTAACCTCTTGCGGTAAACTCGTTTAAGTGAGCGCCCCACCCTTCTTTTGATGCGTCTGTAAAGATTTGCAGAGGATATTTTACTGGGTGTAACGGTTGGCCTTGAAGCACATTGTCTTCCTCTAGCCACCACCGTAAGTGAGGGTGCAGGGACCTTGGCAGAGGGATAATCTTTTCTAGAGATTCTGGTACCCTCCAATTGTTTTTGAGATGCCACTGTATGGGCCTCGTGTGTAGCCGGCCGAGGTGAACTTGCTTTTCTGTGGCTGTCAAAAGGCCTATCAAGGACATGAACTGCCTGACCGGACAGGCCGGTAGCAATAAGAGTGCTTGTATCTTGTCCTGAAGGCTTTGCCACCGGTCCGGAGTAGGCCTGACCCGGCCGGACCTGAGGTCGAACTGGTAACCTACAAAATCAAAGACCTGTTTGGGTTCCAGTTCTGATTTCTCTAAATTCACCAGCCAACCTAGGTCCTGGCACATTCTGACCAGGATTTGGGTGTGTTGTAGACAAATTTGCTGGGATCTGGCCCTCACTAACCAGTCGTCTAGGTACTGGTGGATCCTTATACCCTTCTGAGTGGCCATCAGTTTCACCTCTTTTGCTACCACAGTGAACTCCAAGGGAGCAGTGGACAGACCGAAAGGCAGTGCTTTGAATAGGTAAGTTCGATTCTGAACATGAAACCCGAGATATTTTCTGGACTGCTCTTGTATAGGTATGTGGAAGTAGGCATCTTTGAAATCTATGGAGGTAACCCACTCCCCCTGTTGAAGGGATGTCCTTATGGTTTCTGGGGTCTCCATTTTGAATTTCTCGACCTTGAGGAATAGATTTAGATTGCTGAGGTCCAGTATGGGTCTCCACTTGTTGTTGGGTTTGGGAACCAGAAAAAGTCGGTTGAAAAACCCCAAGGAAGTTTGGTTTCAAACCAGTTCTACAGCATTTTTGTCTATAAGCTGATGTAATGCCTCCAGCAGGTAGCTGTTCCTGCGAGGATTGACATAGCAGCTTACGACCGTGGGATATCTTGTAAGCTTCGGTCGGATCCGAAAGGGGAGGGTGTAGCCCTCTTTCAAGATTTGGACCACTTTCGGACCGGAACCCAGATCCAGCCAAGCCTGCCAAAAGTTTTGAAGTCTTGCCCCTACAGGAAGATTTGAGACAACATTTCCTACACTTGTTACAGGAGGGACATAAGACAACTGAGTGACACAAGAAGCACCTTTCACATATTTTAATTGGTGAAATCTTTGTACATAACACTCTACTGGTCCGGGACTTAGATCTTTCCTTTGCGAATGCCCGGACACAGTAGGTACAGGAGTTACAACATTTAAGTGTACATTGCCAAGAAAACAAGTGTCTATTGTCTTTTCTTTGGAGGTGCTCCCGGCCAGCAGCCCTGTCTGAAACTAAGTTACATAGTGATTGTCATTTGTACGGCTGCTGGCCCTTGGCTGGTCGGGATGAGTAGCTAGAGGCCTTCCCTCTGGGTTTCCTGTACCGGCCCTTTCCTGTGCTTTTCCAAGCCGGCTTATCCCCTTTCTGATCTTGACGCCTGTCTGATTTCTTGTCAGGTCGGTCGTATGGATGGAACCGGGCTTTACTACGGGAACTGCTGGACTGCCCTCGTGACTCGAAGTGAGATATTTCTTCCTCAGCCCTCTTAATAACTGAATCAGGGAAGAGGGTGGGAATATGAAGGGGAGCTGTTCTCAAGGCAGCTATAGTGTCCGGCTTAATCCCTGACTTCACATGGGTGAGGTAAGCATCCCGTCTAGCCAAGGTTAGGTTCCCCATGGAGATAAAGACGAATTCACTCAGGTGCTCCATGGTCTTGGCAGCAGCTTGCGTGATGCTAGAGTTAAAGTCCATGAGATATTTAAGTTCATCCATGGTGTTTGAACTCTTTGAAGAACCTTTCCCTTTACAGTCCGACCTGAGATTTCTGAGTTGGTTCTGCATGTCCTTCTATACACGAAACAGGCACCGATTAAAACTAGCAGCCTGGTTACATATGACCGACGCCTCTCTTGCTGATTTCTCCCACCGCCTCAAGGATTCCTGGGAGATACGTCTAGAGGCAGGTGGGGTAGAAGTCAACCCAGACTGACGGGATATCCGACTGAAACAGCTATTCAGCTTTGAAGAGTCCGTGCTCCAGCCCGAGACAGCAGCAGGGTCAGCTTTGTGGTCGGTGGCAAGACCATACCATCTGGATTGCGACTTCGCTGTCCTCAGAAACTGATCCATCAACAGGCCACCGGCCTCAGAACTACGGGAGGGATAGCCCTCAACCAGAGTTATGTTCAACTTTCCTATCTTCTTGCAAAGCCAATCTTCAGTCGGCATCTGAATGGATACTTTGCCTGGTGTCACAGTTTTGGGGCCAGAAAACGGATTGTCGTCCGAAGCAGTGTTAGCACTGTCCAGGTCAGGGATATTGGACCAACCCATATACTCCCGGATACCCTTCATAGTTTCTCTATATGTCTGCTCTTCGGAGGGTACAAGTTCAGGTTCGGTAGTCAAATCCGGGTTGTCAGACAGTTCTTCTTCCTCAGTGTAGAGGTCGACTCTGGTCTATCTGACACGTCGCTTACAGACTCAAGAGTTGTCACTAGAAAAACTGTCCTTCCAGTGTCTGTGAACGGGAGAGCCGGTGTCGGTGACAGTAGCTGACACTGGTCGGTCGGCGTGCTGCTTGCTGTGAGACCTTCCTGTAGATTTATGTCCGGGATGAGGGTCGGTAATAGAAAGTCCAGAAGGACGGACCCGTCCGGTGGCAGGCTGGTCGGTGGGTTGATGCTGTGAAGCAGAGGAACCCTTGTCAGAGTCAATACCAGCGTGCCTGTGAGGAGATCTTGACGACGGTCGGTCGGTGACAAGCTGGTTGGCCGGTTGATGCTGTGACGCAGAGAAACCTTTGCCAGTGCGCTTTGAAGAGACTGATGGAACTTCCTGCTTGTCTGATGTGAGCTGGCTGGCCGGTTGATGCAGTAAAGCAGAGGAACCCTTGCCAGTGCGCTCTGTAGTACCAGATTGAGAGTCCGACTCGGGCTGGCTGGCTGCCTGATGCGTATCCGCAGAGGAGGCTGTGCCAGTGCGCCCTGTAGGTTGAAAAAATGGCTCAGAGTCCCTGGGAATGTTTGTCGGTGGAGAGTGAGAAGGTGTTAGCTTAACTTCTGACGAAAAGGTCGGTTGGAAACTCTTAGAAAGCAAAAGTGCTTCTAACCTGTTGAAACGTTCGGACCATTTACTGTCCAGATCAGCTATCTTAGTGTCCATTGAAGATGAATCCAACACTTTCTTGGGTTTTGAAGAGACCTTTTCTTTCTTAGCCCTTTTCTCTGGAGGCATAGAGGAGGAAGGTGGAGATTTAACCGGCTCAGATTGCTGGGAAGATCCTTCCTGGCCAACAATCCCAATAACAGAAACCGTTGTAGGGTCGACAAGTTCAGAAGAGTCCTTCGTGGGGGTGGCTGTAACAAACTTCCTTGCCTCACGCTTCTCCTTTTTAATCTTATATGAGGGAGTTAAAATCTGGGCTAATTGTTCTGGAGTAAAAGCTGAACAGAACTTACAAGAGGAAGTACTTTGTACTTCTCGCGACAGCGCGCGCAGTAGGAATGTTGGTCAAAAATCGCCATAGCATAGCCACAAGCCCCTCTTCTTTGACCCGGGGACGACATTCTGAGCTATGTATCCTATATATCACTTGGTATAACCAAAAACCAAAAACTCTGAAAAATAACAGAGTATTTTACAAAATTTCAAACACTGAAATAATTCACTTGCACAGATCTCGCACCAAACGAAAAAGATGCTATGACGTCACGCTGTCTAGACAGGAAGGAAGTACGACACGCCATCTGGCGAGTGCACAGTACTGGGCCGGCCTAGCCGGTGGAGACACAGGACGTCTTTTTCTGACGTTTGGCAGGCCGGTCCGCGCCGACCGGATAAGCTATTGTCCATTGGATAGGATGTATTAACGCAATAAAAGGTGATTTTATATTAGTTTTTAAGGTGAAAACTCAAAGCCAACTCAAAGGTTTATTTGACAAGGGTGGGAATAATTGCCTATTAATGGGAGTTAGTGAACATTGGCTGGTTAACATTAGGGCTATGAAAGACACATAACCCACTCTTTAACTTCTGTATATTTTACTATACACATACTTAAATAAGTAAATATTAAATATATTTTATATTTATTTACATAAATAATTTGCATATATTTTTTACAAAGTATGTTTGTTGTATATTTTACAACAATATTCACAAAACAGATCCAAAAATCACAAAACAGATCAACCTTAGGTTGAGCTAAAGATCAGCTCATTGACAAGTTGAACCCAAAATGTGAATGCCAGTTGAAATTGTATTCACACATAAAATTGAGCTGACTTTGGTTCAACTGTTTATTAAACTTTGATCCACCAAGGTAGGCGGTTTAATTTGGGATCAAATATGGTTCAATCTTCTGTACCTGATCAAAAAAGCAGCTTAACTTTATGAATCTGATTTAAGCTACAGATTGGCTGAGGTATGATCTGTCAAGTGTATCTAAGTTTAGCTCAGCTTGACAGTTTATCAATAAGCAATGTTGGACAGGTTGGGCCTGGGCGGAGGTATGGCCTCTCCGAGTGCTCATTTAGGCAAGTAATACCATGCATATAGCTGACTGGCTTCAGTAATTTATAATACTTAACATTGTGATATGAGTGATATACTTTGCACTTCCTGGCTTCATATTTAATGGATGATATGGTTGTGATTAAATTGGTCAAATTTCATCTTTCTCACTAAAACTTTAAATGACTATTTAGGAGATAAAAATGATGGCAAAGAGGTGTACTCCTAGGTATCATTAGTATCGGAATCATAATCAATAAAAATAATATAATCTTAAGTGTCTGTATGTTGGCTCTCAAAAGAGCAAACCTACCCCAACTATACTGTAAATTATCCCCGATAATTCTTTTCGATAGTACTTATTTTGTGTTTGATATTTGAAATGCATAATAATACCAAACAACATTTTTCCATTACTGCTTCACAAACATAAACTTTGACCCATTGTTTTCATAAAAGCTGCCAAATTATTAATCAAATTATCTTAAACCCAATGAATATCTTCTTTTTTGACAGTCATTCTCAGAAAAGTCACAAAACAGATGAAGAATATACAGGTGCATCAATCATATTTAGAATATCATATTTTAGCAGTAATTTGTTCGGGAAAAGGTATGGCTTTGCAATGCAGATTGTGTACACTAGATGTTCTAGCATCTGTAAATGGTGACAGTTTTATGTGAACTTATACTTGCTTTGTTTCTTACACCTGTCCTGTTTTAAAGAAATAAGCCACTTTACAGAAACTGAATAATAGTATATCATGTGGACAAAAAAAATTCTGTTTTAAAATTTTATAATTGATACAAATGACATGTCATACGATCTTTGCTTGGTGTAAAGTAGTTCAGTTTTGCATTCAGACAGATGAATTGTAATCATAATAATAGACCACTTTTTATAAAATCTGGTGGATAAAATTGTAAAGAAAAAAATAAGAAACTGAAATAAAAAGTATTTGTGAAATAAAGAGACATTCATCCTTTTTATTTAACTGGTATGTACCAATAATACAGCATCATTTATTGAATACACTTAAGTTTTGCATGTAGTTTCTACAATATTACATTCTAATGTAAAATAATGTCTTCCAGGCACAATTTCAACTCAGTATAATACACTAGGAAAAGAATGGGGTAAAAGTCATAGTTGAGGAACATGCTGGGTCAGTAATCCATGGTTGTGAGTGTGAGAAAGAAGAGAAATACCAGGTGGAGAAGTTCATTTAAAGAGATAGGTCTCAGAGGGCTGTTCCCTTATCTCCTTATTCATAGAAGAAGGGGAAGGGTGGGGGATTTTAAGGCAAATAAATAGAATCTGATAGGTGGATTAGTAACTGCAAACACTGCAACATTGCTATGGGATTAGGTATCCTGTGATTCTGGATATCATCACTCTACCATTAAAAAGATGGGTTTATGAATGCTTATCGCTACAAACCATAAAATAGGTATATCACTGAGGCTAGACTGAAAAAAATGGCTTTACTAATTAATGTTTAGATAGCTTTCGAATTGTGTTCCTAAATGCAAGATGTGATAAGAATAATAGAGGGCGACAGAATGTTTATGCCATTATTCAAAAAGATTGAATTAACCAGGATACACAAGATTAGATCTTGCACATTCCTTAAGTTTAACCGCCAGTCACAAGACCATGTGAATGACTGACCCCCCCAAACACTCCTGAAAAGGTTAATTTTCAGTATCAGGGGTATTAGGGATTGTGAGTGTGTGTGTATGGGGAGGGGGTGGGTGGGTGTGTAGTTCATTACAGTGGTGGACATACCAAGTAAAGATGTTTCCTAAGAGATATGACTTAGTGACTGGTTCTTTTGTAAAGAGGCAGGTAATTCCAGAAAGTTACAATTGTGCATAGTTGTCCACGGACTTCAAAAATATTTGAGGGATTTGTAAACTGTAAAGTCAAACATGACCACTGCTGCGGTGTTTATCTCCCACCAGATATTTAGGAGACTTAACATTAAACATATACCAGTAATATGGTGGCCATTTAGTTTTTCAAACTAGGCCAAGTTATGATCAGAACTAACTTTCATAGCCATGTATCTTTTGTGCAAATTGATTAAGATAGCAGCTAGAGCATCTTCATGATTTTCAAACAATTGGCTATGGCGGCCATTTTGTTTTTCAAAATGAGGCCAAAATTTACCACAGACATGTGTTCATACCTAAAAATTCCTTGCAAATTTAGTGAAGATATCTTTATAAATGAATGAGATATTAAGGTTTATGAGAAAACGTGACAAACGGGTGCAAGCACGCACACACACACATACAGAAGGCATTTTATAATCTTCCGACCACAGCCTTTGACCGCCGGCGGGAGATAAAAAGGGGACTTTGAGAAACTTAAAGTTTGGACAGCTGCTTTTGGTATTTCTAGATAAGATATGCAAATGGAGTTTTTCATTGAAGTATACTGCCCTCAGTTCTAAAACATACATGGCTATGTTTTAGAACTTTATATATGTGAGCAACCCAATTTTGAACTACATCCTATATTTTACAGGGAGATAGAGTTTTTTCCAATTGTGAGGTATTATGAGAAAACCAGGAAGATCAAATGACCATACTGCAGAGTGACAAGACAACAATGAACATTTTTGTTGATAAACATAGTACGCCAAGTTTATAAATTAGCAATAACCCACAAAACTGGACATTAAAGACAAGCATAATTGACAATGTAATAACAGCAAGCTTTTAACATAAACACCAACTGTGCAAACCGTAAACACAAACTACTTATAATATGGTGTGTACCAGAAATCTGGAAGAAAAGGGAGACATCACAAGCAAAACTTTTTATGAGACACTAAACAACCTTTTTGCAATATTACTAATATTTGTATTGTTACTAATATATAATATCTCAAAGTTACTATTGTTTAAAATAGTAAAAATATTATTTGACTGAGACAAAAAAAAACTGTTGACAAAAAGGTTGTTTTACAAAACTAGACATCAAGCAATTATATTTCTGTTTTGCTACTTACTGCTTCTAAATTAGGTTCACTTACAGATAATTTTTTGGGCTTGATAATGTCAAATTGTGAATAGACATACTATCTTAAGTGATGAAGTATGTACATACCCGTGTGTCTCATTGAGCTCTATAATGCGAGTCTCCATGTCCATGTTTTCCTGTCTCAATCGGGCCACTTCCTCCGCCTTCACAGCAAGCTCTCCCTTGGCTTTCTGAAGCCTAAAGAATAATACACAACTTATACAAAACCTAGGCCTTCCAAAGTCTGCACAGTAATGCACAGATAATACAGAACTAATACACCTTAACCTTCTGAAGTCTGCATAGTAATGAACAGATAACACGGAACTAATACACCTAGACCTTCTAACATCTGCAGAGTAATACATTGATGATACAGAACTAATACACCTAGACTCTCTGAAGTCTGCAGAGTAACACAGATAATACAGAACTAATACACCTAGGCTTTTTGGATCATAAATATTCATATGTTGGAGGTTTTATTTTGAGATCTTTAAGAAATGTGATTACTTGTACAACAGGCTTGTATTAAACTTCTGATCTTTCTTAAATATCTTATGTCTTTTCGGTAAATAAGGTCAAAATGTCTGTGAAATGATGCATTTACCAGACTGAGTGTGACAACACTATCTCAATATCAAGTGACATGTAAAATCAAATTAGAATACTGATACTGAAATTGCACTGAACACCTACACTAAAATACAGTTTGGGCTTCTGATATTTACTGAACAACACAAAAGTAAATTAAGTAATACACGTTAGTATCCTGAAGTCAGATAAAATATTGGCAAAGGTTCCAACCCAGAATGGCAGAGATGGAAGGCAAATGTGTCACCATTGCACCATTGCATTGTTTCTTTCTGACCAAATAGGCAACTGGCTTTCAAAGCCAATGTTTCTACATGCAAAATGACTGAAGCAGAAACTAGTTTTATAACTTGTCTGAAAGAAAGTTGTCAATAAGTTGTCATGAAGGTCAAATAAAATATTTTTGGGAAATATTTTCCAACACATCTCTAGATTGGTAAACTTAGGGCAGAAAATGTAAGATGTTATCACAAGACATTAAATCACAAAGATAAATAAGTAGAGGTTCAATGGAGCTATCAATCTACCTTTCTGTGTCTCATGTAAACTTTGAGCTGTAAACCAAATTACATGAAAAACATCTCGGTTGGCTATCCTAACTGAATACTATCTAGCTTGGATAGCTTAATATTATGTTCAATGGCCTGCAAAAATATGCATACAATTTACTGAATCAAATAAGCATGACATTTTGATTACATGTTATTGTGATTACTGTGTAGATATTATTTTAGATCCACAAGCATTTTTTACATTAATTGCAACCTTTTCCCGTTGAAAATAACTTCAAAAGTAGTGTCAAGTGTGTGTCTTTATTTTGCATGTTTTAATCATTGCATATGTACAAAAATATTATGCCTAACCTTCATTTTATTCTGTGTGGAGAGCACTTATAACCTGTCTCGGTGAAATGCCCTTGAAATATTAAATATGACTCCAACATGTAACCTTTATTTATTTGGATATAAACAAATACATTTCTTGTAGTTCAACATGTCTCACATTAAATGTTTAAAAAACAAAGAAATTACTACTTTATGAAGATGGAGGGGGGGGGGGGGAGGTTGCATCACTCAAGGAATACTTAGAAATGTCACTTATTTTCCACATGATGGGTATTTCAACTCACAAATGAGGCTTTGTCTCCAGAATATATACTATTGCACTAAGAGGGAGTCACAGGCTAGTTTTTAAATGACTAACACAAATATCTAGGATTCTCCCCACTTCTGAAAAATAGAAAATGATATGTTCTGTCAACAATATCAGTTATTAAACTATTTCAACCAAAAAAAAAAGCAAACAATTTTTTGATTTTTTTACTGCAACACACATGCAAAGAAACCTTTAGGATTGCATATCTCAATAAAATATCATGCCAATCAGAATCCATCAGTCTCTTCTGAAGAACCGGCTGACCCGTCTTTGATTGGAAAGTTCGATAAAATTTAGTTGAATAAAAGCCATCTTCTTGAAGCCCTTTTTGATTCAATTGTGATAACCCTTTGAATCTAAATAATAAAATGCTCTGACTGCAAAAAGGGGTTCTATTAAAAACTGATTCAAAGAAATATTTGTTATGCAGGGGAGTGACTGCATCACATCAACGTTTTACTTGATTATTATCACTGATTCAATGGTCAAACTCAGGAACTGTGCCAGAAATTTGTGAATAAAAACTTTAAAAACAAGCATTCAGTACGACCAACTGAACCAACCACATATCTGGGACTTTATGTCAAGTGAAGAGAACTCTATACAGTAGAGTACTGTGTATCAAAATCAATTTTACAAAATATCATAAAGTTTGCGAGGTCCTACAGGACCATACTGAGTGGAAAATGATCTCAAAATCACTCTAGTATCTATCAGAGTTCTTGGGACACTTTTTGATTTTTGAAAAAGGCTGTGAATCTGCAAAGATCTACGATGGCCACCGAAACCATTACAAGCAGTGATGAGGCAAGGCTTTGAGGGTTATTTGCAAAATAAGGAATATCCCATTCTCAGGATGTAGCACTGAATGTGTGCATGCATGAAAGGTTGAACTTGTGAGAAAAAAAAACAAAAGTAAAAGTCTCAGTGAAAAAAGTTGCAAAGGGTTTAGTCCTCAGTACAATACACCCGAAACCATAAAATTTCAAATAAAATGGTTACCATGGCAACAGTTTTCATTGGATCATGACCAAAACTCCAAAGGATCTTTTAAGGGTATAAATTTTCACAAAAAGTCTTCTAAAAATCTGGCAAAGGGTTCAATAATCTGAAAAATTCAACAAAAAATAGTTTTCATGGCAACGGTTTCTCTGTATCATGCCCAAAACTTTTATAAATTTCAGATCTCTTGGGTATACACGTTTTTATTAAATTTTGGTGAAAATACGTATAATTGAATTCCTTTCTCCAAAATCGAGATGGTCACTCTGAAGGGAAAAGGGGTATAAAGGAAAAATACTGCAGTTGTGGCCATATTTAAAAAACAAAGCAAATCAGCAGCTGGGCTTCTAACTTCTAATATCTCAAAGTTGTGCAGTTACACCCAAAAAACATCAGACTTCATTGGTTGAGTGCAAAAGACTCACTCATGCATGTTTTTAAAACCCATCGAATATTTCAACGGATGGTCAGAACTGCCACAATTAATCTGTCAACCCTCGTGAATGTTGAGATTATCCACAGGACCTCCAAGTTAGATTCCCCATTACACAATTGGGATGGTTAAGAACTTCACGAACGACATTGTAACCAGGGCATTAATGCAAATATTGTAGTTTCTTTTATTTTAATTTGAAGAAAATGTCGAACAGTTGGGGTTTACAACAATCGAATTCCTATGGGTGTACATGTCAAAGAAAAAAAAAACATAACACCGAGAGCCACAAACAGAACTTCAAATATATATTAACTGACTGAATGATTAAGTTTGCATTGAGTATGTATTGGTCATATTGCTATGGGTGGTCGAGTGGATGCAAGAAAGTAGGGCATAGAAGGTGATCAAGATTCTTCAATGAAAACTATCAGACAACAGCAAGACAACAACTAGAGTAAGAAATCTAAAATTCGCCAGGAATCCGAAATTCGTCACCTCTAAAACCTCAGTTAATTTTACAAAGAAAATGATATTTTGTTTTAAAATTGGTATTTTTCATTCCAAAAAGCCTTAATTTACTGCACACTCATCAAATCTCACCTCAATTAATTTATTTTATTAGTATTTCAACATGTGGCGAATTTCAGATTTGTGGCGAGTTTTAGATTTCTTATTCTATATATTAGTACTTACACTGCATTTTGTTCACTCACTCTCTTTTCATCCAGTTTTCTCACTTTGAGTTTGTCTTTTACAACTATAAAAACAAAACATATTATGTGATTTGGTTTGAATAATTTATACAGCACCAAACTGATGTGGACAGTTCCCATTTTCGGTTTTAACATCTCTTTGAACAAACTGTATAAGTGATACCACGATGAGCAGTATGTACTGAGGAAACCAGTACATGCTAGTTGGTCAGGATTCTGCACTGTAAACTGCCAGGCGTCGGTTACAAAGAACCAAATTTCCCACATGGGGTCAGATCCAGCCACTGACCTTGAAAGTGGGAGGCGAGTGGGTTAACCATTACACCAATGAGTCATCCAGATTGTCAATGAATATGTAGAGTCAAAACTGAATAATGACTTTTTATATTAATGTATATACATTTGTCCAATGTTATATTATCAAATACATATTTTTGCTCATAACACTTCACACTTTTTTACTAACTTAGTATACTGCAGGCTAAATTTCTCATTTTAGTGTTACTTAAAAAAAAATCTGGGAGTAACTACAGTTTTAAGTTAAAATAGACTACATTAAGTCCTAATGTCTTAAAAGTAATTTCACAACATAGGTCATGGTTATTTTGGGTTTCAAGGTCAGTTAAGGCTCTCAGGGTTACGTATATATTATTTGCATTGATATACGGCAACACACTTAAACCTAAAACCCTAATAAAGCCTGCAGCCCATTTGTTCATAAATTCAATAATTTCACAAAAATGTCTACCTGCTTGTAGTTTGAGTCTCTGAATACTATTTTCTTCCTCTCTTTTAGATTCATACACCATGTCTTCCTCAAGCTGTAGAAAATATATAAACAGATTTAAAACATCTATAAACAACGCAGATATCTGAGGCTCTTTCACAACTCTTCACTCTCTGTTTTTCAGCAACTTTAACATGAAATAATCACATGTAGTGATGGCACAAGGTATAGCTCTGTAACATTCACACTGTGTAGTGACACAGCTGGTTTTGTAGACAATTTTTGGTGTAGAGTAAGAAATCTAAAATTCGCCAGGAATCTAAAATTCACCACCTCTGAAGCCTTAGTTAATTTTATGAAGAAAATGATGTTTTTGTCTAAAAATTGGTATTTTTCAGTTCATTAAGCCTTAATTTTACCATACAGTCAACAAATCTCACCACAATTCATTTATTTTATTAGTATTTTCACATGTGGCGAATTTCAGATATGTGGCGAATTTTAGATTTCTTACTCTATATGTAAATCATATCCAACAAAGCTTTATTCCAGGGAATATACTGATATTACTAAGATCCATTACGCTACCAGAATACCTACCCAGACAAGAAGAATGGAAAGATTTATAAAGGCCAAAGTTGATAAAATAAATATTAAGATTTTATTAAAATCATGTATTATTACCAATTGGAATCGGTAGACAATGAACCCGAAATATGGGAGACATAAGAAAAGTTTGGTTAAGCTGGATTTTCAGATAATTGGGGTTCGGATTAGCAAGTGTGTACTGGTCATATATACAGTGTACTAAATGACAGTTACCTCTTTTATTTGGTTTTCCAGTCCATCTTTGGCTTCTTGGAACTCGGCATCCTGCTTTGCAATTTCAGTTGTTATTTCAAGGCTATTGAAAAAAGGAAACAAATTTGCAACATTCCATCTCACTTTCAATCCATTTTGTACATCCCACCACAATGAGTAGCGCATGGTGAAGAAAATAGCATCAGAGATGCCCGTACAACACAGCCTGGGGAAATATTTTTCAACACCATGAGATATAGAAGTAGTATAACAGTACAAACTTCAAGATACTTTCAGAGCAGTGTAAGTTATATTAAGGTCCAAATAATGCTTAAGTAGAGAAAATAATATCTAAGGAAAAGAAATGTATATAAAGATGAAGTATTAAAACAAGACAATTCAATAATAAAATGACAGCATTTATCAGTAAACCAAAAATGGCCGAATTATGGTTTGGATGTTTTGAATATTACCCATGCATACAGAAGTGGCAATGCATTCAATGAATGCTTATGTGTGGTGTTGGAGAAAAGCCTGTGGCTCACTTGATGAAATTCAATCTGTTACAATGGGAACTTGCAAAAGGAAATTCTTAATGAACTCTAATATGACTTTAACAGTGCTTAATCTGCATCAACAGACAGACCCAAAGGTCCCACAAGATTTTAAAGGTCAATACAGCAAGGTCAAAGGTCAATCAGTGTTACACAATGACGTGGCACACCTAAAACCCTCAACCAATGTCCCTACCAAGTATAAACTTCCTACACCTTACAGTCTCTGAGATATAACCTGGACAAGATTTTATAGGTCAAGGTCGCTACAGCAAGGTCAAAGGTCAAATCAAGGTCACATGACATAGCACACCTACACCCCCTAACCAATGTCCCTAACAAGTATCCACTTCCTACACCTCTTATGGTTTCTAAGATAAAGCCCAGACCAGGTATTATAGGTCAAGTTCCCTACGGCAAGTACAAAGGTCAAATGAAGGTCACACCATGACGTTGCACACCTACTACCCCCAACCAATGTCCTCACCAAGTATCAGCTTCCTACACCTTACAGTTTCCGAAATATAGCCCAGACAAGATTTTATAGGTCAATGTCACTACGGCAAGGGTCAAAGGTCAAATCAAGGTCACACTATGACATTGCACATCTACAACACCTAACCAATGTCCCTACCAAGTATCAACTTCCTACACCTTACAGTTGCTGAGATATAGCCCGGAGAAGGTTTTATAGGTCAAGGTCACTACAGCAAGGTTAAAGGTCAAATCAAGGTCAGACCATGATGTTGCACACCTACAACTCCTAACCAATGTTCCTACCAAGTATCAACTTCCTACACCTTACGGTTGCCGAAATATAGCCCGGACAAGATTTTATAGGTCAAGGTAGCTACACCAAGGTCAAAGGTCAAATCAAGGTCAGACCATGACGTTGCACACCTACACCCTCTAACCAATGTCCCTTCCAAGTATCAACTTCCTACACCTTACGGTTTCCAAGATATAGCCCAGACAAGATTTTATAGTCAAGGTCACTACGGCCAGGTCAAGGGTCAAATCAAGGTCAGACCATGACGTTGCACACCTACAACCCCTAACCAATGTCCCTACCAAGTATCAACTTCCTACACCTTACAGTTGCTGAGATATATCCAGGACAAGGTTTTATAGGTCAAGGTCACTACAGCAAGGTCAAAGGTCAAATCAAGGTCAGACCATGACATTGCACACCTACTACCCCCAACCAATGTCCCTACCAAGTATCAACTTCCTACACCTTACAGTTGCTGAGATATAGCCCGGACAAGGTTTTATAGGTCAAGGTCACTACGGCAAGGTCAAAGGTCAAATCAAGGTCAGACCATGATGTTGCACACCTACAACTCCTAACCAATGTTCCTACCAAGTATCAACTTCCTACACCTTACAGTTTCCGAGATATAGCCCGGACAAGATTTTATAGGTCAAGGTCACTACAGCAAGGTCAAAGGTTAAACCAAGGTCACACCATGACGTTGCACACCTACACCCCCTAACCAATGTCCCTACCAAGTATCAACTTCTTACACCTTACGGTTTCTGAGATATAGCCCGAACAAGATTTTAAAGGTCAAGGTCACTATGGCAAGGTCAAAGGTCAAATCAAGGTCAGACTATGACGTTGCACACCTACAACCCCTAACTAATGTCCCTGCCACGTATCAACTTCCTACACCTTATGGTTTCCGAGATATAGCCCGGACAAGATTTTCAAACTCAAGGTCACTACGGCAAGGTCAAAGGTCAAATCAAGGTCAGATAATGACGTTGCACACCTACACCCCCCAACCAATGTACCTGCCAAGTATGAACTTCCTACACCTTACGGTTTCTGTGATACAGCCCGGACAAACTATTTCCCGCCGCCCGCCCACCCACCCATCTGGACACCATGGGTGAAAAACCAGTGCTCAGTGACTTGAGCCAAAATTGTTAACAATCAGTCCCTAAGAACACTCCTTTATGTAGAGGTAGAATTCAAGCAGCCACTTTAAATGGCGTTTTTGTCTGTAGAAATCTATGATCTTTTCTAGAAATGTGGTTAAGGATAAATAATGATTATGGTTTCTTGAGATTTAAGTGCTTCACTGCTAGTGGGTACATTGTTTATCAATATTGCCGATATTTATTGCTTTGGGACAGGGTTGCCCATATCGAGATCTAAAGACGTATATCAGTATCACCATTTTAGCAGTTGTTAGCATTTGGGGATATGCTAGAATACAACGTTTTCAGTATCCCAATTTGTACTATTTGGTTATCAGTATTAACCCCCCCTCCATATCACCTGATATTGAAATATCTTTACCTTCAATATCGACATACACACAGCCAAACAAACTACCCACTATTCAAAAAAGTAACACTGAAACACATCATCAAAAATAGTTTTGCTAATAAGTTAAGGAATAAGTCAGGTCTGGGTGAATTTCTACCTTGTTTTTTTGTGCACATACATAGTTATTTCTTCTAAGTTTAAAGAAAAAGAGAAATGGATTAGTTTGTTGTGCAAGTTTTGGCTAGCTGTGGATAGACCAACTTAGTTTAGCAAGAGAAATTCCATGAAACATTATATGGGTTGATTATTGTTATTAGTATCACTTAATTGTAGCATACTATTCCTTTAATTCTATGAAAGTGCCCAAGCATTAGATATTCCATCAATCAATCTTTTCATGTATCATTTTTCAATTATTAAAATTCATTCAGTGCAAATTCATTACTGAATAATTTAAACAATATCAAATCCCAGGAGCCTGAACCCGTGTGTCAAAAACATAGTGATGATAAAAAACAAAATATCCATCACAAATATCATACAAACCAAAAAAAATTGATTATATATGACTATTCTTTATAATTATTATTAGTAGTAGTATTTTATTTGTAGCCATTCTCTGGAACACAAAATATTCTCGTCAAACATACCTAGTATACATACAGGGTAAAACATGCGCAGACGTACTGAATGCACTTAATCGCTACCTTAGAAGTATTCACAAACCAGAATGAACTGTGTCAAATAGCATAGAAATTTAAGAGATAATAATCAATCATTATATTTGAAATTGGCTATGATTATGTAACATTATATTATTCACAGACAGACAGAAAACACAATACACTAAGTAACACCAAACGTATAAAAGACTAAACAACTTACAAAGAATCTACATGTAAATAGAAATTAAACAATTATATCTATAAGTACTAACCCTTTCTGCCTGAGGTCCTGATTGAGTTTTAACTGCCTTTGTAGCTGAGACGTCAATGCTCTTTCTTGACCTTCTAATTTTGATTTAGAAGTCTCATACTGTCGAATGCTCTATGAAGAGAGATACAAGAGGTAGCAGTCATTAAAATATTACTTTTATTTGTTGTGGGACAAAGTTCCAATTTAACCAGACCTTGAAATTCTTTTTGCCAGAGTCCACCAACTGCACTGAATCGAATATCGAAAGACAGCATTTTCACTTTTATAAATCTTTTTCTAGTTATTTTTTATTTTATTTTTAGTATGTTTTCGCATTAAGTTGTGACAATATGTAATCATTGGCATTTGTGAATTCAATTATTACCAATTAAAAGTTGCACATACTGTTTACATTTTTTTTTTTCAGTAAAAAAACAACAGCAAACATAAACCCTGTCCTATTCACTTTCCATTAACTATAGAAGGGCTGCCAGTTATTCAACGAAACATTTTATATACTATTGTGAAAAAGGGAAACATTGAATATGACATCACTTTAAATTTCAGCAGCATCATTTAAAGTCAAATATGATGCCGAAAAGAAATTAAAAGGAGCACATTAAACTGCTTCCCCACAGAAAGAAACAAATTACAAAATAAAGTCACAAAAAGGATAAGGCACACAAGTTTTGCCACTTGGCCAAATAGGTTTGTGAGATAGATGTTAAAACATATGTTTAAAGTGTATCAAATCCCCTTACTTTTGACAACCGGGTATGTTGGCAGTTCATACAACAACACTTGTTCAGTATTGGTAATTCATATTTAATAAACCCTTTACACGTAATCTTCTTCACAAAAAGCACATTCCCATCTGAATATTTGTGGAGTGAAAGTGTCTACCACCTGAAAAAAGCTATCTCACATCTTTTTTAAATGCTTAATTTTTTAATTTATTTATTTGGGGTTTTACGTTGCTTTCAACACTGTATAGGTCATATCACAATGGGTAGTTGGAAGGGCAGAGGAAACCAGTACATACAGTTGGTCAAGGTTCTGTACTGTAAACTGATGCCCAATGGCAAGTAACTACCAGCTTTCCCACTTGAGGTAGAGCCATTAACTGAACCTCGGCCTCAGAGGTGGGAGGCGAGAGTGTTACCACTCTGCCACCGTGGCCCCTTTTAAATGCTTAAAGACACAAGTAGATAACTATATGTCTTCAGCACCGGATCAAATAGTTAGCCTTTATATGCATAAAGCACAAGAAGAACTAAAGGAAAGTGTACACTCTTGCTCTAAAGTGTCATTTTTATTGTGACTTAAGGTTTGGAGCTAAAAATGCTATCAAAACTCCACTTGGACCAATATATATTCATGCTAAAAATTCCCATATCCCACAAACTGGACTGTAGGAACAGTTTTCCTGCTCTGTGATTTTTTTTCAAACCAAACACTCCAGTTGGGGAGTCACTGCTAGAACATGACTGACCACAAAGCTGAGAGTTCAAATGATCATTTACCAAACTGACCAACCATTAGGCAGTGTGTGTATCTTATTCTAAAAGCAAGAGCCAGATATATGTAGTCCTAATGAATTGTTTCAATTTGTTTGTACTAAATACTTGTAAATAGACATCAAACTTTACTTTATTTTGAATCATTGCATGCATAATATAATTACCTTCCTGAGCTCTGCAAGCTGTCCTTCCAAATCCAGGACTCTTCCATGTAATTCATCAACTTCCCTGATGAAAAATATCAAACATTCATCAGCACATTTTGAATGTTGTTTTACTTCATAGTTTTTACCCTATATAGAAATTTCCCAAACAGGCACATGCACTGTTATTATTATGAATACACTAATAGTAGATGTACGTGCATTATGATTTATTACATACATGCAAATACATGCACTGTTTTGTAGTTGCTTTTGTGAAAGATTGAATTCATTATGAATAAAATAGCATCAGAGATGCCCGTACCCCACAGCCTTGGGAAATATTTTCAACACCATGAGATATAGAAGTACTGTACCAGTACAAACTTCAGGATACTTTCAGAGCACTGTCAGTTATATAAAGGTCCAAACAATGTTTAAATGGAGAAATAATGTTTAAAAGAAAGATAATGCGTATAAAGATGAAGTATTAAAACAAGATAATTCAATGACAAGATGACAGCATTAATCAGTAAACTAAAATTCAACACTCTTTATATACATCTGCATTTCCGAATTATGGTTTAGATGGTTTGAATATTACCATGCATACAGAAGTGGTAATACATTTAATGAATGCTTATGTGTGGTGTTGGAGTAAAATCTGCGGCTCACTTGATGAAATTCTATCTCTTACAATGGGAAGTTATGAAAGTAAAATTCTTAATAAATTCTAATATGACTTTATTCAGCAAGGCCATGTAAGGGGCCTGCTCTGACAGTTGACTCCTACCTTAACCTTATAACTACTTGTATGCTTATAGCCTCTAATGAACTCTTGACCTCTGGTCATCCAATAAGAAATCAGGCCAGTGCCTTATTTGGCTTTGTATCCAACCAAGGGTCATATTTGAATTGGTAGCCATTGTATCAACATGCAAATTTCACCCACCACCCTCCTCTAACCATATTGAGTAATGAGTGCGACCCTTGCAGCATTAACCCAACTGTAGGGAAGTCTTTTAGGACTCACATAGCTCATTATTAGACAGGGGTAGTCCCCCCCCCCCCCCCCCCCCCTTGGTGACTGATTACATGGATCTCAGGCAGGACCCGGCTGACCCGGGCACCCCCCTCTCAAACTGTCTTAGGTATTCCTAATTTCGATTCTGGGTGAGCCTGACCCCTTCAGGACTTACCCACCTGGAGGGAGGTCTCTTCGGATTGATGTGGCTCACCTCAACCATTGGGTATTTTCGAACCCCCTGGTGGGGCAACTGATCAAATCAGACTCAGGCAGGACCTGGCTGACCCGGGCAACCCCCTCTCGAACTGTCTTAGGTTCTCCTAATTTCGACTTCTGGGTGAGCTTGACCCCTCCAGGGGTTACCCACCTGGAGGGAGGTCTCTTCGGATTGATGTGGCTCATCTCAACTACTGGGTACTTTCGGCGGTAGTTTGCACTCTTACATAGATCCAATGATCAAGGCTGGACCCGGCTGACCCGGGTATCCCCCTACTGAATTGACACACTGCTTACTGGACCAGACATGGACAAACTCAACCACTTGCTGTTACATACAAATGCGAGTCATTTTAAATTTCTTTTTTTTCTTTTTGTACCACTGGTAGTTTTAACCATTTATGGTCATGTTCCCCATGTTGGGGCTTTAAAACATTACAAAGTAACATTTTAAACCTGTATTCTATTTTAACTAACATGTAAATAAAATTCCCAAACTACCATCCATCTTTACTTCCTGTACTTGACCTTCATTCGACCTTCAGTCATGACCTCTGGTTAGCAAACTTACTCAGGCCTTAAACTCAGCACCCACAGGCAACTGTTGCTTAATCTGCATCAAAAGACAGACCCAAAGGTGCAACAAGATTTTAAAGGTCAAGGTCACTACGGCAAGGTCAAAGGTCAAATTAAGGTCACACCATGATAATACACACCTATAGCCAATAACCAATGTCCCTACCAAGTATCAACTTCCTACACCTTACGGTTTCCGAGATACAGCCCTGACGATTTTATAGGTCAAGGTCACTATGGCAAGGTCAAAGGTCAAATCAAGGTCACACCATGATGCTGCACACCTACACCCCCTAGCCAATGTCTCTACCAAATATCAACTTCCTGCACCTAACAGTTTCCGAGATAAAGCCCGGACAATATTTTATAGGTCAAGGTCACTACAGCAAGGTTAAAGGTCAAATCAAGGTCAGACCATGACGTTGCACACCTACACCCCCTAATCAATATCCCTACCAAGTATCAACTTCCTACACCTTACAGTTTCTGAGATATAGCCCAGACAACATTTTATAGGTCAAGGTCACTACGGCAAGGTCAAATCAAGGTCAGACCATGACGCTGCACAGTGCACACCTACACCCCCTAAGCAATATCCCTACCAAGTATCAATTTCCTACACCTTATGGTTTCTGAGATATAGCCTGGACAAGATTTTATAGGTCAAGGCCACTACGGCAAGGTCACAGTCAAATCAAGGTCACACCATGACGTTGCACACCTACACCCCCTAACCAATATCCGTACCACGTATCAACTTCCTACACCTTACGGTTTCTGAGATATAGCCTGGACAACATTTTATAGGTCAAGGTCACTACGGCAAGGTCAAAGGTCAAATCAAGGTCACACCATGACATTGCACACCTACACCCCCTAACCAATATCTCTACTAAGTATCAACTTCCTACACCTTACGGTTTCCGAGCTATAGCCCGGACAAGATTTTATAGGTCAAGGTCACTACGGCAAGGTCAAAGGTCAAATCAAGGTCAGACTATGACGTTGCACAACTACACCCCCTAACCAATGTCCCTACCAAGTATCAAGTTCCTACACCTTACAGTTTCCGAGATAAAGCCCGGACAATATTTTATAGGTCAAGGTCACTACAGCAAGGTTAAAGGTCAAATCAAGGTCAGACCATGACGTTGCACACCTACACCCCCTAATCAATATCCCTACCAAGTATCAACTTCCTACACCTTACAGTTTCTGAGATATAGCCCAGACAACATTTTATAGGTCAAGGTCACTACGGCAAGGTCAAATCAAGGTCAGACCATGACGCTGCACAGTGCACACCTACACCCCCTAAGCAATATCCCTACCAAGTATCAATTTCCTACACCTTATGGTTTCTGAGATATAGCTTGGACAAGATTTTATAGGTCAAGGCCACTACGGCAAGGTCACAGTCAAATCAAGGTCACACCATGACGTTGCACACCTACACCCCCTAACCAATATCCGTACCACGTATCAACTTCCTACACCTTACGGTTTCTGAGATATAGCCTGGACAACATTTTATAGGTCAAGGTCACTACGGCAAGGTCAAAGGTCAAATCAAGGTCACACCATGACATTGCACACCTACACCCCCTAACCAATATCTCTACTAAGTATCAACTTCCTACACCTTACGGTTTCCGAGCTATAGCCCGGACAAGATTTTATAGATCAAGGTCACTACGGCAAGGTCAAAGGTCAAATCAAGGTCAGACTATGACGTTGCACAACTACACCCCCTAACCAATGTCCCTACCAAGTATCAAGTTCCTACACCTTACAGTTTCCGAGATATAGCCCGGACAAGATTTTCAAACTCAAGGTCACTACGGCAAGGTCAAAGGTCAAATCAAGGTCAGACCATGACGTTGCACAGCTACACCCCCTAACCAATATCCCTACCAAGTATCAACTTCCTACACCTTACGGTTTCTGAGATACAGCCCGGACAAACTATTTACCGCCGCCCGCAAACCCGCCCGCCCGACCATCCGGACACCATGGGTGAAAACAATACCCCAACAGCCACTAAGGGCTGTGGGGTAATAAAAACTGATTAGAGTAAAAAATCTAAAATTCGCCAGGAATCTAAAATTCGCCACCTCTAAAACCTTAGTTAATTTTATGAAGAAAATGATGTTTTGTCTCAAAATTGGTATTTTTCAGTTCAAAAAGCCTTAATTTACTATACATTCAACAAATCTCACCACAGTTCATTTATTTTATTAGTATTTTCACATGTGGCGAATTTCAGATATGTGGCGAATTTTACATTTCTTACTGTACTTGATAAGTGGTTGGCCACTGCCGTGTTCATCTTAGAGAACCATAAGATTAATATACAATAAAATAAGATATTATGTGGCAGTCACTTCAGTATACAAATTCAATATTGACCACTTCACCTGGGGTCATTTATTATGAATCCTGAAAATGTGAACTTTAAAGCTAAAACATACCCACTTGACTAAGCACTAACATGCCACAATCATATTTAGAGTAAGAAATCTAAAATTCGCCAGGAATATAAATTCGCCACCTCTAAAACCTTAGTTAATTTTATGAAGAAAATGATGTTTTTGTCTAAAAATTGGTATTTTTCAGTTCAAAAAGCCTTAATTTACTATACAGTCAACAAATCTCACCACAATTCATTTATTCTATTAGTATTTTAACATGTGGCGAATTTCAGATATGTGGCGAATTTTAGATTTCTTACTCTATCTGTTTTATTCAACATTCTTTGGTAATCAATGAACACATTTTCATAAATCAAAGTTAATTTAAGCACAGCAAAAACCACAGAGACACATTTGTGGTTAGAGTCAAATTACAGTGACTTGTGGTTCACATTAATAACCAATGAAGAACAATATTTTTACATCACTGCTCACACTACATCATAGACTTACTTTAAAACAGACAGACATTTTTTCAAAATAGAATTCCAACAATAAAATATTTCAATAAATATTGTCCATATTTGATATCACGCTTTGATATTTAAAATATTTTCTGACATTTAGAGCAGTAACTTCACAAATATACAGCTTACCTTCTTTTTTCAATGTTCAATTCTTTCTGTTCCCTAGTTTTTACTGTAGTATCATACTGAAAATATATATGAGAATATTTTTGTAAAAATTGTTCACTTTAATATTGTCAATATAGACATCAGTAATCATGGAGTTATATAGAAATGTCAGATTTGTTCTAATTGTGTAACTCAAATAGGGAACTAAGTTTGCAGGCACCTGGTAGTGTGAATAATTAGACACTTGACTCATAATTCAGAATAACTGGTATTTTGAACATGTACATGAGCCATAATTGAAAATAGAGAGATAGAATTTTTGGGTTTTTACAATGCAAAGTCACAGTCAAAGCTGGGGTCTTACGTCCTGTTCAACAGCCGCAGTCATATATGGACAGGCCCTCAGCATTTGTCACTGGTGGGAGTCAAACCCACACAGAGGTGACAGCCTGTGATTAAATGCCAAACTTGCCAACACCCTAAGCCACTTCTTTACAATGCAAAGCAGTTTATTTTTGTTTAAGCAACTGTCTGAAAAGCAGAGTACCAGTATTCCATACAAAACACTTACTTACACTAGTGGGTGGATGATTAGACGTGTGCTCGATTAATCGTCGGTGACAGTGTAGAATCGCGGTCGGTCACTGACGTTTTCTAATGATCGATTATTAAGCTTTTATCTTACCTTTCCTGATTTATATCAATATCCACATATTTTAAAAATATTTAAGGTATTTTTACTTAATAAACTGACAGTTTTGTTTGGAATTTCAAGTTTGTTTATATCTACCGCCATATTTACAGGAAGTGGGTGCTTTTGGTAGATTCTAAATGTCGGAACACCGTTATTCTTACCAGATTGACCTATACTTTATCCCGGAAAGTGTTTCTTAAATAATAAACAATAATGGAGTAAAATAATTGATCATGGGTCGATCATCGCTCGGAAAAATGGACAAATAATCGACCATGAAAATTGGAGGTGATTCCCAACATTAACTTACACTAACCAATACTGTCACTTTTGGCAATGATGTGTTAATTATTTAACAAAAAAGACTGTAGAAACCCTAAATTCTAACATGACATGCTTGTGTCCACGATTCTGATTGGTCAATCGCCGTGGTAAAACTGAGCATAACCTCACGGCTAGTTTAAGACGATAATCCCACTTCACTTTTTAAAAGTCGAATTATGAAGCATATGTACTATAAATCTTCATTCAAACAGAATAAAATATAAAATGTCATGTTAGAATCGGAATAACACACTCCTAGCATGAGGTTATGCAGGGTTTTACAACTCATTGCTCATTAGAAACACTCAGGCTTCACCTTTGTGTTACTAATATCGCTATTCGTTGTAAAACCCTGCATAACCCCACACTAGTCATGAGTTATTCCTTAAACATACACCTTACAAATACTAACAACAGGTGGAAAATATTCCAACAATATTTAAAAACACTATTCTAATTCTCTATACATGTACACTGTAATTTCTGTAATAAACAACAGGAGGACTATGCAAGTTTCAAATGGCGGGCATTTACAAGAACAAAAATAGCATCAGAGATGCCCGTACCTCACAGCCGAAATATTTTTAACACCTTGAGATATAGAAGTACTGTATCAGTACAAAGTTCAGGATACTTTCAGAGCACTCTCAGTTATATAAAGGTCCAAACAATGTTTAAATAGAGAAAATAATGTCTAAGAGAAAGATAATGCATGTACTCTTTATCTACATCTGGCATGGCCGAATTATGGTTTAGATGTTTTGAATATTACCATGCATACAGAAGTGGTAAAACATTCAATGAATGCTTATGTCTGGTGTTGGAGCAAAATCTGTGGCTCACTTGATGAAATTCCATCTGTTACAATGGGAAGTTGTAAAAGTAAAATTCTTAATGAATTCTAATATGACTTTAGATGCACACCTACACCCCCTAACCAATGTCCCTACCAAGTATCAACTTCCTACACCTTACGGTTTCCGAGATATAGCCCGGATAAGATTTTATAGGTCAAGGTTACTATGGCAAGGTCAAAGGTCAAATCAAGGTCACACCATGATGCTGCACACCTACACCCCCTAACCAATGTCCCTACCAAGTATCAACTTCCTACACCTTACGGTTTCTGAGATATAGTCCGGACAAGATTTTATGGGTCAAGGTCACTACGGCAAGGTCAAATCAAGGTCACACCATGACGTTGCACACCTACACCCCCTAACCAATGTCCCTACCAAGTATCAACTTCCTACACCTTACAGTTTCTGAGATATAGCCCGGACAAGATTTTATAGGTCAAGGTCACTACAGCAAGGTCAAAGGTCAAATCAAGGTCACACCATGACGTTGCACACCTACACCCCCTAACCAATGTCCCTACCACGTATCAACTTCCTACACCTTACGGTTTCTGAGATACAGCCAAGACAAACTTTTTCCCGCCCCCCGCCCATCCGGACACAATGGGTGAAAACAATACCCCAACAGCCCTTAAGAGCTGTGGGGTAAAAAGCATTGAAGTAAGTTTTTTTTCACATATGTTATATAACTACCTTAAAATGTTCACTTAATTCACTCTCTCATATTGATTTACTTACTGTTGGTTTAACAAAGATGGGGGACAAAATTGATACTGCATGGTGGGTTACTAAATACTCTTCATTGTTTACAGCTATTGTAATTAGATGATCTTTCAATGGGTTTTTCACAACCTAGTCAGTCTAAATTTCTGATCACTGATCACAAATAATTGTTATTAAAATAATGGGTGAGCGTGGGGAGGTAAAATTTTAGGTGTTTATTACAGAAATTATCTTAAGTTCATCTCCCAGGTCAAAGTTAAGGTTTTATGTCCCATTTAACAGCCAGGAATGTTGATCTCATTCTTTGCGATTCAATAATCTATTCCACCATGACACTGTTTGGTTGATTTTTGATTCACTTACAACAGCCTTTTTTAGCCTTTTCTTTTCCATTCTGGCATCAGCACGTTCTTGTATAAGATCTTCTTTCAACTGTATAATGCCCTCTTCCAGGTCCACAATCTGCACAAGAAATAGTTATAACTACAGTGATACATTACACTGATTTACAGTATCTAAACAGTTTCCCTTCTCAATAAAGGTTTTGTATTTTTTCCAAATATATCATAGGAATTTTATACAAATATCTTGCTAAAGAAAGCTATGCTCAAATGATCACTGATATCCCAAGGATTTGAACCTGCGTCCTGATGATTACTGCATCCATTCCACATATAACACTTTGATAATTTAAAGGCTAACTGCAGCTTCATAAAAATGGTACTTACAAAGTGGCTGATGATACTTACAGGATACAAAATGTTCAACTGATCTTTCCTCAAAGAGATGGATGTTTTATGTCATGACATAATATTAATGGCCAAAATGAACTAAAATAAATGAAAATATGCATCCACCACAAAGCATGATCGTCATGAGCTTGTAGTGTATACAAAAAATAACAATCCTTACCTTTTGATTAGTTTCCCTGACTCTGTCTCTTGTTTCATTGAGAAATATCTGATTACTGAAAAGATTCATCAATATTTCAAACTGTGTATTATATGACTGGATGAAATAATTAAGATACAACTGTATATCTGCTAGAGTAAGAAATCTAAAATTCGCCACATATCTGAAATTTGCCACATGTTGAAATACTAATAAAATAAACTAATTGAGGTGAGATTTGTTAAATATACAGTAAACTTAGGCTTTTTGAACTGAAAAATACCAAATTTAAGACAAAAAATCATTTTCTTCATAAAATTAACTAAGGTTTTTGAGGTGGCGAATATTAGATTCCTGGCAAATTTTAGATTGCTTACTCTACCACATATTATCATAACTAATCTTAGAATTTTTAATTGTGTGATAAAATTTACAGATATTGGAAATAACAATAAAACTTTCAGTCTTGATAAAAATATACATAAAATTGAAACAAAATATACATAATTTTAACAATTTCAAAAATATAAATTTTACCTTAAATGAGTAATGCTGATATTTAAATTTTTAAACTAATAAACATATTCCAAATTTAAAGTTTAATTATAAATACTGTACCTGGCTTTTTCTGCCATTCTCTGGTTAAGCTGTGCAATTATGTCTTCATGTTCTTGCCGTACACGATCTCTTTCTGGGCTGCACAAATTACAACAAGTATGAACCAGCAGGCTATAAATGTTACATCTAATAGTTAACACTGTCAATTTAAATAGAAAACAAAAGAAGTATTCCAAAATTAGTAATCATGTATGTAAATGGTGACTACTAATTATAGTAATGGTGTTGAATTGGAATTTCAATGGCAATACAAACTTCAAGGAGGCTTTATAAAATGATTTATATTGAAAAATTATTTCTCATGAGTGGGCACATCATTTATCAACATCATCACTCTTTATTGTTTTGGGAGAGGTTTGCTAATATCGATGTGCAAAGATGTATAACAACAATGGCATTTTATGTATGCCCTTGAAATTACACTTAAAACTTTAAAATAAACCTTATATCTGAAGAAATTATAAACTTTTATCTGACATATTTGTAGATGCTTTCTTAATCAGAATTACCATATTTTGATTGATAAAGTACACCTTAAATTAAATTAAAAGAGAGACAATGCAGGCTCTAAAATCTAAATTAAGGGTTTGAATGTTCTTTGTAACTAATTAAAGAAATTTGTTGATTTTTTTTCTTGGAAATGATATAAAAACTGACACATGTATTTGAATCATTATTGGTTTATACTGAAACACTGATATAAGATACCAACACTACTGTGAAGCAAAACTCCCATCATTAAAATATTTAATCATGCTGCAAGTTATTGTTTCTATTAATATGATGTTTATAAATAATTTACAAACCGAACTTCACAGGCAAGACAAAAAAAAAAAAAAAAAAAAAAGCAGCAGCAATCAGTGCCCCTGAATGGGCTGTGTCAGCTCACTGTGTGTTTTGAGTTTTAGAGTAGAAGTGAAAGACGAAAAGGACACAAAAGTTGTGCCCTGCAAATGGTATTCAGAAGTAAAATACCAAGTTAACTGTTAAGGTGGAAAAAGTAGGTGGAAAACATACTTAAACAAAATACTGTAAATGCAAACGTTTTCGAGTTACAACTGATTTACTCAACAGTGAGAACCTGAAAGTAGCTATTACTCAGTTATGCAATGAGCTACAGGTCTGCAATTTTACTATTTTATAGCTGACCCAAAAGTAAGTGAACAACATATTTAAGCAAAATACTGCAAATGCAATAGTTTTCAAGTTACAATTGATTTACTCAACAGAGAAAACCTCAAAGTAGCTATTGCTCCGTTTTACAATGAGCTACAGGTCTGCAATTTCACTATGTTATAGCTGACCCAAAAGCAGGTGAACAACATATTTAAAAAAATTATTCTAAATTTAATAGTTTTGTAGTTACAACTGATTTACTCAACAGTGAATACCTGAAAGTAGCTATTGCTCAGCTATGCCATGACCTACAGGTCTGCAATTTCACTATGTTATAGCTGACCCAAAAGTAGGGGAATAACATATGAAAACAAAATACTGTAAATGCAATAGTTTTCAAGTTACAACTCTTTTACTCAACAGTGAAAACCTAAAAGTAGCTATTGCTCAGCTATGCCATGAGCTACAGGTCTGCAAATTTACTATGTTATAGCTGACCCAAAAGTACATGAATAACATATTTAAACAAAGTACTCTACGTGGAATAGTTTTGAAGTTACAGCAATTTACTCATCAGTGAAAACCTCAAAGTAGCTATTACTCAGCTATGCAATGAACTACAGATCTACAATTTTACTGTTATAACTCCCCCAAAAATAGCTGAATAACATATTTCTACAAAATTCTCTAAATGCTAAAGTTTTTAAGTTACAAGTGATTTTATTCATTGTGGAAGTTACTGAAACTTCAGAAAGTAGCTATTACTCACTAAGCTATTGGGATAGATGCCTAATTTATTCACCACATTGTAGCTATGAAAAAAGTAGCTGAATAACATATTTTAACAAAATGCTCTAAATGCAATACTTTTCAAGTTAGAAGTGATTTACTGCATGATTTCATGAATTTTAATGCATTAAAAATTATTTAAAAATTCTTAAAAAAAAATAATTAGGAAAGATTCAGGCCTTACACTCACATAAGGGAATCTACTAGTGGCCTAGTACATATATGACTGATAAGAGAGAAATCTCTGCAATAGTGAATGAGTAAACTGTGATAAAGTGTTGAAATTTTCACACTTTGGGTGGGGGTACCTCACTTATAATGGCTCTAGGGACAGACGAACGAACAGATCTGCATATCTTGAACAAATTTCATCCTTGATAGTTAAGGTATCTTTAAAAAAAACAGCATGTCTCTCGGCCTGGTAGTTTTGGAGGAGAAGTTGTTCACACAGACACTGACACCGCAGAGTGATGCTATAATGTCAGCTAACTGACAAGTCAGCTGACACAAAAAATAGTATCAGAGATGCCCATACCACCAGCCCATGAAATAGCATTAAACACCATGAGACATAAAAGAGGCAAAACAAAGCAATTCAATAGCAAGACCACAGCGTTAATTAGTAAACTAAAAGTTATGACGCTGTAAACTTTCTTAATTGAAGTATAGCAGTCAATGGAGATGGTACAATTAGGTAAAAGAACATACAATAATCAGTTGCAGCAATCCATGTACCTTTGTGATAGAAATATGTTTCAAATATGGCAGCAGAAAGTATTTTGCCAAAGTCAAACATTACACCAAAGTCACACCAAAAGATTACACACCTACATTCCCCAATCAATGACCCTACAAAGTATCAATTTTCATACCTTAGTTTCTGAGATACAGACAATATATAGACAAGATTTTTAAGGTCAAGGTCACTATTGTAAGGTCAAATCAAGGTTACACCATGACACCACACACCTACATCCCAAACTAATGTCATTACCAAGTATCAACTTTCTATACCTTATGGCTTCTGCCATATAGCCCAAACAAGATTTTAAAGTTAAAGGTCACTACAGCAAGGTTGAAGGTCGAATAAAGATCACACCATGACGCTACACACCTACACTGCCCACCAAGCCAGAGGTCATGGGTAAAAACAATACCTGCAGTCTTTGCGGCTGTGAGGTAAAAATAGCTATTAAATTGAATCACAAACTGTAAAACAGAGTTGTCTTGTTCAAAATCTTTATGTTTCTTCTCTAGATATTCAATATTTTCCTCAATATCCTTGAGCTTGTTCTGTAAACTCTGTAGCTCTTCTGCATTCGATTCACGGGCCGAAGCTACTGCCTCTGTCAAGTAGAATGAAACAAAAGATGACAAACAATCCATGAAGCCCTGGATTTCTACTTGCAACTTGCACAATTAAATAAAACCAAAGAGATTTGTCATCACTTAAGAACAGTGTCATCAACAGTCATGACAATTTTATTAATGTTAAATTAGTGTAAATTTGTTTGAAGTATCACACAATAAAATTGAACATGTTTTATTGACACAAAAAATCCTACCTAAACAAGACATAGTGAGACACACATGTCATTATTAACATTATGTGTGTACAAATCAATTACACTGCTATAGAAATATACTTCTTTTAATTTTTTAAATTGTTATGCAAAAAAAAAAAATAATAATAATGTAAAACAGGCATATCTTTCTGCAAGATCTTTGATTCAAAGAGAAAAAAATGTTTACCTTGAATCTGTTTTTTAATTTTCCCAGGTAAATAATGAAGTTTATGCCTTAGTACACTTGCTTTAATTGTTTCTGTTTCAAGCTTTTCATGCTCTTGCCGGACTTCAGTTTCCTGATCAAAACAAAATATTATTTGCAAAGACTTTACAGTGACATTTTAACTGAATTTTACACTAGGTATACATAATAAATAACTATGGTAAAAAGAATCTCTATTTTATTCACAACATTGAGTGATTAAACTTTGACATTTTGATGTTCCAACACATGTACAATGAACTGGAAAACTATCTCATTAAAGGACTTTTCATTAATTGTTTTAAACAATTACCTGTTTGTCATCTAATTAATTATATACACAGAAAAAGTATATAGAGAGAACCACAGCAGAGACTTACTAATTCTCTAATAGCTTCAATAATAGCATCAACATTTTTGACATCCTCTCCCTGAAAACCAAATTCTGTACTGCGCATACGTGAACCTGCAAGAGAAAGCTATATCTAAGAACTGATTCTAAAATCTTGAACAATATTTTGTAAATTATTCTAAAATAATTTGTAAACAGTTGTAATGGTATAATATTTCTTCCTGTATAACACTGGCATATTACATAGCTGATCACATGTATACACAATATATGATGTGACTAGTGCTGTAACGAGTTGACCGAAACTCAAGTCGTAACTCGGTGGGAGATATTTGGGACCACATCGATTTACGTAATTTAAACTCGAGTTTTTAAGAAATAAATTATGATATACTAGTCTTGTTATAAAACCAGCACTTTTACAATTTATCTAACCATAAAGACAAAAAATTCAATGAGCAATGGCCGTTTAAATTTACATACCTGTACAATTTTATCCGGCAACAGAATATATTTCCTTGCAATAAAATGTTACTAAATACGTCAATGGCGGATCCCTTGATGACAATATTTGGACATTATTATTTTATTTATATTTGTGTCATTTACTCGAGTTCAACTCGCATCTAACAAGCGAGCGTCGATCTACAGAAATCACTGTTGATTACAGCTCTAGATGTGACTCCTGTCATGGTATCACAGCTTCAACTTTTCATTTTAAATCATGGAATGCAACAAAAATTAAAATCACAGCAACTCAGTTAATTCATTTACAGAATGTTTGCCTGGCAATTGAACATTTCATATCAATAGACTTAAAAATTAAATTCATAAATATTTATTAGTAGGTATATTAATATAATTCACATATTGGGAAACTGCATATTTGAAAGAAATCCATGAATAACAAGCATTCTGACGCATGCAATTATCTCCCGCCGTATTAATTAGATGTACTAAAGATAGTGGAACATAAATTTTCTTGTGAGATGGAGGCACATGTAGAAGTGACAACAAGCAAGAGGCACTTTAATGTTTGATTTCAATATTTTTAAAGATAAAAGGCATTTCCACCCAAAAGTAAGTGGATAACTTACTTATCACTGAAATTGCTCTATCTTGCATATCCTGAAAATTTCCTCGAAATCCGTCCATAAGTTTTTAAGTTATCTGTCTTTAAAAATTACATTTCATGGATCCAAAAGATCCAGATAGTGATCCGGATCACTTCCAAAATTGTATCATTTCTTCCTTTTACCATTTAATACATATCCTCAAAATTTCATCGAAATCCGTCCATAGGTTTATGAGTTACTAGTATCTGTCTTTAAAAATTACATTTTATAGATCCAGAAGATCCAGATAGTGATCCGGATCACTCCCAAAATTGAATCATTTCTTCCTTTCACCTTTTCAGACATATCCTGAAAATTTCATCAAAATTCGTCCATAAGTTTTTGAGTTATCTGAATTTAAAATTACATTTCATGGATCCAGAAGATCCAGATAGTGATCCAGATCAATTCCAAAATTGTATCATTTCTTACTTTTACCTTTTCAGACATATCCTGAAAATTTCATTGAAATCCGTCCCTAAGTTTTGAAGTTATCTGTCTTTAAAAATTACATTTCATCGATCCAGAAGATCCAGATAGTGATCCAGAACACTCCAAACATTGAATCATTTCTTCCTTTTACCTCTTCAGACATATCCTGAAAATTTCATCGAAATTCATCCATAAGTTTTTGAGTTATCTGTCTTTAAAAATTACATTTCATGGATCCAGAAGATCCAGAGAGTGATCCGGATCACTCCAAAAATTGAATCATTTCTTCCTTTTACCTTTTCACAACATACCTGAAAAGATTAGCCTAACTTTAATACTTCTTAAGATATTTCACATTTACCTCTGTCATTATTTTGCTACAAATAACAAAATAGCTATTACTCACTTATGGCATGCTATGGAACTCCAAACTATATGTCATCTTATAGTTAAGGACAAAGTAGCTGAACAACATATTTTAACTGCAATAGTTTTGGAGTTACAATGGCTTTACTCAACAGTCAGAATTTCAAAGTAGCTATTACTCAGCTATCCAACATGCTATAGGTCTAAAACTTTACTATTTGATAGCTTACCAAAAAGTAGATGGATAACATATTTGAAAAAATTTCCCTAACTTTAATACTTTTGAAGATATTTGACATTTACTTCTTTCATTATTTTGCTACAAATGCAAAAATAGCTATTACTCACTTATGGCATGCAATAGAACCCCAAACTATGTTCCATCTTATAGCTAAGGACAAAGTAGCTGAACAACATATTTTAGGAAAATACTCTAACTGCAATAGTTTGGGAGTTACAATGGCTTTACTCAACAGTCAGAATTTCAAAGTAGCTATTACTCAGCTATCCAAGGTGCAACAGGTCTGAAACTTTACCATGTGATAGCTTACCAAAAAGTAGATGCACAACATATTTCAAAAGATTTCCCTAACTTTAATACTTTTGATGATATTTGACATTTACTTCTTCTGTTATTTAGCTACAAATGAGAAAATAGCCATTACTCACTAATGGCATGAAATAGAACCCCAAACTATGTACCATCTTATAGCTAAGGACAAAGTAGCTGAACAACATATTTCAAGAAAAAACTCTAACTGCAATACTTTTTGAGTTATGAGTCCTTTACTCAAAGTAGCTAAAATTGCTATTACTCACTTATCTTTAGGCCTAAGTCCACAAAACCAAAAAAATGTTCAAGGACATAAAAATTCATTAGGACAATTAATTTACAAAAAATCTGTAGCTGTAGCAGTTTTGGAGAAATCTGCGTGACACACTAACGCACAGGATGCATTTTATAATCTCCCTCCTGGGATAAAGCCCGGCGGGAGATAACTATGAGCAGGTATGTTAACATTATTTATATTTTGGGAAACTTCTTATTTCTTTGGTAATCAAGTGCTTTATTTCTACAGGCTTGCAAATTCAATTGCTTAATATTAATGTGGTTGTTTGCATATGCTGTAAAAATACACTGGCGATGTTAATTGCAATTTAAACAAGACCACTGCAGTGGTATGATCTCCCGCTGGGGAGCACAAATGTGCTGTTTAAAGTGAGTTTTACATCCCAAACCTCTGGAAGCAATAATAAGCTAGATATAGGCACTTTTAAGCTTGGCCATCCTAGTTTGACCAATAGTAAGACCAATAATAAACGATATATAGGCACTTTTAAGTTTGGGCATCATCGTTTGACCTTGAACGAGGGGCCCAAGGTCAAATCTGACCACATCAAAAGATTCCCAGCACATGTTTTCCTATAAGTTGTTTTCACATCCCAAAGCTCTAGGACCAATAATAAGCGAGATATGGGCACTTTTAAGTTTGGCCACAGAAGTTTGACCTTGAACGAGGGGTCCAAGGTCAAATCTAACCACAGCAAAAGATTCCCAGCACATGAATTCCTATAGGTTGGTTACACATTCCAAACCTCTAGGACCAAAAATAAGCAAGATATAGGCACTTTTAAGTTTGGCCATCCTCGTTTGACCTTGAACAAGGGGCTCAAGGTCAAATCTTACCACATCTAATGATTCGCAGAACATGATTTCCTATAGGTTGGTTTCACATCCCAAACCTCTAGGACCAATAATAAGCGAGATATAGGCACTTTTAAGTTTGGGCAATATCAGGTAAGTAGGGTACTTTGGCAGTCTGTGGATGACCTTGAACGAAGAGCTTCAAGGTCAAATGTCTGCATGCTTATAGAGGGCATATATATGTGTTAAATATCTGCGTTTTATAATCTCCTGGGCAAAAGTTTTGCTGTTAAAAGTGATAATGTGATGTAAATGTATAAAACCAATATGTTAACCTAAATTATTATAATTAAGTTCCACTTTACTTTAAGTAAGGTTAAGTTTGAAACATATAGATCCCATCCAGATATACATTGTTGGTTATCTGTCTAAACTAGGTTTTTATATTTATCTGTGATTCTATAATAAATTTCATGATTCCTCCTTCTTAGGGCAGATCTGAAGTACATATAATTTATCTCACAACCTTAAGCATGCTACTTCTGGCTTTAGATGCACCCTTCTGTCATGTGATCGATAATTGGACGTGAGGCTACCTCCATAATAGACCGAGTTTCTGTCCCGTCGCCAATTGCTATTGATATACTGATGGACACAATGGCAAGGGACAGAGCTCACATGTACTTGTTTTCTGTGTAAATTTTGAACGGCATATTTCTACACATATTGCCACAAATATAAAGTGTTATTTGCATTCTTTGAGGTATGTATGTGTGCCGTTCACTATATATTGAATATAGTGTTCTCAATAAACCCTTTTTACTAGGACCGGGTATGCAGTGGTTTCAGCGGGCCGATGGGCGATAATAGCTGAAACTACAAATATCTCCATATTTACAGACTTAAAACCTACAGAAATAATGGGATGCAACCATTTGCTTTATTTCTTGTTGGCCACAGTTTTGCATTCAAAACAATATTGCACGGAAGAAAGGTTAAATAAAAAAAGACTTCTGTACATTCAAAACACGGTTGTTTATATAAAAATGGAGTCACATGACCTATCACAAAAGCATTACACTACTACTCGAATGTAGTTTCGGAATTGAAACTTTATTTTTATTTCAGGTTGTAAGTTAATTTTATTAACGTAAAATTATTAACTACTGTGTGAAAATATTGTACTCTTATTTATTTAAGAATTGCATGTCACTATATATGGCCAATATACAGCGTTTTATGGACTCGAAATTAAGAAACTGTGTTGATATACTGACGATTTTCAAAGGGTTCCGGTATTTGACAATGTATAAACAACTAAAATAAAAGACAAATAAAATACTATAAACGGTGTACAAGGGTGAGAAAACAATATTATTATGCATTTTAATTGAATAGTTTCATTTTAAAGTGAATTAATGAAGTCCAGATACGTCTGTACTTGGTCAGCCAATGTGGGCGATATTAACAGAAATAAGCTTAGATTCGGGTACTCGGGTATGAGATTTCAGATTCGGTAAGTATTCAGGGTTCGGGTACCCGGATATCCGGGTACCCGTTGAGATCACTAATTGAATACATATCTTATTGGTATGTGTATATTTCAACACATTTTTAATACGTCAAAAAAACTTCACCAATGGTATGTTATGTATAAGAACAATTTCTGGCATGCAAAATCAGCTTAATGTAACAACATATGTATCATAAACTGGATATATGTGTATAGTCATAGCAAGGGCATTATTAAGTAAATGCAAAAATTTTTTGCTGTTTAAGATTTACACAGAAAACAAGTACATGTGAGCTCTGTCCCTCGCCATTGTGTCCATCAGTATATTAATAGCAATTGGCGACGGGACAGAAACTCGGTCTACCTCCATAACAAATGTGACATAGCAAAGGAAAACAGTTATTTCTGTGAAAAATATCATTACAAATTGGGACAAATACATGCCAATACATGGATAACATAACATGACAATAATCAATTGGATGTTTGCAAAAGTATGTTATGTTATATTATTCGGACTGACTACAACCACGTTTCACGTGGCGGTAAAGCGGCTCTTTACTTCCACGTTCCTTGCAATAGTGGGCAACCAGTCTACTTTTCGTCTGCAAACGTGATTAATTTAATTAACCAATGAAATAATTTGTTACTGAAAACTCACTCGAGACAAATATTTTACTTTTATCTCAACCACTGTTGAAGTTTTCTAGCAATACTAAATTAATAGCAATACTTGCACTCACAGACTTAAGGAAATAGGAGTTTAAGATTGGTATTTTTTCTATTTTTCAATCAATTTCTTTTTTCATCTGCAAACGTATGTCAGCCATTTTTGTGCACCTATAAGTGCACACGTTCCAAGAAAATATGAGGTCACGGAATTCCATGAGGTTCCCCAACACCATTTTATTTGTGGATATGAGGCTTTAAGATATTTATTTACACGGAATAATATACTTTTGAAGTAATTTAGAAATATTCATGACTTGTATGTTTGTCTGTTTCTGTGAAACGTGGAAATAAAGTTCCGCATTATCGCCACGGAAACGTGGCTTTAGTCTCGCTGTATATTATTTATCGGCAATTTTCCCACTTACGTGGTCGATAATTGAATGTGCAATTAAGGATATATTGCTTGATCAATATCTTCCTGCTGTCAAACTTTTTTCCAATTATGTTTTCCTAATATCGTGGAATGAATGAGTATGCAGTCAAATTAAAGCAGAGACTTGGGCCTACAATCTTAATATATTTTCAATAATTCTGTTTGCATTTATTGTGATATTCATCATTATATCATTAAAATGACAAAAAAAAAAACAAAAAAAAAGCTATATCCGTGACCTCTTGTAAATGAGGATACATCAGTGATGTTTCAAATATTGTTAATAAATGTTAATATCTAATTATCTTCAAAAAAACACCGATAAATCGGGTGAATTGTGGTTAGGGGCGATTTGACTCGGGAGGGATCCTGGCTGTCTGTGTGACCAACAACCCAAATTGCAAAACTTTCAACACTGGACACACCTAGTTCCTGTAAACGTTCAACTGCATTGTTAACACCTGGGAGTTCAAATAAACTAGATGCTTCAGTTGTTACAGACATCTTTTTGGCAAGGGATAACGTTTCTCACAAAATCAGACCAAAAGTTCGACCATCTTTAGATACCAGTAAACATTTTTTGATTCGATAAAACTTTTACGGCTGAGCAAGGTTGGTACTTTCTAAAAGTATTTCACAACTTGGATTCTTTGGATTAGCTATATTTGTAAAATACTTTTTTCTCTAAACCGGAATACAAAATAACATAAACCAACAAAATTGCCAAAATCTTAAAATTTGCTGCCACAATTTGCCGCAATTATTTTACAAAGTATTATGGGTAATCCAATGAATTTGAATCTGTCGATCTACCTTCCAAGGTAGATCAACAGATTCATAATCTGGATTATGATTCTAGTCACATCACAAGCAAATCTATTAATTTGAGGAATCCAGATTCCATGGATTATGGTTGTGAAATACGCCTACTCAGACTTACTTAAGCACATGCCATTTTTTTCATTTGGATAAATCTATTTCTTTCATTCTGATTAAGTTTCTATTGTTGTCTGCACATGTCAAAGTTGGTGTTTTACGTCCCTTTCAATAGCCAGAGTCATATCAGTACAGATCCTTAGCTTTGTCATGCACTTGTGGAAGTCGAACACTCATCACTTGTCAGTATCAGATCATTGAAATTTAGTATCATCACATGAGCACCCTAGCTCACACAGATTCATTTTTCACCAAAACAAATACTCACAGAAATGACAGGAGATTCTAGGAATTTACCAATATAAGGGTGTTTTAAGTAGGAACTTCACCTGTCCTTTTTTCTTCACCCTTAACCGTGTCCGTTATTGTCCGTACCCGTGATACCCTAGATAATTTGGTATGAAACAGTGAACTCACCCGTGTCCGTCATTAGGAAGGAAAAAATTTGTTCTTCACGGACACGGATAGCTAGCACACAGTTTTATACCAAAAGATCTAGGGTATCACGGATACGGGCAATAACGGACACGGATACGGGTGAAGAAAAAAGGACAGGTGTAGTTCCCACTTTACAGTTTTATAATAATACAGTGTACCTAGAAGTGAGAGAAGTAAAGTTGTGGGCAAGTGTACACTGAGCTGTATACACTACCAAAAATAATCTCATGAGACAATATAATTTTAAATGTCTGAATAATGTGTATACGTCGATGCCTTTTGAGGATCTCTTATTTAATCTTGCATGTTATTAAAACAATCTGTAACTTAGAAAATACTAATATTCCATTAAATGACATGTTTCAATTAATACAAACTATAAAAAGTGCTGAAGTAAAACTTTTCTCTTTCTTAATTTTCTGCTTTGTAGATATTCCATTACATTTACCAACTATGCCTTAAAGCGACACAATAGTTAAATAATATTTAATCTATTTGCATAGTTTATATAATAGTAATAATAATAATAGTAATAATGATAATAATAATAATAATGTTCTTTAATACCACAAAGTCCTTATAGGTAATCAGGACACCATTGATACAGTTTAATCATTTGTTTCTTTTAAAAGGTGTATTTTAATTATTTTTTCAAGAGTCTATCGATTGAGCACTGTAACCTTGAAGGTATGTATAGATTTTTCCATATTTTAGAGGCAACCACACTGAAAAAGTCCCAAGCAGGGACTAGTCTTGTGAATGTATCAGCATTTGCCCTAATGGATGTCTTGATGGATTAACCCATCCCGATATGACCCTGGCTGTTGAACAGGACATAAAACCCCAACTCTGATGATGGATTAACCCAGTGGAATTTATACAATAAATGCTTGTTGAACATTTTGTTAATGCTCATGCAAGGAGATATTTAAAGCACCAAAAAGTATTCAATTGCAGTAGCTAAACCTTGACAATATGCATAAACTGATGAGAGATTTGCAGATTTCAGGGCTGGTTTTCATAAAACCTGCTGAGTCCAAATTTTGTCTCAAATCTTTATCAAATCTGAGACCATTTTAAGGCCCAAACTTGTTATCAGTTCACAAAACATTTGAGACCAATTTAGTCTCAAATTTGGTCTCAAAATTGAGACTGGTACATAGTTGTCTCAAATATTTTGGTAAAAGTCTCAAGCATTATTTCATCTTAACTGAGATACATATTTTTACTTTTATGGTAAAGTAGAAATATATTTACAATGTATATGTCGTGTACAAGTTGGGATTTGTACAAGTTATAACTTGTACAAAATCTTGTATTCCATTACTCAAAAATGTTAGATAAAAAGTTTTCTTTTTGCCTGGGAGATATTTTGGCTTTTTTAGCAAATTTAATTTTATGTGGGTGTGGGATTTTAACTTTGACATTTGAGGACTTGGGTTTCAGTCTCTATGAGATTGTGTTTAACTTTTGCAATAACATTCTTCATGATATTTGTTATGGGAAATTTTTTTTTAAAATTGAATAAATTTTTCAAATATTAAGTTTAATCGATGATGTGTTTCAATTGTTTACCATAGTGTATCATAAGCAGAATATTGATATGAAAGGGTAAACCTTTTGAATTCTGATTTCTTTGCTCTGAGTTAAAAGGTTAAATGTCATTTAAGGATGAATAGATTGGACCCCAAGCCAAAAGAAGCCACATGTGAATTATTGTAAATTGAAGGTCTTCTTATAGCTTTGATTGATACTGATTATAAAAAGTCTGGCAGGCTCAAGAAGCTCCTATTGTAAGTCAATTACATCAACCCTTACTGTCTTTATTCCTTTGATTGATAGTGATTATAAAAAGTGTGGCAACCCCTAGAAGTCCCCATTGTCAGTCAATTACAATCAAGTTTAAAATTAACCCTCACTATTTAACATCTATCTTAACAACAGAGGGTTTCTTAAGTCTGTCAGGTGCAACCTGTATAAATCCCCACCATTTAATATATGTTAGTCACAAGAGGGTTTTTGTAGTCTTTTAAACCTGTATTAATCACCACTGTTTAAAATATGTTAACACCTGGTACACCTAAATTATACCATTAACTGCAATCTATTAATTAAGCCTGCCGTAACAGGAGTCCAAAACTATAATAAAACTCACTTGTACAGCTCAAAAAAATTCTAAAAAGTGTATTGGCCTAACTTGTACAACTCAGTTTTTGTGCTTCTAAAAAGGTTCTCTTTTACAACTCAGTTGTACAGCTCAAAACTATTAAAACGTGTATTGGCCTAACTTGCACAACTCAGTTGTACAAGTTAAGCTTTTAAGAACCACAAAATCTGTACAAGTTATAACTTGTACAAAATTTGAAAACGATTTTGTAGAAGTTCTAACTTGCACAACTCAGATTTTGTACGAGTTATAGCTTGTACAAAATCCCAATGACATATATAATACTTGGCCTAAACTTGTGAAACAACTGCATGATAACCTAAATTTTGGTTTCAAAAGTACCTTACTTTGAAACACTTTTCAACAGTGTATTCTGACTGCATAGCAACAAAGAAGTAGATCATATAACATGCAAAATAAAAAACAATTGACATAGTTTCTATTTTATTTTTTATTTTAATAGAGAGTATAATTTTGTCGAGAATTAAAACACAAAAACTTTTGATCTTTAGAAAATGTTGAATATATTTGCAAATTTATGGTTTGTTTACATTAGAAAGACTTGAGACTGGTCTCAGTATTGTCTCAGCTGAGAACCTGTTTAATGAATACAAAGTTGAGACTTGGTCTCAGCTGAGACCAAATCTCAAATCTGAGACTAGTCTTGTCTCAGAATCAAGATCTCTTTGTGAATACAGCCCTAGGTGTCAGGTAGGAACAAATGTGATGCATTATTCAAAGGTGAGAAAAATCAAATAGAGTGATGTCAATTAACTTTAATGAAAACTCATCATCAAAGTAATTTGCAAGATTTTGCACAGATGAGGGTTTCCCAGAACTATTATAAAATAAATTATGCAAATTAGAAAATGTGAGAAGACAGAAGTCCATGGGGTTTCCTGGCAATATTTAAGAAAAATATATCTTGGGAATGAGTTGTGGATACGAGTTGTTGGTCACGAGCTGCCGTGGTCACGAGATGCTCTATCCCAAAATAATATTCATCTGAATATAGTAAAACCATAATATTGCTGATACTACACTAATTTTTTGCCACAGTGGTATCTCTGGGATGTGAAGATACATTGCATTCCAAAATATGTAACCCAGGAGAAACTCTTACCTTCGGCATTTAGTACGACTTCGAATTGGGAGACGGTTGAGCTATATTTTATCGCTTAGAATATATTTTTCAAATCACGTGATACTGCAGCCATGATGGTGGGTGTTTACTTCCTTAACTTTATTTAAATTACTTGTATTTGAAAAGTGTGTTTGATAATTACACATGCAAGTTACTACATCTGCTACAAGACGTTTCTCATTCTGCGTTTAACCTTCCAAAGTGCAATTTCATGTCAAGATAATCTCAAATTGGATTAACCCATTGTACACGGGTGGTCATTAAGATAAACGGTCACGAAGATAAACGGTCTTCAAAGTTTTCAAATTTAAATAGTGTAAATAGCAAAATCGCAGAAACTAAACAACAAAATAGACTTAAACAATGCTTTTCATGATTTTGGTTTGTGTTATATTGTTGTTTAAACCTTTTAACTGTTTTATGTGAGCATTTCTGAGGACCGTTTATCTTCGTGACCACCCGTGTACACCCGTGTTGCGAACTCCGGACACTTTTTAAAACGCAGTGTATACTCTGCATAACTACATAAATTGGCCGTTGGCATAAGTTGGCCGGGCTGAATTGCAGAATTCCCCTCCCGGAAATAGATAAAAGTAGTTCCGTCAATATTTATATGTATTATATAAAAAGGATATATATACAAGTAAAGTAAGACAGAGGCAGGTAGACAGGTCGGCGGCTCGTCACATTGATTTTTATGGTGACCCTATAATGACCTGCCTACCAGCCAACCTGCCTACTGGCCAACCTGTCTTCCTGTCTACATGTCTACCTGTCCATGTCTCTTATTATATCCCCAGACGAAAGTCGGGGATATATTGGATTCAGGTCCGTCGCGCCGCCGCCGCCGTAGAAATTTCCTTGTGGACGCGATAACTCAAAAACAAATTAATATTTTTTTTTCAAACTTGGTACACATGTTAAGGGTGCCCAAAGGAAGATCCCTATTTTAAGGTGACCTTAAACTCCCAGTAAAAAAGAACTTATGGCCACCTTAAGGTCAGAAATTGGACTTTTGGCCACTTAGAGCCCTGTAGGTCACAAACTATGATGCTCAGGTGGCTGAAATTTTACCTGACAACACATTAATATGTTCTTAGTACATGTGCCGAAAATCACGACTTTAAGTTGAGGAGAAAATTGTGTTTGAGGCCCATAAATACCCCCACTTGGGGATTTTTTGCTATACTTTTCACATATTTTGCCCTATAATTTGGAAGTGGTAATTCTGATGAGTCTCAAACTGCGCTAGGTATAACTTTGATATGTAATCCTTGTCTGTAGAAAATTTTAGGGCTGTAGGTTTACCCAAAGGGGTCGACTTAAGGTCTCAAAAGTGCCCACAGAGACCCAATTTATGCACTTTTTGCCACTTTCAAGCACTGTAGCTTTCAAACTATGTCTCTCATCTAAGTTAAATATCATCTGGGAATATATCTATGTGTTTTCTTATATGTGCCCCAACATTTAGGCCTTTAATAGACAGTTAACCTGTGTATCAGGACCATAAACACCCACCCGAGTGACCCTTATAAGACATTTTTCACATCTTTTTCCCTGTAACTTGGAAATGGTAAGTCTGAGAAGTTTCAAACTGTATTAGATATATATTCTGTGTGTAATCTTAGTATGTAACAGATTTTAAGTCTGAAGCTTTAATTTTGAAGGTCAAATTGAGGTCTCTAAAAGGCTCCCAAAGACCCAATATTTGGACTTTTTGCTACTTTTAAGCCCTGTGACTGTCAAACTATGTGACTGATAGAGCTCAAATCCTATCTGGGAAGATATTAGTATGTTATTTATATATGTGCCAAAAATTAAGGCTTTAAGAAGACATTTAACCTGTGTATGAGGACCATAAATCCCCACCCGAGTGACCATTTTTAGACATTTTTCACATATTTTGCCCTGTAACTTGGAAATGGTAAGTCTAAGAAGTTTCAAACTGTATTAGATGCATATTCTATGTGTAATCTTAGTATGTGACAAATTTTAAGTCTGAAGCTTTAATTTGAAGGCCACATTTAGGTCTCTAGAAGGCCCCATAAAGACCCAGTATTTGGACTTTTTGCCAATTTTAAGGCCTATGACTGTTAAACTATGTGACTGATAGAGCTGAAATCTCATCTGGGAATACATTATTATGTTCTTTTTACATGTGCCAAAAATCAAGGCTTCAAGTAGACATTTAACCTGTGTATGAGGACCTTAAACACCCACCTGAGTGACCCTTTTAAGACATTTTTCACATATTTTGCTCTGTAACTTGGAAATGGTAAGTCTGAGAAGTTTCAAACTTTATTAGATACATATTCTATGTGTAATCTTAGTATGTAACAAATTTTAAGTCTGAAGCTTTAATTTGAAAGCCACATCGAGATCTCTAAAAGGCCCACAGAGACCCAATATTTGGACTTTTTAACCACCTTTAAGCCCTGTGACTGTTAAACTATGTGATTGATGGAGCTGAAATCCCATCTGGGAATGCATTATTATGTCCTTTTTACATATGCCGAAAATCAAGGTTTTTAGTAAACATTTAACCTGTGTATGAGGGCCATAGACACTCGCCCAAGTGCCTTTTTGGACATTTTTTCCGTATTTTGCCCTGTTATTTGGAAATGCTTAGTGTGACAAGTCTTAAACTGTATTATATATAATTTTTGTTTGTTATGTATGTCCCCCAAAAAGTTTCAGATCTGTTGTTTAATTGCTAAGGTCTCTTTAACAATTGTAAAATGCCCACAGAAACCCAATTTATGGACATTATGCCACTTTAAAGCCCAGTAACTGTCAAACTGTGGGTTATAGAGCTGAAATCTTTGAATTTTTAAAAGGAAATGCCTGTCTATTTAAATTTTGAATATTAATAATGTTATGGCTATCTTAGTCTTTTAAGAACTTATTTTTGTGTGTTATGCCTCTGCTTGCTGAGTTTTTAACTTTTTAAAATGAAACTGGTTAAACATATTCAAGTAGACAAAATGGACACTTTAAGTGAGCTTTAAGTCCCAATATTAATGAAATTATATCCTTATGTAGTAAAAGTAGGGGATTTTTAACCCTCAACTAGCCCAGTTTTATTCAACTTGCCTCAGTTAATTTTGACACAGCTCCTACAGTTATGAACTCATTTCAGTTGATAATCACATACTTAAAATTCTCAATTCTTTTTGTATTTGAGTACCCCTTTTATATAGATTGTTTGTTTACCATTTATGCATCCCCCACCCGGATTCCCCCCACCCACCTCTGGGACCTCCAGCTATATTGAGTGACACTAAATAAACAAAGGTATTTAATGATATCAGATGAGAAACAAAGAACTCAGTGGGGTTGCAGATCTTGTGTAATAGTGAGAGAGGTGTGGAGAAGGGGAGAGGGGTGGGGGTGGGAGGTGGTGGGCTTCATTACATATAACACAAAGGGGAGTCAGAACTGAGATTGTGTCACATATTTAGGTTGCATATATATGGACCACATATATAGGTATAGAGGAAATGAATAACTGAAAACAATTTGCAAATTCTAAAAATAATATAATAAAATAATAATATAAATAATTTTTTTTTAAATAATATTTTATTTGTGAACAAATATAGAAACAGATATGCGCTTTTGGGATTATGAATTTTAGAATGGACATTGAATCATCAATCATTTAAATACTTTGAAGGAAGATTGAAAAGTATGATGAGTTGAGTTAAAAATAATATTTTATTTGTCAACAAATATAGAAACAGATATGCTCTTTTGGGATTATTATTTTAGAATGGACATTCAATCATCAATCATTTAAATACTTTGAAAATAGGTTTAGAGTTATCATTGCAGGAAGATTGAAAATATAATTTGAGTTATGTATTCGGCGTCTGGGGATACACCATCTTCCTTGGAAGATATAAACAGAGTAGATTGATGTGCTGAAGTTCATATAATAATGGGTAATTATGTTTTAAAAAATTCCCGATCAAAACCTGTGGCATGAGTGATGACCTGTCTGGGGATATGTTGGCGCCGAGTTGGCCCAATCTAGTTTTCCATTTACTTAGGAACTATATTATTGCAGAAAATAAATTTAATAATATTCCTACGCCATTCTACTTCCGGGAGGGGAATTCTGCAATCCTTCCGTTGGCCGTGGCTCATCTACAGGCCCCAGGAAGACAAATAAGTTATTGTACACCAGTGAAAACTTGCATATAATAAGTTTAGTGGCATTCTACCAGTAAACGCCCATGCTGAAGCAAATATATTGAATTTAAATTATATAAAGAGATTTATCCAGATTGTCAAATGATGTACACAGCAATTAATAATCCAGGTGCATGTTGCTACATTTGTTTCAAAGCTTTATATTTTAATAATTTAACTCTATTATCTAGGGGCTGTTTTTAGCGCAAACTGGGAATACCAGTGAATGCCCATTTTGTAGATAAATAGAAACATTTGTCATTGACCTCTAACAAAGAAATAGAACGCGGGCGTTCACTGGTAGGCGGGCGTTTACTGGTAGGAAGCCACTAACAATAATACATGATTTCAGAGTGTAGTAGGCCACTCGTGTTAAAGCCCTGTGAAGGTTGTGGTGAGGGCGGCCAACTTATGGCTGTGGCCAACTTATGCAGGGTAGCAGTATACACAACAAAGCAGAATAGAATTTCTGTTTATTCTTATCACATGTCAAGGACAATGGCTGCCAAGAAGTTTCTGAAAATTTTCCTAAATAAATACTTTTTTCTGAAGTAAACAATAAATAAAAATGTATTCATGAGATTTCCTATCTAGTGGTGGTGGACCAGGTCACGCCCGGGTACCAATTCACGCCCACCCCTAAATTTATCCAAAACAATCACAGTTAAACAATAAATTACAAATGGATATGATCAATTTGATGATTATCTATGATGTGGTTAACATCTTCTCTATGAAAAATTATAAGTCTTCAAGAAAATTGAGGGTGGGCGTGAATTGGTACCCGGGCGTGAACTGGTCCACCACCACTAGTTTTAACTCAGGACACTTTTCAAAGACATGCTTTTTTCATTAATCAAATGGAAGAGTGATTTTTATATTTTCTGGTCTTTATTGGTGTTTTGTAATATATTTAACTGAGTATATATTATATATATATTATACAAGACATAACACAAAATTATTAGAGCACAGCATTGCGCAAGGGAACATGTCTTTCAGCATTGTCATTCTATATCCGTATTGGCCAGGGTCTTGAAAATGTAACTCCATTATTTCAGTAATAATTTAGTAAAATTTCTCAAAACAACATATATATAGCATAAAATGCTTGTATATCATTAATACATGCATGGTACAGTTATCTGAACAAGTGTGTATAACACTGGTATATTAGACTGGTATATAGACTCTTCATCTTATACTGTTAAGTGTTGTCTACTGTAGACTAGGGATGGGTCGGTGGGTCTGGTATTGAGAGCATTTTACTGAAATACTGTTATGAGATTTTAAAACCGCCATTTCACATGGCAACAAATAAAATAATGAAAGGAAAAATTAAAATATTGGAAACACACCATAAATTTGAAGAAATTGCACGCTTTTATCCTGTGTTTTCGTAGTGATCAGACACTTTATAACCTCAATCTTGCTTGTCTGCTCATATAATTGAAGAAAAACTTAAAATATTGGGAACAAACCAGAAATCTGAAGAAATTATAAGCTCTTATCTCATATTGTGTGTTTTTAGGGGGCCACGGTGGCAGAGTGGTAACACTCTCGCCTCCCACCTCTGAGGCCGGGGTTCGATCCCCGTCAAGGCCTCAAGTGGGAAAGCTGGTAGTTGCTTGCCGTTGGTCGGCAGTTTACAGTACAGAACCCCAACGAACTATATGTACTGGTTTCCTCTGCCCTTCCAACTACCCGTCGTGATATGACCTGTACAGTGTTGAAAGCAACGTAAAACCCCAAATAAATAAACATATTGTGTGTTTAGCCACATTTATTGCGATGTCATTAAGAGGAAATGTGCATGTTTGGTTGGGGTGTACTAATACACAAAATTTTGGAATTGGTACGGTTTTGCATTGGCAACCTCCTGATGTACACATTTTTTATACAGGCTCATCCCTACTGTAGACTAAACCTTGATGACCCACCTTGATCAGCACTACTTATGTGCACAACCATCAGAAAAATATTACTCTAATTTTGCCCCATCCCACCAAAATGTACAAGAACCTTCACCATTTCCCTACATTTCTCGAAGTATGAGAAATGCGCCTGTAAGTTCACTATACTTAGATATGAATGGTTAATGTATGTAATTTTATTGCAGACAGAAAAAAATGGGATAAGTTCTAAAGGTTTCTGTTTTTGTGGGCTATTGGTGTTGTGTCTAGATGTGGTCACCTTAGCTCTACTTAACTTGCTTGTAGGGCCATGGCATGACCCCACATTAAACTTGCAATTTGCACAAGAGACTTTCCTATTGAATTAAACTACATAAATGGCTAAACTTGATTTTCTGCAGTTAAAAACCATTTACTCTGATGCAAGGACATAGATATTATGATAAAGACACAACATTTACAGCAAAAGAACATTTAATTTTTTTTTTGTTTTTTGAAAATTATTTTAAAAGGGTTCAAAATGGGTAAATGCCACATATTTTCAATCAGTTATGTTTACATGTTGAAGGGGAATATAACCAAATAGTTGTGGAAATATTTGGGTGAACACATTGTTAGGCATATGTATTTGAAGCAAATGTCATGTTTTATGTGGGGTCATGCCACATCTCCACACGCAAGTAAAGTACTGCCAAGGTACTTTTTACCCCACAGCCCTTGAGGGCTGTCAGGGTATAGTTTTCATCCATGGTGTCCGGATTGGCGGGCGGAGGGAAAAAGTTTGTCCGGGCTGTATCTCAGAAACCATAAGGTGTATGAAGTTGATACTTGGTAGGGACATTGGATAGGGGGTGTAAGTGTGCAACGTCATGGTGTGACCTTGATTTGAACTTGCCACAGTGACCTTGAGTTTGAAAATCTTGTCCAGGCTATATCTCAGCAACCATAAGGTGTAGGAAGTTAATACTTGGTAGGGACGTTAGTTAGGGTTTGTAGGTGTGCAACGTCATGGTGTGACCTTGATTTGACTTTTGACCTTGCCGCAGTGACCTTGACCTATAAAATCTTGTTCGGGGTATATCTTGGAAACCGTAAGGTGTAGGAAGTTGATACCTGGTAGGGACATTGGTTAGGGGGTGAAGGTGTGCAACGTCATGGTGTGACCTTGATTTGACGTTGCCGCAGTGACCTTGAGTTTGAAAATCTTGTCCAGGCTATATCTCAGCAACCGTAAGGTGTAGGAAGTTGATACTTGGTAGGGACATTGGTTAGGGGGTGTAGGTGGGCACCTTCATGGTGTGACCTTGATTTGACCTTGTCGCAGTGACCTTGATTTGAAAATCTAGTCTGGGCTATTTCTCAGCAACCGTAAGGTGTAGGAAGTTAATACTTGGTAGGGACATTAGTTAGGGTTTGTAGGTGTGCAACGTCATGGTGTGACCTTGCTTTGACTTTTGACCTTGCCGCAGTGACCTTGACCTATAAAATCTTGTCCGGGGTATATCTTGGAAACCGTAAGGTGTAGGAAGTTGATACCTGGTAGGGACATTGGTTAGGGGGTGAAGGTGTGCAATGTCATGGTGTGACCTTGATTTGACCTTGCCGCAGTGACCTTGAGTTTGAAAATCTTGTCCAGGCTATATCTCAGCAACCGTAAGGTGTAGGAAGTTGTTACTTGGTAGGGACATTGGTTAGGGGGTGTAGGTGGGCACCTTCATGGTGTGACCTTGATTTGACCTTGTCGCAGTGACCTTGATTTGAAAATCTTGTCCGGGCTATTTCTCAGCAACCATAAGGTGTAGGAAGTTAATACTTGGTAGGGACAGATCTTTGTACTGTTTCACTAGCTTTATATCTCATGGTATTGAAAACTATTTCCCCAGGCTGTGGGGTACGGGCATCTCTGATGCTATTTTTGTAGAAAGCAATTGGTTGTGCAAATCATCTGAAAAGTGAATGGGGGAAACATCCTTTGTGCAAATGATTATTATAAAATGAGCGAAATATGGGCAGAACAATGCCGTTCAGAGTTTAAAAATGCTCAGAAACTTTTGCAAATTTATAACAACATATAAATAAAGTGTAGGAGGGCAATGCAAAGCAACAAGACTAGTTATCCACCACCACAGTCATCCCCCCCTGGCATAGGCTTACTGGGTAACAACTTTTGCCTGGCTCTAGACTGTCACTTTTTGGATTCCTTTTATTGATTTTATTTAGTTTAAGCTCACTTCTGGGTAGTTTGCGGGAAATGATTATTTCTTATTTCTGAGTCTGACCTTTTGACATATAATATTGTCGGGGTTTTTTTTGGGGTTTTTTTCTTTTTGTTTGGTTATTCCTGTTTTTTTTTTTTTTTGGATTGAAATTTTATATATATATTGCAGGATGGTACAGATGATAGTTCAGATCTGTTAGCTGAGGATCAAACACAGGTAGAAAGCTCATTGGTATCTCCAATTCTTAGAGATAAGGGTGTAGTGTTTTGGCTGGGAAACCTCTGTGTAATAGGATTGGGTGCTGTTATCAATTTGAGATGGTTTGATTTCTGATGAATGAATGTAACATTCTGCCAGATTATCCTATTTTTATGTTGTTTTAACGTCTTAGTTATTTAGAATAGTAAAAATGTTGCAGGTTGTGCACATGCATCTAATTGAAAGAGTAATTGGGCTTTTATGTCTTATGAATTGAGATGGAACTGGTAAAAAAGTAGACTCTTATGATGAAAAGATAACTGGCTACAATTCGATTGTTGGTAAAAGTTGAATCACTAAATAATTGTTAAGTGGTATAATTGTAGAGACGGAGCAGGAAAATTATATAATTTACATTCAAACAGAGTTTAACACATATCAATCCATAAAGGTGATGATAAAATGTTCAGACAAATTAGTTTGATTCCCGAAAATCTATTTCCAATTACGATTCTTTTTTTCAGCAATTAAGGTTTAAAAAATATCAAACTACAGTTAGTCATGAGAAATTTTTATTGATATCAAACCATATGTACATTTTAGCTGTACCATACATTTTTGGTTAAATGATAAATCAGAAAACATGTACATTATATTTTCAATGACCAGTAGAATTTTCTATTGTAGGCTAAGCATGAAACTGTTGATCTAAACACGGACAGTTCTCTTCAAGTTGACATATCTGATGCTTTGAGTGAGAGGGAAAAAGTAAAATTTACAGTCCACACAAAAGTAAGTATATTGGGTATGTTTTAATAATAACCTACTGGAAAACCTGCTTACTAGAAACAGCAGAAGTTATAGAACTCCCCCCGCAAAAGACATTTGATTCGGAAATATTTTGTTATGGATTACTGGTTAAATATATATTGCTCATTCTGTGCAAAAGGGGAGAGCAGGAATCAAGTATATTTTCCTTAAACTTACTATTGTCTTTGTAAAGTACTAGTATTTGCCAATGCTTTGAAGAAGAAAAAATTACACTATTGGATCTTATCAGTGTGTCATTTAATCACTGATTACAGATGTCCTATCCCATCGACTTGGAATTTATTATATGTTTTAGACAACACTGCAAGATTTCAGACAGCCAGACTTTTCAGTGGTACGACAGCATGAGGAATTTGTTTGGTTGCATGATCGCTATGAAGAAAATGAAGAGTATGCAGGGATAATTGTGAGTTACAGGATGGTATTAAACTAGATTATGTGTGATTCTTGTTCAAAGCCTTATGATATACATGTATTATGTAAGTTAATGTCTCTGTGAAGTATTGTATGTCTTTAATATGACCGGCTGTCATGTAAATTCATATCACTGAATGTACGTAATGTTTTCTAATTTTGATGGTAAAGTTTACACCATAGACTTTATCCTGAGATGTAGGACATATATAGTTTGTAAGTGATGAATTCACAAAACCTCCAGTCTTTGTATTGTTAATGTTTCAGATACCACCAGCGCCACCAAGACCAGATTTTGATGCTTCTCGTGAAAAACTCCAGAAATTGGGTGAAGGAGAAGGAACAATGACAAAAGAGGAATTTCAGAAGATGAAACAGGAGTTAGAAGCGTGAGGGGATTATTATAGAATAATGTATATGTTATATGCCTTTGGTATCATCGGAATTGGAGGGTTTTTAAGTTTTTCAGACGTGAGATGTGCAGTGAGCAGTGCTTAAACCTCAGACAATCAAATAAAATAACAATTATATCCAGTGCACTTCATTAACATTCTTGAGCTATTAACCATTACTTGAATTATAATACATTATAAATTTTGTATCTTTTATCAACAGGAAACTCATAAAATAGATTTTTTTTTTAAATTTCAGAGAATACCTAGCAACCTTTAAGAAGACGGTTGCCATGCATGAGGTATTTCTACAGAGGTTGGCAGCACATCCCAAACTCAGGAACGATGTGAACTTCAAAGTATTCCTCGAGTTTGAACAAGATGTAAGTGACCATGAACATTTAGAAAACATGGGGTATTGGAAATGCTAATATTTTGCAGATGCAAGTAAGAATGTGTTTTATGCATAGAATTCTCAAGACTGGACATTGTCAGTTATTAGTTATAAATTATGCTATCAATGCTAAAAGACAATGCATACAGTCTGAACTTTTAAAATGCACTGAAGATAAATTTTGTTCATTTTAAGGGCAACCATATGTAGGCCTATCAAATCAAAGGACCACATGGTATAATGGTATTGATTTTGAATGCCTTGAAAAAAAAGATTGTGTTGGCCATGTTTCAAATGATTTTTGACTCTTGTGAAAGAAAAGTATTTTCTTTGTGCCAGAGATAAAATATTCTTTTATTTGTATTTTCCAGTTTGAAATTTTAAAGATATTTTACCTTTCCAGCTGAGTGTCCGTGGTAAGAACAAGAAGGAGCGTTTCAGTGGCTTTTTGAAGACTGTCACTTCTTCAGTGGACGAGGTGCTTTTATCGAACCATAAAGATGTTGACGAGTTCTTTGAGCATCAGAGGAAATTTCTGGTGGATTACCACACACGTATTAAAGAGGCAACGTCAAAGTCTGACAAGATGACCAGAGCACATAAAAGTATGTTAACCATGAGAACACACACAAAAGTTGACAAAACCATAAAAATATACCAGAAACCCTTTTATACTGTTGTTCTATTCATCTGAATCCATTGTTAGACCCAACTGATTTTAAAACTCAGGATGCTGCTGTGACTGTCAGAAAACTGGGTTTAGAAAATTGACAAAGCACTTGATTTCTTCCAAGTGAAAAGATAATTCGTATAACAGCTTATGGCCTGAACCCAACTGGTCACTCAGACCAGTGAGTCCTGATCACTGTTGTGCAGCAATCAGTGGATTCCTATGATCTGTCTCCTGGGAAAGAGTAACTCCATTCAATTTCACGTTTTCAAACCATGAATTTAGACTTAGAGCCTACTTTAAAAGTATATTCCCTGACCAGGAATATATAGATTTATTAACTATAATGCTGAAAGATTCCAGAGCTGGAACTTAGCATATTGAATAGTAATTAATATAATTAATTAGGCAAGATCTTTGTATTTTGTCTTTACCTGATAATTTTTTACTGTTGTGGGAAAATGTGTGTATATAAAGGACAGGTTTGGGTCATACAACTTCTATTTTTTTCCTTTGTAGGTGTTGCTGATAGCTACATTAAAATATCCTCAAATCTTGTACAAGTCGCCACAATAGAAAATACTGAAATTGACAGGTATGTTTATCAAAGTTTTCAGTTTTTGGGCGGGTTACATGTAACCAATCTGCCTATTAGTTTGATATGTCCAATGTTTGTCCTTCTGTCTGTCGACATTTTGGTTTCTAATTCAAACACGCTTCTACTGATCAATTTGAAAAACTTAACTGGGTAATAGGGCACCACCTAGGCTACGTTGCTTTTGAAAGTGGTGCCATTTAGAAAAACAAGATAGCCGCCATCTTGAAATTCTGTTTCCGGACTCTAACTCAAAGATGCTTCTGCCGATCGATTTGAAACTTCACAGGGTGGTAGGGCACCACCTAGACTAGGGTGCTGTCGAAGTTGGTGCTAATTGAAAACACAAGATGGCCACCATGCCTGCCATCTTGAATGCCATTTCCAGACTCTAACTCGAAGATGCTTCTGCCAATCAATTTGAAATACTTAACAGGGTGGTAGGACACCACCTAGGCTATGTTGCTTTCGAATTTGGTGCCATTTGGAAAAACAAGATCGCCACTATGGCCGCCATCTTAAAATTCCGCTTCTGGACTCTAACTCAAAGATGCTTTTGCCATTTGATTTGAAACTTAACAGGGTGGTAGGACACCACATCGGCTGGGTTGCTTTCAAAATTGGTGCATTTGGAAAAACAAGATGGGAAACATGGCGGTCATTTTATAGTTCTGTTTCAAGGCTCTAACTTGAAGACACTTCTGCCTATCAGTTTCAAATTTTACGGAGTGGTTGTCTAGTTCCCATCTCTTTCTGGGGCAATTAAGGGGTCAAGTATTGGCCACCATTTTATTTTCCCACTTCTTATCTTCCGGTCGGCCATTTGATGGGTCAGTGTGTTTCTTAACTGAACTACGGCAGAAAGACCAGAGCTCAGCACATGCTCAGTGTAACTTTTTACCTTAATTTCCATTCTCACAAAAGTATCATCACCCGAGGAAAATAAGTTCATTTCTTCCATTGACCAAATAATAATGAGGTGACAGAAGTGTACTTCTGTATGTCAAGGTCATTTTGGCTCATGCCAGTCCCTTATTTTGTGAAAACATACTGGTGTCTGGTCTACACAGAGTGGTAGCACAGAGTCGTAGGAGAGCACCCAGGCTAGGTTGTTTTCGAAATTGGTGCCATTTGGAAAAACAAGATGGCCGCCATCTTGAAATTCTGTTTACAGACTGTAACTTGAAGATGTTTCTGCCAATCAATTTCAAATTTGACAAAGTAGAAGGACAGAACCCAGCACTATTTTGATAAGTCCAGGACCAGTATCATGTTGCATACATCTGGCATACTTCATCCTGTAGACAGGGCAAGTACTAGTATGTGTCACTATTCCTGGTACTGATTGTGCAACCCGCTTTTTGGGATCTACAACCCAAGTTTCTTGTTAAGATAATAAATTCTTACAAAGCTCAAAAAATTATTAAAAATAGCTTTATTTCAGTGAACTGTAGCGGTTTACAGGGTACGAAACTAAGCCAAAATAGTGTCGGGACCACAGGACTGACAACTTGCGGAAGTTACTGGTCCGTCAGAAAGTTTATCAGTCCGATATGCAAACATGAGAATAAAAAATTGCTACACGGTTATTAAAATATATATTATACAGAGGGCAGTAATTATCACACACTGTAAGTGATGATATTTACATTAATGCAACATCTATGACAATATATCTTTAGTGACAACATCAGAGCACTAGCGGATCCAGGGGGGGTTCAGGGGGTTCGAACCCCCCCTTGAAAAATAATGTAAAGGGGTTCAACCCAAAGTACAAAATTATTTCTTGACAGTGGTGTTAAATTTACAGGAAATACACTATATTTTTACCAAAAATTAATTTTTTTCCCGGGGGGCATTCCCCCCCCCCCCCCCCCGACCCCCTTAGTTATGGTATGTCTGATGTGAACCCCCACCTTACTATGATGTGAACCCCCACCTTACTTAAAGGCTGGATCCACCCCTGCAGAGGTCAACAAAACTTTCATGGAAGATTATTTGTACAAGTGCTAGGCTGCAAACATGTTTGTAAACACTTTTCACATCTTTAACCTATGAAATGCTAGAAAGGAAGTGAAATGCTCCCTAGATGTATGTTACAGTAATTGTGAAGCACCTCTGAAGCGAGAGTCCATGGCACTACATGACCTCCAAAAAATGGAGTCCCAGTAATTTTTTTCCTATGTCCTATGTTACAGATCGCAAGATTTTGGCATTTTAAGTAAGGTAGAACCTCTATTATCCTACCTTCTATTATTAGAATTTTCAATTCTCAACCACAGAACCACTTTTACAACAAAATTTAAACCTGTTGTTTTAGCTCTTCTATTATCTGACCTAACTGTTGCTCCCCCAATAGGGTCGGATAATAGAGGTCCTACTATATTGTATTATTCTATTTATGCTGTATTATTATATCACTGTATTGTTTATTACATTGTCTGAAAACAAAATTATGATTTTTATATATTTTAGATTCTTTGACTGTATTACCATTTCTGTATGTCAGGTAATATTCAAAACATCCAAACCATAATTCGACTATGCAAGGCACTTATAATTGTACTGGGGAGATTTGCATTGTGACAGTTTGCCACTTTGGTATGTTCTGATAATATTCAAACCATCCAACCCATAATTGGGGCAGGCACAGGTCGTATAACCTTCCTGGTCTATGGGACTGGCTGGGCCTGAATACTTATCAGTCCACAAGCTTTTCTGTCAGTCACGGACTGGCGGACCGGCGCTAGTTTCGAACCCTGGCGGTTTATGGTCTAATCTCAATGTTAACTCTCACTTTTGAAATTAAAAAGGTGTGCTTTGTATACATACATATAAAAAACTTGACATGCTTGTTATAATAGTTTCGGTTTTTATGTAAAATGGTCTGTACAGTGATACCATTACATCTGTCTTATCCCTATTTGTAACTGAAAGTAAAACCTTTGTTTCAGATTACTTCATAAAGTTGCAGAGAGCTTTGAGAAGGCAAGGGTAAGTGTGAAATGATTTTCCTTCCTGAGATAAAACACATCACCTCAAACATAATGATGTATTGTTAGTGTAGGAGTTAATGCACTTGCCTCTCTTCTGTGAGAATTTTAATCTTAAATGGGACATGAAACTGAAATAGTTGACAGCATACAGACAGCAGATCCCAGATAGCCAAACCAACCCTTGTACACTGGTTTGTTTATCACCAAACTACTAGTTGTAATATGACCAAATCTAATTGAACAAAACCATCTTTCAGTATTTTGGGAAACAGTTTATTAATTGTGATCTGATGATGGATTTTTAGAAACTAGACTTTTCCTCTTATGATCTCAATTCATATGCTGAAGAGCCACAGAGTCCAGCATTATATCCTCATAGAAGTTGACATTATAACCGCTTGGGTTTTCTCTGACTTTCCTCTTTAGCTATTTAACACCTGACATCAGGTCGGAGGTTGTCTGGTTCATGTTGTACCCTTGGTTTGAAATATTATGCAGTATATAATGATCCTTTCAGAAATTAGAAGGTAGAGTAGCATCAGACGAGGACCTGAAGATGTCGGATACCTTGAGGTATTACATGAGAGACTCAAATGCTGCCAAGAACTTGCTGTATCGAAGACTGCGAGCTCTGGCTGACTATGAAAATGCCAACAAAGCCTTAGACAAAGCAAGGTCCAAGAACAAAGACGTCCATGCAGTGAGTGCTTTTTGAACTTTAGAGAATGTGACCCAGTTCATATGTTTTGGAGCATTAGTTCCCATGTCGTAGTTAAATTGTTTGGGGCATCATTTACCTATGGTATACTTAAATGGTCATTCAGTACTATGGCTAAGGTGAGATTTTTGTGATCATTAATACAGAAAATTTGAAGAAAATTCTTCTGTGAACAATGGAAAACCATCTGGGTAGTGTTTTCAGCTATTGAACAAGCTGTACCATGCTCATACAGCAATTGCCATTCAATGCCTCAAGCGCTTAAATGTATATTTCAGTGTATACAAACCTTCGATAATTTTGAGAGATGATGTAAATTGATACAGCAGTATTTCTAGGTTTTTGTTTGTGTGAACACTGTAATATTGTAACCACATCCAGAAAATGGGTAGCTACCATTCACCTCTTTGAGCCGACAAAGTTTTAGGGATCCTCTTTTTCTCCTATCTCAAATTATTTGCGCTGTGCAATACCAAAATTTGTTTAAATTGTTTTATAGGTTGTGTTATATAAGTTGTTGTAGTCTTCATTTGTATCAATAACATTTATTCCGTTACTGTCTGTATGATTATATTTTAGGCTGAGAACACACAGCAACAAACTTGTGAGAAGTTTGAAAAGATATCAGAAAATGCCAAGGAGGAACTGTCTGATTTTAAATCTAGGAGGATACAACACTTCAGAAAGAATTTAGTGGATTTGGCTGAGCTAGAACTAAAGCATGCCAAGGTAATGTCAGGCTTTATTTTTTGAAATATATATATTTGAGTACTTAATTAAATGTGTGAGGGACATGTAGATATAATATATTTTGTAAGACTCAAACACTTTAATTCCTTAATTCTGTTTCAATGTACTGCTGGGGACCAAAAATTTAAGCCTTGAATACTTTTGATTTAGTCTATCACATTCATAAGTGAAACACCAAAGTTGAATTATTATCCATTTGTTTATGAATTTTTTCACAAGAAAATCTCTATATTCAGGGAAATTGTTTACTCTAAGAATTTAAATACAAATGTTGATGAATATGATCCATGGTCCCTGAAGGGCCTTTTTGATAGAAATGTACCCAGTTATCCTGGAATGTGGTTTAATGGAAGCATTTTCCTGATTGTTTGAGGTTATAGTTCAGTCCTATACATTTTTTTTCAGGCACAGGTGCAGCTGCTTAGGAATGCCATTGCAGCATTGAAAGAAGGATCTTAGCTCATGTCTTTCACACCTTTGGATTAGTATCTTCAAAAAGTTTCTTAGATCCAAGTCTCACACAATGATGTTAGTAGTTTTTGCTGCTGCTGTGTTATAGCTTATATTGGGGGACAGTCACTATGGGGAATTTCACGTCTTTATAGAGTAACTCCCATGTGTTGAACATTTTGTCATTTTATTAGTGACTGTTGTGAATAATTGCCAGTCACTTCACAAAGGAAAATTATTGTTGTCATAAGGAAACTTGAATACCGTTTAGATACTAATCTGTTCAGTTAGATTTTGGTGCAGAATTTTCCTTTACATCATTGTAGTTATTTTTGCACCATTTTGTAAGGTATGAAACCTGTATGAAAAGAACTGCATTTTGATTGCAATATTATATTTATATTATACTCACTGTATTGCAATGTGTTTGTAGATGCAAATATGTAAAGAACACTTTCTGCATCAGTGTCAAAACCATTGTAGTGTCAACCATATTAGTCATTCTGTATTCTTGGAGGGTCCTTATGAAATAATGTTTTTTTGGTTCATGGTTGCAATTGGCTTAATGATCTGCCCTGTTGAAAAAAAAATCAAAAGTATTGTTTCGTGTTAATCTTATAACTCGTCTAAATTACAGTATCAGTATTTCCAGTATGAAATGTAGCAGTGAATCCTTAGGTTCTTGGTAGTCTTGTGTACTTTTCATGGGATATTCATCACTTTGTGCATACATACACTTTATATAAAAGTAGCTGATTGGGAGCCAGCAAGCATTCGGCTTGAGTCTGTACACAAAATGAGTAGTTTGTTGATAGATTATTTTTATAAGCTTCACCACATATTAGCATGATATTGCTTCTGTTGACAATATGGAATTGCTTTGTTTTCATGTTACTATTTCAGTTATAAGAATTTTATGAACAAATGCAAGATGTTACATTTTTTTTTCATTTCAAATTTGAACCATCTTCACAATGCTCAAGTAATTTCAAATATACTTCAAACTATTAAAAGGTTTTTGTACTGCCAGTACAAAAATAAACTAGGTGTTAACTTTTTCATTGAAAATCAGTCAGTTATATGAATTGTCGATGAATATCTTATTTTCACAGAAATATCACTGTTTACGGTCTATAGAGGGTATCAATAGATATGCCTAAATACCACAAATTTTTCTTTTTCTCTGTATGATGAAGAATACCAGTGTCATTCTGTTGCAATTGACATTATTTGGTTATTTGTAAAAGAATTATCACATCCCTGTGTTTTGCTAAACCTTATAACAATTATGTAACTGTATCATCATTGTAAATTTTTGTTATGGTCCTGTGTATGTCATTTTGAACTGTGTATTTTATCATTCCACTGAAATGGCACAACAGTAATAAAATAAACATATAAATATATACATATATATTGTATCGTTCCTGTTAATATTTCAGAAAAATATACATTAAAAAACGGTAAAAGGTTCTTTTCTTGATTTGTTTTTTCACCATTACATTATTTGCCAGAATAGTGTTATAATTACTTGTAAGGAAATATTCTTTACAGATTTAAACTTTAAGGCATTCATCTGCTAGTTCATTTGTACCTGATCTCAATTCCACCTCATGTTTGATTAATGAGATCAATAAGAGTAACATTTTAGTCATTGCCTAATGAAAAACATATGACAACAATCCAGGAATTGACAAAGCATGTTTTAAAGTCATGTTATAAACTAGAAGCTCCGTTATCTGAGATTCTGTTATCCAAATATTCAGTTTTGTGAAATTATTTCCACTTTTCCAAAATGTTTATTTTTAACATATTTATACTAAAGTGTGTCCTCTATTTTGTGAACTTTCTTAATTCCAAACAAAATTTTACCCAAAGCATGGTTCAGATAAAAGATCTTATATATAGCATCAGCATATCTTGATTATGCAGTTCTTGAATAAAGCAAAACTACCATTGTCAACATCGATCACTTCCACAAGTTACAAAATGAATCCTCACAAGCCAGCATGACTACATTTTACTTTTCATCAGATTCATGTGACCATGCAGTGTCAGTTGTCCAACTGAGGTCAGTGATGTCTGACACTGAGTCATTGAACCTGTATGTTTTTTTATCACATTCCTTTTTTAACTGAATGTATCACCGATTCCTCAGTGAGATACTCTTTTTGAGACTCTTCATTTGCTTTCAAAATATTCTTTGACTCTAGCTCACTGGGAGACTTTTCTTTGGCATGAACGTATGATTCAATATGACATTCAGTTTTGTTTAATGGAATCTTGATTGGGTCAAATGAGGTATCCACTTGTATATCTGCTATCCCAGTGATTTCAGTCTTGGTGCTGTTACAAACTCCAGCATTGTTCCCTGGAATAGTATGCTGTTGGTCAACATGTTGAATGACACTGTGTTCCCATGAAACAAAACGGGGAGAGTCTGTTGTGTCTTCTTCAGACTTTTCAGCGATATATTTACTGCTCACAGAGGCTGGATAAGAAACGGTGGAAATAGTTTTGCAACCACACGCTTTAGACACAGTAGAATCTGCTTTATTGAGAACACTTTCAGGATATCTGGTGCATCTATCCAGACCTGTTTGTAAGCATTCTTGCAACTGTAGAAAATAAACTTTTTGTTTTTCCAAACAATATGGCCTGGTATCATCTGTACAGTTTGTATAAAGTATTTCCAGTCTCTTGATAAACCTTTTCCAAATTATCTATAGATGTCCATATCCTGATTTTTAATCTTAACCAAAGTATTTGCATAGTCAGTGTGTATCTATTGTGTTGGTTCATAAAATAAAGTGTATATGGACACGACCAGAAGTCTTGAAACATAATGTACAATGTTGCATCTGTTATCCAGTTAAACTTTGACAGAGCACTGAGTTGTTCAGTTTTGATTATTTCCTCCATATTAACCTTTTTTAGACTTTGTAAACATTTGTCACAAGCATAAACAAAAGCAAACATTTGAAGAGGTACTAGGATATGAACTGTCACTTCAAAGAAACGTTGATATGATACCAATAAGATTAGATACTGGAATGTCAATTTGTATATGCTTGCAAAAAATACCATGAACAGCCAAATAATTTGCACTTTGCTTATCAAATATCTCAATAGGTGCCATATTATTAACATTACTTTCAATCTATCTATTTTAGCAGTACTTGTAAAAACCTTTTGAGAAGAATTTGCGTATATATTCCTTTGCAATGCTCCATTTGGAGAGTCATTTTGCAAACTATCAGGGTAGCTGTTTGGTTGAAGAACTTTAATCATAATCATAATAAGCATATGTGGGACTGCAAAAAGTACTGGAATCAATGCATGAGTAAGAAACAGAAGTAAGATCACAATAAAGCCATCACAAATTTCAGGCACCCATCCCACTAATTCTCTTTCTGCGGTGACTTCAAGACTAGTATGATCCTGTGTTGAAATATTAATATGAACTACATCATGTGGGGAATTACTGCCGATTGGATTGTCTTTGGCTTCACTGTAAAAATTCTGTGCATTTTGTGAAATAGTTTCAAATATATAGAACCATCCAATATATTCAACCAGAGCCAAAGAAACTTCAAAGAACAAGTAGTACAGCTGAAGAGTTCTTCGTCTCCTTTTGTTTGTTCCATGCCACAGATGAATCCCCAACAATGGTACTTTACAGAAAAAAAATAAAATGAAATAAACTATGAAAGAAAGGCAGTTTAAGAACATGTTTGATCTCAGATTATTTTCATTTTCTACTGACATATAAAGTTGGTAAACGTAAAATATGGCTATTTTTAACAACAAAAATGGAAATACGTACACAGCTTGGTTTAGTACTCTAAATACTCCTTTCACATATTTTTGCAGAACAAACAAAACTATTTGGAGAATCCACAAATACAAAATGACTAAATTTCCGATTACATCAATTGTAAGGCTGCAACAAGTTAACAGTGTGGATACAAAGCTTTCTGTAGATGGTGAAATATTCCTAGCATTCCACAAATGCCGACACCAATGTGTTAAACTATTCTGCACTTGCTTCATGTTTATCCAATGTGTATCAAATCTTTCAATTCTTACATTATATAGTGCACTATACTCAAACAGCACAGTGCACTTTCTATATTGCTACCGTGCATAAGTTGGCCGCCCTCACCACACCTTGACAGGGCTTTAACATGGGTATCCAGTGCGAAACGTCTGGTATTCTTAACAGGAGTGCCCTATACACTCTGAAATGCAACAGTTTTCATTGGTGTACAATAACCATGGTCTTTCTAGAGTCTGTAGATGAGCCGTAGCCAACTTAAGCCTGTGGCCAATTTATGTAGGGTAGCAGTACTGCTTCCCTGCATAAGTTGGCCGCAGTCATAAGTTTGCCGCCCTCACCACAGCTTCACAGGGCTTTAACATGAGTGGCCTACTACACTCTGAAACTGTTATATCTTGACCAGTAAAACACTCTGTTTCTACAAGCAGGTTTTATTCTTGGTTATTCTTGGAACACACACTCATATATGTAATTCTTATAAAGCCTGTTTCGGGGCCACGGTGGCAGAGTGGTAACACTCTCGCCTCCCACCTCTGAGGCCGGGGATCGATCCCCGTACAGGCTCAAGTGGGAAAGCTGGTAGTTGCTTGCCGTTGGTCGGCAGTTTACAGTACAGAACCCTAGCGAACTCTATGTACTGGTTTCCTCTGCCCTTCCAACTACCCGTCGTGATATGACCTGTACAGTGTTGAAAGCGACGTTAAACCCCAAATAAAAAAATATAAAGCCTGTTTATATGTCTGTAACTATTGAGAAGTGGCAATGTTTTCTCTCCTATGTTCAAAGTCCACTCCAGGGCAATTAATCACAGTGGCAGTTAGCATCAACAGAGTTTCTGGTTTTCAAAAAGGAAATTTAATAAGAGTTCTTTATGATTTTAGAACTGCATTGTCTACAAGGTACCAATGTAGGTTTAACACTAACAAAATACTACATTCCCCTACACCTAGTTTAAAAACTCTAGACAATAAAGCTTTAATTTACAATTATTCGAGCTGAAGAAAAATGGGGTAGACTGCCCATTTCCTTTTTAATAGAGCTTGGGATTATTCTGCCCAAAATATGTGTAGTGCTCTATTTGGCCTAACTTAATATATAGTCTTTCAAATAAGCTGGACGTTTACGGTCTGGTAGGTGTTTTTGCCCGTTCTGTGGTGATATCATCTTTGTCTTTTGTAGTCATATCACCTTCTCCATTTGTTGGTGAAACTGGTGAATCTGCTTTTTCCGATTCAGGTGTATTTGAAGATTTCTCGTGCCTGCGGTGAATATGATCTTGGTGGCGGCTAACACAGCCCTGTCCATCTTGTAGTTGAACTTCTGCTGACACAGGACCTGTCTCCTTAGTGACAACGCCTGGAAGCCATACTGGTTTCTTAGATGTAAAATCCTTCACAAGCACTTTGTCATTTTCATGGATTTCGCGATACTTGGCATGTCTATCATAAGCATCTTTTTGACAAGACTGTTTCTGTAATACTTTAGTTGCAAGATCTGGTCGCAACAAATCAAGATGATTTCTCAGCTTCCTATTTAGTAAAAGTTCTGCTGGTGATACTCCTGTGGTACTATGAGGTGTAGTTCTGTACTGGAACAGGAATCGCGAAACTTTCATTTGTACCGTTCCACCTGTTTGCTTTCTCATGCTTTGTTTGAAGGACTGGACTGCTCTTTCAGCAAGCCCATTTGAAGATGCATGATATGGAGCCGTAAATATGTGCTTGACGCCATTAGCAGTTGTGAAGTTCTTGAATTCTGTGCTGGTGAAACATGACCCATTGTCAGTCACAATTTGATGTGGCAATCCTAGGTTAGCAAATGTTATTCGCAGTTTCTCTATGGTGATTTCTGATGTAGAACTATTGGTAGGATGCACATCTATCCATTTGGAGTGGGCATCAACTATAATCAAAAACATCTTCCCCATGAATGGTCCCGCATAATCAAGGTGTATACGAAACCAAGGCTGGCTTGGCCATTCCCATGGGTGTAGTGGTGATTTGGCAGGACTCTTCAGATTACTGCTGCATTCATTACAGTTGTGTGCCATCTGTTCCACATCTGAGTCCATACTAGGCCACCAAATGTAGCTTCGTGCTAAAGACTTCATCCTGCAAATGCCAGGATGTGTCTGGTGCAACATCTGTAATGCATACCTTCTTGTCTGTGGTGGTAGTACAACACGCTGTCCCCACAGAATACATCCATCTTGGACACTTAGCTCAGCCTTCCTTTTGTAGAACGGCTTCACTGCATCAGTTGGACAAGTATTAGGCCAGCCTATCTGGACAAACCTCAGAACCATGGAAAGAGTCGGATCTTTCCTGGTCATCTGCTTCACAGTTTCTGCGTGAATAATTTTACTGTTCATAGTCTCTATGAGACAAACAGTTTCACCTGGTAGTGGTACTTGAAAGCGTTTTGTTTGGACTGGTAATCTGCTCAGTGCATCAGCAGCTTGATTTTCCTTTCCTGCTCTGTGTCTTATTGTGTACTCATACGCTGACAAGGTTAGTGCCCATCTTTGCATCCTAGGTGATGACATATGTGGAACAAGCTTGTGTTCATTCAACAAACTAACAAGGGCTTGTGATCTGTACAAAGTACAAAATGACGTCCATAGACATACTGGTGAAATTTCTTTACCCCAAAAATGACACTAAGAGCTTCTTTATCCAGTTGGGAATAGTTTTTCTCGGCTGGTGTCAAGGTGCGGGATGCGAATGCTATAGGTCTTTCCTTCCCGTCAGCCATTTGGTGTGACAACACTGCACCCACACCATATGGCGATGCATCACACGAAAGAATCAGTTCCTTGCTAGCATCATAATGAACCAACACAGCTGATGATTGCAACATTCCTTTGCTCTTTTGAAATGCTTCATCTTGTGGTTTACCCCAACTCCATTTTGTGCCTTTCTTCAGTAGCCTCAATAGGGGATTCAGCACCATTGACAGCTGAGGTAAATAGTGGTTATAATAGTTTATCATGCCCAAATATGATCTCAGCTCAGAAACTGTTCTGGGGGCTGGTGCATCAGAAATTGCCTTAACCTTCTCTTGCACTGGTGAGACACCATGTTTGTTTATCCGTTGCCCCAGATAGGTAACTTCAGGTTCCAAAAAGAAACATTTGTTTCTGTTCAGCCTCAGTCCAGACATTTCCAGTTTCTGTAGGACCACCTCTAATGTTTTCAGATGCTATTCGTCATTCTTTCCTGAGAGCAATATATCATCCATCCGAACCAATACATTCGGAATGTTCTTCAGCAAGTCTTCCATCACTCTCTGGAAGATCCCAGGTGCTGATGAGATTCCATATGGCAATCTTGTGTACTGAAACAGTCCCTTATAGGTATTTATTGTAGTGTATTTCTTGGAATCTTCATCCAGTAACAACTGTTGATAGGCCTTGCTCATATCCAGTTTGGTGAACTTTTCACCTCCCGCCAGAGTTGCCAACAAATCCTCTGTTTTGGGGATAGGATAATTATCAAGCTTAGAGACCCTGTTCACTGTGACTTTATAGTCACCACAAATTCTGAGGCTTTTGTCCTCCTTCACAATAGGCACTATTGGAGCTGCCCACTCTGAGAACTCCACAGGTTCCAGAGTACCTTCTTGAACTAAGCGGTCAAGCTCCCTCCCGAGTTGATCCTTAATTGAATAAGGAACTGGTCTGGGTTTATAATACTGTGGTTTGGCATCACTTGGAACATAAATCTTTGCTTCAAAGCCTTTGAGGGTGCCTAGGGATTCACTGAATAGCAGCGGGTACTTCTCCAGTATTTGCTGTGAGTTTATCTGTGCTGCATCAGTCTGCACTTGAAATATGGCATGCCAGTCTAGCTTAATTTGCTTCAGCCAATCTCGGCCTAATAAACAAGGACCATCCCCTCTGACTACTAGTGCTGGCAGTTCTGCATGCTGATCTTTGTAGTTTACTCCAACCAGGACCTTCCCTAGAACTTGAATTTGTTCCCCTGTGTAAGTACGCAGCTTCTGGTTGCAGGAAGTTAAGCTTGGCTTCCCCAGATAGGTGTGTGTCTTTTCATTCAGAATGGTCACAGATGCCCCTGTGTCCACTTCCATTGGAACACTTTTCTTGTTGATGTTCACCCTGACCACACAAGGACTACTTGCTCCATTGATATTGTACAGTGAGTACACTTCTGACCTTTCATCACAGATTTCACCTTCTTCTGTGAGAACATGGGCTGCTTCAGGCCTTTTTCCCGGCTTCCTACTGTTGGAACGACAGGCCTTGGCTGTGTGTCCAATTTTTTTACATTTGTAACATTCTGCCTGCTTGAATTTACATGTGCTGGGTGAGTGTTTTGACCCACAGCGGTAGCACTTCTGTCCCTCTGGTGGACCACTGCCCCGAGTTTGCTTGGTTGAACTTCCTCCAGTCGTATTGCCTTTAAAGTTTACCTTGTCCACCTCCTGTGGTGTGGCTCTTTGGAGATCTTGTGCATTCTTCTCTGCAATCTCCATACTCTGGGCTAGTGACAGTGTTTTACTGAAGTCGAGTGTCTTCTCGCAGAGTAGCCTTCGCTGGATTCTAGTGTCTTTTACACCACATACAACTCTGTCGCGTAGCATATCTTCCAGGGTAGCGTTGAAGTTACAGTTGGCTGACAGCCTCCTCAGTTCAGCCACATACTCTGATATTGTTTCGTTTGATCTCTGGTTGCGACTGTTGAACTTGAAACGTTCAACTATTTCTGATGGCTGAGGATTGTGATGATTTTTCACAACTTTCACCAAATCATCATAAGAAAGTTCTCCTGGCTTCTGGGGTGAGACTAGATTTCTCATCAGCTTGTAAGTTCTTGCTCCACAAACACTGAGTAATATGGACTTTTTTATAGCAGCCTCAGTAACTTTATTAGCCACAAAATAATGTCCAAGCCTTTCACAGTATTCATTCCATGCTTCAACATCCCCATTATCACACTGGAATTCATCTAATTTCCCATGTGTAGCCATTTTAATGATGTTAAAAAAACACAACAATTTTCAGCAGTTTTTTTTTTTTATTATTATTATGTATTATACTCTTGGTGGTTCTTTTACACTTAATGAATTACAGTTAATTTGTTCTCTAGTATAATCAACTTGTTTTTATCCTCGTCGCCACTTTTATGTTATATCTTGACCAGTAAAACACTCTGTTTCTACAAGCAGGTTTTATTCTTGGTTATTCTTGGAACACACACTCATATATGTAATTCTTATAAAGCCTGTTTATATGTCTGTAACTATTGAGAAGTGGCAATGTTTTCTCTCCTATGTTCAAAGTCCACTCCAGGGCAATTAATCACAGTGGCAGTTAGCATCAACAGAGTTTCTGGTTTTCAAAAAGGAAATTTAATAAGAGTTCTTTATGATTTTAGAACTGCATTGTCTACAAGGTACCAATGTAGGTTTAACACTAACAAAATACTACAGAAACCATGTATTATTGTTAAACTTATTATATGCAACAGTTTTCATTGGTGTACAATAATCTGTCTTTCTGGAGCCTGTAGATGAGCCGTGGCCAACTTATGACTGCGGCCAACTTATGCAGGGTAGCAGTAGTGTCACAAGTAGTCCATTTTCCGTAGACGGTGTTTCAAAACAATATAATACAGTAGTGTACTGTACAGTACTGTTTTCGTACGTGATCAAAGATAATTCAAGGTTCAACTGAATCTTGCTTGCATATTTGCTTCTTCAGTTCTTACTACACTTGACTTAATTTTTTAAAACTTATAAAATGACCTTTGTAAACAGACAAACCAGGTTAGTTACAATTATTATTACTTTTTTCGTAATTTTTTTCAATCAAGTATGGACCTTTTTCATCTACGAGAGCATTACTCATTTGGAATTCCCCATTATTACACAGATGGTTTTTTCCCAAAGAATTAATTATGTGTATGTAGTCTGGTTCCCGTAATGCTCTGACAATGAGTGTGTGTTAGATCCAAAAGCGAGATCCAAATGCTAGATCCAGATGTTAGATCCAAACAAAAAATGCATAACAAAATTTTAACTTGTATTTTAATCCAAAATCATTGTTTTAAACCAACTTTAGATTTAAACTTTGAATCAAACTAGATTTCAGCTTTATAATGAATAAAACACATTTCAAAGTGCACAGATTTTAGTTTGATTTCACCCGTCCTTGGATTTTACTAGATTTTACCTGGTGGTTTCAAGCTTATATCACACATTAAATTAAATTTGATTTAACCCACTTTGGATACAACTGAAAATTGTTTACACTTATAGTTCAAATGAAGTTCACCATGTTACTTTAACTGATTTCAAATTATATGACTCACTCGTATCACACATACAAACAACTTATCTTTCATTCTTTTATATCATTGTAGTTTTTGGACTGGGTGGATAGTATTTTGATAGGACAATATAATGGACAGATAGTAAAAGTAGTTTGTCTGTTCTGCCCTGTCTGTAAAACTGTTCACCCCTGTATTTTATTATTTTTATTATCATTATTTTACCAAATATATGAATATGCTTGTAGCTTTACACTTACAATAAGAATGTAAAACACTAATTGCTATGATTTAATGTAAATGTACACCAGGTACATTTAGCCAATGTTATGATGATCCACGGGATTTTCATGGTTGTAAAATATTAAACCTAATTTCTGACAATGATGCAAATTAGTTTCAACTCTTTAAATATGTAATACATAGGATTTTTAAAAGATTTATAAAAATGAAATAGTTTTACAATTTAAACTTGGCATGAGTCTGGCATGAGCACTAAGTATCTTCACACAGGTTTTCCCAGGTATTTTTCACCACATCTTTCTTCCTACAGCAGTTCTTATAGTACCAGGCGCAGTCAAAGTGGTGGTAATTTCCTAGTTATTCCAAAGTTCTGCCCCTCTGTTCATAAATCTGTCAAACAGTTTGGTAATAGTTTTGCATTTGATGCTCCTACTGTGTGGAATACTCTCCCTGATGTGATTCGTGCCTCTCCATCCCTGGCCTCCTTCAGAAAACAGCTTAAAACCTACCTGTACACCAAAGCATATCCACCCTAGCCTGAATCATCCTCCTGGCGTTCTCCGTGGTGTTCGACCCCTGTTATGTCCCTGGACACAGAATTTTGTTGACTGCTTTTTGTTTTGTTGCGCCTTAGAGTCCTCTTGTTTGGGGAGATTAAGCGCTATAAAAGTCCAATTAGAATTAGAATTAGAATTAACTTAAAAATCAATGTACAAAACTGCGTGTATGTGAAAGCATTTTCTGTGAAGTTTCTGTGTCACATGAACATTACTAGCTTCTGTGTCACATCAGCAGACTCATGCTTCCCATTACAAGATTTTTAAAAGTTTACCAGTCCAACATAAAAAACATTGATAAAGCATGGAAATAATAAAAAGTATATTTTGTAGCATTGGACAAAATTTCTTTTCTTGTTAAATAAAAACACTTAAAATTTTCAAAAGAACAATAATTAATATATGATTATTAAACTAATCCTATGTGAAATTTACACAAAATATTAATTCTAAGTATTACTTACAATTGTACTTTTCACTAAAAAAGATAAAATACAGAAATGCCCTTAACCCTAGGTTTTAAAGAAGTAATCACTATACCATGAAAACTCCAATGACATGAAATCTCCACAGACAACAATAAATAATATTGTCTTTTTCATAGGTAGTTTTCTCTGACATATTATGTACTGGTTACAGTAGTGCTTACCTAGTTAAATTTAATTTTAAGAATAATTCCGGTAGTATCTCTGGCAAAAGAGGCAAAAGAGGGAGGGGGACTATAGAGTGCCAGATAGTCCAAATGATATCAATGGAGAATCATGCAAATTGGTTAATGTCAATTAGGGCTAGACTGTGTGATCTGAATATCAAACTCTACTCAAATCTCCTTTGCTTGGCTGTGTAGGATGCTTCAAATTTGAGTGTACATCGTTCTAGTACCGAGAACTGCATATGTCTGCATGTGGTTGTGTCCATCATTTTTGAAATGGCGTGATACTGCTGTTTGTTGTCCATCTTTTTGGACTGATGCTTTATGTTCATAAATCCTCTACCTAAGTGTTCTGCTGGTTTACCCAACATAATGAACTTTGCACTTAGTGCAGGATATTAGATATATGACATTGTTTATTTGACATGTGATGTGTTTTGGCAAGTCTTTTAGTTGGGGAGACTTATGTGTAAAGTTACATTTGACATCTCTCATTCTTTTGATGGGGGCAGATTGTGCACTTCCCCAATCTGGTACAGATTGTGGGTCTTTGATTTGTAATAGGTCAGGTTCCTGTGGGTATGTAGATGTAGCATTGGTAAGTGTGTCTCTAAGGTTGGGTAGTCTCCTGAAATCTTTTATGTTCTTTGGGGGTGAATAAACTACTGCAATCCGAGCTATTGACATGCTAACCTAGGTGAGGGTGTTTAATGTCTCATGTGATAACCTCATAGTTGGGATGGGTGTGTCACAACCACTGTGGGGTTCTGAGGTGACATTGGCTAGAGATATGGCATCACAGAAATCAGTCTGCATGACTGGCAGTAGTTGAAGGAGCACTCATAGTAGAAATACTATTATAAAGACCGGAAGTGCGCAATGAACGAAAACCTGTCTGTGTGCATAGAATCAGCTGGAAGTAAAACCTCCGAGAACTGCCTGCTGAAAAATGGAAGTGTCGTTTCAAATTTCTCATTTGGAAATTCGTCCACTTTTACGAGGGCAATCATGCATTCAAAACAATATGGCGGCTCCCTTGTTTGTGTCACCTCGTAAAAATAAAGGGACATTTCTTTCAACCAGGTAGGCCGGTCTTTATAATAGCAATGAATACCTCATGCTCGGGCATTTGTTACAGGATATACGCCCGGCAAAAATTCATTAATAATGCCCTCGCGCATTATTTGGAATTTTTGCCGGGCGTATATCCTGTAACAAACGCCCTCACAATCAGTATTTATTACTACAACAAATCTACTTCCTGCACTATTCAGACTAGGCTAATAAAATACATAGGCCTGATATAATGATCCTGTTAGGTTGATTCTACAATGAGCCAACACTTTGATATATTCTGTGTTGTACTTGGAAAAATTTTGATTCAATTTCCGGAGCTAATTTTCGTACAAATTGTTAATTTAGTAAAACGTTTAGCATGCGCTAATATCATCGGGTCATCACATGACTTTTTAAGTTGCTTCCGCAATAAATATAACTTTTAGATTTCGGCATTGTATGACGAAAAGACTTCTATAAGGCATCATGTCAGGAAAGGATATCATCCCAGTATTTCCATCTCGCATGTGAGTGTTTTACTTAGCTTTTGTCTACCGTCAAATTTAGAAATTGCCCTCATGTCGACGATATTGTGACCCCCACCCCCGAGTTTCTGTCCCGTTGCGCACTGTTGTTGTACACGGGTGTCATTAATGTTACAGTAGACGTCATTAAAGCGCTCGTCCGTTATTCGCCGGAAATTTGTGAATTATCTGGGGTTATAAATCACAAAACAGAGGACTTTACTGCTTCCCTGCATAAGTTGGCCGCGGGTCGTAAGTTGGCCGTCATCATCATATTTTGAAATTTCTATAAATCTAAAGGCTGTATCATTCTTGAATGGTCTATTATAATAAGATTTATTATAACTACCACTTTTAAAACCTGTGCAGACACACATTCGTCTGTTTGATACATTTAAATGAGTGGCGGCCAACTTACGACCCGTGGCCAACTTATGCAGGGAAGCAGTATTTCTATTATAAAGACCGGTTTCATTTATTAATCCATAAATATTATTGTAAATATGTTTCTGTACACACCTAGTTGTGGCACTACATTTTGTCTGTATCGTTAGTTCTCTATTATCGGCGATCGTCCAGTTATTGCCTCAGATAATTGTACGCAAAAATATGCGCACTGCATTGTTTTTTGTAGTCTGCGCACTTCCGGTCTTTATAATGTTAGACAGTGATATAAATTAGGTAGCTAAACACATTTTGTGTGATACATATAGTGGTGGTGGACCAATTCACGCCCGTGTACCTATTCTCGCCCACCCTCAGTTTATGATTTATGATTTTTCATAGAAAAGCTGTTTACTGCAACATAGATAATTACCAAATTGATCATATACATTGGTAATGTATTGTGTAACTGTGATTGCTTTGGAGAAATTAGGGTGTGGGCGTGAATAGGTACACGGGCGTGAACTGGTCCACCACCACTAGTACACTGATACATATAAACCAGGGTTCACTTATTCCATTTCTTAATAATGTACTGTACGGAAATAACATAAAACCAGACAATATAATGACAACTTGTCTAACATTAATGACGTCTAACATTAATGACACCCATGTACTGCTTGCCAAGTACTTATGATCAGTACATCAATTATGACCATCCCACATCTTTTCTCAGTTTCTTTTTAAATTTAAAGCACTAAAGTTTATTGTCCACGTCAAAATTATTTTCAACAGCTGTCTAAATTGATCTAGCACTGTAAAACAGCATCTATATTTCAAAACTTTAAAGATTTGCAGTAGAAAAATTTGGGTGTCCATAACATTTGCTATGACCAGAATTGCTTGGCAAGCAGTAGATATTTCTGACAGTAGTACTGTATGCAATAGCAAGGGACTGGGTTGCCATGTGCATATTTTCTGTGTAAATCTTGAACAGCGTATTTGTACACATATTATCACAAGTATAAAGTGTTATTTGCATTCTTTGAGGTACTGCTTCTAGGCATAACTTGGCCGCGGACATAAGCTGGCCGCCATCATCATATTTTGAAATTTCTATAAATCTAAAGGCCTGTATCATTCTTGAATTGTCTATTATAATAAGATTTATGATAAGAACCACTTTTAAACCCTGTGCAACCACACATTTGTCTATTTGACACATTCAAATGAGTGGCGGCCAACTTATGTCCGTGACCAAGTTATGCCTAGAAGCAGTACATATATTAAGTACCGTTCACTACTGCCTCGCTACCAATTATTGCCAGGTACCAATTACAGAATTTAAATAGATGTAACTTGACCAAAAGTATATCCAGAGTCTAGTAAATAAGGTAAAACTATTTCCAACATAAATAGAACAAATACACAAGAAAAAAGTCAAAATATCTTGCCATTATTGAAATATGATTGTCTTATTTATTGTTGGCGTTAATTGGTACCCGGCAATAATTGGTAGCAAGGCAGTAATATGTAATGCCTAAAACACTGATCCAGCTACCTACCATTTGCACAGAACCATAACTGTTTTCTTTCAGTCCTATTTGCCCACTACAAGACACTGATCCAGCTACCTACCATTTGCACAGAACCATAACTGTTTTCTTTACATTTTCATTTTTAGCATAAGTTTGCCAGAATATTCACAGTATTTAGTTTATTCTATCAAAATATATTAGCCATTTTATTTTTAAAAAATCTTTAAGAAGGCACATTTAAGGTTCATATTTATATGCAACTCATATATCATGTACATGTGGTAATAATTTATGTCATGGCGTTTGCTAAATGAAACATACCCAGTTTTTGACACTGTCATGTTATGACAAAAACAAAGACCCAAGGACACAAGTTATACTTTTCTACTTTTGATAGAGATGTTGAAGGGGGTGATATTTCATGGCGGGGAGAATATAAAATTTTGCAGAAAATATCACTCCCTAGAGGGATGGCAGAGTTTAAGACTTCACGTTTACACCAGTTCTCCGTATTGTAGCGGGCCTGTGGATTTCCAGCAGTGTTAAAGTTATGTGTGTATGTGGTAGTGTGGTTCGGGTCTCCAAATCCACCAATGGACCACTAACAGTTTGATATTTTAACGCAATAAAGTTTAGTAGTCACTTAGAATGGGTATCTGAATTCAGATCACCATGTATGCATAAGTGACTCAACAAAAGGGTATTTCAATTATTAGAGAGTTTATTAGACAATGTCTATCTCTCTAGACCTCCTGTAGGAACTGTTCTGTGTTGGCTCGGGTACCACTATCCCAAATAATAATAAACAACTATATGTTCAAAAATAAAATATATAAACTCAACAACTGGGCAATCAGTATGACGAGGTATGGCAATCCAAATTAGGTATCAGCAGAACTACTGCGTGGGTATTATACTTTTTGCTGTCACACAATGTATGGCAAGATACTTAAATAAAGTATTCTATAAGTATAATTTAATCTCACTGCTATCTCCACTCAGCTGGTTATCTGGAGTGGGATGAAGATGCATGCTAACTTCACCTGCAAGTGTTAAACCAAGCTAAGAGAGAGGAGAAAGATCAACTAAACTTATATATATAAATTTATTAACAGTTTAACATTGTATATTGGTATATTGAAATACTAAAGTAATAAATCTAGCAAACCATGTACAATTGTGGAGATTTAAATGTTCTAATTTACAAAAGGTAGCAAATCAAATGCTAATTGGGGTCATGTAAGTGTTTACGGTCAGGATATTTAGCAACTCATCTGCTAATTGGGATCATGTAAAATGTGTATAGTCACAATATGTAGCAATTCATGTGCTAGCTGGGATCATGCAGATGTTTTAGTTGCACAATGTAACAAGCATATGCTAATAGGGGTAGTGAAAATGTTTAAAGGAGTGTAAAATCCAGCAAATTGAATTAGATCAGTCTATAAATACTTCAGCTGGACACATGTGCCACAGCAGAATATATAATTATGCTTATTTAGTCAGAAATAAAGATAAAGGTTATTATCTGGTAAAGTTACTCACTAAAGTTAAGTGCCAGACTTAATAAAAATCTACAATATTTAGAACAAATGTCAAAATTACCTATAGCTCCAGTTCACAGGTGAATCTTCAAAATGAGCAGTTCAAATAAAGGTCAACAAAAATTAAGCATCAACTCAAGGACGAATCAAGTTCAGCCAGGTCAAGGTCAGGCACTACAGTTTCACACTAAAGAATATCTGTCATTTGATTGGTTGACCATTAAAGGTCAGTGCTTCAGAAATATATAGATATTGTTTAAATTCTATCTACTGAAACACTGTATTAACCATTATAGACATTTGTATTCTGGCTTAAATTAGTGTGTTGTTACTGTATCAAGGGATTTTATTGGATTCTGAGTCCTGGAACCAGCTTAATGGGGTAAATTTGGAGATTTCAATGATTTGCGGTTGCGGTTGGAGTGCGGTTGCGGTGATTTTGATTTGTATGTCACTTGCCGCAAGACTTGCGGTTAGTATTGATTAGAGGGTTTACCTCTTATTTTTGCGTTACGCAAATGCGGCCTCGTCACATGAAAGCCAAAAACCACTGGAAGTGCCTCCTTATATAGATTTCACGACTGTTTTCGCGTGTCCCTACGCCAGCCTACCGCAAGTAGTTCCAACACAAATCTGTTAGTTTTAACCCAAATTCAGCATAATATCACCTAAAAAACGTGAAAACATGCAAATTAAATAAATTATAACACTGCAAATATTTTAAAACAATGGTTTGTCACCTACTTTAAAGTCTTTCAGACGTGATATACTGGTACAACAATGGCGGCTAGTTTGACAGTTGAAATACTTCAAAAGCTACAATTCTTTAAAATATAAGAAAAATATGTGGATAATGCGTGGTTTGTTAGTGTGAAAGGTTAGTGTGTAATAGATTTTCGGCCATTTCTTAGTCTTTTTGTTGGAATCTCATGTGAAAAACCACTTTTCTCAGCCCACATGGCTGAATTATCGCTAAGTTAGCCGTGGTCCACGATTCCAAACCAAACTGCTAGCCCATATTTCGTGTTACGTCGGCTCTCGTCGTCACACTCCCCCCCACCTAAGATTGACCATATATGGGCAATCAACCACAGTAATACAATATACCTACCAAAAGAATTTATTTAACCTGAAAATAAAAACATATTATACATAATATTTATATAGATAGATTAATAGACATATGTACACTATGCATCTTAAAGTTCATGCACTCCAAAAGAAAGTTATGTGTATTTTAAAGGTATACACTCCAAATACAGTGCAATGAAATACAAAAAAAAAAAAAAAAAAAAATACATGCAAGATACAATATATACAAATCTAAAGAATCACAAAAAGTCAATGTCCTGGGAAACATCTGCACCTAGAAGGTGCCATAACCTCCATGATGGTGGGTGCTGGACACTCGGTACAGTTGACAAGGATTTCCCTGATGATGGTGACGGTCCCGTCTCTGCTGGTAGTTTTCTTGTAACGGTGGATATGGACTGGGAGTAAATAACCGTGAGGACATCTCTCCTCCCTCTGTGCGGGATCCCCATTGTTCAAAATTTTCCTTTCGTATAGTTGAACAGTGTCTCTGGCGACGTTGCGACACATCTCCTCTAGCTTCATTTCACCCAGGGTTTTGGGAACATAGGGGGTCTCCTCGGGCAAGTCTAGGGATAAGGGATTTGAGGGGGAAAAGGTGGTATAGCAGGAAGTAGCAGTAGGATCAGAGGTAGGTGCAGGAGGAGATGGAGAGATCAAGGAAGAAAGAGGGGCAGGGGCAGATGACAGAGGAATTACAGATGACACAGGGGCAAGTCCAGATGCAACAGTGTTAACAACAGTAGATGAAGTAGCACTGGTAGATGACAGAACAGTTGATGGTTGTTGCACTACTGAGGTGTTAGAATCCATAGTTTTCAATAGATTGCTAACAGCAATCTGAGTCTCGCTATGTGTAGACTCATATGGTGGGGTCTGGATAACAGGTGCAGCCTCCGCTTCTGCTGGGGACTTCATTCTTGCGTGCTTTGGTGCAGAGACCATCTCATCCAACTCCTGCCTTTCTTCAAAATCTCCACCCACATAGAGACCCAACCGTTTATCAAGTTTCTGAACGAATTCATCATCAGACTCAGACATAGGTTGCTTGCTGAGTGTCTCCGTTCTAACAAATTGAATCAGAGAATCAGACTGTTTTACATCTGTCACTCTCTCAGGATGCCTGTCCACAATGTGGCGTCGTATGAGGTCATCCTTCCTGGCATTTGAGACTGTGCAATAAGGGCACTTGTATTTCCCATGTGGCTTTCCACATTTCCTAATGTGAGCATAGAAGCTCTTGTTGTTATCAAATCTCTTACTGCAATTCAGACAGGTCTTGATCTTCATTTCTGCAATGCAGATAGCAGATCAAGATTAAGTCTTTTGGATATTTTATCAAATAATTTACATTTTGAAGAAATGGAAAGGCTGTCTTAACTAATAAGGACATTAAATTTCTTCAATCAGGCGTTTTGTAGGTTTTCGGTTACGTTGTGACCGCCTTGCATCTTCACGCCTATCTGAAACAAATGAAATATCATCTGAACCAGATGATTTGTTAGTGAACTTATCACTACTGTTATCTATGTTAGAACTTTCTAACAAATCACTATCTACAGTATATGTACAACTAGTACTAGATTCATTCGGAGTTTCGGAAACAGAATCATTCTGTATAAGGTCGATACCATCCCCAGGTACCTCTGGCAACTGCCTCACTGGCCCATTGCCGATACTATCAGTTACACATGGTGTCTCCAGCAACTGTCTCACCGACCCGTTGCCACACCGTCCATAGTTATCCAAGGAGACTCGGGATGAATCTATGACACGGTATTCCAGCTGGCCAGGCAGTCGGTCAATCGCTGACTCATCCTCGTAATCTGACTCAGAGTCACTTATGAACCTGCAGAGTTTTGAAGTATGCCCAGTGAGATCAACATTATCACTGTGATTGCCTATACCAGGGTACAGTGGATGGTTGTCTGAGGCTTCTGACTCTTTTCTATCATTATCGCCATTCAGACTTGACCCACCTTCCCTGCAATCTACTGAATCAGTTTCCCTATGTGATCTCAAATGGACATCACTCCAATCCTCTATACCAGGGCCATGCAAGTTTTCACCCTGGGCTTCTGACATTTCTCTGTCATTATCGCCATCAGGGTTTTGCCAACATTCCCTGATATCTACAGAGTTTCTCACTCTGTCAGTTTCGGAGCCACTAGCTCCATAAGCGAAATTTCGAACGTCGTTTGTTCTGGATAGTGGTTCCAACCAACTTTCCAACTCAGTTCCTTTGTATGGTTTCAATCTATCAAAGTGGACTACTTCTTTCTTGGATGTTTTGCTTCTTTGTACTGCATACAAAGCATCACTTATCTTCTGGACAATCAAATAAGGGCCTTCCCAAAAGGTCTGCAATTTGGGTGATAAGCCAACTTTGCGTCGAGGCAAATAGAGCCACACAAAGTCTCCTCTCTGGTAAGGGTTGCCATACACCTTAAGATCATAATATCTCTTTTGCTGACAAGCACTTCTCTGAAGTTGCTGTCTGGCAAACTCATGGGCTGCTTCCAGTTTCTTCTTTAAGGTTTCTACATATTCAGACTCAGACTCAAAATGTTCATCTGTTACAGGTTGGCCATATAAAATGTCAACTGGCAAATTGACTTCATGCCCCAACATCATCATATTGGGCGTCACATTTGTGCTTTCTTGGGGTGAAGCACGGTAAGCCATGCAAAGCACAGCAACATACTCATCCCAGTCTCGCTGGTTTTCTTCAGCAAACAGACTGAGCATCCCTTGTAATGTACGATTGTATCGTTCTACAAGACCATCTGATTGTGGGTGATATGATGTTGTTCTTGTTTTGGCAATGCCCAAGAGATTACACAGTTCTTGGAACAAGTTGCTCTCGAACTGTCTCCCTTGATCTGTGTGCAGTTGTAGAGGTACACCAAATCGTGCAATTAAGCCATGAACCAGCTTATCAGCGACAGTATGTGCTTCCTGGTTTCGCATCGGATATGCCTCTGCCCATTTTGTGAAATAGTCAATGACTACAAGTATATATCTATTTCCTTTGTATGTAGCTGGAAGAGGTCCAAGTATGTCCAATCCAACACGCTCCAGGGGTTCACCAGTCAGATACTGCTTTAGTTCGGTCCGTGGCTTCCGCGGTGAGGGTTTCTTCTTGGGACACTGAGAACAGGCTTCACAGAACTTCCTAACATCAGCACACCAGCCCACCCAGTAGAATCGAGACTTCACCTTTTCAGTAGTTTTCTTCCTACCAAGATGTCCACTGGTTAAAACACCATGTAATTCCTGCATCAACTGATCTCTGAGGGATAATGGTACTATGAGCTGTAGATGGCTGGTTTTGTCAATGGGATTTAACCATTGTTTGTACAAAACTCCATCTTTCTGTACCAAGATTTCCTAAAGTGACCAATATGCCTTGAAGTCAGCACATTCTTTGGACACTTCTTGCCACGGGGGCTTGGTGGATTCAGTTTCCAACATATTGAGTACTTTACCAATTACAGGATCATCCAACTGATATTGTCGTAACTGTTCATGAGAGAAATGGCTCACCCAACAGCTTTGCTGTTGATCCTGGTGTGATTCTGCCACTCCATTCCCATCAGATGGGGCTTTACAAAGTTCATCTTGCTGTGATCTAGAAGCTTGGCTTCTTGTTAATACTTGAACAAGGTTCGATCCACCCATCCCACATTGGCGACAAGGGACTCTAGATAGGCCATCAGCATTTCCATGCTGTCTACCAGGCCTATGTTCAATATCAAAATCAAACATAGATAACGTTTCCAGCCAACGTGCAATTTGGCCAGAAGGATCTTTGAACCTAAAGAGCCATTTCAACGCACCATGGTCTGTTCTCAGGAGGAACTTCTTTCCGTACAAGTAATGTTTGTATTGTTTCATGAAGAATACAGCAGCTAAGAGCTCACGTCTCGTCACACAATAATTTCTTTCAGCCTTAAGCAAGGCTTTACTGCCATAAGCAATGACACATTCTTGACCATCAATGATTTGAGAAAGAACGGCTCCAATGGAGTCATTGCTTGCATCAGTATCAAGTATGAACTTGTGATCGAGAGATGGATAGGCTAAAATAGGAGCTGTAATGAGGTGTTCTTTCAGTTCCTTGAATGATTGATCACATTTGTCTGACCACAAGAACTTTGCATTCTTTTCTGTGAGTTTGTTTAAAGGTCTTGCAATTTCTGCAAAGTGTTCAATGAACTTTCTGTAGTATGAACATAGTCCCATGAAGCTACGTACCTCATGCACATTTGCTGGTGTAGGCCATTCTTTCACAGCAGATATTTTTGCTGGATCAGTTTGAATACCTTCTTTTGACACCTTATGCCCAAGGTATATCACTTCTTTCTGAAACAAGGAACATTTCTTTCCTTTTAGTTTCAGACCAGCTTGTCTAAGCCGTTGAAAGACCATCTCCAATCTTTGAAGGCCTTGTTCAAAGTCTTTGCATGGAATGATAATATCATCCAGGTATACCAACAAAGTTTCAAACTGTAATCCACTCAAGACATTCTCCATCAGTCTTTCAAAGGTGCTTGGGGCATTACAAAGCCCGAAAGGCATGACCTTGAACTGATATAGTCCATGTCTTGAGGTTGCAAATGCAGTTTTCTCCTTGTCATCTGGATCCATCTCTACCTGCCAGTAGCCACTTGCGAGGTCAAGACAGCTGAATAGAGATGCACCAGACAAGAGATCCAAGGATTCTGCTATTGAAGGTAACCTGTAGGAGTCTTTGACAGTGATTTTATTCAGAGGCCTGTAATCAATACAGAAACGCAGGCTTCCATCCTTCTTTCTCACTAAGACAACATTTGATTGCCAAGGACTAGATGATGGTTCTATCACATCCTTATCAATCATATCTTGCATTGCTTTGTCAACTTCATCCTGTAAATGCATTGGAACACGTCTCAATTTCTGGCGAATAGGGGCTTCAGTGCCAGTATCTATTTTATGCCTTGTGACATTAGTGCGACCCAATGTTTCATCTTTGGATGAAATGACATCAGCATATTGTGCAAGCTTTTGCTTCAACAGTTCTTTCTCAGTATCTGTCAGATGAACTGATCCTCTGTCAAGAACATCTTGGAGATGTTCTGGAAACTTTGTTCTTTCACCAGTTTGAGTGCCTGAACACACACTTGGTTCTGTTGTGATGCTACACAAGCTCTGATCTTGTGTTGAACATACTTCCACTGGTTCACCAATAGCAATAGTGGTTCCCTGGTGGAGCTCAATATCAGTTGTATTAGGATTACACATGCGTACAAGAACATTGCCACTACTGATACAAGCAAGGGATCTTGCTACGAGTAGACCAGTCCTTTCAATGAACAAGTTTGTTCCCTCAATGAGGTTCAGGTTAGACTCATTCCCCTTTCTAATGACTCTACCTGGTATGACTTTCTCATGTAATGCAGGAATCACCATGTCGTAAGGAACTGATATTCTACAACACTGTGGATTTGACTTATCTTCATTCCACATGGCAACTTTGTTCCCTTGTACTTTCATGACCAGGTGGTGCAAATCTAATTTACAGTCCTGTTTTGCCATGAAATCCATACCAAGGATTGCCTGTTGCTTAATATCAGCGATAATGACAGGATGTTCTACCTTCATTGGACCCAAAGTTATTTCCAACAATGCTTGTCCTTCCACCTCTAGCTTCTGCCCATCAGCTAGGTAAATATCAAATGGTACATCCACCACCTCAAAATCATCCTTATCTAACTGCTTAACTACAGAAACTGAAACCAGAGTAACAGCTGACCCAGTGTCAACAAGGAAATTTACAGCCTTATCAAAGACCTTTCCAACCACACTGAGACCATCACCATGGTTAAAGTTTGAAACAATTACAGTGGGCCTTGAAATTTTGATGACTGAATCTCAACCCTCAGAATCAGTCAACCCTAGTTTGAATTCAACTTTTTGGTACCAGGAGAGAACTTTTTGTCTCCTGTAAGTTTCGGACAATTTGGTCTGATATGACCAGCCTCATGACAGTAGAAACACTGAACAGGTTTCTTTCTGTCTGTTTTACCCAAGAGCTCATTCAAGAGATCCTGTAATTTCTTTAACTTTTGATTGACCTCAGTCATGTCAGTATTTTTAATACCTTGAAGGGCATTACAGCCTTTGGCTGGCTGATCATCCATGGCATCCATCACAGAGGTATCGTCTCTATGTATTTCTGAAACATATCTTCTTCCTGGCTTCATTTTGCATGATTGGCTCCATGCCTCATATTTGATGGCTTGTGACACCAAGTCATCAAATCTCTCTACATTCCCACCAATCAACCTCATCTTCATTTCATCATCCTGCAAAGCCTCTATGAAGTGGTCGCCACACAGAGAATCCAGAAGTTGATGATCAGCAGTTGGATATGCCTGCCTTGCCAAAGCTCTTATAGCTTGGGCCAACTGTGGAAGTGACTCCTTTGCTCTGCGAGTCCTGGTTCGCAGCTGTGTTCGGTAGAGACTCTCACTATGGTTTGGGTGAAACCTTCTGTCCATAGCTTCTACTAATTGTCTATAATTCCGTCTCAGAGCTGGTTCTAACAGCTCCACAACCTGACAGGCCTCTCCTCGCAGACTGACTGCCAGGTATTGAGCTTTTTCATGCTCATTCCAGTAATTCAGTTCTGCAACTGTGTTAAAATGGGCTTTATACTGAGACCAGGGTACTCTGCCATCAAACAAATCAGGCATAACCTTTGGCTTTGCATGACCAGCATTTGGTCTTCTTTGATCATATGGATCATGTCTTAGCTGACCCACTAATATATTGATGCCATCCAGGGTTTCCTGCATGTTTCTAGCATCTTGAGCAGCTCGAAATGGCTCACCTCTCCTATTTTCATATCTTGGCTGAGGCACATATCTACTGTCAGAGGCATTGCCACTGACGCCAGTATGTTCTTGCCTATTATACCTGTCTGAGCTGTCATCACAGTACTCAGGTTCAAATCCAGCACAAAACCCCACTGGATTATTTTTGGCACAATTGCCTGTTGGTTTTGAGGTTGAGTCACCGGCAGCTCTCCCATTTGCCTGACCCTCCAGATCATTAGATCTGATAACACTATTGGTCATTTCATTTTCATCAGCCATATTGCTGTTTTTGTTTGCAATTGCACTTGTTCAACTACAAACTTATGTATATACACAAGGAGGTGAAAAGGTTCAGATCACTGGATCCCTTTTAATAATGGGATCCCACCACTGCCACCAGTAAAACTGTAGCGGGCCTGTGGATTTCCAGCAGTGTTAAAGTTATGTGTGTATGTGGTAGTGTGGTTCGGGTCTCCAAATCCACCAATGGACCACTAACAGTTTGATATTTTAACGCAATAAAGTTTAGTAGTCACTTAGAATGGGTATCTGAATTCAGATCACCATGTATGCATAAGTGACTCAACAAAAGGGTATTTCAATTATTAGAGAGTTTATTAGACAATGTCTATCTCTCTAGACCTCCTGTAGGAACTGTTCTGTGTTGGCTCGGGTACCACTATCCCAAATAATAATAAACAACTATATGTTCAAAAATAAAATATATAAACTCAACAACTGGGCAATCAGTATGACGAGGTATGGCAATCCAAATTAGGTATCAGCAGAACTACTGCGTGGGTATTATACTTTTTGCTGTCACACAATGTATGGCAAGATACTTAAATAAAGTATTCTATAAGTATAATTTAATCTCACTGCTATCTCCACTCAGCTGGTTATCTGGAGTGGGATGAAGATGCATGCTAACTTCACCTGCAAGTGTTAAACCAAGCTAAGAGAGAGGAGAAAGATCAACTAAACTTATATATATAAATTTATTAACAGTTTAACATTGTATATTGGTATATTGAAATACTAAAGTAATAAATCTAGCAAACCATGTACAATTGTGGAGATTTAACTGTTCTAATTTACAAAAGGTAGCAAATCAAATGCTAATTGGGGTCATGTAAGTGTTTACGGTCAGGATATTTAGCAACTCATCTGCTAATTGGGATCATGTAAAATGTGTATAGTCACAATATGTAGCAATTCATGTGCTAGCTGGGATCATGCAGATGTTTTAGTTGCACAATGTAACAAGCATATGCTAATAGGGGTAGTGAAAATGTTTAAAGGAGTGTAAAATCCAGCAAATTGAATTAGATCAGTCTATAAATACTTCAGCTGGACACATGTGCCACAGCAGAATATATAATTATGCTTATTTAGTCAGAAATAAAGATAAAGGTTATTATCTGGTAAAGTTACTCACTAAAGTTAAGTGCCAGACTTAATAAAAATCTACAATATTTAGAACAAATGTCAAAATTACCTATAACTCCAGTTCACAGGTGAATCTTCAAAATGAGCAGTTCAAATAAAGGTCAACAAAAATTAAGCATCAACTCAAGGACGAATCAAGTTCAGCCAGGTCAAGGTCAGGCACTACAGTTTCACACTAAAGAATATCTGTCATTTGATTGGTTGACCATTAAAGGTCAGTGCTTCAGAAATATATAGATATTGTTTAAATTCTATCTACTGAAACACTGTATTAACCATTATAGACATTTGTATTCTGGCTTAAATTAGTGTGTTGTTACTGTATCAAGGGATTTTATTGGATTCTGAGTCCTGGAACCAGCTTAATGGGGTAAATTTGGAGATTTCAATGATTTGCGGTTGCGGTTGGAGTGCAGTTGCGGTGATTTTGATTTGTATGTCACTTGCCGCAAGACTTGCGGTTAGTATTGATTAGAGGGTTTACCTCTTATTTTTGCGTTACGCAAATGCGGCCTCGTCATATGAAAGCCAAAAACCACTGGAAGTGCCTCATTATATAGATTTCACGACTGTTTTCGCGTGTCCCTACGCCAGCCTACCGCAAGTAGTTCCAACGCAAATCTGTTAGTTTTAACCCAAATTCAGCATAATATCACCTAAAAAACGTGAAAACATGCAAATTAAATAAATTATAACACTGCAAATATTTTAAAACAATGGTTTGTCACCTACTTTAAAGTCTTTCAGACGTGATATACTGGTACAACAATGGCGGCTAGTTTGACAGTTGAAATACTTCAAAAACTACAATTCTTTAAAATATAAGAAAAATATGTGGATAATGCGTGGTTTGTTAGTGTGAAAGGTTAGTGTGTAATAGATTTTCGGCCATTTCTTAGTCTTTTTGTTGGAATCTCATGTGAAAAACCACTTTTCTCAGCCCACATGGCTGAATTATCGCTAAGTTAGCCGTGGTCCACGATTCCAAACCAAACTGCTAGCCCATATTTCGTGTTACGTCGGCTCTCGCCGTCACAGTATTAAGAGGCGAATATACCTGTCCGATTTTATTTCCGAATCCGTCATCTGACGTCCGAATCCGTCATCCGAAAAAATTGAAAACCAAAGAAATAGTGAGGCTGTATACATCTGGCCGATTTTATATCCGAATCGGCGGCCGTTTTTTTTAATTCGGACCGGGAGCAATTTTTTCGGATGACGGATGCCTCTGTGCCATCAATTTTCATTGTTTTTTTAATGACAGGACTGGAAGAACATACAGCACCCCACGACCAGACTGATTGTCATTACAGTTTTTGATGAACTTTGGGGAAAAAAGAGGATCAAGTGTCGACCAATAAACAATTCTTAAACTAGGTCAAGGCTGAATATTTGGATCCCATCACGTGACCAAAATGTCCAAATTTATTTTTTTTTGTTATTTTAATAATACTTTCCATGTTTTTCCTTTGACATACATAAAAATAAAATCAATATATGTCTGCTTCAATTTATGAAAAGAAAAAGTCATTTAAAATATAATTTTCATTAAAAATGTAAAATCCTGTAGAAAGAGGCAGAGAGACACGGTTCTAACAATCTCTCACGTGACAATGATAACCTTCTGCTTGCTGCTGCCTTTATACCCTGTTGTACTTCTGGTCATGTGATGGGATCCAAATATTTACTGGTGACCTAGTTTAAGATTTGTTGATTGGTCGACACTTGATCCTCTTTTTTCCCAAAAATTGCTAATGGGTTCTTACATTGAGAAGAAATATCTTGTGATTGAATCCAAATAGTTTAACTTTTATCTAAATTGCTCTGGTGAAATAGGCTGGGAATTTGATTATTATGTGACAAAATAAACCCTTTTTAAGGTTTCTCAATTATTTAAAGCATACATGAGGAGCTGAATCCGGGAAAAAAGCCTGGTGGATAAAAGGCCTGGTGGAAAAAATGGCAGTGGAAAGAAGTGGAAAGAAAGCCTGGTCTGTTTTGGAAAAGATGGAAAAAAAGCCTGGTGTCTTTTTTTTAGGTTTGATACATATCAAGATTAATGATCAACCATTTGATTTTAAAATGTTTTTTGGTACTTAGAATTTATTTTTCTAGTACAATTTATTTTTATCAAAATAGAATTCCAAAGTATGTAAAATCCATTTGCTTTTTAGAGGTTGGTTTAAAATAATGTCAGTATATCACTTAAGGAGCTGAAACTTTTTTCTGAACATGCAATTATGTTTGGATTCCCAGGAAATGCTGGATGTGTGTGTTACTAATTGCAAGTATGTACTGCCATGTTGAAGAACTAATCCTGAGTAGATACAATAGTTCATTTTAAGTGTGCTCTGGTGTTCTGTTATCACCTTACTATAAAGGGTTTTCTGTATTAGCAATTAAAATTTGTTTCCCAGGCTAATCGTGGAACACCTAATTGTGGGATGGATAAATTACTAATTGCAACTATATCCAGCCACTGGTTTTAGTGTAATTTTTCTTGTGCTGAAGTCCACAGTAGGTACTTGAAAGACTTCTCAATCCCTTTGACAGTAATGAAAGGTTTTAAATAATATATAGATAATAAATTAATGGTTCAGTTCTACTTCATCATTAATCGTGATATGTTTAGAAAAAAAAATACCAGGCTTTTTTTCCATGTTTTTCAAAACACACCAGGCTTTCTTTCCACTGTCATTTTTTCCACCAGGCTTTTTTTCTGTGCACCGAGGAGCTTCACTATATGTTAACTTCAGAACTATGATCACTTGCATTGTTTCTTTGTCATTCTTGACATAATTTTGTAACCTTACTTCAGGTTTTTGCTTTAATATTTAATGAGAAATAAATCAACGTATGTCTGTTTCAGATTATGAAAGAAAAAGCCACTTTAAAAAAAGAAATTTTCATTAAAAATGTTATCCTGTTTAAAACAGCAGAGGGAGGTGTGCTTCTAACAATCTCTCACGTGACAATGAAAACTTTCTCTTTGCTGCTGCCTTTCATACTCCAATTTCGAGCTTCTGGGAAGGACCCCATCAAAATTCCGTCCCTCTGAGCAATTTTTCTACACATTTATACTAAATAATTTCGAGCCTCTGAGAAAGCACATTTTTCTGGACGTGAAGGTAAACACCCTGTATTCTGGTCACGTGATGGGATCCAAATATTTACTGGTGACATAGTTTTAGATTTGTTGATTGGTCAACACTTGATCCTCTTTTTTTCCCCAAAAGTTCTTTCCCTGAAATAAGCTGGGATTTTATTTTTACTTAACCAAATAAAAAGACTTTTTCAGGTTTCTTTATTAATTATAGCATATGTGTGGAACTTAATCTGAAAAAAAACTATGATCACTTGCACTGTTGCTTTGTCATTCTCTACATAATTATGTCCACCCCCCTGGGGGGTGGATATATTATTTTTGCTTTTTTCGCCGTCCGATGTCCGATGTCCGATGTCCGGCGTCCGGCGTCCGGCGTCCGATGTCCGGCGTCACGCATGGTTTCCGCTCATTTAAAGGAAAAGTATTAGAGCTATTGTCACCAAATTTGGTATGCAGGCTTATTGGGTCAGTAGCTTGCTTGGGATTGCTTTTGGCTGTTGTACCTCTTTTGCTTACTGAGTAATACTTAAGTACAGCTATTTTCAGTACCCATTGGTTTCCGTGCATTTAAGCCAAAATAATTAAAGATATTTTACTACAATTTTGAATACAAGATTGTTATGTCCATAGCTCGCTTGGTATTGCATTTGGGACTGATAGCTTTGTCAGTACATGAGTAATAGCCATTTAGGTACTTCATTGTATATTTTCAGTACTACTTTTGAGTAATTTCCTTCTATCTCCTTAACCGTGCGAGATAGAGCGATTTCGGCAAAATTTTCGACCCGCAGGGTATCTGAGGAGTGTACTCTTTGCAATTTTCAAAAAATTTTCCCCTCCCCAAAAATGGCGGCCATTTTGAATTTTCGAATTTTTGCCAAAAATGGCAAAACACAAATTTGCTTCTATCTCCTTAACCGTGCGAGATAGAGCGATTTCGTCGAAATTTTCGACCCACAGGGTATCTAAGGAATGTAATATTTGCAATTTTCCAAAAATTTTCCCCTCCCCAAAAATGGCGGCCATTTTGAATTTTCGAATTTTTGCCAAAAATGGCAAAACACAAATTTGCTTCTATCTCCTTAACCGTGCGAGATAGAGCGATTTCGTCGAAATTTTCGACCCACAGGGTATCTAAGGAATGTAATATTTGCAATTTTCCAAAAATTTTCCCCTCCCCAAAAATGGCGGCCATTTTGAATTTTCGAATTTTTGCCAAAAATGGCAAAACACAAATTTGCTTCTATCTCCTTAACCGTGCGAGATAGAGCGATTTCGTCGAAATTTTCGACCCACAGGGTATCTAAGGAATGTAATATTTGCAATTTTCAAAAAAATTTCCCCTCCCCAAAAATGGCGGCCATTTTGAATTTTCGAATTTTTGCCAAAAATGGCAAAACACAAATTTGCTTCTATCTCCTTAACCGTGCGAGATAGAGCGATTTCGGCAAAATTTTCGACCCACAGGGGATCTAAGGAATGCAATCTTTGCAATTTTCCAAAAATTTTCCCCTCCCCAAAAATGGCGGACATTTTGAATTTTCGAATTTTTGCCAAAAATGGCAAAACACTAATTTGCTTCTATCTCCTTAACCGTGCGAGATAGAGCGATTTCGGCAAAATTTTCGACACACAGGGTATCTAAGCAATGCAATCTTTGTAATTTTCAAAATATTTTCCCCTCCCCAAAAATGGCGGCCATTTTGAATTTTTGCCAAAAATGGCAAAACACAAATTTGCTTCTATCTCCTTAACCGTGCGAGATAGAGCGATTTCGTCGAAATTTTCGACCCACAGGGTATCTAAGGAATGTAATATTTGCAATTTTCAAAAAATTTTCCCCTCCCCAAAAATGGCGGCCATTTTGAATTTTCGAATTTTTGCCAAAAATGGCAAAACACAAATTTGCTTCTATCTCCTTAACCGTGCGAGATAGAGCGATTTCGTCGAAATTTTCGACCCACAGGGTATCTAAGGAATGCAATCTTTGCAATTTTCCAAAAATTTTCCCCTCCCCAAAAATGGCGGCCATTTTGAATTTTCGAATTTTTGCCAAAAATGGCAAAACACAAATTTGCTTCTATCTCCTTAACCGTGCGAGATAGAGCGATTTCGTCGAAATTTTCGACCCACAGGGTATCTAAGGAATGTAATATTTGCAATTTTCAAAAAAATTTCCCCTCCCCAAAAATGGCGGCCATTTTGAATTTTCGAATTTTTGCCAAAAATGGCAAAACACAAATTTGCTTCTATCTCCTTAACCGTGCGAGATAGAGCGATTTCGGCAAAATTTTCGATCCACAGGGGATCTAAGGAATGCAATCTTTGCAATTTTCCAAAAATTTTCCCCTCCCCAAAAATGGCGGCCATTTTGAATTTTCGAATTTTTGCCAAAAATGGCAAAACACTAATTTGCTTCTATCTCCTTAACCGTGCGAGATAGAGCGATTTCGGCAAAATTTTAGACGCACAGGGTATCTAAGCAATGCAATCTTTGCAATTTTCAAAATATTTTCCCCTCCCCAAAAATGGCGGCCATTTTGAATTTTCGAATTTTTGCCAAAAATGGCAAAACACAAATTTGCTTCTATCTCCTTAACCGTGCGAGATAGAGCGATTTCGTCGAAATTTTCGACCCACAGGGTATCTAAGGAATGCAATCTTTGCAATTTTCAAAAAATTTTCCCCTCCCCAAAAATGGCGGCCATTTTGAATTTTCGAATTTTTGCCAAAAATGGCAAAACACAAATTTGCTTCTATCTCCTTAACCGTGCGAGATAGAGCGATTTCGTCGAAATTTTCGACCCACAGGGTATCTAAGGAATGCAATCTTTGCAATTTTCCAAAAATTTTCCCCTCCCCAAAAATGGCGGCCATTTTGAATTTTCGAATTTTTGCCAAAAATGGCAAAACACAAATTTGCTTCTATCTCCTTAACCGTGCGAGATAGAGCGATTTCATCGAAATTTTCGACCCACAGGGTATCTAAGGAATGTAATATTTGCAATTTTCAAAAAAATTTCCCCTCCCCAAAAATGGCGGCCATTTTGAATTTTCGAATTTTTGCCAAAAATGGCAAAACACAAATTTGCTTCTATCTCCTTAACCGTGCGAGATAGAGCGATTTCGTCGAAATTTTCGACCCACAGGGTATCTAAGGAATGCAATCTTTGCAATTTTCCAAAAATTTTCCCCTCCCCAAAAATGGCGGCCATTTTGAATTTTCGAATTTTTGCCAAAAATGGCAAAACACAAATTTGCTTCTATCTCCTTAACCGTGCGAGATAGAGCGATTTCGTCGAAATTTTCGACCCACAGGGTATCTAAGGAATGTAATATTTGCAATTTTCAAAAAAATTTCCCCTCCCCAAAAATGGCGGCCATTTTGAATTTTCGAATTTTTGCCAAAAATGGCAAAACACAAATTTGCTTCTATCTCCTTAACCGTGCGAGATAGAGCGATTTCGGCAAAATTTTCGACACACAGGGTATCTAACCAATGCAATCTTTGCAATTTTCAAAATATTTTCCCCTCCCCAAAAATGGCGGCCATTTTGAATTTTTGAATTTTTGCCAAAAATGGCAAAACACAAATTTGCTTCTATCTCCTTAACCGTGCGAGATAGAGCGATTTCGTCGAAATTTTCGACCCACAGGGTATCTAAGGAATGTAATATTTGCAATTTTCAAAAAATTTTCCCCTCCCCAAAAATGGCGGCCATTTTGAATTTTCGAATTTTTGCCAAAAATGGCAAAACACAAATTTGCTTCTATCTCCTTAACCGTGCGAGATAGAGCGATTTCGTCGAAATTTTCGCCCCACAGGGTATCTAAGGAATGCAATCTTTGCAATTTTCCAAAAATTTTCCCCTCCCCAAAAATGGCGGCCATTTTGAATTTTCGAATTTTTGCCAAAAATGGCAAAACACAAATTTGCTTCTATCTCCTTAACCGTGCGAGATAGAGCGATTTCGTCGAAATTTTCGACCCACAGGGTATCTAAGGAATGTAATATTTGCAATTTTCAAAAAAATTTCCCCTCCTCAAAAATGGCGGCCATTTTGAATTTTCGAATTTTTGCCAAAAATGGCAAAACACAAATTTGCTTCTATCTCCTTAACCGTGCGAGATAGAGCGATTTCGGCAAAATTTTCGACCCACAGGGGATCTAAGGAATGCAATCTTTGCAATTTTCCAAAAATTTTCCCCTCCCCAAAAATGGCGGCCATTTTGAATTTTCGAATTTTTGCCAAAAATGGCAAAACACTAATTTGCTTCTATCTCCTTAACCGTGCGAGATAGAGCGATTTCGGCAAAATTTTCGACGCACAGGGTATCTAAGCAATGCAATCTTTGCAATTTTCAAAATATTTTCCCCTCCCCAAAAATGGCGGCCATTTTGAATTTTCGAATTTTTGCCAAAAATGGCAAAACACAAATTTGCTTCTATCTCCTTAACCGTGCGAGATAGAGCGATTTCGTCGAAATTTTCGACCCACAGAGTATCTAAGGAATGTAATATTTGCAATTTTCAAAAAAATTTCCCCTCCCCAAAAATGGCAGCCATTTTGAATTTTCGAATTTTTGCCAAAAATGGCAAAACACAAATTTGCTTCTATCTCCTTAACCGTGCGAGATAGAGCGATTTCGGCAAAATTTTCGACCCACAGGGGATCTAAGGAATGCAATCTTTGCAATTTTCCAAAAATTTTCCCCTCCCCAAAAATAGCGGCCATTTTGAATTTTCGAATTTTTGCCAAAAATGGCAAAACACTAATTTGCTTCTATCTCCTTAACCGTGCGAGATAGAGCGATTTCGGCAAAATTTTCGACGCACAGGGTATCTAAGCAATGCAATCTTTGCAATTTTCAAAATATTTTCCCCTCCCCAAAAATGGCGGCCATTTTGAATTTTCGAATTTTTGCCAAAAATGGCAAAACACAAATTTGCTTCTATCTCCTTAACCGTGCGAGATAGAGCGATTTCGTCGAAATTTTCGACCCACAGAGTATCTAAGGAATGTAATATTTGCAATTTTCAAAAAAATTTCCCCTCCCCAAAAATGGCAGCCATTTTGAATTTTCGAATTTTTGCCAAAAATGGCAAAACACAAATTTGCTTCTATCTCCTTAACCGTGCGAGATAGAGCGATTTCGGCAAAATTTTCGACCCACAGGGGATCTAAGGAATGCAATCTTTGCAATTTTCCAAAAATTTTCCCCTCCCCAAAAATGGCGGCCATTTTGAATTTTCGAATTTTTGCCAAAAATGGCAAAACACTAATTTGCTTCTATCTCCTTAACCGTGCGAGATAGAGCGATTTCGGCAAAATTTTCGACGCACAGGGTATCTAAGCAATGCAATCTTTGCAATTTTCAAAATATTTTCCCCTCCCCAAAAATGGCGGCCATTTTGAATTTTCGAATTTTTGCCAAAAATGGCAAAACACAAATTTGCTTCTATCTCCTTAACCGTGCGAGATAGAGCGATTTCGTCGAAATTTTCGACCCACAGGGTATCTAAGGAATGTAATATTTGCAATTTTCAAAAAATTTTCCCCTCCCCAAAAATGGCGGCCATTTTGAATTTTCGAATTTTTGCCAAAAATGGCAAAACACAAATTTGCTTCTATCTCCTTAACCGTGCGAGATAGAGCGATTTCGGCAAAATTTTCGATCCACAGGGGATCTAAGGAATGCAATCTTTGCAATTTTCCAAAAATTTTCCCCTCCCCAAAAATGGCGGCCATTTTGAATTTTCGAATTTTTGCCAAAAATGGCAAAACACTAATTTGCTTCTATCTCCTTAACCGTGCGAGATAGAGCGATTTCGGCAAAATTTTAGACGCACAGGGTATCTAAGCAATGCAATCTTTGCAATTTTCAAAATATTTTCCCCTCCCCAAAAATGGCGGCCATTTTGAATTTTCGAATTTTTGCCAAAAATGGCAAAACACAAATTTGCTTCTATCTCCTTAACCGTGCGAGATAGAGCGATTTCGTCGAAATTTTCGACCCACAGGGTATCTAAGGAATGCAATCTTTGCAATTTTCCAAAAATTTTCCCCTCCCCAAAAATGGCGGCCATTTTGAATTTTCGAATTTTTGCCAAAAATGGCAAAACACAAATTTGCTTCTATCTCCTTAACCGTGCGAGATAGAGCGATTTCGTCGAAATTTTCGACCCACAGGGTATCTAAGGAATGCAATCTTTGCAATTTTCCAAAAATTTTCCCCTCCCCAAAAATGGCGGCCATTTTGAATTTTCGAATTTTTGCCAAAAATGGCAAAACACAAATTTGCTTCTATCTCCTCAACCGTGCGAGATAGAGCGATTTCATCGAAATTTTCGACCCACAAGGTATCTAAGGAATGTAATATTTGCAATTTTCAAAAAAATTTCCCCTCCCCAAAAATGGCGGCCATTTTGAATTTTCGAATTTTTGCCAAAAATGGCAAAACACAAATTTGCTTCTATCTCCTTAACCGTGCGAGATAGAGCGATTTCGTCGAAATTTTCGACCCACAGGGTATCTAAGGAATGCAATCTTTGCAATTTTCCAAAAATTTTCCCCTCCCCAAAAATGGCGGCCATTTTGAATTTTCGAATTTTTGCCAAAAATGGCAAAACACAAATTTGCTTCTATCTCCTTAACCGTGCGAGATAGAGCGATTTCGTCGAAATTTTCGACCCACAGGGTATCTAAGGAATGTAATATTTGCAATTTTCAAAAAAATTTCCCCTCCCCAAAAATGGCGGCCATTTTGAATTTTCGAATTTTTGCCAAAAATGGCAAAACACAAATTTGCTTCTATCTCCTTAACCGTGCGAGATAGAGCGATTTCGGCAAAATTTTCGACACACAGGGTATCTAACCAATGCAATCTTTGCAATTTTCAAAATATTTTCCCCTCCCCAAAAATGGCGGCCATTTTGAATTTTTGAATTTTTGCCAAAAATGGCAAAACACAAATTTGCTTCTATCTCCTTAACCGTGCGAGATAGAGCGATTTCGTCGAAATTTTCGACCCACAGGGTATCTAAGGAATGTAATATTTGCAATTTTCAAAAAATTTTCCCCTCCCCAAAAATGGCGGCCATTTTGAATTTTCGAATTTTTGCCAAAAATGGCAAAACACAAATTTGCTTCTATCTCCTTAACCGTGCGAGATAGAGCGATTTCGTCGAAATTTTCGCCCCACAGGGTATCTAAGGAATGCAATCTTTGCAATTTTCCAAAAATTTTCCCCTCCCCAAAAATGGCGGCCATTTTGAATTTTCGAATTTTTGCCAAAAATGGCAAAACACAAATTTGCTTCTATCTCCTTAACCGTGCGAGATAGAGCGATTTCGTCGAAATTTTCGACCCACAGGGTATCTAAGGAATGTAATATTTGCAATTTTCAAAAAAATTTCCCCTCCTCAAAAATGGCGGCCATTTTGAATTTTCGAATTTTTGCCAAAAATGGCAAAACACAAATTTGCTTCTATCTCCTTAACCGTGCGAGATAGAGCGATTTCGGCAAAATTTTCGACCCACAGGGGATCTAAGGAATGCAATCTTTGCAATTTTCCAAAAATTTTCCCCTCCCCAAAAATGGCGGCCATTTTGAATTTTCGAATTTTTGCCAAAAATGGCAAAACACTAATTTGCTTCTATCTCCTTAACCGTGCGAGATAGAGCGATTTCGGCAAAATTTTCGACGCACAGGGTATCTAAGCAATGCAATCTTTGCAATTTTCAAAATATTTTCCCCTCCCCAAAAATGGCGGCCATTTTGAATTTTCGAATTTTTGCCAAAAATGGCAAAACACAAATTTGCTTCTATCTCCTTAACCGTGCGAGATAGAGCGATTTCGTCGAAATTTTCGACCCACAGGGTATCTAAGGAATGTAATCTTTGCAATTTTCAAAAAATTTTCCCCTCCCCAAAAATGGCGGCCATTTTGAATTTTCGAATTTTTGCCAAAAATTGCAAAACACAAATTTGCTTCTATCTCCTTAACTGTGCGAGATAGAGCGATTTCGTCGAAATTTTCGACCCACAGGGTATCTAAGGAATGCAATCTTTGCAATTTTCCAAAAATTTTCCCCTCCCCAAAAATGGCGGCCATTTTGAATTTTCGAATTTTTGCCAAAAATGGCAAAACACAAATTTGCTTCTATCTCCTTAACCGTGCGAGATAGAGCGATTTCATCGAAATTTTCGACCCACAGGGTATCTAAGGAATGTAATATTTGCAATTTTCAAAAAATTTTCCCCTCCCCAAAAATGGCGGCCATTTTGAATTTTCGAATTTTTGCCAAAAATGGCAAAACACAAATTTGCTTCTATCTCCTTAACCGTGCGAGATAGAGCGATTTCGTCGAAATTTTCGACCCACAGGGTATCTAAGGAATGCAATCTTTGCAATTTTCCAAAAATTTTCCCCTCCCCAAAAATGGCGGCCATTTTGAATTTTCGAATTTTTGCCAAAAATGGCAAAACACAAATTTGCTTCTATCTCCTTAACCGTGCCAGATAGAGTGATTTCGTCAAAATTTTCGACCCACAGGGTATCTGAGCATTGTACTCTTGGTAATTTCTAAAAAATTTTCCCCTCCCCTAAAATGGCGGCCATTTTGAATTTTCAAATTTTTGCCCAAAATGGCAAAACACAAATTTGCTTCTATCTCCTTAACCATGCGAGATAGAGCGATTTCGTCGAAATTTTCAACCCACAGGGTATCTAAGGAATGTAATCTTTGCAATTTTCAAAAAATTTTCCCCTCCCCAAAAATGGCAGCCATTTTGAATTTTCGAATTTTTGCCCAAAATGGAAAAACACAAACTGGCCTTAACCGTGCAAAATAGAGTTATTTTGTTGAAATTTTCGACCCATAGGGTATCTAAGAAATGTACTCTTGGCAATTTTCAAAAAAATTTCCTTTTCCCAATAATGGCGGCCATTTTGAATTTTCAAATTTTTGCCAAAAATAGAAAAACAGGAATTGGCTTCTATCTTCTTAACCGTGCAAGATAGAGTGATTTCGTCAAAATTTTCAACCCAACCAATGCAAAAAGGCATGAAGCTGAAATAAATTACATCTACACTATCAAATATTTAAGCATCATTGATATATTTTACAAATGAAACAGGGTCTTGTAAGACTACTGTACAATTTGGGCAAAAGGTTCATGGGTGGACATTACACATGATAATGTGTGTTCTTCTATGCTATCCTGTTTCTATTCGCATCTACTATCAACAGGGCGGCCTATTTCTAGTTTTTAACCATATTTTTATCTCACACCATGCTGGATAGACTGCAAATGAGCAGTACCTAAGTTACAAAAGACAGTTCAATTAGTTTTTCAAAGTCAGTTTCTTTTCCCATGTTTTATTTTGAGAATAAACAGATCCAAAGTTATAAAACACTTACAAAACAAACAAAACACGCCACAGTATTTAAATATGTTTACTCCAAATAAACACACAACAAACAAAAATCTATACCAAAAAACGGATCATTTTTCTGATGTAGTGTATTTGCAAATTCGGATGACGGATGACGGATTCGGACGTCGGATGACGGATTCGGATGTAAAATCGGACAGGTATATTCGCCTCTTTATCAAGTGGTTTTTGGTTTTTGTACAACAAACAAAATGCAGAATACTGATATTTCATAAACACCAGTGGCAAACACTGAAAGGTTTGCAGTTTTGTGATCCCAGAAGTGGATAGGTGTAGTAATATTTATTGGTTTTTCTTTGTACAATAATATAGTTCTATTTAAATATAAATAGTGGACAAGTAAATCCATTTTGTGACAAGAAATCATTATGCAGGATGTGGGCTTCATGTGCACTTATGTACTTCTTCACATGTATTTATTTGTAAAAAAGAACATATTGGGTGGTGTGTGCTAATTTTGAGTTACTTTCAGTGATTTTTCTAACCTTTACAGTAATTCCTCCAAAGTAGTCCCAAATATGTGTTCGTTTACTCCGACAATTCCTTGCAACATCAGTTAGGGTTTGTTGGCTTTGAAAAACTGTGAGGATGAGGTAAATCATGTAAAATGTGTAAATGCGGACATGTAAACAAGGCTGACAGGCATTGCTGCAAATAGTGAAATCCAATCATTTAAACTATATTCTAATAGAATAATAGTCGTATTAATCTGAAAATATGTGTGGTTTACAGAATGTACATAAAACCAAATGTCAAGTCAGTTACAAACTGCATATGTCCAATAAAGGAATATATCTCCAACTGTTCATTTAGCTGTACTGCTGCTACACCAGTTTCAGTATAACTTTGATGATTTATGGTTGCTGAAATATTTTCATGTTGAGAAGATCCTTATTCTCTGGAGTTAGTAGTTTTATTTGGAGCTTGAAAGTTGCAGGACCTTATCAGTTCTGAATATATATCAGTCAAATAAACGTGTACAAGGAAAAAAATTCAAGGGCATGAATAGAGATGATTTTTTTTGCCTTAATATATGTTTTCTGTTTCTTGGAAGAAACCTGATATTGTATAATCGTTTCATTTTATTTAATGAGTTAAGACAGAAAATTAATGTAAAAGCCTTTTATGATGTGCAGGGCACAGACTGCCATGAAAACTCGGCTCAGAGGTGCTCAGAAGGGACATAATTTACTGAAGAAAAAATCTGATGCATTGACAATTAGATTCAGACGTATTCTCAAGAAAATTATTGAGGTTTGTACATTTTCCTACTTTTATGTTAAATTTAGTGTGCTTGAAATTAGTATATGATATTGGTCTAATTATTGAAAATTTTTCAAAATTGGATAAATGTGCATCTATTGCTGTCAAATTTGTGTATTTACCGGTATTTATATAGATCTATATTACATACCTAATGTAATGTATCCTTGGACTTTTGTGGCTGGTTAGGATTTTCTTGAAATTATATTAAGATTCCAAGATTCTTTGAGTTCATGTTAAATTTATTTCCGTGAAAATATTAGTTACTGGTGTTGTTTTACTTTATCCAACTTTTAGACTAAAACTCTGATGGGAGATGTTATGAAAAATGCATCATTTTCATTGGCAGAAGCCAAATTTGCCATGGGAGATTTCAACCACCTAGTTATTCAGAATGTTACTAAAGCACAAATTAAAGTGAGATCAAAGAAAGATAATGTAGCAGGTAAGACTGTATGTTATCTTACCAAGATATTTGTTGTTTGGAAAGTTACATTCAGTAAAAATTATACATTATGACATGGAGATTTTGTTCTGTCTGAAATTTTATTTTTGCAGTGCATGATTATTTAAGAAAGAGTATTTCTGTTTTTACCCCACAGCCCTTGACGGCTGTCGGGGTATTGTTTTCACCCATGGTGTCCGGATTTTTGGGTGGGTGGGCTGGCGGTGGGAAAAAGTTTGTCTGGGCTATATCTCAGAAACTGTAAGGTGTAGGAAGTTGATACTTGGTAGGGACATTGGCTAGGATGTGTAGGTGTGCAACGTCATGGTGTGACCTTGATTTGACCTTTGACCTTGCCGTAGTGACCTTGACCTATAAAATTTTGTCAGGGCTATATCTCGGAAACCATAAGTGTAGGAAGTTGGTACTTGGTAGGGACATTGGTTTGGGGGTGTAGGTGTGCAACGTCATGGTGTGACTTTGATTTGACCTTTGACCTTGCTGTAGTGACCTTAACCTATAAAATCTTGTCCGGGCTATATCTCGGAAACCGTAAGGTGTAGGAAGTTAATACTTGGTAGGGACATTGGTTAGGGGGTATAGGTGTGCAATGTTATGGTGTGACCTTGATTTGATCTTTGACCTTGCCATAGTGACCTTGACCTATAAAATCTTGTCTGGGCTATATCTCAGAAACCATAAGGTGTAGGAAGTTATTTACTAGGGACATTGGTTAGGGGGTGTAGGTGTGCAACGTCATGGTCTGACCTCGATTTGACTTTTGACCTTGCTGTAGTGACCTTGACCTATAAAATCTTGTCCGGGCTATATCTCGGAAACCGTAAGGTGTAGGAAGTTGATGCTTGGTAGGGACATTGGTTAGGGGTTGTAGGTGTGCAGCATCATGGTGTGACCTTGATTTGACCTTTGACCATGTCGTAGTGACCTTGACCTTTAAAATCTTGTTGCACCTTTGGGTCTGTCTTTTGATGCAGATGAAGCACTGTTAAAGTCCTACTTTGTACTGATACAGTATTTCTATATCTCATGGTGTTAAATATATTTCCCTAGGCTGTGGGGTACGGGCATCTGTGATGCTATTTTTATCTAGGGTTGGCCATCTCGGGCCAACCCTAGATACTGTTATGGGATTTTGCGAGTCTTTTTTCATGAATTTCGGGCGTTTCGAGTGGGAACTAATTGCCGTTTTCGGATCGTTTTGAATAATTTCAACTAGTAAACGTTCTGTAACTGTCACAGTTTTCGATCTTTTGTAATTAAGATTTGTGGAGGGATTTTTATTATTGACCTCAGCAACCTAATTAAAAACAGGAAATGAACTGTGCTGATAAGATCTATTTGGACCGCGTTTCTCTTGAAAACATCTTTTCTTTAGTAAAATCTACTAAATCTCAGAAAAAACGTCTTTTAATTAGTCTGGTACCCTCTCCATTTTTCTTCTGGGACCCCCGGGAAATTGTAAGTTGTATGAACTGAAAATATTTTCAGGAGACAATGATAACCTGGGGCCGGTTTCATGAAAAGTCTCAGTTTGAGACCAGTTTTGGGCTGAGTCTTGGTCTCAAATCTGAGACTTTTGTCTTGGCTGAGTTTTTGGCTCAAATTGATTTCACAAAAGGTGACTCAGCTGAGACTGGTCTTAAGTCATAGTCTCAACTTTTAAATTTAATTTAAGACGCTTCCTTGGTTTGTTTTTTATGCAAGTGCATTTATTTCATCGTCATTATCGATTTAAATTGCATTAACACTGATAACACATGAAAAAAAATTGATATAATATTATTGGTAACAAGCCAATTGTTTGAAACTCAACTGAGACTGAGTCAAGCTTTGAGTCCCCACTTGAGACTAGTCACTTGACAATGAGCAAAAAAGCATGTCAATTCCATTGACTTTTCTTATTATGAATATTGAATATGTAGTTGTAATTAGTAAGCAAAATAAAAATATAATATTTCAAGATTCAACAAATTCATTTTCATGCAAATTATATTGCTTTATACACAAGTATTTGGATGACAAACTTTGGACTCAAAATTTGAGACACCTCCTTGGTGGGCTCAAAATTGAGTCCATGACTGAGCCAAATCTCAAGTTGAGCCTGTTTGTGAAATGCTTTGAGTCTGAGTCCACAGGCTCAGCAAAATATTTACAATATTTGAGCCCAAAGTCTCAGATTTGAGCCTGAGACCAGACTTAAGTCCTTTCATGAAACCGGCCCCTGATGACTGGGTTCTGGGGCTATATTCACAAAAGGAATCAGAGAAGAATATTATTATTATTTGCTCTATATAGTAATTTTTAAAACAATTATCTTAATATTGGACCAATTTTCCTCAAATCAAAAGGAACATAACCTCTAGAAATTTGCCTATAAATTGGTATAGATATTATATTGCTAGCTTCAATAAAAACAATCACAAAAATTATTTTAAACAGAGTTCCAGCAAGATTGTGGATCACAACAGGTGTTCTTGTTCTTCAAATATTTAAAAAAAGTCACACCGGTTATTTCAATAAATATGATATAATTAATATACTATAACACAATAAAATGATATAGAGTTAGGGATATTTAAATATGGACTTCTTTATTATGTGGATTTAATTTTGTCAAAGGTCAAAGTTGTGATTTTTATGTCTCATGCAACAGCAACAGCCAGGATCATATTATGACAGGTACTCTGCATTGTCATATGGGGGAGTCATACCTACACAGAGGTGACAGCCTATCATTAGATGTCAAACCTGCTAACCCACAAGGACATTCTATTTTGTCAAGCATAAGAAATCATATCTGAAGCACTAAACTATTCCCACTAAAGGTAGCACAAGTGATAAACGTGCCTTTCCTCTCAGTTAATCACTCATATTTAGTGTTTTATGTCATTTTTATTGCATTAAATTCCATACATAAGTCACAGAGAAGAATATTATTTATTATTATTTGCTGTGCATAGTAATGTTTAAAACAATTATCTTAATATTGGACCAATTTTCCTCAAATCAAAAGGAACATAACCTCTAGAAAAATTTGCCTTTAAATTGGTATAGATATTATATTGCTAGCTTCAATATAACAATCACAAAAATTATTTTAAACAGAGTTCCAGCAAGTTTGTGGATCGCAACAGGTGTTCGTGTTCTCCAAATATTTTTTAAAAAGTCACACCAGTTATTGCAATAAATATGATATAATTAATATACTATAACACAATAAAATAATATAGAGTTAGGGATATTTAAATATGGACTTCTTTCTTATGTGGATTTAATTTTGTCAAAGGTCAAAGTTGTGATTTTTATGTCTCATGCAACAGCAACAGCCAGGGTCATATTATGACGGGTACTCTGCATTGTCATTTGGGGGAGTCATACCTACACAGAGGTGACAGCCTATCATTAGATGTCAAACCTGCTAACCCACAAGGACATTCTATTTTGTCAAGCATAAGAAATCATATCTGAAACACTAAACTATTCCCACTAAAGGTAGCACAAGTGATAAAGCGTTCCTTTCCTCTCAGTTAATCACACATATTTAGTGTTTGATGTCATTTTTATTGCATTAAATTTCATACGCAAGTCACAGAGAAGAATATTATTTATTATTATTTGCTGTGCATAGTAATTTTTAAAACAATTATCTTAATATTGGACCAATTTTCCTCAAATCAAAAGGAACATAACCTCTAGAAATTTGCCTATAAATTGGTATAGATATTATATTGCTAGCTTCAATAAAAACAATCACAAAAATTATTTTAAACAGAGTTCCAGCAAGATTGTGGATCACAACAGGTGTTCTTGTTCTTCAAATATTTTTAAAAAGTCACACCAGTTATTTCAATAAATACGATATAATTAATATACTATAACACAATAAAATGATATAGAGTTAGGGATATTTAAATATGGACTTCTTTATTATGTGGATTTAATTTTGTCAAAGGTCAAAGTTGTGATTTTTATGTCTCATGCAACAGCAACAGCCAGGATCATATTATGACAGGTACTCTGCATTGTCATTTGGGGGAGTCATACCTACACAGAGGTGACAGCCTATCATCAGATGTCAAACCTGCTAACCCACAAGGACATTCTATTTTGTCAAGCATAAGAAATCGTATCTGAAGCACTAAACTATTCCCACTAAAGGTAGCACAAGTGATAAAGCGTGCCTTTCCTCTCAGTTAATCACACATATATAGTGTTGTATGTCATTTTTATTGCATTAAATTCCATACACAAGTCACAGAGAAGAATATTATTGTTTGCTGTGCTTAGTAATTTTTAAAACAAGTGTCTTGCACAATATTGGACCAATTTTCCTCAAATCAAAAAGAACATAACCTCTAGAAATTTGCCTTCAAATTGGTATAGATATTATATTGCTAGCTGCAATAAAACAATCACAAAAAATATTTTAAATGGAGTTCCAGCAAGATTGTGCATCGCAACAGGTGTTTGTGTTCTTCAAATATTTTTAAGAGTCACACCAGTTATTGCAATAAATATGATATAATTAATGTACTATAACACAATAAAATGATATAGAGTTAGCTATATTTAAATATGGACTGCTTTATGATGTGGATTTAATTTTGTCAAAGTTGTGATTTTTATGTCTTATGCAACAGCAACAGTCAGGGTCATATTATGACAGCACTCTGCATTGTCATTTGGGGGAGTCATACCTACACAGAGGTGACAGCCTATCATTAGATGTCAGACCTGCTAACCCACGAGGGCATTCTATTTTGTCAAGCATAAGAAATATCTGAAGCACTAAACTATTCCCACTAAAGGTAGCACAAGTGATAAAGTCTGCCTTTCCTCTCAGTTAATCACACATATTTAGTGTGTGATGTCATTTTTATGGCATTAAATTCCATACACAAGTCACAGAGAAGAATATTATTATTTGCTGTGCATAGTACTTTTTAAAACAAGTGTCTTAGACAATATTGGACCAATTTTCCTCAAATCAAAAAGAACATAGCCTCTAGAAATTTGCCTTTAAATTGGTATTAATATTATATTTCTAGCTTCAATAAAACTATCACAAAAAATTATTTTAAACAAAGTTCCAGCAAGATTGTGGATCGCAACAGGCGTTTGTGTTCTTCAAATATTTTTGAAAGAGTCACACCAGTTACTGTAATAAATATGATACAATTAATATACTATAACAATAAAAACATATAGAGTAAGGGATATTTAAATGTGGACTTCTTTATGATGTGGATTTAATTTTGTCAAAGGTCAAAGTTGTGATTTTTATGTCTCATGCAACAGCAACAGCCAGGGTCATATTATGACAGGTACTCTGCATTGTCATTTGGGGGAGTCATACCTACACAGAGGTGACAGCCTATCATTAGATGTCAAACCTGCTAACCCACAAGGACATTCTATTTTGTCAAGCATAAGAAATCATATCTGAAGCACTAAACTATTCCTACTAAAGGTAGCACAAGTGATAAAGCCTGCCTTACCTCTCAGTTAATCACACATATTTAGTGTTTGATGTCATTTTTATTGCATTAAATTCCATACACAAGTCACAGAGAAGAATATTGTTTATTATTTTTTGCTGTGGATAGTAATTTTTAAAACAATTATCTTAATATTGGACCAATTTTCCTCAAATCAAAAGTACCATAACCTCTAGAAATTTGCCTTTAAATTGGTATAGATATTATATTGCTAGCTTCAATAAAACAATCACAAAAAAAATATTTTAAACAGAGTTCCAGCAAGATTGTAGATCACAACAAGTGTTTGTGTTCTTCAAATATTTTTAAAAAAACTCACAAGTTATTGCAATAAATATGATATAATTAATGTACTGTAACACAATAAAAACATATAGAGTAAGGGATATTTAAATATGGACTTCTTTATTATGTGGATTTAATTTTGTCAAAGGTCAAAGTTGTGATTGTTATTGCTTATGCAACAGCAACAGCCAGGGTCGTATTATGACAGGTACTCTGCATTGTCATTTGGGGGAGTCATACCTACACAGAGGTGACAGCCTATCATTAGATGTCAAACCTGCTAACCCACAAGGACTTTCTATTTTGTCAAGCATAAGAAATATCTGAAGCACTGTGGTCTAAATTCTCTGTGTGATATGAAAACAACTGATTCCATTTCAGAATTGTGACAAAGCTGAATAACTGTTCAGGTCAATCCAGAAGTGTCTTCTGATATTTCCCAGTGAAGGTAGCACGAGTGATAAAGCCTACCTTCCCTCTCAGTTAATCACACATATACAGTGTTGTATGTCATTTTTGTTGCATTAAATTCCATACACAAGTCACAGAAGAATATTGTTGTTTGCTGTGCTGAGTAATTTTTAAAACAAGTGTCTTGGACAATATTGGACCAATTTTCCTCAAATCAAAAAGAACATAACCTCTAGAAATTTGCCTTTAAATTGGTATAGATATTATATTGCTAGCTTCAATAAAACAGTCACAAAAATATTTTAAATAGAGTTCCAGCAAGATTGTGGATCGCAACAGGTGTTTGTGTCCTTCAAATATTTTTAAGAGTCACACCAGTTATTGCAATAAATATGATATAATTAATGTACTATAACACAATAAAATGATATAGAGTTAGCTATATTTAAATATGGACTGCTTTATGATGTGGATTTAATTTTGTCAAAGTTGTGATTTTTATGTCTTATGCAACAGCAACAGTCAGGGTCATATTATGACAGCACTCTGCATTGTCATTTGGGGGAGTCATACCTACACAGAGGTGACAGCCTATCATTAGATGTCAGACCTGCTAACCCACGAGGGCATTCTATTTTGTCAAGCATAAGAAATATCTGAAGCACTAAACTATTCCCACTAAAGGTAGCACAAGTGATAAAGTCTGCCTTTCCTCTCAGTTAATCACACATATTTAGTGTGTGATGTCATTTTTATGGCATTAAATTCCATACACAAGTCACAGAGAAGAATATTGTTTATTATTTTTTGCTGTGGATAGTAATTTTTAAAACAATTATCTTAATATTGGACCAATTTTCCTCAAATCAAAAGTACCATAACCTCTAGAAATTTGCCTTTAAATTGGTATAGATATTATATTGCTAGCTTCAATAAAACAATCACAAAAAAAATATTTTAAACAGAGTTCCAGCAAGATTGTAGATCACAACAAGTGTTTGTGTTCTTCAAATATTTTTAAAAAAACTCACAAGTTATTGCAATAAATATGATATAATTAATGTACTGTAACACAATAAAAACATATAGAGTAAGGGATATTTAAATATGGACTTCTTTATTATGTGGATTTAATTTTGTCAAAGGTCAAAGTTGTGATTTTTATGTCTCATGCAACAGCAACAGCCAGGATCATATTATGACAGGTACTCTGCATTGTCATTTGGGGGAGTCATACCTACACAGAGGTGACAGCCTATCATCAGATGTCAAACCTGCTAACCCACAAGGACATTCTATTTTGTCAAGCATAAGAAATCGTATCTGAAGCACTAAACTATTCCCACTAAAGGTAGCACAAGTGATAAAGCGTGCCTTTCCTCTCAGTTAATCACACATATATAGTGTTGTATGTCATTTTTATTGCATTAAATTCCATACACAAGTCACAGAGAAGAATATTATTGTTTGCTGTGCTTAGTAATTTTTAAAACAAGTGTCTTGCACAATATTGGACCAATTTTCCTCAAATCAAAAAGAACATAACCTCTAGAAATTTGCCTTCAAATTGGTATAGATATTATATTGCTAGCTGCAATAAAACAATCACAAAAAATATTTTAAATGGAGTTCCAGCAAGATTGTGCATCGCAACAGGTGTTTGTGTTCTTCAAATATTTTTAAGAGTCACACCAGTTATTGCAATAAATATGATATAATTAATGTACTATAACACAATAAAATGATATAGAGTTAGCTATATTTAAATATGGACTGCTTTATGATGTGGATTTAATTTTGTCAAAGTTGTGATTTTTATGTCTTATGCAACAGCAACAGTCAGGGTCATATTATGACAGCACTCTGCATTGTCATTTCGGGGAGTCATACCTACACAGAGGTGACAGCCTATCATTAGATGTCAAATCTGCTAACCCACAAGGACATTCTATTTTGTCAAGCATAAGAAATCATATCTGAAGCACTAAACTATTCCTACTAAAGGTAGCACAAGTGATAAAGCCTGCCTTACCTCTCAGTTAATCACACATATTTAGTGTTTGATGTCATTTTTATTGCATTAAATTCCATACACAAGTCACAGAGAAGAATATTGTTTATTATTTTTTGCTGTGGATAGTAATTTTTAAAACAATTATCTTAATATTGGACCAATTTTCCTCAAATCAAAAGTACCATAACCTCTAGAAATTTGCCTTTAAATTGGTATAGATATTATATTGCTAGCTTCAATAAAACAATCACAAAAAAAATATTTTAAACAGAGTTCCAGCAAGATTGTAGATCACAACAAGTGTTTGTGTTCTTCAAATATTTTTAAAAAAACTCACAAGTTATTGCAATAAATATGATATAATTAATGTACTGTAACACAATAAAAACATATAGAGTAAGGGATATTTAAATATGGACTTCTTTATTATGTGGATTTAATTTTGTCAAAGGTCAAAGTTGTGATTGTTATTGCTTATGCAACAGCAACAGCCAGGGTCGTATTATGACAGGTACTCTGCATTGTCATTTGGGGGAGTCATACCTACACAGAGGTGACAGCCTATCATTAGATGTCAAACCTGCTAACCCACAAGGCCTTTCTATTTTGTCAAGCATAAGAAATATCTGAAGCACTGTGGTCTAAATTCTCTGTGTGATATGAAAACAACTGATTCCATTTCAGAACTGTGACAAAGCTGAATAACTGTTCAGGTCAATCCAGAAGTGTCTTCTGATATTTCCCAGTGAAGGTAGCACGAGTGATAAAGCCTACCTTCCCTCTCAGTTAATCACACATATACAGTGTTGTATGTCATTTTTGTTGCATTAAATTCCATACACAAGTCACAGAAGAATATTGTTGTTTGCTGTGCTGAGTAATTTTTAAAACAAGTGTCTTGGACAATATTGGACCAATTTTCCTCAAATCAAAAAGAACATAACCTCTAGAAATTTGCCTTTAAATTGGTATAGATATTATATTGCTAGCTTCAATAAAACAGTCACAAAAATATTTTAAATAGAGTTCCAGCAAGATTGTGGATCGCAACAGGTGTTTGTGTCCTTCAAATATTTTTAAGAGTCACACCAGTTATTGCAATAAATATGATATAATTAATGTACTATAACACAATAAAATGATATAGAGGTAGGGATATTTAAATATGGACTTCTTTATGATGTGAATTTAATTTTGTCAAAGGTCAAAGTTGTGATTTTTATGTCTCATGCAACAGCAACAGCCAGGGTCATATTAAGACAGGTACTCTGCATTGTCACTTTGGGGAGTCATACCTACACAGAGGTGACAGCCTATCATTAGATGTCAAACCTGCTAACCCACAAGGACATTCTATTTTGTCAAGCATAAGAAATATCTGAAGCACTAAACTATTCCCACTAAAGGTAGCACAAGTGATAAACCCTACGTTTTCTCTCAGTTAATCACACATATTTAGTGTTTGATGTCATTATGTCCACCCCCCTGGGGGGTGGATATATTATTTTTGCTTTTTTCGCCGTCCGATGTCCGGCGTCAGATGTCCGATGTCCGGCGTCCGGCGTCACGCATGGTTTCCGCTCATTTAAAGGAAAAGTATTAGAGCTATTGTCACCAAATTTGGTATGCAGGCTTATTGGGTCAGTAGCTTGCTTGGGATTGCTTTTGGCTGTTGTACCTCTTTTGCTTACTGAGTAATACTTAAGTACAGCTATTTTCAGTACCCATTGGTTTCCGTGCATTTAAGCCAAGATAATTTTACTACAAGATATTTTACTACAATTTTGAATACAAGATTGTTATGTCCATAGCTCGCTTGGTATTGCATTTGGGACTGATAGCTTTGTCAGTACATGAGTAATAGCCATTTAGGTACTTCATTGTGTATTTTCAGTACTACTTTTGAGTAATTTGCTAATATCTCAGAAACCGTAAGAGATAGAGCGATTTCGACAGAATTTTTGACTCACAGGGTAGTAGAAGAGTATTCTGTACAAAATTGAAAATTTTCAATTTTCGCCACTTTTGGCGGCCATCTTGAATTTTTGCGAAAAACGAAAAAATCTTAATATCTCCTTAACCGTGCGAGATAGAGCGATTTCGTCGAAATTTTCGACCCACAGGGTATCTAAGGAATGTAATCTTTGCAATTTTCAAAAAATTTCCCCTCCCCAAAAATGGCGGCCATTTTGAATTTTCGAATTTTTGCCAAAAATGGCAAAACACAAATTTGCTTCTATCTCCTTAACCGTGCGAGATAGAGCGATTTCGGCAAAATTTTCGACCCACAGGGTATCTGGGCATTGTACTCTTGGTAATTTTCCAAAAATTTTCCCCTCCCCAAAAATGGCGGCCATTTTGAATTTTCGAATTTTTGCCAAAAATGGCAAAACACAAATTTGCTTCTATCTCCTTAACCGTGCGAGATAGAGCGATTTCGGCAAAATTTTCGACCCATAGGGTATCTAAGGAGTGTACTCTTTGCAATTTTCCAAAAATTTTCCCCTCCCCAAAAATGGCGGCCATTTTGAATTTTCGAATTTTTGCCAAAAATGGCAAAACACAAATTTGCTTCTATCTCCTTAACCGTGCGAGATAGAGCGATTTCATCAAAAATTTCGACCCACAGGGTATCTGAGCATTGTACTGTTGGTAATTTTTAAAAAATTTTCCCCTCCCCAAAAATGGCGGCCATTTTGAATTTTAGAATTTTTGCCAAAAATGGCAAAACACTAATTTGCTTCTATCTCCTTAACCGTGCGAGATAGAGCGATTTCGGCAAAATTTTCGACCCACAGGGTATCTGACAATTCTACTCTTGCAAATTTTTAAAAAATTTTCCCCTCCCCAAAGATGGCGGCCATTTTGAATTTTAGAATTTTTGCCAAAAATGGCAAAACACAAATTTGCTTCTATCTCCTTAACTGTGTGAGATAGAGCGATTTCGTCGAAATTTTCAACCCACAGGGTATCTAAGGAGTGTACTCTTTGCAATTTTCAAAAAATTTTCCCCTCCCCAAAAATGGCGGCCATTTTGAATTTTAGAATTTTTGCCAAAAATGGCAAAACACTAATTTGCTTCTATCTCCTTAACCGTGCGAGATAGAGCGATTTCGGCAAAATTTTCGACCCACAGGGTATCTGACAATTCTACTCTTGCAAATTTTTAAAAAATTTTCCCCTCCCCAAAGATGGCGGCCATTTTGAATTTTAGAATTTTTGCCAAAAATGGCAAAACACAAATTTGCTTCTATCTCCTTAACTGTGTGAGATAGAGCGATTTCGTCGAAATTTTCAACCCACAGGGTATCTGAGGAGTGTACTCTTTGCAATTTTCAAAAAATTTTCCCCTCCCCAAAAATGGCGGCCATTTTGAATTTTTGCCAAAAATGGCAAAACACAAATTTCCTTCTATCTCCTTAACCGTGCGAGATAGAGCGATTTCGTCGAAATTTTCGACCCACAGGGTATCTAAGGAATGTAATCTTTACAATTTTCAAAAAATTTTCCCCTCCCCAAAAATGGCGGCCATTTTGAATTTTAGAATTTTTGCCAAAAATGGCAAAACACAAATTTGCTTCTATCTCCTTAACCGTGCGAGATAGAGCGATTTCGGCAAAATTTTCGACCCACAGGGTATCTGAGCATTGTACTGTTGGTAATTTTTAAAAAATTTTCCCCTCCCCAAAAATGGCGGCCATTTTGAATTTTCGAATTTTTGCCAAAAATGGCAAAACACAAATTTCCTTCTATCTCCTTAACCGTGCGAGATAGAGCGATTTCGTCAAAATTTTCGACCCACAGGGTATCTAAGGAGTGTACTCTTTGCAATTTTCCCAAAATTTTCCCCTCCCCAAAAATGGCGGCCATTTTGAATTTTCGAATTTTTGCCAAAAATGGCAAAACACAAATTTGCTTCTATCTCCTTAACCGTGCGAGATAGAGCGATTTCGTCAAAAATTTCGACCCACAGGGTATCTGAGCATTCTACTCTTGGTAATTTTCCAAAAATTTTCCCCTCCCCAAAAATGGCGGCCATTTTGAATTTTAGAATTTTTGCCAAAAATGGCAAAACCCTAATTTGCTTCTATCTCCTTAACCGTGTGAGATAGAGCGATTTCGTCGAAATTTTCAACCCACAGGGTATCTAAGGAGTGTACTCTTTGCAATTTTCAAAAAATTTTCCCCTCCCCAAAAATGGCGGCCATTTTGAATTTTTGCCAAAAATGGCAAAACACAAATTTGCTTCTATCTCCTTAACCGTGCCAGATAGAGCGATTTCGTCGAAATTTTCGACTCACAGGGTATTTAAGGAATGTAATCTTTACAATTTTCAAAAAATTTTCCCCTCCCCAAAAATGGCGGCCATTTTGAATTTTAGAATTTTTGCCAAAAATGGCAAAACACAAATTTGCTTCTATCTCCTTAACCGTGCGAGATAGAGCGATTTCGGCAAAATTTTCGACCCACAGGGTATCTGAGCATTGTACTGTTGGTAATTTTTAAAAAATTTTCCCCTCCCCAAAAATGGCGGCCATTTTGAATTTTCGAATTTTTGCCAAAAATGGCAAAACACAAATTTCCTTCTATCTCCTTAACCGTGCGAGATAGAGCGATTTCGTCAAAATTTTCGACCCACAGGGTATCTAAGGAGTGTACTCTTTGCAATTTTCCAAAAATTTTCCCCTCCCCAAAAATGGCGGCCATTTTGAATTTTCGAATTTTTGCCAAAAATGGCAAAACACAAATTTGCTTCTATCTCCTTAACCGTGCGAGATAGAGCGATTTCGTCGAAATTTTCAACCCACAGGGTATCTAAGGAGTGTACTCTTTGCAATTTTCAAAAAATTTTCCCCTCCCCAAAAATGGCGGCCATTTTGAATTTTTGCCAAAAATGGCAAAACACAAATTTGCTTCTATCTCCTTAACCGTGCGAGATAGAGCGATTTCGTCGAAATTTTCGACTCACAGGGTATTTAAGGAATGTAATCTTTACAATTTTCAAAAAATTTTCCCCTCCCCAAAAATGGCGGCCATTTTGAATTTTAGAATTTTTGCCAAAAATGGCAAAACACAAATTTGCTTCTATCTCCTTAACCGTGCCAGATAGAGTGATTTCGTCGAAATTTTCGACCCACAGGGTATCTAAGGAATGTAATCTTTGCAATTTTCCAAAAATTTTCCCCTCCCCAAAAATTGCGGCCATTTTGAATTTTCGAATTTTTGCCAAAAATGGCAAAACACAAATTTGCTTCTATCTCCTTAACCGTGCGAGATAGAGCGATTTCGTCAAAAATTTCGAGCCACAGGGTATCTGAGCATTGTACTGTTGGTAATTTTTAAAAAATTTGCCCCTCCCCAAAGATGGCGGCCATTTTGAATTTTAGAATTTTTGCCAAAAATGGCAAAACACAAATTTGCTTCTATCTCCTTAACTGTGTGAGATAGAGCGATTTCGTCGAAATTTTCAACCCACAGGGTATCTACGGAGTGTACTCTTTGCAATTTTCCAAAAATTTTCCCCTCCCCAAAAATGGCGGCCATTTTGAATTTTTGCCAAAAATGGCAAAACACAAATTTGCTTCTATCTCCTTAACCGTGCGAAATAGAGCGATTTCGTCGAAATTTTCGACCCACAGGGTATTTAAGGAATGTAATCTTTACAATTTTCAAAAAAAATTTCCCCTCCCCAAAAATGGCGGCCATTTTGAATTTTCGAATTTTTGCCAAAAATGGCAAAACACAAATTTGCTTCTATCTCCTTAACTGTGTGAGATAGAGCGATTTCGTCAAAGATTTCAACCCACAGGGTATCTGAGCATTGTACTCTTGGTAATTTTTAAAAAATTTGCCCCTCCCCAAAAATGGCGGCCATTTTGAATTTTAGAATTTTTGTCAAAAATGGCAAAACACTAATTTGCTTCTATCTCCTTAACCGTGCAAGATAGAGCGATTTCGGCAAAATTTTCAACCCACAGGGTATCTAAGGAGTGTACTCTTTGCAATTTTCCAAAAATTTCCCCCTCCCCAAAAATGGCGGCCATTTTGAATTTTTGCCAAAAATGGCAAAACACAAATTTCCTTCTATCTCCTTAACCGTGCGAGATAGAGCGATTTCGTCGAAATTTTCGACCCACAGGGTATTTAAGGAATGTAATCTTTACAATTTTCAAAAAAAAATTCCCCTCCCCAAAAATGGCGGCCATTTTGAATTTTCGAATTTTTGCCAAAAATGGCAAAACACAAATTTGCTTCTATCTCCTTAACCATGCGAGATAGAGCGATTTCGTTAAAATTTTCGACCCACAGGGTATCTAAGGAATGTAATCTTTGCAATTTTCAAAAAATTTTCCCCTCCCCAAAAATGGCGGCCATTTTGAATTTCGAATTTTTACCAACAATGGCAAAACACAAATTTGCTTCTATCTCCTTAACCGTGTGAGATAGAGCGATTTCGGCGAAATTTTCGACCCAAGGGGTATCTAAGAAATGTACTCTTTGCAATTTTCCAAAAATTTTCCCCTCCCCACATATGGCGGCCATTTTGAATTTTCGAATTTTTGCCAAAAATGGAAAAACACAAACTGGCCTTAACCGTGCAAAATAGAGTTATTTCGTTGAAATTTTCGACCCATAGGCTATCTAAGAAATGTACTCTTGGCAATTTTCAAAAAATTTTCCTTTTCCCAAAATTGGCGGCCATTTTGAATTTTCGAATTTTGCCAAAAATAGATAAACAGTAATTTGCTTCTATCTTCTTAACAAAAGGTTGATAGGGTGGACATTACACATGATAATGTGTGTTCTTCTATGCTATCCTGTTTCTATTCATATGTCGCAGCTACAAGCAACAGAGCGTCCTATTTCTAGTTTTTATTGCATTAAGCTCCATACACAAGTCACAGAGAAGAAGATTATTATTTGCTATGCATAGTAATTTTTAAAACAAGTGTCTTGGACAATATTGGATCAATTTTCCTCAACTCAAAAAGAACATGACCTCTAGAAATTTGCCTTTAAATTGGTATAGATATTATATTGCTAGCTTCAATAAAACAATCACAAAAAAATTATTTTAAACAGAGTTCCAGCAAGATTGTGGATCGCAACAGGCATTTGTGTTCTTCAAATATTTTTGAAAGAGTCACACCAGTTATTGCAATAAATATGATACAATTAATATACTATAACAATAAAAACATATAGGGTAAGGGATATTTAAATATGGACTTCTTTATGAATTGGATTTAATTCTGTCAAAGGTCAAAGTTGTGATTTTTATGTCTCATGCAACAGCCAGGGTCATAATATGCATTGTCATTTGGGGGAGTCATACCTACACAGATGTGACAGCCTATCATCAGATGTCAAACCTGCTAACCCACAAGGACATTCTATTTTGTCAAGCATAAGAAATCATATCTGAAGCACTAAACTATTCCCACTAAAGGTAGCACAAGTGATAAAGCATGCCTTCCCTCTCAGTTAATCACACATGTTTAGTGTTTGATGTCATTTTTATTGCACTAAATTCCATACACAAGTCACAGAGAAGAATATTGTTTATTATTATTTGCTGTGCATAGTAATTTTTAAAACAGTTATCTTAATATTGGACCAATTTTCCTCAAATCAAAAGGAACATAACCTCTAGAAATTTGCCTTTAAATTGGTATAGATATTATATTGCTAGCTTCAATGAAACAATCACAAAAATTATTTTAAACCGAGTTCCAGCAAGATTGTGGATCGCAACAGGTGTTCATGTTCTTCAAATATTTTTTAAAAAGTCACACCAGTTATTGTAATAACTATGATATAATAAATACACTATAACACAATAAAATGATATAGAGTTAGGGATATTTAAATACAGGCTTCTTTATTATGTGGATTTAATTTGTCAAAAAAGTTGTAATTTTTATGTCTCATGCAACAGCAACAGTCAGGGTCATTTTATGACAGGTACTCTGCATTATTATTTGGGAGAGTCATACCTACACAGAGGTGACAGCCTATCATTAGATGTCAAACCTGCTAACCCACAAGGCCTTTCTATTTTGTCAAGCATAAGAAATATCTGAAGCACTGTGGTCTAAGTTCTCTATGTGTGATATGAAAACAACTGATTCCACCACAGAACTGTGACAAAGCTGAATAACTGTTCAGGTCAATGCAAAAGTGCCTTCTGATATTCCCCAATAAAGGTAGCACGAGTGATAAAGTGTGCCTTTCATATCAGTTTATCACACCTATTTAGTGTCATATATCATTTGTATTTCATAAATCCATACACAATTCACAGAGGAAAATTGTTTTAATTGAATATTATATTTTGCATTTCCTGTTCATTGCTGTACATACTAACTTTTAAAAGTAGTATCTTGGCCAATATATTGCCAAACTTTTTCAAATCAAGGGAATATAACTTAGGGTACATGTCTAAAATGCTTGTTAAAATTTCAATTCGAATATTAACACCAGGTTTCATACCCACTTCTCGGGGAGTCGTTTTCGTTGTAAAATATTATTCAGGGGCCGATTTCACAAAGGGACTTAAGTCCAGATTTAGGCTTAAATCTAAGACTTTGGTCTTAAATTTTGTCAAAAAACTGCTAAGTCTGTGGTCTTTGACTTAGCGGATTTCACAAAGCAGCTAAGTCCATGAAATTGCTAAGTCAGTGGACTTAACTTTTAAGTCTGGGAGGTAGTGGGCTTAAATTTTGTAAAGAGGACTTAAATATGGCCGCCATAAACTTTTCTCCACTTCAAAATTTGAAATGGCTGTAAATAAATTATAATTATGCAGAACACCTCACTAAAGTAGTGTTTGGGAAGTTTATATGTGCTAACAAGGTTTTCAATTTCAAAACAGCACTTATCCTTAGATAAAATACATTAAATGAAGAATATGTGGCATCAATATTATGTTTTGAATAGATACAAAAGGTCACATGACACAGAAAACCACTGTGGTTATATGATAAGCCTGGACTTAGCTAAGTCACCTTTGTGAAATCCATTTTTACCCCACAGCCCTTAAGGGCTGTCGGGGTATTGTTTTCACCCATGGTGTCCGGATGAGCGGGCGGGCGGGTGGGCGTCCGGGCAGGCGGGTGGGCGGGCGGCGGGAAATAGTTTGTTCGGGCTGTATCTCAGAAACCGTAAGGTGTAGGAAGTTGATACTTGGTAGGGACATTGGTTAGGGGGTGTAGTTGTGCAACGTCATGGTCTGACCTTGATTTGACCTTTGACCTTGCCGTAGTCACCTTGACCTATAAATTCTTGTCCAGGCTATATCTCGGAAACTGTAAGGTATAGGAAGTTGATATTTGGTAGGGACATTGGTTAGGGGATGTAGGTGTGCAACATCATGGTGTGACCTTGATTTGACCTTTGACCTTGCCGTAGTGACCTTGACCTATAAAATCTTGTCCAGGCTATATCTCAGAAACCGTAAGGTGTAGGAAGTTAATATTTTGTAGGGATATTGGTTAGGAGGTGTAGGTGTGCAACGTCATGGTCTGACCTTGATTTGACCTTTGACCTTGCCATAGTGGCCTTGACCTATAAAATCTTGTTCGGGCTATATCTCGGAAACCGTAAGGTGTAGGAAGTTGATATTTGGTAGGGACATTTGCTAGGGGGTGTAGGTGTGCAGTATCATGGTCTGACCTTGATTTAACCTTTGACCTTGCCGTTTTGGCCTTGACCTATAAAATCTTGTTCGGGCTATATCTCAGAAACCGTAAGGTGTAGGAAGTTGATACTTGGTAGGGATATTGGTTAGGGGGTGTAGGTGTGCAATGTCATGGTCTGACCTTGATTTGACCTTTGACCTTGCCATAGTGACCTTGACCTATAAATGTTGTCCGGGGTATATCTCAGAAACCGTAAGGTGTAGGAAGTTGGTACTTGGTAGGGACATTGGTTAGGGTGTGTAGGTGTGCAACGTCATGGTCTGACCAGGATTTGACCTTTGACCTTGCCATAGTGACCTTGAGTTTAAAAATTTTGTTCGGGCTGTATCTCAGAAACCGTAAGGTGTAGGAAGTTGATACTTGGTAGGGACATTGGTTAGGGGGTGTAGGTGTGCAACGTCATGGTCTGACCTTGATTTGACCTTTGACCTTGCCGTAGTGACCTTGAGTTTGAAAATCTTGTCCGGGCTGTATCTCGGAAACCGTAAGGTGTAGGAAGTTGATACTTGGTAGGGACATTGGTTAGGGGGTGTAGTTGTGCAACGTCATGGTCTGACCTTGATTTGACCTTTGACCTTGCCGTAGTCACCTTGACCTATAAATTCTTGTCCAGGCTATATCTCGGAAACTGTAAGGTATAGGAAGTTGATATTTGGTAGGGACATTGGTTAGGGGATGTAGGTGTGCAACATCATGGTGTGACCTTGATTTGACCTTTGACCTTGCCGTAGTGACCTTGACCTATAAAATCTTGTCCGGGCTATATCTTGGAAACCGTAGGGTTGAGGAAGTTGATACTTGGTAGGGACATTGGTTAGGGGCTGTAGGTGTGTATTATCATGGTGTCACCTTAATTTGACCTTTGACCTTGTCCTAGTGACCTTGACCTATAAAATCTTGTTGCACCTTTGGGTCTCTCTTTTGATGCAGATTAAGCACTGTTAAAGTGATATTAGAATTTATTAAGAATTTTACTTTCATAACTTCCCATTGTAAGAGATAGAATTTCATCAAGTGAGCCACAGATTTTGCTCCAACACCACACATAAGCATTCATTAAATGTATTACCACTTCTATATGCATGGTAATATTCAAACCATCTAAACCATAATTTGGCCATGCAGATGTAGATAAAGAGGGTTGAATTTTAGTTTGCTGATTAATGCTGTCATCTTGTTATTGAATTATCCTGTTTTAATACTTCATCTTTATATGCATGATCTTTCTTTTTTGACAGTGCTCTGAAAGTATCCTAAAGTTTATACTGATACAGTACTTCTGTATCTCATGGTGTTGAAAATATTTCCCTAGGCTGTGGGGTACGGGCATCTCTGATGCTATTTTTCTAGCTAAGACCAAAGTCTTAGATTTAAGTCCAAGACTTAGCCAATAAAGGGACTTAGTTTAAGTCCTTTAGTGAAATCGGCCCAGGTTCTGCACAGGGCAATAAAGTCACCTTTGGAGGCACTCCAGGGTGGTTCTCTGAAGCATCTGACTTTCAGAACAGTTTTCCTTCTAGCCCTGGGTTCAAGCAATCACAGAAGAGATATGCACACATGGTTCCACTTATTTTCCAAACTAAAATTCAACTAGCAAAGGATGGACCTGATAGTGTGGGCCCCGATAGTCAGTCCAGGTTTTCAGGGTACCAGTCTGAAAAGCTTCTTCAAGCCCACCATCCACGCATGCGCATTCCTCTATTTTCGATTTCTGACACTTCAAAACTTCAAATATTGCCAGAAGACGTAAGAAAAGGGTTAAATATGAAAGAAATAATAAAATAAATATGAAATATGTCGCTTATTGATGTGTAAGAAGAAATATTCCCGAAAAATGTCGAAATCTGCATATTTGGGTAAAATCTTGCATTATCGCCCACGGCGAAGCGATGAACAAGAAATATGCTGGTAGTTTTCACCTTAAACCAGCCTTTCTATTTGTAAAATATTGTCAGGAAACCCCCTTAAAGAACTGCCGTGTCTGCGCATATTTGCTCATTAATATTAATGAGGTAGGTCCGCTGATAGGAAATATGCTGGTAGTTTTCATCTTAAACCAGCCTTTCTATTTGTATAATATTATCAGGAAACCCCCTTAAATAACCGCCATGCCATGACCGCGCATATTTGCTCATTAATATTAATGAGGCAGGTCCGTGAACAGGAAATATGCTGGATTTTTTCTGAGTAATTATATGATTTTTTTAGCACAAATTATATGCGGTATAATATATTTCTTAATTTAAATGTAAGATCGTCGAATCCACCGTATGCAAGGATAATGAGGCAAGTCCGTGAACAGGAAATATGCTGGCAGTTTTCATCTTAAACCAGCATTGTAAAATATTGTCACGAAAACCCCTAAAAAAACTGCGGTGACTGCTCATATTTGCTCATTAATATTAATGAGGTAAGTCCGTGAACAGGAAATATGCTGGTAGTTTTCGTCTTAAACCTGCCCCTCAATGAACTGCCTTGAGTGCACATGTTTGGTCATTAATATTAATGAGGCAAGTCCGTGGACAGCAAATATGCTGGTCGTTTTCATTTTAAACCAGCCTTGTAAAACTGAAGTATTATTAACCACGAATCTATAATATATTTACCGCGAATCTTCCAATATTGACCGCATATCTTCCTGACCGCGTATATTCCAGATACCCAGTACTACTGCTTCTAGGCATAAGTTGGCCGCGGTCATAAGTTGGCCACCACTAATTTAATTGGGCCAAACAGACAAATAAGTCTTTGTACAGTGTTTAAAATGAACAAAAAGTATAAATCTAATAATAATGGACTATTTACGATTGCAATCAGCTTTTAAATTTGTAGCAATTTTAAGTTTTGGTGATGGTGGCCAACTTATGACAGCGGCCAACTTATGCCCAGAAGCAGTAGTATATTATAAATTTCAAAGAAAACTGGTTTAAGATTAAATATCAGTGAACTTCCTGTCCACAGACTTGCCTCATTAATATTAATGACGAAATATGAGGTCCAGAATTTCTTAAATAAATAGAAAAAAAAGGGCTGGTTTATGATCAAATACCAGTGAACTTCCTGTCCACGGACCTGCCTCATTAATATTAATGAGGAAATATGACCTGATCAAATTTCTTGGACGAGGGTTTAGTACTGTACTGTAAGTTCACGTCAAGAGTTTTGTTTATCAGTATACAGAAGTATTTGATAAATTTCAAAGAAAAGCTGGTGTAAGATTAAATACCAGTACACTTCCTGTCCGTGGACCTGCCTCATTAACATTAATGAGGAAATATGAGATCATAGATTTTCTCGAATAAATAGAAAAAAAGGCTGGTTTATGATTAAATACCAGTGAACTTCCAGTGCACGGACCTGCCTCATTAATATTAATGAGGAAATATTACCTAATCAAATTTCTTGGATGGGCGTTTACTACTGTACTGTAAGTTCACGCCAAGAGATTTGTTTATCATAATCCAGCAGTATTTCATAGATTTTAAAGAAAAGCTGGTTTCAGATTAAATACCAGTGCACTTCCTGTCCACGGGCCTGCCTCATTAATATTAAAGAGGAAATATGAGGTCACAGAATTTCTTGGATCAATAAATAAAAGGCTGGATTACGATTAAATACCAGTGAACTTCTGTCTATGGACCTGCCTCATTAATATTAATAAGGAAATATGACTTAGTTGAATTTCTTGGATGGGGGTTTACTGCTGTACTGTAACTTCATGCCAAGAGTTTTGTTTATCGGTATCCATATGCTTTGACCTTCAAAACATTTTCAATATTGGTCCACTGTTGGAAATACACTGGTTAAAATTCTTATTTATTTATAATAAAAATATTTTCTAAAATGGTTAAAAAGTGAGTTAAAAATTGTGAGCTCACTGAAATCACTGAAAATATATAATGATGATTAAATTTTGACAAAGTTTCCCAAAATCCCTTATTACTGCTCACTGACATATTGAACAAAAATCCACTGTTGGCCCAAGGGTGGCCCTCTGTTGGCAAATTCTAGAGTCTGAAGACTGCTTGGAAAGCCACCGTTGGTCCAACCGTAGGAAACTGGTGAACATGCAACCAATAGCCGCCAGTAATTGCTATGTTATAGCTGACCCAAAAGTAGCTGAATAACATATTATACAACATTTTCTGAATGTAATAGTTTTCAAGTTACAAGTGAACCACTATGTCCTTGGGCCTTGAAAGCTATCGCATTTGGAAAATTTTATTTAAATGTATTATTCGCTAACTTATGGGTCAGCTATAACATAATGAAATTGCAGACCTTATCTGCCACTGTGGCCTAGCGGGTAACACACTTGTCTAGGAACCCAGAGGACGTGTGTTCAAACCCAGGTACAGGCAGATACATAATGGCTTGGATGACCACTTAAAATAGCGGTCCTCTGCCATTGGATCCTATCCCCAGTGGCAGGCTAAAGAACCTCAAGGACGTTGATAAATGGTCATCCTTGAGCCTCTATCTTCCAGTTAGGGGAATATCAGTTCCTTGTGAGTTGGGACTGTACCTGTGCAGTTGCATGGGTTAAATAGCGCTTTGAGTCCTGTAGTATATGGAGATATTGCGCTGAGTATAAATATAATTACAATTACAATAATAGACCTGTAGCTCATTGCATAGCTAAGCAAAACTACTTTCAGGTTCTCACTGTCAAATAAATCAGTTGTAACTTCAAAACTATGGAATTCAGAGTATTTTGTCTAAATATGTTATTCCCCTACCTTTGGGTCAGCTATAACACAGAGAAATTGTACACCTATAGCTCATTGCATAGCTGAGCAATAGCTACTTTAAGGTTCTTACTGTTGACTAAATCAGTTGTTCACTTGAAAACTCTTTCATTTACAGTATTTCTTTAAATATGTTATGCATCTTCTTTTGTGTGAGCTATATCGTATTAAAATTGCAGCCCTATTACTGATTGCTTAGCTGAGCAAAAGCTACTTTGACTTGTGCCTCATTGCATCACTGAGTAATAGCTACTTTGATAAACCTGTCGAGTAAATCAGTTATAACTTGAAAACTATTACATTTAGAATATTTTGTTTAAGTAAGTTATTCCCCTACTTTTGAGTAAGCTACAACATAGAAAAATACCAAATCTGTGGCTTATTTCATAGCTGAGCAATAGCTATTTTGAGGTTCTCATTATTGAGTAAATCAGTTGTAACTTGAAATTTATTGGTTTACAGTATTTGTTTAAATATGTTGTACACCTACTTTTGGGTTAACTATAACATACTGTAGTTACAGACCTATAGCTCATGGCATAGGTGAGCAATTGCTACTTTCGGGCTGTTGGGGTATTGTTTTCACCCATAGTGTCCAGATGGGAGGGCAGGTGGCGGGAGAAAGTTTGTCTGGGCTGTATCTCAGAAACCGCCAGGTGTAGGAAGTTGATACTTGGTAGGGACACTTGTAAGTGTGCAACATCATGGCCTGACCTTCCTTTGACCTTGCCATAGTGACCTTGAGTTTCGAAATCTTGTTCGGGCTATATCTTGGAAACGTAAGGTGTAGGAAGTTGATACTTTGTAGGGGCATTGGTTAGGGGGTGTAGGTGTGCAACGTCATGGTGTGATCTTAATTTGACCTTCTGTAGTGACCTTGACCTATAAAATCTTGTCCGGACTATATCTCGGAAACTGTAAGGTTTAGGAAGTTGATACTTGGTAGGGAGATTGCTTTGGGCGTGTAGGAATGCAACGTCATGGTCTGACCTTGATTTGACCTTTCTGTAGTGACCTTGACCTATAAAATCTTGTCCGGGCTATATCTCAGAAACCGTAAGATGTAGGAAGTTTATACTTGGTAGGAACATTGGTTTTATGCACAACCACTCTCTGTAAACCTTTCAGACATGAAACACACATTAAGCCATTCCACTCTGCCAAACCCTAGATATGTGACCGATTCATTCGGTCACTGATTGCTTGTTTTAAGTATTATGTCCACCCCCTGGGGGGTGGATATATTATTTTTAGTGATCTCAACGGGTACCCGGATATCCGGGTACCCGAACCCTGAATACTTACCCGAATCTGAAATCTCATACCCGAGTACCCGAATCTAAGCTTAACTCTGTAAATATCGCCCACATTGGCTGACCAAGTACAGACGTATGTGAACTTCATTAATTCACTTTAAAATTAAACTATTCAATTAAAATGCATAATAATATTGTTTTTCACCCTTGTACACCGTTTATAGTAATTTATTTGTCTTTTATTTTAGTTGTTTATACATTGTCAAATACCGGAACCCTTTGAAAATCGTCAGTATATCAACACAGTTTCTTAATTCCGAGTCCATAAAACGCTGTATATTGGCCATATATAGTGACATGCACTCCTTAAATAAATATGAGTACAATATTTTCACACAGTAGTTAATAATTTTACGTTAATCAAATTAACTTACCAACCTGAAATAACAATAAAGTTTCAATTCCGAAACTACATTCGAGCAGTAGTGTAATGCTTTTGTGATAGGTCATGTGACTCCATTTTTATATAAACAACCGTGTTTTGAATGTACAGAAGTCTTTTTTGTTTAACCTTTCTTCCGTGCAATATTGTTTTGAATGCAAAACCGTGGCCAACAAGAAATAAAGCAAATGGTTGCATCCCATTATTTCTGTAGGTTTTAAGTCTGTAAATATGGAGATATTTGTAGCTTCAGCTATTATCGCTCATCGGCGCGGATACCCGGGTACCCGCCCGCTGAAACCACTGCATACCCGGTCCTAGTAAAAAGGGTTTGTTGAGAACACTAATTATTTTTGCTTTTTCTGCCGTCCGGCGTCACGCATGGTTTCCGCTCATTTAAAGGAAAAGTATTAGAGCTATTGTCACCAAATTTGGTATGCAGGCTTATTGGGTCAGTAGCTTGCTTGGGATTGCTTTTGGCTGTTGTACCTCTTTTGCTTACTGAGTAATACTTAAGTACAGCTATTTTCAGTACCCATTGGTTTCCGTGCATTTAAGCCAAAATAATTATTTTACTAAAAGATATTTTACTACAATTTTGAATACAAGATTGTTATGCCCATAGCTCGCTTGGTATTGCATTTGGGACTGATAGCTTTGTCAGTACATGAGTAATAGCCATTTAGGTACTTCATTGTGTATTTTCAGTACCACTTTTGAGTAATTTGCTAATATCTCAGAAACCGTAAGAGATAGAGCGATTTCGACAGAATTTTTGACCCACAGGGTAGTAGAAAAGTATTCTATACAAAATTGAAAAATTTCAATTTTCGCCACTTTTGGCGGCCATCTTGAATTTTTGCGGAAAAACAAAAAATGTTAATATCTTGGAAACCGTAAGAGATAGAGCGATTTCGACAGAATTTTTGACCCGTAGGGTAGTAGGAAAGTATTCTATACAAAATTGAAAAATTTCAATTTTCGCCACTTTTGGCGGCCATCTTGAATTTTTGCAAAAAACGAAAAAATCTGAATATCTCAGAAACCGTAAGAGATAGAGCGATTTGGACAGAATTTTTGACCCATAGGGTAGTAGGAAAGTATTCTATACAAAATTGAAAAATTTCAATTTTCGCCACTTTTGGCGGCCATCTTGAATTTTTGCGGAAAAACAAAAAAATGTTAATATCTCGGAAACCGTAAGAGATAGAGCGATTTCGACAGAATTTTTGACCCACAGGGTATGGAGAGAGTATTCTATGTGAAATTGAAAAATTTCAATTTCGCCACTTTTGGTGGCCATCTTGGATTTTTGCGGAAAACTGAAAATGTTAATATCTCGGAAACCGCAAGAGATAGAGTGATTTTAACAGAATTTTTGACCCGTAGGGTGATAGCAAAGTATCCTATACAAAATTGAAAAAATTTCAATTTTTTCGCCACTTTTGGCGGCCATCTTGGATTTTTGCGGAAAACCCCAAAATGTTAATATCTCGGAAACCGTAAGAGATAGAGCGATTTGGACAGAATTTTTAACCCATATGGTAGTAGAGGAGTATTCTATGTGAATTTGAAACATTTCAATTTTCGCCACTTTTGGCAGTCATCTTGTTTCGTAGAAATTTTCAACCCACAGGGTATCTAATCAATGTACTATTGGCAATTTTCAAAATATTTTACTCTCCCCAAAAATGGCGGCCATTTTGAATTTTTCAGTTTTTGCCTAAAATGAAAAAACCCAAATTTGCTTCTGTCTCCTTAACCGTGCGAGATAGAGCGATTTCAATGAACCCACAGGGTATCTGACCAGTGTACCCTTGGCAGTTTTCAAAAAATATTCCTCTTCCCACATATGGCAGCCATTTTGAATTTTTGCCAAAAATTGAAAAACGGAAATTCGCTTCTATCTCCTTAACCATGCAAGATAGAGCGATTTCGTCAAAATTTTCTACCCAACCAATGCAAAAAGGCATGAAGCTGAAATAATTTACATGTATACTAATAAATATTTAAGCATCATTGATATATTTTACAGATGAAACAGGGCCTTGTAAGATTACTGTACAATTTTTGTAAAAGGTTGATAGGGTGGACATTACACATGATAATGTGTGTTCTTCTATGCTATCCTGTTTCTATTCATATGTTGCAGCTACAAGCAATAGGGCTTCCTATTTCTAGTTTTCTACTGTTAAAAATAGCAAATATTTATTTCAGTATTATTTTTGACTGACATTTCACAAACTGTGCATTTCTAAAATTCACTGATTATTTTAGTTTTGTTGATACCATGTTTCTGAAATCTTTGTTTCATTTGTTAACTACATGACCATATCAGTTAAGCTCCAGTTTATTTGCTGTGCCTTTTTATTCATAATGGTGTGATTGAAATTGCTTGAAATTTACATTACAGGTGTTATTTTGCCCATGTTTGAACCATATACAGATGGGACTGATAGTGAGTATTTCATCCTTAAAATTATTCATTTGCAATGGAATTTTGAAAAAATGCTTGTATTCCTGTAGGATCATTGTTGGTCAACACCTGTTGAATTCGAATAACAGGTGTTCAAAGACATATTTATTGTTGATACTTATGCATAAATTAAAATGTTATGCATTATGATGTCATGTCTGATATATGTATCTGTTACAGCTTTTTCTGTATTGATCCAAGTGATTTAAAACAATTAAAATTGTCTCTTAATTCCTCTACATGTAAGTAAAAGTTTTATATGTCACACCAGCTGTATAGTTTAGTCTGTGTTAAACATTAAGTAATTATAAACTTACTGATCTGGAATACACCAGTGATTATTGTGACATGTACCATTAAGGGGTGTCGGTTTTGTGTCATTCTAGGCTATGAATTGACTGGCTTATCTCGGGGTGGTCAACAGATAGACAGGTTAAAGAAAAACTATGCAAAAGCCATTGAGTTACTCGTACAACTAGCCTCTCTTCAAACTTCCTTTGTCACACTGGATGAAGCCATTAAAGTGACCAACAGAAGAGTGAATGCAATAGAATATGGTGAGGAGCCACAAGTGTCTGTTTTGTTGTCATAAACTGTGATAAATTGAATTTTGAGGGAACAGATCTTACTTTTGTTTAACTAAGATGTCCAAGAAAGAGGGGAAGTTTCAATAGAATTTCAAAGTAGTTTAGCCTACAACAGATTATAAACTGTTATTTTAAATTTAAATCTTATGAAAAGTGTTTTCGCCTGTTACTTTTACTCCCTTGGCCAAGGAGGTTATGTAATTGTCGGTGTGCATTTCTCTGATTGTTTGTCTGTTTGCAAAATAACTCCAAAAATTGTGTACAGGTTTTGATAAAATTTTCAGAGAAATGTTGACAACATGTAAGGAACAAATTATTAAATTTTGGTTGTGAACCTGATCACTGTGTGGATTCAGGAATTATGTCCACCCCCCTGGGGGGTGGATATATTATTTTTGCTTTTTTCGCCGTCCGATGTCCGATGTCCGGCGTCACGCATGATTTCCGCTCATTTAAAGGAAAAGTATTAGAGCTATTGTCACCAAATTTGGTATGCAGGCTTATTGGGTCAGTAGCTTGCTTGGGATTGCTTTTGGCTGTTGTACCTCTTTTGCTTACTGAGTAATACTTAAGTACAGCTATTTTCAGTACCCATTGGTTTCCGTGCATTTAAGCCAAAATAATTAAAGATATTTTACTACAATTTTGAATACAAGATTGTTATGTCCATAGCTCGCTTGGTATTGCATTTGGGACTGATAGCTTTGTCAATGTGACTGGCGCTTGAGTGAAGGCGACTTTCACACAAGGTAGTGATATTATGCAAAATAATGTAGTTACATTTCTGAGTTAAAACTATACTTGAATGTCAACTTCATTGTGAATGTCTATAGCACATACTGGATTAGTTGTCTAGACACTTGTTCAATCAAAACAATCAAAAACTATGGATTAATATTTGTGTTTCTAAATGATCATACAGGAATATATATCACTAAAATGGATACAACAGAGCACATGTTTCCTAAAAGTTCAGTAAGTACAATCCTGTCATGCACATAGTCTATTTATGTACTGTGAAAACTGTGTGATAGTTATGACTCACACATACAAAACAACTCAAGTGGTACATGTAAATGCATTTTTCTAACTTGCTGGTTATCCCACTAACAGAAAGTACCACACATAATGACAGCTTCAGTGTAACATCTGCAAAAAGTGATCAAGTAAAAAGAGAAAACAATAGCCAGGCAGAGGCGCATTTTTGGCAAAAAAATTCTAAAAATGGATTAATACCCAGCAAAATCACATACACCAGAGAAGAACTTTTACAAATTCATAAAAATGTGGAACACGATAGGAGATATCGTATACTGGATGGAAAAACCATTGTCAAAATCAGAGAGTATAGACTGAACAAGAGGAGGCAGAGAGGTCGTCCTGGAGGAGCAAAGAAGAACCCTAAATTCCAGGCAGCGTGCAACACCAAGAACAATGTCAACTTAAACAATCTCGTCCAAATACCACTAACACAGGAACCAAATAAACATAAGAGCCAAGTCAAGCTAGGCGTACTCAATGCAAGATCTGTGAGAAACAAAGATGTATTAATTAAAGACTATTTAACTGACAGTAGCATTGACATCTGTGTAATAAGTGAAACATGGCTTCAAGATTATGATGACTATTGGATAAAAGCTTGTGAACTGAATAGAGATGGATATTCTATGGTTACATCACATAGGATGGGTCGTCCTGGTGGGGGGCTGGCTTGTGTTTGTCGCAACAGATTCAAAGTTAAGCAACTCTACTGCGGAACTAAAAGATCATTTGAGTATGCACTGTGGAATATAATGGTAAATAATTCAGACTCTGTTAACCTTGTAGGCATATACCATCCTCCACCGTCAACAAAAAACCCTCCAAACTCTGTGTTCATAGATGAGTTTTCAGTTTTTCTTTCTGAAAACATTATGCACCTTCCAAACCTTGTAATAACTGGAGATTTCAACATGAGAGTTAATGACTCAGAAGACCATGATGTCAATGTGTTTACAGACACTATGCATTCTCTTGGATTAGACCAACATGTTCATTTCCAAACACACAATCAGGGAAACACAGTTGACCTTATTTTTACAGAATGTTTTAGCAAAGTAAATATTACTGGGTGTATCCAAGGTCCCTATATATCAGACCATTGTGCTGTTACATGCATAACATCATTGAAAAAGAGTGATGTTGAGCGTCAGAAAGTCAAATTTAGGAAGCTAAAAGACATGAATGGTACAAAAATAATTAAAGAAATGAATCTAGAAAAAATTCTCCAGGAAAATGACATCAATGATATAATAAATCAGTTTGATGCTGAAGCAACTAAAGCCATGAATAAGCTCGTTCCAGTAAAAGAAAAGACAGTCACGATAAGGGAAAAAAATCCATGGTATACTGAAGAAATTCGGCAACAAAAAAGAGTGTTCCGCAACAGAGAAAGAATTTGGAAAAGATATAGATCAAAAGAAACGTGGTTAGCCCTTCAAGAAGAAAGACGTAAATACAAAAAGATGCTTATTACAGCAAAACATGAAAAAATCAAAAACTTAGTTAATGAGTGTGGCAGTGATTCCAAAAGGCTCTATAAATTAGTGGATGAAATAACAGGAAAGAAATCTGAAAACAAACTTCCAGCAGATAAAAGTGATCGAGAATTGGCTGATGAATTCGCTAACTTTTTTATGGAGAAAATATTGAAGATACGTGATAGTTTAAAAGACCAACCCACATACTCTCCTCTTAGTCATGGCAGTGTTCCCTCTTTGGATTCTTTTAAAGAATTAACTGATGACGAAGTGAAAAAGATTATTTGCTCAATGGCCACAAAATCATGTGAAATTGACAGTCTCCCCACCAAATTCATTAAGGATGGCTTACACGACATACTACCAGTAATAACAAAGATAGTGAATGTTTCCTTGAAAAATGGATCATTTGCCAATGCTTGGAAAACTGCCACTGTAAGACCCCTTCTAAAGAAGCCTGACCTGGATCTAGTACCAAAGAACTACAGGCCTGTGAGCAACCTTAGCTTCATTTCAAAGGTGGTTGAAAAAGCTATGTTACAACAGTTCAATGCTCACTGTGAAGCTAATTTATTAATGCCAGACTACCAATCAGCATATAGGACTAACTACAGTTGTGAAACAGCTATAACTAGATTAGTCAATGACATACTTTGGGCGATGGAGAACCAAAATGTAGCAGTCTTGTCCGCAATTGATCTCAGTGCAGCTTTCGATACTGTAGATCACAATATACTGCTGGAAGTTTTGAAGGTAAAATTTGGCATTTCTGGCACTGCCTTAGACTGGTTCAACAATTACCTGAGACCCAGATACTGTAAAGTCAATGTGGGCTGTGAATATTCATCACCAAAAGAACTGTACTTTTCTGTCCCTCAAGGTTCCTGTGCTGGACCAGTCTTGTATCTGGTATATGCAAGTACTATGAGAGAAATAGTTCCCACCTCAATATCATTATATGGATATGCAGATGACCATGCTCTAATGAACTGTTTTAAATCTGGTGACTTATGTGCTGAACTAGAGTGCATCGATGATATTGAAAATACAATGGAAAATGTGAAAGAATGGATGGATTGTAATCGATTAAAGATGAATAGTACAAAAACTGAGTTTATTTTATTTGGAAATAAAAAACAACTTCAAAAGTGTGAAACAAAATCCATCACTGTTGCAGGAGAAATAGTTCAGAAAACCTCAAAAATTAAATATCTTGGAGTCCAACTGGATGAGTCTCTTTCCATGAAGTCCCACATTGCAAATAAATGTAGAGTTGCAATGTTAAACATTCAGAGAATTAAATTTATCAGACCATCACTTTCTGTTGAAACATGCCAAACACTTGTACAAGGTTTAGTCATCTCACACCTTGATTATGCTAATGCAACCTTGGCTGGACTACCATCATATTTAATTGGCAGGGTTCAAAAAGTCCAAAATACTGCTGCCAAATCAATACTGAATAAGAACAAGTTTGACAGTTCAACTGAATGCATGAAGGAGTTACACTGGCTACCCATCAGAGCCAGAATAGAATTCAAAGTATTGATGCTAGTCTACAAATGCCTGCAAAACAAAGCACCTTTGTACCTGAGAAACCTCATAAAGAAAAAGGAGTGCAGAAGAGAGGGTCTGAGATCAAGTGAAGATGATTTGATGCTGGAAGTTCCACATACTCTCAAGAAAATCTATGCCAGTCGATCATTCAGTGTTTATGGTCCAGAGCTATGGAACAGATTGCCATACAACATTAGGAGTCAAAATACACTTCAAAAGTTCAAGAGTGACTTAAAAACTCATCTGTTTACAAGAGAATATAATGCCTAAATAATAATAACTGTGCTCAGATTGGATTTATGGTACTTTGTTGTCATAGGCTTGGAAGTATTGTAAAGCGCATTCGATATGCTTATTGTGTTTGATTTGCGCTATAGAAATGTATAATTCTAATTCTAATTCTAATTCTACATGAGTAATAGCCATTTAGGTACTTCATTGTGTATTTTCAGTACTACTTTTGAGTAATTTGCTTCTATCCCCTTAACCGTGCGAGATAGAGCGATTTCATCGAAATTTTCGACCCACAGGGTATCTAAGGAATGCAATCTTTGCAATTTTCAAAAAATTTTCCCCTCCCCAAAAATGGCGGCCATTTTGAATTTTCGAATTTTTGCCAAAAATGGCAAAACACAAATTTCCTTCTATCTCCTTAACCGTGCGAGATAGAGCGATTTCGTCGAAATTTTCGACCCAGAGGGTATCTACGGAATGCAAACTTTGCAATTTTCAAAAAATTTTCCCCTCCCCAAAAATGGCGGCCATTTTGAATTTTCGAATTTTTGCCAAAAATGGCAAAACACAAATTTCCTTCTATCTCCTTAACCGTGCCAGATAGAGCGATTTCGTCAAAATTTTCGACCCACAGGGTATCTGAGCATTGTACTCTTGGTAATTTTTAAAAAATTTTCCCCTCCCCAAAAATGGCGGCCATTTTGAATTTTCGAATTTTTGCCAAAAATGGCAAAACACTAATTTGCTTCTATCTCCTTAACCGTGCGAGATAGAGCGATTTCGGCAAAATTTTCGACGCACAGGGTATCTCAGCAATGCAATCTTTGCAATTTTCCAAAAATTTTCCCCTCCCCAAAAATGGCGGCCATTTTGAATTTTCGAATTTTTGCCAAAAATGGCAAAACACAAATTTGCTTCTATCTCCTTAACCGTGCCAGATAGAGCGATTTCGTCGAAATTTTCGACCCACAGGCTAACTAAGGAATGCAATCTTTGCAATTTTCAAAAAATTTTCCCCTCCCCAAAAATGGCGGCCATTTTGAATTTTCGAATTTTTGCCAAAAATGGCAAAACACAAATTTGCTTCTATCTCCTTAACCGTGCCAGATAGAGCGATTTCGTCGAAATTTTCGACCCACAGGGTATCTGAGCATTGTACTCTTGGTAATTTTTAAAAAATTTTCCCCTCCCCAAAAATGGCGGCCATTTTGAATTTTCGAATCTTTGCCAAAAATGGCAAAACACTAATTTCCTTCTATCTCCTTAACCGTGCGAGATAGAGTGATTTCGTCGAAATTTTCGACCCACAGGGTATCTAAGGAATGCAATCTTTGCAATTCTCCAAAAATTTTCCCCTCCCCAAAAATGGCGGCCATTTTGAATTTTCGAATTTTTGCCAAAAATGGCAAAACACAAATTTGCTTCTATCTCCTTAACCGTGCCAGATAGAGCGATTTCGTCAAAATTTTCGACCCACAGGGTATCTGAGCATTGTACTCTTGGTAATTTTAAAAAAATTTTCCCCTCCCCAAAAATGGCGGCCATTTTGAATTTTCGAATTTTTGCCAAAAATGGCAAAACACATTTGCTTCTATCTCCTTAACCATGCGAGATAGAGCCATTTCGTCGAAATTTTCGACCCACAGGGTATCTAAGGAATGCAATCTTTGCAATTTTCCAAAAAAATTTCCCCTCCCCAAAAATGGCGGCCATTTTAAATTTTCGAATTTTTGCCAAAAATGGCAAAACACAAATTTGCTTCTATCTCCTTAACCGTGCGAGATAGAGCGATTTCGTCAAAATTTTCGACCCACAGGTACTTCAGCATTGTATTCTTGGCAATTTAAAAAAAAATTTCCCCTCCCCTAAAATGGCGGCCATTTTGAATTTTCAAATTTTTGTCAAAAATGGCAAAACACAAATTTGCTTCTATCTCCTTAACCATGCGAGATAGAGCGATTTCGTCGAAATTTTCAACCCACAGGGTATCTAAGGAATGTAATCTTTGCAATTTTCAAAAAATTTTCCCCTCCCCAAAAATGGCAGCCATTTTGAATTTTCGAATTTTTGCCCAAAATGGAAAAACACAAACTGGCCTTAACCGTGCAAAATAGAGTTATTTCGTTGAAATTTTCGACCCATAGGGTATCTAAGAAATGTACTCTTGGCAATTTTCAAAAAAATTTCCTTTTCCCAAAAATGGCGGCCATTTTGAATTTTCAAATTTTTGCCAAAAATAGAAAAACAGGAATTTGCTTCTATCTTCTTAACCGTGCAAGATAGAGTGATTTCGTCAAAATTTTCAACCCAACCAATGCAAAAAGGCATGAAGCTGAAATAATTTACATCTACACTAACAAGTATTTAAGCATCATTGATATATTTTACAAATGAAACAGGGTCTTGTAAGACTACTGTACAATTTGGACAAAAGGTTCATGGGTGGACATTACACATGATAATGTGTGTTCTTCTATGCTATCCTGTTTCTATTCGCATCTACTATCAACAGGGCGGCCTATTTCTAGTTTTTTAATGGATTTATTTATCATTGCCCTTATAAGCAGTGTTAGGTGTTGGGCATTGGCAGATATATTTAAACTAATTTGGTTTCACAAAAACTCCACATATCCATGAATCCGAAACTCACATTTAAAACCGTGTTGTTGGTGAAATGGAAATTTATATCTTCAGAACTAAAAGTGGTAGTTTCTCAGACGTGTAAGTTTTGAGCTTTTCCCTAAAGGAGACAATAGATGTTGCATTGCATACATTGTCTGGTAGGTCATTCCAAATCTTAGAAGCATTAAGGGCAAAGCTATTACCAAAGTGTTTGATTTGTAAAGTGAAGAGTGAAAATGGAGGAACTGCCAGGTACTGGTGGTCAGGTTGATTATGCCTGGTTGTTCTGTAGGAGCAACTGCCCAGAAACAAGTATGGCCCAAAATAGCTCAGGGAGCCACTATGCTGAAATTTGTACTGATGGTCAGGTTGATTATGCCTGGTTGTTCCGTAGGAGCAACTGCCCAGAAACAAGTATGGCCCAAAATAGCTCAGGGAGCCACTATGCTGAAATTTGTACTGATGGTCAGGTTGATTATGCCTGGTTGTTCTGTAGGAGCAACTGTCCAGAAACAAGTATGGTCCAAAATAGCTCAGGGAGCCACTATGCTGAAATTTGTACTGATGGTCAGGTTGATTATGCCTGGTTGTTCTGTAGGAGCAACTGTCCAGAAACAAGTATGGTCCAAAATAGCTCAGGGAGCCACTATGCCGAAATTTGTGGACTGATGTTGCAGTTTTGAACATGCAACGGTACTCAACAGGCAACCAGTGGAGTCACTTAAGGATGGCTGTTAGATGGGCATACTTTCTATGATTTGTGACTATACGTGCATGAGTACTCTGAATACACTGCAGCTTATGTAGGTTGAAAATTGACAAACTTCTGAACAGAGGGCTCCAATAGTCCAAACAACTACTGACTAAGGTATTTGCAGCAATGACTGCCACTTCATGGATAAGTTGCTGTGATTTGACAGAGGTCACGCATTTGGAGGAATCAGGCCCCACAAGTCCTGCGAACATGTTCTTAGCAGAAGTCTACATCAAACCACACTCCTAGGTTTCTCAGTAGTGATATTTGAATGCTTTTTTATAGTCTGAGGCATGGACTGTTCAGTTTTAAGAGTGCTAATTCCTGTTTCTGTGTTTTTTGTTATCACTGAAAATTGATAAATTAACTGAAGAATCAGGGAAGATATGTAGCTATGTTTATTGTTTCAAATAGTACAAGATCAGGCTTGTGTGATAGTGATGTTCGTAGAAATGTTGATGCATTAATGAGGAAATTGTGTCATATACATGTATTTTTAAGCATGTGTCATTGTATGTTTTCAGTAATTATTCCAAGGATAGAAAGAACTTTGGCGTACATAGTATCAGAATTAGATGAAGGAGAAAGAGAAGACTTCTACAGGTACATTCCTTTTTTTCTGGCACAAACAGAACTTTTAACTTTTTGTGGGAAAACAAATTTTATTTGAAAAGAGATCATACAAACTAGAAGTTTTTACCTTGATAAATGTTTCTATTATTTTACCTTCAAGTTAGGTTATAGTTTATTTTGCAAATTAATGGTGGCTTATTGTATCCACCGGATGCTTCCGCTGGATACTTTGGTTTAGCGTCCGCTACGCCGCCGCCGCGCGTAGAGAGATTTTCGGCGTTAACGCTCTAAGAGGAAAACAGCAGCAGCTAGGTTCACCAAATTTGCAGGATATCTTCATTGGGGGGTAAGCTTCTCTGGGAAGGAAAATAGCCTCATTCTGAAAAACAAGATGGCCGCCACGGGCATTTCTTTGAAAATAATCTACATTTTTCTACTGGCTGTTCCTCATAGGTAGAAGGTTGAATCTCTTCATAGGTGATATGTATGACACATATACATGTCCTCTACAACCTTGCACACATTTGACCTTGAAGCTCCTAACTCAAGGTCATCCACGGAGTGCTGAAGTAACCCACATAGAGGACTTTAAAAGTGCCTATATCTCCCTTATTATTGGTCCTAGAGGTTTGCAATGTGAAGCCAACCTATAGGAAATCATGTGCTGCAAATCTTCTGATGTGGCCAGATTTGACCTTGGACCCCTCCTTCAAGGTCAAACGAGGATAGCAGAACTTAAAAGTGGTTATAACTCGCTTATTATCGATCCTAGAGGTTTGGGATGGTAAACCAACCTATAGGAAAGCATGGGCTGGGAATCTTCTGGCGTGGTCGGATTTGACCTTGGGCCCCTCCTTCAAGGTCAAATGAGGACAGCCAAACTTAAAAGTGCTTATAACTCGCTTATTATTCGTCCTAGAGGTTTGGGATGGTAAACCAACATATAGGAAATCATGCACTGGGAATCTTCTGGTGTGGTCGGATTTGACCTTGGGCCCCTCCTTCAAGGTCAAACGAGGATAGCCAAACATAAAAGTGCTTATAACTAGTTTATTATTGGTCCTAGAGGTTTGGGATGGTAAACCAACATATAGGAAATCATGGGCTGGGAATCTTCTGGTGTGGTCGGATTTGACCTTGGGATCCTCCTTCAAGGTCAAATGAGGACAGCCAAACTTAAAAGTGCTTATAACTCGCTTATTATTGGTCCTAGAGGTTTGGGATGGTAAACCAACATATAGGAAATCATGGGCTGGGAATCTTCTGGTGTGGTCAGATTTGACCTTGGGCCCCTCCTTCAAGGTCAAATGATTACAGCCAAACCTAAAAGTGCTTATAACTCGCTTATTATTGGTCCTAGAGGTTTGGGATAGTAAACCAACCTATAGGAAATCATGGGCTGGGAATCTTCTGGCGTGGTCGGATTTGACCTTGGGCCCCTCTTTCAAGGTCAAATGAGGATAGCCAAAGGTTAAAGTGCCTATAACTCGCTTATTATTGGTCCTAGAGGTTTGGGATGGTAAACCAACCTATAGGAAATCATGGGCTGGGATTCTTCTGGTGTGGTCGGATTTGACCTTGGGCCCCTCATTCAAGGTCCAACGAGGACAACCAAACTTAAAAGTGCTTATAACTCGCTTATTATTGGTCCTAGAGGTTTGGGATGGTAAACCAACATATAGGAAATCATGGGCGGGGAATGTTCTGTCATGGTCGGATTTGATCTTGGGCCCCTTCTTCAAGGTCAAATGAGGACAGCCAAACTTAAAAGTGCTTATAACTCGCTTATTATTGATCCTAGTGGTTTGGGATGGTAAACCAACATACAGGAAATCATGGGCGGGGAATCTTCTGTCATGGTCGGATTTAACCTTGGGCCCCTCCTTCAAGGTCAAGTGTGAGGACAGCCAAAGTAAAAAGTGCTTATAACTCGCTTATTATTGGTCCTAGATGTTTGGGATAGTGAACCAACATATAGGAAATCATGTTCTGGAAATCTTCTGGTGTGGTCAGATTTTACCTTGGGCCCCTCCTTGAAGGTCAAATGAGGACAGCCAAACTTAAAAGTGCTTATAACTCGCTTATTATTGGTCCTAGAGGTTTTGGTGCATTGTCTTTACGGTGGATACAATTTGCATCGGTTCTCCGATGCGCTAGGTCTAGTTCCTGGTTTAGTTATCTCCCGCCCGGCTCGCCGGAGGGAGATTATAATTTGCACCATGTGCGTGTGTACGTGCGTGCGTGCGTGGGTGCGTGCATGCGTGCGTGCGTGCGTGTGTCACGCAGTTTTCTCTGAAACTACTACAGTTACACATTTTTGGTAAATCACAAGTCCTAATGAATTTTTTTGCTCTTCAATATTTTTGGGGTTTGGTGAACTTTGGCCTACTTTTGAGTGAGTAATAGCTAATATAATTATATGGCTTATAACTCTGAAACTATTGCATTTACAGTATTTTGTTCTAATATGTTGTTCAGCTACTTTCTCCACAGCTACAACATGGTCAGTAGTTTGGAAGTGTATCTCCATAGCTAAGTGAGTAATAGCTACTTTGTCAATTTTTAATTATAACCATAATGAGTAAATGGCTTATATCTTCATAAGTATTACAGCTACACAATTTTGTTCCAATATGTTGTTCAGCTACTTTCTCCACAGCTACAACATGGTCAGTAGTTTGCAAGTGTATCTCCATAGCTAAGTGAGTAATAGCTACTTTTTCAATTTTTAATGATAACCATAATGAGTAAATGGCTTATATCTTCAAAAGTATTGCAGCTACACAATTTTGTTCCAATATGTTGTTCGGCTACTTTCTCCTCTGCTACAACATGGCCAGTGGTTTGGAAGTGTATCTCTATAGCTAAGTGAGTAATAGCTACTTTTTCAATTTTTAATGATAACCATAATGAGTAAATGGCTTATATCTTCAAAAGTATTGCAGCTACACAATTTTGTTCCAATATGTTGTCCGGCTACTTTCTCCTCTGCTACAACATGGTCAGTAGTTTGGAAGTGTATCTCCGTAGCTAAGTGAGTAATAGCTACTTTTTCAGTTTTTAATGATAACCATAATGAGTAAATGGCTTATATCTTCAAAAGTATTGCAGCTACACAATTTTGTTCCAATATGTTGTTCAGCTACTTTCTCCACTGCTACAACATGGCCAGTGGTTTGGAAGTGTATCTCTATAGCTAAGTGAGTAATAGCTACTTTTTCAATTTTTAATGATAACCATAATGAGTAAATTGCTTATATCTTCAAAAGTATTGCAGCTACACAATTTCTCTCAAATATGTTGTTCATGTACTTTTTTGTGAACTGTAACATATTTAAGTTTCACAACTGTTGCTCAATGTACAAGTGAGTAATGGCTACTTTATTGCTACTTTTAGTGAAAATGTGAAAAATCAGAAATATCTCTCAAACTGTAAGATATAGAGCAATTTCGAGCAAATTTTTGACCCACAGGGTAGTACTAGAGTATCCTATTGCTAAGGGGGGAAAAGTTTGGTGAACTTTGGCCTACTTTTGAGTGAGTAATAGCGCTTTTACCTAATATAATTATATGACTTATAACTGTCAATGAGTAAATGGCTTATATCTTCAAAAGTATTGCAGCTACACAATTTTGTTCCAATATGATGTTCAGCTACTTTCTCCACAGCTACAACATGGGCAGTAATTTGGAAGTGTATCTCCATAGCTAAGTGAGTAATAGCTACTTTTTCAATTTTTAATGATAACCATAATGAGTAAATGGCTTATATCTTCAAAAGTATTGCAGCTACACGATTTCTCTCAAATATGTTGTTCATGTACTTTTTTGTGAACTGTAACATATTTAAGTTTCACAACTGTTGCTCGATGTACAAGTGAGTAATGGCTACTTTATTGCTACTTTTAGTGAAAATGTGAAAAATCAGAAATATCTCTCAAACCGTAAGATATAGAGCAATTTCGAGCAAATTTTTGACCCACAGGGTAGTACTAGAGTATCCTATTGCTAAGGGGGGAAAGGTTTGGTGAACTTTGGCCTACTTTTGAGTGAGTAGTAGCGCTTTTACCTAATATAATTATATGACTTTTAACTGTCAATGAGTAAATGGCTTATTTCTTCAAAAGTATTGCAGCTACACAATTTTGTTCCAATATGATGTTCAGCTACTTTCTCCACAGCTACAACATGGTCAGTAATTTGGAAGTGTATCTCCATAGCTAAGTGAGTAATAGCTACTTTTTCAATTTTTAATGATAACCATAATGAGTAAATGGCTTATATCTTCAAAAGTATTGCAGCTACACAATTTCTCTCAAATATGTTGTTCGTGTACTTTTTTGTGAACTGTAACGTATTTAAGTTTCACAACTGTTGCTCAATGTACAAGTGAGTAATGGCTACTTTATTGCTACTTTTAGTGAAAATGTGAAAAATCAGAAATATCTCTCAAACTGTAAGAGATAGAGAAATTTCGAGCAAACTTTTTGAACCACAGGGTAGTACTAGAGTATCCTATGCTAAGGGGAAAATGGTTTGGTGAACTTTGGCCTACTTACTCACCTCCTCAAAATGAGTAAATGCGAATTATCTCTAAAAGTATTGCAGGTAGCCAATTTTTCTCAAATAACTCATTCACCTACTTTTGGGAGAGCTTTCATTTGGTTAAGTTTCAGACGCGTAGCTAGTTACTCACCAACTCAAAATGAGTAAATGCTAATCATGTCTAAAAGTATTGCAGATAGCCAATTTTTCTCAAATAACTCATTCATATACTTTTGGAAGACCTTTCACTTAGTGAGGTTTCAGACCCCTAGCTAATTTCTCACCTACTCAAAATGAGTAAATGCGAATTATCTCTAAAAGTATAGAAGATAGCCAATTTTTCTCAAATAACTCATTCACCTACTTTTGGGAGAGCTTTCACTTGGTGAAGTGTCAGACCTGTAGCTAATTTCTCACCTACTCAAAATGAGTAAATGCTAAATATCTCTAAAAGTATTGCAGATAGCCAATTTTTCTCAAATAACTCATTCATCTACTTTTGGGAGAGTTTTCACTTGGTGAAGTGTCAGACCTGTAGCTAATTTCTCACCTACTCAAAATGAGTAAATGCTAAATATCTCGAAAAGTATTGCAGATAGCCAATTTTTCTCAAATAACTCATTCATTTACTTTTGGAAGAGCTTTCACATGGTGAAGTTTCAGACCCATAGCTAATTACTCGCCTACTCAAAATGAGTAAATGCGAATTCTCTCTAAAAGTATTGCAGATAGCCAATTTTTCTCAAATAACTCATTCATCTACTTTTGGGAGAGCTTTTCACTTGGTGAAGTTTCAGACCCGTAGCTAATTACTCACCTACTCAAAATGAGTAAATGCTAATTATCTCTAAAAGTATTGCAGATAGCCAATTTTTCTCAAATAACTCATTCATCTACTTTTGGAAGAGCTTTCACATGGTGAAGTTTCAGACCCATAGCTAATTACTCACCTACTCAAAATGAGTAAATGCGAATTATCTCTAAAAGTATTGCAGATAGCCAATTTTTCTCAAATAACTCATTCACCTACTTTTGGAAGAGCTTTCACTTGGTGAAGTTTCAGACCCGTAGCTAATTACTCACCTACTCAAAATGAGTAAATGCTAATTATCTGTAAAAGTATTGCAGATAGCCAATTTTTCTCAAATAACTCATTCATCTACTTTTGGGAGAGCTTTCACTTGGTGAAGTGTCAGACCTGTAGCTAATTTCTCACCTACTCAAAATGAGTAAATGCTAAATATCTCTAAAAGTATTGCAGATAGCCAATTTTTCTCAAATAACTCATTCATTTACTTTTGGAAGAGCTTTCACATGGTGAAGTTTCAGACCCATAGCTAATTACTCGCCTACTCAAAATGAGTAAATGCGAATTATCTCTAAAAGTATTGCAGATAGCCAATTTTTCTCAAATAACTCATTCATCTACTTTTGGAAGAGCTTTCACATGGTGAAGTTTCAGACCCATAGCTAATTACTCGCCTACTCAAAATGAGTAAATGCGAATTCTCTCTAAAAGTATTGCAGATAGCCAATTTTTCTCAAATAACTCATTCATCTACTTTTGGGAGAGCTTTCACTTGGTGAAGTTTCAGACCTGTAGGTAATTACTCACCTACTCAAAATGAGTAAATGCGAATTATCTCTAAAAGAATTGCAGATACACAATTTTTCTCAAATAAGTCATTCATCTACTTTTGGGAGAGCTTTCACTTGGTGAAGTTTCACGCCCGTAGCTAATTACTCACCTACTCAAAATGAGTAAATGCAAATTATCTCTAAAAGTATTGCAGATAGCCATTTTTTCTCAAATAACTCATTCATCTACTTTTGGAAGAGCTTTCACATGGTTAAGTTTCAGACCCATAGCTAATTTCTCACCTACTCAAAATGAGTAAATGCGAATTATCTCTAAAAGTATAGGAGATAGCCAATTTTTCTCAAATAACTCATTCATCTACTTTTGGGAAAGCTTTCACTTGGTGAAGTTTCAGACCTGTAGCTAATTTCTCACCTGCTCAAAATGAGTAAATACTAATTATCTCTAAAAATATTGCAGATAGCCAATTTTTCTCAAATAACTCATTCATCTTCTTTTGGAAGAGCTTTCACATTGTGAAGTTTCAGACCCGTAGCTACTTACTCGCCTACTCAAAATGAGTAAATGCGAATTCTCTCTAAAAGTATTGCAGATAGCCAAGTTTTCTCAAATAACTCATTCATCTACTTTTGGAAGAGCTTTCACATGGCAAAGTTTCAGACCCATAGGTAATAACTCACCTACTCAAAATGATAAATGCGAATTATCTCTAAGAGTATTGCATATAGCCTATTTTTCTCAAATAACTCATTCACCTACTTTGGGGAGAGCTTTCACATGGTGAAGTTTCAGACCTGTAGCTAATTACTCACCTACTCGAAATGAGTAACTGTGAATTATCTCTAAAAGTATTGCAGCTAGCCAATTTTTCTCAAATAACTCATTCATGTACTTTTAGGAGAGCTTTCACTTGGTGAAGTTTCAGACCTGTAGCTAATTACTCACCTACTCAAAATGAGTAAATGCAAATTATCTCTGAAAGTATTGCAGATAGTCAATTTTTCTCAAATAACTCATTCATCTACTTTTGGAAGAGCTGTCACATGGTGAAGTTTCAGACCCATAGCTAATTACTCACCTACTCAAAATGAGTAAATGAGAATTATCTCTAAAAGTATTGCAGATAGCCAATTTTTCTCAAATAACTCATTCATCTACTTTTGAAAGAGCTTTCACATGGTGAAGTTTCAGACCCGTAGGTAATTACTCACCTACTCAAAATGAGTAAATGCTAATTATCTCTAAAAGTATTGTGGGTACCCAATTTTTATCAAATAACTCATTCATCTACTTTTGGAAGAGCTTTCACATGGTGAAGTTCCAAACCTGTAGGTAATTACTCACCTACTCAAATGAGTAAATGCGAATTATCTCGAAAAGTATTGCAGATAGCCAGTATTTTTCAAATAACTCACTTCACCTATATTTTGGGAGAACTTTCAATTAGTGAATTTTCAGATCCATATCTAATTACTCACCTACTCAAAATGAGTAATTGCCTATTATCACTAAAAGTATTGCAGATAGCCAGTATTTCTCAAATAACTCATTCACCTACATTTTGGAGATATTTCACATGCTAAAGTTTTTTTATGAATTATTAAAATAATTTTTAATGCATTAAAATTAATGAAATCATGCAGTAAATCGATTATAACTTGAAAAGTATTGTATTTAGAGCATTTTGTTAAAATATGTTATTCACCTACTTTTTCCCACAGCAACAACATGGTGAGTAACTTGGGTGTCTATCTCAATAGATAAGTGAGTAATAGCTACTTTTGGATTTTTCACTAACTACCATCATGAGTGAAATCACTTGTAACTTGAAAACTATTGCATTTAGACCTTCAGGGTAGTACAAAAGTGTCCTATGCAAAGGGGAAAGATTTCAATTTTCGCCACTTTTGGCGGCCATCTTGGATTTTAGCGGAAAAAAATGAAAAAGTGTGAATATCTCGAAAACCATAAGAGATAGAGCGATTTCGAGCGAATTTTTGACCTGCAAGGTAGTACAAGAATGTCCTGTGCAAAGGGGTAAAATTTCAATTTTCACCACTTTTGGCAGCCATCTTGGATTTTTGCGGAAAATGGAAAAGTGTGAATATCTCTAAAACCGTAAGAGATAGAGCGATTTCAAGCGAATTTTTGACCAGAAGGGTAGCACAAGAGTGTCCTGTGCAAAGGGGAAAAATATCGATTTTCGCCACTTTTGGCGGCCATTTTGGATTTTTGCGGAAAATAGAAAAGTGTCAATATCTCGAAAACCGTAAGAGATAGAGCGATTTCGAGCAAATTTTTGACCTGCAGGGTGGTACAAGAGTCTCCTGTGCAAAGGGGGAAAATTTCAATTTTCGCCACTTTTGGCGGCCATCTTAGATTTTTGCGGAAAATGAAAAAGTGTCAATATCTCAAAAACCGTAAGAGATCGAGCGATTTCGAGCGAATTTTTGACCCGCAGGGTGATACAAGAGTGTTCTGTCCAAAGGGGAAAAATTTCATTTTTCGCCACTTTCGGCGGCCATCTTGGATTTTTGCTGAAAATGAAAAAGTGTCAATATCTCAAAAACCGTAAGAGATCGAGCGATTTCGAGCGAATTTTTGACCTGCAGGGTGATACAAGAGTGTCCTGTCCAAAGGGGAAAAATTTCATTTTTTGCCACTTTCGGCGGCCATCTTGGATTTTTGCTGAAAATGGAAAAGTGTCAATATCTCAAAAAGCGTAACAGATAGAGCGATTTCAAGTGAATTTTCGACCTGCAGGATGGTACAACAGTGTCCTATGCAAAGGGGAAAAATTTCAATGTAGTATTTCTTCCCCTGCGGTACTCGGCGGGAGATACATACCGCGGCAGTGGTCTTGTTCTTATTAGCTCACTGTTATTTCATATCCCAACACCCATAAACAAAAGTAAAAGCTTGAAACATGCTCCCATGTCTAGTTCATGGAAATATAAATTTGACAAACAAGGAGCCTGTATAATATATAAGAAAGCCATGTCTTTTTCTGACAAACTCAGATCTACACAGTTTCCATCTAACTGTGTTCAATATATATTTGTCGCATCTTTGTGCTCATAAAGAACATTAGCTTCTTCATGGAGACTAGAGACATAGATATAACGCCCACTTAACCGTACATGCATTTTAAAAATATTATTTTATTGCAACTTTTTGCATCAAGCCTTCAGGTCTTTGACATTTCATATCTGTGTTTCTTGTAATCTTATCTCTCAAAATATGATACAACTTTCTCACTCCGAATTACAGTCACTGTTGGTTGTCAGGCACAAATGTCACAATTACTTTACCTAATAGAACCACTACTTACCTTTCCAGGTAACATATTGTCACTTTTGCAAACACTAATCAGTTTGAGTGGTACTAATCTTCAGCCTTTTCAGGACTTAAGTTTTCCAAGCAAGACCAAATTGATCTTGCCTCGAGTCGTGATGTTTTATGTCTCTTGTTAAGTTGTTATTTTGATATATATGCAGTGTTTTGTTGGCTTTATTTTATTAAATTGTAGATATTTATGCAGATTTATCACACAGTTGTCAAAAATGTTTTGTAAAATATTATTTTAAATGAAGAAAATTGCAAATATGTAATGCTCTTTTGCTCAGTGTTACATTTATATTCTATTTTATTGGATAATGTTTTCAGGATCATTTAACTGTCTCATTAATTTCAAGGTTCTTGCTGCTTGTATTTGAATTTATACTTTTCGGATTGAAAATCTAGCCCAAAAAAGTGAAACCTTTGCTCTATAATGTCAGTGAGCTCCAATACTGTGCATACATATTGATATATTGTTTTGAAGTTGTGAGTGTGCATATTAAATGTCCAGATTGCAGAAGAATAAGTTAAAGAAGCAAGATAAATACCAGTTCTGTTCGTTATATGGCTGAAGAAGATCTGTGTAACTCTACTTTGTTTGTGTCCATAATGTACCCAAGTAACGTGTGTTTAAGGTGCTTTACAGTAACATGAGTCTACACAGCTCCCATTCATTTGTGTACATACAGTACCACGTGTTTATGTCTTTCAGACTGAAGAAGATCCAGTCCAAGAAGAAAGAGAGGAAACAGAGGGAAGAGAAAGAGCGTGTTGAGAGGCTCGGGGATGCGGCGGCTACAGACGGCCCTGTCGCAAATCTCATCATGGATGATGTGGACGAGGACTTACTCTTTAATGATTAACCATGTCATCGTCTCTCTATTCTTATAGGTGGAATTCTCTTAAGTCAAATATCATTTTGTGAATGACCAGAGGGGAATACCAGAGCAATCTCAAATTAATATAAATCCATGTATGTGAAAGTCAATTGAACTACAATTCAAGTGAGAAGTATCTGGTCTGGGGTGATTTAGTTTATCACCTACATATCCTAGTACTGGCTGTTGAATAGGATGTAAAACCCTTACTTTGACCATTGGATGTTCTAGTAAATTAGAAGAATTTATTGTGATCCCTTTCTATTCCACTGAACCGGTTCAGTAGGTTCAGCTGTTGGGTAGTGTGGTTCTTTGTGTGGGAAAAGGTTCAAGAGCTGGAATCGCTGACTTTATCTTCAACAGCATTGACAAAAAAAAAAGCAAACAGTTTGACTTAAGAGAGTTCAATTAATGTATTTTGTTAACCCATTAGGTTATTTAGCTTCAAATTTGTTTATATGTGTATTTCTGTGTGACATATACCAGAGCCAGGATATAAAAATGAACTTTGTATCCACTTTCTCAAAAAATTGACACACTCTGAAGTGACTAGTTTTTGGCCTGGCCGACACTTTTTTTTTGACAGATTGACTACGTTTGTACTCCAGCTTAACATCCCAAAGGGTTATTTGATGTGTGTGACTGTAAAAGTCATGAGACATATATACGGTCCTTTGGTGAGTAAGTAAATGGTGTCAAGAAATGCATTGTCCACTTGACAAAAGCTTGAGGGTAAATTATCATCTGAAATATTTAGATTATTAAAGCTCAAGTGAGTCATTTTCTTAATTACAATATGGCCGACTTTTTATAGCAACTTAGAAAATCAGTATCTCATTCGAAAGTGTGATGACCTGGAATTTCATGGGCAAATACAGGCACTAGTGAGGTTTCTGAAACCTTTAGCTAAATGATGACATAATAAATATATAATAAATATATATAATTGCAATGGCAATGAGAGATTTCAGTGTTAATTTTAAAGTAACAAAAGGTTTAAAAAAAATAACAAAATCAAACACTGTAGATGAATATGATTTCTCAGTTCAGTCAAACCCCTTGAACTAAAAAAAATATGTTGAAATTCCCTTTTAATACATAGTGACTCGACAGCCTGGAAAAGCTGTTTTCCTCATATTTAGAAATCTTGTTTTAGAATAGGTTTTTTTGTAGTCCCTTGAAATTTTAATTAGATTAAACTCCTAAATATGATTAGTCTTTTCACTCGGTCAGAAAATATGTATATTTTGTATTTTTCGCCCAATTACCTCAGATCTAATAACTTGAAGAAGAAAAGTGTATATGTGTTAACTAGAAAGCATTCATAGAGCGCAGGCCTCCACTAGGATGGGGAGGGCGCATTTTCGAAAAGTCTGCCTTTTTTTGTATCAGGAATATAATCCAGATGTTTTCGAAAATGTAATCCCTTCTTCTTTGTGCCTAGGCCATACCTGCATAAAGAAGTTCATGTGAATATGCTCATTTCTTTTGAAGTAATAACAACCAGAAAGCCATTGAAAAAGTCATCGAAGTCATTGAAAACGGGACCTTTGAAAGTTAGAGATTTTTTTTGTATCCAAAATATAATCCAGATCTTTGTCGAAGTTTCTAAACTTCTTCTGTGAGTCGAGCCTAAATCATATAGAACATTTCATTAAATCTGTACATTACTTTCAGAATAATTGCAAACACAGAGATACAAACAAATGAACAAACGTACCAGAAAAACATAACCTCATGGTAGAGATAATTATGTAACCTTTGTAGTATTTATGTACAGTAATTTGAGCTAGTCAAAAAAAAATACAGCCTGATACTCATTTATCTACATATGTACATCTGTATAGATGTTTTTGAATGTGTATGTATAATATGAAAACAGAAACTACACGACCTAGAAAATGAGAAAAAAAAAAAAAATTTTTTTTTTTTTCATGGTTAACATTCAAACACTTAATAAGAAAAACTTTACTTTTTAGCTAAAATCTGACCTTGTTGGTTTTTGTGTTATAAATTATCACATATGACATACAATTTGTTTTATGCCTGAGTTGGAGAGATTTGAATGCAGAATTGTACTACAAAGAAAAACAATGACCATTATAGAATAGAATAGAATAGAAACATTTATATAGCGCAAAATTGATGTAACATCCTCTAATGCGCTTGAGGTCAAAAAGGGAAAGTCCAGGGACGTATGAGGTCAAGATTCAAAATTAGCGCCCGCCAGGGAGATGTACTATGGTGGAGGATATGCTAGTCTAAACAAATAGGTCTTTAGCTGGCTACGGAAACCTGTTATTGTTTGTTGTGATCGTACTGATTGTGGGAGTCTGTTCCATTCTGTGGGGGAAGCCATTGCAAAACCTCGCCTACCAATGGCCTTTTTGTGAGAGACTGAGGAAAGAGAAAGACGATTTCCACGCGTTAAACAACTGGTTTTGATCAAGGATGATAGGTATATGGGTTGAGAGAATTTGATAGCCTTGAAAGTAATTAGATTGTACTTAAACAAGATGCGGTATGTGATAGGGAGCCAGTGTAGTTTTTGAAGAAAGGGAGTGACATGGCTAGTTCTATCAAGTCTAAAAACAATTCTACAAAGGGCATTTTAAATCTTTTGGAGTTTAGCTACATTGTATTTACTTATGCCATAAAGTAGGGAATTGCAGTAGTCAAGTCGACTGCTGATCATTGAGTTTGCAAGCAAGGCTGCAGTATCCACACTGAGGAATTTACGGATGGTCTTAGGTCCTTAAGGTGGTAGTAACAGGCACGACACATATTGGTTATGTGGCTAGTAAAGGTATTTCCGGAGTCAAAAGTAACACCTAGGTTCTTGACTGTATCGGTAGGGGAGATAGAATTTCCAAGAAGTTGAGTAGGGAATTTGTTGATGAGGGACTCTCTGGCTTGTCACCAATGATAATAAATTCAGTTTTCTCGGGGTTGAGATAAGTTTCACACCAACCATCCATTATGCAACCTCTTCATCCTAATATTCAACTATTCAATCTTATTTAATGTGAGAAATGTCAAATTTGAAACTTTGCGTGGAATGTACCATTAAGGAACCCCCCCATCTATTTCCTTGCCTTGTGGGCAAATCATTACTCATTCTCTTCTATTCTAGTCTATTCTGTACTTTTATAGCCCTTAATCTCTGCCAGGCAGACTCTTGAGGCACAACACCAGAATCCAATTAAAAAAAATCATCATTCCATAGCCGTTGCCAAGTGCAATACCATAGAGATACGGGATAGAGTATATGCTAAGTTGGGACATTGCGGTTTTAGTGAATACTGATGCAAACTTGGCATGAGTTTTGATTATTTTATCTTATGTTTAAGGATGCCCCAATATCAAATTTCAGAGACTCTGGCAAGTTTTACATGTCTGCTCTCCAGAAAATGTAGTTAGCTTTGTAGTTGTATTCCAAATTACCCGGCCTATGAAATAAATATTTTATTATTCAAAGAATGTACATTTGGTTAATATAAAGGCTCTTGTGAACAGATTTGAAGTCTCTATTTCTATATATGTCATATTGCAGAAGTTGAAATGTATCATGACTGAGTCACTAGTTACCTGTAGGTACGTGTTGTCAGTAGACACAGATTTTAACTTGCCTCTTGTTAGTCAAAGTGTCAAAGGCATGATAAATTTACAGTCATTTCTGTATCAGAAGTAATTGTTTCAATTATTTACATTCCCTAAAACTCATGCTCATCTGTGAAAGTAATTTAGAGACATCCAGTAGAAAACTGCATATATTAATGTTAAAATATATTTAATGTATCTTTGTCTTAACTGTTGCACATTTAGAAATATGTCAGTGGAAAAGCATATATAATTGTTTAATCATTTCCATGTAACAAGTAAGCAGAATCTTTGTATTTGTAAGATGTGAGTGTGAAAACATCCCTACAGTGTGCATTGTACAATACACAGTCAAAAGAATGGAACAGTGTATCTAAAAACATATGAAAGTATTCCATTTGAAAATATCTGGTCATTATATAAATAATGTCCAGTTTTAAATGAATAAGATGCTGGCGTTATCCCTCATGAAAACTTGGCATGTGATATATGTGAAAAAAATAGGATAATGTGGTAATTTTCTCCCTGTTCTTGTGAAGGTGTGATCATGTGTTCTGTTAGTTGTCACTACAGGTTTCACATTTGAGTTATGCAGTAAACTAATTAGAAAGCAATGCTTGTTTGTTTCATATGTCATATCAAGATACTTAGTACAGTTTGTACAGGTTACATAAAACTGTACTAGAACCACTGATGGTAATTATATCCCCAGACGAAAGTCGGGGATATATTGGATTCAGGTCCGTTGTGCCGCCGCCGCCGTAGAAATTTCCTTGTGGACGCGATAACTCAAAAACCAATTAATTTTTTTTTTCAAACTTGGTACACATGTTAAGGATGCCCAAAGGAAGATCCCTATTTTAAGGTGACCTTAAACTCCAAATAATAAAGAACTTATGGCCACCTTAAGGTCAGAAATTGCACTTTTGACCACATAGAGCCCTCTAGGTCACAAACTATGAGGCGTATCTGGCTTAAATTTTACCTGAGAACACATTAATATATTCTTAGTACATGTGCCGAAAATCAAGACTTTAAGTTGAGGAGAAAATTGTGTTTGGGGCCCATAAAGACCCCACTTAGGACTTTTTTCCTAGATTTTTAACATATTTTGCCCTATAATTTGGAAGTGGTAATTCTGATGAGTCTCAAACTGCTCTAGGTGTAACTCCTATATGTAATCCTTGTCTGTGAAAAATTTAAAGGCTGTAGGTTTACCTGTTAGGCCGACTTGAGGTCTCAAAATTGCCCACAGAGACCCAATTTATGGACTTTTTGCCACCTTCAAGCACTGTAGCTTTCAAATAATGTCGCTCATCTAAGTGAAATATCATCTGAGAATATATCAATATGTTTTTCTTGTATGTACTCCAAAATTTAGGCCTTTAATAGACATTTAACCCATGTATGAGGACCATAAATCCCCACCCGAGTGACCCTTTTTAGACATTTTTCACATACTTTGCCCTGTAACTTGGAAATGGTAAGTCTGAGAAGTTTCAAACTGTATTAGATACATATTCTATGTGTAATCTTAGTATGTGACAAATTTTAAGTCTGAAGCTTTAATTTGAAGGCCACATTGAGGTCTCTGATGGGCTCCCAAAGACCCAGTATTTGGACTTTTTGCCACCTTTAAGCCCTGTGACTGTTAAACTATGTGACTGATAGGGCTGAAATCTCATCTGGGAATAAATTATTATGTTCTTTTTACATGTGCCAAAAATCATGGCATCAAGTAGACATTTAAACTGTGTATGAGGACCATAAACACCCACCCGAGTGACCCTTTTAAGACATTTTTCACATATTTTGCTCTGTAACTTGGAAATGATAAGTCTGAGAAGTTTCAAACTTTATTAGATATATATTCTATGTATAATCTTAGTATGTGACAGATTATAAATCTGAAGCTTTAATTTGAAGGCCACATCGAGATCTCTAAAAGGCCCACAGAGACCCAATATTTGGACTTTTTGCCACCTTTAAGCCCTGTGACTGTTAAACTATGTGATTGATGGAGCTGAAATCCCATCTGAGAATGCATTATTATGTCCTTTCTACATGTGCCGAAAATCAAGGCTTTTAGTAGACATTTAACCTGTGTATGAGGGCCATAAACACTCACCCAAGTGACCTTTTTTGACATTTTTTTCCGTATTTTGCCCTGTTATTTGGAAATGCTTAGTGTGACAAGTCTTAAACTGTATTATATATAATTTTTGTTTGTTATGTTTGTCCCCCAAAAAGTTTCAGCTCTGTAGTTTAATTGCTAAGGTCTCTTTAACAATTGTAAAATGCCCACAGAGACCCAGTTTATGGATATTATACCACTTTAAAGCCCTGTAACTGTCGAACTATGTGGGTTATAGAGCTGAAATCTTTGAATTTTTCAAAGGAAGTGCCTGTCTATTTAAATTTTTATTAATAATGTTATGGCTATCTTAGGCTTTTAAGTACTTATTTTTGTGTGTTATCTCTCTGCTTGCTGAGTTTTTAACTTTTTAAAATGAAACTGGTTAAACATATTCAAGTAGGCAAAATGGACACTGTTATTTTCTGGTGAGCTATAAGTCCAATATTAATGAAATTATAGCCTTATGTAGTAAAAATAGGGGATTTTTAACCCTCAATTAGCCCAGTTTTATTCAGTTTGCCTCAGTTAATTTTGACACAGTTCCTACAGTTACTAACTCATTTCAGTTGATAATCACATTCTTAAAATTCTCAATTCTGACTTATTATTATAGATCTGTTCTTGTGGTTTGATAATTTATATTTAATTCTGGAGGTATATAATTTTCCTGTTGGACATTCCTTATTTATATATTTGATTTTATTTTAGTGATAAGATTAACTGAGCTTTTTGTATTTGATTACCCCTTTTGTTTGTTTACCATTTGTGCTGTAGCACTCTATCTCTTTGTAGTCCCACCCCCCATCCACCTCTGGGACCTCCAGCTATTGAGTGACACTAAATAAACAAAGGTATTGAATGATATCAAATGAGAAACAAAGAACCAGACTTTTCAGTGGGGTTGCAGATCTTCTGTAACAGTGAGAGAGGTGTGGAGAAGGGGAGAGGGGTGGGGTGGGGTTGGGAGATGGGGTTTGCTTCATTATCTAATAAGACAAAGGGGAGTCAGAACTGAGATTGTGTCACATATTTCGGTTGCATATATATGGACCACATATATAGGAATTGAGGAAATGAATAACTGAAAAACAATGCAAATTCTAAAAATAATATAATAAAATAATAATATAAATAATATATAATTTTTAAATAATATTTTATTTGTGAACAAATATAGAAACAGATATGTGCTTTTGGGATTATGAATCATTTAAATACTTTGAAAATAGGTTCAGAGTCACCCTTTGCAGGAAGATTGAAAAGTATGATGAGTTGAGTTAGAAATAATATTTTATTTGTCAACAAATATAGAAACAGATATGCTCTTTTGGGATTATTAATTTGGAATGGACATTCAATCATCAATCATTTAAATACTTTGAAAATAGGGTCAGAATTATCATTGCAGGAAGATTGAAAATATGCTCTGTTGAGTTATGTATTTGGCGTCTGGGGATACACCATCTTCCTTGGGAAGATATAAACTTAGTAGATTGATGTGCTGAAGTTCATATAACTTTTCCCAAGATTTATGGCATACAACAAATGGCTTACATAAAAAATTCCCGATCAAAACCTGTGGCATGAGTGATGACCTGTCTGGGGATATGTTGGCGCCGAGTTGGCCCAATCTAGTTAGCATGTTATGTAATAAAATATAAATGACACCATGTTCTTTTACTGTTCTTTTACTCCCACAAGTGATAATGCTGAGTGTTTGTCCCAACCATGTGACCCTGACTGTTGACTGGGATGTACCCAACTTGGATTTTGACTTTACTGTTATGTCAGCTGACTTGTCAGTCAGCTGACATTAAGGCATCAGTCTGCAGCATCTGCGTCCATGTGAACAACTCCTCCAAAACTACAAGGCCCAGAGACATGCTGTTTTTTTTTAAAAATAACTTATCTACCAAGGATGAAAAAGTATACAAGGCATTCAGATCTGTGTGTTCGTCTGTTCTCCAGAGCCATTACAAGTGAGGTACCCCCACCTAAAGTGTGAAAATTTCAACACTTTATCACAATTTTCTCCTTGATTATTGCAGGGATTTCTCTCTTATGTTGCATATATGTACTAAGCCACAAGTAGATTCCCTTGTTTGAGAATCAGTCCTGGATCTTTCTTAATTATTGTATCCCCTGCGCGAAGTGGGGATACTATGGATACATCATCATCGTCGTCCACGTCCGCAGAGATTTCTTGTTAGCGACCTACAGTCCACATTTCTTTCCAGATTTCTTTCATATTTGGCAGGTGGCTTGGTATGCTAGAGGACTCACCACCCTATCTTTTTGGTAGGCTTTATTTCTAAATTAGTCCTGTGGTAGACAAAAATGTCTAAAATGTGGAATATTGCTTGTTGGCGACCTACAGTCCACATTTATTTCCAGATTTCTTTTATATTTGGCAGGTGGCTTATCGCTTAAAAGTATTGCAGATAGCCAATTTTTCTCAAATAACTCATTCATCTACTTTTGGGAGAGCTTTCACATGGTGAAGTTCCAGACCCGTAGGTAATTACTCACCTACTCAAAATGAGTACATGCAAATTATCTCTAAAAGTATTGCAGATAGCCAATTTTTCTCAAATAACTCATTCATATACATTTTGGAGAGCTTTTAATTAGTGAATTTTCAGATCCGTAGCTACTTACTTATAACTTGAAAAGTATTGCATTTAGAGCACTTTGTTAAAATATGTTATTCAGCTACTTTTTCCATAGCTACAACATGGTGTGTAACTTGGGCGTCTATCTCAATAGGTGAGTAATAGCTACCTTTGAATAACTCATTTACCTACTTTTGGGAGAACTTTCACTTGGTGAAGTTTCAGACCCGTACCTAATTACTCACCTACTCAAAATGAGTAAATGCTAATTATCTCTAAAAGTATTGGGGATACCCAATTTTTATCGAATAACTCGTTCATCTACTTTTGGAACAGCTTTCACATGGTGAAGTTTCAGACCCATAGCTAATTACTCGCCTACTCAAAATGAGTAAATGCGAATCATCTCTAAAAGTATTGCAGATAGCCAATTTTTCTCTAATAACTCATTCACCTACTTTTGGGAGAGCTTTCACATGGTGAAGTTTCAGACCCATAGCTAATTACTCCCCTACTCAAAATGAGTAAATGCGAATTATCTCTAAAAGTGTTGCAGATAGCCAATTTTTCTCAAATAACTCATTCACCTACTTTTGGGAGAGCTTTTACTTGGTGAAGTTTCAGACCCGTAGCTAATTATTGACCTACTCAAAATGAGTAAATGCGAATTATCTCTAAAAGTATTGCGGATAGCCAATTTTTCTCAAATAACTCCTCTACTTTTGGGAGAGCTTTCACATGGTGAAGTTCCAGACCCGTAGGTAATTACTCACCTACTCAAAATGAGTACATGCAAATTATCTCTAAAAGTATTGCAGATAGCCAATTTTTCTCAAATAACTCATTCATATACATTTTGGAGAGCTTTTAATTAGTGAATTTTCAGATCCGTAGCTACTTACTTATAACTTGAAAAGTATTGCATTTAGAGCACTTTGTTAAAATATGTTATTCAGCTACTTTTTCCATAGCTACAACATGGTGTGTAACTTGGGCGTCTATCTCAATAGGTAAGTGAGTAATAGCTACTTTTGAATAACTCATTTACCTACTTTTGGGAGAACTTTCACTTGGTGAAGTTTCAGACCCGTACCTAATTACCTACTCAAAATGAGTAAATGCTAATTATCTCTAAAAGTATTGTGGATACCCAATTTTTATCGAATAACTCATTCATCTACTTTTGGAACAGCTTTCACATGGTGAAGTTTCAGACCCGTACCTAATTACTCGCCTACTCAAAATGAGTAAATGCTAATTATCTCTAAAAGTATTGGGGATACCCAATTTTTATCGAATAACTCGTTCATCTACTTTTGGAACAGCTTTCACATGGTGAAGTTTCAGACCCATAGCTAATTACTCGCCTACTCAAAATGAGTAAATGCGAATCATCTCTAAAAGTATTGCAGATAGCCAATTTTTCTCAAATAACTCATTCACCTACTTTTGGGAGAGCTTTCACATGGTGAAGTTTCAGACCCATAGCTAATTACTCACCTACTCAAAATGAGTAAATGCGAATTATCTCTAAAAGTGTTGCAGATAGCCAATTTTTCTCAAATAACTCATTCACCTACTTTTGGGAGAGCTTTTACTTGGTGAAGTTTCAGACCCGTAGCTAATTATTGACCTACTCAAAATGAGTAAATGCGAATTATCTCTAAAAGTATTGCGGATAGCCAATTTTTCTCAAATAACTCCTCTACTTTTGGGAGAGCTTTCACATGGTGAAGTTCCAGACCCGTAGGTAATTACTCACCTACTCAAAATGAGTACATGCAAATTATCTCTAAAAGTATTGCAGATAGCCAATTTTTCTCAAATAACTCATTCATATACATTTTGGAGAGCTTTTAATTAGTGAATTTTCAGATCCGTAGCTACTTACTTATAACTTGAAAAGTATTGCATTTAGAGCACTTTGTTAAAATATGTTATTCAGCTACTTTTTCCATAGCTACAACATGGTGTGTAACTTGGGCGTCTATCTCAATAGGTAAGTGAGTAATAGCTACTTTTGAATAACTCATTTACCTACTTTTGGGAGAACTTTCACTTGGTGAAGTTTCAGACCCGTACCTAATTACCTACTCAAAATGAGTAAATGCTAATTATCTCTAAAAGTATTGTGGATACCCAATTTTTATCGAATAACTCATTCATCTACTTTTGGAACAGCTTTCACATGGTGAAGTTTCAGACCCGTACCTAATTACTCACCTACTCAAAATGAGTAAATGCTAATTATCTCTAAAAGTATTGTGGATACCCAATTTTTATCGAATAACTCATTCATCTACTTTTGGAACAGCTTTCACATGGTGAAGTTTCAGACCCGTACCTAATTACTCACCTACTCAAAATGAGTAAATGCTAATTATCTCTAAAAGTATTGTGGATACCCAATTTTTATCGAATAACTCATTCATCTACTTTTGGAACAGCTTTCACATGGTGAAGTTTCAGACCCATAGCTAATTACTCACCTACTCAAAATGAGTAAATGCGAATTATCTCTAAAAGTATTGCAGATAGCCAATTTTTCTGAAATCACTCCTTCACCTACTTTTGGGAGAGCTTTCACTTGGTGAAGTTTCAGACCCTTAGCTAATTACTCACCCACTCAAAATGAGTACATGCGAATTATCTCTAAAAGTATTGCAGATAGCCAATTTTTCTCAAATAACTCATTCGCCTACTTTTGGGAGAGCTTTCACTTGGTGAAGTTTCAGACCCATAGCTAATTATTCACCTCAAAATGAGTAAATGCGAATTATCTCTAGAAGTATTGCGGATAGCCAGTATTTCTCAAATAACTCATTCACCTACATTTTGGAGAGCTTTCACATGCTAAAGTTTTTTTATGAATTTTTAAAATAATTATTCAGCTACTTTTTCCATAGCTACAACATGGTGAGTAACTTGAGTGTCTATCTCAATAGCTAAGTGAGTAATACCTATTTTTGGAATTTTCACTAACTTCCATCATGAGTAAAATCACTTGTAACTTGAAAACTATTGCATTTAGAGAATTTTGTGCAAATCTGTTATTCACCTACTTTTTGGTCAGCTATAACATAGTAAAATTTCAGACCTCTACCTCATGGCATAGCTGAGTAATAGCTACTTTTGCCTTTGCCGGTGGATACATCTTGCATCTGGCCACAGATGCGTCCTTGGTCTAGTTTTTTTTATGAATTTTTAAAATAATTTTTAATGCATAAAAATTCATGAAATCATCCACTAAATAACTTATAACTTGAAAAGTATTGCATTTGGAGCATTTTATTAAAATATGTTATTCAGCTACTTTTTCCATAGCTACAACATGTTGAGTAACTTGGGAGTCTATCCCAATAGCTAATTGGGAAACAGCTAATTTTTAGGCGGGATGCATGTAACCAACCCACCTATTAGATGGATGTGTCCGTCTGTCCGTCCACATTTTTCATTTCCAGACTCTAACTCGAAAACGGTTTGTCCAATCAAACTGAAACTTGACAGGGAGATAGATCACCATCATAGCTAGGTTTATCCGTTTTTTGTCTGTCTGTCCATCCATCTGTTTGTCCACGTTTTTGTTTCCGAACTCTAACTCGAAAACGGTTTGTCCAATCAAATTCGAACTTGACAGGGACGTAGATCACCATAATAGCTAAGTTGCTTTCGAAATTGGTGTAATTCCATCATTTCGTTTGTCCATTTATAGCATAGATACAATTATGTAACCTAGATTGCAAGTTTTACGTTTCTTAGCACATCTAAAACATTCACCTTAACTGGGTAACCTAACATTTCTTTCCTTGTTTCTAAATGTAATTACAGCAGTTGCTAACTGTATTGCTGCCTGCGTAATCCCCCTTTTGGGGCATCTTTGACCCTCTTGTTCCTTTATGCTTGATCACATCAGAGACCATTCAGCTTGTTGACTTTTCAGTACCTTCTATATTGAGTAAAATCACTTGTAACTTGAAAACTATTGCATTTGGAGAATTTTGTATAAATATGTTATTCAGCTACTTTTGGGTCAGCTATGACATAGTACAATTTCAAACCTGTAGCTCATTCCATAGCTGAGCAATAGCTACTTTGCTACTTTGAGGTTCTCGCTGTTGAGTAAATCAGTTGTAACTTGAAAACTATTACAGTTAGAGAATTTTGTTTAAATATGTTATTCACCTACTTTTGGGTCAGGTATAACAGTGAAATTGTAGACCTATAGGTCATAGCATAGCTAAGCAATAGCTATTTTGAGGTTTTTACTGTTGAGTAAATCAGTTGTAACTTGAAAACTATTGCATTTAGAGTATTTTCTTTGAATATGTTATTCACCTACTTTTGGGTGAGCTATAACAGTGAAATTACAGACCTGTAGCTCATTGCATAGCTGATCAATAGCTACTTTGAGGTTCTCGCTGTTGAGTAAATCAGTTGTAACTTGAAAGCTATTGCATTTAGAGATTTTTGTTTAAATCTATTATTCACCTACTTTTGGTCAGCTGTAACATAGTGAAATTGTAGACCTTTAGGTCATAGCATATCTGAATAATACTGTTGAGTAAATCAGTTGTAACTTGAAAACTATTGCATTTAGAGTATTTTCTTTAAATATGTTATTCACCTACTTTTGGGTCAGCTATAACATTGTGAAATTGCAGACCTGTAGCTCTTTGCATAGCTGAGCAAAAGCTACTGTGAGATTCTCACTGTTGAATAAATCAGTTGTCACTCAAAAACTATTGAATTTAGAGAATTTTGTTAAAATATGCTATTCACCTACCTTTGGGTCAGCTATAACATAGTGAAATTGTAGACCTGTAACTCATTGCATAACTGATCAATAGCTACTTTCAGGTTCTCACTGTTGAGTATTGCATTTACAGTGTTTTGTTTGAATGTGTTATTCACATACTTTTCAGTCAGTTATAACACCGTGAAATTGAAGACCTGTAGCTCTTTGCATACCTGAGCGAAAGCTACTGTGAGATTCTCACTGTTGAGTAAATGATTTGTAGCTTGAAAACTATTGCATTTGCAGTACATTTTCCACGTACTTTTTAAACCTTAACAGTTAACTTGGTACTTCTGAATACCATTTGCAGGGCACAGCTTTTGTGTTATTTTCTTCTTTCACTTCTACTCTGAAACTCAAAACACACAGTCAGCTGACACAGAGCCTGTTCACGGGCATTGATTGCTTGTTTTGTGTATTACAGAGACATACACCCAATCAGGGTTTGGCAGTATTTTTCGGTGTGTTTTTTTCCGCCTGTTTTGTTCCGTGCCCAGGAAAAAATAGGTTTTATCCACTTTTGGACAAAACTGGAACAAAAACCCCGGTCAGAAGATTTATGTTTAAAACTTATAATCAAATCAGAAATTTGTTTACAAATTACATGCAATATAATACAAGAAGTAAAAACTCACAATACCATAATTATTATTTTCTTCAAAGTTACAGTGGGATTTATCGTATATTTCTATTCAATACGTTTAAGTACAAAGCACTAACATTAAAACATTTAAAATTATAAAAGTATTTCAGTTTTGTCTGCATTTTACATTTCAGTTCTAGTGTTCTAATTACTTTGGTCAACCAAATACAAAACACAGTAAACAGCAGCAGGTGTATAAATTCAACCCTTAAAAGACTTACTTTTAACAGGATGATCAAGACATACAAATATTTACACATAAAATAAATTTTGAGCAGGTGTAATGAGGCTTGCATGGCCAAGTAATAAACATGTTCGCTGTTTAAATCCCTTTCTTGTCTATGTGATGGTGGTTCTGAATCCTGTTCAGGGTAACGTGAGAAAGAATGAGAGCCAACTCAGAAATCATATAAAAAAAGCTAGCTTTTACGGAGCCCAGGAAGGGACATAGAATTGTTTTCCTGTAATTTTTTTATCTTGTTACCACAAGATAGTAAGTCATTACCACATGTTAGAAAATCGTTCCCACAAGTAAGCATGTCATTACTACAAGAGAGTAAGTGATTCCCACAAGTTAACAAGTCGTTACCACAAGGTATTAAGTCGTTCCCACAAGTTAGAAGGTTTTTACCACAAGATACTAACTCATTCCCACAAGTTAGAAAGTCATTACCACAAAAAAAACTAACTCATTCCCACAAGTTAGCAAAGTCTTTACCACAAGATACCAAGTCGTTCCCACAAGTTAGCAAGTAATTACCACAGGATAGCAAGTCATTACCACAAGACATGAAGTCATTCCCACAAGTTTTACTTAGTCATGCTTTGATGCCAATGTACAGGCAATTTCTTTGTCTATGATATCTAACTTATATAGGGGTAACCCATCTACTAGCATACCATTCAAATTTACATATGCCTGTGGGCTTTTAGTGACCTTATCAATTTTAATGGTTATTCTTCTTAGTAACCTACCTAGTGACCTTTAGAGGTCACCTACTTATTATTACAGATACAAAGACACCTAGAAACATGTATATTGCATTACTGTCTTTTACATGTGCCTGTTTTATGGCACTTTCCTTGGTTCTTCTAAGATATTTTAGTATGTTACATTGGACTGGGTGCTTTTTGGCACAGTATACCTTGCAGGATCTCCATTGGATTCTCATACAAGCTATATACCTGGACGCAGCAAAACTCGTGTTTGCTGTGCTGCAAATTGCATAGACTTTTCATACAGTAAATTACATAATCTTATCATTCTCAACCCTGCCCCCCCCCCCCCCCCCCCCCCCGTGCCACATAAAGACAATATAACCCAATTAGTAGTAAACCTCAAAAACACATGACCTCTGATGGTCACTAATTAGGTAACTAAGAAGAATTACCATTAAAATTGATCAAATTGATCAAATTATAATCATAATGGTATAAATGTTTGACATGTGAAGTAACAGGAAACATGCGAGCTCTGGAGGTCACTAAAAGTATGGGCATGGGCAAGGTAGAGGTTTACTACTAATTGGGTTAATTATAATGTCTGCATGTGACACCTTCGGGGAATGACACCATTATGTGCTCATATATGGTGTAATAATTTTTTTATCTGTTATCTAGTTATAACTAGATGTTATCTAGTTATGTCTGTTTTTACTGTTATGTATAATAAATATTTTTAACACCTGTTTGCATATTATTGGTCCCTGGGAATGAGTTAGTAAGTGGTGGAAACGAGTTAATAAGTAGTGGGAATGAGATAGTAAGTGGTGGGAACAAGTTAGGAAGTGGTGGGAATGAGTTTGTAAGTGGTGGGAAATAGTTAATAAGGGGTGGGTATGAATGAAAACAAGGATTTTCTATCTTGTGGTAACCACTGAGTATCTTGTTACCACAAGTTAGTATCTCATTCCAACGACTTAGTATCCCATTACCACAACTTACTGTCTCATTACCATGACTTATTAAGTTGTGGAAGGTTAGGTTAAGTTGTGGTTAGGACTTGCTAACTTGTGGGAACGAGTTTGCATCTTGTGGGAACGACTTTCTAACTTGTGGGAACGACTTTCTATCTTGTGGGAACGACTTGCTATCTTGTGAGAACGACTTTCTAACTTGTGGCAACGACTTTCTATCTTGTGGGAACGACTTGCTATCTCGTGAGAACGACTTTCTAACTTGTGGGAACGACTTTCTAACCTGTGGTAACAACATGCTATCTTGTGGGAGCAACTTTCTAACTTGTGGGAGCGACTTGCTATCTTGTGGGAACGACTTTCTAACTTGTGGGAACGACTTGCTATCTTGTGGGAACGACTTTCTAACTTAAGGGAATGACTTTCTATCTTGTGCACTGGTAACGACTTGGTAATGACTGAGTATCTTGTGGTAATAACTTTTTATCTTTTCGGAATGACTTACTATCTTGTGATAACGAGATGAAAAAAATGACAGGAAAAAAGTTCTATGTCTCTTCCTGGGCTCCGTACGATTTCTATGCGTGTAACGCCCGTTTGTTCTAGCCATCATACACTAGAGCATTATGATTTTGACAAGCCCAATCCCTCGAAGCCTTGTTCCATATTCAAGGGCTGTTGTCACGGATTGGGGTAGAGAAGTGTCAGAATCTACCAAAAAGGCGGGAAAGTGCATCCTTACCCTGAGGATCAGACTTGTAACCACCCAATTTATCTGGGAACTTCTCCTGACTATAATTCAGACTGAACTTGGGAGTCCCCAGGATTTTTGACCCCAACCAATATTTCAAAGAGATGTATATGCAATCCCTAAAAGTAAGAATTGAATGGGGACACAATTTATAAGCCAGTATAATTTGCTATCAGTAGTAATATTTTCATTAGTGAGCAACCTAAAAAGATATTGAATTTTACCTCTGACCCCAATTAAGGTTAATATTGCAAAGCAATCCTACAGTAATACTTTTGAGACATTATTATGTTCATTTGTAACGTTTATCTTGCATTTGTCATTAAACATTTTATTAAACAGTAAACATAAAACGTTTGGAAAACATTCTATTTTAAATCATTTTTAACCTTCACCAAGCATTTCCTTTTATACTTTTACAGAACTCAAAATGTTTACTGGGGAAATGTGGAACTACCTTTTTATATCAATATCTAGCACTAATAAGAAATTTATCAGTTTCTGTGTAATATGAAGATTAAACAATATGCTTATTTGGATGCTTGGGGGAATCTGTATACTGTGCTTGTACAGGGAAAAAAGCACAGAGACAATGTTTAATGTCCCATTTACAAGCCAGGGTCATGTTGGGACAGGTCCACCGTATTGAAACTTGTGGGAGTCGAACCCACACAGAGGACCACACTAAGGCATTGAGGACAATAAGACTTGTGACAAGTTCAGTTCAACTGGTCATACACTAATTCTAGAGCTCTCATTATTAAGTTTCTCTAATGGTATTAATTAGCTCTTTTATATTATTACACTTACACATTACATGTCTTTTATTTATTCGGGTCTTAATTTACTTCATCTCTCAGAGCAGTATTGAAAGGTTTGTCATCTATTGATAACAGCAATAGTTTTTGTTGATTTCTTGGAGTTTGCCCTTGAGGATTTCTGAAAAAAGGCAAACTCATGTGTATTATATCATGTAGTCAATATATACATCCACCTGAAGTTACACTAGTACATACTTAAATGGAGTGTGTAACTCCTAAGTTTGAACCAGTTTTTAGATATGCATGGTTTACAAATGGCGCCTGCACATATAAAGAACTCTAATAGGTAAATCTTATTGGCGAGAACTTGATGATTTTATTTGAACGTTGTGATTTCATGTAGACTTTCTTACATTAATTTATAATGAATATAGGCACTGTATGCTATGGGCAAATTACAATCTAGTAGATTCTAAAAAAAAAAGAACTCTAACTTATGGATGAACCTGAAACATAGGAAACAAAAGTAATTACAGGTCATGTGATACATAAATTAGCAATGTACAGTATAACACTGTATTGTATTTTGAGAATGCTTCACATGATATTATGTTGGTCTATTGACTAATTGTGTGAGAGACTCAGTGTGAATTCGCTTGAGTTCCAGGTGTCACTGTTGGCATAATTTATCAAAAGCAAAATAAACATTAGCCTTGCACTTTACTCTCATAGATTTAATTAAGATGTAAAGCCAATTAAAGTTAGTATTCAATAGTCAGGGTCATACTGGGACAGGCCCTCAGCATTGCCACTTGTTGGAGTCGAATCCAGACAGAGATGACAGTCTGTGATTAAGTACCAAACTTGCTAACTATGAGGCTACTGAGAACCAAATGAATAATGATGTACTGGATATTTAAATTTTGATTTAAAAACTTTAAACTTCCTAAGGTTATGAGGTTATTGGCTCATAATAAATCTCAACAGGTGAAAAAAAAAATTTGTTGTGAAATTGACAAAGCTGTCATATAAGTGATTATATAAAGCCTAAAAACATTTCTAATAATAGTATTCTCTTAAAAATTTAACTATCTCAAATTTAAACTAGAGTTTGATTTATATATAGTTTGCACTTGTGTAATAATGAATTTGACTGTTCTATAAAATTTTAATATTTAAAAATTCCACTGGAGAATATTCACAGAAAATCTGGTCAAAGTGGAGTTTTTGAAACTTCTGTAAAAGGAATACATTGTCATACTTGCTTCAAAATAAATCATTGGATTAAGTGGCCCTGGTCAGTCAGTCGTATTACTTTAAAGAATTTATACCACATCAAACTGGTGGTCGTCAGGACATCTACTGGGACAGCTACTAATCACAGTATATCCTTTAAAAATAAATATTTTTAAGTAGAATTCTATTCAAATGGGGTTTCATTTGAATATGACAAGCCACAAAAGCAGTTTTTATTGTGATATTCTGTATGATATGTCAAGAAAGGAAGCTGTAACAAAACCTTTGTTAGGCTAACTGGGAAGACAGCATTTATAATAACGGCTGTGATCATAGTTACTCCAACTGCATCTGATAATCAATATCCCGGGTCCAACAGAAAAAAAGAACAGTAAAAGTACCTGGGTTGTCTCAAAATCAGACGTAACATTTGGTATTCTGGTTTTTAATCAATAAAAACCTTGTCCTTTGGTTTTTTTAATACTGAAAATCAAATATCATAGCTGGGATTTCGTGTTCACTTGAATAGCTAAAATATGAAAATGTTTTGTGACAGAAGCATTAAATGTACGAATGTGAAAAGGAAACAATGCTGATTTATATATGATTTTTTTTCGTGTGGCTGGTAATGTATATGTAGCTTTGGAGGGCTTTAAATATTTATATTTGTTAATGTTACGAAAGATCATCAATTTAAAACAGAGAAACGAAAGGGTTAGTTTGTATTTAATCTTGAATGGATTGTAATGATTTGGATACTAAATATTGTGACTAGGATAAAGTCACTAATTTGGTTTGGTATAACTTTTGTTAAACTGTATAATTAACTGTTTTACACTTGTCCTTTGGGCTTTAAATACTGTCTGTTGACTTGAAATGGGCTTTTATGTATGCTATAAATACCCATATGTATAACATGAAACCCTTTGGCGACCCATTGATGGAAAAATCTGTACAAATGTCTGAAAAAAGCCAGGTGATAATTTGGCATGATGAAGGTTAATTGTTACACCACTAAGATTGATGTTAAACGCATGTCACATCCCTGTTAGTGACACTGCCCACAATAGTGTCACTATATACAATTAGTGCTGAGCATCCCCCTCCCCGTACTAACATTTGTATGGATAATCCCTTGAACAAACCCCATGCTTTATAAACATACTGCACATTAAAATAGTTCACAAAATAACACCTAATTTCCCGCAGTGTGCTGCATTGGATGTTTGAATTTCTACGCGAGTGTTTGAATTTCTACTGGATAATTAGATTTGGATTCTGGTGTCTGCCTGGCAGAGATTAAGCGTTATAAAAGTACAGAATAGAATAAAAAAATATAGAATAGTCTAATAGTATAGAACGGCGGTGAGCCATTTAAAGAAGTGGTAATTTGTGAAAAGGTACATATAGAGTACTTACTGATAAACACGACACTTATAAGTATGTTTTGTTTGTTGTGATCTGCGTTTTAAAAGATAAATACATTTGATAACAATATGTGCAGGTGACTAAATACTGGTGTGACATAAACTCTACTGATACACGGAAATGTTTAATTTATTTAGTTCGCAAAGTTATAGTATCAACTGACAATGGGGGTGAACAAGAAAAAGATATCAAAGAAACTATCTAAAATCGGACAAAAAGTTAAAAGGAAATCTGACACACAGCCAGTTCATGATGATCAGGAAATAATATTGGAAAATATAGAGATAAACAATGGTATTGAAGTGACGGGAGAAGAGCAATTAACCCAAGAAGAAGAGGAAGTCATTTTGTGTTGTACAAAGTGTCAGGGAGAACTGTCAAACGCTCTCGGCACGTCAAGTAAAAACAACCGTTACAGGTGTAACGATTGCGGGACTCTATATGAGCTGGTGCCAAAGGGGAAGAAAACAAAGAAAAAGAAATCAAAGAAGAAGAGAGTTAAAAAGGTAAAGCAATATTGATTAGTTATACAGGTGTTATACAGACAATAAAAATATACGAAAATAGTGATTACCTTGTCCATGCATGATCCTTTCTATAATTTTTATTGTAAGTATATAAATGTAGGATTAGAGGTTTTTTTATGGAGAAAAGTCCGTAATTTTGCGCTTATTGGTTACTAATACTGTAATAGTAAAAATAATTTTAAAATAATTTCTTAATTGTTGGTATAACTGAATGAAAGTATATAAAAGATTCAACAGCACAAGCCCAAGACTGGACTTCAACCAGAAAAAGTTGAAGTTTTAAATTAGTCATAATGTACTCTTACAATAAATATATTCAAACCAAGTGTCTTTCGAGCATATTGACTGGTCAGTTTAATAGGGTACTTAAAACAAGACAAATCACAATGACACATTTTATATACACCAGATGAAAAAATTCTTTCACATCATAATGTTTGTGTTGGTAACAATTAAATCAAACTTAAATTAACATTTTTGTTCTAATTTATTCTTTAACCCTCGTTCGTCATACTCTGACACTTTATTTTTTTTTGTGCAGGATGTTTTAAAAACCAAGCCCTACATTGCATATTTATGAGCCTCATTTTGAAGTACATGGCTGATACATTTTAGACACATTCAGATGAATGATACATCTTAAATAAGAACATTGTGGATACAAAATTATTGTAATGCAATAAGTGAGTACATTTTAAATCTGACCATAACATCCATAGCTAATAAAATTTTGATTTTATTATCTAAAAGCAAGAATTGTATCACCTGGAAACGTGTTATTACTCAGAAATTAGTGAACAATTTTGAGTGAATGCTTTTAGGAAATATGGAGAATGTTCGGTGGAAGTTCTGATTGCTTAATTATGTATTACTCCCTGAATAAACTAGTCAACTGTGTGTGCTTTTGTAAATTTTCGTGGTAATTAACATACTGTGACAAAACTAGTAAAATGTATGCACTAAGACTTTCACTTTTCACTAATGTCAAATACATGGCTCTGTCCCAATTTGAGCCTTGGTGTTAAAGGTCAAACTTAAGAGTTTAGTTCCCATTCCACAGCCAATGTAATCAGGGGCGTAGACGATATATAATCCAGTACACCCAGGTGTGTACCATTTTGTCAGTAGAATCATTAATGAGAATACAATACCCCATTTAGGAGACCCTTAACAAATATTGCAAATACACGTAACTATAACTTGCTGAAAATTCAGGGCGTACCAAATCAAAAGCCCTAGCCATATCTTCTTCCCTGGTAATATCAGCAGAGGTTTTCAATACATTCAGCATGTTGCCACAAGCTGCATTTGAGCCCACGACCACAGAGGCAATAATAATATTAATAATAGAAACATTTGCACAGTGCAAAATTGATGGACATCCTCTGATGAGTTTGAATCCAAAAAGGGTTTCTGTAAGTGTCGAAGGCTATGAGATGGTGTCCAGTTGGATTTTAATGAAGTAAATGGTATATAATATGTACATGTATTTTAGTGTGAAAATGTTTTGTGTATATTGGTGTCAATAACTTTGGACTTGTGAAAAAGTTCCTGGAGCCTAATGGTGAAGTGATTTGCCTCTCCCAAGTCTGATCCCCTTGTTCAGGTCACTTTGCAGAGGTTTGCACTCTTGGAGTGTTCTTTTGGGCATACATGGCCATTCAGTTGGCTCTATAGAACTAGAATCACTGTGTAAGTCCAGTTTAGCTGTTAGCAGAAGTACTCATGAAATATTAGATCCTGGGTTCAGTTTGCAGAACAAACTCAAGTGGGGCTTGCTCGCCAGTACCCAATGGTTTTCGGTGCAGAATCTGAACTAGTATGGACTGTTTTCCTCCACCCCTTCATTTATGTGTCATGTTATGACCTGTTCAGTGTTTTGAAAGCAACATAAAATCCCAAATAATCAATACACCAAATGCTGCTAGTTTGTGACACCAGTAGAAGTTTGGCATAATTAAAACCAAATTAGAGGACTGTTGAGAGGTTCTAGCTGTGCAGAATTTACTATATTTGTATACATTATTTTTCTTTTAATTTCAGGCTGGTCACAGAGCATGGAGAGCATGTATCACAGGCTGGAAGTACGTGAAAGCAGGGTTAGTGTTCTATGTACACACTCCAGCTAATGGATTCAACATAACAGGCATGGCTACGGCTCACATGGCACAAGCCCAAAACTCAAATGACCCGATGCACAAAAAGTATGGCTACATGTACACAACATAGTGTCGAGAATAAAGTGATGTTGTTGTGTTTGGAAGAATTATATATATAGTCATTAACAGTACAACAGGACATTTGTAACTAAAGTTTAGTAAATGTTTGTGGACAGATGTTCAACAATGGATGATTCGAAAAGCATGGGTTACTGGTGATTTTGCCTTAAACATATTTTAAATGCAATTTTACAACGATCATAAAGCACATGCATATCGAGCCCTTTTGCAAGGTGAAACATGTACAAGTGACATGATGACGATAATGACAATGGTGCACAAATAGATAGATCATTGGTTATCAGGATAAAAATGAAATGGTTTTGATTTACCTATAAATTTGTGGACTGCTTTAAATATTTTAATATTTTCACCTAGTCTTAATTTATATTTTATTATTACTGCCATACCCAAGAAAAATATCAGATAAAAACCACCATGTATCTATGGTTACACGATGTTGAGTAAAAATGATGCTCTAATGGACTTCAGGTTTGCTTTTTCATGCACAAAAAAAAAAAAATCACGTAAAAACCATTTGTATGTAATTCATGGTAAACTTTATCAGTTACAATTATAGCATATATTGTTTTGAGAATTATACAAAGCACTGTGAATGGAGTTAACTGGATGGATCTCTGAAAATTGTGTGGACAATGAGGGACAATGGATACTAGTCATACATAAATTGCAGAGGTTTGCACTCTTTGAGGCATACATGGCCATACAGTTGGCTCTATAGAACTAGACAGCAGGCAAAGTTCGACCACATTCTTATCTTTGGTTAAAATTATTCAGGCCTTGTGGCGGGGGGCCATGGTCTTATTTTCAGTTGTTCTTGTTTTTATCACGGACTTTATTTATTTAGATAAACAAACAGCACATCTGGAAGTGATAATAGTATGAATGTGATCTCCACATTATTTTTGAGGGATTCTTTGATATTGCATATTGCAGGGACCACTAATACAACTGGGTTGTGACTTTCCCTTTTGCTTCCTTTATGGAATGGCATATTAATGGGGAGACGTTTGTGCGTTATTGAATCATATTGGCAGGCATGGTTCTGCTACTGCTGCACCAGTTGAATGGTAAAGGCTTCCACTAATTGTTAGATCCCAACAGATCATCTCCAGTTTCTTGATCCAACTCAAGACATACCTGTTCAGATTGGCATACCCACCACATTAGTCATCCCTTCATGGCGGGTGCTTGTTGGGTTATGACCTCAGCCTGTTTTTTGAAGTCCAGCGCATTGGAGGATTTTTATCAGTTTTATGCCGTGTAAATGTTTCTATTAATATTATATTACATTGACATATTGGTAAAGCAGAGGAAAATGCAAATGCAACACAATAAAACACATACATGTACTATATTTGGTGGTTTTAATGCTACAAGGCTAATGTAATGTCACAGTGGATGACAATCGTGTATCTCTGAAAATGCAGATTTCCTCATGAAAATCACTCTGGATGAAAGGTTATTTAAGCAGATAACTGAACAATTTTAACTGAAAACAGCCTGTAAAATGGTCCATTATATAATATAAATATTACACCACTACTAAAAATAAATAATACAACAATAACATATTGAAAAGTTGAAACTCAACAAAAACTCTACTTGAGCATTTTAAACAACGTGAACTAGTAATAGCAAGTCTGCAACCAATGGAATTTTTTAATACTATTCACCCTTAAAGGTACAAGATTCTCAAATAACAGCACTATCATAAATATATATGTAAATAAGATTAATTTAACACAAAAATACCAGAAGTAGCACTATTTAAGTATCTATGAATTAATATAATCTGAAACAAAAGTATTAAGCCTCCACATACACTTCTGCACCGATGTGTTGAACACAATCTCTAAAGCATGTAGCAATCAAATAGATTATACACATAATAATGAGTCTTCAAGCATGAAATCAAATTGTCATGAACAGCTAATAATGGAGGAACATTGTCACAACACCCACTGTCACAACAACATGCCAACTTTGTTTTTTTCACACTAACTGTATATTGAAACCATTAAACAGTCTGAACTTTTGTCTACCCCAGTTTATTTTAGATCTGCCCCACTCTAAGGCAAACCTTTTTACTGGACTGAAACTTGTATCCAACAGATTCACACCAGAGTAATATTACAACGGTATTTGAATGTAGTTGTTTTCAGAATGGATTCCTTTTGAGAACAAATGTCAAATAAATTTTAGCAATACTTGACCAACAAAGGCGGATGTGGGGTAAAATGCTTTTTGATTAATTTTTATGCTCTATTTATGTGTAACAAATGTATATGATATGACATTTATTTCACAAGCCCTCGAGTCCATTAGAGCCTGCAAAGAGGGGCCTTATGTACAAATTGTTGAAAGCACCATCACCTAGCACTGTTACATAGCTTAACAAAAATGGACTCTATTACCATATTAGTACAAACTGTGAACATTTGGACTCATTAAAAGATAAAAATTTGCCATAGTTTACACAATAAACTGCCTCAGTTAATTTACTAAGGAAGTGCAGTTTTGTAATGCAAATGCCAATTACTTTATCAAAGTTACACTGGCACTCCTAACAAATGCATGTCAATACACACAAGTTTAGATGTAAAAATAATCTACCATCAACAGAAAGTCTTAGTCAATCAATAAAGCATTAAACAGACCTTGCCTCAACTTGCATATATATTTTTATGTTTTTTTTATCACTGATGACATGTTTGAGTGTTAATACTGAATACCACAACATTTTTGATGCACAATAATAGATATGTTGTCTCCTAAGTTGAAATAAACTGTCACTCTTGGATTTTTAAATATTCTGCAACAAAAGTAATTCGTACTTGAAAATTGAAATACCTCTCGTCTTTCATACTTTGAAAAAAGCAACTGTTTTTCTTGTCTGCTAGCAAAATGTACATTTGGCTATTTCAACGAATAAACTTTATGATAAACAACATCGCACAATACATTACATCAACACAATAAAACTGTTCGGCAACAATTCTTTTCAAATGACTTACAAACTAAACTGACAATAAGTACACATACTTAACTCACTTTGCTACATAACACGAATATTCTGAGACAGAATCTAAATGTTGTTACTTACACCACACACTTTGCCACAAAAAATACTTTCTGACAACAAAACTAAACATCTTTTGCCTAATTAACAACTTGTATCTCTTCTGATGTCTCGTAAAAAACCCCAGACATTTACTTGTGACCATGAATCTGACACAATTTTCTTACTTCCTTCTCCAAACCAAACAAATGGCTATCCTCTACATTCGGCATTAAAGCACGAGTAGCCTGGGCAAGTTCAAATAAATACTCTGTATTTTTCCCGCTAGGCCCTTCAGATGAGTAAATCTGCAGGGCAATGTCCTTGAGATCAGCAGGGCCAAGGAAGAACGGATTATCTTCAGTTCCAATGTAAATATCGAGATAGAATGGGTCATATGATGAATCTTCTGGATGGAATTTCACACTCACTTTTTCATAACCATCCTTTTCTCGAAAATCTAAATGTTTCCTTACACTGTGTTCTTGTGTTTCTGGTATATGATATGCCATACCCCAAACTTTTTCCTGGAACCGAAAAGGTACAATTTTAAATGACAGTTTAATGAGCTATTAATCAGAACAAACTCAATATATGCAAAATAGTATACTGGAAATCCACCGGTCAACAACCATGCTATATGAATATTTTGATTTTAAATTTTATAAACAGGCTTAGTTAACATTGAACAAGACAAGGATATGCTACTTCTCTCTTTTTAACAGTAATTATAGTTTTAAGCTTAATAATATTTCTTCTAAAGAAATATTATTTTCATAAATAGTCTGTGGTATCAGCCATTTTTATTGCAAACCAGAAATACCTGTGAAAGCCCAATTTGGTCATTGGTAGGCAGGTGCTAAAGGTGTATATTCATATTTTAAAAGTGTTCTGATTTTACTTTCCCTGCATTGATAACATAATACCCACATAAGTGAACAGTTTGGAAAAAAACAGCCTGTAAAAACATTTTAAAAGATGTTTATTTTAATTTTTCTCAAAATAGGGACTGAAAAATGTAGCCGACATTTATGGTGTTGTCCGTTTTTTTTTCTTTACCAAATGACATGTTCATTCACAGTACTATCATTCTCCGTGAACTTTGACAATTGATCAAAAATTCTGAATTTACACTTTTAAGTAGTAAAATGTAAGTAATATTACGCAAAACAAAATTTAATGATATGTTTATTCAATGACAATTTTAAATTTATTTTTCAAGCAAATACATGTATTCCATGTTTATGTAATATTTTAATGCGCCTATTATCAAGTACAATAGAAAGTTTTCTACCTCAGCGTCCTTGGACTTAACCAGTGTCACCACTCTTCCAGGCTACAAATATAAAATAAACAATTACAAAAATGGTGTTGTTGAAATATCAAACTCATGCAACAATATGGACAGCTATTATTATGTTGAAGCTGTTCCAAAATTTTAACCAGGGTGGTAGGTTTTTGCAACACATTGCAAAACACTTGTGACACCTAGGTTTTTTTCTAGCATGACTTGCAAAAATAGGCACCAGTGTCTTAATCTAAATACATTAAAACAGTACCTAGACATACTACACAAGTAACAACCACACACCAACAACCCTACCCCCATAATTTATCTAATTTATTCTCCCTAACACTCTTAATTGAAAAAAGTACCATAATTTAGCAAAACCTTTGAATGTCAGCAAATAAGGCAGAAATTTTACTTACATGATGAACAGGAATTGAACAAAATGTAAATTTGCTGCTGCTGCTTTTTTTTGTAAAGTGAAAACAAATGTATAATTTTACAAGACCATTCATTGAATAAATACAAGATTGAATACAGATTTTGCCAAGTACGCAGAAAACCGACAATCACAATATAGGAACTAATACAAACACATGCAGACATGCCCTGTTTAAATACATGTAGTTCAATTTCCAATTTATTTATTTTGACCAATATTCAAGATATTTACATTCTGTAAAATGACTCAACCTGGTCTATTTTTATTAACATTCTTCTTGGATAATTTACTGTCAAAGTGTGACTTTAATGGAAATGTTAAAGAGTGGTGCATTGTAATTTAGGTGATTAAAAATACACAGTAGCTTCTGGTTGGGTCCCTGAAACATAAAAAACAACTGGGTCTTCAATGAATTTCATCAGGGAAGAATACCAAATCCTTCCCCCACAACTGGATTATGAATTCTGCAGTGGAAGTTTTGGCTCATTGTGTGTCTTGATTTGTCTATTAATATTTGTATGTTTAATTTATAAATTTATGGAAATCAAACACTAAAAAGTATTTGGTTACATGTAATATTGTTGTTTTCGCTCATCACACAGAAAAATATACTCCAATTATGGATTATACTCCAAAGCCACATTTTCATGTCTGTGGTGTAATTACTTGAAAATCAAGTAACTCTGTGGTATAAAACCTCCATGGTTCATATCCGTAAACTTTTAAATTCAACTCATGAATAATATCACATAACATGACATATTTGTATAGCGCAATTCTATTTAAGAAAAAACAATCATTGCGCTTTTTCTCTACTTGTCCAATGGAAGTTGAATGTTCCTGATATCATCTGGCAGTTCATTCCAATAATTTGGTGCCACAACACTGAAGGCACGGTCACCCATAGAGATGAGTTTTCTCTTGTAGCATGTATGATTTTCTTGCCAATCTTGTGGTGCATTGATGTTGCTGGTAGTTAAGCATTGATGTCAAATATGATGGTGCCTGTCCATTCAAACTCTTATATACTAGTAGATTTATTTTAAATTTGATCCGAAACCTAACAGGCAACCAGTGGAGCTGATGCAGGTGAACTGATATAGAATCATGTTTCTTGACATTCAAAACTATCCTGGCAGCCCAATTTTGTAGTTTCTGCACCTTATGGATAAGATATTGTGGGAGTTCAGCTAGGAGAGAGTTACAATAGTCTAATCTGGAATATATGAGTGACTGTACTAGGGCAGGGTCGGTAGCAGATTTTTCATTTCGGTATCCCGCCAGTGTAAATCCGTACCGATTCCGGGATACCGAAAGAAGAAATTGTGTTCTAGCATATCCCCAATCGAATAGGCCCACCAACCGGAAGTAAGTTTCGCGAAAAGAAAACATTGCAGTTCTGAAAGAAATCACTATAAAAGTGCTGAAATATATAAAAATAAGGGATAAAAGTTTGTAATTTCTTCAGATTTGAGGTTTGTTTCTAATACTTTACGTTTTCTCACAATATTATATGCTGACTTTCGAAATACCGGCTGTAAAGTGTCGCCACGGTGTTGAAGTGAATTGGTCTCGATACCGAGATACCGGTGTTACCGACCCTGCCCTAGACTGTACTATTGTGTGTGCAGCAGACTTAGTCAGGTAAGGTCTTATTTGAATGATGGACCTTAGGTGACCATAACAGGATCTGCATATGGCATTTACTTGTTCCTTAAGTGATAGGTCTTGGTCAATGATTACCCCAAGGTTTCTGACACTTGTGCTTGGCTTTATGTCAATACCAACTACATTTAATGAGTCAATAATGACTTTGGAGCGCTGTCTTCCAATGCCAGCAATTAAGAACTCTGTCTTTTCTTCATTTAGCTTCATTTTGCACACAAATGGAGTTGTTCTGCAGTTTGTTTTTGGTTTTCAAAATTACTTGGGTCAATTGATTTGTAAAGCTGTGTGCATCAGCATATATACATGTGGAAAAGTATGTGAAACATTCTGATGATAATACCTAGAGGTAATGTATATTTGCAGTAGAGATCAGGCCCAAGACCTGATCCCTGAGGCACACAGCATTCTAGAACCTTTTTATGAGATTCACAGTCACCAACAACTACTGATTGAGTTCTTCCTGGTAAATAAGTTCTAAACCAGTCTAAAGCTTTGCCTTCAATTCGAAACATTTTCTCACGTCGGTGCAGCAAAATACAATGATCAACAGTGTCAAATGCAGCTGATAAATCTAGAAAACCCATAAGTAGCACTTTTTGATTATCTGCTTCCAATAGAACGTCGTTCATGATTTTGATCAGAGCAGTCTCAGTGCTGTGGTGGCATCTGTATGCTGATTGTAGATTTTCACAGAGATTATGACTGTTTGTGTGGTCAAGTAATTGGATTGAGACTGCTTTTTCAATCATCTTGGACAGAAAAGGCAAGTTAGATACTGGCCTAAAATTTTTGAAAGTAGGATCCGCATCTGTCTTTTTTGGCAGAGGGGTAACAACTGCATGTTTGAACCCCTCTGGCATTTCACCTTGTATGAGTGACATGTTTATTACTTTGCTAATACTGGGTAACAGTATTTCAATACAGTCCTTCAGCAATGATATTGGGATTGGATCAAGGCTACATGATTTTGGTGCAGCTGATAAGATTAATTTTTTAATATCTTCATCGCTAAGAGGTTGGAAAGAAGTCAGTGGTGTTACATCAACAGTTTTGTCATACTCATGGAATTTACTGGTTGATAGAAATTTGGCTCTGATCTTTATGATCTTTTCTTCAAAATAGTCACTGAATTCATTTGCCAGCTGAGTCTTTGATGAGTGTTCAGGATAGATAGTTGGATCATTGTCCTGTTTCAGCTTTTTAATTATAGAAACAGTTGTTTCTGATTTGATATATTTTTTTCGATAATTTCGCTATAGTATGCCACTTTTGAACTGTGAAGCACCTTTGAATATGTTTTTCTCAATTCTACCATTACTCTATTACTTTCTTCCATGTGGTCTTTTGTCCATTTCCTCTCTGCTTGTCGGAATTTTTGCTTAGCTGTACGAATGTTTTCATTGTACCAAGGATTAATGTTCCTATCGCCAGTCTTTTTCACTCTTAATGGAGCATGCTTGTCTAGAAGCTGAGATAGGCATCTGTTGTATTGATTCACCAACTCACTGAGCTCAGTTTTTGGTTTTGTGACAATATCTGAGTTTCGAAGGTCCTGCTTGAATCTGGTTTCATCAATCTTATTCAAAGATCTGTAAGATTTTGGTGACTCTTTATGCTTGTGATTTGAAGAGTTGAGTTGCAATTCAATTGATGCATGGTCAGGCAGGTAATTTGAGATCTTAGGTGGATCATATATCAAAGACTCAGAATTTCTTGTTATTATCAAATCAAGCACATGATTTGCATGTTTGGATGTAGCATCAGTGACATGCTGCTTCAAGCCAAATTCATCGAGAAGGTCTATTATGTTTTTAACAGAATAACTATCATTGTTTTCCATGTGAAAGTTAAAATCACCCATAATCAAAAGTTTTTCTTTCTGTATTACCATTTTACTGAGTAATTCTGAGAATTCTTGAAAGAACTGGCCTGTAGTGATATTTTCTGTATTTGGTGGCCGGTATGCAACACAAACTCTTAACTTGGTGTTGCTATTTGACAAAACACAAGAGATGTACTCAAAAGAGGAAAACATTTCTGCTGAATCTAATTTGAGGCCCCATTCTTGTTTGCACAGTAAGGCTACCCCACCACTAGACATACCTTTCCTGTCAATACATTTCAATATGTATCCAGTGGGTGTTAATTGAATATGAATAATAAAAAAATATGCATGGTGAATATACAAGCCAATATATTTTTGGTGCATTTTTTTCACTATAATTTACATAATTTCCATGCTTCTGTAAGTTAAAATTATGAATATTAATCGGCAATAATATTAAGATAATTCAAATATCACATCGGTGACCTAAAATACAGACTTCTCAATGGTGATCTGGAGACCTGTGATTATTAGTATTACTAATTTAGTAATTTAGATATATAATGGGAATCTGATCTATAGCACACTTTGCTGTAAAAATTCAATGAAACTACATGCAATGTTGTCAATGTGATTGTGTAAGCCCGTATCCCACAGTCGCCTGTGTGGCTACTATGATGAATAGAAAAATTAGCTTTGGAGAAACTGTAGATGTACAAATGAGAACATGAAAATAGTGATCCACTTTACGGACACATGAAACATGGTTGAAGTCAGTGTGTAGAAATAGGACAAATCTAGGGTTCTAATATTTTTGTTGCTGTTGTTGTTGTAAGATTATGTACTCGTCTTTTTGCACAAAGATGATATGATTAATAGGATTAACGTTTGAGAAATAAATTCCATTGACTGTCCTGAAAATGTATTTGTCCCAAGATAAACAAAGATTTAGCTGGTGTAATAAAAAGCAATGTATGTGACCATGGACATGTATAAAACATATGTTAGTTGTGAGCTGATGGCAGTGAATTTCATAAGCTGTGAGTTACTCAAGCAAAGCACAAAGTATGTGTAAGCTGTTGCATGTCCCCTGCATAAGAACATATGGAACTTAGTACTTACTGTGCAGCTACAGTATAGTCTATGTATGTAGGTTGGCATGAAGTAGTCTTGCAGCAATGACATCACAACTCTTCATAAGACAAATTCAATTTTTATTACCATATTGTTATTTGTTTCTGGCAAACATGTACTATATCAAAAGAACACACTGATATTGTGACTATTTGAGTAAAAGACTTAATGAACATATTGTGCTGATGTTTCCAATGATTTTGTGCTTTTACAGTGGAAACAGCCAAACAGGCAATTTCTATATTAAGAAATGGTGTATTTGCCATTTATGTTGCTGAATCAATGACTTATACCCATGGACAGTGAATAGGGCAGGACAGTCCAGTCGGACACAAATATAAATTTGTCACAGATGCATTTGTTGAAATGACATAAAGGCAAACAACAAGAATATAAAACACAAGAAGGACCTATGCATTCACAATTGTATTTCTGCTTTTTAAGTTTTTTTAGTTCAATTTACATTGGTGTTGACTTGAGTGTCCTTTCTGATTCACCATCCCTTGGTGCAGATATCACTTTTCAAACCCTACAAGTCTTTATTTTGGTTTCAAGCAAAACTTTTCCTGTCAACATTTTCACCCACACAAAGTGAAATATTACTTCAACTTTAACTGTATGTAAATCTGCCTGTATATATATATTTTTTTCCAATTTTTACAATGAAACACCACTGGACAGCTTCTTATGTACAAAATTCAATAATAACGTTTGTTTATATAACTGTGTAGAAATTCTTTCAGTTCTTTAAATTGTCTGAAACCCCAAAAGACAACATGAAATCTAGGTCAGCAGCCTGATCTACTACACATAATATTCATGATTAATGATGGAATTGCACTACATTTGTTTTATCATATATTTCATTGATATTTTAATTAAGTAATAGCGGTTAAAAAGTGCATGTGCCAACACCTGGGGCGGATTTCATGAAACGTCTCAGACTAGGCTCAGTCTCAAGTTGAGCCACTGACTCAAATCTGAGCTTTTTGGTCCAGTTAAGTACTTGTCTCAGTTTTCACAGAAGGGGGTCTCAGTTGAGACCAAGCTTTCAAAAAACCACAGTGGTTTTCTTTGTCATGCGACCCTTTTTTAAAGTCAAAATATTCTACTGACAACATATATGTTCCTTGGATGACATATATCTCTGGTCAAATGCTATTTGTATCCCCGGACCAAAGTCGGGGATACTTAGGATTCAGTACGGTCACGCCGCCGCAGAGATTTCCTTTTGGACGCGATAACTTAAACTTTCAAATTTGGTATGTGGGTATATATGGGCAATGTCACGAACGCTATTGTTTTGTGACCTTGACCTTCAATCTCAAGGTCACTGGTGGCCTCTTAAAGGTCAGATTTTGGCCATTTTTTCACTTTTTGGCCCAGTTCTCCTATACAGAAAGTCAGATCATCCTATGGCTGGTATATATAATACATATATATGTCCTCTGTAAGCATGCAGAAATTTGACCTTGAAGCTCTTTACTGAAGGTCATCCACTGACCGCCCAAGTACCTGACCGAGGGTCATTTTTGGCCTTTTTGGAGATATTTTCACACTTAATGCTGACTATATTGCATGGAAACTATTGAAAATGGCTTTGGAGGTTGAGTACATGATGGACTTCTACCATCCAGGCTTACTGGTTACAGATCTTCATTTAAGGTCATCCACTGACCGCCAAAGTACCTGACCAAGGGTCATTTTTGGCAAATTTGGAGATATTTTCACACTTAATGCTGACTACATTGCATGGAAACTATTGAAAATGGCTTTGGAGGTTGAGTACATGATGGAGTACCAGCATCCAGGCTTACCGGTTACAGATCTTCATTTAAGGTCATCCACTGACCGCCAAAGTACCTGACCGAGGGTCATTTTTGGCCCTCTATTTGTTTGTTTGTTTGTGAACAAGATAACTCAAAAACTGACAGATGGATTTTGATAAAATTTTCAGGATATGTCCAAAATGGTAAAAGGAAGATATGATTACATTTTGGGAGTGATCCGGATCACTGTCTGGATCTTCTGGATCCATGAAATTTAATTTTTAAAGACAGATAACTCCAAAACTTATGGGTGCATTTTGATGAAATTTTCAGGAAATGTCCTTAATGGGATGAGCAACAAGTGATTAGATTTTGGGAGTGATCTGGATCACTGTCTGGATCATCCGGATCCAGGCTGCCAGATGTGTTTGTGTACAATATAGCTCAAAAACTTATGGATGGATTTTGATGAAATTTTCAGGATATGTCTGAAAAGGTAAAAGGATAAAATGGTTGAATTTTGGAAGTGATCCGGATCACTATATGGATCTTCTGGATCCATGAAATGTAATTTTTAAAGACAGATACCTCAAAAAGTTATTGATGGATTGTGATGACATTTTCAGCAAATGACCTAAATGGTACAAGGAACAAGTGATTACATTTTTGGAGTGATCTGGATCACTGTCTGGATCATCTGGATCCAGGCTGCAACATAATTTTAGGATGAATTTTGATGACATTTTTAGGATATGTTACAAATGGTAAAAGGAAGAAGTGGTAAAAGGAAGAAATGGTTCAATTTTGTGAGTGATCTGGACCACTATCTGGATCTTCTGGATCCATGAAATATAATTTTTAAAGACAAATAGCTCAAAAAGTCATGGGTGGATTTTGATAAAATTTTCAGGAAATGTCCTAAATGGGACAAGGAACAAGTGATTAGATTTTGGGAGTGATCTGGATCCAGGCTGCCAGATGTGTTTGTGTACAAGATAAATCAAAAACTTATGGACGGATTTTGATGAAATTTTCAGGATATGTCTGAAAGGTAAAAGGATGAAATGATTGAATTTTGGAAGTGATCCGGATCACTATATGGATCTTCTGGATCCATGAAATGTAATTTTTAAAGACAGATACCTCAAAAATTTATGGATGGATTGTGATGACATTTTCAGCAAATGACCTAAATGGTGCGAGGAACAAGTGATTAGATTTTGGGAGTGATCTGGATCACTGTCTGGATCATCTGGATCCAGGCTGCCAGATGTGTTTGTGTACAATGTAGCTGAAAAACTTATGGACGGATTTTGATGAAATTTTCAGGATATGTCTGAAAAGGTCAAAGGATGAAATGGCTGAATTTTGGAAGTGATCCGGATCACTATATGGATCTTCTGGATCCATGAAATGTAATTTTTAAAGACAGATACCTCAAAAAGTTATGGATGGATTGTGATGACATTTTCAACAAATGACCTAAATGGTACAAGGAACAAGTGATTACAATTTTGGAGTGATCTGGATCATCTGGATCCAGGCTGCAACAGAATTTTAGGATGAATTTTGATGATATTTTTAGGATATGTTAGAAATGGTAAAAGGAAGAAGTGGTAAAAGGAAGAAATGATTCAATTTTGCGAGTGATCTGGACCACTATCTGGATCTTCTGGATCCATGAAATATAATTTTAAAGACAAATAGCTCAAAAAGTCATGGGTGGATTTTGATGAAATTTTCAGGAAATGTCCTAAATGGGACAAGGAACAAGTGATTAGATTTTGGGAGTGATCTGGATCATCTGGATCCAGGCTGCCAGATGTGTTTATGTACAAGATAAATCAAAAACTTATGGACGGATTTTGATGAAATTTTCAGGATATGTCTGAAAAGGTAAAAGGATGAAATGATTGAATTTTGGAAGTGATCTGGATCACTATATGGATCTTTTGGATCCATAAAATGTAATTTTTAAAGACAGATATAAGTGAAAGAACTAGTGATTAGCTTTTGGGAGTAATCTGGTACTATGGAGAATCCTGACCTGGTGCTCCAGGAAACAGGCTCAAGACCGACATATTCACGGCATTTCACGCCTTAACTATGTCCCGTCCGGGGATACACTGCGTCAAGACGCAATCTCTAGTTTTCAATGGGAAACCTTGTAAACATGTAAAAAAAAAAACAGAATACTTCAGGTTGTTTTGTATACTCGTACTTTATTTTTCAGCTATTTCAAATTTTTGAAGTTGAGAATGAATTATGGCAGCCATATTTGAGCCTCTGTTTACAGAACTTAAGCCCACTACCTACCAGTCTCAGCATTTGTGGTTGTGGTGGTGGACCAATTCACGCCAGTGTACCTATTCACGCCCACCCTCGATTTTCTTAAAGATTTAAAACTTTTCATAGAGAAGATGTTTACCACATCATAGATAATTATCAAATTTACCTTATACATTGGTAATTTATTGTGTAACTGTGATTATTTTGGATAAATTTAGGGGTGGGCATGAATACGTACACAGGCGTGAATTGGTCCACCACCACTACGTAGTGATTCAGCAAAAGCTGAGACCGAGACCTTTTGTGAAATCCATAAAGGCTGAGCCCATGGGTTCAAGAAAAATGTTCCAATAGTTTGAGACAAAAGTCCCCAATTTTAGCATGAAACAGACTAAGAGCTTTTGTGAAATTCGCTAACATTCGGAATTCTTTTTGACCAACACAAGTTACAAATAAAAATGTTCAAAAATATTGGAAAAAAGATCAAAATGCCATATATTTGAGAACCAGGCCAAAATATGAACAAATACATCAACTTTGAGCTTATAAGGAGCCTAAAGGAGGCTGCCATTAATTGATCCTATTGGGGCAAACTATATTAAGTTATTGCATATGAAAGAAAATTTGTTAAGCATACAGTACCTTTCCTGGAATGCCCCTGTGATCTTCACTCCCTTGCCAAAATCTTCTAGAAAACCCTTTGATGTATCCAGTCATTTTTTTCTGATATGGAAAATCAACTTTCCATATTAAAGAACCATACCCGTATACCCACATAATATAATTGACGAATATTAAATATAAACCCTTATTATAACCTGTTTATACCATCAAAGCCAAGATGTTTTGTTCCCCAACCCCCATACAGTACGTATACAGTATACGTTGCCAACAGAAAACTGTCAAACTTGTTTACATAAAAAAATAACGTAACAAACAATATGCTGCGTTCTTTGTAAGCCGTTCCTTCTGAGCCGGTGTAACGCGTGATTTTGTATCCCCACCATATTCTGTATCACCTCTTTGATTTTTAAGGGAAACAGAACGTGAATGCCATACTTTGTATCCCTCAGTGAGGAGGTGAAATAGCTGGGGTGAGTATAAATAGCTAACACGGCTGGAGAGAATTAACTTCTAATTGTTCTTCAGGATGATCTACATGATTTACTCCTTATGTATATTGCAAAAGTTTCCTGGAACTATATATAAATAAGCAATCAATTTATCAATAGACTGATAGCAATACTTAATTAAAATTATAATACTTGATCAGTTTATATGTGAGCATATGTAGGAAAAAGTAAACTCAATGCAGTGTATCACCGGATACAATGTGTAACCTAACATAAAGAGTATTCAGCCATTCTGAAAAACTGGTCATATATCTAAGATATCTTTATGACTGCCAAGCCCTTCATTCAAATAATAAAGAAAACATAAGGCTTTTTGTGCAAACCCTGTTTGGCTTTGAAGCATGGGTCAAAGAGAAAAGGAGAACACAATTTACTCATTCTGTTAACTGGTAAAAAAAGAAAATAGCTATTCCTCTCTTAGCTCTAGAACAAGTACCACCCTGAAAGTTGAGAGAAAGTATAGCTGAACAACATATTTTAATGAAATGCTGTAAATGTAGTCATTTGAGATCTATAATCAGTTTACTCAAAGTAGCCACTACCATTATTACTCCAGTAGCTATGAACCTGTATTTGCAAAAGTAGCAAAATTATGGAGGATCTTGAAGCATGGTTCAAAAGTCAAATTAACCCACAAGATTCCCAGCAAATGATTTTCTATGAGCTAATTTAACATTCAGAACTCCTTTTGACCAACACAAGTTACAAATAAAAATGTTCAAAAATATTGGAAAAAAGATCAAACTGCCATATATTTGAGAACCAGGCCAAAATATGAACAAATACATCAACTTTGAGCTTATAAGGAGGCTGCCATTGGTCCTATTGGGGCAAACTATATTAAGTTATTGCATATGAAAGAAATCTGTTGTGGAGATACCATGACCATGCTAAAATCTGAGCATCCTTGACTTTTTGTTCAGGAATGTAATGAGTAACACCAACAAATTTACAAATGCCTCACTCTCAATTGATCCCCCAATGCATGTACTAGGTTGCAAGCCAAAATTGTTAGAGGCCTTGTATAAATGAATATCAGCTTTATTGTTTTGGGAAAATTATTAATATACTGTTACGGCTTGACTTTAAAGTCCACATTTCGGATTTCACATCTCCCGGTAAATTTCGCGGTAAAATTCGCGGTAAATTTAGCGGCCGTTTTTGCATTATTTTGAGCTATTTTGAGTGCTATTTTCCTGTTTTAAGATGAAAATCAAGGTAAATATTGCTTTTAACCCATTTACCGTTATTTTTGAACCATTTTTGGCCCATAAAATGCTCCTTGAAGGGGTTTGTTTACTTAATATTAATTCCGGCCGTATGGGCGATAATAGAGGTAAATAAACAGTTTTCCCTTATATTGAGACCATAATATTCCAAATAATGATAAATAATTGAGACCAAATAATTTATAATCACTTTATCTTTCGTTAAAATGTATTTCTGGCTTACCAGAGCTTGTTAATCTGTACATTTTGGCTATTGTTTTATTGTTAGTTGGACATTTTTAACTGCAGGGATGGGTTATGCATGAAAGAGGGGTGATAGGTTATTGAAAGGTGATTTATGACTGGTAGATTTGAATTAGAGCTAAAAATGATGATTTGGTGCAAGGTGTATTGTACTAAATAAGGAATGTGAATGTTTTAGAGCTCATTTGCACAGTTATGAAATGTAAATGCACAAAATGGTGTGAAATGTAAAAGTTATCACCCCCATTTTACCTCTATCCCCCTTATGCCCTCTTTCTGGATGATCACATGACCAGACTGGAGGCTATATAAGAGCTGGTTTTACAGTAGAGAGTCAGAATTCAGAATTGAATTCCACTGGGCAACACCAAGAAAAGAGAAGAAGGAAAGGTAAAGAATAATCAACAGATTGCCAAGGGATCAGTGGTGAAGCAATGATCCCGGGAATCATTGATCCCAGGAGCGAAACATCTTGATTCCGGGAACAGATCATTTTGATCCCGGGAGCAGGTCATCTTGATCCCGGGAGCAGAACAAATTGATCCCGGGAGCAGATCATCTTGATCCTGGGAGTGGAACATCTCGATCCCGGGAGCGGAACATCTTGATCCCGAGAGCAGAACATCTTGATCCCGGGAGCGGATCATATTGATCCCGGGAGCGGATCATATTGATCCCCGGAGCAGAACATTTAGATCCCGGGAGCAGAATCTTGATCCCGGGAGCGGATAATATTGATCCCGGGAGCAGAATCTTGATCCCGGGAGCAAAATCATTTAACAAGAAAGCGGTCATTTAACAGGCAGATTAGAATAATTGGTGTTAACATCCTTTGTAATTATAGTCATGTGTATTATTAGTAAATATATTGAGTTCATTGCTATATGACTTGTCATTTACCTGGCCTACTTAAGAAACCCAATAACTTGTCTGAACTCTCACTGATGCCAGTCCTGTTGCCAGCCAGAAGAAGAATAATTAAGTGAACCCTTTGCAGAGTGACAGGTGTGCCAGTTGACCATCCAGCATGCTGTGAGATCCAGTAAAGATTAATTAAGTGGACTTCTTGAGCGACTGGTGTGCCACCCATCAAGCCAGCACATATATAGTGAGAGATCTGGTGGAGTGTAGTTAAGTGATCCATTTGCAGAGTGAAAGGTGTGCCAGCTGACAACCCAGCAATGTGAGAGATCCCATGAAGAGTAATTAAGTAAACCCCTTTTTGCAGCAACTGGTGTGCAACCCAACAATCCAGAGATCCAGTGAAGGGTGATTGAGTGACACTATTAGAATACCAGGGAGTGACAGTTGATATACATAATTAAGGGGTACCTCTTCCATCACTTGTGAACAAGATTAGTTTGTGAATCTGGAAAGCGCCCAGTGGAACCTAATAACCAAATCTCATCATTCATCCATTTTATGTCAGTGCTCATCATTGTGTTGTCCCGGGGAGGCTGGTACTCCCCCCCCCAACAAATCCTATATTTTTATCAGGGGAAAATTGGCCTATTCTTGTATGGCACAGTGGAGTGTCATGATATAGGTTTTAAGGACAAAAGCGGTCCTTGTTATGGAAATTCCAGTACTGGTGGAAACCTTGGTAGCATCATGGAATCTGACGTCAGTGATGTTATGCTGCATGGTGACATTGTGGAATCTACGTGTAGTGATGTCATCTGGATGCAGGAGGATCACGAGATGTGATCTTGTGTCTGGAAGTCTTGGTGGATTATACTGAATCTGTAGACTTCTGGGTTTATGGTAGAGCCTTGAAATGTACACGTAGTGGCCCTACTTGGCAGAATATGTTATGTGATGGATACACCGCTCGGATCCGTCACAATACCAATAAAGTGCATCAATAATGATCACATCTGACGGAAATTCACAATGTCTTTAAGCAGTCTTGACATGGCGGGGGGTCCTGGCTTCATCAATATCTCCATGAGATATGGGTCCTGGCTTTTTGTGATTAGCTTAGTGCTGCTGCTGTGGCTAGCAGTAGATTGCATGGGACTCTGGCACAATTCTTGCTTGCTATGAAGTTCATTGATGCTTACAACAGGACGCAAGCTTACTGACTATCCAATTCAAATTTTTATTGGTATTTTATACTATTTAATCTCTCCTTTATTAAGGACATCAGGGCACACAAGCACAAAAATGGTCAATCAGTTTCAGGATCCAGTGATGATACAAAGAGTCAAGTACCACAGAGAATGCCAGGAAAATATTAACAATAAGGTTGGTCTACCCTAGTGTAGAGGTAGGGGATTAGAGGTATAGAATATATCTCTTAACTCTGCTGTTCTTGAAGTTAATCTCCAAGGAGCTGACAATTTCACATAGAAGTCCCTGATCCTCTGTTAATATATATAGACCTTTAACTGGGCTACTAGAGGTCCTTATTGGTCTAATGGTAAGCGAGTTTGGCATTTAATCACTTGCATTTACCTCTATATGGGTTTGACTTCCACAAGTGACAATGCTGAGGACTTGTCCTAATATGATCCTTGATGTTGAATGGGACATAAAACACCAATTTTGGCCTTTAACCTGGCTACTTGTGTTTAAATAGTGTGACCTGCTTTCTCTTGCAACACCCTATACCTGGTGGATTAATTGTATTGAAAATACACATCTCTCTTCCTTATTGGTTTAGTCTCATTCAAAGTAATTTCTTTTCCATTATCTTCCCCCACATTCATGTCCTACTGAAATGACACTGTGCTAAAACTAAATATTATGCCATACACCACCTAATTCTACATAGACATCAGATATCATGCAATCTTTGGCATTAGATAATACATATCATGCATGGTGACATTGAAATTTTGTTTCTTGCAATGTGGCATTATAAATTTGATAGGTTTGTAAGAGATTGGAATAAATATTGAAAGGATTAGGAACTGATTGGTAATGATATAAATGGACTTAAATGGACTGCATTGTAGGGAAAACATATTTTGAGAACTTGGGATTTATTTGAGATCTGATTATGTTGAGGCATTTGTTATTTTATATATATAACATTAATTTGTGAAGGAGATCCCTGAAAAATAAAGAAATACCCATGAAAACAACCAGCAAACATGAATTTCTATGACAAAAACCATCAACCTGATGGCTACAACAATTAGGACTCTTTAAATAGCTATAGTTCTTACATTTGCTCCACATTTTTTTTTGTAAAAAGTTACAAACAGACAAACAAAAGTGCAAAAAATACAAATACACCGAAAATCTGTCTGCCAAGCATATTATCTGGTATTTGTAATGGAAATTGATTATATTTTTTCACCAAAGGTGTCTTTTAAAATTAATCTTTTTAGTGAAAGTTTCTTTTAAGAAAAAAATGTACAAATGAGAGATTCTAATTGCAGGTTTTTTTTATATATTATTGGAAAATGTTTAATTATTAGACACTGAAACCCCACAGTAAATAGGAAATGCATTTTAAAACTTGCAGTTTTGCAAACATTTGGGTAAATTAAATTTAAAATTGATCTGCAAAATACGTAAACTCTTACTTATTAAGCCGCTGATGCATAAGACACTGCCAATGTACTATTTATATATATTTAAAACAAATACTTAAAACAAATGTGAATATTAATAAAAAAATGTAATTTTAAAAGTATGGGTTTTTTATTAGAAATATGTATGCTTATATTCTCAGTTAAATTATGCCATAATTTTCAAAGAGCTTGTTAAAAGCACAATTTGTTTACTTAATACTTTCTGGGTCTTGTAAGTGACCTATCTACTCATAGAATTTTATAATTTTATTGTTTAAATGGACTGATGTAAGGTTCATGTTGTTAACTGGAACAACTCAGAGTGTTTCAGTGTATCTACTCGTACTGCTTTTTTCTGTGAACTAAAAAAAGGAGAAAAAAACAAGAGTTTAACTATAATTAATCTCAGCTCTAAGATAAACTTTTGTCAATTCAAACACAACTTCAAATGGATGGTGGATTCAGAATTATATACTGTCAGAAAGTACAGCAACTGTCAGTTAAACTTAATCAAAATCTGTTTTGTACAAACTTAGATTCTATCCACTTAAAAATATTGTACTTATCACACTAAACAGGTTCTTAAAAAAGTAAAGAGAGTGTCAATATACTTACTAATACGAGATTTCTGTAAGTGATGATCTTGGTAATATGGATGTACTTTACACATATATAAATCATATACAGTATAACTGTATTTAATCTTAATTATAAAATAAACTTTTGTAAATTCAAACATAACTTCAAATGGATTATGGATTCAGAATTATACACTGTCTGTAAGTTCAGCATCTGCAGTTAAGCTTAATCAAAATCTGTTGTGTACAAACTTGGATTCTATACATTTAAAAATATTGTACATTTCACATTAAATTGGTCCTTAAAAAGTAAAGAGTGTGTCAATATTTTTACTTACTTATACTGTTTTTCTGTAAATGATGCAGTTATGATCTTGGTAATATGGATGTACTTTACATATACATTAAACCATATACAGCATAACCATAATTAGTCTCGGTTTATAAAAAAAAAAAAAAAAAATTTTGAAATTCAAATATAACTTCAAGTGGATTGTTGATTCAGAACTATACACTGTCTGCAAGTCCAGCAATTGCAGTTATTAAACTTAATCAAAATCTATGGGTATCAATTAGAATTCTATCCATTTCTATCATTATCTGTAATTTTTCTATGATAAACTTACAAATGGATCGTTAAAATAAATGTATATGAATTTGTTTTGTATGCAAATCATGTACTTAAATAATGTCAAATAGCGTACATTTCTGCAGAATTTCAGATCCCTTGGTAAAGATACTTCATTCATGGTTTCAATGTGAGAGTATTTTGAAAACAAAAGTATGCTACATGACTGTTTTGGTAACCAGTAGCTAAACAATACATCTAATAATGTGCTCATCTCATTAGCATCTATGTTAAAAAAAAGTTTAACGTGTTTTATTTTGAAAACAATGTTTCAAAATGGTCCTCATCTTTTAAAACCTAAAAGTTTCTGATCAGTGGAAACATAGGATGAAATACTTTGCAACTTCTGCACAGCGCTTTTGTTTATAAACTCATTAATTGAATAAAATCTATTCTAAGTGGAATGTCTGGTAATTATAGAATCTGTAATCTATCAGACCTTCTAAGGTGAAAGAAATAGGGTACAGCTACAAGACAGTAACAGAAGACTAATATGTATATATTCCCATCTTTAGGAGACAGCGTTCACAATTTCGACCAACAGTAATTAGTTGGCCTTTTTTTGTTTTAAAATAGTGTAAACCTCTGACCTTAGAATTGTGCATTGTTAGAATGCTTACAAATGTTAAAATATTGTGTTTAATTAAGCATTAAATAAATGTAATAGACCATACAGTGAAAAGGTAATTTGACATCGCCCGTCCACCAAAGCAAAGAAATCTATGCCTACAATGTTGGTTATTTTTGTTACAGAAAATTTCGTTGTCATAACATGTCTCATAAAATATCCAACTTAGAGACATTAAAAAGAAACTAAACTTAAGCTTAAATATGCAAAGAATGTATATATCTGTATTGGTACAAAATCCCCCTCCAACTTCCTTATATTTTATTGGTAATCATTGCGTTTAGTTACATGTTGTGGGATAATTTCATTGTTACTTTATTAACTGTTATTTTCCTTGCACATACTTCAAAAGGAGCATTAAACATTAAAAAGTTTAACACAATATCAATCACTTGTAATGTCGTTCAAGTGCTGCCGACAGGGAATTCCACCAACCAGTTAAGCAATAGGTGATGACTTAAAGGTGTTGTCGGTTAACTGTCAAGGTTTGAGGACACCATCAAAGCAACAAGATGTACTTAACTACTTATCAAACCTGGACTCAAGTATAATTTGTCTACAAGACACTCATTGGATCGATACTGATGTACCCGTCGTAAAGAAAGTTTGGAATGGAGACTGCATCATAAATGGCAAGAAGAGTAACTCAAGGGGTGTGGCAATTCTTTTCAAAAAAAACTTTGAACATAAAATTGAGTTTGTCTCAAAAGATGAGGATGGTAACCTAATATGTGTTGACCTTTCTCTTAGTGACATGAGCCTAAGACTTATCAATATTTATGCCCCTAACACAGACTCTCCAGAATTCTTTAACAAAGTTAAAGAAATGATAGAGGCAAATTTGCAGGACCACATCGTTATATGTGGTGATTATAACTTAGCCTTAGATCCGACACTTGATACATTCAATTACAAAAATATCAACAATCCAAATGCACGCAAAACTCTTTTAAAAATAATTCAGAGTCATAATCTAGTTGACGCATATCGTTTTTATCATGAAAATGCAAAAAGATACACATGGCGTTGAAAGAATCCAGTACAGCAAGCTCGATTAGATTATTTTATTGTTTCAAATCAATTCTTAGACTTTGTAAATACATGCAATATTCATCCTGGATACAGGACAGATCACTCAATTGTCGAATTAAAGATAAACTTTTTTACTAAAGGGAAGGGAGTGTGGAAATTCAATTGTTCCCTATTGAAAGAAATGGAATATTTAAAGATGATAAATAACATAATAGACCTTGAGAAAAAGATGTATTCTGTACCTGTTTATAATATAGAAAATCTAGATGCTACACTGGACCAGAACATACAACTAACTATTAATGATAGCCAATTTCTTGAAGTTTTACTCCTGAAACTAAGGGGTGAAACTTTAAAATATGCCTCGGGATTAAAAAAGAGGCAAAATAATGATGAAATAAAACTTATTTCAGAAATACAAACTTTAGAAAGAAATCCCTCTCCAGAAATTTTAGAATCACTTGAGGAAAAAAAAAAAGATTACTACAAGAGATAAGAGATAAAAGGTTAAAGGGCAACTATATAAGGTCAAGGGCAGAATGGATAAAAGAAGGAGAAAAGCCTTCAAAATATTTTTGTTCACTAGAAAAGGCAGGATATCTAGAAAAAACAGTAAAAAGGCTCATAAACTCTAATGGTGAAACCATTACTGATCAGAAATTAATTCTGAACACAAGATGCACTCAGAGAGAGCAAAACGCTTGACTCCATGTGACCAGTTCATCAAGTGATATAAAGTATTGTAAGGAAGACAATAAAATAAAACCAAACATGTAAATTAATCTTCATAGAAATATCAAGTAGAAAGCTAGTCATTTAAAATACATTGAAATGGGACCTCTGAAAAATCATGAATTTTTTGTATCCAAATTAAGATCCTGATCTTTCTTTTAGTAACTACATCCCCCCCCCCCACACACACAAAATAATAAATAAAATAAAATAAAAAAAATAAACAATAAGCACACAAAAACATTAAACTGCTGGTGGAGGTAAAAATATTGCTTAAAGGTCACTTGGTGAAAATCACACATGGTAATTTTTTGTGATGGACTGTCAAGGAATTGAAATAAAAAAAGAGAAAATAAAACAGAAATAATAATTAATAAAAATAATGAATATACCACCTCCCTCTTTATTATGTTTATTAAAATGAGAAGAAATATTTTTACTTAAAGACAGCAAGTATCACAAGCTAGGTTTGTGACCTCACAATGACAGTTGCATTGTGACATCACGGAGTAATGACATCATCAGAAAGCAAAATATTGATTTTTTTACCTATGTGATGAAGAGAAGCAGTTTCACTGTGTATTCCCAATTAAAAATAAGAAAAACTCTCTCCTGGCTTTAATTTTCAAACAAATTACACCAAATTTGGAAGAATCCGTCTGTTCCCCATAAAATACCTGCCCACTAAATTTGAGATTGATTGAGGTTATAGTTTTTGAGTTATAAGGGCAAAACGGTGCACAGACAGAGAAGCAGAATTTTCATTGTAAAAGCCCAATTAAAAATAAAAAAAACTCTCTCCTGGCTTTAATTTTCACACAAATTACACCAAATTTGGAAGAATCCGTCTGTACCCCATAAAATACCTGCCCACCAAATTTGAGCTTGATTGGTGTTATAGTTTTTGAGTTATAAGAGTGAAACGGTGCACAGACAGACAGACAGATGGACAGACAGAAACAAACTGATTACAATAACCCTCTCCTATCGTCAAGCGTTAATAAAAGAATTTTATCAAGACTTATTTCAAAGCAAAGATTATAATCTCATTGAAAGCAATTTAAATAACTTATTTTCTGATAAGAAAGTCACAACATTAACACAAAATGAATCTTTAGAACTAGAAGGGACCTTAACTATTGAGGAACTTTATATCTCTTTAAAAGCAATGAAAAACGGAAAATGTCCCGGCATTGACGGATTTCCGGTGGAATTTTTCAAGGTCTTTTGGAAAAAACTAAAATTCTTTATTTTAAGAGCTTTGAACTATGCCTATGACACTGGCGAAATGCCATTGTCATTGAGACAGTGTCTAATAATATGTTTACCTAAAGGTAATAAACCTAGACACTATTTAAGAAATTGGCGCCCTATCTCATTACTCTCGGTAGTCTATAAGATTGGTTCATCAGCCATCGCAAATAGAATAAAAAAACACCTTGATAAAATTATATCAAAATGCCAGACTGGCTTTCTTTCTGGTAGATATATAGGTGACAGTACCCGCCTTATATATGACATAATGCAACACACAGAAGCAAAAAATATACCTGGTCTGTTAATGCTGGTTGATTTTCAAAAGGCATTTGATTCGGTATCATGGAGGTTCTTATATTCGGTCATGGAGTTTTTAGGATTTGGACCAAGCATGATCAGATGGATCAAAACTTTTAATGCCAAAATCAAAGCATCCATTTTACAATGTGGCATAATGTCTGATTTCTTCGCTATCGAAAGAGGTTGCAGGCAGGGGGATCCTATGGCTTCCTACTTGTTCCTCCTTTGTGCCCAAATACTCTGTCTATAATGGTTAAATTCAATATGTCAATACATGGTATTTCAATAGCAGATCAAGAATTCAAGCTCTCCCAGTATGCCGATGACACCACTATCATACTGGATGGTACAAAAGATTCTCTGTTGGCAGCACTGAACACTATTGAGATATACGGTTCTATGTCTCGATTAAAAGTAAACACTGATAAAACCAAAATAACATGGATTGGGAAAAAGCGATACTCTAAAGATAAAGTAGAAGGAGTAGCAGATTTGACTTGGGGCACAACCGAGTTTAACTTACTTGGTATTGAGTTTTCAGTAGACTTGGAAAAAATTATAGAATTAAATTACAATCTAGCCTACACAAAAACAATAAAAACATTAACCAGATGGAAACATTGATATTTAACACCAATTGGAAAAATAACAGTCTTAAAAACGCTTATTATTCCCAAATTTAACCACCTGTTCATCTCCATCCCCAACCCAAGAAAAACTTTTTTAAAGGACCTTAACTCAACCCTGTATAAATTCATATGGGATGGCAAACCTGATAAGATTTGTAGAAAACAAATAACAAAGGAATATTCACAGGGTGGATTAAAAATGCTGAATCTTGACTATTTTATTAAGGCTCTCAAGATAACATGGCTCCGTAGATTACAAAAGCATCAACAAGCATTTTGGAGTCGCTTGGTACCTTTCAATGAAACTGAACTTGATAAAATATTTTTATTTGGCAGCCAATGGTCCTCACACATTGCTAACCAGATTAACAATAGATTTTGGCAAGATGTTCTAAATGCTTGGTGTGAATTAATAGACAATTGTTTCAGTTCAGATAAGTTTTGTGAGGGAATATGTGGGCCACTATGGTACAACCCAGTAATATCTGATGATCCACTCTTCATACCACAACTATACAGCAGAGGGGTCCTCTCACCTGTAGATATTGTAAATCAGAATGGTGAAATTTATTCACGTGAATATATAAATACATGTTTCAATGTTAGCATCAACTTTTTAGACTACTATAGACTTCAAACGTCCTTAAAAAAGTATCTACATTTCTGCAAATTTGACAGTGATCTACTTAAAAGACCATTTTATCATAGTCATGCACGTTTGCTAGGACAGTCAAATAAAGGATGCCAAGTTTTTTTACAAAATTTTGAATAGTACAACTTTCAAAACAAAAATTACAAACAAAGTTGGGAAAGGGACTTACAGGTTCAGTTGGATGAACAGGCTTGGAAGGAGATACACAAAGTATGTTTTAAATGTCTACCAGACCACCATTTAATTTGGTTCCAGTATAAGATCATACATAAATTGTTAGGAGTTCGACAATATTTATATAAAATTAAAAAGTCAGAAAACTCAATTTGCAATTTTTGCAGTGATGATAATGAAAGTATAGTGCACCTATTTGTTCTCTGTAAAAAGACTGAACAATTTTGGAATAATATAAAATCCTGGATAAAACAAAGTACAGATATCAATATAAACATCAGTCCAAAATTTATAGTCTTTGGCCATTATGTGCTAAATCAGTGTACATTCACAACGAACCTGATCTTTCTCACAGGTAAATATTATATTTTCAAATGTTCAAGAAAAAACCTCAATTTGAACATCTCTAATCATAAATCATTTCTCAGAAAAACGTTTCTTGAGCATGAATATCTTAGTATACTAAATATGCAAGCAGATAAATTTGACAGAAAGTGGTCAGTGTTTGTTCAACTTTTCAGACATTTAGAATAATAACCTCAATTCCCTTGTAAAATTTAGATGTGACCTATGTTATTATGTTCCTTTTATTGCACCTTTTGTTTACTTTTACTATTATTTTATTATTAATATTATTTTCTCTATTCCATGTAACCTGTCACCTTACATCATCAAGATATATTCAGCGGTAGTTTGATTTATTAATGAACCTAAGGTTTTCTTTCAAATGGTTGTTGCTGCTGGTATATAAATCAAGTTACACCGAAATAACATGTTTAGTACTAAACGAAATGTATCTGTACTTATTAAATTTTCTTAAGCTGATTTGTGACACTTATACATTTATTGTAGAAAATGAAATAAAGATTTGGGTATTCTCCTTTAAATAAAGTACTTGACTTAAATCAAGTCATTAAAGAGTATATTATAATACATTGTAATACTTTCAGCTTTGTGTATGAACATACAAGTAAAAGAAAATGTTAAGAATTCGTAAAAAAAAACAACTTTAAAATTCTATCTAACCAAATATATGTAACAAGATAACTGTTAAATTGTAACAAAATTTATTTCATACTGTGTATGAAATAGCACTGGAAATGGGCCTTGATGGAGGGTTTCCTACCTTTGCCCTCCCAAGGTCCTTAGCACCATTGTGAAAAAAAGGTAAATAAACTTGTTATTCGAAAAAAAAAAAAATATCTAAAATGTAATTTTAGTATGCATATTCAATGACAGCTCTCTCGGATTGTACTTTATGCAATGTGTCTTGCACAATACTATTATCACACATACAGTTATCATGCACCTCCTCTGGTCACTGCACCAGTCTCATCTTCGTCCTCCATGTGTCAACTAATTTTTGATATAATTAATGAAGTTGATTTTTCAAACATAAATCTTGTTATCTTTTTTCACGTTTGTGTCAAGAAATCTGGTCTAAAAGGTGTCTAAATAAAATCGATCATTATGTTTCAATATTTAAGCCATGTAGACCTTATAACCCCAAAATCTTAGGTTTCTGCAACTGATTTATCATATTTTGAATCAATTAAGTAATAGCTATTCCTTTACTTTTAATAACTGCTTTGAAGTTGGACTTTAAGGCTGCCATTAATGAATTTTAGAAAAAAACCGATGTACATGGTGAAAAATATCCTCTTCAGTGAAAACACATATTTCAAATTCTGAAGAAAATACCAGATCTTTGTGTTTTATACAAACTTGATCAGTTATTTTAAATGATCAATGGATAGTTTGTGATGGTTGGGTAAACTGAAACATGTGAGGTTCATCTCTTTTCTCTCCAGTTGGCGGTTAGAGGATCCTTTACCTAGGAATGAAATAAAACCCGAATTTAGTCTTCGTTTTATAGATACGTGAGTAAACAAATAATTTATGGAAATACAAAATTTACAAAAATCACATAAATTGAATGACGAAATTACGGTATTCCTGTCAAGACATTACTGAGCTAAAGTTTAAAACCTATGCATTAACTATCAAATTTAATTGTCTTCTAACGAGGTCTTACTCCACAATAAATATGGGCGATATAACGGATGGTTAGTGTCGTTGCTCAACAGTAGTCAAGTCTCTTTAATTCGAAGCACTTCTACATTCGAGTATTGCCATTTTCTTGATTTATGATAAAACCCGGATACCCGGAAGTGCGATTTTACAAGTGCTACAGTACTAGGCGTATTCCACAGCCGTGATCTGTAGAATCCAGATTCGACGGATCAACAGATCAGGTCAAATGAACCTGATCTGGATCATGATCTGAGTGATCTCATGAAAAGGTGGATTCGAGAGATCAGATCTGTGAGGTATCCCACAATTCTTTGTAAACATGGCGGAAAACACGAGGTTTGAAATTTCCATTTATAATTTTAATTGTTGATAAAAAGTAATTCCAAAGATGAAAAAGTAAAAAGTAACTCCAAAGATAAAAAAAGTAATTCCAAAGATGCAAAGCATGCCATTTCAGTGCCCATCTTGGATCATCATTTCTGCAATTTTTGCATTTCACAGATTCTACTGATCTGAAGGATCTCGATCTGGATCACAAAGATCAGACAGATCTCAAGTTGTGGAATACGCCTACTGATATGGGGTGTGATGGATTATGAAGGGAGTGTTGTTTTGGAAACCAATCAGAACGCCACCAAATCATAACACCACCTCCACAATGCCACCACCATAACACCACCACTTACCAACATTAATGTACATGTACAGAATATGCAAGTACATAATTTGTATTATATTTATTTTTCTAAACAGTTACAACCTGCTAACTTTTCCTTTTATATAAGATGGGGAAAATCTTTTATGTTTAAACTTAATTTATTTCTACAGCAAGGTTATGTCTCAGGAGTCGGGACTCCCGATATGTAACATATTGGCTACATGCCGGGAAGCAATAAATCAGGAGAACCGGGAAGTGCTTCATCTAGGGAAGTGCTTACAAGTGTATCCAGGGAAGCTTTGCTTTAGGTTCGTTATCGTTCGATCAAATACTTTAAACTCAAGAACTCACGGCCATAGTACCAACTTATTAATATTCATGAGAAGATATGAGGTCAAGGATTTCCCTTTCGTTTTCCAGCAATATTTAATAAAATGGAAGCCTCAATGAAGATCAAATACTTTAAAGTCGAGAACTCACGGCCGTGGTAACAACTCATTAATATTCATGAGAAGATATGAGCTCAAGGATTTCCCTTGTGTTTTAAAGCAATAGTTAAAAATGGAAGCCTCAATGAAAATCAAATACTTTAAAGTCGAAAATTCACGGCCACAGCACACAACTCATTAATATTCATGAGAATGTAAAAGTGATGAAGAACTAATGATAAAAAAAATCAACCAATGAAATCATTTCCTGCATTTAACCAGAAAGTTACATATCAGGAAGTCCCGTGATTTAACCACTGCGTTATTTATATTCTTCTGTATCCCCTACTTACCTACAGTAAACTCCACCAAACCAGAGCAAGGTTGGCTCAAATATATATCACAACATGTGGTGGCGTTATGAAGTGGCATTTTGGGGTGGCATTATGGTTTGGTGGCGTTTTGATTGTATTTCGTTGTTTCAAGGTACAAAACTGTTCATCCACGCCATGGGAATATAAAATATGGGCGTGGCTAAGGTACGGTAAAACTGTTCTGTAGACATATGCTACAGTACGGATTGTCCTACTTCAGAACTTTATCTAGAGTGAGGTGTTCAGTGACAATTGTTTTCATTAGTTGATTAAATTGATCAAATTTGCAGAAGAAAAGTAAACTGGTTGGCTAGATTTTCTGTTTGTAAAATATGGCTAGAATCCTGTTGTGGCTTCATATTTTCTTGATATTTGTTTATTCATATTTCTGTCACTCCATGTGTGCAAGTTATAAAAAATACAATATTTTGTAGTGAAATAAGCCTGTAAACATATCGAAATTTACAAGGTGTTTAGGATACCATACTGAATGGCTGCTACCATACTGTAGAATTTCTTCTTGAGTGCGGTCACCTACTGTACTCCAGCTACTTCGAAGAAATATTCACACTGTACTATTGATGATTGGCATAAAATGCGAAAACAAGTACAGATATTTTTGTAAATGTTTCATATCAACTATGTCATATAAATCATTGGAAAGGTACTGCTACCCGCTTTAACTTGGCACTACTTGGACACAAAAACCTTATTTTTGCTCATTTTAAGCATAATTTTCTGGATTTTTTCTATTAAAATATTGGTTATGAAAGTATTTTACTGGCATAAAGTCAAAACAATAAACCTGTTAGAATTGTTTTTAATGGGCGATAATGTAATTTCTACAAGAAATCAGTGCCCCAACTTGGCACACTTTGCATAAAGAAATTACTAAAGATCTTTAAATTATTTCTGTTGTCACTTTGACTTCCTAATTGGGTATGTCGAAATACACGGGTGTATACACGGGTGTGGGCGATAAAGAACAGCCAAAAATATCATTTTCTGGTTTGTGCCATGATCATAGCCAGGCAGTGCATATTTTATAATTTAGCCAAGATAATGTATCATATAGCCAAAATTGAACTCCTGAAAATTAAAAAGCAGAAGTGTAAGTTATTATTTTATTTTTTTTTGGTACCTGTACTATTCAGCCAGTGAAGTTTGCCACTTGCATTTTACGACTATTAAATCCAGGGATTTTTCTTTTAGGTAAACCACCAGTTGGTGCTGTAACAAGTTGACCATAAGTCATAACTTGGTGGGCAATATTTGGAGATCACATAGATTTACACAATTTGAACTTGAGTTTTTATAAAATAAATAATGATAAACTAACCTTGTTACAGATTAACTCGTTTGCAACATATCGAGCCATCAAAACTTAAAAGACAGTATATATAAGGGGGGGGCAGCATTTCGCCCATAAAAACACCAAAATGCAGTTTCGTGAGAACAAATATACAGCGTGGTTTTACAAAAGTTGTCAAACTCAAACTGTAAAATGATTGTATCATCCCTTAATATATTTTGTGATAAGCACAAATATATCCATAGAACTTGTACTATGGCAATAAAATTAGGGATGTTGTAAAGTGGACAGCATTTCACTAATTATTTTATACTGTGTCCAAAAAGTTACAAAGACTGTTGTACACTTTACATACAATAATTAAAGCTAAAGATCGATTCTTCTCATTGTATTCTAGCATATGATGAAGTTATAAATAGTACTTATATTGACTCCAGACACAGTTTGGAGAACATAAGCTCTTTGCATCAGTCAGATGCAGTTTGTCATATTTTTCACTGACATATGAACTTTTTGTATTAATCTTTATAATCCTGCATACTGAAAGGTATAAAATCTTAGAATAGTATTAAGACATATTGCACACTTTTCTATGCTATAAAGCTCGTTCAGTATCATGGTAGATGTCAGTTTTAAATGAAGTACAATAGAAATTGGCGAATTGCTGTCCCCCGCGAATTGCTGTCCTCCCATGTATATATTTCCTTGCAATAAAATGGTATTAAATACAATTAGTGATAATATTTGGACATTTCATTATTTTATGTTTAATTTTCATCATTTGCTCGAGTAAAACTCAAGTTCAACTTGCTTCTACACGGATGCTGACAGGTGATCCTCGGTCATCAGAAATTGCTGATGATAATGGCCCTACCACTAGGGCAAAACTGTTCCGTTTCTGGGATACAGAAATAAATGATGTTTTAGTATAATTTGGTCAAAACAAAACAGGTTCATTAAAAACCACTACAAAAGCTTAAAATTTGCAAAAAATAGTGGATAAAATGTGAAAATTTATTCAGATTTATCATATGTTTCTGATATTTCATGTTTTCCAATGATTTTATGCACTGACAATCAATGTGTTGGAATTAGTATTTTGTTTTGGTATTTCAGTAAAATGCTACCTACCATAATACCAGTAATACTGTCTCATCCCTGACTAAATGAGTTCACCAGTATTAATACTTATTCCAAATGCAATGCAGAGGTGTGATACACAAATAATTCTGGTTCCGAGTTTTGTAAATAGTACCTTTTTCTTGTGATGTTAGAGCATCTATTTTTTACCTTTTAATAGATCAAATAAAGTCTTATAAAATAGGTTTTAATTGCTGCAAAATAGAATATTTGAAAATTTAAATAACCTGTGAACCAAAAGTTAAAACTTACATATCTTTAAGATGCAAGGCTTCATAAAAAGTATTATCATCTTCCAGTAAGTCAGGGCCAAGAAATATACTTGTATATTTAAAAAAGTAAAAGGTGGTTTTAACCAGTTTTAACCACCGGCCCGGTCAGTACTCGTATTGACCGTTTTTCTGTCAACCCTGGTATATTACAAATGCTTTTCAAAATGTTAAAATGCAAATATTTTTTTTCAAATTGTATTTGAAATATTTTCAAACACATTTTGAAAAAGTATTCCAAATACTTTGAAATTCTATTTTACTTATTAATTATTCTAAATTCTAAAGGTTAAAATAAAATAATGACATTAAAATATGTTTATTTAACATGTTAACTTATGTAATCCATAATGCTTTGAAATCGTTAAGAATTTTTGGATGTTTAACATCTGCAGGCTAGCGAAATTCAATCTAATTCAATCATTGAACCAACATTTTAAAACAAGTAAAAATACAGAAATCTAACAAAATCTTGTCACTTTGTTGAAAATCTGGTGAAAACCATATCCAGATATTTTAGAAAAAGTTCACCATATTCTCCATAAAACAGAAGTTTTATAGATGGGTGAAAATAACATCCTTTGTGATATTGGTGACTCTCAACATTTTGCAGAGTCCAAATTCACACATTTGAACCAACCTTCGTATTCAAGGCAGCCAACGAGTGAGCAATGAACTTCTACAAATATTGTCAGCTGTTGATACATGTTAAAATTTATAGATTTATAAATTTAGCGTTCTGTTATCAGAATGGCATATTCAGCATTGGTCAAAACATTTACATAGTTACATGAGAGTCTATTGATTGAGTTTTTGACTCATACAGAAAAAGTTGAAGTTTTTGTGAATATATCAGAAATACCTACATGCTACATGGAAGCTTGTAAAACCAACAAAACTTTTATTGACATTATACAATACAGAAGGAATGCTTGTAATAACTTAAAAGTGCATTACATTGTTTCATAAATTGTTTATTCCACATCCCATATACAGTCAAACCCCTTTAAGTAATTTAGTTGAATTTCCTTGTATTTAAAAGTGAATTTCCAATGAAATTTTCTTTTTTTATCTGGAATTTTTGGTCACGTAGAAATATTTTTATGGTCCAATTAGGATTAACTTTAACTGTATTCAACTATGTATTTTCTTCCATGGGCTGTTGAAATTAAAAAAAAAAATCCTGGTAATGTTATATAGTGCAATAGTAGTATTTGCTATTTTAGAATGCTGACTTTGTTGAGGGTTATGACTAATCAAAATGTGCTGTGAAGATCCTCCTCCAGATTTAACCCTTTTGGGCCCACCGCCCAAACCTCCCTGGTTGTCGTATCAGCTGCATTGTGATGGAGAAGGTAAGATGCTTAAACACACAGTCAGATGCTCTGAACCTTTGTAATACCCATAAACTATATATTATGAAAGTTTCAAAGAACACTGCCTCTTTTATTGTGTATAAGTTGTATTTATGTATACTGAACAATCCGTTCCAGCAAATCTGCTGTCAGCAGTCAAAATAGGTTACTGCAGAATATGAAGACAAGCTCAATATGTACAGAGTTTGTAAATGTTTGCATTTTATATTGTCTGCTGAAGTCAGTGACGTATGGCCTTGTAGTGTGCATGTGTGTCATCAACTTTTCCTCGGAAACTACAACACCTAGAATGATGCTGATTTTTTGGCTGCATATTTCCATGGCTTAAGAAATTGTTTGGGGCATGTGTATCTGTCTATTAGTCTGTTTGTAACAGCACCACCAAGTTAGGTACCTCTCAAGTTTTGGTAAAGATTTTGACATATTTTGATAGTATTTTTGTACAACTGGGTGACAGGTTTATCTGAAATTGTATATGTCATACCCTCATAGCCTTGTTTCCCTTATTTTTGGCTTTGGGGGTTTTGAACTCTCACAGCACCTTACAGCAAATCACGGGCTACAGATCTTTCCATGGTCTCAGATTTGGGAATTTTGGATGTATTGTGCTGAAATTGTTCTGTTAGGGGATATGCTTGGGCCAGATGCAGTGTTTAGTTTTAAACCCATAGGGTATTCATAAATTGGACTTGACATTTAAATTTTGAAATTTTAACATTTTTTATGGCCCTTCTTAGTTTTTGTGAGTTCAAAATGTTAAAAGATGGATTTATGTCAATTCATTTTTAACTCCACAGGGTACACGAGAGTACATGGAATCATTATCCAAACTTTTGGTCGAGATTTTTACAACTTTATAATATTTTTTAAAAAGTGCAAAATATCTTGGAAACTGTAAAAGAGAGAGATAGAGATTTCAAACTTCTTTTTCACCTGGCATGGCACTCCAGAATTTCAGGACTCAATATCTATACACTTGACAACTCTTTTATGCAGCCATCTTGGACTTTTGCACTTTTATATTATTTTAAAAAAAAATTACAAAAATCTCAGAAGCAGTTGGAGAGAAGTCATTTTAGACTCCTTTTTGACCACACAGCGTTCTCGTTACTATCCATGCCATCAAACTCATGAAGTTGCTCAATGGAAATGTCAGCCAATGCTGTGTCTAGAGAATGCTCTATTGTTCCTTCAGCTTGCCAGTTTAAGCTTTTTGCCAAGGTACAAGATTTACTAGAATCTATTTAAATGGCACTGTACTCTCCAGATGTGCATAAGTTTATAGATAATGCCTCTAATGTTAGGTCTGTTTAAGAGTATCCAAGCACTAGTTAAAGTTGTGTATTGTAGGAGTACCATTTTTATCAAGTATTGGCACGTTTTTAATGTCCACAGTCAGTATAAAATAATCAGTTTCTACTAGGTGTCAAAGAAAATGAAAAGAAAAATTTGTTGAATAGATAATGTAATTATTTTTCTTTCTGTGTGTAGGTCTAGTATTGCAGCATGAAGACCAAAGTTCTGCACTGCCAAATTCAGGAAAAGGTAATGTGGGTTTGGCTTTTTATTAGTTTACGTAAATGGTTTATTCTCATAAATAGATTTCATATATATCTACACAGGTATTGTACCTTTCACTGTTGTCCAAAAGTGTTTTTTTTTGAGGAGGAGGTGGTATTATTTTACATAAATGTGTTGTTTTGTTTTATTTATTTTTTAAAAAGAAGGTATGGGATTTAATAACTTTATTGTGCTGTGTTTCTCATAAAAGAGGGCAAACTTCATGATGGAATTTTTAAATTTTATTTATTTTTTTTTGTCCAAAAAAATAACTTGAGTATAAATTGTTTGAGGTCCCAGTAACCAGGTTATAGTTTGAGTACCAGGTTGTTATTTGATCCAGGTGTAGTATAAATCCAGGTATTTTTATCTCCCGCCCGGCTCGCCGACGGGATATTATAATTTGCACCATGTGTGTGCGTGCGTGAGTGTGTCACGCAGTTTTCTCTGAAACTACTACAGTTACACATTTTTGGTAAATTACTTGTTCTAATAAATTTTTATGCTCTTCAATATTTTTGGGGTTTGGTGAACTTTGGCCTACTTATGAATGAGTAATCGCACTTTTACCTAATATAATTATTTGACTTATAACTCTCAAACTATTGCATTTAGAGTATTTTGTTCCAATATGTTGTTCAGGTACTTTCTCCACAGCTACAGCATGGTCAGTAGTTTGGAAGTGTATCTCCATAGCTAAGTGAGTAATAGCTACTTTGTCAACTTTTAATGGTGACCATAATGAGTAAATGGCCTATATCTTCAAAAGTATTGCAGCTACACAATTTCTCTCAAATACACAATATCTACTTTTTTGTGAACTGTGACATATTTAAGTTTCACAACTGTTGCTCAATGTACAAGTGAGTAATGGCTATTTTATTGCTACTTTTAGTGGAAATGTGAAAAAGTCACAAATATCCCGCAAACCGTAACAGATAGAGCGATTTCGAGCAAATTTTTGACCCACAGGGTAGTACAAGAGTATCCTATGCAGAGGGGAAAAAATTTCAATTTTCAACACTTTTGGCGGCCATCTTGGATTTCAGCGGAAAGTAAAACATTGCAAATATGTTGTAAATGGTAAGAGATGGAGCGATTTGGAACAAAGTTTTGAATTGCAGGGTAGTACAGGAGTATCTTGTGCCTAGGAGAAAAATTTCAATTTTCGCCACTTTTGGCGGCCATCTTGGATTTTAGCGGAAAATAAAGCATTGCAAATATCTCATAAACAGTAAGAGATAGAGCGATTTTTAGTGATTTTTTTGACCCACAGGGTAGTACAAGAGTATCCTGTGCCTAGGGGAAAAATTTCAATTTTTGCCACTTTTGGCGGCCATATTGGATTTTAGCTGAAAATAAAACATTGCAAATATCTCGTAAACAGTAAGAGATAGATCGATTTTGAGCGATTTTTTGACCCACAGGATGGTAGTACAAGGGTATACTATTCAAAGGAACAAAATTTCAATTTCGCCACTTTTGGCGGCCATATTTGATTTTAGCGGAAAATAAAACATTGAAAATATCTTGGAAACGGTACGAGATAGAGCGATTTAGAGCAAATTTTTGACCTGCATGGTAGTACAGGAGTATCCTGTGAGTAGGGGAAAAATTATAATTTTCGTAACTTTTGGCGGCCATCTTGGATTTTAGGGGAAAATGAAAAATTGTGAATATCTCGAAAACTGTAAGTGATAGAGTGATTTCGAGCGATTTTTTGGTCTGCAGGGTAGTACAAGAGTATCCTATGCAAAGGGGAAAAATTTCAATTTTCGCCACTTTTGGCAGCCATCTTGGATTTAAGCGAAAAATAAAACATTGAAAATATCTTGGAAACGTTGAGAGATAGAGTGATTCTGAGCGAATTTTTGACCCACAGGGTAGTACAGGAGTGTCCTGTGGTTAGGGGAAAAATTTCAATTTTTGCCACTTTTGGGGGCCATCTTGGATTTTAGCGGAAAACGAAAAAGTGTGAATATCTCGAAAATCGTAAGAGATAGAGCGATTTTGAGCAACTTTTTGACCCACAGGGTAGTACAAGAGTATTCTGTGCCTAGGGGAAAAATTTCAGTTTTCGCCACTTTTGGCGGCCATCTTGGATTTTAGCTGAAAATGAAAAATTGTGAATATCTCGGAAAAGGTATTTCTTCCCCTTTAATGCTCGGCGGGAGATACACACCGCGGCAGTGGTCTTGTTTTGTTTTTTTTGAAATTTTTATGTTTTACACCACAATGCAGGTCAAACAACAATCTTTGTTATATTTGACTCAGTAATATACATTGTGTAAACTGTGTGAAATTCACACTTGTTGTTTCATATTTTTTCAATGTATTGACAATTTATATATTGACTGTTGCATCTTGATATATGTTTGAACATTGATACTTTATACATGTTATATCATTGGTATTTTGTTTTTGTAGTGCAAGTAGATAGATGCTGTATTTAAGCTAAATTAGCTATAAAATTTGTTTTTTATTAATGCTTTGGATTGATAGAAACCTACAGGTTTTTCTACAATTTAAACAATTCATCGGTTTAGTAACTTACTTGGCATTAACACAAACTTAATGCATCATATGCAAGTATATATTTGTAATACACTGCATTAAAATTAAAATAATTACACTGTAATATTTGTCAGTTTTAAGAATTGGTGAAGATTTACAGTAAAAAAAGGTTTGATTTTTGTTTCTTATTTTTTTTTCTGTATTATATATTTCTTACTCCCTTCCTGGTGCTGGGTAGTTAATCATTGTAAATCCGTATATACTCTGTCAAAATAATTTGGTTTCAGCAAGATGTATAAATTTAAAAAATTTAAAAAATACTTCTCACCATAAGAATAGTACACATTCTTTGTAATAGCTTTTGATAACGTGTTGCTTTTTGAGTTCTTTCAGTGAAGTTGTATATATAGTCTTTCATAGAGCTAAGCAATTCATAACCAATATTTATATCCCCAGACGAAAGTCGGGGATATATTGGATTCAGGTCCGTCGCGCCGCCGCCGCCGCCGCCGCCGCCGCCGCCGCCGCCGCCGCCGCCGCCGTAGAAATTTCCTTGTGGACGCGATAACTCAAAAACAAATTAATATTTTTTTTTCAAACTTGGTACACATGTTAAGGGTGCCCAAAGGAAGATCCCTATTTTAAGGTGACCTTAAACTCCCAGTAAAAAAGAACTTATGGCCACCTTAAGGTCAGAAATTGCACTTTTGGCCACTTAGAGCCCTGTAGGTCACAAACTATGATGCTCAGCTGGCTGAAATTTTACCTGACAACACATTAATATGTTCTTAGTACATGTGCCGAAAATCAGGACTTTAAGTTGAGGAGAAAATTGTGTTTGAGGCCCATAAATACCCCCACTTAGGGATTTTTTGCTATACTTTACACATATTTTGCCCTATAATTTGGAAGTGATAATTCTGATGAGTCTCAAACTGCGCTAGGTATAACTTTGATATGTAATCCTTGTCTGTAGAAAATTTTAGGGCTGTAGGTTTACCCAAAGGGGTCGACTTAAGGTCTCAAAAGTGCCCACAGAGACCCAATTTATGCACTTTTTGCCACTTTCAAGCACTGTAGCTTTCAAACTATGTCTCTCATCTAAGTTAAATATCATCTGGGAATATATCTATGTGTTTTCTTATATGTGCCCCAACATTTAGGCCTTTAATAGACAGTTAACCTGTGTATCAGGACCATAAACACCCACCCGAGTGACCCTTATAAGACATTTTTCACATCTTTTTCCCTGTAACTTGGAAATGGTAAGTCTGAGAAGTTTCAAACTGTATTAGATATATATTCTGTGTGTAATCTTAGTATGTAACAGATTTTAAGTCTGAAGCTTTAATTTTGAAGGTCAAATTGAGGTCTCTAAAAGGCTCCCAAAGACCCAATATTTGGACTTTTTGCTACTTTTAAGCCCTGTGACTGTCAAACTATGTGACTGATAGAGCTCAAATCCTATCTGAGAAGATATTAGTATGTTATTTTTATATGTGCCAAAAATTAAGGCTTTAAGAAGACATTTAACCTGTGTATGAGGACCATAAATCCCCACCCGAGTGACCATTTTTAGACATTTTTCACATATTTTTCCCTGTAACTTGGAAATGGTAAGTCTAAGAAGTTTCAAACTGTATTAGATGCATATTCTATGTGTAATCTTAGTATGTGACAAATTTTAAGTCTGAAGCTTTAATTTGAAGGCCACATTTAGGTCTCTAGAAGGCCCCATAAAGACCCAGTATTTGGACTTTTTGCCAATTTTAAGGCCTGTGACTGTTAAACTATGTGACTGATAGAGCTGAAATCTCATCTGGGAATACATTATTATGTTCTTTTTACATGTGCCAAAAATCAAGGCTTCAAGTAGACATTTAACCTGTGTATGAGGACCTTTAACACCCACCTGAGTGACCCTTTTAAGACATTTTTCACATATTTTGCTCTGTAACTTGGAAATGGTAAGTCTGAGAAATTTCAAACTTTATTAGATACATATTCTATGTGTAATCTTAGTATGTAACAAATTTTAAGTCTGAAGCTTTAATTTGAAAGCCACATCGAGATCTCTAAAAGGCCCACAATGACCCAATATTTGGACTTTTTACCACCTTTAAGCCCTGTAACTGTTAAACTATGTGATTGATGGAGCTGAAATCCCATCTGGGAATGCATTATTATGTCCTTTTTACATATGCCGAAAATCAAGGTTTTTAGTAGACATTTAACCTGTGTATGAGGGCCATAGACACTCGCCCAAGTGCCTTTTTTTACATTTTTTCCGTATTTTGCCCTGTTATTTGGAAATGCTTAGTGTGACAAGTCTTAAACTGTATTATATATGATTTTTTGTTTGTTATGTATGTCCCCCCAAAAAGTTTCAGATCTGTAGTTTAATTGCTAAGGTCTCTTTAACAATTGTAAAATGCTCACAGAAACCCAATTTATGGATATTATGCCACTTTAAAGCCCAGTAACTGTCAAACTATGTGGGTTATAGAGCTGAAATCTTTGAATTTTTAAAAGGAAATGCCTGTCTATTTAAATTTTGAATATTAATAATGTTATGGCTATCTTAGTCTTTTAAGAACTTATTTTTGTGTGTTATACCTCTGCTTGCTGAGTTTTTCACTTTTTAAAATGAAACTGGTGAAACATATTGAAGTAGACAAAATGGACACTTTAAGTGAGCTTTAAGTCCCAATATTAATGAAATTATATCCTTATGTAGTAAAACTAGGGGATTTTTAACCCTCAACTAGCCCAGTTTTATTCAACTTGCCTCAGTTAATTTTGGCACAGCTCCTACAGTTATGAACTCATTTCAGTTGATAATCACATACTTAAAATTCTCAATTCTTTTTGTATTTGAGTACCCCTTTTATATAGATTGTTTGTTTACCATTTATGCTCAACCCACATCCCCCCACCCGGATTCCCCCCACCCACCTCTGGGACCTCCAGCTATATTGAGTGACACTAAATAAACAAAGGTATTTAATGATATCAGATGAGAAACAAAGAACTCAATGGGGTTGCAGATCTTGTGTAATAGTGAGAGAGGTGTGGAGAAGGGGAGAGGGGTGGCGGTGGGAGGTGGTGGGCTTCATTACATATAACACAAAGGGGAGTCAGAACTGAGATTGTGTCACATATTTAGGTTGCATATATATGGACCACATATATAGGTATAGAGGAAATGAATAACTGAAAACAATTTGCAAATTCTAAAAATAATATAATAAAATAATAATATAAATAATTTTTTTTTAAATAATATTTTATTTGTGAACAAATATAGAAACAGATATGCGCTTTTGGGATTATGAATTTTAGAATGGACATTGAATCATCAATCATTTAAATACTTTGAAGGAAGATTGAAAAGTATGATGAGTTGAGTTAAAAATAATATTTTATTTGTCAACAAATATAGAAACAGATATGCTCTTTTGGGATTATTATTTTAGAATGGACATTCAATCATCAATCATTTAAATACTTTGAAAATAGGTTTAGAGTTATCATTGCAGGAAGATTGAAAATATAATTTGAGTTATGTATTCGGCGTCTGGGGATACACCATCTTCCTTGGAAGATATAAACAGAGTAGATTGATGTGCTGAAGTTCATATAATAATGGGTAATTATGTTTTAAAAAATTCCCGATCAAAACCTGTGGCGTGAGTGATGACCTGTCTGGGGATATGTTGGCGCCGAGTTGGCCCAATCTAGTTTTACCAAGCTTTCGTAGATTTTTTCAAGTGGGGTCCCCTCTTCTTCATCTTAGCCTGAGTTAGTGTTGTCATCAGCAACTATGAGAGAATTCCAAGACTAAATACATATAATAACCTCTTGCTTCTGGCTTAACCATTGTATGTATTGAAGGATAACATGATGGTCCTATCTTTATCAAAAAAAAATTTGATGTGATGCAATTTATTTTTGTACTTAAGTGAGAAGTCTCACTTTAGGGGTTTTCTTATATTGTTGTCTTTGGTGAAAGACAGTGACCCCCCCCCCCCCATTAAGGACAACTTTTTGTCTCAAAATCTTTGCTAATACATCAGTGTATTTTATTTGCTTATGAACAACAACACGTATGGCAAAGATATTTGAGAATATCTTTGTGATGATTGTGAAAGATAAACAAATTTGGTTTGAACGCTATATGTGACACATTGTGTTAACAACAGATTCACAGCAAAGTGCCAACACAGAATTACCATGCACTTAATAGCCAAGTACTTTCAAAAGGAATTTTATCTCGACTGTCCTCAGAGTCATGTGATTGTTATATTTCTGTATAACAATGATGATAAAGTTATAAATACTTTCTCTTTGTAAATCAGAATTGTTTAATGCGAAAGCAGTGCCGGTACTCTGTAGACAGTAAATTATGGCTGATTGTTAAGAGAAATTCTAAAATATTTTTCTTGTATTATACAATGACATTTTGGTGATTCATTTTGGGTTTATTGTCACTTTAACGTGCAACCAACGGATGTTTATGCAAGTCCTTTGGGGCAAACATGAGTGAATATAAAGTTATAAACTGATTTCATACCATCAGTTTAACTGTTAGTAAATATGAAATACATGCTTAACAAGTTATAAAACATCTTAGATATACAATTGACAGACTAATCTGTTCAAAAACTAACAATAGTAGCTTTTTGCTGTTGCATAGGCTTCAAAGCAGCTGGTGGTGCTAGTTTAACTACATGTAATCAAATGGATGTATTATCAAAATACTTAATATTATATACAAGTTGGAACACCACAAATTACCACAAATATTTTGATTGTAGTTTAATTGTAGTTAATTTTCCAGGGCATATCATTGAAGTGCAAAATATAGTTACACTTGGGCGCTAAAACCAGGGGTGTTGTTTCCATTAATAGTATGATAAAATAGTGGGTTTTTTCTGTGCTCTGGAATTTGCAAAAGCTAGACAATATATTTATTTTTTCAGACACATGTTTTCCAAAAAATTTGTTCCAATTTACATTTTTTTTATAACGGATGCATGATTTGATAAATTTTAACATGATTGTTCATAATTTTGCTTAGTTCATTTCTGTGAAACTGTAAATATGCTTCCAGTGTGCTTTTTACCCCACAGCCCTTAAGGGCTGTTGGGGTATTATTTTCACCCATGGTGTCCGGATGGGCGGGCGGGCGGGCGTCCGGGTGGGCGGGCTGGCGGGAAAAAGTTTGTCCGGCTGTATCTCAGAAACCATAAGGTGTAGGAAGTTGATACTTGGTAGGGACATTGGTTAGGGGGTGTAGTTGTGCAACGTCATAGTGTGACCTTGATTTGACCTTTGACCTTGCCGCAGTGACCTTGACCTATAAAATATTGTCTGGGCTATATCTCGGAAACCGTAAGGTGTAGGAAGTTGATACTTGGTAGGGATATTGGTTAGGGGGTGTAGGTGTGCAACGTCATGGTCTGACCTTGATTTGACCTTTGACCTTGCCGTAGTGACCTTGATCTATAAAATCTTGTCCGGGCTATATCTCGGAAACTGTAAGGTGTAGGAAGTTGATACTTGGTTGGGATATTGGTTAGGGGGTGTAGGTGTGCAACGTCATGGTCTGACATTGATTTGACCTTTGACCTTGCTGTAGTGACCTTGACCTATAAAATATTGTCCGGGCTATATCTCAGAAACCGTAAGGTGTAGGAAGTTGATACTTGGTAGGGATATTGGTTAGGGGGTGTAGGTGTGCAACATCATGGTCTGACCTTGATTTGACCTTTGACCTTGCCATAGTGGCCTTGACCTATAAAATGTTGTCCGGGCGATATCTCGGAAACCGTAAGGTGTAGGAAGTTGATATTTGGCAGGGACATTTGCTAGGGGGTGTAGGTGTGCAGTGTCATGGTCTGACCTTGATTTGACCTTTGACCTTGCCATAGTGGCCTTGACCAATAAAATCTTGTCCGGGCTATATCTCAGAAACCGTAAGGTGTAGGAAGTTGATACTTGGTAGGGATATTGGTTAGGGGATGTAGTTGTGCAACGTCATGATCTGATCTTGATTTGACCTTTGACCTTGGCGTAGTGACCTTGACCTATAAAATCTTGTCCGGGCTATATCTTGGAAACTGTAAGGTGTAGGAAGTTGATACTTGGTAGGGACATTGGTTAGGGGCTATAGGTGTGTATTATCATGGTTTCACCTTAATTTGACCTTTGACCTTGTCCTAGTGACCTTGACCTATAAAATCTTGTTGCACCTTTGGGTCTGTCTTTTGATGCAGATTAAGCACTGTTAAAGTCATATTAGAATTTATTAAGAATTTTACTTTCATAACTTCCCATTGTAAGAGATAGAATTTCATCAAGTGAGCCACAGATTTTGCTCCAACACCACACATAAGCATTCATTAAATGTATTACCACTTCTGTATGCATGGTAATATTCAAACCATCTAAACCATAATTCGGCCATGCAGATGTAGATAAAGAGGGTTGAATTTGTAGTTTGCTGATTAATGCTGTCATCTTGTTATTGAATTATCTTGTTTTAATACGTCATCTTTATATGCATGATCTTTCTTTTAAACATTATTTCTCCATTTAAACATTGTTTGGACCTTTATATAACTGACAATGCTCTGAAAGTATCCTGAAGTTTGTACTGATACAGTACTTCTGTATCTCATGGTGTTGAAAATATTTCCCTAGGCTGTGGGGTACGGGCATCTCTGATGCTATTTTTTCTTTTCAATTGCTTTGTAAAAATTAATGAGATTCAGTTTTTGACGTGTTTAGTACAGGTGGTATATGGTTAAATCATCACCAAATCAAACTCATTACCACTACTACAAAATTCATACTACCAACATGCCACCACTCTCCTGACCTTGGGTCACCAATATTATACAATGACATTGAAAATTTTAACATGATTTCCCCCACGATTTTCAAAATGGGATAAAAGAAAAGTGAGCAGAAGCATTTTAAAAATCCTTTTCTAATGATATATATATATGTGTGTCTAATATAGCTATCAAAATATTAATGAAAAGTCAGCAATTGTTTATGCAAAAAGCAAAATAAATATTAAATAAATAAATTTATAATATTTATGGAACAAGCAGTGAACATCTTTTTGTTTCAGTGGCGAGTTAATGGTGCGGAGTTGGTAGTAGTGATATGACTTTTTAATGCCAGGTTTGAAGTAGTGCTGATGAGTTGGTTAGTAATGAATTTGTCATGGTGACAACGTGACCTATATTGAACCTCCACTGAGGCAGTATATGTAATTTGGTAGTGCTTGGATGGTCACATGATTTCTTCAGACTGAGCATTACCTATTAGAAGCAAGTTGAACTCAAGTATGTAAAGCAAATTAAACATCAAATAAATAATGTCCAAGTATTACCTGCAGCAGTATTGGGTACCATTTTATTACAAGCAAATAAATCTTTGTGTCGGTAAAATTGTACAGGTATGTATGTGCATTTCATGGAAGAGCCATGGAGATAACGTAAATATAAAGCAATCATCATGTATTAAGTTAAAATGATTTGATAAATCCCAATAGTAACATTGCATTGCAAGGTAAGTACACAATTTATTTGCAAAAACTGGAGTTTAAATTATACAGATCAATGCCATCTCCACATATCACCCACCTAGTTATGACTTGAGTTATATGATCAACCCATCAAACCATTCATTTATTTGCGAAAATAATTTGTAAAGTTCTGGACAGATTTTGATCAAAATTTCAAGAAATATTGATAATGGTACAAGAAGCAAATGATTAAATTTTGGTGGTGATTCAGATCAATGTCTGCAACCAGATTTTAAAAGATTTTATAGTTTTGCACTCATAAGCCATAGAGGAGGTATTGGGCCTTGGAGGAGGAGTGCTCTCTCCGAATGCTTTTTAGAGTTGTATATGTTAGCAAGGAAAACTTGCCCTGAAGGCTAAAAACTCAGCTGTGGAATCATTTGAAGAAAATGTAATAAGAATTATCTGAAGATATTACTTTTAAAACTTTGACATCACAGTTATGATAGATATCTTGCCGTATACATTACTGATAAATTTGACATTTACCAGATAAATCTTGGTAAACAGTTTCGGAGGTCAGTATTTTGACATAAAGTCATTACATATTCAATCACTAACCTATTTATATGTCAGTTTGTGATTTAATTACTCTTAAGGCATAAAGAAGTAGCTTTATATAAAAATTTGGTTTATTTGTCCGAAACTTTCTGCTTCCAAAACTTGTAAACAGAAATGATAGACAAAATAATCAGGTTGTTATGAAGTTTCAACTTTTTGCTTTATTCGTGGAACTGTAATTATCATGTTATCAGGAACGGTATTTAAGGACTGGCTTGACCTGAATAAAGAAATAAAGCATGTTATAAACATTGAACATTAATCTCATGTTGCACAATGACATCAGGTTTTACCACAAGTGCTGGAGTCACCCACAGCCTAAGTTTTACTACACCCTCTCATGGACCTGAAAGCTCTGAAGGACCAGATGTCCTATCATCAGCTCCCTCAGAACTGACTTCTTCAGTAAATCCTTTAGCTAATGACACTGACCAACCACTGAGTGGGGATCAGTTGTCACTCGATCAGGATCAATCTGCTGAAGGTATTGACAGTACCATAAGCTTAACTAGTTTCTTTTGTGGTGAACTAATACCCACTGAGTGACTGAATTTTCTTTTTTTTTTCTTTAATGTGTTTCATGTGTTAGATATTTGTGCACTGCTGAATAATAGATTAACTGCACAAATATATCATTGTTAATTCTGAAAAATGGAGCACATTCATTTTATGACTGGCTGTTGTTAAAAGAAAAAACTTGACAGTGGAATTTTTTTCTTTCTTTCACTACACCATGTAATGATAGCAAATATCTAGAACACAAGCTTTTCACATGATCACTTTCAGAAAGCCTTGTATGATATTTTCTTATGTGCTTTCAGTTTGCAGTTTATATTTAGGATGGTATCATACACTTCTTCAATGTGTATGAATTCACAAAAGCAGTAACATAATGAATGCCATATTATTGGTCCATTGGTACTTCATCGCTTAGTATTGAATCAGTGTGGATTACATTTCATTTTTTCATTCATTGCATTTTTGACTCATCAGTCAGCTGACATTATGGCATCAGTGTGTGGCGCCTGCGTATGTGTCAGTGTGAACAACTTCTCCTCCAAAAGTACAAGGCCCAGAGACATGTGTTTTTAAAAATAGATACCTTCTCTATCGAGGATGAAAAATTGTTCAAGGCATGCTGATCTGTTTGTTCATCTGTTTCCCAGAGCCATTACAAGTGAGGTACCCCCACCAAATGTGTGAAAATTTCAACACTATCACAATTTTCTCATTGACTACTGGAGGAATTTCTCTCTTCTCGTGCATATATATATACTAGGCCACAAGTAGATTCTCATTTGTGAGTATCGGGCTTGGATCTTTCTTAATTATTTTTTTTATGAATTTTTAAAATAATTTTAATGCATTAAAATTCATGAAATCATGTGATAAGTCACTTATAACTTGAAAAGTATTGCATTTTGAGCATTTTGTTAAAACATGCTATCCAGCTAATTGTATCCCCGGCGCGAAGCGGGGATACTATGGATTCATCATCGTCGTCGTCCGCGCCCTCATCCACGTCCGCGCCCTCGTCCGTGTCCACGTCCACAGAGATTTCTTGTTAGCGACCTACAGTCCACATTTCTTTCCAGATTTCTTTCAAATTTGGCAGGTGGCTTGATATGGTAGTGGAGTCGCCACCCTATCTTTTTGGTAGGGTTTATGTCTAATTTAGGCCTGTGGTAGACAAAAATGTCTAAAATGTGGAATATTGCTTGTTAGCGACCTACAGTCCACATTTCTTTCCAGATTTCTTTCATATTTGGCAGGTGGCTTGGTATGCTACTCAAAATGAGTAAATGTGAATTATCTCTAAAAGTATTGCAGATAGCCAATTTTTATCAAATAACTCATTTACCTACTTTTGGAAGAGTTTTCACGTGGTGAAGTTTCAGACCCATAGCTAATTACTCACCTACTCAAAATGAGTAAATGCGAATTATCTCTAAAAGTATTGCAGATAGCCAATTTTTCTCAAATAACTCATTCACCTACTTTTGGGAGAGCTTTCACTTGGTGAAGTTTCAGACCCGTAGCTAATTATTTGCCTACTCAAAATGAGTAAATGCAAATTATCTCTAAAAGTATTGCAGATAGCCAATTTTTCTCAAATAACTCATTCACCTGCTTTTGGGAGAGCTTTCACTTGGTGAAGTTTCAGACCCGTAGCTAATTACTCACCTACTCAAAATGAATAAATGCAAATTATCTCTAAAAGTATTGCAGATAGTCAAATCTTCTCAAATAACTCATTCACCTACTTTTGGGAGAGCTTTCACATGCTAAAGTTTTTTTATGAATTTTTAAAATAATTTTTAATGCATTAAAATTAATGAAATCATGCACTAAATCAATTATAACTTGAAAAGTATTGCATTTAGAGCACTTTGTTAAAATATGATATTCAGTTATTTTTTTCATAGCTACAACATGGTCAGTAACTTGGGTGTCTATCTCAATAGCTAAGTGAGTAATAGCTACTTTTGGATTTTTACTAACTTCCATCATGAGTAAAATCCCTTGTAACTTGAAAACTATTACATTTAGAGAATGTTGTGCAAATATGTTATTCATCTACTTTTCGGTCAGCTATAACGTAATAAAATTTCAGACCTGTAGCTCATGGCATAGCTGAGTAATGGCTACTTTTAGGTTATCACTGTTGAGTAAATTATTTATAACTTGAAAACTGTTGCATTTAGATTATTTTGTTTCAATATGTTATTCACCTATTTTGAGGCAGCTATAACATAGTATAATTCCAGACCTGTGGCTCATTGCATAGCTGAGTAATAGCTACTTTTGAGGTTCTTATTCAACACTAAATCATTTATAACTTGAAAAGTATTGCATTTAGAGCATTTACTTAAAATATGTTATTCAGCTTTCCAGTAACTTCCAACATGAGTAAAATAACTTGTAACTAGAATTTCGTATAAATATGTTATTCAGCTACTTTTGGGTCAGCTATAACATAGTAAAGTTTCAGACCTCTACCCCGTGGCATAGCTGAGTAATAGCTACTTTTGCCTTTGCCGGTGGATACATTCTGCATCTGGCCACAGATGCGTCCTTAGTCTAGTTTTTTCACAGCTCCAACATCGTCAGTCAATATCCATAGCTGAGTCAGTAATAGCTGTTTTTTGATTTTTCAGTAACTTCCATAATGAGTAAAATCACTTGTAAATTGAAAACTATTGCATTTAGAGAATTTTTTTTAATATGTTATTCAGCTACTTTTGGGTTAGCTATAACCTAGTAAAATTCCAGACCTGTAGCTCATTGCATAGTTGAGCAATAGCTACTTTCAGGTTTTCACTTTTGAGTAAATCAGTTGCAACTCAAAAACAGTTACATTTGGAGAAGTTTGTTTAAATACATTATTCACCTACTTATGATTAGCTACAACATAGTGAATTTGTAGACCTGTAGCTCATTGCATAGCTGAGAAATAGCTACTTTCAGGTTTTCCTGGTTGAGTAAATCAGTTGTAACTTGAAAACTATTGCACTTAGAGAATTTCATTTAAATTTGTTATTCTCCTACTTTTGGATGAACTATAAAATAGTAAAATTGCAGACCTGTAGTTCATTGCATATCTGAGCAAAAGCTACTTTGAGACTCTCAGTGTTGAGTAAATCAGTTGTAACTCGAAAACTATTGCATTTGGATTATTTTGTTTAAGTATGTTTTCCATCTACTTTTTACACCTTAACAGTTAACTTGGTACTTTACTTTTGGAATACCAATACAACTTTTTGTGTCCTTTTCTTTCACTTCTACTCTAAAACTCAAAACACACAGTCAGTTGACACAGACCCCGTTCACATTCACTGATTGCTTGTTTTTGTTTCCTATGTAGAATTTTTGAGTGATTGTTACTAATTTACTGAACTATAATTTGAGGCATAAAGTAGTGAAATGAACAGTTCTTTTTGGCATTATATAATAAAAGTCTTAGTATTTGGATTTCTAACAAATTAACAATTAAAGACATGTCTTATAATGGAGTCCATGGCTTATGTATTTAACATTGGCAATTATGAACTAATGTAAAATGAAGGCTGTAAGAAATACTCAAGTACTTGTCAAAGGGTAGAGTAATAGAATATATAGAGTATACAATTACAAAAACAGTGCTTTTTTCTGCTATAACAGTTGTAGTTTCAATATTATGCATGTTAAATAATGGGTCAGCTTTTACATAAATGTGTCAAGTTGTGTTACTTTTCAAGGAAAGTGGTAAAGTATAGCAGTGGAATATTAATTTTAGCATACACAATGAAGAAAACTACTACAGAGTACTCTTTTCTGCATAAATATTTGCAGTTTTCAAATTATTGACATAAAAATATGGGTCAAATTAACAGTTTTGACAGTTATCAGAGTATTTTTGTTGGAGGGGGATGGGAGGTGGGGTGGGGGTATTTTTACCAAGTGTACTTGTTGGATGAGTAATGGAGAAGGAGTACTCAAGTAGAAAGATTACTTCTCATGGCAACCTACATAAAAATATGTATCTTAGTTTTAAGCAACACATGACATAACTTACAATTTCTTCCACAGCTTAGATGTTAAAGTTTTCTGTCAAGACCTTGTTTTAACAGTTTAGTATTAAAGCTTTAACATGGTGTCAGGAATGTAATAAATAACGAGAGTTATATTCATTGTGGGTTTTGTTTATTTATCTGGATATGTCAGTGATTGGGTGGTTACAACATGTGACTCTCCCTTGTGTGGTTTTAGGTTTCAATCGAATTCATAGCAACATGCAAGATTTATTAAAGGCCTCTTCTTATATTCTATTTCTTATTGTACTTTTATAGTGTTTAATCTCTATCTTAAAGACAGACTCTTAAAAGATGTGTCATACAAGAAAAGCAGGGATCCATAATCAAGTAGTCAGAGGCATAGCAGGGGTCAGCACCATGGAAAAACATTGGGGGAAACCAAAAAAAAAACCCAAAAAAGCTTTTGCAAACAGATAAATGTTCAACTTCTTTCTGAACAAGGAGAGAGAAGTAGCTGAACATACATCATAAGGCAGATCATTCTGAATCATTGAAGCATCATGAGCCAAGCTGAGACCAGAATGCTTAGTTAGTCCTATGTACTGATGAAGGAACGTGTGGGACTTCAAGCACCACACCCTCTGTTCGACTTTTATGAGTATTGTATATACTATGCCTAGGTTAATAAAAGGTTCAAACGATTTGAGATAACCACTTTGCATACAGGTATATTTGTTTAGACATAATATTTTATCATGAATAACCACTTTATATGGCCTTAGTATAGGGATAGGGATGTAAAAATGCTTATCCATTTACATATAATTGTAAAACACAATATTATAATTTCCTACTTTAAGTAAATCTGCTGTTCATCTATTCCTACAGCTTTAGTTGTGCTTTTAATATGTCTTCACAGAGTACAGCTTGCGGATGCGGCTTGTGTGAAGGTTGTAGCTTTCATGAACTTTTTGAGCAGTGATTGATTTTTGCTGCATCTGAAAGCTCCAGCAAGCAAGAGAGGACATACATCTTGGAAGATATTTCAGATTATTTGGTATCAAAATTTGTGTCAAACTCAGCTGAACCTAATGATGATGAAATTTTCAAAATTAGACCATAAATAAGGAAGCAATGATCATTTACAGAAATTGTATTATCTTTCTTAACTTATTTGCCACGAAAATATATATGAATGTATATACAAGCCACACATGCAAGCAACATACACACATGAAATACAAGCACCTAACCTTGTTGTATTTATACAGTATCTTGTGTATAATATATATTGTATACAAGTATATGCACCTCACAACTTCTCCTTAACAACTGTTATTTGGTTAACATGTTTATTTATCTACATTGTTTTATTTTAATGTAAATTTACATTTCATAAGCTCATTCATGATAAATTTTGTGTGTCATAAATTAAGTAATTACTTGCTAACAGAGTAATTAAAAATAATGCATAATATTGGGATGGAAAAGTATAATCTCTTTATAAGAACGTTAACAATAACCTAAAAAAATGTGTAAAATTAAAAATCACCATAAACATATTTCCTACGTTTGTGTAAAAATATGATGTCTCCATATTTTTAGTATTCAGCATAAATACCTCAAATATGTGAGGGAATTTTTTCGTTTGGATAACAGAAGATGTATGTAAAAGATTTCTACAACAATTTAGACATATTAACATATTAAGGAAATAATTAGGTCTGTATTTTTTGACTTCCAACTAAAGTTGCCCCTTATTTTATTTTTTCTTAGATTTTGAAAAGTCTTGTATCTTTATGCTGAACAGATTTAAAGTTAACTAAAAAAATTTGTCAGTACTTGTACATTATTGACAAGAAGTAGCCAGTGACTTATAATGTTGGTGATGTAACTATACCAAATGTGAAATATGTTCAAAATTTTGAATTTACACACAAAAGCAATACCCATATTTACTTCAATACTGTGGTTTAATATAATGATTTAATTAAAGAAATAAATTTTATAATGTTGACTATTTCAGCTTTCTTATTGTAACATTTTCCCCCCCAGGTTATTTGTTTTTCATGTATACATTTAGTACTCTTGTCTGTCCTGTGTAGTATACACAAACATATCATTCAGTTGTATTCTATGTTCGAGTGTAAATTAACAAAAATAAATGGATACAGATGAGATCACACACACACCCCCTTTCCTCCTCCCCCCCCCCCCCCCCCCCCCCCCCCAAAAAAAAAAAAAAAAAAATTGAAAAAAAAAAATAATAATAAAAAAGACATAACAGGAGAAAATACAAATTCCAACTAACTTCAAAGGAGTGGACAATAAGAAATTTTCCCCCAAATATGTTTTGACTGTTCTTAATTGTTTGTTGTATATTCTGCCAGGTGTCAGCAAGAGTACCCTGAACATAATAGCCATAGTGTTGTTCAGTTTAGCGGCTGTTTTCCTTGTCTTGGCCGTCCTCATCCTATGGTACAAGAGGAAACTACTGAAGTAAGCCTTATTTTATAATTCTTAATTATTTGCACTCAGTTGGTTGATGCAGGATGTTTACTGTTGAGAATATTGACAAAAACTAATTTCTACTGCCTTAGCTGCTCTACATTTAATGTAAATTGAACTCTTATAGCTCTTAATAGCCATTCCAGTAAGCATATTCTAAGACGGAACCACACAAAGATGGATAGAATATTCCAAATTCATCAGGATATGACCAGTACAATGTGTTAAAAAGGATATTGAACCCAAATCAATGAATTGGTAAGTCAATCAGTCAAATCTTGCCTGTAAATTTGATTACATATTAGGTACATAGCACTGAAGTTGTACATCATGCCACTAGAATTTGCATATTGGACCCGGCTATAAGTGATGAAGCTAGTAGTACGAGTACAGAGTTTTGATCTGTCAAAATATCTGTGTATTTTCACCATGGACCGTTCCATAGGCCACGCCCACTTCCTGGTTTACGGTATTTTAGTTGTCTCCATGTCAGGCCTTGTCTGACAAACAAATGGCGAAAATGGCGGGAAATCAAACGTAAACATTGAGTATTTAAAGATATACGAGAAATAACACGTATTTTAAATGATTGGATGGAGTATAAAATAAGAAATAATATAATAAAGTATATTTGTTTCATTATGACAAAAATTAGAAAATAAATAAATAAACAATTTATTGATCAAAACAAATCCTCGTGTATTGCAGTAAAATGTAAACAATGGCAGCTTGGGGACATATATATACATTTCAGACATTTTAAAGTAGGTAGGATCGATGATATAATTTTTTTATTAAATTATACTTTGGTTTTATTTTGTTCCATTATCAGAAAGCAATAATATTTACAAATATGTCCCTAAAAATGGCCACGTTTTTATAATTCAAAATGGTGCCGGTTAAAACCGGAGGAAATGATTGGTTGTTGCTATTGTAGTAAACAGGATGTTTGCCGATTTGCGGTATTTTGATTGACACCATGGAAAGGTCCATTTTAACTTGCGCAACATATTAAAAGCAACAAAGGACCAACTCTAGATGTTATTAAAAGCAATGAAAAACTTTGACCATGCATTAAGTGGCTTTAAAAGTTGAATTGTTATTTCAATGCCCAGGAAGGAGAATAATCAGTAACAGTCTAAAATGGTGTATATTTGTCTGTCATATCTGGATAATGAATACATGGCCCATATTTTCAATTTAATCTATTGTATAAATTGTAGTAATTCAGTCTCAGGCTATGCTGATGTTTCAGTTCATGGTCCTTCCCACCCCACCCTTTCTAAAACTAGTTTAGATGTGAATACCCTTAGTAATTGTATCCCCGGCGCGAAGCGGGGATACTATGGATTCATCATCGTCGTCGTCCGCGTCCGCAGAGATTTCTTGTTAGCGACCTACAGTCCACATTTCTTTCCAGATTTCTTTCATATTTGGCAGGTGGCTTCATATGGTGGAGGACTCGCCACCCTATCTTTTTGGTAGGCTTTATGTCTAAATTAGGCCTGTGGTAGACAAAAATGTCTAAAATGTGGAATATTGATTGTTAGCGACCTACAGTCCACATTTCTTTCATATTTGGCAGGTGGCTTGGTTTGCTAGAGGACTCGCCACCCTATCTTTTTGGTAGGGTTTATGTCTAAATTAGGCCTGTGGTAGACAAAAATGTCTAGAATGTGGAATATTGCTTGTTAGCGACCTACAGTCCACATTTCTTTCATATTTGGCAGGTGGCTTATCACTTAAAAGTATTGCAGATAGCCAAGTTTTCTCAAATAACTCATTCATCTACTTTTGGGAGAGCTTTCACATGGTGAAGTTTCAGACCCGTACACACGGTAATTACTCACCTACTCAAAATGAGTAAATGCGAATTATCTCTTAAAAGTATTGCAGATAGCCAATTTTTCTCAAATAACTCATTCACCTACTTTTGGAAGAGCTTTCACTTGGTGAAGTTTCAGACCCATAGCTAATTACTCATCTACACAAAATGAGTAAATGTGAATTATCTCTAAAAGTATTGGAGATAGCCAATTTTTCTCGAATAACTCATTCACCTACTTTTGGGAGAGCTTTCACATGGTGAAGTTTCAAACCCATAGCTAATTACTCACCTACTCAAAATGAGTAAATGCGAATTATCTCTAAAAGTATTGGAGATAGCCAATTTTTCTCAAATAACTCATTCACCTACTTTTGGGAGAGCTTTTACTTGGTGAAGTTTCAGACCCCTAGCTAATTATTGACCTACTCAAAATGAGTAAATGCGAATTATCTCTAAAAGTATTGCGGATAGCCAATTTTTCTCAAATAACTCATTCATCTACTTTTGGGAGAGCTTTCACATGGTGAAGTTCCAGACCCGTAGGTAATTACTCACCTACTCAAAATGAGTAAATGCGAATTATCTCTAAAAGTATTGCAGATAGCCAATTTTTCCCAAATAACTCATTCAGATACATTTTGAAGAGCTTTCAATTAGTGAATTTTCAGATCTGTAGCTACTTACTTATACCTTGAAAAGTATTTCATTTAGACCACTTTGTTAACGCTCGACGATAGGAGAGGGTCATTGTAATCAGTTTGTTTCTGTCTGTCTGTCTGTCTGTCAGTCTGTCTGTGCACCGTTGTGCCCTTATAACTCAAAAACTATAACATCAATCAATCTCAAATTTGGTGGGGAGGTATTTCATGGGGTACAGACAGATTCTTCCAAATTTGGTGTAATTTGTTTGAAAATTAAAGTCAGGAGAGAGTTTTTCTTATTTCTAATTGGGAATATACAGTGAAACTGCTTCTTTTCATCCCATACGTAAAAAATCAATACTTTGCTCTTGATGATGTCATTACTCAGTGATGTCACAATACAATTGTCATTGTGAGGTCACAAACCTAGGTTGTGATACTTGCTATCTTTAAGTAAAAATATTTCTTCTCATTTTATGTCTTGAAATTGACATAAAGATAATAGAGAGGGAGGTGGTATATTCATCATTTTATTATGTCCACCCCCCTGGGGGGTGGATATATTATTTTTGCTTTTTTTGCCGTCCGATGTCCGGCGTCCGGTGTCCGGCGTCCGGCGTCCGATGTCCGGCGTCACGCATGGTTTCCGCTCATTTAAAGGAAAAGTATTAGAGCTATTGTCACCAAATTTGGTATGCAGGCTTATTGGGTCAGTAGCTTGCTTGGGATTGCTTTTGGCTGTTGTACCTCTTTTGCTTACTGAGTAATACTTAAGTACAGCTATTTTCAGTACCCATTGGTTTCCGTGCATTTAAGCCAAAATAATTAAAGATATTTTACTACAATTTTGAATACAATATTGTTATGTCCATAGCTCGCTTGGTATTGCATTTGGGACTGATAGCTTTGTCAGTACATGAGTAATAGCCATTTAGGTACTTCATTGTGTATTTTCAGTACTACTTTTGAGTAATTTGCTTCTATCTCCTTAACCGTGCGAGATAGAGCGATTTCGTCGAAATTTTCGACCCACAGGGTATCTAAGGAATGCAATCTTTGCAATTTTCCAAAAATTTTCCCCTCCCCAAAAATGGCGGCCATTTTGAATTTTCGAATTTTTGCCAAAAATGGCAAAACACAAATTTGCTTCTATCTCCTTAACCGTGCGAGATAGAGCGATTTCGTCGAAATTTTCAACCCGCAGGGTATCTGAGCATTGTACTCTTGGTAATTTATAAAAAATTTTCCCCTCCCCAAAAATGGCGGCCATTTTGAATTTTCGAATTTTTGCCAAAAATGGCAAAACACAAATTTGCTTCTATCTCCTTAACCGTGCGAGATAGAGCGATTTCGTCGAAATTTTCAACCCGCAGGGTATCTGAGCATTGTACTCTTGGTAATTTATAAAAAATTTTCCCCTCCCCAAAAATGGCGGCCATTTTGAATTTTCGAATTTTTGCCAAAAATGGCAAAACACAAATTTCCTTCTATCTCCTTAACCGTGCGAGATAGAGCGATTTCGTCGAAATTTTCAACCCGCAGGGTATCTAAAGAGTGTACTCTTTGCAATTTTCAAAAAATTTTCCCCTCCCCAAAAATGGCGGCCATTTTGAATTTTCGAATTTTTGCCAAAAATGGCAAAACACAAATTTGCTTCTATCTCCTTAACCGTGCGAGATAGAGCGATTTCGTCGAAATTTTCTACCCACAGGGTATCTAAGGAATGTAATATTTGCAATTTTCAAAAAAATTTCCCCTCCCCAAAAATGGCGGCCATTTTGAATTTTGGAATTTTTGCCAAAAATGGCAAAACACAAATTTGCTTCTATCTCCTTAACCGTGCGAGATAGAGCGATTTCGGCAAAATTTTCGACGCACAGGGTATCTAAGCAATGCAATCTTTGCAATTTTCAAAATATTTTCCCCTCCCCAAAAATGGCGGCCATTTTGAATTTTCGAATTTTTGCCAAAAATGGCAAAACACAAATTTCCTTCTATCTCCTTAACCGTGCGAGATAGAGCGATTTCGGCGAAATTTTCGACGCACAGGGTATCTAAGCAATGCAATCTTTGCAATTTTCCAAAAATTTTCCCCTCCCCAAAAATGGCGGCCATTTTGAATTTTCGAATTTTTGCCAAAAATGGCAAAACACAAATTTCCTTCTATCTCCTTAACCGTGCGAGATAGAGCGATTTCGGCGAAATTTTCGACGCACAGGGTATCTAAGGAATGCAATCTTTGCAATTTTCAAAAAATTTTCCCCTCCCCAAAAATGGCGGCCATTTTGAATTTTCGAATTTTTGCCAAAAATGGCAAAACACAAATTTGCTTCTATCTCCTTAACCGTGCGAGATAGAGCGATTTCGGCGAAATTTTCGACCCACAGGGTATCTGAAGAGTGTACTCTTTGCAATTTTCAAAAAATTTTCCCCTCCCCAAAAATGGCGGCCATTTTGAATTTTCGAATTTTTGCCAAAAATGGCAAAACACAAATTTGCTTCTATCTCCTTAACCGTGCGAGATAGAGCGGCCATTTTGAATTTTCGAATTTTTGCCAAAAATGGCAAAACACTAATTTGCTTCTATCTCCTTAACCGTGCGAGATAGAGCGATTTCGGCAAAATTTTCGACCCACAGGGTATCTGAGCATTGTACTCTTGGTAATTTCTAAAAAAATTTCCCCTCCCCAAAAATGGCGGCCATTTTGAATTTTGGAATTTTTGCCAAAAATGGCAAAACACAAATTTGCTTCTATCTCCTTAACCGTGCGAGATAGAGCGATTTCGTCGAAATTTTCGACCCACAGGGGATCTAAGGAATGCAATCTTTGCAATTTTCAAAAAATTTTCCCCTCCCCAAAAATGGCGGCCATTTTGAATTTTCGAATTTTTGCCAAAAATGGCAAAACACTAATTTGCTTCTATCTCCTTAACCGTGCGAGATAGAGCGATTTCGGCAAAATTTTCGACGCACAGGGTATCTAAGCAATGCAATCTTTGTAATTTTCAAAATATTTTCCCCTCCCCAAAAATGGCGGCCATTTTGAATTTTCGAATTTTTGCCAAAAATGGCAAAACACAAATTTGCTTCTATCTCCTTAACCGTGCGAGATAGAGCGATTTCGGCAAAATTTTCGACGCACAGGGTGTCTAAGCAATGCAATCTTTGCAATTTTCACAAAATTTTCCCCTCCCCAAAAATGGCGGCCATTTTGAATTTTCGAATTTTTGCCAAAAATGGCAAAACACAAATTTGCTTCTATCTCCTTAACCGTGCGAGATAGAGCGATTTCGGCAAAATTTTCGACGCACAGGGTATCTAAGGAATGCAATCTTTGCAATTTTCAAAAAATTTTCCCCTCCCCAAAAATGGCGGCCATTTTGAATTTTCGAATTTTTGCCAAAAATGGCAAAACACAAATTTGCTTCTATCTCCTTAACCGTGCGAGATAGAGCGATTTCGTCGAAATTTTCGACCCACAGGGTATCTAAGGAATGTAATATTTCAATTTGCAAAAAATTTTCCCCTCCCCAAAAATGGCGGCCATTTTGAATTTTCGAATTTTTGCCAAAAATGGCAAAACACAAATTTGCTTCTGTCTCCTTAACCGTGCGAGATAGAGCGATTTCGTCGAAATTTTCGACCCACAGGTTATCTGAGCATTGTACTCTTGGTAATTTTTAAAAAATTTTCCCCTCCCCAAAAATGGCGGCCATTTTGAATTTTCGAATTTTTCCCAAAAATGGCAAAACACAAATTTGCTTCTATCTCCTTAACCGTGCGAGATAGAGCGATTTCGTCGAAATTTTCAACCCACAGGGTATTTAAGGAATGCAATCTTTGCAATTTTCAAAAAAATTTTCCCTCCCCAAAAATGGCGGCCATTTTGAATTTTCGAAGTTTTGCCAAAAATGGCAAAACACAAATTTGCTTCTATCTCCTTAACCATGCGAGATAGAGCGATTTCGTCAAAATTTTCGACCCACAGGTATTTGAGCATTGTATTCTTGGCAATTTAAAAAAAAAATTCCCCTCCCCTAAATGGCGGCCATTTTGAATTTTCAAATTTTTGCCAAAAATGGCAAAACACAAATTTGCTTCTATCTCCTTAACCATGCGAGATAGAGCGATTTCGTCGAAATTCTCAACCCACAGGGTATCTAAGGAATGTAATCTTTGCAATTTTCAAAAAATTTTCCCCTCCCCAAAAATGGCAGCCATTTTGAATTTTCGAATTTTTGCCCAAAATGGAAAAACACAAACTGGCCTTAACCGTGCAAAATAGAGTTATTTTGTTGAAATTTTCGACCAATAGGGTATCTAAGAAATGTACTCTTATTTTCTCATTTGTAGCTAAATAACAAAAAATTTCCTTTTCCCAATAATGGCGGCCATTTTCAATTTTCAAATTTTTGCCAAAAATAGAAAAACAGGAATTTCCTTCTATCTTCTTAACCGTGCAAGATAGAGTGATTTCGTCAAAATTTTCAACCCAACCAATGCAAAAAGGCATGAAGCTGAAATAATTTACATCTACACTAACAAATATTTAAGCATCATTGATATATTTTACAAATGAAACAGGGTCTTGTAAGACTACTGTACAATTTGGGCAAAAGGTTCATGGGTGGACATTACACATGATAATGTGTGTTCTTCTATGCTATCCTGTTTCTATTCGCATCTACTATCAACAGGGCGGCCTATTTCTAGTTAATTATTATTTCTGTTTTTATTTTCTGTTTTTTTTTCTTTCAATTCCTTGACAAAAATTACCATGCATGATTTTCACCAAGAAGTGATCTTTAAGCAATATTTTTACCTCCACCAGCAGTTGCAGTTTATGTTTTTGTTTGCTAATTGTTTGTCTCTTTGTCTGATTTTTTTATCTCCCGCCGGGCTTTAGCCCGGGAGGGAGATTATGAAATGATGCCTGTGTGTGCGTGCGTGCGTGTGTGCGTGCGTTAGTTAGTCACGCAGATTCCTCCAAAACTACTACAGCTACAGATTTTTTGTAAATTAATTGTCCCAATTAATTTTCACGCCCTCGAAAATTTTTTTGGTTTTATGGACTTAGGCCTAAAGATAACTGAGTAATAGCTATCTTAGCTACTTGGAGTAAAGGGCTCATAACTCAAAAACTATTGCAGTTACAACTTTTTCTTCATATATGTTGTTCAGCTACTTTGTCCTTAGCTATAAGATGGTACATAGTTTGGGGTCCCATTGCATGCCATAAGTGAGTAATAGCTATTTTCTCATTTGTAGCTAAATAACAAAAGGAGTAAATGTCAAATATCTTCAAAAGTATTAGAGTTACAGAAATCTTTTCAAATATGTTATTCATCTACTTTTGGGTAAGCTATCACATAATAAAGTTTCAGACCTGTTGCACCGTGGATAGCTGAGTAATAGCTACTTTCAAATTCCGACTGTTGAGTAAAGCCATTGTATCTCCAAAACTATTGCAGTTAGAGTGTTTTCCTAAAATATGTTGTTCAGCTACTTTGTCCTTAGCTATAAGATGGTACATAGTTTGGGGTTCTATTGCATGCCATAAGTGAGTAATAGCTATTTTCTCATTTGTAGCTAAATAACAAAAGAAGTAAATGCCAAGTATCTTCAAAAGTATTACAGTTACAGAAATCTTTTCAAATATGTTATTCATCTACTTTTGGGTAAGCTATCACATAATAAAGTTTCAGACCTGTTGCACCGTGGATAGCTGAGTAATAGCTACTTTCAAATTCCGACTGTTGAGTAAAGCCATTGTATCTCCAAAACTATTGCAGTTAGAGTGTTTTCCTAAAATATGTTGTTCAGCTACTTTGTCCTTAGCTATAAGATGGTACATAGTTTGGGGTTCTATTGCATGCCATAAGTGAGTAATAGCTATTTTCTCATTTGTAGCTAAATAACAAAAGAAGTAAATGCCAAGTATCTTCAAAAGTATTACAGTTACAGAAATCTTTTCAAATATGTTATTCATCTACTTTTGGGTAAGCTATCACATAATAAAGTTTCAGACCTGTTGCACCGTGGATAGCTGAGTAATAGCTACTTTCAAATTCCGACTGTTGAGTAAAGCCATTGTCTCTCCAAAACTATTGCAGTTAGAGTGTTTTCCTAAAATATGTTGTTCAGCTACTTTGTCCTTAGCTATAAGATGGTACATAGTTTGGGGTTCTATTGCATGCCATAAGTGAGTAATAGCTATTTTCTCATTTGTAGCTAAATAACAAAAGAAGTAAATGCCAAATATCTTCAAAAGTATTAGAGTTACAGAAATCTTTTCAAATATGTTATTCATCTACTTTTGGGTAAGCTATCACATAGTTAAGTTTCAGACCTGTTGCACCATGGATAGCTGAGTAATAGCTACTTTCAAATTTCGACTGTTGAGTAAAGCCATTGTATCTCCAAAACTATTGCAGTTAGAGTGTTTTCCTAAAATATGTTGTTCAGCTACTTTGTCCTTAGCTATAAGATGGTACATAGTTTGGGGTTCTATTGCATGCCATAAGTGAGTAATAGCTATTTTCTCATTTGTAGCTAAATAACAAAAGAAGTAAATGTCAAATATCTTCAAAAGTATTAAAGTTAGGGAAATCTTTTCAAATATGTTGTCCATCTACTTTTTGGTAAGCTATTACATAGTAAAGTTTCAGACCTGTTGAACCTTTGATAGCTGAGTCATAGCTACTTTCAAATTCCGACTGTTGAGTAAAGCCATTGTATCTCCAAAACTATTGCAGTTAGAGTGTTTTCCTAAAATATGTTGTTCAGCTACTTTGTCCTTAGCTATAAGATGGTACATAGTTTGGGGTTCTATTGCGTGCCATAAGTGAGTAATAGCTATTTTTTCATTTGTAGCTAAATAACAAAAGAAGTAAATGTCAAATATCTTCAAAAGTATTAAAGTTAGGGAAATCTTTTCAAATATGTTGTCCATCTACTTTTTGGTAAGCTATCACATAGTAAAGTTTCAGACCTGTTGAATCTTTGATAGCTGAGTAATAGCTACTTTGAAATTCTGACTGTTGAGTAAAGCCATTGTAACTCCAAAACTATTGCAGTTAGAGTGTTTGCCTAAAATATGTTGTTCAGCTACTTTGTCCTTAGCTATAAGATGGTACATAGTTTGGGGTTCTATTGCATGCCATAAGTGAGTAATAGCTATTTTCTCATTTGTAGCTAATTGAGAGCTTTCACTTGGTGAAGTTTCAGACCCTTAGCTAATTACTCACCTACTCAAAATGAGTAAATGTGAATTATCTCTAAAAGTATTGCAGATAGCCAATTTTTCTCAACTCATTCACCTACTTTTGGAAGAGCTTTCACATGGTCAAGTTTCAGACCCGTAGCTAATTACTCAAAATGAGTAAATGCTAATTATCTCTAAAAGTATTGCAGATAGCCAATTTTTCTCAAATAACTCATTTACCTACTTTTGGGAGAGCTTTCACTTGGTGAAGTTTCAGACCTGTAGCTAATTATTCACCTACTCAAAATGAGTAAATGCAAATTATCTGTAAAAGTATTGCAGATAGCCAATTTTTATCAAATAACTCATTCACCTACTTTTGGAAGAGCTTTCACTTGGTGAAGTTTCAGACCTGTAGCTAATTATTCACCTACTCAAAATGAGTAAATGCGAATTATCTGTAAAAGTATTGCAGATAGCCAATTTTTCTCAAATAACTCATTCACCTACTTTTGGAAGAGCTTTCACTTGGTGAAGTTTCAGACCCGTAGCTAATTATTCACCTACTCAAAATGAGTAAATTCTAATTATCTCTAAAAGTATTGCAGATAGCCAATTTTTCTCAAATAACTCATTCACCTACTTTTGAGAGAGCTTTCACTTCGTGAAGTTTCAGACCCGTAGCTAATTATTCACCTGCTGAAAATGAGTAAATGCTAATTATCTCTAAAAGTATTGCAGGTAGCCAATTTTTCTCAAATAACTCCTTCAGGTACTTTTGGAAGAGCTTTCACATGGTGAAGTTTCAGATCCATAGCTAATTACTCACCTACTCAAAATGAGTAAATGCTAATTATCTCAAAGTATTGCAGATAGACAACTTTTCTGAAATAACTCGTTCATCTACTTTTGGGAGAGCTTTCACTTGGTAAAGTTTCAGACCTGTAGCTAATTATTCACCTGCTGAAAATGAGTAAATGCTAATTATCTCTAAAAGTATTGCAGGTAGCCAATTTTTCTCAAATAACTCCTTCACATACTTTTGGAAGAGCTTTCACATGGTCAAGTTTCAGATCCGTAGCTAATTACTCACCTACTCAAAATGAGTAAATACGAATTATCTCTAAAAGTATTGCAGATAGCCAATTTTCTCAGATAACTCATTCACCTACTTTTGGGAGAGCTTTCACATGGTGAAATTTCAGACCCATAGCTAATTACTCACCTACTCAAAATGAGTAAATGCTAATTATCTCTAAAAGTATTGTAGATAGCCAATTTTTCTCAAATAACTCATTCACCTACTATTGGGAGAGCTTTCACTTGGTGAAGTTTCAGACCCGTAGCTAATTGTTCACCTACTCAAAATGAGTAAATGCTAATTATCTCTAAAAGGATTGCAGATAGCCATTTTTGTCAAATAACTCATTCACCTACTTTTAGGAGAGCTTTCACTTGGTGAAGTTTCAGACCCATAGCTAAATACTCACCTGCTCAAAATGAGTAAATGCTAATTATCTCTAAAAGTATTGCAGATAGCCAATTTTTCTCAAATAACTCATTCACCTACTTTTGGGAGAGCTTTCACATGGTGAAGTTTCAGCCCCATAGCTAATTACTCACCTGCTCAAAATGAGTAAATGCTAATTATCTCTAAAAGTATTGCAGATAGCCAATTTTTCTCAAATAACTCATTCATCTACTATTGGGAGAGCCATCACTTGGTGAAGTTTCAGACCCGTAGCTAATTATTCACCTACTCAAAATGAGTAAATGCTAATTATCCCTAGAAGTATTGCGGATAGCCTTCACATGGTGAAGTTCCAGACCCGTAGGTAATTACTCACCTACTCAAAATGAGTAAATGCTAATTATCTCTAAAAGTATTGCAGATAGCCAATTTTTCTCAAATAAGTCATTCACCTACTTTTGGGACAGCTTTCACTTGGTGAAGTTTCAGACCTGTAGCTAATTACTCACCTACTCAAAATAAGTAAATGCCTATTATCACTAAAAGTATTGCGGATAGCCAGTATTTCTCAAATAACTCATTCACCTACATTTTGGAGAAGTTTCACATGCTTAAGTTTTTTTATGAATTTTTTAAATAAATTTTAATACATTAAAATTAATTAAATCATGCACTAAATCAATTATAACTTGAAAAGTACTGCATTTAGAGCACTTTGTGCAAATATGTTATGCAGCTACTTTTGTGTCAGCTATAACATAGTAAAATTTCAGACCTGTAGCTCATGGCATAGCTGAATAATAACTACTTTTAGGTTATCACTGTTGGGTAAATCACTTATAACTTGAAAACTTTTGCATTTACATTATTTAGTTTCAGTATGTTATTCACCTATTTTGAGGCAGCTATAACATAGTAAAATTCCAGACCTGTGGCTCATTGCATAGCGGAGTAATAGCTACTTTGAAGTTCTTACTCAACACTAAATCATTTATAACTTGAAAAGTATTACATTTAGAGCATTTTGTTAAAATATGTCATTCACCTACTTTTTCCATAGCAACAACATGGTGAGTAACTTGGGTGTCTATCTGAATAGCTAAGTGAGTAATAGCTACTTTTGGGCTTTTCACTAACTTCCATCATGAGTACAATCACTTGTAACTTGAAAACTATTGCATTTAGAGAATTTTGTGCAAATATGTTATTCACCTACTTTTGGGTCAGCTATAACATACTAAAATTTCAGACCTCTAGCTCGTGCCATAGCTGAGTAATAGCTACTTTTGCCTTTGCCGGTGGATACATTGTGCATCTGGCCACAGATGCATCCTTGGTCTGGTCTCTAAAAGTATTACAGGTGGGCAATTTCTTCTAAATAAGTCATTCACCTACTTTTGGGTGATCTACCACATAGTGAAGTTGCAGAACTGTAGCTCTTTAGATGGCAGAGTAATAGCCACTAAAATAAGTAAATGTCTTGTATCTCTAAAAGTCGTACAGATAGGCTATTTCTTCTAAAGACGTGCTTCCCTACTTTGAGTTGATCTGCATAATGAAGTGGCAGAACTGTAGCTCTTTGGATGGCAAAGTAATAGCTACTAAAATGAGTAAATGCCTTTTGTCTTTAAAAGTATTGCAATCAAACATTAAACTTGTCACTTCTACATGTGCCTCCATCTCGCAGGAAAATTTATATTCCACTATCTTTAGGACATCTAATTTATACGGCGGGAGATAAATGCATGCGTCAGAATGCTTGTTTATGTGTGTGTTTAGATTATTCCAGAAGTAATGAACAGATCTTTATTAAAAATTGGTGGATAGGACCGGGCCAAAGGATCTGGATCTTCTTTTGGATACAAAAAAAAAATCATGAATTTTCAGAGGTCCCATTTCAATATATTTTTAATGACTTTGGCTTTCTACTTGATATTTCTATGAAGATTCATTTACATGTTTGGTTTTATTTTATTGTCTTCCTTACAATACTTTCTGTCACTTGAGAGACTGGTCACATGGAGTCGAGCGTTTTGCTCTCTCTGAGTGCATCTTGTTAAAATATGTTATTCAGCTACTTTTTCCATAGCTACAACATGGTGCGTAACTTGGGCGTCTATCTCAATAGCTAAGTGAGTAATAGCTACTTTTGAATAACTCATTCACCTATTTTTGGGAGAGCTTTCACTTGGTGAAGTTTCAGACCCGTACCTAATTACTCGCCTACTCAAAATGAGTAATGCTAATTATCTCTAAAAGTATTGCAGATACCCAATTTTTATTAAATAACTCATTCATCTAGTTTTCAAAGAGCTTTCACATGGTGAAGTTTCAGACCCATAGCTAATTACTCACCTACTCAAAATGAGTAAATGCGAATTATCTCTAAAAGTATTGCAGATAGCCAATTTTTCTCAAATACCTCCTTCACCTACTTTTGGGAGAGCTTTCACTTGGTGAAGTTTCAGACCCGTAGCTAATTACTCACCTACTCAAAATGAGTAAATGCTAATTATCTCTAAAAGTATTGCGGATAGCCAATTTTTCTCAAATAACTCATTCATCTACTTTTGGGAGAGCTTTCACATGGTGAAGTTCCAGACCCGTAGGTAATTACTCACCTACTCAAAATGAGTACATGTGAATTATCTCTAAAAGTATTGCAGATAGCCAGTATTTCTCAAATAACTCATTCACCTACATTTTGGAGAGCTTTCACATGCTAAAGTTTTTTTATGAATTTTTTAAATAATTTTTAATGCATTAAAATTAATGAAATGATGCACTAAATTAATTATAACTTGAAAAGTATTGCATTTAGAGCACTTTGTTAAAATATGTTATTCAGCTACTTTTTCCATAGCTACAACATGGTGAGTAACTTGAGTGTCTATCTCAATAGCTAAGTGAGTAATAGCTATTTTTGGACTTTTCACTAACTTCCATCATGAGTAAAATCACTTGTAAGTTGAAAACTATTGCATTTAGAGAATTTTGTGCAAATCTGTTGTTCACCTACTTTTGGGTCAGCTATAACATAGTAAAATTTCAGACCTCTAACTCGTGGCATAGTAACAGCTACTTTTGCCTTTGCCGGTGGATACATCTTGCATCTTGCCACAGATGCGTCCTTGGTCTAGTTTGCTTAATCTGGTACTATATTTAATACAGTATCTTTTATATCTCTTAAGTCAATCACAGCCTGTTGTCATGTAAGTTAAGAGAAAGAAATATTCTTCTTTCACTCAGGAAGCCTAAAGTAGAAGTGGGAGATGACCTTGAGGAAGACTATCAGTATTTGTACAACTTCCGTATCCGTGGAAGGCTATGGAAACTCCCACCTAGAGTAGCAATGATACTGAGACCCAGAGCCCACAGAGAAAAAGCATCAGAGGCTCCCCCTAGTAACATGCAGCAGAATTATGAGAAGGAAATCCCGGGAGAAGGAGTAGGGATGAAGATGTCATTCATAGAGCCAAGCAGAGATTCTGTATGTGAAGTGGAAACGTGTCATCCTGATCACATGACTCAGATCTACCTGCCGTATTCCAGCCTGGATAGAAGATCTTCTACCACATCTGGTATAGCAAAATAGGTTTTACCACTCTTCTACTTTTGTGATCGATTGTAAGGCCCAGCCAATTGTAAACTCAGGGGACCGCTATGACTGATCCGACTAAGGATCCTGGTCACATCACAAGTGAATCCGTTAATCCGAGGAATCCCGATTCAATGGATTATGTCTGTCGAATACCTCTGATGAACAAAATAGGTCCCAGCACTTACAAGATAGGTGTACTGATCAAAAGCTCATGCAATCACTAAGATTAGGATTGAGACTGCAAAATTTGGGTGGGCAAAAAGAAAACTGGCAGTAGTGGAGTAGGGTTATTAAGCACTAAATGACTTGCATAAGAGAGCATATTACTGGTACTAATTTCCATTATTCCAGAATTTTTCAAGAAAAAATCCAGTACAGAGTTTGATACACTTCTTTTTGACTCTATTGTGCTCCTTACAGAAGCGAACTTTACAGAAAGTGAAATATTCAACAAAATATAGATAAAAATAGCATTGACAGAATCTGACACTCTTCTTTTTGACATGGGATGTGTCTGTAGCATATTTTCTATGTAGTTGTACATCCAATACTAAAACTGTTCCTATATTGGGATACCAAAAAGGTTTTTGTATTATCCCATTCGAATAAGCTTTATATCAAGAAGTGAAGTTTTACAATCATCACAAGGGTCATCAAAATCGCCATGAAAACGAAAAATATGAAAAAAAGGCATAAAAGAGTACAATTTCTTCATTTCTTACTCTCAGTTTCTAATACTTTAAATTTCTCACTATTTTGTGTGCTGAGATGCCAGTAATAATATTACAATTGATGACTGTATTTTTTAGTTTTTGCAGGTGTTACTTTAGATGACTGATATTAAGTATTAGTTCAAACTGAGACCTGTTCAGTGAAGGAAGCCATTACCGATCCAAGGAATATCCATCAATAAGTCTTTCTTTTAGGTATAATTAAGCGGCCCGTCAGGTTTTCACGTAAGTTTGACTGATCACCGTCGCCATTGCAGGATTATGGTCTCCCTTGAATAACTTCTTGGGCTTTCAATTTTTTCTTTCTTTCTTATGTTCCTTTAAAACTAGAGATTAGCGTCTCGACGCAGTGTATCCCCGGACGGGACATAGTTAATGCGTGAATATGTCGGTCTTGAGCCTGTTTCCTGGAGCACCAGGTCAGGATTCTCCATAGTACCAGATTACTCGCAAAAGCTAATCACTAGTTCTTTCACTTATATCTGTCTTTAAAAATTACATTTCATGGATCCAGAAGATCCATATAGTGATCCGGATCACTTCCAAAATTCAATCATTTCATCCTTTTACCTTTTCAGACATATTCTAAAAATTTCATCAAAATCAGTCCATAAGTTTTTTAGTTATCTTGTACACAAACACATCTGACAGCCTCTATCCACATGATCCAGACAGTGATCCAGATTACTCCCAAAAACTAATCACTTGTTCTTTGTCCCATTTAAGACATTTCCTGAAAATTTCATCAAAATCCATCCATGACTTTTTGAGCTATTTGTCTTTAACAATTACATTTCTTGGATCCAGAAGATCCATATAGTGGTCCAGATCACTCGCAAAATTGAATCATTTCTTCCTTTTACCACTTCTTCCTTTTACCATTTGTAACATATCCTAAAAATATCAGAGTCCATCCCAAGATTATGTGGCAGCCTGGATCCAGATGATCCAGATCACTCCAAAAATTTAATCACTTGTTCCTTGAACCATTTAGGTCATTTGCTGAAACAATCCATCCATAACTTTTTGCGGTATGTGTCTTTAAAACTTACATTTCATGGATCCAAAAGATCCATATAGTGATCTGGATCACTTCCAAAATTTAATCATTTCATCCTTTTACCTTTTCAGACATATCCTGAAAATTTCATCAAAATCCGTCTATAAGTTTTTGATTTATCTTGTACATAAACACATCTGGCAGCCTGGATCCAGATGATCCAGATCACTCCCAAAATCTAATCACTTGTTCCTTGTCCCATTTAAGACATTTCCTGAAAATTTCATAAAAATCCACCCATGACTTTTTGAGCTATTTGTCTTTAAAAATTATATTTCATGGATCCAGAAGATCCAGATAGTGGTCCAGATCACTCGCAAAATTGAACCATTTCTTCCTTTTACCACTTCTTCCTTTTACCATTTGTAACATATCCTAAAAATATCATCAAAATTCATCCTAAAATTATGTTGCAGCCTGGATCCAGATGATCCAGACAGTGATCCAGATCACTCCAAAAATGTAATCACTTGTTCCTTGTACCATTTAGGTCATTTGCTGAAAATGAGCCATTTTCAGTAGTTTCCATGCAATGTAGTCAGCATTAAGTGTGAAAATATCTCCAAATTTGCCAAAAATGACCCTTGGTCAGGTACTTTGGCGGTCAGTGGATGACCTTAAATGAAGATCAGTAAGCCTGGATGGTAGAAGTCCATCCTGTACTCAACCTCCAAAGCCATTTTCAATAGTTTCCATGCAATATAGTCAGCATTAAGTGTGAAAATATCTCCAAAAAGGCCAAAAATGACCCTCGGTCAGGTACTTTGGTGGTCAGTGGATGACCTTCAATGAAGAGCTTCAAGGTCAAATTTCTGCATGCTTACAGAGGACATATATATGTATAGGAGAACTGGGCCAAAAAGTGAAAAAATGGCCAAAATCTGACCCTTAAGAGGCCACCAGTGACCTTGAGATTGAAGGTCAAGGTCACAAAACAATAGCGTTCGTGGCATTGCCCATATATACCCACATACCAAATTTGAAAGTTCTAACTAAAATATTTTTTAAGTTATCGCGTCATTTTCACACTTAATGCTGACTACATTGCATGGAAACTATTGAAAATGGCTTTGGAGGTTGAGTACATGATGGAGTACCAGAATCCAGGCTTACCGGTTACAGATCTTCATTTAAGGCCATCCACTGACCGCCAAAGTACCTGACCGAGGGTCATTTTTGGCCCTCTATTTGTTTGTTTGTTTGTGAACAAGATAACTCAAAAACTGACAGATGGATTTTGATAAAATTTTCAGGATATGTCCAAAATGGTAAAAGGAAGATATGATTAAATTTTGGGAGTGATCCGGATCACTGTCTGGATCTTCTGGATCCATGAAATTTGATTTTTAAAGACGGATAACTCAAAAACTTATGGGTGCATTTTGATGAAATTTTCAGGAAATGTCCTTAATGGGACGAGGAACAAGTGATTAGATTTTGGGAGTGATCTGGATCACTGTCTGGATCATCCGGATCCAGGCTGCCAGATGTGTTTGTGTACAATATAGCTCAAAAACTTATGGATGGAATTTGATGAAATTTTCAGGATATGTCTGAAAAGGTAAAAGGATGAAATGGTTGAATTTTGGAAGTGATCCGGATCACTATATGGATCTTCTGGATCCATGAAATGTAATTTTTAAAGACAGATACCTCAAAAAGTTATTGATGGATTGTGATGACATTTTCAGCAAATGACCTAAATGGTACAAGGAACAAGTGATTACATTTAGATTTTGGGAGTGATCTGGATCACTGTCTGGATCATCTGGATCCAGGCTGCAACATAATTTTAGGATGAATTTTGATGATATTTTTAGGATATGTTACAAATGGTAAAAGGAAGAAGTGGTAAAAGGAAGAAATGGTTCAATTTTGCAAGTGATCTGGACCACTATCTGGATCTTCTGGATCCATAAAATATAACTTTTAAAGACAAATAGCTCAAAAAGACATGGATGGATTTTGATGAAATTTTCGGGAAATGTCCTAAATGGGACAAGGAACAAGTGATTAGATTTTGGGAGTGATCTGGATCATCTGGATCCAGGCTGCCAGATGTGTTTGTGTACAAGATAAATCAAAAACTTATGGACGGATTTTGATGAAATTTTCAGGATATGTCTGAAAAGGTAAAAGGATGAAATGATTGAATTTTGGAAGTGATCCGGATCACTATATGGATCTTCTGGATCCATGAAATGTAATTTTTAAAGACAGATACCTCAAAAAGTTGTGGATGGATTGTGATGACATTTTCAGCAAATGACCTAAACGGTGCGAGGAACAAGTGATTCGATTTTGGGAGTGATCTGGATCACTGTCTGGATCATCTGGATCCAGGCTGCCAGATGTGTTTGTGTACAATGTAGCTGAAAAACTTATGGACGGATTTTGATGAAATTTTCGGGATATGTCTGAAAAGGTAAAATGATGAAATGGCTGAATTTTGGAAGTGATCCGGATCACTATATGAATCTTCTGGATCCATGAAATGTAATTTTTAAAGACAGATACCTCAAAAAGTTATGGATGGATTGTGATGACATTTTCAACAAATGACCTAAATGGTACAAGGAACAAGTGATTACATTTTTGGAGTGATCTGGATCATCTGGATCCAGACTGCAACAGAATTTTAGGATGAATTTTGATGATATTTTTAGGATATGTTAGAAATGGTAAAAGGAAGAAATGATTCAATTTTGCGAGTGATCTGGACCACTATCTGGATCTTCTGGATCCATGAAATATAATTTTAAAGACAAATAGCTCAAAAAGTCATGGGTGGATTTTGATGAAATTTTCAGGAAATGTCCTAAATGGGACAAGGAACGAGTGATTAGATTTTTGGGGTGATCTGGATCATCTGGATCCAAGCTGCCAGATGTGTTTATGTACAAGATAAATCAAAAACTTATGGACGGATTTTGATGAAGTTTTTAGAATATGTCTGAAAAGATGAAAGGATGCAATGATTGAATTTTGGAAGTGATCCGGATCACTATATGGATCCTCTGGATCCATGAAATGTAATTTTTAAAGACAGATATAAGTGAAAGAACTAGTGATTAGCTTTTGGGAGTAATCTGGTACTATGGAGAATCCTGACCTGGTGCTCCAGGAAACAGGCTCAAGACCGACATATTCACGCCTTAACTATGTCCCGACCGGGGATACACTGCGTCGAGACGCAATCTCTAGTTAAAGATGAAAATAGGGATATTTTTATTTTCTTTCCACCTTGGAGTTCCAATACAAGTACAGTCATGACCATCTTGAAGTAAAAATGAGGGTTTTCAGGCGCCAAGTGATTTACCGTTCAATAACATCTGTTTAACTTAACACATTGATTAAGCTTAAGGAAGATTTTTATGACCTTTTTATTTAAAATTCTTGTATTTCAGAGACTTTGGCCATCTTAACATAATAAATATATAGTTCTTGCTCCCACTCCATTTATTTTAAGACTTTTTAAAACCACACCTACCACATGTATACTTAAAACAAAATTTCTGTTATCTGCACAGCTAAGCTCCTACTGTTTAGGAAGTTATGGCATCTTCAAAAAAATGACGTATTTAGCATGCACTGATGTGGTTGTTGACATATTGCAGCTGATCAATGTTTATATAATATAAATTCCCAATTTTAGGCACATTAAAAAAAAATCCCACATTCTTCTGATTCCATTCTTGTGGAATTGTGTGGATATGCCTTTTCCTTTTTGGGGGGAGAAAAAGGCTTTAGTCAATTCAGCTTTTGTTTTGCAGCAGGAGTTGTTGATCTCGCTACTTATTTACATACACTCTTTAAATTGGTCCAATGTAAGACTTCACTTTTTTCAGAAGATAAGATGAGGGAAAAAAACACTTTCTCGTAAACAATTTTTCTTGTACAGTATTTTATGTATCTCCAGCTAATTGAAAAGGAATGAGTTGTCCCTTCTTTCTCATCCAACTCTGTATTTGTTTTTGTGTGATATCTATCTGGAGGTACATTCATAGCAAGTCCCACTGACTCACTTATGACCTGCTATGTTATTCATCCCCTTCTGAACACTGAGTGAATAGGTTGATAAGGGATATCAAGATGTACTCATTTGCTTTCATTAAGGGATATGCTTACAGTAAATCTTCTTGGGGGTAAACAATTCAAACAAGGACATTTATATATAGGTTCATGAAGTGGATCCTTCTGGAAGTAATAGCTCACATTCTGCTTACAGTTTGATACTGCAACTGCTACAATTTTTAAATAATCCACTTTTTCATCAGATACAAAACACAGTAAAACTTCCGTTCTGCTTACAGTCTCATACTGCAGCTACTACAGCTTTATTAACCCAAGTCTCCATCCGGGCCGCTCATTTTTGTCGGCAAAAACCTTTTTCTAGTTTCAAATGAATAGACCTGTACAATATCACTGGATTCTTCAGCTTCTATTCTAGGTATCAGTTGGAGAGTTGTACAGTGATGGCTGAAGATATAACACTCTGAAGGTGGCCCATATGTTTGACTATCTTCTAGGCATGAGTTCAGATGAGGAGACCTATAGTATGTGACTGCATGCTTCACAGTTTAAGGCTTTTATCTCAGGTATCAGTTCAGATGGAGATCTGCGCAGTGACGGCTGCTGTTACAACTCTGAGGACTCGCCGTACAGGGTACAGCCTGTGAGGAAGGCACGTGGGCGGATGAGGAGGTATAATATGAGGCAAACCACAGAGGATGGGGAACTGGGAGATGTTGAGGGGTCAGTGGAGTCTCTGGCAGAGAAAGAAAAACGGTGAGCAAAGCGTGAAGTCATAAAAGCTCAGTGGAGTAAGTTGCCAAAATGCTTTTTTTAGGGGGTAGGGGGGTGCACATGGGAATTATTTTGTTATAATTATATAACAATGCTAATCTAAGTGACAATTCATCTTTGTGTGCATGTATATTGTAAATATTTAATATATAATGTACAGAAACATAATTTATTTTACTCTACTTATTCTAAAATCTGTGTCAAAAGCTGTTACATTTTCATTATTTTGTATGTAAAACCATAAAGTTGTTGAAAAATATTAGATAAAAATATATTGTGTTACAGAACCATTTATTTTTTTGTGGGAATTCATGTTTTGGTAAGTATTAAAACATTCTCTGTTCACAGATACATCAAACCAAGACAAATACAGAAGAGTAAAACTCCAGATGCGCAGCGTAGGAAGAATCGTCCCAGAATTGAAGTTTCAGATGATGAAGTTGACACCAGTGCTGTACAAAGTGAGGCCAGCTCTCCTTCTAAAAAGCCGCAGCAAGTTGTGGGGGTGTCTAGTGTTGTATCAGGAGTCAAAGAGGCCAAAGGTAGGATCAGGAAAGGCATTATGCAGGTGTTCAACAAACCACCGAAACCAGAAATGGGCTCCAGAGATAGGACCGAAGTTACAGAGGCTACAGGAGATGAGAAGGAGAAAAAGGAAAATAAGGAGAGTACGGGTCCGATGAATGATGGCGAGAAATCACAGAGTAAGCCAGTGAGAGAACTGACAGAGAAAAAAGAAACCAAAAGTAAGAAAAGAAGGAAGAGGTTGAATGGTAGTGATGGACTCTCAGTGGAGAAAGTCAACAACCTTGAAAATGAAATGAGGGAGTCAAATATTTGAAGGAAAAAGATTAGATGTACATTTTAAATATAATATGAATTTGGTGGTATTGTTTACCATTGTGTGTTAAAATGTCAGTGAAGAAACTTGTATTTGTAGCAGTGTTTTTTTTCCTTTTGTATCTGGAGTATTTCAACAATATTACATAAAAAAATTGTTAGTTTATTGTTAGTTTTGTGAGTGAAAGGATATATTTTGTAATATATTATTCTGGTATAAAAGCTCATCATTTCATTTTTCAAGTGGAGGTCAACGGGTAAGATTGATACTGCCATAATGTTTACCCACCAAGATTTTAGGTAACTGCAGCAGATTGAGTGTTGAGTACTCACTGTGGCATGATTGTAAGACCTCCTGGGATGGGAAAAATTGTTAGTCTTGTGTAATTTACCATGAACAGCCTTTTGGGATAATACCTTTCAATAGTGGGTGGACAATTAGACGTGTACTCGAATAATCGTTGGTGAAAGTGCACAATCGCGGTCAGTTACAAACGTTTTCTAAATGATCGATTATTTAGCTTAAATCTTACCTTTCTTTATTTTTCTCAATATCTACATATTTTTTTATATATTTTACTTATTTTTGCTTAATAAATTAACAGATTTGTCTTGGATTTTGAGTTTGTTTATATCTACAGGAAGTGGGCATTTTTAGTAGATTCTAAAATGTCGGAACACTGTTATTCTTACTGGATTGACCTAAACTTTATCCCGGAAAGTGTTTCTTAAATGACTAACAATGGAGTAAAATAATCGATTAGAGGTTGATCATCGGTCGGAAAAATGGACGAATAATTGACCATTAAAGGTGGAGGCGAGTCTCAACACTACTTTTCAAAATACTTCTCTCCTGTTTCAGGATAGCCTAGGAGGGAGGTTATCAAATCCATCCTGTATTTGCACAAGTCTGAGTGTGTGCATGTGTCCTTGTTCGTCTTGTGTAGATTTCTCTAAAACTACTTGAACTACAGTGTTTTGCTAAATTAGTTATTCTGACTTTATGTTTTGCAACTTTTGTTGTCTTATGCCTAAATTTGTATGAATCAACAAAAATTGAATTACCATTGCATGTAGAGCATTTTGGTCAAATATATTTTTTTGGTTACTTTCTCTTTTTACTTAGGCTGCAAGGTAGTCCAAGGTTTGAAAATCTATCGAAATACCTGAATAAATTATTGCTGTTTTTTTCTCACTTTTTAGCGGTTAGTGAAATGAGTTAATGGCTTGTAGCTTCACTAGTAATGTAGCTACCGTATTTCTTGCAATTATATTGTTCACAAATATGTTTGTAACCTGTAACGTAATAAAATTTAAGGTTTGTTGCTCCATACATACATGAGCAACAGATACTTTTACAGTCTCAAGTTTGAGGAAATTACTTGTATCTTTACAATTAATGCATTTACAGCATTTTCAGAAAATATGTTGTTCAGACACTTTCTCCTTAGCTAAAAATATCAGTACTTATGGGGTGTATATCAGTAGCTAAGTGAGTTATTGCTACTTACTTACTTTGTATCGGTTGCTACAATAAGTAAATCATGTTTATGTTGGAAACTTAAGAGATAGACTGACTTTGAGCAATTTTTGGACCCATACATTTTTATCTTTAAAACTTACATATTTTGGTCACCATCTGGAATTTTGGAGGAAATCCAAAATTGCATTTATCTTGGAAATCATAAGAGAGATATTTTGAAAATACTGGAGTCAGATATATTATACATCTACTTAAAATTGAATTTTTATTGCGTTAATACATCCTATCCAATGGACAATTGCTTTACCGGTCGGCGCGACCGGTCCCGCCAAACGACAGAAAAAGTCATTCTGTATAAAATACCGGCAGGCCCGGTCAGAGTGTACATTCGCCAGGTGTCGCCTCGTGCATACTTCCTGTCTAGTCAGAATGACGTCATCGCGTCTTTTTTCGTTTGGCGCACGAGTGTACGGACGTGTTTTTCTACTGTGATTGGAACGTTTGAAGTTTTAAAGACAACCTTTTTTATTGAACTTTATTTGAAGTTATATATACTTAATCTTCTTCTGGAGTGTTATGGCGTCCCCTGGACAGAGAAGAGGGACTTGTGGCCACGCTATGGCTTTATTCGACACACACACGAAGTGTGCACGTTGTCGTGACAAGGGTGTGGGCCAAGATGATTGTGTGTTAAAGAAGGACTGCTCTATTTGCAATAACCTTACAGCTGAACAGAAGCTACAGTTGGCCACCCCCACTTATAAAGCAAGAAAAGAGAAAGAACTTCAGAAGAAAGCTACCTCTCCCTCCCTGGTTGACCCGTCTACTGTTACTGTGGTAGGGAAGGTTGAGAGTGACAAGGGTGATTCAGGTGATCGAGGCGAAACCCCTAAGAAGAAAAAGACCTCTCACAAATCCCCAAAGAAGACTTCCAAGCCTCCAAAAGCCCCAGATTTCCAGTCTGACCTGAAGAATTTGGATGAAAAATGGTCAGAACGCTTTACGCGTCTGGAGGCTCTCTTCTTATCCAAGACCTTTCAGCTCCCGGTGGAACCGGTTCAGAGCTCCAACGTGGTGGTATCTGAGAAGCCTTTTATCCCACCAGTTGAACATTCTACTCATCAGAGTCCTGCTACCGGTGTGTCCGGTAGGAAGAAGAAGTCAGCCACCCAGCCTGTTGAGGCCCCCGGTGCGAAGAAATTAGCCACCCAGCCTGTTGAGGCTCCCGGTGCTGGGGTAGATCTTCAACTCACCGACCAGGCTGCTTTTTCATCCGTTGGTGCTTCTACTAGTGGTCGACCCGAGGTCCAGCCCCCAGGTCCCACAACCCAGCCTCCCACTACTGATCAACCGGAAGAAGTTACTTCAGAGGAAGATCAGTTCAGTGATCAGCCAGAACTTAGTTTCGATGAGGGTGAACTATCTGAGGTTCTGTCAGTAGGTCAGGATCGCGAAGAGCTTACAGAGACTGACCAGGAACTAAGCACTGAACAGACTTACAGGGAAACCCTTCGCGGAGTGAGATCTTTTATGGGGTGGGAGCAAGTGCCGGAATTCGATTCCTCTTCCTCTGCTCAAGATGACAACCCCTTTGCCGGTACCAAACCTCATCTTCCGGGTAAAGTGTCCTTGAAGGTTCCGGTAGACGATTGGTTGTGCCGGAAGTTCGAGAAATTGAACATTACTATACAGGAAGGATACCCCTCCAGAGCTTCTGAGACTTCCGGTTTGGTCAAGGACCAGTTTGTCAAACCACCAAGAACTCTTAAATGGTACGACATGCATACTGAGAAGAAGGAATTCTCCAGATCTAAAGTCACTTCCTGGACCAACCAACCGGCACGTCTCAACAGCAGTTTCCCACGTATTGCTAACCGGTCACTCCCTTCAGCACCAGCTTCCAGGCCTGTTACACAAGACACGTTAAGAAAGTGGGAGAGAGCAGCCAGAGATCAAACGTACATGTGTAATCAGGCTGCTGCCTTTTCCCGGTGCCTCACCAAAGTACAGGACTCTATGGCTTCTCAACTTAAAATTTTACAGAATGACAAGGGCAAGGGAAAGGCTACCGGAAAATCCCATCAGGCTATCGAAGAACTAGACTTTCTGGTAACTTTTAACAAAAGCATCTCCCAAGCAATGGCCAGGACGATGCAAGACCTATCTGAAGGTGTCTTCATCAATGTAGCCAATCTCACCCTCACAAGAAGGGACAGTTATCTGGACTATCTTAAAGCAGGCATCAAACAGGACACCTTGAACGCTCTGAGATCTGCCCCTCTGCACATGAGTGCCTTATTCCCGGATCACCTCATCAGCAAAGCTGAAGAAGAAATAAGGCACCATGAAGAAAAACGTACAACCGGCTCCTCACATAAGGGTCCACATCGTTTCCACCCTTACCAAGCCACTAAACAGCAACAGCCGGAACAAGAACGCAAGCCTGGTCTACCTGCATGGAAACAACTGGGCAGAAGGCGGGGACAAAGATCTCACCGGGGTCGTACTGCTTCTTTTGTCCAGCGACCGGCCAAGACACAGAAGCAGTATAAATGACAATTACTGTGCTCATTATGTGACAGGAAATTTGATTCCTGTAAATGTAACCGGTCAGAAGATCCCTCATGTTTCAAGTGTGGTGAAAAGTTTGAACGGTGTACCAGTGACCGGAGTAGACTGTTATGTGGACAAAAATGTAAAGACAGGAACTCATTTGACTGTATTATCTCATGTTGTTTCTCATGTACCTTTTGCAGGAGGGTTGCCGCAAAAGAAAGGCGTAATGCCCGACCATCAAGAGTCAATAAAATCTGTGAAAGGTGTTTCTTGTGTCGATCAATTGAGTTCTGTTCAAGTTGTCACAAATGCCCCACTTGCTGTAACAAATCCTCCTGTAGGGTCAAGATTGCACGAGTTTTGGAGAAAATGGGCAGCACTAGGCGTCAGCCCCAAGGTTATATCAGTCCTGAGGGAAGGATATATCCTACCCTTCCGGTCCAGACCTCACCTGACCAGAAAACCCACAGTAACAAGCTGCTATGTAGATCCTCACAGGAACAGCTACCTGTTGGAGGCATTGCATCAGCTGTTAGACAAAAAGGCTGTAGAAGTGGTTCAAAATCCTCAGTCCCTGGGTTTTTACAACCGGTTATTCCTGGTCCCCAAACCCAACAACCGGTGGCGACCCGTCTTGGATCTGAGCAGACTAAACAACTATTTGAAAACACAGTCGTTCAAAATGGAGACACCGGAGACAATACGAACCTCCCTCCAGACAGGGGAGTGGGTGACTTCCATAGATTTCAAAGACGCATACTTCCACATCCCTATAAACAGCCAGTCCAGGAAGTATATGCGTTTTCACATTCAAGACAAAACATACCAATTCAAGGCTCTACCCTTTGGCCTGTCGACAGCCCCCATGGAATTCACTGTGGTAGCCAAAGAGGTGAAATGGCTTGCAATGAAAGAAGGTATAAGGATCCACCAGTACCTAGACGACTGGTTGGTCAGAGCCACCTCCCACCGGGTTTGTCTTCAACAGACCAAAAATCTGGTCTTACTCTGCAGGGAATTGGGGTGGCTGGTAAACGAGGACAAATCAGAGCTGGAACCCAAACAAATTTTCAATTTCGTAGGTTACCAGTTCGACTTGAGGGAAGGCAGGGTCAGACCCACCACACAACGTTGGCAGACCCTGCAAAACAAAGTATTGGAGATCTTAACAAAACCAGTCTGTCCGGTCCGGAAACTAATGTCCCTGATCGGTCTGTTAACTGCCACAGAGAAACAAGTACATTTAGGCAGACTGCGCATGAGACCCATACAGTGGCATCTCAAGAACAATTGGAGGGTACCAGAATCCCTAGAGAAGATAATCCCCATTCCAAAGTCACTCCACCCACACCTGAAATGGTGGCTGGAGGAAGACAATGTGGTTACAGGGCAACCCTTACATCCACTAGAACATGCTCTGCAAGTTTTTACAGACGCATCAAAAGAAGGGTGGGGTGCACACTTAAACGAGCATATGGCAAGGGGAAGCTGGTCACTCCCGGAAAGCAAGTTGCACATAAACTATCTAGAGTTAAAGGCAGTTCTTCTGGCACTACAAGAGTTCCAAGCTCTCTGTGTGAACAAAGTAGTTCTCATAGCTACCGACAATACCACTGTGGTAGCTTACATAAACAAAGAAGGGGGAATGAAGTCAGGCCCCCTGTGTGCCTTACTTTGGAGGATCCTCACTTGGTGCACAAGAAATCAGGTGACCCTCAAAGCTCGACATATTCCAGGCCGTCTCAATGTGATAGCCGACAAGTTATCCAGACTGGGTCAGACCATCCAAACAGAATGGTCCCTCAATCCGGAGATTTTTCAAGCAATATGCTCAAGGTGGCACACCCCTCAAGTGGACCTGTTTGCCACAAGGTTCAACAACAAGCTCCCTCAGTTTGCCTCACCGGTTCCAGACCCCCAGGCCTGGGCAGTGGATGCTCTCAGCCTGTCTTGGGAGGGACTGGACCCGTATGCCTTCCCACCAGCGGCCATCTTGGGCAAAGTGGTGGAGAAGTTACAGGACTACCCCTGCAACAGAATAATTCTGATTGCTCCGGGATGGCCCAACATGCCCTGGTTTTGGGACCTGGTGGCCATGTCAAGCCAGATCCCACTGTGTCTGCCCAGCATACCAAACCTTGTGTCTCAACCATTCAACCAGGTCCTTCACAGGAACCTGTCGAACCTGAATCTGCATGCCTGGCTCCTAGAGCCTCAGCAATCAAGCAGCAAGGCTTCTCTGAGGCAGTGGCAGCACGAATTGAGGCTCCTCAAAGAAGATCAACCAGATCTGTCTATGAGGCAAAGTGGACCATTTTTACAAAGTGGTGCCTCAGTAATCAGGTGGACTTCAGGGCACCACCTCTGAAAGCCGTTGCTGACTTCCTCCTTCACTTATTTCAGGACAGGCAGTTACAGCCAGGTACTATTGATGGCTACAGATCAGCCATTGCTGACAAACTGGGCAACGCCACCATTAATGTCAGCAAAGATGAGAACCTTACTCGTCTCCTGGATAGTTTCCATAGAGACAGACCCAAGGGCCGGAGGGGCATCCCCTCTTGGAACCTTTCACTGGTACTAAACCAGCTGACTAAGGCGCCCTTCGAACCCCTTAAGGAGGCCTCCTTGAAACACCTAACCCTCAAGACAGTCTTCTTGATGGCCTTAGGTTCTGGCAAACGCAGGAGTGAGATCCACGCTTGGCTTCATAAGAACATCAGACACCAATCAGACTGGTCTAAGGTGTCTTTTTATCCCTCACCCAGCTTTCTCTCCAAGAACCAGCTGGCCAAAGAGGGTCCAGACAGTGTGGCCCCGGTGGTTATTCCAGCCCTGGCCCACACGCTAGATAAATCACTCAAGGGTGACAGGTCACTGTGTCCAGTTAGAGCACTACGTTATTATCTGGACAGGACCTCTGACCTCAGGCGAAATAAGGAGTTGGTCTTTGTCTCCTTCAAAAAAGGCTTTGACAAGGATATCTCCTCTGCCACAGTCTCCTCATGGATCAAACAAACAGTCATCCTATGTTATGAGCTCTCCGACCAGCAGGCCCTTACTTTGCATCAGGTCAAAGCCCATGATGTAAGGGCCTTTGCTGCCTCTAAGGCCTTCCAAGCTGGAATTTCCTTAGAACAAATCCTATCGGCCTGCCACTGGAAATCCCACAATACCTTCACACAATTCTATCTGAAGGATGTGGCTTGGGCTGATTCAGAGCTTTTCCACCTAGGGCCGGTCGTGGCTGCCCAGCAGGTCCACCACCAAGCCCGATAGGGAGGAGACATTCTTGTAAATATGTACATAGTGTATATACTTAGATAAGTATAAATCAATCAAAAAAAAAAAAAAAAAAAAAAAAAAAAAAAAAAAAAACTGTGACATGCTTCCTTTGGGAGGTTTATTATTTCTTGGGACTGAACTCATTCCTCTCTTCCCACCACTCAGAGCAGAAATGCTTGGAAAGAAAAGAAAGGGGGGGAGCAGTGTCGGTTAAACTATCCGGTTAACCGGTTCCTGGTTACCGACTTAGGCCATTGATGAGTAGCCTGCTTCAGGTCTACCTGGGCCAGAAAATTGTTAGTTTTGAGTTCACTCAAGTCCCTAGTAACTTACCCGCCAACCAAGCGGTAGTTATTCAGCAATTGTCCATTGGATAGGATGTATTAACGCAATAAAATTGCAAATTTAATAAGTAAATTAAATTTTTATAAGTTAATACCCTATCCAATGGACGGACAAGACCCTCCCAACCGACCCCGCTATCAGCTTACTAGGGGTCTAATAGGTTTAGACAGCGAAAAAAGACGCGATGACGTCATTCTGACTAGACAGGAAGTATGCACGAGGCGACACCTGGCGAATGTACACTCTGACCGGGCCTGCCGGTATTTTATACAGAATGACTTTTTCTGTCGTTTGGCGGGACCGGTCGCGCCGACCGGTAAAGCAATTGTCCATTGGATAGGGTATTAACTTATAAAAATTTAATTTACTTATTAAATTTGCAAATTCCTTTTTGTCTCGTAAAACATAAGAAGTAGAGTAATTTTGAGTAAATTTTAGAGTTTTGGGGTATTTAATGAATTTTTGAAATTTTAAAATAATTTCACAGCTCACAAATTTTTGGTGCCGTCTTGAGTTAATGTGGAAATTGAAAATTACAGTTCTTTAGTCACTTTATTATCAGGTGGGAGACAACGGACTACATCTGGGGTCTTGTTTTCATATAGTTCTTTAAACCAATATGGTATTATAAAAGTTGTTTAATCATTTCTAAACTATGTAAACTATGTTAAATGAATTACTATAGGTATAATTTTATACTAAAGCGGAGTGCATTTTGAGTGTTTATTGTGGTATTCTTACAAAGATGTTGCCATATCCAGAAACAAATCTGTTTACATAAAAATGTTATGACAGAACATCAAATTTGACAGAATTTCAAAATCTGTCAACAAAACTTCCAATCCTTGTTATCTCGTGCTCGCCTGCCGGGTGGGAGATTATTTTTCATTCGTTTGGAAGGATTTGAAGTTCTGTTGACAGAATTTGAAACACTGTTGACAGAATCTGAAATCCTATCAACAAAACTTCAAATCCTGTTAATAACATTTAGGGCATTGCTCTGAGGTCTAGATTTTAGGTTATTTTGAAGAATATAATTTTCACTTTTTTTTCTTTTTTTTTAATTTACCCACTCATATCTTTTTATCAAGGCAGTTGTGGTAGTTAAACTTTCATCTTTTATTTTTAAATTTTCCTAATTTTCCTGAGTACCAAAAATTGACATAATGTAAAAATAGCAAGGTACGTGTTATTACAAGGATTATTTTTAAGTAAGGGTACAAGTTCAAATTAGAAGTTTTGTGGACAGCAGTTGAAATTCTGCCAGATTCGAAGTTCTGTCACGACAGGTACATCGTGAATTACTTCATAACACATGTTGTGATGGAGTATGGCATTTGCTATGTCTCACAGGTTCCAGATCAGTATTTTTACCACTTGGCATTATTACCAATTCTGTAAAGTATTTCAGGGATTTTGTTATGCAAACATCTCCAGCATTCCCAGTAGAAGTAGGTAGTTTACAGACTAGATATAAGTGAAATTGTTGTAGTAAATCTAGTATTTATTTTAAAAGATGTCAACTAATTGTAAAGTAATCTGAATGTATGTGTTAGATCAGGAAACAATTCGAGGATCCTTAAAGTCATTTCATTTCATCCATCATAATTCTGGTTTATGATTTGGATATGATTGAAGGATTACTGATGAAAGTTCCACTTCTGTTAACTGCTAAATAAAGTACATTTAGTTGCACCAATGATAGAAGATCCAAGACAACTTGGTTAAAATGTTTCTGTAGTTATATTTGCTCCCATATTTTTATGTATCAAGACTGGGTTTCACAAAGATTCCTTCAAATAAAGGTCACCCCTTAAATCTAAGGATTTCCATAATCTTCACCCTGCTTTTGTTTAAGGCAAGTTTCACAAAGCCTTTTTGCCAAAAGGGTCAGTCAAGTCAAGTTTGAAGGAAACTCCTTTGAGACATGCAAACACCTACAGTTAATTGAATGGAAATGAGTAATACCCATTTTATAATTAAATGAGGTCGTTTACCTCCTTCCGTCAGGTTTAAGAAAGACTCTTGATATGGGGAGGTGAAGGTGAACTTTCCAAAGGTCACCTTCCTTTAGTTAAGGAGCTCCTTTCCAATGGAGGCTTTGTGAAACCAGGCCCAGTACTATTGAGTTTCTAAAGATAAACCAATAGCTGTTACCATGAGAAGCACATCGAACTTGTGTTAAAAACTCTGGCAAGTATAAAATGCAGGTGGCCCCTTGGAAAAAGGTATACATTTTTGATAATTAAGTTCAAGTAGATTCAAAACAATTATTTATGGTTAAATTATGGTTAGAAGTTTGCACATGTGCCATTGAGTTTTACATTGTCTCACATCAACATGCATACAGTGGTTACATGAATAAACTGATATATCTGCTTTGTATTGCTTATTTATGTCTATTGTGTATTACTACCAGTCAAATGAATAAATTCTATTTATAAATATTCAGAACAACCAAAACTTATAAAAATTCAAACCAAATTCCATAAGGTTCAACTTACAAAAGGTATTAATCATGTATATATTTGTTTGTATATTTTCGTTATTTTTTTATTTGCTATGTTCAGATATGTTCAATGTTTCCTTTTATTGTTGCATTTTTCACAGTATTTTTGTTTTCACTTGCACATTTTGTGGTGTGTTTTCTGCTTTAGTAATTACATGCCATACTTTCTAGTCAGCTGTGTAATCTTGCGTTTGTTTTTCTGTTGTCATATTTTAGAGATGTAGATGTTTAAGGTGTTGGGTTTAAACGGGTCATTTGTACATTTGTTTTCACAAAGTTGAGCCAGTCATTACCTTGTTGTATGGGATTGCATACCTTTTGTATGTTGGAGTATTTGTAAAAAGAAGCATTAAACACCAGAATAGTCAATATGTGGAGATTTATTCCTGGCTTCCAAATAAAGGGTAAAACCTTGAAAAAAAAAGTGTCGAAATTTTTTTTTACCATTGAGCATCAGTTAAAAATTGTGCTCAGATTTAACCTGTAATGGTTTGCAAGGTCATAGTGAAGGTATAATTGGTTGAAATTGGATAAAACAAGTAATTATTTGAACCTTATCTAGGTATTGGCATGATTCTTTAAATTTTTCTTTTTACGTGTTGCTTACCATTTGGTCCATGCACCTTAAATGAAAATAAAGTGTACACAATGAAACATTTAAATGGCAGACTGTTACCCTGATTTTTTTGTTTTAAAATTTGAAAACATTTGTCTGGTATAGTCTCTGGATTTTCCTTTATTTTTATTAACAGAAGAGTACACATCACATTATTTTTTATTAGTGCACAATTTCACTATAAAATAAACTTTGAGTGTGTAGCTTGTTTTTATTTACTTTTTGCACCTGTATCTTTATACAACACAATATTTGTTTTGATGGTGAATTTCTGGACTTTGACCAAACTTAAATTTTACACTGGATGCAGTTTCCCTTTCTTTAATCATGGTAATCTCATTCAATTTGTTAAAATTCTATTTTGTCAGCCTGAAAAAAACCTGGCATATCAATGTCTTGGAAATAATTAGGATTGTAATTAATGCTGTTTATGTACAGACCTCTTGTATACTACAATTTACAGATACATGTGCTACAATGGTCAAAACCCTTAGTCCTCCCACATTTAGTCATGTATTCCAATACCCACTAGTGGTGCTATCATATGCATAGCTGAAAAACAGTTTCCGGGTCGTGAAAACAAAACAAAATCTGGTATAGTTTGTTAGTCGAATCTTTGATTCGAGTTATGTACTGGGTTGCGGCCGCGATTTTAAATTTGCCGTTTAAACCCTTAAATATCAAATTCTGCATAATATTTTTTCACATATCTGTACATTAGGGTGTATAGTACACACTCTGCCATTTTGATGATTTTTAATGCTTTTATTAAGTTATATTTTATGAAGTAAAAAGCATGTCTGGCACTACGTCTGGCTTTCTCTAAGGACCCGTATGTCCTAGAAACTATTGTTTTTGCTATTGTGATGGCCTATTCGAACGAGTCTTTTTTAACGGTTTCGTCTGCTGGTTTCTAGACGTGAAACCCCAATTAATTTATTTGTCTGCTGGTTTATTTGTCAAATAAACCGCAAAGAAATTAATGAATGAAGTGACATCACGGTAGTACTACACATTTGTCATTCAGCCAATCAGAATCGAGAACACCTCTGGCAGAGACAATGAAAATATTCAAACTCCGTAGTTCTACATTCAACCACTCGAAGGCGCTTTTGTATGTACTAGAAGTGAGTGATGAAAATGTGAGGCTACAATGGGGTTTCTAACAACATTTTACAAATATATAATCCAGCAATATTTTACTGTCACCGCACCTCACTCTGTCTTCTCGCAATATTTAAAATAAAATATCAAATGCTGGTAGTTGTACACCCACAGAGTGATGAAAACGTGAGGCTACAATGGTGTTTCTAACAATATTTTACAAATATATAAATCCAGCAATATTTTACTGTCACCGCACCCCACTCTGTCTTCTCGCAATATTTAAAATAAAATATCAAATACTGGTAGTTGTACACCTACAGAGTGTTGAAAACGTGAGGCTACAATGGTGTTTCTAACAATATTTTACAAATATATAAATCCAGCAATATTTTACTGTCACCGCACCTCATTCTGTCTTCTCGCAATATTTAAAACAAATAAAATATCAAATACTGGTAGTTGTACACCCACAGAGTGATGAAAACGTGACGCTACAATGGTGTTTCTAACAATATTTTACAAATATATAAATCCAGCAATATTTTACTGTCACCGCACCTCACTCTGTCTTCTCGCAATATTTAAAACAAATAAAATATCAAATACTGGTAGTTGTACACCCACAGAGTGCTGAAAACGTGAGGCTACAATGGGGTTTCTAACAACATTTTACAAATATATAATCCAGCAATATTTTACTGTCACCGCACCTCACTCTGTCTTCTCACAATATATAAAACAAAATATCAAATGCTGGTAGTTGTACACCCACAGAGTGATGAAAACGTGAGGCTACAATGGGGTTTCTAACAACATTTTACAAATATATGATCCAGCAATATTTTACTGTCACCGCACCTCACTCTGTCTTCTCACAATATATAAAACAAATAAAATATCAAATACTGGTAGTTGTACACCCACAGAGTGATGAAAACGTGAGGCTACAATGGGGTTTCTAACAACATTTTACAAATATATGATCCAGCAATATTTTACTGTCACCGCACCTCACTCTGTCTTCTCACAATATATAAAACAAATAAAATATCAAATACTGGTAGTTGTACACCCACAGAGTGATGAAAACGTGAGGCTACAATGGGGTTTCTAACAACATTTTACAAATATATGATCCAGCAATATTTTACTGTCACCGCACCTCACTCTGTCTTCTCACAATATATAAAACAAAGCGGTTTGCAAATGCGGGCGATAATATCAAGTTTACAGATTTCAACACCCACTGCTGTCCTAAGATTCGACTCTTTGGTTGGCAGAAGGCCAGCCACTTCACCCTAGTTTTGTTTCAGTATTCATTGAAAAATGTAGATGTTCGTACACGAGATGTAACTGCAAAGCAGAAGAGAACGTCTATAAAATACATCATATTTAACCATTTGAAGGTATTTATGAAGTATTTAATACTATTTCAAATATTTCTGATATCACCAAGCAATGTGAGCCGTGCATTGTGGATAAACAAATAGATTTATAAGTACAGGTTCCCATCACTTAATAGCGGTTGTCGGTATTTTAGTCCAAAGCGAAATGAAATGCAGAATACCGGTATTATGTTAACAACACCAATACCAACCCTATACCAAATTTAGAAAGACAGCATTAGCTTACTGATGCCTATTGGTACACATGTTCTTATTTCCTGCATCTTGATGTGGTTATGATTTTAGCTGAAAAAAAACCTCCCAGAAACCCCCCAAGGACTTGTGGGAGTAGACTAAGATCTATTTGGAATTGCTTTTGTAGAATTACCTCAGAAATTCTACAAAGGTACTGAAAATAACCAATTATCTGTTTACAGAAGTATAAATATGCTTGGTTGCTGATGAATAATACAAAGAAGAGCGCAAGTGAAAGTGGGCTGTACAAGTAATGGTTTTGGGAAGCACTTTCTTGCAAGAGAATCCACCATTCCATCAACCATCCATTTTGGTATGACCAGCACAATGCTTTGAAAGTGACATTTAAACTCCAATCAATCAATACTTCATGCAAGTCTTAGTTTATTCCTGAAACATACTGAAGACTCAAGTTTTTCAATATGCAGCATCTGTGGGGCTGTATCGTTTTGAAAAGGACTTCAAATTTACTTTTGTTCATTTTTAAAAAGTGATCACAATTACACAATTCTGGATTACAAAGGTGACGATTTTCATTTGTTGCTGTCTTTTTCAATTGATGGAGTCTTTTTCAGCTAAATTTCAGGGAAAATTTCTGAAGTTTGTATATAACAAGCAAGCAGTTTACCAAAACGCGCACGACTGTGACTTTGTACACCTTGATATTCAATCTCAACATACACCTATGAAAACACTAAGTATAAAGTGAAAAATGTATGAAAGCAAAAGATTATTCGGGGTCCCTAAAAAGATAAAATCGTCAAACTGAACTATTTCTCAAGGGTTATCTGCCACTGTGGCCTAGCGGGTAACACACGCACCTAGGAACACAAGGGTGAGGGTTCGAAGGTGGGTACACGCAGATGCAGAAGAAGCTTTTTAATTAGGTGAAACTGTAAGACCAGTTTACTTTAATCCCTTGACTGGGTAAAAACTTCAAAAATATAATAGTCTCTTGAAAAGGGCAGAATGATAAAATAGCATCAGACATGTCTGTACTCCACAGCCCAGAGAAATCATTTTCAACAGCAACCAATATCCTACAAGTATCATCTTTCTACACCTTACAGTTTCTGAGATATAGCCTGGACAAGATTTTAAAGGTCAGTCACTACAGCAAGGTCAATGGTCAAATCAAGGCCACAACATGACGTTGAACAACTACATGCCTAACCAATGTCCCTGCCAAGTATCAACCTTCTATACCTTATGGTTCCCGAGATATAGCCCGGAAAAGATTTTAAAGGTCAAGGTCACTACAGCAAAGGCGAAGGTCAAATCAAGGTCCCACCACGACGTTGCACACCTACAATCCCCGACCAATGTCCCCACCAAGTATCAACTACCTACACCTTATGTTTCCCAAGATATAGCCCAGACAAACTTTTCCTGCCACCCGCCCGCCTGTCAGCCAACCCATCCAGACGCCATGGGTGAAAACAATGCCCCAACAACCCTTAAGGGCTGTGGGGGTAAAAAGTGATATGTATAAAAGAAAAATAATAATAATAATAATATGGGAATGATCCAAACTTGTAACAGTTAGATTCATATCTTTTACATGCTATTCACCTTTCAGGGCCAAGAAGTAATCTTATATTTAGCAAAATAAAAAGCGATGCAGTAAATGCTATTAACAATTTCACGGAATTACAAACATTTCCGGTTTACTGAAGAATACCTACTTTGCTTTGTTCCACCAAATTACACTGATTCATTAGAAGGCCTGAGATTAATATTAAAATCACTAATTGAATATTTGATCATTTAATTTGGCATATATTTGATAGTAGTTTTAAAGGTCATATAAAATAACTTGGCTACTTTCTTAAACAAAACACTACACTTTCTTGCACTTCACAATTTAAAGAACAATTTTGATATTTACATGGACAAGTTCTTGCTTAAATTTGGCCTATTGATATTTTAGTGTGAAAATTAGGAGTAGAGAAAATTAGCATCCAAGATATTTTTGAAAAATACAAAATTTATACAAAATTTATATTTTAATAGGAAAATCTGAAAAAAAATCTGATTTATGAATTTTACAGGTATTTACAATTTTATTAAATATATTAATTTTTTTTAATGAATGGTACTGCTGGTAAACAAATAACAATCATCAAATATTTGCCTTTCAGCCCGAGTACATTTTAACTTCACATACTGTACATGTAGAAATTTTAGCTGGAAGAATCTTTCACTATTGCTTTACTATTAAGAAATTCACTAGAATTAATCTTTACTAATGACTAGTTTCTACTTGAGAGATTAATACAGATTTAAAATTTCACTGAGAATCAATTTTTTTTCACTATCCACTCTCATAACTAAAATCTGTAAAATTAATGCCTAGTGAAAATTTCAACTTCTACAGTACTCTAGTAGCTGAAGAATAAATTTTGCACCACAGCAAAAGTATGAGCTGTCGCTATGGAAACAATATGAAATACAACTTCTATGATAATGCAGAGCTTAACATTTACGTACTATTTGCCCTAAACTATTGGGTACAAATTATACAAAATCTCAGAAAATCCCATTTACAATTTGTGTAACAGTTGGTACCAGATACACTACACTTAATAACCCTAAAGCAAACACTGATGGTATCATGTAATGGGCTTCATGGAAGGAGACCCTGGGAAAGTATCTTAAGTTATTTGTCATAAAAAAAGAGTTCCTGACATGTATGACAGTCTCACAGTAGCCTGTGACTCAGTCTGTGTCATCACTGGCATATTTGCTTACTTGGTCATCAATTTCTTTCAAGTTGGAAAGTACTTTGTTCAGTGCTTTATCATCCATTTCAAACCGAACAACTTCATCCTGCAAAATAACAAAGTGGAATGATAATCAAGGGGCATGTTAAGGCCATGATTCTATAGTTTATTATTAATTCAACAATTATTCTTCTGCAATAAATATTGACTTCAAACAGTTACAAAGAAAAAAGCCAATATATAAAAAAAATCTAAAATTTCTTTAATTAGATGTAAATATTGAGCTCATAATAACTGGATACTGCACTAAACATTTATAATAAGGAAGTGTCCATTTCATAAATGCATAATTGTTTTGAATGTCTAAATAATATTTTAACAATAACCAGAAACTATGGTGATAAAATATGATCGTCAAATCTGTCTTTCAAAGTTAACACACTATATGAGAATGTTATATTTTCATTCATTATCATTATACATGCACTCATTAAGACCTTTAAAATTATAGCCATGTTGTACATATTGTATTGTATGTTCTGAGGGCTTTTCTCCACAGACATATTATAGCCCTGCTATATATACATGTAATTATTAATAAAATACTTGTTTGGCCAGCCCTTGGCCAATGAAAAGGGTGTTTTAGCACTAAGTTATAACAATTCAAGCTATATTCTATAGATCTAACCTAGGACTAGAAATCCTGTTACTGGCCTTTGAAAACATTTTATATTCTGTTAATACTGACTTCTACTGTGGGCTGACAAAAACTGTTGACCAAAAAATTCCTTTTGGAATTTTCAGTGGATCATGTTAACGTACCTCGTCAGTATTACCTCCTCTACTTCCCAGCACCATTTCAACTATGGCTGTTGGAGTGTTTATTTGCTCTGTTTTCCTTGATTGTGTTTTGACATCTACTCTCCAACTCAAGTTTTTCAATTGATTTTCCCATGTACATCTATTTACCAAACAATCGTGTATTTTATCCCTGTGAGTTCTCCATGTTTTAAGTAATGCTTTGGTGTGATTCTCTGTTAAGCCACTGTCTTTTTTCTTCGCTTGCGACCCCAAAAATACTTCTGCTTGTGAAATATCCATGTTTGAACTGGACATGCTCTGAAAAAAAATAAAATAAAAAAATAAAAAATATATATTATAATTTACATATATGAAATCACCATTTCATTTAAGTTTATCTGAAGAAGGTTGTCTGTGAATGAGTAAATTATTAAAATATAATAATTACAATGCATTTCTGTCTACAAATGCAATACAGTCACTGTACAAAAGAGTAGGACTACCCTGAAATTGTTTTGTAGCTGTCGAGTTACTATCTCCTTTTATCATTTTATTGTCCAGGTACTATATTTATCGACCCACCAATCCAGTTAGTTTCAGGTATTCCCTAAGCATTTACACATAGACATTTGCTATACAGGCAAATTTTCCTACGAGTATTATGAGCATTGTTTGGCAAGGGCAGTTTTTCTGAATGACCAATGATAAATCTCGAAAAAAGCCATCATAGAAACCACCATTTTTAGCAATCCCCTAAAAAGCCCCACCCTCAAAATAACAAGGGGGATAAAAAAAAAAACCATTTTTATAAAAAACACCTTTAATTTCTACTTTTTGGTAATATCTTTATCTTTCCTACAAAATTTTGTCACATTATTTCCCATTAATTTAAAAAACTTAAATACACTTTTAGAAATTTTATGAATTTACCATATGTTTTGAAATATCTTATAATTTTATATACGTTTCTTTTGTAGCAAAACTTGGAATTTGACATAGGATGGATTCTAAACGAGACGCCATGTACTGTGTGGTACATTGTGTAATAGAACATCCACATAACCAACTTATATTGGTTCCCGTTTCCTCCAGCAATGCCTTCTATGTCTATTGACCGGGTCCCGGTTCCTTTGTCCAATGTTTTAAATTTTATATTTTTGTGACAGAACCCAAAAAGTGATAAAATCACTACTACTGGCTTGGCTAGTAGGGATTTCCCTTGTCCTTTGACATTGGAGCCCCTAGTCCTTTGACATTGGAGCCCCTAATGAAATGTCAAAGGACCCGGTTTCCTGGGGCCGATTTCACAAAAGGACTTAGCCCAGACTTAGACTTAAACTGAAGACTTTTGTCTTAAAATGAGGCTAAGTCTGTGATCTTAGACTTGGAGGATTTCACAAAGCTGCTAAATCTAGGCTTTGGCTAAGTCTACCCAAGAGTGGGCTTAACGTTTGTAAACAAAGGCTTAAACATGGCCGCCATATATTTTTCTCACTTCAAAATTTGAAATGCTTGAAAATAAAGAATAGATATATAGAACACTGCCCTAAATTATTCTTTGGACATGTCTGTGTGATTATAAGGTTTCCCATTTAAAAATACAGCATTTTTTCAAAGATAAAATGAGCTAAACAAGGAATATATGTTACCACTAAAATATTTTGAGTAGAAATAAAGGGTCACATGACCTAGAAAACCACCGTGGTTATATGACAAGCTAAGTCACCCTTTGTGAAATCCATTTAAGTCCAGGACTTGGCAAAGACAAAAGACTCAGATTCAAGTCCCTGACTTAGCCTAAGTCTGAGACCCTTTGTGAAACCGGCCCCAGGGGTCAATTTCACAAAAGGACTTAGCCCAGACTTAGACTTAAATTGAAGACTTTTGTCTTAAAATGAGGCTAAGTCTGTGATCTTAGACTTGGAGGATTTCACAAAGCTGCTAAGTCTAGGCTTTGGCTAAGTCTACCCAAGAGTGGGCTTAACTTTTGTAAACAAGGGTTAAATATGGCCGCCATATATTTTTCTCACTTCAAAATTTGAAATGCTTGAAAATAAAGAATAAATATATAGAACACTGCCCTAAATTATTCTTTGGACATGTCTGTGTGATTATAAGGTTTCCCATTTAAAAATACAGCATTTTTTCAAAGATAAAATGAGCTAAACATGGGATATATGTTACCACTAAAATATTTTGAGTAGAAATAAAGGGTCACATGACCTAGAAAACCACCGTGGTTATATGACAAGCTAAGTCACCCTTTGTGAAATCCATTTAAGTCCAGGACTTGGCAAAGACAAAAGGCTCAGATTTAAGTCCCTGACTTAGCCTAAGTCTGCGACCCTTTGTGAAACCGGCCCTAGGGACGGATTTCACGAAAGGTCTTAGCCCGGTCTCAGGCTCAAACTTGAGACTTTTGTCTCAAATTATTGGAACATTTTACTTGAGCCCATGGGCTCAGCCTTAATGGATTTCATAAAAGGTCTCAGTCTTAGCTTTGGCTGAGCCACTTGCTCAAATGTTGAGACTGGTTGAAAGTGGGCTTAAGTTTTGTAAACAAAGGCTCAAATATGGCCGCCATAATTCTTTCTTCACTTCAAAATTTGAAATGGCTGAAAATAGGGTACAAGTATGTTGGTATGTTTGTAGCCATTGTGGGAAGATTAAAAATAATCTAGAATAAGTTTTAATTGTCTTTTATTCCATGTTTTTATTTCACACAAAGGTTCACATCCTATCACACACAACACAAGTGATGGAACACGTTTTTACCCTCTTTATAAGGTGCCGTTAATTTTAGTACTTGATTTACCATCTACCTAATAGTCTGCAAATATTGCGAGAATAAGTACGACGTTTCCGTTTAACTCAACACGCCCCCTTAAACGAATAAGTTGTCTAATCTCTTGCGTGTGATTGGTTTTGTAAACATATCTGCAAGATTTTGTTCAGATGGAATATACTTCAGTAATATATAGCCCTTTTGAACTTCTACACGGATAAAGTGATATTTAATGTCTATGTGTTTTGTCCTTTGGTGAAGCACAGGATTTTTGGCTAGGGCTATAGCGCTCTGATTATCAACAAAAATGTCAACAGTGTTAACCTTGTCCCCTGAAAATTCTTCATAGAGACACCTCAGAAACTTTGCTTCTTGAACGCATGAAACTAAGGCCACATACTCAGCCTCACAAGTGGATAGGGCAACACATGTTTGTTTTCTGCTCTTCCAGCAAACCATGTCACTATTTGTGTTCATAATAAAACAGTAACCACTAACACTTTTTCTATCTTCTAGATTTCCCCAATCAGAATCACTAAAGCCTTGTAGTTTCACGCCTGTTGATTTTCTGAAATTTAGACTTTGAGATTTTGTTCCCTTGAGATACCTAAGGACATGCTTTGCCCATTCCAGATGTGCTTTTGTTGGATGTTCTAGAAACTGAGATAGCATACTGACGCTATAACATATATCCGGCCTTGTACATGTCATCAGATATATTAGGCTTCCTACAATTTGCCTATACAGACATGAATCTTCTAGTGGCTTTGAGTCACTTGATCTTAACTTGTTCACATTCATTTCACAAGGAGCAGCCTTTGGCTTACAGTCATTCATCCTAAACTTATCAAGCATCTGTTCTATATATTTACTTTGATGCATTGTAACACAATCACCTTCAAAGTCAAACTGAATGTTCAAGAACAGAGATAATTGACCAAGGTCTTTCATTTTGAACCGTTTGCTCAGTGTTTGCTTTTCATTTTGCAATACATCTTCACTATTTGCTGCTATTATGATATCGTCTACCCACACGAGTAAAATAACATAGCAGTCATGAGTTTGCTTTGTGTACACACACATGTCAGTCAAAGATTGCTTGAAACCTTGTTCAATGAGATAGTCATGCAACAGTAAGTTCCATATTCTCCCACTTTGTTTCAGGCCATACAAAGATTTGTTAAGCTTGCAAACAAGCTTTTCACCCTTTGTTCCCATCTTTTCAAATCCCTTTGGTTGTTCAACATAAAGTTCACAATCTATTGGCCCATTCAGAAATGCAGTTTTGACATCCATTTGATGAACCTTTAGGTTTTGTTGCATGGCTATCTGTAACAACATGCGAATGGACGTAATACGGGCAGTTGGACAGAATGTGTCTTTGTAATCAATATTTGGGATCTGGGAATACCCTTTTGCAACATATCTAGCCTTGTATCTTTCCTCACCATCTGAATCTCTTTTGACAGTATAGACCCATTTTCCACCAATCAAATTTGCTCCGGCAGGTAGTTTGGTGTACTCAAAAGTTTCATTTTCATCAAGTGCACTAATTTCATCTTTCATTGCCTGATGCCATTTCATAGAGTTTTCACTCTGAATTGCTTCTTCAAAAGTTTTGGGAGTTTCAAAATCACCCATTTGATATAGAAAGTCAATGTTTTGATCAGTGGGGGCATCAACCATTGTGACATAGTCTTTTAAATAGACTGGTTTAGCAAGCTTTCTGACTGACTTTCTACAAGTGCTATTCGCATCATCAATGGATAGGTTTGGGTCTACACTGTTTTGGTCGTTACCTTGAGCTTGTTCAACAAGAGTATTCTCAGGTATGTAAGGTTTAATAATGTTTTGTTCTACATTTTGAACTGGTTCAATGGCACAAGCTTCAGTTTTCTGAACTACATTGTCACAGAATTTCACACATCTTACTCTCTTGACTTGATTTTTACTCTTGAAATACACAAGATATGCGGGACTTGACTTATCATAACCAATAAACACCCCCTTTTCACAACGTGGTTCTAGCTTTGACTGATTTTGTATGTATGCAAAACAACTCGTACCAAAAATTTGCATCTTACTGAGGTTTGGTTTCTTCCCAGTAACTGCTTCAAATGGGGTTATCCCCAGTCTCCGATTGAGACAGCGGTTTCTGATATACACTGATGTATATACTGCATAAGTCCAAAGAAACTTTGGCAAATTTGCTTCAATTAACATGCATCTTGCCATGTCGAACACTGTCCTCCACCCTCGTTCAACAGTACCATTTTGGTGGGGGCTGTACGGGGCACTAAACTCGTGCCTAACCTTGTTTTGAACCAACAACGACTCAAATCCGCTACATGTGAATTCCGTTCCATTATCCGATCTTAAGGTTTTGATTTGCCCAAAAGGGGCAATATCTGCCAAAAACTTCTTAGTAGCTTCACATGTGTCAGATTTGGCTTTCAGGAAATACACCATATATACACCCGAGTAATCATCCACAAACATCAGACAATACTTGAAACCTTCACGGGCAGTAGGCTCAATTGGGCCTGCTAGATCACAGTGGACCAACTCAAATAACTTACTGGCTTTTCTGTCAGGATTTCGATTTCGGTATTGAGGCATCTTCCTGACTTATCTGAGACTTTCATACCGTCAACGACGTTTTCTAATGCTAGGATGTCTTGTACATTGCAATGACCCATAGTTTGGTGCCAATTTTTGCTACTACGGGATACTTTTTCGGAACCTTTCACAGAGTTCAAATAGTACAACCGACCTGATTGATTGATATCAAAAGCAGTGCCATCTGGGGCAATTAGTTGAGCATCGTTTGGACCAAAATTGACATTTGCACCCCTTCTAACAGCAGCTTGTACAGATAAAATGTTTTGCTTGTAGGATGGTATATACAAAGCATTTTCAAGTACAATATCATGTTTAACACCATTGCTGTCATGCACTGAAATTGATGCATTACCCTTACCAAGGACTACATTATCTGATCTACTACCATCTGCTAGTTCAATGACGTGTTTTTCAGTACTCAAATCTTGCATTGAAAGAAAACTTTCTTTACTAGTAATAATATGTGCAGTAGCACCACAATCAACCAAAATAGAGTTACAAACATCAGTCAAAACAGTGTCAGTATTTTGTACATAGTCTGCTTTAAACACGAATGAGTGATCATCAGCATCCTCTTGGACGGTCTTCACAGTATCACTGCTTGGTTTCTTCTTGTTTTTGCGACACTCACCAGTTGTATGTGTTGAGCTTTTACAGTTATTACACCACTTACGGTTGCTCTGGTTGCCGTTGTTTTGTCCCTTGTTGACGTGACACTGGTAGGACTTATGATTGGGTTCTCCACAGGTGTAGCATGTTATATTTCTTCTTGGGTTGCTTGTTCTTGGATTTAGTTGCATAATGGTATCTTTTTCACACGCAGTCCTGTGGCGATACCTTTCATTCTCTTCGAACGACTTCAGTGCTATTTTATAGTCCAAGAAACTACAATCTTCATCTTTCTGAGTCATAACTGTACAGAAGGTGTTGAACCTGTCAGGTAGCCCCTTCATGGTAATTGCCATCAGCAAGCTGTCACTAATGTTTTCTCCAGCAGTTTTCAGAGAATTGCAGATAGTTTCTGCTCTAATTAAGTAGTCAGTTACATTTTCGTCTTCACCCATCTGTAGTGATGTGAGCTGAGTGTACAGGTAAATAATACGAGGTTTACCTTTTCCCATGTAATGTTCATTCAAAATCTTCAATGCTTTCGGACCATCATTTGGAGCATCACGCATAATCAGACTCAGGCTTCTGTCATCCAAGTACTGAATTAGCTGTGCAAATGCTAGTGCCTTATTTGCTTGACTTGGTTCATCAGCTCCATGAAATATTCCATACATTTTCTGAAGTCTCATGTGTCCCAAAAATTTCATTTCCCACAGTTCATATTTATCCTGATCTCCATCAAAGTGGAGTCTGGGCCCATAACCTGTTGGTATGTTTGTAGCCATTGTGGGAAGATTAAAAATAATCTAGAATAAGTTTTAATTGTCTTTTATTCCATGTTTTTATTTCACACAAAGGTTCACATCCTATCACACACAACACAAGTGATGGAACACGTTTTTACCCTCTTTATAAGGTGCCGTTAGTTTTAGTACTTGATTTACCATCTACCTAATAGTCTGCAAATATTGCGAGAATAAGTACGACGTTTCCGTTTAACTCAACAAAGTATATAAAACAACCCCCTGAAGTAGTCTTTGGGTATTTTTACATGTTTACAAGGTTTCCCATTGCAAAATGGTATTTAACCAGAGATATTATGTGTCAAACAAGGAACACACTTGCCATCAGTAGAATATTTTGAGTACAAAAAATGGTCACATGACACAGAAAACCACTGTGGTTATTTGATAAGCTTGGTCTCAACTGAGACCCCTTCTGTGAAAACCATTTCAGACAAAGACTTAACTGAGCCAAAAGGCTCAGATTTGAGCCAGTGGCTCAGCCTGAGACTGGGCTAAGTCTGAGACCTTTCATGAAATCTGCCCCTGGGGACTTGAACCCACACCACCTCACTCAGGAGGCCCACACTCTACCATGTGAGCTAGAAGGGAAATCCCTACTAGCCAAGCTAGTAGTAGTGATTTTATCACTTTTTGGGTTCTGTCACATTTTAAAATAATAATTTTGAAATAATATTTAAAACACAGTGGACTGCTTCAATCATTTCTTGCTTATTTTTACTGTTTATACTTTGTTAAATTATTTACAACAATAAATAGAGCATTGTAATGTTTATTCTGTAATAACTACAGCATTCTGATGATTTTGGAACAAAGTTCAAAATGTACAGTAAAACCTTATATATATTACATATATATTACATACATTATAGCGTCACCGTTTAAATAATTAAATATAACAAAACGTGGAGTGAACTTTGAAATGGGGAAGTGTCTTTGATGGGCGATAAATGGGTATTTCACGACATACTTTGACTATCCCTTTGTATTTGTTTAGTAAACTGTTAAATTCATCTTCGTGCATATCTGGAAATATTTGTTTATGCAAGACATCATTGGTGAATTCGTTTTCTTCATAAAATAACTGTCTTATTATCCCATTCATCAAAGCCCCACAACTTCGAGGATCAGCCATTTTTCCACCAGCAGCATTTCAACAAATGGTTTGCGGGAAGTTGTGTACAGTATTTCATATTTTATCAAGGTGTTTATGATGCAGAGTGTTAATGGAAGTGTTCAGTTTGAACAGGAAAAGGATGCCAATAGTTTCTTAGTTGAACTAGATAAAGGTATGTGGAATGTTTGGTATTTTCAACCAGTGCATGTCTGGGCGATAATCGAAGATTTATCCACACCCTATCTGAGGCAAATTGCTTGTGTACTGTGTTATTGGCAGTCTCATAAATTCATAATGCAATTGCTACTATATTTAATTTTAACACTAGAGTGATTGAATTGCTCCTTGCAGTACTTGTCACTTCAGTGTCAGTTGTTTGGTTTGATCAGGATTATTCTTTAAATTTTGATATTTAAAGTTTACCTTTTCATAACTACTCTACGGAAGCCTATAAGGGTCATGTTGAAAAAAAAATTAAGTCGTAATTACGACTTACACAAGTCGTAATTACGAGATACTAAGTCGTAATTACGACTTATGGAATTTTTTTAAAACCAAAAACAAGAACTCCTAAGTCGTAATTATGACTTAGTATCTCGTAATTACGACTTATGAATTTTTTTTAAAACTAAAAACAAGAACTCCTAAGTCGTAATTACGACTTACTATCTCGTAATTACGACTTACATAAGTCGTAATTATATACGACTTATGAATTTTTTAAAAAATAAAAAACAACAAAATTGTCTCGCAATTATAACTTAAGACTGGGTCACATTGGGATGAATTTAAAACTGCGATGGAGGTAGCTAATGCAGAATAAAGTTGACCAAACATTTTTCCTTTATAACACCAATCTATGCTAATAGAGGGTGTGGTGTTTGTTCAGAGCTAAAGCTCTAAGTTGGGCATGATCTCCCTTAGTGGTCAAGTGGGTAACACATTTGCCTGGCACACTGTTAATTAGGGGTCAAGCCTGGGTCAGGGAGATACATAGTGACTCAGATGATCACTATAATGGAGGTCCGTGTTATTGGGCCCTTTCCCCAGTGACACCTAAAAGAACTTTGGAGACGTTGATAATAAGTCATCTCCAAGCCTCTGTCTCTCTCCATTGTAAATGTGATAGACCCAGTGTGACCCTGAGTAGTTGATGTGGATGTTAAACAACTAAATAACTTTAACTAAGTTGGGTATGACTGACAGGACAAGGCAACTGTCTAGCTGACCATAAAATCTTTTGCTACATATACTCAAGGTAGGAAAGTGACTCTAACCGACTTCAACCTAAGTAGCCAGTACTACCAGCCTACAGAACACTCACTAATAACATTCAGTTAGAGCCAATTACATTAAACAACTACCTTACACTCTCAAACTTGTGCACTGACTGTAGCCAGTTGTTAACTAGTCATAGAGCCCCATAGACATCCATATTGCCTGACCTAATTTTGCTTAGGCTAAAGTGGGTGTTCCATTGTGCTATCTTTTACAATGGTATGCCCACAACCCTAGAATATGGTTTATTTTTGGGTGAGGGTCGTGGGTCACTTGTGGAGTGTAGGCAGTTGTCTATGTATCTCCCTGACCCAGGCTTGAACCCAAATTAACAGCATGCCAGGCAAGTGTGTTACCCACTTGACCACTGAGGGAGATCATGCCTAACTTACAGCTGTAGCACTAAGCAAACACCACACCCTCTACTAGCATAGATTGGTGCTAAAAAGGAATAATGTTTGGTTAACTTAATTCTGCATTAGCTACTTCCATCGTTGTTTTAAAATCGTCCCAATGTGACCCAATCTTAAGTTATAATTGCCAGACAATTTTGTTTTTTGTTTTAAAAAAAATTCACAAGTCGTAATTACGAGATAGTAAGTCGTAATTACGAGATAGTAAGTCGTAATTACGACATAGTATCTTGTAATTACGACTTGTGTAAGTCGTAATTATGAGATAATATTGTTGTTTTTAAAAAAATTCATAAGTCGTAATTACAACTTACATAAGTCGTAATTACGACTTGTGTAAGTTGTAATTACGACTTGTGAATTTTTTTTAAAACAAAAAACAAAATTGTCTGGCAATTATAACTTAAGATTGGGTCCCATTGGGACGATTTTAAAACAACGATGGAGGTAGCTAATGCAGAATTAAGTTAACCAAACATTATTCCTTTTTAGCACCAATCTATGCTAGTAGAGGGTGTGGTGTTTGCTTAGTGCTATAGCTGTAAGTTGGGCATGATCTCCCTCAGTGGTCAAGTGGGTAACACACTTGTCTGGCACGCTGTTAATTCAGGTTCAAGCCTGGGCCAGGGAGATACATAGACAACTGCCTACACTCCACAAGTTACCCACGACCCTCACCCAAAAATAAACCACATTCTAGGGTTGTGGGCATACCATTGTAAAAGATAGTACAATGGAACACCCACTTTAGCCTAAGCAAGCAAAATTAGGTCAGGCAATATGGATGTCTATGGGGCTCTATGACTAGTTAATAACAGCCTACAGTCAGTGCACAATTTTGAGAGTGTAAGCTAGTTGTTTAATGTAATTGGCTCTAACTGAATGTTATTAGTGAGTGTTCTGTCGGCTGGTAGTACTGGCTACTTAGGTTGAAGTCGGTTAGAGTCACTTTTCTACCTTGAGTATATGTAGCAAAAGATTTTATGGTCAGCTAGACAGTTGCCTTGTCCTGTCAGTCATACCCAACTTAGTTAAAGTTATTTAGTTGTTTAACATCCACATCAACCACTCAGGGTCATACTGGGACTATCACATTTACAATAGAGACAGAGGCTTGGAGATGACTAATTATCAACGTCTCCAAAGTTCTTTTAGGTGTCACTGGGGAAAGGGCCCAATAACACGGGACCTCCATTATAGTGATCATCTGAGTCACTATGTATCTCCCTGACCCAGGCTTGAACCCTAATTAACAGTGTGCCAGGCAAATGTGTTACCCACTTGACCACTAAGGGAGATCATGCCCAACACTCAATTTTGTTGTTTTTTGTTTTAAAAAAAATTCACAAGTCGTAATTACGACTTGTGTAAGTCGTAATTACGAGATTGCAAGTCGTAATTACGAGATAGTAAGTCGTAATTACGACTTAGGAGTTCTTGTTTTTGGTTTTAAAAAAAATTCATAAGTCCTAATTACGACATAGTATCTCGTAATTACGACTTGTGTAAGTCGTAATTACGAGATAATATTGTTGTTTTTTGTTTTAAAAAAAATTCATAAGTCGTAATTACGACATAGTAAGTCGTAATTACGGCTTATGTAAGTCGTAATTACGACTTAATTTTTTTTTTCAACATGACCCTTATAGGCTTCCGTACTACTCAGTGATGTATATAAAAAGCAATTTAATGTAATTTTGCTGGTTGTAGTGGGATCAGCCAAGATAAGCTTCAGCTTCTGCTGTTCCCTTTTCACAAACTTCTATCATATATATACTATGGTGCAAAAATCTTATTCATATTGTAAAAAGTATAAATGTATGTATGTACAGAAATGAAATAAATATTATTATTATTATTGTACAGTACACTGGTGGTCACTGAGATAAACGGTCATAAAGATAAACGGTCTTCAGAATTATTTAAATTTAACTGGTTTAATCAACCAAATATAAATGAATAAAAATAAATTGAAACTATAAGGTTATCATAGCATTTGTTATTATATTTAGTTTGCATTGTATATTGCTCTTTAGACCAATATGAGATTTCAAAAATTCTGAAGACTGTTTATCTCAGTGACCACCCGTGAGCAGGTCTGGAGCAGATACATCACAATGCACATCAAAAATCTGAGTAGGTAAACATTTTTATTTCATCTTTATAATCCTGAGTAGCTACAAGTCCTTTAAAGCTATTATTTAATTTTAGTTTAAACACCTGAGCAGGTACATCACAATACACATCAAATACCTGAGCTATTTACTTTCTTTATTTTATCTAATAATCCTAAGTAGTTTCATGACTTTAATGGTGTGTTTCAAACAAACTTTCAAAGTGCAATTACCCCCATCAATGGCTAGCTCTAGTGGCCTTCAGATGGCTTGATTGTGGAAGGTGTTGATTAAGAAAGTTGTGGAGTGCAATTACTGTAGCTATGAAAGAGAACAATGGCTGGGTCATTTTTATTTTGTAACAGTTACAACTTCTTGTCTTTTTTTCTATAAGTTTGTAGTTTACAGTATCAATATAACACACTAATAGTGTATATACATATATTGCAAACATAATGTTTGAAAATCTACAACTCATTTTAAGTAGTGAACTGACTAGAAAGAGTATTAAATAAAAAGCCCATTGTATGTTCCCAAAATTTTAAAGTATGTACATGTATATTGAATATCATTTTTATGCCGATAAATCTATCATATCTTATGTAAAGGAAAGAACTGACACTCAATACCAAACAATCTATAATTTAGATGTAAGTATATTGAGATCTCTATTTGAAAATGTATTTTGTATTAAGAGGTATATTTCTGTCAAATTCTGTGAAAAGCTTTTTAAATGCTGAAAAATATGTTATTATCAGTAAATATAATCTGGGGAATACACACTGTTATCAAACAATTCTCATATTTATTCACTTTATGATGAGTTGTTAGATTTGAAAAACACTTATAATTATGAGAAATATTTGATGAGCAGTGTTTGCAAAAGGAAACTCTGCATTCAAAGAACCCCTTTTTGCAGGTTTGGTGGAGTTTCTTCAGGCAATGGGACACTATATTCGTATACACAAATGAATGGCAATGCTAAAATCTTTCTAAATCAATGTATAGTATGATGTACTTTTTTCAGCAGTTACATGTAAATAACACATACATCTGTTAGTATATCAGTATCGAAGTACTATGTGATTTTAATGTGATTTTAAATGTGTGTATGATTTAATAAAATTCTTCTGTGTTATATATGATTTTCTATGTGTAAATGAATGAATATGCCAAATTTCCAAAATGAGGGCTTTTTATAGAGTTGAGGGGTTTTCTCCACAAGCCTGAAAATAGGGTGGGGGTTTTCTCCACAAGCCCCAAAATAGGGTGAGGGGTTTTCTCCACAGGAGACTTTTGAGGGGTTTTCTCCTGAGGGGTCTTCTCCTGAGAGCTCATTTTGTGAGGAGTTTTTTCCGTCTCCCGTTTTAGAACACTCCATCAACATTTGTGTGTTTTATTTAGTATTCTTTGATGAATATCAATGCATTACATATTGATTATTTGAAAAGTTTATGAATGAAAGTTTAAAATGAATTTGACTTAGGAGTGCTACAAAATTAATTCATTATTGTTTTGAAGTCCATTTAAAGGATTCATTTATATGAAAACTAATTCATTACAGAATTAAAGTCCATGTTAAGTGATTATTTTTCTGCATCCTCCTTCTGAAAAATAACCAAGGGTAAATTGTAATAGAAAAATAATAGAAAGTAATAGATGTAATAGATAGAATTTCAATCTATTACTATTACTATTACATTTGAAAAATTTCAATCTATTACTATTACATCGAAATTGACTCCAATCTATTACTTTTCTATTACTTCTATTACTTTGTTTACAAGTCTGGTGAACACCCATTTTGTAATACATCTAGAAACATTTGTCCTTGACCAGTAGCAAGGAAGTATACGCATGTATGTAATTGTCATTCTAATGATAAATCATTGACTTTTAACCGTTTGACACATGTCAGACCATTTTCAAAAATGATTTGAATAGAAGTCTCAGCCAATGTATATCTTTGGTCAGTGAAGATAGATATATGATCGAGACATTCAAGCTTAATATATTTACACAAATTCAACCACAAAATGTATATTTTCACAGGTCTTCGTTCAGGAAAGGTCGGAGAGCAGTGTGAATCCATTGTGCGCTTTCCAAATCTTTTTGAAAAGTATCCATTTCCAATTGTGATTAATTCTGCCTTTCTGAAGTTGGCAGATGTTTTTCGAGAGGGGTAAGTTTTCAAACTATTTGTATGGCAGGTATAATTGTATTTAAGATTTCAAAAGAAAGAGTTTTATAACTGCAGGTCTAGATCTGATCTGTCCATCAGTGGAACCATCCTAAACACATGGCAAAATTATCAGAAAACATATAGAAATAGATTGGCACAGAAAGTAACTAATATGGGCTTCTAACAAGAAGTGTGATTTCCATTAAATCATAATTAAGCGGCCCGTCAGGGACGCTTATTTGTTTTCACCGAAGTTCGACTGATCACCGCCGCCGGATTATGGTCTCCCTTGAATAACTTCTTAGCCTTTCATATTTTTCTTCCCTTCTTATCTTTCTTTAAAACTATAGGGGCGGGAAAAATTTTTGACATACTTTGCGCAGACCTTAAGCTTTACTTAAGGTAACCTTAAGCATACCTCCAAAACACCTCGTCATCGCGTTTCGGAAAAAACCACACACACCTGTGCTATAAAATTTATCAGGTACATTCTAGACCAAATTTCCAAGGTCGGAAAGGATTTTCTCATTAATCGGACCATAGATGTCTGAATGGGAGGCGTTTTATTTTCGTATTTTTTTTAAAAATGGGTACTTGGTCTGTATCTCAAAAATGGTCAGGATTTCGGCGTTTTGTTGGAATAACTTATTCAGCTACTTTTTGATAATCTTTCACATGCCAAAGTTTTAGCCCTGTATCTGCAATTTTAAGGTCACCTTAACGTCAAAAAACGGGGTTTTAGCCCTCTAGTTCACTTAGTTTTTCACTTTTTTCAACCAAACTTGGCACATATATTAAGATTTGCCAAAGTAATATCCTGACTTTATGGTGACCTTAAACTCAAAATGTTAATGGACATTTGGCCTGCTTAAAGTCATCAAATTGGAATAAAATGCTCTGGCTCCTTTGTTTTTCCATTTTTTTATATTGAAATTATCACTGGTATTAAACTAGATAAAAATAATACTTATTGTCACCTTAAACTCTCAGTATGAATAGAGTTGTAGCCACCTTAAAGTGAAATAAGGGGGTTTTCAGCCTCCAAGTATCTTATTGTTCGACTGACCTCAGTTAAACTTTGCACACTTATAAAGGATGGCAAACCAAAGGGTTATCCTGGCTTTAAGGTGACCTTAAACTGTTAATATAATTTTGGCCCCGTAAAGTCATAACATTTGAATAAAGCCATCAGCTAAACTTTGTACACTTATAAAGGATGACAAAAGGGACATTCTCATTTTATGGTCACCTTAAAGTCGCAATATGGATGAAGTTATGGTCACCTTGCAGTGAAATTATGGAGTTTTTAATCTCCAGCTATCGTATTGTTCAGCAGAGCTCGGTTAAATTTGTACACTTTTAAAGATGACATTAGGGACATTCTTATTTTCTTTCCACCTTGGAGTTCCAATACAAGTACAGTCATGGCCATCTTGACGTGAAAATGAGGATTTTCAGCCCCTAACTGATTTACTGTTCAGTAACATCAGTTTAACTTGACATTGATTATACTAAAGTAAGATTTTGTATAACATTTCACTTAAAATTCCTGTACTTAAGAGGCTTTGGCCATCTTAACATGATAAATATATACTTCTTGCTCCCTCCTCATTTATTTTAACACTTTTTAAAACCACACCTGGCATATGTATGCTTAAAAATATTTATGCTGTCTGGCAAACCTAATCTCTTAGTGTTTATGAAGTTATGACATCTTCAAAGAAAAAAATGAGCTATTTATGATGCACTGATGTGGTTATTAACATATTGCAACTGATCAGTGTTCACATAATATAAATTCCCAATTTTAGGCAGATTAAAAAAAACACATTCTTCTGATTCCATTCATTTGGAAATGTGGGGATATAACTTTTCCTTTTTGGAAAAAAGCTTCAATTGATTCAACTTTTGTTTTGTAGAAGGGGTTGATGAGCTACTTGTTCACATAGACTATATAAATTGGTCAAATGTATACACCTGACTTCTTTCGCAATACAAGATGCTTGAAAAAAAAACACTTTCTCATAAACAGTTTTTCTTGTACAGCATTTTATGTATCTCCAGCTGAGTGGAAATGAATGACTTGTCCTTTTTTTCTTCCTTACCAACTCTGTTGTGTGATATCTATCAAAAGGCACATTTTTGGAAAGTCTTTCTATGCAGAAAGAACCCCCCCAACTCCCCTTTAGTGCACACAAAAAGCAAGTGGAAAAAAGAATGGCCTCAGTGGGGTAAGTGGGGGGGGCTCATGGAGGGAGATGATAGATAGAGATATATATGTTACAGGCAATCTGTGTAACCAGGCATTACACGTAATGACTGAACATTTCAGTCATTTCGCGAAATGCCTAAACAGTTTAGCCATTTCACGAAATGCCTAGGCATTTCATGTAATGACTGAAAATGAGCATAGTTTTTCAATCATGTTTAATGATTATCATGAATTATTTTGACAATATATAATTTTATCCTTGCTTGTTGTATACTTAGAGAATATATTTTATGTCCATTCATGAACAACAATAATGAAAATGGTATTTTGATTAAAAATATCTATTTTCAAATTTATTGAAATGGTTTTGTTATCACTTACCAAACAAAGTATACAGAAAACATAATAATACATACAAATACAAAATAATGTTAAAAGCAATGTTTCAAAAAAGTCGCGTAATTGACCAAGACATGTACAGTATATTCTGTTACCATCAACAGAGTTAATATCATTACTTATACATTGATGTGTAACTAAACTCAGCAGTGAAACCTTACACACCTGTGCTAAAATATAAAAACAGAAAATCTGCCTTCACATTTACACATTATACTTCTTTAAAACTAGAAGCTACTATGCTGTTTGGTATCAGAACTTTTTTATCAGCTTCATATTTCTTGAATAGGTCAGTTTTAAAATTCTCTTCAAAAGTTTTGCTGAGTAATGTATCGGTAATCTATCTTGTCAAGAAATGGTATCAGTTATGTAAAGTTAAAATACTGCTCTCAAGTGAGTTCTAACTAATTAAAATCATTCTTCAAGTTCTTGCACTATTGATGTTTTGACATAAAATACTAGTATGTCATTGTCATATATCAAAGCTGCCTAGCACCTTTCATTGGGAGGGGGGGGGGGGGGGGGGGGGGGCATTTGTGCAGAATACTCACTAAAGTCAAACAAGCTAAGTGTTTAGGTGCTCAAAAGGTTGGGGAGTCCTAATTGCAGTTAAGCTTGTTTCATGTAACAGGATTAACATAAAAGTTGTCAGTATTTGTCTCATATAATTAAAGAAGCCCCTCACATAGCAAGACAAGAAAACTTAATCTTTTGAAAAAAATAAAAACAACTGGATGCCCTTCTTACAACTGAATGAAAAGAGGTATGAAAGATATGATTATTAATGATAACATTGCAAAACTGCTCATTTATTTATTCAATATACAAGAAAAGTATAAAAGATATCAACATGTACCTTACTTGAAAGTCATACAGTTAAAAGTACAACTTGAATTACTTCTATCAGCAAGAAATAACACATATCTATAAAATAAAATAAAAATGGTCAGACAGACTGCTTGAAATCTCAAACCAAAGTTTAAGTATTTGATATAATTAAAGAAGCCACACCCCATATAATAACATCAGAGGATGTACTTAGAACTGAAAAATGATTTGAACATGGTACTATTCTTACAAGTAAATGAGAATAAGTATGAAATGTATTATCATTAATGGTTATATAGTAAAACTATTTATTAACTCACTTTTGCAAAAATGCATGAGATATGTCAAAATATAGCTTCATTAATTGTCATACAGTTAAAACCACATCTTGAATTGCTCATAGCAAGAAATAATCATATTCCTTCAAAAATATACTTTAAAAAGATGATTACACAGATTGCCTGAAATTTCAAATACTTGTTTAGGCAATCTGTGTAACACTGAACCTTATATTTCAGTCATTACGTGAAATGCCTAGGCATTTCGCGAAATGGCTAAACTGTTTAGGCATTTCGCGAAATGACTGAAATGTTCAGTCATTACGCGTAATGCCTGGTTACACAGATTGCCTGTAACATATATATGTGTGTGTGAAGCAAAAGTGGAACAAAAAAAAGTGGAATATTTATGCTGTTCTTTCGAATGTATATTGTTTTCTTTTCTTTTACTTTCTTCCATTTCACTTAAACTTCTACATTTAGTTAACTTTAGCTCAAGGGGGAAATGAATTTTTGAAACTTTAATGCATTCAAATTCCTGAAGTGATGTACTAAATCACTTATAACTTGAAAAGTATTGCGTTCACAGCATTTTGTTAAAATATGTTATTAGGCTACTTTTTCCACAGCTACACCAAGTCCAGTAACTTGTTTGGTCTTAATTTTGTGCATTATTGAAGTGTGGAATGGATCATGATCTCCTACTCTTATTCCTAAGCCTAGATTTTTAATTTCAATTGCTAAATCATTCATAAATATTGCAATATATAAACTCATACTTTTCTTTCCCAATAAATCCAGTAAAATTTTTCTAGCAGTGTAGCTTGACTTGTTTGTAACTTGATTTTTCTTGTAAGCAATAACTCTGAAGCAAAATCAGTAACTTTTGAACAAAAAGTCTAACACTTTGCTTCACTGGATTTTATTAGTGGTTTTGTTAAGTTTTTAGTTGAAGCACAACCAGTAATTTTAAACAATAGTTCTTAAGCATCTTAGTCCACTGCATTCAATTAGTGTTTTATACTTAAGTCTGATACTAATGACATTTTGAACAGAAATGTCTGTGGTCAGTGTACCCTTTCACTTGAGACCTCTTCTCTGAGAACATTACCAAAGAATATAGGACATACAGAATCCGGGAAAAAAATGCCTCCTGGACAAAATGCCTCACAGAAAAAAATGCCTCCTGGAAAAAATGCCTCCTAGAAAGAATGCCTCCTGGATATTTTGTGACTAGGAAAAAATGGCTCCTGAGAAAAAAAAGTTATTTCAACTTGTAAACATGTTACATATGAAACCTATAACGTATAATATCAAAAACATGTTAATTTCAGATATGTACAGTCAAAACCAGAACGTACAATATCGTGAAGTACAAATTACAAATATCTTCTTGAAAGGGTATCCCTTCAGCTGTACTCTGGAGCAGTTTAAAAGCAGGATTTATGGCTGTGAGGTTTCTTGATGAAATAGTTGTGGCCTTTATGGCTTACAATATGCATTCTTATCAAATTACAACAGGTTATCCCCTCTGTAAGGAGTTGATCGCAGTTAGATGCACTAGGAGTGGCAGAAATGTAATTACAAGAAAAACACGACACCTGTCATAATTGAAACCAGAGATGAGCAGCCAGCTAAAAGAGTGAGAAGCACCAGCAAAACCTTACAAGAGAAACTTACATACCTTTGTACAGCTAAGCAAAATGGGAAAAAGACTGAATTTTTGACAGGAATTGGCGACTATAAGACTCAAGTGGAAAAAATGAAGATGCCTCTGAAGTTGTAATGTGAACCTGTAGTGTTATAATACTTGAAAGAACTTTTTTTCTTAGGAGGTATTTTTCCTGGTCACAAAATATTCAGGAGGCATTCATTCTAGGAGGTATATTTCCTAGGAGGCATATTTTCTAGGAGGCATTTTTTCCAGGAGGCACTTTTTCCGCGCATCGGACATACATTCTTTTGAGAAGTAAATTTCACACCTACAATTTCTCTTCTGCCAGGCTGTGGTCGTTCTTTCATTTGTTAAATATGGTAACATACACAATGCAATAAACTTTACATTTTCTATTCCTTGTGATGCATATCTTCACATCTTTTATGGCTTACTTCACACTTTTTCATCAGGGCCGCTTCGTTTTTGTCAGCAAAAACATTTTTCTAGTTAAGATTAGAAATGCTGAGTGGGTACTCATGCATGTGCATGGGTTAGTCCAAATTGTAGATTGTAAAGTGCATATGTGTTACATTTGTTTCAGTAAATCCATGTGCAGTACATTAAATTTCTGTGTTTTGTATTCATGTCTTATAAAAGGACAAATCTGATGAGACTCTGTGTTTACAAAGTATGCCAACAAAGTGAAAAGCATCTGGATAAAATACTCAGTGTAGAAGAATTTCTTCAGAGAGTATATTATGTTATCCACAGCAATGATCCAGTGGCAAGAGCAATTACATTGAGGTAAGAGACAGTGGTATCTGTAATATTGCAAACCAGTTATACTTATTGTATTGTATTGTGTATTTATACTCCGCACAATATCTGCATGTACTACAGGACTCAAAGTGCTATATGACCCATACCCATACTGACATTCCCCTAACTGAAATACAGAGGCTCAAGGGTGACCATTTATCAACATCCTTGAGGTTCTTTAACCTGCCACTAGGGATAGGACCCAATTACAGAGGACCGCCATTTTAAGTGGTCATCTGAGCCGCTATGTATCTGCCTGTACCTCGGTTTGAACCCACATGCTCTGTGTTCCTAGGTGAGTGTGCTACCCACTAGGCCACAGTGGCAGATTACATTACACTATGTAAGGTTACACATGTGTCTCAGAATATATGTATGGTTATATTACACTATGTAAACTTGTATCAGTTGAACTTGAGTTTAATTCTGGTAATTGAACAAAATTAAAAGTAAAAGAAGATAATGTACAAATATTATCAGTAGTTGTATTTAATAACATTTTTTTTGCAAGGAAATAGATATTTCTGGCAAGCTAAATCGTAGAGGTATATATGTGTTTGTGCACTTCATAAAAGAGCCACATACATAAGGTAAATTAAAAAAATGACCAATAATTGTTTTGAGTTTTGATAGTTTGATAGTTCCAAAAGTGTTAATTCATATTCATAACAGTGCAGGTATATCAGTATTTAATTTTTAAAAATTTGAGATTAAAGTGCATAAATTGAATATCCCCACCAAGTTATCACTGAAGTTACGGCCAATTTATCATGACAATAGAACCCATGATTAAATCGTTACTACAGGCCTAAATTAGAACTGCCAGGAGCACTTCTTACAGAATAGAATAATGAAATTTTCAGAGAACAGTTAGGAAAAGGTTACTTTTGTGTGATTTCATGAATTATTCGAATATTCTTTCAAAACTGACCTAAATTGGTCATGTTTTTATGCTTGAAAGAGTGTTGTTTAAAGAGTTGAGTAACGGTAAAAAACTACTTGAGTATAAAAATTACCATCCCCAGTATAAATAAGTACAGTAGACCTCTATTATATGACGTCTCCATTATCAGAATTTTTATTCAGCTGACCTCAAACCCACTCTCCCAACTCCATTTTAAACATGTTATTTTAGGCTTTCTATTATCAGACCTTTCTGTTATCAGACCTTTCTGTTAAAATTTTTGATATTAGTGGCTGTGAAATTAAGACAGTATATCAGCATCTGATAAATTTATATGCATTCAAACATTAAGGTAACCTTGTGTTGTAAAGGTATCCAGCTAACTGCGTGTTGCTTTGTTTTTCTAGAACCCTGGGCAGTGTTGCTCGAATTATATCTGAAAGGAAAGATGTACATCACAGTGTACTCAATGGCTTGGATTCCCACGACTCTGTAGAACTTGAAGCAGCTATTTTTGCAGCTGAGCGTTTTGCAGCACAATCTAAGTATGCCTGTAAATAGTTGTGTTAGAAAATCAAATGTAAAAGTAAATTGCAGTTTTTTGCATGGAGTGTATGTTTCAGATAAACAGAATATGTACACATGTGTCTCAGAATATATGTGTGCAAAAGTTTAATCATTTGTTCGACAGCTGATGTAGTTTTAATTTCTTACAGGTACTTTTATCTGTATGTTAGTTCCTCTATCTCAAATATTTATGTAACTTCAACTGACTCTCCGTGACACAAGAAGTATTCAATATTTCCTAAATAGTCAATAATTCAACCATTGATGCCATTATTTTGTTTAAATGTCATCATTTTCTTACTGAAATGTTTGTGCCCGTCTATGTTATGACTTGTGTTCTGTAAAGAACTCTATAAAATAAAAAAGTTTTTAAGTTCCTGACAGATCTTAAGCTAAAGTAATAGTGTATCAGTAGAACAGTGATTGGCTGTTAAGTAGTGGGTAAATCGTTTGGGTGTGTGGATATTGATATTGAACGTAAAAAATATTTCAATATTGGCCAATATTCATATTGTCTACCAAATTGTCTAAATTGGAGAAACTGAAAACATTTTATTCTAGCATATCTCCAACCTCCAGAACATTGCAATTTTCATCAAAAACACATTGAAAACTTCAAAAATGTGAGATAACAGTGTACAATTTCTTCAGATTTAGGCTTTATTTCAAATATTTGCAGTGTAAGTTTACAGTTTTACTTAAAATGGTGACACTGATATACGTCTTTAGACCTCGATATTGCCAATCCTGTCCCAAAACAATAAATGTCACCAATATTGATAAACAATGGACCCACTAGTGTTGAGCATTCTGGAGTATTTGTTAATGTTGTTACAAGAACATTGACATCCGACTTGTAAATTGTCCTCAATAGAAACCAAAAATAAATAATAAAAAACTCATGTTAGATTGTGAGGAACCAGTTCTTTAAAACATCTACATTTTACCAATTTAAAAAGCTGATGTTTCATTGCAACATTTAAAATCAGTGATTTTTCTCTCAATTTTCGACTTTATGTGAAGTGAAAGTGGAATTTATAAACTTTAATATATCTTGGAAAAAACATTTCTAATTTCAAATTATGGCTCATGTAAATAGGTGTCTATATGTTACACCATTCTGGCTACTTCTTTCAAGTCCCAAGAAAACTGATGTGAGCCCCCAGATTATAACCTGCTTCATTTTATTCTTGGGTAAATTCTGGGAGGAGTACACCCACAGATTTTACACCAGTATTGATTTTCACAAATGGTCACACTGCTAGTATTTTTTTTCAGGAGTTTTGCATGCAGTATATGTGGTAAATTGTCTGAGATGATAGAAGGATTAGCCACACCCTTTGACACAAAGCTGAAACTCATTCCAGTGTTTCAGCACATGCACCATGAACCTCGAACCACATTAGCTGTGAGATATTTGGCTGATTGAATTTCATATAAATTTGTAAAGATAAATTAACATATTTTGTACAGTAGAATTCCAGGGGTCATTAAGCAGTTAATTGGACCCAATATGCGTTGATGACAAAAATAGTGACCTTATTGAGAAGCTGTAAGAAAGAAAAGATTGTCTAAAGGCAAGTTTATTTTTAGTTATGGGCTTAAGAAACATGATTGTTTTGATATGCATAGAACAACAAATATGTTCAGTTATGTTTTGACACTTATTTGAGTCACTTTTTTGTTGCAAAGTTACTCTGCAAAGCAATACTTATGCAAATTTGTTATTTTTTTAAAATTTATTTATTATTATTATTTTTTTTTTGTAGGCCAGGGAACTGTTCATCAAGTTACTTCCTGACTACCCCGCACATAGATTTGTACTTGTTACTCTTCATGTGTTGTCAAAGCTTGCTGCCAAGTCTCTGTTTGATATTCCTGAACAGGTGAGGGAAGGCTCTATTTAATATACAACCCCTATTATCCAATGATGGTGGGGAAAGAAAAATTTGTTGGGGTAATAAAAGGTTTGTGATACAGAATAAACAAAAGTAAGAAAAAAAATTGATGTACGGAAATGAGCTCATGATATAACAATTTTGTGTTAAAATAAGTTCAGGCAATATAAAGAACAGCCAGTTCGGTTTATAAATTTATTGACTCAGGATTGCCACTGTATTCTGTTGGTTGGGTGATTTCTTACATAAGTTAGCATTATGCCAGACATAATTGGTTTAAGAAGACCTTCTCAACTGTTTCAGCCCTTGGATCTTCAACCCCAAATTTCAGTTTTGGGGTTGAAGATCAACCCCAAACCCCAATTTTCAGTACAATACTCTTAGTCCCTGGAATAAATGGCCCTGTGATATTAGCCATATGACTGAATGACACTGAGCAATAATAAATTATTCTGTGTTTTTATGACTTATGACTTAAAATATGCTAGAACTAAGGATGAGTTGGTTATTGCCAGTGTCTCAGTGTCAAGACCTTTTCAGTAGAATACTCCGACGAAACTGAACAAATAGCATCTGATACACCCGATCAGATGAGGAAACTCAGTCTGATATACATGATCTGGTGGGCAAAGTCTGTTTAACATGCCAGAACATGTGAGAAAAGAATCTGTTAAATATACTATGAAAGGTGAAAAATATCTCTTTGATATAGGAGAAGAGGTGCGAAAAGTCTCTTATATACATGACCAGGAGAGCCAAGTCTCTGATTTATTTGAAAAATGAACTAAAACAGTATAAACTGGAAAATAAATTGATCATATAGTAAACTGATCCATCACTATTCCTTATTTCATTTTTGCAAACTGTATATGTTCTGAAAGATTGAGTAGTAACATATAAACTGTATACAAGGCATAAACCAGTTAATCTGTACATTTTCTTCATGTTGAGATTATATTTATTTCAAGGTTGCCTTGTTGCTTGATTATCTTGAGAAAGATGTGCGCAGATCAGTGAAGGTCCTTGCTCTGAAAGAAATGGCATACTTAGCCAGAGAGGCACCACATATGTGGACTGAACTGGAAGTTAACGTGAGTTGTGTTGCCTATTATTTACTTGATTGTTAATTTCTAGTGCTCATTATGTCAGCTGTGTATGAACATTCGCATAGCTTTTATTTGATAACAAGACTATAATATTCGCCCCCTTGTGGGTTGAGATCGTCTTAGAAAATATTTCCTCACAAAACATATTCCTGAGCTTATAGAGTTATTGCTCATAATCTGAGAAAATTTATACTCTTACTATGCACAACCTCCTTAGAAAACAGTTGTCCCAACCTTTTAATGAACTTGGAATCTTACAATACTTTATTTACTGATTGCGAATCATTTAACCAATCAAGCCAAAGGAAACTTCAAGAAATTAAGCGTATAGTTATAACTGTAATAATAATTCGAATAATTGCTTTAAAACTATACAAGATCCATATTTTAAATGGTTTCAATATAGATTAATGCATAGAATACTGGGAACACAGATAATTCTTCATAAAATGGGTGTGGCAGACTCTAATAAATGCTTACAGTGTAGATCCCCATCAGAGGAAATTTTCCTTCATCTGTTTTTTTTCTTGCCCAAAACCTAACCAATTATGGCAACAATTGGAAAAAAAAATACTTCGAATAATACAACAAATGATATTTACAAGGAGTTTTATTCCAGGCACAAGTGGATAAATGAAAATAGTTACTGTTATTTATGAAATCTTATTTTTATTGCGTTAATACATCCTATCCAATGGACAATTGCTAATCCGGTCGGCGCAGACCGGCCCGTCAAACGTCAAAAAAAGACGTCCTGTGTTTCCACCGGCGAGGCTGGTCCAGTACTGTGCACTCGCCAGATGGCATGTCGTACTTCCTTCCTGTCTAGACAGCGTGACGTCATAGCATCTTTTTCGTTTGGCGCTTGTGCTGTACACACAAATTTTTTGAGAGGATTGTAATTTCAAGTTTTTTGTGAGAACTCTTTAATTTTTACTCCACAGCTCTTAATGGCTGTTGGGGTATTGTTTTCACCCATGGTGTCCGGATGGGCGGGCGTCCGGGCGGGCGGGTGGGCGGGCGGCGGGAAATAGTTTGTCTGGGCTGTATCTCAGAAACCGTAAGGTGTAGGAAGGTGATACTTGGTAGGGACATTGGTTAGGGGGTGTAGCTGTGCAACGTCATGGTCTGACCTTGATTTGATCTTTGACCTTGCCATAGTGACCTTGAGTTTGAAAATCTTGTCCAGGCTATATCTCGGAAACTGTAAGGTGTAGGAAGTTGATACTTGGTAGGGACATTGGTTAGGGGGTGTAGGTGTAACGTCATAGTCTGACCTTGATTTGACCTTTGACCTTGCTGTAGTGACCTTGACCTATAAAATCTTGTCCGGGCTATATCTCGGAAACCGTAAGGTGTAGGAAGTTGATACTTGGTAGGGATATTGGTTAGGGGGTGTAGGTGTGCAACGTCATGGTCTGACCTTGATGTGACCTTTGACCTTGCCGTAGTGACCTTGACCTATAAAATGTTGTCCGGGCTATATCTCGGAAACTGTAAGGCTTAGGAAGTTGATATTTGGTAGGGACATTGGTTAGGGGGTGGCCCAACATGCCCTGGTTTTGGGACCTAGTGGTCATGTCCAGTCAGGTCCCCCTCAGTCTACCCAACCTGCCCAACCTGTTAACACAGCCCTTCAATCAGATCCCTCACAGAAATCTGACAAATCTGAATCTCCATGCATGGCTCCTAGAGCCACAACAATCAAGGAGCAGGGCAGTGGCAGCAAGAATTGAGGCTCCTCATAGGGGATCAACCAGATCAGTCTATGAGCAAAGTGGACCATTTTTACAAAGTGGTGCATCACTAATAAGGTGGACTTCAGGGCACCCCCTATAAACTCAGTTGCTGATGTACCTCTTCGAGGACAGGAAATTACAACCCAGCACCATCGATGGTTACAGGTCTGCCATTGCTGATAAGTTGGGAAATCCATCCCTTAATATCAGCAAAGATGAAAATCTCACTCGTCTCCTGGATAGTTTCCACAGAGACAGACCCAAAGGTCGGAGGGGAATCCCCTCCTGGAATCTTTCCCTGGTGTTACACCAGCTGACAAAGGCTCCCTTTGAACCACTTAAAGAAGCGTCAATGAAGCATTTGACCTTCAAAACTGTTTTCCTCTTAGCTCTTGGATCGGGCAAGAGAAGGAGTGAGATACATGCCTGGCAACAAAAGAACATCAGACACCAATCCGATTGGTCCAAGGTGTCCCTGTATCCATCACCCAGCTTTCTTTCTAAAAATCAGCTGGCCAAAGAGGGTCCAGATAGTGTGGCCCCAGTGGTTATACCAGCCCTGGCCCCAACTCTGGATAAATCCCTCAGGTCTGACAGGTCCATTTGTCCAGTCAGAGCTTTGCGCTACTATGTGGACAGGACCTCAGACCTAAGGCAGAACAAGGAGTTAGTCTTTGTCTCCTTCAAGAAAGGTTTCGACAAGGACATCTCCCCTGCCACTATCTCCTCATGGATCAAGCAAACTGTGATCCTGTGCTATGAGCTCTCTGATCACCAAGCCCACATCCTGCATCAGGTTAAAGCCCATGATGTCAGGGCATTTGCTGCTTCTAAGGCCTTCCAGTCGGGATTTCCTTAGAGTAGATTCTATCAGCCTGCCACTGGAAGTCACATAATACCTTCACACAATTCTACCTGAAGGATGTAGCCTGGGCTGACTCAGAGCTCTACCATTTGGGTCCTGTAGTGGCTGCACAACAGATCCACAAACAACCCAGGACTTAGAGGAGATCTGTAAATATGTAAATAGTTGTACATATATTTAAGAACAAACAAAAAAAAAACAAAAAAAATCTCTGACGTACTTTCTTCGGGAGGTTTATTTTACTTCTTATGGGACTGAACTCATCCCTCTCTTCCCCTACCTCAGAGCAGGTCTGTTAAAAAGGGGAGGGGGGGTAAGTCGGTTTGGATCAATGAACCGGTCTCTGTTAACCGACTATGGCCTTAAGGGTCTCTGACCACAAGGTCAACCCAGGCCTAAAAGAAAATCTGTTGTTAGTTTGTTTATGAGTTCACCTAAGTCCCTAGTAACTTACCCGCCGACCAAGCGGTAGTTATTCAGCAATTGTCCATTGGATAGGATGTGTTAACGCAATAAAATTGCAAATTTAGTAAGTAAATTAAATTTTTATAAGTTAATACCCTATCCAATGGACACACAAGACCCTCCCACCGACCCCGCTATCAGCTTACTAGGGGTCTAATAGGTTTAGACAACGAAAAAGATGCTATGATGTCACGCTGTCTAGACAGGAAGGAAGTACGACACGCCATCTGGCGAGTGCACAGTACTGGACCGGCCTAGCCGCTGGAAACACAGGACGTCTTTTTTTGACGTTTGGTGGGCCGGTCTGCGCCGACCGGATTAGCAATTGTCCATTGGATAGGGTATTAACTTATAAAAATTTAATTTACTTATTAAATTTGCAATTTTAGTGGAAATCTGGACATTACCACATTATTGTCTCTGAGAATCTCTCTTTGCATGACAGCAATGGTAAATGAAAATGAGAAATGCTGCTTCAGATTTTTATAACAATTCAAAACATATATCTTTGAATATTATGAAACTCCAATTCATTTGAATAAAGTTAAAACAGGTGTTTCTGACAGCTATGTATTGTATAATGCATATTTTGTATTGCCTGTTCATATATTAATACAGAGGTTGTGTGATTTTGCGCTGAAGACTACTTACGGAGGGCTGCAGCTAGGATGTATAGACATCTTGGTTATTCTGGCCAAATCTGTGGCTGTAAACCACTTTTCTTTGAAAGAAGGTCAGTTCAAGTTTACAGTATAATATTCTCAATTCTAAACACTATTCAGATTATAATGTTACGACATTTGATATTACTCTATTTTGGTACTATTTTGGTCTAAATATTTGTCTTGTATTCGGTTTGACAAATGTTTTTAATTTTACTGCTGTCTTTGGTTGATAACACACTCGCCTTCCACCTCTGAGATCAGAGTTTGAATCCCAGCCTGACCTCAAATGGGAAAGCTTGTAGTTGCTTGCTGTTGGTCAGTAGTTTACAAAACCTTGACCAACAGTATGTACTGGTGTCCTCTGCCCTTCCAACTACCCATCATGATACAACCTGTATAGTGTTGAAAGTAGGGGTGTGACAGGGTGCCCGATTACCCGAAAATGGTTCGAATTCTATGAGAAACCGAGTATAAAGTGGCGAAGTGGGTAACCGAAAAAATGTTAAATATAGCATAAATCAGTGAAATACTTGGACAAACCTTAGTATTCTGTCAGATATCTTTAACTGATATTAGTCTTTCACATAATTTTCCTTAATTAAACAAATATTTAACATTATTTTTCATAACGTTTTGTTTACATCATCCACCATGGTTGCTTCTCAGCTACTTCCACTGGGTGAAAACTAAAACATGGTTACCCGAATTCGGATCGTTTTTTTTTTCGAGGCGAATACCCGGTGTCGTTTTTTCTGACTGAGTCACAGCCCTAGTTGAAAGCAACATAAACCCCAAATAAATAAAATCAAAGCAGATTTTTAAGATTTAGTGAACATAATGTTTATAATATTATGTGGTTGTATGAATGAACAAGAAGAAAAACCTTTCTACTTACTGTTTGCTTTGTTCCAGTGCTGATTGTTATTGAAACATAAAAGTGATTTTTATGCCACCAGGTAGTGTGACTGTGGAGTGTTGTCAGAAGTACATCTATGACACCAGTTGTTGTCTGGCAGCTAAAACCTCTGAACTCTATGCTGAAGTGGTTATACATGCGGCATCTGGTGAGTACAATTTGATAATCTTTTGATGGTGATTTTCTTGGTAAAAACTTGGAAAGTCCTTTACAAAAATATTCAAATAGAAGAATCTACTTAAAAGAAATTTACAGTGGGTAATATTGCTCATGTAGGCCAAACAAGTATGTTTCAGAGAAACAACATTTTCCAGATGCCTAATCTGGAAATTAAGGTAATTCCAAATTTTAAGGTGAATCAGTTGAAAACATTTGATACCTTATTGTGTGCCTTGTTACCGTCAGACTGCATAAATATAAAATAAAGCTTAAACATTTTGCTTTTATAGGAATACAGAATGCTTATATTGTTGTATCAAAATACAGTCAAACCAATTGTAGAGCTCTATTTGGAAGAAGTTAATATGAAGCCTTCAGAGACCACTTTCCACTGAAACTGGTCCTGTTATCTTGAATTTATTGTTAAGTAGAGGAATTTTGTCAGTTTGTTAGATTCTGTTTTCTAGGGTTTGACAGTCACTTAAATGGGTATTTGGCTCAGTGGAAGTATTTTCCAATACTCAATTTAGCGATGCAGTAATTTCATGGTATAGTAACAACATTAATAATAGACAGCTTTATGGAGTACCTTTCCTACGTCATGCACAAAAGTGCTGTTGTAGCTACTGAGTAATACCTAAGTATAGCTATTTTCAGTACCTATTGGTTTCCATGCATTTAAGGGAAAATGATTCAAGATATTTTACTAAAATTTGGAATACAAGATTGTTATGTCTCGCTTGGTATTGCATTTGGGACTGATAGCTCTGTATGTAAGCGAGTAATATCCATTTAGGTACTTTATTGGCTATTTTCAATACTACTTTTGAGTAATTTGCTTATATCTCAGAAACCGTTAGAGTGATTGTGAGCAAATTTTTGATCCAAAGGGTAATAGAAAAACGAAAATTAAAATTTTTGGCGGCCATCTTGGATTTTAGCGGTAAATAAAAAATTGAAAATATCACAGAAACCATAAGAGACACGAGTGATTTTGAGCAAATTTTTAGTCCAGAAGTTAATACTATCCTATGCAAAAGGGAAAAATTTCAATTATCGCCACGTTTGGCGGCCATCTTGGATTTTAGCGGAAAATAAAAAAGTGTAAATATCTCTGAAACCATAAGAGATAGAGTAATTTTGAGTTAATTTTTGACCCATAGGGTAATACAAGGATGCCCCATGGATAAGGGAAAAATTCCAATTATTACAACTTATGGTGACCATCTTGGATTTTAGTGGAAAATGAAAAAGTGTAAATGTCTCGGAAACCATACGAGATATAGCGATTTTGAGTGAATTTTTGGCCTGGAGGGTAGTACAAGGGTATCCCAGTGAAAAGGGAAATATTTCAATTTTCGCAACTCAATTTTCGGTCATCTTGGATTTTAATTGAAAAATTAAAAATGTCCGAAAGTCCTAAGAAACAGAGCCATTTTGAGCAAATTTTTGATCTCTATGGCAGTAGAAGAGTAGCCTAATCAATGGGAAAAAATTTTAATTTTTACAACTTTTGGCTGTCATCTTGGATTTTAGCAGAAAATAAAAAATTATAAATTTCTCCTAAATTGTAAGAGATAGAGCGATTTCGAGCAAATTTTGGACCCTTTGGGTACTAGAGACCTTAGATATAGTGCCCCTGAAAAAATGTTTAACTTCCTCAATATCAGCCGCCATCTTGAATTTTGGCGAAAATTGAAAATGTTGTTTATCTCGAAAACTGTTAGAGATAGAGCGATTTTGAGCAAATTTTGGACCCTTTGGGTACTAGAGACCTCAGATGTAGTGCCTCTGAAAAAAGTTGAATTTTCCAAATTTTAGCTGCCATCTAGAAGTTTGGCGGGAATTGGAAATATCATTTATCTCAAAAACCATTACAGATAGAGCGGTTTCAAGCAAATTTACTAAAGGTCTTAGGTATAGTGCCTCTGAAAAATGTTGAATTTACCGAATTTCAGCTGCCATCTTGAATTTTGGCTTAAATTTAAAATGTTTACCTCAAAAACCATTAGAGATAGAGTGATTTTGAGCAAATTTTGGAACCCTTTGGTAGTAGAGTCCTTAGATTTAGTGTCTATGAAAAAAGTTGACTCACCCGATTTTCATCCGCCATCTTGAATTTTGGTGTAAATCGAAAATGTCATTTATCTTTAAAACTGTTAGAGATATGGTGATTTCAATCATATTTTGGACCATTTGGGTGTTAGAGATCTTATGTAAATTGCCACTGAAAAATGTCAAATTTCTCCAATTTTGCCTACTGTCTTGGATTTTGATGTAAATAAAAAATGTTGGTTATCTCAAATGTTATAAGTCACCGTAGATATAGTGCCTCTGCAAAAATGTTGAATCTCCGGAATTTCAGCTGCCATGTTGAATTTTGGCAGAAATGGAAACTGTTATTTATCTTGAAAACTGTTGCAGAAAGAGCAATTTCAAGCAAATTTTGAGCCTTTGGGTACTATAAACCCTCAATAAAATGCCACTGCTCTGGCAGACATCTTGAATTTTGCCGGAAATTGAAAATGTTGATTATCTCAAAAACCAGTGATTTTGAGCAGATTATTAACCAATGCAAAAAGGCATGAAGCTGAAATAATTTACATTTAATAATTATGTAATCATCATTGATATATTTTACAAACGAAACAGTCTTTTAAGACAACTATACAATTGTTGCAAAACATTCATGGGGAAACAGTCTTTTAAGACAACTATACAATTGTTGCAAAACGTTCATGGGGTGGACATTTTACGTGGTAACGCATTTTCTTCGATGCTATCCTGTTTCTTTTCATATGTTGCAGCTACTCCTCATAGGGCGTCTGATTTCTAGTTACTTTCTGAAGTTTGAAGATAGTTTACTTTCTCAAGTGAAAGGTCTTTATCATGTCTAAGTGGTCTGGCTGACTTTTCACTGATATCAGATCGGAGAGATATACATGTTACATGCTGTCAATTTTTTCTTTGGTCAAGCTTCTTTACTCTGATGTCTGCGATCATTCTGTTACAGATGGTAACAGAAATAATGAATGCTCCGAACACATAGAAACAGTGAGCCTTGCTGTGGAAAACTTACTACTGATTGCAACAACACTACCTGACAGCCAGATAAGGAATCTCGAGGTAATCAGTGGAAGAGTCCAATGCAGTCCTGACTTTTGTCGTGTTAAATTTCGGTACTGGTAGATTCTTATACAAATGAAAATATGTATTTCATTGCTTGACCGATAATCACTTGTCTTACACTCAACATGTTGAATGTACACAATAATATGCTGGCAAAGTCAAAGTTCAGGTTTTACGTCCCTTTCAACAGCCAGGGTCATTTTGGGACAGGTCCTCAGCATTGCCACTTGTGAGACTTGAACACACAGAGGTGACAGCCTATGATTAGATGTCAGACTTGGCGTTGCGAGCCGAGACCACCAAGGACCTCAATAAAATGATTGCGGTTAAATTGCTAAACAAATGTGTTTAAACTTTCAGTAAAGCTTGTCAGTCATAAATCAAATAGAAATAAAAAAATATTGTGTGGAAATGAAGTTTTTTAAATCTGTGTTTCTTGTTAGGCGAAGCCTTAATTGAACATGTATGTGGAAATGAACAATGGGGACAATTCACCATATATGGCCCATCCATTGATTGTCTGTCCCCATGTTAGCCTCAAGTCTCCATTTAGTGGTCTCTTGTATAGAGTTTTTTTGTGTCCTTGGGGATGATTTTAGCAGTCTCTGGTTACAATTAGGGAGTGGTCACTATTCGGGATATGTTTTACAATTAAATTTCCTTGGGGGGAATAAAAGCGGTCTCAACTAGCAAGTGGTCTCTGTTTGAGAGTGGTCACATGTACATGTTTGACTGTAGTTGTTTTACAAGGAAGACTTCTTTACTATGATTTTCAAATGTCAAACTTATTTCAGGTTTTCAGTCAAACATCAGTTAAGTGGTAGAACCACTTTGTCATGTTATTATTTAGTGAGTTAATTTATGGCTGGTGGAAGTTAACCACAGTCTTTGATACTTGAAACTTGTACAAAGAAAATAATTATTTAGAATTCATTACTAATACAATTTTTATCATAAGACTAGTTAAAGGTGTATATTCAGAATTTTTGGCCAAATGCTAAAGTTCACTCGAAATGATGGTACTATGCATAAGCAACATATTTACAATATTTTTACTTCCCCAAGACTTACCATATGTTCAAATAATGATTTTAACTAAATAAGACCACACATGTATTTGTTTTTGTTGTACAACTATCCTTGTATCACATGACATGTGCGACCTCCTACTTTAATATAAAATATTAAAAATCACCAAAATAGGTGATTACATACAAAACTTGTGAATGAACTACACCTGTCAATCAAAATGAAGTAATTACTTCTTAGTGTTGTTTTGACACAAAGCAGACAACACCATAAATGCCATCTACATTTTTCGGCCCGAATTTGAGAAGAATTAAAACAAAATATTCGTTTTTTATATCTTTACAGGCTGTTTTTTCCCAAACTGTTTACCTATGGGACTTTGTATACAATTGTCTATGCTGGTAAAAGTAAAATTAAAGCACTTTTGAAATATGAATATACACCTTTAAGTAACAGACAACACCAACACTATAATGAGCATACATTGTCCAGCAATAAGGGCTTCCATAATTTTATTGCTGCAACTTTCTAACATGCAAATGATTAGTGTTAATACTATGAATCCTATTTTAGCAATGCCTACTTTGTGTTGTGAAGCTCTGTACAAAATTCAGACTTCTGACCGACAGATTTGTGGAGACCATTATATCTTCATTGCCCACATTACCAGGTATTGAATTTCTATACAAACATTAAAAATCTTTGTTCATCAAACTTTTGTATTCATTTTATACTAATTGTGTTTGATTTAAGTAGTCATCTGCTTGTGATAGCGACTGCTGCAAAATCTGAGCGAGTTAGTGTTAAAGAACACTCAGCCAATCCAGCAAAATATTTTAAAGTACAGTCTGTGATTACCTTATTAATAAGACGGATCTATAACAATAAATTAAAACAATTGCTTGATTTGGCGAAATACACAGCATTTTTTCTGTCTTAAATTAATCTATGATGACAGATTGAATGTCTTTTGACATATTCTTTGATTCTGCCTTTTTCTTTGGTAAACATCTCCAGTCTGTAGAATGAAGAGAACTCTGAGAACTCTGTTGCTGGATAATGTCTTAAAAATAAGATACTTAATTAATTTCACTGAAATTTTGCCAAGAACAAATTGCTTACTATTTTGAAATAACATCTCACTACTTTGTTTATTATACCTCAAGTGTGTAGCAGCCAATCAGAAGGCTTCTTTTGTTGTGTTTCCATTTTGGATAAAAAATATAACTTTGATGCTCGCTACATCTCAAAATAATAAAATGCCAAATAGGAATAAATAAAACTAAATACTTTCAGTATGATAAACTGAATGAAACACTTCTTTCTGGGCCCATCAGGCCTCAGGCAATATCACTAGCCCCCAGGCTGCATAAATCACAATGTTGCTCAGAAGTCTTTTATTCTGTAAATATCCTTTCTGGTACACTCTATATGAGTTTATCCCCAGCCAAGTTTGTGGAATGTGTAATGACATTTCACAGTTAATCAAAATGGAAATCTTTACAGAAGTTTGATATTGAAACTGCGTTGAAAGTTATTGCCAGTACAGACATTTGAAGCATGTAATGAATGTGTTGATACTTTTCCACTATTCTTGTTTTCAGATAAATTTGCAGTGGCCATGTGTGAATGTTTGACAGCAATTAGCAGCCAACAGACAGATTTACTTCACAGTTTGTTGCCTGATCTGGTCAGATTGACCAATGAACATATAGAGGGAAAGCCACAGCACTATACATTAACTGTAAGTTGTTCTGGTTTTTTTTAAAAAAAAAACTTGCTTTAAGCCAATGTCTGTTTTGTGCTGCTAAATTTCGGTGGAAGATCTTGAATCAAGTGGTTATCAGTTAATGATTGTGTGTTTGCAGACCTTACTGGTGACTCTCCTGTTTCAAGCCTGTGTAGGCGAGTTCTTACCCGAACACGTGACCCAGGTCGTGAACAAGGTACTGGAGTCTGTGAACTGCTGGGTTGCCTACAAACTGGCCAGACAAGCTACTCGATATGGCCACCATGAAATGGCAGCCGGTATCTTTCACAGTATCTATCCAGAGGTAAGCTATCAGTTATAACTTTGTATGATTATGTCCATCACCCAAGAAATGTTGACGATAAGTGTCGATTTTTAAAGTTCCAAATTAATAAGAACAACCAGAGCAAAAAATAGGATCATTACCAAGCTAAGCATTCAAACTAGGGGCTTGACATAAAGGATTATGAACACTAACAATGAGATGATAAAAGACAATATATGGTAGGACCCATTGATAGAGGACTGCAATTTTTAGTGGTCATCCAGACCACAATTTATCTCTTTGTTCCCAGTTAAACGAGCCAAATTTCATGAAAAGTCAATCCCAATTTTAAGAGTGCTCCTGCATATACTAACTACCATCATATCTGGTTATGTTTTCCCATAATAAAACATTAATAACACACCTTGCTTACAGTAAATCGCGTAATACACCATTTTTGTTAAAATATTCAGTATTTTGTGTGGTGACATCAGCTAATTTAAATTATTCAGTGCTTTTATCTTTATAAATTTTTCATTTATGGAAGCTGCTCTATTGGATGTTGTTTTCTGTAAGGGTGCATACTAAACTTCCCAAAGGCTCGATGTCAATTAAAAGTTTCATCCGCGAGCAGTTGACCCAATTATTTGTACTCGTCACACCCCTAGCAGGTATGCTTTCATATGGGTAGCATTCAATGTTACTAGTCTTCCCCAACTGATGACGGTACCAAGGTTTTTTAAAAGTGCCTAGTTTTGGCCCGTGCATTGGCCAGTAGTGACAAGTAATTTAAACCAAATTTTTGTCAGTTGTTTGTTGAGATGAATTGGCATTGTAGTAGATTGCGTATGCTTGTTTGAACCTTTTAATAAGTTAGAGTTTACACGAATGACATTGCAGGATAACCTAATCCCAAATTTCCCAAATAAGAGCAAATTTCATGTGTTTGCTCTTGCAGATTAGCAATTGTTGATATTTTATGATGAAAAAAAAATGCTTCTTTAGACTAACAGTTGTTCATCAAAAGTTTAAGTTAACCACTTGAACTCTTTAAAACCCAAACAGGTTGGCACAGAAACTAGTGCATTCTGGATCTGTTCACTGCATGATTTTTGCAATGCAGAGAGGAGCCTTCTTCAGGGTTCTACAACGGTGACTGCATTTTTGAAAAATGCTTCCAAAGCTGAACAGTTTTATCAGAAAGCCATAACTGAACTGAGGGTGAGTGCTGCAGTGTTTGTTGAAATCACAGTTATGCATATAAATATGACATAGAGTGAGAAATTGAAAACAAAAAACACTTTTGAAAGTCTTAAAAAATTTCTACAAGTAATCCTTGTATTTTCTTTCTGTTTGTAAATTTGTAGTTTCAGTTAATTGAACTTGGTTGACAAACAGTATTTTATATTTGGCAAAAACATAGGCCAAAAATAATAATAAACAAATAAACACAGTGGTCAAGTATAAATGAAAAAAAAAAATCCTGTTTTAAAGTTTTGATGATTTACAGTGCAGAATCTAGAACACCTGTTATACATAAATTTCCACATTCATCCTTCTACTCCTTTACCTATCATAATATCAACTAAATAGTGTATGTTCAGTGCTACTTTAACCCTTTCGCTACTGAAGGAACATTATTCCACGAGACTGTAGCCATATGACGTCATATCACGTCTGAAATACCAATAAAGTAAAATATTAACTCTCTACCTTATACACTTCATTTGCGGTATTTTTCGGTATATTATCTCACGCCCGGCTCGCCGGCGGGAGATTATAATTTGCACCATGTGTGTGCGTACGTGCGTGCAAACTATTGCATTTACAGTAATTTGGTGCAATATGTTTTCAGCTACTTTGTCCACAGCTACAACATGGTCAGTAGTTTGGAAGTGTATCTCGATAGCTATTAGCTGAGCGAGTAATAACTACTTTGTCAATTTTTAATGATAACCATAATACGTAAATGGCTTATATCTTCAAAAGTATTGCAGCTACACAATTTCGTTCCAATATGTTGTTCAGCTACTATCTTTACAGCTACAACATGGTCAGTAGTTTGGAAGTGTATCTCCATAGCTAAGTGAGTAATAGCTACTTTGTCAATTTTTTATGATAACCATAATGAGTAAATGGCTTATATCTTCAGAAGTATTGCAGCTACACAATTTCTCTCAAATATGTTGTTCATCTACTTTTTTGTGCACTGTAACATATTTAAGTTTCACACCTATTGCTCGATGTACAAGTAAGTAATGGCTACTTTATTGCTACTTTTACTGAAAATGTCAAAAATCAAAAATATCTCGCAAACCGTAAGAGATAGCGCAATTTCGAGCGAATTTTTGACCCACAGGGTAGTACGAGAGTATCCTATGTTAAGTGGAAAAAGGTTTGGTGAACTTTGGCCTACTTTTGAGTGAGTAATAGCACTTTTACCTAATAATGAGTAAATGGCTTATATCTTCAAAAGTATTGCAGCTACACAATTTTGTTCCAATATGTTGTTCAGCTACTATCTCCACAGCTACAACATGGTCAGTAGTTTGGAAGTGTATCTCCTTAGCTAAGTGAGTAATAGCTACTTTGTCAATATTTTATGATAACCATAATGAGTAAATGGCTTATATCTTCAAAAGTATTGCAGCTACACGATTTCTCTCAAATATGTTGTTCATCTACTTTTTTGTGCACTGTAACATATTTAAGTTTCATACCTGTTGCTCAATGTACAAGTGAGTAATGGCTACTTTATTGCTACTTTTACTGAAAATGTCAAAAATCAAAAATATCTCGCAAACCGTAAGAGAAAGAGCAATTTCAAGCGAATTTTTGACCCATAGGGTAGTACAAGAGTATCCTATGCTAAGTGGAAAAAGGTTTGGTGAACTTTGGCCTACTTTTGAGTGAGTAATAGCACTTTTACCTAATATAATTATATGACTTATATCTGCCAAACTATTGCATTTACAGTATTTTGTTCCATATGTTGTTCAGCTATTTTCTCCATAGCTACAATATGGTCAGCGGTTTGGAAGTGTATCTCCATAGCTAAGTGAGTAATAGCTACTTGGTCAATTTGGAATGATAACCATAATGAGTAAATGGCTTATATCTTCAAAAGTATTGCAGCTACACATTTTCTCCTAAATATCTTTTTCATCTACTTTTTTGTGAACTGTAACATATTTAAGTTTTACAACTGTTGCTCGATATACAAGTGAGTAATGGCTACTTTGTTGCTACTTTTAGTGAAAATGTGAAAAATCACAAATATCTCGAAAACCGTAAGAGATAGAGCGATTTCAAGCGAATTTTTGAGCCACGGTGTGGTACAAGAGTGTCCTGTGGAAAGGGGGAAAATTTCAATTTTCGCCACTTTTGGCGGCCATCTTGGATTTTTGCGGAAAATGAAAAAGTGTCAATATCTCGAAAACCGTAAGAGATAGAGCGATTTCGAGCGAATTTTTGATGCACAGGGTGGTACAAGAGTCTCCTGTGCAAAGGGCTGCAATTTCAACTTTCGCCACTTTCGGCGGCCATCTTGGATTTTGCGGAAAATGAAAAAGTGTCAATATCTCGAAAACCGTAAGAGATAGAACGATTTCGAGCGAATTTTTGATGCACAGGGTGGTACAAGAGTCTCCTTTGCAAAGGGCTGCAATTTCAATTTTCGCCACTTTCGGCGGCCATCTTGGATTTTTGCGGAAAATGAAAAAGTGTCAATATCTCGAAAACCGTAAGAGATAGAGCGATTTCGAGCGAATTTTTGACCCACAGGGTGGTACAAGAGTGTCCTGTGCAAAGGGGAAAAATTTCAATTTTGGCCACTTTCGGCGGCCATCTTGGATTTTAGCGGAAAATGGAAAAGTGTCAATATCTCGAAAACCATAAGAGATAGAGCGATTTCAAGCGAATTTTTGAGCCACGGTGTGGTACAAGAGTGTCCTGTGGAAAGGGGGAAAATTTCAATTTTCGCCACTTTTGGCGGCCATCTTGGATTTTTGCGGAAAATGAAAAAGTGTCAATATCTCGAAAACCGTAAGAGATAGAGCGATTTCGAGCGAATTTTTGATGCACAGGGTGGTACAACAGTCTCCTGTGCAAAGGGCTGCAATTTCAACTTTCGCCACTTTCGGCGGCCATCTTGGATTTTGCGGAAAATGAAAAAGTGTCAATATCTCAAAAACCGTAAGAGATAGAACGATTTCGAGCGAATTTTTGATGCACAGGGTGGTACAAGAGTCTCCTTTGCAAAGGGCTGCAATTTCAATTTTCGCCACTTTCGGCGGCCATCTTGGATTTTTGCGGAAAATGAAAAAGTGTCAATATCTCGAAAACCGTAAGAGATAGAGCGATTTTGAGCGAATTTTTGACCCACAGGGTGGTACAAGAGTGTTCTATGCAAAGGGGGAAAATTTAAATTTTCGCCACTTTCGGCGGCCATCTTGGATTTTTGTGGAAAATGAAAAAGTGTCAATATCTCGAAAACTGTAAGGGATAGAGCGATTTCGAGCGAATTTTTGACCCACAGGGTGGTACAAGTGTGTCCTATGCAAGGGGGGAAAATTTAAATTTTCGCCACTTTCGTCGGCCATCTTGGATTTTCGCGGAAAATGGAAAAGTGTCAATATCTTGAAAACCATAACAGATAGAGCGATTTTGAGCGAATTTTTGACCCGCAGGGTGGTACAGGAGTGTCCTGTGCAAAGGGAAAAAATTTCAATTTTCGCCACTTTCGGAGGCCATCTTGGATTTTCGCGGAAAATGGAAAAGTGTCAACATCTCGATAACCGTAAGAGATAGAGCGATTTCGAGCGAATTTTTGACCCACAGGGTGGTACAGGAGTGTCCTGTACAAAGGGGAAAAATTTCAATTTTCGCCACTTTTGGCGGCCATCTTGGATTTTCATGGAAAATGGAAAAGTGTCAATATCTCGAAAACCGTAAGAGATAGAGCGATTTTGAGCGAATTTTTGACCCACAGGGTGGTACAAGAGTGTCCTATGCTAGGAGGGAAAATTTCAATTTTCGCCACTTTTGTCGGCCATCTTGGATTTTTGCGGAAAATGGAAAAGTGTCAATATCTTGAAAACGATAGCAGATAGAGCGATTTTTGACCCACAGGTGGTACAAGAGTGTTCTATGCAAAGGGGGAAAATTTAAATTTTCGCCACTTTCGGAGGCCATCTTGGATTTTCGCGGAAAAGAGAAAAGTATCTCGAAAACCGTAAGAGATAGAGCGATTTCGAGCGAATTTTTGACCCACAGGGTGGTACAAGAGTCTCCTGTGCAAAGGGCTGAAATTTAAGTTTTCGCCACTTTCGGCGGCCATCTTGGATTTTTGTGGAAAATGAAAAAGTGTCAATATCTCGAAAACCGTAAGAGATAGAGGAATTTCAAGCGAATTTTTGACCCACAGGGTGGTACAAGAGTGTCCTGTGCAAAGGGGAAAAATTTCAATTTTCGCCATTTTTGGCGGCCATCTTGGATTTTTGTGGAAAATGGAAAAGTGTCAATATCTCGAGAACCATAACAGATAGAGCGATTTCGAGCATATTTTTGACCCCGCAGGATGGTACACAACAGTGTCCTATGCAAAGGGGAAAATTTTCAATTTGGTATTTCTTCCCCTGCGGTACTCGGCGGGAGATACATACCACGGCAGTGGTCTTGTTTCATTAGGAATTGCTGAAAGTCGAATGGGAAAATTTGTGGGAATTCCCCAAATAAATATAACCACGAGTAAACAATATGCATCTATATGCGATAAATACAGCAATATATACAGAAACCAGTTAAAATAGGTAAAAATGGTGAATTTTCAAAAAAATATAGCATAACTTATATATATTTTACTTAAGCAATCGTTTTAATACTGATCGACCAAAGAAAACATATTGCAGTATACTGAAGGGAAAGAAGAAATTAATATTATTGCCATCGACCCTGTGTCGACAGACATGGTACCTTGTAATACACATTAGTGTCGACTGCTAGACGTCATAGATGGTAGCGAAAGGGTTTAGCTCAAATGTATCTATATTTTCAGGCTGCCACATCCACCAGTTGCTCTCTCGCCTTTCAGTGTGACTATTTAAGGGTTCGTTCTGAGATGCTGCAGTCTTATTGTCAGCTTGTCAGGGCATGCAGCAGCTTCAAAACAAGCCCTCCCCCTGCTATAGCAACCTCCCTCGCCATGACAACAGGCCAGGAGATACACAGATGTAGCCATGTGCTGCAGCAGGTAAGAATCAGCAGTGTTTGTAGTATAATAGGTGTATAGTAGTATAAAATTTGGTGTACATGTATGCAAACCCTAAGGCTTGCAGCCTTAATAGTACATACACAGCTGTATTGCGATTATACTGCAGAAGCTACTTAAGTAATTTTGCTGTACATATTTAATTGTATCCCTGGATGACAGTTGGGGATACTTAGGATTCAGTATGGTCACACTGCCCGTCGCCGCAGAGATTTCCTTTCGGACATGATAACTTAAAAAATATTTTAGTTAGACCTTTCAAATTTGGTATGTGGGTATATATGGGCAATGCCACGAACGCTATTGTTTTGTGACCTTGACCTTCAATTTCAAGGTCACTGGTGGCCTCTTAAAGGTCAGATTTTTTCCATGTTTTTACATTTTGGCCCAGTTCTCATACACAGAAAGTTAGATCATCCTATGGCTGCTATATGAATTACATATATATGAAATTTGACCTTGAAGCTCTTCATTGAAGGTCATCCACAGACTGCCAAAGTACCTCACTGAGGTCATTTTTGACCTTTTTGGAGATATTTTCACACTTAATGCTGACTATGTTGCATGGAAACTATTGAAAATGGTTTTGGAGGTTGAGTACATGATGGAGTATCAGCATCCAGTTTGTTGACCTTGGCTATTGTTTTCAAGATCACCTTAGGCCTGCTAAAATGGCTCAAAATGGTACCTTTTACTGCATATATATGCCTTTATAAGACTGTGAGGCCATATACCTCCTTTATATTATTGGCTGCATAACTTACTGGCTCGTAATATGGATTTCGCTTCGTTACGCTGCAGTCGCAGTGTGTAGAGATTTTACCGTTACTGCTCTAGCAAAAAAATACTATAGCTAGCCTTCTAAAATTTGCAGGATATATTCATAACAATAAAATCTTGCCTGGGAATATTTTTGACCTCGTTTTGAAAAACAAGATGGCCACCAGAGACGTTTATTCAACTTTAAGCAAGGACTTTTGTTGGCCCTCTAGAGCAAAGGGTATTATAGATAGAGATCTCAAATTCAGAGGATATGTTCCTCATTACAAAATCTTGACTAGGAGTATTTTTGGTCTCATTTTGAAAAACAAGATGGCCGCCATGGGCGTTTCTTTGTCAGTCATGAAAAGTGCTTATATCCCCCTTATTATTGGTCCTAGAGGTTTGGGATGGTAAACCAACTTATAGGAAATCCTGGGCTGGGAATCTTTTGATGTTGTCAGATTTGACCTTGGACCCCTTTTTCAATGTCAAACGAGGATAGCCAAACCTAAAAGTGCTTATAACTTGCTTATTATTGGTCCTGGAGGTTTGGGATGGTAAACCAACCTATAGGAAATCATTGGCTGGGAATCTTCTGGTGTAGTCAGATTTGACCTTGGGCCCCTCCTTCAAGGTCAAACTTAAAAAAGCTTATAACTCGCTTATTATTGGTCAGATTTAACCTCGGATCCCTCCTTCAAGGTCGAATGTGGTACTTGATACCTATGATGGACTATATCTCCCCTATTATTGGTTGTAGAGGTTTTTTGGATGTGAAGACAACTTATAGGAAATCATGTGCCCCGAATCTTATGGTGGGGTCAGATTTCACCTTAAATCCTTCCTTCAAGGTTGAATGTGGGCCTTGATACTTATAATGGCCCATATCTCCCTTATTATTGGTCGTAGAGGTTTTGGCACTAAAGACGACTTATGGGAAATCATCTGCCCTGAATCTTATGGTGCGGTCACATTTGACCTTGGGCCACTCCTTCAAGGTCAAATGTGGTCCTTGATACCTATAGTGGCCTATATCTCCCTTACTATTACTCGTGGAGGTTTTTGGATGTGAAGACAACTTATAGGAAATCATGTGCCCCGAATCTTTGGTGATGTCAGATTTCACCTTGGAGCCCTCCTTGAAGGTCGAATGTGGTCCTTGATACCTGTAATAGTGTATATCTCCCTTATTATTGGTCGTAGAGGTTTGGATGTGAGGACGACTTATGGGAAATCATGTGCCCCAAATTTTTGAGTTGGTTGAGATGGTTGGTTCAATAAATAACCCCTGCATCCAATGCTGAAGCTGATGTAGTTAAATTGTTTTATTTCTGTTTGTGTCTATCTTTGTTATAGTACATGAATTGTTCCTGTGTGAAATTTTTCTGTCAGCTCTGTGTGAAATATATAGATAAACGATCATTTAAGGTACTTGAGACTTCATTCAGGGAATTTTCTTACTCCTAAATGTTTAAACCAAAGAATTCCGGAAGTCCTGTGTTATGTCACATATTTTGTAACATGGACATATAAAATACAAAAAAAAAACATGGACATATGCTGCAGCTGGTAACAACAGGAGTAACTGATATTATAGGAGCAAACAAATACACAATTCTATGCAAACCATAATCCACAGTAATCTGACTGGTAGATGCATAGATGTATCCAGATGCTAAAGCACCTAAGAACAGGAACATAATCCGATTGGCTGTTGGGCCAAAAAAGTGGGACCTGTTATGTCATCAAGATAATGAAGTGTGTCCAATCTTTGAAAAGGAAAATATAGGAAAGTGGACCTATTTGATAATCTTAACTTGTTTTAGTTTAGTATGTTTCCGAAAACGAAAACGTGACTTTTACCGATCGTGGATAAAAAGGGATAAATATTGTATGTATATAGACAACAATGTTGTTTCAACCACAGATTATCATGTAGCCAATATCAACGGTATTTTGGGACACTAATAACCTCAATTCTTTCTCAGCAAATGTGAAATACAGTTTAAAAAGTGGGCGAAAATATGGGACTTAGGACATTGCTGTTACATAGTAGGAGGCAGTAGAGCACCATGCTAATAGCTAATATCAACGTTATCTTGTGACACTAATAACCTCAGTTCTTTCTCAGCAAATGTGACATTAATAACCTCAATTCTTTCTCAGCAAACGTGAAATACAGTCTAATAAATGGGCGAAAATATTGGACTTAGGACATTGCTGTTACACAGTTGGAAGCAGTGGATCACCATGCAGCTAATAAACAGTGATATTTTGTGATTTAAAGTGTACAAAACTACATCCAGTATTGACGGTTCTCAGCGGTTTGGTGCAACACTTTATGCCAGCAACAAACATTTTGGCATACTGAAGAGCTCACTGGCAGTCCATTCCAGCAGCTAATAAACAGTGATATTTTGTGATTTAAAGTGTACAAAACTACATCCAGTATTGACGGTTCTCAGCGGTTTGGTGCAACACTTTATGCCAGCAACAAACATTTTGGCATACTGAAGAGCTCACTGGCAGTCCATTCCAGTAACCGTTTTGGTGTAACACTTCATCCCAGTAACAAACATTCGGTAACTGTAAATGTTCTGGTGTAACTGTCTTGGTGCAACACTTTATCCCAATAACAAACATTTCGGTATACCGAGGAGTTTACTGGTACGGAAGCCAGAATTCGGACACGTCAGTCCATTGCAGTAACTAATAGACTATTTCTTGATAGGAAAGACTCTGCTTAAGAGGATTCCATGCTATTCACTCCACAATATATAATTTTTGCCGACTTTGAATTGCATATATTATACATGGTATGAAATGCAACCTAAGTGCAGGTTCTGAACCAGATACAAAAAAAAAACAAATATGGAAGGAACACCTGTTAAAGCGTCCTTTAATGAAAGTGCTGAAAATCTCGATACAGATCCTCAAAGGTCTGAAACAATTAAAATGGTGAAAGAGAAAGCTCCAGACTGGTTTAGCTCTGCCTTTGACTTTATCCTGTGTGAATTAAGTCGTATACAAACTAATGCTCAAACATTATCTAAATGTGCAAATGAATGTGAACAGAACAAGAAACAAATTACTAGTTTGACGCAACGAGTGCAAGTTTTAGAGGCTGAAAATAAAAATTTGACAGATCAGATTGTTAATCTTGAAAATTATAGTCGCAAAACAAACCTGATATTCAAGGGCATAAGCAACTTATTATTAATTTCATGGAAAACAATCTTGAAATGGAGAATGCAAAATCAATATCTCTCAGTGCAGTTCACCGATTAGGTAAGCCTCCTCACCTTCTGCCAAAAGCTCAGCACAGGCCACGCGATGTTCTTGTCAAATTTGTTAGCCTAAGTGACAGAAACAATATATGGTCAAAAAGGATGTCCTTGAAAAATACCAAATATTTTCTGAGCGAAGATTACCCCGCCATTGTGCAGCAAAGAATAAGGATCCTCATGCCCTACCTTAATCAAGCAAAGAAAAGCCACTCAGTTGCAAAATGTGCATTGGTCGGAGACAAATTACTCGTGGATGGTAAAACTTTTACTGTTGACACAGTAAAAGATGAGGGGCCACGGTGGCAGAGTGGTAACACTCTCGCCTCCCACCTCTGCGGCCGGGGTTCGATCCCCGTCATGGCCGTAAGTGGGAAAGCTGGTAGTTGCTTGCCGTTGGTCGGCAGTTTACAGTACACAACCCTAGCGAACTCTATGTACTGGTTTCCTCTGCCCTTCCAACTACCCGTCGTGATATGACCTGTCCAGTGTTGAAAGCGACGTAAAACCCCAAATAAACAAATAAACACAGTAAAAGATGGGATGTTTACTGATGAGAAAGTAACAGAGTCTCAAGTCAAGGAGAATTATGTCCACCCCCCTGGGGGGTGGATATATTATTTTTGCTTTTTTCGCCGTCCGATGTCCGATGTCCGTTGTCCGATGTCCGATGTCCGATGTCCGGCGTCCGGCGTCCGATGTCCGGCGTCACGCATGGTTTCCGCTCATTTAAAGGAAAAGTATTAGAGCTATTGTCACCAAATTTGGTATGCAGGCTTATTGGGTCAGTAGCTTGCTTGGGATTGCTTTTGGCTGTTGTACCTCTTTTGCTTACTGAGTAATACTTAAGTACAGCTATTTTCAGTACCCATTGGTTTCCGTGCATTTAAGCCAAAATAATTAAAGATATTTTACTACAATTTTGAATACAAGATTGTTATGTCCATAGCTCGCTTGGTATTGCATTTGGGACTGATAGCTTTGTCAGTACATGAGTAATAGCCATTTAGGTACTTCATTGTGTATTTTCAGTACTACTTTTGAGTAATTTGCTTCTATCTCCTTAACCGTGCGAGATAGAGCGATTTCGGCAAAATTTTCGACCCGCAGGGTATCTGAGGAGTGTACTCTTTGCAATTTTCAAAAAATTTTCCCCTCCCCAAAAATGGCGGCCATTTTGAATTTTCGAATTTTTGCCAAAAATGGCAAAACACAAATTTGCTTCTATCTCCTTAACCGTGCGAGATAGAGCGATTTCGTCGAAATTTTCGACCCACAGGGTATCTAAGGAATGTAATATTTGCAATTTTCCAAAAATTTTCCCCTCCCCAAAAATGGCGGCCATTTTGAATTTTCGAATTTTTGCCAAAAATGGCAAAACACAAATTTGCTTCTATCTCCTTAACCGTGCGAGATAGAGCGATTTCGTCGAAATTTTCGACCCACAGGGTATCTAAGGAATGTAATATTTGCAATTTTCAAAAAAATTTCCCCTCCCCAAAAATGGCGGCCATTTTGAATTTTCGAATTTTTGCCAAAAATGGCAAAACACAAATTTGCTTCTATCTCCTTAACCGTGCGAAATAGAGCGATTTCGGCAAAATTTTCGACCCACAGGGTATCTAAGGAATGCAATCTTTGCAATTTTCCAAAAATTTTCCCCTCCCCAAAAATGGCGGCCATTTTGAATTTTCGAATTTTTGCCAAAAATGGCAAAACACTAATTTGCTTCTATCTCCTTAACCGTGCGAGATAGAGCGATTTCGGCAAAATTTTCGACACACAGGGTATCTAAGCAATGCAATCTTTGCAATTTTCAAAATATTTTCCCCTCCCCAAAAATGGCGGCCATTTTGAATTTTTGCCAAAAATGGCAAAACACAAATTTGCTTCTATCTCCTTAACCGTGCGAGATAGAGCGATTTCGTCGAAATTTTCGACCCACAGGGTATCTAAGGAATGTAATATTTGCAATTTTCAAAAAATTTTCCCCTCCCCAAAAATGGCGGCCATTTTGAATTTTCGAATTTTTGCCAAAAATGGCAAAACACAAATTTGCTTCTATCTCCTTAACCGTGCGAGATAGAGCGATTTCGTCGAAATTTTCGACCCACAGGGTATCTAAGGAATGCAATCTTTGCAATTTTCCAAAAATTTTCCCCTCCCCAAAAATGGCGGCCATTTTGAATTTTCGAATTTTTGCCAAAAATGGCAAAACACAAATTTGCTTCTATCTCCTTAACCGTGCGAGATAGAGCGATTTCGTCGAAATTTTCGACCCACAGGGTATCTAAGGAATGTAATATTTGCAATTTTCAAAAAAATTTCCCCTCCCCAAAAATGGCGGCCATTTTGAATTTTCGAATTTTTGCCAAAAATGGCAAAACACAAATTTGCTTCTATCTCCTTAACCGTGCGAGATAGAGCGATTTCGGCAAAATTTTCGATCCACAGGGGATCTAAGGAATGCAATCTTTGCAATTTTCCAAAAATTTTCCCCTCCCCAAAAATGGCGGCCATTTTGAATTTTCGAATTTTTGCCAAAAATGGCAAAACACTAATTTGCTTCTATCTCCTTAACCGTGCGAGATAGAGCGATTTCGGCAAAATTTTAGACGCACAGGGTATCTAAGCAATGCAATCTTTGCAATTTTCAAAATATTTTCCCCTCCCCAAAAATGGCGGCCATTTTGAATTTTCGAATTTTTGCCAAAAATGGCAAAACACAAATTTGCTTCTATCTCCTTAACCGTGCGAGATAGAGCGATTTCGTCGAAATTTTCGACCCACAGGGTATCTAAGGAATGCAATCTTTGCAATTTTCAAAAAATTTTCCCCTCCCCAAAAATGGCGGCCATTTTGAATTTTCGAATTTTTGCCAAAAATGGCAAAACACAAATTTGCTTCTATCTCCTTAACCGTGCGAGATAGAGCGATTTCGGCAAAATTTTCGACACACAGGGTATCTAACCAATGCAATCTTTGCAATTTTCAAAATATTTTCCCCTCCCCAAAAATGGCGGCCATTTTGAATTTTTGCCAAAAATGGCAAAACACAAATTTGCTTCTATCTCCTTAACCGTGCGAGATAGAGCGATTTCGTCGAAATTTTCGACCCACAGGGTATCTAAGGAATCCAATCTTTGCAATTTTCAAAAAATTTTCCCCTCCCCAAAAATGGCGGCCATTTTGAATTTTCGAATTTTTGCCAAAAATGGCAAAACACAAATTTGCTTCTATCTCCTTAACCGTGCGAGATAGAGCGATTTCGTCGAAATTTTCGACCCACAGGGTATCTAAGGAATGTAATATTTGCAATTTTCAAAAAAATTTCCCCTCCCCAAAAATGGCGGCCATTTTGAATTTTCGAATTTTTGCCAAAAATGGCAAAACACAAATTTGCTTCTATCTCCTTAACCGTGCGAGATAGAGCGATTTCGGCAAAATTTTCGATCCACAGGGGATCTAAGGAATGCAATCTTTGCAATTTTCCAAAAATTTTCCCCTCCCCAAAAATGGCGGCCATTTTGAATTTTCGAATTTTTGCCAAAAATGGCAAAACACTAATTGGCTTCTATCTCCTTAACCGTGCGAGATAGAGCGATTTCGGCAAAATTTTAGACGCACAGGGTATCTAAGCAATGCAATCTTTGCAATTTTCAAAATATTTTCCCCTCCCCAAAAATGGCGGCCATTTTGAATTTTCGAATTTTTGCCAAAAATGGCAAAACACAAATTTGCTTCTATCTCCTTAACCGTGCGAGATAGAGCGATTTCGTCGAAATTTTCGACCCACAGGGTATCTAAGGAATGCAATCTTTGCAATTTTCCAAAAATTTTCCCCTCCCCAAAAATGGCGGCCATTTTGAATTTTCGAATTTTTGCCAAAAATGGCAAAACACAAATTTGCTTCTATCTCCTTAACCGTGCGAGATAGAGCGATTTCGGCAAAATTTTCGACACACAGGGTATGTAACCAATGCAATCTTTGCAATTTTCAAAATATTTTCCCCTCCCCAAAAATGGCGGCCATTTTGAATTTTTGCCAAAAATGGCAAAACACAAATTTGCTTCTATCTCCTTAACCGTGCGAGATAGAGCGATTTCGTCGAAATTTTCGACCCACAGGGTATCTAAGGAATGTAATATTTGCAATTTTCAAAAAATTTTCCCCTCCCCAAAAATGGCGGCCATTTTGAATTTTCGAATTTTTGCCAAAAATGGCAAAACACAAATTTGCTTCTATCTCCTTAACCGTGCGAGATAGAGCGATTTCGTCGAAATTTTCGACCCACAGGGTATCTAAGGAATGCAATCTTTGCAATTTTCAAAAAATTTTCCCCTCCCCAAAAATGGCGGCCATTTTGAATTTTCGAATTTTTGCCAAAAATGGCAAAACACAAATTTGCTTCTATCTCCTTAACCGTGCGAGATAGAGCGATTTCGGCAAAATTTTCGACACACAGGGTATCTAACCAATGCAATCTTTGCAATTTTCAAAATATTTTCCCCTCCCCAAAAATGGCGGCCATTTTGAATTTTTGCCAAAAATGGCAAAACACAAATTTGCTTCTATCTCCTTAACCGTGCGAGATAGAGCGATTTCGTCGAAATTTTCGACCCACAGGGTATCTAAGGAATGTAATATTTGCAATTTTCAAAAAATTTTCCCCTCCCCAAAAATGGCGGCCATTTTGAATTTTCGAATTTTTGCCAAAAATGGCAAAACACAAATTTGCTTCTATCTCCTTAACCGTGCGAGATAGAGCGATTTCGTCGAAATTTTCGACCCACAGGGTATCTAAGGAATGTAATATTTGCAATTTTCCAAAAATTTTCCCCTCCCCAAAAATGGCGGCCATTTTGAATTTTCGAATTTTTGCCAAAAATGGCAAAACACAAATTTGCTTCTATCTCCTTAACCGTGCGAGATAGAGCGATTTCGTCGAAATTTTCGACCCACAGGGTATCTAAGGAATGTAATATTTGCAATTTTCAAAAAAATTTCCCCTCCCCAAAAATGGCGGCCATTTTGAATTTTCGAATTTTTGCCAAAAATGGCAAAACACAAATTTGCTTCTATCTCCTTAACCGTGCGAGATAGAGCGATTTCGGCAAAATTTTCGACCCACAGGGTATCTAAGGAATGCAATCTTTGCAATTTTCCAAAAATTTTCCCCTCCCCAAAAATGGCGGCCATTTTGAATTTTCGAATTTTTGCCAAAAATGGCAAAACACAAATTTGCTTCTATCTCCTTAACCGTGCGAGATAGAGCGATTTCGTCGAAATTTTCGACCCACAGGGTATCTAAGGAATACAATCTTTGCAATTTTCAAAAAATTTTCCCCTCCCCAAAAATGGCGGCCATTTTGAATTTTCGAATTTTTGCCAAAAATGGCAAAACACAAATTTGCTTCTATCTCCTTAACCGTGCGAGATAGAGCGATTTCGGCAAAATTTTCGACACACAGGGTATCTAACCAATGCAATCTTTGCAATTTTCAAAATATTTTCCCCTCCCCAAAAATGGCGGCCATTTTGAATTTTTGCCAAAAATGGCAAAACACAAATTTGCTTCTATCTCCTTAACCGTGCGAGATAGAGCGATTTCGTCGAAATTTTCGACCCACAGGGTATCTAAGGAATGCAATCTTTGCAATTTTCAAAAAATTTTCCCCTCCCCAAAAATGGCGGCCATTTTGAATTTTCGAATTTTTGCCAAAAATGGCAAAACACAAATTTGCTTCTATCTCCTTAACCGTGCGAGATAGAGCGATTTCGGCAAAATTTTCGACACACAGGGTATCTAACCAATGCAATCTTTGCAATTTTCAAAATATTTTCCCCTCCCCAAAAATGGCGGCCATTTTGAATTTTTGCCAAAAATGGCAAAACACAAATTTGCTTCTATCTCCTTAACCGTGCGAGATAGAGCGATTTCGTCGAAATTTTCGACCCACAGGGTATCTAAGGAATGTAATATTTGCAATTTTCAAAAAATTTTCCCCTCCCCAAAAATGGCGGCCATTTTGAATTTTCGAATTTTTGCCAAAAATGGCAAAACACAAATTTGCTTCTATCTCCTTAACCGTGCGAGATAGAGCGATTTCGTCGAAATTTTCGACCCACAGGGTATCTAAGGAATGTAATATTTGCAATTTTCCAAAAATTTTCCCCTCCCCAAAAATGGCGGCCATTTTGAATTTTCGAATTTTTGCCAAAAATGGCAAAACACAAATTTGCTTCTATCTCCTTAACCGTGCGAGATAGAGCGATTTCGTCGAAATTTTCGACCCACAGGGTATCTAAGGAATGTAATATTTGCAATTTTCAAAAAAATTTCCCCTCCCCAAAAATGGCGGCCATTTTGAATTTTCGAATTTTTGCCAAAAATGGCAAAACACTAATTTGCTTCTATCTCCTTAACCGTGCGAGATAGAGCGATTTCGGCAAAATTTTCGACACACAGGGTATCTAAGCAATGCAATCTTTGCAATTTTCAAAATATTTTCCCCTCCCCAAAAATGGCGGCCATTTTGAATTTTTGCCAAAAATGGCAAAACACAAATTTGCTTCTATCTCCTTAACCGTGCGAGATAGAGCGATTTCGTCGAAATTTTCGACCCACAGGGTATCTAAGGAATGTAATATTTGCAATTTTCAAAAAATTTTCCCCTCCCCAAAAATGGCGGCCATTTTGAATTTTCGAATTTTTGCCAAAAATGGCAAAACACAAATTTGCTTCTATCTCCTTAACCGTGCGAGATAGAGCGATTTCGTCGAAATTTTCGACCCACAGGGTATCTAAGGAATGCAATCTTTGCAATTTTCCAAAAATTTTCCCCTCCCCAAAAATGGCGGCCATTTTGAATTTTCGAATTTTTGCCAAAAATGGCAAAACACAAATTTGCTTCTATCTCCTTAACCGTGCGAGATAGAGCGATTTCGTCGAAATTTTCGACCCACAGGGTATCTAAGGAATGTAATATTTGCAATTTTCAAAAAAATTTCCCCTCCCCAAAAATGGCGGCCATTTTGAATTTTCGAATTTTTGCCAAAAATGGCAAAACACAAATTTGCTTCTATCTCCTTAACCGTGCGAGATAGAGCGATTTCGGCAAAATTTTCGATCCACAGGGGATCTAAGGAATGTAATATTTGCAATTTTCAAAAAATTTTCCCCTCCCCAAAAATGGCGGCCATTTTGAATTTTCGAATTTTTGCCAAAAATGGCAAAACACAAATTTGCTTCTATCTCCTTAACCGTGCGAGATAGAGCGATTTCGTCGAAATTTTCGACCCACAGGGTATCTAAGGAATGCAATCTTTGCAATTTTCAAAAAATTTTCCCCTCCCCAAAAATGGCGGCCATTTTGAATTTTCGAATTTTTGCCAAAAATGGCAAAACACAAATTTGCTTCTATCTCCTTAACCGTGCGAGATAGAGCGATTTCGGCAAAATTTTCGACACACAGGGTATCTAACCAATGCAATCTTTGCAATTTTCAAAATATTTTCCCCTCCCCAAAAATGGCGGCCATTTTGAATTTTTGCCAAAAATGGCAAAACACAAATTTGCTTCTATCTCCTTAACCGTGCGAGATAGAGCGATTTCGTCGAAATTTTCGACCCACAGGGTATCTAAGGAATGTAATATTTGCAATTTTCAAAAAATTTTCCCCTCCCCAAAAATGGCGGCCATTTTGAATTTTCGAATTTTTGCCAAAAATGGCAAAACACAAATTTGCTTCTATCTCCTTAACCGTGCGAGATAGAGCGATTTCGTCGAAATTTTCGACCCACAGGGTATCTAAGGAATGCAATCTTTGCAATTTTCAAAAAATTTTCCCCTCCCCAAAAATGGCGGCCATTTTGAATTTTCGAATTTTTGCCAAAAATGGCAAAACACAAATTTGCTTCTATCTCCTTAACCGTGCGAGATAGAGCGATTTCGGCAAAATTTTCGACACACAGGGTATCTAACCAATGCAATCTTTGCAATTTTCAAAATATTTTCCCCTCCCCAAAAATGGCGGCCATTTTGAATTTTTGCCAAAAATGGCAAAACACAAATTTGCTTCTATCTCCTTAACCGTGCGAGATAGAGCGATTTCGTCGAAATTTTCGACCCACAGGGTATCTAAGGAATGTAATATTTGCAATTTTCAAAAAATTTTCCCCTCCCCAAAAATGGCGGCCATTTTGAATTTTCGAATTTTTGCCAAAAATGGCAAAACACAAATTTGCTTCTATCTCCTTAACCGTGCGAGATAGAGCGATTTCGTCGAAATTTTCGACCCACAGGGTATGTAAGGAATGTAATATTTGCAATTTTCAAAAAATTTTCCCCTCCCCAAAAATGGCGGCCATTTTGAATTTTCGAATTTTTGCCAAAAATGGCAAAACACAAATTTGCTTCTATCTCCTTAACCGTGCGAGATAGAGCGATTTCGTCGAAATTTTCGACCCACAGGGTATCTAAGGAATGCAATCTTTGCAATTTTCCAAAAATTTTCCCCTCCCCAAAAATGGCGGCCATTTTGAATTTTCGAATTTTTGCCAAAAATGGCAAAACACAAATTTGCTTCTATCTCCTTAACCGTGCGAGATAGAGCGATTTCGTCGAAATTTTCGACCCACAGGGTATCTAAGGAATGTAATATTTGCAATTTTCAAAAAAATTTCCCCTCCCCAAAAATGGCGGCCATTTTGAATTTTCGAATTTTTGCCAAAAATGGCAAAACACAAATTTGCTTCTATCTCCTTAACCGTGCGAGATAGAGCGATTTCGGCAAAATTTTCGATCCACAGGGGATCTAAGGAATGTAATATTTGCAATTTTCAAAAAATTTTCCCCTCCCCAAAAATGGCGGCCATTTTGAATTTTCGAATTTTTGCCAAAAATGGCAAAACACAAATTTGCTTCTATCTCCTTAACCGTGCGAGATAGAGCGATTTCGTCGAAATTTTCGACCCACAGGGTATCTAAGGAATGCAATCTTTGCAATTTTCCAAAAATTTTCCCCTCCCCAAAAATGGCGGCCATTTTGAATTTTCGAATTTTTGCCAAAAATGGCAAAACACAAATTTGCTTCTATCTCCTTAACCGTGCGAGATAGAGCGATTTCGTCGAAATTTTCGACCCACAGGGTATCTAAGGAATGCAATCTTTGCAATTTTCCAAAAATTTTCCCCTCCCCAAAAATGGCGGCCATTTTGAATTTTCGAATTTTTGCCAAAAATGGCAAAACACAAATTTGCTTCTATCTCCTTAACCGTGCGAGATAGAGCGATTTCGGCGAAATTTTCGACACACAGGGTATCTAACCAATGCAATCTTTGCAATTTTCAAAATATTTTCCCCTCCCCAAAAATGGCGGCCATTTTGAATTTTTGCCAAAAATGGCAAAACACAAATTTGCTTCTATCTCCTTAACCGTGCGAGATAGAGCGATTTCGTCGAAATTTTCGACCCACAGGGTATCTAAGGAATGTAATATTTGCAATTTTCAAAAAATTTTCCCCTCCCCAAAAATGGCGGCCATTTTGAATTTTCGAATTTTTGCCAAAAATGGCAAAACACAAATTTGCTTCTATCTCCTTAACCGTGCGAGATAGAGCGATTTCGTCGAAATTTTCGACCCACAGGGTATCTAAGGAATGCAATCTTTGCAATTTTCAAAAAATTTTCCCCTCCCCAAAAATGGCGGCCATTTTGAATTTTCGAATTTTTGCCAAAAATGGCAAAACACAAATTTGCTTCTATCTCCTTAACCGTGCGAGATAGAGCGATTTCGGCAAAATTTTCGACACACAGGGTATCTAACCAATGCAATCTTTGCAATTTTCAAAAAATTTTCCCCTCCCCAAAAATGGCGGCCATTTTGAATTTTCGAATTTTTGCCAAAAATGGCAAAACACAAATTTGCTTCTATCTCCTTAACCGTGCGAGATAGAGCGATTTCGTCGAAATTTTCGACCCACAGGGTATCTAAGGAATGTAATATTTGCAATTTTCAAAAAAATTTCCCCTCCCCAAAAATGGCGGCCATTTTGAATTTTCGAATTTTTGCCAAAAATGGCAAAACACAAATTTGCTTCTATCTCCTTAACCGTGCGAGATAGAGCGATTTCGGCAAAATTTTCGACCCACAGGGTATCTAAGGAATGCAATCTTTGCAATTTTCCAAAAATTTTCCCCTCCCCAAAAATGGCGGCCATTTTGAATTTTCGAATTTTTGCCAAAAATGGCAAAACACAAATTTGCTTCTATCTCCTTAACCGTGCGAGATAGAGCGATTTCGGCAAAATTTTCGACACACAGGGTATCTAAGCAATGCAATCTTTGCAATTTTCAAAATATTTTCCCCTCCCCAAAAATGGCGGCCATTTTGAATTTTTGCCAAAAATGGCAAAACACAAATTTGCTTCTATCTCCTTAACCGTGCGAGATAGAGCGATTTCGTCGAAATTTTCGACCCACAGGGTATCTAAGGAATGTAATATTTGCAATTTTCAAAAAATTTTCCCCTCCCCAAAAATGGCGGCCATTTTGAATTTTCGAATTTTTGCCAAAAATGGCAAAACACAAATTTGCTTCTATCTCCTTAACCGTGCGAGATAGAGCGATTTCGTCGAAATTTTCGACCCACAGGGTATCTAAGGAATGCAATCTTTGCAATTTTCCAAAAATTTTCCCCTCCCCAAAAATGGCGGCCATTTTGAATTTTCGAATTTTTGCCAAAAATGGCAAAACACAAATTTGCTTCTATCTCCTTAACCGTGCGAGATAGAGCGATTTCGTCGAAATTTTCGACCCACAGGGTATCTAAGGAATGTAATATTTGCAATTTTCCAAAAATTTTCCCCTCCCCAAAAATGGCGGCCATTTTGAATTTTCGAATTTTTGCCAAAAATGGCAAAACACAAATTTGCTTCTATCTCCTTAACCGTGCGAGATAGAGCGATTTCGTCGAAATTTTCGACCCACAGGGTATCTAAGGAATGTAATATTTGCAATTTTCAAAAAAATTTCCCCTCCCCAAAAATGGCGGCCATTTTGAATTTTCGAATTTTTGCCAAAAATGGCAAAACACAAATTTGCTTCTATCTCCTTAACCGTGCGAGATAGAGCGATTTCGTCGAAATTTTCGACCCACAGGGTATCTAAGGAATGTAATATTTGCAATTTTCCAAAAATTTTCCCCTCCCCAAAAATGGCGGCCATTTTGAATTTTCGAATTTTTGCCAAAAATGGCAAAACACAAATTTGCTTCTATCTCCTTAACCGTGCGAGATAGAGCGATTTCGTCGAAATTTTCGACCCACAGGGTATCTAAGGAATGTAATATTTGCAATTTTCAAAAAAATTTCCCCTCCCCAAAAATGGCGGCCATTTTGAATTTTCGAATTTTTGCCAAAAATGGCAAAACACAAATTTGCTTCTATCTCCTTAACCGTGCGAGATAGAGCGATTTCGGCAAAATTTTCGATCCACAGGGGATCTAAGGAATGTAATATTTGCAATTTTCAAAAAATTTTCCCCTCCCCAAAAATGGCGGCCATTTTGAATTTTCGAATTTTTGCCAAAAATGGCAAAACACAAATTTGCTTCTATCTCCTTAACCGTGCGAGATAGAGCGATTTCGTCGAAATTTTCGACCCACAGGGTATCTAAGGAATGCAATCTTTGCAATTTTCAAAAAATTTTCCCCTCCCCAAAAATGGCGGCCATTTTGAATTTTCGAATTTTTGCCAAAAATGGCAAAACACAAATTTGCTTCTATCTCCTTAACCGTGCGAGATAGAGCGATTTCGGCAAAATTTTCGACACACAGGGTATCTAACCAATGCAATCTTTGCAATTTTCAAAATATTTTCCCCTCCCCAAAAATGGCGGCCATTTTGAATTTTTGCCAAAAATGGCAAAACACAAATTTGCTTCTATCTCCTTAACCGTGCGAGATAGAGCGATTTCGTCGAAATTTTCGACCCACAGGGTATCTAAGGAATGCAATCTTTGCAATTTTCAAAAAATTTTAAAATTTTCGACCCACAGGGTATCTAACCAATGCAATCTTTGCAATTTTCAAAAAATTTTCCCCTCCCCAAAAATGGCGGCCATTTTGAATTTTTGCCAAAAATGGCAAAACACAAATTTGCTTCTATCTCCTTAACCGTGCGAGATAGAGCGATTTCGTCGAAATTTTCGACCCACAGGGTATCTAAGGAATGTAATATTTGCAATTTTCAAAAAATTTTCCCCTCCCCAAAAATGGCGGCCATTTTGAATTTTCGAATTTTTGCCAAAAATGGCAAAACACAAATTTGCTTCTATCTCCTTAACCGTGCGAGATAGAGCGATTTCGTCGAAATTTTCGACCCACAGGGTATCTAAGGAATGTAATATTTGCAATTTTCCAAAAATTTTCCCCTCCCCAAAAATGGCAGCCATTTTGAATTTTCGAATTTTTGCCAAAAATGGCAAAACACAAATTTGCTTCTATCTCCTTAACCGTGCGAGATAGAGCGATTTCGTCGAAATTTTCGACCCACAGGGTATCTAAGGAATGTAATATTTGCAATTTTCAAAAAAATTTCCCCTCCCCAAAAATGGCGGCCATTTTGAATTTTCGAATTTTTGCCAAAAATGGCAAAACACTAATTTGCTTCTATCTCCTTAACCGTGCGAGATAGAGCGATTTCGGCAAAATTTTCGACACACAGGGTATCTAAGCAATGCAATCTTTGCAATTTTCAAAATATTTTCCCCTCCCCAAAAATGGCGGCCATTTTGAATTTTTGCCAAAAATGGCAAAACACAAATTTGCTTCTATCTCCTTAACCGTGCGAGATAGAGCGATTTCGTCGAAATTTTCGACCCACAGGGTATCTAAGGAATGTAATATTTGCAATTTTCAAAAAATTTTCCCCTCCCCAAAAATGGCGGCCATTTTGAATTTTCGAATTTTTGCCAAAAATGGCAAAACACAAATTTGCTTCTATCTCCTTAACCGTGCGAGATAGAGCGATTTCGTCGAAATTTTCGACCCACAGGGTATCTAAGGAATGCAATCTTTGCAATTTTCCAAAAATTTTCCCCTCCCCAAAAATGGCGGCCATTTTGAATTTTCGAATTTTTGCCAAAAATGGCAAAACACAAATTTGCTTCTATCTCCTTAACCGTGCGAGATAGAGCGATTTCGTCGAAATTTTCGACCCACAGGGTATCTAAGGAATGTAATATTTGCAATTTTCAAAAAAATTTCCCCTCCCCAAAAATGGCGGCCATTTTGAATTTTCGAATTTTTGCCAAAAATGGCAAAACACAAATTTGCTTCTATCTCCTTAACCGTGCGAGATAGAGCGATTTCGGCAAAATTTTCGATCCACAGGGTATCTAAGGAATGTAATATTTGCAATTTTCCAAAAATTTTCCCCTCCCCAAAAATGGCGGCCATTTTGAATTTTCGAATTTTTGCCAAAAATGGCAAAACACAAATTTGCTTCTATCTCCTTAACCGTGCGAGATAGAGCGATTTCGTCGAAATTTTCGACCCACAGGGTATCTAAGGAATGTAATATTTGCAATTTTCAAAAAAATTTCCCCTCCCCAAAAATGGCGGCCATTTTGAATTTTCGAATTTTTGCCAAAAATGGCAAAACACTAATTTGCTTCTATCTCCTTAACCGTGCGAGATAGAGCGATTTCGGCAAAATTTTCGACACACAGGGTATCTAAGCAATGCAATCTTTGCAATTTTCAAAATATTTTCCCCTCCCCAAAAATGGCGGCCATTTTGAATTTTTGCCAAAAATGGCAAAACACAAATTTGCTTCTATCTCCTTAACCGTGCGAGATAGAGCGATTTCGTCGAAATTTTCGACCCACAGGGTATCTAAGGAATGTAATATTTGCAATTTTCAAAAAATTTTCCCCTCCCCAAAAATGGCGGCCATTTTGAATTTTCGAATTTTTGCCAAAAATGGCAAAACACAAATTTGCTTCTATCTCCTTAACCGTGCGAGATAGAGCGATTTCGTCGAAATTTTCGACCCACAGGGTATCTAAGGAATGCAATCTTTGCAATTTTCCAAAAATTTTCCCCTCCCCAAAAATGGCGGCCATTTTGAATTTTCGAATTTTTGCCAAAAATGGCAAAACACAAATTTGCTTCTATCTCCTTAACCGTGCGAGATAGAGCGATTTCGTCGAAATTTTCGACCCACAGGGTATCTAATAAATGTAATATTTGCAATTTTCAAAAAAATTTCCCCTCCCCAAAAATGGCGGCCATTTTGAATTTTCGAATTTTTGCCAAAAATGGCAAAACACAAATTTGCTTCTATCTCCTTAACCGTGCGAGATAGAGCGATTTCGGCAAAATTTTCGATCCACAGGGGATCTAAGGAATGTAATATTTGCAATTTTCAAAAAATTTTCCCCTCCCCAAAAATGGCGGCCATTTTGAATTTTCGAATTTTTGCCAAAAATGGCAAAACACAAATTTGCTTCTATCTCCTTAACCGTGCGAGATAGAGCGATTTCGTCGAAATTTTCGACCCACAGGGTATCTAAGGAATGCAATCTTTGCAATTTTCCAAAAATTTTCCCCTCCCCAAAAATGGCGGCCATTTTGAATTTTCGAATTTTTGCCAAAAATGGCAAAACACAAATTTGCTTCTATCTCCTTAACCGTGCGAGATAGAGCGATTTCGTCGAAATTTTCGACCCACAGGGTATCTAAGGAATGTAATATTTGCAATTTTCAAAAAAATTTCCCCTCCCCAAAAATGGCGGCCATTTTGAATTTTCGAATTTTTGCCAAAAATGGCAAAACACTAATTTGCTTCTATCTCCTTAACCGTGCGAGATAGAGCGATTTCGGCAAAATTTTCGACACACAGGGTATCTAAGCAATGCAATCTTTGCAATTTTCAAAATATTTTCCCCTCCCCAAAAATGGCGGCCATTTTGAATTTTTGCCAAAAATGGCAAAACACAAATTTGCTTCTATCTCCTTAACCGTGCGAGATAGAGCGATTTCGTCGAAATTTTCGACCCACAGGGTATCTAAGGAATGTAATATTTGCAATTTTCAAAAAATTTTCCCCTCCCCAAAAATGGCGGCCATTTTGAATTTTCGAATTTTTGCCAAAAATGGCAAAACACAAATTTGCTTCTATCTCCTTAACCGTGCGAGATAGAGCGATTTCGTCGAAATTTTCGACCCACAGGGTATCTAAGGAATGCAATCTTTGCAATTTTCCAAAAATTTTCCCCTCCCCAAAAATGGCGGCCATTTTGAATTTTCGAATTTTTGCCAAAAATGGCAAAACACAAATTTGCTTCTATCTCCTTAACCGTGCGAGATAGAGCGATTTCGTCGAAATTTTCGACCCACAGGGTATCTAAGGAATGTAATATTTGCAATTTTCAAAAAAATTTCCCCTCCCCAAAAATGGCGGCCATTTTGAATTTTCGAATTTTTGCCAAAAATGGCAAAACACAAATTTGCTTCTATCTCCTTAACCGTGCGAGATAGAGCGATTTCGGCAAAATTTTCGATCCACAGGGGATCTAAGGAATGTAATATTTGCAATTTTCCAAAAATTTTCCCCTCCCCAAAAATGGCGGCCATTTTGAATTTTCGAATTTTTGCCAAAAATGGCAAAACACAAATTTGCTTCTATCTCCTTAACCGTGCGAGATAGAGCGATTTCGTCGAAATTTTCGACCCACAGGGTATCTAAGGAATGTAATATTTGCAATTTTCAAAAAAATTTCCCCTCCCCAAAAATGGCGGCCATTTTGAATTTTCGAATTTTTGCCAAAAATGGCAAAACACTAATTTGCTTCTATCTCCTTAACCGTGCGAGATAGAGCGATTTCGGCAAAATTTTCGACACACAGGGTATCTAAGCAATGCAATCTTTGCAATTTTCAAAATATTTTCCCCTCCCCAAAAATGGCGGCCATTTTGAATTTTTGCCAAAAATGGCAAAACACAAATTTGCTTCTATCTCCTTAACCGTGCGAGATAGAGCGATTTCGTCGAAATTTTCGACCCACAGGGTATCTAAGGAATGTAATATTTGCAATTTTCAAAAAATTTTCCCCTCCCCAAAAATGGCGGCCATTTTGAATTTTCGAATTTTTGCCAAAAATGGCAAAACACAAATTTGCTTCTATCTCCTTAACCGTGCGAGATAGAGCGATTTCGTCGAAATTTTCGACCCACAGGGTATCTAAGGAATGCAATCTTTGCAATTTTCCAAAAATTTTCCCCTCCCCAAAAATGGCGGCCATTTTGAATTTTCGAATTTTTGCCAAAAATGGCAAAACACAAATTTGCTTCTATCTCCTTAACCGTGCGAGATAGAGCGATTTCGTCGAAATTTTCGACCCACAGGGTATCTAAGGAATGTAATATTTGCAATTTTCAAAAAAATTTCCCCTCCCCAAAAATGGCGGCCATTTTGAATTTTCGAATTTTTGCCAAAAATGGCAAAACACAAATTTGCTTCTATCTCCTTAACCGTGCGAGATAGAGCGATTTCGGCAAAATTTTCGATCCACAGGGGATCTAAGGAATGTAATATTTGCAATTTTCAAAAAATTTTCCCCTCCCCAAAAATGGCGGCCATTTTGAATTTTCGAATTTTTGCCAAAAATGGCAAAACACAAATTTGCTTCTATCTCCTTAACCGTGCGAGATAGAGCGATTTCGTCGAAATTTTCGACCCACAGGGTATCTAAGGAATGCAATCTTTGCAATTTTCCAAAAATTTTCCCCTCCCCAAAAATGGCGGCCATTTTGAATTTTCGAATTTTTGCCAAAAATGGCAAAACACAAATTTGCTTCTATCTCCTTAACCGTGCGAGATAGAGCGATTTCGTCGAAATTTTCGACCCACAGGGTATCTAAGGAATGTAATATTTGCAATTTTCAAAAAAATTTCCCCTCCCCAAAAATGGCGGCCATTTTGAATTTTCGAATTTTTGCCAAAAATGGCAAAACACAAATTTGCTTCTATCTCCTTAACCGTGCGAGATAGAGCGATTTCGTCGAAATTTTCGACCCACAGGGTATCTAAGGAATGCAATCTTTGCAATTTTCCAAAAATTTTCCCCTCCCCAAAAATGGCGGCCATTTTGAATTTTCGAATTTTTGCCAAAAATGGCAAAACACAAATTTGCTTCTATCTCCTTAACCGTGCGAGATAGAGCGATTTCGTCGAAATTTTCGACCCACAGGGTATCTAAGGAATGTAATATTTGCAATTTTCAAAAAAATTTCCCCTCCCCAAAAATGGCGGCCATTTTGAATTTTCGAATTTTTGCCAAAAATGGCAAAACACAAATTTGCTTCTATCTCCTTAACCGTGCGAGATAGAGCGATTTCGGCAAAATTTTCGATCCACAGGGGATCTAAGGAATGCAATCTTTGCAATTTTCCAAAAATTTTCCCCTCCCCAAAAATGGCGGCCATTTTGAATTTTCGAATTTTTGCCAAAAATGGCAAAACACTAATTTGCTTCTATCTCCTTAACCGTGCGAGATAGAGCGATTTCGGCAAAATTTTAGACGCACAGGGTATCTAAGCAATGCAATCTTTGCAATTTTCAAAAAATTTTCCCCTCCCCAAAAATGGCGGCCATTTTGAATTTTCGAATTTTTGCCAAAAATGGCAAAACACAAATTTGCTTCTATCTCCTTAACCGTGCGAGATAGAGCGATTTCGTCGAAATTTTCGACCCACAGGGTATCTAAGGAATGCAATCTTTGCAATTTTCAAAAAATTTTCCCCTCCCCAAAAATGGCGGCCATTTTGAATTTTCGAATTTTTGCCAAAAATGGCAAAACACAAATTTGCTTCTATCTCCTTAACCGTGCGAGATAGAGCGATTTCGGCAAAATTTTCGACACACAGGGTATCTAACCAATGCAATCTTTGCAATTTTCAAAATATTTTCCCCTCCCCAAAAATGGCGGCCATTTTGAATTTTTGCCAAAAATGGCAAAACACAAATTTGCTTCTATCTCCTTAACCGTGCGAGATAGAGCGATTTCGTCGAAATTTTCGACCCACAGGGTATCTAAGGAATGTAATATTTGCAATTTTCAAAAAATTTTCCCCTCCCCAAAAATGGCGGCCATTTTGAATTTTCGAATTTTTGCCAAAAATGGCAAAACACAAATTTGCTTCTATCTCCTTAACCGTGCGAGATAGAGCGATTTCGTCGAAATTTTCGACCCACAGGGTATCTAAGGAATGCAATCTTTGCAATTTTCCAAAAATTTTCCCCTCCCCAAAAATGGCGGCCATTTTGAATTTTCGAATTTTTGCCAAAAATGGCAAAACACAAATTTGCTTCTATCTCCTTAACCGTGCGAGATAGAGCGATTTCGTCGAAATTTTCGACCCACAGGGTATCTAAGGAATGTAATATTTGCAATTTTCAAAAAAATTTCCCCTCCCCAAAAATGGCGGCCATTTTGAATTTTCGAATTTTTGCCAAAAATGGCAAAACACAAATTTGCTTCTATCTCCTTAACCGTGCGAGATAGAGCGATTTCGGCAAAATTTTCGACCCACAGGGGATCTAAGGAATGCAATCTTTGCAATTTTCCAAAAATTTTCCCCTCCCCAAAAATGGCGGCCATTTTGAATTTTCGAATTTTTGCCAAAAATGGCAAAACACTAATTTGCTTCTATCTCCTTAACCGTGCGAGATAGAGCGATTTCGGCAAAATTTTAGACGCACAGGGTATCTAAGCAATGCAATCTTTGCAATTTTCAAAATATTTTCCCCTCCCCAAAAATGGCGGCCATTTTGAATTTTCGAATTTTTGCCAAAAATGGCAAAACACAAATTTGCTTCTATCTCCTTAACCGTGCGAGATAGAGCGATTTCGTCGAAATTTTCGACCCACAGGGTATCTAAGGAATGCAATCTTTGCAATTTTCCAAAAATTTTCCCCTCCCCAAAAATGGCGGCCATTTTGAATTTTCGAATTTTTGCCAAAAATGGCAAAACACAAATTTGCTTCTATCTCCTTAACCGTGCGAGATAGAGCGATTTCGGCAAAATTTTCGACACACAGGGTATCTAACCAATGCAATCTTTGCAATTTTCAAAATATTTTCCCCTCCCCAAAAATGGCGGCCATTTTGAATTTTTGCCAAAAATGGCAAAACACAAATTTGCTTCTATCTCCTTAACCGTGTGAGATAGAGCGATTTCGTCGAAATTTTCGACCCACAGGGTATCTAAGGAATGTAATATTTGCAATTTTCAAAAAATTTTCCCCTCCCCAAAAATGGCGGCCATTTTGAATTTTCGAATTTTTGCCAAAAATGGCAAAACACAAATTTGCTTCTATCTCCTTAACCGTGCGAGATAGAGCGATTTCGTCGAAATTTTCGACCCACAGGGTATCTAAGGAATGCAATCTTTGCAATTTTCCAAAAATTTTCCCCTCCCCAAAAATGGCGGCCATTTTGAATTTTCGAATTTTTGCCCAAAATGGCAAAACACAAATTTGCTTCTATCTCCTTAACCGTGCGAGATAGAGCGATTTCGTCGAAATTTTCGACCCACAGGGTATCTAAGGAATGTAATATTTGCAATTTTCAAAAAAATTTCCCCTCCCCAAAAATGGCGGCCATTTTGAATTTTCGAATTTTTGCCAAAAATGGCAAAACACAAATTTGCTTCTATCTCCTTAACCGTGCGAGATAGAGCGATTTCGGCAAAATTTTAGACGCACAGGGTATCTAAGCAATGCAATCTTTGCAATTTTCAAAATATTTTCCCCTCCCCAAAAATGGCGGCCATTTTGAATTTTCGAATTTTTGCCAAAAATGGCAAAACACAAATTTGCTTCTATCTCCTTAACCGTGCGAGATAGAGCGATTTCGTCGAAATTTTCGACCCACAGGGTATCTAAGGAATGCAATCTTTGCAATTTTCCAAAAATTTTCCCCTCCCCAAAAATGGCGGCCATTTTGAATTTTCGAATTTTTGCCAAAAATGGCAAAACACAAATTTGCTTCTATCTCCTTAACCGTGCGAGATAGAGCGATTTCGTCAAAATTTTCGACACACAGGGTATCTAACCAATGCAATCTTTGCAATTTTCAAAATATTTTCCCCTCCCCAAAAATGGCGGCCATTTTGAATTTTTGCCAAAAATGGCAAAACACAAATTTGCTTCTATCTCCTTAACCGTGCGAGATAGAGCGATTTCGTCGAAATTTTCGACCCACAGGGTATCTAAGGAATGTAATATTTGCAATTTTCAAAAAATTTTCCCCTCCCCAAAAATGGCGGCCATTTTGAATTTTCGAATTTTTGCCAAAAATGGCAAAACACAAATTTGCTTCTATCTCCTTAACCGTGCGAGATAGAGCGATTTCGTCGAAATTTTCGACCCACAGGGTATCTAAGGAATGCAATCTTTGCAATTTTCCAAAAATTTTCCCCTCCCCAAAAATGGCGGCCATTTTGAATTTTCGAATTTTTGCCAAAAATGGCAAAACACAAATTTGCTTCTATCTCCTTAACCGTGCGAGATAGAGCGATTTCGTCGAAATTTTCGACCCACAGGGTATCTAAGGAATGTAATATTTGCAATTTTCAAAAAAATTTCCCCTCCCCAAAAATGGCGGCCATTTTGAATTTTCGAATTTTTGCCAAAAATGGCAAAACACAAATTTGCTTCTATCTCCTTAACCGTGCGAGATAGAGCGATTTCGGCAAAATTTTCGACCCACAGGGGATCTAAGGAATGCAATCTTTGCAATTTTCCAAAAATTTTCCCCTCCCCAAAAATGGCGGCCATTTTGAATTTTCGAATTTTTGCCAAAAATGGCAAAACACTAATTTGCTTCTATCTCCTTAACCGTGCGAGATAGAGCGATTTCGGCAAAATTTTCGACGCACAGGGTATCTAAGCAATGCAATCTTTGCAATTTTCAAAATATTTTCCCCTCCCCAAAAATGGCGGCCATTTTGAATTTTCGAATTTTTGCCAAAAATGGCAAAACACAAATTTGCTTCTATCTCCTTAACCGTGCGAGATAGAGCGATTTCGTCGAAATTTTCGACCCACAGGGTATCTAAGGAATGCAATCTTTGCAATTTTCAAAAAATTTTCCCCTCCCCAAAAATGGCGGCCATTTTGAATTTTCGAATTTTTGCCAAAAATGGCAAAACACAAATTTGCTTCTATCTCCTTAACCGTGCGAGATAGAGCGATTTCGGCAAAATTTTCGACACACAGGGTATCTAACCAATGCAATCTTTGCAATTTTCAAAATATTTTCCCCTCCCCAAAAATGGCGGCCATTTTGAATTTTTGCCAAAAATGGCAAAACACAAATTTGCTTCTATCTCCTTAACCGTGCGAGATAGAGCGATTTCGTCGAAATTTTCGACCCACAGGGTATCTAAGGAATGTAATATTTGCAATTTTCAAAAAATTTTCCCCTCCCCAAAAATGGCGGCCATTTTGAATTTTCGAATTTTTGCCAAAAATGGCAAAACACAAATTTGCTTCTATCTCCTTAACCGTGCGAGATAGAGCGATTTCGTCGAAATTTTCGACCCACAGGGTATCTAAGGAATGCAATCTTTGCAATTTTCAAAAAATTTTCCCCTCCCCAAAAATGGCGGCCATTTTGAATTTTCGAATTTTTGCCAAAAATGGCAAAACACAAATTTGCTTCTATCTCCTTAACCGTGCGAGATAGAGCGATTTCGTCGAAATTTTCGACCCACAGGGTATCTAAGGAATGTAATATTTGCAATTTTCAAAAAAATTTCCCCTCCCCAAAAATGGCGGCCATTTTGAATTTTCGAATTTTTGCCAAAAATGGCAAAACACAAATTTGCTTCTATCTCCTTAACCGTGCGAGATAGAGCGATTTCGGCAAAATTTTCGACCCACAGGGGATCTAAGGAATGCAATCTTTGCAATTTTCCAAAAATTTTCCCCTCCCCAAAAATGGCGGCCATTTTGAATTTTCGAATTTTTGCCAAAAATGGCAAAACACTAATTTGCTTCTATCTCCTTAACCGTGCGAGATAGAGCGATTTCGGCAAAATTTTAGACGCACAGGGTATCTAAGCAATGCAATCTTTGCAATTTTCAAAATATTTTCCCCTCCCCAAAAATGGCGGCCATTTTGAATTTTCGAATTTTTGCCAAAAATGGCAAAACACAAATTTGCTTCTATCTCCTTAACCGTGCGAGATAGAGCGATTTCGTCGAAATTTTCGACCCACAGGGTATCTAAGGAATGCAATCTTTGCAATTTTCAAAAAATTTTCCCCTCCCCAAAAATGGCGGCCATTTTGAATTTTCGAATTTTTGCCAAAAATGGCAAAACACAAATTTGCTTCTATCTCCTTAACCGTGCGAGATAGAGCGATTTCGGCAAAATTTTCGACACACAGGGTATCTAAGCAATGCAATCTTTGCAATTTTCAAAATATTTTCCCCTCCCCAAAAATGGCGGCCATTTTGAATTTTTGCCAAAAATGGCAAAACACAAATTTGCTTCTATCTCCTTAACCGTGCGAGATAGAGCGATTTCGTCGAAATTTTCGACCCACAGGGTATCTAAGGACTGTAATATTTGCAATTTTCAAAAAATTTTCCCCTCCCCAAAAATGGCGGCCATTTTGAATTTTCGAATTTTTGCCAAAAATGGCAAAACACAAATTTGCTTCTATCTCCTTAACCGTGCGAGATAGAGCGATTTCGTCGAAATTTTCGACCCACAGGGTATCTAAGGAATGCAATCTTTGCAATTTTCAAAAAATTTTCCCCTCCCCAAAAATGGCGGCCATTTTGAATTTTCGAATTTTTGCCAAAAATGGCAAAACACAAATTTGCTTCTATCTCCTTAACCGTGCGAGATAGAGCGATTTCGGCAAAATTTTAGACACACAGGGTATCTAACCAATGCAATCTTTGCAATTTTCAAAATATTTTCCCCTCCCCAAAAATGGCGGCCATTTTGAATTTTTGCCAAAAATGGCAAAACACAAATTTGCTTCTATCTCCTTAACCGTGCGAGATAGAGCGATTTCGTCGAAATTTTCGACCCACAGGGTATCTAAGGAATGTAATATTTGCAATTTTCAAAAAATTTTCCCCTCCCCAAAAATGGCGGCCATTTTGAATTTTCGAATTTTTGCCAAAAATGGCAAAACACAAATTTGCTTCTATCTCCTTAACCGTGCGAGATAGAGCGATTTCGTCGAAATTTTCGACCCACAGGGTATCTAAGGAATGCAATCTTTGCAATTTTCCAAAAATTTTCCCCTCCCCAAAAATGGCGGCCATTTTGAATTTTCGAATTTTTGCCAAAAATGGCAAAACACAAATTTGCTTCTATCTCCATAACCGTGCGAGATAGAGCGATTTCGTCGAAATTTTCGACCCACAGGGTATCTAAGGAATGTAATATTTGCAATTTTCAAAAAAATTTCCCCTCCCCAAAAATGGCGGCCATTTTGAATTTTCGAATTTTTGCCAAAAATGGCAAAACACAAATTTGCTTCTATCTCCTTAACCGTGCGAGATAGAGCGATTTCGGCAAAATTTTCGACCCACAGGGGATCTAAGGAATGCAATCTTTGCAATTTTCCAAAAATTTTCCCCTCCCCAAAAATGGCGGCCATTTTGAATTTTCGAATTTTTGCCAAAAATGGCAAAACACTAATTTGCTTCTATCTCCTTAACCGTGCGAGATAGAGCGATTTCGGCAAAATTTTCGACGCACAGGGTATCTCAGCTTTCGTCAAAATTTTCGACCCACAGGGTATCTGAGCATTGTACTCTTGGTAATTTCTAAAATATTTTCCCCTCCCCAAAAATGGCGGCCATTTTGAATTTTCGAATTTTTGCCAAAAATGGCAAAACACAAATTTGCTTCTATCTCCTTAACCATGCGAGATAGAGCGATTTCGTCGAAATTTTCAACCCACAGGGTATCTAAGGAATGTAATCTTTGCAATTTTCAAAAAATTTTCCCCTCCCCAAAAATGGCAGCCATTTTGAATTTTCGAATTTTTGCCCAAAATGGAAAAACACAAACTGGCCTTAACCGTGCAAAATAGAGTTATTTTGTTGAAATTTTCGACCCATAGGGTATCTAAGAAATGTACTCTTGGCAATTTTCAAAAAAATTTCCTTTTCCCAATAATGGCGGCCATTTTGAATTTTCAAATTTTTGCCAAAAATAGAAAAACAGGAATTGGCTTCTATCTTCTTAACCGTGCAAGATAGAGTGATTTCGTCAAAATTTTCAACCCAACCAATGCAAAAAGGCATGAAGCTGAAATAAATTACATCTACACTATCAAATATTTAAGCATCATTGATATATTTTACAAATGAAACAGGGTCTTGTAAGACTACTGTACAATTTGGGCAAAAGGTTCATGGGTGGACATTACACATGATAATGTGTGTTCTTCTATGCTATCCTGTTTCTATTCGCATCTACTATCAACAGGGCGGCCTATTTCTAGTTTAAGACAATTATCAGAAATTGATGCAGTAGCTTTTTTGGAAAGAAATGTTTCCTCAGTAATTTTTACACAAGTCCTATTGAAGATGGTGAGAAAAAATTTGCAACCGTAGAGCACTTCTACCAATTTAAAAAAGCCACGTACTTCAACGATGCTTCGACTGCCGCAGCAATTCTAGGAGCCAAGACCCCAGAGAAATCTAAAGCTCTTGGGTATCTAGTGAAAGATTATGAAGAGGAACTATGGCATAAAGTAGCCCCGCAAGTTATGTTTAATGGCTGCCTCAAAAAATTCCAACAGTATCCTCAGCTTGCAGAGAGCCTGAAAAAGTTAAAAGGTGGAATTATTGAAGCAAACCCGAAAGATGTTTTTTTTTCATGTGGACTAGCACTCCACAGCCCACACATCATGGACAAAACAAGGTGGCCTGGTAAAAACATTCTTGGAAACATCTTGTGTCAGGTTAGGGACACACTAGACACTGCAGATACAGAAACCTGAAATATCAGTCCATATACCACTAACAAATATATAAAGTTAACAATAAATTCAATTTAGTACGTTAGCTTATTGCTAATTAATAAATTGTGCCGCTGTTTAATAACAGCCTCCATAAATTGTATTGGATACTAGATTACTAGTAGTTGTTTTAAGTTGAGTCTATAATTTGAACATGCATAATTACACCAGCTTGCCGCTAAACAACAGATCGTTATAAAAATACAGCCTACTTTATGAAGTGAATATGTATACATATACTTGCCTGCTTCTAGTAAATAAATGCTGATGTATAATATGAGCATAATTGTTATATATAGAAATTATATAGAATTGTTACATGTATTATTTAACAGAACAAATATCAGTTATAGTGTCCTTCTAAAGGGACTAATTTGAATGAACACAGGCGCTCTATCAAAACTCTGTAAAATAGTTGTGTAAATTGAACTGGCATGTTGCTAGTTAATAAATTGTGCTTGTAACAGTGTAAAATAATTATACTATGGGAATTGGTATAAGTACACTAGTCTGTTGTTTGTTAACAAACCGTGCTGCTGTATAATAACAGTACAAGTGACAGTCAACAAAATCTGTGCCTCAGTCTAATAACAGTACAAGTGATATTTATAGATAGTTGGCGTGTTGCTAGTTAATAAATGGTGCTTGCAACAGTGTAAGATATTGATATTAATTGAATTGTTATAAGCTTACCAGCTTGTTGCTAGACCTTTAACAAAAACTGCTTGCAACAGTGTAAGATATTGATATTAATTGAATTGTTATAAGCTCACCAGCTTGTTGCTAGACCGTTAACAAAAACTGTGCTGCAGTTTAGCAGCACAATTAAATTTAGCAGCTTGTGTTAAGTAGTTAATACTTAACAGTACAAATGCTACAATTTCATAGTGTGCTGCTAGATATTTATACTAATTATATGGGTAGAAGTACACTAGCTTGTTGCTAGATAACTAACTGTACCATTGTCTAACAACAGTAAAGGTTAACAAAAACTGTGCTACAGTCTAATAACCGTACAAGTGATATATATGTATATAGAGAAGCAGTGAATACTTGACAGTATAAATGCTGCAAGGTTGTAGCACGTTGCTAGTTATTATATTGTGCTCGCAACAGTGCAAGATATTTATATTAACTGTACTGGTATAAGTACACTAGTGTGTTGCTAGTTAATGGATCGTGCTTGTGGCAGTGCAAGATATTTATATTAATTGTATGGGTAGAAGTACACTAGCTTGTTGCTAGATAACAAACTGTATCATTGTTTAACAGTAAAGGTTAACAAAAAAATGTGCCACAGTCTAATAACAGTACAAGAGATATATATGTATATAGAGAAGCAGTGAATACTTGACAGTATAAATGCTGCAATGTTGTAGCACGTTGCTAGTTATTATATTGTGCTCGCAACAGTGCAAGATATTTATATTGACTGTACTGGTATAAGTTCACTAGCTTGTTGCCAGATAGCTTTTTTTTTTTGTTCTATGCATACTAACACGATACTAGTTAACAGCGTAGGGGTGATATACACCATGCCATTGTTAAATAGCAGTTCAAAAGATACATATGGACAATTAATACTCAATAGTGTAAATGTTACTTATAAAATAAGATATTAGTTAATTCTTATTAGTATGCAAAACAAATATTTTAATTAAAAAAAAAAAAAAAGAAAAAGAAAAAATGGCACATGCAAATTAGTTTAGTTTATAAAACATGCTATTATACAACTACATGGAATAATAGAAGCTATCGAACTTAGACATAATCTCTGTCGAAATATATTAACTAACCAGCCAGCAGGAATGTCCGAAATAGTACTGGATAATAAAAGCACCAGGTCCATAAGTAATAATATTAATAGTAGAGTCACAATTTTAGACAATTGAATATAAACTTCATATATTCTTTACCAAACATGATACTGTTGGCTTTGACATACTCATGAAATTGAAGAATCCCCTTGTTCACATTATCCACGCTAAACAACTCATTCTATTCTCAATTCAATAATTTTTGTTCCTCATATAGCTTCATTTATTTCCTGTACCATGTTTTTTTTCATTTCTCATTTCATTTTTTTACTTTCTTTTCTCCAAAAAAAGTGTTACGTTTGTGCAATTTTTCTTGTATTGTTGATGAACTTGTGTGTGGAAACAACAAAAGGTCGTTATCATATTTACTTTGTTATAGGTGAGCTGCAGTTCTGCAAAACAATAGTAATGCATAGTGTATGTGTCTATATACAGTTTTAATGCTAGGGGTCTAGCCAACAAAGGCAAGCGAGTTGCCACTTTTAGTTGGCTGAAAACAAAAAGGTCTGGTATATTTTTTATTCAAGAAACTCACTCTATTGAACAACTAGAAAAAATCTGGAGGCAGCAATGGGATGGTCCAATATTTTTTCAACATGGGAAATCCAATAGCAGAGGAGTGGCTATCCTTGTTACAAAAAACATAGACTTTGTAGTAAATACTATTGATAGTGCTGATGATGGAAGATTTTTGTTAATAGATTGCGCTATCTTTGGGACCAAATACATTCTAGTAAATATTTATGCGCCAACCATCGATAAGCGAACAGAACAAACTGATTTTGGTTCCTTTTTATTTTCTAAGCTTGAAAAATTTTTGGGATGTAATATCATAGTTGGTGGTGACTTTAATACAAATATTGAGAGGCTAAAAATTTCAACTAAGAATTTTCCAGCAAACTACGATGATTATATCCTAAATACAATAGAAATTTTAGACCTAGTTGATATCTGGAAATTACAACATCCTGATACAGACAGATATACAAGACATGAAAAAACTAGGTACGGATTCAGACAATCTAGGATTGATTTTTTTCTTGTACCCAGCTTTTTGGAATTTACTATAGATCATACTGATATTATACCTGGTTTTAGATCCGACCATAGTTTACTTTCACTAACACTTAATGTTGAGGATACACCTACTCGAGGCCCGGGTCTATGGAAATTAAATATAAGTCTATTGCAAAATGAGGACTATGTTGATCTCATAAAACAGACCATTCATCGTGCTAAACAAGATAGTGAAAACCTAACTGATAAATCATTAATATGGGATTACATTAAATGCAGAATTCGAACTGAAAGTATAAGCTATGCCATTGCCAAAAAACGTAAAGATAACACTCATATAGAAAAGCTAAATCTTAAACTTAATGAGTTACAAGAAATCTGTGATTGTACCCCTACCCCTCAAGTCTTGAACGAAATGGATACTGTTAAAGCAGACATTGAACACTACTTCAACGAAAGGGCACGAGGAAGCATAATTCGATCCAGATGTAAAATAGTTGATGAAGATGAAAAACCGTCGAAATATTTTCTAAATCTTGAGAAATCAAACCAAATGAAAAGGAACATTCGCACACTAATGTATAAAGGTGAACGCATTACAAATCAAAAAAAGATTTTGACCATACAGCGTGAATTTTATGAAAAGCTATATTCCCAAGATAGTAATTATACACTCAATGAATATAATAATTTCCTACAAAAAATAACATTTCCAACCATCTCACAAGAAACCAAAGCTACTTGTGAGGCTAAAATTACTCTTGATGAAATAAAGAGATGCCATTAATGACCTACCGAACAATAAATCCCCTGGTACAGATGGACTTCCTATTGAATTCTACAAGTTTTTTGGCAATGACATCTTAGACATACTGAGCAAAAGTTTTGAGAATAGTTTTGAGCTAGGCCATTTAAGTAATAGTCAAAGAAAAGGTGTTCTCTGTCTCATCCCTAAAAAAGGAAAAGATTTAACAAAGATAGAATCTTGGCGTCCATTATCAATCTTAAACACCGACTATAAAATCTTAACCAAAGTTCTAGCCAAAAGATTAAAAAAAACACTTCCAGAAGTCATCAATCCTGATCAAATTGGCTACATGCAGAATCGATATTATGGTGAAAACATAAGGCTTATTAACGATATCATAAACTACTGTCAAATAACAAGAAAACCAGCGGTTATATTATTGATAGATTTTGAAAAGGCCTTCGATACCATATGTTGGGACTTTTTAAAGTGTTGCTTAGAATACTATGGTTTCGGTACAAATTTCAAAAAGTGGATTGCCACCCTCTACCAAAACATCGAAAGTTGTGTTACGAATAATGGATACCAATCTGAGTATTTTCAGTTGTCAAGAGGTATTAGGCAAGGCTGCCCTTTAAGTGCACTCCTATTTTTGTTGGCTACTGAAGTAGTTGCTATAATAATGCGTAATCTAGACTGCATACATGGAATTAATATAAATAAAACATGTATAAAATTATGTCAACTAGCTGATGATATGACTTTATTTGTTGAAGATATTGACTCAATATGTCATGCATTTTCTGTGTTTGAAGAATTTTACAGATATGCAGGCTTGAAGCTCAATAAGGCAAAGACTGAAGCAATTATTATTTATAATGATGGGTCACTTCTACAAAAAAAATTAGGAATCAGCTAGTCTAAACCACCTTTCAAAACCTTGGGTACTTATTTTTCCACGGACTTTGAAGAAGCTAAGTTACTTAACATTAATGACAGACTTGACAAAATTAAAAGTATAATAACTATATGGAAGGGGAGGGCCCTAACATTGAAGGGTAAAATAACAATTATAAAATCATTAATAGTCCCTCATATACTAACACTGGTCTCATGTCTCTCACCAAGTGAAAAGCTAATTTCAGATATAGAGAGTCTTGTTACCGAATTTGTATGGAACCACCAAAAGGCACTAATTGCCAAAAATACATTAATACAACCTATAAGCCGGGGTGGCCTAAAAATGCCTTGTATTAAGAAGATTGTTCAGACATCTCAAATTATGTGGGTTAAGAGACTTACAAATCCCATTAATGCAAAATGGAAACAGCTATCCTGGTTTCTTTTAAATATAGAGCCCCAATTTATTTTTAAAAAAAGGTTATATTGTGCGATTGAAAAAAAACCAGCCACCAAATATTACCAAGACCTGCTTCGTAATTGGTACGACCTTATAAGTTTTGAGCCTGCAAGACTGTGTGAATTATTGCAAGAACACCTTTTTCAAAATGATTTGTTCCATATTGGAGGAAAATGGATATTTAATGAATATAAAGACTTAGATAATAAAGGAATTAATCTGGTTAAACATTTTGTCAAAGACAATGGAACACTTTATCAAAGATGTGAATTTCAAGATAGGTATAATATTAATATTGATGCCATGAAATATAATAAGATTACCAGTGTAATACAAACTAAATTGAATAATCTGCCCAAAATAGAGCCATGTTCCTATGATTTACCCAAACAATGTTTGAAAGATTTAAGTAAAATAAAGAGTCGACACGTCTACAATTATTACATTAGTAGATGCTACTTGAATCCCAGTAGCCAAAATAAATGGGTAGAATACTATCCCTTTCTTGAAAAAGTAAAATGGACACAAATTTACACACTGCCTTCAAAAATTGTAAAAGATTCATATCTGATAAGTTTTCAGTTTAAAATAATCCACAGAATATTCAACTGTAACTATAAACTCTTTGTATGGAAAATAAAACAGTCCCCGCAGTGCCCAATATGCGAACATATTGATAATCTGGAACACTATTTTTATTACTGTGAGTCTTCCAAACTGTTTTGGGTTCAAGTTGAAGCATGGCTCAAAGAAAAACTTCTAGTTAATTTTAATTTTACCGTTCTAGAGATATTGCTGGGTGTTATAAATATTGATAAAAGTCTTTTCTATACAATAAATTACATCATCCTCCATGGAAAATACTTTATAAAGGAATGTAAGAAAAACGAAAAGGAGTTAAGTTTATATTGATACATGTATCTTTTAAAAGATCGGTTAAACATTGACATAGTCTTACATAAAAACCAAGAAAACTACATTGCTTTTAAAGAAAAGTTCAGTTGTCTCATTGAAATGTTACAATTGTAATGAATAAATAATACGCATATAGTAAATAGTACTATATCTTTATTTCAGTAAACACTGATATAAAAGTATACTCACCTGACTTGAATCTGTAATATCCACACACGTCGCTTCATTTCAATATCTGTTGCATATATGTTTTTGTTTAAAAATTACTACATTTGTTGAATGATAATTTTTAATGTAATAGATATGTATGTTTTTTTTTTTCTGTATCATATGCATTGTAACACACCAAAAAGAAAAAAAAAAAAAAAAAAAAATCTTAACTTGTTTTATTACACCACTATAAAATATGGTCTAGTGTCTGCATCTGTCGGTGTGTGTGTCCTGTGCCCACTTCCTTGTATTCTTGTTATACAAAGCCTATTATAAGCCTCACTGGTGACACTGTGTGTATAAACACTTGCATTGGACTTTCCAATCCATAATGTGTGGCATCTTGCGTAAGATAAGTCTGCAGTCACTGTCCATAACATTACAAACTTCATAACACAATAGAGTGACATCACAGTCACCTCTGCAAGGACACTCTACCAATGTAAAACTTTAATTTTGTTGGTCAAGAGTACTTTTAGATTATTCAAATATGTCCACACTATTAGCTCATTCATCTTTGGTAGAAATTTAAAATCCCATGAGATTTTAGCAACATTGTCATTCTCTTCTTTTCCTTACCAAAAATACTGTATATTGCATATTCATGTTCTATTTCCATGTAGCTGCAGACTTGTGTTGATGTTTTTGAATCCCTAGTGAAGAAGTACTTGGATTTGTACCAGGCATCCTTTGATGCTGATCAGGCTTCTCTAACCAGCTTGCAGTTGTATCCTTTACCAACGAAGTATTGAAGTTTAAGTCTTTATCAAATGTTACAGTTGGAGTTTTACTGTTCAGAGGTCATATTAGGGCAGGTCTACAGTGTCAGCAGGTGTATTTTAACCCACAACCCACAGAGGTGAAGGTCAAGTGGTTAAATAGGCCACTTGTCAACCACCTGGCCACTGACATCTTATTTCTGATTTGTTTTGAAGTTTTCAATTTTATTACTTACTATCCATTTATTCTGGCATCTTTCAACAACTGGAAATTTTATGTCAGCTGACATTATGGCATCACTCTGCGACCTCTGTGTACTCGTCAAATGTGAACGACTTCTCCTTAAACTACAAGGCCCAGGTAATTTTAAAAGATACCTTATCTATCTAGGATGAAAAAGTGTTCAAGGCATGCAGATCTGTTTGTTTGTCTGTTCCCCAGAGCCATTTCAAGTGAGGTACCCCCCACCCAAAGTGGAAAAATTTCAAGACTTTATCCCAATTTTCTCATTGACTATTGCAGGGATTTCTGCAGGGTACTTTGTTTTATGTATTATTCATGTATTTATGAATCAGCTATAACATAGTAAAATTGCAAACCTTTAGCTCACGGCATAGCTGAGTAATAGCTACTTTGAGGTTTTCATTGTTGAGTAAATCAGTTGTAACTTGAAAAGTATTGCATTTAGAGAATTTTGTTGAAATATGTTTTTCACCTACTTTTGAATCAGCTATAACATGGTAAAATTGCAGACCTGTAGCTCATGGCATAGCTGAGCAATAGCTGTTTTCAGGTTCTCACTGTTGAGTAAATCAGTTGAAACTTGAAAAATATTACATTTACATTATTCTGTTTAAATATGTTGTTCACCAACTTTTGGGTCAGCTACAACATAGTAAAATTGAAGATACGTAGCTCATGTCATGGCTGAGCAACAGCTACTTTCAGGTTCTCACTGTTAAGTAAATCAGTTGTAACTTGAAAAGTATTGCATTTACAGTAGTTTGTTTAAATAGGTTGTTCACCTACTTTTGGGTCAGCTACAGCATAGAAAAATTGCAGACCTGTACCTCATTCCCTAGCTGAGCAATAGCTACTTTGAGGTTCTTACTGTTGAGTAAATCAGTTGTAACTTGAAAACTATTGCATTTAGAGTATTTTGTTTTAGTATGTCATTCACCAATTTTTGGGTTAGCTATAACATAGTAAAATTGCAGACCTGTAGCTCACTGCATAGCTGAGTAATAGCTACTTTGAGGTTCTCACTGTTGAGCAAATCAGTTGTAACTCGAAAAGTATTGCATTTATACTATTTTGTTTAAATATGTTTTCCACCTACATTTTACTCCTTTACAATTAACTTGGTACTTTACTTCTGAATCCATTTGCAGGACAAAACTTTTGTGTCCTTTTCTTCTTTCACTTCTACTCTGAAACTCAAAACACACAGTCAGCTGACACAGAGCACGTTCACGGGCTCTGATCGCTTGTTAGAATTAAGTTAATGGTGACAAGTATTTGTATATTGTTGAAAGGTATTGTTGCAGTGTAATCTTTTACATGTAGTTTTAATGTTAATGATCATATTGCCAAAACTTGTAGTCAATCAGTTCACCATATTTGCATTGATATATTTACATACACAGTACTTGAGTCTGCTTAAAATGTAATAATTTACAGCACAAAAGAAGCTTTCAAACAATGTGAGACAAACAGACTGAGTTTTGGCTCATGAATGTGTTTTTGTAGATTTACAGCATTTGAAGTTCCTTAACTTAAGAAAGATTAAAACAGAATTGCCAAGCTGTAATTTACATCATAGAAACCATAATAGCCAAGGCCAAAGGGTAAGAGACTGTCCTTTAATATTTGTTTAATAGTGTGACCCTTTTGATGTTGTTTTGTGGTATTCAAAATTATGTATGCCTTCGAAATTACAATAATTATATCTATAAAACAGGAGCATCAAGGCATGCTAGTTCATAAAATATTTTTCATTTAACAGTAAAAGATATCTTCTCTGTGTCAACAGTTTTTTTCATTTTATGGGTTTTTTTGGCAGTTAGCAACCTTTAGAATGCAACCCTAAATACTTATTGTTTCATATTTTTAGAGCAGACTCAATTTCAGTAAAAATAAACTTTAGCTGACCAGAATTATATGTTTTCTAAATAAATCCTCATAACAGATAATTGTGTTTTAAGTGTATTAAGAGATACCTCGTATTACATTATTACTTTGTAGAACATTAGGGAAGGTTGAGATACTGAGACTACCGACTATCCAGCAGCAAGGGTCACTGGGTGCACAACAACATCTACAACAAGTTCTGTATGATGATCTGTTGACACAACTCAAATCTGCATGCATGACTGAGTCTGCCCTGCCACTCAGCTATCATGTAAGTAGGACATATAAAGGTGTAAAGGAAATTGAGTTAAGATGTGAAGTAAAGCCCTTTTAAGTGGAGCTCTCTTGTGTAGAATTCCTTATTAGATAAACCAGGAAAACATCCCGAATGACATATACAGAAAAAATATTAACAATTTAATTACCCAGTTTATTGGCCTTTTTGCCACTTTCAAGCCCTATAGCTGTCATACTATGTGTCTGATGGAGCTCAAATCTCATCTGGGAATATATTAATATGTTCTTTGTACATGTGCCAAAAATAAAGGCTTTAAATATACCCTGTGTATGAGGACCATAAACACCCACCTGAGACACCCTTTTATTGACCTTTTTCACATATTTTGCCCTGTCACTTAGAAATCGTATGTCTGACAAGTATCAAACCATATTAGATACAACTTCTATATGTAATTTTTATTGCGTTAATACATCCTATCCAATGGACAATTGCTTTACCGGTCGGCGCGACCGGTCCCGCCAAACGACAGAAAAAGTCATTCTGTATAAAATACCGGCAGGACCGGTCACAGAGTGTACATTCGCCAGGTGTCGCCTCGTGCATACTTCCTGTCTAGACAGAATGACGTCACGGCGTCTTTTTCGTTTGGCGCGAGAGTGTACGGACGTGTTTTTTGCAGTGTGTGTGTAACCTTAGAATTTTAAAGACTACTACCAACTTTCATTTTATTTTACTCTATAAAGAATATTTATTGCTTCTGGAGTTGTTATGGCGTCCCCTGGACAAAAGAGAGGGTCGTGTGGCCATGTTATGGCTCTGTTTGATTCACATCTTAAATGTGCACGCTGCCGTGATAAGGGTATTGGTGACGACCCTTGTGTTAAGAAGAAACAGTGCCAGATTTGTGACAATCTATCTGAACAACAGAAGCTACAGTTGGCCACCCCTACCTACAGGGTGAGAAAAGAACTTCAGAAGAAATCTAGCTCTCCCTCCCATTCCGTAGACCCAGCTGACGTTACTGTTATACAGAAGGTTGAGAGCAAGGGCGACGTTAGTGATAGAGGCGAAACTCCCAGTAAAAAGGCCAAAAAGTCCTCTCACAAGTCCCCTACCAAGAAGAAACCCAGCAAAACGCCTGTTGATTTCCAGTCTGACCTGAAATGTATGGACGATAAGTGGTCAGAGCGTTTTGCCCGCCTTGAGGCGTTATTCCTTGCAAAGAGCTTCCAAGTTCCGGTTGAACCGGTCAAGGGTACAGAAGTAGTGGTTTCTGATAGGCCTTTCATTCCACCTGACCAGTCTACTAGTGTTACCGGTGAGAAGCAGCTTCCCGGTGCAGCCAGCAAGAAAGATGTTGTGACAGCCACCCGACCTGTTGAGGTCCCCGGTGCTGTGCTGGCCACCCAGCCTGTTGAGGCTCCTGGTGCTGCACCCGTTCATCTGACTGAGCAGACGTCTAATCTCCCTGCAGCAGTGCACAGACCCGAGGTCCAGCCCCCAGGTCCTGCTGCTCAACCGGTTACATCTCTCTCTCAACAATCCAGCTCTTTAACCGGTACTACAGTTCCCCTTGAGGAACCGGAAATGCTTACGGACCACCTTAGTGACAGGCCGTCCAGTTTGGCTGATGAGGGTGAAATTTCTGACTTGGGTTCTACAGGTCAAGATCATGAGGATTTCTCTGAGGTGGATCAAGAGCTTACTGCTGAGCAGAATTATAGGGAAACGTTGAGAGGTGTTAGGTCATTCATGGCTTGGAATGACATTCCGGAATTTGATTCCTCATCTGGCTCACAGGATGACAACCCCTTTACCGGGTCAAAAGTTTCTCACACCGGAAAGGTATCTGTGAAAGTTCCGGTCGATGAATGGTTATGTAGGAAAATGGAGAAGCTCAACATAACCGTTCAAGAAGGATACCCATCACGTACTTCTGAAAATGCCGGACTATCTAGAGACCAGTTTGTTAAACCACCTAAGACTCTGAGATGGTACAACATGCATTGTGAAAAGAAAGATTTTTCCCGGTCAAAAGTTTATAATTGGACTAATGAACCGGCCAGATTAAACAGTACTTTCTCCAGAATAGCAAACAGATCTCTGCCTTCTGCACCGGCTTCTAGACCCGTATCCCAGGACAGTTTAAGGAAGTGGGAACGTGCTGCACGTGATCAATCATATATGTGTAATCAAGCTGCAGCTTTTAGCCGGTGTCTCACCAAGGTTCAAGACAATATGGTGGCTCAGTTAAAGTTAATCCAAAGTGTAACTTCCAAAGGGAAATCTGCTTCAAAGATCACCCAAGCTGCTGACGAATTGGACTTCTTAGTTACTTTCAATCGCAGCATCACACAAGCAATGGCTCGTACCATGCAAGATTTGTCAGAGGGGGTGTTTGTTAATGTGGCCAACTTGACACTTGCGAGACGTGACAGCTACCTGGATTTTCTCAAGATTGGCATAAAGCAAGATACCTTAACTTCTCTGAGAACTGCCCCACTTCATCTCAGTGCTTTGTTCCCCGACCACATTATCTCCAAAGCTGAGGAAGAAATCAGACATTTCGAGGACAAACGTACTGCTGGCCCCTCTCAGAGGAAACCCCAACGTTTCCACCCGTACTCCCAGCCTCAGAGGCAACAGCAAGATACGGACCGGAAACAGGGTCTACCAGCTTGGAAACAACTGGGAAACAGAAGGCGTGGTCAGAGATCCCACCGGGGCAGGGGTGCCTCTTCATTTGTCCCACGACCTGCCAAGACGCAGAAGCAATATAAATGACAGTTACTGTGTTCAGCCTGTGACCGGAATTTTAATGCCTTGTCAAGCCGGTCAGACAGGGGCTTCTGTGTCAAGTGTAATGAGAGATCAAAGGTTAAAAGTGACCGGAAAGGACTGTTTTTCAAAGACAAGAACTCATTTACCTGTGTCTTATCATGTTGTTTCACATGTACCTTTTGCAGGAGGGTTGCCGCAAAAGAAAGGCATAATTCCCGAACGTCAAAGATCAATAAAATCTGTGAAAGGTGTTTCCTGTGTAAATCACTTGAGTTCTGTACAAAATGTCACAAATGTCCCACTTGTTGTACCACATCCTCCTGTAGGGTCAAGATTGCACAAGTTTTGGGAAAAATGGGCAGCCCTAGGCGTCAACCCCAAAGTGGTTTCAGTCCTCAGAGAGGGCTATATCCTACCCTTCCGGTCCAGACCTTATCTGACAAGAGAACCGACAATAACAAGCTGTTATGTAGACCCCCACAGGAACAGCTACCTGTTGGAGGCATCAGCTCCTAAACAAGAATGCTGTAGAACTAGTACAAAATCCGCAATCCCTGGGGTTTTACAACCGGTTGTTCCTTGTACCAAAACCCAACAACCGGTGGCGCCCCATCTTGGATCTGAGCAAATTAAACAATTTTCTAAAAACCAAAACCTTCAAGATGGAGACCCCAGAGACAATACGGACCTCTCTCCAGACAGGAGAGTGGGTGACCTCCATAGACTTCAAAGACGCGTACTTCCATGTACCCATAAACAGTCAGTCCAGGAAGTACATGCGTTTTCACATCCAAGGCAAGACTTATCAATTCAAGGCACTTCCATTTGGTCTGTCCACAGCTCCTTTGGAGTTCACAGTGATAGCCAAAGAGGTCAAGTGGCTAGCCATGAGACAGGGTATAAGGATCCACCAGTACCTAGACGACTGGTTGGTCAGGGCCAGGTCCCTCCAGGTTTGTCGTCAACAGACACAGAGCCTAGTGACACTTTGCAAGGACCTGGGATGGTTAGTGAATCAGGAAAAATCAGAGCTGGAACCGAAACAAATTTTCAATTTCGTAGGCTACCAGTTCGACCTGAAACAAGGCAGGGTCAGACCCACCCAAGAACGTTGGCAGGGTCTACAGGTCAAGATACGGGAGATATTAGCTTCTCCAGTGTGCCCGGTCCGGAACTTTATGTCACTGATCGGGTTACTCACTGCCACAGAAAAACAGGTTCATATGGGCAGATTACACATGAGGCCTATACAGTGGCACCTCAAGAACAATTGGAGGATACCGGAAACGTTGGACAAGACCATCCCCATTCCAAGATCACTTCACCCACATCTGAAATGGTGGCTGGAGGAAGACAATGTTATCAAAGGTCAAACCCTACACCCTCTAGCACATGCTCTGCAAATCTTTACAGACGCATCAAAAGAAGGGTGGGGCGCTCACTTAAACGAACTTATGGCAAGGGGACGTTGGTCACTACCAGAGAGCAAGCTGCACATAAACTACCTAGAGTTAAAAGCAGTCCTTCTGGCCTTAAAAGAGTTTCAAACCCTCTGTGCAAACAGATTGGTTCTCATAGCTACCGACAACACCAGCATACCAAACCTAGTGTCTCAGCCATTCAACCAGGTCCTTCACAGGAACCTGTCGAATCTGAACCTGCATGCCTGGCTCCTAGAGCCTCAGCAATCAAGGAACAGGGGTTCTCTGAGGCAGTGGCAGCACGAATTGAGGCTCCTCAAAGAGGATCAACCAGATCTGTCTATGAGGCAAAGTGGTCCATTTTTACAAAGTGGTGCATCAGTAATCAGCTGGACTTCAGAGCACCACCTCTAAAGGCCATAGCGGATTTCTTACTGTACTTGTTTCAGGAAAGGAAATTACAACCAGGCACAATAGATGGTTATAGATCAGCCATTGCTGACAAATTGGGTAATGTACCAGTAAATGTCAGCAAGGATGAAAACCTCACCCGTCTCCTGGATAGTTTCCATAGAGACAGACCCAAGGGTAGGAGGGGTATACCCTCCTGGAACCTGTCCCTGGTCTTACACCAGCTGACAAAAGCACCATTTGAACCCCTTAAGGAGGCCTCCCTAAAACACTTGACCTTCAAGACTGTTTTTCTGATGGCCCTAGGTTCGGGTAAACGCAGGAGTGAGATCCATGCCTGGCTTCACAGGAACATCAGACACCAGTCAGACTGGTCTAAGGTGTCCTTGTACCCCTCACCCAGCTTTCTGTCTAAGAATCAGCTGGCCAAGGAGGGTCCAGAGAGTGTGGCCCCGGTAGTTGTCCCAGCCCTGGCCCCTACTCTGGATAGATCACTCAAGGGTGACAGATCACTATGTCCAGTTAGAGCCTTGCGTTACTATTTGGACAAGACCTCAGATCTCAGGCAAAACAAGGAACTAGTCTTTGTCTCCTTCAAGAAAGGTTTTGACAAAGATATGTCACCTGCCACCATCTCCTCATGGATCAAACAGACTGTGATCCTATGTTATGAGCTCTCTGACCAGCAAGCCCTCACTCTACATCAGGTTAAAGCCCATGATGTAAGGGCTTTTGCTGCTTCCAAAGCTTTCCAATCTGGAACCTCTTTGGACCAAATTTTGTCAGCTTGCCACTGGAAATCTCACAATACCTTCACACAATTCTATCTGAAGGATGTGGCCTGGGCTGACTCAGAGCTTTTCCATTTAGGGCCGGTTGTGGCTGCTCAGCAGATCCACTAACAAGGCCAATAATGAGGAGATATACTTGTAAATATGTACATATTGTATATACTCATACTTAGATAAGTATAAATCACAAAAAAAAAACAAAAAAAACCAAAAAAAAAAAAACAAAAAAAACTGTGACATGCTTCCTTTGGGAGGTTTATTTCTTGGGTTTGAACTCATCCCTCTCTTCCCTCCATTCAGAGCAGTAATGCTTAAACAAGAGGGGGGGAGCAGTGTCGGTTAACCCAGCCGGGTAACCGGCGTTCTGGATACCGACTTAGGTCCTGTGGGTTACCTGAATCAGGACTACCCAGGCCTCAATGTTGTTAGTTTTGAGTTCACTCAAGTTTTCCTAGTAACTTACCCGCCAACCAAGCGGTAGTTATTCAGCAATTGTCCATTGGATAGGATGTATTAACGCAATAAAATTGCAAATTTAATAAGTAAATTAAATTTTTATAAGTTAATACCCTATCCAATGGACAGACAAGGCCCTCCCAACCGGCCCCGCTATCAGCTTACTAGGGGTCTAATAGGTTTAGACAACGAAAAAGACGCCGTGACGTCATTCTGTCTAGACAGGAAGTATGCACGAGGCGACACCTGGCGAATGTACACTCTGTGACCGGTCCTGCCGGTATTTTATACAGAATGACTTTTTCTGTCGTTTGGCGGGACCGGTCGCGCCGACCGGTAAAGCAATTGTCCATTGGATAGGGTATTAACTTATAAAAATTTAATTTACTTATTAAATTTGCAAATTTGTCTGTGAAAAATTTGATATCTGTAGCTTTAATTTAAGGTCAACTTTAAGTCCTGAAAATGCTCACAGAGACCCAATTTATGGACTTTTTGCCACTTTTAAGCCCTATAGCTGTCATACTATGTGACCGATAGAGCTGAAGTCTCCTCTGGGATTATATTAATATGTACTTTTAACATGTGCCAGAAGCCAATTGTGGTTTATTGTGGACATTTAACCTGTATACCAGGCCCAGGAACAGGGATTCTTCACGTTTTCTGTTTCTTATGAATGTTTCAGATTTTTACAAATATTATTCCGGTTAGTGTTTATTTATGATTGAAAGACTACAAAGAAATGAGTTTAGCTAATAGCGTTTGTGCTTAAATGTTACCGATCATTGATCGGCAATGAGCCAGCGAGTGATAATACCAAAGTTTTTAAAAAACCGTCCCTGCACTACCTTTTGCAACACTTTTTTTGCAAAAAATATGTAACACGACTCTATCTCTACTTCATCCCAATATTAAGATCAGTCCGGTGATAATTGATTGTTTGGAAAGTGATTATCTGTTTAGATAAAATTTTTCCTATTTTTATCTGATCTTGCTCATAACCTCTAAATAAACTGAGTTGCCTACTTTCTAATGTAAATCATGTGCAAATCTAAGCTTTTCTAGCTGTATTACTATTTTAGAAAGTACTGAAAACCATTTAAATACTTTGAAAAGGATTAATCTTATCACTGCAGGAAGACTGAGCCAAAAAGATTTAAAAAAAAGTTTGACCCCCGCCCCCCCCAAAAAAAAAAAAAAAATTTTTTTAACAAATTGTGAATCACACAACCTGGGTGCTACAGAAAATATCCAGTGAATGCCTGTCGCGTGAAGGATGGCCTGTCTGGGGATATATTGGCATCTGCGCATTCTAGTAATTTTTGTGCCCCAGGATGAGCTTAAGAAACTAGATTCTCACCTCCTTGTCAGATTATTTGGTAACTTCATCCATCCAGCAGTCACAGAAAAGAATTTTGGTGTCTGATTTGATGCAAATTTTTCACTTTGTTTATCATGTCTGCAACTTTTGTGAGACTTTGTTCATTTGCATGATCTCAGGCAGGTCAGACAGTACCTGACAGATAAGATCAGCAAATGCCTTGGTGAGGAGTCTTCTTCAGAAGTCTGTCTGGCTTTAAGAAGCGCGGACTCCAATGTATTCAAACTACACTTGCTAGGATTATAACAAACTGTATTAGATATATGTGCGTAACTCCTATTCTATTCAAAACGGCCACATTGTTTTTTACCCCATAGCCCTTAAGGGCTGTTGGGGTATGGTTTTCACCCATGGTGTCCGGATGGGAGGGCGGGCGGCGGGAAAAAGTTTGTCCGGGCTGTATCTCAGAAACCGTAAGGTGTAGGAAGTTGATACTTGGTAGGGACATTGGTTAGGGGGTGTATGTGTGCAACGTCATGGTCTGACCTTGATTTGACCTTGCCGTAGTGACCTTGAGTTTGAAAATCTTGTCTGGGCTATATCTCGGAAACTGTAAGGTGTAGGAAGTTGATACTATGTAGGGACATTGGTTAGGGGATGTAGGTGTGCAACGTCATGGTCTGACCTTGATTTGACCCTTGACCTTGCCATAGTGACCTTGACCTATAAAACTTGTCTGGGCTATATCTCGGAAACTGTGAGGTGTAGGAAGTTGATACTTACTAGGGACATTGGTTAGGGGGTGTAGGTGTGCAACGTCATGGTCTGACCTTGACTTGACCTTTGACCTTGCCGTAGTAACCTTGACCTATAAAATCTTGTCTGGGCTATATCTCGGAAACTGTAAGGTGTAGGAAGTTGATACTTGGTAGGGACATTGTTTAGGGGTTATAGGTGTGCATTACCATGGTTTGACCTTAATTTGACCTTTGACCTTGTTGTAGTGACCTTGACCTTTAAAATCTTGTTGCACCTTTGGGTCTGTCTTTTGATGCAGATTAAGCACTGTTAAAGTAATATTAGAATTTATTAAGAATTTTATTTTTATAACTTCCCATTGTAAGAGATGGAATTTCATCAAGTGAGCCACAGATTTTGCTCAACACCACACATAAGCATTCATTGAATGTATTACCTCTTCTGTATGCATGGTAATATTCAAAACATCTAAACCATAATTTGGCCATGCAGATGTAGATAAAGAGTGTTGTAATTTTTTAGTTTACCGATTAATGCTGTCGTCTTGTTATTGAATTATCTTGTTTTAATACTTCATCTTTATATGCATTACCTTTCTTTTAAACATTATTTCTCCATTTAAACATTGTTTGGACCTTTATATAACTGACAGTGCTCTGAAAGTATTCTGAAGTTTGTACTGATACAGTACTTCTATATCTCATGGTGTTAAAAATATTTCCCTAGGCTGTGGGGTACGGGCATCTCTGATGCTATTTTTTTTTCAAGTTTTTTCAGAGTGGCCATCCTAGCTATTTTGGTCCTTTGTTGTCTATTCATAGTGATAAATATGACATAAGATATAGCCAGCCAGATAAAAAGTTCTTTGAAGTTCATTAATTTGATCTATATGTACATATATCCATAAAACACCTTGGTCAGGTTTGCGATGTGATATTCCCGCAGTTTGGAATGAATTGCCCGTCTCTGGCCTTTTTCACAAAAAAGTTAATGTTCTCTCTCTTCAGAAAGGCTTTCCCCCCATAGCTTAAAAAATTACCCGGCGTCTCCATGGTATAGACCCTCTTATGTCTACAGAATAATGTTTAGTGGATTAGTTTCTGGAATTGTCCCTCACAGTCTGCCTGGGGTAGAGATAAGCACTATAACAGTATAGAACAGAATAGATTAGAATAAAATAGACTAGAATAGAATGATTATCTGTGCCACAGTTCAAGTCAACACGTGCTCACTATTACTTGGCTATCCAGTATGTAGAATATTTGAGTACAGATAAAGCACACCATTGTTTTGTCAGACACCTTTTTGCAGATTCAGTGTAAGTTTCACATGGCCAATGTGGCCTAGTGGGTAACACACTCACCTGGAATCACAGATGCAGACAGATACATAGTGGCTTGGATAACCGCTTAAAGTGGTGACTTCTGTCATTGGATCTTATCCCCAGTGGCAGGTTAAAAACCTCAGGATCATTGATAATGGTCATCCTTGTAACTCTCTCTTTCACGATATATTTGCGCCGAGAATAGTGAAAACACAGTAGAAGATACTGATGATTTGAAGAAATTTAAAGATTTGATGCATAGAATGCAGCGTAATAATATTACTTTTCCTGTATTTTTTACTTGGTCTAGCACATGGAATGCATTGAGAAAAGTGTCCTGAAACTAGTACAGCTGCCCCTGTCACTGCCGAGATTCTACTTCCAGAGGTTACAAGCCACTGAGATTAAGGTACACACATTTTCTTACTGTGTTGCGTATTAATTATGTCCACCCCCCTGGGGGGTGGATATATTATTTTTGCTTTTTTCGCCGTCCGATGTCCGATGTCCGTTGTCCGATGTCCGATGTCCGATGTCCGGCGTCCGGCGTCCGATGTCCGGCGTCACGCATGGTTTCCGCTCATTTAAAGGAAAAGTATTAGAGCTATTGTCACCAAATTTGGTATGCAGGCTTATTGGGTCAGTAGCTTGCTTGGGATTGCTTTTGGCTGTTGTACCTCTTTTGCTTACTGAGTAATACTTAAGTACAGCTATTTTCAGTACCCATTGGTTTCCGTGCATTTAAGCCAAAATAATTAAAGATATTTTACTACAATTTTGAATACAAGATTGTTATGTCCATAGCTCGCTTGGTATTGCATTTGGGACTGATAGCTTTGTCAGTACATGAGTAATAGCCATTTAGGTACTTCATTGTGTATTTTCAGTACTACTTTTGAGTAATTTGCTTCTATCTCCTTAACCGTGCGAGATAGAGCGATTTCGGCAAAATTTTCGACCCGCAGGGTATCTGAGGAGTGTACTCTTTGCAATTTTCAAAAAATTTTCCCCTCCCCAAAAATGGCGGCCATTTTGAATTTTCGAATTTTTGCCAAAAATGGCAAAACACAAATTTGCTTCTATCTCCTTAACCGTGCGAGATAGAGCGATTTCGTCGAAATTTTCGACCCACAGGGTATCTAAGGAATGTAATATTTGCAATTTTCAAAAAAATTTCCCCTCCCCAAAAATGGCGGCCATTTTGAATTTTCGAATTTTTGCCAAAAATGGCAAAACACAAATTTGCTTCTATCTCCTTAACCGTGCGAGATAGAGCGATTTCGGCAAAATTTTCGACCCACAGGGGATCTAAGGAATGCAATCTTTGCAATTTTCCAAAAATTTTCCCCTCCCCAAAAATGGCGGCCATTTTGAATTTTCGAATTTTTGCCAAAAATGGCAAAACACTAATTTGCTTCTATCTCCTTAACCGTGCGAGATAGAGCGATTTCGGCAAAATTTTCGACACACAGGGTATCTAAGCAATGCAATCTTTGCAATTTTCAAAATATTTTCCCCTCCCCAAAAATGGCGGCCATTTTGAATTTTTGCCAAAAATGGCAAAACACAAATTTGCTTCTATCTCCTTAACCGTGCGAGATAGAGCGATTTCGTCGAAATTTTCGACCCACAGGGTATCTAAGGAATGTAATATTTGCAATTTTCAAAAAATTTTCCCCTCCCCAAAAATGGCGGCCATTTTGAATTTTCGAATTTTTGCCAAAAATGGCAAAACACAAATTTGCTTCTATCTCCTTAACCGTGCGAGATAGAGCGATTTCGTCGAAATTTTCGACCCACAGGGTATCTAAGGAATGCAATCTTTGCAATTTTCCAAAAATTTTCCCCTCCCCAAAAATGGCGGCCATTTTGAATTTTCGAATTTTTGCCAAAAATGGCAAAACACAAATTTGCTTCTATCTCCTTAACCGTGCGAGATAGAGCGATTTCGTCGAAATTTTCGACCCACAGGGTATCTAAGGAATGTAATATTTGCAATTTTCAAAAAAATTTCCCCTCCCCAAAAATGGCGGCCATTTTGAATTTTCGAATTTTTGCCAAAAATGGCAAAACACAAATTTGCTTCTATCTCCTTAACCGTGCGAGATAGAGCGATTTCGGCAAAATTTTCGACCCACAGGGGATCTAAGGAATGCAATCTTTGCAATTTTCCAAAAATTTTCCCCTCCCCAAAAATGGCGGCCATTTTGAATTTTCGAATTTTTGCCAAAAATGGCAAAACACTAATTTGCTTCTATCTCCTTAACCGTGCGAGATAGAGCGATTTCGGCAAAATTTTCGACGCACAGGGTATCTAAGCAATGCAATCTTTGCAATTTTCAAAATATTTTCCCCTCCCCAAAAATGGCGGCCATTTTGAATTTTCGAATTTTTGCCAAAAATGGCAAAACACAAATTTGCTTCTATCTCCTTAACCGTGCGAGATAGAGCGATTTCGTCGAAATTTTCGACCCACAGGGTATCTAAGGAATGTAATCTTTGCAATTTTCAAAAAATTTTCCCCTCCCCAAAAATGGCGGCCATTTTGAATTTTCGAATTTTTGCCAAAAATTGCAAAACACAAATTTGCTTCTATCTCCTTAACCGTGCGAGATAGAGCGATTTCGTCGAAATTTTCGACCCACAGGGTATCTAAGGAATGCAATCTTTGCAATTTTCCAAAAATTTTCCCCTCCCCAAAAATGGCGGCCATTTTGAATTTTCGAATTTTTGCCAAAAATGGCAAAACACAAATTTGCTTCTATCTCCTTAACCGTGCGAGATAGAGCGATTTCATCGAAATTTTCGACCCACAGGGTATCTAAGGAATGTAATATTTGCAATTTTCAAAAAATTTTCCCCTCCCCAAAAATGGCGGCCATTTTGAATTTTCGAATTTTTGCCAAAAATGGCAAAACACAAATTTGCTTCTATCTCCTTAACCGTGCGAGATAGAGCGATTTCGTCGAAATTTTCGACCCACAGGGTATCTAAGGAATGCAATCTTTGCAATTTTCCAAAAATTTTCCCCTCCCCAAAAATGGCGGCCATTTTGAATTTTCGAATTTTTGCCAAAAATGGCAAAACACAAATTTGCTTCTATCTCCTTAACCGTGCCAGATAGAGTGATTTCGTCAAAATTTTCGACCCACAGGGTATCTGAGCATTGTACTCTTGGTAATTTGTAAAAAATTTTCCCCTCCCCTAAAATGGCGGCCATTTTGAATTTTCAAATTTTTGCCAAAAATGGCAAAACACAAATTTGCTTCTATCTCCTTAACCATGCGAGATAGAGCGATTTCGTCGAAATTTTCAACCCACAGGGTATCTAAGGAATGTAATCTTTGCAATTTTCAAAAAATTTTCCCCTCCCCAAAAATGGCAGCCATTTTGAATTTTCGAATTTTTGCCCAAAATGGAAAAACACAAACTGGCCTTAACCGTGCAAAATAGAGTTATTTTGTTGAAATTTTCGACCCATAGGGTATCTAAGAAATGTACTCTTGGCAATTTTCAAAAAAATTTCCTTTTCCCAATAATGGCGGCCATTTTGAATTTTCAAATTTTTGCCAAAAATAGAAAAACAGGAATTGGCTTCTATCTTCTTAACCGTGCAAGATAGAGTGATTTCGTCAAAATTTTCAACCCAACCAATGCAAAAAGGCATGAAGCTGAAATAAATTACATCTACACTATCAAATATTTAAGCATCATTGATATATTTTACAAATGAAACAGGGTCTTGTAAGACTACTGTACAATTTGGGCAAAAGGTTCATGGGTGGACATTACACATGATAATGTGTGTTCTTCTATGCTATCCTGTTTCTATTCGCATCTACTATCAACAGGGCGGCCTATTTCTAGTTAAAATTACCAAATTGGTATGATGATAACACATCGGAGGATCTATTCTGTGTACAGATTTTGTTCAAAGATATCTTTCTAGATGTGAAAAAGTCACTGCTAACCTCCGCAGTTACGATTCAAAATTCAGCACAGATTTGTATGTGGAAATTTGGCACTGGACTTGTTAAAGATGATTTAGAGTCCTGATAACCTCTACCTCAAATTGTTGGTTATTATACGGCATGTACAGTGTGTTGGCATATTCTGATTGCCCTTTATTATAATAGGAAAACATCCCGAATGACAAATACGGAAAAAATATATCACGAATGAAGATAACAATATTATACGAGTGCGCAGCACGGGTATTATATTGTTAATCTTCATGAGTGATATATTTTTTTCTGTATTTGTCTGATGAGGGATGTTTTACTTTTATTATCCACCATTCATATGCATTATGGGTGAAATAAGATGAATATTTAATAAAAGTATTTGACAAAGGCTATCAAAAAGCACAGGCAACAGTGAATATAAAAACTTCAATCTTTAACTTGCAATATCTCCATTATTTCTGAATAGATTTTTATGTAATTCACATGAGCAGAAGCGCTGTAAGAACAGCTTTCCAATGATATATAATACATATTTGTAAGTTACATACTTTCTGAGATATTGTTCAAAAACCGGAAGTTATTCACGCTCATTATCATAGTACCAGGGCGCCGGTGTATACAAAAAAATACATCCCGGTCTGTATTTCCCCGTATTTAGGGCAAATACGTCGCGAGGTGGATAATAAATGACCTATACAGTGTATTGGCATATGCTGGTTATCCTTCAGTACACGTAAATTCACTGAATAGGTCCGAGTACACTTTGACACATTGCTGAGGGTAAAATTGAAAGATGGTTTATGGGACCACCACACTGTTATATTCAGCCATCCATTAATTAATATGTACCAGTATTTATTCCAGCTAACAGCTTCTCCCGTCCCTCACTCTGATTGTTTCTCACTGGTTCAGTGAAATGTTAACATGAACATTCATGAGTCATTACTTAAATGAGAAATGCCTTTGCAAGATATAAATACGATTAAAAAAACTCCATTTTTACCCCATATAAAGTCAAACTGTAAAATGTTTAACCAAACGCATAGTTTGTTTTTATTTTTGTGGTGATAAAAGCCATATACAGGACGAAGACCTGTTCTTCAAATTGCAAAACTGTTTTTACCCCACAGCCCTTAAGGGCTGTCAGGGTATTGTTTTTACCCATGGTGTCCGGGCGGGTGGCGGGAAAAGGTTGTCCGGGCTGTATCTCAGAAACCGTAAGGTGTAGGAAGTTGAAACTTGGTAGGGACATTGGTTAAAATGTGTAGGTGTGCAGTGTCATGGTCTGACCTTGATTTGACCTTTGACCTTGCCGTAGTGACCTTGAGTTTGAAAATCTTGTCCGGGCTATATCTCGAAACCGTAAGGTGTAGGAAGTTGATACTGAGTAGGGACATTGGTTGGGGGTGTAGGTGTGCAATGTCATGGTCTGACCTTGATTTGACCTTTGACCTTGCCATAGTGACCTTGACCTATAAAATCTTGTCCGGGCTATATCTCGGAAACTGTAAGGTGTAGGAAGTTGATACTTGGTAGGGACATTGGTTAGCGGGTGTAGGTGTGCAATGTCATGGTCTGACCTTGATTTGACCTTTGACTTTGTCGTAGTGACCTTGACCTTTAAAATCTTGTTGCACCTTTGGGTCTGTCTTTTGATGCAGATAAAGCACTGTTAAAGTCATATTAGAATTCATTAAGAATTTTACTTTTACAACTTCCCATTGTAACAGATGAAATTGCAACAAGTGAGCCACAGATTTTGCTCCAACACCACACATAAGCATTCATTGAATGTATTACCTCTTCTGTATGCATGGTAATATTCAAAACATCTAAACCATAATTCGGCCATGCCAGATGCAGATAAAGAGTACATGCATTATCTTTCTCTTAGACATTATTTTCTCTATTTAAACATTGTTTGGACTTTTCTATAACTGACAGTGCTCTGAAAGTATTCTGAACTTTCAACTGATACAGTACTTCTATATCTCATGGTGTTAAAAATATTTCCCTAGGCTGTGGGGTACGGGCATCTCTGATGCTATTTTTGTTTGTACCACAACCAAACAAAATGCAAAATACCAGTATCCTGATAAGAAGACTATGTTTATTGCAGCTGGCAGTTTCTCCCCAGCCTCGCTCTGCAACTGAGCCAGTGACTGTGCACTTTGACACACAGCTGACAGTGAAGGTAGAGGGGGTGACACAGCACAGCCAGAGGCTGGGTCTCCTCAGAAAGATCAACCGCGTGCGAATCTCAGTCAGTTCCCAGCAGCTTACCAAAGGACAGATGGTGGCAGAGACTAAGGTAACAGAAGGACTTCTGTATTGTTTGGTATCACTTTAAAATTATCAAACTCAAAGTTGGGGTTCTATGGCCCATTCATCAGCCAGGGTCACATTAGGAGAGATATTCAGCATTACCACTTATGAGAGTCGAAACCCCAGAACAGTGGAGACAGTGTGATTAGGTGCCAAACTTGCTAACTATTAGGTCACCAAGGTACTAATTACTGAACTTTAAAGTTTCGATGACTGGTCACAGCAGCTCACCATGGTTCAGATGATGGCAAAGAGTAATAAAGTATTGATTATTCAGTTGTTCAACATGAATTAAAATCTCACAAAAAGTTACTGAAATATTTCAAAGTTCAAACTTTTATTCACTCATTCTAGCCAGATCACAACTGGCCAGAAAGGAACAGAAGGGAACATTGAGGTACAGGAGAAATATGTTTGTCCAGCCATGGCATTACCAGACATTAGTCTTTTGGAATAAAGCTAAAAGTCACAGATAATTATAGTGTAGAGTAAGGAATCTAAAATTCGCCAGGAATGTAAAATTCGCCACCTCTTAAAAACCTTTATTAATTTTATGAAGAAAATGATGTTTTGTCTTAAACTTGGTATTTTTTGGCTCAAAAAGCCTTAATTTACTATACATTCAACAAATCTCACCTCAATTAATTTAATATATTAGTGATTCCACATGTGGCGAATTTCAGATATGTGGCGAATTTTAGATTCCTTACTCTAATCAATTTATGTTAGGAGAGTGAGATATTGTTTGGTTGATGGAAGGCTAATAAAATAGAAAAGTTACTTTACTACAAATCAAATGGTAGACAATAGCTAAGTATGTGATTGTGATTATGTTTGCTGTAACAGAGAACAGAGAACCCAGACAATAAGATGCAGGAGACTGTGGAACCTCAGAATGACTACTTCAGTGTGGCCTTCCTGTTTTCCTTCCCAGTGGCTGGCACCCACCAGATTGACATCAACACTCATGTCTTGGATGAGGAGGATTCACTGTGGAATACTGGGCCACAGACTACACTGCAGGTGAGAAACTTAGCACTGAGTGCACATGCACAGGTGAGAGACCATAAGAGTACTGATATTTGTTCTTACAATGGATGAGAAATCACTGGGGAATACTGGACATCTGATGAAATTTGGGGTGAAAGACTTGTACATCTACAGGTGAGAGACTTAAGCCCCATTCACACTATAGGTGGTATATCCCAAAGTTAGATATGTGGCTCAGTGGCAGAACTGCCTCCCAGGACATCTCATATCTACCAAGATTTGGTGTATCCATAAGGTGTCACATGCATGGCCACTGATGGGACATGGTGTGTAACTGTGAATAACAGTACAATGCCAGTAGGACAACAGTAGTGTAAATGTGTATCAATGAGAGATAAACTCCATTTACTTCCACTCACCTTATGTTGCCGTCGCACTAACGTGTTGGACCGAAACATGAATTTGATGGTTTGCCACTGTGCCAAAAGTTGGCATACAGAGGTCAGACACTAGTTGAAGGACAGGGGCGTTTTGCCCAATGACCACTACCACGGGGTATACCGCCTGTATGGGATATTAGTGCTGATGTCAGTACTCATGTAATACACCTTTGTGCAGCAAGTCGCCAACAAATACAACAAGAGGAGAGTGCCCGTGAACAGGCACTGTGTCAGCTGACTGAGTATTTTTGATTTGTGAAGGTGATAATGAGAGGAAAGCATAATTATCAGGGAAAGTGCTGTACAGAAGTACAGTAAATGGTAACTGAACAGCATGTTTGAAAGAAATTCCGAAGCTGACAGAAGGATAAAAAAGTTGTGCCCTGCAAATGGTATTATGAAGGAAGGTAACAAGGTAACTGTTTAAGTGTAAAAAGTAGGTTAAAACATATTTAAAGAAATACTGCAAATGCAATATCCTCGTTCCACGTTGAAGAAGGGGTCCAAGGTCAAATCAAACCACACAAAAACATTCCCAGCCCATTATTTCCTATAGGTTGGTTTACCATCCCAAACCTCTAGGACCAATAATAAGCGAGTTATAAGCACTTTTAAGTTTGGCTGTCCTCATTTGACCTAGAAGGAGGGGTCCAAAGGTCAAATCTGACCACACCAAAAGAATCTCAGCCCATGATTTCCTATATGTTGGTTTACCATCCCAAACTTCTAGGACCATTAATAAGCGAGTTATAAGCACTTTTAAGTTTGGCTATCCTCAATTGACCTTGAAGGAGGAGTCCAAGGTCAAATCTGACCACACCAAAATAATCCCAGCCCATGATTTCCTAGATGTTGGTTTACCATCCCAAACTTCTAGGACCATTAATGAGCGAGTTATAGGCACTTTTAAGTTTGGGTATCCTCGTTTGACCTTGAAGGAGGGGTCAAAGGTCAAATCTGACCACACCAAAAGATTCACAGCCCATGATTTTCTATAGGTTGGTTTACCATCCCAAACCTCTAGGACCAATAATAAGAGAGATATAAGCACTTTTCATGACTGACAAAGAAAGACCTGTGGTGGCCATCTTGTTTTTCAAAATGAGGCCAAAAATATTCCCAGGCAACATTTTATGGTTGTTAATATATCCTGCAACCTTGAGAAGGGTAGCTATAATATATATTTTTTCGTTAGAGCAGTAATGGTGAAATCTCTCTACACACTGCGGCTATCCAGTGGATACAATGATTTACTCAACAGTGAGAACCTGAAAGTAGCTATTGCTCAGCTATGCCATGACATACAGGTCTGCAATTTCACTATGCTATAGCTGACCAAAAATTACGTGAATAACATATTTAAACAAAATACTCTAAATGCAATAGTTTTTAAGTTACAACTGATTTACTCAATAGTGATAACCTCAAAGTAGCTATTACTCAGCTATGCAATGAGCTACATGTCTGAATTTTTACTATGTTATAGCTGACCCAAAAGTAGGTGAACAACATATTTAAGCAAAATACTGTAAATGCAATAGTTTTCAAGTTACAACTGGTTTACTCAATAGTGAGAACCTGAAAATGGCTACTGCTCAGCTATGCCATGAGTTATGGGTCTGTAATTTCACTATGTTATAGCTGACCCAAAAGTAGGTGAACAACATATTTTAACAAAATACTCCAAATGCAATGTTTTTCAAGTTACAACTGATTTACTCAACAGTCAATACCTGAAAATAGCTGTTGCTCAGTTGTGTCATGAGCTACAGGTCTGTAATTTCACTATGTTATAGCTGACCCAAAAGTAGGTGAACAACATATTTTAACAAAATACTCCAAATGCAATATTTTTCAAGTTACAACTGATTTACTCAACAGGCAGTACCTGAAAATAGCTATTGCTCAGTTGTGCCATGAGCTACAGGTCTGTAATTTCACTATGTTATAGCTGACCCAAAAGTAGCTGAATAACATATTTACACAAATTTCTGTAAATGCAATAGTTTTCCAATTGCAACTGATTTACTCAACAGTGAGAACTTCAAAGTAGCTATTACTCAGCTATGCAATGATCCACAGGTGTGGAACTTCACTATGTTATAGCTGACCCCAAAATAGGTGAATAACATATTAAAACAAAATACTCTAAATGCAATAGTTTTCAAGTTATAAGTGATTTACTCAACAGTGAAAACCTAAAAGTAGCTATTACTCAGCTATGCCATGAGCTACAGGTCTGAAAGTTTACTATGTTATAGCTGACCCAAAAGTAGCTGAATAACATATTTATACAAAATTCTCTAAATGCAATAGTTTTCAAGTTACAAGTGATTTTACTCGTGATGGAAGTTACTGAAAAGCCCAAAAGTAGCTATTACTCACTTAGCTATTGAGACAGACACCCAAGTTACTCACCATGTTGTAGCTCTAAAAAAAGTAGCTGAATAACATATTTTAACAAAATGCTCTAAATGCAACACTTTTCAAGTTATAAGTGATTTAGTGCATGATTTCATGAATTTTAATGCATTAAAAATTATTAAAAAAATTTATTAAAAAAAAACTAAGACAGATCCATGTCTCACACTCACACAAGAGAATCTACCTCTGGCCTGGTACATATATGCAAGATATGAGAGAAATCCCTGCAATAGTCACTGAAAAAATTGTGATAAAGTGTTGAAATTTTCACACTTTTGGTGGGGGTACCTCCCTTATAATGTCTCTAGCAAACAGACGAACAGACAGATTTGCATGCCTTGAACAATTTTTCATCCTTGATAGATAAGGTATCTTTTAAAAAAAACAGCATGTCTCTAGGCCTTGTAGTTTTGGAGGAGAAGATGTTCACGCGGACGCGGACGCACACGCCGCAGAGTGACGACATAAAAATTAGAGTCAAAAATTGAAGTGCACAAACCCATGTCATACATGTATTATGCTTTATGAACTTTACAGATTTTTGGGAAATTTTCAGGACATGTTTTTCTTGAGAACTTGAACTGATAAGTGTTTAGTCAACTTTCAGCTGCCATGGTAACATGTTAATTCTTCAAATTCAGGGCACCATATATAAAATCCATAGCTGACTTACCTGTTCCAGGACAGGAAGTTACAGCCCCATACTATTGACGGCTACAGATCAGCCATTGCAGACAAACTGGGGAATTCTCCCATTAATGTCAGCAAAGATGAGAACCTGACTTGTCTCCTGGATAGCTTCCACAGGGACAGACCCAAGGTTAGAGGGACATCCCCTCCTGGAACCTTTCCATGGTACTTCATTAGCTCACAAAGGCTCCCTTTGGACCAATTAAAGAGGCCTCTTTAAAGCATTTGACTACTGTCTTCTTCTTAGCTTTGGGTTCTGGCAAATGCACGAGTGAGATCCATGCTTGGCTAAATTAAAACATCAGACACCAGACTGGTCCAAGGTTTCTCTTTACTCCTTACCCATCTTTCTTTCCAAGAACCAGCTGGACACAGAGGGTCCAGTCAGTGGCCCCAGCTGTTATTCCAGCCCTGGCCCCAACTCTAGATAAGTCCTGTGCTACTATTTGGATAGGACTGCAGACCTTAGGCAGAACAAGGAGCTCGGCTTTGTCTCCTTCAAGAAAGGATTCCACTGCTGCCATTAGAAGTCATATTACACCTTCACACACTTTTATCTTGAGAATATGGCCTGGGCCAATTCTGAGCTATTCCATATGGGTCCAGTGGTGGCTGCTGAGGAGATCCACCAATAACCCTTTAGCTGGGGAGATTTTGTACATGTATGTATATGTTATGTACAAGTTGAGATTTTGTACAAGTTGCAACTTGTACAAGCAGTTTGTACAAGTTGCAACTCGTACAAGATTGGCTGTACAAGTTGTAACTTGTACAGAATTTCACCATCTAATAATCCCAACTTTCAATACTGTTGTACAAGTTGGATTTAAGAAGTTTGGTTAAATTGACAATTTCATTGAAAATATTTCTTATTTTATATGTATAAATATCCAAATTAATGTGAGATTGTCATATACTTATAATTTTTCCACGAAAAATTAACACTGAATTTACAGAAAAACTTTTAAAAAATCTTGACAGTAACACTTAAAATACAAAAAAGTTGTTAAAATATGTATATTCATGTATTAAGTTGGTATTTTATCATTCAAGGGTCAAGTTATTTACATTGTTTATCATGCAGAAAAAAATAAGCTTGTGTGTTAAATACTAAGTTCAGTATGAATATGAGCTGTTCATTATTGATGCTTGTAAGATTCCAGGTTTGCTCTCATCGGAGTTGTGGAACTGAGGACTTGGGTCTTTTTTCTTTTTAAAAATACTTAGACAGGAAAGTTTCAATAATAACAATCAGACATCAAAGATAAAAGTAGATAAGTTGATGAAAATAATAAGTAAAAAATAGAAATCTTCTAAACGGAATCAGCTGTCTTGGTGTGGCTTCCTATAGCATCAGGGCATTTTTGTGATTTACCTCTAGGCAATAAACTAGGATCAGAAGTGAGTAAGGGAAAGCATCAAAGGGCAGATGATAGCATATCCATAAATGTAATTGACATCCTTGTATAGTCTCAAAATTCAGATGTGGTTTTATCATCAGAAAATAATTAATTTATGTATCCCTTGGTTTTGGATCAAATAAATTTAGGAGAATTGTTGACAGAAAACATGATCGTAAATCATAAAGGTTACCAACATCAACAAACCCAAAAGTCAGATACAACTTCAGTTGGGCCAATGCATTAAAATTCTCGTAATTGTCAAAAAAATTATAAAAATATACAGGTCAACATTTTACTTTCTCATGAAAGAAGTGTAAATTTCATTGATTTTGTCATTCATGAAGATCGTATCTGTTGATTTTATCAATTTAAATGAATAAATAAATTAAAATACATTGTTGTACTGAAAAATATGGAATTGCAACTTGTACAGGTCCAAAATTTGTACATGTTGTAAACTTGTACAAGTCAACCTGGACAAGTTGCAACTTCTACAAGCTGCCATTGTTTTTTTTGGGGTTTTTTTTTTTTAAGCGATAAAGTAAAATCTTCATCTCGTACTTAGATATTTAAAGCGTTACCCGAGTATAAGCTCATATCAGTATTCTGTATGCCATAACATGGTATATTAATAACTACTTTAAGGTAATGATTTGTTTGCCGATAAAGTAATAAAGTAACAACAACTAACAATGGGATCTGATAAGACTACTACTTTTGTAATACTGAGGAAAACATATACACCAGTGGGGTATTATCCTTGGGAAAGAATTTATCTTCATTAAATCAATAAATATAGTTTCTCTACCAATAGACAACTTTCACAATACTGTATTGTCTAGTATATGTCACAATGTATATATGTTATGTTCTATTTGTTAAATGAGTGCTGGTCACAACAACAATGCTACATGTAGGAAATAGTATTAAGGTGTTGTCTGCAAACTGCCAAGGTGTAAGGAATATTGAAAAATGAATAGATGTGCTCTCTTACTTTAAGGAAAAGAATGGAAGCATTGTGTGTCTACAGGATACAGACTTAATGGAAGATGATATAATGGCTGTAAAGGATTTGTGGAATAATGAGGTTTATATAAATGGAGGTAAAACAAATTCACAAGGTGTAGCTATTCTTTTGAACAACAATTTCGAATACGAAATATTGTCATGTAGTAAAGATAAAAATGGCAATATCTCAACTTGCTTATAAAATTAAGCTCAATGACAATACACCTGATAACCCTGTATGGACCAAATAATGACAGCCCATCCTTTTTTGAAGAAATCAGTAAACTATTAGAAAACATAAGTTTCAGATTACAATATTTTATGTGGAGACTTTAATGTAGGTCTTGATAAGGAAATTGATACTTTTAATTATGTCCACCCCACTGGGGGGTGGAGATATTATTTTTGCTTTTTCCGCCGTCCGTCACACTTGGTTTCCGGTCATTTCAAGGAAAAGTATTTATCCTATGTTTACCAAATTTGTTATGGGTGTTTATTGGGTTAATAGCTTGCATGGGATTGCTTTTGGTGAAGATAACACTATAGCTAACTGAGTAATAACTACTTAGTTACTTTTGTGTACTTCTTTGGTTTCCGGCCATTTTAAGGAAAAATATTTGATATATCTTTACCAAGTTTGGTATGAGCAATAGTTAGGTCAATAGCTTGCTTGGGATTGCATTTAGTGATAATAGCTGTATAACTCACTCAGTAATAGCTACTTAGCTACTTTTAGTAGCTTTTTTATTTTAAGCATTTTAAAGGAAAAGTATTTCACCTATGTTCAGGAAAAGTATTTATCCTATCTTTACCAAATTTGGTATGGGTGTTTATTGGGTTAATAGCTTGCATGGGATTGCTTTTGGTGAAGATAGGTCTATAGCTAACTGAGTAATAGCTACTTAGCTACTTTTGTATACTTCTTTTGTTTCTAGCATTTTAAGGAAAAATAATTGACATATCTTTACCAAATTTTGTATGAGCAATAGTTAGGTCAATAGCTTGCTTGGGATTGCTTTTAGTGATAATAGCTATATAACTTACTGAGTAATAGCTCGTTTCAATCTCCAAGTGGACCTACTGCGCAGGTATCTGCTCAATGGTTGTCTGCTTCCTTTGTCACTTCTGAACAATTCATGGCTATGTCAGATAAATGGACGGAACAGTTTGCGTGTGTAGAGGCATTACTCACCAGAGGTAACATTTTCTCTACTCCAATCTAGTACCTCAGACAATAACCAAACCAGTGTATACTCAAGAAACAGTAATAAAACAGATAGTAAAGTAGGATGTATTTTGTCATGTTGTAACTCCTGCTCATTTTGCACATATTCCTGAGCATCCCAAAAGAAAGGATTAAGTCACGATCAGTCTTTGAGAAAAATAAAGCATGTCAAATGTGTTTCTTGTGCAAGTCATTGTCAATGTGTCCCTCTTGTTCCCAGTGTCCCCAATGCTTTCACCGAACAGAGTGTAGGGGGAAGGTTGCAAAAGTTTTGGCACAAGTGGCGAGAACTGGGTGCGAATCCACAGGTGGTCTCCATTCTGAAGGAGGTTTGTGCCCTACCTTTCAAAATGACGCCCCCCTCTCACCAGGTCACCCCTGATCCGGAACAGCTATGCAAACCCGGCAAAGAACCGGTTTCTCAAAGAGGCATTGCTAGCTCTTATAGACAAGTTGGTAGTAGAAAGTGTGGTTGTCCGGTCATCCCTAGCCTTTTACAACTGGTTATTTCTAGTTTCAAAACCCAACAACTAATGGAGACCAATCTTGGACCTCACTCAGTTGAATCTGTATCTCAGTTCCGGTACCTTCAAAATGGAAACACAGGAAACAATCTGGTTATCCCTACAGAGAGGGGAATGGGTAACGTCACTGGACTTCAGCGCTGTGTATTTTCACATTCCCATCAGTCAAAGGTCAAGAAAGTATCTAAGGTTTTTCCTGAACAAACAGAATTATCAGTTCACTGCCCTCCCTTTTGGTTTGGCCACAGCCCCCTTGGAGTTGACAAAGGTGGTCAAGGAAGTGAAACTAATGGCTGAGACAAGGGGTATCCGAATCCACCAGTACCTAGACGAGTGGTTATTCAGACCCCCGTACCAGGAAACTTACCAACAACATACCTGGACCCTCTTGACGAGTGGTTATTCAGACCCCCGTACCAGGAAACTTACCAACAACATACCTGGACCCTCTTGACCCTATGCCACGATCTGGGATGGGTAGTAAACATGAAGAAATTAGAACTGACCGCTCAGCAGGATTTCAATTTTGTCAGTTACCGGTTCGACCTGTTGACCGGTCGAGTATTGCCCACTCAAGATAGGTGGTTGGCCCTCCAACGAAAGTTACAGTTTATCAAGAACAGGGACAGTTGCACAGTCAGACAATTCAGTCAGACAATTCATGATAGGTCTGCTTACAGCCACAGAGAAACAAGTCTGGTTAGGTCCCTTCATATGAGGCCCATCCAGTGGCACCTGAAACGACACTGGCATGTCCCGGAGAGTCTAGAAAAGGTTATCCCATTACCGAAAGCTCTTCAGCCCCATCTAGATTGTTGCTTAGATGAGAGAAATGTACTCCGCAGTCAAGCGTTGCATACCCCAGGCCATGCTCTACAAATGTTTACAGATGCTTCAAACGAAGGCTGGGGCGCACACTTAGGGGACTCCTCTGCAAGAGGCATGTGGTCAGACACAGAAAGTCACCTCCATATCAATTTTTAAGGTCACCTTAAAACAGGGTACACCTTGAGTACAAGTTACATCCACATGCCAAATTGGAATTTAATCCATCATGCTATTTTTGACACAACCCGCCTATTAGATTGATATGTCCGACGTCTGTCTGTCCATCAACATTTTCGTTTCCGGACTCTAACTCGAAAACGCTTTGTCCAATTGAATTTAAACTTGACAGGGATATAGATCACCATCATAGCTAGGTTCCTTCGAAATTGGTGTAATTCCGTTTGTTCGTTTGTCTGTCCATCAACATTTTTGTTTCCAGACTGTAACTCGAAAACACTTTGTCCGACTTTGTCAAACTTGACAGGGAGATAGATCACCATCATAGCTAGGTTGCTTTTGAAATTGGTGTAATTCCGTCTGTTCATTTGTCCGTTTTTCTGTCCGTCAACATTTTCGTTTCAGGACTTTAACTCAAAAAGCTTTGTCCAATCGAATTCAAACATGACAGGGAGATAGACCACCGTTCGTGTGTCCGTTTATAGCATAGATATAATTATGTACATTACAAGTTTTACATTTCTTAGCACGTCTAACACATTTACCTTAACTGGGTGACCTAACATTTCTTTCCTTGTTTCTAAATTTAATCACAGCAGTCGCTAACCTTATTGCTGCCTGCGCAACCCGCCTTTTGGGGCATCTCTGACCCTCTTGTCTGGAGTTAGAGGTAGTCTTTCTGGCCCTCAAGAGCATCGAGCATCTTTGCAGGGATCACATTGTCTTAGTAGCAACAGACAACACAACTGTGGTGTCCTACATCATCAAAGAGGGCGGTATGAAATGAGGCTTTCTGTGTGCCCTTCTTTGGAGGCTTCTGTCCTGGTGTCATCCCAGGGGAATAGTCCTGAGGGCAAGGCACATCCTGGGTCACTTGAATGTAATCGCAATTAAGTGATTAAGACATAGTGGTCCCTATCTCAGCAGGTGTTCAATCTCTTGTGCTGCAGATGGGCCCGACCACAGCTGGACCACAGCTGGACCTGGACCTTCCCAAGTTTGTGTCACCAGTACCGGATCCAACAGCCTGGGCAGTAGACGCCTTGAGAATCCCATGGGAGAACCTGGATGTCTATGCCTTTCCACCAGTCTCATTACTCAACAGGGTTGTATCCAAAGTGATTGTTCAAGGCTGTCGCAGAATGATACTGATCGCACCAGGGTGGTCCAACATGCCTTGGTTTTGGGACCTGGTTAGTCTGTCGGTGCAGATTCCACTCATCCTCCCACTGCAGCAGGATCTAGTGACACAACCTTTCAACGGGCTTCTTCACAGAGATCTGAAGATTCTCAACCTACATGCATGGCTCCTAGAGCCTCCGTCATTCAAAAACAAGGGTTCTCTGAAGAAGTGTCAGCAAGAATTGAGGCTTCTCAGAGACTCTCAACCAGAGCCGTCTAAAGTTAAAGTGGGCCTTTTTTATCAAATGGTGTGAGCCAAACGAGGTGGACTTTCGGTCACCCTATGTGAATCAGATTGCTGACTTCCTTTTGCACCTTTTAAAAGAAGGGAAACTTCAGCCCAGTACTATTGAAGGCTATAGGACGGCTATCGCTGATATGGTGGGCAATGACATTTTGAATATCAATAAAAATGAGAACTTAACCCGCTTGTTGGATAGCATTCATAAGGATAAGCCCAAAGGCAGGATATAAGAATATCCGGCATCAGGAAAATTGGAGTAAGGTCTCTCTCCACCCTTCGCCTACCTTCCTGTCCAAGAATCAGCAGTCTCGGGAAGATCCTTCTTGTGTGGCTCCAGTAGTCATACCGGCTTTGGCCCCATCTTTGGATAAGTCTCTTAAGGAGGACAAGTCACTCTGTCCAGTAAGAGCTTTACGTTACTACTTAGACAGGACCAAGAACCTCCGCAAGGGCAAAGATCTGGTCTTTGTGTCCTTCCGGAAGAGTTTCTGCTGCGTGGCATATAGGGATTGCTTCGTCATCCAATTTTGTGGCGTTGTCGTCGTCACACTTTGTATTCCGGACAGTATCTCAAAAATGGCTTGTCAGATTTAATTCAAATTTGGCATGTGGATGTAACTGGTTTGGTGACCTTAAAATCCCACTAGTAAGATATTTAAACTCAATTTAAGTTTTTTCGTTTCCGGACAGTATCTCAAAAATGGCTTGATGGATTTGATTCAAATTTGGCATGTAGTTTTGACAGTGTGCCCTATTTTAAGGTGACCTTAAACACATATAAAAAAAAAACAGTTTACATTTTTTCTTTCTCCATGGAGTATACTGAAAATAACTTCAGAAATTTCATTCAACTTTTGCATGTATATGTAACTGACCATAGGTAAGTGCCATACAATAAGGTGACCTTAAACTCCCAGTAATAACAGAATTATATTCACTTTAAGTTTGGTAATTTTTGAACAGTATTTCAAATATTGTGCAATTCTAGGCATATTTTAGTTGTGGAAGTAACAAACCTTGAACAGAACCTTTCAGAAAAGGATTACCTTAAACTTGCTACAATATACAGCAGTGCAAACAAACTTTGAGTTTAAGGTTGGGACAATATGTTTGGTGTTTGAAAGATATTTTATATGCCAATTAGGACTTTTTACATTGATATTCATCATGTGCATATATCTCCACCCAAAATGGTCTCTTTTGTAAGGTTATAGTAATGGCTGATATTTTATAAACTTATGAGTTTAAGGTTGCATTAGTTTGTGTCACTAGCTGCTATGATGGAAAACATACATGGTCAGTGTCGTCATCACACTTACTTTCCAGACAGTATCTCAAAAATGGCTTGATGAATTAAATTCCAATTTGGCATGTTGATGTAACTGTTCCTCAATGTGTACCCAATTTAAGGTGACCTTAAACTCACAGTAGTAAGATACTTATATTGAGTTGAAGGTTTTTCATTTCCGGACAGTATCTCAAAAATGGGTTCACTGATTCAATTCAAATTTGGCATGTGGTTGTAACTGGTATTCAAGGTGTGTCCTATTTTAAGGTGACCTTAAACTGCTATGTATGAAAGAATTATGCTGAGTTTAAGCTTTTTATTTTTCCATAGAGTATACTGAAAATCACTTAAGAAAATTCATTCAAATTTTTATGTCAGCTGACTGACATTATGTCGTCACTCTGCGGCGTGGGCGTACGCATACGCGTCCGCGTGAACAACTTCTCCTCCAAAACTACAAGGCCTAGAGAAAATGCTGTTTTTTTAAAAAGATACCTTATCTATCGCGGATGAAAAATTGTTCAAGGCATGCAAATCTGTCTTTTTGTCTGTTTGCTAGAGACATTATAAGGGAGGTACCCCCACCAAAAGTATGAAAATTTCAACACTTTATCACAATTTTCTCAGTGACTATTGCAGGGGTTTCTCTCATATCTTGCATATATGTACTAGGCCAGAGGTAGATTCCCTTGTGTGTTGTGAGACCTGGATCTGTCTTATTTTTTTTTAATAAATTTTTTTAATAATTTTTAATGCATTAAAATTCATGAAATCATGCACTAAATCACTTATAACTTGAAAAGTGTTGCATTTAGAGCATTTTGTTAAAATATGTTATTCAGCTACTTTTTTCAGAGCTACAACATGGTGAGTAACTTGGGTGTCTGTCTCAATAGCTAAGTGAGTAATAGCTACTTTTGGGCTTTTCAGTAACTTCCATCATGAGTAAAATCACTTGTAACTTGAAAACTATTGCATTTAGAGAATTTCGTATAAATCTGTTATTCAGCTACTTTTGGGTCAGCTATAACAGTAAAATTTCAGACCTGTAGTTCTTGGCATAGCTGAGTAATAGCTACTTTTAGGTTATCACTGTTGAGTAAATCACTTATAACTTGAAAACTATTGCATTTAGAGTATTTTGTTTCAATATGTTATTCACCTATTTTGGGGGTCAGCTATAACATAGTGAAGTTCCAGACCTGTGGCTCATTGCATAGCTGAGTAATAGCTACTTTGAAGTTCTCACTGTTGAGTAAATCAGTTGTAATTGGAAAACTATTGCATTTACAGAAATTTGTGTAAATATGTTATTCAGCTACTTTTGGGTCAGCTATAACATAGTGAAATTACAGACCTGTAGCTCATGACACAACTTGTTTTGTTCATATCAGGGATTTAAGGCGACTTATCTTACACGTGAAGCTGCTCTCTTGGCTGCAAATGCCTTGGTTGGAAGTCGGCTTGACTACTGTAATTCTCTTTTCAGAAGTCTCTCTGCTCTTGACCTTCGTAGGCTCCAATGTATTCAGAACAGTCTAGCTAGAATTGTGGCGAATACCACCAAGTACTCGCATATCACTCCTGTAAGAAAGAGTCTTCATTGATTGCCTATCATGCATCGCTCTATTTTCAAGGTTGCTCTTCTGGTGTACAAGTTTCTACATAGTGGCCATCCAAAATACTTCGAACCTTTCCTTAAACCTAGACACAGTATGTACAAAACGCGTAGAAGTCAATCTCAGGGTGTTTTGCTTGAGGTCCCACATTTTGCATCAATATACAAGTCAAAAAAGCAATTTGGCCTTAGTTTTGCATACGATGCTCCGATGATTTGGAATGATCTCCCTGATGACGTACACTCAGCTAAATCTCTCTCCTCATTCAGGAAGAAGTTGAAAACTTACCTCTTTGAAAAAGCCTACCCACCCTAGTTTTTTTCCTCTGTTTTCATTTCGTCTTTCTCCGTGGTGCCGACCCCTGCAATGTCTCTGATTTAACGATTACGATCTCTGATTTTTGGTTTTATGCATCTTAGAGTCTGTCAATAGATAGAGATTGAGCGCTATAAAAGTACTATTAGAATTTAAAAATTAAACGAGACTTACCTGTAAGGTGAAGTTTGATTGTGATTCTATCGATCACTGCTGAGGAACAGAGGAATTAAATGAGAAGGCTTGCACTTGTCAGAGCTCACACTTTAGAGGCCTGAAGACATCATATAGGCAAGGGGTGGGTAAAGATGCGAAAGACATCAGCACAAGAGAAATTCAGCCATTGGGTGGGCATGTAATTCCTCTGTTCCTCAGCAGTGATCGATAGAATCACAATCAAACTTCACCTTACAGGTAAGTCTCGTTTAATTTTTAAATTCTATCTCACACTGCTCCAGAACAGAGAAATCACATGAGATTTTAGAGCTGTGATGGCTGAAGGCTGTGACTAAAAGGAAAGACAAGCTTTCTGGTTTTTTGTGATTATTGAACATATTACACATAGGTTAAACCGTGGATTAAAGGATAGAAGTCACACGCAACTAAACTTTCATCTCAGACTTGTCCCTGTTTTCTAGTAACTGTGCCCCAAAACTGTCAGGGGTGATAGGCTTATTATAGTACATAGCAAAGGTTTTAGCATTTGTCCATCCTCCAGCTGCTAATATAGTGTCAATTGATATATTACAGTATGTAGCCTTCGAAGTGGATGCTGTTCTGGTGCTGTGTGCTGAAAACACTTTGACATTAATACCAGCCGATGACATTACACCTTTTACCCACCTAGCTATAGTATCAGTGGACACACCAAGATGTGGTTTCTGTAACTGGATAAATAGATGCTCCTCATTTTGTCTGAGGTCATAGATATGTACTCCTGTAAGTGGGACACAACACACAAACTTTTCACATATTTTTCTAGTATAATGGGTTTTAGATGTCTTCCCGGTCTTGTTGTTTTAAGTAGGGTATCAATGTATATTTCACACCCCCTCTCTGTAAATGAAATGTTATCTACCTTCACACGCTGAAGGGTCTGAATCCTTTGCCCACTGAGCAATGATAATAACATAACAGTTTTAAAAGTGAGGTCTTTGAGTGAGATTGACTCCAGTGGTTTTTGTTCAAGGTACTGTAAAACAGTATTAATATCCCAAGTGGAGGAATATTTTGGAAGTGATGGTCTTTTGTTAAATGCCCCTTTCATCAACCTGGCAACCAATGGATGGGATCCAAAGGTAACTGCTGAGGGAAGTAAGATAACAGTGGACAAAGCACTTCTAGCAGTATTTAATGCACTGTAGCTGTAACCATTGTAGTAACACTGTGACAGGAAATTGAGCCCATCAGTAACTGAGGCAAACTTTGGTGAAATATTATGCTGTGAGCAATAAGTATCCCATTTATTTAAATGAACTGAATACTGTTTTGAAGTATTCGGGTTTCCATGATTCCAAAATTAGGTCCTGTGTGTTTTGATTGAGCCCTTCTATTGAAAGTGTGATTGCTCTCCTGATATGAGACATGCCAGAAGATCCATTTTTCTGTGAAGTGGATGTTTTTGACTCGAATCCACTGGTGAAAAGAGGAGTTCCCGGTGCCTAGAAAGCAGAAAAGGTGGTTGAATTAGTAACTTGTACAATGTGGGATACCATGCCTGGGTCGGCCAATTGGGAACAATTATCAATCCAGAGGCTTTATCACAAACTACTTTCTGTAGAACCAGAGGGATAACAGCAAAGGGGGGAAATGCGTAAAATCTCCATTTCTGCCAAGTTATCAACGAAAATGCGTCAACTGCAAGACTATGAGGATCTGAATGAAATGATACATATGGCATGATCTGGTAGTTCAGTCTTGAAGCAAACAAATCAATTTCTGGAGAGAAAGACAGTTTTTGTACTACTTGAGCAAATATATCTGGGTTTAATTTCCATTCACAATCAGGGTTAACATTTCTAGACTGAAAATCTGCAGAGGTGTTTGTTTTTCCAGGTAAATGTGCCACAGTTATCCAGATATTCCTTTGTAGAGCCCAAAGCCATACCGTAAATGACCTATTTAGCGCACAGTGCGCTAAGCAATGTCTATTTTTATTCAATATTTGGTGCAAAAAAATTCCCCTTTTAGCGCACCCATCATGAAACACTTTCCGGGATGAAGTATAGGTCAATCCGGTAGAAAAACGGTGTTTCGACATTTAGAAATACCCACTTCCTGTAAATATGGCGGTAGATGAAAACAAACTCGAAAGTCGTGACAAAAATGTACATTTATTCAGTAAAAATACGTGTAATATATAAAAAATATGTGGATATCGAGAAAAAATAAGAAAGGTAAGATTTAAGATGAATAATCGATCATTAGAAAACACTTGTAACCGACCACCATTGTTCACCGTTACTGTATAATATCGTCCACCCACTAGAACTTCTAGTAGAAGTTGTCAGTGACCATCCATTTGTAGAGATAGGGTGCGGTTACAAGGGCGGGTGCGCTAAATAGGTCATTTACGGTATATCTCTGGCAATATTGTGACATGATAAAGATCTGCATCCTCCAAAGTTGGTGATGTATGACACTGCACATGTGTTATCTGTCAGGACAGGGATATGTATATCTTTCCTCTCCTGGCACAATGATTTTAGTGTAAACAAAATCGCCTTGAGTTCAAGACAATTGATATGAGCCCTCTTCTCATCCTCACTCCAGGGGCCATTCACTGTTTCACATGTGCCTTGGATGACACCTCCCCAGCCTTTCTTCGACGCATCAGTCATAGCAACAACAGCAGGAGCAGAGTGGGATATTTTATATGAAGTTGTAATACCAGTAGTTTGCCACCAATGTAATTCCTGAATTGATTCTGGTGAAAATTGCATACATGCTGCATAATTTCCCTTACACTGCTTTAAGCCTTTGTTTTTGTCCCAATGTAGAGAGTGAATAAACAATCTGCCACAGTGAACACCTGGAAGTGCACTAACAAGTAGGCCTATTACTTCTGCCACATGTCTGATTTTGGGTCTGGTGCAGGCTATTAACCTACTGCAGCTAGATTTAATCTTTGCTTTCTTCTCTTCTGTAAGGGATACAGTCATTGTGGAAGAATTGAGAACAAAACCCAGAAAAGTGATTTCTTGAACAGGTGTAAGGACAGATTTTTCAGGATGAATTATAAATCCCATGTCTTGTAACAACTGAACTGTATCCATAAGGTTTTGTTGGCATTCTTTATATGTAAACCCTTTCAGAAATCCATCATCAATGTACTGAACAGATTCATGGCCCTTCTGTCTTAGTTTAGCAAGTACTGGCTTCATGAGTTTTGTGAAGATTCTTGGGCAACAGGAAAGGCCATTTGGAAAAACAGTATATTTATAATGTTTTCCCTCATAGCAAAATTTCAGATATTTCTGGTAATCTGTGTGAATGCTGACACAATAATATGCCTCAAGCAAGTCTATGGTACACATATAACAATTGTCTGTCATCATATTTACGGCTTGTTGTAGATTTTCCATTTTAAAATGTTGGTAAGGAATATATTCATTCAGTTGCTTTAAATTTAAAATCATTCTGAAACTACCATTTTTCTTCTCTCTGAGGAAAATATTTGAGATAAAATCTCCAGGTTCACGGTTACAGGTAACTAAGACCCCAGTTTTTAAAAGGCGTGATATTTCATGCTCTACATGAATTTTCTCCTCATCTGAGAAAGAAACCTTGGTAGGGAGGTGTTTCTGCATTGGAGTAGATGTAAATGGTATTTTGAAACCCTCAATAGCACCTAGAATTATGGTATCAGTTGTCAATTCCCTCCAGTTTGATTTGAATGCTTTAAGCCTGCCAGCCTGGAAAATCTCTTGTTTGATACTATTATTTGAGATAGTATTGCAGACAAAAGTGGCATAATCACTTTTACTAACCTTGTGTCTGTTAACTTGTGAGGTATCTGGGGTGTTATGTGTTACTGTGGCCTCTGCTGTTTTTTGTAGGGCTTGTACCTCTGTTGTGGCTGTTGAACTGCTTTCCCTTTGAACTGGTTGTTCCTTTGATAGCCCCGGTCGCGGGGCGCATGGTAGTTTTTTGGCCGACTATATTTTGCCTCGTATTGAGCAGAATTTGTTTTCTTGAGGTCAGCCATGGTTTTAAGGATATCATCCCCAAACAGATTGGTGGTGATTGGAACATCAGGTGATGTTAAGCCACTGTAACATTTCTTCAAATCAGGGGATAGAACATCTCTCCTCTTATGGGAGAGAGTGACATGGGCATGACCAAGCAATGCCAGGACATCTGTGATGGTGGTCACCAATGCGCGAGTATCCAGTGCAGTAGAGGACAGTAGGTCATTTGCAACCTCAGACAATGCACATGATGCCTTAGTGATGGCAAGCTGGGTGAACTGGAGTGGTTTCTCCCTGGCCAGTGTGCGGGTTCCCATCATATCTTTGATGACTTTGTTGATGGATGGCACAATGAGTTTTTCACAATTTTCTGGGCGCAGATATTTGGCCTGTTTTTCTTTCACTTTCTCCGAAGTCAGGGTTGAGGTGAAGTGTTTGTCTATAATTTTGGCCAACTTGTCATTGATTTTGGGCCCCAGTGGTTCACTGTCATCCAGGTCTTGAACAATTTGGGCCAATAATCCACTCTCTTCAGACTCTGGGTCTGCATTGGATCTTTTATCCAGTAGGCTTTCTATAGCCTCCTCATCTGATTCTTCATCAGACTGCCGCGAAACAGAGCGCGCCCTCTTCACCGGCACCTCATCCCCACCTTCATCTGTTGGGCCACGTTTCTGTGACAGGGCCTGCATTGCAGAGCTCATGTCCTGCATTGTTTTGGCAATGGAAGCCAACTGAGTTTCAAGGTACAGAGACCCTTGCCCATCACCAACAGATGAACTCCCGGGGGGAGAGTGCTCTTGAATGTCCTGTGCATCCATTGTTAGTATTCCAAATTTAAGATATCCAAATGTCAAGTATTATCCAATGCAACAGAATTTTAGTAAATTATTTTCCAACCCATGTATGACACAGGAAATGTTAATCCTATAAAGATTTTTTATCCAAACAATTTTAAGATGCACAAAGTATTCTAATGGAGCCAGCAAAAAGGCTAATATATTTAGAATGCTAGAGAAAAACTTTTCACATGTGAACTCTTCAAAGCAGCAAACACAAGTGAGCTCTGACAAGTGCAAGCCTTCTCATGTGATTTCTCTGTTCTGGAGCAGTGTGAGATAGAATTAGAATTAGAACTGAGCAATAGCTATTTTCAGGTACTGACTGTTGAGTAAATCAGTTGTAACTTGAAAAATATTGCATTTGGAGTATTTTGTTAAAATATGTTGTTCACCTACTTTTGGGTCAGCTATAACATAGTGAAATTACAGACCTATAACTCATGACATAGCTGAGCAATAGCTATTTTCAGGTTCTCACTGTTGAGTAAATCAGTTGTAACTTGAAAACTATTGCATTTACAGTACTTTGCTTAAATATGTTGTTCACCTACTTTTGGGTCAGCTATAACATAGTAAAAATTCAGACATGTAGCTCATTGCATAGCTGAGTAATAGCTACTTTGAGGTTCTCACTGTTGAGTAAATCAGTTATAACTTGAAAACTATTACATTTAGAGTAATTTGTTAAATATGTTATTCACATAATTTTTGGTCAGCTATAACATAGTGAAATTGCAGACCTCTATGTCATGGCATAGCTGAGCAATAGCTACTTTCAGGTTCTCACTGTTGAGTAAATCATTGTATCCACTGGATAGCCGCAGTGTGTAGAGAGATTTCACCATTACCGCTCTAACGAAAAAAACATTGTAGCTAGCCTTCTCAAGTTTGCAGGATATATTAATAACCATAAAATGTTGCCTGGGAATAATTTTGGCCTCATTTTGAAAAACAAGATGGCCACCAGGGACGTTTATTCGACTTTAAACAAGGACTTTTGTTGGCCCTCTAGAGCAAAGGGTATTATAGGTAGAGATCTCAAATTCGCAGGATATATTCCTCATTATAAAATCTTGACTGGGAATATTTTTGGCCTCATTTTGAAAAACAAGATGGCCGGTGTTTATTTGTCAGTCATGAAAAGTGCTTATATCTCCCTTATTATTGGTCCTAGAGGTTTTGGATGGTAAACCATCCTATAGGAAATCATGGGCTGGGAATCTTTTGGTGTGGTCGGACTTGGACCCCTCCTTCAAGGTCAAACGAGGATACCCAAACTAAAAAGTGCTTATAACTCACTTATTATTGGTCCTAGAGGTTTGGAATGGAAAACCAACCTATAGAAAATCATGGGCTGGGAATCTTTTGGTGTGGTCGGATTTGACCTTGGACCCTGCCTTCATAGCCAAAACTTCATAGCCAATCTTAAAAGTGCTTATAACTCGCTTATTAATGGTCCTAGAAGTTTGGGATGGTAAACCATCCTATAGGAAATCATGGGCTGGGAATCTTTTGGTGTGGTCGGACTTGGACCCCTCCTTCAAGGTCAAACGAGGATAGACAAACTTAAAAGTGCTTATAACTGGCTTATTAATGGTCCTAGAAGTTTGGGATGGTAAACCAACATATAGGAAATCATGGGCTGGGATTATTTTGGTGTGGTCAGATTTGACCTTGGACTCCTCCTTCAAGGTCAATTGAGGATAGCCAAACTTAAAATCGCTTATAACTCGCTTATTATTGGTCCTACAGGTTTGGGATGGTAAACCAACCTACAGGAAATCATGGACTGAGAATCCTTTGGTGTGGTCGGATTTGACCTTGGACCCCTCCTTCAAGGTCAAACAAGGATAGCGAAACTTAAAAGTGCCTATAACTCGCTTATTATTGGTCCTAGAGGTTTGGGATGGTAAACCATCCTATAGGAAATCATGGGCTGGGAATCTTTTGGTGTGGTCGGACTTGGACCCCTCCTTCAAGGTCAAACGAGGATAGACAAACTTAAAAGTGCTTATAACTGGCTTATTAATGGTCCTAGAAGTTTGGGATTGTAAACCAACATATAGGAAATCATGGGCTGGGATTCTTTTGGTGTGGTCAGATTTGACCTTTGGACCCCTCCTTCTAGGTCAAATGAGGACAGCCAAACTTAAAATCGCTTATAACTCGCTTATTATTGGTCCTACAGGTTTGGGATGGTAAACCAACCTACAGGAAATCATGGACTGAGAATCCTTTGGTGTGGTCGGATTTGACCTTGGACCCCTCCTTCAAGGTCAAACAAGGATAGCGAAACTTAAAAGTGCCTATAACTCGCTTATTATTGGTCCTAGAGGTTTGGGATGGTAAACCATCCTATAGGAAATCATGGGCTGGGAATCTTTTGGTGTGGTCGGACTTGGACCCCTCCTTCAAGGTCAAACGAGGATAGACAAACTTAAAAGTGCTTATAACTGGCTTATTAATGGTCCTAGAAGTTTGGGATTGTAAACCAACATATAGGAAATCATGGGCTGGGATTCTTTTGGTGTGGTCAGATTTGACCTTTGGACCCCTCCTTCTAGGTCAAATGAGGACAGCCAAACTTAAAAAGGCTTATAACTAGTTTATTGTTGGTCCTAGAGGTTTGGGATGGTAAACCAACCTATAGGAAATCATGGGCTGGGAATGTTTTTGTGTGGTTGGATTTGACCTTGGACCCTTTCTTCAAGGTGGAACGAGGATATTGCATTTGCAGTATTACATTTTCATTTGCAGTAAATATGTTTTAACCTACTTTTTACACTTAAACAGTTACCTTGTTACTTTCCTTCATAATACCATTTGCAGGGCAGAACTTTTTTGTCCTTTTCTTCTGTCAGCTTCGGAATTTCTTTCGAACATGCTGTTCAATTACCATTTACTGTACTTCTGTACAGCACTTTCCCTGATAATTATGTCCGTCAGCTGACACAGTGCACATTCACGGGCACTCTCCTCTTGTACATGTATATGTAATAGCTGGCCATAGATAAGTGCATACATTAAAGTGACCTTAAACTCCCAGTAATAACACATTGTCGGTGTCATCTTCACACTTCCTTTCCCGACAGTATCTCAAAAATAGCATGATGGGTTAAATTCAAATTTGGCATGTGGATGTAACTTGTACTCAAGGTGTACCCTGTTTTAAGGTGACCTTAAACGCCCACTAGTAACATACTTATTTTTCCATTTCCAGACAATATCTCAAAAGTGGGTTGATGGATTCAGTTCAAAATTAGCATGTGGTTGTAACTGGTATTCAGTGTGTGTCCTTTTTAAGGTTACCATAAACTCCCATGTATAAAAGAATTCTGTTGAGTTTAAGTTTTTTTTATTTTTCCATATAGTATACTGAAGATAACTTGAGAAATTTCATTCAAATTTTGCATGTATATGTAACTGGCCATAGATAAGTGCATACATTAATGTGACCTTAAACTCCCAGTAATGACACATTGTCAGTGTCGTCATCACACTTCCTTTCCACACAGTGTCTCAAAATTGGCATGATGGATTAAATTCAAATTTGGCATGTGGATGTAACTGATCCTTAAGGCATGCCCTATTTTAAGGTGACCTTAAACTCCCTCTAGTAACATACTTATATTGATTTTAAGTTTTTCTGTTTCCACATAGTATCTCGAAAATGGGTTAACAGATTTATTCAAATTTGGCATGTTGTTGTAACTGGTATTCAAGGTGTGTCCTATTTTAAGGTGACCTTAAACTCCCATTTATAAAAGAATTATGTTGAGTTTAAGTATTTTTATTTTATTTTTCCATAGAGAATACTGAAGATACTAAATTAGGGTTGACTCCAACTAAAGTAGCAGGCCCCCAACAGGCTGTGCTTGTTGAAGTCAGACATTAAGGTCAGGTAAAAGGTCAATTGCTATCAGGGTATAGGTCAAGGTGTTTTGAGAGATCATGTTAAAGTTAATGATGAGTATTGGTTATGGAGTAAAGGTAAGCGAGTTTTATATTTGGAAATGTTTGGTATTTTTTTTTATTCAGGTGAAGTCATATGATGAGGGTGTCCAGAAACAACAACAGCAACAGTATGCAGCTCAAAGACAACAGCAGAGGGCAGCACTGCAGCAACACCTCACACACAGCATACAGAGCTAATGGACCAGCAACTTCTTCACAATTAATGGAGATTTGGGCCTCATAGCTTGGCACATGCCTCAATTTAACACAGGACAGAATACAGGAAACTAATTATCAGTTGGTTGTTATTGGCAGAACTTGTCAATTTCTTGTACTTTACTGTAAATTGTCACAACTGTATTCTTTCTTGTAAAATTATTTCAACTTTTTATGTCAGCTGACATTATGGCATTACTCTTTGACGTCTGTGTACAAGTCTGCGTGTACAACTTCTCCGTCCAAAGTACGAGGCCCATAGATATGCTGTTACTTTTAAACGATACCTTATCTATCAAGAATCATAAACCGTAACATTCATTCAGATCCGTCTGTTCGTCGGTTTCCCAGAGCTGTTAGAAGTGAGGTACCCCCACCCAAGTGAGAAAATTTCAACACTTTAACACAATTTTCTCATCGACTATTTGAGGGATTTCTCTCTTATCTTTCATACATGTATCAGTTCACAAGTAGATTCCCTTGTTTGATTATCAGGCCTGGATGTTTCTTAATTATATATGAATTTTTAAAATCAATTTAATGCATTAAAATTCATCAATTCATGCAGTAAATCTCATGCTATTCAGCTACTTTTCCATAGCTACAACATGGCGAGTAACTTCGAAGCCTATCCCAATAGCTAAGGGAACAATAGGTACTCGCTGACTTTTGAGTACCTTCCATAATGAGTAAAATGACTTAAAACTTGAAAACTATGGCATTTACAGTATTTTGTTAAAATATGTTATTCAGCTACTTTTGGGTCAGCTAAAACATAGGAAAATTGCAGGCCTGTAGCCCCTTGCATAGCTGAGCAACACCTACTTTGAGGTTCTCCCTGTTGTGTAAATCACTTGTATCTTATAAACATTGCATTTAGAGTATTTTGTGTAAATATGTTATTTATCTACATTTGGGTCAGCTGTAACATAGTAAAATTGCAGACCAGTAGCTCATTATATAGCTGAATAATAGCGTTGATGTTTTCACCGTTGAGTAAATCACTTGTAACTTGAAAACTATTGTATTTACAGTATTTTGTTAAAAATGTCATTCGCCTACTTTTGGGTCAGCTGTAACATAGTAAAATTGCAGACCTGTAGCTCATTGCATAGCTGAGCAGTAGCTATTTTCAGATACGTCTTTTCTACTTTCACTTGTACTCTGAAGTTCAATACACAAAGTCAGCTGACATAGAGCCAGTTCATGGGCACTGATTGCTTGTTTTTCTATTTTAAACCACAAGCTACGGAAGAGTAGAAGGGCCAACATGACAAATTTTTTTATCTCGATTTATCGACTTAACTATCTCGATTTATTGACTTAGGTATCTCCATTTATCAAGATACTAACTCGATAAATCAAGTTAGCTATCTCAATTTATCGACTTACTAACTCGATAAATCGACTTACTACCTCGATTAAATCGACTAAACTATCTCGATTTATCGACTCAGTAAGTCGATAGACTTATGTATTTCAATGTTACATAGATGTTTCATCTTGAATCACTAGTTAACAGAAGCATTGACTTTGACCTGAAGTGTAATCTAATAATACCTTTATAGCACTTAATCTCCAACAAGGCACTTGCCTTTTTAAATGTAATTTACCCTGTTGCTAATTATCACTTAAGAATTAAACTAATATGAATAAGTGTCTAAACAAGTGTCTTAATTACATGGGCTAAAGGAATTCATAACATCCAAATTTCTTTGATATGTGTCAGTCACACTTTTGAAACAAACAAAACATGAACACAGAAATCATTCACCATTATCAGGGTAACAAGGTTACAATTAAGGGACGCTAACCTGATACAGGTATACCCAATGTACTTGTCATAAATAAATACTAGCCCTGGAGTCTGTCATGTAATGGAGATTAAGCACCATAAAAGTATTCTTATTGCATCACTTTACTGTGAGAAGAGTTTCCATGGGGCCCAGTCTTAGGTCAGCTGTATTGCTGAGAACTGATTTGACAAAGGGCCAATTTGTCCAGCTCCCCGTTTATGCATTCTTATAATGCCCTGGATCTCCTTTGGGATCTGAAAACTTATTGGTAGTCATGTGGCCTGAATCTTTTGGTGGGTTCACATTTTACCTTGGTCCCCTTCTTTAAGCCCTATTATGGTCCTTGATACTTATAATACTTACATTTATAACGCCTGTAGCTCCTTAAAATTGGTAATAAAGGTTTGTGATATGAAAACAGCTTATATTAAACCACATTGTGTGAAAGTTTTAGTGGGGTATGGTTTGACCTTGGACCCTATGTTCAAGGTCTAAGGTGATCCTTCATACTTTTAATGCTCTGTACCTCCTTTGTAATTGGTGCCAGAGCTAAGTCGATTTATTGAGTTAGTAAGTCGATAAATCGAGATAAAAATTTTTGTCAAGTTGGCCCTTCTACTCTTCCGTAACAAGCAGTAAAAAGATGTACCAGATTTAAAATGAAAAAGTTCTTACTAAAGGTAAGACCAAATCTACAACTACATTTAAATATTTTATGAATAGCAAACTAGTTTCAGACCAAAACTTAACATTTGGTCTCCAAGAAGTTCTATGTAGACCCAGCAACATATCCTACACGCACCCATGTGTATCTTGTAAAGCAGTACAGTGTGTGTGTATGTGTTTTCACTATCTGGAATGTATAGGTTATTGCAATATTAACTCGTATACATCACAAGTGCAGTGTACATGGTGTGTTAGTTACACAAACTTGTCTTCAAAGTTAAGCGGGAGGATGCATCTAATAATAATTGAGCAGTGCTGGATTACAATAGTTACTTTAAGTGCATTTATATTTAGTAAACATGTTCACTAAATAAATAGTATTTTTGTGTCATTTGTCATTTCAATGGAGTTATAATAGAGGTATCGCAGATAATACTTATTGACATGATTTCCTATAGGTTGGTTTAACATTGCAAACTTCTAGGACCAATAATAAGGGAGATACAGGCGCTTTTAAAGTCCGCTATGTGGGTTACTTCGGCACTCCGTGGATGACCTTGAATTAATAGCTTCAAAGTTAAATGTGTGTAAGGTTGTAGAGAACATGTATATCTGTTATACAGATATCACCTATGAAGAGATTCATCCTTCTATTTATGAGAAACAGCCTGTAAAAAAATGTAGATTATTTTCAAAGAAATGCCCGCGGTGGCCATCTTGTTTTTCAGAATGAGGCTATTTTGAGCTTACCCCCCAATGAAGATATCCTGCAAATTTGGTGAACCTAGCTGGTGTAGTTTTCCTCTTCGAGTGTTAACGCTGAAAATCTCTCTACGTGCGGCAGCAGCGTAGCGAACGCTAAACCAAAGTATCCAGTGGATGCCTCCGGTGGATACAATTAATTATTGACTTGAATACAGCTGTATAACAGGGTCTGTATTCATAAAGATTCTTAGAATTTTTCTTCGAATTACACTTACGTCTAAGAAAAATTCTATGCTAAGAATTTTCTTATTCTTAGAATAAAATCCTATTCACAAAACAATTCTTAGCTAAGAATAATTCCAAGAACCCAGTTACACATAGCCGGATTTACCGCCGGATTGCGGCAGGATTCCTTATATGGAAAATGTTGAGTGATTTACGGATCATCTTTTCCGTCTGTACAGCCATCCGTAAGGTCCATAATGTTCCACCACGGATGCCATGTGTCCGTAGGGACACATCGGGAAAAAAAAACCTGCTTGATTTTTCTGTAAAGGCTTTGCAGATCTTATCTGTAATTGATATCCATAGCTTTTCCGTATCTCATCCGTGAGTGTCATTGTCCGTATACGCATTATGGATTTCCTTGTAGCATCACTTACATCCTTGATGCTTCCGTGGCAAAAAATATCCATAAAAACATTGCCGGATCTAACCAGATCTGCTACGGACTGACACGGACAGGGTTTGCAGATTAAAAAAAGAGTCATAAGACCAATCTTGGTGCAATCTTTTCAACCGCAAACTTGTCCGTAGCGGATCCGTGGCAGTTCCGTAAATCTTTTACATGACCACCACCATCCCTTGTGCATCCCTATCAATTACCATATATGGAACAGTGGGCTATATCCGTGGCACATCCGGCTATGTGTAACTGGCCCCTAAGAATAGAAGTAAAAGGAAATGTATGCAATTCTTGGAATTTTTCTCCGACTAAGTGTAATTCTAAGAAAAATTCTAAGAATACAGATCTTGGCATATGTGAACAGAAAGAAATTTTGAAATAATATAAAGAGGCTGCATTTGATTACAGTACACAAAATAGACAAATTAATATGCAACACTCTGTTCTGGATGTTGATTTTCAATCAGTTGCTGCACTATAATCAAAACAACCATTTTTTCCTTAAGCATGCTATGTGCCAGTCTTAGATTTATATGAATTCATAGAATATTCTAAGAATAAGAATCTTTGTGAATAGGAAAATTCTTATTATTAGAATTTTTCTAAGAAAAACGACAATTCTAAGACTAATTCTAAGAATAAGAATCTTTGTGAATACAGGCACAGAAAGTTAGGTTCACAAATGTCATCCAAAATTGAAAACTAAATTTTAAAGAGCATCCATTTAACCTTGTCCACTATAAATCCTAAATGTGCAATAGTCTTCAGAACTGCTGCTAGATCCTTCATTCATTCTTACCAAAATTAAGTTTTTATCGGTAAACTCTGTATTATTAAATTCCTCAGAATAATAAGAATGTTAATCTTTAGAAATTGGTATAAATTGCTATATAGTGCCATTTTAAAGGTCTTTCAATTCTACTTTCAAACCGAGAGAATGAACATCCATGACAGTAATAACAAAATCAAACAAGAAACTGGGGGTCATTGACCCCAACAAGTGGGTTGCACAATCGGTATTAGGGATAGCATGCCAGATGATAGCTGATATGACATGATAGCTGTGCTGGAAATTTCAAAATAGTGCTGTCCTTCAACTCGGTCAGGTTTGAAATCAATCAGTGGAAGCATCTTCAATTTAGAGTCCCGAAACGAAAAGTTGAGACACACACATAACTGACCCAACACTCAATGGTACAATTCACAAATTCGCCACTTAAAAGTGATCAAGAGAAGACTTGAAAGGAAATGGAAAAAATGTAAAACCAAACAAAACTGGGACAAATATCGCTCTCATTGTGAAATTCCTACAAAAGCATTAAATGAGTGCAAAACACAGTTCTTTTCAACTAAAGTTATCGAATCAAAAAATGACAAGAAGAAGCTCTTTAGTGTTGCCAAAACTCTGCTAGGAAATTAAAAAAAATCTTTTCTTCCAGACTTGAGCTCAGATGACAACATTGCCAACAGCTTTAATGACTATTTATAAACTAGAGGTCCCTGGAATGCTTTTGCTAACAAAAGCGAAGCGTCCCTTAAAGTTTAAAATGCTTTGTGGTTTTAATAAGCATGCTGTAAAGCTAAGAATGCACAAAGCTGCACCGTATGCTTTCCCAATACCTCTTATTACATTCTGAAGCTATAAAAGCAACAATAAAGGAGATATAAGGCATAAACACCAAAGCAGCTATTTATGACCCCAGTTTGGCCCATAAGGGAGGGTCGGGGGGTAAAACTGACCGGCTATTTAGACTCTCTACATATGCTTTCCCAATACCTCTTAATACATTCTGAAGATCTAAAAGCAACAATAAAGGAGATATAAGGCAAAACTCCAAAGCAACTATTTTATGACCCCAGTTGGACCCATAAAGGGGGGTCGGGGGATAAAACTGACCAGCTATTTAGATTCTCCACGTATGCTTTCCCAATACCTCTTAATACATTCTGAAGCTATAACAGCAACGATAAAGGAGATACAAGGCAAAAACTCCAAAGCAGCTATTTATGACCCCAGTTTGGCCCATAAGGGGGGGGGGGGGGGGGGGGGGGGGGTCGGGGGGGTAAAACTGACCGGCTATTTAGATTCTCCACATATGCTTTCCCAATACCTTTTAATACATTCTGTTGCTATAAAAGCAACAATAAAGGAGATATAAGGCAAACAAGAGGAGAGTGCCCGTGAACGGGCACTGTGTCAGCTGACTGAGTGTTTTTGATTTGTGAAGGTGATTAGAGGACAGAATAATTATCAGGAAAAGGGCTGTACAGAAATACAGTAAATGGTAACTGAACAGCAAGTTCGAAAGAAATTCCGAAGCTGACAGAAGAAAAGGATAAAAAAGTTGTGCCCTGTAAATGGTATTATGAAGGACAAGAGGGTCACAGATGCCCCAAAAGGCGGGTTGCGCAGGCAGCAATAAGTTTAGCAACTGCTGTAATTACATTTAGAAAAGAAGGAAAGAAATGTTAGGTTAACCAGTTAGCTGAATGTGCAAGACGTGCTAAGAAATGTAAACAAGACAAATGAACGGACGGATTTACACCAATTTCGAAAGGAACCTAGCTATGATGGTGATGTATGTCCCTGTGAAGTTTGAATTAGATTGGAGTAACCGTTTTCGAGTTAGAGTCCGGAAACAAAAATGTGGACGGACAGATGGATGGACAGAAAAACGGACAAAAACGAAGAAACGGACGAAAAAACGGACAAACAAACAGACGGAATTTCACCAATTTCGAAAGGAACCTAGCTATGATGGTGATCTATCTCCCTGTGAAGTTTGAATTTGATTGGTCAAACCGTTTTAAAGTTAGAGTCCGGAAACGAAAATGTGGACAAACAGATGGATGGACAGACAAACGGACAAACGAACACACGGAATTTCACCAATTTCCAAAGGAACCTAGCTATGATGGTGATCTATCTCCCTGTGAAGTTTGAATTTGATTGGTCAAACCGTTTTAAAGTTAGAGTCCGGAAACGAAAAATGTGGATGGACAGACGGACGTCGGACACATCAATCTAATAGGCGGGTTGGTTACACGCAACCTGCCTAAAAATAACAAGGTAATTGTTTAAGTGTAAAAAATAGGTTAAAACATATTTAAAGAAATACTACAAATGCAATATCCTCGTTCAACCTTGAAGAAGGGGTCCAAGGTCAAATCTAACCACACAAATATATTCCCAGCCCATGATTTCCTATGGTTTACCATTCCAAACCTCTAGGACCAATTATAAATGAGTTATAAACACTTTTAAGCTTGGCTGTCCTCATTTGACCTTGGAGGGGTCCAAAGGTCAAATCTGACCATACCAAAAGATTCCGAGCCAATGATTTCCTATGGGATGGTTTACCATCCCAAATCTCTGTCACCAATAATAAGCGAGTTGTAGGCACTTTCAATTTTCGCTATCCTCATTTGACCTTGAAGGAGGGTTCCAAGGTCAAATCGGACCATATCAACAGATTCACAGCCCATGATTTCCTGTCTGTTTAGCATCCCAAACCTCTGGGACCAATAATAAGCAAGTTATAAGCACTTTTAAGTTTGGCTATCCTTGTTTGACCTTGGAGGGGTCATTGAAGGTCAAATCTGACCACACCAAAAGATTCCCACCCCATGATTTCCTACAGGTTGGTTTATCATCCCAAACCTCTAGGATCAATAATAAGGGAGATATAAGCACTTTTCATGACTGACAAAAACACCTGTGGCGGCCATCTTGTTTCTCAAAATGAGGCCAAAAATATTCCCAGACAACATTTTATGGTTATTAATATATACTGCAAACTTAAGAAAGCTAGCTATAATATTTTTTTTCATCAGAGCAGTAATGGTGAAATCTCTCTCTACACACTGCGGCTATCCAGTGGATACAATGATTTACTCAACAGTGAGAACCTGAAAGTAGCTATTGCTCAGCTATGCCATGACATAGAGGTCTGCAATTTCACTATGTTATAGCTGACGAAAATTCTGTGAATAACATATTTAACAAATTACTCTAAATGTAATAGTTTTCAAGCTACAACTGATTTACTCAACAGTGAGAACCTCAAAGGAACTATTACTCAGCTATGCAATGAGCTACATGTCTGAAATTTTACTATGTTATAGCTAACCCAAAAGTAGGTGAACAACATATTCAAGCAAACTACTGTAAATGCATTAGTTTTCAAGCTACAACTGATTTACTCAATAGTGAGAACCTGAAAATAGCTATTGCTCCGCTATGCCATGAGCTATAGGTCTGTAATTTCACTATGTTATAGCTGACCCAAAAGTAGGTGAACAATATATTTTAACAAAATACTCCAAATGCAATATTTTTCAAGTTATAGCTGATTTACTCAACAGTCAGTACCTGAGAATAGCTATTGCTCAGTTGTGCCATGAGCTATAGGTCTATAATTTCACTATGTTATAGCTGACCCAAAAGTAGCTGAATAACATATTTGCACAAATTTCTGTAAATGCTATAGTTTTCCAATTATAACTGATTTACTCAACAGTGAGAACTTCAAAGTAGCTATTACTCAGCTATGAAATGAGCCACAGGTCTGAAACTTCACTATGTTATAGCTGACCCAAAAATATGTGAATAACATATTGAAACAAAATACTCTAAATGCAATAGTTTTCAAGTTATAAGTGATTTACTCAACAGTGATAACCTAAAAGTAGCTATTACTCAGCTATGCCATGAGCTACAGGTCTGAAATTTTACTATGTTATAGCTGGCCCAAAAGTAGCTGAATAACCTATTTATACAAAATTCTCTAAATGCAATAGTTTTTAAGTTACAAGTGATTTTACTCATGATGGAAGTTACTGAAAAGCCCAAAAGTAGCTATTACTCACTTAGCTATTGAGACAGACACCCAACTTACTCACCATATTGTAGCTATGAAAAAAGTAGCTGAATAACATATTTTAACAAAAAGCTCTAAATGCAACACTTTTCAAGTTATAAGTGATTTACTCAACAGTGATAACCTAAAAATTGCTATTACTCGGCTATGCCATGAGCTACAGGTCTGAAATTTTACTATGTTATAGCTGACCCAAAAGTAGCTGAATAACATATTTATACGAAATTCTCTAAATGCAATAGTTTTTAAGTTACAAGTGATTTTACTCATAATGGAAGTTACTGAAAAGCCCAAAAGTAGCTATTACTCACTTAGCTATTGAGACAGACACCCAACTTACTCACCATATTGTAGCTATGAAAAAAGTAGCTGAACAACATATTTTCACAAAATGCTGTAAATGCAACACTTTTGAAGTTATAAGTGATTTAGTGCATGATTTTATGAATTTTAATGCATTAAAAATTATTAAAAAAATTTATTTTAAAAAAAGTAAGACAGATCCAGGTCTCATACTCACACAACAGAATCTACCTCTGGCCTAGTACATATATGCAAGATATGAGAGAAATCCCTGCAATAGTCACTGAGAAAATTGTGATAAAAAGTTGAAATTTTCACACTTTTGGTGGGGGTACCCCCCTTGTAATGTCTCTAGCAAACAGACAAACAGACAGATTTGCATGCCTTGAACAATTTTTCATCCTCGATAGATAAGGTATCTTTTTAAAAAAACAGCATGTCTCTAGGCCTTGTAGTTTTGGAGAAGAAGTTCTTCACGCCGACGCCCACGCCGCAGAGTGATGACATAATGTCAGCTGACATAAAAACTCCAAAGCAGCTTTTTATTGCGTAAATACATCCTATCCAATGGACAATTGCTTTACCGGTCGGCGCGACCGGTCCCGCCAAACGCCAGAAAAAGACGTCTTGTATAGAATACCGGCAGGACCGGTCAGGAGAGTGCATTCGCCAGGTGGGGCATCGTACTTCCTCTTCCTGTCTAGACATCGTGACGTCATAGCATCTTTTTCGTTTGGCGCGCGGAGAGTGAAGACGTGTTTTCAACGACAAGGAAATTTTGGTTTTATACCGAACTCATCTGTGTTATTTCATCTTTGAAGTAGTTTAGAAGTTTTATCTACAACTATGTCATCACCAGGACAAAGACGAGGTTCATGTGGACACGCTATGGCTGGGTTTGACTCCCACTCCAAGTGTGCACGTTGTAGGGACAAAGGGCTAGGCGACGACCCCTGCGTCCTGAAGAAGGAATGTGTCATCTGTAAAGGGTTTACCCCTGAGCAGGTCCTGCAGTTGGCTACACCAACCTACAGGGACAGAAAAGACAAGAAGATGACCACTTCTACGACCTCATCCACTCCCACTCTCGTGGACCCAGCACACGCTAGTGTACTGGGTAAAGTGGAGAAGGTGAAGGCTGTGCAGTCGACCCCTACCAAGAAGACAAAACGTAGTGAGTCTCCCAAGCCGTCTGCCAGCAAGAAGAGATCTTCAAGCAGTAGACCATCAACTGAAGATCTTAAACAACTGGATGATAAGTGGGCAGAGAGGTTTTCCAGACTTGAGGTGATGTTATTGGCCAAGACCTTCACAGTGCCGGTTGAACTGGTTGTGAAGCCACCTTCAGATGTGACTCCCTCTCAGAAGCCTTTTTTTGACCCTGGTGCCTCCACCAGCAGTCTACCTGTGGAGAACAGTCTGCCAGTAGAGAAATCCGGTCCCTGCCTTGACCAGGCTACCGGTATTGCTGTAGAGGAGATGCAGACTGCCACCCAGCCCCTTGGGGCTCCCGGTGCAGGGATAGCAACCCAGCCTGTTCAGGCCCCCGGTTCGTTCCCAGAGGTTCAGCCCACTGGTGAAGTAGATCTGAGTGCAGCCTCTGATAGTGATGCTGACCAGTGCAGTGAAACCGGTTCCCTGGATGGTGACACCCACCGGGACCGGTCAGCAGACAAGGATGCCTCCAGAGATGACCCCGAGACTGAGCCCACTGAGGAGGCTGACTACAGGGAAACTATGAGGGGTGTTAGAAGTTTCATGAACTGGCACAGGGTTCCTGAGTTCGAAACTGTGTCCTCTACTGCAGACGACAACCCCTTTGCCGGTACACGTGTCCAGCCAACCGGTAAGGTCAGTGTGAAGCTTCCTGTGGACGACTGGTTGTGCAGGAAGATGTCCAGTCTTAACCTCACAATCAAGGAAGGCTGCCCCACCAGAAACACTGACAACACTGGCCTCCTCAGGGATCAGTTCATCAAAACCCCTAGACCTTCTAGATGGTACGGGATGCATGCTGAAAAAGACAGTGAGAGCTCTGCAGTTCGTACCTGGTCACCGGATCCGGCTAAACTCAACCACTCTTTCAGCAGGGTTGCCAGAAGAAACTTACCTTCTGCTCCACCCTCCCGAGCTTTCAGTCAGGATCTCCTCAGACGCTGGGAGAGGGCAGCTCATGAACAGACAATAATGTGTAACCAGGCTGCCGGTTTGTCAAGGTGCTTGACCAGGGTTCAAGACTCTATGAACTCTCAGTTAAAAACCCTGCGTCTGGACAGTAAGGGGAAGTCATCTGAGAAGGCTAAGCAAGCTGTTAGTGAACTGGAGTATTTGACCACTTTCAACCGGTCAGTATCTCAAGCAATGGCCAGGACTATGCAAGATCTTTCTGAAGCAGTCTTATCAACATGGCCAACTTCACCCTTGCTCGCAGGGATAGTTACCTGTACTATTTACATGCTGGGGTGAAGCAAGACACTGTGCACGCCTTGAGAACGTCACCAGTTCATCTGAATGCTTTATTCCCGGACCAGCTTATAGCAAAAGCTGAAGAGGAAAATCAGCAAGAGTGAAGAGAGGCGTTCTTCCGGTACTTCACACCGACAACAGGGTCGCTTTCATCCATATGCAAGTGACAAGTCGACTAGCCATCACACCGACAAGAAGAACGTCCCGGCTTGGAAACAAATCAAAGACAAGCAGCAAGCGAGGAGAAGTCGTGGCAAAGCCTCCACTTTCTCCCAGAAGCCGGCTAAGGGGTCCAAGTCTCATAAATGACAATTATTGTGTAAATTTTGTGACCGGTCAGATGCACTCTGTATGTGTTACCGGTCAGGGAGACTTGGACCCAGTTCCTGTGGCAGCAGAGAACCGCAAAGTGACTTTAAATGTAGACTCTCATGTTGCAAATGCTCATATTGTCACCGGGTTGCCACAAAGGAAAGGCGTAAATCCCACCTTTTGTCAAATGTACACAGAAATAAAATATGTGAAAAATGTTTCTTGTGTAGGTCACTTGCGTTCTGTAAAGCTTTTCACCAATGCCCAACATGCTGTTTTAGATCCTCCTGTAGGGGCGAGGTTAAACCAGTGTTGGGAGAAATGGGAAACCCTGGACTCAAGTCCAAAAGTGGTAAACATACTGAGGGAGGGTTACACACTTCCCTTCCGGTTCAGACCCCACTTGACAAGGTCACCGACTGTAATAAGCAACTACCACAATCCAACCAAACAGACCTTCCTTTTAGAGGCACTGTATCAGCTGATAAACAAAAATGCAGTCGAACCAGTGGAAAATCAAAACTCACTGGGGTTTTACAACCGGCTATTTTTGGTACCCAGACCCAACAACCGGTGGAGACCGATCCTAGACCTGAGCACCTTGAACACCTTTTTAAACACAGGGTCCTTCAAGATGGAGACCCCAGAGACAATAAGAACCTCCCTACAGGCAGGGGAGTGGGTCACATCCATAGATTTCAAGGACGCATACTTCCACATACCAATTCACAGTCAGTCCAGCAAGTACATGCGTTTTCACCTCCAGGGTCGTTCCTACCAGTTCAAAGCCCTTCCCTTTGGCCTGTCCACAGCCTCCATGGAGTTCACAGTGGTGGCCAAAGAGGTCAAACTCATGGCACTTCAGAAGGGTATAAGGATCCACCAGTACCTAGACCACTGGCTGGTGAGAGCCTCTACCCACGACACCTGTCTCCAGCATACTCAAACCCTGGTCACACTGTGCCAGGAACTAGGGTGGCTGGTGAACAGGGAAAAGTCAGAACTGGTCCCACAGCAGGTCTTCAACTTCATAGGTTACCAGTTCGACCTGAAGGAGGGCAGGGTCAGACCAACAGAGGAACGTTGGTAGACCTTGACAGACAAGATCAGATCAATACTGTCAGATCCGGTATGCCCGGTCCGGAAATTCATGTCCCTCATAGGTCTACTCACAGCAACAGAAAAACAAGTCCACTTAGGGCGACTACACATGAGACCCATACAGTGGCACTTGAAAAACAACTGGAGGGTCCCTGAATCATTAGAAAAGGTTATCCCTGTTCCCAAATCCCTCCACTCTCATCTAAGGTGGTGGCTGGAGGAGGGCAATGTGCTACCAGGCCAACCATTACACCCTCTAGAGCATGCTCTGCAAATATTTACAGACGCATCAAAAGAAGGGTGGGGCGCTCACTTAGACGAGTACACTGCAAGGGGAACTTGGTCCCTACCAGAGAGCAAGTTGCACATAAACCACTTGGAGCTAAAAGCAGTATTTCTAGCTCTAAAGGAGTTTCGAACCCTCGTCCTCAACAAGACAGTGTTGATAGCTACAGACAACACAACAGTGGTTGCCTATATCAACAAAGAGGGGGGGGGGGATGAAATCGGTCTCCCTGTGTGCCCTACTGTGGAGAATACTGTCCTGGTGTACCAGGCAGCAAGTAACACTCGGGGCACGTCACATCCCCGGCCGGCTGAACGTGATAGCAGACAAGCTATCCAGGCTGGGCCAGACAATTCAAACAGAGTGGTCACTTCATCCAGAAGTCTTCCAAGCTGTATGCTCCAGGTGGCACCTACCACAAGTGGACCTATTTGCCACCAGGTTCAACAACAAACTGCCACAGTTTGTATCACCGGTACCAGACCCCCAGGCTTTGGCAGTGGATGCACTGTCTTTCCTGGGAGGACCTGGACCCATACGCCTTCCCACCGGCAGCCATCTTGGGCAAAGTGGTGGAGAAGCTCCAGGACTACCCCTGCAACAGAATTATTCTGATTGCTCCAGGGTGGCCCAACATGCCCTGGTTTTGGGACCTGCTAGCAATGTCAAGCCAGATCCCACTGTGTCTGCCCAGCATACCCAACTTAGTGTCTCAGCCATTCAACCAGGTCCTTCACAGGAACCTGTCGAATCTGAACCTGCATGCCTGGCTCCTAGAGCCTCAGCAATCAAGGAGCAAGGCTTCTCTGAGGCAGTGGCAGCACGAATTGAGGCTCCTCAAAGAAGATCAACCAGATCTGTCTATGAGGCAAAGTGGACAATTTTTACAAAGTGGTGCCTCAGTAATCAGGTGGACTTCAGGGCACCACCTCTGAAAGCCATTGCTGACTTCCTCCTACACTTGTTTCAGGAGAAGAAGTTACAACCAGGCACTATTGATGGCTACACATCAGCCATTGCTGACAAACTAGGCAATTCCACCATTAATGTCAGCAAAGATGAGAATCTCACTCGTCTCCTGGATAGTTTCCAGAGACAGACCTAAGGGCAGGAGGGGCATCCCCTCCTGGAACCTTTCACTGGTTTTACACCAGCTCACAAAGGCTCCCTTTGAACCCCTAAAAGAGGCCTCCTTGAAACATCTAACTTTCAAGACTGTTTTCTTGCTGGCCTTGGGTTCAGGTAAACGCAGGAGTGAGATCCATGCTTGGTTACATAAGAACATCAGACACCAGTCAGACTGGTCTAAGGTGTCCTTGTACCCCTCACCCAGCTTCCTATCCAAGAATCAGCTGGCTAAGGAGGGTCCAGATAGTGTGGCTCCAGTGGTCATTCCAGCCCTGGCACCATCTCTGGACAGGTCACTCAAGGGTGACAGGTCCCTATGTTCAGTTAGAGCCCTGCGCTACTACTTGGACAGGACTGCGGATCTCAGGCAGAATAAGGAGCTAGTCTTTGTCTCCTTCAAGAAGGGTTTTGACAAAGACATCTCACCTGCCACCATCTCCTCATGGATCAAACAGACTGTGATTCTGTGCTATTCTGTGCTATTCTGAGCTCTCTGACCAGGAGGCCCTCATCTTACATCAGGTTAAAGCCCATGATGTTAGGGCCTTTGCTGCCTCTAAGGCTTTCCAATCAGGGATCTCCTTAGATCAGATCTTGTCAGCCTGCCACTGGAAATCTCACAACACCTTCACCCAATTCTATTTGAAGGTTGTTGCCTGGGCTGACTCAGAGCTTTTCCATCTGGGACCTGTAGTGGCTGCCCAACAGGTGCACCACCAGGCCCAGCAGTGAGGAGATATTGTATATATGTAAATATGTACATATTGTAAATATGTTAGATATGTACATAATGTAAATATGTTGAATGTACATATATTATTAAAAAAAAAAATGAAAAAAACTGTGACTTGCTTCCCTTGGGAAGTTTATTCTTCTGGGACTGAACTCAGCCCCTCTCTCTCTATCTTTCCCTTCTCAAACAAACTCTGGAAGGAAAGAAAAAGGGGGGGGGGGCAACGTCGGTAGACTCCCGGTTAACCGGTGAGTTGGTGGCCAACCTTGACCTGTCAGGGTTCTCTGACCCTAGGTCAAATGGGCCTGTACTATTTTGTTTTATTATGAGTTCACACAAGTCCCTAGCTGCTTACCCGCCTACCAAGCGGTAGTTATTCAGCAATTGTCCATTGGATAGGATGTATTAACGCAATAAAATTGCAAATTTAATAAGTAAATTAAATTTTTATAAGTTAATACACTATCCAATGGACAGGCAAGGCCCACCCAACCGGCCCCGCTATCAGCTTACTAGGTGTCTTACTAGGACTAGACACGAAAAAGATGCTATGACGTCACAATGTCTAGACAGGAAGAGGAAGTACGATGCGCCACCTGGCGAATGCACTCTCCTGACCGGTCCTGCCGGTATTCTATACAAGACGTCTTTTCTGGCATTTGGCGGGACCGGTCGCGCCGACCGGTAAAGCAATTGTCCATTGGATAGGGTATTAACTTATAAAAATTTAATTTACTTATTAAATTTGCAAATTTATGACCCCAGTTTGGCCCATCAGGGGGGGTCGGGGGGGTAAAACTGACCGGCTATTTAGACTCTCCACATACGCTTTCCCAATACCTCTTAATACATTCTGAAGCTATAAAAGCAACAATAAAGGAGATATAAGGCAAAAACTCAAAATCGGCTATTTTATGACCCCAGTTTGACCCATAAGGGGGGGTTGGGGGGTAAAACTGACCGGCTATTTAGACTCTCCATATATGCTTTCCCAATACCTCTTAATACATTCTGAAGCTATAAAAGCAACAATAAAGGAGATATAAGGCAAAAACTCAAAATCGGCTATTTTATGACCCCAGTTTGACCCATAAGGCGGGGTCGGGGGGTAAAACTGACCGGCTATTTAAACTCTCCATATATGCTTTCCCAATACCTCTTAATACATTCTGAAGCTATAAAAGCAACAATAAAGGAGATATAAGGCAAAAACTCAAAATCAGCTATTTTATGACCCCAGTTTGACCCATAAGGGAAGCATGGGCAGAATGTCAGCTAGATTTGGTATCACAGGCACTTCCCTCAAATGGTTTGAATCATATCTATCAAACAGAAGCCAGTGTGTTCAATTAGAAAATTCAACATCTGCTAAGAAGAAACTTCATTTTGGAGTTCCCCAAGGGTCAGTGCTAGGACCCCTGTTGTTCACATTGTATGTGTCACCAATTGCAGATATAACACAACATAATGTGGGAAACATGTTCTATGCAGATGATACACAACTGTATGTCTCAATATCACCCAGGGATAGTAACAATAGTCCTTCTTTGGCAACTCTGAATAGTTATCTGCAATTAAAACCTGGATGGGAAATAACATGCTAAAACTCAATGATGGTAAAACAGAACTGCTGCTTCTGGGTTCCCCTTACTTCATTAAGAAAAACCAAGTAATTACAATTGCAGTTGGTGATAGCTACATTGAAAGTGTGTCAGCGGTTCGCAATCTTGGTGCTTTCTTTGATGAACATATGTCAATGGATGTATTTGTTCACAAAAAATGTGCTGCTATTCAAGGGCAACTTAGAAAGCTGTACAGAATTCGTAAATATTTAACGGTCACGGCACGTAAATCTCTGATACAGGCTCTAGTCATTTCACGCCTGGACTACTGTTGTAGCCTCCTTCTTGGAACGAAAAAAGCAAATATTGATCACCTACAGCGTCTCCAGAATTCTGCTGCCAGGTTTATTTTTGACATTCCTCAATATGAAAGCGCTAAACCATATTTACAACAGCTTCATTGGCTACCTGTGCAAGAAAGAATTCATTTTAGAATTCTCACTTATGTCTTCAAATGCCTAACCTCCCAGGCACCCAAATATCTTTCAGAATTGCTCCAGATTCATCAGTCATCTAGAGATACTAGATCCAGCAAGGAATATAGACTTAATCAACTGGTCATCCCTAACAGATTCAGTGAAAAAGCCTTCTCTTACATGGGCCCAGTGCTATGGAACAATCTAGAGAATTCCATAAGAACTGCTACCTCAGTTGACAAATTCAAAAAGCAATTAAAAACATTTCTTTTTAAAAAAGTTTACAACTGTTGATTTTAATTACAAAATGAAAATAGTTTTCTATAACATTGTTAAAGCGCTTTGAGTAATTGTAATAAAGCGCTATAGAAATAATAATAATAACTGGACGGATGAACGGACACTAATTTTGAAAACAACCTAGTCCAGAAACCAAAATTTTGGATGAGAGCATACCCAGAACAGGCAAATGGAGGGACCTCAATTTCAAAAGCAACCAAGCCCCGATGGTGCCCTATCACCAGTTAAAATTGATCAGACAAAACATCTTTAAGAGTCCGGAAACCGAATTTCAAGATAGCGGCACCAATTTCAAAAGCAACTAAGCTTAGGTGATGCCCTACCACCCTGTTAAGTTTCAAATCTATATCGGCAGAAACATTTTTGAGTTATAGTCCTGAAACAGAATTTCAAGATGGCGGCCATCTTGTTTTTCCAAATGGCACAAATTTCAAAAGCAACCTAGCCTAGATTGTCAGAAGCGCGTTACAGTTAGAGTCCGGAAACCAAAATGTTAATGGACAGACATTGGACACATTCTAATTCTAATAGTATTTTTATAGCGCCTAATCTCTATCCAAAGACAGACTCTAGGCGCACCAAACAGAAGCAAAAAACTGTAATCATAAACCTGAGACATAGCAAGGGTCAGCGCCACGGAGAGAAATGAGGGAAAGCAAAAGTCAGGGCGGATATGCTTGTGCGAAGAGATATGCTTTGAGCTTCCTTCTGAATGAGTGGAGAAGTGGCCGAACATACATCATTAGGCAAATCATTCCAAATCTTTGGAGCGTCATAAGCAAAGCTGAGGCCGAAATGCTTAGAAGACTTATATAGCGAGGTGGCGAAGCGGGGGATCTCCACACCATCAGCTTGGCTTTTGCGTGTGTTGCAGACACTTTGTCTGGGTTTAAGAAAAGGTGCAAAATATCTTGGTTGACTACAATTTAGGAACTTGTACACCAGTAAGGCAGTCTTAAATATGGAGCGTTGTTCAATAGGCAACCAATGTAGAATCTTCCTAACAGGAGTGATGTGCGAGTACTTGGTGGTGTTGGTGACAATTCTAGCCAGACTATTTTGAACACATTGCAGCTTACGAAGATCAAGAGCTGAGAGACTTCTAAACAAGGAATGACAGCAGTCGACTTCAAACCAGAGCATTCGCAGCCATAAGGGCAGCATGATGTGTGAGGTAACCTCCGAGACGCCCAAGATCACTGATTTGAGCAAAACAAGACTTTCAGATATTTTGGACATGCCTCGAGAAGGAAAAATCACTATCAAACCATACTCCAAGGTTCCTGACTACTCCGACAGGAGAGAGGAAATTGCCAAGAATGTTAACTGGAAAGGATTTGTTGAGTTTTTCACGGTGAATTTTTGAACCAAAAACAATGAATTCGGTTTTATCAGGGTTCAGCTTCAACTTATTTGCAGATAACCACTTTTTGACATCCTCCAGGCACCTTTCCAACCTGTCAAAGGCATGAGACATTCCTATGTGTGAGATGAACATATAACTGTGTATCATTTGCATAAAAGTGAAAACCTATGCCAGGATGATTTCGAATGACTTTGCTGAGGGGAGTAGTATAGAAGGAAAAGAGTATAGGACCTAGGACAGAGCCCTGCGGTACTCCACACAGGAGCTTCTTTGCACCAGACAGAATAGAGCCAATCTTAACGTATTGCAAACGATCAGAGAGGTAGGACTTAAACCATTCCAAAACTATGCCACTAATGCCAAACCAAGAACTCAAAACATCCTAGGAGTGTACAATGGTTGTGTCAAAAGCTGCTGATTGGTCAAGCAGCACAACAGCAGTGGCCTCACCTCGAGCCAGAGCAAGGACTTATAAGCTGACTGCTTGACATTCTCAAGACCATTTGAACAGACACAGTCATTTAATTGGGAGGCAACCACACGCTCAGCAAGTTTGGAGATGAAGCACAGGCCTGACACAGGTCGGTAATTCTTGAGATCGTCAGGTGGAAGTGAGGATTTTTTGATCAGTGGAGTGACAACAGCTTTTTTAAAATCAGCAGGAACAACACCTTCAGACAGAGAACAATTAACAAGTTTGGTGATTGAAGGTACAAGAATGTCAAGACATTCTAATAGGTGGTTGGTTGGTTGGTTCAGATCTGGATATAGTAGTTTCAAAACCACAAATAAAACAAAGACTGTTTTCAAATACTTTCTTTCAAATATATGTCAATATTATTAATACAAAACATCCGTCTATTGTCAATAGTTTATATAAATAGAAACCTATGATACACTAAAGCTGTGTGAAGAACAATCAATGCTGTACCTCTGCTTCTGTCACACCTCAAGTTGCTTAATTGCAAAGAAAAAGTTCTCTACATACACCAAATAGATATCCATGCAGAGAAAGAAGTCACACACATTAAAGTTTCTGTCCTCCCTGTGAGATGTTACAGAAGTGCCTTGCACAGACAATGCAATCACGTACTGAAAGTTTTATTTTTCCAATGCTCTCTCTTGACACACAAATAATATCGGTTGCTAAAAACTAGAAGACACTACTGCAGAGGTATTCCATAAAATAACACAGAAATAAATGGTTCAATTTTTCCTAATCACTTCCACATTTAGAAGTTTGACGACATTTCAGACCACGACAGCATAAATTGCTGAAGACTCAATTACGTGTGACAACTGAGAAAGCATAACCTTCTTGCTTTAAAATTACTCCACTAGTAACAAAGGAATGACATTTTGTAGAACATTGTCATGTAAAAGGTTAAATTAAAAAAAAACAATATTCTTAATATTTGACATTCAAATGACTTAACTTCATTCTAAGAACGTACAGTGAGTCAATGCAGTACAATCCGTTTTTTGAAGAAAAAAACTAAAATTTTGTTAAATATATTTGTAAAACTATGCATTTTCACATGTTTGAACTACTTTCACACACAAATATGCTTAGAATTCAATACATTGCTGTTAGGCCCGGTATATGTATTTCCAAAATAATCCCCACATTAATGCCTTTTTAAATACCATTAGTAGATTCATTCACTTAAAATAGCCACCTAATTGCAATACAAAGTGCCAAAATAGTAGGCTATTTTCTTTAAAAAGGCAAAGCATAATAATTCTAACAATAAGAACATTGGTGGATATGGACCCAGTAATTTATGTTAGCTATGCATCTCAACCCAGATGATATTTCAGGAACATACGGTATTTATTAAACGTTTTACCTTCTGCAAGACAAATGAAGTGTAACACTGAAATACACCTCATTCATAGTAAATTTATGTAACAAACCTTTCAGAATTAAGTAACTGCAACATATATCGCAAAATTGAGGTAACAGTAACCTATACATTTGGATTTTATGGCTTTCTCTCCACAACAAATATTTGTAGCTGCTGGAGAAAAAAATTAACAGGACATTGTTCCAACAAAAGCGCCGACTTTTATACCAGAAAAACACACACAGCTAATATTAATGTACAGTTAAATAATCCTATAATGAACACATGTACTTCAAACATACAATAAATTTCGAGGATAATCATGCTTAATTGGTGAAGCGATTATTTCACACATTCAAGACCATGCTCTGACATAAAAAGTAATGAAAAACACTTTGATAATCAAAAAATTCTTTACAAAATTGGGGGAAAAATGCTCCTTCGTTACTGATTTGCCCTCTAATGATTAACAGTCTTGCATATTCTTTCAGCCATTTTTTCCCAAAAATTCAAGCAGACAACTTTCAACGTGCGCAGCTTTATAAATGCAACAACTTTCTATTCTTGACTCTTCCAAAAGCTTTTAGTTTATAATGATTTTTACATTTTTTTCTCCCTTTTTCATTTACATTTTTTTTTTGGCCTACAACTGGACATTTCTGTTGCATGCGAAGGAACTTGCAGTGATAGTGTAAAACACACACACCGAGTTGAAGTGATTCTACTCAATATTCACCTACAACACCAGTAAATCCACACACTGGATGGCCCATTCTTTCTCTGTGCCACATGAAGAAACTCTTGTCCTCACTTACTACTTGAGAATACACCAAACTCGCATGCATTAGAGATGACACACGACTCTCCACCTATTTTACTACACACAGGCCGCTTCAGTCTAGCACCACCACGTCCGAGCCATCTGAGAATGGAGTCTTAACCTTCAACCTCCTCCACGGCTTGCGGGCTACACGCCGGAAATCCCCACCATTCATCTGCTTTCTCAGCTTTCTGTAGAGCACAAAAAAAACAAAAAAATCAAAAAAGGTAAACAACAAAGGGAAACACTTTCAAAGAGGACACAACTTTCACACAAAACATCAAAATAAATGAATTATAGGGAACTGTATTTTTATCAGTTATAGAAGATCCAAAGCACAACATCTCAAATCAAGGTCATACCATAATGTTGCACACCTACAACCTACAACCAAAGTCCCAATAAAGTATCAGACATCGTTCATGTCACGGTTTCTGAGATACAGCACGGACAAACTTTTTCCTGCTGCCCATCTGGACACCATGGGTGAAAACAATACCCCGACAGACCTTAAGGGCTGTGGGGTAAAAAACTGACACAAATGAAAAGAACTGGTAACCAAGAAACCACATATCTAAGAAATGCACTGAATATTGTATAGAAGCATATAATACATTCTATTTAAATAGAGATTCATCAATATAGAGTGAGTTTACTTGTTCATCCAAAAGCTCTGAATTTTATTCGCAAATAAACAAATCTGACTTTTGTTCAATTTTTGTTTTAAGGACTAGGTTTCAAAATTTCCTTTCAGTTCTAATCACTAATATAATACATACAATAATATAATGCACATTAGTATACCAGCAACTGTTCACCTTACATGTGGACATTATTGATGTGAGCATTAATGTTTTACAAACATGTATTTCAAGAGGCAGAGAGCTACTCATTAGCATTCTAATATGTCATGAATTGAGACAACGCCCCTTATTTTGGCAAAAGTATCATTTATTGTGATTTTGCTGATTGAAATTTACAATGAGAAAAGTTCAGCTTATAGTTTTTACACACAATTGCCAAATGACTAACCTTCAATAGAATTTTTTTATGGGCAATAAAATTGTGATTCTATGAAATCAAATTACACAAGCAATCACCTTGCAGCTGATAACTCTTTTTATACCACGATACAAAATGGATAAAGTTTAAATTTAAGTTTGGCTTTCCTTGTTTGACCTTGAAGGAGTAGCCCATCAGAAGATCCCTAGCCCATGATTTATTAAAGGTTGTTTACACATATCAAACCTCTAGGACCAATAATGAGCAAGTTGTAAGAACTTTTAAATTTGGCTGTCCTTGTTTGACCTTGAAGAAGGGGTCCAAGTTCAAGTCTCAACAGCGAGAACCTCAAAGTAGCTATTTTTGGCTATGCAATGAACTACAGGTCTGCAATTTTTGTATGTTATAGCTGACCGAAAAGTAGCTGAATAACATTTCAACAAAACTCTCTATATGCAATAGTTTTCAAGTTACAAGTTGAAATTTTTAATGTTTTTGACTCCCCAGAGCATAATTTTGAGGTGGCAAGATCTCTGCCAGAGCAAGCCACTTGCGAAGTTTAAAAGAAATCCCTACAGAAATGGGGCTTGTAGGTTGAACACAAGAAATTGCTTTTCAGGGATACAATAAATTGATACCTGTGATTCCTTTATGACATGGGTTGAGTTAAGTAGTGAAGTTTGTACTTGCCAATAATCTTTTGAGTTTACTCCTTAAGGACTGCTCTTTTTATTGTAAAAATACCAATGGTTTTCTTTTTTAAAAAAAAACAACACATAAAAATATACAAGGGAGACTCTTCCCAAATTTGTAGCCACCACTACCTCTTTAGTCTATTCTTCAGCAAGTATATGAATACATATACATACTGAGGAGCATTTATCCATGGGATCAGGGAATGTTACCTTTCTATGGTGATTTGGATGCAAAGTCACAGCCATTTTAACTGGTCACCCAGAGTTACAGTATTTTGAATACTACCAACAGATTCCTCCGAGTTCCCAAGTATTTATGTTAACCATGAGACAACACTAACAAATGTAACAGTGAGTGCTTCTAAACAGTGAGTACTGCACAAAAGCAACCCGAGATGAATCAATGTCATTTTACAAGCAATCAATATATTCTCTTAAATACTTTTTAAAAGACATAATAAAACTGTGCATGCTGCATGTTTGGATTGTTAGCACTTAACAATGTTTTTCTGTTAGTAAAAAAAAATAATACATTTTTAGGACTTTGCTTTTATAATTTCAACACTGTATTTCTTTGGGAGAACATGGAGAGTTCAAACAGTCTATTGCAAATGATAAAAGCAGAGTTGATGTGAAGCAGAACCCAATTCAGTAAATTCCATTTTGAAAAGAAGTTAAAGTTTTGAAGGGACAGTCTGTTGGAAATTGTGTTCTTATTGAAATTCCTGACTGACTGCCACTATTTTTCTGAATACCTTTTGAGTTCTACTGAATGGGGTTTTCTGCATACACTGAAAGCTACAATGCCTGCCAGGTAGTGGGTGCTTCGTTTATTGATACTGGAAATATTTATTGTTTTGGGAGAGGGTTGCCAATAAAGATGCATAAAAACGTACATCAATATCACCATTTTAAGTAAAACGGTAAACTTACACTTCAAATATTTTTTTGAAATAAAGCCTAAATCTGAAGAAATTATACACTTTTATCTCATGTTTTTTGCAGTTTTCACTGCGTTTTTGATGAAAACTGTCATGTTTTGGTTTAGTAAATTTCGCTTCCTGTTTGCGGTTGGGGATATGCCAGAACAAAAATATTTTCGGTATCCCCGATTCAGTGAATATTTCAGACAATATTACCATATTGAAATATTTTTCACATTCAATATAGACATCCACACAGCCAAACAATGTACCCACTAATGCAAGGAGACTGTAGAAATAACACACGACAAGCGTGGGGTTATGCAGGGTTTTACAACGAATAGCGATATTAGTAACACGAAGGCGAAGCCTGAGTGTTTCTAATGCGCTATGAGTTGTAAAACCCTGCATAACCCCACGCTTGGAGTGTGTTATTTCTATTCTAACAGGACATTTCATTTTTGACATTTAATCCTTGTCTTCTTACTGTTTTGATGAAGATATGTAGTGCATACTCTTTGTAATTTGACTTTTAAAAAGTGAAGCGGGATTATCGCCCACTCATGAAAAACTGGCCGTGAGGTTATGCTCGGTTTTACAACTGGAATGGACCAATCAAAATCGCGGACACAAGCGTGTCATGTTAGAATGGAACATTTATTCACAATTCAAGTTAATTAGTATTATTACTATCATGCATGTGACAAGCAAAGGCATGAAGAACACTGTACCACTTCCACTGGCTAATACAAATAATACACACAGAAATACAAAAGCAAACAAAATATCTCTCAAGCATCCCCCTTCTCCACCAAGTTAAAATTAAGCTTAATAAAAACTAGTAAATGATTTAGCATACAGAAAGTTTGGGGATCAGGTTTTTGTATGTCTCAGAGCATTATAAAGTCAACTCTACACCTGTATTATCATATACTGACCTCGTAGCGTCAGTGGCCACAAAGTATACATCGTCTGGAGCGTCCATCCAGCTAATTTTCTTGCCACCTTTAGTAACTATTTGCCCCTTAACAAACTTGCCATTCTGATTGATCACAGTCCCTCTGGGCTGCAATGAAACAAGAACAAAGTCTTTTTAGATCTTAATTTAAAAGGATTTAGGATCGATTCGATTTATTGAAAAAAAGATTAATTGTCAGAATCATCACGATAGATTACTGGCTAAAAAAATGAATTTAAATAGGACAGGTTTTGCCAGAATGCCAAATTACTGCACCTTTAGTGAAAGGTTGAGTTCTGCCTTTTCCCTATTACCTTCAGTTAATCTGTCTGGCTCTTTGAACAGCTCCACACAATTTACACATGACCTTGTAATGTGACCATATATTCACTTTTGACAATAATTGCTCCCTATCTGTCACTATTTATTCCTCTGATAAAAAATACAAATGATTATTACTTGGTTTTGTTAATTTGCAAAGCAGACAATTAAAATTTATTCAATTAATCATTATCTTCAAACTAAGGTGTGAGCATTACATAAAACAATCCTGCTATTCTGTAGGGATAGTATGGAAAAATACAGCCATTTTAAGTTATCTCTTGACACACAAAAGAGCATTTATTGAACAGGTAATACGTTATCAGCGTGTAAATGAGAGGAAACCCTACCATTATGCCAAACATTGAGACTCTTTACATGGGATGAGAGCCAACACTGAATTCATAATAAATGCTTACAATATCGTCCACCTAAGAATTTACATACAAATCAAAGAGAACAATATATACTCTGTTTCGTAACCTGTCCCCAAACAATGCTAAATATTAAAGTTACTTAAATACCTTGATTATAAACTATCTTATAAGTCCCCCCCGCCCCAGAATATAACCATAAAACTTCTTAATCTACAACATGTAAGACTTACTCTTGCACCATATATCACCAACACACTAGACTTACTTTGAAAAAAAATAAAACATAACAGAAAAGAAAATGGACCACACCAACTTGTACTGACAGCACATAATGTATTCCTACTCACCCTGACGCTACCCGCCTGGCGAATCACCCCAAAGTTGAGCCGTTTAGAAGCTGGTTCATCGACCCCGTTGACTTCCTCGTAGCCACGCTTTTTGAGAATACTGGGTTCACCGTTACTCAACTTGCTAGGGCTGACACAGTTCTCACTGGGTACAGTTTCTGTAAATGCATATTTGGGTTGATTCTATATTATACTAACCACTGGGATTTTTCTAAAAGATCAAAAAACAATTTTTATTTAAAACATTGCAGTTGTCTTACGCTGAGTATTTCTATGGTGCACATTCCTAGTAGGGTGCAGATACACCAACATACCAAACAATAATGATATCAATGCAGTCATTTATGAATATTAGACAACATAAAGTGGTTACTTAAGTCACTTAATTAAGCTATATTTCAGACTTTAAGGTTACCATAAAGTGGACAAAATATAAGCCACTTGAGTAGTGGCCTTTGATGTTAATGTAAAAAGTTATCTTTGTGACTTTAAGGTTACCATGGAGTTGATATCTTCCTACAGCCGAAGTACATCCACATACCAAATGTTAGGAGACATCCACCATGTAGTTTTTTGAATGTTGGCCTTAGAGAGGGAACCTTGAAGTTGCTGCAATTAACGTATTTTATAATCCCCAACCGGTAGGCCAACAAATAATTGATGAAACAATCAAGACAAAGATCTTTCACCCCACATTTAAAATTGCATTGTTGAGTACCAGACAACTAAAAGTGAAGGCATGAAATCTCCTAAGTGTGGATAAAACCTTAAGAAATTATACCAAAGCAAACTTCACTGCGTTTTATGAGAGAATATATATAAATATACAAGTGTTTGTGTGCCATTGTACACACCAAATGGAGAATTAATCAAATCATCTTTAAGTGACCATAATTTCCCAATTGTTTCCAATTTAACAAAACTTAATTGCCAAGTCAAATTTTGGAAGTAAATTCCATTTAAGGCCATATCTGGGCAAGCCTCTTGCACTTCCTACAGGTCACGATAAGCTGGATTTGAACTTGTGGACATTTTATGTGTTTATTATACAAAATCAAAAGACAACAAAATTGAACTGCCTCACCCACTGCACCCATTATTGAAAAGCATAATAACACAAGTTACAACATCCTGGTACTTACTGAATTCTGGCTTTCTGGGTGGAAACGCATATACGCGTGGTTCTTTGGGTGGATGTGTATGTTCTAACAAGGCTATCTTCACGTTGGTATCAATACCCCGCCTCACTGCGAGCCTGTTTGTTGATGCCCTCTTTCTGGCTTTCAGTGGTCTGATTTTCACTGATCCCTTAGCAAGCTCCATTTGGCCTGAAAAAAACAAAGTCAAAGATTATCAGCCAACTTAAAACATATTTTGTTCAGATTTAATGTTCGATGTATCTCGATCCATTTCCAGAAACTTATTTAAATCAACCAAAATAGACTTTTATATCACTGCTGTTCTATTTATATATAACAAAAATGTTGCATCTTTCTTCACGGGACTTAGTATCTCAGAATAAAAAGTCATTATGACATGAGAATTGTCAGTCACAAAGATCAGATTCCAGAATGAGGGTGGTATATTTCAAAACTACTGCTAATTGTCACAAACTAATCCACTGACACTTGGTCATAGGGATAACATAAATTCTTTGTATACACACTCCGTCATTTTTGATGACAAATTTTATCAAACTAAAAGCAAAGAATTACACATATTTTATGCTTAGATTACTGAGGGAGAATAAAATGATCGTTTACACGGGTGTTTCACTAGAGCCAACCCTAACTGACTCTAGGGTCAGGAAGGCAAGTCACGAGTCGGGGGCTAATAAAGTGCAGGAAAATGAAGGGTCGGTTGAACCTCTACGACAGGACATAGTACATCCCAGCTCATCTGGATCTGTCTCCAGAAATGTCTTGTGGTCAGGCTGTTTCTTGCAAGATCGTAGGACATGAGGCACAACAGACAAGTCACAGCTAATTGCGATAAGCCATAGTGACGATCCAATAAGACTGGAGAAGTGTACAGATTCACCACAACCAGACTTGCAGTTGGTATCGCGAGTTTTGATGCAGAAATTTCCAGAAAAAAAGAGGGATCAAGTGTCAACCAATCAAAAAATCGATAAAATTATGTCTAGGATAAGATGTATTTAGCTACTAGGAAAAGACGGCCGGGATGGAGAATCATGGAGGGTCAGTAAAAATATCGCATGTTTGATATTTAGCAAATCCACTTCGTAAAGCCTGGAAACCCTGACCAACTGTAACCAAAACTCTAAACAATGCCAACAGACCCTATAGTAGGCAACGGTCAGCTTCAGTGGAACACCTCTGTTACTGTTTAAACAAATTACTTTCTACTTTAATGTCTGTAGTAACTATCTTTGATGGCGAGAAGCTTATAAATTTTATAGCAATCTACTAAAAATAGCAAACAAAATACAGGAAAGACAAGCTATTTCTACTTTTGAGGAAGAAAAAGTCATTAATTTTTTCCAATAAGTCTCATATTTTTTATTCAAATAGTGTCAATAAAAAATTGTGCATAATTGTTCTGTTTCCAATGCAACAGTCTTACAAACAACATTAAACTAGAACAATACTTCTTCAAATGTATCAAAATGAAAGTCAAACAAAAGATTGCGTCTCGACGCAGTGTATCCCCGGACGGGACATGGTTGAAGCGTGACATACAGAGTATTATAGTTGACACAAATATACCCCTGTGGGGAGGGGGCTGAAGTGTTTATGGGAGCAACTTGTACTGACACTACTTACAAAATGTTTGCTTAGTGAAAGATACAAATGTAACTAGACGTAGCGCATCGGAAAACAGATGCAAATTGTATCCACCAGAAAGAAAACTCACCAAAGCCAATCAACCATCACTTAACCTTGAAGGAGGAGCCCAAGGTAAAATCTGACCACATCAAAAGATTCTGAGCCGATGATTTCGAACAGGTTGGTGTGACATTGCAAACCTCTAGGAACACGAATAAGCGAGTTGTAAGCACTTTTAATTTTGGCTATCGTCATTTGACCTTGAAAATGGGGTCAAAGCTCAAACCTGATCACATCAAAAGATTCCTGGCGCATGATTTCCTAAAGGAAGGTTTCACATTACAAACCTCTAGGACCAAGAAAAAGTGATTTATAAGCACTTAAGATTTTGCTATCCTCATTTGACCTCAAAGGAAGGGCCCATGTCAAATTTCCATTTCCTATAGGTTGGTTTCACATTGCAAACCTCTAGGACCAATAATAAGCGAGATATAAGCACTTTTAAGTTTAGCTATCCTTGTTTGACCTTGAAGGAGGGGTCCAAGGTCAAATCTGACCACATAAAAAGATTCCCGGTCCATGATTTCATATAAGTTGGTTTACCATCCCAAACCTGTACGACCAATAATAAGTGAGGTTATAAGGATTTTAAGTTTGGCTATCCTCATTTGACCTTGAAGGAGGGTTCCAAGGTTAAAATCTGACCACATCAAATAATTCCCACCCCATGATTTATTATATAGGTTGGTTTCATATTGCAAATGTGACCACACCAAAAGATTCCCAGCCATGATTTCCTATAAGTTGGTTTACCATCCCAAACCTGTATGACCAATAATAAGCGAGTTATGAGCACTTTTAGGTTTGGCTATCCTCGTTTGACCTTGAAGGAGGAGCCCAAGGTCAAATCCGACCACACCAAATGATTCCCAGCCCATTATTTCCTAAAGGTTGTTTCACCATCCCAAACCGCTAGGACCAATAATAAGGGAGGTATAAGCACTTTTCATGACTGACAAAAAAAATGCCCATGGCGGCCATCTTGTTTTTCAAAATGAGGCCGAAAATATTTCCAGTCAAGATTCTGTAACGCGGAACATATTCTGCGAATTTGAAATCTCTACCTATAATACTCTTTGCTCTAGAGGGCCAACAAAAGTCCTTGCTTTAAGTCGAATAAACTTCCCTGGCGGCCATCTCATTTTTCAAAATGAGGCCAAAAATATTCCCAGGCAAGATTTTATGGTTATAAATATACCCTGCAAATTTGAGACATCTAGCTATAATATTTTTTGTTAGAGCAGTAACAGCCAATAATAAAGGAGGTATATGGCCTCATAGTCTAAGGTACCATTTTGAGCAGGCCTAAGGTGACCTTGGAAACAATAGCCAAGGTCAACAAACTGGATGATGGTACTCCATCATGTACTCAACCTCCAAAGCCATTTTCAATAGTTTCCATGCAATATAGTCAGCATTAAGTGTGAAAATATCTCCAAAAAGGCCAAAAATGGCCTCGGTGAGGTCTATGGATGACCTTCAATTAAGAGCTTCAAAGTCAAATTTTTGCATGCTTACAGAGGACATATACATGTATTATATCTGCCAGCCATAGGATGATCTAACTTTCTGTATATGAAAACTGGGCCAAAATGTGAAAAAATGGCCAAAATCTGACCTTTAAGAGGCCAAGGTCAAGGTCACAAAACAATAGTGTTCGTGGCATTGCCCATATATACCCACATACCAAATTTGAAAGGTCTAAAATATTTTTAAGTTATCGCGTCCGAAAGGAACTCTCTGCGGCAGCGGCGGCGGCGTGACCATACTGAATCTTAAGTATCCACAACTTTCGTCAGGGGATACAAATATTGAAGGGTTCTAAATCACACTCAACAGCCAGGGTCATACTGGAACTGGCCCTCAGCGTTAGAAAGTGTGTTAATCGAATCCACACAGAGGTGACAGCCTGTGATTAGATGCCAAACTTTCTAACCACTAGGCCACCAAGGACTTTACATCAAAATCAAGAGAGAAATTTTCAAAGACTTAAATATTAAAAAACTTAATTTAACTTACTAAATGCAATACCACGCCTATATCTTCTACGATCTGACATACATATCAAATATAAAATATATGACAAAACCATTTTCACTTAACTGACCTTTCATCTTTATCATGGGCAAATACAAAAATCTTTAATGTTCATACAAATCATTAAGATTTATAAGCATCAGTAATTAGTGGTTTACTAACATTCACTAAGACAAACAAGTGTTGAAATTATCTCGTTTTATGTCAGTTATCAAACTGTTAACAGTCAACTGTTTAATCCTAAAGGCTTCACCAACATAATTAGATTGAAAATTCTCATAATTTCAAAACTAAAGGATCGCTCGCAAAAAAAAAAGATAATGTTTTTGCATAGCAAAAACAAAGCGTCCCGAAAAGGATATAAAGGTGAGTGCTAAAGTATTAAGAAAATGCTTCGTTTCTAGCCTTATACTGTTGTGGAACCAAAGTCAGCGCAGTCTGCTCTATCTAGCACGGTTTTCAAGATATAAGCATTTTTGTGTTTTGCAAAAAATAAAAAAATTAAAAATGTCCGCTATATTTGGCGAGACAAAAATATTTTGAAAATTGGCATGGCTACTCTGCAGAGATACCCAGCAGGTCAAAAATTTTCTTGAGTTCGCTCCATATAGCACGGTTTTCGAGATATAAGCATTTTTGTGTTTTGCAAAAAATTTGAAAATTCAAAATGGCCACCATTTTTGGGGAGACAAAAATTTTTTTCAAGACCACTGCCGCGGTGTGTATCTCCTGCCGAGCATTAAAGCAGAAGAAATAGCTTTTCCGAGATATTCACAATTTTACATTTTCCTGTGTGAAAGCTCTTCCAAAAGTAGGTGAATGAGTTATTTGAGAAAAATTGGCTATCTGCAATACTATTAAGAGATAATTCATATTTACTCATTTTGAGTAGGTGAATAAATATCTATGGGTCTGACACTTCACCAAGTGAAAGCTCTCCCAAAAGTAGGTGAATGAGTTATTTGAGAAAAATTGGCTATCTGCAATACTTTTAGAGATAATTCGCATTTACTCATTTTGAGTAGGTGAGTAATTAGCTATGGGTCTGAAACTTCACCATGTGAAAGCTCTCCCACAAGTAGATGAATGAGTATTTGATAAAAATTGGGTATCCGCAATACTTTTACAGATAATTAGCATTTACTCATTTTGAGTAGGTGAATAAATAGCTATGGGTCTGAAACTTCACAGAGTGAAAGCTCTCCCAAAAGTAGGTGAATGAGTTATTTGAGAAAAATTGGCTATCTGCAATACTTTTACAGATAATTCACATTTACTCATTTTGAGTAGGTGAATAATTAGCTATTGGTCTAAAACTTCACCAAGTGAAAGCTCTCCCAAAAGTAGGTGAATGAGTTATTTGAGAAAAATTGGCTATCTGCAATACTTTTAGAGATAATTCGCATTTACTCATTTTGAGTAGGTGAGTAATTAGCTATGGGTCTGAAACTTCACCAAGTGAAAGCTCTCCCAAAAGTAGGTGAATGAGTTATTTGAGAAAAATTGGCTATCTGCAATACTTTTACAGATAATTCGCATTTACTCATTTTGAGTAGGTGAGTAATTAGCTATGGGTCTGAAACTTCACCAAGTGAAAGCTCTCCCAAAAGTAGGTGAATGAGTTATTTGAGAAAAATTGGCTATCTGCAATACTTTTAGAGATAATTCGCATTTACTCATTTTGAGTAGGTGAGTAATTAGCTATGGGTCTGAAACTTCACAGAGTGAAAGCTCTCCCAAAAGTAGGTGAATGAGTTATTTGAGAAAAATTGGCTATCTGCAATACTTTTACAGATAATTCGCATTTACTCATTTTGAGTAGGTGAGTAATTAGCTATGGGTCTGAAACTTCACCAAGTGAAAGCTCTCCCAAAAGTAGGTGAATGAGTTATTTGAGAAAAATTGGCTATCTGCAATACTTTTAGAGATAATTCGCATTTACTCATTTTGAGTAGGTGAGTAATTAGCTATGGGTCTGAAACTTCACCAAGTGAAAGCTCTCCCAAAAGTAGGTGAATGAGTTATTTGAGAAAAATTGGCTATCTGCAATACTTTTAGAGATAATTCGCATTTACTCATTTTGAGTAGGTGAGTAATTAGCTATGGGTCTGAAACTTCACAGAGTGAAAGCTCTCCCAAAAGTAGGTGAATGAGTTATTTGAGAAAAATTGGCTATCTGCAATACTTTTAGAGATAATTCGCATTTACTCATTTTGAGTAGGTGAGTAATTAGCTATGGGTCTGAAACTTCACCAAGTGAAAGCTCTCCCAAAAGTAGGTGAATGAGTTATTTGAGAAAAATTGGCTATCTGCAATACTTTTAGAGATAATTCGCATTTACTCATTTTGAGTAGGTGAGTAATTAGCTATGGGTCTGAAACTTCACAGAGTGAAAGCTCTCCCAAAAGTAGGTGAATGAGTTATTTGAGAAAAATTGGCTATCTGCAATACTTTTACAGATAATTCACATTTACTCATTTTGAGTAGGTGAATAATTAGCTATGGGTCTGAAACTTCACCAAGTGAAAGCTCTCCCAAAAGTAGGTGAATGAGTTATTTGAGAAAAATTGGCTATCTGCAATACTTTTAGAGATAATTCGCATTTACTCATTTTGAGTAGGTGAGTAATTAGCTATGGGTCTGAAACTTCACCAAGTGAAAGCTCTCCCAAAAGTAGGTGAATGAGTTATTTGAGAAAAATTGGCTATCTGCAATACTTTTAGAGATAATTCGCATTTACTCATTTTGAGTAGGTGAGTAATTAGCTATGGGTCTGAAACTTCACAGAGTGAAAGCTCTCCCAAAAGTAGGTGAATGAGTTATTTGAGAAAAATTGGCTATCTGCAATACTTTTAGAGATAATTCGCATTTACTCATTTTGAGTAGGTGAGTAATTAGCTATGGGTCTGAAACTTCACAGAGTGAAAGCTCTCCCAAAAGTAGGTGAATGAGTTATTTGATAAAAATTGGCTATCTGCAATACTTTTACAGATAATTCGCATTTACTCATTTTGAGTAGGTGAGTAATTAGCTATGGGTCTGAAACTTCACCAAGTGAAAGCTCTCCCAAAAGTAGGTGAATGAGTTATTTGAGAAAAATTGGCTATCTGCAATACTTTTAGAGATAATTCGCATTTACTCATTTTGAGTAGGTGAGTAATTAGCTATGGGTCTGAAACTTCACAGAGTGAAAGCTCTCCCAAAAGTAGGTGAATGAGTTATTTGAGAAAAATTGGCTATCTGCAATACTTTTACAGATAATTCGCATTTACTCATTTTGAGTAGGTGAGTAATTAGCTATGGGTCTGAAACTTCACCAAGTGAAAGCTCTCCCAAAAGTAGGTGAATGAGTTATTTGAGAAAAATTGGCTATCTGCAATACTTTTAGAGATAATTCGCATTTACTCATTTTGAGTAGGTGAGTAATTAGCTATGGGTCTGAAACTTCACCAAGTGAAAGCTCTGCCAAAAGTAGGTGAATGAGTTATTTGAGAAAAATTGGCTATCTGCAATACTTTTAGAGATAATTCGCATTTACTCATTTTGAGTAGGTGAGTAATTAGCTATGGGTCTGAAACTTCACAGAGTGAAAGCTCTCCCAAAAGTAGGTGAATGAGTTATTTGAGAAAAATTGGCTATCTGCAATACTTTTAGAGATAATTCGCATTTACTCATTTTGAGTAGGTGAGTAATTAGCTATGGGTCTGAAACTTCACCAAGTGAAAGCTCTCCCAAAAGTAGGTGAATGAGTTATTTGAGAAAAATTGGCTATCTGCAATACTTTTAGAGATAATTCGCATTTACTCATTTTGAGTAGGTGAGTAATTAGCTATGGGTCTGAAACTTCACAGAGTAAAAGCTCTCCCAAAAGTAGGTGAATGAGTTATTTGAGAAAAATTGGCCATCTGCAATACTTTTAGAGATAATTCGCATTTACTCATTTTGAGTAGGTGAGTAATTAGCTATGGGTCTGAAACTTCACCAAGTGAAAGCTCTCCCAAAAGTAGGTGAATGAGTTATTTGAGAAAAATTGGCTATCTGCAATACTTTTAGAGATAATTCGCATTTACTCATTTTCAGTAGGTGAGTAATTAGCTATGGGTCTGAAACTTCACAGAGTGAAAGCTCTCCCAAAAGTAGGTGAATGATTAATTTGACAAAAATTGGCTATCTGCAATACTTTTAGAGATAATTCGCATTTACTCATTTTGAGTAGGTGAGTAATTAGCTATGGGTCTGAAACTTCACCAAGTGAAAGCTCTCCCAAAAGTAGGTGAATGAGTTATTTGAGAAAAATTGGCTATCTGCAACTTTTACAGATAATTCGCATTTACTCATTTTGAGTAGGTGAGTAATTAGCTATGGGTCTGAAACTTCACCAAGTGAAAGCTCTCCCAAAAGTAGGTGAATGAGTTATTTGAGAAAAATTGGCTATCTGCAATACTTTTAAGAGATAATTCGCATTTACTCATTTTGAGTAGGTGAGTAATCATCTACGGGTCTGAAACTTCACCATGTGAAAGCTCTCCCAAAAGTACACGAATGAGTTATTTGATAAAAATTGGGTATCCGCAATAGTTTTTGAGATAATTAGCATTTACTTATTTTGAGTAGGTGAGTAATTAGCTAAGGGTCTGAAACTTCACCAAGTGAAAGCTCTTCCAAAAGTAGGTGAATGAGTTATTTGAGAAAAATTGGCCATCTGCAATACTTTTACAGGTAATTCGCATTTACTCTTTTTGAGTAGGTGAGCAATTAGCTATGGGTCTGAAACTTCACCAAGTGAAAGCTCTTTGGGATAGCTGCTCTGCAGAGTTACCCTGAAGATAAAAAATTTCGTCGAAATCGCTCTATGTAGCACGGTTTTCGAAATATTAGCATTTTTGTGTTTTGCAATTTTTGCGCAAAAATTCGAAAATTCAAAATGGCCGCCATTTTTGGCAAGACAAATTTTTTTTGAAAATTGGCATGGCTACTCTGCAGAGATACCCTGTGGGTCAAAAATTTCGTCGAAATCGCTCTATCTAGCACGGTTTTCGAGATATAAGCATTTTTGTGTTTTGCAATTTTGCGAAAAATTCGAAAATTCAAAATGGCCGCCATTTTTTGCGAGAAATTTTTTGTCTGAAAATTGGCATGGCTACTCTGCAGAGATACCCTGGAGGTCAAAAATTTCGTCGAAATCGCTCTATCTAGCAGGGTTTTCGAGATATAAGCATTTTTATGTTTTGCAATTTTTGCGAAAAATTCGAAAATTCAAAATGGCCGCCATTTTTGGCGAGACAAAATTTTTTTGAAAATTGGCATGGCTACTCTGCAGATATACCCTGTGGGTCAAAAATTTCGTCGAAATCGCTCTATCTTGCAGGGTTTTCGAGATATAAGCATTTTTATGTTTTGCAATTTTTGCAAAAAATTCGAAAATTCAAAATGGCCGCCATTTTTGGCGAGAAAATTTTTTTTTCAAAATTGGGATAACCACTCCGCAGAGATACCCTGTGGGTTAAAAATTTCGTCGAAATCGCTCTATCTAGCAGGGTTTTCGAGATATAAGCATTTTTATGTTTTGCAATTTTTGCGAAAAATTCGAAAATTCAAAATGGCCGCCATTTTTGGCGAGACAAAAATTTTTTTGAAAATTGGCATGGCTACTCTGCAGATATACCCTGTGGGTCAAAAATTTCGTCGAAATCGCTCTATCTTGCAGGGTTTTCGAGATATAAGCATTTTTATGTTTTGCAATTTTTGCAAAAAATTCGAAAATTCAAAATGGCCGCCATTTTTGGCGAGAAAATTTTTTTTTCAAAATTGGGATAACCACTCCGCAGAGATACCCTGTGGGTTAAAAATTTCGTCGAAATCGCTCTAACTAGCACGGTTTTCGAGATATAAGTATTTTTGTGTTTTGCAATTTTTGCGAAAATTTCGAAAATTCAAAATGGCCGCCATTTTTGGCGAGACAAAAATTTTTTGAAAATTGGGAAAAGTACTCCGCAGAGATATCCTGCGGTTCAAAAATTTTGTCGAAATTGCTCTATCTAGCACGGTTTTTGAGATATAAGCATTTTTGTGTTTTGCAATTTTTGCGAAAATTTCGAAAATTCAAAATGGCCGCCATTTTGGGCGAGATAAAATTTTTTTGAAAATTGGGAAAACTACTCCGCAGAGATACCCTGCGGGTCAAAAATTTCGTCGAAATCGCTCTATTAAGCACGGTTTTCGAGATATAAGCATTTTTGTGTTTTCCTTATTTGGAAAATTCGTAATGATTAATTAATCATTAATTACTCAGCCATTTCTTGACCAATCAATGCCAAAATCTAATGATTTCCAGATTTTAATAGAATGAATGTATTTGCCAAGTTTCAGGTGAATTGATAAAATTCCTTTCAAGTTATCATCCGGACAAGCTTCCCCATCGAAAAAAGACATTTTTGGTCATGTGACCTCTCTGATTGGTTGAAATGTCACTGCAGCATATTCAAAAAAATTCCCCAAGGCTACTGCCTAAACCTGCCAAATTTGAAATGAATCCGCCTAACGGTTACAGAGTTATAAGGAAAACAAAATGCGGAGCCGGCGGAGCCGGAAGCTCTCCCATACACAAACAAGCGTCCCTTACGGGACGCTTAATTATAAACTATGACTGTACAAATTGTGGTGCTATTCTTTGTTTAGGACAAGGCATGTCTATTTTCTGACCAAAGAACATCACTGACATGTTCATTTCCAGTTAATGACAGCATATTAACATCTACTCACACTCGTGTTTATTGGGAATAGTGTTTATATATGTCTACTGATCTACATTTCTACCCCATCAAACTATTTTTATACCCAGAAACTATATTTGATTAATTTAAAGAATTATCTTCACTCACAATCATGTTTGATACTGTTGCACTGGTTTACTCAAAACCCCATTCACATTACAGGCGGTATCACTCGCGGTAACCCCCGTTTTGCGAAACGTCCCAGTCCAAACCGTCTGTATGCGACCTTGTGTATCAGTTGTGAACCATCCATTATCTTGCGCGTCCTACCAAAGTTTTAAAATATTTGAATTTTCCGTCTCTGATTTCGGTACTTGGGGCATGTGCAAACAATTTTGCATATGCACATAGGAATTTCTGACTACAGTAACCGAAGGTGTGGTCAACGGTGTACATAAGGTTGTGATTCAGTCATCTTTCGGTGTAATACGGCCAGATAAAGGTATTTGTCGTTTCGCCACATGTTCGTCCAAGGTGAATTAAGGTTAATGGAGGTTGCTTCTTGGTAACCAATATTTGTAGTACTCTCATTCTACTGTTATTGACGGTTAAAAAACTGTGTCCTATCAGTGGCCGTCTGTCTGTAGTGTGAACAACTCGGACAAAATTGGGTGACCTGGGGCCGGTTCTGCCGCTGAGAAAAACTTCCAACTGCTGGATATACTGCCTGTAGTGTGAATGGTGCATTAGTGTCATTGCCTACACACAAGTATCAATTTGCAAAACTAAAAAAAAAAACTCAGGTATTCCAAGTACTTACACTCCTGTTTGATGAGGGCTATGTTGATGGGGTGGAACGGCAGCCGTGCAGCCTTGCGTATGCAGAGGATGTCTTTGCAGATTTGGCGTGAGATTCGGGTGAGGGGGGTGGTGATGAGACAGAAGGCAGCGCGGGTTTTCATCACAGGGCGGGGACTGCCCGCTCGGATTGCAAGCCCATGGGCTGTTGCCAGGTGACGTGCCAAGTGAGCCTTGACTCGGAACTCCTATGAAACAGTCAAATAATGTGTTAACACACTGGCGAAAAACATAACTTCCTGCATACAGAACAATATGTGTATTAGTATTATGGGTCATAAGTTGAGCACATGCACCAATAGCTAGCCATAGATTGTCCTTCATATGAAACTACTATAGAACACTAAAACAATGTCACTTTTACTATACATTTGGCCTAAAGATGGCTCAATGTATGCCAAGTACTGCCAATACCCTGTACCAGTGGATAATAAAACACCCAATCAGTCAGTCAGTCTGCTGGTGGAGACACATCACAAAACAAGGTAGACTTCTACATTAAATCCCATTAGAAATAGCTCCAATGTCTTGTCTTTAGAGATGGTTCCAAATCCAAAATGTGTAGATCAGGAGGCCGCCAATGTTTATTGATGGGTAATTAGAAGGGCAGAGGAAACCCATATGTACAGTTGGTTAAGGTTCTGTACTATAAATTGCTGACCAACAGCGAGCAACTACCAGCTTTCCCACATGGGATCAGGCCGGGATTCAAACTACCTTGTAGTCCCTACCAAGTAACAACTTCCTACACCTTAACAGCTGCCGAGATATAGCCTGGACAAGATATTATAGGTCAAAGTCAAGGTCATACCATGACATTGCACTCTGACAACCCCCAACCAATGTCCCTAGCAAGTAACAACTTCCTACACATTATGGTTTCCGAGATATAGCCTGGATAAGATTTTATAGGTCAAGGTCACTATAACAAGGTCAAATCAAGATGACACCATGACATTGCACACCTACACTCCCTAACCAATATTTATAATTTTTCCATCAATTATAGGTGTTCACAAGTGAGATGATGGATATAAAAATTTGTAAAATTTCATCACATTATTTCACTAAAATACTCTCAATACTGAGATATCGGAGGTACCAACCCATCCCCACTTCAGGAAGCAATCTGTTGAATGGTCCACCAACACAGAGTGTGCTGTATTGTGGGCATAACATTATTTCATATCTGCAGAACAATGTGTGTACTAATATATGGGACCAAAAGAGAACTGCAGGCCTTGATTGCCAAGTCATGAGTATTAGTTATGTGATAATACAAATGTCTTACAGGAGACTGATGGAGCTAACGCTAGAATGTAAATTTTTTTTTTTTTTTTTTTGGTGTGTTTTTTTCCCCATGACTTATTTTTACCACGACTCTTCAAACATTTCACACTTCTGAAGATATTTGCCAAACTGTTGACATCAAACACGTGGAGTATGCACTGATTATTACTTCAAATACATGCACACTTTAACAATGATTCCTTACTCTTTATCAAGTATGTAGTTAGTATCAATGGATATACATAGGTCAAAGTTACTGCGTTTTTCATTCAGATCAGAACACACCCTAAGGGAATTGTACATGTTCCCATGACATCAATGACCACAGAGGTGGGAGCTTAAGTAATAAATTTAAACATTTGTTTTCCGCGAGACCTCTGTATACATAAATATGGAATAGCTCACCTTGCCACATCCTTGTATTGTACATCTGTGCATTCTCTGGAGGGCAGCCATCTGTGCCAATCGCTCTAAAAAAAACAAACCTATCCAAATTTATCTTATAGTTTATTTAATTTACTATCTTTAAATTCATACACATTATTACTGACATTGTTTAAAATATATTCCAGACAAATCACTACTTAATATCAAAGCAAAACTTGGGCAGACATACAGCTGCCTGGGGCTTACACACATAGATGAAAATATACAACCGCTACTATCTAGCCTTGGGTGGGAGATCAAGAATTTGTCCAATAAAATGAACATAAAAATTTTGTGGAATAGCAATAAGGTCATAATAAAAATAACAAAGTTCAGAAAATGGAGGTTATACTGTAAGATCACACTTGATGTCAACTTAGTTGAATTCTGATTTCTTTATCATGGCCCATTGATATCATGGCCCATTGATATCTAATTAAGTAAAATATTTGAAAAATCACAAGATCAGCCAGTTTCATTTGCACCAATACAAAACCAATTACAATACTTTTAACAGTAGTATATTTATCATGCTTGAAGCAAGTCTGATTCCCTCTCAGTACAAGCATGTTGTTTAATACTGTTTATTTTCAATCGTAGACAAAGTTAACTAAATTCATAGAATGACAAACGTCTGTGTTATCATTTCAAAGGTAACTAGACCTACGCATCGGAGAACCAATGCAAATTTGTATCCACCAAAAAGACAACTCACCAAAGCCAGTGAACCATTGTTTGACCTTGAAGGAGGGGCCCAAGGTCAAATCTGAAAACATCAGAAGATTCCCAGCCCATGACCTCCTATAAGTTGGTTTCATATTGCAAACCTCTAGGACCAATAATAAGCAAGTTATTAGCACTTTTAAGTTTGGCTATCCTCGCTTAACCTTGAAGGAGGGGTACAAGGTCAAATCCAACCACACCAAAAGAATCTCAGTCCTTGTTTGGCCTTGAAGGAGTGGTCCAAGGTCAAATCTAACCACACCAGAAGATTCCCAGCCCATGATTTCCTACAGGTTGGTTTGCCATCCCAAACCTCTGGGACCAATAATAAGCGAGTTATAAGCACTTTTAAGTTTGGCTATCGTCGTTTGACCTTGAAGGAGGGGTCCAAGGTCAAATATGACCACACCAAAAGATTCCCAGCCCATGATTTCCTATAGGTCGGTTTAACATCCAAAACCTCTAGGACCACTAGTAAGCGAGTTATAAGCACTTTTAAGTTTGGCTATCCTCGTTTGACCTTGAAGGCGAGGTCCAAGGTCAAATCAGATCACACCAAAAGATTCCCAGCCCACGATTTCCTATAGGTTGGTTTACCATCCCAAACCTCTAGGACCCAAAATAAGTGAGTTATAAGCACTTTTAAGTTTGGCTATCCTCGCTTAACCTTGAAGGAGGGGTACAAGGTCAAATCCAACCACACCAAAAAATTCCCAGCCCATGATTTCCTACAGGTTGGTTTACCATCCCAAACCTCTGGGACCAATAATAAGCGAGTTATAAGCACTTTTAAGTTTGGCTATCGTCATTTGACCTTGAAGGAGGGGTCCAAGGTCAAATATGACCACACCAAAAGATTCCCAGCCCATGATTTCCTATAGGTCGGTTTAACATCCAAAACCTCTAGGACCATTAGTAAGCGAGTTATAAGCACTTTTAAGTTTGGCTATCCTCACTTAACCTTGAAGGAGGGGTACAAGGTCAAATCTGACCACACCAAAAGATTCCCAGCCCATGATTTCCTATAGGTTGGTTTACCATTCCAAACCTCTAGGACCAATAATAAGCGAGTTATAGGCACTTTTAAGTTTGGCTATCCTCATTTGACCTTGAAGGAGGGGTCCAAGGTCAAATCTGACCACATCAAAAGATTCCCATCCCATGATTTCCTATAGGTTGGTTTACCATCCCAAAACTCTAGGACCAATAATAAGGGAGATATTAGCACTTTTATGACTGACAAAGAAACGCCCGTGGCGGCCATCTTGTTTTTCAAAATGAGGCCAAAAGTATTCCCAGTCAATATTTTGTAATGAGAAACACACCCTGCGAATTTGAGATCTCTACCTATAATACCCTTTGCTCTAGAGGGCCACCAAAAGTCCTTGCTGAAAGTCGAAAAAATGCCTGTGACGGCCATCTTGTTTTTCAAAATGAGGCCAAAAATATTCCCAGGCAAGATTTTATGGTTATGAATATATCCTGTAAATTTGAGAAGGCTAGCTATAAGATTTGTTTTTGTTAGAGCGGTAACGGTGAAATCTCTCTACACACTGCGGCGGCGGCGGCGGCGTAACAAAGCGAAATCCATAGTATCCACCGGATGCTATCCGGTGGATACAATTAAGTAAAATATTTGAAAAATCACAAGATCAGCCAGTTTCATTTGCACCAATACAATACTTTTAACAGTAGTATATTTATCATACTTGAAGGTGGATATTACTGGTAATGGCTAATATGAAAACATTTTTTTAATCGCCTTGTCTCCAGTTTGTACAAGATCCCATAAGCCGAGTATTTCATTTGCAGAAAACACACACTATGCCTTCCATTGGTTGTTAAATGGGAATCAGGAATTCTTTTTTCTGTTTTGGCAAATCGGTTTTGCAGCTAAACATTATTTTATAATGAAACATATAACAGTATCTTGTTCTCTATGGTCATGTATAAAAATAAAAGATATTTAAGAGTGTGAAGAGGTATATAAAAAGTTTATTTCCAACAAAATGGGGCACACAGAAAAAATAACAATACTAAAAGCATAAATCACCATATAGCAGAGCAACACATGCAAAAGAAACATTTCTATACAGATACTTAAAACATAATTGATCTCAAAGTGACAAATGGTTTCCCCGACAACTCAATTATCCGAATTTTGAAACTTTTACAAAGTCGGGGTATCATCCAAAACAATTCTAATTTCAATCGTCAGTTAAATATTAGAAACCAGAATACTTGCCATGCAAAAACTTGGTGCTGTTCCCATCCCCCCACCCCCACCCCCTAAAAAATTTAGCAAATATTTTACTACACGCTTCAAAATGTATTGCTGGTCATGTCTGACACTGTACATTCAAGAACTTTCTTTACACTTTTCCAGGACATTTAATGCCCACTGAAATTCTGAAAAACCAGAGATAATGATTTTCAATGACAAGAGTTAATTTCTAAAACTATGTTAGAAATAACATTGCTTTAACTATTACATCGGACCAAAGTAAGATGATGCAAAATGCCATAGTTTCTAGTGTCATATTAAAACTGCTTCAAGGATTGTTAAAGGTATTAAATTAGATAGAAAAACCAAAGTAGAGATCTAACCTTGTCTGTTATCTGGACCTGGTCTCACTCCATCTACAAACACAACATCCATCAATGCACTCACAACAAAACAAAACTGCCTTTCTTGTTGGGTCAAAAAGTGTCTTTTTGTGTCACTGTCTTCAAAATTGTGAAGGAATCAATTGTTTTAACGACTGTCAAAAACATCATGTTAAAATTCATAATGTGAGAATCAATCATGTTGTTTACCCAAATTCTGAATTCACTGCTCACTGAAATATACATTAATTCCACCTCAGAAGGGTATTTCTTCTGGGAAATCAAATATCAGAAGGTATTCTTGAATATTTTTGGTATTTAGTTTGAGTTATACAATTAAATCAACCACAAGACACTTCAAACACTTTTCTTGCAATCCTGAGGAGATTTCATTTCTATATAGCCTTCCTAATAAATTAATCAAAGCTGTACAGATAATTTAAAACAAGGGATCTCAAAAAATCCCCATTCAGTTGGTGTAACAACTTTCAATAGTTTTAACTTAAACACCTGAAACATGCATTGCTCCTCTGCCTTTGAATAGTTTGCATTTGAAAAAAGGAAAAGGAAAAAATACTTGTAATTTCGGAAAATTTTGCTTATTTATGCTACATATAAACATATAATAAAGCAATAGAAACACAAAGCTTTCTGCGACAAACATTCTTGTCATCATTTTAAAACAATGATACTAAATCTAAACTTAAGAAAGAAAGCAAAGGAGACCCAATGTTTAACAAATGTATGAAAATATGAGTGGTAATCTTTATAACATTCATGTGGAGAAAAAATAAAACATGGCAGTTATTGGGTTCTGATGAATATGCAAATATAGAGAGTAGATCATGGTGTTATATAAATTACTGCCTGTGAAACAATAAATCTCACTAGTTTTTTTTTTTTTTTGTTTGTTTGTTTTACAGATAATACCAAATTGATAGAAATTTGTAATCAATTAAATATGTGTAACATGAATGCATCCAACTCTATTTCATCTGTTTATGCTACATAACGAGGGTGGTGTTTTTTTTCAAAAACAGGCATCTATTTATTATCGTGAAAAGTGGAGACCTCTGTACAAAAGCGCAGGTAATTTGCTTTTTTTCTTTTGTTTGAAAAGATATCTTTTCATCAATAATATAATAGAATAACAACACATATCATACCAATAGTGCAAGTATAACACGAGAAAAGCCACAAAGATATAGACCAGACAAAATCTATTACCCCCATTACCAAGTCGAGTTGGCATCTTGAGACCTCCGTATTTCTTCCAGTAAGACCAGCAGTTTCCACAGAGTCTGCACTGCATGTGGACTGGACCCCAGGCGTACCACTGAGACGAATGTAATGCTGCAAAAATAGTAGTTCTCATGAGATTACACTGAAACTCCTTTAAGCAGAATTTTGTCTTGCACAATTCACTTTAAAGTACGGATTAGTCGGTATCAAAAATGTGTGTAGATCTGGAGGTCACCAACCGAATAGGACTGAACCATATTTTCATATTCAAAAACCAGGTTTTGAATATCAAAATTCAGATAACCATAGATTATAGGTGTGTAACAACAGAAAAATATTATATGCCCTAACATGCAAGGTAAGCACAAAGATAAATTGGAAGATGATGTAATAAGTGAATAAACTGCAATATATTCAGCTTTCCGTAGTGTTTAAAAACATTCAAACTAAAGATCTACATTGAAATAGTAAAATAGTTTTTAATATATTTCTTTATTATATTACTTTCACAATTACTGCATGTTGCAACGGTGACAGTAGGGGGTCCCCTGTGTATTGTGACCTTACATTCAATATTCAAGTAATAACAAAAGTGTTGAAGACTCACTGTAACAGCTTTCACAGGCTCTGCTTCCTGCTCCATTCATCTGTCCCTGAATTTGGGCAGGGTTGGGTTTGTTGCTGTTGACAATTATAATATACATCTGTAATTTTCTGTAAGGGTTCAAGACAGTGAAGCTCTAAAAATGAATATTACTGTAAGCAATCTATCACATTCGCTGTGTCTTTATTTACTCCTGTCCTGGTTTATGAAAAATATTCATTAAATCTTTGACAAAAACACTCGTGAAAAATTTAAACAAGATCAAGAATCACACAAAGGTGTAAGATCATTACAATGTTCAGCATTACTGGTGTAAGTAAATAACTGAAAGCACAATGTATACCAATATCCACAATGTAACTTAAATATTTTGTGTAATTTAACAAATCGTCAACAATTCACTGATGGAACTTATGAAAAGCAAAGAAACTGAATGGTCCTTACTAGTTGGGAATGTAGACTTGTTTTAGCTTACTTTCAGCCTCAGCTGCTTTTATACGTTTCTGAAAAAAAGTAATAAAAATAACTAACAATAAAGTAACACATTATTTGTATTAATTATTAAATTGTAATTCTATATACTCTTGTCACTAGCAATTTTTAAGCCAATGCAATCAAAAGTAATTAAATTCTTTGAAAAAATGCACCATTACATGTGTACTTAACTATAAATGAATGCAACAAATATTCTCATAAAATATATTTGCTAGCACAAAGGCCAGTATTAAATACACACTAAAAATTTTAAAAGAAAGAAGTTAAGAAAACTTACTTGTTGAACATATCGGTCTGTGGTTTTCCACATATAGTAGTATTCAACTATACTCTTCAGACTTTTCCATGGTAACTGCAAGTAATATAATAAAATTACAATTATTCCTTAGCTACTAAAAATACCAATAAACTGTCAGTTTTGTAATTCTAAACAGTTTGTACAAGCCAGGTGTGGAAAGCGAAATGATAAGGAAAAATGCTATTTGCAACTCATACAACCAGTATCGACAAATTCATATCACAGAACCCTAAAATTTAGTTAGTTACAAACTCTCACTCGCCCATCAGTATTATGCAGTGGTTGTATCTGAGCAACTTACACTCGCCCATTTATTTGTATTAACTTACAAAGTCTTGTCTGATATCGTTGAAGTCCTTCCCGTACTTGTCAAGGGCCTCCTCAAAGAGGTTTGCCTCTGCAGCAGACCACTCCTCCATCTCATCTCTACAGAGCACAGGCCCACTTCCCGGAACCATACTGGATATGGCACTGGAGATATTGTACGCATGCTTGTGTAAAATGTCCATTGCATGGAACTGAAACCAAAACATACAGCAACATATGATTATTTTCTGTAATTAAACAGCTTTAGTTACCACACTGGAGATGTTGTATCAATATGCTTGTTTAAGATGTTCACTGTATGGAACTGAAACCTAAAGGAAAGTTATATATCTTCTGAACTTATAAACTTATACGTGGTAACTGGATATGCTACTGGAGATCTTGTATGTGTGCTGTAAGATGTATAATGGGAAATGAAACCAAAACACACAACTATGTTACACCTAAATAATAACCTTAAGTTTTGTAACCATATTGGATATGGCACTGGAGATATTTTATGAATGTGTAAGATATCCACTTAATGGAACTCAAACAGAAACATATGGCCACATTCTGTTTTTGAAGGTCAAAGTCAAATTTATTATGACCGGCCAGTAGTCTTTTACCACACATTAGAGGGCACTGGATTCAACCCAACAATCACACAGGCCAGATCACATGGATAATTTGCCAAATTTGAAATGCCTTGCTTTCATAATCTTGTATGAGCCAACAACACAACATGTACAAAACATCTTCAAAATCAGGAGTTAATATATATTTACATGTATGCTAGAACATATCTCATTCTCTCACCACACTCCTATATAATACAGGTAGATGTCAAAGAAAAAAAGTAAGTTTATTTTGTGTTTGTTTTATCAGCCTGTACAATGTAACAAAATATGACAAACAAATAATTGGGGCCTACCAGTGTGATATCTCTGCTTGCTGCAGCAGCACTCATGTGTAGACTAGGCTGTTTCACTGTACTAGTACAGTCAAGTGCTCGGGCAAAGGTTCCTACAGACCTGTTGAAAAAAGTAAAAGACAAAAATACTCTAAATATGAAAAATTTATAACCTTTTCTCCAAAATTCTTGCATATATTAAGCTTTTGGTGACTTTGAAGAGACTGTGTTATTTTATGAACTCCAAGTAATGTTAGTGGCCACAGTAGATTGGAGAAAAACACTATATCACACCTTTTTAGTATAGGAATTGCACGACTTTTGAATTGGCAAGGTGAAGAAATCTGCTAACATCTCATTTCTATTTAAAAGTCATCGCAACTTTTATAAAGGATTGCAATAAATCTTTAAATATTGGATCATATTGAAATTGACAGTTTCTATGTCAATGATGAACTATTATCCATTGATACTTATACATGACACCAACCTTATTTCCATTGTAATAAATGTTACCCAGACAAAAGGAAGTCCATACAAGGCTGTTCTTACAAGGAAACTACTCTGTTCCATGCAGTAACTGACAACTATAACAATGTTATTACCTTGCTAGCACTAGGAATTGGTCTATTTTCTTGTCTGATAATCCCGTATCTGGACTCCAGACTAGTTCTTCAAGGTCTTCTAACTTCCTAGCATCCATGTCAACTATACCAAAAAAAAACAACAAAAAACAACTTAAATACAGTCATATAAAATCAGAAAATTCTTCAGAGAGATAACTACATTTATAATTGACACAATATTGACCAAACATATTAGCAAATGAATACAATTTTTGTCTTTAAAGCAAAAAGTAGTAAAAGTTTGCTGAAACAAAATTGAACCCCATTTCCTAAATTGACCAGGTATCAGAAAAATACTTCTGCATAATCAGGTGTTACAAATAATTCAGAAATGACTAATTTGAATCGAAATATCCTCAAAAGACAACATTTTACTCACAGGATGTTTGACTGAGCTATCAATGCACAATCATATTGCGTTAACTTTGGCCATGTAGAAATGTCTGCTAGACTTGAGTGTTTGTCATGCACCATAGCATCACTGAGTCTTGACACGAACAGGATAATGATTAATACTTCCATGTTACTGAAGTGCTCCATGTTTGGAAGTTGGAAGCAAAAATAATACGCAGAAGCTTCGCGTACGTCACCAGACACCCAGTTAACTTTATCGGGAGATGTCACCGTCTACGCAATAAACAATATCTGCAACCGTCAGTGATATTTTATTCAATAGAAATTAAGGAAATATGTTTTGGTTTTAAAATTACTCACTAGAATTGCCTGGATAGTTCAATTTTATGACTTTTGGCTCATCTTTATGAATTTGGATGTTGGTCCATGTTGAATATGACTGGAATATTTTTTCCAACCACAAATATGAGAGAGAATCCGAGATGAGAAAGAGGAGAGAGAAAATGCACCAAAAGTAATTTTTATTAGAAACACATAAAAGCAACACCATAAACACACAAAAAGACAAGAATAAACAAAACACAAACAAAATGGTTAATTGTAAAAGATTATCAACATGCAACACTGTCAGAAAGTTTTTAGGTGGCTATTGACATGACCAATCTCCATTCTCAACTCTTTTAAGTGTGAGGGTGGATACAAGCCCAGTGCATTTTCTTTTCTTTGGTAATCCTATGGCAGTCTTGCTTGAACCTTTGGAACGTCCTCTCTTGCGCATTTTTGTTGGTAACACAACTTGCTCTAGATTTATGGATGTTTCTTGGGGTGGTTCCAGTACCTCTTGTACCTCTTCTGCCTGATCATCATCATGAATGAGTGGCTCACAACCAAGGTCATCCTGAATGGTAGCATCATCTCCCACTGTTGCAGCTTCATTGGTCACCAGTTGGCACTCTTTATCTTCTTCCCAGTTCATCAGTACATCATCTAAAAATTTCATTTTTCTATCAAACTCATCCATTCCTGTTTCTGCCAATAAGGTTGCAAATTTCTGGAGTTTCTTGGAAGCAAGTTTAAATTCTCATTTTCTGTCAGTATTTTCTTCCTTCTAGAAGGTGTTGATTTGGACACAGACATGACTGCTTCCTGTACTGGTCTGAAATTAATGGGGTTGTTATAAGATGAAGTCCATCGTTTGGCCACAAGATCACAGAATAAGTGAAATTAATGGGGTTGTTATAAGATGAAGTCCATCGTTTGGCCACAAGATCACAGAATAAGTACATCCCAGCTTCTGCTCTTTCTCTGAACATGTGACGACAAGGCAGGGACATACATCTGAAGAAATTACAGTCACAACTGTCAATGGAACTCAGATGATCACCTGTTGTTCTGCTCATATGTTTGAGTTCACTGGCAACACAGTCGAAAGCAAAAGGGGTCAGCAGCTGTTTATATTCTTTCTCATATGATGTGGGACGACTTGTAGTGAGTTTTACATGGTTGAGTAACCTCACTTGCCTGTAGTGTCTTTCAGATCTTTGGGCTTCAATACAACCCATCAGTCCTCACAGCATTTCTTTGAGGGAGGATCTAGCGTGAAAGTATTTCTTTAGGGTGGAAAAGAAGGACTCAACTCTATTAGTTGTGTCATTTTAGAGATGATATGACTTTAAACCTTTCACCCATTGATTTTGAATTTCATGCCAGTTTGCGTTGTAATATGAGGCAACCTTTTCCAATTCCAATTCCAATTCAACTTTTATAGCGCTTAATCTCTGTCGAAGTGACAGACTCTAAGGCGCAACATCATAAGCATAGTTTCAAAAATCATTGTCCTTGTCCATAGCTATGGTCGACATCACGGAGAACGCCATATGAGGTGGAAAATACTAAGGAGGATAAGCTTGGCAGAATAGATATGCCTTAAGTTTTTTTCTGAAGGAAGCAATGGAAGTGGCAGATCTTACATTATCAGGGAGTTCATTCCATAATTTGGGAGCATCATATGCAAAGCTTAGACCAAACTGCTTTGTGGATTTGTAAATAGATGGTTGGTATTGAGGAACATGTAGAATTATACCATCAGATTGACTCAACCGAGTATTATAGGCACATTGTCTAACTTTGAGAAATGGGCTGAAATATTTTGGACAGTTAGTATGTAGGTATTTATATACCAACAAGGCAGTCTTGAAGATGCAACGGTGCCTTATGGGTAGCCAATGAAGGGCTTTTCTTAGTGGAGTGGTGTGAGAAAGACATGTGGTTCTGCAAACAATTCTGGCCAGACTGTTTTGAATGCATTGTAGCTTGCGTAGGTTAGCAACAGAAAGACCCCTAAACAAGGAGTTACAGTAGCCAAGCCTACTGCCCACAAGTGTGTTTGCAGCCGTAAGAGCAGCATCACGAGTCAAGTACTGTCGAATTTGTCTAAGATCCCTCATCTGGATGAAACATAGTTTACATACATTTTTAACATGTTTGAAGGAAAAGTCTGAGTCAAACCAGACACCCAAATTCTTAACGGCATCTGAAGGTATCAGTGATTCACACAATATATTTACTGGAAAGAATGGGTTAAACTTTTCTTGTTGAGACTTGGCACCAAATAAAATAAAGTCAGTCTTATCAGCATTCAGCTTTAGTTTGTTTGCACACAGCCATAGTTTGACATCTTCGAGGCACTTTCCTAGCCGATCGAAGGCAATTTTTGCATTTTTGTGTTTGAGGTGAATAAACAGCTGTGTGTCATCTGCATAAAAGTGAAATTTGACATCTGGATGTTTAGAGATTACTTTGCTCAAAGGTGTGGTATACAACGAAAAAAGAATAGGACCAAGAACTGAACCTTGTGGTACCCCAAACTTAAGCTTTCTAGCCTCAGACAGAACAGAACCAATCTTGATGCATTGGGTACGATCAGAAAGGTATGATTTGAACCAGTCAAGGCATCTACCCCCGACACCGAACCATTTTCTTGAGCAATCAAGGAGTTTGTCGTGATCAATGGTGTCAAACGCTGCAGATTGATCAAGCAGCACCACAGCTGTGGCCTCTCCTCTGGCTAGAGATAGGTGAATCTGGTTCTTTATAGACAAAAGAGCTGTTTCAGTTGAATGGCCACGTCTATAAGCAGATTGATACTCGTTTTCCAACCCATGGAGAGAGACATGTCTACTGAGTTGTGAGGCAACTACACGTTCCACGAGTTTTGAGATAAAGCTCAACCCAGACACAGGGCGATAGTTTTTTAGTTCATCCTTTGATAAAGAAGATTTCTTTATTAGTGGAGTGACAACAGCACTCTTGAAGCCATCTGGGACAGCACCTTCCAACAAAGAACAATTCACAAGTTTTGTGATAGAAGGAAGCAGTATATCAAGGCAATCCTTAACTAGGAAAGTGGGCCAAGGATCCAGGAGACAGGATTTTGTAGGTGAATTCTTGATTACCTTCGCAATATCGTCAGGTGAGGCATCATCAAATTTGAAAAGTCCTGACGGATTCACTGGAGATGGCAAGGAAAAAGATGAAAAACTGGAAAAAGACTCAGATTTTAGCAATCTTATTGGTGAAAAAAGCGGCAAACTGTTCAGCCAATTTTTTTTGCGAACTATTTGATGGAAGAACCTTTTCAGGGATACGGTGCAAGGCAGAACGCAGAACTTGCCATAGTTTTTTAGGGTCATCACCGTTTTCATTAACAAGAGCTCTGTAATACCTTTTCTGGTATTCACTCAGGAAATCCTCATAATTTTTAGAGTAAGCATCCTCATCAAAAGAGTAGGCCAGTTTTTCTAGATGCTTCAGTGAGTCTGTCCTCTGTTGGGATGAAATTTGCATCTTATCCAGGGTCACTTCATGACTAAAAGTCCTCAAGGTATGGTATAGGTAGATTTGTAGCTGTACTTAGGAAGTTCACTTTTAAACACAGTACGCTCTGTCATGTCCTTATCTGTAATGATACACTTGGTATTCTGCCATTCTGGGTTCCCTATCTTGAACTTCTGCATCATATCTGTGAGGGAGGTCTGGTCTTCTTTAGATAGCAAAAATGCAGCCACAATGTGACTTTCACTGTTGCCATCAACAGCCATCAAAACATACAAAGCCATATTCACATTGTTGGTTTTGTATATACTATCTGACAGTAAGACCTCAGGGAAGCGCTGGAAGGTGGACTTCATCTCTGGATCTTGTAAGTATATGCCAGTTAATTCACTGTCATTCACCACAAACTCACAGTCAATTCCTGGAAACTGGGTCTGGATCCATGTGAACAGGCTCTGGACTTCTGATGACTGACTGACCGGTTCTTCAGTTGCTTTAAACCAATATTGTGGATGTCCTTCAATATGATCTTCTTCCCAGTCTTTTCTTTGTATGATTGTTGCACCAACTTCCTATTGGCATTGAATTTGAGATGCTGAGCTATTTCTTCAATCTGATTGTAAATGGACAACCAATTTTTCCGGTGGTCTGATTTGGCCTGTCAGGCTGTCACCCTTGGATCTTGAGGTGAAACTTTTTCCCCCATGGTGACAGCAATACTTCAGTTCAGCATAGACAAGCTCCTCCTTAAACTCTCTCCCAGGATATCTCACAGCTGCAGCCTTTATTTTCCTACTGTCATTCTTACAAAGTTTGACAAAGCTTTCTTTCTCAAACTTTTCAACTTCCCTTTCTAAAGTTTGATAATCTGAGAAAGTCTTTCCTACTGTGAATATGGAAGCCATTGTTGACAGATATGTAATCACTGACTAGCAGATGAATAATGACTGAGACCCAAACTGAGGGGGTATGTATACTCACTTGTACAGTATAATTGCAATGGAATGATTTCCACAGTTGGCAGGAAATTTCAATCAAAAGTGACAGGGTTAACTCAAGGACTGACACTTACTTGCAAAACAATCATGATTGCAATCATAATTACACCTAACTTTACTTAACTCAAGAAGGGCTGACAACACAACAGTCATGATTGCAATCATGGTTATACCTGGCTACATAATTAGAGTGGATGGAAATTTCAGTTATAGTGAGTGCAAATAAGTACTGTCTATATGCTGTGGCTTGTAATCTTAATTAAATATTTGAAATGTGTGGCAAATGGATTATTTATTGGATTATTTGTTGTTGTGAGGTTTGTGCAACTTTAAACACAATGTACATGATTTGTTTGTGAGTTTTGTGGTTAATACTGTATTATCGCTAACGGTCCGTTACTTCTTAAAGAAATCACGTCATTTCTTATAGAACTTCCGTCAACTCTTACAGAAAATCGTCAAGACTTTCATGGAAATGTACCTGACGGATTCACAGAAATAAAACTGCTTTTCCGTCAATGACGGATTCCAAACCACTTCGAAAATAATATGTCCACTGCTGACACAAAAATAAGGTTAATTTAAAATGTAAATAGGCTGGGCCCCACAAATTCATCTTTCTCGAGGAGTCTCAGGAGCCATATGGGGCAGCTCATTCTCCAATTAGCACTAGCTTTTCACAACCATAAGGACAAGGTTATCACATGGAAATCAAATATCTACAGGTGCAACAACAAAGAAAGCTGTGACCTAAGGATTAACATGCAAACTACACAGATTCCCTTATTTCAGTTTTTTTCAAAATGAATCTCTAAAACATTCAAATAATGTTTATTTTTTACAGACCGTGTAGTCCCACAGTCCCAATACCTGTAGAGAACAGTGCAGTAGTAAATATCTCACCTGATTTGAGTCTCCGCTGAACTTCCGCCTGGTACTTGGAACCTACTCTGATCTCCCCTTTGTCTGCCAACAGTGTCTTCTGTTGGGGGTCATAAACCAGTGAGTAGAAAAATGCATCCTGAAAAAGGGAAATAGCACAGGTGTTCATTCTGAATAAATGTTAAACACACAGTTTCATAAAACTTCACAAACCTTGATTATTTAAATAATATACTTGTCAGATGTATCCCTTTCTTAACAGTTCTTGAGAAATCGTACCTCATTTTTAAGATATTCAATATTCTTCAGTGCGCTTCTGGTAACTCGCCAACCTGAGTTTTAAATCTTGTTTTGTCAACTCGTGAATGTGAGTCCATCATGTTGTCAACTTGCATTCTTACAGATCATACATGCAATAATTGCAAACAATATGCTAATACACAATAAACGTCTTGTTTACAAAAGGTTTTTCTTCAAGTTTACCTCTCACGACCCAAGACCAAACTTCCGTTTTATTTTACAATATGGCAGTGCACTTGGTTTTCACTTTGCAGGTATGTATAAAATTGTTTGATACTGATGCATGAAACTAGAGTTGGCACTGTGACGGCTAATTGGAGAACTAACATTCATATTTCATTTTCTCTGAAGTTATTTTTGCTCACCACACCAAAATAAACTAGAAAAAGGATTTTGCTGACAAAAACGAAGCGGCCCTGATGAAAAAGTGCGAAGTAATCCGTAAAAGATGTTAACATATGCAATATGTTGGTTATGCTTATAATTGTATGAATGGTAAATTAATTCTAAAGAAACCTTCCTGTGAGTAAGCCTAATCTATGTGTCAAGTTTAACTGATGTTAGTTGAACAGTAAGTCAGTTGGGGCTGAGAAGCCATTTTTTACTGTAAGATGACCATAGGTGGACTTCAAGGTGGAAAGAAAATATGAATGTCCCTTTTGCCATCCTTTATAGGTGTGCAAAGTTTAACCGAGGTCAGTTGAAGAATAAGAGGAGGCTGAAAACCCCCTTATTTCACTTTAAGGTGGCTACCACTCCATTCATATTAAGAGTTTAAGGTGACCATAAGTATTATTTTCATCTATTTTAATACCAGTGATAAGTTAGTCAGCTGACTGTGTTTTGAGTCTCAGAGTAGAAGTTACAGAAGAAAAGGACACAAAAGTTGTGCCCTGGAAATGGTGTTCTAAATGCAATAGTTTTCAAGTTATAAGTGATTTTACTCATGATGGAAGTTACTGAAAAGTCCAAAAGTAGCTATTACTCACTTAGCTATTGAGATAGACACCCAAGTTACTCACCATGTTGTAGCTATGGAAAAAGTACCTGAATAACATATTTTAACAAAATGCTCTAAATGCAATACTTTTCAAGTTATAAGTGATTTAGTGCATGACTTCATGCTTTTAATGCATTAAAAATTATTTTTAAAATTCATAAAAGACAATTAAGAAAGATCCAGGTCTGACACTCACACAAGGGAATCTACTTGTGACCTAGTACATATGTGCAAGATATTAGAGAAATCCCTGCAATAGTCACTGAGAAAATTGTGATAAAGTGTTAAAATGTTCATACTTAGGGTCGGGGGTACCTCACTTATAATGGCTCTAGCAAACAGATGAACAAACAGATCTGCATGCCTTGAACAATTTTTCATGCTAGGTAGATAAGCTATCTTTTAAAAAAACAGCATGTCTCTGACAAGTCAGCTGACATAAAAATGGAAAAAGAAAGGAGGCAAAGGATTTTATTCCAATTTGATGACTTTAAGCAGGCCATAGGTCCATTAACATTTTCAGTTTAAGGTCACCATAAAGTCAGGATATTCCTTTGGCAAATCTTAATATATGTGTTAAGTTTGGTTGAAAAAAGTGAAAAACTAAGTGAACTGGAGGGCTAAAACTAGCGCTGGGAATCGCCTCCAATTTGCATGGTTGATTATTCGATCATTTTTCCAAGCAATGATCGACTAATCTAATCGCTACACCACTAGCTAAAACCCCCTTTTTTGACATTAAGGTGACCTTAAGATTGCAGATACAGGGCTAAAACTTCGGCATGTTAAAGATTATCAAAAAGTAGCTGAATAAGTTATTCTAACAAAACGCCGAAATCCTGACCGTTTTTGAGATACAGACCAAGTATCCATTTCAAAAACTTTATGAAAATAAAACACCCCCCATTCAGACATCTATGGTCTGATTGATCAGAAAATCCTTTCTGACCTTTGAAATTTGGTCTCGAATGTACCCGATAAATTTTATAGCACAGATGTGTGTGGTTTTTTCCAAAACGCGATGTCGGGATGTTTTTGAAAAATGCTTAAGGTTACCTTAAGTAAAGCTTAAGGTCTGCGCAAAGTATTCCAAAAATTTTCCCGCCCCTATAGTTTTAAAGAAAGATAAGAAGGAAAGAAAAATTTGAACGCCCAAGAAGTTATTTAAGGGAGACCATAATCCTGTGGTGGTGATCAGTCGAAGTTTGGTGAAAACAAATAAGCATCCCTGACGGGCCGCTTAAATATTACTGATCTTAAAAGATTATTAACAATTTCTGGTTCTGTGTTTTAATTAATTTTGATAAAAATACTAGTCGGCCCAAACGTTTATTTGATTTTTTTTTCCCTTCTGACTAGTAGGTGTGGGTCAGTGTCTGGTATCTTGGTATCCAAAGCACTATCTTGACCGTTAACACATATAATTAAAGGAAAACTTAAATAATGGGAAAAAACCCTAAATCTGTAAATAAGAGTAGAGTGCCCGTGAACGGGCACTGTGTCAGCTGACTGAGTGTTTTTGAGTTGTGAAGGTGATAATGAGAGGAAAGCATAATTATCAGGGAAAGTGCTGTACAGAAGTACAGTAAATGGTAATTGAACAGCATGTTCGAAAGAAATTCCGAAGCTGCAAGAATTTTAAAGATATGAGCCACCCACTCATTAAGTAAGTGCTGAAAAGCTGAAAATAGTTATTACTGACTTACCTATGGAGATACACCTCCAAGTTATTGACCATGTTGTGGCCATGAAAAAAGTGATTTAGGACAAAAAGTATTGACCTTAAAATGAGTAGGACAAAAAGTATCTGGACAAAAAGTATTGCATATCCGGACAAAAAGTATTAATTTTTTTTTATTTTACATTTATTGTTGTATAAAACATATGTAAGTCACTGCACATTTACAGCACAAAGAAGTATTTGTTATTTGTATATTTATTGCCGACACCTTTTTGTATTTTAACAACTTAATCCCCCCTGAGCAACTTCATACCATTAATCTATGCTTAGGCTTTTGAAATCTTTATTATGATCATTTGTTACTCAAACCTACCAGAGTACACTTGAAAAGGAACACTTAATAAGGTGTCTTGTAGTATTTATCCCAATTGCATTGTCAAGTGTTCCCATATCAAAGATGGAATTAATTACAATTACATTAATCTTTTCATACAATCTTACTTTTGTGTTGTAAAAACAGTAACTGTTCTTCTATTGAAAAGGAAAGAAAGTTCAAAGACAGTGAAGCTATATCTAATAAAATATAAAAGATTATAGATTTTCTTTGATTGCAAAGGATACAAGATTAAAAGGCAGTGAAGCCACAGGTATTATAATTCAAAGGGTTTCACTTCATAATAGTATTTCTTTGATTGGAAAGAGGGAAGGTTGTGAAGCCATCTAATATACTTCATACAATTTCACTTCATCAAAGCTCTTCTTTGATTTTTAAAGGATAGAATGCTGTGAAGCCACATCTAATATACTTCAAAAGATTTCACACCATAGAGTTGGGCTTTCATGCATCAGGCAAAACAAAAAGCAATGAAGCCACTTGTGATACTATCAATCCCAAATCTTATATTGAAATTTAAAGGACCATGTAAATCCCAAACACTGTTTTGCAATGTACAAAAAACCTATAAAAATAAGTAAATTGAAGTTCATATATGTACACATTCATATAATACACATGCATAAATAATTGAGTAATTACCTACGGGTCTGAAACTTCACCAAGTGAAAGCTCTCCCAAAAGTAGGTGAATGAGTTATTTGAGAAAAATTGGCTATCTGCAATACTTTTAGAGATAATTCGCATTTACTCATTTTGAGTAGGTGAATAATTAGCTACAGGTCTGAAACTTCACCAAGTGAAAGGTCTCCCAAAAGTAGGTGAATGAGTTATTTGACAAAAATTGGCTATCTGGAATACTTTTAGAGATAATTTGCATTTACTCATTTTCAGTAGGTGAATAATTAGCTATGGGTCTGAAACTTCACCATGTGAAAGCTCTCCCAAAAGTAGATGAATGAGTTATTTGATAAAAATTGGATATCTGCAATACTTTTAGAGATAATTGGCATTTACTCATTTTGAGTAGGTGAATAATTAGCTACAGGTCTGAAACTTCACCAAGTGAAAGGTCTCCCAAAAGTAGGTGAAGGAGTTATTTGACAAAAATTGGCTATCTGGAATACTTTTAGAGATAATTTGCATTTACTCATTTTCAGTAGGTGAGTAATTACCTACGAGTCTGAAACTTCACCAAGTGAAAGCTCTCCCAAAAGTAGGTGAATGAGTTATTTGAGAAAAATTGGCTATCTGCAATACTTTTAGAGATAATTCGCACTTACTCATTTTGAGTAGGTGAGTAATTACCTACAGGTCTGGAACTTCAGCATGTGAAAGCTCTCCCAAAAGTAGGTGAATGAGTTATTTAAGAAAAATTTGCTATCTGCAAGACTTTTAGAGAAAATGCAGAATTACTCATTTTTAGTAGGCAAGTAATTTAGCCACAGGCCTAATTTAGACATAAAGCCTACCAATAGAATACTGTGGTGCACCCTCTAATATACCTTGCAAACTTGAGAAGGCTAGCTATAATATTTTTTTCGTTAGAGCGGTAATGGTGAAATCTCTCTACACACTGCGGCTATCCAGTGGATACAATGATTTACTCAACAGTGAGAACCTGAAAGTAGATATTGGTAAGCTATGCCATGACATAGAGGTCTGCAATTTTACTCTGTTATAGCTGACCAAAAATTATGTGAATAACATATTTAAACAAAATACTGTAAATGTAATAGTTTTCACGTTATAACTGATTTACTCAACAGTGATAACCTCAAAGTAGCTATTACTCAGCTATGCAATGAGCTACATGTCTGAATTTTTTCTATGTTATAGCTGACCCAAAATTAGGTGAACAACATATTTAAGCAAAATACTGTAAATGCAATAGTTTTCAAGTTACAACTGATTTACTCAATAGTGAGAACCTGAAAATAGCTATTGCTCAGCTATGCCATGAGCTATAAGTCTGTAATTTCACGACGTTATAGCTGACCCAAAAGTAGGTGAACAACATATTTTAACAAAATACTCCAAATGCACTATTTTTCAAGTTACAAGTCATTTACTCAACAGTCAGTACCTGCAAATAGCTATTGCTCAGTTGTGCCATGAGCTACAGGTCTGTAATTTCACTATGTTATAGCTGACCCAAAAGTAGCTGAATAACATATTTACACAAATTTCTGTAAATGCAATAGTTTTCCAATTACAACTGATTTACTCAACAGTGTGAACTTCAAAGTAGCTATTACTCAGCTATGCAATGAGCCACAGGTCTGGAACTTCACTATGTTATAGCTGACTCTGAAATAGGTGAATAACATATTGAAACAAAATACTCTAAATGTAATACTTTTGAAGTTATAAGTGATTTACTCAACAGTGATAACCTAAAAGTAGCTATTACTCAGCTATGCCATGAGCTACAGGTCTGAAATTTTACTATGTTATAGCTGACCCAAAAATAGCTGAATAACATATTGAAACAAAATACTCTAAATGCAATAGTTTTCAAGTTACAAGTGATTTTACTGATGATGGAAGTTACTGAAAAGCCCAAAAGTAGCTATTACTCACTTAGCTATTGAGACAGACACCCAAGTTACTCACCATGTTGTAGCTATGAAAAAAGTATCTGAATAACATATTTTAACAAAATGCTCTAAATGCAACACTTTTCAAGTTATAAGTGATTTAGTGCATGATTTCATGAATTTTAATGCATTTTAGACATTTTTGTCTACCAGAGGCCTAATTTACACATAAAGCCTACCAAAAAGATAGGGTGGCGAGTCCTCTAGCATACCAAGCCACCTGCCAAATATGAAAGAAATCTGGAAAGAAATGTGGACTGTAGGTCGCTAACAAGCAATATTCCACATTTTAGACATTTTTGTCTACCACAGGCCTAATTTAGACATAAAGCCTACCAAAAAGATAGGGTGGCGAGTCCTCTACCATATCAAGCCATCTGCCAAATATGAAAGAAATCCGGAAAGAAATATGGAGTGTAGGTCGCTAACAAGAAATCTCTGCGGACGCGGACGACGACGATGATGAATCCATAGTATCCCCGCTTCGCGTCGGGGATACAAATATATATGAAATACTTTTTGTCCTATGCCTAAGACTTTTTACCTCCATTCACCACCGTAGCGGTGTAATGCAAGGATTTTGCTAAAATAACCATCTTTTCCACAGTAGCAGCTAAAGGTAGGCATATATTTGTAGAACTTGAGTAACCTTCGTCCAATGTATCTGTAGAAATCCAGTTCCTAGCAAAACCATGACACAAATCTGTCTCCAAACTGCGCATGGATCGCATGATACCCAATAATCCACAGAATTGCAAGGTATTTACTTGTATAACGTGTCCAAATGAAGATTATTTCTTGTTGATATGTCATAAGACTCCATATTGTAAGACATTTTGTAAAGAAAATGTCCACAATCAGAGCTTTCCAAAACATGTCTTGACTACTAAGATGGCCAACAAAATATGGTAAACAAAGAGTGGTCAGGTGACCTAGTGGTGGGAGGACGGACTACTATGTAGCCCTTTGGCTGATTAAGGTTGTTATATAACCTTAAAAATGCTTTTTGGCATTGGCAATTGGGTTGGATGGCTCCAATATAATAGCTACTTTTAAGAATGGTAGGAGTATTTCGCTATAAAAATGTAAGATTTCAGATAAATCCCTGTCATAGTGACTGAGAAAATGGAGACAAAGTGTGTAATTTCATATTTTTCAACACAAAAGAAATATTTAAAATAAATTAAGATAGATGTGGGGCTGATACTCACACAAGAGAATCTACTAGTACTCCACTATATATAAATACTAGAAGTGACAGAAGAAAAGGACACAACAGTTGTGCCCTGCAAATGGTATTATGAAGGAAAGTAACAAGGTAACTGTTTAAGTGTAAATAGTAGGTTATAACAAATTTAAAGAAATACTGCAAATGCAATATCCTCGTTCGACCTTGAAGGAGGGGTCAAAGGTCAAATCCAACCACACAAAAACATTCCCAGCCCATAATTTCCTATAGCTTGGTTTACCATCCCAAACCTCTAGGACCAATAATAAGCGAGTTATAAGCACTTTTAAGTTTCGCTATCCTTGTTTGACCTTGAAGGAGGGGTCCAAGATCAAATCTGACCACACCAAAAGATTCCCAGCCCATGATTTCCTGTAGGTTGGTTTACCATCCCAAACCTGTAGGGCCAATAATAAGCGAGTTGTAAGCAATTTTAAGTTTGGCTATCCTCAATTGACCTTGAAGGAGGGGTCCAAGGTCAAATCTGACCACACCAAAAGAATCCCAGCCCATGATTTCCTATGTGTTCGTTTACCATCCCAAACCTCTAGGACCAATAATAAGTGAGATATAAGCACTTTTCATGACTGACAAAGAAACACCCGTGGCACCCATCTTGTTTTTCAATAAGAGTCCACAAATATTCCCAGTCAAGGTTTTTAATGACGAATATATCTTGCCAATTTGAGATCTATACCTATAATGAATCCAGGGCAAAACCCCACTGGGCAAAACCCCACTCAGACCAAACCCCATCAGGCAAAACCCCACTCAGACACAACCCCACTCACTTATACTAATTTCTGGACAAAACCCCACTTTATAAATTATTTTAAAAATTTGAAGATGTCAAGATGTTTTTTTTAAATGTTAAGTTAAATCTTAGGTTTGAATTGGTTCAGTGGTACTAACTACTCGGGCTTTTATGATAAAAGGAACAGTTAAATCTGGTAGTGTTTGAAGTGGGCTTTGTGTTCAGTGGTAGTAGGTATTCAGTTGCAATTGACAGTTAATCTTGTTAGATCAATCTGTGTATATAAATGTGGGCAGCTATGGTAAGCAATCATTGTCTTCTAGATTTCATTATATTGCTGACAAATTCTGTGATATCTTATGACAAATGTGGGATATTAGGATATAAAGTGCTTAGAAATTTTGTGGTATTTGGTGATACTCGTGAGACATTCGGATATTAGAAAGTGCATGACAAAGTGCTTACAAATTTTGCGATATTTTGTGAAAACTGTAGGACAGTAGGATATTAGAAAATGCATGACAAAAACCAGGCAACCTATGGGGAACTTTTTACTGCCATTTACTGCGTGGCGTTGGACTCTGACTGTAGTTTGAAGGTGTTGGACCGTGTGTTTGATGAAAATTAATATAACTGACCAAAGCAATTATGTATTTTGCTTAATGTAATGTGCTTAAATATTAGTGCTTAAAGATAATGTGATTTTGCATTATGTTCTTCATACAAATGTCTATCAATGTCTATTTTTGTCATGACTTTGTATTTGTATCAATTAAAACTCTGCATACAATAAATATAATAGTGCTGGTATCAAATGATAATATGCACATCGATATCAACCATATTTTTGCCTTGCGTATCGATCGATATTGAAATATCGGGGTATTAGATGCTTTCTTGGGAGAGACCTTCCAAACTCTTTTGCGAGGTTTAGTATTTCCCGAAACGTAAACAAATATGGCGTTTCCGGTTTAGCGGTAAGTGAAATTTGACAAAAAATGATAGGAAAACCAATATATTTCTCAAGTTTTATGATTTATTTACATGGAAAACGGCTTAATTGCATCTATTTAGTAGTATGTTCCGATATTGATATTGTACCCTACGTTATCGATATCAGTATATTTAGCATGGATCGATAAATATTTCAATATCGATAAACAATACCAGCACTAAAATATTTTGGGTTTTTTTCATGAAGAGTGGGGTTTTGTCCTCATTCTTATTTATCTGAGTGGGGTTGTGTCTGAGTGGGGTTTTGCCTGATGGGGTTTGGTCTGAGTGGGGTTGTGCCCAGTGGGGTTTTGTCCGTTTACCACCTATAATACCCTTTACTCTAGAGTGCCAACAAAAGTCCTTGCTTTAAGTCAAATAAACGTCCCTGGCGGCCATCTTGTTTTTCAAAATGAGGCCAAAAATACTCCCAGACAACATTTTATGGTTATTAATATATCCTGCAAACTTGAGAAGGCTAGCTATAATACTTTTTTTGTTAGAGCGGTAATAGTGAAATCTCTCTACACACTGCGGCTATCCAGTGGATACAATGACTTACTCAACAGTGAGAACCTGACAGTAGCTATTGCTCAGCTATGCCATGACATACAGGTCTGCAATTTCACTATGTTATAGCTGACCAAAAATTACGTGAATAACATATTTAAACAAAATACTCTAAATGCAATAGTTTTCAAGTTACAACTGATTTACCCAACAGTTATAACCTCAAAGTAGCTATTACTCAGCTATGCAATGAGCTACATGTCTGAATTTTTACTATGTTATAGCTGACCCAAAAGTAGGTGAACAACATATTTAAGCAAAATACTATAAATACAGTAGTTTTCAAGTTACAACTTAATAGTGAGAACCTGAAAATAGCTATTGCTCAGCTATGCCATGAGCTATAGATCTGTAATTTCACTATCTATGTTATAGCTGACCCAAAAGTAGGTGAACAAAACATAGCTGATCCAAAAGTAGGTGAACAACATATTTTAACAAAATACTCCAAATGCAATATTTTTCAAGTTACAACTGATTTACTCAACAGTCAGTACCTGAAAATAGCTATTGCTCAGCTATGTAATGAGCTACAGGTCTGCAATTTCACTGTTATAGCTGACCAAAAATTAGGCGAATAACATATTTAAACAAATACTCTGAATGCAATAGTTTTTGAAGTTAGAACTGATTTACTCAACAGTGATAACCTCAAAGTAGCTATTACTCAGCTATGCACTGAACTACAGGCCTGAAATTTTACTATGCTGTAGCTGACTCAAAAGTACCTGAATAACATATTTATACAAAATTCTGTATTTGCAATAGTTTTCAAGTTATAGGTGATTTTACTCATTATGGGAGGTACTGAAAAATCAGAAAGTAGCTATTACTCACTTAGCTATTGGGATAGACACTCAAGTTACTCACCATGTTGTAGCTATGAAAAAAGTAGTTGAATAACATATTTTAACAAAATGCTCTAACTGCAATACTTTTCAAGTTATAAGTGTTTTAGTGCATGATTTCATGAATTTTATTGCATTTAAAATTATTTTAAAAATTAATAAAAAAAAATTAAGACAGATCCAGGTCTAATTCTCACACAAGGTAATCTACTAGTGGCCTAGTACATACATGCAAGATATGAGAAAAATCCCTGCAATAGTGAATGAGAAAATTGTGATAAAGGGTTGAAATTTTCACACTTTGGGTGGGGGTACCTGACTTGTAATGACTCTGGGGAATAGACAAATGAACAGATCTGCATGGCCTGTACAATTTTTCATCCTCGATAGTTCAGGTATCTTTTTAAAAAAACAGCATGTCTCTGGGAATTGTAGTTTAGGAGGAGAAGTTGTTTACACAGACGCGGACGCCCATGCCGCAGAGTGACGACATAATGTCAGCTGACATAAAAACAAAAACATTTATCCTATACTTTGCAGGGTCTGTGAAGTACCCCTAAAATATGGAGTCCAACGGACTACATGACCTCCAAAAAAATGAAGTCCCAATGAGTCCAGTGTGTTGCGTTAGGGTTATGAAATGTTGGGTACCTTGTACCTTATGGCACATCAAAAATGGGGTACCATTGTGTGAAAATGGGGTCCAAATAATGTTTTTCCCCTTATTTCTGGATACATTTAAAAATATAGAAGCACTGTTTAATTTCCTTTCTACTGATAAAAAATATGTATCTGTCGATAAATCAATTTTAAAAAATATTTTAAAAAGCTGAACTCCAGTCAATAAACTTCATTTTAGTGCAATTTGAGTGAAATTTTTTGTATGATTATTTTATTTAAGCTACAAATATGGTATTTATACTGTTTGAAAGAAAAATATTTAGTTTTTGTTGCTTTCTGTTTGATAAAAATTTATTGGGTAGTTCCAGAGATATAGTTCTTTTGTTATATTCCGTTTAATATTTGTTACAGGTTTCCGAGGGAGTTTCCAGGGTTAAATATGAAGAGTTTCCGAGATTTAGTATAGTTCGTCTCCCACGAAAGTTCACCATCCTGGCTTGTTGTTTCGATTGTTTCCATGCAGAGATCAGGCTTTCTTTCGATATATAACGTTTTGAGTAGATTTGCTAGTTGTGTTCTGCACCAGCACTGACTGGCTGTTTTGGAAGAATCTCGTCACGCATGAAATCTCACTTAACAATGGTGGACGTAAACAACTTGCAAGGAAATCGCTCGAAACCATTTAATTTTAAAATATAAACCTTATCTTCAGTGTTATATATACTCAGTGTTCGACATTGGCGGTTACCCAGCGGCCCAAGTCTGATCTCCGGACTGAAAACGTTGTGCACTGCGTTGGTCCCAATGTCCAGAAACTTTTGACATAAGATATATCCACGTATATTGCTACGTTTTTCAACATATTAGGGGGTTTTAAAGCGGTAGCCATTATTTGTAAACAAATACTGTCATCACATTTCTTATCTCTCTTCTGATTGGCCAACATCCTCTACCATCGACCAATCAGATGATAGCTTTCAAAATGTAGCAATGCTTTTCAGTGGTTTTTGTAACTCGTCTTCTGCATATGTTGTACAGGCAAAACAGTCAAAACAACTACTGTTGGAAGCGATGACGTACATATTTCCTCACAGAAATGGGTGAGAAAGACATGGAAGGGAGTTTATTTTATTTGATACAACCAGCTAACAGTAATTCATGTGAGAATTCAGGTATTCTCGCAAAATTTCAGTGCTTTTTGTCAAATTTTTAATTCGTCTTCTGCATAGAGTGCCACAGGCGAAACAGTCGAAACAACTACTGACCAAAGAAATTTGTCCATAATCGGAAGAGACAAAATATATATTTCTTCAAAGAAAAGAGAAGAAATGCAGTTTATTTTATTTGATGAATCCAGATAACAGTTACAACAAGAGGGTCAAAGATGCCCCAAAAGGTGGGTTGCGCAGGCAGCAATAAGGTTAGCGACTGCTGTAATTATATTTAGAAACAAGGAAAGAAATGTTAGGTCACTGAGTTAAGGTGAATGTGTTAGACATGTGAAGAAACGTAAAACTTGTAATCTAGGTTACATAAATGTATCTATGCTATAAACAGACAAACAAAATGACGGAATTACACCAATTTCGAAAGCAACTTAGCTATGATGGTGATGTATCTCCCTGTCAAGTTTGAATTCGATTGGACAAAGTGTTTTCGAGTTAGAGTCCGGAAACGGAAATGTTGACGAACAAACGAACGGACGGAATCACACCAATTTTGAAAGGAACCTAGCTATGATGGTGATCTATCTCCCTGTCAAGTTTGAATTTGACTAGACAGAGCGTTTTCGAGTTAGAGTCTGGAAACAGAAATGTTGACAAACAGACAAAAAACGGACACACGAACAGACGGAATTACACCAATTTCGAAAGGAACCTAGCTATGATGGTGATCTATCTCCCTGTCAAGTTTGAATTCGATTGGACAAACCGTTTTCGAGTTAGAGTCCAGAAACGGAAATTTTGACAGACAAACGGACAAACAAACGGACAGAAAGGAACCTAGCTGTGATGGTGATCTATGTCCCTGTCAAGTTTGAAATCGATTGGACAAACCATTTTCGAGTTAGAGTCTGGAAATGAAAATGTGGACGGACAAACGGACAAAAAATGGACAAATGAACGGACGGAATTACACCAATTTCAAAAGGAACCTAGCTATGATGGTGATCTATCTCCCTGTCATGTTTGAATTCGATTGGACAAACCGTTTTCGAGTTAGTGTCCGGAAACGAAAAATGTGGATGGACAGACGGACGGACAGACAAATGGACAAAAAACGGACAAACGAACGGACGGAATTACACCAATTTCGAAAGGAACCCAGCTATGATGGTGATCTATGTCCCTGTCAAGTTTGAATTCAATTGGACTAACCGTTTTCGAGTTAGAATCCGGAAACAAAAATGTGGAGGGACAGATGGATGGACAGACAAACGGACAAAAAACGGACAAACGAATGGACGGAATTACACCAATTTCGAAAGGAACCTAGCTATGACGGTGATCTGTCTCCCTGTCAAGTTTGAATTCGATTGGACAAGCCATTTTCGAGTTAGAGTCCGGAAACGAAAAATGTGAATGGACAGATGGACGGACGGATAGACAAATGGACAAAAAACGGACAAACGAATAGATGGAATTACACCAATTTCGAAAGGAACCTAGCTATGATGGTGATCTATCTCCCTGTCAAGATTGAATTCGATTGGACAAACCGTTTTCGAGTTAGAGTCCGGAAATGAAAAATGTGGACGGACAGACGGACGTCGGACACATCAATCTAATAGGCGGGTTGGTTTCAAAAGAAAAATGGCAAATAAAAACACCATAAATTAATTTATGTGAACTAAACAAAATAAAGGTAATTTAATTATTTAAATAAAGAAGATTTTATGCAATCCCAAATTGAAACTTAATATTCCAAAATGTCTTGACACAAAGCACGTCTCACATTTTTTCACAGTTGTCTCGCCTTTTCAAGTGAAGGGAGACATTCTGTCTCGCAGTGAGTTTTGACAAGAGCGAACAATGATCGTCCATCCTTGTATTTGAAGTATTTGATCTGAAAACAGAAATTATTGTTGGGAATTCCCACGGATTTCTGTTACCTCGTGAATATTAATGAGTTGTCCACGAATTGTGATCTTCAAGTAAAATATTATGAAGAAATGACATGGTATTGTCAAATATTACAGTTGTCATGGCTGGAAACACAGAACTTGTGCTATAAATATATCTAATCAATAAGCACCGAAAGTTTATGTATATTAAAAAGTGAACAAAGTACCTTAAGGTTTTTGTCTTTTTAATGCACAATTTGGGGCAAGTTGTGATCAGAAGGGACACAGAAAATGGGGTGAGTTGACCCGAAATTTCTGGGGCGAGTTGGCACTTAATGGGGCGAGATATCCCCTAAGCGCACTAGAGCCCCCTAGTGAGTAGATTTATAACTATATTTGTAAACATGTGTTGCAGTGTGAATATGTAGTTTATTTAGTGTGGGTATATTATTATTAGCTTTGAGAACATAGTAGGCTGAAATATATAAATTACATCTGTAATCAGCATATCTTTGGAGTTTTTGGCCGGGCCTGCAACTTTTTCTTGCCCAAGGCCCTGCCATCCTACAACATATTTGCTAAGCGGTGAATACTGTATATACTGTGTGCATATCTACACTTCCTGCCAACCAAAATTCGCTTCTAAAGCAGAAATATTTTGTTCATAAAAATTGCGTCCTGTCGGACGCACTGACAACCGAAATTTGCATCCAAATCTGAAATACCGCGTGTTTAACATACTCGGGATGGTATAATCGCAAACCCTGCTTTGGTGCAATTTCGCTATGTTTTGATTTTATGAAGTTCACTTCCAGATAGAAGCATAAAAAAACTTTTCGGGTGTCCCCAATCAAAACAGTTAAACTCTGTTGGGATACTGAAATGGAAGATACACTGCCAATCCAGTCCTATTGACAAAGTCCTTTTACATACTTGCCAGTATTGCAACAAAAAACTCACCTCTTTTTTTAGATAAGATGTCAACATTTCCGTCTCATTGAGGAGGGTCACTGTACATTTTCCCCGTATGTGTGTAGCCGGTAGGGTCTCCACCTGACGTGACAGGAAGAGTTCTCTATGTTTGAGCTGATGTTTCTCTTTGTCATCCAAGTCTTCCTTGTCTGACTTTGCAGTGTCCTTGTCATTGGATTCCTTGGACTCCTTCTTCTCATTATTTTCTTTTTGTTCACCATTTAAGGATGAGTCTTTGCTATTTTCATCTTCACCTTCAACTGCTAACAAACATAAAATCGTGGGTGTAAGAACCATCTACTGACATGCTTAACAACACCATTGCCTGGTGATAAAGATGGTAAACTGGATAACTGAGTTTTATTAGATTATGTAGACATGAACGAAATTTGGTCACACATGTCAACAACCAGTTCATGAAAACCACATAATTTCCACAGAAATGCTTAATAATGTGTACTTGTATTATATTTTGTCAATATATAGTGAACTAGAAATAGGACGCCCTGTTGATAGTAGCTGCGACATATGAATAGAAACAGGATAGCATAGAAGAACACACATTATCATGTGTAATGTCCACCCCATGAACCTTTTGCCAAAATTGTACAGTAGTCTTACAAGACCCTGTTTCATTTGTAAAATATATCAATGATGCTTAAATATTTATTAGTGTAGATGTAAATTATTTCAGCTTCATGCCTTTTTGCATTGGTTGGGTCGAAAATTTTGACGAAGTCACTCTATCTTGCACGGTTAAGAAGACAGAAGCAAATTTCTGTTTTTCTATTTTTGGCAAAAATTCAAAATGGCCGCCATTTTTGGGAAGAGGAAAATTTTTTGAAAATTGCCAAGAGTACATTTCTTAGATACCCTATGGGTCGAAAATTTCAACGAAATAACTCTATTTTGCACGGTTAAGGAGATAGAAGCAAATTTGCTGTTTTTCCATTTTGGGCAAAAATTCGAAAATTCAAAAGGCCGCCATATGTGGGGAGGGGAAAATTTTTTGAAAATTGCCAAGACTACATTTCTTAGATACCCTGTGGGTCGAAAATTTTGACGAAATCGCTCTATCTCACACGGATTCGTGTTTTGCCATTTTTGGCAAAAATTCAAAATGGCCGCCATTTTGGGGAGGGGAAAATTTTTTTGAAAACTACAAAGAGTACATTCCTTAGATACCTTGTGGGTTGAAAATTTCAACCAAATCGCTCTATCTCGCACGGTTAAGGATAGAAGCAAATTTGTGTTTTGCCATTTTTGGCAAAACTTCAAAAATTCAAAATGGCCGCCATTTTTGGGGAGGGGAAAATTTTTTGAAAATTGCAAAGATTACATTCCTTAGATACCCTGTGGGTCGAAAATTTCGACGAAATCGCTCTATCTTGCACGGTTCAGGAGATAGAAGCAAATTTGTGTTTTGCCATTTTTGGCAAAAATTCGAAAATTCAAAATGGCCGCCATTTTTGGGGAGGGGAAAATTTTTTGAAAATTGCAAAGATTACATTCCGTAGATACCCTGTGGGTCAAAAATTTCGACGAAATCGCTCTATCTCGCACGGTTTAGGAGATATGAGCACATTTGCCTTTTTCAGTACTCAAAATAGCCAATTACTCATTCAATCCCATACAAGCTATTAACCCAATGAACCTCCATACCAAATTTCAGAAAGATAGGCGAAATAGCATTCCTTAAAATGTCTGGAAACCAAAGAGATACTCAAAAGTAGCAAAGTAGCTATTACTCAGTTAGCTATAGAGCTATCATCACCAAAAGCAATCCCATGCAAGCTATTAACCCAATAAACCTGGATGCCAAATTTGATAAAGATAGGATAAGAACTGTTGCCTAAAATGTCTGGAAACCAAGTGGGATGCCGGACGGCGGAAAAAGCAAAATAATTATTTCACATTTTTATCACAAATAAGTCACATTTCCATTGTTGTTGGCAGAAGATTTTACACTTAGGCTCAACCAATTCAAATTAATCCGGTGTAATGGTAAATCCCCCCCCCCCCCCCCCCCCCCCCCCCCCCAATAAATAAATAAATAAAAAAAAAAACATGTTTTGGTTTATAAAGTTCACTTCCAGAATGACGCTTAAAGAACTTTTGGTGTCCCCCAATCAAAACAGTTAAGCTCTGTAGGGATACTGAAATGGAAAATACGCTACCAATCCAGTCCTACATTCTCTTGGGGGGCGGGGGGGTCTTAGAAAATAATCCCCCCCCCCCCCAAGGAAATTAACCTTCAACTGGTATTTTTGTGCTTTATTAGTTTCTTCGAATATCTATCGTCTAAAACTATACAGGCATGCGGTTCGCCATTTCATATTTTGCTATCATTTTAGATTTATGACAATAATACCTTCCATTTTGGTGTGGATCCATTAGTTTCACTTGTATAACTTCTTTGAATGAAACACAATCATGAAACTCATTATGCACACCTGTACTTCAGCATTGTATGTTTTTATTTCATAAATAATACCTTCCATTTTGTTGGATCCATTAGTTTCACTTGTTGTATTATTATTATTATTATTATTATGTATTTATTTAACTTCAATGAATGAAACAAAATCATTAAATTCATTATACAGACCTGTACTTTAGCATTATATGCTTTTATTTCATAAATACCGCATTTATCTGTACAAATGCTCCCTCCCTATTAATCGCCCCCCTCCTGTATACCTTTGCAAAGTTCATATTTTGGGATTTTACATCCCTCTCAACAGCCAAAACCTTTGTGATTCCGGGATTCCGAAAAAAGATCCGTTATAGTACTTCCCCTATTGAATGCCGCTTACGAGAAATAAAGAAATCACAACAAAACATTGCAGTTATGATCACAGTTGCATTGAAATCTGCAAAAACACGAGATAAAACTTTATAATTTCTTCAAATTTAAGGTTTGTTTCCAATATTTTAAGCTCTCTCGCCATTATACATGCTGGAAAGCGAGATCAAGGCTGCACGTGTCCATTATCGCCCATTGGCACTGGATTCAAGAGTTGATTTTTTTTTAGGGCTGCGAACGAGTACTCGAGCCTTGGTGTACGAGGCGGTCGTGGCTTGTACTCGAGTCCATTTTAAAAACTCGGTTACTCGCGAGGTATTGTATTATCGCTCACGTAATCAAACACTTGTGTAAAATATGCTATATTTCAGCATTTCCGTCACATAATATCAATTTAAGTTATTTTCGCTTGAAAACATACAATTTACTCCATATTCTATAATATATGGTCAAATAGAAGGCGTTTTTCTTCAAAAGTTTCGTTTCCGGAACCGACTATTTGTTTACAGAAGACTTCTAATGGTAGATACTAAATCTCGCGGTTACTCGAATTCGGGCCGGTTGTCAGAGGGCGAGTACTCGATGACGTTTTTCAGCACCCGTCACAGCCCTATTTTTTTTTATCTGTTATAGTCACCCTTCCTTGTGAAAACTGCATTGCCCCCGGGACATTTATAACATTTAAACAAATACAGTAATACCCTCCATTTTGGTGGATCCATTAGTTTAACTGCTAGCATAAACAGGTTAGATATATTGTAGGGCTGCGAACGGTTACTCGAGCCTCGATAGAAGAGTCGATCTTGGCTTGTACTCGAGTCCATTTTAAATACTCGGTTACTTGCGGGGTATTTTTTATTATCGTCCACGTAATGAAACGTTTGTGTAAAATATGCTACACTTCAGCATTTCCATCACATAATATCAATTAAAGTGGTTGTTTTCGCTTGAAAACGTATAATTTGCTCCATATTCTATAATATCTGGTCAAATAGAAGACGTTTTTCTTCAAAAGTTTCGTTTCCGCAACCGACTATTTGTTTATAGAAGACTTCTAATGGTAAGTACTACCTTTCCCTGTTACTCGAATTCGGGCCGGTTGTCAGAGGGCGAGTACTCGGTGGCGTTTTTCAGCACCCGTCCCACCCCTAATATTTTGTGATCTGCATTTTATACTACCTTTTTTGTTGCTTTTATATAGTAGAAATTAATGACTTCCCTTATATTATTTGTACACTATTTAAATAAAGATAATTTGAAGATATTAACTAGATTGGGCCAACTCGGCGCCAACATATCCCCAGACAGGTCATCACTCACGCCACAGGTTTTGATCGGGAATTTTTTAAAACATAATTACCCATTATTATATGAACTTCAGCACATCAATCTACTCTGTTTATATCTTCCCAAGGAAGATGGTGTATCCCCAGACGCCGAATACATAACTCAAATTCTATTTTCAATCTTCCTGCAATGATAACTCTAAACCTATTTTCAAAGTATTTAAATGATTGATGATTGAATGTCCATTCTAAAATAATAATCCCAAAAGAGCATATCTGTTTCTATATTTGTTGACAAATAAAATATTATTTTTAACTCAACTCATCATACTTTTCAATCTTCCTTCAAAGTATTTAAATGATTGATGATTCAATGTCCATTCTAAAATTCATAATCCCAAAAGCGCATATCTGTTTCTATATTTGTTCACAAATAAAATATTATTTAAAAAAAAATTATTTATATTATTATTTTATTATATTATTTTTAGAATTTGCAAATTGTTTTCAGTTATTCATTTCCTCTATACCTATATATGTGGTCCATATATATGCAACCTAAATATGTGACACAATCTCAGTTCTGACTCCCCTTTGTGTTATATGTAATGAAGCCCAGGCATTTCCTTTTAAAAATTCAAAGATTTCAGCTCTATAACCCACATAGTTTGACAGTTACTGGGCTTTAAAGTGGCATAATGTCCATAAATTGGGTTTCTGTGGGCATTTTACAATTGTTAAAGAGACCTTAGCAATTAAACTACAGATCTGAAACTTTTTGGGGGACATACATAACAAACAAAAATTATATATAATACAGTTTAAGACTTGTCACACTAAGCATTTCCAAATAACAGGGCAAAATACGGAAAAAATGTCAAAAAAGGCACTTGGGCGAGTGTCTATGGCCCTCATACACAGGTTAAATGTCTACTAAAAACCTTGATTTTCGGCATATGTAAAAAGGACATAATAATGCATTCCCAGATGGGATTTCAGCTCCATCAATCACATAGTTTAACAGTCACAGGGCTTAAAGGTGGTAAAAAGTCCAAATATTGGGTCTCTGTGGGCCTTTTAGAGATCTCGATGTGGCTTTCAAATTAGAGCTTCAGACTTAAAATTTGTTACATACTAAGATTACACATAGAATATGTATCTAATAAAGTTTGAAACTTCTCAGACTTACCATTTCCAAGTTACAGAGCAAAATATGTGAAAAATGTCTTAAAAGGGTCACTCAGGTGGGTGTTTAAGGTCCTCATACACAGGTTAAATGTCTACTTGAAGCCTTGATTTTTGGCACATGTAAAAAGAACATAATAATGTATTCCCAGATGAGATTTCAGCTCTATCAGTCACATAGTTTAACAGTCAGAGGTAGTACTGCAACGATAGTTCGGTGGTTCGGTATATTCGGTCATTTTCGGTGAAACAGAGATCCGCGAACCACTTGGTGGCAAACGAAAGTTCGCGAATCTCATCCCGAGTCGCGGTAACGCATATATATTGCATTATCGCCCGCGTTTTCGCTGTAAATATTGGGAAAATTAGACGAATTTTGTTTTAAAATCAAATAAAAGGACACATATATTGTCTTTTTAACCCAATTCCTCCATGTTTCCTTGCTTCTAAATGCCTTAATTTGATTGGTCGAGCAGAAACGGCACTGTCCAATCATACTTCGTTTAACAAAAATTCGGTATTTATCAATAGAAAACACGTTTATAGTAAGTGATGTAAACTCACCAGTGGATGTAAACCTGCCACTTTTTTCATAGTTTTGTTAAATATATATAGAAATAAATATCTATTGCACAACAAGATTTTATTATCCAGTTTTTAATATTTTCACTTTTTAAGGTATATTTTTGCATAATGCACTCTTACAAGTGACTTCAAAGACAATTGTTAACAAGTAATAGCAAACATGAACACTGCTCATTTGCGCTTATGTTTGCAAATGACCACTGCACAGGCAAGTTAAATTATGTCAAATTGATTCGTGAATCGATTTGGTTTGCAATGATTGATTCGCGGATCGATTCGGTTCGTAATATTTTGATTCGTTGCACCCCTAGTCAGAGGCCTTAAAATTGGCAAAAAGTCCAAATACTGGGTCTTTATGGGGCCTTCTAGAGACCTAAATGTGGCCTTCAAATTAAAGCTTCAGACTTAAAATTTGTCACATACTAAGATTACACACAGAATATGCATCTAATACAGTTTGAAACTTCTTAGACTTACCATTTCCAAGTTACAGGGAAAAATATGTGAAAAATGTCTAAAAATGGTCACTCGGGTGGGGATTTATGGTCCTCATGCACAGGTTAAATGTCTTCTTAAAGCCTTAATTTTTGGCACATATATAAATAACATACTAATATCTTCCCAGATAGGATTTGAGCTCTATCAGTCACTTAGTTTGACAGTCACAGGGCTTAAAAGTAGCAAAAAGTCCAAATATTGGGTCTTTGGGAGCCTTTTAGAGACCTCAATTTGACCTTCAAAATTAAAGCTTCAGACTTAAAATCTGTTACATACTAAGATTACACACAGAATATATATCTAATACAGTTTGAAACTTCTCAGACTTACCATTTCCAAGTTACAGGGAAAAAGATGTGAAAAATGTCTTATAAGGGTCACTCGGGTGGGTGTTTATGGTCCTGATACACAGGTTAACTGTCTATTAAAGGCCTAAATGTTGGGGCACATATAAGAAAACACATAGATATATTCCCAGATGATATTTAACTTAGATGAGAGACATAGTTTGAAAGCTACAGTGCTTGAAAGTGGCAAAAAGTGCATAAATTGGGTCTCTGTGGGCACTTTTGAGACCTTAAGTCGACCCCTTTGGGTAAACCTACAGCCCTAAAATTTTCTACAGACAAGGATTACATATCAAAGTTATACCTAGCGCAGTTTGAGACTCATCAGAATTACCACTTCCAAATTATAGGGCAAAATATGTGAAAAGTATAGCAAAAAATCCCTAAGTGGGGGTATTTATGGGCCTCAAACACAATTTTCTCCTCAACTTAAAGTCGTGATTTTCGGCACATGTACTAAGAACATATTAATGTGTTGTCAGGTAAAATTTCAGCCAGCTGAGCATCATAGTTTGTGACCTACAGGGCTCTAAGTGGCCAAAAGTCCAATTTCTGACCTTAAGGTGGCCATAAGTTCTTTTTTACTGGGAGTTTAAGGTCACCTTAAAATAGGGATCTTCCTTTGGGCACCCTTAACATGTGTACCAAGTTTGAAAAAAAAATATTAATTTGTTTTTGAGTTATCGCGTCCACAAGGAAATTTTTACGGCGGCGGCGGTGGCGCGCGACGGACCTGAATCCAATATATCCCCGACTTTCGTCTGGGGATATAATAATCTTTTACAGGGGGTTACTTTTATTTCGGGACAGGGTTTCCAGATTTTCTTATGATCATAAGACTCCCATTACAAAATGTTTTTACTCAGGAAAGTGCCAGAAATGAAAGAGAAAAAATATCAGTGAACCTGTAAAGCTGGTATAAATGTGTGGTGTGGCACGGTGCGGCTTAACAGAAATATGGCAAGTATTGACTGCTATGTGTCATGACAGACTTCAAATCATCTGACAGAATTTCAAATTCCATTGACAAAACTTCCAACTGGAAGCTCTGTCAATAGAGTTTCAAATTCTGGCAAAAATTACCTCGACAGCACTTCTAATTAGATTCTAATTAGAACTTGTAATTTGTAAATAATCCTTGTAATTACATGTGCCTTGCTATATTAGCACTTTATCAATATTCAGTTCTCAATTGACATTACAATGATCCTTTAAGTTCACTTCCAGGGTATGTTAATGTTTTTTAAAAAGATTGTTATGGTATAAGGGGTTATCAGAGGGACCTAGGCAAAAGGTTTTTGATTACTTTTAAAAACAAAACACTGAATAGTGAGTAGCTACTTTATCTTATAAAAGGGGGCTTGGTACTCAGGAAAATTAGGAAACTTTAAAAATAAAGATATGATAGGTTAACTGCCATAACTAGCTTGATTGAAATGAGAGATTAACAGTAGGTAAATTTAAAAAGAAATGAAAACTAGAAACAGGTTTTTGCTAACAAAGACGAAGTGGCCCTGATGGAAAAGTGGGTTGTTTAAAAACTGTATCAGTTGCGGTATTCAGTGATGAAAATTACATTTCTTCAAAATAACCTAAAATCTGGACCTCAGATCAATGCCCTCAATATCATTAGCAGGATTTGAAGTTATATCAACACAATTTGAAAACCAGTTGACAGAACTTCAAATCCATCCAAAATCTGGACTTCAAGGCCATACCCTCAAGGGTTGACAGAACTTCATATCATTCAAAATCTGGGGTCAGATTCAAAAACAATACTTGGACCATTCTTAACTTACATTTTATGTATTTCTTAGATTCCAAGTAATAAATTGTGGCGTGTGTCTATGAAATTCTCCATTGTTAATGCAATGTTTCCACAAACTTGCTTCACTGGTCCCTCAATATTACTGCTATTAGGACAAAATATTATCTCTAATTTTCCATTCCCGTTTTTACATCTTTGTCTTATCAATTTTTAGCCCAAATAGCCCACTTTCTGATTTGATCCCCATTTATCGCTTACACACACACTCCCCCCCCCCCCCCCCCCCCCCCCCCTGTTATCATGGCTCAACACATTAACAACATAGTTATTAGGCCCATACTTCTAATATACTCCCTTCACTTTAACACTATTGATCCCTCTTAAATACTCACACAATGATTTTTCTTCATACCTTACTGGCAATCCAACCCAGTCATTACAGCATATCAACACCACAAACATATCAAACGTTTACTGCCCTGATGTTGTCAGTTTCTGTGTTTTTCTGTTTACACTTCATGATCAAATCCACAATTTTAATTTCACCAGCATTACCACCTTTTCGGCTCTTTATCTTACTCAGGCTTGCAGGGGACATCAACCCAAATCCAAGCCCCTTTTAAATCTTTAAATGTTTCTTCTGCAAACATTAGATCAATATCCAATAAATACCCTGCCAATTCAAAATTTATCTCTGATGACATAGATGTGTTCCCATCTCCGAGGCTTGGATAAGACCCAACACCACAACGCTCACCTGTGTGAGATCACCCCACCTAGTCATAAACTAGACCTAGCACATCAGAGAACTAATGCAAATTTGTATCCACCGGAAAGACAACTCACCAAAGCCAGTGAACCATTATCTGACCTTGAAGTAGGGGCCCCAAGGCCAAATGTGAACACATCAGAAGATCCCAGCCCATGATTTCCTATAAATTTGTTTCACATTGCAAACCTCTAGGACCAATAATAAGCAAATTATAAGCACTTTTAACTTTCGTTGTTCTTGTTTGACCTTGAAGGAGGGGCCCAATCAAATCAAATCTGACCATACCAGAATATATAGTCCCAGCCCATGATTTCCCATAGGCTGGTTTCACATTCCAAATCTCAAATCTCACAAATTATTTTATGTGATTGTAAAAAACTTGTGAAATGTTCAACCAAACATGGAATCAATATGGAAAACTATATTTATCATACAATTTTGTTAGATTTAGCCAAATCATTATTAACCTCAAAACTACTGATAAAGTAACATGCATTTTCATTACAAGTACCACTGCACTACTCAACTAACAGTTTTCTTCAATACCAAATGACGCATTCCATAACTGTGTCTAACCTCACATGTATAAATATACTCTCACTGCTCCATGAAAAAAGATGTATACTTTCAGCCTAGTCACATGCACATTTTGAGATGTTTGCACTATTGATCCATCACAAGACAATAGATATTGGTTGTCTATATATAAATCAATATGTCCCATAGTTTGTGTTCAAATAAAAAAAAAAGAACATCAAATTTGTGCAAGAGGCCACATTTACAAGATTTGTCTTTTAGCTGGCCTTTCAACTAGGGAAAATATCCTTGTTCAATAAATTCTGTTTATGACCATTTCAATATATATGGACAAAGTTGGGGTTTTACGTCCCGTTCAACAGCCAGGGTCATATTGGGACAGGTCCTCAGAATTGCCACTTGTGGGACTCGAACCCACAGAGGTGACAGCCTATGATTAGATGCCAAACTTGCTAACCACTAGGCCACTGCAATATATATGGAAGACTCTGGCCAGAATCATATTCTCAATAACAGCATCTGCTTAAAGTCTTTTCAATGAAAGTTGAGGGAAAAACGGGGAAAACCCAATGCCCTTATTATCAAGAGTTCAAAAATTCAGACATGGTACTATAAGTTGTATTTCTAGAAGGGATGGGTTGGTATTGAAAATGTGTAGATCGGGAGGTCGCCAATGCAAAACTGTTCCAATTCCGGGACTCCGCATTTTGGTACACCCCCAATTTACAGGCCACTAACAGGCAGCCAAACACGCAAAAACCAAAACATGGACGTTTCCTCTCAATGGTATCACAATAAAAAGCCCCAAATATACAAAAACATGAGACAAAAGTCTGCAATTTCTTCAGATTACTGGTCTGTTTGTAGTATTTTAAGTTTTTCTTTGAATATATATGTCTGAGTGACAGAACTTCTGATTTGACAGACTTCCAATTGGAAGCTCTGTCAACAGCACTTCCAATACAATTTCGGACCTTAGAACAATACCCCCAAAGGTTTGATATTCAATTGATAAGCACTGGTGTTTCATTTCTGAATTCTGAATGTTAGTTTAGAATTCTTATACAATTAACATTTTACAGTGTATGTCACTTAATATTTCTTAAATATTTCACTACATGTGTGAGTACAAATTATAAATGTGCGATTTCTTTTATTGCAATCATTTTATGTATGTCAGTTTAGAATTCCTATAAACTATGGTGATATGCTAAATGCTATATGTGCTAATACAAATTGTACATGTTATTTCTCTATTAATATAAGTTTTATTCTTACTTATTGCAGCCTTTTCATGTATGTTGCTTTAAAAGTCTTTCTGTGTCCTAAATTAAGTTTAAATTCTTTAGTATTTTTAACCTTACAACAGGATTTGAAGTTCTGTCAACAGGATTGGAAATTCTGTCAGCAAAATTTGAAATTCTGTCGATAGTACTACAAATCCATTTAAACCAATCAAATACAAGGATTGGAAGTTCTGTTGACAGAATTTGAAATTCTGTCAGATTGGAAGTTATGTCACTGAAAATTTGGTGAAAATCTGTGCAAGGTTTAGTCTGTGGAAAATTCTGCGGCGGGCAGTGGTGGCATGACCGTACTGAATCATAAGTATCTCCGACCTTCGTCTGGGGATACAATTATAATATTAATATAGAAAACTAATTTTGAGCTCTCCTTACTGCAACAGAATGGCTAAATTTAAAAACATTTTTTTTTTTTTTTAGAAATGCTCTTAAAATACTAAAATTTGTTGAGTACATCTCAAATGAATGCCTAATTGATTACTCACCTGGCTTTTTCTTTTCAGAACCATCATCCTCCCCATCTTCATCTTCTTCATAATCTTCTTTATCAAATACACCTGTGAAAATGAAGAAAGCTGTCTTGTTACAATGTCAATGTTTGGATTTTTTGCCCCTTGTAACACCAGAAAAAGGTTTTCAAAAACAAAAACAGAGCATCCCAGAAAACTTAAAAATCATAAGTGTTTAAGTTTGAAGAAAGAACAAGCATTCTGCCGCATGCATTCATCTCCTGCCATATAAATGAGATGTACTAAAGATAACATATTTTAACAAGGTGCTCTAAATGTAATACTTTTCAAGTTATAATTGATTTAGTGCATGATTTCATGAATTTTAATGCATTAAAAATTATTTAAAAAATTCGTTAAAAAATTTAGCATGTGAAAGCTCTCCAAAATGAAGGTGAATGAGTTATTTGAGAAATATTGGCTATCTGCAATACTTTTAGTGATAATAGGCAGTTATTCATTTTGAGTAGGTGAGTAATTAGCTACGGATCTGAAAATTCACTAATTGAAAGCTCTCCAAAATGTATGTGAATGAGTTATTTCAGAAATACTGGCTATCTGCAATACTTGTAGAGATAATTCGCATTTACTCATTTTGAGTAGGTGAATAATTAACTACGGGTGTGAAACTTCACCAAGTGAAAGCTCTCCCAAAAGTAGGTGAATGAGTTATTTGAGAAAAATTGGCTATCTGCAATACTTTTACAGATAATTCACATTTACTCATTTTGATTAGGTGAGTAATTAGCTACGGCTCTGGAACTTCACCATGTGAAAGCTCTCCCAAAAGTAGATGAATGAGTAATTTGATAAAAATTGGATACCCACAATACTTTTAGAGATAATTAGCATTTACTCATTTTGAGAAGGTGAATAATTAGCTACGGCTCTGAAAATTCACCAAGTGAAAGCTCTCCCAAAAGTAGGTGAATGAGGTATTTGATAAAAATTGGCTATCTGCAATACTTTTAGAGATAATTCACATTTACTCATTTTCAGTAGGTGAGTAATTAGCTACGGGTCTGGAACTTCACCATGTGAAAGCTCTCCCAAAAGTAGATGAATGAGTTATTTGATAAAAATTGGATATCCGCAATACTTTTAGAGATAATTCAAATTTACTCATTTTGAGTAGGTGAATAATTAGCTACGGGCCTGAAACCTCACCAACTAAAACCTCTCCCAAAAGTAGGTGAATGAGTTATATCTGCAATACTTTTACAGATAATTCACATTTACTCATTTTGAGTAGGTGAGTAATTAGCTATGGGTCTGGAACTTCACCATGTGAAAGCTCTCCCAAAAGTAGATGAACGAGTAATTTGATAAAAATTGGATATCCACAATACTTTTAGAGATAATTAGCATTTACTCATTTTGAGTAGGTGAATAATTAGCTACGGGTCTGAAACTTCACCAAGTGAAAGTGAATGAGTTATTTAAGAAAAATTGGATATCCCCAATACTTTTAGGGATAATTCACATTTACTCATTTTGAGTAGGTGAGTAATTAGCTACGGGTCTGGAACTTCACCATGTGAAGGCTCTCCCAAAAGTAGATGAATAAGTTATTTCATAAAAATTGGATATCCGCAATACTTTTAGAGATAATTATCATTTACTCATTTTGATTAGGTGAGTAATTAGCTACGGCTCTGGAACTTCACCATGTGAAAGCTCTCCCAAAAGTAGATGAACGAGTAATTTGATAAACATTGGATACCCACAATACTTTTAGAGATAATTAGCATTTACTCATTTTGAGGAGGTGAATAATTAGCTACGGCTCTGAAAATTCACCAAGTGAAAGCTCTCCCAAAAGTAGGTGAATGAGTTATTTGAGAAAAATTGGCTATCTGCAATACTTTTAGAGATAATTCACATTTACTCATTTTGAGTAGGTGAGTAATTAGCTACGGGTCTGGAACTTCACCATGTGAAAGCTCTCCCAAAAGTAGATGAACGAGTAATTTGATAAAAATTGGATATCCACAATACTTTTAGAGATAATTAGCATTTACTCATTTTGAGTAGGTGAATAATTAGCTACGGGTCTGAAACTTCACCAAGTGAAAGCTCTTCCAAAAGTAGGTGAATGAGTTATTTAAGAAAAATTGGATATCCCCAATACTTTTAGAGATAATTCACATTTACTCATTTTGAGTAGGTGAGTAATTAGCTACGGGTCTGGAACTTCACCATGTGAAAGCTCTCCCAAAAGTAGATGAAGCAGTTATTTGAGAAAAATTATGTCATTATTTTGCCACAAATAAGAAAATAGCTATTACTCACTTATGGCATGCAATAGAATCCTAAACTATATGCATTTACCCTACAGTCACAATTTCAAAGTAGGTATTACTCGGCTATCCAATGTGCAACAGGTCTGAAACTTTACTACATGATAGGTTATCAAAAACTAGATGAATTACATATTTGAAAATATTTCCCTAACTTTAATACTTTTGAAGATATTTGACATTTACTTATGTTGTTATTTTGCTACAAATAAGAAACTAGAAATAGGACGCCCTGTTGCTTGTAGCTGCGACATATGAATAGAAACAGGATAGCATAGAAGAACACACATTATCATGTGTAATGTCCACCCTATCAACCTTTTAAGAAGATAGAAGCAAATTCCTGTTTATCTATTTTTGGCAAAAATTCGAAAATTCAAAATGGCCGCCATTTTTGGGAAATTGCGAAGAGTACATTTCTTAGATAGCCTATGGGTCGAAAATTTCAATGAAATAACTCTATTTTGCACGGTTAAGGCCAGTTTGTGTTTTTCCATTTTTGGCAAAAATTCTAAAGTTCAAAATGGCCGCCATATGTGGGGAGGGGAAAATTTTTGGAAAATTGCAAAGAGTACATTTCTTAGATACCCGTTGGGTCGAAAATATCGCCGAAATCGCTCTATCTTGCACGGTTAAGGAGATAGAAGCAAATTTGTGTTTTGCCATTGTTGGTAAAAATTCGAAATTCAAAATGGCCGCCATTTTTGGAGAGGGGAAAATTTTTTGAAAATTGCAAAGATTACATTCCTTAGATACCCTGTGGGTCGAAAATTTTGACGAAATCGCTCTATCTCGCATGGTTAAGGAGATAGAAGCAAATTTGTGTTTTGCCATTTTTGGCAAAAATTCGAAAATTCAAAATGGCCGCCATTTTTGGGGAGGGGAAATTTTTTTTGAAAATTGTAAAGATTACATTCCTTAAATACCCTGTGGGTCGAAAATTTCGACGAAATCGCTCTATCTCGCACGGTTAAGGAGATAGAAGGAAATTTGTGTTTTGCCATTTTTGGCAAAAATTCAAAATGGCCGCCATTTTTGGGGAGGGGAAAATTTTTTTGAAAATTGTAAAGATTACATTCCTTAAATACCCTGTGGGTCGAAAATTTCGACGAAATCGCTCTATCTCGCACGGTTAAGGAGATAGAAGGAAATTTGTGTTTTGCCATTTTTGGCAAAAATTCAAAATGGCCGCCAATTTTGGGGAGGGGAAAATTTTTGGAAAATTGCAAAGAGTACACTCCTTAGGTACCCTGTGGGCTGAAAATTTTGCCGAAATCGCTCTATCTCGCACGGTTAAGGAGATAGAAGCAAATTAGTGTTTTGCCATTTTTGGCAAAAATTCTAAAATGGCCGCCATTTTTGGGGAGGGAAAATTTTGAGGAAAATTGCAAAGAGTACACTCCTTAGATACCCTGTAGGTCGAAAATTTCGACGAAATCGCTCTATCTCGCATGGTTAAGGAGATAGAAGCAAATTTGTTCAAAATGGCCGCCATTTTTGGGGAGGGGAAAATTTTTTGAAAATTGCAAAGATTACATTCCTTAGATACCCCGTGGGTCGAAAATTTCGACGAAATCGCTCTATCTCGCACGGTTAAGGAGATAGAAGCAAATTTGTGTTTTGCCATTTTTGGCAAAAATTCGAAAATTCAAAATGGCCGCCATTTTTGGGGAGGGGAAAATTTTTGGAAAATTGCAAAGAGTACACTCCTTAGATACCCTGTGGGTCGAAAATTTCGACGAAATCGCTCTATCTCACACAGTTAAGAAGATAGAAGCAAATTTGTGTTTTGCCATTTTTGGCAAAAATTCGAAAATTCAAAATGGCCGCCATTTTCGGGAAGGGGAAAATTTTTGGAAAATTGCAAAGAGTACACTCCTTAGATACCCTGTGGGTCGAAAATTTCGACGAAATCGCTCTATCTCGCACAGTTAAGGAGATAGAAGCAAATTTGTGTTTTGCCATTTTTGGCAAAAATTCTAAAATTCAAAATGGCCGCCATCTTTGAGGAGGGGAAAATTTTTTTAAAATTGGCAAGAGTAGAATTCTCAGATACCCTGTGGGTCGAAAATTTTGCCGAAATCGCTCTATCTCGCACGGTTAAGGAGATAGAAGCAAATTTGTGTTTTGCCATTTTTGGCAAAAATTCGAAAATTCAAAATGGCCGCCATTTTTGGGGAGGGGAAAATTTTTTGAAAATTTACATTCCTTAGATACCCTGTGGGTCGAAAATTTCGACGAAATCGCTCTATCTCGCACGGTTAAGGAGATAGAAGCAAATTTGTGTTTTGCCATTTTTGGCAAAAATTCTAAAATTCAAAATGGCCGCCATTTTCGGGAAGGGGAAAATTTTTTGAAAATTGCAAAGAGTACACTCCTTAGATACCCTGTGGGTTGAAAATTTCGACGAAATCGCTCTATCTCACACAATTAAGGAGATAGAAGCAAATTTGTGTTTTGCCATTTTTGGCAAAAATTCTAAAATTCAAAATGGCCGCCATTTTTGGGGAGGGGAAAATTTTTTGAAAATTGTAAAGATTACATTCCTTAAATATCCTGTGGGTCGAAAATTTCGACGAAATCGCTCTATCTCGCACGGTTAAGGAGATAGAAGCAAATTTGTGTTTTGCCATTTTTGGCAAAAATTCTAAAATTCAAAATGGCCGCCATCTTTGAGGAGGAGAAAATTTTTTTAAAATTGGCAAGAGTAGAATTCTCAGATACCCTGTGGGTCGAAAATTTTGCCGAAATCGCTCTATCTCGCACGGTTAAGGAGATAGAAGCAAATTTGTGTTTTGCCATTTTTGGCAAAAATTCGAAAATTCAAAATAGCCGCCATTTTTGGGGAGGGGCAAATTTTTTAAAAATTACCAAGAGTACAATGCTCAGATACCCTGTCGGTCGAAAATTTTGCCGAAATCGCTCTATCTCGCACGGTTAAGGAGATAGAAGGAAATTTGTGTTTTGCCATTTTTGGCAAAAATTCGAAAATTCAAAATGGCCGCCATTTTTGGGGAGGGGAAAATTTTTTGAAAATTGCAAAGATTACATTCCTTAGATACCCTGTGGGTCGAAAATTTCGACGAAATCGCTCTATCTCGCACGGTTAAGGAGATAGAAGCAAATTTGTGTTTTGCCATTTTTGGCAATAATTCGAAAATTCAAAATGGCCGCCATTTTTGGGGAGGGGAAAATTTTTTGAAAATTGCAAAGAGTACACTCCTTAGATACCCTGTGGGTTGAAAATTTCGACGAAATCGCTCTATCTCACACAGTTAAGGAGATAGAAGCAAATTTGTGTTTTGCCACTTTTGGCAAAAATTCTAAAATTCAAAATGGCCGCCATTTTTGGGGAGGGGAAAATTTTTTGAAAATTGTAAAGATTACATTCCTTAAATATCCTGTGGGTCGAAAATTTCGACGAAATCGCTCTATCTCGCACGGTTAAGGAGATAGAAGCAAATTTGTGTTTTGCCATTTTTGGCAAAAATTCGAAAATTCAAAATAGCCGCCATTTTTGGGGAGGGGCAAATTTTTTAAAAATTACCAAGAGTACAATGCTCAGATACCCTGTGGGTCGAAAATTTTGCCGAAATCGCTCTATCTCGCACGGTTAAGGAGATAGAAGCAAATTTGTGTTTTGCCATTTTTGGCAAAAATTTGAAAATTCAAAATGGCCGCCATTTTTGGGGAGGGGAAAATTTTTTGAAAATTGCAAAGATTACATTCCTTAGATACCCTGTGGGTCGAAAATTTCGACGAAATCGCTCTATCTCGCACGGTTAAGGAGATAGAAGCAAATTTGTGTTTTGCCATTTTTGGCAATAATTCGAAAATTCAAAATGGCCGCCATTTTTGGGGAGGGGAAAATTTTTTGAAAATTGTAAAGATTACATTCCTTAGATACCCTGTGGGTCGAAAATTTCGACGAAATCGCTCTATCTCGCACGGTTAAGGAGATAGAAGCAAATTTGTGTTTTGCCATTTTTGGCAAAAATTCTAAAATTCAAAATGGCCGCCATTTTCGGGAGGGGAAAATTTTTGGAAAATTGCAAAGAGTACACTCCTTAGATACCCTGTGGGTTGAAATTTGGACGAAATCGCTCTATCTCACACAGTTAAGGAGATAGAAGCAAATTTGTGTTTTGCCATTTTTGGCAAAAATTCTAAAATTCAAAATGGCCGCCATCTTTGAGGAGGGGAAAATTTTTTTAAAATTGGCAAGAGTAGAATTCTCAGATACCCTGTGGGTCGAAAATTTTGCCGAAATCGCTCTATCTCGCACGGTTAAGGAGATAGAAGCAAATTTGTGTTTTGCCATTTTTGGCAAAAATTTGAAAATTCAAAATAGCCGCCATTTTTGGGGAGGGGTAAATTTTTTAAAAATTACCAAGAGTACAATGCTCAGATACCCTGTGGGTCGAAAATTTTGCCGAAATCGCTCTATCTCGCACGGTTAAGGAGATAGAAGCAAATTTGTGTTTTGCCATTTTTGGCAAAAATTCGAAAATTCAAAATGGCCGCCATTTTTGGGGAGGGGAAAATTTTTTGAAAATTGCAAAGATTACATTCCTTAGATACCCTGTGGGTCAAAAATTTCGACGAAATCGCTCTATCTCGCACGGTTAAGGAGATAGAAGCAAATTTGGCAAAAATTCGAAAATTCAAAATGGCCGCCATTTTTGGGGAGGGGAAAATTTTTTGAAAATTGTAAAGATTACATTCCTTAGATACCCTGTGGGTCGAAAATTTCGAAGAAATCGCTCTATCTCGCACGGTTAAGGAGATAGAAGCAAATTTGTGTTTTGCCATTTTTGGCAAAAATTCTAAAATTCAAAATGGCCGCCATTTTCGGGAAGGGGAAAATTTTTGGAAAATTGCAAAGAGTACACTCCCTAGATACCCTGTGGGTTGAAAATTTCGACGAAATCGCTCTATCTCACACAGTTAAGGAGATAGAAGCAAATTTGTGTTTTGCCATTTTTGGCAAAAATTCTAAAATTCAAAATGGCCGCCATTTTTGGGGAGGGGAAAATTTTTTGAAAATTGTAAAGATTACATTCCTTAAATATCCTGTGGGTCGAAAATTTCGACGAAATCGCTCTATCTCGCACGGTTAAGGAGATAGAAGCAAATTTGTGTTTTGCCATTTTTGGCAAAAATTCTAAAATTCAAAATGGCCGCCATCTTTGAGGAGGGGAAAATTTTTTTAAAATTGGCAAGAGTAGAATTCTCAGATACCCTGTGGGTCGAAAATTTTGCCGAAATCGCTCTATCTCGCACGGTTAAGGAGATAGAAGCAAATTTGTGTTTTGCCATTTTTGGCAAAAATTCGAAAATTCAAAATAGCCGCCATTTTTGGGGAGGGGCAAATTTTTTAAAAATTACCAAGAGTACAATGCTCAGATACCCTGTGGGTCGAAAATTTTGCCGAAATCGCTCTATCTCGCACGGTTAAGGAGATAGAAGCAAATTTGTGTTTTGCCATTTTTGGCAAAAATTCGAAAATTCAAAATGGCCGCCATTTTTGGGGAGGGGAAAATTTTTTGAAAATTGCAAAGATTACATTCCTTAGATACCCTGTGGGTCGAAAATTTCGACGAAATCGCTCTATCTCGCACGGTTAAGGAGATAGAAGCAAATTTGTGTTTTGCCATTTTTGGCAATAATTCGAAAATTCAAAATGGCCGCCATTTTTGGGGAGGGGAAAATTTTTTGAAAATTGTAAAGATTACATTCCTTAGATACCCTGTGGGTCGAAAATTTCGACGAAATCGCTCTATCTCGCACGGTTAAGGAGATAGAAGGAAATTTGTGTTTTGCCATTTTTGGCAAAAATTCTAAAATTCAAAATGGCCGCCATTTTCGGGAAGGGGAAAATTTTTTGAAAATTGCAAAGAGTACACTCCTTAGATACCCTGTGGGTTGAAAATTTCGACGAAATCGCTCTATCTCACACAGTTAAGGAGATAGAAGCAAATTTGTGTTTTGCCACTTTTGGCAAAAATTCTAAAATTCAAAATGGCCGCCATTTTTGGGGAGGGGAAAATTTTTTGAAAATTGTAAAGATTACATTCCTTAAATATCCTGTGGGTCGAAAATTTCGACGAAATCGCTCTATCTCGCACGGTTAAGGAGATAGAAGCAAATTTGTGTTTTGCCATTTTTGGCAAAAATTCGAAAATTCAAAATAGCCGCCATTTTTGGGGAGGGGCAAATTTTTTAAAAATTACCAAGAGTACAATGCTCAGATACCCTGTGGGTCGAAAATTTTGCCGAAATCGCTCTATCTCGCACGGTTAAGGAGATAGAAGCAAATTTGTGTTTTGCCATTTTTGGCAAAAATTTGAAAATTCAAAATGGCCGCCATTTTTGGGGAGGGGAAAATTTTTTGAAAATTGCAAAGATTACATTCCTTAGATACCCTGTGGGTCGAAAATTTCGACGAAATCGCTCTATCTCGCACGGTTAAGGAGATAGAAGCAAATTTGTGTTTTGCCATTTTTGGCAATAATTCGAAAATTCAAAATGGCCGCCATTTTTGGGGAGGGGAAAATTTTTTGAAAATTGTAAAGATTACATTCCTTAGATACCCTGTGGGTCGAAAATTTCGACGAAATCGCTCTATCTCGCACGGTTAAGGAGATAGAAGCAAATTTGTGTTTTGCCATTTTTGGCAAAAATTCTAAAATTCAAAATGGCCGCCATTTTTGGGGAGGGGAAAATTTTTTGAAAATTGTAAAGATTATATTCCTTAGATACCCTGTGGGTCGAAAATTTCGACGAAATCGCTCTATCTCGCACGGTTAAGGAGATAGAAGCAAATTTGTGTTTTGCCATTTTTGGCAAAAATTCTAAAATTCAAAATGGCCGCCATTTTCGGGAAGGGGAAAATTTTTGGAAAATTGCAAAGAGTACACTCCTTAGATACCCTGTGGGTTGAAATTTCGACGAAATCGCTCTATCTCACACAGTTAAGGAGATAGAAGCAAATTTGTGTTTTGCCATTTTTGGCAAAAATTCTAAAATTCAAAATGGCCGCCATCTTTGAGGAGGGGAAAATTTTTTTAAAATTGGCAAGAGTAGAATTCTCAGATACCCTGTGGGTCGAAAATTTTGCCGAAATCGCTCTATCTCGCACGGTTAAGGAGATAGAAGCAAATTTGTGTTTTGCCATTTTTGGTAAAAATTCTAAAATTCAAAATAGCCGCCATTTTTGGGGAGGGGCAAATTTTTTAAAAATTACCAAGAGTACAATGCTCAGATACCCTGTGGGTCGAAAATTTTGCCGAAATCGCTCTATCTCGCACGGTTAAGGAGATAGAAGCAAATTTGTGTTTTGCCATTTTTGGCAAAAATTCGAAAATTCAAAATGGCCGCCATTTTTGGGGAGGGGAAAATTTTTTGAAAATTTCAAAGATTACATTCCTTAGATACCCTGTGGGTCAAAAATTTCGACGAAATCGCTCTATCTCGCACGGTTAAGGAGATAGAAGCAAATTTGGCAAAAATTCGAAAATTCAAAATGGCCGCCATTTTTGGGGAGGGGAAAATTTTTTGAAAATTGTAAAGATTACATTCCTTAGATACCCTGTGGGTCGAAAATTTCGAAGAAATCGCTCTATCTCGCACGGTTAAGGAGATAGAAGCAAATTTGTGTTTTGCCATTTTTGGCAAAAATTCTAAAATTCAAAATGGCCGCCATTTTCGGGAAGGGGAAAATTTTTTGAAAATTGCAAAGAGTACACTCCTTAGATACCCTGTGGGTTGAAAATTTCGACGAAATCGCTCTATCTCACACAGTTAAGGAGATAGAAGCAAATTTGTGTTTTGCCATTTTTGGCAAAAATTCTAAAATTCAAAATGGCCGCCATTTTTGGGGAGGGGAAAATTTTTTGAAAATTGTAAAGATTACATTCCTTAAATATCCTGTGGGTCGAAAATTTCGACGAAATCGCTCTATCTCGCACGGTTAAGGAGATAGAAGCAAATTTGTGTTTTGCCATTTTTGGCAAAAATTCTAAAATTCAAAATGGCCGCCATCTTTGAGGAGGGGAAAATTTTTTTAAAATTGGCAAGAGTAGAATTCTCAGATACCCTGTGGGTCGAAAATTTTGCCGAAATCGCTCTATCTCGCACGGTTAAGGAGATAGAAGCAAATTTGTGTTTTGCCATTTTTGGCAAAAATTCGAAAATTCAAAATAGCCGCCATTTTTGGGGAGGGGCAAATTTTTTAAAAATTACCAAGAGTACAATGCTCAGATACCCTGTGGGTCGAAAATTTTGCCGAAATCGCTCTATCTCGCACGGTTAAGGAGATAGAAGCAAATTTGTGTTTTGCCATTTTTGGCAAAAATTCGAAAATTCAAAATGGCCGCCATTTTTGGGGAGGGGAAAATTTTTTGAAAATTGCAAAGATTACATTCCTTAGATACCCTGTGGGTCGAAAATTTCGACGAAATCGCTCTATCTCGCACGGTTAAGGAGATAGAAGCAAATTTGTGTTTTGCCATTTTTGGCAATAATTCGAAAATTCAAAATGGCCGCCATTTTTGGGGAGGGGAAAATTTTTTGAAAATTGTAAAGATTACATTCCTTAGATACCCTGTGGGTCGAAAATTTCGACGAAATCGCTCTATCTCGCACGGTTAAGGAGATAGAAGCAAATTTGTGTTTTGCCATTTTTGGCAAAAATTCTAAAATTCAAAATGGCCGCCATTTTTGGGGAGGGGAAAATTTTTTGAAAATTGTAAAGATTATATTCTTTAGATACCCTGTGGGTCGAAAATTTCGACGAAATCGCTCTATCTCGCACGGTTAAGGAGATAGAAGCAAATTTGTGTTTTGCCATTTTTGGCAAAAATTCTAAAATTCAAAATGGCCGCCATTTTCGGGAAGGGGAAAATTTTTGGAAAATTGCAAAGAGTACACTCCTTAGATACCCTGTGGGTTGAAATTTCGACGAAATCGCTCTATCTCACACAGTTAAGGAGATAGAAGCAAATTTGTGTTTTGCCATTTTTGGCAAAAATTCTAAAATTCAAAATGGCCGCCATCTTTGAGGAGGGGAAAATTTTTTTAAAATTGGCAAGAGTAGTATTCTCAGATACCCTGTGGGTCGAAAATTTTGCCGAAATCGCTCTATCTCGCACGGTTAAGGAGATAGAAGCAAATTTGTGTTTTGCCATTTTTGGTAAAAATTCTAAAATTCAAAATAGCCGCCATTTTTGGGGAGGGGCAAATTTTTTAAAAATTACCAAGAGTACAATGCTCAGATACCCTGTGGGTCGAAAATTTTGCCGAAATCGCTCTATCTCGCACGGTTAAGGAGATAGAAGCAAATTTGTGTTTTGCCATTTTTGGCAAAAATTCGAAAATTCAAAATGGCCGCCATTTTTGGGGAGGGGAAAATTTTTTGAAAATTTCAAAGATTACATTCCTTAGATACCCTGTGGGTCAAAAATTTCGACGAAATCGCTCTATCTCGCACGGTTAAGGAGATAGAAGCAAATTTGGCAAAAATTCGAAAATTCAAAATGGCCGCCATTTTTGGGGAGGGGAAAATTTTTTGAAAATTGTAAAGATTACATTCCTTAGATACCCTGTGGGTCGAAAATTTCGAAGAAATCGCTCTATCTCGCACGGTTAAGGAGATAGAAGCAAATTTGTGTTTTGCCATTTTTGGCAAAAATTCTAAAATTCAAAATGGCCGCCATTTTCGGGAAGGGGAAAATTTTTTGAAAATTGCAAAGAGTACACTCCTTAGATACCCTGTGGGTTGAAAATTTCGACGAAATCGCTCTATCTCACACAGTTAAGGAGATAGAAGCAAATTTGTGTTTTGCCATTTTTGGCAAAAATTCGAAAATTCAAAATGGCCGCCATTTTTGGGGAGGGGAAAATTTTTTGAAAATTGTAAAGATTACATTCCTTAAATATCCTGTGGGTCGAAAATTTCGACGAAATCGCTCTATCTCGCACGGTTAAGGAGATAGAAGCAAATTTGTGTTTTGCCATTTTTGGCAAAAATTCTAAAATTCAAAATGGCCGCCATCTTTGAGGAGGGGAAAATTTTTTTAAAATTGGCAAGAGTAGAATTCTCAGATACCCTGTGGGTCGAAAATTTTGCCGAAATCGCTCTATCTCGCACGGTTAAGGAGATAGAAGCAAATTTGTGTTTTGCCATTTTTGGCAAAAATTCGAAAATTCAAAATAGCCGCCATTTTTGGGGAGGGGCAAATTTTTTAAAAATTACCAAGAGTACAATGCTCAGATACCCTGTGGGTCGAAAATTTTGCCGAAATCGCTCTATCTCGCACGGTTAAGGAGATAGAAGCAAATTTGTGTTTTGCCATTTTTGGCAAAAATTCGAAAATTCAAAATGGCCGCCATTTTTGGGGAGGGGAAAATTTTTTGAAAATTGCAAAGATTACATTCCTTAGATACCCTGTGGGTCGAAAATTTCGACGAAATCGCTCTATCTCGCACGGTTAAGGAGATAGAAGCAAATTTGTGTTTTGCCATTTTTGGCAATAATTCTAAAATTCAAAATGGCCGCCATTTTTGGGGAGGGGAAAATTTTTTGAAAATTGTAAAGATTACATTCCTTAGATACCCTGTGGGTCGAAAATTTCGACGAAATCGCTCTATCTCGCACGGTTAAGGAGATAGAAGCAAATTTGTGTTTTGCCATTTTTGGCAAAAATTCTAAAATTCAAAATGGCCGCCATTTTTGGGGAGGGGAAAATTTTTTGAAAATTGTAAAGATTACATTCCTTAGATACCCTGTGGGTCGAAAATTTCGACGAAATCGCTCTATCTCGCACGGTTAAGGAGATAGAAGCAAATTTGTGTTTTGCCATTTTTGGCAAAAATTCTAAAATTCAAAATGGCCGCCATTTTCGGGAAGGGGAAAATTTTTGGAAAATTGCAAAGAGTACACTCCTTAGATACCCTGTGGGTTGAAAATTTCGACGAAATCGCTCTATCTCACACGGTTAAGGAGATAGAAGCAAATTTGTGTTTTGCCATTTTTGGCAAAAATTCTAAAATTCAAAATGGCCGCCATCTTTGGGGAGCGGAAAATTTTTTTTAAATTGGCAAGAGTAGAATTCTCAGATACCCTGTGGGTCGAAAATTTTGCCGAAATCGCTCTATCTCGCACGGTTAAGGAGATAGAAGCAAATTTGTGTTTTGCCATTTTTGGCAAAAATTCTAAAATTCAAAATGGCCGCCATTTTTGGGGAGGGGCAAATGGCATGCAATACAACCCCAAACTACATGCCAGCTTATAGCTAAGGACAAAGTAGCTGAACAACATATTTGAAGAAAAAGCTGTAACTGCAACAGTTTTGGAGTTATAATGGATTTACTCAACAGTCACAATTTCAAAGTAGCTATTACTTAGCTATGCAATGTGCAACAGGTCTGAAACTTTACTATGTGATAGCTTACAAAAAAGTAGATGAATGACATATTTGAAAAGAATTCCGTAACTTTAATACTTCTGAAGATATTTGACATTTACTGATGTCATTATTTTGCTACTAATAAGAAAATAGCTATTACTCACTTATGGCATGCAATAGAACCCCAAACTACATGCCAGCTTATAGCTAAGGACAAAGTAGGTGAACAACATATTTTATGAAAATATTGTAACTGCAATAGTTTTGGAGTTACAATGGATTTACTCAACTGTAGAATTTCAAAGTAGCTATTACTCAGCTATCCAATGTGCAACAGATCTGAAACTTTACTATGTCATAGCTTATCAAAAAGTAGATGGATAACATATTTGAAAAGAATTCCCTAACTTTAATACTTTTGAAGATATTTGACATTTACTTATGTCATGATTTTGCTACAAATAACAAAATAGCTATTACTCACTTAAGGCATGCAATAGAACCCCAAACTATGTACCATCTTATCGCTAAGGACAAAGTAGCTGAACAACATATTTTAGGAAAATACTCTAACTGCAATAGTTTTGGAGTTACAATGGCTTTACTCAACAGTCAGAATTTCAAAGTAGCTATAACTCAGCTATCCAAGGTGCAACAGGTCTGAAACTTTACTATGTTATAGCTTACCAAAAAGTAGATGGACAACATATTTGAAAAGATTTCCCTAACTTTAATACTTTTGAAGATATTTGACATTTACTTCTTCTGTTATTTAGCTACAAATTAGAAAATAGCTATTACTCACTTATGGCAAGCAATAGAACCCCAAACTATGTACCATCTTATAGCTAAGAACAAAGTAGCTGAACAACATATTTTAGGAAAACACTGTAACTGCAATACTTTTTAGTTACAATAGCTTTACTCAACAGTCAGAATTTCAAAGTAGCTATTACTCCGCTATCCAAGGTGCAACAGGTCTGAAACTGTACTATGTCATAGCTTACCAAAAAGTAGATGGACAACACATTTGAAAAGATTTCCCTAACTTTAATACTTTTGAAGATATTTGACATTTACTTCTTCTGTTATTTAGCTACAAATGAGAAAATAGCTATTACTCACTCATGGCATGCAACAGAACCCCAAACTATGTACCATCTTATAGCTAAGAACAAAGTAGCTGAACAACACATTTTAGGAAAACACTCTAAGTGCAATAGTTTTGGAGTTACAATGGCTTTACTCAACAGTTAGAATTTCAAAGTAGCTATAACTCAGCTATCCAAGGTGCAACAGGTCTGAAACTTTACTATGTCATAGCTTACCAAAAAGTAGATGGACAACATATTTGAAAAGATTTCCCTAACTTTAATACTTTTGAAGATATTTGACATTTACTTCTTCTGTTATTTAGCTACAAATGAGAAAATAGCTATTACTCACTTATGGCATGCAATAGAACCCCAAACTATGTACCATCTTATAGCTAAGGACAAAAGTAGCTGAACAACATATTTTAGGAAAATACTCTAACTGCAATAGTTTTGGAGTTACAATCGCTTTACTCACCAGTCAGAATTTCAAAGTAGCTATTACTCTGCTATCCAAGGTGCAACAGGTCTGAAACTTTAGTATGTGATAGCTTATCAAAAAGAACATGGACAACATATTTGAAAAGATTTCCCTAACTTCAATACTTTTGAAGATATTTGACATTTACTTCTTCTGTTATTTAGCTACAAATGAGAAAATAGCTATTACTCACTTATGGCATGCAATGGGACCCCAAACTATGTACCATCTTATAGCTAAGGACAAAGTAGCTGAACAACATATTTGAAGAAAAAGTTGTTACTGCAATAGTTTTTGAGTTATGAGCCCTTTACTCAAAGTAGCTAAGATTGCTATTACTCACTTATCTTTAGGCCTAAGTCAATAAAACCAAAAAAATTTTCAAGGGCATGAAAATTCATTGGGACAATTAATTTACAAAAAATCTGTAGCTGTAGTAGTTTTGGAGAAATCTGCGTGACTAACTAACGCACGCACACACGCACGCACACACGCACGCACGCACACACACACAGACATCATTTCATAATCTCCCTCCCGGCGGGAGATAAAAAAAGGTAGTAGTATGTTATTGATCAAAATCTTAACCCACAATAAAATTCATACCTTATGATTTTCCATACGTTGTTTTGTAATCTAAACCAGTGTGACTGATGAGGCAGATACACAGAATATTTTTGACAAGCTGATTCCATTTGATCTTGCAGCTGGGGTCAAATGTTAAATCTGATCCAATGAAAAGATTTGCAGCCTATGATTTCTGATCAATTGTTTAGAAACTCCAAACCCTCACAACCAATAATAATGGAGATGCAAGACCCTGCTTGACCTTGAAGCAGGCTGCAAAAAATGGCTGAAAAAGGTCTAGGTTTGGGAAGGTTTGCCTCTCTGGTGATCTTAAATACCAGAGAGAATCAAGATTAGGGCTGGGATGGGTGCTGAAAAATGGCCCCGAGTACTCCCCCTCTGACAACCGGCCCGAATTTGAGTAACCGCGAGATGTAGTACCTACCATTAGAAGTCTTCTGTAAACAAACAGTCGATTCTGGAAAAGAAACTTTTGAAGAAAACAGCATCAGAGATGTCCGTACCCCACAGCCTGGGGAAATAGTTTTCAACAACATGAGGTATAGAAGTAGTGGAACAGGGCACAGATCGGGATACTTTCAGAGCAGTGTCAGTGTCCAAATAATGTAAGTAGAGAAAATAACATCTTAGAGAAAGAAAATGCATGTAAAGATAAAGTATTAAAACAAGACAATTGAGTAAACTAAAACTTATGAAGCTGTAAAATTTATTAACTGGAGAATAGCTGTCAATGGAAATATCACAATTATGTAGAACAGTAGAAGTATATATAACTAGACCTACGCATCGGAGACCGATGCAAATTTGTATCCACCGAAAAGACAACTCACAAAGCCAGTGAACCACTGTTTGACCTTGAAGGAGGGGCCAAAGGTCAAATCTAACATCAGAAAATTCCTAGCCCAAGAATTCGTATAAGTTGGTTTTGTATTGTAAACTTCTAGGATCAATAATAAGCGAGTTATAAGCACTTTTAACTTTGGCTATCCTCGTTTAACCTTGAAGGAGGGGCCCAAGGTTAATTCCGTCCACACCAGAAGATTCCCAGCCAATGATTTCCTATATGCTGGTTTACCATCCAAAACCTCTAGGACCAATAATAAGTGAGTTATAAGCACTTTTAAGTTTGGCTATCCTTGTTTGACCTTGAACGAGGGGTCTAAGGTCAAATCAGACCACACCAAAAGATTCCCAGCCCATGATTTCCTATATGTTGGTTTACCATCCCAAACCTCTAGGATCAATAATAAGCGAGTTATAAGCACTTTTAAGTTTGGCTATCCTTATTTGACCTTGAAGGAGGGGTCCAAGGTCAATTCTGACAACATCAGAAGATTCGCAGCACATGATTTCCTATAGGTTGGTTTCACATTGCAAACCTCTAGGACCAATAATAAGGGAGATATAGGCACTTTTAAAGTCCGCTATGTGGGTTACTTCGGCATTCCGTGGATAACCTTGAATTAAGAGCTTCAAGGTCAAATGTGTGCAAGGTTGTAGAGGACATGTATATCTGTTATACATATCACCTACGAAGAGATTAAACCTTCTATCTATGAGAAACAGCCAGTAGAAAAATGTCGATTATTTTTAAACAAATGCCCGTGGCGGCCATCTTGTTTTTCAGAATGAGGCTATTTTCCTTCCCAGAGAAGCTTACCCCCAATGAAGATATCCTGCAAATTTGGTGAACCTAGCTGCAGTCGTTTTCCTCTTAGAGCGTTAATGCCGAAAATCTCTCTACTTGCGGCGGCGTAGCGAACATTAAACCAAAGTATCCACCAGATGCTTCCGGTGGATACAATAATTAGTTGCAGCAATCCATATCCTTACAGTTGCCGAGATATGCCGGGACAATATATTATAGGTCAAGGTCAAATCAAGGCAGGGTTCGAAATTAGTGCCAATCTGCCAGTCCACAACTGACAGAAAAGCTTTCAAGTTGAAAAAAACCTGCGAGTCTGTTTGTCCTGGAAGCTACAAGATGGTTATATTGTTTTTGATATTGTTCAACCATACCAAAGTGACCTCGTACAGTTGCCTCGTACACTTGAGTGAAGATTAAGACTTCTCTCATTTTTATATTCATTTTGTGTGGTTAAATTATGGTTTGAATGTTTTGAATATTACCCATACATACAGATGTGGCAACACATGCTTTTATGTGGAGTTGGGGCAAAACCTGTGGCTCACTTGATGCAATACCATCTGTTACAATGGGAAGTTGCAAAAGTAAAACAGTTAATGAATTCTAATATGACTTTAACAGTGCTTAATCTACATCAAAAGACGTCCAAAGGTGCAACAACCAAGATTCAAGTAAAAAGATATAAGAGAGGTATAAGAGAGATAAAATAGTATTAGTTATCCCTATAGAGTGATAAAACAGCATCAGATATGCAAGATCAAAGGTCAAATCCAGGTCACACCATGACGTTGCACATCTACACACCCTAGCCAATGTCCCCACCCAATATCAACTTTCTATGGTTGCCGAGATATAGCCCGGACAATATTTTATAGGTCAAGGTCACTACAGCAAGGTCAAAGGCTAAATCAAGGTCAGACCATGACATTGCACACCTACTAACCAATGTCCCTACTATATATCCACTTCCTACATCTTACGGTTTCCGAGATATAGCCCGGACAAGATTTTATAGGTCAAGGTCACTACGGAAAGGTCAAATCAAGGTCACACCATGACGTTGCACACATACACCCCCTAACCAATGTCCCTACCAAGTATCAACTTCCTACACCTTATGGTTTCTGAGATACAGGCCGGACAAACTTCTTCCTGCTGCCCGCCCGCCCATCCGGACACCATGGGTGAAAACAATACCCGACAGTCCTTAAGGGCTGTGGGGTAAAATTATTTTAAAAATTTATAAAAACATAATTAATAAAGATCCAAGTCTGATACTCACACAAGGGAATCTACTTGTGGCCTAGCATATATGTGCAAGATATGAAAGAAGTCCCTGTAATAGTCAATGAGAAAATTGTGATAAAGTGTTGAAATTTTCAAACTTAGGGTGGGGGGTACCTCACTTATAATGGCTCTAGCAAACAGACGAACAAACAGATCTGCATGCCTTGAACAATTTTTCATCCTAGATAGATAAGCTATCTTTTAAAAGAACAGCATATCTCTGGGCCTTGTAGTTTTGGAGAAGACGCCGCAGATTGATGCCATAATGTCAGCTGACTTACAGCTGACATTAAAAATCAGGAATTGGAAGAGACAATATGCTTGTACAACATGTAAGTTCAGCAAATTAGGATCAAAAAGACTATATAAGACTTAGTTTCAACTCTGTAAAACCTGACACAGGATTGCTCAAAAGCCTAGATACTGAGACATTATTTTTTTTTATCATAATGTTAAAAAAAAAGCTAGCTCATAACTGATGTAAAGAATTGTTAAAAAATAATCCTCAAGTTATTTAAAAAAAAAGCATACATATTCATAAAATTTATAGAATTGATAATAATTAACACTGCCTATGAACAAGGCCTATTCAAATTTTTATCTCATTTACAGCAAAATAAAACTTATACACAGATCACTGCATTCAATATTGTTCAAAGCAAGGCCACAAAATAGATTTAACCAGACTAGAAATAGCACATTGTTCTATCATTAGAAGTGTATATGCTTCAGTAACCTCACACACAACATTCTGCAGTTACCCAACACAAATACTGAATACTTTCAACCCAGAGCCCCAACACAGTATCAATGATATGAAAATATATCCCATCAGGGCCTCACTGATTCTGCTGAAAGGACTGTGCTAAAGAATTTCTTCTGTCTATCCATACTGAAAAGTAGTCCCAAGCTTTTGATTTACTATGCAGTTCAGTCTTAATGATCTTGAAACCAATAGCCTTTTAAAGATAGATATGATAAACATATGACCCCTGAAGCTCATACTGATATATAATTGGGGCAATAATAATCCCAAATGTCACTATTTAATGTACAACACAAAAAAAGACAAATTTAATAGAAGGCCATGCTGTTATTGTAGAAGCACTCAAAACCCAGATAATTTGGCCGTTCTGTCAATCCACCATGACGTGGTCTATCTTCACCAAAAATCAATAACATGTTTTCATAAGCAATGCTGTGTTAAAAGTGCAGAGCTGAAGTTCTATATACCTGCATATTTTTTATATCAAACATATATATTTGGAATTGTTAACTCATGAATGTCTTAAACATAGTGTATAATTTCATTTATTATTTAAAATGTTGAAACTTTAGGGCTATTTATGTTAACATCATTGGGCAAACATTGTGGTAATGACATTTCTTTTCAACAAAACTGTAAAAACAACTGCAGCTTTCAATGTCCTTGTGGACTACTTCACACTGTTCAGTAACTTATATTTGCAGTACAAAAGTAGTACAGCAACCTACTTTTATTTTAAAAACTATCTTGAAGTATCTTACATTTAATCAATTGGGCAAGATAAAAACTTTCCCTCGATATGATGACTTATAAGAATCTTCCTTTGTAAAGATTCAAGAGAAAGGAACATTTACTGTGTGCAACACAAAAATGTAGACAAGAAATTCATTTTTATTAGAACATTCTATCCAAAATTTTCTTCCAACATTAACAACTAATTTCTTGGTTAGCTACACACCTTAACTGTTGTTCACATGGATAGTGATAAAGGCTTCTAACTGAGTATCTTAAATACTCCATAGTTTGTATTTGGAAGAAAAAAATACCCTATCTATTGCCTACACTGAAGTATGTTTGTTTGAAATGTTCCTCAGATTGGAAATGTTTGTCAGCTTTTACTATCAGGGACTCAGAGACAGACTGTTCAATTAATTACAACTTAAATCTTGACTACTTCAATGTCAATTTTTGACTGTAACATTTATGATACACTGCACTTCAGAAAGAACAGAAATGCAGTTCTGGATAATAAATATGGGAACACATACAGATCAACTGCAATGAGAAATTGTGGCATGTTTAAATTCACTAAATGCACCAACTTTGTATAGAATGTCAAAATTTCTTTGAATGATGCATTTTTTTTCCCTACACCTAATTCTTAAAGACGGAACAATTGTAAAATAACATCAGAGATGCCTGTACCCCACAGCCTGGGGAAATAGTTTTCAACACCATGAGATATAGAAATAGTGACAGTACAAAGACCTGGATACTTGCAGAGCAGTGTCAGTTAAATAAAGCTCCAAATAATGTTTAAGTAGAGAAAACAACATCTTAGAGAAAAAAAATGTATGTAAAGATAAAGTATCAAAGCAAGACAATTCAATAGCAATATGACCACATTAATCAGTAAGCTAAAAATTATGAAGCTGTAAAATTTATTATTTGGAGAATAGTTGTCAATGGAAATAGCACAATTATGTAAACGTGCATATAATAATCAGTTGCAACAATCCATATATCTTTGTCATAAGAGAAAGATGTCTCAAATATGGCAGGTGAACACACTTTGGCAGAGCAAAAAGGTCACACCATGATGCACACCTACACCCCCTAACCAATGTCCCTACCAAGTGTCAACCTTCTACGCCTTATGGAATCCAAGAAATAGCCCAGCCAAGATACTAAAACTCATGGTCACTCTGACAAGATCTGAAGTCAAATCAAGGTCACAACATGACATTGCACAATTATAACCCCTAACCAATGTCCCTAACAAGTATCAACTTCCTACACCTTACAGTTTCTGAGATATAGCCCAGACCAGACAAGATCTAAAGTCAAATCAAGGTCACAACATGAGATTGCACAATTATAACCCCTAACCAATGTCCCTACCAAGTATCAACTTCCTACACCTTACCGTTTCCAAGATATAGCCCGGACAAGATATTTAGGTCAGGTCACTACGGCAAGGTCAAATCAAGGTCACACCAGGATGTTCCACACCTACACCCCCTAACCAATATCCCTACTAAGTAACAACTTCCTACACCTTATGATTTCCAAGATATAGCCCAGACAAGATTTTATAGGTCAAGGTCACTACAGCACCGCGCAAGGTCAAATAAAGGTCACACCATGACGTTGCACACCTACAACGCCTAACCAATGTCCCTACCAAGTATTAACTTCCTACATCTTATGGTTTCTGAGATACAGCCCAGACAAACTTTTTCCCACCGACCACAAGCCCATTCGGACACCGTGGGTGAAAACACTACCATGCAATCTACCTCCATTTTAATTTTTTTAATGTAAAAAATCAATGTTGAGTGAGTTGCATAATGGAAAGGTGGAAACATCTAACTCATTCACAACTTCAAAAATAAGAAATCCATCTTAAGACATTTTCAAATAGCTGGAGTGTAAATCTAATTCCACCTCATACATCTGTCACTTTACACATATTTGGTGTTCTAGCAATTAAATAACCTCCCCACAACTAATATAAACTCCAGAAAATATTGCAAACAATAGTTTGATTTCTTCAACCACTGAATTACAGCAGTTAGATAAACTGGACTAAAACATAATTTACAAGTTAAAGTTTACTCACTTTGTTATCTATAATAATTAAGTAACTAACAACCTAAAACAAGTGTATTAATATGATCAATGGTAGCAGTCATAAAGTACACAGCAAGCCATACTCAGCCAAGCATCGACTTTGGCGTCCCCTTAAGAACTATATTATCAATACTGTATGATGATCTATTTGAATTTTACAAACACATTTACACTTCTAAGTTCAATCCATTTCAATTACCTGTAACTACAAAATAACAAGTTTGAAAACCAAAACCTATTTTTAAAAGGTTTGTCCCAAGCAAATGGACTTGAACTACCAATAAAGTGCAGTTCTTTTATACCAAATATTCAGCAATGAAAAGTTCCAAACTGAAGCATTTCTTCTTAATTCTTGTAATAATAATGATACACTTTTATAAAATACATTTACTTATGCATCTACAATGTCAAATACCACTCTCCTATGCACATTTTACACTTCCCATGCCATGTTTTCAATGTTACAATTCCCACACAGAAAGCACATGTTTGTAGTAAACTGATGAATGAAACATGTGTAGCCTGGACTACTTGCATTAAGATTACTAATATTCATTTACAAGTCTAACTTATATTCTAAAGAAATATTGTTTCCCATGCTCTTTCTTCCAACAAACAATGCAACTGTTAAAGGGGATTTCTGCTAGTGACAGCACATTACAGTACAATCTTAAATGGCACTTAAAAAAGAATAAGTTTATACTTACTCTGGTGTTTATCTGCAAGTTGAATGAGAGAACTTGATATATCTCTCCGTCTATAAAAACACATGACTTTTGCTTCCACATTTCCATTTGGTGTCTGAAATTATACATACACATGTTCAAGACTTTGTGGAAGCCATATTGGTTTTGCTCAATATGTGTTCACGGATAGACAGATTGAAGGATGAATGAAACCAAAAAAGATAAGAATACCTTACTTTAATGTTTCTTAACTAAAGGGTGATAATATAATAAAACATTAAATTTACCTTATTTAATTCCTCGATTCTTCTTATTTGATAAGGCGTTGTGGAAGACGTCTCAAAAAAGACATAATCTGTAAAAATAAGTTGATATTTAAGAAAACCATAGTATCTTTTTGTTTAATTATTGTTACAAGAAAGGACAACTGATGACGGTAAACTTAAAGAACATTAACCTAACATAAAATCCGGTGATCTAATGACTGAATAATGTATAAGTAGTATTTTTTACTAAACATGTACTTAAATCATAAACGATCAAATTTCGTTATTTATCCAGCATTTATTACATCACTATATTTTGTCGAGTTAACACGACCTTATCACCCACAATTAAAATGCATAATTAACCAGCAATAAACATTTCTGAAATATATTTCAACAATATATTTCCGTTTTAAATCAGCTGTTTTGTTATTATAAAGCATTATTTAAAACATTATAGCCTTACTACTAGAAATATATAAACGATTGTTGTGATGTATTTATTTAACATATTCCTCCGCCATAATGCAAATTTCCATGCTTCAAATCCACGAAGAATTTACTTACCTCCAACTCTGTACATATTGGCTGCCATGGTGAAACTAATAGCCCACACGTGTAATCCTTTAAAACCTCATGTATTATATTTTATCCTTATCCAAAACCATTTGACAAAAAGTCCAACTTTTCCAACAAAAATCACTCCAATGTTGACCCCATCCTCGATCCCTTTCAATGTTGTCTTCTCCTGTTAATATATGACGTCACGCGTCCCTCGGTCAGCTTCGGTTTTTGATTTGCTTTTGTACAACAACTGTTAAACTATATTAATCACAGACGTGATGGTAATAGTGAATAAAAAGTACTATGTGTGATATGTCAAACGACTCAGAATGAAGCAGTGATTTACAATATCAGCATTACTGGAGAAATTGCATGAAAGTTAGTATTTTTTGTAACTAATAAACTTGGAACTTTGCAAGCCACCTTAAACGAGGACACAGTGAGTCCATTCACAGTGCATCCATGTAGTGTTCGATATCGTTTTTGACTAAATCACCTGTTCTTTGTTATAAAATGCATCCATATAAGGCTGAGGCAAGCGGGTGCGCTGGTGAATTAATGAAGTGTGGGGACAAAAAGTAAGATGAGGCACCAAGCACGTGGTAATTTAATGGCATCTGAAACTCTTAAACCTTTGAATGCATGGGCATAATTCACAGGTATATTGACTTTATAAACAATTTCTTTATTCAAAATTCTGAAACAAACTGTCAGTTAATTATTACTGCAGTGTTAATTTCTGAAGAAAAAATGTATTTTACACCCGAAAGTTTATGTTTAAAATATTACTGACACTAGATTATCGTTGGCCTCTGTACTATTTTTATGTACTTTTCTGTTCAATTTACATTATTAATTTATTATGTTTTTTTTTTAATCGAAATTGTAAAGAACAACACTATATTCATAATTGATATACAATTTCTTGTGCCCAACTGAGTTTACCATTTTATGTGTTTTAAAATTTTAATAATAGTTCTACAGTTTTTCTCGGTACTGATAACACAGTCACTGTTTCATCCCTTTAATTTTGTTGGCGTTTATAAAATTATGTTTTTAGGAAGTGAAATTGCCAAACTTGTTTCCCCTGAAAAATAATAATTTAACTTATTCACTTAGGCATTGAATGATTAGGGTTTGTCATCTCACTTCAATTAAGTCATGTTTTTCTCTTTTTTTTCATTCACCTACCCAATTGAGGATCGAAATTTTGAAATATTTTTATTATTCTTTTCACCATTTGATATTTTTGTACTAATTTTGAAGTGTCGTAAAAGTAATAAAACAGTTTTAATTTGTCAGCATTTTTACTGCTGACAAACTTAAGAAATATATATGTTAATATTACACAAAAATTGTTCTTCAACAAAAATAACTGCAAATAGAAGTCTCATTAATTATTACGTATTTTAACAACTATGTGTGATGCTCTTGTATGTTGAATTAGATATGTATGCATAATGGAATAAATTACTGTACTTAGCAAAATAGAGTCAAGAGTTGGATTTTATTAGTCCCTTTCAATAGTTGGGGTCAGTTTGGATCTACTAGTTAACTAATTAAGCGACTATATATGTGCCACACTCAGCCCAGTATAATGTATCAAACCAACAATTAAATAATTTACCTGGCTCGGTGGCTGTTAATGTGTAAAAAACAGTGCCTGTCTTATGTGAACAGAAAGACAAACCCACCATTCATTTAACACACAATGTGCTTTGCCAAATATGTACTATTGAGAGAATCTGAGGTTAGTTTGGACCATGAAAAATGACAACAATTTATTTACCATACACATATTTGGTATTTGCTATCCTGCTAACTTGGTAATTTTGAAATTTACTTAGAAATCAAAGTTGGGTTTCTTAACGTCCGTTTCAACAGCTCTAAGGTCATTCCAGGACCTTAAATGATTAAATATCCAAACCTGTTTATTACCGAGGCATGAAAAATGATTGAAACAGTGACAGGTATAAAAATAGCATCAGAGACACCAGTGCCCTAAACCCTAGGGAAATAGCATTGGACACAATGACATGCAGAAGTGGTGAACAGGTACAAAGGTAAGGAGTCTTGCAGAACAAATCGAATTCAGGCCAATCTAATAAGGACTTTTATTCTGTATAATATCCATCATGTGGCAGACTCTAATGTGTAACTATACGTATATTTTAATGGAAAAGTAAGTGTTTGTTAAGGAATTAACTTCTAAAGATTTAATTTACTGATTAAATTTGCAATTTTATTGCGTTAATACTTCTTACCCAATGGACAATTGTTAGAATAACTACCTGTTGGAAGGTGGATCAGATTCTAAGAACTTTAAGTTAACTCAAAATTAGGGTCAAAGATGACCTTAACCAGGATTCCAGTTGGCCCTACAAGTCAGTTACCGGTGTCCAGATTGCCGGCAGTATACCAACATTGCCCCCCCTTTTTACAGACCTGTTCTGAGGTAGGACAAGAGAGGTTTGAGTTCAGTCCCTGGAAAATAAACCTCCCGAAGGAAGCACATTAGAGTTTTTTTTTGTTTTTTTTGGTAACTATATACAACTATATACAATATATACAGATCTCTTTAGTGAACTGGGCTATTGGTGTATCTATTGAGCAGCCACCATTGGACCCAGATGGAAAGGTCAGCCCAAGCCACAACCTTCAAATAAAACTGTGTGAAGGTGTTCTGTGACTTCCAATGGCAGGCTGCCAAAAGCTATTTAAAGGCCTTAGAAGCAGCAAAGGCCATCACACCATGTGCTTTGACCTGATGTAGACTGAGGGACTCTTGATCAGAGACCTCATAGCATAGGATCACAGTCTGCTTGATCCATGAGGAGATAGTGGCTTGTTGAAACCTTTCTTGGAGGAGACAAAGACCAGCTCCTTGTTCTGCATGAGGTCTGAGGTCCTATCCAAATAGTAGCGCAGGACTCTGACTGGGCAAAGGGACCTATCAGACTTGAGTGACTTGTCCAGAGTTGGGGCCAGGGCTGGAATAACCACTGGGGCCACAGTGTCTGGACCCTCTTTGGCCAGCTGGTTCTTGGAGAGAAAGCTGGGAGAGGGGTAAAGAGACACCTTGGAACAGTCTGACTGGTGTCTGATGTTCTTACTTAGCCATGCATGGATCTCACTCCTGCGTTTGCCTGAACCCAAACCCAAGAAAAAGACAGACTTAAAGGTTAAATGCTTCAAAGAGTCCTCTTTGAGGTGTTCAAAAGGAGCCTTTGGCAACTGGTGAAGTACCAGGGAAAGGTTCCAGAAGGGGATGCTCCGCTGACAGCTACGACTGTCTGTGGAAGCTACAACATTCTCATTTTTGTCAACATTAAAGGGCAAATTTCCCAGTTTTTCCACAATAACTAATCTATAGCCATCAATATTACTTGGCAGTAACTTCCTGTCCTGGAACAGGTACAGCAGGAAGTCAGCCATGGACTTTATAGGGGATACTCCGAAGTCCACCTGATTACTGTGGCACCACTTTGTAAAAATGGTCCACTTAGACTGATCTTAGAGGAGCCTCCTGCCTCAGACAAGCCCTGCTCCTTGATAGCTGAGACTCTATGGGGCAGGCATCAAGATTCAGTTTTGAAGGATTCCTGTAAAGTATCTGATTGAAAGGCTGGGTCAGCAGATTGGGCAGGTTTAACAGGCACAAAGGGATCTGATTCAACATGGCTACTAGGTCCCCAAAACAGGGCATGTTGGGCCACCCTGGAGTAATCAGAATGATTCTCCTGCACAGGTAGTCCTGCAAATTCTCCACCACTTTGCCTCAAATGGCTACCGGTGGGAAGACAGATGGATCCAGATCCTTCCAGAGCAGACTGAGTGCATCCACTACCCAGGATAGAGGGTCTGGTACCGGTAACACAAATTGAGGCAACTTGTTGAACTGGGTGGCAAACAGGTCTACTTCAGGCTGGTACTACCAGGAGCCTATCAACTGGAGGGTCTCTGGAAGGAGGGACACTGTCTGGATGGTCTGACCTAGCCTGGATAGCTTGTCTGCTGTAACATTCAGACGGCCTGGAATGTGTCGGGCTTTGAGAGTCACCTGCATCCTGTAGCACCAGGTCAGGATTCTCCATAGAAGGCTACACAGAGAGCTCCACTTCATGCCTCCTTCCTTGTTTATATAGGCAACCTCCAAGGTGTTGTCTATAGCTGTGAGCACTATGTAATTCAGGCAGAGGTCTTGGAATTCTTTTAGGGCCGGGAAGACCTCCTTTAGTTCCAGATAATTTATGTGCAGTTTGCTTTCTGGAAGGGACTAGGTTCTCATTGCAATGCATTCCCCTAAGTGAGGTCCCCACCCTTCTTTTTATGCGTCTGTAAAAATTTGCAGAGCATGACTGAGGGGGTGTAATGCTTGTCCTTGAAGGACATTTTTTTCCTGAAGCCACCATTGGAAGTGAGGGTGGAGTGACCTTGGGATGGGCATTACATTTTATAGTGATTCTGGTACCCTACAATTGTTTTTCCAAGTGCCACTGTATCGGCTTCATGTGGAGTTTTCTGTAGCAGTAAGTAACTATCAAGGACATCAACTGCTGGACCGGACAGGTGGGTCTGGAGGGTAGTTTCTGAATCTTTGTATTTAAGGTCTGCCGACGCTCTAGGGATGGGTCTGACCTTGCTCTCCTTGAGATCAAACTGGTAACATACAAAATAGAAGATTTGCGTTGGGTCCAGCTCTGATTTTTCAAAACTTACTATCCAACCTTATTCTTGACACAGAGCTACTGGAGTTTGTATATACTGGAGACAGGTTTGGTTGGATCTGGCTCTGACTAACCAGTCTTTTAGGTACTGGTAGATTCTTATACCCCTTTGTAATGCCATCAGTTTGAACCCGTGAACGCCAAGGGTGCTGTGGACAGACCAAATGGCAGTGCTTTAAACTGGTAGGAATGCCCTTGCACATGAAAATGTAGGTACTTCCTGAGTTTGAATTGAAATGTGGAAGTAGGAATTCTTGAAATCTATGGACGTTACCCACTCCCCAGTCTGGAGGGAGATCCTTAGTGTCTCTGGTGTTTCCATTTTGAATTTCTCTGTCTTGAGAAATTTGTTCAGAGTACTGAGGTCCAAGATAGGTCTCCACCGGTTGTTGTGTCTTGGAAAGTCTGTTGTGAAATTCTGAGAATTCTGAGTTCTGCATTCTTTTGCATAACTGCATGCAATGTCTCCATCAGGTAGCTGTTCCTGAGGGGATGTACATAGCAAGTTATGATGGTGGGTGACCTTGTCAGATTTGGCCGGATCTGGAAGGGGATAGTGTAACCTACTCTGAGGACTGTTATAACCTTTGGACTGGCCCCCAGGGCTGCCCGTATTTCCCAAATTGGTGCAATCTGGCCTCTACAGGTAGATATGGAGCAACAATTGGGACATTTTTGACAAAACACAAGTGATTGACACAAGAAACCTATCAGGATTTATGACTTTCTTTTGTGGCAACCCTTCTGCAAAAAGAACATAATTGGCAACAACTGAGGTAACATTTAAAGTCTGGTAACTGTTCACAATTACAACACTACAACATAGTCCTTCTCACCGGCCACATTCACAAAATCCCCTCGGGTTACACAATAATTGTCATTTATAGGAATTCTGACCCTTGGCTGGTCGCTGTTGGTAGTTGGAGGCATTGCCTCAACCTTTCTTACTCTGCCCCCAGTGCTTCAACTGTTTCCATACTGGTATACCAGACTTCCAGTCAGCTTCCAGTGCCTGCTTGCCAGACTGACTCTAGGGGTGGAAACAAGCAGGCTTCTTCTGAGAAGTTTTTGCAGAGCTTTTCTGTTCATGATGGGCTATCTCCTCTTCTACCTTTGCCAGTAGGTGATCCGAAAACAAGGAACTCATGTGCAGTTTCGGAGGGCGGTGAGAGTGTCCTGTTTAATGCTGGCTTTCAAAATAGTCCATGTAACTTTTTGACAGGTCAAAGTCAGATAGGACATGTTAATAAAAACACCTTCAGATAGATCCTGCATTGTCCTGACCATCGCCTGAGTGATATTTCTGTTGAAGGTAATCAGCCCAGTTCGTCAGCATCTTGCACTTGGGTCACTTTGAATAATTTTCAAACTGGGTGACCATAGAGTCCTGTACCTTGGTTAAACACTGGCTAAGTCCAGCAGCCTAGTTGGGCTTGCATGGCTGGTCTTGGGCCGACCTCTCCCATTTCCTGAGGGTATTCTGATGTATGAGCTGGGAAGTCGGTGATGATGGCAATGACTGTCTGGCAACCCTAGCAAACGAAGTGTTGAGTCTGGCTGGCTCATTCGTTCAACACTGTACCTTAGACGTGGAGAAGTCCTCAGCTTACATGTACCACTTCAGATCCTTGGGTACCCTGATGAACTGGTCCCTAGAGAGGCCAGAGGTCTCAGAACTACAGGCTAGGATTCTGTGACAGTAATGTTCACTTTCTTCATCTTCCTGCATAACCATTTGTCAGATGGTAGTTTAACGGAGACCTTGCTGGTTGGCTGGGTCCCGGTACCAGCAAAGGGGTTGTCATCAAGCGAGGAAGATGAGGTCTCGAACTCAAGTGCCTGTTTCCACTCCCCCAAAAGATCTAACACCTCTGATCGTCTACTGGGAAGTCTGTTCCTCACTGACTTCCTGGTTTAAATCCTGCTTTGGTCTAGCCGACTCCCAGTCAGATACCTCGCCCTCTTCCTCTGTAGGTTGAGTGGGGGAGGTAAGTGCACTATACTGTTCCCCATCAGAGTCCTGATCCTGTGAGCGAGCATTACCGGTCAGATACACTGGAGGCAGTGTCATCTTACTGTTGACAGACTGACCAACTGGTCCGGGGAACTGCACATCTGGTCTAACAGTGGCACTGGTAACATACTGGAAGCTTGAGGCCTGATCAGTGGGTTGGACCACATACATCATCCCGGGAACATCAGAAGACTGGGTAACACTAGCAGGCTGGTTGACCAGAACACTGTCCCGAGCTGACTGCTAGAGACCTGTATACCCAGTCTGGTAATCTGAACAGAACTGGTACCAGTAGCACTCTGAACTGGAGGAATACAGGGCCTCTTTGTGGTCCCAATGGTAGACGTCTACTTCACAGGTTCAACTGGAAGAGAAAGTCTTGGCCAATAACATCGCTGCTAGCCTGGAAAACCTTTGGGACCACTTGTTAGTTCTTTGAGGTCATCACTGGAATGTTTGCTGCATTTCTTTTTGCTAGCCGCTTTAATTGGCGATTTCACAGAGACTACCTTCTCAGCAGAGGTCATGTCATCTGCAGTCTTATCACTCTCGACCTGCCCTAGGTAATACTACCAGGCTCAACTAGGGAGGGAGATTGGCTAGAATTCTTCTGGTGTTCTTTGGAGGTAATTTCATGGGAGTTGAAAGTTGCACCTTCTACTGCTGGAACACTACACAAATCGCAGTCCTCGAGCACACAGGGATCAGAACCCACACCTTTATCTCGACAACTGGCACACTGTGTCCATCAAAGGTAGCCATAATATGCCCGCAACTGCCTCACTTGGGTAAGAAGCATTAACACAATAAAAGTTTCAATTTTATCTACCTTATGGTTTCCCATATATTGTCCAAACAGGATGTCAAATGCCAGGTCACTATAACAAGGTCAAATCAAACGTCACACCCTCCTGCATATCTACACTACCTCACACAATAATCCTGCAAAGTATTACCTTCTTACACTTACATTTTGAGATATAGCCAAGACACAATTTAAAAGGTCAAGGTCACTATAGTTAATGTCAAAACATCAAATCAAGGTCACACTATGATGTTGCACCCCTGGACCTCTCAACCAATGTGCCTAAGAAGTATTAACTTTCTACACCTTACAGTTTCTGAGACATACTCCAGACAAGATTTTAAAGGTTGTGATCACTGTGCCAAGGTCAAATCATTGTCACATCGTGGTATCCGGTATCCAAGTGCTTAATCTCCGAACTCGCATATTCCAATGCACACCATCCAAATTTTAATGCACAGATCATTAGTAAGACAAAATGTTGTCACCAGGGGACCATCAGTGTTCGGTAGTGAGAAAACCTAGGTGCCTACATCTCGTAACCAATGTTTGCTTTCTAGCTGCCTACCCGTCCAACCAACCTACCACCCCCCCTGTCCCAGCTGGACGCCATGGGTGCAAATGATACCTGCAGATTCTTTTTTTTTTTTTTTAATATTTTATTGCCTCGTTGTTATACAGTACAGCAAAATAATAATACGTAAAAAACAATAAAGTAACAGTAGCAAAATAAAATAGCAAAATTATACTTTTTGTTGCTATAGCAAGATTGATTTTATATATATACATACCATATAAATTTTGATGATTTAAATCTGCATTATTTATACACAACATTTAGTGTAGAAGTTAACAATCATTGAGTAATGTTTTAACGTTCTGCAAACACTATTGACATTTACTCTTAGTCTACAAACATAAGTATATGTTAATACAATAACATGGTACTGTTTCATAATCTTTGATCTGCATATCTTTGAGTCTTTATTAATCAAAATATTTGTACAAATTGCCAAAAAATTTGTCAAATGCTTCTAGTTTTTCATGTAAAATATAACTCGTTCTCAAAATTTCTAGTTTTTCTTTTACTAAACATATAAAGTTGGGAAATTCTATTCGCTGATTATTAGATCGTTGTTTATTAATGTACCATTTTCCTAACAATATAATGTAATTAAACACAAACTGTACATACTCATCAGTGAAGGAGGTTCTGAAGAATCCAAAGATTATTTCACATATTGTGAAGTTGAACTTTATATTAGTTATGTTATATAGCCATACGGTAACTTCCTTCCAAAAATTATTTGAGTCACTACAGTAGTAAAAGTGGTGCTCTATAGTGTCAGTTTGAATGCAGTAATTACAAGTTTTTGAAGAGATTATCTTCCATTTGTAGAGATTATATCGACAATTAATGGTTCTATTTAAAACTTTGTATTGGAATGACTGTAAGTAGGGTTCTTTCGTTATTTTATATATTAATATAAACACAGACTTCCACTCAATATGTTCCAAAAAAGGGAATAAATCCAACCAAGTTTCTATAGCTGTGGGTTCTTTTACCATATCTCTTATTAGTTCGGAATATACTTTCCTACTTGTAATTCTGGTAATTTCTGTTACTCTATTGTTAAGAATTAAACTGAATTTGGGGATTGCTGTATACTTACATGTTACATTGTTTATTTTTAATTTCCAATATTTTGGAATAGCATCCAATAGGGAGTATATATTAATAATGTTTGTGTTCCATTCTGGCCTTGCTCTTAAGTTTTCAGCTGTTGCCAATTTTTTCTCACTATCTAAGAGATCAACTATTTTTAGATTGATTAAGTCGATATCTAATCCTAATTCTTTTGGGTGGATATGTGATTTGTTTATAGTGATCTGATTGTTAAAGAATAAATACTCATTCAAAATGTTCAGCAAATTTTCAGGAGGTTTATTTTTTATTTTAAACCATGCCTGTAGGGTTTGCTGATGGAACTTTGAACTTAAACTTTTACTGATGTCATTATATGCTGGTTTGTGGTCTAACATAAACTTTTTAAGGCCACATACATTTAAAAATAGATTTAAGCATTTAGCATCTTCTACAAGTAAATTCTTTATGAAGGATATTTTTTGAGCAGATTCTTAGGGCTGTGGGTAAAAACATTGCATGCATTGATGTTAAATACCAGATTCATAGTATTTCATTCATGAGAGTGCTCTCCTCTGACATCTATTTTACTTTTACTCCACATTTTCAACTTGGGAGATATCTCATATTAATGCATTGATTTGGATCAAAGAAAAACAGACAGAAAGCACAGTTAAAATAGCTTTCCAATAATATACAGAATATATTTATAGGTTAAAAAATTAAAAAAATTAGGGATTATGTCTCGACACAGTGTATCCCCGGATGGGACATGGTTAAAGCGTGACATCCTGAGTATTATGGTTGACACAAATATACCATTTTCGGGAGGGGGCCTAATTGTTTATGGGAGCAACTTGTACTGACACTAAGTAAATAAAATGTTTGCTTAATGAAAGATACAAATGTAACTAGACGTAGCGCATCGGAAAACTGATGCAAATTGTATCCACCAGAAAGAAAACTCGCCACTCAACTATCACTTAACCTTGAAGGAGGAGCCCAAGGTAAAATCTGACCATATCAAAAGATTCTTAGCCCATGATTTCCAATAGGTTGGTGTGACATTGCAAACCTCTAGGAACACGAATAAGCGGGTTATAAGCACTTTTAATTTTGGCTATCCTCATTTGACCTTGAAAGAGGGGCCAAAGCTCAAATCTGATCATATCAAAAGATTCCTAGCACGATTTCCTATGGTAAGGTTTCACATTACAAACCTCTAGGTCCACGAAATTGCAAATTTAATAGGTAAATTAAATTTTTATAAGTTAATACCCTATCCAATGGACAAATGCTTATCCGGTCGGCGCGGACCGGCCCGCCAAACGTCAGAAAAAGACGTCCTGTGTCTCCACCGGCCAAGCCGGTCCAGTACTGTGCACTCGCCAGGTGGCGTGTAGTACTTCCTTCCTGTCTAGACAGAGTGACGTCATAGCATCTTTTTCGTGTCTAAACCTAGTAGACCCCTAGTAGACTGATAGCGGGGTCGGTGGGAGGGTCTTGTGTGTCCATTGGATAGGGTATTAACTTATAAAAATTTAATTTACCTATTAAATTTGCAATTTTATTGCGTTAATACATCCTATCCAATGGACAAATGCTAAATAACTACCGCTTGGTCGGCGGGTAAGTTACTAGGGACTAGGTTCGAACTCATAGCAAAAATAATGATCAGTCTCCTTTAAAGCCTGGGAAGACCTGAGGTCGATAACCCTTAAGGCTAAGGTCGAATATCATCATCCGGTTACCAGGTATTGAACCGTCAGTCGACCTTGCCCCCCCCCCTCCCCCTTTTTTAACAGACCTGCTCTGAGGTAGGGGAAGAGAGGGATGAGTTCAGTCCCATAGAGAAAATCTCCCGAAGGAAGTACATCCAGATTTTTTTTTTTTTTTTAATAACTATATGTGCAATATATACAAAAATGTACAACTAATTACAAATGTACAGGTCTCCTCTAGGTACTAGTCCCTTGGTGGATCTGCTGAGCAGCCACAACCGGACCGAGATGGTAGAGCTCTGAATCAGCCCAGGCCACATCCTTCAGATAGAATTGAGTGAAGGTATTATGAGATTTCCAGTGGCAGGCTGCTAGGATCTGCTCCAAGGAAACTCCCGACTGGAAGGCCTTAGAAGCAGCAAAGGCCCTTACATCATGAGCCTTGACTTGATGTAGGGTGTGGGCCTGTTGGTCGGAGAGCTCATAGCATAGGATCACAGTCTGTTTGATCCATGAGGAGATAGTGGCAGGTGAGATGTCCTTGTCGAAACCTTTCTTGAAGGAGACAAAAACTAACTCCTTGCCCTGCCTAAAGTCTGAAGTCCTGTCCAAATAGTAGCGCAAGGCTCGAACCGGACAAAGAGTTCTGTCAGACTTGAGGGATCTATCCAGAGTAGGAGCCAGGGCTGGTATGACCACTGGGGCTACACTCTCCGGGCCCTCTTTGGCCAGCTGGTTCTTGGAAAGAAAGCTGGGGGACGGAAACAGGGACACCTTAGACCAGTCCGACTGGTGTCTGATGTTCTTATGCTGCCATGCATGTATCTCACTTCTTCTCTTGCCAGAACCCAGGGCCAAAAGGAAGACAGTTTTGAAGGTCAGATGTTTCATTGAAGCTTCCTTAAGAGGTTCAAAGGGAGCCTTTGTTAACTGGTGTAAGACCCGAGAAAGGTTCCAGGAGGGTATACCCCTCCGCCCTTTGGGTCTGTCTCTGTGAAAACTATCTAAGAGACGGGTGAGATTATCATCTTTGCTGATATTGACTGTGGTGTTACCCAGTTTATCAGCAATGGCCGACCTGTATCCATCAATGGTGCTGGGCTGAAGTTTCTTGACCTCAAAGAGGTATAGAAGGAAGTCAGCCACTGACTTTATAGGTGGTGACCCGAAGTCCACCTGATTAGTGATGCACCACTTTGTAAAAATGGTCCACTTTGCCTCATAGACTGATCTGGTTGATTTTCTTTGAGGAGCCTCAATTCTTGCTGCCACTGCCTTAGAGAAACCCTGTTCCTTGATTGCTGTGGCTCTAGGAGCCATGCATGGAGATTCAGGTTTGTCAGATTCCTGTGAGGGATCTGGTTGAACGGCTGTGTCAAGAGATTGGGCAGGTTTGGTAGGCTGAGGGGAATTTGACTGGACATGGCCACCAAGTCCCAGAACCAGGGCATGTTGGGCCACCCGGGAGCAATCAGAATAACTCTCTGGTACCGGGAGTCCAGTAGCTTCTCCACTACTTTGCCCAAGATGGAGGTCGGTGGAAAGGCATATGCATCCAGGTCCTCCCATGGCAGAGTGAGAGCATCCACTGCTACAGCCAGGGGGTCCGGGACTGGAGAGACAAACTGAGGAAGTTTGTGGTTGAATCTTGTGGCAAACAGATCTACTTGAGGCTGGTGCCACTTCTTGCATATGCTTAAAAATACCTCCAGGAGGAGGGACCACTCTGTCTGTATGGTCTGACCTAGTCTGGATAGCTTGTCTGCTATCACATTCAGATGGCCCGGAATGTGACGGGCTTTTAACGTCACTTGTTTCTGGGAACACCAGGTCAGGATCCTCCACAGTAGGGCACATAGAGGGCCCGACCTCATACCTCCTTCTTTGTTTATATAAGCCACTACTGTAGTGTTGTCGGATGCCACTAGAACTATCTTGCCTGTACATAGTTCTTGGAACTCTTTGAGAGCTAGAAAGACTGCTTTTAACTCTAGATAGTTTATGTGCAGTTTGCTTTCCGGAACCGACCAAGAGCCCCTTGCAGTGAGCTCGTTTAAGTGAGCGCCCCACCCTTCTTTTGATGCGTCTGTAAAGATCTGTAGAGCATGTTCTACTGGGTGTAATGGTTGGCCTTGTAGCACATTGCTTTCGTCTAACCACCATTGCAGATGAGGGTGCAGGGACCTGGGTAGAGGGATGATCTTTTCTAAAGATTCTGGGACCCTCCAGTTGTTTTTGAGATGCCACTGTATGGGTCTCATGTGTAGTCGGCCGAGGTGAACCCGTTTTTCTGTGGCTGTGAGTAAACCTATCAGTGACATAAACTGACGGACCGGACAGGCCGGCAGCAGTAATAGTGCTTGTATTTTGACCTGAAGGTTTTGCCACCGGTCCATGGTCGGTCTGACCCGGCCGGTTCGGAGGTCGAACTGGTAACCTACGAAATCGAAAATCTGTTTGGGTTCCAGTTCTGATTTCTCCATATTTACCAGCCAGCCGAGTTCGTGGCACATTTTGACTAGAGTCTGGGTGTGGTGGAGACAAACTTGTTGGGATCCGGCTCTCACCAACCAGTCGTCTAGGTACTGGTGGATCCTTATACCCTGGTGCATAGCCATCAGTTTCACTTCCTTTGCTAACACAGTGAACTCCATGGGCGCTGTGGACAGACCAAAAGGCAGAGCTTTGAATTGGTAAGTCCGGCCCTGAATATGAAAACGGAGGTACTTCCTGGATTGTTCCTGTATTGGTATGTGGAAGTAGGCGTCCTTGAAGTCCACCGAGGTGACCCACTCCCGTTTTTGGAGGGATGTTCTGATGGTTTCTGGTGTCTCCATTTTGAATTTTCCCACCTTGAGGAAAATATTTAGTTTGCTCAGATCCAGTATTGGCCTCCATTTGTTGTTGGGTTTTGGGACTAGGAAGAGTCGGTTGAAAAACCCCAGGGATGTTTGGTTGCGGACCAGTTCTATTGCATGTTTGGCCATAAGCTGATGTAATGCCTCCAACAGGTAGCTGTTCCTGTGGGGATTGACATAACAGCTTACGACTGTAGGGAACCTTGTGAGATTTGGTCGGGTCCGGAAGGGGAGGGTGTAACCCTCCCTCAAGATTTGAACCACTGCCGGACTGGCCCCTAGACCTAGCCAAGTTTGCCAAAAGTTTTGGAGTCGGGCCCCTACAGGTGGATTTTGCACAACATTTGGGACATTTGGTACAGACTGAACACAAGAGAATGAAATGACACAAGAAGCACTGTTCACATACTTTAATTTGTGACTCTTTGATTTTTGACAGGCTGCCAACCCGGGGCTTACTTCTTTCTTTTGTGAAGGCCCGGGCGCAGAATGTACAACTTTTACAACACCATAATTTACAGAGTCTGTTAACAGTTCCTGTGACACAGTCTTGCTCCCGGCCAGCAGTCCTTCCTGTAAGCCCTTTACACAATGATTGTCATTTATAGGACTGCTGGCCCTTGGCTGGTCGCGATGAGTAGTAGGAGGCTTTGGCCTTACCCCTCTTGTGCTGTCCCCTGTTCCCAATATTCTTCCAAGCAGGGCGGTCTGGCTTTCTGAAATCTGAACGCTTGTCCTGACGCTCATAAGGGTGAAAGCGACCTTTCTTCCCAGACTGGGGTTGTCCCTTGCTTTCGAAGTTGGCGATATCTTGTTCTGCCTGCTTAAGTGCTGAATCTGGGAACAGTGTAGGAATATGAAGTGGTCCTGTACGCAGGGCAGCAAAGGTGTCCGGTTTGATTCCCAACTTGAGGTGAGACAGATAAGAATCTCGTCTGGCCAGGGTGGTATTAGCAACAGTAACAAAAACAAAGTCCGTGAGGTGCTCTAACGTCTTGGCCATAGACTGGGTAATGCTAGAGTTGAAGTTCATCAGGAACTGTAACTCATCAGCAGCCTGTGAAACTTTTGAGGACGACTTTCCTTTACTAAAGTCTGTTTTAATCACTTTCAGTTGAGCTTGCATAGAGTCTTGAACTTTGTAAAGACACCGGTTGAAGGCTGCCGCTTGGTTGCAAATGGTAGAGGCTTCGCGGGCAGACTTCTCCCACCTGCGTAGGTTATCTTGAGAGATTTGACGTGAGGCTGGTGGAGTAGATGCAATGCCAGCTGCCTTGGCTATGCGGCTGTAGGTACTGTTTATCTTGGAAGCGTCAGTAGACCAAGTGGAAACAGTCTTGCCGGTATCCTGTCCGGGCTTCTCTTGATTTGGTGTAAAGCTATACCACTTAGCTTGTGATCTGGGCGGACGCACAAATTGGTCCTTGAGAAGACCCCCAGCCTCTGAACTTCGCGACGGGTAACCCTCCGTAAGAGTCAGATTAAGTTTACCCATCTTACTACAGAGCCACTCGTCGGTTGGCATTGAAACTGAGACCTTCCCTGAAGGCTGTGATTTGGGACCCGCAAAGGGGTTGTCATCCGCGGTTGACGCTGCCGTATCCACTTCAGGAATGTGGGTCCACCCCATGAAAGACCTAATACCACTCATGGTCTCCCTGTATGTTTGCTCTTCGGAGAGGGTTTGGTCGGGGTCGGCAGAAGCGGCTTCAAGTTCCTGATCTGATAGTTCTCCCTCTTCGACAAAAATGTCCACAGGGGGGCGATCAGAAAGGTCGGTGTCAGTATCCATAGAGGAAGTGCTGAGTCTTCTGGCCGGAACCGATGACGACCTGCTAGGTACTTGCTGAGGAGTTGGGGATGCAGTACCAGCCTGATCTGCTAGTCGGTCGGTAGAAGATCTACTCTTTTGCGACTTGCTGGTCGACTTGGAAACAGTCTGTAAGGAACCAGTCAAATCTGAAGTGTGTTGAAGTGTGTCCGGTCTGACAGACTGGTCGGTAACCTGACTCTGAGAAGCGAGGTCGGTACCTGAAGCATCTGTCCCTGAAGCAGAACCGGAAGGTCTAATGAAGGGTTTATCTGATATGGCTGAGCTAGCCGGAGGCGAGTGTGTAGGAGCGACCTTGACAGAGGTAAAAGCTGGGTCTGGTTTATCCAGAGTCTTGGCTAAAAGCAGAGCTTCTAATCTATTAAATCTGTCGGCCCACTTTTGGTCCAGGTCGTCGATCTTGGAATCAACTGAAGACTTGTGAGACTTAGAAGTCGATTTAGAAGGCTTTTCTGCTTTAGGTTTTAAATCCTTTGGTTTTGATGAGGAATCAGTTTTCTGTGCTTTTCCTGAACTCGAACCAGGGGACTATAAGATCCCTTGGGCGTCCACAGCTCCCACTACCGTAACAGAGTACGGGTCTATGAGAGAGGAACTGGATGAGTCCTGTTTGGGTGTATCAGATTTCTTAAGATCCCTCTTTTCCTTTTTGAGCCTATACGAAGGCGTAGACAACTGTAAACGTTGTTCTTCCGTGAGCAAATTGCAAGAGTTACAGTCATTTTTATTAATACACGGATCTGTGATCTATAATACCTCTTGCACAAAATTACAAAGTTATAAAAACACACTCTGAATAATATTGATGAACAAAATAGAAATAAGTTCACTGAAAAAATTCGTGTACACAGCACATGCGCCAAACGAAAAAGATGCTATGACGTCACTCTGTCTAGACAGGAAGGAAGTACTACACGCCACCTGGCGAGTGCACAGTACTGGACCGGCTTGGCCGGTGGAGACACAGGACGTCTTTTTCTGACGTTTGGCGGGCCGGTCCGCGCCGACCGGATAAGCATTTGTCCATTGGATAGGATGTATTAACGCAATAAAAAAGCGATTTATAAGCACTTTAGATTTTGCTATCCTCGTTTGACCTTGAAGGAAGGGCCCAAGGTCAAATCTGACCACATCAAAAGATTCCTAGTCCATGATTTCCTATTGGTTTCATATTGCAAACCTCTAGGACCAATAATAAGCGAGTTATAAGCACTTTTAAGTTTGGCTGTCCTTGTTTGACCTTAAAGAAGGGGTCCAAGGTCAAATCTGACCACACCAAAAGATTCCCAGCCCAGGATTTCCTATAGGTTGGTTTACCATCCCAAACCTCTAGGACCAATTATAAGCGAGTTATAAGCACTTTTAATTTTGGCTATCCTCGTTTGACCATGAAGGAGGGATCCAAGGTCAAATCTGACCACACCAGAAGAGTCCCAGCCAATGATTTCCTATAAGTTGGTTTACCATCCTAAACCTGTACGACCAGTAATGGGGGAGTTATAAGCACTGTTAAGTTTGGCTATCCTCATTTGACCTTGAAGGAGGGGTCCAAGGTCAAATCTGACAATATCAAAAGATTCCCGGCCCATGATTTCCTATAAGTTGGTTTCACATTGCAAACCTCTAGGACCAATAAGTGAGTTATAAGCACCTTTAGGTTTGGCTATCCTCGTTTGACCTTGGAGGAGCCCAAGGTCAAATATGAGCACACCAAAAGATTCCCAGCCCATGATTTCCTATAGGTTGGTTTTCCATGCCAAACCTGTACGACCAATAATAAGGGAGATATAAGCACTTTTCATGACTGACCAAAAAAATGCCTGTGGCGGCCATCTTGTTTTTCAAAATGAGGCCGAAAATATTTCCAGTCAAGATTTTGTAATGCAGAACATATTCTGCGAATTTGAGATCTCTACTTACAATACCCTTTGCTCTAGGGGGCCAACAAAAGTCCTTGCTTTAAGTCGAATTAACGTCCCTGGCTGCCAAAAATGAGGCCAAAAATATTCCCAGGCAAGATTTTATAGTTATGAATATATTCTAATTTGAGAAGGCTAGCTATAATATTTTTTCTGTTAGAGCAGCAACAGCCAATAATAAGGAGGTTTATAGCCTCACAGTCTAAAGTACCATTTTGAGTCATTTTAGCAGGCCTAAGGTGACCTTGAAAACAGTAGCCAAGGTCATCAAACTGGATGCTATACTCAATCATGTACTGAACCTCCAAAGCCATTTTCATTAGTTTCCATGCAATATAGTCAGCATTAAGTGTGAAAATATCTCCAAAAACGCCAAAAAATGGTCTTGGTGAGGTACTTTGGTGGTCTGTGGATGACCTACAATGAAGAGCTTCAAGGTCAAATTTCTGCATGCTTATAGGGACATATATATGTATTATATGTATTATATATACCAGCCATGGTCTAACTTTATATATACCAGGATGATCTAACTTTCTGTGTATGAGAACTGGGTCAAAATGTGAAAAAATGGCCAAAATGTGACCTTTAAGAGGTCACCAGTGACCTTGAAAATGGAGGTAAAGGTCACAAAAGAATAGCGTTCGTGGGATGGGCCATATATACCCACATTTTTTTAGTTATCGCGTCTGAAAGGAAATCTCTGAGGCAGCGGCGTGACCGTACCAAATCCGAAGTATCCCCTACTTTCGTCCGGGGATATGAAAATATATACAACTGAAAACATTATCTGTTGTAGAATCAGATGGTAGGCATAAAACCACCAATTGTTTTGTAGTATATTTTGTTGCCCAACAACTTCGGTTTCTGGTTGTATACTGAATTGATACAGCTGATTTCAATGCATTGTACAGGCTAGAATAGGATTCCCAATGATGGGATAGCAGAAAGCAGAATACACAAGAGTATTGGCTGAAGTCTCCTACCTTTCCCAGTAAAGGTCAATTTTTCAATTTCCCTCCAGTTAAAGTGAAAAAATGTTTGCATATTTGACAGTCAATATTTCTCTCACTTTAGCTTTTTACTGTATCCTGGTCGAGTCAGAAACTGAGCAAATGACCTGTCTGCTGCTTCTGTCAGAGGTTTTACCTTCGAGGCTTTTAATTTCAATGGCAGCCTTGGGAAAATTTACTTTTCACATTTTTTGCCTAGTTATCCTATACAGTGGCCTGGATCATATTGCAGTTAATGGGAAGAAATAGGTCTTGGGTTGAACTTGTAGAGATTTGACCTTGGGAATGGTTACTTTTAAATCATTTTCAGTGGAACAAAAGCCTTGCTCCTCAGGTTTTGCTTCTAATTTTGATGTACTCCAAGGACAGCCTTCACATATTTGCTCATTGGTTGTAAAAGTCATAAATTTCATAGACACAGTATCTGAACACAAGGAAGTAGTTTTAAGGTTATTGCTAGAATAAAACTGGAATACTCAAGAATTGTTTACATTCCATTTACCCATTACTAATGCTATAAGTTTGAAATAAAGCAACAAGAAACTCCAGAAATCATAGAGTGTCAATCTTTTAGTGCAGTCGAGGTTTACCGCTTATTATTAATGCTACAATGTCGGAATCTCGTGAATTGCTGCATATCATGTGTTGACAATGTTTTCCACTATACGTTTGGACAAATGTCAAAATAATATTGGCTGAATGCCTGTGGTACAGCCAACAAAAACGCGAGATATTACTTCATAATTTTATTTTTAATATTTAAAGTGTACAGGTAATACAAAAGAAACACATAAACATCACACTTGTGTTAGGACATCCATTATACAGACAACAAAAGCACTTTAGTACATGGAGCACAGTGTAACAAGAATTCATTGATAAATATCCTAGATTTTAGTGTCAATACATTCTGTTTGATCACGAAGCACACATCTTACATTCTCACACAGTTCACCTGAAAATAGAAAACAAAACACATATTTCAAGTTAACATCCATTCAAACAATAACTTTACAATTAAATTCAGAATTTAGAAAACTAAGGTTTGGGGCCACTTTTAAACACTCCACACAACTAGAAATAGGACGCCCTGTTGATAGTAGCTGCGATATATGAATAGAAACAGGATAGCATAGAAGAACACACATTATCATGTGTAATGTCCACCCCATGAACCTTTTGCCAAAATTGTACAGTAGTCTTACAAGACCCTGTTTCATTTGTGAAATATATCAATGATGGTTAAATATTTATTAGTGTACATGTAAATTATTTCAGCTTCATGCCTTTTTGCATTGGTTGGGTCAAAAATTTTGACGAAATCACTCTATCTTGTACGGTTAAGAAGATAGAAGCCAATTTCTGTTTTTCTATTTTCGGCAAAAATTTGAAAATTCAAAATGGCCACCCTTTTTTGGGAAGAGGAAATTTTTTTGAAAATTGCCAAGAGTACATTTCTTAAATTCCCTGTGGGTCGAAAATTTCACCGAAATAACTCTATTTTGAACGGTTAAGGCAAATTTGTGTTTTTCCATTTTGGGCCAAAATTCGAAAATTCAAAATGGCCGCCATATGTGGGGAGGGGAAAATTTTTTGCAAATTGCCAAGAGTACATTTCTTAGATACCCCGTGGGTCGAAAATTTCTATCTCGCGCGGTTAAAGAGATAGAAGCAAATCTGTGTTTTGCCATTTTTGACAAAACTTCTAAAATTCAAAATGGCCGCCATTTTTGAGAAGGGGAAATTTTTTTTGAAAATTGCAAAGAGTACATTCCTTATATACCCTGTGGGTCGAAAATTTCGACGAAATCGCTCTATCTCGCACGGTTAAGGAGATAGAAGCAAATTCGTGTTTTGCCATTTTTGGGAAAAATTCGAAAATTCAAAATGGCCGCCATTTTGGGGAGGGGAAATTTTTTTGAAAATTGCAAAGATTACATTCCTTAGATAACCTGTGGGTCGAAAATTTTGACGAAATCGCTCTATCTCGCACGGTTAAGGAGATAGAAGCAAATTCGTGTTTTGCCATTTTTGGCAAAAATTCGAAAATTCAAAATGGCAGCCATTTTTGGGGAGGGGAAAATTTTTTGAAAATTGCAAAGATTACATTCCTTAGATACCCTGCAGGTCGAAATGTTTCGACGAAATCGCTCTATCTCACACGGTTAAGGAGATAGAAGCAAATTTGTGTTTTGCCATTTTTGGCAAAAATTCGAAAATTCAAGATGGCCGCCATTTTTGGGGAGGGGAAATTTTTTTGAAAATTGCAAAGAGTACATTCCTTAGATACCGTGTGGACGAAAATTTTGACGAAGTCGCTCTATCTCGCACGGTTAAGGAGATAGAAGCAAATTTGTGTTTTGCCATTTTTGGCAAAAATTCGAAAATTCAAGATGGCCGCCATTTTTGGGGAGGGGAAATTTTTTTGAAAATTGCAAAGAGTACATTCCTTAGATACCCTGTGGACGAAAATTTTGACGAAGTCGCTCTATCTCGCACGGTTAAGGAGATAGAAGCAAATTTGTGTTTTGCCATTTTTGGCAAAAATTCGAAAATTCAAAATGGCCGCCATTTTGGGGAGGGGAAAATTTTTTTGAAAATTGCAAAGAGTACATTCCTTAGATACCCTGTGGGTCGAAAATTTCGACGAAATCGCTCTATCTCGCACGGTTTAGGAGATATGAGCACATTTGCCCCCAGTGGGTGGACATAATTCTACTACTAGGGGAAATAACTGTTTCACTGCTAGAGGTGAAGGTGAAAATCTTGTGGTTCCACATATATGTTCCTCCATTTATAAATCAGTAAAGAAATTTTATTACAGAATTGCCTTTGATGCACCTAGTGTGTGGAACAGGTTGACTCATGCGGTTCATGCTGCCTCTTCTATTGACTCCCTTCAGGAAGAATCTTAAGTCTGGGTTTGTTTTCACAAAGATTCTTAGAATTTTTCTTACAATTATACTTAAGTCTAAGAAAAATTCTATGCTAAGAATTTTCTTATTCTTAGAATAAAATGTTATTCACAAAACAATCCTTAGCCAAGAATAATTCTAAGAATAGAAGTAGAAACAAATGAATGCAGGTTTCTTAGAATTTTTCTTAGACTAAGTGTAATTCTAAGAATCTTTGTGAATATAGATTTTGGCACATGTGAACAGAAAGTTAGAAATTTCTGAAATAATATGAAGAGGCTCCATATAAGTACGGTACACACATTGGACAATTTAATATGTAACACTCTGTTCTGGATGTCGATTTGCAATCAGTTGCTGCACTATAATTACCAAAACAACTATTTTTTTAAAACTAGAAATAGGACGTCCTGTTGATAGTAGCTGCGATATATGAATAGAAACAGGATAGCATAGAAGAACACACATTATCATGTGTAATGTCCACCCCATGAACCTTTTGCAAAAATTGTACAGTAGTCTTACAAGACCCCGTTTCATTTGTAAAATAGATCAATGATGGTTAAATATTTATTAGTATACATGTAAATTATTTCAGCTTCATGCCTTTTTGCATTGGTTGGGTCGAAAATTTCGACGAAATCGCTCTATCTTGCACGGTTAAGGAGATAGAAGCAAATTCCTGTTTTTCAATTTTTGGCAAAAATTCGAAAATTCAAAATGGCCGCCATTTTTGGGAAGAGGAAATTTTTTTGAAAATTGCCAAGAGTACATTGCTTAGATACCCTGTGGGTCGAAAGATTCGACGAAATCGCTCTATCTCGCATGGTTAATGAGATAAGCAAATTTGTGTTTTTCCATTTTTGGCGAAAATTAAAAATGGCCGCCATATGTGGGAAGAGGAATTTTTTTTGAAAATTGCCAAGAGTACACTGCTCAGACACCATGCGAGTTGAAAATTTCGACGAAGTCGCTCTATCTCGCACGTTTAAGGAGATAGAAGCAAATTAGTGTTTTTCCATTTACGCAAAAATTCAAAATGGCCACCAATTTTGGGGAGAGTAAAAGTTTTTGAAAATTGCCATTAGTACACTGATTAGATACCCTGTGGGTCGAAAATTTCGACAAAATCGTTCTACCTCGCACGGTTAAGGAGATAGAAGGAAATTTGTGTTTTTCCATTTTTGGCAAATATTCGAAAATTCAAAATGGCCGCCATTTTTGGGGAGAGTAAAATTTTTTAAAAATTGCCAATAGTACACTGATTAGATACCCTGTGGGTCGAAAATTTTGACAAAATCGCTCTATCTCGCACGGTTAAGGCGATAGAAGCAAACTTATGTTTTTCCATTTCTGGCAAAAAATCGAAAATTCAAAATGGCCGCCATTTTTGGGAAGAGGAAATTTTTTTGAAAATTGCCAATAGTACATTGATTAGATACCCTGTGGATCGAAAATTGCGACGAAATCGCTCTATCTCGCATGGTTAAGGAGATAGAAGGAAATTTGTGTTTTTTCCATTTTAGGCAAAAATTCGAAAATTCAAAATGGCCGCCATTTTTGGGGAGGAGAAATTTTTTTTTTTTAAATTGTCAAGAGTACATTGATCAGATACCCTGTGGGTCGAAAATTTCACCGAAATCGCAGTCTCGCACGGTTAAGGAGATAGAAGCAAATTTGTGTATTTCCATTTTTGGCGAAGTAGCTAAGTAGCTATTACTCCGTCAGTTATATAGCTATTATCACTAAAAGCAATCCCAAGCAAGCTATCGACCTAACTATTGCTCATACCAAATTTGGTAAAGATATGTCAAATATTTTTCCTTAAAATATCCGGAAACAAAAGAAGTACACAAAAGTAGCTAAGTAGCTATTACTCAGTTAGCTATAGAGCTATCTTCACCAAAAGCAATCCCATGCAAGCTATTAACCCAATAAACACCCATACCAAATTTGGTAAAGATAGGATAAATACTTTTCCTTCAAATGAGTAGAAACCAGGTGTCTGGACGCCGGAAAAAGCAAAAATAATATGTCCACCCCCCCCGAGATATTCACAATTTTTCATTTTCGTGTGTGAAAGCTCTTCCAAAAGTAGGTGAATGAGTTATTTGAGAAAAATTGGCTATCTGCAATACTATTAAGAGATAATTCACATTTACTCATTTTGAGTAGGTGAATAATTATCTATGGGTCTGAAACTTCACCAAGTGAAAGCTCTGCCAAAAGTAGGTGAATGAGTTATTTGAGAAAAATTGGCTATCTGCAATACTTTTATAGATAATTCGCATTTACTCATTTTGAGTAGGTGAGTAATTAGCTATGGGTCTGAAACTTCACCATGTGAAAGCTCTCCCACAAGTAGATGAATGAGTATTTGATAAAAATTGGGTATCCGCAATACTTTTACTCATTTTGAGTAGGTGAATAAATAGCTATGGGTCTGAAACTTCACAGAGTGAAAGCTCTCCCAAAAGTAGGTGAATGAGTTATTTGAGAAAAATTGGCTATCTGCAATACTTTTAGAGATAATTCACATTTACTCATTTTGAGTAGGTGAATAATTAGCTATGGGTCTGAAACTTCACCAAGTGAAAGCTCTGCCAAAAGTAGGTGAATGAGTTATTTGAGAAAAATTGGCTATCTGCAATACTTTTAGAGATAATTCACATTTACTCATTTTGAGTAGGTGAATAATTAGCTATGGGTCTGAAACTTCACCAAGTGAAAGCTCTGCCAAAAGTAGGTGAATGAGTTATTTGAGAAAAATTGGCTATCTGCAATACTTTTAGAGATAATTCGCATTTACTCATTTTGAGTAGGTGAGTAATTAGCTATGGGTCTGAAACTTCACCAAGTGAAAGCTCTCCCAAAAGTAGGTGAATGAGTTATTTGAGAAAAATTGGCTATCTGCAATACTTTTAGAGATAATTCGCATTTACTCATTTTGAGTAGGTGAGTAATTAGCTATGGGTCTGAAACTTCACCAAGTGAAAGCTCTCCCAAAAGTAGGTGAATGATTAATTTGAGAAAAATTGGCTATCTGCAATACTTTTAGAGATAATTCGCATTTACTCATTTTGAGTAGGTGAGTAATTAGCTATGGGTCTGAAACTTCACCAAGTGAAAGCTCTCCCAAAAGTAGGTGAATGATTTATTTGAGAAAAATTGGCTATCCGCAATACTTTTAGAGATAATTCGCATTTACTCATTTTGAGTAGGTGAGTAATTAGCTATGGGTCTGAAACTTCACCATGTGAAAGCTCTCCTACAAGTAGATGAATGAGTTATTTGATAAAAATTGGGTATCCGCAATACTTTTACAGATAATTAGCATTTACTCATTTTGAGTAGGTAAATAATTAGCTATGGGTCTGAAACTTCAAGTGAAAGCTCTCCCAAAAGTAGGTGAATGAGTTATTTGAGAAAAATTGGCTATCTGCAATACTTTTAGAGATAATTCGCATTTACTCATTTTGAGTAGGTGAGTAATTAGCTATGGGTCTGAAACTTCACCATGTGAAAGCTCTTCCAAAAGTAGGTGAATGAGTTATTTGAGAAAAATTGGCTATCTGCAATACTTTTAAGAGATAATTCGCATTTACTCATTTTGAGTAGGTGAGTAAAATGGCCGCCATTTTTGGCAAGATAAAATTTTTTTGAAAATTGGCATGGCTACTCTGCAGAGATACCCTGTGGGTCAAAAATTTCGTCGAAATCACTCTATCTAGCACGGTTTTCAGGATATAAGCATTTTTGTGTTTTGCAATTTTGCGAAAAATTCGAAAATTCAAAATGGCCGCCATTTTTTGCGAGAAATTTTTTGTTTGAAAATTGGCATGGCTACTCTGCAGAGATACCCTACGGGTCAAAAATTTCGTCGAAATCGCTCTATCTAGCAGGGTTTTCGAGATATAAGCATTTTTATGTTTTGCAATTTTTGCGAAAAATTCGAAAATTCAAAATGGCCGCCATTTTTGGCGAGACAAAATTTTTTTGAAAATTGGCATGATGATTAACCCAGATATACCCTGTGGATCAAAAATTTCGTCGAAATCGCTCTATCTAGCAGGGTTTTCGAGATATAAGCATTTTTATGTTTTGCAATTTTTGCGAAAAATTCGAAAATTCAAAATGGCCGCCATTTTTGGCGAGACAAAAATTTTTTCAAAATTGGGATAACTACTCTGCAGAGATACCCTGTGGGTCAAAAATTTCGTCGAAATCGCTCTATCTAGCACGGTTTTCGAGATATAAGCATTTTTGTGTTTTGCAATTTTTACGAAAATTTCGAAAATTCAAAATGGCCGCCATTTTTGGCGAGACAAAAATTTTTTGAAAATTGGGAAAAGTACTCCGCAGAGATACCCTGTGGGTCAAAAATTTGGTCGAAATTGCTCTATCTAGCACGGTTTTTGAGATATAAGTATTTTTGTGTTTTGCAATTTTTGCGAAAATTTCGAAAAATTCAAAATGGCCGCCATTTTGGACGAGATAAAATTTTTTTGAAAATTGGGAAAACTACTCCGCAGAGATACCCTGCGGGTCAAAAATTTCGTCGAAATCGCTCTATCTAGCACGGTTTTCGAGATATAAGCATTTTTGTGTTTTCCTTATTTGGAAAATTCGTAATGATTAATTAATCATTAATTACTCGGCCATTTCTTGACCAATCAATGCCAAAATCTAATGATTTCCAGATTTTAATAGAATGAATGCATTTGCCAAGTTTCAGGTGAATTGATAAAATTCCTTTCAAGTTATCATCCGGACAAGCTTCCCCATCGAAAAAAGACATTTTTGGTCATGTGACCTCTCTGATTGGTTGAAATGTCACTGCAGCATATTCCAAAAAATTCCCCAAGGCTACTGCCTAAACCTGCCAAATTTGAAAAGAATCCGCCTAACAGTTACAGAGTTATAAGGAAAACAAAATGCGGAGCCGGAAGCTCTCCCATACACAAACAAGCGTCCCTTGCGGGACGCTTAATTCTAAGAATCTTTGTGAATACAGGCCCCGATCTCTTTCTAAAAGTTTATCCAGCATAGCATCTTCATTAACCTGCATCTCCATAGTGTTGACCCCTGATCCTTTGAGATTAAATATCATTCTGTTGAGACTCAGTCTGCTTTCGAGTGGAGATTAAGTGCTATAAAAGATTATTAGTATTACAAGGACGTTGATAAATGGTCATCCTTGAGCCTCTATCTTCAAGTTAGGGGAATATCAGTTACTTGTGAGTTGGGGCTGTACCTGTACAGTCGGATTGGTTAAATAGCACTTTGAGTCCTGTAGTATATGGAGATATTGCGCTGAGTATAAATACATACATACATACATACATATACATACAATTACAGCAAAACTTTCACATATCGAAAGAAAAGCTCAGATTACAAATCAGATCTGTCTAATCACCATTTTTCACCACCACCAGGTTATGCTTTTTGGATGCATTCGTTTGTCTGTTTGTCCATGTTCGTGATAACTCCGAAAGTAATCAACAGATCTTTCAAAAATCTTTTATGCGGGATGGGCAGTGACTAAAGGAAGAATTGCAAAAGAACTGGGTCATATTATGGAGACAAAAAATCCCAAATTTTCAAAAGTCCCATTTTCAATGACTTTGGCTTACTGGTGAGGCAATGAGCTGATCTTCATATTTTTATGTAGGTAGGGCCTGGCCAAAGGAAAAGTTATTACATTTTGGTGAAAGATCCTGATCATATTCTGGATACATAAAAACTTCATGGAAACACTCCGTGGTTAAGGTCTGTGCAGCCAGTGTCTTGTCTATTGATTAATTTGATTTAGATTTATTTTTGGTTTTATGTCGCATTTAACAGCCAGGGTCATATTGCAATAGGTAGTTTATGGGTGGAGGAACCATTGCATACTAGTTGGTCAAGATTCTGCACTGTAAGCCACCAGGCATCTGGAAGTAACTACCAACTTTCCAGCATGAAGTGCCCAGGCCCAGATTCAAACTGGCAACCCCAGAGGTTGAAGGCAAGCACTCTAACCGGTACACCACTGATCCCCCCTGTCTCTTCTATTGGAAGCAAGTACCAAGATAGTTATGCATCCACAATCACAACAATATTGGATTGATGGGATTATAGACAGTGAAATTTAATGCCACGCCATGCCTAATGCAAGGATGAAGTTTTTTGGACTTACAAACCAGTTGAAGACTAGTTCACAAAAATTTACATAATATACTGAAAATATGACTTACAATGTCGTCTATCTTGAGAATACTTCTAACAGTCTCTGAAGCCAAATGAATGGCACTTGTAGAAACTAAGAGTGGCTGAACTACATTTTCTTCCAGTATGTTTGTGATTGCCCCCTGAAAGGAATAATTCCACAACTGTTGTAGGTATGTTTAAATTTAACATAGAAAATGTAATATATTGCCTAAAAAGAGCTTAAAATACACTTCTAAGTTGTGGTAAGTTATATTCTTTTTTTTTTTTTCATTTGAAATTCAAATCAAGTTAAATGTAAATGTACCATAAAAAATATTATTAGAAATTGTTACTAGCACAAATATTATATATTAATAAAATTTAATACTTGAAAGTAAATATTAGAAAATTCACAGAAGAAACTGCTGTCATGGCAATACTTTTTATTATTGCTGGACCTTGCAGAAACAGTAAAGAAAAATAAGTGTGGTAATACCTTGCGGACATTTATTCCAGCAGTTTTCTCTCCTTCTGCATGTTTATTCCTCAACTCTGTCACAGTTGCAATGGGGTTGAGACCTGCGTTTTCTGCCAGCGTGAATGGAATAATTTCCAAGGCCTGTGCAAATTCCCTAAAAGTGGAAAATTTGTATAACATGGATATTATTTAATGTTTATGACTTGATGGCCTTATTTTTGTTACCTTAAAACATTATCCAATTATTCACTATGGAAACTATCTAAGAAGGCCTTACACTGCTTTAAATGATTACAACTATATTTTGAAGGTACATTTGATCTTTCGCATCAGGGGCTGGAATTCAAGTATAACCTTCCCCCCTGAAGTACCAATGCATTTAGTGCTCATGAAAACATATTTTAGGTACAAAAAGTGCAGGAGAAAGGGTTAGGGTGCCTGTTCAGGAGAAGAATCTATTAACACAGACTTATCAGGCTCTAGACCCAAGGAGTGCAGAATCCCCGTCTCTATACGACTAGACATGAGCTAGGTCATTCTATCAGGGACATACAATTCTCCCTCTAGGAATGGTGTTCCCTCAAGTATAACATCCCCAAAACTGATCATACAGAAACACGTGAGAAATGGGCAATTTGGCATTAAGCAAATTTATTTGTCTGTGAGTTCATTTTGGTGCTCTGGCACATTCAGAACACTCTGTTTTTATTATAAGTACACCAATCTGAAATTCAATGGAGTCTTACACCATTTGAAATGAATTTATTTCTGCTTGAATTATTTTTCTGCTAGTAATTTTACCGGAAACAATACTGCTCCATGCCAGACATGAGATTTGCATGTCTTGTTAGCTGTAAAGAAAGTTCAATCTCTGGGGCTCCACCACCAGCAATCAAAGCCCTGAAGAACAGAAGATAAGATGAACATGACAAAGAGATTTCATTATATTCCTGAATACAAAAACTTGTGCTACACTTGCACACTTATAAATCACAAAATTAATATGCACAAGTATGATGTCCAAATTTATCGAATATGTCAAACCATGTGTAAAAGAGAAATATGTTTTAACAGATCTTTATTGGACAAAATATAAAAAGAGGCTTGACAATAGATTGGGCAAAGCTACAGAAAAAAATAGCATCAGAGATGCCCGTACCCCACAGCCTGGGGAAATATTTTTCAACACCATGGGATATAGAAGTAGTGTAACAGTACAAAGTTCAAGATACTTTCAGAGCAGTGTCAGTTATATTAAGGTCCAAATAATGCTGAAGTACAGAAAATTATATCTAAGGAAAAGAAATGTATGTAAAGATGAAGTATTAAAACAAGATAATTGAATGATAAAATGACAGCATTTACCAGTAAACTAAAAATGGCCGAATTATGGGTTGGATGTTTTGAATATTACCCATGCATACAGAAGTGGCAATACATTCAATGAATGCTTATGTGTGGTGTTGGAGAAAAGCCTGTGGCTCATTTGATGAAATTCCATCTATTACAGCGGGAACTTGCAAAAGGAAATTCTTAATGAATTCTAATTTGACTTAAACTGCTTAATCTGCATCAACAGACAGACCCAAAGGTGCAACAAGATTTTAAAGGTCACTACAGCAATGTCAAAGGTCAAATCAAGGTCACACTATGATGTAGCACACCTACACCCCCTAACCAATGTCCCTACCACCTCTTACAGTTTCCAAGATATAGCCCGGACCAGAATTTATAGGTCAAGTTCACTACAGCAAGGTCAAAGGTCAAATCAAGGTCACACTATGACGTAGCATACCTACACCCCCTAACCAATGTCTCTACCAAGTATCAACTTCCTACACCTTACGGTTTCCAAGATATAGCCCGGACCAGGTTTTATAGGTCAAGTTCACTACGGCAAGGTCAAAGGTCAAATCAAGGTCACACCATGACATTGCACACCCATTACCCCCAACCAATGTCCCTACCAAGTATCAACTTCCTACACCTTACGGTTTCTGAGATATAGCCCGAACAAGATTTTATAGATCAAGGTCACTACGGCAAGGTCAAAGGTCAAATCAACGTCAGACCATGACGTCGCACACCTACAACCCCTAACTAATGTTCCTACCAAGTATCAACTACTTACACCTTATGGTTGCCAAGATATAGCCCAGACCTGATTTTTAAACTCAAGGTCACTACGGCAAGGTCAAAGGTCAAATCAAGGTCAGACCATGACGTTGCACACCTACACCCCCCAACCAATGTCCCTGCCAAGTATGAACTTCCTACACCTTACGGTTTCTGAGATACAGCCCGGACAAACTATTTCCCGCTGCCCACCCACCCCCCATCCGGACACCATGGGTGAAAACAATACCCCGACAGCGCTTAAGGGCTGTGGGGTAAAAATGCAATCATTATACAGAGCATTAATGGACCAAAAGTGACTCTAGTCACATACAATTTAATTTTTTTTTTTTCATTCTTTATACTATTATAAAACATTAACCATGAAAATTTGTCAATAACATTGACCTTTTCTTCACCAAACATCTGATGACACAGAGGGCATCGTGGATAGATCTGTCTGCCTCTTCCAGTACAAGCTTGTTGGAACCTCTCACTAATACTGACACGGTCTTCCCAGCATTCTGAATTCCTGTAATCTGGAGGGACATCCACAATGCTTTACAAGTAACAGCACACGTATTCACAGTAAACACATACCAAAAAAAGGTATCAAAACTAAAATAGAAAGAGGTTTTTGCTAACAAAAACGAGCGGCCCGGATGGAGACTTCGAGATAATAAAGCTGTAGTAGTTGTGGTATGAGACTGTAAGGAGAAGGTAAGCTTTACTGTGTTATGTATCTGATGGGAAAGTGGATTATCTAAAAATTGTATCAGTTGCAGTATTAGACTGTAAGCAGAATAACAGCATTATTAACTGATTATTCACAGATTATTTACTGCAGTAGAATGTTTAGGTTTTACAGGAATTACTTAATTATGTAAGGGGCTACAGTTCTGAAACTTTATTATGTTATGACTGACACAAAACTACATCAAAAACACAGTTAACAAAATGCTCTAAATGTAATACTTTTCAAGTTATAAGTGATTTAGTGCAAGAATACATGAATTTTAATGCATAAAAATTCACAAAAAAAAATAATTAAGACAGATCCAGGTCTGATACTCCCACAAGGGAATCTACTGGTGGCCTAGTACATATATGCAAGATATGAGAAATCCCTGCAATAGTCAATGAGAAAATTGTGATAAAGTGCTGAAACTTTCAGACTTTGGGTGGGGGTACCTCTCTTCTAAGGCTCTGGAGAACAATGAACAGACAGATCTGCATGGATTTCATGATTTATCATCCTCAATAGATAAGTTATCTTTTAAAAAACAGCATGTCTTTGGGTCTTGTAGTTTTGGAGGAAAAGTTGTTCACGCGGACATGTACGCCGCAGAGTGATGCCATAATGTCAACTGACTGACAAGTTAGCGGACATAAAACAGGAATTTTAAGGAAAAAAGGTCATTAAAAGTCTTCCTTACACTTAATGTGTAAAGTTGAACTGATGTCATTGAACAGTAAGTCGGTTGGGTGCTGAAAACCCTCATTTTTACTTCAAAAAGTGGCCATGAGTGTACTTGTATTGGAACTCCAAGGTGGAAAGAAAATTTTCATCTTTAATAAGTTTGTAAAGTTTAACTGAGGTCAGCCCTATAGTTTTAGAGAAAGATCAGAAGGAAAGAAAAATTTGAAAGCCCAAGAAGTTATTCAAGGGAGACCATAATCCAGTGGCGGCGGTGATCAGTCGAACTTACGTGAAAACAATTAATTGGCCCATCAGGGGACAGGACCTCAGCTTTGTCACTTGTTCAAGTCAAACCTACACAGAGGTGACAGCCTGTGATTAGATGCCAGACCTTATAACCCACTAGACCACTGAGGATCTCTGCCATCATGTCAAACATTTCTGCTAATTCAAATACCAGAATTTTTAAAATGAACCAAGTTAAATTTATTATAGACTCAATATACCACATTGCTGTGTCTTAAAAACAAGACAACTGACCTTGACAATCTTCCCGTCTCCCACATGCTCCTCCTGAACTAACTCCGCATTGCCCAAAGTCTCTGCTGTGAAGTGATCCAGACTGGCCACCGGTCTGCAGCCCATGGTCTAATAACATGAGACACTATGTTATAATACACTGGAACCTCTTGTTATCCAGAATAGTTGATCCCTTGCCAAGTGGAATCTCGGAGAATAAGAAAAATACATCGATTTAATCCTAATTCAAGAGAACAGTAAATTTTAATAGAAAAGTCACTTAGTCACAACGTTTACTTCCACTTCAAAATGAATTTTGTCGGATGGATTCAACTATATTTTATTTACTTAACACAGGGTCATTATTGCTATTTCACACTAAAATACCCTATTTTCAAAAATTTCCATTATCCAAAAGAAATTTACCTCTAACCATTATGTTCATATAATAGAGCTTACACCATGCTTATGTATTCAAATCTTGCATCATGAACTCACAGCAAGAGGTTATCTATTTAGGTTAATACACATCAACGAGAGCTGAGAGGTTGAAGGAAATGTAACGGGTAAATATAAGTATGTAACTTCCTGCTATCACACTTAAGCTGTCAAGGGTAAAAGATTAATGCCTTTATTTGAATTTGTTAGTATAACATGCAACAGGGAAATGTTTTTAGTCTATACCAGTGAAAATATTTAAAGACTAGGGTAGGAGACTAAGACATCTTTAGAAGTAAAATTATTGCTATTAATGATCCTTTTCCTGAAATTTAATATTGACAATACACAATTTCCTTTTTGTGAGACTAACATTTTTCCATAATCATAATAGCTTTTGAACTATCAATAACATTACATTACCTTACAAACAAACTCAATATCTTCTCGTTCAACGTCTTTGACCACCATTATTTTCATTTTGGCCAGAAAGTGCAGCGCAAGATCATTTACAGCATCTCTGTAAAAAAAAAAACAAGAAAAAAAAACAAAACAAAAAAAAAACAATTGTGTTTACATCACACTCAGAGAACTCGAAGAGGAAATATTTTTGACTGAATAATGAAAAGATTTTATCTTTTGTTTAATGCCTCAAGATTAATCTTATCTACGAATCTTTTATAAGAACAGTTTTGCATGGACAACCTTCCCATCTACATTTTTTATTTTCAATTCCAGCCCATCCCTACATTATACTCTGAAAATTTGGTATCTTTTTGATCACATTAAAGTATGAAATGAATTTAAAACATAACATACTGTAGCAAAGATTTAAGGTGAAGTATCAGGTGCCAAAGTAAAAACTGTAGAAACATGGTTGCACTGGTAATTACCTTAGGATTGATTTCTGGATAAGTAGCACATTGCAGCCAGCCTTCTTAATCTGTTTTACAATGTTCAGAATATACTGCCGTTCTTCTCTCAGCACTCGATCCATTTGTGTGTAGTCAGAGACAATGACCTTTAAACAAAATCAAATCTTAACATATATAACTTCAAGCCTACACAGAAACTTGTGGGCAAAAAAAAAAATGTGTCCCAAATCATTTAAAAATATCCCCTTTCTCAAATAATTTTACACATTGCTGCACAACCAATAAAATTTTCGGAAAATTCGGAGTATATTGAAACATTTCTTGAAATCTGTCAACAGTAAAACCAAGCTAGAGGAGCTAATGTGTTAAAATACTGTTTCAAGGAAACCTTGTGTTAAATGCAGATCCTACAACCAAATTATTTTATATTTCTATTCTTGAAAAACTAACCTGATTTTCCATATCAGTTTTGGGTGGAGAAATACAGAACTGTATCAGCCCAACTTTGGCCTTTTCTATCTTGTTTGGGCCCCCATAGCCAGCTGTTTTCTGGTTGAACACTAATCCATCAATTAACTCCGTATCTTCTACAGTTCCCCTGAAATAATAAATCATGGTCAGTAAAATATACGGTTATAACTTTTCAAAAGTATAAACATTAAACAGGTATTTTTGAGAAATTACAAAACTTTCCACTTAATACAAGTAAAAAAGTTATGCATAACAACTTGGCACTCAGTATTTCTATATCATTTTTTTCACCATTTTTCTTTAATATATCAGCTAATTTTATATCCCAACATAATATTCAAAGTGGCTACATGTGTTTGTCTGATAACATATTGCAAATAACATTGTAAAGCTTGCATGTAACTTTATAACTAGGTAAAGATGGCCAAATATTACAAGCATTACAACACCCAAGTATTTTCTAAGCTAACTGGAGTATGTCAGTTTCAAAAGTAGCCAGCCTCGGCATACAGGAACCCCAGCCCACAGGATCAGCAAAATGGGCAACAATATTAAGATTTGGAAAACCCCAAGGATCAATATCAATTGTAACAACCTTCATATACGTGTGTAGTTGAAGGAGGGGGAAATGAACAATTGTGTAGACATTTTGTCTGTAGACTACTGACAAAGACCTAAAACATGTAACAGTATTGCCACTGCAACCAGATACTTCGTCAAACCTAATCAGCTGTAGATTCTCTTTGGTTAAACCTATCGTGAAAATTTGGCGAAAATCCAAGCCTGTGGAATAAGGCTGGGGAACACCCACATGGTTTAAGATCGAAATATCTTAAAAGCATTACCATGGCAAAAGCAATTGCCACATACTCCTCACAACCTAATCAGCCACAGATCCCCAGGGCCAAATATATCCTGAACATTTAGTTAAAAAACTAAGTATGGATGTAGTCTTGGGTTGTGGAACACCCACAAAGACCAAAAATTCTTAAAAGCAATGTCAGATAGTTGCCACGGCTAGATCTTTGGTTCAAGATATCGAGAAAATTTGATGACAATCCATACATGGGTGTAGGCTTTGAAACACCCAAAAACTTTATCCCATCCACTGCCACCAGGAAGCAAAAGATCCACTCATATTAATATATTATTTTCAGGGCTGTGACAGGTGCTTAAAAATGGCCCCGAGTACTCGCCCTCTGACAACCGACCCGAATTTGAGTAATCGCAAGATTTAGTACCTACCATTAGCAGTCTTCTGTAAACAAACCGGAAACAAAACTTTTGAAATAAAAATGTCTTTTATTTAACCAGATATTATACAATATGGAGTAAATTGTAGGTTTTTAAGCGAAAACTACAACTTTAATTGATATTATGTGACGTATATGCAGAAATGAAGCATATTTTACATAAACATTCATTTACGCAGGCGATAATACAATACCCTGTGAGTAACCGAGTAGTGAAAATGGACGCGAGTAGTACCAAATACTGACATGTCTATTAAGGCTCGAGTAACCGTTTGCAGCCTTAATTGTTTTATAATATTTTTCTTTCAATTTTAATGCTTTATTATACAGAAGAATAGAATACAAAAACACACCCCAGCTTTTTGATGATTTTGATATCCCTGAGGTCCACATTGGTGTCTTTTGAAGGGTCAATAACTTTCATAACAGCATCCACACACAATGGGGAGAGAATATTTGAAAACTGAGACACCACCTACAAAAAGCATGTTAAAATACGATTACTTAATAAATCCCTTAGTACAAATGCATACACTTTTAACTTTACAGACACGTTACGCACACACTGTACAATGTTTAAAACAAATATCTAAAGAATAAATCATCCTTTAATTAATATTTACTGTATCTCTGTTGGGGGCTCCCTTGTTATGGGTGTATTCATTTCATTAACTTTTAAAGCTTAAAAAAAAACAAGAGGAGAGTGCCCGTGAACGGGCACTGTGTCAGCTGACTGAGTGTTTTTGATTTGTGAAGGTGATTAGAGGACAGAATAATTATCCGGAAAAGGGCTGTACAGAAATACAGTAAATGGTAACTGAACAGCAAGTTCGAAAGAAATTCCGAAGCTGACAGAAGGATAAAAAAGTTGTGCCCTGTAAATGGTATTATGAAGGAAAATAACAAGGTAATTGTTTAAGTGTAAAAAATAGGTTAAAACATATTTAAAGAAATACTACGAATGCAATATCCTCGTTCAACCTTGAAGAAGGGGTCCAAGGTCAAATCTAACCACACAAATATATTCCCAGCCCATGATTTCCTATGCTTTACCATTCCAAACCTCTAGGACCAATTATAAATGAGTTATAAACACTTTTAAGCTTGGCTGTCCTCATTTGACCTTGAAGGAGGGGTCCAAAGGTCAAATCTGACCATACCAAAAGATTCCGAGCCAATGATTTCCTATGGGATGGTTTACCATCCCAAATCTCTGTCACCAATAATAAGCGAGTTGTAGGCACTTTCAATTTTCGCTATCCTCATTTGACCTTGAAGGAGGGTTCCAAGGTCAAATCGGACCATATCAACAGATTCACAGCCCATGATTTCCTGTCTGTTTACCATCCCAAACCTCTGGGACCAATAATAAGCGAGTTATAAGCACTTTTAAGTTTGGCTATCCTTGTTTGACCTTGAAGGAGGGGTCATTGAAGGTCAAATCTGCATTTTATGGTTATTAATATATACTGCAAACTTAAGAAAGCTAGCTATAATATTTTTTTTCATCAGAGCAGTAATGGTGAAATCTCTCTCTACACACTGCGGCTATCCAGTCGATACAATGATTTACTCAACAGTGAGAACCTGAAAGTAGCTATTGCTCAGCTATGCCATGACATAGAGGTCTGCAATTTCACTATGTTATAGCTGACCAAAAATTCTGTGAATAACATATTTAACAAATTACTCTAAATGTAATAGTTTTCAAGTTACAACTGATTTACTCAACAGTGAGAACCTCAAATGAACTATTACTCAGCTATGCAATGAGCTACATGTCTGAAATTTTACTATGTTATAGCTAACCCAAAAGTAGGTGAACAACATATTTAAGCAAACTACTGTAAATGCAATAGTTTTCAAGCTACAACTGATTTACTCAATAGTGAGAACCTGAAAATAGCTATTGCTCCGCTATGCCATGAGCTATAGGTCTGTAATTTCACTATGTTATAGCTGACCCAAAAGTAGGTGAACAATATATTTTAACAAAATACTCCAAATGCAATATTTTTCAAGTTATAGCTGATTTACTCAACAGTCAGTACCTGAGAATAGCTATTGCTCAGTTGTGCCATGAGCTATAGGTCTATAATTTCACTATATTATAGCTGACCCAAAAGTAGCTGAATAACATATTTGCACAAATTTCTGTAAATGCAATAGTTTTCCAATTATAACTGATTTACTCAACAGTGAGAACTTCAAAGTAGCTATTACTCAGCTATGAAATGAGCCACAGGTCTGAAACTTCACTATGTTATAGCTGACCCCAAAATAGGTGAATAACATATTGAAACAAAATACTCTAAATGCAATAGTTTTCAAGTTATAAGTGATTTACTCAACAGTGATAACCTAAAAGTAGCTATTACTCAGCTATGCCATGAGCTACAGGTCTGAAATTTTACTATGTTATAGCTGGCCCAACAGTAGCTGAATAACATATTTATACGAAATTCTCTAAATGCAATAGTTTTTGTAAGTTACAAGTGATTTTACTCATGATGGAAGTTACTGAAAAGCCCAAAAGTAGCTATTACTCACTTCGCTATTGAGACAGACACCCAACTTACTCACCATATTGTAGCTATGAAAAAAGTAGCTGAATAACATATTTTAACAAAATGCTCTAAATGCAACACTTTTCAAGTTATAAGTGATTTACTCAACAGTGATAACCTAAAAGTAGCTATTACTCAGCTATGCCATGAGCTACAGGTCTGAAATTTTACTATGTTATAGCTGACCCAAAAGTAGCTGAATAACATATTTATACGAAATTCTCTAAATGCAATAGTTTTCAAGTTATAAGCGATTTACTCAACAGTGATAACCTAAAAGTAGCTATTACTCAGCTATGCCATGAGCTACAGGTCTGAAATTTCACTATGTTATAGCTGCCCCAAAAGTAGCTGAATAACATATTTATACGAAATTCTCTAAATGCAATAGTTTTTAAGTTACAAGTGATTTTACTCATAATGGAAGTTACTGAAAAGCCCAAAAGTAGCTATTACTCACTTAGCTATTGAGACAGACACCCAACTTACTCACCATATTGTAGCTATGAAAAAAGTAGCTGAACAACATATTTTCACAAAATGCTGTAAATGCAACACTTTTGAAGTTATAAGTGATTTAGTGCATGATTTCATGAATTTTAATGCATTAAAAATTATTAAAAAAATTTATTAAAAAAAAAGTAAGACAGATCCAGGTCTCATACTCACACAAGAGAATCTACCTCTGGCCTAGTACATATATGCAAGATATGAGAGAAATCCCTGCAATAGTCACTGAGAAAATTGTGATAAAAAGTTGAAATTTTCACACTTTTGGTGGGGGTACCCCCCTTGTAATGTCTCTAGCAAACAGACGAACAGACAGATTTGCATGCCTTGAACAATTTTTCATCCTCAATAGATAAGGTATCTTTTAAAAAAAACAGCATGTCTCTAGGCCTTGTAGTTTTGGAGAAGAAGTTGTTCACGCGGACGCGTACGCCCACGCCGCAGAGTGATGACATAATGTCAGCTGACTGACAAGTCAGCTGACATAAAAATAATACAAAGAGCATCAGACATTCTACCTTTGAATTAAGTGATGTGGTTGCACTTTTCAGTAAAGCTTCTCTATCACTCAGCTCTAATGGTGTTGCCATAGAGCCCAAAATCTCCACAGACTTGGCTGATGCCTTCTGGAAGGCTTCCGATATGGTTGTGGGGTGAATTCCTGCATCAAAGTTACAAAATAACATCACATTTGAAGACAACTGATGAATGTAATATTATTATGTTTTGCATGTTTTATCATTTATCAGAGCTGTAACCAAATGCTGCTTTCCACTTGTGTTGGGGCAATTAAACTTTCCAAAAACTTTTGGGGGCACAAGCCTACATTTAAATGTGACATCAATGTACCTGAACATTTACTAAAACAATAAACTGTCCTCCTGTTAAAGGTTTTCCTTGATCTAGAAAAGGCAGAATTAACCACATAATAGTAGTAAAACTTTGTGAACAAGGAAAAGTTTATTCTAAAGTGTTTTACTAATGAAAACTTACTTTTACAAAATTACACTTTTCAGTACCAACTTGAAATTCTTCGATGTTTCGCATGATTGACTGATAAAATGTTCATGACAGATTGCATGAAGTCATTTTAGCACTAACCTTTATAGAGCAGTTTTTGAGAAGCATCCAGCAGACTGCCTGCAATTACACACACTGATGTGGTGCCATCTCCAGCCTCCACATCTTGAGCCTTTGACAGTTCCACTAACTGTAAACAGTAAACGCATATATATGAAGAGATAATGGTTAACGATAATGACTCAAGAGTATCTGAAATAATCTGAGGTTAGTACTCAGGCAATTATCCTTCACATTCAAACTTTTCACACCGACAGAGTTCTGTTTAGTGTTCACTCCATATTTTTACTTAATGAACAAAATCCACACACACACAAAAAAAAGGCTTCTAAAGGAACCCTCTACCTTTACGGGGAAAACCCTGGTCTCAATACAGAAATTTTATTGTGTAAAAAAACTCATACACAATCTACCATTTTTTTCCTTTTCCTAAAAACATACTTTGTCTTTTTCGAACTTGTGAACATATCAAATATTACCAAAACTTTAAAGGTTATGAAATACACTTCTATCAGTGCAATCTATTCCATCAAAATGCTTTATAACTGTGTACTAAATACAAGATCAGACACAATAAGTAATCAGGGTAAAGTGTATTCTGTTAAAAAACATTATTACAGTGAACATATCAAACTTAAATCTCTGTACATACCATCTTTGCAGCAGGGTGCAACACTTGCATTTGCTGTAATATTGTTGCTCCATCATTTGTGATGGTTACAGATCCATTTCCTTCCTGAATCTATAAAGCAGATATGAATAGTCCTCTTCAAATAAATGTTGAATAAAAGGAAATAATGTACTCAAAAGTTCACCCTGATTCAGGATATAGCTAACTTTTTCATTCTCGTGTTAATTGTAAAGAAAAGGCATTTGGTAACAATTCACAATTTCACTGGACTTTAATCGGTAAAATATTGTAAAATATTATCAGAATTCAGTAATTTCATGAAATTTTTCAATATTGCTGACCAAATAATTTATTTCACAAAATCTTTGAAACATTCAGGAATTTCGTGAAAATACTGGTTACAAACAGTAGAACCTCAATTATCCAAACCTAGTGGGAGACATACAATCGGGTCGGATAAGCGGGGGGTTCGGATAGGTTAAATGGAGTCACGTTCGTCCGAAAACTGGGGTAGTGTGGGCGATAATACGTAAATTTTAGGTTTTAGCAGAAAAATGGGGATGAGGCATTATATTACAGTATTATATGACAACTAAAACTAGTTTTGCAGTGTTTTCATTGCTCCCGTCATTTTAAAGCATTAACTACACTTTAAAGTAACATTTTGTGGACTTGAGTTGAGTGTGTTTGGACTGGTACATGCATTAAAGACGTTTTATTGTCGATAAACGTCGTTGTACATTTTGCAAATCGAAAAACTCCGGGAGATTATAAATTGTAAAATCCCCAAGTAAAACACCCCTTCAGTAACTGGATACATTCGGATGGTAATGCATTGTATTCTTTTAATACATGTCAGTCTGTGAATCAACCTACTCCATTAGATTATAAACTGCAAACCGAATCAAACAGGCATTCAGTGATTGGCGCATTACTTATCAAAGAAGTTGTGCAGCAGGTTTGTGTAAATGAATTGATACCTCCCCAATTGAAACAATGGTATTAAAGATCAAAGAAGTTAGGCATTTCTGTGGACAATACATTTTATAAAGCATTAGAATTAATGGTTTCCGAGAATGTGTAAAATGCTGTATTATCGCTCATGGTGGACCGTGCTTTTAAACTGAATGTAGGGAGACAAGGTTTCGGATCAATTAATCCGGAGATTCGGATCATAGAGGGCCGGATAATTGAGGTTCAACTGTATATACTCCTTCCATAAAGTGAAGAGGTCCTGGGTGGCCTAGTGATCAGCAAGTTTGGCATCTAATCAGAGGGTTTCACCTCTGTGGGTTCCACTCCCACAAGTGGCAATGCTTAGGACCTGTCTCAATATGACCCTGGCTGTTGAACAGGACGCAAAACCCCAACTTTGACTTTGCAAAAAAGGGAAACTTTGAAATTCACACTAATAGGAAGTTTAGCTCATGAAAACCACAAAATAGCAGTTCAGTTCCAAGAAATTACTATGAAAGTATTAAAATCTATCAAAATGTGGGGGTAAAAGTTAATAATTTTTATCCAGATTAAGGGTAAATTTTCAATTTTTAAGTATTCCCTCAGCTACATATGCTGACATGCAAGGTGCCAGTTGTAAAGTGACATCCTGGTATTCTTGTGAAATGGTTTCAGTAAATTGAAATCAATACTGCTACTGACTTGACTAGTGGGTTTCCAGAGGGGGAGGCTGTGGGTTTGTGTCACCTGAAACTTTGTGTTGTGATACATAGCAAGTCATGGGGCCTGGTTTCTAGTAACTGTTAGGCATGTGCAGTAGTAGGTTGACGGGTCTAAAGCCTGGCTATTTGGTTTTCCCTTATAACTATCCTGGTAGAGTATAGGTCTATGGAGTCAGAGGTTGTTCATTCAAATTCCCAGGACACCTTGTTCTGTGACAATAATTTAAAACAAAACTTCACGCTTTTGCGCATGTGAAAGCAAATATATACTATTTATAAAAAAATTCTAACCATTTTGTCCATTCCACGTGGCCCTAAGCTTGTTCGGATAGCATCAGCAACAGCTGAAACACAAATATAACAAGAATTTATACACACATAGGGATTGGAACTTCAATGACTGACAAGTCAGCTGACATAAAAATGTGGTTTTAAAACTTTAATTAAGGCTTTGATAGGTTACTCAGTAGTGGTAAAGACAGTAAAATAGCATCAGGGATGCCCGTACCCCACAGTCTGTGGAAATAGTTTTCAACAACATGACATATAGAAGTAGTGAAAGAGTACAAAGACAGGAATACTTTCAGCACAGTGTCACTTATATAAAGGTACAAATAATGTTTAAGTAGAGAAAATAACATCAAAGAGAAAGAAAATGTATGTAAAGACTAGACATAGGACGCCCTGTTGATAGTAGATGCGAATAGAAACAGGATAGCATAGAAGAACACACATTATCATGTGTAATGTCCACCCCATGAACCTTTTGCCAAAATTGTACAGTAGTCTTACAAGACCCTGTTTCATTTGTAAAATATATCAATGATGCTTAAATATTTATTAGTGTAGATGTAAATTATTTCAGCTTCATGCCTTTTTGCATTGGTTGGGTCGAAAATTTTGACGAAATCACTCTATCTTGCACGGTTAAGAATATAGAAGCAAATTCCTGTTTTTCTATTTTTGGCAAAAATTCAAAAAATCAAAATGGCCACCATTTTTGGGGAGGGGAAAATTTTTTGAAAATTGCAAGGATACATTCCTTACATACCCTGTGGGTTGAAAATTTCGACGAAATCACTCTATCTCGCACGGTTAAGGAGATAGAAGAAAATTTGTTTTTTTTTGCCATTTTTGGCAAAAATTCGAAAATTCAAAATGGCCGCCATTTTTGGGGAGGGGAAATTTTTTTGAACATTGCAAAGATTACATTCCTTAGATACCCTGTGGGTCGAAAATTTCGACGTAATCGCTCTATCTCGCACGGTTAAGGAGATAGAAGCAAATATGTGTTTTGCCATTTTTGGCAAAAATTCGAAAATTCAAAATGGCCGCCATTTTGGGGGAGGGGAATTTTTTTTGAAAATTGCAAAGATTACATTCCTTAGATACCCTGTGGGTCGAAAATTTCGACGAAATCGCTCTATCTCGCACGGTTAAGGAGATAGAAGCAAATTTGTGTTTTGCCATTTTTGGCAAAAATTCGAAAATTCAAAATGGCCGCCATTTTGGGGGAGGGGAATTTTTTTTGAAAATTGCAAAGATTACATTCCTTAGATACCCTGTGGGTCGAAAATTTCGACGAAATCGCTCTATCTCGCACGGTTAAGGAGATAGAAGCAAATTTGTGTTTTGCCATTTTTGGCAAAAATTCGAAATTCAAAATGGCCGCCATTTTTGGGGAGGGGAAAATTTTTTGAAAATTGCAAAGAGTACATTCCTTAGATACCCTGTGGGTCGAAAATTTCGACGAAATCGCTCTATCTTGCACGGTTAAGGAGATGGAAGGAAATTTGTGTTTTGCCATTTTTGGCAAAAATTCAAAAATCAAAATGGCCGCCATTTTTGGGGAGGGGAAATTTTTTTTGAAAATTGCAAAGAGTACATCCCCTAGATACCCTATGGGTCGAAAATTTCGACGAAATCGCTCTATCTCACACGGTTAAGGAGATAGAAGCAAATTTGTGTTTTGCCATTTTTGGCAAAAATTCGAAAATTCAAAATGGCCGCCATTTTTGGGGAGGGGAAATTTTTTTGAAAATTGCAAAGAGAACATTCCTTAAATACCCTGTGGGTCGAAAATTTCGACGAAATCGCTCTATCTCGCATGGTTTAGGAGATATGAGCACATTTGCCTTTTTCAGTATTCAAAATAGCTAATTACTCATTTATTTAATTAATTACTCACTCATCTATGAAGCAATTCCCCCCAAAAGCAATCCCATACAAGCTATTAACCCAATGAACCTCCATACCAAATTTCAGAAAGCTAGGCTTAATAGCATTCCTTAAAATGTCTGGAAACCAAAGAGCTACTCAAAAGTAGCAAAGTAGCTATTACTCAGTTAGCTATAGAGCTATCATCACCAAAAGCAATCCCATACAAGCTATTAACCCAATAAACCTGCATGCCAAATTTGGTAAAGATAGGATAAGAACTGTTGCCTCAAATGTCTGGAAACCAAGTGGGACGCCGGACGCCGGAAAAAGCAAAAATAATATGTCCACCCCCCAGTGGGGTGGACATAATAAAGTACTAAAACAAGACAATTCAATAGCAAGATGATAGCATTAATAGCATTAATCAGTAAACGAAAAAATATGAAGCTGTAAAATTTATTAATTGGTGAATAGCTGTCAATGGAAATAGCATAAGTATGTAAAAGTGCACATAATAATCAGTTGCAGTAATCCATATATCCTTGTCATAAGAGAAAGATGTCTCAAATATGGCAGCTGAACACACTTGGGCAGAGCAAAAAGGTTGCACCATGATGCACACATACATTTACATACAGCCCCTAACCAATGTCCCTACCAAGTGTCAACCTTCTACACCTTATGGAATCCAAGAAATAGCCCACATAAGATTTTATAGGTCAAGGTCACTATGACAAGGTCAAAGGTCAAATCAAGGTCACACCATGACAATGCACACCTACACCTCCTAACCAATGTCCTTACCAAGTATCAATTTGCTACACCTTACCGTTTCCAAGATATAGCTTGAACAAGATTTTAAAGGTCAAGGTCACTACGGCGAGGTCAAAGGTCAAATCAAGGTCACACCATGACGTTGCACACATACAATCTCCCACCAATGTCCCTGTTAAGTATCAACATTCTGTACCTTGCTGTTTCTGAGATAACACCAGGACAAGATTTTACAAGTCAAGGTCACTACGGCAAGGTCAAGCGTCAAATCAAGGTCACACCATGACAAGGCACACCTATACCCCCTAACCAATGTCCCTACCAAGTATCAACTTCTTCACCTCACTGTTTCCGAGATATAGCCCGGACAAGATTTTATAGGTCAAGGTCACTATGGCAAGGTCAAATCAAGGTCAGACCATGATGTTGCACACTTATACCCCCAAACCAATGTCTCTACCAAGTATCAACTTTCTACACCTTACGGTTTCTGAGATACAGCCCGGAGAAACTTTTTCCCGCCGCCCGCCCACCCGCATACCATGGGTAAAAACAATACCCCGACAGCCCTTAAGGGCTGTGGGATAAAAACTGGTTACTGGGGCTTTGAAATGATCAAAATCCCGTATTTCGTATGCTTGTTATAACTGGCACTGAAAATTTCTCTCGGTGTACATGAATCAGAACTTGTAACTGGAAATGGCTTTCGCGAGATATTATTAAGTGTGTAAACATGACTTTCACAAAATATGTATATTTTTTGTCGTTTTGGTATCAGCCATTGGTAAGCCTTAAATGATGCATTTTCAATCACCGGTTCCCAAATATTCTTTGCAGATTTTCATTATTTATACTAGCAACAAATGAAATTATCGTTCACACCACTAACAATAAGCCTGTAATCAAGTCTATTCATAAAACCAACTACTATAGAGGGAATACATGTCAATTGCCTAAGAATTTTCTGATTGGTGGGGGCTAATTGGTTAATTGCATTTTCCCTAATTTGTATGGTGGAGTTCCAAGTAACAAGGAGGTGCGAGTGTCAATGGATTATGAGGCATCTTATTGCATTTCACTTGGCAGATTTACCTTAGAAAATTAGTAATTGTCTAATTTACACAGGTTTCTTGGGTCAAGAACACAGGTATTGTGTTTGTTTGAAATTACAACAGATTGTTGTAATAACGGTAATATATTGCGGTAACGGTAATATATATTCGGGTATTTATAGGTTATTACTATTATCACTAGCAGTAGTAATTTTGTAGTTTAAAACTTGGGTTTCTGGGAATATTTATATTTCGTATCTGTAATACAGCAGGGTTTCAGATTCGCGTCGGCCATCGACCGAATTTTGCAACAAAACCCCCAATTTAAATGGAATATTAGGACACATTGTCCGAGTCGTATCCGTGGGCGATAATAGAAGATCTAGCCGTCTTTTTATTTACAAAATATGAAGTCGTGTTACAACCCTAAAATCTCGCGAGATCTACGTGATTTTTATCACAGCAAGGTCTAGACGTCTTTTATGAAATCTCGTGACAAGCCACGTGACCTACAAGGAAATCCCAGGGGAAATCCGTGTCCTCATATCTTCTCATGAATATTAATGACTTGGGTGCTGTGGCCGTGAGTTCTTGAGTTTAAAGTATTTGATCTTCGTCTATGCTTCCATTTTATAAAATATTGCAAGGAAATCCCATGGATAATCTGTGTCTTCATATCTTCTCATGAATATTAATTATGGTCGTCTGGTATTTTCATGTAATTGGAGTTTTTGTGATAGTGTTTTCTGTAGGTTTCCGCATAAATTTTATTGTAATATTGTGAATTTTTGCTTTGATTAATATTTCTTTTTATTAATAATTGCATGATGTCTTAATGAAAAATAATACTGAAAATCAAGTTTACTGGTGATTGGTGCTTGGAACTTTGATTTTCATGTTATAAATGTATGCTTAAACTTAAAGAAAATTGTGTTTTTCGTTGTTATACCATGATACCATGGCATTATAATATATATTAATGTATTTGAAGTTTTCTTTTGATGAAAAATATTTTAAAAACTTTAAATTCAGAGCACCTGTAAACAGCTTCATGACATATGAAAACTCCAAAGTAAATGTTTTTGATCGCCCTTGGCTTTCAAAATCTTTTTGGCTTTAAAATGTGAATTAAAATTTAAGAAAAAAAAAATCTGTCAATTATATACAAATTTCGATTCACTGAAAAAAAAAACAACCAGATTGAAAGTTTATTTGCTGTAATGTTTACTGCCAGTGGACATTTTAATAGCATGAAAACCTCATGGATCACCATACTTAATTTGGTTCTATGGCCGTGAGTTCTCATTTCAGTAATACATGATCACTGAACATCATAAAGACTTTTTAACATTTTAACTAAAATGAGATTTTTATTATGATTCAGCAAATTTTACTTTATCTCCCATTCATATAGGGCCATTGACTTTAATGACTTAATCAGTGTTCACGCTTAAGGAAAATATGGAGGTGGTCCGAAGGACCTTCAACTCTGAAAATGTAAAGGTCCGAACCTAAACTAACAAGTCCAAAGTTTATTTACTGTTTAAGTGAGTTTGTATGTCTATTGCTAAGGAGTTGATATTTCACAAATTAAGATAAAAAACAGTTCATAGTTCATTCACTCATTTTTACTTTCGACAAAGTCATTAAAGTACCAGAATTGAATGTTTAACTTTTGATTAGCTCAAATGCCCAAAAATGGCTCTATAAGTAGTACAAAACATTGGATTATTGCCTTGATCATACAGAATCCAGGGGCATGACTTCTCCCAGGAAGCCTGAAATTCCCTTTTCCTGGTATTTTTTTAAAATACCGGAAGCAGGGTCAGCGAAGTACCTCTAAAATATGGAGTCCAACGGACCACATGTCCTCCGAAAAATGGAGTCCCAATCATTTTTTTCTGAGTACAATGTTTGTGTTAGGGTTATGAAACGTCGGGTACCTTGTACCTTATGGCTCATCAAAAAAGGTGTACCACTGTATGAAAATTGGGTGAAAGTAATAATTTTTCTCCCATAATTCAGATACATTTAAATATATAGAAGCACTATCCAATTTCCTTTATACTGATAAATAATATTCATCTGTCCATAAATAAATTTTAAAAATATTTTAGAAAACTGAACCCTAGTGAACAAACTTCATTTTAGTGCAATTAGATTGAAATTTATTTTGTTTGATTATTTTATTTCAGGTACAAATATGGCATTGATACTGTTTGAAAGACAAAAATTTGAAGTTTTTCTTGCTTTTTCTTTCACAAAATTTCATGGGTAGTTCCAGAGATATATTTTTTTTTGCTACAACACCTGTAAATATTTTCGAATGTTACAGCTTTTATTTTCCGGGCAACTTTCCGGGGTTAAATATCAAGAGTTTCTGAGATTTAGTAAAATAGTGTCTCCCACGAAATTCACCGTTCTGGCTTGTTGTTTCGACTGTTTCCGTGCAGACTTCAGGCTTTCTTTCGATATATAACGTTTTGAGTAGATTTGCTAGTGTACGAAATATCTCGCTTGACAATATGGTGGACTTAAACAACTTGGTTGATCAAAACCAGTTAATTTTAAAATATAAATATTTCGTTTTAAAGTATTTACCATCCATCTAAACCTTACAGTTCTTCTGCAGAACGTTTTTCAATGGGCGATAATCGGGGATTTTCGACAGTCCGTCGGACCTGTAAGTACTAAAACTCGTCGGTCCTTCTGCAATATTGGCAGTCGCGGACCCGCGGGACGGCGTTGAGTTCGAACACTGGACTTAATTTTAGCAACCTGTAGAATGAAAATTTGATTGACAAGAATTCTGTCCTAAATTCTTCGAAAATGTCCTAAACGTTTTCCTAGACTTAGGACATAATGTCCGGCCGGACTTTTCATGTAGCAGAATCACTGTACAGTAATACGATTTAATTTAGATTTGCTGTGTATTATTGTATTTGTATTGCTTGATATTTTATATTAGATTTAATAAATTTATATTAATACAGTGTTATTAATAAGTTGTTGCATTAAATCTAAAGATTTTATTGGTATTATTCTCTTGCGAAGATTAAGGTCAATCTTCCTCCGTTAGGATTTAGGAGTCAGGTCAATGAACTCAGGCAATTTTAAGGTTGTTGCGTAACATATTGGTGATTAAAGTTTTGTCCTAACAAATTGTTAGGTGGGGGCTCGGAGCTGGGATTTGTTATAAATCTTTTAGGGCGTAACCTTCACATTTTGGGGTGCTCGTCCGGTGTACCACGAAATCCTCCCCCCCGGAAATCCTCCCCCCCGGGGGGGAGGATGTCCTAGGATATCCTCCCCCGGGGGGTAAATTTCCTAGGAAATCCTCCACCCCGGGGGGGAGGAACTCCTAGGAATATGACCCCCCCCCACCAGGAAATAACCCACCCCGGGGGGGAGGATTTCGTAACAGATCTTCTAGGAAATCCTCCCCCCCCCCCCCACCATACTGTAGCTACACAAATTTTGTATTAAAAAAACTGAAAATCAACAGTGTCAGCTAGATCTTGTGTATTCTGAATTTTGTCAATGTACTATTGCAGAAGTGGATAAATATATAAATTACAAATCTCAAGGAAAGATGTTACGTAAAAAATTTAAAAGTTATAAACCATTTTGGAATAGTGAATTAACTAGCTTATGGAAAGATATGTGTCATAAGGAAAGGTCAGCTCGATGTTTAACAAGTAATTTACAACATAAAAAATCATTAAGAATGAAATTTTCAACTGCAAGAAAAACATTTGACAAAAGACTCCGATATTATGAGAGGCAATATAACAAAAATATTATTGCAAATATAGAAACTGTAAGTTCTTCAAATCCCAGGGAATTTTGGCAAAAAATAAAAACACACTGTCAGTGTAATAAAAAATTTATCTATCTATTTATTAACAAAATGAAAAATTTTATGGAACCCCACTTTAAATGCATACTTTTGTCAGTGGCATACTTTCTGTATTATTTTCTGGATTTTTACTGTTGTTGGTAACTCCCATAGAACCCTGAAATGTATATTTTGCATATATATCATTGAGTATAATTTTAATAATGAGCAGTTAAATGGATTGGAAATAATCAAATCAATCTGAATACATTTATATAAGGGACAGCCCAAATAGTATTCATAAGGGATATAAACTGAACAAATTAGAATATTAATATGATTATATGTCTTAATTTTCAGTTACCTTTTTATGACTAAGTTAGATTCATGTAACCTAAGCCTTTGATGATATATTTTTTTTAAATTGAAGCCCCCTTCTTGCCCCTTCTTGTTTATTGTTGTATGCTTTACATTCTCCTATGAATTGATCAAAGTGTAACAGTTATCCTGTCTTCACTTTGGAAGGATTACAAGTGCAATTGCCCCTACATTGTTAAAAGTACTTCACATAATCTGCTACCTACTCAGGTCTTTGATTTCTACTCCTGTTCAGGCTTCGTAAAAAAAACAACAAAGCCTGGAATGGTTTTGTTTATTGCATCAAAGTTGCTTCAACTGTCTTTCCCATAATTTCCTACCTGTTCAGGCCTTTGAAACCTAATCCTCCTATAGCTACTTTAAAGAACAAAGCTAACTGTTTGATATATTTATGGTGTATAATTGCAATTTCTTCCAGATTTTTGTGTATAAATACCAGGGGAAAATGACCAAAATCATATCATTTTATAATCTCATTGGAGTATTATGTAAAATGGATGCTGAAAAGGACAATTTCACAAGTTCTGAGGAAGGGAAACAAAATTTGGTTTCTAACACAGACAAGTTTGTCAAATTTAAGGAAGATACAATTCTTGTTTTCAATTATGTGGCTAATCAAAAGTATCCTGAGGGGATGTCTAGAGACCAAAAGAAGGAGTTCAGGAGGAAATGTAAATGTTACACCATCAAAGATGGAGTGTTGTATTATGTGGGCTTTGGCAAGAAAGGTAAAAAATATATTTAAATCTTGTGTATTTATGTCTTGTGTATTTCTTCTTATTTCATGTAATCTGTGCATTATTACCTAATTATGTAAACCCAACTTGCCAATCATTGTTCTACACTTTGGGTTAACTGAGAAACTTGAGCTGAATAGATTTTTCAATATAAAATTTTTTTCAACAGGCGGGGGGGAGGATTTCCTGGTGGGGGGGATGATTTCCTAGGAAAGTCTCAGGGGGATTTTCAGGGGGGGAGGATTTCCTTTTACACCGGGATTTGTAAATCTGTTAGGGCGCAACCTTCACAAGATGACCTAAGCTCTTTTGGTCAATGACCATGTCAGTGAACTCAGTGCAAACCTGCACTACAATATTGGTCATTGAAACTTGGTTTTATACATTTTGGCAGATTGTGTACATGTTGCTTTGGAGTTAAAATAGAATTGTGAGGAAATTATCAACAAAATCAAATGAATTGCTTCTTATGCCATATGTTTTGAAAATAAATTGCAATTTTCTTCTTTGAACTAGCAAGATTTAATGGTATTGAAAGTTCTTTGAGATTTATTCTGATAGATCAGGTACTTCCTAAAAGTTGGACAAAAGCGGCGATGAAAAAAAGTTTTTCTTTAAAATGATACATTTATCATTTCTGTAGTTGAATCAGATACTTGGATATCACTTGTCAAACTCTTTATTTTGGGATCATACAATGGTTTGTTTGAAAATAAATTTTTATCCATGCAATGTGAAATTTTGTTTATCTTTAATTGCTTGTAAATCTTTCAATACATAACCAATTTTTACAATTAAAACACCATTGGAAAGTTTATTGCGTTGAGTTCAACGGTTATGTCTTTGTTTTGTATAGTATTGTGCAAAAATTATTTAATTTTTAAAGTTTCTGAAATAACCAACAGATAGCATGAAAACTGGGTCAGTAACCCTGTGACATATAACCTGTGACATTCTAAATTAAATGAATGCAACAAATATTTTTTAGCATTTTTTGTGGACATTTTCTTCATAATTCAGCATAAATAATGCCTAAGTATTTTATAGTTGTGGAGAACTTAATGTAAACTCGTTTTATCACATACTTTATTGATCTTTTTTATTAAGTAGCATGAGTACTGGTGCAACTGACATATATGCATAAAATTTATGTCACACCAGTTTTTTAACAATGAAAAACGTACCCTGGTGACTGTGGGGAACAGACAAAAGCCCCCCCTGACATAACCCTCCCTTTTTTAAATGGTAGGACACAAGCCCCCCCCCCCCCCCGAACTGTTTCCTGATTACTTATATTTCCTAATACCCACTATTTCTGGTCAAATTGTAATTCATGATACCTCTAATTAACAGTTAACAGGCATTAGCACATTTAAAAAGACCTTTGAGAAAATGATTAAAGGAACTTTAAGTGATATTCATTTGATTTGTTTGCTATTGTCCAGTTGCATCTGGTTCAAAATTACAATTATTTCCTAATATCTATTATTCCTTTCAACAATGTCAGGAGGGGTACATTTGTGTATAAAAGGCAGGTCTTTCATTATTTTATATCATTTACAAAAGTATTAGCTAATAGATTATATGACAAATTAGAGCAGATTGGAATTGATTAGGAATCAGAAGGGTGGTGTCAAAATCTTGTTTGAAGGATATGTCTATACTAAGAAAGCAACCAAACCCACAAGGATTAGATGGGAATGTTCTCAGAGGAAGACCTACTCATGTAAAGGAGCCATCACAACAAATCTTGAGGTAATAAAATCAGCTGATTACATTGTAAAACTATAAACAATGACATATTTTTTGCAAATATTGTAACAAAAATATTCTTATGTGGTTGAAAAGTACTTTTTATTATAACCTAAAATGTGTATTTATATGAATTTTATGTAAAGGAGCCATCACAACAAATCTTGAGGTAATAAAATCAGCTGATTACATTGTAAAACTATAAACAATGACATATTTTTTGCAAATATTGTAACAAAAATATTCTTATGTGGTTGAAAAGTACTTTTTATTATAACCTAAAATGTGTATTTATATGAATTTTATATTCTTGTATAAATTAATTGGTTATTGTTTATTTATTATTCCAGATGACAGACATCAAGTGTACCTCTGTCCACTCTCATCCAGCTAGTCAGGATTATACTGAAGCTTGTAAAGTCCGACAGTCTCTGAAAGATATGGCTCAACAGACAAGAGATGACCCAGCCAGACTGCTGGCACATAAAAAAGTTTGCAACAGGACTTCAGAAACTTCCAGATGACCATGGAGAGAATAGAAAGAGGGGAGTCACCAGAGAAAAGACAGAAGAAGACCACAAAAGACCTCCAGAAAAAACTCAAGAAGCTGTGCGAGGACTACAGCAGTGGGGACAAGGACATTAAGAAGTTCCTAAAGGCAATAGGAAGTTAGGAACTACCATTAGATTTTAAAAGAGTAATTACTTTTACTATGTGTATGTGTACATATTCAAATTTTAATCAATTGTTGCATTGCATTTTAGACTAAATGTTGAATAATGATGAAATATATACTTTTAAATAAATAAATTTAGATAAAAAGTTTAGTGGTGGTGGATCAGTTCACGCCTGTGTACCTATTCACGCCCACCCTCAGTTTTCTTAAAGATTTATGATTTTTCATATAAAAGCTGTTTACCACAACATAAATGATTATCAAATTGATCATATACATTGGGCATTTATTGTGTAACTGTGATTGATTTGTTGAAATTAGGGTATGGGTGTGAATAGGTACGCGGGCGTGAATTGGTCCACCACCACTACTGCTTCTAGGCATAACTTGGCCGCAGGCATAAGTTGGCCACCATCATCATATTTTGAAATTTCTATAAATCTAATGGCCTGTATCATTCTTGAATGGTCTATTATAATAAGATTTATGATAAGTACCACTTTTAAACCCTGTGCAACGACCCATTTGTCTGTTTGACACATTCAAATGAGTGGCGGCCAACTTATGCCTGCGGCCAAATAATACCTAGAAGCAGTATATTTATTTCATTGGAAGGGGGGCTTTGGTCCTACCAAAGGGGGGAGCTTTAGTCCTACATAGGGGGGGGGGCTTTGGTCAAGGGGGGGGGGGGCTTTTGCCCTCCCCAGGTAGACCAGGGGGGGGGGAGGGGCTTTTGTCAGGGGGGGGCTTACGTCCTACACTCGGTGACTGTGATCTCTATGATCGTTTATCTCATGCAGTGACCACCCGTGTAATGACAAGTTTATATATATTGTGTCTCTGCCAGGAACCCTCTGTCTGCATAACAAAAACACCAATCAACATGATATTCTATAAATAATAAAAAAAAAACCTCCGACATTTCGGCATTTCGGACTAACCTTTCGCTGCAGTGATATTGCTGTAACGGATCTGTGTTGCTTTATCTTTGTCATTAAACTCGGACTTGCTGTCCTTTTTCCCCCCTCCACTTTGCTTGACTTTCGACATCTTTTCTTAAGTTTTCTATCCAAAGGAATGTAAATAACCTACTTAATATACTTTTATCGATGGCAACCGATATGTTTTCCCAGGTACCGGCGAAAATATGGAACCTTCTGGATGTTTACCTGGTACATACTAAGATAACATAAACAAGGTCGTAGTGGTTATGCTTTGTGTCCCCGATTTCTGAAGACATTTTTCTCCAACAGTGCACGTGAAGGCTATTTTTATGATTCCATAATTTACAATACAAAGAAACATGTGTATAATAGTCAAAATTTACATGAGGTTCAATATTTTTTAATATCTAGTGCCAGCATGCATAAAATTCAGAAGTAGTACTCAATAAATTAGGTTTTCAATTGTAATTAAACATATATCTTTAGATTTTGCCTTTGTTTGGATTAAACTATATGTTTAACATATTTCCATATTTATTAACTGGCATTACTTTTGCTTTACAATTCAATGTGACTGTTAGGTTGTCTGTTCACCAATCTAGTTACAAAGAGACACTTGAAATAAGATAGTCAGATTATTTATTATAAAATCCAAAGATATAGATATACAGTACACATGGTCAGGCGGCCTCAGGCCACATGCAAGAAAGGTCATAAGTTCCAAACATCCTTACTTCTAAATGTCATTCCCATAGCCATGTCACAACATGTCAGAAAAGTCGCCTCTGATTAACTAATGACAAGTTAATGACTAATTAATGACTAGCATACACTTGCTAGTTGTTAGTCAGAGATGCCTATTTTCTGACTAATATATGACAAACATACACTTGTCACTGTGCCAAAGGTAGTCCAAAGATAGTCAAACATATTAGTCAATAGTATGTCATATATCAGTCACCACATAGTCACAAAATAGTCATCTCTGACTAACTAATGATCAGTATATTTGACTATTTTATGACAAACTTTTTACTGTGCCTGAAATGACTACCTTTTCCACATTGACAACTGTATGTTTGTCAAATATTAGTCACAAACTAGTCACCTCTGAAAAACTGAAGACAAATATATTTGACAATTTTATGACAAACTTTGTACCGTGCCTGAAACGACTACCTTTTACTTATTCACAAATGAATGTTTGTCATACATTAGTCACAAAGTAGTCACATCTGACTGATGTACACTTGTTAGTTTTTTTCAGAGGTGACTCTTTTATGATTAATATATCACACTCATTTGTCAATAAGTAAAAGGTATAGTCTTTTCAGGCACGGTAACAAGTTTGCCATAAAATTGTCAAATATATTTACCTTTAGTTAGCCAAAAGTGACTAGTTTATGACTAATGCATGCAAACATAATTGTCACACAATATATAGGAAAGGTAGTCATTTCAGACAGAGTGAAAAGTTGTCATAAAAGTCAAATATACTGGTCAGTCAGGGGTCAGTATCTGAAAAGTAGTCCATAGGCACAGTAAAAGCTTGTCATAAAATTGCTAAATATAAAGTTATTTTGTCAGGTGAGTATTTGACGACAAAGTACTGTAAATTTCTCACTAATTCACTTGAAATTGCTCCATCTTTTTACTGTTATGGAGATATTTCCAATTTTTTATTTTCAGCTAAAATCCAAGATGATCACCAAAATTTGCAAAAATTAAAATTTTATCCTTTTGTATAGACTACTTCACTACTACCCCCCAGATCAAAAATTCACTCGAAATTGCTCTCTTATATACGGTTTCCAAGATATTTTAAATTTTTATTTTCAGCTAAAATCCACGATGGCCGCCAAAATTTATGAAAATTGAAATTTTACCCTTATGTATAGGATACTTTTCCACTACCCTAGGCCTATGGATCTCTATCTCTTACAGTTTCCAAGCAATGGTTCAATTTTTTCTTTTCCACTAAACTACAAGATGGCCTCCAAACGTGGCGAAAATCACTTTTGAATAGAATACTTCTCTAGTACCTTCTGGATCAAAAATTTTCGAGTGTACTTTAATAGCTCTTACTCGCTTACCCACAGAGCTAACAGTGCCAAATGCAATACCAAGCAAGCCAAATGTATGCCTAACTTTAGCAAAATAACTTGAATCATTTTCTTTTAAATGCACAGAAACCAACAATAATAAGTTTCGCTATCCTCTTTTGACCTCGATGAAGGGGTCCAAGGTCAAATTCGACAACATTAGAAAATTCGCAGGACATGATTTCCTGTAGGTTGGTTTCACATTGCAAACCTCTAGGACCAACAATAAGTGAGTTATAAGCACTTTTAAGTTTGGCTATCCTCATTTGACCTTGAAGGAGGGGGCCCAAGGTCAAATCTGTCCACACCAGAAGATTTCCAGCCCATGATTTCCTAGAGGTTGGTTTACCATGCCAGACCTCAAGGACCAATAATAAGTGAGTTATAAGCCCGTATAAGTTTGGCCATCCTCTTTTGACCTTGAAAGAGGGGTCCAAGGTAAAATCTGTCGACACCAAAAGATTTCCAGCCCATGATTGTCTGTAGGTTGGTTTACCATCCCAAACCTCTAGAACCAATAATAAGCAAGTTATAAGCACTTTAAAGTTTAGCTATCCTTGTTTGACCTTGAAGGAGGGGCCCCAGGTCAAATCTGACCACACCATAAGATTCCGAGCCCATGCTTTCCCATTGGTTGGTTTACCATCCCAAACCTCTAGGACCCATATAAGCAAGTTATAAGCACTTTTAAGCTTGGCTATCCTTGTTTGACCTTGAAGGATGGGTCTAAGGTCAAATATGATAACATCAGAAAATTCGGACATGATTTCCTGTAGGTTGGTTTCATATTACAAACCTCTAGGACCAATAATAAGGGAGTTATAACCATTTTTAGGTTTGGCTATCCTCATTTGACCTTGAAGGAGGGATCCAAGGTTAAATCTGACCACACCAGAAGATTCCCAGCCCCTGATTTCATATAAGTTGGTTTGCCATCCCAAACCTGTACAACCAATAATAAGGGAGTTATAACAACTTTGGCTATCCATGTTTGACCTTGAAGGAGTGGCCCAAGGTCAAATCTGTCCACACCAGAAGATTCCGAGCCCATGATTTCCTATATGTTGGTTTACCATCCCAAACCTCTAGGGCAAATATAAGCGAGTTATAAGCACTTTTAAGTTTGGCTATCCTTGTTTGACCTTAAAGGATGGGTCCAAGGTCAAATCTGACAACATCAGAAAATTCACAGGACATGATTTCCTGTAGGTTGGCTTCACATTGCAAACCTCTAGGAAGAATAATAAATGAGTTATAACCACTTTTAGGTTTTGCTATCCTCATTTGACCTTGAAGGAGTGATCCAAGGTTAAATCTGACCAAACCAGAAGATTCCCAGCCCCTGATTTCCTATAAGTTGGTTTACCATCCCAAACCTGTACAACCAATAATAAGGGAGTTATAACCACTTTTAAGTTTGGCTATCCTCATTTGACCTTGAAAGAGGGGCCGAAGTTCAAATCTGACAACATCAGAAAATTCGCAGGACATGATTTCCTGTAGGTTGGTTTCACATTGCAAACCTCTAGGACCAACAACAAGTGAGTTATAAGCACTTTTAAGTTTGGCTATCCTCGTTGTACTTTGAAGAGGGGGCCCAAGGTCAAATCTGACCACACCATAACATTCCGAGCCCATGATTTCCTATTGGTTGGTTTACCATCCCAAACCTCAAGAACCAATATAAGTGAGTTATAAGCACTTTTAAGTTTGGCTATCCTTGTTTGACCTGGAAGGAGGGGTCCAAGGTCGAATCGGACAACATCAGAAAATTTGCAGCACATGAGTTCCTGTAGGTTGGTTTCACATTGCAAAACTCTAGGACCAATAATAAGCGAGATATAGACACTTTTAAAGTACGCTATGTGGGTTACTTTGGCACTCCGTGGATGACCTTGAATTAAGAGCTTCAAGGTCAAATGTCTGTAAGGTTGTAGAAGGCATGTATATCTGTTATACATATCAGCTATGAAGAGATTCAGCCTTCTACCTATGACAACCAGCCAGTAGAAAAAGATATATAATTTTCAAAGAAATGCCCCCGGTGGCCATTTCTGTCCCAGAGCATCTTACCCCCAATGAAGATTTCCTGCAAATTTAGTGTAGTTTTCTTCTGAGAGGGTTAATACAAAAATATCTCTATGCGCAGCGCGTAGTGAATGCAAAACCAAAGTATCCACCGGATGCCTCCGGTAGATATAATAATATGTTAGATTTTATATACCACATCTAAAACCTGAGATAGTTTAGGTAGCATATATATAATGGTGAAAGTAATAAGATTGACAATAGCATCAGAGATGCCTGTACCCCAAAGCCTGGGGAAATAGTTTTCAACACCATGGGATATAGAAGTAGTGAAACAGTACACAGATTGGGATACTTTCAGATCAGTGTCAGCGTCCAAATAATGTTTAAGTAGAGAAAATAACATCTAAGAGAAAGAAACTGCATGTAAAGACAAAAGTATGCATGTAAAGTATTAAAACAAGACAATTGAAGTAAACTAAAAATTATGAAGCTTTAACACTTCTGCCATTATGATATTCATTTGTATGGTCGAATTATGGTTTGTATGTTTTGAATATTACCCATACATACAGATGTGGCAATACATGCTTTTATGTAGAGTTGGGGCAAAGCCTGTGGCTCACTTGATACAATACCATCTGTTACAGTGGGAAGTTGCAAAAGTAAAACGGTTAATGAATTCTAATATGACTTTAACAGTGCTTAATCTTTATCAAGAGACCCCCAAGTTGCAACAACCAAGATTCAAGTAAAAAGATATAAGAGAGATATAAGAGAGATAAAATAGTATCACATATCCCCATAGATAGATAAATAGCATCAGATATGCAAGATCAAAGGTCAAATCCAGGTCACACCATGACGTTGCACACATATAACCCCCGATCACGATAAACCCCGATAAACCCCGAGCAGCTTTCGACACGATTGACCACTCCATCCTGTTCCATAGATTACATGAATGCTATGGCATCAATGGACTGGCTCTGAGTTGGTTCGAGTCTTACTTGTCGGACAGGACTCAATCAGTCAAGATAGGCTCTGTACTGTCACATCCCATGGATTTGAAATTTGGTGTCCCACAAGGCTCTGTCATGGGGCCACTCCTTTTTTCCATGTACACAAATCCACTCAGTTCAATTATTCAATCTCATAGGGGTATCAAACACCACTTTTACACAGACGACACTCAGTTATACATTACTCTTTCACCATCAAATTTCAGTCAGTCAATGACAGCTCTAACGGACTGCCTAAATGATATACAAAATTTTATGGCTGCAAATAAACTCAAATTAAACCCAGACAAAACAGAATTCATCCTTATTGGTTCAAAATACAGTCGTAAACAACTTCATTCGCTTTTTCCCACTGATATTCTTGGGAATAAAGTGGCACGTGCCTCAAATGTCAAAAACCTAGGAGTGGTGTTCGACCCCAACCTGACCCTCACAGATCACATTTCCCAAGTCATTAAGTCTACTCGGATTTATATAGGATTCGTCATCTCCTTGACCTTAACACAGCAATACTCCTTGCAAATGCTCTCATCAGTAGCCAAATTGACTACTGTAATTCCCTCTTTGCCTCACTCACTCTTTCGGAGCTCAAGCGGTTGCAGGGTGTTCAAAACTCCCTCTGTCGAGTAGTCACTAGATCCTCGAGATACACTCATGCAACTCCAAATCTGGAAAAACTACATTGACTACCAGTCAAATACAGGGTTCTTTTCAAAATTGGGTTGATCACATATAAGGTCCTTAAGTATGGTCAACCTGTGTACCTCAAGGAAAAACTTCATCCATATACCTCATCAAGGAACACCAGACGTAGCAGTCCAAAATACAAATTCCTTCAAGTTCCTTCTTTTGACTCTAACATACATAAGTCTCATAAGTATCTTACCAAATCTTTCAGCCATCATGCACCTGTTTTCTGGAACTCACTTCCTGTCCATGTAAGAACCAGTCCATCTGTCACATCCTTCAGGAAGCACCTGAAAACCCACCTTTTCAAATCTGCTTTTCCGACCTAGCTTTCTTCCCCACGTTCACACCCACAACCATCGGAATACAGACCTGGACACGTCCCCCACTTATGACTCGGATATTATATATGATTAGTTAGCGCACTGAGTTCCCCTTCGGGGAAGATATTGCGCCTGCAAAGCAGTAGATTTAGATTTTTTTAGATTTAGATCAATGTCCCTACCAAGTATCAACTTCCTGCACCATACAGTTTCCGAGATATGGCCCGGACAAGATTTTATAAATCAAGGTCACTATGGCAAGGTCAAAGGTCAAATTAAGGTCACACCATGATATTTTACATCCACACACCATAGCCAATGTCGATATCCAGTATCAACTTCCTGCACCTTACGGTTTCCGAAATATACCCCGGACAAGATTTTATAGGTCACTATGGCAAGGTCAAATCAAGGTCACACCATGATGTTGCACCCCTACACCCCCTAACCAATGTCCTTACTACATAATTGAGGGGTTACAATCAATCAAACCAACATGAAAACAAATAAGCGCTCCCAAAACCTGCTTAATAATTGTTGGAAACCCTGATTATAGTCCAGGTAACAAGCTAAGTACACTCAAAACAAGACCACTGCCGCGGTGTGTATCTCCCGCCAAGCATTAAATAGCCCAGACAAGATTTTATAGGTCAAGGTCACTACGGCCAGATCAAGGGTGAAATCAAGGTCCGACCATGACGTTGCACACCTACATCCTGTAACCAATGTTCCTACCAATATCAACTTCCTACACCTTACGGTTTCCGAGATATAGCTTGGACAAGATCTTCAAACTCAAGGTCACTGCGGCAAGGTCAAATCAAGGTCAGACCATGACGTTGCACACCTACACATCCTAACGAATGTCCCTACCAAGTACCAACTCCCTACACCTTACGGTTTGTGAGATACAGTCTGGACAAACTTTTTCCTGCTGCCTGCCCGCCCATCCAGACACCATGGGCTGTCGGGTAAAACATAGATGAACAACATATTTGAGAGAAATTGTGTAGCTGCAATACTTTTGAAGATATAAGCCATTTACTCATTACGGTTTTCATAACAAATTGACAAAGTAGCTCTTACTCACTTAGCTATGGAAATACACTTACAAACTACTGACCATGTTGTAGCGGTGGAGAAAGTAGCTGCACAACATATTGGAACAAAATACTCTAAATGTAATAGTCTGGAAGTTATAAGCCATCTAATTATATTAGGTAAAGTGCTATTACTCACTCAAATGTAGGCCAAAGGTCACCAAACCCAGTACAACAGGATACTGTGGGTCAAAAATTCGCTCGAAATTGCTCTATCTCTTACAGTTTGCGAAATATTTGTGATTTTTCACATTTTCACTAAAAGTAGCAATGAAGTAGCTATTACTCACTTGTACATTGAGCAACAGTTATGAAACTTAAACATGTTACAGTTCACAAAAAAGTAGATGAACAACATATTTGAGAGAAATTGTGTAGCCGCAATACTTTTGAAGATATAAGCCATTTACTCATTACGGTTATCATTAAAAATTGACAAAGTAGCTATTACTCACTTAGCTATGGAGATACACTTCCAAACTAGTGACCATGTTGTAGCTGTGGAGAAAGTAGCTGAACAACATATTGCAACAAAATACTCTAAATGCAATAGTTTGAGAGTTATAAGCCATATAATTATATTAGGTAAAAGTGCTATTACTCACTCAAAAGTAGGCCAAAGTTCACCAATCCCCTCAGGATAGGACATTGTTGTACCACCCTATGGGTCAAAAATTCGCTCGAAATTGCTCTATCTCTGATGGTTTGCAAGATATTTGTGATTTTTCACATTTTCACTAAAAGTAGCAATAAAGTAGCCATTACTCACTTGTAGGGACGTCACGACTCCAAATATTTCATGTCAACTAATCGGTAAGTACTATTTGTGTTGACACCGAATAACCGTCAAATTTATAAAGGAACCAAATATCTTAGGTTTCATATTTTAAAAAGCACTGAAAACAATAAATATGTGAAATAAAATGAAAATATGTATATATATATAACCTGTAAAATTTAAAACTTTGCTGTTTTCCTGTGACTTCTGCTTAGTTTATTTCAGACAGGAAGTGAGCGATATAAGAGGTTTATGGTATTTCCGGTTTTACGTGAATGTACAGATATTCCCCAGGGGACCCAGACCCAACAAAAAATGGCAGTTGGGAATATGTATATTTATTATCTACTAAGATTTTTAAGATCACATTATTACATACATCAGTAACTTTGAAGAAAACATTATGAACAAATTATTATAGTTAGTAAAACAGTATTTTAAATCAGAATATAAATTCAAAAGTTACCAAGTGAAAGCATATACTAATAACCTAGAGAATTACTGTCAAAGTTAAAATGTCATGAAGATTTACAAAGTAAGATGTATAAGCATTGGTTTAGCATCACACCACCCTGGTAGAATTTGTTATAACAGAATAAAGTAAATGATACTGACCTTGAATAACAAGGTAAAGGTCAAAGGAAAGGTCATACTCGACCTCTGAAAAGATGAATTAGAATTAGAATTTTGAGGACTTGTACTAGGTGGAACAGAATACCAGTACAGGACACTGTATAATACAGTGAATGTGAATGACCTTGAATGACAAGGTAAAGGTCAAAGGAAGGTCGTATCCAACCTAAAATATAAATGAGCTTGTAAATCAAAATGTGGAGAATGTAGTAGTTACAGAAATGAATCATGTTGAAAATACTACAGAAAATGTGATAGAAAGGAGAACAGCCACAAACCACCCAGTAGTGAAGTAGGGAGAGTTAGAGGGAAAGGAGTTGTTGGAAAGTGGCACTAACTGGGAGATTTTGAAACAGGGGTGGACTGAATATATGCCCAGACTGCATCTGACTTCCAGGTGCCATGGAGCATGATGTCTTTCATGGGAACCCCATGGTTAAAGGCCCAAGTTGCTCCAGCCCTCCTGAAGTCATGGAATTTGAGGGAAGGGTTGAGGTTCAAGATGTTAGATAGAGATTTTAGGTGATGTCTAGCCACAGAATCTGTTAATGGGAACAAGCCATGGGATCTGGGGATCCTGAACAGTGGTACATTGGAGTCACCTGGCATAAGCAATAACATATTCTGTATGGCCTGAATAGGACATAAGGGAGAAGTGATGGCATGTGGCAAAATATTTGAGATTCTGAGAAAGGAAAAGAAAGCTAGTAGGTAAAGCAGTTTAAAAATGACAGGAAAGGCATCACAAGCAGTAATGATTTTGGTTAATAAATTTGCATCCAGATGAAGCTGAGCTTTAGGAAAATTCAGAGTTTGAAGCTTAGCAGCTTTGTGAAAGTATTGGAGTTGTTGATGTTGGAAGGGAACCGTATTCATGTCATATAAGACAAAGGAGGCCCTAAGGCCAGCCATGTAGTTGGCAATATTAGAGGGAGTAAAAGCATTTTGCAGCAAGAACTCTATAAAAGCCAATAAGGTAAGGTGAGTTACCTGAGAAAAAGGCAACCCAGTGGCCACCAGGAAGCCACAGAAATCCCTAAACATTCGTGTATATGGTCTCTGGGTAGCAGGACAAAAAGCCTGGCGCAACCTGTGGACAGCACTGGTGGCCAACTGGGCTGCAGGAAGTGGTAGATCTGAAAATAAAAAAGAACAGAACTAAATGAAATAATTCAGCTTCGTTAAATCAATATGAGTATCTGTCCATTGAAATTGAGGCAACATTTGCATGAGCTTACTTTGTGGGTTGCACGTAACAGTCCACCTAGAAAGCAAGTCAGCAACCTGGTTGCTGACCCCAGGGACATGAATTATTATAATATCAATATTAAACATGGCAGTGATAAGCCAAATATTTCTGGCACAAGTGGCCAAGAAAGAATCCCTGGTTTTGCCATATTTCAAGATTTCTACCACAGCCAAATTATCACAGCTAATTTTTATTCTCTTGTTGGCCCATATGTTGGCCCAAACTTTGAGTGCTACCACAACATTCAACATTTCAAGTTGAGTGATGTGGAGGTTCATAAAACCAACAGCTAAAGGCAGTGCATAAACCTTATTGCCAAAACAAGCCCCTAAACCATTTAGAGAGGCATCTAAGTTAACTTCATGATGTATTAACTTATTGTCATAAAAGGTAACTCCATTAAATTGGTGTAAAAACACTCTGAACCAGTTAAAGTCTTGAAAAAATTGATGAGATAAGACAATGAAATTGGTATGTACATTATCTCTAAGAATTTGTAACATTCTATTAAGGAAATTTCTGGCGGGCCGTATGCATCTGGTGATATACAGTAAGGACCCTAACAGGGATTGGAGTTGATTTTTGGTGCAATTTTTCTTATGAACCCAATGTTCACATAACTGCTTAATTTCAGCTAATTTTTCGTCCGGAATAGAAAGCGTATGTGCAACCGTATTAACTTGAATTCCTAGACAAACCATAGAAGTGGAGGGAGATACAAGCTTTGATTGACTTACCTCCAGACCTAGCTCATCAAGCAAAGACAATAGCTGATAATAAGAATGGTAGGCCCATGTATATGAGGTCGTCAATGTAATTCATGAGGGCGTTATGACCAAAATTTTTCATGATATATCTGATGGCATCGGAACACCTCTCAAAAATTCCGGATCCGAGCCTGAATCTGAACGGCAAAGATCTGTCCAGGAATAAGCTTTTGTGACGAATTCCCAGTAGATCAATGTCGCCCCGATCAATCCGGATGTGTCTGAAGGCCCTACTAATATTGACCTTATGTATGAGAGCTCCTGGACCTAACTTTTTCAATTCTCTGGTTATATCATCAAGGGATGGATACTTAAGTATAAAATGAGATCCGAGATAGACATTTTTCTGGACTGCAGCATTAACTGAAGCATTTTTGGGCCAACTAAGGTCGACAATAGTACGCCTCTTATCAGAATTTTGTTTTGCCCTGGTCATTAATGGAGAAACATGCACAGGGATAGGAGTATCTTCAAATGGGCCATACAAAGCACCATATTTGAGTTCTTCGGCAATATATTGGTCAATGTGTTGCTCATATTCAATGGCCGAAGTATGGTTAACATGTGTAGAAACAAGGTTAGAATTTCTATTAAAATCAAGAGGAAAACCATACTGTATGAGATCAGGAAGTTGCTGATCCCAATAATGAGTTAGATACGCATGCCACTTATCAGGGTTCAACTGTGTCTTCACAGGGATATGACAATTTTAAAAATTTGGAACCTTGCTTTCACGAATTAGCTTATTTACTTTCCATATGTCAGGAAGTGAGTTCCATTGGATTGCAGGGCCTTTATATATATGCAAATCATTTAATGGAATGTAACCAAAGTTATCACCATTCTTATGAACACATGCATTATAATCTTTAGAATGGAACCGATTTTGCCAAACGTCATCAGGGACATTCTTTATTTGGGCAAAAGCCATATGAAAATCCAGCTGACCATGGTGCATATGGTCCGCAGAAGTGTCATCTGTCACATTTGTCATACTTGATTCAATTTGATCACCTTTTGTGAGCTTTACATGAGTAAGTTCTGGACTCGCGGATTTGCTAACAGCAACAGAAGTTGGGGTAGAAAGGACATTTTTGTGAGAATTAGTTTGATTCACAGAAATGTTATTCCCATGAGCCTTAAGTTGAGATCCCTTAGCATCATTTTGAAGTGACTTAGTGTCAAGAGTATGAACATTGAAATTTTCTAGATTTATTTCTTCTACAGGCAATACCTGAAATCTATTGGTCAAGGTGAGGGATTGGACGTTGGCTTGGTGTTTGGCCAAAGACTTGTGATGAGTATGTGTTTTCCTGTTTTCTGCATAGACAGGGCCAGTAACACGTGGAGTGGTGGATCCTATCTGTGCAGAATGACCATTTTTTGAGGCAGATACTTTAGGTATTTGAGGAAAGTTATAAACTTTCTTCATGGCATTTGCATTCCTATTAGGGGTAGGATGAACACAGGCAGCCGAAACCGGAAGTCATTTTCTGTGAGCAGTTACCTGAGCGTAAGATCTGCCATTCGGAATATTTGCAAAAGCATTACCTCTACTAAACCATGTGGAAAGTGTAGGTGTATCTACTGAAAATTCTTGAGATATGGTTTTCTTGTCAATCTTACTTGACCAAATATATATACCTAGAAGCAAACTATCTAGTGGAATGGCGACCCCCGCCCAGATTTACTCGTTTTTTGCATGCTTGTTTTTACTCCTACATTCAGTTTCAGCATGTGCAAAATTTTTTCCCCCTTTTGAAAAACAAAATGAACATATATGCTTATAAAGCATCCCTTTTGTTTCATGGGTGGTTGAAAAGTTACAAGAACCTTGATTGTAGAAGTTTCAGGGCATTGACTTGGTTGTTTTGGATTTTTTGAAATTTTGAGTAGAATTGGCAGAAGTGTGGGTGATGTGCCTTTGTGCATGAGCTCTCCTAACCCTATCCACTAAATCAGTTTGTGTGTAATCTAGAATTTCTCCTTGCTCCATTCTACACAGGAGTACTGCATGGCTGGCCTTTGCCGCAGCCCAAGATAAATCATTACTGTCATCCAAAAGTGCTATCAAATAGTCTAACATTGCTTCTTTATTTTTTGAATTTTTTTCCTCCCTCATGGTGCGGCAAAAGCCAGCCATCCACTGACCCATGGTCAACTGGTCATAAGAAACCCGCTCTTTAATATTTCCAGCCAAAACATGTTCATGAGGCCATTTAACTCGATTCTTTACGAATATGTCAACTGAACCACCTCTGAGGGATTTAATTTTGGAATCAGTACCTGTATTTGACAGTTGCTGAAGTTCTTTGATTCTTTGATCGACTTTTTCCTGTATATTTGCATTCTGTCGAATGTCAGCTAAAGAAGGGACAGTAACAGAATTGAAGGGAAAAGTTACAGTACCAGGGACTGCAGAGTTAACAGTTGACTGACCAGTACTCTCAGTACTTTTTGTGGACATGTTTGCTGTGGGTTTTGGACGAGTACGGGTACTTTTGTTCTTATGCTTTGTGACATCATTTGATTTCTTACAATCAGTCTTTTCCAATTTTTGCAAACGCTGACCAATGTCAGTTAATTGTGCTAAAATTTGCTGGTTGATAATTGTTTGTGTGTCCAAAGCATGAGAATCTGACGTGCCTGGCTTTTCTGTGGAAAATTTGCTAAAAGACCGGTTCCGGCTGCCCGTATCATCCGAATCAGATGCATTAATTACATCACTGCAATTTAACTCACTGTCTGATGACTGGCTATCACACCCCTGCTGGCTGGAAGTACTAGGACCTGCCCCCAGCAGTTGTGTGACAAATTCCATGTCGCCACCCAGCTAAGTCTGCATCTGTGTATCACTGCTTGCAGATCGCAAGTTGTACTTCTTTGTCTTTTCCATAAGTCAGTAAACTAAAACCTTGATGTATAGTTAAAAAAAAAACTTGATAAAATAACCTAACATGTGATAAATGGAAAAAACAAAACTTTTAAAATTTTCAGTGTTGCCCCATCTAGAATGCAAATGGAAGAAGGGTCAGTAGATTTTAACACAGGGAGCTGCCACAGCCAATCAGCAGACAGATTACAAACAGCATGGTGGTAACAACTAAAGGAGAAAATTAAGGTCCCCCAGGAATGACCTAGCTGGCACCAAGGTGCCAGCCCGAAAAACGTAAATGTTTTGGGATTTTAACTTATTTTATGTGACAATATGGACATATTTTATAGATTTAGACCTTCTGCCATCTTTTACTGCATTAAGCGATTATTCTTACTTTAAAATATGTAACCGGTACTTAGCACTATTCTAACCGTTGTCGATAAGTCGGTTACTCGTGACGGCCCTACTCACTTGTACATTGAGCAACAGTTGTGAAACTTCAATATGTTACAGTTCACAAAAAAGTAGATGAACAACATATTTGAGAGAAATTGTGTAGCTGCAATACTTTTGAATATATAAGCCATTTACTCATAATGGTTATAATTAAAAATTGAGAAAGTAGCTATTACTCACTACTCACTTAGCTATGGAGATACATTTCAAAACTGCTGACCATGTTGTACCTGTGGAGAAAGTAGCCAAACAACATATTGCAACAAAATACTCTAAATGCAATAGTTTGAGAGTTATAAGCCATATAATGACATTAGGTAAAAGTGCCATTACTCACTCAAAAGTAGGCCAAAGTTCACCAAACCCAAAAAATTATGAAGAGCGTAAAAATTTATTACGACAAGTAATTTACCAAAAATGTGTAACTGCAGTAGTTTCAGAGAAAACTGCGTGACCCACGCACGCATGCACGCAGGCACGCACGTACGCACACACATGGTGCAAATTATAATCTCCCGCCAGTGAGCGGAATACGGGTAGCTGGGGTTAAAAAGGGGTATTTTAAACTCATATTTGATCCTCAGTAAGAGATATGTACCGACACAATTTAACACCCAACATATTAAACAATTGAAGCAAATTTTTTTTAAATAAATTTAATTTTTTATGTTATAGTATTGCAACAACAAAATAACAGACTGAGTGCTCTGTCACTGAGCTATGATGTCTCGTTCCACAACACTGGGAATCAAACCCAGGCCTCCCAGTCCAATTTTTTGTTACAAGAATGGCAAAAAAATATTCAGACATGACTTTTAAAAAAAAATTGTCTTTGAGCAATATGTTTCAAATAATGGATAATTGTATCCACAGGAGGCATCTGGTGGATACTTTGGTTTAGCATTCGCTACGCTGCCGCCGCAGCGTGTAGAGATTTTCGGCGTTAACGCTCTCAGAGAAAACCTACACCAGCTAGGTTCACCAAATTTGCAGGATATCTTCATTGGGGATAAACTTCTCTGGGACTGAAATTCTGAAAAACAAGATGGCCGCCGCTGGCATTACTTTGAAAATTATCTACATTTTTCTACTGGCTGGTTCTCATAGGTAGAAGGTTGAATCTCTTCATAGGTTATATTTATAACAGATATACATGTCCTCTACAACCTTGCAGACATTTGACCTTGGAGTTCTAAATTCAAGGTCATCCACGGAGTGCCAAAGTACCCCACATAGTGGACTTTAAAAAAGTTTGGGATGGTAAAACAACCTACAGGAAATCATGGGCTGGAAATCTTCTGGTGTGCTCAGATTTTACCTTGGGCCCCTCCGTCAAGGTCAAATGAGGATGGCCAAACTTAAAAGTGCTTATAACTCACTTATTATTGGCCCTAGAAGTTTGGGATGGTAAACCAACATATAGGAAATCACACCCTGAGAATCTTCTGGTTTGGACAGATTTTACCTTGGGCCCCTCCTTCATGGTCAAACGAGGACAGCCAAACTTAAAAGTGCTTGTAACTCGCTTATTATTGGTCCTAGAGGCTTGCAATGTGAAACCAAGTAATGGGAAACCATGGGCAGAGAATCTTTTGTTGTGGTCACATTTGACTTTTAGCCCCTCCTTCAAGGTCAAATGAGGACAGTCATACTTAAAAGTGCTTATAACTCGCTTATTATTGGTCCTAGAGGTTTGGGATGGTAAACCAACATATAGGAAATCATGGGCTGGGAATCTTCTGGTGTGGTCAGATTTGACCTTTACCTCTCCTTCAAGGTCAAATGAGGATAGCCAAACTTAAAAGTGCTTATAACTTGCTTATTATTGGTCCTAGAGGTTTGGGATGGTAAACCAACATATAGGAAATCATGGGCTGGGAATCTTCTGGTGTGGTCGGATTTCACCTTGGACCTCTCCTTCAAGGTCAAATGAGATAGCCAAATTAAAAGTGGTAATAACTCGCTTATCATTGGTCCTAGAGGTTTGGGATGGTAAACCAACCTATAGGAAATCATGGGCTAGGAATCTTTTGGTGTGGTCTGATTTGACCTTGGGCCCCTTAGTCAAGGTCAAACAAGGATAGCCAAGCTTAAAAGTGCTTATAACTTGCTTATTACTGGTCCAAGAGGTTTGGGATGGTAAACCAACCTATAGGAAATCATGGGCTGGGAATCTTTTGCTGTGTTCAGCTTTGACCTTGGGCCCCTCCCTCAAGGTCAAACAATGGTTCACTGGCTTTTGTGAGTTGTCTTTCTGGTGGATACAAATTTGCATCGGTTCTCCGATACGTAGGTTTAGTTTTATTTGATTCCAACAGGCATATATTCCTGTATATAATCTGCATGCACAAATCGTGCATTAGTTTGCAAGCAATTGCTGTGTAGACAAGGACAGAAGTTGTTTCCGATGACTTCTTTCAACAAGGACTCATTTTGTGCTTTAATTTATATTTTTAACCCTTAAAATGGTCAAATATGGAAGCAGATAGGGGTTAAATATTTCATTTCGACAGGCCAATGTCCTGTATGGTATATAAGCTACAGCACGAGTCCTTAATTCTTTACAATGTGAACCCAGAAGTGGAAGTTGTAAAATATGATAAAAATACTCGTCTGATCAGTGAATTGTCACAAAATAAGATTCTATGCTATAAAATAAAGAAACTGACCGGCCCGCCAAATGTCAGAAAAAGACGTCCTGTGTTTCCACCGGCTGGCCGGTCCATAGTACCAGTGCACTCCCTAGATGGCGTGTCGTACTTCCTTCCTGTCTAGACAACATGACGTCATAGCATCTTTTTCATTGTCTAAAACTCTTAGACCCCTAGTAAGCTGATAGCGGGGTCGGTGGGAGGGTGTTGTGTGTCCATTGGATAGGGTATTAACTTATAAAAATTTAACTTACTTATTAAATTTGCAATTTTATTGCGTTAATACATCCTATCCAATGGACAATTTGCTGAATAACTACCGCTTGGTCGGCGGGTAAGTTACTAGGGACTTATGTGAACTCACAAGTAATAGCAAATTTTAACCTACGGTCTAGGCTGACTTTGTCAGGAGACCTATAGGCCCAGGCCTGGGTTGACCTTAAGGTCAGGAAACCCTGTAAGGCCATGGTCGGTTGCCAGCAGCTGGTTACCCAGGGCTATACCGACGTCGCCCCCCCTTTTAACAGACCTCCTCTGAGGTAGGGGGAAGAGAGGGATGAGTTCAGTCCCAGGATGCTAATAAACCTCCCGAAGGAAACACATCACATTTTTTTATACTATGTACATGTAGAAACTGTTTATACTATGTACATAAATACAAGTCTCCTCAATCTAAGAGCCACCTGTGGATCTGCTGAGCAGCCAATACTGAGCCCAATTGGTAAAGCTCTTAGTCAGCCCAACCCACACCCTTCAGATAGAACTGTGTGAGGGTATTATGTGACTTTAGTGGCAGGCTGACAAGACTGGGTCTAAGGAGACTCCCGACTGGAAGACCTTAGGAGCAGCAAAGGCCCCAACATCATTGGTTCTAACCTGATGTAAAGAGTGGGCCTCCTGGTCAGGAGCTCATAATATAGGATCACAGTCTGCTTGATCCAAGAGGAGATAGAGGCAGATGTCTTTGTCGAAACCTTTCTTAAAGGAGACAAGAACCACCTCCTTATTCTACTTGAGGTCTGAGGTCCTGTCCAAATAGTAGCGCAATGCTCTAACCAGAAAAAGAGACCTGTCAGACTTGAGGGACCTATCCAGAGATGGCCAGCTGATTTTGGATAGAAAGCTGGGTAATGGATACAGGGGCACCGTTGATCAATCAGATTGGTGTCTAATATTTTTGTTTTGCCAAGCATGTATCTCACTTCTGCGTTTGCTCGACCCAAGAACCAAAAGGAATACCATGTTGAAGGTCAAATGCTTCAAGGAGGCCTCCTTGATTGGTTCAAACGGAGCCTTATTCAGGTGGTGCAAAACCAGTGAGAGGTTCCAGGAGAGTATGCCCCTCCTGCCTTTGGGTCTGTCTGTGGAAACTATCCAGGAGACGAGCGAGATTTTTGTCCTTGCTGATGTTGAAGGGTAAATTTCCCAGTTATCAGCAATGGCTGAACTGTAACCATCAATGGTGCTGGGCTGTAGCTTCCTGTCCTCATAAGGTACATAAGGAAGTCAGCAACTGACTTTACAGGGGTACCCTGAGGTCCACCTGATTAGTGAAGCACCACTTGTAAAAATGGTCCACTTTGCCTCATAGACTGCTCTGGTTGATCCCCTTTGAGGAGCCTCAATTCTTGTTGCCACCGCCTCAGAGAAGCCCTGCTCCTTACTGAGGCTTCAGAAGCCATGCATCGAGATTAAGATTTGTCAGATTTCTGTGAGGGATCTGATTGAATAGTTGTGTCAAGAGATTGGGCAGATTGGGCAGGCTCAGTGGGATTTGGCTGGACATGGCCACTGGATCCCAAAACCAAGGCATGTTGGGCCACCCCGGAGCAATCAGAATGATCCTCTTGCATGGGCAGTCCTGCCACATCACCGTTTTACCTAATATGGCTGATAGTGGGAAGGTGTATGCTTCCTGATTCTACCATGGCAGACTGAGCGCATCCACTGCTGTGGCCAGGGGATCCGGTACCGGTGACACAAAGGCAACTTGTTGTTGAACCAAGTGGCAAACAGGTCTATTTGAGGCCGGTGCCACCTGTTGCATATTTCTTGGATGACCTCCTGAAGGGGAGACCATTCTGTTTGGGTAGTCTGTCAGCCTGGATAGCTTGTCTGCGACCACACTCGGCTGGCCTGGAATGTGTCGGGCTTTGAGGGTTACTTGATTTCTGGTGCACCAGGTCAAGATTCTCCATAGTAAAGCACAAAGTGGGCCCGACCTCATGCCTCCTTCCTTGTTTATGTATGACACCACTGTGGTGTTGTCTGTCCCTACAAGTACTATCTTGTGTATGCAGAGGTCTTGGAACTCTTTTAAGGCTAGAAAGACTGCCTTGAGTTCTAGGTAATTGATATGCAACTTGCTTTCCGGAAGGGACCAGGTGCCTCTTGCGTTCCTTTAAGTGAGCGCCCCACCCTGCTTTTGATGCATCTGTAAACATTTGCAGATCATGTTTTATGGGTGTAATGGTTGGCCTGTAAGGACATTGTCCTCTTGCCGCCACCATTGTAAATGTGGGTGCAATCACCTTGGTATTGGAATCACCCTTTTCTAGTGACTCTGGTACCCTCCAGTTGTTTTTGAGATGCCACTGTATGGGTCTCATATGAAGTCGGCCTAGGTGAACTTGCTTTCCTGTGGCTGTTAGTAAACCTATCAGACACGAACTGCTGGCCGGACAAGCCGGTAGTGACAGTATTTCTAGTATTTGTCCTGAAGGTTCTGTCAACGGTCCGGTATAGGTCAGACCCGACCGGCCAAGCGGTCGAAACTGGTAACCTACAAGGTCGAAGACCTGCTTTTGGTTCCAGTTCCGATTTTTCTAAATTCACCAGCCAACCTATTATTTGGCATATTTTCACTAGATCTAGTGTATGCTGGAGACAATTCTGGTGGGATGTGGCTTTCACCAACCAGTCGTGTAAGTACTGGTGGATTATTATACCCTCATGTATGGCAATCAGTTTCAACTCCTTTGCTACTACAGTGAGCCCCATGGGTGCAGTGGTGAGACCGAAAGACAGTGCTTTGAACTGGTATGTCTGCCCCTGGACATGAAATTTGATATGTCCTGGACTGTTCCTGTATTGGTATATGGAAGTAGGCGGCCTTGAAATCTGTTGAGGTAACCCACTCCAATTGTTGGAGGGTGGTCCTGATGGTCTCCAAAAGGTTTGGTCTGCTCAGACCTAGAATAGGTCTCCAATGGTTGTGTGGTTTTGGAACCAAGAAAGGCTGAAGAAGCCCAGAGATTTTGAACTGGCTCGACTGCATCTCGTCCATAAGCTGATGTAATGCCTCTAACCAATATAAGTTCCTGTGAGGATGTACATAGCAGTTTATAATTTTGGGTGACCTTGCCAAGCTTGGTCTTGACTGGAAAGGGAAAGTGAAACCCTCCTTCAACATTTGTACTACCTCGGGTCCAGGTCCCAAGGCTTCCTAAGTTCCCAAACGGGTTTAGTCTGGACCCTACAGGCAGATGTGTGCCACATTTGGGACATTTGATAGTCTGACAAACTTTTCTGTCCCTCTGGCCTCCAGACACTGGTCCGGTCTTTTGACAATGATCCAAGTAACCAGTCTCTCTGTTCTTGCTGTGGTCCGGTGGGGCTGATACAACTTTTCACATTTAAAAGACTCTGCAAGATGCAGCATTTGCACAGTAATTGTCATTTGTGAGATGGCTGACCCTTGGCCGGACATGATGAAGAACTTGTCTGACTATTGACCACCTTTTTTTTTTTTTTTTTTTGATAAGACCTATTTCTCAGTTTTCTCTTCATGCTGGTTATTCAGGTCTGTGTTTGTAAAGGTGAAATCTATTATCTCTCCAGTCAAGTCCAGCACCAATAACAGGCTGTTGAGAGGTGTGATAAGGGAAGGTTGCCTGGCAGTAGCTTGGGACACTGTTATATCACCAAGAATTTTTTGTAACCAAATTTACCTTAGGTAACTGTCTGGTACCTGGTATCATAACCGGTAATTCACTGTAAACAGTAATTCTCTGTAACCGGCAAAAAACTGGACCAAGTTGGGGTGAAGCACTGTACAGTAAGGACTGTTGTTGTAACCCAACACATATGAGTAAAACTCAGAGCTTTTATTTTAAACTTGTATTCAGATGGAAAGCCAGCACAGAACTGATATAAAAACAAAATACTTCCTAACCCAATTATGTAGCTTCCTACAGTTGTCACATAAATTAAACAAGGTTATAAAACTGCTTAGATGACACATAATTTCCAGGAAATGGACTTCATACATGAGGGCTTATACTATGATGAGGGCTTCTACTAGCCTGGATAAGTCTCAGTAGTTCACTACACTTCCTCCCTCTTAAGTTTAGTGTTGCACACATTAAAACATTTAAAAACATTGAACACTGAAACAATTAAATGTTATTCTCATTAATTCAAAAGTTCCAGTTAATAGATGATCAATACTGTTCAAAAGTTCTTTTACTATTTGTTTATTTATTTGCATATCTGGGTGGACTACCAGAATGCCTGAAATTTAAACTTAGAATATGGGCATTATTCTGGCCCCACTAATTAAAACCTGCTTGAAATAATTCTGTCTGTTTTCTGATTCTTCTAGGATACACCTTTGGGGTTTCTGTATTGAGGTTAGATTCTGCTTCAGTGATACTAGCTGGTTCCGGTGGTTGAGTTTGGTACTTTCAGCCTGTTGAGGTTGTGGTTCGGCTGCTTCAACTTCTAGATACGGTTGTTCTGGTTTAGGCTGATAGCTGACACTTCTTGGCTGTATTTGATCAACATGTTTCTTGACCAAACAGTTATTGCAAAGTTCACATTGGTATGATACTGGACCGGTTTGCTGTCTGATCACCGCAGCCATCCATTTGTCTCCAACCCCATAATTACGCACATACACAGGATCATTTGTCTCAAAATGCCTAAACTTTGCATGTACATCATGCCTGTCCTTGCTCTTTCCTTGCTTCTGTTGAACAACGCTTTCAATACTGGGAAAGAAAGAGTGCAGGTGGGTACGTAATCTTCTATTCATCAGGATTTCATCTGGTGACTGCCCAGTGGTTGTCTGTGGTGTTGTCCTGTATTTAAACAGAAATCTGCTTAATTTTGTTTGCAGTGTTCCAGTACTAAGTTTCTGCATAGTTTTTTTGAAAGTCTGTACATATCTCTCTGCCATTCCATTTGATGATGGATGGAACGGGGCAGTGCGAATGTGGCGGATGTTGTTCTTCCTGAAGAATTCTTTCATTTTTTTACTGGTGAAGACAGAACCATTGTCACTGACAATGCTCTTGGGTACCCCATGAGTGGCAAATATTTTACGCAACTTCTCAATGGTGCTTGCAGATGTTGCTCTATCCACCATCTCAACTTCTAGCCACTTAGATGTTGCATCCACTAACACTAAGAACATTTTCCCCATGAATGGTCCAGCATAATCAATGTGTAGTCTAGTCCATGGAATACGGGGCCATTCCCATGGATGCAGTGGTGCTTGTGCTGGTCGATTTTGGTTTTCTTGACAGGGACTACATTCTTTAACTCTGCTTTCAATGTCCTTGTCAATTCCTGGCCACCAAGCAACAGTTCGGGCTAATGCCTTCATTTTGGAAATACCTGGATGCATTTCATGCAGCTCATCAAGGATCTTCGTTCTTCCCTGTGGTGGTATGCAAACACGTACTCCCCACAGAACACATCCATCATGGAGACTAAGCTCATTTTGCCTGTTTTTGTAAGCCTTAAGTCGTTCATCATTCACTTCCTGTGGCCAACCAGTTGATGTGTATAGATGTACTTTAGACATAACTGGATCTCTTGATGTCCACAATTTGATATGCTGCGATGTGACAGTTGTACCATCAAAATGTTCTATCAGATGGACTACTTCACTTGGCACTGGTGGATCAGGTAAGGTGGTGGCAATTGGAAGTCTGCTAACTGCATCAGCATTGCCATGCTTGACTCCTGGCCTGTGATGTATGCTGTACTCATAACCAGACAAGGTTAATATCCAGCGCTGCACCCTTGGTGATATCGTGGTTGGAGTACACTTGGACCCAAATAAACCAAGTAGGGGCTTGTGGTCCGTGATGATAGAAAATTTCCGTCCGTACAGGTACTGGTGAAATTTCTTCACTCCGAAGACAATTGCAAGACCTTCCTTGTCAAGCTGAGAGTAGTTTCTCTCTGCAGGTGTGAGCGTGCACGATGCAAAACTTATAGGTCGTTCTGAGCCATCTTCCAGTTTGTGTGAAAGTACCGCTCCCACACCATATGGTGATGCGTCACAAGCTAAGACAAGTTCTTTCTTCTCATCATAATGGATCAGAACTTTAGCTGACTGTAAGAGCATTTTGGTCTTGTCAAAAGTCTTTTGCTGTGCCTCTCCCCACTTCCACTTTATATCCTTCTGTAACAGATGATGGAGTGGTGCCAGTAAACTTGATAGATTCTTTATAAACTTCCCATAGAAGTTCAGCAATCCTAAGTAGGACCGTAACTCAGTGGTGTTACAAGGGCAAGGTGCTTCCTGTATGGCTTTAATTTTAGTTTCCACTGGATGGATCCCTTGGTCATCAATTTTGTGTCCACAAAATACCACACTGCCAGACAAGAACTCACACTTTTTTCTCTTCAGCCTGACACCAGAGTCAGACAACTTCTTCAGGACCTTTTCTAGGATTTCAAGGTTTTCTACTGGAGTATCTCCTGATAACAATATGTCATCAATCCTCACAATCACACGTGGCAAGCCATTCAACAGCTGCTCCATTGCTCTTTGAAATATTCCAGGAGCTGATGAAATGCCATAACTTAGTCTTTTGTATGCAAAAAGACCTTTATGTGTGTTGATCGTGGTGTACTTCTGACTTCCTTCTTCCAGACACACTTGCTCATAGGCATGGCTGAGATCTAACTTGGTGAAAAACTTGCCTCCTGATAGTTTGGAATACAGATCTTCCAAACTTGGAATCGGATAATTATCCAACAATGACACACGATTTACAGTTAGTTTGTAATCTCCACAGATACGAACCGAACCATCAGATTTCTGAACTGGGACAATGGGAGCAGCCCACTCAACTGGGGTGATTATGTCTTGAGATTGCAGTCTCTCCAGCTCTTTTTCAATTTTGTCCCTCAGTGCATAGGGTACTGGTCTTGGTTTGAAGTATCGAGGCTGAGCATCTGAGACCACCTTGATCTTGGCTTCAACTTTATGGAATGTCCCAAGGCCTTCCTCAAATACCTCCTTGTACTTCTCTAGAACTGCATGCAGTTTACTTGACTGAAGATGCTTTATTTCATGCCAATCTATTCTTATTTCTTCCAGCCAGTCTCTGCCCAAGAGACATGGTTGTTTGCCCTTCACGACTGTTACTGGTAGCTTTTTAGTTTGGTCTTGGTAGATTACTGATGCTGTAAATCTGCCTACAATGGGAACTGCCTGTCCAGTATAGGATCGTAGAACCATCTTTGATTCCTGTAACTCTGGCTTTTGTTGTCCCTCATTTATCTGCTGGTACACTGTCTCATTGATCACTGTCGCTGAGGCTCCAGTGTCCAGTTCCATTACTACCGGTACTGCGTTGATGTTAACCTGAACTTTGTACGGGTTAATCTTTTGTTCACTGCATGTAAAGAAGTTGAATTCATGTTCTTCACTTGACTGGGTATCCACTGTGGCTGTCTCTACTTGATGCATCGGCCTACCTCTGGATCCCTTTTTCTTTCTCCCCGTTTGCTTTCCCGGTTGTTTGCTTATGGGTGTTCTACACATTTTTTGAAGATGTCCCACTTTGTCACATTTGAAACACTTAGCTGATTTGAATGGACATCCATTTGCGTCATGCTCGGATCCACACCTGTAACATGGGTCACGGTGAAAACTTTTCTTAGCATGAGAATTCTGTGCCTTGGACTGTCTTGGTGGACCATCCTGCAGGGCATGGACTGTTGTAGAACTACTACCTGAGAGTTGAAGGTCAGCAGTATTTCTTGCTGCTGCTTCCATAGCCTGGGCTACATCAAGAGCCTTCTTAAAATCCAGCTCCTTTTCCTGAAGTAGCCTCTTTTGAATCTGCGTATCGGCAATGCCACATACTAATCTATCCCTCAACATGGTTTCTAAAGTGTCCCCAAACTCGCAGTCCTCTGAAAGTTGCCTCAATTCAGCCACAAAATCAGCAACACTCTGGCCATTTCCTCTCATTTTGTTGTAAAACCTAAATCTTCTCACAACTACTGATGGCTTTGGGTTTAAGTGTTTCTCCACCAGTTTAGAAATTTGATCATATGATTTAGTGTCCGGTTTTGCAGGTGACAATAAATTCCTGATCAAACCATAGATCTTTGATCCACAAACTGTCAGCAAAATGTTTCTTTTCTTTGTCCCATCTGTGATGTCATTAGCTTGAAAGTAATAGTTTAGTCTTTCAATGTATTGAGTCCAATTATCAGAGTCAGTAAATTCATCAATTTTACCAAATGTAGCCATTTTCACTGACAAAATATATTCACTGTAAATTATTTCTAACTGTTGAGAAGAATTAAGTAATACACAAAAATTTATCCTCGTCGCCAAAAATATGTCGTAACCCAACACATATGAGTAAAACTCAGAGCTTTTATTTTAAACTTGTATTCAGATGGAAAGCCAGCACAGAACTGATATAAAAACAAAATACTTCCTAACCCAATTATGTAGCTTCCTACAGTTGTCACATAAATTAAACAAGGTTATAAAACTGCTTAGATGACACATAATTTCCAGGAAATGGACTTCATACATGAGGGCTTATACTATGATGAGGGCTTCTACTAGCCTGGATAAGTCTCAGTAGTTCACTACAACTGTGTAGCCAGTACCCGATTGGTAGACTTTGTAGCCGGTACGTTGAAGCCACATGTAGCCAGTTGCTAAAGCAAGTGTACAAGGCTGTGTAGCAGGTACCGGTCGGTACACTCTGTAACCAATTGCTAAAGCAATTTTACAACTATATTTTGTGTTGAATTCAGCTTGCTGTAGGTTTCCTCCATGAAATAAAGTATTTCTTTTAATCGCACGTCTTATTTGTAGATTTGACAGTTGCTGGGAAAGCCCTTGTGAGCTATATTTAGAAGCACTTGGTGTTCGGTGTCACATGATCAGCTTGCTGGTCAGAAAGACACGCGATTGGCTGACTGGAGATGACGTCAGTGGTCGCGTTCTTTGTGAGATACTTAACCGGCAACTTTACAGTCCACAAAACCCCACTACCGACAACAAGGCCGGGTCTGCAAAGCAGGGACTGGAATCACAGTAGACGTGAGTTCTGAAGAATGCACTTCCGACCTTCCTGGTCGGTGAAAACACGTGACCAGCTTCGTGTTTGGTAGGAAGGACACGTGATTGGCTGACTGGATTTGATGTCAGAGGTCGCGTTCTTTTGAGCTGGCCGGTCGGCCAGTGCTTTAAAAGCAGAGAGGCCTGGACCAGTGCACTCTGTAGATGAGTAGATGAAATTCTTTCCTTCATGATAAAACCAGTGAACTGGCCATCCACAACCCTCACTACCGACAACAAAGCCGGGTCCGCAAGGGAGGGACTGATATCACAGTAGACGTGAGTTCAAACGTCATGCTCTTCTGATGGAATTCCTTCTATGTATATATAGGATAAGCTTGCCGGTCGACAAATGCTTTACAGCAAAGATGTCTGGACCAGTGCGCTCTGAAGAAATCTGAAGAATTCATCTCTTGCTTCTGATGAAAAAAATTACTCGAGCTAGGCTGGTGTGACTGATGCTTTACAGCAGAGAAGTCTTTACCAGTGCGCTCTGATGAAGAATGCACCTTTCATGGGGAATTCCTTCTATTTACAGTGTTCGACACTACGTAGACTGAAGTTTTCCGTGATTTCTATTTGTAGAACTAGTAAAGACGTTTCTATGGTGACTGCAACTGGAAGGTTACAGAAGGTACATTCAAACAAAAGACACGGATAAAAATACCTGTAAATCCATAATTCCTCGATATTGTCAATCTGCCCCTGACAACACAATGGTTGAATGGGAGGAAACTAGCAAAAAATGGCTGCCTTCATATTTCTCGTCGATTACAGCCCTATCATCAAAAATAAATTAAGTCAACTAGGGAGCATTTCCAGCAGATTTCTAAATGTATATCCATGCTTGACCAGTAGATAATACTTCTACACTGAAAATATCCACATATAAGGTTGAAAATCTGTCATAATGCACACTTTTCCTTAAAATATCTGGAGATGTTGAAAATACGTCTGCACAGTACACGCGCCAAACGAAAAAAATGCTATGACTTCATGTTGTCTAGACAGGAAGGAAGTACGACACACCATCTGGGGAGTGCACTAGTACTACGGACCGGCCAGCCGGTGGAAACACAGGACGTCTTTTTCTGACATTTGGTGGGCCGGTCTGCACCAACCGGTTTAGGAAATTGTCCATTGGATAGGATGTATTAATAAAAATAATTTTCTTTCCTTGCAATAAAACGCACGTATTCCATTATTTGCAGCCAACTCAAAAAGAGGAAGTGGATGGCTACGTCACTACTGGGGTCACCTGGATTCCAAGGCATCTCGCCACTATTATTGGTCCATTTTACTTGGACGTTGGCCGAATGCCTGCAGCCTCCCGAGTAAGTATTCAGTTCCACATGGTAAGCTATTGTAGCGCAATAAAGTTTACATTTCTGCGAATGGAAATATTGTTTCTTTTCATCCCAAATTTCTCACAGAGGCAGTTTTCTCGCGAGACCGTGAATTGGCTTATGGCTGATTATAATTTTAAAGCAATAAGTTGAAATTTGTCAACTGACAAACCTTGCCTAGTATAACGAACATCTGACAAACATTAATTTGACACAGATTGACAATGGCAGGGGAAGGTATAGTCAGTTGACAAACTTTGGTCTTTTCCGTGACTAAGTTGTGACAACTAAAATTCATGTGGCCTAATCAACTACAACAATTGCCCCAAATTAAACTGACAATTGAAATAAATAATATAAAGAAGATACTGCCTTGCTACCAATTATCGCCGGGTACCAACTATCGCCAGACAGAATTCAAGTTGACATAACTTGACCAAAAATACATGCCAAGTCTAGTAAATAAGGTAGAACCATTTTCAAAACAAGCGGAACACATACACAACAAAAGGCTTTCAAAATATATGGGCATTACTGAAATATGAACTTTTCATTTACTGCTGGCGATAATTGGTACCCGGCGATAATTAGTAGCAAGGCAGTATATATTGTTATCTTACCCATTCTGGGTAAACTTTTGGGTAAATTCTGTCCAAATCTTTACTTGAAAACCTGCAGCCCACTTCATGAACTTCCCGACTTTCCTGTGCGCATCAGATGATCACCAAATGTTCAGGAATTGACTGAGAGAAAAATGAAAACAAACTACGATAAATACTTTGACTGCGGTTTTCAATGCAGGTAACTGTAAGTAGGTCAACTACAATAGGTGTGTAGTATGATTGGTATGCACCCATTAGCCACTGATTATGTTTCCAAGGCAATAATTTTAATGAAATTTGTCACCTGACAAACCTTTAACAGTATGACAAATATCTGACGAACATTGATTTGACCGTAGAATGACAATGAAACAGGAAGTTAGTTAATTGACAAACTTTGCTCTATTTCGTGACTTATTTATGACAACTAAAATACATACATGGGAAACTACAAAAGTAACACTAAATTAAACTAACAGTTGAAACACATAGCATAAAGAAGATAAAAATTGACATGCTACCCATTCCAAATAAGTCTATGCATCTATTTCTTTCCAAATTTTTGGAAAACAATCAGCAGCAAGTCACTTTATTATGATGGGTGACAATAGAGGATTCTATCCAACTCACATTTACAACTGTCTGTAAATTGCCTATTTCTCAATTTCAGCTTCGAATATTCATTTCAAATCAACCTATACATCAAGTAGCAATTAATATTAGCTATTGCTTTACTGTATATGCAGATATTTTGTTTAAAACATACCTACTTCATAAACTCCCTTCTGTAAACTTCTTCAACCATGCCACGTGGGTAATACTAAAAACAAAATAGTGACTAACATTAATCCGTGACAATTGGAGAGACAAATAAATTACAAACGTTAATTCGACCGCGGTTTTCAGTGTAGGGTAGATACAGGCAATGCTGTACCAATCAAACAGCGCCCCAGACGTTTACCTGTCTCACAACAAGAACTTGTTGATAAGGAACTTGACAAAATGGAAGCACAGGGTATTATTGAGCCCAGTGATAGTCCTTGGTCATCTCCTTTAGTGATAGTAACCAAGAAAACTTGAGATATAAGGGTTTGTGTTGATTATCGTGCTATCAATAATGTCATGAGAAAATCAGCCATTCCTCTGCCCAGAATACAGGAGTGCTTGGATTCTCTATCTGGATCAAAATACTTCTGTACTATGGATTTGGCACCGGGATACTATCAGGTTGCTATGCACTCAGATGACAAATGTAAAACTGCATTTACTTCTAGAAGAGGCAGTTTACAGTCATGCCTTTTGGGTTGACAATTGCACCAGGCACTTTTATGCATTTAATGCAATTAGTGTTAAGTGGGTCAAAAGCAATACTGTACCTTGATGACATAATAACATTTGGAAAGACTTTTGATGAAACCTTGTTGAATCTTGAATTAGTATTTGAAAGATTACACAAAGCAGGGTTAGTTCTGAAGCCATCCAAATGTAGACTATTCCAAGAGTCAGTGGAATTTTTAGGTCATGTAGTATCTCAGGAGGGGATATCTTGTGATCCCAACAAACTTGAGGCAATCAAAAACTGGCCAAAACCACAAAAGGTCAAGGATGTTCGTAGTTTCCTAGGACTGGCTTCGTATTACAGGAAACATATAAGGTCATTTGCTACAATAGCAGCACCCTTGAATGCTTTGACAAAGAAGAATGCAAAGTTCATATTTGACAAACAATGCAAAAAAGCCTTTCAAACATTGAAGGACAAACTTTGTACTGATCCAATAGTTCTAGCTTATCCAAACAAAGAGGGAACCTTTGTACTAGATACAGATGTTGGTGTATATGGAGTTGGTGGAGTTTTGTCACAGCTTCAAGATGATGGTCAAGAAAAGGTTATTTCATATGCAAGTAGGACACTTGCAAAACACAACAAAACTACTGTACAACTATGAGAGAAGTGTTAGCACACTCAAAATTCATTTGACAAATAGATGACCAAAAAAAATTTGTCAAAATGGTGCCTAAAACAACAAATAAATTCTAGTCAATAATTGGTCAAAAATTTGTCATAGCATTCAACATCATAATGACTAAAAAATGACAAATCCTTGACGATTTTTCTGACTAAAAAGTGACAAATTAAAATTTGTCAGTTAAAAAATTTGTCGTTTTAGGCACCATTTTGACAAATTAAATATCTGTCAAAGAATTGTCAAAGAATTGTCAGATATTTGTCAAAAGGTTTTGGTATATTGTTCAAAAGGTAATAAAATCATTGTCATAAACCTGTCAAATCCTGGTCAAATACTTGTCTCCAGTCCCACTTGTCAACAGTTTGTCAACCATGTTTTCAGGCTCAAAAGATCTGCTGAAAGTTTTACAAGAAGTCTGATAATAGAATATGCATTCTAAACAAGCACTTCTATATACCAAAACATAATGTTACCTGCAAAGCTAAAAAAATGCACAGGTCACACCAACAGTCTTTTATTTAACTATTATAAATGTAGAGAATGTAAAAAAAACAAAAAGATGTAATTACTGGATTACAACAAATGCTAATAAAAGATCAAATAAAACTTATACAAAAACAGAGGAAAAAAATAAACAACCTGTTTGCTGCATTTAAAATGTGTTAAAATAAACAGAATGTCAATTGTGAAGTCTTGGCAAGAACTACAGCCTAACTGGATTACATACAGATGTGCAAATACTAATAGTCTTTAACAACATAATTACACACTGAATTACAACAAATGCTCATGATATATTGGATACCATTCAAATAAGGGACACCAATATATTTGCTGTGTTTAAAACATGTTCAATGTACAATATGTACCGGTTTTGTGGTCATCATAAAACTATATAACTGGACAAAAATACATTGACCTTGCTGTGTTAGTATCTCAGAAAAAATGTATACATATGTGCAATTAAATAGTCCTAAACATAGCTCCTTTATATTGTCATTGACACACCTATAATTTTTTGCATTATACTGCTAATTAAAATGCATACAAATTGGCATTTTTTTCAAAATCAAGTTGGGGGAAAAACTGTACATATTCTTGCAAAATTACCAAAAAAAAAAAAAAAAAAAAAAATACAACAACACACTATTAGTAATGACACAATTATGCTTATGTTATGTATCTCAAGAAAAAAAATTTCAGTCCCAGTTTTCACTGTCATAAGATTTTTACAATTTTAATATTTTTGTACTTCACAAAACTAGATGATTACTTACTCGTGACATGGTGGAAACCTAGTCAAGGTTGAAACTGTAGAATAACAGATTTACAAAACATGCCAATGTTTATGTGAAGCATCACTTGAAAGATATACATTTGCATGTGAGTAAGACAGTGTCATACTGACATTGACACCTTACATTGAGATTATTACCACCAATACTGTAAGTACACAGACTTTCCATATTTCCATATTAATACTGTTATATAGAATACAATCACAAGAAACTAGTTTAATAGCTGCTCAAAGTATTGCAGATTAAACTTAGATAAAATTACACATCAAAACATTTGGTTCATTATTAAATGATATCATGTGGCATAAAGTAATCAACAAAAGAAAGCTTATAAAATATGTAATATATGTAATTATACACTCATAAACATCGGTCATATGCAACAGAAACACTTTAACCACAGTGGCATGCCATACCTGGCTGTTAGAACTGCATGACACACAAGAGGAAACTTAGTCAAGGACTTGCAGTAAAACAGGTTAAGAAACAAATCATGTCTTAAAGTATTTTCCATGCAAAGTGTTAAGACTAAAAGATCAATTATACGTTATGGTTTGAGAAATAAATGGAAAAAATGTCTTCAAGAAGTAAAATAACTTTACAGTCTGTAAGTTTAAGAAAACTACTACAGTCAGTATGTTTGTGTTATTCATATAATTTCTATATGGAAATTGGGATGAGACCAAAATGCGAATGAAAGACTTTAAGACTGTGAGTTTAGCATTATGCTATTATTCAAAACTCATCCCAAAACAAATTTCTGATGTCTTTTCATTTGCAAAACTCTTCTGAACTGTGACGTAAAAAAATTCACAGTTGTGATAAAAGTCTTACCAATTTCTTGGGCGTTTTTGTTTCATCTTGAATACCAAGCAAAAATTTTTGGATAAAAATCCAAGTGGATCGAAGTTCATCATTGTACTGTAAATTGAAGGCATAAATGCCAGCCACCAAAATGGCCACAGCTTTTATGAAATTTGTTGTACCGTACTGGTAATGCTCAATAGTAACAACAAAGTCATTTGAATCAACAAAATCTCCTCGGCATTCAATAAAAAATGCAGGCTGTGTCTGTGATCCATTCTAAAATATAAAAACAAATAAGCTATAATTTATCTTGATACAATTTACCTTTACATAGCTATATGTTTGTACTTCTGATTTGACTATCAACTTATCAGATGGGGAATTTGGTGTAAAATCATTCCAAACAAAAAATACATAACCTAAATTACTTAGATTGATAAAGACATCACATGATACATATTCACTTCTACATATCTACCATGTATATTTTACCCAGGTTTATGTGTGTAAACTGTACTAATATTTATTTGTTGCTTTACGTTATGTTCAACAGCTAGGGTTATATTGCGATGGGTAGTTTACAAGTGGAGGACACCAATGCATTCTGCACTGAAAACCACTGGGCATCAGCAAGTAATTACCAACTTTCCAACATGAAGCACCTGGCCCGAGATTTGAACCGGCAGCTTCAGAGGTTGGAGGTGACCACTCTATCCACTACACCACCAAGCCCCAAAAATGCCATACCCTTTTTGATAGATTTTCATTGATAAAAATATTAACTTTCAGGAACTGAACTTTTCAAATATTGAAACATTTATTAAAAACATTTTCTGTAACAACTTATATTTCTACTATACTAATTTATAATAACTTTATGCTAATCTCAGTACCTAAGCAGATTAATCAGCAATAGTTAAGAAATGCAAATCTTTAAATTGGAAATTAAGTCATATACCAGTCTTGCTAAGACTGAGGCAGCAAAAATTGGTAAAAGATGTAGTTTGCAAAAAATAGCATCAGAGATGCCCGTACCCCACAGCCTAGGAAAATATTTTTATCACCATGAGAAATAGAAGTACTGTATCCGTACAAAGTTCAGGATACTTTCAGAGCACTGTCAGCTGTATAAAGGTCCAAACAATGTTTAAATAGAGAAAATAATGTCTAAGAGAAATATAATGCATGTACTTTATCTACATCTGGCATGGCTGAATTATGGTTTAGATGTTTTGAATATTACCATGCATACAGAAGTGGTAATACATTTAATGAATGCTTATGTGTGGTGTTAAAGCAAAATCTCTGGCTCACTTGATGAAAATTCCATCTGTTACAATGGGAAGTTGTAAAAGTAAAATTCTTAATGAATTCTAAAATGACCTTAACAGTGCTTAATCTGCATCAAAAGACAGACCCAAAGGTGCAACAAGATTTTCTAGGTCAACGTCACTACGACAAGATCAAAGGGTAAATCAAGGTCACACCATGACGTTGCACACCTACACCCCCTATCCAATGTCCCTACCAAGTATCAACTTCCTACACCTGACAGTTTCCGAAATATAGCTCACTACGGCAAGGTCAAAGGTCAAATCAAGGTCACACCATGACGTTGCACACGTACACTCCCTAACCAATGTCCCTACCAAGTATAAACTTCCTACACGTTACGGTTTCTGAGATATAGCCCAGACAAGATTTTCAAACTCAAGGTCACTATGGCAAGGTCAAAGGTCAAATCAAGGTCAGACCATGATGTTGCACACCTACACATCCTGACCAATGTCCCTACCAAATATCAACTTCCTACACCTTACGGTTTCTGAGAAACAGCCCGGACAAACTTTTTCCCGCCGCCTGCCCATCTGGACACCATGGGTGAAAACAATACCCTGACAGCCCTTGAGGGCTGTGGAGTAAAAAAAGGAATAGCATTTAATCTGAGACATTACCACCATTGGTACAACTGTAGTCAACCAAATTATGTAATAGTATCCCTCGTATTAGTATAGTTGGTACCTCTATACTCCCCCTTCTTTGTGAAAAAAAAGCTTTGAATGGAACTTAAAAATAAGAACGCACTTCAAATTTATCAATATGGAAAAATGGCAATGTTTTCCTAAATTGTGATGTAAATCTAGAGCAGTCAAATATGGTCCCTACATACCTCTTGCGGAAGCCAAAGCAGCTGTCCCATTTCTTCCCCAAGGAGGAATGGAACACCCAATAGTGCTAAACTTGCCGCAAGATCTGAAACATACAAAACAGTTGTTGCCAGATGCCTCCCAAAATTATAAAATAGCACCGCAGATGCCCGTATCTTACATCCTGCAGGGATATGAAAAGAGAGTACTTAAATTACAAAAGGGTATAAATTTTCAACATGTTCTGTCTTTTAGAAGAGACAGAATGTTGTGAAGACAGTTTGAACTTCTTCCACCTTTAGCTTTAAAGACATGGAACAAAAAAGATTTTCACATGGTCAAGGGCAAAGGTCACACTTGGGTATAACCATGATGCTTCATGATAAGCTCCACATCGAAATGCAATAAATACATCTTGCCAATTTGGAGAAACTCCAACATCTTAAAACGTGACGACAGTTTTGACATATACTCCCCAAAACCAAAGATCCCCTTTATTCCCTGAAAACAATTTGCCTGCCCTGACCACACTGGTAAAAACTAATTTCACAGTCTTTAGCATATAACTGTTTTAACTGGTCTCTTAATTAAAACACAAAATGGACATATTCTATCTGGTGCACTTACATCTTTTATTTTCTTTGACTGTCTGGCTCTTTAAACCACTCAATATCCTTGTCAGTATAGCAGGCCTACTCTTTTTGGAAACTTTATCAACCACTGTACTTCCATATTTATTCAGTCCTTCCAGAAGCTTCTCAGAGATGTTTCTAAATTCCCCCTTTGGCTTTAAGCGAAGAAATTCCTTTTGCAGCTGTAACAAATACAAAAATACAGGGCTAAGCAAGTGGAATTTGAAACAAAGCATTCCTTCAGTAAAGCACTGTTTTCATTCATCAAACAAATATTGTTAATCAAATTACAACCAAAATTTTTTTAAAAGTCTATAACTTAGACTGTCTCTGAATAATCTACTTGGGCAAATATATATAATAACTTTATGAGAAAAGCATTAGACAATTCGCTCTGTATTTCAACAAACTGTTCAAATTGTTATGTTTTTAGCGAGTTTATGATTCTTATTGATGCAAGATTTGGTACACCTACACCCCCTAAGCAATGTCCCTGTCAAACATGAACATCCTACAGCTCACACTTTCTGAGACATAGTGTGGGTACCTGCAAATTTTAGAAGTCATTAATTCATAAAACATGAAATAGCTATTACTCATTTGATATTGACCCAAGGCCTACAAAAAAGATAGGGTGGCTAGATCTTATACCCACCAATATATACACCAAATATGAAATAAATGTAAAAGAAATTGTGGCCTATAGCTTGAACACCAGAATAAGTCCCAATTTTTGACGTTTTTGATACCCCGAGTATAATTTTTACTCCTGGAATATCAAAATAATGGGGTGGCCAGATCTTTGCAAAGTTTGCAAAGTTTTGTAAAGGTTGAACACATATACAGATGCGGACACCGATCCACTCAAAACACTTCTGAATTGTAAATATCCTTGAACATTAAATTTTCTAAGTTACTTTACAAAAGGACTTTCTGAGTTGAAGTACCCAGGATAGGATTTTAGTTCTGATACACATTGAATCATTTTTCCATTGATCGTCTTTTAAAACATATTTAAAGGGTACCTGTTCTTCATCCTTCAAAGCAGGGTATTCCTCCAGCACCTCTGATACATCTGGATTCTTTGTCACAATATAGACCCACCTGTCGAAAAATGTTAGATCCATTAAGGTGTTCAATTTGGATTTGTTAATTTCGCGCTTTTTTAATTCAAGTTTCATGCTTTGAACATGAGCCTTTACAGTATCTTCAGTCTCTGTTGCTGGTCTTGCCCCAGGTATATAACGTTGTAGTCCATACTGTGATGTATCTTGAACTAAATCACACTCTGATCTCTCAGTGACTGATGAATCCAAATAGGTAGAACAACTGGGGGAATTTTCAAGATTTTCATGCTTCACCATTTCTTTGGTTTCATCTTTGGCGTTTGCACTGAAATCATCATCAAACTCCTCAACTGAACGGTGCCTGAATATAGGGATGTTACAGTGACTTGGTTTGCTTTTTCTTTTTCTTTTCTGACAAATCTCTATATCTTTATCGTGTCTTCTTCTACTGTTCTGAAATTTGTATTTCAGCTTTTCTTTCCAGAGTGTCTGCAAAATTTAATAAATACATCAAATATCTGAAAAACTACACAAATATGTGAGAATATCTGGAAGTACTTGCCATCAGTATATATTAAATACATATGTTATGTCACATATCTAATAATAAACATAGAACTCAAGAAGAAACAATTCCTACAAGGCTTAATTAAACACTAAGCCTCAATCTTCAAGTAAGAATCAATTTATTACATTCCAGGCCATGATTCTTCATAAGTTGGTATCATATTCTGAAGCAAATACTAAATGTGAAAACATATAAATAATTTTAAGCTATTACATCTGAACAGAAATCTGAATATACAGACTATACAGAACTATGTAAAATAACTATGTAGCTATGGCAGTAACTTGTAAGTAAACTGACAATATGATGATTCACATTTGACTGTGAGATTATGAGGTGTGCACAGTCACCTGAAAGGCAACAATTATAGCAGCGTAAGGTGTCTTGTCTGGTTCTATTCTAATGTAAGCTTGAATATCATCTAAACTTTTACGAAGTGACAATGCAAAATTGAGAAATATAGAGTCAAATATCACATCACCACCACAATGTGTATTTTGAAAAGTGAGTGATAAATGTATGAAACATCACAAAAAATTCATACCTAAGGCAAAGGAATGTCTTGGAAAGCAGTTCTTATGATAAATATATATCAAGAAATCTCAGAGCTTTTGTTCCAGAAATGAACAAATTTTAAAAAGAATTACAGTTTACATACCTTTGCATCTGCCAAAGGTGTTTTACCAACAAGATGAGGGTAAGTGTCTAAAAGTATATCTGTCATTCTTTCATACTGACTGGATCTTGGATAGCTGAAAAATCAAAATTATTTATGATTAATTGGAGGCTTCCTACTCTGTGTGTTTCAAATCAAATTTCATCTTTCAGTTTTGAGTTTCCCAAAAACAAATATTTTTTACGTTCGTTCTAGTGGGTGGACGATTAGACGTGTGCTCGATTATTCATTGGTGACAGTGTAAAATCGCGGTTGGTCATTAACGTTTTCTAATGATCGAATATTCAGCTTAAATCTTACCTTTCCTGATTTATCTCAATATGCACATATTTTTCATATATTTTACGAATTTTTACAAAATAAATCAACAGATTTGTGATGCATTTCGAGTTTGTTTATGTCTACCGCCATATTTACAGGAAGTGGGTGCTTTTGGTAGATTCTAAATGTCGGAACACCGTTATTCTTACTGGATTGACCTATACTTTATCCCGGAAAGTGTTTCTTAAATAACAAACATTAATGGAGTAAAATACTCGATTATGGGTCAATCATCGGTCAGAAAGATGGACGAATAATCGACCATGAAAATTGGGGGCGATTCCCAACACTAGTTTGTCCTAAACTTTATTGAATAAAATGTATTGTCCTTTCAACCAATACTCCTGACATAGCAATATAATTTTTCTACAAAATCACCAATTATTATTAAATAACTTTTACAATCTATTCAATCTGCTTTATGATGCCGAAATGAAAACGAAATGAAACCCTGTATGGATGCAGAACACTGTTACACTTACTATTCATTGCGGTTTATGGCATCATTGTAAAATGCATCAAGAACCTGTGTTGACTGACTCCTGGTTAGGGTCTTTTTTGAGTCTAAAGCTTGCAAGAGTTCTCTCCCCATGATTTCTTTTGGGAAACATGGCCATATTCCCCTGAAAACAGAATTAATTGGCATTAGTGCAGATATATCTCTTAATTTCCTGTGATTGGGTTTTCAAGTTCCCTGCAATGTTAACCTGGAGTCCAAAATCAAGTTCACCACATTATATCATATATATCTATGCAGCTTCATAGAATAATACACTGTGCATTGACCCCAAATACTTTTGCATTAAATAGTCAGAAAAAAAATCAAAAACAGTGCCCTGGTGGCGATCAGAATGAGGTAAAAAATATTCTCAGGCAAATAACCTGAGGTAAATATATTCAGCAAGTTTAAAAGTTCCAGATAATAAAATAAGATTTTTACATTCAAAGTTGCAGGGTCAAGGCCAAATATTACAAAACAGCCAATGAGAAATACCCCTGCTAAGTTTGAACTTCTTCTGGCTTACTGTTACAGAGATGTGCTCCAGGGAAGGTTGAAAGTCCATTTTTACAAAATATTCACGAGATTTTTCTGTTCAAGGTCACAGGGTCAAAGGTCACATTATGATGTTGCAAAGCTAGAGCCCTTGATGAGTATCCCTGTCAAGTTTGAACTTCTTCCCCCTTAAGATTTCAGAGATCTGGCCAAGACAAATTTCACATTTTTGTATTCTCCATATTACAAGACTTTTTATATTAAAGGTAACAGCCTCAAGGTCAAAGGTCACATCCAAGTTTGACCATGATATTGCACAACTAGACCATCTAAGGACCATATCTGTGAAATTTCAACTCCTTCCACCTCAGGGTTCCAGAGATCTGGGCCAGGCAAAATTGGAGCCGCCACCCCCCTTCCCAGTTGGATGGCAGGGATGACAACAATACTCACACAGCAAAAAGCTTTGGTTCATTTGATCTTGCCAAAAACCAATGGAAATGACATCAGTTGACAACATTACTATAACATTTAAAAGTATGATCAAAACAAAAACCAACAGATTTTTAAATTTCCAACATTCAAACACCATAATAACACTTAGGTTTTTATCATTAAGGAAAATAAATGGAAATGGTTCTGGGTTTGATGGTTTAAAATAAAACTCCAAGACACAGTGACACAAATGCATGCGCAACAATGCATTATATCTGTACTAGACTCTCAATAGGAGTCCTGTGTATCATTTGAAATTTAAACAAAGGCACTGAATAAAGTAAAACTTTTAATAGAAATCAGCTTATAGTCATTGACACACATAATTTCTTGTCATGCACTTTGTCACTGACTGGTATCAACAAATCTAGTATTGAAATGGTTGATGAATACTGTGGAATTTTACATTGTAAATATCTACTTTTTGTGTTGTAGAAATTCTGATCCAGACTAATCCATCATAAAAAGAAATCAAGTAGTGAAATAAGAAAAAATGCAAAGGCAGAAAAAAGGTAACGGTAGACCATAGCACTAGTATCAGTATTTTTGTTATTCTAAAGTATATTATAATGAAACAATATCTTCACAAATCAGAATTTCATAACTACCCAGGATCTTTCTTTGGTGTGTGATCTTCTGTCTCCTTTAAAGATGCCACAGGAACTGCAGGCACAGGTTTTTGTGTATGTTTTACCACAGTCAGGTTTGTCACCTCTGGGTCATCTAATATCTTTTTTTAAATACAAGAAATTCACAATTACACAATGAATATTTTTAAGAGTGACAGTCTTGTTATGACATTTTATATTTTATTTCTATAGAGCAGTAATTTTGTTTTTAGTGTTATTGTTTCTGATGAAAATGGAGATTCTATTATTTTCTTACCCATGTTTTAGCCAAATTGGGGAGGGGGTGGATAAATGAGAATAAATAATCTTTGTCAAATAATATTACTTGCCTGGTACACAAAACCTTATGAACACAGTACGATAACTGGTTGCGGAAATTCAAAAATGTTAAATTTTACTACTCACTACATACCTTTATTTTATTCATGGAATTTTGTTGGCATTCCTCAAGGATTGATTCGTCAACATCCACCCAGTCATGCATATCAGCCAGGTAGTACTGTACAATAATATTATCAGTGTTCACTTGTGGGAATTTTTTACAAATTGACTCGGTAAAAGTCACCATACTGGAGACATCAAGATCCAGAAGCTTCTTGTGCTGCCTGTATGTAACATGGAACTTCATGTTGCTGCAAGTACAAAAAATAATATAAATACCTCAATGCAATCTTAGTCAAAAGGTCATAATACAGACTCAGTAATAAGGACTAAGACCTTATTGTCTGCCATATGCATGTTGTATAAACTGAAACAGATATATGGCTGGCATTTATTAAAACCAACATCATAGAATTGAATTTTTAAACTCTTCTGTTATTTATGGACAGTAGGAAGTTTCATAATAATGTTGTGACCATGAACTAACAAAAGGCCACAAAGCCTCAAAAGATCTGCTGCTTGTTCTATCCTATAAATTGGTTGTACATAATTCACCTCTAAAACCAATAAGAGACAGATGCATTTCCATGGTAAAAAGGTTGATGTTTGTTGTGCCAGTTATTTTGTGCCAAAAATTTGCCTAAATTACTCGAAACCAACCATAAGTTCAGTATAGGCATGTATTAGTTTGCACAAGTTACCCACTGTTAATAAACAAATCATGGTTGACAAGAAATATATACATGTAAAATAAATTTCAAAAGTCTTAAAAACGAACAGAGAGATTAAAATTGGGAAAGTACCTGAATCTTTCAAGAGTTATATATCTTTATCCAGCTAAAACAGTTAATAGAGGAACATAAAACAGTACCTACACACATAGGAAGATGTACTTACACAGTAAAAACTTCATTGCAATATTCTAGATTTCAAGGTAACATACTTGTGGTTTAAGTCTGGTGGGATCTGATAAAGGCCCAATGCAGCATATTTTGAATTCTCTGATAATTTGTTCAAGCAAAAAGACTCTTCAGGAATAATTTTATAAGCATGAATATGCCTTGAATAGTTTACAGTTTTCAAAGTTTCCATGAGGCAGTAAGGTTCATCACTTGAAATGAAGCAGTTTTTGATTTCAGTAAAAATTACCAAATCACCATCTACTCCAGATGGAATGCAGGAACCCTTGGTGTATAATGACCCATTTATTCTCAATGACCTAGCCTCATAAATATCAGTAACATCTCCAAATGTTTCCCTGATTAGATCTTGAACAGTTTCAGAAAATTTATCCAAATCTACAAGCTTTCCACCAAGAACTTCAAACCATGATTTTCTGAAAAATTGATTTGCTCCAGAGAAAGATGCTAACATGCACTGGTGCCGCTTTGCTAATGTCTTTGTGATATTCTTGAAGCACTTTGAAGACTTTAATATCTGTTTAAACCAATTATGCTTTGCCTCAAATCTCAAAGACCAACAATGTACCAGTGGTCCAAATTTTAGTGTGAGCTCACTGTAATGGTGTAAATAATGAAATTTTGGCTTGAATGTCTGTTCTGGAAATTCAAACTTGTACTGCTCACTAAAGTCTTCAATTATTTCACTAAGAAAGTAGACCTGAGCTAAATGTATCTCTTGCATTGAAACAATTTCAATGATGTCCAAAAATTTTAGAAAGACATCCCACTTAGTGTCATCAAGAGGGACACAATGGCCTATCATGAGTGCAAAGACTCTCAGTAAGCACCAGGTTTGTGAGGCAGTCTGTTTAATGTCACTACAAGATGACAATGTGTGAGGTTTGTTAACTTTGTCTGATCCCACATAATGAAATTGTTCAATGCATGTATTCAAATCCTTAAGATTAAAAAACTTTTGATTGATACAATACGACAGGACACTACCCAAAACATATTTTCCAACCCCTTCAAAGATATCATGCGTGATATCTGGTGGTAATCCGTCAATCACATGATAATAAGAAAGTTCATTTAAGCAAGATGTACCTTTAATGCCATACACATTAGCGAGAGGTGGAAATTCTTCGACAAGGGCACACTGAGAATTATAATTTTCCCTTGTTCTTGATGCACCAACTAAGACACTTGATATATCTTTTTTGTCAACCAGACAAAATCTGCAGCATTTTCCAGATGAAAAGCTTTCTTTAAAACCACCGATAGAATGTGCAGCTAAATTATCCCCTATGCAGCATAATATGGTTCCTTTCAGAGTTATTGGCCCCCTACGAGTCTCAAAAACAACTCCCTCAGTTTCTAACTTTTTCAAATCTGTGATGAAAGGCTCTAAGACAGAAGCAAATCCATATTTCTTTACATATTTACTTTTGCAGAGTAAAAGTAACTGAATAGAATCTTGAGATGACCTTTTCGATGGGGGAATATTTGCCAATTGCATATAAAATGCATAAACCTTGTGCTGACTGACTTTGTTACCCAAGGGGTTTACAAAATTGACCTCATCCAAATAAAACAATAGTTGCAAAGAGGGCTCATTTTCAGAAAACAAAGGATGATCTTTCAATAAATAACCATCACAAATATCCCGAAGAACTTGGTCATTAGATTTTTGACTAACTCTTACATCTCTCTCAACATCATTAAATGTGAGCAAAAACTTTAAGGTTTCAATCAGAGGTATATATTGAAAAGTCTCTTTTTTTTTAATTTTGGCTCTGTCCCAAAATAATTTCAAGTGGCTTTACATAATTTAAATGTTCGACCACATATTTATCAAGATTGTTACTTGAATTTAATTTGCTCCAAGCTTGTTCTAAGGTGTTTTTTTTTTGTAATGCCTCTTTCAGCAATGGGTTTTCATCAATCTCAATACCACTTTCATGTAGTGCCTTTGTTAGGTTTTTGATAGTCTCACTATGGCTTGAAGAGCTAACAGATATTAAGTTTTCACAGACAAGAAACAAGGAATTCTTAGAAATTTTAGAACCATTTATAGAATTCAGAAGGACTTTTGCCAAAGAGTTAGTTATCTTATCATCAGAATTCAAGTTTTCATAATGAGTATCTTGCTCACTGTCACCATCAACATCATTAAAAATGTTATCTTCAAATATTGGACACTCGTCTTGGGTAACTTGATCAAAATCTATCACATGTGCTGGTTTATGTTTTCTTTTTACATGCCTCTGTAAGCAACGGACAGTTTTGAATGTTTTAGCACAACCTAGATGAACACATGTTACCTTAAAATTGGGTTCATCGCAGTGGTGGTTTCTATAATGTCGACACAGCAGTAAAAAATGTCGTGTACAATAAGCACAGTAATCACAAGAAAGCATTCACAATTTAATTATCAAATGGTTCCAAACAATCCTCGCAACAGAAGTCTTCCTCACACAAAGCCCTAAGATCATCTACAGTCAGGTTTCTAGTAATGCAGGCAAGGTGAAACACACGAAGGCAGCCTCGACAGCGTAAATACACTATATTTTTCACCATAAGCAAAGAAATGTTTCTGTCCAACCACTGTTCTGCAAGCTCCTGGGCTACTTCTGGAGTTGTCCTGACGTGACATACACAGCAAATAAATTCACCCTCACTTTCGATGTCACAAAAACACAAAGTTTCTGCACTCTCTGATCTATGCATCAATGATGAAGAGACCTCTTTATCTTGTAATTCTTCTGACATCACTCTGTGACTGTAAGTAATAAAACATAAAGTAATAACAGCTCAAAACCATCTTCAAGAAAATAGCATCAGAGATGCCTGTACCCCACAGCCTAGGGAAATATTCTTAACACCATGAGATATAGAAGTACTGTATTAGTACAAAGTTCAGGATACTTTCAGAGTACTGTCAGTTATATAAAGATCCAAACAATGTTTAAATAGAGAAAATCATGTCTAACAGAAAGATAATGCATGTACTTTATCTACATCTGGCATGGCCGAATTATGGTTTAGATGTTTTGAATATTACCATGCATACAGAAGTGGCAATAAATTCAATGAATGCTTATGTGTGGTGTTGGAACAAAATCTGTGGCTCACTTGATGAAATTCCATCTGTTACAATGGGAAGTTATAAAAGTAAAATTCTTAACGAATTCTAATATGACTTTAACAGTGCTTAATCTGCATCAAAAGACAAACCCAAAGGTGCAACAAGATTTTCAAGGGTCAAGGTCACTACGACAAGGTCAAAGGTCAAATCAAGGTCACACCATGATGCTTCACACCTAAAACCCCTAACCAATGTCCCTACCAAGTATCAACTTCCTACACCTTATGGTTTCCGAATTATAGCCCGGACAAGATTTTATAGGTCAAGGTCACTATAGCAAGGTCAAAGGTTAAATCAAGGTCGGACCATGACGATGCACACCTACACCTCCTAACCAATATCCCTACCAAGAATCAACTTTCTACATCTTACGGTTTCCGAGATATAGCCCGGACAAGATTTTATAGGCCAGGTCACTACAGCAAGGTCAAAGGTCAAATCAAGATCAGACCATGATGTTGCACAACTACTTCCCCCAACCAATGTCCCTACCAAGTATCAACTTCCTACACCTAACGGTTTCCGAGATATAACCCGGTCAAGATTTTATAGGTCAAGGTCACTACAGCAGGGTCAAAGGTCAAATCAAGGTCAGACCATGACGTTGCACACCTACACCCCCTGACCAACATCCCTACCAAGTATCAACTTCCTACACCTCATGGTTTCCAAGATATAGCCCGGACAAGATTTTATAGGTCAAGGTCACTACGGCAAGGTCAAAGGTAAAATCAAGGTCAGACCATGACATTGGACACCTACACCCCCTAACCAGAGACATTTACTCATTCTAGTAGCTATGACTGAGCTATGCAAAGAGCTGTAGATTTGAAACTTCACTATGTTATAGATCAGCCAAAAGTAGGTTAATGACTTACTGAGAAGAAATTGCATATCTGCAATACTTTAAGAGATAAAAGACATTTGTTCATTTTAGTAGCTATTACTCACCATTTTAGTAGCTATTACTCAGCTATGCTAAGAGCTACAGTTCTGCAACTTCACCAGGTGGTAGATCGCTCAAAAGTAGGTAAATGACTTATTTTGAAGAAATAACGTACCAGCAACACTTTAGAGATAAATAGGGCTGCGACCGAGTACTCGAGCCTCGGTGTACAAGGCGGTCTTGCCTTGTACTCGAGTCCATTTTAAGTACTCGGTTACTCGCGAGGTATTGTATTATCGTCCATGTACTGAAACGTTTGTGTAAAATATGCTGCATTTCAGCATTTCCGTCACATAATATCAATTAAAGTTCTTGTATTCGCTTGAAAACATACAATTTACTCCATATTTTATAATATATGGTGAAATAGAAGACGTTTTACTTCAAAAAGTTTCGTTTCCGGAATCGACTATTTATTTACAGAAGACTTCTAATGGTGGGTACTAAATCTCGCAGTTACTCGAATTCGGGCCGGTTTTCAGAGGGCGAGTACTCGATGCCATTTTTTTGCACTCGTCACAGCCCTAGAGATAAAAGACATTTATCCATTTTAGTAGCTATTCAAAGAGCTACAGACCTACAACATCACCATGTAGTACATCACCCAAAAGTAGGTGAACTAGACCAAGGACGCATCTGTGGCCAGATGCAAGATGTATCCACTGGCAAAGGCAAAAGTAGCTATTACTCAGCTATGCCATGAGCTACAGGTTTGAAATTTTACTATGCTACAGCTGACCCAAAAGTAGATGACTAACATATTTGCACAAAATTCTCTAAATACAATAGTTTTCAAGTTACAAGTGATTTTACTCATGATGGAAGTTAGTGAAAAGTCCAAAAATAGCTATAACTCACTAAGCTATTGAGATAGACACCCAAGTTAATCACCATGTTGTAGCTATGGAAAAAGTAGCTGAATAACATATTTTAACAAAATGCTCTAAATGCAATGTTTTTCAAGTTATAAATGATTTAGTGCATGATTTCATTAAGTTTAATGCATTAAAAATTATTCAAAAAATTCATAAAAAAGCTTTAGCATTTGATTGCTCTACAAAATGCAGGTGAATGAGATATTTGAGAAATACTGGCTATCTGCAATACTTTTAGTGATAATAGGCATTTACTCATTTTGAGTAGGTGAGTGATTACCTATGGATCTGAAAATTCATAAATTGAAAGCTCTCCAAAATGTAGGTGAATGAGTTATTTGAGAAATACTGGCTATCTGCAATACTTCTAGAAGTAATTGGTATTTACTCATTTTGAGTGGGTGAATAATTAGCTACAGGTCTGAAAATTCACCGAAAGATAGCGCTCCCAAAAGTAGGTGAATGAGTTATTTGAGAAAAATTGACTATCTGCAATACTTTTAGAGATAATTTGCGTTTACTCATTTTGAGTAGGTGAGTAATTAGCTACGGGTCTGAAACTTCACCATGTGAAAGCTCTCCCAAAAGTAGATGAATGAGTTCTTTGATAAAAATTGGGTATCCGCAATACTTTTAGAGATAATTAGCATTTACTCATTTTGAGTAGGTGAATAGTTAGCTACTGGTCTGAAACTTCACCAAAAGATAGCTCTCCCAAAAGTAGGTGAATGAGTTATTTGAGAAAAACTGGTTATCTGCAATACTTTGAGATAATTCGCATTTACTCATTTTGAGTAAGTGAATAATTACCTACGGGTCTGAAACTTCACCAAGTGAAAGCTCTCCCAAAAGTAGGTGAATGAGTTATTTGAGTAAAATTGGCTATCTGAAATACTTTTAGAGATAATTCGCATTTACTCATTTTGAGTAGGTGAGTAATTAGCTATGAGTCTGAAACTTCACCATGTGAAAGCTCTCCCAAAAGTAGATGAATGAGTTATTTGAGAAAAATTGGCTATCTGCAATACTTCTAGAGATAATTAGCATTTACTCATTTTGACTTTGCGCCGGGGATACAAATATTAGAGGTAAAGTGCTATTACTCACTCAAAAGTAGGCCAAAGTTCACCAAACCTTTTCCCCCTTAGCATAGGATATGCTTGTACTACCCTGTGGGTAAAAAATTCACTACCCTATGGGTCAAAAATTTGCTCGAAATTGCTCTATCTCTTACGGTTTGCGAGATATTTGTGATTTTTCACATTTTCACTAAAAGTAGCAATAAAGTAGCCATTACTCACCTGTACATTGAGCAACAGTTGTGAAACTTAAATATGTTACAGTTCACAAAAAGTACATGAACAACATATTTGAGAGAAATTGTGTAGCTGCAATACTTTTGAAGATATAAGCCATTTACTCATTATGGTTATCATTAAAAATTGAAAAAGTAGCTATTACTCACTTACCTATGGAGATACACTTCCAAACTACTGACCATGTTGTAGCTGCGGAGAAAGTAGATGAACAACATATTGCAACAAAATTGTGTAGCTGCAATACGTTTGAAGAAATAAGCCATTTACTCATTGACAGTTATAAGTCATATAATTATATTAGATAAAAGTGCTATTACTCACTCAAAAGTAGGCCAAAGTTCACCAAACCTTTTTTCCTTTGGCATAGGATTCTCTTGTACTACCCTATGGGTGAAAAATTTGCTCGAAATTGCTCTATCTCTTATGGTTTGCGAGATATTTGTGATTTTTCACATTTTCACTGAAAGTAGCAATAAAGTAGCCATTACTCACCTGTACATTGAGCAACAGTTGTGAAACTTAAATATGTTACAGTTCACAAAAAGTACATGAACAACATATTTGAGAGAAATTGTGTAGCTGCAATACTTTCGAAGATATAAGTCATTTACTCATTATGGTTATCATTAAAAATTGAAAAAGTAGCTATTACTCACTTAGCTATGGAGATACACTTCCAAACTACTGACCATGTTGTAGTTGTGGAGAAAGTAGCTGAACAACAAACTGGAACAAAATTGTGTAGCTGCAATAATTTTGAAGATATAAGCCATTTTCTCATTATGGTTATCATTAAAAATTTAAAAAGTAGCTATTACTCACTTAGCTATGGAGATACACTTCCAAACTACTGACCATGTTGTAGCTGTGGAAAAAGTAGCTGAACAACATATTGCAACAAAATACTATAAATGCAATATTTTCAGAGTTATAAGCCATATTAGGTAAAAGTGCTATTACTTTTCATTTGCGGTAAAAATTCACGATGGCCGCCAAAAGTTGTAAAATTTGAAATTTTTCATATTGCAACCGAATACTCCTGTACCACCCTGTCTGTCAAAAATTCACTCGAAATCGCTCTATCTCTTACGGTTTTCGAGATATTTGCACTTTTTGTATTTTGTAAAAAAAAAACAGTCAAAGAAGCCCCCACGGCAGCCATTTTGTTTTTGTCCAGATATCCAGAATAATTCCCAAGGAAGCTTTGCCCATGATGGACATATCCTGCAAATTTGGAAAGTGTACATTGCATGCCCTTTGATATACGGGGCAGCAAAGTCCCTAAAAATTTGAATGAAACGGCCGTGGCGGCCATCTTGTTTTTGGAAACGAGGTAAAAAAACTTGTAGGCAAGCTTTTGTACCATTGAACCTACCCTGCAAATTTGAGGTCTCTATTGCTAATACTTTTGGCTGCAGAGAGGTAACGAGAAATCATCTACACACTGCGGCGGCGGCGGCGTACCCTCGCAAAAACCATAGTATCCACCGGATGCATCCGGTGGATCAATATGCCTTATTGGATTTCCGTTCGTGGAAAATGTATGTGGATAAACAAATCTACGTAGATCTAAACCAGGAAGTGATTTAAACATGATAAAAATGCAAAAATGTACATATTTTTGTACATAACACATATCATACTTAATTTTTATAAAAAATATACATATGAATGTAATCGTGATTGAGTGAAAATATATTCTAAACTATTGTTTTCAGTCATCTAAGGTGGGCGAAAATAGGGATTATTGGTACTGTATGAATCTATTTTTGGACTTTACTCTTTTATTTATTTAAAAAAATTATTTACACTTTTTAAAACAAAATAATTTTAATTTTTGGTGCTTTTTATTTAAATAAAGCTGGGTGTTGGCAAATATTTTTAGGGTGTTGACACACAAGAAATAAAATTTTGAGAGGCTATTTTTTCAAGGAAATAGCAAACATTATAAACATTCATAATTACTGAAGTAAAAATATGGTATGTGTACCATTTTAATGTAATTTTATTGTAGTTTTAGATTTTCCTTAGTTTAATGAAATTAGTGGCGGATATGACAAATAGTACATAAAAATTTTGTACCAGACTAACCAGAGGAAAGTAAGCTGTTATAAAACCACAAAAAAATTCATACAGTCCTGCATGTTCTTGGTCAGACTTGACCCCAGGTGAGAGACAAACTTAAACTCAATGCAGAGAGGCAGGTAATTTCATGTTGGATTAGAACTAGTGCTGTAAGTCGTGAAGAAATACTTGAGTCGACGCGGCGGAACTAACAGACGATGGTGAACCGACGAAAGTCGTACTAGTGTTGATAAAGGACTTCAGAAGAAATATACTTTATTAATTAGCCAGTTTTAAATAAAAAAAACCGAATTTCTGTAGTTTGATCTTTGACCCTAGGCTATAAAGTACTGAATCTCACGAGAATTTATATTTACGGTTAAAAAATTGAGGGAAGCAGCCATTGCTGTTTCCACTTGAAAGCCGGTGACAACTTTAAAATGTTATTGCTTTCTTTAAAAATGCAAATTATTATAAGATTTTATAAGGTAGGTAATATTTTGGTGAAAAATCAATCTTTGTAATATATGAACCGACGCGTCGTAATTTCAACACTCACGACTGACTATGACCAAGTCGAGCCACGTCGTTACTGCACTAATTAGAACCCAAGCCCAGTGGCCCCAAACTTCACACCTAAACCAAGTGCTCCCAGATTAACATAAGGTCAAGTAATGCACTGACACATAGATGCACATATAGATTAACATGGTATAAAGATCCCAGCACTATTCTTCAGTGAAGAATCTTGAAACAAAACTTGCCCTTTACAAGGACCACCCTATGAAAGGTCAAATGCAGGTCAAGGTGAAATTATTAGAAGTGATATATATTTGAAGATGCCACAGTAACAGACTCATGACAATAAGTATCAGCCAAGCCCTAATTATCTCCTGCCCGTGGCCGAAGGCCATGGTCGGGAAATTATAAAACGCCTTCCGTCCGTCCGTCCGTTCGTCACGTTTTTGCATAAACCTTAATATCTCATTCATTTATCAAGATATCTTCACCAAATTTGCAGGGAATGTTTATGGCTATGAAAACCTGTGTCTGAAAATTTTTTGCCTCATTTTAAAAAAAAATGGCCGCCATAGCTAATTGTTTGAAAATCGTAAAGGTGCTCTAAATCTTGAAATATTCCAGCTAGCTTAATTAAATTTGCACAAAAGCTATATGGCTAGAAAACCTAGCCTGATAAAAATTTTGGCCTAGTTCAAAAAACAAAATGGCCGCCATATCACGTGTTTAATGTCAAATGGGGTTATCCTATTAAAAAGGCCTTATATCTCCTCAAATATTGCTCCTACAGGTTCGGAATGTGAAAAAAACTTGCAGGAAGTCATAGCCTGGGAATCTGAAAAATTTTTGAAAAACAAAATGGCCATCATGGCTAATTGTTTGAAAATCGTAAAGGTGCTCTAAATCTTGAAATATTAATTTATGAAGATATCTTCACAAAATTTGCAGGGAATGTTTATGGCTATGAAAACCTGTCTCTGAAAAATTTTAGCCTCATTTTAAAAAACAAAATGGCCGCCATAGCTAATTGTTTGAAAATCGTAAAGGTGCTCTAAATCTCGAAATATTCCAGCTAGCTTCATCAAATTTGCACAAAAGCTATATGGCTAGAAAACCTAGCCTGATAGTAATTTTGGCCTAGTTCAAAAACAAAATGGCCGCCATATCACATGCTTAATGTCAAACAGGGTTATCCTATTAAAAAGGCCTTATATCTCCTTACATATAGCTCCTAGAGGTTCCGATTGTGAATACAACTTGTAGGAAGTCATGGCCTGGGAATCTTTTCCAGGTCTTGGATTTGTCCTTTGACCCCTGCTTCAATGTTAAATGGGGTTGTCACACTAAAATGTCCTTATTTCACCCTTATTATTGGTGCTATGGCTTGACAATATTAAGACAGGCCATTAAAAGTCCTTGGCTTCAAATGTTTTGCTTGAGAAAACTTTTGTCCTTCTTTTGAAAAACAAAATGGCTGTGATAGCCAGTTATTTAAAAATCATTAAGATACTTTAAAAGGTGAAATATTCCAGCTAGGTTCATTAAATATTAACAAAATATATATGGCTAGGAAAGTTTGACCCCTTCTTCAATGTCAAGAGGAATTATGTTACTACAAAGGCCTTATATCTCCTTTACTTCTCCATTATTACTGATTCTAAGGCAGGAGATAACCGCTGCGGCAGTGGCCTTGTTTAGATCTAATCCACAAACGCTGGACAAAAAACTATATTTTATAAAATGTGATATTTTTATGATTTTAAAGGTAAATTATTACTTCTAATAGTTCTTAAACAATGCAGTTTTATTGTATATTTGCCAATTTTTCGATTAAATGGTGAAGAAAACTTGTGCTAGGTATATTCTTAAAACAACCAGAAGTTAAGGATGTTAGCTGTTGTTCACTGCAGTGTCTAGCCATTTAAAGGACACTTATTACTGGGGACTATCCGCCCCCACACTTTTCCAGCCATGTGTGATTGGAAAGTGATCTCTAAAAATGAACAACCTTTTAAGAAGGTGTGGGGGAGGATAGCCCACAGTGAAAACAATAACTGCGATCAATTGGGTGTTTGTAAATAGAAATCACAATGCCAGCTTAATATCAGCTTAATAAAATATGTTCCTAATTCTCTTGTTAAATAGATTATCTTACTCGAGTATTATTATATTCTGTGTCATTAATTTTTATTTTAAATTAAATTTTACATAAAAATAATTCTACACTATTCTTTTTGTTCTAAACTGTGAATTCATTTACATTCTTAAAGAATGCCAATGAGAGGAAAGCATTTGTCACAAGTACTCATTTTTAAACAGTTGTGTCTCCATGTTTCCTTTTTTCTGAACAAGTTTTTGACAAATTAATGACAAAAATTTAAATGCAAGTGCTGTGACAAATATATGACCAATTAATCCTATGTTTGTCAAAAGCAAAATTTGTCACAGGGGAAAAAATATGACTTGTATGACAAATATTTGACAAACTTTCACTTATCCAGAATAATATACAATTTCAAGTTTGTCTTCAGTGACAATTTTTTGACAAACCAATGTTGATGGTGAACACATTATTTCAATTGGGGGTGAACAGACGAACAATTTCATACCAAACATGACCATATTCATTTAAATAACATTGAAAACACTCAAATGACTTTAGTTGTATGTTGTTACATTTGTTTCAAAGCTTTATATTTTTATTTAATTAGCTCTATTATCGGCCGTTTTTACTGCAACTCGGAAATACCAGTGAATCCCCATTTTGTAGATAAATAGAAGCATTTGTCCTTGACCTCTAACAAAGACATATAATGCGGGCGTTCAGTGGTGGGAGGGCGTTCACTGGTAGAAAGCCAGTACTTTTGTAAACCAGTGTCTGAAAGAGTGGGTGATAATATAAGACTTTGCAATAATGTACTCTATATCAACAGAAAAAAAACAATATTTTCAAAATGACTGTACCATTTCACTCTATAAGTACTTATAAAACACTTAATATGTACTTATAAAACACTTAATTGGCCGATACTTACAAAATAAAATCATAAACCTTCTTAGAAGTAGCAACATCAAACACACGTGGATGACACTAAATGACGAATTTAGAGTGTGAAAAACGAATATTTGACGAATTTTCATTCGACACGAATTTTCAGTGCAGCAGTGGCTTTCATAAAATATTTCCATCATTACTTATGGGGAAGGAGGTTTATTCTGAGAACTGACCATGCTTCATTGAAGTGGTTAGTCAATTTCAAGGAACCAGAGGGTATGTTAGCAAGATGGCTGGCAGTACTCAGTTCTTATGATTTTGAAACACAGCATCGCAAGGGAGCGATACATTCCAATGCTGAAGGTCTATCTAGACAGGCACCTAGAAAGTGTAAAAGAGGTGACTGTGAGGACTGTGCATTGGAAAGGGAGCACTGTGTTTCCGTTATAACTATAGGGGTCAAGCTGAGAAATGTAGGAGTCAAGGACAAAATGGGAAATCCATAAAGTCAGCTAGAATGGATACTAGTAAGTTGACTCAAGAATCTCAGGTGCCTAGTTTTGGTGATAGAGTAATTCTTCCTTCACATAGTAAAGATCAGGCTTTTGAGAATCCCCCTACTAGCATTGTGTCTAGTCAAGATCGTGGTGAAAGTCCACGGGGGATAAGTAAAGGTCTAAAGGGAAATTCAGTAACTGGGTAGACAGTTATACAGTAGATCAGTTATTGCAAGCACAAAAGAATGATGCTGTTGTGTTGAAAGTAACAGAGTTGAAGTGTCAAAGTGACATACTTGACAAGGCCAAACTTTGCCAAGAGAGTCATGAGGTCAGAACATTGTGTTCTTAATGGTCACAGCTTGAGTTAAGACAAGGAATACTGTACAGAAAGTGGGTTCCTAGTAATACAAAGGACAAATTGGTAAATCAGTATGTTGTACCTCAAGCATTACGGCAGGAAATCTTGCACCACTTACACAATCATAAAACTTCTGGTCATCTTGGGGTCAGAAGAACATTTTGTAAGGTCGGGGAAAGATTTTACTGGCCAAGGTATAAGCAGGACATTACCAGATGGGTGAGCAAATGCAAGGTCTGTTCTGTAGTAATCATAAGGCTGGGCACATGCCAAAGAAAGCTCCTCTCAAGCAGGATTTTATTTCTGCGCCAATGGAGAAAATAGCCTGTGACATTGTAGGGCCTTTACCTGAAAGTGAAAAACACAACAATTACATATTAGTGGTATCAGATTACTACACAAAGTATGTGGAGGCTTATGCCTTGCCTGATCAAACAGCACAGACAGTTGCTGATTGCTTGGTAACAGAATGGATCTGTAGGTATAGAGTATCCTTCAGAGATACTTTCTGACCAAGGTAGGAACTTTGAGTCCACACTGTTTCAGGAGATGTGTAGATTGCTTGACATGAAGAAAGTGAGGACATCTCATTATAGGCCCTAATCTGATGGTTTGGTTGAGCGCTATAACAGAACACTTAAGTCAATGCTTAAATCTTTCACTGAATCTGAAAAATCTGATTGGGATGAACTCTTGCCTTATGTGATGATGGCATATAGAGCCAACATACATGAAAGGACAAAGTGTACCCCAAATTTGTTGATGTTTGGTCACAAGGTAAGATTGCCATTTGACATCATGCATGGATCAAACAAGAGTGAATTTGTTCCTCAGTGTCCCAGCGAATATGTAGAATGGGTCAGACAAACCATGGCAGATGCATTTGACAAGGTTAGAGATTCTGTAAAAGTGAGTGCAACTCGACAAGCAAAATCTTATAACAGGAACACTCAAACAAGGTCATTTAAAGTGGGACAATGGGTTTGGGTTTATCACCTAGCTTCAGACAAACAAAAGTTTGGTAGAGGTTGGAAGGGCCCATATTTGGCTGTGGATAAATTAGGGGAGTTAAATTATAGGGTTCAAGGAAAGCCTGAATCCAGAGTTTTAACTCTGCACATTGACCATATCAAGAGTTATGAACATGAAACACCTCTTAGTTGGCTAGAACCAAAAGTAAAAGAGGTTGGTGTTCAAACTGAGAATAGTGACAAATCATATTAAATATTGTATATAACATGTACAAATATGGTTGTCACATATGGTTAAGTGCAATTGTTTTTTTTGTTTATTTTTTGTTAGGATGCTGATTTTGATTTCCACAAAGAGTTAAGGGAAAGCATGGCAGCAATTGAGAAAAACAACGAGTGGGTGGATGATATCCTGGAAGAGGGAGAAGTTGATGAGTCCAAGCCTGGAAAAGAGAATGATAAATTAAGGTGTAATGTGTAAGCTTGCCAAGGCAAGACTTTTGCAAAACCCTTTGCTCTCTTAGGGCACTGGGCGGAAATACATGAACAGCAGGTGACACTCTACAAGTGTGAAGGATGTACTAAAGTATTTAGAAGGGCCACAGATGTCAAGAGGCATTCTCTACAAAAGCATCAAGCAGAAGCAAAGGCTATCCCTATAAACCGCCAGAACAAATTTTACTTGGCTCCTGGATCTGCTCAACCTCCAGCTGGCTACAAGAAGAAAGTACTACCAACAGTACCTCCAAGCCAGATGGCATTTGTGCCAAAGGAAGCTCCGGCCAGGCAAATCAGGGAACCTTTGGTTGCTCTCAGCCAAGCAGCTTCACAAGAAGAAGTCTTGAGCACGTCTCGTGACATTCTCCTGAAAAACCTCAGGAAGGCTGATGCCAAGCTCAAATTTTGGACTGAAGAGAGGGAAAACACTAGGGCACAGCTTGAACAGTTTGAGAAAGAAAAGAAGGAAGCTTTAGTTAAAGATCTACAACACAAACTCAGGGAGGAAAGAAGACAGAGAAAAATATATGAAGACAAAAACAGTCTGATGACAGGGCAAATTAAAGTTTTAAAACAGTCAGAGGAAACAATTAGGAACTTGAAAAGAAAGTTAACAACAGAAAGAGATCTAAGGCGGGAGAGTGAGGCAAAGATTCGCAAACTGACAGCAAAATCAGAAATAGCTAAGAAACAGGATTTTATTGACTTTTTCAACATCAATTTTGAGTAAAGAGACAATTTTAAATGTTGTTTTTCTTCTTGCTACATATTACATGCATATATTTTGCAGCAGTACAGCTGTTGAATTTACAGTATTATTGCATATTTGTTGTTCAGTATGCAATTATAATTTATAGTATATATTGAATTATTGCTCAGTAAATATTTCAGTATTATTGCATATTTTGTTTCTCAGTATGCAATTTTAATTGTGGTAGTTTACAGTACAGAACCCTGACGAACTCTATGTACTGGTTTCCTCTGCCCTTCCAACTACCCGTCGTGATATGACCTGTGTTGAAAGCAACGTAAAACCCCAAATAAATAAATAAATTTGGTTATTAAAACTTTAATGCTGTTGCTACTTCAGCCGTTATGCAATTGAGTATTCTGGTTGGACTGCCAACATCACTTATGTGTTGTATGAGGTTGTTAATCCTCAGAGTGTTGAACATGTATCTTACCGTTATGCACTTGAGTATTCTGGTTAGATACTGCTATTGCATATGTTGTATGATAAATTTTGTATGGCATAAACTACACAGTATTAAACATGTTTCTAATGTGTATTTAAGTTACATTGAAATATACATATACCAGTGTTTTAGCAGTTAGCAATTAGTCTTCAAATCTAGTCACGTATATATTTTAAACGTGTTATGAGGGCATAGCCTTTTAAAAAATAGGGCTAGTGTAAATGTGGTGTATTATCGCCCACCGCAAACGTTTTGTAAAATAAAATATACACAGTGTTATTAAATCTAGTGTTTTTACTAGTAAAATAAAATAAGCTTATTGTCAAACCTTTTAGTTCAAATATCCATCACTAGGGGGCGACAGAGTGCCTTATATTTACGTATTTGTCACGGTGCAGAGATAGCTACAATAACGATCGCTAGTATATGTCACAAATGTGGACTGACGTCATTACGGTGTTGCACCGTCATATAGTACTTTAGGCACTTAGAAACGGTGACATGAGGAGGGGTTGAATGTAAGGAGCAATTCAATTGGATTGGATTTAAAGGGTTCCAGAAGGACCAAAAGCTGAACCAATCAATTGAATGAACCAGCTCAGTAGTAGAACTGCTCAGTAGTAGAACAACCAAATATGGTAAGACATTTACTACACATAGCAGCAATAAGGGTTTAGTACTAGATGATTGTAGGCTAAATACTATAGAGATAAATGGTATTTTTATTAAACCAATTATTAGACAATTGGTTAGTTGTGCACTAATTGAAAGCTAATTTGTATTCTAGCTGATTAATTTGAGTAAATACTATTGCTACATATAGAGGGTTTATTGGTGATATTTTCTCTTATTTTGTAAATTATCTGTTGAATTTGATATATTTTAAAATAAATATTCATTGTTGAATTTGCTGTGAAATTCTTAATACACCACAAATTTGTCCCTTTAACAACAGGAGTTAATGTTGGTGGCGGTTTGCTAATAACCTAATACAAATCTGAACACAACGCGAGGCTTTATATTGATTTGGTCAATCTGTAGGGTTAACAGGCTATTTGGAAGGCTTGTCATATCTGCTGGGTCGCCACAGTAGTTTAGAACATTCACATAATCATTCTTCATGACATCAGTAAGTGGCAACTTTGGAAAAGTGCTCCCATCATAGATATTGATAAGGTAATCACTATGCAGCTTCTGCTGTACACTTATTAGTGATCCTTTTGGAAAAATGCAAAATTTTGTTTGGCAAAGTGGGAGTTGTGAAGACAGATACTGATCTAATGTATGTAGTGTCAGCATTCTATCTTCTACACTAAAAAGGCTCTTCCTGAGATCTGCTAAGCTACCTAATTCACTTCTTAATGGGTTGTTCAAGGTAGACTTTAGGCCATTCCTTTCTCCATTGAAATAGCTCTCACTTCCACCACTGACTTTTTGTATGTGTCAACCAGTAATGACCATATCCTGTACAGCTTGACCAGAAATTTTGGAACTTCTTCCTGGTTTGTCCCACAATTGTGGTAATGATGTTTTGGCTACATCCATTGGGATCACTTTGAGTCTTTGTCCTTTATAATGTACAACTTGGTACAATAACCAAATCAAATGACCACAAGCCCCACCTAATCCTTTTTGACAAGTGCATGATGCATTTTCTACAGTAAGCTCACTTTGTAAAACAAAAGAAACTCTAATGATATGACGTGTTTCACTTTTCTTCATTGATCTATAAAATTTTCCCGGGGGCCATGGTGGCAGAGTGGTAACACTCTCGCCTCCCACCTCTGAGGCCGGGGTTCGATTCCCGTCACGGCCTCATGTGGGAAAGCGGGTAGTTGTTTGCCGTTGGTCGGAGTTTACAGTACAGAACCCTAACGAACTGTATGTACTGGTTTCCTCTGCCCTTCCAACTACTCGTAGTGATATGACCTGTACAGTGTTGAAAGCGACGTAAAACCCCAAATAAATAAATAAATATAACATTTTCCTTTTATTTGACAACCATTTTCTATCAGATGCACTGAAAATTTTAAAAAAAACAATTGAATTGTTGTATGGAGTGATCTCCCTGGAACACAGGAGTAAAATGTAGACTGTGTGTCTGTAAAACCAGGATACTCTCAAAGTAATTTCTATATAATTCTTGTACAATGTATAGAATGGAAAATAACAAGTAGAGTTAAGACTAATGCATGAAAAAAGTTCTTAATCAAAATCCACAGTATTTAACTGTACATAATCAGTGTTGAATTGTAGCCTGTAACATTTTTAACTTTAATATATGTATATTAAAAAAATCATAATAATGATTATTAAGGTTGTACAACTTGTTGTTTAACAGATATATCAACAATTTGACACAACAGCAAAAAAGTTACACTTAAACTTACAAGATATTCCTAGGATGTAACCATCTGAAAAAGTATTTTATCCCTTTACTCATGTGTTCCTGGCCTGATGGTTTGTTGTGGGTTTTATCATAATTATCTATAAATCCAAATGACGGTTCTGCTGGAATCAGAGATAAATCTCTTGAGCTGTATGAAAATATTTTTTTCAGTGCTTTGTGTAGTTTTTGTTTCAGTAATAAAATAATGCTCTGATTTTTCTTTAGCACTTTCAGCCATATTGTTTACCTTACCCAGCATAAGGCCTATTCGACTGGCTAGAAAATTAAAGAAATAGATATACAATATCTATGTTTTCTGTTTGGCTGGAACTTGCGGTAGATGTTATAAATGTATAAGGTTACCACACCCAGATAACATTCCACCGGTGGCGCAACAGTGTATGGTCAGTAGATTTTGCCACCGGTGGGCCAACGTTGGCCCACCAGTGATATTTGGTTGTATAATCAGCAGTTTTCCGTTGTTCGGCCAACAGTGGCTTTCCAACCAATCTTCATGTCTGTAGAATTTACCACTGGTGGGCCACCGGTGGGCCAATGGCATTTTTTGTTCAAGATGGCGGTGAGCAATAATAGGGGATTTTTGGAAACTTAGTAAAAAATTATTCCTAAGTGTGTGTCTAATAATGAGATTTCAGTGAGCCCACAAGTTATAACTCACTATTTAACAATTTTAGACCTACAAACAATATTTTTATTATAAATTTACAATACAAAAGTTGTCATTGGACATATTATAATTTTATCAATGAATTATGGAATATCACCTTAGGACTCACATCCACTATTGTTTATGTATAACTGATGACATCATTGGTCATGTGACTTATCATTGATTCCCTTAGCTAAGATCTGCCCAAAACCTGTCAATCATTTGTCTTATCCACAAATGGCCATATGACTATAGGCTGCAATCTGATTGGCTGATTCTATTACAGAATTTCAACCAGCGTATTGCCACTGGTGGGCCAACGTTGGCCCAACGGCAAAAAGACGGTGGCCCACTGGTGGCAGCCTCCGGTGGGCTAACGGATTTACCGCTGGTGGCCCACCTTTGGCCCACCAGCAGACTGTTCTCTGGGACATGTACCCCATCTGGTAACTGCATTAAAATACGTATAAATGATGTATGGACAAAGCCCTTGATAGAATACCAAATGGTGGCCATTTTGTTCAATCATTCTGTGTAGCTGAATAAGATTTATCTTTTTCTGTGCAAATATAACATCTAAAGAACATAACAGAATCATATAATTTGTTGAAAATTCTAAATTTTGATATCCATATTGTTACGTTTTATTTGAAGGGTTTATTAGTTGTTTTATATTTTTCACAGATGTTATGTGCATTTATATGTTGCTGTTTCACAAAGAAAGTAATAGAAAGGGGCAGTAATATGTTATAACTTGAATTGTCTACATTACGTTTAAACATTTGAAGACAATTTTCCTTAAAAGATATGCAATCTATGAAATCTATCTGTACCATTTTTCTGGTCATTTTAATGAATTTAATAGAAATCCACTGGGCATATTTAATGCATACTTTCCACAGATTATCAGTCGAATATCTTGATAGTTCCATACTCAGCTTCATTCTGGATTTTGCCTTATCAATGTTCATAGAATATTAAGTAAAGTCTATGTTCCGGAGGGTGTTGAAATACCAGTCTGTGTGTTGTGCCTGAATATATGACGTTTAGTAGTTTCCGTGATATTTTCAAGAAGATAAGAGCTCGTAAAATATAATTTGCTGTTTCACCTTATTATTCTGTACGTCAAATTATTTTCATGAATGCATTTAACAGCTCTGTGCCAGTGTATAATTGATTACGAAAATTTTGACGAAACATTTGAAAACGGGCGATAATTGGTAGGGAAACCGGCATCCTCACGCGGGATTGCTTTTCCTCGAAAACAAACCCTCACAGAAACCGCGAGGAATTCTGGGAGTAAACAAAAAACTACTTTTCAACCAGGAAGTGTTTTCCGTAGCATGAAAAATGCTCAAAAATAAATGTTTTCTATCATACAACACGCCCTTCTTAATTTTCTTTAAAAATATACATACAGACCTACAAAATAGTGATTTTTCAGCAGGAAAACTGTACTTAAAGTGTTGTTTCTAGTCTTCTTACATGGGCGAAAATGGAGTTATTACTGCAGTAGTTATTCTACGAATTTTAAATATTGTGATCCGTGGATATTTCAAGTATTAAACCTGTATAATTGCTTTGAAGATTGTCACAAATAATTTTTCAAAGTAAAATAAATTTTATGAATGGAAATTTACATATATTTGTCCCCATTTGCTACAAAGCTGTAAAAACATTGATCGATGCATGAGAGTAATAAAAATAATAAAAAATAAATAGATAAAATAACATTAAAGACGATTTAACAACAATAATGTTGACTGATTTCAATTCTATATGTACCTATACATCCATACATTTAATAAATGCTTTATAGGATTTTAAAAATTACCAATATTATTTTATTATTTATTTAGTTTTATTTATTTAGTTTTGCATTGAAATTACATGTATAATATATAACTAAGCATCATATACAGAAATGTCAGCAATAATAAATAAAACACACAAAAAAGCTGCATGAAAATTACAATAAATTATACATGAATAGCAACAACGTGAATCATAAAAAATATCACAATTTAATACAAAACACAATAATTTTTGTTTCTGAAATTATTAAATAGGCCACATTCTTTTATATAACCAATAATAATTTTTACATTCTTGATGCCGAAATTATACTTTATTTAACTGACCTACATTAATTTCTACTTCCAGTTATTACAGAATTTTATGTACTTTAATTAGGCCTTATGGGACAATATATTAAATTATATGCAATAGTATATTTAAAATCAGGGTGTAACTAATATTAGACATCATACAAACAGTAAGATGGCCTTAAACTCTTTATAATGCAAATATATTTGAATTTTTTCCATGCTGTTAAAAATATCCGCTTTCGGTAAAAATTTTAAAACTTTTATTTGCAATGTATGTAAATTTAGGATTTTTTTATATATGTATCAAACATACATAACATAAATAACTCTAAAAATTACTGTTCATCTGTAAAAATAATTTTCCCGCAACATGTTAGCCATACATGAATTTTCGATAATATTTTCTATATATAGATGATTATCTTACATTAAAATTATTTATAAATTATACATTACAAATTATTTATAGGTTAGAATATTGTATGCAAACCTCTAAAATATTTGTTGCCAGGAGTATAAATGAGAAATAACATGTCAGGTGTATAGGACTTAAAATTTTGATAAGTTAGATAATGGAAATTTTAAAATAACAAGATTACTTCTGAACAAAAAAATCATGACATATTGCCTATAAGTTGGATGTGCTGCCACTCTAGATAGATGCCACGTGTTGTAAGCTTTAAAATGGTGTATTACTTGTCAAAATCGAGCAAAAAATGACCATTTTATGAATTTTTAAACTGTTTCCTACGATTGGTGTATGGAAAAAATCTTTTTTAAAAACTATTCTTGTTGGCGTATTAATACAGTAAAGTGGTGCGTAGGTACACAGCGGGCCATAGACACGACGGTTTCTGAGAGAGATCTTTTTTCGAGAGGAAAAAGTCTCGCGAGAGAATGTGCTGGGAGTAAACAAAGAACTACTTTTCAACCAGGAAGTCATTTACGAATGGTGAAAAATGCTCAAAAATAAATGTTACTGCTCAGCCAGTGAATTTCGTCACCCCAGTGAAGTTCGTCATCTGCCATGAAAATGCTCAAGGATAGGCAATATTCATATTTAAATAAAAGGAATAGCTGCTTTCAGCAACAAGGTATACATGTGTGCCGAAAGTTCACAGCAAAAACTCTTTAATACTGCCATAAAATGCAGGTGACAAACTTCACTGGGATGACGAAATTCACTGGCTGAGCAGTACCTGTCATAACACCCTTCCTTCTTAATAGCGTGTTCCGATGTAACTTCGACGTATTACCAATAAAACGAAGCATATCACAGAAAGTTTATTTTAAATATGTATAAAAATCAGCAGTAAAGACCTCTGTAAGTGTCTTCCACCATTATTTAAAATGTGGCAGCAAAGAAATGCATACGGATCTACAAAACAGTGATTTTTCAGCAGGAAAACATTTCTTACAGTGTTGATTTACCTTGATTTGACCTTGCTGTAGTAACCTTGAGTTTGAAAATCTTGCCCGGGCTATATCTCAGAAACCGTAAGGTGTAGGAAGTTGATACTTGGTAGGGACATTGGTTAAAGGGTGTAGGTGTGCAACGTTATGGTGTGACCTTGATTTGACCTTTGACCTTGCTGTAGTGACCTTGACCTATAAAATCTTGTCCGGGCTATATCTCAGAGACCGTAAGGTATATGAAGTTGACACTTGGTAGGGACATTGTATTGCCACATCTGTATGTATGGGTAATATTAAAAAAAATCAAACCATAATTCGACCATGCAAACATGTTTTAAGATGGGAGAGGTTTATTTGTGTTAGGTCACTTTGGTATGTTTGGACAATATACAAAACATCCCAACCATAATTCCACTGCGCAAGATGTGCGTATATTAACAGCTTGCAGAACAAGCAGACTTGTGGGTTCTTAATCTTTTTGACCTGAAGGTATTTCTGTTGATCGTGAACTGGCAGATTTTTGTTAATTTCGAACCCTGTTAGGGGGTGTAGGTGTGCATCATGGTGTGATCTTTAGCTTTGGCTCTGCCAAAGTGTGTTCACCTGCCATATTTGAGACATGTTTCTGTTTTGACAAAGATATATGGATTGCTTCAACTGATTATTATATGTACTTTTACATAATTGTCCTATTTTCCATTAACACTATTCTCCAGTTAATAAATTGCAGGGATTTCTCTCATATCTTGCACATATGTACTAGGCCACATGTAGATTCCTTTGTGTGAGTGTCAGACCTGGATCTTTCTTAATTATTTTTTTATGAATTTTTAAAAATAATTTTTAATGCATTAAAATTCATGAAATGATGCAGTAAATCACTTACAATGTGAAAAGTATTGCATTTAGAGCATTATGTTAAAGTATGTTATTCAGCTACTTTTTCCATAGCTACAACATGGTGAGTAACTTGGGTGTCTATCTCAATAGCTAAGTGAGTAATAGCTACTTTTGGACTTTTCAGTAACTCACATCATGAGTAAAGTCACTTGTAACTTGAAAACTATTGCATTTAGAGAATTTCGTATAAATATGTTATTCAGCTACTTTTGGGTCAGCTATAACATAGTAAAATTTCAGACCTGTAGCTCATGGCATAGCTGAGTCATAGCTACTTTTAGGTTATCACTGTTGAGTAAATCACTTCTAACTTGAAAACTATTGCATTTAGAGTATTTTGTTTCAATTTGTTATTCACCTATTTTGGGGTCAGCTATAACATAGTGAAATTGCAGACCTGTGGCTCATTGCATAGCTGAGTAATAGCTACTTTGGGGTTCTCACTGTTGAGTAAATCAGTTGTAATTGGAAAACTATTGCATTTACAGAAATTTGTGTAAATATGTTGTTCAGCTACTTTAGGGTCAGCTATAACATAGTAAAATTGCAGACCTGTAGCTCTTTTCCATAGCTTATTTCATAGCTGAGCAATAGCTATTTTGAGCTTCTCACTCTTGAGTTAATCAGTTATAACTTGAAAACTATTACGTATACAGTATTTTGTATAAATAAGTTAGTAACCAACTTTTGAGTCAGCTATAAAATAGTATAATTGCAGACCTGTAGCTCCTTGCATAGCTAAGCTGAGTAATAGCTACTTTGAGGTTCCCACTGTTGAGTAAATCAGTTGTAACTCGAAAACTATTGCATTTGCAGTATTTTCTTTAAATATGTTTTTAACTTACTTTTTACACCTTAACAGTTACCTTGTTACTTTCCTTCGGAATACCATTTCCAGGGCATAACTATTGTGTCCTTTTCTTCGGTCACTTCTACTCTGAAACTCAAAACACACAGTCAGCTGACACAGAGCCTGTTCACAGTTTAGTTTATTGGACCGCTTTGTTTATGTTATGAAACACTTTTTACCACACAGCCCTTAAGGGCTGTCAGGGTATTTCTTTCACCCATCTTTCTTAATTATTTTTTTATGAATTTTTAAAAATATTTTTTAATGCATTAAAATTCATGAAATCATGCACTAAATCACTTCTAACTTGAAAAGTATTGCATTTAGAGCATTTTGTTAAAACATGTTATTCAGCTACTTTTTCCATGGGCGGGCAGGCAGCGGGAAAAAGTTTGTCTGGGGTGTATCTCAGAAACCGTAAGGTGTAGGAAGTTCATACTTGTGTTCACCTGCAAGATTTGAGACATGTTTCTCTTATAACAGATATATAGATTGCTACAACTGATTAGTTTATGTACTTTTGTATAATTGTCCTATTTCCGTCAGCTATACTCCAATTAATAAAATTTACAGCTTTGTAATTTTTAGTTTACTGATCATTGCTGTCATGTTGCTATTGAAATGTCTTGATTTAATACTTTATCTTTACATACATTTTCTTTCTTTTTAGATGTTATTTTCTGTACTTAAACATTATTTGGACCTTTATATAACTGACAATTCTCTGAAAGTATCCAGAGCTTTGTACTTTTTACCCCACAGCCCTTAAGGGCTGTCTGGGTGTTGTTTTCTGCCATGGTGTCCGGATGGGCGGGCGGGTGGGAAATAGTTTGTCCGGGCTGTATCTCAGAAACCGTAAGGTGTAGGAAGTTCATACTTGGCACGAACGTTGGTTGGGGGGTGTAGGTGTGCAACGTCATGGTCTGACCTTGATTTGACCTTTGATCTTGCTGTAGTGACCTTGAGTTTGAAAATCTTGTCCGGGCTATATCTCAGAAACCGTAGGGTGTAGGAAGTTGATACTTGGTAGGGACATTGGTTAGGAGGTGTAGGTGTGCAACGTCATGGTCTGACCTTGATTTGACCTTTGACCTTGCCGTAGTGACCTTGACCTTTAAAATCTTGTCCGGGCTATATCTCGGAAACCGTAAGGTGTAGGAAGTTGATACTTGGTAGGGACATTGCTTGGGGGTTGTAGGTGTGCAACATCATGGTCTGACCTTGATTTGACCTTTGACCTTGCCATAGTGACCTTGAGTTTGAAAATCTTGTCCGGGCTATATCTCGGCAACCATAAGGTGTAGGAAGTTGATACTTGGTAGGGACATTAATTAGGGGTTGTAGGTGTGCAACGTCATGGTGTGATCTTGATTTGACCTTGCTGTCGTGACCTTGACCTATAAAATATTGTCCGGGCTATATCTCAGAAACCGTAAGGTGTAGGAAGTTGATACTTGGCAGGGATATTGGTTAGGGGGTGTAGGTGTGCAACGTCATGGTGTGACCTTGATTTGACCTTTGACCTTGCTGTAGTGACCTTGACCTATAAAATCTTGTCCGGGCTATATCTGGGCAACCGTAAGGTGTAGGAAGTTGATACTTGGTAGGGACATTGGTTAGGGGGTGTAGGTGTGCAATGTTATGGTCTGACCTTGATTTGACCTTTGACCTTGCCATAGTGACCTTGACCTATAAAATCTTGTCCAGGCTATATCTCGGAAACCGTAAGGTGTAGGAAGTTGATACTTGGTAGGGACATTGGTTAGGGGTTATAGGTGTACAGCATCATGGTGTGACCTTGATTTGACCTTTGACCTTGTCGTAGTGACCTTGACCTTTAAAATCTTGTTGCACATTTGGGTCTGTCTTTTGATGCAGATTAAGCACTGCTAAAGTCATATTCGAATTCATTAAGAATTTTACTTTTACAACTTCCCATTATAACAGATGGAATTTCATCAAGTGAGCCACAGGTTTTGCTCAAACACCACACATAAGCATTCATTGAATGTATTACCACTTCTGTATTAATGGTAATATTCAAAATATCTAAACCATAATTCGGCCATGCCAGATGTAGATAAAGAGTACATGCATTATCTTTCTCTTAGACATTATTTTCTCTATTTAAACATTGTTTAGACCTTTATATAACTGACAGTGCTCAGAAAGTATCCTGAACTTTGTACTGATACAGTACTTCTATATCTCATGGTGTTAAAAATATTTCTCTAGGTTGTGGGGTACGGGCATCTCTGATGCTATTTTATAATTCCTGACTGGCTCTTGAACAGGATGTAAAATGCTAATTTTAAACTTTATCATTAGTCCCTTTTTGGTGTAAAAAACTGAAACATCGATTTCTTCAGTTGAGGTACTTAAAAGAGAAATCAATCTTTGTGATATGAGCCGTGTATGCTTGCGTAATGGCAAAGGAACTTAGAAGTAAATATACAAAGAAAATTGCAGCAAAGAGTGGCTTTACCATTAAATGTTATGTTAAATGGAAAATGAAAGTATTAATGCAACTCATCAGTTTGAATGAACTGTCTTTCATTTTTTATCACAATATAATTTGTCCAGCTATTTTTTGTGTAGATTATATTATGCAGTTTTCAGCTCTCTAACTGTAGTATCATGGCACTTTTGAAGAATTAAGGTAGTTAAATCATTACTTCCCCATTAGTATAACTGTGAAAAATAAGCTTTTTCCATTTTTGAGTTGTATTGTGTATTTATACCCAATGCAATATCTTCATTACATCAGGGATCAAAGTGCTATTTGACCCAAAGTGACCTTACAAGTAGTTGTCAAGTTCAGCCCACTCTGTAGTGACCGACGTTCCCCTAATTGAAAGACCGAGCATCAGGGATGACCATTTATCAACATCCCTGAGGTTGGTATCACTTTCAGTCAATCTATGAAGTGTATGCAGTTGATTTCTAGCAGGCATAAATTGGGTGTGGGACAAATTTGTAATATTCATGAATTAGACCTTTGACATTTTTTCTAGGTTACAAGTCTGGAAAAAAACTTTTATCTCTCTGTTATACTTCCTTGTGACTTATTTTTTTGACAGAGAGTATCTGAAAAACCCCATACCTTAAATTTAATAATTTGAACATAATCACTAAGACACAAAAGAATTGCATATTTCCTTGGATAACAATTATGAAGATTGGTGTCAGTGCAATGTTGGTATCAGGTAAGCTTTGGTGGTAGTGAGTTGCAAGGAATGCAATTTACTTATCATGTGGTCAGTAAATTTAATTTGTATTTATCAGGACCCAGAGACGCATCACTACAATGATCCCAAGGTCACTGTCGGCAAGATATAAAGAGTAAGTACTGATGGATCTGACATATTGTTACTCTTTTAACTACATATGGTTGATGGTAGATGGATGGTTAGCTTGTCATTGTATTCCATTGATGGTGGGTATTTTAGTATTACTAAATTTGTTTCGGATATTGCGCCTTAGTGTCTGCCTTGGGCGCAGGTTAAATGGTACAAGAATGTAAAATAGAAAATAGAATAGAAGAAGTTGTGTAGTAAAATTACATGTATGCTGTGTGTGAAATTCTGTTCTTACAGACTTATACCAGTACTACACACCCTTTCAAAATCTTGGCTTTGACTGTGTCTGGACATAATGGCATGCATACACTTTATTCCGGCTTGTTTTTCATTAAAATCAACTACCGATAAGGATTAAAGATGACCACTTAAAGAGTGGTCTTTTGTCACTCAAATTTACCGTCAGCTATGGGTGCGAACTAATACCTACCTGAAATACATTTCAAAACTGTCATGTTCATGTCAATTAGAAATAACACATTTAAAATTTTAAAATTTTCACTCACATTTCCATAGCTGTTAATCATCACAATCTGGTATTGAGCATTGAATCTAATTATCCGAGAGGTTATGCCATTGTATTGTGATCCTGTTTTGTAAGTGGACCAAAACTAAAATCACCAAAATTATAAATAAGATTTGAGATTTTTTCAACCCGAACTGGTTCATTAAATTCTGTGTGTGTCTACATGTGTCCGTTCGTGTTTTTTTTGTAAACCTCAATATCTTCACTAAAAGATAAAGATATCTTCACTAAATTTGCATTGAATTTTTACCCCACAGCTCTTAAGGGCTGTCGGGGTATTGTTTTCACCCATGGTGTCTGGCTGGGTGGGTGGGTGGGCGGGCGGTGGGAAAAAGTTTGTCTGGGCTGTATCTCAGAAACCGTAAGGTGTAGGAAGTTGATACTTGGTAGGGACATTGATCAGGGGGTGTAGGTGTGCAACGTCATGGTCTGACCTTGATTTGACCTTTGACCTTGCCGCAGTGACCTTGAGTTTGAAAATCTTATCCGGGCTATATCTTGGAAACCGTAAGGTGTAGGAAGTTGATACTTGGTAGGGACATTGGTTAAGGGGTGTAGTTGTGCAACGTCATGGTCTGACCTTGATTTGACCTTGCCGTAGTGACCTTGACCTATAAAATCTTGTCTGGGCTATATCTCGGAAACCGTAAGTTGTAGGAAGTTGATATTTGGTAGGGACATTGGTTAGGGGGTGTAGGTGTGCAGCATCATGGTCTGACCTTGATTTGACCTTGCTGTAGTGACCTTGACCACACACACGTCGAGAAAAGACTAAATTCGGTTACAAGCAGACATGACTAGATTACTTTTTCATTCCTAGCAGTATGGGTTACATTACAACTCTTACAGATATCAAGCCCAGTGTAAAATCAGACCATAGTCTTCTTCATATTCAGTTATCTCTTCTTGACCAACAAAAACGAGGTAAAGGAATGTGGAAATTAAATGTTAAATTATTAACAGATAAAGAGTGTATTGAATTTATGAAAAAAGTGTTAAAAGACTATTTCTGATGCAAAAAACTTATTAATAACACAAGAATCCTTAATTTGGGATTTTATTAAATGTAAAATACGACCAGAAAGCATAACTTATTCAATAAGAAAATGAAAGATACAAAGAAAAGATTTTGAAAACTTAATAAAGCAGTTAAATGAATTGGAAGAAAAAGTATCAATTTCTCCCACAGCAGAAGTGTTGGATGAATACACCCTCATAAAAACACAAGTGAACGTGTATTATGACGAGGTTGCAAAGGGTGTTATGATAAGACAAATACATGAATCCGAAAAGCCAACCAAATACTTTTTCAGTCCAGAAAAAGTAAAGTATAACATAAAACATATTAGATCTTTAAAGCACAACGGTAACCATATTTTTGATCCTCAAAAAATTTTAGATTTACAAAGAAGTTATTTTTCACAAATCTATACTGAAACAAGTAATGGAAACACAATGTCTCAAATGGATGTTACTTCTTATTTAAATAAGGTTAATGTCCCGGCTATTTCAAATGATAGCAAATTACTTTGTGATCTACCTATTACATTTGAAGAAGTTAAAACAGCAGTTAGTAGTATGGCAAATAATAAAACCCCTGGTCCAGATGGCATCCCTGCTGAGTTCTACAGAATGTTTTGGCCTGACATGGGACACACTGTGTATAAGAGCTTTATGCTTGCCTTTAAGCGAGGTGAATTAAGTGACAGCCAAAAGCAGGGTGTAATAACCCTCATTCCTAAAAAGATAAAGACTTAACAGATTTGAAGTCATGGCCGCTGCGGCCACTTTCTATTTTAATTTTTTAAATACAGACTCTAAAATTATAGCCAAAGTTTTAAGTAATAGATTAAAACCCGTATTAAGTGAAATCATAAGCCCTGATCAAGTAAGCTACATGAAAGACAGACTTTGCGGAGAGAATACACGACACAATCCTGGTTTAAGACTCATCACTGTTAGGGATATTTGGGACAGCCAAAGCAAAACCATCAAATCTAAAAATTATTTAGAAGGTGTATTTAATACTACTATACCATGTATGCTTTATAATCAAATTGTATGTACAGTATCATCTGTATTAAAGTCTGTACACAAATATGCAGGGAATATAGTCTTGCAAAAATCATTAACATTCCTAATAAGTGCCTCACTGACATAAGTCAAATTAAAAGTTCAGAGATTTATTCTTATTACTTAGCCCTTGAATATAGTCCTCCCAAGAGTCAAAGTAAATGGATTGAGTATTATCCCTTTTTAGAAACTCTAGACTGGAAACCTGTTTATCTATTACCTTTTAGAATTATGAATGATGCCCATCTAATAACTTTCCAGTATAAAATACTTCATAGAGTATTTTCTTGTAACTACAATCTCTTTAATTGGAATATAAAAAATTCCCCTCTCTGTGATATCTGTCAAAAACAGATAATCTTGAACATTATTTCTACTTTTGTAGTGATTCTAAAACTTTTTGGGCTCATATTAACAAGTGGCTGAGCCAGTTGTTATCCAGCAAATTTAATTTCACTGTTCTAGAAATTCTATTCGGGGTTAAAAATACGGAGCCAAAATACTGGTTTCCAATTAACTTTGTGTTGTTGACAGGGAAAAACTTTATTTATAAATGTAAAAAGAATAACAAAGAATTGTTTTTAAACAATTTCTTGCAGAATTTGACTTGGAATCTGAAGTTAGAGGAGGGAATCTTTATCAAACAAGGGAAATTGTCAACTTTTAATGAAAGATACAAAATCTTGTTTGATTCTCTGAAATAGCTTAACAATTTTATAAATGTCTACATGTGAATCTGCATCTTCCTGCTTTATCTTTATCTTGAGTTTTTCTCTTTCTGCTCTTTTCTGTTTTCCTTTTAGATTTTTGAACCTTGAAAGTAAATATTATTGATACATTATATTAGTCTATTAATTTTTAAAGTTTGTGTTATTGTAAACGTATGTTTATTTTGTGGCAATAAAAACATAAAAAAAAAAAGAAAAAAAAGAAGAATTTTACTTTTATAACTTCCCATTGTAAGAGATGGAATTTCATCAAGTGAGCCACAGATTTTACTCCAACACCACACATAAGCATTCATTGAATGTATTACCACTTTTGTATGCATGGTAATATTCAAAACATCTAAACCATAATTCGGCCATGCAGATATAGATAAAGAGTGTTGTAATTTTAGTTTACTGATTAATGCTGTCATCTTCTTATTAATTATCTTGTTTTAACCCTTCCGCTACTGAAGGAACATTATTCCACTGGACTGCAGCCATATGACGTCATATCACGTCAGAAATGCCAATAAAGTAAAACAGTAACTCACTACCTTATACACATTATTTGCTGTATTTTTCGGCATATTTCATTAAGAAATGATGAAATGTTGAATGAGGAAACTCCAGGAAATCCCCCAAATAAATATAACCACAAGAAAACAAAATGCATCTACCGTATTTTTTCAAAATATGGCCCGGGCGTTAATTATTTTCAAATGGCATCACACCAGGCGTTAAATTGAACCAGGCGTTCTTTTGAAATAGAAAAAACAGTGTTATAAATTGTAAACAGTGTGCTTCATACCAGGCGTTAATTTAAACCAGGCGTTTATTTGAACCTGGGCATTATTTTGGAAATTTACGGTATATGTGGTAAATATGGCAATATCTACAGAAACCAGTTAAAATAGGTAAAATGGTGATTTTTTAAAAAAAAAATATAGCATAACTTACATATATTTTACTTAAGCAATCGTTTTAATACTGATGAACCAAAGAAAACGTATTGCAGTATACTGAAGCGAAAGAAGAAATCAATATTATTTCCGTCGACCCTGTGTCGACAGACATGGTACCTTGTAATACACATTAGTGTCGACTGCCAGTCATCATAGATGGTAGCGAAATGGTTAATAATTCATCTTTACATGCATTATCTTTCTTTTAGACATTATTTTCTCCATTTAAACATTGTTTGGACCTTTATATAACGACAGTGCTGTGAAAGTATCCTGAACTTTGTACTGATACAGTACTTCCATATCTCATGGTGTTAAAAATATTTCCCTAGGCTGTGGGGTACGGGCATCTCTGATGCTATTTTCATTAAATGTCATGCTTGAAGATATTGCATAAAAATGTGGAAGCTAGTATTTCAGTGCTACCATATCTCCCTGATTATTGGTCCTATGGCTTCAAAATGTGAAAACAATTTATAAAAAATCATGGCCTGTGAATCTTTTCTAAGTGTCTAATTTGACTGTTGACCCCTAATTCAGGATCAAGTTAGGTCATCATGCTAAAAAGGCGTTACATCACTATTATTATTATTTGTCCTTGGGCTTCAGAATGTAAAAACAACATAAGGAAATCATGGCCTATGAATCTTTTAGAAGTGTCTCATTTTACCTTTGTTTGAATGGGAAATTGCTGTAAATCTTGCAGATCAGTATGATTAAGTGACCCCTTTGTCACAGTACTTTTACTTTGTCTTAATACCCAGCAGGAGGTAACCATCGTGGCAGTGGTCTTGTTTTCCTTTTTAACTTTGACATCATGGACAGTTGGGTGTTCAGTTACTGTACCTCTTAAATGCTAACAAAATTGTGTTTTTTTATATTAATTCTGTGTCAGTTGTTTCTTGTTTCAGGGATTTTGCGTATCCCACCATAAAAGATAGAGTACCAGTGATACTGACTAAGGTAATTGATACCATCCATCAGACCAGGAGTGATGTGATACAGAAGTATGGCGAGGTAAGATGCCAAAAATTATTTATAACTAGTATATTTATACAAGGACGAAACTTGTGTACTGGGTATTTGTCACAACACCGAAAGGGTGGGGATACTTAATCATCCTTTGATTTACACTTGTTAAGTGGTCATTATTGTTCTTTTTAAGCTTGAACTCTTACGAGGCTAGCGCTTCTAGGAATCATTTTTTTATGTCAGCTGACTTGTCAGTCAGCTGATATTATGGCATCACTCTGCAGCATCTGTGTACATGTCCGTGTCCGCGTGAACGACTTCTCCTCCAAAACTACAAGGCCCAGACACATGCTGTTAATTTTAAAAGATAGCTTATCTATCTAGAATGAAAACTTGTTCAAGGCATGCAGATCTGTTTGTTCGTCTGTTCTCCAGAGCCATTACAAGAGAGTTACCCCCAGCCAAAGTGTGAAAATTTCAACTTTTTATCCCAATTTTCTCATTGACTATTGCAGTGATTTCTCTCTTATCTTGCATATATGTACTAGACCACAAGTGGATTTCCTTGTGTGAGTCTCAGGCCTGGATCTTTCTTAGTTATTTTTTTATGAATTTTTAGGCGGGTTGCGTGTAACCAACCCGCCTATTAGATTGATGTGTCCGATGTCTGTCCGTCCACATTTTTCGTTTCTGGACTCTAACTCGAAAACGGTTTGTCCAATCGAATTCAAACTTGACAAGGAAATAGACCACCATCATAGCTAGGTTCCTTTCGAAATTGGTGTAATTCCGTCGGTTCGTTTGTCTGTTTTTTGTCCGTTTGTCTGTCCACCCGTCTGTCTGTCCACATTTTCGTTTCCGGACTCTAACTCGAAAATGGTTTGTCCAATCAAATTCAAACTTAACAGGGAGATAGATCAACATCATAGCTAGGTTCCTTTCGAAATTGGTGTAAATCCGCCCGTTTGTTTGTCCGTTTTTTGTCCGTCCAGATTTTTGTTTCCGGACTCTAACTCGGAAACGGTTTGTCCAATCGAATTTAAACTTGACAGGGACATAGATCACCGTCACAGCTAGGTTCCTTTCGAAGTTGGTGTAATTCTGTCTGTTCGTTTGTCCGTTTTTTGTCTGTTTGTCCGTCAAAATTTCTGTTTCCGGACTCTAACTCGAAAACGGTTTGTCCAATCGAATTCAAACTCGTCAGGGAGATAGATCACCATCATAGCTAGGTTCCTTTCGAAATTGGTGTAATTCTGTCTGTTCGTTTGTGTGTTTTTTGTTCATTTGTCTGTTTGTCTACATTTCTGTTTCCAGACTCTAACTCAAAAACACTGTGTCCAATCAAATTTAAACTTGACAGGGAGATAGGTCACCATCATAGCTAGGTTCCTTTTGAAATTGGTGTAATTTTGTCCGTTCGTTTGTTCATCAAAATTTCCGTTTCCGGAACTCGAAAACGCTTTGTCCAATCGAATTCAAACTTGACAAGGAAATACATCACCATCATAGCTAAGTTGCTTTAGAAATTGGTGTAATTCCGTCCTTTCGTTTGTCCGTTTATAGCATAGGTACAATTATGTAACCTAGATTACAAGATTTACGTTTCTTAGCACGTCTAACACATTCACCTTAACTGGGTGAACTAACATTTCTTTCCTTGTTTCTAAATGTAATTACAGCAGCCGCTAACCTTATTGCTGCCTGTGCAACCCGCCTTTTGGGGCATCTTTGACCCTTTTGTTAAAATAATTTTTAATGCATTAAGATTCATGAAATCCTTGGCTAAATCACTTATAACTTGAAAAGTATTGCATTTAGAGCATTTTGTTAAAATATCTTATTCAGTTACTTTTTCCATAGCTACAACATGGCGAGTAACTTGGGTGTTTATCCCAATAGCCAAGTGAGTAATAGCTACTTTCTGACTTTTCAGTAACTTCCATAATGAGTAAAATCATTTTTAATTTGAAAACTATTGCATTTAGAGAATTTTGTATAAATATGTTATTCAGCTACTTTTGGGTCAGCTATAACATAGTAAAATTGCAGACCTGTAGCTCATTGCATAGCTGAGTAATAGCTACTTTTAGATTATCACTGTTGAGTAAATTGCTTGGAACTTGAAACCTATTGCATTTAGTGTATTTTGTTTTATGTATTATTCATGTATTTAAAAATCAGCTATAAAATAGTAAAATTGCAGACCTGTAGCTCACGGCATAGCTGAGTAATAGCTACTTTTAGGTTTTCTCGGTTGAGTGAATCAGTTGTTACTTGAAAACTGTTGCAGTTAGAGAATTTCTTTAAATATGTTATTTATCTACTTTTGAATTAGCTATTACATTGTAAAATTGGAGATGTGCAGCTCATGGTATAGCTGTTTAATAGCTATTCTCAGGTTCTCACTGTTGACTGTTGAGTAAAATAGATGTAACTTGAAAAATATTGCATTTAATTCTAATTCTAATTTGACTTTTATAGCGCTTAATCTCCACTGAATAGTGGACTCTAAGGCGCAACAAGACAATAGCAATATACAAATTCAAAGTCCAGGGACAGAAACAGGTCAGCACCATGGAGAAGCCATAAGAGAAAATGACCTAAGGAGGATAAGCCTTTGCGTAGAAATAGGTTTTGAGCTTGGTTCTAAAAGAGGCAATAGTGGGTGATGCACGAATGTCTTCAGGGAGTGAATTCCAAACAGTGGGAGCATCAAAGGCGAAACTGAAACCAAACTGCTTAGTGGACTTGTGAATTTTAGGTTTAAACCTTTTATTTTTTTCCCCACTTTATTGATCCATCAATATCAGATTTACATCATCAATGACAATATACATTGCACAATTGGTACACATACTATCATAGTTATATAAGCTGATATTTATATACATACCAATAATATACCTCAAATATATTGTATATTCATTTTCTCAGACACCTTTACCTATTTATTGAAGGAGTGGTTTCCATAAACTCCATGACTCTTCAAAAATATTTTCTTTTGAATTTATTATTGATATATACTTTTGTTCATGATATCTTCTGTTTAATATTATTAAACGTCCCTGAAAGGGCGCTTATTTGTTTTCGCCTCAGTTTCCTCGCCGCCGCCGCATTATGGTCTCCCTTGAATATCTCCCTTATTATTAGAAGGTTTCAAACCATATTTGGCAGTTATATACCTTAGTCGTGGGAAAATTTTTCTGCATGCTTAAATTTGACCTTTGACCTTTATGAAGGTCACATGATCAAAAACTATTTTTGAAGTACACCCCCCCCCCCCCCCCCCCGTCATCACAGTTCAGGAAAAACTACTTGCTACAGAGCCTTATAATTTGACACACCTGTTCATACTATCGAAAACGCGAGATGATTAGATTTTATTGCGTTAATACATCCTATCCAATGGACAATTGCTTTACCGGTCGGCGCGACCGGTCCCGCCAAACGACAGAAAAAGTCATTCTGTATACAATACTGGCAGGACCGGTCACAGAGTGTACATTCGCCAGGTGTCGCCTCGTGCATACTTCCTGTCTAGTCAGAATGACGTCATCGCGTCTTTTTTCGTTTGGCGCACGAGTGTACAGACGTGTTTTTCTACTGTGTTGGAACGTTTTGAAGTTTTAAAGACAACCCTTTTTATTGAACTTTATTTGAAGTTATATACATTTTATCTTACTTCTGGAGTGTTATGGCGTCCCCTGGACAAAGAAGAGGGACTTGTGGCCACGCAATGGCTTTATTCGACACACACACGAAGTGTGCACGTTGTTGTGACAAGGGTGTGGGCCAAGATGATTGTGTATTAAAGAAGGACTGTACTATTTGCAATAGCCTGACAGCTGAGCAGAAGCTACAGTTGGCCACCCCCACTTATAAAGCAAGGAAAGAGAAAGAACTTCAGAAGAAAGTTACCTCCCCCTCCCTAGTTGACCCGTCTACTGTTTCTGTGATAGGGAAGGTCGAGAGTGCTAAGGGTGATTCTGGTGATCGAGGTGAAACCCCTAAGAAGAAAAAGACCTCTCACAAATCCCCTAAGAAGACTTCCAAGCCTCCAAAAGCTCCAGATTTCCAGTCTGACCTGAAGAACTTGGATGAAAAATGGTCAGAACGCTTTACGCGTCTGGAGGCTCTCTTCTTATCCAAGACTTTTCAGCTCCCGGTTGAACCGGTTCAGAGCTCAAACGTGGTGGTGTCTGAGAAGCCTTTTATTCCACCAGTTGAACTTTCTGCTCATCAGAGTCCTGCTACCGGTGTGTCCGGTAAGAAGAAGAAGTCAGCCACCCAGCCTGTTGAGGCCCCCGGTGCGAAGAAACTTGCCACCCAGCCTGTTGAGGCTCCCGGTGCTGGGGTAGATCTTCAACTCACCGACCAGGCTGCCTTTTCATCTGCTGCTGCTTCTACTAGTGGTCGACCCGAGGTTCAGCCCCCAGGTCCCACTACACAGCCTCCCACTACTGATCAACCGGAAGAAGTTTCTTCAGAGGAAGATCAGTTCAGTGATCAACCAGAACTTAGTTTAGATGAGGGTGAACTGTCTGAAGTACTTTCAGTAGGTCAGGATCGCGAAGAGCTTACAGAGACTGACCAGGAACTAAGCTCTGAACAGACTTACAGGGAAACCCTTCGCGGAGTGAGATCATTTATGGGGTGGGAGCAAGTGCCGGAATTCGATTCCTCATCCTCTGCTCAAGATGACAACCCCTTTGCCGGTACCAAACCTCATCTTCCTGGAAAAGTGTCCCTCAAAGTTCCGGTAGATGATTGGCTGTGCCGGAAGTTCGAGAAATTGAACATTACCATTCAAGAAGGATATCCCTCCAGAGCTTCTGAGACTTCCGGTTTGGTCAAGGACCAGTTTGTCAAACCACCAAGAACTCTTTAATGGTATGACATGCATACTGAGAAGAAGGAATTCTCCAGATCTAAGGTCACATCCTGGACCAACCAACCGGCACGCCTCAACAGCAGTTTCCCACGTATTGCTAACCGGTCACTCCCTTCAGCACCTGCTTCCAGGCCTGTTACTCAAGACACTTTAAGGAAGTGGGAGAGAGCAGCCAGAGATCAAACGTACATGTGTAATCAGGCTGCTGCCTTTTCCCGGTGCCTCACCAAAGTACAGGACTCTATGGCTTCTCAACTTAAAATTTTACAGAATGACAAGGGAAAGGGAAAGGCTACCGGAAAATCCCATCAGGCTGTCGAAGAACTAGACTTTCTGATAACCTTTAACAAAAGCATTTCTCAAGCAATGGCCAGGACGATGCAAGACCTATCTGAAGGTGTCTTCATCAATGTAGCCAATCTCACCCTCACCAGGAGAGACAGTTATCTGGACTATCTTAAAGCGGGCATCAAACAGGACACCTTGAATGCTCTGAGATCTGCCCCTCTGCACATGAGTGCCTTATTCCCGGATCACCTCATCAGCAAAGCTGAAGAAGAGATAAGGCACCATGAGGAAAAGCGTACACCCGGCTCCTCACATAAGGGTTCACACCGTTTCCACCCTTACCAAGCTACTAAACAGCAACAGCCGGAACAAGAACGCAAGCCTGGTCTACCTGCATGGAAACAACTAGGCAGAAGACAGGGACAAAGATCTCACCGGGGTCGTACTGCTTCTTTTGTCCAGCGACCGGCCAAGACACAGAAGCAGTATAAATGACAATTACTGTGCTCATCATGTGACAGGAAATTTGATTCCTGTAAGTGTAACCGGTCAGAAGTTTCCTCATGTTTCAAGTGTGGTGAAAAGTTTGAACTGTGTACCTGTGACCGGAGTGGACTGTTATGTGACCAAAAGTATAAAGACAGAAACTCATTTGACTGTATTATCTCATGTTGCTTCTCATGTACCTTTTGCAGGAGGGTTGCCGCAAAAGAAAGGCGTAATGCCCGGTCATCAAGAGTCAATAAAATCTGTGAAAGGTGTTTCTTGTGTAGATCAATTGAGTTCTGTTCAAGTTGTCACAAATGCCCCACTTGCTGTAACAAATCCTCCTGTAGGGTCAAGATTGCACGAGTTTTGGGAAAAATGGGCAGCACTAGGCGTCAGTCCCAAGGTTATATCAGTACTGAGGGAAGGGTATATCCTACCCTTCCGGTCCAGACCTCACCTGACCAGAAAACCCACAGTAACAAGCTGCTATGTAGATCCTCACAGGAACAGCTACCTGTTAGAGGCATTGCATCAGCTATTAGACAAAAAGGCTGTAGAAGTGGTTCAAAATCCTCAGTCCCTGGGGTTTTACAACCGGTTATTCCTGGTCCCCAAACCCAACAACCGGTGGCGACCCGTCTTGGACCTGAGCAGACTAAACAACTATTTGAAAACACAATCTTTCAAAATGGAAACACCGGAAACAATACGAACCTCCCTCCAGACAGGGGAGTGGGTGACTTCCATAGATTTCAAAGACGCATACTTCCACATCCCTATAAACAGCCAGTCCAGGAAGTATATGCGTTTTCACATTCAAGGCAAAACCTACCAATTCAAAGCTCTACCCTTTGGCCTGTCCACAGCCCCCATGGAATTCACGGTGGTAGCCAAAGAGGTGAAATGGCTTGCAATGAAAGAGGGTATAAGGATCCACCAGTACCTAGACGACTGGTTGGTCAGGGCCACCTCCCACCGGGTTTGTCTTCAACAAACAAAAAATCTGGTATCCCTCTGCAGGAAATTGGGGTGGCTGGTAAACGAGGACAAATCAGAACTGGAACCCAAACAGATTTTCAACTTCGTAGGTTACCAGTTCGACTTGAGGGAAGGCAGGGTCAGACCCACCACAGAACGTTGGCAGACCCTACAAAGCAAAGTACTGGAGATCTTGTCACAACCAGTCTGTCCGGTCCGGAAACTAATGTCCCTGATCGGTCTATTAACTGCCACAGAGAAACAAGTACATTTGGGCAGACTGCGCATGAGACCCATACAGTGGCATCTCAAGAACAATTGGAGGGTACCAGAATCCCTGGAAAAGATAATCCCCATTCCAAAGTCACTCCACCCACACCTGAAATGGTGGCTGGAGGAAGACAATGTTGTTACAGGTCAACCCTTACACCCACTAGAACATGCTCTGCAAATCTTTACAGACGCATCAAAAGAAGGGTGGGGCGCACACTTAAACGAGCATATGGCAAGGGGAAGCTGGTCACTCCCGGAAAGCAAGTTGCACATAAACTATCTAGAGTTAAAGGCAGTTCTTCTGGCTCTACAAGAGTTCCAAACTCTCTGTATGAACAAGGTAGTTCTCATAGCTACCCACAATACCACTGTGGTAGCTTACATAAACAAAGAAGGGGGAATGAAGTCAGGCCCCCTGTGTGCCTTACTTTGGAGGATCCTCACTTGGTGCACAAGAAATCAGGTGACCCTCAAAGCTCGACATATTCCCGGCCGTCTCAATGTGATAGCCGACAAATTATCCAGACTGGGTCAGACCATTCAAACAGAATGGTCCCTCAATCTGGAGATTTTTCAAGCAATATGCTCAAGGTGGCACACCCCTCAAGTGGACCTATTTGCCACACGGTTCAACAACAAGCTCCCTCAGTTTGTCTCACCGGTTCCAGACCCCCAGGCCTGGGCAGTGGATGCTCTCAGCCTGTCTTGGGAGGGGCTGGACCCGTACGCCTTCCCACCAGTGGCCATCTTAGGCAAAGTGGTGGAGAAGTTACAGGACTACCCCTGCAACAGAATAATTCTGATTGCTCCAGGGTGGCCCAACATGCCCTGGTTTTGGGACCTGGTGGCAATGTCCAGCCAGATTCCACAATGTCTTCCCAGCATACCAAACCTAGTGTCCCAACCATTCAACCAGGTCCTTCACAGGAACCTGTCGAATCTGAATCTGCATGCCTGGCTCCTAGAGCCTCAGCAATCAAGCAGCAGGGCTTCTCTGAGGCAGTGGCAGCACGAATTGAGGCTCCTCAAAGAAGATCAACCAGATCTCTCTATGAAGCAAAGTGGACCATTTTTACAAAGTGGTGCCTCAGTAATCAGGTGGACTTCAAAGCACCACCTCTGAAAGCCGTTGCTGACTTCCTCCTGCATTTGTTTCAGGACAGACAGTTACAGCCAGGTACTATTGATGGCTACAGATCAGCCATTGCTGACAAACTGGGCAACGCCACCATTAATGTCAGCAAAGATGAGAACCTTACTCGTCTCCTGGATAGTTTCCATAGAGACAGACCCAAGGGCAGGAGGGGCATACCCTCTTGGAACCTTTCACTGGTACTACACCAGCTGACTAAGGCTCCCTTTGAACCCCTTAAGGAAGCCTCCTTGAAACACCTAACCTTCAAGACAGTTTTCTTGATGGCTTTAGGTTCTGGCAAACGCAGGAGTGAGATCCATGCTTGGCTTCATAAGAACATCAGACACCAATCAGACTGGTCCAAGGTGTCTTTTTATCCCTCACCCAGCTTTCTGTCCAAGAACCAGCTGGCCAAAGAGGGTCCAGACAGTGTGGCCCCGGTGGTTATTCCAGCCCTGGCCCACACAATAGATAAATCACTCAAGGGTGACAGGTCACTGTGTCCAGTTAGAGCACTACGTTATTATCTAGACAGGACCTCTGACCTCAGGCAAAATAAGGAGTTGGTCTTTATCTCCTTCAAAAAAGGGTTTGACAAGGACATCTCCTCTGCCACTGTCTCCTCATGGATCAAACAAACAGTCATCCTATGTTATGAGCTCTCTGACCAGCAGGCCCTTACTTTACATCAGGTCAAAGCCCATGATGTAAGGGTCTTTGCTGCCTCTAAGGCCTTCCAAGCTGGAATTTCCTTAGAACAAATCCTATCAGCCTGCCACTGGAAATCCCACAATACCTTCACACAATTCTATCTGAAGGATGTGGCTTGGGCTGACTCAGAGCTTTTCCATCTAGGGCCGGTCGTGGCTGCTCAGCAGATCCACCACCAAGCCCGATAGGGAGGAGACATTCTTGTAAATATGTACATAGTGTATATACTTAGATAAGTATAAATCATTCAAAAAAAAAAAAAAAAAAAAAAAAAAAAAAAACTGTGACATGCTTCCTTTGGGAGGTTTATTATTTCTTGGGACTGAACTCATCCCTCTCTTCCCCCACTCAGAGCAGAAATGCTTAGAAATAAAAAAGGGGGGGAGCAGTGTCGGTTAAACCATCCGGTTAACCGGTTCCGGGTTACCGACTTAGGCCATTAATGAGTAGCCTGCTTCAGGTCTACCTGGGCCAGAAAATTGTTAGTTTTGAGTTCACTCAAGTCCCTAGTAACTTACCCGCCAACCAAGCGGTAGTTATTCAGCAATTGTCCATTGGATAGGATGTATTAACGCAATAAAATTGCAAATTTAATAAGTAAATTAAATTTTTATAAGTTAATACCCTATCCAATGGACGGACAAGACCCTCCCAATCGACCCCGCTATCAGCTTACTAGGGGTCTAATAGGTTTAGACAGCGAAAAAAGACGCGATGACGTCATTCTGACTAGACAGAAAGTATGCACGAGGCGACACCTGGCGAATGTACACTCTGTGACCGGTCCTGCCGGTATTGTATACAGAATGACTTTTTCTGTCGTTTGGCGGGACCGGTCGCGCCGACCGGTAAAGCAATTGTCCATTGGATAGGGTATTAACTTATAAAAATTTAATTTACTTATTAAATTTGCAATTTTGGGAGCAATCCCTTGAAAAATGTCTCATTTATGAGTGATTTTCTGACACCTTCCAATCTGAAAGCCTTAAATTTAGGCCAACCCCCCTATTATCTTCTTCAGTATTGCATTTAGAGCTATAAAATGTATTGGGAGGTAATAGGAAACCATATGTGGAGAGTCTAAATAGCTTATGGGTCAAACTGGGGTCATAAAATAACCGATTTTGAGTTTTTGCCTTTATCTCCTTTATTGTTGCTTTTATAGCTTCAGAATATATTAAGAGGTATTGGGAAAGCATATGTGGAGAGTCTAAATAGCCGGTCAGTTTTACCCCCTGGCCCCCCCTTATGGGTCAAACTGGGGTGATAAAATAGCTGATTTTGAGTTTTTGCCCTATATCTCCTTTATTGTTGCTTTTATAGCTTCAGAATGTATTAAGACGTATTGGGAAAGCATATATGGAGAGTCTAAATAGCTGGTCAGTTTTACCCCCCGACCCCGCCTTATGGGTCAAACTGGGGTCATAAAATAGCCGATTTTGAGTTTTTGCCTTTATCTCCTTTATTGTTGCTTTTATAGCTTCAGAATGTATTAAGAGGTATTGGGAAAGCATATATGGAGAGTCTAAATAGCCGGTCAGTTTTACCCCCCGACCTTCCCTTATGGGTCAAACTGGGGTCATAAAATAGCCGATTTTGAGTTTTTGCCTTTATCTCCTTTATTGTTGCTTTTATAGCTTCAGAATATATTAAGAGGTATTGGGAAAGCATATGTGGAGAGTCTAAATAGCCGGTCAGTTTTACCCCCTGGCCCCCCCCTTATGGGTCAAACTGGGGTCATAAAATAGCTGATTTTGAGTTTTTGCCCTATATCTCCTTTATTGTTGCTTTTATAGCTTCAGAATGTATTAAGAGGTATTGGGAAAGCATATATGGAGAGTCTAAATAGCCGGTCAGTTTTACCCCCCGACCCCGCCTTATGGGTCAAACTGGGGTCATAAAATAGCCGATTTTGAGTTTTTGCCTTTATCTCCTTTATTGTTGCTTTTATAGCTTCAGAATATATTAAGAGGTATTGGGAAAGCATATGTGGAGAGTCTAAATAGCCGGTCAGTTTTACCCCCTGGCCCCCCTTATGGGTCAAACTGGGGTCATAAAATAGCTGATTTTGAGTTTTTGCCTTATATCTCCTTTATTGTTGCTTTTATAGCTTCAGAATATATTAAGAGGTATTGGGAAAGCATATGTGGAGAGTCTAAATAGCCGGTCAGTTTTACCCCCCTGGCCCCCCTTATGGGCCAAACTGGGGTCATAAATAGCTGCTTTGGAGTTTTTGCCTTATATCTCCTTTATTGTTGCTTTTATAGCTTCAGAATGTATTAAGAGGTATTGGGAAAGCATACGGTGCAGCTTTGTGCATTCTTAGCTTTACAACATGCTTATTAAAACCACAAAGCATTTTAAACTTTAAGGGACGCTTCGCTTTTGTTAGCAAAAGCATTCCTCTAGTTTTCAGGTGGTCCATTTTTGGCAAGAGTTTCTTTTTTGCGCACCAAAATATATATTCCCTTGTTAATAGTAATATAAAATTTTTTTTTTTTTTTTTTTTTTTTTATTTAAATAATTTTTATTTATGCAACAAACATACCGCCATTACACATGAAAAAAAAAGGCAGAACCACCCTGGCAGGAAAGGTGGCCTAACCAAATTTAACATTTAGTTTATAAGTAGCAATAGCAAGGTTGATTGTCACATGGTATGTATAACAAACAATACATTCAACAAATGATTACACAATATACAAGACAAAAAACATGAAATTAAAAAGGGAATTGTGCAAACTCATTTTACCAGATATTTATAAGTCACACAACAAAAATGTTTCTTATTTGACACCATTTTTTCTCATATTTTCCACCATCAGATTCCAAATCTGCAACTAACACTTGTTCTTCATATACAGCCTTGATTCTACTTATTAAGTCTGCAATATTTATTTCTATAGCTGTTCTAGAGTTTGTAAATAAGTAGTTCTTGGTTATTAGAATTATTGTATTTATTGCAACAGAGTTTGGATTATTATACTTGTAACCTAATAGAATATCTTCAGGAGTGAATTTAACATTGAAACCGGCTTTATTGAAAATCTGATTTTCTAATTGATCCCAGAGTTGTTTCGATTTGGGACAGAAGTAAAAGAGATGTATTAAAGTTTCTTCATTACTATTACAAAGAAGGCATTTGGATGAATCAGATATTCCCATTTTATGGAGAAGTTTTTGGGTACCTAATATTCTGTGTATTATTCTATACTGAAACCATTTCAAGTCAGGATCATTCAGTGTTTTAAAACAAATTTTGAAAACATGTTGCCATGAGTGATTATTCAGTATAACTTGTAAATCATCATGCCATTTCATTTTAAAGGTCATATCAATAACATTTTCATTTAATTTTTCATAAAAACCTTTAGTTCCCTTTATATTAGAAAGAAGAAATGATATATGGTGAGGAATGTAAGGTTGAATAAAATTAAAAGAATCTCCTTTTCTATATTTCCCTAGAAAAATGTTTATGCAGATTTTTACACGGTGATAATCAAGAAAATTAATTTGGGACAAGTTAAATTTCTTTTCTATTTCCTTTTGATCTAAAACATGTCCCTGTTCATTTACAATATCTCCAATTGTCAGTATTCCACTTTGAAACCACTTTGGGATATAAAGAATATTTTTTGAAACCAACGGATTATACCATATGGGGGAGGATAGGATGTCATTGTTATTTTTGATGTCAGTATTTTCTGAGAATTTTATCCATGACATAAAAGCTTCATTCCAGAATGTGTTCCTTGTTTTCTGAATAAGGTGTTTAGGCCAATCTGTTCCCAGTTTCAAAAGTTTATGTATTGTGGTAATATTTTTTTCAAAAAGTCTTTGATAGTCTGTTTTATCACATTTTACAATTCTATTCATCCAAGACAGTTTTAGTGAGATGATATATTTTTCTAAATCAACCATTCTAAGTCCTGCATCTTTATAATCTTGTGTAATAAATATTCGTTTAATTTTATCAGGTTTATCACCCCAAATGAATCTGAAAAACATTTCATTTAATTCCTTAATAAATTCTTTACTTGGTGAAGGAATGACAGTAAATAAGTGTGTGAACTGTGAAAGTATGAATGTCTTTAATACAGTTATCCTTCCAAGTGGGGTTAACACTCTTTTTCTCCAGTTAACTAGTAGTTTCTTTGAAGTTTCTATGGCTGATGTATAATTTATATAGGGTATATTTTCTAGGTCTACAGAAAATGTTATACCTAATAAAGTAAAACATTCTGTTCCCCATTCTAATTTAGAAGTGGTAGTTATCTTATCTCGAAAATGCTTTTTTCTGCCTATCCAGACTACTTTGGTTTTTGTAGAATTCATTTTTAAACCAGAGTATGTGCCGAAGATTTCTATTGTATTTAAGGCAGCTTCTAAAGACTCTTTTGAACCATCTAATATAAGAGTAGTATCATCAGCAAACTGACAGAGTTTAATTTCTTCACAATCAAATACTAAACCCTTAATTTCAATGTTTTGACTAATCAGATAATTCAATATTTGTCCACCTATAATAAATAGGTATGCAGCAATAGGATCACCCTGTTTACAACCTCTTTGAATTTTGAAAAATTCTGATTTTATCCCTGGCTGTAGAACAGATGCATATATATCATTATTTAGAATCCGAATCCAATGGATAAATGCTTTACCAAACCCAAGATATTCAAGAACATTATATAAAAAATTCCAGGAAATCGAATCAAAAGCTTTTTCAAAGTCAATCAACATCAATAACCCATCAATTTGCTTATTTTCAGTATAATTCATTACATCATAGATTAGTCTTGTAGCTTCACCTATGTAGCGACCTTGGATAAATCCACATTGGGATCGCGATATCAAGAAATCAAGTACGGCCTTGATTCTATTTGCTAGCACAGATGATAACAGTTTATATAAAACGGTCAAAAGAGAAATTGGTCTCCAATTTTTCAGATATTGTCTTGGTTTATCACCTTTAGGAATGCAGTTTATAATTGACTGTCGTAGTGTTACCGATAGTTTTCCTTTTTCGTAGAATAGGTTAAAGGCTCTAAGAATAAGAATTTTCAATTTACACCAGAATACTTTAAAAAATTCGGCAGGGAAACCATCAATACCTGGTGTTTTATTATTTTTCATGTGTTTTAACGCCTTTCCTAATTCAGCTAGGGTTACTGGGCCTTCTAAGGCCAGTGCTTGAATATTTGTAAGTTTATTTATTTGAGAATCATTAAGGATTTCAGAAAGGTTAACATTTAGTAATTCTGAATCTTTATTTTTGAAAAGGTTAGCATAGTATTCTTTCACTTTGTTTAATATTTTATCCTGTTCTATAATTACTGAACCATTGTCCAGACAAATCTTTCTAATAGTTTTATCCAGAAAATGTTTATGTTCAAGGCTACAGAAATATTTTGAGGGTTTTTCACCTAGATGCAGCCATTGTAATCTTGAACGTATCATATGACCTTTCATTTTTGATTCCCTCAAATTTGATAATTCTTTTTTAAGTTTGTCAATATTTTCTGTTGACGGAGTATTTTCTTCATTCTTTTCAAGATCACCGATTTTTTTTATCAAGCCCTGTTCTCTTTTGATTTCCTCTTTTTTATTTGCAGATGCAAATTTTATTGTTGTACTTCTAATTTTAAACATTATCATTTCTAGGAGAACATCTTCATCAATGGAAAATTTAATATCTAAATCTGGAGCAGTTTCTAAATATTCATTTCTGTAAACAGGAAGTGCATATTCTAATTTAACTTTGTGAATTGTTTTGTTTATAAGATCAATATACGCTGCATTCTTTAATAAATTACAGTTAAGTTTCCATAGGCCTTTGCCTCTTTCAAACTTGCTTATCTCTATATTAATATTCAGTATCGAGTGATCGGATCTGTAGCTAGCTATAATATCGCATTTACTAATATGGTCAGTAAATGGACTTGAAACAATAAAATAATCCAATCTTGCTTGTTTGATCGGATTTTTACGTCGCCAAGTATATCTTCGAGTATGTGGATAGAAATATCTAAAAACATCTATTAAGCTATGTGAATTTATTGTTTCAAGCAATACCTGTCTTGATTTTGGGTTATTGATGTTGAGATAATTAGAGCAGTCCATTTCAGGGTTTAATACCAGATTGAAGTCACCACAAATTATCAGATGGTCCATAGTATTTTCTTCAATTAATTGATTTAGTCTTTCAAAAAAGAATGGCGTGTCCAAATTGGGTGCATAAATATTTATCAAACGTAGACACACCAAACCTATATCTATATCTACATAAATTAAGTTGCCTTTATCATCCCCTGTTGATTTTATTAATTTGTACTCGAAATTGTTCTTCAATAATATAGCAACCCCTCTTGAATTTGTTTTAGCGCCACTTACGAAACGTTCACATCCTGACATCGATCTTAAATTATTCTCATCCTTTTTGGTTAAGTGTGTGTCTTGTAAGCAAATTATATTGTATTTAAACTGTTCAAAATAGTCCAAAACATCAGCCCTTTTTGATTTATCTCTTAATCCCTGACAGTTTGCTGAAAGAACTTTTAAATAGTTATTTGACATATCTTGTTGCAGGTTCTAAGGGTTTATCAATAATTGATCCATCCGAGAAGTGAAGTAAATTGAAATTACAAATTCGTTTTAAGTTGTGGGCAGTAGAGAACGATGTCAAAGTCGCAAGTTTCTCCAGTATTTTTTAGCTTACAGGCCAACGGCCGTAAGCTAATGGCATGGCCTGGTGTCGTCTTCGTTGTTGTTGTTGTTGTGGTTGTTGTCGGCGTCGTCAACAATTTTTTTCCCAGCCTCTTCTCCTCAGAAACTACTGCACCGATTTCTTTGAAATTTGGTATGGAGCTTCCTTGGGTGGAGGACTATCATTTTTCCTCATTGCATGTTTTTCCAACAATCAGGAAAGTCACATGACCAAAAACATGTTTTTCAAAAGGGTGTGCTTGTCTGGATGGTAACTTAAAAAAACGCTTCATCTATTCACATGAAATTTTGCAAGTAGGTTCGTTATATACATGTCTGGAAATCAATAACCTTTCGAAACGATCCAATACAAAATGGCCGACTTATTAATGATTTACTAAATGTCACGATTTTTCTTAACGTTGAAAAAACAAAAACGCGTTTATCTCAGAAACGGTGCTAGATAGAGCGATTTCGTCGAAATTTTCGACCCACAGGGTATAAAAGGAATGTACTATTGGCAATTTTCAAAAAATTTTCCCCTCCCCAAAAATGGCGGCCATTTTGAATTTTCGCCAAAAATGGAAAAACACAAAATTGCTTGTATCTCCTTAACCGTGCGAGATAGAGCAATTTCGTTGAAATTTTCAACCCGCAGGGTATAAGAGGAATGTACTATTGGCAATTTTCAAAAAATTTTCCCCTCCGCAAAAATGGCGGCCATTTTGAATTTTCGAATTTTCGCCAAAAATGGAAAAACACAAAATTGCTTCTATCTCCTTAACCGTGCGAGATAGAGCAATTTCGTCGAAATTTTCGACCCGCAGGGTATAAGAGGAATGTACTATTGTTAATTTTCAAAAAATTTTCCCCTCCCCAAAAATGGCGGCCATTTTGAATTTTCGCCAAAACTGGAAAAACACAAAATTGCTTCTATCTCCTTAACCGTGCGAGATAGAGCGATTTCGTCGAAATTTTCGACCCACAGGGTATAAGAGAAATGTACTATAGGCAATTTTCAAAAAATTTTCCCCTCCCCAAAAATGGCGGCCATTTTGAATTTTCGAATTTTCGCAAAAAATGGAAAAATACAAAATTGCTTGTATCTCCTTAACCGTGCGAGATAGAGCCATTTCGTCGAAATTTTCGACCCACAGGGTATAAGAGGAATGTACTATTGTTAATTTTCAAAAAATTTTCCCCTCCCCAAAAATGGCGGCCATTTTGAATTTTCGAATTTTCGCAAAAAATGGAAAAACACAACAACATGCGGGTCACCAGTAAGCAGCAGGCCTTGGCCTATTTTTTAAGAATAAACCATATCTGGTACCTTTGCACTATTAACAAATATCTAGAATATGATTTAAGAAAATGAAAGCACAAAAAACAAAGAAAACATATATACAGAGATATGTACAGAAATTTAACAACAGAAGGGAGACAAAGTCTAAGCATGTTCAAGTTCCACTGCTGAAAATTATGTTTTACTTATACGGAGGGTACTTCTTAGGATATGTAAAAGTTAGAAATCTGTTACAGCACAAAGGGTTTACTTAATTTTATTTTTCATTTTAGATAGCTGATCTAGTACACAATATATTTTCCAAAATTTAATCAACATAAGGTAGAAAAGAATAATGGTCATATATCTCTTAATTCATTTACCAAAAGAAAATTATTAAAAATCAATCAGATTATATGCCAAGTAAAGGCTGGTACTAGGATTTATCCTGTACATTAACACTCACCATCAGGGGTCAATAAGGTTTCTAATTGAAGTAGCAAATTATATACTGTCCAAATGACACTGATGCGATCAAGGTAGTTTCAAAGTTAAGGAAACCTAAACCTTGATTTATAGACCAACTAAAGCCACATTCATATTTTGTCAACAATACATCACACCTGGTATATTTGTACCATAAACAAATACGAATTAAATTCAAATAATTAAAAACACATTAAGTTTCATATATAACTAGAGTGAATAGGTAAAAATAAGTTTCATACATCATACAGTTAAAAATATCAACTGTATCGCAGTTTCAAGTCAGAAAACTTCAGTTTAAATATCAAAAAAAATTCTATAAATTAAATATATCAAATTAAGCCATACAATGTATCACTAAATGATGACTTCAATAATTTTAGATTACACACACATTATGTAGTTGGATACCAATGATTATATTAGGAAGTTTTATTTATCATATGAATTCTAGGGGGGGAAAAAATCAAATCAACAGTGACACAAATTGACATGGGAAAAAAAAAACTTCAGTTTTATATGCCAAATACAGACTAATATTTAAATATGTAAGATTAAATCGTTCACGTAATTTATATATTATACAGGACTTCAGTGTTTTCAGATTACATAGACAATTACACACTGGTAAGATGATTGATAATGACGAAGTAAACCAACTTTTATACATAATTTCAACTCTGTAATATGGCTTTAAATAACTTTTAAAACCTATATTCAAAATTTTTCCAGGTTCTATGGCAAATAAAGGCTATCACATATAAGGTTTAAATCATATATAATAGTATATACCATGTCAATAACATGACAATCAAGGATCATCAAAATTTCAAGTTAATAAGGAAATCAAACTTTTAATTAGGTTACTAATATAACTCATGTACATGTTTTGAATATTTCTAGATTTTAACATATGGTCAATTACACAAATCAATAATACTAATTTAATTAACTACACTTATAATCAATAGAATAAACCTTGCATTCTGAAATTAAATTTTATCTTGAAAACATTGTAATACACTTTATCAACTAAATCAATGACATGTGTTCTATGGTTATTTCTTGTCACTTGTTGTTTAGAGCAGAGTTTTGAACTGAACTCACAATCACTTTGCTAGGACATGATTAGAGAGAGTCACGGACTTCACACAAAATATTTCCAAGTTCATTTTGCCCACTCCACTTGGATTGGTCATTTAAATGAGGATCATGTAGGGATAAACCACAGGAAAAGAAGTGATCTTTAGGATTTGCTTCAATTATTCTCCCAGTAAATAGTTTCAGTTTTTCTGCCAAGTCACTGTTTTGCTGAAATTTCATAACACAGGCTTTATACATGGTTTGTTTTGCCATTGGCTGCCACAGTTCCTCATCATAGTCCTTGATGTTGTAACTTAAAGCCTTGGCCTGGTTTGGAGATTTAGCCTTTAGAATAGCAGTTGCAGTGGGTATGTCATTGAAGTATGTGGCCTTCTTGAACTGGTAATGATGTTCTACCGTAGAAAATGTATGGTTGTCATCAGTAAAAGGACTGTGGTGAAAGTTGCTTAAAAAGCTGTGTTTTCCATGACATGATGAAAAGCAACCCCGCCTTCTGTGAAGTATCTTTCTGCCATGTTTACATTCTTTATACCATAAGGCAAAGATTCCAGTGAGTGAACAGTATACTTGATTCCATTGATGAATAACATATCTCTAGCTAAGTGGGTTCTGGTCACCTCAGGGGATTTCCTAGCTGCCCGGAGATAAGGTAAGAGTTGCCTTCTTTTTTCCTGGGTAGCTGGAGAGAAATCCTCAGAAAGAAAGAACTGGGACTTCTTCAATTTGAACCTTTCCTTCCACACTATATCTCTGTCCAGTCCATTTTCAAACCTGACAATAGTGTCTCTTGGTTGTTTGGATGGTAATATAAAATTCATTGGCAGAAAATTCTGGTCTTGGACTAGGTATCCAAACAATTTATTTACTTCACCTAACACATAATTTTGATTATTTTTTTCTTTTATCCATTCAAGAACACTAGACCATTACTGCATTGTGTGAACAAATGTTGAATTGTTTCCACACTACTACCACATATGCCACATGTATTTGAATCTGTAATCTTAAGATTAAACAGGTAGCTCCGGGTAGCTAATATATTATATATCAATTTGTATTGGAACCACATGGTTGAATTATCTGTTGTCACCCTGAAGCAAATTTTGTATATTAGCGACCATACCTCTTTAGATAAAATTGTCCCCAAACTTACATTCCATCTTGTCTCGCACCGTCTTGATAGCTATGATTTGCTTTTGATAAAAATGTTGTAGTAGATTTTACTACTCGAATTTTGTTTCATAAATGTCTGTATGTGAAATGGGATATATGGTCTTGTGAATTCCAAACAGTGGGAGCATCAAAGGTGAAACTGAAACCAAACTGCTTAGTGGACTTGTGAATTTTAGGTTGAAACTTTGGAACATTAAGGAAATTGGCAACACTCTGACTGTGTCAAGTATTGTAAGTATTGTGGTACGTGGAAAGATATGGAGCAAAATATTTCAGGAAGCCAGTATGAATAAACGTGTACACCAGGGTAGCCAGTTTGAACTCTGAGCGAAACTAAACAGGGAGCCAATGGAGTTTCCTGAGGACCGGAGTTATCCGAGTATATTTACTAGAATTTGTAACAATTCTGGCTGCACTATTTTGGATAGACTATAATCTGTGAAGGTTGAATTTGGAGAGACTCCTGAAAAGTGAGTTACAGTAGTCCAACCGACTACTAACAAAAGCATTGGCAACCAACACAGACATTTACAGTATTTTATATAAATATGTTGTTCACCTACTTTTGGGTCAGCTATAACATAGTGAATTTGCAGACCTGTATGTCATGGCATCGCTGGGCAATAGCTCCTTTCATGTTTTCACTGTTGAGTAAATCAGTTGTAACTTGAAAAGTATTGCATTTAGAGTATTTTGTTTAAATATGTTGTTTTTGGGTCAGCTATATCATAGTAAAATTGCAGACCTGTAGCTCATGGCATAGCTGAGCTATAGTAACTTTGAGGTTTTCTCTGTTGAGTTAATCAGTTATAACTTGAAAATTATTGCATTTAAAGAATTTTGTTTTAATATGTGATCCATCAACTTTTGATGTAACTTGAAAATTATTGCATTTAAAGAATTTTGTTTTAATATGTGATCCATCAACTTTTGAATTAACTATAACATTGTAAAATTGGAGATGTGTAGCTCATGACATAGCTATGTAATAGCTATTCTCAGATTCTCACTGTTGAGTAAATCAGTTGTAACTTGAAAACTATTGCATTTAAAATATTTTCTATAAATATGTTGTTCATCTACTTTTGGGTCAGCTATAGCATAGTTAAGTTGCGGACCTGTAGCTCATTGCATAGCAGAGCAATAGCTACTTTGAGGTTTTCTCTGTTGAGTAAATCAGTTTTAACTTGAAAACCATTGCATTCAGAGAATTTTTGTTTAAATATCTTTTTCATCTACTTTTGAATTAGCTATAACATTGTAAAATTGCAGGTGAGTAGCTCATGGCATATCTGTGTAATAGCTATTCTCAGGTTCTCACTGTTGAGTAAATCAGATGTAACTGGGAAACTATTGCATTTAGAGTAGTTTGTGTAAGTATGTTGTTCACATACTTGTGGGTCAGCCATAAGATAATGAAATTGTAGACATGTAGCTCATGGCATAGCTGAGCAATAGCTACTTTTAGATTTTCACTGTTCAGTAAATCAGTTGTAACTTGAAAACTATTTCATTTACAGTATTTCTTTAAATATGTTATTATTTACCTACTTTTGCTTGAGCAATACCATATCAAAATAGCAGCAGTTTTTTTATCTGATTGCATAGCTTAGCAAAAGCTACTTTGACATTCTCAATGTTACGTAAATCAGTTGTAACTCAAAAACTATTGCATTTGCAGTACTTTCTATAAATATGTTTTTAGCCTACTCTTTACACCTAAACAGTTACCTTGTTACTTTCCTTCTGAATACCATTTGCAGGGCACAATTTTGTGTCCTTTTCTTCTGTCACTTCTACACTGAAACTCAGCTAACACAGTCAGCTGACACAGAGCCCGTTCACAGGCACTGATTGCTTGTTTGCTGGGTTATTTTAAAAAAATTTTAAAAATTGTTCCATGGTAGTGGAAATACAATAGTAAAAATACAAAGTAAACAATAATACTAACTATACAACTGTTTTTTCTTGGTACAAATTTATTTTTTATGTTTGTTCAAGGAAGATACACAAGCAATACAGCGCTATGACCTATATAAAAAGGCTCATATTAATGTTTCTACAAAGATGAACAAGGTTTAAAAGGTTTACTGAAACCTGACCAATTCTTTCAAAACTCTTCCTCTGTGCCTGCATCAATGCTCAATAAAAGTTGTTCTTGATAACATATCTCTTTCATTATGAGCTTGCTAAAGCTTGGGGATTTCAATTTCACAGCACATACAAAAATGTAATATTTTGTTGCCAAAATTAGAGAGTTAATAGGAAAGAAATGATAGTCATTTCTTCGATGACCTAGTGAGATTCAAATGGTGCTTGACTCAAATGCTTATGTAGTACACATTCCAACCATTTATTTAGATCTGTCCACAGTTGTTTTGCAACTTGACATGACTTGAATAAATGTGTTATAGTTTCAGTGTCTATTTTGCATATCCGGCAGGCATTATTTTTAGACCTGCCAATCTGGTGTACAGTTTATTTGTTCCCAATATCTGGTATATTAGTTTGTACTGGAACTAAATTAGTTTATTATCCAATATGGTATTAAAACATAAATGGATTATTCTCTTCCAGGTTTCATTACTTATTGTTATGTTTAGGTCATGGTTCCGTTGCATTGGTTTCTATACTTATCACAATTCCTATTGTTTAAAATATTATTTATGTTTTTAGAGCCTTTTTTGCCTGACTAAGAAAGATAAGTGATTTGAAATACATGGTCTTTCAAGCCATTCACTTTTATGATCTAATTTTGCAGTTATCTTCTATAGGCGTGGGGAAATTTTTTGACAGCCATAAATTTGACCTTTGACTTTTATCAAAGTCACATGATAAAAACCTTTTTTTTTCTTGGACTTCTATTTCACCAGATTTTCTAGAAAAGTACAAACTACAGGTCAACCAAATTTGGAAAACATATTCCTCACATCAAATCAGGGAGATCAATCGGGCCGTAATTGACTGATTGACGGGCGATTGATTATCGGTTGGTAAAAAATGTACTAAAATAGTCCTTGTAACTGGCTTATTATTGGTCGTAGAGGTTTGGGATGTGAAGCCAGCCTGCAGGAAATCATGGGCTGGGAGTCTTTTGATAGGGTCAGATTTGGCCTTTGGCCCCTCCTTCAAGGGCAAATGAGGACAGCCAAACATGAATGTGCTTATAACTCACTAATTATTGGTCCTAGAGGTTTGCAATGTGAAACCAACTTATAGGAAATCATGGGCTGGGAAACTTTTTATTTCAAATTTGACCTTGGGCTCCTCCTTCAAAGTCAAATGAGGACAGCCAAACTTAAAATTGCTTGGTTTTCCAAAGGATCTGTGCACAAACTATAAATAGGAATGGTGCAGTCAGATCTTGTTTACATCCTGTCTCGTTATTTACGAATTCTGAAAGGAAACCTGCTTGCAGTACTATTGCCTTTATATTGCTATTAAATAGTTTAATCCACTTGATAAAATCTGGACCAAAACCAAGACAGTTAAGTACTTAATACAAGAATTTCCAAGAGATTGAGTCAAAGACCTTTTCAAAATCTATAAGCATTAATAACCCATCAATGGCTCTTTGTTCTGTGTAATTCATTAAATCATAAATTAGCCATGTTCCCTCACCCATGAAACGTCCTTCAATAAAGCCTGTTTGTGCTGTATCAATCTATTTTAAATAAAGGTTTCAGTCTGGAATACTTGAGGATGCTATTTTGTACAGAACACTTGACAGTGATATGGGTCTCCAGTTCTTTAACAGATGGCGTTGTTTGTTACCTTTACGGAGACAACTAATAATTGTTGGTCTTGCCTTAGTGGTAGGGTCAAAGACCTTTTCAAAATCTATAAGCATTAATAACCCATCAATGGCTCTTTGTTCTGTGTAATTCATTAAATCATAAATTAGCCATGTTCCCTCACCCATGAAACGTCCTTCAATAAAGCCTGTTTGTACTGTATCAATCTATTTTAAATAAAGGTTTCAGTCTGGAATACTTGAGGATGCTATTTTGTACAGAACACTTGACAGTGATATGGGTCTCCAGTTCTTTAACAGATGGCGTTGTTTGTTACCTTTACGGAGACAACTAATAATTGTTGGTCTTGCCTTAGTGGTAGGGTCCCATTTGAGAAGGAATAGTTAAATGCTCTTTAAACAAAACAATTTAGTTTTGCCCAAAACATTTTATAGAATTCAGCCAGTTCAGTTTTATCCAGTTTTATTGTGCTTCATTCCCTTAAAAACCCTTTTGTGCAGCGCCTATTTCTGTGATAGTTATGGGGGCCCTCTATATTTAATGCTTCATCTGGAGTTAACGTATTTTGTTGGTTATTGAAGGTATTCCAATCACAGTCCTTTAAATTTTTTTCTTTATTTTCATATAAGTGTGCGTAGAAAATTTTTATTTGATCTAGGATTTCTTTTTGATTTGTTAGTACTGTATTATTGTTAAGCATAATCTTTTTAACATTTTTTTAAATAAATTTAAATTTTTTCCAAATTACAGAAGTCTCTTGTTGATTTTTCACATAGGGAAAGATTTTAGACTATTGATCTTATCATTTGACCAAGCATTTGCGATTCACGAAAATGTTTGAGTTCTACTTCTGCAGTTAAGTGCAGCTCTTTAGTCTGCTGCTCTTTTTATGTCAGGTGACTTGTCAGTCAGCTGACATTATGTTGTCACTCTGCGGCGTGGACGAACACGTACATGTGAGCGACTTCTCCAACAAAACTACAAGGCCTAGAGACATGCTGTTTTAGGCGGGTTGCGTGTAACCAACCCGCCTATTAGATTGATGTGTCCGACGACGTCCGTCTGTCTGTCCACATTTTTGTTTCCGTACTCTAACCCAAAAACGGTTTGTCTAATCGAATTCAAACTTGACAGGGAGATAGATCACCATCATAGCTAGGTTCCTTTCGAAATTGGTGTAATTCCGTCCGTTCGTTTGTCTATTTTTTGTCTGTTTATCTGTCCATCAACATTTCCGTTTCCAGACTCTAACTCGAAAACGCTTTGTCCAATCGAATTCAAACTTGACAGAGAGATAGATCACCATCATAGCTAGGTTCCTTTTGAAATTGGTGTAATTCCGTCTGTTCATTTGTCCGTTTTTTGTCTGTTTGTCTATCCGTCAACATTTCTGTTTTGGGACTCTAACTTGAACATGGTGAGTAACTTGGGTGTCTATCTCAATAAGGTAAGTTAGTGATAGCTACTTTTTGACTTTTCAGTAAATTCACTGTTGAGTAAATTAGTTATAACTTGAAAACTATTGCATGTACAGACATTTGTGTAAATATGTTATTCAGCTACTTTGGGGTCAGCTATAACATAGTAAAATTGCAGACCGGTAGCTGTTTCCATAGCTGAGTAATAGCTACTTTGAGGCTATCACTGTAGAGTAAATCAGTTGTAACTTCAAAACTATTGCAGTTAGAGTATTTTGTTTTGATATCTTATTCACGTACTTTTGGATCAGCTATAACATAGTAAAATTGCAGACCTGTAGCTTATTTCATAGCTGAGCAATAGCTATTTTGAGCTTCTCACTCTTGAGTAAATCAGTTGTAACTTGAAAACTATTACATTTACAGTATTTTGTATAAATATGTTCTTCAGATACTTGTGGGTCAGCTATAACATAGTAATATTGCAGACCTGTAGCTCTTTCCATAGCAGAGTAATAGTTACTTTGATGTTATCACTGTTGAGTAAACCAGTTATAACTTGAAAACTATTGACTTTAGAATATTTTCTTTAAATATGTTATTCACCTACTTTTGGGTCAGCTACAACAGAAAAATTACAGACCTGTAGTTTATTTCATAGCTGAGCAATAGCTCTTTTGAAGTTCTCACTGTTGAGTAAATCAGTTGTAACTTGAAAACTATTGCATTTACAGTATTTTGCATAAATATGTTATTCAGTTACTTTTGGGTCAGCTATAACATAGTAAAATTGCAGACCTGTAGCTCATTGTATAGCTGAGTAATCTCTACTTTGATGTTTTCACTGTTGAGTAAATCAGTTATAATTTGAAAACTATTGCAGTTAGAGAATTTTGTGATATGTTATTCACCTACTTTGGATCAGCTATAACATAGTAAAATTGCAGACCTGTAGCTTATTAATACATCCTATCCAAAGGACAGTTGCTTTACCGGTTGGTGCGACCGGTTCCGCCAAACGCCAGAAAAAGACATCCTGTATATGCTACCGGCAGGACCGGTCACGGAGTGTGCATTCGCTAGGTGGCGCATCATACTTCCTTCCTGTACAGACATTGTGATGTCATAGCTATTTTTAGGTTCTCACTGTTGAGTAAATCAGTTGTAACTTGAAAACCGTTGCATTTAGAGTATTTTCTTTAAATATGTAGTTCACCTACTTTGGGGTCAGCTATAACATAGTAAAGTTGCAGACCTGTAGCTCATTGCATAGCTGAGTAATAGCTACTTCGAGGTTTTCCTGTTGAGTAAATCAGTTGTAATTTGAAAACTATTGCATTTAGAGAATTTTGTTTAAATATCTTTTTTATAGCGAAATACCCTTACGATTTCCTAACAGTAGCTATTTGTTGGAGCCATCCAACCCAATGGCCAATGCAGAGATGCGATTTTAAGGTTTACTCACAACCTTAACCAAGCCATTGGGTTACAGTAGTCCATCCTCCCGCCAAAGAGGTCACATGACTACATTGTTTACCTCATTATTTTTGTTGGCCATCAACAGTAGAGACGTGTTTTGGTAATCTTTGGAAGTTTAAGTTTTCAGGGATTATTTCATTTTTTATTGAGATTTTTGAATCATGACGAATAATAAAGATTCATCAGATTCTAAATCTAAGAAATCCAGTTTCTGTGGACATCTTATGTTTGGTTTTGATAACCACAGATATTGCTACAAATGTCGTGAAGCTAGCAAGGGTGATGACCTTTGTACTCTTAAGAAGGATTGCCTTCTGTGTGTTGCTTTGTCGGAAGATCAAAAGCGAAAACTCACTGAAAAACTGTCAAAAGGTAAGAAATCTTTGAAGGAATCTACCTTGCAAAAAGGAAAGGACAAGATAGATGACTCCATATTGGATGAAGAAGACAGTTCGGTAGGAATGTCTTCTCATTCTGTGGCCGCTGGCCAGACGTCAGGTTCAAATAGCCAGGCGTTGGCAGCGATCCTCTCACAACTTACAACCCTAACGAATAGAATTGCTGCTATTGAAAACAAGGATTCCCCTGTAGAGGCGGACATCTTGGTTGCTAACGAAGCTGTGGGAAGGGCGAGTTCCCAATGCAAGAAGAGATCTACGTCTAGTACACAGTCTTCCGAAGAGATTCATTCAAAACGCCATGCGGAGGAAAATCCCTCTACGTCTGTGATAGACAATCGATTTTCCATACCTTCTAAAAAAGCGAGGGTGGAGTTGTCAGATGACGGGGAATATGATTCCTCTCAGGAAGAAAAACAGCCAGTTCCTTCATATTCAGACACACTTTTCGCTATTAAAAAGTGGTTGGATATTGCAATAACTGAGACTGACACTATTATTGCCCCATCTGTGTTTTCACAAGCTTCTAAGCTGAAGAAGTCTGCAGAGGTCTCCTTAGCTCTTCCTCCTGCTGAAAATATGTGTAGTTTGTGGGATTTCAAGGAATATGAGGCTTCGGGTGTTTCAAAGGAACATGATTCTTTGAAAACCAAGTCTTCAAGGAGAAATCCTTTGCCTAGAGGTCAATTTTTGAATTTTGAAAGACCACCTATGAAGTGGTACAACATCTCACCTCAGCCTCATGCAGTAGTAGCTCCCAAGTTACAAGATGCATTCAGAAACATTACTTCTTCACAGTTTCAGATGCCATCTGCCATTTCAACTCCTTGGAAGCAGTTTACTCTCTGGGAAACTGTTAATAGAGAAAACATCAATGTTCTTAACCACATTTTTTGGTTCAATTCTGCAAATTGCAAAGCCACAGAGGAGATGGAGAAACAATTTGCTATCTTAAAATCAGCTGAGAATGAAACTGACTTTAATAATGCCCTGGAATATGTCCAAGAGTGTCTTCAGTTACAGTCATCAGTGAATCAGTCTTTGGGGAAATCTTTAGATTCTTTGCTTGGCAGTTCCATGACCATGGCATCAAACATGTTGTTGAGTAGGAGGGATAATTACTTGAAAAGCTGTTCCAAGGATGTCACTGAGGATGACATTAGTAAGCTTAGGAATGCTCCTTTCACTTCAAATGAGGTTTTTCCTGTAGATACTCTCTCTGAAGTTCAGAAGAACTTTATTCAGTGGTCCCATGTGAATAGGGAGTCCAGGGGTAGAGATTCTAGGAAGGAGCATACGGCTAGACATGAGGAGAAAAGAGATAGCAGGTCTCAGAATAGATCTTTTCGACCCTACCATGAAAACTCTTCAACAACATCAGCAAGAAGCAATAGCTCTTCTGCAACTGGAAACAGAGGAAGGGGTTCCTACTCCTCTAGGCCTTTCAGAGGCAGGGGTGGCAGAAGGAAGTGACTGTCTGTGCCCAGGAAGCCGTCTGTCCAGTTTTTGGCAGGTATGGGAAGCCAGGAAAGCTCATCCAAGGGTAGTGACCATTTTGAAGGAGGGTTATTGTCTGAATTTCAGAAATCAGCCTCCATTGACAAATTATCCTGCAATAAGGAGCAAATATTTGAACCGGGAGAAGCAAGAGTTTTTGATAAAGGCGGTTTATCAAATGATCGACAAAAGAGCGATAACTCCAGTTCAAAAGGTCACTTCCCTAGGATTTTACAGTCGCTTGTTTCTTGTCCCCAAACCAGGAAAGAGATGGCGACCAGTAATAGATCTGAGTGTGGTAAATCAATATTTGCATATTCCAACTTTCAAGATGGAAACTGCCGAAAATATTCGAGATTCGCTTCAAGAAGGCGAGTGGGTAACTTCACTCGACCTTACAGATGCGTACTTCCACATACCAATACACCCACGGTTCCAAAAGTATCTTCGCTTCAATGTAGGCGACAGATCCTACCAGTTCACTGCCTTGCCCTTCGGAATCGCTACGGCTCCACTCGAATTCACCATGGTAGCAAAGGAGGTGAAACTGATGGCTCTTGCAGAAGGCATCAGGATTCATCAGTATATAGACGATTGGCTAATGAGAGCAAAAACAAAACAGCAATGTCAAGAGAATACCCACAGGTTGATTCATCTTGTGCAAAGCTTGGGTTGGATCATAAATTTCGAAAAGTCAGATTTAATTCCAACTCAAGAAATCGAATTTTTGGGTTACAAATTCGACCTCCGGGTAGGTCTAGTCTTTCCAACTCAAAAGAAAATCGATCCCCTTCTAGAAAAGATAGTTTCCATGTTGAAAGCTACTCAAACATCTCCAAGGGAGCTCATGTCACTGATTGGGAGCATGGCTTCAATGGAGAAGACTGTACCATTGGGTCGTCTGCATATGAGACCTCTACAATGGTACCTCAAGACACACTGGAGGTATCCTCAGTCTCTGGATATCCCAGTACCAGTGTCTCAGGTTCTAAGACAGCATCTTCAGTGGTGGACCAATCTCTCGAACCTGAAGAGGGGTTCCCCACTTCATCAGAAGGAGTGCAATCTCCTTCTATTCACAGATGCTTCCCTAAAAGGCTGGGGGGCTCATTTAGAGCATCACACAGCCAGTGGTTTGTGGAATCAGGTGGAGTCAAGACTTCACATAAACATTCTAGAGCTAAAAGCAGTATTTCTAGCTTTAAAATCATTCGAAAATCAGCTTCTGAATCAAAATCTGCTGATTTCCACAGACAACTCTTCAGTGGTTGCCTATCTGAACAAACAGGGAGGCACCCATTCTCAAGAAATGTGTGCCCTAATCTGGAGAATTATGGCTTGGACAAATGCCAGGGGGATCCAGATTCGGGCAAAACACATTCCAGGGAATCTCAATGTTTTGGCAGATTCTCTGTCAAGGAAAGACAAGGTGATTCAAACCGAATGGGCTTTGAATCATCGAGTGTTCAATCAAATTTGCCATTGCTGGCATCAACCAATGGTAGATTTGTTTGCAACAAAGTTGAATCACAAGCTACCAATGCATGTGTCTCCTGTCCCCGACGGTCGGGCTTGGGAAACAGATGCATTGAACATCTCTTGGGAGGGTCTGGACGCCTATGTGTTTTGTCCAGTGGCTCTCATTCCTCAGGTGATTCAAAAGATGACCACCTACAGGTGCAGAATCATCATGATTGCACCAGGGTGGCCAGGGATGTCTTGGTTTTGGGATCTGGTGGATCTGTCCACAAGGCTTCCTCTGAGACTTCCCTTGTGGGTGGATCTGTTGACTCAGCCTTTCAGCAACAGACTTCACAACAATCTGACGTACCTGAATCTTCATGCTTGGCATCTGGAGTCAGTCATGAATATTCAGAAAGATTCTCAGAGGAGGTGGCGAAGCGAATTAAGGAGCCTCAGAGACACTCCTCAAGGAGAATCTATGAATCAAGGTGGTCCATTTTTGGGAAGTGGTGTGAGGAGAGCCAGGTGGACGTCTCCAATCCCACTATTCCAGAGGTAGCAGATTTTCTTAACTGTTTGTTTAAGGAAAGAAATCTCAAGCCATCTACCATTGCTGGTTATAGAACAGCTATTGCAGATGGTTTGGGTGTGAAGGGTGAGCAGATCTCTAAAAGTCTTGAGCTAAATAGACTGTTAGCAAGCTTTTACAGAGACAAACCAGTAGCAAATAGGTCTATACCTTCTTGGGATTTGGCATTGGTACTCCATGCATTGACCAAACAACCTTTTGAACCCTTGGGGAAAGCTTCTTTGAAGTTATTAACCTTTAAGACAGTTTTTCTTTTGACTTTGGCTTCGGGCAAAAGGAGAAGTGAAGTTCATGCTTGGACTCATTCATCTCTCAGTTATAAGGAGAATTGGTCTCAAGTCACTTTGGCCCCATCAACTGCCTTTTTGGCAAAGAACCAGTTGGCTTCAGATGGGCCTGCTGCAATTAAACCAGTGGTCATTCCAGCATTGAAACCTCAGTTAGACAAAAGTTTGACTCAAGATAGATCTCTTTGTCCTGTGAGGGCTTTGAAATTCTATTTGGATAGGACAAAAGATTTGAGGAAGAATAAGAATCTTTTGTTTGTAGCTATAAAAGAGGGCTTTACAAGAGATATTTCCAGGGCAACTATCTCATCTTGGTTAAAACAGACTATACTTTTGGCTTATGAGAATTCGGACCCTGAGTCTCAACAGCTGTATCAGGTGAAAGCTCATGATGTCCGCTCAATGGCTGCATCTTTGGCATTTAAAGGAGGAATTTCTTTGAATGAGATACTTCAGGCTTGCTTTTGGAAGTCTCACAATACGTTCACCAATTTCTATCTGAAGGACCTATGTTGGCATAATGGCCAGATTTTGAAATTGGGCCCTATAGTATCTGCTCAGCATGTGATAGATTTATAGCTAGGTAATGAAGTTGTCTGTTATATCTATGTTTTTCATGCTGTATTGATGTCTGTTTTTGTATTGAGTGGCTATACATTATATTTTATGTGTTTACAGGATAGATGGCTGTAACACCTGTATATATTGTACAGTTTTGTTGGCTTGAGCCTCGCTTGGAGCGTATGATGCGTCAGCTGATAGTGGTGCCAAGTGGGGTTTGACCCGTAGTTGCTTTGAAGTTTATGTTGAGTTTCAAGTTTGTGTTGATACAACTTTCTACTATGGCATTAGATGGATTGGAACATTGTGAGATCTACATTCGACCTTTTATTTGAAGGTATGTTGAATGTGGGTGCTGGCAGTTTTAACGTTTATATGTTATAATCATGTTAAACGCACTGTTAAATGTTGGAGTTTATGTGTTGTTATTTACATGTAAGACTCACATTGTTTATATTACAGTTTCTCACAGTGTTTTTTCTTGTTGTGGTAGTAGGGCTGGTGATGGTAGTTGCTAAAAGTAATTCCCACCGTCCTGCAAGGCTGAAATCAGCTACTGTTAGGAAATGGTAAGGGTATTTCGCTATAAAATTGAAAAATTTAATAGTAATTTAAATTTTTATTAGAAATACTTACCATTTCCTAACACTCAAATTTCCCTCCCGCCTCCCCGCAAGTCATTCTTTTACTTGCAACAAAAATAATGAGGTAAACAATGTAGTCATGTGACCTCTTTGGCGGGAGGATGGACTACTGTAACCCAATGGCTTGGTTAAGGTTGTGAGTAAACCTTAAAATCGCATCTCTGCGTTGGCCATTGGGTTGGATGGCTCCAACAAATAGCTACTGTTAGGAAATGGTAAGTATTTCTAATAAAAGTTTAAATTACTATTAAATTTTTCAAATTCATTTACTTTTGTATTAGCTACAACATAGTGAAATTGCAGATGTGTATCTCGTGGCATAGCTGAGTATTTTGGTCATGGCATAGCTGAGCAATAGCTACTTTCAGGTTCTTACTGTTGAGTAAATAAGTTGTAACCTGAAAACTATTGCATTTAGAGTATTTTCTTTACATACATTGTTCACGTACTTTTGGGTCAGCTATAACATAGTAAAGTTGCAGACCTGTAGCTCATTCCATAGCTGAGCAATAGCTACTTTGAGGTTTTCTCTGTTGAGTTAATCAGTTGTAACTTAAAAACTATTGCAGTTAGAGTATTTTCTTTAAATATGTTATTCATCTACTTTTGAATTAGCTGTAACATTGTAAAATTGCAGATTTGTAGCTCATGGTATAGCTGAGTAATAGCTACTTTCAGGTTCTCACTGTTGAGTGCATCAGTTGCACCTTGAAAAGTATTGTATGTAGAGTATTTCCTTTAAATATGTTGTTCAATTACTTTTGGATCAACTATAACATAGTGAAAATGCAGACCTGTATGTCATGGCATAGATGAGCAATAGCTACTTTGAGTCAGCTATATTATAGTATTTTTATTGTGTTAATACATCCTATCCAAAGGACAGTTGCTTTACCGGTTGGTGCGACCGGTCCCGCCAAACGCCAGAAAAAGACATCCTGTATATGCTACCGGCAGGACCGGTCACGGAGTGTGCATTCGCTAGGTGGCGCATCATACTTCCTTCCTGTATAGACATTGTGATGTCATAGCGTCTTTTTCATTTGACGTGTGGAGTGTGCAGACATGTTTACTACAGATAGACATTTTTGAAGTTTTACTACAAACTTTACCATTTTATGAACTTTTAAGTATTACAACTTAATTCTGCTATTTTACTGATCATCATGTCGTCTCCTGGACAAAAGAGAGGAACTTGCGGACACGTTATGGCTGTGTTTGACAATCACAAAAATGTGCTTGTTGTAGAGAAAAGGGAGTGGGTGACGATCCGTGTGTTCAAAAGCTGGACTATCGGATCTGCCAAGCTTTTACGCCTGCGCAAGTGAAACAGCTATCCACCCCTACCTACCAGTCCAGGAAAGAACGTAAATTGAAGAAGATGGCTACAGATTCCCCTGCTAGTGCTACCCCCACTCTCGTGGACTCCTCAGAGGTCGCTCTTTTGGGACCGGTGCACAAGGAATCTGCTTCTGAATCTATGCCTGCTAGCAAGAAGAAGACTGATCACACTCCCAAGGGTAGCAGTAAGAAGAAATCCAGCAGCAAACCCAGATCTGAAGAAATCAAGGACCTAGATGTGAAGTGGACTGAACGATTTGCCAGATTAGAGGCTATGCTGGTGTCCAAGACGTTTGCTATGCCTGTAGAACCTGTGAAGAGACCCCCTTCAGTGGTTACCAGTGATCAGCCCTTTTTACCCCACAGCCCTTAAGGGGGTGTAGGTGTGCAACGTCATGGTCTGACCTTGATTTGATCTTTGACCTTGCCGTAGTGATCTTGACCTATAAAATCTTGTCCGGGCTATATCTCGGAAACTGTAAGGTGTAGGAAGTTGATTGGTAGGGACATTGGTTAGGGGGTGTAGGTGTGCAGCGTCATGATCTGACTTTGATTTGACCTTGCCGTAGTGACCTTGACCTATAAAATCTTGTCCGGGCTATATATCGGAAACCGTGAGGTGTAGGAAGTTGATATTTGGTAGGAACATTGGTTAGGAGTTGTAGGTGTGCAACATCATGGTCTGACCTTGATTCAACCTTTGACCTTGCCGTAGTGAACTTGACCTATAAAACCTGGTCCGGGTTATATCTTGGAAACCGTAAGGTGTAGGAAGTTGATACTTGGTAGGGACATTGGTTAGGGGGTGTAGGTGTGCCATGTCATGGTGTGACACTGATTGACCTTTGACGTTGCTGTATTGACCTTTAAAATCTTGTTGCACCTTTGGGTCTGTCTGTTGATGCAGATTAAGCACTGTTAAAGTCATATTAGAATTCATTAAGAATTTCCTTTTGCAAGTTCCCATTGTAACAGATGGAATTTCATCAAGTGAGCCACAGGCTATTCTCCAACACCACACATAAGCATTCACTGAATGTATTGCAACTTCTGTATGCATGGGTAATATTCAAAACATCCAAACCATAATTCGGCCATTTTTGGTTTACTGAGAAGTGCTGTCATTTTATTATTGAATCCTTTTGTTTTAATACTTCATCTTTACATACATTTCTTTTCCTTAGATATTATTTTCTCTACTTAAGCATTATTTGGACCTTAATATAACTGACACTGCTCTGAAAGTATCTTGAACTTTGTACTGTTATACTACTTCTATATCTCATGGTGTTGAAAAATGTTTCCCCAGGTTGTGGGGTACGGGCATCTCTGATGCTATGTTTTGATCCTGAAACCTCCACCACTGGCTTGTCCTCTGGTGTAACTGTTGGGGGTACCGGTTCCAGTCTTGTTCAGACCACCGGTGTGGCTGCTGTTGTGAGTGAGGCTGCCAGCAATAGTGCTACCTGTCCTGTTGAGTGTCCTGGTACGGATGTGAGCCAGCAGAATGCCACCCAGTCTGTTGAGGCTCCCGGTGCAGGTCCTGAGGTTCTGCCTTCCGGTACTGGTACTGCTGCGCTGCACTCTGATTGTGAGGAAGATCTGCAGATGAGCCTGGTTCCCATGTGGATGACAACTTCCGGTACGGCTCCCCAGAGATCTCACCAGGGATGAGAATGCTGATCAGGAACTCTCTGAGGAGGCTAGTTACAGAGAGACCAGCAGAGGCATAAGGTTTATGGGCTGGCATCAGATTCCTGAATTTGACAGTGTGTCTTCTTCTGTCGACAACCCCTTTGCTGGTTCCCGAGTCCAACCAACCGGGAAGGTCTCTGTTAAGTTGCCTGTAGACGACTGGCTCTGTAGAAAGATGGAGAAGTTAAACCTCACTGTTGCTCAAGGCTACCCTTCCAGGAACACAGAAACTGGTGGACTTCTCAGGGACCAGTTTGTCAAGCCTAGATGGTACAACATGCATGCTGACAAGGAAGACTCTGATAGATCTACTGTCCGTTCCTGGTCTCCGGAACCGGCGAAACTGAATAGTACGTTCAGTAAGGTGGCCAAACATAGTTTACCTGCTGCTCCACATTCCTGGGCCCTTAGCCAGGACATTTTGAGACATTGGGAGAGAGCAGCCAGAGAATAGTCGGTTATGTGTAACCAGGCTGCCAGGTTATCAAGGTGTTTAACTAGATTACCCAACTCAAGAACTTACACTCAGATAAAGGCAAGGGAAAGTCCTCAGAAAGAATGCAGCAAGCTATGGATGGACTGGAGTGTTTGGTGACTTTCAACCAGTCATTCTCCCAAGCCATGGCCAGGACAATGCAGGACTTATCTGAGGGCGTTTTTATCAGCATGGCAAACTTCACCCTTGCGCGTAGAGACAGTTACTTGGAGTATTTACATGCATGTGTAAAACAGGACACACTCACATGCACTGCGTACTTGCAGTCACTTTTCCCGGACCAGCTTCTGAATAAGGCTGAAGAGGAACTGACCACAAGTGAAGAGAGGCATTCGTCTAACCAGTCACACAGGAAACTCGGTTGTTTCCATCTTTATGCTTCCAATGACAAGTTTTCTCATCAACCAGACCAGAAGTCATCTATCCCAGCTTGGAAGCAAATACACGAACTCCAGCATGGAAAGAAAGGTCGTGGCAAGCCTACCTCTTTCTCACAGAAACTGGCCAAGGGTTCTAGACTCGTAAATGACAATTATTGTGTAAAGTTTGTTATGGGGCTGAAGGACTGTGTATGTATGCCCGGTCAGAGAGGTTTGAACCCTTCATCAGTGACAGCCAAGGACAGAGACTTGACCAACAAGAGCGAGACTGTAAATTTACTTGTAAACTCTTGTGTTGCAAATGCTCATTCTGTTTTCGGGTTGTCACAAAAGAAAGGCATAAATCCCAATTATTGTCACAATTACACAGAAATAAAATATGTGAAAGATGTTTTTTTCTGTAGGTTACTTGAGCTCTGTAAATCTTGTCACAAATGTCACTGCTGCCATAGATCTACCTGAAGGGGCAAGGCTACACCAGTTTTGGGGAAAATGGGAAACCCTGGGGGCGAGTCCAAAGGTAGTAACAGCACTCAGAGAGGGCTACACTGTCCCCTTCTGGTTCAGACCCAACCTAACCAGATCACCAACTGTCGTAAGCAGCAATACCAACCCTCACAAAAATCTCAACTGTTTGGAGGCCCTGTATCTGGTTTAGCTGGTGAACAAAAATGCAGTAGAACCGGTAGAAAATCAAAACTCCCTGGGGTTTTACAACCGGTTATTTTTGGTACCCAAACCAAACAACCGGTGGAGACCTATCTTGGACCTGAGCACCTTGAACACCTTCCTAAACACAGAGTCGTTCAAAATGGAGACACCAGAGACAAAAAGAATCTTCCTACAGGCAGGGGAGTGGGTAACCTCCATAGATTTCAAGGACGGATACTTCCACTTACCAGTTCACAGTCAGTCCAGGAAGTACATGCGTTTTCACGTCCAGGGTTGCTCTTACCAATTCAAAGCAGTACCCTTTGGTCTGTCCACAGCACCCATGGAGTTCACAGTGGTGGCCAAAGAGGTCAAACTCATGGCTTTACAAAGGGGTATAAGAATCCACCAGTACCTAGATAACTGGTTGGTGAGAGCAACATCCCACCAAACTTGTCTCTAGCATACACAAACCTTGGTAGCTCTTTGTTGAGAACTAGGCTGGCTGGTGAACAAGGAAAAGTCAGAATTGGTCCCAAAACAGGTTTTCAACTTCGTAGGTTACCAGTTCGACCTGAGAGAAGGAAAGGTCAGACCCACACTAGAGCGTTGGCAGGCCTTGACAGACAAGATTCAGTCAATACTGTCTGGTGTGCCCGGTCCGGCAGTTCATGTCCCTCATAGGTTTACTCACAGCAACAGAAAAGCAAGTCCACCTAGGGCGACTACATACTAGGCCCATACAGTGGCACTTGAAAAACAACTGGAGGGTCCCAGAATCACTAGAAAAGGTGATACCAGTTCCCAGGTCGCTCCACCCTCACTTAAAATGGTGGCTGGAGGAGAGCCATGTGCTACCAGGTCAACCTTTACACCCCCTAAAGCATGCTCTGCAGATCTTTACAGATGCATCAAAAGAAGGGTGGTGCGCTCACTTAAATGAACTTACTGCAAGGGGAACCTGGTCCCTTCCAGAAAACAAGTTCCACATAAACCACTTGGAACTAAAGGTGGTCTTCCTGGCCTTGAAAGACATTGTTTTGAACAACATAGTTCTGGTGGCCACAGCCAACACAACAGTGGTTGCCTATATAAACAAAGAAGGGGGGATGAAGTTGGGCCCTCTGTGTGCTATTCTGTGGAGAATCCTGACCTGGTGCACCAGGAGACAGGTAACTCTCAAGGCTGGACACATCCCTGGCCGGCTGAACATGATAGCTAGACTAGGCCAGACCATTCAAATGGAATGGTCCCTTCACCCAGAGGTGTTCCAAGCTATATGCCCGCAGTGGCACCAGCCCCAAGCGGACTTGTTTGCCACCAGGTTCAACAACAAACTGCCACAGTTTGTCTCACCAGTTCCAGACCCCAGGCATGGGCAGTGGATGCACTCAGTCTGTCCTGGGAAGATCTGGACCCATATGCCTTCCCACCAGCAGCCATCTTGGGCAAAATGGTGGAGAAGTTACAGGACTACCCATGCAACAGAATCATACTGATTGCACCGGGGTGGCCCAACATGCCCTGGTTCTGGAGTCTAGTGGCCATGTCCAGTCAGATCCCACTGTGTCTGCCCAGTCTGGTGACTCAGCCATTCCACCAGACCCTGCACAGGAACCTGTCAAACCTGAATGTACATGCCTGGCTCCTAGAGCCACAGTAATCAAGGAACAGGGCATCTCTGAGGCAGTGGCAGCACGAATTGAGGCTCCTCAAAGAGGATTAACCAGATCCGTCTATGAGGCAAAGTGGACCATTTTTACAAAGTGGTGCCTCAGTAATCAGGTGGACTTCAGGGCACCACCTCTGAAAGCCATAGCTGACTTCCTCCTGTAGTTGTTTCAGGATAGGAAGTTGCAGCCAGGCACCATTGATGGCTACACATCAGCCATTGGTGACAAGTTGGGCAACTCCCCCATTAATGTCAGCAAAGATGAAAGCCTCACTCATCTCCTGGATACTTTCCACAGAGTCAGACCTAAGGGCAGAAGGGGCATCCCCTCCTGCAACCTCTCTGGTTTTACACCAGCTAACAAAGGATCCCTTTGAACCCTTAAACACCCTCACTTAAACACTTGACTTTCAAGACTGTTTTCCTGCTTGCCTTGGGTTCTGGTAAACGCAGGAGTGAGATCCATGCTTGGTTACATAAGAACATCAGACACCAGTTAGACTGGCCTAAGGTGTCCTTGTACCCCTCACCCAGCTTTCTATCCAAGAACCAGCTGGCTAAGGAGGGACCAGATAGTGTGGCCCTGGTGGTTATACCAGCCCTGGCCCCCACTCTGGATAAGTCACTTACAGCTGACAGGTCCCTATGTCCAGTCAGAGCCCTGTGTTATTACTTGGACAGGACCTCAGATCTTAGGCAGAACAAGGAGTTGGTCTTTGTCTCCTTCAAGAAAGGTTTTGACAAGGACATCTCATCTGCCACTGTCTCCTCATGGATCAAGCAGACTGTGATCCTATGCTATGAGCTCTCTGATCAGGAGGCCCTCACCTTGCATCAGGTTAAAGCCCATGATATTAGGGCCTTTGCTTCTTCTAAGGCCTTTTAGTCAGGGGTCTCCTTAGAGCAGATTTTGTCAGCCTACCACTGGAAGTCACATAACACCTTCACACAGTTCTATTTGAAGGATGTGGCTTGGGTTGACTCAGAGCTCTTCTATTTGGGACCAGAAGTGGCTGCCTAACAGGTACACCACCAACCCCCAAAATAAGGAGATTTGTAAGTATGTACATATTGTAGATACCTGGTATATAATATATAAGCAAAAAAAAAAACAAAAAAAAAAAAAAACTGTGACTTGCTTCCCTTGGGAAAAGACTGAACTCAGCCCTCTATTCCCCTTCTGAGAGCAGGTCTGAGAAGTCCGAGTAGCCAGAAACCGACCACGAACTTATAGGGTTCTCCTACCCTAGGTCAAACCGGGCCTTCTCATTTGTTTTTGTTTTATGAGTTCACTTGAGTCCCTAGTAGCTTACCCACCTTCCAAGCGGTAATTATTCAGCAATTGTCCATTGGATAGGATGTATTAACACAATAAGATTGCAAATTTAATAAATAAATTAAATTTTTAAATTAAGTTAATACCCTATCCAATGGACAGGCAAGGCCCACCGATCCGGTCCCGCTATAAGCTTACTAGGGGTCTTAATAGGACTAGACAACAAAAAAGATGCTATTACGTTATGATGTCTGGACAGGAAGGAAGTACGATGCACCACCTACCGAATACACACTCCGTGACCGTCCTGCCTGCTGGTAGTGTATACAGGACGTCTTTTTGTGGTGTTTGGCAGGACTGGTTACGCCGACTGATAAAGCAATTATCTATTGGATAGGGTATTAACTTATAAAAATTTAATTTACTTATTAAATTTGCAAAATTGCAGACCTGTAGCTCCTTGCATAGCTGAGTAATAGCTAGTTTGAGGTTCCCACTGTTGAGTAAATCAGTTGTAACTCGAAAACTATTGCATTTTGCAGTATTTTCTTTAAATATGTTTTTAACTTATTTTTTACACCTTTACTGTTACCTTGTTACTTTCCTTCTGAATACCATTTCCAGGGCACAACTTTTGTGTCCTTTTCTTCTGTCACTTCTACTCTGAAACTCAAAACACACAGTCAGCTGACACAGAGCCCGTTCACGGGCACTAATTGCTCGTTTAAGTTTACTGGCATACTTAATAGTGTCTCCTCTCATTTTCAATAAGTGTTTTAACTTTGTATATACAAAAACATCATCCCTCATTGAAAAATTTATATCTGTATCTGGTACTGAAGCAAGATTTTCTAAATCATAGACTGGAGCTGCATATTGCTTTTTCACTGTCATAATTGCATCATTGCTTAGTTTTAAATAATCTGGGTGTGTCAACAGACTACAAGTAAACTTCCAAACACCTTTGCCTTGTTTAAAGGTCTCTAGTATTATATCTATGTCCACTCTCGAGTGGTCACTTCTTTACCCTGGCTTTATAACACAGTTCTGTAGCATATCGGTAAGGGTTTCAGAAATCAAAAAGTAGTCCAGTCTTACCTGCTTTATAGGGTTACACCTTCTCTATGTGTATCTTTTAGTTGTTGGATAAAATAGTCTAAACACAACACTTAGTTTCAGAGTTTTGACAATTTCAAACACTTTTGAGTTTTGACCGATAAAAAGTTCTTTATTACCCTAAGGTCAAGGGAAAGTATTTTCTTACCACTTACACCCAAGAGTTTTCTGTGGTATGTGCCACCATATCTCAATAAATATAGTCATAGAATATTCTTTAAAGATGATTTTACAATTCACTTTTTAGGCTGGGTCTGAAGATGTTAAGAAAGTTATTGGACTGTTATCCAAATTGAGGAATGAAATTCAGACCAACAAGCCTCTACTGCCAATTGAGGATGATGGTGATGACATAAAACAATGGAACGAATATTTGCACAATGACAGGTAGACATTGTTGAATGATTCATTTTTACCCCACAGCCCTTAAGGGTTTTCAGGGTATGTCTTCATACATGGTGTCCGGTGGTTGTGCAGTGGGAAAAAGTTTATCTGGGCCGTATCTCAGTAACTGTAAGTTGATACTTGTTAGGGACATTGGTTAGGGTCGTAGGTGTGCACAGACATAGTGTGACCTTGATTTGACCTTGCCATAGTGACCGAGGGGCCACGGTGGCAGAGTGGTAACACTCTCGCCTCCCACCTCTTCGGCCGGGGTTCGATCCCCGTCATGGCCGTAAGTGGGAAAGCTGGTAGTTGCTTGCCGTTGGTCGGCAGTTTACAGTACAGAACCCTAGCGAACTATATGTACTGGTTTCCTCTGCCCTACTACCCGTCGTGATATGACCTGTACAGTGTTGAAAGCGACGTAAAACCCCAAATAAACAATGCCATAGTGACCTTGACTTATAAAATGTTGTCCAGGCTGTATCTCGGAAACCTTAAGGTGTAGGAAGTTGATACTTGGTAGGGACATTAATTGGGGGTTGTAGGTGTGCAACATCATGGTGTGACCTTGATATCACCTTTGACCTTGCCGTGGTGACATTGACATATAAAATCTTATCTGGACTATATCTCAGAAACCATAAGGTATAGGAACTTGTTACTTGGTAGGAACATTGGTGCTTGTGGGTGTGCAATCTCATGGTGTAACCTTGATTTGAACTTTGACCTTGCCGTACTGATCTTGACATAAAAAAACTTGTCTGGGCTATGTTGATACTTGATAGGGACATTTGGTTGGGTGTTGTACGTGTGCAGTGTCATGGTGTGACCTTGATTTGACCTTTGATCTTGCTGTAGTGACCTGGACCTATAAAATTTTGTCCAGGCAATATCTCTGAAACCGTAAAGTGTAGGAAGTTAACAGTTGGTAGGGACATTGGTTAGGGGTTGTAGGTGTGCAACATCATGATGTGATTTTTATTTGACCTTGTCATAGTGACCATAAGTTTGAAAATCTTGTCTATTTCTTGGATTCTGTAAGGTGTAGGAGGTTGACACTTGGTAAGGACATTGGTTAGGGGGTGTAGATATGCAATGTCATGGTGTGACCTTTAATTTTGGCTCTGCCAAAGTGTGTTCACCTGCCATATTTGAAACATCTTTCTCTTATGACAAAGATATATGCCATGCTGCAACTGATTACTGTATCCACCAGAGGCATCCTGTGGATACTTTGGTTTAGTGTTCGCTGCGCCGCTGCCGCGCATAAGATTTTTGGCGCTAACGTTCTCAGAGGAAAACTACACCAGCTAGGTTCACCAAATTTGCAGGATATCTTCATTGGGGAGTAAGCTTCTCTGGGACTGAAATTAGCCTCATTCTGAATAACAAGATGGCCGCTGCAGGCATTTCTTTGAAAATTCTCTACATTTTTCTACTGGCTGTTTCTCATAGGTAGAAGGTTGAATCTCTGCATAGGTGACATGTATAACAGATATACATGTCCTCTACAACCTTGCAGACATTTGACCTTGAAGCTCATAATTCAAGGTCATCCACAGAGTGCTGAAGTAACCCACATAGTGGACTTTCAATGTGTCTATATCTTTTGATGTGGTCAGATTTGACCTTGGGCCCCTCCTTCAAGGTCAAACAAGAATAGCCAAACTTAAAAGTGCTTATAACTCGCTTATTCTTGGTCCTAGAGGTTTGCAATGTGAAACCAACCTATGGGAAATCATTGGCTGGGAATCTTTTGATGTGGTCAGATTTGACCTTGAGCCCCTCCTTCAAGGTCAAACGAGGATAGCCAAAGTTAAAAGTGCTTATAACTCGCTTATTATTGGTCCTAGATGTTTGCAATGTGAAACCAACTTATAGGGAATCATGGGCTGGGAATCTTCTGATGTGTTCAGATTTGACCTTAGGGCCCCTCCTTCAAGGTCAAATGAGGATAGAAAAACTTGAAAGTGCTTGTAACCCAATCTGCCACATTGATGTGTCTGACATCTGTCTGTCTGTCCGTCCACATTTTCGTTTCTGGACTCTAACTCGAAGACGGTTTGTCCAATCGAATTCAAACTTGACAGGGAGATAGATCAGCATCATAGCTAGGTTTCTTTCGAAATTGGTGTAATTCTGCCCGTTTTTTGTCCGTTTGTTTGTCCGTCAACATTTCCGTTTCCGGTCTCTAACTTGAAATCCATCAAAATTTCCGTTTCCGGACTCTAACTCAAAAACGGTTTTTCCAATCGAATTCAAACTTGACAGGGAGATAGGTCACCATCATAGCTAGGTTCCTTTCGAAATTGGTGTAATTCCGTCTGTTCCTTTGACCGTTTTTGTCTGTTTGTCTGTCCGTCAACATTTCGGTTTCCGGACTCTAACTCGAAAACGCTTTGTCCAATCGAATTCAAACTTGACAGGGAGATAGATCACCATCATAGCTAAGTTGCTTTTGAAATTGGTGTAATTTCGTCCTTTCGTTTGTCTATTTATAGCATAGATACAATTATGTAACCTAGATTACACGTTTTACATTTCTTAGCACGCCTAACACATTCACCTTAACTGGGTGACCTAACATTTCTTTCCTTGTTTCTAAATGTAATTACAGCAGTCGATAACCTTATTGTTGCCTGCGCAACCCACCTTTTGGGGTATCTTTGACCCTCTTGTTAGTTTACTGATTAATGCTGTCATCTTGCTATTAAATTGTCTTAATACTTTATCTTTAGATTAAAGATTCTTTACATTTTCTTTCTCTTAGACATTGTTTTCTCTACTTAAACATTATTTGGACCTTTATATAACTGACACTGCTCTGAAAATATCTCGATCTTTTTACTGTTTCACTACTTTTATATCTCATGGTGTTGAAAACTGTTTCCCCAGGCTGTGGGCTACAGGCATCTCTGATGCTATTTTTAAATACCAGTATGACTTAAATTGGTGCCGTTGGTCGGCAGTTTACAGTACAGAACCTTGACCAACAGTATGTACTGGTTTCCTCTGCCCTTCCAACTACCTGTCGTGATATGACCTGTACAGTGTTGAAAGCGATGTAAAACCCCAAATAAATAAATAAATAAATTTACTTGCACTGAAAATAACTATTTAATAAATAGTACTTGCATGTTACCTAGATCCTGTTTTTGTTGTCTTTGGTAAAGATTATAAAAGCTTATTATAAAACTTGTGACGAGTATATTTTTCTGAGCAATGGAGTGCAGACTTTTAATTGAGAAGCCATATATACGGTGATTCAAGGTTGGGTTTTTTCCGGATAAAACCTATTTTTTCCGGGACGGTGGAAAAAACTGGATAAAACCCCCTTTTTGCCGGTTTAAACTGGACAATACTGGACAAAACTGGAAAAAACTGATTTAATTTAGATATAACTATACAAAAATAATATTACATCACATATAAAGTACTTGATACTAATTACAACAATTACATGACAAAACTTATTTTTTAAACAATTAAAAAATTCCAAATTGTAATATTTGGGTATGCGGAAAAAAGGCCTTGTGGAAAAAAGACCTTGTGGAAAAAAGGACTTGTGGAAAAAAGACCTTGTGGAAAAAAGGCCTAGTAAATATTTAGATATTGGAAAAAAGGCCTTGTGGAATAAATTTTTTGGCTATGATTTTATTTTATAATTTTATTTTTCTTTTAAAAGATTTAACAAGATCAAACATATTAAATCAAAAAGCACATTTATATTTGATTCACATTTAAAGACATCATATGTGAAAAGCTAGTGAACATAGAAAATCAGTTTAAAAAGCACAACTGTACAAAATAAATCAGTCCAGAAAGAACTACTATATATAATAAACAAAATAAATCAGTCCAGAAAGAACTACTATATATAATAAATCTGTGTAAAAGCACTTCTGTACACACTAAACCTGTTTAAAAAGCACTACTGCACACACTAAATCTGTTTAAAAAGCATTACTGTACATAGTAAATCAGTCTAAGAATTACAAATTTTAAATCAGTCTAATGCAATGTCCAATGCCCTGTAAGAAGTCCTCAACTGATTTGGTTCCACTTTTCCTGGCCTCACAAAGATAGAGTAGTCGGCGTTGTAAATCCTTTGTGGTTTTTCTCACACGCTTAGTGGGTGGCTGTCCTCTGTTTTCCTGGATTATGAGAGTCCTCATTAAGCTTTCATCCTCCTTCAGGTGAGTGATAAGCCGCCAAACGGAAGGGTGGCTGTGACCAACTAATTGTTTAAAGGAGTTGTTCCAACTCTCACAGTGATTGTTGGTGCGATCGCCCCGAGCCAATGTAGCCTCATGTACATTCCATAGGCCTGGGGAAAACACAGGTGGTGGGCCGGATGGGTCGATATGTACCAGACACATAAGTGGCATCGAAATAGTCAAGAAGGGGCTCAAGGTCTGTGGGAACATGGTCCTTTAGATACATCATGCCAGCATGTACATCATCCTCTGGGAGAAATGATAATCCATCAATCATGCCACAAAAATGCTTGATGTTTGGATCTTCTTTGTATGCTGATGACAGGCCAAGTTCTTGCAGCTTCCTCCATGAACTCTGTGTCAAATGATAAAAGCAGCCTTTTGTGGTAACATGTGGCCCAAAGGTGTGTGCCACTGCATTTATAACTGATCTTTCAAAGTCCATATGCACTATCTCAGGATCTAAGGTAAACCCTAATTCTTCTGCCTTGTCACATATTGCCCTGAGCATTTCCTCGTATAGACCTTGGGATTTCCCTGTCAGAAGAGCATATGCACATGAAACTGCAGACTCTCCAAGCTTGGCTCGAATAACGTACAACTGCGTGAAAAGTTTTGGGGCAGTATCAAAAGTACCATCCATAAACCAGTCTCCTTTGGTGGCTAGGTGACGAATCCCTTCACTGCTGGCAAACACTATGACCCTCTGATTGGAACCTGGCCCGCTATCATGGATAAGGAACTGCTGGCCAGTTGCAGTTTGTGCCCACTCGTCTTCAATGGTGAGCTCAGACAAAGTCTTGGGCTCCTTGGGTCGAGCACCTCTCTGCACATTCTGGATATTTCGCTTCAGGCTGTCCAGATTTCCCACTGCTCCTCTGATGTCTTCACTCATCTCAGCTAACTGACCGGACAGGATTTGAGCAGGCTTCTCCCTGGATGTCTTTGCTTTGGCCTTCATCTCTGCTTTTGACTTTGCAACTTCTATTGCTTTAAAATCTGGGTCATGGGAATGAGGCTTGGTTACATGAGGATTTTCTTTCTCCAAGGATGTGTAGAGGCACGCCTTGCAATTGTAAGCCCTCCTGTTGGAGCACTGCCATTGGATCTGTCTTCCAGTAGTTGTCTTCTGAGTATACATGAAACCCTCAAAACACAGTTTTGACCCTCCTTTATTATTTGTAATGAACTCCATGTTGTCTCACTTAGATATAATGAAGTAAATAAATTTGGGAGTCTTTTATAGGCTCTCATTTGGTAAGCCATTGTATGAAAGATTAAAATTAATTTCTTTCATCTACCTGTTCATAGCTGTTGATTACCTGCTCAGGGGTACACTTACAAAAGTCTCAAAGACCAACTGGCTTTAGAAGCCTGCTCAGGATTGGATTGTAAAGCTATTTCAAAAATGTTAGTCTTAACAGCTATTGCAATTAGTCTCTTTATTACAAACTTCTACTTTCCAATTAAAGAAAAGCCTCAAAGGTGAACTGCCTTTAGAAGGCTGCTCAGGATTGGATTGTAAAGCTGTTTAAAAATGTTGGCTTTAATAGTTATTGCAATTAGTTTCTTTATTAAAAACTTCTACTTTGTAAAAAAAGCCTCAAAGTTGTACTAGCTTCAGAAGACTGCTCAGGAATGGATTATAAAGCAATTTAAAATGGCTGGCCTCTTTCTATTTATTGCAATTAATTTCTTTATTATAAACTGCTATTAAAAATATTATAACTCATGAAAAGGTTCAGAGGCCAATTGGCTTTCAGAAAACTGCTCAGGATTGGATTAAAAGGAATTAAAAAAATATGTTGGCCTTTCTGTTGTTATTGGAGTTTATTATGAAATAATTAATTACAGAATGTTTGTGTTATATCTATGTATCTATATTTTTGATATTTGTCAACATATAATAATTCTGGTTTTGTGTTTGTCTCTGTGTGGCTTAATTATCCCCCATTACTTAATTCTATGCTCTACTTCACTTCCCATTACCTTCTAACTTTACTTCTGGCTTTAAAAATCTTGAAAATTTTTATTAAAATTTTTATTTCATTATTCAAAAATAGTTTTACACAAGGCCTTTTTTCCAAATTTCCAAGAATGACAAGGCCTTTTTTCCACAAATCCTTTTTACCACAAGGCCTTATTTCCACAAGGTCTTTTTTCCACAAGGCCTTTTTTCCTTAGGCAGACTGATACTTAAAGTGACAAACTTGTAACTGGGATCTTGAAAGAATAGAACATCTGTAGGAGATGTGTGCCCATTTGGAGTAAAAATTTTTTAAAAAGATGTTTCCGTGGGGGTTATGAGATTTAAATTAATTTGTTTCTGAATAGTAGTAGAAAAATTGTTGTCACTATTTTATACAGTTATTTTTGACAATTAAAACACACGTTCACTTGTCCTCTGTATTTATGTAATCAAAGTCACTAAAGGTCCAATGGAGCAGGGACTTTGGGAATTATTATTGTGAATTCCATTTTTAATTATATTTACAGGAGACTAGAAATTTGAATTATATAATAATACTAAAAAATACACAAAACATTATCCATTAAAGTGTATGTAGAAGTTTAATTTCATATTTCATTCATTTCAAGATTGGAGAAAATTAGTAGTATAACTCAGGTGTGACATATGTCAGCCTAAATGACAATACAAGTGATATTTCTGGTTTAACTCAATGGGTTTAATAACACAAAAGGGCATCACAATATTTCTTTGACTCATCAGTCAGAAGCAATTTGGTTCTTGGGGTTTATCCAAGGGGTTTATCTACCCCAGTGTTATTTCTAGTAGCTGACACTTGAACTGAACTCCAGTTACTAAATCTCATTGCAATTGTGTGCAGTGTGCCTAGACAATAAAGTTAAGGTGATCAAATAAAAGTTTGTGGGATTTGGTGTTTACTATATACATGTATTTATAATCCCTTTCCCCTATCCTTGTATGTTTTAACATTTAGTGTATTGTACACATAGACATACAATAGTATATTTCAATACGAATCCTAGAATCTACATTAAATAACACAGTGTTTAAGTGAAAATGTTACTGAAATGCATGTCTATGTAATGTATATGTTATGTATATATTGTGTATGTATTTCTGTAAATGTAATTGCATGGGGGTACTTAACATTTAACATAAAACATATAATATAGAACATAATAAAGGTATAAATATGTAATAAATACTATTCTTGTAACATTTAAATATAAAAAAATTTAAATAAATGATTTTGTATGATTCTGGGTTTTATTTTTAATTTATGAAGGGGTTTTTTCCGGTTTTGTCCAAAAGCGGATAAAACCTATTTCTTCCGGGACGGTAAAAACCGGAAAAAACCAGGTGGAAAAAACCGCTTTGGAAAAAAACTGCCAACCTTGCGGTGATTTTAGAAAAAAAAAAAAAACAAGTTAAATTTCCAGCTGAATGGTGTTGCCAACTTACCATCAATGTAGAGTAAGAAATCTAAAATTCGCCACATATCTGAAATTCGCCACATGTGAAAATACTAATAAAATGAATTAATTGTGGTGAGATTTGTTGATTGTATAGTAAATTAAGGCTTTTTGAACTGAAAAATACCAATTTTTAGACAAAAACATCATTTTCTTCATAAATTAACTAAGGTTTTAGAGGTGGCGAATTTTAGATTCCTGGCGAATTCTAGATTTCTTACTCTAACCCTTTTCCAAAACATTGAGAAGGTTTCTGCTTCTAAGAACTTGTATTTGAACAGTAAAACCCAGGGAGAGGAATCCAAATGGTTTTTGAGTGCCTGGCTGTACACGGAGTGTTATTTTTACAGAAGAATCAGAGAAGCAATCAGACAAAGGTGAGTCACAATAAGACTGAATACATTGTACTTAGGAGTAATTTAAGGTGAGTTACAATAAGATTGAGTACATAGATTGTATTTACAAAGAATAATTATATCCCCAGACGAAAGTCGGGGATATATTGGATTCAGGTCCGTCGCGCCGCCGCCGCCGCCGCCGCCGCCGCCGTAGAAATTTCCTTGTGGACGCGATAACTCAAAAACAAATTAATATTTTTTTTTCAAACTTGGTACACATGTTAAGGGTGCCCAAAGGAAGATCCCTATTTTAAGGTGACCTTAAACTCCCAGTAAAAAAGAACTTATGGCCACCTTAAGGTCAGAAATTGCACTTTTGGCCACTTAGAGCCCTGTAGGTCACAAACTATGATGCTCAGCTGGCTGAAATTTTACCTGACAACACATTAATATGTTCTTAGTACATGTGCCGAAAATCATGACTTTAAGTTGAGGAGAAAATTGTGTTTGAGGCCCATAAATACCCCCACTTAGGGATTTTTTGCTATACTTTACACATATTTTGCCCTATAATTTGGAAGTGATAATTCTGATGAGTCTCAAACTGCGCTAGGTATAACTTTGATATGTAATCCTTGTCTGTAGAAAATTTTAGGGCTGTAGGTTTACCCAAAGGGGTCAACTTAAGGTCTCAAAAGTGCCCACAGAGACCCAATTTATGCACTTTTTGCCATTTTCAAGCACTGTAGCTTTCAAACTATGTCTCTCATCTAAGTTAAATATCATCTGGGAATATATCTATGTGTTTTCTTATATGTGCCCCAACATTTAGGCCTTTAATAGACAGTTAACCTGTGTATCAGGACCATAAACACCCACCCGAGTGACCCTTATAAGACATTTTTCATATCTTTTTCCCTGTAACTTGGAAATGGTAAGTCTGAGAAGTTTCAAACTGTATTAGATATATATTCTGTGTGTAATCTTAGTATGTAACAGATTTTAAGTCTGAAGCTTTAATTTTGAAGGTCAAATTGAGGTCTCTAAAAGGCTCCCAAAGACCCAATATTTGGACTTTTTGCTACTTTTAAGCCCTGTGACTGTCAAACTATGTGACTGATAGAGCTCAAATCCTATCTGAGAAGATATTAGTATGTTATTTTTATATGTGCCAAAAATTAAGGCTTTAAGAAGACATTTAACCTGTGTATGAGGACCATAAATCCCCACCCGAGTGACCATTTTTAGACATTTTTCACATATTTTTCCCTGTAACTTGGAAATGGTAAGTCTAAGAAGTTTCAAACTGTATTAGATGCATATTCTATGTGTAATCTTAGTATGTGACAAATTTTAAGTCTGAAGCTTTAATTTGAAGGCCACATTTAGGTCTCTAGAAGGCCCCATAAAGACCCAGTATTTGGACTTTTTGCCAATTTTAAGGCCTGTGACTGTTAAACTATGTGACTGATAGAGCTGAAATCTCATCTGGGAATACATTATTATGTTTTTTTTACATGTGCCAAAAATCAAGGCTTCAAGTAGACATTTAACCTGTGTATGAGGACTTTAAACACCCACCTGAGTGACCCTTTTAAGACATTTTTCACATATTTTGCTCTGTAACTTGGAAATGGTAAGTCTGAGAAGTTTCAAACTTTATTAGATACATATTCTATGTGTAATCTTAGTATGTAACAAATTTTAAGTCTGAAGCTTTAATTTGAAAGCCACATCGAGATCTCTAAAAGGCCCACAATGACCCAATATTTGGACTTTTTACCACCTTTAAGCCCTGTAACTGTTAAACTATGTGATTGATGGAGCTGAAATCCCATCTGGGAATGCATTATTATGTCCTTTTTACATATGCCGAAAATCAAGGTTTTTAGTAGACATTTAACCTGTGTATGAGGGCCATAGACACTCGCCCAAGTGCCTTTTTTGACATTTTTTCCGTATTTTGCCCTGTTATTTGGAAATGCTTAGTGTGACAAGTCTTAAACTGTATTATATATAATTTTTGTTTGTTATGTATGTCCCCCAAAAAGTTTCAGATCTGTAGTTTAATTGCTAAGGTCTCTTTAACAATTGTAAAATGCCCACAGAAACCCAATTTATGGATATTATGCCACTTTAAAGCCCAGTAACTGTCAAACTATGTGGGTTATAGAGCTGAAATCTTTGAATTTTTAAAAGGAAATGCCTGTCTATTTAAATTTTGAATATTAATAATGTTATGGCTATCTTAGTCTTTTAAGAACTTATTTTTGTGTGTTATACCTCTGCTTGCTGAGTTTTTCACTTTTTAAAATGAAACTGGTTAAACATATTCAAGTAGACAAAATGGACACTTTAAGTGAGCTTTAAGTCCCAATATTAATGAAATTATATCCTTATGTAGTAAAACTAGGGGATTTTTAACCCTCAACTAGCCCAGTTTTATTCAACTTGCCTCAGTTAATTTTGGCACAGCTCCTACAGTTATGAACTCATTTCAGTTGATAATCACATACTTAAAATTCTCAATTCTTTTTGTATTTGAGTACCCCTTTTATATAGATTGTTTGTTTACCATTTATGCTCAACCCACATCCCCCACCCGGATTCCCCCACCCACCTCTGGGACCTCCAGCTATATTGAGTGACACTAAATAAACAAAGGTATTTAGTGATATGAGAAACAAAGAACTCAATGGGGTTGCAGATCTTGTGTAATAGTGAGAGAGGTGTGGAGAAGGGGAGAGGGGTGGGGGTGGGAGGTGGTGGGCTTCATTACATATAACACAAAGGGGAGTCAGAACTGAGATTGTGTCACATATTTAGGTTGCATATATATGGACCACATATATAGGTATAGAGGAAATGAATAACTGAAAACAATTTGCAAATTCTAAAAATAATATAATAAAATAATAATATAAATAATTTTTTTTTAAATAATATTTTATTTGTGAACAAATATAGAAACAGATATGCGCTTTTGGGATTATGAATTTTAGAATGGACATTGAATCATCAATCATTTAAATACTTTGAAGGAAGATTGAAAAATATGATGAGTTGAGTTAAAAATAATATTTTATTTGTCAACAAATATAGAAACAGATATGCTCTTTTGGGATTATTATTTTAGAATGGACATTCAATCATCAATCATTTAAATACTTTGAAAATAGGTTTAGAGTTATCATTGCAGGAAGATTGAAAATATAATTTGAGGTATGTATTCGGCGTCTGGGGATACACCATCTTCCTTGGGGAGATATAAACAGAGTAGATTGATGTGCTGAAGTTCATATAATAATGGGTAATTATGTTTTAAAAAATTCCCGATCAAAACCTGTGGCGTGAGTGATGACCTGTCTGGGGATATGTTGGCGCCGAGTTGGCCCAATCTAGTTTAAGGTAACAATAAATGAATTGTAAATTATTTTATTACTCTGTCTTAAAAGCAATGAGCATATTTTTTTCTTGGGATGTTGTCAGGGTATTCAGGTAAAAAGCCATTTCTTAAGCATCATTTTAGTCACAGTTTATTGTAAAGAGTTTCCTCATCAAATCCAACCTTTGTTAGTATTAAGCAGGAAATTACATTTGTTCAAATGAGAAAATATGTGAATTATACTGTAGTTTTAGTTAGTAGTATTTACTAAAACTAGCAAATAATATAAATTCTAAGTTTAATGTTTTAGTCAGGTGTATAAAAAATTGTATATTCAGTAAACTATTGAAATCTTACGACCCATTCAACGCCCAGAAATGTCAGGCTCTTGTAACATCTCTGCCAGCTGTGACTTCATTGGTGAACTTCCAGCAACAACAAATGAAACCTGCTTTGGCAGACATCAAGATGGCTCAAGCAGCTTTTACAGATTTCCTGCAGGTAAATTTATTACAAGAGTTTTTATATCAGATGACTTTTTTTAGTTGTTTAAGTTATAGATTAATATGGGACACCCATTCAGATTCAGTTGAATTAAGTTCAGACTTATCAACAGAAATTGCCTTTTTGTTACCAGAGTCAAAGAATATTTACTCTCACAGGACCCGCTGTATGGAATTAACTCTCCCAAACTATCAGGTCACATGACTCTATCTGGTTCCAGAAATACTCTGATCAAAATTTGAGGTAAATATGTTCATTCAGTACCAGAGCTCTTGCATGGCCCCAGTCAAGTGGGAAGACTATTAGAAGTTAAACATGTTCTCTAATAGGGATAAATCAGGCTTTTCTATAATATTAAAAAATTCATCCAAAGTGTGTAGTGGATTCATTTGTGATGTTTTTAGATACAACAGCTCATTGTATTAAACTTTGCAGTACCAGTGGAATGGAATCAGCTTTCCTAAATCCTCAGGTCAGAGACGGAGTATCTGGTTTGAGAGTTATCTGATTTAAATTAAATACCAGTTACCAATCACATCAGTGCACAATTTTGTCCCATCACAATTTTATTAAGGTTGCCCTATCTTTCAAAATAATACAAGGGTTTTCCTCAGTAGAAAATTTCAACATTCTTACGTCAGACTTTGTATTCTATTGTACCATCATTTTACAGATCTCTCTCTGGGGTAACAAGTGTGACTTGTCCATCTCTGCTGGTGTGGAAAACTCCCAGAAAGTGGATGCATACTGTAACCTTTCCCTTCTGAAGAACAACTTGCTTGCCGATGACACAGAGTCTGTGTGGTCTCGTCTAATTGAAAATACTTCCAACATCCACATCATCCTAGACAATGCTGGCTTTGAACTTATCACCGATCTAGTCCTTGCTGATTTCTTAATATCTGCTAATTTAGTCAAACAGATCACATTCCATGGCAAAGCTATTCCCTGGTTTGTATCTGACGTCACAATCGATGATTTACAGTGGACACTTAATGAGTTACAAGGATCTCAGGAGGAGGTGTTAATGAAATGTGGACAAAGATGGCGTGATTACTTAGATGCTGGAATTTGGACTTACAAAGCCAGTAGTTTTTGGACTTTGCCCCATGCTTATTTCAATATGAAAGAAGTGGCACCTGCGCTGTATCAAGAGCTCAGTTCTGCAGATTTGTTGATATTTAAAGGCGACTTGAATTACCGGAAGCTGACGGGGGATTTGAAATGGCCATATAGTACAAAGTTCAGGGATGCACTGCAAGGCTTCTTGCCAAGTCCTCTCGTTGCATTAAGAACAATAAAATGTGACCTGGTGGTGGGGATTACGGAGGACCAAGCCAGGGAGATAGAGAAAAAGGATGAGCGGTGGCTTTTTGATGGCTCCTGGGGTGTCATACATTATGCTGATTAACTTGGTTGCACAGTGTAAAATATTTCAGAACAAGTGAAAAGTTGATTTTAACATGGCTCGACCATAAACTTTGACACACACACAGAAAATAGGACACCTGGGGAATATTTTTGAGAGCCAAAAAATAATTTTAAGTATAAAACTAAATTTTTATACAAAGGATGGACATCACAATTTGAGTATAATACTCATATTCAAAATTATAGATCCTGGATAACTCCAATGTGGGTGGAAAATTATTTTAATTCATACATGTTCTTTAATGAATTGGTTACACTCTGTTTTGTGTACTTGTAATTATATTAAATTTTTTATCCAAAGTGTGTACTGGGTTTCTTTGGGATATTTTTACAGATGATTGCTCATAATTTATCTAGTAATCTATTTTGTGTATATATATTACATGTTTTTTTTTGTGTGTAAGCGTTTCTAATTGCCACCAATCATCCTGCCAATTTTACAGTTTCTGAATTCTCCAATTTCATTGATGGTTACTGTGATGGAGTTCAATGTCACAGGTCATCCATGGCAGAGCTATAACCTTTTACCAACATTTTTATCTAAATAAACTTTGTGCTTATTACTATGTTTGAGATAAAAGGCTGAACTAAAACTGAATGTATATGCTACACAGGTCTAGAATAATAATCTATTAAGCTCATAGTGTCAGTGACGATGCTTAAATGAGGCCACAAAATAATGTACAGTTTACTAATGCTTGTATCAAATATCTATTTCCTGTGTCTTAAGGACAATCACGGCTTTTGTCAATATACATATTGTGTAGTGAAAATGGGACTTATTTAATACAGATGTCTGGGAGTCTTCCTTTGTGTAGCGGTTTGTCTGTGGTAATGTGTGTCCTTGTGTCTTGCAGCTTATTTATGGGTGACATCAAGAGGTAATTTATTCAGTAAAATCTATGGCTTGTTTGTCCTGTATGTAGATTATGTGTGCTATACTGAGGGATAAAAAAAAATAAAAAGTTCATTTCCCGGGTTTTATGAAGCCTTACTGTTTTTGGTTAACTCCTGCCCATAAAGGATGGGGTTAGTCGTTCCGTGCGCTGTCCGGGCGGTGGTGGCGGGCATGAAGCTTGTGGGTGTTCCACAGCCTAAACCCATCCACGGATTTTCACCAAATTTTCAGGGTATATTTACCCCAGGAGGATTTAGAGCAGATTAGGATTTGGGGGGTATCTGGCAACAACTGTTACCATGGCAACACTTTGAAGATTTTTGGGTCTTAAAGATTGTGGGTGTTCCACAGCCTAAACCGATTTTCATCAAAGTATGTTTTCACCAAATTTTCAGGGTATATTTACCCCAAGAGGACCTAGAGCTGATGAGGTTTTTTTGGGGGTATCTGGTAACAACTGTTACCATGGCAACACTTTTAAGATTTCTGGGTCTAAAAGTTTGTGCACATATTTTCACCAAATTTTCAGGGTACGTTTACCCCAAGAGTATCTACAGCTGATTATGTTTTGGGGGTATCTGGCAACAACTATTGCCATGGCAACACTTTGAATATTTTTGAGTTTTGACATTTGTTGGTGTTCCACAGTCTAAACCAATGCATGGATTTTCACCAAATTTTCAGGATATGTTAACCAAAACAGGATCTAGAGCTGAGTAAGTTTTGGAGGGTATCTGGCAACACTTTAAATACTAAGTATTTTTTTAGTCTTAAACTTCTTAATTGAAACAGAGGCGCTATTAAACCGATGTAACTACAGTTGGATTTTTATCCTCCTCTGGCCAAGGCAGAGTTGGGAGATTATGAAATGCCTTCCTTGTGTGCGTGCGTCCATGCATGTGTGTGTTTATCATATTTTTTAATCAATCTTGATATCGCATTCATTTATGAAGATATCTTCACTAAATTTACGTAGAATGTTTATGGCTGTGAAAACATGTCTGTAACAAATTTTGTACTCATTTAAAAAAAAAAAAAATATGGCTGTTGTAGCTGATTGTTTGGAAATCATTGATATGTTCTAAAATTTAAAATATTGCAGCTAGCTCGGTCAGATTTGCACAAAATGTAAATGGTCAGGAAAGCTTGCCTGTTTTGAAAACAAAATGGCCGCCATATCATATATTTAATGTCAAATGGGGGCATAACAAAAAGCCCTAATATCTCCCTTACCATTGGTCCTAGGGGTTGGAATGAGAAGACAACTTATTGGAAATCGTGGTCTGCAAATCTTTTGTAATGTCAAATTTGACCTTTCACCCCTCCTTCAAGGTCATGTGGGGTCATCATCCTAAAAGGGCCTTATATCTCCTTTATAATTGGTTCTAGGGTTTCAAAATATGAAAACAACTTGTAAGAAATCATGGCCTGTGAATCTTTTGTAGAACATCTTGTGGGACCGGTTCTCTATACGTCTTACAACAGAAGTTGTTCCTCAGATTTTCCCAAATCTCAATGCTGTTGCCCATTTAGTTTTACCTGCGGCTGGGGTTTTTGCCTGCCGAGGCTGGCTATTTTTAATTGATTTCTTCTTTTCAACCATAAAAAAAAATTTTTTTAAATAAATATTTCTCACTTTTAACTACAATGTTATTTCAACCAGAGAACTAGAGTCACAGCTAGTGCCCGTGAAAGGCTCTGTGTCAGCTGACTGTGTGTTTTGAGTTTCAGAGTAGAAGTGAAAGAAGACAGGGACACAAAAGCTGTGCAAATGCAAATGGTATTCAGAAGTACCAAGTTAACTGTTAAGGAAGAAAATGTAGGTGGAAAACATATTTAAACAAAATACTGTAAATCCAATAGTTTTCGAGCTAAAACTGATTTACTCAACAGTGAGAATCTAAAAGTAGCTAAAAAGTAATTTTACTATGGTACAGCTGACCCAAAAGTAGGTGAATAACGTATTTACACAAATTTCAACTGTGAGAACCTGAAAGTAGCTTTTTATTGCGCTATTATAGCTTACAATGTGGAGCTGAATGCTATCTCAGGAGGACACAGGCATCCGGCAAATGTCCAAGAAAAATGGACGTTTAATGTTACCAAGGGCCCCAAGGTCAAATCTGACCACACCAAAAGATTCCCAGGCCATGATCTCGTATAGGTTGTTTTACCATCCCATACCTCTAAGACCAATAATAAGCGAGTTACAAGCACTTTTAAGTTTGTCTCTCCTCGTTTGACCTTGAAGGAGGGTCCAAGGTCAAATCTGACCACATCAAAAGATTCCCAGCCCATGATTTCCTATAGGTTGGCTTGACAAACCAAGCCTCTAGGACCAATAATAATAATAATAAGCACTTTTCATGACTGACAAAGAAATGCCCGTGGCAGCCATCTTGTTTTTCAAAATGAGGCCAAAAATATTCCCAGTCAAGATTTTGTAATGCAGAATTTGAGATCTCTACCTATAATACCCTTTGCTCTAGAGGGCCACAAAAGTCCTTGCTGAAAGTCGAAAAAAAAATACCCATGGCGGCCATCTTGTTTTTCAAAATGAAGCCAAAAATATTCACAGGCAAGATTTTATAGTTATGAATAGTTTATGAATATATCCTGTAAATTTGAGAAGGGTAGCTATAATATTTTTTTTGTTAAGAACGGGAACGATGAAATCTCTACAAACTGCGACGGCGGCGGGTCAACAAACTGGATGCTGGTACTCCATCATGTACTCAACCTCCAAAGCCATTTTCAATAGTTTCCATGCAAAATAGTCAGCATTAAGTGTGAAAATATCTCCAAAAAGGCCAAAAATGGTCTCGGTGAGGTACTTTGGCAGTCTGTGGATGACCTTCAATGAAGAGCTTCAAGGTCAAATTTCTGCAGGACATATATATGTATTATATATACCACCCATAGGATCTAACTTTCTGTATATGAGAACTGGGCCAAAATGCAGGGCGTCAAGTTCCTATTTTTTCATATTTTTTGGCAAGTTCCTATTTATTCCTATTTTCCAGGATAATTCCTATTTTTTCCTATTTTTTGTGAACATAATGTATTTTGACACACAAATTTTTGTTGATCACATGGAAAACAAGACCACTGCCGTGGTATGATCTCCCGCCGCACTACATCCAAAAGTAGGTGAACAACATATTTGACAAAACTCCTTTAAATTGAATAGCCAAAAGTAGGTGAACGAGTTATTTGAGAAAAATTGGCTATCTGCAATACTTTTAGCGATAATTCGCATTTACTCATTTTCAGTAGGTGAGTAATTATCTATGGGTCTGAAACTTCACCAAGTGAAAGCTCTCCCAAAAGTAGGTGAATGAGTTATTTGAGAAAAATTGGCTATCTGCAATAGTTTTAGCGATACTTCGCATTTACTCATTTTGAGTAGGTGAGTAATTAGCTATGGGTCTGAAACTTCACCAAGTGGAAGCTCTCCCAAAAGTAAGTGAACGAGTTATTTGAGAAAAATTGGCTATCTGCAATACTTTTAGAGATAATTCGCATTTACTCATTTTGAGTAGGTGAGTAATTAGCTATGGGTCTGAAACTTCACCAAGTGAAAGCTCTCCCAAAAGTAGGTGAATGAGTTATTTGAGAAAAATTGGCTATCTGCAATACTTTTAGAGGTAATTCACATTTACTCATTTTGAGTAGGTGAGTAATTAGCTATGAGTCTGAAACTTCACCAAGTGAAAGCTCTCCCAAAAGTAGGTGAATGAGTTATTTGAGAAAAATTGGCTATCTGCAATACTTTTAGAGATAATTCGCATTTACTCATTTTCAGTAGGTGAGTAATTAGCTATGAGTCTGAAACTTGACCATGTGAAAGCTCTCCCAAAAGTAGATGAATGACTTAAAAAGTAGATGAACAACTTATTTGAGAGAAATTGTGTAGCTGCAATACTTTTGAAGATATAAGGCATTTACTCATTATGGTTATCATTAAAAATTGACAAAGTAGCTATTACGGTTTGCGAGATATTTGTCATTTTTCACATTTTCACCAAAAGTAGCAATAAAGTAGCCATTACTCACTTGTACATTGAGCAACAGTTGTGAAACTTAAATATGTTACAGTTCACAAAAAAGTAGATGAACAACTTATTTGAGAGAAATTGTGTAGCTGCAATACTTTTGAAGATATAAGGCATTTACTCATTATGGTTATCATTAAAAACTGACAAAGTAGCTATTACTCACTTAGCTATGGAGATACACTTCCAAACTAGTGACCATGTTGTAGCTGTGGAGATAGTAGCTGAACAACATATTGGAACAAAAATTGTGTAGCTGCAATACTTTTGAAGATATAAGCCATTTACTCATTATGGTTATCATCAAAGTAGCTATTACTCAGTTAGCTATGGAGTTACAGCTGTGAAAATTCACAATACAGTATATCCAAAGGATAGGTGAACAACAAAAGTAAGTGAACGAGTTATTTGAGAAAAATTGGCTATCTGCAATACTTTTAGAGATAATTCGCATTTACTCATTTTGAGTAGGTGAGTAATTAGCTATGGGTCTGAAACTTCACCAAGTGAAAGCTCTCCCAAAAGTAGGTGAATGAGTTATTTGAGAAAAATTGGCTATCTGCAATACTTTTAGAGGTAATTCACATTTACTCATTTTGAGTAGGTGAGTAATTAGCTATGAGTCTGAAACTTCACCAAGTGAAAGCTCTCCCAAAAGTAGGTGAATGAGTTATTTGAGAAAAATTGGCTATCTGCAATACTTTTAGAGATAATTCGCATTTACTCATTTTCAGTAGGTGAGTAATTAGCTATGAGTCTGAAACTTGACCATGTGAAAGCTCTCCCAAAAGTAGATGAATGACTTAAAAAGTAGATGAACAACTTATTTGAGAGAAATTGTGTAGCTGCAATACTTTTGAAGATATAAGGCATTTACTCATTATGGTTATCATTAAAAATTGACAAAGTAGCTATTACGGTTTGCGAGATATTTGTCATTTTTCACATTTTCACCAAAAGTAGCAATAAAGTAGCCATTACTCACTTGTACATTGAGCAACAGTTGTGAAACTTAAATATGTTACAGTTCACAAAAAAGTAGATGAACAACTTATTTGAGAGAAATTGTGTAGCTGCAATACTTTTGAAGATATAAGGCATTTACTCATTATGGTTATCATTAAAAACTGACAAAGTAGCTATTACTCACTTAGCTATGGAGATACACTTCCAAACTAGTGACCATGTTGTAGCTGTGGAGATAGTAGCTGAACAACATATTGGAACAAAAATTGTGTAGCTGCAATACTTTTGAAGATATAAGCCATTTACTCATTATGGTTATCATCAAAGTAGCTATTACTCAGTTAGCTATGGAGTTACAGCTGTGAAAATTCACAATACAGTATATCCAAAGGATAGGTGAACAACATATTCGACAAAAATCCTCTATATTCAATAGCTTTTGAGTTATAAGTGACTTGCTCAATGGTCAAATGTTAAACTTAGTATAGCTATTACTCAGTTAGCTATGGTGCTACACCTTGGACACCTCACCATGATATAGTACATGAAGGAGTTGTTGAACAACATATTTCAGGCCAATATTGTAAGTAACAGTTACAAAGACAAAATCAATTTACTCATTTTGCTCATTGTTAATAACAGTTATGCAATGAGTTAAAGGGACTCAATTTTACTATGGTATAGCTGACCCAAAAGTAGGTGAATAGCACATTTAAAGAAAATTCTCTAAATGCAATAGTTTTCAAGTTACAACTGATTTACTCAACTGTGAGAACCTGAAAGTAGCTTTTTATTGCGCTATTATAGCTTACAATGTGGAGCTGAATGCTATCTCGGGAGGCCGCAGGCATCCGGCCAACGTCCAAGAAAAATGGACGTTCAATGTTGACCGAATCCCCCCATCTTGAGAGTGTACCATAGCAGTGTAATACCGCACATCCTTTTTCTCGTTGGTCGCGTGACTAGCAAGCGTTGAGATAAGCCTATTTTATTTCACTGTTTTCTCATGATATACATATTCTTGGATGTTACCATTCAGCTATTTACTTTATTATATATCATAGCTTATTCTGTTAAATTTTGAATTTTGCAGAATAAGTATTTCCTTACTTTTTTCATTGTTCTTAGAGTTCCGGTTCGGGCTGCTCGGATTTATTACTTAAAAATGTCCTCCCACCAAATGAGTTCTAGCAAGCCAGGATCATCTAAATGCAGACATTTTTGCTTCCCTTTTGATACTCCTAATTACTGCCCCTCTTGCAGAGAAGCTGGGAAAGGGGATGATCCTTGTGTAACCAATGAAAAGCCGTGCAATATTTGCTCTGCTTGTATTGAAGAACAGGTTGTTAAAACTAGATATTGCGTCTCGACGCAGTGTATCCCTGGACGGAACATGGTTGAAACGGGACATACAGAGTATTATGTCAAATCTGACCCCACCAAAAGATTCGGGGCACATGATTTTGTATAAGTTGACTTCACATCCAAAACCTCTACGACCAATAATAGGGGAGATATAGCACATCATAGGTATAAAGTACCACATTCGACCTTGAAGGAGGGATCCAAGGTCAAATCTGACCCAACCAAAAGATTTGGGGCACATGATTTCCTATAGGTTGTCTTCACTTCCAAAACCTCTATTACCAATAACAAAGGAGATATAGGCCACTACAGGCATGAAGAACCACATCTGACTTCGAAGGAGGGGCCCAAGGTCAAATCTGACCACATCAAAAGATTCTCAGCCCATGATTTCCTTAAGTTGGTTTCACATTGCAAACCTCTAGGACCAATAATAAGCGAGTTATAAGCACTTTTACGTTTGGTTATCCTCATTTGACTTTGAAGGAGGGCCCCAAGGTCAAATCTGACCACATCAAAAGATTCCTAGCCCATGATTTCCTATAAGTTGGTTTCACATTGCAAACCTCTAGGATCAATAATAAGCGAGTTATAAGCACTTTTAAGTTTGGGTGTCCTCATTTGACCTTAAGGAGAGGCCTAAGGTCAATTTATTTATTTGGGGTTTTACGTCGCTTTCAACACTGTACAGGTCATATCACGACGGGTAGTTGGAAGGGCAGAGGAAACCAGTACATACAGTTCGTCAGGGTTCTGTACTGTAAACTGCTGACCAACGGCAAGCATCTACCAGCTTTCCCACTTGAGGTCAGGCCATGATTTCCTATAAGTTGGTTTCACATTGCAAACCTCTAGGATCAATAATAAGCAAGTTATAAGCATTTTAAGTTTGGCTATACTCGTTTGACCTTGAAGGAGGGGTCCAAGGTCAAATCTGACCACACCAAAAGATTCCCATCCCATGACTTCCTATATGTTGGTTTACCATCTCAAACCTCTAGGACCAATAATAAGCGAGTTAGAAGCACTTTTAGGTTTGGCTATCCTCATTTGACCTTGAAGGAGGGGTCCAAGGTCAAATCTGACCACACCAAAAGATTCCCAGGCCATGATCTCCTATAGGTTGGTTTACCATCCCATACCTCTAGGACCAATAATAAGCGAGTTACAAGCACTTTTAAGTTTGGCTCTCCTCATTTGACCTTGAAGGAGGGTCCAAGGTCAAATCCGACCACATCAAAAGATTGCCAGCCCATGATTTCCTATAGGTTGGCTTGACAAACCAAGCCTCTAGGACCAATAATAAGGGATATAAGCACTTTTCATGACTGACAAAGAAATGCCCGTGGCGGCCATCTTGTTTTTCCAAATGAGGCCAAAAATATTCCCAGTCAAGATTTTGTAATGCGGAACATATCCTGAGAATTTGAGATCTCTACCTATAATACCCTTTGCTCTAGAGGGCCAACAAAAGTCCTTGCTGAAAGTCGAAAAAAATGCCCATGGTGGCCATCTTGTTTTCAAAATGAAGCCAAAAATATTCCCAGGCAAGATTTTATGGTTATGAATATATCCTGTAAATTTGAGAAGGGCAGCTATAATATTTTTTTCATTAGAGCGGTAATGGTGAAATCTCTCTACACACTGTGACGGCGGCGTCAACAAACTGGATGCTGGTACTCCATCATGTACTCAACCTGCAAAGCCATTTTCAATAGTTTCCATGCAATATAGTCAGCATTAAGTGTGAAAATATCTCAAAAAAGGCCAAAAATGGCCTCGGTGAGGTACTTTGGCAGTCTGTGGATGACCTTCAATGAAGAGCTTCAAGGTCAAATTTCTGCATGCTTACAGAGCACATATATATGTATTATATATACCACCCATAGGATGATCTAACTTTCTGTACATGAGAACTGGGCCAAAATGCAGGGCTAAATATGCTATTTTTTCCTATTTTTTGGCAAGTTCCTATTTATTCCTATTTTCCAGGATAATTTCTATTTTTTCCTATTTTTTGTGAACATAATGTATTTTGACACACAAATTTTTGTTGATCACATGGAAAAAGACTAATTTTCTCACATCATGATAAAGTATGAATTTTACAGTATCATTATGAGAATGTACATGGTTCAAAAAAGTTAGTCAAATAACTTTACGTTATAGCTTCTGGAAAATATTATCTAAGCTATTGCCTTTGTTTTAAGCTTAGATTAAAAATGATACTACAGTATTGTAATTTAATCTGTAATTTACATATAGTGCTTGTCTATATAACTTGTTATATCCCCAGACGAAAGTTGGGGATATACTGGTTTCATTCCGTCTGGTCTCATGCCTGCTCCCACTGTCGTACGTTTTGACTTGTGTGCATGGTAACTCAAAAACAATTTCACAAATATCATTCAAACTTAGCACACACATGTATTTTGTTCAGTAGAGAAAGGTGACCTTAAACTCCCAATAATAAAGATGTTATGGCCACCTAAAAGGTCAGAAATTTACCTTGTGGCCACTTCATGCCCTCTAGGTAAAAAATATGTGGCTCAAATTTTACCTCGGAACATATTAATATATTTTCTTACACATGCCAAAACTCAAGACTTTATGTTGAGGTTAAAATTGTGGTTAAGGCCCATAAAGACCCTACTTAGGATTTTTTTCTACATTTTTCACATATTATGGCCTGTAATTTGGAAATGGTTATTCTGATGAGTCCCAGACTGTACTAGATATAACTTGTATATGTAATCTTTGTGGAAAATTTGAGGTCTGTGGCTTTAATTTTAAGGTCTCTTAAATACCCACAGTGACCCCAGGACTTTTTGCCATTTTTAAGCCTTTTAGCTGTCAAACTATGCGACTAATAGAGCTAATGTCTCATCTGAGATTAAATTCTTGAAAATTCTTCATGTTTTTTTTACATGTACCAAAATCAAGGCTTTAAGTAGACATTTAACCTCTATATCAGGACCATAAACTCCCACCTGAGTGATGTTTTTCAGTATTTTTCACATATTTCGACTTATAAATTCCAAGTGGTAAGTCTGACATGAAACAGTACTAGATAAAACTTCTGCATGTAATCATTCTTTGTGGAAAATTCGAGGTCTGTACTTCAAATTTTAAGGTCACCTTAAGGTCTCAAAATATACCCACAGGGACCCATTTTATCACTTTTTATCAGTTTGTGCCCCTAAAGTAGCTTTTTTACCCAGCTAAAATCTGACCTGGGAACTTAAGTTTCTATCCAAATATGGCAAAATTCAAAGGTTTAGGTTTACATTTAGACTATTTATATAGCCTCTAAAGAACCCACCTGGAGACTTTTTTCTGCATTTGTCATACAGTTTGCCTTGTAATTTAGAAACGGCTTGTCTCACTAGCCTCAAACTGAAGTAGATATATCTTCTGTATATGATCTTTGTCTATGGGCAGTTTGAATGCTATAGGTTTTAATTTTAAGGTTAACTAAAATTACCACAGGGACCCAGTTCATACCTTTTGGATGACTTTTCTCAGAAACTATGTAACATGGCTCTTTTGCTGCCTCATCCCAGTCAGTATTAAGATTTATCAGGTGATAAATAATTTAAAGGAGATTATTTGTTTATACAAAATTTTTCTAATATTATCTTGTTGTAACTTCTAAACTAACAGAACTGAGTTCTCCTTCTATTTTTAATGTAAATGATGTGCAAATCTAAGCTGTTTAGCTGTAATACTTAATTACATTAAACAGCAGCAATGTATAAATAAAAAGACAAGTGAACTTGCAAATTTAATATGTAAATTAAATTTTTATAAGTTAATACCCTATCCAATAGACAATTACTTTACCGGTCGGCGCGACTGGTCCCGCCAAACGCCAGAAAAAGACGTCCTGTATATAATACCGGCAGGACCGGTCACAGAGTGTGCATTCGCTAGGTGTCGCCTCGTACTTCCTTCCTCTCTAGACAGCGTGACGTCATAGCATCTTTTTCGTTGTCTAAACATATTAAGACCCCTAGTAAGCTGATAGCGGGGCCGGATGGGTGGGCCTTGCCTGTCCATTGGATAGGGTATTAACTTATAAAAATTTAATTTACTTATTAAATTTGCAATTTTATTGCGTTAATACAACCTATCCAATGGACAATTGCTGAATAACTACTGCTTGGAAGGCGGGTAAGCTGCTAGGGACATAAGTGAACTCATAAAACAAAAACAAATGAGAAGGCCCGGTTGTACCTTGGGTCAGAGAACCATGCGAGGTCAAGGTCGGCTACCAACTAACTGGTTATCCGCAAGTCAACCGACGTTGCCCCCCCCCCCTTTTTCTTTCCCAGATTTGCTCTGAGGAAGAAGATAGAGAGAGGGGCTGAGTTCAGTCCCAGAAATAAACTTCCAAAGGGAAACAAGTCACACTTTTTTTTTGTTTTATTTTTTATATATACTATGTACATATATACATGTTTACATATCTCCTCATTTTAGGGCTTGGTGGTGGACCTGTTGGGCCGCCACCACTGGCCCTAAATGAAAAAGCTCTGTATCTGCCCAAGCCACATCCTTCAAATAAAATTGTGTGAAGGTGTTATGGGATTTCCAGTGGCAGGCTGAGAGAATCTGCTCTAAGGAGACCCCTGACTGAAAGGCCTTAGAAGCAGCAAAGGCCCTGACATCATGGGCTTTGACCTGATGCAGTGTGAGGGCCTCCTGGTCGGAGAGCTCATAACAAAGGATCACAGTCTGCTTGATCCATGAGGAGATGGTGGCAGGTGAGATGTCCTTATCAAAACCTTACTTGAAGGAGACAAAGACCAAATCCTTGTTCTGCCTAAGATCTGAGGTCCTATCCAAGTAATAGCGAAGGGCTCTAACTGGACACAAGGACCTGTCACCCTTGAGTGACTTATCCAGAGTGGGGGCCAGAGCTGGTATGACCACTGGAGCCACACTATCTGGACCCTCCTTAGCCAGCTGATTCTTGGATAGAAAGCTGGGTGAGGGGTACAAGGACACCTTAGACCAGTCTGACTGGTGTCTGATGTTCTTATGTAGCCAAGCATGGATCTCACTCCTGCGTTTACCAGAACCCAGGGCCAGCAGAAAAACAGTCTTGAAGGTCAAGTGTTTTAGTGAGGCCTCTTTTAAGGGTTCAAAGGGAGCCTTAGTCAGCTGGTGTAAGACCAGGGACAGGTTCCAGGAGGGTATACCCCTCCTGCCCTCGGGCCTGTCTCTATGGAAACTATCCAGGAGACAGGTGAGATTCTCATCTTTGCTGACATTAATGGTAGAGTTGCCCAATTTGTCAGCAATGGCTGATCTGTAACCATCAATGGTACCAGGTTGTAACTTCCTATCCTGAAACAGGTGCAACAGGAAGTCAGCTATGGCTTTTAGAGGTGGTGCCCTGAAGTCCAACTGTTTACTGAGGCACCACTTTGTAAAAATGGTCCACTTTGCCTCATAAGACGGATCTGGTTGATCCTCTCTGAGGAGCCTCAATTCGTGCTGCCACTGTCTCAGAGAACCCCTGCTCCTTGATTGCAGTGGCTCTAGGAGCCAGGCATGTAAGTTCAGGTTTGACAGGTTCCTGTGCAGGGTCTGGTTGAACGGTTGAGATACCAGATTGGGCAGGTTGGGCAGACACAGAGGGATCTGACTGGACATTGCCACTAGATCCCAAAACCAGGGCATGTTGGGCCACCCTGGGGCGATCAAAATGATCCTGTTGCAGGGGTAGTCCTGTAACTTCTCCACCACTTTGCCCAAGATGGCTGCTGGTGGGAAGGCATATGGGTCCAGATTTTCCCAAGACAGGGTGAGTGCATCCACTGCCCAAGCCTGGGGGTCTGGGACCGGTGACACAAACTGTGGGAGTTTGTTGTTGAATCTGGTGGCAAACAAGTCCACTTGAGGCTGGTGCCACTAGGAGCATATAGCTTGAAAAACCTCTGGGTGAAGGGACCATTCTGTTTGAATGGTCTAGCCAAGTCTGGATAGCTTGTCTGCTATCACGTTCAGCCGGCCGGGGATATGACGTGCCTTGCGAGATACCTATTTCCTGGTGCACCAGGACAGGATTCTCCACAGTAGGGCACACAGGGAGCCCGACTTCATCCCCCCTTCTTTGTTGATATAGGCAACCACTGTTGTGTTGTCTGTGGCTACCAGGACTATGTTGTTTGAACAGAGGTCTTGGAACTCTTTTAGAGCCAGAAAGACTGCCTTTAGTTCCAAGTGGTTTATGTGTAACTTGCTTTCTGGAAGGGACCAGGTTCCCCTTGCAATGCGTTCGTTTAAGTGAGCGCCCCACCCTTCTTTTGATGCGTCTGTAAATATCTGCAGAGCATGTTTTAGAGGGTGTAATGGTTGACCTGGAAGCACATTGCTTTCCTCCAGCCACCACCTTAAGTAGGGGTGGAGCGACCTGGGGACGGGTATCACCTTTTCTAGTGATTCCGGTACCCCCCAGTTGTTCTTCAAGTACCACTGTATGGGTCTCATGTGAAGTCGACCCAAGTGGACTTGCTTTTCTGTGGCTGTGAGAAGTCCTATGAGGGACATGAACTGCCGGACCGGGCACACCGGACCGGACAGGATTGACAATATCTTGTCTTGTAAGGTCTGTCAATGATCTGGTGTGGGTCTGACCTTGCCCTCCCTGAGGTTGAACTGGTAACCTATGAAGTTGAAAACCTGTTTTGGCTCCAGTTCTGACTTCTCCTTGTTCACCAGCCAACCTAGTTCTCGACAGAAAGCTAGCAAGGTCTGTGTATGCTGGAGACAAGTTTGGTGGGATGTGGCTCTCACCAATCAGTCGTCTAGGTACTGGTAGATTCTTATACCCCTCTGTAAAGCCATCAGTTTGACCTCTTTGGCCACCACTGTGAACTCCATGGGTGCTGTGGACAGGCCAAAGGGTAGGGCTTTGAACTGGTAGGACTGGTCCCGGATGTGAAAACGCATGTACTTCCTGGACTGATTGTGAATTTGTATATGAAAGTATGCGTCTTTGAAGTCTATGGATGTGACCCACTCCCCCGACTGTAGGGAGGTCCTTATTGTCTCTGGGGTCTCCATTTTGAACGACTCTGTGTTTAGAAAGGTGTTCAAGGTGCTCAGGTCCAGGACCGGTCTCCACCGGTTGTTGGGTTTGGGTACCAAAAATAGCCGGTTGTAAAACCCTAGTGAGTTTTGGTTTGCTACCGGTTCTACTCCATTTTTGTTCTCCAGCTGATACAGTGCCTCTGAAAGGTGGGCCTGTTTGGATGGGTTCTGGTAGTTGCTTATGACAGTTGGTGACCTGATTAGGTTCGGTCTGAACCGGAAGGGGAGGGTGTAACCCTCTGAGTGTGGTGACTACTTTTGGACTTGAACCCAGAACTTCCCATTTCTCCCAAAAATTGTGTAGCCTTGCCCCTACATGTGGACTTATAACAACAGGTGGGGCATTTGTGACAAGATTTGCAGAACTCAAGTGACCTACACAGGAAACAACTTTCACATATTTTATTTCTGTGTACTTGTAACAATAATTGGGATTTACGCCTTTCTTTTGTGACAACCCGGTAACAGAATGAGCATTTGCAACACAAAAGTCTACATGAGAAGTTACAGTCACTTTCTTGTCCCCGGCTATCACTGGTGAAGGCTTCAAGCCTGTTTGACTGGAAACATACACAGAGTCCTTCAGTCCGGTCACAGAAACTTCACATTGATTGTCATTTACGCAGCTTGGAACACTTAGCCGGTTTCTAGGAGAAATTTGAAGGCTTGCCACGACTTTTCCTGGTTTGTTGTCTATCCCTTATTTGCTTCCATGCTGGGTTACCGGACTTCCGGTCTGGTTGGTTAACAGATCTGTCACTGGGAGCATAAGGGTGAAAGCAACCTTGACGTCTGTGAGGCTGGGCAAGTGGTGGAGAAGTTGCAGGACTACCCATGCAGGGGAATCACTCTGATTGCTCCAAAGTGGCCCAACATGCCTGGTTCTCGGATCTCTTGATCATGTCAAGTCAGATTCCTTGGTACCTGTCCAACCTGCTCTCTCAACCATTTAATCAGACTCCTCACAGGAATCTGTCAAAATTAGATCTGTATACATGGCTCCTAGAGTCTCAGCAATCAAGGAGCAGGGCTTCTCTGAGGCAGTGGCAGTAGGAATTGAGGCCCCTCAAACAGGATCAACCAGATCAGTCACTGCTGACAACTGGTGTAATTCACCAATAAATTTCAGCACAATGAGAATCCTGCTCGTCTCTTGGACAGTTTACAGAGACAGACCTAAGGGTCGGAGGGGCATCCTCCATTGGAACCCCTTAAAGAGGCCTCTTTGAAGCATTGACCTTCAAGGCTGTTTTCCTCTTGACCCTGGGTTCTGGCAAACCCAGGAGTGAGATCCATGCTTGGCAAACAAAAACATCAGACACCAGTCAGACTGGTCAAAGGTGTCTTTGTACCCAGCACCCAGCCTTTTTTTCCCAAGAACCAGCTGGCCAAGGAGAGTCCGGGCAGTGGCCCCAGTGGTTAATACCAACCCTGGCCCCAACTCTGGATAAGTCCCTCAAGTCGGATAGGTCCTGTGTCCAGAGCACTGTGCTACTTATTGGGACAGGATCTCAAACACAACAATGAGTTAGTCTGTCTCCCTTTAGAAAGGTTTTGACAAGACATCTCACCTACCACTATCTCCTCATGGATCAAGCAACTGTGATCCCATGTTATGAGCTCTCTGGTCAGGAGGCCTTCACCCTACATCAGGTTAAAGCCCATGTTGTCAGGGCCCCTTGCTGCTTCTAAGGCATTCCAGTTCTTAGCCCTTATATTGAGATTTGTATATATGTAGTGTTAATAGTTCATGAAACTAACTACATGCCTTCCTTTGGGAGGTTAGTGCCTTCTGGGACTGAACTCATCCCTCTCTTCCCCTACCTCAGAGCAGGTCTGTTTAAAAGGGGGGGGGGCGCAACGTCGGTATATGCCCGGCAACCGGGCACTGGTATCCGAGCATAGGCCTACAGGTTTCCTGACTAAAAGTCAACCTAGGCCAGAGGGAATTTTCTTATCATTTATGAGTTCACCTAAGTCTCTAGTAACTTACCCTCCGACCAAGCGGTAGTTATTCAGCAATTGTCCATTGGATAGGATGTATTAACGCAATAAAATTGCAAATTTAATAAGTAAATTAAATTTTTATAAGTTAATACCCTATCCAATGGACAGGCAAGGCCCTCCCAACCAACCTCGCTACCAGCTTACTAGGGGTCTAAATCTGTTTAGACAACGAAAAAGATGAACTGACGTCACTCTGTCTAGACAGGAAGCAAGTATGATGCGCCACCTAGCGAATGCACACTACTGACCGGTCCTGCCGGTATTATATACAGGACGTCTTTTTCTGGTGTTTGGCGGGACCGGTAAAGCAATTGTCCATTGGATAGGGTATTAACTTATAAAAATTTAATTTACTTATTAAATTTGCAATTTCCATTGTTTAAAGATTAGTACAAAATAAAGGTAAAGGTGGTACATCATGATGGCTATAGGGGTGTTGGGAGACTAGCTTGTTAAAAAAAGATTCCTATTTTCACTATATTTTTTCAGTAATATTCCTATTTTATTCCTATTTTTTGACTCTCGAAATTCCTATTTTCCTATTTTTTGAGACCCACTTTCAACTTGACGCCCTGAAAATGTGAAAAAATGGCCAAAATCTACATTTAAGTAATTGACATTTTCAAAGTGTTCTGCTATGCAATGAGCTACAGGTCTACAACTGAAAAGTAGGTGAATAACAGATCTAAAGAAAGCACTCTAAATGCAATAGTTTTAAAGTTACAACTGATTTACTCAACAGTGAGAACCTCAAAGTAGCTATTGCTCCGCTTTGCAATGAGCTACAGGTTTGCAATTTTACTATTTTTTGCTGATCCAAAAGCAGCTGAATAACATATTTAAAGAAAATATCCTAAATGCAATAGTTTTCAAGTTACAAGTGATTTACTCAACAGTGAGCACCTGAAAGTAGCTATTGCTCAGCTATACAATGAGCTACAGGTCTGCAATTTTACTATCTTATAGCTGACCAAGAAGTAGATGAATAACATATTATTAAAGAAAATACTCTAAATGCAATAGTTTTCAAGTTAAAACTGATTTACTCAACAGTGAAAACCTGAAATAACTATTGCTCAGCTATGCAATGAGCTACAGGTCTGCAATTTTAATTTGTTACAGCTGACGCAAAAGTAGCTGAATAACGTAACTTTTTTTACGAGTGATTTTACTCATTATGGAAGGTACTGAAATGTCAGAAAGTAGCTATTATTCACGTAGGTATTGGGAAATGCTCCCAAGTTATACACCATGTTATAGCTATGGAAAAAGTAGCTGAATAACATATTTTAACAAAATGCTCTAAATGGAATACTTCTCAAGTTATAAGTGAATTAGTGCATGATTTCATGAATTTTAATGCATTAAAAATTATTTCAAAAATTCATAAAAAATAATTAAGTAAGATCCAGGCCTGATAGACAAGGGAATCTACTCGTGGCCTAGTACATACATGCAAGATAAGAGAGAAATCCCTACAATAGTCAATAACAAAATTGTTATATAGTGTTGAAATTTTCACACTTTGGATGGGGGTATCTCCCTTGTAATGGCTCTGGGGAACAGACAAACGCACAGATCTGCATGCCTTGAACAATTTTTCCTCATCAATAGAGGAGGTATCTTTTAAAAGAAACAGCATGTCTCTGGGCCTTGTACTTTTGGAGAAGTTGTTCACGCCCCTGCCATAGAGTGATGCCATAATGTCAGCTAACATAAAAACACCATTGTATAATTCTGTGCAAATGTACTCTGTACTTGTACGCCACAAGAAAATGATCCACACACAAGATGAATCACATAATTTGGCGCAAAGGCGATAAAGGCTTTTCATTTTGTCCTTTTTATTTTATAAATGTTTACTAACGGTGAAATCAATACTGGTACTATATATAACAACAATATCTTCAGTATTAACTCAGTGACAACATTCTGTACAATAGAAAGACGGTGGAAAACTGAAATACACTATACGTACACTATACAGTCTCACTGATACCCAAACGCATCAAAGTTTTTTTTTCACTAAAACAAGTACTGGTTAGACAAATTTCATGATGCAGTAATATGAACTAAACGACTGCACATCATTCTTACCTTCACCAATAATACAACAGCCAAGCTATCCACGTACCTTAGTGTATTTCTCTAATGAAATGCTCTCACTATATTAAGAGTTTGATACAGCTTTATTTATGGAATTTGTTCTGAATCTTTATAATAGGCAAAGGGATAGGTCAAACAATAATTTTCCTACCATTCCATTTTGATACAGTTTCACCTTCTACAATATATTCATCATAGTTTATGAAATAGCAACGTCACAATCTCTGCTGCAATGGTCTTTTCAGAACAAAAATAAAATACTATTGCAAGGAAGACATAGGAATGCTGTCCCATCTCTAATCTTTAAGGAAATTTAAAATTCAGTGTTCTGGAACGATGACAGCAATTCACTTTAAAATAGGAAGGGAAATCTAAACTGCACTTAGACATGCATTTAATCCTTTTAAAATAAAGTATTTTTCAACTCTTTGGTTTGTCTGATTTCAGCAGATATTGTTGGTAACAGCACAGTTTACAGAGGAACTATTTGTTCAGTCTCAGATCATAATATAGCTGTTTCCTTTTTGTATTACATTCCAAAGGTTCCTTCCCACAAAGTATATAATATTGTTGGTTTGTAAGCATCCATTTCAGTCAGTAAAATCATTTCTGTTGATACTGAATATATTTGTCAGCATAAATTTAAAAGTAAAGACAAAAGGATCAAAATTTGTGCCAATTTTGCACCTGGGGAATGTAGTCACAAAGATCACCATGTGTAACTAATTTACCACAAGTTCTTAAACAAGCAATCAGTGACCAATATGAATCCGTCACATATAGAGTTGGTACAGACATTGCTGAGTGACAAGATAAGTCAGGCAACACAAAAATTTGGTCCGGGGTGTAGTGGTATCATCATCAGGGTATATGACGTATGGTCTGGGAGTAATGGTATCATCATCAGGTTATATGACATATAACAAATATTAATATTTGAAGCAATAAAACATAAACAATACTTAATATTTTTAGTTACTGTAGGAAGTTGAAGTGCCCATCATTATAGTTATGTCACAAATGAAAACAAAAACACATGAAAGTAATAATTCTATGAATATTTCTTCATTTTTTTATGAAAATAAGATGCAAAAAATGGTTAAATAATGTTTATAAGATGCATCGTGGATGATCATTAATCCTTATCATTCATTTCTTCCATCACCGGTGAAGCTACGATATTGCTGCTTGCGATGACACCACTATCTGGGTGCAAATTAACTAGATGAACTAGATATTGTGTCTTGCGCAGTGTATCCCCGGACAAGACATGGTTGAAGCATGACATAGCGTATTTCCAGCCATATATGCGAGTCATAAGTTTGGCTATCTTTGTTTGACCTTGAAGGAGGGGCCCCAAGGTCAAATCCGACCACACCATAAGATTCCCAGCCCATGATTTCCTATAGGTTGGTTTACCATCCCAAACCTCTAGGACCAGTAATAAGCGAGTTATAAGAACTTTTAAGTTTGGCTATCCTTGTTTGACCTTGAAGGAGGGGCCCAAGGTCAAATCCAACCACATCAAAAGATTCTCAGCCCATGATTTCCTAAAGGTTGGTTTACCATCCCAAATCTCTCGGACCAATAATAAGTGAGTTATAAGCACTTTTAAAGTTTGGCTATCCTCATTTGACCTTGAAGGAGGGGCCCAAGGTCAAATCCAACCACACCAGAAAATTTCCAGTCCATGATTTTCCATAGGTTGGTTTACCATCCCAAACCTCTGGGACAAATAATAAGTGAGTTATAAGCACTATTAACTTTGGCTATCCTCATTTGACCTTGAAGGAGGGGGCCCAAGGTCAAATCCGACCACACCAAAAGATTCCCAGCCCATGATTTCCTATTGGTTGGTTTACCATCCCAAACCTCTAGGACCAAAAATAAGTGAGTTATAAGCACTTTTAAGTTTGGCTACATTCGTTTAACCTTGAAGGAAGGGCCCAAGGTCAAATCTGACCACACCAGAAGATTCCCAGCCCATGATTTCCTATGTGATAGTTTACCATCCCAAACTTCTACTACCAATAATAAACGAGTTATAAGTACTTTTAAGTTTTGTGTTATCTGCTGGATTCAAATCCAAGTGCACAGAGGTAAGAGTCACTGAAACACTACCAACACATTCCTAAGTCAATTTACACAACCAGTTACATGCTCAGATGAAACCTGAAGCAACTGGATCTTTGTGACCTGATTCCTGATCCAAAGCATGTGAACTAAATGTTTTTACTAAAGCAAAAATTTGACATTTGTGAGAAGCTTGACTTATTTAATCACATATGCAGGTGCATTGCAGTGGCTCTTCAATTCAAAAAATGTAATATAAATCTAGACAGAGGAAAGGAAATGTGTAATTTTAGACATGGAAAATAGCATCAGAGATGCCCGTACTCCATCACCTTGGGAAATCGTTTTCAACACCATGAGATATAGAAGTGGTGAAACAGTACAAAGATCTGGATACTTTTAGAGCAGTATCAATTATATAAAGCTCCAAATAATGTTTAAGTAGAGAAAATAACATCTCAGAGAAGAAAGTATATGTAGAGATAAGTATTAAAACAAGACAATTCAATAGTAATATAACAGCATTAATCAGTACACTAAAAATTATGAAGCTGTAAAATTTATTAATTCTAGAATAGCTGTCAATGGAAAAAGCACAATTATTTAAAAGTGCATATAATAATCAGTTGCAGCAATCCATATATCTTTGTCATAAGAGAATGATGTCTCAAATATGGCAGATGAACACACTTTGGCAGAGTTAAGGTCACAGCATGATGCACACCTACAACCCCTAACCAATGTTCCTACCAAGTGTCGCCCTTCTACACCTTATGGAATAAAAGAAATACCCCAGACAATATTTTAAAACTCATGGTGACTATGACAAGGTCAAAGGTCAAATCAAGGTCACACCATAACGTTGCACACACACCCCCCAACAATGTCCCTACCAAGTATCAACTTCCTACACCTTACGATTGCCGAGATCTAGCCCCAACAAGATTTTTTAGGTCAAGGTCACTACGGCAAGGTCAAAGGTCAAATCCAGGTCACACCATGACAATGCACACCTACACCCCCTAACCAATGTCCCTACCAAGTATCAACTTCCTACACCTTACGGTTACCGAGATATAGCCTAGACAAGATTTTATAGGTCACTACGGCAAGGTCAAATCAAGGTCAGACCATGATGCTGCACACCTACACCCCCTAACCAGTGTCCCATCCAAGTATGAAATTCCTACAACTTAGCCCGGACAAACTTTTTCCTGCCACACAACCGCCCACCCATCCAGACACCATGGGTGAAAACAATACCCCAACAGCCCTTTAGGGGTGTGGGGTAATAAAAGTGTTTACAATTTTCACACCAGCTCCTCCTAATTGAATTATCTAGATGCAATGTAATGTGAAAATATTTCTGTATATTGTCGCATATTTAACACAAAGGATACATTTCATTTTATGAACTCATCATCTGGATGACTTCTTGTTTCTAAACTACAAGGTTATATGTAAAGCGGGAGACTGGATAAGATTGCTGTTATTTATATAATTACATATTCAGATATGAAAGAACTCTCAGACTTGACCATTTTATAATGTCCATACATTATGAGGTTACCCCTCAAAAGAACATTAAGACTTTTTTTTACAAATCAATCTCCCTGATGACATTGTAAAGGAACCCCCTGTTTACTTCCCCATTTGAAGTTATGTTTGAAAGATTACTAATAAAACAGATTGTATAAAGTAAATAGAAATTGTACTGTTTTCTTGATTTTGTACTCAAACAGATCGGCACCATAATGTGTAGGGAGTACTACTCATTTGCCCAATTGAAATAATCACATCATTTACCTACATACTGATACATGCAATGAAACCTTAATGTGCTACTTGCCAGTCTAAAGTTCAACTAAAATCAATATAACAAGTAAACTCTATTTCATTGAGTACAACTATCTGATGAAATTCAGTGACTTAACTAAAAATAATACTAAGAAAATATGTAAGCATTTCATTGTGTAAAATGCAAGAGCTAGAAAATCTTGATTATCATATTAACCATTTTTTTCAGTTAATACAGTAGAACCTCTATTTTCTGACAATCCATTATTCAAATACTTTTATAAATTTTTCCACTCTCTCAGATTTGCACTTCCCTAATACTTCTCCTCTTGTACAAACCTTACACAATCACAATATTCACTCTCCCATTATGATCAAATAAAGGTCGCCACTGTATATTCTTATTCCATATGTGTATGAACTGTGTCGCATTAAAACAATAGCTACATTATCCTGTAACATACAGCCATGTGTCAAGGATGGAGAAATGGCAAAACATGAATGATTTTATCCCTGTAAATATTTGTCTCAACACCAACTGTCCAGTTAATATTATTCACTTAATACGGAGAGGCATTCTTGGGAGTAAATGCAGTACATATTTCCTAGGTTTGTGAATGTCGCCTTTTATTGCAACTTCTGAAATATCAACTGACATTTTATGACTAAACACAATATAACAACAAACAGACCCCAGTTTCACAAAGGTTCACCATGTAATGAGTAGGTTACTAAATACTAGAATTCTACCACATCTCTAACTGTTTCACCAAGACTGTAGTTAGTTTTACTAAATATTGTAATTAGTAGGTTCTTCTCACTAAAAGTCTTTGTATATCAGAAGTTAAATAGACCCTTTTATGGAGGGCCATGGTAACTCTAAGGGTACTAGGGTGTACATTTAGCAACACACCATCTTTTATACAGAGTGTACCTTTGAGAGACTGGGCCCTGTATTTTTATATTTGTACATTTTCGTGCATTGTACAGCCTATCAATGAATTAGGTGATGCTAGTTGGTATACAGTGATGGTTATTTATGGACACTACACATGTGATATTACACCAGTACTTTTCTCTGTTATATATATACTTTGGTATGGCCTTTTGAACGCCCACCACTTAGTTAACTTAATGACATCCTTTGATTACACATGAATATTCTTCTGTTAACAGTTTACCAACTCTCTGATTTTATTCAATCAACCAGGGTTGACATTTATGGACCATAATGAATATGGACTTTTTCTTTCACTATACAGGACATCGGTGTACTTTTTCCAGCTACTTCTGTGAATAATCTTCATCTGGCGTGGCCTCTTCAGCCTCTTCCTCCACTTCGGGGATGGAAGGGGAAGCGGTCTGACTCCTCAATATCAAGGCAGCATCAGGCTGCTCAATTAATGGGGCATCTGTGATACAAAAAACAAGAGAAACACGGGGTAAATTTCCAAACTGCAAGTTAAACAACTGGAAATAAAACTACCAAGGTTGCATCCAGCTGCTCATTTAACTCCGCATCAGTAACTGAAACAACCAACAGTATAAATCTCCGGATAACATATTAATACTGAAAATTTTTAATCTTCATTGTTTGACAGATTAATATAACACCATAAATATAGTTTTTAGATGCCGACCCATGCCTGTCCCTGGACTCTCCCTTCTTTTACCTAAGCGCATTAGAGGACTTGTATCAATTTTGCGCTATATAAATCCTACTATTATTATTATTATTATTAAAAATAAACAATTAACCAAAAGGATGCCTAATTTCAGTCATCTAGTCAAGGTGCATTCTTGCTTTCTCGACTGCACTGTGTACCCTACTATGCTCGAATAATTTAAAAATTATTTACTGGCAGGTAATATTTTGCATGGAGTGCTACGATTGAAAGAGATTTTCAAAAGTGGTTCGTAAAAATAAAACTCCAATAAAATTCAGACTTGTTTGGTTCAGTATTAACTATAAAATGTTTCAAAAAATGTACGAGACATAAATAGAACCAAAAATAGGCTGATTTCCTCCACATACTAAACTTGGTGAAGTTCAATGTCAAGTCAAATTTTACCTGGGAGTAATTCACATCAATTATCAGTACTTGTCACATCAAAGACTGAAACAATTAGCTTAATATGGTCACGAAGCAGCTGCCTGTATTAGCTGTTGATTACCGGGTTAACTATTTCCCATATATAGTATCTCTACAGAAATACTGAAACAGTCAGATATGAATATGCTGTGATTATAAACATTGCAAGAAGCTCGAAAAGTAGGAAATTCATGCAAATTTTTACATCTTACAAAATTAAAATCTTGTTATATATTTATTTATACATAAAACACTTCAAGTATATACCTTTTGAAGATTATATTGAGAAGTTGAACAATTGCAAAAGATGCAGTAAAATACCATGTGACACACAAGGAAACACTAAACTGGTCTAACAGTATTGGAGCCGGCTAGATAATTGGTAACCTTATATTTGATCACTATGGTAAATTCTGTCATCCATAGTCACACCCCCTATGTAACCCCTTTAGTATCTTGCTCATAAATATTGTCATTAATGATTAAGTGAATACAGCACACCTGGTACTCACCTTCTGTGGCCAGACTTGGGTTAGAGGAGGCCAGGCTGCCCGCTGCTGCCCTCTGTGAGTGGGCAAGTGAAGGATTAGATGCTCCCGAGTCGTAAGTGCCCAGAGTGACGGTGGTTGATGTATTGTCGCTGACATTCATCGTATCAATTGAGCCAAATGCATTGGACAGGCTGTCACCGGTCCTGGTGACAGAACTGTTGGTGGTGATAATTGAATTTCTATGGTGGTCTCTTTGGTGATCAGATGGAAAGGTTTCGCCCCTTATATATGTAGTTCCCCCTGGGTGGTGGCGTAGCCCATGGGCTAATGTGGGCAAGGGTCGGTATTCTCCTCGAGAACGCCCAGAACTGCGACTAGAGTCGCTGTTGTAACGATGTAGCCGCCCATTACTACCTCCACCACCATGGATGCCGTGGCTTCTTGTGGCTTCCTCATAACTTGGAAGAACCACCTGTACTCCATCAGCAAACGCTATCAGGGCCACCCGGTCATGCTCGTCTAAGGTAGGAATTATCCTGGCTTCATGTACATGTTCATAGCCATCAGGGATAACAGTGCCAGGTATACGCTGGGAGTAGTGGGAGTGACGAGGCTTATGCCTCCGCTGAAAGATGACGATGATAATGACCACCAGGAGGAGACCGAGGATGGTGGAGGAGGTGACAATAACAATGGTGAGGGTGCTTGAAGTCAACTCTAAGGAGTCTGCAGTGGCTCCCTCAATGACTGGGTAGAAAAACAACACAGCAGGTAAAGCATTATGTTTTTCACAGCATAAATCACTTTAGTAGACTGAAATAAATTGGGGTGATAGAAAAATGTATAGTAGGAGTGGCAGTTGAATGGTACTGAATTTTCTGTGTCAGTGTTATACGAATGTCTGGTTCAAGGAATTATAGCTCATTTACAAATGAATTGAAATAGTCCAGCAAAATGAACACACACTAAAAACATAAAAAATATATATTAACAAATGCATACTATGCTGTTTTAAAAGCTGCTTTGCTTTCTAAAGTGGTAATGACAATGACTCCTGCTTTTCAAACAGCTGTATTATCATTAGCATTCTATTTCTACTTGTACTCAAAGAGTAAGAACAAGAAAAGTCTGGGCCCAGTTTCACAAAGGCCTACTATCTCCTTAGTAGGCTGCTAAGTCCTAGTAGTCTACTAAGCCTATATTATCTGTTTCACCCAGATGGTTTTTTACTGCGGTAATTGGTAGGTTTTCCTCACTAGAAGCCCTGCTGTCTCAGGAACTTGATAGGTCCCAAGTATCAGCACAGTGGAACACTTTTGTAGTGGCTACTATGGGCCTACTAAGATCTATATTTAATAGCATACTATCTTCTATATTTAGTAGGCCTTTGTGAAACTGGGCCCTGAATTTTATAACACACTACTTACCCTTGGTACAGGTGGGTTTGACCTCACTCCACACCCCTCCATTCTTACAAGTCATCAGTGTTACAGCCCCTGAATGTACCTCATACCCCTTGTTGCATAGGTAGTGAACATTGGTACCCACCTGAAACAAGTATCAAGGAGTTTATGTCAAATATATTTTTAACAAAAGTGTTTGCACGAATGGCAACAGAAAGCTACATGAAAAAATATTCTTTGCAAAACATTTTGAGATATAATTGAGATATAAAGTGGTACCCTGCCACTGGATATATGCATATGCATTTACAATTGCCTCCCCCCCCCCCCCCCCCCCCCCCCCCAAGTCTCTTACAATCTGTAAGTTACTGGTTAAAGATGAAAACAAATATAGTATCATATGATGTCCAACATGCTGTCAATTTTCTACAATCCTTTGTTTAATCTTACTTTTTGATTTTTAAGATGTGAATCATCTTGACAATCATTTTGACACTGTCAATAAAAGACATACGCAAAAAGGTTCTTACTTTAAACATGTTACAATGGTTAGGGTCGCACATGTAGAAGCCATGTTCTATTGGCTCAGGTTCACTGCAGTAGCCATCTAAAATTACAGTGACATACCATCCATATAGTTCACAGACTGCATAAAGAGGACAAGCTGTACCCCAAAAAAATCAATGGATAAATGCAGGTAAACATATATAGGTGGCAAATGATGGTTGTAACATCTTCTTTAAATCTTAAACTTCCGCCTTCTACCTTTAGCTACCTTCCGTGCATTTGTTCTTGCCACGGAAATTTTGGTTATGTTCAAAACTTCAGTCTTGTTATTGAAAATAGCTTCTGACTGCCTCACACTGATGTAAAGCTGAACTTTTGTTGTATTTTTCCAAGATCAAGGTTGTCTCCTTACGTGAATTTCGACCTCAAATCCCCGCCTTACACTACCACACAGATGAGATGGGAGGCTTTAGCAACAAAGTGTAAAAAAGAAAAAAGAAACAGAAAAATGTTATCTTAACAAAAATTAAACATCCCTACAAGCATAAATGTAATATCATTGAAGAAGCAAAAAATGCAAAGACAGAATTCTGTATACTTTGCAGATACTGAAGACATGACAATATAAAACATTCCAGTGCTTGACTGTGCATTTTAATATAGAAAGTCCAAAAGTTGTTTACCTTTCTTCTGTATATTTAAAGGTCATAGGAAGCATTTTTCACAAAAATTGTAAATTTAACTTATTTCAATAGACAAACAACCTATAAGAATGAAAATGTGGTTTATTTTAAGAAATATATAATACAAGAGCCATAACTAGCATTAGAAAAAAATAAATATAACAAAGTGGAGTAAAAAGCCGACATTGTTTTTCTCGTAGTAAATGATTGATGACATCACAGGTTCATAACAAAGTTCTGTTTAGTTGGAGATATTATGTTTATATTTACAAACTTAAGGAAGATAACGTGTTTCTTTGAAGATTTAAGTTTTGCCAGAAAGTTTCACCTCATTTTTAACCACTAACAGTTATAACAAACACAGGAGAAAAAATATAACTAGAGATTGCGTCTCGACGCAGTGTATCCCCGGACGGGACATAGTTAAGGCGTGAATGTGTCGGGCTTGAGCCTGTTTCCTGGAGCACCAGGTCAGGATTCTCCATAGTACCAGATTACTTCCAAAAGCTAATCACTAGTTGTTTCACTTATATCTGTCTTTAAAAATTACATTTCATGGATCCAGAAGATCCATATAGTGATCCGGATCACTTCCAAAACTCAATCATTTCATCCTTTTACCTTTTCAGACATATTCTAAAAATTTCATCGAAATCCATCCATAAGTTTTTGAGTTATCTTGTACACAGACACATCTGGCAGCCTGGATCCACATGATCCAGATAGTGATCCAGATTACTCCCAAAATCTAATCACTTGTTCTTTGTCCCATTTAAGACATTTCCTGAAAATTTCATAAAAATCCATTCATGACTTTCTGAGCTATTTGTCTTTAAAAATTACATTCACGGATCCAGAAGATCCAGATAGTGGTCCAGATCACTCGCAAAATTGAACCATTTCTTCCTTTTACCACTTCTTCCTTTTACCATTTGTAACATATCCTGAAAATAGTAAAATCCATTCCAAGATTATGTGCAAGCCTGGATCCAGATGATCCAGATCACTCCAAAAATGTATTCACTTGTTCCTTGTACCATTTAGGCCATTTGCTGAAACAATCCATCCATAACTTTTTGAGGTATCTGTCTTAAAAAGTTACATTTCATGGATCCAGAAGATCCATATAGTGATCCGGATCACTTCCAAAATTCAATCATTTCATCCTTTTACCACTTCTTCCTTTTGCTATTTGTAACATAGCCTAAAAATATCATCAAAATTCATCGTGAAATCATGTTGCAGGCTCGATCCAGATGATCCAGACGGTGATCCAGATCATTCCAAAAGTATAATCACTTGTTCCTTGTACCATTTAGGTCATTTGCTGAAAATGTCATCACAATCCATCCATAACTTTTTGAGGTATGTCTTATTACATTTCACGGATCCAGAAGATCCATACAGTGATCCGGATCACTTCCAAAATTCAGTTATTTCATCCTTTTACCTTTTCAGACATATCCTGAAAATTTCATCAAAATCCGTCCATAAGTTTTTTTGCTACAATGTACACAAACACATCTGGCAACCTGGATCCAGATGATCCAGATCACTCCCCAAATCTAATCACTTGTTCCTCGCACCATTTAGGTCATTTGCTGAAAATGTCATCACAATCCATCCATAACTTTTTGAGGTATCTGTATTATTACATTTCATGGATCCAGAAGATCCATATAGTGATCCGGATCACTTCCAAAATTCAGCCATTTCATCCTTTTACCTTTTTAGACATATCCTGAAAATTTCATCAAAATCCGTCCATAAGTTTTTTTGCTACAATGTACACAAACACATCTGGCAACCTGGATCCAGATGATCCAGACAGTGATCCAGATCACTCCCCAAATCTAATCACTTGTTCCTCGCACCATTTAGGTCATTTGCTGAAAATGTCATCACAATCCATCCATAACTTTTTGAGGTATCTGTCTTATTACATTTCATGGATCCAGAAGATCCATATCGTGATCCGGATCACTTCCAAAATTCAGCCATTTCATCCTTTTACCTTTTCAGACATATCCTGAAAATTTCATCAAAATCCGTCCATAAGTTTTTTAGCTACAATGTACACAAACACATCTGCAACCTGGATCCAGATGATCCAGACAGTGATCCAGATCACTCCCCAAATCTAATCACTTGTTCCTCGCACCATTTAGGCCATTTGCTGAAAATGTCATCACAATCCATCCATAACTTTTTGAGGTATCTGTCTTTAAAAATTACATTTCATGGATCCAGAAGATCCATATAGTGATCCGGATCACTTCTAAAATTCAACCATTTCATCTTTTTACCTTTTCAGACATATCCTGAAAATTTCATCAAAATCCGTTCATAAGTTTTTGAGCTATATTGTACACAAACACATCTGGCAGTCTGGATCCAGATGATCCAGACAGTGATCCGGATCACTCCCAAAATCTAATCACTTGTTCCTCGTCCCAATAAGGACATCTCCTGAAAATTTCATCAAAATGCACCCATAACTTTTTGAGCTATCTGTGTTTAAAAATTAAATTTCATGGATCCAGAAGATCCAGACAGTGATCCGGATCACTCCCAAAATTTAATCACATCTTCCTTTTACCAATTTGGACATATCCTGAAAATTTTATCAAAATCCGTCTGTCAGTTTTTGAGTTATCTTGTTTACAAACAAACAAACAAATAGAGGGCCCAAAATGACCCTCGGTCAGGTACTTTGGCGGTCAGTGGATGACCTTCAACGAAGATCTGTAACCGGTCAGCCTGGACGCTGGTACTCCGGCATGTACTCAACCTCAAAAGCCATTTTCAATAGTTTCCACGCAATGTAGTCAGCATTAAGTGTGAAAATATCTCCAAATATGCCAAAAATGACCCTTGGTCAGGTACTTTGGCGGTCAGTGGATGACCTTAAATGAAGATCTGTAACCAGTAAACCTGGATGGCAGAAGTCCATCATGTACTCAACCTCCAAAGCCATTTTCAATAGTTTCCATGCAATATAGTCAGCGTTAAGTGTGAAAATATCTCCAAAAAGGCCAAAAATGCCCCTCGGTCAAGTACTTTGGCGGTCAGTGGATGACCTTCAATGAAGAGCTTCAAGGTCAAATTTCTGCATGCTTATAGAGGACATTTATATGTATTATATATACCAGCCATAGGATGATCTAACTTTCTGTCTTGGAGAACTGGGCCAAAATGTGCAAAAATGGCCAAAATCTGACCTTTAAGTGGCCACCAGTGACCTTGAGATTGAAGGTCAAGGTCACAAAACAATAGCGTTCGTGGCATTGCCCATATATACCCACATACCAAATTTGAAAGTTCTAACTAAAATATTTTTTAAGTTATCGCGTCCAAAAGGAAATGTCTGCGGCGGCGGAGGCGGCGTGACCGTACTGAATCCTAAGTAGTATCCCCGACTTTCGTCCGGGGATACAAATACGCTTGTCTTCGAATGCAGAAAGTGTAAATATCTGTGAGATATTGCCTCCTCCCATTTTTTCAAGGTTTTTAAACTGTGATGGGATAGTAGCCTTTCACAAGTTAGATATTTACACAAAAAACTAAAACTCTGTTGACAAATTCAAAAGTTGTCATTAAAATGTACTGGATACTGACTTTTGCCTTTAATCACCGGTACTTCTATCAACAAGATAAGGTATGATGTAAAGTAAAATCAAAATATAAAATTTATTTTCATTTGCATAAATCATTTATAAAAATAGCATCAGAGATGCCCGTACCCCACAGCCTAGGGAAATATTTTTAACACCATGAGATAAAGAATTACTGTATCAGTACAAAGTTCAGGATACTTTCAGAGCACTGTCAGTTATATAAAGGTCCAAACAATGTTTAAATAGAGAAAATAATGTCTAAGAGAAAGATAATGCATGTACTCTTTATCGGCATGACCGAATTATGGTTTAGATGTTTTGAATATTACCATGCATACAGATGTGGTAATAAATTCAATGAATGCTTATGTGTGGTGTTGGAGCAAAATCTGTGGCTCACTTGATGAAATTCCATCTGTTACAATTCGAAGTTGTAAAAGTAAAATTCTTAAGGAATTCTAATATGACTTTAACAGTGCTTAATCTGCATCAAAAGACAGACCCAAAGGTGCAAAAAGATTTTAAAGGTCAAGGTCACTACGACAAGGTCAAAGGTCAAATCAAGGTCACACCATGATACTGCACACCTACAACCCCTAACCAATGTCCCTACCAAGTATCAACTTCCTACTACTCACAGTTTCCGAGATATAGCCCAGACAAGATTTTATAGGTTAAGGTCACTATGGCAAGGTCAAAGGTCAAATCCTGGTCAGACCATGACGTTGCACACCTACACCCCCTAACCAATGTCCCTACCAAGTATCAACTTCACACACCTTACGGTTTCTGAGATATAGGTCAAGGTCACTACGGCAAGGTCAAAGGTCAAACCAAGGTCACACCATGATGCTGCACACCTACACCCCCTAACCAATGTGCCTACCACGTATCAACTTCTTACACCTTACGGTTTCCGAGATATAGCCCGGACAAGATTTTCAAACTCAAGGTCACTACAGCAAAGTCAAAGGTCAAATCAAAGTCAGACCATGATGTTGCACACCTACACATCCTAACCAATGTCCCTACCAAGTATCAACTTCCTACACCTTATGGTTTCTGAGATACAGCCTGGACAAACTTTTTCCCACCCGCCCATCCGGACACCATGGGTGAAAACAATACCCCGACAGCCCTTAAGGGCTGTGGGGTAAAAATCATTTTAGTCAAATTTATTAAATTTATTCTGAAAGAATCCTTATAGTTCTAACATTGATATTATCAGTTCATGAAATAATTCAGTATACAATGGGTTTTCCTTAAGACAGTAGTTCAGTACTTTTGACCTTAAGTTTGGATAATTTTAAGTTTTGGAAATTAGTTGGTAACACTTTCTTCTCAATTTAAGCCTTTGTTGAGACCGGGAAAAAGGAAATGTGTTTGGGGGGAAATATTATCCACAGTATACACTGTAGATGGCTAGACACATTATGTATACTGTGAAAGTATTGTTACAGTTTTGGTGGGAAAGTTCTGAACTAATTTGGGGAACATATAGGATTATCCTTGTTTGAGGCCCAGTCCTAAAGACATTTATGTTGTATTTATTTCATCTCCTAGCAATAATTAGTTCTCAAAATTGAAAAAGTAACTATCAAACTTCATCTCAGAGTTGAACCTGGTTGACTGCATGATTTGTGAATTTTATCCAACTTGCTTCCTACCTCTCTAAATAATCTTTTATCTGAAACAACTATAAAAGATGTTCTCAAGGCTATTTCAGAATTTACTGTGGCAGACTGGTGTCTTATAAACAAATAAACTTCACAAAAACAGAAAATGCTTTTAAATATATATGTATGTATTAAAAGCCTTACGAAAATGATAGTTTGTTTACATTGTCCTGAACCTATGACGTCAAGGCTAGTACCTTTTACGGGAGTTATCGAGTGAAAAATAATGGCGACAGTTGTAAAAATCTTGAAAAAACCTGCAGAAAGTGAATGAATATTCCACGTAACCTTGTCCAGACACATCTTATTTTTACAGAAATTGAACTTTCATATGTATATGTAATTATTAAAGAATGATCTAAAAATGCTTCCTATGACCTTTAACATATTAGTGGAAAGATGAAATATTATAAAAACAATCTGATTAGATTACTGATTTGGCATTGACTGTTCTGCATTGGCGGCCTCTACACATTTCTAATACTGACGCATCCCTAGTTTCAATAAAACACTGACAGTTCACCTTTAGGCAGACACTTTGGCGCATATTCGCTCCAGTATCCGGTCTCCTGACACTCCATGAAGCTCTGGCCTATGGCTTTGTAGTCCTTTTCACATTCATACTGGACACGAGACCCGATACGGAAGTCTGGATATATACTGTGGATTACCCAGTTACCATGGGGTATATCCATTGGAGGGTCACACGCAGTTCTTCTCTCTGCAAGATAATGTCAAGTGTATTTTCACTAGCAATTCAACAACTGAATCAGGGTGTGCCCCCCCAGCAAGTAAAAGATGTTGCCATGGACTGAATTCAAACCCACAACCTCAACTTTCAAAGTTCAAACTGTAAACACATTTGAGTAGTGTTTGAAGACGGTAAACCAGAAACCTATTTGCAGACCGAAAGACACTGATCCGGTTAAGTTCTGTTTTCTTCGAATCAAAACCGGTTTAATCAAACATTCATTATTTTATCATAATTTTACCAAAATATTCAACAGCAGCAAACATTTCACGGTATTATAATATTCTATTAATATATCAGACGTTTTGTCTTCAAAAGTCTGCACAATGCATATCACAGTTCATGTTTATAGCGAGTTACATCTCATGTATGTATTTGAAAATTATGTCTTGGCGTTTACTAAATCAACAGCATCAACAGTTTGTCGCTTTTGGTAACCAGTTCTAAAATTCACATTCAAAGACAACACTACAATAGAAATTGCCAAATCTCACAATCCAGGAACAGTGTTAACGTTAAATGTACAAAGTGGGAATGATGCATTGCTACCAATAGCAATAAACAATTTTATTTTGAGAAAATTGTTTTGCAACAAAAAGCAGAATGAAAGATCTCTACAAAAACAGATTACGACAATATTTTGAAACGAACCACTGCTGCAATAATTTTCTTCCACCTGGTATTAAGCAGAAATGGGGGTAGTCTGACCATCAAAAAGGGTTCAAAGCCCAAGGAGCAATAATAAGGCAAATAAAAGGCCTTTTCAATGCAATGACCCAAATGAACCTTGAAGCACGGGTCAAAGGTCAAATTTCACACTTGGAAAAACATTCGCAGGATATGATTTCCTACAGGTTGTTTTCACATTTGAAGTTTTATAACCAACAAGAATTGCATCAATCTGACGCAGTGCATCCCCAGATGGGACAGTGTATAATCTAACATATAGAGAATTCAACCATTCATAAATGAGACATTTTTGATTTCCGCCAAAATTCAAGATAGCGGCCAGAATTAGGAAAAGCAAAAATTTCTCAGAGAAACTATATCGTGGATCTCTGGTACAAAAAGGGTCTAAAATGTGCTGAAAATCTCTATCTGTAACAATTTTTGAAATAATTGACATTTTTGATTTCGGCTAAAATTCAGGATGGCGACCGGAATTCAGAAAAGGCAAAAATTTATCAGCGACATTACATGCAGGGTATACAGTAACCAAAAGGTAAAAAATTTCCTTAAAATGGCTCTACTGTAATGGTTTTTGAGATAACCAACATTTTTGATTTCCACAAAAAATTCAAGATAGCCAGAATTCAAAAAAGGTAAAAATTTTCACAGGCATTATATGCAGGGCTATAGTGCCCAAACGGTCCAAAATTTACTCAAAAACAGTTAACATAATCTATATTTTCCAGTTCTGGCAAAATTCAAGATGGCAGCCAAAATTCGGAAAATTTACATTTTTTCAGAGGCATTAAATACAGAGTCCAAAATTAGCTCTAAATCACTCTATCTCTAATGGTTTTTGAAATAACCAAGTTTCGATTTTTGCCAAAAATCAAGATGGCGGCCAGAATTCGGAAAAGGTAAAAATTTTTCAGAGGCATTCTATGCAGGGGTTTATACTACCCAAATTTGCTCAAAAACAGTTTTTGCGATAATCTACATTTTCAATTTCCGCCAAAATTCAAGCTGGCAGCAGAGGCATTATATCCCGGAGCTATAGTACGAAAAAAGTAGGTGAATGACATACTTCAACGAAATACTCTAAAGACAACACTTTTCAAGTTGTAAATGACTTACTCAACAGTGAGAACCTAAAAGTAGCTACCTATGCAATGACCTACAGGCCTGCAATTTACCAGTTATAGCTGACCCAAAAGTAGGTGATGACATATTGCAACAAAATACTCTAAATGCAATAGTTTTCAAGTTACAAGTGATTTACTCAGTGGAGAATCTCAAAACAGCTATTGCTCAGCTCTGCAATGAGCTACAGGTCTGCAATTTTACTATCTCATATGTAACCCAAAGTAGGTGAATATGATATTTATACGAAATACTCTAAACGCAAAAGTTTTCAAGTTACAATTGGTTTCCTCAACAGTGAGAGCCTAAAGGTAGCTCTTGCACAGCTGTGCAATGATCTCCAGGTTTGAAATTTTACTATGTTATAGCTGACCCAAAAGTAGGTGAACAACACATGGGGAAAGGAATAGGCTAAGTGCAGTAATATTGAAGATATAAGACATTTACTCTTTCAATAATGTAGCTAAAATTAAGGTGATAGCTGTTACTCACTTTGCTTTAGGCGAAAGTCCAAGACATTTAAAAAATTTTGAGAGGCATAAAAATCTATTAGGACAAGTAATTTACAAACAAAAAAAAGTAAATGCAGTAGTTTTAAAGAAATCTGTGTGACACACGTACAGATGGATGCATGCATGGACAAAGCATGGATGAACACACAGGATGCATTTCATATTCTCCCTCCCAGGCCAAAGCCTGGCAGGAGATAATAATAAGAGATTGTGAAACAACAAAAGTGTAAGTCCTTAATGACGGTTGCTTTGACTGAAAATAATGTTTTGATCTTCGCACACAATTTCACCACTACTTACTGCACACCGGCATAGTGCCAGACCACAGTCCCTGCTGACATCTGAGCGACGACATGTTCTTATCCTTCATCCGGTAGCCGTTATCACAGAAGTAGTAGGCTTTTGTACCCTCACTGCTTCTCCCTGATGCTATCATGTTATTTTGTCCAAAGAAGTTATAGTCCCCGTGAGGTATGGTAGGCGGATCGCTACATCCTGGGACACAACTTGGTAGATCTCCCGCCCATAATGAAGATATACAGGTACGGGACGGGTTGCCATAGAGGGTATAACCACCATCACAGGTGTACACAACCTTAGTACCTTCCAAGTACATGTTGTCACCTCCATTGGTGTCACTACTACCAATGGAGTAATAGCCATTTTCTACTGGTTCTGGATGGCCGCATAAACTGGAATTTTGCTTCAGAATACACCTAGGTTTGGGGCCTTGCAACACTCCACCGATACATACATTTTCCTCATTCTCCAGCCTGCAAAGACAATGAGGTCTTTTCAAAATGAAAAGTTAAACTGCGTACTGGAATCCGGGTAATGCCTAGAACTCATTTTCAGTCATTACATGCATTTCACGAAATGATGTTTATTCATTATGTGTAATGCCTGGTTACACAGACTGCCTCTAACATATATACTGTAATAACAATTTAAAATTCACAAAAGCAGACAAGTTGGAAAATAGGCACTTGGCAAAAATTAAATCTTTTGAGAACTGAAATATAAACCGATTCTTGAATATGACCTCATGTTAACTTAAAATCAATCTACCTGTAAGACTTCCCAGATAGGTTTTTTCTGAATTTTTTGTTTAAAATCCAAGGACTTAGGTTAAGCTTCATTTTAAAATTGCACTATCTCTTATTGTTGTAAAAATATTCACAATTTTCAAAATTAGTATAAAGTTACACAAATTCCCCCAAAACAAAAAGTTTCAACCTTTAATATAGTAAGTGGGTTAAAACCAGAACATAGTCTTTTTCAGTATCTCTAAATCCAAATGGTTTTGCAAGCTTTAAATCTGTGCGTCAACTCCGTAAATCTCAGGGTCTTAATATTATAACAAAGCCAAGGTCACAAGACAAATCATTGTTGATACAAAAATAACAAAAACAAAGTATTGTATATAACTTCTTGTACTATTAATGACAAAATTATATAACAAATGTATTATCCCATAACAAAATACAAAACCTTATTACACCCCACCCCAGAAAAAAACATTATGTCTGTCAAAACAAAGTTTATTCTGTGTCCTGTCTTCAGCTCCGGTATACTGTGGATCTTAAACTTTCCTTTGCATTGCTTAGCAATAAACATAGTTAAATTAACTTACATGTATCCAGTGTTACAGTAATAGAAGACTTTTGCTCCTTCAGGTACATAGCCCAGTCCTACATCAGATGATACACTGAAATATCCGTGGGTTATAGCAATGGGTAGATTGCAATGTTGTGCTGAAAGAGATCACAAAATATATAACATCAGATAATGTATGTTCATACATCAGCCTTGTATATACTTTAAATGATTTACATTTCTTTTTCACTAATAGCACAAACAATTTTCTAAATTTGATCATGATTTTGTTTGTCAATAATAATTCACAACCTGGATTTTGAGATAACAGGGCAAAGGTCATTTGAATGTGGGTTTGGAGGACCAAACATTTAATTCCACTTACACAAGCTCTATTTTCATGGGTGTGACTGTTAACATAATTGTGGACGTAATTTTCTTGACATCTTCCTCTCAGAATGGGTGTCTACTTGTTTACTATTAAAAAGACACAACGTTAGCTTACCCAAGTTTCAAAACTTTTGAGGCCGTAAATGCCAGTTATACTTAAGTCCACATTTGCCTTCACAGTGGTCAGGTAGTATCTACAATATCTTTGTCTTCACAATCGCCATGTTCTATTTATCTTGCCTTTGCCTGGACAATGGTCAGGCTGCAGCTCAAAGATCAATTTAAGCTAGCCTTACTCTGGGCAATGGTGAGGCAGTGATTACCACCGTCTCTCAATCTCACCTTTCCCTGGACAGTGGTCCGGCAGCAGCTGCCAAGTGCCGTCATTATGACACATGATAGTGGGAGTGCGGGGTTCTCCCACTACACACCGCACTGGTGCCTCTTCCCCAGGCATGTAACCCCCGGGTTTACTCATCACTTGACCACCGCTGACCATTGGCAGAGCACAGCTGCCTATTCCTATACAATGTCAAATAAAAACTATCTGAAAGATATAACAAAAATGTTGCCAAAAGAATAAAATTATTTATACTGCAGAAAACTGATATGAATCCTTTAATGCAGAAAAAGGGAGAGCCCTACACTGAGCAGAGGTGATTACCTAGCAAGCACCCGCTAGGGTGGGGCGACTATGGGGTAGGGTATACAAGTTTGAATAGGTAGGCCTTTAATGGGCTCCTGTACCCAAATATGGTCTGCTGTGATTGGGCATTGAGTGGAAACCCCTTCCCTTTCCACTGGTGCAGCCATGGCAAAGCCATGCCTACCAATTGCCTTTTTGGGACAGATCGAGGAAACTGATAGCCCATATGCGTGAGTCAGACTGTTACATTAAAGATGAACTGAACTGATGGGAATAGAACCACGGAAAAAAATGCAGAATTTCAAAACCATGAAGGTACGGACAGCTGCTGAATAACTACAAATGGGAAGATTATATCACGAGAGGACCACTTCAGACAACCGGAAGGGTTTGGGTTCCTTATTGATTCTTTTTGTGACACAACAAATCATAGCAGTATGTGCAAAACTGTGTTAAAAACATTAACTTGTCAACAACACATTGACATTGACTGTAAATATAATGGAATACAATAGCTTAAAATTCTTAGTAAAACTGCAAAGAAAGAAAACAACCTCTTTATATACAATATTCATATGAAAATATTTGCAAAGCCTGTAGAAAAATTTTCAGCATGGAAATAAAGTTTCTTTTGTTGCACTTAACTGCACCTTAGTTGAACATATTACATTGTTCCAGAATCATAGAATAAAAATAATTTTGAAACAAAATCACTGTGGTCTGATACTGTCCAACTTGTGTAGTTGGGTAAAGTGAATACAAAATAGAGCTTTTCTGTAAAAGAAGGAATCTTGAGCCAAACTAATCACAATCGGTGCTACATATATTACTTTATGGATAATAATTTAAAAATAAAGGACCTTAAAACGCTTAAACACTGTCAAACTTACTTTCACAAGTTGGCAAGTCTTCATTTCCCAAGATATCAATCCATTTACCACCTTTTTGACAAAGCAAATGAATGGTACTGGACTTTGAATGTAAAAACCTGTATAAAGAAAACAGTAGCACATACAATTCCTAACTTCACTATATACTTTTTTTAAAACTTCAACAGGTGTGATACAAATCAAAATATAAAAATTTTCTGATTACTGTATTGTATTGGATATTTAGAGTGTGCACAATATCTCTTTTTAACTAGAGGACTCAAGGCATTATTTGACCTATCACAAATGTACAAGTACAGCCCAGAGTCTTGCCACCGACGCTCCCCTAGTAACTGAAAGACAGAGGCTCAGTAATGGCCATTTTCCAATATCACTGAAATTCTTTATAGTTAAGTTACACTGACCCAAAGGAAACTTTTACATTGTGATCATGGTGCTAATAAAACACTGGTCAATTATTATTTAATTTGTGACTGATCAGACACATTTGAAAAATCAAGGTTCCTACATTGAAGTTTTTTGTGACATACAGATGACCATTGTATGAACTACATTGCCATATACCTGAAGCCATTTTCACATACAACTTCTGCAGTTTCTTCAGCAAAAAAAGTACTGTTTTTACCAACTACACGACCATTCTCCAACAAAGGCCCATCACAGTCTGGTTCTGGAAATAGAGCCATGAAAACCAAAAATTAAATAAAATTTTTAAAAGGATAAAATCTAATACATTACATTGCTTTCATTAATTTTCTTTTTTCATTAGTGATGGTCTTTATTATATCCCCAGACGAAAGTCGGGGATATATTGGATTCAGGTCCGTCGCGCCGCCGCCGCCGCCGTAGAAATTTCCTTGTGGACGCGATAACTCAAAAACAAATTAATATTTTTTTTTCAAACTTGGTACACATGTTAAGGGTGCCCAAAGGAAGATCCCTATTTTAAGGTGACCTTAAACTCCCAGTAAAAAAGAACTTATGGCCACCTTAAGGTCAGAAATTGGACTTTTGGCCACTTAGAGCCCTGTAGGTCACAAACTATGATGCTCAGCTGGCTGAAATTTTACCTGACAACACATTAATATGTTCTTAGTACATGTGCCGAAAATCACGACTTTAAGTTGAGGAGAAAATTGTCCTTGAGGCCCATAAATACCCCCACTTAGGGATTTTTTGCTATACTTTTCACATATTTTGCCCTATAATTTGGAAGTGGTAATTCTGATGAGTCTCAAACTGCGCTAGGTATAACTTTGATATGTAATCCTTGTCTGTAGAAAATTTTAGGGCTGTAGGTTTACCCAAAGGGGTCGACTTAAGATCTCAAAAGTGCCCACAGAGACCCAATTTATGCACTTTTTGCCACTTTCAAGCACTGTAGCTTTCAAACTATGTCTCTCATCTAAGTTAAATATCATCTGGGAATATATCTATGTGTTTTCTTATATGTGCCCCAACATTTAGGCCTTTAATGGACAGTTAACCTGTGTATCAGGACCATAAACACCCACCCGAGTGACCCTTATAAGACATTTTTCACATCTTTTTCCCTGTAACTTGGAAATGGTAAGTCTGAGAAGTTTCAAACTGTATTAGATATATATTCTGTGTGTAATCTTAGTATGTAACAGATTTTAAGTCTGAAGCTTTAATTTTGAAGGTCAAATTGAGGTCTCTAAAAGGCTCCCAAAGACCCAATATTTGGACTTTTTGCTACTTTTAAGCCCTGTGACTGTCAAACTATGTGACTGATAGAGCTCAAATCCTATCTGGGAAGATATTAGTATGTTATTTATATATGTGCCAAAAATTAAGGCTTTAAGAAGACATTTAACCTGTGTATGAGGACCATAAATCCCCACCCGAGTGACCATTTTTAGACATTTTTCACATATTTTGCCCTGTAACTTGGAAATGGTAAGTCTAAGAAGTTTCAAACTGTATTAGATGCATATTCTATGTGTAATCTTAGTATGTGACAAATTTTAAGTCTGAAGCTTTAATTTGAAGGCCACATTTAGGTCTCTAGAAGGCCCCATAAAGACCCAGTATTTGGACTTTTTGCCAATTTTAAGGCCTGTGACTGTTAAACTATGTGACTGATAGAGCTGAAATCTCATCTGGGAATACATTATTATGTTCTTTTTACATGTGCCAAAAATCAAGGCTTCAAGTAGACATTTAACCTGTGTATGAGGACCTTAAACACCCACCTGAGTGACCCTTTTAAGACATTTTTCACATATTTTGCTCTGTAACTTGGAAATGGTAAGTCTGAGAAGTTTCAAACTTTATTAGATACATATTCTATGTGTAATCTTAGTATGTAACAAATTTTAAGTCTGAAGCTTTAATTTGAAAGCCACATCGAGATCTCTAAAAGGCCCACAGAGACCCAATATTTGGACTTTTTGCCACCTTTAAGCCCTGTGACTGTTAAACTATGTGATTGATGGAGCTGAAATCCCATCTGGGAATGCATTATTATGTCCTTTTTACATATGGCGAAAATCAAGGTTTTTAGTAGACATTTAACCTGTGTATGAGGGCCATAGACACTCGCCCAAGTGCCTTTTTGGACATTTTTTCCGTATTTTGCCCTGTTATTTGGAAATGCTTAGTGTGACAAGTCTTAAACTGTATTATATATAATTTTTGTTTGTTATGTATGTCCCCCAAAAACTTTCAGATCTGTAGTTTAATTGCTAAGGTCTCTTTAACAATTGTAAAATGCCCACAGAAACCCAATTTATGGACATTATGCCACTTTAAAGCCCAGTAACTGTCAAATTATGTGGGTTATAGAGCTGAAATCTTTGAATTTTTAAAAGGAAATGCCTGTCTATTTAAATTTTGAATATTAATAATGTTATGGCTATCTTAGTCTTTTAAGAACTTATTTTTGTGTGTTATACCTCTGCTTGCTGAGTTTTTAACTTTTTAAAATGAAACTGGTTAAACGCCGGTTAAACATATTCAAGTAGACAAAATGGACACTTTAAGTGAGCTTTAAGTCCCAATATTAATGAAATTATATCCGTATGTAGTAAAACTAGGGGATTTTTAACCCTCAACTAGCCCAGTTTTATTCAACTTGCCTCAGTTAATTTTGACACAGCTCCTACAGTTATGAACTCATTTCAGTTGATAATCACATACTTAAAATTCTCAATTCTTTTTGTATTTGAGTACCCCTTTTATATAGATTGTTTGTTTACCATTTATGCTGTAGCACTCCATCTCTTTGAGAGAACATGTAAACTGTGTAAAAAAGATGTAGAAGATGAGATACATTTTGTTTGTGTTTGTCCAGCTTTAGAGCTGATTCGTATGAAATATTTCAAAATTTTAAATATAGATAAATCTGAATTATTAATAGATCAATTATCAAGGGTATTAACTCATATGAATGTCAATATGGTTATTAATTTTATTTTTGATTTGTGGCAAGAAAGAAAAAGTAAATTATATTGTTAATTTTTATGTATTGAATTGCTGTCTTTATTTACTGTATCTTACCTCAAAATATGTTTGCTCTGTTTGTTATTAACTCTCTATTTAAAGTGACTTATAAGCCCATATAGGGCTGGGTATTACTTCAATAGTTTTTGTATAATCCTTGCCAACATAATACATGTCACTATAATAAACTAATAAACTAAACTAAGTCCCAACCCACATCCCCCACCCGGATTCCCCCCACCCACCTCTGGGACCTCCAGCTATATTGAGTGACACTAAATAAACAAAGGTATTTAATGATATCAGATGAGAAACAAAGAACTCAATGGGGTTGCAGATCTTGTGTAATAGTGAGAGAGGTGTGGAGAAGGGGAGAGGGGTGGGGGTGGGAGGTGGTGGGCTTCATTACATATAACACAAAGGGGAGTCAGAACTGAGATTGTGTCACATATTTAGGTTGCATATATATGGACCACATATATAGGTATAGAGGAAATGAATAACTGAAAACAATTTGCAAATTCTAAAAATAATATAATAAAATAATAATATAAATAATTTTTTTATAAATAAAATTTTATTTGTGAACAAATATAGAAACAGATATGCGCTTTTGGGATTATGAATTTTAGAATGGACATTGAATCATCAATCATTTAAATACTTTGAAGGAAGATTGAAAAGTATGATGAGTTGAGTTAAAAATAATATTTTATTTGTCAACAAATATAGAAACAGATATGCTCTTTTGGGATTATTATTTTAGAATGGACATTCAATCATCAATCATTTAAATACTTTGAAAATAGGTTTAGAGTTATCATTGCAGGAAGATTGAAAATATAATTTGAGTTATGTATTCGGCGTCTGGGGATACACCATCTTCCTTGGAAGATATAAACAGAGTAGATTGATGTGCTGAAGTTCATATAATAATGGGTAATTATGTTTTTAAAAATTCCCGATCAAAACCTGTGGCGTGAGTGATGACCTGTCTGGGGATATGTTGGCGCCGAGTTGGCCCAATCTAGTTTCTAATAGAGTAAGAAATCTAAAATTCGCCAGGAATCTAAAATTCGCCACCTCTAAAACCTTAGTTAAATTTATCAAGAAAACTAGATTGGGCCAACTCGGCGCCAACATATCCCCAGACAGGTCATCACTCACGCCACAGGTTTTGATCGGGAATTTTTTAAAACATAATTACCCATTATTATATGAACTTCAGCACATCAATCTACTCTGTTTATATCTCCCCAAGGAAGATGGTGTATCCCCAGACACCGAATACATAACTCAAATTATATTTTCAATCTTCCTGCAATGATAACTCTAAACCTATTTTCAAAGTATTTAAATGATTGATGATTGAATGTCCATTCTAAAATAATAATCCCAAAAGAGCATATCTGTTTCTATATTTGTTGACAAATAAAATATTATTTTTAACTCAACTCATCATATTTTTCAATCTTCCTTCAAAGTATTAAATGATTGATGATTCAATGTCCATTCTAAAATTCATAATCCCAAAAGCGCATATCTGTTTCTATATTTGTTCACAAATAAAATATTACTTAAAAAAAATTATTTATATTATTATTTTATTATATTATTTTTAGAATTTGCAAATTGTTTTCAGTTATTCATTTCCTCTATACCTATATATGTGGTCCATATATATGCAACCTAAATATGTGACACAATCTCAGTTCTGACTCCCCTTTGTGTTATATGTAATGAAGCCCACCACCTCCCACCCCCACCCCTCTCCCCTTCTCCACACCTCTCTCACTATTACACAAGATCTGCAACCCCATTGAGTTCTTTGTTTCTCATCTGATATCATTAAATACCTTTGTTTATTTAGTGTCACTCAATATAGCTGGAGGTCCCAGAGGTGGGTGGGGGGAATCCGGGTGGGGGATGTGGGTTGAGCATAAATGGTAAACAAACAATCTATATAAAAGGGGTACTCAAATACAAAAAGAATTGAGAATTTTAAGTATGTGATTATCAACTGAAATGAGTTCATAACTGTAGGAGCTGTGCCAAAATTAACTGAGGCAAGTTGAATAAAACTGGGCTAGTTGAGGGTTAAAAATCCCCTAGTTTTACTACATAAGGATATAATTTCATTAATATTGGGACTTAAAGCTCACTTAAAGTGTCCATTTTGTCTACTTGAATATGTTTAACCAGTTTCATTTTAAAAAGTGAAAAACTCAGCAAGCAGAGGTATAACACACAAAAATAAGTTCCTAAAAGACTAAGATAGCCATAACATTATTAATATTCAAAATTTAAATAGACAGGCATTTCCTTTTAAAAATTCAAAGATTTCAGCTCTATAACCCACATAGTTTGACAGTTACTGGGCTTTAAAGTGGCATAATGTCCATAAATTGGGTTTCTGTGGGCATTTTACAATTGTTAAAGAGACCTTAGCAATTAAACTACAGATCTGAAACTTTTTGGGGGACATACATAACAAACAAAAATTATATATAATACAGTTTAAGACTTGTCACACTAAGCATTTCCAAATAACAGGGCAAAATACGGAAAAAATGTCAAAAAAGGCACTTGGGCGAGTGTCTATGGCCCTCATACACAGGTTAAATGTCTACTAAAAACCTTGATTTTCGGCATATGTAAAAAGGACATAATAATGCATTCCCAGATGGGATTTCAGCTCCATCAATCACATAGTTTAACAGTTACAGGGCTTAAAGGTGGTAAAAAGTCCAAATATTGGGTCATTGTGGGCCTTTTAGAGATCTCGATGTGGCTTTCAAATTAAAGCTTCAGACTTAAAATTTGTTACATACTAAGATTACACATAGAATATGTATCTAATAAAGTTTGAAACTTCTCAGACTTACCATTTCCAAGTTACAGAGCAAAATATGTGAAAAATGTCTTAAAAGGGTCACTCAGGTGGGTGTTTAAGGTCCTCATACACAGGTTAAATGTCTACTTGAAGCCTTGATTTTTGGCACATGTAAAAAGAACATAATAATGTATTCCCAGATGAGATTTCAGCTCTATCAGTCACATAGTTTAACAGTCACAGGCCTTAAAATTGGCAAAAAGTCCAAATACTGGGTCTTTATGGGGCCTTCTAGAGACCTAAATGTGGCCTTCAAATTAAAGCTTCAGACTTAAAATTTGTCACATACTAAGATTACACATAGAATATGCATCTAATACAGTTTGAAACTTCTTAGACTTACCATTTCCAAGTTACAGGGAAAAATGTGTGAAAAATGTCTAAAAATGGTCACTCGGGTGGGGATTTATGGTCCTCATACACAGGTTAAATGTCTTCTTAAAGCCTTAATTTTTGGCACATATAAAAATAACATACTAATATCTTCTCAGATAGGATTTGAGCTCTATCAGTCACATAGTTTGACAGTCACAGGGCTTAAAAGTAGCAAAAAGTCCAAATATTGGGTCTTTGGGAGCCTTTTAGAGACCTCAATTTGACCTTCAAAATTAACGCTTCAGACTTAAAATCTGTTACATACTAAGATTACACACAGAATATAGATCTAATACAGTTTGAAACTTCTCAGACTTACCATTTCCAAGTTACAGGGAAAAAGATGTGAAAAATGTCTTATAAGGGTCACTCGGGTGGGTGTTTATGGTCCTGATACACACGTTAACTGTCTATTAAAGGCCTAAATGTTGGGGCACATATAAGAAAACACATAGATATATTCCCAGATGATATTTAACTTAGATGAGAGACATAGTTTGAAAGCTACAGTGCTTGAAAGTGGCAAAAAGTGCATAAATTGGGTCTCTGTGGGCACTTTTGAGACCTTAAGTCGACCCCTTTGGGTAAACCTACAGCCCTAAAATTTTCTACAGACAAGGATTACATATCAAAGTTATACCTAGCGCAGTTTGAGACTCATCAGAATTATCACTTCCAAATTATAGGGCAAAATATGTGAAAAGTATAGCAAAAAATCCCTAAGTGGGGGTATTTATGGGCCTCAAGCACAATTTTCTCCTCAACTTAAAGTCATGATTTTTGGCACATGTACTAAGAACATATTAATGTGTTGTCAGGTAAAATTTCACCCAGCTGAGCATCATAGTTTGTGACCTACAGGGCTCTAAGTGGCCAAAAGTGCAATTTCTGACCTTAAGGTGGCCATAAGTTCTTTTTTACTGGGAGTTTAAGGTCACCTTAAAATAGGGATCTTCCTTTGGGCACCCTTAACATGTGTACCAAGTTTGAAAAAAAAATATTAATTTGTTTTTGAGTTATCGCGTCCACAAGGAAATTTCTACGGCGGCGGCGGCGGCGGCGGCGGCGCGACGGACCTGAATCCAATATATCCCCGACTTTCGTCTGGGGATATAATGATGTTTTTGTCCAAAAATTGGTATTTTTCAGTTCAAAAAGCCTTAATTTACTATACAGTCAACAAATCTCACCACAATTCATTTATTTTATTAGTATTTCCACATGTGGCGAATTTCAGATATGTGGCGAATTTTACATTTCTTACTCTACCACTGAAACACTGTTTCTGCTGCTGTCTTCTGAAACTTTTTCATTAATATATTTGGTTTTGAACCCCAGATCTCAGTAAATTTAATAAAATTAGACTGATATACTCAGCTGTGCCCTCAAACCAATTAATTGTAAACTTATGTACTCAAGTAATAATAGAAAAAATGTGTCATTTTTAAAAAGCCATTAAAAATAATGTTAAGTTGAATTTTGAAAATTAAAATTGGCCACATTGATCTAGATTTTGCTAAAAACTTTTCAATATTAACTACATTAGTTGGACCTGAAATTTACCTCTAATTAAAGAGTATTGGAGAAAAGTAAGTAACTTCAGGGCTTTAAATCTACCCTCACCAAATTTACCTGGTGCTACTGTCACATCTTTAACTCTTCCAGATATAACTTTGAAAGAACAAATCCACACAATAAATATGAATGATTTGTAAGGCTGAAGAATCATCACAAAATGCTATTTGACAACCATCTGTTACTGAATCTTCTCAAATTTAGTACTTTATGAAAATGTCACGTCACCAAATTCTTTACCTAAAAACAACAAGAAAAAAATTTAAAAATTAAAAAAAAATAAATAAATAAATTAAAAAAAAACAACATGATGATGTGTATTTTGCACTACAAATAATAAATTAACATTTAAAAAAAAAAAAAACAAGCAATCAGTGCCCGTGAACGGGCTCTGTGTCAGCTGACTGTGTGTTTTGAGTTTCAGAGTAGAAGTGAGAGAAGAAAAAAACACAAAAGTTGTGCCCTGGAAATGGTGTTTGGAAGAAAAGTAAGAAGGTAACTGTTAAGGTGTAAAAAGTAAGTTAAAAACATATTTAAAGATAATATTGCAAATGCAATAGTTTTAATTTTACTATGTTATAGCTGACCCCAAAATATGTGAATAACACACTGAAACTAGACCTATAGCATCAGAGAACTGATGCAAATTGTATCCACCAGAAAACTCACAAAAGCCATTAAAACATGCTTAACCTTGGAGAAGCTCAAGGTGAAATCTGACCATGTCAAAAGATTCTTAGCCCATGATTCCTATGGGTTGGTGTGACATTGCAAACCTCTAGGAACACAAATAAGCGAGATATAAGCACTGTTAATTTTGGCTTTCCTCATTTGACCTTCAAAGAGGGGCCAAAGGTCAAATCTGATCACATCAAAAGATTCCTAGCCCATTATTTCCTATAGGTTGGTTTTCCATTCCAAACCTCTAGAACCAATAATAAGCGAGCTATAAGCACTTTTACGTTTGGCTATCCTCGTTTGACCTTGAAGGAGGGGTCCAAGGTCAAATCCGACCACACCAAAAGATTCCCAGCCCATGATTTCCTAGAGGTTGGTTTCCATCCCAAACCTCTAGGACCAATAATAAGCAAGTTATAAGCACTTTTAAGTTTGGCTATTTTTGTTTGACCTTGAAGGAGGGGTCCAAGGTCAAATCCAACCACACCAAAAGAATCCAGGCCCATGATTTCCTATAGGTTGGTTTACCATCCCAAATCTCTAGGACCAATAATAAGCGAGCTATAAGCACTATTAAGTTTGGCTACCCTCTTTTGACCTTGAAAGAGGGGTCCACGGTCAAATCCGACTACACCAAAAGAATCCAGGCCCATGATTTCCTATAGGTCGGTTTACCATCCCAAATCTCTAGGACCAATAATAAGCAAGTTATAACCACTTTTAAGTTTGGCTATTTTTGTCTGACCTTGAAAGAGGGGTCCAAGGTCAAATCCAACCACACCAAAAGAATCCAGGCCCATGATTTCCTATAGGTTGGTTCACCATCCCAAACCTCTAGAACCAATAATAAGCGACTTAAAAGCACTTTTAAGTTTGGCTATCCTCGTTTGACCTTGAAGGAGGGGTCCAAGGTCAAATCCGACAACACCAAAAGATTCCCAGCCCATGATTTCCTATAGGTTGGTTTACCATCCCAAACCTCTAGGACCAATAATAGGCATGTTATAAGCACTTTTAAGTTTGGGTATCCTCGTTTGACCTTGAAGGAGGGGTCCAAGGTCATATCTGACCACACCAAAAGATTCCCAGCCCGTGATTTCCTATAGGTTGTTCTACCATCCCAACCCTCTAGAACCAATAATAAGTAAGCTATAAGCACTTTTAAGTGTGGCTATCCTCGTTTGACCTTGAAAGAGGGGTCCAAGGTCAAATCCGACCACACCAAAAGAATCCAGGCCAATGATTTCCTATATGTTGGTTTACCATCCCAAACCTGTAGGACCAATAATAAGCGAGTTATAAGCACTTTTAAGTTTGGCTATCCTCGTTTGACCTTGAAGGAGGGGTCCAAGGTCAAATCCGACCACACCAAAAGATTCCCGGCCCATGATTTCCTATATGTTGGTTTACCATCCCAAACCTCTAGGACCAATAATAAGCGACCTATAAGCACTTTTCATGACTGATAAAGAAACGCCTGTGGCGGCCATGTTTTTTTTTTTTTCAAAATGAGGACCCAAATATTTCCAGTCAAGATTTTATAATGAGGAACATATCCTGCTGTCCGGTGGATACAACTAAATACTCTAAATGCAATACTTTTGAAGTTATAAGTGATTTACTCAACAGTGATAATCTAAAAGTAGCTATTACTCAGCTATGCCATGAGCTACAGGTCTGAAATTTTACTATGTTATAGCTGACCCCAAAATAGGTGAATAACATATGAAAGTAAATACTCTAAATGCAATACTTTTCAAGTTATAAGTGATTTACTCAACAGTGATAACCTAAAAGTAGCTATTACTCAGCTATGCCATGAGCTACAGGTCTGAAATTTTACTATGTTATAGCTGACCCAAAAGTAGTTGAATAACATATTTACACAAAATTCTCTAAATGCAATAGTTTTCAAGTTACAAGTGATTTTACTCATGATGTAAGTTACTGAAAAGTCCAAAAGTAGCTATTACTCGCTTAGCTATTGAGATAGACACTCAGGTTACTCACCATGCTGTAGCTATGGAAAAAGTAGCTGAATAATATATTTAAAGAAAATGCTCTAAATGCAATACTTTTCAAGTTATAAATGATTTAGTGTTGAGTAAGAACCTCAAAGTAGCTATTACTCAGCTAAGCAATGAGCCACTGGTCTGGAATTTTACTATGGTATAGCTGACCCCAAAATAGGTGAATAACATATGAAACTAAATTCTCTAAATACAATACTTTTCAAATTATAAGTGATTTACTCAACAGTGATAACCTAAAAGTAGCTATTACTCAGCTATGCCATGAGCTACAGGTCTGAAATTTTACTATGTTATGGCTGACCCAAAAGTAGCTGAATAACATATACAAACAAATTACTGTGAATGCAATAGTTTTCAAGTTATAAGTGATTTACTCAACAGTGATAACCTGAAAGTAGCTATTACTCAGCTATGCCATGAGCTACAGGTCTGAAATTTTACCATGTTATAGCTGACCCAAAAGTAGCTGAATAACATATTTACACAAAATGCTCTAAATGCAATACTTTTCAAGTTATAAATGATTTAGTGTTAACTAAAAACCTGAAAGTAGCTATTACTCAGCTATGCCATGAGCTACAGGTCTGAAATTTTACTATGTTATAGCTGACCCAAAAGTAGCTGAATAACATATTTACACAAAATTCTCTAAATGCAATAGTTTTCAAGTTACAAGTGATTTTACTCATGATGGAAGCTACTGAAAAGTCCAAAAGTAGCTATTACTCGCTTAGCTATTGAGATAGACACCCAAGTTACTCACCATGTTGTAGCTATGGAAAAAGTAGCTGAATAACATATTTTAATAAAATGCTCTAAATGCAATACTTTTCAAGTTATAATTGATTTAGTGCATGATTTCATGAATTTTATTGCATTAAAAATTATTTTAAAAATTAATAAAAAAAAAATTAAGACAGATCCAGGTCTAATATTCACACAAGGTACTCTACTAGTGGCCTATTACATCTATGCAAGATATGAGAAAAATCCCCGCAATAGTGAATGAGAAAATTGTGATCAAGTGTTGAAATTTTCACACTTTGGGTGGGGGTACCTCACTTGTAATGGCTCTGGCAAACAGACGAACAGACAGATCTGCATGAATTTTACGATTTATCATCCTCGATAGTTAAGGTATCTTTTTAAAAAAACAGCATGTCTCTGGGTCTTGTAGTTTTGGAGAAGAAGTTTGTCACGCGGATGCGTACGCGTACACGTACACAGACGCGGACGCCGCAGAGTGATGCCATAATGTCAGCTGACTGACAAGTCAGCTGACATAAAAAATGAGCAACAGTTGTTTCATTTAAAGTTTTAAACATTATTTTATATTTTTATTGATGCATAAATATCCATGTGCAGTTTTCAGTTTTAAAATACTGAAACTAATAATCTTGTAAAAATTAAAATTCACTTGTACTGTTGTACATTGTGTATTGTTGCTACGTCATACTTCATATAAAATCTGATCTGTGTCTTGTTGCACTGGTATATATATATTTTTTTTAAGTGCGAGTCTCGATAGAGCTTGCGCTTCTACAGGTCACTTTTTTTGTCTCCGGACTTTCATGAATTTTGGCGCAGTGTGATGAGTATGTGTCTGCTCATTGAAGTTAAACGGCAATGGGCTGCATTAGTACTTGGATGGGGGACCGTCTGAGTTCTACACCAGCTGTGGGATGTGTCTGGCTTGAAGTATCTTTGTGTCACCAGACTTTCGTAAATTCTAGTGCACTACTTGTGTCTCTGATGGCTTTGCTCTCGCGCTAGGGACCAAAACACCTAACCAATGTCCCTACCAGGCATCAACTTTCTACACCTTATGGTTTCTGAGATACAGCCCAGACAAACTTTTTCCCACTGCTTGCCAACCCTCCCATTAGGACACCATGGGTGAAAAACTGAAAACAATACCCTAGCAGCCCTTAAACGCTGTGGGGTAATAAAGCTACAATACTGAACATACGTTTTATGCTTTCCCAATAGGTCATGTGACTCCGTTTGTATGAACTGCTTTGTCAACAGGCCGAAAAAATATTTTAAAATGCTGAATAATAGAATAGAATAAAAACATTGATATAGCGCAAAATTGATACAACATCCTCTAATGCACTCAAGATCAAAAAGGGAAAGTCCAGTGACATATCAAGTCGAGATCCAAACTAGAAATAGGACACCCTGTTAACAGTAGCTGCAACATATGAAAAGAAACAGGATAGCCTAGAAGAACACACATTATCATGTGTAATGTCCACCCCATGAACATTTTGCAACAATTGTACAGCAGTCTTTACAAGACCCTGTTTCATTTGTAAAACATATCAATGATGCTTAAATATTTATTAGTATACATGTAAATTATTTCAGCTTCATGCCCTTTTGCATTGGTTCAAAATTAGCTCAAAATCACTCTGTCTGTAAAGCTTTTGAGATAACCAACATTTTCGATTTCCGATAAAATTGAAGATGGTGGGCGAAATTTGACATTTTTCAGAGGCAATATACCAAAGATCTCTAATATCCAAATGGTCAAAAATTAGCTTGAAATTGCTCTATCCCTTACAGTTTTCGAGATAAACAACATTTTCAATTTCCGCCAAAATTCAAGATGGCCGACAAAGTTCTGGAAATCCAACATTTTTCACAGGCACTATATCTAAGGTCTCTAGTACCCAAAGGTTCCAAACATTGCTCGAAATCACTTTATCTATAAATGACATTTTCAATTTCCACCAAAATTCAAGGTGGCAGCCAAAATCTCGTTCCCAAGATAAATGCGTTTTTGCATTTTACGCAGAAATTCAAGATGGCCGCCAAAAATGGCGGGAAAGTGATTTTTGTGAAAAGGCACTAGTAGACTCAGCAGATAACCTGCATGTCAGAAATTTCTTCGAAATCACTCTATCTCAAACAATTTGCCAGATAAATGTGTTTTGTGTTTTATACAGAAATTCAAGATGGCCACCAAAAAATGGCCGGAAAGTGATTTTTGCAAAATGTCGCCAGCACACTCTTCAGATATCCTGCGGGTCCAAAATTTTGTCGAAATCGCTCTATCTCACACCGTTTCCGAGATGAATGCACTTTTGCGCTTTACGCAGAAATTCAAAATTAAAAAGTGGCAGGAAAGCGACTTTTGCGACAAAGTCACCAGTAGACTCTGCATATATCCTGTGGGACAAAAATTTTTGTCAAAATTGCTCTATCACGCACCGAGATTAGTTCTTTTAAGGTTTTACACAGAAATTCAAGATGGCCGCCAAAAGTGGGGGGAAAGTGATTTTTGTAAAAAGTCACCAGTACACTCTTGACACCATGGGGGGGTTGAAAATTTCGACAAAATCGCTCTATCTTACACGGTTAAGGAGATAGAAGCAAATATGTATTTTTCCATTTTGGGCGAAAATTTGAAAATTCAAAATGGCCGTCATTTTTAGGGACAGGAAAATCTTTTAAAAATTGGCAAAAGTCGATTGCTGAGATGGGTCGAAAATTTCGACGAAATCGTTCTATCTCGCATGGTTAAGGAGACAGAAGCAAATTTGTGTTTTTGCATTTTTGGGCAAAAATTCGAAATGGCCGCCATTTTTGAAGAGAGTAAAATCGTTTGAGATCTGCAAATAGTAATTTGGCAAGATACCCTTTGGGTCGAATATTTCGACAAAATCACTCTATCTCGCATGGTTAAGGAGATAGAAGCAAATTTGTGTTTTTTGCATTTTTGGCAAAAATTCGAAAATTCAAAATGGCCACAATTTTTGAAGAGGGTAATTTTTTTGAAGAGTAGCTGAGATACCCTTTGGGTCGAAAGTTTCGACGAAATCTCTCTATCTCGCATGGTTACAGAGATAGAAGCAAATTAGTGTTTTTGCATTTTCGGCAAAAATTCGAAATTTCAAAATGGTCGCCATTTTTGAAGAGAGTAAATTTGCAATGAGTAGTTGGCTAAGATATCCTGTGGGTCAAAAATTTCGACGAAATCGTTCTATCTCGCACAGTTACGGAGATAGAAGCAAATTTGTGTTTTTTGCATTTTTGGCAAAAATTCGAAAATTCAAAATGGCCACAATTTTTGGGAGAGGAAATTTTGTTTGAAAATTGCAAAGTGTAGTTTGGTAGGATACCCTTTGGGCCGAATATTTCGACGAAATCGCTCTATCTCACACGGTTAAGGAGATAGAAGCAAATTAGTGTTTTTGCATTTTTGGAGAAAATTCGAAAATTCAAAATGGCCACAATTTTTGGGAGAGGAAATTTTGTTTGAAAATTGCAAAGTGTAGTTTGGTAGGATACCCTTTGGGCCGAATATTTCAACGAAATCGCTCTATCTCACACGGTTAAGGAGATAGAAGCAAATTAGTGTTTTTGCATTTTTGGAGAAAATTCGAAAATTCAAAATGGCCGCCATTTTTGAAGAGAGTAAAATTTTTTGAGAATTGCAAAGAATAATTTGTTTAGATACCCTGTGGTTCAAAAATTTTGACGAAATCGCTCTATCTCGCACGGTTACGGAGATAGAAGCAAATTAGTGTTTTTGCATTTTTGGCGAAAATTTGAAAAATTGAAAATGGCTGCCAATTTTGGGGAGAGGAAATTTTTTTTGAAAATTGCCAAGACTACATTGCTTTGTTACCCTGTGGGTCGAAAATTTCGATGAAATCGCTCTATCTCGCACAGTTACAGAGATAGAAGCAAATTACTCTTTTTACATTTTTGGCGAAATTTCAAAAATTCAAAATGGCCGCCATTTTTGGGGAGAGGAAAGTTTTTTTTAAATTGCCAAGAGTACATTACTTACATACCCTGTAGGTTGTAAATTTCGATGAAATCGCTCTATCTCGCATGGTTTAGGAGATAGAAATATTTATGTTCTTTGCTATGCAGCTATTACTCAGGAGGTTAAGCTCTTCCCATCAACAACAATACCAAGCAAGTAATTGACCCTATAAACCTTCACACCAAATTTTACAAAGATGAGTTAAATATGTTTCTTTTAAAAGAGTGAAAACAGAATGAAATGAATGTTTTGACTTTTGGTTGTTAAAATACATTTATAGCTTGCACTTGTGTCAATGCATATTTTCATCAATAGAAATCTACGATATTCAACAGGCAATAACCACACATAAGGATTTTATGTCCAAGGTGGCCCAGGTTACAGCGGGAAGAAGTACACAGGTGAACACAAAGATAAACGGTTTTCAGAATTTTTCAAATATAACTGGTATAAACAACAAGATTGCACAAGCTAACTAACAAAACACACTTAAAACTTACAATTGTTTTTACCACTAAGGTATGCAATCCACAAAGACTGTTTATCTTTATGTTCAGTTTATCTTTGTGTCCACTCATGTATCTATGCATGGGTGGTCACTGTGATGAACAGTCATAGAGATACACGGTCTTCATTAGTTATATCATATAAAAATGGTTAAATTGTTCAAACAACAAAATAATACAAACTAAATGTCACGATCAGCACCGTTTAAGTATATTTTGTCATTTAGGGATTATGCTATTTACTGTACATGGGTGGACACAAAGATAAATGGTCTTACAAATTTGGTTCGTTCCAGTGGTTTACATAATTAAATTGGACAAAATAACAGTTGGTTTGAGTGTATTCTGTTTATTAGTTTGTGCAATTTTGTTGTTTACACCACTTATATTTGAAAAATTCGTATCTTCTTCTCCGTTTATCTTTGTGTCAACCCATGTCCTACTGTACAATATAGTTGTCGTCTATTATCGATGATCGTCCATTATCGACAGCTGCGCATTAATACATAATAGGTCTGTGCACGTGCTTTTCATCTCAGTAAAAACCAAATAAAACTAGACCTAGCGCATCGGAAAACCGATGCAAATTGTATCCACCGTAAAGACAATGCACCAAAACCTCTAGGGCCAATAATAAGCAAGTTATAAGCACTTTTAAGTTTGGCTGTCCTCATTTGACCTTCAAGGAGGGGCCCAAGGCCAAATCCAACCACGCCAGAAGATTCCCAGCCCATGATTTTCTATATGTTGGTTTACCATCCCAAACATCTAGGACCAATAATAAGCGAGTTATAAGCACTTTTAAGTTTGGCTGTCCTCATTTGACCTTGAAGGAGGGGCCCAAGGTCAAATCCGACCACACCAGAAGCAGTGTTGATTCTAGGAATTTCAAAAAGTGGGGGCGATCCCCCACCACTACACAAAATGTGGGGGAGGGGCTAAAAATTGTGGGGAACGACTTTATGATGAAGTTTAAACTAATAAAAAATACATTTTCAGTTTATTTAGACATTTTTAACTGGGCTTCTATTAATTAGTGGTCAATTTTTATTGTCTTGTCCAATAAAAATAAACTTCAAGGCTAGTGATAGAATTTTAAAAAAATACTGAAAATGGTTATTTACATCAAAGTGGCTCCTTGCCTGTCACGGCATTGTGGTTTTAAGTTTTCATCTAATGTCAGGGCATCACAAATTCAGTCATTACACCATCAATTCGTACAAATACGTTGGAAAACCCCACAGAATACTATGACCTCATGAATATTAATGAGTAGTCCACAAATTCTTCAAGTAAAATATTGTTAAAAAATCCAATGGAATCGTCAAATATTTTTTACGCATATGTAAATATTCATGAGCTCTGTACAGTACAGTAGTCCATCTAGTAGATATGATATTTGATCTTAAAGCAGAAAAATATTAAGAAACCAACATCAAAATCTGTGACCTCATTAATATTAATGAGCTGTCCATGAATTTTGATCAAGTAAAATATTTTTCTACACATATATTATTGGGAAATCCGACACATACCTACGCCGGGTCAGCACCGGCTTCACTGCCATGGCCTGTTGTAACAATCCAGTCTCCTGTAACTTTCGTTTTTCTTGCAGCCATTTTTTATATAATTATCCACTTTCAGCTTAATTTTATGTTTTTGGTTATAATATGTCCAAATACTGTCTGTACCTCATAATATATTTAAGTTTGTAAACGATCACGAAACCACAATCGTCAACAGGCATTATTCGAAGAACGTTTCGACGGAAAAATCAAAACCTCGACAAACTCTCGATCCGTGCAGCGTTTCGATTTTCTAGATCTCTCGTCTTTTCCCTTCATATATTTCCCGCATCGCCTTGTGTACTACGCGTTCTCGTATAATTTGGTCACCGCAGACTCCAAGAAAATCCGCGTTTTTAAGCGAATTAATGCGCGATCCCGCAGAAAACGCATCCTAGAAGCAACTCTGCAGAAGATTCCCAGCCCATGATTTTCTATATGTTGGTTTACCATCCCAAACCTCTAGGACCAATAATAAGAGAGTTATAGGCACTTTTACCTTTGGCTGTCCTCGTTTGACCTTGAAGGAGGGGCCCAAGGTCAAATCCGACCACGCCAGAAGATTCCCAGCCCATGATTTCCTATATGTTGGTTTACTATCCCAAAACTCTAAGTCCAATAATAAGCAAGTTATAAGCACTTTTAAGTTTGGCTGTCCTCACTTGACCTTGAAGGAGGGGCCCAAGGTCAAATCCGACCATGCCAGAAGATTCCCCGCCCATGATTTCCTGTATGTTGGTTTACCATCCCAAACCACTGGGATCAATAATAAGCGAGCTATAAGCACTTTTAAGTTTGGCTATCCTCGTTTGACCTCGAAGGAGGGGCCCAAGGTCAAATCCGACCACGCCAGAAGATTCCTAGCCCATGATTTCCTATAAGTTGATTTACCATCCCAAACCTCTAGAACCAATAATAAGCGAGTTATAAGCACTTTTAAGTTTGGCTGTCCTCATTTGACCTTCAAGGAGGGGCCCAAGGTCAAATCCGACCACACCAGGAGATTCCCAGCGCATGATTTCCTATATGTTGGTTTACCATCCCAAACCTCTAGGACCAATAATAAGTGAGTTATAAGCACTTTTAAGTTTGGCTGTCCTCATTCGACCTTGAACGAGGGGTTCAAGGTCAAATCCGACCACACCAGAAGATTCCCAGCCCATGACTTCCTATAGGTTGGTTTACCATCCCAAACCTCTAGGACCAATAATAAGCCAGTTATAAGCACTTTTACCTTTGGCTATCCTCATTTGACCTTGAAGGAGGGGCCCAAGGTCAAATCCGACCACGCCAGAAGATTCCCAGCCCATGATTTCCTATATGTTGGTTTACCATCCCAAACCTCTCAGACCAATAATAAGCGAGTTATAAGCATTTTAAGTTTGGCTGTCCTCGTTTGACCTTGAAGGAGGGGCCCAAGGTCAAATCCGACCACGCCAGAAGATTCCCAGCCCATGATTTCCTATATGTTGGTTTACCATCCCAAACCTCTAGGACCAATAATAAGCAAGTTATAAGCACTTTTATGTTTGGCTGTCCTCATTTGACCTTGAAGGAGGGGCCCAAGGTCAAATCTGACCACATCAGAAGATTCGCAGCCCATGATTTCCTATATGTTGGTTTACCATCCCAAACCTCTAGGATCGATAATAAGCTACTTATAAGCACTTTTAAGTTTGGCTATCCTTGTTTGACCTTGAAGGAGGGGTCCAAGGTCAAATCTGAACACATCAGAAGATTCGCAGCACATGATTTCCTATAGGTTGGCTTCACATTGCAAACCTCTAGGACCAATAATAAGGGAGATATAGGCACTTTTAAAGTCCTCTATGTGGGTTACTTCGGCACTCCGTGGATGACCTTGAGTTAGGAGCTTCAAGGTCAAATGTGTGCAAGGTTGTAGAGGACATGTATATGTGTCATACATATCACCTATGAAGAGATTCAACCTTCTATTTATGAGCAACAGCCAGTAGAAAAATGTAGATTATTTTCAAAGAAATGCCCGTGGCGGCCATCTTGTTTTTCAGAATGAGGCTATTTTCCTTCCCAGAGAAGCTTACCCCCCAATGAAGATATCCTGCAAATTTGGTGAACCTAGCTGCTGTTGTTTTCCTCTTAGAGCGTTGACGCCGAAAATCTCTCTACGCGCGGCGGCGACGGCGTAGCGAACGCTAAACCAAAGTATCCACCGGATGCTTCCGGTGGATACAATAACAATATCATCCTTTATTTAAAATATATTGCATGGCTTTAAACACAAATATTCTTCTGAATTTTGTAACACAAAGTTTATTGATGCATGATGCATTGAAATCACAATTTTTAAAGTGAAATAATATATCAATTTTAAAGCAAAATAAAATATGGTTGTCATTGGCAACGCTCATGAATTTCCGTTAAATATGCAAATTTTATCCTAATAAAATACAGTTATCAGATACTTTGTAAAAGGCAAATAAATTTTTGTTATTTATTTTGCAATAAAAACACTAGATATTTTACTAAATTGACTTTTATGTAATCTATTGTCACAGACAGCATGCGTTAGTTCAGCAGCCAATATAAGAACTAGACTAAGGACGCATCTGTGGCCAGATGCAAAATGTATCCACCGGCAAAGGCAAAAGTAGCTATTACTCAGCTATGCCACAAACTAGAGGTCTGAAATTTTACTATGTTATAACTGACCCAAAAGTAGGTGAATAACACATTTGCACAAAATTCTCTAAATGCAATAGTTTTCAAGTTACAAGTGATTTTACTCATGATGGAAGTTAGTGAAACGTCCAAAAGTAGCTATTACTCACTTAGCTATTGAGATAGAAACCCAAGTTACTCACCATGTTGTAGCTATGGAAAAAGTAGCTGAATAGCATATTCGGTGTTCAGTAGGACCGTAACGGACGAGTAATTTTAACAACATTTAAAATTGATGTAAAATACCAAATAATCTGGGCTTTTAGTCGTACTTTTTTCTATCATTACTGCTTTCCATGATATACCTTTAGTTATTTATCCTTTTAATATTGTTTTGAATGCTTTTAACTGTACAACAGTTGTCCTAGTTCATATTGCGGGTATTATCGCCCACTACCGGGAGTTACTCGGTGCTGTTTGGTTGTGTTTTATATTTTTTGAATATTCTGCTAGTGGATATTACGGGCATTACTGTCCTTTACCGGGATCTACTCAGTCATTTTTGGTTGTGGTTTGTACTTTTTTGTCCTTAATGTTTTTGCTGTCAATTTTTGCATGTTTCCATTTCGTCTGTGGTTTGTAATTCCTTATGATGCTGACTGTTACACTCCTTCTTTGTATTGTTGGCCTCTTTGTACATTACCATAAGAGTCAAAACAGAATTCAGACTAGTTGCGATGTCGGCCTGCATGGACGTAAATATGATGGACCCACTACCAAATCCATTTTGTTCATTTATGTCAGGACACATAGAGTCACTTTTTGTGAAAAGGCATCTTTCAGGCAGCTTGCTCTGGTTCTATTGTCGGGTGATGTCGCTCTAAATCCTGGGCCATTGAAGTTTGGGTTTGCTAACTGCCGGTCCATTAGGAATAAAGGTCCAATTCTCTGTGATGAAATCCAAACTGGAAATTTTGATGTTTTTGGTCTCACCGAGACCCATATCAAAGCTCTAGACACACCCTCATTTTTAAATGAGTTAACGCCTGAAGATTTTTCCCTTGTTCACACCAATAGAGAAAACAAACGTGGTGGCGGTGTTGGCTTTTTTATTAAATCTGCTCTTGATTTTAAAACCATTCATTCCCCTGAGTTCTCCTCCTTTGAAAATCACACTGTCTGTCTCACTCTTGATGGGCGTCGCTTGTTTCTTGGGGTCATTTACCGGCCCCCTGCCTCATCTGTAGTAAAATTTTTTGAAGATTTTCTGTCATATGTGGGTTTTTTGTCTTCCTTATCCCCCTCCTTTGTCATGTGGTGATTTTAATCTTCATGTCGACATTATGTCTCCAACAGTCTCTGAATTTAAATCAGTCATGAATTCTTGCTGTCTGTCCCAATACATCGATTTTCCAACTCACCTTCATGGTCATACCTTAGATTTGTTGATGGCTCCATCTGAGTTCTCTGCAATTTTTGATGTGAAAGGTTCAGGCTTCATTAGTGATCACAAAATTATCTCTTGTGTGGTTGACTTTCCATCTTTGGATACACCAATTCAGAAAGTTGTTACCTTCCGTCAGTACCATAAATTGAATATTGATAAATTCAGAAGTGACCTCCTGACTATTCCGTTTGTTAACTCACCATCTGATGACATCGATTTATTGCATGAACAGTACATGTCTGGTTTGTCTGGCCTTCTAGATATTCATGCACCAGTCAAGACTAAACAGCTCATCAAACCAGCCCCAAGCTGGATAACTGATGAGTATAGAACTGCCAAGTGCATGAGAAGGCAGTTTGAGCGTGCCTGGAGAAGAGACAAATCCCCTGAAAATCGTTCCCGTCTTCGACGGCAGATAAACAGATGTAACCACATCCTAAATAGAAACAAGGGGTGCTTCTATCGTGATCTAGTCAGTGAAAATTGCGGCGATAGCAAGAGGTTATGGCATGCACTAAACAGAACATTGAGTTGGTCAAATTCTACTGTCCTCCCATCCTTTGATGATGAAAAATCTTTAGCAAACAGATTTGGTTCGTTTTTCATTGATAAAATTAAAAAGATTCGAGACACCTTTAAATACACCCGATCTCAGGTTCTTCATCCAGACAAGGAGCCGCCGACTTTCTGTTCCTTTCAAGCTGTCACTGAGACTGAAGTCCTTAAGTTTATCAAGGAATCCCCTTCTAAAACTTGCTCCCTTGATCCATGCCCCACTCACATTGTGAAACAATGTATTGACATTCTTCTCCCTTCATTGACTAAACTAGTTAACTTGTCCCTCAAAAACGGCATTTTCCCCAATCCTTTCAAACAGGCTATTGTCACTCCCCTCCTCAAAAAGTCCACCCTTTCAAAAGAGGATTTGAAGAACTACCGACCAGTGTCCGGTCTCAGCTTCTTGTCAAAATTGGTCGAGCGAATTGTGGCTGCCCAAATTAGATCTCATATGGATTCTCATGATCTTGGTAATACTTTCCAGTCAGCCTACAAGGTGGGGCACTCGACAGAAACTGCCTTGTTGTGCATCAAAAATGAGATTCACCTATCTCTGTCCAAGGGCATGCCTACAGCACTAGTGCTACTCGACCTGTCTGCGGCATTTGACACTATCGATCATGACACACTCCTATCCTGTCTGTCGTCTAGATTTGGTTTTGCTGGAACGGCATTAAAATGGTTTAGATCCTATCTCCAGAATCGTTTTCAGTCAGTCAAGATTGGTTCTAGTCTTTCGAATTTGTTCAAATTGAAGTTTGGAGTCCCCCAAGGTTCTGTCTTAGGTCCCCTTCTGTTTTCCCTCTACACAACACCTCTTGGTCAAGTCATCAGAAAATATACCGGAGTCCGTTACCACTTCTATGCGGACGACACTCAGTTGTTCATTCACTTATCCCCTGATGATAGTCTCAAGTCTTTTGACCGTCTTAAATCATGTTTGAATGATATTCAGGTCTGGATGTCTGAAAACAAACTCAAGCTAAATCCTGATAAAACAGAATTCATAGTCTTCGGTGCCAAAGACAGACACAAATGGCTCAGTGACTCACTACCTGTCAATATCCTGGGTAATTGCCTCTCTCCCGCAGATGTTGTACGCAATCTGGGTGTTCTGTTTGATGTAAAGTTTTGTTTCACCAATCACGTAAATTCTGTTATCAAATCCTGCTTTATCAGCCTCAGGGACCTTCATCGTATCAGGAGGTTTCTTTCTGTGGATACATCAGTGGTGATTGCAAATGCTCTGGTCAGTAGTCGTTTGGATTATTGCAACTCTCTTTTTCGCAGTTTGTCATCCCGAAATGCTACAAGGCTCCAATATGTTCAAAATGCGCTTGCACGGTTTGTCACTGGTGCTTCAAAGTACACTCACATTACATCCACCCTTAGGACACTCCATTGGCTACCCGTTAGACAATGTATTATCTTCAAAACCCTAGTTTTGGTCTATAAGTACCTCACCACTGGCCACCCTAAGTATTTTGCACCATATCTCCCCTTGTACAAATCTGCCGTGAATACAAGACGTTCCAATCCCAAAAATTTGTTCCTTCTGGTTCCCTCTTACTGTCCTTCCATCCATAAATCAAAGGTCCATTTTAACAATAGTTTCTCATATGACGCCCCTAAGTTATGGAATGATCTTCCATATGATATACGCAGTGCTCCAAATCTCTCCAGTTTCAAAAGTCGACTCAAAACCTGCCTATTTCAGAAATCATTCCCACCATAGCTTCTTACTACCGAACACCGGACCGCCTCCCTGGCAATGACTCGGAACATGTCTAATGTCTCATGATTTATGCCTTACGGATTGGATGGTGTGCCTTAGAATCCGTTGATACGGAGATTAAGCACCTGGACAACTGATTGATTGATTGATTGATTTTAACAAAGTGCTCTAAATGCAATACTTTTCAAGTTATAATTGATTTAGTGCATGATTTCATTTATTTTAATGCATTAAAAATTATTTTAAAAATTCATAAAAAAACTTTAGCATGTGAAAGCTCTATCCAAAATGTAGGTGAATGAGTTATTTGAGAAATACTGGCTATCTGCAATACTTTTAGTGATAATAGGCATTTACTCATTTTGAGTAGGTGAGTAATTAACATACGGATCTGAAAATTCACCAATTGAAAGCTCTCCAAAATGTAGGTGAACTAGAGGATCGCTCGCAAAAAAAAAAAAAAATGTTTTTGCTCCCGAAAAGGATATAAAGGTGAGTGCTAAAGTATTAAGAAAATGCTTCGTTTCTAGCCTTATACTGTTGTGGCAACCAAAGTCAGCGCAGTCTGCTCTATCTAGCACGGTTTTCAAGATATAAGCATTTTTGTGTTTTGCAAAAAATAAAAAAATTAAAAATGTCCGCTATATTTGGCGAGACAAAAATATTTTGAAAATTGGCATGGCTACTCTGCAGAGATACCCAGCAGGTCCAAAATTTTGTTGAGTTCACTCCATACAGCACGGTTTTCGAGATATAAGCATTTTTGTGTTTTGCAAAAACTTTGAAAATTCAAAATGGCCACCATTTGTGGGGAGACAAAAATTTTTGTCAAGACCACTCCCGTGGTGTGTATCTCCCGCCGAGCATTAAAGCAGAAGAAATAGCTTTTCCGAGATATTCACAATTTTTCATTTTCGTGTGTGAAAGGTCTTCCAAAAGTAGGTGAATGAGTTATTTGAGAAAAATTGGCTATCTGCAATACTTTTAGAGATAATTCGCATTTACTCATTTTGAGTAGGTGAGTAATTAGCTATGGGTCTGAAACTTCACAGAGTGAAAGCTCTCCCAAAAGTAGGTGAATGAGTTATTTGAGAAAAATTGGCTATCTGCAATACTTTTAGAGACAATTCGCATTTACTCATTTTGAGTAGGCGAGTAATTAGCTATGGGTCTGAAACTTCACCAAGTGAAAGCTCTCCCAAAAGTAGGTGAATGAGTTATTTGAGAAAAATTGGCTATCTGCAATACTTTTAGAGATAATTCGCATTTACTCATTTTGAGCAGGTGAGTAATTAGCTATGGGTCTGAAACTTCACCAAGTGAAAGCTCTCCCAAAAGTAGGTGAATGAGTTATTTGAGAAAAATTGGCTATCTGCAATACTTTTAGAGATAATTCGCATTTACTCATTTTGAGTAGGTGAGTAATTAGCTATGGGTCTGAAACTTCACCATGTGAAAGCTCTCCCACAAGTAGATGAATGAGTTATTTGATAAAAATTGGGTATCCGCAATACTTTTACAGATAATTAGCATTTACTCATTTTGAGTAGGTAAATAATTAGCTATGGGTCTGAAACTTCACCATGTGAAAGCTCTCCCAAAAGTAGGTGAATGAGTTATTTGAGAAAAATTGGCTATCTGCAATACTTTTAGAGATAATTCGCATTTACTCATTTTGAGTAGGTGAGTAATTGGCTATGGGTCTGAAACTTCACCATGTGAAAGCTCTTCCAAAAGTAGGTGAATGAGTTATTTGAGAAAAATTGGCTATCTGCAATACTTTTAGAGGTAATTCGCATTTACTTTTTTGAGTAGGTGAGCAATTAGCTATGGGTCTGAAACTTCACCAAGTGAAAGCTCTTTGGGATAGCTGCTCTGCAGAGATACCCTGAAGATAAAAAATTTCGTCGAAATCGCTCTATGTAGCACGGTTTTCGAAATATTAGCATTTTTGTGTTTTGCAATTTTTGCGCAAAAATTCGAAAATTCAAAATGGCCGCCATTTTTGGCAAGACAAAATTTTTTTGAAAATTGGCATGGCTACTCTGCAGAGATACCCAGTGGTCAAAAATTTCGTCGAAATCGCTCTATCTAGCACGGTTTTCGAGATATAAGCATTTTTGTGTTTTGCAATTTTGCGAAAAATTCAAAAATTCAAAATGGCCGCCATTTTTTGCGAGAAATTTTTTGTTTGAAAATTGGCATGGCTACTCTGCAGAGATACCCTGCGGGTCAAAAATTTCGTCGAAATCGCTCTATCTAGCAGGGTTTTTGAGATATAAGCATTTTTATGTTTTGCAATTTTTGCGAAAAATTCGAAAATTCAAAATGGCCGCCATTTTTGGCGAGACAAAATTTTTTTGAAAATTGGCATGGCTACTCTGCAGATATACCCTGTGGGTCAAAAATTTCGTCGAAATCGCTCTATCTAGCACGGTTTTCGAGATATAAGCATTTTTGTGTTTTGCAATTTTTGCGAAAATTTCGAAAATTCAAAATGGCCGCCATTTTTGGCGAGACAAAATTTTTTTGAAAATTGGGAAAAGTACTCCGCAGAGATATCCTGCGGGTCAAAAATTTTGTCGAAATTGCTCTATCTAGCATGGTTTTTGAGATATAAGCATTTTTGTGTTTTGCAATTTTTGCGAAAATTTCGAAAATTCAAAATGGCCGCCATTTTGGGCGAGACAAAATTTTTTTGAAAATTGGGATAACTACTCCGCAGAGGTACCCTGCGCGTCAAAAATTTCGTCGAAATCGCTCTATCTAGCACGGTTTTCAAGATATAAGCATTTTTGTGTTTTCCTTATTTGGAAAATTCGTAATGATTAATTAATCATTAATTACTCGGCCATTTCTTGACCAATCAATGCCAAAATCTAATGATTTCCAGATTTTAATAAAATGAATGTATTTGCCAAGTTTCAGGTGAATTGATAAAATTCCTTTCAAGTTATCATCCGGACAAGCTTCCCCATCGAAAAAAGACATTTTTGGTCATGTGACCTCTCTGATTGGTTGAAATGTCACTGCAGCATATTCAAAAAAATTCCCCAAGGCTACTGCCTAAACCTGCCAAATTTGAAAAGAATCCGCCTAACGGTTACAGAGTTATAAGGAAAACAAAATGCGGAGCCGGCGGAGCCGGAAGCTCTCCCATACACAAACAAGCGTCCCGCAAGGGACGCTTAATGAGTTATTTGAGAAATACTGGCTATCTACAATACTTCTAGAGATAATTCGCATTTACTCATTTTGAGTAGGTGAATAATTAGCTACGGGTCTGAAACTTCACCAAGTGAAAGCTCTCCCAAAAGTAGGTGAATGAGTTATTTGAGAAAAATTGGCTACCTGCAATACTTTTAGAGATAAGTCACATTTACTCATTTTGAGTAGGTGAGTAATTAGCTATGGGTCTGAAACTTCACCATGTGAAAGCTCTTCCAAAAGTAGGTGAACGAGTTATTTGAGAAAAATTGGCTATCTGCAATACTTTTAAGAGATAATACGCATTTACTCATTTTGAGTAGGTGATTTTTGACATTTCTGTCTACCACAGGCCTAATTTAGACATATACCCTACCAAAAAGATAGGGTGGTGAGTCCTCTACCATATCAAGTCACCTGCCAAATATGGAAGAAATCTGGAAAGAAATGTGGACTGTAGGTCGCTAACAAGAAATCTCTGCGGATGCGGGCGACGACGACGATGAATCCATAGTATCCTCACTTTGCGCCAGTGATACAAAAATATGCCATAAAACTAGATTGCGCCGACTCGACGCCAACATATCCCCAGACGGGCCATCTCTCCGGCCCACTAGCATTCACTGGGTATTTTTTTGTAGAACCCATTTTGTGTGATTCACAAGTATATGTATTATAAACTATTTTCAATTTTTTTTCTTTTCAGTCAAACCATTTTTTTCATTTTTGGGGGTCAATTTAAAAAAAAAACGCTCTGAGTGGATTATTCATGGGCCTCACATACATGTTAAATGTCTACTTATAAGCCTTGGTTTTTGGCACATGCAAAAAAATGAACATATTATATATTCCCAGATGAGATTTCAGCTGTATCAGGCACATATTATGTCAGTTATAGGGCTTAAAAGTGATAAAAAGTCAATAAATTGGGTGTCTGTGGGCATTTTAGAGACCTTAAGGTGACCTTAAATTAAAGTTACAGACTTAAAATTTTTGACAGAAAAACATTACATGTAGAAGTTACATCTACCAGAGTTACAGACTTGTCAGACTTACAATTTCCAGGTTACATTACGAAATATGTTGAAAATGTCTTAAACAGGTCACTCGGGTGGGTGTTTATGGTCCTTATCCACAGGTTAAACATCTATTTAAAGCCTTGATTTTTCTCACATGTAAACAGAACATAATCATGTATTCCCAGATGAGATTTCAGCTGTGTAAGTTCCATCGTTTGACTGCTATAGGGCTTCAAAGTGGCAAAATGTCTATAAATTTGGTCCCTTTTCGGCATTTTAGAGACTTTAAGATGACCTTAAAATTAAAGTTACAGTGACTAAATTTTTCACAGACTTAGAGTACATGTAGGAGTTATATCTACTACATTTACAGACTTGTCAGACTTATCACTTTTAAGTTATAGGGGAAAATATAGGAAAAACGTTGAAAAAAATGTCTAAGTATGGTCTTTAGGGGCCTCAAAAACAATGTTAACCTTAACATAAAGTCTTGATTTTTGGTATATATAAGGAGAATATAGAAATGTATTCCCAGGTAAAATTTGAGGCAGATACGCCACATAGTTTGTGACCTAGAGGGCATTAAGTGTAAAAAAGTCAAAATTCTGACCTTAAGGTGGCCATAAGTTCTTTATTATTGGGAGTTTAAGGTCACCTTAAAATAGGGTTCCTCTCCTGACCCAAATACATGTGTGTGCCAAGTTTGAATGAAATCCGTGAAAGCGTTTTTGAGTTATCGTGCACCCAAGTCAAAACGTACGGCGGCGGTGGCGACGCGACGGACCTGAAACCAATATATCCCCGACTTTCATCTGGGGATATAATAATTAGATTTTTTGAGGTTATGAAATAAATTAACTTGTGGTCATTAACATAAAAACCATGTGATTTATTTCGACACAAAATGGAAGAAACAGCTTTCAGAACCAACTCTGAAAATTAATGTTATAATTGTCTACAAAAATAATTCTATGTGCACACCTTCAAAAAGGAATGTTATTTTCTATTTTTATGATAGAATTGCAACAGTTATTCAGTTTAATTATTAAATTATCAATTAAAGAGGACAAAGGAAAAAAATAAAAAGTTTAGAATATATCTTAAAGACCTTTAATATTGATTTTATTTTACCGTTGATAACAGACAACCACTTCTAAAATAACAACAACAAACACACATAAACTGAATCAAATAAAATAAAGTAAAATAACTTAAAATATTCTATGTGGCTCCAGTCACGATATCGTGAACGGAGGATTTTGTCTATTGTCACGGCATCATTAATCGAGTATGAAAGCTTGTGTCACGGCAACTGTTTATTATTATTATGACATGTAAAATATACTCAAATAACTTTCAAAAACACAAACACACAAAAAAAAACATTACATAGCTAACATCTGAATCAAAAACAAATCAAAACACATATTACAGAACATCAGATTCTATTTTCTACAAGGGACATGCTAAAACTTCTGGTAGAAAAAACAGTCTATGTTAAAGTTGATCTACAATTTTTGAACATCTTTGACTATCATGTACATGATAGACAAATATCATATATTCAGTTTTTACACTCCTTGCAGAACCCAAATTTCGTTTTTTGGTCTCATCTTGATGTTTTCACATGGCCAGTGGTACCAGTTCAAACAGTTGTCACATCCAATAGAACTGTCACCATCTTGGAAGAGATTGAGCACAAGTGTGGCAAGTCCAAGGAAGATTTTTTCTGGCAGCATAGACAGCCTCCAGGACAACCCAACCATCCCCATCAAAAAATGTTTGAATTATCCTAATGTCCATGTGGCTGTCTAGTATGGCAGACGGAATTTTTTCTGGATCCATCTCTACTGATTCCTCACCAATTAGTGTGTTACCACTGAATGCATCAGAGATGCTAACCTCATCCAGGAAAAAGGATAGCACATACTTCTGCCTTGTGACGGTATCTTTTTTGTGAAAAGGTACGGGTTTTCCAGTGACTTTCTGCCTTTTCTTCTATGGCATGCCTATGGCGGTGGTACAATTGCCTTTAGGGCGCCCTCTTTTCCTTGGTTTAGGAGCAAATGTCACACCTTCTAGTTCAGCAATGGTTGAATTTGCACTTTCTTGTTTTTCGTTCTCAGGGTTTGCATCTATCATTGAGTGTGGATGGTCTTCTATGGTCTCCTCAGTTGTTGCCTCTATTGGTGCCACTGTTCGCTCAGGAGAGAGAAGGCCTTCTGTTGTCTCCTCATTACTGTCTTGTTCAGTTCTTTGTTGATTTTCCTCAGTTTCTATGAACTAAACATGTTCTCCAACAAAAACTTCTTTGTCACAGACCCCGAATGAAGGTATTTCCTTCAGGGTGTCTAACCTTCTCCTAAAGATAGCAGTACCAGACCTAGTCAGGCAGGTGTTAAGGTCCCTTCACTAGAGATGCTTCCCGGTGCTTCTGTCCCTCAGATAATGCCTGTGATCTGTGTGTGTGTGTGTGTGGGGGGGGGGGGGGGGGCGCTGCATAGCCACACTGACCCTTGGCCTATCCTGGGTAGTGAAACATTGACTTCTTTAATAGTCAATAGTCCACCTGTCATGACTGGCCTCTTCGCATAAATAATCTTCACCATTCACTTTCCTGATGGCCAGGATGTGTTTGCAGGGGAGCCTCATGTTCTGGTAGAATAGGCACTCGCAGGAGGCTGCTGTGGTCTGAAGAATGCCAATTGATGTTTGTACTTCTTCTGGTCCCACCACTTGTACCGTTTTAGATGCCTGAAGTTGAAGCTGAACTTGATGGAAAGCATAAGGGGTTAGGTGAGCTTGGAATGGCTTCTCTTCATCCAAGATTGGAGATGATCTCCTGCCCAATCTCCTTCTCTGTATCTGCATCCACCTTTCTTTGCTTGGGATTCAGCTTGAATTCATCTGAAGACACCTCATGGTTGTGTTCATCACAGAATTGGGTCAACAGCAAGGCCTGTCCATCAGCAGTGGTCCAAAACTTGAGCACAAAGGGGCAGTCAATTTTCCCTGTTCTTGTATTGGGCCTCACCCCTGTGTTAGGCCTAGCTCTAAATTTCAATCCATGCTTACACATAAATGTAACTTCTGCAAAAACAATGTCTTTGTTGAAGGATTTATTTGAACCATGTTTCAAGGCATTCTCTGTGGTTCTAGAATGCTTTTTGGCAAGATTCACAAAACTTTCCTCCTCGTATTGAGATATTTTTCATTAACTGATCATAACTTGAATAACAATTACCCACACTAAACCTAGCCATTTCACTGGTGCAAATGTCATAAAAAATATTATCCAATCCTGTAATCAACAAATATACTAACTATAAAACTATAATTATGATATCTATAACTAAGCTATGATTGCATGTACATACTCTTCAAACCACTAGGGTGAACTGAATCTCAACCATCAGCTCCATGGTTATATAGACACTGGGGATACTCATCACTGGAATCAATTACCCTTTGATAGACTTCAGACAAATCAAAGGCCCATTCAAAACACCCAACACAAAGATACATGTCAACCTTTTCTAAGGGTTCAATTGCAATTCTCAGATTTAGCACACACCAAGTAGAAAGTCAAATCAAAGGATCACACGAAGGATTACCAAACAGTGCTATTCAATGAAAGGATTCTTTGATGCCTGAACAGTTATCTACATAAAAAAATTTGATTGAAGTGATATAGTAAATAAAAAGTATATTCTTTGATGGATAAACAGTTATTGATATCAAAGGAGTGAGATTAGGAGTATCAGGATTCAGGACAAGAAGAAAATCAAAGGAACCATGATTATATTCATTTGACTTTGAAGGATTAACAGCTATTCATATGAAAAGAGTGAGATTACCTACATCAAGGCATGAAAACACATCAAAGGTACCGTGACACTAGGTTTCTTACGCGATTCATGATGCCGTGACAATAGATAAAATATTCCGTTCACGATATTGTGACTGGAGCCACGTCGTAAAATATTCGTCCTATCATATTTGTACTTGTCAAGCAAACAATATATCTTTAAATTTTAAGTTTAAAATATTGCAAGGGCTGACAAAAGAAACAAAAATTAATTAAAATGTGTATGACTGTCGAAACCGGCAACACAAGGATACTACTGCTACCCTGCATAAGTTGGCTGCCCTCACTAGACCTTCACAGTAGTAGCCTACTACACTCTGAAATCATGTATTATTGTTAAACTTATTATATGCAACAGTTTTCATTGGTGTACAACAACCTATTTGTCTCTCTGGAGCCTGTAGATGAGCCGCGGCCAACTTATGCAGGGTACTGCCTCCCGCCGTAACTTGGCACAACTTGGACACAAAGACCTTATTTTTGCTTATTTTAAGTGTAGTTTTGTGGATTTATTTTTGTTAAAATATAAATTGACACAAGCGCAAGTTATTAAACTATTATACTAACTCTGAAATCATGTATTATTGTTAAACTTATTATATGCAAGTTTTCATTTTTGTACAATAACCCATTTGTCTTTCTGGAGCCTGTAGATGAGTCGCGGCCAACTAATGCCTGTGGCCCACTTATGCAGGGTACACGGGTGGTCACGAAGATAAACGGTCACGAAGATAAACGGTCTTCAAAGTTTTCAAATTTAAATAGTGTAAATAGCAAAATCGCAGAAACTAAACAAAATAGACTTAAACAATGCTTTTCATGATTTTGGTTTGTGTTATATTGTTGTTTAAACCTTTTAACTGTTTTTATGTGAGCATTTCTGAGGACCGTTTATCTCTGTGACCGTTTATCTTAGTGACCACCCGTGTAGCAGTGGTACTGTACACTGCTTATGCAGCGTTCTTTACGGCCGTAAACACGACTTCACAGCCTGTAAATTGGTCAAGAACGGTCTCACAGGTGGTATATACCACTCGTGAGTTGGGTGCCTCCAGAGACTTTCCAAACTTTGACCTTCACCTCTAATGACAAGATGCAGAATACACGTGCTTTCGTTATAAAAACATGATAAATGAAGTGTTTCGGTACTCGGGATTTTGATAAATAACCTCAGAAAACGTATAACAAATGAAATATATATGTTTTGCATGGTGGATAGCGAAACATTGTGATTTCTTTTATTTCTTTCTCTTTGTGATTTGTGTTTGTTTACATCCAGACATAAACACACAGGCAGTGGATTGTTAAGAACGGTCAAAACTTTCCACTGGTACTCACGGGTCGTGTGCACGGGCTCACCACCTCTTCTGAATGCAGCAATAGATCTGAAAGGTTTCCGGACTGTTTATCTCTACAGTATATTTGTGACCTCCAGAGCAGAAATAATTACGTACAATAACTGTTACATGGAAGATGACAGACACAACAATATGGTATACGATAGTGGCAGTCTAAGAATCAAGCAAAAGCGGACATAAATGACTTTAAGACTTTTTAGTGAAAAAAAAACAAACAACGGAAACCAACAACCATCATAGGTGTCTTGGTCTTGTAAATATTTAGCCGTTGTAATGCAAATTATTAAATTATTATTACTTTTTCAATCTCTGAACAGCTCCTCCTATTCACACAATACTCACTCTCATTTTTAATTTCAATAATCAGTATTGTGTTAAAAGTGATAAAACAGAAGTCCTTAAAACCCTTTTTTGGCATAAAATTCTTACATGACGAGTTGCGCAGAAACGAGTTTTAGTTCTATGCGCACACATTTATCTGACCATAATCGCACTGCCCTTCCATCCTACATACATATTTTGTTGTTGAATTTTAGTAGTAATGTTGCTATGTTATCTTTATATATATTTTATTGAATATTAAATATTCATTGAATATTAAATATTATATGCTATATTTATCATAAAAATAAAATTTTTAACCTGTGGTTGTAAGGTACAATGGAACAGTAATGGTCTTCATAACTTATATCATAAAAACGGCCTTCAGCTTCATAAAATTATTACTGGAAGTGTCATGGTGAAATGCCATGTAAAACCATCATCACTCATGGATTATTTCTACAATAAGTCCCTACACTAAACAAAAATCGAAATACAAATTGCTTATATGTAAAAAAAGTGGACCTCTTGAATAGCTCTTGCTTTACAGGTTAATATAAATAATTCTTAAAAATAAGTATATTATTCCTTAACCTTTATGACTGTAGCCTCAGGCAATGTCTTGCAAAGTATTTGCTGATACTCAGCAGATGATTATTATTACTTATAACGCAGTTTTCTGATTAGTCAGTTGCTGTACTGTTATGGGTTATTCAAATGGTCTTCTTTCATGTCTATCATAAAGCTTTGTCAGAATTTAGGAAAAAAATAGGAATTTCCAAGAGGTATGCATAGAGGCTCCTTTATTATCTCCTCTGCACTTTTAGAAGAACTATACAAAATTTTACAGGTATGCTATGTTTTTAATTTGATGCACTCGTGATATGATGGAAAAAATAAGGTTACAATTAATTAACATGAAATAATGTCTATACTAGGTATAAAAACTAACCACTTAATCATAATCACCAAGAATATACATGGCTATCTACGGTATTTTTGTGTCAATGGTGTTTTTGTGAACAACAAATCCTGTTTTCCTTGGGTTTAAATATAAATCACACTGTAACATTTTTAATTTTTACATGCATTAATATTTTATTACTTAAAATTGTTGTTTTCTAAAAATCTTGCTGAAAAATGATTTGACAGAAAACTGCTAATTGACACATTGATTTGCATGTGATTACTTGATGCTTAATTTAAATAAAGAAATTCTGTTTTTCATGTTGTCCCATTATTCCATGCCCTTTGGATTATTATATGGCACTATTTAAAGTTATATTTTGATGAGCAATATTTTTAAAATTTACAATCCAAAGCATGCACCTGCAAATTCCTTAATTAACATACAACATAATATCCCCAAAGTAAAATGTTTTCATCTGCCAATTATGTTCCTGATATTTTTTACTTTGAAATATGTAAAAAGTAATGTTTGTTTATTTCTGTTCTGTAGATATGAAAAATATTTTTTTTTATTAAATACATTTTACATCAAGAATTGATTTGTAAGAGTACGTAAACAAATTAAGCATTTTAATCGCATGCATAAAAGACTAAACATATCAGGTCTGGGTTTAACTCAATGATCTCAGAGGTGGGAGGACAGTTTGTTTACCATTACACAACCATGTGCCCAAAAGAATCTCCTGCTGACAACCTACATCCTCTGTGTGTGTTTGTGTGGGGATGCATCTGTCAGTGTGTCATGCAGATTTTTAAAGTTTCTTTGGGACTTTGGCTTTAAGCTAAGTGAGTAATAGCACTTTTAGCTGATTTCAGTAAATTGCTTCTAAATGTAAAGGGGAAGTAGTTAAAAAAGAAACAGATCTTTTTTCTTGTTTAAAAACAAAGAATGAGTGTGAATAGGACTGGCAGTGCTACATCATGCATTTGTAGAGACACTGACAGTGTGTTTTTAAACGTGAGCTCTAGTGAGGCTTGCACTTCTAGGAATCACATTTTTTTCCTTTTGTTTTTTTGTCTCCGGACTTTCATGTATTGTGGCATAGTGTGATGGGTATCTTTCTCTTCACTGAAGTAAAGTAGCAATGAGTTTTGTAAGTATTGGGATGGATGACTACCTCAGTGCACTACTGCTGTCTCTGATGGCTTTGTGCTAGTAGACCAAAACCCCTTTCGGCCTTGTTTTCACTGTATTTATGTTATGTATGAATGAAGAGTGTGTTTTCTGTGTATACTTTTGTGATTTCTGATTTTATTTAAGCTCTGTTCTCTGAATAAATAATAGAAATAAATGTTAAATTCTTAGAAGTAATATGTCTGTTGAGGATTTTCTTTTAATTTGGTCATTTAATGGACTGCAATGAAAACTAAGTCCAATAAAGTAGTGGTGACAGTGTTCTTGTAGTGTAAATCTAAAATTTTAGCTCATGTAAATGAAATGATATTGCTGAAAGTAATGTACTATTTGTGGAGATAATTTTTCAGACCACTTTCCAGTATGTGTTGTCATTTACCTGTTGCATATCTTAATGGAGAACTGTAAGCAAAATAAGAAGCCTCTCTTGGAAAAAATGCATCCTGTGAAGATTTCAAAAAGAACAAAACTTTGGTGGATTTGTCGTTAGATACAATAAAGGTTCCATGGTCAGCAATAGATTGTTCTGATATTAAACGTGTGTCACTTTATGATGAAATTGTGCAGTTTCATGATGATTTAATCAACCTGTGTTTAGATAGTAGTAAAAAAGCTATCCCACATAAACAGACCAGGGAAGAAGTGATTCCAGGGTGGAATGAATATGCTCAATGAATATGTGGCATTTTATGCAACATTAAATGTAAAACTAGAGCAAAATATCATTATTGCCTTAAAATTTTAAAGAAAAACAAAGAAACTGTAATTGCAAACAAAGCGACAAATTATATGTTGCAAATGTGTTTATATTTCTGGAATAAAATAATAATGGCTAAATGTAGTACTAGAAAAACAACTAGTACTGTGGATAGTGCAGAAAAGGTCTTGGTAAAATATGTGATGTTTTTTTAAATAAATATAAGAATCTGTACAACTCTGTGTCATATGATGTAAATGAAATAATAGACCTGAAAGAATGAATAGATACAAGTACACATGAACAATGCTACAAAGGAAATGCTACAGTATTCACCAAGTATCAGTTAACAATGTTATATCATCAGTATAACACTTAAAATATGGAAAACATGATGCATGGTGACTTTGGTTACTTCTCTGATCATATTGTTAATGCGAGTAAAAAGTACTATGTTATCTTATCTCTGTTGTTTAAAACAATGCTAACCCACTCCTGTGTATGTACTAGTGGTCTTCTTCTCTCCACAGTAATACCAATTCCTAAGGACAAGAATAAATCACTAAGTGACTCTAAGTATTATAGAGGCATTGCTCTAAGCAGTATACTAGGTAAGCTGTTTTATATTATATCACCAAAGAACAAAGAGAAGTTATTTAATACAAGTGAACTTCAGTTTGCGTTTAAACCGAATCAATCCACACACCATTATACTTTTGTATTGAATGAAGTTGTGCAATACTATGTGAATAATAACTCAAATGTGCATGCCATGTTGTCAGACTGCAGCTAGGTATTTCATACAGTTAACTATATTATAATAAAGTTATTTTCTCTGTTATTGGACAAGGATCTGTGTCCTTTAGTCGCTAGATTTCTGATTAACCTATATATACATCTCAAAAAATTAGAGTTAAATGGTCTAACTGCATATCAAAACAAGTTGATGTCTCAATGGTGTGAAGCAAGGAGGGATTCTTTCCCCAATATTGTTCATTGTTTATATGGATGTATTATTAGCATGGCTGAAAAATCTGGAATTGGATGGCATATGTAATATATTCTGGGTGCTATTGGCTATTTTGACGTTGTGTATTTACTGTGTCCTTCTCTCTCGAGTTTAAGAATGTTACTGAATATTACAGATATGTTTGGGAGAGAATTGAACTTTAATCCAGTTATTAGTTTACAGAAATAATGAGGAGTCAGTACATGGTATTTACCACAATAACAGCTTTGTTAGAGCTCAGCAGTATGGAAATCACTTAGCTAATACGGTAGGTTCTAATGTTGTAGATATCTTACATGTATTGTATGTAATGCATTATTGAATACATTTCTTATATTTTCAGGCAAAACTAAATAGATTTTTTAAAACATATTGTATGCCATTGTATGGATCAATTCACTGGGACTTATCCAGTATTTATACACAAGGGTTTTTTACTCAGTGGAGGAAATGTGTTAGAAAGATTTCCAATATCCCATATCTTTTGCCGGGCATATTGGAGGATTTACCAGTTGAAAATCAAATCTGGAGAAGAGCTATTAAATTTTATGGGAATGCTTTTTACACTACCAATTCTTTAGTGAAATTATGTACAAAGATTGTTGTAAATGGTAGCCTTTCCCAGGGCCAGTAATACACTTGGGTATATAGCATTCAAGCATAATACTAACAAACTGGAACTGTTGAACTGGTTCGAGCATTACAAAATGTTATAAAATAAAACAATTGTATCAGAGGACTGTCAACAAAATGTAGGAAAGATATTAGATTTGCTAAGACTCAGACACCACAATTGTACAGCTCTTTCTTATGAAGAAATTCAGTGCATGTTAACAGATTTATGTAATTTGTAAAATTCAGTTATACTGTATATTTGTATAAAGTGTAAAACTTCTGTCTTATTTTTTGTGTCTGTGTATGTGTTTATCTGTTTGTGTTAATTACTTTACAAACTTGATTGAACTCTGTGTACGTAAATGAATGAATAAATAAATAAAAATACCATTCCACATGGAGTAAAATAATATATCTTTTGAATCAAACCTGTTGAATATGCTGTAGAATTTTTCCGTATTATATGTTTGATCTACCCTAAAAAGTTTTGATAAACAAAGAAAAATAAATAAAATATGAATATTATAAGACACTGATACTATTTTATGCAAGATATTCTGATTTTGAAAGATAATTACAGTGCCTAGTATTTGCATGTTCCATACAGTAGACCATAGTTTATCCAAGATATATTTCCTCATATTGTTATTTAATTACTGATTCTTACCCTTAAAATGTGTGTTTTGCTATAAATTGAGGTCAACAGAGCTCTTCTACACTCCACAAACTTTTTATCATCCAAATTAAATTTTTACCAGTGACTAGCTTGAAATATGTTAATTTATCCAAAAAGAGGGAGAAAGTTTAGTCAATGCAAGATATTTTGTGCACAATTTTTTCCATTTTTCATCATAAAAAGGAGATTTATACTTAAATAGGACAATGCAAAAACTAGTTGCAGTCAAATGAAACTATAGCGAATCAAATATAGGTTTAAACTTAATCCTCAAATAAAGAATAAATTATGACATACAGTTGTACATGATGACAGTTAAAGTTATGAAGATAATACAAATGTAGATATCTTTTTGTTATTTTTCTTACATTTTGTCACAGTAAACTAAAGTTAAAACACTCACAAAACAGTATACAGGAAATCCAGTTGTTTGTAGATGTGCCATGATGTACATAATTTTTTTATACATTTTCATACAGTAACAGTTAAAATATGCTCACCCTATTAATATTTAATCATTTAAGTATTAACAATATGTAGATATGTCAAAGTCAGAAACTATTTTTTACAAATGAAAAAAAACCACCATATTTTGTATTTTATCATAACAACATTGCTTTGCACAGTAGAATTGAACTCAACACACATATGTGTGCAAATGTTAGAAAAAATTCAGATTTACTATAAAATTGAAAATATTGTGTAACACTGAACAGAAAGTGGTTTACTGTTGGGATACTGTTTAATTTTGTCTACTCTATGTGAGGACTAGTACAAAGTCTGCTCCTACCTCTTTAAAATTATTGCACTTAGAGTATTTTGTTTAAATATGGTTTTCAATCACTTTCTCTTTACCTACATGTTGTGTACCTCGAAGAAGTATTCAACAATATAAAAAGTACTGCAGTTAGCCTTTTATTTTCTCATATGTTGTTCACCTACTTTTCGGTCAGTAATAGCTACTTTCAGGTTCTCATTGTTAAGTAAATCATTTTATCACCCTTATTACTAGTTCTAGAGCTTGGAAATGTGAAACAACATGCAACTGTCGAATCTGATATTTTACCTCTGCTTCAAAGTTAATTTGGGTCATTACATTAAAAAAGCTTCATATCTCCCTTATTGGTTCTACAGCTTTGACATTTGAATACCTTTCTAATCACAGAATATGTTAATGGCACTTAACTAGAGTGAGTGATGTAAATTCGCCAGTTTTTTTGCACTTTTGTTTCTGCTACATCAAATCACATTTTTTTTTTCATTTTTTTGTTTTAATAGATATGGCCTATCCCTGCATTATCCAAACCTGGAAAAAAATTAACTCACTTGGACATAGTTTCACTTAGAGAGCTGTTATTATTTCATACAAAAATATCTATTATTTATGAAAATATGGATCTAAATTCGCTGTTGTTTGAAAAAAACTGTTTTTCAAGCATAATACCTACCATACTGTGAAAAATTTAAGCTAAATAATTATTTTACATCTTTTCTAGCCAAAATTATTATTTACATAGATGTAAATTTTCAAAAGTTTGTCACAGAGAAGTTTATAATGTTGGTTGGTATTTGTTAAAACTTGCATAATTTACACTCTCTAAAGTCATTTGTAAAAACTATTATTCAAAAATATACTTAATACTGTGAAAATATAAAATGTTGGACTATGAAATCTTGTAGGGCAATAGATAAGTATTTTTTCTATGTATATGCAACATAATTATGACATGTTTTCCACATTTCTGCTGTAAAATTGACAAAAACCAAAAAGTGGCGAATGTACATCCACTGGCGAATTTACATCACTTGCTCTAGTTAGCAGTTGTAAATATATGTATCTCAACTAGTCAATATATTTGTTCGTGGTAGCGAGTTTTGTGGCTGAGTTGAAGGTAGCGAGTTTCTGCGGTAGTGCAGCAAACGTATAATTTTATTGACAGACTTGTTACGGTGGATAGATTAACTGTACTTCCGTTGTAAACAAAAATAAAAAAGTAGCAGTCCGGTTGGTAGAACACATTTATTGTACAAATCAACCCATTCTTCTACATATTCACTACATATATACAATTGCAATTTTAACAAATCCTTAATTAAGTAATATATGTCCACATACGTATATATTGTCATTGCAGGCCCATGAAATTAAGTCAGTTCTTATGGCATAACCTAGACGTGGTTACCTCGGCTCTACTTACTTGCGTGTAGAGCCGTGGCACTACCCCACATAAAACTAGAGATTTGCAAAAAATCATTTTCTGTTGAATAAAACTTGATAAAAGGACTCAAAATGGTTTGATGTATTTAAAAGCAGTTGATATTAAGCCAAGGGCACAACAAATACAATATGTGTATACTCGTAACATATATGCTATTTTATACAGTTTTTATAACAAAAGAGCATTTTCAAATTTTTGGAGAAATGGTCCAAAAAGTATTGATAATGAGGAAATATAATTTATTTTTTTGTCAAATATGTTTGCATGTTGACTGACTGTTGAGGTCAATGTAACAAAATAGTTGTGGGAACACTTGTGTGTATAATTTTTATGGTATTTGTGTTTTATGCAAATCTCTAGTTTTATGTGGGGTAGTGCCACGGCTCTACACGCAAGTAAGTAGAGCCGAGGTAACCACGTCTAGGCATAACCAAACTCTCCTCCACTGCAGTACAGTAAGCAGTGAACTCTAGCTGTTCCCGATGGTTGTGCACCCTAGATCAATGACATTGTTAGTGTACCCAGCGGTTGTGTACGCAAGATGTATTTCACTGCTAGCATACCCAACGGTTGTGTATAGGTAGCTGTGGTATTTTTGTGCATTGGAGTTTTGGTGGTACAAATGGTTTAGTCCTTACCTTAAGTACCCAACTACGCTCCGCTACGTAAGGGTCCTTAGTCCTTTCTCAATGTAAACAAGAAATCGCCCAAATACTAGCTTTTTGTAACATATAACATACCAACACGAAGTGTGATGATATAAACCATTAGTTTAAATGTATATTCATAACAGTGGGTTAATTTGAAGGAATATCCATTGTATACGAAGTCACTTCAAAACTGAAGTGGAAAGTTTCTTCTATAAACGCCATTTTTGGTATGGGTCTTTACTTACAAAAATTTTCACAAATTCAAGTGGACTTCAATTCAATTCTGGATTTCAGTAACTCTTGAGAAAGGACCAGGCAAAGCCCATACTTTGTCAATTTGTAACTTTATTTGAGTTTTTTTTTCTTGGCCACTTTGGAGCTAACATGCTATAGATACAATGTTTGATTGATTTAGTTTGTAATTTTGTCACCTAAAAATATTGGTGTTTTTGCAAACTGTTCTCGAATAAAGCAAATAAAAACAAAGTGAAATAGAAATTACATAAAAATGTGAAGCCATAGCTAATAAGGATATGTGTTGACCTTTGTTTTTTGCACTTCTCAGGAGTTTGTATTTTCTTTTTATTGAGAACATAAATATCTGAAACTCATTGTGACCTTATTCCTTATATAGATATACAATTGTTGAAATCTTTCCCATGGAAGTATCCAACCCAAAAAAATTCCTTACTGATTCCCCTTCAGGTTCTCTATGCATATCTCAACACCCAAACACACTATGTAGTATCATTTCTTGATACTATTCTTCCAAAAACAACAAAGGATCCACTATCATCTCCATATTTTGTACTCCTTTGGAAACAACCTGCCCTTGCATCACACTAATATTTGAGAGAAATTGTTCCCCCAAACTCTGGTCCACTCATTTCACATTCCCTCATTCTAAAAGGTACATGAACGTGCATAAACAAAGTCTTACATTTTGGACATGACTCATATTGAGGTTTGCAACCATAATTATTTTCATTTATATCAAAACCTATGATGAATTTCATTGATTATTTAAAGTAGTTGCATATAGATTACACATTTATAAAACAATATCATTAGAAAATTTTATGAATCTTAATATCTTTTGAATATTTTGTAGAGTTGGTTTATGGGAGACTTTCCAGCCTTGTCCATATTAAGAAGCTAGTGATATTGTATCTGTTTGATTACATGTTCAAAATTACTGTTATGTGATATTTCATTGCTGACCTTTTTTTACTTATTTTACATATGCTGGTATCTTAAATGTAACTAATTTTAAAGTTTATGACACAAGAAAAATATTTTGATAAATGCATTCATTGTTGTATTTATTCTTCTACAATATGCAGTGAAACTAATTAATGTATGTCAAATAAAGTCTTTGTGATGCCCTGTGGTTTTACTTCAGGTCAATGATTTTTCACTCAAAGTTCGGGTTTTTAAGTGCATACTCAATGTTTTGCACTGCTTTACTTCACCTCTCATAGCAAAATACATCTTGAAATATGACCAACACAATTGTTTCCACTGCTTTCCTGCAACACCCAACCCAAACTGCTGCTAGTGATATGACCTGTACAATGTTTCAAATGCTTTCCTGCAACACCCAACCCAAACTTCTGCTAGTGATATGACCTGTTCAATGTTCCAAATGCTTTCCTGCAACACCCAACCCAAACTTCTGCTAGTGATATGACCTGTGCATTGTTTCAAATGCTTTCCTGCAACACCCAACCCAAACTTCCTAATACATTTATATTATATCTTCTCCATACAATACAAAGTGAAACTAAATTAATGTATGTCCAATAAAGAATTTATGTTTTATTTTGGTTTTTAAGTGTCCACTTAATGTTTAGCACTGCTTTATTTCACCTCTCATAGCAACCTCCCAGTAAACATTTTTGGGTTTTAAAAACATTTGAAGGAAACGTTTTGGTAAAGGTTAAAAAATGATGGGTATGAAAACCATTTATAATAGAATATTTAAAAAAATTTTTTTTGTATATAGTTTATTAAACATTTAATAATAAATGTTAGAAAAATGTTACAAATGAACATATTAATATCTGAATAATAATGGGGCCAGAGGTTAAATTTCAAGGTTGCTCACTAATGAAAATATTATTTTTACGTCTAAAATTGTAAGATAACAGCTTAAAAATTGTGCTCCCATTTAATTCTTACTTTTTGGGATTGCATATGGGGCAATTTTTGGCAAAGTCCTCTAAAATCCCCTATTATTGCTCACCCCATCTTTGTTTGGACATGTTTGAAGGTGAAAGTTTAATAAGCATTCTCAAAATATTGGTCTAAGAAATGTTTTTGACAGAATGTTTTTAAAACATTTGATCCACAATGGTTTTTCAAACATTTTATGTGTACTGTCTATAAAAACACTTAATGATGAATATTTGAAAACATTTCTAACATAACCTTCATTTCTTAGCTATTTTATAAATGTTTACAAAATGTTTCCAGTCAAACCTAGCTTCTTGAGTTATTTTATAAATGTTTAATAAACATTTTCAGTAAAAACATTTGTATATAGAATGTTTATACAATGTTTTTTTAAACATTACAGTCAATACAGTGTAGAGGTTTGCTTAAACTATAATATTTCTGGTGATATAACAATAGTATCTGTTAAAAGAGCATTTTTGAAATGTTATCTAGAATAACTTGCATTATTCTTTCAAAAAAATAGCAACAGTATGAGAACCTTTAACATTAAAAACGATTTAAAATGTATTTAAATTTTCATCAGACATACTTCTGGAGACTGCTCAGAGAGAGGTTTATCCGTAGATTTTTTTAAATAACAACTCCACCACACAAAGATGGTGGCTTCCATTCTCTCTCTTCAAATGTAAAATGGTCCAATATAATTATATATCGCACAAATAAATGATAAAACAGTATCAGTTAGATTTGTTTTGGTGAAAAGTATCATTAAACTTTTTACTGACATGTGATTTTTCATAAAAAGCTAGTATTTGGGCGATTTCTTGTTTACCTTGAGGATGGACTAAGGACCCTTACGTAGCGGAGCGTAGTTGGGTACTTAAGGTAAGGACTACAAATGGTTATGCACACAAGATCAATATCATTGCTGGCATACCCAGTGGCTGTGAACATGAGATGCATATCACCACTAGTGTACCCAACTGTTGTATACACTGGCATTGATATTGGTCTAGTGTACCCACTACCCAGTGGTTATGCACACAAGATCAATATCACTGCTAGTGTAGCCAACAACTCCAACTTGATATCAGTACCTTTTACAGCGTACTCAACAGGTCTATATCCAAGACATTGTGAAGCAATTAGTTATTAAGGCAATTTTTTGAGCAGTTCGAAATGGGCCAAAGATCTCTCTCTGAATTAAAATTATTCAGCTTAGCATAGATTTGCACTGTGAAACAGCATAATAACTTGGTTATTGTTACATTTACATGCCAAAGTTTAAAGGACATGTCAAAAATGAGCAAAGCAAGAAGTGATTAAAATTTGGGTACACTAGCAGTGATCTTATGTGCTATTGCTTTGTGACCTTGACCTTCAATTTCAAGGTTACTGGTGGCCTCTTAAAGGTCAGATTTTGGCCATTTTTTCACATTTTGGCCCAGTTCTCATATACAGAAAGTTATCATCCTATGATTGGTATATATAATGCATATATATGTCCTCTGTAAGCATGCATAAATTTGACCTGGAAGCTCTTCATTGAAGGTCATCCAAAGACCGCCAAAGTACCTCACTGGGGCCATTTTTGGCCTTTTTGGGCATATTTTCACACTTAATGCTGACTATATTGCATGGAAACTATTGAAAATGGTTTTGGAGGTTGTGTACATGATGGAGTACTAGCATCCAGTTTGTTGACCTTGGCTATTGTTTTCAAGGTCACCTTAAGCCTGCTAAAATGACTCAAAATGGTACCTTTTACTGCATATATAAGATTGTGAGGCATAAAGATTGTGGGTGCTCCACAGCCTTAACCCCTGCAAGGATTTTCACCAAATTTTTTGTTATTTACCCCAAGAGGATCTAGAGCTGATTTGGTATTGGAGGGTATCTGGTAACAACTGTTGCCATGGCAACACTTTAAGATTTTCAAATCTTAAAGATTGTGGGTGTTCCACAGCCTAAACTCCTGTATGGATTTTCACCAGATTTTCAGGATATGTTTACCCCAAGAGGGTCTAGAGCTGATTAGGCTTTGGGGGGTATCCAATGGCAACTGTTGCCATGGCAGTACTTTTAAAATTTTTGGGTCTTAAAGTTTGTTCTAAAATTTTTGATGTTTTCTGTAAACTAAAATATTTCAGCTAGCTTCATCAGATTTACACAAAATGCCCAAAACTTGCCCAAGAGTAATTGTGTCCTTGTTTTGGAAACAAAATGGCTGCCACATCACATCTTTAATGCCAAATAGGAGGGTGATCAGCATATCAAAAAGGCCTTATATCTCCCTTATAATTGTTTCTTTGGCTTCAAAATATGAAAACTACTTGCAGTAAAATCATGGCCTGTGAATCTTTTGTGTAGCTTGTTGTGGGTTGTCTATACTTCTTACAACAGAAGTTGTTCCTAAGATTTTCCCAAATCTCAGTGTTGTTGGCCATTTAGCTGTACCTGCCGGCTAGGGTTCTTGCCTGTCAAGGCTGGCTATTTTTCACCATGACCAAAATGAGTAAATTATATTTTTCTTCATAACTGTTAGAGTTACAATAATTTTGTCAAATATGTTGTTTAGCTACTTTTTGATGCACAGTGTCATGGCAAATTTCCAGAGCTGTAGGTCCATAGCTGACTGAGTAATAGTTACCTTGACAGTTAACCATTGAGTAAAATCACTTATATCTGCAAACCTATTAAATTTAGAGTTTTTTTTGTCAAATATGTTGTTCATGTATTTTTAAATGTACTCTGTCATGGGAAATTTTCAGAGCTGTAGGTCCATAGCGAACTTAGTAATAGCTACTTTGACAGTTCATCGTGGACTAAATCACTTATAACTGGAAATCTGTTGCACCTATCCTTACTAAGGTTTCAAGATATCTTCCCTGCTATGAAATCTTGCCTGGCTAACATTTAGTCCAGTTTGTTCAATTTGGTTGATTGCTAGGGCAATGAATTTGAAAATCTGAGGTGACCAAACTTAAAGGAGCCTATATTTCCCTTATTATTGGTCATAGAGGTTTTGGATATGAAGACAACTTCAACAGTCATGTGCGCCGAATCTTTTGCTGGTTTCAGATTTGACCTTGGACCCCTCCTTCAAGCTTCAACCATATCCTGTAAGGGGATACACTGCGTCGAGATGCAATCTCTAGTTGTAATATAGAAACCATTGCAATTATACAGACGATGTATACTCGCTTCCGAGGTTTAGTACATTCGCAATTTGACATTTGTCGGATGCTGGAGAGCCCCTTTTGTGTACATGTTATGCATGGCCAATCCTGTAGAATAAACTGAGCTAACAGATTGTTTTACTGTCATATTATTGGCGATGAGGATGAACTGGATGATTTACAGTACAGATGAAACAATTTTGTGAGATTAGCACAGCAGAAGCAGGTTATTGACTAACCATGTGTGTACACAAACACACAGCAGAAGCAGGTTACAGACTTACCACATGTATACACACAGTCATCAGGAAGCAGAGTAGGAGGCTGTGTAGTTGACAAGTGAAACTACCTACAGATTGCTCTACTATTATATTATTGATATTTGACAAGTGAAGGCAGAAGCAGGTTATTGGGTGCATTTATGAAGGTAACAACTGTAACACTGTTAGTGTAATATAAAATCAGAGCCCACCAGCCCCAGAAATTCACACAGCATGGGTGAAGGAGCAGCCCCACCAGTGACTTTATACAGAAATTTGCAGTCCAAACCTTTTATACCTTCTGGTAACCCTATGACCACCGGGAAGGAGTGGGAAATCTGGCTAGAAGGTATTGAAAGGGAATTCAGATTCTTTAGTATCACTAATGACCAAGATAAAGTTGATGCTTTAATTATTTATGGTGGTACCAAGATTGCCAGGTTGGAGAACAGCCTACCAGATCTAGAGGAGATGGGAACAAGTATACCAAACTGAAAACGAAGCTTAATGATTTTTTCTTGCCAAAAAAGAATAAACATTTTGCCTGTACCAATCAGAACACACCACAGAAAATACACTGAGGAGAAAAAGCAGAAGCAACAGGCCAAATATGCAACATGCAATTACTGTGGCCTCAATACACACCCATCTGGGAAAGATTGCCCACTATATGGCAAAGAATGCTGGAGGGTGTAATGTTAAGGACCGAAGCTGACAGTGGAGCCGATGTTAATGTAATGAGTTTGAAGCAATATGGCGACTTCAGAAAGAAAACAGCCACTGGTTTAAATCTCTCAAGAAGCAGGATCAAATTGAAGATGCTGTCCCATGACTTAAGTGTGATTGGTCAGTTCCCAGCAACTATAAAAGACAAGACACCACATTTATAGTTATCAAGGATGAGACCGCATCACCAGCACTTCTTTACAGAAAAACCCTAACAAATCTAGGGATGCTATGGATCGACCCAGAGGGTAAGCTCAGTTCAGAAATGGTGAACAATGAGAACAATGTAAAAGTGATAGCAAAAGATAATCACTATACCCAGCTCAAAGTAAAGTATAAGTAGTAGAAGAAGTAGAAGTAAGAAACACTTATATAGCGCCGAATTTGATGTAAACATCCTCTAAGGCGCTGATGTGCAAAAAGGGATAGTCCAGTTCCAGAAAGATGTCCGTTTCCCTATTAGCGTCCGGTAGGGGAGATAGGCTATGGTGGAGGATAAGCCAATCTAAAAAGGTATGTTTTCAACTGTTTCCTGAAACCAGAAATGCTTTCTATGGTTCTGATGGCTTGAGGAAGCTTGTTCCACTCTGTGGGAGCCCCTGCTATGAAACTGCGTAGCCCTGAGCGTTTATTTGGTTTAGATGAGGAAATTGATAGGCGATTGCCCCGTGTGAGATCACTCCGCCTAATTAGAGCGGAGAGATATGGAGGTTGGCTCAAATGTATTGCTTTATAAATGAGGAGATTATATTTGAACAGTATACGGTAATGAATGGGGAGCCAGTGTAGTTTGTGCAGGAAGGGTGTAACATGACAGTATTTATTTAGCTTGCACACTGTCCGACATAAGGCATTTTGAACTCTCTGTAGTCTGCTAGTATATGCCTTTTTTGTGTTGTAAAGCAGTGAGTTACAGTAATCCAGACGACTGCTTACCAAGGCATTTGCCACCTTTACAGCTGTTTCATGATTTAAGTACCTGCGGACCCTTCGTAGTTCCCGGAGATGGTAGTAACTTATGCGACATAGATTAGCCACGTGTCTTTGCATTGAATTTTCAGCATCCAGGATGACACCAAGGTTTTTTACCGATTCAGCTGGTTCCATGGTGTTGCCAAGCAAACTCACTGGGAAAGATGACTTCAGGGAACTTCTAATTTGATCATCACCAATCACTATGAATTCTGTCTTGTCAGGATTTAATTTAAGCTTATTATTTCCCATCCAAGCCTGGACCGCCTCAAGGCAATATGTTAATTCAGTGATACTGGAATCGAAGTTCCTAGAGTCGAGTTCCAAGTAAATTTGTGTGTCATCTGCATATAAGTGGTGGGTGACATTGAATTTAGATATGACTGAACTGAGAGGGGTTGTGTATAGGGTAAAAAGGAGTGGCCCTAGAACTGAGCCCTGGGGAACCCCGTAAGGGAGTTGAAAAGCATCTGAAAGATTTCTATCTATTTTGATGCGCTGCTTGCGTGAGTTGAGGTATGACTGGACCCACTTAAGCACTACCCCATCAATGCCATACCAGTGCTGAAGGCAATTGAATAGGATTGAGTGGTCTATTGTATCGAAAGCTGCAGATAAGTCCAAAAGGACTAATCCAACAGCTGCACCCTTGTCCATTGATGTGGCAATGTCATTTTGTATTTTGAGCAACGCCGTTTCAGTTGAGTGAAAAGCTCTATATGTGGACTGGTTTTCGTTAGATATATACCCTCGTGAGCAATATGCTCATTTATCTGCTTAGCCACAGCTTTCTCTATGAGTTTGGAGATGTAGCTGAGGTTGGACACTGGTCGATAATTCTTGAGAATATTCTTGTCAAGACCAACTTTTTTCAACAAGGGTGTAACATGTGCAGTCTTAAAGCAGGATGGGAAACTGCCCTCCTGTAGAGAGTAGTTCACAATATTTGTAATAGGAGTCAGGAGCACACTGATACATTCAAGGACCAATGATGTTGGGATGGGATCCAAGTCACATGATTTATTTGGTGTGGACTTTATGATTTTAAGGACTTCTTCCTCTGACATGGTCCGGAAAGAAACAAACTTGTTTTTGTAGGAACCTGAGACAGGGGGATCGGCATCAGTAGACAGTAATCCAGATCTTAATTTAGCAATTTTGTCTGCAAAATACCTGCCAAAAGTGTTGACTAGACTGTTCATGGTGGTATAATCTGGAAGTACCATTTTTGGTGATCTATGGAGGACTTTCTTTATGGAATTCCACAAGGCCTTGGGGTTATCCTCATTTTCCCTAACCATATCACTGTAGTGTTTGGTTTTTGCACATTCCACGAGACGGTTGAAATGGTTCACAGCAGCTCTATACCTACTGCGGTTTATGGCAGAGTTGTCCTTTCGCCACTCCCTTTCGAGTTTGCGCTTACGTCTCTTTGCTGCCAAAATCTCACTGTTGATGAACCCTTTGTTGACATGTTGTGGAGTTTTACATTCATGTTCAGGTGCATGCTTGTCAAGTATTGTTCCTAAGGGTATAAAAGTATTGGTGTGAAAGTAAGCTAGCTGTTTTGTAAGGAGCCTGGATAAGCTCAGAATTTTCAATGTCAGACATAAATTCAGTTTTATTTATCTTGCGAGGTTTCCTGATTTTCAACCGTTTTACTCTGCAGGAATTTTTGACAGGGAATGTTGTAGTGAAAAAGACAGCTAGGTGGTCTGATATGCCGTCCTTTACATGATGGTGAACTGAGGAAGTTAGGGATTTACTAGTGCAGAGTACATCAAGGATATGTCCTTGTATGTGTGTAGGTGTTGACACATGATGAATAAAATCAAAATCCAATAGAACTGTGTTGAAATTTTCTGTCCAGCAATTTTGACTGTCAAGCTGGATATTGACATCTCCCAGGATAATATTTTCATGTGGTGACAAAGCAGCTGCTTCCATGAAACTGTTGCATTCCTTGATAAATCTGCTTTTGCTGGTACTTGGAGGTCGGTAAATTACATGTACCAGGAGCTGGCTTGACTGTCGATCTGATAGTTTGACGGTAATGTGTTCAAACGTTTCCCGCCGATCAATTTGACAACGAGGTATATAAAGAGGTATATGATGGAATTGGCATGATCAAGGACAAAAGAAACGGATGCGAAATGTACGCAACATTCACCATCAAAGAGGGTGCAAACCCAGCAGCACAAAAACCTAGGGCTTGATTTTTTATCTGAGGAAACCACTGAAGGAGTGGCTAGACAAATACATAGAGAGTGTTATATATGAGAAGGTCCAAGATGGTGAACCCATCACATGGTGCTCACCCCTTGTGGTACAGCTAAAACCACGATTTGCACAAACTGACAGACATGAACCTAAACCGCTCATGATCTTCGGGTTCCAAACAAATGCATGGAGCACCACAGTATCACACAGAATGCGGTTGTGGAGAACTTTACCCACAAATTTCAAGGCTCCAAGATATATAGCAAGCTAGATATGACTATGGGATAAAACCAGCTGATGCTACACCCAGCATCAAGAGCAATAGCCACCTTCAGCACCCATTGGGCAACATGCAACCCAAGAGGCTGATTTTTGGTGCCAAATCATCGCAGGATGCATTTGATGTCGTGCACAGAATATTCGGGACATCGACAGCTGTTAAAAACAAAGGGGATGACATCCTAATTAGTGTAAAGACACAAGAAGGGCATGACAAGATATTACAGAAAGTACTCCGAAGAGCTGCTGAATATGGAATCACTTTCAGTCCAGAGAAGTGCCAGTTCGGTACAAAAGAGACCGACCTCTATGGCTACAAATTCAGTGGAGACGGTCTGCAACCAGCTGATGACAAGATAAAAGCAGTGAGAGAAGCAGGGAGACCTGAAGATAAGACTGCCGTAAAGAGCTTCCTAGGCATGATTGGGTGCCCGTTGAAGTTCATACCAAACTATGCAACAATGACTACACCATTAAGAACCCTAATAAGGAAAGATACCGGGGGGAGCTAATGGGGGAGCTATGAACAGAAAGCTTTTGATAAACTAAAGCAAAGCATCACAGAGGACACAACACTCAGTTTTTTCAATCCAAAGCTCCTGATTGTATTCCGCACTGAAGCACGGAATTGCAGCTGCCCTGTTCCAGAGGACACATAAAGGCCTACAACCAGTGCACTTGTTAGCAGAACCTTGAGCAATGTAGAGAAAAGGTACAGTCAAACTGAGAAAGAAGACTTACCCATCAAGTGGGGAGAAGGACAGACTGTCAATTTATCTTTTTGGGGCACCCAAGTTCCAGATAGTGGCCAGTCACAAACCACTCATTCCCATGTTCAGCAAACTCACAGCAAAACTACCTACCCGAATCGAAAAGTGTGTGATGGCACTGCAGGATGTAGACTACGAGATTGTCTATGAACTGGGGAAGGACGAAAGAGATCCCCTAGAGAACCTGTCATGACACCCACTGCCAGAGATAGGATCCAACCACATTGAGAAAACCATAGCCACAGTTGTCCAAACAAGCCATGCAATTGTGCCAGAGGACATAGGAAGGGCAAACAAGTGTGATCTCCAGCTTCAGAAAATAATGAGATGTATGAGACTACACATATGGGAACACCACAAAAGAGACCAAGATATCGCCCAATTTTACCCAGTGAGAACAGAATTGTATGATGCGAATGGTATCTTGATGAGAATGGACAAAATTATATAACCAGATAACCTAAAGCTGAAGTCGGTGAAAGCAGCACATAAACTAGGACACTTGGGCATCACTAAGACAAAACAACTCTTCAGACAAAAATATTGGTTCCCAGAGCTCAATAGCCTAGTGGAGGAGACAATTGGGCACTGCTACAACTGCCAGTTTGTTACAGAGAGCAGAGTAAAGGAACCTACAAAACAGTTCAGATGCCGAGTGAGGTCTGGGGAGAGGTCTCAGCCAACTTTGGAGACCATAGCCTTGATGGTCATTACAACCTAGTCCTGATTGACAAACGCTCGAGATACCAAGCTGATACCATGGTACACTCGACATCATTTAAAGCCACAAGAAGAGCCGTGAAAAAAAATTCTGCGACCTTGGAACACAGAGAAAAATATTTACAGACAATGGACTGCCATTTAATTCCAATGATTTTCAAGAGTGTGCACTAGAAGAAGGGTTTGAACATCGCAGGGTGACGCCACTGCATGCACATGCAAACGAAGAGGCAGAGTCACTTATGCGACCACTCAACAAGATGGAACGAATCACACATTTACAACAAAGAGACCGCTACCTAGCATTAAGTGACTTACTCACAGGATACTGGTCTACACCACACCCACCCACAGGTGTTGTACCATATAACCTAATTGCAGACTGTAAAATAAGATCTAAACTGTGCGATGGCAGGCCGTGTCAGAATGAAAGAGACCTAGAGGTCACACTACGTGATGCCAATTACAAGGCTAAGCAAAGAGAGTATGATAAAGGACGCCTCAAAAAGCCATATGATTTCAGTGTGGGAGACTTTGTTTTGGTGAGACAGAAAAAGCAAACAAAACTATCCACACCTTATGAGCCTGTAGTCTACAGCATCACCGAAATAAATGGTACCCAGGTGACAATCTAGAGGACGACTGATGGCAGATGCAAACCGCCTGCTGGGTGAAAACAACGAGACACCACCACCCAGAGATTACCACTCACCAACCAGTGATGAGTGTGACATGCTGCTCCCAGAACCAGGAGCAGACCATTTGGTGACAGACCCACCATCTCGAACCAGAAGGCACTAATGATCACGATAGTCAGGAAGCTGATCGCACCAGCGAGCTCCAACTGGAAGAGGAACAAGGAACACCAACACCAAGCCTTCGACAGTCCCAACAGATGAAGAATACCACCTAGACACTTGAGTGTTTACCTCATATAACATAGACAATCATGTGCAAACATGGTGTGTATAGAGGACAGAATAACCCCAAAGAGGGCGAGGGTAGTCCACCCCTATGAATGCTCCACACCACATGAGAAAAATGTCTGCTAAAATGTGTAGAGTGTAACATGATCGGGCAGAATAAACCTGAGGAGCAGGAGGATAGTCCACCCCTTTGAATGCTCCACCACTAGAATAAATATTTGTGGAAATGTATTGTGAAATGTGTAAATGACTGCTCATACGTCTATAAAACATGAGTATATAGAATTCCTATATAACTAGTCAAAGTATGTGTACTCCATTAGCCAATTATGTGTACTCAATTAGCAAAGTATATGTACTTTATCAGCAAAGTATGTTTACTCAAGTAGCAAAACATATGTACTCAATTAGCAAAATATGTGTACTCAATCATTTAGAAAAATAACTTCCTCAACTCAAACCATGGAGATGATACTTGTAAACTATATTGGGGAACTTTACAAATAGCTATATGACAGTCTACCCGTTTACCCACACATAGCAAATAATTATGTAATACCTACATAGCAAGTAATTATGTAGTACCATACATAGTAAGCAATTATTTTATACCTTACATAGCAAGTAATTATGTAATACCATACACAGTGAGTAATTATGTAATACCCTGCATAGCAAGTAATTATGTAATACCATACATAGTAAGCAGTTATTTTATACCTTACATAGCAAGTAATTATGTAATACCATACATAGTGAGTAATTATGTAATGCCATACATAGAGGAAAAAATGGGGAGAGATGACATAGCCTCGCTTCCTTGCTTTAGAGCCCCTTTTGTGTATATGTTATGCATGGCCGATCGTGTAGAACAAACTGATGTATCTGAGCTAACAGATTATTTTACTGTCATATTAACAATAACAGTCAAACAAAATAAGCATGACTTAAGAATTCTTTAATAACACTGTCACAGGTATTTTCAAATGTGCTGATGCGTGTTAACTGTCGGTTACAGGTCCTGTAAATTAGTCTTGGACCAGTTGAGATGCTAAAACATGACCCAACAGAATGCAACTTTTTAAGATACATCAAAATTTTTGAGATTGTAAAAGTGACATTAAAAGAGTTACCTTAAAAGAGGGTTCAATTTCAAATGTTAAAGAGGGGCCATTGTAATACGTCTTATTTAAAAATATAAGTTGTGTGTTAAATCTTACTCCACAAGAAGGTCAAATTTCAAACAAATTAAAAAAACTAAGTTTGACTTATTTCCCCTCAAAGAAGGAGGAAGTGTCATATACATTTTGGAATTATTGCATGACATGAATACGAACTGAACTGAACAAACTGAATGCATTTTTAAAAAGTCAAGAATGAAAGAATATGTTTCAAATACATTTAAGGATAATTGAATAATTGAGTGCATTTTTAAAAAGTGGAAGGGAGCTTTTGCCCTATCCTTTCGGAAATGAGATGGGGGGTTGGGGCTTTTGCCCCCCCCCCCCCCCTTATATTTGAGGGGGAGGTGAGTTATGCCCTACATTTCAAAAAAGGGGATTGTGTCAGGGGTAAGGGGGCTTTTTGTCATTGGGGCTTTTGTCCATTTCCAGAAAAATTAGTATGGTCCTGTCTGAAAGCTCCACATGGTAAACATGCAGAGATTTATTAGGATCATAAAAAGAAATATGAGATTTTTAAAGTTATGCTAATACAGTAGAACCTCTATTATCCGACCCTCTTGGGGAGGAAAAGTTGGTTCTGATAATAGAAGGGTAGGATAATACAAGAGCTAAAATAGCAGGTTTAAATGGATTTGGGAGAGTGGGTTTGAGGTCTGATAATTGAAAATTCGGATAATAGAGGTTGTACTGTATTTTCATATTTCAATTTAGTATTAATACCAAGCCCACTTTTGATAGGGTCCAGTACATTTTTGGTATATGGTTGTAAATAAGATGAAGACATAAATCCTGCATATCTCTTGAAGATAGGTAATAGATGAACAACTTCCAAGTTAATTTCCAATTGGAGGTACCTCATGATTATGACTGGTACATACTAAAAAAAGTTTACAAGTTTTAATTTTTGCCAGTCAAAAAGGATTCTGTATTTGAATAGTTATGTAAACAAAACTAAAAATGACACTTAAAAATATCTCAACATTGTTTCTATATTTACCTTTTTTTGTGCTGTTTTGTATATCTGAAGATTTTGTCAGCTGACATAGTTTCCATTCATACTTTGCTGAGTATTTTTGTTTGTCCATTGTTGAAGTTGTGTGCATTTATTGCATTGTAGGAAGGAAAAATGCAGCTTGAGCCCAAGATTGGATTTGCCAAAACTCTTATTAAATGACAGAAGAAAAAAGCAAAATGTCAATTGCAACCTTTTATAGAAGAGTGAAGTTTCTTTGCAATGGACTTTTTATTCTTACTGTCGTCTGGATAACACTCACTTTATACCATCAATACCTTCTTCACAAACTTTCAGTATTCACAACTGAAAATCACATTATTGACAGTAAAATCCTGGAGAAGAATTTAAGAAGTTTGAAACAAATTTTTAGTAAAATAATCATTGACAGTGGTGGTATGTATAGGATTCTGCATAATGTCCATAAAGCAAGAAATGATGTTTACAGGAGAGAATTTAATAAGAGTGTTACCCTTGTGACTCATTGCTCAGTCAATCATGTGACCAAGATCATCAGTTTGGCCAACATATGGTCAGGACCTATCATTCTGACTGTGTTTATTCCAAACTCAGGTTTCGTGTATGGACTTGAGAAGATTTCATACATGTTAAAGTGTACAAGGGAGCAACTAAAGAATGTCACCGTGCATGTTGTAACTGACTTTACCACATCCCAAGAATTATTTCCATTAGACATTGAGAGAGTTCAGCAGATTTTGTGTAATGATTCTATGCAAAAGAATCTGACACAGTGGAAAAGAAACTATGCTTTAGAAGCCAGTGAATATCCTAATAATTTACTTAGAAATATTGGTATACAAACTGCAAGTTCTGAATATGTATTTACCATAGACATTGACATGATACCAAGCAGTAATTTTTACAATTACCTCTCAAAGTTTTTACATCAGTCATCAACTGATATAGTGAAAACAGTTTATGTCATTCCTGCTTTCGAAATTGAAAGCAAAAGTCCTATGCCTGTAGATAAAAAAAAACTACTTGAAATGTGGAACAATAGACTCATTCGACCATTTTATTTGGAGCTTTGTGACAAATGCCAGAGACCTACAGACTACCAACAGTGGAGAGGTAAGGATATACCAAAATTTAATAGCATTTCAAAGTTGCTAGTTGCTAGGTCACACCTTTCCTTACTGTTGTATCTATACATAATTGTTGACATAATTTACAACCCTTGTCCTAATGGCTCCGAAAAGAGACCTCATATCTCAATAGTACATGTTGAAAAACAAGCTCTCCAATATATCCATCCTGCCTCTCCTTCAGTCCTCTAGTATGTATATTTTACTATAGGTCATGGATGCTCGAAGGTATTTCAAACATTTAAAAACAAGGTTGAAAGGGGTTTCGGTCTACTAGCGTGAGCCACAAAGCCATCAGAGACACGAGTAGTGCACTGAGGTGTAGTGCACTCGTCATGCTACACCACAATTCATAAAAGTCCAGAGACCAAAAATGAAAAGAAAAGCCTCGCTCGCGCTTAAAAACAGTCCGAAACACTAAACGAATTCAGAGTTGTGTTGAATTGCACAAAAGGCATCCAACCCAAATATGAAGTGGATCAAATGTAGTTCAACCACAACCAAATGTAGACAAACCCATTTGGTTGAAGCTTGTGACTCCAGCATTGAAAAATGTGACCTATGTCGAAGGACGAAATTGTAGGTGAAGTAGTTTACTGTGATTATTTTGTAAGTTCAGAGCTTTTTTTAAATCTGCTATCCTCAATATAAATAAAAATTCTCATTTCATGCTTTGTCTCCTGCAATTACTGTTTTCGAGAAATAAAGCTGGCCTATTTGAGACTTAAATTTGCTGCATGTAGATATTTTGCTGTTTGGATTTATTGTAATTCTCTGGACAAATCACAACACTTGTATGTTTAAATTTAAGAAACAATGTAGTAAACATACTGTACTTTTAGACTGGTTTAGGAAATTAAAAACACAGCTTGAGTGCAATACATCCTCCACGTAGTCGCATTATACAGTTCTACATAAATTACTAGCTGCTGGAATTTCATTCCATCTTGCTACTCTTCAAATATTCGTTAATAAACCGAATATTCATGATATATATTTTGTAAGGAAACTTAAAATTGTGTGTATAATCAGTAAATTATCTTAAATTTAAGCTGCAATACATAACCTTAGATTAAGTGAAATGTAAAATCCTCAATAAAAGACAATTTGTAATGAAACTTTTATAAATAAATGCAGTATAAGGTGTGCTGTGTGGTCTTAGGGTTTTTCTAGTTAAGTCAAATATGGTAGCGCAACATATATGTACATGGTGTTACAGCATTGTTGAATACCAGTAGCAAATGGAAGGACAATTTTTACCCCACAATCTTTGAGGGCTGTGCGGGTATCGTTTTCAACCATGGCCTCCGGATGGGTGGGCGGGCATCAGGAAAAACTTTGTCTGGGCTGTATCTCACAAACCGTGAAGTGTAAGGTGATGATACTTGGTGGGGACATTGGTTAGGGATGTAAGTGTGCAGGATCATGGTCTGACCTTGTTTTAACCTTTGACCTTACTACAGTGACCTTGACCTTTATAATCTTTTCTGGGCTAATCTCAGAAACCATAAGGTGTAGGAAGTTGATACTTGATAGGGACATTGGTTAGGGGTGTAGGTATGCAACATCATAGCCTGACCTTGATTTGACCTTTGACCTTGCCGTAGTGACCTTGACCTTTAAATCTTGTCCGGGTATATCTCAGAAACCATAAGGTGTAAGAAGTTGAAACTTAGTAGGGACATTGACTGGGGTGCAGTGTAAGTGTGCAGTGTCATGGTGTGACCTTGATTTAACCTTTGACCTTGCTGTAGTGACCTTGATCTTTAAAATTTTGTCTGGGTTATATCTCAGAAACTATAAGGTGTAGGATGTTGATACTAAGTAGGGACATTGGTAAAGGGTTTGTGAATGCAGTGTCTTGGTAAGTTCCAAAGATATAACTTACAGTTGCAATTGTAAATTATTGAAATATGATCAGGTATGTATCTAGTAATACTCTTGGTGTCACTTTAAAGATAGAGTTACATTTCCATACAAAAGGAAGGACAATTATTTTTTTCTAGGGGCTTACTTTTTTCAGCATTACCAAGCAGTGATAGTGAAATTGTGAAAATCGCTTACTCAGTGAAATGGAAGGATCCCTGGGAGCCGTATTTTGTTTCACCAGCCTCAATGCCATTGTTTGATGAAAGGTTCAGACAATATGGTTTCAATAGAATCAGCCAGGTAAGAACTAGTATTCTCTCTACTTCACTATGAATTTAATGCATTGTTACAAAACAGTGAGCAAATTTCAGTGTGCCACTTTTCATGGAAAAACATACAATGAACTTAAGTTCAATATGTTATGCCATCCAAACTCCCATCTCTTGCACACCACTTCCCTAAAATGCTCTTTATTAGCACTTCATTGATTTCATGGATCAATTATATAATTTTTTCGCCGGCATCATCACAGTCTAGTTACCCTGTAATGACATGGATTTTTGTTTTTGCATCTTGGGTAAATAGTGCTTGCATTTGTCCACATAATCAACCAAGATAATTTTCGTTGATGTTTTTTTTATGGCTCTCACTGTATTTTCATTTCATTACCATTGAGATTTACAGAAGTGTGTTTATATTTCTTTGATTTTTGTCTTATTATATGAAGTACTAGCTTTGTATCATATTTTTCATGTTTTTATGGTTGCGTGGACCAAAATAACATTTTCAAAGTTTGTAAAAAATTCATTGGTAGATTCACTGGTAGATTGATCAAGATTCATTATATGTTTGAAATGGACCATACATTTTTTTTTGTTTGAAGGGCGTCATAAAATGGTTAAAAATAATTGATAAATCATTTTTTTTTTAAATAAAGATACTGTGTCTTATTAACTTGTATGTAATTACAAAAACGTTTTCATCCTGTTTGCTATAATATAAATTAAGTTTCTTTAAAGTTCAAAGTTGGTGTTTTACAACCCATTTGACAGCTAAGGTCATATTAGGACAGTGCCAACTGTCCAATAAAGGTAGAGATGACAGCCTGTCATTAGATGCCAACCTGCTAATCACAAGATCACTGAAACCCTTTCAAGTGTCTTTAAAAACTGAAGACTAAACAATTTTAAGAATCTCCTCAATAAAATTAATAATCCTGTTCATTATTACCTGATTACTACTTCATAAATACCTTTTCACGTAATCCTTTTGTTTGAAATATGGCATTATTTCTTTTATCAAATATGTTGGCATAATGAATTCAACTCTTGCAAGAAAAAGACAAGGAAAAGAGTATATATTTCTAGCATACTGTAAGTTCTGAGGCACTAACCCATAAAATTTCAGACGAAAACCAAGTAAAGATGTCCTATTATGCTTTTAAGATTTGTGTCGCACCAAGTGCAATTTACTCACAGTTAAGTATGGTTGCACAGTTTCTGTGATTATTGATAAACTTGTAGCTAGGGAAGCATGGAACATGTTTTATGATAAACTTTTTTCTAAATTATTCAAGTGTGTGCTTTTATACATAGATTATGTCACTGATGTTATTGTATGTGTTCTGGGTTTTTGTTTGGCAAAAATCAATGTACTTGAGGTCTTTCTCCCTTGATAAATACATACTGGTACATAAATTATGCATCCTTTCTGTCATTTCTGTTTTGATGCTCTTTCAATGGTTTCTGATGCTTGCATCATTAGATGTTAGTAGTATGCTATTCTACAAAGTGAGCAGATGATATATTTTGATATGAAATAAGGTTTGCAGGTTTCACATGTAACCAACAAGATAGAACAAGAAAATTCTTTGAAAAGCTGATGCTCATAAAGTGGAAGTTTATTTTCTTGTAAAAAATATTCCATCCTATTGTACTGTTCTAATAGGAAAGAGAGGCATTTCTATGATACTTCCATCATTGAACATTTAAAGCTTTAAAACTGTTGTCTTATTAAGGTACCTGTTTTGGAAGGGAAATACACATTGATATACCCATAGTGTAGTAATTCCTGGAGGTTTTTTCCAGATTATCACAGACATTTCTTGGTGATGACTGTTGCTCTTTCTTTTTGGAAAAGGGAAATGAGATTCAGCCCTTATGCCATTCAGGTAACCCTTAGGACTGATATATCACCAATTTTATGCACATCCTTTAGGGAAAAAATAGATCATCATCCAAAGGAAAAACACAGAGAAGAGTGGCAAAGTTGGTGAAAAGGCACGTTTGAATAGAAAGATCTTAAATTTGACCTTATAAAACTTAAAATGGTTAATAATTATTTAGTCTTTAAAATCCCCAGATGAAAGTCGAAGAAATATTGGTTTTAACATTGTCACAATACAACCATGAGGATTGATTCAGACATAATAATTCCAAATGTATGTTACCTTGAGCCATTCAGAATGCATTAAAATATTTTTTGTATGTTTTCAGATATAAACGCTTGTATCTCCCTCCCTATTGGTACCAGTGGCATTCAGTATCAAATACAAATCAAAATCTTTAGTTGACTTCAGATTTGACCTTGATGTCTTTGAGCAACCTTATATCCCTGTTATGGTTGATTCGAGGATTTGGAATAAAAAATAACTGATTTTAGTGTGAATTCTTTTAGAAATAATAAATGTGACCAATACACAGGAGTTGTTCTGCACTTTAAACTCACATTTCAACAACTAAATCAATGTATTTACAAAATGTATATCTGGTATGTACAAAGTCACAGGGTACACTCAGTATACATTTGCATTGCATGCTCCCTTTTATAAAAACCAAAATTTCTTTGCTTAATGTACATATTTTTGAATATTCACTCTTCGATTTTAAAAGTCTTTGTTGGACATGATTTTTAACAGAGACTGAGTAAAGGCCATTTTGTTGAAGAAGTAATTTCATCAGGTTATTTTCAAACGTAAAAAGATTTTGTGTTTCATATGACAGACCTCTGCAGTTCCTGGTGGTTTGTATATATTATCAGAAAATGGCTTTTGAAAATTGAACTTTTTTAAGTGGTTACAAAACACAGGCTGGAGTCAACTTTTGTTTTTGGAGCTGTTCCACTTGCATGAATGGTTCTGGGGTCAACTTTTGTTTTTGGACCTGTTCCACTTGCATGAATGGTTCTGGGGTCAACTTTTGTTTTTGGAGCTGTTCCACTTGCATGAATGGTTCTGGAGTCAACTTTTGTTTTTGGAGCTGTTCCACTTGCATGAATGGTTCTGGGGTCAACTTTTGTTTTTGGAGCTGTTCCACTTGCATGAATGGTTCTGGGGTCAACTTTTGTTTTTGGAGCTGTTCCACTTGCATGAATGGTTCTGGGGTCAACTTTTGTTTTTGGAGCTGTTTCACTTGCATGAATGATTCTGGGGTCAACTTTTGTTTTTGGAGCTGTTCCACTTGCATGAATGGTTCTGGGGTCAACTTTTGTTTTTGGAGCTGTTTCACTTGCATGAATGGTTCTGCAACCTCCTCAAATGAGCATTTTCTCTGTAAAAATCGGGGAATTCTTACATAGTTGGGAGTCCATATTAGGCCAAAGCCAGTCCCATTACAAACCACTCCTCACATTTCTTACCATCAGGGAGTAAACATGTATGATGGTTGTAGATATGGCAATGATTGACATAATTGTGGAAATACATCTGTTACTCTTGACGACCTAGCTGTTAGGCTGTCTAGCTAGAGTGCCAATGGTCAATTATCAGCTAGGCTTCCCTGCACCAGAACTTCTGAAGCCAGATGCTCAAGCAGTACCTCACTTCTTCCTGGGTGCCCTTAAAACTTAAAACATGGATAATAAAATATAGCAATTCTGAATATTAACAATTTTTAATTAGAAAGTATTGCAAATCACAATGCAACAAAAATCACCAGTGGTGTATAAAATCCGGTGATGTTGTGTGGTATTCTGAACAACAGCATAACAGTGACAGTAGGGTCATTGTAACAGACAACCATCATTTCTGGCACTCAGGAAAACTGTGCAGGGAGACAGTTCATCATGATGGTATTCCATGTTAAATGACTCCTCAAGAAATCAAAGTGGTCCTTCACCCAAACCTGTGTTTCTGTGAACTCCACAGTTCATTGTCCAGATTAAGTTTTTGGAAGCTTGACATATAAACATCCGCACATGCTTGGTGAGTCAATATATTTCTAGACCACATCTCCAGCACTGTATTGTGAAGGCAACTCAAACTGTGCAAGCAGGTCCTTGGGGTGGATGCTATTATGCAATCTCATAGCGTAACCTTTGACCTTGACTCTGTGCACTTGCACCAAGAAAGTTTTTGACGTTGGACAGGAAAATCCCTTATTTTTAAAAGTCGTATTTTTGATATCTTTGCAATGACTTTGGCTTTCTGGTTTACCTTACTCCAAAAGTAATGAACAAATCTTCATAATTTTTTGTGAGGGTAAGGCCTAGGCAGAAGTAATTACATTTTGGTAAAGATCTGGATCACATTCTGGACACAAAAAAATCTTGATTTTTTAGAGTGCTTTCTAGTTATAGTTTTTGCTATCATGAAAATGCCAACAGCTTATAGAGTAAGAAATCTAAAATTCGCCAGGAATCTAAAATTCGCCACCTCTAAAACCTTAGTTAATTTTATGAAGAAAATGATGTTTTTGTCTCAAAATTGGTATTTTTCAGTTCAAAAAGCCTTAATTTACTATACATTGAACAAATCTCACCACAATTCATTTATTTTATTAGTATTTTCACATGTGGCGAATTTCAGATATGTGGCGAATTTTACATTTCTTACTCTAAGTATTTGGTCAAACTTGTACATGCAACCACAGTTATTTTTATGATCACTCATCCATTACAACCACTTTTATTCCTCCCACAAAATTAAGACACAAAATATACTCAAAAGCGTACTGGAAAAATGTCATACAATCTTAGTTTTGATGTAAGTACATCTTTTCAGAAACTGCATACACATTTTATTTGACAGAAACTTTGAGGTCACGCATAACAAAATGTACAAATTATATGCATGTGTTGACTTACTCCATTGGTACAAAATAATGTTACCAGTTAATTATTGGAAAAATGTTCTACATGGTGTCTGATGATACTGTATTAATCAAATTTTTTAAGCAATAAATCGTCATCAGTAAATGTAACATACTGTTTAAAAGGCTGTATGGGTATTTGTTTTACCCATGGTGTCCTTGCCATAGTGACATTGAGTTTGAAAATTTGTCTGGGCTCTATCTCAGATACTATAAGGTGTAGAAACTTAATAGTTGGTAGAAAAATTGGACAGGGGTATAGGTGTGAAGGGTCATGGTGTGACATTGATTTGACCTTTGACCTTGTTGACCTGTACCTTTATAATACAGTCTGAGCTGTATCTCAGAAACTGTAAGGTGTAAGATGTTGATAATTTGTAGAGATATTGGTGGGGGAGGGGGGTGGGGGGGTGGGGGTGTAGGTGTGCAGTGTTATGATTTGACCCTCATTTGACCTTTGACCTAGCTGTAGTGTCCAGAAACTGTAGGTTGTAGGGTGTTGATACTTGGTTGAAACATTGGTTGGGTGTTGGTGTGCAACCTCATTGTGTGACCTTGATTTGACATTTGACCTTGCTGCAGTGACCTTGAACTTTAAAATATTGTCTGGGCTATATTTTGGAAACCTTAAGGTGTAGAAAGTTGATACTTTCTAGGGTCATTGATAGGGGCATGCAGGTGTGCAACATTGTTGTGTGACATTTATGTAATGTTTGTTTTTGGCTTTGCCAAAGTGTTTTCTACTGCTATATTTGAGACACATTTCTATCACAAAGATATATAAATTGCTGCAACTGATGATTATATTTACTTGTACCTAATTCTACTATCTCCTTTGACAGCTATACCTCAGTTAAGAAATTTACATAAATTTTAGTTCACTAGTAAATGCTGTCATCTTGCTATTGAAGTGCCTTCTTTTGATACTTTGTCTTTACATACAAATTTGTTTTCTTGCATGTTATTTTTTCCTGCACCATTACATAACTTACACTGTCTGTGCTGATAGTCTCCTTACCTTTATACTATTTCACCTGTTCTATATCTCATGGTACTCGATGCAATTTACTCAGGCTGCGGGTTTTGGGCATCTCTGATGCTATTTTTATGTTTCATTTTGTCAAAAAAGTATTAGAAATGAACTAAAACCATACCCTATACTAACTTTAGTTTACTGTAATTGAGATTTAAGAACTAGTACTAAAATTGTATTTTCAAATGCGATTTGTTGTGACTACACAGAACTGTGTGAACATTTCCTATGACATCCACTAAAAGACAATAGGACAATCTCACTCAGATCACTAGCTTGAGATCAGTGAAACATTTAGTGAAACAAAGCAGTATTACTTAGGACATTTTGATTTAATGAAATATTGTGATATTTGTGGAGGGTGCTTCTTAGATCACAACATACAAGAGGACTTCAAAGGACTTTGAGAAATAATTTTCTGTTTCATTTAAGAGAAGGCAGTGCTAAAACTCCAGTGGTTTATACTCTCTTGCTCTTATGTACCTGTTGCCTAAATTGCAGTTACAGATATGTGTACGTTACTTTAAACAAGTGTGAGACACTTTAGTGAATGTTATAATGAGTAGGTGTAATATACAACAATTGTTGCAGAGTAAATAATGGTTGTTTAAGTGAACTCTATAGATTTTATTTTGTTTAATTTATTCTTGGACATTTATCTCTTACCCAGTAAAAACTTGAAATATATGCATATTGTTTACATATAGCACTCTAAAAGATTACAACATATCAGACATAGTAAAACTAAAATAACATTTATGAATGGTGAATTAGTATTTTCTTCTGATTTTTGGCATGCCTTACCTTTTTGTCTGCTTTTGAGTTTTGATCGTTCTTGAGATTTTTGACAGTTTTTGATGGTTTAAGCCAGTTTTGATGGTTTTCACCAGTTTTTGATGGTACATATCAGTTATTGATGCAGTCACATCAAATCCTACCTAGGGACACACAGCAACTCTCCACAAGTGGATGTGTAGATCAATAGAAGCTAGTTCTATCAACAGTGAATCAACAGATAATGATTTATTGCCTGTGTCTGCTTTCAAACTGATGTAAGATTCTTTGGCTGTCACTTCAATGATCTTCTCAGGATTAACAGAGGTGGTGACCTGCGACAGTAAACTGTCCACTGACTGGGATAAGCCAGCACAAGAAATATCTGCAGAAAAGGCCTGTGAAAGTGAGGACAAAGTCCACCAAAAATGGTTTAGAAAAAATTAGACACAAGGATGAAAAAAGTCAAAAACAAAACAGAAAAAAAATCCAAAAACCCCCAGAAAAAACAAACAAAACTCTCTGCGCTGGAATCACAAGCTACAACTGAACTGAACTGGTACGATGTCTTGGTTAGCATTCAACACAACTTGAAACACAACTTTTTGAAATGTTTTTTTTTTGGGGGGGGGGGGGGGGGGTATGGGTGGTTTGGAGACTTGTTCTTCAACATGTATATCCAGATGAAGAGTCTCTGGTGTGGATCCATAAGGATGAAGTTGTAAAGCGGAAACAAATTTGTACAGATACTACTGTAAGAAAACATGTGACAGAGCCATAAGTAAAATATACATCTTGGAAAATATAAATTTTGGATGGAGCTTCACAGCAAGTATGTGATTGCTATAAATCAACACCAGAGTGTAATTTAAAGCTGGTCTTTTTATTATGCCTTGTACAATTTGGCACACAAAGCTACTACAGTAGGACCTCAATTATCTGAACCTACTGGGAGACATACAATCAGGTTGGATAAGCAGGGGGTTTGGTTAGGTGAAATGGAGTCACGTTTGGCTGAAAACTGGGGTAGTGTGGGCGATAATTGGTAAAATTAGGTTTTAGCAGAAAAATGGGGATGAGGCATTATATCACAGTATAATTTGGTAACTACTTGTATGATGGTATCCCACAATTGTATGTCAGCACAAACAGTTTATTTTTGTCAAGCATAAAGGTACTTATCATGTCAGACCCAATCTGTGTGACTAAAGTAAGTAGTAAATGTAACAATGAACCACCAGTAGTAAGTTTAAAATATTATGGAAATTAGAGTAAGAAATCTAAAATTCGCCACATATCTGAAATTCGCCACATGTGAAAATACTAATAAAATAAATGAATTGTGGTGAGTTTTGTTGAGTGTATAGTAAATTAAGGCTTTGTGAACTGAAAAGTACTAAGTTTTAGACAAAAACATCATTTTCTTCATAAAATTGACTAAGGTTTTAGAAGTGGCGAATTTTAGATTCCTGGCGAATTTTAGATTTCTTACTCTATAGTTTCAAGAAATGAGCTGTGTTGAAGTGATTACAGATTAATACACAATTTTAAGTGCTGAAATCTTGGGGGAGTAACAATAAGGTCAGATAATGGAAAGGTGAGACAATAGAAAACCTAAAGTAACACGCTTAAATGGAGTTGGGAGAGTGGGTTTGAGGTTAGATAACTGAAAAAATCTGGATAATAGAAGGATAATAGAGGTTCTACTGTATTTGAGAACATGAATCAGTTTTAAAAAGTATTGACTTGTAGCATGTAAAGTAAAGTCCCTACTTCAGAATAAAAGAAAGTACATGCACAACATTTCTATTTTTACCTCTCTCTCTCCTTTTTTTTTTTTTTTTTTTTTTTTTTTGTTATGTTTGAAAGCTATAAAAGGCTTACCAGTGGTATATTTGTATCCCTGGGATTTCCCAATTGTCATGCAGTTTTAGTCTCATTTGCAAGTTAAAACATTTGTGGTGGTGTACTCTCTCTTTGATTTCTGATTTTTACAATGGATAGGTTAAAACTTGTAAAGTCCAGACAGTTCTTGCTCTGTCACTTATACATTAGTGTGTTTTGTTTTAGTTTTTATGAAACAAGTGGCAGACAAAACCTAAACTTGATGGGAAATGAACATGTTACTGCATCAAGTGACAATATTGCTTGGCAAAGTACTAATGAACAACATCAACAAGTAAAACAAGTCAAGCTGGAATTTGAAGAATATTTGTCCATAAGGCAATGGTACAGAACATTAAAGAAATGTTCACACCATGTTATAGTACCTAACAACTGTATCAGATTGGTCACACAGAATATCACAGAATGTGCACAGTGTCAATTCAAGGAGGACAGCTTTAATACAACCATATGTTATGTTGACTTTCCTGTGAATGTCACAGGTACATTGGATCACCTAGATCGGAAAAACACAGTGTCTTTGAAGCTGGTTTTGCGTAATTATTGGAGTGGAGATTATCAGTTCAAGAATGTTGTGGATCTGACCTTGTTGAAAGATATGCAAAAGTTACAGCGACTTCAAATTGTTGTATGTATGCTTGAATATTCTCTAAGATACAATATCTCATTTCAAGCCAATACATTTGATAATTTAAAAAGTCTGAGAAAATTGAGGTTTAATGTTCCTTTAGCTTTCATGGATGCTAGCCACATTATGAAGCAGCTGACAAATCTCAGAATAGTAGACCTTTCTTACACACGTGCAATTGGAATGGAAGACATGATAGAAATAATCCGCAGTCTGAACCCCAATATGGAGGAACTTGTTCTTAATAATTTTCAAATGATTGGAAATAGTAATTACAACAGTACACTTGATTTTGACAGATTTCTGACAAACCGTTTTCTGAAACTGAAAGGTATAAATGTGAGGGACAACTCACTTGTGAATGTACTACCTGGTCTATACAACAAAGCTCCGAACCTAAAAGTACTTGATATTTCAAGAAATATAATTCTTGATGGCAGTAATGTAGCTTTCATATTTGAGGCACTACTTCATCCGTCATTGGTCTGTTTATACATGACAGATCAAGGAGTAGTTGGAGGTGGGCCAGAGGCTTATTTTCACACAAAGTTCACAGCAGCAGAATGTGGAGATGTTGTGTCTGAGGTACCCACTGGGCTGGAACAACATAGTCCAGAAAACAAGAATGAATTAGTCACCAGAAAAACAGGACCAAAGAGTTCGGGGATAAGTGATAGACATGAGGAAGAATCTGATACTCATAGACAACGGCAATTGGAAAGTGATTACCATGCAGACCATGAGTATAGGCCTTTTCTTGTCAGCAATCCGTCACATTTTTATGTACAATATAATTATGCATATTCCCATTTTATAAATTGTGTAAACACTGTGGTAACACCAAGGTTTAATATAAGTGGCTTGTTTTACCAGAAAAATGTAACCCTCGCAAAGTTGATTCTTTTCCAGGTGTTACAGTGCCTTCTTCCTACAGACTTTAAATATGGCCCTCCCATTGAAGTTATCCCGCCTTTGAGTGAAATTTTTTGTAACAGTTGTATGCTAACAATTAAATTACCATTGGGGAAATCTCTTAAATCTGTTTATTTTGAAAGGCAACACTGGGAGAAAACTTTAGCACTTGGGCCAATTTTACATGGCAACTTATGTTTTGCTCCGAATGTACTAAAAACATTAGTTTTTGCTCAAAATTCTCCATGGGTAAAACCCTTGAAAATTGATGATGACTTCAGACATACATATTCAATATCTGGACTGGACACTGTGGAGACACTGGACATCTCTTTCAATAACATACCACTCAATATTGCACAAAAAATGGCATCATTAACAAATATAAGGAAGTTGTATTTAAGTGGCAATAATGTTTCTTTACCAAGCAACTTTCAGTTTTGTTTATATCAAGAATATTTATTAGAACTTCACTTAGATGACTGTCATCTTGGAATAAATGGTGGTTTTCCTCAAACAATGGTATCAGGATGCTCTCATTTGCAAGTGTTGAACTTAGGCAGAAATTACCTGGACAGTTTTGCACTTGAAAACTTGTTTATTAATGCCACCCCACAGATTAGTATCCTTAACCTTACAGGAAACATATTGACAACATTAAAGAAGAATTTCTTAAAACAGCTTAGTGAACTAGATGACCTAGAAGTCAGAAAAGGAATGGCCCTTCATCTTGATTTAAGTAAAAACAATATCATATGCAACTGTGGTGAATATGCATTTCTTCAGTGGTTAGTTGAAGGTTTTGCAAATTCAGATATTAGTGTCTCTGAAGCAAATGATGCTGTTTGTTTGTACTACAATAATTCTTTCATAAAGCTGTCTAATGTCAGAAACCTACCTTTTAAGACTGATTGTTCTAAGTTCTGGCAGAATGTTGAATGGGTTAGTGGGACATTCGGCACTACTCTTCTGATACTGGTAGTTTTTCTCTTGTACAAACTGAGATGGCGTTTGCGTTATAAATTGTTTAAGCTGAAACAGATTTGTGCAAACTTTACACTGCCACCTAATGTAGATAAAACCAAATACATGTTTGATGCATATGTAGCATATGCAGATGATGATCGATTTTGGGTGTGTCATACTTTATTGTCCAAGATAGAGCGAGAATTTTCATTCAGGTTATGTATTAGAGATCGGGACTTTAAACCTGGCTATGATAAGTGGCACTTAACTGCACAGGGAATACGTAACAGTAGAGATATGATCATTGTGTGCAGTGACATGTCATTAAATTATGAATGTTTCTCCTTTGAACTGGATGAAGCAATCCTGCATAAAAACCAAACTGGTAGGTCTCTCATTGTTGTATCTCTCAAAACAATTGGTGTTCTGGAAGAACATCCAGTTGCTGCTCATATTTTGGACACAAATTCTATTCTGGAGTGGTTGGACAATGATCATGCCAAGAAACTATTTTGGGAAAGAATGATTGGTAAACTTTATGGCCAAGAATTTGACTGTAGTGGATTTTCTCAGACTCGTTGGCTCTGCTTTGGAAATGAAAAGACTGAAGATAGCGATGAAAGTACAAGGTTATTACCCATGACAAGTGACATAGATGAATACTTCTGTAATACTTCCCTAACTGATGGTCGAAAATACAACTAAGGCTCTTGCAAAGCATAAGCTGTCTTGTCACTTATTTGCAAGAACTAAAATGAATAGTCACAGTGCCGTTATGAAAAGCATGAACGTCATATATATGAACCATAATTTTCTTGGTTTCTGATATTTTGGTGCTTGATATTACAACTGACTTTTTCTTTAGTATTTAGTTTTTTGGGGTATATTTTGGGCAGAAGTATATGTACAGTAGAAGATTTTTACTTTTTCTTTCAAACTGATTTAGCTAGAAAAGTAGAGTGTAGCTCTGCTATAATATGCTGCATATGCTTTTGATTTTTTTATGCCAACTTTAAGAACTAAGTGAAACTTCATATACAATTTTGGTTTGTCAGCTGTCTTGTACATGTTTTGTTGCTCTGGTACAGCACCAGTTTTTTATGGAGTTACATAGTCAGTCTGGTAGTATATTTCTGTCAAAATAAGTAGAGTTTCGTATCTTTTTTGGTGTAATGTTGTTAATCCCCAGCAAAGTATAATGTAACAGTCAGTTTTGTTATATTTTTGTTTTCATGTGTTGTGATATGGATAATGCTCTCAAGACCACGGCATGCACTTTACTTTCATGGTATTTAAGCTGAAGTAAAATTTTGCATATATATACCATGGTTTGTCAGGTGTTATTACTGTATAAATGTTGACATTATGCTAAAAATATGTTGGTAAGGTTTTTGTTTTAAGTTTTATTCAAAATCAAAAGGTGGCTTCCACAAAAATTAAGATTTTTACATTGTAGAAAAGGGTCTCAAGAATATCTTAACATGCATTTCATTAATAAAGCACAAAATTGGTCTTTCTCTTTTAAATAGTTTTCTAAACCTGTTAAAAATGTTGTATTTCAAAAGGGATTGGTTTAGATTCTAAAATATTCTGTATGCAAAGTGTAGTCAGTAGAAACATTGTAATAGCTTTCAGATTCTTGTTCCATTTAAAACTAAGGAGTCATGGTACAGTAGGTGTTAAAAAGTTTCAGGACATTTTAATGGTGAAGAAATACCAGGGTATTGTATGGATGCCTATTATGAAAAGTAAAAATCAAATTTTTATTATCCTCATAGCAATAAATTCTGATATTCTCAGCATATTGCAAGTTAAGATGTTGGTGAACCAAATACATGTAATTAAATCTAGTTTTTAACCCCAGCCCATAAAGGCTGGGGTTATAGTTGTCCCCTGTACCGTCCGGGTGGCGTCAGCAGCGGGCATAAAGCTTGTGGGTGTTCCACACCCTAAACCCCTGCACAGATTTTTACCAAATTTTTAGGGGATGTTTATCCCAAGAGGATCTAGAGCTGATTAGGTTTGGGGGGTATCCGGCTACCACTGTTGCCATGGCAACACTTAAGATTTTCAGATCTTCAAGTTTGTGGGTGTTCCACAGCCTTAAACCCCTGCATGGATTTTCACCAGATTTTCAGGATATGTTTACCCCAAGAGGATCTACAGCTGATTAGGTTTTGGGGGTATTCTGGCGGCAACTGTTGCCATTCCAACACTTTAAAATTTTGGGGTCTTAAAGTTTCTTCTCAAATCTTTCATATTTGTGCAACCTAAAATATTGCAGCTAGCTTCATCACATTTGCATAAAATGTAAATGGATAGGAAAGCTTGCCTGAGAGTAATTGTATCCACCAGAAGCATCCGGTGGATACTTTGGTTTAGCGTCCGCTACGCCGCCGCCGCCGCGCGTAGAGAGATTTTCGGCGTTAACGCTCTAGGAGGAAAACAACAGCAGCTAGGTTCACCAAATTTGCAGGATATCTTCATTGGGGGGTAAGCTTCTCTGGGAAGGAAAATAGCCTCATTCTGAAAAACAAGATGGCCGCCACGGGCATTTCTTTGAAAATAATCTACATTTTTCTACTGGCTGTTCCTCATAGGTAGAAGGTTGAATGTCTTCATAGGTGATATGTATGACACATATACATGTCCTCTACAACCTTGCACACATTTGACCTTGAAGCTCCTAATTCAAGGTCATCCACGGAGTGCCGAAGTAACCCACATAGCGGACTTTAAAAGTGCCTATATCTCCCTTATTATTGGTCCTAGAGGTTTGCAATGTGAAGCCAATCTATAGGAAATCATGTGCTGCGAATCTTCTGATGTGGTCAGATTTGACCTTGGACCCCTCCTTCAAGGTCAAATGAGGATAGCAGAACTTAAAAGTGCTTATAACTCGCTTATTATCGATCCTAGAGGTTTGGGATGGTAAACCAACATATAGGAAATCATGGGCTGGGAATCTTCTGGCGTGGTTGGATTTGACCTTGGGCCCCTCCTTCAAGGTCAAACGAGGACAGCCAAACTTAAAAGTGCTTATAACTCGCTTATTATTGGTCCTAGAGGTTTGGGATGGTAAACCAACGAAAAGGAAACCATGGGCTGGGAATCTTCTGGTGTGGTCGGATTTGACCTTGGGCCCCTCCTTCAAGGTCAAATGAGGACAGCCAAACTTAAAAGTGCTTATAACTCGCTTATTATTGGTCCTAGAGGTTTGGGATGGTAAACGAGCATATAGGAAATCATTGGCTGGGAATCTTCTGGTGTGGTCGGATTTGACCTTGGGCCCCTCCTTCAAGGTAAAACGAGGATAGCCAAAGGTAAAAGTGCCTATAACTCTCTTATTATTGGTCCTAGAGGTTTGGGATGGTAAACCAACATATAGAAAATCATGGGCTGGGAATCTTCTGGTGAGGTCGGATTTGACCTTGGGCCCCTCATTCAAGGTCAAACGAGGACAGCCAAACTTAAAAGTGCTTACAACTCGCTTGTTATTGGTCCTAGAGGTTTGGGATGGTAAACCAGCATATAGGAAATCATGGGCTGGGAATCTTCTGGTGTGGTCAGATTTGACCTTGGGCCCCTCCTTCAAGGTCAAACAAGGACAGCCAAACTTAAAAGTGCTTATAACTCGCTTATTATTGGTCCTAGATGTTTGGGATGGTAAACCAACATATAGGAAATCATGCACTGGGAATCTTCTGGTGTGGTCGGATTTGACCTTGGGCCCCTCCTTCAAGGTCAAATGAGGATAGCCAAACATAAAAGTGCTTATAAGTCGCTTATTATTGGTCCTAGAGGTTTGGGATGGTAAACCAACATATAGGAAATCATGGGCTGGGAATCTTCTGGTGTGGTCGGATTTGACCTTGGGATCCTCCTTCAAGGTCAAATGAGGACAGCCAAACTTAAAAGTGCTTATAACTCGCTTATTATTGGTCCTAGAGGTTTGGGATGGTAAACCAACGAAAAGGAAACCATGGGCTGGGAATCTTCTGGTGTGGTCGGATTTGACCTTGGGCCCCTCCTTCAAGGTCAAATGAGGACAGCCAAACTTAAAAGTGCTTATAACTCGCTTATTATTGGTCCTAGATGTTTGGGATGGTAAACCAACATATAGGAAATCATGCACTGGGAATCTTCTGGTGTGGTCGGATTTGACCTTGGGCCCCTCCTTCAAGGTCAAACGAGGATAGCCAAAGGTTAAAGTGCCTATAACTCGCTTATTATTGGTCCTAGAGGTTTGGGATGGTAAACCAACCTATAGGAAATCATTGGCTGGGAATCTTCTGGTGTAGTCGGATTTGACCTTGGGCCCCTCCTTCAAGGTCAAATGATTACAGCCAAACCTAAAAGTGCTTATAACTCGCTTATTATTGGTCCTAGAGGTTTGGGATGGTAAACCAACCTATAGGAAATCATGGGCTGGGAATCTTCTGGCGTGGTCGGATTTGACCTTGGGCCCCTCCTTCAAGGTCAAACGAGGATAGCCAAAGGTTAAAGTGCCTATAACTCGCTTATTATTGGTCCTAGAGGTTTGGGATGGTAAACCAACCTATAGGAAATCATGGGCTGGGATTCTTCTGGTGTGGTCGGATTTGACCTTGGGCCCCTCATTCAAGGTCCAACAAGGACAACCAAACTTAAAAGTGCTTATAACTCGCTTATTATTGGTCCTAGAGGTTTGGGATGGTAAACCAACATATAGGAAATCATGGGCGGGGAATGTTCTGTCATGGTCGGATTTGATCTTGGGCCCCTTCTTCAAGGTCAAACGAGGACAGCCAAACTTAAAAGTGCTTATAACTCGCTTATTATTGGTCCTAGATGTTTGGGATGGTAAACCAACATATAGAAAATCATGGGCTGGGAATCTTCTGGTGTGGTCGGATTTGACCTTGGGCCCCTCCTTCAAGGTCAAATGAGGACAGCCAAACTTAAAAGTGCTTATAACTCGCTTATTATTGATCCTAGTGGTTTGGGATGGTAAACCAACATACAGGAAATCATGGGCTGGGAATCTTCTGTCATGGTCGGATTTGACCTTGGGCCCCTCCTTCAAGGTCAAGTGTGAGGACAGCCAAACTAAAAAGTGCTTATAACTCGCTTATTATTGGTCCTAGATGTTTGGGATAGTAAACCAACATATAGGAAATCATGTTCTGGGAATCTTCTGGTGTGGTCGGATTTGACCTTGGGCCCCTCCTTGAAGGTCAAATGAGGACAGCCAAACTTAAAAGTGCTTATAACTCGCTTATTACTGGTCCTAGAGGTTTTGGTGCATTGTCTTTACGGTGGATACAATTTGCATCGGTTCTCCGATGCGCTAGGTCTAGTTATGTCCTTGTTTTCTAAACAAATTGACCGCCATATCACATCTTTAATGCCAAATAGGAGGGTCATCATATAAAAAAGGCCTTATATCTCCCTTATAATTGCTTCTCGGGCTACAAAATATGAAAACTACTTGTAAGAAATCATGGCCTTTCAATCTTTTGCAGAACATCTTGTGGGTTCTCTGTACTTCTTACAACGGAAGTTGTTCCTAAGATTTAACCAAATCTTAATGTTGTTGGCCATTTAGCTGTACCTGCGGACTGGGGTTCTTGCCTGCCGAGGCTGGCTATTTTTTTAATTTGTACCAGTCAGAAAATATTCTTCATTACCCAACTTTCATGAGAGTCTAAGGGCCAGATTTAAAAGATTTTTCTGGAATTGTTGTGTTTTAAACTTGAAAAATCAAATTTTATACTTGCATAATCCACTTTCAAATTTAATAGACTTTCAATCTCAAAAAAGTTATGAAGTCAATAACTCAACTTCTAAAGTCAATAAATCAGTTTTTGAACTCAGTAAATCAACCTCTAAACTCAATTTTAAAGTTGATTCATTGACATACCATGTTAACCTCAATTCATTGAACTTCACAGTCAATAAATTGAGTTTAAAAGTCAATACATTAACTTTAAAGTTCATTGAGTTTAGAAGTTGATTTCTTGAGTTGAAAATTATTAGTTTCAAAGTCATTTTATAAGTGGAGAAATTTTCAAATAAATTCTAAGATCTAGAGGCCTGTACACACCAAGGCGATATGATCTGATCTGTTAATTTAGTTGAAATTGGTTCCACATACCTTGCCTACACCCACCAAAAATGATACCTTACAAGCCAATATATTGAACGATTTTTATTTTGAAGAATTCTTAAATTTTGTCAGAATTATAATAGGAGGTATCGTCAGCATGTAAAATGTGCCCTATTTAAAATAAGCAGAAATTTGTACCATTAGGGCACTGAACCTTTCATATTGTTTCATGAGTACAGGACCTAACATTCTTGAGTACCCAACTGTATAAGCAACATCATAATTTACATAAAAGGGGCATACATACATGTCTAAAATATATTTCAAGTAAACCTGTCAGTCTAAATAATTAGGGCCCAAAGACATTTCTAGTTAATTATTGATTATTGACAGCATTTTCATCTTTGTCATTTGGCGTGTGTAATGTGCACACAGATTTTTGAGAATGAGATTTTTTTTTCTCAGAAGTTGCAGAATTTTTGGATTATTTGCGAATTTGAACTTTAGTTTCTTATTTGCTATCTTTTGTGAGTATTTCTACACAACATGGCATCACCAGGAGAGAAGAGAAGGGCCTGCGACCATTTAATGGCAGCCTTTGACTCTCATACCCACTCTGCAAAATGTCATTACAAGGGTAAGGGTAGCCATCCCTGTGTGTTGATACTTGACTGTTCTAACTGTACTGTGTTGACAACTGTCCAGTGGGCTCAGCTAGCCACACCATCATACAAGATAAAGACGAAAAGTGAGATTCAAAGTCTGACAAGTCTGAAAGAAGTGTCTAATAATTCTGTGTTTGGTATTATTACTGACATTTTCTTTAGTTTTTAAGTTTTGGTGTCATTCTGGTAGAGGTATCTGTGCAGTACAAATTTTATTGCACTACAATAGGTTCCCATCTAGGACACATTGCTAACCTTGGGGGCTGCTCCCAACATGGCTCACTCAAGAAAAAAGATTAATAATGACCAAGTGAGCCTGCTGCTAGGTGGCACTAGCAGTCCTAGCTGACCTGGATGGTGAAGTATGGTGTTCTTCATCTTTCGCAATGGCCACCATATTGGATACCAGTCTTATGCAGGAAATTTAGAAATTCAGTTTATGTGGATATATTAGTCGACAATAAGATTCAATCAGTTTTGCGTGAAAGGACTTGGAATCAAGTTACTTTGATACTAGTATTTTACTGAAATGATAAATATTTTTAAGTTATTTTATAACTTAACATCAAACCTTGGGTTCATGTTATTAGGAATAGATGATAAGGGTTCAGTCATGTCTGTAGCCTTCAATTGACACAGCTCAGGTACTGCCATAACTGCCAAAAGCAAAAAGGGTATGGTTTTGGTCCCAGTGTGCTACATTGTTTGAGCACACAGAGAGTTAAAATGTAAAAGTAAACATTGAAAACACTCTGGGTCCTTTGGTGAACCTGGGGAAGCTCTCAGAAACAGCACTGTAAATCTCAGAAAGAACTTGACTGTTAAACAAACTGAAAGTTGTCTTTTTTGTGAATATAGAACCGACCTCAATGTCCATGCATCCAAAACACCAGAAGGAAACTCCTTCATTTCTGTGCATTCAAAACACTTGTACACGGAAGAATATAACAGACCCCTATGTCCACACATCCAAAACACCAGAAGGAAACCCCTTCATGTCCATTCAAAACACTGGCCATGGAAGAAATGTAAGAAAGCTTCCCTGTCCATGCATTTAAAACACTAGTTCAGTCATAGGCATAGATCTGAGTACTTTATTATTGCAAACAATAAAGAAACTGGAAAAGATCTCGTAAATAAAAAATCTTTAAACAAGGAAAGCCATGGCCCACATGCTAGAAAGGGACCTTTATATTATGGGCAAAGCAGGTCTCATCAGGAGAGATACTGAAATGATCAATCTTCACCCTGATTTAGGTTTTTCCTCTCCCCATTGTTTTATTTACAGCTGGTGAAGGAGGGCAAGGAATTCCTACTAGAGAAAGGTGCCACCAAGTCTCAGACTCAGGTCTTTAGTTCCTATCAAAACCAGACCTTTCATGCCCCAACAGAGGCAGAGGCAGCTACATAAAACACCCCTATGGTAGACAATCCACCCAAGCAGTAATCTCCCCTTTTTTCCTGGGCAGAGGTTGTCAAAGAACTGAGGCAACAGGGATCAATTGAGGACACACAGCAGAAGCAAAGGGCATGTCAACTTTTCCAAACAATAACACACTTAAACTGTCCACAAGTAGTAGGTCACCCCAGTGCTTTCAGGAGAGACTGGTTAGAAGAAAATTACTCATTACTGCAGGAATTCCTATCAGTGTTATACATAAATTATCACAAATAGTTTCATTGTACCATTTCACCAGAAATCAAAGTTAACTAGGGTGCCTCCAATCACCTGAGGACACAAAGACCATGTAAGAGAGCTAGTCCTGGTCTGTTATAGCCAGTCTCTCCAGACCAAAAATACAGTAGGAAAGGTAGGAAAAAAAAAGTCCCTTAGATTTTACAGTGACCTCTTTCAGATAGAAACACCAGAATCAGTCCGGGCATTATTGATACAGAGGGAATGGTTCTCACTGATAGATCTGCCAGAGGCCTACATACCCATCCCCCATCCACTCAAGATCACTGAAGTTTCTGCAGTTCATTCACAGATCTCAGTTTTACCAGTTTACCTCTCTACCCTCTGGGGTAGCAACATCCCTGCTAGTGTTCCTTACAAGGGTTAAGGAGGAGAAACTCATTGCCATATCAAAGGGGAATCATCCTTCACCAGTGTTTGGATGACTGGCTTGTAAGGGCATAGTCTCAAAGAGGCCTTACACAAGGATTATAGTGAACCTAACAGAATCTCTAAGGTGGGATAATAAACCAAGAAAAGTCAGAATTGATACTGACTCGGGTGTTTTCATTTGTGCGAAACAAATATCCCAGACACTCAGCCCTTAGAAATGATCCCGGAGAGACACCTGCAGGAATTCCTATCAGTGGTACCTCTAGGAGAAATGAAAATTTCTTCAGTCGCTGGACAACCTCCTTCCCTGGTTGGACACCTCTATAGCACACCTAAATGTGCTGAAGGGGTCACACCTTCATACAAAAGACCACAACATTCAGATATTTACTGATACCTCAAACATAGGCTGGGCACAAATCAAGACTCGGTAAAAGCCCTGTGATCGGATTTAGAGAAAAGAGTACATATAAATGTTTTAGGAATGAGGGCAGTGCTCTTGGCCCTTAATACAGTTCATTATTCCTGCCTTAACCACCATATTGGATAGACAATTAAAAGAGGACAGGAATCTATGTTATTATAGAGATATTATCTGGCTCACACTCAGGACCTGAAATGTGACAGATCCCTCTTGCTTATTTCATTCAAATTTTTTTGAGGAAATATGGCAGACAATAGATCAGCTTCCCTGTCTTCTTGGCTAAAACAGACTTTTCTCACATGTTATAAACAAGCTGAATAACAAGCCCTGGGCCTGGTCAAGGTCAAGGATCATGACATCAGAGCCTTCAGAGTTTCCAAAGCTTTTTATGGTGGAGTAGCAGTAGACCAGATCATGCAGGAATGTCTTTGGAAGGTGCACAACATGTTCACAGAGGTTTATCTCCAAATCTGGTGAAATAATGATAACATGACATGCACCTGGTTCCAGTAGAAGTAGCTGAACAAGCATGCAGCTTTTGTAAGCAACAAACTTACCATCTGGGACTCAAAAGAGTCCCATCCTACCTCCCCACTAAATTAAACTGAGGGGTAAAGGCAAAATTCCAACTTAAAACAGGAAGAACACTGTACATGTACTTTACTTCACTATCTAGGTTGCCTCGGACTGATAGTGCCACCTAGCAGCCAGCTCATCATTATGAACTCTTTCTTTCCTTGAGTTGGCTGGGTCAGGAGACTGGCCTCCTCTGAGATTAGCAATGAGTCCCAGAGGGCAATATTTCTGTCAAAATAAGTAGAGCATGTATCTATTGTGGTATAATATTGTTAGCTTTGATACATAGTATACAAGTATGTGTATTTGACTAGTTATTGTTTCCATAAATTTTGTTTTATTCAAGAAGTTGTTGGGCTGTATATCATAACCCCCTGCAAAGTATCATGGATAAACAGTCTATATTTGTTTTGTATGTTATGTCATGTGATGTTACAAGAGGAATAACACTCTCCAAACCATGTTATACACTTCACCTTAATGGCTTTTAATGTGAAAAAATTCTGTATATATCCATGGTTTGTATTTTGTATTTGTAGTTTTACTCAGTGCAATATCTCCATGTACTACAGGACTCAAAGCGCTATACTAGTATGACCCATCCAACTGTACAAGTACAGTCTAACTCTGAAATGACTGACATTGCCCTAACTGAAAGACAGAGACTCAAGGATGACCATTTATCAACGTCCTTGAGGTTCTTTAACCTGCCACTGGGGTGACAGGGGACTGCCATTTTAAGTGGTCATCCGAGCCACTATGTATCTGCATGTACCTAGGATTGAACCTATGTCCTCTATGTTCCTAGGCAAGTGTGTTACCCACTAGGCCACTGTGGCAGGTGTCATTCCTATATCAATGTCGACATCTTATCAAAACTATGGTTGTTGGCAAGGCTTTTTAAATTTTCATTCAGAAAAAAAGTAGTACATGTAGCTTCCATTAAAATCAGTATTTTTACATTATTTCTGCTTCTCAGATGTAGAAAAGAGTCTCAAGAGTATGTAACCATACGTTTTATAAATAAAAATCAAACAGTGGTCTGTCCCATTGGAATATTTTCTCAAAACCTGTTTGCAAAAACTTAAAGCATTCCATTTCCAAAGGAATTGTGGATTGAGATCAATAATCTGTGAACAAAATGATTTTGACAGACCTACATGCATTGGTATAACCTTAAGACCATTGTTTCATTTCAAACTTGTGGACTGTAGTAGAGATATACTAATAGAATATTGTAATTCTACCTGTATAAATATACACAAGTCAAACTTAGCCTCAGTTTTACAAAATTATGACCTTCTCAGCATATTGTAAGTGAAGACATTTATGAACGAAGTACACATAAAAAGTATCTTGTTTTGTATTAAGACCAGTTAGAAAATAGAAGAATATTAGGGCCAGATTGGAAATATTTTATCTGAACTTATTGATTTGAAACTCTATAAATCCATTTTCAAACTTGCATAATCCAGATTAAATTTAAATTAAGTCTTAATTATCAAATTGGATTTTAAACTTAATAAATCCTTTCCACATTTAAAATTTACAGAACTTCCTTTAGTTATTACTGTACTGATTTAAATTTTTTTTCACCATATCTTTTACCCTGAAGAGGGGCTATACCTGAATTTATCATATTGTTTGGTACATACTGAGCAATATTATAATTTATACACAATGGCATATGTAGGTCCAGAAATACATGTATTTCTGATTAATCACTAATTTTAAATAATTGGTAAATTTTAATGGAAAAAACTCATCAAAGGAATATGATATTTGATTGTTTCTTCTTGAAAGAAATTGGGGGCCATGGTGGCAGAGTTGTAACACTCTCACCTCCCACCTCTGAGGCCGGGGTTCGATTCCTGGCACGGCCTCAAGTGACAAAGCTGGTAGTTGCTTGCCATTGGTCAGCAGTTTACAGTACAGAACCCTAACGAACTGTATGTACGGGTTTCCTCTGCCCTTCCAACTACCCATCGTGATATGACCTGTACAGTGTTGAAAGTGACGTAAAACCCCAAATAAATAAATAAATCTTGAAAGAAATTCTAATTGTATTTCTAGTGGAAGAAGTCTAAATTTATGCAAATTAGAATATCTCAAACTTTTGTGTACAAAAAAGGTGATATGTTTTAGTAATCTCATTGGTCACTGGACAAATTGGTAAACATAAGTGAACGCATACATTTCTGATGTTGAATTCCTAGTAATTTGAACTGATACTTCACTTGGCTGTATCTAAATAACTGTGTTTAAATTATTCATATATTTTTCACTGTGTTTTGCTTAATAACGTGAAACTTGAATATTAAATGTAAATCTCATAAAAAATTAAAAAATCTGATTGTACGTGTACATGTTTCATTTAATAAAATTGGTAAAAATCACTTGTATGCTTTAAGTCATTCTGGAAACTGTAGAAATTTAGTCATCCTCTGCAATAAAGGCATACTTTAGAAACTAGTAAACTTATGTGCTAAACAGGACTTTCTGTTGAAATGTTCCCTAGAATGTGGAATTTCCTGGTTAAAGTTGTGGTATTTTTCTGGTGTCTCTAGAATTTTACAAAGAGGTGTTCGTTTTTACTTTAAATAAATTGTGTGGAGGAAATCATACCAGGCATAAAGTAACATTTTATACATAACAGTTTAACTGACATGTTGAGTGCTATATTCCACATTAAATAATGGACTTTTTTATATCTCCCACTAAGTGAGAACGAAATGCAGTCTGTGTTTGGATATATGTGTCACCTTGTCATATTTCCCCAATTTCTTCAAAACTGCTTCCTAGATTTCAGTTATACTTGGTATGTCAGTCTACTTCTACCTCAGTCAGATATTTACTTGATGGTAACCTTAAAGTCAAAGGGGAAACTTGATTCTGTTGACTTTATGATTACTGCTGTTAGAGCCTGTAACTTTAAAAGTATTTTACATATTTCATATTTAGTATGTAGGGGTACTTTGGTCCCAGGGAAATGTCAAATTCAGGGTAACCTTAAAGTTACATACAAAACTCTTTTATAGTGATGTTAAGGTCACCACTTCAAAATCTTGTAAACAAAGTGTCATAGAGCAATTTGGAACAAACTTTGGATCTGTAGCATAAAAACAATTGCATCTGTGAAAAATACCCAGAAAACTCTGATTTTGTTCATGTCTTGGAGGCCATGATGGATTCTTGTGGAAAATATAAAAATTGCATATATCTTATAACAGGATGAAGTAGATTGATTTTAAAGAAATTTTGGACCCATAAGGAATGAAAAGTAGTATGTACATGAATATGGAAATTTTTACATTCTCACATTTTGGTGATAGCCTTTTCTCAGGCTCAGATTTCTTGTTATTTATGTGTATTACATACCCAGTGGGACATAACTGCCACAGAAGGAATCTTGTTTATCCTTTTTTGTCAACAAGTACAGAAACAAGGAACACTACGTTCAAATTTTTTTTTGTAAAATTAGGCCATTATGCTGATGATGTCTGTTGCTTGTGCTTCTAGGAATCACTTTTTTCTTTTCACCGGACTTTCATCAGCTGTGGCGCAGCGTGATGAGTATTTGTCTGCTCAGTGAAGGTAAGCGGCAATGGGCTGCGTTAGTACTTGGAAGTTTGACCGAGTTCTAGACCTGGGGTCGATTTCACAAAAGGACTTAGCCCAGACTTAGACTTAAATTGAAGACTTTTGTCTTAAAATGAGGCTAAGTCTGTGATCTTAGACTTGGAGGATTTCACAAAGCTGCTAAGTCTAGGCTTTGGCTAAGCCTACCCAAGAGTGGGCTTAACTTTTGTAAACAAAGGCTTAAATATGGCCGCCATATATTTTTCTCACTTCAAAATTTGAAATGCTTGAAAATAAAGAATAAATATATAGAACACTGCCCTAAATTATTCTTTGGACATGTCTGTGTGATTATAAGGATTCCCATTTAAAAATACAGCATTTTTTCAAAGATAAAATGAGCTAAACAAGGGATATATGTTCCCACTAAAATATTTTGAGTAGAAATAAAGGGTCACATGACCTAGAAAACCACCGTGGTTATATGCTAAGCTAAGTCACCCTTTGTGAAATCCATTTAAGTCCAGGACTTGGCAAAGACAAAAGGCTCAGATTTAAGTCCCTGACTTAGCCTAAGTCTGAGACCCTTTGTGAAACCAGCCCCAGCTGTGGTATGTGTCTGAGTTGGAATTTCTTTGTGTCACCAGACTTTCGTAAATTCTAGTGCACTACTCGTGTTTCTGATGGCTTTGCGCTCACGCTAGGGGACTGAAACATCTTTTGGCCTTGTTTACATAATAGTTCAGAACATTCTCTCAGAAGAAGCCGTGCACTTTCATTAAGTTCTGCTTGTACTGTGGTCTCAAATTAAATTATGCTAAGACTATAGCATTCTGAAATGATTTGAATATGTATTAGAACCGTAAATTGTTTTCAATTGGTCAAATAACTGTATTAAAAACCCTAATATTCCCCAAAAAAATTTTTATGGGAACATAAAAACAAAGAGTAACACTCACAGCTTGAAAAAGACATCCCACATGAGGGCTTACAGCGAAATCAATGTTACATATTTGAATTCACTTTTGAAAGTATCATGGATCCATCATCAGATCAAGGAAGATGGAAAGTGTGAATACATATTTGCAAGTAGTGGTAAAATGTTTAATTGAGATATATGTGACTGTTAGATATTGTTTTAATGCAGTTAGTTAAAGACAAAATTAGTTACAACTTCTAGAGATGTCTTACATTATTCAATTATATACAAAGAAAATTTGTTGAAATATTTTTATTTGACATATCCCATTTGGAGTTCAGACTTTATGCAAAGCTACAAGCTTACCATCTGGGACTAAGGAGAGTCCCACCCTACCTCCTCACTGTATTACAGCTGAGGGTTAAGGGCTAAATTCCAACTCGAAGAAGAAAGTTGTGTACTATGTCACTATCTAAGTCATCTTGAGGCTACGGGTGCTGCCAACTAACAGGCGACTCTGTCATTACACGCTCATTTTTCTTGAGTGGGCCCAGCCACAAGCGGCCTGCCGAGATAGCACTTTGTCTCAGATGGTAAGCTTGTAGCTTGTGAATGATACATTTAACTAATTAAAATTTTCAATTTAAATGCTTGATAATTCATATTAAACAACCAGTGAACCTGCAATTGAAAGTATATGAAAGTATATATCATTCATTATTGGTCCTAGATGTTTGGGCTGTGTAACCAAGCTATAGGAAATAATGTGCTTCCATTCTATTGATGTGGTCAGATTTGACCTTGGGCCCTTCCTTTAGGGTCAAATGAGGGTAGCTGAACTAACATTGGTCCTAGAGGATTCGGATGTGAAACCAACCCATAGGAAATCGTGGGCTGGGAGTCGTTTGATGTAGTCAGATTTGAGCTTGATTCCCTAATTTAAGTATGAAATGGGGTACAGTGCTTATTATTGTTTCTACATTGATGATAAAGTGTATGCTAACCAGGGTTCTTCATCCTTCCAGTGGATACAAATATGCATCAGAGAACTGTTCTGCTATGTCTAAGTGGATGTGAGTTTCAGGTGTATAATATATTGTATCAGTTGAAATGATTTTTTAAATTTGTTTTTGTTGTTGTTGTAGGTTTGTGAGCTTCACATAGCAGGTTATGAGTTCAGCGTGCTCAATAATTTATTCATCGTTCATCAGGGATTCAAGAAACCTGACCAGTTCCATGAAAGTAAGGATAGAGAACAAAACAGAAACCGACTGTTATTCAGGCAATTTAAACAAGAACTGAAAATCAAGTACCCAGATTCTTCCAGAAGATGCTATTAAAACAGTATTAGGGACAAGTACAACTCTAACAGTAGAATCTCTCTCGTGCAGCCACTTGAGGAGAGGAATGTTTTGTTTAGATAACAGAATGTTCATACTTAGAATAAGTACTTCAGTATATAATTGCAAATTAGTATAGTTAATGTTTATTACCCAAACCCCTGAAGGGCTGTCGGGGTATTGTTTTCACCCATGGTGTCCATGGTGGGCGGGCGGGCATTGGGGCTGCAGGAAAAAGTTTGCCCGGGCTGTATCTCAGAAACCGTAAGGTGTAGGAAGTTGATACTTGGTAGGGACATTGGTTAGGGGGTGTAGGTGTGCAACGTCATGGTGGGACCTTGATTTGACCTTGTCGCAATGACCTTGAGTTTGAAAATCTTGTTCGGGCTATATCTCAGCAACCGTAAGGTGTTGGAAGTTGATACATGGTAGGGACATTGGTTATAGGGTGTAGGTGTGCGACATCATGGTGTGACCTTGATTTTACCTTTCACCTTGCCGTAGTGACCTTGACCTATAAAATCTTGTCTGGGCTATATCTCGGTAACCGTTAAGTGAAGGAAATTTATACTTGTTTAGGGTATTGGTTAGAGGCTGTCGGTGTGCAACGTCATGGTTTGACCTTGGTTTGACCGTTGACCTTGCTGTAGTGACGTTGACCTATAAAATCTTGTCTGGACTACATCTTGGCTACCGTAAGGTGTAGGAAGTTAAAACTTGGTAGGGACATTGATTAAGGGGTGTAGGTGTGCAACATCATGGTGTGACCTTGATTTGACCTTTGACCTTGCCGTAGTGACCTTGACCTATAAAATCTTGTCCAGGCTATATCTCAGAAACCGTAAGGTGTAGGAAGTTGATGTTTGGTAGGAACATTGTTTATCAGGTGTAGGTGTGCAACATGATGGTGTGACCTTGATATGACCTTTGACCTTCCATAGTGACCTTGACCTTTACAATCTTGTCCGGGCTATATCTCAGAAACCGTAAGGTGTAGGAAGTTGATGTTTGGTAGGGACACTGTTTATCAGGTGTAGGTGTGCAACATGATGGTGTGACCTTGATATGACCTTTGACCTTGCTGTAGTGACCTTGACCTTTACAATCTTGTCCAGGCTATATCTCAGAAACCGTAAGGTGTAGGAAGCTGATGTTTGGTAGGGACATTGTTTATCAGGTGTAGGTGTGCAACATGATGGTGTGACCGGGTTATATCTTGGAAACCGTAAGGTGTAGGAAGTTGCTACGTGTTAGGGACATTGGTTAAGGGTGTAGGGGTGCAATGTCATGGTGTGACCTTAAGTTGACCTTTGACCTTGCCATAGTGACCTTGACCTATAAAATCTTGTTTGGGTTATATCTTGGAAAATGCAAGGTGTAGGTACTTGGTGGGGAGATTGGTTATGGGTGATAGGTGTACAACGTCATGATGTGACCTTGATTTGACCTTTGACCTTGTTATATGACCGTGAGTTTTAAAATCTTGTCTGGGTTATTTATTTGATTCCATAAAGTGTAGAAGGTTGACACTTGGTAGGGACATTGGTTAGGGGGTGTAGGTGTGCATCGTGGTGTGACCTTTAACTTTGTCTCTGCAAAGTGTGTTCGTCTGCCATATTTGAGACATCTTTCTCTTATGACTAAGCTATGTGGATTACTGCAACTGATTATTATATGCACTTTTACGTTATTGTGCTTTTTCCATTGACAGCTATACTCCAATTAATAAATTTTACAGCTTCATAATATTCAGTGTACTGATTAATGCTGTGATCTTGCTATTGAATTATCTTGTTATAATACTTTATCTTTACATACATTTTATTTCTCTTAGATGTTATTTTCTCTACTTAAACATTATTTGGAGCTTTATATTACTGGCAGTGCTATGAAATTATCCAGATATTTGTACTGTTTCACTACTTCTATATTTCATGGTGTTGAAAAATATTTCCGCAGGCTGTGGGGTATGGACATCTCTGATGCTATTTTAAAGTAAATGAGAGAATAAAGTTGTCTTTTCAAAGTTTGAGGGATAGAGATTCTACTGTGAGGATGTATTCTCTTTTATGCCCCTTTCACACTATAGGCGGTACGTCCTGCGGTTAGAAGTCTTACTAGGCGGTGGAACCACCCATAGGTCACCCCATTTCATCCGAGTTGTTCACACTACAGGCACACGCCCACTGATTGGACATGGTTTTTAACCATCAGTAACAGTAGGATGACAGTAGTACAAATGTTGGTCACCAAGAAGCAACCTCCATTAACCTCAACTCACATTTGGTAGCCATTGGACGAACATGTGGCAAAACAACCAATACCTTATCTCGCCATAAATTTGCAAGATGTGAACAAAGTAGCTGTTGTATTATTATTCGTCAGCCAAGGTTTTACTTATTGGTCAGTTTTTGGATTTTTAAAAAAAATTATGGATGAAAACAGCATTACAGTACCATCCAAATGCACCAAAGTAGTGATGAATAATAAATGGTCGGAGAGGAAAAAACAAGTTATCATTTAACAATTACTGAATATCCCATTGTTATTCATGGACCCATTAGTTCCTCTGTCTCTGTAGTGGCTGATTAAAAGATCCACCTTTATCTGAAAGTTAATTCATCAAAGTACATGGATCAAATTTAATCCCAAATTTGAACAGAAAATGAGATCAAATGTTTCATGAATACCAATCTGAGTTCATCCAAAAATCTGATAAAAAAATTGATAATTTCTGCTCAAATTTGATCTGATCTTCACTGATCTTTGTAAGTGAATACCGCCCCTGCTGTTTCTAGGTGTATTTTGTTCAACCTTTTTCAAAACTGAATGTTTTTTTCAGTCTTATTTCAGTATTGGTTTTGGTTTTTTTTGTGATCCAAATTACAAATACCATAATTTCTGTGATAAATACAATCGCTGTAGTTCTTGTCTTTTGAATATAAATATTCTGAGTGGCCTTTCGTCAGAAATTCACTCAATCAGTATAGGTGAAATCCCACTTAAATTAAACAGTATTTTTTTTAGTATAGATCTTTAGTATGCAAATGTATAAAAAATAAGAAAAAATGAATAAAGAAATACATAAATTTTACCAACAAGAAGAATTGTTCCAAAAGATGTGAGATAAAAATAAGGTGGGTTTATAACCTTGGGCTTTATTCACAAAGGTGGATCAAGCTTAGCAAAAAACAATGCTTAACTATTGATAAAATTTGATCAACTGAGAATTGGCTCAAATTGATATTTACAAAATGCTGATTAACTGATCCAAAAGTTGAGCTGATGTTTGGCTTGTGTCCAATCAGATTTAAGTGTTCCGCCATATTTGATCCAAAATTTAAACCAAATTCAATGTTAAGCCAAAAGTTGAGCCAAAACTAAGGTAAGCTGCTTAGTGAATGCAAACTCGATCCTGATCTAATTTTTGGCTCAATTTAAACAGGTTTTTTGCTCAGCTTGAGCTTGATCACTTGTATGAATACAGCCCTGGGTGTTTAAAAAGACCAAACTGTGACTTTTATTAACACTCCCCCTTTTTGCAACAGTACATTGGCATAGGGCTAAAATTGTGGTATCCCACATAAATTAGACTTAACATTTCCAATGTTCAAGTGCGGCGTTGGATGGGGCTTAACATACATTTTAACAAAATACTTTGCCTCTGGTAATGCAGTCCCAAGTGTAATTTTATTGGTCATCATTCAACTTATTTTTCCACTCATGGTTCAAGGTTCAGAGTGTAGATGAAGTAATTGTAGTCATCAATATGTTAAAAGCCATTGCGAGTGTGTATTTCTGACTAATCTTCAGGGTGTTATGAGTCATAGTTTGGCTGCTACAACCGAAGTTTTCTGCAAAAACGGAGAGGAGTGATCTTGTCCAAAGAAAAGATTAGATAGGCTTCCACTGAATACTGCACAAAGGGGATCTGAGTGTTATGGTTGATCTTTATGAATTATAGAAGTTGAGACCAGGCCTTAAGGCTGGTCTTTCAGTTGTATAATTAATCATTTCATACAGGACGAATCATGGGGTTTTCCAGCCCTTTTTGTGACAGAATTAGCCATGGCAGCACTCCGAGTTTAAACTCGGCTAATAAAACCTCGTACAGTACAGTAAATTGTGGAACAGTTGTATTAGAAAGCATGCACCAGGGAAGATACAAATAAGTCTTATGCTGTATGAATGTATGAAGCTTCAATTTATTGCATATTGTTTCAACTTTATATTTCACATGGTAATATTTTTTATCCAGTCGAACTGTTATCACCCACCCTTGTGTTATTTGAACACTAAAGTTTAACAGGCTCATTTTCAACTTACTCAAATTTGTATTTACCCTTTGTTTTATACAAAACGAATCTGTAATTTATGAACCATTTATATTACCTCTGAACAGTTACTCTCACAGAATATTGAGATAATGGAGGTTGTGCAAGTACCAGGTTAATGAATGTGTGTAAAAATGTGGATAGTTATGAAATTGTAGGTTGTACTGAATAAATTTTACTCATAAACAAAGATCTCAATCCATAATGCTCAAGATTTTATTGCTAAAATGTTTATGATGTCATTTTTTGCTGAACTGTTTTGTTTTTATGTAATTTTATGTATAAAATGAAAATACCTCAGTTTCAGTTAAAACTGTGATCACTGTTTAAATCGAGTTTACATGTATGTATCTTGATTTTTTTTAATGTACCACAATATGAATTTAGGTCACTTAACTGGACCTGTAAGGGGAGATAAAATACAAAATTCTCAGAATGTATATAATTGCATTTTTTTTAAAGAAAAAGTTCCAGTTCAGGCCCTTTAATTATTAGTCAATGGCACAAATCCAAAGTAACTACTGTAAAAAATGTTTGTGTATGGACTAAATAAATTACTTGTTACAGTAACATATATATATGCTGTAATTAATATTTTATATTCAAATGACTTGGTTCAACAACATTCTCAAAAGGTTTTCTGGTTTTGACAAAGTTGTAAGTTGTTCACTCATTGGGCTGTTAGAGTAAGAAATTTGGAATTATGTCCACCCCCCTGGGGGGTGGATATATTATTTTTGCTTTCTCTGCCGTCCGGCGTCCGGGGTCCGGCGTCCGATGTCCGGCGTCACGCATGGTTTCCGCTCATTTAAAGGAAAAGTATTAGAGCTATTGTCACCAAATTTGGTATGCAGAAAAATTTCCCCTCCCCAAAAATGGCGGCCATTTTGTATTTTCGGATTTTTGCCAAAAATGGCAAAACACAAATTTGCGTTTATCTCCTTAACCGTGCAGGATAGAGCGATTTCATCGAAATTTTTGACCCACAGGGTATCTCAGGAATGTATTCTTTTCAATTTTCAAAAAATTTTCCCCTCCCCAAAAATGGCGGCCATTTTGAATTTTCGAATTTTTGCCAAAAATGGCAAAACACAAAATTGCTTCTATCTCCTTTACTGTGCGAGATAGAGCGATTTCGTCACAATTTTCGACCCACAGGATATCTAAGGAAGGTACTCTTTGCAATTTTCAAAAAAATTTCCCCTCCCCAAAAATGGCGGCCATTTTGTATTTTCGGATTTTTGCCAAAAATGGCAAAACACAAATTTGGTTTTATCTCCTTAACCATGCGAGATAGAGTGATTTCGTCGAAATTTTAGACCCACAGGGTATCTAAGGAATGTACTCTTTTCAATTTTCAAAAAATTTTCCCCTCCCCAAAAATGGCGGCCATTGTGAATTTTCGAATTTCTACCCAACCAATGCAAAAAGGCATGAAACTGAAATAATTTACATGTATACTAATAAATATTTAAGCATCATTGCTATATTTTACAGATGAAACAGGGCCTTGTAAGATTACTGTACAATTTTTGCAAAAGGTTGATAGGGTGGACATTACACATGATAATGTGTGTTCTTCTATGCTATCCTGTTTCTATTCATATGTCGCAGGTACAAGCAACAGGGCGTCCTATTTCTAGTTTATCACTGCAGTTGAAATTTGCCACATAAGAAACATTTTACGAAAATGTGTATTTCACATTGAATTATGAGTCATTGCTTTAAGTTTATGAATTTTTGTGAATACTTTAGGTCAGTTATTGAATTTTATTGTAGAGTCCTGGAGAAATCTAATTCAATTGCTTAACTTTTAAAATGTAATCTCTGGTGGTAAACTTTAGAAACTGCAGAAATTACACATTCCTTACTCTATGCTTGAAAAAGCTTTTTTATACATGTATAGCTAATTATTTATTGTTATATTGTTATAATAAAGTAAATTACATTGGCACCTCTGCTTATTAACTGAAGCTCTATTAACTGAAGTATTCAAAAAATGGCCAGTTTACATTCAATCAGAGGTTTTTAGTGGTATTTTTAGTGGAAGGATAAAATTCCATTGGAGGATTCCTTTCAGGAAGAGGTATATGTCTTATTTTGACAGTTTTTTCCCATTAATATCTATTCCATTAGCTAAAACTGCTGATTAAGTTAAAGTATATTGAAATTCCTTTGAGATTTGACTCATCAGGGAGGGACCTCATGGGTTGACTAGTTTTGACAATTGCTTGACTTTTACATTTGTGGTCATGGGTTTGAGCCCACCTCATGGAAACATGGGATGTACTGAGTACCTGTCGTGACGTTGTACCCCAATCACATTCCAGGCAGTACGTCCCATGGTAGTAGACGTTGGTGAAAACACCCCAGTCCTTCAATTATGCGAGCTTGTGACACACCCAGTTCCTTGTGAGTGCTATGGAAGTTTTAAGAAGTTCAAATTTTCTGTCTCTGACTGTCTCATCATGAACAGGCACAAATGAACTTTTTGCTATGGTAACTGAAGATGTGGTCCAAAGTATATATAAGGTTGAGATATGGCAACACAATGTGAGCGGAGGTAAATGGACATTTCATCACCGTGGCTGAAGTTTGCATACAAACCTCTGACGGTAGTTGAAGGACAGGGGTGTTTCGCCCCACGCCAATAACCGCAAGTTACCGCCTGTAGAGTGATGGATACACCAAATCTCGGAAGATATGAGGCAACCTGGGAGGTGGTTCCGCTGTCAAGTAAAACCTATAACCGTCAGACCTACCACCTGTAATGTGATTGGGGTATTAAAAGGGGAGCATAAAACCCCAGCTTGACCTCCAATTTAAGAGGATTCAACCATATTTCTTGGTTTAAACATGTTTACACATCATCAAGATAAAATAGACTTTCAGTAAATAACATACAGTTAATTCATACATTTATTTGTAAAGTGAACAATAATTCATATAAAAAAGAAACATGTACAAAAATATTAAAGTACATTAAAGTACATAAAGACAAAGAACATTCATAACTTTTCCAAAGAATCTGGAACTAATTCTGGAAAACTCATTGGCACAGATGCTCTTATCAGAGACAAAATATTTTAATCATTGCAATAGTTTTCTGCAAATTCGTCATGTATACAACATTGGAGGTCGCCTGAAATTAACCTAGTAACTTGAATAATAAGCCTGAGCAGAAAGTTAAAATATTACAAGTCTAAAAGAACACAACTCTTCAATAAGGTCGTGTACATAGTTTGGCAATCATACATATCAGAAATGACATAGGAGAAATAGCACGTTAAAACACAGTAAACCAAGACTGTAAAGAAAATTAACTTAAAGGATCAGTAATGGTACAATGAAATGCTTACCCCTGTTTAAATTCTGACTTTTTTAAATTTAAGAAAGACACACAAAAATCCACTGACTATGACAGCTGAAGAAGATTTTACTAAATATAAGAGATCTTGTTTCATATCATCCACACATAAATAAACTTAAGTGCTTTAGTGTTTAATATAAAACTTCACACTATAGCTCTAATTGAGTTTTTAAAAAATGTTATAAATACTCAATTTTTGGCTTTTCAATTATAATTTGTTTACCGACACTCTGACTTTTATAGTTTAATCACAGTATTGCCCCAGTTATGGTCCATTCACAAGGTTCTGTGCAGTTGTATCAACAGGTATTTGAATTCTGCTTCACATTATTCCCCCCACCACCACTTCACCTCTCAAGTGTGTAGATTTTATAGTTTAGCATGTAGGAGGTTGTGGCAAGTTTTTCAAACTTTTGAAAAAAACCGTCATGTCCTGAACATGCTGTCCGTGTTGTGTTGAACGCGTCCTACCTAAATACAATTCCCAACTTCTTAAACCTTATGGATACTACCAAAACACAGAATGCATTGAGCCAAAAACAAGCCCCAACGAGTTGTATATTTGGCGCTTGTAAGGCCAACACAGAACAGTTAGATCTAGGTTATAGTTCAAATTTGTCAAGTATAATTCATTTTTAGTTAGAAATAAATATCAAACCCTTTGAGGGGCCTTTTCTATTGAAATTCATGCAATTATCTGATGAATTCTGATGAAGTGGAAGCATTTATCTTGGCACTTCAACATTGGAGTCAATGGGTTTTAACTGTAGTTGCATTAGGCGCTGTAGCTGAGACGTTTGTTGTCCCAATTTGCAGAATGTTCCGACTCTGGAGGAGTTATGCTATGTTGGTCTGCATGGACATGGTAACCGTTGGCAACCACTTTCTTCTTCTGTTGATTTGTAATCACCCATAGTGCTCTACAAATACCAGTAAGTGGATTGTATTCAGAAAGTAATGACCTGGATCTGCATAATTTATAAACATTGACAGTTTGTTGAGGAAGGAAATTGAATGCATTGAGTACTCTTGGTTCCCTCATTAAATTTTTAACTGTTTATTATTCCTGTGGAATTGTATTTAGTTTTAGTTAATTAAAAACAACAATAACACAGAGTTTGAAAGAGGATGTTAATAAAGTTATAGCTAGTTATTACCAGATATACTGTTTCCTTTGATTTTTATACCATGATTTTTGTCTATTCATTTGTTAGTTTAGTGCACTACTTTTGGGGAAAATATTGGACCTGTAAGGCAACTGATAAGATTAGATTACACTTTCCAAGTAAAAAGAGTTAGCCAGTCTCTATATTACAGAAACAAGCTTATCGCAAAATTGTGGTTCCGGGTTTGCAAAAACCTGAAGAAACTTGACAAAGTGAAAGACTTTCAGTTGGCTGTTCACAAAACTAGTTGTAAATTTGACAGCAAATCTGACAGTACATTGGGTCTAAAGTTTAAAGGTACAATGTTATCTTAAATACCATTTTGGAAAAAGTGTCAAAGCACTATTTCATCTTAACTGAGGTATATATATTTTACTTTTTATAGTTAAAGGTAAAATATAAATAATTTACAACATGTAGATATTTTGGTTTTAAAGCACCTTACTGTGAGACACTTTTCTTAACAATTTTGTGTGACTTCAGAGCAACAGACAAGTGGATCATGTGAAGTGTAAATGAAGAAAAAAATAATAAGTAAAACTAGATTGGGCCAACTCAGTGCCAACATATCCCCAGACAGGTCATCACTCACGGAACATATTTTGATTGGGTATTTTTCATGGGACCCCTCCTGTGTGATGTAATTTTGAGGGAAAACATAATCAACCACTTAGAACTTGAGTAATTTAATCTACAATATTTTTATTTTGAAAGCAAAATGGTATCCCCAGACGACTGATGTGAATCCAGGAACTTTGCCCTCAAGAACTTTTCCCAATGCAAACTCTATCCACAGGCACTTTGCCCACAAGGAATTTTGGCCACAACAATCTGACAGGGTAGGATGTTCGCCCACAATAGAAATTTTTCTAACCACATAGACATTTTCATTTTTTATCAATCAACCTACCAATCAATACTCCATTTAGATAACTACTCAGGATATATAGTGTTGAAAGAGAAAAACATTAATTGCATTGTATTGTGTATTTATACTCAGTGCAATATCTCCATATACTACAGGACTCGAAGCGCTATTAAACCCATCCGACTGCACAGGTAGAGCCCCAACTCAGAAGTAACTGACATTCCCCTAACTGGAAGATAGAGGCTCAAGGATGACCATTTATCAACGTCCTTGAGGTTCTTTAGCCTGCCACTGGGGATAGGACCCAATGACAGAGGACCGCCATTTTAAGTGGTCATCCGAGCCACTATGTATCTGCCTGTACCTGGGTTTGAACCCACGTCCGCTGAGTTACGAGACAAGTGTGCTACCCGCTAGGCCACGGTGGCATATAGCATTAACTGAACTAGGCCAGTGTGGCAGGCGACAGGCCTCAAGGCCACAGGCCGCTAGGCCAGAGTGGCAGATGGCATTAACTGCACTAAAGTTGCACTATGCAAGTTGATTTCGTTAGCATTTAATTCACTGTTGATGGATTTACATAGTACTGCAAAATAGAAACAATAAAAATACCAGAGGTGGCCAAAACCTTTGCAATGAAGAATGCATATATACAAAAAAGGTTTCAAGAAAGTCCAACAGTCATTGAGAATATTATTACATTGTAACATTACATAGTATTACTTAAAATTCAATAATATAATAAGAAGCTGACCTTTAATATGGTAGATATTGTACACTTATACTTCAATAAAACATCAAAAAACTAATTTTATGGATATTATTTCATATCATTATTTTATGCAAAGTTCCTCCCCTGTAAAAATGTGGTGGGCAAAGGTTCTGTGGGCAAGAGTTCTTGTGGGCAAAGGTCCACATACAAGTTTATCTGTTTCTATGTATTAATATACATTGTATTAGTGGATAGATAAAATATTATAAAAGAAATATGCAATAGATTTTGTTTTTTTTCTTCATAATTTTACATTTATCCTTCAAAGTCTTTTACAAAGTAAACTAGACCTATCGCATCGGAGAACCGATGCAAATTGTATCAACCAGAAGAAAACTCACCAAAGCCATTCTAACATCGCTTAACCTTGAACCATGATTTCCTATAGGTTAGTGTGACACTGCAAACCTCTAGGAATACGAATAAGCAAGATATAAACACTAATTTTGGCAATCCTCATTTGACCTTGAAAGAGGGGCCAAAGGTCAAATCCGATCACACCAAAAGATTCCCAGCCCATGATTTCCTAGATTTTGGTTTACCATTCCAAAGCTCTAGGACCAATAATAAGCGAGTTATAAGCACTTTTAAGTTTGGCTATCCTCGTTTGACCTTGATGGAGGGTCCAAGGTCAAATCCGACCACAGCAATAGATTCCCAGCACATGATTTTGTCTACTATCCTCATTTGACCTTGAAGGAGGGGTCCAAGGTCAAATCCGACCGCAGCAATAGATTCCCAGCCCATGATTTCCTATAGTTTGGTTTACCATCCCAAACCTCCAGGACCGATAATAAGCGAGTTATAAGCAGTTTTAAGTTTGGCTATGCTCGTTTGACCTTGAAGGAGGGGTCCAAGGTCAAATCCGACCACACCAAAAGATTCCCAGCCCATGATTTCCTATAGGTTGGTTTACCATCCCAAACCTCTAGGACCAATAATAAGCGAGTTACAAGCACTTTTAAGTTTGGCTATGCTCATTTGACCTTGAAGGAGGGGTCCAAGGTCAAATCCGACCACACCAAAAGATTCCCAGCCCATGATTTCCAATAGGTTGGTTTACCATCCGAAACCTCTAGGACCAATAATAAGCGAGTTATAAGCACTTTTAAGTTTGGCTATCCTCGTTTGACCTTGAAGGAGGGGTCCAAGGTCAAATCCGACCACACCAAAAGATTCCCAGCCCATGATTTCCTGTAGGTTGGTTTACCATCCCAAACCTCTAGGACCAATAATAAGCGAGTTATAAGCACTTTTAAGTTTGGCTATGCTTGTTTGACCTTGAAGGAGGAGTCCAAGGTCAAATCCGACCACACCAAAAGATTCCCAGGCCATGATTTCCAATAGGTTGGTTTACCATCCCAAACCTCTAGGACCAATAATAAGCGAGTTATAAGCACTTTTAAGTTTGGCTATCCTCGTTTAACCTTGAAGGAGGGGTCCAAGGACAAATCCGACCACACCAAAAGATTCCCAGCCCATGATTTCCAATAGGTTGGTTTACCATCCCAAACCTCTAGGACCAATAATAAGCGAGTTATAAGCACTTTTAAGTTTGGCTATCCTCGTTTGACCTTGAAGGAGGGGTCCAAGGTCAAATCCGACCACACCAAAAGATTCCCAGGCCATGATTTCCTATAGGTTGGTTTACCATCCCAAACCTCTAGGACCAATAATAAGCGAGTTACAAGCACTTTTAAGTTTGGCTATGCTCATTTGACCTTGAAGGAGGGGTCCAAGGTCAAATCCGACCACACCAAAAGATTCCCAGCCCATGATTTCCAATAGGTTGGTTTACCATCCCAAACCTCTAGGACCAATAATAAGCGAGTTATAAGCACTTTTAAGTTTGGCTCTCCTCGTTTGACCTTGAAGGAGGGGTCCAAGGTCAAATCTGACCACACCAAAAGATTCCCAGCCCATGATTTCCTATAGGTTGGTTTACCATCCCAAACCTCTAGGACCAGTAATAAGGGAGATATAAGCACTTTTCATGACTGCAAAGAAACGCCTGTGGCGGCCATCTTGTTTTTCAAAATGAGGCCAAAAATATTCCCAGGCAAGATTTTATGGCTATGAATATATCCTGCAAATTTGAGAAGGCTAGCTATAATATTTTTTTCGTTAGAACGGTAACGGTGAAATCTCTCTACACACTGCGGCGGCGGTGGCGTAGGCGTAACGAAGTCAAATCCATAGTATACAATTAAAGCTGGTTTCACAGTTTCATTTATAATAAGAAGAAACAGTAAAATCTGTCAATATTACTTCTCAGTTCCTTGCAAACAAAATGACGTTTTAGTTTATATAGTGCTACAAATGCCATGTTATATACCATCATACTGCTTAAACAAAGAGGATGAGTGCTTTTTTTTATATTTGTGTCAAGCAAAAAAAAAAGATATGGTATAAATCTGATTGATGTATGATGATCATCTAATTAAACATCTAACACTATTACTGAAGATCTAACACTCTGATATATATGATAGGGGTAATAAAATACTCATAAATCATCAATGGTCCAGTCTATCTTTTTTATAAACTTGCAATACAAAAAACTCAGTTAATCTTATGACCAAAAAAAAAAATCAAATATATAAATAAGGAATGTCCAACAGGAAAATTATACCTCCAGATTTAAATATAAATTATTAAACCACAAGAACAGATTTATAATAATAATTCAGAATTGAGAATTTTAAATGTGTGATTATCAACTGAAATAAGTTCATAACTGTAGGAGCTCTGTCAAAATTAACTGAGGCAAGTTGAATAATACTGGGCTAGTTAAGGGTTAAAAATCCCCAGTTTTACTACATAAGGCTATAATTTCATTAAAATTGGGACTTAAAGCTCACCAGAAAATAACAGTGTCCATTTTGCCTACTTTAATATGTATAACCAGTTTCATTTTAAAAAGTTAAAAACTCAGCTAGCAGAGGGATAAAAACACAAAAATAGGTTCTTAAAAGCCTAAGATAGCCATAACATCATTAATATTCAAAATTTAAATAGACAGGCACTTCCTTTGAAAAATTCAAAGATTTCAGCTCTATGAGCCACATAGTTCGACAGCTACAGGGCTTTAAAGTGGTACAATGTCCATAAATTGGGTCTTTGTGGGCATTTTAGAATTGTTAAAGTGACCTTAGCAATTAAACTACAGATCTGAAACTTTTTGGGGACATAGATAACAAACAAGAATTATACATAATACAGTTTAAAACTTATCACACTTAGCATTTCCAAATAACAGGGCAAAAGACAGAAAAAAATGTCAAAAAAGGTCACTTGGGTGGGTCCTCATACACAGGTTAAATATCTACTAAAAGCCTTGATTTTTGGCACATTAAAAATGAACATTTTTATTGCGTTAATACATCCTATCCAATGGACAATTGCTTTACCGGTCGGCGCGACCGGTCCCGCCAAACGCCAGAAAAAGACGTCCTGTATATAATACCGGCAGGACCGGTCAGGAGAGTGCATTCGCCAGGTGGCGCATCGTACTTCCTCTTCCTGTCTAGACAACGTGACGTCATAGCATCTTTTTCGTTTGGCGCGTGGAGAGTGAAGATGTGTTTTCAACGACAAGGAAATTTTGGTTTTATACCGAACTCATCCGTTTTATTTCATATTTGAAATAATTCAGAAGTTTTATGTACAACTATGTCATCACCAGGACAAAGAAGAGGTTCATGCGGACACACTATGGCTGGGTTCGACACCCACTCCAAGTGTGCGCGGTGTAGGGACAAAGGGCTAGGCGATGACCCCTGCGTCCTGAAGAAGGAATGCGTGATTTGTAAAGGGTTTACCCCTGAGCAGTCCCTTCAACTGGCTACGCCTACCTATAGGGACAGAAAAGACAAGAAGACGACCTCCAATTCTACGACCTCATCCACCCCCACTCTCGTGGACCCAGCACACGTTAGCGTACTGGGTAAAGTGGAAAAGGTCAAGGCTGTGCAGTCGACCCCTACCAAGAAAACGAAACATAGTGAGTCTCCCAAGCCGTCTGCCAGCAAGAAAAGATCTTCAAGCAGTAGACCTACAACTGAAGATCTCAACTGGATGACAAGTGGGGAGAGAGGTTTTCCAGACTTGAGGCGATGTTGCTAGCCAAGGCTTTCACAGTGCCGGTTGAGCCGGTTGTGAAGCCAGCTTCAGATGTGACTCCCTCTCAGAAGCCATTTTTTGACCTTGGTGCCACCACCAGCAGTCTACCTGTGGAGAAGAGTCTGCCTGTTGAGAAATCCGGTCCCTGCCTTGACCAGGCTACCGGTATTGCTGTAGAGGAGATGCAGACTGCCACCCAGCCCCTTGGGGCTCCCGGTGCAGGGATAGCAACCCAGCCTGTTCAGGCCCCGGGAGTGCAGCTTCTGACAGTGAAGCTGAGCAGTTCAGCGAAACCGGTTCCCTGGATGGTGACATCCACCGGGACCAGTCAGCAGAGAAAGAACCTTCCAGAGATGACCCTGAGACTGGCCCACTGAGGAGGCTAACTACAGGGAAACCATGAGGGGTGTGAGGAGTTTCATGAACTGGCACAGGGTTCCTGAGTTCGAAACTGTGTCCTCTACTGCAGATGACAACCCCTTTGCCGGTACCCGTGTCCAGCCAACTGGTAAAGTCAGTGTGAAACTTCCTGTGGACGACTGGTTGTACAGGAAGATGTCCAGCCTTAGCCTCCTCAGGGATCAGTTCATCAAAACCCCTAGACCTTCTAGATGGTACGGGATGCATGCTGAAAAAGACAGTGAGAGTTCTACGGTTCGTAGCTGGTCACCGGATCCGGCCAAACTCAATCACTCTTTCAGCAGGGTTGCCAGAAGAAATTTGCCATCTGCTCCACCCTCTCGAGCCTTCAGTCAGGATCTCCTCAGACGCTGGGAGAGGGCAGCTCGTGAACAGACAATAATGTGTAACCAGGCTGCTGGTTTGTCAAGGTGTCTGACCAGGGTTCAGGACTCAATGAACACTCAGTTAAAAACCCTGCGTCTGGATAGTAAAGGCAAGTCATCTGAAAAGATGAAACAGGCTGTCAGTGAACTGGAGTATTTGACCACTTTCAACCCGTCAGTATCTCAAGCAATAGCCAGGACTATGCAAGACCTTTCAGAAGCAGTATTCATCAACATGGCCAACTTCACCCTTGCTCGCAGGGATAGTTACCTGGACTATCTACATGCTGGGGTGAAGCAAGATATGTTACACGCCTTGAGAACGTCGCCAGTTCATTTGAATGCTTTATTCCCGGACCAGCTTATATCAAAAGCTGAAGAGGAAATCTGTAAGAGTGAAGAGAGGCGTTCTTCCGGTATTTCACACCGACAGCAAGGTCGCTTCCACCCATATGCTGCAAGTGACAAGGTTACTAGCCATCACACCGACAAGAAGAACGTCCCTGCTTGGAAACAGATCAAAGACAAGCAGCAGGCTAGGAAAGGTCGTGGCAAGGCCTCAACATTTACACAGAAACCTGCCAAGGGGTTCAAGTCTCATAAATGACAATCACTGTATAATTCCTGTGACCGGTCGGAAGAACTCTGTACTTATTACCGGTCAGGGAGACTTGAACCAGTACCAGTGATGTCAAAGAACAGCAAAGTGACTTTAAATTTCAATGTAGACTCTCATGTTGCAAATGCTCATATTGTCACCGGGTTGCCGCAAAGGAAAGGCGTAAATCCCAATGCATGTCAATTGTACACAAAAATAAAATATGTGAAAGATGCTTTTTGTGTAGGTCACTTGCCTTCTGTAAATCTTGTCACCAATGCCCAACATGCTGTTTTAGATCCTCCTGTAGGGGCCAGGTTACAACAGTGTTGGGAGAAATGGGAAACCCTGGATTCAAGTCCAAAAGTGGTAAACATTCTGAGGGAGGGTTACACACTCCCCTTCCGGTTCAGACCCCACTTGACAAGGTCACCGACTGTAATAAGCAACTACCACAATCCAACCAAACAGTCCTTCCTTTTAGAGGCACTCTATCAGCTGATAAACAAAAATGCAGTCGAACCGGTGGAAAATCCAAACTCACTGGGGTTTTACAACCGGCTATTTTTGGTACCCAAACCCAACAACCGGTGGAGACCGATTCTAGACCTGAGCACCTTGAACACCTTTTTGAACACAGAGTCGTTCAAGATGGAGACCCCAGAGACAATAAGAACCTCCCTACAGACAGGGGAGTGGGTCACATCCATAGATTTCAAAGACGCATACTTCCACATACCAATTCACAGTCAGTCCAGGAAGTACATGCGTTTTCATCTCCAGGGTCGGTCCTACCAGTTCAAAGCCCTACCCTTTGGTCTATCCACAGCTCCCATGGAGTTCACAGTGGTGACCAAGGAGGTCAAACTCATGGCACTTCAAAAGGGTATAAGGATCCACCAGTACCTAGACGACTGGCTGGTGAGAGCCTCTACCCACGACACCTGTCTCCAGCATACTCAAACCCTAGTCACACTGTGCCAGGAGCTAGGGTGGCTGGTGAACAGGGAAAAATCAGAACTGGTCCCACAGCAGGTCTTCAACTTCGTAGGTTACCAACAGGGTCAGACCAACAGAGGAACGTTGGCAGATCTTGACAGACAAGATCAGATCAATACTGTCGGATCCGGTATGCCCGGTCCCGAAATTTATGTCCCTCATAGGGCTACTCACAGCAACAGAAAAACAAGTCCACTTAGGGTGACTACACATTAGACCCATACAGTGGCACTTGAACAACAACTGGAGGGTCCCAGAATCACTGGAAAAGGTGATACCGGTTCCCAAGTCCCTCCACCCCCATCTAAGGTGATGGCTGGAGGAAAGCAATGTGCTACTAGGTCAACCATTACACCCTCTAAAACATGCTCTGCAGATCTTTACAGACGCATCAAACGAAGGGTGGGGCGCTCACTTGGACGACCACACTGCAAGAGGTACTTGGTCCCTTCCAGAGACCAAGTTACACATAAACCACTTAGAGCTAAAAGCGGTATTTCTAGCTCTAAAAGAGTTTCGAACCCTGGTCTGCAACAAGACAGTGTTGATAGCTACAGACAACACAACAGTGGTTGCCTATATCATCAAAGAAGGGGGGATGAAGTCGGGGTCACTGTGTGCCCTACTGTGGAGAATCCTGTCCTGGTGCACCAGACAGCAGGTAACTCTCAGGGCACGCCACATCCCCGGCCGGCTGAACGTGATAGCAGACAAGCTATCCAGACTTGGCCAGACCATTCAAACAGAGTGGTCACTTCATCCAGCAGTGTTCCAAGCTGTATGCTCAAGGTGGCACCAGCCACAAGTGGACCTGTTTGCCACCAGGTTCAACAACAAGCTGCCACAGTTTGTGTCACCGGTTCCAGACCCCCAGGCTTGGGCAGTGGATGCACTCAGCCTCTCCTGGGAGGGCCTGGACCCATACGCCTTCCCACCGGCAGCCATCTTTGGCAAAGTGGTGGAGAAGCTCCAGGACTACCCCTGCAACAGAATAATTCTGATTGCTCCAGGGTGGCCCAACATGCCTGGTAGCAATGTCAAGCCAGATCCCACTGTGTCTGCCCAACATACCCAACCTAGTGTCTCAGCCATTCAACCAGGTCCTTCACAGGAACCTGAACGTCGAATCTGAACCTACATGCCTGGCTCCTAGAGCCTCAGCAATCAAGGAGCAAGGCTTCTCTGAGGCAGTGGCAGCACGAATTGAGGCTCCTCAAAGAAGATCAACCAGATCTGTCTATGAGGCAAAGTGGACCATTTTTTACAAAGTGGTGCCTCAGTAATCAGGTGGACTTCAGGGCACCACCTCTGAAAGCCATTGCTGACTTCCTCCTGCACTTATTTCAGGAGAAGAAGTTACAATCAGGTACTATTGATGGCTACAGATCCGCCATTGCTGATAAACTGGGCAATTCCACCATTAATGTCAGCAAAGATGAGAATCTCACTCGAGTCCTGGATAGTTTCCATAGAGACAGACCTAAGGGCAGGAGGGGCATCCCCTCCTGGAACCTTTCACTGGTTTTACATCAGCTCACAAAGGCTCCCTTTGAACCCCTGAAAGAGGCCTCCTTGAAACATTTTACTTTCAAGACTGTTTTCTTGCTGGCCTTGGGTTCAGGTAAACGCAGGAGTGAGATCCATACTTGGTTACACAAGAACATCAGACACCAGTCAGACTGGTCTAAGGTGTCTTTGTACCCTTCACCCAGCTTCCTATCCAAGAACCAGCTGGCTAAGGAAGGTCCAGATAGTGTGGCTCCAGTGGTCATTCCAGCCCTGGCACCATCTCTGGATAAGTCACTCAAGGGTGACAGGTCCCTATGTCCAGTTAGAGCCCTGCGCTACTACTTGGACAGGACTGCAGATCTCAGGCAGAATAAGGAGCTAGTCTTTGTCTCCTTCAAGAAGGGTTTTGACAAAGACATCTCACCTGCCACCATCTCCTCATGGATCAAACAGACTGTGATTTTGTGCTATGAACTCTCTGACCAGGAGGCCCTCACCTTACATCAGGTTAAAGCCCATGATGTTAGGGCCTTTGCTGCGTCTAAGGCTTTCCAATCAGGGATCTCCTTAGATCAGATCTTGTCAGCCTGCCACTGGAAATCTTACAACACCTTCACCCAATTCTATTTGAAGGATGTTGCCTGGGCTGACTCAGAGCTTTTCCACCTGGGACCTGTAGTGGCTGCCCAACAGGTGCACCACCAGGCCCAGAAGTGAGGAGATATTGTATATATGTAAATATGTACATATTGTAAATATGTTACATATGTACATAATGTAAATAGTTTGATGTACATATATTTTCAAAAAAAAAAAAAAAACAAAAAAAAAACTGTGACTTGCTTCCCTTGGGAAGTTTATTTCTTCTGGGACTGAACTCAGCCCCTCTCTCTCTATCTTTCCCTTCTCAGACCAACTCTGGAAGGAAAGGAAAAAAGGGGGGGGGCAACATTGGTAGACTCCCGGTTAACCGGTGAGTTGGTGGCCGACCTTGACCTGCCAGGGTTCTCTGACCCTAGGTCAAATGGGCCTGTACAAATTTGTTTTGTTATGAGTTCACATAAGTCCCTAGCTGCTTACCCGCCTACCAAGCGGTAGTTATTCAGCAATTGTCCATTGGATAGGATGTATTAACGCAATAAAATTGCAAATTTAATAAGTAAATTAAATTTTTATAAGTTAATACCCTATCCAATGGACAGGCAAGGCCCACCCAACCGGCCCTGCTATCAGCTTACTAGGGGTCTTACTAGGATTAGACACGAAAGAGATGCTATGACGTCACGTTGTCTAGACAGGAAGAGGAAGTACGATGCGCCACCTGGCGAATGCACTCTCCTGACCGGTCCTGCCGGTATTATATACAGGACGTCTTTTTCTGGCGTTTGGCGGGACCGGTGGCGCCGACCGGTAAATCAATTGTCCATTGGATAGGGTATTAACTTATAAAAATTTAATTTACTTATTAAATTTGCAAAATAATGTATTTCCAGATGAGATTTCAGCTCTATCAATCACATAGTTTAACAGTCACAGGGCTTTAAAGTGGCAAAAAGTCCAAATATTGGGTCTCTGTGGGCCTTTTAGAGACCTCAATGTGACCCTCAAATTAAAGCTTCAGACTTGAAATCTTTCACAATCACAGATTACTCGCAGAATGATTATCTAATACAGTTTGAAACTTCTCAGACTTACCATTTCCAAGTTACACGGCAAAATTTGTGAAATATGTCTAAAAAGGGTCACTCGGGTGGGTGTTTATGGTCCTCATACACAGGTTAAATGTGTCTTTCAGCTCTATCAGTCACGTAGTTTAAGAGTCACAGGGCTTAAAAGTGGCAAAATTTCCAAATATTGGGTCTCTGTGGGCCTTTTAGAGACCTCAATGTGACCTTCAAATTAAAGCTTCAGACTTAAAATCTGACACATACAAAGATTACACATAGAATTTATATCTAATACAGTTTGAAACTTCTCAGACTTACCATTTCCAAGTTACAGAGCAAAATATGTGAAATATGACCTAAAAGGGTCACTCGGGTGGGTGTTTATGGTCCTCATACACAGGTTAAATGTCTATTAAAGACCTAAATTATGGGGCACATATAAAAAAACATGTTGATATATTCCCAGATGATATTTCACTTAGATAAGAGACATAGTTTTGAAAGCTACAGTGCTTGAAAGTGGCAAAAAGTCCATAAAGTTGGTCTCTGTGGGCAATTTTGAGACCTTAATTCAACCTTGCAGGTAAACCTACAGCCTTTAAAGTTTTCACATACAAGGACTACATATAAAAGTTACACCTAGTGTAGTTTGAGGCTCATCAGAATTACCACTTCCAAATTATAGGGCCTAGGGCAAAATATGTGAAAAATGTAGGAAAAATCCCTAAGTGGGGTCTTTATGGGCCTCAAACACAATTTTCTCCTCAACTTAAAGTCTTCATTTTCGGCACATGTACTAAGAATATATTAATGTGTTCTCAGGTAAAATTTTAGCCAGATGAAGCTCATAGTTTGTGACCTAGAGGGCTCTAAGTGGCCAAAAGTCAAATTTCTGACTTTAAGGTGGCCATAAGTTCTTTACTATTGGGAGTTTAAGGTCACTTTAAAATGGGGATCTTCCTTTGGGGACCCTTAATATGTGTACCCAGTTTGAAAAAAAATACTGATCCAGTTTTGAGTTATCGTGTACACAAGGAAATTTCTATGGCAGCAGCGGTGGCGGCGCAATGAACCTGAATCCAATATATCCCTGACTTTCATCTGGGGATATAAAAATGTAGTTTTTTTTATTCGAACAGATGTTGTGAATTGTAAGGAACAAAGACTCTCTGGTCTTTAAAAATGTTGGAACAATGAGCATTAACTTTTATTTATTTGGGTTTTAACGGCAGTTTCAACAATGTATAGATAATGTCACGAAGGGTAGTTTTATGGGCAGAGGAAGCTGGTACATACAGTTGGTCAAGGTTCTGTACTGTAAACTCCTGACCATTGGTAAGCAACTACCTTAGGTAGTTGCCTAATATTAAACTTTCCAAACATAGGGTCTGGGGTTTGAACCTCTGACCTCAGAGGTGGGAGGTGAGTGGACCAATGAGCATGTTTATGTTTGTTTTCATAAGAAATATTGGAGACTGGTCTCAACTTGATGTCAGCTGATAACCTGTTTGTGAACACAAAATTGACACTTGCTCTCGGACAATACCACATCTCAAATCTTATACTATGTTTTGTCTCAGACTTAAAACTGGGTTTTTTTCCACCAGATGTTCTTTTCCGCAACAACATTTTCTACCAAGCTTATTTTCCCCAGATTTGTTTCCATTAATACACACAAACACAGTAACAAATTTCAATTTCAGCCCATTTTCAGCAGACCAAAAAATTTGCCTCTTAATATATATAATGTTGTGGGGGAATCTCAGCTCTGGCTGGCCTAAAGTGACCAAGTTTCTGCCCACATATAGAGTAAGAAATCTAAAATTCGCCACATATCTGAAATTCGCCACATGTGGAAATACTAATAAAATAAATGAATTGAGGTGAGATTTGTTGAATGTACAGTAAAGTAAGGCTTTGTGAACTGAAAAATACCAATTTTAAGACAAAACATCATTTTCTTTATAAAAATAACTGCGGTTTTAGAGGTGGCGAATTTTAGATTTCTGGCGAATTTTAGATTTCTTACTCTAATAGTTTACAGTGCAAACTCTTGACCAACTGGTATTCACTTCTGAAAGCTACAGGTTATTGCAAAATTTGTGTGTAATCATTTACAAGTGACAGTAAACTTAAGTAAAATTGAAGCAGATGCATAAATGCAAAATTTAAACAATTATATATGTAGTGAGAAATAATTTTTATATACAATAATTTGGACGAAAAATTCACATACAAATATACACATGATTAGAAGCATATATTAATAGTAAGAAACTTTCATTTTAGATTTCTTGATATATAAATGGAGAATTTTTTACTGCCTTCTTTATTAATGATGAGTACAATTCCCTTTACTTAATCCGGACTCAAAGATCTAATTGACCCATCCCGACTAAACGAGTACACCCCAAGCTCTCCAGTGTCTGACATTACCCAAATTGAAAGACAGGTTCTCGGGTGACCATTTATCAGGGTCCCTAGGACTCTCTAGCATACTACTATGGATAGGACCCAATGACCGAGGACTGACATTGGAGGTGGTTTTCTGTATTCTGAGAAAGAACTGATAAAAGATTAAATACCTATTGCTGGCAAGTGTTACCTTCAGCTTTCAACCCGGATGAATTAATTTATTTTCATCTCAACTAATCAGTTTAAATGTTCAAATAACTGAATGTAACTCACATCAGGCAGGCAGCTGGAACAATGAGTAGAGCTGCATGGAACCACAGAAGAGCATCATTGAGGTTTGGATTCTCAGGAACTTCGTGAAAGGTGAAATGATTGACTATGACAGCCAAGAGTTTGGAAATACCGCCACAGCAGTACAGAGTTGTCAGTGCAATAGCTAGAAGCAACAAAACCATAAAAAATATAACCATACAAAAAATACTTCTCATAAAGCTGTTAGATTATTGGTGTTATTTTTCTAAATGCATTGAAAATATGTAGTATTGGAATTGTTTTTACAGAATTATTTTTTCATAACTTCTTCGGATAAAACATTCTTTTACCTTCAGGTAACCTAATTTAGAGACATTCATAAAGTACATTCTCAAAGTGCAATACAGTTGTGTGTATGAACACAATAGTGCCAGGGAATACAGTATGGTTTAAAAAGAAATCAAATTTTTCTCTGAAAATGTAACCCACTGACCTTGATTTTCAGAGTCTGTGTGCTTGGAAGATAGCGCCAGATATACAGTATAAGGTATCATGTGAAGAAACATCAATGCAAATGCTAAAAATATATAGAATCATCACATGTTAAAGGGTAAAGCCATTCTTCAGATCTAGTGACCTATATGGCCATTGATTATTTCTGGTTTCTGTACCATGAAGCTATTTCTCCATAAAAAAGGATATCAGCCTGTCCCAGGTAGGTTTACTCCCCAAATAGTGTTGCTGCCCATTTATACTCATGAATGACAAGGGACAACATACACGTGTAAAGTACCTTGTACAATCTCCATAACCTGGCAAAGGAACGAACCCCACTCCTTCTGCTATGAAGTCTGACATTCTAACCACAAGGCAACAGAGATCACTAAATTTAAGATAATACTGAGGATAAAAATACTATAATAATTTCACATTTACCAATGTTTCAGCTTTATTAAAAGAATTATTTACTGTATAATTCCTAGAAAGATTTGTACAGCTCAAGTTTTACTGTATTAAATTATAAACTTATTTCTGCTTCAACCAACATTTCTTACCTTTTCAAAAGATGTAAATGAATGTAAAAATAGTGAATTAAAACACTATTTCATCCAAGACAATAATATCCATCTGATTTCCACCAAAATTGGTTTTCTGTGGCAAATATTACATATTATTAGACTGATGGTAACTAAATCTACTTCTACTGTGATTCTTTACCGAAAGATAAAGCTTAATGTGAAAAAGGCCCATTGTACAAAAATAAAAACACTAACCTATGTAATACATCCACTCATCATCACAGAAAGGTAGGAATACAAGCCCAGCAGCCAGAGAAACCATACCGCACAGTGCCAGCGGTATGTCAGGGAGCACCTTTGACACAGGAGTAACCCCAAGTATCATTCCGAAACAGCCCATGGCATGAAAGGCAATATAGTGCAGAAAGTAGAAAGGATTGTCATTTAAATCACAGACTGTCACTGAAAATGTGGTGTAGATTATTCTCATAAAGTAACCATCCGAAATAAATACAAAAAAGCTATAGGACACCGCGAGGACATTGAAGTAGCGGTCAAACAGAGACTTGAATTTTATCTCTTTGACGTAATGTATGATGCCACTAAGACTGATATTTCTGTAGTCTCTGTTTGTTGCCTGGGATTCATCCATCACCTGTACTATGATGGAGTAGGAAAAAGATGTCATGGTAAAGGTGAACCAAATAGGTTGCTGGAATCCTTTGGTCCTGATCCAGTATACAACTGGTCCTTCAAACACAGCATATGTAATCTTCAACAGCAAAATCACTACGGCCATTCGCTTAAAACGTTCCCTTGGTTTTGTGACATCTGCTACATATGTGGTCAGAGCAACTGTTGCTGCAGCCCAGTTGCCAAATAAACCAGCAAAGACTGAACCAATGAGCAGGTTAGTGATTGTGGAGGTATCTCCCATATAATAATCAAACACAATCACCAAGGCGTAGAGAGAATTGCTAAATGATGAGGTAGACAGCATGAACTTTCTCTTTCCTGTGAAGTCACTGAAGTAACCAAAGAGTATAGTCACCACTAAGGATGGCACTAGAAGGGCAGTGTAGACTTTTAGAACCTGCCTTTCTGCCCCTTTCATCACATCATGAGTTACTTGGATTGGCACTTCTAAGGGTTCTGTGCCATTTTCTAAACAAAATGATTTTCCAACATCGACTGGTAATCTTGGGATGACATAGCCAGTCACATCTGTTGTAGAGAGGTTAAAGTCATAGGGTTGTGGATCAAGTTTTTCCCCATTGTGATCAATTGTCATGCTGTGTATATACTTGGCTGTGATGTACTCTGTGTTTAGTCTCCATACCAGGACATAGCCAATATAGTAGAGGAAAAAATACACCTCAAAACGCTCATTGAGAAACTCACACTGAAACCTTTCATTTGGAGCCATTTTGAATCAAAGGTTTAAACTGTTTTTTTAAGTTCACCAAGACATAATAAGTAGCTCAATTAAGTCATTTTAAAGAGTGTCTCTTTTCTCTCTTCTCTGAAATTAATCAATATTCATAGAATTAATTACTTTTACAGATGTGATTTGTTTGAAAATAATTACTTTGACATTTGCTTCTTGTGTTTTAGTTTTCCTTTGGGCAGTCTCCAATCCAATACAGATTCAAAAAACATTCTTTCTAGACATGATGCAGCACAGCCTTCAAGCAAATGTTAATATTGACTTGCCATTCATAACACTGAATAATCTGTCTTTCTTCAACAAATCCATTATTAATTCTATTCAAATCTACATATCCATGATCATCACACTTATTTCCACACTATTTACACCAGTAAACCTGCCACTCAGATAATATTATTCACGATATATCTATGTCTATATATATAATATATACATTACATAAATTTCTCAAGTTAATAATCACCTCTTTCTTTATATAAATATATATAACTTCCAATCCAGAAAGGTGTTGTCTATTACTCTCCCAACAAGTCTTGTCTATTGTGCAGGTAACTTGAAAGGGACGCTACTCATATGCCTGACTGGCAGCTTTTTATCCACCAGGATTCACAAAATCAATCCCACAAGGCTTTGTAAGTATCAGACACTGAGATCCATGACAAAGGATCTTGCTGGTTTGTAGTCAATGGCCCCCTTTGTATTCATACCTATTTATGTTGGCAAAAGACTTGCTCGGATGTCTCTGTGTAATAATAAGTCATGTCAACAGGCCTGTTGTATCTGCAGGTCATACTTCACAGAAAATATTTCATAAGGAAAAAAATTCCTTGAAAGATATGCAAAAAGTTTTATACTGTGTAAAGTTCATACATCATTAATCAAGTGATTCAACTGAGTTGGAAATCATATTTTTACTCACTAGAACTTATGCAATATTTTATAATGAATTTATGATTTTATTATTTTATCATAAATAGAAAATCATATTAGTCTATACAAAACATAAACTAATTAAAACAAATGAAATATTTTCAAAAACATCATTTTACAAGTTTCCTAAAACTAATCAGTTAAGAAGACAACCTGAATTACTGTGCATGTTGTAAAATCCCATCATTTTATTACGCTACAATAGCTTACCATTTATTGTTGGCCGTAGCCTCAGGTTGTCGTCACGTGACCTACCCCATTTGTCTTCTCCTTTCTTGTTGGCCGCCGCCATATTGGAATATTTTGTGAAGTTTTTCTGCCGTTTTCTACTTATATCTCAGTTTATTTATATTCTTGGATGTCTATTTTCAGCCATTTTGTTTATTAATTATCAAAGCACGTTTTGCATAACTTTCCGTCCAGTCGGATAAGTATTTTTTCTTTTATTCTTGTTGTGAGTTTTCGTCTCAGCTAGTTTCTTTATGTGATCGGGTCCACCTCTTTTATTGCGTTTGAACATGTCTTCTCATCAGTCCAATAAAGACAAACCCTGCGCATCTAAATGCCATTTCTGTCATGCTTTCGACACTCATAATTACTGTCCTACCTGCAGAGAGGCAGGCAAGGGAGATGATACATTGTGATATTTGTGCTTCCTTTACGGAAGAACAGTTAACTAAGATCACACATAGGTAGAGATATGTAAAGAAACCAGATAAGAAAGCTGACAAAAATGATCAAGAACTAGATTTATTGGGCGATAATTCTGTTGAATCCTTTGCGGGCTCACAAGCAGACCTCGAGAGTGCTGCTGACCATCTTTTTACTTCCCCGCTTCGCCCTCAACCTCTTGGCTTCAAGGCTTTATCATTGAAAACTCCAGCTAAAACTGTCCCACCAACTCCAGGTACTGCTTTACAGCAGAAATTAGAAACCAAGCTCGAGAAGTCCTTGGGATCTCGGCTAGACATTCAACTAGATCAAAAGATGGGTGCTTTCCAGGCAAATATTTTAGAGGCAATGAAGTCCCTTGGAGAAGATTTTCAGAAATCTCTCAGTAAAACTTCTTCTCAAGTGGAGATGGATCAGACCTCCGCTTCAGCCTCAAAACCTGGCCCATCTAATACTCGTCTGGACCCCCCCGAGCACTAATACTGTCGAGTCGATGGACTTTGATTATGGCCCAGCCTTACCTCCTCATCTCGACTCTCATAGTCACGTCGATGACGCCTCGGGTATCAAGGTTGCCCTCAGCTCAACCAAAGAAATCTTCTCACTCTTTCAAACAGTGTGTTGTGGCCCCGAGCTCTGCCTTGGACCACTACTCTGATCATTCTGATGATTCTCGGCCTGCACCTAGCAGAGCCAAGAAACATACTGATAAATCTAAACACAAATCTAGGTCCAGATATTTACCTTCTTCCTCAGAGGAGGATCAGTCCCCTGAGGCCAGACATAGGTCTCCAAAACCTTCTAGGAAGACCTACTCTGATCAAGACCATCCTCAACATGACCCAGACCCTCCTTACTACAGGGAAGTAGCTCTGTCTGACATCCCCTTTCAGTATGCAGAGGAGGTGGATATCTTCAGGCGTATCCTCAAACTTCCAGACCCTAGGGAGTCCCTACCCAGGTCTTCAACTGCGGTCATGGGCCTTGACGATGAGAAAGGCAGGCAGGAGCTCAGGCCAAGAGGCCCTTCATCTATGCTGCCTCTGAACTCCATTATCAAAGACGCCTTGGATAAGTTTGATCAAGACTTTCAAGCAGCAAATTTACCTGAGGGTAAATACATCAGAGATCCTCCCTCCACTGCCAAGTGGTACAAGGTGGGACAACCCTGTTACGAGGACAAGATGCAAGAACTTAATACAAACTTTGCTAAGATCTGTATTTCTCCTAAGCCCTCTGGGGCCCCTATGGGCAAGGTTCCCCTACCAATTCTCAAGGAATTGGAACACCAGGTGAGACAGAATATCTCCACGCTTAACTTTACTACCACCTTTGCCAAGACTTCTTCTTCCTGCAATTCCACTCTGAAAAAGTGCCAACATAGTTTGAAGTCGACCTTTAAGAAGGTCAAATCTCAGATCAGGAAAGGTGCCGACCCTGAAAAGGTAGCAAAGCGTGGATACGAGGAAGCCTGTGAGTACCTGGATCTCTGGAACAAGACACTCATTATCCAGCACAGGGCCTTGACTTGTCTCACCAAATCCCTTGCTCATATACTCCAGAGGGAGTTATATTCCATGGGCAACACTGGCTTGCTTAGGCGCGAATCCGAAATGACCCTGTTACAACCACATTTAGGGGAGACGAGACGTCAGGAACTCAGGAATGTGTCCTTTTGGCCGCCTTCCCTGTTCAAGTCTGAACTAGTCAAGGAAGGTGAAGACTTCCTTCTTAAAAAAAGGCACCTCAAAAGACTCTCAGGGTTTCGGATCCTATCAGAATAAGCCCTTTCGTGGTCCCCATAAGAAAACGTCCCTATGGGGGCAATTCCTCTCGAAACAGTAACCAATCGTTTTCCTCTGGCAGGGGAAAACCAAACTTCAGAGGCTCCAGGGGTCATTTTCGACCCCATAATAGGGGAAGAGGGTGTGGAAACCCCTCCCCCCAATGACTCCTTCAAAGCCTCACTCAGTCCACCAGTAGGAGGTCGCCTCCGTTCTTTCAGGAGAGACTGGCAAACAAACAAATGTTCATCAAACGTCTTAAACATTATCACCAATGGCTACGTACTGCCATTCCTCTCAAAGCCAAACTTGGTCAGATTTCCTCTGATTCTGTCAGAATACAAGACCCTTCAAAAAGACCGATTGTATCCAGTCTCTCCTGTCAAAGAACGCTATCGAAAGGGTGGAAAATGTAAAATCTCTCGGGTTTTGCAGTCGCCTGTTTCTAGTCCCCAAGCCTCACCAAAGGTGGAGGCCAGTAATAGACTTAAGCAGGCTCACACTTTTCTACATGTAGAAAAGTTCAAAATGGAAACTCCAGAGTCCATCAGGACCTCCCTGGTTCCAGGGGAATGGGTATTGTTGATAGACCTAGCAGACACTTACCTTCACATCCCCATCCACCCAAACTCAAGGAAATACCTAAGGTTTTGCCACAGGTCACAGGTGTTCCAGTTCACCTCCCTTCCTTTCGGAATAGCCACAGCCCCCCAGGTCTTTACAATAATCGTAAAGGAAGTGAAGCTCATGGCCCTCTCCAGAGGACTCAGACTTCACCAATACCTGGACGACTGGCTGATCAGGTCCCAGTCTCAGGAAGAAGCCCACGTGAACACTCAGCCAGTGGTAGACCTAACCCAGTCCTTGGGGTGGATAATAAACCAGGAAAAATCAGAACTAAATCCTACTCAGGTGTTTTCGTTTGTGGGCTACGAATACCATCTAGATTCAGCCCTTGTAAGACCCACTCAAGAGAGATGGCTCAAACTTCAGGATTTGATCCTATGACTCAAGTCAAAACATGTTTTGACTGCAAGATGTTTGATGTCGCTAACTGGGTTGCTTGCCTCAACGGAGAAGATGGTCCCGGAGGGACGCCTTCACATTAGGCCCTTTCAGTTTCATCTCAAGGAGCATTGGAGATATCCTCAGTCAGTGGACAACCTCCTTCCTTGGACAGATGTCATTTCTGCACACCTAGATTGGTGGCAGAATCCTGCAAACGTGATGAAAGGTGCAGACCTTCATCACAAAGACCACAGTATCCAACTCTTTACAGACGCCTCAAACGAAGGTTGGGGCGCTCACTTAGATCAAAGATCTACCAAGGGTCTGTGGTCAGACCAGGAAAAAAGGCTACACATAAATGTCCTAGAGTTGAAGGCGGTCTCACTGGCCCTTCGAAATTTCAAGGACCAGTGCCAGGACCAAACAGTTCTAGTTGCAACGGACAACTCGACAGTGGTAGCCTACATAAACAAACAAGGAGGAACTCACTCAGTAGAGATGTGGAAGATCATGACTTGGTGCCACCACTATCACATAACTAAGGCCAGACACATTCCAGGGTGTCTGAATATGATGGCCGACCTCCTATCCAGGTCCAACCAAGTGCAGTCAACAGAATGGTCACTGCATCCACAGGTGTTCAAACAGATCTGCCAGAAGTGGTTCACTCCTCATGTGGACCTGTTTGCCACTCATCTGAACCACAAACTCCCTCTCTACGTGTCTCCAATCCCAGACCCAAAGGCCTGGGACATAGATGCTCTGAACATAAACTGGACGGGTCTCACTGCTTATGCTTACCCTCCGAAGGCTCTCCTTCACAGGGTGATCCAGAAGATCAAGCAATGCCATTGCCTGATCATCGTAATAGCCCCAGGCTGGCCAGGGATGCCCTGGTTTTGGGACCTAGTGCAGCTCTCAACAGAGATCCCACTACAACTCCCAGTGTCAACGACTCTACTCAAACAGTCCCACAAGTATGTGTTCCACAACAATCCACAACAGATCAACCTCCACGCCTGGTGTCTAGGAGCGGACAACTCCAAGAACAAGGCTTCTCTGTGGAGGTGGCAGAGAGAATTGCTGCCCCTCAGCGGTTATCAACAAGGACCATCTACAAGTCAAAGTGGGCCCTATTTGAAAAATGGTGCAGAGAAAATTTGGTGGATTTCTCCACTCCATCTGTGAAACAAATCTCAGATTTTTTTATGTACCTGTACCAAGACTTAAACAGGCGCCCCTCGACCATTGATGGTTACAGGATTGCCATCGTTGACACTTTGGGCCCAACGGCCCACCATATTGCACACAATGCAGACCTTCATAGGTTACTCTCCAGTTTCCACAGGGATCGTCCCAAAAGTTCCAGAAATCTTCCTAAGTGAAACCTTTCTGTTGAGTTCACAAAAGCACCGTTTGAGCCTATGAAAGACACAGACCTCAAACATCTTACCCTCAAAACTGCTTTCTTGCTAGCTTTGGCCTCTGGCAAGCGCCGCAGCGAAATCCATGCCTGGGTTGCAAACAAAGTATCTAATCTAGGCCAATGGGAAAAAGTTGCCTTGTTCCCTTCTTCTGACTTTATAGCCAAAAACCAACTAGCAAGAGAAGGTTCTCAAAGTATGTCTCCGGTGACTATTCCTGCTTTGACTACCACAGTAGATAGACAATTCAAAGAAGATAGGACCCTGTGTCCGGTGCGGGCCCTGAGGTACTATTTGGATCGGACCAAAGACCTGAGAGGGTCTCGGTCCCTCCTTTTCATCTCCTTCAAGAAAGGACATACCTCAGACATCAGACCTGCTACTCTCTCTTCCTGGTTGAAACAAACCATTCTACTTTGTTATAAACAAGCAGACCAACAAGCCTTGGACTTGATCCAAGTAAAAGCGCATGACATTAGGGCCTTCGCAGCCTCTAAGGCTTTTTACAGTGGGGTATCGGTGGACCAGATCATGCAAGCCTGTCACTGGAAAGCTCACAACACATTTACAAATTTCTATCTAAAAGACCTTACTTGATCAGACAACGACAACAATATGTATCTGGGGCCAGTGGTAGCGGCACAACAGGTCCTAGACCCTTCCCCTCAGAACTGTCATCCTTGGAAAGAAAAGAGGGGGGGGGGGCACATCCGCTACAACCAAGTCTTCAGGAGTCTAATCCTAGGGTCTAGGTATAGGTTACCTCATCAGAGTGTTTCGGGTAAGGTCTTTTTATTCTTCATTTTCTTTTAGCTTTAATTGTATAATGTACTGAGGACTTTAAGGTTGTCATTAATCTCCTTTAGGTGGAAATATTTTGATAGTTCTGAGCCTTGGGCTCAGACTCCTTCCATGATGGCCCTTGGGGCTTTAGCCCACCTAAGTATACTTCGGCTACACCTCCTTCTCCTGTCTAAACACCCAGACAGTTTATTAGCACTGTCAATCATTTTTAGGTTTTTTGGCTTCTTACAGGCCCAACCCTCGGGTTTGGAGCACTGTAAATGGGACTTAGACTGGTATTTTCCAACCTTCATTCTACTTATTCTATCAAAATCTAAGAAAAAACAGACATATCTTCCAGTCTCAGCTGTAATCCCGCCACCGGACGGTTGCATTCAGCATTCAGTCCCACATGGTAAGCTGTTGTAGCGTAATAAAATTGAAAATTTTAATTACTCTAATGTAGCTTTTATAAGCTACAAGCTTACCATGTGTGACTGAGAAGAGTCCCACCCGACCTCCCCGCTGTATTACTGCTGAGGGGGTATGGGTTAAAATTTCAACGAGAAAGGAGAAGACAAATGGGGTAGGTCACATGACGACAACCTGAGGCTACGGCCAACAATAAATGTATTTTTAGCTTAGACATTGGCCGGGCCTGGCAGCCATCTGAGAACAGCATTCAATCCCACATGGTAATCTTGTAGCTTATAAAAGTTACATTTAAGTAATTAAAATTTTCAAGTTTGTACAAAACCTAAACTGAAATGCACAATTATTATAATGGATACAAAACCTTAACTGAAATGCACAATAATGGACTAATGCACAATAAAAGTAATTTCACAAATTCCCTAAAAAAACATTCAGTGAATTTGTGAAAAAATTTATTAAAGTTTTAGGGATTTCGCGAATTCCCTAGAGATTTTAGGGAATTCACGAATTCCCTGGTCCATTTAGGGATTTCGCGAATTCCCTGAAAACATTCAGTGAATTCCCTGATTACACAAATTCACTGTAACATATACATATATAGAGCTCCTATTAGGACACTGCGATATAGAGTTTAGCATGTAATATCGCATGATCACCACTTATTATGTTGTGGGCATGAGAAGATTTTTTTATCATAGAAGATCTCATGTTCACACCATTATCGATCATGTGTGTGTGAGATGGTTTGATCAGCACGAGATCCTCTTGTTGTAACTAGGGAACACATTCAATAACATTCTTATTCTTAGAATTATTCTAATTCTTAGAAGTTTCTAAGAAAACATCCATTTTGTAATAAGAATTCTGAGAATACAAAGAAATCCGTAAAATAAGAATTTTTAAATCCATGGGAATTGTTAGATTTCTGAAGATTAGATAATGATAAATTGACAGAACAGCTTTATAGAAAACAGGTAACTTTAGTATTTTAGTGGCTAATCAACATGAAGATATTACTTCTAGAACAAATGTAGATTATCTGACCAGATTATCTGGTAAACACCACATGATGTTGGATTAATTTGATGATCTGATAAGGGCAACTTACTTTCTCATGTTCTCCAAAACATTGGATGAGCACCAGATCATCTGGTGAGCACCACACGATGTTGTGCTCAAAATCTCGACCTATTGGTCTTACAATATTTTCCTAGCACTACCCTTGGAAATACCCAACTGATAAGAGAAACTGATATCATGTGTGTAAAAGTAATATAAAACCTGAAAAAATAAAAATAAAATCAAATGATGAAAAAAAATTGAGGCATAATTAAGGTTCAGATGAAGGAGGGTGAGATTTGGGAATTTCGGAGCTTTTCCTTTTCCAGCTGTAAAGAAGCACTGTCCTTATGTAAAGATATGACCCAGTGCATAATGTTCAGGACATCATTACAACATCTACACACACACACCCCTTTTTGGGGAGGGGGCGAGGGTCTTAAGAGAAAATATGACAAATCCACATATGTATGCTTCAGTCACATTTGTTACATCCTGGTGATACTTATTTCTCTGACCCACCCCCACAGTGAGAGAAATACTGAACTGAAACCAGTTCATTTAAACCACTTTTATCAACTTCAATGTTTCTTCACAAATAAACCTCGCAATGAACAAAAACGAAAGTACATGGTTTTTTTTGTATATTTTTTTGACAAATACACTTTTCAATCATATGCATAAATGTATGTTCACTACTGTAAAACAGTGTTACTTTTGGTTCAGATAGGGTGTAGTCAGAATTCCAGGATATTGACATGGTTACCATGCTAATGTCAGCAGAGTTAACTAGCCTTATGAAAACTCAAATCAGTTCTTTTACATATCAAATGTAATACTTGTCATGAAAACAAAGGTCATATGTTATCAAATTTATACAATAAATCTCCCCAACATAACAAAATTTCTCTGATTTTAATACAAATCATATGACTTCTTTGCAGTAGAAATGTCAGGGAAACATATGAGTATTTATTTTGTGATTAACAGTACTGTAACATAAAAATGTAACTTGCTACCTGCAATAAAATTAGAATTTTATGGGCCATCGGAATTTGCCCATTGATTCATCAGGACAAAAGATTCATATTATAATTTCCCATCTGGCCAGCTGGAGACAAATAGATCAGAAGCATATACAGGAGGATAATAATGTATAAAGGTAAACTATCCAAAAGCAACTCTTATTCTGACTTGACTGAACATTAAAACATTTTCCCCACCTGACAATGTACAGTTGATACATTTAATGATACTTTGTGATGTTGCTGGGGAAAAGCTTGCATGATACAGCGCCACTCATTCCACATTCTTCCTATTTTGACATCACACCAAATCACTAATCAATGCTCCCAGTTATCTGTTATGCAGCCTTTCTCAAAACTTTACAGTGATTTAGGTTAATTCTATTCTATTCTGGAGTTTTGTAATGCTTAATCTCTGCATTCAGGCAGCCTCTAAGGCACACTGTGGCTTAATGGGTAACACAGTCGCCTAGGAACACAGAGGACGTGGGTTCAATCCCAGGTACAGGCAGATACATACTGGCACGGATGACCACTTAAAATGGCAGTCCTCTGTCATTGGGTCCTATCCCCAGTGGCAGGTTGAACGGCCTCAAGGAGGTTGATAACTGGTCATCCTTGACCCTCTGTCTTTCAGTTAGGGGAATGTCAGTAATGTGAGAGTTGGACTGTACTTGGCTCATATAGCGCTTTGAGTCCTGTAGTACATGGAGATATTGCGCTCAGTATAAATAAAAATACAAACAAACAAGAACAATAAACAATATTTCATTTCATCAGTCCATGGGCGTAGCAATGGTAGTTTCCACAGAGACACCGGCTAAATCAGAAACTATGGCAGAAAGGCCTTGGCAAACAAACACGATTAGGGTTTCTTCTTGAAGGAGGAGACAGGGTTTTCAGCAGCACTTCAGTCAAGGGTTTGATGATGATTCATTGAGGGGACAGTGGTAGTTAAACATAATGCTTGACAAAATCAATTTTAAGCATTACTATTATCACAAGTATGTGTAAAAACACAAACAATTTTGCCTGTCTTGATTTCTTTCTGTTTTCAGTCACTTACTGTTGTGTATATGCAAATGAATCAATTTAGTTGATTTTCAAGATATATTTCTTCTCTCTTAGCCAAGAAAAAAATATAGAAAAGTGTAGAATTCAGGTAAAGACAGCTAAAGGTATTGATAGTACACCTAAAATATAAGTTTAATCATAGCACATTATTGACATATTTATTACAAGTCATGAAGCTCAGTTTTTCACTGGATACGGAAAAACTGCTACTAACTGAGCATTACTGATAAAAAATCTCAATTATCTGTTCAAAGTAATGGCCAAACTTTCCATCTACCCATCACAATTATAAAAACTGACACAAAGGTACTAAGGCTTGACGAAAAACACTAAGTAAATTTTCTATGACTGAGTAAAGTATAGTGCCACAGAAATACAAACATTAGTTTCTATTTGATATTACAAAATTGCCAACATGGCTGAAAAAAAACATTATTACAACCTAAGTCAGCAAATATACTAATTCTAACTTTTATAGGACTTAATCTCTACTTAAAACCAGACTCTAAGTTGCAATAATCAAAAACAATATCTAATTTCAAAGTCTGGGGACAAGAAAAATGTCAACACCATGGAGACGCATTATTAATTAAGAGGTTACAGTAGATATGCTATGAGAAAGAGGGAAAACTTTGATTTATTTTGTGAAGGAGGCAATACAGTATTAACAATATTTTAGGTCCATACATAAGATAAATTGTAGCCTTATTCTTTGACTGATTAATGGATGAATAAACAAAACTGTGGTACCACTGGAAGATTACCATCAAGATGAGTATTGTACAAACTGGTATAAGGAGAAAGACATACTCAAAATATTTATGGTAACCAGCTTGAAGAAACTTGTGGACCAGTGTGACAGTTGTGAATACTCAGCAATATATAGCCTATATAAGTGGTTCAAGTCTGTTCAGCTGGATACCCTTTGAAGTAGATGTGAATATCTGGAATTCGTCGTTAACCAATACTTTTTCTGGAACCTTAAGGTTACACAAAAGAGGGTTCTTCTGCAGTAATTTAAGTATCACATGCTTTATTTTCTTTAAATTTGTTTGTGTAGCTGTGATAACTGAATCCCAAAAAATACACACGACAAATTTTTATAGCCAAGAGAGTTTTTACTGACTGGTTCTTCAGAGAATTTCCTAAAACAGGTCTGCACACCATGCTTACCAGATCACTCACTTTTACAACAGTGACTACTAACACCAGTTATTGATAGCCTTGTGTATTGCTGCTGGTCACACGAGAGCCATAGCAACACTACATTGAGTTTGTCACCAACTGCAGTGAGCAAGTGTAAATTAGTGAGTTACGTGCTGGAACATCATTTTAGGAACATTGAACTGCCCACCATGTTGACAGTGTTCTTCAGTTACTGTGATCCTACAGACATAGACAAACCAGCCACAGAATATTGGAATAGTCAATAAGGATAAACTTGGCTGTTACTTTATAGTTATTCATTATTGTGATAAGGATTAAATTCCAGGTAACTCGGTAAATAGATAATTCAGACTGCACATTAATCATAAATCTTTTGCTTGAAATACTTTGTTGTAAAACAAGTTACAATAACAAGAAGGTGAGAATTGTGGTTTATATTTTAGAAGGCAAATACTGGTAAAAGTTTTGTTTGCAGTACTTATCCTGGAAAGAACTATGTTCAATGAGAAACAAAAGCCTGCTTGCTCTGGGGCAAAAAAATGTCATTTGCCCAATTAGTGTATAGTAAGAGGGAGGCAGGATATGTGCTTTTTGATGTGACTGTGACTGAACATTGATAATCAATATGGTGATACAGGTCAGAAAAATTACTATATCAAAACATGCTTTTGTGATACAGAAAAAATATATCAAATCAATCAACTCTCAGAGTGGCAACTGGAACACTGATGGTCACATTGAGTTATGATTTATTTTGTTGTGTTACTTTAGAAGCATCCAAGACACTGGAACTAAAAGGAATCTAAAGAATTAACTAATGCAGTATATGGTGGCATTATATGGTACAAAACTCTGTCCTTGATCTTTTGTGTGGATTTCATTCTGCATTCAGCCACTGTACAAGGATAATACAACCCCCATTAATGCAGTCAAACTACACTGCCAGAGTGGGTTATTGGGATCATAAAATACACTAACAAAATGGCACATTATTAACAGTAAAAACTACAGACATGTCACGACCTTACCTAGTTCGAAATGGGAAGAGGAATCCCCTGCATTTGGCTCAGTACAAATCCTGTATCAAAGGTCACAGGGTGACCACTCCAGAGCCAGGCTTTTACCCATCATTTGGAGGGGCACTAGCCTGGCTTCGTGCACACAAGAAAGAAATCGCCACTGCAGTGAATCTTTTGCGCATGTATCCAGAAACCATTGAGGACATGAGTCTGGATCCTGTCTGGTGCTACCTGGAGCCGCTGATTGAGGCCAAAGTTCAGTCACAGTATCCCCCGGGCTATGAGGGATGGAGATCAGGCAGAAGGAGGTGAGATAGAGTTAATTATCTAGAATTTGCCAGAGCATGTGAAACTCATCCATGCGGACATCCTTTTAAATTAACATAAGGATTGATGCAGATTCTATTAAAAACCAAAAATCACAAGATTTGATGAGAATATCTTGTAAGTAGGCCTGGTCTGTACTGAATGTTACATTTGTTACTCAGCATCGATGTAGGTTTAACAGATTGGAAATGAGTAATGTAGAAGTATTAAACATACATATCAATTTGACCAATGTTCAAAATATTACAGGACTTTGTATTACCATATAAGCTGTTCCAATACTAAGTGTGACAGTGTTGGATTGTGCAACATTGTATCATGAGTGCAGTCCACGACTTCAATGTTTATTCTCTTATTCTATTCTGAGAAAAAGAAGCTTTTTCTTTTTACACCAATTATTGCATAAAAAAAATAAATACTCCGAACTCTGTATATAAATCTAAAATAGACATTCCTAATGTTTTTAGTTGTGTGCACACTTACACCAATTTGGTGCTACAGTGCTACAATCTATATCAAATAATTGAATTTCCTAAATGCATGTAATATAGTTATTTTACACTAGTATCTTATGGAATTTAAAAAAAAAAAATTTTTTTTATGTGAGTCACAACACATTTCAAATGTCCTATAATGGCAGGTAACTGAGAGGGCAGAAGAAAGCAGGACAAACGAGTTGATCATGATTCTATTGCCTATTTCATTAAAGGGTTCAAGTATGGTCTCAGACTCAAATTTGAGACTTTTGGCTCAAATATTCGATGTTATATTCGAGTCCACAGGCTGACAGATGCAAGTGATTTCATAAAAGGACTCAATTTCAAATTTGACAAAGTGATAGGTGTGTTAAGTTTTAGTCCAAAGCTTCATGGGTCTTTTCTGTGAATCATTGCGTGATTATGTTTACATTTATAAACCATGTATATTCCAAAGTACATGTCTTAAAAACAGAGTTTACGTAATTTATCATTGACACTATTGACTCAGACCATTCTGAGTTAAGTCAGCTTTTGTGAAACCGACTTGAGTCTAAAACACGCATCATCTGAGACCAAAAGCTCATATTTGACCCAGTCACTCAGCTTGATGGCTGGTTTAAATCTGAAACTCTTCATGAAATTAACCTTTGCAGTCTGTAACCCACCATGCATTATGAACGAACTACCACTTTTACCCACATCTGGCAAGGGTTGAGATTGTAATATGCACATTCACCAGAGTGGAATGTGAGGTGTCGTTTGTAACCTATACAAAATTCAAATTACCAACATACAATATTAGTTTGTAACCTAAGATGACTACAATTCCACAATAAACAAGTTTTATATTTAATATACTTGCAATAGATCCAAGTCAGCGGGAGATGGCTCATTTACAACATCTTTAGAGAATAGTCCAGCTTCCAAAACCACCAGCACCAACTCCAGGATATGCAAACTGCCTCCTCTGGCCGCAACCAGATATCAAGCTCAGTTCAATTCAATCTCATGCAAAAATACAACAAGCAATACACAAAATATACACCAAGATATTCAAGGCAAGTCTGCAGAAGATAATTTTGCCTTTTCTCATGAACAAAGTGTGAAGGCAGGAGAAGAAGACCTTAGTCCCAGCAATGGGAGTGCTGATGTTCTATCTAACAGTGACTCTTCTACAAGGCGGCAGTTATTTATGCTGTGGCGTCCTCAAGGGGGTAAAATTGTCCACTGGCCTCCACAATCCGGGGAAATTAGTAAAGGAAGTTGGTGTTCATCTATGGAAGACAGCGACATCCCTTTTCTACCAGAACATGACATCATTCTGAACAAACACTCAAGCTTCATATCCTATTCTATGGACAGTATGGACAATTGGTGCACTGGTACTGGTCATAGCTTTCACAAAAGTCAAGTTAACAGTACATGTATTGAAGAAACATCTAGTAATACACAAGACAAATGCAAAAGTAACTCTCAGCACCACGATGGAAACTGAACCATTAAAACAACTTTTACAATTCAGTATCTGATTGAACATCAATCTCCATGTTGTAAGAAAGAACTATAAAAGTGCAAATTAAAAGTTAAATCCAAATTTAAAATGTTTTGAAAACTTAGTGGTCATAATTCATGCAATAAACTAGAGTGTGAAAAACTTTTATCTGGAAAAGAAGAGCTTATCTCTGTCACATTGTTTTGTCAGTACAGTCTTCTAATTCTAAAGGTTTTGATAAGGTGCTTATTTATTGTTGAATATTCATGCCAGTTGCTGAAGTTTATGGAATTAAGATCACAAGTTTTCCAATTTTGGAGTATGTAAAAAATAGCAAGATTCTAACATGCGTTTTTTCTTTTTCTTACATCCCTTTTCTTTTCCTTTCAAAAATGCATATACTGATATGTTAATATACCTATTATAAAAATATATAAATAAAAAAAGGATTAAAACCAAAAATGCCAGAGGTAGAGCACCCCTTTTCTTTTCCTTTAATAAAATGCATATAATGATATATTAATATATATATTTTAAAATATATATAAATAAAAAAAGATTAAAACCAACATTTCCAGAGGCAGAGCTCTGGTGTACTATCACTTGACCACCGCAACTGGTGTTTTTGTGTTATTGGCCAAAAGTTACGTTTTTCAGAAACTTCTAAAAAAAAATTTTTTTTTACATCTGTAAAAGTTAGTGAATAAAAATAGATGTTTTACGTTTAGATAAAAATGCTCTTTTACACTGAGAAATGTACAACTACTAAGATTAAGTATTACAAGTCTGGTTTGATGACAAGACTTCTCAAATATGGTCACATAAACCAGTGTTTCCTTGGTACCACCACTTTGCTCTCATTCATGGTTTGTGATAAAAGAATCATTAGTCCATCAAAAAAGTCATTTTGAACTACTTTCCCAACACAATGATGTGATTTAGCTGACTTAGCAAATAAAAGCCTTTGTATTCAGCCTGAAATGTAAGTCTGGAATTCTCCATTTCACCTGTTTTTGCTGATAGTGAGTGAGCAAAATCTAAGTGTGGGCTGAGCATAAAACCGAGCACTCAATAATGATTACCATTCTGACAAGTGGTAGCATTTCACAGGATGTTCTTTTGATTAAATGACTGTGAGAACAGACAATCCATTTAGAGAAACATTCCCTGATGCTTTTAGTCATAATGTGGTTTGATTACTTATTACAGAAGGGGTTCTCCTAGATAAAGTTCAGGTAACTTTATCTAAAATGTGGCAAGGTCACAATGTCTTGTAGATACACAGTACAGTTGTACAGGTGAGTAAGAATTGAGAGCTTACCATGTTTTCACCAATATTGGCATTTACTATCTCTTTCTTAAAAGATAGTTGAGGCACCAGATGCTAACGTTTTTTGTCTTTGTTTATCTAACATTTTGTGGGCTTCTTATTAACTCTGATGTTTTCTAAAACCTATTGGCAAACTTTATGTCAAAAATAACAAGTTACAGGATAAAATAACCAAATATAGCATTTGATCCTGATCTTTTCCAATATTTAAATCAATTAATTCTTCCTTCCTAGAATTTTTGACACACGGCTATTAAAAGCTATACAATTTTGGATTAATCATTTATATATGCTTGTTCAAGTTTAACTCCAATCAGCATAAGTAGTTCTACTGTATGTTGGATTACTTTTATGTACCCTTCAGAGAAAATAAGATTTCATTAAATTGCAATTATTTCATAGTTAGAAATTCATCTTCACTGGATGTGCCATGACAACTCCTTTTGTTTTAAAAGAATTATCATAATAATAGTCATCTCAGTATCAAAGTAAATTTTTACAGTTTTCACACACTCAACTCAAGCTTAGTATCTTCCCTTCATTCACAGACACAAAACCATAGATTCTGACAAACAGTGTCCCTTGGCTATCCCTTTTGTCACTTCTTTTGTTAGTTTAGTGCACTTAGTTCCCCTGTGTGAGAAAGATATTGCCCTTGCAAAGCAGTAGCTTAGATTATATTAGCGCTCCCATCAACCAATTTTAAGAGTGTACAGATTGTAAAGTCAGTTGAGGCAGTCTGCTTCAATATGCTTCAATCCATACCCTGAATAGGGTTAAGATTTCACCTGATAAAAGTGGATTGTGATCAAACTCCAATCTTGGACTTTTTGCATCTCTGCTGATTTAAATAGTTTTTTATACTATTTATATGAAGTTAATATGAAAACCTGCAACCACCAGCCAAATTTAAAATTTAAAAGTACATTGTATTTTGAATTCCAAATATCGTATTCAGAATTTTAAATCTGTATTTATCAACCTTGGACTTGGATACAAAAGGGTTAAAATTTACATTTGAAAACAAATACTGCAAGCTACAAATTAAGCATTTCATTTCAATGTTCAGTTGCTACAAACTATGGAACACCGTTGAGATGTTTTATTTGCAAATGATAATGAATTTGATACTTTAAATATCCATCTTGAAACTCAGGAATATTGGAATATTGCTATAGGATACCAATGCTACTTCACTGTGTTGTAGCTCAAATAGTTGAGCTATTTTAGAATGCGGTTTAGGCATATTTTTGTTTTATATTTGGTCATTAGATACCTGGTTCACTTGTGAATGATCAGGGAGATACTCGATCTTGAAACTGGAAGAAGTAGATTGACTATCTCAGAGTTACGTGATGAAACTGCATTGCTTTTACTGAATAAAAGAAGAGGAATGCATGTTTTAAAGATGCTGTTCAATATTGCAAATAATTTAAGTCCTTCATGTTAATCAAATATTGTTTGTCCAAGAGAACTTCAGCAAAAAGTAGACAAATTAAGGTAAAAAATATCAACTGTAGGACAAATTGTTGTGACTTCCCCACAAGAACATTTCTAAAGCGTCTAGATAATCCATTTCCAGCAATCAGCACAAAGCTGTGGAATGCTCCTCCTACACTCAAATCACTGAAAGCCATAGGCTCATTTAAGAGAGAACTATATAAACTGTGTTGCCCTGACAGTTTAACCCATAAATTTAGCAATTAGTTATTTGGTGATGGGAATCTGTCACAGAATAGTGTTCACCTTGTTTAAGAATGTGATGTAGCAAACTAGATGCACAGCTGAAAAACAACATCCATGTAATTGACTATGAATTCTGTTGAGTACCCAATGGAAGATCTACAGATATTTCAGTCTTCCTTGCCAATTGTACACAATAGCTTAGTAGAGATATAAACTGAATCATTATTACTTGGTAGTAACAATAAACAGCTGCAATCTTTTTATTACTCAATTAATCTAAGTGCTTCTTGAATGGTTAATGCCACTATCTAATCTGCTCTGTGTAATTTCATTTCATCTCATTCATTGTATTATGTTCCATTTGTGAATATTTCATTTGGCAAAAGGACTTAATATAATTGTACCTTTATGATAGCTGTTCAAATGCAAATTAAAACAGTTTTTTAAATAAAGAATCGTGAAAGATTGGGTTTTACTCCCTGTTCATCGGTCAACAAAGGTCATATCAAGATAGGTCCCTTTGTAAATCACTTTTAATAATTGTAGTATATTTGTTTAAAATCATGCTATTTTCTGTCTGGTCTTCCACTGTAACTTTGGGGCTTCACTGGGTAATTAGTATACCAGTTTGTTTATTGTTCGGTGGTCATCATCTCTTTTGTCTTGCCTTTTAAAACCTGCTCATATGAACATGTGTGATACACTGATAATAATAATAATAATAGTAGGATTTATATAGCGCAAAATTGATACAAATCCTCTAATGCGCTTGAGTCCAAGAAGGGAGAGTCCAGGGACAGGCATGGCCCAACCCAGTATTATCCAAAGCCACTAAAGACCCTTGCACATATACGCGGTGCGGTACGATTTTTACTGCATACTGAGCAGATGAATTTTCTTTGCCTTGCACATTTGGGCGGTTTTCCCAGCAGTTTTTAGTATATTGACAAAATCCCTTCACAATAAGCATGTGTGTTTTGCATTTTGTTTTCCAATTAATATATTTGTGTAAAGTTGTGTGATAGACTGCCATTTTTAACCTGTGGGGAATCCAAATATCAATGAAAACTTAGGAAAAATAGTAAAAAAAAGCCGTGTGGTTTTTGAAAAATTAGAAAATTTTCTAAATAGAAAAATCCACACCGCACCGCTAACTGCCGCACCGCACATATGTATAAGCAGTGAACTACTTCCATTATTTCTATTTTATTTAGCCGCGCAGCACCGTGCCGCGCTAGTGTACAATGGGCTTAAGAGCAGAATAGAACTCTCATTTTGTTTATATTTTCCACCTGCTCAAGGACAAACTGCAATCCATCTAATTGCCTTTACAGTGTATATTCTAAGGTTAAAACATGTTTAAAAATTGAAAATACTAGTAGAGCGAATGAATGCACCGAAACATATAACTGCCTTGCATATTGGGACTTTTAATTCTCAAATTGTGGAAACCATAATTAGTGGCCTTAAATAAGTTTTATAAACTAAATTTCTTTTTAATGACATCTTTTAAAATTTATTTACATTTCATTTAGACATAATGGATCTTTTCCAAAATGTAATGCACTTCTTCCTTGTGACAAGCCCTACCCACATAAAAATGAAGATCCACTCATTAATTTTGGAGCAATGTCAACCAGACAGCCAAAGTTATTAAAAACACATTGAAAAGGGACTTTTGAAAATTCAGAATTTTTTTTTGTATCCAGAAAATAATCCGGATCCTTCTCAAAATTTAATTGCTTCTTCCTCTGGACTGGTCCTACCTATATGAAAACTTTCAGAAAGATCCATTCATTACTTTGGGAATTATTGCAAACATAGAGAAATAATTTAAAATGAAATTACAATCAATAACATTACCTCAAGGTGGAGGTGATGAATATATAAAATGGTAAAATCACTTCTTATTAAATACAAAGCTGGAACAAGTATATTTATCACAAGAAAACAAATGTTTCAATAGGTATTTACATATCAACACTAACTGTATCTTAAATCTTGAATATCTTCATGTCTGTTTGTGTGTGTCAAATTTGTGAATAAAATGTGAAAAAATGTGTTCATTGTTGAATCAGTTTTGGTATGTAAGCAATGGACAACCATCATTCCCCACAACAGAAGTGTAAGCTTGTCATGGGAGTATAAAGAAAATTGTGCTTAGGTAAACAAAAAAAGACTGTTTATTTCAAATTAAAACAACAATTACTCTCATAATGAGGTCATACATGAATTAACTGCTGTCAAAACAAAACTATGACCATTTTCTGAACTTTGTGGGACCTAAAGTTTCAGCCACTTGTCACAATATTCTCAACCTGTGTCATATTGGGACTTTTAATTTTAAAATTGTGGAAACCTTAACTGGTGGTCTTAAATAAGTTTTTTTACACTATATATTTTTTTCTGTTGATACATTTAAAGTTTATTTACATGTTATTTAGCACAAAATAAAAATACTCCAGTTTTAAATATGTTTTACTATCAAAATTTATTCAGATTCCATTTGTAAATTCAATTATTAGAAATCTACTTTAAGTTTTATATTTTTCTGCTAACACTTTTGAATTTGCCCAGACTAACTACTCTCATTTGCTGGTGCTCCTTCAAGCATATGGGTATAAAAGCAGACCCCTGGGCAGCCATCTTTAGTTTGAAACTACTGTTTAAAAGTCACACATGTTAATATTTCAAAGGATATCAAAAAAACAAAACTTTGAGTTTTGACTACAAGAAGATTTAAAGGTGGGTAAAAATTCTATTTATAATAATGTAAATACTGCTTGTCAAGCAATTATGGTCATAGCAAAAATTATGGAAATCCCAATTTTTCTCACACCAATCTTTTAACTTTGAAATATGAATACCCCAAAAACATTAGAAATAAATTTTGACACAAACATTAAACTTCAGAGCTAGTTTCTAGATTTATATGTAAACTTAGAAAACATGTAGGGTGACCATAATTGGTGTACTGACCATAATTGTTAGGCAAGTTGTACAGTACTGCCTTAATAATATTTTTGTCAGGTACTCTAAATATTTTTACAGTAACATTCAAATTTGAAGGCTTAATCTATTCCAGTTTTCAAAGGTTTACTACAATGCTGTAATTCAATGGACCAGTAATAAATACCTATTATCCATGGTCCAGTTTTGCTGTTTAAACCCCAACTTTTGTGACCATTTACAAAATTCAAATGCACAGTAAGTGCTCCACTTGGAATTGTTTTCATATGAAAAGATGTCATGTATTTTATAACTGAAGTTTTACTTGCTGATATGTAGAGTAAGAAATCTAAAATTCGCCAGGAATCTACAATTCGCCACCTCTAAAACCTCAGTTAATTTTACAAAGAAATGATATTTTGTCTTAAAATTGGTATTTTTCAGTTCAAAAGCCTTAATTTACTGTACATTCAACAAATCTCACCTCAATTAATTTATTTTATTAGTTTTTCAACATGTGGCGAATTTCAGATATATGGCGAATTTTAGATTTCTTACTCTACCTATTTCTTGTCTATATCAGTTGCAGATGAGATTGTTCAAAATCTTAAGTTATATATTGCAAGTTAAAAATACAAAGATTGAAGCTATTAATATATTCACTTGGTTTTGTCCAGCATTTCAAGTCTGTTTAGTTTAATTTATCTGTAATATTAAAAGAGTTTATATTTGGTTTACAATTCTAAAACAACACAGTACAGTATTGAAACAGTAAAAATACGAGATTCTTTCATAAAATTTGTATTCAACCGCCCCGCATCCCTGAGGGTAAAAATAAGGTGATGTCCATTAAGATGGTGTACAGTACTATGTTATTAGACAAAATATTATGTTATTAGACAAAAGTCTGGTAACTTCGCAATAGCTTTAGTGCCTGAAATCAGTAATTTTCTTCCTATTACCAATTGTGAATTGTCTTTTATTAGTGCACTATGACTCACTGAGAAAATGTGTCTCCACTGCTCTTTAGATTTTAAAATCTAGACAGTTATAAAATATACCCATTCATTGTCTCCAAAAAGTGAAGCCTTGTAGAGCAAATGTAATAATTGTCAGGTTACAACCAGGTCACATTCAAGGAAGTAGGTAGAATGTGGAAATTCTTTTCAAGAAGGGTGTTACTCATACTATGACCAATTCTCGCATTTCTTAATCTGCATCTTATAACAAAATGATTATGTAATATAAAAATATGCTAATAATATGTAAAAGTGATGTACGGTACCTGCAAATTTTGTATTCCTGTTCACTTCTTCAGCTTTCTATTTGCCACAGCAGGTCTAAAATAAGTAATTATCTTTGGTAGAAGATTTAGTTCCACAATTAGATTATGTTATATATTTCAAGTTATTAATTTGGTCAGTGTTTTCTTTTTATTCTTAGGTCATAGTTCCACATTGATGCCCAAGAAAACAGGACACGGCAACCCACAGTTTCACATTCAGGTGTATCCACTACCAATTTTAGTGTTCAATTGCTGTTGATTTGGTCATTTTAACTTGTGGGGGTAGGCAGGGTGGTATGGAATGGTAGGGTGGTAGGGCTGGGTTGGTTGGTTTGGTGGTTAGGTTGGGAGGTGGTAGGATCGAGTTAATATGATTGAGTCAATGGCAATTGAAGTGTCTCTGTTTTCGATTTTATTGAAATTTTTGGATTTGTTACAGAACCCTTTTCATAACATAGCTTGCCTCACCAGAGTCTATTTTTTTATTGCAGATCTTGAGATCCCAGTGGAGACTGGACCTTGGGCCATGGCTGATAACTTGAGAGGACTGGAAGGACTGGAAGTGTTTTCAACACAGAGGTATGCATTTTTGATGATAATAAAAATTCCAATGAATTGTAGTTTAACTACTAATTATAGGAGATGCAAGCAAATTCAAAGGTTATTTTTTCACACTCCCTTCAAGGGCTGAGGTTACATGTATATTTCCCCACCTTACTGATTATTTATTAAGTATCAAGTAAGTACTGATTATGTTAGATTATTTGTAAATAGAAAAATTTTACTATATCTTGTTTCCATAAGCTGCAGTAAACAAACCTGCAAAATTAATTTACAGTGGAAACTCTTTAAGTAGAGCACTGAGTAGTAGAATTCCCTTTAAGTAAAAATATAAGGTCTATGTTGGACATATTTCCCCAGTTTATGGAAGTTTTGATTAAGTAGAAATATTTTTGTGGTCACTTCAGATCCCACTGAATGGGGTTGAACTGTAATTAGGAGCAGGTGTATGCCGAAATTACTTGTATTAAGTTTGTCTTATTCGAAGAAAGATCAAAAACCTAGAAGAGCAGTAACTGGGTGTACAATATAACTAACAAAAAAAGGACATTTTCACTTAATTTATTTCTTAGGATGGCTGGACAGGTCTATAAAAATAATTTGGTCAATATGAAAACATATCTGTGTTATTTATAACTGTGCCATTATTTTTAATATGGTAGACAGCAGTGCCACCTATGCTGACCTGAGGATGCTGTTATATCTTAAGTGATTTGGAGTAATAGTCCACGTAAGTTTATAAAATTTTACAATTTTACTGGGACTTAGTAACATGGTACTCCTCACATATTGGCATGAGCTAGATTTGAACATATATTCATAGGAATGAGAGTGAAATGATATTTTACCAAACTAGGAATCAACTGTGAATCTAGTTAAAGTATTGATTTTACTTGTGTCTATCCTGAATACTAGTTAGACATTTGGAATTGATAATTTGGCAGAATTTCTGATCATTCTTCAGTCTATCAATACAATGTTTATGATCAGTTTGTCATGTATTAAATTTCCATGTGTATATATCTATATATCACAGGAAAAAGTATTATATGTAAGTCCAATTAGTTGTTGGGTACAAAAATGTTAATATGTTAAAAAAAAATGTTAATATTGTTAATACCTCAGCTTTTGTGTAAAACAATATCAATTAACACATAGATTGATGTGATCAATAATGTCACTGTCAGAAATTACATTCTTTACTAGTTAACACAATAGGCCTATTTGGGAGGGGTAATCAGCAATCAGTTAGAACACCTTGCACAAAGGAAATGGTCCGACATAAAAGTGCCAGAAAAACAGAAAAGATCTTTGTGATCATGCAGCAGTCTTTCGTACAGTAATGTTGAAAAATAATCCTTGAAAATAATCAAAATATAAAGCTGTGGGTGTTCCACAGCCTAAACTCATGCTTAGATTTTCACCAAATTTTCTGAGTATGTTTATCCCACGATGATCTAGAGCTGATTAGGTTTTGGAGGGTATATGAGAACAGCTGTTGCCATGGCAACACTCTCAGTCTTAAATTTCTTAATTGAAAAAGGGTGCTATTAAACCGATGTTACTACAGTTGCATTGTTATCTCCTGCTGGCCAGAAGCCTGGGTTGGGACGTAATGAAAGACCTTCCTTGCGTGCGTGCATTTGTCACATTTTTATATCAACCTTTATATCTCATTCATTTATGAAGATATCTTCACCAAATTCTTGAAAACATATCTGTGAAAAAAGTTTGTCCTCATTTTAAAAACAACATAGCTGATTGTTACGAAAATCATTAATACGTTCTAAAACTTAAAAAATTGCAGCTACCTATTTTTTTCTCACAGATTTGTAATTGAATATATAAATATAAATGGCTAGGAAAGCTTGCCTGAGGGTAATTGTGGCCTTATTTTTCTTTCTATTTCAGCCACGATGATGGAGTCATAGAAATGGAATTCACCAACATTAAACATAGTAATATGGAAGTCATCTTAATGTAAGTTACACATTTTTGCATTATCTTAAAATTATAAAATAATAAGTCCTTTTCTCATAATTAGGTGATAATTAAGCGGCCTGTTTGTGTATGGGAGAGCTTCCGGCTCCGCCGGCTCCTGCGGCTCCGCATTTTGTTTTCCTTATAACTCTGTAACCGTTAGGCGGATTCTTTTCAAATTTGGCAGGTTTAGGCAGTAGCCTTGGGGAATTTTTTTGAATATGCTGCAGTGACATTTCAACCAATCAGAGAGGTCACATGACCAAAAATGTCTTTTTTCGATGGGGAAGCTTGTCCGGATGATAACTTGAAAGGAATTTTATCAATTCACCTGAAACTTGGCAAATACATTCATTCTATTAAAATCTGGAAATCATTAGATTTTGGCATTGATTGGTCAAGAAATGGCCGAGTAATTAATGATTAATTAATCATTACGAATTTTCCAAATAAGGAAAACACAAAAATGCTTATATCTCGAAAACCGTGCTAGATAGAGCGATTTCGATGAAATTTTTGACCCGCAGGGTATCTCTGCGGAGTAGTTTTCCCCAATTTTCAAAAAATTTTTGTCTCGCCCAAAATGGCGGCCATTTTGAATTTTCGAAATTTTCGCAAAAATTGCAAAACACAAAAATGCTTATATCTCAAAAACCGTGCTAGATAGAGCAATTTCGACAAAATTTTTGACCCGCAGGATATCTCTGCGGAGTACTTTTCCCAATTTTCAAAAAAATTTTGTCTCGCCAAAAATGGCGGCCATTTTGAATTTTCGAAATTTTCGCAAAAATTGCAAAACACAAAAATGCTTATATCTCGAAAACCGTGCTAGATAGAGCGATTTCGACGAAATTTTTGACCCACAGGGTATATCTGCAGAGTAGCCATGCCAATTTTCAAAAAAATTTTGTCTCGCCAAAAATGGCAGCCATTTTGAATTTTCGAATTTTTCGCAAAAATTGCAAAACATAAAAATGCTTATATCTCAAAAACCCTGCTAGATAGAGCGATTTCGACGAAATTTTTGACCCACAGGGTATCTCTGCAGAGTAGCCATGCCAATTTTCAAACAAAAAATTTCTCGCAAAAAATGGCGGCCATTTTGAATTTTCAAATTTTTCGCAAAATTGCAAAACACAAAAATGCTTATATCTCGAAAACCGTGCTAGATAGAGCGATTTCGACGAAATTTTTGACCCACTGGGTATCTCTGCAGAGTAGCCATGCCAATTTTCAAAAAAATTTTGTCTTGCCAAAAATGGTGGCCATTTTGAATTTTCGAATTTTTGCGCAAAAATTGCAAAACACAAAAATGCTAATATTTCGAAAACCGTGCTACATAGAGCGATTTCGACGAAAATTTTTATCTTCAGGGTATCTCTGCAGAGCGGCTATCCCAAAGAGCTTTCACTTGGTGAAGTTTCAGACCCATAGCTAATTGCTCACCTACTCAAAAAGAGTAAATGCGAATTACCTCTAAAAGTATTGCAGATGGCCAATTTTTCTCAAATAACTCATTCACCTACTTTTGGAAGAGCTTTCACATGGTGAAGTTTCAGACCCATAGCCAATTACTCACCTACTCAAAATGAGTAAATGCGAATTATCTCTAAAAATATTGCAGATAGCCAATTTTTCTCAAATAACTCATTCACCTACTTTTGGGAGAGCTTTCACTTGGTGAAGTTTCAGACCCATAGCTAATTATTTACCTACTCAAAATGAGTAAATGCTAATTATCTGTAAAAGTATTGCGGATACCCAATTTTTATCAAATAACTCATTCATCTACTTGTGGGAGAGCTTTCACATGGTGAAGTTTCAGACCCATAGCTAATTACTCACCTACTCAAAATGAGTAAATGCGAATTATCTCTAAAAGTATTGCAGATAGCCAATTTTTCTCGAATAACTCATTCGCCTACTTTTGGGAGAGCTTTCACTTGGTGAAGTTTCAGACCCATAGCTAATTACTCACCTACTCAAAATGAGTAAATGCGAATTATCTCTAAAAGTATTGCAGATAGCCAATTTTTCTCAAATAACTCATTCACCTACTTTTGGGAGAGCTTTCACTCTGTGAAGTTTCAGACCCATAGCTAATTACTCACCTACTCAAAATGAGTAAATGCGAATTATCTCTAAAAGTATTGCAGATAGCCAATTTTTCTCAAATAACTCATTCACCTATTTTTGGGAGAGCTTTCACTTGGTGAAGTTTCAGACCCATAGCTAATTACTCACCTACTGAAAATGAGTAAATGCGAATTATCTCTAAAAGTATTGCAGATAGCCAATTTTTCTCAAATAACTCATTCACCTACTTTTGGGAGAGCTTTCACTTGGTGAAGTTTCAGACCCATAGCTAATTACTCACCTACTCAAAATGAGTAAATGCGAATTATCTCTAAAAGTATTGCAGATAGCCAATTTTTCTCAAATAACTCATTCACCTACTTTTGGGAGAGCTTTCACTTGGTGAAGTTTCAGACCCATAGCTAATTACTCACCTACTCAAAATGAGTAAATGCGAATTATCTCTAAAAGTATTGCAGATAGCCAGTTTTTCTCAAATTAATCATTCACCTACTTTTGGGAGAGCTTTCACTTGGTGAAGTTTCAGACCCATAGCTAATTACTCACCTACTCAAAATGAGTAAATGCGAATTATCTCTAAAAGTATTGCAGATAGCCAATTTTTCTCAAATAACTCATTCACCTACTTTTGGCAGAGCTTTCGCTCTGTGAAGTTTCAGACCCATAGCTATTTATTCACCTACTCAAAATGAGTAAATGCTAATTATCTGTAAAAGTATTGTGGATACCCAATTTTTATCAAATACTCATTCATCTACTTGTGGGAGAGCTTTCACATGGTGAAGTTTCAGACCCATAGCTAATTACTCACCTACTCAAAATGAGTAAATGCGAATTATCTCTAAAAGTATTGCAGATAGCCAATTTTTCTCAAATAACTCATTCACCTACTTTTGGGAGAGCTTTCACTTGGTGAAGTTTCAGACCCATAGATAATTATTCACCTACTCAAAATGAGTAAATGTGAATTATCTCTTAATAGTATTGCAGATAGCCAATTTTTCTCAAATAACTCATTCACCTACTTTTGGAAGACCTTTCACACACGAAAATGAAAAATTGTGAATATCTCGGAAAAGCTATTTCTTCTGCTTTAATGCTCGGCGGGAGATACACACCACGGCAGTGGTCTTGACAAAAAATTTTGTCTCCCCACAAATGGTGGCCATTTTGAATTTTCAAAGTTTTTGCAAAACACAAAAATGCTTATATCTCGAAAACCGTGCTATATGGAGTGAACTCAACAAAATTTTGGACCTGCTGGGTATCTCTGCAGAGTAGCCATTCCAATTTTCAAAATATTTTTGTCTCGCCAAATATAGCGGACATTTTTAATTTTTTTATTTTTTGCAAAACACAAAAATGCTTATATCTTGAAAACCGTGCTAGATAGAGCAGACTGCGCTGACTTTGGTTGCCACAACAGTATAAGGCTAGAAACGAAGCATTTTCTTAATACTTTAGCACTCACCTTTATATCCTTTTCGGGACGCTTTGTTTTTGCTATGCAAAAACATTATCTTTTTTTTTGCGAGCGATCCTCTAGTTTGTTTTCAGCGAAGTTTGACTGATCACCGCCGCCGCCGCTGGATTATGGTCTCCCTTGAATAACTTCTTAGCCTTTCAAATTTTTCTTTCCTTCTTATCTTTCTTTAAAACTATAGGGGCGGGAAAATTTTTTGGGATACTTTGCGCAGACCTTAAGCTTTACTTAAGGTAACCTTAAGCATAACTCCAAAACACCCCGTCATCGCGTTTCGGAAAAAAACCACACACACCTGTGCTATAAAATTTATCTGGTACATTCTAGACCAAATTTCCAAGGTCGGAAAGGATTTTCTCATCAATCGCACCATAGATACCTGAATGGGAGGCGTTTTATTTTTGTAAATTTTTTTTAAATGGGTACTTGGTATGTATCTCAAAAACAGTTAGGATTTCGGTGTTTTGTTGGAATAACTTATTCAGCTACTTTTTGATAATCTTTTACATGCCGAAGTTTTAGCCCTGTATCTGCAATCCTAAGGTCACCTTAATGTCAAAAAAAGGGGGTTTTAACCCTCCAGTTCACTTAGTTTTTCACTTTTTTCAACCAAACTTGGCACATATATTAAGATTTGCCAAAGGAATATCCTGACTTTATGGTGACCTTAAACTCAAAATGTTAATGGACATATGGCCTGCTTAAAGTCATCAAATTGGAATAAAATCCTCTGGCTCATTTCTTTTTCCATTTTTTTATGTTGAAATTATCACTGGTATTAAAGTAGATAAAAATAATACTTATGGTCATCTTAAACTCTCAGTATGAATGGAGTTGTAGCTACCTTAAAGTGAAATAAGGGGGTTTTCAGCCTCCAAGTATCTTATTGTTCGACTGACCTCAGTTAAACTTTGCACACCTATAAAGGATGGCAAACCAAAGGGTTATCCTGACTTTAAGGTGACCTTAAACTGTTAGTATAATTTTGGCCCCCCTAAAGTCATAACATTTGAATAAAGCCGTCTGGCTCTTTTCTTTTTCCATATCTAACATATATTGATATTGAAGGGACATTCTCATATTATGGTCACCTTAAAGTCACAATATGAATGAAGTTATGGTCACCTTACAGTGAAAAAGGAAGTTTCAGCCTTCAGCTATCTTATTGTTCAACTGACATGAACTAAACTTTATGCACTTATAAAGGATGAGAAAAGGGACATTCGTATTTTATGGTCACCTTAAAGTCCCAATATGAATGAAGTTATGGCCACCTTGCAGTGAAATTATGGAGTTTTTAATCTCCAGCTATTGTATTGTTCAGCTGACCTCACTTTAATTGTGCACACTTATTAAAGATGAAAATAGGGACAGGTAACATACACAATGCAATAAAGTTCACAGTTTCTATTGCTTATGATGCATATGTTGACATCTTTTATGGGTGACTTCTTTTTCATCAGGGCCGCTTCGTTTTTGTCAGCAAAAACATTCTTCTAGTTCAAACTTCATTGTGAATTTTACCATACTTTACAATTCGTATTGTACAAGATTCAAAGTCATTAGCACTGGGCTGGGCATGTTTTGAATCTTGTTAATCACTGTCTAAATTTAAATGTAACTTATTTGACAATGTTCAGCCTTATAAAAACGAGGAGTCAAAAATTAAATCTGAGCTGTAAAATGATTAGCAGTCCATAATTTGTGTTTTTTTTGTGTTTTTATTCTGTGTGTTTTTACTCGTATCAAACCCTAGGAGCAAATTATAAGATAAGACACATGGCCTTTTTTAAATGTCAATCCTGTTTGACACTGAATTAGGATCAGATCCTATTTGACCTTGAACCAGGGGTCAAGGGTCAAAGGTCAGTCTGATCAATGTAAAAAATCAAAGTTTAAAAGAAATAGAGATATATTCATGAGTGTATATTTACTATATTATACCAGTGTTGAAATTTGGGGACACATATATTTGAATTTAGTCTTACCCAAATATGTTAATATACACTCACAATATTTCACCAAAAGTAACTCTGTTATAATTTTATTACCCTGGTATTATAATCATTATTTCCCCCAAGTAAAAAAAAAACATTTCTTGCATTTGTTTAGCTGGGAGGATGGGGAGTCACAGAAGTGGAAGGATTAAAAGTAGTGATGTGGAGGTCATCTCATTGTAAGTTACAACTTTTTATTTTTCTGTATTAAAACATAAATTCATACCTCATTGGTCAAATCTAACATCGCCAAATGATTCACATTTTCATATCAGGTTTTTCACATTACAAATTCCTTGGACCAATAATTAGGGAGATATGTATAAGCCCTTTATGGAAGTCTCCTTTGTTTGACCGTGAAGCAGGGGTCATAGGTCAAATTTGTTCCTCCAAAAAAGATTTTGCTACACATGATTTTCTATACACTGTTCTCACATTCCACACTTCTTTGCCAAATAATAAGGGTGATATGCAGCCTTTTTTGATAATTCCACTTTGTTTGACCATGAGGCCGGGCGGGCATCTAAATTTGATCTTGCAAAAGATCGTGTTATCTACATTCTAAACCTCTTGGGAGATATACAGTCTTTTTGGTAAGTTCACCAAATTTGACTTTGAAGCAGGCGTTTAAGCTGCAATCTGACCCCACAAAACAGATTCTTAGCCCATTTTTGGTAATCCTCTCTATTGGACCTTAAAACAGGGTCAAATGTCAAATCACCACCTGCAAAAAGATTCGCAGCCCATGATTTCCTATATGTTGCTTACATATCCCAAACCTCATAATGCAGGAACAATAATGAGGCCAATACAAGACCTTTTCGATAAGTTGACCCTCGGGGTCAAAGGTGAATTCTGATCCCATGCAAAGATTTGCATCCTAAGATTTCCTACATATATGTACCTTGCTTACATACTCTAAACCTCTTCAAACAATATAGTTGATACGTCATTTGGGTAATAAAAAATAAAACATTTAAATCTTGAGGCAAGGGCAAAATATGACCTTGTGAAAAATTTTTGCAACCAACAATTTCCGGCAAGTGTGAACTTAAAATTCAGACATCAATTTTGCTATATCTAGCAATTGGTTTTACACAAGATTCTAAGCCAACAAGACGGGGCAGGAGCAGTGACAGCTTATCATTAAATTACTTACAGTACAGCCTGAAGGAAATAAAAGCTTATCTCATGAGTATGTAATGGGGCATTGCTCACACTCCAACAATGTATGGTAAAATGCATTTGGCAACTTAATAACTTTGTGTCCAAAGCTATCCATAATCGGAAGGTCAGAATTATTTCCTCTTGGAAAGAAATATGTATGAGAAGTGAAAGTGTTCTATCAACAACATTTACAACTATTATATTTGATTCTCTCTGTTTCAGCCAGAAGGTGGAAGGGGTCGCAGGAACAGAAGCACCAATATTAAATACAGAGAGACAGAAGTCATCTCAATGTAAGTTAGAATTTTAACACTGTATTATTGATAAATAAATTCCTTTAATGATAGAATGCTAGCAAACTTAGAGTAAGAAATCTAAAATTCGCCACATATCTGAAATTCGCCACATGTGAAAATACTAATAAAATATATGAATTGTGGTGCGATTTGTTGAACGTATAGTAAATTAAGGCTTTTTGAACTGAAAAATGCCAATTTTTAGACAAAAACAGCATTTTCTTCATAAAATTAACTAAGGTTTTAGAGGTGGCGAATTTTCGATTCCTGGCGAATTTTAGATTTCTTACTCTAATTGTGAATTTGACTATTTACTGCAATTTGTTTATACAAATTCAGTCATCAAAATTTGGCAGCGAAGTATTTTATGTCATATTTAATCATCTTCCAATGTGACTTAGTTGTGATGAATTTGTTACACATATAAAAGGAGCAATAGGAAGATAGAAACAAGACCTTATTGATAAGTTGTCCCCATTCAGCCTTGAAATAGGGACAATGGTTATTTCCGATCCATGAATAGATTCACAACCCAAGATTTCCTACATAAATGTTGTTTACAGATTCCAAACCTCTTTGACCAATAATAAGGGAGATTCAAGACCTTTTCAGTGTAAAGATTCTTTTTTACTTTGCGGCAAGGGTAAAGGTCAAAGACCCCTTGTGAAAAACTTTTGAAGCCAACAATTTCCTACAAAAATCTTTGACTTTCCAATTACTTAAAATTCAGACATCAATTCTGCTACTGGAATGAGCATTATACAAGATTCTAAGTTAACAAGATGGGGCACAGTTTTTGATAATTTTAATTACAGTTAAATTATTATTATTATTACTTATTATTGGAAGGCATTTTATAATGAGGAGCAGAAATATTGAATTAACAAAATTATAACTATTATTTTTGTTTCTGTATCAGTGAGGAAAATCAAGTCATCGAAATGGAAGCACCAACATAAAAAAATGACATGGATGTCATCTCAGCGTAAGTTACAAATTGTTTACATTACATTATTGATAAAGATAAATTATCATGGAATACAGGGAATCCTTTCAATGCATGCTGAAAATTCAAACTTCATTGTGAAATTTGCTATACATTAGAGTGTGAGTCTCATAAAAGTTAACAACATTATTCCAAAAGTAATTCATAACTGGAAGGGTTAATATTACAGTTATTATTTAAGTAAGTTAAAAGCCTTTCATTAAGAATGTTTGTAACATTTTTTTGCTTTATTTTAGCTAGTTTTTCAACTTTACATGTTTCGCTTTTCATTACAATACACTGTAAATTTACATGAAATCCTGCAATGATAGAATACTTCAAAAATTTCACAATAATTAGATATCAATTACAATAAGAAATTCTTATTGTAATTGATATCTAATTATTGTGAAATTTCTTATCTTATTAAGAATGTTTGAAACATCTGTCTTGCTTTATTTTAGCTAGGCAGATGGGAGAGTCACAGACGTGGAAGCATAAAACATGGTGCAATTGAAGTAATCTCACTGTAAGTTTCAACTCTGCATTTTTCGCTTTTCATTAAAATATACTGTAAATTTAAATGAAATCCTGCAAAATTGACAATGATAGAATATTTCAAAGGTTTCCTTATAAACAGACATTAATTTAATGTGTATGAAGTGACCAGTATTGTACAAAGATTTTTCTTTTCAACAAAAACAGGATAGGGTAAGTTCTGAGTAATCACTTTTGTATGCCACTTTTTTGGGGAAAGTCCACCTATGTAATCTTGAAAGAGGGAGTTGAATTTGAAATCTGATGCTCTGAAAACATCCGCAGACCACGATTTTCTATACGTTAGATCCCATGAAGAGAATTGCAGCACTTAAGTTCCTGTAAAATGTTTTGAAATTCCAAATGTTTACTAAAAACATATATTAATTGCTGCACATAGTGAATTAAAGAAAATTATTAATTATACAAGAGTCTAAATTACATAATTGATCTCTGTGTAAAATTTCTTCCTGATGATTCAACCTTTTGCACTTTTTTCTATTTATTTCAGATGGAAAGGATGATGGTTAAAGTAAAACCACCTGCATTAGACACACAAAGAAGTTATTCTTTGTAAGTAGAAAATCTTTTAAGTATTCGATACAAAAACTTTTGGGAACACATATAGGGCTGGCCCTGATATGACCTGAAAAGGAACCTGAATGAGAGAACTTATTTTGAGAATATTTGTCAATGTTTGTGTTAACAGCTTCACTTAGAAATTTAGCATACAAATAAATGAGAACAAATGGTGCAAAGCTTATGCAAAGTCTAACCAACAGACTAGAAATGAAAAATAAGATTTTATAAAAAAGTAAATTTATCTTGTGTTAAGGATATGGTTTCAAAATATAGTCTTCTGTGTAACCTAAATTACACACAAGTGCCAATGAAGATTTTATGTTCTATTTGTCTGAATGACAAGATTCTACAGTAAAAGGAACATAAAATGTACGTGTGCAATTTTTATTCCACTTATTTTATTTAGCTGATAGAAAAGTAACCAATTGTACAGAACCCACTCATAGAAGTTAATTCTATATAACTTGAACATTTTTGGATAATTAAGCAATTCAGTTTTTTTGGAACACTGTTTAAAGTTGTTAAAAATAAATTTATAGTGTCTATCTTACAACTGGTATTTCAGAGTGTAGGTAATTGCTATGTTCTCTTCGGCTCTTCTGTTTTTGTATTTTGATGACTCATCAAAAATGATGGCTCTTTCATATAATGTTAATTAAGTATCCCTGAAAAGGGCGCTTATTTGTTTTTGCATCAGTTTCCTTGGCACCGCCGCATTATGGTCTCCCTTGAATATCTCCCTTATTATTGGAAGCTTTTTAACCATATTTGGCAGTTATATACCTTAGGCGTGGGAAAATTTTTCCACATGCTTAAATTTGACCTTTGATCTTTATCAAGGTCACATGATCAAAAAATACTTTTTTTTGGTACACCCACCCGTCATCGCCGCTCAGCAAAATCTACTGACCGCAGAGGCTTGTAATTATACACACATGTTCATACTATTAAAAACGCGAGCGGATTAGATTTTGGGAGTGATCCGATGAAAAATGACTGATGTATGAGCGATTTTCTCACACCTACCAACCAGAAAGCTTAAAATTCATGTGAACCCCCTGTTATCTTCTTAAGTATTGCATTTAGAACCATAAAATGTATTGGGAGGTAGTAGGAAACCATATGTGGAGAGTCTAGAAAGCAAGTCAAATTTCCTCCCCGACCCCCCTGTAGGGGTCAAACTGGGGTCGTAAAATAGCCAATTTTGACATTTTTTCCTTATATCTCCTTTATTATTGGTTTTAGAGCTTTAGAATGTGTTAACAGGTATTGGGAAACCATATGTGAAGAGTCTAGATAGCCGGTCAGATTTACCCCCCGACCCCCCTTATGGGTCAAACTTAGGTCATAAAATAGCCGATTTTGTGTTTTGCCTTATATCTCCTTTATTCTTGCTTTTAGAGCTTTGGAATGTATTAAGAGGTGTTGGGACACCATATGTGAAGAGTCAAGATAGCCGGTCAGATTTACCCCGACCCTCCATTATGGGTCAAACTGGGGTCACAAAATAGCCGATTTGTGTTCTTGCCTTATGTCTCCTTTATTCTTGCTATTAGAACTTTACAATGTATTAAGAGGTATTGGGAAACCTTTGGTGAAAAGTCAAGATAGCCGGCCATGTTTACCCCTTGACCCCCCCCCCTATGGGTCAAACTGGGGTCATAAAATAGCCGATTTTGTGTTTTTGCCTCATATGTCCTTTGGATTTTTGCTTTTACAGCTTTAGAATGTATTAACAGGTAGTTGGAATTCATGGAGAGTCTAGGTAGCTGGTGAAATTAGCCCTCTGACCCCCTCTTATGAGTCAAACTGGGGTCATAAAATATCAATTTTTCTGTTTTTGCCTCATATCTTCTTTATTATTTGTTTTACAGCTTCACAAGTTATAAGAGGTAGTTGGAAACCATATGTGGAGAGTCTTAAAGAGCTTGTCACAGTGAGGTCATAGATTGCAATTTCTATTTTAATATTTCAATATTAATGATGTCATTATCTTGATGTTATTTTCATATCTTAGTGCAAAGGGTGTAACTTTTTGAAATTCCACTCATGACTTATACATACTATTAGAGCAGGCAAATTACATTCCTATTAAACTTATGATATGCATCAAATTATACTTGTTTTAGTGTAAACAACTGGGTCCAAATATTTACAAACTTATTTCAGGGCAGCAATTTGATAATGACACATTTATAAATTCCCATTTTCAGCTCATTATTACTTCTTCTGGCTTCCATTCTTCTGCAGCAAACTAACAACTCAGTAATGCAAACATATTCTTTACTATGTCCCTTATTTATACACAAGATCTACATATCATAGCCTATAAATAGGCTTGTGGGAACATTGACCATTTATTTACTCATTGGGATAGAGGTGTTCAGAGTATTGTGTCAAAAACTTCTTGCCTTTCTAAAAAGCTCAAATTATACTACGCCTTTTTCTAAAATATAAATAGATGTATGGCATTTAACAGTGGCAAGCTGTTTCATGTAAAGGCTTTTATTGAGTTGCAACTTCCTCCTTAGCAAATTTTCCTTTAAATGTCTGATATATTAATAAGACTTTGATATTCATAGTAACATAATATTTAGCATCAAGATTGAAAACGTTTTCTTTAAACAAAGTCGATTCATGAATTGATCTGGTTTGCAAAACTTGATTTTCAAATTGATTCAGTTCACAATTTTATGATTCCTTGCACCCCTAGTAGTAAGGACTCTTCTGGAAATAAATTTGAATTTTCAATATTCTGACATAGGTCTTGAATTTTTGTGGAAAGGGAAAATATCATTTATTTAACTATAAAACAGTGATTTTAGCAAATTTTACATCTGCTGCTCAGTAAAGTTGCTTCAAAGTTGAGTTTATCATTTCAAAAAGGTCTTTTATCCCTCTCATTATTGCTTCTTGGGCTTCAACCCAGTTTTGTGGTCACGCTACCCCATGTATGGAGAGTCTGTATAGCCAGTCAGGTTTACCCACTGATCCCTTCTTACGGGTCAAACTGGGGTCATAAAATAGCAGATTTTCTTGTTTTGCCTATACTTTAAAACTACTCTTCTTACAAACTATAGCATTTATCAAATTAACTTTACACAATTTATGACCATAGAAAACAAAATAAAACTTACATTTTTCTTTCATGTTAATGCATAAACCTCCACACTGTCTGATTAACTTTAGCTTCTTCTCTCAGCGCTGCATGTTTTACTTTTCAAAACCCTTTTTCTACTTTATGCTATAAAGCATCTGACCCTTTGGGATGCTTTGTTTTTGTTAGCAAAAACATTTTTCTAGTTTATGTTTACCATTAATTCTGTAAACTAATGCTACTGTTTATGCTTTTGTTTCTTTTAAAGCTGGGTATTTTTGTTTCAGACTGGAAGACAATGGCATTATGATGAATTCACAAGAAATTTAAAGGAATGCAGGTGTGTTAATTTATTCTCAAACTTAACATCATTGTAAGTTAAAACCTCAAGGTAAATGTGATACCGAATACAAGAATGGTGAACAATATTAAATAAATGGATGCAAATTAAAGTACCTGTAACCTTCTGCAATAGAGATGTGGGGATTACATATCACTTGTTTTTTTTATTCAGAATGTTGTACAGAAGAAGAGTTTCTTCACAGTAAGTTGGTGTAAGTGAAGTGTAAGTTGATATGTACAAGGTTTTTTTTTCTTAGTTTTGTGTTTTGTTTATTCTGCTTCTGTTTTATTTATCACATTTTTTCATCTTAGAACAATGCATGGCTGGTCAACACAGTATTCTAGAAGGCCACCGTGCCTGGGCAACACTGTATGTTTTAAGATTTTTTTGGAATCAACACAGTATTTTAGGCCACTGTGGCTGGCCAACACAATACTTAAGATGGCAACACAGTATTTAGGAGGCCATCACGGCAGGGAAACCCAGTATTTAGAAGGCCACAATGGTGTGGCAACAGTATATCTGAATGCTATATATGCTGGGCAATATGTTGTTGTTTTTTATTGTTTGCTTGTTGTTATTTGTGTGTGCTGTCAGTCTCATTTTTTTTTCTTTTTCATCTTAGGATAATCCCCCCTGGAGGGAAAGGGCATTTAGAAAGCCCTCTTGGCTGGCCACAGACTTTAGGAAGCCACCATGGCTGGGCTAGGCAAGACAATATATTAGTAGGCCACTGTGGTGGGGCAACACATTTTTGTTTTCAGGCTTTTTCAGATTCAACATAATATTTAGAAGTCCATCTTATCTAGGAAATATAAACTGTAGAAGGCCACTGTGGCTGGGCAACATGTTTTTGTTTTCAAGTTTTTTAGAATCAACATATTATTTTAAGGCCACATTGCCCAGGCAATACAGAATTTAGAAGGCCACCGTGGCTGGGCAACATGTTATTTTTAGGCTTTTTAGGAGCAACATAGTTTTTTGAGGTCTAAGTTGGCCTGACAACAAAGAATTTAGAAGGCCACCATGGCTGGGCAACATGTTTTATTTCAGGCATCTAGAATCAACAAATGTTTTTGATGGCCACATTAGCCCAGCAATACAGTATGTAGAAGGCCACAGTGGCTAGGCAAGAGTATTTAGAAGGCCACAGTGGCTGGGCAACACAGTACTTAGAAGGCCACAGTGGCTGGGCAACACTATATTTAGAAGGCCACAGTGGCTGGGCAACACAGTACTTAGAAGGCCACAGTGGCTGGACAACACTATATTTAGAAGGCCACAGTGGCTGGGCAACACAGTACTTAGAAGGTCACAGTGGCTGGGCAACACAGTACTTAGAAGGCCACAGTGGCTGGGCAACACAGTACTTAGAAGGCCACAGTGGCTAGGCAACACAGTACTTAGAAGGCCACAGTGGCTAGGCAACACAGTACTTAGAAGGCCACAGTGGCTGGGCAACACAGCATGTTTGAATGCCATCTATGCTGGGCAACATGTAGTTATTTGTTGTTTGTTTGTGAGTGCTACTGGTCATATTTTTTTTCATCTTAGCAAAATACCCTTGGAGGAAAAGGGCATTTTCAATGCCATCTTGGCTGGGCACAGACTTCAGTCACCATGGCTGGGCAACACAATATTTTAGAAGGCCACTCTGACTGGGTGACGTAGTATTTTAGGTGGCCACTGTGGCTGGGCAATGCAGTATGTTTGAAGGCCCCTTGGGCTGGGCAACACGTTTTTTTAAGGCTTTTTCAGAATCAACATAATATTTAGAAGTCCATCTTGGCTAGGCAATACAGACTGTAGAGGGCCCCCTAGGCTGGACAATGTTTTTGTTTTCAAGCTTTTTGAATCAACATAGTATTTTGAAGGTCACATTGCCCAGGCAAAGCAGAATTTAGAAGGCCACCATGGCTGGGCAACTTGTTATTTTAGGCTCTTTATAGGAGCAACATAGTTTTTTGAGGTCTAAGTTGGCCTGACAACACATCATTTAGAAGGCCACCATGGCTGGGCAACATGTTTTATTTCAGGCATTTAGAATCAACAAATTTTTTTGACGGCCACATTGGCCTGGCAACACAGTATTTAGAAGGCCACAGTGGCTAGGCACGAGTATTTAGAAGGCCACCGTGGTTGGGGAACACAGTATGTTTGAAGGCCACCATGGCTGGGCAGCATGTTTTACTTTCTGTCGCTTTAGGATCAACAAAATACTTCATGTCCACATTGGCAGCTAACACAGTATTTAGAAGGCCATTGTGGTTGGCCAAATCAGAATTTAGAAGCCACAGCGGGTGGGCAACACAGTTTAGAAAGCTACAGTGGTTGGCAACACAGTATGTTAGAATGACGGGCAACATGTTGTTGTTTGTGGTTGTTTGTTTGTTTGTTGTGTTTCTATTTATATTTTTTTCAACTTTGGAAAATCCCCTTGGAAGCAATATAGCATTTAGCAAGCCATCCTGGCTGAGCACAGACTTTAGAAGGCCACCAGGGCTGAACATGTTTTTTTTTCAGGCTTTTCAGAATTAACATAGTATTTTGAAGGCCTTTGTGGCTGGGCAATATGTTTTATTTTAATTGTTATGATCAACATAGTTTTTTGATGGCAATATTGGCTAGACATTGCAGCATTTAGAAGGCAACACAGAATTTATAAGGCCACCATGGTTGGACAACACAGTATTTAGAAGGCCACCGTGGCTGGGCAACACTATATTTAGAAGACCACCATGGCTGGGCAACACTATATTTAGAAGACCACTGTGGTTGGACAACACAGTATTTAGAAGGCCACCGTGGCTGGGCAACACAATATTTAGAAGGCCACCGTGGCTGGGCAACACAGTATTTAGAAGGCCACCGTGGCTGGGCAACACTATATTTAGAAGACCACTGTGACTGGGCAACACAGTATTTAGAAGGCCACCGTGGCTGGGCAACACAGTATTTAGAAGGTCACTGTGACTACGCAACACATCATTTAGAAGGCCACTGTGGCTGGGCAGCCTTAGATTTTGTTGTGACATTTTTTTAATCAATGCAAGTGATTTTAAAGTAAACTGTTAGTCTGGGCTTATAAACATGTACATTTTTGGAACTTAATTCTCTCATTTCTTGCAGGATCTAACTAATATTTAATCAGTAATAACTTAACCCTTAACCCTAACAACTAATATCTAATAACTAATACTTAACAGCATAATCCCTAATTAACTAACACTGAAGGAACCTGGATTGGACAAGAGTATAACAGAAAGGGCCATGTTGGACCTAGTTCCGGTGAACCAAGACCTATCGCACAACCTCAGAAGAGGCTTCTATCACACAAGACTTGTTGGCAGGTATTAATTGTTCTATGTTTACATCAGTGATCTCATTTGCCAATAAGTATAGATAGAAATGGTTAAGAATTATAAACATTTATTAATTTTGCTGCATAATGACAAACAATATTATGCCTGACCAGGGTAATAAAATATTCTGGATAAAAAATACCAGAATGAATTACATAAATTTAATGTAATTTATGATATGCTATCATCAAAATTATATTTCACCAATGTGTCTGAATGCATTTGCTCTATTATTTTCAGGCTTCCATCACCAGGCAATATGAAGCTGAATATCTACCCTATCAAGATCAAAACATTACAGTCACTAAAGAATGGATGGTAGGTTAACATTTTTATTTTCCAAATATCATCTGGCAAGCAATAAGTACAGAAATGGCCAAATAAGAATTACATTGAATATTAGAATTTTAATCCCATGTACTTAGATGTGATAAACAGTATTCAATATTTCTCTTATCAATTGAGATCATCTGTAATCATAATTATGTCTTTTGTTAACATTATTTGAATATGATATTAAAAGACCCATATTACTTCTCTGTCTGAATTCATATACCCTTACTATCACAGGTTTGCCAGAACGATCTACCCTCAGGCTGTTTGATTGGTTCAAACCTAGACTTTGAATACACAGCACCTTATCAAAGAAATTACGTTCTGCAAACTGAATAGTAGGTCAACTGCATTAATTAATTCCACTGAATAGTCTTATCAAAAGTACCACTTACTATGGATGTTTGACGAGTAATTTCATATAAAATTTGAAAGGATTGTCAAAGACACAATATTCTTGTATTACATGATAGTTTTTTAACCAGCAAAATGACATATTTCTCAGCATCTTTTTTGTAATTCACATTCAACATTATGCAGTGCTGAAATATCTAAGTAATCTACTCTACAATTTACCAGGTTTGTCATAGAATCAGCTAATCCACTGGGTTATCCTGTGGTGGGTGACCTGAGATCCAGCCATCATGCTCACACATTAAAGACCGTCTCCATTGTGCAGGACTTATGGTGAGTCACTTAGCCTATGATAAGGTGCCAGGTACTTGTAAAACAGGCTGTGAGTATTGACAAACTGGGTATTGATAAAACTATTAACTTATTAAAAACCTGATATCAACCAGATTTGTCTTCCTAATAACTTCACCGATAGAAAACAAAAACAAATAGAAAATTAATTCCAGAGCACTACTATTACTATCTATGCAATAAATTATATTTTATGATCAAATTTATGTATCATCTAGAAAGTGAAATTCATCATGCTTCTATACCCTGACTTGTGGGAATTTATTTACACATCTCCCATGTTGGAAAATTGGTAGAAATATTGATGATTTAGTAGAAATATTGATGATTTTGTAGAAATACTGATGCCCCCAGTGACGTACTGCGATGAGTTTCACGATTCTAACTGAAATAGTATATCTTGTTTTCTTAACTCACATATGTTCCATTATGTTTCAGAATGCTCACACCTGATTGGAAGAAGAGACTACAAAATGCAGTGTAAAGATCTAACCACAGACTGGAACATTCAACAACCTTAATCCTCCTGGACCATACCATTGTGATATTTTGAGCTGTTCCAGGACATCCTATTATGACAATTCTACCGTGTTAATTTTGGACTTCAGAGACTTAAATGCATCTGTGATTGCTAAATGTTTTTAAAAGATTTGTCTTAATATATATATAGTTATATTTCATGGTTATAATTAGCTCTTTATGTTAATTTGAAGGAGATTTTATCTTTTGTAAATAGAGGTGGTTATCATAATTTGTGAGGTTTTTAGGCCAGTCTAGATGGACAAGGTTTTCCTCACATGCCAGTATTATATGTTTGAAAATAGTAACAAAAGATTGATATAATTTATAAATATTTAACTGGCACAAAAGTTCACAGAAGGTTTTTAGTCCTGTTTGAGAAGACAGGTTTTTCCTTGCACTATATGATGACAAAACATGAAATGAAAATAAAAGAATTTATATTTGTGTTTTACTTGATATAGAAGATTTTGACACCTTAAGCCAAAACAGATTACTATTCTGTCACTAATCAATGGTTCACTCTGAATCACCCAGTTCATTAAGGCACAGATTGAGGTTACTTTAGTTAAATCAGAATGACCAAGATTTTAAAAATATAATTTAAAGTAAGCTCAAACTTGTTGCATCAACTGCCAGTAGTGTAGTGTAAGGTGGCTTAAAGAATTTGCACAGTCTCTTTCGTAAAAATAGCATCAAAATCACTCGATCAATTACAGTATACATTCACTCTGGGCACTGTGTCCAGGAAATAGATTAAGATATTTACCTACACAGATAAATATCCCAAAATGATTCAAATTTTTATCTTGCAATTTCTGGAAATTATATAATATTCAAAAACTGTAAAGTTGTAAAAATACAATACACTGAGTCCCAAACCTATAACATCACTGATAAGTGAGATATTAACAAATTTAATTTAAGTTTGGTGAAAATCTACTGCATGGGGTATGGTACTGTCATCCATAAAGAAACCAACCACATTTTGTCTTCATTATTTTCAATGAAACAGCCATCCCCTTAGGAAACGTTCATGACTCTACACACTGATGCCACACCAGCATAACAAATTAATGTACACACAAACGTTTCTTCTTTTCCCACACTATACATTTTCCATTGTGAAAACCAAAATGTATTAAAAATAAATACAGATATGAAACTGGAAAAGTTTGCCTCTTCGAATACTTGATGTTCTGTGGTTTACAATAGCCATCTACTGACCAGGTAACTTTCAAATGTATACCATCTTTGAGGAAGTACAAAAAAATGTCATGTGCCATGCATATAAACAATATTTCAGATCTCGAGGTTGCACCTCGTAAATAGCATCAATGCCGATACCCCACTACCCGGGGATATAGAAAAAGTGACAGTAAAAAGACTTTCAGTGCAAAAAGTCAGACATGATGACAAAGGTCAAATCATGACACCACACACCTACACCCTCCGCCAATGTCCCTACTAAGTATCCACATCTTACACGTCAGCGTTTGAGATACAGCCCTGACCAGCTTTTTACAGCCACCTACTCATCCATCCGGACACCATAGGTCAATGTAATACCCCCGCAAAGCCCGCTGTGGGGTAAAAAAAATTCATGCAACTTGTTGCGCAACTTCAAAATAAAATTTTTATTTTATATTTTTAAGATAATGTACAATATCAAATGCTTTAAATGTATACAGTTTATGGGTACTCCCAATGTAAAGAACTGGTACAACAATGCTGGGGCTGGCTAGTGCTTCATAAAGTTATATTTGATTGCTACGGTAACTGTCTTGGCACCACTGACATAAACGGCCATCATTTAAAATGAAGGTTTGGTACAATTTCCGAAAAGACTTCATCCAGTACCAGTTCCTTGAAACATGGGTTCCCAAATAACTATTAGTAGAAAATTATTCTGTTAAACTTCTTTAACTTTTAAAATGAATAAACTTTTCTTCAAGCATAAATTTCCACTTACACACCCAGTGTGTCATTTCATAATTGAAGACAGTTCTGTTATTCCAAATTCAGTATTTCCCACTACTATAGACTCTGAAAATAAACGCCCCATCTCTAATTACGCCCAACAGTCAGAAAGCGAAGCAAATGGCAATAAATAATTAATTTTACAATTTTTCTATCTGCTTTTATATATCACACAAATGTAGCATCACCTCAAACCGTAAAAATCTTGCAAAAGCCACGTGTGTTAACTGAAACGGGAAACAAATCTGAAAAATAATACAAGAGAGAAATAAGATTACATTTAGGAAAGCTCTTTTTTTGTTCCCCCACATCCCTTGTTAAGCAGGGGAAGTTATTACAGAAATTACAGTGCTGTATTCACAAAAGGTCTTAGCAAAAAATGAGGCGTAAGTTGGCTATGACTTTTTATGAATAAAACCCCGACTATTTTGGATTTACTGTCTTACAAGTCTGCAATCATCATGATTTCTCATCCGAATCCACTTCTGTATCTATTTCAGTCCAATTCTCTTTTGCCTCTGTTTTATCTTCACTTACGTCTTCTTCCATATCATCCCCTATTATTAACATATCGTCCTCTTCTACAGTCACCTTGTCCTTTTTTTTCTGTGTACGACTCTCCGTCCCATCACTCGTGGTTGCTGTTATGCTACCACTACCACCACTGCCTACCGCTCCAAGGTTGACAGGTTTTATTGATGGCCGAGTGTGCAGTACTTTTCTTGACAGCCTCATCTGACCTGAGGCGGGATCCCGACCAAAGTACTTGACTGACATCTCTTGTCCTACTTGGAAGCCAAGCACACTTGGGTGGCTGATCTGTGAGAGTAAAACAGAAGGAACAAGAGGGTCAAAGATGCCACAAAAGGCGGGTTGCGCAGGCAGCAATAAGGTTAGCGACTGCTGTAATTACATTTACAAACAAGGAAATAAATGTTAGGTCACCCAGTTAAGGTGAATGTGTTAGACGTGCTAAGAAATGTAAAACTTGTAATCTAGGTTACATAATTGTATCCATGCTATAAACGGCCTAACGAAAGGACGGAATTACACCAATTTCGAAAGCAACTTAGCTATGACGGTGATGTATCTCCCTGTCAAGTTTGAATTCGATTGGACAAAGCGTTTTCCAGTTAGAGTCCGGAAACGGAAATGTTGAACAAATGAACAGATGGAATTACACCAATTTCGAAAGGAACCTAGCTATGATGGTGATCTATCGGACAGACAAACGGACAAAAAACGGACAAACGAACACACGGAATTACACCAATTTCGAAAGGAACCTTGCTATGACGGTGATCTATGTCCCTGTCAAGTTGGAATTCGATTGGACAAACCGTTTTTGAGTTAGAGTCCGGAAACGAAAATGTGGACGGACAGACGGATGGACAGACAAACGGACGGACGGAATTACACCAATTTCAAAGGAACCTAGCTATGATGGTGAACTATCTCCCTGCAAGTTTGAATTCGATTGGATTATGTTCATAATTGATAGTTGGATTTTAAAATAAAATATAAGAATCCACTACGATAATGTGTACATTAGTATTTAAGGGGTTGCAGACATCATGGGTGCAAATAAAAACAATTTAAAACTTATTTGGGAGGCTTAGACCATACTCTGGACAATACCAACCATTTTTTACCCTGTGGGTCCAAAATTTGCTCTATCTCTTACGGTTTTCAAGATATTTGTGATTTTTCCACATTTCCACTAAAAGTAGCAATAAAGTAGCCATTACTCACTTGTACATTGAGCAATAGTTACGAAACTTAAATATGCATATTTGAGAAAAATTGTGTAGCTGCAATACTTTTGAAGATATAGGCCATTTACTCATTATGGTTACCATTAAAAATTGATAAAGTAGCTATTACTCACTTAGCTATGGAGATACACTTCCAAACTACTGACCATGCTGTAGCTGTGGAGAAAGTACCTGAACAACATATTGCAACAAAATACTCTAAATGCAATAGTTTGGGAGTTATAAGTCATATAATTATATTAGGTAAAAGTGCTATTACTCACTCAAAAGTAGACCAAAGTCCACCAAACCCAAAAAATATTGAAGAGCATAAAAATTCATTAGGACAAGTAATTTACCAAAAATGTGTAACTGTAGTAGTTTCAGAGAAAACTGTGTGACACACTCACGCACGCACGTACACACACACATGGTGCAAATTATAATCAGGCGGGAGATAATAACCCCCAAACCAGTTCCATAGCACTTGATTCTGACAATCAGAAAAAATTCCTAACGTTAACTCAGACAATACGTGTAATCCCATTTTACATATAAACATTTTATTATAGACTTCAAATTATTTCTCCTCTTGCTTTCGCATATTATTTATCTGGGAGCAGTCATTTTAAAGACTACAAGAAAAATCAATCGGTTATAAATGACTTCAGAATTGAGACATGTGTACCGTGTGATTTTAGCACAAACATGTGTTCTTAAGTGAATAAACTACATGTTTACATGTTTATAGAGCACCTGCACTGTCCAGTTCTCTGAAGTTTCCTTATAATGTATTACTCTTTTGCATATTCATTGTACTTTGGAAAACACTAATATTATTGTTAGCTGACTGTCCAGTACTAGATTATTGTTGAGTCTTAAAAACCACTAAATTTTACACTAGGTCTGCAGTTGCATAAAAAATACTACCGACCAGATTTATAAGTTTCCGTCTGCCATTGTGATTGTTTACCGAACAAAATTAAGAAACAAAGTACCTGCTGTCACAATATCATGATTTTGAGTTTTCAGTTTTTGTTAACTACCTACAATAAGAGGGTCATTTCATTTGAAACTGACCACATATCTCGTTTTTGTAATCCACATACCACTGGGTGTCTAAGTTGGTAAACTTTTGTCAGTAAAAGACCACAACAGTGACATGAAAGCTTTACATTTATATATTTATATGGGTTTTTACGTCGCCTTCAGCACTGTACAGGTCATATCACAATGGGTAGTTGGAAGGGCAGAGGAAACCAGTACATAAAGTTGGTCAAGGTTCTGTACTGTAAACTGCCGACCAATGGCAAGCAACTACCAGCTTTCCCACTTGTGGAAGCTTTATAAATATAGAGGTTATCTGTGCAGTACTTTTCTTTGCTTCGATCATAATATAAGGGATAGGGCAGCCTTAAATGGGGATGATATATGTATATTTATCAGCAAATGCACAAATACCATAATAATGCTAATATGTTTTGAAAATGTTTGATGAGCAAGCCTAACAAACTCTGATGACTGTCCATTTCAACACCATACGTCTCTATAAAATTCCATTAATTAGCAGATCGACAAAACTGTGAACAAAATTATATGCACCAGGACTAGCTCACATAGTTGTCATCATTGGCAACACCCACTGATTACTATTGTTGATCCAAACTTAAGCAAAAAAAAATATGTTCCAGACTTACTCTTTGCTGAACAAGCTGTGAATTGTGCAGCAAAACTGGTTTCATTCTGGGATACAATTGTATCATTAAACCTTCTTCCCTGAAAAGAAAACCAGAAAATAGCATCAGAGATGCCCGTACCCCACAGCCTAGGGAAATATTTTCAACACCATAAGGTACAGAAGCACTGTACCAGTATAAAGTTCAGGATACTTTCAGAGCGCTGTTCCAAAAAATGTTTAAATGCAGAAAATAATGTTTAAAAGAAAGATAATGCATGTAAAGATGAAGTATTAAAACAAGTCAATTCAATAACAAGATGACAGCATTAATCAGTAAACTAAAATTCAACATTCTTTATCTACATCTGCATGGCCGAATTATGGTTTAGATGTTTTGAATATTACCATGCATACAGAAGTGGTAATACATTTAATGAACGCTTATGTGTGGTGTTGGAGCAAAATCTGTGGCTCACTTGATGAAATTCTATCTCTTACAATGGGAAGTTATGAAAGTAAAATTCTTCATAAATTCTAATATGAATTAACAGTGCTTAATCTGCATCAAAAGACAGACCCAAAGGTGCAACAAGATTTTAAAGGTCAAGGTCACTATGACAAGGTCAAAGGTCAAATTAAGGTCACACCATGGTAATACACACCTATGGCCCCTGACCAATGTCCCTACCAAGTATCAACTTCCTACACCTTACGGTTTACGAGATATAGCCCGGACAAGATTTTATAGGTCAAGGTCACTACGGCAAGGTCAAAGGTCAAATCAAGGTCACACCATGACGTTGCACACCTACACCCCCTAACCAATGTCCCTACCAAATACGGCAAGATCAAAGGTCAAATCAAGGTCAGATCATGACCAATGTCTCTACTAAGTATCAACTTCCTACATCTTACGGTTTCTGAGATATAGCCTGGACAAGATTTTATAGGTCAAGGTCACTACGGCAAAGTCAAATCCTGATCAGACCATGACGTTGCACACCTACACCCCCTAACCAATGTCCCTGCCAAATATCAACTTCCTACACCTTACAGTTTCCGAGATATAGCCCGGACAAGATTTTATAGGTCAAGGTCACTACGGCAAGGTCAAAGGTCAAATCAAGGTCACACCATGACGCTGCACACCTACACCCCCTAACCAATGTCCCTACCAAGTATCAACTTCCTACACCTTACGGTTTCTGAGATATAGCCCGGACAAGATTTTATAGGTCAAGGTCAGTACAGCAAGGTCAAAGGTCAAATCAAGGTCACACCATGACGTTGCACAACTACACCCCCTAACCAATATCCCTACCAAGTATCAACTTCCTACACCTTGCAGTTTCCGAGATATAGCCTGGACAAGATTTTATAGGTCAAGGTCACTACGGCTAGGTCAAATCAAGGTCAGACCATGACGTTGCACAACTACACCCCCTAACCAATGTCCCTACCAAGTATCAACTTCCTACACCTTACGGTTTCTGAGATATAGCCCGGACAAGATTTTCAAACTCAAGGTCACTACGGCAAGGTCAAAGGTCAAATCAAGGTCAGACCATGACGTTGCACAACTACACCCCCTAACCAATGTCCCTACCAAATATCAACTTCCTACACCTTACAGTTTCTGAGATATAGCCCGGACAAGATTTTATAGGTCAAGGTCACTACGGCAAGGTCAAATCAAGGTCACTCCATGACGTTGCACACCTACACCCCCTAACCAATATCCCTACCAAGTATCAACTTCCTACACCTTACAGTTTCCGAGATATAGCCCGGACAAGATTTTATAGGTCAAGGTCACTACGGAAAGGTCAAATCAAGGTCACACCATGACATTGCACAACTACACCCCCTAACCAATGTCCCTACCAAGTATCAACTTCCTACACCTTACGGTTTCTGAGATACAGCCCGGACAAACTTTAACCCAACAGGACGCCCGCCCGCCCATCCGGACACCATGGGTGAAAACAATACCCCGACAGCCCTTAAAAAACATTCTTGTAATGTTCAAAAACTGGCACACTGGTTATAAGTAAGGCTGTGACTTTTTTAGAGAAATCAGAGAGAATACTGATATTTACCACTTTTGTAGTTGATGACAAACTTGATAACCACTCTTTGTAAAACTTGCGTCGCTTTTGTAAGTATATATTGAGTCAAGGTATATTAGGATGTCACATGATCTCATTGAATCTAGTAAAATCAACAGACAAGTATTCGTCGACTTTCTTCCTCAAAAACCAATTATACACACTTGGGTCATTCTTAATCCTTCATGGGCTTCTTGAATTTTTCTTGTATAAACTTACCTGATTTCGACCACTTTAGCTTTGTATATAGCACCAAATTCTAAAGTGGGCTCTCTCTGAAAATACAAAGATACACGTACATAAATATGACATTAGACAGGTGTTCTGTGCTGTCTATTCTTTATGGGTGTTCCTCTTTAAAATTAAAACAAAAATACCCCACAATTAAATCTCTTCAAATGGTCAGCTTTACCTCTTCCTGTAAGGCCTGCTCGATTTTCTCTTTTGCTTCATCCATGGCTTGCTGGTTTGGGGCAAACACCTGGAACACAGAATTATTGCTTTAATATGCTCACAAATCTGTCTGAAACAAATTTTATGGAAGGTAAACTGAATAAGCCTGGACTTGCAAGTGCAAAACAAACTAGAAAAAGGTTTTTCCTAACAAAAATGAGCGGCCCAGATGGAGACTTGAGTTAATAAAGCTGTAGTAGTTGTGGTATGAGACTGCAAGGCGAAGGTAAATTTTACTGTTTTGTATCTAATGGAAAGTGGATGATCTAAAAACTATATTAGTTGCAGTATTAGACTGTAAGCAGAATGTGAGCTTTATTGTGCTTTATTTAGTGGTATTTTTTATGAAAAGAATATATCATTTTTGCTGTAAATTTGGGATCGTGCTTTATTTAGTGGTATTTTTTATAAAAAGAATATATATTTTTTGCTGTAAATTTGGGATCGTAAATTTGGGATTGTAAATTTTTTCCCGGAGATATTTAATCCTAGATTTATAATGATAACGATACACTGTAGTAAACTATAATTCTCTATAGATAGGGACATTCATATGTTGTATATCTTTGAGGCATTTTATGCCTCTGAAAATTCATTGCTATTTAATATTTTTATAAGATAAATATGCTCAAGATAATTGTATTTGTGATATCCTGTATTGTTCCATTGTAAAAAAAAACAAAAAAACAAGGTCATGTTGTCAGATGTTATTGTTAACATTTTTAATTCAGACATGACTCTATATCTGAATATCATGAAAACCCAAGGTTTTTACATATTATTAAGGCTTTTTCCATTCTCTCAAAACAGACAAGGCATTCTTACCACAAGGCTCTTCTTCAATGAAACTAAAGATAAATGTCCTGGTTTGAATTATTTACCCACAAAGAGATTTGCTGTAGGCATATGCCTTAATGAAAAGAAATAAATACATCTTGATATCCCTTATCAACTTTCAGTGTGCAGACACACACACACACCCACACCCACAGATGTTAACACACAAAGCACAGTGGAGCATCATGAGTCAATCTGCCTCCAGACAGATATCACACAAAAGCAAATACAGAGTTGGAGGAGAAAAAAAACCCGATAATAATAAAGATACACTGTAGTAAACTATAATTGGGTATAGATAGGGACATTCATATGTTGTATATCTTTGAGGCATTTTATGCCTCTGAAAATTCATTGATATTTAATATTTTTAAAAGATAAATATGCTTAAGATAAAACAACTGTTTATGAGAAAGTGCTTTTCCAGTCATCTTCTGAAAGAAGTCAAGTCTACACATTTGACCAATTTACATGGTGTATGTGAGTAAGTAGCTAGATCAACAACTCCTGCTGCTAAACAAAAGCTGAATTAATTAAAGCTTTTTTCCCAAAAAGGAAAAGTCTTATCCATATGTGAGACTTTTTAATGTGCCTAAAATTGGGAATTTATATTATCTGAACACTGATCAGCTGCAATATATAAATAACCAAATCACTGCATGCTAAATACCTCATTTTTTTCTTTGAAGATGCCATAACTTCAAAAACACCAAGAGGTTAGCTTTGCCAGATAACAGAAATTTTGTTTTAAGTATACATGTGGCAGGTGTGGTTTTAAGAAGGCTTAAAATAAATGAGGTGGCAGGAAAAACTATATATTTATTATGTTAAGTTGGCCAAAGTCTCTTAAATACTGGAATTTTAAATAAAAAGGTCATTAGAAGTCGTCCTTAAACTTAATCAATGTGTTGACTGATGTCATTGAACAGTAAGTCATTTGGGAGCTGAAAACCCTCATTTTTACTTCAAGATGGCCATGACTGTGCTTGTATTGGAACTCCAAGGTGGAAAGAAAATATTAAGAATGTCCCTATTTTCATCTTTAATAAGTGTGCAAAATATAACTGAGGTCAGCTGAACAATACAATAGCTGGAGATTAAAAACTCCATCATTTCACTGCAAGGTGGCCATAAATTCATTGATATTGGGACTTTAAGGTGACCATAAAATAAGAATGTTCCTTTTTGTCATCCTTTATAAGTGCATAAAGTTTAGCTTAGGTCAGTTGAATAATAAGATAGCTGGAGGCTGAAAACTTCCTTTTTTCATTGTAACGTGACCATACCTTCATTCATATTGTGACTTTAAGGTGACCATAAACTGAGAATGTCCCTTCAATATCAATGTACGTTAGATATGGAAAAAAGAAAGGGGCCGGATCGCTTTATTCCAATTTTATGACTTTACGTGGGCCATAACTCCAATTATATTAACAGTCTAAGGTCACCATAAAGTTAGAATAATCCTTTGGTAAATCTTAATATATATGCCAAGTTTGGTTGAAAAAAGTCAAAAACTAAGTGAACTGAAGGGCTTTTTTGACATTAAGGTGACCTTAAGATTGCAGATACAGGGTTAAAACTTCGGTATGTGAAAGATTATCAAAAAGTAGTTGAATAAGTTAATCCAACAAAAACGCCAAAATCCTGACCATTTTTGAGATACAGATCAAGTACCCATTTAAAAAAAATTTACGAAAATAAAATGCCTCCCATTCACGCATGTATGATCCGACTGATCAGAAAATCCTTTCCGACCTGCGGATATAGGTCTAGAATGTACCTGATAAATTTTATAGCACAGTTGTGTGTAGTTTTTTCCGAAACCCGATGACGGGGTGTTTTTGAAAAATGCTTAAAGTTACCTTAAGTAAAGCTTAAGGTCTCCGCAAAGTATCCCCAAAATTTTTCCAGCCCCTATAGTTTTAAAGAAAGATAAGAAGGAAAGAAAAATTTGAAAGCCCAAGAAGTTATTCAAGGGAGACCATAATCCAGTGGCGGCGGCGATCAGTCGAACTTACGTGAAAACAAATAAGCGCCCCTGATGGGCCGCTTAATTAATTTATGGCAGGGCAAATAACCCACACTGTGGCCTAGTGGGTAACACACTCGCCAAGGAACACAGAAGACGTAGGTTCAGTGCCAAGTACAGGCAGATACATAGTGGCTCAGATGACCACTTAAAATGGTGGGTCTCTGTCATTGGATCCTATCCCCAGTAGCAGGTTTAAGAACCTCAAGGATATTGATAAATGGTCATCCGTGAGCCTCTGTCAGTAATGTCAGTAATTTGAGAATTGGACTGCACTTGTACAGTCGGATGGGTCATATGGAGTTTTGAGTCCTATATTACATGGAGATATTGCACCGAGTATAAATACAAAATATAAAAAAAAAACAAAAAAAAACACTAGGTACCTGAAAAGTCTCAGTTTTCTGTGTTAGTGGTAATAGATTTTACCTGGAAAGTTTCCAGATCATCAGGAGTGATGGACACGCCCGTTTCCGCCATGAGTTTGCGCAAGTTGTAGCCACCCACTCCCAGAAACTGAGAGCGCTTGTGTACCGGGATGGTGATGTCTTCCATTACTGGGCAGTTCATCTTCAGAGATGCACGGGGTTTCGGTAAAGTGGTATGCATGATTTTTAAGATATCTCCAAGAGCACCTACAAATGTGCAAACACTTTTTAAAATTAATTTTTATCAGGGTTGGGGTCAATGTACTTTGTACTTAAGTACATTTGTACTTAAGTACTTTTTTTAAAGTACTAAAATGTACCTAAGTACATTTTCAAAATTCAAGTATGTGTACTTGGATTGTACTTAAGTACATTTGAAATTTGATGTACTTACAAGTACATTTAAGTCCTTTTTAAGTACTTTTAGTTTAAGTAAATTTTTACTAATTTTTTTCAAAAGTTTGTGTGATCATAACACTTTATACTATGATTATATAACCATTACAATTGAATTAAGCTTTTTTAATGTCTTTATTGTTGAACATTCATTTAGATTAAATTTCATCAAAGTATCACTGATATTTTTTATTCAATTTGATAAAACTGTTTCTTTCAAAAAGTTTAGTCAAATTGAAAATAATATTGAATCAAATTATTAAAGTTTCAATCAATGAGCCAATCATATCTTAAAAGAGGGACAATTGTTCCAAGATTGCATATTACTCCCCCTCTTTAATCCTCTTATAACTGTCTACTTTGAACTTGTCTGATCTCAGTTCATAATATCTACCCAGGTATGAGTATTCTTTGTAAATTGCACCTGGGCATTTAAGGTCTTTCAATTGGTCCAAGTTAATCACAAGGACCAGATTAACACAGTTTGTGTGATGTAATTGCTCAGGAATGAGTTTTTTCATGAATGGAGATCAGAAGATTGTTGGAGTAGGTAAGACTGTTGATTACAGAAAAAAGATAATTTTTTTCACTGGCCAAGATCTTGTCTGACCACTATAAATACTGGGACAGGGGGATTGACAGACCACTCACTTTTATGGTATTCACATTGTGTTATTATAATGGCTGCTGTTTTAAAGCATTTTGAGATTCCAGCTAGTACTGAAGGGAGTGTCAGAGCAAAGTTTAAACACTGTACTCGGGTCATAGCAGGCAGCACAAAAGTCACTTCAAATTTTGTCAAACATTTGAAGGTGAGGATTAGTTCATTGTTTACTTGTCACTTTTATTCAATAGCAATTTTGGGGGATCACATTGTATAACATTGAAAGACATATATTTCATAAAGTCACTAAATAGAATAAACAATAAGAATAGTGGGCCTTTTAATGTTATAAAAATAACAATAAGTGGATAACATTTGATCTTTTGTAGGTTAATTTATTTGAAATACATAATGAATTACAATTAAACTGAAATATTTTACATTTTAATAGCAAAAACCAGAAAACACATGGTTGAATAACCAAAAGTCTCCATTTTACAGGTGTGGGGTGATTAGTATATATCTTTATGCATCTTATATATATTATATCAGTTGTTATTTTAAAATACTAAATTTGTAAATGAATGGGAAAGATTTGTGTCCTGGTGGAAATTACTTGATGTAGCTTTTGCTTTTCCAAACATTAATCTTATTTGTACTATACTATCTACTACATCTATCTAATATTCAGCATTTTTATTTTATAAAGCATCCTGCTACAGTCAAGGTACGTGTGAATTACAAACATCTGAGGAAACAAGTGAACAGAGAACCCTAACCTCCTTTGTTAAAATCCCAAAGAAATATTCTCTTCATGATCGTCAGCAAGTGGACATCACCAATGCTTTGGTCATGTTTATTGCAAGTGACCTGTGACGCAACTGCCTCAGTGAAGTTTTGTTTGTGAGATCCTAAAACCTTTTCAAACAGCCACAGACATGGTGCAGGGTGAGAACAGTGTATCATCAAGTTTAGTGATTCCCTGTATCCATGGACTACAGATGAAGCTGGTGAGCCTTAGCTTACTGGCCAACGGCCGTAAGCTAATGGCATGGCCTGGCGTCGTCTTCGTTGTTGTTGTTGTTGTGGTTGTTGTCGGCGTCGTCAACAATTTTTTTTCCAGCCTCTTCTCCTCAAAAACTACTGCACCGATTTCTTTGAAATTTGGTATGGAGCTTCCTTGGGTGGAGGACTATCATTTTTCCTCATTGCATGTTTTTCCACCAATCAGAAAAGTCACATGACCAAAAACATCTTTTTCAAAAGGGTGTGCTTGTCTGGATGATAACTTAAAAAGCGCTTCACCTATTCACATGAAATTTTGCAAGTAGGTTCGTTATATAAATGTCTGGAAATCAACAACTTTTCGAAACGATCCAATACAAAATGGCCGACTTATTAATGATTTACTAAATGTCACGATTTTTCTTAACGTTGAAAAAACAAAAACGCGTTTATCTCAGAAACGGTGCTAGATAGAGCGATTTCGTCGAAATTTTCGACCCACAGGGTATAAGAGGAATGTACTACTGGCAATTTTCAAAAAATTTTCCCCTCCGCAAAAATGGCGGCCATTTTGAATTTTCGAATTTTCGCCAAAAATGGAAAAACACAAAATTGCTTCTATCTCCTTAACCGTGCGAGATAGAGCGATTTCGTCGAAATTTTCGACCCGCAGGGTATAAGAGGAGTGTACTATTGGCAATTTTCAAAAAATTTTCCCCTCCCCAAAAATGGCGGCCATTTTGAATTTTCGCCAAAAATGGAAAAACACAAAATTGCTTCTATCTCCTTAACCGTGCGAGATAGAGCAATTTCGTCGAAATTTTCGACCCACAGGGTATAAGAGGAATGTACTATTGGCAATTTTCAAAAAATTTTCCCCTCCGCAAAAATGGCGGCCATTTTGAATTTTCGAATTTTCGCCAAAAATGGAAAAACACAAAATTGCTTCTATCTCCTTAACCGAGCGAGATAGAGCGATTTCGTCGAAATTTTCGACCCACAGGGTATAAGAGGAATGTAGTATTGTTAATTTTCAAAAAATTTTCCCCTCCCCAAAAATGGCAGCCATTTTGAATTTTCGAATTTTTGCCAAAAATGGAAAAACACAAAATTGCTTGTATCTCCTTAACCGTGCGAGATAGAGCCATTTCGTCGAAATTTTCGACCCGGAGGGTATAAGAGGAGTGTACTATTGGCAATTTTCAAAAAAATTTTCCCCTCCCCAAAAATGGCGGCCATTTTGAATTTTCGAATTTTCGCCAAAAATGGAAAAACACAAAATTGCTTCTATCTCCTTAACCGTGCGAGATAGAGCAATTTCGTCGAAATTTTCGACCCACAGGGTATAAGAGGAATGTACTATTGGAAATTTTCAAAAAATTTTCCCCTCCCCAAAAATGGCGGCCATTTTGAATTTTCGCCAAAAATGGAAAAACACAAAATTGCTTCTATCTCCTTAACCGTGCGAGATAGAGCGATTTCGTCGAAATTTTCGACCCACAGGGTATAAGAGAAATGTACTATAAGCAATTTTCAAAAAAATTTTCCCCTCCCCAAAAATAGCGGCCATTTTGAATTTTCGAATTTTCGCAAAAAATGGAAAAATACAAAATTGCTTGTATCTCCTTAACCATGCGAGATAGAGCCATTTCGTCGAAATTTTCGACCCGCAGGGTAATAGGAGGAATGTACTATTGTTAATTTTCAAAAAATTTTCCCCTCCCCAAAAATGGCGGCCATTTTGAATTTTCGCAAAAAATGGAAAAACACAACAACATGCGGGTCGCCAGTAAGCAGCAGGCCTTGGCCTATTTTTTAATTTACTTTGTCATTCACGGATGAAAAGTACTTGTACTTAAGTACTTTGAAAAGTATTTGTACTTAAGTACTTTGATGAAAAAAGGACTTGTACTTGAAAATTAACAAAGTACTTCTACTTGTACTTAAGTACATTTCAATGTACTTGACCCCCAACCCTGATTTTTATACCAATTGTACTTACATACATGGAAACTGACCCAACAGCTGAGTACTTCCTGTTACAATGTTACTGCTTTACTAACACTATCTTGCGTTAAAAGACATACATGAAAATAGTAGGAGATACAAGATATTAGCTATGGAAAATAACTTCTGCTCACAAATAACTGACATGTGTGTAGGTGGTGCACAATATCAGATTTTATAATAACCTAATGAATGATGCAAATAATTGAGAGTAACATTGGGACAAAAAGAATAACACAACTGACATTAGTGTTGAAGCATGGATAGCCAGAAGAGTTAATAAACTAACAATGTGACAGTGTGTTAAGTAACATTAATCTGTGGGCCACTATTAGATGCTTCCAAGTAATCCATACAAAATCAAACCTTATAACTGAACATTAATTTTATCTAAACATATTGTTATTATGCATGTGGAACTAACTATGTCTAGATAGTTTCTCCCTTAAATACATCTCCCTTAAAGCCAAATGTTAACTAAATTTGATTACCTTATACTTGTTTTCACCATAATTCTCCCTTTTGCAGTTATGTTATTACAGTTATTTAGCTTAATTTAATAACAGTTTGCTTCCAGTTGGTGTATCCTAACAATTGAGGTACTTTTTTTTTCGCAGAATAACTGCTGCATTTTTCACATTTGTAACAGCCAAACCCGAAAGTTTACAAATATTTGGCCACATCACAAATGAGTTTCACACAGCGGTGACCATATTCTACTTTCAAACCTGAAATTATTACAAAGTAGAGTTTCTACTGTTTTATGTTTCTGCATTACAAGGATATTGGGGAAGTGTGTTAAAATACTTAAGCACAGATACTTTTAAATAGTAACTACTAATTAAAAGAACATACATATTATCTATAGGGTTGGGATCATCAGCTAATTCTGCAGATTGAGCATCACCCATTAGAAATGAGTTAACTTGAGTTGCACCCGAGTAAATCAAGGAAAGTAAACCAACAAGGCCGAAAAGTGTTTTATCTTTAGTCTACATGGGTGAGCTGTAAAGCCATCAGAGACACGAGTAGTGCACTAGAATTATGAAATTCCGGTGACAAAAACAAATTCCAAGTCAGATGCATCCTGTAACTGGCCTAGAAGTCAGACTGTCACCAATCCTAGTACTAAAGTAGCCCATTCCTGCTTAACTTCAGCGATAAGATGGGTACTCATCAAGCAACATCACAATTCATGAAAGTCCGGTGACAAAAAATCACAAGATCGAAAAGTCTTTCAATCTATGGGGGCGAGCGGCAAAGTAGGGCACTATAATCAGACCTTGGAAGAAATCAGAAGCACAAGTAGAAGGGTGGATTCTTTGCTGAAACGGCAGATTCCACTACAGTCCAGTGATGAAAAAAAGACAAAAAAAACATACAAACAGAAAAGTGATCTCTAGTAGTGGGTGGACAATTAGACGAACGTTCGATTAATTGTCGGTGTCATGGTACAATCGCGTTCGGTCACTGATAACTTCTGGAAATCGATTAAATCTTACCCTTCTTTATGTATCTCAATATCCACATATTTTTTATATTTTAGGTAGTTTCCTAAACTTTTTTTTAAAAAATCAACAGATTTGTCACGAATTTTGTGTTTGTTTATAACTACCGCCATATTTACCGGAAGTGAGTGCTTTTTGTGGGTACTAAATGTCGGAAACACCGTTATTCTTACCGGAATGAAATATGATTCATCCCAGAAAGTGTTCATGATATAATGGCCAACAGTGGAGTAAAAAAAGTCGATTATGGGTCGATCATCGGTCGGAAAAATGGACGAATAATCGACCATGAAAATTGAGGCGATTCCACTCACTAATCTCTAGAGGCGCAAGCCTCGCTACAGCACGCGCTTAAAAACAAGATAATGTTCAGGTATTGACTCCAGCAGTATAAATTTTGTCCTATTTTATATCAAGAAATAATATTTTGTGCCCTTTAAATTGTACGGATAGGTATGTGCACATCATGGAACAGCCGCATAGGTAAGGTAAATATAAAGGACCATGGATGATCATGTTTCAAGGTTTAATGGATTAACCCGTGCCTAAAATGATAATTGATGATAAGTATGTACATCATATAATTTTTATTTTTTTCTATGACATAATTTTGCTGCCAAAATTAATATCAGAATCATGCAATGTTGTAATTTTTTTATAAGGTAGAGACTGTGACAGAAAAAAAAAAGACAAAACTGCCTTAATGTACAGTAATGCTTTGAAAGTAATTCATTATTTGGAAATGTGATACATATTGATATTCTAATATTTTGACAAGGGTATAATACCTTCAGCTGCACGTGTTGCTTCCATGGCCACTTTGAGGGGGATTCCCTCTAGCTTGACATCTGCTTGTAATGCTGTAATACCCTTCCTTGTGCCAGCCATCTTGAAATCCATGTCCCCCATATAATCTTCTATACCCTTAATAAAAATCAAAACCATCACTGACAATACACTGAACCAGATATTCTTACTATCCACTCTAGGCCATATTTTCTCAAAATAGTGGGTGGGGGTGGGGGTGGAATATCAACTGGAACATTTTTTTTTCAGATGTGACAGCCCACTGTGCAAAGCTTAATGTTAATATAGAACTGCTAACGTTTTAATTTACCACAAAGATCGACTCATTAAGCCACATTATAAATGCATTTGATTTGCTTTAAGGAAAATTGTAGTATTAATATAAATATCCGTATGACATTGTTTATCCTCATTCGTCTTATATTTTTTTATATGTATCATTTTTGAGTTTTTCCTGTTGTATCTTTATCCTTTCTTAATAGTTTTGTTAGAAAGCTTTATGCATAAGTTCCAAAACCCTTGCTTTAGGTGTGGTACTGTAATATGTAGATGCTATAAAGTTTATAAACTCCATTTTTACTCCATAATAAGTGAAAATACAAGATATTTACCCAAATTTATGTATTTTTTTTTCTTATTGTTTTGATGAAATTGGGTAACTTGTGAAAATGTGCATTATGCATCCAGGCAATCAGCAACGCACAATTTGGAATTATTTTTTTTGTCTTTTTTCCTATCAAATTACAGGAGATCTTTCATGAATCTAAAGGTTACCAGTAACTGGCGAATGTTAGTATCTTTGGCTTTTGAATGAATTTTTAATGGGCATGGATTTATAATCAATATTGAAATGGCACCACATATTGTCTTCGTATACAGACATTGAGAAGTGAAGTTCCACTGACATAATGGCCTACCAGTAAGTCAGTGAGGATCCTGTAGTCTGATATCTGGCCCTCATTCTCTCTGCTCACCATACCCATGGCCACCCCAGCCACTGGTGACTCTATTTGTACACCTACAAACGCAACAGGTCAATCAATTTTCACTCAATGTCTGCTAAAGTAACCAAAGAATTTTTAAAAGCTTATAGTCCACGGATACGCTAGGTTAGTAATCCTGGCTTGTGGGTGGGAACAAGGGAGGCGGGGGGGACACAATGTGGGGAATACTGAGCTGAAGAGGTGAGTCTTGAGATGTTTCCTAAAGGATATTACTGAGGAACGAGGGGTGTCATCACGAGCGGCGATATCGCAGATTCACTGGTGATGAAAGAAATGGACGATGATCAAGGATTAATGATTATCCATGATGCATCTCATAAACATATACAACCATTAACTTTAGATTATTTCCGAAGGGATTTAATAAAAATATGATGAAATATTCAAATAATTTCTACTTTTATGCACTTTTGTTTTGACCATGTAACTATGGTGATGAATACTTCCACTTCTTACAGGAAGTAAAAAAAACCCCATAAGTTTTGCTTATTTTTAATTGCTTCAACTATTCACCTTTTTAACAGCTCTCAGCAGAAATGAAATATAAAATCGATTTTATTTTAGCATTAACTGTAAATGAACATTACTTAAAGAGGAAATTTAGGTTTAATTTGTGCAACGATGACACCGCGATATTGCTCACGGTTTTGGTTCACGGTATCGCGACCTCATATACCTAAACAATGACACCACTATGACAAACTGGTTCCTATATATGAAGAGAGTTCCAGAAAGTTGTGGCATAATGACTAAAGGACTTGAACAAATATTTGTAAGATTTGTGGACTGTAAAGAGGAGACTAGAAGAAAGTTTATAGCCTTTTGTGTGGAGCAAGTCAAAGAAGAGGCAGACCAAATACTAAGTGGAAATTATTTCCCAAGCATTGGAACAACATATCAGAAGTTTTTGTTAAAAGTTTTAGTTTTATTTATGTATTAAACCAACACAAATAAAACAATTTTAAAATCCATACCTGCATCCATTAGGGCCAAGCTTCCTGCACAGGCAGAAGCCATTGAAGATGACCCTACAACAAAGCATATTACATTTTACTGTACAGTAGACTTTGTACAACTAGAACAAACAAAAACACCTTTTTGGTTTCCAAAAACAAGCCATGATCAATAACAAACTGGTTTTTAAAATGAATAAAAAAATCTCTTCTAAAGCTACAAATGAAGCATAGAGTTTTACCAATTTGGTAAATATGTGTAATAAATTTTGCTACCAAACTTACCATTGGATTCCAGCACTTCAGCATTCAACCTGATTGTGAATGGGAAGTTTTCAGGAATAACTGGACGTAAGGCCTTCTCAGCCAGAATGCCTTGGCACCGAAAAAAAAAAGCAAATACAACTCTAGTTTAAATACATGCAGTAAGTCTTACAAGTAAACTGATACTACATGTTATAAGTTACACCCTGTAAGTGTTACAAAACTAGATACAGTGGAGAAATTAAGGCCAGAGACTACTGGTATGGTTTATCAGTTCCTTGCCTACCATGACCTTGTGTGTGACCTGCGGAGGTGACGTTATAATAGCAGCAACAGATGATTGGTACATTTGATCCCATTGACATCAAAAGTTTAGCACAAAAGAATCTTTTACAATAAAATATTCACAAGGAATAACTACTTAGGTAAGTACTTATCAAATGGTTCAAGGGTTTTCTTCATTGAAAAAAGTACATTTTCTTCAATATTACTAAAACATGTAGTGTAATAGACAGTACTGTGGGGTGGTGGTTTAGAAAATTACATATTTGAAGATTACACAACGTGAGAAATTTCATGAGCAGGAGCCCATTTTTCAATATGCTCTTCTTCAGTTATCTTAGAAAACTAAAAACTAGAAATAGGACGCCCTGTTGATAGTAGGTGCGAATAGAAACAGGATAGCATAGAAGAACACACATTATCATGTGTAATGTCCACCCCATGAACCTTTTGCCAAAATTGTACAGTAGTCTTACAAGACCCTGTTTCATTTGTAAAATATATCAATGATGTTTAAATATTTATTAGTGTAGATGTAAATTATTTCAGCTTCATGCCTTTTTGCATTGGTTGGGTCGAAAATTTTGACGAAATCACTCTATCTTGCACGGTTAAGAAGATAGAAGCAAATTCCTGTTTTTCTATTTTTGGCAAAAATTTGAAAATTCAAAATGGCCGCCTTTTTTGGGAAAAGGAAAATTTTTTGCAAATTGCCAAGAGTACATTTGTTAGATACCCTATGGGTCGAAAATTTCAACGAAAGAACTCTATTTTGCACGGTTAAGGCAAATTTGTGTTTTCCCATTTTGGGCCAAAATTCGAAAATTCAAAATGGCCGCCATATGTGGGGAGGGGCAAATTTTTTGAAAATTGCAGAGTACATTTCTTAGATACCCGTGGGTCGAAAATTTCGACAAAATCGCTCTATCTTGCATGGTTAAGGAGATAGAAGCAAATTTGTGTTTTGCCATTTTTGGCCAAAATTCGAAAATTCAAAATGGCCGCCCTTTTTGGGGAGGGGAAAATTTTTTGAAAATTGCAAAGAGTACATTCCTTAGATACCCTGTGGGTCGAAAATTTCGACGAAATCGCTCTAACTCGCATGGTTAAGGAGATAGAAGCAAATTCGTGTTTTGCCATTTTTGGCAAAAATTCGAAAATTCAAAATGGCCGCCATTTTTGGGGAGGGGAAAATTTTTGGGAAATTGCAGAGTACATTCCTTAGGTACCCTGTGGGTTGAAAATTTCGACGAAATCGCTCTATCTCGCACGGTTTAGGAGATATGAGCAGATTTGCCTTTTTCAGTATTCAAAATAGCCAATTACTCATTTATTTAATTAATTACTCACTCATCTATGAAGCAATTCCCCCCAAAAGCAATCCCATACAAGCTATTAACCCAATGAACCTCCATACCAAATTTCAGAAAGCTAGGCTTAATAGCACTCCTTAAAATGTCTGGAAACCAAAGAGCTACTCAAAAGTAGCAAAGTAGCTATTACTCAGTTAGCTATAGAGCTATCATCACCAAAAGCAATCCCATACAAGCTATTAACCCAATAAACCTGCATGCCAAATTTGGTAGATAGGATAAGAACTGTTGCCTAAAATGTCTGGAAACCAAGTGGGACGCCGGACGGCGGAAAAAGCAAAAATAATGTGTCCACCACCCAGTGGGGTGGACATAATAATTTTTTTTTAGATTTTCCAGAAAAAAATATCATTAACTGACATCAATATCATTAATTTTTTATTATTTAGTTTTTATTTATCTTATTATTCATTTATTGTTTTGAGTAAATAATGACAAAATCGGTGCATCTACAGACAACAAAGATCTTTTTTGTTTTCATAAATTTTCTGTTTGTTAAAAACATTAATACTCCTCATTTAATAATCATTTTTATATTTTCTTTGATTTTGAATAGTACATAAAACCCCTTGGGAATTTAGGATTGATTGTTTATGTGCTCTTTAATTTATAATGATGATATATCTATGTATATATATTTTTTTTCTTTCTGAAAGTGCAATTATTTTTTGAATTGCTTGAAAAATATCATAGTTTGGTGGGTAACACATAAAATACTTGGACTGAAACCTTTTGAATACGTTATAGTAATCTTTATGTTGAACAATGTATCATTTAAAATTGTCAACAACAGACCAAAATAGTATGCTGTCACTGACTATTAATCTGATCCACCCTGAATTTTCACTTCCTACAATTTTTACCTTGAATAGACTTGCTCCAAGTCTTTCTACCTTTATTTCTTATTCCACAAAATCTGATATACATGGAATCATTATGAACCCATCATGATGTGTGGGGAAATTACTGAGGGATGATGTCAGCCCCACATTCTGGCCAAAAAGTCATTCAGTCCTCATATAATACCTAAGACAATAGGACTTGAGGAAAGTCGAACCTTGAAGGAAAATCCTGTGAATGAATGAGGAATGAATGAATAACTTTCTACTAAGACAGGGACTATTTCACATTTGATTTCTTTTAAACTCCCCAAGGGGAGTGGGCCGATCCTGGAGGTACTGCAATACCAGGCCAACCCGTGGAGGGGTCGGAGCAAGCTCCTGCATCCCCTCCTAGTTCTAAAAATCAGTTTAATATCGAAGTGACCCAATGGGACACGTATCAGATATTAAGCTGATAAGAACAGATACTACACTTTGATCTTAGCCAAAAGGCCGAGAAGCGATGCCAAGGAGAGGTAGCTCACACTACTTGTATGCCTGGCCTACATACAGATTATGGTGTTTAGTCAAAAAAGATCCTTATTTATGCAACAACAAAAGCTGTTATATACTGGTAACAGAAGAACATTAACTACAGGAAACACTGACATAAAGTTAAAATTAGTCACATTATACCATTAATATGCTTTACTTTAGAGGAGATCAATTTCAAAATCTCTTTTATATGAAATAAAATTCAAATTATATCAAATTTTTAACCATAAGAGAGCGTTGAGTGATTGAGTGAAAAATCAATACCAGGGCCCCTGTATTCACGAAAGGTCTTAGCCAGGGCTTAGGCTTAAAGTTGAGACTTTTGTCTCAAGTTTCTGCCCAAAACCTGCTAAGACTTTTGTCTTAGGCTTAGTGGTATTCACAAAGAATTTAAGACTGGTCTTAGGCTTAGCCAAGGGCTCAACTTTAAGACTGGTTAGTAGTGGGCTTAAATTTTGTAAAGAGGACTTAAAAATGGCCGCCATAAACTTTACTCCACTTCAAAATTTGAAATGGCTGTAAATAAAGTATAATTATACAGAACATCCCACTAAAGCAGTCTTTGAAAGTTTACATGTGGTAACAAGGTTTTCCATTTCAAAACAGCACTTTTCCTTAGATAAAATGCATGAAATGAAGGATATATATCACCAATAGTAGAGTTTGAATAGAAAAGAAAGGTCACATGACACAAAAAAACACTGTGGTTATTTGATAATCTTGGACTTAGCTAAGTCATCCTTTGTGAATACGGTTTTAAGACAAAACTTAGCTGAGACAAAAGTCTTAACTTTAAGACTGGATTTAAGCCTACGACCTGGCTAAGTCTAAGACCTTTCCTGAATATGGGCCCAGGAAAACACTCAAGAAGGCTGGTTAGCCTTATTGAGGCTGCAATATTTAAACTTGCTATTTCTTGATATATAATGTAGATACACATACACTGTTCAAGAATTATTACAATGTATTTAATATGTGTTTGTAAAAACTAATACAATCTTCATTGATATTTATGTCATTATCATACAAAACAGGAGATTGCTACTTTAAACTAATTGTGAATTACATCATACAAAACATAGATTTTAGCACTTTTATAAAAAGAAAATTTTGTATGATTCTTGAGATACGTGTCTTTACTATTTCATAATTAAACAAGAAAACGTACATTTCTAATTCATTAAAGAATTAAATCAAATATTCATTTCATCGGGAAAAATAATTGAAAAATTGTTTAAAGAAAACTGTTCATAGTTTCTCTATCCACACTTCAACATAACAATTTTCCGTATTTACCTTGAAGCTCTAAACTGTCTGTTGATTTTTTTTATTTTGTGTACATTTAGAATGACAGATTCCTTTAATAAAACAGTTTTATGTTAGCTTAAAACTATGCCACACACAGGCTATTGCAGAAAGTCCAAACTTGGAAGTGAGCCAGTGTTTTTACTCTGCTTTTTATTATCAGTCATTATTTTTCTGTATCATGTGTATGTCATGGCAATCTTCATGTCCAAGGTCATATTTTGTTGAGTAAATGAAACAGAAAATAAGGACACAAAATTGCTATACAAGTATATATAACACTCAGTGAATAAGGCAGAAATGTAAATAGTTAATGAATTGAAAAATCTACACCTGGACTGGAGTAATTAGAGTATGGGGCGACTGATATGTTTCTTTTTTCATTTTTCTGTATTCCAGAAGGTATGTTTTAAGGTTATTTTATCTATGAAAAAAATAATAAGAAAATCACTTGCATTCACATTAGTACAGACAATGTTTACAATTTCACTAGCCTTGCTTAAGGTTCAAATTTGCATGATATCTTTTCAAACATGCACACAGATAATTTGGTATTCATAAGCACTCGTACATGTAAAGAGATAGAACTGTATCAGACAGAGAGCTGTATGCTGCTCTAATAGTCTACATGTATGAGTACATTATAGAAACTGAAACTCCATTATCTGAACGGAAAACTTTCCCTAACTGCAAAGAAACTTGAGCCTTCAGCAAGGCTACATTTTCACTTTCGTGCCTTGTGTGGTTTGGCGACAGTTATGGTGTACTTGTATACATCAGTTTTAATGTAGAAAAACATGAATAATCACAGTGCACTCATGTATATTAGTCATAACAACACTTAGTCTTTTTTTCTCTTTGATATGATTCAGGGAAAGGTTAATATTGTTTTTAGCACAATTACAGGTCAAACTGGAATGGAAAGTCCTAATCATATGTTTATGCAGTGCATATAGTACACCCGTGTCACTAATATTAGAGGGCACTAGTGTTAGATGGATTGTCATTAAGTTGTTTCTTCACGATTTCCTAAAAATGTTACGAAATGCAATGACTTAACCCTCATTTATATATTTTACAGTAAATATGTTAAATCAGTAAATACGCATATTTACTGATTTCACATATTTACTGTAACATATATAACAATGTAAGATATATATACCAATAAATAGATATGGCTACCTATTCTATATTATCATTTTTAATATGAGCGCCGCCTAACATTAGTGCATACCGGGTTTGTCATCCCGAAATGCTACAAGGCTCCAATATGTTCAAAATGCTCTTGCACGGTTTGTCACTGGTGCTTCAAAGCACACTCACATCACATCCACCCTTAGGACACTTCATTGGCTACCCATTAGACAACGTATTATCTTCAAAGCCCTAGTTTTGGTTTATAAGTACCTCACCACTGGCCAGCCTAAGTATTTTGCACCATATCTCCCCTTGTACAAATCTGCTGTGAATACAAGACGTTCCAATCCCAAACATTTGTTCCTTCAGGTTCCCTCTTACCGTGCTTCCATCCATAAATCTAAGGTCCATTTTAACAATAGTTTTTCATATGATGCCCCTAAGTTATGGAATGATCTTCCATATGATATACGCAGTGCTCCAAATCTCTCCAGTTTCAAAAGTCGACTCAAAACCTACCTATTTCAGAAATCATTCCCACCATAGCTTCTTACTACCGAACACCGGACGACCTCTCTGGGAACGACTCGGAACATGTCTAATGTCTTATGACTTATGCCTTATGAATTGGATGGTGTGCCTTAGAATCTGTTGATACGGAGATTAAGCACGTGGACAACTGATTGATTGATTGATTGATGATAAAACATCCTCCCCACTTTGGTCTACATGTATTCAATTGGTACTTTATTATTTTGCATCTCATACTTACAATAACTTCACCAAATTATTCAGTTTTATCCCTGAACAAAATAATATATGTGAATGCAGTGCATACTAGTTAGTTAAACATCCTCACTGCATTGGTATAAGTGTACTCAATTGGAATTTTATTATTTTACACACAACACTTAGAATATGCTTACCAACATTGTTCAGATAAATTGCTGAACAAAATTTGCCCTGATAAATGTGTAGCTGCGTAAAGGCAAACTACAGAAGTCATGGATCAAATATATACACAGAAAAAAAATGCAAAAATTTACCACATGTATATAAATTGGAGTTAATGGAAGCCAAAAAAAGTTTAAGGCTTGTCCAATTGAATATGTATAATGAAAACTTCACCCTTATGTTCAGTATCTGTATGACGAGGGCAAAATATGAAGTAATTTATTTATTTGGGGTTTTACGTCGCTTTCAATACGGTACAGGTCATATCACGACGGGTAGTTGGAAGGGAAGAGGAAACCAGTACATACAGTTTGTCAGGGTTCTGTACTGTAAACTGCCAACCAACGGCAAGCAACTACCAGCTTTCCCACTTGAGGCCGTGCCGGAAACCGAACCCTGGCCTCAGAGGTGGGACGCGAGAGTGTTACAACTCTTCCACCGTGGCCCCCAAAATATAGAGTAAGGTATTTATTGTGTGATAACTGACTTGAATCTGGCTGCTGTTGTTTTCAGTTGTAAACCAACTAGAAGCACCACTAAACATGGTGGAAGATGTGAACAATTTAATCAAACCTGATACGTCAAAAATCTGTGAAATAATAAGGAAAGGTATGTTGAACATAAACCCTGGCAAGACAAATCTTGGGTTTTACCCATTTTATTCACAGGAATGAGCACTATTTTAATAGTTTCACACATATTCGGTTTCAACACAGGTGTCCAGTTTTTGAGTCTCAAAGCCCTCATGTCACGGACCCCTTACAGGTGGGTCAACATGGGGTTCAAAACCCTTTTCCATAAACAGAACTATTTTCAACTACGTCAGAGTTAATTCTGCGATAAAGAGCTTGCAGACAGTTTAAATGGTTAAAGCGCACACCACAGTATTCTTTGTCATCCATAATATTCCTCATACGTACTACATGCACTTTAATAACATATATCATTTCAACATACCAAGCATTTTAATTCCACAGAGCTGAAGGAAGATAATATAACCATACAGAGGTGTTGACTGCTAGTTAATAGACATGGCACTGATGAACATACTTTGCTGTCAACTGCTGGTTAACATATAAGGGGCTAATCTCCATTCCAACAGCAAAGATCGTCCCAAGACAGACCATTGGTGAATCTCATCCATTGCAATAAACTGGATTTCATTCAGATGTCTATAATTAGACATCCAAACTATTGGGCAAAAGGATTCTATCAAAGCTAAGATACTAAAAGTCTTGATGCATTAAAGATGATACAAAGCAAAACAATACTATCTAGTCAGTAAGTTGGAACTATTATGACGGTGGATGGACATTTCGGACACGGACGTTTCGGCCTAGGACGTTCCGGCCTAGGACATTTCGGACAGGCTTTTTTTCAGGGGTGGACGTTTTGGACAGATTTTTTATAAAAAGTATTTTTTATGTTCTGGTTTTTATTTTCACAAAAGAATGAATGGTAAAAACATTTATTGTACATCATTTTTATCAACATTTATCACTACAGTAAAATATTTATTGTATATCATTTTTGTCAACATTTATCACTTTAACTGAACATTTATCACTACAGTATACTTTAACTGAACAAATCCAGTCAATAGCATGACTGGTAAAAACACAAGGCAAGTTTCATGAACATTGAAATAATTTTCATTTTAAATGTCTGACTGACCTCCTTTCACATTGTGACTCACAACCCAAAGAAAATCTGCTATGGACTTGCAATCTCAAGATCTGTCCTCACAGAAATTGTGCAATCTAGTTTGAAGTTCTGTGTAGAATTCTTGGTCCCCTTCTAGGTTTATTTAAGGGTTTTAACAATTAACCACAAAATAGTCCCTCTTTTACAAGAGTCAGCTTCGTATAATTATCTCTTAGCAGTCCAATCCTGAGTAGGTGCCAAAGGATACTGTCCCCTTAACTGCATAGCTTTATAAAGAATAAACTTTTTTGACCAGAAATTTAAAGGTAATTCAATTACTGTGAAACGTTTGATCATCACCTGAGCTGTGCTATCCTGAGTTGGTTTCAAAGAAGTTTAACAAATTTTATAACCAAAAAAAAAATTGTCCGAAACGTCCACCCTTGAAAAAAGGCCTGTCCAAAATGTCCTAGGCCTGAACGTCATAGGCCGAAATGTCCTAGTCCAAAACGTTCGTGTCCAAAACGTCCTACATTCATTATGACATGCCCTGTCTAAGCCCACTATGTTTTTTAACTTTGTAGAATTCTCCAACTTGCATTGGATCAGTAAGTACTATCAGCATATAGCATGGAGCTCCATTTATAATGACAAGAACTTAGTCATTTCTGACTTGAATTTTGACAGAAAAAATTGTTATTTTCTTCAGTTTAAATAGTTCATATCTCAGCATATCCGTATTGGATTTCATTGTTGTGCACACACTAGTGCTGTAACAATGTTTGAAGAAGTTCAACAGTTTCCTCATTTAAAGTCCCAAATTTGGTGTTTGGTTCAAACGTCTGAAATTCGGACTTTGCAAAACATTTAGAAATGGCAAAACATCACACCACAACAGATTCATTTTTCACCCATCTATATAGTTTGTTCTTTATTAAAAATACGGCAGAATTTATTTACATTACACATGGATTTTATATTTTTGCTATATTTTCAACAAAGTGACAAGATTTTATGTGAGATCTCTGGGTTTTAACTTGTTTTGAAAACTTTTGTTTCGAAGATCGAACTAGACCGAAGTTCGCTGCTTTGTACAGATAGCAAACATTGAACCCGACATTGGAAGTGATTTCACAGCACTAGTACACACTAGCAGTCAGACTGGTTGCTTAAACCAAAACTGGTATCTGGGGCTTTGAAATTGAAAAAAATCTGGTATTTTGAATTCTTAACACTGATTCAATCAAACTAAACTATGAATGAACACGAATCATAATCTAAAATAGGAATTGCATTCACAAGATATTTTGAAGTTAATAAACTTCATGTAAAATGGATATAAAGTAAATAAATCTATACATTTTTTTTGTTTTGACAATGTACTAACCAGTAGAAAGCTTACAATAATGATGTGTTCAATAAGTGGTTCTTAAATATTCTTTGCGGCTTTCATAATTTCTGCCTCAACAAAAGGAAAGGTTTACCATTCACATCACCAGTATTGACCTTTCTTCAATGTGTCCCATTCAGTGAATTATAGTTTCACTGCATTAATAAAATTCATTTAACAACATGACAGCAAAACTTAGTGGGAATAAGGTACAAACTCTAAACATCCTATTCAGTACAACATGGGATCATTTAATAAGGGACATGCAATTTCAAGTAAAATTTACTGGGTATGAAACAATAATACTCACCATGACCAAGTTCTCTGCGACCCACAGCACCCAGTCTGCCAGTCTCATTTGTGGCATACGGTGGAAACTGGAAATGAGAAAAAAAACCAGAATAATCAACTGGTAGAGTAAGGAATCTAAAATTCGCCAGGAATGTAAAATTCGCCACCTCTAAAAACCTTTATTAATTCTGTGAAGAAAGTGATGTTTTGTCTTAAACTTGGTATTTTTTGGTTCAAAAAGCCTTAATTTACTATACATTCAACAAATCCCACCTCAAATTCATTTAATTTATTAGGGATTCCACATGTGGCGAATTTCAGATATGTGGCGAATTTTAGATTCCTTACTCTAGAGCATTAATTTCCTCAGTGGGCAAAGATTACAAGCTGTATTTGTAGGAGGCTTCCAGTTATTTTTTACCAAGAATATAAAGCTTTTAGAAGACCCTTTTTAAAACCATTCATACCTGTGTCTGATACAAAACAGAAAAGGTTATTCTAATAAGATGACTGAAATATGAGATCCAGGTTTGCCAAGTAATGAAGTATCTTTGGATTTTTAAGAGTGATACATCATCAGGGGCATGGGAGAAAATTACGAGACAGATATAATTTTTGTGATTGAATTGGGGGGAAAAAAGCTAAGAATAAATTAAGTCCTGAGAGATAGAATTTTCTTTAAGTTTACTTATACATTGGGATGTTAACAAAAAATAGCTGACATACTTACCTCATAATGCAAAAAGAAATTCTTTTCTTTCATTCCACTGAAAAAAAAAACATGACAAAATGAGACACATTTATTACTGCTATAGTCATTTATGATATTTTACACTTGGCCTATATCACTGTCAACACTTCCAATAGATCAATGTTGTCATTGCAAATAAATTTGTAATGGCGACAGACTCTGAAAACAGTAGCTATTTCACTGCACACAGTAGATGTTTTGTACAGACGGGGTAATGACTGAATCTATAAGGTCAAACACCAGCCACTAATAGAAAGCCTTCAGTTGCAACAGTTACAGTTCATGATTGCTTTTAAACAGTGCCGAGGTTTCAGAAGTAAACAAAGCATATTCTCCCAATACAAGTCTCGTTAGAAATATCGTATTCACCACAGCAATTGTGGCTCTTGGGCTTAGCCAGGACTTACATCTACGCCTTTTATCTCAGTTACACCTGGACTTAAATGGATATGACAAATGGTGACTTGGCTATGATCATGCTCATCAAATAACCATAGTGGTTTTGTGTCATGTGACTCTTTATTTCAAGTCAAAATATTCTAATGTTGATACAAATAAATTATTTGACACATATTATCTTTGGAAAATGTTGTTTTGCAATGGGAAACCTTGTAACCACATTAAAATACATAAAGACTAATTAAGGGAGGTGTTGTATATATTTATTCTTTAGTTTTAGGCTCAAGATTCAGCCAAAACTTAAAAATTACCTACTTTGTGAAATCTGCTAAGTCTAAGACCACAGGCTAAACCTAAGTTAAAGACTGAGGCTTACTTAAAACCTTTATTTTAAGAACAGAACTAACATACATCCCAAGCCAGTTGTTTATTTATAAATGTCATGGTAGAAATCCAATCTGGTAGAAAGTTTAATTTGAGTTTCTACCGGTAGAAAGTCCAATTGCAGTTTCTACCAACATAAACTCGGCAGAAAGTCCAATTGGAATTTCTACTGGAAGAAACTCCAATCTAGGAGATTTGGGTATTGCTTGGGAGTCTGAGATTCAATAAACTTGTTTAATATTCTAATCTCAGAGATTTAGGTATTGCTCTGTGTACCAGAATGTAATCTTGGTAGAAACTCCATATAAGCTTGAAAGAAAGTCCAACTAAAACACAAACAGTGGACCTCCTATCGATATAAATCTGTCATCTAAGCAAGGTGTAACTTTCATAAATGAAGAAAACGCATATTAAAGAAAATATTTTACTGTAACACAGATTTGATATAGACATGAGAGAAACTGAAATTTTCAGTCTATTTCAAGAATGTTACAATCAGCATCAAATTTCATCACCATTTTTCAAGGGAAGTATAGTTTTAGCCAATTAAATTTTGAGAGTAGTCACTTTCTACATGGCATTTAGTTGACCTATTAAGACCTATGCTCCTGCAGCAGCATTTTTTGTCACAACTGACCAGTTGTTAGTCTCAGCATGTAAAGCTTGCAGTACTGTCTCCTCATCCAGTTTTTTGAGCAGTTGGAATGACTACCAAGTTTATTAGATTTCGGACCCCAGGGCAATACCCAAATCTCCTGGATTGGACTTTCTACCAGTAGAAAGGCCAATTGGACATTCTACCAAATTTATGTTGGTAGAAACTCCAATTGGACTTTCTACCGGTAGAATTTGAAATTCTACCAGATTGGACTTTCTAAAAATGACTTAAACATTATAAACTCTTGTATAAAATTTTGGTAAAGATAATCATGTATGTCCATTAAATGAGCGTAAACCCTTTTTGAAAAGAGAGCATTGAAGCCATCCTATCTTTCAGAATGGTTATACCCAAGTTAAGTCCATGACACCTGAGAGCAGTTATTAGATCTAAATTGTTTTCATATATATAGAATTATTTTACCTATTAGAGAAGATTATGTGTCCAAATTGGTTGCATATCACTAATTAGCCTTACAGTACTGGAGAGGATACCCTTACTGGAGAGGACTTTGGGTTTAAATTACCTTCATATAACTACTTATTATAACCCATTAGAGAGGATATCAGGTTTATATTGTATGTGTATATCACTACTTACCCTATCAGTGAAGATATCGGATCTAATTTGGCTGCGGAGTCTGGGGAGTCAAATGTCACAGAAGATAGGACCTGCATTAAAAATAATTCTGAGGACAGGAATGTTAGTAAATATGGACTCTGGGTGAAAAAAAGCCAGTGTTCAACACCTTGATTATACATTAATAATATTTTACATTAAAAATTAATACCTGGCTTGCTGGACTTGGAAAAATAATTAATGTCCATGTGAAAATTTGCTTCAAATAAAGGAAATGAAAGTGTAAGTTTTGACTTGTACAGGTTCTTACGATGCAGAATAATATGTAAAATGGCTGATATATGCTTGAAGAAACCAGCAAGCACATCACAACATTAAACATAAACTCAGTTGAGAATATTATAAAGAATACAGGAGAGACTATATCTATTCTGTACTCTATCTGTTTAGGGATTAGTACTTTGACAACATGGAAAGAATCATATAACAGTATTTCAATCTCAATCACTGCAGCTTCCCAAATTTAAATATCAATGTTAAAATTGCTAATTTATATTACAGGGTTCCCACAGACTTTTGATAACTGGATTCAAGGTCTTTTCAAGGATTTTCAAGGTCAACAACAATTCTCAAGGATATATTTTACGGCACAGCCTCTTTTACCTCCCCTTCTTGCCATCCATTCCTCTCACAAAATTCTTTATTGTCACATGATTTTAACATTTTGTAAACTCATTACAATAATGCTAGTTAACATATCAAATAACATTTTACCATAAACTTTGTACCTGCTTTGCTGAGTGTGCCATAGCTGTAAAACTACATGATGCAGATGCAGAAGTTGGACGATAACAAATTCAAGGACTTTTCAAGGATTTATTCAATTTTGGCCAAATTCAAGGACTTTCAAGGGCTTGAAAATGAAGCAATTTTTTCAAGGATTTTCAAGGAAGTAGGAACCCTGTTATATATCAATTCCACTTACTTATAATGTAGTCTTTTCAAAATATTCTTGTGGTTTTTATCTAATTTTTCTTGTAATCATCAATATTGCATATTCTTGTGATGCAATATATGTTTAGAAATTAAAATTTACATTTGCCTCTTACTGAATTATTTCAAATATATAATCTTAATGTTACAATATTATTTATATGCAAAGTCAAAATATATAGTGATATAAAAATTTTGTTTTTTTATTTCGTCTTCTACATTAGCTTACAGTCTGACCTGAGTCTGTCCCCTCTGAAACAAGGCTGAGCCATGGAGGGGAGCATACAGGTCTACTTCACATGTAATAGGACGCAATTCATTCAGCCCACGTCCATCACACCTACAGAACAACAATATGCATAAATATGCACATGATAATATGTTTGTAGAGTGGTTGATTGTGGATCGATTCCATGAAACCTAAAAGCATTATAGTAGATTTGGTCTAAAACCAATTCGCAAAACGTAAGCAATATACTTTTAGTTATGGCTATTTCTAGTTGTTCCAACTTGCCAATTAAGTCTACTTTCTCAGATTTTATTCTGACAATACAATTAAGCAACTTATACTTGCATAATGCAAGTACATGATGACCAACTGTTTATTTATTACCTGGCATTGTTCTCAAATATCAAATCTCTGAATAGAGTTCTGACATGCTTGTTAAATGCATCATTCAATAGGTGATCCTCAACATCTGTATAATGTTCTGAAATACATAATACATGTAGGTGTTACTTTGAAAAAGTAACTGTTTAAAACAACATACACCAGTAAATATTCTATTGAAATAACTATACAGTAGAACCTCAATTATCCGAACCAAGTGGGAGATATACAATCCGGCCGGATAATCGAGGGGTTCGGATAGATGAAGGAAACCGAAATTCACCGTCTGTAGGTTACCGAGTGGGCGATAATTGAAGAAACATCGATTTATGCATTAAATATAGACGTCGGTGGTATTTGAAGATAGTTTAATATATTTGTGTGATATTATATAACTGAACCTATAATTGTCACTTATTTGCTTAATATCTATGGATATTTTCATTTTTATTTAAAATATTACGCAGATTTGAAATGGTTGTGTTCGGTTGCTACATGCATTGTGGACGTTTTAATTTTAGATTAACATCGTTGTGCATTTTGTCATTTGGAAAACTACGGGAGATTATTTATTGTAAAACCCAGAGCGAACACGCCTTCAATGATAGGTGTGTTTGGTTGGTAATGCATTGTTGACGTCTTTTCTTTTGATACATGTTGTTAGTTTGTGAACCTACTCCAGGAGACTATAAATTGCGAGAGCCAATCAAACACGCTTTCATTGATTGCCGCATATTATCAAAGAAGTTGTGTAGCAGGGTTGTGTAATTGAATTAATCCCTCCCTTATTGTAACAATGGTGATAAAGATCAAAGAAGTTAGGCGTTTCTGTGAATGGTACGTTTTATAAAGCACTAGAATTAATAGTTTCCGAGACTGTGTAAAATCCTGTATTATCGCTCACGCTTGACGATGCAAAAATAATGTATATGTACTGCCAGTTGGGAGACATGATTTCGGTTCGGTTAATCCGGAGATTCGGATAATAGAAGGCCGGATAACCGAGGTTCTACTGTATTACCATATGTAAGCATTTACATATGGATTATTATAGGCTTGTGCTGTTAGTGCAACTTTAAAATTTGTCATTTCAAAAAAAAAAAAAAAAAAAAAGCTGTCAGAGACACTAGTAGTGCACTAGAATTTACGAAAGTCTGGTGACACAAAGAAATTCCAACTCAGACACATCCCACAGCTGGTCTAGAACTCAGTTGGTCATTTCATAACATATATTATTATTCAAGAAGGCTTTATGCACTCTGCTCTCTGAATACCCACTGGTGATATCAGTGAATAACAGATAGAGTAAGGAATGGGAACTATTCTGGATGAAAACCAGCCTGGGTACATCAAAAAAGATTTACTTGAATCTAGGTCTCCAAATGTTAGAATATACAAACTGGAAGCAAAATTTGGTTGATATTTATCTGAAATAAAATGTGAAATAACTGCAAAAATATCTGTGATGTAGCTCTGACATTCCACATCCATTTGAGGATTTGTGAGTGAATATGGGAGGCATGGTTTTGTTGGAGATGCTCACCAGGTGCTTATAGATATGCTTATATGTGTGTGCAGATTATCTACTGTACCACTGGTGTGTGGTATATTGTGTGAACCATTGAAATGGATTGTTTCCACTAATCCCAAAAGGTGAAAAAAACATTTCTCACATTTTCCCAAGACATTCAATTACCTTTCAAATCTGTTAATACTGATGTTCTGATATCTCTGATTGCTTCATCCCTTGATATCTGAAAAATGTTAGCCGTGTAAAAAGTAAAGCACAAAAGAAGACAACATTCATGTTGCTCATTGTAACTAGTACTAAACAACGATGGTCACCAATCAACAATGGGATAAAAACAATGTTGAAAAGTAATACAAACAAGACCTAGCACATCAGAGAACCTATGCAAATTGACAATTCAAGTAAATTTGATGCAAGTAAATAAAAGAAATGATATATGAAATAAGGTAATGTTTAAGTATTTCGGGTAACCATAGGGACTATTTAGTCCTATTATTTGTGTAATACTAGTGGCTATTAAAATATTATATGCCACATTAAATCGCACAGGTATGTACACTTCATGGAGGAGCCATGTAGGTAAATATATATAAAGGTCAACGTTTGGGTTTTACATCCCATTCAACATCCAGGGTCATATTGGGACAGGCCCACAGCATTGTCACTTGTGGGTAGTGGTGTCATCGTCTGGATATATGAGGTCTCGATACCGTGAACAAAACAGTGAGCGATATCGTGGTGTCATCGTTTCACAAATTAAACCTACATTTGCTCTTTAAATAATGTGCATTGACAACTAATACTGAAATAAAATAGATTTTATGTTTCATTTGTGCCGTCAGTTGTTTAATATGGTGGATATTTGAAGCAATAAAAAGTAAACAAAAGTTACGTTTTTTTCACTTCCTGTAGGAAGTGGAAAGGGTTATCACCATAGTTACATCACAAATCAAAACCGCATAAAAGTAGAAATTAGATGAATATTTCACCATATTTATATTTAAAACCCCTCGAAAATAAGCTAAAGTTAATGGTTGAATATGTTTATGAGATGCATCGCGGATGATCATTAATCCTCAATTATCGCCCATTTTTTTCATCACCTGTGAATATAGAAATAGACAACGACGAGCGAGGTGTTATAGGAGATTTTACAACGATTAGCGATATTAGGATCACGAAGGCGAAGCCTGAGTGATTCTAATGCGCTAATCGTTGTAAAATCTCCTATAACACCGAGCTCGGAGTTGTCTATTTCTATTCTAACATGACATTTTAAAATTATCTCATAAAAATTAGTTTTGAAGCTATTTTGTACAAAAATATACGAATATTCTATAAAGATTATTTATCAAATGGTGCAGTTGAAATATTGGAAGAGCCACAAATAAAATAACCCTTTCTTTGTTAAACCTCCTTAAAATTTTGTACATTCATATCAGTATATTCTATTTTCAAATGTAAGAATCCATAAATGTCGTATTTACCATTATTTGTTTATTTAATAACAAAAATCCAAGCTGTTACTTGAAGTTTACTTTTTGCGGAGCGGCATTGTGAGCGATAAAATAGAACTAGGGATGTTATGCGGGGTTTTACAGAGCAACTTTTCGCGTCTTAGCCAATCAGAATCGCGGACACAGCCGTGTCATGTTAGAATCTGCGATATTGCCGCTCGTGATGAGACCACTACTTGTGGGTGTCGAACTCACACAGAGGTGGCAGCCTGTGGTTAAATACCAAATCTGTCAACCCAGTAAGTCAGTGAGGACCTCTTTAATATAAATGTACAACAATGAGTTGCTGTGTTACAAGTTTTAATTGTTCTACAAGTTCCTAAAGCGACATTTTATGACAAGGGAAGTACACTTAATTTATTAGAGAGGGTGTGAACAACGTTTTTAAAGCCTGTATCAATTTTCCGCTACATTACACATCAGTAATTTTTGTGTTGAACGTCATTTCATAACGTTAAAAGTACCAGCCGTCATATATTTCACATTAAAAAATGCTTGGCCACGTTGATCTCCGCCGTGATCTTGCTTAAATTTATGTTGCATTTTTGTGTTATGTTTTCGATAAACCATTGTTTGCAACCTATCCATTTTTTAAAAAACTCGAGTTTAATTTGGTACATTGATGCAATCTCCATGCATTGCTCATGAGTTGCAACTTGAGTTAGCAAAAACTCATGCTATAGCACTAATTAACATGAACTGAAAAGGTATCCAACATGAGTTTTTAACTGACAATCCTTCATTAAAGAATAAACCAGAGTTTAATGGGTTATGTCAAAATCTTTCCCCCTTCTTTCATGATCGGATACTACAGGTTGCACTGTACTCACCTTATGGTGCTGGGAGTTGGTCAAGACATCCCTGATCTTAGCAGTGGACATGAGCTTGAGTGAATTGAATATCTTCTCATCCAGTACAGGCTGTTCTACAAGCTCTCTCTTGGCTTTGCCATGCTTTTTTTGTAGTTTCTCTATAGCAGTGATCACACTTTGTGTCTGATTGACGCCGGCTTTCAATGCTTTACAAAAGTCCTGTGTCCACATCTCCTCGCTGGAACTCTCCAACATGACTGGGGTCAACAACACATATAGAGAAAATGTATTACTCTCCATATATTTAATGGAAGAATCTTAATTATCAAATTTACCCTAATTTCTGTAATGTCCCCTAGCTAATTATGGCCTCCATCCACAACATTTTCATAATAACGACAAAAACTATGTCGTATATTTTTTTCAATTTGTTGGCCATGCTTGTTTCCTGTTACCCCAAGTGGAAATGAGTACAAAAACTACTAGAAAGAGAGAATTATTTGAAAACTTTATGGTGTGTGTTTCACTGATATGAAAAATGTTTAACCAGGGCCTGTTGGCCACTTATAAAAAACTGCAAAGCCTCCAGACATTTATTATACAAATGACAGTATTCAAGTTTGAATCAGAGGGCGTATCTCATAAATGAGATGTCATATATCATGTTCCAAACTCAGAGCCCATATGTGTACTGCATTCTAATTCTTAGATTCTGAAAACTTGGAGAATGCACTAAAGATTCTGCATTTTCAAGGAAAACAAATGAAGGGTTTTCCATTATTCCACAAAACACTAGTCTTAGAAAATATTTACCTTGACAAAATTTAGTGTAATTCAACACCAAGTATGCAGAGTTTCTTTTATTTTTTATAGAATGTATACTATATTATTCATTATCCACATGGCAAAAAAAAAAACAAAAAACTTTTAATATCTTGAACTTTTAAGGTCCAACAGAACTGTATCTGAAAAGTGTTACAGGTCCATAGCAGAAGTTGCCAGTCAGTATTTTGATGTGGGTTAAATCGATACTGACTTTCAACATTTACCAAGTGGTGAGTGCTAAAGAATAAAATTTTAATGTAATTTTCTATAATGGCATGAATTTGTTGTGGTGCCCCTAGTTATGATGTAACTTCGATGATAATGGAAAAATATCTTAAGTTACTGCACATCCGGACCTGCAACTCTAAAAAGATACAGGTCTGTGACAATGGTTATCACTCTCACTGTAAACCTCAGAATTTATTTTTATGGGCAAATACATGTCAAATTTGTACCCTCTACTTCTGTTTTTCAAAAAGCCTTCTCACTTGCAACCAAAAGATGTGGCATGTTTTAAATATTTACACAAAAAAAAAAATAGTATGAAAACAATTTAACAGATATAAATCCTCACCAATTTTTTTTTTCTTTACACCAGTCACCACAAGGTTAAGCACGCTGTGTTTCAGTTCTGAGCGCGTGGGGTTGATTACCACTTCATTATCAATGTAACCCACCCGCACAGCTCCTGTGAAGTATATTACACATGATCTTGTACATGATGCAAAATATATAGGTCAACATGTCAGTTGTTATATAATCTACTTGCAATACTCCTGGACATTTGAAACTCAAAAGAATACAGCATTTTTCTTTTCAAATTTAATTCTGATATTTCCTAGACTGAAAAATTTCATTACAACAGTTGTATCAAAAGTGACTTTCTCAAGATATTTAAATGTTTAGCAGTTCCAATGCATGCTTTTATATCCATATTGTTAAAAATAGCATCAGGGATGCCCGTACCCCACAGCCTGGGGAAATAGTTTTCAACACCATGAGATATAGAAGTAATAAAACAGTACAAAGATCCAGATACTTTCAGTGCAGTGTCAGTTATATAAAGCTCCAAATAATGTTTATGTAGAGAAAATAATTTCTAAGAGAAAGAAAATGTATGTAAAGATAAAATATTAAAACAACACAATTCAAGAGCAAGATGGCAGCATTAATCAGTAAACTAAAAATTATGAAGCTATAAAATGTATTAATTAGAGAATAGCTGCCAATGGAAAAAGCACAATTATGTAAAGGTGCATATAACTAGATTGGGCCAACTCGGCGCCAACATATCCCCAGACAGGTCATTACTCACGCCACAGGTTTTGATCGGGAATTTTTAAAAACATAATTACCCATTATTATATGAACTTCAGCACATCAATCTACTGTGTTTATATCTTCCCAAGGAAGATGGTGTATCCCCAGACGCCGAATACATAACTCAAATTATATTTTCAATCTTCCTGCAATGATAACTCTAAACCTATTTTCAAAGTATTTAAATGATTGATGATTGAATGTCCATTCTAAAATAATAATCCCAAAAGAGCATATCTGTTTCTATATTTGTTGACAAATAAAATATTATTTTTAACTCAACTCATCATACTTTTCAATCTTCCTTCAAAGTATTTAAATGATTGATGATTGAATGTCCATTCTAAAATTCATAATCCCAAAAGCGCATATCTGTTTCTATATTTGTTCACAAATAAAATATTATTTTAAAAAAAATTATTTATATTATTATTTTATTATATTATTTTTAGAATTTGCAAATTGTTTTCAGTTATTCATTTCCTCTATACCTATATATGTGGTCCATATATATGCAACCTAAATATGTGACACAATCTCAGTTCTGACTCCCCTTTGTGTTATATGTAATGAAGCCCACCACCTCCCACCCCCACCCCTCTCCCCTTCTCCACACCTCTCTCACTATTACACAAGATCTGCAACCCCATTGAGTTCTTTGTTTCTCATCTGATATCATTAAATACTAGTGTTCTCAAAATACCCCTTTTGGTGGGACCGGGTAGGTATGGATTTCAGCGGGCGGGTACCCGGGTACTCGCACCGATGGGCGATAATAGGTGATTCTACAAAAATCTCCACATTTACAAACTTAAAACTTACAGAAATTATGGGATCCAACCATTTGCTTTATATCTCGTCGGCCACCATTTTTGCATTCAAAACAGTGCAACACAGAAAAAATGTTAACCAAGAAAAGATTTCTGTACATTCAAAACACGGTTGTTTATTGCAGTGTCTGTAAAAGTGGAGTCACATGACCTATCAGTGAAGCATTAACTGTTGCTCGAATGTAGTTTCGGAATTGAAACTTTATTTTTTTTCAGACAGGTATGTGGACTTTATTGATGCTATATTATGAACTACTGTTTAAAAATATTGTACTTTTATTTTATTAAGGTGTGCATATCACTATATAGGCAATATACACAATATTTCATGTACTCGGAATTACACAACTGTGTTAATATACTGACGATTTTCAAAGGGTATCGGCATTTGACAGTGCATAAACAACCAAAATAAAAGACAAATAAAATACTATAAGTGGTGTATAAGGGTGAGAAAACATTACTCTTGTGTATTTTAATTAAATATCTTCATTTTTAGATGAATTTATGAAGTCGAGATATGTCTGTACTCGTCAGCTAAAGTGGGCGGTATTGACAGTAGTTTCGGGTACTCGGGTATGTGATTTCGGATTCGGGTAAATATTCAGGGTTCGGGTACCCGGATATCCGGATACCCGTTGAGATCACTATTAAATACCTTTGTTTATTTAGTGTCACTCAATATAGCTGGAGGTCCCAGAGGTGGGTGGGGGGAATCCGGGTGGGGGATGTGGGTTGGGACTACAAAGAGATGGAGTGCTACAGCATAAATGGTAAACAAACAATCTATATAAAAGGGGTACTCAAATACAAAAAGAATTGAGAATTTTAAGTATGTGATTATCAACTGAAATGAGTTCATAACTGTAGGAGCTGTGCCAAAATTAACTGAGGCAAGTTGAATAAAACTGGGCTAGTTGAGGGTTAAAAATCCCCTAGTTTTACTACATAAGGATATAATTTCATTAATATTGGGACTTAAAGCTCACTTAAAGTGTCCATTTTGTCTACTTGAATATGTTTAACCAGTTTCATTTTAAAAAGTTAAAAACTCAGCAAGCAGAGGTATAACACACAAAAATAAGTTCTTAAAAGACTAAGATAGCCATAACATTATTAATATTCAAAATTTAAATAGACAGGCATTTCCTTTTAAAAATTCAAAGATTTCAGCTCTATAACCCACATAGTTTGACAGTTACTGGGCTTTAAAGTGGCATAATATCCATAAATTGGGTTTCTGTGGGCATTTTACAATTGTTAAAGAGACCTTAGCAATTAAACTACAGATCTGAAACTTTTTGGGGGACATACACAACAAACAAAAATTATATATAATACAGTTTAAGACTTGTCACACTAAGTATTTCCAAATAACAGGGCAAAATACAGAAAAAATGTCAAAAAAGGCACTTGGGCGAGTGTCTATGGCCCTCATACACAGGTTAAATGTCTACTAAAAACCTTGATTTTCGGCATATGTAAAAAGGACATAATAATGCATTCCCAGATGGGATTTCAGCTCCATCAATCACATAGTTTAACAGTTACAGGGCTTAAAGGTGGTAAAAAGTCCAAATATTGGGTCTCTGTGTGCCTTTTAGAGATCTTGATGTGGCTTTCAAATTAAAGCTTCAGACTTAAAATTTGTTACATACTAAGATTACACATAGAATATGTATCTAATAAAGTTTGAAACTTCTCAGACTTACCATTTCCAAGTTACAGAGCAAAATATGTGAAAAATGTCTTAAAAGGGTCACTCAGGTGGGTGTTTAAGGTCCTCATACACAGGTTAAATGTCTACCTGAAGCCTTGATTTTTGGCACATGTAAAAAGAACATAATAATGTATTCCCAGATGAGATTTCAGCTCTATCAGTCACATAGTTTAACAGTCACAGGCCTTAAAATTGGCAAAAAGTCCAAATACTGGGTCTTTATGGGGCCTTCTAGAGACCTAAATGTGGCCTTCAAATTAAAGCTTCAGACTTAAAATTTGTCACATACTAAGATTACACATAGAATATGCATCTAATACAGTTTGAAACTTCTTAAATTTACCATTTCCAAGTTACAGGGAAAAATATGTGAAAAATGTCTAAAAATGGTCACTCGGGTGGGGATTTATGGTCCTCATACACAGGTTAAATGTCTTCTTAAAGCCTTAATTTTTGGCACATATAAAAATAACATACTAATATCTTCTCAGATAGGATTTGAGCTCTATCAGTCACATAGTTTGACAGTCACAGGGCTTAAAAGTAGCAAAAAGTCCAAATATTGGGTCTTTGGGAGCCTTTTAGAGACCTCAATTTGACCTTCAAAATTAAAGCTTCAGACTTAAAATCTGTTACATATTAAGATTACACACAGAATATATATCTAATACAGTTTGAAACTTCTCAGACTTACCATTTCCAAGTTACAGGGAAAAAGATGTGAAAAATGTCTCATAAGGGTCACTCGGGTGCGTGTTTATGGTCCTGATACACAGGTTAACTGTCTATTAAAGGCCTAAATGTTGGGGCACATATAAGAAAACACATAGATATATTCCCAGATGATATTTAACTTAGATGAGAGACATAGTTTGAAAGCTACAGTGCTTGAAAGTGGCAAAAAGTGCATAAATTGGGTCTCTGTGGGCACTTTTGAGACCTTAAGTCGATCCCTTTGGGTAAACCTACAGCCCTAAAATTTTCTACAGACAAGGATTACATATCAAAGTTATACCTAGCGCAGTTTGAGACTCATCAGAATTATCACTTCCAAATTATAGGGCAAAATATGTGAAAAGTATAGCAAAAAATCCCTAAGTGGGGGTATTTATGGGCCTCAAACACAATTTTCTCCTCAACTTAAATTCATGATTTTCAGCACATGTACTAAGAACATATTAATGTGTTGTCAGGTAAAATTTCAGCCAGCTGAGCATCATAGTTTGTGACCTACAGGGCTCTAAGTGGCCAAAAGTCCAATTTCTGACCTTAAGGTGGCCATAAGTTCTTTTTTACTGGGAGTTTAAGGTCACCTTAAAATAGGGATCTTCCTTTGGGCACCCTTAACATGTGTACCAAGTTTGAAAAAAAAATATTAATTTGTTTTTGAGTTATCGCGTCCACAAGGAAATTTCTACGGCGGCGGCGGCGCAACGGACCTGAATCCAATATATCCCCGACTTTCGTCGGGGGATATAATAATCAGTTGCAGCAATCCTTATGTCTTTGTCATGAGAGAAAGAAGTCACAAATATGCCAGGTGAACACACATTGGCAGAGCCAAAGTTAAAGGTCACACAATGATGCACACCTACACCCCCTAACCAATGTTCATACCAAGTATCAACCTTCTTCACCTTATGGAAACCAAGAAATAGCCAGACAAGATTTTAAAACTCATGGTCACTTTGACAAGGTCAAAGGTCAAATCAAGGTCACACCATGACATTGCACATCTACAATTCCTAACCAATGTCCCTACCAAGTATCAACTTCCTACACCTTACAATTTCTGAGATATAGCCAGACAAGATTTTGTAGGTCAAGGTCACTATGGGAAGGTCAAATCAAGGTCACACCATGACATTGCACACTTACACCCCATAACCAATGTCCCTACAAGTATTAACTTCCTACACCTCACGGTTGCCAAGATATAGTCCGGACAAGATTTTCAAACTCAAGGTCACTATGGCAAGGTCAAATCAAGGTCACACCATGACGTTGCACACCTACACCCCCTAACCAATGTTCCTACAAGTATTAACTTCCTACACCATACGGTTGTCAAGATATAGTCTGGACAAGATTTTCAAACTCAAGGTCACTATGGCAAGGTCAAATGAAGTTCACACCATGATGTTGCACACCTACACCCCCTAACTGATGTCCCTACCACGTATCAACTTCCTACACCTTACAGTTTCCGAGATATAGCCCGGACAAGATTTTATAGGTCAAGGTAACTACGGCAAGGTCAAATCAAGGTTCCACCATGATGTTGCACACCTACACCCTCTAACCAATGTCCCTACCAAGTATCAACTTCCTACACCTTACGGTTTCCGAGATATGCCGGACAAGATTTTATAGGTCAAGGTCACTATGGCAAGGTTAAAGGTCATATCAAGGTCACACCATGACGTTGCACACCTACACCCCCTAACCAATATCCCTACCACGTATCAACTTCCTACACCTTACGGTTTCTGAGATACAGCCCTGACAAACTTTTTCCCGCCGCCCGCCTGCCCATCCAGACACCATGGGTGAAAACAATACCGAGACAGCCCTTAAGGGCTGTGGGGTAAAAAGGATTGACTTTCTCTCAGTTGTCTACAAAAAGCTCCAACATATTTCCTGAACCTAACCAGAAAGCATTCCCAGAGAGTAGACCTCTTGCAAGCCAGCAGAGTATCTCCAAACTGTAATTTCACCCTAATACTCATTGAAAAGAGGACTGCTAAAAATTCGGGGGGGGGGGGGGGGGGGTTTAATACAAAATAAATGCTGGTCTTTCACAAAATTTGATAACTTCTTCCTTTGGTCAGGCCCTACCCACATAAAAACTTTCATATAGCTGCAGTCCTTAGTTTTGAGCAATCGCAAACACAGACAGACAAACATATCCAAGAACATAGCCTCCTTGGTGGAGTTAGCAAGGTGATATCACATGTATTCATAAATATGACTATTAATAAGAACATTTTCCATACAATAAATGATAATCATTCAAAATACACCAATTTAAATATACAACCTATATTCAGTAATTTTTTAAACTAATACTGCTGTTTAAATATTAACAGATTACATGGGACTTTGGACTGAGGATGGTTATATCTATTACAACTGTTTATATGGTTTATAAATAGGACTTCAGATGATTAGAGTTTTTCAAACGGTTACATTTTTATTAACAAATGCGAAAGTCGGTCCATCCAGCTGAAAGCCCAAGCCAATCAGATCCTTGCATTTGTTGGGTTACCCGCTGCCGGCTGGTGGTTTTATAAATGGAACTTCAGACTGGAGATGGATAAATTTACAAATTATTCAACAACTTTTCAGATGAGACTTCATCAGGAGGATAGTTACATTTACAAATGATTACATGGTTTTACAAATGATGGCAATATCTTCAAATGATAAATGGTTTCTTAAATAGGACTTCAGATTAAGGATGTCTTACCCACTGGTCCGTTCCATGGAATGTCTGATATGGCCAAAGCAGCAGATGCTGAAAATGTAACAACTTAAACAGAAACAACTACACTTTGGACTTATTTTTGGGCATGCCAGTAGTTTGGCAACTGGAACAAGTTAGATTGAATTGGTTAACAATTAATGACAGCTGAAATTTATGCTTCAGATACCTAGCTAACTAGAGAACTAGCAAGCTAGAATTGGAAAATTATTAAAAAACATACAAAATATAGGGTAAGTTAATGCTTGGTTATAAATGGTCAAAGAATATGTTTACAATAAATGCAGTAATTTCTTTTCATTGAAATGATCCATTACATTTAATTTGGTTTATTTATTTGGGTTTAACTTCGCTTTCTCCACATTAAATAGGTTATATCAGGATAGTTTTACGGGAAGAGAAAACCAGTATATACTAGTTTGTTAAAATTCTGCACTGTGAACTGCCTGGCATCGGTAAGCTACTACCAACTTTCCCAGATAGGGTCTGGGGTTTGAATCGCAGACCTCCAAGGTGGCTAATGAGAGTGCTATGGATGGTAAGCTACACTGAAGAGGTACACGTTCAAATTGTGCTTGCAAGATGGCAGGAAAACCACAAATTTGATGTCATCAGTAAGCCTATTCCACAAAGTAAGAGCATCATGTGCAAATTCTGAGACTACAAGTGCTTCTTTTTTCACTTGTGCACTAAAGACATGAACTGTAGCACCTTTAGGTACTTCCTGTCAGGTTTGCTGCATCTGGTGTTGTAGGTGCACAATGCTTGACTGAAGTAGGAGAATAAATACTTATAAAACTGGTGTGGAAGTACCTGTACACCTGAGTGAGAATTTTGAATATGCAGCAAATGTTCAACAGGCAATGGTATGGGGATTAAGCACCACAGAGTAGATTAGATCAGTGTCTTACCCGCATTTATACTGAGCACGTCTGGGTGATTGTCTCCATCAACAGCCAACAGATTACACATAACCTTAACACAAAAAATATGTACACAACATATGAATGGAACCTCCCACTATCCACAGGATTTGGTTCTAGTTATGCTGTAATTCCACTTACACCAACAGAAATACTACATTCTGATGTTGGACCCACAAAAGTGGTTCAAATTGTTTTATAATTTAATTCAATTTAAACTTCTACTACAGAATTTATTGTTTGTGTATTCTCAATACCTGCCCACATAGGCACAATAGTAGCGGAGCAAATCAATCTTTTACATCAATACGAAAAGCAGAGATAATATTCTGCTTTGCAAATTCTGACCTAAAAGGGTAGAAATATGGTGAAAATAATTAGATTACTTTAAGTAGTACATCAACCACAGAAAATGGTAAATATTGACATTACGAAAAACCACTTCTGAAAAACCCATCACAGGTTTTGATATTTCTGCCAGAATGGCATTAAAACTCAAATACTGATTTAATGCTACCAACATGAACAGCAGTGTATACATGTACAATATATTTGTAACAAAATGATTTTTGTAACAGAACTTTCTATTCTGACAATAACAATATCAAATCAACCATCCATTCAGCCATTCAGAATGAAAATAACTTCTACATATAGCAGTTTATTTGTAGTTTTTTTTCCTGAAAAAGTTATGCAAATTAAACAGTGTCCTATGTAATCATTAGTCAGTATACTTAAATTAGCAGGGTGCAAAACCAACAATAAAACTGAACAATTTTCCATCCCGTACAATAAATTTTACATACAGGGTCATAGTATACAAATGACAAACACTATACATGTTATGAAATTTCTTATAAATTGCATCATTACATTTTTTGATGATACTCACCTGTGTATCAAAGCTAAAACCTGATGGGAAGAGTGGTCTAAGTGATCGATCTACCCAAAAAAGAGAAGGTAAAACAGCATGATATGTTATCATGTTACTATTAACTTACTGATAGGAAATAACTACCGTTTAATTTTTAAAATTTTGTTTGGTCTTAACTCTTGTAGCGTTGACTGCCCAACTGGCTCCATTTCTAAGTCTGTCTATTTTCTGTGACATCAATTAAATTTTGATCTATTATTTTAGTTATCTTATATTTGGTCATTTTTTTAGCAACTTTGACATATAACATACCAAATGAAAAACATTGACAAAGGCTGTTTAAATAGTAATAATTGATTGTTCCAACTTCCATGTTGGGTACACATAGATGTACATTAAGTTTTAACATATTTCCTTTGACCTCAAATAATAACAGTCCAAATAGAGATATATCCAGCTTCAATTTTACTGAAGCCTCTGTAAAAGCCAGCCAGATCTGTCTGTCTACAGCATTACAAGGGTTAATAAGTCTTTATTCATCTTTTTTATACACCAATTCTAACCAGGAGGAAATAACTAATGAGGGAGAAGTAAAACTGAAGAAAGCCAAATGCTAAAAATAGCATCAGAGATGCCCGTACCCCACAGCCTGGGGAAATATTTTTAACACCATGAGATATAGAAGTAGTATAACAGTACAAAGTCCAAGATACTTTCACAGCAGTGTCAGTTATATTAAGGTCCAAATAATGCTTAAGTACAGAAAATAATATCTAAGGAAAAGAAATGTATGTAAAGATGAAGTATTAAAACAAAACAATTCAATAATAAAATGACAGCACTTATCAGTAAACCAAAAATGGCCGAATTATGGTTTGGATGTTTTGAATATTACCCATGCATACAGAAGTGGCAATACATTCAATGAATGCTTATGTGTGGTGTTGGAGAAAAGCCTGTGGCTCACTTGATGAAATTCCATCTGTTACAATGGGAACTTGCAAAAGGAAATTCTTAATGAATTCTAATATGACTTTAACAGTGCTTAATCTGCATCAACAGAAAGACCCAAAGGTGCAACAAGATTTTAAAGGTCAATACAGCAAGGTCAAAGGTCAATCAGTGTGACACCATGACGTGACACACCTAAAACCCTCAACCAATGTCCCTACCAAGTATCAACTTCCTACACCTTACAGTCTCTGAGATATAGCCTGGACAAGATTTTATAGGTCAAGGTCACTACAGCAAGGTCAAAGGTCAAATCAAGGTCACACTATGATGTAGCACACCTACACCCCCTAACCAATGTCCCTACCAAGTATCAACTTCCTACACATTACGGTTTCCAAGATATAGCCCGGACCAGGTTTTATAGGTCAAGTTCACTACGGCAAGGTCAAAGCTCAAATCAAGGTCACACCATGATGTTGCACACCTACTACCCCCAACCAATGTCCCTACAAAGTATCAACTTCTTACACCTTACAGTTGCTGAGATATAGCCCGGACAAGGTTTTATAGGTCAAGGTCACTACAGCAAGGTCAAAGGTCAAATCAAGGTCAGACCATGATGTTGCACACCTAAAACCCCTAACTAATGTCCCTGCCAAGTATCAACTTCCTACACCTTACGGTTTCCGAGATATAGCCCGGACAAGATTTTATAGGTCAAGGTCACTACAGCAAGGTCAAAGGTCAAATCAAGGTCAGACCATGACGTTGCACACCTACACCCCCTAACCAATGTCCCTACCAAGTATCAACTTCCTACACCTTACGGTTTCTGAGATATAGTCCGGACAAGATTTTAAAGGTCAAGGTCACTACGGCAAAGTCAAAGGTCAAATCAAGGTCAGACCATGACGTTGCCCACCTACAACCCCTAACTAATGTCCCTGCCAAGTATCAACTTCCTACACCTTATGGTTGCTGAGATATAGCCAGGACAAAATTTTCAAACTCAAGGTCATTACGGCAAGGTCAAAGGTCAAATCAAGGTCAGACCATGACGTTGCACACCTACACCCCCCAACCAATGTCCCTGCCAAATATGAACTTCCTACACCTTACGGTTTCTGAGATACAGCCCGGACAAACTATTTCCGCCGCCCACCCGCCTGCCCATCCGGACACCATGGGTGAAAACAATACCCCGACAGCCCTTAAGGGCTGTGGGGTAAAAAGGTTCAAGTATAAAACCTTCTACTTACAATTATTACACTGATTACAACCTCCCTAATTTCACGGAAATAGCAAAGCTTTTAACTAGTAATTTGCCTGTTAAAATATCCACCATTCCAGAATATTGGGTTAGAACATGGGTTGAATTGGCATAATCCCTGTTTTAGGATTTCACAGGGATGAAAAGAAAAAGAAGTGCAAGATTCCTGGTACACCAACTTGTTTGAGATTTTCTGCACTGGTGTGGATAATAAAATTAAGGTAAAGTGTAGAGATGCAGTAATAAGTATAAGATATTCATGCCAGGCTTGCAGTAACAGTACAGGTTAAAAAGATATTGTAACTTGGGATCCAAGCATCTTTTCACAATGTAATATATGACATGACTTTTTTAACTTTTTTAAAAAAAATTAAGTTTGCTTAACCAGAACCTCCAATTCAAAGACCAAAAGTGCACAGACAAGCAAAGACCCTATAGTGCACATGTTTTTGCTGTACATTATCTGTGGCAACAAATGGACATTTGTCGATAAAAAGAGACAACAATGCAGATAAAAAAATTTTTCCCCTTTGGACAGGACACTCTTGTATCACCCTGCGGGTCAAAAAATCACTCGAAATCACTCGATCTGTTACGGTTTTCGAGATATTGACACTTTTTCATTTTCCGCAAAAATGTAAGATGGCCGCCTAAAGTGGCGAAAATTGAAATTTTCTCCCTTTGCACAGGAGACTCTTCTACCACCCTGCAGGTCAAAAATTTGCTCGAAATCGCTCTATCTCTTACGTTTTTCGAGATATTGACACTTTTCTATTTTCCGCAAAAATCCAAAAAGGCCGCCAAAAGTGGCGAAAATTGATATTTTACCCCTTTGCACAGGGCATTCTTGTACTACCTTGCAGGTCAAAAATTCGCTCGAAATTGCTCTATCTCTTATGTTTTTCGAGATATTCACACTTTTTCATTTTTTTCCGCTAAAATCCAAGATGGCCGCCAAAAGTGGCGAAAATTGAAATCTTTCCCCTTTGCATAGGACACTTTTGTACTACCCTGAAGGTCTAAATGCAATAGTTTTCAAGTTACATGTGATTTCACTCATGATGGAAGTTAGTGAAAAATCCAAAAGTAGCTATTACTCACTTATCTATTGAGATAGACACCCAAGTTACTCACCATGTTGTTGCTGTGGGAAAAAGTAGGTGAATAACATATTTTAACAAAATGCTCTAAATACAATACTTTTCAAGTTATAATCGATTTAGTGCATGATTTCATTAATTTTAATGCATTAAAAATTATTTTAATAATTCATAAAAAAACTTTAGCATGTGAAATATCTCCAAAATGTAGGTGAATGAGTTATTTGAGAAATACTGGCTATCTGCAATACTTTTTGTGATAATAGGCAATTACTCATTTTGAGTAGGTGAGTAATTAGATATGGATCTGAAAATTCACTAATTGAAAGTTCTCCCAAAATATAGGTGAAGTGAGTTATTTGAAAAATACTGGCTATCTGCAATACTTTTACAGATAATTCGCATTTACTCATTTTGAGTAGGTGAGTAATTACCTACAGGTTTGGAACTTCACCATGTGAAAGCTCTTCCAAAAGTAGATGAATGAGTTATTTGATAAAGATTGGGTACCCACAATACTTTTAGAGATAATTAGCATTTACTCATTTTGAGTAGGTGAGTAATTACCTACGAGTCTGAAACTTCACCATGTGAAAGCTCTTTCAAAAGTAGATGAATGAGTTATTTGAGAAAAATTGGCTATCTGCAATACTTTTAGAGATAATTCTCATTTACTCATTTTGAGTAGGTGAGTAATTAGCTATGGGTCTGAAACTTCACCATGTGACAGCTCTTCCAAAAGTAGATGAATGAGTTATTTGAGAAAAATTGACTATCTGCAATACTTTCAGAGATAATTCGCATTTACTCATTTTGAGTAGGTGAGTAATTAGCTACAGGTCTGAAACTTCACCAAGTGAAAGTTCTCCTAAAAGTACATGAATGAGTTATTTGAGAAAAATTGGCTATCTGCAATACTTTTAGAGATAATTCGCAGTTACTCATTTTGAGTAGGTGAGTAATTAGCTACAGGTCTGAAACTTCACCATGTGAAAGCTCTCCCAAAAGTAGGTGAATGAGTTATTTGAGAAAAATTGGCTATATGCAATACTCTTAGAGATAATTCGCAGTTACTCATTTTGAGTAGGTGAGTTATTACCTATGGGTCTGAAACTTTGCCATGTGAAAGCTCTTCGAAAAGTAGATGAATGAGTTATTTGAGAGAATTTGGCTATCCACAATACTTTTAGGGAGAATTCGCATTTACTCATTTTGAGTAGGCGAGTAAGTAGCTATCAGTCTGAAACTTCACAATGTGAAAGCTCTTCCAAAAGTAGATGAATGAGTTATTTGAGAAAAATTGGCTATCTGCAATACTTTTAGAGATAATTAGTATTTACTCATTTTGAGCGGGTGAGAAATTAGCTACAGGTCTGAAACTTCACCAAGTGAAAGCTCTCCCAAAAGTAGATGAATGAGTTATTTGAGAAAAATTGGTTATCTCCTATACTTTTAGAGATAATTCGCATTTACTCATTTTGAGTAGGTGAGAAATTAGCTATGGGTCTGAAACTTCACCATGTGAAAGCTCTTCCAAAACTAGATGAATGAGTTATTTGAGAAAAATTGGCTATCTGCAATACTTTTAGAGATAATTTGCATTTACTCATTTTGAGTAGGTGAGTAATTAGCTACGGGCGTGAAACTTCACCAAGTGAAAGCTCTCCCAAAAGTAGATGAATGACTTATTTGAGAAAAATTGGGTATCTGCAATTCTTTTAGAGATAATTCGCATTTACTCATTTTGAGTAGGTGAGTAATTAGCTACGGGTCTGAAACTTCACCAAGTGAAAGCTCTCCCAAAAGTAGGTGAATGAGTTATTTGAGAAAAATTGGCTATCTGCAATACTTTTAGAGATAATTCGCATTTACTCATTTTGAGTAGGCGAGTAATTAGCTATGGGTCTAAAACTTCACCATGTGAAAGCTCTTCCAAAAGTAAATGAATGAGTTATTTGAGAAAAAATGGCTATCTGCAATACTTTTAGAGATATTTAACATTTACTCATTTTGAGTAGGTGAGAAATTAGCTACAGGTCTCACACTTCACCAAGTGAAAGCTCTCCCAAAAGTAGATGAATGAGTTATTTGAGAAAAATTGGCTATCTGCAATACTTTTAGAGATAATTAGCATTTACTCATTTCGAGTAGGTGAGTAATTAGCTACGGGTCTGAAACTTCACCAAGTGAAAGCTCTTCCAAAAGTAGGTGAATGAGTTATTTGAGAAAAATTGGCTATCTGCAATACTTTTAGAGAGAATTCGCATTTACTCATTTTGAGTAGGTGAGTAATTAGCTATGGGTCTCAAACTTCACCATGTGAAAGCTCTTCCAAAAGTAGATGAATGAGTTATTTGAGAAAAATTGGCTATCTGCAATACTTTTAGAGATAATTAGCATTTACTCATTTTGAGTAGGCGAGTAATTAGCTACGGGTCTGAAACTTCACCAAGTGAAAGCTCTCCCAAAAGTAGGTGAATGAGTTATTTGAGAAAAATTGGCTATCTGCAATACTTTTAGAGAGCATTCGCATTTACTCATTTTGAGTAGGTGAGTAATTAGCTACGGGTCTGAAACTTCACCATGTGAAAGCTCTTCCAAAAGTAGATGAATGAGTTATTTGAGAAAAATTGGCTATCTGCAATACTTTTAGAGATAATTCGCATTTACTCATTTTGAGTAGGCGGGTAATTAGCTATGGGTCTGAAACTTCACCATGTGAAAGCTCTTCCAAAAGTAAATGAATGAGTTATTGAGAAAAATTGGCTATCTGCAATACTTTTCGAGATATTTAGCATTTACTCATTTTGAGTAGGTGAGAAATTTGCTACAGGTCTGACACTTCACCAAGTGAAAGCTCTCGCAAAAGTAGGTGAATGAGTTATTTGAGAAAAATTGGCTATCTTCTATACTTTTAGAGATAATTCGCATTTACTCATTTTGAGTAGGTGAGAAATTAGCTAGGGGTCTGAAACCTCACTAAGTGAAAGCTCTTCCAAAAGTATATGAATGAGTTATTTGAGAAAAATTGGCTATCTGCAATACTTTTAGACATAATTAGCATTTACTCATTTTGGGTAGGCGAGTAATTAGCTATGGGTCTGAAACTTCACCATGTGAAAGCTCTTCCAAAAGTAAATGAATGAGTTATTTGAGAAAAATTGGCTATCTGCAATACTTTTTGAGATATTTAGCATTTACTCATTTTGAGTAGGTGAGAAATTAGCTACAGGTCTGACACTTCACCAAGTGAAAGCTCTTCCAAAAGTAGATGAATGAGTTATTTGAGAAAAATTGGCTACCTGCAATACTTTTAGACATAATTAGCATTTACTCATTTTGGGTAGGTGAGTAATTAGCTATGGGTCTGAAACTTCACCATGTGAAAGCTCTTCCAAAAGTAGATGAAAGAGTTATTTGAGAAAAATTGGCTATCTGCAATACTTTTAGAGATAATTCGCATTTACTCATTTTGAGTAGGCGAGTAATTAGCTATGGGTCTGAAACTTCACCATGTGAAAGCTCTTCCAAAAGTAAATGAATGAGTTATTTGAGAAAAATTGGCTATCTGCAATACTTTTTGAGATATTTAGCATTTACTCATTTTGAGTAGGTGAGAAATTAGCTACAGGTCTGACACTTCACCAAGTGAAAGCTCTCGCAAAAGTAGGTGAATGAGTTATTTGAGAAAAATTGGCTATCTTCTATACTTTTAGAGATAATTCGCATTTACTCATTTTGAGTAGGTGAGAAATTAGCTAGGGGTCTGAAACCTCACTAAGTGAAAGCTCTTCCAAAAGTATATGAATGAGTTATTTGAGAAAAATTGGCTATCTGCAATACTTTTAGACATAATTAGCATTTACTCATTTGAGTAGGTGAGTAACTAGCTACGCATCTGAAACTTAACCAAGTGAAAGCTCTCCCAAAAGTAGGTGAATGAGTTATTTGAGAAAAATTGGCTACCTGCAATACTTTTAGAGATAATTCGCATTTACTCATTTTGAGGTGAGTAAGTAGGCCAAAGTTCACCAAACCATTTTCCCCTTAGCATAGGATACTCTAGTACTACCCTGTGGTTCAAAAATTTGCTCGAAATTTCTCTATCTCTTACAGTTTGAGAGATATTTCTGATTTTTCACTAAAAGTAGCAATAAAGTAGCCATTACTCACTTGTACATTGAGCAACAGTTGTGAAACTTAAATATGTTACAGTTCACAAAAAAGTACATGAACAACATATTTGAGAGAAATTGTGTAGCTGCAATACTTTTGAAGATATAAGCCATTTACTCATTATGGTTATCATTAAAAATTGAAAAAGTAGCTATTACTCACTTAGCTATGGAGATACACTTCCAAATTACTGACCATGTTGTAGCTGTGGAGAAAGTAGCTGAACATCATATTGGAACAAAATTGTGTAGCTGCAATACTTTTGAAGATATAAGCCATTTACTCATTGACAGTTAAAAGTCATATAATTATATTAGGTAAAAGCGCTATTACTCACTCAAAAGTAGGCCAAAGTTCACCAAACCTTTCCCCCCTTAGCAATAGGATACTCTAGTACTACCCTGTGGGTCAAAAATTTGCTCGAAATTGCTCTATATCTTACGGTTTGAGAGATATTTCTGATTTTTCACATTTTCACTAAAAGTAGCAATAAAGTAGCCATTACTCACTTGTACATCGAGCAACAGTTGTGAAACTTAAATATGTTACAGTTCACAAAAAAGTACATGAACAACATATTTGAGAGAAATTGTGTAGCTGCAATACTTTTGAAGATATAAGCCATTTACTCATTATGGTTATCATAAAAAATTGAAAAAGTAGCTATTACTCACTTAGCTATGGAGATACACTTCCAAATTACTGACCATGTTGTAGCTGTTGAGAAAGTAGCTGAACATCATATTGGAACAAAATTGTGTAGCTGCAATACTTATGAAGATATAAGCCATTTACTCATTGACAGTTATAAGTCATATAATTATATTAGGTAAAAGCGCTATTACTCACTCAAAAGTAGGCCAAAGTTCACCAAACTTTTTCCCCCTTAGCAATAGGATACTCTAGTACTACCCTGTGGGTCAAAAATTTGCTCGAAATTGCTCTATATCTTACAGTTTGAGAGATATTTCTGATTTTTCACATTTTCACTAAAAGTAGCAATAAAGTAGCCATTACTCACTTGTACATTGAGCAACAGTTGTGAAACTTAAATATGTTACAGGTCACAAAAAAAGTACATGAACAACATATTTGAGAGAAATTGTGTAGCTGCAATACTTTTGAAGATATAAGCCATTTACTCATTATGGTTATCATTAAAAATTGAAAAAGTAGCTATTACTCACTTAGCTATAGAGATACACTTCCAAACTACTGGCCATGTTGTAGCAGTGGAGAAAGTAGCTGAACAACATATTGGAACAAAATTGTGTAGCTGCAATACTTTTGAAGATATAAGCCATTTACTCATTATGGTTATCATTAAAAACTGAAAAAGTAGCTATTACTCACTTAGCTACGGAGATACACTTCCAAACTACTGACCATGTTGTAGCAGAGGAGAAAGTAGCCGAACAACATATTGGAACAAAATTGTGTAGCTGCAATACTTTTGAAGATATAAGCCATTTACTCATTATGGTTATCATTAAAAATTGAAAAAGTAGCTGTTACTCACTTAGCTATGGAGATACACTTGCAAACTACTGACCATGTTGTAGCTGTGGAGAAAGTAGCTGAACAACATATTGGAACAAAATTGTGTAGCTGCAATACTTTTGAAGATATAAGCCATTTACTCATTATGGTTATCATTAAAAATTGAAAAAGTAGCTATTACTCACTTAGCTATGGAGATACACTTGCAAACTACTGACCATGTTGTAGCTGTGGAGAAAGTAGCTGAACAACATATTGGAACAAAATTGTGTAGCTGCAATACTTATGAAGATATAAGCCATTTACTCATTATGGTTATAATTAAAAATTGACAAAGTAGCTATTACTCACTTAGCTATGGAGATACACTTCCAAACTACTGACCATGTTGTAGCTGTGGAGAAAGTAGCTGAACAACATATTAGAATAAAATACTGTAAATGCAATAGTTTCAGAGTTATAAGCCATATAATTATATTAGCTAAAATAGCTATTACTCACTCAAAAGTAGGCCAAAGTTCACCAAACCCCAAAAATATTGAAGAGCAAAAAAATTCATTAGGACTTGTGATTTACCAAAAATGTGTAACTGTAGTAGTTTCAGAGAAAACTGCGTGACACACGCACGTACACACGCACATGGTGCAAATTATGATCTCCCTCCGGCGAGCCGGGCGGGAGATAATATAGCATGACAAGAAGGTGTGTAAGAAATCATATTTATCACAATATTATGTATTCTGAAATGAAACCAGTCTTTATAATAGAAATAAAGTCCTCCGGTTCATACTCTATGACTGCAATAAAGGATGGAACTTCTGGCATAATGGACTCATGCTACCACATTTGTCCATTATTTCACTGGAAGTCCCATCCTTGACAGCGGTCACTGAATACTCACCCTTAGACTTTATTTCTACAGTTATTTCTATAAAGTATTTGGTTCTGGGTATGGTACATTGATAGTAACTTCTACTTATACCTGAAAGACACGATATTTTCTAATGTTGACTCCTCAACACTGGCTCAATTTCTAGGTGTGAAAGAAAAAAAACAGCCCCATGACACCCAGTTATAGTCCCACACAATATACAGCATATTGTAACTAGATTGGGCCAACTCGGCGCCAACATATCCCCAGACAGGTCATCACTCACGCCACAGGTTTTGATCGGGAATTTTTTAAAACATAATTACCCATTATTATATGAACTTCAGCACATCAATCTACTCTGTTTATATCTCCCCAAGGAAGATGGTGTATCCCCAGACGCCGAATACATACCTCAAATTATATTTTCAATCTTCCTGCAATGATAACTCTAAACCTATTTTCAAAGTATTTAAATGATTGATGATTGAATGTCCATTCTAAATTAATAATCCCAAAAGAGCATATCTGTTTCTATATTTGTTGACAAATAAAATATTATTTTTAACTCAACTCATCATATTTTTCAATCTTCCTTCAAAGTATTTAAATGATTGATGATTCAATGTCCATTCTAAAATTCATAATCCCAAAAGCGCATATCTGTTTCTATATTTGTTCAGAAATAAAATATTATTTAAAAAAAAATTATTTATATTATTATTTTATTATATTATTTTTAGAATTTGCAAATTGTTTTCAGTTATTCATTTCCTCTATACCTATATATGTGGTCCATATATATGCAACCTAAATATGTGACACAATCTCAGTTCTGACTCCCCTTTGTGTTATATGTAATGAAGCCCACCACCTCCCACCCCCACCCCTCTCCCCTTCTCCACACCTCTCTCACTATTACACAAGATCTGCAACCCCATTGAGTTCTTTGTTTCTCATCTGATATCACTAAATACCTTTGTTTATTTAGTGTCACTCAATATAGCTGGAGGTCCCAGAGGTGGGTGGGGGGAATCCGGGTGGGGGGTGTGGGTTGAGCATAAATGGTAAACAAACAATCTATATAAAAGGGGTACTCAAATACAAAAAGAATTGAGAATTTTAAGTATGTGATTATCAACTGAAATGAGTTCATAACTGTAGGAGCTGTGCCAAAATTAACTGAGGCAAGTTGAATAAAACTGGGCTAGTTGAGGGTTAAAAATCCCCTAGTTTTACTACATAAGGATATAATTTCATTAATATTGGGACTTAAAGCTCACTTAAAGTGTCCATTTTGTCTACTTGAATATGTTTAACCAGTTTCATTTTAAAAAGTGAAAAACTCAGCAAGCAGAGGTATAACACACAAAAATAAGTTCTTAAAAGACTAAGATAGCCATAACATTATTAACCCCTTAAAGACCTTATCTGTCGACTAGCAGTCGACAGCAATGTGTATTCTACAGTACCATGTCTGTCGGCTAGCAGTCGACACCCCCATATGATATGCCAGCTTTCCTTCAGCACTGTAGAATTAAACGTCTTGGTATACTGAAATACGCTATTTAAAATATTATGTACAAGGACGTTATGGACAACGTAAATCACTTGTGGTGTGTGTTTTAGCAACCTAAACTGTCTGTTGGCTCTTCATCCCGGATTTTCCTTCGGTATAGTAGAATACTGCTCCCTTGGTGGCGAAGAGGTTAATATTCAAAATTTAAATAGACAGGCATTTCCTTTTAAAAATTCAAAGATTTCAGCTCTATAACCCACATAGTTTGACAGTTACTGGGCTTTAAAGTGGCATAATATCCATAAATTGGGTTTCTGTGGGCATTTTACAATTGTTAAAGAGACCTTAGCAATTAAACTACAGATCTGAAACTTTTTGGGGGACATACATAACAAACAAAAATTATATATAATACAGTTTAAGACTTGTCACACTAAGCATTTCCAAATAACAGGGCAAAATACGGAAAAAATGTCAAACTAGAAATCGGCCGCCCTGTTGATAGTAGATGCGAATAGAAACAGGATAGCATAGAAGAACACACATTATCATGTGTAATGTCCACCCATGAACCTTTTGCCCAAATTGTACAGTAGTCTTACAAGACCCTGTTTCATTTGTAAAATATATCAATGATGCTTAAATATTTGTTAGTGTAGATGTAAATTATTTCAGCTTCATGCCTTTTTGCATTGGTTGGGTTGAAAATTTTGACGAAATCACTCTATCTGGCACGGTTAAGAAGATAGAAGCAAATTCCTGTTTTTTTATTTTTGGCAAAAATTTGAAAATTCAAAATGGCCGCCATTTTTGGGAAAAGGAAATTTTTTTGAAAATTGCCAAGAGTACATTTTTTAGATACCCTATGGGTCGAAAATTTCAACGAAATAACTCTATTTTGCACGGTTAAGGCCAGTTTGTGTTTTTCCATTTTGGGCAAAAATTCGAAAATTCAAAATGGCTGTCATTTTTGGGGAGGGGAAAATTTTTTGAAAATTGCAAAGATTACATTCCTTAGATACCCTGTGGGTCGAAAATTTCGACGAAATCACTCTATCTCGCACGGTTAAGGAGATAGAAGCAAATTAGTGTTTTGCCATTTTTGGCAAAAATTCGAAAATTCAAAATGGCCGCCATATTTGGGGAGGGGAAATTTTTTTAAAAATTGCCAAGAGTACAATGCTCAGATACCCTGTGGGTCGAAAATTTTGACGAAATCGCTCTATCTGGCACGGTTAAGGAGATAGAAGGAAATTTGTGTTTTGCCATTTTTGGCAAAAATTCGAAAATTCAAAATGGCCGCCATTTTTTGGGGAGGGGAAAATTTTTGGAAAATTGCAAAGATTGCATTCCTTAGATACCCTGTGGGTCGAAAATTTCGACGAAATTGCTCTATCTCGCACGGTTAAGGAGATAGAAGCAAATTAGTGTTTTGCCATTTTTGGCAAAAATTCGAAAATTCAAAATGGCCGCCATTTTTGGGGAGGGGAAAATTTTGTAAAAATTACCAAGAGCACAATGGTCAGATACCCTGTGGGTCAAAAATTTTGACGAAATCGCGCTATCTGGCACGGTTAAGGAGATAGAAGCAAATTTGTGTTTTGCCATTTTTGGCAAAAATTCGAAAATTCAAAATGGCCGCCATTTTTGGGGAGGGGAAAATTTTTGGAAAATTGCAAAGATTGCATTCCTTAGATACCCTGTGGGTCGAAAATTTCGACGAAATCACTCTATCTCGCATGGTTAAGGAGATAGAAGCAAATTAGTGTTTTGCCATTTTTGGCAAAAATTCGAAAGTTCATATGGCCGCCATTTTTGGGGAGGGGAAAATTTTTTAAAAATTACCAAGAGTACAATGCTCAGATACCCTGTGGGTCGAAAATTTTGACGAAATCGCTCTATCTGGCACGGTTAAGGAGATAGGAGGAAATTTGTGTTTTGCCATTTTTGGCAAAAATTCGAAAATTCAAAATGGCCGCCATTTTTGGGGAGGGGAAAATTTTTGGAAAATTGCAAAGATTGCATTCCTTAGATACCCTGTGGGTCGAAAATTTTGACGAAATCGCTCTATCTGGCACGGTTAAGGAGATAGAAGCAAATTTGTGTTTTGCCATTTTTGGCAAAAATTCGAAAATTCAAAATGGCCGCCATTTTTGGGGAGGGGAAAATTTTTGGAAAATTACCAAGAGTACAATGCTCAGATACCCTGTGGGTCGAAAATTTTGACGAAATCGCTCTATCTCGCACGGTTAAGGAGATAGAAGGAAATTTGTGTTTTGCCATTTTTGGCAAAAATTCGAAAATTCAAAATGGCCGCCATTTTTGGGGAGGGGAAAATTTTTGGAAAATTGCAAAGATTACATTCCTTAGATACCCTGTGGGTCGAAAATTTCGACGAAATCGCTCTATCTCGCACGGTTAAGGAGATAGAAGCAAATTAGTGTTTTGTCATTTTTGGCAAAAATTCGAAAATTCAAAATGGCCGCCATTTTTGGGGAGGGGAAAATTTTGTAAAAATTACCAAGAGCACAATGCTCAGATACCCTGTGGGTCGAAAATTTTGACAAAATCGCTCTATCTGGCACGGTTAAGGAGATAGAAGCAAATTTGTGTTTTGCCATTTTTGGCAAAAATTCGAAAATTCAAAATGGCCGCCATTTTTGGGGAGGGGAAAATTTTTTAAAAATTACCAAGAGTACAATGCTCAGATGCCCTGTGGGTCGAAAATTTTGACGAAATCGCTCTATCTCGGACGGTTAAGGAGATAGAAGCAGATTGGTGTTTTGCCATTTTTGGCAAAAATTCGAAAATTCAAAATGGCCGCCATTTTTGGGGAGGGGAAAATTTTTTGAAAATTGCAAAGATTGCATTCCTTAGATACCCTGTGGGTCGAAAATTTCGACGAAATCGCTCTATCTCGCACGGTTAAGGAGATAGAAGGAAATTTGTGTTTTGCCATTTTTGGCAAAAATTCGAAAATTCAAAATGGCCGCCATTTTTGGGGAGGGGAAAATTTTTGGAAAATTACCAAGAGCACAATGCTCAGATACCCTGTGGGTCGAAAATTTCGACGAAATCGCGCTATCTCGCACGGTTAAGGAGATAGAAGCAAATTAGTGTTTTGCCATTTTTGGCAAAAATTCGAAAATTCAAAATGGCCGCCATTTTTGGGGAGGGGAAATTTTTTTAAAAATTGCCAAGAGTACAATGCTCAGATACCCTGTGGGTCGAAAATTTTGACGAAATCGCTCTATCTGGCACGGTTAAGGAGATAGAAGGAAATTTGTGTTTTGCCATTTTTGGCAAAAATTCGAAAATTCAAAATGGCCGCCATTTTTTGGGGAGGGGAAAATTTTTGGAAAATTGCAAAGATTGCATTCCTTAGTTACCCTGTGGGTCGAAAATTTCGACGAAATCGCTCTATCTCGCACGGTTAAGGAGATAGAAGCAAATTTGTGTTTTGCCATTTTTGGCAAAAATTCGAAAATTCAAAATGGCCGCCATTTTTGGGGAGGGGAAAATTTTGTAAAAATTACCAAGTGCACAATGCTCAGATACCCTGTGGGTCGAAAATTTTGACGAAATCGCTCTATCTGGCACGGTTAAGGAGACAGAAGCAAATTTGTGTTTTGCCATTTTTGGCAAAAATTCGAAAATTCAAAATGGCCGCCATTTTTGGGGAGGGGAAAATTTTTTGAAAATTGCAAAAATTGCATTCCTTAGATACCCTGTGGGTCGAAAATTTCGACGAAATCACTCTATCTCGCACGGTTAAGGAGATAGAAGCAAATTAGTGTTTTGCCATTTTTGGCAAAAATTCGAAAATTCAAAATGGCCGCCATTTTTGGGGAGGGGAAAATTTTTGGAAAAATTACCAAGAGCACAATGCTCAGATACCCTGTGGGTCAAAAATTTTGACGAAATCGCTCTATCTGGCACGGTTAAGGAGATAGAAGCAAATTTGTGTTTTGCCATTTTTGGCAAAAATTCGAAAATTCAAAATGGCCGCCATTTTTGGGGAGGGGAAAATTTTTGGAAAATTGCAAAGATTACATTCCTTAGATACCCTGTGGGTCGAAAATTTCGACGAAATCACTCTATCTCGCACGGTTAAGGAGATAGAAGCAAATTAGTGTTTTGCCATTTTTGGCAAAAATTCGAAAGTTCAAATGGCCGCCATTTTTGGGGAGGGGAAAATTTTTGGAAAATTACCAAGAGTACAATGCTCAGATACCCTGTGGGTCGAAAATTTTGACGAAATCGCTCTATCTGGCACGGTTAAGGAGATAGGAGGAAATTTGTGTTTTGCCATTTTTGGCAAAAATTCGAAAATTCAAAATGGCCGCCATTTTTGGGGAGGGGAAAATTTTTGGAAAATTGCAAAGATTGCATTCCTTAGATACCCTGTGGGTCGAAAATTTTGACGAAATCGCTCTATCTGGCACGGTTAAGGAGATAGAAGCAAATTTGTGTTTTGCCATTTTTGGCAAAAATTCGAAAATTCAAAATGGCTGCCATTTTTGGGGAGGGGAAAATTTTTGGAAAATTGCAAAGATTGCATTCCTTAGATACCCTGTGGGTCGAAAATTTCGACGAAATCGCTCTATCTCGCACGGTTAAGGAGATAGAAGCAAATTAGTGTTTTGCCATTTTTGGCAAAAATTCGAAAATTCAAAATGGCCGCCATTTTTGGGGAGGGGAAAATTTTTGGAAAATTACCAAGAGCACAATGCTCAGATACCCTGTGGGTCGAAAATTTCGACGAAATCGCGCTATCTCGCACGGTTAAGGAGATAGAAGCAAATTAGTGTTTTGTCATTTTTGGCAAAAATTCGAAAATTCAAAATGGCCGCCATTTTTGGGGAGGGGAAAATTTTGTAAAAATTACCAAGAGCACAATGCTCAGATACCCTGTGGGTCGAAAATTTTGACAAAATCGCTCTATCTGGCACGGTTAAGGAGATAGAAGCAAATTTGTGTTTTGCCATTTTTGGCAAAAATTCGAAAATTCAAAATGGCCGCCATTTTTGGGGAGGGGAAAATTTTTTAAAAATTACCAAGAGTACAATGCTCAGATGCCCTGTGGGTCAAAAATTTTGACGAAATCGCTCTATCTCGCACGGTTAAGGAGATAGAAGCAGATTGGTGTTTTGCCATTTTTGGCAAAAATTCGAAAATTCAAAATGGCCGCCATTTTTGGGGAGGGGAAAATTTTTGGAAAATTACCAAGAGCACAATGCTCAGATACCCTGTGGGTCGAAAATTTCGACGAAATCGCGCTATCTCGCACGGTTAAGGAGATAGAAGCAAATTTGTGTTTTGCCATTTTTGGCAAAAATTCGAAAATTCAAAATGGCCGCCATTTTTGGGGAGGGGAAAATTTTTTTAAAACTAGAAATCGGCCGCCCTGTTGATAGTAGATGCGAATAGAAACAGGATAGCATAGAAGAACACACATTATCATGTGTAATGTCCACCCATGAACCTTTTGCCCAAATTGTACAGTAGTCTTACAAGACCCTGTTTCATTTGTAAAATATATCAATGATGCTTAAATATTTGTTAGTGTAGATGTAAATTATTTCAGCTTCATGCCTTTTTGCATTGGTTGGGTTGAAAATTTTGACGAAATCACTCTATCTGGCACGGTTAAGAAGATAGAAGCAAATTCCTGTTTTTCTATTTTTGGCAAAAATTTGAAAATTCAAAATGGCCGCCATTTTTGGGAAAAGGAAAATTTTTTGAAAATTGCCAAGAGTACATTTTTTAGATACCCTATGGGTCGAAAATTTCAACGAAATAACTCTATTTTGCACGGTTAAGGCCAGTTTGTGTTTTTCCATTTTGGGCAAAAATTCGAAAATTCAAAATGGCTGCCATTTTTGGGGAGGGGAAAATTTTTTGAAAATTGCAAAGATTACATTCCTTAGATACCCTGTGGGTTGAAAATTTCGACGAAATCGCTCTATCTCGCATGGTTAAGGAGATAGAAGCAAATTTGTGTTTTGCCATTTTTGACAAAAATTTGAAAATTTGAAATGGCCGCCATTTTAGGGGACGGGAAATTTTTTTTTAAATTGCCAAGAATACAATGCTGAAATACCTGTGGGTCGAAAATTTTGATGAAATCGATCTATCTCGCACGGTTAAGGAGATAGAAGCAAATTTGTGTTTTGCCATTTTTGGCAAAAATTCGAAAATTCAAAATGGCCGCCATTTTTGGGGAGGGGAAAATTTTTCGGAAAATTGCAAAGATTGCATTTCTTCGATACCCTGTGGGTCGAAAATTTCGACGAAATCGCTCTATCTCGCACGGTTAAGGAGATAGAAGCAAATTTGTGTTTTGCCATTTTTGGCAAAAATTCGAAAATTCAAAATGGCTGCCATTTTTGGGGAGGGGAAAATTTTTTGGAAAATTGCAAAGATTGCATTCCTTAGATACCCTGTGGGTCGAAAATTTCGACGAAATCGCTCTATCTCGCACGGTTAAGGAGATAGAAGCAAATTTGTGTTTTGCCATTTTTGGCAAAAATTCGAAAATTCAAAATGGCTGCCATTTTTGGGGAGGGGAAAATTTGTTGGAAAATTGCAAAGATTGCATTCCTTAGATACCCTGTGGGTCGAAAATTTCGACGAAATCGCTCTATCTCGCACGGTTAAGGAGATAGAAGCAAATTTGTGTTTTACCATTTTTGGCAAAAATTCGAAAATTCAAAATGGCCGCCATTTTTGGGGAGGGGAAAATTTTTTGAAAATTGCAAAGATTGCATTCCTTAGATACCCTGTGGGTCGAAAATTTCGACGAAATCACTCTATCTCGCACGGTTAAGGAGATAGAAGCAAATTAGTGTTTTGCCATTTTTGGCAAAAATTCGAAAATTCAAATGGCCGCCATTTTTGGGGAGGGAAAATTTTTTAAAAATTACCAAGAGTACAATGCTCAGATACCCTGTGGGTCGAAAATTTTGACGAAATCGCTCTATCTGGCACGGTTAAGGAGATAGGAGGAAATTTGTGTTTTGCCATTTTTGGCAAAAATTCGAAAATTCAAAATGGCCGCCATTTTTGGGGAGGGGAAAATTTTTTTTAAATTACCAAGAGTACAATGCTCAGATACCCTGTGAGTCGAAAATTTTGACGAAATCGCTCTATCTCGCACGGTTAAGGAGATAGAAGCAAATTTGTGTTTTGCCATTTTTGGCAAAAATTCGAAAATTCAAAATGGCCGCCATTTTTGGGGAGGGGAAAATTTTTGGAAAATTGCAAAGATTGCATTCCTTAGATACCCTGTGGGTCGAAAATTTCGACGAAATCGCTCTATCTCGCACGGTTAAGGAGATAGAAGCAAATTAGTGTTTTGCCATTTTTGGCAAAAATTCGAAAATTCAAAATGGCCGCCATTTTTGGGGAGGGGAAAATTTTTGGAAAATTACCAAGAGCACAATGCTCAGATACCCTGTGGGTCGAAAATTTCGACGAAATCGCTCTATCTCGCACGGTTAAGGAGATAGAAGCAAATTAGTGTTTTGTCATTTTTGGCAAAAATTCGAAAATTCAAAATGGCCGCCATTTTTGGGGAGGGGAAAATTTTGTAAAAATTACCAAGAGCACAATGCTCAGATACCCTGTGGGTCGAAAATTTTGACGAAATCGCTCTATCTGGCACGGTTAAGGAGATAGGAGGAAATTTGTGTTTTGCCATTTTTGGCAAAAATTCGAAAATTCAAAATGGCCGCCATTTTTGGGGAGGGGAAAATTTTTAAAAAATTACCAAGAGTACAATGCTCAGATGTCCTGTGGGTCGAAAATTTTGACGAAATCGCTCTATCTCACACGGTTAAGGAGATAGAAGCAGATTGGTGTTTTGCCATTTTTGGCAAAAATTCGAAAATTCAAAATGGCCGCCATTTTTGGGGAGGGGAAAATTTTTTGAAAATTGCAAAGATTGCATTCCTTAGATACCCTGTGGGTCGAAAATTTCGACGAAATCGCTCTATCTCGCACGGTTAAGGAGATAGAAGGAAATTTGTGTTTTGCCATTTTTGGCAAAAATTCGAAAATTCAAAATGGCCGCCATTTTTGGGGAGGGGAAAATTTTTGGAAAATTGCAAAGATTGCATTCCTTAGATACCCTGTGGGTCGAAAATTTCGACGAAATCACTCTATCTCGCACGGTTAAGGAGATAGAAGCAAATTAGTGTTTTGCCATTTTTGGCAAAAATTCGAAAATTCAAATTGGCCGCCATATTTGGGGAGGGGAAATTTTTTTAAAAATTGCCAAGAGTACAATGCTCAGATACCCTGTGGGTCGAAAATTTTGACGAAATCGCTCTATCTGGCACGGTTAAGGAGACAGAAGGAAATTTGTGTTTTGCCATTTTTGGCAAAAATTCGAAAATTCAAAATGGCCGCCATTTTTTGGGGAGGGGAAAATTTTTGGAAAATTGCAAAGATTGCATTCCTTAGTTACCCTGTGGGTCGAAAATTTCGACGAAATCGCTCTATCTCGCACGGTTAAGGAGATAGAAGCAAATTAGTGTTTTGCCATTTTTGGCAAAAATTCGAAAATTCAAATGGCCGCCATTTTTGGGGAGGGAAAATTTTTTAAAAATTACCAAGAGTACAATGCTCAGATACCCTGTGGGTCGAAAATTTTGACGAAATCGCTCTATCTGGCACGGTTAAGGAGATAGGAGGAAATTTGTGTTTTGCCATTTTTGGCAAAAATTCGAAAATTCAAAATGGCCGCCATTTTTGGGGAGGGGAAAATTTTTTTTAAATTACCAAGAGTACAATGCTCAGATACCCTGTGAGTCGAAAATTTTGACGAAATCGCTCTATCTCGCACGGTTAAGGAGATAGAAGCAAATTTGTGTTTTGCCATTTTTGGCAAAAATTCGAAAATTCAAAATGGCCGCCATTTTTGGGGAGGGGAAAATTTTTGGAAAATTGCAAAGATTGCATTCCTTAGATACCCTGTGGGTCGAAAATTTCGACGAAATCGCTCTATCTCGCACGGTTAAGGAGATAGAAGCAAATTAGTGTTTTGCCATTTTTGGCAAAAATTCGAAAATTCAAAATGGCCGCCATTTTTGGGGAGGGGAAAATTTTTGGAAAATTACCAAGAGCACAATGCTCAGATACCCTGTGGGTCGAAAATTTCGACGAAATCGCTCTATCTCGCACGGTTAAGGAGATAGAAGCAAATTAGTGTTTTGTCATTTTTGGCAAAAATTCGAAAATTCAAAATGGCCGCCATTTTTGGGGAGGGGAAAATTTTGTAAAAATTACCAAGAGCACAATGCTCAGATACCCTGTGGGTCGAAAATTTTGACGAAATCGCTCTATCTGGCACGGTTAAGGAGATAGGAGGAAATTTGTGTTTTGCCATTTTTGGCAAAAATTCGAAAATTCAAAATGGCCGCCATTTTTGGGGAGGGGAAAATTTTTTAAAAATTACCAAGAGTACAATGCTCAGATGTCCTGTGGGTCGAAAATTTTGACGAAATCGCTCTATCTCACACGGTTAAGGAGATAGAAGCAGATTGGTGTTTTGCCATTTTTGGCAAAAATTCGAAAATTCAAAATGGCCGCCATTTTTGGGGAGGGGAAAATTTTTTGAAAATTGCAAAGATTGCATTCCTTAGATACCCTGTGGGTCGAAAATTTCGACGAAATCGCTCTATCTCGCACGGTTAAGGAGATAGAAGGAAATTTGTGTTTTGCCATTTTTGGCAAAAATTCGAAAATTCAAAATGGCCGCCATTTTTGGGGAGGGGAAAATTTTTGGAAAATTGCAAAGATTGCATTCCTTAGATACCCTGTGGGTCGAAAATTTCGACGAAATCACTCTATCTCGCACGGTTAAGGAGATAGAAGCAAATTAGTGTTTTGCCATTTTTGGCAAAAATTCGAAAATTCAAATTGGCCGCCATATTTGGGGAGGGGAAATTTTTTTAAAAATTGCCAAGAGTACAATGCTCAGATACCCTGTGGGTCGAAAATTTTGACGAAATCGCTCTATCTGGCACGGTTAAGGAGACAGAAGGAAATTTGTGTTTTGCCATTTTTGGCAAAAATTCGAAAATTCAAAATGGCCGCCATTTTTTGGGGAGGGGAAAATTTTTGGAAAATTGCAAAGATTGCATTCCTTAGTTACCCTGTGGGTCGAAAATTTCGACGAAATCGCTCTATCTCGCACGGTTAAGGAGATAGAAGCAAATTAGTGTTTTGCCATTTTTGGCAAAAATTCGAAAATTCAAAATGGCCGCCATTTTTGGGGAGGGGAAAATTTTTGGAAAATTGCAAAGAGTACAATGCTCAGATACCCTGTGGGTCGAAAATTTTGACGAAATCGCTCTATCTGGCACGGTTAAGGAGATAGGAGGAAATTTGTGTTTTGCCATTTTTGGCAAAAATTCGAAAATTCAAAATGGCCGCCATTTTTGGGGAGGGGAAAATTTTTGGAAAATTGCAAAGATTGCATTCCTTAGATACCCTGTGGGTCGAAAATTTTGACGAAATCGCTCTATCTGGCACGGTTAAGGAGATAGAAGCAAATTTGTGTTTTGCCATTTTTGGCAAAAATTCGAAAATTCAAAATGGCCGCCATTTTTGGGGAGGGGAAAATTTTTTTTAAATTACCAAGAGTACAATGCTCAGATACCCTGTGGGTCGAAAATTTTGACGAAATCGCTCTATCTGGCACGGTTAAGGAGATAGAAGCAAATTTGTGTTTTGCCATTTTTGGCAAAAATTCGAAAATTCAAAATGGCCGCCATTTTTGGGGAGGGGAAAATTTTTGGAAAATTGCAAAGATTGCATTCCTTAGATACCCTGTGGGTCGAAAATTTCGACGAAATCGCTCTATCTCGCACGGTTAAGGAGATAGAAGCAAATTAGTGTTTTGCCATTTTTGGCAAAAATTCGAAAATTCAAAATGGCCGCCATTTTTGGGGAGGGGAAAATTTTTGGAAAATTACCAAGAGCACAGTGCTCAGATACCCTGTGGGTCGAAAATTTCGACGAAATCGCTCTATCTCGCACGGTTAAGGAGATAGAAGCAAATTAGTGTTTTGTCATTTTTGGCAAAAATTCGAAAATTCAAAATGGCCGCCATTTTTGGGGAGGGGAAAATTTTTTAAAAATTACCAAGAGTACAATGCTCAGATGCCCTGTGGGTCAAAAATTTTGACGAAATCGCTCTATCTCGCACGGTTAAGGAGATAGAAGCAGATTGGTGTTTTGCCATTTTTGGCAAAAATTCGAAAATTCAAAATGGCCGCCATTTTTGGGGAGGGGAAAATTTTTGGAAAATTACCAAGAGCACAATGCTCAGATACCCTGTGGGTCGAAAATTTCGACGAAATCGCGCTATCTCGCACGGTTAAGGAGATAGAAGCAAATTTGTGTTTTGCCATTTTTGGCAAAAATTCGAAAATTCAAAATGGCCGCCATTTTTGGGGAGGGGAAAATTTTTTTAAAACTAGAAATCGGCCGCCCTGTTGATAGTAGATGCGAATAGAAACAGGATAGCATAGAAGAACACACATTATCATGTGTAATGTCCACCCATGAACCTTTTGCCCAAATTGTACAGTAGTCTTACAAGACCCTGTTTCATTTGTAAAATATATCAATGATGCTTAAATATTTGTTAGTGTAGATGTAAATTATTTCAGCTTCATGCCTTTTTGCATTGGTTGGGTTGAAAATTTTGACGAAATCACTCTATCTGGCACGGTTAAGAAGATAGAAGCAAATTCCTGTTTTTCTATTTTTGGCAAAAATTTGAAAATTCAAAATGGCCGCCATTTTTGGGAAAAGGAAAATTTTTTGAAAATTGCCAAGAGTACATTTTTTAGATACCCTATGGGTCGAAAATTTCAACGAAATAACTCTATTTTGCACGGTTAAGGCCAGTTTGTGTTTTTCCATTTTGGGCAAAAATTCGAAAATTCAAAATGGCTGCCATTTTTGGGGAGGGGAAAATTTTTTGAAAATTGCAAAGATTACATTCCTTAGATACCCTGTGGGTTGAAAATTTCGACGAAATCGCTCTATCTCGCATGGTTAAGGAGATAGAAGCAAATTTGTGTTTTGCCATTTTTGACAAAAATTTGAAAATTTGAAATGGCCGCCATTTTAGGGGACGGGAAATTTTTTTTTAAATTGCCAAGAATACAATGCTGAAATACCTGTGGGTCGAAAATTTTGATGAAATCGATCTATCTCGCACGGTTAAGGAGATAGAAGCAAATTTGTGTTTTGCCATTTTTGGCAAAAATTCGAAAATTCAAAATGGCCGCCATTTTTGGGGAGGGGAAAATTTTTCGGAAAATTGCAAAGATTGCATTTCTTCGATACCCTGTGGGTCGAAAATTTCGACGAAATCGCTCTATCTCGCACGGTTAAGGAGATAGAAGCAAATTTGTGTTTTGCCATTTTTGGCAAAAATTCGAAAATTCAAAATGGCTGCCATTTTTGGGGAGGGGAAAATTTTTTGGAAAATTGCAAAGATTGCATTCCTTAGATACCCTGTGGGTCGAAAATTTCGACGAAATCGCTCTATCTCGCACGGTTAAGGAGATAGAAGCAAATTTGTGTTTTGCCATTTTTGGCAAAAATTCGAAAATTCAAAATGGCTGCCATTTTTGGGGAGGGGAAAATTTGTTGGAAAATTGCAAAGATTGCATTCCTTAGATACCCTGTGGGTCGAAAATTTCGACGAAATCGCTCTATCTCGCACGGTTAAGGAGATAGAAGCAAATTTGTGTTTTACCATTTTTGGCAAAAATTCGAAAATTCAAAATGGCCGCCATTTTTGGGGAGGGGAAAATTTTTTGAAAATTGCAAAGATTGCATTCCTTAGATACCCTGTGGGTCGAAAATTTCGACGAAATCACTCTATCTCGCACGGTTAAGGAGATAGAAGCAAATTAGTGTTTTGCCATTTTTGGCAAAAATTCGAAAATTCAAATGGCCGCCATTTTTGGGGAGGGAAAATTTTTTAAAAATTACCAAGAGTACAATGCTCAGATACCCTGTGGGTCGAAAATTTTGACGAAATCGCTCTATCTGGCACGGTTAAGGAGATAGGAGGAAATTTGTGTTTTGCCATTTTTGGCAAAAATTCGAAAATTCAAAATGGCCGCCATTTTTGGGGAGGGGAAAATTTTTTTTAAATTACCAAGAGTACAATGCTCAGATACCCTGTGAGTCGAAAATTTTGACGAAATCGCTCTATCTCGCACGGTTAAGGAGATAGAAGCAAATTTGTGTTTTGCCATTTTTGGCAAAAATTCGAAAATTCAAAATGGCCGCCATTTTTGGGGAGGGGAAAATTTTTGGAAAATTGCAAAGATTGCATTCCTTAGATACCCTGTGGGTCGAAAATTTCGACGAAATCGCTCTATCTCGCACGGTTAAGGAGATAGAAGCAAATTAGTGTTTTGCCATTTTTGGCAAAAATTCGAAAATTCAAAATGGCCGCCATTTTTGGGGAGGGGAAAATTTTTGGAAAATTACCAAGAGCACAATGCTCAGATACCCTGTGGGTCGAAAATTTCGACGAAATCGCTCTATCTCGCACGGTTAAGGAGATAGAAGCAAATTAGTGTTTTGTCATTTTTGGCAAAAATTCGAAAATTCAAAATGGCCGCCATTTTTGGGGAGGGGAAAATTTTGTAAAAATTACCAAGAGCACAATGCTCAGATACCCTGTGGGTCGAAAATTTTGACGAAATCGCTCTATCTGGCACGGTTAAGGAGATAGGAGGAAATTTGTGTTTTGCCATTTTTGGCAAAAATTCGAAAATTCAAAATGGCCGCCATTTTTGGGGAGGGGAAAATTTTTTAAAAATTACCAAGAGTACAATGCTCAGATGTCCTGTGGGTCGAAAATTTTGACGAAATCGCTCTATCTCACACGGTTAAGGAGATAGAAGCAGATTGGTGTTTTGCCATTTTTGGCAAAAATTCGAAAATTCAAAATGGCCGCCATTTTTGGGGAGGGGAAAATTTTTTGAAAATTGCAAAGATTGCATTCCTTAGATACCCTGTGGGTCGAAAATTTCGACGAAATCGCTCTATCTCGCACGGTTAAGGAGATAGAAGGAAATTTGTGTTTTGCCATTTTTGGCAAAAATTCGAAAATTCAAAATGGCCGCCATTTTTGGGGAGGGGAAAATTTTTGGAAAATTGCAAAGATTGCATTCCTTAGATACCCTGTGGGTCGAAAATTTCGACGAAATCACTCTATCTCGCACGGTTAAGGAGATAGAAGCAAATTAGTGTTTTGCCATTTTTGGCAAAAATTCGAAAATTCAAATTGGCCGCCATATTTGGGGAGGGGAAATTTTTTTAAAAATTGCCAAGAGTACAATGCTCAGATACCCTGTGGGTCGAAAATTTTGACGAAATCGCTCTATCTGGCACGGTTAAGGAGACAGAAGGAAATTTGTGTTTTGCCATTTTTGGCAAAAATTCGAAAATTCAAAATGGCCGCCATTTTTTGGGGAGGGGAAAATTTTTGGAAAATTGCAAAGATTGCATTCCTTAGTTACCCTGTGGGTCGAAAATTTCGACGAAATCGCTCTATCTCGCACGGTTAAGGAGATAGAAGCAAATTAGTGTTTTGCCATTTTTGGCAAAAATTCGAAAATTCAAAATGGCCGCCATTTTTGGGGAGGGGAAAATTTTTGGAAAATTGCAAAGAGTACAATGCTCAGATACCCTGTGGGTCGAAAATTTTGACGAAATCGCTCTATCTGGCACGGTTAAGGAGATAGGAGGAAATTTGTGTTTTGCCATTTTTGGCAAAAATTCGAAAATTCAAAATGGCCGCCATTTTTGGGGAGGGGAAAATTTTTGGAAAATTGCAAAGATTGCATTCCTTAGATACCCTGTGGGTCGAAAATTTTGACGAAATCGCTCTATCTGGCACGGTTAAGGAGATAGAAGCAAATTTGTGTTTTGCCATTTTTGGCAAAAATTCGAAAATTCAAAATGGCCGCCATTTTTGGGGAGGGGAAAATTTTTTTTAAATTACCAAGAGTACAATGCTCAGATACCCTGTGGGTCGAAAATTTTGACGAAATCGCTCTATCTGGCACGGTTAAGGAGATAGAAGCAAATTTGTGTTTTGCCATTTTTGGCAAAAATTCGAAAATTCAAAATGGCCGCCATTTTTGGGGAGGGGAAAATTTTTGGAAAATTGCAAAGATTGCATTCCTTAGATACCCTGTGGGTCGAAAATTTCGACGAAATCGCTCTATCTCGCACGGTTAAGGAGATAGAAGCAAATTAGTGTTTTGCCATTTTTGGCAAAAATTCGAAAATTCAAAATGGCCGCCATTTTTGGGGAGGGGAAAATTTTTGGAAAATTACCAAGAGCACAGTGCTCAGATACCCTGTGGGTCGAAAATTTCGACGAAATCGCTCTATCTCGCACGGTTAAGGAGATAGAAGCAAATTAGTGTTTTGTCATTTTTGGCAAAAATTCGAAAATTCAAAATGGCCGCCATTTTTGGGGAGGGGAAAATTTTGTAAAAATTACCAAGAGCACAATGCTCAGATACCCTGTGGGTCGAAAATTTTGACAAAATCGCTCTATCTGGCACGGTTAAGGAGATAGAAGCAAATTTGTGTTTTGCCATTTTTGGCAAAAATTCGAAAATTCAAAATGGCCGCCATTTTTGGGGAGGGGAAAATTTTTTAAAAATTACCAAGAGTACAATGCTCAGATACCCTGTGGGTCGAAAATTTTGACGAAATCGCTCTATCTGGCACGGTTAAGGAGATAGAAGCAAATTTGTGTTTTGCCATTTTTGGCAAAAATTCGAAAATTCAAAATGGCCGCCATTTTTGGGGAGGGGAAAATTTTTGGAAAATTGCAAAGATTGCATTCCTTAGATACCCTGTGGGTCGAAAATTTCGACGAAATCGCTCTATCTCGCACGGTTAAGGAGATAGAAGCAAATTAGTGTTTTGCCATTTTTGGCAAAAATTCGAAAATTCAAAATGGCCGCCATTTTTGGGGAGGGGAAAATTTTTGGAAAATTACCAAGAGCACAGTGCTCAGATACCCTGTGGGTCGAAAATTTCGACGAAATCGCTCTATCTCGCACGGTTAAGGAGATAGAAGCAAATTAGTGTTTTGTCATTTTTGGCAAAAATTCGAAAATTCAAAATGGCCGCCATTTTTGGGGAGGGGAAAATTTTGTAAAAATTACCAAGAGCACAATGCTCAGATACCCTGTGGGTCGAAAATTTTGACAAAATCGCTCTATCTGGCACGGTTAAGGAGATAGAAGCAAATTTGTGTTTTGCCATTTTTGGCAAAAATTCGAAAATTCAAAATGGCCGCCATTTTTGGGGAGGGGAAAATTTTTTAAAAATTACCAAGAGTACAATGCTCAGATGCCCTGTGGGTCGAAAATTTTGACGAAATCGCTCTATCTCGCACGGTTAAGGAGATAGAAGCAAATTGGTGTTTTGCCATTTTTGCCAAAAATTCGAAAATTCAAAATGGCCGCCATTTTTGGGGAGGGGAAAATTTTTTGAAAATTGCAAAGATTGCATTCCTTAGATACCCTGTGGGTCGAAAATTTCGACGAAATCGCTCTATCTCGCACGGTTAAGGAGATAGAAGCAAATTAGTGTTTTGTCATTTTTGGCAAAAATTCGAAAATTCAAAATGGCCGCCATTTTTGGGGAGGGGAAAATTTTGTAAAAATTACCAAGAGCACAATGCTCAGATACCCTGTGGGTCGAAAATTTTGACAAAATCGCTCTATCTGGCACGGTTAAGGAGATAGAAGCAAATTTGTGTTTTGCCATTTTTGGCAAAAATTCGAAAATTCAAAATGGCCGCCATTTTTGGGGAGGGGAAAATTTTTTAAAAATTACCAAGAGTACAATGCTCAGATGCCCTGTGGGTCGAAAATTTTGACGAAATCGCTCTATCTCGCACGGTTAAGGAGATAGAAGCAGATTGGTGTTTTGCCATTTTTGCCAAAAATTCGAAAATTCAAAATGGCCGCCATTTTTGGGGAGGGGAAAATTTTTTGAAAATTGCAAAGATTGCATTCCTTAGATACCCTGTGGGTCGAAAATTTCGACGAAATCGCTCTATCTCGCACGGTTAAGGAGATAGAAGCAAATTTGTGTTTTGCCATTTTTGGCAAAAATTCGAAAATTCAAAATGGCCGCCATTTTTGGGGAGGGGAAAATTTTTTAAAAATTACCAAGAGTACAATGCTCAGATGCCCTGTGGGTCGAAAATTTTGACGAAATCGCTCTATCTCGCACGGTTAAGGAGATAGAAGCAGATTGGTGTTTTGCCATTTTTGCCAAAAATTCGAAAATTCAAAATGGCCGCCATTTTTGGGGAGGGGAAAATTTTTTGAAAATTGCAAAGATTGCATTCCTTAGATACCCTGTGGGTCGAAAATTTCGACGAAATCGCTCTATCTCGCACGGTTAAGGAGATAGAAGCAAATTTGTGTTTTGCCATTTTTGGCAAAAATTCGAAAATTCAAAATGGCCGCCATTTTTGGGGAGGGGAAAATTTTTTGAAAATTGCAAAGATTGCATTCCTTAGATACCCTGTGGGTCGAAAATTTCGACGAAATCGCTCTATCTCGCACGGTTAAGGAGATAGAAGCAAATTTGTGTTTTGCCATTTTTGGCAAAAATTCGAAAATTCAAAATGGCCGCCATTTTTGGGGAGGGGAAAATTTTGTAAAAATTACCAAGAGCACAATGCTCAGATACCCTGTAGGTCGAAAATTTTGACGAAATCGCTCTATCTGGCACGGTTAAGGAGATAGAAGCAAATTTGTGTTTTGCCATTTTTGGCAAAAATTCGAAAATTCAAAATGGCCGCCATTTTTGGGGAGGGGAAAATTTTTTGAAAATTGCAAAAATTGCATTCCTTAGATACCCTGTGGGTCGAAAATTTCGACGAAATCACTCTATCTCGCACGGTTAAGGAGATAGAAGCAAATTAGTGTTTTGCCATTTTTGGCAAAAATTCGAAAATTCAAAATGGCCGCCATTTTTGGGGAGGGGAAAATTTTTGGAAAAATTACCAAAAGCACAATGCTCAGATACCCTGTGGGTCAAAAATTTTGACGAAATCGCTCTATCTGGCACGGTTAAGGAGATAGAAGCAAATTTGTGTTTTGCCATTTTTGGCAAAAATTCGAAAATTCAAAATGGCCGCCATTTTTGGGGAGGGGAAAATTTTTTTAAAATTACCAAGAGTACAATGCTCAGATACCCTGTGGGTCGAAAATTTTGACGAAATCGCTCTATCTCGCACGGTTAAGGAGATAGAAGCAGATTGGTGTTTTGCCATTTTTGGCAAAAATTCGAAAATTCAAAATGGCCGCCATTTTTGGGGAGGGGAAAATTTTTTTGAAAATTGCAAAGATTGCATTCTTTAGATACCCTGTGGGTCGAAAATTTCGACGAAATCGCTCTATCTCGCACGGTTAAGGAGATAGAAGCAAATTTGTGTTTTGCCATTTTTGGCAAAAATTCGAAAATTCAAAATGGCCGCCATTTTTGGGGAGGGGAAAATTTTTTGAAAATTGCAAATATTACATTCCTTAAATACCCTGTGGGTCGAAAATTTCGACGAAATCGCTCTATCTCACACGGTTTCTGAGATATTAGCAAATTACTCAAAAGTAGTACTGAAAATACACAATGAAGTACCTAAATGGCTATTACTCATGTACTGACAAAGCTATCAGTCCCAAATGCAATACCAAGCGAGCTATGGACATAACAATCTTGTATTCAAAATTGTAGTAAAATATCTTTAATTATTTTGGCTTAAATGCACGGAAACCAATGGGTACTGAAAATAGCTGTACTTAAGTATTACTCAGTAAGCAAAAGAGGTACAACAGCCAAAAGCAATCCCAAGCAAGCTACTGACCCAATAAGCCTGCATACCAAATTTGGTGACAATAGCTCTAATACTTTTCCTTTAAATGAGCGGAAACCATGCGTGACGCCGGACATCGGACGCCGGACGCCGGACATCGGACATCGGACGGCGAAAAAAGCAAAAATAATATATCCACCCCCCAGGGGGGTGGACATAATTACCAAGAGTACAATGCTCAGATGCCCTGTGGGTCAAAAATTTTGACGAAATCGCTCTATCTCACACGGTTAAGGAGATAGAAGCAGATTGGTGTTTTGCCATTTTTGGCAAAAATTCGAAAATTCAAAATGGCCGCCATTTTTGGGGAGGGGAAAATTTTTTGAAAATTGCAAAGATTGCATTCCTTAGATACCCTGTGGGTCGAAAATTTCGACGAAATCGCTCTATCTCGCACGGTTAAGGAGATAGAAGGAAATTTGTTTTGCCATTTTTGGCAAAAATTCGAAAATTCAAAATGGCCGCCATTTTTGGGGAGGGGAAAATTTTTGGAAAATTGCAAAGATTGCATTCCTCAGATACCCTGTGGGTCGAAAATTTCGACGAAATCACTCTATCTCGCACGGTTAAGGAGATAGAAGCAAATTAGTGTTTTGCCATTTTTGGCAAAAATTCGAAAATTCAAAATGGCCGCCATTTTTGGGGAGGGGAAATTTTTTTAAAAATTGCCAAGAGTACAATGCTCAGATACCCTGTGGGTCGAAAATTTTGACGAAATCGCTCTATCTGGCACGGTTAAGGAGATAGAAGGAAATTTGTGTTTTGCCATTTTTGGCAAAAATTCGAAAATTCAAAATGGCCGCCATTTTTTGGGGAGGGGAAAATTTTTGGAAAATTGCAAAGATTGCATTCCTTAGTTACCCTGTGGGTCGAAAATTTCGACGAAATCGCTCTATCTCGCACGGTTAAGGAGATAGAAGCAAATTTGTGTTTTGCCATTTTTGGCAAAAATTCGAAAATTCAAAATGGCCGCCATTTTTGGGGAGGGGAAAATTTTTGGAAAATTGCAAAGATTACATTCCTTAGATACCCTGTGGGTCGAAAATTTCGACGAAATCGCTCTATCTCGCACGGTTAAGGAGATAGAAGCAAATTAGTGTTTTGCCATTTTTGGCAAAAATTCGAAAATTCAAAATGGCCGCCATTTTTGGGGAGGGGAAATTTTTTTAAAAATTGCCAAGAGTACAATGCTCAGATACCCTGTGGGTCGAAAATTTTGACGAAATCGCTCTATCTGGCACGGTTAAGGAGATAGAAGGAAATTTGTGTTTTGCCATTTTTGGCAAAAATTCGAAAATTCAAAATGGCCGCCATTTTTTGGGGAGGGGAAAATTTTTGGAAAATTGCAAAGATTGCATTCCTTAGTTACCCTGTGGGTCGAAAATTTCGACGAAATCGCTCTATCTCGCACGGTTAAGGAGATAGAAGCAAATTTGTGTTTTGCCATTTTTGGCAAAAATTCGAAAATTCAAAATGGCCGCCATTTTTGGGGAGGGGAAAATTTTTGGAAAATTGCAAAGATTACATTCCTTAGATACCCTGTGGGTCGAAAATTTCGACGAAATCGCTCTATCTCGCACGGTTAAGGAGATAGAAGCAAATTAGTGTTTTGCCATTTTTGGCAAAAATTCGAAAATTCAAAATGGCCGCCATTTTTGGGGAGGGGAAAATTTTGTAAAAATTACCAAGAGCACAATGCTCAGATACCCTGTGGGTCGAAAATTTTGACGAAATCGCTCTATCTGGCACGGTTAAGGAGATAGAAGCAAATTTGTGTTTTGCCATTTTTGGCAAAAATTCGAAAATTCAAAATGGCCGCCATTTTTGGGGAGGGGAAAATTTTTTGAAAATTGCAAAAATTGCATTCCTTAGATACTCTGTGGGTCGAAAATTTCGACGAAATCACTCTATCTCGCACGGTTAAGGAGATAGAAGCAAATTAGTGTTTTGCCATTTTTGGCAAAAATTCGAAAATTCAAAATGGCCGCCATTTTTGGGGAGGGGAAAATTTTTGGAAAAATTACCAAGAGCACAATGCTCAGATGCCCTGTGGGTCAAAAATTTTGACGAAATCGCTCTATCTGGCACGGTTAAGGAGATAGAAGCAAATTTGTGTTTTGCCATTTTTGGCAAAAATTCGAAAATTCAAAATGGCCGCCATTTTTGGGGAGGGGAAAATTTTTTTAAAATTACCAAGAGTACAATGCTCAGATACCCTGTGGGTCGAAAATTTTGACGAAATCGCTCTATCTCGCACGGTTAAGGAGATAGAAGCAAATTAGTGTTTTGCCATTTTTGGCAAAAATTCGAAAATTCAAAATGGCCGCCATTTTTGGGGAGGGGAAAATTTTTTGAAAATTGCAAATATTACATTCCTTAAATACCCTGTGGGTCGAAAATTTCGACGAAATCGCTCTATCTCACACGGTTTCTGAGATATTAGCAAATTACTCAAAAGTAGTACTGAAAATACACAATGAAGTACCTAAATGGCTATTACTCATGTACTGACAAAGCTATCAGTCCCAAATGCAATACCAAGCGAGCTATGGACATAACAATCTTGTATTCAAAATTGTAGTAAAATATCTTTAATTATTTTGGCTTAAATGCACGGAAACCAATGGGTACTGAAAATAGCTGTACTTAAGTATTACTCAGTAAGCAAAAGAGGTACAACAGCCAAAAGCAATCCCAAGCAAGCTACTGACCCAATAAGCCTGCATACCAAATTTGGTGACAATAGCTCTAATACTTTTCCTTTAAATGAGCGGAAACCATGCGTGACGCCGGACATCGGACGCCGGACGCCGGACGCCGGACATCGGACGGCGAAAAAAGCAAAAATAATATATCCACCCCCCAGGGGGGTGGACATAAAAAGGCACTTGGGCGAGTGTCTATGGCCCTCATACACAGGTTAAATGTCTACTAAAAACCTTGATTTTCGGCATATGTAAAAAGGACATAATAATGCATTCCCAGATGGGATTTCAGCTCCATCAATCACATAGTTTAACAGTTACAGGGCTTAAAGGTGGTAAAAAGTCCAAATATTGGGTCATTGTGGGCCTTTTAGAGATCTCGATGTGGCTTTCAAATTAAAGCTTCAGACTTAAAATTTGTTACATACTAAGATTACACATAGAATATGTATCTAATAAAGTTTGAAACTTCTCAGACTTACCATTTCCAAGTTACAGAGCAAAATATGTGAAAAATGTCTTAAAAGGGTCACTCAGGTGGGTGTTTAAGGTCCTCATACACAGGTTAAATGTCTACTTGAAGCCTTGATTTTTGGCACATGTAAAAAAAACATAATAATGTATTCCCAGATGAGATTTCAGCTCTATCAGTCACATAGTTTAACAGTCACAGGCCTTAAAATTGGCAAAAAGTCCAAATACTGGGTCTTTATGGGGCCTTCTAGAGACCTAAATGTGGCCTTCAAATTAAAGCTTCAGACTTAAAATTTGTCACATACTAAGATTACACATAGAATATGCATCTAATACAGTTTGAAACTTCTTAGACTTACCATTTCCAAGTTACTGGGAAAAATATGTGAAAAATGTCTAAAAATGCTCACTCGGGTGGGGATTTATGGTCCTCATACACAGGTTAAATGTCTTCTTAAAGCCTTAATTTTTGGCACATATAAAGATAACATACTAATATCTTCTCAGATAGGATTTGAGCTCTATCAGTCACATAGTTTGACAGTCACAGGGCTTAAAAGTAGCAAAAAGTCCAAATATTGGGTCTTTGGGAGCCTTTTAGAGACCTCAATTTGACCTTCAAAATTAAAGCTTCAGACTTAAAATCTGTTACATACTAAGATTACACACAGAATATATATCTAATACAGTTTGAAACTTCTCAGACTTACCATTTCCAAGTTACAGGGAAAAAGATGTGAAAAATGTCTTATAAGGGTCACTCGGGTGGGTGTTTATGGTCCTGATACACAGGTTAACTGTCTATTAAAGGCCTAAATGTTGGGGCACATATAAGAAAACACATAGATATATTCCCAGATGATATTTAACTTAGATGAGAGACATAGTTTGAAAGCTACAGTGCTTGAAAGTGGCAAAAAGTGCATAAATTGGGTCTCTGTGGGCACTTTTGAGACCTTAAGTCGACCCCTTTGGGTAAACCTACAGCCCTAAAATTTTCTACAGACAAGGATTACATATCAAAGTTATACCTAGCGCAGTTTGAGACTCATCAGAATTATCACTTCCAAATTATAGGGCAAAATATGTGTAAAGTATAGCAAAAAATCCCTAAGTGGGGGTATTTATGGGCCTCAAACACAATTTTCTCCTCAACTTAAAGTCATGATTTTCGGCACATGTACTAAGAACATATTAATGTGTTGTCAGGTAAAATTTCAGCCAGCTGAGCATCATAGTTTGTGACCTACAGGGCTCTAAGTGGCCAAAAGTGCAATTTCTGACCTTAAGGTGGCCATAAGTTCTTTTTTACTGGGAGTTTAAGGTCACCTTAAAATAGGGATCTTCCTTTGGGCACCCTTAACATGTGTACCAAGTTTGAAAAAAAAATATTAATTTGTTTTTGAGTTATCGCGTCCACAAGGAAATTTCTACGGCGGCGGCGGCGGCGGCGCGACGGACCTGAATCCAATATATCCCCGACTTTCGTCTGGGGATATAATTAGGACTGCGAAAGGTTACTCGAGCCTCGATAGATGAGTCAGTTTTTCTAGTACTCAAGTTCATTTTAGCTACTAAATTACCGACAACGTATTGTATTATCGCTCTTGAAATAAAATGTTTGTGTAAAATATGCTACACTTCTGCATTTCTGCCACATAATTTCAATTAAAGTTGTGGTTTTGGCTTAAAAATCCATATTGCATAATACCTGATTAAATAGAAAACGTTTTTCTTTAAAAGTTTCATTACCTACTATTTGTTTACAGAAGACTTCTATTGGTGGGTACTAAATCTCGCGATTATTCGAATTCGGGTCAGTTGTCAGAGTGTGGGTAGTTGGGGCTGTTTTTGAGCACCTGTCCCAACCCTATATGTAATGCATTTTCTTGGTTACAGCTTTTACTGACTGACACTGGTCTGGGTTATAGAGAAACTTCTGTTACCGATTAGTCTACTTGTGAGTATTTCTGTTACAGATGGCCCCAGTTCTCGGCGTAGATAGTTGGTTGGTATTCTGCCTGCAGCTGCCGCTTTTTGTCTGTAGTCAACCTAAAAAAATAAAATACTAACAAAAATGAGAAATGGAAAAAAAAAATCCGGTTTGATAAAATCTTTCATTTTAATCTTTTATTTTAAAGCTGAGGACAAGAAATATCTCTGTGGTACTGGACTTGGCAATGGCTATGGATAGATGATTTTTTAATTTGATTTTGGTGTTGCACCTCAGAGTCTGCTTGGCAGAGATTAAGTGTCATAAAAGTACAGAATAGAATAGAATCAAAAATACAAATAATCCCCTGCCATTGAAAATCCTTGGCTTTGGCTGTATATGTTTTGAAATATGCTAAACTTATGAACTTTTAGTGAAGGATAATCAGTGAAAATTAAATAAAATATGAACAGAAATTCCTTTAACAATCTGGACTCTGTGTTTTGTTTAAAAGGGTTGGCCTTTATTCATAATTTATGTGTTTTTTATGTTAGGGGGTGGAGAATACAGTGAATAGGAGCATATCACAGACAACTTTGGTAATACATGCAATTTCTTTCAAAAATATAAGATTTTTTTACTGAAATGTCCACAGACAAAGAATACATATAAAAATTTTATCTAGTGCAGTTTAAGACTCATCAGAATTACCATTTCCAAATTACAGGGCAAAATATGTGAAAAATGTGGAACAAAATGCCTCAGTAATAATAAGTATGGTCTTTATGGTCCTCAAACACAATTTTAACCTCAACAAAAAGTCTTCATTTTTGGCATATGTAAGAACACATCAATGCATTCCTAGGTAAAATTTTAGCCAGATGAGCCACACAGCTTTTTACCCAGAGGGCATTAGGTGGCCAAAGGTCAAATTTCTGACCATTAGGTGGCCATAACTTTTTTTTTATTGGGAGTTTAAGGTCACCTTGAATAGGGTTCCTCTCCTGACCCAAATACATGTGTGTACCAACAACGCAAGTCCAAATGTAGTACAACAGATGTGAAACAAGTATATCCAAGACTTTTGTCTGACGAGATAAACCCATTAGCTTTTTCACACACAGTGAGAGGGCATACACACATGCATATATATTTCTTTGCATTAAATGTCTACACAAGGATAGGAAAACTGCCCACCAGAAAAAAAGAACCTATCTGCTAAACTGATGGCTATGAAAGGTACCCATCAGCTACTTGATGCTGATCAGAAAAAGTACCGAAAAGTTAAATTACATGGATTTCCATTTTAAGTAGAATTAAACATTTGGTCCTTAGAAGACATTTCCCATTGAAACTAGACATTGCATCTCGACGCAGTGTATCCCCGGACGGGACATGGTTGAAGCTTGAATGTGTCGGGCTTGAGCCTTTTTCCTGGAGCACCAGGTCAGGATTCTCCATAGCAGGCCATAAAGAGGACCCGACTTACTCCCCCCCCTCCTTAAATAGGCAACCACCATGGTGTTGTCTGTAGCTATGGTAGCAATAAGGTTCAAGCAGAGGTCTTGGTTCCAGATACTTTATGTTTAACTTGCTTCTGGAAGGGATCAGGTTCCCCTTGCAGTGTGTTCCCTAAGTGAGCACTCGCCCTTCTTGATGCATCTGTAAGGATTTGCAGAGCATATTTAATTAGGTGTAATGGTTGACCTTGAAGCACATTTGTCATCCTAAAACCACCATTTTAGATGGGGTGGAGTGAACTGGGATCACCTTTTCTAGTGAGTCTGGTACCCTTCAGCTGTTCTTCAAGTGCCACTGTATCGGCCTCATGTGGAGGCGACCTAGGTGGACTTGCTTCTGTATGGGTGTCAGTAACCCACACAACCCCACTGTGGAAAACACTAATAGCCATTTATGAGAACTGTGACCCCTGGTCTGATTAACAGATAAATTTACCATTGCTTGATTTGTGAAAACCGGCAAATGGGTTATAATCTTGAGGGTAAGGCTGAGTTTGGAAACTCAAGCCCCTGGTGTCAGCTGACACTGCTCACAGGCTGGGTAAAAGGCAAGCTGGGTGGCCAGTCTAGGAGGGTGGATCACTGTATCTCACTGGAACCTGTAAGAAAAACTTGATGAACCTCCACAGTAACTGATACAGCAGACTTCTTGCTGGCAGCAGGCTGACCAATCCGGTTGAGTTCGGCATCTCACCAGGACCAATAACTGGCTGGTGTGGGGTCTGATAAGATAAGTCTGACAGGTAGTTGGTCAAATCTTGTTGGGAAAGTCTTCTTATCTATAGTCACTTTCGACCAGCTAGGAGGTCCTGACAGTAGGCTGGCTGACTGGTTTGTTAAGTTGAGACAATCATGTCACCAAGACAAATGACTGGTGTAAGAATTTCTCTGTAACCAATTTTCTTCAGGCAGTAACTGGTTGGTCTAACACTTTAGACCAGCTAGGAGGTCCTGACAGTAGGCTGGCTGACTGGTCTGGTAGGTTCAGACAAGTCATTTCATCAAGACCAATGACTGGTATAAGAATTTCTCTGTGACCAATTTCCTCGGGCAGTAACTGGTTGATCTGAGACAGCCACTTGGACCCTTAAAAGGCTACTGCTGGTCCGTGAGCCAGTCCTGTGGACCTACCCAGTACCAGGACCTAACCGGCTATAGGTGAAGCAATCCTCTGTAACCAGTTCCTGTTGGCTCCATAGTTCTGCAAAAACTCATTGGAGCTGGCAGAACTGGGCGAATTACACTACATTTCAGCAGGGGTAGGCTTATATGAAACAACTGCCTTCTTCCTAGTGGTTCATCACGAGCGGCGATATCGCAGATTCACCGGTGATGAAAAAAATGGACGATAATCGAGGATTAATGATCATCCGCAATGCATCTCACAAACATATTCAACCATTAACTTTAGCTTATTTTCGAAGGGATTTAATAAAAATATGGTGAAATATTCATCTAATTTCTACTTTTATGTGGTTTACTTTTTATTGCTTCAAATATCCACCATATTAACAACTGACAGCACAAATGAAACATAAAATCTATTTTATTTCAGTATTAGTTGTCAATGCACATTATTTAAAGAGCAAATTTAGGTTTAATTTGTGAAACGAGGACACCGCGATATCGCTCACTGTTTTGTTCACAGTATCGAGACCTCATTTACCCAGAAGATGACACCACTACTTCTTCCTGCCCATAACTGTGGAATCAGCAAATTTTCTCTGTAACAAACAATCCTCTGTAACCAGTAAGTCTGGATACTGGTAGTCCATCATGTACTCAACCTCCAAAGCCATTTTCAATAGTTTCCATGCAATATAGTCAGCAATAAGTGTGAAAATATCTCCAAAAAGGCCAAAAATGGCCTCGGTCAGGTACTTTGGATGACCCGTGGATGACCTTCAATCAAGAGCTTCAATGTCAAATTTCTTCCTGTATATGAGAACTGGGCCAAAATGTGAAAAAATGGGCAAAATCTGACCTTTAACAGGCCACCAGTGACCTTGAAATTGAAGGTCAAGGTCACAAAACAATAGCGTTCGTGGCATTACCCATATATATCCACATACCAAATTTGAAAGGTCTAACTAAAATCTTTTTTAAGTTATTGCCTCCAAAAGGAAATCTCTGCGGCAGCGTGACCGTACTGAATCCAAAGTATCCCCGACTTTTGTCCGGGGATACAATTTACTCTGTTACCCAGAGTTCTTGGTTCAGCGGAAGTTCCTTTAGATTCCATTGAGACTGTATATAAGAGGGTTGATCTGTACATAAAAACAGGTTTTCATCCATAGATACTCACTGTGAGTGGTAAAAATGAGGCAGGTGCGTTTCTGGGCTTTGATACCACAGCAACCATGACTGATGTGTCTCCCAGCTGTAAAAATCAATGAGAATCCTCATAATTGTATTGTAACATTATGCATAGGCAATACATAAATACAAGGCATGTATAAAAATTACACACAGTAGAAGATTTATTATCCCAAAAAGTTGGGTAAAAGATATTTATTTTGATAACTGAAGGTTCATAAAATAAATGAGGCTCTTTGGTCTCTATGATCTTGCTACATTATTTGATTAGATCGATCAATTTTCAGTGTCCCAATTATTTCTTGCTTCATGTTTCAAGTGTATCTTTCATTTTAAAAACTTCACATTATCAAAATAAAATTGGAAACTAATTGGTACTGACAAGTTTGGTTCAAAACCTAATCTTACGTGTGTTTTTAATAAAATATTAAAAGGATTTATTGGTTTATAAGTCATCACTTAATGTATATCCAGATTCCGGATATAAGTAAAATAATCCAAGTACTTTCATACTATAATCCTCGATGATGCCTGATAAAACATTATGTAAAGACATGATAGAAATCTATGTTTTCTTGGAAAGAAAAGATACTGCATGTGCAAACAATTTTGTCAGAACTAAAACATCTATTCTTCAGCATTGGTTAGGTTATTCAAGTTAAATATTTTGCTATTTATTATTCATGTGTTAGATTCAAAAGAAAATGCAAGGAATTCTGATGGTACAGTCTCCAATTTTCATCCATTAGTTTCTCCAGATAAACACACAAGACCCAAACTTAGCAATTATAATGGGCCACATCACTATCTGTAGATGAAGTCATGATGATGTGATTTGGAGATACATAGCTGGTATGTGTAGACACATAATTACATGGAATGTAATCCTGTCCAAAAAGAGTTTCAATCCCTATGTATGTTGCTGTTAACATGTCCTACCCAGTACTGCACTTTGCCACCTTGGTGCAAATTTCCAGTTTTCATAATGATTGAAAATAATTTAATGTTAGCACAATATGACACTGCGACACTTGGAAAAACTAGAAAAATCACCAGGTCCTATTCTGGCATTTCTTAGGTATCACTTCCATAAATCTTTAAGAAATAAAATATTTTATGATGTAGTAATAGTTTTAATTAAATACCTTTGCCACAGCACAGCCATCTGTAAATCTAGCTAACTTTCCACATCTTAATTCCAATGTTCTGTAAAGTAATTGTTTATGTTACAAACAGTTATCCATTCTTCAATGCTTGACTTATCTGAAAGTTGAACTAGTAATTCATAAATTTACAATAACTTAATTTACTGAAGTAAACAAAATTCAATACAAATCATGTACATATAAGGAGAAAATCTGGACAAAACTTAAAGACCCAAAAATTTTGTAGTACACTCACAAACTGTACAAAGTACCACTGAAAACTAGACCTAGAACTTGATCTTTCATTGTTACAGCTGGTGAGCAATTCGTCAAGTTGTGGACAAGTCTCTTTCGTTACACAAGTGAACACTGTGCCTACCAGTCAATGCTTTCCTTATAATTTGATAGAACTTAGAAGTCAACAAAAAATGCCAATATATGTGCACAAATTGGGCATCCACACTTAGTATGCAGCTGATAGTGAATGAGTTAATTTGTACTTGAAGCCCATGAGTATAACAAACAACATAAAGTGTGACATTTTTATATGAAAACAGCATGTAAATATATTAAAACAGAAGAAATTAGAGTCTTCTGCCATTGTTCTGATATCTTTTTACCAGAATCTGGACATTTCTGCCCACTTTAAAGTCGACCCCTTCAATCTTTGCCCATTACAAAATAGACCCTTTTGTTTGTGTCACTGATCTTCAAGTAGTATTTCTATTTATAAAATATTGTTGGGAACTTGGGAAACCCCATGGAATTTTGTCACCCCATATTTTATGCACATAATTGAATATGAATGAGTTGTACAAGTGCAAGAATTTGAAGTATTTGATCTTCAACTAAATAGACATTTCCACTAGCGAGTGGAATCGCCTCAATTTTTATTGGTCGATTATTCGTCCATTTTTCCGACCGATGATCGACTCATAATCGACTTTTTTACTCCACTGTCATAAAACACTTTCCGGGATAAAGTGTATTTCAATCCGGTAAGAATAACGGTGTTTCCGACATATAGAAGCTACCAAAAGTACCCACTTCCGGTAAATATGGCGGCAGTTGTAAACAAACTCAAAATTCACGAGAAATCTGTTAATTTATTGAAGGAAAGTTCTGGAAACTACCCAAAATATAAAAAATATGTGGATATGGAGACACACAAAGAAGGGTGAGATTTAATCAATTTCTAGAAGTTGTCAGTGACTGAATGCAATTGTGCCATGACACCGACGATTGATCAAACGTTGGTCTAATCGTCCACCCACTAATTTCCACATAAAATACTTCAAAGCGACTCCTGTCATGACCTTGTGGGTTTATGTTTTTGTCTAAAGACACAGCATAGCAAATAGAATACATTCATAATGCCATCAAATATTGCTAATAAGTTATCTGCAAGTTGTGATGTATAAATAAAATCTTTGGAAATCCTATGAAATTGACAAATTTGAAGACTTTGTTCTGGAAGCAGGAGCTATCGTTTGGAAACCCCACAGAATTCTGTGACCTCGTATATTTCCTACACAATTGTCAAGTGAATATACCACTAATAAATTAACTGAGCTGCCATAACTTTTTAGTGTGATGCTGTGACTTTAGGCAGAATATTAAAACAACTACTGTACTGTAGTGGTGGTGGACCAATTCATGCCTGGGTACCAGTTCACGCCCACCCCGGAATTTATCCAAAACAATCACAGTTAAACAATATATTACAAATGTAAATGATCAATTTGATGATTATCTATGATGTATTACAGTAAACATCTTCTCTATGAAAAATTACAAAATCTTCAAGAAAATTGGGGTGGGCCTGAATTGGTACCCGGGCGCGAATTGGTCCACCACCACTATGCCTTGACAGAAGTGATTTCGAAAATACTTCATCTTCAAGCAGTATTTCTGTTTATAAAATATAAAATACTTTTGGGCCCAAGTATAGATGAATATCAGTGAATTGAAGGGGGCAAAATTATAGCGGGCCAAGTTTGTAGGGGGCTTGGCAAACCGAACGAACTGGGCACGGTCGTGAAAGGAGAAAGCATGTGGGCGATAAAATAATATTTTATGCTCTGACCCATTTCCCACTTTGACACGTTCCGGTTTAGGTACTGGTTCTTTCCATGGATTATGTACTACACAGTACGATCTGTATTTTATGTGCTTTGAGGCATTTAAACTAAGTAATCTTTGAAAGTTATGTAATCTTAAAACCATGCTGACAACTGAATTTTTTTTTTTTAGAGTTTTAATTTTTCTCAGCCGACGATAATAAAATTATCAACAGTAACAATAATGGATATAGAAAAATAAAATTCATGAAACTCAATCGAACTACATCACTGTAGATACTGCAAAGTGATCCTGTTTATCTCACTTCACTGCTGTAAATTTACACATTCCCCCTTTCTTGTGTTTCAACAAATATTAAAGCTAACATATGCAAGTTGTATGTTTAAAATATTTAACAAAAATAAAAAAAGGCTTATTATAGCTTATTATTCCTATGCATTTAAAAGTCATTCTCATGATCTATGGCTAAAAGTATAACTTCTGATGATGCATATAGTCAAAAGAACTTTCCTGGACTTTTAAAACTCTGTTGTTTTAAACCACAAAAAATCTTCTGATACATTTGATGAAACATGTTCAGAAGGTAGTCAAGATAATAGGCCCTAGCTGATTTCTTTATGGTAAATTTGTGAAACAGAATGAAATATAAACTAAAATTTAGCCAAATTCTTACTTCAGTGTTGTAAACTTAATTTGTATTTGTATATGTAGAAACATTTAGGTACAAGGTTAACAATTTTATTCCTGGATGGTGTAATTATTTCGATTTACATGCAATTCGCTGTCATAGGAAGTCGCTAACGGAAACTCGCTGACACATCTCGCTGACAAGAAATATGTACGTGTGTATATATACATGTTAGGAAATGCCAGGGGAAATCCGTGACCTCATATCCTCTCATGAATATTAATGACTTGGGTGCTATGGCTGTGAGTTCTGCAGTTTAAAGTATTTAATCTTCGTCGAGACGTCCATATTATAAAATATTGTTAGGAAATGCCAGGTGAAATCCGTGACCTCATATCTTCTCATGAATATTAATGACTTGGGTGCTATGGCCGTGAGTTCTGTAGTTTAAAGTCTTCATTTATGCTTCCATTTTATAAAATATTGTTAGGAAACTACAGGGGAAATCCGTGACCTCATACCTTCTCATGAATATTAATAACCTGGGTTCTATGGCTGTGAGTTCTGGAGTTTAACCGTCTGTATAACCTGCCATATCTAATTTGCATATTGTCAGTGAGTTGTGTCAGTGAGTTAGTGTCAGCAACTTCCCGTGTCAGCGAGTTGCACGTACACCATTATTTTTAGTTCAATAATAGTACCAAATATGTAAAAAATAACTCAGGATGGCTGCACATCCAGTAACTAGTTTCCATGCAGTTTAGCCGAGGTAGACGAATAGGGTTTAAAAGGATGATGACTGAAAATATAAGGAATCGTGTTTTTTTTTCCACTTTGTTTTCATTTATTTAAACCTACTTTAAAAAACTATAACTTTTTATCATCTGTTCACCACTGTGTTCATTAGAATGAACTGAACTTAACCATAGTGTAGTTGCTTTTATCATGATGCAACATACACTTAAACTATTACTCACAAACAAAGTCTCACCTGTGTAAATTTATTGAAATTAAAGTGGCAGAATTTTCACCCAATAATTATGCCCAAAGGGACATTTTTGATGTCATAACATTTCACTAAAATACAATCTCAGAATAACGAATATTTAGAAAGTTAAGATTTCAAGTTAACTGCTTCAACAAAAAATACCTTTATTTATTGCTACTAGTAACCAAAATATAGAGTTGTGAATACACCTTTGATGGTGGCCCAGCCATATTTAAATATTTACAATTTAGATATTCCATTAAGACTGTTTTCATGCTGGAATAAAAGTTATAAACTTGGTTCAATTTTAGTTAAAGCATCAGAACTAAAATAGTCATAAGAAAGTGAATAGATTACATTATCAATGTACATTTTCCTCTCATATTGCACTTGCCATCCATTTCTTTCCCAAAACAGTATACAGACATCTTACTTGATGAACCTTAATTTATTTTAAACACAGCTTTATAAACCAATTTTATAGATATAATGTAGAAAAGTTTAAAATCTGATTAAAACATCACAGGTTCTCAAATGAGATATGTAACCTTTTAATGTGAAAGAAATAAAAGTATTTGGAAACTATTGCCGTAGAATCTAAGTCAGAGACTATCCAGTCATGGTTAGTGTGTGAGACTGACAAAAGTGATGTCATTTCCCCTTCTTGCCAGTTGTGTGTGGAGAGAGGTATTGTTTATCAAACAGGAGGTAAAAAGCCATGTATTACATATAACAGAGCCTGCTGGGAGGTGTTTTTCAAATATATTTTGAAGTTAATTTCTTTGCCTATCTCCTTTAAGTGATTGCTCCAGTTATAACGCCTGGAGGCAGAATCGTGATGCTCTTGCGATTTATTACTACTGTCAACAGCGCAGTTGCATGCACATAATTGTATGACAAATTATTCTTTTTAGTTGTATCACCGGGCTTTTCCCCTTTTTCAAATTTAATATGGTTTTAAGTCCCCATATTGATCTTCTCTGCTGCCTAAACTGGTCATGACCATTCGGCTCTATTTGAGGAGGATTAGTCATTCTGACTATCCAGAGTTGGAAGATAGGTAATATCACAAGAAATATAAGATGTGTTATGCAAGGGATGAATTGCGACTTAGTGAAGATAAGTTATGTCACCCAGTTGTATAATGATCAAAAGAACACAGAGGAATCAACACTTTTCTTGTACTATGACTAATTGTAGGGAGGGAGTGGGATACTGATCAAATTTATTTCACTTTCTGATCTGCATCACCAGTATTTCTACTAGAAATGTGTATTTTGTAGTATCAGTTATAAGGATTTTTTTTACTATTGAGGTAACTCTTGGAATACATACTGTTGAAAATACTGTCAAATAAAGAAAACCAGGAGAAAGATGGCAACTGCCAAGAATAACACTCAAAGTGTGAGCTGGAACTTCCCTTATTGTCATCCAAGATATCCAGAAGGCTGAGAAACGGGAAGCTCAGATCCAGGAAACTGAGATTCAGGCAGGGGTTGAGACCCAGAAAGAGACAGTAGCAATGGATAGAAGGGGAATGGGACTGTATAGGATGCTGACATTCTTACATTATCCAAAAGAAAAAGGAAAAAGAAATATGAAGACTGTGTACCTTACTAACATGAATATGCTGTTGTGGAGTTTTTGCAGGATCATGTTTATCTACCTAACAAGAGTGATTCACTGTTCATGGTCATAAAGAAAAAAAGACATGTTGTGTGGGACTTTTATGAGAAAGTAAACCTTGACCCCAATAGGTAGGTGTAGGCAAATCAACCATTAAAATTAACCCACAGCAGGTCTAGCAAAGAACCAACAGACGTGACACAGAGGCAACTGGGTGACATAACTTTGTGGATCACTGTGACATTTTACTTCTTGTGGATCACTGTGACATTTTACTTCTTGAAATCACAGATCCTGTTGCACATTAACCAAAAGGCTTAATTCAGAAAATGCACTGTTGCAACATCATCGCCAATCACATAATTCTTGAAGTAGTCCATCAGGATGTCCCTTTCTCGTTTAACTGTTGAATGTTTAACTTTCATTGTCATCTCCAATGCGTCCTTCATGGGTGCTTCTTATGTAGGTCTGGATGGTCTGCTGCTATAGTCTCTATCTCTCACTATCGTGCAATCATATTGTGTAGAATTACACATTATTTTCTCTGGATATTCTGTACTTATATTAATTATTCCTTAATTTCTACTTCTCTCATTGAGAAGGGTTTCATAAACCATTTCTTCGGTGCAAAAGCATCATACTCAGCATAAGGCAGTTAAAATGGGATAGAAGAATCAAGAGTTGTTGGTGTAGGTGATGAAAAGCCAGTGAATACATCACTGATGTTGGTTATTAGCTCGAACTGGTTTAATACCTGGATGTCCGACATGGTACCATTCGACCACTGTCAACCCAGAGGAACTTGTTCTCAGCATTGAACAGTGCCAGAGAGGTTCTTGGTGGCCTAGAGGTTAGCAAGTTTGGTATCTAATCACAGGCAGTCATACCTGTGCGGATTCAACTCACACAGGTGACAATGTTGAGAACATGTCCTAATATGACCCTGGCTGTTGAATGGGAAGTAAAACCTTAACTTTGACTTTGAATTGTGCCAGAATGATAAAGGAATGGAATCCCTTGTATGCGAAATATTCACTTCCTTTACATATGGAATATCGTATGGTGATGTGCTTTCCATCTATGGTTCCAAGGTTTATGAAACAACCCATTTATTTTCTATTGCAGCTCATTTGGACACCCAGTCCTTTGTAGTTGGTTCGCTCGTATGCTGATATCAGACATCTCACCACCCTGAAACTGTACCGCATGGAGGGTTTAGTCTCACCAGTTTGCCATGTACTTTAGTGTGACTCGCAATTGCAGGTCAACCACCAGTGTGTGTGTCAATATAGTTGCATGTTTATCTAACAAATCACAAAAGATCTCATGGGAGAGATTGTTGAGATGAATATGTGTTCTCAAACGTCATGTAGGAAGACAAATCAATAATGTTGTGCTCAAATCCACTCCTTATCAAGAAACCCACACTACCATCTACAGTATGCAATCTTGGCTTTTGACACCATATGAAGAGTGAATGGGTGACAGACTGGATTAAACTAACGGTGTCAGATTGTGAGATATGTTTCTCTGCAGTTCCAGTTTATCAAGACCATTTTCCAAGATGCTGTTACTAATGAGGGGACAATGTCTACAATAGAGGGACAACTGACAAAGCCAAAATACACTGGTTTATGAGGTATTCCCGCAAAAAAGCAAAACTTTGCTGCCTTGCATGAAAGACAATGGCTTTATTGGTTGACCAAATTACACTTGTAGTTTTAATTTATGTTTCAAAGTTTCGCACACAGTTATCTTTTTTATTTGTTGAAGTTTTTTTTACCCATGGCTGAAAAAATATGTCTGGGCTGTATCTCAGAAACCACAATTAAGGTGTATCATGTTGATATTTAGTAAAGCCATTAATTGGGAATGTAGATGTACATAGTGTGATCTTGCTCTGACTTGAGCTTGCTATAGTGACCTTGACCTTTAAAATCTTGTCTGGAAACTGTAAGGTATAGGAGGTTGACACTTAGTAGGGATCTTGGTTGGGGGTATAGATATGTCAGGTCATAGTGTGACCTTACTGTGACGTTTTACCTTGGTTCTGCCAAAATGTTTTCTACTGTAATATTTGAGACATAGTTCTTCAATCACAAAGATATGTGGATCACTGCAACGTATTAAGTAAGTAAGTAAGAAACACTTATAAAGTACCAAAATTTATGTAAACATCCTCTAAGGCACTGATGTCCAAAAAGGGATAGTCCAGTTCCAAAAACAGGTCAGTTTCCATATTAGCATCCGATAGGGGAGATAGGCTATGTTGGAGGATAGGCTAACCTGAAAAGATATGTTTTCAACTGTTTTCTGAAACCAGAAAGGCTTCCCATGGTTCTAATGGCTTGAGGAAGCTTGTTCCACTCTGTGGGAGCAGCTACTATGAAGCTGCTCAACCCTGAACGTTTATTTGGTTTAGATGAGGAAATTGATAGGCGATTGCTCCACGTAAAATCACTCTGCCTAATCAGAGAGGACAGATATGTGCAGGAAGGATGTGACATGACTAAATTTATTTAGCTTGTACACAGTACGACATAAAGCATTTTGAACTCTCTGTAGTCTGCCAGTATATGCTTTTTTGTGTCATAAAGCAGTGAGTTACAGTAATCCAAGTGACTGGTGACCAAGGCATTTGCCACCTTTACGGCTGTTTCATGATTTAAGTACCTGCAGACCCTTCGTAGTTCCCAGAGATGGTAGTAACTTATGCAACATAGATAAGCCATGTGTCTTTGCATTGAATTTTCAGCATCCAGGATGACACCAAGGTTTTTGACCGATTCAGCTGGTTCCATGATGTTGCCAAGCAAACTCACTGGGAAAGATGATTTCAGGGAGCTTCTAATTTGATCATCACCAATCCCTATGAGTTCCATCTTGTCAGAATTTAATTTAAGTTTATTAAAGGACAGCCTCAAGGCAATTTGGGGTTGTATATAGGGTAAAATGAGTGGCCCAAGAACTGAGCCCTGGGGAACCCCATAAGGGAGTTGAAAAGCATCTGAAAGATGTCCATCTATTTTGATCCAGTGTTTCCTTGAGTTGAGGTATGACTGAACTCACTTATACACAACCCCATTAATGCCGTACTAGTGCTGAAGGCAGTTGAATAGGATTGAGTGGTCTACTGTATCGAAGGCTGCAGATAAGTACAGAAAGACTAATCCAACAGCTGCACCCTTGTCCATTGACGTGGCAAGGTCATTTTGTATTTTTAGAAATGCTGTTTCAGTTGAGTGAAAAACTCTATATGCAGAGTGATTTTCGTTGGACATACCCTTGTGAGCAATGTGCTCATTTATCTGCTTAGCCATAGCTTTCTCTATAAGTTTGGAGATGTAGCTGAGGTTGGACACTGGTCAATAATTCTTGATAGTGTTTCTGTCAATCTGGCTGTTTATGAACCCTTTGTTAACATTTTGTGGAGTTTTCCATTCATGTATAGGTGCATGCTTGTCAAGTAAGTTCTTAAGGGTATGAAAATACTGGTGTGATAGTAAACTAGCTGTTTTGTAAGGAGCCTGGATAAGCTCAGAATTTGCAATATCAGACTTGAATTCAGTTTTGTTTTCTGATTTTTAAGCGTTTTACTCTGCAGGAATTTTTGACTGGAAATGTTGTGGTGAAAAAGACAGCCACGTGGTCTGATATGCCGTCTTTCACATAATGATGAACTGAGGAAGTGAGGGATTTACTAGTGCAGAGTACATCAAGGATATGTCTTTGTATATGTGTTGGTGTTGACACATGTTGAATAAAATCAAAATCTGACAGAACTGTGTTGAAATGATCTGTCCAGCAGTTTTGACTGTCTAGATGGATATTGACATCTCCCAGGATGACGTTTTTGTGTGGTGATAAAGCAGCCGCTTCCATGAAACAATTAAATTCCTCAATGAATTTACTTTTACTGGTGCTTAGAGGTCGGCAGATGACATTACTAAGAGCTGGCTTGACTGATGCTCTGACAGTTTGACAGTAATGTATTCAGAAGTGATCAGTTTGACAAAGCATGCTATTGATGTCATTCCTGATAAAGACAGCAACTCCTCCTCCTTTCTTGTTCCTGCTTGGGACATGGTGAAGCTGGAAACCTGTAGGGGTTATCTCATCCATTAGACGTTGTCTGTCCGATGGCCTTAGCCAGGTCTCAGTGACACCAATGATGTCAAGGTCATTTCACAAAATAAAATCGCTAAAGGCCGATATTTTATTTTGCAATGTCCACTCATTCAGCTGACAGGCTTCGATACCTGTGACTGATGGACACGAGTTCAAGCTAATGTCACCAGAAAGAATCAAGATGATGGACCACCAAGGGTTGACATTTCTGAAACAGTCCGTCACTGGGCCTGCAGGGAAACAACAGCAATGTTGCAACTGTCCAAAGAGGATAGTAAACTTGAGTGAATAATTTTTGGTGATGGCAATCTACTTTTGTTGGTGTGGGCTGTTGACCGAGCAGACAAAAGGATGGAAAACAGAACCAAAAAGTGCAATGCATGACCAATGGAAGCCAAAATTAAAATTTAGGAACAGGTGCACCTACCTTTCTTGCGTACAAACCTTTCTATTACAGTATCACAGTAACAAAAACAAAAGATACTAGATTAGGAAGGAGAATTAGAAGATTATAAGATTAGTGCATATGTTTGGGATGTATAGAATTAAAATTTAAACGAAATTTAAATTTAAACAGTGGACAGGATATGTGACTTGGCAACCAACATACAATATTTTTATGATATATATCTATTTTACATGTATTATTACATGCGTTATTATATGCACATTTTTCCTAAATGTGCTATTGACAGCTATACTTGAATTTTTAGTTTTACAGCTTCACAACTTTTTAGTTTACTATTTAATGCTTTGTCATATTGCCATCGAATTGCCTTGTTTTGATACTTTATCTTTTTTATAAAACACCTTCTGTAAGCACGTCTGTGTGTCTGTCCATTCGTCATGTTTTTATCTGTCTGTGCAAAATTTTGGCCTCATTTTGAAAAGCAAAATGGCCACCATAACTAATTGTTTGAAAATCATAAAGTTACTCTAAGTCTTGAAATATTCCAGCTAGCTTCATCAAACTTGCACAAAAGCTATATGGCTAGTAAAGCTAGCCTGATAGTAATTTTGGCCTAGTTCTAAAAACAAAATGGCTGCCATATCACATGTTTATAGTCAAATGGTGTTATCCTATTAAAAAGGCCTTATATCTCCACTAATATTGCTCCTAGAAGTTCGGAATGTGAAAACAACTTGTAGGAAGTCATCGCCTGGGAATCTTTTCCAGATCTTGAATTTGACCTTTGACCTCTGCTTCAAGGTTAAATGAGGTCAACACACTAAAACTTTCTTATTTCTCCTATATTATTGGTGCTATGGTTCAGAATGTAAAGATAGACCATGAAAAACAAAGGCCATGGTTGGGAGATTATGAAACAGCTTCCGTCCGTGTGTCTGTTCATGCGCCCGTCCGTGCATCCGTTCGTCACGTTTTTACATAAACCTTAACATCTCATTAATTTATAAAGATGTTTATGGCTATAAAAACCTGTCTGTACAAAAATTTGGCTTAATTTTGAAAAACAAAATAGCCGCCATGGCTAATTGTTTGAAAATCATAAAGGTGCTCTAAATCTTGAAGTATTGCAGCTAGCTTCATCAAATTTGCAGAAAAGATATATGGCTAGAAAAGCTAGCCTGATAGTAATTTTGGCCTAGTTCTAAAACAAAATGGCTGCCATATCACATGTTTGATGTTAAATGGGGTTATTCTATTAAAAAGGCCTTATATCCCCCTAATATTGCTCGTAGAGGTTCGGAATGTGAAAACAACTCAACAAAACAACAAAAAGTCATGGCCTCGGAATCTTTTCCATGTGTTGAATTTGACCTTTGACCCCTGCTTCAAGGTTGAATGGGGTCATAACACTAAAACTTCCTTATTTCTCCCTTATTATTGGTGATATGGCTTCAGAATGTAAAGACAGACCATGAAAAGTCCTGGCCTGCAAATGCTTTCCTGAAAAAAATTTTGGCCTTATTTTGAAAATAATAGCCAACTATTTCAAAATTATTAAGATGCTCTAAAGCTTGAAGTATTGCAGCTAGGTTAATCAAATTTGCACCAAAGATATATGGCTAGGAAAGTTAGCCTGATAGTAAATTTGGCCTAGTTTCGAAAACAAATTGGCCGTCATATTACATGTTTAATGTTAAATGGGATTATCCTATTAAAAATGCCTTATATCTCCCTTATCATTGCTATTAGGAGTTCCAAATGTGAAAACAACTTAAAGGAAGTCACGGCCTGGGACTCTTTTCCAATTACTGATTTTACCTTTGACCCCTTTTTCAATGTCAAGTGGGGTTATCTTACTACAAAGGCCTAATATCTCCATTATTACTGATTTTAAGGAGGGAGATAACTGCTGCGGCAGTGGCTTTGTCTTATACATCTTCTCTCTCCAAAGTGTTATTTTTCTTGCGCATTTACATGACTTACACTGTCTGTTCAAAAAGTCTCCTGATCTCTGTACTGTTTCACCTCTTTTATAACTCATGCTGCTATTTCCCCAGGCTGTGGGGTACAGGCATATCTGATGTTAATTTTCCATTTTACTTTTTTCAAATTTCAAATAAACTTTCAATATCTACATGATTTAGAGCTTAGCTTCACTTCAACCTACATTTAATGGCTTTTCCCCATTGAATTAGAGATTCAGGAGCTGGTTTCAGAAACGGTATTAGAGTTAGAACGGACTTAGACCTTCATCTTAAGCAAGCTTTGGACTTAAATGGATTTCACAAAAGTTACTTAGCTATGGCTAGGCTTATCAAACAACCACCAAACAAAACATTTCCTCGTTTTTGCAAAATTAAAATCTATGCAGAAATGGTATAGCAATCTGTTATTTTATTTATTATTCATGTAAAATGGTGGATAATAAAAGTAAAACATCCCTCATTAGGCATACGCATAAAAACCCTCACTCATGAAAATGAACAATATATGGTGCCCGTGCTACACACTGATTTTATTGGTATGTGTCATTGGGGAAATTTTCTAGGGGCCACGATGGGGCAATGGTAACACACTATAGCCTCCCACCTCTGAGGTTGACGGTTCATACCCTGAACCCTATGTTGGAAGGATGGTAGTTTCTTACCAATGGTCGGCAGTTTACAGTACAGAACCTTGACCAACTGTATGTACTGGATTCCTCTTCCCATAAATCTGCTCGTCGTGATATAACCTATACAGTGTTGAAAACGATGTTAAAAAATAAACAGCAAGTAAACATTTTTTTGGTTTTGCAAACATTTGATAGGGACCATTTGGCAAAGGTTAAAAAATGATGGGTAGGATAATCATTTACAATAGAATGTTTTCAAAACATATTATGTATACCGTTAATTAAACGTTTAATGATAAATGTTAGAAGAAAAATGTTACAAATCAACATATTAATGTCTGAATAATAATGGGGTCAGAGGTCAAATTCAATATCTTTTTAAGGTTGCTCATTAATAAAAATATTATTTTTATGTGTAAAATTGTAAGATAGTGGCTTAAAAATTGTGCCCCATTCAGTTCTTACTTTTAGGGATTGCATGTGGGGCAAAAGTCCACTAAAATCCCCAATTACTGCTCACCGCCATCTTTGTTGCGACATGTTTGAATGTGAAGGTTTAATAAGCATTCTGAAAATACGAGTTTAAAAACGTTTTTGATAGAATGTATTTAAAACATTTGTTCAACAATGTTTTTAAGCATCTTATGTTTACTGCTTATAAACCATTTTATGATGAATGTTTGAAAAACATTTCCAGCATAACCTATATTTCTTTAGCTATTTTATAAATGTTTAAAAAATGTCTCCAGTCAAACCTAGCTTCTAGAGTTATTTTATAAACGTTTAATAAATTTTTCAGTAAAAACGTTTAATTATAGAATGTTTATAAAACGTTTTTAAACATTAAAGAGTAAACATTTACTTGGAAACGTTTAAAAAACCACACGATAGAGTTCAAATAGGTTTTTAAAAACGTTTTACAAACCTTTAAACGATTTTAAAACGTTTCAAATGTTTACTGGGCAATAAATGAACAACCGGAAGTTTTCCTAGTATATCTAAGTCCATATGCTTTTAGTTTCACATTAGCCAAGTGTCTCAAAATAACATGATGAAATTTTATACAGAATAATAAAGATCAGTAAATTACATTACACTTTGATATATGTATGAGCTACCATTTCACCAAAAGTAAGAACAATTACTTGGCTCTTTACATTGACCCTTAATTAACAACTAAGTGCCTAAATTAGCACCTTATTTCGTCACCATGCACCACCTTTCAACAAGTGGTGAATTCATAAGCAGTAATTAGTATCTTAACACCAAACAAAACAACTTTGTTTTTCCCCCAACCACCTACTTGACAGTATGGCGCTACTATAAGGACATTAGGGAATATATTTTTAGTCATTTGGTAAGTTGTACTTATGAGAAGAGCTACTTATTAGCACCAGATGATGCCATGGCCACCAATAATTTGCTTGCTATCACAAGATCATATTGTGCTCAAATCTTTTTCATCATGGTCATTAGATCACCTCGTGTTATAATGAAACTATCCAGTAATCAGAAGTTATTTCAGAAATAACATCATAAGCACCAGATGATGTCATGTCCACAACTTATTTTGTTATGATAATTTCATATTCTGGTGCTCATGACATACATTCTTGTAATGACTAGATCATTTTGTGATGATGAGCAGGGGCCTTATTCTACAACAATACTTAGAAAGGGTGACCTTAGATCTAAGTAAGGGATGGTTTTTCACTTCAGTTTTTCTTGCACTTTGTATTCTTGAAACAAAGTGTTAGGAATGTTCAGTTTCATCATTTCTTGCTTGAAATCTAAGAAATATTTGAAATGTAAGTTAGAAATAATCTAAGTATTGTTGTAGAATACAGCCCCAGATCTGATAAGCACATGATTATTGGTGCGTGTGAATTTAAAAAAAAATAATTTTTCAGAAATTTTGTCCTGAGCACCAGATCATGAGGAAATAGGTAATGAACACCAAATCATCATTTTTTTATTGTTATCACCAGAAAATCTCATTATTAAAACATAATTTGATGCTCACCACATCATCTGGTGAAAATGCTAAAAACGAGTTGTGAGCATCCAATGATGTCGTGATTACCAGATCATATTATGAGCATGACAAAATAAATCATAAACATGATGCTTACTGCTTTAGCTTACTGCTTATTGTCTCTTGCTCACTACTTATTATCTTGTGCTCACTACGTATTATCTCTTGCTCACAACTTATCATCTTGTGCTCACTACTTATTATATCATACTAACTACTGATTATCTCGTACTCACTGCATATTAACTCATGCTTACTATTTATGACTTTGTGATTACTACTTTTTATGTCATGAGCACTTTAAGATCTTGTCATTCCCAGAATATAACCTAATCAGATATGCAATATGATCTTCTGGTTATAAGCAGATGTTTTCGTGTTAAAGCACAACTTATTCTATTGGAATCCCCAGATAATTTCATTATCACAACATCATTCAGTGCGTACCACATCATCTAGTTGTGAGCATCAAATAATGTTGTAAACACCGGATCATGTGATGAACATGACAAAATAAATTATAAGCACAAGATAAGATCATGCTTGCTGCTTATTATCTCTTGCTCACAACTTATCTTGCTCTCACTATTATTTTGTGCTTACTACATATTATCTCATGCTTACTACTTATTATTTTGTGATCAGTTATGTCATGTGCACAATACGATCTTGTGCTGATACCATGATCTTCTGGTGATCACCAGAATATTCTCGGGTCATGCACAACTTATTTTGTTGTAATCCCCAGATAATTTTATTACCACAACATCATCCAGTGCTCACCCCATCATCTGGTTAGCATGATAAAATGAGTTCTGAGCATCAGATGATTTTATGATCATCAGATAATTTGATGAGTATGACAGTATAAATGACATGATATTGTGCTTACTGCTTATTATTATCTGCTGCTCACAACTTGTTGTCTCTTGCTCACTACTTATCATATTGTGTGCAGAAGAATATCTTGTTGTAAACAGAAGATATCATGACACAATATAATGTGATGATGACGAGATCTTCTGATGATAACTGTAGATCTTCTTGTGTGCAAAAATACATAATAAGTAATTATCACAAGACACAACATCATAAAATGAAAATCACATTGTCTCAATAGGGACTCCGTAAAACAGCTGTATGAGGACATACAATTAGGGTATAATGCTCTGGACACTAAAGGTATCTCATATTAGCTGCATGTTTATCATATGTGCAGACTGAAAGACAGTGTTTTTTATAATTTTTGGAGAAAGAAGTTATACAGAAGATAACTTTTCTTTTTTTGGATTATGAATTGATAAGACATGTTTTCCTGCAGAAGAGGATCATTAACTGATGAAGGTAAAATATTAATATTTCTTTGTTTTTGTAATTTTATTATATACAGTGACACAAAGTCACACACATAAAACTGTTGGCATATTGGATTTTTGACAAAGATTCGATCAAAAGAAGTGCTCAATACTGCTGCGTGTAATTTTATCTGTGGGCTGTATTTCTGGAGGGGTTTAACCTTTGTTGGTTTATTTTAAATGATATGTAGAAATTTGTTCCAATATCAGGTTATATTATTTTGATATCTTAAGATATTCTTCACACATATAAAGTTTCACTAGACAATTAAAAGGACTAAATTTTACAGTGGAACAAATCTTCTTCTCAAGTACAACATCAATTTTTCAGTTGAGTATTGCTCATGAATGTGGTTTCTGTCACAGATTGCGTTAATTCAATGTCATTCACTGTGACTTGTAGCCAATATCTCTCCCTTTGCCTACCTATCATTCAGGTAAAATACTGGGGGAGAGCTTATTAGTGAGTAATAGAAAATAGTGGCATCATATTTTGCCAATACAATAATGGAGATGCCATTAAAATACACAAGTAGTGACTGGACTTTTTACTTTATCAATATCAGAGGTGGTTTATGGTAAACTTCTGCAAGCCCTTTAATAGGCCCAGAATAAGGCTCAATAACAGACAGTTTTTGGTATTTGGTCATATGGCTTCCATATTTGTGGCTTTGGGTTCCTATCCAGACCAAGGCAATGGGTTGGTTCACCATGATATTATGACTCTGATTCATTTTACCAATACGTAATACTTGAAGCTTTAGTATTTAAATCTTTTTCTTCCCCATTTTCACTAACTTTAAAAGTAGTGGTTTTTAATTTGACATATTTAACAAACAACATCACTCTGAGAGGACATATGTGCGCAAAGGCTTGTGACAATAAGTAAATGGGAAAAAAAATCAATTTTTTTTTGTTTTGGTATTCAGATGGTAATCCAGATGACTCTCAAAATTGAATGGGATCTCAGTTGGACCAAGACCCATCTTTTGATTTTTTTTTTTCAGGAAGATCCAGCCAGTAGTATTTGCGTAATCCTGCAACAAACAGCCAAAGATTCAAACAGGCAAATGTGTTTGAAGATATTAAACATTATTTATCATATTAAGCACTAACTTTACATATGCTAGCCCACATCTGTATTAACACTCAAATCTGTATGATAGTTGAGGCCTTAGTTTCTAAGTGGTTAACAAGTATGATATATTTGTTCTTTTGGCTCACGTCTTTATCTTCTTGGGTTCGAATCCAACTCATGGCAACATGTATTTTTCTCTGTAGCCTAGTGGTTAACACACTCACCAAGGAACACACAGATGTGGGTTCAAACCCAGGTACAAGCAGATACATAGTGGGCTGGGTTGACCATTTAAAAATGGTAGTCCTCTGTCATTGATTCCTATATCCAGTGGCAGGCTAAAGAACCTCAAGCATTTTGATAAATGGTCATCATTGAGTCTCTTTCTTTCAGTCAGGCGAATGTCAGTAACTTGAGAACTTGGGGTGTATTTGTGCTCTCAGCTGGGTCAAATAGCACATTGTGTCCTGCAGTAGAAGGAAATATTGCACTGAGTCTATTTATTTATTTGGGGTTTTACGTCGCTTTCAACACTGTACAGGTCATATCACGATGGGTAGTTGGAAGGGCAAAGGAAACCAGTACATACAGTTCGTTAGGGTTTTGTACTGTAAACTGCCGACCAACGGCAAGTAACTACCACTTGAGGCCGTGCCGGGAATCGAACCCCGGCCTCAGAGGTGGGAGGCGGGAGTGTTACCACTCTGCCACCATGGCCCCGTGCACTGAGTCTAAATATGCAATACAATACAATGTTTGATTCACTGAAGGTCTATCCTAACATGACCTTGGGTGTTGAAAAGGACGTAAAATCCAAATTCGCCTATGGTCATATAATAATAGTCTGTATTCATTAACTACACCTCTTGGAATCTTTAGTAACACCGCATTAAACCAGATCAGACTGGTTTTTTGTTTAAATTCATTTAATGTCGTGTAAAATTTTGCAAAGTCTGCACTCAGTTTTCCCTTCAGAGTGCTTTTGTTTGTTAAAAAGTTCGTTTGTTTGCTTACAGTATAACTCCAAAAGTACAGCACGGATAGTAATGAAATTATATGGGAGCATCAGAACTGTCATAAGGAAGAACAGATTCAAATTTTGGTATGATCAGGTCAATATCCTTGATTCTGAAACAATTTTCCAGTTACATTACCACAGGAAGGAATGAGTTCATTTATTTAATGCCCTGTAAGCAGATCAGTGGTTCGCAAACAGAATGAGTAATATACTTTGCAAAAATTTTCCAAAGTATGCACTCAGCTGGTCTCGAGTGTTCTTGTTTATCAGTTTATTTATTATGGACATAGTATACAGTATAAAATCATAATGAAGTGGAAACAAAAAGATTGAACAAAATTACAAAGAGTACGTGAGCTGAAATGTAGGGAGCAATATTTAAAATTCTAAAGTTTCAGAGAACCTTATTAATTTATTTTCACACACACAAAAAAATCTAACAGGATGAGAATCTCTTGCTGTGAAAGTATTATTCTGAGGACAAAACAGATCACAACTCTACAGTTTGCTGTTATAAACGTGATTCAGTCCAAGATGCGATTGATGAATGTTAGCTATGAGTTACATAATAATATATGGACAGGGATTTTGCAGACACATTTTAATTTTGAGTGGATAATGATATAAATATGCTTCCAGTCGCATAGTGTATATGAATGGATCAAATTTTTAGAAGTCTTTGGAAGTAATATTTAGAAGTAGTTGTAAGGTGAATACTGCATAAATTGCCTATTTCCTGAAATGGCCAAGCCAATTACACTTTTTGCTAAATGGGAAATATTCTTGCCTATTTCACAAAATTGGCAATTCCATGGATTGGGCGGAACATAAAAATAATTGGAAATTGAGTGCGTTGAAGAAGATTTTAACACAGGATTGTTAACCTGTTAGGTGTTACTATACATCAGATATATTTTATTGGAAACTAACATCTTACAAATTGGATGTTATTGTGGATAATGTCCCAGCTGTTAAATTAACATTAACAGAATCCCTTATTTCTACTTCCCATTAGTATATATATATATATCAAACTGTAGTCTTATGCAACATAAAATAAAATTACTAATTATCTGTGATCATGTCAGAGAAATCTCAGTGACAAACACATGTACACATCTGCTTTAAACCCAAGTGTAATTGTAAGGTAATTTGTTGACAAAATATTTGGAAATATATCTTGTCTCACTTCCCAGTTCTGGTGTCCTCATGGTATCTAATCTAATGGGGACTTTTATAGAGCTTAATTTCCACCGATTGACAGACTCAGGCACAAGTAGTTGAGTAGTCGTGGGTATATTGACATAGACAGATCACAGCAGAGAAGACACTGGACAATAATTAGGACTACAGTATCCCTGTAAGTAGGGCATGGTATCACTATTTGAATATGTAGCCGGAATGTGTGTCCACCCCACAACATAGCCCAAGTTACTGGGATCTATGTTCAGGGCTAATGGCCTGTTCACACAGTACTGTACGTGTGGTCGTAACAATTTTGCTTTGTCCAAATTTTGAAGTGGAGAAAAGTTTATGGCGGCCATATTTAAGTCCTCTTTACAAAATTTAAGCCCACTACCAAGCAGTCTTAAAGTTGAGCCCTTGGCTAAGCCTACGACCAGTCTTAAATTCTTTGTGAATAACACTAAGCCTAAGACAAAAGTCTTAGCCGTTTTTGGGCAGAAACTTGAGACAAAAGTCTCAACTTTAAGCCTAAGCCCTGGCTAAGACCTTTCGTGAATACGGGCCCAGGTCACAGATAGTCTCAGCTGTGAACTTGTTTGTGACTCAAAACTGAGACATCTGCGACATATTTCTCAACTGAGACCAAATGTGATAGTATTTGTTGTCTCAGACTTAAGACCTCTTTGTGAATATGTGCCGGGGGGGGGGGGGGGGGGGGGGGGGTGAATGGAAAATTGAGACATATTCTGTCCATATTCTCGGTTGAGGCCAAGTGTCAAATCTGAGAGTATTTCTTGTTTCAAATTTATGAATATGTGCCGGGGCCTTAAAAACCATTTGATCTCAAGTGATTAGATCACTCGTACAGGCAGAAATATATGTATTAGACTATCTTACATTCCAAGGTATGTACATATACTTCATATGTTACACTCAAGTGGAATAGCCTACTTGATGATATCCGCTACATATCTAACCTGATTTAAATGAATTCAAGAAAAAGGCTTGAAAACCTTTATGTTTTTAAGAGTGCTTATATTCATTGGAGTAGCTCAGTGATTATAGACTAGAATATGCGCTATAAAAATACTATTGTCATTATTAAGTGATACGCAGGTGGTCTGTGTGTATTAATATAAAGCAGTCTGTACACAGCACGCAATGGCAGATTGGTGGTAATTGACATGCAAATTATTTACTATATGCGCACGCAGGAAAGACAGACATGCAGTCAGGCCTCAAGGGGCAAGGCAGGGGAGATGTGCGTGACACTTGCATGTCTCACACGCTAAAAATAGGTTAAGGTTTGTAGAAGTTGTTTTGCAAATAACTAGGGAACAAGCACGTGACATAAGTGTGTGTGTACATATTGATTGCTTTGTTCTTCTACTTGGAAATCATGTGTACTGTTCAGTACACTTACGGGGAAAGTAAATGGTGTACTGCATGCGTGCAAGGGGAGGGGTCGGTAGTACTACTCATGTGAAAGCCTAAGTGGCCTGTATATCTGCTCAGTATTAGTAGAGTGTCAGTTTTCAAAACCAGTACAGGATTATTATTATTATTGTATTAGTTTCGAGTAAATACAGGATATAAGTACACATATGGCTTGCACAGTAATTATGTCTGGAAAGAAGATAGCGCCAAAAAGGAGTAGAAAGGGATACACAAAGATCCAACAAGACTCACCAAGCATCAGTAAGATCAGCAAGAATTATGAGATAGAAAGTGGGGATACTGAGGAAATTGTATATGATGAAGGACAGGCAGCCTCCCAGCCACTGATGAAAATTGAGGGTTTACACAGTGACCCACAGCAATTAGACATAAAGGTTGAGAGGGAAGAGTGGGAGGAGTTGGCCGACAGAGAGAGTGACAGTAGCTGTGTAAGTGTTACTGGGAAGAGAAGAGATCTGAAGTCATATAACTTTGCTGATGCTGAAGAACGCCGTCTTGTCGAATTTTTTCAAGAGAATGATTGTTTTTACAATAAGCACTCGGCTAAGTATTCCAACTCGCAGCTCAAGGACAGGCTTCTGAAAGACATGGCCGTGGAGCTCCGTTGTGACCGTGAGTACTGTCACCTTATTAATGGTAATAATACTAATAATAAATGAAACAATGAAAATAATAAATGATAAGTAAATATAATAGTTAAAAAATGAAAAATTTATTTATTAATGGACAGAGTTGATAGAGTCAACAGACAATCAAATTTGAAACTCATTTGCAAATTCTGGGAAAAAGATGGATCAAGGGTCAACCAATCATAACATCCTAATGAGATCACGTGATTAAATTATTAGGTCAAGGACAGTCAGTGTAGTTTAATATCTGTTGATTTCTATTTTCATGTGATCACAATAAATGGCTAGGTTTCACCCTTGCATCTAGATTTAGATTTGCTGTAAATGTTTAAAGAAATTGCTCACAGAAATTTAGAATATGTCTTTCCCAGAGGTTTGAAATTTTGGATATAAAAGCCATTGGGGGAAGGTTTTCACTGTCACATGAGATTTTGTCAGAAGCACATTTTTCTTTGTGTTTTTCCAGCATTCAATATCGTTATTAATGGAAATATTTTATTTTATGTAATTATTTTGTCATATACTCAGAATCAGAAGTAGGTGGATGGGTTTTTAAACTTAATTTGAAAGTGCAAACTTCAAAAGAATAATAGAAAAAATAAAAATGCCAATGCTGTAAGTCTGGTCATGTGATGGGATCCAAATGATATGGTGACTGCCCTTGACCTAGTTGTATCATGTGATGTCATTACAATATTTTGATTGGCCGACACTTGACTCCCCCCTTTTTCCAAATAGACTTTGAATAATATTAAAAATAATAATTATAAGGACAGTAAGAATGTGTCCTTATTGTCTGTTGCAGCATCAAAAATACTTGGATGGTTCAAAAATCAGAGAACAGCTGTGGGAAAACTTCTCAAAAAGAAGTCGGGCCAGGCGAGTCAACCTCTCACAACAAGAAGCAGATGGCAGTTGTCATCTTTTCAATTTCTGCAACAATACATTAAGCCGAGGACCTATCAACATGACACTGGGGTAGGAGTTTTATTAAATTGTATGCTAACTTCAGGGGCCAATTTCACTAAAGGACTTAAACTAAGTCCCTTTATTGGCTAAGTCTTGGACTTAAATCTAAGACTTTGGTCTTAGCTAGGTCTGGGACTTAAATGGATTTCACAAAAGGGTGACTTAGATAAGTCCAGGCTTATCATATAACCACAGTGGTTTTCTGTGTCATGTGACCTTTTATTTTTGTTCAAAATATAATATTGGTGATATAAATCCTTCATTTAATGCATTTTATCAAAGGATAAGTGCTGTTTTGAAATGGAAAACCTTGTTACCACATATAAACTTCCCGAAGGCTACTTTAGTGAGGTGTTCTGTAAAATTATACTTTTTTTACAGCCCTTTCAAATTTTGAAGTGAAGAAAAGTTTATGGCAGCCTTATTTAAGTCCTCTTTACAAAATTTAAGCCAACTACCTAGCCCAGACTTAAAGTTAAGTCCACTGACTTAGCAATTTGGTGGACTTAGCTGCTTTGTGAAATCCACTAAGTCTAAGACCACAGACTTAGCATTCTTTTGACAAAATTTAAGACCAAAGTCTCAAATTTAAGTCTAAATCTGGGCTTAAGTCCCTTTGTGAAATCGGCCCCAGGGCCCTTATTCATAAAAATTGCTGAAACCAAATTTTATCTCAATTCTTAAAAAGTAATAATAGAGTTTGCGAACAACATTTTTGAAGCCCGTATCTGTTTTCCGCTACATTACACGCCAGTGATTTCTGTGTTGAACATCATTTCACAATGTGGAAAATGCCAGCTGTTACGTATTTCATGTTAAAAATAGCCTTGCCACTTTGATCTCTGCTGTGAAACATTTATATAAACGTTTATAAACCTAACTATCAACGGTTTAGATTAGGTTTAAAATGATGGGTCCCTAAATGTTCACCTATAAATGTTTATAAACGTTTAAGCATAAATGTTTATAAACATTTATACATAAATGTTTATAAACGTTTATACACGTGTTTAAAATCTGGAGAAATATTTCTGTTACTATATCTTGCTGTATCACTGTTGTTTGAAGCCATCATTACATTCTAAGTAGATATATAGAAGTACCGTAAATGACCTATTTAGCGCATCTGCCCTTGTAACCGCACCCTATCTCTTTTCAAAGCAATATACTTGACAATTTCTAGTGGGTGAACGAGTAGACAGTGACAGTGCACATTCGCGGTTGGTTATAAATGGTTACTAATGATCGATTATTCAGCTTAAATCTTACCTTTCTTAATTTTTCTCAATATCCACATATTTTTTATATAATTTACGTATTTTTACTTAATAAATTGACATTTTTGTCACGACTTTCGAGTTTGTTTTCATCTACCGCCATATTTACAGGAAGTGGGTATTTCTAAATGTCGAAACACCGTTTTTCTACCTGATTGACCGATACTTCATCCCGGAAAGTGCTTCATGATGGGTGCACTAAAAGGGACATTTTTTCCCAACAAATATTGAATAAAAATAGACTTTGCTTAGCACACTGTGCGCTAAATAGGTCATTTACGGTATATAATTTGATGATATTCTATACTTTTATATCTCTACTTAGAATATAATGATGGCTTCAAACAACAGTGATACAGCAAGATATACTTACAGAAATATTTCTCCAGTTTCTCTCAAAATGGCTGTGCTGATGTCATCATCCCAAATGAAAGTGAGGTTAAGATATTTTTAACCCTTTGTAAACGTTTAAAAATGTTTATAAACCAAACTAATGTTGCTGAAATGTTTATAACCCCATAATATTGAATAATTGTCAATATTTAGGTTTATATTTGGTTTAAAAAATGTTTATAGGTTTACTAAACATTTATAAACGTTTGCTATGTTTACTGGGTTAATACAATAACATAAATATTTCTACCTAGAGAAAAAGGATTTTAGCTTGCAAAAGCTCCGGTATTCTGTTATCAGTTCTTTTATTTGAGAATGTTAAATGTTAAGGAAAATAATTTTTCAGGTTGACCATCTTTTTTGTAAATTCTTGACCAGAATTTTTCATTTTAGAAAGGGATTCTTACTCAAAATGTTTGCTTCTTATTATTTGTTGCAGGTGGTAAATATTAAGACTTTGAGACAGCCTTGTCCTGGTAAATATGTAATATTGTGTAATTAACAAGGATTTTTTTGTTTCCTACAAAAGCCTTTGGACCTCTTTGTAAGTTGTACTGTTTATACCGATTCCAATTATAATTTATACAATTTTCTTCTTATACAAAGTTTCATGGAGTAGATGACCATAACAATGAACCGGAACCAGAGATGGAAGAGTCCGAGCCTGAGACACCAACCAGCCCCACACTAGTTCTGAGGGGGAGCAAGCGCTGTAGAACATCGCCAAAGGTAGAAGAGGCCCTGCCACAATTCCTAACTCAGCCCCGAGATTCTGAGGAACTGAGCCAAAAGGTAAAAATATATGTACTTAAAGTTACTTTACATGCACTTTGGTACTAAGGGTTCAAACTATCTGAATTCAACCACTTGTTGGGTGGGGGAAGCACAGAGTTGCTTCTAGGATGCGTTTTCCGCGGGATCGCGCATTAATTCGCCTACAAACGTGGATTTTCTTGGAGTCTGCGGTAACCAAATTATATGAGAACGCGTAGTACACAAGGTGATGCGGGAAATATATGAAGCGAAAAGACGAGAGATCTAGAAAATCGAAACACTGCACGGATCAAGAGTTTGTCGAGGTTTTGATTTTTCCGTCGAAACGTTCTTTGAATAATGCCTGTAGACGATTGTGGTTTCGTGATCGTTTACAAACTCAAGTATATTATGAGATACAGACAGTATTTGGACATATTATACCCAAAAATATAAAATTAAGCTGAAAGTGGATGATTATATAAAAAATGGCTGCAAGAAAAACGAAACTTACATTAGAGTGGATTGTTACCACAACAGGGCATGGCAGTGAAGCTGGTGCTGACCCTACGGGCGTATGTATCTGTCGGAATTCCCTAGAAAAATATTTTACTGGATCAAAATTCACGGACAACTCATTAATATTAATGAGGTCACAGATTTTCGTGGTTGTTTTAATTCTTAATATTGTCTGATTTAAGATCAAATACTAGATGGACGGACAGATGGACTATACAGAGCTCATGTATGCGTAAAAAATATTTGACGATTCCATTGGATTTTCAGCAATATTTTACTTGAAGAATTTGTGGACTACTCATTAATATTCATGAGGTCATGGTATTCTGTGGGGTTTTCCAACATATTTGTATGAATTGATGGTGTAATGATTGAATTTGTGATGCCATGACTTCAGATGAAAACTTAAACATAAAACCATAATGCCGTGACAGGAGCCACTTTGATGTAAATAACCATTTTCAGTATTTTTTTTAAATTTTATCACTAGCCTTGAAGTTTATTTTTATTGGGCAAGACAATAAAAATTGACCACTAATTAATAGAAGTCGATCCGCTGTTAAAAATGTCTAAATAAACTGAAAATGTATTTTTCATTAGTTTAAACTTATCATAAAGTCATCCCCCAGAATTTTTAGCCCCTCCCCCACATTTTGTGTAGTGGTGGGGGATCGCCCCCACTTTTTGAAATTCCTAGGAATCAACACTGAAGCAGCGATTCCTTCAAAATTCTTAGAGATTTGCTTGATATAAACAAAAAAACAATTGATGTCACAGTTACATACTATTAACTTGTAGAGGTTGTTCCAAGTGAATACAATATAGACTGGTACCCCGAAAACTTAATGTAACACAGATAAATTTCTACTACATCATGTATATCATGATCACCTAGTTTAGATTGCTTGGAAGTGGGCAGCAATTCGCCCCTTTTCAAGTTACCACAAATATAAAAGGTCAAAAAGTCAACATTTCTTTTTATTGAGCCAAATAAGGGAAATGTACATTATTTAACACAACAAAAATGAACTAAGATGAAATATCAGATAATGGTGTCATAGTCATACTACAGTAGAACCTCACTGATCCGAACCACATGGGAGACATACAATCCGGCCGGATAATCGAGGGGTTCGGATAGATGAAGGAAACCGGAATTCACGGTCTATGGGTTACCAAGTGGGCGATAATTGAAGAATTGTCGTTTTTATGCAATAAACATAGACGTTGGTGGTCCTTAATAAAATAATTTAATATTTTTGTGTCATATAATATAAGTGACCCTTCAGTTGTCGTTTATTTGCTCCATATCCATGGATATTATTATTATTTTTATTTAAAATATTACGCGGACTTGAGCTGGTAATGCATTGTTGACGTCTTTTCTTTTCTACACGTCAGTTTTTTAACCTACTCCGGGAGATTATAAATTGCGAAACCCAATCGAACATACTTTCATTGATTGGCGCATTATCAAAGAAGTTGTGTAGTGGGGTCGTGTAATTGAATTAATCCCTCCCCTATTGTAACAATGGTGATAAAGATGAAAGAAGTTAGGCGTCTCTGTGAATGGTACGTTTTATAAAGCACTGGAATTCATCGTTTCCGAGACTGTGTAAAATCTTGTATTATCGCTCACGCTTGACCGTGTTTTATATGTAGGGAGACATGATTTCGGTTCGGTTAATCCGGAGATTCGGATAATAGAAGGCCGGATAACCGAGGTTCTACTGTATATACAGTCCTAAAGGTGGCATAGTCATACTATATATAGTCTCAATGGTGGCATAGTCATACTATATATAGTCTCAATGGTGGCATAGTCATACTATATACAGTCTTAATAGTGGCATAGTCATACTATATATAGTCTTCAATGTCAAAAATCATGACACTGGATAAATAATTATTTCTGAGTTATTTTTGTCTAAAGTAAATAATTAATTGGTAGTGATAGGTTGTGTTTATGTTTTTCACAATAAAAATTTGTTATATTTGGTTGTAGGTTTTAGTATTTAATAGATTTTATGTAAAAATAGCTAATTATGGCAAATTGCTGTCCCCCGCAAATTGCTGACCCCCCCGTAATATTATAAAGTCAATGTTATATTTACCCAAGTTTGAAAAACATTTTCAATGCTTTCAACTTCTTTAACAGGAAGGTATGTAATTTTTTTTAAATATTTCTTTTCAGATGTTTCATTCTTCACAGATGGATGGTACAGAGCTACAGGGTGAGAGGGCAGCTTTTGGCAACTGGTTCCTGTCCAGACTACACAGGGTCCCAGAGAACAGGTGGGATGATTTTACAGATGAGGCCTTCCAATTGATGAAAAGCTACACACGGCAGGGTTCAGGCAATCACGCCCTAATGCAGCCAACCAAGACTCGCCCGCAACCATCCCACGTGCATTCCCAGCAGAATTGGACTGCTTACTATTGACTGTAATTCATAAAGATCACTGATAACAATAAGCCTTGACCACTCTAGTGAAATAATCGGGGAACTCCTTCAATTTAATTTCACTTTTACAGAAGAGTCGACAAGAAAGATCATGGAGGCCATAAAATAACATTATAAAGATAAGTTGCAGCACCCAAAAGATAGTAGTGTGTAACTACCTTTTGATCAAAAAGTTAAGTTGTGAGTGCTAATGTACTAAATGTTTTCAAGTACTACTATGTGTTCAAAGACTAAAGTACGCAGAATATTTTGGATGAAAATTCCCGATTGTCCTGGTTACACTTCCTCTCTTCATGAGAGAAAAGATAACTTCTTAGGCCAATAAGATAATGCACAGGACTGCATAATTGGGTTGGTCAGGAAGGGAACTCGTAACAGTGGAACAGGGGTATATATCCATTAATGTGTACCATTCAACAGGAGATGCCCTAAGAATATTTCTATTGATCCAGTTACGATGATGTAATATTCTGTTTGTTATGTCTTTTTCCTGAACAATAAATAAAAAAGTAATACTGAGAGAAAAGCTTCTTTCAGTTAAAAAGGTTATGTCTGTGACAACTGGATATATTTAAAGATTCTAAGTCACAGGCAAGGTTAGGGACCACCTGTGTACCTTTGTGACTGCATCAAGAGATAATGACAGTGAATTACAACAAAAGGGGTCAGGTTTACTTCTTGTTTGGTGTCAGTTGAAAGGTCATGGTAATAACAGTTCTCCTTGTAATTTATCATTGAACTAATTCTTAGTATTTAATGGTTTGGCTAGTATACAGGTATTAGGTGTGGTATACAGATAGTCATTTAAATGAATAATACATTTAACAACATGGAATTACAAAAAAAAATTTTATGATAAAATTTGGAAGTATTCTATCCTGTCACTAATTAGACAAGGTATTATTACAAACAAAATTTCCACATATATGTACCTAGTTCATTGTTGGTACATGCATAATTAAGCAGCCCGTCAGGGACGCTTATTTGTTTTCACTGAAGTTCGACTGATCACCGCCACCGCCACAGGATTATGGTCTCCCCTGAATAACTTCTTAGCCTTTTAAATTTTTCTTTCCTTCTTATCTTTCTTTAAAACTATAGGGCTGGGAAAAATTTTTGGGATACTTTGCGCAGACCTTAAGCTTTACTTAAGGTTACCTTAAGCATAACTCCAAAACACCCTGTCCTCACGTTTCGGAAAAACCACACACACCTGTGCTATAAAATTTATCAGGTACATTCTAGACCAAATTTCCAAGGTCGGAAAGGATTTTCTCATCAATTAGACCATAGATACCTGAATGGGAGGCGTTTTATTTTCGTAAATATTTTTAAATGGATACTTGATCTGTATCTCAAAAACGGTGAGGATTTCGTTTTGTTGGAGTAACTTATTCAGCTACTTTTTGATAATCTTTCACATGCTGAAGTTTTAGCCCTGTATCTGCAATCTTAAGGTCACCTTAATATCAAAAAAGGAGGTTTTAGCCCTCCAGTTCACTTAGTTTTTCACTTTTTTCAACCAAACTTGGCACATATATTAAGATTTGCCAAAGGAATATCCTGAATTTATGGTTACCTTAAATTCAAATGTTAATGGACATATGGCCTGCTTAAAGTCATCAAATTGGAATAAAATCCTCTGGCTCCTTTCTTTTTCCATTTTTTTATATCGAAGTTATCACTGGTATTAAACTAGATAAAAATAATACTTATGGTCACCTTAAACTCTCAGTATGAATGGAGTTGTAGCCCCCCCCCCCCCCCCCCCCCTAAAGTCATAACATTTGAATAAAGCCGTCTGGCTCCTTTCTTTTTCCATATCTAACATATATTGATATTGAAGGGACATTCAGATGGCTTCAAAAGTGCTGTTGTCATTCCACTGATAAAGAAATCTTCTTTATCAAAAGACGATCTAAAGAACTATCGCCCTGTGTCTGGGCTGAGCTTCATCTCAAAACTCGTGGAATGTGTAGTTGCCTCACAACTGAGTAGACATGTCTCTCTCCATGGGTTGGAAAATGAGAATCAATCTGTCTATAGACGTGGCCATTCAACTGAAACAGCTCTTTTGTCTATAAAGAATCAGGTTCACCTATCTCTAGCCAGAGGTGAGGCAACAGCTGTGGTGCTGCTTGATCAATCTGCAGCTTTTGACACGATTGATTATGACAAACTCCTTGATTGCTTAAGAAAATGGTTCGGTGTTGGGGGTAGATGCCTTGATTGGTTCAAGTTATACCTTTCTGATCGTACCCAATGCATCAAGATTGGCTCTGTTCTCTCTGAGACTAGTAAGCTTAAGTTTGGGGTTCCTCAAGGTTCAGTTCTTGGTCCTTTTCTTTTTTCGTTGTATACCACACCTTTGAGCAAAGTAATCTCTAAACATACAGATGTCAAATTTCATTTCTATGCTGATGACACCCAACTGTTTATTCACCTGACACACAAAAATGCAAAAATTGCCTTCGATCGGCTAAGAAAGTGTTTCGAAGATGTCAAACTGTGGTTGTGTGCAAATAAACTAAAGCTGAATGCCGATAAGACCGACTTCATTATATTTGGCTCCAAGTCTCAACAAGATAAGTTAAACCCATTCTTTCCAGTAAACATATTGGGTGAATCACTGATACCTTCAGATGCCGTTAAGAATTTGGGTGTCTGGTTTGACTCAGACTTTTCCTTCACCAAACATGTTAAAAGTGTATGATACTGAAAGACGTTATAGTCTTAGAAAAATGCTAGCGCCATATAGTTATCTTTCCTGCTTGAGAGACAAACCCACTTACTGTAATGGTGACATGACCTTGACATGAAATGCTGGAGACACTGACAACTGACGAGAAACATCGCATGACAGATGTTCTCTTGCCTCCTCACTGAATCATTGGGTCATGCCTAATCATAGAAGTCTGCAAACATAGATCTGAAAACATCTGTAGAGCCAGTATGGCCATTTCAAAATGAGCAAAACTAACATATTGAAAAAAAAAAACCAACAGGTTTTTAGCAAGGAGCAAGTTTCACCACTTTTCTCTTTCTTTAGGCTGTGTTATTGCTACATTATATAATTTTTCCAGTGTGTGTATTTGTATTTATACTCAGTGCAATATCTCCATGTACTACAGGACTCAATGCACTATATAACCCATCTGACTGTGCAAGTACAGTCCAACTCTCAAATTACTGACATTCCCATGACTAAAAGACAGAGGCTCAAGGGTGATCATTTATCAACGTCCTTGAGGTTCTTTAACCTACCACTGGGGATAGGACCCAGTGACAGAAAACCACCATTTTAACTGGTCACCCAAGCCACTGTGTCTCTGCCTATACCTAGGATTGAACCCACGTTGTCTGTGTTCCTAGGCGAGTGTGCTACCGACTAGGCCACAGTGGCAGATAATGACCCTTTTGTCACATTAAAACTTGGCAAAACTATGTAGGGCTCTGTTTTACAGTGAAATCTGCACCATTTTGCCACCTCCTTTGGTGTGCGCTATACAAATGTCGAGGTTTTAAGACTGGATCGCCTTAATTGGGAAGGTGTAAAAGCCCCTTAAGAGAGGTTCTTTATGCAGTGTCATGTCATTTGGGCTTTCTCTTTGACTGTAATGCACACATGTGCCCAGAAGGCAATAAGAAGGCCATTTCACCTGTATGTTGTTCACATGAGACTCTGATTGCTCAAAAGAAGTATAAATGCATGACATTTTTTTCTCATATTGTTCTAATTACCTCTGTACTTCTATGAAGACTGGTCCTCTTGGCTGAACATTCCTTTTATGACAGACATTTTAGTGGCATCTATATCCAAAGACCTACACTGGACTTGATTCCTTTGTTGTAAGGTAATTATCTATAATCACAGGCCATATGTATGCAAGATTTTAGTTAAATAAAGCATTAGGAGTACTGTTTCATTGATGTGTAGCTCAAATTACTTTGAAAATGTTAATTACGGAAAATTTGGTATTTTTTAAAAAAGTACTTACCTTTTCAACTTTATCTTGAATGTTAGTATAAAATACTGAGGGTAAAACAGCAAAGTAAATATAAATTAATTCCATGACACACTTACCTGTTCAAATGAAAGTTTTTGATATTTTATGTCCTATGGTTAATCTTTGTAAATCCATAACGACTTTATGTATTTTTTTATGTCATCACTCTGCGGCGTGGGCGTACACGTCCGCGTCCGCGTGAACAACTTCTTCTCCAAAACTACAAGGCCTAGAGACATGCTGTTTTTTTTAAAAGATACCTTATCTATCGAGGATGAAAAATTGTTCAAGGCATGCAAATCTGTCTGTTTGTCTGTTTGCTAGAGACGTTACAAGGGAGGTACCCACACCAAAAGTGTGAAAATTTCAACACTTTATCACAATTTTCTCAGTGACTATTGCAGGGATTTCTCTCATATCTTGCATATATGTACTAGGCCAGAGGTAGATTCTCTTGTGTGAGTATGAGACCTGGATCTGTCTTATTTTTTTTTTAATAAATTTTTTAAATAATTTTTAATGCATTAAAATTCATGAAATCAAGCACTAAATCACTTATAACTTGAAGAGTGTTGCATTTAGAGCATTTTGTTAAAATATGTTATTCAGCTACTTTTTTCATAGCCACATCATGGTGAGTAACTTGGGTGTCTGTCTCAATAGCTCAGTGAGTAATAGCTGCTTTTGGGCTTTTCAGTAACTACCATCTTGAGTAAAATCACTTGTAACTTGAAAACTATTGCATTTAGAGAATTTCGTATAAATATGTTATTCAGCTACTTTTGGGTCAGCTATAACATAGTAAAATTTCAAACCTGTAGCTGATGGCATAGCTGAGTAATAGCTACTTTTAGGTTATCACTGTTGAGTAAATCACTTATAACTTGAAAATTATTGCATTTAGAGTATTTTGTTTCAATATGTTATTCACCTATTTTGTGGTCAGCTATAACATAGTAAAATTTCAGACCGGTAGCTCATGGCATAGCTGAGTAATAGCTACTTTGAGGTTATCACTGTTGAGTAAATCATTTATAACTTGAAAACTATTGCATTTACAGAAATTTGTGTAAATACGTTATTTAGCTACTTTTGGGTCAGCTATAACATAGTGAAATTACAGACCTGTAGCTCATGGCACAACTGAGCAATAGCTATTTTCAGGTACTGACTGTTGAGTAAATCAATTGTAACTTGAAAAATATTGCACTTGGAGTATTTTGTTAAAATATGTTGTTCGCCTACTTTTGGGTCAGCTATAACATAGTGAAATTACAGACCTATAGCTCATGGCATAGCTGAGCCATAGCTATTTTCAGGTTCACACTATTGAGTAAATCAGTTGTAACTTGAAAACTATTGCATTTACAGTATTTTGCTTAAATATGTTGTTCACCTACTTTTGGGTCAGCTATAATATAGTAAAAATTCAGACATGTAGCTCATTGCATAGCTGAGTAATAGCTACTTTGAGGTTATCACTGTTGAGTAAATCAGTTGTAACTTGAAAATTATTACATTTAGAGTATTTTGTTTAAATATGTTATTCACATAATTTTTGGTCAGTTATATCATAGTGAAATTGCAGACCTCTATGTCAAGCTATAGCTGAGCAATAGCTACTTTCAGGTTCTCACTATTGAGTAAATCATTGTATCCACTGGATAGCTGCAGTGTGTAGAGAGATTTCACCATTACCGCTCTAATGAAAAAAATATTATAGCTAGCCTTCTCAAGTTTGCAGAATATATTAATAACCATAAAATGTTGCCTGGGAATATTTTTGAAAAACAAGATGGCCGCCAGGGACGTTTATTCGACTTTAAACAAGGACTTTTGTTGGCCCTCTAGAGGAAAGGGTATTATAGGTAGAGATCTCAAATTCGCAGGATATGTTCCTCATTATAAAATCTTGACTGGGAATATTTTTGGCCTCATTTTGAAAAACAAGATGGCTGCCACAGGTGTTTCTTTGTCAGTCATGAAATGTGCTTATATCTCCCTTATTATTGGTCCTAGAGGTTTGGGATGGTAAACCAACCTGTAGGAAATCATGGGCTGGGAATCTTTTGGTGTGGTCAGATTTGACCTTTGACCCCTCCTTCAAGGTCAAACGAGGATAGCCAAACTTAAAAGTGCTTATAACTCACTTATTATTGGTCCTAGAGGTTTGGGATGGTAAACAGACATATAGGAAATCATGGGCTGGGAATCTGTTGATGTGGTCCGATTTGACCTTGGACCTCTTCTTCAAGGTCAAACGAGGATAGTCAAACTTAAAAGTGCTTATAACTTGCTTATTATTGGTCTTAGAGGTTTGGGATGGTAAAACAACATATAGGAAATCATGGGCTGGGATTCTTTTGGTGTGGTCAGATTTGACCTTGGACCCCTCCTTCAAGGTCAAATGAGGATAGCCAAACTTAAAATTGCTTATAACTTGCTTGTTATTGGTCCTACAGGTTTGGGATGGTAAACCAACCTACAGGAAATCATGGGCTGGGAATCATTTGGTGTGGTCAGATTTGACCTTGGACCCCTCCTTCAAGGTCAAACAAAAATAGCAAAACTTAAAAGTGCCTATAAATCGCTTATTATTGGTTCTAGAGGTTTGGGATGGTAAACCATCCTATAGGAAATCATGGGCTGGGAATCTTTTGGTGTGGTCAGATTTGACCTTTGGACCCTTCCTTGAAGGTCAAATAAGGACAGCCAAACTTAAAAGTGCTTATAACTCGCTTATTATTGGTCCTAGAGGTTTGGGATGGTAAACCAACATATAGGAAATCATGGGCTGGGAATGTTTTTGTGTGGTTGGATTTGACCGTGGACCCTTTTTCAAGGTCATACGAGGATACTGCATTTGCAGTATTTCTTTAAATATGGTTTAACCTACTCTTTACACTTAAACAGTTACCTTGTTACTTTCCTTCATAATACCATTTGCAGGGCACAACTTTTTTGTCCTTTTCTTCTGTCAGGTTCAGAATTTCTTTTGAACATGCTGTTCAATTACCATTTACTGTACTTCTGTACAGCACTTTCCCTGATAATTATGCTTTCCTCTCATTATTACCTTCACAAATCAAAAACACTCAGTCAGCTGACACAGTACCCGTTCACGGGCACTCTCCTCTTGTTTATAAAGCAAAGGTTTTATAGACTTAATTGGACCACATTAAGGGAAGAAGTCGAATGTTTTTTTATGTGTAACTATTTTATGACACAGCACTAATGCATTATTATTGGCCAGCATTTGATCTGGAATCCTTTGAAATGGATAATAATTTGTTTTGTGCTTTTTTTTTTTTGATTCCGGATCTCTGTCGGACCCATTGCTATTTTTACCAAAGATGTAATATTTTCAGAGATCCTAATGGATGCCCTGAAATGGCATTTAACTCTTATTCAAGACTGGTAAATCATAACATGTGGCTAGTTTAGTTATTAAATTGTGTGTTAAGTAATAGTGACTTAATTGTATCCACAAGTTACAGTACATACTAGATGATAACTGAAATGTACCAGTTAATAGCTTGAACATACAAGTTAGTAACTTGGATGTATGAGTAAGTCAGTTGTTAGATACCAAGAAGTTAGTGACTGATGGTAGTTAGTAACTTATAAGATACTAAGTAACTTGTATATGCCGGCAACAGAAAAAAGGGAAGTTCAAAGTTTCTGTAGTTCCTATCTTGCCATTGGGGGGGGGGGGGGGGGGTTCAACCAAAAAGCTTCGCCTCAAAGATAAATGAAATGCTGGATCTGTTACAACTTACTGATGACATCTGTTTTAAGTTTCAAAATGTTAAAATGTAACATGTTGTCAGTGTTTTATTCAAAGGACACTCTCATTAATCAGACTGTTACATAAACTTGTGAAATTAAGTAAAACTCGACTAACATTTGAAATTGTGCCCTGGAACACTCTATATAAACAAATTTTTACAGCCAGTTTAATTTACAGATATTAGAAATGATTATCTTTTTGACATCAATACAATCCTCACATATTCTTACATGGGTTTCAAGATATACTTTCACACCAATCCTTTTACATGATATATACTGTTATCCCAGTTGCAGTTTAATCATTTAACTTGTGTAAGAACAATTATTTTAGAAGGAAGAGTAAAACATTTCTATTTTACAGTACATAATACCCTTTACATATTTCCATTTATTTCATAAAACAATGTACATCAGTAATGTAAGTGATGTAGATATGTAATAAGATTTAATGATTAAATCACTTTAGTCATTTATGCCAATACACTAGTAACACTGTCGGGAAGGTGGTATGACAGTGATGGAAAATGAAAAAGATGAAGGGAATTCACGAGTCACCAATATTCAGGACAGAGGGGCAGGAATTGAGATTCATTTGTCAAACAAGTGTTTCAGTCTACATGCGCAAGATACAAAGCCATCAGGGACATAAGTAGAGCAGTAGAATTTATGAAAGTCTGGCAAAAAAACAACAAATTCCAAGTCTGATGCATCCCATACCTGGCCTGGAACTCCGACAGTCACCGATCAAAGTACTAACGTAGCCCATTACTGCTTAACTTCAGTGCCGAGATGGTTACTTGTCATGCTACACCATTATCCATAAAAGTCTGGTGGAAAATATTAAAAGAAAAAAAGAGAGAAAAAAGTGATCTCTAGAATCGGGAGCCTCATTAGAGCTCACACTTTAAAATCCATATCGCTATTAGGTTTTTCTAAAAGTCCCTGGATAAGGTTAAGGTTAAGAGACGAAGACATATGACATTGCCACAGAGTAACCTGTTCATATCAGCCACAGGGTATAATAAAAAATATTAACCCATCTTTATCATGCCATTATTTAGGTCACTTTCATCACATAATGGGTAATAAATGCTGAAATCAGCTTTCAGGTTCACAGAAATACAATTCTAACATGTCACGGCTGTGTCAGTGAACTTTTAATTTCCCATAGACATGGTATTTTTTTGTACTTAATGGCAGTTAGATAATAAACCCATCCAAAGTTTCATGGATGAAACAGCCTTGTTTCACTGTCAAAGTTTTAGTTATCAATAATGTTAACATACTATTCATTGTATCAGGAGGTTTCTTTCTGTTGATAAATCAGTGGTGATTGCAAATGCTCTGGTCAGCAGTCATTTGGATTATTGCAATTCTCTATTTCGTAGTTTGTCATCCCAAAATACTACCAGGCTCCAATATGTCCAAAACTCTCTTGCACAGTTTGTCACTGGTGCTTCTAAGTTCACTCACATCACATCCAGCTTCAAGTGACTTCATTGGCTACCTGTCAGACAATGAATTATCTTTAAAACCCTAGTTCTTGAGTACAAATACCTCACTACAAGCCAGCCTAAGTATTTTGCATCATATCTCTCCTTGTATAAATCTGCCGTGAACACAAGACATTCAAATCCAAAAAATATGTTCCTTCTGGTTCCTCATTAATGTTCTTCTATCCATAAATCAAAGGTTCACTTCAACAACAGTTTCTCATTTGATGCCCCAAAGGTATGCATGATCTTCCACATGATATACGCAGTGCTCCAAAACTCTCATGTTTCAAAAGTCGATTAAAACCTACTTATTTCAGAAATCGTTTCCACCTTAGTTTCTAACTTCAGAACACCGGATTGCCTCCCTGGGTGCGACTTGGAATATGTCTAACGTCTTGACGATTTATGCCTAACGAATTGGATGTTGTGCCTTAGAAGCCATAGATACTGAGATTAAGCACCTGGACAACTGATTGATTGATTGATTCATGTCAGAATAGGAATAGCACCCTTCAAACAATGGATAATCATAATTTTATCATGGTTCTTAGGAATAAACCACTCAGGCTTTGCCATCTTGGTTTATAACCCTGAATCATGGCAAAATTCTGTGTGAAGCCATAGTTTGTCATATGTTATGCCTATAATATTCTACACTTAAATCGTGTTAGGTGCAGCCTTTAGTTTCAGCTGAAAAGCAACAGTGTTTGATCAATCTCTTTTAGCTGCTATTTTTACCTTTAAAGAAAACAAGACCAAGTCCAGAGGTATTCTTCAACAATACTTTCCTAAGGGCACCTTAGATCCAAGTTGGGAATGATTTTTTACTTACCAAAGTATTACTTAGATTTCATATTCATCAACTTCTGCTTTGTATTACTTAAGATTCTAAGTAATGAAAACTCCCTATACCTTGTACTGTAACTGTAAACGTGGAAACCAGTATATCTTGTATATCTTATTTAGGGAGAGTCTTATTCTGCAACAATTCTTACGTGAGGTGTCCTTTGTTCTTTACTGAATCATCTGCTTTGTTAGAAATGGTGAAAAAGTTCATTTTCTTGAGGGGAAATGCTGCTTTTAATATTGTGTCACAATTTAATATCAATAAAACACAAGATTCCCTGCAATAATTGCATATTTCAAAAACAGTGTATCTTCTTGTGTACCTCTGCAGATCACTGGAAATCTAAGTAGAGGTCTAAGGTGACCTCAGAGTTAGGAATGTTGATAAATGCCATTTTGAACTAAGTTAGTAAAAGCTTGAGAAAAACTTAGATTCCAAGTTAGGAACAGTCTTAAGTACTGTTGCAGAATAGGGCCCCTGAGCATAGGCTTCTGTCCCAGATCAATTTGCAATATTTTACTGGATGAAAGGGCTAATCTAATGTTTATTTATTGTGACAAGGTAGCTCTGTTGCTCTCTGTTGGTAATCAAGTACCATATGTACCATATATCCCTCCGAGTCAAGTGCTGAAGATAAATAAGCAGATTACCTTTGATAATTATTATTTTTAACTCTTAGACAATATTTAACCTTAAAGCATCCTTTTAGCTACATGTTGAGCTTCATGTATTGAAATCTGCAATGTTTGTGTATATGCTACGTTAAAATATTTGGCATCAGTAAATATGTGTGCATTTACTGACAAATTCAGTATTTGCATGTATTTGATGAACATTTCAGTAAACACACATGCATGTATTTACTGATTTGGCATATTACTTGTAATATGCATAATAGGAAAATTTTCCGAATGACATACATGAAAAAAGTCACAAATGAAAATGACAATATGTTCTTCATATGCTATATAAACACTGGCACCAGTAAGTATCAAAAGTTTAGATTTCTCTACCATGTCTACATGGATTTTAATACTACAAAACAAACAGAAGCTCTGTGGAAATACCTACCTAATGATGTATATAATAGATTTGTAGCTCACATAATTAATGAAATATTAACGGAAAATCAGTGCTTGTTACTTAATTTTGTGACACTAATTATGCAAAGCAACTAGTGCCAGGTAACGTAACACATATTACTCGTCCTGTATGCTCTTTGTAAATAAGTAAATATTGAGTTGTGGATAATAACTGTCTGTCTGTACGTCTGAATACACATACCTTGCATTTAACATATTTTATATATGCGCCTGAATTTTACACAACGTAATTGAGAGGGTAGAGTATGTTTATTATGTTTACCACACATTTTAAATTATTTTCAAGATATTAGACCAAGGTCACAGTTGGGGTTTTATATCTATTTCAACAGCTAAAGGCCCATTCACACTTCTCCGTGTGGTCATATCAACACGTATTTGAATTTTGCTTCACAACCTTTTCCTTATTGATTTGTAAATGAACCTCATATGTGGATAGAGCATATTTCAAAATGAGCCACCCCATTTATCCATTCTTCCATCTTCATCCCTCTGATGTGTATGTTTTAACTTAGCATGTGAGAAGTCATAACAGAGGTTTTATAAACATTTTGAAAATGCAATCACATGCAATCAAATGCTATCCATGTTTTGTTGAACGTCTATCCTACAAATCCAGACTTATAAAACCTTATGGTTACTACCAAAACGCAAAAATGCATGGAGCCAGAAATGAGCCGTGATAAGTTAAACATTTTACTCTCGTGTGTAGCTTGTGAGGTCAGAACACAACAGTGTGACCTAGGTATTACATCATCCCACGCCCACATTGTTGTCATAAACAGGATTCGATCACATGCACACAGAAGTGAGAGCAAAGAGTTTAACACTCGGCCACTGGGTTTAAGATACGGGAAAATGATAATATTTTTAACAAATTTTAAGAATAAAAACTCAAATACTTGGAAGAGGGGACCATGGTGATGCAGTGGTAACACATTCTCCTTCCACCTCGGAGGTCGGCGGTTCAAACCCTGGACCCTCTATGGGAAGGTTGGTAGTTGCTTACCAATGGTCGGCAGTTTACAGTACAGAACCTTGACCAACTGTATGTACAGGTTTCCTCTGCCCTTCTAGCTACCCGTCATGATATGACCTGTACAGTGTTGAAAGCGATGTTGAAATCCAAATAAATAAATCAAATACTTGGAAAAGCTGTTACAAAATCTCAGGAACATATTTCTACATTTGTTTTAATGACACACTCATAAAATGGAATTATGGAAAGTAGCAGGAAAAAACTGCAGAGCAATGGCAAGCAATTAAGTTATCACTCATCATAGTTCTTCCCTGTCTGAATATTACCCCCTAATGAATACAATGCAGCAGGTACAAAATGTGCTGAATGAATAAAGGGGAATTACAGCATTAACTCCACTGTATAATAATACCCTCCTCCCTTTTATGTAGTTGAACATCGATGTTTAACTTTATTATCGCCCAACTCTTTCAAATAATTGTTCTAACTACAGAGTGCTTTCAAATATTTAGTCCAAATGAAGATTCTTTCGCAAGCGGCCATAATATTCACTTTGGGCATTAATTCAGACTGGGGAGCTTTGTCATTTTAAAAGCTTCTCGTATAACCACCTGTACCCTCAAAACTGACAGCACTGATCAGTAAGCTAAGTAAAGGTTTTTCCTTCCAATTGCCATATACTTCATTATTTTTCTAACAAGATAACCCAACAAGTATATTAATGTGGATAATGATTGTGAGAGTCCCTACAAATCATAGATCTGAGGTTATTGAACTCCTGTTTGCCTTCTTTTACTGAGTAAATGTAAGACTATGGGCTCTGATCGTCAGGGAAGGGTAAGATGTATTCATTAGTGTTGGCTGCTGGGTCACAGCTTCGGAGGAGGGAGATTCTAATACAACCAGAGATTTGCCTAGACTTGGCCGTAATTCATTTTACAGGAGTTGTTTTTGTGGCAAAGTCTTCTTGCTATAAGGTGAATAGTGGGTTCACACTATCTGCAGCTTGGATTTGGTTGCTTGCTGAAATTTGTAAGGATACTTCTATCAAAGTTTTATAAACTGTCTCAAGACGAAAGTGTGTTTTTTTTTTGTTGGTAAGTACATTTGCCTTGTTAGTGAAAAAAATATTTGAGACTAAGTAGCTGTTTAGCTTCATGTTTTGAAATCTGCAATGTTTGTGTATATGCTACGTTAAAATATTTGGCATCAGTAAATATGTGTGCATTTACTGGCAAATTCAGTATTTACACGTATTTATTTTATATGTTAGTGAAAAAAAAAATTATTTCAGATTAAGTACCTGTGAAAACAAAATATAACATAATTTATCTCAAATGCAAAATGTGAGGCCAAGTGTGGTGCAGTGGTAACACACTCGCCTCTCACATCTGAGGTATGCAGTTCAAACCCCGGACCCTATGTGGGAAAGTTGGTAGTTGCTTGTTGATGGTGAGCAGTTTACAGTAGAGGACCTTGAGTAACTGTATAAAACTATCCATTGTCATATGATCTACACAGTGTTGAAAGTGACGTTAAACCCAAATAAACAAAATAAAATATAAGATGAGATACAAAGGCATATTTATTTAAGTTACATCCTCACATGGGTATGTTTTTGGTGAAAAAAAAAACATCACAGAAATTGCATAGATTGTTACATAAATGTATAGTTACATGTGTATTGGTCATCTATTTATGTAAATTCATATACAATATATGCATAATATTTATTGTTATATGTACATAACAATATTTATTGCAAAATACCTGCAAGTTATAAAGTAGTGTGTAGATACACGATGATATCTGAGATAGATAGTTTTAGATTCAAACAATATCTCATGTGAGAATGTTTTTTTTTCAATCCAACTTGACAATGAGCACAAAGTTAGGGTGTTGTTCCCTCCAATAATGACATTTTAGGATTATTTACACTAGTGAATCCGGAGAGGAGGGGGTCGGCTCTGGATCCACATCCATCCAAAATTAAAATAATAAGTACAGTTTCTTAAACCCATGAAAGATGATATGAGTGATAAGGTCAAGACCCTTGACCCCCCCTGGCCCTGTGTTGAAGTAATTAAGAATACAAAATGAGGACAAATTTTATTTACATGTTAGTATTTAGTATGAACCCATCAAGGGTAAGCCACCTGTAAAATTGCAAAATACATATACTATTTAACCAACTTCTACTGTAATTTAATGTTCCTGATGTCAAATATCAGGCTTAAAAACTTACTTAAATTTTCCAGAAACAAAAATAACCCTGAAATTTATGGGGTTTCAACAAAGCTAGATGATAATATTTTTCGTGTTAAGTTTACATAAATACCACTAAATGTACAAAGACTTTGCAAGTTTTCCCTATGAGAGGGGGCATGGCCCTGGACTTCCAACCAGCTTTTCCATATTTATTCTTCTAGATGTAGTGATGTCCTAGTTTTCTTACCTGTAATGTTTGTGGGAGAATTTGTGTAATATTTACTTGTAAAAGCACCAGAAAAATCCAGCTAGAAATTAATTTTTTCAAATCCTTAACCTCATGTCTAATAACCAGCACACTTTCATACCATATATACCTGCAGGTTGCCTCCTTCCCAGATCTACTGACTTCTCAACATTCAGCAAACTACCTCCAATTATGTCCGGTGCTGGGCGGGGACGTAAATCGACCTTTGACCTTGGCAGTCCGTACAACAGTCAGAGTCTGGCTGCAGGAGGATCAGCTCTTCTTGATGCCATCAACAGAGGAAAGGTACACCTGGCCAAATTCATCTTGGATGCAGGAGAATATGATGCAGCCAATGTTAGGGACTTCAAAGGGAAAACACCGCTAATCAGGGCATGCTATATAAGGGTAAGTCATTATACTACTTATCATCAGGGTGTTTGCCCTGTTAAAGAAATGCTAAGGCTTTCAGAAATCTCGAGGGGCTTATGGTTTATGACCAAATACCACTTGATCAGATTGTGGTACATATATATTTATTTATGTAGTGTTTTATGTCATGCCGAGTACATTTGTACCAGCTATATTGTGACAGGTAGCTGAAAGGGTGAAGGAAACCTGTACAAACAGTTGGTCAAGGTTTTTTTTACTGTAAACTGCTAACAAACAGCAAGCAACTACCAGTTTTCTCACTTGAGGTCGGGCTGGGATTCTGACTCCGATCTGAGAGGTGGGGGTGAGTCTTACCACTGTGTTGCTGGTGTACTGCTAATGGAGAAGTTAAAATTCTTGTTTGCATGCACACATGGGTATTTGCTATATAGGTCGAACCATACATCGCCACGGGAGATGGAAAAAAGTCCTCAAATAAAAAGGTCCTTTAGGAAAAAAACCCTCAAAATACAATTGTGGAGAAAAAACCCTCAGTGAGATTTTGAGGCCTGTGGAGAAAAGCCCTCAAGTACTTTTGCAACCTGTGGATAAATCCCCCAGCTAGTTTTTTTACCTTGTGGAGAAAGATTTTCACTCTCCTTAACAACAAACTAATCATTATAAAACTAGAGTTGTAATTTCTAAGAGTAGGAGATTTTAGTGAATGATAAACTATCAAAACTGTTCAAAGCCTTGATGACATTGTCGTTGCATACATTTTGGGAATCCTCATGTCACTACAATAGCACACTTCCTTAACTAATGCTTGCATTAACAAATAAGTGTCTAGTTCTCAAATTTAAAGTTAATTTTAACCCCTGATCACAAGCATAAATACCATCTCCTTTCCCTTTTCTATTCAAAGTAAACTCAATTACTATCAGACAAACATGAAATTTTCTGATCCACTAAAACTTGTATGGATTGCTCCATTCAATCTATTTGTGAAAGCGACCCCCTAATTACCGAGTAATTACCAAAGCTCTTCAAGAAACTTAGCCCTGGGGAATGACACATTCTATTAAGTGAGAGTAGTGAGTGAAGCCCAACTCACATGGTACATTAACCCCCGTTACTTTCTTTATTCCTGGTTATTCCAGGCAGAATTATACCCCGGTTCCACTGTTGGGAATTTGCCTCTTAATCAGGAGCATAACATATACGGTCATGTAGCCTTTCTTTACGTTTGTAAAGGTTGGGAGCTCAATTGAGGTGACCATTTTTTAAAATATGTTTGAAAAACCTTTACAATTGAGCATTTTTGTCCTCACTACTCATGTCTCACCTTGTCACTTGGAAGTAGGTATGAGAACGAGCAGTTGACACTCACTGAATGAGGCAAATTTCATAAAAAATTGATCCCAAATTTAAGTGTCGAGTGCTCGTGTATAGAAAACGACCAATTGAACTGGTTACATTACTTACAATAAGCCACATAATCCTCCATTTTTAGCATAATATTAAGTAAACTATGTGTTGACATCAGCTAATTCAAGCGATTCAAAGCCTTTATCTTTATATTTTTTGTGATATTTTTATGGGAACTTCCATATTAAATGTTATTTCCTATCAAGGTGAATACTAAACTTTGTGACGGCTCAATGTCGAGTCAAATTTTATAAGTCGAACTAGCAATTGACCCGAATTATTTTTTCTTGTCACACCACTAGTTGTAATGGTGTTTTGTCTTTTTTTTTGGGTGATATAGTCATATGACCTTTCTGTCACACTAGATTTCATGCTAGAACTAATTTTTCAAGTAAATAGAGTAATGTTACCCCACAAGAAGATAGGTCTTAACAGTCTTCTCATTAATCTTCACATGCTTTAGTAGAGTGAACTTTGTTTTTCGAGTTGAGGCAATCAGAGGAAGGTTTTGTTAGATTTACATACTGGGTCACACAAGATTTCTTTTTTAACTGAACACATTAAGAACTAAATTGGTAACTCACATTTCCAGTCTTTTTACAGGATCGTTCATTGCAGGGTCAAAATTAAACATTTGTTTGTTCTTATGATAGATCATGTATGTGGAACTGTGGTCTCAATATCATCTATGTACATTTGTACTAGAAGATTCCATAAACTTGGCCGTTATTAGACTGGTACCAATTACGTAAGTGATAGAAATATCTGACTTAGTGCAGTAGTTATGTATATCGAGGGTAATATAATTTTAGCAAGAATATACTACAAAGCACCCATTGAGTGAAAACTTGCAAGAGGGCAGATTTTTTTTTCCAGAATAAAATTCGGATCTTTTATGAAATGTAGCTACTCTTTCATTTGGCAGATTCCTACCCACAAAAATAAAATCGTGAAGATCTGTTCATTACTTTGGGAGAAATTTGAACCACAAAGCCAAACCTTTGAAAATTCAGGACTTATATTTTGTATCCAAAATAGGATCTGGATTTTTCCAAAAAGTTATGACTCCTTCCTTTCCCTCGAGCTTACCCACAAAGATCTGTTCATTACTTTTGGAGTTATCGTGAAAACAGACAAATAAACAAATAGAAAGACAGACGCAGTTAGAACATTTGAGATTGTTTTGAGATAAAAAGAGACAAAATAGTGCATTCAGAGAAAATTTACTGAACACATCCATAAATTCATATCTAGGCCACAGAGTAAGGTAGAGCGGAAGAAACCTGGCAAGTGCTAATCCACTCAGCCAATAAGCCAAAAGAAAGCAAGCAGTGAATGAAATACTGTAAAAGGAAGGGCCTTTCAGGTTTAACCAGTTAACAGACACAGAAAAGCAGAAAAGCTTGACCCTACAGTTGCAACAATTGCCGATGTTTTCCGAATATTTCCCTGTAAATTGAAATAAACATTAAAATGGTATACTCAATCAATTCATCTGTCGAATTCAATAAGTTGTTGTTTTTGTTGTTGCTGTTAAAGTACCTGATCTGAATACTCAAGTTCCACATTCATAATCAATTGTAAAACCACAATTGGAAACCCCCGGATAAAACACGTGATTTCTCCCAAGTAAAATGTCCAGTCACATGACCAAAAATATAATAGGCCTTACAATTAGCTCCAGACTGACATGATTTATAAAGACCACAGGTAAACAGAGGCGAGTATGACTAACATACGGCTAGGACAAGGTCATGATGATCCATTTTCTGGGGGGGGGGGGGATGATCAAAAAGACAAGTTGCAACACCCAAAGAATAGTTACAATGCAGTCACAACTTAAAATCTCAGATGCAATTGGTTAGGAGAGAAATGCTCGGGTTTTTAAACATTTTGAATATGTTCAATTAGCATCTCAATCAAGGAAGATTTAGGGTAAGTGAGACTATAATTCTCAAACAATATTTCTATGCTGGATTTATATCCCTCTCTGCTTTTCACACTTATATAACCTTGACCCATCTGCCTATAAGGTATAGCTTGACCAGTTGTCATCTGATCACTAAAGTTAAGCAGCACTGGGCAAAGTTAGTATTTGGATGGGTATGTGATCGTCTGGGTTCTGGGCCAGATATGGGCAGAAGCATAGTGACTCGGATGATCACTTAAATGTCGGTCCCATCGCAATATAACTGAAACAGGGTACCAGGCACAACATTAAATAAATCAAATGAAAATCACATTAAAATATAAGCTTGACCAAATAAAAACTAATTTTCTACTTGTATGAGAAGCAGGAGATTTTCTTCACCTTATTTCTTTGCAAAAATTTACCCGGAATAACAATGCTAAAAAATTCTTTCTGTTACGCTTTCGGTGATACTGTCTGCAGATCAATACAGTGATTGGAAGTCATTCACTGCAGCAGAAACTTCCCATCTTGCAAACACTGTACTTTGTTTCCTTATCCGTTCTTCTATGGACTCAGGCTGTGTGGTCTTGTTAACACTAGAATGGATAAAGACCGGAAGCACGAAGGTGTAGGCTTTCAGGGGGGAACTGCAATTACTAAAATGATGGACGACTTCGAGTTTGCATGTGAATACACTGTAGGGGAAGTAATCACATTTGGAAGAAAAATAACCCCCTCTCCCAATTGTATCTGCAGGTAATTTGATCATAATTTCTTTTGTTTGCATCCATATACTAACACTGATATTCTGGTCTTACGGCCATGGTACAATATCCACTCCATTTCCACTGGTACAAATTTGGTCCATTATGTGCCAAAACTGCCCACCCCTTGTGAAACACTCTTGACCCCTCTATAAAACTACTGATGGGGCTGTTAAAAAGGAATAAAAACCACAGAAATAACAAATGTTTGAATAAAATTTGAGAAAGAAAGAAATACAAATATATAGCAACAAATAAAAAAAAATGTATGCCACAGGCATGGCGGGATTTGTTGCGCCAAGAGGTTGAATTTGTCAAATAAAACAAGAAGGGCGAGGTTTGTAAAGGGCCAAGTTTTCTAGGGACCTGTACATCAAAGCGTGGGTTCTATTAATGGATCCGTTATCTCTTAATTAACTCTTAGTTAACAAATCTTAAAGCTCTAATTCATTGTTGGTAAAGTTTTTTTGTAACTTGTCCTCAAACTTAACGGTAACTCAGACCATGTTATTAATTATTGTTTATGTAAACCCTCAGTTAATTTACATCCAACCAAATGCATAGTAACCATTGTTGCATGAAGTGTAATCTAAGTTACTGAAGTGCTGTGCAGTTAGATAATGTGAACATAAATGACATATTTCACAGTATCTGAGACATTTCAAAATTTTTTTTTGTCCTTGAGGGAATCTCCAACCAACTTTGAAATTCAATGTTTCAAGAAGTAACTGTTTAAATGTGGAATCTTGCATCACTGTCACATGCAATAATTAAGCAGTTATCTGATAAAAGGGATGCTTAATGGTTTTCATGTTAGTTTCCTAAAACACAACATTTTGGAATCAGACCATCAGTCTTTCACATATGTTGTAATAGCAAGCTATATTTAAGATACATGTCAGGGGCCACGGTGGCAGAGTGGTAACACTCTCACCTCCCACCTCTGCGGCCGGGTTCGATCCCCGTCATGGCCGTAAGTGGGAAAGCTGGTAGTTGCTTGCCGTTGCTCGGCAGTTTACAGTACAGAACCCTAGTGAACTATATGTACTGGTTTCCTCTGCCCTTCCAACTACCCGTCGTGATATGACCTGTACAGTGTTGAAAGCGACGTAAAACCCCAAATAAACATTTAAGATACATGTCATTAATGTTAGATTTCTTAGGGGGCCATGGTGGCAGAGTGGTAACACTCTCGCCTCCCATCTCTGAGATCGGAGTTTGGTTCCCAACCCGACCGGAAGTAGGAAAGCTGGTAGTTGTTTGTTGTTGGTCGACAGTTTACAGTACAGAACCTTGACCAACAAAATGAACTGGTTTCCTCTGCCCATAAAACTAACTGTCATCATATGACCTATACAATGTGTTGAAAGCAACGTTAAAGCCCAAATAAATAATATTAGATTTACTGAGAATACCCTAGGTATAAATAACAATTAGAGTATTTTATATAGCTTTATACTGTACAAAAATTGTAAAATATTGAAAAAAGTGTCTGTAATCAACAGTCAGTAACACTGACAGGTAACACACTCTCTGAGTTTTAATGATAACTTTTACTACATTGAGAAGACAAGCATGCAAGTAACCAAACACAACCACACATACACTCTGTTAGTTTACCAAAAGAAAACACAATCCAACACCTGCACAAAGAATGCTTCTGGTTTTCTCCCTGAATTCTGTAGTTTATGTGTCGTTTCATTGTCATTAAGTATTCATCAGTGTGCTATTTTATGGATGCTTCCATTAACAGGCAAATGATTCTGTCTGGCTAATGGTCAAGGCATACCTGGTTTCTGCTTGACCATTTGTGGGTCTTTGATGAATAACACTGGTTTCCTTCTACTCCACCTGTGTATTGATTTTCTGTATTGTGATTGTGGTAGGGGGAGGGGGGGTTACTGTTTACTTGCTTTATAAAAACATAATAATTTCGCAGAAGTGATTGGACAATGGAAATCTTGTTATTCTACAAGAAAAAAAACAAAACAAAACAAAACAAAAAAAAACTACTACCATATTCCTATATTGTTGTGATTTCTTTTCTCACAAAAAATAAACATGCAAATCTTGATGATATCTAAACTGGAATTTTGTGAAACTGATAAATTGCCTTTTTACAGAACTAGGATGCTGTGAAAACTGATGGGTTGTTATTTCTCAAAGATAATCTTGGCTGCTCTAGTGGCTTGATCAGACTCCAATAAACAGCCTCATCATGGACATTGAACCATCATTTTGAAGTAATGGGAACATCAGGGTTAATCCTTTGAGAAAATGAGTTTCGGGGTAATGTTTATGGAAAGATTTTTTTTGGGAGTTTTAAGCTTCTTTTTTACCACAGGAACCAGTTTATTCATCAGTTTATCAGTAACTGAGACCTTCATATTGATATTAAGAAGACATTTAAAATAGAAAATTAATGTTAAATATAGAAGCGACATTTGAATATAATTATGTGTGAAATTTTAAGTGCTAATTGGTAAATAATCAATTTCGAAAGAAGCAAATTTATTATTATTATTATTAATATTATTATTATATTTTCAACTTGCAAAAGTTCTGACATTATGGAAGATTGAATAGAACTATAATTTAAACAAAGTTTATTAAGGTATATTAATTTAAATTTTCTGTGTTTTTTTTCAGATTAAAAAAACAAATAAAATGCCCAGGAGTTGTCATCTTGAAAAAAGATACTGTTTCATATTTTTAACATTCGAAACATCATGTTTCTAGCAATATAAGAGAACCATTATCATAATTGCGAGTTACTGATGGGTTAAAAATGAGTGAAATATAACCAATTTGATGTTTTATTGAAATTTAACAGAATTTGCTTTTGTTACCAAGATGTCTTGGCAATACACAAAAATAACTACAAATGCAGACCTGTCTAATTTCCAAATTTACACATATTTTTCATGTAATATGAGTTTAAAAAAAGAACTAGAGTTTTAAAAATTAAGAAAAGCACGGTTGACTCACCATTTAGGTAGGAGATAAAAAATATTCATCCACAAAACTTAATATTTTCTTCTTGAAAAAAACAACAACAACAACAGTATATTACAAGATAACTCAATAATTAACTAAATTACGCTGGTGTTACTTATGTGTGGGTGGTGTATATTTTGTTTTTCCCGCCATTTATTAAAAGATTATTCTCTGAAAGGTATCCATAGAATTATACCTGCTGTGTTAAATATAATCTCTGATGGCGTACACTTTGGATATTTTACCAGCCTGTGGTGAGGTGTTAATGGGTTATTTTTGCTGTTTGTTCTGTGCTGTAAAACTTACATGGAAAATAATGACCATACTTCTGAAACAAAAATTGCATTGCCAGATATGAGTGGGTGGTATATGTTTTGTTTCCTCGATCTATTTAAGGGTTTTCATTGAAAGGTATCTGTACCTGTTTGGATTCATATAATCTATAATCACGTACATTGCGGTACGCCATAATAATTAGGTATTAATGAGTTAGCTTATTTGTTAGTTTTAGTAGCCTTACATGGAAAATGAGAATGTGAAGAGTAGATGGGAAATAAGATATATTTGGATGAAAGTGGAACAAAGCTTTACCTGTGTGATGGCGGAAACAGGCAAACAAATGGCAATTGATTTGAGTTAATTGGGTTTAACATCGTTTTCAACACGTTGTATATAGCCTTTATCAAGACAGGTAGTTTTGAGGGCAGAGGAAAACAGTATGTACTAGCTGGTCAAGATTCCACACCATAAACTGCCAGGTGTCGGTCAGCAATTACCAGATTAACCCACATTGGGTCTGGGTTTGAACAGCGGACCTCAGAGGTGGGAGGTGAGTATGTTATCCACTGCACCACCAAGCCACCGTAGGCAAAGCTTTTTACTTGTAAGACTCACACTTTCCTTCGGGAACAAATCCCATTACATGTCCTTCAACAGGACTAGTCGTAGCTTCCTGGGGGTAAAAATGGGGGATGTGTTAGACTAAATTTTGTTAATGGAACTGCGGTATATCAATGACGTAGAGTCTTTATACATTATAAGGAGTTTATGTTGGTGCCCAGGGGTTTTGAGGTCGAGGGGTTCAATGTTTTGGTTGTTTTGCTGTTAATTAAAAGGACTCGTGGTAAAAACTGGAGAGGTTTCGAGTGCATTTGTCTTATCTTAGGTTGCTTTATTTAATTAATTATTTTATTGATTATCCATTTAAAATAAAATAATGCCATTTTTGGAGGCAAATAATGATACTTTCTGATTATTCCATATGAGAAGGTGTTGCAGTTTTGCTAAGGAATTAACCTTTTAATAATAATTACAATATATTTCCCCCGTTATTTCTCTAGAAGAATTTTATTTATTTATTTATTGATATGATATTTAAGTCATTCTAAAGACAATTGATGTAGTTGCTGTTGCTTTTCATTTGAAGAAAATAAGTTTAGTAGTAGAAAAGATATAGTCGTTTTTGTTTATATCCCAATATATGAATGGAGAAGCACCTAATAATATAGAAACAACAAATATATAGAACAGTAAAGCCACCTGTAATCTGTTTTTTCACTCTGCCTAGAAACAATATTGCTAATTGGGAATAATTAAGAGGCTGGAAACCCACTTCTTGTGACGACAAAATCAACTAATTGGTCTCCTACAAATGTCCTGTCATTTGATGTTTTTACGAGCATATCTTAATTAATTCAGAGCCATGCGTTGTTGCAACATGCATACCCCTTACAGTAATTCAACAGGAAAATGACACGAGTGGCAAATGTTTGTACCTTTTTCTGACGTCGTCGTTTTGAATTATAAAGTTTAAAGTATGCTTCACAAATTTTATTTTAGTTTAGTCATCCACCACTTTGTTTGAAAACTGAGTAAAATAAGTACATATTTGCTATAAGAATGCAACAAAATCGGCACTGATACAAATCACTGGTCAGCTGCATCAGTGAACAGAAAAGCTTAAATTAGCTTGCAGTTTCTCCACCATATCCTCATCTGGATTTTAATGCAACAAAACCAACAGAAGTTTTGTGAAAATACCTTTCTAATGATATGTATAAAATATTTATAGGTTACATAGATTTACAAGTATTTATAGAAAATTGACACTTGAACATGTAAAATCAGTAAAAAAATGTATCCATAGTAAGTTTACATATGGATGTATACGGCTTTTAACATTCAATTCACAATGTTCGTCCTGCAATTTTTGTTTGCAACACATTTTCTAATCTAAACTAAACAAATGTAACTGCATTTTGATTTGTCATCCCAGAGGGGGAAAAAAACTGTCGCAAATCGGACTTTGACACATGTAAACAACCAATCATAAATGAGAAACAGGAAAAAATCCTGTCACGTGTCAGGCAACAGATATATTAAGCCACATATATATATGTGTGTATTTTTTGTGTATTTATTTTTTATACTGCAATATCTCCATATACTACAGGACTCAAAGAGCTATTTAACCCATCCGACTGCACAGGTACAGTCCCAACTCACAAGTAACTCACATTCCCCTAGCTGAAAGATAGAGTGCTCAAGGATGACCATTTATCAATGTCCTTGAGGTTCTTTAGCCGGCCACTGGGGATAGGACCGAATGACAGAAGACCGCCATTCTAAATGGTCATCCGAGCCACTATGTATCTGCCTGTACCTGGGTTTGTTGAACCCACGTCCTTTGAGTTCCTAGATAAGTGCGTTACCGTCTAGGCCACAGTGGCAGATCATGGTGTGGAATAAAAGTCTAAAATTGCCGGTCTTTTTTTTCGTATTAAGATCAAATATGGCACATGGTGAATAATAAAAAAGTCTAAAGGTATACTTATACTTAGGTTAACATATGAACTTACCAGCTACTCACCTCTATGTGATACGTACTTCTTGGCTGTGCAGGTGTATAGTCGTAAAGATGTCTGGTTGTGAGATTTCATACTTTTACAACACCAGACACATTTCAAGAATGTTGTATATTCTGTAGTTACCATTCTCGACACCCAACTAAAATTGTTAGCATTCTGCTTGGAATTGTAACTTGGCACGTGCTCTAAATTAGCTCAAAACAGAAAATTAATCAGCAGTTAGTCGTTATTGGCATCACACTCGTAAAATATGGTATAAGGGTACACACATTTTTATAGCCAACAAGACAATGGGAGTAAATTAAATGTATTTGGGAATGTCTGAGTGAAAATTCCAACATTTGTCTGCCAACAAGGTTATATTTTTGTGTCGTTTGTTTGTTAGATTGTTGGCTAAATCTGAATAACTGGAAGAGGACCGTTTTTGGGGTTTGCACTCAAGCAATATTGGAGGCGTTGGGCCTTAGTAGAGGTATGCACTCTCTGAGTGCTCTGTTTTATTTTAAAGGATATTTGAACTTTGTTAGATCAGTAGGCATTGACAGCATTGAATCCAGGTGTATCATATGAAAATGTATTGGTTCAGCATGTATGGGCCTTTAAACGGATGAAATAGAGGAAAACTGTAAGCACAATATATTTTTTCTATGTGGGATTTATTATGTTTACCAAAAGAAATTTAGCAAAAAGCAAAAAGACCCACAGTACCAAGAAGCAAACGAATCATAAAAACACCACGGTGACATTCCAGTTGCTATCTATATAATTTTGAAATTAAAACAAACACTGTTCACAATAGTGTGAAGGCCGCATATATTTCTTTTTTTTGCCACTAATAATTTAAAAGCATATAAAATATACAATTCAGATTCATTTTGTTTATAAAATAGGTCAATGAATGACACAATATATCAATAATCCATTCAAATTAACAATGACGCCAAAACTATCGTAAGCCCATCCCCTGCCCACAAACCCCCACCACCCCCCAAAAAAAGAAAGAAGAAGAAAATGGCCATAATGGACTGGGGTTAAAACAAACATAGCACCCATATAATTAATCCATTTTCAGCTTTTTTTGACCAAAGAAAGAGATTGGAAAACACTAAAAACAGACACAGAAAAACCATAGTTTGCAAATTACAAACAACATCTGAGTGGAGAAGACCTTCTACTTATTATCTTTACAGAAACATTCCCCAAGACAGCTAATAACTTGGCTTTGGTTTCTGATCCGTATTAATGAAAGCTATCAGAAGAGAAGCTGGTACATGATATGAAGAACTTCAATCATGGTTATTAATCATCCTGTCTGCAAATAAAAGGATTTGGAAAATGACCCCCCCCCCTCCCCACCCCGCAGAATTGGAAAATACCCCCCCACCCCCACCCCACAGAAATGGAAAATACCCCTACCCCTCTGTAGCTGATATTGCTTGTCTAATGAGACCGCATACATACTGCTCAGCCAGTGAATTTCGTCACCCCAGTGAAGTTCGTCACCTGCCGTAAAAATGCTCAAGGATAGGCAATATTCATATTTAAATGGAATGGAATACAACAAGGTATACATGTGTGCCGAAAGTTCACAGCAAAAACTCTTTAATACTGCCATAAAATGCAGGTGACGAACTTCACTGGGATGACGAAAGTATGTAAAGAATCTAAACAAATATTATAATTGTTCGTCCCTTCATCCTATATAAATATTTGATTTCATGTATTATAGATTAGCCAATGGATATCACAAACTGGGACAACTTTTAATAACCAAAATTCGTGAACTTTACTGTATTAAGAGACATTTATAATTTATTCAATCAGTAGTGTCACTACAGTTGCTAGGGTCAAGTTGACATATTGATTTGTGTTAAACCTTGTTTTCAACAGTTCTTGTCTTTTGGTTTGTACTATTCTAAGGCTTGACCTGTCACACCAAAACAAAGAAAAAATAAGTAAAAAGCACTGATAAATGTGTCAAGTTGAACGAGGCACACCAAAATGGACCATTCCCCAGACTCTGACTTTTTAGTGGTTTAGTTTCCACCTGGCCTGACAGACTGATAAAATGGCAGGCTATGATAAATAAAAATAAAAAATGGGGATAATTAAAAATTGCCAGTAATCACTAATGCAGGGGCTATGCTGTATAAATCAAACATAATTATAAAAATGTGTGTACTGTTATGGCAGAAGTTAGAAAATGGATTATTTCAAATTTTAAGTTGTGATATCACAATAAGAAGGGAGTTCAATGTACTTTTAACTTGATATTACATATTGCACTGTATGTTAATACTCAAAGTAATATTTCCTTTATTGCAGGACTCAATGTGCTTTTTGCATGGAGTACATAAGTACTGTCCAAGCTTTCTAGTGACTGACATTCCCCTAACAGGCATGATCATTTATCAATATCTTTAGGGCTCTTTGGTCTGCCATCAGAGATATGACCCAATGTGACAGAGAACTGCCATTTTAAGTGATCATCTGAACCAATGTGTATCTGCCTGTACCTTGGCTCGAACACAGGTCCTCCGTTATCCTTACTTACTTACTTACTTAAAATTGGTGCTTTGGGGTCACTATAATGGAATAGTGAGTGTGGGGGTTTTATACAATCTTGAGGCAATGTGCAGTTATTTTTTATATTGCATAACAATAACCCAATTACTGAGATCTGGGTGGAGGGGGACTGTATTGAAGTCTCATTGTATGAGCCTTTGTTGTAAAGTAATTCCAACCAGCTATGTGTGATTGATTAAGTAGAGGGTAGAAATATAAGAGATCGCTAGAGATCGCACTTTTAGAGATCACTTGTTTGTTGTTGTTTTTTTGTCTCCGGAATTTCATGAATTGTGGTGTAGTGGGATGATTACCAGTATCATCACTGAGGTAAGCAGCAATGGGCTTTTTAATACTTGGATGGGTGACCGCCTTAGTGCACTACTCATATCTCTGATGGCTTTGCAGCTTGCCCTAGTAGACCAAAACCCCTTTCGGCCTTTTTTTTTTTACAGTCAGAAACATGCATTTTTTAGTCTTGCTACGTTGGACTGTATGATGTTTTTATCTTTATTGATCAATTCTGATACATACTTTAACACATATATCTAGTCAATATTCATTTAATAATGACTGTATTGTGAAATATATCTATTCATATTGAAATGCATACGGCCATATTATTACCTATCTATCCATATTAAAACAGCTATCTTATCTGGAAAAAATGTACAGATAAGGCTAGAAACGAAATTGATTTTTTTTCTGAATTTTGTTCTACACTATTGACTAAAATTGTTTGTGCAATCACTTTACATCAAAGCAGAAATAGATCGGATTTCCTGTTGATTTTTTTATTCAGTCCCAGTAAACATTTTTGGGTTTTGCAAATGTTTGAAAGGAAACATTTGGCAAAGGTTAAAAATAATGGGTACGAAAACCATTTGTAATAGAATGTTTTTAAAATGTTTCATGTATACTGTTTATTAAACGTTTAATGATAAATGTTAGAAAAACATTATAAATGAACATAATAATGTCTGAATAATAATGGGGTCAGAGGTCAAATTGAATATCTTTGTATGGTTGTTCACTATTGAAAATATTATTTTTATGTCTAAAATTGTAAGATAGTGGCTTAGAAATTGTGCCCCCATTCAATTCCTACTTTTAGGGATTGTGTGTGGGGCAATTTTTGACAAAGTCCTCTAAAATCCCCTATTATTGCTCACCACCATCTTTGTTTGGACATGTTTGAAGGTGAAGGTTTAAAAATATAGGTTTAAAAACGTTTTTGATAAAATGTTTTTAAAACATTTGACAGGCAATGTTATTGAAACATTTTATGTGTACTGTTTATCAAACATTTGATGATGAATGAGCATAAACATTTACTTGGAAACGTTTAGAAAACCATAAGATATGGTTTAATTAGGTTTTAAAAACGTTTTGTAAACGTTTAAACCATTTAAAAACGTTTCTAATGTTTACTGGGGTGCAATGTGAATCAGTCAGTTCTGTACTTTTTTCTGTATAAGATGCCTGTAAATACATATAACATTGTCGTAAGTTGGGTAATTTTACCTAATAAGAAACTGGATATGCTCCATTTTCAGTTTGAAACAAATGCTAACAGATATATTCTAAAGGGTCTTTTCTTAAGTGGTTTTTCGGTCCTATAAACCACTTAAATGCTACTGCTCACAGACATAACTTGGACACGACTTGAAAACAAAATCCCCTCAAGTGCTCGTTTGGATATTATATATAAAATAAATGTCTGTTGATTAAAATATGCATTTACAAAAGCACAAGTTTAAAATGTACTTTTTCCGCAAACATCAAACAACTAAGCTTTTACAATAACTCTTTGAGTTGCGATAATATAATTTTTACTTGCACAAAGTCTCCAAATTTGGCACAAAATCAAAACCCCTGCTTACAACTTCCAAACTATTGATCTAGTTCAGTTATTTTGATTTTAATGAACTTCATGTCCAATCGCCTGGTTTGGGACATCTGAGAAATGTTGCCAATGGTTAGTGGCAATTGGTACTCTGTACCCAGTGATGTTGCAAGTTGAATGTGTGTTAAATATTAATTTTGTACATCAGCCCAAACAATTTAATTATTATTTGTATACATACAGTAAAGAAAGTTATATTTTTTTTGTCATTTAAATGCAAAAGTAAATGTTTTATTCAATGTTTTATATTTATTGTTTGATTTAAAAAGATAAGATTAAACAGTAAAATCGGGTGCAGAGAATACAATAGCCAACAATGTTCCTCCATAAACTACTCCCATAATGTTTTATATTTATTGTTTGATTTAAAAACTTAAGATTATACAGTAAAATAGGGTGCAGAGAATACAATAGCCAACAATGTTCCTCCATAAACTACTCCCAGAATGTTTTATATTTATTGTTTGATTTAAAAACTTAAGATTATACAGTAAAATAGGGTGCAGAGAATACAATAGCCAACAATGTTCCTCCATAAACTAGTCCCAAAATAAAACGCAGAATCGCTTTTTCGTTCACTGTGGAATTCTCTAACGTATAATTAAAACCACATTGTGTGTCCAGTTATTATTGAGCAATATAAACACTGAACATGGTGGGCAACAACAACATAGAGAGACACATTAATACATGATATGGGAAGAACCATATCTATAAATATTTTAAGGGGGGAAAAAGTGGCGAGTATAGTGCTTGACTCCTGCTTAAAGAAATTGCAAAGTAAATTAAGAAGACACAATTTCATCTCAATAATATCCTCAGAAAAAAAATTTTAAAACTTCTATTTAAACCGCAAATAAATTCAACTTAGCTTCCATTTGCACCGTCTTTCATAAAGTTTGGGCTTCACACCTTCAGTGGAAATTCTCAGACATCATGAGCTTATAAATGTCACAAATGCTTGACAAAGGCCTATAAATATTATTTTCTCGTGTTTGGCAACATCAAAGTTGTCACATCACTTCAGATTAATCTAATAATCCTGTCCACACACCCCTGGTACTTTCTATTGGGTAAAGAAAAAAGGACAAGGTTGCTTCTCTTATAGCCACAAAACCATATTACCTCAGAATAACAAATGCTGGTGTTGGTGAGTCAAAACATGTAATGCCCATATCACACAGGAGGTTGTATCTCTGGATGTTGCAGACAGCAAGGAAGAAAACAGAGGAAGAATATGGTTCCTTCTGTGCAACCCATTTATGCACATTTAGGTACAGTTCTGCTGTAGAAGAGAATTGGAATCCACGAGGACAAAGGCCATGTTTTGCCACAGAAAAGTTACAGTAAAGATACTGTATAGATACAGGAAAGGTACAGTTATGTTATTGGTGACACAGAATAGCATAGAACGGGTAGGAAGGGCGACTGAACAGCTACAGTTTGGCCAATGGATCTTGTCATGCACAGGTGGTATAATGTTAGTGAAAGCCAGGAGGGTCGGGTCAGTTATAGAAACTATTGCAGAACAGCGTCACAGTCAAAGTTGAGGTTTATCTCAAACAGTCAGAGGTTAAGTTTAAGGTTCAATGTTGAGTTCAACAGCCAGGTTCATATTGGGACAGGCCCTCAGCATTGTCATTTATGGTTGTTGAACCCACACACTGGCGATAGCCTGTGATTAGATACCAAACTTGGTAACCACTAGGTCACTGAAGACCCCCCCCCCCCTTCACCTTAGCAGCTAGGGACATACTGAAACAATTCATCAGTTTTTCCCAAATAATATTGTAAGATGGGTTAGAACCCAGGATCATGCTGGTAAGAGACAAGTGACCACATGTAAGCCTTTATAACCACATAGCCACTAATTCCCTTGTCAAAGAGAATATATATACTACAGTAAGATATGCATGTGCTAACAAACAGAAATATATTTTAGTAATTACCATCAACTCTTGACACCGACAACTCAGATATGCAGTTGTGACACTGAGGCTTTAATTAAGCCACTTCAAGGTTTATTTGACAATATTTTGTTCATAATGCTTGGATCTGCCCACAGTACCAAAAAAGGGTTGGAAATTTTAAACATTTTAAAACTTCTGTAGAACGCCCAAGGTAATGGACGTTTTGCCACTGTGTCACAAGGTGGCATACCAACCTCAGATGGCAGTTGATGGACAGGGATGTTTTACCAAACACAGACTACTGTGGGGGATACCGCCTGTAATGTGAATGGGGTATGACCGGGACAACATAAACCAAAAATCTTGTGCTTGTTTCATGTATAATTATCTGGTTTTCCTTTCACTCCCTTGGCAAGATAGACTTTCATCAAGTCCTTCTGTCTAAGGTATTATTTGAGAACTGAATGACTTTTTTACCAGAATGTGGGGCTGACAAAAGTTTGCATTTCTCTAGATAGAAGCTTTTTTTACTCATCAAGTGGGTTCATAATGATTTCATGTATGTCAGATTTGCTGGAATGAGAAATGCAAAGACTTGGAGCAAGTCTATTGGCAAGGAGGGGGGTAAGCAAAAGTATGGAAATTACTAGTGCACATATTTACGTCAGATTTTTACAGTATGATAAGTCTTGGTATAACATAGAACAAATTTAATTTGGGAATGATTTGCAATCAATTCTGATTTCAAAAATTTTTAATGTGCCTTGGTGCAGGCATGCACTCTCCGGGAGCTCTTATTATAATAAACATCAGCATAAACTCATTCCACAAATATGCGTTCCTAACAATCAGCCCCATATCAGTACAAAACTTGGTATCTGCCCTCAGAAATTACAAAAATTATATAATTTATTTCTGTAAGCTCTTCAGCTACAATCTCCAACACCTATTGAATGATACATTACTGGAAAAGCATGAGGGTTGCCGATGCCAACCAACTGTCGATTAGTATTCAAAATGTTTATGTGTAGTTGCACCTTAGACTTGGTCAGATCATGGCGATTAAGCACTATAAGGTTCTTATTAGATTAGATATTTGGTTTTTGTGCCAAGTTGGGGAAATTGTCAAGGTACGACTTTAAGCAGCAGTTGCAGTCTACATCGACCAAAAAAAAAACCAGAAAAAAAATAAAACTAAAATCAATAAAAAATTTAACTACTAGTAGCCTCAAACTATACATGCAGACTGAGACTAATATCTCATACTTATATCTATCTTCCTGTGCCAATCTCACGCTAGAATCAAGAAATTTGATCTAATAAAAACATATGGTTTCTCAGGCAATCTGAAACTAGAGTTAATTTAGTACGGCCACAGCATTGCAATAAATCGGTCTTTGCAAGTTGCAGGAGCCATTCAAATGTCTTCGATGGCCGTTTTTATGAAACCCCATTTGATTAGCTTTTACCCTTTGTACTGGCATTATTTTACTTGGATTCTTTTCTTGTTTATCAGGCAATTTGCTGTCACGGGTTGTGTGACACTTGGGGTTATAGAAGAAGCAGCTTCCATCACCTCTTAGCATGGAAATTGGGCTTGGCTATATTACTCCTATTGACAAAAAAAAAATGATCTTTGTTGCCCTCTTTTTCAAATTGACAGTGTAAAATACGATGATCTTGGACTAAATTGCATGTGAAAACATCTTTTCCATCCAAAAGGTTGAAAAGAATTATTTTGGGAGAAAGCTTAGTTTTTTTAATTTCTTTTCTTTCCAGAAAATAGGTGTGAAGCATTTTCATTAGCTGTGATTAGAAAAGTGAAAAACTCAGACCACATTTATGGTTCTACAGTCCCTTCACTATCCATAAATCACACGCCAGTGTAAATGTGTAATTACATGCCTATAATACAACATTCAAACTGATCCGATAACACATCCCAATGCACTCGTATTTTCAAATGTGTCTCCAAAGTCTGACAATATGTCACATTGTTTTATTATCCACTCAAGGCAGTATTTTCTCAAAATAAGGTAATATATAAAGCTGAACATATTTTTTTCAGATGTGATAGCACCCAAGGCTTGTGGGTTTTGGTGAAACTGACTTGTAAAAAGTTTAAATAACAAGGCCAAAAAAAGTCTTTCGATCTACAGGAGCAGGCCACAAAGTCATCAATAGGGTACTTACAGCTTGGAAGCCATCAGAGACATGTGTAGTGCACTAGAATTTATGAAAATCTGGCAACAAAAGCAAATTACTAGTCAGATACATTCCACACCGGGCCTTGAACTCAGGCGGTCACCCAACCAAGTTCTAACATAACCCATTGCTGCTTAACTTCAGTGAGCAGACAGGTACCCATCACGCTATGCCACAATTCACGACATTCTAGTGACAAAAAAAGAAGAAAAATGATCCCTAGAAGCACAAGCCTTACTAAAGCTCACCCTTAAAATGTGGTGGATAAAAGTGAAGTGTCCCTCATTAGTCATCAAACATGAAGATGAACATTAAAAATACTCGTGCTACACACTCGTATTACATTATCATCTTTATTTGTGATACATTTTTTCGTATATGTCCTTGGGGAAGTTTTTGTCTATTGTTCTTGAGAGATAGGTTACCATAACATTGTCAACGCTTGACTATGTCAGTGATACAATCCATCACTGATCCAAGAAAATTGGAAAATTCTTCAAATTCACAATAGATTCTTGTTCTTAGAATTAGTCTTATTCTTAGAATTTATCTTAGAATTTGTCGTTTTTCTTAGAAAAATCTAAGGGGCCATGGTGGCAGAGTGGTAATATTCTCACATCCCACCTCTGAGGCTGGGGTTCGGTTCCCGGAACGTCCTCAAGTGGGAAAGCTGGTAGTTGCTTGCCATTGGTCGGCAGTTTACAGTACAGAACGCTGACGAACTGTATGTACTGGTTTCCTCTGCCCTTCCAACTACCCGTCGTGATATGACCTGTACAGTGTTGAAAGCGACGTAAAACCCCAAATAAATAGAAAAAATCGAGGAATAAGAATTTTCCTATTCACAAAGATTCTTATTCTTAGAATATTCTAAGAATTGATTTAAATCTAAGACTGGCACATAGCATGCTTAACTTAAGAAAATTAGTTGTTTTGGTGATTATAGTGCAGCAACTAATCATTGCAAGTAGACATCCAAAACAGAGTGTTACATATTAAGTTGCCCATTGTGTGTAGTGTACTGAAATGCAGCCTCTTTATATTATTTCAAAAATTTCTAACTTTCTGTTCACATATCCCAAGATCCATATTCTTAGAATTTTTCATAAGTGTAATTCTAAGAAAAATTCTAAGAATCTTTGTTAATACAGGCCCAGGGCAGACAGTGGAGAGGATGCTACGATCATCTTCAGCAAACATAGAAGAATACAGGCGATTTCATATTTCCCAGAATTCGCCAAAAAAAAGAGGCAGGAAATGTGGTCACATGATAAAAAGTTCTTTATAGCTCTACGATGTCCTACGATGTTTTTCAAACATTTTTAGTTATTATCCCTGTTAATTAAGGTTTAAATCTTATTACTTCCACCAAAGAATTTGTTTTTATGGGTGCCTCTGTCTGTCTGTCTGCCTGTCTGTCCTTGTTAGTTCAAATGTAATAAACCTATCATTATGAAACTATATGTGTGGGTAAGGCCTGACCAAAAGAAAAGTGGTTGAATCTTAGGAAAGATGCCAGTCATATTCTGCATTAAAAATAATCCCTTATTTTCAACAGTCCCATTTTCAATGATTTCCATGGTCATTTTATCCCATTATGAGGGTTAATATAAAAACTCAGTAGTTTGACTGCCTTCGTGGAGATCTGCTTTCTATATATGCACATTTTAAATTCAAACTAAAGGTTGATTTTCAGACTATTTTCGGATAGAAAATGCAAAATTTGAGTTTCATAAAAGATGTGGGATGATATTCATAAAAAAATCTCCAAGTCAATCTCAAAACTCAGACTCACTCAAAATTTCAAACTGAACACATTTCAACATAAGTAGAAACTTAAATTAAGTATTTTCAAGTATATACATTGTCAAAGTTTATACTCACATATATATTGAGTTTCTAGTGGGAAATACATTTAACATTAATACATTAAAATGTGGAGGTTTCTCTAGATAAATCAGAAAACTGTGATGGTTTAGCTCGGTAAAAGAGTAAAATTATCATAAAGATTTTTCTAGATAGATCAGTAAACTATTACGTTCTGTCTTGATAAAACAATTAAGTTTATGCTGAAAAATAAGTAAACTATAAATGTTTCATCTAGATAATTCAGCAGTCTGTGACCTCTATATAAATCAGTTAACTATTGAGGTTCTTCCAAACAATCAGTAAACTTTGAAGGCTTCTCTAAATAGATTAATATTAAATAGACTTAGATCTAAATTATGTATTCTCTGACAAATTGAAGGGTAAACATGTGTATTTGTTGGTTACAAATATTCATAGTAACATATATAAATGTGCTTGTGTTAATGACACATTGTGCTTGAACAAATGCCACACCACTTTACTTCATAGAATTACATGTAATAATGTTTTATTAAATTACAACCAAAACCCCGTTTTTAATTGCTGGAAATGATCCTTTTTGCCACACATCATTGTGTTAAAGATATTTATTCAGAATTATAGGGAAAATGTCTTAGTTCAATCAGAATGATAGCACGATACATAAACAGCATATTTACAAAATTATTACTTCCCCAAAACTCATCTTATGTGGAAATAAAGTCTTTTTAATTAAATCAGACCACATGTGTATTTTTTTTGTTCAACTATCCTCATATCACATGGCATTTTCAACCTCACTTTTCAATCTTCACACAATACATAACAAATCCACCACAAAAGGTGATGACAAATATTTATTTCTAATTATTTTGCCGTTCTCACTTTGGCGATTGTCCTCCCCAATTTATGTTTCTGAAAATTTCTCGTTCAGGAAGATCGTACAGCAGTCATTGTATTTCAGTCATGCAGGAAAACTGACGAATTGGGATCTAATCAGAAAGTTAGTCAGAAACAGACCGTAGGGCTTGCAAACTCTAACATCCAATTGGTAACAAATTGTGAGGGGATCAATTAGCAACTGTATCTTTGTGTCAGCTATAACATCCCCTTTTCCCATCAATTTGGAAGGAGATACCCAATCCATAGATATTTTCAATCGGGGCTAAGGGGCAGATTCCTCGCTGGAAGTGCAAATTCTATGAAAGTCTGCTAAAAATTTTTTGTGGATAATTGGAGCAGGGCATTGCCTCATTGAATAATACAATAATTAAGCCAATCTGACCTGACCACAGTCCTTTCCACATGATTAACAGTTAAGTTCTGTATCTAGTAATCTGTCCTGCGATCAGTTTGGCAATCCGCTAACACACTATGTCTGTATCCTGTGATCTGTTCAGCATCCACTTACACAAAGTGTCCGTATCCAGATATTCAGAGAGTCTGTACAACTAAGCTGTCCACTCCAGGATGCAAACAATATCCAATATAAAGCAAATTCACTCTCAGGTAGATCTACAAATTTTATCTAGCTATAAACAATATCCAAAATACAGCAAATCAATTCTCTGGTAGATCCACATACTTTATCTAGTTCACCCCAATGAGGTCACCACAAAATGAATATGTATCAAGCAGTTAATATCAATTTTACACAGAAATAAAGTGGATCACAGAATAGCAATCTGTATAGTACACTAACTTAAAACACTCTGCTGTGGTCTTTATTTTCTGAAGATTGTTGAAGGTTCAAGAAAAATGTATACAATACAGTGGTTGGAAGGTTGTAGAAAGAATATAAAATACATGTCCATGAAAAAGAGCATTTCCCACCATCTATAAATAGATTACTCCAGGGGCCGATTTCACTAAAGGACTTAAACTAAGTCCCTTTATTGGCTAAGTCTTGGACTTAAATCTAAGACTTTGACCTTAGCTAGGTCTGGGACTTAAATGGATTTCACAAAGGGTGACTTAGCTAAGTCCAAGCTTATCAAATAACCACTGTGGTTTTCTGTGTCATGTGGCATTTTATATCCTTCATTTGATGCATGTTATCTAAGGATAAGTGCTGTTTTGAAATAGAAAACCTTGTTACATCATATAAACTTCGCAAAGACTACTTCAGTAAGATCTTCTGTATAATTATACTTTATTTACAACCATTTCAAATTTTGAAGTGGAGAAAAGTTTATGGCGGCCATATTTAAGTCCTCTTTAAAAAAATTTAAGCCCACTACCTCCCAGACTTAAAGTTAAGTCCACTGACTTAGCAATTTCATGGACATAGCTGCCTTGTGAAATCCGCTAAGTCTTAACATTCCGCAGACTTAACATTCTTTTGACAAAATTTAAGACCAAAGTCTTAAATTTAAGTCTAAATCTGGACTTAAGTCCCTTTGTGAAATCGGCCCAGTATAGCACAAGAGAGGTCAGCACTATAGCTAGACCAATTCTGTAGACTACAGAAAAAAATCAATAATTCAATGTCCTAATATGGTAAAAGAAGAAAAGAATTCTGCCAGCAGACAGTGTTGTCCTCATTAAAAAGCATGCTGGCAGAATGTCCTTTTTTGTAATCTGAATTAGTTCTTCCTTAAAACAGTTCTGATGCTTCCTGAAAAATTCATTACCATCTGTGCAATAGTTTTGGAGTTGTCCTGTAAACAAGCAAAGAAACTTACAAACAAGCAAACATACTGGGTAAATACACTTTACACTTGAAAAACAGACAATATCAAAAACAGCATCTGCATATTTCAGTCCGAATCTTAAGAATTGAAACAAAACATCTGTCTTTTTATAATTTTACAGCCTGTTTTTCCAAACTGTTTACTTATGTGGGTATACAGTTATCAATGCAGGAAAAGTAAACTTAGAGCACCTTTAAAATCTAAATAAACACCTTTGATCTGTTTTGTGGTTATTAACCTGTCATATTTTGTTGTTGTTTGCCCTCCTTTTACCTGAAAAGACTTCTTTGTCACAGGTTCAGTTAGGGTAATTAGGGGAAAGATCTATTACAGTTACTTAGTCATATTAGTAACTGGATGCCAAAATGAATAACATTAGCTACACTTTATCTGAAACAAAGCCAGAGAAATGGCAAAGTAAATCCAGCATAAAACTCATTGCATTGTGTACAGTTGTTGTTATAACATTAGGTAAATGAGTATAAAGTTATGGCAGCATTTCTTAATTGTACTGATTAATTTGGTGTAATTTTATGTGAGCATTTGTCATTGTGTTAATCAACTAAGTATAAATTTATGTCAGCATTTCTTATTGTTTTGTTCACATGATGTATAAATTTATGTCAGCAATTTCTTTGCTTTTTCTCCACACAAGAGTGCAAAGCATACTACAAATACACACATCACACCTACAAATAACTATTTTATATGGAAATCAGTTATAAGTGCTACCTACTGTCACTACAAAAAATGAAATAACTGACTTTTAGGTGACTTAATGTAAATATGCAACAAGGCAATAGAATACGATTCATCCATAATTTAGTTGAAACTGGTTAACGTACCCTATCTCTATGCATAAAAAAACTATACCATGTGAGCTGACATGAATCTAATCTATTTTAACTTTTATGGCATGATATCTCCATCATTTGACAGACTTTATGAAGCAACTATACATAAACATATTGGACAAGTGTTAACATTTTTGATAATCGTTTGAAACAACTTACATTTTGAAAATTCCTTCGACTTTCATTGGAACCATAAGGTATTCTTAGTATGTAAGACAGGGACCCGGTAAAAATTAACAGAACATTTTTTTCTATTAATAATTTTTATTGATGCCAAACAATTACATTTCCATAACAGATTTAATTGAAGCGCCTTTGACAGGAAAGGCACTTCCGTTTACTAGCTCAAAATTGAGGTTTTGGCTCAAATAAATTTTGAGGGATCACATAAAGTTTACAAGTTTATGCTCAGACTGCCGTTTACCCATCCCAGTGTTTGAGTGCAAAGCTTAGCAAATCTGTGAAATCTGAGACAGTTGACTGAGCCAGTTGCCTCAACACATGTTTCCAAAAAATTGAACTAAAATGTCAAATTTGAGTCTGAGCCCAGGCCTTCATGAAAGCAGCCTGTTCTACTGCATTTTTTGAGCAATGTTTTTTTTAAATTTCTCGTCAACATGACATGACTGCTTGCATGACTGGTTTGGTCTAGATGGTACTGTTTTGTCATGGATCAAATCATATCTTTCAAACCGTAAACAAAAAATTAAAATAGGTGATAGTTTATCTGAGGCCGTAATTCTCCCTTTCAAGTCCCCCAAGGCTCTGTACTGGGTGCACTCCTTTTCACCCTCTACACTAGTCCCCTCAGTCAAGTTATTTCAAAATTCAATGTTACTCATCACCTGTATGCCGATGACACCCAGATCTACCTAGCAGTTGATTCCAGGAATTTTGACTCTAGCATGGAAGAGCTGACCGAGTGTCTCAAGTCTGTACAGGAGTGGATGGACGGTGTCAAACTAAAACTAAACCCAGAAAAAACCGAATTTATCATAATAGGTCAAAAAGCTATCAGAGAGTCGCTTGCACCAAATTTCCCTGTTCCACTCCTTCAAAACAATATCTCTCCATCGGTGGAAGTAAAAAATCTGGGTGTTATTTTCGACTCAGACAACTCCTTTGACAATCATGTTGCCAAGGTTTGCAGAGCATGTTACTATCATCTTCGTGATTTGCGACGAATTCGCAAATTCCTTGGAGTGGAGACAGCGATACTTTGGCAAATGCTATGGTAAGTAGTCGTCTAGACTACTGTAACTCTCTACTCTTATGGGGTAAGCAAGTCCAACATAGCCAAACTACAGAGAGTCCAGAATGCTCTTTGCTGCATCATCTTCAGACTTGACAAAATGAGTCATGTTACACCCTTTTTGAAAAAAACTCCACTGGCTCCCAATTCAACATCACATCCTCTTTAAGTATAATCTTTTGGTATTCAAGGCTATTAATCTTTCACAGCCCCCGTATCTCTCAGCTTTAATAAGATCGAGCAGTCTCACTCGCGGCAACAGGCTATCTATCTCCTCAACCCGCCCTAAGAAGCACATAGGCAGGCGTGGCTTTGCAGTAGCTGCACCAGCTGAATGGAACAAGCTGCCACAGACTGTCAGATCTCAGCAAACAATAGATGGTTTCAGAAGCCAGCTAAAGACCTACTTGTTTAGGCTGGCATACCCCCCACCTTAGTCATACCCTGGCGGGCGCTTTTTAGATGTCGACCCATGCCTGTCCCTGGACTCTCCCTTCTTGGTCTCAATCGCATTAGAGGATTTGTATCAATTTTGCGCTATATAAATCCTACTATTATTATTATTATTACTATTATTATTATAACATCTGCTCATCTTAAAACTGACATACAGTAATGTTGAAACAGAATACACATAATCAGACCATATTGATTAGCTGACATGTATAGGTGTAAACAAACATTTTTTTCAGCAATATATCCTACATGTCTGTGTTTGCAATCACATGACTAAATTGTACAAAATTTATAATTTTGTAAAACTGTGTTAAAAATTTAGATACATATTTGTTATAATTTGCAGGAGATGAGTACGAGAGACAAAGCAGTAAAATTGCTGATCAGGAAGGGTGCCAATGTCAACATACAGGATGACTCTGGAAGGACTGCACTAAGTTACGCTTGTGAGATGAGATGTAATGATATTGTCAGAATCCTGGTGAAAAACAATGTTGATCCAGATATAGCTGACAATGCAGGTACGTCTTAATGTAAAATAGTAATGCACAGTATATACTATGGAGCCTCTATTAGGGTAACCAGCTTTTTTATTTTTTATGCTTATTTTTATTTGAGGTTTTACATTGCTTTCAACACTGTACAGGTCATATCACAATGGGTAGTTTTATGGGCAGGGAAGACCACTACATACAGTTGGTCAAGGTTCTGTACTGTAAACTGCCGACCATCGGCAAGCAACTACCAGCTTTCCCACTTGAGGTCGTGCCGGGAACCGAACCCAGGCCTCAGAGGTGGGAGGCGAGAGTGTTACCACTCTGCCCCCATGGCCCCATATATTTTATGCATATCAAAAGCACAGGAATGTATTTTCTTGTGACAATTACTTTATTATTGTCTGAAGATCACCAGAAGATCCCATGAGTATGGCGTCATGTTGTTCTGACCACTTGCCATGTCATGAAAACCATATCATCTGGTGATCACATTTAAAAACCTATGACTACCAAAGGATGTAGTGCTCACCACTTAGTTGGTAATTATCACCAAATCACATCATCTGGTGAGAACAGTGTAACAGAAATGACAATCCTATTGGATAAATGGTGAAACTCGTTATGTCTATTGAGAATGTCCAGATTGCAAGACCGTCCATTCCTGTAGTGATTGCCACATGATCTGTTTATCATGAATAAATAAGTTGAGGACCAGGAAATCTGGTGACCATGAGAAAATAAGTAGTGATAACCACATTATCTGGCGATCAAGTCCAAAATTACTGAAAATTTATACATTAATGCCCTAAAAGAAGTTCCATAAATATATTGCTTCGAACCATGAATTGGTACAACTGTAACACCAATTTCTTAATTTTGCTTGTTTCATGTGCAGATTTCTGTTGATTAAAATGTATATTGACACAAACGCAAGTAATAAAGATACTTTATATCTAGTTCATGCAAATCCATGCTGGCCTCATTAGGTAAACACTGCATGAACACAAAATGTTTAACTCATCAGGGCCCATTATTGCTCAATGTGTTTCATGTTTTGGTAGTATCGATTCATAAGTGCACACAAGTCGGGATTTTTATAATTGGGTAGGATGCATTGACATAACACCATGATTATAGTATGTAGCAGATGTTTTGATATGTTGGAAATAGTTGTTACAATTTCCTACAAGTTGTTTTAAAATATACAGGCAAGGGGGTGAAGAGTGGGGGGATGGTATAACTACTGGTTATTTCCAAATTTGCACTAACAGAACGTGAGGTTTCTTTTCAGAGTCGTAACGACAAAGTCATAATTCAAATACAAGTTGTTATGACCTAACAGAACTGTGTTAACAGGCCTTTATGCACAAAAATAAAACTACATTAACCTTTCAAGAGTGTGCTCTCAAGGGGTGATTTATACTGTTTCTTCTTTTAAATAGCACTGCAAATTTGGCACATATCTTGGAATTTACATTTTGAAATTACTGAAAACAATTAAGTTACTTTCGTCTTCACTTTGTCTATCATCAATTGATTATTTCCTCTGCCAAGGATGTTATGTGATTGTTTGTATTTTAACTAGATTACAAAAAATACTGCACACATAAATTTTTACAGTAGTTGAGTTGGTCTGACAATATTGCAATTTTGGTTGCATTTGTTTATCTGTTAGTATGTATTCGAGATAACTCCAAAAGTAATCAACTGATTTTCCTGGAATTTCTTATGTAGGTTGGGCCTGACATAACAAGAAAGTATTAAGTTTTGGTAGAGATTGGGATCATATTCTGGATATATAAAACACCCCAAATTTCCAAAGGTACCATTTTGACTCCAAATGTAATGGGTGTAATGATTGGCTCTTTATTAAATATTCATATGTGTAGTGTCCTGTCAAAGGTATTACATTTTTGGAAAAGATCTGGATAATATTCTGTATACAAAAATCAATAAATTTTAAGAAATCCCCACTGGTAAATGTCTGTGTTCCACAAGGGTTTCCTAGTTAGTATTAATATTATTGATCTGTTGAAGGTAACACACCACTAATATACAGTGTGATGGCAGGCAACGACACAGCAGTAGATATCATTATCCGCTCTTTCAGGCGCTTAGGATTTAATATAGACCATGTCAACAACGAAGGCATGACAGCACTACTGCTTGCAGCAAAAAATGGGTAGGTAACAAAATGGGTAGGTAACAGTTGGTATCTTAACTACAGATCATTGTTCCTTATTTAAAAACAAATCTTTGATGTTTAAGCTACTTGTGTAATGTACCAGGGCAAACTAAACAGGTGACATTGTAATAGATCAATAATGAGGGAACATCTCTGTTGCACAGACAACACATTCTTTTTCATAACAAGATCAATACAATACTGGATTTTTCATATAATCTAGCTATCTGTTTTACGTTTACAAGTATGACACAGTTTTCACCTCAAAGGAGTAAACCATTTTGAAGTCTTGAGCTCAGATATTTTTTATTAATGACTTGCTTTAAATCCAAATACTGTGTAACATAAGATAACTCCAGTGGCCACTGTGGCCTAGCGGGTAACACACTTGTCTAGGAACTCAGAGGACGTGGGTTCAAACCCAGGTACAGGCAGATACATAGTGGCTCGGATGACCACTTAAAATGGCGGTCCTCTGTCATTGGGTCCTATCCACAGTGGCAGGTTAAAGAACCTCAAGGACGTTGATAAATGGTCATCCTTGAGCCTCTATCTTCCAGTTAGGGGAATGTCAGTTATGTGTGAGTTGGGACTGTACCTGTACAGTGGGATTGGTTAAATAGCGCTTTGAGTCCTGTAGTATATGGAGATATTGCGCTGAGTATAAATACACAATACAATACAACAACAACAGTGGAGGACCACCCAACCAATGGGACTTTCTGTCATTAATTTGTTTTTACATGGAGTCATTAAACTAAGAATCTTTTTACTCGCTTATTAAGTTTGGGGGATTGATTTTTATTTGTTATAACACATTTTGTAACTGTATATTTAATAAGACTGATCTTGTGACAAATTTTAAGTATTAGACACGATAAACAATACCTTAATCGAGACTTGTATAATGATACTAAAATTGATTATGATCAATGTAAGTAGGAATATTCATCCTATTTCCAGCTATATTGCCTGTGCATCTTTGCTGGCCACAGAAGGAAAGGCATCCTTGACCTTCAGAGACAAAGAAAATGACAGGAATGCTGAAGAATGGGCACGTGCATATGGATGCTCCACACCAGAGGTTATACCATTCTCTGCCAATGGTCAGGTCTACCAGAATAAACTTTCCAAATATTTACAGTTTGCAGCCAAGCAATTTGAATCTGATGAAGAGGAAACAGATGATTCAGATGACAATGGTGAAGAAGATTCTGAAGAGTATAAAATCAAAGATAAACAGAAGAAAATCATACGAGATACGCAACACAACATACCTGGAGCAGTAATGTATATTAACAAGGAAGACATGGCCCAGTTCAAAGCTCATCAGGCATTTGCAGCTAAGAAGAGAGGGAGTCTTCCTGCAATAAAACTAAGCCATGAGAATGGTAGTCTGTCAGTCAGAAGTGAGACTTATCTGAAGAAATCTGCTTCTAGTATGGTAAGTTCAGTAGTGAGTGAAATCCCCATTGAGACCAATGAAATTTTGCCCAGTCTGCCACCACTTGATCAAGCGGGTAACACAAAACAAGAGAAATTGCAGACAAATAATCAAGACTTAAAACCAGATACAGAAAATGAAGTTAAAGCTGAAACAACTGTCAGTCTTTCCCCTGTCATGAAACTGAAGACTCTCAAGGTAGAAGAAGATTTGGTCAGTAAAACAGAAGATGTAAGAGTAAGTACTCCCTCAGACAGTAAATATCAACCATTACCGCCAATAGAAACAAGTGTCAATTTGACAGTGGATGAAAACCACAGCCCCAAAAGTGCAGAACTTAATCGACTTTCTTTTGTATCTGGTCATACAGTACTCAGCACCAGTAAAGTCAGCTTTGATATGGAAAGTATGGGATCTACACAGTCAGTTACCAAGGATAGGCTGGAGACAATTTCTTAGACCACGCAGTTTGGTTGATGTAAATTGTATGTTATACAAACAGTTTATTTGTCTTGAAAATTCCTATGTACATTTGAATTATCAGACATATGAGAATATATAGCATTATATCAGTTATAAACTTAACTGTCGACCAACTTTCACATTCCCATTGAGATGTGTTGGTGAAATGCATTGTATGTGAGTAACTGTTTTGGCAGTAACACATATTTTTGACTTGATGACTGTGTTGGCAGTTACAGAAAGTATATTCTGAACCGAATTGATTAGAATGAAAAACTGTATTAGATGCGGACCTGGAGTGACCCTTGACTATTTATTTTTGTCTGTTATTTTGTTGGTTTAGCACACTCCTGTACTCCTATTTCCTGGGGGAGGGGGGGTAATTAAGATTAGATTAGAATAGATAGGTTAGGTAATAGTACATCCTAAAAATATTTGCGATCAGTGACTAGTGTGATAATATTGAGCTGAATGGTTTTAGTTTTGTGTGAAAAAATAAATGGAAGTTAAAGCAAAGGATTATCATTGAACATTTGACAATGACAGAATGGTTGAATATTATGTTTGAGTGAAAAGCTCTCCATATAAAATGGTGTTCGTAGTTTCTGTTTGTTATGGATGTTGATGTTTGTGTTGTGGTGAAGTTTCAGTGCAATTATAAGACATATTTTATGACACTTCAAACACAACCTTAGTGATGTTTTATTAGTTGGTATCATTTGTTTATTCTGTGTCACAAATCAAATAAATAATTTTCTGAATATTGCCTAGATTGTTTGTACACTTGGTTATGTATGGTGTTGTCACCACCAATTCTTGCAGTGTGGATGACATCTAAATACAGGGTTTTTCAATTAATGTCAGCAAATAATAATTCAATGACTCCAAAAATGCAACCATCATCAGATGATGGTATGGAAATAAGATAACTCACATCTATAGTAATACATGTCAAATTGTGAAAGTCTGTCCAACTATCCATCCCTCTGTCTGAAAGCCTTAGCCAATCAAATCCTCATATTTTTGGGGATCTCTCTATATGAGCTAGCTTTCAATAGTTTTAAGATGGTAATGTAAGATGCAAATTTATTTATAACAAAACTTTCATTAAACAATTATTTTCTATGTAATTCTAGAAATATATTAATTCATTATTCACACTTTAAATGTTCTAATAGTACACTGGTGGAAAATAATAGGTTTTTGATAATTGTGGTTTTTATACATATGACTTGTTACATTACTTTTGTGAAAAATCTTTATTGAACTGTTAGTAAACAATGTTTTTCAGTGCATTAAATATTTCTCTCTTCTGTATCAGTTGCAGGTGGTTAACATTAGAAAAGGCTTTAGTGTTTACGGTATAATGTTCTCCTATATCATTGTTCCATAACTCACATGCCCTGGCACTTTTGGATGGCACAGTACCATCTCCATCACTATTATATATAATGCTTGGTTGAACATCTGGGAATCCATCCTTATAGACAAAAGAGTCTTGTGTGTCTATACCTGTACCAAACCAACATTCTAGTTTGACTCCTGGATGGTTAAATGTATAGTCCTCTCCTTTTGTAAGCTGCAGCAGGTCTTTTCCTTCCAGAAATGATACATCTTCAAACAGCTCCTCAAGGTTTCCCAGTGTATAGTTCTTTGATGGTGAAGATACCAGAAGAGAGTCTGTACTCCAGATGGGCATTTTTGGCATGAGTAATATATTAACCTGTGAACTTCTTTGCTCTGCCCTGACAACAAGGGAATCCAACATGGATATATCAAAATTGAATCCTGACACTACAACCCTTGCCACCAGAGCTGCCCCTTTCCACGGTGTCCCAATGGCTACCAGAGTGTGTATATAGGTGTCCTTCCATGCCTGCTCCTGATGTGTTAGAAAATAATGGGCAAATAGACCACCAGCACTGTGTGACACAAGTACTACCTTCTTGTTGTTATTTTCTCTGTACATGGCTTCTATTAGATCCTTTAGTTTGGAGTGATAGTCTGGGAGTGACCCAGGGGCCAGCCTAAAATCATATGGTGCAGCTCTGATGTTTGAACCTCTTGTATATCCCCAGGATTCAAGTTCTGAAAAGACACACAAAAACAGTAAGATAATGATTGGACATCATGGACTGAACTGTAATGAGTAAAGTAGGGCTATTCAGAAGGGATGATTTATGTGTATTAAGTGATTGGAAGTAATCTCCTGTATTCAGATGGGGCCTTTTGGTGTAAATAAATTCATTACACCAAGGGATCAAGTGATTTAAGTGATCATGACTTTACCCCATCTGAACAGCCCTAGTACAGTCACAGATTGAAGTTGGGGGTTTATGTCCTGTTCAACAGCCATTGTCATATTGTGATTAAGTACCAAACTCGCTAAATGCTAGGCCAACCCGAACCTATGATTAGAGGATGTGTTGAAAGGATTGGGCATGTTCTATGATGGACTACTAACAAAACATTTAATTGTTGAGATTTACTGGATTTTGTGACCAAATGAAATTATATAAAACATGCCCTTCATTCCACATACTTATATTTTAAACATACTTTGCTACATTATAGCAGCCATATTTTAAAACAGGTAGAGTAAGAAATCTAAAATACGCCACATATCTGAAATTCGCCACATGTGAAAATACTAATAAAATGAATTGTGGTGAGATTTGTAGACTGTATAGTAAATTGAGGCTTTTTGAACTGAAAAATACCAATTTTTAGACAAAATCATCATTTTCTTCATAAAATTAACTAAGGTATTAGAGGTGGCGAAGTTTAGATTCCTGGCGAATTTTAGATTTCTTACTCTACTCACCAATGGAGTTGTGCTTCATGAGACTAACTGTGTAACTATCAACAAGTCTGTAACAAGGTTACTCAAATAGTAACAAACTGTTAAACACATTTACAGATATGTAACATTAATCAAAAATAATAAAGGTTAATCATAGAGGTTTCTGTTTTTTATTTGTGATTTTGTGTCATTTCCTCATCTGCATATTTTTAGTGATTGCAGTTCTACTTATTAAATATGCATTATTCTTGCCAAACAAAAGTCTTATAATTAAAAACAACCTTATCTAACCAGAATAAGAATCAAACTTCTTGAAGACTATACCATCTATCAGAGGTTCAAAGTATGACCCTGCATTCAACATCATGTAAGCAGTCCACGACGGATCTATATACTCGACACTTGAAGTTTCCCCAAAGCCTGGAACCCTAACTTCAACACCTTCCATGTTTAAACTCTGTTTTTTCTCTGTGTCATACACCATTTCCATCATGTCTGCAAAGCACTTAAGCTTATCTGTAAACACAGAGCAGTTCAGTGTAGCTTTGATAATTTTAGAGGCAAGTATAAATTCAATATAAATTGAATTTTTTTCTTTTAAAATCAGACAGAGTACAGGGAGAGGAGGGCTTTATATCAAAATACTAATCTTGGGATGTATGATGTTTTGACAGATTATTTGGAAAAGCTGCTTTAAGACAGAAACAAAGGTAGGTCAACAAATAAAGGTGTGATGTTGACATTGGAAAATATCTTACTATCTTCACATTATTTCAGATCTAAACTCCCAAAAACACAAATTGGAATGAAATGTAATCATTTATATCAAAGTCAAAATTATAATATTATATTGTATTAATATGTTGACTGTAGTAAGACTGTTGATAATTTGATTTGGAGCTGAGGACTTAAAACATTACTATTTTAACACAGTAATGTGCCCTTATTTGTCTATTTGTCATTGCTTCCCTTGCACAGCATTTTTATTACCCTATTATTACTGAAATCAAGGACAAACAACTTCTATATATTTATTTGGGGTTTTACATTGCTTTCAACACTGTACAGGTCATATCACAACAGGTAGTTCTGTGGACAGAAGAAACTGACACATACAGTTGGTCAAGGTTCTGTACTGTAAACTGCCAACCATAAGTAAGGTGTGAGTTGAGTGTGTTACAGGAGCTGGACAAATCGGTCCTTTGCCAAATCGGTCCTCGGCAAATCAGCGCCCTAAAAAAATCCTCCCTGGGCAAATCGGCACCCAAAAAAATTCGACCCAGGACAATTTGGCTCCCAGTTGAAAACATTTGTAACTAGACCTTTTTTATAGATCTGCACAAAACATTCCACTGGGTTGATAAAGATATTTCTTCAGGATTATCAAAACAAAAAATAAGGTGTCCCTTTCACCAGAAACTTAATTGCCTTAATGAAAATGGTGTTGAATTATAATCTGTGTCCATGCTGACTAAATGGGGGATAATTCTGTACAATTATGTATAATGGTGAGAATTTTGGCAAACTGTGATGACATACATTAAAGAAAATTGGATTCTGTAATCAATCTCTTTTAACCTATATCCATTACATGCATGTTTATGTAAGAATTATTAAAAGTGCAGTTATACTAAATGCATAGCCTCTGCAGACGGGATCATAACATTTGTGATCTTTTTAAGAACATTTTGTTTATAATATGTGCTACTGTTGATTAGTATATCTGTTAATAACCCCTTTGCTTAGAGGTTAAAGTGCTTTGTAACTCTAGTGATCATTTGAGAACAATTGGTTTTTATTCATTAATATTTGTGTGATATTGGTATAAGTTTGTTTGGTGTACATCTGTGCAATATTTGTATAAGTTTTGAGACTTGAGACTCCACATAGGAAGGAGACATTACAAGAGAAAGGCAGAGGAGAGAAAGAAGTGAGAGTGAGATTGAGCTCTAGGCTACATGGGAAACAAGTCAGTCATCCTCTCAATCACAGGCATCATCACCCAGCAAAAAATAGTGTAAAGGAGACCCTACCTCCCCCAGTCATTCAGATTGGGGAAGCCGCAAGGTGCCATCCCATATCTTTTTCTTAAACTTACAATCCATGAAAATTTCTGCATCTGTTGACAATCCACTGGCCCTATCATCCATAATGAATCTTTATTTAGCATCCACCAGGGCTAGCAGAACCAGGCAAAAGAAACCTTTGATATGCCCCTGTTCCACCAAAGGACTAAGCCCCGATCCTGTCTGGGACCCTTACTCGTGGACAGTCTGTGAAAAAAAGGTAAAATGGCGGGAATACTGAATCGGTATTGAAGCCTGGGAAGGTCAGATCTGTCTCAGGAAGCCTCAGGAGGCCCCAGTTGGCCCCAGACAGACCCCGTTTGATTTTTCTCACGGCCCCAACCGACAACTACCGACCCTTACAGAACGCCTGGGACTAAGCAGATTTTTGAAACCGACTCCCAAAAACCCTTAATCGGGAGCCTTAGTTGTGTGGTGGAACACCCACATAATTGTAACATTCACTCCCAGATCTGGTCGGCTTCTTCAAGGCAATATGTTTCCCATAGCAGGCCAACAGCATTGTGTTATCCCGTCTGTTTCAGAACCTCTTGTAAAAGTGTTTCCATTCTCCATGAGTGGTGGGGCATGCCAGATACACTTCTTGGAATTCCTCAAGGATAGCCTGGCAGACTTAGGGATGAATTTACATGTGGTGGTTCATCTAACCATCCAGTGACAGGCCAAGGACTTGTAAGTTTCTCGAGTAGCCGAGTGTCTGAGTGTTATGGCCAGCTTTATGCCCATTTCTAAGGTTGGCTGAAATTGATGGCTTCCTTCACAAATCAGTGATATATGCGCTGTTCTGTGAGGTTGAAAACTACAGGGGCATTGTCACAAAATTCTGGTAACCTGGAATGCCAGTGTGTATTAATTAAACCAAGAGGTTGTTGTAACATCATTTTTCTGTCCTTTGGCAGATTCATGGCAAAACCCATGCATTTTGTGGCCTTCTTTACTAATGCAAGAAGTCTAGTTGATGTTATACTGACATCTTTGCGATGACAAATGATGAGCATAAGCAGCAACTAGGGGTTAATATAGTCGTGCTTTGATCCAGACTGTCTATCCCAATTCCAAATTTAATCATTCCAGTAGGGATGAGTCTGGTGCTTTGGTTATGTTGGCTGTTATTATGGCTAATCAAGACTACCTACGACTTTTCAGTTTGTCATATATGGCCTTTCCTAATACTTTCATTTTCAATTGTGCAGAAAGCAGTCCAACCCCACCCAGCAGGCACGCGACTTTGAAATCTGGTTGATTCCAACGGTGAAATCTGGTTGAAATACGTGAAGATTTTGCAAACCGTTTTTAGTTGGATCCAACCGGTGAAATCATGTTGAAACCAACTGTTGAAATCTGGTTGAATTCAATGGGTGAAATCTGGTTGAAATACGTGTAGATTTTGCAAACCGTTTTTGGTTGGATCCAACCGGTGAAATCAGGTTGAATTCAATCGGTGAAATCAGGTTGAATTCAGTGGGTGAAATCTGGTTGAAATACGTGTAGATTTTGCAAACCGTTTTTGGTTGGATCCAACCGGTGAAATCAGGTTGAATTCAATGGGTGAAATCAGGTTGAATTCAATGGGAGAAATTTGGTTGAAATATGTGTAGATTTTGCAAACTGTTTTTGGTTGAATCCAATGTATGAAATAGGGTTGAATTCAATTGGTGAAATCAGGTTGTTTACACTGTCTTCTTTAGTTGAACATTGTAGCTTGTGTGTCATAATTATAGCTTCTTAATAACATTATATAATGACTATCCATATGCATATTTTACAATTTGGATATAACTTCAAAGTAATTAATTCTTTCCAAGATCACATGTTTTCATGAATCATTGTATATTCAATATTCTATTTCTGATAACGTTGTAACAACACATAATTTTTAATCAGCTTTCAAATATGCTCAAGATATGTAAATCCATATTTTCCAACTAGATATCCATTTTTATGTTATTAATAGGATCGGTATTATTCATTGCCTTCAATTGTAATTCTTTTTGTGAAATTTTAAAATATTTTTTTTTCTTTGTAAATAACAAACAATTGTGACATTATTTATATCTTCAGTATTTTATCCAATCAGTTTCTTTTAAATGTTTTATTAAGTTGGCTATAATTATATTGTAATTATAAAGAAGCTATAATCATGTAGCAAAGCCACAATGCTCAGTTCAGATGCTTGTGTCTCATACAACTTTGTCATATAAACTGAAAAAAACACAAGAAAAGCCACATTTGAAGAACTCCACCCATTATTCCCCAACTTAATTAGTTGTCAGTGCTGACCACAGAAAAAAAACAGACTTAAAGAAGTAAACACCATGTGTGCAACTGAGCAAGGGTAAACCCCCACCTCCACCCCTGCTGTGTTATCTAATTACTTTAGTCACAGGTCCAATGTCCTGTGTAGCAGGGTACAGATAAGAAAAACCAGGAACCCCCCAACCTCACTGTTGTGTGATAAAATGTTATAGCTTAGGTTCTCTGTGTAGGGAAGTTTTCTGTGTAAACTTGTAAACTGAAAACTATGTTCTTTATGTATGGGAGAATTTGAGAAACAAATTCTAATTACTAACTTTTGATGAATAAGTTTGAATTCATCTTTTTTATTTAAGATAAGTTTGACTTCAAAACATTTTTTTTTAATTATCGGGAATTGCATTTATCAAAATATAATTATAAATTATAAAAATTATATTTGGATGCATCAGTTAATTAATAAGGAGAATGGAGAAAAAATGTACAAGTACATGCACACATAAACTCTATCATCTTTATAATCTTTAAAAATTAATCTTTGCTTTACAAATACTGCATCTACAAATTCAAAAACAATTGCAATAATAGTTCTTTCAAAAAGTTAGACTTAATCACTAAATTACCCTCTAGAAAAAGAATTTTCAATCAACGATTACCAGTCATTCATTTCCCAACATTCAACCTGTTTTCTGTTCAATAACATGACTAAGATTTCATGTCGAAAAACCTAACTTGATTTAGTGGTGATTTTTTTACGAAGTACCACTACTTTTTCCAGTCAGAAATCTAGCTTTGAAATAGTGTTGAAATTGAGTCAGTGTCAGTTTTTCAACCAAAAATCACCATGATTTCTGGTCAAAATATCACTACTTTTTCATGTCAGAAAACTAACTTAGATTTAGTAGTTGGTAATGTTCATTTCAACGTCAGGACCTGTTTTCAACTCTAAATAAACGACATTTCAAGGCGTGTGCCTGCTGGGCAGTCAGGTTGGGAGGTTGAACCAGACAAGCTGGGATGTATTACGTCCGGGTGTGGAGGTTTAACCAATCCTTCATTTTCCCACACTACAATGGCTCTGCTCCATGACTCATCTTCCAAATGCTATGTCAGTTAGGGTTAGTTAAGTTGGAATAGAACACTCAAATTAGTTACCTATTTAGGGGGCCATGCTAACACACTCACCTCCCCCTTCTGAGATCAGAGATCAAGTCCTGGTTTGAACTGAAGTTGGTAAGTGCTTGTCATTGGTAGAGTTTACAATACAGAACCTTGACCAACTGTATGTACTGGTTTCCCCTGTCCTTCCAAAAACCCATGATAAAATAACTGCTGAGGTGCTAGGCATGGCATAAAACATTAAATAAATAAATAAGCCATAATAAGTTGCTACTTTACCTGCTGAAAGAAGCTGCAGGACGTCTAACCACAATCGGAACCATGTACCTGGATTTGGACACCCTTTCTTATTTGCCCAGTTTTCTCCCAGTCTGGCCTCTAGTTGATTCCCTCCATTTCCTGGGATCAGAAGAACTGGTGAGCTTGGATCAACACTGGGCAACCATATTCCAATGAGAAAAACTATCATGAAAGACATGTACAAGATAACCTTTTCAACCATGGTCCATTAACAATACTTTGTTACTTTAATTGTTATTTCAAAATATCACTTTGACACTTGTTTATGGCTTAAGAGTTCCTTTTTATCCTCAATCACAGCCTCATTACCAGGGTTTAACCAAAAATGAATTATATAATTTCCATGACAATTTTTGCATGTAGTGCAAACCACTTACTGATCAACACATGATAGAAACAGTACTGCAACACTAAAAATCAATAATAATGGTGCATCATGTGTAGCCATGTGCTATACTTGGCAAACAGAAGATATCTAATGCTATATAGAGTATCTGTAATTAAGCGTCCCGCAAGGGACGCTTGTTTGTGTATGGGAGAGCTTCAGGCTCCGCCGGCTCCGCCGGCTCCGGCGGCTCCGCCGGCTCCGCCGGCTCCGCATTTTGTTTTCCTTATAACTCTGTAACCGTTAGGCGGATTCTTTTCAAATTTGGCAGGTTTAGGCAGTAGCCTTGGGGAATTTTTTTGAATATGCTGCAGTGACATTTCAACCAATCAGAGAGGTCACATGACCAAAAATGTCTTTTTTCGGTGGGGAAGCTTGTCCGGATGATAACTTGAAAGGAATTTTATCAATTCACCTGAAACTTGGCAAATACATTCATTCTATTAAAATCTGGAAATCATTAGATTTTGGCATTGATTGGTCAAGAAATGGCCGAGTAATTAATGATTAATTAATCATTACGAATTTTCCAAATAAGGAAAACACAAAAATGTTTATATCTCGAAAACCGTGCTAGATAGAGCGATTTCGGCGAAATTTTTGACCCGCAGGGTATCTCTGCGGAGTAGTTTTCCCAATTTTCAAAAAATTTTTGTCTCGCCCAAAATGGCGGCCATTTTGAATTTTCGAAATTTTCGCAAAAATTGCAAAAGACAAAAATGCTTATATCTCAAAAACCGTGCTAGATAGAGCAATTTCGACAAAATTTTTGACCCGCAGGATATCTCTGCGGAGTACTTTTCCCAATTTTCAAAAAATTTTGGTCTCGCCAAAAATGGCGGCCATTTTGAATTTTCGAAATTTTCGCAAAAATTGCAAAACACAAAAATGCTTATATCTCGAAAACCCTGCTAGATAGAGCGATTTCGACGAAATTTTTGACCCAAAGGGTATCTCTGCAGAGTAGTTATCCCAATTTTGAAAAACATTTTGTCTCGCCAAAAATGGCGGCCATTTTGAATTTTCGAATTTTTCGCAAAAATTGCAAAACATAAAAATGCTTATATCTCGAAAACCCTGCTAGATAGAGCGATTTCGACGAAATTTTTGACCCAAAGGGTATCTCTGCAGAGTAGTTATCCCAATTTTGAAAAACATTTTGTCTCGCCAAAAATGGCGGCCATTTTGAATTTTCGAATTTTTCGCAAAAATTGCAAAACATAAAAATGCTTATATCTCGAAAACCGTGCTAGATAGAGCGATTTCGACGAAATTTTTGACCCACAGGGTATCTCTGCAGAGTAGCCATGCCAATTTTCAAAAAAATTTTGTCTCGCCAAAAATGGCGGCCATTTTGAATTTTCGAATTTTTGCGCAAAAATTGCAAAACACAAAAATGCTAATATTTCGAAAACCATGCTACATAGAGCGATTTCCACGAAATTTTTTATCTTCAGGGTATCTCTGCAGAGCAGCTATCCCAAAGAGCTTTCACTTGGTGAAGTTTCAGACCCATAGCTAATTACTCACCTACTCAAAATGAGTAAATGCGAATTATCTCTAAAAGTATTGCAGATAGCCAATTTTTCTCAAATAACTCATTCACCTACTTTTGGGAGAGCTTTCACTCTGTGAAGTTTCAGACCCATAGCTAATTACTCACCTACTCAAAATGAGTAAATGCGAATTATCTCTAAAAGTATTGCAGATAGCCAATTTTTCTCAAATAACTCATTCACCTACTTTTGGCAGAGCTTTCACTTGGTGAAGTTTCAGACCCATAGCTAATTACTCACCTACTGAAAATGAGTAAATGCGAATTATCTCTAAAAGTATTGCAGATAGCCAATTTTTCTCAAATAACTCATTCACCTACTTTTGGGAGAGCTTTCACTCTGTGAAGTTTCAGACCCATAGCTAATTACTCACCTACTCAAAATGAGTAAATGCGAATTATCTCTAAAAGTATTGCAGATAGCCAATTTTTCTCAAATAACTCATTCACCTACTTTTGGGAGAGCTTTCACTCTGTGAAGTTTCAGACCCATAGCTAATTACTCACCTACTCAAAATGAGTAAATGCGAATTATCTCTAAAAGTATTGCAGATAGCCAATTTTTGTCAAATTAATCATTCACCTACTTTTGGGAGAGCTTTCACTTGGTGAAGTTTCAGACCCATAGCTAATTACTCACCTACTGAAAATGAGTAAATGCGAATTATCTCTAAAAGTATTGCAGATAGCCAATTTTTCTCAAATAACTCATTCACCTACTTTTGGGAGAGCTTTCACTTGGTGAAGTTTCAGACCCATAGCTAATTACTCACCTACTCAAAATGAGTAAATGCGAATTATCTCTAAAAGTATTGCAGATAGCCAATTTTTCTCAAATTAATCATTCACCTACTTTTGGGAGAGCTTTCACTTGGTGAAGTTTCAGACCCATAGCTAATTACTCACCTACTCAAAATGAGTAAATGCGAATTATCTCTAAAAGTATTGCAGATAGCCAATTTTTCTCAAATAACTCATTCACCTACTTTTGGGAGAGCTTTCACTTGGTGAAGTTTCAGACCCATAGCTAATTACTCACCTACTCAAAATGAGTAAATGCGAATTATCTCTAAAAGTATTGCAGATAGCCAATTTTTCTCAAATAACTCATTCACCTACTTTTGTGAGAGCTTTCACTTGGTGAAGTTTCAGACCCATAGCTAATTACTCACCTACTCAAAATGAGTAAATGCGAATTATCTCTAAAAGTATTGCAGATAGCCAATTTTTCTCAAATTAATCATTCACCTACTTTTGGGAGAGCTTTCACTTGGTGAAGTTTCAGACCCATAGCTAATTACTCACCTACTCAAAATGAGTAAATGCGAATTATCTCTAAAAGTATTGCAGATAGCCAATTTTTCTCAAATAACTCATTCACCTACTTTTGGGAGAGCTTTCACTCTGTGAAGTTTCAGACCCATAGCTAATTACTCACCTACTCAAAATGAGTAAATGCGAATTATCTCTAAAAGTATTGCAGATAGCCAATTTTTCTCAAATAACTCATTCACCTACTTTTGGGAGAGCTTTCACTTGTTGAAGTTTCAGACCCATAGCTAATTACTCACCTACTGAAAATGAGTAAATGTGAATTATCTCTAAAAGTATTGCAGATAGCCAATTTTTCTCAAATAACTCATTCATCTACTTTTGGGAGAGCTTTCACTTGGTGAAGTTTCAGACCCATAGCTAATTACTCACCTACTCAAAATGAGTAAATGCGAATTATCTCTAAAAGTATTGCAGATAGCCAATTTTTCTCAAATAACTCATTCACCTACTTTTGGGAGAGCTTTCACTTGGTGAAGTTTCAGACCCATAGCTAATTACTCACCTGCTCAAAATGAGTAAATGCGAATTATCTCTAAAAGTATTGCAGATAGCCAATTTTTCTCAAATTAATCATTTACCTACTTTTGGGAGAGCTTTCACTTGGTGAAGTTTCAGACCCATAGCTAATTACTCACCTACTGAAAATGAGTAAATGCGAATTATCTCTAAAAGTATTGCAGATAGCCAATTTTTCTCAAATAACTCATTCACCTACTTTTGGGAGAGCTTTCACTTGGTGAAGTTTCAGACCCATAGCTAATTACTCACCTACTCAAAATGAGTAAATGCGAATTATCTCTAAAAGTATTGCAGATACCCAATTTTTCTCAAATAACTCATTCACCTACTTTTGGGAGAGCTTTCACTTGGTGAAGTTTCAGACCCATAGCTAATTATTCACCTCAAAATGAGTAAATGTGAATTATCTCTTAATAGTATTGCAGATAGCCAATTTTTCTCAAATAACTCATTCACCTACTTTTGGCAGAGCTTTCACACACGAAAATGAAAAATTGTGAATATCTCTGAAAAGCTATTTCTTTTGCTTTAATGCTCGGCGGGAGATACATACCGCGGCAGTGGTTTTGACAAAAATTTTTGTCTCCCCAAAATTGGTGGCCATTTTGAATTTTCAAAGTTTTTGCAAAACACAAAAATGCTTATATCTCGAGAACCGTGCTATATGGATCGAACTCAACAAAATTTTAGACCTGCTGGGTATCTCTGCAGAGTAGCCATGCCAATTTTCAAAATATTTTTGTCTCGCCAAATATAGCGGACATTTTTAATTTTTTTATTTTTTGCAAAACACAAAAATGCTTATATCTTGAAAACCGTGCTAGATAGAGCAGACTGCGCTGACTTTGGTTGCCACAACAGTATAAGGCTAGAAACGAAGCATTTTCTTAATACTTTAGCACTCACCTTTATATCCTTTTCGGGACGCTTTGTTTTTGCTATGCAAAAACATCTTTTTTTTTTGCGAGCGATCCTCTAGTTATCAATTTGTTGTCATCAAACAGTTACTTTAGGTGCAGGACATAAAAGAAATATTGGTTGAAACAAAGTTTAAAGGGAGCCTTGATAAACAGTTAAATATATAAATGATGTTCTGATGATATATTACAACAGTAATCGTATCAGTGCATGATTTTATTAAGTAAACATTGTAATCAAACATTTGTCTCAGCAGATGGGTTTTTGCATATGTATGGTTTCTTCATTTTCACGCTCTTAAAGAAAAACAACATATATCGAGCTAACATGATGTCTGCACTTGTAAGTACAGTCTGCACTTTGTTAAACAAAGCCAAAAACAAAGATAGAACTAAAATAATAATTTATGAAACATGAATTTAGGTCTGTTGGAACACTACCAGAACATGCTTTTATTTATGACAATGGAAGTGTTCCATTAATTAGTTCATATTTCCTACAACTAAGATTTAATGAAAGAATTCATAAGAAAAGTATTTCATTCTATATCTAAAATATAGACTGAAAACACTTGTATGTATATTGATGATAATATCCAAAATATGTAAGTGTTAAATTCTTTTGCATCCACCGACTTGTTCTATCAGTGTCTGTTACTTATTATATTGATGGGCAAAGTACTAAAAAGTATATGTCCAGTCAACTTATTGATTTATTTGTAATTTATCTTTATAATTGACAGACGCTGCTTCATCTGTTTTATAGGGTTAAATAATTCTGCTTAAATAATTCTCAAGGAAAATACTACAGAATCATCTGCATTTTAAAGTCTTGACAAGCAATTATTGAGATGTCTGATTATAGCTGAAATAAAAGAAAAATTGAAAGTTTACACCCCTATAAATAATCAAGGTCAGATCATGACAGCCCTTCAGTACCTCCCATATCTTGCAATAAGCTGGATTTTAAAACTGGTTTCAAGCTGCTTCTCCAGTTCTGGTAAAACCTCTAACCTGTCCCTGGCATATAATTTTGAATTTTATTTTTGTCATTCTTTATATCTTACTTGTAAATAATAAACACATAAAAGTATGAAGATTAGATAACATAACAGGTAAAACCTTTTTTGCTTTGTTACTTAGAAATTTTAATGGTCTAAAAAGAGTCCTGACGTAAGATTTGTCTTAAGCAAAAATTACTGAGAGGGTAACTGAGGTTTGTCACAATTCTCACATTGTCTTGCATCATATCACCACTAGTGCTGATTGGCTTTAATGAAGTGAAGTTGGCAATAAAGTGTTGGTGGTAGAGACTTCGATAGATGCAGGATTCCTTCTAATTTAAGAAACAAAAATAAGTAGAAACACTAGAACTGGGCTTCTATAAAGGTTTAAATCTTATTACCTCCATCAAGAAGGTTATGTTTTCGGGTGCATTTGTCTGGCTGTATGTATGTGTGTCTGCCTGTCTGTCAGACAAACTGTAAAGTTTTATCTTGATATGTCTTTATACATCTGTAAAAGTGTACAGATTTATCTTAATAAAACAGTAATTTCTAAAGGTTTATGCAGATAAATCAGTGAACTATGAAAAATCTTTAGATAATTTTAGTTAATTGTGGAGGTTTCTTTGAGAGATTTCAGTAAAATTAAAGGTTTGGGTAAATATAGGAATTCCAAGTAAATATTTTGAGTTTTGCAAATGTTTGAAAGGAAATGTTTTGTAAAGGTTAAAGAAATATATTTATGAAAACCATTATAGTTATCCTCAAGGTCATATTAGGTCAACAATTGAAACTAACCTTGCCTGTAAGGGAAACTCTTTGGTCTACTGGGACTCGAGGAACTGTGGGGATATGACCACCTTATGGCCATAACCTTCAGTTCTGGTACCAGTCTAGAATGTTGCATTGTGGTATGTAATGGTTCATTGATTTCGACTATAAAAGCCAGCTTTCATTTGAATTTCGCGCCACACTCTTGGATTCGAACAATACACATCAAAATTTTGAACCCACCCTTATGTACATATATTCCTCTCCCATATCTCATAATCAAATTGGATGTGGTACTCAGTTGTATTTACTGTATTTACAGGTGTCAAGTTACACTACAAGCAGGACAGCTTGGTTGTAGCAAGGCCATGCTGCTGCTACCAGAGCAAAGCTTGCTGTTAGGCTGTGATTCCATCTGAGTGCTTAAGCTTCTGAAGCTTAAATGTAGACAGTGCTTGGCTCATGTTCACCATTTTAAAAATGGTCAGTTGATTAGCTCTACCGTTACTGGCTGTGAGTCTAAGGTTGAGATGGACAAGGGGCTGTACTGCTCAGTTCCTTTAGGGCGGCTCTGAGTCTTTGAAAAGGAGCTTCTGATGGGTAGCAGGAGCAGTTGGGTTTTAACCCAGGTATAAGCTAATTCAATTTCTCGAATGGACTTAGTTAAAATTTCCACAGTATAGTGGTGTCAAAGTGCATTTGGTAACGCAATTATGATTTCAATTGGGCTTGCTCAACCAAGAAGTATGTATTGTTCATTCATTATAGTTACAATTTATGTGGCTTGTTATTACTATTTTAATTAATTATGACACTAGTTGATTGTACAACCTGGCAATAGGAATGACTTGCATTTGATAGTAATTCACAGTATTGTACTTGGTGATTGCCACTAGGTTGTGTATACCTAGCCATATGTGTTTAGACACCATGGTGTAAATCAGTAACTGACAGTGAGCATTAAAGTGTACGTACTTTTGTTGTGTGTTAATTAAAAAATTAGAGCATTATGTGTTTGGTGTAGGCTGTCCAACAGCCGCTTATATTCTGTCACGCTGTATGTGTAATGGTACGTAGTTCTTTTTTAGCTGCTCTTCTGTATAACCAGATGAGGCAGTGCCCGTTTGGGACACATATCTGGTAATCCACCTAGTCAGTAACTGTTTTATTTTAAAGGGACCAGCATTCTGATTGCCACTGGCCTGATGATGATATTAATCATCTGCATGTATACCTTTTAGTACGTAAACTAAGCATATTGTTGAAACTATGGTTAAATTTTATTACATTTGCTTGAAGATGAGTAACTGATACTTTTCACCGTGTCCCCTAGTGGGTAATTTATAGTACAACTGTCAAATAGCTAATTGTTACTATCTTTGTGATGACTTCAGCTATAGCTAAATATTTTGGAAGTAACAGTTCACGGCTGGCTAACACTATGATGATGAGAATCATTCACCAGCAGGCAAATTGTAAATAGTTATTCGTTGTTACTCTACCATTATGTACAAGTTCTTTATCTGTTCTTAGAGTAATATTGACATTATTCACAAAGCTTATGCTACTTATTTGTGTGCATTACTTGTAGTAATCTTCAGGAAATGGCAGGTAGTACGTCTATGTTTATCTATATTTTACATGCCCATCAGCTTTTCAGTTTTATGTGTTCTAGTCATACTTGTACATTCACATGTTTTAAAATTTTAACATATGTTGGGTGAAAATGTACTCTTTCATAATTGTACTTTGTATGCCCTCATGTAGGGCTTGAGTACACTTTAATTCATCACTATTTAGGGTCACCAGGTCACCTTCCATCAGGCACTCTCGTATTATCTTCAAAATTGTCGCTCTTACCTTAAACTTAACCTTAACTTTCCTCCTTGTTGTTTCCTTAAGGTAGTCGGAAACTGTGCCTCAGCTAAGGTGACCCTATGTTCAATTAAACAATTTGCTGGGTTTGTAAATACAACTAGTCTAGAAATGTACTGTTCATGTATTAATAAAATTTATAACCGCAATGCTGTCTTGACCTTTATAGTTATCCTCAAGGTCATATTAGGTCAACAATTGAAACTGACCTTGCCTGTAAGGGAAACTCTTTGGTCTACTGGGATTCGAGGAACTGATATTTATGAAAACCATTTATAATATAATGTTTTCAAAATGTTTTATGTAAACTGTTTATTAAACGTTTAATGATAAATGTTAGAAAAAAACTTTACAAATGAACATATTAATGTCTGAATAATAATAAGGTCAGAGGTTGCTCACTAATAAAAATATTATTTTTATGTCTAAAATTGTAAGATAGTTGCTTAAAAATTGTGCCCCAATTCAATTCTTACTTTTAGGGATTGCAAGTGGGCAAGTTATGACAAATTCCTCTAAACTTCCTTATTATTGCTAACTGCTATCTTTGTTTAAAAAATGTTTGAAGGTGAAGGTTTAATAAGCATTCTGAAAATATGGATTTAAAAAATGTTTGTGAAAAAATGTCTTCAAAACATTTGATAGAAAACATGTCAAAAACAAATTAAAATGAGGGGTATGAAAACCAGTTGATATTAAATATCTGTGAAACATTTTTAGAGCAAACATTTACAAGACATAGTCAACAAATGCTATGTGTACTGTTTATCAAACATTTCATGATAACCTTCGTTCTTCAGCTATTTTATAAATGTTTAAAAAAATGCTACCAGTGAAACCTATTTTCTTGAGTTTTGTTATAAACATTTAATAAATGTTTGCAGCAAAAACATTTGTACAGAGAATGTTTATAAAACGTTTTTAAACATTATAGTGTGAAAGTTTACTCGGAAACCATAAGTTTATTAGTAAACCATAAGATATGGTTTAAATAGGTTTTAAAAATATTTAACCATTTTAAAATGTTTTAATGCTTACTTGGGCAGTTCATACACAGCCATGCTGGCCCCATTAACAAAAATAATTAAATAACAAAATAATTTAAAATAATTAAATTAACAAAATAATAAAATAATGAGGGCTCATTTATGGCTCAATGCGTTTCATGTTTTGGTGGTAACCATTTAGTTTCTTAAGTGTACATAAGTCAAATTTAGGTAGGACGTATTTGACATAACACAGACTATGTTTCCAGCATGTAGTAGATGATTGGATATGTTCAAAATAGTTGTTACAAATTGTATTAAAATACACAGACAGCAGAAGTGAAGAGTAGGGGGGAGTTGTGTCCCTACGGGACAGCTCATTTTTAAATGTGCACTACCAACATACAAAGTCTCTTTTCAGAGTCATAAGGACAAAGTCATAAAAGATAATTCAAATGCAAGTTGTTACAACCGCACGGAACTATATTAACAGGCCTTTACCCACAAAAGTAAAGTTACATTAACCTTTCAGAGTGTACTTTTTTAATCTGTGCTTTATACTGTTATTTTTCTTTTAATTAGTGTCCCAAATTGGCACAAACCTTGGAATCTGCACTTTGAAATAAGTGAAAACAATTAACTTACTTTCATTGTCACTTTGGCTATCATCAATTGATTATTACCTCTGCTAAAGAGGTAATGTGATTGTATGTTAGCTAGATTGCAGAAAATACTACACTCACATAAATTTTCATAGTAGGTTGGTTGAACTAACAAATCTTCTGTTTGACTCAAAAAAAATGTGTGGATCTTTATGAAATTTCTGTGTGAAGGTCCTGGTAAAAGTAAAAAAGGGATTACATTTTAAAAAAAATCATGTTCTGGATGCAAAAATTCAACAAAATTTCACAAATGCCCATTGATGGATGACTGCACTCTAATTATCTATTCAAGGTAACACATAACTTATATACAGTGTGATGTCACGCAACAATACAGCAGTAGATATCATTATCCGCTCCTTCAAACACTTAGGATTTAATATAGACCATGTCAACAGTGGAGGCATGACAGCACTGCCGATTGCAGCAAAGAATTGGTAGATAACAAAATGAAAGTATGGTTGGTATTTTAGCTACAGATTGCAGGTCTTTATTAAATAAGCTACTTGTGTAATGTACCCAGGCAAACAATACATACAGAAAGGTGAAAAGTAAGGGGATGGTATCCCTGCGGGACAGTTTATTTTTCATCATGAGATGAATATGATGCTGAATTTTTTGCATAACCTAACTATCTGCTTTTTTAAGCTCAAAAGGGTGAACCATTTCGAAGATTTCAGTTCAGACATTATTAGTAATGAACTTGCTAATAAGCAAAATTCTGTGGAAACACTTTAAAACAACTCCTGTGGAGGGTACACAAACAATGGGACTTTCTGCCATTAATTTGTTTTACATGAAGCCAATAAAGTTTGGGGCATTGAAAATTATTTGAATTTCAAAAGTGAGTCTGTTTTATTTCTTATAACACGTTTTCTAACTGTATGTTAATTATAGGAGTGATTCGGTGACAAATTAAAGTATATGACATGAGAAAAAATAACACATTCAGACTTGTGTAATGTAAACTGAAACTGAATGGGATAGATGTAAGTAGAAATACTCATCCTATTTCCAGCTATATTGCCTGTGTATCTTTGCTGGCTACAGAAGGAAAGGCGTCATTAGTCAGAGACAAAGAAAATGACAGGAATGCTGAAGAATGGACACATGCACATGGATGCTCCACACAAGAAGTTATATCATTCTCTGCCAAAGGTCAACTTTCTACTTGTTTGCAGCCAAGCAATTTGAATCAGATGAAGAAGACATGGATATTCAGATAACAATGGTAAAGAAGGTTCTGAAGAGCATAAAATCAAAGATAAACAAAAGAAAATCATATGAGATATGCAACACATCATACCTGGTGGGGTCATGTATATTAACAAGGAAGACATGGCCCAGTTCAAAGCTCATGAGGCATTTGCAGCTAAGAAGAGAGGGAGTCTTCCTGCAATCAAATAAAGCCATGAGAATAGTAGCCTGTCAGTCAGAAGTGAGACTTATCTCAATAAATCTGCTTCTACTATTGTCAGTGCAGTAGTGAGCGAAATCCCCACTGAGGCTATTGATATGTTACCCAGTCTGCCTCTACTTAATCTGGCAGGTCACACAAAAAGTTTTACAAACAATCAAGACTTAAAAACAGCAGAAAATGAATCTAAAATTGGAACAAGACTTTCAAGGTAGAAGAGTTTGTCAGAAAATTGAAGATGTAAGAGTAGGTACTCAATGATACAATAAATATTAGCCATTGTCACCAATATAAAACAAGTGGAGACCAGAGACGTATTGGAGAAAAGCACCCCCTTTCAAAATTGGGAATTCATGAACTCTAAATACATAACCATCATCCAAAATGATAATATTACATTCAGATTACTCATATCTATGGTTATCCATTTGAAACTGTGAAAGTCTGTCCAACTGTTCATCCCTCCATCTGAAACTGCTAGCCAATCAAATCCTCATATTAGTGAGGTGCTCTCGACATGAGATAGCTTAAAATACTTTTAAGCTAGTCATGTAAGATACAAATTTATTTTAAACAAAACTTTCACTAAATAGTTATTTTATATATTGTTATTTGTAATTTTCCAGAAATATATTAAATCGTTATTAACACTCTAAAGTTTATAATTGTACATTGGTACAAAACAATAGATTTTTGATAAATGCGATTTTTATACATATGACTTATTACATTATTTTTGTGAAAAATCTTCATAGAACTGTCAGCAAACAAAGTTTTTGTGTGTATCAAATGTTTCTCTCTTCTGTATCAGTTGCAGATGCTTAACATTAGAAAAGGCTTTAGTACAGTATCAGATTCTCCTGTATCATTGTTCTATAACTCATATGAACTGGGACTATTTTATGTTACAGTACCATCCCCATCACTATTATAAATAATGCTTGGTTGATATTAGGGAGAAGAAGAATCATTTTAATTACTATTAATTGTTTAATTGGTCTTAGTAAAATTAATCAGTAAAATATAGATCTGAAATACTTTCAAACATCATAAGTATACTTATGATATACAGTAGAATAGTTTATATATAAAATAGTTATAGTCAACATAGTTTATATGTTTAGGTAAGATGCATGAATTACCATTTATACAAACATTTCTCTTCTGTTTGTGCTTAGTGTGTGTTAGTGTTAGCATGAAGTTCATTTGCTTGCTGTCATTCACAGCACATACTCAGTGTTGTTAAATATCATGCCATCCTAAATATGCTGTGTTTATAAGACTTGTCATAGACCGATGTTAATTAAATCACTTCTATTAACATAAGCAATCAGAATAATTAATTTGTAAATGAAATAAAAGAAATAAGCCAGTACATCTATAATCCAGGGTCAATATTTAGTAGAAATATTATGACAAGTTGTTCTGTGTAAACAGTTGAATACAAATGTAGTTATTAATCAAGGGTTCATATGTTATAACAATCAGTGTTTTATATGGTGCATTTTAATTACTTATTCTTAGTTCCAGTAATTAAAGTTTACATTTTGTTACAATATCAAAAGAACTCTGGTCATTTTTATATAAGTTAGAAGGTTATACAAGTACAGGGAATGAGAAGCATGGCTTCATAGCTTAGGAATCCAGACACAGGAACATCTTTCCATATTTAGAAATGAGTTTGGCAAAATATGTGGTCACATGACATTCTCAAGCTTAAGAACCAGTCTTTCCCATAATTCCCTGATAGTCACATGACCCTCCATATTAGGTACTGTTATCTGCAAAACTCTTAGATAATAGGTCACATGACCACCACCAGTTCTTATTCCTTGGTCACATGGTTACCTGCATTTCTTATGAAGACAGGTCACATGACCCCTTATGGATCCTTTTTAGGCAATGTTTTGGTCACATGACCAAAATGTATATAAGAATTTACTAAATTACTAAAATCCTTGATCATGTGACTTCCGTATTTGGACATCTTACTGAATTATGTGAACATGTGACCATTAGTTCCTGTAGCATTCAAGAGAGAGAAATGTTTGTGACTCAGGGCTTGCATTCCACAGTTTGTTATAAAAAGGGCCAGTTTAGCTAGAGAGGCAGGATTTTTCATCAGAGAGACTTTTGACCAGAGTAGTGAACAGAACAGGATTATAACTGAGGCACCATCAAAAGACTTTGTAACTTTTTTGTGAAAAATAACTTTGTTGAAATAAAGAATTATTTGTTGAAAATTACATCTTGTATATTTTATTTGAATTCAACCAATTGTCAAGTAGACAACCCAGGAAAACCAAGAAGAAAACAAACACTACAAAAATACTAACCATCCTCTACTTGACAATTTTGGAGGCCCTGCTGGGATGAACTTCAAGAGAAGCTGAAAAAAAAGCCAGAAAAAAAATGGGACCTAAAGTAAACCCCAAACACAACGAACAGAATGATGGTGCCTCAACCAGTGGACAGGGAAATGCAGATCAGCCTCCACAGCCTCAACAGCAAGAAATACCAGTCAGAAACTACACCCCTAGGTACAACATGCCCCTGCCAAATAAATTTACTGGTACAGAGAATGTGAGGACATGGGTTCAAGATTTTGAATCCTACTGTAACCTAGCACACATTGACAACAATGACAGGGGGTTGCTGATGTACCATAACCTTGGCGGCCTTGCTCAAGCCTGGGCAAGAAGTGATGCAGTAAATATATAGGACTTTGCCATCTTTCGCCAGGCCTTATTGACGAAGTTTGACACCAGAAACAGCCAGAGGAGAAGGAGGTATGAAATCCATTCAAGGAAACAGGGGCCACGGGAAACTGTGTTCCAGTACACCAGAGACATGCTGGAACTGTTTTCCACAGTAGACCAGGCAGAGGATGAACGTATCCAGATATATACTGACAACCTCAGACCAGACCTCAGGCAATTTGTGTATGGGAGAAATGTAAACACCCTGGATGAAGCAGAAGAGGCAGCCCTTCTGGGGGAGAGTCTGTTCCCCAACTCCATTGATACCAGCCTGCGGGAAGAAATATGTGAGTTGAAACAATGTTTCCAGCAGCTACAAATGGTAAACACCCCACCACCACCGCCACCACCATCAACATCCAGACAGGAAGTGACTGAGCTGGTAGAATTGGTCAAATCCCTCACAAATAGATCAAGCCGTACAACTGATGGCAGGTTGGTATGCTACAATTGTGGGAGACCAGGCCATTTTGCAAGGGAGTCCCAAGCACCAAACAGAGCACGTCAACAAATGAGACACCCAAACCAGCCACAGCAACCACAGCAACAGAATTTCAACTTCAACCAGGGACCTTATTGTAGTTATTGTCAGATGTCAGGACACAGTACAGATGCATGCCTGAAGAAGAAGGGAGTTGTGTGCTCTTTTTGAAACATTCTGGGCCACTACGAGGCACAATGCAGGAGGAAAGCAGAACAACACCAGTTCCAGGGAAGAAGAAGTGGAGAGCAAGTTCCTTTAAACTAGAAGGTGCCCCATCTCATTCACTCAACCAGATGGGGCAACAAAGTAAACCTCAACCATAATCTTTAGAAGCAAATACGTGGTTTTGGGCGATAATAGAGGATCGACAACACTTAAAGTGATGCACATTTTTTGTTTATCACAAATGTTGTTTTATTGTTGTGCGATATCATTACACAGTAAAAGGGGGGATATTGTGTCAAAATGTGCAACAAATGTGTTAATTAGAAATATTTTAATTTCTTGATTATTGCTCGTTGGTAACTACGGAAGCGTAGTACCCAAGATGGTGGGCGATACCTGACCCTAATTGCAGAGTAGGGCAAGAGGATCTGCATCGCTGACGTGAGTAACAAAACAATGTACATAACCGGGGACGTCCCCCATTACGGACAGGGAGAATCAATTATTTGCAAATACATATACATATATAGTGTGTTCACAGTACGAATGGGCTATGATACTAAATCTCGGAAAACGTCCCCCACTGGGTACATGGCAGAGATCCTCCTCTCCTCTCCCATCCCCCACTGGGTACATCAGCCACTGAGTGTCCCCCACTGCGTACATGGCAGAGATCCTCCTCTCCTCCCCATCCCCCACTGGGTACATGTGTCAGTGAGTGTCCCCCACTGCGTACATGGCAGAGATCCTCCTCTCCTCTCCCATCCCCCACTGGGTACATGTGTCACTGAGCGTCCCCCACTGCGTACATGGCAGAGATCCTCCTCTCCTCCCCCATCCCCCACTGGGTACATCAGCCACTGAGTGTCCCCCACTGGGTGCATGGCAGAGATCCTCCTCTCCTCCCCATCCCCCACTGGGTACATGTGTCAGTGAGCGTCCCCCACTGCGTACATGGCAGAGATCCTCCTCTCCTCTCCCATCCCCCACTGGGTACATCAGCCACTGAGTGTCCCCCACTGCGTACATGGCAGAGATCCTCCTCTCCTCCCCCATCCCCCACTGGGTACATCAGCCACTGAGTGTCCCCCACTGCGTACATGGCAGAGATCCTCCTCTCCTCCCCATCCCCCACTGGGTACATGTGTCAGTGAGCGTCCCCCACTGCGTACATGGCAGAGATCCTCCTCTCCTCTCCCATCCCCCACTGGGTACATGTGTCACTGAGTGTCCCCCACTGGGTACATGGCAGTGATTCTTCTCTCCTCCCTTATCCCCCATTTGGTACATAAGCCACTGAGCGTCCCCCACTGGGTACATGGCAGAGATCCTCCTCTCCTCCCCCGTCCCCCACTGGGTACATAAGCCACTGAGCGTCCCTCACTGGGTACATGGCAGAGACACTCCTCTCCTCCCTGTCTCCCACTAGGGACATGTGTCACTGAGTGTCCCCCACTGGGTACATGGCAATGATTCTCCTCTCCTCCCTTATCCCCCACTAGGGACATGTGTCACTGAGTGTCCCCCACTGCGTACATGGCAGAGATCCTCCTCTCCTCCCCCGTCCCCCACTGGGTACATAAGCCACTGAGTGCCCCCCACTGGATACATGGCAGAGATACTCCTCTCCTCCCTGTCTCCCACTAGAGACATGTGTCACTGAGTGTCCCCCACTGGGTACATGGCAGTGATTCTCCTCTCCTCCCTGTCTCCCACTAGGGACATGTGTCACTGAGCGTCCCCCACTGGGTACATGGCAGAGATCCTCCTCTCCTCCCTTATCCCCCACTGGGTACATAAGCCACTGAGCGTCCCCCACTGGGTACATGGCAGAGATCCTCCTCTCCTCCCCCGTTCCCCATTGGGTACATAAGCCACTGAGTGTCCCCCACTGGGTACATGGCAGAGATTCTCCTCTCCTCCCTGTCTCCCACTAGGGACATCTGTCACTGAGTGTCCCTCACTGGGTCCATGGCAATGATTCTCCTCTCCTCCCTTATCCCCCACTAGGGACATGTGTCACTGAGTGTCCCCCACTGGGTACATGGCAGAGATCCTCCTCTCCTCCCCCGTCCCCCACTGGGTACATAAGCCACTGAGCGTCCCCCACTGGGTACATGGCAGAGATCCTCCTCTCCTCCCCCATCCCCCACTGGGTACATAAGCCACTGAGCGTCCCCCACTGGGTACATGCCAGAGCTCCTCCTCTCCTCCACCATCCCCCACTGGGAACATATGTGAGTGAGCGTCCCGCACTGCGTACATGACAGAGATCCTCCTCTCCTCTCCCATCTCCCACTGGGGACATGTGTTACTAAGCGTCCCCCACTGTGTGTATGGCAGAGATCCTCACCTCCCCTAGTTCCTGTTTGGGATATTTATCAGAGAGTGTCCCCCACTGAATACAGGGCACAGATCCTCCTCTTCTCTGCCATCACCCAGTAAGGATATGTAATATTAAGCATCCGACACTGCATACATTACTGGAATCCTCCTCCTCCCAAGGTTTTTCATTTCTGCACAGTATCCTCAAAATAGCCTTAGAGATACCCATAAGGACAAAGTCCCTATGAGAAGGTCAAAGGTCAATCAAGGTTGCACACCTACACCTTCTAACCAAATTCTTACAAGTTGTGGTTCCTGAGACGTAGCCGAGACAAGATCTTATAGGTCGAGGTTACTACAGAAAGGTCCAAGGTCAAATCTAGGTCATACCATGACATTGCACCACTACAGCCCCTAACCAATGTCCCTACCAAGTATCAACTTCCTACACCATACGGTTTCTGAGATATAGCCCAGACAAGATTTTATAGGTCAAGGTTACTATGGCAAGGTCAAAGGTCAAATCAAGGCCAGACCATGATGTTGCACACCTACAACCCCTAACCAATATCCCTACCAAATATCAACTTCCTACATCGTACAGTTTCCGAGATATAGCCCGGACAAGATTTTATAGGTCAAGGTCACTACAGCAAGGTCAAATCAAGGTCAGACCATGACGTTGCACACCACAACCCCTAACCAATATCCCTACCAAATATCAACTTCCTACACCTTACAGTTTCCGAGATATAGCCCGGACAAGATTTTATAGGTCAAGGTCACTACAGCAAGGTCAAAGGTCAAATCAAGAGTCAGACCATGACATTGCCCACCTACACCCCCTAACCAATATCCCTACCAAGTATCAACTTCCTACACCTTACGGTTTCTGAGATATAGCCTGGACAAGATTTTATAGGTCAAGGTCACTACGCAAGGTCAAAGGTCAAATCAAGGTCAGACCATGATGTTGCACAACTACACCCCCTAAGGAATGTCCCTACCAAGTATCAACTTACTACCCCTTACGGTTTCTGAGATACAGCCCAGACAAACTTTTTCCCGCCACCCGTCCGCCCGCCCGCCTGTACTTTCTGCAGAACTGAAGATCAAGCCCTTTGATGTCAGAAGATGGTTCAAATCACAGAGAACGTGTTATGGCAAACTCTCCAAGCTACAATCTGGCCAAGCACCAAGGGAGATGACCAAGAGACAGTCCTGGGTCTACCAGCAGATGGGTTTCCTTAAAACCCACATCAGACACAAGGGGGCCAGCAGAAGTTCTGGGTTCGAGGCCAGTCCCAACACCAGCAAGCAGGACGAATCGCATCTATCTACTACTGATACAGAACACCTTGAGTCTAGTGTCCTGAGGGAGAGTAGGAATCAACCTATGTTCACATCTACACCAGCTTCAACAGACTCCAAGATACTCGAGCACTTTGACCAGATGAGGACACTCACCTCAGGTTTCCTGCAGCAGTAGTCAGACAGGCAGCCCTTCTTTGACTATGTGGCATCAGAGGCTGAAAAGATGACCCAGGAGGAGTTTGAGGACCTCAAGGGCAGAATTTTTAGAGACATCGAAACCATTAAAAACAAGTGTAGACATCAACCACTAGGAAAAAGATCAGCCACTTTTACCACAGAGTCCCAGAGGGTCGACATACTGCCAACAATCACTCAACAGGCATCTAGTTCCACTAAAGCCGCAGCTAGCAGCAGTTATGTCTACTACACACCCAGCCCCATTGGCTTTGGAAACCCTACATCAGTTCTAACAGTACAGGACGAGGGCAGTAGACACAACCTAAGTGGAATACTAAGTCAACTACCAGATCTGACATCAACACAGATCATTGACCAGCCTCAGCAGCAGCTGCAACTCTTCACTATCACCACTACAGCACCGCCTCAACAGCAGCAGCCTCCTCAGTAGCCATCCAGTCAGGGTGGGTCTTTGACCTGCCGTCGGCCCTTTTCAGGGCCACCCAAATATTCCAAAAACAACTAGAAGAATGTTTTTGCTGACAAAAACGAAGTGGCCCTGATGAAAAAGAAGTCACCCATAAAAGATGTCAACTTATGCATCATAAGCAATAGAAACTGTGAACTTTATTGCATTGTGTATGTTACTTGTCCCTATTTTCATCTTTAATAAGTGTGCACAATTAAAGTGAGGTCAGCTGAACAATACAATAGCTGGAGATTAAAAACTCCATAATTTCACTGCAAGCTGGCCATAACTTCATTCATATTGGGACTTTAAGGTGACCATAAAATAAGAATGTTCCTTTTCTCATCCTTTATAAGTGCATCAAGTTTAGCTCAGGTCAGTTGAACAATAAGATAGCTGGAGGCTGAAACTTCCTTTTTCACTGTAAGGTGACCATAACTTCATTCATATTTCGACTTTAAGGTGACCATAATATGAGAATGTCCCTTCAATATCAATATATGTTAGATATGGAAAAAGAAAGGAGCCAGATGGCTTTATTCAAATGTTATGACTTTAGGGGGGCCAAAATTATATTAACAGTTTAAGGTCACCTTAAAGTCAGGATAACCCTTTGGTTTGCCATCCTTTATAGGTGTGCAAAGTTTAACTGAGGTCAGTCGAACAATAAGATACTTGGAGGCTGAAACCCCCCTCATTTCACTTTAAGGTGGCTACAACTCCATTTATACTGAGAGTTTAAGGTGACCATAAGTATTCTTTTTATCTAGTTTAATACCAGTGATAATTTTGATATAAAAAATGGAAAAAGAAAGGAGCCAGAGGATTTTATTCCAATTTGATGACTTTAAGCAGGCCATATGTCCATTAACATTTTGTGTTTAAGGTCACCATAAAGTCAGGACATTTCTTTGGCAAATCTTAATATATGTGCCAAGTTTGGTTGAAAAAATGAAAAACTAAGTGAACTAGAGGGCTAAAACCCCCTTTTTGACATTAAGGTGACCTTAAGATTGCAGATACAGGGCTAAAACTTCGGCATGTAAAAGATTATCAAAAAGTAGCTGATTAAGTTATTCCAACAAAACGCCGAAATCCGGACCGTTTTTGAGATACAGACCAAGTACCCATTTTTAAAAAATTTATGAAAATAAAATGCCTCCCATTCAGGCATCTATGGTCCGATTGATCAGAAAATCCTTTCCGACCTTGGAAATTTGGTCTAGAATGTACCTGATAAATTTTATAGCACAGGTGAGTGTGGTTTTTTCCGAAACGCAATGACGGAGTGTTTGGGAGTTATGCTTAAGGTTACCTTAAGTAAAGTTTAAGGTCTGCGCAAAGTATCCCAAAAATTTTTCCCGCCCCTATAGTTTTAAAGAAAGATAAGAAGGAAAGAAATATTTGAAAGGCTAAGAAGTTATTCAAGGGAGACCATAATCCTGCGGCGGCGGCGGTGATCAGTCGAACTTCGGTGGTGAAAACAAATAAGCGTCCCTGACGGGCCGCTTAATTATTAAGCTGTATTCTATTAAAAATCCCCTCCCAAAACATAACAGTTCATTTTGCAAACATAACCCACCATTATTGTAAAAGGAACCACTTTGGTGGTTATATTTTCCAAACAATCTTGAAGTGGAGTAAAAAAAAAAATTTAAGATATTCAGTAAAGGAAATAATTTCAGTGAAATGTAAGTCTACATTGCATACCATTTAGCAAGTTATGTTTGCCATTGGGTTTTTTTTTAAGGAGAATTATGTTTAGGATTGGGTTTGTCTGTTTTTCAGTGGTTTGATTTTTGTTGTGCATTGTGTTTGTCTGTTCGTCAGTGGGGTGACTTCTGTAAGGCGTTGGGTTTGTCTGTTTGTCAGTGGGATGAGTTCTGTCGTGCATTGTGTTTGTCTGTTCGTCAGTGGGGTGACTTCTGTAAGGCGTTGGGTTTGTCTGTTTTTCAGTGGTTTGAATTTTGTTGTGCATTGTGTTTGTCTGTTCGTCAGTGGGGTGACTTCTGTAAGGCGTTGGGTTTGTCTGTTTGTCAGTGGGATGAGTTCTGTCGTGCATTGTGTTTGCCTGTTCATCAGTGGGGTGGCTTCTGTAAGGCGTTGGGTTTGTCTGTTTTTCAGTGGTTTGAATTTTGTTCTGCATTGTGTTTGTCTGTTCGTCAGTGGGGTGACTTCTGTAAGGCATTGGGTTTGTCTGTTTTTCAGTGGTTTGAATTTTGTTGTGCATTGTGTTTGTCTGTTTGTCAGTGGGGTGACTTCTGTAAGGCGTTGTGTTTGTCTGTTTGTCAGTGGGATGAGTTCTGTCGTGCATTGTGTTTGTCTGTTCGTCAGTGGGGTGGCTTCTGTAAGGCGTTGGGTTTGTCTGTTTGTCAGTGGGATGAGTTCTGTCATGCATTGTGTTTGTCTGTTCGTCAGTGGGGTGACTTCTGTAAGGCGTTGGGTTTGTCTGTTTGTTGGATGGGTGATTAGTGTTAGTGTTGGGAAATGGTTGTGATATTTGGAAGAAGAACAGCTTATTAATTGTTTTTGGAATATTTGGTAGTCCTTAAAAGGACTGGTTATTAGTCCTGAAAAGGACTGATTACTGCAGCAGGAGTTATATTCTGCCATCTTGCTAGGCCACTGCTCTCTCATTATTGAAGTAGTCCTTGAGGTAGTCCCTCTGTCTTTTGGCTTCTCTAGCAGGGTTTCTGTCTGGACCACCACCAGCAGCACCACCAATCGATCAACAATCACCAGGCACATCATCATCATCATCATCATCATCATCATCATCATCATCATCATCATCATCATCAGGCTCTTGACCACCATGTTGACCTTGATACTGGCTTCTCAGTATGTTGTGCAGAACCACACAGGTAAATACCACTTCTCTGACTGCTTCTGGGGGAAATTCAATGGTGGTCCTCATCACTCTGAATCTTGAGACCAGGATGCCAAAAGCGTTTTCAACAACTTTCCTGCCCCTTGATATTCTGTAGTTGGCAATCCTTTCCTTTCTGGTTAACATCCTGCTACCATAGGGTTTCATGAGCCAGGTCTTCACTGCAAAGGCATCATCTGCCAGAATGAAGTAGGGGACATCTTGACCACCCTGGGTTATAGGTGCTGGGTCAGGGAAGCCTATCCTGCCATCTTCAATCCTCCTCTTAAGCTGAGAGGCATTAAATATCTGGGCATCTGAGCAAGATGCAGCTGTACCAGCATCCACCCATCTAAACTTATACTGTCCATCTACCAGGGCCAACATTACAATGGAAAAGAACCCCTTGTGGTTGTGGAACAGGGGTCCAGTGTTCTTGGGTTTCTTCACGGCCACATGTTTTCCATCAAGGGCTCCCAGGGCATGTGGAATATTCCATCTGATCCTGAATTCCCTCTCCAGTTCTTTCCACTCATCTGGAGTAGTGGGACATCTGAGGTGCTCCCTGCTGAACTCATCCTGGATGGCCCTGCAGACCTCTAGAAACTTGGAGATGGTGGATCTGCCAACCCTGAACTGACAGGATAATGATGAGTAGGACTCTCCAGTGGCCAGATATCTGAGGATGAGGGCTAACTTCTCGCCAACACTGATTTGGAGCTCTGTAGTTGGTGGCCTGCCTGGCTAGACATGGTTTCAGTCTTGTCTTGGCATATAATTTAGCCATAATGTTGTGGTAAGCCCCCCTCTCCTCTCTCTGTAGTAGCCATGGCCTGACCCACTTGTTGTGCCTTCTTCTATGGTCTCTGTATGGGTGGGAGTGGTGGTGGTATTTGAGGTGCTGGTGGTGGTGGTTGCTGTGGTCGATGTAGAAATAGGAAATACATCATTATTTGTAACTGAATAAAAACCAAAAAAGCCCTAAGTTGTTGTTGAAGCTGTCTTCCATTAAAATGTGGCATCCTGCGTTTGTTCCCAGAAAAGTAATGATCATTAGATCGCCGATTTTATATATATATATACCCAGAAAATCCAGCAAATTTAAAAAACAAGAATCGGCGATCGTGGTCTTGGGAAGACTGAGAAGGCCGGAAGACGCCGGGACTTAGTTGTGGGTTAGTCGGGGCTTAATCCCTGAGGCGTCCTGGGACCCAGTCGGTATGTGTATGACTGGATCATGGTTCAAACTGACCAGAAAAAGGGCTTAATTGGTTCTTAGTCGCAGACCAGTCGGGGACTGTCTGGGGCCTCCTGAGGTTTCCTGAGGCCGATCTGTACTTAATCCCAGACTTCAATACTGATCAGTATTCCCGCCCATTTTTGCTTTTTTTTCACCAACTGTTCACGATTAAGGGTCACCGACAGGATTGGGGCTTAATCCTTTGGTGGAACAGGGGCATTAGATTGAAAAAAAGTATTGTTTGGACTATCTATCTGAAACTGTGAGGTGTAGGAAGTTGATACTTGGTGTGCACATTAGGTAGGGAGTGTAGGTGTGAAATGTCATGATGTGGTAATGACCTTGACTGTTAAAATGTTGTTTGGGTTATATCTTGAAAACTGTACAGCATAGGAAGTTGATACTTGGTTGGGAAATTGGTTAGAGGGTGTAGGTGTGCAAGGTCATAATGTGAACTTGATTTCACATCTGACCTTGCCTTAGTGACCCATGTCCCTAGTGGAGGATGGGAGAGGAGAGGAGGGTCTTCGCAATGTATGCAGTTGGGGACGCTCAATGACACATGTCCTCAGTGGGGGATGGGAGAGGAGAGGAAGATCTCTGCCATGTACGCAGTGGGGGACGCTTAGTGACACATGTCCCTAGTGGGGGATGGTGGAGGAGAGGAGGATCTGTGTCATGTACGCAGTGGGGGATGCTCAGTGACACATGTCCCTAGTGGGGGATGGTGGAGGAGAGGAGGATCTGTGTCATGTACGCAGTGGGGGATGCTCAGTGACACATGTCCGTAGTGGGGGATGGTGGAGGAGAGGAGGATCTGTGTCATGTATGCAGTGGGGGACACTCGCTCACATATGTCCCCAGTGGGGGATGGGGGAGGAGAGGAGGAGCTCTGCCATGTACGCAGTGGGGGATGCTCAGTGACACATGTCCTTAGTGGGGGATGGGAGAGGAGAGGAGGATCTCTGCCATGTACGCAGTGGGGGACGCTCAGTGACACATGTCCCTAGTGGGGGATGGTGGAGGAGAGGAGGATCTGTGTCATGTACGCAGTGGGGGACGCTCAGTGACACATGTCCCTAGTGGGGGATGGTGGAAGAGAGGAGGATCTGTGTCATGTACGCAGTGGGGGACGCTCAGTGACACATGTCCCCAGTGGGGGATGGTGGAGGAGAGGAGGATCTGTGTCATGTACGGAGTGGGGGACACTCACTCACATATGTACCCAGTGGGGGATGGGGGAGGAGAAGAGGAGCTCTGCCATGTACGCAGTGGGGGATGCTCAGTGACACATGTCCTAAGTGGGGGATGGGAGAGGAGGATCTCTGCCATGTACGCAGTGGGGGATGCTCAGTGACACATGTCCCTAGTGGGGGATGGGAGAGGAGAGGAGGATCTGTGTCATTTACGCAGTGGGGGACACTCACTCACATATGTCCCCAGTGGGGGATGGGAGAGGAGAGGAGGATCTGTGTCATGTACACAGTGGGGGACGCTCAGTGACACATGTCCACAGTGGGGGATGGTGGAGGAGAGGAGGATCTCTGTCATGTACACAGTGGGGGACGCTCAATGACACATGTCCTCAGTGGGGGATGGGAGAGGAGAGGAGGATCTCTGCCATGTACGCAGTGGGGGACGCTCAGTGACACATCTCCTCAGTGGGGGAAGAGAGAGGAGAGGAGGATCTCTGATATGTACGCAGTGGGGGACGCTCAGTGACACATGTACCCAGTGGGGGATGGGGAGGAGAGGAGGATCTCTGCCATGTACGCAGTGGGGAACACTCAGTGGCTGATGTACCCAGTGGGGGATGGGGGAGGAGAGGAGGATATCTGCCAGGTACGCAGTGGGGAACATTCAGTGGCTGATGTACCAGTGGGGGATGGGAGAGGAAAAAAGGATCTCTGCTATGTACGCAGTGGGGGATGCTCAGTGACACATGTACCCAGTGGGGGATGGGAGAGGAAAGGAGGATCTCTGCCATGTTCGCAGTGGGGGACGCTCAGTGGCTGATGTACCCAGTGGGGGATGGCCGAGCTGAGGAGGATCTCTGCCATGTACGCAGTGGGGGACGCTCAGTGGCTGATGTACCCAGTGGGGGATGGGAGAGGAGAGGAGGATCTCTGCCATGTACGCAGTGGGGAACACTCAGTGGCTGATGTACCCAGTGGGGGATGGGGGAGGAGAGGAGGATCTCTGCCATGTACGCAGTGGGGGACGCTCACTGACACATGTACCCAGTGGGGGATGGGGAGGAGAGGAGGATCTCTGCCATGTACGCAGTGGGGAACACTCAGTGGCTGATGTACCCAGTGGGGGATGGGGGAGGAGAGGAGGATCTCTGCCATGTACGCAGTGGGGGACGCTCAGTAACACATGTCCCTAGTGGGAGACAGGGAGGAGAGGAGTGTCTCTGCCATGTACCCATTGGGGGACGCTCAGTGACACATGTCCCTAGTGGGAGACAGGGAGGAGAGGAGTGTCTCTGCCATGTACCCATTGGGGGACCCTCAGTGGCTTATGTACCCAGTGGGGGACGGGGGAGGAGAGGAGGATCTCTGCCATGTACGCAGTGGGGGACACTCAGTGGCTGATGTACCCAGTGGGGGATGGGGGAGGAGAGGAGGATCTCTGCCATGTACGCAGTGGGGGACGCTCAGTAACACATGTCCCTAGTGGGAGACAGGGAGGAGAGGAGTGTCTCTGCCATGTACCCAGTGGGGGACGCTCAGTGACACATGTCCCTAGTGGGAGACAGGGAGGAGAGGAGTGTCTCTGCCATGTACCCAGCGGGGGACGCTCACTGGCTTATGTACCCAGTGGGGGACGGGGGAGGAGAGGAGGATCTCTGCCATGTACCCAGTGGGGGACGCTCAGTGGCTTATGTACCCAATGGGGGATAAGGGAGGAGAGGAGAATCACTGCCATGTACCCAGTGGGGGACACTCAGTGACACATGTCCCTAGTGGGAGACAGGGAGGAGAGGAGTGTCTCTGCCATGTACCCAGTGGGGGACGCTCAGTGGCTTATGTACCCAATGGGGGATAAGGGAGGAGAGGAGAATCACTGCCATGTACCAAGTGGGGGACACTCAGTGACACATGTCCCTAGTGGGAGACAGGGAGGAGAGGAGTGTCTCTGCCATGTACCCAGTGGGGGACGCTCAGTGGCTTATGTACCCAGTGGGGGACGGGGGAGGAGAGGAGGATCTCTGCCATGTACCCAGTGGGGGACGCTCAGTGACATATGTCCCTAGTGGGAGACAGGGAGGAGAGGAGTGTCTCTGCCATGTACGCAGTGGGGGACACTCAGTGACATATGTCCCTAGTGGGGGATAAGGGAGGAGAGGAGAATCATTACCATGTACCCAGTGGGGGACACTCAGTGACACATGTCCCTAGTGGGAAACAGGGAGGAGAGGAGTGTCTCTGCAATGTACCCAGTGGGGGACGCTCAGTGGCTTATGTACCCAGTGGGGGACGGGGGAGGAGAGGAGGATCTCTGCCATGTACCCATTGGGGGACGCTCAGTGGCTTATGTACCCAATGGGGGATAAGGGAGGAGAGGAGAATCACTGCCATGTACCCAGTGGGGGACACTCAGTGACACATGTCCCTAGTGGGAGACAGGGAGGAGAGGAGTGTCTCTGCCATGTACCCAGTGAGGGACGCTCAGTGGCTTATGTACCCAGTGGGGGATAAGGGAGGAGAGGAGAATCACTGCCATGTACCCAGTGGGGGACACTCAGTGACACATGTCCCTAGTGGGAGACAGGGAGGAGAGGAGTGTCTCTGCCATGTACCCAGTGGGGGACGCTCAGTGGCTTATGTACCAGTGGGGGATGGGGGAGGAGAGGAGAATCTCTGCCATGTACCCAGTGGGGGACACTCAGTGACACATGTCCCTAGTGGGAGACAGGGAGGAGAGGAGTGTCTCTGCCATGTACCCAGTGGGGGACGCTCAGTGGCTTATGTACCCAATGGGGGATAAAGGAGGAGAGGAGAATCACTGCCATGTACCCAGTGGGGGACACTCAGTGACACATGTCCCTAGTGGGAGACAGGGAGGAGAGGAGTGTCTCTGCCATGTACCCAGTGGGGGACGCTCAGTGGCTTATGTACCAGTGGGGGATGGGGGAGGAGAGGAGAATCTCTGCCATGTACCCAGTGGGGGACACTCAGTGACACATGTCCCTAGTGGGAGACAGGGAGGAGAGGAGTGTCTCTGCCATGTACCCAGTGGGGGACACTCAGTGACACATGTCCCTAGTGGGAGACAGGGAGGAGAGGAGTGTCTCTGTCATGTACCCAGTGGGGGACACTCAGTGACACATGTCCCTAGTGGGAGACAGGGAGGAGAGGAGTGTCTCTACCATGTACCCAGTGGGGGACGCTCAGTGGCTTATGTACCCAGTGGGGGACGGGGGAGGAGAGGAGGATGTCTGCCATGTACGCAGTGGGGGACACTCAGTGACACATGTCCCTAGTGGGGGATAAGGGAGGAGAGGAGAATCATTGCCATGTACCCAGTGGGGGACACTCAGTGACACATGTCCCTAGTGGGAGACAGGGAGGAGAGGAGTGTCTCTGCCATGTACCCAGTGGGGGACGCTCAGTGGCTTATGTACCAGTGGGGGATGGGGGAGGAGGGGAGAATCTCTGCCATGTACCCAGTGGGGGACGCTCAGTGGCTTATGTACCCAATGGGGGATAAGGGAGGAGAGGAGAATCACTGCCATGTACCCAGTGGGGGACACTGAGTGACACATGTCCCTAGTGGGAGACAGGGAGGAGAGGAGTGTCTCTGCTATGTACCCAGTGGTTGACGCTCAGTGGCTTATGTACCAAGTGGGGGACGGGGGAGGAGAGGAGGATCTCTGCCATGTACCCAGTGGGGGACGCTCAGTGGCTTATGTACCCAATGGGGGATAAGGGAGGAGAGGAGAATCACTGCCATGTACCCAGTGGGGGACACTCAGTGACACATGTCCCTAGTGGCAGACAGGGAGGAGAGGAGTGTCTCTGCCATGTACCCAGTGGGGGATGCTCAGTGGCTTATGTACCCAGTGGGGGACGGGGGAGGAGAGGAGGATCTCTGCCATGTACCCACTGGGGGACGCTCAATGGCTTATGTACACAATGGGGGATAAGGGAGGAGAGGAGAATCACTGCCATGTACCAAGTGGGGGACGCTCAGTGACACATGTCCCTAGTGGGAAACAGGGAGGAGAGGAGTGTCTCTGCCATGTACGCAGTGGGGGACACTCAGTGGCTTATGTACCCAATGGGGGATAAGGGAGGAGAGGAGAATCACTGCCATGTACCAAGTGGGGGACACTCAGTGACACATGTCCCTAGTGGGAGACAGGGAGGAGAGGAGTGTCTCTGTCATGTACCCAGTGGGGGACACTCAGTGACACATGTCCCTAGTGGGAGACAGGGAGGAGAGGAGTGTCTCTGCCATGTACCCAGCGGGGGACGCTCACTGGCTTATGTACCCATTGGGGGACGGGGGAGGAGAGGAGGATCTCTGCCATGTACCCAGTGGGGGACGCTCAGTGGCTTATGTACCCAATGGGGGATAAGGGAGGAGAGGAGAATCACTGCCATGTACCCAGTGGGGGACACTCAGTGACACATGTCCCTAGTGGGAGACAGGGAGGAGAGGAGTGTCTCTGCCATGTACCCAGTGGGGGACGCTCAGTGGCTTATGTACCCAATGGGGGATAAGGGAGGAGAGGAGAATCACTGCCATGTACCAAGTGGGGGACACTCAGTGACACATGTCCCTAGTGGGAGACAGGGAGGAGAGGAGTGTCTCTGCCATGTACCCAGTGGGGGACGCTCAGTGGCTTATGTACCCAGTGGGGGACGGGGGAGGAGAGGAGGATCTCTGCCATGTACCCAGTGGGGGACGCTCAGTGACATATGTCCCTAGTGGGAGACAGGGAGGAGAGGAGTGTCTCTGCCATGTACGCAGTGGGGGACACTCAGTGACATATGTCCCTAGTGGGGGATAAGGGAGGAGAGGAGAATCATTACCATGTACCCAGTGGGGGACACTCAGTGACACATGTCCCTAGTGGGAAACAGGGAGGAGAGGAGTGTCTCTGCAATGTACCCAGTGGGGGACGCTCAGTGGCTTATGTACCCAGTGGGGGACGGGGGAGGAGAGGAGGATCTCTGCCATGTACCCATTGGGGGACGCTCAGTGGCTTATGTACCCAATGGGGGATAAGGGAGGAGAGGAGAATCACTGCCATGTACCCAGTGGGGGACACTCAGTGACACATGTCCCTAGTGGGAGACAGGGAGGAGAGGAGTGTCTCTGCCATGTACCCAGTGAGGGACGCTCAGTGGCTTATGTACCCAGTGGGGGATAAGGGAGGAGAGGAGAATCACTGCCATGTACCCAGTGGGGGACACTCAGTGACACATGTCCCTAGTGGGAGACAGGGAGGAGAGGAGTGTCTCTGCCATGTACCCAGTGGGGGACGCTCAGTGGCTTATGTACCAGTGGGGGATGGGGGAGGAGAGGAGAATCTCTGCCATGTACCCAGTGGGGGACACTCAGTGACACATGTCCCTAGTGGGAGACAGGGAGGAGAGGAGTGTCTCTGCCATGTACCCAGTGGGGGACGCTCAGTGGCTTATGTACCCAATGGGGGATAAAGGAGGAGAGGAGAATCACTGCCATGTACCCAGTGGGGGACACTCAGTGACACATGTCCCTAGTGGGAGACAGGGAGGAGAGGAGTGTCTCTGCCATGTACCCAGTGGGGGACGCTCAGTGGCTTATGTACCAGTGGGGGATGGGGGAGGAGAGGAGAATCTCTGCCATGTACCCAGTGGGGGACACTCAGTGACACATGTCCCTAGTGGGAGACAGGGAGGAGAGGAGTGTCTCTGTCATGTACCCAGTGGGGGACACTCAGTGACACATGTCCCTAGTGGGAGACAGGGAGGAGAGGAGTGTCTCTACCATGTACCCAGTGGGGGACGCTCAGTGGCTTATGTACCCAGTGGGGGACGGGGGAGGAGAGGAGGATGTCTGCCATGTACGCAGTGGGGGACACTCAGTGACACATGTCCCTAGTGGGGGATAAGGGAGGAGAGGAGAATCATTGCCATGTACCCAGTGGGGGACACTCAGTGACACATGTCCCTAGTGGGAGACAGGGAGGAGAGGAGTGTCTCTGCCATGTACCCAGTGGGGGACGCTCAGTGGCTTATGTACCAGTGGGGGATGGGGGAGGAGGGGAGAATCTCTGCCATGTACCCAGTGGGGGACGCTCAGTGGCTTATGTACCCAATGGGGGATAAGGGAGGAGAGGAGAATCACTGCCATGTACCCAGTGGGGGACACTGAGTGACACATGTCCCTAGTGGGAGACAGGGAGGAGAGGAGTGTCTCTGCTATGTACCCAGTGGTTGACGCTCAGTGGCTTATGTACCAAGTGGGGGACGGGGGAGGAGAGGAGGATCTCTGCCATGTACCCAGTGGGGGACGCTCAGTGGCTTATGTACCCAATGGGGGATAAGGGAGGAGAGGAGAATCACTGCCATGTACCCAGTGGGGGACACTCAGTGACACATGTCCCTAGTGGCAGACAGGGAGGAGAGGAGTGTCTCTGCCATGTACCCAGTGGGGGATGCTCAGTGGCTTATGTACCCAGTGGGGGACGGGGGAGGAGAGGAGGATCTCTGCCATGTACCCAGTGGGGGACGCTCAGTGGCTTATGTACCCAATGGGGAATAAGGGAGGAGAGGAGAATCATTGCCATGTACCCAGTGGGGGACACTCAGTGACACATGTCCCTAATGGGAGACAGGGAGGACAGGAGTGTCTCTGCCATGTACCCAGTGCGGGACGCTCAGTGGCTTATGTACCCAGTGGGGGACGGGGGAGGAGAGGAGTGTCTCTGCCATGTACCCAGTCTTGGACGCTCAGTGGCTTATGTACCCATTGGATGATAAGGGAGGAGAGGAGAATCACTGCCATGCACCCAGTGGGGGACGCTCAGTGACATATGTCCCTAGTGGGAGACAGGGAGGAGAGGAGTGTCTCTGCCATGTACGCAGTGGGGGACACTCAGTGACATATGTCCCTAGTGGGGAGGAGAATCATTACCATGTACCCAGTGGGGGACACTCAGTGACACATGTCCCTAGTGGGAAACAGGGAGGAGAGGAGTGTCTCTGCCATGTACCCAGTGGGGGACGCTCAGTGGCTTATGTACCCAGTGGGGGACGGGGGAGGAGAGGAGGATCTCTGCCATGTACCCAGTGGGGGACGCTCAGTGGCTTATGTACCCAATGGGGGATAAGGGAGGAGAGGAGAATCACTGCCATGTACCCAGTGGGGGACACTCAGTGACACATGTCCCTAGTGGGAGACAGGGAGGAGTGTCTCTGCCATGTACCCAGTGGGGGACGCTCAGTGGCTTATGTACCCAGTGAGGGACGGGGGAGGAGAGCAGGATCTCTGCCATGTACCCAGTGGGGGACGCTCAGTGGCTTATGTACCCAATGGGGGATAAGGGAGGAGAGGAGAATCACTGCCATGTACCCAGTGGGGGACGCTCAGTGGCTTATGTACCAGTGGGGGATGGGGGAGGAGAGGAGAATCTCTGCCATGTACCCAGTGGGGGACACTCAGTGACACATGTCCCTAGTGGGAGACAGGGAGGAGAGGAGTGTCTCTGCCATGTACCCAGTGGGGGACGCTCAGTGGCTTATGTACCCAGTGGGGGACGGGGGAGGAGAGGAGGATGTCTGCCATGTACGCAGTGGGGGACACTCAGTGACACATGTCCCTAGTGGGGGATAAGGGAGGAGAGGAGAATCATTGCCATGTACCCAGTGGGGGACACTCAGTGACACATGTCCCTAGTGGGAGACAGGGAGGAGAGGAGTGTCTCTGCCATGTACCCAGTGGGGGACGCTCAGTGGCTTATGTACCAGTGGGGGATGGGGGAGGAGGGGAGAATCTCTGCCATGTACCCAGTGGGGGACGCTCAGTGGCTTATGTACCCAATGGGGGATAAGGGAGGAGAGGAGAATCACTGCCATGTACCCAGTGGGGGACACTGAGTGACACATGTCCCTAGTGGGAGACAGGGAGGAGAGGAGTGTCTCTGCTATGTACCCAGTGGTTGACGCTCAGTGGCTTATGTACCAAGTGGGGGACGGGGGAGGAGAGGAGGATCTCTGCCATGTACCCAGTGGGGGACGCTCAGTGGCTTATGTACCCAATGGGGGATAAGGGAGGAGAGGAGAATCACTGCCATGTACCCAGTGGGGGACACTCAGTGACACATGTCCCTAGTGGCAGACAGGGAGGAGAGGAGTGTCTCTGCCATGTACCCAGTGGGGGATGCTCAGTGGCTTATGTACCCAGTGGGGGACGGGGGAGGAGAGGAGGATCTCTGCCATGTACCCAGTGGGGGACGCTCAGTGGCTTATGTACCCAATGGGGAATAAGGGAGGAGAGGAGAATCATTGCCATGTACCCAGTGGGGGACACTCAGTGACACATGTCCCTAATGGGAGACAGGGAGGACAGGAGTGTCTCTGCCATGTACCCAGTGCGGGACGCTCAGTGGCTTATGTACCCAGTGGGGGACGGGGGAGGAGAAGAGTGTCTCTGCCATGTACCCAGTCTTGGACGCTCAGTGGCTTATGTACCCATTGGATGATAAGGGAGGAGAGGAGAATCACTGCCATGCACCCAGTGGGGGACGCTCAGTGACATATGTCCCTAGTGGGAGACAGGGAGGAGAGGAGTGTCTCTGCCATGTACGCAGTGGGGGACACTCAGTGACATATGTCCCTAGTGGGGAGGAGAATCATTACCATGTACCCAGTGGGGGACACTCAGTGACACATGTCCCTAGTGGGAAACAGGGAGGAGAGGAGTGTCTCTACCATGTACCCAGTGGGGGACGCTCAGTGGCTTATGTACCCAGTGGGGGACGGGGGAGGAGAGGAGGATCTCTGCCATGTACCCAGTGGGGGACGCTCAGTGGCTTATGTACCCAATAGGGGATAAGGGAGGAGAGGAGAATCACTGCCATGTACCCAGTGGGGGACACTCAGTGACACATGTCCCTAGTGGGAGACAGGGAGGAGTGTCTCTGCCATGTACCCAGTGGGGGACGCTCAGTGGCTTATGTACCCAGTGAGGGACGGGGGAGGAGAGCAGGATCTCTGCCATGTACCCAGTGGGGGACGCTCAGTGGCTTATGTACCCAATGGGGGATAAGGGAGGAGAGGAGAATCACTGCCATGTACCCAGTGGGGGACGCTCAGTGGCTTATGTACCAGTGGGGGATGGGGGAGGAGAGGAGAATCTCTGCCATGTACCCAGTGGGGGACACTCAGTGACACATGTCCCTAGTGGGAGACAGGGAGGAGAGGAGTGTCTCTGCCATGTACCCAGTGGGGGACACTCAGTGACACATGTCCCTAGTGGGAGACAGGGAGGAGAGGAGTGTCTCTGTCATGTACCCAGTGGGGGACACTCAGTGACACATGTCCCTAGTGGGAGACAGGGAGGAGAGGAGTGTCTCTGCCATGTACCCAGCGGGGGACGCTCACTGGCTTATGTACCCAGTGGGGGACGGGGGAGGAGAGGAGGATCTCTGCCATGTACCCAGTGGGGGACGCTCAGTGGCTTATGTACCCAATGGGGGATAAGGGAGGAGAGGAGAATCACTGCCATGTACCCAGTGGGGGACACTCAGTGACACATGTCCCTAGTGGGAGACAGGGAGGAGAGGAGTGTCTCTGCCATGTACCCAGTGGGGGACGCTCAGTGGCTTATGTACCCAATGGGGGATAAGGGAGGAGAGGAGAATCACTGCCATGTACCAAGTGGGGGACACTCAGTGACACATGTCCCTAGTGGGAGACAGGGAGGAGAGGAGTGTCTCTGCCATGTACCCAGTGGGGGACGCTCAGTGGCTTATGTACCCAGTGGGGGACGGGGGAGGAGAGGAGGATCTCTGCCATGTACCCAGTGGGGGACGCTCAGTGACATATGTCCCTAGTGGGAGACAGGGAGGAGAGGAGTGTCTCTGCCATGTACGCAGTGGGGGACACTCAGTGACATATGTCCCTAGTGGGGGATAAGGGAGGAGAGGAGAATCATTACCATGTACCCAGTGGGGGACACTCAGTGACAGATGTCCCTAATGGGAGACAGGGAGGACAGGAGTGTCTCTGCCATGTACCCAGTGCGGGACGCTCAGTGGCTTATGTACCCAGTGGGGGACGGGGGAGGAGAGGAGTGTCTCTGCCATGTACCCAGTCTTGGACGCTCAGTGGCTTATGTACCCATTGGATGATAAGGGAGGAGAGGAGAATCACTGCCATGCACCCAGTGGGGGACGCTCAGTGACATATGTCCCTAGTGGGAGACAGGGAGGAGAGGAGTGTCTCTGCCATGTACGCAGTGGGGGACACTCAGTGACATATGTCCCTAGTGGGGAGGAGAATCATTACCATGTACCCAGTGGGGGACACTCAGTGACACATGTCCCTAGTGGGAAACAGGGAGGAGAGGAGTGTCTCTGCCATGTACCCAGTGGGGGACGCTCAGTGGCTTATGTACCCAGTGGGGGACGGGGGAGGAGAGGAGGATCTCTGCCATGTACCCAGTGGGGGACGCTCAGTGGCTTATGTACCCAATAGGGGATAAGGGAGGAGAGGAGAATCACTGCCATGTACCCAGTGGGGGACACTCAGTGACACATGTCCCTAGTGGGAGACAGGGAGGAGTGTCTCTGCCATGTACCCAGTGGGGGACGCTCAGTGGCTTATGTACCCAGTGAGGGACGGGGGAGGAGAGCAGGATCTCTGCCATGTACCCAGTGGGGGACGCTCAGTGGCTTATGTACCCAATGGGGGATAAGGGAGGAGAGGAGAATCACTGCCATGTACCCAGTGGGGGACGCTCAGTGGCTTATGTACCAGTGGGGGATGGGGGAGGAGAGGAGAATCTCTGCCATGTACCCAGTGGGGGACACTCAGTGACACATGTCCCTAGTGGGAGACAGGGAGGAGAGGAGTGTCTCTGCCATGTACCCAGTGGGGGACACTCAGTGACACATGTCCCTAGTGGGAGACAGGGAGGAGAGGAGTGTCTCTGTCATGTACCCAGTGGGGGACACTCAGTGACACATGTCCCTAGTGGGAGACAGGGAGGAGAGGAGTGTCTCTGCCATGTACCCAGCGGGGGACGCTCACTGGCTTATGTACCCAGTGGGGGACGGGGGAGGAGAGGAGGATCTCTGCCATGTACCCAGTGGGGGACGCTCAGTGGCTTATGTACCCAATGGGGGATAAGGGAGGAGAGGAGAATCACTGCCATGTACCCAGTGGGGGACACTCAGTGACACATGTCCCTAGTGGGAGACAGGGAGGAGAGGAGTGTCTCTGCCATGTACCCAGTGGGGGACGCTCAGTGGCTTATGTACCCAATGGGGGATAAGGGAGGAGAGGAGAATCACTGCCATGTACCAAGTGGGGGACACTCAGTGACACATGTCCCTAGTGGGAGACAGGGAGGAGAGGAGTGTCTCTGCCATGTACCCAGTGGGGGACGCTCAGTGGCTTATGTACCCAGTGGGGGACGGGGGAGGAGAGGAGGATCTCTGCCATGTACCCAGTGGGGGACGCTCAGTGACATATGTCCCTAGTGGGAGACAGGGAGGAGAGGAGTGTCTCTGCCATGTACGCAGTGGGGGACACTCAGTGACATATGTCCCTAGTGGGGGATAAGGGAGGAGAGGAGAATCATTACCATGTACCCAGTGGGGGACACTCAGTGACACATGTCCCTAGCGGGAAACAGGGAGGAGAGGAGTGTCTCTGCAATGTACCCAGTGGGGGACGCTCAGTGGCTTATGTACCCAGTGGGGGACGGGGGAGGAGAGGAGGATCTCTGCCATGTACCCATTGGGGGACGCTCAGTGGCTTATGTACCCAATGGGGGATAAGGGAGGAGAGGAGAATCACTGCCATGTACCCAGTGGGGGACACTCAGTGACACATGTCCCTAGTGGGAGACAGGGAGGAGAGGAGTGTCTCTGCCATGTACCCAGTGGGGGACGCTCAGTGGCTTATGTACCCAATGGGGGATAAGGGAGGAGAGGAGAATCACTGCCATGTACCAAGTGGGGGACACTCAGTGACACATGTCCCTAGTGGGAGACAGGGAGGAGAGGAGTGTCTCTGCCATGTACCCAGTGGGGGACGCTCAGTGGCTTATGTACCCAGTGGGGGACGGGGGAGGAGAGGAGGATCTCTGCCATGTACCCAGTGGGGGACGCTCAGTGACATATGTCCCTAGTGGGAGACAGGGAGGAGAGGAGTGTCTCTGCCATGTACGCAGTGGGGGACACTCAGTGACATATGTCCCTAGTGGGGGATAAGGGAGGAGAGGAGAATCATTACCATGTACCCAGTGGGGGACACTCAGTGACAGATGTCCCTAATGGGAGACAGGGAGGACAGGAGTGTCTCTGCCATGTACCCAGTGCGGGACGCTCAGTGGCTTATGTACCCAGTGGGGGACGGGGGAGGAGAGGAGTGTCTCTGCCATGTACCCAGTCTTGGACGCTCAGTGGCTTATGTACCCATTGGATGATAAGGGAGGAGAGGAGAATCACTGCCATGCACCCAGTGGGGGACGCTCAGTGACATATGTCCCTAGTGGGAGACAGGGAGGAGAGGAGTGTCTCTGCCATGTACGCAGTGGGGGACACTCAGTGACATATGTCCCTAGTGGGGAGGAGAATCATTACCATGTACCCAGTGGGGGACACTCAGTGACACATGTCCCTAGTGGGAAACAGGGAGGAGAGGAGTGTCTCTGCCATGTACCCAGTGGGGGACGCTCAGTGGCTTATGTACCCAGTGGGGGACGGGGGAGGAGAGGAGGATCTCTGCCATGTACCCAGTGGGGGACGCTCAGTGGCTTATGTACCCAATAGGGGATAAGGGAGGAGAGGAGAATCACTGCCATGTACCCAGTGGGGGACACTCAGTGACACATGTCCCTAGTGGGAGACAGGGAGGAGTGTCTCTGCCATGTACCCAGTGGGGGACGCTCAGTGGCTTATGTACCCAGTGAGGGACGGGGGAGGAGAGCAGGATCTCTGCCATGTACCCAGTGGGGGACGCTCAGTGGCTTATGTACCCAATGGGGGATAAGGGAGGAGAGGAGAATCACTGCCATGTACCCAGTGGGGGACGCTCAGTGGCTTATGTACCAGTGGGGGATGGGGGAGGAGAGGAGAATCTCTGCCATGTACCCAGTGGGGGACACTCAGTGACACATGTCCCTAGTGGGAGACAGGGAGGAGAGGAGTGTCTCTGCCATGTACCCAGTGGGGGACACTCAGTGACACATGTCCCTAGTGGGAGACAGGGAGGAGAGGAGTGTCTCTGTCATGTACCCAGTGGGGGACACTCAGTGACACATGTCCCTAGTGGGAGACAGGGAGGAGAGGAGTGTCTCTGCCATGTACCCAGCGGGGGACGCTCACTGGCTTATGTACCCAGTGGGGGACGGGGGAGGAGAGGAGGATCTCTGCCATGTACCCAGTGGGGGACGCTCAGTGGCTTATGTACCCAATGGGGGATAAGGGAGGAGAGGAGAATCACTGCCATGTACCCAGTGGGGGACACTCAGTGACACATGTCCCTAGTGGGAGACAGGGAGGAGAGGAGTGTCTCTGCCATGTACCCAGTGGGGGACGCTCAGTGGCTTATGTACCCAATGGGGGATAAGGGAGGAGAGGAGAATCACTGCCATGTACCAAGTGGGGGACACTCAGTGACACATGTCCCTAGTGGGAGACAGGGAGGAGAGGAGTGTCTCTGCCATGTACCCAGTGGGGGACGCTCAGTGGCTTATGTACCCAGTGGGGGACGGGGGAGGAGAGGAGGATCTCTGCCATGTACCCAGTGGGGGACGCTCAGTGACATATGTCCCTAGTGGGAGACAGGGAGGAGAGGAGTGTCTCTGCCATGTACGCAGTGGGGGACACTCAGTGACATATGTCCCTAGTGGGGGATAAGGGAGGAGAGGAGAATCATTACCATGTACCCAGTGGGGGACACTCAGTGACACATGTCCCTAGCGGGAAACAGGGAGGAGAGGAGTGTCTCTGCAATGTACCCAGTGGGGGACGCTCAGTGGCTTATGTACCCAGTGGGGGACGGGGGAGGAGAGGAGGATCTCTGCCATGTACCCATTGGGGGACGCTCAGTGGCTTATGTACCCAATGGGGGATAAGGGAGGAGAGGAGAATCACTGCCATGTACCCAGTGGGGGACACTCAGTGACACATGTCCCTAGTGGGAGACAGGGAGGAGAGGAGTGTCTCTGCCATGTACCCAGTGAGGGACGCTCAGTGGCTTATGTACCCAGTGGGGGATAAGGGAGGAGAGGAGAATCACTGCCATGTACCCAGTGGGGGACACTCAGTGACACATGTCCCTAGTGGGAGACAGGGAGGAGAGGAGTGTCTCTGCCATGTACCCAGTGGGGGACACTCAGTGACACATGTCCCTAGTGGGAGACAGGGAGGAGAGGAGTGTCTCTGTCATGTACCCAGTGGGGGACACTCAGTGACACATGTCCCTAGTGGGAGACAGGGAGGAGAGGAGTGTCTCTGCCATGTACCCAGTGGGGGACGCTCAGTGGCTTATGTACCCAATGGGGGATAAGGGAGGAGAGGAGAATCACTGCCATGTACCCAGTGGGGGACACTCAGTGACACATGTCCCTAGTGGGAGACAGGGAGGAGAGGAGTATCTCTGCCATGTACCCAGTGGGGGACGCTCAGTGGCTTATGTACCCAGTGGGGGACGGGGGAGGAGAGGAGGATCACTGCCATGTACCCAGTGGGGGACGCTCAGTGGCTTATGTACCCAATGGGGGATAAGGGAGGAGAGGAGAATCACTGCCATGTACCAAGTGGGGGACACTCAGTGACACATGTCCCTAGTGGGAGACAGGGAGGAGAGGAGTGTCTCTGCCATGTACCCAGTGGGGGACGCTCAGTGGCTTATGTACCCAGTGGGGGACGGGGGAGGAGAGGAGGATCTCTGCCATGTACCCACTGGGGGACGCTCAATGGCTTATGTACACAATGGGGGATAAGGGAGGAGAGGAGAATCACTGCCATGTACCAAGTGGGGGACGCTCAGTGACACATGTCCCTAGTGGGAAACAGGGAGGAGAGGAGTGTCTCTGCCATGTACGCAGTGGGGGACACTCAGTGGCTTATGTACCCAATGGGGGATAAGGGAGGAGAGGAAAATCACTGCCATGTACCAAGTGGGGGACACTCAGTGACACATGTCCCTAGTGGGAGACAGGGAGGAGAGGAGTGTCTCTGTCATGTACCCAGTGGGGGACACTCAGTGACACATGTCCCTAGTGGGAGACAGGGAGGAGAGGAGTGTCTCTGCCATGTACCCAGCGGGGGACGCTCACTGGCTTATGTACCCAGTGGGGGACGGGGGAGGAGAGGAGGATCTCTGCCATGTACCCAGTGGGGGACGCTCAGTGGCTTATGTACCCAATGGGGGATAAGGGAGGAGAGGAGAATCACTGCCATGTACCCAGTGGGGGACACTCAGTGACACATGTCCCTAGTGGGAGACAGGGAGGAGAGGAGTGTCTCTGCCATGTACCCAGTGGGGGACGCTCAGTGGCTTATGTACCCAATGGGGGATAAGGGAGGAGAGGAGAATCACTGCCATGTACCAAGTGGGGGACACTCAGTGACACATGTCCCTAGTGGGAGACAGGGAGGAGAGGAGTGTCTCTGCCATGTACCCAGTGGGGGACGCTCAGTGGCTTATGTACCCAGTGGGGGACGGGGGAGGAGAGGAGGATCTCTGCCATGTACCCAGTGGGGGACGCTCAGTGACATATGTCCCTAGTGGGAGACAGGGAGGAGAGGAGTGTCTCTGCCATGTACGCAGTGGGGGACACTCAGTGACATATGTCCCTAGTGGGGGATAAGGGAGGAGAGGAGAATCATTACCATGTACCCAGTGGGGGACACTCAGTGACACATGTCCCTAGTGGGAAACAGGGAGGAGAGGAGTGTCTCTGCAATGTACCCAGTGGGGGACGCTCAGTGGCTTATGTACCCAGTGGGGGACGGGGGAGGAGAGGAGGATCTCTGCCATGTACCCATTGGGGGACGCTCAGTGGCTTATGTACCCAATGGGGGATAAGGGAGGAGAGGAGAATCACTGCCATGTACCCAGTGGGGGACACTCAGTGACACATGTCCCTAGTGGGAGACAGGGAGGAGAGGAGTGTCTCTGCCATGTACCCAGTGAGGGACGCTCAGTGGCTTATGTACCCAGTGGGGGATAAGGGAGGAGAGGAGAATCACTGCCATGTACCCAGTGGGGGACACTCAGTGACACATGTCCCTAGTGGGAGACAGGGAGGAGAGGAGTGTCTCTGCCATGTACCCAGTGGGGGACACTCAGTGACACATGTCCCTAGTGGGAGACAGGGAGGAGAGGAGTGTCTCTGTCATGTACCCAGTGGGGGACACTCAGTGACACATGTCCCTAGTGGGAGACAGGGAGGAGAGGAATGTCTCTGCCATGTACCCAGTGGGGGACGCTCAGTGGCTTATGTACCCAATGGGGGATAAGGGAGGAGAGGAGAATCACTGCCATGTACCCAGTGGGGGACACTCAGTGACACATGTCCCTAGTGGGAGACAGGGAGGAGAGGAGTATCTCTGCCATGTACCCAGTGGGGGACGCTCAGTGGCTTATGTACCCAGTGGGGGACGGGGGAGGAGAGGAGGATCACTGCCATGTACCCAGTGGGGGACGCTCAGTGGCTTATGTACCCAATGGGGGATAAGGGAGGAGAGGAGAATCACTGCCATGTACCAAGTGGGGGACACTCAGTGACACATGTCCCTAGTGGGAGACAGGGAGGAGAGGAGTGTCTCTGCCATGTACCCAGTGGGGGACGCTCAGTGGCTTATGTACCCAGTGGGGGACGGGGGAGGAGAGGAGGATCTCTGCCATGTACCCACTGGGGGACGCTCAATGGCTTATGTACACAATGGGGGATAAGGGAGGAGAGGAGAATCACTGCCATGTACCAAGTGGGGGACGCTCAGTGACACATGTCCCTAGTGGGAAACAGGGAGGAGAGGAGTGTCTCTGCCATGTACGCAGTGGGGGACACTCAGTGGCTTATGTACCCAATGGGGTATAAGGGAGGAGAGGAAAATCACTGCCATGTACCAAGTGGGGGACACTCAGTGACACATGTCCCTAGTGGGAGACAGGGAGGAGAGGAGTGTCTCTGTCATGTACCCAGTGGGGGACACTCAGTGACACATGTCCCTAGTGGGAGACAGGGAGGAGAGGAGTGTCTCTGCCATGTACCCAGCGGGGGACGCTCACTGGCTTATGTACCCAGTGGGGGACGGGGGAGGAGAGGAGGATCTCTGCCATGTACCCAGTGGGGGACGCTCAGTGGCTTATGTACCCAATGGGGGATAAGGGAGGAGAGGAGAATCACTGCCATGTACCCAGTGGGGGACACTCAGTGACACATGTCCCTAGTGGGAGACAGGGAGGAGAGGAGTGTCTCTGCCATGTACCCAGTGGGGGACGCTCAGTGGCTTATGTACCCAATGGGGGATAAGGGAGGAGAGGAGAATCACTGCCATGTACCAAGTGGGGGACACTCAGTGACACATGTCCCTAGTGGGAGACAGGGAGGAGAGGAGTGTCTCTGCCATGTACCCAGTGGGGGACGCTCAGTGGCTTATGTACCCAGTGGGGGACGGGGGAGGAGAGGAGGATCTCTGCCATGTACCCAGTGGGGGACGCTCAGTGACATATGTCCCTAGTGGGAGACAGGGAGGAGAGGAGTGTCTCTGCCATGTACGCAGTGGGGGACACTCAGTGACATATGTCCCTAGTGGGGGATAAGGGAGGAGAGGAGAATCATTACCATGTACCCAGTGGGGGACACTCAGTGACACATGTCCCTAGTGGGAAACAGGGAGGAGAGGAGTGTCTCTGCAATGTACCCAGTGGGGGACGCTCAGTGGCTTATGTACCCAGTGGGGGACGGGGGAGGAGAGGAGGATCTCTGCCATGTACCCATTGGGGGACGCTCAGTGGCTTATGTACCCAATGGGGGATAAGGGAGGAGAGGAGAATCACTGCCATGTTCCCAGTGGGGGACACTCAGTGACACATGTCCCTAGTGGGAGACAGGGAGGAGAGGAGTGTCTCTGCCATGTACCCAGTGAGGGACGCTCAGTGGCTTATGTACCCAGTGTGGGATAAGGGAGGAGAGGAGAATCACTGCCATGTACCCAGTGGGGGACACTCAGTGACACATGTCCCTAGTGGGAGACAGGGAGGAGAGGAGTGTCTCTGCCATGTACCCAGTGGGGGACACTCAGTGACACATGTCCCTAGTGGGAGACAGGGAGGAGAGGAGTGTCTCTGTCATGTACCCAGTGGGGGACACTCAGTGACACATGTCCCTAGTGGGAGACAGGGAGGAGAGGAGTGTCTCTGCCATGTACCCAGTGGGGGACGCTCAGTGGCTTATGTACCCAATGGGGGATAAGGAAGGAGAGGAGAATCACTGCCATGTACCCAGTGGGGGACACTCAGTGACACATGTCCCTAGTGGGAGACAGGGAGGAGAGGAGTGTCTCTGCCATGTACCCAGTGGGGGACGCTCAGTGGCTTATGTACCCAGTGGGGGACGGGGGAGGAGAGGAGGATCACTGCCATGTACCCAGTGGGGGACGCTCAGTGGCTTATGTACCCAATGGGGGATAAGGGAGGAGAGGAGAATCACTGCCATGTACCAAGTGGGGGACACTCAGTGACACATGTCCCTAGTGGGAGACAGGGAGGAGAGGAGTGTCTCTGCCATGTACCCAGTGGGGGACGCTCAGTGGCTTATGTACCCAGTGGGGGACGGGGGAGGAGAGGAGGATCTCTGCCATGTACCCAGTGGGGGACGCTCAATGGCTTATGTACACAATGGGGGATAAGGGAGGAGAGGAGAATCACTGCCATGTACCAAGTGGGGGACGCTCAGTGACACATGTCCCTAGTGGGAGACAGGGAGGAGAGGAGTGTCTCTGCCATGTACGCAGTGGGGGACACTCAGTGACACATGTCCCTAGTGGGGGATAAGGGAGGAGAGGAGAATCATTGCCATGTACCCAGTGGGGGACACTCAGTGACACATGTCCCTAGTGGGAGACAGGGAGGAGAGGAGTGTCTCTGCCATGTACCCAGTGGGGGACGCTCAGTGGCTTATGTACCCAGTGGGGGACGGGGGAGGAGAGGAGGATCACTGCCATGTACCCATTGGGGGACGCTCAGTGGCTTATGCACCCAATGGGGGATAAGGGAGGAGAGGAGAATCACTGCCATGCACCCAGTGGAGGACACTCAGTGACACATGTCCCTAGTGGGAGACAGGGAGGAGAGGAGTGTCTCTGCCATGTACCCAGTGGGGTTCGCTCAGTGGCTTATGTACCCAGTGGGGGATAAGGGAGGAGAGGAGAATCACTGCCATGTACCCAGTGGGGGACACTCAGTGACACATGTCCCTAGTGGGAGACAGGGAGGAGAGGAGTGTCTCTGCTATGTACCCAGTGGGGGACGCTCAGTGGCTTATGTACCCAGTGGGGGACGGGGGAGGAGAGGAGGATCTCTGCCATGTACGCAGTGGGGGACACTCAGTGACACATGTCCCTAGTGGGGGATAAGGGAGGAGAGGAGAATCATTGCCATGTACCCAGTGGGGGACACTCAATGACAAATGTCACTAGTGGGAGACAGGGAGGAGAGGAGTGTCTCTGCCATGTACCCAGTGGGGGACGCTCAGTGGCTTATGTACCCAGTGGGGGACGGGGAAGGAGAGGAGGATCTCTGCCATGTACCCAGTGGGGGACGCTCAGTGGCTTATGTACTCAACGGGGGATAAGGGAGGAGAGGAGAATCTCTGCCATGTACCCAGTGGGGGACACTCAGTGACACATGTCCCTAGTGGGACAGAGGGAGGAGAGGAGTGTCTCTGCCATGTATCCAGTGGGGGACGCTCAGTGGCTTATGTACGCAGTGGGGGACGGGGGAGGAGAGGAGGATCTCTGCCATGTACCCAGTGGGGGACGCTCAGTGGCTTATGTACCCAATGGGGGATAAGGGAGGAGAGGAGAATCATTGCCATGTACCCAGTGGGGGACACTCAGTGACACATGTCCCTAATGGGAGACAGGGAGGAGAGGAGTGTCTCTGCCATGTACCCAGTGGGGGACGCTCAGTGGCTTATGTACCCAGTGGGGGACGGGGGAGGAGAGGAGGATCTCTGCCATGTACCAAGTGGGGGACGCTCAGTGGCTTATGTACCCAAAGCGGGATAAGGGAGGAGAGGAGAATCACTGCCATGCACCCAGTGGGGGACAGTCAGTGACACATGTCCCTAGTGGGAGACAGGGAGGAGAGGAGTGTCTCTACCATGTACCCAGTGGGGGACGCTCAGTGGCTTATGTACCCAGTGGGGGACGGGGGAGGAGAGGAGGATGTCTGCCATGTACGCAGTGGGGGACACTCAGTGACACATGTCCCTAGTGGGGGATAAGGGAGGAGAGGAGAATCATTGCCATGTACGCAGTGGGGGACACTCAGTGACACATGTCCCTAGTGGGAGACAGGGAGGAGAGGAGTGTCTCTGCCATGTACCCAGTGGGGGACGCTCAGTGGCTTATGTACCAGTGGGGGACGGGGGAGGAGAGGAGAATCTCTGCCATGTACCCAGTGGGGGACGCTCAGTGGCTTATGTACCCAATGGGGGATAAGGGAGGAGAGGAGAATCACTGCCATGTACCCAGTGGGGGACACTGAGTGACACATGTCCCTAGTGGGAGACAGGGAGGAGAGGAGTGTCTCTGCCATGTACCCCGTGGTTGACGCTCAGTGGCTTATGTACCAAGTGGGGGACGGGGGAGGAGAGGAGGATCTCTGCCATGTACCCAGTGGGGGACGTTCAGTGGCTTATGTACCCAATGGGGGATAAGGGAGGAGAGGAGAATCACTGCCATGTACCCAGTGGGGGACACTCAGTGACACATGTCCCTAGTGGCAGACAGGGAGGAGAGGAGTGTCTCTGCCATGTACCCAGTCTTGGACGCTCAGTGGCTTATGTACCCACTGGATGATAAGGGAGGAGAGGAGAATCACTGCCATGTACCCAGTGGGGGACACTCAGTGACACATGTCCCTAGTGGGAGACAGGGAGGAGAGGAGTGTCTCTGCTATGTACCCAGTGGGGGACGCTCAGTGGCTTATGTACCCAGTGGGGGACGGGGGAGGAGAGGAGGATCTCTGCCATGTACGCAGTGGGGGACACTCAGTGACACATGTCCCTAGTGGGGGATAAGGGAGGAGAGGAGAATCATTGCCATGTACCCAGTGGGGTACACTCAATGACAAATGTCACTAGTGGGAGACAGGGAGGAGAGGAGTGTCTCTGCCATGTACCCAGTGGGGGACGCTCAGTGGCTTATGTACCCAGTGGGTGACGGGGAAGGAGAGGAGGATCTCTGCCATGTACCCAGTGGGGGACGCTCAGTGGCTTATGTACTCAACGGGGGATAAGGGAGGAGAGGAGAATCACTGCCATGTACCCAGTGGGGGACACTCAGTGACACATGTCCCTAGTGGGACAGAGGGAAGAGAGGAGTGTCTCTGCCATGTACCCAGTGGGGGACGCTCAGTGGCTTATGTACGCAGTGGGGGACGGGGGAGGAGAGGAGGATCTCTGCCATGTACCCAGTGGGGGACGCTCAGTGGCTTATGTACCCAATGGGGGATAAGGGAGGAGAGGAGAATCATTGCCATGTACCCAGTGGGGGACACTCAGTGACACATGTCCCTAATGGGAGACAGGGAGGAGAGGAGTGTCTCTGCCATGTACCCAGTAGGGGACGCTCAGTGGCTTATGTACCCAGTGGGGGACGGGGGAGGAGAGGAGGATCTCTGCCATGTACCAAGTGGGGGATGCTCAGTGGCTTATGTACCCAAAGCGGGATAAGGGAGGAAAGGAGAATCACTGCCATGCACCCAGTGGGGGACAGTCAGTGACACATGTCCCTAGTGGGAGACAGGGAGGAGAGCAGTGTCTCTGCCATGTACCCAGTGGGGGACGCTCAGTGGCTTATGTACCCAGTGGGGGATAAGGGAGGAGAGGAGAATCACTGCCATGTACCCAGTGGGGGACACTCAGTGACACATGTCCCTAGTGGGAGACAGGGAGGAGAGGAGTGTCTCTGCCATGTACCCAGTGGGGGACGCTCAGTGACTTATGTACCAGTGGGGGACGGGGGAGGAGAGGAGAATCTCTGCCATGTACCCAGTGGGGGACGCTCAGTGGCTTATGTACCCAATGGGGGATAAGGGAGGAGAGGAGAATCACTGCCATGTACCCAGTGGGGGACACTCAGTGACACATGTCCCTAGTGGGAGACAGGGAGGAGAGGAGTGTCTCTGCCATGTACCCAGTGGTTGACGCTCAGTGGCTTATGTACCAAGTGGGGGACGGGGGAGGAGAGGAGGATCTCTGCCATGTACCCAGTGGGGGACGCTCAGTGGCTTATGTACCCAATGGGGGATAAGGGAGGAGAGGAGAATCACTGCCATGTACCCAGTGGGGGACACTCAGTGACACATCTCCCTAGTGGCAGACAGGGAGGAGAGGAGTGTCTCTGCCATGTACCCAGTGGGGGACGCTCAGTGGCTTATGTACCCAGTGGGGGACGGGGGAGGAGAGGAGGATCTCTGCCATGTACCCAGTGGGGGATGCTCAGTGGCTTATGTACCCAATGGGGAATAAGGGAGGAGAGGAGAATCATTGCCATGTACCCAGTGGGGGACACTCAGTGACACATGTCCCTAATGGGAGACAGGGAGGAGAGGAGTGTCTCTGCCATGTACCCAGTCTTGGACGCTCAGTGGCTTATGTACCCACTGGATGATAAGGGAGGAGAGGAGAATCACTGCCATGCACCCAGTGGGGGACGCTCAGTGACATATGTCCCTAGTGGGAGACAGGGAGGAGAGGAGTGTCTCTGCCATGTACGCAGTGCCGGACACTCAGTGACATATGTCCCTAGTGGGAGACAGGGAGGAGAGGAGTGTCTCTGCCATGTACCCAGTGGGGGACGCTCAGTGGCTTATGTACCCAGTAGGGGACGGGGGAGGAGAGGAGGATCTCTGCCATGTACCCAGTGGGGGACGCTCAGTGGCTTATGTACCCAATGGGGGATAAGGGAGGAGAGGAGAATCACTGCCATGTACCCAGTGGGGGACACTCAGTGACACATGTCCGTAGTGGGAGACAGGGAGGAGAGGAGTGTCTCTGCCATGTACCCAGTGGGGGACGCTCAGTGGCTTATGTACCCAGTGGGAGACGGGGGACTAGAGGAGGATCTCTGCCATGTACGCAGTGGGGGACACTCAGTGACACATGTCCCTAGTGGGGGATAAGAGAGGAGAGGAGAATCATTGCCATGTACCCAGTGGGGGACACTCAGTGACACATGTCCCTAGTGGGAGACAGGGAGGAGAGGAGTGTCTCTGCCATGTACCCAGTGGGGGACGGTCAGTGGCTTATGTACCAGTGGGGGACGGGGGAGGAGAGCAGAATATCTGCCATGTACCCAGTGGGGGACGCTCAGTGGCTTATGTACCCAATGGGGGATAAGGGAGGAGAGGAGAATCATTGCCATGTACCCAGTGGGGGACACTCAGTGACACATGTCCCTAGTGGGAGACAGGGAGGAGAGGAGTGTCTCTGTCATGTACCCAGTGGGGGACGCTCAGTGGCTTATGTACCCAGTGGGGGACGGGGGAGGAGAGGAGGATCTCTGCCATGTACCCAGTGGGGGACGCTCGGTGGCTTATGTACCCAATGGGGGATAAGGGAGGAGAGGAGAATCACTGCCATGTACCCAGTGGGGGACACTCAGTGACACATGTCCCTAGTGGGAGACAGGGAGGAGAGGAGTGTCTCTACCATGTACCCAGTGGGGGACGCTCAGTGGCTTATGTACCCAGTGGGGGACGGGGGAGGAGAGGAGGATGTCTGCCATGTACGCAGTGGGGGACGCTCAGTGACACATGTCCCTAGTGGGGGATAAGGGAGGAGAGGAGAATCATTGCCATGTACCCAGTGGGGGACACTCAGTGACACATGTCCCTAGTGGGAGACAGGGAGGAGAGGAGTGTCTCTGCCATGTACCCAGTGGGGGACGCTCAGTGGCTTATGTACCAGTGGGGGACAGGGGAGGAGAGGAGAATCTCTGCCATGTACCCAGTGGGGGACGCTCAGTGGCTTATGTACCCAATGGGGGATAAGGGAGGAGAGGAGAATCACTGCCATGTACCCAGTGGGGGACACTGAGTGACACATGTCCCTAGTGGGAGACAGGGAGGAGAGGAGTGTCTCTGCCATGTACCCCGTGGTTGACGCTCAGTGGCTTATGTACCAAGTGGGGGACGGGGGAGGAGAGGAGGATCTCTGCCATGTACCCAGTGGGGGACGTTCAGTGGCTTATGTACCCAATGGGGGATAAGGGAGGAGAGGAAAATCACTGCCATGTACCCAGTGGGGGACACTCAGTGACACATGTCCCTAGTGGCAGACAGGGAGGAGAGGAGTGTCTCTGCCATGTACCCAGTGGGGGACGCTCAGTGGCTTATGTACCCAGTGGGGGACGGGGGAGGAGAGGAGGATCTCTGCCATGTACCCAGTGGGGGACGCTCAGTGGCTTATGTACCCAATGGGGAATAAGGGAGGAGAGGAGAATCATTGCCATGTACCCAGTGGGGGACACTCAGTGACACATGTCCCTAATGGGAGACAGGGAGGAGAGGAGTGTCTCTGCCATGTACCCAGTCTTGGACGCTCAGTGGCTTATGTACCCACTGGATGATAAGGGAGGAGAGGAGAATCACTGCCATGTACCCAGTGGGGGACACTCAGTGACACATGTCCCTAGTGGGAGACAGGGAGGAGAGGAGTGTCTCTGCTATGTACCCAGTGGGGGACGCTCAGTGGCTTATGTACCCAGTGGGGGACGGGGGAGGAGAGGAGGATCTCTGCCATGTACGCAGTGGGGGACACTCAGTGACACATGTCCCTAGTGGGGGATAAGGGAGGAGAGGAGAATCATTGCCATGTACCCAGTGGGGTACACTCAATGACAAATGTCACTAGTGGGAGACAGGGAGGAGAGGAGTGTCTCTGCCATGTACCCAGTGGGGGACGCTCAGTGGCTTATGTACCCAGTGGGGGACGGGGAAGGAGAGGAGGATCTCTGCCATGTACCCAGTGGGGGACGCTCAGTGGCTTATGTACTCAACGGGGGATAAGGGAGGAGAGGAGAATCACTGCCATGTACCCAGTGGGGGACACTCAGTGACACATGTCCCTAGTGGGACAGAGGGAGGAGAGGAGTGTCTCTGCCATGTACCCAGTGGGGGACGCTCAGTGGCTTATGTACGCAGTGGGGGACGGGGGAGGAGAGGAGGATCTCTGCCATGTACCCAGTGGGGGACACTCAGTGGCTTATGTACCCAGTGGGGGATAAGGGAGGAGAGGAGAATCACTGCCATGTACCCAGTGGGGGACACTCAGTGACACATGTCCCTAGTGGGAGACAGGGAGGAGAGGAGTGTCTCTGCCATGTACCCAGTGGGGGACGCTCAGTGGCTTATGTACCCAGTGGGGGACGGGGGAGGAGAGGAAGATCTCTGCCATGTACGCAGTGGGGGACACTCAGTGACACATGTCCCTAGTGGGGGATAAGGGAGGAGAGGAGAATCATTGCCATGTACCCAGTGGGGGACACTCAGTGACACATGTCCCTAGTGGGAGACAGGGAGGAGAGGAGTGGCTCTGCCATGTACCCAGTGGGGGACGCTCAGTGGCTTATGTACCAGTGGGGGACGGTGGAGGAGAGAAGGATCTCTGCCATGTACCCAGTGGGGGACGCTCGGTGGCTTATGTACCCAATGGGGGATTAGGGAGGAGAGGAGAATCACTGCCATGTACCCAGTGGGGGACACTCAGTGACACATGTCCCTAGTGGGAGACAGGGAGGAGAGGAGTGTCTCTACCATGTACCCAGTGGGGGACGCTCAGTGGCTTATGTACCCAGTGGGGGACGGGGGAGGAGAGGAGGATCTCTGCCATGTACCCAGTGGGGGACGCTCAGTGGCTTATGTACCCAATGGGGAATAAGGGAAGAGAGGAGAATCATTGCCATGTACCCAGTGGGGGATACTCAGTGACACATGTCCCTAATGGGAGACAGGGAGGAGAGGAGTGTCTCTGCCATGTACCCAGTGGGGGACGCTCAGTGGCTTATGTACCCAGTGGGGGACGGGGGAGGAGAGGAGGATCACTGCCATGCACCCAGTGGGGGACATTCAGTGACACAAGTCCCTAGTGGGAGACAGGGAGGAGAGGAGTGTCTCTGCCATGTACCCAGTGGGGGACGCTCAGTGGCTTATATACCCAGTGGGGGACGAGGGAGGAGAGGAGGATCTCTGCCATGTACCCAGTGGGGGACGCTCAGTGGCTTATGTACCCAATGGGGGATAAGGGAGGAGAGGAGAATCACTGCCATGTACCCAGTGGGGGACACTCAGTGACACATGTCCCTAGTGGGAGACAGGGAGGAGAGGAGTGTCTCTGCCATGTACCCAGTGGGGGACGCTCAGTGGCTTATGTACCCAGTGGGGGACGGGGGACTAGAGGAGGATCTCTGCCATGTACGCAGTGGGGGACACTCAGTGACACATGTCCCTAGTGGGGGATAAGGGAGGAGAGGAGAATCATTGCCATGTACCCAGTGGGGGACATTCAGTGACACATGTCCCTAGTGGGAGACAGGGAGGAGAGGAGTGTCTCTGCCATGTACCTAGTGGGGGACGCTCAGTGGCTTATGTACCCAGTGGGGGACGCGGGAGGAGAGGAGGATCTCTGCCATGTACCCAGTGGGGGACGCTCAGTGGCTTATGTACCCAATGGGGGATAAGGGAGGAGAGGAGAATCACTGCCATGTACCCAGTGGGGGACACTCAGTGACACATGTCCCTAGTGGGAGACAGGGAGGAGAGGAGTGTCTCTGCCATGTACCCAGTGGGGGACGCTCAGTGGCTTATGTACCCAGTGGGGGACGGGGGAGGAGAGCAGGATCTCTGCCATGTACCCAGTGGGGGACGCTCAGTGGCTTATGTACCCAATGGGGGATAAGGGAGGAGAGGAGAATCACTGCCATGTACCCAGTGGGGGACACTCAGTGACACATGTCCCTAGTGGGAGACAGGGAGGAGAGGAGTGTCTCTGCCATGTACCCAGTGGGGGACGCTCAGTGGCTTATGTACCCAGTGGGGGACGGGGGAGGAGAGCAGGATCTCTGCCATGTACCCAGTGGGGGACGCTCAGTGGCTTATGTACCCAATGGGGGATAAGGGAGGAGAGGAGAATCACTGCCATGTACCCAGTGGGGGACACTCAGTGACACATGTCCCTAGTGGGAGACAGGGAGGAGAGGAGTGTCTCTGCCATGTACCCAGTGGGCGACGCTCAGTGGCTTATGTACCCAGTGGGGGATAAGGGAGGAGAGGAGAATCACTGCCATGTACCCAGTGGGGGACACTCAGTGACACATGTCCCTAGTGGGAGACAGGGAGGAGAGGAGTGTCTCTGCCATGTACCCAGTGGGGGACACTCAGTGACACATGTCCCTAGTGGGAGACAGGGAGGAGAGGAGTGACTCTGCCATGTACCCAGTGGGGGACGCTCAGTGGCTTATGTACCCAGTGGGGGACGGGGGAGGAGAGGAGGATCACTGCCATACACCCAGTGGGGGACATTCAGTGACACATGTCCCTAGTGGGAGACAGGGAGGAGAGGAGTGTTTCTGCCATGTACCCAGGGGGGGACGCTCAGTGGCTTATGTACCCACTGGATGATAAGGGAGGAGAGGAGAATCACTGCCATGCACCCAGTGGGGGACGCTCAGTGACACATGTCCCTAGTGGGAGACAGGGAGGAGAGGAGTGCCTCTGCCATGTACCCAGTGGGGGACGCTCAGTGGCTTATGTACCCAATGGGGGATAAGGGAGGAGAGGAGAATCACTGCCATGTACCCAGTGGGGGACACTCAGTGACACATGTCCCTAGTGGGAGACAGGGAGGAGAGGAGTGTCTCTGCCATGTACCCAGTGGGGGACGCTCAGTGGCTTATGTACCCAGTGGGGGACGGGGGAGGAGAGCAGGATCTCTGCCATGTACCCAGTGGGGGACGCTCAGTGGCTTATGTACCCAATGGGGGATAAGGGAGGAGAGGAGAATCATTGCCATGTACCCAGTGGGGGACACTCAGTGACACATGTCCCTAATGGGAGACAGGGAGGAGAGGAGTGTCTCTGCCATGTACCCAGTGGGGGACGCTCAGTGGCTTATGTACCCAGTGGGGGACGGGGGAGGAGAGGAGGATCACTGCCATGCACCCAGTGGGGGACATTCAGTGACACATGTCCCTAGTGGGAGACAGGGAGGAGAGGAGTGTCTCTGCCATGTACCCAGGGGGGGACGCTCAGTGGCTTATGTACCCACTGGATGATAAGGGAGGAGAGGAGAATCACTGCCATGCACCCAGTGGGGGACGCTCAGTGACACATGTCCCTAGTGGGAGACAGGGAGGAGAGGAGTGCCTCTGCCATGTACCCAGTGGGGGACGCTCAGTGGCTTATGTACTCAGTGGGGGATAAGGGAGGAGAGGAGAATCACTGCCATGTACCCAGTGGGGGACACTCAGTGACACATGTCCCTAGTGGGAGACAGGGAGGAGAGGAGTGTCTCTGCCATGTACCCAGTCTTGGACGCTCAGTGGCTTATGTGCCCACTGGATGATAAGGGAGGAGAGGAGAATCACTGCCATGTACCCAGTGGGGGACGCTCAGTGGCTTACGTACCCAATGGGGGATAAGGGAGGAGAGGAGAATCACTGCCATGTACCCAGTGGGGGACACTCAGTGACACATGTCCCTAGTGGGAGACAGGGAGGAGAGGAGTGTCTCTGCCATGTACCCAGTGGGGGACGCTCAGTGGCTTATGTACCCAGTGGGGGATAAGGGAGGAGAGGAGAATCACTGCCATGTACCCAGTGGGGGACACTCAGTGACACATGTCCCTAGTGGGAGACAGGGAGGAGAGGAGTGTCTCTGCCATGTACCCAGTGGGGGACACTCAGTGACACATGTCCCTAGTGGGAGACAGGGAGGAGAGGAGTGACTCTGCCATGTACCCAGTGGGGGACGCTCAGTGGCTTATGTACCCAGTGGGGGACGGGGGAGGAGAGGAGGATCACTGCCATACACCCAGTGGGGGACATTCAGTGACACATGTCCCTAGTGGGAGACAGGGAGGAGAGGAGTATTTCTGCCATGTACCCAGGGGGGGACGCTCAGTGGCTTATGTACCCACTGGATGATAAGGGAGGAGAGGAGAATCACTGCCATGCACCCAGTGGGGGACGCTCAGTGACACATGTCCCTAGTGGGAGACAGGGAGGAGAGGAGTGCCTTTGCCATGTACCCAGTGGGGGACGCTCAGTGGCTTATGTACCCAATGGGGGATAAGGGAGGAGAGGAGAATCACTGCCATGTACCCAGTGGGGGACACTCAGTGACACATGTCCCTAGTGGGAGACAGGGAGGAGAGGAGTGTCTCTGCCATGTACCCAATGGGGGACGCTCAGTGGCTTATGTACCCAGTGGGGGACGGGGGAGGAGAGCAGGATCTCTGCCATGTACCCAGTGGGGGACGCTCAGTGTCTTATGTACCCAATGGGGGATAAGGGAGGAGAGGAGAATCATTGCCATGTACCCAGTGCCGGACACTCAGTGACACATGTCCCTAATGGGAGACAGGGAGGAGAGGAGTGTCTCTGCCATGTACCCAGTGGGGGACGCTCAGTGGCTTATGTACCCAGTGGGGGACGGGGGAGGAGAGGAGGATCACTGCCATACACCCAGTGGGGGACATTCAGTGACACATGTCCCTAGTGGGAGACAGGGAGGAGAGGAGTGTTTCTGCCATGTACCCAGGGGGGGACGCTCAGTGGCTTATGTACCCACTGGATGATAAGGGAGGAGAGGAGAATCACTGCCATGCACCCAGTGGGGGACGCTCAGTGACACATGTCCCTAGTGGGAGACAGGGAGGAGAGGAGTGCCTCTGCCATGTACCCAGTGGGGGACGCTCAGTGGCTTATGTACCCAATGGGGGATAAGGGAGGAGAGGAGAATCACTGCCATGTACCCAGTGGGGGACACTCAGTGACACATGTCCCTAGTGGGAGACAGGGAGGAGAGGAGTGTCTCTGCCATGTACCCAGTGGGGGACGCTCAGTGGCTTATGTACCCAGTGGGGGACAGGGGAGGAGAGCAGGATCTCTGCCATGTACCCAGTGGGGGACGCTCAGTGGCTTATGTACCCAATGGGGGATAAGGGAGGAGAGGAGAATCACTGCCATGTACCCAGTGGGGGACACTCAGTGACACATGTCCCTAGTGGGAGACAGGGAGGAGAGGAGTGTCTCTGCCATGTACCCAGTGGGGGACGTTCAGTGGCTTATGTACCCAGTGGGGGATAAGGGAGGAGAGGAGAATCACTGCCATGTACACAGTGGAGGACACTCAGTGACACATGTCCCTAGTGGGAGACAGGGAGGAGAGGAGTGTCTCTGCCATGTACCCAGTGGGGGACGCTCAGTGGCTTATGTACCCAGTGGGGGATGGGGGAGGAGAGGAGGATCTCTGCCATGTACCCAGTGGGGGACGCTCAGTGGCTTATGTACCCAATGGGGGATAAGGGAGGAGAGGAGAATCATTGCCATGTACCCAGTGGGGGACACTCAGTGACACATGTCCCTAGTGGGAGAAAGGGAGGAGAGGAGTGTCTCTGCCATGTACCCAGTGGGGGACGCTCAGTGGCTTATGTACTCAACGGGGGATAAGGGAGGAGAGGAGAATCACTGCCATGTACCCAGTGGGGGACACTCAGTGACACATGTCCCTAGTGGGACAGAGGGAAGAGAGGAGTGTCTCTGCCATGTACCCAGTGGGGGACGCTCAGTGGCTTATGTACGCAGTGGGGGACGGGGGAGGAGAGGAGGATCTCTGCCATGTACCCAGTGGGGGACGCTCAGTGGCTTATGTACCCAATGGGGGATAAGGGAGGAGAGGAGAATCATTGCCATGTACCCAGTGGGGGACACTCAGTGACACATGTCCCTAATGGGAGACAGGGAGGAGAGGAGTGTCTCTGCCATGTACCCAGTAGGGGACGCTCAGTGGCTTATGTACCCAGTGGGGGACGGGGGAGGAGAGGAGGATCTCTGCCATGTACCAAGTGGGGGATGCTCAGTGGCTTATGTACCCAAAGCGGGATAAGGGAGGAAAGGAGAATCACTGCCATGCACCCAGTGGGGGACAGTCAGTGACACATGTCCCTAGTGGGAGACAGGGAGGAGAGCAGTGTCTCTGCCATGTACCCAGTGGGGGACGCTCAGTGGCTTATGTACCCAGTGGGGGATAAGGGAGGAGAGGAGAATCACTGCCATGTACCCAGTGGGGGACACTCAGTGACACATGTCCCTAGTGGGAGACAGGGAGGAGAGGAGTGTCTCTGCCATGTACCCAGTGGGGGACGCTCAGTGACTTATGTACCAGTGGGGGACGGGGGAGGAGAGGAGAATCTCTGCCATGTACCCAGTGGGGGACGCTCAGTGGCTTATGTACCCAATGGGGGATAAGGGAGGAGAGGAGAATCACTGCCATGTACCCAGTGGGGGACACTCAGTGACACATGTCCCTAGTGGGAGACAGGGAGGAGAGGAGTGTCTCTGCCATGTACCCAGTGGTTGACGCTCAGTGGCTTATGTACCAAGTGGGGGACGGGGGAGGAGAGGAGGATCTCTGCCATGTACCCAGTGGGGGACGCTCAGTGGCTTATGTACCCAATGGGGGATAAGGGAGGAGAGGAGAATCACTGCCATGTACCCAGTGGGGGACACTCAGTGACACATCTCCCTAGTGGCAGACAGGGAGGAGAGGAGTGTCTCTGCCATGTACCCAGTGGGGGACGCTCAGTGGCTTATGTACCCAGTGGGGGACGGGGGAGGAGAGGAGGATCTCTGCCATGTACCCAGTGGGGGATGCTCAGTGGCTTATGTACCCAATGGGGAATAAGGGAGGAGAGGAGAATCATTGCCATGTACCCAGTGGGGGACACTCAGTGACACATGTCCCTAATGGGAGACAGGGAGGAGAGGAGTGTCTCTGCCATGTACCCAGTCTTGGACGCTCAGTGGCTTATGTACCCACTGGATGATAAGGGAGGAGAGGAGAATCACTGCCATGCACCCAGTGGGGGACGCTCAGTGACATATGTCCCTAGTGGGAGACAGGGAGGAGAGGAGTGTCTCTGCCATGTACGCAGTGCCGGACACTCAGTGACATATGTCCCTAGTGGGAGATAAGGGACGAGAGGAGAATCATTGCCATGTACCCAGTGGGGGACACTCAGTGACACATGTCCCTAGTGGGAGACAGGGAGGAGAGGAGTGTCTCTGCCATGTACCCAGTGGGGGACGCTCAGTGGCTTATGTACCCAGTAGGGGACGGGGGAGGAGAGGAGGATCTCTGCCATGTACCCAGTGGGGGACGCTCAGTGGCTTATGTACCCAATGGGGGATAAGGGAGGAGAGGAGAATCACTGCCATGTACCCAGTGGGGGACACTCAGTGACACATGTCCGTAGTGGGAGACAGGGAGGAGAGGAGTGTCTCTGCCATGTACCCAGTGGGGGACGCTCAGTGGCTTATGTACCCAGTGGGAGACGGGGGACTAGAGGAGGATCTCTGCCATGTACGCAGTGGGGGACACTCAGTGACACATGTCCCTAGTGGGGGATAAGAGAGGAGAGGAGAATCATTGCCATGTACCCAGTGGGGGACACTCAGTGACACATGTCCCTAGTGGGAGACAGGGAGGAGAGGAGTGTCTCTGCCATGTACCCAGTGGGGGACGGTCAGTGGCTTATGTACCAGTGGGGGACGGGGGAGGAGAGCAGAATATCTGCCATGTACCCAGTGGGGGACGCTCAGTGGCTTATGTACCCAATGGGGGATAAGGGAGGAGAGGAGAATCATTGCCATGTACCCAGTGGGGGACACTCAGTGACACATGTCCCTAGTGGGAGACAGGGAGGAGAGGAGTGTCTCTGTCATGTACCCAGTGGGGGACGCTCAGTGGCTTATGTACCCAGTGGGGGACGGGGGAGGAGAGGAGGATCTCTGCCATGTACCCAGTGGGGGACGCTCGGTGGCTTATGTACCCAATGGGGGATAAGGGAGGAGAGGAGAATCACTGCCATGTACCCAGTGGGGGACACTCAGTGACACATGTCCCTAGTGGGAGACAGGGAGGAGAGGAGTGTCTCTACCATGTACCCAGTGGGGGACGCTCAGTGGCTTATGTACCCAGTGGGGGACGGGGGAGGAGAGGAGGATGTCTGCCATGTACGCAGTGGGGGACGCTCAGTGACACATGTCCCTAGTGGGGGATAAGGGAGGAGAGGAGAATCATTGCCATGTACCCAGTGGGGGACACTCAGTGACACATGTCCCTAGTGGGAGACAGGGAGGAGAGGAGTGTCTCTGCCATGTACCCAGTGGGGGACGCTCAGTGGCTTATGTACCAGTGGGGGACAGGGGAGGAGAGGAGAATCTCTGCCATGTACCTAGTGGGGGACGCTCAGTGGCTTATGTACCCAATGGGGGATAAGGGAGGAGAGGAGAATCACTGCCATGTACCCAGTGGGGGACACTGAGTGACACATGTCCCTAGTGGGAGACAGGGAGGAGAGGAGTGTCTCTGCCATGTACCCCGTGGTTGACGCTCAGTGGCTTATGTACCAAGTGGGGGACGGGGGAGGAGAGGAGGATCTCTGCCATGTACCCAGTGGGGGACGTTCAGTGGCTTATGTACCCAATGGGGGATAAGGGAGGAGAGGAAAATCACTGCCATGTACCCAGTGGGGGACACTCAGTGACACATGTCCCTAGTGGCAGACAGGGAGGAGAGGAGTGTCTCTGCCATGTACCCAGTGGGGGACGCTCAGTGGCTTATGTACCCAGTGGGGGACGGGGGAGGAGAGGAGGATCTCTGCCATGTACCCAGTGGGGGACGCTCAGTGGCTTATGTACCCAATGGGGAATAAGGGAGGAGAGGAGAATCATTGCCATGTACCCAGTGGGGGACACTCAGTGACACATGTCCCTAATGGGAGACAGGGAGGAGAGGAGTGTCTCTGCCATGTACCCAGTCTTGGACGCTCAGTGGCTTATGTACCCACTGGATGATAAGGGAGGAGAGGAGAATCACTGCCATGTACCCAGTGGGGGACACTCAGTGACACATGTCCCTAGTGGGAGACAGGGAGGAGAGGAGTGTCTCTGCTATGTACCCAGTGGGGGACGCTCAGTGGCTTATGTACCCAGTGGGGGACGGGGGAGGAGAGGAGGATCTCTGCCATGTACGCAGTGGGGGACACTCAGTGACACATGTCCCTAGTGGGGGATAAGGGAGGAGAGGAGAATCATTGCCATGTACCCAGTGGGGTACACTCAATGACAAATGTCACTAGTGGGAGACAGGGAGGAGAGGAGTGTCTCTGCCATGTACCCAGTGGGGGACGCTCAGTGGCTTATGTACCCAGTGGGGGACGGGGAAGGAGAGGAGGATCTCTGCCATGTACCCAGTGGGGGACGCTCAGTGGCTTATGTACTCAACGGGGGATAAGGGAGGAGAGGAGAATCACTGCCATGTACCCAGTGGGGGACACTCAGTGACACATGTCCCTAGTGGGACAGAGGGAGGAGAGGAGTGTCTCTGCCATGTACCCAGTGGGGGACGCTCAGTGGCTTATGTACGCAGTGGGGGACGGGGGAGGAGAGGAGGATCTCTGCCATGTACCCAGTGGGGGACACTCAGTGGCTTATGTACCCAGTGGGGGATAAGGGAGGAGAGGAGAATCACTGCCATGTACCCAGTGGGGGACACTCAGTGACACATGTCCCTAGTGGGAGACAGGGAGGAGAGGAGTGTCTCTGCCATGTACCCAGTGGGGGACGCTCAGTGGCTTATGTACCCAGTGGGGGACGGGGGAGGAGAGGAAGATCTCTGCCATGTACGCAGTGGGGGACACTCAGTGACACATGTCCCTAGTGGGGGATAAGGGAGGAGAGGAGAATCATTGCCATGTACCCAGTGGGGGACACTCAGTGACACATGTCCCTAGTGGGAGACAGGGAGGAGAGGAGTGTCTCTGCCATGTACCCAGTGGGGGACGCTCAGTGGCTTATGTACCAGTGGGGGACGGTGGAGGAGAGAAGGATCTCTGCCATGTACCCAGTGGGGGACGCTCGGTGGCTTATGTACCCAATGGGGGATTAGGGAGGAGAGGAGAATCACTGCCATGTACCCAGTGGGGGACACTCAGTGACACATGTCCCTAGTGGGAGACAGGGAGGAGAGGAGTGTCTCTACCATGTACCCAGTGGGGGACGCTCAGTGGCTTATGTACCCAGTGGGGGACGGGGGAGGAGAGGAGGATCTCTGCCATGTACCCAGTGGGGGACGCTCAGTGGCTTATGTACCCAATGGGGAATAAGGGAAGAGAGGAGAATCATTGCCATGTACCCAGTGGGGGATACTCAGTGACACATGTCCCTAATGGGAGACAGGGAGGAGAGGAGTGTCTCTGCCATGTACCCAGTGGGGGACGCTCAGTGGCTTATGTACCCAGTGGGGGACGGGGGAGGAGAGGAGGATCACTGCCATGCACCCAGTGGGGGACATTCAGTGACACAAGTCCCTAGTGGGAGACAGGGAGGAGAGGAGTGTCTCTGCCATGTACCCAGTGGGGGACGCTCAGTGGCTTATATACCCAGTGGGGGACGAGGGAGGAGAGGAGGATCTCTGCCATGTACCCAGTGGGGGACGCTCAGTGGCTTATGTACCCAATGGGGGATAAGGGAGGAGAGGAGAATCACTGCCATGTACCCAGTGGGGGACACTCAGTGACACATGTCCCTAGTGGGAGACAGGGAGGAGAGGAGTGTCTCTGCCATGTACCCAGTGGGGGACGCTCAGTGGCTTATGTACCCAGTGGGGGACGGGGGACTAGAGGAGGATCTCTGCCATGTACGCAGTGGGGGACACTCAGTGACACATGTCCCTAGTGGGGGATAAGGGAGGAGAGGAGAATCATTGCCATGTACCCAGTGGGGGACATTCAGTGACACATGTCCCTAGTGGGAGACAGGGAGGAGAGGAGTGTCTCTGCCATGTACCTAGTGGGGGACGCTCAGTGGCTTATGTACCCAGTGGGGGACGCGGGAGGAGAGGAGGATCTCTGCCATGTACCCAGTGGGGGACGCTCAGTGGCTTATGTACCCAATGGGGGATAAGGGAGGAGAGGAGAATCACTGCCATGTACCCAGTGGGGGACACTCAGTGACACATGTCCCTAGTGGGAGACAGGGAGGAGAGGAGTGTCTCTGCCATGTACCCAGTGGGGGACGCTCAGTGGCTTATGTACCCAGTGGGGGACGGGGGAGGAGAGCAGGATCTCTGCCATGTACCCAGTGGGGGACGCTCAGTGGCTTATGTACCCAATGGGGGATAAGGGAGGAGAGGAGAATCACTGCCATGTACCCAGTGGGGGACACTCAGTGACACATGTCCCTAGTGGGAGACAGGGAGGAGAGGAGTGTCTCTGCCATGTACCCAGTGGGGGACGCTCAGTGGCTTATGTACCCAGTGGGGGACGGGGGAGGAGAGCAGGATCTCTGCCATGTACCCAGTGGGGGACGCTCAGTGGCTTATGTACCCAATGGGGGATAAGGGAGGAGAGGAGAATCACTGCCATGTACCCAGTGGGGGACACTCAGTGACACATGTCCCTAGTGGGAGACAGGGAGGAGAGGAGTGTCTCTGCCATGTACCCAGTGGGCGACGCTCAGTGGCTTATGTACCCAGTGGGGGATAAGGGAGGAGAGGAGAATCACTGCCATGTACCCAGTGGGGGACACTCAGTGACACATGTCCCTAGTGGGAGACAGGGAGGAGAGGAGTGTCTCTGCCATGTACCCAGTGGGGGACACTCAGTGACACATGTCCCTAGTGGGAGACAGGGAGGAGAGGAGTGACTCTGCCATGTACCCAGTGGGGGACGCTCAGTGGCTTATGTACCCAGTGGGGGACGGGGGAGGAGAGGAGGATCACTGCCATACACCCAGTGGGGGACATTCAGTGACACATGTCCCTAGTGGGAGACAGGGAGGAGAGGAGTGTTTCTGCCATGTACCCAGGGGGGGACGCTCAGTGGCTTATGTACCCACTGGATGATAAGGGAGGAGAGGAGAATCACTGCCATGCACCCAGTGGGGGACGCTCAGTGACACATGTCCCTAGTGGGAGACAGGGAGGAGAGGAGTGCCTCTGCCATGTACCCAGTGGGGGACGCTCAGTGGCTTATGTACCCAATGGGGGATAAGGGAGGAGAGGAGAATCACTGCCATGTACCCAGTGGGGGACACTCAGTGACACATGTCCCTAGTGGGAGACAGGGAGGAGAGGAGTGTCTCTGCCATGTACCCAGTGGGGGACGCTCAGTGGCTTATGTACCCAGTGGGGGACGGGGGAGGAGAGCAGGATCTCTGCCATGTACCCAGTGGGGGACGCTCAGTGGCTTATGTACCCAATGGGGGATAAGGGAGGAGAGGAGAATCATTGCCATGTACCCAGTGGGGGACACTCAGTGACACATGTCCCTAATGGGAGACAGGGAGGAGAGGAGTGTCTCTGCCATGTACCCAGTGGGGGACGCTCAGTGGCTTATGTACCCAGTGGGGGACGGGGGAGGAGAGGAGGATCACTGCCATGCACCCAGTGGGGGACATTCAGTGACACATGTCCCTAGTGGGAGACAGGGAGGAGAGGAGTGTCTCTGCCATGTACCCAGGGGGGGACGCTCAGTGGCTTATGTACCCACTGGATGATAAGGGAGGAGAGGAGAATCACTGCCATGCACCCAGTGGGGGACGCTCAGTGACACATGTCCCTAGTGGGAGACAGGGAGGAGAGGAGTGCCTCTGCCATGTACCCAGTGGGGGACGCTCAGTGGCTTATGTACTCAGTGGGGGATAAGGGAGGAGAGGAGAATCACTGCCATGTACCCAGTGGGGGACACTCAGTGACACATGTCCCTAGTGGGAGACAGGGAGGAGAGGAGTGTCTCTGCCATGTACCCAGTCTTGGACGCTCAGTGGCTTATGTGCCCACTGGATGATAAGGGAGGAGAGGAGAATCACTGCCATGTACCCAGTGGGGGACGCTCAGTGGCTTACGTACCCAATGGGGGATAAGGGAGGAGAGGAGAATCACTGCCATGTACCCAGTGGGGGACACTCAGTGACACATGTCCCTAGTGGGAGACAGGGAGGAGAGGAGTGTCTCTGCCATGTACCCAGTGGGGGACGCTCAGTGGCTTATGTACCCAGTGGGGGATAAGGGAGGAGAGGAGAATCACTGCCATGTACCCAGTGGGGGACACTCAGTGACACATGTCCCTAGTGGGAGACAGGGAGGAGAGGAGTGTCTCTGCCATGTACCCAGTGGGGGACACTCAGTGACACATGTCCCTAGTGGGAGACAGGGAGGAGAGGAGTGACTCTGCCATGTACCCAGTGGGGGACGCTCAGTGGCTTATGTACCCAGTGGGGGACGGGGGAGGAGAGGAGGATCACTGCCATACACCCAGTGGGGGACATTCAGTGACACATGTCCCTAGTGGGAGACAGGGAGGAGAGGAGTATTTCTGCCATGTACCCAGGGGGGGACGCTCAGTGGCTTATGTACCCACTGGATGATAAGGGAGGAGAGGAGAATCACTGCCATGCACCCAGTGGGGGACGCTCAGTGACACATGTCCCTAGTGGGAGACAGGGAGGAGAGGAGTGCCTTTGCCATGTACCCAGTGGGGGACGCTCAGTGGCTTATGTACCCAATGGGGGATAAGGGAGGAGAGGAGAATCACTGCCATGTACCCAGTGGGGGACACTCAGTGACACATGTCCCTAGTGGGAGACAGGGAGGAGAGGAGTGTCTCTGCCATGTACCCAATGGGGGACGCTCAGTGGCTTATGTACCCAGTGGGGGACGGGGGAGGAGAGCAGGATCTCTGCCATGTACCCAGTGGGGGACGCTCAGTGTCTTATGTACCCAATGGGGGATAAGGGAGGAGAGGAGAATCATTGCCATGTACCCAGTGCCGGACACTCAGTGACACATGTCCCTAATGGGAGACAGGGAGGAGAGGAGTGTCTCTGCCATGTACCCAGTGGGGGACGCTCAGTGGCTTATGTACCCAGTGGGGGACGGGGGAGGAGAGGAGGATCACTGCCATACACCCAGTGGGGGACATTCAGTGACACATGTCCCTAGTGGGAGACAGGGAGGAGAGGAGTGTTTCTGCCATGTACCCAGGGGGGGACGCTCAGTGGCTTATGTACCCACTGGATGATAAGGGAGGAGAGGAGAATCACTGCCATGCACCCAGTGGGGGACGCTCAGTGACACATGTCCCTAGTGGGAGACAGGGAGGAGAGGAGTGCCTCTGCCATGTACCCAGTGGGGGACGCTCAGTGGCTTATGTACCCAATGGGGGATAAGGGAGGAGAGGAGAATCACTGCCATGTACCCAGTGGGGGACACTCAGTGACACATGTCCCTAGTGGGAGACAGGGAGGAGAGGAGTGTCTCTGCCATGTACCCAGTGGGGGACGCTCAGTGGCTTATGTACCCAGTGGGGGACAGGGGAGGAGAGCAGGATCTCTGCCATGTACCCAGTGGGGGACGCTCAGTGGCTTATGTACCCAATGGGGGATAAGGGAGGAGAGGAGAATCACTGCCATGTACCCAGTGGGGGACACTCAGTGACACATGTCCCTAGTGGGAGACAGGGAGGAGAGGAGTGTCTCTGCCATGTACCCAGTGGGGGACGTTCAGTGGCTTATGTACCCAGTGGGGGATAAGGGAGGAGAGGAGAATCACTGCCATGTACACAGTGGAGGACACTCAGTGACACATGTCCCTAGTGGGAGACAGGGAGGAGAGGAGTGTCTCTGCCATGTACCCAGTGGGGGACGCTCAGTGGCTTATGTACCCAGTGGGGGATGGGGGAGGAGAGGAGGATCTCTGCCATGTACCCAGTGGGGGACGCTCAGTGGCTTATGTACCCAATGGGGGATAAGGGAGGAGAGGAGAATCATTGCCATGTACCCAGTGGGGGACACTCAGTGACACATGTCCCTAATGGGAGACAGGGAGGAGAGGAGTGTCTCTGCCATGTACCCAGTGGGGGACGCTCAGTGGCTTATGTACCCAGTGGGGGACGGGGGAGGAGAGGAGGAGCACTGCCATGCACCCAGTGGGGGACATTCAGTGACACATGTCCCTAGTGGGAGACAGGGAGGAGAGGAGTGTCTCTGCCATGTACCCAGGGGGGGACGCTCAGTGGCTTATGTACCCACTGGATGATAAGGGAGGAGAGGAGAATCACTGCCATGCACCCAGTGGGGGACGCTCAGTGACACATGTCCCTAGTGGGAGACAGGGAGGAGAGGAGTGCCTCTGCCATGTACCCAGTGGGGGACGCTCAGTGGCTTATGTACTCAGTGGGGGATAAGGGAGGAGAGGAGAATTACTGCCATGTACCCAGTGGGGGACGCTCAGTGGCTTATGTACCCAATGGGGGATAAGGGAGGAGAGGAGAATCACTGCCATGTACCCAGTGGGGGACGCTCAGTGACACATGTCCCTAGTGGGAGACAGGGAGGAGAGGAGTGTCTCTGCCATGTACGCAGTGGGGGACACTCAGTGACACATGTCCCTAGTGGGGGATAAGGGAGGAGAGGAGAATCATTGCCATGTACCCAGTGGGGGACACTCAGGGACACATGTCCCTAGTGGGAGACAGGGAGGAGAGGAGTATCTCTGCCATGTACCCAGTGGGGGACGCTCAGTGGCTTATGTACCCAGTTTGGGACGGGGGAGGAGAGGAGGATCTCTGCCATGTACCCAGTGGGGGACGCTCAGTGGCTTATGTACCCAATGGGGGATAAGGGAGGAGTGGATAATCACTGCCATGTACCCAGTGGGGGACACTCAGTGACACATGTCCCTAGTGGGAGACAGGGAGGAGAGGAGTGTCTCTGCCATGTACCCAGTGGGGGACGCTCAGTGGCTTATGTACCCAGTGGGGGATGGGGGAGGAGAGCAGGATCTCTGCCATGAACCCAGTGGGGGACGCTCAGTGGCTTATGTACCCAATGGGGGATAAGGGAGGAGAGGAGAATCACTGCCATGTACCCAGTGGGGGACGCTCAGTGACACATGTCCCTAGTGGGAGACAGGGAGGAGAGGAGTGTCTCTGCCATGTACACAGTGGGGGACACTCAGTGACACATGTCCCTAGTGGGGGATAAGGGAGGAGAGGAGAATCATTGCCATGTACCCAGTGGGGGACACTCAGTGACACATGTCCCTAGTGGGAGACAGGGAGGAGAGGAGTGTCTCTGCCATGTACCCAGTGGGGGACGCTCCGTGGCTTATGTACCCAGTGGGGGACGGGGGAGGAGAGGAGGATCTCTGCCATGTACCCAGTGGGGGACGCTCAGTGGCTTATGTACCCAATGGGGGATAAGGGAGGAGAGGATAATCACTGCCATGTACCCAGTGGGGGACACTCAGTGACACATGTCCCTAGTGGGAGACAGGGAGGAGAGGAGTGTCTCTGCCATGTACCCAGTGGGGGACGCTCAGTGGCTTATGTACCCAGTGGGGGACGGGGGAGGAGAGGAGGATCTCTGCCATGTACCCAGTGGGGGACGCTCAGTGGCTTATGTACCCAATGGGGGATAAGGGAGGAGAGGAGAATCACTGCCATGTACCCAGTGGGGGTCGCTCAGTGACACATGTCCCTAGTGGGAGACAGGGAGGAGAGGAGTGTCTCTGCCATGTACGCAGTGGGGGACATTCAGTGACACATGTCCCTAGTGGGGGATAAGGGTGGAGAGGAGAATCATTGCCATGTACCCAGTGGGGGACACTCAGTGACACATGTCCCTAGTGGGAGACAGGGAGGAGAGGAGTATCTCTGCCATGTACCCAGTGGGGGACGCTCAGTGGCTTATGTACCCAGTTTGGGACGGGGGAGGAGAGGAGGATCTCTGCCATGTACCCAGTGGGGGACGCTCAGTGGCTTATGTACCCAATGGGGGATAAGGGAGGAGAGGAGAATCACTGCCATGTACCCAGTGGGGGACACTCAGTGACACATGTCCCTAGTAGGAGACAGGGAGGAGAGGAGTGTCTCTGCCATGTACCCAGTGGGGGACGCTCAGTGGCTTATGTACCCAGTGGGGGACGGGGGAGGAGAGGAGGATCTCTGCCATGTACCCAGTGGGGGACGCTCAGTGGCTTATGTCCCTAGTGGGAGACAGGGAGGAGAGGAGTGTCTCTGCCATGTACCCAGTGGGGGACGCTCCGTGGCTTATGTACCCAGTGGGGGACGGGGGAGGAGAGGAGGATCTCTGCCATGTACCCAGTGGGGGACGCTCAGTGGCTTATGTACCCAATGGGGGATAAGGGAGGAGAGGATAATCACTGCCATGTACCCAGTGGGGGACACTCAGTGACACATGTCCCTAGTGGGAGACACGGAGGAGAGGAGTATCTCTGCCATGTACCCAGTGGGGGACTCTCAGTGGCTTATGTACCCAGTGGGGGACGGGGGAGGAGAGGAGGATCTCTGCCATGTATGCAGTGGGGGACACTCAGTGACACATGTCCCTAGTGGGGAATAAGGGAGGAGAGGAGAATCACTGCCATGTACCCAGTGGGGGACACTCAGTGACACATGTCCCTAGTGGGAGACAGGGAGGAGAGGAGTGTCTCTGCCATGTACCCAGTGCTGGACGCTCAGTGGCTTATGTACCCAGTCTGGGACGGGGGAGGAGAAAAGGATCTCTGCCATGTACCCAGTGGGGGACGCTCCGTGGCTTATGTACACAGTGGGGGACGCTCAGTGGCTTATGTACCCAATGGGGGATAAGGGAGGAGAGGAGAATCACTGCCATGTACCCAGTGGGGGACACTCAGTGACACATGTCCCTAGTAGGAGACAGGGAGGAGAGGAGTGTCTCTGCCATGTACCCAGTGGGGGACGCTCAGTGGCTTATGTACCCAGTGGGGGACGGGGGAGGAGAGGAGGATCTCTGCCATGTACCCAGTGGGGGACGCTCAGTGGCTTATGTACCCAATGGGGGATAAGGGACGAGAGGAGAATCACTGCCATGTACCCAGTGGGGGACGCTCAGTGACACATGTCCCTAGTGGGAGACAGGGAGGAGAGGAGTGTCTCTGCCATGTACGCAGTGGGGGACACTCAGTGACACATATCCCTAGTGGGGGATAAGGGAGGAGAGGAGAATCATTGCCATGTACCCAGTGGGGGACACTCAGTGACACATGTCCCTAGTGGGAGACAGGGAGAAGAGGATCTCTGCCATGTACCCAGTGGGGGACGCTCAGTGGCTTATGTACCCAATGGGGGATAAGGGAGGAGAGGAGAATCACTGCCATGTACCCAGTGGGGGACACTCAGTGACACATGTCCCTAGTAGGAGACAGGGAGGAGAGGAGTGTCTCTGCCATGTACCCAGTGGGGGACGCTCAGTGGCTTATGTACCCAGTGGGGGACGGGGGAGGAGAGGAGGATCTCTGCCATGTACCCAGTGGGGGACGCTCAGTGGCTTATGTACCCAATGGGGGATAAGGGACGAGAGGAGAATCACTGCCATGTACCCAGTGGGGGACGCTCAGTGACACATGTCCCTAGTGGGAGACAGGGAGGAGAGGAGTGTCTCTGCCATGTACGCAGTGGGGGACACTCAGTGACACATATCCCTAGTGGGGGATAAGGGAGGAGAGGAGAATCATTGCCATGTACCCAGTGGGGGACACTCAGTGACACATGTCCCTAGTGGGAGACAGGGAGGAGAGGAGTATCTCTGCCATGTACCCAGTGGGGGACGCTCAGTGGCTTATGTACCCAGTTTGGGACGGGGGAGGAGAAGAGGATCTCTGCCATGTACCCAGTGGGGGACGCTCAGTGGCTTATGTACCCAATGGGGGATAAGGGAGGAGAGGAGAATCACTGCCATGTACCCAGTGGGGGACACTCAGTGACACATGTCCCTAGTGGGAGACAGGGAGGAGAGGAGTGTCTCTGCCATGTACCCAGTGCTGGACGCTCAGTGGCTTATGTACCCAGTCTGGGACGGGGGAGGAGAAAAGGATCTCTGCCATGTACCCAGTGGGGGACGCTCCGTGGCTTATGTACCCAGTGGGGGACGGGGGAGGAGAGGAGGATCTCTGCCATGTAACCAGTGGGGGACGCTCAGTGGCTTATGTACCCAATGGGGGATAAGGGAGGAGAGGAGAATCACTGCCATGTACCCAGTGGGGGACGCTCAGTGACACATGTCCCTAGTGGGGGATAAGGGAGGAGAGGAGAATCATTGCCATGTACCCAGTGGGGGACACTCAGTGACACATGTCCCTAGTGGGAGACAGGGAGGAGAGGAGTGTCTCTGCCATGTACGCAGTGGGGGACACTCAGTGACACATGTCCCTAGTGGGGGATAAGGGAGGAGAGGAGAATCATTGCCATGTACCCAGTGGGGGACACTCAGTGACACATGTCCCTAGTGGAAGACAGGGAAGAGAGGTGTGTCTCTGCCATGTACCCAGTGGGGGACGCTCAGTGGCTTATGTACCCAATGGGGGATAAGGGAGGAGAGGAGAATCACTGCCATGTACCCAGTGGGGGACACTCAGTGACACATGTCCCTAGTGGGAGACAGGGAGGAGAGGAGTGTCTCTGCCATATACCCAGTGCTGGACGCTCAGTGGCTTATGTACCCAGTGGGGGACGGGGGAGGAGAGGAGGATCTCTGCCATGTACCCAGTGGGGGATGCTCAGTGGCTTATGTACCCAATGGGGGATAAGGGAGGAGAGGAGAATCATTGCCATGTACCCAGTGTGGGACACTCAGTGACACATGTCCTAGTGGGAGACAGGGAGGAGAAGAGTGTCTCTGCTATGTACCCAGTGGGGGACGCTCAGTGGCTTATGTACCCAGTGGGGGATAAGGGAGGAGAGGAGAATCACTGCCATGCACCCAGTGGGGGACACTCAGTGACACATGTCCCTACTGCTAGACAGGGAGGAGAGGAGTGTCTCTGCCATATACCCAGTGGGGGACGCTCAGTGGCTTATGTACCCAGTGGGGGACGGGGGAGGAGAGGAGGATCTCTGCCATGTACGCAGTGGGGGACACTCAGTGACACATGTCCCTAGTGGGGGATAAGGGAGGAGAGGAGAATCATTGCCATGTACCCAGTGGGGGACACTCAGTGACACATGTCCCTAGTGGGAGAAAGGGAGGAGAGGAGTGTCTCTGCCATGTACCCAGTGGGGGACGCTCAGTGGCTTATGTACCCAGTGGGGGACGGGGGAGGAGAGGAGGATCTCTGCCATGTACCCAGTGGGGGACGCTCAGTGGCTTATGTAACCAATGGGGGATAAGGGAGGAGAGGAGAATCACTGGCATGTACCCAGTGGGGGACACTCAGTGGCTTATGTACCCAGTGGGGGACGGGAGAGGAGAGGAGGATCCCTGCCATGTACCCAGTGGGGGACACTCCGTGACACATGTCCCTAGTGGGGGATAAGGGAGGAGAGGAGAATCATTGCCATGTACCCAGTGGGGGACACTCAGTGACACATGTCCCTAGTGGGAGACAGGGAGGAGAGGAGTGTCTCTGCCATGTACCCAGTGGGGGACGCTCAGTGGCTTATGTACGCAGTGGGGGACGGGGGAGGAGAGGAGGATCTCTGCCATGTACGCAGTGGGGGACACTCAGTGACACATGTCCCTAGTGGGGGATAAGGGAGGAGAGGAGAATCATTGCCATGTACCCAGTGGGGGACACTCAGTGACACATGTCCCTAGTGGAAGACAGGGAGGAAAGGAGTGTCTCTGCCATGTACCCAGTGGGGGACGCTCAGTGGCTTATGTACCCAGTGGGGGACGGGGGAGGAGAGGAGGATCTCTGCCATGTACCCAGTGGGGGATGCTCAGTGGCTTATGTACCCAATGGGGGATAAGGGAGGAGAGGAGAATCATTGCCATGTACCCAGTGTGGGACACTCAGTGACACATGTCCTAGTGGGAGACAGGGAGGAGAAGAGTGTCTCTGCCATGTACCCAGTGGGGGACGCTCAGTGGCTTATGTACCCAGTGGGGGATAAGGGAGGAGAGGAGAATCACTGCCATGCACCCAGTGGGGGACACTCAGTGACACATGTCCCTAGTGCTAGACAGGGAGGAGAGGAGTGTCTCTGCCATATACCCAGTGGGGGACGCTCAGTGGCTTATGTACCCAGTGGGGGACGGGGGAGGAGAGGAGGATCTCTGCCATGTACGCAGTGGGGGACACTCAGTGACACATGTCCCTAGTGGGGGATAAGGGAGTAGAGGAGAATCATTGCCATGTACCCAGTGGGGGACACTCAGTGACACATGTCCCTAGTGGGAGAAAGGGAGGAGAGGAGTGTCTCTGCCATGTACCCAGTGGGGGACGCTCAGTGGCTTATGTACCCAGTGGGGGACGGGGGAGGAGAGGAGGATCTCTGCCATGTACCCAGTGGGGGACGCTCAGTGGCTTATGTAACCAATGGGGGATAAGGGAGGAGAGGAGAATCACTGGCATGTACCCAGTGGGGGACACTCAGTGGCTTATGTACCCAGTGGGGGACGGGAGAGGAGAGGAGGATCCCTGCCATGTACCCAGTGGGGGACACTCCGTGACACATGTCCCTAGTGGGGGATAAGGGAGGAGAGGAGAATCATTGCCATGTACCCAGTGGGGGACACTCAGTGACACATGTCCCTAGTGGGAGACAGGGAGGAGAGGAGTGTCTCTGCCATGTACCCAGTGGGGGACGCTCAGTGGCTTATGTATGCAGTGGGGGACGGGGGAGGAGAGAAGGATCTCTGCCATGTACGCAGTGGGGGACACTCAGTGACACATGTCCCTAGTGGGGGATAAGGGAGGAGAGGAGAATCATTGCCATGTACCCAGTGGGGGACACTCAGTGACACATGTCCCTAGTGGGAGACAGGGAGGAGAGGAGTGTCTCTGCCATGTACCCAGTGGGGGACGCTCAGTGGCTTATGTACCCAGTGGGGGATGGGGGGCGGAGAGGGGGACCAAATCTGTTACTATCTTTTCTGAATCAATAGTTTGTGTTCCTTAATGTTATACTCGTATTGTGTGATAAATAAAAGCTGACATTTCATTGATTCTATTTTTTTCTCTTTGAGGCGTCTCCCATTACGGACATAACGTGGTGGGGGACGTCCCCCGTTACGTACATACCATCCCCCATCACTCGCACTCACTTCAGCGCTGAGGGTGCCCCTCGAGTAGGGTCGACGGGAACCAGACTATATAACCAGGAAGAGGAGTGAAGGATTATACAAGTTATCGTTAGCATTACGGGTTCATAATGGCATCAAGAAAGGTAAATATATGTTAACACGTAGCTGGATTTGTATACTGGTTTAGCGCTAGTGAATATAAATGCCTTTTTGTGATGGTCAGAAACACTTGATTTGGGCGATAATAGGGTTAAAATCAATGCCCACCTTTCATTACAACTAAAACAGTTTGGAATATTGAACGTTATCTATTAATTACATTACATTGTGGTTAGTGTTTTTCCATTTAACTATCAGTTATCAGTGGTACAACACAGCTTGCCTAGCAGTTGTGGTCTAGGCAAAAATTATTAAAAGGAGACCCGCACAGTCGATGAATATGGGTCCATTATAAAACCCGGAATTGGAATTGGAATCGGAATTTTTTCCGGAATAGCACCTCTTACCGCACCTCCATCCTGATTGGCTGTTGGAAGTATGGGGGCGGGGCTTCAATCCTACACATCTTTACATACACCCTGAGTATAGCAGCCTAAGTTAGGGTCATGTTATTTGGAAATTTACATTTTTACATTATTCCATCTAATTTCAGAATAACAAATACACGTTATAAATGATACAGTTTTTACAACAGTCCCTACTTTGAAAGGTAGTCTGTCCTTTAACAATGAAATATTGAAATTATATCCACTATAATATATATTGGAATTTTTTCCGGAATAGCACCTCTTACCGCACCTCCATCCTGATTGGCTCTTAATAGTGTGGGGCGGGGCTTAAGTCCAACACACCTTTCATAGAACCCCTGACTATAGGGTGACTTAGTATAGCAACCTATTGTAGGGTTATGTAATCTGGAAATTTAGAGTTTTACATTATTCCATCTCATTTCAGAATATCCAATATGTTATCAATGATGTAGTTTTTACACCAATCCCTACTTTGAAATGTAGTTACTCCTTTAAAGTTGGAATATTGGAATTATATCCACTATAATATACATTGGATTTTTTTCCGGAATAGCACCTCTTATACCTCTTTACCGCACCTCCATCCTAATTGGCTCATACACATGTGGATGCAAGAATTAACTCTTTGCAAACCTTTTACACACCTTCACTGACTGATAAGATAATTTATTAATCAGTCTTATAAATGAATCCAGTAGAAGTGCATGTACTGTGAATGGAAAAGCTGTCTAAAGTTCCATAATTTTGATGGTTTACATTGGAACTTCATTAGAACATCTCATCCCTCTGATGGAAATTATTTCTTACACTAATAATATAATGTGGCAGGTATATACATACTTGCATATTATATGTCACTGGAACTTGAACTATTTAATTATCTTCCACTACAACTTACATTGGCTCTTAAAAGAATGGGGGAGGAAAGCTGTGTCTTCTCATGACGTCCATTTTATAAATTATTGCATAGAAATCCAAGAGGAAAGCTGTGTCGTGATATCTTCTCATGAATATTAATGAGTTGGGGGCTATGGCCGTGAGATCTGTAGTTTAAACAATTGGATCTTCGTCTAAACGTCCATTTTATAAAATATTGCAAAGAAATCCAGTAGAAATAGCCACCGCACCCCTTATTTCAACACCGCACCTCGCCGCACCTCACCGCACCCTTTTACTGCACCTCGTATTTCAACACCGCACCTCGACGCACCTGTTTTTGGAATTCCGGAAAATATAATGTACCATGAATATGTGTCTCTGCGCATTTTGTGTTATTATTTATTAGAGAAGCTAATGTCTACTGTTCCAAGCTACAAGCATGGCTGTACAATAAAATCTCAAAAAGAAATTTTAAAAAGATTAAAACAATAAACAGAACACTTTGTGAAAAAAAGATAAACAATGTTTTATAATTGACATAAACTATGTATGCTTCAACTTTAATGGCAATTTAATCACATAAATATTCTCTTAATAAGGGACTCAGGCCTTTTTCCTTTATTTGAGGCTATTTTTGTGATTGAGTCCCAGAAAAATTCTGCGCATACATAGTTTATTTCTACATTATGGACATCCGATTCTGCTTGGTGACGTATATCATTGCACAAAACTCAACACGACACACAATGGAAGGTAGAATATTTATTACCATTTTTTTGGTTTTCGGTAAAAGTCATGCACTTATGCACACCAAATGAAGAGTAAAAGTGACAACAGTAATAAGTTAAACAACTTCGGTACTTACCAAGTTGGGGCACAGTTTTTTTGTTGAAGTTCTGACCCATTAGAAATGATAATAAAATGTTTATTTTTATTACTTTATGTTGGTAAAATAATTTTATAACCTGCGCTTGTGTATATTTTAATAAAAAGAAATCCACAAAACTACATTTAGAACATGCAAAAAAACAAGGTTTTGGTGTCTAAATTGGACCAAGTTATGGTGGGGAGCAGCACAATACAGTATTTTTCTGTCATTAAATCAAAGGTATATTGCTCTTAACTATCTAGAGAACTCACTACAGACAGCTGTGTATTAGAATGCATAAAATGTATGGACATGAACAAAATTGTTTATTGTGACTGCTTAGACTAAAATATTTTAATTTTAAAAAAGTTTCTCTTCATCTGAGTCCTGTAACATGGTACATCCCCCCTTTAACCCTCCTAAATTAACGGTCTTTACTCAAGTCACTCAAGATGAAATCGGTAAAATAATCAGCAAATCACCCACCAAATCATATGCCTGTTTGACCCATTGCCCACATTCCTTATTAAGGAATGCATTGACATCCTTCTACCATCTATAACCAAATTGGTTGATTGTCCGCTCCGGGAGGGACTGGTTCCAGATGGGTTCAAAAAAGCTGTAGTCACTCCACTTATAAAGAAGGCCTCTCTTCCTGTTGAGTATTTGAAAAACTACCGCCCAGTATCTGGACTTAGCTTCATTTCTAAACTGGTGGAACGTGTAGTTGCAGCTTCATTTCTAAACTGGTGGAACGTGTAGTTGCTAAACAGCTGGTTGATCATATTCATCGACATGGCTTGAATAACTCATACCAGTCAGCGTATAAGTCAGGTCACTCAATGGAGACGGCTCTGCTTTCCATCAAAAATGATATTCATTTGTCACTATCTCGGGGTGAAGCTACTGCCTTGGTACTTCTGGATCTCTCGGCCGCCTTTGATACTATTGATCATTCCACTCTCCTCAGCTGTCTTCTGGATTGGTTCAGTGTTGGTGGCTCCGCTCTCAAATGGTTCTCTTTTTATTTGTTCTGGGTCCTCTGTTATTCTCTCTTTACACATCTCCCTTTAGTACACTGATTGGTAAACACAAAGGCGTAAACTTTTATTTCTATGCCGACGATTCACAACTTTTTGTCCATCTGTCACACATGAATGCCTCAGCTGCTTTTGATAAGTTGAACAGATGCCTTCAAGATGTTAAGGAATGGATGTTGGCTAGCAAACTTAAACTTAATCCTGATAAAACTGGGTTCATACTTTTTGGCTCCAAGAAACAGCGAGAAAGGTTAAATGTATGTTTCCCAATCGACATCTTGGGCAACCCCCTTCACCCCACCGAGTCAGTCAGGAACCTGGGTGTGTGGTTTGACTCTAATTTTTCTTTCTCTAAACACGCCCAGAATGTTTGTAAAAGCTGCTTTTTTCAACTGAGGGATTTTAGAAATATTAGACAGTTCTTGACTCAGGATGCAGCTGTGTCGGTTGCCACTGCTCTTGTTAGTAGTCGGTTGGACTACTGTAACTCACTTTTCAGGAGTCTCACCAAATTCAATCTTCATAGATTACAGTCTATCCAAAACAGTGCAGCTAGAATTGTTACAAATTCAAGTAAATATACTCGGATAACTCCGGTACTCTGGAAAATCCATTGGCTCCCTGTTCATTTTCGCTCAGAGTTCAAACTGGCTACCCTGGTGTACAAGTTTATTCATACGGGTTTCCCTAAATATTTTGCTATATCTATCCACATACCACACTACTTACAATACTAGACGTCGTCAGAGTGTTGCCAATTTCCTTAATGTACCAAAATTTCAACCTACAATTCACAAGTCCACTAAGCAGTTTGGCTTCAGTTTTGCCTTTGATGCTCCCACTGTTTGGAATTCACTTCCTGAAGACATTCGTGCATCACCCACTGTTGCCACTTTTAGAAAGAAGCTCAAAACCTATCTCTACGCAAAGGCATATCCCCCTTAGCTGATTTTCTCTTATGGCTTCTACATGGTGCTGACCTATTTCTGTCCCTGGACTTAGAATTTGCATATTGCTATTGTCTTGTTGCGCCTTAGAGTCCACTACTCAGTGGAGATTAAGCACTATAAAAGTTGAATTAGAATAGAATTAAATGTCCATTAGATATACACTAGTGTAGTTGCCCAGTTTACACACAGACTGTCCCAACAGAATTCTGTGACCTCATATTTTCTGCATAAATGAATATTAATGAGTTATACCAGCCCATATGCAAATAAGACATATCCCTGCTTAATATTCTGATGTGCCAAAAGAAATTGACTGAAAAATATATGGGTAAACACATTTTTATGCAAACGATCTGGTATTCCCTGATTCTAGGAAGTGTTCAATTTGTTCTGTAGCTTCCATAATCTAAACAATAGTATTCTGACCCTCTTCCCCATTCAACCATCTTGTTGGGTTGAAGGACAACTTAAAGAATGATGATGAGACAGTCTTTCTGTAGATTTGTCCACTACACTAGTGCGCCACCTAGCAGACAGTTTTAAAATCTACATCCATGACCAATGGCTAGTCACCACAAGTAAATGTCTTGAATTATATCAGTATTTTCTTAATAAAAATGCATTACCTAATTTTGTTATAAAAAACATGCCAAAGCATTAATTTCTGGTACTATATGGGCTATGAGCCCATTAGTATGAAGTTGGTAGCATTTTGAAAATAAATTATTGTAGTTTCTGCTGCTTTTAATTGAGAAATTTTGGTTGTATATTTGCAAAGATATTTAAGAAGTTTTGTTTACACCAGATTAAGTAAGCAGTTAAAAACAAGTTTTAGTTTAAATATTTTTCCTCTGCTATTTCTAGATGGACTTTCATGCTATATGAATGAGTACAGGGGTCGTTCACATACCTTTCCAGAGATATATTTTTTGATATGTATGCCATAACTAGCTTTTCAAATATTTGCAAAAGATGAGTACCTTTCAACAACCATAATTTAAGCAGTTATATTAACAATAGCAAGTTTCTTTGGTAGTAAGTTGTGCAAAATCAAGAATAGTACCAACAGACTTTGCATTTGGTAGATCATTGACGACAAATAATCACATATATTTTTTGGCAAACTGTATTGTCTTATTGTTGTCGAAAAAAAAATGGAAAGATTAACCTAACAGTAACATCACACATGATGTATTGATTCTCTTTCAAACTTTGTTTTTTTTTTGGTTTTTTTAAATGTCATCTGACATGAGCATGTATGCAAGCATGTTGTCACAACATATTTGTTCTATCTTAACATTACTGTTTCATCCACTGGTTAATCAGTTCTAGAACACTTTCTTTTTGTATTTCATCTGCAGTCACTTGGAAGTGAAGAAGATTACTGGGAGGCATCCAGTGCAACTAGCTTCTCAAAAAAGTTGAATATATTTGATGAACATGTGGTAATTATTTCATTATAATTTTTAAATTTGGTATTTTAACTTTAAGCTATTTTGGTATTTTGAAATGATTGTTCATTGTTAAGTTACAGTTATTTTTTAACATTGTCTTACTTAAATTTCTGATATATCTTTCACAGGCCAAATTAAAATTCAGGCAGATTTTAAATTTACCTAGGCAAATTCAAAATTGCGATCTTACCTAGCCGGATAGACAAATTTAAAATGCCCTTAGGTATATTTAAATTCAAATATACAGAATTAAAATTTTTAGTCTGCCTTGGGTTTTTTTAAATTTTGATAAATTATTGTGGTATTTCATTAACACACAGTAAGTTAGCAAATTATTATTATAGCTACATCCTTATTTTTTGGGACATTTTTACTTCATAATTTTAAACATTAATCCATATGTCACAAAGAGTCCAGTTCATGTACTTGTATTAAGTTATATATGTTACCCTTTCATAAAATTGCCCATTTCATGAAATAACCAACTGACATGACCCTTTCATGAAATGGGGCAATGTTTTTCGTCATTTGTTTGCCCATTTTTTGTATATTTTGCAAAAATTGAGTTGCCCATTTCATTATATCAGAAAGACAATATGTGAAACATAAGGTTTGATGCATTGATTTCAAAGGTTTTTTTCTCTTTTACCTAGCCTTTTGAATGTTATATTTAAATGCTACTTACTCATCATTACTCATTCCCAAGTGAAATCGGGACAAGTACTGAGAAAAAGAAAACTGTTAAACCAGTTGATGCAGTCAACTTACTTCAGGAACAAATAATATATAAAAGCATGTTAATTTCACTTTTGAAATTTAAAATCTACCAATATCTGGTGAAATGTCTACTAGATGAACTTGGAAGGTTTCAATCTTGTCCAGACAAAATCAAAATATTAATATCACCTTAGTATGCGAGATTAAAATATTGTCAAATTAATTTGTAAACTTTTAATCTTACCGTGGCAAAATCAAACTTTTAATCCTTTTCTTCTTTCACTTGCACTCTGAAGCTCAAAACACAAAGTCAGCTGACACAAAGCCTGTTCAAAGGCACTGAAACCCAAAATATTTTAGATACAAGTCAATCTGCTAAGATGTAATCATAGTACTTTATGATTTCATCTCTCATCTAATATATTAAAGGTGTACAAACCCTACAAAAGTTTTGGGTTACTATTTTAGAAAGTACTGAAAACCATTTAAATACTTAGAAAAAGAACCAATTTTATAATTGTAGGACGATTGATCAAAAACAATGTAAAATTGTTTATAATAATTGTAAATCACACAAAATGCTGCAAAAGTACCCAGTGAATGCCTGTGGCATGAGAGATGGCCTGTGAGAGATATGTTGGCGTTGAGTCGACACAATCTATTTCAACAAAAACTAAAGTATTTTATATATACATATATTACTTAAAAAAAATATAAGTTTAACACATTAATATTCAGTATATCATTAATCTTGTTTTACAATATAAGACTTCAGATGCAAAGCAGTTATTGAAAGGCCTTGACTTTCAACATATCAAAGATGAAGATGACGATATAATTTCATGGGATGGGACTCCGGTGAATACAAATACAAAACTTGGTGTGTATTTTTTGGGTAATGTTATAAATTGCCGGGCTTTTTCCATCAACTCATAAAGTTAAAAATATATTGTCATGGGTTCGTGTCTTTAGCATCAAAGTACCTACCATAAACCCACAACAGAGATGACTGTCCCATTTAATTGCCTATTAACGTGACATGAAAATGATTGTAGCATTCAGAGCACTTCAGACAAGGTCTCTTCTCTTTTTTTGTGATTCAGTCTATACTCATTGATAGCATATGTTTTCTTTTTTGTGTGTATAATAGTTCTGTTAGATTTTATTTTACGCATCCTTTTTCTCTTGAGAGAGGCTCTAGGCGATTCTGAAGGATCAGTTCTAATTTATTCATCATTAAGCGAGTTAGATTTCTCCATGACATTTTGATACAAACTAAGAGAAAGGACTCTATAAACTCTGGTGCAGCTCAAGTGGATAATATCGTAATTGGTCTTATAGCTCAAGACTTTACAGCCCTGAATTGTAATTAACTTTATAGCCCTGAATTGTAATTAACTTTACAAATTACATTATCAAACGAAACTGTTTTTTTAACTTGGTGAGTTCTTAACTTTAATAAAATGACTCATTTCTGTTTGGTATGTTGATTGATTTATATTGAGCAGAAATATGACCATAATATCTTTGGCATTTGTTTTTCAGAGATTTCAAGCTCCTCTGCCCGCTTCAGACCACACTCCGCACAACCTTCTTCAGGGATAAGACCTCAAACTGCAGGTCTGAGTTCAGTACCCACAAAACCATCTGTAAATAGACCCTCCCACCTCACCTCAGCACAAGGTAATATACATATATAAAATGTTGATTTGTATGAAATACATATTGTAGATTAGAAATTAGTAAAATATGTATATGGATGCTTTCACCTTGTGATCAACCTAGTGTATCTATATTCAGTTTTGAAATTCACGCCACATGTCAGAGAAATTCAGTACCATAAAACCCATCTGTATATAGACCTTTCTACCTTGCCTCAGTCGTAGGTAATTAAGCGTCCCGCAAGGGATTCTTTTCAAATTTGGCAGGTTTAGGCAGTAGCCTTGGGGAATTTTTTTGAATATGCTGCAGTGACATTTCAACCAATCAGAGAGGTCACATGACCAAAAATGTCTTTTTTCGATGGGGAAGCTTGTCCGGATGATAACTTGAAAGGAATTTTATCAATTCACCTGAAACTTGGCAAATACATTCATTCTATTAAAATCTGGAAATCATTAGATTTTGGCATTGATTGGTTAAGAAATGGCAGAGTAATTAATGATTAATTAATCATTATGAATTTTCCAAATAAGGAAAACACAAAAATGCTTATATCTCGAAAACCGTGCTAGATAGAGCGATTTCGACAAAATTTTTGACCCACAGGGTATCTCTGCGGAGTACTTATCCCAATTTTCAAAAAATTTTTGTCTCGCCAAAAATGGCGGCCATTTTGAATTTTCGAATTTTTCGCAAAAATTGCAAACCACAAAAATGCTTATATCTCGAAAACCGTGCTAGATAGAGCGATTTCGATGAAATTTTTGACCCACAGGGTATCTGTGCGGAGTACTTATCCCAATTTTGAAAAAAATTTTATCTCGCCAAAAATGGCAGCCATTTTGAATTTTCAAATTTTTCGCAAAAATTGCAAAACATAAAAATGCTTATATCTCGAAAACCGTACTAGATAGAGCGATTTCGACGAAATTTTTGACCCGCAGCGTATCTCTGCAGAGTAGCCATGTCTATTTCCAAAAAAATTTTGTCTCGGCAAAAATGGCAGCCATTTTGAATTTTTCGCAAAAATTGCAAAACATAAAAATGCTTATATCTCGAAAACCCTGCTAGATAGAGCGATTTCGACGAAATTTTTGTCCCCCGCAGGGTATCTCTGCAGAGTAGTCATGCCTATTTTCAAAAAAAAATTTTCTCTCGCCAAAAATGGCGCCCATTTTGTATTTTCGAATTTTTCGCAAAAATTGCAAAACATAAAAATGCTTATATCTCGAAAACCCTGCTAGATAGAGCGATTTCGACGAAATTTTTGACCCACAGGGTATCTCTGCAGAGTAGCCATGTCTATTTCCAAAAAAATTTTGTCTCGGCAAAAATGGCAGCCATTTCGAATTTTTCGCAAAAATTGCAAAACATAAAAATGCTTATATCTCGAAAACCCTGCTAGATAGAGCGATTTCGACGAAATTTTTGTCCCCCGCAGGGTATCTCTGCTGAGTAGCCATGCCAATTTTCAAAAAAAAATTTCTCGCAAAAAATGGCGGCCATTTTGAATTTTCGAATTTTTCGCAAAATTGCAAAACATAAAAATGCTTATATCTCAAAAACCGTGCTAGATAGAGCGATTTCGATGAAATTTTTGACCCATAGGGTATCTCTGCAGAGTAGCCATGCCAATTTTCAAAAAAAATTTATCTTGCCAAAAATGGCGGCCATTTTGAATTTTCGAATTTTTGGCACAAAAATTGCAAAACACAAAAATGCTAATATTTCGAAAACCGTGCTACATAGAGAGATTTTGACGAAATTTTTGATCTTCAGGGTATCTCTGCAGAGCAGCTATCCCAAAGAGCTTTCACTTGGTGAAGTTTCAGACCCATAGCTAATTGCTCACCTACTCAAAATGAGTAAATGTGAATTACCTCTAAAAGTATTGCAGATGGCCAATTTTTCTCAAATAAATCATTCACCTACTTTTGGGAGAGCTTTCTCTTGGTGAAGTTTCAGACCCGTAGCTAATTACTCACTTACTCAAAATGAGTAAATGCTAATTATCTCAAAAACTATTGCGGATACCCAGTTTTTATCAAATAACTCATTCATGTACTTTTGGGAGAGCTTTCACATGGTGAACTTTCAGACCCGTAGATAATTACTCACCTACTCAAAATGAGTAAATGCTAATTATCTCTTAAAAGTATTGCGGATACCCAATTTTTATCAAATAACTCATTCACCTACTTTTGGGAGAGCTTTCACTCTGTGAAGTTTCAGACCCATAGCTATTTATTCACCTACTCAAAATGAGTAAATGCTAATTATCTGTAAAAGTATTGCGGATACCCAATTTTTATCAAATACTCATTCATCTACTTGTGGGAGAGCTTTCACATGGTGCAGTTTCAGACCCATAGCTATTTACTCACCTACTCAAAATGAGTAAATGCTAATTATCTCTAAAAGTATTGCAGATAGCCAATTTTTCTCAAATAACTCATTCACCTACTTTTGGGAGAGCTTTCACTTGGTGAAGTTTCAGACCCATAGCTAATTATTCACCTACTCAAAATGAGTAAATGCGAATTATCTCTAAAAGTATTGCAGATAGCCAATTTTTCTCAAATAACTCATTCACCTACTTTTGGGAGAGCTTTCACTCTGTGAAGTTTCAGACCCATAGCTATTTATTCACCTACTCAAAATGAGTAAATGCTAATTATCTGCAAAAGTATTGCGGATACCCAATTTTTATGAAATACTCATTCATCTACTTGTGGGAGAGCTTTCACATAGTGAAGTTCCAGACCCATAGCTAATTACTCACCTACTCAAAATGAGTAAACGCGAATTATCTCTAAAAGTATTGCAGATAGCCAATTTTTCTCAAATAACTCATTCACCTACTTTTGGGAGAGCTTTCACTTGGTGAAGTTTGAGACCCGTAGCTAATTATTCACCTACTCAAAATGAGTAAATGTGAATTATCTCTTAATAGTATTGCAGATAGCCAATTTTTCTCAAATAACTCATTCACCTACTTTTGGAAGAGCTTTCACACACGAAAATGAAAAATTGTGAATATCTCGGAAAAGCTATTTCTTCTCCTTTAATGCTCGGCGGGAGATACACACCGCGGCAGTGGTCTTGACAAAAATTTTTGTCTCCCCAAAAATGGTGGCGATTTTGAATTTTCAAAGTTTTTGCAAAACACAAAAATGCTTATATCTCGAAAACCGTGCTATATGGAGTGAACTCAACAAAATTTTTGACCTGCTGGGTATCTCTGCAGAGTAGCCATGCCAATTTTCAAAATATTTTTGTCTCGCCAAATATAGCGGACATTTTTAATTTTTTGCAAAACACAAAAATGCTTATATCTTGAAAACCGTGCTAGATAGAGCAGACTGCGCTGACTTTGGTTGCCACAACAGTATAAGGCTAGAAACGAAGCATTTTCTTAATACTTTAGCACTCACCTTTATATCCTTTTCGGGACGCTTTGTTTTTGCTATGCAAAAACATTATCTTTTTTTTTGCGAGCGATCCTCTAGTTATATATAATATTGGTATTTGTAACATATATACTATACATGATAAAAGATGTTATGGACATACATGTATTTCCAATAGAATCGTCTATTGATTAAAATATTCTGTTAGAGTAATTCAGTACGCTCCAAACTGTGTGTAAATAGACTTCCAATCTTGCCTTGGCACCAGATAATTCTGTCCAGTGTTAACTTGTGTGTAAATTGGGAAACATACCCAAATGGTACATATTGTTTAAATTTTATCATTAGTATAGACAATAAAAATAACATTGAGGCTGTATGATGTGGATGTTCTGTCTTTTGGAGTCATAAAATAAAAAAAAATATATATATATATATATATATAACACGTTGGTTATGTAACCAACCCACCTGATGTGTTCGACGTCCGTTTGTCCGTCCACATTTTCGTTTCCAGCTTCTAACTCAAAAACGCTATAGCAGAACTTAAAAGTGCTTATAACTCGCTTATTATCGATCCTAGAGGTTTGGGATGGTAAACCAACATATAGGAAATCATGGGCTGGGAATCTTCTGGTGTGGTCGGATTTGACCTTGGGATCCTCCTTCAAGGTCAAATGAGGACAGCTAAACTTAAAAGTGCATATAACTCGCTTATTATTGGTCCTAGAGGTTTGGGATGGTAAACCAACATATAGGAAACCATGGGCTGGGAATCTTCTGGTGTGGTCGGATTTGACCTTGGGCCCCTCCTTCAAGGTCAAATGAGGACAGCCAAACTTAAAAGTGCTTATAACTCGCTTATTATTGGTCCTAGATGTTTGGGATGGTAAACCAACGTATAGGAAATCATGCACTGGGAATCTTCTAGTGTGGTCGGATTTGACCTTGGGCCCCTCCTTCAAGGTCAAACGAGGATAGCCAAAGGTTAAAGTGCCTATAACTCGCTTATTATTGGTCCTAGAGGTTTGGGATGGTAAACCAACCTATAGGAAATCATGGGCTGGGAATCTTCTGGTGTGGTCGGATTTGACCTTGGGCCCCTCCTTCAAGGTGAAATGATTACAGCCAAACCTAAAAGTGCTTATAACTCGCTTATTATTGGTCCTAGAGGTTTGGGATGGTAAACCAACCTATAGGAAATCATGGGCTGGGAATCTTCTGGCATGGTCGGATTTGACCTTGGGCCCCTCCTACAAGGTCAAACGAGGATAGCCAAAGGTTAAACTGCCTATAACTCGCTTATTATTGGTCCTAGAGGTTTGGGATGGTAAACCAACCTATAGGAAATCATGGGCTGGGAATCTTTTGGTGTGGTCGGATTTCACCTTAGACCCCTCCTTCCAGGTCAAACAAAGATAGCCAAACTTAAAGTGCTTATAACTCGCGTATTATTGGTCTTGGAGGTTTGGGATGGTAAACCTACATATAGGAAATCATGGGCTGGGATTCTTTTGGTGTGGTCAGATTTGACCTGGGACCCCTCCTTCAAGGTCAATTGAGGATAGCCAAACTTACAATTGCTTAGAACTCGCTTATTATTGGTCCTACAGGTTTGGGATGGTAAACAAGCTACAGGAAATCATGGGCTGGGAATTTTTTTGTGTGGTCGGATTTGACCTTAGACCCCTCCGTCAAGGTCAAACAAGGATAGCCAAACTTAAAAAGTGCCTATGACTCACTTATTATTGGTCCGAGAGGTTTGGGATGGTAAACCATCCTAAATTCTTTGGCTGGGAATCTTTTGGTATGGTCAGATTTGACCTTTGGATCCCTTCTTCATGGTCGAACGAGGATATTGCATTTATAGTATTTCTTTAAATATTTTTAACCTACTTTTTACACTTAAACAATTACCTTGTTACTTTATTTCATAATACCATTTGCAGGGCACAACTTTTTTGTCCCTTTCTTCTGTCAGCTTCGGAATATCTTTCGAACATGCTGTTCAGTTACCATTTACTGTATTTCTGTACAGCCCTTTCCCTGATAATTATGCTTTCCTCTCATTATCACCATCACAAATCAAAAACATTCAGTCAGCTGACACAGTGCCCATTCACGGGCACTCTCCTCTTGTTCATCATAGCTATCTCTTGCTTTCTCCACACACATGCCCTATGGTTTAGTATTTATATTTATGCAGGAAATTATCCAAACAGGAACCAGAATCAAAGTGAACTGACCATCTCAGATGGTAAGTACAGTGTGTAGACTATGTCTTGAGTTCTCTATATAAAAAAGAAATAGAATACTAAGGTTTTCTTGGATAATTGATTTGGGTTGAACATCGGTTTCAACACAACATAAATTGTATGGGTCATATGACAATGGGAAGTGTGCTGTAAGGAGAGATTATTGATTGGTTATGCTGGGACTCAATGTCACTGCCTTTGGATTACACTCAGAAATAAACACAGATCTAGCTCTTTAACCAGCTGAGCTAAAGGGAAATCCCCTCAAGTCTAGGTGTTAACAAACTGATATAAGTGGCAATATTACATACCACCCCATCTCCCCCAGGAAAGACCTGTGCTTGGGTCTTACGCAAATACATTACAACACTTCAACTCACTGTGACAGCTGTGACTGGGGGGCCTTGAAGCATCTCACCTTGTGCTATAATGAGACATTATTGATTGGTTCTTTTTGGTCTAGATCTCACTGCCTTTGGATTACACTCAGAAATAAACACGGGTCTAGCTCTTTAACCAGCTGACCTAAAGGGAACTACCCTGAAGCCCTGGCATTAACAGTTAACAGTAGTTGAAGGGATATAGGGAAGAGGTACATTACTAAATTGTCAATATTCAGCATTGAAAGCCATTAGGCAGTAGCAAGAGGTTATCAACTTTCCCACTTAAATTTGGCCTGGGACTTGAACCTTGGACATGAAGACTGCTAGAATGGCACAGTGGTAACGTGCCTCCCACCTCTGAGATCAGTTTGAATCCCAGCTTGACGCTGGTAGTTTCTTGCTGTTGGTCAGCAGTTTACAATCCAGAACCTTGACCAAGTGTGTATACTGGTTCCCGCTGCTCTTCCAGCTACCCATCACCATATAACCAATAAGGTACAAGACATGATGTAAAACACCAAATAAATTGAGAACCAGGAGATCATGATGTTGGGCATTATACAGCTGAACCCAATTTAACGATGAAGGATACACTTTAAAAATTATGACAAAAGGATGGACATTCCTCATCGGATACAGGCATTATAATCATCAAAACATCCAAATCTGTCCATTTCTCTTCATTCTGTTCTAATTATTTATGTTAATAATCTTAACAAAATTTTCAATGTTCAAGTGTTAAAAAAAAATCACACTTTTTTCTCTCATTTCTGCACTGCAAATAATCCATTTTTCTACTTGTTTACTCTATCACACAACACTATTATAACCTTTATCAGTATTTTGTACATTTGTATCTTGGCCAGCTCGTAAAATACCTAACACCCTAGGGCTGCCATGAATACTAATCCCAATACTCCGGTACCCTTTCACCATTACATTTTACTGGGTATTGTCTTTTGCAAAAAAAACTGCATAATATAGCCATTTTGCACTGAACATTAAACAAGAAATTGGCTCATTCTATGTCAGTGTTTTCAAATGCCAATATTTGAATAGAAAAAAAGTATGTTTTTGTGCTCCTAATAATCTATTTCTATTTAATGAATACCCAGGTACTCATTAACAGCCCTACTTTAACACCTCTTGTATTTTTTCCACGATGGTTCAGCTGTGTCAGCACATAGCCACCCAGTGAGCCAGTCTGAAGTGGCAAAGCTTGAGACAGAGATAAACTCACTGAGAAGACAGCTACATGTAAGCATCTCTCCGTTGTGCTCACTGAATTTCATTAATTAAGCGTCCCGCAAGGGACGCTTGTTTGTGTATGGGAGACCTTCAGGCTCCGCCGGCTCCGCATTTTGTTTTTCTTATAACTCTGTAACCGTTAGGCGGATTCTTTTCAAATTTGGCAGGTTTATGCAGTAGTCTTGGGGAATTTTTTTGAATATGCTGCAGTGACATTTCAACCAATCAGAGAGGTCACATGACCAAAAATGTCTTTTTTTTTATGGGGAAGCTTGTCCGGATGATAACTTGAAAGGGATTTTATCAATTCACCTGAAACTTGGCAAATACATTCATTCTATTAAAATCTGGAAATCATTAGATTTTGGCATTGATTGGATAAGAAATGGCCGAGTAATTAATGATTAATTAATCATTATGAATTTTCCAAATAAGGAAAACACAAAAATGCTTATAACTCAAAAACCGTGCTAGATAGAGTGATTTCGACAAAATTTTTTACCCACAGGGTATCTCTGCAGAGTAGCTATCCCAAAAAATATTGTCTCGCCAAAAATGATGGCCATTTTAAATTTTCAAATTTTTCGCAAAAATTGCAAAACATAAAAATGCTTATATCTCGAAAACCGTGCTAGATAGAGCGTTTTCGACAAAATTTTTGACCCACAGGGTATCTCTGCAGAGTAGCCATGCCAATGTTCAAAAAAATTTTGACTCACCAAAATAACGGCCATTTTGAATTTTCAAATTTTACGCAAAAATTGCAAAACACAAAAATGCTAATATCTCGAAAACTGTGCTAGATGGCGAATTATCTCTTAAAAGTATTTCAGATAGCCATTTTTTATTCTCAAATAATTCATTCACCTACTTTTGGAAGAGCTTTCACATGGTGAAGTTTCAGACCCATAGCTAATTACTCACCTACTCAAAATGAGTAAATGCGATTTATCTCTAAAAGTATTGCAGATAGCCAATTTTTCTCAAATAACTCATTCACCTACTTTTGGGAGAGCTTTCACTTGGTGAAGTTTCAGACCCGTAGCTAATTATTCACCTACTCAAAATGAGTAAATGCTAATTATCTGTAAAAGTATTGCGGATACCCAATTTTTCTCAAATAACTCATTCACCTACGTTTGGAAGAGCTTTCACACACGAAAATGAAAAATTGTGAATATCTCGGAAAAGCTATTTCTTCTCCTATAATGCTCGGCGGAAGATACACACCGCGGCAGTGGTCTTGTTTTCAAAAATTTTTGTCTCCCCAAAAATGATGGCGATTTTGAATTTTCAAAGTTTTTGCAAAACACAAAAATGCTTATATCTCGAAAACTGTGCTAGATGGAGCGAATTCAACAAAATTTTTGACCTGCTGGATATCTCTGCAGAGTACCCATGCCAATTTTCAAAATATTTTTGTCTCGCCAAATATAGCGGCCATTTTGAATTTTTGAATTTTTTGCAAAAATTGCAAAACACAAAAATGCTTATATCTTGAAAACCGTGCTAGATAGAGCAGACTGCGCTGACTTTGGTTGCCACAACAGTATAAGGCTAGAAACGGAACATTTTCTTAATACTTAGCACTCACCTTTATATCCTTTTCGGGACGCTTTGTTTTTGCTATGCAAAAACATTATCTTTTTTTTGCGAGCGATCCTCTAGTTTAAATTCTTTTTTAGCCAAATTTAATTGCTTCTATTGTCAGCTTGTATATTAAATCAGTTTTTGTCATTTTCATGTATCTTATATGTTACCAGTCCTGATATTTTGATAGCTGCATTTTCGGTGTGAAACAATATTTAAATCTCAATCTGTAAGTAAAGTAAAAAAAAATAGAAAGTCGGTAATGAAATTGCACTTCAGACTCTGCACTTATTTAACCACGAGGCATTCATTGTTTTGACAGGTCAGTCAGAAGGATCGACTTGCTCACATCTCCCCAGAGGTTACGGTTAGGAGAATGGTTATGGGTGAGGTGCGTATTGAATGGAGTACAACAAACATTCTCTTAATGTAGGTGAAAGTAGAAATCTGTGGTAAATCATGACAGTAACATTATGTAGGAAAGGAAGTCCAACATTTTGACAAAGTCTTGGAATATATGGCAGTTGCTTTCGCTTATATTTACTCAAACTAAAAGGTAAAAATCACAATGTATAAAGTTAAGAGAGTTTAGAGTTTATAATAAATAGAAGTTTGTAATAAGCGGTAATAGCAATTCACTTTATATAGGTTCTTTTTTGTTTACTTTATCCTTCTTATACTGTTATCATTATGCAGAGAATCAAACTGTATTAACTTCTGCACTGTGACTCAAAAAAAAAAAAAAAAACTTAAAAAAAAAAAAAAAAATACTGTCACTCAATTTGTCAGAATAATGAACTTCAAAATCAAGAGTTTACTTATCTGTCAGTAAAATTTCGGCAGATATTGGTCAATGTATGTTAGGTTTTCATTTACACAAATCATCATCTAATTGTACCCACCATCCGGTGGATACTATAGATGAGTACGCCACCGCCACCGCAGTGTGTAGAGATTTTCTAGTTACCCCTCTAGAGGCCAGATATTATAGGTAGACTTCTCAAATTTGCAGGATATATTCATAATCATAAAATTCTGGCCTGGGTATGTTTTTGACCTCATTTTGAAAAACAAGATGGGCGCCACGGGCGTTTTTTGACTTTCAGCAAGGAGTTTTGTTGGCCCTCTAGAGCAAAGGGTATTGGGTAGAGATGTCAAATTCGCAGGATATCTCAATCATTATAAAACTTGACTAGTAATATTTTTGGCCTCATTTTCAAAAACAAGATGGCCGCCACAGGCATTTCTTTTCAGTCATGAAAAGTGCTTATATCTCCCTTATTATTGGTCCTAGAGGTTTGCAATGTGAAACCAGTCTATAGGAAATCATGGACTAGGAATCTGTTGATGTGGTCAAATTTGACCTTGGGCCCCTGCTTCAAGGTTAAATGAGGGTAGCCAAACTTAAAAGTGCTTACAACTTGCTTATTATTGAAAAATGCTGTTTATCTCGAAACTATGTTAGTTGTCCTTTTCCGGTGGATACATCTTGCATCTGGCCATAGATGCATCCTTGGTCTAGTTTTTTTGTGCAAGTGATGTGACTGGTTAACCAGTATTTCAATTCGTTCCAATGTTGTACAATACACAAAGAATATTAAAGAACCAGTTTCAAAAATGTTTTTATTCTAGGCATTTTAATGGTTGATATTTCATCAAAACAATGATAAAAAGAAAAAAAAGTACTATTAAGTTGGTGTAATATCTCACATAATTACTTTATTCCTGTTAGAAATAGAGTTTATTTACTACAAAAATGCAAAAACAAGTCATATTTTAAATTATGGGTCATGTACCATAGGGATTGTTTCACCATAGCTTGGGCTGCATCTCAGAAACATTAAGATTAAGGAAGTTGATACTTGGTAGGAACGTTGGGGGTGTAGGTATGCAGTATCATGGTTTGACCTTGATTTGACCCTTGACTGTCTCATAGTGGCCTTGTACTTTAACATTTTTCTGGGACATATCTTGATACCATAAGTTGTAATAAGTTGATCATTGGTTGGGACAGTGGCTGGGGTATGCTGATGTGAAGTGTCATCGTGTGACCTTTAATTTGATGCAGTAGTAACCTTGACTTTATAAAATTTTCCGGGCTATATTTTGATACTATAACTTGTAAGAAGTAGATTCTTGGTAGGAAACATTGGTTGGTGGTGGAGGGGGTTGTAGGTAAGCAACATTATGATGCAACACTGATTTGACCTTTCACCTTGCTGTAGTCGGCAAATCTTTAAAATCTTGTTTGAGCTATATCTCAGAAACTGTAAGGTATAGTGTTAACTTTGTTTGAATTTTGTTCTGCCAGAATGTTTTACTGCAGTGTTTTAGACATTATTATAATTACTTTTACCTAATTGTGCAATCTCCATTGAAAGCTATACTTCAATTAAAAAATTTTATTTTTCACATCTTTTAGTTTACTAACTAATATTGTCATATTTCTATTGTATTGAATTGTCTTGTTTTGATATTTTGCTATGCAAGATATATTTTCTCCCCAAGTGTCATGTCTCCTGCACTGTTGCACAACTTACACTGTTCTGAAAGGCTCCTGGTCTTTGTTCTGTTTCACATCGTCTATATCTCATTTTGCCCAACAGTTTCCCCAGGTGGTGGGGTATGGGCATCTCTGATTGTTATCTTTTTGAAAACAGTCCAACCAGTAATGATTCTGACAGTGATAAACATGATATCTCCAACTCATCAATAAATAATAACATTGACCATAACATCAAAACTCACTATCACAAATTTTTTTTTTTTAAATAAATCTCTACGCTCTACATTGTTTTTCTTCTCTAGCCAGTGTCTCTTGAGCTATATAAAGGAAGAGAACAGAAACTTCAACTTCTGGATGAGGCTCTGAGTCTACACGATGGGAATGCCATTATAGCGGTAAAAATATATCACACCTATTTACAATTCATGAAAAGAAACTATCATTGTGAGTTTAGTGTTTTTGATCATAACCAAATTCATTGCCTTCCCAGAATTCCATCAGTGTGAAAAGGGTTGAATTCAGGTAACCTGCTATTGCAAATCCATTCTGATTCTGGAAACCGAAAAGGAACTGTGCTGACATATACTCAGTTGTATAGGCACACTCACAGAAATTACAATAGAAGGCTTAAAATATACAAAATTATGGGATAAAGTTTATAATTTCTTCAGATTTAGGATTTGTTTTGTATAATTATACAATTCATAATATTATATATTATAAAGTTTATAATTTCTTCAGATTTGGGATTTGTGTAGTATATTGTTAAGATCTTTTTGTCGGGTTTTTTTTTTTGCGGTTTCATTTTGTTTCCATTGACTACCAGTAGAAATAAAAGTAAACATTACATGAACTTTGTGTGTCTTAGCATATTGTCATCATACTCAGTTCCCTTGGATGGATTATAGATTAAAAATATTATAAAAAAAGTTTTACACCTGTTTTTATGCCCTTTGTGTTCAATTACATCTCCAGATATTGGCCGATATTGAAATACCAAAGTGTACAACAGCCAAACAACTACCAAATGGTTCTCCTTACTGTAAAGCTTCTCTCAAACATTTTCTAACTTTATGACCTTCAAACTTACTCCAGGTATACCCAACTACTACTTACATTGCTTATTTAACTCATCTTCTGCTGTTCTATATTTCATTTCTGATGGGACCCTTGACCTACTCTGTTTACAATTACATCTCCAGGTATCAGCCAATATTAAAATAATATATGCATTTAATGTCAATGTCCACACAACAAAATTCAACTTATAGTGCTTGTTTGGTATTCTGGACTGATTTTACTTGTGCTGTTTTATATTCAATTTCCTAAGAAACCCTTTACTTACACATGTCCTGTTGTTGTTTTTACCTCACAAATTGTGTTGTCATTCTGTTTTATTATTCACACAGGTGGTTTTGTTCCTAGAGAACACTGTCAAGAGCTCTATCTTTCAAAGCGAACTGTTTAAAAGGCCAGTGGCTGTGGAGCATTATCTCAACTACCTGCGACAGCACTACAAGTTTGAGAAACTCCTCGACATGCTGTCATTTCTGGGGAGAATGGAGGAGGCTGCTGTGAGTAAAGTATTTGTAATAACCCTGATTCTAACATGACGGCGATGTAGTTTCTGATTGGCTAATCGAACAAACATACCATTATATTCTCACAAAGTTGTGGCTATTACTTCCGGTTATCGTTAGCCTCATAAAACGTAAAATTATCACAACAAAGGTAATAAAAACATTTATTATGGACATATAGCATGTTAGAATAGGGCTATACCATAAAAATCCATGCATTACACAAATTTAAAGCACGAATATCACATAGTCTTTGTGATCTAAACCCAGAATTTGTGCTCTAAATTTGCGTAATGCATGGATTTTTATGGTATATCCCTATAATAACAAATGGGACTTTTTAAAAAAATTTAATACCTTAGTAAAAGGTAAAGCTATCTTTCTTTATTGTGAGCCAGTGTATTGAATTGTTATACATGACATTTTATTTGCCAGATATGTATGAATTTAATCTAAAGACATACCTTTTTAAAGTTTTATTCTGATTTTGATGAGCATGTTTTAATTTCATTAACTTCACTTCCTGTGGGATGCTAATTCCACTGGGACAACACTAAAACACATTATTTTTTGGTATCCCGCCATACCACATAAAGACTTCAGAAAGAGTTTTTGCAAATCCATGCAGAACATTATATCCTGATGGAGATGATATATAGGTGGGAAACATGGGAATTGACTCAATGCTAGAAAGATTCTCGGGTGTTTAATATTAAATAATTTGCACTATTTCTTTCAGAAACCAAAGGTGGCTTGAATAAATTTCCACATAATAGTAAAAGTTGTATATTAAGGTACCAAAGAACACAATTATTCACTTGTGGTAATCTTTGATGATACAGAAAACTTCATCCTAGATATCTGACTGATCTCGTATGTTTTTCCAGATGATTAAGTATCGACAAGCAGCCTCTGGAAGTAACCCAGAGAGCAAGATCCGTTCCCTACAGACCTGCTACAGGTAAGTGGTGTTTAACAATAACTGATATACTACAGTTATTTTAACACTACCTGGTTATATGGCACTTGCTTTAACACCGATATACTTCAGTTACTTAAACACTAAAATATATGTAGCTGATATAATGCAGTTAGTTTAACCGATATACTCTAACTACTTTAATATTAACCAGTATAGTGCGGTTACTTTAACACTACCAGGTATACTCCGGTTATTTAAAGGCTAATTACCCGATATACTACAAATACTTAACACTAACTGATACAATACAGTTACTTTAGCACTACTTGGTATACAAGTTACTTTAACACTAACTAACTGATACAAGTACTTTAATATACATGTATTACAGTTGTTTTAACACCAAGTGATATACTGCAGCAAAACCTAGATTATCTGAACCAACTACAGTAGAACCAATTATCCAAACTCTATGGGAAACACACAATCAGGTTGGATAATCAAGAGGTTCGGATGGTTGAAGCAACCCGAAATTCCTGTCTATGCGGGTACTAAGTGGATGATAATTGAAGAAAGATAATTTTCATGCACTAATTATACATGTGCGTGGTCATTGATAAAACTATTGTAATATGTTTGTGTCATATGATATAACTGATATAACTGACCCTCTAATTGTGACTTATTTGCTTCATTTCTGTGGATATTATCATTTAAATTTTACGAGGACTACAGCTGAGTGTGTTCGGTTGGTACACGCATTGTTGACGTTTCATTTTGGATAAACGGCATCATGCATTCAATCAATTGAAAAACTCTGGGAGATTATTTATTATAAAACCCCAAGCGAACATGCCTTCAGTGCACTTTGTCAGTCTTTGAATCGATATACTCTGGGGGATTATAAGGTATCATAAAATAAATATGGGGAAGATGAAATGGGTCAGTTAAAAATACTGAAAATAGAATATTTTAAAATAGAAGTTTTACATTTAGTAATCGTTTTCCTTTATGATCATTTCATTCCATAGTTGCCATTTACCTTGTTTTCTGTTGTTATGAGATATTTTTAATATAATAAAAAAATTAAGCATCTGTTGTGATGCAAGCAATTGTTTCCTTCAAGAAGTTATTTCTTGGAGTTTTTTCAAAAAATAATTATTACTTGTTTTGGTGGCAAATACAGAGTGTTTGGTAAAAATGATTAAGTACTGAGTACTTGAACTCAATGTCAGGCGTAAGTGCCTGATGCCTGATGTTTGCTGTGTATTGTTTCAGCACTCACTTTAAAATGGATTCATCATTAGCTCATGAAGCTAGCCTGATTCAAGAACAGGTATCCTTGTTGGAGAGGCAACTACCAGTGGATGTAAGTACCTGCTCAACAACTTGTTCATTTCCAACTGATAAATGCACTTAAGCTTCACCATTTGACCTTCTAACTGTAAAATGGATGTAAACGTAAAATGTGAGGTTCCTAGTTCTCATATAGAGTAAGAAATCTAAAATTCGCCAGGAATCTAAAATTCGCCACCTCTAAAACCTTAGTTAATTTTATGAAGAAAATGATGTTTTTGTCTCACAATTGGTATTTTTCAGTTCAAAAAGCCTTAATTTACTATACATTCAACAAATCTCACCACAATTCATTTATTTTATTAGTATTTTCACATGTGGCGAATTTCAGATATGTGGCGAATTTTAGATTTCTTACTCTAACTAAAGTGAACAAACAAAATAGGCTGCATATTTTATTTTTGCACATTTTCCCAATCAAACTGCTTCAAATTGTTACACTCTCTTGAAAGACCATAACTTTGAGTATTTAACAGTATTTATTTAACCTTACGACAGTCTGACACAACGTCCTTATTATTAAATTTTGGTAATTTTTAATGTCAACTGACTTGTCAGTCAGCTGACATCATGGCATCACGCTGCGCTGTCCGCTTACACGTCTGCGTCCGCATGAACAACTTCTCCTCCAAAACGACAAGGGTCAAAGACATGCTGTTTTTTTTTAAAGATACCTTATCTATCGAGGATGAAAAATTGTTCAAGGCACACAGATCTGTTTTTTCATCTGTTCTCCAGAGCCATTACAAGTGAGGTACCCCCACCAAAAGTGTGAAAATTTCAACACCTAATCACAATTTTCTCATTGACTATTGCAGGGGTTTCTCTCATATCTTGCATATATGTATTAGGCCCCAAGTAGATTCCCTTGTGAGAGTATCAAGCCTGGATCTTTCCTAATTATTTTTTTATGAATTTTTAAAATAATTTTTAATGCATTAAAATTCATAAAATCAGGCACTAAATCACTTATTTTCTCATTGACTATTACAGAGATTTCTCTCTTATCCTACCTATATTTTCTAGGCCACAAGTAGATTACCTTGTGTGAGTATCAGTCCTGGATCTGTATTAATTATTTTTTAATGAATTTTTAAAATAATTTTTAATATATAAATATTCATGAAATCATGCACTAAATCACTTATAACTGGAAAAGTATTGCATTTGAAGCATTTTGTTAAAATATGTTATTCAGCTACTGTATCCATAGCTACAACATGGTGAGCAACTTGGGTGTCTATCCCAATAGCTAAGTGAGTTATAGGTACTTTCTGACTTTTCAGTACCTTCCATATTGAGTAAAATCACTTGTAACTTGAAAACTATTGCATTTAGAGAATTTTATATAAATGTGTTATTCAGCTACTTTTGGGTCAGCTATAACATAGTAAAATTTCAGACCTGTATTCCATTCCATAGCTGAGCAATGGCTACTTTTGAGGTTCTTGCTGTTGAATAAATCAGTTGTAACTTGAAAACTATTTCATTTACAGAATTTTGTTTAAATATGGTATTAACCTACATTTGGGTCAGCTATAACATAGTGAAATTGTAGACCTGTAGCTCATAGCATAGCTGAGCAATAGCTACTGTGAGGTTTTCATTGTTGAGTAAATCTGTTGTAAATTTAGAGAATTTTCTTTAAATATGATATATGTTATTCACATACTTTTGGATCAGCTATAATATAGTGAAATTGCAGACCTGTAGCTCATTGCATAGCTGAGCAATAGCTACTTTGAGATTTTCACTGTTGAGTAAATAGCTTGTAACTTGAAAACTATTGGATTTAGAGAATTTTCTTTAAATATGTTATTCGCCTACTTTTGGGTCAGCTATGACATAGTAAAATTGTAGACCTGTAGCCCATAGCATAACTGAGTAATAGCTGCTTTGAGGTTCTCACTGTTGAGTGAATCAGTTGTAACTTGAAAACTATTGCATTAAGAAAATTTTGTTTAAATATGTTATTCACCTGTTTTGGGGTCAGCTATGACATAGTGAAATTGAAGACCTGAAGCGCATTGTAAAGCTGAGCAATAGCTACTTTGAAGTTCTCATTGTTGAATAAATCAGTTGTAACTCGAAAACTATTGGTTTTAGAGAATTTTGTTCACTAACTTTTGGATCAGCTATAACATAATGAAATTGTAGACCTGTAGGTCATATCATAGCTGAACAATAGATACTTTGAGATTCTCACTGTCGAGTAAATGAGTTGTAACATGAAAACTATTGCATTTAGATTATTTTCATTTAATATGTTATTCACCTACTTTTGGGTCAGCTATAATATAGTGAAATTGCAGACCTGTAGTTCATTGCAAAGCTGATCAAAAGCTACTTATAGATTCTCACTGTTGAGGAAATGAGTTGTAGCTTAAAAACTATTGCATTTACAGTATTTTGTTGAAACCTGTTTTCCACCTACTTTTTACACCTTAACAGTTAACTTGGTACTTTACTTCTGAATACCATTTGCAGGGCACAACTTTTGTGTCATTTTCTTCTTTCACATTTGTTCAGACCTTCTCTGAAACTCAAAACACACAGTCAGCTCACACCGAGCCCGTTCATGGGAACTGATTGCTTGTTTCTAAAATTCAGCAATTCTCCAATGACTACCTTGATCCAAACCAATATAGGGACTATGTATTCTCTGTTTTCATGTTGTGAAAGCATAAACCCAAGTGTGCTTGCATCTGCAAAATTGCCACTGTATTGTATGTCTAGCGAATAAAGTCTTTTCTGTATTTCTGTATATTTTCTGTGTATTTTTATGAACAGAAAGCTGATGAGCAGGAAGAACAGCTCGGGGGTCAGATCTTCAGGCAGTTCCCCAGAAAGGCATCCATAGTGGACAAACCCGTTGTCACCACCCTGTTTTACCTCTGTTTCTATCACTACAAACTGCAGGAGGTTTGTTAAAAGTGGAGAAATAGGGAATAAATAGCTTGAAAATAATGGCAAAACACTTTTCAAATATTTGTTCGTAATATTAGGCAAATATTCAAGTATTTAATAGCCATCTAAACATTATGTAACATAGCTTGAAAAAAATCAGAAAAAAATTATCATGAAAGATAAATTTAATACACATTTCAGCATCTAATGAATGAGGGGCTCAGGTTAACTTCTATTTACATTCAATCACACTAAATACAATGTACTTGTCTTGGCCGTATATGTTATTATTTTGAATGACATACCTTTTTTTCAGAATAATCTAGCGAGTCCTATTGCTGTGAAAAAAACTCATACGGTTTGTTTTAGTTTTACCTTTATACTTCCTATCTCTAGTGACATATATTGTGATATTTATTGGTCACTTATTTCAGTGAGTGATAATATAGCCACTTATTGTTGACAAAGTAACCTAATTCATTTATAAATGAAGGATTAATTTACAAGTTGATTCTATTGTCATTTAAGTATTTTATTACCTGATACCAGTGCACTATCTTTAAAATGTATGGGTTCATCTTTTTATTTAAAGTCTCTGTAAGTCATACAAAATGTTCAGATTTGTAGTTTTAATTAAAGCATAGTTCAATATTTGTGTGCCAACAGTGTTCTTCATCTTGATGTTTTGTAGTTCATTTAACATCTTGATGTACAGAACATCATAAATGAAAGTAACAAACTCAATCTAAATGCTCGCTATGTTTAGTTGACAGATAAGCAGTTTGTGTGGGTTGCATTGGCAGCTAGGGCTCAACTAAAACAATGGCAAGACATAGAGGCTCTATTTCAAACCAAGGTTTGTATTACAACAAAAACTAATGTCTATGTGATGTGTCTGAGCATTTCTGTTTTCAAAACTTAAATTCTGTACTGTTGACTTTGGTAAATCTTAACATGAACTTGTATATCCAAAAATATTTTTAAAACAATCAGACATTAGTTGAACTTATTGTATCAGATGGTTACATGTATATTCAATAATATTTAATGGTACATTAGTAATTATCCAAGTTGTAATGAAGTAAATAAATAATACTTCTTTCTTCATAAATGGTATAGTTTTTACCCCACAGCCTTTAAGGGCTGTGCAGGTATTGTTTTCACCCATGATGTCCTGATGGGCATTTGAATGGGTGGGCAGCAGGACAAAGTTTGTCCAGGCTGTATCTCAGAAACCATAAGGTGTAGGAGGTTGATACTTGATAGGGATTTTAGTTGGGGAGTGTAGGTCTTCCACATCGTGGTGTGACCATCATTTGATCTTTTACTTTGCCGTAGTGAACTTTAATTTGAAAATCTTCTCTGGGTTATATCTCAAGGGTCCAATAAGGTGTAGGATGTTGAGACTTTATAGGTACATTAGTTAGTTGGTGTAGGTGTGCAACATCATGGTGTGACCGTGATTTGATCTTTGACCTTGCCGTAGTGACCTTGACCTTCAAAATCTTGTCCAGGCTATATTTCAGAATCCATAAGGTGTAAGAAAGTGACACTTGGTAGGGATACTGATTGGGGGTGCATGGTCATGGTGTGGCCTTGATTTGACCTTTGACTTTGCCATAGTGACCTTAAGGTGTAGGAAGTTAATACTTTGTAGGGATATTTATTGGGGGGTGTAGGTGTGCAACGTAATGGTGTGGCCTTGATTTAACCTTTGACCTTGTCTGAGTGACTTAGACCTTTAAAGTTTTTTCCGGGCTAAATCTTAGAATCTGTAATGTGTAAGAAGTTGATACTTGGTAGGGACATTGATTGGGGCTGCAGCATCATGGTGTGACGTTGATTTGACCTTGCCGTAGTGACCTTGATTTTAATATATTTTTGGGGCTGTATCTCAAATCTCAGTTATATCTTGGTAAGATGTAGGAAGTTGGTACTTGGTAGTGACATTGGTTGGGGGTGTAGTTGTGCACCATTATGGTGTGACCATGACTCAACCTTTAACGTTGCTGTAGTGACCTGGACCTTTAAAATTTTGTCTGGGCCATATCTGAGAATCCGTAAGGTGTAGGAAGTTGATACTTGATAGGGACATAAGTTAGGCATTGTAGGCATGCAACATCATGATGTGGCTTTGATTTGACCTTGTCATAGTGACTTTGATATTTAAAATCTTTTCCGGGCCTTATTTCAAAAACTGTATGGCGTAGGAATTCATACTTGGTTGAGACAGTTTTGGGTGATGTAGGTGTGCATCGTCTTGGTGTGACCTTTAACCTTGGCTCTGCCAAAGTGTGTTCACCTGCCATGTTTGATACCAATTTCTCTTATCATAAGGATATGTGGATTGCTGCAACTGGTTATTGTTTGTACTTTTACTTAGTTGTGCTATTTTCATTAAGAGTTATACATCAATAAGTTTTAGTAGTGTCATAATTTTTAGTTTACTCATTTATGCTGTCATCTTGCTATTCAGTTGTCTTGTTTTAATACTTTATCTTTACATACATTTTCTGTCTCTTAAATGTTATTTTCTCCACTTAAACATTGTTTGGATTTTTATATTATAGGCACTGCTCTGAAAGTCTCCTGATCTTTGTACTGTTTTACTACTTCTACATCTTGTTGTGTTGAAAACTGTTTCCCTGGGCTGTGGAGTAAGGGCATCTCTGAAATTCAGAGACTCTGATACTATTTTTATTCTTCAACCAAGAATAATTTTTAATAATTTGAGAGAAATGCGTAATGTGCGACCCTTTTGAGACTGCCCTAGAATGTCCCATGACGATCAATTTTAGTCGATTCTTTGGTTAATTTAGTGCTCTTAGTTACCCCATTTGTTTAAGATATTGCACCTGCAAAGGTTAGATATATTAGATATGCTGAACTTTTTGATAAAACAAAAAGGATCTATTTTCATAGTTTTGATCAGAGAAAGATCGCAGCAAAGGGTTAATATATGTGATTACTATTTAATGTGTTCAACTTCTTTACATTTTAAAATTTAAATTTGTAAAATATATGTTTAACATCAGGGCTGGTTCGGAGGGTCAAAAAAGAAAGCAGTGGTGCCTTTTGATAGAGCTTCAAACCTTCTTCACAAGCTCAATGCTCCAAGAGAGGTGAGATGCAACTTTTCAACAAAATAAAAAAAACTCAGGCATTGGCCATTTAACATGTCAGTACACCAGCTATAGTATAACTCAAGAATTGTGTCAACCCCCCGATGGGGATGGACATATTATTTTTGCTTTTTCCGGCGTCTGCCGTCCGGCGTCACACATCGTTTCCGCTCATTAAGTGGGTTGCATGTAACCAACCCGCCTATTAGATTGATGTGTTTGACGTCCGTCTGTCTGTCCATCCACATTTTTGTTTCCGGACTCTAACTCGAAAATGGTTTTGACCAGTTGAATTCAAACTTGACAGGGAGATAGATTACCATCATAGCTAGGTTCCTTTCGAAATCGGTGTAATTCCGTCCGTTTGTTTGTCCGTTTTTTGTCCTTTTTCCGTTTCCGGACTCTAACTCGAAAACACTGTGTCCAATCGAATTCAAACTTGACAGGGAGATTGATCACCATCATAGCTAAGTTCCTTTCGAAATTGGTGTAATTCCATCCTTTTGTTTGTCCATTTATAGCATAGATACAATTATGTAACCTAGATTACAAGTTTTACATTTCTTAGCACGTCTAACACATTCACCTTAACTGGGTGACCTAACAGTTCTTTCCTTGTTTCTAAATTTAATTACAGCAGTCGCTAACCTTATTGCTGCCTGCGCAACCCACCTTTTGGGGCATCTTTGACCCTCTTGTTTTAAGGAAAAGTATCACAGCTATCTTCACCAAATTTGGTGTGCAGGATTATTGGGTCAGTGCCTTGCTTAGGATTGCTTTCAGCTATTGTAGCTCTTTGGCTTACTGAGTAATACCTAAGTATAGCTATTTTCAGTACCTATTGCTTTCTGTGCATTTAAGGGAAAATAATTGAAGATATTTTACTAAAATTGGGAATACAAGATTGTTATGTCTATAGTTCGCTTGGTATTACATTTGGGACTGATAGCTCTGTAAGCAAGCAAGTAATAGCCATTTAGGTACTTTAATGTCTATTTTCAATACTACTTTTGAGTAATTTGCTTATATCTCAGAAACCGTAACAGATAGAGCGATTTTGAGCAAATTTTCGACCCAAAGGTTAATAGAAGATTCTTCTGGTAAAAAGGAAAAATTTTGCTGTAAAGCTAACTTAGTAATATTTAATTAGCTATTTTTAGTAGCTGTTTGGTTTCCATGCATCTAAAGAAAAAGGAATCAAGATATTCTAACCTAATTTGGCATTGAAGATTATTGGGTTAATAGCTTGCTTGGTATTGCTTTTGTGAGTCATAGCTGTATAGCTAAGTGAGTAATAGCCATTTAGCTACTTTGCTGTTTTGAGTACTACACTATAGTTTTCTGCTCAATTAAATGAAAAGTACAGGAGATATCTTAACCAAATTTGGTACGGAGGATTATATGGTCCATAGATTGCTTGGTATAGCTTTTTGGGTGTCATAGCTCCATAGCTATGTTATTAATAGCTAATTTGCTATTTTGAGTAAATATTTAGCAATTTTGTGTCACTTGGTTTCTCCTCATTTTAAGGAAAAGTATTCTGTCCACCCACTGGGGGGTGGACATATTATTTTTGCTTTTTCCGGCGTCCGCCGTCCGGCGTCCCACTTGGTTTCCAGACATTTTAGGCAACAGTTCTTATCCTATCTTTACCAAATTTGGCATGCAGGTTTATTGGGTTAATAGCTTGTATGGGATGGTGATGATAGCTCTATAGCTAACTGAGTAATAGCTACTTTGCTACTTTTGAGTATCTCTTTGGTTTCCAGACATTTTAAGGAATGCTATTAAGCCTATCTTTCTGAAATTTGGTATGGAGGAGGTTCATTGGGTTAATAGCATGTATGGGATTGCTTTTGTGGGTAATTGCTTCATAGATGAGTGAGTAATTAATTAAATAAATGAGTAATTGGCTATTTTGAATACTGAAAAAGGCAAATGTGCTCATATCTCCTAAACCGTGCGAGATAGAGCGATTTCGTCGAAATTTTCGACCCACAGGATATGTAAGGAATGTACTCTTTGCAATTTTCAAAAAAAATTCCCCTCCCCAAAAATGGCGGCCATTTTGAATTTTCGAATTTTTGCCAAAAATGGCAAAACACAAATTTGCTTCTAACCCTTAACCGTGCGAGATAGAGCGATTTCGTCCAAATTTTTTACCCACAGGGTATCTAAGGAATGTAATTTTTGCAGTTTTCAAAAAATTTTCCCCTCCCCAAAAATGGCGGCCATTTTGAATTTTCGAATATTTGCCAAAAATGGCAAAACACAAATTTGCTTCTATATCCTTAACCGTGCGAGATAGAGCGATTTCATCGAAAGTTTCAACCCATATGATATCTGAGCATCGTACTCTTGGCAATTTTTAAAAAATTTTCCCCTCCCCAAAAATGGCGGCCATTTTGAATTTTCGAATTTTTGCCAAAAATGGCAAAACACAAATTTGCTTCTATTTCCTTAACCGTGTGAGATAGAGCGATTTCGTCGAAATTTTCGACCCACAGGATATCTAAGGAATGTAATCTTTGCAGTTTTCAAAAAATTTTCCCCTCCCCAAAAATGGCGGCATTTTGAATTTTTGCCAAAAATGGCAAAACACAAATTTGCTTCTATCTCCTTAACCGTGCAAGATAGAGCGATTTTGTCAAACTTTTCAACCCACAGGGTATCCAAGCATTGTACTCTTGGCAATTTTTAAAAAAGTTTTCCCCTCCCCAAAAATGGCGGCCATTTTGAATTTTCGAATTTTTGCCAAAAATGGCAAAACACAAATTTGCTTCTAACCCTTAACCGTGCGAGATAGAGCGATTTCGTCGAAATTTTTTACCCACAGGGTATCTAAGGAATGTAATTTTTGCAGTTTTCAAAAAATTTTCCCCTCCCCAAAAATGGCGGCCATTTTGAATTTTCGAATATTTGCCAAAAATGGCAAAACACAAATTTGCTTCTATATCCTTAACCGTGCGAGATAGAGCGATTTCATCGAAAGTTTCAACCCATATGGTATCTGAGCATCGTACTCTTGGCAATTTTTAAAAAAATTTCCCCTCCCCAAAAATGGCGGCCATTTTGAATTTTCGAATTTTTGCCAAAAATGGCAAAACACAAATTTGCTTCTATTTCCTTAACCGTGCGAGATAGAGCGATTTTGTCGAATTTTTGACCCACAGGATATCTAAGGAATGTAATCTTTGCAGTTTTCAAAAAATTTTCCCCTCCCCAAAAATGGCGGCATTTTGAATTTTTGCCAAAAATGGCAAAACACAAATTTGCTTCTATCTCCTTAACCGTGCAAGATAGAGCGATTTTGTCAAACTTTTCAACCCACAGGGTATCCAAGCATTGTACTCTTGGCAATTTTTAAAAAAGTTTTCCCCTCCCCAAAAATGGCGGCCATTTTGAATTTTCGAATTTTTGCCAAAAATGGCAAAACACAAATTTGCTTCTATCTCCTTAACCGTGCGAGATAGAGCGATTTCGTCGAAATTTTCGACCCACAGGATATCTAAGGAATGTAATCTTTGCAGTTTTCAAAAAATTTTCCCCTCCCCAAAAATGGCGGACATTTTGAATTTTTGAATTTTTGCCCAAAATGGCAAAACACAAATTTGCTTCTATCTCCTTAACCGTGCAAGATAGAGCGATTTCGTCAAAATTTTCAACCCACAGGGTATCTGAGCATTGTACTCTTGGCAATTTTTAAAAAAATTTTCCCCTCCCCAAAAATGGCGGCCATTTTGAATTTTCGAATTTTTGCCAAAAATGGCAAAACACAAATTTACTTCTATCTCCTTAACCGTGCGAGATAGAGCGATTTCGTCGCAATTTTCAACCCACAGGGTATGTACTCTGCAATTTTCAAAAAAATTTCCCCTCCCCAAAAATGGCAGCCATTTTGAATTTTTGCCAAAAATGGCAAAACACAAATTTGCTTCTATCTCCTTAACCATGCGAGATAGAGCGATTTCGTCGAAATTTTCCACCCACAGGGTATCTAAGGAATGTAATCTTTGTAATTTTCAAAAAAAATTCCCCTCCCCAAAAATGGCGGCCATTTTGAATTTTCGAATTTTTGCCAAAAATGGCAAAACAAAAATTTGCTTCTATCTCCTTAACCGTGCGAGATAGAGCGATTTCGTCGAAATTTTTGACCCACAGGTTATCTAAGGAATGTAATTTTTGCAATTTTCAAAAAATTTTCCCCTCCCCAAAAATGGCGGCCATTTTGAATTTTCGAATATTTGCCAAAAATGGCAAAACACGAATTTGCTTCTGTCTCCTTAACCGTGTGACACAGAGCGATTTCGTCGAAATTTTCGACCCACAGGGTATCCGAGCAATGTACTCTTGGCAATTTCAAAAAATTTTCGCCTCCCCAAAAATGGCGGCCATTTTGAATTTTCGAATTTTTCCCAAAAATGGCAAAACACAAAATTGCTTCTATCTCCTTAACCGTGCGAGATAGAGCGATTTCGTCGAAATTATCAAGCAACAGGGTATCTGACCAGTGTACTCTTGGCAATTTTCAAAAAAATTTTCCCCTCCCGGAAATAATTTACATATATTTAAGCATTATTGATATATTTTACAAACAAAATAGAGTACAGTGGAACCTCTATTATCCGAATTTTCAATTATCCGACCTCCAATTCACTCTCCCAACTCCATTTAAACCTGTTATTTTAGGCTTTCTATTATCCGACCTTTCTATTATCCAACCTAATTGTTACTCTCCCAAGAGGCTCGGATAATGGAGGTTCTACTGTATTGTAAGACTACTGTAAAATTGTTGCAAAATGTTCATAGGGTGGACATTACACATGATAATGTTTGTTCTTCCATGCTATAGAGTAAGGAATCTAAAATTTGCCAGGAATGTAAAATTCGCCACCTCTAAAAACATTTGTTAATTCTGTGAAGAAAATGACGTTGTCTTAAACTTGGTCTTGTTCGGTTCAAAAATGCTTAATTTACTATAAATTCAAGAAATCTCAGCTCAATTCATTTAATTTATTAGTAATTCCACATGTGGCAAAGTTCAGATATGTGGCGAATTTTAGATTCCTTACTCTAGTGCACCACAAATTACATTGAAAGATGATGTGAATTTAAATTTGGTGTTATTGCATACCTAATCAACATATCACCTGGTGTTATCAAATACCTAATCAACATATCACCTGGTGTTATCAAATACCTAATCAACATATCACCTGGTGTTATCATATACCTAAGCAATCCACCTGATTGTACATTAGTCTGTGTGATAAACTTTTCATTGCAGTGTCAATAGTTTCTTTTGAAACTTGGCTCTTACTTTATAATAAGTTTAGTAAATTTGATAATATGCACTTTACTTCATTACTATTTAATCTACCTTTTGACAAGCTCAGTAAAAGTACCATGTGTTTGTCTGCAGGTTATTGAGAAGTACTTGAACATGATAGATGACACACGCTACAGGATGCAAGTGGCACAAAAACTGAACTGCCATGGCTCTATTATTAAAGTAAGCCCACCTCAATGCTTCTCTTTATGCTATATGGCCCTAATTGTCAGAGTAAAAAGTGTGACATCTTACCACACCACATGAAATGTGCTGAAAAGAGAACTCCCTGTATTTTTATTTTGAAATGTATTGGGCAGTATTCACCACATGAAAATAAGGCCAAATAATCAAAATATTTTGATAATTTTACATCAGGTGAGATCAGAGGTTCCAATATAGTAAAAAAAAATACACATGGTGTAAGGAATTTCCCGCTAGTCAATTAAATGAAAGGTGGGTTTTCTCGTTAGCTAATTTCACATATTATGATAAATTCCAACCGGTCAAGGATATGGAAGGGCAGTTTTCATTAGGGATGGGTCAGTAGGTCCGGTATCTTGGTATCGAGAGCATTTTAGTGAAATACTGTGATGAGATTTTACAACCGCCACTTCGCTTGTCAGCATATATAATGGAAGGAAGAATTAAAATATTAGAAACATACCCTAAATCTGAAGAATTTATAACGTTTTATCCCCAATTTTCATGCATTTGCAGACTTTATACAGTACTTGCGATTATGTTGAGCAGAACGGCCATATTTTGGTTACGACAATTTATCACCTCAATCTCACTTGTCAGCCCATATAATTGAAGGAAAACTTAAAATATTGGGAACAAACAAGAAATCTGAAGAAATTATAAGCTTTTATCTCATATTTTGTGCATTTAGCCACTTTTATTGAGATTTCGTGAAGAGGAAACGTCCATGTTTGTTTGGGATTTACTAAAACGCGGAGTCCCGGAATCAGTACGATTTTGCATTGGCGACCTCCTGATGTACATATTTTCGATACCGACCTATCCCTAGTTTTTATTAAATAGTTTTACATACAGTGGTGAATTCTAACTAGTCAAGAAAATGAAAAGGGTTTTCTGGCTAACTAGTTTTACATACTAGTGGTGAATTCCACATTTCTCACTCCATGTTCTCAGATTTGTGATCCCTAGTTTATCTTTTTTGGATGGGTTTTGCTTTGTGTTGCTTTATAAGAGAGTGGTGTGATTTTCTGGATATGGTTTGTTTCACATTTTTCATTTTCTGCTCACAGACACACCAAACATCCAGTACCAATTCCACCTACTCAGAAGTCAGTGCACAAAAGAAACACATCTGATGTATTTTATGGTGGTCCACAGGGGCCTAGTGGTCACTTCTTTGTGGGTTCCACTCCTACAAGTGACAAGGCTGAGAACCTGTCTGAATATGACCCTGGCTGTTGAACGGGACAAAAAACGTCCGCTTTGACCTTTTATTTTCTTGCCAATCAAATGAACAATGAGGAGGTCTTTAACCCAAATTCTAATCGATGCTATGGTGATACCTTTGCACCAATTTGTTGGTTTTGTTTCGCCTCTGAAATATATTCGAATTGATATCACAAGGAAATTTAGTGTCAAACTGATAATTAACAGTAATGATATTGAACTTATCGATTATTTTGGTCTGTTTAAGGTGTGTGAATTTTCATTGACTTTTAACACCAGAAAGAGTTGTCTCTTCAGTCATTTTTTAACTGCATGTGTTAATCCTTTACATTTAAAATACTGAAAATTGCAAACAAAAAATATTCGAGCATCCTCAAAATAAAGTGGTTGATAGAACAGGATTCATTCCATTTGTGGTCTTAAGCTTATATATTTACAACTATTGTAAGCTAACATTTGCATAGTTAACTATTTAATAACATATTCAATTTATATGTGATGAAAATCTATCACATTGCTGCAAATGCATTTTATCTATTGTGAGCCTATATTTTGTTTTGTACAGTCATACGTAGACTTGAGAGATCGGCAGGGTTTGCAGGCTTTCCAGAGCAAACTCAAGACCAACTCCCAAGAGTGGTTCTATGCTTCAGATATGCTACGCAATAGTGTGAGTACATATTATACATTTACCAACAAATTCTGCCTCTTTTCTTCATAATAAATTGCACTTGATTTCAATTAGTTACAATATTTTTTTATCGAATTCATATTGATTGTGAAATTGCATTTTCAAAAGTGAAGAGAAATTTAAATAGAATATATAGAAGTTGCTATCCATTTAGTGTAATAAATCAGATACTTCCATCACTGCATTTACACAGGATAGATATGTAGAATGGCAGAAATTTTTGTTTTTCAGACGTAGTGTTAAATACAGCAAACATTGTTTTCAATTCAGTTCATATAATATAAACAAAAACTTGTCACAAACATCAAGAACCTGTTGCTGCCGAACAGGAGTTCTTACAACAAAAGTGTAATATATTGCACAGAAATGCTTAACAATGTGTACTTCTATTATATTTCGTCCGAAATTTCAAGTTTAATTGACAAATTAATTTAGCTGTGGTTATGTTTCATGTACAGCTGTAGAAGATTTTACAGCTAAGGGTCTAGGGTTAGAACTGCTGACCTGAGAGGCTGGGAGGCAAGTATTACAGACCCCCCCCCCCCCCCCCCCCCCCCCCCCTCCCGTCCCAGGCTTTCTCTAAAGAGTTATTGTTTGCATGCATCGTTTACATGTTTAGGTAGGTAAGTGATACATTCAGACTTGTAGTAGTTTTTGAAAGTTACATAAAATCTTTGACCTCCAGACTAACAAATGTATTTCTGTTTGTTATTTATTTCTAGAGCATCAAGTGGAAGAATTAGGAGTCTCACCCTCACTCAGTGGTTGTTTTTCTAGTCATGGCAGAAGTGTCTCGTGTTAATATGCTCATTGTATCATAAGACGAAAAGTCTGCACAGAAAGCCTCTACAAATAAATGCTACATACAAGAGCACTCGGAGAGTGCAGACCTCTGCCAAGGCTCAATACCTCCAACATGGCTTATGGGTACAATGATAAAAAATCTTCCTGGATCCGTACAGTGATCTAGATAACCATAAAAAATCTAATCGTCTGTTCTTTGTGTCATTGTCAACATTTTCTGAAAATTTCATCCAAATCCATCCATAATCTATTGAGTTATTTTGCAAGCAGTAGACAAACGCACCCAGCCAAAAACATAACCTTCATGCGGGAGGTACTAGCTCTAACACCAAACAAATACTATTTGTCAATTAGTTACACCACACTACACTATAATTTAATGCAGAAGAAAAAAAAACCCAATCAAACTTTGCTGCATAATGGCTGAAGTTTAATGTACATCTGAAGACTATTCGTTGAAGAAATGTTTATGGCGCAGCATGAGATGTAGAGTTTTATAACATATTCTGTAGGTAGCATAAAAATTGCAAAATATTTCTGTGCTAATGCAAAAAAGATTTTGTATCATCATAAAGTTACAGACATGTTAGTTCATATTCTTTTGCCATTATTTTTTTCTCATATTCAAGAGTGTATTAGCTGTGGTGGCTGCTACAAACTGTGGGCCAGTGTGAGGCGAGAAACATGTTTGGAACATGTTTTGTTAACTTTCTAAAATATTCCTAGTTTGTGATTACCTTAACATAAAGGTTGGACCTGCAGTAAAGAACTAACAAAATTTCAAAGTCATCTGTGATCAGTTTTCACCAGTGTTTGTTTAAATATATGATTCTATACGCCATTTATTTGTACAGTTTGTGACAGTAATGATTGTTTTTGGTGAGAGTAGAAACTAAATCACACTCTCCCAATCTGGCAACATGCAAAAAAATAGTAATATTTTCCCTGCTTAGTGAAAAATTATTTATCATTTGTTGGTACACCTGTGGCTTAGTGATATAGCTTAAATTCAAGTGAAAAATATATTTGTGCATCTACAAGCAAAAAAATTTTTTACCCCACAGCCCTCGAGGGCTGTCGGGGAATTGTTTTCACCCATGGTGTCCGCAAGGGCAGGTGTTCAGGCGGGAGGGCAGGTGGGTGGTGGGAAAAGTTTGTCCGGGCAGTATCTCAGAAAACATAAAGTGTAGGAAGTTGATACTTTGTAGGGGGGACATTGGTTAGGAGGTGTAGGTGTGCAATGTCATGGTGTGACCTTGATTTGACCTTTGACCTTGCCGCAGTGACCTTGAGTTTGAAAATCTTGTCCTGGCTATATCTCGGAAACCATAAGGTGCAGGAAGTTGATACTTGGTAGGGACATTCGTTAGGTGGTGTAGGTGTGCAACATCATGGTGTGACCTTGATTTGACCTTGCTATAGTGACCTTGACCTATAAAATCTTGTCCAGGCTAAATCGCGGAAACTGTAAGGTGTAGGAAGTTGATACTTGGTAGGTTATTGGTTAGGGGTGTAGGTGTGCAACGTCATGGTGTGACCTTGATTTGACCTTCCGGTAGTGACCTTGACCTATAAAATATTGTTCGGGCTATTTCTTGGATTCCATAAGCTGTGGAAGGTTGACACTTGGTAGGGACATTGGTGTAGATGTGCATCATGGTGTGACCTTTTTGCTCTGCCAAAGTGTGTTCACCTGCCATATTTGAGACATCTTTCTCCTATGACAAATATATATGGATTGCTGCAACTGATTATTAAATGCACTTTTACATAATTGTGCTATTTCCATTGACAGCTATTCTCCAATTAGTAAATTTTACAGCTTCATAATTTTTAGTTTGCTGATTAATCCTTTCATCTTGCTATTGAATTGTCTTGTTTTAATACTTTATCGTAACATATATTTTCGCTCTCTTAGATGTTATTTTCTCTACTTAAACCTTATTTGGAGCTTTATATAACTGACACTGCTCTGAAAGTGTCCCAATTTTTGTACTGTTTCACTACTTCTATATCTCATGATATTGAAAACTATTTCCCCATTCAGTGGGGTACGGGCATCTCTGATGCTATTTTTCTTTATTGTCATGCATATATTTTCTGTCAAAGGGGCTGGTTTATCACCATTTTTTCTGCAAGTTTATATGTCTACAAAAAGAACACTTTTCTGTTTTGCAGTATAGTATTTTCTGTATATTTTTCTTTTTACCAATATGTTTCAACGAATGTTTGGCATGTTTAAACATATCTGATTTATATTTGTTCTGTGTATGGGGAGTATCTTTGTTTTTTGGCCACTGGCCATGATGAAAAATGATGTTTTTAAAGATTTATTTGTATTGATTGACTCATAATTGTATCCCCAGACAAAAGTCAGGGCTATACTGGTTTCACATCTGATGCACCGCCACCATAGATTTTGATGTGTGTGTTTGATAATTCTAAAACGCTTTAACAGATTTCATTCAAACTTGGCATACATATGTATTTAGGTCAGGAAAGGTGACCTTGAATTTCAAATAATAAAGAAGTAATGGCCACCTTAAGGTCAGAAATTTACCTTTTGACCACTTAATGCCCTGTAGGTCAAAAACTATGAGGCTCGTCTGGCTCAATTTTTTTCCTGAGAACACATTAATATTTTGTTGTTACACTTGCCAAAATTGTGTTTGAACCCCATAAAGACCCTGCTTAGGGATTTTTTTCTACATTTTTAACTTACTTTTCCCCCTGCAATTTAGAAATGGTAATTCTGATGAGTGTCAAACTGTACTAGATATAACATTTATATGTAATCTTTGTGGAAAATTTGAGGTATGTGGCTTTAATTTTAAGGTCACGTTAAGGTCTCTAAAATGCCCACAGCCCACATTTATGAACTTTTTGCCACATTGAAGCCCTATTGCCCTAAAAATATGTATATATGTCTATGTACATGTGCCAAAAATCAAGGCTTTAGGTGTACCTTTAATCTGTGTATGGAGACCTTAAACATCCACCCAAGTGACCTTTCTTCTACATTTTTCACATATTTTGCCCTGTAACTTGGAAATGGTAAGTCTGACAAGTCTCAAACTGTACTAGATATAACATTTATAAGTAACCTTTGTCTGTGGAAAATTTTAAGTCTGCAGCTTTAATTTTAAAGTCACTTAAAGGCCTCTAAAATGCCCACAGAGACCCAATTTATGGAATTTTTGTACATTTAAGCCCTATAGCTATAAAACTAAGGATACATTCATATAAAATGTCATCTGGGAGAAAATTAATATGTTCTTTTTACATGTACCAAACATGAAGGCTTTAAGTGTACATTTAACCTGTGTATGAGGCCAATAACCACCTAACCCAGTGGGCTTTTTGGAGTTATAAGGGATATATCTCATGAGTGGACCTTCTGTTTGCATAAGCAGTAGGGGTTTTAGATAGTGTGGCATAAATCTGAGTCTGTGATTGTTTATGTGTGGGTGCCTGGGTGTGTATGTTTTTTTTCTATACATAAGAAATAATCCTTAATTCTTCAGATATATGTGAATCTACTGAGATCTCATCACAGTATTTTTATGATTTCATTTCTCCTCTAATAAATTAAAGGCACACAAGCCCTACAAAAGTTTTATGCTACTATTTTAGAAAGTACTGAAAACCAAGGATTATATCATTGCAGTTAAGATTGACTAAAAAAAAATTAAAATGGTTTATAGTAATTATAAATCACACAAAATAGGTGCTACAAAAAATACCCAATGATTGCCTGTTGTGTGAGAGATGACCTGTCTGGGGATATGTTGGCGTTGAGTTGGCGCAATCTAATTTTCTATGCACTCAACATTCCAGTATTTTGTGTGTATATTTGTTATTGTTATGTGAAGACAATATTATGCAGTGACTCAGAGTTGTATAAACTTATGTTTCTGATGATGTCAACTGATGTTTACAGCTTCGATTTACAATTGTCTTAATTTAGACAGCTCACTCTGCTGCATTTCTGTTAGTACTACTATTACTGTACTACTCAGTTTTGCATCTTACCAGTTTCAAAAAACTATAATCATTACAAGATTGTCTTTACGTTCAAATAAAATTTACTTCATTTCACTATTATTTGCAATGAATGTACAATAAGCTGTGTCTATGTGGTGGTTTATATGCAGTTAAGACGTTGAATTTACCACAGTATCTAATATTTCCCATTTGGCCCACCCACATATACATTTTATTGCGTTAATACATCCTATCCAATGGACAATTGCTAATCCGGTCGGTGCAGACCGGCCCGCCAAACGTCCGAAAAAGACGTCCTGTGTTTCCACCGGCCGGCCGGTCCCAGTACTGTGCACTCGCCAGGTGGCGCATGGTACTTCCTTCCTGTCTAGACAGCGTGATGTCATAGCATCTTTTTCGTTTGGCGCATGTACAGTGCACATGGAATATTTTTTGAGTTTAGAGTTTTCAGTTTTTTTTTGTGAGAATGTCTACTACTTTGCTTTTTTAAGCTTATTTACGAATTCTTGGTAGTTTATAGACTATTATGTCTTCTAATCAACGTCATGGAGGGTGTGGCCACATTATGGCTGGTTTTGATTTACACAGTGTCTGTGCACGCTGTCGTGATAAGAAGAAGGGTAAGGACACTTGTGTTGAAAAACCAGACTCTGAATGCCAGCTTACCCCTGAACAACTTGCAAAGCACCTCCACCCCTTCCTACAAATTAAAGGAGAAGCGAGATAAATCTGAATCTACACCATCTAAGGATCCGTCATCTTCAGTCACTCTCAGTCTCACCCTTGTGGACCCGGCACGAGTGTCGGTAATAAGGGCAGTGGATGGCCAGGACACTGGTTTGAGTGCGCAGCCGGCTGAGAAAAAGAAGGTGGAGGAAAAGAAGAAGTCAGTCAAGTCCAAGTCTTCATCTTCAACTAGCCGACCAGCTGCAGTGTCTACCGACCAGAGATTTGAGGAACTGGACCAGACATGGTCTGATCGGTTCAACCGGCTAGAAGCACTCTTGTTAGCCAAGACTTTGGACCAGCCTCAGCAGGAACCGACTTTCAGCACAGTTAAGGTGGTCCCAGCTCATTCTCCACCAGCTAATGTCATCAGGTTGGAACCTTTCATCAAACCAACCGACCAGTCAGCTTCTCAGCCCACTGACCGACCTTCTGTGTCTACTGACCGACCTTCTGTTTCTGCAACTACCGACCCACCGGCTTCTAAGCTTCAACCTGACCGACCCTGACCAGTCCCTCTCTGAGGAGCAATCTTACAGGGAAACCATGAAGGGGATCCGGTCATATATGGGATGGACTCATATTCCGGATATTGATCCTACTGCCGGTTCCTCAGACGACAACCCCTTTGCTGGACCCAAGCTGCAAACCCCAGGCAAGGTGTCAGTTCAGTTACCCACAGATGAATTGTTCTGCCGGAAACTTGCTAAACTGAACTTAACCCTAACTGATGGATATCCATCCCGTGGTGCTGAAGCTGGTGGTTTGCAGAGAGATCAGCTTTTGAGCACAAAGGAAAGTCAGCTTCAAAACTGTCAGCAGCTACAGTTTCTCATGGACTTTAACTCCAGCATTTGCCAGGCTATGGCCAAGTCCATGGAACACTTAATGGACTTTGTGTTTGTAAATATGCCCAACGTCACACTTTTCAGAAGGGACTCTTATCTAGCTTATTTGAAGGCAGGAATCAAGGCTGATACGCTGGTGGCTCTCAGAACTGCCCCCTTACACCTTCCCACTTTGTTTCCTGACAGTGTGATTAAACAAGCAGAGGAAGACATCCAACTTTGATAAAGGTCGGTCAGGGTCGGTATACAAGAAGGGTCGGTACCACCCCTACGAGCGTACAGACAGCAAACCAGATAGCAAGAAACAGGACAGCCCGGCTTGGAAGAATCTTTCACACGGCCACAACAGAAGAAGAAAAGGGAAGCATCAGTATTCCTTCCGACCTGCCAAGGGCCAGCAGCCTTATAAATGACAATTACTGTATAACCATGTTACCAGGAAGGCTGCTGGCCGGGAGCCCATCAGTACCAAGACAGACAATGAACTTTTTAAATTTAAATGTAAATTGTCATGTTGCAAAACCTGTTCATACTGCGCCCGGGCTCTCCCAAAAGAAAGAGTTAAGTCCCGGGTTAGCAGATTGTTATCTGAAAGAAAACAAATTAAAATATATGAAAAGTGCTTCCTGTGTCACTCAATTGTCTTGTGTAAAACCTGTAACAAATGTCAAAAATGTTGCCTCAAATCTGCCTGTAGGGGCCCGACTTCAAAACTTTTGGCAAACTTGGCTGGATCTGGGTGCTGGTCTGAAAGTGGTTCAAATCCTGAAAGAGGGTTACACCCTCCCCTTTCGGATCTGGCCAAAACTTCCCACAGTCATAAGCTGTTATGTCAATCCCCACAGGAACCTCTACCTGCTGGAGGCATTACATCAGCTTATAGACAAAAATGCAGTAGAACTAGTACAAAACCAAACATCTCTGGGATTTTTCAACTGGCTATTTTTAGTCCCAAAGCCCAACAACAAGTGGAGACCTACATTAGATCTGAGCAAACTAAATCTCTTCCTCAAGGTGGAGATATTCAAAATGGAGACAGCGGAAAACAATCAGGACATCTCTCCAACCAGGGGAGTGGGTCACCTCAATAGATTTCAAGGACGCCTACTTCCATATACCAATACAGGAACAGTCCAGGAAATATCTAAGATTTCATGTCCAAGGTCAGACATACCAATTCAAAGCTCTGCCTTTCGTTCTGTTCACAGCACCCTTGGAGTTCACTGTAGTAGCAAAGGAGGTGAAACTGATGGCCATACACAAGCGTATAAGAATCCACCAGTACCTAGACGACTGGTTGTTGAGAGCCAGATCCCACCAGGTTTGTCTCCAGCACACTCAAGATCTAGTGAAAATATGCCAAGAACTAGGTTGGCTGGTGAATTTAGACAAGTCAGAACTGGAATCAAAGCAGATATTCGATTTTGTAGGCTACCAGTTCGACATCAGGGCCGGTCGGGTCCGACCGACACCGGACCATTGGCAGAACCTCCAGGACAAAATACTAGAAATACTATCACTACCGGCTTGTCCGGTCCAGCAGTTCATGTCTCTGATAGGTTTACTAACAGCCACAGAAAAGCAAGTTCACCTAGGCCGACTGCACATGAGACCCATACAGTGGCATCTCAAAAACAACTGGAGGGTATCAGAGTCACTAGAAAAGGTGATTCCAATTCCCAGGTCCCTGCACCCCCACTTACAATGGTGGTTAAAAAAAGACAATGTTCTCACAGGCCAACCATTACACCCAATAAAACATGCTCTGCAAATATTTACAGACGCATCAAAAGAAGGGTGGGGCGCTCACTTAAACGAACACACTGCAAGAGGATCCTGGTCACTGCCAGAAAGCAAGCTGCATATAAACTATCTGGAACTAAAAGCAGTCTTTCTAGCCTTGAAAGAGTTCCAAGACCTCTGTACCGACAAGGTAGTACTGTTGGCAACCAACAACACTACAGTAGTGTCATACATAAACAAGGAAGGAGGCATGAGGTCGGGCCCACTTTGTGCCCTACTGTGGAGAATCTTGACCTGATGTACCAGGAAGCAAGTGACTCTCAAAGCCCGACACATTCTAGGCCAACTGAACGTGGTAGCAGACAAGCTATCCAGACTAGGCCAGACCCTCCAAACAGAGTGGTCTCTCCTTCCAGAGGTCTTCCAAACAATATGCAGCAGGTGGCACCGGCCTCACATAGACCTATTTGCCACGAGGTTCAACAACAAGTTGCTTCTGTTTGTGTCACCGGTACCAGATCCCCTGGCCACAGCAGTGGATGCACTCAGTCTGCCATGGGAGGATCTGGACGCATATGCCTTCCCACCAGCAGCCATCTTGGGCAAAGTGGTGAAAAAGTTGCAGGACTCCCCATGCAAGAGAATCATTCTGATTGCTCCGGGGTGGCCCAACATGCCGTGGTTTTGGGACCTAGTGACCATATCCAGTCAGATCCCACTGAGCCTGCCTTCCTTGCCCAACCTGTTAACACAGCCCTTCAATCAGATCCCTCACAGAAATCTGACAAACCTAAATCTCCATGCATGGCTCCTAGAGCCACAGCAATCCAGGCGCAGGGCTTCTCTGAGGCAGTGGCAGCAAGAAATGAGGCTCCTCAAAGAGGATCAACCAGATCAGTCTATGAGGCAAAGTGGACCATTTTTACAAAGTGGTATGTCACTAATCAGGTGGACTTCAGGGCACCCCCTGTAAAGTCAGTTGCTGACTTCCTTCTGTACCTATTTCAGGACAGGAAGCTACAGCCCAGCACCATTGATGGTTACAGGTCAGCCATTGCTGATAAACTGGGAAACTCACCCTTCAACATCAGCAAGGACGAAAATCTCACTCGTCTCCTGGATAGTTTCCATAGAGACAGACCCAAAGGCAGGAGAGGTATCCCCTCCTGGAACCTCTCACTGGTCTTGCACCAGCTGACTAAGGCTCCATTTGAACCAATCAAGGAGGCCTCCTTGAAGCATTGAACTTCAAGACTGTTTTCCTCTTGGCCCTTGGGTCAGGCAAGTGCAGAAGTGAGATTCATGCTTGGCAAAACAGAAATATTAGACACCAATCTGATTGGTCAAAAGTGTCCCTGTATCCATCACCCAGCTTTCTATTCAAGAATCAGCTGGCCAAAAAGGGTCCAGACTGTGTGGCCCCAGTGGTTATACCAGCCCTGGCCCCAACTCTGGATAGGTCCCTCTGTCCGGTCAGAGCTTTGCACTACTATATGGACAGGACCTCAGGCAGAATAAGGAGTTGGTCTTTGTCTCCTTCAAGAAAGGTTTTGACAAGGACATCGCACCTGCCACCATCTCCTCATGGCTCAAACAAACTGTGATCCTATGCTACGAGCTCTCAGACCAGGAAGCCCTCACCCTACATCAGGTTAAAGCCCAAGATGTCGGGGCCTTTGCTGCTTCCAAGGCCTTCCAGTCAGGAATCTCACTGGAACAGATATTATCAGCCTGCCATTGGAAGTCACACAACACCTTCACCCAATTCTACTTGAAGGATGTGGCTTGGGATGACTCAGAGCTTTATCACCTGGGTCCTGTAGTGGCTGCTCAGCAGATCCACCAGTAACCTTGGTTTTGAGAAGATATGTATAATATGTAAATAGCTTGTACATAGTTAAATGTAAAAAAAAAAAAAAAAACTGGCGTGCTTCCTTCGGGAGGTTTATTTCCTTCTTATGGGACTGAACTCATTCCTCTCCTCCCTTTCCTCAGAGCAGGTCTGTCAAAGAAGGGGGAGAGGCCAAGTCGGTGTAGCCAGGATAACCCGCCGCTGCTTTCTGATTATGGCCTTATAAGAGTTTCCTGACCTCAAGGTCGACCCAGGCCTGGGTAAAGTTTGTTAGTTATGAGTTCACTTAAGTCCCTAGTAACTTACCCGCCGACCAAGCCGTAGTTATTCAGCAATTGTCCATTGGATAGGATGTATTAACGCAATAAAATTGCAAATTTAATAAGTAAGTTAAATTTTTATAAGTTAATACCCTATCCAATGGACACACAAGACCCTCCCACCGACCCCACTATCAGCTTACTAGGGGTCTAATAGGTTTAGACAACGAAAAAGATGCTATGACGTCACACTGTCTAGACAGGAAGGAAGTACCATGCACCACCTGGCAAGTGCACAGTACTGGGACCGGCCGGTCGAAACACGGGACGTCTTTTTCTGACGTTTGGCGGGCCGGTCTGCGCCAACCGGATTAGCAATTGTCCATTGGATAGGGTATTAACTTTTTTTTTTTTTTTTTTTTTTTTTTTTTTTTTTTTTAAATATGGAACGCTTCACGAATTTGCCTGTCATCCTTGAGCAGGGGCCATGCTAATCTTCTCTGTATCGTTCCAATTTTAGTATATGTACTATGATTGTAGGGTATTAACTTATAAAAATTTAATTTACTTATTAAATTTGCAATTTAAGCAACATGAATCTAAATTCAGTTAAATTCTGCTACAGAGTTTACAAGTCTTCAAAAATGGTTATAAAAATATCACAAATTTTTAGCAAGTAGACATACCATATTTTTCCAAAATATGGCCCGGGCGTTAATTATTTTCAAATGGCATCAGACCAGGCGTTAAATTGAACCAGGCGTTCTTTTGAAATACAAAAAACAGTGTTATAAATTGTAAACAGTGTGCTTGGTACCAGGCGTTAATTTGAACCAGGCGTTTATTTGAACCTGGGCGTAATTTTGGAAATTTACGGTAATTCAAATAAACCATGGGGGTTTCTATGATAGGTAGATATCACATATTACAACAAATATTACATTCCATCCTCTGTGTACTTATACCATTTATTTTCAGCAGTTTTCCAGTATAAATTTGGAAAAGCAATGTAATGTGTGGTAGTTCTTTGTCAGAAGTAGTGTTAGGGAACCGTTTAAATTTTTATTTTTGATGTGTGGCATCTCAAGTCTGAACTTTATACGAGTTTGATCATCAAACCAACATTTTCAAAACCAGTAAAAGTAGAGAAATCTACCATAAAATCTTATCACTTTGTTGAAAATATGGTAAAAAACATAAAATCCATTGATACTTTGGGAAATTTGCATCATATTCTCAATAAAACAAAAGTTTTATAGACGGGCAAAATTGGAACCTTTATGATGTTGATGATTTCTAAATGTTTTGTCCAAATTTCAGATATTTGAATCAAACTTCGTTTTCGGGGCAGTCAACGAGTGAACTATTGAACTTCAACAAACATCTTTACAGCATTGGTCATCAGGTGACATTATTACTTCTGATTGGACTGTTTAAGAGCTGCTTCACTTTTGTATTGGCAGTGTGCTATGTTTTATTAAGGAGCAGGAGTGAGTGTTGTGTGTACTAAGGCATTTAACAATACAAACCATGGTTCATTGTTTTTGTGCAACACAGGATTTATGTTTACCCCAGCTTTACTTATACATGGCTTGCAATTTGGCTTTTGCATAGAATACTCATTTTAACAGATTTGTGATCGAATATATCACGAGTGGGCAAATAGCATTTTTATTCAATGATTCCCACGATTACAACTGAAGGGAATGTTAGATTCCCTACTTATCAGAATGCAAACCCAATGCAAGTACTTTTAATAACACTGTGTGAAGCTTAACCTTCATTTGCATAAAACCACAACATGGCAGCCAGTATGGATGGCATAAATGATCATAGAACAATGCTTGCAGTTAATAAGTACTCTTGTACAAGAGTCACCCAATATTTGGTGGCAATCACCTTTAGAAAAAGAAATGTGAACTTATCACAGGGTCAGTTCCATAAGAAGTGGAATTTACCAAAATTCTTCAGCAGATTATTCACATTGGCTGAAAATTGTTACCAAAAAGTAACAATATTGATAAGAATGTGACCTATATTATAAAGTTAAGTGAGGCTTTTTTACAGGGCCACATTTCAAATTTCATAATATACTTTCCCAGCAATCCAGTTTGGGACTGCAGCTGCTCTAGTCCGATTCATTTAGTCTGTGCTTCCTTGTAGCAGACAATTATCAGCCGATTAGATGTCAGACATTGGCTGACATGATCTGTAGGGCCTGCTTGCTTTCAGTAGACTTTGATCTAAAGACATTGTTTGAGGTCACTTGAGTGGTGTTAAAATTATATTGTAAGTGCATTTTTCTCAGTTGTATGATGTAAATTAGTCATATGGTCCAATTTTTTCCTCAACAGATTTCTATCCAACTTTGGATCAGATCTGTTGTAATACTTGTACAAAACACAAAGAGGGACCAATTTAACAGGCCACGTTAGTCAATGTCGGCCGCTAATGAACCACTGAAAGGCAGACTTGGGGTCAAATACTTTTAAAAGTATTTAAATGCAAATGCAAAGACTTTTCAATTTTTCAAATGCAAATACTTTTATTTTCTTCAAATGCAAATACTTTTCAAAAGTATTTCAAATACTTTTTTAAATACTTAAAATTTTATATATCATCATACATTAATATGTTAAATGTGAAAATTGTAACGCAGATTAATACAGTGGGAATGAGCTACGAGTAAGTAGTAAGTACAGTAGGTATCATATATTAAAAAAATAGCATCAGAGATGCCCGTACCTCACAGCCTCAGGAAATATTTTTAATATCATGAGATATAGAAGTACTGTATCAGTACAAAGTTCAGGATACTTTCGGAGCACTGTCAGTTATATAAAGGTCCAAACAATGTTTAGATAGAGAAAATAATATCTAAGAGAAAGATAATACATGTGAAGATGAAGTATTAAAACGACAATTCAATAACAAGATGACAGCATTAATCAGTAAACTAAACATTACGACACTCTTTATCTACATTTGGCATGGCCGAATTATGGTTTGGATGTTTTAATATTACCATGCATACAGAAGTGGTAATACATTTAATGAATGCTTATGTGTGGTGTTGGAGCAAAATCTGTGGCTCACTTGATGAAATTCCATCTGTTACAATGGGAAGTTGTAAAAGTAAAATTCTTAATGAATTCTAATATGACTTTAACAGTGCTTAATCTGCATCAAAAGACAGACCCAAAGGTGCAACAAGATTTTAAAGGTCAACGTCACTACGACAAGGTCAAAGGTCAAATCAAGGTCACACCACAATGCTGTACACGTACAACCCCTAACCAATGTCCCTACCAAGCATCAACTTCCTACACCTTACGGTTTCCGAGATATAGCCCAGACTAGATTTTATAGGTCAAGGTCACACCATGATGTTGCACACCTACACCCCCTAACCAATGTCCCTAGTAAGTATCAACTTCCTACACCTTATGGTTGCCGAGATATAGCCCGGACAAGATTTTAAAGGTCAAGGTCAGACCATGACGTTGCACACCTACACCCCCTAACCAATGTCCCTACCAAGTATCAACTTCCTACACCTTATGGTTTCCGAGATATAGCCCGGACAAGATTTTATAGGTCAAGGTCACTATGGCAAGGTCAAAGGTCAAATTAAGGTCACACCATGACGTTGCACACCTACACCCTCTAACCAGTGTCCCTACCAAGTATCAACTTCCTACACCTTACGGTTTCCGAGATATAGCCTGGACAAGATTTTCAAACTCAAGGTCACTACGGCAAGGTCAAAGGTCAAATCAAGGTCACACCTTGATGTTGCACACCTACACACCCTAACCAATGTCCCTACCAAGTATCAACTTCCTACATCTGACGGTTTCTGAGATACAGCCTGGACAAACTTTTTCTCGCCGACCGCCCATCTGCCTGCCCATCTGGACACCATGGGTGAAAACAATACCCCAACAGCCCTTATAGGCTGTGGGGTAAATATCTATAGAAAAAAATGAATTAATTTACAACACTCAAAAAGGGCTGTATTCTAAAATTATTTCAAGAACTGTTTCTTCATTAGCTAAATATCTTCAACGAAGCATATTAATAGTAGTAATATCTAGTAAGTCAACAAGCTCAAATATTTTTAACCTATTACTTTTTTAAAAGTACTTATTAAAAGCCTAAACTAAATTGAACTCAACAATAAATAACATTAATAGTAATAAAAGAATAACTTAAATTATATGCTTTGCAAAAAGAAAGAAAAAAACAGCAAATTCATTCACTTGCAGAATAAATGGTAGTTTCAAAATGTATTTGAAAGTATTTGAAAAATATTTGAATTTTTTTCAAATGCAAATACTTTCATTTGAAAATCTCAAAATGCAAATGCAGATACTTTAGAAAAGTATTTAAAATGCATTTAAATGTAAATGCATTTGACCCCATGTCTCCTGAAAGGAAGTACAGATATGACCTCAGCTTGCTATCCACCCGTCAGTGTGTCAACAGTGTACTAAATGTGTTTTACAATTGCTTTACAGTTTTGGGTTATCTTTCTGCAAATAAAGAAAACTAGATGGAAAAAGTTGCTTTTTAAATACCATTATTGAATTTTTAAAGGTCTAGGAATTACCATAAAAATACATATTGAGTAAAGTTTTCCTCCACAGATTCACTCCATCCCAATCAAAAGCTGAAATATTAATGTTGCTGCATGCATTTTTACATTTTATTCATTGTGAAAATGCTGACCTAGCTAAGTGAGCTTTGATTTGGTTATGCCAGTAAATTCAGAATGACAACTAATGTGCTATTTCAAACATAAAGTTACAACAAATAAAAACATTTGAAGAATTTGTCCATTTTTTACATTTTAAACCACCATGCATCTGTAGGCAACTTCCAAGTTAATTGTATCCACTTGATGCATCCGGTAGATACTTTGGTTTAACATTCGCTACGCCACCGCCGCTGTGCATAGATTTTTGACGTTAACACTCGGAGGAAAACCACTCCAGCTAGCTTCACCAAATTTGCAGGATATCTTCATTGGGAGGTAAACTTCTCTGGGACTGAAATTAGCCTCATTCTGATTAACAAGATGGCCGCCGCGGGCATTAATTTGAAAATTATCTACTTTTTTCTACTGGCTCGTTGTCATAAGTAGAAGGTTGAATCTCTTTATAGGTGATAACAGATATAAATGTCCTCTACAACCTTGCATACATTTGACATTGAAGCTCTTAATTCAAGGTCATCCACGGAGTGCAAAAGTACCCCATGTAGCAGACTTTAAAAGTGCCTATATCTCCCTTATTATTGGTCCTAGAGGTTTGCAATCTGAAACCAACTTATTGGAAATCATGGGCTGGGAATCTTGTGATGTGGTCAGATTTGACCTTGGGACCCTCCTTCAAGGTCAAATGAGGATAGCCAAACTTAAAAGTGCTTATAACTCGCTTATTATTGGTCCTAGAATTTTGCAATGTGAAACCAACGTATAGGAAGTCATGGGCTGGGAATCTTCTGATGTGGTCAGATTTGACCTTGGGGCCCCTCCTTCAAGGTCAAACAAGGATAGCCAACGTTAAAAGTGCTTATAACTTGCTTATTATTGGTCCTAGAGGTTTGCAATGTAAAACTAACTTATTGGAAATCATGGGCTGGGAATCTTGTGGTCAGATTTGACCTTGGGCTCCTCATTCAAGGTCAGACGAGGAAAGCCAAAGTTAAAAGTGCTTACAACTCGCTTATTATTGGTCCTAGAATTTTGCAATGTGAAACCAACCTATAGGAAATCACTGACTGGGAATCTTCTGATGTGGTCAGATTTGACCTTGGGCCCCTCCTTCAAGGTCAAATGATGGTGCACTGGCTTTGGTGAGTTGTCTTTCTTGTGGATACAAATTTGCATCAGTTTTCCGATACGTAGGTCTAGTTACAGATTTGAAGCCACAATGGCTAAATCACAAGTTAATATGCTATACGCTAAACTAGTTAGTGTCAAATGAACCAAGCTGTACTGATGTGAACCTCAACAATCATTTTTGTAATTGTTAAACATAATTCAACTGGATTTACAACTCAGAATCTTGGTGGAGACATACTCCATTTAGACTTTACAGAATTAAAACAATACAGTTTTCTTCATATTGTTTATTAAACCAGTAAATACTGAAACTGCAGGTCGTTTAAAAAGTTCTGACAATAACATCCCTAAAGGTTCCCCATGATACATACTTAACTGTGTATTTCAGTATCACTTATTCAAACAGAATAATACTAGAGAATACCTTTTGAAAATAGAATTTGCAAGCCACGTTATGGTAGATCCAGAACATAGTAGTGGTTGAATGTAAATTTTAGAACCGGTGACGCGGAAATTAGATGAAAAACCAGGTGCGTTTGATTTAGTGAACACCAAGACATAAGTTTTTAAATGCGTACATAAGCTATAACTCGCATATAAATATGACCTGTGATGCGCTTTTTGAACACTTTTCAGGACAATATATTGATAGAATATTTTGTAGAATATTTTCATGTACCATGAAATATACTTAGCCAAAAGGAAAGGCAACTTTTATAAAAAATAAATTACAATATATCTTGCATTTCTTTTTTGGCTATGCATACTTTTTGTAGTTGAATATTTTGATAAACAGTAAAAGTTAAAATAATGAATATGTGAAGAAACCAGTTTTGATTACAAGACAAAGGAAGGTAGCTGGATCAGTCTTTTTCCATCGGCAAATAGGTTTCCCATCTTCTACTCTACAAAAACATTTTTATGTTTTACATTTTGTTTAAATACTGATGACTATACTAAATTTTGTAATTATATAGAAAAGGCCATGATGTTTACAATTTATCTGTTCATGAAATATTTATATAATGCAATCAAAATTAGAGAGGTTCCAATTTTTCCATAAAGGATATTGAACCAGAGAAGTTAAAACAGAAAATATGTGAATATTACATGTTTAACTTTTGATATTTATTTTACACAGTAGTAATTTATATCTTGGCATTTTGATACTGTATGATTGAAGTGATATACCAGTCTAACTGAGAGGTGTAGTATTCTTGAATAAGTTGTATATTATTCTGATCACCATTTTTGTTTGACACATTTCAAAATAATAAATAAATTTAAAAAAAAATATATATATATATATATAGAAGCAGATAACACATAAACTTGAATATGTGCAAACATAAAATTGTATAAACATCCTTGAGTACACTCCTTAACATACAGATATGTTACAAAACATTTATACAAAACAAATCCCTATACAATAGCAGGAGAGAATAATTCATGAATTACAGTGATACCTTGCATGTTGTTTGGAGTCTATATTCAAACTAGATTGGGCCAACTCGGCGCCAACATATCCCCAGACAGGTCATCACTCACGCCACAGGTTTTGATCGGAAATTTTTTAAAACATAATTACCCATTATTATATGAACTTCAGCACATCAATCTACTCTGTTTATATCTCCCCAAGGAAGATGGTGTATCCCCAGACGCCGAATACATAACTCAAATTATATTTTCAATCTTCCTGCAATGATAACTCTAAACCTATTTTCAAAGTATTTAAATGATTGATGATTGAATGTCCATTCTAAAATAATAATCCCAAAAGAGCATATCTGTTTCTATATTCGTTGACAAATAAAATATTATTTTTAACTCAACTCATCATATTTTTCAATCTTCCTTCAAAGTATTTAAATGATTGATGATTCAATGTCCATTCTAAAATTCATAATCCCAAAAGCGCATATCTGTGTCTATATTTGTTCACAAATAAAATATTATTTAAAAAAAAATTATTTATATTATTATTTTATTATATTATTTTTAGAATTTGCAAATTGTTTTCAGTTATTCATTTCCTCTATACCTATATATGTGGTCCATATATATGCAACCTAAATATGTGACACAATCTCAGTTCTGACTCCCCTTTGTGTTATATGTAATGAAGCCCACCACCTCCCACCCCCACCCCTCTTCCCTTCTCCACACCTCTCTCACTATTACACAAGATCTGCAACCCCATTGAGTTCTTTGTTTCTCATCTGATATCATTAAATACCTTTGTTTATTTAGTGTCACCCAATATAGCTGGAGGTCCCAGAGGTGGGTGGGGGGAATCCGGGTGGGGGATGTGGGTTGAGCATAAATGGTAAACAAACAATCTATATAAAAGGGGTACTCAAATACAAAAAGAATTGAGAATTTTAAGTATGTGATTATCAACTGAAATGAGTTCATAACTGTAGGAGCTGTGCCAAAATTAACTGAGGCAAGTTGAATAAAACTGGGCTAGTTGAGGGTTAAAAATCCCCTAGTTTTACTACATAAGGATATAATTTCATTAATATTGGGACTTAAAGCTCACTTAAAGTGTCCATTTTGTCTACTTGAATATGTTTAACCAGTTTCATTTTAAAAAGTGAAAAACTCAGCAAGCAGAGGTATAACACACAAAAATAAGTTCTTAAAAGACTAAGATAGCCATAACATTATTAATATTCAAAATTTAAATAGACAGGCATTTCCTTTTAAAAATTCAAAGATTTCAGCTCTATAACCCACATCGTTTGACAGTTACTGGGCTTTAAAGTGGCATAATATCCATAAATTGGGTTTCTGTGGGCATTTTACAATTGTTAAAGAGACCTTAGCAATTAAACTACAGATCTGAAACTTTTTGGGGGACATACATAACAAACAAAAATTATATATAATACAGTTTAAGACTTGTCACACTAAGCATTTCCAAATAACAGGGCAAAATACGGAAAAAATGTCAAAAAAGGCACTTGGGCGAGTGTCTATGGCCCTCATACACAGGTTAAATGTCTACTAAAAACCTTGATTTTCGGCATATGTAAAAAAGGACATAATAATGCATTCCCAGATGGGATTTCAGCTCCATCAATCACATAGTTTAACAGTTACAGGGCTTAAAGGTGGTAAAAAGTCCAAATATTGGGTCATTGTGGGCCTTTTAGAGATCTCGATGTGGCTTTCAAATTAAAGCTTCAGACTTAAAATTTGTTACATACTAAGATTACACATAGAATATGTATCTAATAAAGTTTGAAACTTCTCAGACTTACCATTTCCAAGTTACAGAGCAAAATATGTGAAAAATGTCTTAAAAGGGTCACTCAGGTGGGTGTTTAAGGTCCTCATACACAGGTTAAATGTCTACTTGAAGCCTTGATTTTTGGCACATGTAAAAAGAACATAATAATGTATTCCCAGATGAGATTTCAGCTCTATCAGTCACATAGTTTAACAGTCACAGGCCTTAAAATTGGCAAAAAGTCCAAATACTGGGTCTTTATGGGGCCTTCTAGAGACCTAAATGTAGCCTTCAAATTAAAGCTTCAGACTTAAAATTTGTCACATACTAAGATTACACATAGAATATGCATCTAATACAGTTTGAAACTTCTTAGACTTACCATTTACAAGTTACAGGGAAAAATATGTGAAAAATGTCTAAAAATGGTCACTCAGGTGGGGATTTATGGTCCTCATACACAGGTTAAATGTCTTCTTAAAGCCTTAATTTTTGGCACATATAAAAATAACATACTAATATCTTCTCAGATAGGATTTGAGCTCTATCAGTCACATAGTTTGACAGTCACAGGGCTTAAAAGTAGCAAAAAGTCCAAATATTGGGTCTTTGGGAGCCTTTTAGAGACCTCAATTTGACCTTCAAAATTAAAGCTTCAGACTTAAAATCTGTTACATACTAAGATTACACATAGAATATATATCTAATACAGTTTGAAACTTCTCAGACTTACCATTTCCAAGTTACAGGGAAAAATATGTGAAAAATGTCTTATAAGGGTCACTCGGGTGGGTGTTTATGGTCCTGATACACAGGTTAACTGTCTATTAAAGGCCTAAATGTTGGGGCACACATAAGAAAACACATAGATATATTCCCAGATGATATTTAACTTAGATGAGAGACATAGTTTGAAAGCTACAGTGCTTGAAAGTGGCAAAAAGTGCATAAATTGGGTCTCTGTGGGCACTTTTGAGACCTTAAGTTGACCCCTTTGGGTAAACCTACAGCCCTAAAATTTTCTACAGACAAGGATTACATATCAAAGTTATACCTAGCGCAGTTTGAGACTCATCAGAATTATCACTTCCAAATTATAGGGCAAAATATGTGTAAAGTATAGCAAAAAATCCCTAAGTGGGGGTATTTATGGGCCTCAAACACAATTTTCTCCTCAACTTAAAGTCATGATTTTCGGCACATGTACTAAGAACATATTAATGTGTTGTCAGGTAAAATTTCAGCCAGCTGAGCATCATAGTTTGTGACCTACAGGGCTCTAAGTGGCCAAAAGTCCAATTTCTGACCTTAAGGTGGCCATAAGTTCTTTTTTACTGGGAGTTTAAGGTCACCTTAAAATAGGGATCTTCCTTTGGGCACCCTTAACATGTGTACCAAGTTTGAAAAAAAAATATTAATTTGTTTTTGAGTTATCGCGTCCACAAGGAAATTTCTACGGCGGCGGCGGCGGCGGCGGCGGCGGCGGCGGCGCGACGGACCTGAATCCAATATATCCCCGACTTTCGTCTGGGGATATAATTACTTTTAAAAATTTGCAAGGAAATTAGCTGAACCTTGACTGAAGCAGGATTTGTAATCTGTAAAGAAATGCAAAATTTTTAAATTATACCAAAAAAAAAAAAAATTTTTTTTTAATTTCTAAAATTCTACACATTAACAGTTATCACAGCTAAAATAGACAAAAAGAGACAGGATTTTAAAATAAGATGAGATGGCTGTTTGGTCAATTTTGGTAACATGTTTAGGAAACCAATAACTAACAAGATATCCTGTCAATTATCACATCCAAATATTTTCGTCATTTTCTTACTACTGGATAAAATCCAGTGATTAAATGAATATGTATATACAAAGTACAGAGTATGTAATGATAAAGACATATAGGCGATATGACATCTTTAAAGTATGTTACATGATATAATTGGCAATTACATGAGAAATACTCAATAAATGATCTTTCCAAATGACAACAGAAAATGTGACCCAAGAAACGCCCTTCTAATTTTATGGAATTTATAGTTTGTACATTGTATTGGCGTTGTTATTATTATACAAAGCCACTGTCATTCAAACACTTCATCTGAATATTGTACTTTATAAACACCGGTTTGTCACAAACCTAGAACTTCTTTCTATTTTTTACACATGAATACTGATACTATTTTAGGTGTATTTTATCATCTGAAAAAAATTTTCAGTCCATGCTTGTTTGGATACGAGAGGTTCAACTGTTCGTCCAAATGTACAGGTTGCTTCACTTTAACAATTAAGTTATCTAAACATAATTATATTTTTATAAACACTGGTTTCTCATAAAACTACTACTTCTTCCTATGTTACACTTCATAATAATTTATGAACATTCTGTCACCTGAAATAGTCTTTAGTTCCTGTATGTTTGGATAAACGAGGTTCTGCAGTTCTCCCAAGGTTGTTTCACATTTAACACCTGAAGAAATCCCCACTCTACTCAAACTGAAGCCACGGAATCAAAAGCGTATCTATAGCCTTGAATAATTATTATAATATTATAAAATGACAAATTTGACAGGTGATACAAGGACAATCTAAAGTCACAGAGGGAAGATCACATGACAATTCTTCTTGAGATGATATGTTATTCATCTTTCTCTGCACATGTTGGCTTGCCATATTCAAAGGATGCCAGTGCTCCTTGAAGCAGTAAACCATAGTCAAATGGCTTATATCCTCCCACTTCACATACGTATTCCTTTTACAAAATAAAACAATTTTTTCAGTACATGCACAACAATAATATTCCTGAAATATGAGTAAATTAATCTCTAATATCTACATGTACAACAATTTAAAAAAAATAGCCAGCCTCGGCGGGCAAGAACCCCAGCCCGCAGGTACAAGTCAATGGGCAACAACATTGAGACTTGGGAAAATCTTGGGAACAACTTCAGTAGTAAGAAGTATACAGAATCCACAAAATGTTGTCCGATGTAAGATTCACAGGCCATTATTTCTTACAAGTTGTTTCCATATTTTGAAGCCCTAGAACCAATTATAAGGGAGATATATAAAAATATTATTTAAAATAAGTACAAAAAATTTTACAGACATGTTTTCACAGCCATAAACATTCTCTGCAAATTTATTGAAGATATCATAAATGCCATATAAAGCTTCATTTAAAAATGTGATAACGCACACAGGCATGCACATGCATGCACGCACTGAAGGAAGGCATTTCGTAATCTCCCAAATCCGGCCTTGGAGAGGGGGGGATAAAAATCCAACTGTAGAAATACCACCCCCTTTTCAATTAAGAAGTTTAGACAGAAAAGTATTCAAAGCGTTGCCATTGCAACAAGTGTTGCCAGATACCCTCCAAAACTTGCTCAGCTCTAGACCCTGTTTTGGTTAACATATCCTGAAAACTTGGGTGAAAATCCATGTATTGGTCTAGGCTGGGGAACACCCACAAGTGTTAAAACTCAAAAATATCCAAAGTGTTGCCATGGCAACAGTTGTTGGTAGATACCCCCCAAAACCTAATCAGCTCTAGACCCTCTTGGGGTAAACATACCCTGAAAATTTGGTGAAAATCTGTGTATGCGTTTAGGCTGTGGAACACCCACAAACTTTATGACCGCCAACGCCCGGATGGCACAGGGGACGACTATAACCCCAGCCTTAAAATTCAGGTTTCCATAATTTTTAACCCCAACGGCCATAAATGCTGGGGTTAAAAATTATGGAAACCTGAATTTTAATTTTCATGTTAATGTCATACTTTTTATGACATATGTTTATTTCATGTATTATTTATTCACATAGAAAAAAGACGTTTACGGTCAAATAAATGAACAAGGAATGGCTTCACATTTCACAATACCTTTCTGGTGCAAACTTTATTGGGTTCGCAGTGAGAAGATACAGCCCGGAATTTGATGCAGTAATTCACACCATTTACCAGCTGAAACAAAAATAAGTTCTCATAATTGATATACCAAAACATTCCAAGTTTGTCGACTGCATGCAAACTTTGGAGTGTCAAATTTGTTTATTCTATTCAAAAAATTCTCATTTAAAAAAAGAAACATTCAGGTTCTTCACACATGTAGAACAAAACGGGACTTAAAATGATATAACTTATTTGAGGTGTATTTTTTTAAACAGCTAATACATTATCAGTAATGTACATATGGTTACCACAAGGGTTTTTTTCAGTAAACACCTTGTGCAGTTATTACAAGTTACAACAAGTTGAAGAGGTACTCAGATCTTGACTGAAACACAATGAACGACAGAAAAAAAAACTTGTTTTGTAAAGGTAATGAAATTTCTTAACTAAAATATCCATTGACACAAGCAAAAATTTTACACTTAATTAAAACATAAAAACATGATCACCTATTGTAAGACATAACTAGACCCAGGACGCATCTGTAGCCAGATACAAGATGTATCCACAGGAAAAGAACAACTAACGAGTTATTAGCACTTATAACTTTTTTATCCTCGTTTGACCTTAAAGGAGGGGCCCAAGGTTAAATCTGACCACATCGGAAGATTCGCAGCCCAAGATTGCCTATAGGTTGGTTTCACACTGCAAACCTCTAGGACCAATAATGAGCGAGTTATAAGCAATTTAAATTTGGATATCCTCGTTTGACCTTGAAGAGGGGCCCAGGGCCAAATCTGACCACATCAGAAGATTCGCAGCCCATGATTTCCTATAGGTTGGTTTTCACATTGCAAACCTCTAGGACCAAAAATAAGTGAGTTATAAGCACTTTTAAGTTTGGCTATCCTCATTTGACCTTGAAGGAGGGTCCCTATAGGCTGGTTTCACATTGAGTTATAAGCGCTTTAAGTTTAGCTATCCTGGCTTGGCCTTGAAGGAGGGGCCCAAGGTCAAATGGGTTGCCTTATTCTCTCTTTTACAGTTTCTTATGCTTTGTGTTTTTAGTGTATTTGGAATCCCATATGATAATAGGATCAAGTTTGAGAGACACGGTTTACTCTGAAAAACAAGAGGAGAGTGCCCGTGAACGGGCACTGTGTCAGCTGACTGAGTGTTTTTGATTTGTGAAGGTGATTAGAGGACAGAATAATTATCAGGAAAAGGGCTGTACAGAAATACAGTAAATGGTAACTGAACAGCAAGTTCGAAAGAAATTCGGAAGCTGACAGAAGAAAAGGATAAAAAATTTGTGCCCTGTAAATGGTATTATGAAGGAAAATAACAAGGTAATTGTTTAAGTGTAAAAAATAGGTTAAAACATATTTAAAGAAATACTACAAATGCAATATCCTCGTTCGACCTTGAAGAAGGGGTCCAAGGTCAAATCTAACCACACAAATACATTCCCAGCCAATGATTTCCTATGGTTTACCATTCCAAACCTCTAGGACCAATTATAAATGAGTTATAAGCACTTTTAAGCTTGGCTGTCCTCATTTGACCTTGAAGGAGGGGTCCAAAGGTCAAATCTGACCATACCAAAAGATTCCGAGCCAATGATTTCCTATGGGATGGTAAAATCTCTGTCACCAATAATAAGCGAGTTGTAGGCACTTTCAATTTTCGCTATCCTCATTTGACCTTGAAGGAGGGTTCCAAGGTCAAATCGGACCATATCAACAGATTCACAGCCCATGATTTCCTGTCTGTTTACCATCCCAAACCTCTGGGACCAATAATAAGCGAGTTATAAGCACTTTTAAGTTTGGCTATCCTTGTTTGACCTTGAAGGAGGGGTCATTGAAGGTCAAATCTGACCACACCAAAAGATTCCCACCCCATGATTTCCTACAGGTTGGTTTATCATCCCAAACCTCTAGGATCAATAATAAGGGAGATATAAGCACTTTTCATGACTGACAAAAAACACCTGTGGCGGCCATCTTGTTTCTCAAAATGAGGCCAAAAATATTCCCAGACAACATTTTATGGTTATTAATATATACTGCAAACTTAAGAAAGCTAGCTATAATATTTTTTTTCATCAGAGCAGTAATGGTGAAATCTCTCTCTACACACTGCAGCTATCCAGTGGATACAATGATTTACTCAACAGTGAGAACCTGAAAGTAGCTATTGCTCAGCTATGCCATGACATCGAGGTCTGCAATTTCACTATGTTATAGCTGACCAAAAATTCTGTGAATAACATATTTAACAAATTACTCTAAATGTAATAGTTTTCAAGTTACAACTGTTACAACTGTTATAGTTGACCCCAAAATAGGTGAATAACATATTGAAACAAAATACTCTAAATGCAATAGTTTTCAAGTTATAAGTGATTTACTCAACAGTGATAACCTAAAAGTAGCTATTACTCAGCTATGCCATGAGCTACAGGTCTGAAATTTTACTATGTTATAGCTGGCCCAAAAGTAGCTGAATAACATATTTATACGAAATTCTCTAAATGCAATAGTTTTTAAGTTACAAGTGATTTTACTCATGATGGAAGTTACTGAAAAGCCCAAAAGTAGCTATTACTCACTTAGCTATTGAGACAGACACCCAACTTACTCACCATATTGTAGCTATGAAAAAAGTAGCTGAATAACATATTTTAACAAAATGCTCTAAATGCAACACTTTTCAAGTTATAAGTGATTTACTCAACAGTGATAACCTAAAAGTAGCTATTACTCAGATATGCCATGAGCTACAGGTCTGAAATTTTACTATGTTATAGCTGACCCAAAAGTAGCTGAATAACATATTTATACGAAATTCTCTAAATGCAATAGTTTTCAAGTTATAAGCGATTTACTCAACAGTGATAACCTAAAAGTAGCTATTACTCAGCTATGTCATGAGCTACAGGTCTGAAATTTCACTATGTTATAGCTGGTCCAAAAGTAGCTGAATAACATATTTATACGAAATTCTCTAAATGCAATAGTTTTTAAGTTACAAGTGATTTTACTCATAATGGAAGTTACTGAAAAGCCCAAAAGTAGCTATTACTCACTTAGCTATTGAGACAGACACCCAACTTACTCACCATATTGTAGCTATGAAAAAAGTAGCTGAACAACATATTTTCACAAAATGCTGTAAATGCAACACTTTTGAAGTTATAAGTGATTTAGTGCATGATTTCATGAATTTTAATGCATTAAAAATTATTAAAAAAATTTATTAAAAAAAAAGTAAGACAGATCCAGGTCTCATACTCACACAAGAGAATCTACCTCTGGCCTAGTACATATATGCAAGATATGAGAGAAATCCCTGCAATAGTCACTGAGAAAATTGTGACAAAAAGTTGAAATTTTCACACTTTTGGTGGGGGTACCCCCCTTGTAATGTCTCTAGCAAACAGACGAACAGACAGATTTGCATGCCTTGAACAATTTTTCATCCTCGATAGATAAGGTATCTTTAAAAAAAAACAGCATGTCTCTAGGCCTTGTAGTTTTGGAGAAGAAGTTGTTCACGCGGACGCCCACGCCGCAGAGTGATGACATAATGTCAGCTGACTGACAAGTCAGCTGACATAAAAATGTACTTTAATGATATAATAGCCATGATTACCTCAGCTCTACTTTACTAGTTTACTTGTGTGGAGCCGTGGCACGACCCCATATAGAACTGGAGATTAGCATAAAATCTTTTTCTGTTGAATTAAACTTCGAAGAGCTTCGATCCACGGCATTGTGGATTGAAGATTTTTATATTTACACGGCATCGTGAAATTAATGACACGCTTAAATACACGGCCCCAATATAGAAAGAATTCTGTATAACTATAAATTTTTACTTACACACACACACAAATGAAATCTCTGTTCATAAATCGCAATAATAATCCATTATTGGTACTTACACACAATATTCAGGGATTCTTACACTTGAACATAGAACATACTGATATGCATGTACTGAAGTTTAAGGACCTTAAGGGGTTTTATAGAGTAATTTTTTATTTATTAGCCAATCAGAATCGCGGACACAGCCGTGTCATGTTAGAATTGGATATACATATCGTGGATTAAAGTCACGGCGCCCTGTATCTAAGCTCTTCGATTAAACTTGATAAAATCACTAAAAATGGTTTAATGTAATTAAAACAACTGATATTAAACTAATGACACAGCAAATATGTGTACAAAATATATGCTATTTTACTGAGCTCTTATAACAAAGAACATCTTCAAACTTTTGGAGAAGTGGTCCAAAAAAAGCCGTGAAAATAGTCATTTATTTTTAGTCAACTATGTGTGCATGTTGACAGATTGTTGAAGAAAATTAAAATATAGTTGTAGGAACAGTTGTGTGTACACATTTTTATGATACTACTTGTGTTCTAGTGGTGGTGGACCAGTTCACGCCCGTGTACCTATTCACGCCCAGCCTCAATTTTTTTCAAAGATTTATGATTTTTCATAAAAAAGCTGTTTACCACAACATAGATAATTATCAAATTGATCATACACATTGATAATTTATTGTACATAGTAACTGCAGTGTTCGAACTCAACGCCGTCCCGCGGGTCCGCGACCGCCAATATTGCAGCAGGACCGCCGAGTTTTAGTACTTACAGGTCCGACGGACTGTCGAAAATCCCCGATTATCGCCCATTGAAAAACGTTCTGCAAAAGAACTGTAAGGGTTAGATGGATGGCAAATACTTTAAAACGAAATATATTTTATTTGTTATTGCTGTATATATACGGTTTTTTGCAAAAACACTTTAAAATAAGATTTTATTGTTAGTTGTTGGTGTCGCGATAGGAAATCTCGCGGAAATCTCGCATACCTCGAGATTTAAAGTTGAAATCTCGTTTCATTTTCATTGCTTCCAGTATTGCTTTTGGCGCTTTTATTTCATCAAAATTCTACCAAATCACCTGATATATGCTTGGTTCATGAGCAACTGACATGGACAGATACCTGACAAACCTAGGCTCCAATCCAAAAAAAGCCAAAAATTTCAGAGACAGACCGGCTTCAAAAGCAAAGGGATATATGAAAAAAAAATACCAGAAAAAGGGAATTTCAGGCTTCCTGGGTGAAGTCATACCCCTGGATTCTGTATGACCAAGGCAATAATGCAATGTTTTGTACATGGGTGGTCATAATTGTGTCTGGTTCATAATAATGTCCGATTTTTGTTGTAGTTTAATTATTTTTAAAATGTTATTACCAGAACTTTGAATATTTTTTTTTCAAATTATTCCCGCTGAGATTGAGTTTAATTCATGAAAATTTTAAAAATTGAACTAAACACCCAAACTGAGTACATTCACGTTCAATAAAAAATTGAAGGACATAATTATGAACCGGACACAATTGTGACCACCCGTGTACTACTTGTAGAGCCATTTTTGGGCATTTGAGCCAGTCAAAAGTTAAACAGTCAATTGTGGTACATTAATGACTTTGCCAAAAGTGAAAATGAGTGAATGAACTGTGAACTGTTTTATTTTAATTTTTATTTTAAATCTCCTAAGCAATAGACATACAAACTCACTTAAACAATAAATAAATAAACTTCGGACCACCTCCATATTTTTCTTAAGGCAGAGGATATTTACACCACCGCTGTGTACGCAATGCCGAAAAGTCGTCTTATGTACACCACCGCTGTGTACATAAGCTACATATGGTTCCTTATGTACACCACCGTTGTGTATATTAGCCAGATAATGTCTCTTATGTACACCACCGTTGTGTATATTAGCCAGATAATGTCCCTTATGTACACCACCGCTGTTTATGTAAGCTAGATTGAATATCTTGTGTACATATGCAAGATATTTGGGATATTTTGTGTACCACTAAAATGTAGGTAAGCTAATGTACATGGTCTTCTACACCACCTTATTGTGCATGCTATGTCAGTCCCCCTAGAAATGGGATGATTAGTCTTCCCCACTATTGTACTGTGGAAACTAAATTAAATTTCTTATACACACCTTGTGTACCCAGCCAGGTAAAATTTGTTACATAATTAGCCTTTTGATCCCCACAGGTCGAATAGTTGTGGCTTAACTTGGGTTGGATGACACTTAGATGACAAAGACAGTGAAGATGTGATTTTTTATTATTTCATTATTTATTCATTATACACATGGAACAGGAATCATACAAGTAACATGTTTTTGGCCTTCCTGTTTCAACTTTATAAGCATTAATCAAATATATTCTTGTAAAAGAGAGAAATTGCATTTATTTTCAAACTAACACTGATAAAACAGCTTTTGTTTTACTTTATATTATTGTAGTGTATTATTGCATTACTCGACAGCCGTGGTGTACATAAAGAACTGAAATACCCTTATGTACACAGCCGTGGTGTAAATAACCAGTTCGTTTTCTTAAGCGTGAACACTGAGTAACTGTGATTGTTTTGGAGAAATTAGGGGGTGGGCATCAATAGGTACGCGGGCGTGAACTGGTCCACCACCACTATGCAAATCTCCAGTTCTATGTGGGGTCATGCCACCGCTCTACACAAGTAAAGTAGAGCTGATGTAACCACGGCTATAAGTAGGCCTACCAGACAGAAAGAGAGAGACAGACACCCCCCTAACCCAATTTCAAATCATCAATGAAAGTATCACACATACAGTACCTGCTGATAGACATTTAATATATCTGATTTAGATATATCCTGGAGCTGAATATTATCCCCGGGATTCAGTCCATTCAAAGAAGACTGAGCCATCAACAAAACAACAGGATCCATATCCTTTTTATCCATTTCCGACCATGCACCCACCAGGCCTTTTACTTTTGCTAATTTTTCGACACTGCTACCCTGAGGGCATTTAACAGAGGAAATGAACTGGCCTTTACATTTGACATCTTCGGGAAAACAGACAAGAATCAGTGTCAAAACAAAAAGAAAACCAAAACCTTCCATTTTGATAAATTTTACACGATCATGTGATCACTAGGGTCATTACTAAAACGTAAAGCACTAAAATCCGAACTTTATAGGAAGCCAGCAAAGATGTTTGGTCCCAGTGCCACTGTAGATGGAATAATAGTACAGGGGCCGGATTCACGAACAATACTTAGATAAGGTGACCTTAGATCAAAGTAAAAAAGCCTTTGACAGTGTTAACAGAGAATGTTTATGGAAGATATTGTTGGCTTACCAGATTCCACCCAAAATAGTCAATATCATCAAAGCCTTCTATAACAACTACGACTGCTGCATTATCAACAACAACGAACAGTCATATTGGTTCAATGTAAGTTCTGGTGTAAGACAGGGATGTATCATATCTCCATTCCTCTTCATCTTGGCAATAGACTGGTGCATGAGAACTACTATAGAAAATGCCAGAACTGGAATTAGATGGACGTTAAGATCAAGTCTTGAAGACCTAGATTTTGCTGATGATATATGTCTACTAGCCAGCAACAGGAAACACATGCAGAATAAAACAACAAAACTTTGTGGAGTAGCTGAACAAGTTGGCCTTAACATAAACTCAAAGAAGACCAAAGTAATGTCAATCAATGCACCAACAAATCCTCCAATATCAATATATAAAAATGAAGCAGTGGAAGAAGTAGATGAATTTAGCTATCTTGGCAGCATTGTGAGCAATGATAATGGAACATCTAAAGAAATAAAATCAAGAATACAAAAAGCAAGAGTCACCTTCTGCCAACTGAAGAACATCTGGAAGAGCACCAAACTAAACACCTACACCAAACTAAAGATATACAAAAGTAACGTGAAGTCAGTTCTCCTCTATGGTGCAGAGACATGGCGAATAACCAACCAAGATTTGAATATACTCTCAGTCTTCCATAACAACTGCTTGAGAAGGATTTGCAAAATTTATTGGCCAAAGAAAATTTCAAACAGAGACCTGCACAAAAAAAACATCAGAAAACAGCATAGAAAGTGAAATTTGTAATAGAAGGTGGAAATGGATAGGACATGTACTGAGAAAAGAAGCAGGGAATATCACAAAGACAGCACTGAGATGGACTCCGGAAGGTAAAAGGAAGACCCAAGGAAACGTATAGAAGAACAATAGAGAAGGAACTAAAGAGGCAGAACTGCATGTGGAAGGAAGCTAAAAAGATCGCGAAGGACCAAGAGGAGTGGAAAAGTTTTATCCTGGCCTTATGTGATACTAATCACGAAGAGGAAAGGTAGGTAAGGTAAGGTAAGATCAAAGTAAGGGAAGGTTTTTCACTTGACTAAGTTTTTTTTAGAATTGGTATGCATGAAACAATACTTAGATAAGGTCACCTTAGATTTTAAGTAAGGAAAAAACCTCTCCTAACTCTTTAGTTATGGTTGTGTCAGTGAATCTGATTGGCCAAGAGGTATGGAAAATTTTGGTCTATACATTTGATTGTTTATGATAAAGACCCTCTGCAAAGAATATTAGTCACAGCTTATTAAAGTGAGATTTTAACTATTTTAGCTGATGAACTTGGAGAGTAAAATTAATTCCTAGTGAAAATTTTAATCTGTTCCTTTCAAGTAGAATCTAGCCATTAGTGGAAATTATTTCTGAAGAATTAGTTAAAACTTCAGGGCCGGGATTCACAAAAGGTCTTAAGCAAAAAATTGTCATAACTTTAAGAGAAAAGTCTTAACTGTGCAAGAATTTTGTCATAAAGTTAAGACTTTTTTTTGCTTAGACAAAATGGGATTCACAAAAGGTCTTAGACAAAAATTTGTCTTAGATTTTGTCATAACTTTAAGACCACTGCAGGGCAGACTTAAGTCATTATTAAAATATTCCATTGCATGTATTTACATTTTACCCTTTGTTATGAAAACAACATATATGCTATGGGGATCTATACTTCCTATAGAAGTAATTTCTGTGGATTGTAATAGAAATTTACATTAGTTAATTACCTATAAATTTCCACATTTTACCTTCTTGTGGTAAAAATATTGTCATAAAAATGGCTGACTCACAATAAAACACAAATATTACTATTTTTACATAATTTTACAAAAAAAAGTAACAAATCTGTTTTATAATTTTAAAGAGCATGTTTGATGCATTTATCAATGAAAAATGTATTTGTTTTACTAAAATTTGTTAATTTGAATTCAAAATAGTTAAGACTTTTTGCACAAATTTTGTCTCAGCTAAGATTTTGCTAAGCACTTTTTGTGAATCCCAATTTAAGAGAAATCTTAGCTAAGACAAAAGTCATAACTTTAAGATTTGTCTAAGCAAAAAAAAATGCCTAAACTTAAGACCTTTTGTGAATCCTGGCCCTGTTTACTAAAATTTTGACTTATACACTTACCTCCCCATCCGAAAACAACACTATTATTGCTCAATGTTTACAAACTAAATCATGTAATATCAACATCCTGTCCTCCCAAGGTAGCTTTCAATTTATAGTTATTGTGTCTTCAGAATAAATTTTAATGTCAGACACCAAGAAAGGCTGAACAGTATTTAAATCAAGGTAATTTCCATGTAAACAAAGTTTTTGTGTCAAGCACCCTAACAGATTGACCAGTATTTAAGACAAGGGGATTTCCATGTCAAAACAGCAAAGATTGTAACCAACTAAGACAGGATATAACAGACTAATACTCTTACCTGAAACAAAAAATACAGGATATTATTATGAACAGCTTTTCAGTGGAACATTAGTTTGGATATTGTTCGAGAAGCATCAACAACTGGATATAACAGACATACACTCTTTACCTGAAACAAAATACAGCCTTACAAAGCTCACTGTAGAACCAAGTTCACTACTGATAACTGTATCATGAGTGTACAAAGTGTTAAGTTTAGCAACAGTACGCCTAGTGGTAAAAGACCTGCTACAGAGATGGCCTTCTCTCTAGAGGCAAACAGTCTTGAATCAATATCAAAGTTGTTGGACATGAAATTGCAACCTCTCCATGACAAAATTGATCAGGTGACAGGAAAATATGATGAAGTAAGCCAACTTAAAGAGGAAGTGCTGTGTATGAAACAAGAAAATTACAATCTTAGAAGCAAAATAGAAAATTTAGAAAGATACAGTCGCAGAAACAACATTAGACTGTACAATATAAAAGAACAAAGAAATGAAGACTTAGATGTTATGATGGTTGATCTACTGAATAATTACCTTGCTCAGCAGAATTTTGTCTTTAACGAAAACACATTCGTAAGGATTCACAGGATTGGGAAACCTCAAAGTGGCAAAACTTGTGTTGTGATAGTTCGCTTCCACAACTTCAAAGACAAGCAAAGGCTCTTAAACTGTAAGATGCTGCTAAAACAGAATGAAGGGATAGGAGTAAGTGAAGACTTTACACCCGAGGTGGAGGAAAGAAGAGCTAGGCTTTTTCCCATCATGAAAGCCATACAGAGAAAGCGATCATTGGAAAAGGAGTCAACGAAGGTCTACTTAAAGTCAGATAAAATCATGTTCAATGGAAAACAATATGGAATAGAAAACCTAGACCCTCTGCCTGCCAAGTATCAGCCAGAATCTCTGTTTACTCCCGAGAAGGATGGCATCACTGCATTTTTCAGCAAGAACAGTCCGCTATCAAATCATTTTCCCTGCAACCTCAAGCTAGAAGGAGAAAAATTCAACTGTTTAGAACAGTATCTTATGACACAAAAAGCATCACTCTTCAGTGACCAAGATAGTGTGCTAAAGATATCTTCAACGGTCAATCCAGTGCAGCAGAAAAGGCTTGGTAAAAATGTCGCTAACTTTAAAGAGGATGTGTGGAGGGCTGAAGTTAGTACTATACTCTTCAAGGGTCTGTGTGCAAAATTTAACCATAACCCACACCTCAGTGCCTTTCTTCTGAATACGGGGGATAATGAAATAGTAGAGGCTAATGGCCATGATGCTTTTTTTGGTATAGGACTGAACCTTGCCACCCCAGATCTATGGAACAGAGAAAAGTGGATTGGAAGCAATCTGCAGGGAAAGACTCTAGAACACAGTGGTTTTTCTAGAGTATGTTTAGTTAACTTAGAAACTTTTTGAAGAGAACAGCCAGTTGTTATACTAAGAGATCAAAGCACATAAACACACACACACAGTGCATTCTCTCACTTGTCAGATTTTATGCGGGAGAAGTAGTGAGGAAATAAAACATCAGTGTTTTAAAAAGGCTGTGATAAATTGCCTGGTTTACATATCTCAACACCATATATATGAATTAAAAACTCTATCTTTCTTCTTTAAAATGATACCAAAAATGCAATAATTATAAAGTAATGAAAGTTCTAAAATATGAAATTCCATTGCAAAGGCAAGTGTAAGCAGGCAAGAAATAGGAGCACATTTCAATGTAATTTACCAGTAATTAAGACTTTAATTTGCTTAAATATAACATGTTTCCTGATTTCTTACAGATAAAATATTTACATACACTGTAAGTTTATTGTCTATTCTTTCAATACATATAAAAATATTTGTTGTTTATTTTTTCTACTCCAGTTTATCAGTGATGTAACCTTTCCCAAATTGTAGAACATGAAGCATGTGTTTGTAATGTTTAATGTGCACAAACAAGGAAATACATACCTGCTGCTCCTTGTCTGGGATGATTTTAGACATGTACTTTTACATGTTGTTGTTATTCCAAATAAATAAATATATGTGTTGATTATCCATATAAATTTTCACAAAAAGATCCTAACCTTCAAGAAAACGGTAACACAAATACTGTGTTTACACAAATATAATACTGTTATATAGTATATACAATAAAGTTTTGATATCTAAATATTCCAAGCATGTATCATGTTAAATATCCACTTATTTTTTTTTTTGAAAACCACAATAATTTACAGGAAAAACGGTGACCGAAATATTGTTTTTCACAAATGTAATACTGTTTTATACAATAACGTTTAAAATATAAATATTCCAAGCACTTATTAAGTTATTATATTTCAGTTAAGATCTTAAGATTTGGGGGTTTTCTTATTTGTTTTTTTCTTAAGTTCAGTTTGACTTTGGATTTCTGGATGAGTTAGTGTGTGATGTTTTCTCATTATAAATAGAAGCTTTTGAGAGAGATTTGCTACATGACACATATTTCTTTCTATTCTGTTAAATTCCCTATGAATGGATTCTCCCCCTTGTTCCCCATGCATGGCCATGCCAAATCGCCATTTCTCCATCCATTCCAGTACATGGTCTTCTAAAAGATGATGTTTTGGCAACAAAGCTCCTGGAAATTTTTTCCGAAAGAAATCCAAATATTTCTGAATCTTGTCCTCAATTTCAGCTAGATCCATCTCAGTTACATTTTCTATGTGTCCAACCTCACTGTGAACTCTTTCAAATAATGTATTTAACCTATGAAATTTGGTTGCAATTTTCTCAATTCTCTGGTTTAGTTCTATATTACCTGATAATTCACAAATTTTTTCTTGAATAGTGACTGAAAGTTTGTCCTGTACTTTTTGTTTGATGTATTTTGAGCAGTGATTTCCAATGAATGATCTGGAGTAGTAGGCCTGTTGAACAATATTTTGTTGTTTTAAAGTTTCTAAAACCACTGCAACAAGTGGGCCACTTTGCACTGAAAGTGTTGGTTTGCATTTTTGCATCTTTTTCTCAGTACTGGTAATTTCCGACATTAATGTATCTTTTTCCTTATTGGTAAGATCACTGTTTGAACTGTTTTGGTCTTTAAGAAACCCCAGATGGTTTAGTAATTTCCTTTTGGTTCTTAAATCTGCAATGTAGGTGTGAAACAGTGAATTATCTAGTTTTGCTGAAGAAAGTGACACTCTTTCAGTCAATTCAACGTCAATTTGATGAATCTCCTGTTCAAACATATCATGATGCTTCTTCACAATGCCAAGTAAAATGTGAAGGTATGGCGGACACGTATGTGTCAAAGCAATGTTCCACAATGGTTTATGAATCACATTATTGAAGTTTCCTGCCAGAGCACGATTTCCCTTTCCATTGTTGACAAATTTTTCATTGTCTTTAATCATGTTTCTTAATTTCCACCGTCTTGCTTTGCCTCTGATGCCCAAAGGAATTTGAATGTCTTCATAATGGAGTTGGCACCATAAGCAAAAATGTTTTCCCCTGGCACCAGATATCCCGTACAGACTTGCTAGAAAGGCGTAGTCTCCAAATAAAAACACTCTGATCTTTTTGTTGTTCCAAATTTCATGTTGCAATTTGAAGATTTCGTCAGCATATAAACTGGCCAATGATTCCAAATTTGGATACAAATCTTTTGCTGGCATACAACAAAAAGCAACAGTATTTTCTTTGGAATTGGGTTTCTCCACATTGCATACTTGTAGGCAGAGCTTAAACGAACTGCCACCATGGTCACCTCCAATCTTTATCCACACTTCATTTTCTGACATACCCTCTTTCCAAACTAGTTTATGTTGTTCTTCATAGTTGTTCAGTCGTTCCTTAACAAATGCACACAAATCTGGAACATGCACAACAGGTACATGCTTTTCAGCCAATCCACCAACACTGTCATGTATCTTTTCATCTTTTACTTTTAGCATTTTCACTTTTAGATGATCACCTAGTATTCTTTTCCTTTCAACCCTCTCTTTCTTTTCACCCTCACATTTAACACCTGCAAATTTTGAAAGATATTGCTTCTGCTTCCTGTGCTGGTTCCATAAAAGTCTTAAAGCAGTTTTCATTGCCAGTGAAACTCTTTTTGACATGTATGATTTGTTTGATATTCCAGCCTTAGAGCATACATTCACTCTCTGCTTCTTTGATAAAACTTTCAATTCTGATGATTGCTGGATGTGCTGTGAGTCTTCATTTGTACCAGCAATAGCAGATCGATAGGTTGCAACCTCTCTAGCTCTTTTTCGTTTCAATGGAGATGCCACATCAAGACTTGATTTTCTGGCTTTTACAAGTCGCTTCAATACGATAGGTTGACCCCCTGTTTTGCACTTTATAATTGACTTAGTTTTTGAAAAATTTAATTTTCTTTTGGTTAAATGTGTATGAAGTCTTTCTTCTGTTTTTGTAAGTGGGGATGATAAAGATCAAGAAAGAGATTTCTCCTCTGATCGAATAGGTAGCATTCCGTTGGATTCATCTGAGAAAAGTGCAGGGGATGTTTGTATTTCTATAGTACTGCATGATGGACCTTTATCCTTTGGTGTACTATGCATTTGAAAATCATTTGTTGGGTCGTCTGATATTGGAAGAGATTGACCTTCATCAATATTTAGATTTGAATCACAATAGTGTAGATTAAATGTTTGTAAGGGGCCCACATGACTGCACTTTTTGCACTTGACATCAATTGTTAAAAGCTGTGTCTGAAATCTTTCTTCGACTGGTTTGATATCATCTACTGTTACTGGATTTGAGCATATAGGACAATTGACTCGATCTACCTGTCTATGTTTGAAGTAGTTTGAAAAACAATCAGCACAGAAGTAGTGGTCACATGTTGTTTTCACCGATTTCACTGAGTACATACCTTGACAAATTTGGCATATGTATGTATTTAGAAGTTCACTGGGTATTTTAGAGGAGTCAATTTCATAATCACCAGAGATATCCCATGAAGTGCATAAATGGTTAAAACCATATCCATCATTTTTGCTAATTGGAGATTCTTTTTTTGGTCTGCCTCTTTTAGAGATTTTTTTGGCTCTACCTTTACTCATCTGGCCAGTATAGAGCTTGCACACATTGCAGTCGATACGCTTGTGGGGTTTCCACAATCGAGAAGCAGATCCTGCTTTTTCTTTTTCACCTAAATATTTTTCTCTGTCCATTTTATGATTTTCTGACAGCACTTTAGCATTTTTCATTTTATAAAAACACTTATTGCACATTTTGGTTGGATGTATCTCTTCTTCATCAGAGGAGATGTCAACACCGTAGTAAATATATATTTCTTCTCTGCTATTTGCACATAATCTAGGTGTAGCTTTACGATTCATTTGTTCACAGGTTTGAGCCCTGTTACTACATATCCTACATAGGTTTCTTAAACACTGTTTGTGAAAATCAAGACTATGCATACTTGCAGTCATTATAGTCCTTGTAATATATAATATTTCAATAAAACTACTACACTTGCAAAAGTAAAAAATATTCTACATTTTCCCCTTATTTTATGTTTACACTGTGACTGTTTTGCAAGTTTCAAAGAGATAAATAATCACTGGCCAGCAGGATATAAAAAAGAATATTCTGCACCAGCATGACTCATGGCAATGAGCAGTGCAAGTGTATAATGTATTTAGGTAAAAGCTAATTGATGTGATTAAGCTTGAATTATAGAGGACAGGTTTGTTTCATTGTATGTACAACTGGAGAAAAAGAATTGCCTTTTTTCCCACTCATCATTCATACAGTGTTATGTGGCTGTGTACAATACACACATAACAAACATGCAGCTGCATATGGCTTATAATGTGAAGAGATCTCTGTTTTAAACTTGTAATAAATCACAGAAACAAAAATACACAAAGAATATAAAACATGCATTAAAAAGTATAACTCTTCTTCTTTACAAATATATAGTTTTTGTTCTGTTATTAAATCAGGAAACCTTTTTTATCTTTAATTTAAAACGGCAAGTAATTCAGTTTAGCTTCAACAGTTACTTTTGTATGTTTTTCTTTGTTTACTAATGGAATGTGTATAAAATCAATTCTATCTTTAGTGATATAAAACACAAAATTGTTTTAATAAATTCTACAAAGCTTAATCTTTTAGTACATATAAATTTTACATTTGTACAATGATTCTAAATATTTTTATTTTCAATTTTAAAACAATGACCTACTTTGACAGACAGCTTTTTCCCCCCGAGAAAAGTTATCTGTGCTATAATGCAGGTTCTGTTATCTGCTCTTCCCCCCCTCACACAAAATACATTCACACAAAAATTTTCTGAGTCAACTAAACATTCAGATTTTGCTTTAAAAAAACCACTGTGAGAAAAGGTACGCAAGCAGCTCAAACTAAACATAAAATAGACAATCTAAATGAAATTCTGTCGTAACTAGATTTTTGTTTTATGAAAGAGTGTTTAAACCTAAAGTAAGATGAAGTAAAATATTAGATCGTTATAGGGATGTCTTAGAAAACCATGAAATATTAGATAAAAGAAAAATAAAGTTTTGAATATAAAGTTAAATGTAGCAGTATTTTCTGTGCATATAAGCTAAAGTTTCTTAAAAAAATTGAGATTGTATACATGAATAGGTTTTCTCATTAAATGTGAATCGGCATAAGTTGAATAAAAAAATATTATGAAATTGAGTCTGTCTCAGGTATAGTGTACCCCACTTAACCATCATATTTTTAAGCATATAAGGCTTTTGTTAAATTACAGCCTACAAAATGTTTTCTCATATCAACCTGCTTACTAGCTGATAAATATATGTATATGTCATTAAACATAATAAAGATATTAAGCTTGATTAATATGTAAGATTTAAATTATCGATTCTGTTATTTTATGCATACAAGTATTTAGCGTTATTGAAGGGAGAACTTACCAGTAGAAAAACCTATGCTTATGTTGCAAAGTATGATGACGACACAGAGATGGATTAATGTAAAAGATATATTCTATAAATTGTATTTTTTTTGTTATGCATACAAGTATTAAGCTGGCTGAGGCGTATTCAGTGTTTTATATCATCCTGTATCTACATAAAATTAAATAGTGGAAATCTATTTGACGCAAAAGGCAGTAGCAGAAAAACATGATACAATACAAATATGATAGTAAGTAAAATGTTCATATGTGAATATCTGAAAAGTTAAATTAAAAAAAGAACATTTTGTAAAAACTTCAACTCTTGCAGGGAGTGAATCTCACCGATATTTTTACTCCCCTCTACGCTGTGGGGTCAGCTGCAGCATTGCTAACTTCATGTCAACAATATTAACACATCACATGTTTTTCTTGTTTGTTTTCAAAGTTTTAGTAAAGTTTCTTATTGAAACAAATAGTACCAGAGATTTGATATCTAAACACAATTGTCTAAATCTTTGTGGCAAAATGATAGCACCAGTTAATGATTTCAGCGGTGTTTTTTTGTGTAATATATATACACTATTCACTCAGCTTTTACCTACTAGATTTCTTTTGCTGTTTAAACATAATACAGCATGCAGGTGTTAAGTTAGGTCTCATGTGCTACTATATTAAAAGTCGAGGTCTAACAAAATGGCTCTAGAAAGTTTAGACAGTATTAAGATAAGTTGTTTCAATGCCAATGGACTTAGAAGTAAAAACAAAAGACAAGCCATTTTTAATTGGCTAAAAGGACATAAACAGAATATATTATTCCTTCAAGAATGTCACTCTAACCAAGATATTGAAAATCAGTGGAGACAGGATCTTAATGAATACAATGTTCACTTTTCTCATGGCACATCAAGTGCAAAAGGTGTCAGTATTGCTATGTTAAAAAGCTACGATTTCAAAATAATAGAAAATATTTTTGACAATGATGGAAGATTTTTGCTTCTTCATGCTCAGTATAATGGAACTGAATTAATTTTTGTAAATAAATATGCGCCCACAAAAGACCACAAACAAGATCAAATAGATTTTTTTAATTTTGTAAAAGATACTCTAGAAAGGTTTATGGGTAAGGTTATTATAATTGGAGGAGATTTTAATACATATCTCAACCCTTCACTAGATAAGTCAGGGGGTAGCTCAGAAAGTCGTTCGGAAAGTGCTAACATTCTTTTAACAATCTGTGAAGAATTTGATTTGTTTGATATATATAGATTTAAAAATCCAACAGAAAGAAAATATACATGGCGTAATAAAGGTAAGCCCAACCTAATTCAGTCTAGATTAGACATGTTTCTTATTTCTGAACAAATGCAGTACCAAAATATAACTTGTAACATTTTACCTGGAATACTCTCAGACCATAGCTTAGTACAACTACAATTTAGTCAAACTACTGACTGGGTAAGGGGTAGGGGCTTCTGGAAATTTAATGGTGATCTGCTAAAAGATCAAGAATATATTGCCAAAGTAAATGATACTTTTGAAGAATTTAAAACAACTGAAACAACTCTCAACAACAAAGCTCTTTCATGGGATTACATAAAATGTAAACTAAGAGGTCTAACAATATCACATGCCTCCTTCAAAGCTAAGGGAAAAAAAGGCGGGAAAAATTTTTAAATGATAGATTGAGCTTTCTGGAAGAAAAACTAGGAGATAAGCCTTCACTAAAACAATTAAATCAGTATTCTGAGGTAAAACAAGAACTTGAATGAAAGGAACTCTAGATACTTTCTAGGTCTTGAAAAAAAATTTTTAACTTGAAATGTATTAAATGTCTCAATACAAAGCATGGTCAGATCACAGATGAAAGCAAAATTTTGAAAGAGGAGCATATGTTTTATGAAAAACTTTATACAGCTCCCATGAAACAGAATGATGCAAATCTTGATGAACTGTTTATCTCAAATGAAAAAATCAAAATACTGACCAATGAAGATAGACAAATTTGTGATGCACCTATTTCAATTAAAGAGTGTGGAAGAGCCCTTAAGCTACTTAAAAATAACAAATCCGCAGGGTGTGATCGATTCCCTGCTGAATTCTATAAATTCTTCTGGAACAAGATTAATTTTTTTCTTATTAAAAGCTTTATGTGGTCCTATCAAAACAATCAATTGTCTACCAACCAAAAAAGAGGCATAACACTGGTTCCTAAAAAAGGGAAAGATCTTTGCTCACTAAAAAATTGGCGCCCAGTAAGCTTGCTTAACATTGACTATAAGATTTTAACAAAAGTGCTTGCACAAAGACTTCAAATTGTTTTGAAACAGGTCATTAACCCAGACCAAGTAGGGTACATTACCGACCGTTTTATGGGTGAAAATATAAGAACAACTGCCGATATACTAACCTACTGTAATTTAACAGATAAAAGTGCCCTTATGACACTAATAGATTTCGAAAAAGCTTTTGATACAGTAAGCTGGTCCTTTCTGTTCAAGAGTCTAAAAGCATTTAACTTTGGAGATTCCTTCATAAAATGGATCAAAATTATCTATTCTAATATACAAAGCTGTGTAACTAATAATGGTAAATCATCCAACTTTTTTCAATTAGAAAGAGGAATTAGACAAGGCTGTTGCTTGAGCGCATTGCTGTTTATAATAGTGGTTGAGCTCCTGGCTACTAGTATAAGATCAGTCAGTAATATCAAAGGTATTTCTATAAACTGTATTGAATTTAAAATCAGTCAACTGGCCGATGACACCTGTCTTTATTTAAATGATGTTGAGTCATTAGGGAATGCACTCGCAGTGCTAGATAACTTTGCAGTATGTTCGGGCTTGAAAGTTAATAAGGAAAAAACTGAAGTAATCCCTTTAAATTTCAAGCCAGTCCAAGAGGCTTTATTTGGGGTTTCATGGAAATGTGGAAATTTTACAATGCTTGGTGTTTGGTTCAGCCAAGATAAAAAAGAAATGACTCATTTAAATCTAAATAAAAGACTAGTCCTGGTATACATTTTTCTCAATATCCCCAACAACTATTAATGAAATATTAAATGAAAAATTACACTACAATAAATTCATTACCATAGGATGCAAGTCTCTAAGCAGAAAGTCTATTTTTCTACAGGACACACAAATAAGTAAGATTAGAGATTTAACAATCAACAATAGATCTAATTATAGATTCAAAATTATAGGGGAACTTGAAGTAGAACTTAAAAAATCCATTTCTTGCCTACTATATAATGCCCTCCTTTCGGCAATACCGACAGATTGGAAAACCAAACTTTTAAAAGGTGAAGAAACAAACCTTCAAGGAAAGGAATTTCAAATTCAGCATCTTAGAATAGATGTGAAAAAGCTTTCAAATAAGACTATATATCAAAGCTTAGCATATAGCAAATGTTCTCCCACAGCTGAAAATAAGTGGGTTGAATTCTATCCATTTCTCGAAACAATTAACTGGTCAAATGTGTACATTCTGCCCTCTATCATAACACGTGATCTGAAATTGTGAAGTTTTCAATATAGTATAATTCATCGCTATTTTACATGTAACTATAATTTACATCTATGGAAAATTGCAGCAGAACCTTTTTGCCTATATTGTGGTGAAATTGATACTATTGAGCATTACTTTTATTATTGTAGTATGGTTTTCTCAATTTGGGGTCATCTTAAAACTGTAGTGGCTACCACTTTACAAGTTAAAATAGATCTCACATTGTTAGAAATATTACTCGGTACACCCTGTGTAAAATATAGCATGTTTCACTTGATCAATTTGATGGTACTATTAACCAAACAATACATTTACTCTTTAAAAAGGTACCTAAACAATTTTTCTGTGAGGTATTACCACACTTACCTCTGTAAAAGAATAGAAGCTGAATTATATTTAGTACAAGTAAAGTGTCTTAAAAATAATGACACCAGTATGACAGATGCATGTGAAAAGGTACTGGAATATATTTGTAATCATTTGAGTGAATAACAGAAAAAGGACAATGGTGTTTTTGTAAAAATGTATCAACTTTGTAAAATGTATTGGTAAAATGTACTGTTGCATTGTGTAAATAAATAAAATAGAAAAAAAATTATAATAACATGATCATTGAAAATTGACAATTATTATCTTCAGTGTTGTACGTACTCTTCACCAGGTTGTTTGCTGTAGAAATGCTTCAGTTATTTTATTATTAAAAAAACAGGTAATTTCATATGAATTTCCAAGTGATTACTAGTATTTGATTTACTAGGGATATAGATTTAGGCTTCCTTGTACACTCCATGTTTTATATTAGAAGCATAACACAGTATGTTCATCACCCAGACTAGAAACAGATTTTTTCAAAATTCCAAATATGTATGAATAATATCTGGGACTGTAAAAAAAAAAAAAAAAGTTTTTAACTTAACTTAAAATCTAAGTACGGGTTTTAAGGTCACCTTAGAGTTAGGAACGTTTGTGAATAAGGTTTCATAATTTTTTACTTGAAATCTAAGTAATACTTAAAATCTAAGTTAGGAATGGCCTAAGTAATGTTCGTGAATCCGGCTCCTGATATTTTTATGCATGTGTGGATATTTTATGGAACATTTAATTCATGTGTAAAAGCTTTAAGCTCTTCGCTACATAATATTAATAAAGCCTATGTGTACTTCACACTATAAAGGTAATATTTCCTTGGTATAGATGGATAATCTTGCTAAATCTAAGTTCAGTAACTATATCAAAGGAAAAGCTGTTTTGGAATTCAGAGGTTCATCAATGACAACAAAATTACATACTTTGTCTATATCACATTGTTAAATTTGCACATAGCAAGAACTATATGATACATATCTTGTAGAAATAAATTCCGAGGGCGAGTACTTTATGACCTCTATAAAAGGATGGTACTTCTGGCGGATAATGGACGAGCGCAGAGCGTGAGTCCATTATGCCGGAAGTTCTGTCCTTTTATAGAGGTCATAAAGTACGAACCTGAGGACTTTATTTCTACTATAAAGACCGGTTTCTTTTATTAATCCATAAATATTATTGTAAATATGTTGTTATACACACCGATTTGTCACACTATATTTTGTGTGTATCGTTTGGTTGTCTATTATCGGTGATCGTCCATTTATTGCCTCAGATAAATGTATGCAAAAATATGCGCACTGCATTGTTTTGTGTGGTCTGCGCACTTCCGGTCTTTATAATGTAGAAATAAAGTCCTCAGGTTTGTACTTTATGACCTCTATAAAAGGATGGTACTTCCGGCGGATAATGGACGAGCGTGGAGCACGAGTCCATTATGCCGGAAGTTCCATCCTTTTATAGAGGTCATAAAGTACGAACCTGAGGACTTTATTTCTATTATAAAGACCGGTTTCTTTTATTAATCCATAAATATTATTGTAAATATGTTGTTATACACACCTATTTGTCACACTATATTTTGTGTGTATCGTTTGGTTCTCTATTATTGGTGATCGTCCATTTATTGCCTCAGATAAATGTACGCAAAAATATGCGCACTGCATTGTTTTGTGTGGTCTGCGCACTTCCGGTCTTTAGAATGTCTATTAAATCACCTAAAATGAATCCAACAGAAATTCCCAAGCAATTTCTTTCATGCAGTACCTTCTGTCAAGTTGATTATATATTTGCATCTATCCCAGGCATGGGAGAATAGTAATGCCACACTTAATGCTGAATTCTTACCTCAATAATTCAAGATAATTGTTTTGAATTTTTGACTCACTCCCTCCATCATTCAAAACAATTGATTTTTGTCAACTTTGCCAAGAGTATTATGAAGTTAAAGAGAAACACAGCCACGAGCATCAGTTTATATAAATAATATTTAAGATATATAAGATAATTATTACAAACATGATATTTAAAAACCATTATTTGATTACATAATTGTAAAAACTTTTTTGTTTTAATTAAACAAAAATAAACTTAGGCATATATAAGTGGAGAAAATGGCCAAACAAAGGATAATATATACTAATAAAAATCATGAAAAAAATTGTAAACTTAGTATTGTATTTTAATCCTTTAAAAATAAATAAAGGTCAAGGGGTCTCACTTACAAGCGAACAAGTAAAATCAGCCTGAGTATTATCCATAAACACACATTTTTCTTCAGAATAATCCTTCACTTAGATTGTTAGAACAGTCAGATCTAGATTGCAACATCCATGATAAATATTGTAGTATGTTTATGTCAGACACTTTAGTCCAAGATTTTGATTTCCAAGATGTTTTTGAGTCCAAAAGGATAAATGGATGTTTTTAATCTAAAAAAGTATGAGAAATTCAAATATGCAAGTCTCACAAATGTAAACATCAAACTTCCCTTTAAAATTATTTTAAACTGGGGTACCATCCGATTTTCACACAAATTCTGACAAAAAAAAGTCATTTTTGCAAAAAGGCATCTATAGATCATGAAAATGAGATCATTTGTTAAAAATACTTTGTTGAAGGTTATTACATTGCATTACCATGATCCCTGTAAAATTAAATGTGACCCTTTAAATCTGCAATCCTAATAATATATGTTCTTGACCACATAACAACAATGTATCTCATGTTAAACAAGCAATCAGTACCTGTGAACAGCAGTTTCAGGAAGTTTATGTGTAGTTTGCTTTCTGGAAGGAACCAAATGCCTTTGTTGGTGCAGTCTCCTAAATGTGTGCCCCAACATTGATTTGATGCATCAATAAAGATCTGAACAGCATGTCAAAGGCGGTGCAAAGGCTGGCTGTAGAGTGCATTTTCTTCTTTCAACCAAAGGAGATGTGGGTGAATGAACTTTAGAATGTGAATAAGCTTTCCAGGGATTCTGGAATATGCCAGTTGTTCTAGTTGTTCTTCAGATGCCATTGTATGGACTTCATGTGAAGGCAGCCTTATGGTACCTGTTTCTCTGCTGTGGATAGCAGACCTATCGGGGACATGAAATGGCTGACTGAGCAATTTGGTCTTGCAAGAAGGGAGTTGATTTTTGAGCCCAGGGCCTGCCACCTCTCTATAGTGGATCTGATCACTCCTTATGCTAAATAATACTGCTATCCTACAAAGGTAAATACCTGCTTCGGATTCAGGTCTTATTTTCTGCAGGTTTACTATCCATCCAAAGTCCTGACACAAAAGGAAAAGCCTGATACTGGAAAGTTTGGTTCTGATAATGGAATCTGAGATACCTTCTGGATGTGAAAGTTGGTGTCGTTGAATTCCAGCAAAGTGACTCACTCTTTTTGAAGGGTTAGCCTGACAGATTCTGGGGTCTCTATTTTGAAAGTCTGGATCTGTAAGAACTGATTTAAAGTACTGACATCCAAGTCTCAATTTTGGTTGGGCTTTTGAACAAGGATCAGAAAGAGATGACTGTAGAAAGCCAGAGATGACTGGAATTTGACATTTTCTACTGCTTGCTTTTGGAGGAGGGAATGCAATGTCTCCTTAATGTAGGTGTTCCTGGGGGATATGCATATTTGTCTCCTTATCACAGGTTCACTGGAGAGAGGAGGCTTGATCTTGAACAGGTTATACCCATCCTTCAAGATCAAAAACAACCTTGGACTCGAACCCTTCACTGCCCATCCTTGCCAAAATTTTGGCAGTTTGACCCCTACAAGAAGACCTTCTGCAGCACTGGGGACATTTGTCATGGGAGAGGCAGGAGACAGATTTACAGATATAGCATCTTTCACAGGTGTTATTTGGTTTTTATGTGTATCAGGAATTAACCTTTCATTTGTGGCTGCCCTATTAAAGACATAATTGGTTCAATAGTCACAATAAACATGTAATTACACCTTCTCTCAGAACATGAACGTTTAAGGCAAGAGGAACATTTACAATCTTTTAAGAGAACACTTTAACGTCCTATATTTAAACAAAACTGACACATTGTTATTTAGCACTTTTTCCTTTGTAAGACTTAGGGCTACAGCCACCACAGTTGGATTCTTTCCCCTTTCCTCTGTTCACAGTGCCTGTTTCCAAAGGAGCACCAAGCAGGTGCATCTGTGTCCTGACCAGTGGAGGTGGACCAGCTTGAGTTCCTGGCTCCTGTGTTCCCGGCACCTATGTTGTCTATGGTAGCTGTACCTGTTGGAGCCCTATCTGGGCTGGGAGGCACAGCATTCAGCCTCTGCTGAGGCAATCTCAGCCTCTGTCCGGCATACATCATCTGGGAATAGGCCTGAAGAATTAAAATGGCTGTTTTGTAAAGCACACCATATGACTCAACACTCGTCTAAAGATGCTCCAATTAAGCATCTTCTCAATAAGGTTATATTAACCATTTACACAAAAAGAGTGTCCACCACATGTTGCACTGCCTTTCCCATGCAGAAACTTACATTCTGATTAAAATCTGTTTAGTCTGAAAAGATATCTGAAAAAAAATTTTTTTTTGCATGTCAATCTGTAACTTTGTGATGCAGCAATTAATTCCTGCAACTTTGTTGCAGACATAAGTACCCTATCGTAGTGCCTAGTCCCATTTATGCAGGCAATCCTGTGCCACTGGACATAAAGGAGGAGTAGTAGTAAGACCTCAAGGCTTTGATATGTGACTGAAGGAGCTATTGAGGTGGTGTGTATCATTTGACCAGTACTTCACAACTTGGCCTGGTCTAGGACCAATAGGGTTGAATGCTTGATGTAAGCTGTACCACCTGTTCTGGGGTTTAGGTACCTTCAAGAACTGATGAATCCTGAGCTAGCCCCAGTCGCCAGAATGAGAAACATGACCATCTATAAGACTATAACATGTAAGTTTATTTGCTAGAACTTTCTGCAAAACCAGTCCTCCAGGGATAAAGCTACAGATATTTTTTTCTAGATTGTTGACTTCTTATACAGTCCAGGAATTGTCATTTCTAGACTGGGTGTGTACTCATGATCAAGAATAAAAGACCAGTTGAAGTCTGAATGGTCACCTGTAACAGTCTTCACACTCTTAACAGTCTTGTATCTTATTCTTTCAGATCCGCATCAGAACTGAAAGCCGCATCTTCCTGAAATTCATGATAAGAGACAGGGGTGCCGTCTGTCCAACCAAAAGTGGGTTCTGCATCTTGAGGTCTTTCTTGACAAAGGTTCTCCAATGGGGATGCAAACTCTCAGTAACCAGAAATCTTGTTGTGTATTCACTGGTGTGCACTCATAAAAGTCTGCCTCCTGTTCCAGACCCAGACCCAAACTGTCTGGAGGAGGAAATAGTGTGACTAAAGAATGAAGCATATACCACCCCTGCTGGGGATGAGAGACCTTGACCTAAACCAGAGTGAACACCAGTTCCTTAGGAGGCTGTGTAGATGAAGAAGACAATGGCTTTGATCCCATACAGTTAAGAGTGCTTCCAACCATGCAAGTCTTGCTGACCACTCTCGTGGCGTCAAGGGATTTTTGGTTCTCAAAATATAGCAATATAGGAAGCTACCTAACGAAAATATAGGTTTTGAGCAAAATATAGGAGATTTAATACCCTATTTCACTCATCAATCTAATGAGAAATGCATGCTGAAGTCATTTCATCATACACAATAGCACCTGTTGCATGATTCAAATCAATGGCTTTGTAGAACGTCACTCACATTATCAGTCACAGCTGACCAGTACCTCACATGTAGATCTAGCTGCTTTTTACCTTCTCTGATAGTAACCTCATCATAATACAGTGTGAACATGTCAGATTTCGTCACATCACCCAAAAGTCCTAGAAATTCTGGTCCAAGACCATCACATATCATGCAGGAAGCCTTGTATCTAGATATCAATAAATTGGCTGCAATTTGAATCTGGGAACATGACCTGAAAATACCAGGTAGCAAATCACAAGACCTGTAGATGAGATGATTTTGGCACATGTATAATAACCAGATGATTTCTGCTTTGAGTGAGGGTTTTCTTGGTACTGAATAACTTAATGTTTGTTGAGAGGCTGAAGCATCACTTGCAGTCTGCATGTTTTCTGTTCTATCTCCATCCTTTTCCTTATCCTTATCCTTGTCCCCTTTGATTATTCGAATATTTTCTATGATTTTCTCCCTTGGCATGTTGAGGCAGTTGCTGTTTACCTTGGTTAGCACAAGACATCTTTTTATTGGTCTTGCAAAACATGCATCTGAAAGTGAAAAGAGTGTCTCCAGCAATACACCATTTTTCCATTTTGTCTGACAAGACATTTTGAGGTGAGAAGACTGGGCCAACTCAGGCCAACTCACAGACATGTCCTCACCCATGTCATGTGCATTGATCAGATATTTCCTATCATCTGTATGACCCCTAATATAAGAATTTATCACATTACAATATTCTTATTTTGCTAAGCAAAATTGTTTTCCCAGAAGACAGGTACATAACAATCATTAAAAATGGTGTATTTAGGGCGCTATATTTTTTTACTTTAAGGTGGCCTTAAATTCGTAAATCTCGGGAGTTTAAGGACACCTGAAAATAGGCTTCCTTTGGCTATCCTTAACATATGTACCAAATTTGGTAAGAAAATCTTAATTCTTTTGGAGTTATCACGTACACAAGAAAATTTCTAAGGTGGCGATGCAACAGACCTGAATCCAACAAATCCCTGACTTTCATCTGGGGATATAATTAAATTTGCCAATATAAATACAGGACTGATCATTTGTACTGTATTTATGCTGGAACCCCACCCTGAAGGTAGCACACATTATATTTATGGTACCTTATGGGTAAGTCTAGCTACCAGTATTACATGAGTGAATCATCAAACATGAAGGGAAATACTGGTTAGTAATGCAGTTGAATAGAAGACAAGCAATATTATGATCAGATATGCTGCGTAGCAGCAAAAATTTTATCTGAAATTGTTGCAGGAGTTGCTGTTTTGACACGGGGATACACAGTTTTAGAAATATAGGAGACATTTCCTTAAAATATAGGAAATACAGGAGAATTTATGCAAAATATAGGAATTTTTTCCTTTCCTCTAAAATATAGGATTTGGGCCTGAAATACAGGAGAATATAGGAAATATAGGAATACTTTGACGTCATGGTCACTCTTCTTTAAGGTCTGAAAGCTCTTACTGCAATGAGGACTCTCCTACCCAAGCTTTACTGGGTAAAATGACAGATGATGCCACAGACTAGTTAAGGTCTACCAATCCCACCACAGTGACTTGGGAGGGCTCCACTAAAGCATCCAATTTAGATTTTTTCTCCTGGATCTTGTAGGTAGTAGTGGCCAGTTGTTTACTATGTTCAGGGTGAGTAACAAAACAAATGGATCAGTACCATACCCTTCTCACAGCAGTGAGCACATCTTATATGAGTATTAAACCTAGCCATTATATGACCACATCCTCCTTTCTTGTGTCCAGATGAAGACATAAGCTAGTACTTGACACCGTCACAAAATTATAAAAGTTTTTGAGCTTTAAAACACTTCCAAAATGATTCACACCAAACATAAAAAAGGAATTGACATTAAAGCCACCTAGTGAGTACAGGATGCATTAGCCCTCTGGCGAGTATGCCAGTCTGGCCAGAGGAGACTCAATGTCTTTTTCTGATGTTTGGTGGAGCCAGACCAATGGTACTAGTCTGTTAGGTAAGATGTATTAACAGAATAAGAAAGTTACTTCGAGTCAACTATGGTGCATCAATGTGGGAAAAATACAAACCCTGTGACATTCAAAGCTGAACACCATGTATCAACTTTGGAAAATGGAAAATATACCATCAACTGGTTTGATTGCTCTCAGTTACCACCGAGTATTATGATCATTATTGAAGTACACATGCAACTGGTTACCACAGATGAAGAGACACCATTGGACCAAGCCACAAGTTATTGAAGTGATGAGTTTGATTCAGATTACAATAAATGTGAATGATTCATCATTTGCCTCAGGAATATCATTTTGCATGTTTAAATTGTACAGAACACTGACTATATGATATTAAATTAAGTTTTCCTCCAAATCATATATTACTTTAAACAAAATAAGTAAAGTTTTTACTAACAAACGCCTTTATTAATTTTCTTTAATGTGTGCTACTACTTACTATAGTTTCTCCTTTTGCTTAGATTAAAATCATAAATTCATTGGATGTAAATTGTTTTCACAAATAAAATGTGATAGTTTTAAAATCTGTAAATGTTCGAATTTGATCTGACTGATAAAGGAACAGAAGTGTATTTTATTCACAATTATAATTCATTTATAATACTTTATAAGTCTATATTAAAATACTGTGATGTAGGTTAATTGCTTTATTTATAAGCTAATGTAATAGTGTACAAGAATAATATAAATAAATTTATTTTTAACATGGGGCACATTGCTATTATGTGGTCAAGAACATAAATTATTCTGGAAAAAAATTAAAGATTCACATTTAATCTTACAGGGATCATGTTAATACAGTGTGACAGTGTTGGACTACCAACATACAAGGTCTATATATAGTTCAGCTTACATGTAACAGAAGCTCAAAGATGAGTTAATTGTTACAACTGTTTTGATCTGTGTGAACAGGCCCCAGTTTTCTGTCCACTATATTCTGTCTAAATATTTCACCTAGAAGTAGTTTTACTACACTTTAATACAGCCTTTGAAAATATAGCAAATCTTGATCCACATTCTACTATTATTATCCATTTTCCAGAATGTAAAACATGCAAGAAGCTGTCTTTTTAGGAGGTATTTTATTCAGGAGGCATTATTCAAGGAGACATTTTTTTCCGGGAAAGTTTAACCATTATAAAAAAACTCCATATCTTAATCATATTTGTGTCCAAGCTTGTCTTTATGTCCAATATATCCTAGCATCCCCCCAAAATTTAAACATGCAATTTAAGGTGCTTGCATCCCCAAGCTGAGAGCCCACACAAATGTACATCAAAACTCACCACTTCAGTGATTCACCTAAACCCTTTTTCCAGATGACCCAAGCTAAAACAGCTGATAGCCCTGTCAAGACACAAGTAAAACTTGTGGGTTACAAGTAAAAGTAATATAGAATTTTTTCATCATGAATCCACGAAAAAAATATCATAGTTTATTAATTTTGCCTTACTTACACAATTTCTACAAATTTCATAGATTTCTCACATATATTTATAATCTTTAAATTGTATTGTAATTTACATCTTGGTGAAGAAAGGCTACCCTGTTTCACACCATGGGGTGTTTTTCCCTTTTTTTTCTGACAGTCCCTCAAAGTACTATCTGGGAAAAGATAAACAAAGGTGTACTACAGAAGTAAGGGGGTTGACTTATTAATGGCCCCTTGAGTTAAACAAAGAGAACCCCAAATTTTTCATAACTTCCACAAAATTTCCACATAAAAGTTAACAAGATTTTCAATTTGTGTTAAACATTTTGCATGTATTAAATGTTTTGACATATTGTGCCAATGTATGGCCTTCATGGTACCCATATAATTGTTCACTTAGAATTTCCATACTCTTATACATGAGAAGGGTGTTTGTGGTACATTAAGGAAATGCAAACTATTAGATTATTTTATGAAATGTGTAATTTGTGTCAATGAAACATAACATTTTCTACACATTTTACTAGATTTTAGATGGGTTTCAAAAATGATATTTAATATGGGACAGATGAGAGTGCCTTCTGAAGATATGCCCATAAATGACCTCTATATTTCCCATATATACATATTAGTGAAAAAACGAATTTGTGGTATGTAAAACTAAATTTATTACTTAGTGAGATATATAAATTATAAAATCTAGATTCTTCAGCTCAACAGATTTGCTTGGGATGTGACTTGAATCTGGATTACAAATCCATTGTTCTACCTTGAGAGGTCAAATGATCCATGGATACACGTCTGTGACCACCTACAGTGCAACGGAAACACCTCAGGACATGCAAGGTCAACATAAGGATGCCTCAGGACATTTCAAGGACACCCCAGATGGGTATACGGACCTTGCGGACACTTGCGGATGGGGTTTACGGATCATAATTTTTCTCGTGGATGTCAGCCTATAGATAACAGGGTTTTATCAACATAACATTGTAGGTATCTCGATGGGAGGTAGTGACCACTAGATATCTGATGCCCGGATGCCAATAAAAGGGGAAAGGTCCAGGTCACTAGCCAGATCCAATTTAGATTCCAATATGGACAGAGACGACAAAAATCTTGCACAACTTCAACTCTTACTGTCAGAATTGGAGAGGCAGTTACTCATCATTTCAGCTATGATACAGAGGGTGGGAAGCAGATGGGGTCTGCCAGAGGGGTCTGCCAGTTATTAGACAGAGAAGACACAGAAGACATAGGTTCAGGCCTTGGCTAACCCGGGCAGAGCTTGGAAAGGGTCAGTATAGCAGACCGATGCCAAGGCTCCACTTAGATTATGACCCTATGGCATATACAAACTTCATCCGGATGCCGCCTGAACTCTATTGAGAACTGAGAATCACTGCTAAGCTCCAGAGGGACAGGACCTTGATGAGAGATCCCGTGAGTCCAGGAGTCAAGTTGGCAGTAACCCTTAGACATCTCGCCAATGGTGACAGTTACATCACCCTGCAGTATGCCTTCAGGCTGGCCAGTTTGACCATCAATAAGTTTATGCCTGAGGTCTGTGACGCTACCATCAGGGCCTATCGAGATCAGGTGATGCAGTGCCCCACACTCCCAGAGGAATGGTTGGAGGTTGAGTCTGTCTTCCACCAGATGTGGAACTTCCCGCATGCCCTGGATGCCCTAAATGGAAAGCATTTTCCAATCAAATGTCCACAAGGGGGAGGCAGCCTGTACCACAACTGCAAGGGCGTCCACTCTATTGTACTCCTGGCCCTGGTGGATGGAGATTCCAAGTTCCTGTAGGTGGATGTGGGGGCAGCCAGGTCAAGCTCAGATGCTCAGATTTTCAAGCACACAAATTTGAGGCACAAAATAGAGGATGGCAACATCGGCTTCCTCGACAATGAATCTCTGGGGATTGGTGGACCAAAGGTGAACTTTTTCATCCTCGGGATGACGCTTTTCCCCTCAAGCTCTGGCTAATGAGGCCCTACTCCAGCCATGGTATGGACTTGAAAGACAGGATCTTCAACTACAGGATCACCCAGGTAAAAAGGGTGGTCGAGAACGCTTTCAGGATCTTGATGTCTCGCTTCAGGATTTTTCAGAGCCCGCTCCAGCAGGTCAACAGGGTTGTCATGGCTTGCTTTATACTGCAGAACCTAATGAGGATCAGATACCCCACAGATCAACAGGAAGACTTTGGGGGAGAGGGCCAGCGTCCGATAGTGCTCAAGGGCAATGACATTCCATATGATGGCTGTAACGCAATTAGGGCAGCTAAAAGGCAGAGGAATATTCTCAGGGACTATTTCATGAATGAGGTGCAGGTCCCCCGGTCAAATGGACAGCAGTTAAAATTGTTAATGGTGACATTATGAAAATATAAAGATGACCACCTATTGTCAGAAAGCAGAACATTGCATACCTTGTCTTCTGCTTGTGTACCCTGAATGTGTGTCGCCCCACTGTGAGGTGACCAAATGAAAGGGTTTGAGATACAATGGACAGGCAAGCAAGAAGGCCCTTGTCCTACAGGGTGCAAACAATTGAGGAAAAGATGCCCCACACCACTACAAGACAGGTATCGTGAGGGGTCCAAAACATTGTCGTCACAGGTTCAAACAAAGTTTGGGGTTTGAGGGTGTGATCTAGACTATTATTTATTTATTTTTATTTTATTTTTTTTAGGTGGGGGTGTTTCATTAAGTTGTCTTTTTGGTGTTAATTTAGGTTGAAGTAATTTTACTCTATTAACTAGGGGGACCTTGGTTTGACATATTACATCTTCTGCATAGGTTTGGGGCATTATTTCTTTATCTTTACTTTTGTTTCTTGTGGTGTGTGATGTGGGGCATTTTTTTTTAATTTGTTGTGTGCATAACAGGATAACAACAGCATAGCTCAAATAATTGTTTTTTGGAAGATCTGGCGGCCCGGAGAAGGGCCTATAAAAATTATCAGCTAGTGCTGATATGTTGGCTGGCAGTGGCTGGCTACTGGTCCCCTGAGGCTGGTTGGTCTGGTTGGGTGGTTGATGTGTCTTCTACTGGCTGGAACTGAGGAGTGTTGATGGCACCAAAGCTGACATCCTGTGACATGTTTGGAATGTTGCTGAAGTACTGGCTGTCAACTGAGGGTGGATTCGTTGGTGATGAGAGGGTGATTCCTGTTGGTGTGCTGTTGAGTGGTGGGCTGCTTTGGCATCTAATGTCTGTTGTAACTGGTGGCGACATGACACACAGCTGTGATGAAGTGGTGCTCTGTGACATTGGCTGCTGTGATGTTTGCTGACTGTGTTGTTGTGTGGGCTGCTGCTGTGAACTTTGGATAGTTTGTTGATGATGCTGCTGTTGTATAGGCTGCTGCTGTATTGGCTGATGTGTTAGTGTTGGCTGTTGCTGCTGCTGTATTGGCCGCTGTGCCTGTATGGTATGATGTGGTTGAATTGCCTGCTGCATGCTTGGCTGTGGAGCCTGGCCATGGATCTGCTGTTGAGCTGGTGCATGCGGCTGAGTAAATGTCTGTTGAAAGTGCTGCTGTGAATGCTGTAACTGCTGCTGTGAAAGTCCTTGCGGTATGTGTGTTAATGTCTGTTGCATCTGCTAATGTGGGGCCTGCACCTGTGTGTGAGACACAGGGTAATGGTATGACGTCAAAGCCTTGCTGTATGTGACAGTCTGGGTCATGTTCATGCCGATTCCGTGTTGGTACCTTTGCTGCTGCTTGTCAATACGTTTAAGCCTCATCAATAAGTTGAATGTCTCTTGTCGAAATTAGTCATATGAGTCGCTTGTTAGTCGTACCACCTTTAGAAAGTCACAGAAGCCCAGTCTTGGGTTATCAGGCTTGTCATCACTGAACGGTAATGTCCGTGATCATCCGTTGGCATCCTTAAAGCCTCCGGGAATATCCGTAGAAGTTTTCCAAGCCTTTATTGGCGCGGATGAGTCAAGGATATCACGGATGCCACAAGAACATGACCCAGACCGTCACATGCCACAAGGACATCCCTGATTGCCTAAAGGATGCTACGGATGAGTTACGGATGAGATACAGATGAGTTATGGATATCAATTACAGATACGATCTGCAAACCTTTTGCGGAAATTTCAAGCAGTTTGATTTTTCCGTAGCGTGCCTGCGGACAAGTGGCATCCGACGGATGCCAAATAGGGGCATTAAGGATGAGTTCACAGATGTAAAATATGATCCGTAAATCACTCAACATTGTCCATATTAGGAAACCTAGCGCAATCTGGTAGTGTATCCGTGGATGTGTACGGAAGCCTATAAGGGTCATGTTAAAAACAAATTAAGTCGTAATTACGAGATACTAAGTCGTAATTACAACTTATGAAATTTTTTTAAAACCAAAAACAAGAACTCCTAAGTTGTAATTACGACTTATTATCTCATAATTACGACTTACACAAGTCATAATTACGAGATACTAAGTCGTAATTACGACTTATGAATTTTTTTTAAAACAAAAAACAACAAAATTGTCTTGCAATTATAATCTAAAACTGGGTCACATTGGGACGGTTTTAAAACAATGATGGAGGTAGCTAATGCAGAATAAAGTTGACCAAACAATATTCCTTTATAATACCAATCTATGCTAGTAGAGGGTGTGGTGTTTGCTCAGAGCTAAAGCCTGTGCAAATACTCACATTTACAATAGAGAGAGAGAGGTTTGGAGATGACTTAATTATCATCTCCAAGGTTCTTTTATGTGCCTCTGGGGATAGGGCCCAATGACACGGGACCTCCCTTATAGTGATCATCCGAGTCACTATGTATCTCCCTGACTCAGGCTTGAACCCAGATTAACAGAGCACCAGGCAAGTGTGTGCATTAGCTACCTTCATCGTTGTTTTAAAATCATCCCAATATGACCCAGTCTTAAGTTATAATTGCAAGACAATTTTGTTGTTTTTTGTTTTAAAAAAAATTCATAAGTCGTAATTACGACTTAGGAGTTCTTGTTTTTTTGTTTTAAAAAAAATCATAAGTCGTAATTATGACTTAGTATCTCGTAATTACAACTTAATTTTTTTTAACATGACCCCTATAGGCTTCCGTAGTTGTGTAACTGGGATCTTAGTTAATTTTTACATGGCACAGCACTTCCATACTGTGTATATAAAGATCAATTTAAAAATACCGAATGCCTCATGACGAACTCCTTTTACAAAAATAATATTGGCTGGATTAGATTGGGACCATCTGTTTCTAGAAACAGAAGATCTATTTCCAGAAAAATTTTGTTTTGAATCTAATGAAAAGAAATCTACAGAAAAGAAATATTTAAAAGAAATTGCATATAATCTATAATAGTATCATACTCAACTTTAAAAAATTTAAAATATATATATATTGCTGTATTATGACAGTCCACAACAAAATTCTTTTACAGAATACTTTTGCGTATTTTACGGATATTCATAAGCGTTGCCAGTGACAACCAAATTTTATTTACTTTGAAAATTTATGTATTATTTCACATGACAAAATCGGGATTTCACTGAACTTACATTAAACTTTATTTAATCAAACGTACATATGTATTTTTGTGAAAGACATCACGGGGAAGCACTTTTTTTACAACAGGTCTTGCTTTTGGTCATATGACTTAATTATGATTTCTAAAGCTTTCCCTAAGAAACTTGGGAGAGCTTTAGAAGTGTTCTTGAAAAAGAAATGCTCCCAATCTAAACCGCCCATTCTGTTACGTTCATTTGGTAAAGACGTCTAGTGACGTCACAGTGTGACCATTGGTTACGAGTTTGTAGTATTTCAACGTCATGCATGTGAAATTTTAACAACGGAAGCGTTAGTAATATAGACCAAGATGGCACATTTAAAACCAAACTGGGAAAAGTCTTTTGTCATCGTAAACAAAGAACAACGCACTGGGATTTTATGTTACTGTTTTTCAGTGGGTGAATTTGAAGTAAGTTTCAGATTATAATTTACAGTCAGCCAGTTATTTGTCAGATCCTACATAATTATAGGCACTTCCAGGGTATATGGACATGGCTGTTTACAACGTTATTATGCACTTTTCAACTGAAATGTGGCTACACTTCAGAAATGTGGCTACACATATGCCTTATAAGGTTTGTAGCCACATTTCTGAAATTTAGCCACATTTCAGCTGAAAAGTACAGAACAACGTTGAAAACGGCTGTGTCCATATACCCTAGAAGTGCCCATAATTATCTCATTTTGAATAAATCTTTTTTAAAGTTATGTGATAGAAATAGGTAGAATCTATTACAATAACATTAATACAATTTTGGCCACAATGTAGTTTTTTCCCCCAATTTAGTGAGATAGTAGGCCCTCTCTCGGTTTTTATATTATTATTATTATTTTTTATTTTTTGAGATATTACACACGGGGTTAGTTGATCCATACACGTTATTTGTTTTTGCGTCACGTCAATACTAAACTCAAACTGTCAATCCCCCACTATGCTGAAAAATGGAGATATAATACTATATGTTCCATATAAACATTTACAATATATTAATACTGCCAGTTTAATTAGTGTAATTTTAATTTGTGTACTTGTATACTGTGTACTAGCTGAAGTACCCATTATGACCGATTTGAATTAAAGTGGAAAATTAAACCAGCTTTAAAGAAAACAATGTTGCTCACGAATATTCACGAGTTGAACTGACAAGTACATGTGTGAGAAGCAGTACATACAATATGCCAGTTTGTGCAAGCATGCATTCACTAATTCTTTAATTTGACTGGTTAATGATTCTCAATAGAAAGTAGCAGCAGCCACAAATTAGGGGCACATTTCATGAAAGGTTTTTGCCTGGTGTCAGGCTCAAAGGCAAGACTTTTGTCTAATTTTTTTGGAATATTTTAGTTGGCCCAATGGGCCCAAACTTCATGGATTTCGCCAGTAGTCTTTGTCTAAGCTTTGGCTGAGCCACTGATTCTGATACTGAGACAGGTAAGTAGCACAAGTTTCATTCCAGCTGAAGTTGAAAAAACCTGGGTGTCTCGTTAGACTTTAATTTTGTTTTTTTCTAATCATATGTGCTTATCCAGCTTTGCAGGTTGGAGGGGTCTCTGGAGGATATGGCCTCCCAAAGTGTACAGCTACTTCATTGGCAAATGCATTTGTTAGCAGCAGGCTTGACTACTGCTACTTTCTTATTAAATTTTTTCAAAGAGCATTTTACCTCTGCAAGTTGCTGTAAATACAAAATACTCTAGCTTGTGTTGTTAGTGGCACCAAACTATAGTTGCATGTTCTGCCTGTCCTTAAATCAATTCGTTGGATCCTTGTGAAGTATTTGGTGATATTTAAAACTGCCACATTGAACTATAAATTTTAATTTATTGTATAACTAAAATTATACAAAAAGCTAATAAATTAGCACAACGCTTAATTGTCTATCTTTCAAAACATATAACTTCTTAATGTAGTTTGAAGAAAAACCACAAAAAGCAAGCTAAATATGGATTAGTTCACATGTCACCTTAAATAAAATTTGAAACAGCCTCTGCATATGCTGTACACATGCCAAATTGTGCTATTTATCATAAATAATTTACACCATTTCAGTGTAGTTTGTGACACTTTTTACTTGAAGAAAGTTTCTCAACCGTTATTTAAGGCATTAGCATGAGATTCAGAACCTATGTGTAGTTATTTCTAAGTTTTCATATTATCTATGAATGAAGCAAATCAGAAAGATAATAAAGAAGAAATAAAAGACATATAAGGAAGCTAAGAGAGATACATGTTGAACTTATTTGAACTTATTATTGACCCTTTGGAATCAACTCTCTCAATCCTCACTCTACTAACTGGAAAAAAACCTTCCCATGCTCCACTAACTTCATAGTCCCTCATAAAAGTTATCTGTGTGCAACTGAGATTTTTGCATTATTACAAGAGTGGGTTTTGAAATGACAAGTATTTACTTTTAAAAAGTACAAACTTGAGCCTTCAGAAAGACTAGACAGTGAGCCATACTTTTCTGAACTTGGACACCTGCATGAGGGGTGGAAAACACAGCCCAATATTGATTTTTTCCTGGCTGTATATTTGGCTCCATTATAATATTTGGTTTATAAAATGCTTTCAAAAGAACAAGTACTTCAGGTGGAAATGCCTGTACACAATAATTGAAGAACAAATATTTTGAACTGGTGCACTTGTAGCCTACAGCTCATTTATACATATGTATTCATTTATGTGAAAACAGTATGAGGTCACAGACTTTCAAGTGCAGAAATAAAGTAAAATACTTACAAAAACAACATAAAAGACATCATAAGTGTAGGTGTATTTTTGCATTTGTGATTTTATTACCTTAAATGGTTCCTGTTAGAATTTACATTCAGTGATTGATTCTGTATCTGACAGATGACTGACCCCGGGGTGTTAGTCAACTTTTCAAGATAATTATCTCATTTTCTTGAGATATTAAGTCAATTTTTTAAATATAACGGGCAATACATGTATCTCTTCTTCTTTTTTTATTTATATATTTTTTTGAGATACTAAGTCAATTTTTTGATATATTAAGACTTTATATTTGAAAAAAATGAGCTAAATATATATGTAAAAAGTGACTTAATATCTGAAAAATTGAGATAGTATCTCAAACAAGCAATCTAGGTCCTACATGGTCTAGTGGTTAGCAAGTTTGGCATCTAATCATGGGCTGTCACCTCTGTGGGTTCGAGTCACACAAGTGGCAATGCTGAGGACCTGTCCCAATATAACCCTGGCTGTTGACGGATGTAAAACCACAACTTTGACTTTGTCAAACAAACATTCAGTGCCTGTGAATGGGCTTTGTGTCAGCTGACTTTGTGTATTGAGCTTCAGAGTACAAGTTAAAGAAGAAAAGGACACAAAAGTTGTGTGCTGCAAATGGTATTCAGAAGTTCATGCATTGAGCTACCAGTCTGAAACTTTACCATGTTATTGTTCACGAAACCATAAATGAACAACACCTGAGAAATTGTGTACCTGCAATACTTTTGATGATAGAAGCCTTTTACTCATTATGCTGACTGCTGAAAAGTGAGAAAAGTAGCTATTACTCATATACTGAGCAACAACTTTGAAACTTAACTATGTAACAGTTCACAAAATTATTATTATTATTATGTATTTATACTCAGCGCAATATCTCCATATACTACAGGACTCAAAGCGCTATTTAACCAATGCAACTGTACAGGTACAGCCCCAACTCACAAGTAACTGACATTCCCCTAACTGGAAGATAGAGGCTCAAGGATGACCATTTATCAATATCCTTGAGGTTCTTTAACCTGCCACTGGGGATAGGACCCAATAACAGAGGACCGCCATTTTAAGTGGTCATCCGAGCCATTATGTATCTGCCTGTACCGGGGATTGAACCCACATCCTCTGAGTTCCTAGACAAGTGTGTTACCTGCTAGGCCACAGTGGTAGATAAAAAAAAAGTAGATGAACAACATCTTTGAAGGAAATTGCATAACCACAACACTTGTGAAGATATCAGCCATTTAGTCATTATGCTAACTGCTGAAAAATGAGAAAGTGGCTATTACTCACTTAGCTATTGCAATAGCCATTCCAAACAATGACCAACTCTTGACTAAAGAGAAATTACTGGGCAGTCTATTTCATGAAAATGTTATAAATATACTACTTTTCAAGATATATGCAATTTACTCAACTATGACATAATAAAAGTAGCCATTACTCACTTATATATTGGGCAACAAGTTTAAAACTTCAATATGTAAAAGTTCATCAAGTAATACTTTTGTCTAAAATATGTATTATATATAATAAGAAAAACCTTTTTACAGCGCTTCTGCTCATGTTTGTTGGATAAAAATCCATGCAGAAATGACTGAGATATTGCAAGTTAAAGATTGAAGTTGTTATATTCCTTGTTGCCCATGCTGTTTGACAGCCTTTTCCACATTCTCTCATTAAACATCAATTTAATTAACTCGTAATCATAGAATTTGGTGAATAATAAAGGTAAAACATCTCTCATTAGACATATAGAGAGAAAAAATATATCGCTCATGAAGATCAACAGTATAATACTCATGCTACTCACTCGTATATTATTGTTATCTTCATTCAAGCAGATATTACTCACTTCGCTGTGGAGATAGACCTTCAAACTACTGACCATGTTTTAGCTATGGAAAAGGCTGAGCAATGTGTTTAAAAAAAATTCTCTATATGCAACAGTTTCCAAGTTATAAGTAATTTCATTATGGCCGGTACTGAAAAGTCAGAAAGTAGCCATTACTCACTTAGCTATTGGGATAGACTCCCAAGCTACTATGTTATAGCTATGGAAATTTTGAAATTTTGCAGCTATAATATTCTGATAATCAACCTGTACATGTGACTGCATTTTACATACCACAGCACTTGGAAAGTGCATACCTCCACCAGCACCTCCAAAATTGCTTTTGAGTGCCATGCTAAAATATCCTTAAAACACTTGGAAAAAGTATGGATAGACTTTGATTAAGTTTTCAGGAAGTGTTGACAGTGGCACAAGAGCAGATGATTCCATTTGGGTGTTGATCCTTGTCATGGTCAGGATCCAGGATTTTTGAAGTATTTTTTGTTCGTTGCACTCGTATGTACTATTAAGGTGTTGAGCATTGGCTGAGGTATGCATTCCTTGAGTGCTCTTGTTATCTCACTGAATTGGTATAATTCACAGTTTTGTTGAATCTTTTATGGAATTCATTATTTGGAATAGATACAATTTTAATAGGTTATGTGATGTATTATACATAACTAAAGACATGTTGCTTTCAAATGATTATCATTTGGATAAAGGGGAAAAACCATTTCCTATGTTATTTATAGGAACATAGGATCCCCCCCCCCCCCCCCCCCCCCCCCATTGTACTTCCTTCCTGTCTAGTCAGTGTCCCATCATAGCATCTTTTTCGTTTGGTGAGTGTAGTATTCAGACATGTTTTTGAAGAGCTCTAGAAGTCTGTAGAAAAGTGAAGATATTTGCAAATGTTAACTTTATTTTCATCTCAACTTATATTTACCTGTTCTTTATCTACCATGGCTTCTCCTGGACAGAAGCGAGGCTATTGCGGGCACATAATAGCTTTGTTTGATTCGCATAAGAAGTGTGCCAGATGTCGTGACAAGGGTGTAGGCGATGTCCGCTAGTCAATCCTGGGGATTGCAAGCTCCTAGGGAGGGTAGAGGGTGACAAGGTTGTTCAGGACACCACCCCCCCACCCCACCCCCCCTAGTAGAAAGAAGGATTCAGCTCCGAAGGTCACCTTAAGCAAGCAAGAAGAGCAAACCTGGCAAGACCTCATCAGACAAACTGAAGGCACTTGACAACAAATGGGCTCAGAGGTTTGACAGACTGGAGGCTATGATCCTGTCTTTTACTGTACCAGTGGAACCAGTCCAACAGACGTCTTCTGCCATAGTGACCACTGAGAGAACTTTTATACCTCCAGTGAAGAGTGTGACCAGTCCCATTGCTGTTCAGCCTACCAGTGTGGTCACTGAGCTTCTAGTGAAATTATTACCGGTACCAGTCCTGTTCAGGCTACCGGGTCAAGCTGGTAGTCCTACTACTGCCACCCTACTACTGCCACCCAGCCTGTTGAGGCTCCCAGTGTGATAGTTGCCACCCAGCCTGTTGAGGTTCCCGGTGCATGAATAGCCACCCAGCTTGTTGAGGCTCCCAGTGCAAGACCTGCTGTTTCTGCCACCCAGCCTATTAGGGGTCCTGGTGTGACTGCTGTCCAGCCTCTTGGGGTTCCCGGTGCTTTGCCAGTGTTTGCACCCACTGGTCAGACTACTGCTTCTCAAGATGCTACCAGTGCCACTGATATGTTACATGGCCAGTTCTCTGGTCCGGTTGAACAGACTGTTTCCAGCAAGAAGTCACTCTTTGCAGTGTCTCTCAATGGTGCTAACAGGCTCAGGACTTGGATATGGATCATGACAGTGAGCCTGCCTCCCCTAGCCAGGCCACAGACGAAGAGGGTGAGGTGTCTGCCTGCTAAAGCAGAGGACTATGACCAAGAAGTTACTGAAGAGCAGACATATCATGAACTATCAGGGGTGTCCGGTCATTCATGGGGTGGAAACAGGTGCCTGAGTTTGAGTCCTCAGCCAGTTTACTAGATGACAACCCTTTTGCCAGTACCAGGACACAGCCGACCGGCAAGGTCTCAATCAAACTGCCAGCTGATGAGTGGCTGTGCAGAAAAATGGAGATGTTGAACATTACTGTAACTAAAGGCTATCCTTTCTGTCGATCTGAGACCTCTGGACTCGTCAGGGTTCAGTTCATCAGGGTCCCCAAGATTCTCAAGTGGTACGACATGTACAGTGAGAAAAAGGATTTTTCCAGGTCAAAGGTGCAGAGTTCGACCAGCTAGCTGGCCAGATTAAATGGTTCCTTCTCCAGGGTTGCCAGGCATTCACTACCATTAGCACCCATTTCCAGGTCACTTTAAGTGGATACCGTCAGAAAGTGGGAGAGGGCTGCCCGGGACCAGTCGTTTATGTGTAATCAAGCTGCTAGACTTTCCCGGTATCTAACCAAAGTGCAGGACTCAATGGTCACCCAATTGATAATAATCCAGAATAACAAGGCCAAGGGCAAATCTGCAACAAGACACAGGAAGCTGCATAGGAACTGGGCTATTTAATAACATTCAATAGAAGCATAACTCAGGCTAAGGCAAGGACAATGCCAGACTTTATTGAGGGTATTTCATAAATATGGCCAACCTGACCCTCACCTGCCGGGACAGTTACCTGGACTATCTTAAGGCCGGGATTAAGCAGAACGCCCTCACTGCCCTCAGGACTGCACTCCTGCACATGAGTTCCTTGTTTCCGGACCAGCTGAATGAAAAAGCAGAACAGGAAATCTTGATGTCTGGTTTGATTCTGATTTTTCTTTTTCTTGCCATGTCATGAAGGTCTGCAAGGCTTGTTTTGCTCATGTCAGAGATCTTAGGTGACTCGGAGGACATCTGACACATGAAACTGCCATTTTGGCTGCCGATGCACTAGTTAGAAGTCGTCTTGATTACTGTAACTCTCTGTTCAGAGGTCTCTCTACTCTGGATCTGCACAAACTTCAGTGTGTTCAGACCAGTCTTGCCAGAAGTGTGGCCAATACCACCAAGTATTCACACATCACTCCTGTTAGAAAAGCATTATATTGGTTGCTGATTAAGTACCGCTCTATCTTTAAGACTGCTGTGCATGTATATAAGTTTCTTTACAGGCATAACCCTAAATACTTTGAACCCTTTCTGATACCCAGACATAGTACATATAACACTCCTCAAAGTCCATCTGGTGGCATGTTTCTTGAGGTCCCCCACTTTGCTTCAGTTTTCAAGTCTCGAAAGCATTTTGGCCTCAGTTTTGTGTATGACACACCTATGATTTGGAACAACCTCCCTGATGATGTCCGCTCTGCAAATTCACTTGCCTTCTTTAGGTCAAGGCTGAAGTCTTACCTCTTTGGAAAAGCATATCCACCTAATTTTCCATTTTTCTCTTGCTGTCTCCACTGTGCTGACCCCTGCAATGCCTCTGGCTTATAAATATCGAACAATGTTTTTTGGTGTGATGCACTATAACAGTGCTATTGGAATTAGAACTTGAAATTGCTTACCATAAGGACAAACATTCTGCAAGTACCTCTCAGAAGAAACCCACATGTTTCCATCCCTACACTGAATCTGGCAAGTAGGCACCAGATTCAGACTGGAAGTCTGGTCAATCGACTTGAAAACAGCTAAAGCACTGGGGACAGTCAAAGAGAGGTCAAGGCAAAGCCTCAAACTATCAACAGTGACCAGCCGAGGGGCAGAAGAGTTGTTAAATGATAAATATACTATTACCCAGTTGGGTTGTGTAGATGTGGCCTGACAAGGACTGTCTATATGTGACTGACAAGAAATAGACATTGGACAATTTACCTGTAAACTATTGTGTTGTAACACATGTTCCTTTTGCAGGAGGGCTTTTTTTCAGGAGGGTTGTCGCAAAAGAAAGGCATAATCCCGACATTGTTCAACATCAGGCAATAAAATATGTGAAAGATGTTTCCTGTGTAGTTCACTTGAGTTTTGTCCAAAATGTCACAAATGTCCCAAATGTTGCTATAGATCTACCTGTAGGGGCCAGATTGCACCAATTTTGGGAAACATGGACAGCCCTGGGGTCCAGTCCCAAAGTCATAACAGTTCTCAAAGAAGGCTACGCCCTCCCCTTCCAGATCCAGCAAAAGAATGCAGTAGAACCAGTCACAACTCAAACATCTCTGGGGTTTTACAACAGGCTTTTCCTGGTTCCCAAACCCAACAACCAGTGGAGACTTATACTGGACCTCAGTACCCTGAACCAGTTTCTTAAAACAGAGAAATTCAAAATGGAGACACCGGAAACCTTAAGGACCTCCAGATAGGGGAGTGGGTCACCTCCATAGACTTCAAAGATGCATACTTCCATGTACAAATCCAAAGCCAGTTCAGGAAGTACATGAGCTTTTCATGTCCAGAGTCAGTCTTATTAGTTCAAAGCACTGTCATTTGGTCTGTCCTTAGCTCCCATGGAGTTCACGGTAGTGGTGAAAGAAGTCAAACTTAATGTCTTACAAAAGGGGATAAGAATCCACCATTACCTAGATGACCGGTTGGTCAGAACCAGATTCCACCAAACCTGTCTCCAGCATACACAGACTGTAGTAACTGTTTGTCAGGAGTTAGGTTGGTTGGTAAAAACGGAATAATCAGAACTGGATCCCAAACAAGTCTTCGACTTTGTAGGCTACCAGTTTGACCTGAAAGAGGGCAAGGTCAGACCCACCCTAGAGTGTTTGCAGACCTTGAATGCAAAAATCCAGAAACTTCTACCCGGACCCACATGCCCGGTCCAGCAGTTGATGTCCCTGATAGGGTTACTGACTGCCACATGAGGCCAATACAGTGGCACTTGAAGAACAAGAGGGTACCGGAATCACTAGAAAAGGTGATCCCCACCCCAAGGTCACTCCACCCTCATTTAAAATGGTGGCTTCAGGAAGACAATGTACTTCAAGGCCAACCATTACACCCCCTCAGTCATGCTCTGCAAATTTTTACAGACGCATCAAAAGAAGGGTGGGGCGCTCACTCAGGGGAGTACACTGCAAAGGGAACCTGGTCCCTTCCAGAAAGCAAGTTACACATAAATTATCTGGAACTAAAGGCAGTCTTTCTGGTCCTGAAAGATTTCTAAGACCTCTGCTTGAACCAAATAGTGCTCATAGTCACAGACAACACCACAGTGGTTGCCTATGTAAACAAGGAAGGAGGCATGAAATTGGGCCCTCTGTGTACCCTACTGTGGAGAATCCTGACCTAGTGCTCAGGGAAACGGGTGACTCTCAAAGCCAGACACAAATGTGATTGCAGACCAGCTATCTAGGCTGGGCCAGACCATCCAGACAAAATGGTCCCTCCATCCAGAGGTCTTACAGTTGATTTGCTCCGAGAGGCATCAGCCTCAGATGAGCCTGTTTGCCACCAGGTTCAACTACCAAAGTGAATCAATTTGTATCGCCGGTATTAGACCCCCCTGGCATGGGCAGTGGATGCACTCAGGCTGACTTGGGAGGATCTGGGCCCTTATGCCTTCCCACCGGTAGCCATCTTTGGTAAAGTGGTGGAGAAGTTGCAGGACTACCCATGCAGTAGAATCATTCTGATTGCTCCAAGGTGGCCCAAGATGCCTTGGTTTGGGACCTAGTGGCCATGTCGAGCCAAATCCCATTGTGCCTGCCCAACCTGCCCAATCTGTTGACTCAGCCATTCAATCAGATCCTTCACAGGAATCTGTCGAACTTAAATCTTCATGCTTGGCTCCTAGAGCCTCAGCTATCAAGGAGTAGGGCTTCTCTGAGGCAGTGGCAGCATGAATTGAGGCTCCTCAGAGAGTCTCAACCAGATCTGTTTAAGAGGACCATTTAACAAATTGGTGCCACAGTAATCAGGTAGACTTCAGGGCACCCTCGATAAAGTCCTTAGCTGACTTCCTGCTGTACCTGTTCAAGACAGAAAACTGCAACCAAGTACCATTGATGGCTATAGGTCAACATTGCAGACAAACTGGGAAATTCGCCCATTAATGTCAGCAAAGATGAAAATTTCACTCGACTCTTGGATAGCTTTGACAGAGACAAAACCCAAGGGGCGGAGGGGTATTCTCTCCAAGAACCTTTCCCTGGTGTTGCACCAACTGACAAAGGCCTTTGAACCCCTTAAGGAAGCCTCTTTAAAGCAATTGACTTTCAAGACTGTCTTCCTCTTAGCTTTGGGTTCAGGCAAAGGCAGGAGTAGATCCATGCTTGGCTAAGTAAGAACATTAGACACCAGTCAGACTGGTCCAAGGTGTCTCTTTACCCTCACCCAGCTTTCTTTCCAAGAACCAGCTGGCCAAAGAGGGTCCAGACAGTGTGGCCCCGGTGGTGATTCCAGCCCTGGCCCCCAACTCTGGACAATTTACTCAAGGGTGATAAGTCCCTTTTTGGACAGGATCTCAGACCTCAGGCAGAACAAGGAGCTAGTCTTTGTTGCCTTCAAGAAAGGTTTCGACAAGGATATCTCCCCTGCCACTATCTCCTCATGGATCAAGCAGACTGTGATCCTATGGTATGAGCTCTGATCAGGAGGCCCAGTTTCCTGTTTCTAAGGCATTCCATTCGAGGATTTCCTTAGAACAGCTGTTGTCAGCCTGCCATTGGAAGTCACATAACACCTTCACACAGTTCTATCTAAAGGATGTGGCTCGGGCTGATCCAGAGCTTTTCCATTTGGGCCCGGTAATGGCTGCTCAGCATATCCACCAGTAGCCCTTATACTGAGGGGATTTGTACATATGTATATATTGTATATATTTACAACAAAAAAAACAAAACAAAAAAAGCTGTACCTTGCTTCCTCCGGGAGGTTTATTTTTTCTTAGGACTGAATTCATACTTCTCTTCCCCTACCTCAGAGCAGGACTGTAAAAAAGGTCGGGGGGGTGGGGTGGCAACATCTGTATACTGCCCACAATTAGGTCACAGGTAACCAAACTTTGGGACCCACTGGAGTCCTGGTTGGGGTCATTTTTAGGCGGGTTGTGTGTAACCAACCCGCCTATTAGATTGATGTGTCCGACGTCCATCTGTCGTCCGTCCACATTTTTATTTCCGGACTCTAACTCAAAAACGGTTTGTCCAATCGAATTGACAGGGAGATAGATCACCATCATAGCTAGGTTCCTTTTGAAATTAGTGTAATTCCGTCCGTTCATTTGTCCATTTGTCCGTCAAAATTTCTGTTTCCGGACTCTAACTTGAAACCGGTTTGTCCAATCAAATTCAAACTTTACTGAGAGATAGATCACCTTCATAGCTAGGTTCCTTTCGAAATTGGTGTAATTCCATCCGTTTGTTTGTCCGTTTGTTTGTCCGTCAACATTTCTGTTTCCAGACTCTAACTCGAAATCCGTCAAAATTTCCGTTTCCGGACTCTAACTCAAAAACGGTTTGTCCAGCCGAATTCAAACTTGACAGAGAGATAGATCACCATCATAGCTGGGTTCCTTTTGAAATTGGTGTAATTCCGCCTGTTCGTTTGTCTGTCCGTCAACATTTCCGTTTCCGGTTTCCGGACTCTAACTCTAGTTTGAAAATGCTTTGTCCAATCGAATTCAAACTTGACAGGGAGATAGATCACCATCATAGTTAAGTTGCTTTTGAAATTGGTGTAATTCCGTCCTTTCGTTTGTCCGTTTATAGCATAGATACAATTATGTAACCTAGATTACAAGTTTTACATTTCTTAGCATGCCTAGCACATTCACCTTAACTGGATGACCTAACAGTTCTTTCCTTGTTTCTAAATTTTATTACAGCAGTCGCTAACCTTATTGCTGCCTGCGCAACCCGCCTTTTGGTGCATCTTTGACCCTCTTGTTTACACCTTAAATTTTGACTTCACTTGGAGTCCCTCATTACTGACCTAACTACCAAGTGGAAGTTATTCAGCAATAGTCCATTATGTAGGATGTATTAACGCAATAAAACTTCAAATTTAATAATTAAATTAAATTTTTATAAGTTAATACTCTACCCAATAGACAAGCAAGGCCCTCCCAACTGACCCCGCTATCAGCTTACTAGGGGTCTAAATGGATTTAGACAATGAAAAAGATGCTATAACGTCACACTGTCTAGGCAGGAAGAAAGTACGATGCACCACCTGGTGCTGCCGGTGTTTATACTCTCAAGAATTATTGACCAGTGTCCAACCTCAGCTACATCTCCAAACTTATGCCCCTGTTCCACCATAGGACTAAGCCCTGATCCTGTCTGGGACCCTTAATCGTGGACAGTCGGTGAAAAAAAAGATAAAATGGGCGGGAAAACTGGATCGGTATTACAGTCTGGGATTAAGTACAGATCGGCCTCAGGAAGCCTGAGGAGGCCCCAGGTGGCCCCAGACAGTCCCCGACTGGTCTGGGACTAAGAACCGACTAAGCCATTTTTCTGGTCGGTTTGATCCAAGAACTGGTTGTAGACATACCGACTGGGTCCCAGGCCGCCTCAGGCCTCTTGGGACTAAGCCCCGACTAACCCACGACTAAGTCCCGGCGTCCTCAGGCCTCCTGAGGTGTCCCCAGTCTTCCCCAGACTGAGATGGCCGATTCTTGTTTTGCAATGGGACTAAGGGTCGCAGGAGGCCTGGGACTAAGGCACTAAGGGTCTGGGATTAAGGGTCGGGGACTAAGGATTGCAGGCGGCCTGGGACAACATAGGACTGTGTAAATTTGGTCTGAGGAGGCCTGGGGAAGCCTGGGACTGGACATTTTATTTATGGCGGAGAAAAATAATCGGTTTGGGTCGGGAGAAATATCAAACATATTTGATATTTCTCACGGCCCCAACCGACCACAACCGACCCTTACAGGATGCCTGGGACTAAGGAAATTTTTCAAACCGACCCTCAAAAACCCTTAATCGGGAGCCTTAGTCATGTGGTGGAACACCCACATTATAGAGAAAGCTGTGACTAGACAGATAAATGAGCACATTGCTCACGAGGGTATCTCCAGTGAAAATCACTCTGCATATAGAGTTTTTTCACTCAACTGAAACGGCTTTGCTAAAATACAAAATGACATTGCCACCTCATTTGACAAGGGTACAGCTGTTGGATTAGTCCTTTTGGACTTATCTGCAGCCTTCGACACAATAGACCACTCAGTCCTGTTCAACTGCCTTCAGCACTGGTATGGCATTGATGGGGTTGTGCTTAAATGGGTTCAGTCATACCTCAACTCAAGGAAACAGCGGATCAAAATAGATGGATATCTTTCAGATGCTTTTCAACTCCCTTATGGGCTCAGTTCTGGGGCCACTCCTTTTTACCCTATGTACCCTTCTCAGTTCAGTCATATCTAAATTCAATGTTACCCATCACTTATATGCAGATGACACTCAAAACTTCGATTCTAGTACCACTGCACTGGCAAATTGCCTTGAGGCTGTCCAGGCTTGGATGGGAAATAAACTTAAATCCTGACAAGACGGAATTCATAGTGATTGGTGATGATCAAATCAGAAGCTCCCTGAAGTCATCTTTCCCAGTAAGTTTTCTTGGCAACATCATGGAACCAGGTGATTCGGTCAAAAACCTTGGTGTCATCCTGGATGCTGAAAATTCAATGAAGACACGTGGCTAATCTATGTCACATATGTTACTACCATCTCTGGGAACTACAAAGGGTCTGCAGGTACTTAAATCATGAAACAGCTGTAAAGGTGGCAAATGCCTTGGTTAGCAGTCGCCTGGATTACTGTAACTCACTGCTTTATAACACAAAAAGGCATATATTGGCAGACTACAAAGAGTTCAAAATGCCTTATGTCGTACTGTGTGCAAACTGAATAAATTTAGCCATGTCACACCCTTCCTGCACAAACTACACTGGCTCCCCATTCATTACCGTATATTGTTCAAATATAATCTCCTCACTCATAAAACAATACATTTTACCCAGCCTCCATATCTGTCCTTAGGCGGAGTGATCTCACCCAGGGCAATTGCCTATCAATTTCCTCATCTAAACTAAATAAACGCTCGGGGCTGTGCAGCTTCACAGTAGCTGCTCCCACAGAGTGAAACAAGCTTCCTCAAGCATATGAACTGTGGTAAGTATTTCTGGATTCAGAAAACAGTTGAAAACATATCTTTTCAGATTAGCCTATCATCCACCATAGTCTATCTCCCCTATTGGACACTAATATGGACACTAACTGTTTTTTTGGGAACTGGACTATCTCTTTTTGGACATCAGCACCTTGGAAGATGTGTACATCAATTTCGGCACTTTATAAGTGTTTCTTACTTAATTACTAGGACGGCTTTTTCTGTTGTTTGGAGGGACTGGTCGAGCCAACAGGTATATCAATTGTCCATTGGGTAGGGTATTAACTTATAAAAATTTAATTTACCTATTAAATTTGCAATTTAACACTGAATATATGTAAAAATATATATTTATGCGGGTTTTTTTCAGTCAGATTCACCAGTGGATGATTTGATTACCAAACCCAATTATGCCAGTGAAAAAAAATCACACTGCGATGAATCAGAAACCGGAATAGAATTAGCTCTCAGAGATATCCTTTGTCCGTCATTGGCCTTTGATGGTATATGCTGTGATCACAGATTACTGGTTTACAAAGTATGGAGTCATTCTGCCTCCGTATTATTATAGATAATTTACAGCAAATTTATATAGGCATTATAAGTTCAATATTCAGTTATTCAGTTTAAATATTTCACCAAGTGATGTAATATTCAAATGTTACAGGCTAAATGATATAACTAACAGTTTGATAAAGTAACAAAATTTAGTGACCGCTATACTTTGCTCAAATATACCACTTCAAAACATAACTGATATATTTTAAAACTACGTAATCTATGCCAAATCTGGTAGTAATGTCATGTTTGTTAAGATGTTGATAATGATTTTTTTTTTGTCTGGTTATTTATCCACAGGGCAAGTATTACAGTGAGGATGTCTCGATTAGAATTTTACACAAACCAAAGAAAACAGCAGAACTTTGTGAAACTTGTCTCACAAGGAAAACAAAAATAGATAGACAAGAAATTACAGACATCATTCAGTGTATTTCACACAATTATATTGTCAGGTAATATGGAAAGGTTGACTTGTCATTCTATTATTCTAACAGTATATTTTTGTAGAATCTTAATTTCATAGCATGTCTTGTAAAAATAACTAAGCATATGCATAATCTTTGCACTTAAATAATTTCTACAGAGACATATGGAGATTTAAAAAAATCTGATTTCAGATCTCCAATTTGTGGTTATTTGTATCCCTGAACAAAAGTGGGGGATACTTAGGTTTTAGGATGGTCAAGCTGCCACTGCCACAGAAATTTCCTTTCATGTGCAATAATTTAAAAAAATATTTTATGTAAATCTTTCAAATTTAGTAACTATGTGGGTAAATATGGGTAAGGCTTCAGAGCCTATTATTTTGTGGCTTGGCTTCCCACTACTTCTGTATTGGATATATGGCGCCCTTCTGAATGTCAATTTTGGGGTATTTCTTCACATATTTGCCTGATACATATAGGACAGATCATTCTCTGGCTGATATATATGCATGTAAGATATATATGTCCCCAATAAGCATGGTGAAATTTGACCTTCAACCTCATTCTTCAAGGCCATTAATACCCTTCACAAATCGGCATGTTGGCCTTTTTTCCTATAGAGATATCCTTGCAGATACAATAAGTTAAAGATATTTTAGACCCTTCAAATCTGCCATTGTGGCCTAGTGGGTAACACACTCACCTAGGAACACAGATGATGTGGGTTCAGGTACAGGAAGATATATAGTGGCTCGGATGACCACTTAAAATGGTGTTCCTCTGTCGTTGGATCCTATCCCCAGTGGAAGGTTAAAAAACTTCAAGGAACTTGATAATGGTCATCCTTGAGCCTGTGTCTTTCAGTTAGGGGAATGTCAGTAATTTGAGAGTTGGACTGAACTTTTTGTACAGTCAGACGGGTCATATAATGCTTTGAGTCCTGAATACAAATACAAAAATACTAAGGCCTCGGAACCCCATGTTTATGGCAATGGCCTTAGACTATGAGACCAATGGCGGCCTTCTAAAGATCAAATTTTTGGTATTTCTTCACATTTTTGCCTGGTCATCACATACAGAAGGATATATAATTCTATGGCTTATCTATATGTCCCCTATATGCAAGCAGAAATTTGACCTTTGACCTCTTTCTTCAAGGTTACAGCTGGTCTCGTAACATTAATGTTTCAGCATTTTTTTTCCTTTGTTTTTGGATATTTTCATTTATAACTCCATTATTGGTTGTAGTAGTTTGATATTTTGATTCAATTAAAAAGAAATCAAGGGCTGAAAATTTATAGAAAGGTTAGATTTGACCTTTGACCCTTGGTGCAAGGTCAGACTGAGTTAGATTACTCAATAGGCCTTCTATATTCTTCAAGGATTTCTTTTCTGTCATGATAACTTAAAAAAATATTGTATGTAGACCTTTCAAATTTGGCATGTGGGAGTATATGAGTAAGGTCTCAGAGGCTATTGAGGCTTGGCCTTCCACTACTTCTGTGTTAGTTATATGGCGGCCTTCTTAATGTTAAATTTGGGGCATTTCTTTAAATTTGGCCTGGGTCTTACATACAGGAGGACAGATTATCCTATGACTGATATATATAATACATATATATGTCCCCTATAAACATGCAGGAATTTGATCTTTAATCATTTTGTCATTGGTTGCTTACAAATATTGGCAGGTTGGCATTTTTTCTATATTTTTTAGATATTTCATTTATAACTCCTGTATTATTGGTTGTAGGTGTTCAGAATGTTAAATCAACTTTTTGGAAGTCATGAGCTGAGAATCTTATGGAAGGGCTGGCTTTAACCTTTGACCCTTGTTTCAATACCGAACAGTGTTTGCATATTTAAAAAGCCTTATATCTTAACTATTATTGGCCATAGGGGTTTGGGATGTGAAATTAATCTGTAGGAAATCATTGGCCATTAATCTTAAAAGGGTCAGATTTATTCTTTCACCCCCTACTGCGAAGTTCTTTTGTCTCCCTTCTTGTTTTTCCAAGAGTCTTGGACTGTACAATCAAATTATTGAAAATTATAGGCTGTGAATCTTTGTTGGTTCAAGTTTAACATTTGACCCCTGTTTTAAGGTCAAACAGAGTGGGCTTACCATGAAGGCCTTGTATCTCCTTTACTAGTACCTCAAAGGTTTGGAATGTGATACCTGACCTGTGACATCTTCTAGGTAAAATGACATGCATCAACATACCAAGGAGCCATTGAACCTCACTCCGGGGAATATTCTTTGTGAATTTCTCCCTTTTGCAATATGCTGCGTCAAGACAAATGCCCAGTTTTCTCAGTGTTCGCCATGGACTAAATGTAACCTTCATCAGCCATGGTAAGGTTTTTGGATGTTTTTTTAAACAAAGTTGTGTTATTTTGCTTTTGTTTAGACCATTGATTGCCAAAAGTTTGCCATCCTTGTCTTTTGTAATCCTCCCAAGCTTCAAGAAGTCCCTGAAAGAAGTTATAGACTCCAGGTAACATTTTTCATGTGACAGTAGAATTGTATGACTTCTGTGCTAAACGTTTCATATGACACTGTAAATTTGGTTCATTTTCCCTTTCCTGGATCATTATTCTAACACATACATGTATCTGCACCACGGATTAGTTTTATTACCCCACAGCCCTTAAGGGCTGTCGGGGTATTGTTTTCACCCATGGTGTCCGGATGGGCAGGCGGGCGGGTGGCGGGAAAAAGTTTGTCCAGGCTGTATCTCAGAAACTGTAAGGTGTAGGAAGTTGATACTTGGTGGGGACACTGGTTAGGAGGTGTAGGTGTGCAATGTCATGGTGTGACCTTGATTTGACCTCTGACCTTGCCATAGTGACCTTGACCTCTAAAATCTTGTCCGGGCTATATCTCAGAAAACGTAAGGTGTAGGAAGTTGATACTTGGTAGGGACATTGGTTAGGGGGTGTAGGTGTGCAACGTCATGGCGTGACCTTGATTTGACCTTTGGCCTTGCCATAGTGACCTTGACCTATAAAATCTTGTCCGGGCTATATCTCGGAAACTGTAAGGTGTAGGAAGTTGATACTTGGTAGGGACATTGGTTAGGGGGTGTAGATGTAAACGTCATGGTGTGACCTTGATTTTACCTTTGACCTTGCCGTAGTGACCTTGACCTATAATGCCTTGTCTGGGCTATATTTTGGAAACCATAAGGTGTAGGAAGTTGATATTTGGTAGGGACATTGGTCAAGGGTTATATGTGTGCAACGTCATGGTGTGACCTGGATTTGACCTTTGATCTTGCATATCTGATGCTATTTTATGTCTCTGCGAGGATATCTGATACTATTTATCTCTCTTATATCCATCTTATATCTTTTTACTTGAATCTTGGTTGTTGCACCTTTGGGTGTCTTTTGGTGTAGATTAAGCACTGTTAAAGTCATATTAGAAGTCATTAACTGTTTTACTTTTGCAACTTCCCATTGTAACAGATGGTATTGCATCAAGTGAGCCACAGGTTTTGCCCCAATTCCACATAAAAGCATGTATTACTACATCTGTATGTACGGGTAATATTCAAAACATCCAAACCACAATTCGACCATACAAATGAAAATCAAAATGGGAGAAGTCTTAAAACTTCATAATTTTTAGTTTACTGAATTGTCTTGTTCTAATACTTATTCTATTCTTATTCTATTCTGTACAAATTTCTATAGTTCTGTGAGCACAATATATTTTAAATGCAAGTGCCTTTTCAGTAAACCTGAGAGCATGACCACAAAAATAAATTGAATTGCAACATCTGAAGAGTTTCAAAAATAACTATAATATATGTAAAAAAGTATGCAGTTAACAACAATTCAAGTAGGTTAAGCAATGCTGTAATGATCAATTACACAGGAATCTCTATTATCCTAATACATTGGGAGTATAAGACTTTTTCGGATAAATAAAGATTATTAAAATAGGAGAGTGGAAATGAGTTTATAAAATCAAAAGTTCAGATAATAGGCAGTTAGATAATCGAGCTTCTACTACAGTAATATTTTACAATGATAAACCAAGATTTATCACATGGTTGGCAATTTACAATTTAAGATCATCCATCAGATTTAAGTAACAAGAAGCCAGATTCTTGAAAATTTTATCTAAGTAAATTGCGGAAAATAATCAAAACAATCATAAATTTGACTTGACTATTGCTCCCCACCATAACTTAATGCAGTATAATTTCTACGTCAAACAGCGTCCCAACTTGACACAATATGCATATAGAAATCCTCCAAAGCATTTATGTCTGTCCTCACTTCAGCTACTTTACATAGTACTGATACACACCTGTTGCCAATAACATCCACTTGTCAAAATATACTCTGTCTTCCGGGTGGTACCAAGTTACAGTCTTTGCCAAGTTACAACAGCAAGCAGTATTCATGGGAAAAAAATGGGCTTTCCTCAGCAGTGAAAGTTAGATACTGAGGTAAAACGTCATATTGCTTACTTGTATACATATTTTGAACACAGACAAAACCTGCGCGAGGGAACTGATGAGGATGCCCGTTTTCTGACTGCCTGTCTGGCTGATGCTGTGATGTACCTACATGAAAACCTTATTGTTCACAGAAACATCTGTCCTCTTACAGTCTTCCTGTCAAATCAAGGTGATCCTCTTTTGGTAAGACATTTTAACCAAATTTTGAATAGACATCCATATGCCAATAGGTTATTTGGCTAACTAATTTTTTGCTACCATATAACAGTCATGAGTTATTTTTAAACCTAGCCGATGTTGAAGTTGGATGCCGTACTGTGACTGATCATGCAAAAAAAATTATTTTATTATGACAAAAAAGTTATACTTACAACCTGCTGGCCACCGCAATTTAAGAAAACTGAATCTAATAACACCAAGCCAATGATATATAATACATCGGAAACAATGGGTTGTATCACTAAAACATTTTAAAACCTGATGGAGGCCTTAATAATGGTGTTGATTGGGCTCCCAACCTGTATGAGTAAGGTTGTTGGGAGAAAACCTCATCACAGTGAACAGGGGTATAAAGTGCAAATGACATGAACTAGTTGTTTTTCCTTCTTGGCATATGAATATGTTTTTTGTTTTTTTTTCTTTTTCTTGGTATTTGACATTTGTATTTTGAACACCAGCAGCTATGGATCTGTTTTATCAACTTTGTGCTTTGCAAAAGGCTGAACTAGTTTTGTATTATTTTATCATTCTCAACATAGGGCTGCTTTGAGCAGGCCACAAGGACCAGAGAGCTGGGCTCCTATTCTCTTGGGAGCTGTGGAACACTTGGATACCAGTCGCCTGAGGTTGTGGCCCAGTTAGGATATAACCACACAGTGGATTTCTGGGGTATTGGCTGTGTGGCATACGAATTTCTCTTTGGAATGTATGTAGTTTAGCATTCTCAACACGTTATACTTAAAAGTATATGATGTATAAATACTGAAAAAGGTAAAAGCTGTATGTTAATGCGTCTTAGACTTTAGATTTTTTTGAGTATTGTGAGGTAGTTAAAACTGAGATTTCTAAAAATTATATATGTGCCATCATGTTTTCATCTATTGAGCTTTGTCAGCTATATTTTCCAACACTTTACTTGAAAAACAGTTTTATTTCATTAGTACATCCTACCTAATGGACAATGTGCTATACCGGTCGCAACGACTGGTCCTGCCAAACGTCAGAAAAAGACGTCCGCCTACTTTTAAAAAAAATCTCAATGCCAGTCTCTAGTAAGAGATGGTCACTGGTTAGTGTACTTACTGCTGATAGCCCTTTTATTCCACCTACAGACCTTGGGCCAGCCAGTAACTGGTTTTGGTGATATGCGTCTGATCTTTGCTACCACCCAGGCCCCTGCCAGTACCAACCTGGAGGGTTCACCTGCTACATCAATTGCTGTTGATGAGATGCCAGTGGCTCAACCTACCGTTCTGGTCAGCCAGTTTACTGCCAGCTAAGCCCCTGCCGGCACCTTCCAGAAAGGTCCACCTGCTACATCAGTTACTGGTGATGTTCATCAACACTTTGTAACCAGCTCCAGTGAGATGCCAGTGCTCCAGCCTGTTGGACTGGCCAGTCAAACTACTGCCACCCAACCTGTGACCGGTATCAATGACAAGCCTCAGCATTCCACTTCAACTGCCAGTGCTGCCTCTCAGTCTCCAGACTCTGACTTTGAAAAGGCATGTAGACCCCACTTCCCCTGTCCATCCTCTTGATGAAGTGGGAGAAGTTTCTGACCTTGAAATTGACATACAGGAACAGGATATTTATCAACCATGGAGGAACCGTCAGACTTTGTCTGCATTAATATGGCAAACGTCATTCTGCTCAGATGTGATAGTTACTTTGATTTCTTGAGGCCAGGGGTCAAGGTTGACACAGTGGCAGCGCTTAGCAACTCACCCCCTTCGTATTGCCTCTCTGTTTCCAGACAGTGTTATTGCCAAGGAAGAAGAAGAAATTGGCCACCATGATGACAAGTACTACTCTGTTAGCTCTCATAAGAAGTCTAACCGGTACCATCCATATCCGCAGTCTGCCATGCAAACACAGGAATCTAATAAGAAAACTGGACCACCAGCCTGGAAACAACTCGGTTCTCATGGTCCATACAGACAAGGTCGTGGCAATGCATCCATTTTATTGCCTAAAATACCCTTACCTTACCTTATCCTCACTAATGCTATAAATAAAGCAATAAAGTTCTTATAAAAGACAATTACTGTGTAGCCCAGAGGGTCTTTGTTGGGCTGGTCAGAAGGACAGAAATGTGTAACAACAATTTTCAAACTCTAAATGTAGATTGTGTTTCTGTCAATCGTGTATCTTTTTGTTGCCAGGCAGCTGCAAAAGAAATGCTTGAGACCAATTGTAAAACAAATGAAATATATGAAAGATGTTTTCTGTGTAGATCAGTTGTTTTCTGTCCAACCTGTCACCAATGCCCATACTGTTGCTCAAAATCTGTCTGTAGGGGCCAGACTGAACCTGTTTTGGAAAACTTGGGCCGCCCTATGGGTCAGCTTCAAGGTCATAAGAATCCTCAAGGAAGGCTACACCTCCCCTTCCGGAACTGACCAACTTTTGACCAGGGCCTGTATTCACGAAATGTCTTAGCTTAGTCTAAAAGTTGAGACTTTTGTCTCAAGTTTCTGCCCAACAACTGCTAAGACTTTTGTCTTAGGCTTAGTGGTATTCACAAAGAATATCAGACTGGTCTTAGGCTTAGCCAAGGGCTCAACTTTAAGGCTGGTTGGTAGTGGGCTTAAATTTTGTAAAGAGGACTTAAATATGGCTGCCATAAGCTTTTCTCCACTTCAAAATTTGAAATGGCTGTAAATAAAGTATAATTATACAGAACACCTCACTAAAGCAGTCTTTGGGAAGTTTATATGTGGTAACAAGGTTTTCAATTTCAAAACCGCACTTTCCTTAGATAAAATGCATTAAATGAAGGATATATGTCACTAATAGTATAGTTTGAATAGAAAAGAAAGGTCACATGACAGAAAACCACTGTGGTTATTTGATAATCTTGGACTTAGCTAAGTCACCCTTTGTGAATACAGTTTTAAGTCAAAACTTAGCTGAGACAAAAGTCTTAACTTGAGACTGGATTTAAGCCTAAGACCTGGCTAAGTCTAAGACCTTTAGTGAATACAGGCCCAGGTCTCCAAAAATAATGAGTGGCTATATTCATCCACTCAAGAACAGCGACCTGATGGAGGCAGTACATGCACTTACTCATAAGAATGTAGTAGAAAAGGTCAAAATTCTTGAACAGACTTTTCTTGGTTCCAAAACCCAACAACAAGTGGAGACCTATCCTAGTCTGAGTTCACTAAACAAATATCTAAAAACAGAGAAATTCAAAATGGAGACACCAGAGAGTATAAGGACTTCCTTGCAGAAGGGCGAATGGGTAACATCTATAGATATCAAGGATGCTAACGTACATATCCCAATAAACCCACAGTCCAGGAAATACCTGTGTTTTCGCGTTCAGCATCAATCCTACCAATCCAATGTTCTACAATTTGGTCTGTCCACTGCTCCAATGGAATTCATGATGGTAGTCAAGGAAGTCAAAATGAAAGAAAAACTCAAACTCAAAACAAGAGTATAAGAATCCACCAGTACCTAGGCAACACACAAACTTGTCTGCAGCATACCCAGACCTTAGTAGCTCTCTGTCAGGAATTAGGTTGGGTGGTAAACATGGAGAAGTCAGAACTGGAACCCAAGCAGATCTTTGATTTTGTAGATTATCAGTACAACCTCAGGGAGGGCAAGGTCAGGCCGACCTTGGAATGTTGGCAGACCTTAAACTTGAAAATGCAGGAGCTTCTCATCGAAACTTACTGTCGGGTGAAGTAGCTCATGTCACTTATAGGCCTGTTAACAGCTGCAGAGAAACAGGTCAACCTGAGTCAGCTCCTGAAAAATCATTGGGGGCTCCCAGAATCACTAGAAAAGGTGATCCCTATCCCAAGAATTCTCCATTCACAGTTAGAATGGTGGCTGGAAAAGTCAAATGTCCTGCAAGGTCAGCCACTAGACCCTCCCAGCTATGCTGTTTAGAGCTTTACAGATGCCTCAAGAGAAGGGCACTCACTTAGAAGGTCTCACAACAAAGGGGACCTGGTCCCTGCCAGTAAGCAAATTGCATATAAACTACCTGGAACTAAAAGTGGCCTTCCTGGCCCTGAAAGAGTTACAAGACCTCTGTTCAGACAAAAATGTACTCATAACAACAGACAACACCACATTGGTTGCCTTTATAAATAAGGAAAGTGGCATGAGATTGAGTCCACTGGGTGCCCTACTGTGGAGAATCCTGACCTGGTGCTCCAGGAAGCAGGTGACTCTGATAGCCAGACACATTCCAGTCCGGCTGAATGTGGTAGCAGACAGACTATCCAGACTAGGCCAGATCATTCAGACAGAGTGGTCTCTCTAGTCTCTTCTAGAGGTCTTACGTGGTACCATCCTCAGAGAGACTTCATTACAACAAGGTTCAATAACAACAAGTTACCTCAATTTGTGTCACCAGTTCCAGACTCCCTGGCCTGGGCAGTAGATGCACTCAGTCTGCCTTGGGAGGACCTGGACCTGTATGTCTTTCCACCAGTAGCCATGATGGGCAAAGTGGTGGCGAAACTAAAGGACTACTCTTGCAGGATAATCATTCTGATTGCTCCAGGTTGGCCCAACATGCCCTGGTTCAGGGATCTAGTGGCAATGTCAGCCAGATCCCTCTGTGTCAGCCCAACCTGCTGAATCAGCCATCCAATCAGACTCCACACAGGGATTTGCTGAACCTAAATCTTCACGCCTTACTCCTAGAGCCTCAGCACTGAAAGAGCAAGGCAGTGGCAACATGAATTGAGGCACCTTAAAGAGTCTCAAACAGATCAGTCTATGAGACAAAGTGGACCATTTTATCAAAGTGGTGCCACAGAAATCAGGAGAACTTCTGGGTACCACCTATTCCAATTCCAATTCAACTTTTACAGTGCTTAATCTCTGCCAAAGTGACAGACTCTAGGGCGCAACATCATAAGCATAGTCACAAAAAATCATTGTCCTTATCCATAGCAATGGTCGACATCACGGAGAACGCCATATGGGGTGGAAAATACTAAGGAGGATAAGCTTGGCAGAATAGGTATGCCTTAAGTTTTTTCTGAAGGAAGCAATAGAGTGGCAGATCGTACATCATCCGGGAGTTCATTCCATATTTTGGGAGCATCATATGCAAATAGATGGTTGGCATTGAGGAACATGTAGAATTATACCATCAGATTGACTCAACAGAGTATTATAGGCACATTGTCTAACTTTGAGGAATGGGCTGAAATATTTTGGACAGTTAGTTTGTAGGTATTTGTATACCAGCAAGGCAGTCTTGAAGATGCAACAGTGCCTTATGGGTAGCCAATGAAGGGCTTTTCTTAGTGGAGTGGTATAAGAAAGACATGTGGCTCTACAAACAATTCTGGCCAGACTGTATTGAATGCATTGTAGCTTGCGTAGGTTAGAAACAGATAGACCCCTAAACAAGGAGTTACAGTAGTCAAGTCTACTCCCCACAAGTGCATTTGCAACCATAAGAGCAGCATCATGAGTCAAGTACTGTCGAATTTGTCTAAGATCCCTCATCTGGATGAAACAAAGTTTACATACACTTTTAACATGTTTGTTGAAGGAAAAGTCTGAGTCAAACCTGACACCCAAATTCTTAACAGCATCTGAAGGTATCAGTGATTCACCCAATATGTTTACTGGAAAGAATGGGTTTAACTTATCTTGTTGAGACTTGGAGCCAAATATAATGAAGTCAGTCTTATCGGCATTCAGCTTTAGTTTATTTGCACACAACCACAGTTTGACACCTATCAAATCCATAGTCGATTTCCTCCTGTATGTGCTCCAGGACATGAAGTTTCAGCCAAGTACTGTTGATGGTTACAGATCAGCCATAGCAGACAAACTGGGAAACTCCCCCATTGATGTCAGTAAGGACGAAAATTTCACTTGTCTCCTGGATAGTTTCCATAAAGACAGACCTAAGGGTTGCCGAGGCATTCCCTCTTAGGACCTTCCCTTGGTCTTACACCAACTGGCAAAGGTTCCTTTTGAACCCCTTAAAGAGGCCTGCTTGAAGCATCTGACCTTCAAGACTATCTTACCCTTAGCTGTGGGTTCAGACAAACACAGGAGTGAGATCGATGCTTGGCTACACAAAAACATCTGATACCAGACAGATTGGCCCAAGTGTCTCTCTATCTCTCACCCAGCTTTCTCTCAAAGAACCAGCTGGCCAAAGAGGGTCCAGACAGTGTGGCCTCAGTGGTTATCCTGGCCCTGGCTCTAACTCTGGACAAGTCACTCAAGGCTGATTTGTCACCCTGTTAGAGCCGTGTGCTACTAATAAGTATATGGATAGGACTTCAGACCTCAAGCAGAACAAAGAACTGGTCTTTGTCTCCTTCAAGAAAGGCTTTGACAAAAATATATCTGCAACCATCTCATCACCATCAAGCAGACTATGATACTATGCTACAAGCTCTCTGATCAAGAGTACATTACCCTACATCAAGTTAAAGCCCATGGTGTTATGGCCTTTGCTGCTTCTAAGGCCTTCAAGTCAGGAGTTTTCTTAGAACAGTTATTATCAGCCTGTCACTTGAAATCCCACAACTCCTTCACCCAGTTTTACTTGAAGGATGTGGCATGGGCTGATTTAGAGCTTTTTCATTTGGGCTCAGCGGTGGCTGCCCAACAGATCCACCACTAACCCACATACATAAGTAAGCAGCCTGTCACCTTATCCAAGTGTTTTCAAGGTGGCAGTGGCCTGCAAAGTGTACATCTCTTCCTTCTGAAGAGGGCCTCTCTAGGGACTGAACTCATACCTTTCTTCCCCACCCTCAGAGGAGGTCTGTTAAGAAAAGGGGGGGGCAAGGTCGTTGGATCCAGTAACCTGTTCACCAGCAATCAAACAAGGGGACCAACTGATGTCCCTTGAAGACTGCTACCCATCCTCCAAGCGGTAGTTACTCTAGCATATTGTCCATTAGGTTGGATGTATTAACGCAATAAAATTGCAAATTTAATAAGTAAATTAAATTTTATAAGTTAACACTCTACCTAATGGACAGGAGAGGCTCTCCCAACTGGCCCCACTATCAGCTCACTAGGGGTTTATCTAGGTTTGGGCAATGGATAAGATGCTATGACGTCACGTTGTTTAGACAAGAAGGAAGTAGGGTGCGCCACCTAGCAGATGACAGGTCCTGCCGGTGCTTGCACAGGACATCTTCTTCTGACATTTAGTGAGACCAGTTGCACCGACTGGTATAGTATATTGTCTATTTGTAGGGTATTAACTTATAAAAAATTTAATTTACTTATTAAATTTGCAAAATTTAATTTACTTATATATTCAAAATATATTCCTAATTATTTTAGTCCCACGGTCTTGAGTTGTGATCAGATGGTCTCACTTTAATTCTCCTGGAAAATATCCTTGAGCAAAATGGTCACAATCACCTGTAGGAGGACTTGTGTTGATAAAAGGGCTCAGAGAAATTAAAGCATTGTTTAGATTGTATTTCAGTTTCATGCTGCATAAATGTACTGTAATAATAATAATAATAATATTGGGCAAAAAGATACATAATAAATTTGACCATAATGCAAAATGACATTTCATTATTCTTCAGAATGCCGTATGTTGATGCTGATGTGTCGAGAATGTTGTCAAAAACTGTCCTCAATCCTGACTTTGCCTTTACCCGTCTTGGAGGGAGGTTTACAAGACTGCCCAAAGCAGCACAAGATGCTTTACGAGATGGATTCCTTAACAGGTAACCAGAGTGTGTATTAAAGACTTACTAGCATTATCTTACACAACCTTGTTTAAAAGGTATTTGGAAAGCAGTACTGACAAGAAAATAAATGTTAAATTGTGAGAATATTAACTTTCTTTAACTATGCCAGACAGCCCTTTGTTTAATAGGTAATTATGAAAGGAGTTTTGTTTGTAAGTGCTTTCATTCGAATTTGAATAAACAGATTGTAAGCATAATGAGCACCGGGAGAGTGCATACATCTGCTAAGACATTCATGATATTTTAAAAATGGCTCAATGATGAGCAAATGGGAAAATCTGGATCTTTGATATTTTTTGTGTCCAGGCAGTGATCCAGATCACTCTAAAAATTAAAATATCTTGGACTGACACTTATCTTCTCACTGCTGTTTTATGAAGATCCGACCAGTAGTATTTGCATTATCCTGCTAACAAACAAACAGATAAACAGTCCGGAATTTAATACCTCCTTGGCGGATGTATAAATAAATAGCTAAAAAGGCTATGGTGAGTGGTTTTGAAATCAGAAACAGACGACACTGAATTTATTCACTCTTCTGATGTGAATAAAATTATGCCCTTTTCAATATGCACCACTGTTTTAGCATCTTCCGAGTGATTGTAAGTTCAGCACCACACAGTCAAAACTAAAGTCATAGTTCAATGAAAAATGGTCCAGTGTGAGTGCTGAAGAAAAAATTGCCATTTGATTGAATGAAAATTTCTCCTTCAATTTAGTAAAAGTTTCAATCTCACACAATTACAACAGTGGTTAATCCAACTACAGTATACCAGAACTGTTAATATCCACTTAGACCAGTCCTGAAATATACAGCATATCCTAATACTGGGGCCTGGTAACAGGGTCTATTTATAGCTTACTGTAATTTCTGTAACTATAGCCCCAGGGCTATGCATTTTTTCCCAAGAGGGGGCCTTTATTAGAATAACATGCAGGGGTATAAAAAGTTTCGACTCAATAAAATATACACCTTTAAATAATTGAATAATATTATCTTTTCAGCATTTTTCAGCAAGGTTTCCTTTACTTTGCAGGTGTAGTGGTTAATAAATATGGCAAATAAAGTCAAAAGTGTAAGGTATTTTACTGCATACTCATGGTTAAACACAGCTACCATAAAACCAAGTTTTATTATGATTTCACTATATTGGTATGATATATAAAATCCAGGCTGAAACACTGTGAAACTTATTGGGCATTTTAAATTTGAGTTTCTGATCCTTGGTCACTGACATTTGATGGAGGGGGGGGGGGGCTATTATTAGAGGGGGAATTTTATTACAGAAATTACGGTAATTCCACTAACACTGGTTCTAATTACATAAAGTCTATGGTACTTTATTACAGATATCCACACAAGAGGGCAGGTTTCAAATTGTACGATGCCAAACAGATGAGATGGTATCAGCCTTTCCGCTGGGATATGATCAGAGAAAAACAGTACAAATCTCCCCTGGAGCGTTTTGTTGTGAGCACAAGAACTCCAGCAAAAGAGGAACATAACTTTGCTCAAACTAAGATTAACATGAGCCACTTACATAGTCAAGTCCCCTCTGGTGTTACAGAGGATGAGGTAGATTCTAGAAAACCACCTGGCGCTAACAACATGGATCAATCGAATGGTGCCGTTGGAGCAAATAATGGATCGAGACACGTGAATCACACAGCAGGGATGTTTGACTTTCAGGCTCTCCTGCAGAATAATCTAGTCTTACCAAGGCGGGCATCAGCAGAGCAGCCAATGCATCACACGAATCCAAAGCGGCAACAGGCTGAAAATAAAGAAGCCTTGAACCCACTGCAAGCATTTATACAGCAACATTTCCACAAAAGAGCTTTGTAGTCAGTTTGCTTTGAAATTTTCTGGAAAATAGTTTCTTTACAGATTTTGGGCGGTGATATATTTCAGATGCAAAGGAACCTCTATTATTTGAAATTCTATTATTGAAATAATGCCAAATATTCAATTTTATGACCTCATTTCTACTCTGAAAAGTTAATATTTTCCAAGTGTTTTACAACCACAGTGGCTTCTTCGATTTATGCATCTTCTGTTGTCTAAGCAAAGGTTTACTTGTCCAAAATGTTTAGATGATCAAGGTTTTACTGTGCAATAGTAATATACCCTTATATGAAAGCTATACTGTGTACAGAATTTGACCAGAAAAAAAAAACATTCCTGGGGGATCTAAAATCTGTGTGACAGCGTAAACCTGGCAAATTATAGTAAAAATGGCATTGTGTAGTGACAATATTGGATTTTATTGGTTCAGTTTATTAGAGAAAAGTTCTTATTAATTAAAATTTTATAAAATTTCATTGTCAGGTGTGTGCTTAGTCAGCAGGAATTGTGTAGTGATGCAGTTGGATTTTGAATTGAATTTGGCATGTTATAGTGAGAATGGCATTGTGTAGTGATGCAATTGGATTTTATTATTTCTGATTGTTAGACAAAACTTCTTATAAATGAAAAAAAATATTATAAATTTAGTGGTCTCAATATATCATTTTTGTGGGACCGGGTGGGTAGTGAAATTGTCAGGTGTGTGCTTAGCAAGCAAGAATTGTGTAGTGATGCAACTGGATTTTATTATACTTAAACATCAATTGAAATTAAAAATATGTTAAATTTCATTGTCAGGTTTGTGCTTAAAGTGTATTCAAATTTGAGAAAAGCCAAAACCTTCAGGCACCTTACAGTTAATCTACAGCTTGTATCAGTTTGCTGAAACATCCAACTGAAATCATGATCTGTATTGAAATATTTTGATTTATTTTAAAATTTGATTTTGTTGTATAGGAGCAATTTAAGTATCATATATACCATCTTCAGTATATTTGTGTCAGATAATTCTAATCAAACTGTCATAGTGCTTAATGTCCGCTAATTGCAGATTCTAAGGCGCAACACTTCTCAAGTCATGAAAAGGGCCAGCACCCATGGAGAGACAACAGAATGAAAATGAACAAAAGTGGATAAGCTTGTGAGCTACTTTATAATGAAGAGTTCTGGATAGTGTTTGCATGGACAATGGCTTTTCTACCTGCCATTGTTAATTTAATCAGAGATGAATGTCGCTTTTAACACTTTGAAAAGGTGATTGTGGTCATTATCTGACCTTGTTCAGTCTTTAAGATAAAAATTTATGAAGATGTTATGTGCCTTCCAGTGACAAGCTTGCATGATTTGGTCCACCAAAACTCCACCATAAAAGGCTTTAGAAGCTGAAAAGGCTCTAATGTGAGCTTTGACCTGGACCAAGCCCAGGGCCTATTGATCCGCTTATTTGTGACACATGAGGATATTTTGCTTCAACAATGAAGACAGGGTAGCTGGTTTGATATCTGAGGAATGATCTTTCTGAAAGGATATGAAAAGTAAGGATCTCGTAGATCCTGAGTATGAGCCAGACAGTACCTCGGGGCCCGTACTGGGCTAAGGATCCTGTCTTCTGTGAACTGTATATCTAACTCGGTGGTTAAATGAGGAATAATCACTGGGGACATACTTTGGGAACATCCTCTTGCTAGCTGGATTTTTGGCTGTGAAATCTAAAGATACCTTTTCCTATTGGCCTGAAATCAACACTTTGTTTGCAATCCAGGCATGGATTTCGCTGCAGTGCTTGCCAGAGGTCAGGGTTAGCACAAAAGCTGTTTTTAGAGTTAGGGGTCCATATCTTTCATAGACTCAAAGAGTGCTTTAGCGAGCTCATTTAAAATAACCTCGAGGTTCTCTTTGTGTAGATTTCTCGAACTCTTGAGTCTATCTCCATGCAAATTGGTGAGCAACCTGTTGAGCTCAGAGCTTTGAGAAATATGGAACCCTACTGGGCCCAAGCAGTCAACCATAGCAGCCTGTAGCCATCAATGGCTGACGGGCCTCTATTTAGGTCCTTAAACAGGTACATAAAAAGTCTGAGACTTGTTTCATAGAAGGTGAGAAGTCCACCAAATTCTGTCTACAAAATTTTTCAAATAGGGCCCATTTTGATTGTAGATGGTACTTGTTGATAACCTTTGAGCAGTACAAATTCTCTCTGCCACTTCCACAGAGAAACCTTGTCTTTATTCTTTATTTGGGGTTTTACGTCGCTTTCAACACTGTACAGGTCATATCACGACGGGTAGTTGGAAGGGCAGAGGAAACCAGTACATAGAGTTCGCTAGGGTTGTGTACTGTAAACTGCCGACCAACGGCAAGCAACTACCAGCTTTCCCACTTAAGGCCGTCACGGGGATCGAACCCCGGCCTCAGAGGTGGGAGGCGAGAGTGTTACCACTCTGCCACCGTGGCCCCTCAGAGAAACCTTGTTTTTGGAGCTGTTCGCTCCTAGAAACCAAGCATGAAGGTTCAGATATTGTGGGTTATTGTAAAACACTTGGTTGTGAACCTGCTTGAGAAGTGTTGATGACACTAGTAATTGGAGTGTAATTTCTGTTGAGAGCTAGGTCCCCAAACCACGCCATCGCTGGCCAGTCTGGGGCTATTAGGATTATGAGACAATTGCACTGATATATTTTCCGGATCACCCGATAAAGTAGAACAAAGGGAGGGTATGCGTATGCTATGAGACCCTACCAAGTTTCTGTTCAGAGCATCTATTTTCATGCTTGTTGGTCTAAAACTAGGGATACGTACATTGGAATCTTGTGGTTCATATGAGTGGCAAATATGTCTTTATGAGGAGTGAACCACTTTGACAGATCCACTGGAAGATCCGAGGGTGCAGTGACCATTCTGTTGATTGCATCTGAGTCAACATGGACAATCAGTTGGCCATCACATTTAGGCACCCTGGCATGTTACGATATTTTGTAACGATGATAAGTCATGATTCTCCACAGGAGAGCACACATTTCCACCAAGTGGGTTTCTTGTTGTTTGTTTATATAGGCTACCACTGTTGAATTGTCCATGGCATTGTCCATGTGGAATTGTCTGATTAGGGTACTGAACTCTGAAATGTTTTAGGGCCAAAAAACTGTCTTCAGTTCTAGTACATTTATGTTTAGCTTTTTTTTATTCAGACCCCAGACCTTTTACTGAGTCTTGATCTAAATGAGCACTTAAACCTATGATTCAGGCATCAGTAAAGATCTGTATGCTGTGGTCCTTGGGATGAAGGTCTGAAGCCTTCAGCATGTTGAGGGAATTTTGCCATAAGTTTAGGGGAGCGGATATGGTCACTGACCATGGAAGGAGGTTGTCCAGCGACTGAGGAAATCTCCAGTTCTCCTTGAGGTACCACTGAAAAGGTGCGAAACTGACCCTCTGGGACTATTTTTTGTGTCGATGCTAGCAACCCATTTAGCGAATTAGCAAAAGCATACTTTGACTTTATTTTGAGGATCAAATCCTGTAGTTTTTGCCCTCTGTCTTGAGCGGGTTTTACAAGGGCTCAGTCTAGGTGGTATTCGTAGCCCACAAACGAGAACACCTGAGTAGGTGTCAACTCTGACTTTTTGGTTGATAGTCCACCCCAATGACTCTGTTAGGTTCACATTGGTCTTTGTATTCAGAAGTGCCTCTCTCTGAGATTGTGCCCTGATGAGCCAGTCGTCCAGGTGGAGTGTGATTCCCCTGGAGAGAGACATAAACTTCACTTCTTTGACTATCATTGTGAAGACTTGTGGGGCTGTCGTTGCCCAAAGGGCAGAGAGGTGAACTGATAAATTTCGAACTTGTGAGTGAACCGCAGGAACTTTATTAAGCTTGGGTGCATGGGAATGTGAAAGTAGGCCTCTGAAAGGTCTAATGAGGATATTGATTCCGCTTGAATCAGAAGCTTTTATGGACTCTGGAGTTTCCATTTGAATTTGTCCACCTTCAACAGCTTCAAGGTGTTTAGACTGCTTAGGTCTATGACTGGCCTCCATCTAAGATGAGCCTTTAGAGCTAGATTTACTTTGTTGATGAAAGGAAGAACGTTACCACTTGTGATGTTTAAAATCGTGTTTGAGCAGTTTCTTTGAGCCATTCTCTCCTGAAATAACTGAGACCTATTAGTGGACCAGCTGAATTTTGATTGACATTGGCTGGAGGGGTTGCCATGCCCTCAGTCCTTGCGGTGAGGTCTAAATTGGCCCTGTTGCCTCTATTACTTGAACTCCCCCTGTTAGAGGAGAAGGATTGGTTGCTGGTTGGGTGGAATGTCCACCATAGGGGTGTTTTTGTAACTGCCGCTTTTGTTATGTTGGAGGCAACAGAAAAGGCTTGTTTTAGTAGGGTCTGAAACTCTGAGACTGTTTAGGAGTGACTTTTCAGGTCTAAGTTTCTGTTTCTGAGCAACTGCATTAAGGCCTATGACCAAGGTTGAGGACACTGGTAGGCTATCCCTGGGGTCAGGGATATTGAGGACTTGTCATAAACGCTTATATGTCCCCAGTATATTAGGAGGGCAAGTTCGAAATATCTACTTCCCTTGATATGATATGGTCAGGGCTAAGATGCCTTTTCATCTCAAGTTTCTCCCCTTATGCCTGTTTAGGTTCCCTGTAAATGTAGAGGGATGAGGTTCCCCAATCCCCCTTCCTCTCTCCCGGGTTCTTCACCTGGAGAGGGTTTCTTGGGATGAGATGGTAGAGGAGATTCCTCTCCTCAGAAACTTGCATGTCTGTGAAGCTTGTGTTTATGTTTGACAGAGTGCTTCTTAGGTTTTGAGACCTTTCTCGACTTGTACATGTTTCGACTCTGAGTCAGAAGCTGAGGCGACACCTTAGACCTGTTCTCATGAATAGAGAGGTGAGGGGGGCAGGGGGGCGAGAAACTCGACCTCTATTACCTCACTCTGGTGGCCCAGGTCGAAGCCTAAGGTTGCCTGGTGCAAGCAACTTCTCTCCGAGATTCTTCACCTGAAGAGGGTTTTGTGATCTTCTCAGCTGGTGAAGCTCGACTTTCGTTGTTTTGAATGTATAGCCATTGCTTCTGGTATTTCTCAATACCAGTGTAAATTCTTCCAGGTCCCAGTGTTCCAAATGGACAAAGGCAATTCCCTACATTTGTCAAATGCTTTGCTGTTGCATCTGTGTATTAAAAAAATATTTTATTTTAAAAAGAGAGATGACCTTTTATAAAATCATTCTGAATATTTTGATACGCTGTCATGTACATACAATATGTACTTTAATCTTTCAAAACTACACATAAAAAAAAGACTTTTATTGTTTGGCAATACCAAGGTTGGATCTTAAACGTATCATATGCCGTCTTTAGCAATTATATGCCTTCGAGGCAACATTACATCAGCGAGAGGGGTTTTCTTGTGATCCCCAAAGGACTCCCTAGTTTTCAATGCCTTTTTATATTTTAATTTGGTCAGAAATATATCACAGAGGGGTTGAACCCCTAAACTACTTTATTTCGACAGGTGTAGTCATCTGTACCCTTGACAGATTTTAGGTTACGAAATATGTGAAAAATACTTATCTACTCTGTGAATTATCTCAAAATTAAGATTCTATGTAGTTTTGTAAACAAACTGGTGTAGTTTCAGTATTCAGTGACATATATATCCACATAAAATAATTAAATTCTTTCCTTGCAACAGAATGCATTTTATCTAATATGGCGGCCAACAAGAAGAGCGAAGTTCTGTACTATGTGACCTCGAGGCTGCTTGAGCTTGGTTATTATATGCTTTTTAGATGGGTTGCATGTAACCAACCCACCTATTAGATTGATGTGTCCGACGTCCGTCAACATTTTTGTTTCCGGACTCGAACTCTAAGTGCTTTGTCCAATCGAATTCAAACTTGACAGGGAGATAGATCACCATCATAGCTAGGTTCCTTTCGACATTGGTGTAATTCCATCCGTTTTTTGTCTGTCAACATTTCTGTTTCTGGACTCTAACTCGAAAACGCTTTGACCAGTCGAATTCAAACTTGACAGGGAGATAGATCACCATCATAGCTAAATTGCTTTCGAAATTGGTGTAATTTTGTCTGTTCGTTTGTCTGTCCATCAACATTTCTGTTTCCTGACTCTAACTCGAAAACGCTTTGTCCAATTGAATTCAAACTTGACAGGGAGATAGATCACCATCATAGCTAAGTTGCTTTTGAAATTGATGTAATTCCGTCCGTTTGTGTGTCTGTTTTTAGTCTGTCCATCAACATTTTCATTTCCGTCCATTTGTAGCATAGATACAATTTTGTAACTTGGATTACAAGTTTTACATTTCTTAGCACGTCTAACACATTTACCTTAACTGGGTGACCTAACATTTCTTTCCTTGTTTCTAAATTTAATTACAGCAGTCGCTAACCTTATTGCTGCCTGCGTAACTCGGCTTTTGGGCATCTCTGACCCTCTTGTTCTTGGGTTAGCCGAGCTGTGAGCAGCCACCCAAGATAGCACTTAGTCCCAGATGGTAAGCTATTGCAACGCAATAAAATCTAAGATTTTGCTTAAAATTCTAGAGATATTTGAATTTAACATTGGGATCTTACATAAAAATCAGTCCTGGACTAAGGTTGAACTCACAGATTCTTCAGTATTGGAGTACAGTTGTGGTACATAAAGTCATCAGGTACTCCAAATCCTCCATTCACCACAACCACTACCTTTAGATCAATTGCTATGCACTGGCCCACCTTTGAAACGTGACCGAAATGAAGGACCATACGCTCAAGATTGGTCAATAAAATGTTAACAAAAAGTCATACATGTATAAAATTTTATTTCAATCATACAAATTGATGTGCTGCATATATTACACCATCTGGTATTTACTATGAAACAAAGGAGCAATATGAAAGATATAGTTCTGTATAATTCATATTAAATCACATGGTGTTTACATATTGCATTTACTATCTAACAGAGATGCTATACTAGAGAATTAAATCGCTTTAGTCTAAGCTACAGTGTTATTTTACATATATTGAGTACATACAATCAGCAGTAATAACCAGCAATAGATTCACTGATAACATGAGACATGTCTACAAATAGCTCGCAAATTTATAAATCACTTTCAACCACAAGAAGTTATAAACAATGCTCAAGAGTAGCAAAGCTAAAGTTTACAAGATATAAAAGAAACGTTAGGCTTTACATATTAACAAAACTTTAGTGAGTTCATGTAAATTTGAGAAACCACCACAATATATGTTATGCAGTAGTTTAAGTATTTCTGAAAGATGTGGTCTAGATTAGATCACAAGTCTCTGGACATTTACATTTTCAAAGGGTTTGGTTCTGGAATGGTGACTTTTGGACCCATTTTGACCATTTAACAATATGACATTAATTTTAAATCACTAATTATACATAGATTAGCTATATGTGCATCTACAATGCTATGATTTACATCAATTTAAGGCTCGAAAAGAAATATGACCACTACTTTTATTGTAAGATAAAAACACTTTGACAAAGTCACATTTTTTTGCTGGTCTAAAATTGATGGGCACTTATTTTATTCTTTATTAATTGTTTGGCTTCTTTCTAGATAGCTACAACAAAGGAGATAATTTATATACAAAAATAAGTAATTTACCCTTTTTGCCCCCACCATATTACCAATCTTTTTCCATCTCTATAATAGCAAAAGAAATGGTACTATATAAAGACATACCACAAAATTACATCTTCATCTTATAAATCAATAAATTCTAAATACTACTTCTGCATGCAATGAACCCATAGCCTGACTTTTTTGTGTTGCTTATATTACTATTAGTCCATCCTGTCATTATTTTACCTCTTTTTTTTTTTAAACTCTTCAATCAAAAGATGTGTCGTAATTGTATAATTTACACAGAACACACGATACTCTAATTAGTGTTTTAGTACTTACACAGAAGACATGACACTGTAAATGTTCAAGTTATACATTCACGGCTAAATGTTCCTGAGAGATAACCTCACATATAGTAAACCCTATCCAGTATTATTTATAACATTGTAATCACACACGTTTATACAGCGACAGAAAGATGATCCATTAATATCAGCAACATGTCTTTTATACAGAACTCTTTTTAGACCACAAGCTACAGGGCTCACCTGCCCTGCATAACAATACAATTCCCATGAAGTACTGCATCCTGCTATAAACAATTTCAGAGAAAATATGGAAAAAAAAATCTTAATTGCACTACAGTATGTGACACTGAAAAAACTTCTGTATTCTGATCAAGTTTTTGTGTTTTAATACAATTTTAGACAATTTGGAGGCAATTTGTTGCAGATTTTTTTTTTTTTTGATGAAATGTTCTATCATACTTTACTTTTATTTGGCTTGCGCAAATCATGAACTTAATATGTTTAAGCCAATTTTAATATGTTTAAACCAATTTCACATTATTTCTTTTTTTACATTCAATATTGTACAATTTAGCAAAAGAATTATTGTAATGTAAAACTGATTTGGAGTGGCAGACCAATTAACATCAACTAGTACACAGTTGGTGACTGAGGCAATTCACAACCATACATTTTAAAGTATTAGAAACAATTGCTTCAGTGATAAAAGTGTGACTAATGCGCTCATGTGAGCATGTGATACGAAAATGGTTATATCAAATGGTAAAACATTAAAACGTTAAAAGTTCCAAGGTAAAAAGAGTATAACGTGAAGAGAACTAGAAATAAATTTCATTAATAAAAATAGCACCATAAGATACAAGATGGTAATATTCATGTATATCCAAACAACAACAGTACATATATATTTTCTCCTTCATAAAACACAGTAAAAAGATATATATATATATATATATATATTTATATAGAAGAATAAAAACATAAGAAAATCTCACTATGAAAATAAATAACTGTCCTACACGTTTGGCAAGAAGACATGACACAGTAAGCGACACAAAAAGCATTTGTACAAGGCAAAACAGACATTATAAGTAGATATAAAATGGTAGTGTTTATATGGGCACTAAACTCTTTTAATAAAACCAGTGCAATTTAAACTTCAACATAAGTGGACACAGTTTTGAGTGTCCAACTTCAGGATACACAACAATTTGTTAAAAGTTTATAATAACTAGAAAGATTTCCAGTTTAGAATTGAGGTTCTAGTTACTCGGAGTCTACTTCACAATCAAATTAAATTGCAAAACAGGAATATGTTTTAAAATCTAGACAAAAAAGTGACCCAGATTTGGTTTAGCATTACTTAATCCATGATAATGTTTTTACATCTAAACTGCTGGAGAAAAACATTCAATCCAAAATGTCTTTTTTTTCTCCACTGAAAAGTTGACCCTTGGTTGATCTTTCTGGAAAATTTGTATTAACTAAGTTAAAACTTTATTGATGAAGTTTGTGGTAAATCTGGCATTATGTGTCCCTAATCACCCAGAAAATATAGGAAATGACGACAGATGCAATAAAATTGCATTCCACAATAGAAACTATGATTTCTTCGGGTCCCTATGCTGTAACATGATATTAAACATTTTAAAGAGTATTTTTAGTGTTTGAATATTAATCAAAATATCAATTCTTAAGGAAGATATGCTTACATATTAACAACAAAAACCAAGAAACACATAAATATTAGACAAAAATATGCAAATCTTATCGCACTTAGTACTTTAAACAGTAAAAAAAAAAACAACTTCATTATAAACAGGAGTTCAACAAGTATTGTACAAAACACTGTAAAATCAGACTTATTTCTATTGAGGCTGTGCTGAAAATTAAAAATACTAAAACTTAGTATAAAGTAGCACCACGGGTTTTTGAAAAACAATATAAATATAGCTCGAAATATAATTTAAATCCATAAATTACTTTGGTTAAGTTAGTTTTCACATTGGTCTACCTAATATAAGTTCTTTGCATATGACTTCTTATTTTTTACCAATATTTAACATACTTTTTTTTCAATAAATTTTTGTTTTCAATATTTAAGTCTACTAGTACAGTTACCACTGACATGTGGGTTCCTGGATTTCGTATTTTTTTTTCCCACACCAATATTGGATCTCGTTTTTCTTCCTGAATCACAACCTCAATTTCTATCTAGAATTTGAATAGTGATAAGAAATACATCAGATTTTACAGCTTGGAGTATTTAAAACACAGGTATTTTATACACTATGAAAGAACAGGGGGCAGAGTATGTATCCCTCAAATAACGTACATTATAATAATCATAACTGTCACATGATGCAGAAATCTTAAAAACAAAGATAAACTATGGTACAATCACTCAACCACATTTTAATGACATTTACAAAGCACTAGGGTCTGTGGAATTATATATGGTCAACCGATAAGCCACAAAATTATAGGCTGAGCCTGGAAATATACATTGTTGATACATTGACAAGCTTTGCTGATCACAAAACTATTTACTTATTCCTCAAAGCCATTGTAATACAGTTGTGTACATGCACGTATAAAACAACTTCCATTCTAAAAATGGTAGTTTTGATGCAGAGATATCTTTTTTTGAAATAAAAACAGAAAACAATTGGTCCTAAAAATTTGTCGGCTGACAGGAGTCACAGGGTGGGCTAAATTGTTCAGTCAAAAATATATGACAGCAGATGTCTGTCTTAATAGCAACAAAAAATATCCCTTTGAAACTAGTTGCACAGACACAAGAGGAAAGACCACTGTAGTTTTATTTAAATAGATGAGACATTTACAAAACAAAGGACAAATTAACTAAAAACACTACTGTAACATATAAAGAGTGATCTGCCACCAATAATCCGTCTGTGTCAAGCTATACACACAGATCCAGACTTTCTAAGGTTACTACTACTGCAGTACAATTTACAGTTGACGGTAATGTCCTAATTACAGATGCAAAAAAAAAAGACATCAAGAGGGGACATTATTGTATATCGTTGATGGGAGATAATTATCTAATGTTCATGTATTATCGGATAATTATTAGTGGGTACATTGTTTGGCTGTGTGGATATTGAATGCAAAAATACTTAAATATCATTTGATATTGAGGAGTTATATTGTCTACTAAAGACTCCCAATGTGTGATTCCAAGAGACTTTTGTTCTAGTACATCCCCGACCACTAACAGGGAGCAAAGTTTTTCAAACCAAAACATGGTGATTCTGATAAATAATGCATTAAAAACTACAAAAATACCATAAAAGTTCAAAATTTCTTCAGATTTGAAGCTGATTTCAAATATAGGCAGTGTAAGTTTAGAGTGTACATCAATATCGGCAACCCTGTCCCAAAACAATGTATATTGCAGCATCAAAAAACGATTTACCCACTAATAATTATCTACTCCTCGTGAAATTTACATTTAAAAATACTGTCTTCTAAAACAAACAGCAATTGTTCTAAACACAGCGTAAAATGTAGCCACTTCTATTTAATTTTACAAAAATGTGAAACCTGCTTCGTGGCAGGATTTACAACAGATATCCTTGTAGTAAGTATGACCACAGTAACCAAACTTGACAATGAGGACACAGTTTGCGAGTTCTGGACTGTCTTCACAATCAGAAGGCATTGTACCTGGAACACAAAACAAGGTCAAAGTACAGTAGAAACTCTAACGCTTGAGACTTGCATTATATCAGTGCCATTACTTGAATGCAATCTTCAAATTTCTGATTTAAACTTATTCAGGTACACATATGTATAGGGCAGAGTGGAATGTACGCTGATTTATTTGGGATTTATTTACACATTTGAATTTTAGTGTCTCTATTGGTTAAGGTCATCTTAACCTGGGTTTTACCCTGTTTACGTTTCTATTGAATCTGAAATTTCTTAATCTCAACTACACATGAAACAAGCTATTAGTTCAGAGTTAGTAAATTACACATCACTCTGTATCTGTAGATAGAACCAAAGGTAAGGTGCCAGACCAGTCAATTTTGGGAACTCATACACTGTAGGCTGTAGCTCATAGGATATCTGACTGTAAATAGTGGTTGCAAAATATTCAATAGAAATTAAATAAGATACAAGATAAATTTCACGAGTATAATAAGGACATATAATTTGTCAATAGTTGCTTATTTCTTTGCTAAATGGTTCATTGCTCACATACTTACTGTACATGGAATGTTGTACATCTATAATGAAATTTAAAAAATGTATGAAAATTTCCAACAGTGGAAAAAAATTCCCTGTAGTTTCTCACGAATAGCTTTTCTTTCCATTCACTGTAAAGAAATTTGTACAAAATAGAGGTCCAAAATTATTTTTCATGGTCACTTTTGAAAACTTCAACAATTTTACAAAAGAAAGGTAAATAACTAATAATTAAATCAGACATGAAAGCTACTTACTTTTCAAGTCTATAGCAGTTTCCACGACTACCCTCTCAGTACCTCTCTCCACAGCACACTCATAAATACCTTTGTCCTCAGCAGTCAAACTGCTCAAGACCAACACCCCTGAAATGACAGAAACATACTTAAACAAGCAATCAGTGCCCGTGAACAGGCTCTGTGACAGCTGACTGTGTGTTTTGAGTTTCAGAGTAGAAGTGAAAGAAGTTTTCGAGTTACAACTGATTTACTCAAAAGAGAGAATCTCCAAGTAGCTTTTGCTCAGCTATGCAAGGAGTTAAAGGGGTGCAATTTTACTGTGGTATAGCTGACTCAAAAGTAGGTTAATAACACATTTAAAGAAAAAACTGTAAATGCAATAGTTCTCAAGTTACAACTGATTTACTCAACAGTGATAACCTCAATGTAGCTATTACACAGCTATGTAATAAGCTACAGGTGAAATTTTACTATGTTATAGTTGACCCAAAAGTAGGTGAATGATATATTTAAACAAAATACTGTAAATGCAATAGTTTTCAAGTTACAACTGATTTACTCCACAGTAAGAACCTAAAAATAGCTACTGCTCAGCTATGCCATGAGCTGTAGGTCTGTAATTGCACTATGTTATGGCTGACCCAAAAGTAAGTGAACAACATATTTAAACAAATACTGTAAATGCAATAGTTTTCAAGTTACAACTGATTTACTCAACAGTGAGAACCTAAAAATAGCTATTGCTCAATTATGCCATGAGCTGTAGGTCTGTAATTTCACTATGTTATAGCTGACCCAAAAGTAGGTGAATAACATACCTGAACAAACAACTCTAAATGCAATAGTTTTCAAGTTACAACTGATTTACTCAACAGTGATAACCTCAAAGTAGCTATTACTCAGCTATGCACTGAGCTACAGGTCTGAAATTTTACTATGTTGTAGCTGACCCAAAAGTAGCTGAATAACATATTTACACAAAATTCTGTATATGCAATAGTTTTCAAGTTATAGGTAATTTTACTCATACAGGAGGCACTGAAAAGTCAGAAAGTAGCTATTACTCACTTAGCTATTGGGATAAATACTCAATTTACTCACCATGTTGCAGCTATGACAAAAGTAGCTGAATAACATATTTTGACAAATGCTCTAAAAGTGATACTTCTCAAGTTATAAGTGATTTAGTGCATGATTTCATGAAATTTAATGCACTAAAAATTATTTTAAAAATTCACAGAAAAATAATTAAGAAAGATCCAGGCATGATACTCATACAAGGTTATCTACTAGTGGACTAGTACATATATGAAATCTAAGAAAAAAATCCCTGAAATAGTCAATGAGAAAATAAATCAGAGCATAATTTCATGAATTTTAATGCATTAAAAATTATTTAAAAATTACTAAAAATAAAAATTAAGACAGATCCAGGTCTAATACTCACACAAGGTAATCTACTAGTAGCCTAGTACATATATGCAAGATATGAGAAAAATCCCTGAAATAGTGAATGAGAAAATGTGATAACCTGTTGAAATTTTCACACTTTGGGTGGGGGTACCTGACTTGTAATGGCTCTGGGGAACAGACGAACGAACACATCTGCATGCCTTGAACAAATTTTTATCCTCAATAGTTAAGGTATCATTTAAAAAACAGCATGTCTCTGGGTCTTGTAGTTTTGGAGGAGAAGTTGTTCACACGTATGCGTATGCCCTGGCCACAGAGTGACGACATAAAAAGAAGTCTAAATACAAACTAGATTATTGTGATGGCAGATATCTCCTACTGGGTATTCCCATGATCCACATTCCTAGTTCTATTTAGGAATTTAAGGTTACCATACAGTAAACATCTTCTGGAACCTTAGGTACACCCACATATAAAATATTAAGGAAATCCATCCTGTAGTGGTTTTTTTTTACATATTAGCTATCTGAATGGCAATCTTAAAAGTGGCTTCACTCACATACCTAAATGAATAAAATCCATCACATAGTTTTTGGTACATTAACTGTTAGAGCAGTAACCTTAAATTTGTTGCAAATAACTTATCCAATGGATGCTAATGTTTCCATAAAGTGAACCTCTTCCTGGGGTCAAATACACACATAAAACAACCACAATGACACTCACATGTCAGATTACTGAAGCTGAGTACCATTTACCCTTTCTACCCCAAGAAAGAGAATTTTTCAGGTGTTTATCACAGATATATAGTTTAACTACAGAACAATTGAGATCCATGAGGTTGATAAATTGATTATGTTAAATACATAAACATGAATTTTTATTGTCAAAAGGGATCCTTAGATATAAGTTAAGCTGTGCATAAATTTAGGTAAGTTTGCTTCAATCGGAGATCTTGAAAGATTTTATTTGACTACCTGATGATAAGGGGAGGATAAAACTAAAAATAGCATCTAGGATGCCTATACCCCACAGCCTGGGGAAATAGTTTTCAACACCATGAGATATAGAAGTAGTGTAACAGTACACAGATTGGGATATTTTCAGAGCAGTGTCAGTGCCCAAATAAGGTTTAAGTAGAGAAAATAACATCTAAGAAAAAGAAAATGCATGTAAAGAATAAGTATTATAGAGATATGCCCGGACAATATATTATAGGTCAAGGTCAAATCAAGGCAGGGTTCGAAATTAGTGCCGATCCACCAGTCCACGACCAACAGAAATGCTTTTGGGTTGAATAGATGAAGACCCTGCCAGTCTGTTTATCCTAGAAGCTGTAAGATGGTTATACGTGCACATTTCGAAGACAGTTCAATTATGGTTTGCAGGTTTTCAATATTGTTCAACCATACCAAAGTGACCTAGTACATTTGTTTGAAGATTTAAGACTTTAAGACAATTTTATATTAGTTTTGTATGGTCGAATTATGGTTTGAATGTTTTAAATATTACCGATACATACATATGTGGCAATGCGTCCTTATATGTGGAGTTGGGGCGAAACCTGTGGCTCACTTGATAAAATACCATCTGTTACAATGGGAAGTTGCAAAAGTAAAACCCTTACTGAATTCTAATATGGCTTTAACAGTGCTTAATTTACATCAAAAGACACCCAAAGGTGCAACAAAAAAGATTTAAGTAAAAAGATATAAGAGAGCTATAAGAGAGATGAAATAGTATCGACATCCCCCTAGAGAGATAAAATAGCATCAGATATGCAAGATCAAAGGTCAAATCCAGGTCACACCATGACGTTGCACCCCTATAACCCCCAACCAATGTTCCTACCAAATATCAACTTCTAAACCTTATAGTTTTTGAGATATAGCCTGGACAAGATTTTATAGGTCAAGGTCACTACTTCAAGGTCAAAGGTCAAATCAAGGTCACACCATGACATTGCACACTTACACCCCCTAACCAATGTCTCTACCAAGTATCAACTTCCTACACCTTACAATTTCTGAGATACAGCCCGGACAAACTTTTTCCCATTGGCTGACCACCCCGCCATCCGGACACCATGGGTGAAAACAATACCCCGACAGCCCTTAAGGGTCGTGGGGTAACAAAAATCTAGGAGCAAAAAGGGGCATATCAAAGCTTTGTAAATGGTATCTGTTCTTTGATCTTGAACATGGGCTCAAAGTCTAAATCTGAACTAGCCTGTGATTTCCTCGGTTCATTTAACATTATGAATCCATACGACAAAAAAATAAAAGACTTATTTATAAAGAAAATCCAAAAATGAGGAAAAGACAGACAGGCCAATATTTGGTGGCCAATCATAATCTTGAAGAAAGATACTGAAGGTCAAATTTTTGCATGTTTATTGAGGACATATATATATATGCTTATATATATATCACGTAAAGGATGATTTGTCCTTCTGTATGTGAGAACCAGGCCAAAATGTAAAGAAGTGCCCCACAACTGACATATAGAAGGCTGTAAATGGTCTTATAGTGGAAGGCCGATGCCACAAAACAAAAGGCTCTGAGGCCTTACCCATATACCTAATTTACATAAATATAGATAGTGTATGAAAGGAAAACCCTGCGGCATCTTGACTGTGATAAAACCCAGGTATCCCTGGAAAATTCAAGGCACTTCAGACAGATATCCCTCCCCCTGCCCAATGGGTAACTGGCTGTGAGTGAATTCTAGCACATATTGTAGCCATCTTAAGATCAAAATTTTACTTAAACTTAGAGGTCAAAATTACGGTTTCACATGATGTTTACCACAAAGGTCCTATTATGTGAGGCCATATAATGTTTCCCACCTTTCATGAGCTTGATTCAAAGCAACAACCAAACTGTATACAGTAGAACCTCTATTATCTGACCCTCTTGGGGCAGTAACAATCAGGTTGGATAATAGAAAGGTCGGGTAATAGAAAGGATAAAAAATCAACTTGGGAGAGTGGGATTTAGGTTGGACAATTGAAAATCTGGATAATAGAGGTCAGATAATAGAGGTTCTACTGTTTACTAGTGAAGGTAAATCATTTCAGAGATGGAATGAAACTGGAAAATATTTCAAGATGAAATAATATATACGCAACAGCTCCAAATGTTTTGAGATGCCGTGATATACACTGCCATGAAACAGCCGTAAGAAACTACAGTAGAACCTCTATTATCCGACCCTCTTGGGAGAGTAAAAATTAGGTCAGATAATAGAATGGTCGGATAATAGGAAGGGTAAAATAACAGGATTAAATGGAGTTGGGAGAGTGGACTTGAGGTTGGATAATTGAAAATTCGGATAATAGAGGTTCTACTGTACTTTTAAAAAATAAGGGCCAATTACCTGGATTAGTGTTGGCACTGGATATACTAAAACACAAGGGCCAATTACCTGGATTAGTGTTGGCACTGGACATACTAAAACACAAGGGCAGATTACCTGGATTAGTGTTGGCACTGGATATACTAAAACACAAGGGCAGATTACCTGGATTAGTGTTGGCACTGGACATACTAAAACACAAGGGCAGATTACCTGGATTAGTGTTGGCACTGGACATACTAAAACACAAGGGCAGATTACCTGGATTAGTGTTGGCACTGGATATACTATTTTCATCCTGTTGAATCTTGATGCCGTCTTTAAACCAGGTCACTGTGTAGTCACTTGTGGCTGATGTCTCGCATCTCAGCTCTACATCATCTCCTTCATTGTAGGACTCCCTGCTACCTTTAATACTGGCTTCCAGAGCCTTGGCTGAAAACATCATGCATACTTAATCATTCCAACAAATCAAAGGCTTTGGCTGAAAACAATGTAAACTAAAACATCCCAGGTAATTATGTTAATGCTTTCATTTTTAATACACAAATTATTACTATATGAGAGTTCTGTGTGGTTTTAACAAACTCCTTAACTTGTATATGTAACAGAACACCTCTGTATATAGGTGTGTCCACTAAGTGGTTAACTTCACCCTGGTAAAGATATCTTTGGTTTTTAGCACACGTCTTACCCTGTACATGCAGCATCACATCTCTGCGTATAGGTGTGCCCACCCCATTATTCACTTCACACTGGTATTTGCCACCATCTCCCAGTGTCAGTCTCTCAATCACCAGTTTATTCTCCATTTCTTCTTTGATGCGTGAGCCGTCAATTACCACAAGTCCCGACTCTCTTCGCCAGCGTATGGAGGGGGCGGGATTTCCCATGGCCTGGCACTCTAGGGTAGCCTTCTCACCTTCTGTTGCATGTACTGCAGTGGGGGTGTCCACAAATGTTGGTGGAACTTAAAGAAAAGAGAGAAAATCATTTACATGGGCAAAGGTATAGGAGATATAAGGTAAAGAATTTTAAAATTGTATGTCCTAACTTTCGTTATCAACTTAATCTTAATTGCTGTATGAAAATCTATCGAGGCAAAGATATTCACACTGTTATGAGTTCTAGAAGCACACTATGTCAGTGTATGGTGACTAAATCAATAGATTTGTCATGAATTTTGGGTTTGTTTATAACTACCACCAAATTTACAGGAAGTGGGTAGTTCTTTTGGTAGATTCTAAATGTCAGAAACACTGTTAATTTTACCTGATTGATATACACTTCATCCCAGAAAGTGTTTTACATGTATTGACCAACAGCGGAGTAAAAAAAGTCGATTATCGGTCAGAAAAATGGACGAATAATCGACCATGAAAATCAAGGCAATTTCACTTCACTAGTAGGTATCTGAGCACGCTCTACACGACTACTGGCTGTGTGTATATGTACATAAATACTGTATAAGTGGTTATTTTCGCGGGTACTTAAGTTCGCGAATGTACACTGTAGGCCTGCTTCGCGAGAATTTATTTTCGCGGTGAAATATATTCAATTATCGCCCAAACTAACAACATGTTCAAATTAAAATATTACGCGGACTTCTGCTTGTTTGATTGGAAATGCATAGTTGACGTCTTTTCTTTTATACACGTTGTCAGTGTGTGAACCTACTCTGGGAGATTATAAATTTACGAAACCCAATCGAACACACTTTCATTGACCGGTGCATTATCAAAGAAGTTGTGTAGCGGGGTCGTGTAATTGAATTAATCCCTCCCTATTGGTGATAAAGATCAAAGAAGTTAGGCGTTTCTGTGAATGGCACATTTGATTTGTTTCCGTGACAGTGTTAAATATTGTATCTTGCATAATCTTGTATTACCGCTCACGCTAGACTGGTTCTACTGGATATAAATATTGGCTAGAAGTTATTTTCGCGTTTTGTAGTCACTCGCGAATATAGCGAAAATTAATTCCACGCGAAAATAACCACTTATACAGTATATCTGTGTTTTTGGTAATTACACTCACTGAGTACTATCACTATGTACATGTGTAGCTGCACCCACACTGTTATAAGCTCTACATGAGTACTGGCTGTGTATACATGTACATAAATATATGTGCATCTTTGGTTATCATACTCACTGTGTACTATCACTGTGTATGTGCGTGTATCTGAACCCACGCTGTTATATGCTCTACACGAGTACTGGCTATCATCTTCCTCTCTGATATCAGAAATCTCCAGAGACCCGTCTTGGTGGTATGTCAGGCGAGGCTCTTCTCTAATGTTCCTCACAAGTGGAACTCTGTAACACAGAGTACATGTAACATTACTACGTGCACTAGTATGGGCCAATACAACTTATTATTGGGCTAGAATAGAGTTTCTGTTTATACCGAAGGTGGGGTTGACTTTTTCTAAGGGGAAAAGATGAAGCCCTATCTGAACAGTCTAGAGTGCAAGTAAGACAAATGATTGCCATGAAATTTCCATGGCACAACACACAAATATTTTCATACTACACCGTTTTTTAGCAGGAAAAAAAATCAAAGTTAAGGGTATTACAACCCATTCGACAAGGCATGGTCATGTTTGGACAGACACTCAGCATTGCCTCTAGCGTAGTGGGTACATCATTTATTGATATTAGTGATATTTATTGTTTTGGGACAGGTTTGCCGATATCAGTGTATATCAATATCACCATTTTAGGTAAAATTGTAAACTTACACTGCAAATATTTGAAATAAAGCCTAAATCTGAAGAAATTGTACACTTTTATCTCGTGTTTTTGTAGTTTTTGATGAAAACAGACATATTTTGTTTTGGTAAACTTTGCTTCCTATTTGGATTAGGCCTATTTGGTAGACAATCCTGCCCCCACCCTCAGTGTTCGCTCTCGTCAAAAATGAATGCGAGACAGACTGTCTCCCTTCACTTGAAAAGGCGAGACAACTGTGAAAAAATTTGAGACATGTCTAACTTCATGATATTTTGAAATATTTAGTTCCAATTTGGGACTGCATAAAATCTTCTTTATTTAAATAATAAGAAATAGATGCTAAACTAAAAGTTCAAATAAATAAACTATTTAATGCTGTTTTTATTAAATTTTGTCTTTTTTTTTAAATTTCACTTCTAAACCACATCTTAATGGCTTATTGGCTGGGTACATGCTACTGGGTTTTTTTTTATTATTTTTTATTTTTTTATTTTACTGTTATCTGGATTAGTGAAATAAATAAATAAATTGCATTTTTTTCTCTTTTCTTTGAAGAAATATATATATTGTCCCTTCCGATAATAGACGAATTTCTTTGGTCAGTAGTTGTTTCGACTGTTTCACCTGTGACACAATATGCAGAAGACGAGTTAAAAATTAGACATAAAGCACGGAAATCTCGTGAGAATACCCAAATTCTCTCGTGAATTACTGTTAGGTGGATGTATCAAATAAAATAAACTCACTTTCATGTCTTTCTCACCTATTTCTATGAGGAAATATGTACGTCGTCGCTTCCGATAATAGACGAATTTCTTTGGTCAATAGTTGTTTCGACTGTTTCGCCTGTGACACTATAAGCAGAAGACGAGTTTTAAAATCGACAAAAAGCACGGAAATCTCGCGAGAATACAGGAAATCTCACGTGAATTACTGTTAGTTGGATATATAAAATAAAATAAACTGCTTTTCTCACCCGTTTCTATGAGGAAATATGTACGTCGTCGCTTCCGATAATAGACGAATTTCTTCAGTCAGTTTTGAGTGTTTCGCCTGGTAGCGACAGCACAGACGCGTTGTGTGAGTTCGTTTTGCGACAACTCGCCCCAGAGTGTGTACAAACTCGTGAAATCGCGCAGAGCGAACACTGCACCCTGATATCGGCCGATGTTGAAATATTTTTACATTCAATATCGATATCTACACAGCCAAACAATTTACCCACTACACTAGTGGGAACAGAACAAACACACAGGTTCATCAGTACTAATTAATATAAATATTAATGTAAAGTACTATTTCAGATTCAAAATGCCATATTTTCGGAAGTGAAGTGATATTGGATATAGATGAATGCTACACTAAAATGGAATCTTAAGAACTCACCTGTTTCGGTACCAGCTGATCTGTGGTGTGGGGGCACCTGTGGCACTACATGGTAGCTGTACAGTGTCTCCGACCCTCACCACCACAGTCAGAGTGGCAGGCTTAATCACTGGAGCCTCCTCTGTAATATAAAGCACTCTATCAAATATCCAATTTTTAATAAATCACAAGAATTGATTTTTCACTTCTAATAAGTTTCATCTAACATTTCACCTGGAATAAAATTTTCACTTTCCAAGCTCATCAATTTTTAAAATATTTTAAATTTATACTATGTGAAAATTTCTACTTATGGTACCTATTCGGTTATGCAGTAGACGCTTAAGAAACTTCAAGGATGTACTACATAACACCTTCATTATCCAAAATAGTTATTGTGTTTTTAGAAATAAATCCATTCAAGGCTGGAAAAAATATTTCTTTACTATCAATGCTACTGTCTCAACACACAGAAACAGGAGGAAATTAAATCAGACTTAATTACCTCTGCAGAGGAGGTTATGTGATTGTTAGGCCTGTGTGAAGGGTATGTGCTCTTCCATTGCTATTGTTTTTTTTTATTTGTTTTACTGAACTCTTTGTGAATGAAAAATACACCCACCCACCCCCCAAATAAACAAGAGTGACTAACACAAAACAAATCTAATACATTGTAAAAAGGGTGCAGATTTACATTTTTTTATGAAAAAAGGACAGATTTGGTGCATTAGTTTCATGCCATCTTTTTCAGCAAATGAGAAAATGTGCAGTAGATTCTTTGTTCAGCAAGTATTCACAAAACTAATGAAAACAATACACCTTTGCCATTTAACTAAAGGTCAAGGATGTTTAGCTAGAAATTCTTTTCTCACAGGGCCCCTGTTACAACTATGGATTATTGCTTAATTAATTTGTTTAAAATAGATTGACTGAACCAAAAAAATAATTGTCTGTTGTGTATAAACAGGTGTTAAAATATATTTTAGTTTTATCTTCTGCTGAGAATCAAATTTAAATAGACATATGTTGTCATGGTTTTTCTTTATATAACTTTGCATTCCGTGTAAAAAATTCAGAATGCTTTAGGGTAGCTCTGAACAACAGACTGGGCACTAAACTAATGACATAAACAGCAATTCTGTTTTTGGAATTCTTCAGAATACCTGAAACTAATGGCCCTATTGTAATAAACAGAGATACCTGTGATAAAAATGAGACACACCAATATCCTAACAAAAAACAGACAAAACACCAAAATATTTAGAACAGGGGCAATTGCGTGGATGCCAGACTTGTTACATTCATATTTGTTAAAGACATAAAAATTATTGTGTGAAAAACAGATTACAAAGCTGGCGAGAAGTAAAACGGTATGAGATACTGATCTATTGCCTTCTAATATTAAACTTTACTTGGAGAAATATTTGCATACAGAGAAGTTGGTTCAAATTTACTGAGGAACTTGGTGAGGTTTTTGTTGGCATAATATTAAGCAAATGTACTGAAGAAGTGATAAAACATGTAGACAAAACACATAAAATAATATGTCCATTACTCACGACATATACATTGCTTTACTTACAAACAAACCAAACTCCATGTATGATGCTTTATTAGACAAGAGTAAAATACTATGTAGAACACTAATGGCAACATATAAATAAATAAAATATTTCATCAGTACGTATACAAGAGTGTAATATGTTAAATAGTGTAACATAATAAGGTAATAAAGGTCCAGTGACGATGAGTTACTATTATGTTTTTGTTATAAATATTTGATGCTGAGAATATTCGTCATATTTAAAGAGTTAGAACATAAATCTTATAAACAAATATTTGTTAATACAAGCTGCTCTGAAAAAGTACACAATACAAAAATTTTGTCCCTTTCATTTCTGAGCCAGAGCTCATACAACTTATCCAAACAATTGTAGAAGACATGATGTGTTTTCCTCATTTATTATTTTTCAAAAATTAAACTCTTGAAAATATAAAATCACTTTTAAAACTGCACATCTGGACACAAATATTGAGTTATCACTTTCTACTGAACTTTATCCTTGAGCCATCAACCAAAAACCTTGGAAGAAAAATAATTTTACAAGAAAACGACTTGTTAAATTACATGAATTTTAGATTTCTAGAGGTAATAATGACATAATATTTTGGTAGTTTATCAACCTAAAAGTATTATTACTACAAAAAAAATCATTACAAATTCACTTTTTTTATGGAAAATTTCAAAAATTCTTATTTTCAATCTAATTCACAGAATGCGAATGCTTGTGTTTATGAGCCCTCATATGCATTTGTACTACGAATGAGAATTCTTTTCAGTCAAGTTCCACTCTCAGGGTTTACGAGTGTCTTAAACTCAGTGGCTGAGATTCTGATGATCATGATCTCTTACCTTTACATCCGACATAGTTCCATCCCTGAGCAGGAGTCATACCATCAGGACAGCAGCCAAAGACAGAGGAGGCACAGCCTGTACATAGCACACAGTCACTCACTAATCTACTACTAGATATAGAGAGAGTGGGGGTGGGGGGCACTCACATGCACAGACAACTGTTTATACTGGTGGCACTGATCGATTGTATATTTATATTCAGCTCAATATCTTTCTGTACTGTAGGACTCAAAGCATTATTTACCCATGCTGATTGTACAAGTATAATCCAAGCTCTCCAGTGACCAACATTCCCTTAACTGAAACACTGAGGCTCATTGACGACCATTTATCAATGTCCTTATGGTTCTTTAACCTGCCACTGGGAACAGGATCCAACTGACAAAGGATATTTCAAGTGATCTGCCTGTTCCTGGGTTCAAACCCATGTCTCCTGTCTTCCTGAGTGAGAGTGTCACCCACTAGACAGACCACAGTGGCAGAGGATTGACTTGGGTTTAACCTTGCTTTCCACAGCTTGAAGGTATCCAATCACAGGCAATCATCTTGTGTGGGTTTGACTCCCACAACTGACAATGCTGAGGATCCGTTCCAGTATAACCCTGGCTTTTGAACGGGATGAAAAAAACCCAACTTTCACTTTTGGAAAGCTTGTATAGGTCAAACTGCAATAGGTAGCTGAGGGAATGAAGGAAAGTAGTGTATACCAGTTGGTCAAGAATCTACACTTAAAACTATCGAGTGTCAGCAAGCAACTAATTTTTTTCACACTTCAGGTCCAGTCTGGGAATCAAACCCAAGAACTGGGAGATGCATAGGTGGCATGGATGGTAGACGGGGTAGTGATAATCTGATTTGATCTAAGGTTATTCCAGTTAATCTCTTTATTACAGGACTAAAATGTCAATGGTTAAAACTAGTCACAGGGGTAATCCACAGGAAAGGTACAAAAAAAAAAAAAAAAAAAAAAAAAAAAAAAAAAAAAAAAAAGCAAACCTCGGCAGGCAAGAGCCCCAGCCCGCATGTACAACTAAATGGGCAACAACATTGAGATTTGGGAAAATCTTAGACACAATTTCAGTTGTAAGAATTATACAGAACCCATAAGATGTTGTTCACAGGCCATGACTTCTTACAAGTTGTTTGCACATTTTTAAGCCCTAGGACCAATTATAACGGAGATAGAAGGCCTTTTAGCATGATGACCCTACATGACCTTGAAGCAGGGGTCAAAGGTCAAATTTGACCCTTGCAAGAGATTTGCTAATCATGATTTCCAAGAAGTTTTTTTCTCATTCCGAAATCCATGCATTGGTTTAGATTGTGGAAAAGCCACAAACAATAAGACCCCAAAATATTCAAATTGTGTGCCTTAGCACAAGTTCTTGTTAGATAAACCCCAAAACATTATGAGCTCTAGATCCTCGTTGGGAAAATATATTCTGAAAATTTAGTAAAAATCCATGAATTGCTTAGATTGTGGAGCACCCACAAACTTTAACACCAAAAAATCTTTAAAGTATTGCCATAGCAAGAGGCTGCCAGATACCCCCAAAAGCTCTAGATTTTCTTGGGGTAAACATATGCTGAAAATTTGGTGGAAATCCATGCATGGGTTTAGGCTGTGGAACACCCTGAAACTTTAAGACGCAAAAATCATGGCAACCATTGTTACCGGATACCCCCAAAAACCTAATCAGCTCTAGATCCTCTTAAGGTAAACACTTGACAGGGATACACTTGCTTGACAAATACCCCATCAACTTAAGTTCCATTAGAAAATGACTGGAATAGTTCTGACAAGACAGTTATTTTTAAATATTCGAATTGTTATAACATTTATGCCTGAAATGTCACCACCAACATAAACAGTTGCTCTTACTACTCAAGGAGCCAATAATAACTTGGTCATTTCACGCCATCTGGGTGAATATTAGCATGAAATAAATACACTCACTTGATTATTTTCTTATATGAAGGATACATTGCTATATTTATTACAAAAATTAACAGGCAGGTTTTATTTTAACTAAATAGAGATAAAGAGATCTATATCATTGGACAACATGCAAAATTACTTCAGCATTGATGTTGAAATCAAATTTTTACAATTTATTTTCTTATGTTTGGTGTTTATATCACTTTTTAAATTTAGTACATACAAATCTCACATTCTTCTATTTTTATAAACTGAGTTTTTAACTTCTTAAATCAGCTTATTTGGGAATTTGGGGTGACAGGAACTGTCTACGTAAAACACACCATCATGTCTCTTTGGCATACAATACAAACCATCTATAAAAACATGATAATATATCTGGAAAATTTTAGTCATAAAAGGTTATAGTCACACATCACAGCAGTCACTCAAGCACTAAGTTTCTACATGATTACACAGACCAACCACAACACAAAGATATCATACAACGCATATCTTGATTGAATAATACATTCTCTACTTGTCCTACATCTATGTACATACAAACTTAAAATTGAAGCTGCTCTATCAACTGAGCGATTATGAATTTTTTTCCAATCCATCATATCAAAAAGATATTCTTAATGGCCATTCCACACAATAAGAGGAGATTGGCGAGATGTGCAAGAGACAAGTTGCAGAAAAGTACAGGTGAAATCCATCACAGTATGCTAAACCCACCACTGATTGATTTATTTATTACTCAAGTACCACTCACTGCTCCCTTTGATCAGTAAAATGTAATAGGTAGTCAGAAGGGTGGCAGACACCAATATATATAGTTGGTCAAGGTTCTTTACCATAAACTGCCAGCCAAACAGCAGACAACTACCAGCTTTGCCACTCAAGACTATCAATCTCATTAACTGAAGAATCCCTGTGGATATTATTGTTATTGTTTTATAAAAGTACTGCTTTTTCCTAGCAAGTGATGGAATTATGATAAAACAGTATATGAAGAGATACAATCATTATATCCCTACCAAAAATTGCAGTTAACAAGAAAAAAAAACTCAATCACACAATAACATAGCAAAGCAAAAACAGAAAGGTTAAAACTAGATTGGGCCAACTCGGCGCCAACATATCCCCAGACAGGTCATCACTCATGCCACAGGTTTTGATCGGGAATTTTTTAAAACATAATTACCCATTATTATATGAACTTCAGCACATCAATCTACTCTGTTTATATCTTCCAAGGAAGATGGTGTATCCCCAGACGCCGAATACATAACTCAAATTATATTTTCAATCTTCCTGCAATGATAACTCTAAACCTATTTTCAAAGTATTTAAATGATTGATGATTGAATGTCCATTCTAAAATAATAATCCCAAAAGAGCATATCTGTTTCTATATTTGTTGACAAATAAAATATTATTTTTAACTCAACTCATCATACTTTTCAATCTTCCTTCAAAGTATTTAAATGATTGATGATTCAATGTCCATTCTAAAATTCATAATCCCAAAAGCGCATATCTGTTTCTATATTTGTTCACAAATAAAATATTATTTAAAAAAAAATTATTTATATTATTATTTTATTATATTATTTTTAGAATTTGCAAATTGTTTTCAGTTATTCATTTCCTCTATACCTATATATGTGGTCCATATATATGCAACCTAAATATGTGACACAATCTCAGTTCTGACTCCCCTTTGTGTTATATGTAATGAAGCCCACCACCTCCCACCCCCACCCCTCTCCCCTTCTCCACACCTCTCTCACTATTACACAAGATCTGCAACCCCATTGAGTTCTTTGTTTCTCATCTGATATCATTAAATACCTTTGTTTATTTAGTGTCACTCAATATAGCTGGAGGTCCCAGAGGTGGGTGGGGGGAATCCGGGTGGGGGATGCATAAATGGTAAACAAACAATCTATATAAAAGGGGTACTCAAATACAAAAAGAATTGAGAATTTTAAGTATGTGATTATCAACTGAAATGAGTTCATAACTGTAGGAGCTGTGTCAAAATTAACTGAGGCAAGTTGAATAAAACTGGGCTAGTTGAGGGTTAAAAATCCCCTACTTTTACTACATAAGGATATAATTTCATTAATATTGGGACTTAAAGCTCACTTAAAGTGTCCATTTTGTCTACTTGAATATGTTTAACCAGTTTCATTTTAAAAAGTTAAAAACTCAGCAAGCAGAGGTATAACACACAAAAATAAGTTCTTAAAAGACTAAGATAGCCATAACATTATTAATATTCAAAATTTAAATAGACAGGCATTTCCTTTTAAAAATTCAAAGATTTCAGCTCTATAACCCACATAGTTTGACAGTTACTGGGCTTTAAAGTGGCATAATGTCCATAAATTGGGTTTCTGTGGGCATTTTACAATTGTTAAAGAGACCTTAGCAATTAAACAACAGATCTGAAACTTTTTGGGGGACATACATAACAAACAAAAATTATATATAATACAGTTTAAGACTTGTCACACTAAGCATTTCCAAATAACAGGGCAAAATACGGAAAAAATGTCCAAAAAGGCACTTGGGCGAGTGTCTATGGCCCTCATACACAGGTTAAATGTCTACTAAAAACCTTGATTTTCGGCATATGTAAAAAGGACATAATAATGCATTCCCAGATGGGATTTCAGCTCCATCAATCACATAGTTTAACAGTCACAGGGCTTAAAGGTGGTTAAAAAGTCCAAATATTGGGTCTCTGTGGGCCTTTTAGAGATCTCGATGTGGCTTTCAAATTAAAGCTTCAGACTTAAAATTTGTTACATACTAAGATTACACATAGAATATGTATCTAATAAAGTTTGAAACTTCTCAGACTTACCATTTCCAAGTTACAGAGCAAAATATGTGAAAATGTCTTAAAAGGGTCACTCAGGTGGGTGTTTAAGGTCCTCATACACAGGTTAAATGTCTACTTGAAGCCTTGATTTTTGGCACATGTAAAAAGAACATAATAATGTATTCCCAGATGAGATTTCAGCTCTATCAGTCACATAGTTTAACAGTCACAGGCCTTAAAATTGGCAAAAAGTCCAAATACTGGGTCTTTATGGGGCCTTCTAGAGACCTAAATGTGGCCTTCAAATTAAAGCCTCAGACTTAAAATTTGTCACATACTAAGATTACACATAGAATATGCATCTAATACAGTTTGAAACTTCTTAGACTTACCATTTCCAAGTTACAGGGCAAAATATGTGAAAAATGTCTAAAAATGGTCACTCGGGTGGGGATTTATGGTCCTCATACACAGGTTAAATGTCTTCTTAAAGCCTTAATTTTTGGCACATATATAAATAACATACTAATATCTTCCCAGATAGGATTTGAGCTCTATCAGTCACATAGTTTGACAGTCACAGGGCTTAAAAGTAGCAAAAAGTCAAAATATTGGGTCTTTGGGAGCCTTTTAGAGACCTCAATTTGACCTTCAAAATTAAAGCTTCAGACTTAAAATCTGTTACATACTAAGATTACACACAGAATATATATCTAATACAGTTTGAAACTTCTCAGACTTACCATTTCCAAGTTACAGGGAAAAAGATGTGAAAAATGTCTTATAAGGGTCACTCGGGTGGGTGTTTATGGTCCTGATACACAGGTTAACTGTCTATTAAAGGCCTAAATGTTGGGGCACATATAAGAAAACACATAGATATATTCCCAGATGATATTTAACTTAGATGAGAGACATAGTTTGAAAGCTACAGTGCTTGAAAGTGGCAAAAAGTGCATAAATTGGGTCTCTGTGGGCACTTTTGAGACCTTAAGTCGACCCCTTTGGGTAAACCTACAGCCCTAAAATTTTCTACAGACAAGGATTACATATCAAAGTTATACCTAGCGCAGTTTGAGACTCATCAGAATTACCACTTCCAAATTATAGGGCAAAATATGTGAAAAGTATAGCAAAAAATCCCCAAGTGGGGGTATTTATGGGCCTCAAACACAATTTTCTCCTCAACTTAAAGTCGTGATTTTCGGCACATGTACTAAGAACATATTAATGTGTTGTCAGGTAAAATTTCAGCCAGCTGAGCATCATAGTTTGTGACCTACAGGGCTCTAAGTGGCCAAAAGTCCAATTTCTGACCTTAAGGTGGCCATAAGTTCTTTTTTACTGGGAGTTTAAGGTCACCTTAAAATAGGGATCTTCCTTTGGGCACCCTTAACATGTGTACCAAGTTTGAAAAAAAAATATTAATTTGTTTTTGAGTTATCGCGTCCACAAGGAAATTTCTACGGCGGCGGCGGCGGCGGCGGCGGCGGCGGCGGCGGCGGCGGCGGCGCGACGGACCTGAATCCAATATATCCCCGACTTTCGTCTGGGGATATAATTATTGTGAGTAATATATAGTCATAAAATTCCATTAAGTATTAGTTATAGCCCCCTTAATTTTCAGTTTTCCTAAGTTATAAATTTTACATACTGTGGTGAATTTTCCCATTCTTACTCTGCATACTCAATGATATACTACCACTAACACAGAGCCCATAACCCGTAAGCTGTTCATGCAGGACTATACCTTGAGGTGTGAGTAAGGTTGTTGCCGAGGTTGTTGAAGACATGGAAGTGGTAAGCAGGGCAGATAGACACTCATGGCCACAGCCATTGTAGCAACACTTGTCGTTATTGGGACAATCAGAGTCCCGTTGACAAGTGTCCACACAGGTGCCTGGAAAACGGTCATTGGGGGCTGGACAATGACCGTCCTTAGTCTTCGTGTCCTCTTCTTCATACGTGTAATAGTAATCTGGATCAAAGTCCCCTAAACCTGCCAGACGGAGAGTGATATAAAGAAGACAGCAAGCGGAGGATTAGAGAGAAATTAGAAAGGAAGAGCATGTGTTACAACCACAAATACCACAACAAGGTAAGCAAGGGGATTACTAATCCTTTCTCTGTAAGCTAAGTGTTAGCAGTGGTCTCAATTTACACATGATGGCTTGTACAGTAATTATCTATTTATCTAAAGCAGATATGGATAGGCTTGTCAACTGTTCAAGGTTTTTGAACTTTGTGAAGGCGATACTACAATGGGTGGGTTAGTGAAAGTGGGAAACTCTTTTGACAGAACAAAGCTGCTGTGCAGAGTAGATGGTCTAGATTTATGAATGGTTAGGTCACCCTGTGCTTCGCAATATGGATGCAACTCCGGGCTACAATGAGGTTGGTATCAAAATTGTGATTACCGACCAAAATCTGATTACTTTAGTGTAAAAGCAATTGGAATTACCAGTGACACGAATATAGCTGGTAAGGTGAATAAATTTTTTTCAAAAGTAAAATGCCTAACCCACTATGGCACAACTGTGTCGGTGAATCTGATTGGTCAACAGGCAAAAAATTCTTTGGATTTAAACTCTGCGTAATAGTCCGCTCAATCATCGCCCACATAAAAAGTGTCATTTAATAGGAGATTTAAACAGAATTTGACACTTTAGAATTCCCTTTATGGTACTAAGCTACCAATCGGATTATAATTCTGCAAAATGTCTAACCAGTGATGGATCTATTACCATAATATGCTTGAACAATAATTTGCAAATTTTAATTAGTAAATTAAATTTTTATTAGTTAATACCTTACCTAACAGACGATAGCTATTGTCCGGCGCCAGCCGGTCCCGCCAAACGCCAGAAAAAGATGTCCTGAGTTTCACCTCCGGCCGGACCGGTACACTCCAATCCACTCGCCAGGTGGCCTAGTTCCTGCTTTACTCGCCAGAGGGACATGACGTCATAGCATCTTTTTCGTCCCCAAATTAGGTAATGGAAGCTGAAAAGCGGGGAAGGCCGGGTGGGAATCTCCCGTCTGTTAGGTAAGGTATTAACTAATAAAAATTTAATTTACTAATTAAAATTTGCAATTTCATTGCGTTAATACATCTTACCTAACAGACGATAGCTAGAATAACTACCCAGTGGAAGGAGGGCAGCTTCCTCAGGACTAGAAGGAACTCTATAAATAGGCACGTAACCTCTGGCCCGGATAATAAAGAAGCTCAAAAACTGCTCCTTAAGTTACCGAGCAGTGCCACTTCTCCCCCCCCCCCTTTTTCTACTCTGAGAGGAGGAAGAGAGAAGAGTTCAGTCCTAGAGATTCCATTGAGACCGTAAGAGTGGAATAAAGGTTTCATACTCATTGCCTCAGGCAACCTAGTAAAAAACCTTAACTATTATGTACATTATTTACAAAATAGGAGCCTAGAAGGTTCATTGGTGGATCTGCTGTGCAGCCACCACTGGACCTAGATGAAAAAGCTCCGAATCTGCCCACGCCACATCTTTAAGATAGAATTGAGTAAAGGTGTTGTGGGATTTCCAGTGGCATGCAGCTAAGATCTGGTCTAGCAAAATGCCACCCTGAAAGGCTTTTGAAGCCGCGAAGGCTCTAACGTCATGCGCCTTCACCTGATGAAGGGTTAGAGACTCCTGATCTGATAGATCGTAGCAAAGGGTAACCGTCTGCTTGATCCAAGATGAGATCGTAGCAGGAGAAATATCTTTCATGAAACCCTTTTTGAAGGACCCTCTTTTGCTAAGTGATTTTTAGCCAAAAAACTTGGTGAAGGGTAAAGGGACACCTTGGACCAGTCAGCTTGGTGTCTAATATTTTTGTTCAGCCAAGCGTGTATTTCACTCCTACGCTTTCCAGAACCCAGAGCGAGGAGGAACACCGTCTTAAAGGTCAGATGTTTTAAAGAGGCCTTTCTGAGAGGCTCAAAAGGAGCTTTTGTGAGCTGATGTAAGACCAGAGAAAGATTCCATGAAGGAATTCCTCGTCTACCCTTTGGTCTATCTCTATGAAAACTGTCCAAAAGGCGGGTTAAGTTTTCATCTTTACTCACATTCAAAGAAGAATTGCCCAATTTGTCTGCAATGGCTGATCTGTAACCATCAATGGTACTGGGTTGGAGATTCTTCTCCTGGAAAAGATGCAGGAGAAAATCTGCTATCTGTTTGACAGATGGAGACCTGAAGTCCACCTGACTTGATTCACACCATCTGACAAAAACGGCCCACTTTGCCTCATAGACTGTTCTGGTTGAACTTCTTTGAGGAGCCTCAATTCGTGACGCCACTGGGCTAGAGAACCCTTGCTCTTTGATAGCCGCGGCTCTAGGAGCCAGGCGTGTAGGTTTAGGTTGGTCAGATTCCTGTGACGTGCCTTGTTGAACGGCTGTGTCACTAGGTCGGGATGGTTGGGTAGGCAAAGAGGGATCTGAGACGACAGTTCCACCAGGTCCCAGAACCATGGCATGTTGGGCCAACCCGGAGCTATTAGGATCACTCTCTTGTAAAGATGGTCCGACAGTTTGCTGACCACCTTGCCCAGTAACGATACTGGGGGGAAGATATACATGTCCAGGTTTTCCCAAGAGACTGTCAGGGCGTCCACTGCCCAAGCCCTGGGGTCCGGCACTGGAGACACATACTGGGCTAGTTTGCAATTGTACTTTGTTGCAAACATGTCCACCTGGGGACGGTGCCAGGTCTGAGTCAGGAGGTCGAAGACCTCCTGGTGAAGGGACCATTCTGTCTGAATGACTTGGCCTTGACGAGACAATTTGTCTGCAATCACATTCAGACGACCAGGGATGTGCCTGGCCCTTAGGACTACCTGTCTCAGATTGCACCAACACAGGAGTCGCCATAGAAGGGCACAAAGTGAGCCTGACCTCATACCTCCTTCCTTGTTGATGTATGCCACAACCGTGGTGTTGTCTGTGGCAACTAGAACTACTTTGCCTTGTACCAAGGACTGGAATCTTTTCAAGGCTAGTAGGACCGCTTTTAGTTCCAGGAAATTTATGTGAAGATGACTTTCTGGAACTGACCAATCGCCTCTTGCTGTGACGTCTCCTAAATGAGCACCCCAGCCTTCTTTTGAGGCGTCGGTAAAGATCTGAACGGCATGACTCAAGGGATGTAAAGGTTGCCCTGTCAAGACATTTGCCTCCTTGGTCCACCATAGAAGGTGCGGGTGAAGTGACCTTGGCACAGGAATCTCCTTTTCCAGGGATTCCGGAACTCTCCAATGTCGTTTTAGGTGCCACTGGATGGGTCTCATGTGGAGTCTCCCCAGTGGAACCTGTTTTTCCGTCGCTGTAAGCAGGCCTATCAGGGACATAAATTTCCTGACTCGGCAACTTGGCTTGGATAGGATGGATTCCAACTTTTGGAGGATCGACTCCCAACGGTTCTGAGTCGGTAAGACCAGTCCTTGGAAGAGATCGTACTTGTAACCCACGAACTCGAAAGTCTATTTGGGTTCTAGTTCTGACTTTGGGAGGTTGACTATCCAACCCAACTCCTGGCAAAGGGCGAGGAGGGATTGAGTGCCCTGGTGGCAGGATTCTTTGGTAGGGGCTCGAATCAACCAGTCGTCTAGGTACTGGTGGATCCTTATACCCCGGGATTGAGCCATTAACTTGACCTCTTTGACCACACAAGTGAACTCCATTGGAGCTGTGGCGAGGCCAAAGGGAAGGGCCCGGAACTGATAGGACTGATTTTGGAAATGGAACCTGAGATATTTCCGGGATGTCACATGGACTGGAATGTGGAAATAGGCGTCGCTGAAATCCAGCGATGTCACCCATTCCCCTTGTTGCAGGGACAACCGAATTGTTTCTGGGGTTTCCATTTTGAATGTTTTTACGCTCAAAAATTTGTTTAGAGCACTGAGGTCCAAGATTGGTCGCCATTTCTGGTTTGGTTTTGGAACTATGAACAGTCGGTTGAAGAAGGCTAGAGATGTTCGAACCCTCACCATCTCTACTGCCTCCTTTTGCAGTAAGGCCTGCAAGGCCTGTTTCAGGTAGAGGTTCCTGAGGGGGTTTGCATAGCTGCTGACTATCAACGGATCTCTGACTAGATTTGGTCTGACCTTGAATGGGAGAATGTAGCCGTCCTTCAAAATGGACACTACTCTCGGATTTGCACCCAGGAGGGACCACCTTTGCCAAAACTTTTGGAGGCGTCCCCCTATCTGATGAACATTGACAACATTGAGGGCATTTGGAACAACCGGGGCAAAAACGCAATGATCTACAGAAAAAGCATCTTTGACAAACTTTATTTCTTGTTTCATTTTTAATGAGGGACTTGTGTCTTTCTTTTGTGACTGCCCTCTCACACTTAAGACCAAAGGTACAGGACTGGCAACAGGACATAACACAGCTTGTTGAACAGACACAGAAAAGTTTTGTCTTTCCACACTTAACACAATTTTGTTTGGCTGGGCTACTGCCACCGGACTGAGAACACAATAATTGTCATTTATACTGCCCCTGATCCCTAGGAGGGCGGGTACCGCGTCCGGGCTGACCTCCCCTGCCTCTGCCTCTTGCTCTACCGCGTCCTCCAAATGACTTCCAAGCCGGCATGTCTTTTCCGGTGGGGTTTCCGGTATGAGAGGTATCTTGACCTGGTTTCCAGCTAGTAGAGTAAGGTTGGTATCTGGCTTGTTGTCGTTTTTGATTTCCGGCGAACCCACCACGGCCCGGACCGGGCTGGTGAGTACGCTTAACAGTTTCAAACTGAGCAATTTCATCTTCTGCTTTGCGGATTACCGCATCCGGGAACAGAGCATGGGTATTCAAAGGACAATTCCGCAGGGCGGAAAAGGTGTCTGGTTTTATACCTAGCTTCAAATGATCCAGATAAGAGTCTCGACGCACTAGGGTGAGATTGGCCATCTGAACAAAGGTAAAGTCAGAAAGATGTTGGAGGGATTTTCCGACCGCAAAACTCACATTCTGATTGAATGATGTTAGATAGTGAAGTTCGTCCAACGCGGCCTGAGCCTTGGGAGATGATTTGCCCTTTCCAAGTTCACTCTGTAAAACTTTTAACTGTTCCTGGACACTGTCCTGTATTTTAGTAATACAACGGTTGAATCCTGCAGATTGGTTGCATATATAGCTAGTCTCTTTGGCAGCCTTTTCCCATTTCCTGAGCGTGTCCTGAGCAATGGGCCGGGAAGAAGGTTGAGAAGTAGTAGCACAGGGTTTTGCAATGCGGGCAAAAGCACTATTAAGTTTCGCCGCATCATTCGGCCAAGTTGTAACATATTTTCCAGGTCTGGAGATGTCCTTGGGCTCTGCCGGATGTATCCCATACCACCTAGCTTGTGATTTAGGGGGACGGAGATAGTGGTCCATATGTAGACCCCCGGGTTCTGCAGATTTTGAAGGGTAGCCTTCAATGAGTACCAGATTCAAATTCTCCAACTTTTTACATAACCAATCCTCCGGGGGGAGGTTGACGGATACCTTTCCTACTGGCTGTGATCTATGACCTATCCACGGATTATCAGCCCTGGAAGAAGGAGAATATTCTAAATCCGGGATGTGTGACCATCCCATAAAGGCGCGGACGCCTCTCACTGTCTCCCTGTAGTTTTGGTCCTCGCTCATAGCGCGGTCACTTTCAACACTTTCAACGTTGTCTTGATCTGGCTGATCCTCCAGTTCTGACAATTCGCCCTCTTCAACATGAGTAGGTGGTGAAACATTCCGGGCAGAAACTGACAGGTTCAACACCTTGGTCATAAGACACCGGGCCGGAAGAAGTAGGTCCAGCAAAAACCGGTTCCGGGTCAGGGTCCTGGTATAACTGTTCCAGAGGAGACACCATATCCATATTAGAAGCACTTTGAGTTCTATCCGGACCAGAAGCCGGGGCGGCTTGGCCGGAAGGAACTGAAGTCAAGAGGAAAGGGGCTTGAGAAATTGATCCGGCAGGTGCTTGATGAGAAACCGGTGCTTTCACCGGGGAGAAAGATGGCTGAGAAGCTGGACGATGTTCTAGAGTTAATAGAGCTTCTAGACGAGCCATGCGAACTGACCACTTTTCATCCAGTTCTTGGAGGTCTTTCCGGAAGGATGGTTGTGGTAAAGCAAGGTCAGAAGAAGGTTCATGAGTAGAAACAGAAGGCTCTACGTCCTGCGAATCTACTTGGCCAACAACCGTAACAGAAGCTGGGTCTATTAGAGTTTCTTTACTTTTTGCCTTTTCCTTTCGCAGTTTATATGTTGGTGTAGCCAACTGAATCACCTGCTCCGGAGTTAACAAATCGCAGTACTCACAGGGTAACTTAGCCACACACGGATCCTCACCCATGCCTTTGTCCCTGCAACGTGCACAGCGAGAGTGGGTGTCAAAAGAGGCCATTATATGGCCGCACGCCCCTTTCCTTTGTCCTGGAGATGCCATGATGAATTAAGATTCCAACTGACAAAGCTCAAGTACACACAAAAAGGATTGATATAATTATCCACAAAATAGAAAGTTTTAGAGAAAACACAACATCAAAACTCGCGCCAAACGAAAAAGATGCTATGACGTCACGTCCCTCTGGCGAGTAAAGCAGGAACTAGGCCACCTGGCGAGTGGATTGGAGTGTACCGGTCCGGCCGGAGGTGAAACTCAGGACGTCTTTTTCTGGCGTTTGGCGGGACCGGCTGGCGCCGGACAATAGCTATCGTCTGTTAGGTAAGATGTATTAACGCAATGAAATATATGATATTACATAAACAAGTTTTATTGTATATCGGATTTCACCCATGTTATTTATGGAAATATATAACACCTGAATAGCTTTGTGAGCATCTGGTTTGTTAGTTTGCAATCAGAGTTATTAATTTGACCTGTTTCCAAATATTCACGCACTCTGCCACAGCCCTACCTCACAATACACAACACTTGGCAGAAACCAAATATGGAAAGAAATTGTTAATGTTTAACTTATTTAGTTCTTGTTTACATTGCATTAGTCCTATAGCAAACACTTATTTTTTGGGTGGATTTGATGTATTTGGATGCGACACAAATTGTTTGTGCAGGTCAAGGGATGGAAGAAGAACAAGTAGTATGTAAAATTCTGTCCTTTAGACCAGCAGGCCTTCCCTACCAGCTACAGCCTCTCGTGTTTAAGGTCAAGGCCAAGCTTAGAATGTACTGGTCTGGAGATAAGAGACAAATGTGTCTCCCCATTTTACCACCGAGCCTTCACATTAGTTGTTACAGATGATTGAGTAACTATTGAACCATAAATGCTGAGATCTACCAAAGCAGAGAAAGGATTAAAGGGCTAACTTAAGAGAACAATTAAATGGATACAATGGTATGTGTGATTGGAGGACATACAGAAGTGACATAGCACATAATGTTATTTACAACACAGATGTCCGTCAACACTGGTACACAAGAAAGACATCCTTGTAGTTAGAGTTGTTATGTAGTAAACAGTATAAATGATTACACTGGCAAATGTTAAGAAAATCAAAAGAAAAAAACCTGCTATGCAATTGCTATAAGCAGCCTCTTAAAATTACTTTACAGATATATAAATTATGACAAAGAATTAGTGTGAAAAAATTAATTTATAAGTAACAGTTACATGTTGAATATACATGTGAGAACTGTGATTAAAATGACAGTTACCAAGCTTCTCACTGAAAATGTGTATAATGGATAATATCAATGGCTAACTGATTCATTTGGTTTCTTGAAAGATTTCTAGAAAGACGTCTGGTTTTTTTTGGTATCTGCAAATATTCTAAGTAAATTTCAAAGTAAAAATTCTAATTAGGTCAAGGTTGCGGATGTTACAGAGTTAAATCATTTTATTCGGAGAAGAGAAGTGACTGTCTTGGCTGAAAATCACAATTATATAAAAGTACATTATTAATTGGGGACACTTTTTAAAAAAAAAATAGTACAGGGTTTCTTATTTTCAATCACTGTGGACAACTAACACGTTCAGTGTCAGTGAACACCAATAAACTATATACACAGCAAATAACATTTAAACAGATTATGGTCAGCTTAGTGTTAGAATTTCTATGCAGGACTCAGTATAAGTTGGGACCATTGCGAGTTCAAAGTAAGAATACATGGAACCAGTTTTTGAGGTCCAATCATCAGAATATAGACTAATTTTGTAGGTATCAGTGGAACTTAGCCATATTATTAATCAAAACCAAATTCTGTGCAGACTGAAGCTTTTAATTCTTACAGAGACTGCGGTATAAGCTGCTGTCGGTTAAACTACCCCAAACATCAAAAACATGTTTGCACAGATTCAACAGACACTCAGTGTAAATGTAACATCTTTTAAATCTAGTTTTGTTTTAATACACAAGGAACAAAAACAAAAGCCTGACCATATACTGTATCTTCACCCTTGCTAAAGACATTAATTTTGAAATAATCTGTAAATCATTTCAGTTGAACCTCAAACAATTGGTGATCACTTAACACTGCAAACAAATTAGGGTGTCAGTGATTGGAAGCTATAAATACTTCAAAAAAAGTCATTCTTGTTATTAAAGTCTAGGCCAGTAAGTCTTTGGAAAAAAAATACTGATACAACAACTGAATGCTGTCTTTGTGGATGACCCAATTCAAGGAAGCCAGAAATAGGTCAGAGGATAAGAAAGAGTATGCATGATTGGCAAATAAAATAGGTTAAGGTCAACTGTATTTTTTTATATATTCAACATTTCATTTTCTTCTTTGGACTCATAAAACACTCACAGATCATTTTGTTTAATGAGCTATCAGGGAAGTTACAAAACTGTGATAATTTAAGGTGCAACACCAAATTTGGTTGGGTTACATTAAGGTTATTTGTGCTAAACGTCCCTTAAATGTCTAAGGTCATATCTGAATTGGTAACAAACATTGCAATAAATCCAGTTTAAAGCTCCAAATGTAAGAAGTGACAGGCTTTTACATCAATCGCCAAACTTGGAACAATGTCACTAAAAACTCCTGTTGCTTGCACCAAAATGGCTTGAACTATTGCTACATACATACACACTGATCCAGTACAACACCTAAACCTTGTATTGGGCTTTGAGTGAGGCATAATACAGAGTGTATGGAGAATACTACAATAACCAAGGTCTCAGCAGCAAGGTCTGACTCTTATTCCAAGTACTTTGTTGGAAATACTGAGTTAAAAACTCAAACAAGTTTTTTTTTTTCAAAACTGTGACAGATAATTAATTTAGGTCAAAATCTGTTGTCCAAAATATTATAAGGAGATTAGGAAGATTTGATATTCAAAATTTACTAATTAATATACCACAAATTAGTTGAAATTAAATTCATGTATTCATGTATACAAAGCGCGAGTATTCAGTTTTATCTGTTTGATATTCTCTAATTGTTCAATATTTCTTCTAAAATATCTATACTTCCAGTTTCTCCCATTATCCATTGACCGCTAAGCTGTCCAGAAGAGAGGTCCACAGATAGCATTCTATACAATCCCACTACATAAGTACAGGCCGGGGAGAGCCATTGTCCACCTACTTGGAGCATCTGGGGAAGCACAGATCTTGCCGCATCCTGTGTCACAACACTTGGCATTATCTGGACAATCCTGGTCATTGTCACACTCATAGAAACACAGGGACTGGTCAGGCTCCAGCACTGGACACTCGCCCTCCTTGGGGACTGACCACAAAACAGGGTTACAGTGACCACAAACTTTCTCATAAAGTTAAAGCCGGTCATTAACTAGTTCAATTAATAAGCACAAATGACCAAAGCTTAAAGCTGTATTCTGTAAATAGCCTCTTGTTGTTGACCATCATAAAGGTTGAACAGAAGTGGCCACAAGATCTCAATGCATGCTTTACATAAATGCCTCACTCTACGTAATTTGAACTGGTCATAAAAATAAGAGTCAATCAGAATGACCAGAAGCTCTGTACACCTGTTTGATGTAAATGCTTAAATTCATTTAATTTTTGAAAAAGTGAAATTTAGCAAAAAATTCAAAGTGAGTGGTAATACCTTGTCTGGGAAATAAAACTGCAATGATATCTTGCTATTTAAAAATTGCTTTTGGCCTAAATAGAGACAGATTTACATACAATTGTGTTTTTAATAAAAATTACAGAAAGGTATAATACAGGATGAAACACCAACACCAATACACTTAACAATCATCTTTGAAAAACCATTAATATGTTTCATATTCATTTCACTGATGATACATTTAATGGTAAAAATATAAATCAATGAAAAGTCACTCAGAGAAATAGAAATTTTAATGATGACCCGATTCCTATGTACAACAGATATTATAAAGATGTTTAATTTAATAAGAGATGAAAATCAAATTGCGAAACAATATCCCAAATCAATTCAGTAAATGTAACTGTACATTATCATTCATCTTAAGCAGAATTGTAATAAAAATAATTAGAATATACATTTTTATTTTGGAATATATGAACAATATGTATAATTCTATTTGTACATGTCACCTAATCTTTGAACATAGTAACATGTGTTACAATGAAATCAACCATTTAGGTGCAGTCCATGTAGTCTTACCTGCCAGTGTCCATGCAAGTCAATCCTCGCATCAAGCAATGTCAGTTACTGAAACTGCTGGACTATGCTGTGCAAGTCTTACAAACACAGGTAGAAACACTCACCTGCTGGCAGTATCATATGAATAACCCAAGTAGTACAGTCAGATCTATAAGCAACCTGAGACAGAAGTACTTACTTGGAGAACAGACAGGCACTGGCAGACAAGGAGCTGTCACACATTGGACATCTTCCAGAATACATTCATAACCATCAGGACACTCATAGCCCTGAAAAGTGCATGATACACAAGCAAATGAAAGTCTACATTACAGTAACAGTCTGCATATATCAAGACAGGAAACTGTGCAAACACATTCTACACCAAAAACTCACAACTACTTCTATACCCCTCTACACCTTTTCATCAAATATCCCAGAATAGCCCCTACATACATACACTTGGAGATGATAATGATGTGGCATGGTCTCAAGCATTCCAGACAAAATTCTTAGATGTTACTACATACCTCAGAGTTTAAGGTAACACTCTAGTATAATCCAATTTGCTCAAACTTGTAGGCAATGATTTAGCATAGGCAAGAATGCAGGTAAATCTCTGCCATTACTCTATGAACCTTGAATCTGGGGAAGGTATCCAGCACACTGGACTCCATCCTAATAATACTAGTCCATTATATCATCATAAGGCTACTTGTAATTTATATCTGCAGCTAACCAACCATTTGAACCTACCTGACAAGCATCAGCACATTCACAGTAAGGACAGCCATCCTCTCCTCTAGCAAACCCATGGTCACACTTTTTGTCACACTGCAGTACGCCACATGTCCAAGTCACTGAAATCCACAGAGTGCACAGAAATGTGGTTATAGTCAGTATTTTTCTCAGTCAAAACAATAAAAAAGAGAGTCAAACTCTCTAGTTAAATACTTGTTCATGTTTCTATTTTTGCTGTGATATGCTGAAAGGAGAGTTCTATTGTACATTGTAACAGGTTGAAAAAATGTGAATTTCCATTATTCTATTGACAAATTTTAGGTATTCAATTTCACTCTCTCTGTAACTTCATTGAACAAACTCTAGCTTACCAACTTTATAAAACTAATTCTAATGGTATTTTTATAGCGCTTAATCTCCATCTACAGACTCAAGGTGCGCAAAACAGAGAAACCAGAAACTATGATCATTAATCTGAGACATAGCAGGGGTCAGTACCACGGAGAGAAACAAGAAAAAGCAGAAATTTGAGTGGATATGCTTGTGCAAAGAGATAGGTTTTGAGCTTCTTTCTGAATGAGTGGAGAGAAATTGCTGAACGTACTTCATCAGGCAAATCATTCCAAATCTTTGGAACATCATAAGCAAAGCTTAAGCCAAATGTGTCGTAGACTTATATACTGAAGTGGCACAGTGTGGGACCTCGAGGAAAACACCATCACCTTGGCTTTTACGTGTATTATAAACACTATGTCTAGGTTTAAGGAAAGGCATTTTGGATAGCCACTATGTAGGGACTTGTACGCCAGTAAGGACATATGGTATCTTAATTATATTTTTATTGTAGCCAAGGTTGTACCAAAATAAAAGCGAGGCTTAACAGGGTTCTTCCAGTGGAGGCGCATGTGCGGTCATGCATATACATACTGGTATTCTCGTTTGATCATCCATGTTTGCTCCCGCCAACACGTAAGCACTAATGAGGATCAGGTAAGGGTATTTTATGCAATAAAAACTATTTTTAAAACTTCTTCTTATACAACAGGCTATGCTACAATTATACATGCAATAGTTTCTCCAACATGTTCAGATAAAGATGTTGCACTGAGCTTACCTCTAGAGCAGTATGCCAGACAGTCGTCATAGCTCCTAAAGTTATTTCCATTGCCTCCACAGCCCCCATAGGTGAACATCTCGCAGTTGCCTTTGGAGGGGTTGAAGAAGTAGCGTACCTCTCCAGTGTTACATGGCCCATGGTCTGAAGGCTCATAGCAGTCACCTATAAGGTAAAGTAGGAGCCACATTACAAAGTGTCGGTGCATCTCAGGCTAGATGTTACTGCCTAAGGCTTGTTTGTGAAATGGGTTACTGTATGACTACCCAGATCGATCATGAAAGTTTAAACTTTGTTACCCAAGAGCCTATCTGTAAAAGGATTAATATATAATAGATCAGTTTGCCCATGAAACAAGTTATTCTATGAACAATCAGCCTCTATGCAAAAGGAAAATTTTACGATTTATCAGTCTGACTGAGAAAGGGTTTTTGACCTATCATTTTGGTTATCAAAGGATATATTTATGACGTACCAGTTTGGTTGAGGAAAGGCTATTTTATGACATACCTGTTTGGTTGTGAGACTGCTACTTTATGATCTGTCAGTATGGATGTGAACAGGCTACTTTATGAACTGTCACTTTGTTTGTAAATTGGAGCTATTTCATGACCTATCACTTATGTTGTAAAAATTGCTTACGAAATGGTTTACTGTATGACTGTATTTTTGTGACCAGTCAGTTTGATTGTGAAGTTTATGACCTTAAATTCAGTTGATATACCAGTATAATTAAGAAAAGGCTATTTTATGAGCAGTCAGTTTAGTGGTGAAAGGTGTACTTTATCACCTACCTGGCTCTAGGATGGGGAACGCATCGGGGTAGTCAGTGCACACTTCATAGCACTCTCGCTGGCTCTCAAAGTTGTTGGCAGCGCTATTGGTGACCTGACAACCAGAGAAAGGTCTGCACTCTCCAGTAAGTGCATCGTAATAGTAACGCAGGAAGTCTGCCAGACATGGGTCATTCTCCCGTGGCAGGCTGCATACCTCTGTACAACAGACAAAGAGGAAAATTATACACAATACAAATACATCAATTTACAAAGAGGTCAACATTTACCATAAGGTGTATAACAGGAGTAATGTAAGTAGTAGGGCAAATATCGGTCTGTCTTGTGCGGCCGACTGCATACATCTGTAAAATATTTTCAGGGATTGATCAATCTTCCCAAGAATCTAATCTTTAATAGCACTTTAATGTAATCAGTTGGCAGACTCTATGGCGCAGCTAAACAAAAACAAGGGGAAACACGGTTAGTCTAAATTACATAGCCAGGTATGCAATTTGGAAAGGCACAAGAGAGACACAGGGGAGAGTGTTTTACTGGTAATGCAAGAAGTCTGAAAAGCATGGGTTTGTTTCACAGGGTAAACTAAATATGCCAAAATAAAAATAGAAATACAATGAGCAATACCGTACAAGTACAAATTTTTGGCAGAAGACAAATCCACTGTTTGTTCATTTTGAAGAAATTCACTAGAAATGATTTTAATTATTAATGGTTAGTTTCTGAAAAATTAATACAGATTTAAAAATCTACTAGGAATAAGGTTTCTATGCAAGCTCATAAGCTAACATAGGTTAGTTTAGTGCCCAGTGCAAAATTCAACTTATACACATGTCTATACAATAGCAATGCCTCTTTAAAAAAGATGTACTTTAAACCTATTGGTCAAGCTAGGTATAATACATTGCACCATTATTTTGGATGTGATTTGGAGTTATCAATAACATGCCATTTTAATAACTATTTAAATATTCTTCCAGCTATAAGAAGTAAAAATTATGACTGTTCAACTAATCCAACAGTCTTTTGTATTGGGCACATACGTGTAACTTTCAGTATTACTGGTCATACAGACCTCTAGTGAGCTTAGTGGACACTGTTGTCAGTGCACCACACTGAGCCACACAGTCTTCTTCCGTCTCAAAGTTGTTGAAGTTGCCCTGACATCCGCCGTAAGTAAACTGCAGACATCTGCCCTCGGTCGTGTCATAATACCAGTGCAGTTTGTTGGCTTTACAGGGGCCTACATCTCTTGGAAGACTGCAGATATTGGCTTCTGTGAAAAAAGTATGCAAAACAGATTTGTTGGTATGGAAATCAGGTTGGATAAAACAATTTGCAGTCTTTTACTGACAAAAGAGCATAATGCAAAGTCATATAGATCAACACATTATTTAACAGTGTAAACCATTAATCTGAACAATCTGCTCTGGAATGTGACTGGATAAATATACCTACAATTGTTCCAAATATTTAAAATCTGCACATATTACCGGATGTCTATTTATCATTCATTACCTTGCATGCAATTTTTTTAGTTATCTCTATATGCAAATGAACGTCACTGATTGATCTATATGTTCAACATCACTTTTATGAAACAGGATTCTGTGTAAAGGTAACTACTTACGGCAATGTAAAGACACACTGCAAGTTTCAACACAATGTTTAGATTGCACTATGACTTTTTTCAAGACAATCTTCACAAATATTGCATCAGTTTTAATACAATGTTCAGAAACATTGTATCATTTTGATACAATCTACTGAAATATTTTATAATTTTAAGGCAATGTTAACAAACATTGTATTATATTACGGAAATGTTTAGGAATATTGTTTCATTTTAAGGCAATGTTCTGTAACATTGTATCATTCAGTTAATTTTCAGATTCCTTGTACCAATTTTAATGAAATGATCAGACAAACTGCATTACATTTAACATAATGTCCAGACATAAGATCATATAACTTTTATCACAATGTTGAGATATATATATACTGAATATTTTTAAGATAATGTTCAGACTCATTCTATCAATTTTAATACAATTTTCAGGCACATTGTTCATTTTTTAAGATAATGTTCATATGTATTGTTTCATATTTATGACGATGGCCTGAAATAGTCAATTATTGTCATCCTTTCTTTAACAATATTCTAAGTATTACAATTTTTAACCTAACCAGTTAATTGCAGAAAAATGCTAATTCATGAACAAGAAACAAAAATCCTACTTTTGCTATGTTAAATCCGGAATTTCAGTCACATAGAATTTTTAATATGTCTTGCACTTAATATTCCAGACAGGAATACTCTCAACAAGGGTTGCACTTGAACCAGATCCAGAATATTTACAACCTCAATTTACTCAACAGATCAAATGCAAAATATTTCACATATCTTATAAAAGAAGGAGAAATATATATTTGTAAATTTATGTCATTAAAACATCTATAAATGAAAATAAAATTAAATTATAAATGTACATGAATGTAGGCAGGTAACAAAGAATGTACATAAATAATATAGGCTTACACAGGCTAAACAAAAAAAAAGATATTCAAGTGTACAATAAAGGATTGAATAAATGATGTAATAGAATAAAATATAAAAAATTCACAATGTAAAATATGTGGAGTCAAAGAAATTCCCTTTTTTTCACAATTTGTGTATTGGATCACCTTGATATATGGAAGTTGGTGACTTTACATGATCAAAACTAATTAATTCCGAGGAATGGAAATCTTATTTTTTAAATAAAAGATATTTTTGAATATAGGAAGCTCTTTTGTTATTGCAGATGGTCAGTTTTCTTAATTATTCACAAAATCGCAGTCCATACGCCACTGTACACTTTCTCATACTGGGGATGGGAGGGTGGCAATCAAACAGAATTGTACGTTATGACTTTCTGATATTCTTTAAATGTTCACTTGGTGATACTGTCATATTTGCCCATCAAATTACAAGCATTCTTTTAAATTTATATCTCTGACAAAGAAACATTTTACATGGTATTAAATTCAGAAAAATTATTGGTATACATCCACCGGTGAAATCTTTCAATACAAAGAGTATTTTGTTTACTCCATTTCTCTTTGTCAATACTAATCAGAGACATAAATTTCAAACAAAATTTTGTTTAAATATATTCTATTAATATGTGAAGATCTGATAACTCTCACTTAGTATATATATTTCTTACTGCACACTATAATCATTTATCAAAATAGTCAAAATCATTTGAATTTAATAATGTTTTTCCTAAAGTATATTGGTGGAGGAAACATAAGGTGAAATACTGTAAACACTGGTACACAAAAGGAGAAATTGAGAGTTGTGGGATAAAGCCAATGAAATGGCAAAGTACTTAAGTCGGAGATGTATAAAGACAACATTCACAAAGATATTATTCAAAGAAATTCTCTATTACATCCCAATTCCACTATCACGAGTCTGCTCATGAATGCCAAGATTATGTGGTTGGGAGTGTAATCTTGCCAGTTGTACAACCAATCTTTATTTACACTTGTGCGTTTGTTCTGGGATGTTCTTGTTTCCCTCCCATTCTTGACTTTATCAGTCATAGAAGCACTTGAAGTTTAAATCAGATAGATCTTGCAATTGATTATGAATGTGGAATTAGGGTATATAATGAAAACAGACATTTTCTGAGAAAAAATTCTCAACATTACAATTTCTATTAAAATTAAAAGAAAAGTTAGAGTTTCTTTATATTGAACATTGTCAGATAAATATTGTTCTTGAACAGCTACCTAAAACAAATTTTATATAATGTACACATAAATACATCTAATCAGATACAATTAAGAAATTGTAATACTGAGAATTTGTCTCACAAATGTATTTTCTATCTGTGAAAATTGCAACAAAAACCATTGTGAATATTTGGTCTGGTACTTTTTATACATATAGTACATATATTTATAAAGTAGTAAAGTGCACTCATTGACAATTACTATATGAATCTATCAACCTTGAAAATATATTACCAATTTTTCCTTTTTTTATTGCAAAATTGAAATCTAATTAAATAAACTGTGAAACTATTGTAAAATATTTGAACAAAATAAAATCACCATTTCCTAAATTTGTCATTTTTGTTACAGCATATTTAATCCAAATGCTTTCTTTCATGCAGAATATATTCTCACATTGTTGCATAGGGTTGAACTTGTCTAAATATTGTTTTAACCATTGTAGGCCATTTATTTTAGACTCCATAATGTCTTCTTACATAACATTTTAAATGCCTGTATATCAGTATACCGTAAAATGATGCAGCCTCCAGAATTTGAAGTATAGGAATTCCAGAAAGAAAACTTTTTGAAGCCACCACAGATCAATTACTCTTTTCCAGCACTGATTTGGCCCAACAGGCCAGAGTATCAACGGTTACAGGTTTGTAGGTTTCTGTACTGGTTATAAATAACTGTGTATTAGATCCACGTAAAGTCCTTGTCACATCTAAATATTTCTTCAACTGGGCAAAACACACAAAAAATCTGAGTGATCAGCAGGCCTGCATCTCAGGTAATTACTTTGTTGTATAGTGTGTGCATGAGATAGAACAAGAATTTTAATTCAATAATGCTAAAGAAAGGTGATATAACCATATAGTGGTGACAACTGTTGGTACTGATGAATACACTTTGCTGTCGACTGCTGGTCAACATATATAATGGTCTTTTAGGGGGTTAAAAGAGAAAGCATTTGCAGTAAATAAGAACTGAACAGACCTTTTCATTAAGACTGCATTTAGCCTAAAACATTAAATTGTGTAGCAAGGTATTTCTACAATCTGTAGAATTTCAAATATACACTCCTCCAAGCTATGAAGCAACAGCTCTAAATTTTGTACAGTCAGATGTATAAACAAGTTGTATTCTAGTAAGCTGTGGGGCAACAAATATAATATATATATATATCTTTTAATTTCTTCATATACAAATAAATAGAAAATAATTTATTCATATATGTTGTGTTTCTGTATGTTTTTCATGATACTGTAATTTCTTTAAAAATGCCCGTCTCTAATTATGACCCTCAACACTTTTAATAACACTTTTCAGTGGACAGAGAGATAAAAAATTAAAGCAAACGGAACTAGGTAATAAAAAGCGCATTAAGAAAATTTTTACAGTGTCTCTGCACAATAAAGTGTGTGGTATAATACCTTACATTATAAATTTTGTCAATCATATTTGTTCCTGGTCACACCTACTGGAGGTAGGTTGAAAAAGAAATATTTGATGCAGATAATTAATTGGACATTTCAAGGTAGTTGTTCAAAGTTATGTGAAAAATCTTACATATCAGTCTTTTTGTTGCTTTTCCCACTTTTGTAAAAATGCATAGCCTTCCGGGCATTTGTTAAGAGAAATTGCAGTATTATGTAATTATCTTATTTTGGGGAAATTATTAAAATAACAAATAAAGACTTTCCAAGATATTCAAAGTAAAGCAATATTTAAAAAGCAAGTACATGTTGAAGCATTTCTCTCAAAAGTTCTTAAACTTAATTTAAAAATTTTGATTTGTTGTTATGTAAAAAACAAATAAAACAATCTGACTTCCCACTGCAAAATTAATGATGTGTGGGTGAGTGTGGATACTTCAAAATATTAAGCTTAAAGAACTTTTGTGAGATTTTGGCTATTGAAGCGGTCCTATATCCAATGATTTGAAAAATAGACACTGAAAGAAGAAAATAAAAATCAATCGTATGATCTTGGACACAACAAAAGCATTATATAGTGTTAGCATGAAACAAATGTTCTGTATACATGCTTTACGATAAAAAAACCTTGTGTTCTGGAACATGTTGATAAGCACTCAGCCTTTGACAGGAAGTTGTTGCCGTTACCAAGGCAACCCTCAAACATAAACTCCTTGCAAGTCTCAGTGGGTACATCAAAGTACCAACGGGACAACATAGCTCCACACACGCCTCGAAAGACTGGCAGGGAGCATGCAGTATGTGGAAAGCTGGAAACTAAAACAAAACAGAAGGGAGCGTGCAGTATTTGCATGTTAAAAATGGGTCAAATTTTTACTTAGTACAAGGTACCTTAAACAATTGTACTATTTAGTATTTACAAAGAAAACACAGCTAGTTGTATAAAAATCCATACAAATATAAGAGCACGTGGAAAGTCAACACCCACAATATATTTGTATGTACTGCTAAATCATGCTGTCTTGGGAGCGTATTTACAACAGCCACATGTGAAAGCGACATTACTTCAGTTGCCTTACATGCATTTAAATTGTATTCTCAATTATTGCATTACACTAAACAATAACATCTTGAGATGCAACAAATATACTTTACACTGTAAGTCAAATCCTAATACTAAAGAAATGATGACATATTTACAACAGGCCATCCAACAAATTTCAGAGATTGAAAACCCAGTGACACATCTATTAAAACAATCTTCTAACACTACTACCCCAGCATCAACAGAATATCAACATCAAATCAAATCAGCAGTATCTACTATAAACTATTTCATAAATACAACCCTCAAATCTTTGGGAATGGAAGAAATATACAATGCGTATGCAACATAGTTTTGAATAGTTTTAATATAACTTTTAAATCATTTTTCTAGTCACAACAAAAGAATTTATTTGTTTTTTTTTTTAAAAAGTTAATGTCGCATTCATATCTAGCACCTTTAAGTGTGGCCAGTGGTAGTAATAAGTTGGTCAAGATTCGGCACTATGGACAACTAGAATTTCATAAGTAACTACGAACTTTATTAACCAAAGCCAGGCCTGATATTTCAAACAACACACTCGAAAATGGGAGCCAATTGTGGATACTTCCCCATTATGAACTCCAAAAAGATGGAGGAAACCAGTACTGAGTACATGAAACTTTTTGGTATTTCTAGAGGGTTAGCTACTGGTCATCAAAAAACCAAAACTTCAGTTAATATTGGGTTCAGCATTGCCTACACAAGTTAAATTCATATCAGCACAAGTCCTGACTGTATCCACATGTTGTCATGGGCTGAACTTACACCCGTGGTCACAGACATAAAATGCCAAATTTGTTAACTGCTTGGCCAGGACACAAAATTTTTACTGTGGACATGGAGGGATAAAGTGTTACCTACAGGGCTCTGACAACTTCACCGTCATATAAACCTTATTTTTGAATTTATACTATCAGTGTGAAAGGAGAGTAATTTGTATTTACACTGCTATTTCTAAATAATTGTTTGGTTAAATTATAAATTTTCTTTCAATCAGAAGTTTTTATACAGAACATTTTTCAAAGGTAATTTTTAAAATTACAAGTCAGAAGAGAAACCTGAAATAAAAGAAAATTTGTATTAGTAAATCAATATTCTCTAACTTTGGAAGTGATATGCAAAATTTCAATACAAAGCTTAATTTTTAAAGTTGATTGTACTCTGTATTATTGAACATTTTATAAATATTTCATGTAACTGATCCCAACTATCGGAATTATTATTACTATACATCAACTTTCACAGGGCTTATGTCCATGACGGAATAGACACAAAGGTACAAAGAACAAGGTAACCAAAGTTTGTTCATCCATGGACAGGTGTGTATAAATTGCGAATTTTCCTACTGATATGCTCTCCAACTTCAACAGCCTTTAAAACATGATTGCAGTGCATAATTGTTTGGACTCAAAGCATGAATGCTTTATACAATTGTAATAACTGTTGCTTTATTGTAAACATGTTTTAATCCAATATTTGGAAACATGAGTTTATTATATAGACTAAATAATTTTGCATGAAGGGAATACAGAGGTCTACTGTGGTCATAGAGATCCCAAATGTGTCAATTATTTCCAACAGGTCTTTGCATATCAGTTACAAAGTCGTCAATATAAAAAACAAGGTTTGATTTGGGCATGCAGCGAGATTCATTTCAAAGGGTTCACACATCCAAATTGGTGGTGATATCCAGTCAATAGCATCATTATGGGTATGCTAGCGTGTTATAGATTATCAACTCCTCTCTGTGTACCAAAACTACACTGATGTAATGCTTTTGATCAATATTAAACATCATGGTGTAGACTGAGTTCATGTCATATGACCAAATATCTTGGTAATTTGGTTCAAGTTACGCTAGTATTTAGATAATTTCAATAATAACAAATTTGCAGAAAATTATGTTTTATTTGTAACGGTAGCCAGGCCAAGAAAGATGTAGTAAAACTGTTTCTGTTAGACGATAAGAGAAAATTTCTGTAAATTGGATTTAAAGAATTTGAAATTTAAAAAAATATATATATAATTTCCTAGACTGCTACCTTTTAACTGTGTCTGAGCTGGAATTTACAAAGCCAGGCACAGACATTTTAGAGTTAAATCCCTGTACCATATTGCAGATGACCCGAATAAATATTTCACCCCAATTTGTCTGCTTGAAGAAGCTTGGTCAATGGGGAGATATAGAAATATATACGTGCACGTACGCACACACACACGGATTGCCATTTGTTATTTCAAAATAATCTGTTGCATCAAGGTGATTGGATGGAACAGCATGCAGTTCTAACCTTTCGGCCCTGCCCTCTGCAGTTTGCACTGCAGTTCACAAGATTCCTTGCTGTCAAAGTTATTGCCGTTACTGTCACAGCCTCCATACCAAAACCGCCCGCACTCTGCTTTCGCAGAGTCAAAGAACCAGCGTACCTCATAGTTGGTACAACTGCCGCGGTGTTTTGGCTGAAGACATAGGCTGTGGACAATAGTACGACCTGTAAATGATGTTCACCATTACTGATACATGTGGAAATGTTCTAAAAATGTTGAGAACTATTATTTTGCTTTCAACACATTATAAGGATTATATAATGTTCTAATGATGTCCTACCTGGACTGGGTAACTTATTGGTGACATTTGTCTTTAGGACCAGACACACCAAACTGATATGATACTGTATAAGCCCCCTTTAAACTAAAGACAATGGTGACAAATTTTAACGAGTGCATAACTCCACTAAGGCATGTAATATTAAGTAAATGGGAAAATCTGGAATATTTTCTTTTGTATCTAGACATTGATCCAGATGATTCAAAATTTAATGGGATCTAATTTGGACCATGAGCCATCTTCTGACTTTTTTTTCAGTCAAGATCCAACCCGTAGTATTTGTCTAATCCTGCTATCAAACAAACAGACAAAAAGACCAACTGACTAAGACACAAATGTTCATGAACATGATACCTCCTTGGAGGAGGTTAATCACATTCCAGACTTTCGGAAGTTGCAAAAATTACCTCCACCAAGTGGGTATTAAATTCTGGACCGTATATTTGTCTGAGAAGATGGGTCTTGATCCAACTTAGATCCCATTAAATTTTGATGGTAATCCAGATCACCGCCTGGATACAAAGAATATCAAAGAGTCCAGAGGTTTTTTTTTCAAATATAGATCTATGCTATATGCTAATAGAACCAATTCATCCAATAAAAGTTGGAGAATTCTTTACAATAATGGCTCATATCATATTGGTGCTAACAGAATGCTAATAGTGAAAGTATATTGTGTGACTTCCAACTCGATTATCAAATCGTTTCATCTCGTATCCTATCAACATGGTGTGTAATGGCCTTAAGTGATTCCACTCAGGTAAAACGAGGTATCTCTACTGGTATGCTGTGTTGGTTATTACAGTCATACAGCAATATATACTTGATAAATATAGAACATCAAAATGTAAAACAACAAACACATTTAAGAGTAAGCAATGACTTGTAAGTGATGTTATGATTTTCACTGGCACAAAACAAAAATATATGTAAATCTGTCATTTAACTGGATCTTTCTGGGACATACACAGAAAAAAATAAAAATAAAACGTAAACTGATTAGAATGAGTTCGTAATAAAACTTAAATGTATTAGAAAGACATATTAAACTGTCAAATAAAGAAATAAGGAAACTTAGAACTTAGATAACAGAGAAGATTAGTGAACACTTATATTATACATGCATATAGAAAACATGAGATGTTTAATGTGTAAATTATCTAGGAAGTTACAAAACCAAAGAAATCTATTAGCATTTAAACAATAGTTTGCACAGATTTGAGAAGTTAGCAAATACAAAAAATTATGAATGTCCTTTTTGTACTTTATTTTTTCTGTTATACATATTTCTATCTCTTTCACTTTTAAAGCCATTCACACTGAGATCCTAAAACCAAAATAATCCTCTCCATGCATCGGTCATATTTTAAAAGCAGTGCACATATTTTTGAGAAGCTTACACTGCTGGGCTATGGACACACATACTTCACAGGGACACTCATTAATTGGCTTACTACCTGTGGTGATTCTGGTGGTGACCGTTGTAGTCTCAGTTGTAGGTTTTACTGTCTGGGTGGTGGTTTTCACAGTCGTCGTTCTCCTAGGCTCTGTTCGTCTGACTGTTGGCTTATCTGTGGTCCGTATGGTTGGTTTCGCCGTTGTCTCTGTAATTTTTCGGGTTGTGGTCTCGTACACGGGTCGCCTTGTGGTCACTACCCTGGTAGGCTTTGGCGTTGTGACGGGATGACCTTTCTCGGCCCCGATACCATACAGACAGAGGTCACGACACTCTTTACGTGTGTGGAATTTATTATTATTGCCTCCACAGCCACCATACAAGAATCTGCGACAGGCGCCATAGATGTGATCAAAATACCACATGGGCAAGTAGTTAATGCAGTCTCCCGAATCCTTGCTCTTCTTGCACTGATCTGCATGAACACAGTGGCAGACATTGCATACACAGGATTAGAGGGAGATAGACTCTGTCAAATAATAACTGTTCCCTGGGCCAGTATTAAGAAACATGTAGTAAGACTGGATCAAGATCAGATCAAATTTAAACAGACTAAAGTTTCAAGTTAGCAAGTGGATCCAATCGGTATTCATACAGCAAGAATCATTTGAGCAGAAAAACTCATGCATTTTTCATCTGTATATTCTGTATGTCAGATACCTGAATAGAGTTGTTCATCATCACTTGAGAAAATTAACAGGTTAATTTGTTTGTGAAATTCAAGAAAAATCAGTAATTACTGATTGACATATTCATCTTCTTTGCTTGCACATCTTCTATCAGCCATTTTTATCTCACTTGATCCAAAAGTTAATCGATCAAACTACATGAATCAAAGTTATTCCAAAATTAAATTTAAAAATCTCATCAAAAGTTTTCTGAATACCAGCTTGAACCGATCCAAACTCTGATCAAATATTGATCCTTTTCTCTTACATTTGATCTGATCTTCACTGATCAATGTTTGTAAAATAATGGCCAAGACGAATGTAGAAACATACCACCAAATAAAAAAGATCAATGAATCCTGTCAAGTGAAAACTGAAGGGTCCAAAGAACTAATTCTATATAACCAAGGCATTTAGGATAAAGGGAAAAAATTCCTCTATGAACCAGACATTTCCACTGTTAACAGGACTTATTATTTTATTAATTTGGAGTTTTACATCGCTTTCAACAGTGTATAGGTCATATCACGACGGGTAGCTGGAAGGGCAGAGGAAACCAGTACATACAGTTGGTCAAGGTTCTGTACTGTAAACTGCCGACCCACGGCAAGCAACTACCAGCTTTCCCACTTGAGGTCGGGACGGGAACCGAAATCCGATCTCATAGGTGGGAGGCAAGAGTGTTACCACTCTGCCACCATGGCCCCCACACTGTTAACAGGAATGGTGAGTGATGTGTTGTCCAGTAAATGTGGGTTGCAGTGCACCAATCCAGTCAGTCACTGATAGTCTTGAATGATCAATTATTTACCATGAATTTTATCTTTATTTCTATAGTGGCATATCCATGGCCTTTCAACATGTTTAGTGTATTTTTTTAATTTATTAAATTAATAGTTTGTCACAAAAAAAAAAATTTTTTTTTGTATATGTTTATCATACTAATACAATGTGGGTGCTTTTGGTAGACACTTAATGTAATAAACTTTGAAATTTGAAAAATTAATTAGCAAATATTAAAACATTGTAACTCATCCCAAAAGGTTTTTTTTCTGACTAACAATGTAGCAAAACTAGATGAATAACTTATTCTAGCTTAATCATAGGTTGGCACATTGGATAAATACTGGACCCAGAAAATTTTGGGAGATTCCTAAAATGACTTGACAGAGTTCTATTCTAAATGTATTGACTGTAGTTAGCAAACACCTTGAGAACAAAGAACAAAGGAATACATTCTGTGCAGCACTGGTCTGAATAAATAAGGCAGACATATCACTAGAATTAGGAGGTTTCTAGTGCTGAAGTACCGTTTTGGTGTAAATAACTATATTACTGGAGTATTTTTCTTTTGCAAGGAAAATAATTTCCACATATCAGAGTTCTACTTATGTCCTGTTTACACCTCTCCAGTCGTAGTATTTTCTTTCCCTTCGATGACCCAGTCCCGTTATATTTGGGTAGAAAACATTGAAGAACGAACCTTTCTGATAAGACATCCTCCTGACACTCCCCCCTCACCCCTCCAGCACATATATTTCTGCACAGCTCAGCAAGCTTGTGAGAGGTATTTCAAATAATTCCAAAAAGCTTCCCAAAGGGCAAAATATTATAAAAGTTGTGTTTCATCTGAACATAATGAGGGGGGCGAGTATGGTTGGATAATAAGGTAAAAGAAAATAGTAATACAGTAGGAAATTTTGTGTAATTTTGAGATATTGAAAATGAGTAGATAATATTTATTGTTTGTAAAAATAGAAGAACTAGTAATACGAAGACCTACTGTCATCACTTTTACTATGTGATAAGTTTATTCAGTATACTCTAGTTATTGTTTATGACTGGTCACAGAAAAACTGCACAAAGTGTATTGCTTTGAGAAATATATGAATTAGCTATATAAATTCAATATCATCAACAGCTTCATTGGAATACTTTGAATAAGTTTAACGAATATTGTAACACGCCAAAGCATAAAGTGATACTGAATTTTGGAGCTAATTATACACCTTGGGATTGATAAAAAATGAAACATTATAAAATACAACAGAGTTACACAAATATGGACAAGTCTGAAAAAGATGTTATAGAGGAATCGAAAGTGTTTTAAATTGATATACACATTGGTCAAACAACACTTATATACTATAACTATACCTGACTCTTAGCTATAAGAAAGTTTAGTTAAGAATGTACTATTCAAACAAGTTAACTAAAAACCGCTTAATAGATAAACATCTATTTATGTTACTGGAAGATTGTTAACAGAAGATGAAATGTATATACACAATATACATGACTATTACTGAAGAGAATTACAGTGCTATACAACTCAACTGGTGTAAAACTTGTTAAAACTTGTCTGTAAACACACATTAAAACAACTTAACAAGGAAAATATAAGCTAAGAAAATTCAGCTGTGATACTAGAGTAAGAAATCTAAAATTCGCCACATATCTGAAATTCGCCACATGTGAAAATACTAATAAAATAAATGAATTGTGGTGAGATTTGTTGAATGTATAGTAAATTAAGGCTTTTTGAACTGAAAAATACCAATTGTGAGACAAAAACATCATTTTCTTCATAAAATTAACTAAGGTTTTAGAGGTGGCGAATTTTAGATTCCTGGCGAATTTTAGATTTCTTACTCTATAGTGTGACTGTTTTGGTTCCTCAAGTAACTTTTTAAGCGTGAGTTCTAGCGAGGCTCACACTTCTCGGGATCACTTTTTTTTTGTCTCCAGACTTTCATGAATCGTGGAATAGCGTGATGAGTATCTTGTCTGTTCACCGAAATTAAGCGGCAATGGGCTATGTTAGCACTGGTATCGGTGACCGCTTCGGTGCATTACTCGTGTCTCTGATGGCTTTGTACTCAAGCTAGTGGACCGAAACCCCTTTCAGCCTCATTATGTGTGATCTTTCACACAATAAGAACCAACTAGAGGATCGCTCGCAAAAAAAAAAGATAATGTTTTTGCATAGCAAAAACAAAGCGTCCCGAAAAGGATATAAAGGTGAGTGCTAAAGTATTAAGAAAATGCTTCGTTTCTAGCCTTATACTGTTGTGGCAACCAAAGTCAGCGCAGTCTGCTCTATCTAGCACGGTTTTCAAGATATAAGCATTTTTGTGTTTTGCAAAAAATAAAAAAATTAAAAATGTCCGCTATATTTGGCGAGACAAAAATATTTTGAAAATTGGCATGGCTACTCTGCAGAGATACCCAGCAGGTCCAAAATTTTGTTGAGTTCACTCCATATAGCACGGTTTTCGAGATATAAGCATTTTTGTGTTTTGCAAAAACTTTGAAAATTCAAAATGGCCACCATTTTTGGAGAGACAAAAATTTTTGTCAAGACCACTGCCGTGGTGTGTATCTCCCGCCGAGCATTAAAGCAGAAGAAATAGCTTTTCCGAGATATTCACAATTTTTCATTTTCGTGTGTGAAAGGTCTTCCAAAAGTAGGTGAATGAGTTATTTGAGAAAAATTGGCTATCTGCAATACTATTAAGAGATAATTCACATTTACTCATTTTGAGTAGGTGAATAATTATCTATGGGTCTGAAACTTCACCAAGTGAAAGCTCTCCCAAAAGTAGGTGAATGAGTTATTTGAGAAAAATTGGCTATCTGCAATACTTTTAGAGATAATTCGCATTTACTCATTTTGAGTAGGTGAGTAATTAGCTATGGGTCTGAAAGCTCTCCCACAAGTAGATGAATGAGTATTTGATAAAAATTGGGTATCCGCAATACTTTTACAGATAATTAGCATTTACTCATTTTGAGTAGGTGAATAAATAGCTATGGGTCTGAAACTTCACAGAGTGAAAGCTCTCCCAAAAGTAGGTGAATGAGTTATTTGAGAAAAATTGGCTATCTGCAATACTTTTAGAGATAATTCACATTTACTCATTTTGAGTAGGTGAATAATTAGCTATGGGTCTGAAACTTCACCAAGTGAAAGCTCTGCCAAAAGTAGGTGAATGAGTTATTTGAGAAAAATTGGCTATCTGCAATACTTTTAGAGATAATTCGCATTTACTCATTTTGAGTAGGTGAGTAATTAGCTATGGGTCTGAAACTTCACCAAGTGAAAGCTCTCCCAAAAGTAGGTGAATGATTAATTTGACAAAAATTGGCTATCTGCAATACTTTTAGAGATAATTCGCATTTACTCATTTTGAGTAGGTGAGTAATTAGCTATGGGTCTGAAACTTCACCAAGTGAAAGCTCTGCCAAATGTAGGTGAATGAGTTATTTGAGAAAAATTGGCTATCTGCAATACTTTTAGAGATAATTCGCATTTATTCATTTTGAGTAGGTGAGTAATTAGCTATGGGTCTGAAACTTCACAGAGTGAAAGCTCTCCCAAAAGTAGGTGAATGAGTTATTTGAGAAAAATTGGCTATCTGCAATACTTTTAGAGATAATTCGCATTTACTCATTTTGAGTAGGTGAGTAATTAGCTATGGGTCTGAAACTTCACCAAGTGAAAGCTCTCCCAAAAGTAGGTGAATGATTAATTTGACAAAAATTGGCTATCTGCAATACTTTTAGAGATAATTTGCATTTACTCATTTTGAGTAGGTGAGTAATTAGCTATGGGTCTGAAACTTCACCAAGTGAAAGCTCTCCCAAAAGTGGGTGAATGAGTTATTTGAGAAAAATTGGCTATCTGCAATACTTTTAGAGATAATTCGCATTTACTCATTTTGAGTAGGTGAGTAATTAGCTATGGGTCTGAAACTTCACCAAGTGAAAGCTCTCCCAAAAGTAGGTGAATGAGTTATTTGAGAAAAATTGGCTATCTGCAATACTTTAAGAGATAATTCGCATTTACTCATTTTGAGTAGGTGAGTAATTAGCTATGGGTCTGAAACTTCACCAAGTGAAAGCTCTCCCATAAGTAGATGAATGAGTTATTTGATAAAAATTGGGTATCCGCAATACTTTTACAGATAATTAGCATTTACTCATTTTGAGTAGGTAAATAATTAGCTATGGGTCTGAAACTTCACCATGTGAAAGCTCTCCCAAAAGTAGGTGAATGAGTTATTTGAGAAAAATTGGCTATCTGCAATACTTTTAGAGATAATTCGCATTTACTCATTTTGAGTAGGTGAGTAATTGGCTATGGGTCTGAAACTTCACCATGTGAAAGCTCTTCCAAAAGTAGGTGAATGAGTTATTTGAGAAAAATTGGCCATCTGCAATACTTTTAGAGGTAATTCGCATTTACTCTTTTTGAGTAGGTGAGCAATTAGCTATGGGTCTGAAACTTCACCAAGTGAAAGCTCTTTGGGATAGCTGCTCTGCAGAGATACCCTGAAGATAAAAAATTTTGTTGAAATCGCTCTATGTAGCACGGTTTTCGAAATATTAGCATTTTTGTGTTTTGCAATTTTTGCGCAAAAATTCGAAAATTCAAAATGGCCGCCATTTTTGGCAAGACAAAATTTTTTTGAAAATTGGCATGGCTACTCTGCAGAGATACCCAGCGGGTCAAAAATTTCGTCGAAATCGCTCTATCTAGCACAGTTTTCGAGATATAAGCATTTTTGTGTTTTGTAATTTTGCGAAAAATTCGAAAATTCAAAATGGCCGCCATTTTTTGCGAGAAATTTTTTGTTTGAAAATTGGCATGGCTACTCTGCAGATATACCCTGTGGGTCAAAAATTTCGTCGAAATCGCTCTATCTAGCAGGGTTTTCGAGATATAAGCATTTTTATGTTTTGCAATTTTTGCGAAAAATTCGAAAATTCAAAATGGCCGCCATTTTTGGCGAGAAAATTTTTTTTTCAAAATTGGAATAACTATTCTGCAGAGATACCCTGCGGGTCAAAAATTTTGTCGAAATCGCTCTATCTAGCACGGTTTTCGAGATATAAGCATTTTTGTGTTTTGCAATTTTTGCGAAAATTTCGAAAATTCAAAATGGCCGCCATTTTTGGCGAGACAAAAATTTTTTGAAAATTGGGAAAAGTACTCCGCAGAGATATCCTGCGGGTCAAAAATTTTGTCGAAATTGCTCTATCTAGCACAGTTTTTGAGATATAAGCATTTTGTGTTTTGCAATTTTTGCGAAAATTTCGAAAATTCAAAATGGCCGCCATTTTGGGCGAGACAAAAATTTTTTGAAAATTGGGAAAACTACTCCGCAGAGATACCCTGCGGGTCAAAAATTTCGTCGAAATCGCTCTATCTAGCACGGTTTTCGAGATATAAGCATTTTTGTGTTTTCCTTATTTGGAAAATTCGTAATGATTAATTAATCATTAATTACTCGGCCATTTCTTGACCAATCAATGCCAAAATCTAATGATTTCCAGATTTTAATAGAATGAATGTATTTACCAAGTTTCAGGTGAATTGATAAAATTCCTTTCAAGTTATCATCCGGACAAGCTTCCCCATCGAAAAAAGACATTTTTGGTCATGTGACCTCTCTGATTGGTTGAAATGTCACTGCAGCATATTCAAAAAAATTCCCCAAAGGCTACTGCCTAAACCTGCCAAATTTGAAAAGAATCCGCCTAACGGTTACAGAGTTATAAGGAAAACAAAATGCGGAGCCGGTGGAGCCGGCGGAGCCGGCGGAGCCGGAAGCTCTCCCATACACAAACAAGCGTCCCTTGCGGGACGCTTAATTACGGAAAGCAAATCTTGGTCTTTACAGGTATAATGGCAGTTCTTTAAATCAGGCAGCTCTTTAGAACTGAAAATAGCTTCTGTCAACGTGTGAAAAATATTATGGTCATGTTATTCAAAGTCAGATTATCTCATGTAACAAATAGTACCTTCTTGATATAAAAATGTGTCTTCTTGTAATGAATTGGTTTATATTTCTGTAAACCCAGAAACCTGAGGAGTATCACAGTAAGTTGGCAGGCAATCTAATAGTTTATACTAATTTTTTGCCAAATATTACACCAAAAGCTATTCTTCCTGTGGTATCTTGCAATGATGACAACAATGTAATAGTATACCAGTCATAGAATCCAAACCCTTCTGAAAAATAGCTTGTGAGATTGTACATAAATAACATCACCTTTAGAATTTACCTTGAAAGGAATGGAATGTCTTGCTGTATCACATGTTGTCTACATTTGTGGTAACACAAATTGAAAATAGCATCAATATAGTGCCACAGCTGAAGATTTCAATGGTGATACAGAAAAACCTCTATTATACAGCACTCTATTATTGGAATATTTGATTTTATAAAAGTCTATTTACTCTCCCAAATTATTTAATTGATAAATTATAACAACCCCATTCTAGCTAAAGTTGACTGTGTACAACTAAAGCCCCTGTATATCAAATTCAGGTATAAAGTGAGAAAAGTTTGAGTTCCCAACATTGAACAACTGCATCTAAATACATGTATAGGTTCAGGTGGAAGTGTGGTTTAACTAGAATCAGTGGTATAATGTAGGTTCAAGCTATGCAGAGTCTACTGCATACAAACCTAATTTCATCCAAGACAAACCAGTTCCTTCAAAATTTGTGCATAAGACAGAGGTTTTTATGTATTAACATTCAGATCTGAAGGACTTATGAAATTGCACGGTAGTTATAACCTCATTGCTCTTCAATCAATGCCTTACTCAGTGTGTATGTGACCCATATATTGATGGTGTACAATGGATCAATCCACTCACCTGGGGCATCTTCACCAGACAGCGTACTCAGCGTGGTAGTTGTAGGAATACATCTGTTCTCACATTCCTCTCTACTTGTAAAGCGGTTGGGGTTGCCATCGCAACCTCCATAGTAGAACTGACCACAGCGGCGCAAATTGGTGTCAAAGTACCAGAAGATGGTATAGTCTGTGCATGAACCGGCATCCTTTGGAAAGGTACACAGATCTGAAAAAGATTTGGAAATAGTTTTTTTGTCATTACGACATTTTACTAGAACTGTTATTTTTTGTGGTAACTAGTGGCTTGTTAATCTTGATTTGTTTCAGGGATACACTGATGGAATATTTTCTATATCGGTACCCTGCCACTGCGAAACCTTCCCATTCCTGTATACCAAAATCATAACCTAATATAAACCCAGCTTAATAGGCCTGCTAAGAGAAATTGAAGTTAATGAAAATCCTAAAAATGTATGGGATTCCTCCAATGTATACCTTGTTTTAAACACAATAGAACCTCTATTATCTGACCTTTTTTAAATGAATATTCTATTTTATGAAGTGATTTCCACTCTAACAAAGTTGTAGTGTCCAACTCGTTATACTAAAATGCCTCTTCCATATTATGAGACTTCCTGTTATCCAAACAATGCACCACTCTTCCAACCTGTTCAGATAATAAGGGTTCTGCTGTAATTTAAATTTTCCCAAAATTATATGCGGTGACACCTGAGATACCAGTTAAAATGTTTTGTTACAGTATTTTAATTAATATATATCCTTGGAACCATAATTATTGCACCTGGTCTTCTACTATGATCTGAGCAATACTTTAGAAGGCTATGGTATATCAGTGATGATTCAGTTCAAGGTCAATTTTAATGGGTGTCTTTGATAATGCAACTATGCTTCTACATTACATAAGTGCACAGATTAGTTGAAAGACCTGTAAGACTACACTGCTGACAGGATAATTGGAGCAGTCTGGAGGAAAATTTGTGACAGTGGAATTGTAGTACCAGGTCATATCTAGACAATACAGCCATTCACTTGATTATGACTGAATGACTTACTTTACAACTAAACCACTCACTCAAACCCTTTTGGGGTCGACCTTTACTCCCATTCATGGACTTTTGTTATTGCTTTGCCAATGTGTTCTAGTATGCCTTAGAATTTGATATGTTTCAAGATTAAGTATTTTAATAATAATGATATGGTTTTCAAACTATACACCAGCCGAGAATCTTACCTCCAGTATACACAGGCTTCTCTTTCTTGGGGACACACGTCCTCTCACAGTTGGCTACATCCAGGAAACGGTTGGCATTTCCCTGACAGCCTCCATAGTAAAACTTGCGGCATTTCCCCTCATCCTTGTCAAAGTAGTATCTGATCTTTGACGCCTTGCAGTTCCCAATTTTGGCAGGAAGGGCACAGATCTCTGTAAACAAAAATAGGATCATACGTTTATTGCATTTTTTATTTTTTTATTTCACATTACAGCAAAACAATTATTCAACTTTCATATAAAAAAATTACCAGAAACGAATTTAACACAAAATAATTTTGTATTTTCAAAGATACTTCTATCCCTATCCATTACATTTATCTCATTTTAAGTGGATGGTAGATTCACAAACAGGTTACTGTAAGGACTCCTTTATGCTGCTTTCATTGCTATACATTTAAACAAATTAATACATTCAATCTTATTGAGAGTTCAAGCCTATATATTAGTGTTGTAACATTTGTTTGCTTCAATCAAATGAACTTTTTCTGACAAAATAGTACATGAACTCTAAATGTCATAATGAAATGCAATCCAAAACCATCTTAAACTGGTTGTAAATGAAGAGTTATTGCAATCAGTCAAACTACTTGCAGAATAGTCTATTTACCTGAACCTGGTCACACAATAATACGGTAACCATATAATCATGATACAGTAGACTTTGTAGAACTAGAACTATAAAAGTCTTGATTTGGATCCAATTTTGGCAAACTAATATTCTATTCCATTCTGGACTTTTATAACACTTCAAGTCTGCACAGAGGCAGACCCTGAAGGGTTTTTAGTCCATAGAAGGGTCATTAAGACTAATTGCCAAGGTACGAAACTTCGGTCGGAAGGCCTTGCCAAACAGTTATTATTTTATGATTTTTGACTGAGATAAAGCAATGGTTCCTTATAGTACAACCAAGACTTTAGAAGTCAATACTCCATCAATAATTTTGGGATACACAGATAGAGATGAATACTTGTCTGAGAATATTTTAACAATGTGTGCCATATATCACACTTTCAACTCCTTGGTTAAAGAAAAACCCTTATATAAAAAACAAGTATTCAATTCTTACTCAAAAGAATCTATCTTGAACATGAATATATTTCTAACATAACTTCCCTACAAGGCTCCTTAAGAAAAGGTGGAAGACGATAGGTTCTCTAATCTAAATGGTTATATCCTTGTCTTCACCATCATTTGAACTAATGATTCCCTTTACCCTTTATTTAATAAAGAATGACCTTTTTCATTTCTGAGATCGGTTTATTGTGAATGCATGATTTGTACTAATTATTAGAAACAAAGTTTGTTTTTTTCATTAATCAAGTATGTCTTTTAAGATTTAGTTTTTGTATGTCCTTGCACTTTTGTGTTTTGTTTGTACTTTTTTTTGTGGAATGGAAAAAATAGTGAAAAAAATTGAAAAAAAAAACCAAAACAAACCAAATGGCTTGAAGGCCTCTGCAAACAGGTATGATTTTTGTGTCTACTAATGCAGGCTACAACAGCTTTTTCCAGCAACTTGACTACTTACTCTCCACCGAACAGGTGTTTTTGCACTCGTCCTCTGTTTTAAACTTATTTTTGTTTCCATGACAGCCACTGTATGTGAACGGCAGACAGCGTCCCTTCTCAGTGTCGTAATACCAGCGGCTGATTTCATCCACACAAGGCCCACGCATACTGGGAAGTGCACACACATCTGTACAAAGAGAAAAAGGAAATTCACTGACATGAAGTGTACATAGATAATAGTAACACACATAAAGCCAGATGAAGTCATTGGTGTTAGAACAGTATATCTGCCACTGTGGCCTAGTGAGTAACATACTCGCCTAGGAACACAGAGGACGTGGGTTCAAACCTAGGTATAGGCAGATACATAGTGGTTTGGATGACCACTTAAAGTGGTGGTCCTCTGTCATTGAGTCTTATCCCCAGTGGAAGGCTATAGAACATCAAGGACGTTGACAAATGGTCATCCTTGAGCCTCTGTCTTTCAGTTAGGGGAAGGTCAGTCACTTGAGAGCTGGGGTTGTACTTGTGCAGCTGGATGGGTCATATAGCGGTTTGAGTTCTGTAGTACATGGAAATATTACGCTGAGTACAAATACATACCCATATTCAATCGCAACTAGACAGAAACACGCTGGAGACAGGACCTGTTAAAAGCTGTTGACCTGCTATGACTATAGATTATGATTTTCTCTTTCTCCCTTTGTGGCTCTAGCATCTTAGGGTCTACCATATGATGGAGATTAAGCACTATAAAAGTTGGCATTATGTTACCTTCAAACCACATACTCTGGCACCACTTATTAATCAACTGACATGTTTGATTTACGGGTATACTCTAGTCCCGTCTCCTTAATTATGAAAATACTGAATAGTCTGGAAATTCTGACTGAGAAATCCTTTTGTAAAGCAATGTTTTCTAAAATAAAAACTCCTCCTGAAATAAAGCAATATTTATAATGCATGAGGGAGAAACATTTAAATTATTTTTAATAGTATGAATATAGATTTTGTTAAAAAAAGTGAGAAGACATTTTTTTTGGAAATTTAAAGTTATACATAGGATTGTATCAAGACAATCTACAAATCATATCACTTGAACACAACATGAAATTGTCACCCTTGTATCATTAGAAATACCCAGAGTGACTAGTTCTGGCTCTCTTTGCACATGTGATCTGACACTAAAATCATGACTCGCCCACATGACTTCCAGAAACTCTCTGCATACATTTATCCTCACATTTCAGTTAAGACTATGTGACTCACTCAACCTGACTTTCTCTGGCTATCTCTGCAAATGACTTAACTTCACATTCTAGTCACATGACCTATAATGTGACTTAACCTGAGTTTATCTGATTCTCTTTTCACACAATTTGCACCACATTCCAATCATGTGACTTATTATGTGGCTTCATACAACCTTATCATGTGACTCACCCAGACTGAGTACCTCTGGCTCTTTTTGTACACACTTGTCTTCACATTCCAGCCTTGCATTGAAGCGGTTGGGGTTGCCTCCACATCCTGTGTAGACAAACTGCAAACACCTGTTGAGACGGTTGTCATAGAACCACATGGGATAGTAATCATAGCAATTACCAGGATCCTCCCTGTGGCCGCAAACGTCTGTAATGAAATATGTATTTAAACCAGTTAGGGCCTTGTAAATATTTAATTACAGTTAATACAGTGGTCACACAGTGACTAAATATAACTATTTATAATGAGTGCAGATAGGCACCATTATTCACCTAAATTAGATTGAGGAATACATAGTTTGGCCTGTACAATTACTGGGTAAATCCAGCAATAACTGAAGGCTTCTCCAGCACGTGGCATCCTGTATGGAAATAATATTGGCGAAATATACTTTATCAAACAAAGCACAAGAGATGAAATATCTGAATTAAATCATGCTTTTTAATTATATAAAACCACTGTTGAATTATGAATTTGATATTTGTCTTTACACGTTTACACCATCATACCCTCAGTCATAACCAACTTTGTCTTTTAGTATTTTCTTATCAAATGACCCATAGTCATGTACAATTTTATTTCCTGTGGAAACTTCTTATAAAGCACTACATGCTGTATATGTAATATGCTTGCATGAAGAGATTTGGTTGGATCATGATAATGTTTTAACCACTTGCCAGGCCACCACGACTGACCTTCACTGGACTGAGTAGTTGATGGTATGGATGGAATGGTTACTGGTGGTTCTACATCACTGCACTCCTTTTCACACAGATCTCTAGTAAGGAAGCGGTTGCTGTTGCCATGACAACCTCCGTAAACAAACTCTTCACACTGCATTACGCTGGTGTTGTAGAACCAGCGGGGGATGTTCTTAATGCATGGTCCAGTCTCAGGCTCAAGCTGGCATTTATCTGAAATATTGATCAAATGCAAGATCAAGTAACAAGAACAATTTTGAAATACTGCAGGAATACCAGTATCAAGGATTTTACCAGTGTTTGTATATAAAGATAAAAAGTTTAAGACGCCGTGTACAGATATTATTAAGGACTTCAATAATTCTGTTTGCATTAATCTTTAAAATGCCAAATGAGCGATAGGATCACATATTTCCAAATGTTAGGGATACGCATTATGAGAATGCAATCCACATCGGGTATATACGGGAAAAAATGACTTGATTCTAGTTACCAAAACTTTAGTATACACCAACTGGAAGTAAAATGTGGCTAATGTTAACAAAATCTATCATTTGTTAAAACTGAATATAAGTAAATTTAGCCTAATAAAAGGGCTTAACAGGAGTTCATTTACCTTAGAATGACATTAATTTATCAGGAAATACTAAAATATAGGAAGCTGGGGTGGGCATTATGTAGACAAGGGCATTTCAGAGTGATGAGATGGTACAGTACCAAGCTGACAAGTGATGATGTCATACAGTACGAAATCTGAAACTCATCATAGTAGGTGGGCTTACCCACTAAGGATAAGCCTTTGTTTTAATTAGAATCATAGAAAAATTATCATGAAATTTACGTTTGTGTATTTGTTTTTATACTATACATCTACTCTGTGTTTGAATTTTATCAAATTTTGCTTTTTGTTCTTCTATCTTAAATGGTCATTCCAAGTGGAGAATCTTCTGGTATGACACTGTGCCACTTCTTGACCAGACAAACTTACTGGTAATGGCAGGTTTCAGGAGGTGATGGCAGGTCTTATTACACTCCTCAATGCTGTCAAAGTTGTTGCCATTGCTGTCACAGCCACCATAGATAAACTCTTTACATGTGCTGGAGGCGGCGTCAAAGTAAAACTTGATCAAGTCCTTAGAACAAGAACCAGGAAAACTGGGCAGTGTACACACATCTGGCAAAAAATAGAGTGAGAAAAAAATGTCATGTTATTAACAATAAGAGTGCTGGAAATTTAAAATCCAGGAATCCCAGTGCAATTTTAGGATAAATGTTAAACTCTTGACTTTATGTATCATTTTATGCCGAGAAAATGCATTACTTCTCAGTCATTACAGCCTAGTTTATCCAAAAAAATTACATTACATATTTGAGATAGATCATAAGTTAAACACAAGACTTGTTGTAGAAATGATCCAATTCCTAAAAGATCTCAAAGTAAATCTTCCAATTGAATATAGGAATTTGTAAATGAACACTTGTTGTATCGATATTAAAGCCCAGGAACCTACACTTAACGACACTGAAATATCAATATATGTGTATTCCCATAAAAAACAGCCTACAATGTTCTACCTTGTTCTATAACGAGACTGAGTAAAGAAGATTCTATTCAACTATAACAGTATTTTGTAAACCCAAAATGTCTATGACTCAAATGCTGCAAAGTTAATATTTTTGGCCCAAACTTGCACATTGCTTTTTTTCTGTCTGTTTAAATGCAATTATTCCTGGTTTTCAGTAACCTACGCATCCACTTAAAACACTTTGTAAATGGTTCTTTCTTCACTGAATTAACCACAGCATTAAAGCAGTATAAGGGTTCTTCAACAATCTTATGTCACAAAGTGAGTGATAGTTCATTTACATCTACCATAATTTCTCTAATTAACACCAAGTGGCTATACATTTTTTTTTTTTAAATGGAGGGTTTATTGCAACAAAAACCACTGGTATTAAAACTATTTTAAAATCTTTAATTAGTTCTCTTCTCTCTTCAGTATTTTTATATTTACTTCCGGTTGGTGTAACAGGTAGCAAACATGGCTGACAAAATGAATGTCAGACACTTTACTATATGCTCTTAACTATGTATATCTCTGAATGGGATATTTCACTGATGAGTACTGTCTGTTTTAAATTTCTGATCATTTCTCACTGAAGATTGTTATCAAAATCTTTGACGGGGACATAATTAGAGAAGGCTTTTAACACACAAATTATGTAAACAGTATTTAAAAGTTTTTCTAAATGACTGTATTTATTTTTCAGATAAACTTGCCCACTGGTTCCAGAATGCCAAGTGTTTCCAAATCATCTGTCACAACCTGTAAACCTACAAACATATACAACTACTGGCAAGATTACTTCTTAGATTTTACTAGTGTGTACGATTCACTCACCCACTGGCTCGAAAGCACCACACGTATCCCTACAATCCTTCTCTGTCAGAAACTGATTGTCGTTTCCCCCACAGCCTCCATACACAAACTGCTGACAGTAACCCGACGTCCTGTTGTAATACCAGCGCTCATAGTAGTCATTACAGGGACCAGGCTCACCAGGTAGCTGGCAGATATCTATCCAGTAACAACATAGGTAAGAGTAACACACACACCGGTAAGTCCACTGCCACACCGGAGACATGACTCACATGGAAAGTGTGACAGACAACCACTCACAATATCATACACTGAAATCTCTTCAGACCAGGAGACAAAATATACATGCATTACAAGCAGGCCCTCTAAACCCTATCCAAGGGAGCTAATAACGAATCTCATTTTAATTGTATATCTTCTCTACATTTGTTGTTAGATTGAGATTTGGCAAACTTCAAAACTTGCTCATGTTAAGTTACCATCTCAAAAATTGCACAGTTCATGATTCCTATTAATCCAGAGCTGTCATACATAATAATTATGTTCATGTTTTTCTCTTGATCATATTACAGATTGCATTAATTATATCCAAAAGCACTCAGGACTTATCAAAGTGATTATGCTTTTATCAAAGGATATTTTAATTGTTGAATAACTGTATACACTCTGGGTTTAACCATCTATTTTTGTCATTTGGGTGTCTACAAATGATGTTGCATCCCCATTGTTTCAATACAACTCTGATCTAGGTCACATGATCATGAAATACAAGCAGGTCCGACATACACCATTTACAACTTTCCATTTAACACCCTGTACAACACAGGAGGCTCAATTATCACATATTCAAGTGCCCCACTTAAGCTTATTATATAGGCATATGTTTATAAAACATATATGTTTAGATCAAAGAGATGTAACTTTTGTCAACAGAATATTACAAAGAAAGTCTACACACAAGTAATGTAGCACTATCCTCCAAAGCACTTAACATCTGATATTAGAAGATAGGAAGCCTTGTCTTTGATCAGGAACTACAAACACAGAGCTTGTAATATGTGAATGGCGACACTTATCACAGTTTATCCACTACTTGATAACCAGAGAAACAAATATATCCTTCTTGAGGAGCTTTGTGACCGAAAGAAAAGTAGTCTAATCCATTTTTTTTGACAGAAATATTTTCTTTGTTTTTGGCTATAGTTTTTCACTCTAAAATATCTCTAATTCATACTTTGTATTATCCAAAACAAAGTCTTACTCTCCGAGACTGTTCGGATAATAAAAGTCTCTTTGCATAACTTCCTTCCAATTTTTAATTTTACAATATTCCCAATTAACAGGAAATAAGTGCACAGATGATCATCTTATTATAAATACATGTACATTTAATTTATTGACCTAATTAGACATAAAACTGACTTTGGTTAGTGATTCAAAATCTGTATTTTGTTCAGTGGCATTGAGGAATGTCATAACATTTTAAACCTAACATTAACAAACAGACTGTATGGTTGTATTGTCTCTCACATATTTCTCTCTTGTGCATCTATGTCTGGTATATAGCTTTACCAGCACCGGGTGTCCAAATAAGACAATTTTACTGTAACCTCAAGATTGAATGGGCAGTTTTTTGACAGTGTATCTGATAAAAAAATTGTCACAAAAAAAACAACAATACTTGCAGTACTCTAGACGCCTATATTTTACATAAATCAAATTCCTGGCTTCAAATTTTTGTGCCAGCTTGCAAATGTGTAGAAGCAATTATGCAGCTGTTTAAAATGCATAAAGGTATCAGACAATCTTGTGTAGGGAAGACTTGGGTGAAGTGTAACCTTTTTTAAATATGCACTAAATGCAACACTCTCTCAAATTCAAGAGTTGCAGATTTTTTTTCCATAAGCTGGGAGGAAAGGAAATACTGTCTACAAATCATTATTTCTGACATTCTTTAGTGACATTCTAAAACTCAGTTGTAAAACCAAAAGATTTTGTGTGCATCCCTGGATAGAACCTTTCTGTATACAGTAGTGACACATAAATACCAGAAGGGAATGATTTTCACATTATGTGGCACATGTTTTACAACTATCTTCTCAGGCCTCTCATTTATAGGGATGCAGCATATACTGGTACAATCAGTCTCCATTTCTATATGTACTGACACATTTGGGATCTTAGAAAATAAGGTTTTCAGACACATGATAAAAACTTGTTTTTATGAACATAGTGTATTTTGTGTACTTTGTTGGACAATCAATAAAGTAGCATTATTTTTTTTGGCCTAAAAAGGTTTTGTATATCATCCATTCAATATGCAAATGTGCTTAATATACTATTAATGTTACAGCTTGTATAAACAGGTAGGTTAATACAATACAACTGAATTAATGCCGTCAACACAATCAACATGAATGCCAATAAAATTATTTGCACTACAATAGCTGTTGTACACACAGATATTAGCTTTTTCGGTGTCGAATGATACATTTTGGGGAAAACCTTGATCAAAATATCAGTATTTTTTTCATAATGTAGCTAACAAAGCAACATATGAATGAACAAACACAAATGAAGAGAATCCCTTTTGCCCTTGATAAAGTTAATTATAGGGTAGCTAGTCCCACCACAGATACATTATGTTTAATTTTTCCTTGAAATACACCCTGGACGTTTATAACTTAAATTTCCCAATGGACAGAGTGTGAAGTTGAATGATACAAATCATGCTAAAAATTGCATTAAAGGTGTTTAGCATGGGATGTTTATTTAATCAGATATTCATTGTATTCCCTGAGTGATATTTCTAAAGTTTATGGCATTTAACCTCATCATCCTCACATCAGCTACAACGCACACAACAGCAAAATACAAAGTTTAAATCTATAATGTAGATTTTCAAGAAAATAGAAATATACTTCAACAAGTTTCACAATTCTCCTTCACAATATGGTTAAGTTCACAGGATAAGACACTCTACTAATCAGAATCTGTATTCAATAATATTATTATTCTTAGGATTCTTATTATTATTTTTGAATTTTGCTGAGAAAACAACCATTCCCTGAGAATTCTTGGAATAAGAAACATTTTTTAAAAGTAGGAATTGTTTTTTGATTTATAAGAATTTTAAAGGTTATAATTATTTGAGATTCTTCTTTATGAATACCAAGCTGGATATTTATTTCAACTTAAAATGAGAATTCTGCTACACACTGTTCTCTTTGACAGGATCTCAGTGTATTGACTTACCGACAACTTTCTTTGCAAGGAGTTCATCACATGACTTCTCACACTCAGCCTTGCTGCCAAACTTGTTGTGGTTACCCCCACAGCCTCCGTATGTAAACTCTTCACAAAGCTTGCTCTCAGTGTTGAAGTACCATCTGCGGAAGTCTGCCCTACAAGGGCCGGTTTCTTTGGGCATTTGGCAGACTGAAAATATTACACAAGAAATATTGAGGCAATTTCAGTTATAATTTTTTTTTGTGGGTCGGGATTGTGGGGGTGGGGTGGGGGTGGGGGGTACAAGATTAACTATTAACCAAAAAGATAAGTTGTGGCCACCTAAAGATAAGTTCTACCTGACTTATGGTCAAAAAGATTGCTTGTCAGTACTTGGGGCAGAAATGCTCACTCCTAAAGGCAATTAAACATCTTTAATATTTTGAATATGCATTTATAATGGCTGGAATTAGGCTCCCAATCTTCATGACTCAAAAGATAAGTTGTATGACCAGTAATAATACTTCAGGACTAGGAGACAAACTCGCCACAGTGGAATAGGAGTATGGCACTAGCTTTACTTACACAAAACTCACGCTGTGTAATTTTCTAGTAGTTTACTTGTAAAGGAATGTTCAATTTACTAAAATAATATTCTATACAAGTGTTGGACTATACGCATGGGCCAAGATAGTTAGGACACCCACATAAAGGCAGTGTAAACTATGATCAATGACATAACAAGTTTGAATTTGATTGGACAAAGCATTTTCGAGTTACAGTCCAGAAACGGAAATGTTGATGGACAGACAAACGGACAAAAAACGGACAAACGAATGGACGGAATTACACCAATTTCGAAAGGAACCTAGCTATGATGGTAATCTATCTCCCTGTCAAGTTTAATTCGATTGGACAAAGCATTTTCGTGTTAGAGTCTGGAAACGAAAATATTGATGGACAGACAGTTGGACAAAAACGGACAAACAAACAGACGGAATTACACCAATTTCGAAAGGAACCTAGCTATAATGATGATCTATCTCCCTGTCAAGTTTGAAATCGATTGGACAAAGCGTTTTCAAGTTAGAATCCGGAAACGAAAATGTGGACGGACGGACATCGGACACATCAATCTAATAGGCGGGCTGGTTACACGTAACCCGCCTAGATAACTGTAACTGTGAAATTCTACTCACTGCTGGTTGCTGTTGCAATACACCTCTGTTCACAATGTTCTTTGGATTCAAAGCGGTTGTCATTGCCTCTGCACCCACCATATGTAAAGTCTTTGCACTCGTTGGAGGATTTGTCAAAGAACCATCGCCTAAAGTATCCACGGCAAGGACCTGTGTTAAACGGCTGACTGCACACATCTGAAAAAAATATTTTGTGACACAAAATTTTAAAAAGATCAAATCACACCAATCAGTTAAAAGTAGGGCTGTGACGGGTGCTGAAAAACGGCATCGAGTACTCGCCCTCTGACAACCGGCCTGAATTCGAGTAACCGCGATTTAGAACATACCATGAGAAGTCTTCTGTAAACAAATAGTTGGTTCCGGAAACGAAACTTTTGAAGAAAAACGTCTTCTATTTGACCATATATTATAGAATATGGAGTAAATTGTATGTTTTCAAGTGAAAATAACAACTTTAATTGATATTATGTGACGGAAATGCTGAAATGTAGCATATTTTACACAAGCGTTTGATTACGTGGGCGATAATACAATACCTCGCGAGTAACCGAGTTTTTAAAATGGACTCGAGTACAAGCCATGACCGCCTCGTACACTGAGGCTCGAGTACTCGTTCGCAGCCCTAGTTAAAAGGGTGGAGAAAAGGAGTCTATACTAGTTTGTGAAGTGTCTGAATAAGCCAAGAACTGCCAATGTTTGCAACTTTAGTTTGTAGTCTAGATTTTGAACTCACATACTCAGAGGGAGATTTATTTTGTTTTGGATTTAACAATCAACACATTGTGCGATCATATCATGCCAGGAAAATGTAAGGGTGGGGGATATGCATATGTGCAACTTGGTCAAATTTCTCCATGGTAACAAATGGGTATTTGGTAACCCACTGGTAAGCAGTAACCAACTTTACCACTTAAGTTAGGGGCTAAAGCCCAAAGTTTGTAGCAGGGCTGAGAACGGTTACTCGAGCCTCAATAGACGAGTCGGTCTGTGGTTGGATTCGAGTCCATTTTAACTACTCAATCACTCCCAATGTATTGTATTATCACCCGCAAAATGAAACGCTAACTTTGTTTAAAATAGAAGACGTTTTCCTTCCAAAGATTTGTTACCATGTATTTTCTGAAGACTTCTAATGGCATATACTGAATCTCGCGATTACTCGAATTTGGGTCGGTTCTCAGAGTGCGGGTACTCAGGGCTGTTTTTAGCACCCGTCCCAGTCCTAGTAAATAGACCAAAGGGCATTCAACATCATTTATTCTTCTGTCAAATTTGAGTCTAAAGTAAATCATTTAACATATGCACTGCTATTGATACAAGGGCTTAGAGAATATTTCATTGTAAAACATGCAATACTTCAGCTGTCAGATGGTTTTCTATTTTTTTTTCCATCCCTGTAGATAGGACCTATAAATATGTCCAAATTAGAATTTAACATAATTTTTGAGAATTCCCCTTTGAGATTATAAACCACAACCTTTGAGGAGGAAAGTGTGCTATCCACAACAGAACTCAGCTGCTTCACACCCTCAAGGTGATTACAAAGGGGGTCATTAACTCTGAAATATTGTACCACTTCCATATGGTGTCTTGCTTTTCCTTTTTGTTAGGGACACATGTTGAATATTTCCAAGACTATTACTTTGAACATAATGTGGTGTTCCACCACACGACTAAGTCTCCCGATTAAGGGTTTTTTGGAGTCGGTTTCAAAAATTTGCTTAGTCCCAGGCGTTCTGTATGGGTCGGTAGTTGTCGGTTGGGGCCATGAGAAAAATCAAACTGAGGCGTCCTGGGACCCAGTCGGTATGTCTACGACAAGATCGTGCTTCAAACCGACCAGAAAAATGGCTTAATCGGTTCTTAGTCGCCAGACTGTCTGGGGCCTCCTCAGGCTTCCTGAGGCCAATCTGAACTTAATCCCAGACTTTGATACCGATTTAGTTTTCCCGCCCATTTTACTTTTTCTTTCACAGACTGTCCACAATTAAGGGTCGCCGACAGGATCGGGGCTTAGTCCTTTGGTGGAACAGGGGCATTACAAACATGAATCTCATAATTTTCCAATGAATTGGTGTTTACAAAGTCACATAAGATTAACAATAATATTAAAAGAGTCAAATTTATGCTTGGTATGTACTTCTTTTGAAAGTGTTATTGTATGTATAAAAGATTCACCAGGTCTCTGAGGAATCACACATCTATTTTCACAGTCTGTCAAATTCTTGAAATTGTTGCCGTTACCACGGCAACCACCGTAAGCAAACTCCTCACAACTGGCTGTTTCTGGGTTGTAATAGAATCTTGTTTCTGTGTTACTGCAGCGGCCACTGGACTTGGGCAGGTAACACACATCTGTCAGAACAAAATGAGACAGTATAATGGAAAAAGCAAGAAAAAGATGGCAAAGCATGCAGGTAATCTATCTTTAAAGTATGAAAATTTGGTTTTGAATATTGTGCCTAAAAACAAATAAATGTTGACGATGAAGCAAAATGATGTTTTCTCGAGTCAATATAGCTTTATATCACAAATTGGACTTAAAAATACATCTGGAAGTAAAATTTCTACAAACTGGAGGAATATTGGTTAATTTTGCACAAACAATGTTTTAAACCAATGGTTAGCTTAACTTTTGTAAATCATATAAATCCATTTAATTTCGAGACACATGGTGACTGTCATGTAATTTTCAACCTCATCAAGGGATATCTTTTCAAAGGAACAGATAAACAATTCTACTTTAAAATGATAAATTCCATGTAAAAGGTAAGTTTTAATACAGAAAGTCTCACAGCTATTCTACTTAAGGGAATTCAAATTGATAAAGAGTTCTATCAGAGTTAGACTCTTAAGGGTTAGATTTGAGCATTTAGTTATTACTGACCTATAGGGTCATCCACTGGGTTGATACAGGTGTGGTTACACTCCTGCTTGTAGCTGTACCTGTTCTCATTACCACCGCAACCACTGAACCAGAAGCGTGCGCAGTCACCCACATTCACGTCATAGTACCACTTCACTGTGAAGTTACTGCATGGACCTCGCTCCTTCTTCATCCCGCAGATACCTACAGGTTTATAATAACGATCAGTAAAGGGGCTTCTCACTACCTAGTACTGTTTTCTTTAATTTTTTATTTTTGTGCTTACTGAAAATTGCTATCAAAATGTAAAGGAGGCCATAATTAGAAAGGGGGTATTTATTGCAGAAATTACTGGGTATATACTTCCTAACCACTAGGCCACCAAGTATCTTCTCAAAGAGGGGGAAAACCCATGCTGAAATTGGCCCTTCATTATCATAGAGTAAAGTCAAAGTTGGTGTTTTACTTCCCGTTCAACAGTCAAGGTCATATTGGGACAGGTTCTCGGCATTGTCACTTGTGGGACTCAAACCCACAAAGGTGACAGCCTATGATTAGATGTCAAACTTGCTAACCACTAGCTCACCGAGGACCTTTAGGGGACTTTCAATACTTTCACTCAACCTAAATGTAACTAACAGTAGTTCTACTTTAGAAGAATGCTTCTGTAATTTAGTCAAGTAAAGGGTTAATTTATGGATGATTCAGTGTTGACTGATATAGCTTACTGAATTTAAACATAGATGCCATAAGTACTAATTTGAATATCATTTCTAATACCTCAAGTGGTAGTATTTTATAACTACTTCACAACTGTACATCAATATTCATATGTTGGAAGATTTATTCAACGATGCATGAGGAATTTGAGTACTAGAGTCTTGTCTTGCAGTCTTGTCTTAAAGTTATCTTTCTTAAATATCTTCTGTATTTTTGGGCTGAATAAGGCATCAATGACTCAATGACTGTGATATGACACATTTAACAGCATGAAAGGACAAATTAATATTGGTTATGTTGCAGTGTCAAGTTGCAGTTCAGTATCAATGTTAAAATTGCATTTCAATCCCTACACAAACGGAGACTATACCTCCTTTCTTGAGCCTGCTAGGACAACCAGCATCCTTGGGACCCTGAGCAACTGTCTCCCCATCAGGACAGCAGCCAAAGGGAGCATCAGTGCAGGTGTGTTTGTACTCGTCTCTGTCTGGACAACCCTCAAATCCAGGGCCTGTGGCAATACTGACTCCGTCACGACAACAGCCAAAGGTTGTGAGGTCACAGCTGTGTGGTTTTTCAGTCACACCTGGGCAGCCTTCAAACTGGTCTCCTAAAAATAACCAAACTTGACCGATGTTTATTTCCTCTGCCAAGTAGGTATTAAATTCATGACCATTTGTCTGTCTGTTAGGATTTCGCAAATACTACTGGTAGGATCTTCATGAAAATATGAGAAGATAGGTCTTGGTCACACTTAGATCTCATAAAATTTTGAGAGTCATGTGGATCACCACCTGGATGCAAAAAATATCAAAAGGTCCAGATTTTCCCATTTACTAATTATTGAGCCATTTTTATAAAATCATACATGCCTTGGGGGAGGTAGGTGCTAATTTTGTACACCACCTCAAGTAACAAATTTCACATATAGTTGCAAATTTAATTGTCCTTTCTCTTACTTAAACATAATCTTAATTGTGTGATTTTATTCATTTGGGTTAACATTACTTTCAAAACTAGGTACAAGTCTGTTAAAAATGGATAGCTTTAATTGGGCAGAGGAAAGTGGTTACTTACTAGTTGATCAATATTCTGCAAAATGAAAAACACAGTGGCAACAGCTAGTATAACCAACTGAATTTCCTTTGTACTATAATGTTTAACTGTAATGTCTGGAACTGAAACAAAACTGTGTGACACTGAATCAACTGTAAGAAAAAAATATCCCAACAAATTTGCAAATTTAATAGGTAAATTAAATTTTTATAAGTTAATACCCTATCCAATGGACAATAGCTTATCCGGTCGGCGCGGACCGGCCCGCCAAACGTCAGAAAAAGACGTCCTGTGTCTCCACCGGCTAGGCCGGCCCAGTGGTGTGCACTCGCCAGATGGCGTGTAGTACTTCCTTCCTGTCTAGACAGAGTGACGTCATAGCATCTTTTTCGTTGTCTAAACATATATAGACCCCTAGTAAGGTGATAGCGGGGTCAGGTGGGAGGGTCTTGTGTGTCCATTGGATAGGGTATTAACTTATAAAAATTTAATTTACCTATTAAATTTGCAATTTTATTGCGTTAATACATCCTATCCAATGGACAATAGCTGAATAACTACCGCTTGGATGGCGGGTGCGTTACTAGGGACTAAAGAAGTTGAACTCATGTTAGAAATAATGACCATTTCTTCTTTCCTTACAGCCCGGGTAGACCTTGAAGTCAGATACCCTTAAGGTTGTGGTCGAGTATCATCATCCGGTTATCCGGAAGGAACCGTCAGAGTCGACCTTGCGCCCCCCCCCCCCCCCCCCCTTTTTAACAGACCTGCTCTGAGGTAGGGGAAGAGAGGGATGAGTTCAGTCCCATAAAATCACCTCTCCCGAAGGAAGTACGGGAGAGATTTTTTTTTTTTTTTTTTTTTTTGTTGCTTAACTATATGTGCAATATATACAGATACATCCACTTATTTACAAAGGCACAGATCTCCTCTAAGTCCTCGGCTGCTGGTGGATCTGCTGAGCAGCCACAACAGGGCCAAGATGGTATAGCTCTGAATCGGCCCAAGCCACATCCTTCAGGTAAAATTGAGTGAAGGTGTTATGAGACTTCCAGTGGCAGGCTGATAAGATCTGTTCCAAGGAAACTCCCGACTGGAAGGCCTTGGAAGCAGCAAAGGCCCTGACATCATGAGCTTTAACTTGATGTAGGGTGTGGGCCTGTTGATCAGAGAGCTCATAGCATAGGATCACAGTCTGTTTGATCCATGAGGAGATAGTGGCAGGAGAGATGTCCTTGTCGAAGCCTTTCTTGAAGGAGACAAAGACTAATTCCTTGTGCTGCCTGAGGTCTGAAGTCCTGTCCAAATAGTAGCGCAAGGCTCTGACTAGACAAAGGGATCTGTCAGCTTTGAGGGACTTATCCAGAGTAGGGGCCAGGGCTGGTATGACCACTGGGGCTACACTCTCTGGACCCTCCTTGGCCAGCTGATTCTTGGAGAGAAAGCTGGGAGATGGAAACAGGGATACCTTAGACCAATCGGCTTGGTGTCTGATGTTCCTGTTTTGCCATGCATGGATCTCACTCCTTCTTTTACCAGAGCCCAGGGCCAAAAGGAAGACAGTTTTGAAGGTCAGATGCTTCAGTGATGCCTCCTTAAGAGGTTCGAAAGGAGCCTTTGTCAGCTGGTGTAGTACCAGGGAAAGGTTCCAGGAGGGTACTCCCCTCCGCCCCTTGGGTCTATCTCTGTGGAAACTTTCCAAGAGACGAGTGAGATTATCATCTTTGCTGATATTGACTGTTGTAGTTTATCAGCAATGGCAGATCTGTATCCATCAATGGTGCTGGGCTGCAACTTCTTGTCCTCAAAGAGGTACATTAGGAAATCAGCCACCGACTTTACAGGTGGTGACCTGAAGTCCACCTGATTAGTGATGCACCACTTTGTAAAGATGGTCCACTTTGCCTCATAGACCGATCTAGTCGACTTTCTTTGAGGAGCCTCAATTCTTGCTGCCACTGCCTCAGAGAAGCCCTGTTCCTTGATTTTTGTGGCTCTAGGAGCCAGGCATGGAGGTTCAGAGTTGTCAGATTTCTGTGAGGGATCTGATTGAAGGGCTGTGTCAGCAAATTTGGCAGGTTGGGCAGGCAGAGAGGGACCTGACTGGACATGGTCACCAGGTCCCAAAACCAAGGCATGTTTGGCCACCCCGGGGCAATCAGGATGAGTCTCTTGCAAGGGGAGTCCAGAAGCTTCTCCACTACTTTGCCCAATATGGCGGTCGGTGGGAAGGCGTATGCATCCAGATCCCCCCATGGCAGAGTAAGTGCATCCACTGCTATAGCCAGGGAGTCCGGTACTGGAGAGACAAACTGAGGTAACTTGTGGTTGAACCTCGTGGCAAACAGATCCACTTGAGGCCGGTGCCATTGGTTGCATACCTGTTGGAAAATCTCCGGGAGGAGAGACCACTCTGTTTGAATGGTCTGACCTAGTCTGGATAGTTTGTCGGCTATCACATTCAAACGGCCTGGGATGTGTCGGGCTTTTAGAGTTACTTGTCGCTGGGAACACCAGGTCAAGATTCTCCAAAGTAGGGCACAAAGCGGGCCCGACCTCATCCCTCCTTCCTTGTTTATGTAAGCGACCACTGTAGTATTGTCGGTTGCTATCAGAACTATCTTGTCTACGCAGAGATTTTGGAACTCTTTTAAGGCCAGAAACACAGCCTTGAGTTCCAGATAGTTTATGTGCAGCTTGCTTTCCGGCACCGACCAGGACCCTCTTGCAGTGAATTCGTTTACGTGAGCACCCCACCCTTCTTTTGATGCGTCTGTAAAAATTTGCAGAGCATGTCTTACTGGGTGTAATGGTTGACCTTGAAGCACATTGTCTTCGTCTAGCCACCATTGTAAGTGAGGATGTAGGGCCCGCGGTAGAGGAATAATCTTCTCTAGAGATTCTGGTGTCCTCCAGTTGTTTTTGAGATGCCACTGTATGGGTCTCATGTGTAGTCGGCCGAGGTGAACCTGTTTTTCTGTGGCTGTTAGCAGACCTATCAGGGACATGAACTGCCGGACCGGACAGGCCGGTAGCAGCAAGAGTGCGTGTATCTTGTCCTGAAGGCTTTTCCACCGGTCCGGAGTCGGTCTGACCCGGCCGGAACGGAGGTCGAACTGGTAACCTACGAAGTCGAAGACCTGTTTGGGTTCCAGTTCTGATTTCTCCAGATTTACCAGCCAACCTAAGGTCTGGCACATCTTCACCAGGATTTGGGTATGTCGGAGACAAATTTGCTGGGATCTGGCTCTCACCAACCAGTCGTCTAGGTATTGGTGGATCCTTATACCCCTTTGCATGGCCATCAGTTTGACTTCCTTCACTAACACAGTGAACTCCATGGGCGCTGTGGACAGACCAAAGGGCAGTGCCCTGAACTGATAAGTCCGGCCCTGAACATGAAATCTTAGATATTTCCTGGATTGTTCCTGTATTGGTATGTGGAAGTAGACGTCCTTGAAATCTACTGAGGTAACCCATTCTCCTTGCTGGAGGGATGTTCGGATGGTTTCCGGCGTTTCCATTTTGAATGTCTCCACCTTGAGGAAGAGATTTAAGTTGCTTAGGTCCAGGATTGGCCGCCATTTGTTGTTGGGTTTGGGGACTAGAAAGAGTCGGTTGAAAAACCCTAGAGACTTTTGATTTCGAACCCTTTCCACTGCGTTTTTGTCTATAAGCTGATGTAATGCCTCCAGCAGGTAGCTGTTCCTGTGGGGATTGACATAACGGCTTATGACTGAAGGAGACCGTGTGAGTTGGGGGCGGATCCGAAAGGGAAGGGTGTACCCCTCTTTCAGGATTTGAACTATTTTCGGACCGGCCCCCAGATCCAGCCAAGTTTTCCAAAAGATTTGTAGCCTGGCCCCTACAGGTTGATCGTTTACAACATTTTGGGCAGTTTTTACTGGTTGGACACAAGACAATTGAGTGACACAAGAAACAGGTTTCACATATTTTAATTTGTGACACACTTTTGATTGACACTCTGCCCACCCGGGACTTAACTCTCTCTTTTGGGAGTGCCCGGGTGCAGAAGGTACATCCATTACAACATGATAATTTACAGAGTCTAATGTCTTTTCTTGTGCTAGAGTCTTGCTCCCGGCCAGCAGTCCCTCCTGTAAACTGTTTACAAAGTAATTGTCATTTATAGGACTGCTGGCCCTTGGCTGGTCGCGAGGAGTAGTAAGAGGCCTTGCCCTTATGCTTCTTGCCCTGACCCTTGTTGCCAATGTTCTTCCATGCAGGACGGTCTGGTTTCCTGTAGTCCGAACGCTTTTCTGGCCGTTCGTATGGGTGGAAGCGACCTTTCTTTCCTGACTGGCCTTGGGTTTTACTCTCAAAATTGGCAATGTCTTGCTCGGCCTGTTTCAATGCAGCATCTGGGAACAGGGTTGAGATATGGAGAGGTCCAGTCCGTAAGGCACCCAGTGTGTCTGGCTTTATACCCATTTTAAGATGAGAGAGGTAGGCATCTCTTCTGATGAGTGTCATATTGGCCACCGTCACAAATACAAAATCTGACAAATGTTCAAGGGTTTTCGCCATGGACTGTGTTATGCTAGAATTAAAGTTCATGAGAAACTGTAATTCGTCGGCAGCATGAGAAAGCTTCCCTGAGGATTTCCCCTTGGTTAGTTCGGCTTTGATAGCTTTGAGTTCGGACTGCATGTTGTCCTGTACCCTGTATAGACACCGGTTGAAGCCAGCCGCTTGGTTGCAAATAATAGAGGCTTCGCGGGCTGACTTCTCCCACTTTCGTAAATTGTCCTGGGAGATCTGGCGTGAAGCAGGTGGGGTTGATGCAATGCCAGCTGCCTTTGCGATGCGACTATAAGAGCTATTAACTTTGGATGCGTCAGTGCTCCAAGTCTGAACAGTTTTCCCCGTTTCCTGATCACTCTTCTGTGGATTAGGAACAAAGTTATACCACTTGGCCTGGGACTTTGGGGGTCGGACAAACTGGTCCTTGAGGAGACCTCCAGCCTCCGAACTACGTGATGGGTATCCCTCTGTAAGTGTGAGGTTGAGCTTCCCCATCTTGTTGCATAGCCACTCATCCGTGGGCATTGTGACCGAAACCTTTCCTGTCGGCTGGGCTTTAGGGCCAGCAAACAGATTATCCTCCGACTTGGAAGCGGCAGTGTCAATTTCTGGGATGTGGTTCCACCCCATGAACGATCTGATCCCACTCATCGTTTCTCTGTAATTCTGTTCCTCTGAGAGGGTCAGATCTGGGTCATTAACAGAGGCTTCGTGATCCTGGTCAGAGAGCTCTCCCTCTTCAACAAAAATGTCCACAGGCGGACGGTCAGACAGGTCAGAGTCGGTATCTGTGGAAGACACACTGGTTTTCCTTGCCGGTGCTGAAGATGCTCTGCTGGGTACCTGTTGTGACAATGGGGAGTCGGTACCAGCCACATCTGAATGCCGGTCTGTGGGCACCCTTGCCCTTGACGATTTGCTGGTCGACTTGGATACAGTCTGACAAACACCAGGCAAATCTGAAGATAGCTGAGGGGCAGCTGAAGGTTGTGGTTGGTCGGTATCCGGTCTCTGAGAGACGAGGTCGGTAGCCGACAACTCTGTATCTTGAGGTCTGATAAAAGGTTTGGATGATATAGCCGAACCTGAAGGAGGTGAGTGTGCTGGGGTGACTTTCACTGTAGCAAAGGTCGGTTCTCTATCCAAGGATTTGGCTAACAAAAGCGCCTCTAGTCTGTTAAACCGATCAGACCATTTCTGGTCTAACTCATCGATCCTTGTGTCCGGTGAGGATCTGTGAGTCTTGGAAAGCGACTTAGAGGCTTTGTCAGAAGCCGGCTTGGAATCTTTTGAAGAATGAGCTTTAGTCTTTTCAGAAGGATTAGGTTTCCTCTCTTCTCAGAACTGGCACCCGGGGACTGCAAAATCCCCTGGTCGTCCACAGCTCCCACTACTGTCACAGAGGACAGGTCTATGAGAGAGGAACTGGTAGAGTCCTGTTTAGGCGTATCCGCAGATTTCTTAAGGTCTCTTTTCTCCTTCTTTAGTCTGTAAGACGGAGTGGACAACTGTAAACGTTGTTCCTCAGACAAAATGTTACAAGAGTTACAGTCCTTCTTGGCAACGCACGGATCTGACCCCTTACCCTTTTCTCTGCAACGTGCGCAGAAACAATGGCTGTCGAAGCTAGCCATGATGTGGCCACAACTTCCATGCTTCTGTGAAGGGGAAGACATGACGATCCGTAACCAAAAACCAAGTCAAAATGATCTATACACACTCTTGAACACAATAATAAAAAATAAAAGCACACTCTGAAGAATAACTTGAATAAATCTCAAAATATATTTCAACTCAGAAATTTCGTGTACACAACACATGCGCCAAACGAAAAAGATGCTATGACGTCACTCTGTCTAGACAGGAAGGAAGTACTACACGCCATCTGGCGAGTGCACACCACTGGGCCGGCCTAGCCGGTGGAGACACAGGACGTCTTTTTCTGACGTTTGGCGGGCCGGTCCGCGCCGACCGGATAAGCTATTGTCCATTGGATAGGATGTATTAACGCAATAAAATCCCAAATGTTTAATAAAATACAAATTTTATGCTTGTTTCTAGTAAAATTCAAACCTTCACAATTACTCTTGTACTTAAATTATCCCAGAAGACAGGAATCTGAGAAAAATCCTGAGATATATAATCAGATAATACTACCTCCAATTTCTGCTTTTGTGATTCTAAGACACATTAAAAAGGCAACTTGGTATTCCCATTGAAATAGCCTTGAACAAGTATGAGCATCTGCCATCACTGACAAAAAATTTCCTAAATCATCAAAAATTGAGAGAACTATAACCATCCCTCACCTTTGGCAAAAGTTTTGTTGTCTGGACAACACCCATAGAGAGAGGTTGCACAAGTGACCACTTCCACATTAACACAGCCCTCATAGTTCTCCCCTAAAGCAGGCTCGTCACTCTCTGGACAACAGCCATAGCGGGTGCCAGCACAGCCTCCAATAATTGGCGGCTCTGGGCAGCCCTGGAAGTTTGGACCCTGGGCAAAGGACACCAGGTCAGGACAACACCCGTAGTAAGACTCGTCACAGCCAGGAAGCTGAGAGAAAAAAAAGGGTGGTTGGAAAAAAAAATTATAGAATGTTTTATAGTACATATCAGAGAAAAATAAATTCATTATAGTTTAAATATCATTTCAGGTTTTACAAATTGTTGTCTTTGCCTTATATCTGAAAAGATTTTCACAGTACAGCAGAACCTCTATTATCTCACCCCCTTGGATAATTGAAAAGGTCGAATAATACAAACCCTAAAATAACAGGTTTAAATGGAGTTGGGGGTGTGGGATGAGATTGGATTCATAAAAAATAGGACAACGGATTGTCTGATAATAGCGGTTCTACCGTACTTTACATACTTTCAACTTGGAGGACTATGAACCTGTAAAAAAAACCAGCACACATTTTTTTACACACTACAAAGATCCCTATTTTCTCTGTCTCGAGTTTGCCTCCAGATCGCTCTGATGTTTCATTATGTTTACACTCGTGAAGGTCTCGCGTGTAGCAACATTTTCAATGGCCAGCCATTAAATATCCTATACAGATTTCATCATTTCTACTACAACAAAGTGGAAGGAGGATTACAATCTGTTTATACCAACAACAGAATTCTATTTAATTAAGCCTGAGTTTTATATTTAAAGAAAGCCTAAGAAATTCCCTAGTACCTCCACTTCTGTGCTGTTACAACCTTCCTCATTGGGTCCTAGAGCAGGCGTCTTGTCATCCGCACAACAACCAAAGTTAGAAGTGGTGCAGTCACTTCCTGGTTTGATGACCACTCCTTCACAACCAGCAAGCTCAGGACCAGTAGCAGCTGTCCCATCAGGACAACAGCCGAACAAAGAATTGTCACAGTTTTCAGGGGGGACGTGGCAACCCTCTGATCCTAAGAAGCATTGTAACAAAACAGGCAAAGTTTAGTCAATAGGTACAACAGACATATAAAGAGTTATCATAGCTTTCAGGCTTTATATGACAACCTTCTGAGCCTGGAAATAATGGCACAAAACTTCCAAAGTGCTGTCAGTAGGTAACAGATATACAAAGAATTGTCACAAGCTTCTAAGGAAGATGTGACAAACTTCTGAACCTGTAAATAATGCAACAGGAAGACTGTAGTCAATAGGTAGACAAGAAGTTGTCACGTCTTTCAGGAAGGATGTGGCAACAATCACATGAACCTAAAAACAATGTGTAGGCAGTAGGCAGAACAGAGTTGTCACAATTTCAGGGATGTTGAAACATTATTTTCAGTACCTTATTTGTACATTATAAGTTCTATTGAAATACTTTTCATTTGAAATTTTCCAATGCAAATACTTTATGAAAGTATTATAAGTGGCTGAAAATGCAAAAACATTTGCCCTTGTGTCAAATTAGAAGACAACTTAGTTTCACAATAACTATGTGGAGAAGATTAGGCTAAATGTAGTGAAGATGAATAAATGAATGATTATGTTATAATACTTTTCACAGAAAGCTCACAAATTACTTGTCTATGCTACATCATTTTAAAAGACTGCATAACTTCATAGGTCTCTCTGATAATAAAATTATCTGAAGAGAGATTTTTACCTGGTTCACATTCTTCTCCAGAACCTTCCAAATCTCCACATCCTTCCTCATCATCTCCTGAAGATACAGTGTAAAACATAGGTATAATCAAACCCTTATCCAGTATTCTGCATTGTTATTCAGTTAAAGCAGGTATAGAAAATCAAATTAAACAGATTTAAATGGAATAGATCATTTTTCCATCAAACAATTGATAAAAATTAGGCATTTTGATTAATTTCAGTTATTATGAAATATATTCTATTTCCTTACAAAAGTTCTTTGTTGGAGCCATCAAACACATTGGCCGGTGCAAACATATGAATTTAAGGTTATATGACAACCATATCAAGTCAGAGAGTATATTTGTTATCAATTTTAATAGCCTATATGGGTCCAAGACCAAAGTGTTAACGTGTAGTTGTGGTTAGAAAGATATGTCTCCAGAAAACATGCTTTTATAGCCCAGACATATCCAATCATCTGTTAGTGCTACTTATCCTTTTGTAACAGTAACTCAATACCTCCTTATATTCCACATTGGCAACAAAATAACTCAAAAGGGAATTCTAACATTTTAAGAGATTGAAATTTGTTGGGTAAAATTTATTGGTTAGGATATAATGAGAAATCTTTCTTTAATTGATGGTAAAGAATACACTGACATTGCTTATCAGAAATTATTTTAGATCAATACTATTTTTATTGCACAAAAATTTTATAAAATTACATTTTCATGATCTATAAAGTGTCTTTCACACACAAGTCTACATATTACATATACTTAGTTGAAGGCCTAGATGAAACATCTTCTTTATTTCTGCTTAAAATTTTGAAAAGTCCAACACTGCTTACCCAGTGCCATAGTAGTTCCATCTGGACAGCATCCATACTTGGACAGGAGACACAATGGTGGACAGCCTCTGTTGTTAACGCCAAGTGCTGGACTCTTGCCATCAGGACAGCAACCAAAGGCTGTCAGTTTACAGCTGAATTCCTCAGGACAACCTTCCTGGTTGAATCCACCAGCTGGGGTCTCTCGATCAGAGTCACAGCAGCCAAACTCTGTGTCCTGTCCAAACAGTTAAGATGCATAATAGGAATCTAGGACATGTACAAAATTAGTGAGGATAAATTTAGGTACAATATACTAAATCACAGAGAAAAAAATGTGCACACTTAATGCACTCGTGTCAGTTGGGGGGAATCCTATATCAATATTTTAATATCGATCGATAAAGCTTTCTTTATTTCAATATCGATACTAACAGAGTTAATTTCAATAACCTGTCCAACAAACTTACTGAGAAGAATATTTATTAAGAATTGTTGTAGCTTATAGATTTTTTGTGTTTTACTCATCATTACTCATACATTCAACACTTTTTCCCATTTTCTATTTATCTTTTATGAAATTTCATTGCTTATTTAGCCAGTTATCTATTAAATTTACCAGTAGCATTATATATCTTTTATAATACTGATCTATTTTTGATAACCAGGGGATTATTTGCAGATAGATCATAACATTTTATTGTGTGAAATGATATTTCAATATCAATCATGCAAAGTCAAATTAAAGTTGATATTGATTTTGAAATTACATTTCAATATACTTAACTCAGGTTAGCGGCTAAGTGGCTGAATTGGCTATAGGTAATGTGCAAACAGTGAAGCAACAAGTGCACAAGGTACATCATATATTTAAAGTCTGTATCTCTCAGAATGTTGCCAGCTAAAAAAAATTGGTTTTATTGGTTGATAGTAGTTATTTGAATCATCTATTTAGAGAACACTGTGCCAATCCAGTAGTATTCATCTATTTAATAACTTATCACGATCCAGAGACATGCACAGGATGTGTTTATGAGTTAAATCTCTTATTTCCTTAGATTTAGCAGTTAACATTAGCAATTTTTAATCATACAGAATTTCAGCTCCTCAACAATAACAAGTATAAATAACACAATGTTTTCACACCTGAAATCTAACTACCATAACTATCTTAGTTATGTTAGAAACCTATTATAAACAATTGAGCCTCACCAGACAACTGTAGCTTGGACATCCCCCAAGGAAAGGTCCTTGAGCTGATGTCACTCCATCCAGACAGCATCCAAAGTCAGACTCCACACACAGACCGACTGGGATCCGGTCTCCAGAGGGACAACCCAGGAAGTTCTTCCCATCAGCCTTATTGAAACCATCCGGACAACAGCCAAACTCTGAGGTCTTACAGTCACCAACTGGCAACAAGTCGTCTGAAAAAAGGGTTAATGGAATCAGATATAGCTACTTTGCATTTGTGGGTAATGTGTTGTTTGAAGTTAAGTTGGCTATCTAAATAGATCACTAGATACTTAATGTCAACACTTGAATTTAAATCTTCACCATTCACTTTTCAACTGTTTGAGAAAGATTTTTTGAGTTGATTTGGATGACAAACAGGATGAATTTAGTTTTACAGCTTTCCGTTTCAAGGTGGTTGGAATCCATCCATAATTTTATGTCCCCTGCACAATTCTTAGGGACTCCTCTGCCGAGGTGTTGTTGGCTGAGAATGACAATTTGATTGCATGGTCATAATATCCGTGCAATGACATAATTGTATTGTATTATGTATTTATACTCAGCACAATATCTCCATTTACTACAGGACTCAAAGTGCTATGCTACCAATCCGACTGAACAGGTACAGCCTCTACTCACAAGTTACTGACATTCCCCTAACTGGAAGAAAGAGGCTCAAGGATGACCATTTGTCAACGTCCTTGAGGTTCTTTAGCCTGCCACCGGGGATAGGACCCAATGACAGAGGACCGCCATTTTAAGTGGTCATCCGAGCCACTATGTATCCGCCTGTACCTGGGTTTGAACCCACGTCCTCTGAGTTCCTAGACAAGTGTATTGCCTGCTAGGCCACAGCTGTAACTGTGTATTTCATGGTATTTTCATAGTTAGAGAATTGGGCCAGCACAACTACCCTATGGACTGAGACATCTAGTGGAGTTTTATCAAAATAGGTTTTACCTATGTTCACAAAGAATGATCTTGTTTGTAGATGGTTATTGAACCATTTTAGGATTTCATGATCAACTGTGTCAAATGCTGCTGATAGGTCTATTGCCATAATTGCAGTTACTTTCTGATGTTCAATATAAATGCCAACTTTCACCTTTACAACAATTTACTCCCATCCCACCTCTTTGGTCCAAGTTTGATTCCTAACCCAACCTGAAATGGGAACGTTGCTAGTTGCTTGCCAGATTCTTTACCAAATAATCTGCACTGGTTACCATTGCACAATTTTTTTCAGTGCAGAATCTTAACCCACTTGTATACACTGGATTCCTATAACCCAAAGCTATTAGTTGCAATATGACTTCTAAAACGTGTCAAATCAAATTAAAATAATTTTCTATACTGTGCATCAATGTATATTAATTTTATTGAAATATAACATATATCCGAAGTAAAATATTTATTGACATATACTAGGTCTCCACACTGCAGTGTTGATTCTAGAAATTTTGAAATGTGAGGGCACTTCCCCCTATGTCTGATAATTGTGGAGGCTCGGTGAAATCAGGTGGGAACCTGTCCCATACCTGGTCATTTGTGTCAACTAGTCTTGTCAGTGTCTGACCTAGGGATTATTCATTTTGTTATATCCCTGACGGTTTTATATAAAATGGCATGTTTTAAAGCAAAAACAACCAAATAAAACCTTTTTTTATCAAAAATTAAAAGCTTTCCCAAAAAATAATCCTGTAACTCCTACCTTCGTTACAACTACCAGAAGTGCAGGACTTCACACTGAATGGTGTTTGTTGAGCATTACACATGTCTGGAGTGGACACCTCTCCCATCCAGAAGCAAAGCACCTCCCTGAAATGTTCACCTGTGCCACACGGGGCGGAGCACTGAAACAACACAATAGTGATTACTAACAGTAATTCAGCAGTGTTTTATTGTGGTAGAAATAAAGATATATCTGTGGTAATCTCTGGGAACCGGTTACTTAAAAAGTTATTATTTTAGAATTTGTAATGGCTAATACTTTATCAAAACAAGAAAATGATCCATTCTGAATTTTATATGTGGTTTGACCAGTACAACACATATAATTTTTGTCATTTGGAATAGAAGTAAAGATGATACACGCTCGAATTTTAGGGTTATAATAAATAGAGGGGCCTGGTACTGCATGAATTTGTAAAATAAACAAACCACCGGTCAAGAAGTAGGTAAAATGATATGCTCTGGTTTCGTACTCACTAACATCCTTATTATTAGAATCATTCCTTTTCTTAGAATTATCTAAGAAAACAACCATTTTCTCAGTAAGAAACTTTTCTAAGATTTTTTTTACTTTCATGGCAATTTTGAGACTTCTAAATGGAATGATGTTGATGACTTGCAGTGGCTATTCAGTGACTGGGCCTAGCACCCTATACCCTATGCAATGGGAAGAACCATAGTAAGATCTGTTGGTCAATTTTCAGAGGTAAGTAAGGGCATATACAAATAGTAATGATGATAAATGAAAACAAGGCAATTTTTAAATTTCCATATTGTAGAAAATATTCTTATAAAAGTACAATTTTACTATAATAAAATTGATATCAAAAGTGAACTTCCTTTTTCTTATAAAAGTACAATTTTACTATAATAAAATTGATATCAAAAGTGAACTTCCAATAGCTATTAAAACCTCCGGTAAAATGTCTTACCTTTCCCCAGGGCCCTTCAAACCAGATACCCTTGCAATCTGTACCAACACAATCCTGATGAGCGTCCATCTTGTGGTCAGCATCACAGAGGGCATCGTCCACTACAGTCAGGATTTGGTCCTCCTTTTGCAGACAGATCACCTCCCTACTCTGTACCCCAGGTCCACATCTGGCAGAGCACTGAATAAATATATATATATATGTGTGTACTTTTCAATATACAGTATGATTAACCTTTATGCTAGGTCCACATTTTGCAAATCATTAAATGGACAGAAAAGTCTATATTTTCAATATACAGAATGATTGCTTGTTAACCCAGGGCCACAGCTAGAAGAAACCTGAATGGACAACAAGATGTACACTGATTTCATATGTAGTCATCTGAAAATGTGGCTAATGTTGATGATGAATCTGGATCCAAAAAAACACGTCCTTCTCTTGAAGTGTTGGGATAAGGTTATAGAGTGCTTGTCATAATGTTCAATGGAACTGTATATTTTTCATATCCCAGGAATTGACTGTAGGGTAGACTATTTTTTACAATTTTAAGTGCGGGCCGAAGTGTATAAGAAATAGTGTGTATGTCAGTTTGCTGTACACGTCCACAGTCAGTAAGCCATTTGGGTTTAAGTTGACTAATGTGTCCAAAAAGTTAACTGAAGTTTCTGAAATTTCTGCCATGAACTGTATAGTTTTGTGGCAGGAATTGAGATTTAAGCTACAGGCATTTTAACTCTGTCTCACCGTGAGTCCATATCATAAAGATATCATCATGAACCATAGCCAAACCTTGGGTTGCAGGTGATCAGTGTCTACATGTTCTTTTTCAGAGTTGCCCACAAAGTTGTTGGCATGAGAAGGGGCTGTTTTTGTCCATGCGGCTGCTCCAATAAGTGAACTAGGATTTGTTTAGAGGGTGTTTAGCACCTGGTCTATACAGTGCTAGTGTTTTAGCTGCAACTCTAATTATTATTATTATTATTATGTATTTATACTCATCGCAATATCTCCATATACTACAGGACTCAAAGTGCTATTTAACCAATCCAACTGCCCCAACTCACAAGTAACTGACATTCCCCTAACTGGAAGATAGAGGCTCAAGGATGACCATTTATCAACGTCCTTGAGGTTCTTTAACCTGCCACTGGGGAAAGTGGCCCAATGACAGAGGACCGCCATTTTAAGTGGTCATCCGAGCCACTATGTATCTGCCTGTACCTGGGATTGAACCCACGTCCTCCGAGTTCCTAGACAAGTGTGTTACCCGCTAGGCCACAGTGGCAGATGAACTTCATTATTAAGGTATATTTGTGTATAGAGAGGTGACATCTAATGTAGCTATTAAGGTAATGGCTGGTAAACTGCCAATTTTGTCAATGTGCTGTAGGAAATAAGTTGGGTCCTCACAAAAAAATCATATGCAGGGTGATTACTCGTTACCCCAAGTCTACATCTTGCAGAACACTTAACTCACTGAAATAAATAATGAAATCATCCATGATTAGGTACATGTTCCACAGATTCAACAAAACATGTAAAATATACATTAATGCTCACCCTTTTCAACAAAATGCAGACTCCAGATGCATTTTTTACTTACCTTTCTCCTTCCTGATTTAACCAAAAGTGCATAATTTTAGCCATACTGCAAAACAAATATGTAATTATGTGGGATTGCTGCACACTTTGAGAAGTTTCAAGGATTTTTATTGATTAACAATGAACATAGGAGGTACAATGAATTTGAACAGTACAATCCTGTATTTACTTTATGTGGAAATACTGGTATTTCCCACATGGTATTGTTAAAATTGACTACACATTTTGTATTATTTGTGAGGTATGTTGTATATTGTTTTATATGAGTGTCATATTATCCCCCATGCTTATGTTATCACTCATATTCATGTTATTGCCCATGTTCACACAGACGTACACCCACTACTTTACATTTTTGAACTTCAATGTGAAAAAATACTTTAAAAAATTGAAGCATGTACATTAACTAGACCAATGGCACTTCTGTGGCCAGATGCAAGATGTATCCACCGTCAAAGGACAACTAACATGGTTTTTGAAGATAAACAGCATTTTAATAATTGAGTTATAAGCAGTTTTAAGTTTGGCTATCTTCAATTGACCTTGAAGGAGGGGCCCAAGGTCAAATCTGCCCACCTCAGAAGATTCCTAGCCCATGATTTCCTATAGGTTGGAGCAATTCGCCCCAGTATCTGAAATCCACCTCCCGGAGGCACTTTAAAAGTATGATACAATAATCAAAATTTGTGCTAATTGTGGCCACACAAATCACAAATGTGTAAAGACGTTCTTTCAGGGTGCAGGAATACAAGGGGCTTTCCTCATTATCAAATTTCACATAAATGTGTTCAATGTCCTATATCTTACTCTATTACCCATACGACATCTATCTATTTAAAATATAAAAGCCAGGAAATTACTAGTAAAGTGTTTTGCTGTTGGTGATTATCCTGTATTGAACTCTCACACAAATATATATATATATATATATGTGCATATATATAATATACAAAGGCACATTTGCATTAATACATCATAGTTTTTGTCTATTTTTATCTTGTTGTCTAGACAAGACATGAAAAATATAAAAGTAGAAAATTGGCAAGGCTATTACCAGTAATCAGCGTCTCTGATCACGGTTGCTTTTTGTTGGTTTTTTCCCTCAGGTATATGCATATAGGCCAGGTTTAAACCATCTATCTGCCTGATTCATTGTGATGGATATTGAGAGAAATCTATTGCAGATTTATATATTCTACTAGACGCGTATGAAGTATGCATAATATGTCACTACTAGTAGTATTCATACTGAATATAGTGAAGTATTGCAAAAGTCTAGGAGTAATATTAAGGGAGATATAAAAAAACTTTATAAATGACAATCTCCCTTTGATCTTGAACAAAGGGTCAAAGGTTAAATTCGACCCTTCCATAAGATTCCCAGCCTATAACTTCATATCCGTTGATTAATCATTCCCTTACAACCAATAATAAGGAAGTTGTAAAAAAATATCCCAATAATACATGGAAAAAAGCCGACATGCCAATGTTTGGAGACAAGCCAAGGACCTTGAAAAAGAAAGTCGAAGGTCAAATTTCTGCATGTTTATAGGGGACATGTGTACATGTTCTATATCTATATCAGCCATAGGATGATCTGTCCTTTATGTTAGAACCAGGACTTCTACTATTCACATACCAAATTTGTAAAGTCTACACAAAATGATTTTAAGTTGATATATTCAAATATATATGTCTGTGAGTTTAACACAGGATAATTACCAACAGCATTACCATGGATCATATCTGGTATGTACAGGTCTTTACTATGACAAGAAATGCATCTACATCTTTTTATATTCATTATTTACTAGTTTTACGATCAAAAGAGAATATGGAAACTGGGTCCTCAAAACACAAATTTAACGAAAAGTGGATTCAGTATACATCAAACAGTAAAATCTTCTAAGCGTGTACATGAAACATAACCACAAGTAAAATGTGGTTTATTTATGGTTTAAATGTAACATTCTGGATATTATTTCAGTGTATTTTGACAAAATATAATACAACTGCACAATATCAAGAGTTTCTGCATAATATTTTATAGTTCTGCTCTAAAATACATGGGGTATTTGGGGACCAGGTCTTGGACTTCTGCAATCGGATTTCTTTTACGATCGACTAAAAACCAACTATCTGGGTTGTCGTCTTTACCACTATCATTACTTTACTTACCTCCTCCCACTGAGAAGCATGCCACCTTGGGCCCTGATCACATGTTTCCCTGTCCTGGCCACACTCTCTCTGGGTGGCGGGCATCTTGGCCGGGTCACAGTCTTCATCCTTGTACACTTTGCCATGCTTGTTACTACAAACCACCTGTCTGGTCTCATACCCATCGGCACAAGTGCCCTGGCACTGAAAGTAAGAAATTTCTGCTGTATTAAATATTAATATTAGAACTCTTGGCTGTATAATTTTTGCAGAAAAACACAATCAGTACACTGCAATAATTTTGCAGTTACAACTGATTTACTGAACAGTGAGAACGTGAAAGTAGCTATTACTCAGCTACAGGTCTGTGATTTTACTATTTTATAGCTAATTTAAAAGTAGATGAATCAAATATTCAATCAAAATTCTCTAAATGTAATAGTTTTCAAGTTACAATTGGCTTACTCAACAGAGAAAACCTCAAAGTAGGTATTGCTCAAGTATGCAATGAGCTACAGGTCTGCTACTTTACTCTGTTATAGCTGACCCAAAAGTAGGTGAACAAAATTTTAAAGAAATACTCTAAATGCAATAGTTTTCAAGTTACAACTGATTTACTCAACAGTGAGAACCTAAAAGAAGCTATTATTCAGCTATGCCATGACATACAGGTATGCAATTTCACTATGTTATAGCTGACCCAAAAGTAGGTGAACAACATATTTAAACAAAATACTCTAAATGCAATAGTTTTGAAGTTACCACTGATTTACTCAACAGTAAGAACATTAAAATAGCTATTACTCAGCTATGCAATAAGGTACAGATCTGCAATTTTACTATGTTATAGCAGAGCCAAAAGTATATGAAAAACATATTTAAACAAAATACTCTAAATGCAACAGTTTTGAAGTTACAGACAATTTACTCAACAGTGATAACCTTAAAGTAGCTATAGGTCTGCAATTTTACTATGTTATAGCTGACCCCAAAATAGCTCATTAACATATTTATTTTACTCATAATGGAAGGTACTGAAAAGTCAGAAAGTAGCCATTACTCACTTAGCTATTGGGATACACACCAAAGTTACTCACCATTAAGTAGCTATGGAAAAGGTAGCTGAATAACAAATTTTAACAAAATGTTCTAAATGCGATATTTTTCAAGTTATAGGTGATTTAGTGCATGATTTCATGAATTTTAATGCATAATTTTTTTTTTTTAAATTCATTAAAAAATAATTTTAAAAGATCCTGGCCTGATACTCACACAAGGGAATCTACTAGTGGCCTAGTACATATAATTAAGATAAGAAAGAAATCCCTGCAATAGTCAATGAGAAAATAAGTGATTTAGTGCATGATTTCATTAATTTAAATGCATTAAAATTATTTTTAAAAATTCATAAAAAAAATTAGGACAGATCCAGGTCTGATACTCACATGAGGGAATTTGTGGCCTAATACATATATGCAAGATATGAGAGAAATCCCTGAAATAGTCAATGAGAAAATTGTGATAAAGTGTTGAAATTTTCACACTTTTGGTGGGGGTACCTCCTTTGTAATGGCTCTAGCAGACAGACGAACAGACATATTTGCATGCTTTGAACAATTTTGCATCCTCGATAGAAAAGGTATCTTTTAAAAATACATCATGTCTCTAGGCCTTGTAGTTTTGGAGGAGAAGTTGTTCACGCGGACGCCAACGCCGCAGAGTGACGACATAATAATACATTTAAAATTCACACAAAATACCACAGAAGATCATGAATATAAATTAACCTCTTGCCTGTATTAGGACTGACTTTGGACTGGCTGTTGTTGCTATTCACAAATGCTTACATATCCTTGTTTGGCCAAACACAGCAAAAACCAGCAAGAAGTTTTCAATAGTTTAAACCATTATCATGTCATGTGTGTCTTTTCTTTTCGATCCGAAATATGCAGGTCATAAACTTTACCAAATGATCTGAATTTGCCACTGAGCTCACCCTATGAAAGTAAAAATAAAATATTTAAATTTTAGTAAACTGTGTATTGGGAGGATATCATTGGTTTCTCTTCCGTGGTGGCCTCATGAACTACATACCAGTAAAACATACTTAAATTGTCGGGGCTCATTTCTGTTTTGGTAATGTCATTTCTGGTTCAATTCAATTTTTCTGTTTTGGTAATGTCCGTGAGATTTACTTCGATGGGAATTTGTATTTGAGTAAAATATATGCAACACAAAATGGATAGCATTTTCAGGATATGATGACTTTTTAAAAAAAAATTTGAAACATCTACCTCGACCTTTTACATTCTAAACTCGTATACAAGGTCCATTCATGAACAATAAAGACAAAGTCTAGACTTTTTTCAAGTGCTTTTGTCTAAGGTATTATAGGAGGACTGAAGGACTTTTTAAGCAGAATTTAGGGCTGACAAAAGGTATTTTGTATTTCATCAGACATAAGGTTTCCCACTCATCAGGTGGATTCATAATGATTCCATGTATGTCAGATTTGGTGGAATGAGAACTACAAAGAGTTGGAGCAAGTCAAGACAAAGTCACGATGCAGAATTGAAATACATGTTGATACGACCACACAAAACAGTGTGATTGGGCCATCCAGTGAGAAATGTTAAGAATTTCCCACATTTCAAGGAAATATAGAGTAAGGAATCTAAAATTTGCCAGGAATGTAAAATTTGCCACCTCTAAAAACCTTTTTTTAATTCTATGAAGAAAATGATGTTTTGTCTTAAACTTGGTATTTTTTGGTTCAAAAAGCCTTAATTTACTATACATTCAACAAATCTCACCTCAATTCATTTATTAGTAATTCCACATGTGGCTATTTTTACATATGTGGCAAATTTTAGAATCCTTACTCTAGCAGGGGATTGCTCACTAGCAAATTTCTCATACGGTGGTGAATTTTACATAATTTACAACTTATTCTGCATTTGGGTGTGTTATCAGGAGTATAAGGAATGAGGTGATTCTATTCAATTCTATTCTGAAGTTTTATAGCACTTGATCTTTGCTAAGGCAGACTCTTTGGTGCAATACCAGGTCCAATTCAGTAATCATCATTTCATAGACATAGCCAGGTCAACACCACGGAGACGCCGGGAAGTTTACATGCTAAGGTGGGAAACCCTTATCAAAGAGATAGATTTTAGCTTTTTCCTGAAAAAAGGCAAGAATTGGAGCAGAACGAACATCATCAAGCAAATCATTCCAAAGTGTGGAGTCATCAAAAGCAAAGCAGTGACCTTAATGTTTTTTTTTTTGATTTGTAAGCAGTTGGGAAGTATTGAGGAACCTCCAGTAACCTTTTATCTGGGCGGTTGTATCTTGTGCCATATCTTCCACAATGAATAGACAGATGGGGGCTGAAATAGCTCGGATGACCACTGTGAGGAAACATATAAACCAGAAAGTGGTAGTTGGAAAATACATTGAATTTATTCATATTGCACAAAGGGTTTGACAAAAAGTATTTATTGCTGGAAATTATTGTTTTACATCTTTGCATCTTTTTCTAAGATTGACTTTGTTGCAGTCCATGGTTGAATAAAATCATCATAAAAAAATAAAACTGGATATAAGCTCACAGAGAAGGCGCTTTGAGTTTTTGGAGAGCTGATTGAAGCCATACTTATTGCAACAACAAATGACTTCCAGAATGCAATGAGAGGCTTTGAAGTGTTCTGCAGCAGATTGTTAAAATTATGCATTTACTAATGAGATCAAATTAAAGGTCTTTTTGCAAAAACAGTATCTCAAAACCTCAGTGACACAAAAAAACACTGGAAGTACCTGGAATTTATGTTTCTTTATGATGACCTTCTGACAGAATGTTATTAAATACCAATAATGAAACCTTTTATCCCAAATCAGTCCCATCTGACGAAAACCCAAGACATTTTTTTCGCACTTGAAACTGAAAAAAATTCAATTGCCTTAACAAACAAAAGTATGATACCAGCAAAAAGATATTTGGCTTTCACCTTTATAAGTTTATAAGATTATGAAAGCAAATGTTTGACTGATGCCAGGTGTTATTTTATTAAATATATCCGAAACCACAAAAGGATAGGATAAAGATGTGGAGTGTATATAGCAGCAGTTTTTGTTTATCTAGCAGTTTGCAGCTTTAAATACAATAGCAGTTTCTCTACACATATCTCAAGTAATACACATCAAATCAGTGCAAGTAGGAAGTGTACTAAATACGAATATAGTGTCACTCATCAGATAACATAGCCATTAGGACTCCAATAACTTACAAAGACTATTGTTACTGCAAATATTTAATATCATATCATTTAAGTGGTATTTGTAATGTAAATATTTCATCATTAAAGTATTTAACACAGTGATGCTTACCTTTATGTCATAGAGTACACATTTTACAAGAAGTTTTGTTGTGTTTATCACCTGAAGCTTGCCATATTTCACCTCTGAAGCTTACTGGTAGTTTATACAGTTCAAACGCATGATACACACGCACTTGGTCACTCTAAACAATGTCTTATCTCTGTGAGAAAGTTGGAAGATAGCTTTTCATAATCGGAATACTTTTTAACACCATCAGGAATTTTTCTCAAAACCAGTGAAATAGTTTGCTTTTAAACCAAAAATTCTAGCGCCTAAATACCGTAATCAGCGAGATGTAATTTTATACTTAAGGTCAAGTTTGGCTTATGTCCATTTAAACAGCTGGTACCAAATTGGGATAGGCCATAGCATTAAGCACGTTATTATGAACCGGACTCAAACCAATGATAACAGGGGTGAGAGCTCAGTGATTAATATTTGTTACATTTGTGCTGAGACTCTGAGACACTAATTGTAAGTAATGGTCTTCCATAGGCATCAACCTGTTTCAAAGCACACAATCTTTTCTTGTTATAGTCAACCTACAAACAAACGGACTTCTAACAACCCCCACACATTACTTTATTTACAACTCGCTCAAATTTCATCAAGAATAAGCTGAGCTTTTCATTGTCCAAAACTCTCTTTACTCTCTCGAGATGTTTTTCTTGCAAAAACTTCAACACAATTTAAGAAAAAAATAATATCGTTTCAAAATTATGTGTTAAAAAGGACATATAGACAAAAGTGATATTTCACATTACCCGGTTAACTTGTATTTTTTTTTTGAAAAAATATATTTATAAAAATAGACATTGTATACTTGACTTTTTGAATCTGTTCCCGCTTACAATATGTTTACAGTTCTGAGGGCTTCTAAAAATGAGGTAAATTTGAGTTAGTATTTTAAATACATCCCTCACGCCTCTTGTAGGATGAGTATTATATATTTGGTGAATATTGCCCCAATTGTACAAATAAATGCAAAGTGAACAATGGGATGTAATTTAAAGAACTAGACATATTTGTCAATTGGAAACATGCTTCAACATTAGATGTGGCTTATTAAACTTTAAAATATTTAATATCATGGCCATATTTCAAAGCAAGATGACATAATACCTATAGGTAAGAATGAGCGACTTAAAATAATAAAATTTTTTCATCAAAAATATAAATGGTTTCTCACAAAATTCAGTGTATATCCATTTTGTAAACACACAGGACTGTCTCTTCTACCAAATGCACAAAAACGTGAGTAAGCACTAAAGTACTAAAACTTGTGAGATATCCTCATCCTGTGCTCTGGAAGCAACACTGCATTATATTCATAAAACAAAAACATTTCTTGTTCATAAATGATTGTCCTGAGCCTTGTTTAAGGCTAGAGTTTCTTTTTAATTAGTTCAGTTTTCAAGATTAACTTTTAGTTTGCAAAATGTACTCTTATTTTCATTGGTTTTACATCTGCTTACTCTGATGAGTTTGCATCTCCCAACATATACAAGTTCTTTCTGAACAACAAAACTTCAAATACATGTTAAACAAGGGGTTTGGTATAAATTTGAGCATAAGTAAGGCTAGATAGTCACATCTGTTATTTTAATAAAATCTTTCAATTTGCACTGCTTTGTTTAACAACACAATCTGCTTATGGTGTGAATTTGTGCAATATCTACAAACACAGATGACAATAAACATCCATGAATACAGTACTGTATACACTCCCATGTATATCTCAGCTTTTTTATATATTTACTAAAATATTTTAGCAAGTTTTTGGTGTAACTTAACCCTGCACTATATCAGATGTCAATCAAGAAGAGTAAATTTCCATGACAATGTGTTTGTACGTTGTCAGGAGACAATCAGCCCACCCACACATACAGAATGAGATGTGAGAATATTTCTAAGTGCATGTCACTCAAACATTTGTTGAGAAGACGTTCTTTTAGCAATGTTAAAATGTATTGGAGAATTTATAACTGATTATCTACCATAGAAGAAGAGGGGTAAAATAGCCTTGAGTGCATAGGCTATTAAAATATATTCATATGTCACACATAATGGTTGATGCCTAGTGGTACTAGTGAGTGCAGTTTAAAGATCCAGAATGGCTCATGGCATGTTCTCAATCCTGTCTCAGTGGATCCTAACTTTGGTGTGCACCATTCTAGCAACAAAATGTTATTACCAGTTCAGTTTACTGGTTTAATGATTCTCCCAAAAAAGTACCTCAGGGCATGCAACACTGAATGGGATATTGCCTCTGACCTATACAGGTTATGGTCGAAATTTAACTAGAAATCGGACGCCCTGTTCACAGTAGGTGCGAATAGAAACAGGATAGCATAGAAGAACACACATTATCATGTGTAATGTCCACCCCATGAACCTTTTGCCAAAATTGTACAGTAGTCTTACAAAACCCTGTTTCATTTGTAAAATATATCAATGATGCTTAAATATTTATTAGTGTAGATGTAAATTATTTCAGATTCATGCCTTTTTGCATTGGTTGGGTCGAAAATTTTGACGAAATCACACTATCTTGCACGGTTAAGAAGATAGAAGCAAATTCCTGTTTTTCTATTTTTGGCAAAAATTTGAAAATTCAAAATGGCCGCCATTTTTGGGAAAAGGAAAATTTTTTGAAAATTGCCAAGAGTACATTTCTTAGATACCCTATGGGTCGAAAATTTCAACGAAATAACTCTATTTTGCACGGTTAAGGCTAATTTGTGTTTTTCCATTTTGGGCAAAAATTCGAAAATTCAAAATGGCCACCATTTTTGAGGAGTGGAACATTTTTTGAAAATTGCAAAGAGTACATTCCTTAGATACCCTGTGGGTTGAAAATTTTGACGAAATCGCTCTATCTCGCACGGTTGTGCTTTATGAACAATTAAATTTTGCAAATTCGAAAATTCAAAATGGCCGCCATTTTAGGGGAGGGGAAAATTTTTTTAAAAATTGCCAAGAGTACAATGCTGAGATATCCTGTGGGTCGAAAATTTTGACGAAATCGCTCTATCTCGCACGGTTAAGGAGATAGAAGCAAATTTGTGTTTTGCCATTTTTGGCAAAAATTCGAAAATTCAAAATGGCCGCCATTTTTGGGGAGGGGAAATTTTTTTTGAAAATTGCAAAGATTACATTCCTTAGATACCCTGTGGATCGAAAATTTCGACGAAATCGCTCTATCTCGCACCGTTAAGGAGATAGAAGCAAATTTTTGTTTTGCCATTTTTGGCAAAAATTCGAAAATTCAAAATGGCCGCCATTTTTGGGGAGGGGAAAATTTTTTGAAAATTGCAAAGAGTACATTCCTTAGATACCCTGTGGGTCCAAAATTTCGACGAAATCGCTCTATCTCACACTGTTTAGGAGATATGAGCACATTTGCCTTTTTCAGTATTCAAAATAGCCAATTACTCATTTATTTAATTAATTACTCACTCATCTTTGAAGCAATTCCCCCAAAAGCAATCCCATACAAGCTATTAACCCAATGAACATCCATACCAAATTTCAGAAAGCTAGGCTTAATAGCATTCCTTAAAATGTCTGGAAACCAAAGAGCTACTCAAAAGTAGTACAGTAGCTATTACTCAGTTAGCTATAGAGCTATCATCACCAAAAGTAATCCCATACAAGCTATTAACCCAATAAACCTGCATGCCAAATTTGGTAAAGATAGGATAAGAACTGTTGCCTAAAATGTCTGGAAACCAAGTGGGACGCCGGAAAAAGCAAAAATAATATGTCCACCCCCCAGTGGGGTGGACATAATTATTGTATCAATATCGATATATCAGGCAATTTCTGGCACTAAAATGATTACTGGCTATTTATTTCTATTATCTACCATGCCAGTGTATGAAGTCTACTGGAAAACTTTCTAGGTCCACCAGTGCACTGGACCGCAACTCAGAAATGTTCTTTGTCCATAGCAAAAATAGCCAGTCCCTGTTTCAGTATAGGTTAAAATTGCATCGAGTTTCAAAACTGACCAAGAACCAAGCGCTAAGGAGTAAATGGTTTAATGAGTACATTAATGTTAAAAAAATGTAAAAAGAAAAAATCTTGTTAATTAAATTATATATTAATAGCTTTGTTGCATTTGCAGGACATCCAGACACTTTAAACTCTATAGAGATACACAGGTCTATGAGAATAGCCACCAGTCATGTAAACCACATGACATTTTGCTGTACATACTCTTACAACTATATATTCGACATGTATATTGTATACATCAACAGAAAGGTGCCTTTACTGAGCTTCTGTTTGTTATTGTTAAATTTAAATGCACCTAAAACTGGCAGAGAAACCTAAAGTTAAAGACTGACTTCTTTACTCTCTCACACCCCTTCCTATGGTTGGATTTCAGAACTGATTTTTTTGTATTATTTTAGTAAATCTGGATTCATTTCAGCTATTATTATTATTATAATTTATAAATTGTCCTAACCAAAACATGGAATTTCTGATCGACGTAATCACTAGTACTGTATAAAGTCTGCAAATGCAAGAAAATTCAGGATAAAAGCTTATAAAATTTCTTCAGATTTTGAGTATGTTTTTAATATTTTAACTCATCTTTCCATTGTATGTGCTGACAAGCGAAGTGGCAGTTGTAAAATGTCATCGCAGTATTTCAATAAAATGCTCTCAATACCGAGATACCAGGCCTACCAACCCATCCCTAATCTTTATGGTATTACAACTTCTGTTTTTGCTGATATGACTAATCTTGTACACTCTTGAGCAGTGAGGAGTATGTCATAATATCTATCTTTTTTGTCATAGCTGCCTCCCAAGCTGGGAGGTCTTAACCTAAGTCTTGAATATGGAACTGGGGTTGTAACCTTGAGACTTGCATGCATGTAACTCACCCCTGACCACTGTGAGGTGATCCACTCAAGCCCCTCACAAGGCTGTATGAAGCATTCCTTCTCCTCCTCAGGCTTAGTGTCCGGGTCACACTGGGAGTCTGCCAGCAGGTCACTGATAGCATCGGGCAAGGGGTGACGTGCCTGACATACGACACGCCTGATCTGTTTGCCTGCTCCACACACACGGTTACACTGAGAAGTAAAGAGATTGATGAAAATCTACCGACATGTAATGGAGAAAAAAATCATAGACATATTTTTATATATGTAAGAAAAACAAGAAGTATGCTGAATGTCGTGATATTGGTATTGTAATAAGTAATAACTGGTTTAAGAATACCTTGAATGTACTTGAATACACAAGGGTTTCGGGGGTCACAGTAATGACAGAGGTCAGAAACTGTTATAGATTAATTTGTAATCAAATGTTTAACTTTACTTGAGAAGCAACATGTATGTTACTATATTCTCTCTCTGGAATGCCTGTGGATGATATTACCAATATGTTTGATGTTTGCAAAAGTTAAGTTAGGGATGGCCGGTTATGAGCATGAAAATTAGTTGAGTATCATCCCTAGACCTAACTAGACCTAAGCATCGGAGAACTGATGCAAATTTGTATCCACCGAAAAGACAACTCCCCAAAGCCAGTGAACCATCGTTTGACCTTGAAGGAGGGGCCCAAGATAAAATCTGAAAACATCAGAAGATTCCCAGCCCATGACATCCTATAAGTTGGTTTCATATTGCAAACCTCTAAGACCAATAATAAGCAAGTTATCAGCACTTTTAAGTTTGGCTATTGTCGTTTGACCTTGAAGGAGGGGCCCAAGGTCAAATCTGACCACATAAAAAGATTCCTAGCCCATGATTTCCTATAGGTTGGTTTCACATTACAAACCTCTAGGACCAATAATAAACGAGCTATAATCACTTCTAAGTTTGGGTATCCTCATTTGACCTTGAAGGAGGGGCCCAAGGTCAAATCTGAGCACATCAAAAGATTCCTAGCCCATAATTTCCTATAGGTTGGTTTCACTTTGCAAACCTCTAGGACCAATAATAAGCAAGTTATAAGCACTTTTAGGTTTGGATATCCTCATTTGACCTTGAAGGTGGCGCCCAAGGTCAAATCCGACCACACTAAAATATTCTTAGCCCATGATTTCCTATAGGTTGGGCTATCCTCGCTTGTCCTTGAAGGAGGGGTCCAAGGTCAAATCGGACCGCACAAAAAGATTCCCAGGACATGATTTCCTATAGGTTGGTTTACCATCCCAAACCTTTACGACCAATAATAAGCGAGTTATAAGCACTTTTAGGTTTGGCTATCCTCGTTTGACCTTGAAGGAGGGGTCCAAGGTCAAATCTGACCACACCATAAGATTCCCAGCCCATATTTTCCTGTAGGTTGGTTTACCATGCCAAACCTCTAGGACTAATAATAAGTGACTTATAAGCACTTTTAAGTTTGGCTATCATCGTTTGACCTTGAAGGAGGGTCCAAGGTCTGACCACATCAAAAGATTTCCAGCCCATGATTTCCTATAGGTTGGTTTACCATCCCAAAACTCTAGAACCAATAATAAGGGAGATATAAGCACTTTTTATGACTGACAAAGAAACGCATGTGGCGGCCTACTTGTTTTTCAAAATGAAGCCAAAAATATTTGCAGTCAAGAAATTGTAATGAGGAACATACCCTGTGAATTTGAGATCTCTACCTATAATACCCTTTGGTCTAGAGGGCCACCAAAAGTCCTTGCTGAAAGTCGAAAAAATGTCCATGGCGGCCATCTTGTTTTTCAAAATGAGGCCAAAAATATTCCCAGGCAAGATGTTATGGTTATGAATATATCCTGCAAATTTGAGAAGGCTAGCTATAATATATTTTTCGTTAGAGTGGCAACAATGAAATCTCTCTACACACTGCGGCGGAGGCGGCGTGGGCATAACGAAGCGAAATCCATAGTATCCACCGGATGCTATCTGGTGGATACAAAAAATGACATACTAAACTGGTACTACATAGCAACTGATATAAACAAAAATAAAATACGAAATTACATCTTAAATTAGGAAAAGTGATATGATATGATCACCAGCGAGGAATTAAACACTAAATGACATACAAATATGAAGCCATAGCTATGAAAATATGCCATGACACAGAGCATCAGCTAGACCAAGGAAGCATCTGTGGCCAGATACAAGATGTATTTTTCTCTATATTTCAGAGGCCATTAAAGAAGTAGTCCTTAGTCCCCATGGAGTCCAAAATTTGCCCAAAATCGCTCTATTTGTTACAGTTTTTTACATAAACAATATTTTCCATTTCCAACAAATTTCAAGATGGTGGCTGAAATTTGGAAAATTCTCAGTTCTTCAGAGGCCATAGTTCTGTCCAAACATTTAACAAAATCACTCTATCTCTTATGGTCATCAAAATTTAGGTGCACAACATATTTTACAAAAATAGAATATGTGAAAAATATGGTCCCAATTAGAGCTGTAATCATCAGTGATTTCTGTAGATCGACGCTCGCTTGTTAGATGCGAGTTGAACTCGAGTAAATGACACAAATATAAATATAAAAATAATGTCCAAATATTGTCATCAAGGGATCTGCCATTAACGTATTTAATACCATTTTATTGCAAGGAAATATATTCTGTTGCCGACACGTATGTATGAGCACATTATGGAACATACACGTAAATAAGGAAATAAAAAAAAACGACCATTGCTCATTAAATTTTTTGTCTTTATGGTTAGATAAACTGTAAAAGTGCTGGTTTTATAACAAGACTAGTATATTATAATTTATTTCTTAAAAACTCGAGTTTAAATTACGTAAATCGATGTCATCCCAAATATCGCCCACCGAGTTACGACTCGAGTTTCGGTCAACTCGTTACAGCACTAGTCCCAATACAATGGTATATTCACCTGAATGCATGGATCCGGTGCAGTATGAATCAATATGAACTTACCTTGGACCATTGTTCCACTTCCCATTGAGGGCATTCCACCTCTTTGTTACATGCCTGTACTGCAGGTGGCTTCTCATCAGGACAGAGCTTACTGTTGACAATGGTGTGGAGGTCTTCATCCACTCTCTGCTGGCAGAATACCGTACGCACCTGTACACCCTCCCCACAGCTAGTGCTACAAGGCTCCCAGGTGCCAATGTGCCAGCTGTAGAACAAACATAATGTTATGCTAAAATAGTACCACAGATGCCCATACCCAACAATATGGGGAGACAGTGTAAGACAAACAAAGCATCTTCCATAACTGACAGTGTACAGGAGAAATAGAACATAAGAAAAAGTCAAATTGAGAGAAAGTATCAAAACATGGCAGCAAGATGACAGCATTAATCTGTGAAGTAAAAGTTGTGAATCTGTAAAATTTATTAATAGGAATAGAATACTTTCAATGGAGATAGCACTATTTAGTAAAAGTGCAATATGTAACTAGGACCAATAATAAGCGAGCTATAAGCACTTTCAAATTTACCTATCCTTGTTTGACATTGAAGGAGGCATGAAAGGTCAAATCTGACCACACCAGAAGATTTGCAGCACATGATTTCCTATAAGTTGGTTTCACACTGCAAACCTCTAAGATCAATAATAAGCAAGTTATAAGCACTTTTAAATTTGGCTATTTTCGTTTGATCTTGAAGGAGGGGCCCAAGGTCAAATCTGACCACATCAGAAGATTTCCAGCCCATGATTTCCTATAGGTTGGTTTCACATTGCAAACCTCCAGGACCAATAATAAGGGAGATATAAGCACTTTTCATAACTGAAAAGAAACACCCGTGGCAGCCATCTTGTTTTTAAAAATGAGGCCAAAAATATTTCCAGTCAAGATTTTGTAATTATGAAGAAGTATCTCTTAAAGGTGCGAGTGAAAAACATTCTTTCAGAGCTAAGGTAAACAGATATAGCCAGGTCACAAAGTGGCATTCCACATTTACATGCCCTGGGGAACAGGAAGTTAAAAATTCTTCTAATTACAGTTGAAGGGTTTAAGTCCAAAGTCAAAAATATTTTATGTGCAAGGTCCAAGCCAAGGCAAAAGGTCAAACGAACTATGACACTGCACCACTACCATCCTAAAGGCTCATCCATGATAAAATTGAACTTCTTCCACCTTACAATTGAAGATATCTGGCCTGCACTAGCTTTCAAGTTAAAAGTCAGAAATTGTCTATTTTCAGTGCAGCAAATGAACAGTGCACAGAATTCCACAACGTCATCTTATAAGACTGGCTACTTTAACCATTATTCACTTTTCACTCACACATTATCAAACCGTATAAAGCTGTGTGAAAGAATGTACTTAAACTGATGACAAGGCAATGGGACTGGATTAAGAAACCTAATGCCACTGTGCATTTAGTGTTGTTCACAGTATAAATACCCTTTCACTATTAAACTTTCCCCCTGCAAGTAAACCCCATGAAATTAATGTGTGGCAGTTCTTCAACAAAATCTTAGTTCTTCAATGAAATTGCTATAAAAGTCACAAAATGCACAAAATATGGGATTTAAGTTTATAATTTCGTCAGATAATAAAATTTCTTCTGCCAAAATAAAAGTGATCTGTAGCTGGCGCTACTGCAATTTGGTACATGTATTAATTTAGATCAGGATGTTTTCAAGAATTTAAAGTGTATTTGTTAGGTTGGAATCACGGTCGCACTTATGGAAACTGAATTAAAATTGCTTGACTTAATTGGAATATTTATTTTCTGTAATTGAATAACATGTATTAAATATGCATAAAATGACTGCTTATTAATTTTTGCGTGATCAAAACAATGTCACATGTTTAATTTGCTGAGGAGAACAACTGAATTTAATGTACCAGTACACCTAAAATGACCTGATTTTGTCCCAATGCAAACTATATTTACATAAACATGACTTCTCAAATTCTCTTGTTGTGATTTTAAAGGATGTAAAAATAAAATTAGAAGTGATATGCATTAAATTGCTCATTCAGATGGGATTCAAGTTGACTATAAATTTCAGCGCACAGATTTCAACATAAACAATATGACTGAATACACCAGGTTATAAACTGAATGTGACACTCTTTTAGGACATATATTTCAGCTATTTCCCACTTTACCATACATCATATGTTTCATCGTGGCATTTTAATTTTAGCTTTTCGCAGCTAAACCACATTATGTCTTGCAGACATAAATACAGCATTTACATATAATGTGACTGTCAAAATAAAAACTCTTCACATGTAGAAATCTGAATCAAGTCCAAAAGCTTTCCTATATAAATTTAAGTTTAATTTTAATTTTTTCCATTTGTTTTTACTAAAAAACAGTACAAAAGAATCAATAGACACAAAAGTATAATTACCTCCACAAAGGAGGTTGTTTGTTTGTTTGTTTGTTAGGAAGGCTGCAAAAAAAATACTGCACAGATTTAAACCAAATTTTTACAGTCAGTGGGTGTTGGTCTAACATAAAACTGATTTAATTTTATGGAATAATCCGCAAACCATTCTAGAAACAGGGTTTTTAAAAAAAAAGATTTACCGGATCTTGGAGGATGTCTGCACTCTTTGAGTGCTCTTGTTTAAATAAATTTGTAAAAGATTTCTGATAGGATAGAAATTTGATGAAACAAGGTCTTCACAAGGGAGACCAGGAGAACTGATCCAAAGAGCAAATGTTTTCTGAAGTAACACACTGACAATACTGAAAAGAGGATAATACAACTCTTGAAACTTTTTGAAGTAGTTTATAAATTGACAAACTGTCATCTATAGGAGCCCAAACAATTCTTATTACTGTGTAGTAATTTCTACTCCAAACGTCCAATGAAAGAATTTCATGTTTACATTTGAAAGCTTGTTAACAATGTTTATATTGTATCTTTAAATAGAGATATTCCAAAGGATTCATCTTTTATTCTTTTTTCAAATATTTTCAGATATGGTTTATAATAATTTTACTAGTTACCCACATGATATCACTCATGCATTGAATTTCTCTTGTAAAATAATCTTGTTTGAATATGAATGTGCAAATAATGATTAATGACTTACAATAGGTAAAAAGTAATACATTAGTTAATATCAGATTACAAACACGTTTTAACATAAAGAATGATGTAAAAGACAAAGACAAACAAAAACAATACATTTGTCAATGGTATTGTATTGGGTTTTTTGATCTGGGGATTTTCTAAACCCCATCTGGGGATTTTCAATCTGGGGATTTTCATATACAATCAAATAATCTACCCAACATAAAATGACCAATCAATGACAACCCACCAGATCTCAAAGTAAAAGTAAAGTTGCATTTAATCTTTTCACAACTTTATCTTTCATAAATAACAGCTTTAACAGAATTTTCAAATCCAGTAGATTTACTCATTCTGAGATATGTGAAGGAATGGATCAACACTTAAAAGAATCCATCTAAAAAAATACAGCCTATCACAACTGAAAATATGATTGGGTCACTACTGATAGAGTTTAACATGCCATACTGCTTGAATTATAAATACAAAATGATCTAGATATGACAATAATGAGCTACTTACCTAAACGTAGTAAAACAGAAACATTACTGAGCTACATACCAGGCTAGATGTGACAATACTGATCTACTTAGTAAGCTGGATGTGAAAATAGTGATCTACTGACTTGGGTGTGAGGATACTGTGACACTACTGAGCTAATTACTGAGCTGAATACGTGGACACTGTGACACTACGGAGCTATTTACTGAGCTGAATATAAGGACACTGTGACACTATGGAGCTACTTACTGAGCTTAATATAAGGATACACATTACTGTGACACTACTGAGCTACTTACTGAGCTGGGCATGGCTTTGAATTGCAGTCCTGTTTCTCCTCTGGCTTGTGGAGTTGGTTGCACAATTCGCTGCGCACATTGCTGCCATCACTGCTCTGTGCACAGTTGACCTGCCTGGTCTGTTGACCTGTGACAGAGGAGAGGACACTGACCACTAACAATACAGAATAATAATAGCAACACATAGTCTTCAATGAGATACTATCCATACTGCAGGTTCTGAAAAAAGCCACACACGATCACATATACAAGTCCAATGCCTTATCTAAAAGTAAGTTTTTATATTGCTCTAACACAGAAATAGCATTTCTAGCACATCTGTAATTCTAGTAGTTATGCATTTTTGTTTTTTAAAAAAAATTTCACAGTCTCTCACTTTTTTGTGTTCTCATTCAAAGATACAAGTCTCTTTTACATATATAGATAATAAAATATTTATCCAAGTAACCCACAGCTGGATTTTCAATTATGTATCCAAATTTAAGTAAAAAATTGTACCAGAAGAATCACACAAAACATGCCAATTGACCTTACATAGACTGTCATCAAGCATCCGATTCAATCAAAACCCTTTTTTTCATACTGTATTTTTTTTTCTCTTGTAAATACATTTATATAATTTTTTTCAAAGAGGAAAAAAAATTCCAGTGTCAAAAGGTTCGGCAATCATCATAAATTATTCCTTCTCCTTCTAAATTAATCAAAGGTAGTTTTATCACAACAATACTTTCATCATTATTTTTTTCCTTTTCGAAAGTCCTTGTGTATTGAGTGTTAAACTTCCCATAAGCATAAGCCACTTAAAAACAAGCAAGTGTTAAATCAATCATAATTAAAATTAGGAGGTTCTCCAATAGTATATGTGATATAAGAGGAACCCCTGTGTTGGTTTACAACCTAAATTGTTTCTTTTTTTCTCTGTGTGTGTAGGTAAAAACTAAAACTCTTTCACTGTGAAAACCTGTTCACAAACTTCAGGAACAGGGCACCCTTTTTCAAATATCCACGGGTTCTTTAGTTTGTTCCCTGTGTAAGCTCTGATCTGACTGTCTCTCAAATAAAAATCTCTCACAAAATGATGTAGAACAGAATCCCAGCTTCCCAATGTACACAGAGAAATGTATACTGCACTTAACACATACATACATACATATACATACACACACTCACGAATATGGTCTGAGGCTTTATCTGGAAGTAAATACTCCCTGTACCACAAAATAAGCACTTAGTCAACAGCAGCCTAAGCCCCAGTTTTAGCATTTTTAGTATTTTATAAGTGTATTTGTGAATGTTTTAAAGAAAAAAAATTAGAGTTCCTTTTTAAGGAGCACTTTCTCTCACTAAAAAAACAGGCATTATAAATTAATTTTAAATATATTTTATATAAATAACTGTAGTTTTAAGAAGTATTTTTATATTTAACAGCACTGTGTAGAAAACATTAAAGTAAGCTGTTGAAATTGTATCAATTGTAACATAAGTATGCCAAGTTAACTAAAGCCTCCACTTGGTCCCATGTTGGCATTTCCTTAATGCCAATCACTGATACCCATTCGCCAGTGGCAGGCACAACTAGATTTCCACACCTCTGATATTAAATTTTGGTAATGTTTAAATACAAAAACTTAAATTTACAGGTTCATTTTAAGAGCAGTATTTTAATGGCAAACACAGTTATATAGAGCTAAATATACACGTGATGTCTTTCATATTTGCCAATTATTTAATTACCCAAGGCTGATACCACATGATTTTTGTGCAACATGGTGGGATATCTTGAAAAGGTTTCAGTGATAAGGGTTTTTGCCTAACATGAGGTATGAGGAAATGTTGGGAGTCAAATGTAATATCTCAATTCTGAGACTAGTGCAAGTCCAACTCGGGATCCTTCTTAAGATGAGCTGGCCAATTTTAAGATGGACTGGGACAGGTCAACCCATCATAAAATGACACATGTAAGTTTGGATCTTAGGTTGTGCTAGTGCCAATCTAAAAATGACAAAATCTCACATCTGGCTCCCCAAGAGGTACTTCCAGGAAAATAACTGGAAGAGATAAAACTGGCATCAATGTCTGGATGTTGGTATAGTGGAAACACCCCCTAACCATCCAGGAACTGGTCTGTGTGTCTGTATGCCTGCATGAGATCACCTGGGCAGAGTATAAACAGGCTCTTTGTGGCCTCAAGCAAACACTCCTCAAGTCCTCAGCTTGACCACAGAGTTACAAAAACACAGTCTCCCTCAAACCTCCCTCACTGCTAGCCTTCCTTAAGGCTATAATGTGTGCAACTAGCCTGGGGTTACAAATATTGTGTGTCAACACACAAAGTAAGCCCCAATGAATTTTGTTTACCTTTATATGAATCAAAAAGAAACCAATTATCTGGTTTGCCGTGTTTAACACTAAACTAACCTATGCATTACAGACGACACAAGACAATAAGCTCTGATAATGAAATTGGAACTCGTATGCTATTCCTTGTCTATTTACACGACACAACTTCAGCCAATATAGAACAATTTTTAGTTTGAAGAATTATCCAACTTTATCAGAATTGTAAAGTATTATCAGCATATACCACACACCTCTTAAAATAACTATAATTTCTTTATTTCTGGTCCGATTTTAAAAACGTTTTTATCATACTCCTCAGCTTGACAAGGGCTTATAACTGTATGTGTCGGATCTGAACACACCATGTCATATCATGATGCATATTCTTTCTACGTGAAATATGACCATCAGAACAGCAGAGCATTCAGTAGCCTAGTGATTTACAAGTGTTTATTTGATAACTTGGATCTCACCGCTGTGGTCTTAGGTTCGAACCCACTTCATGACAACAAGTGACCACAGCGGTGAGGGGTGTAAAAACTCCAACAATGAACCTCTCCAGTTCATGCGAAAAATGAATGAATACATCTTTATTCAAAGAATATTTTTGAAAATTATAATTTTACTTTTTACACAATTCTCAGTCCACTTGTTAAGTCAGATTGTCGATGGTTCTGCAGTACTGTTGACTGTCCTTGGGGTTCAGGGCTTCGACCTCTCTTAAAACAAGAGCTAAAGAAATAATGCTGTTTCAGCTTTTACAGAAATACTGCATTTATTTCCTGTATGGTAAGGTTAGTAAATTTAGCCATTGCCACAGGCTTGTTTTTAATTAAGAACACATACTGCAACACATTTCGCTTAAATGCTTTAACTGTTAAGCATTCATTAAGATGATATATCTGAGGACATTTTGTCTAAATTCAACAAACAATTTTGACAATTAGAGCCCCAGTAAAGACTTCCAGTTTGATACTTCAAACAACTGGTGCTTCAGCTTATGAGATCTAAGAATTACACAATGCATCACATATTGTAAAGGACATCCTTCATTGCTCAATATCAAAGGCAGTCCCTGTAATAGTATATCATTAATTAAATATACCAAGGTTGAATTTTAGCCTGGGTCTATTCTTTTTCAGAGACAAGATTTTTTTTTTAAAAAAAACCTGAAATTTAATTTAATTTGTTTAGTTTTTTTATAATCATAGCCTAAGTCCTTGCTAAAAACTCTATCACATTTTCATCACTTTGTGGCAATGAATGTTATATGTTACAAGTCATGTGTATGTTTTTTATCTGATAATCCATTGGTTATCTGTGAGTTCTGAGCCAACTTTTATCAAGGTCCAGCACCTGTACATGTGTTCAGAGTGCCAAGCCCCCAAGGTATCAAACATCTTGTTTCATGAAATCCGATCCTGGACTAAATTACAACAATTAAATGCTATCAAACTCCACAGAACAAACCACAATGGGATTATAAGTGTTAACCTTGTCTGGGCTGAAAAAAGTGTGATACTAATTTATTACCTCCACTAATATGATGCCACAATATGCCAATATGCCAATGTACATCTCCCTGATCTTTAATGATTTACCTTGCGAAGCTCAGCTTCATCTAAGGTTCATTAACTTTATTAACAAAGCTATGAGTAGCTCAAATAATATAGTTAGACTATGTGCAAACAGTGCAATTAGTGGTAGTAAGTCATCTACTTGCAGAAACATAAATTATATCAGATGGAGATATGACATAAATATTAATGATTCAGTGCTCGCTCTGGAGGGTATTATAACATTGTAAAGGAAGCTTGCTATCGCACTTGCACAAGTGATGACTATATCAATATAAGTAACATCAGAAGACTTGTGTCTATATGAGATGATAGATTTCAGGAAATAATGCCTGTCCATTGCGGTCTCTCAGTTGAAGATGTAAATTCCATGCCTAAATACTTTTGTGTGTCACAGTTTCCAATTGAATCACAATTCCTCTGTATCTCTATATATCCTTTGTATACATCTCCTTTGATTTTCTTTTATAACTGTACTATGTGTACAATTGTATGTTAAATAAAATAAAGAGGTTATGTGTTTGGTAGTGTCTGTTAAGTTTTGCAAATAACTGAAAACATTGACAAATTTTTGAGGCAATTTTCTGGAAATGCCAACAATGGCACAAGAAACAAATTGATAGTGATACAGATCACCATCTGGATCTGGAGACTTTTAAAGGATTTTTTTTCTCATTGTACTCGTAAGCAGCATTGGACGTATCGGGCCTTGGCTGCAGTATGCCATCTCAGAGTACTCTTGCTCCATAAAGTGAGTCCAAACACTATTGCCAGGATCTATTTTTTACATTGAGTAAACACTGACATTGCTTAATGTGTTTCTTTTTTTTTGCTCATTCCTTGTTTCAAAAAAAAAAAGTAAAAAAAAATTATTTATGCCTGTGCAAAACAAAAGAATTGACATAAGAAAATGACTGACCTTAAATAAATAGTCAGACAGGATTCTATCTAAATTTTCTTTCTTTTTTTCCATGACTAAAACCTTTTCACAATGACATCAGTGTTTGATGATGCAATGTAAACAATTACTTGTCTATTATGTGTGGCTCTATTTTTACAGTAGATTACTCTGCAAATCTGCATAAAAAGCTCAATAGTTCTGGTTTTAATCTAAAGTTGGCAAATATTTCACAGACACACGTAACCGCAAAACAACATTCTTTTTTTAAATGCCAGATTCATTTCAATACAAATCACGAGTTTTAAAAAAGTCACCTTTAGCCAAATTAATACCTCATTATCTCAAATAGGGACATTTTGCTACTCATAGCTTTGTGTATATACTAATTTGACAGTTTAAAATTTCCTTGGGTTAAAGATAACTGGTCTAATTGGTGCGCCAGTGAAGTAAAAACGAGCTACTATTTTTATTTGAAGCTCTAAAGGCCTGTAGAGACCAGACCGATTCAATTTAATCTGACAAGACAGGCTCTAATAAAAATCCTCTTTAAGCTGAACAAAATCGTGCAAAGAAATTAGCCAAGAATTAAGAGAGTTCTGGGCATTGTAAGTCTGTGAAGCCTTATGGTGTATTAGTACTGGGACGATGCTTCAAACTTCAGTATTATCACTCACTGGTAATACAACTGATAGTTGCCTTAACTCATTTGCTTGTAGGCTTTTTGTCACAATAAAAAAACTTTTTCTGTGAAAATTTTGTACATTCACCAGTTAAAATCACAAAAAAATAGCCAGCCTCAGCAGGCAAGAACCCCAGCCCGCAGGTGCAGCTAAATGGCCAACAACATTGAGATTTGGGAAAATCTTAGGAACAACTTCTGTTGTAAGAAGTATAGAGAACCCACAAGATGTTCTACAAAAGATTCACAGGCCATGATTTCTTACAAGTAGTTTTCATATTTTGAAGCCCAAGAAACAATTATCAGGGAGATATAAGGCCTTTTTGATATAATGACCCTCCTATTGGGCATTAAAAATGTGATATGGCGGCCATTTTGTTTATAAAACAAGGACACAATTACTCTCAGGCAAGCTTTCCTATCCATTTACATTTTGTGCAAATCTGATGAAGCTAGCTGCAATATTTTAGGTTACAGAAAACATTAAAGATTTTAGAACAAACTTTTTAAGACCCGAAAATTTTAAAAGTGTTGCCATGCCATGGATACCCTCAAAACCTAATCAGCTGTAGATTCTCCTGTAGTAAACATATCCTGAAAATTTGGTGAAAATCCATGCATGCGTTTAGACTGGAACACCTACAAAGTTTAATACCTGAAAATCTTAAAAGTGTTGCCATTTCAACTGATATTACTGGATACCCCCAAAACCTATCTCAGCTCTAGATCCACTTGGGGTAAACACATCCTGAAAATTTGGTGAAAATCCGCGTAGGGGTTTAGTCTGTGGAACACCCACAAAAGTTTAAGACCCGAAAATCTTAAAAGTGTTTCATGGCAACAGTTGTTACCAGATACCCCCAAATCCTAATCAGCTCTAGATCTTTTGGGGTAAACATACCCTGAAAATTTGGTAAAAATCTGTGAAGGGGTTTAGTCTGTGGAACACCCACAAAGTTTAAGACCCGAAAACATTAAAAGTGTTGCCCTGGCACCAGTTGCCGCTGGATACCCCCCAAAACCTAATCAGCTCTAGATCCTTTTGGGGTAAACATACCCTGAAAATTTGGTGAAAATCCGTGCAGGGGTTTAGACTGTGGAACACCCACAAAGTTTCAGACCCCAAAATCTTAAAAGTGTTGCCATGGCAACAGTTACCAGATACCCCCCCAAAACCTAATCAGCTCTAGATCGTCTTGGGATAAACATCCCCTGAAAATTTGGTGAAAATCCAGGGGTTTAGGCTGTGGAACACCCACAAGCTTTATGCCCGCTACTGCCGCCGCCCGGACGGTGCAGGGGACGACTATAACCCCAGCCTTTATGGGCTGGGGTTAGAAACTACCAGTAAATGCAAAAATATAACATAAACTGAAAACACCTTGGATGCCCTTTCTTATACTATGATGAATTTAAATTTCTTACTGTAAATCTGGGGGTAAATACAAAGATCCACAGTTCCACCCAAGCTTGTAAATAATCACTTCCTCTGCTGTATATTGTTAGCGTTAGTTAAGGCTCAAATTTGTATCAAATCTTCTGTAAACGTGTACATAGATATTGGTATTCGTGAAGTACTCGTACATGTTACGGATATAAGCTCATCACACTGTTGTAGCCATATGCTGATGTAAAAATACAGTAGATGTATATGTAAGAGTAAATTAGGCAAACTGGAATATTTTTATGCATATTTTCCCCAATTATAAAGAAAGTTGAGCCTTTAGCAAGGCTAGTATATTGTAGCAATATGGTAGGTGTATATTTTTATGTTTCTGCCCTCACTCTGAGAAAGCAGCTGGTGCTTCAAATGTGTGCATGTATGTGGTAAATACAAGGCCAGACAAACAGACTGGCCAGTGTACATTACCACTGAAATCCATCACAGGATGATCCAACCAACCCACCTCATCAACTGACATCTGTATAGTCATTATGTGCCACACTCTCCATTCTCTATAGAATAAGTGGATGTTTTCACATGATTGCCCAATCACCGATTATGTCACTGTCACTGATCTTTATTACATGATGTCTTTCTTACTGCAAGAGTGACACCAAATCACTGATTAAGTTATCATTGTTATTGACTTCAAATAAAGTATTTCCCAAAACACCACCCACAATCAATTGCTATGATTCTTATTATTTGATGTATTTTTACATACGGCATTACTTAATACACCACAAACCCCCAATAAGTGATTGTATGATTAACACTGAATGTGTTACTATTAATACTCTGGACGCTTGAAGGGTGGGCATTTTAGAGCATTGCAAAAAAATTGGAATTTTTTATAGATTGGGTATGTCCTAGGCTGGGTACGAAATATCCGGGTACAAATTGACCTGGTACGAAATGTCCCGATGTGAAATTTCCGGGTACGAAATGTCTGTACCCCTGGGCATTTATACACTATATTTTTGAGGGATGGCTAACGATATGAACATGGCCATTATCACAGACAACTTTGGTAATTTGAACAATTTGTGCATCGTACATGCCAGTGAGATGAAATCTGGAAAAACAGTACAGTTCTTAAGAAAACTCTTAAAATCAGAATCATTCTTTTCTTTTTAGGCACAAATTTACAATAAATCATACACCCACCCGTCTGTGTGTTTTCATGGAATAATGAGCAACATTTCTTTGCCTGAATTACACTGAATTCTCAGGACAAACAAAACTCACTGATCTTAAATTACTGTCTTAAATTACAAGTTGAACTATTTATATGTTTATATGCTATTTATGCCCAAAGACAATGAATGTTTATTATATAAAATCAGCATTGTGGAAATAAGAGGGGGCTTTAAGAGCACTGCAAACATGACCTTTATTTAACCTAGGTAACAAGGGGATGATGGGATTTTATGAGTGATTGAGCTTCACACTTTGTAACAATTAAAGCAAGGCATCTAATATTTGCTCAATTTGTCAAATTTGCCACTGAGAACTGCCCTTTTAATTAAATGAATGAAAATATATCAAAATGCATTGCAAATCTACATGGGATAAGGTAAATAACTTAAAATGGTCATACAAATAATAACTTTTCAAAGAATGCACCACAATTCCATAAAATGCAATATGGATTTCCCCATTGTGCAAATTTCAAATTCTATTCAAAATTTTCTTACTCTACTTGTGTCAGGGGCTGGCTTGCGTCAACATAGAACTTACATATCAAAGTCAATTTCCAGTACAAACTGAAACCCTTGTACTAACAATAATGCCTTATCTACACTTGGAATTGAGATGGATTATTTGATAAGGAAATCCCATTGATGTTGATGGACATTGACCTTGCAGTGACAGGGCCTACTTCTAATGTCATTTGAGTTCGACTTATGTTGAAGTAAAACCCAATGATATAACAACAAGTTAGGTAATCCAGTCATGTTTAAAAACATTAGAAATTGTTTAACTTGGACATTACTATTTTGGTCTGTACTCATAATAAAATTAAAAATACACATTATTTGGTAATTTTCCTGAGATACAGGGTTGTTAAAATTCTTTAAAAATATGTAAATGATAGACATACTAAAATCAATTTGCCATCTTCACTTGTTTTTTGCCAGAAACTATATTTATAACAGTTGGAATTTACACATTTAACCACAACACAGATCATGTACCTTGGGGCAAATTGTTTTTGAAACCAAAATTTGAACCTATTTCCTTATTCTCTGTGACCTCCTTTGTGTGGGTTAAATTCAGTCATTCTGGATAAGGAAGTGACTTGAATTCTTGCATTCAGTTCTCCATGGTGTTGTCAAATGCTGTGGCAGACCACACCACAAGGCACCTTACAACAGGAAGTGGTTTAAATAGTTGCACTACAATCATCATCTTAATTGAAATTTCCAAAAACAAAGTTCCACTAACTGAATAGAAAATATAGTTGAATTAAAATCTTGTTAAAGATCCAAATATTATGGTGATTTTACTCAAGCAATTCCATAAATCTACCTTTTCTAACTGCCACCGCTCAGATTTAAACAATTATTGTGGGAGAACTCTAAATGATAAATTCCTTTGGGCCAACAACAATCTTTTCCTTTATATATACTGATTAAACTAATCGACTCTTAACTGAGTGGGATTTAATGTTATATATATGCATAAACATTTCCAAATAAGAAGGTTTGCTTTGCTCGATAGTATTAATCTCTTCACAAATCATTATTTAAACACATACTAAACCCTGCAATACTTCAGTAATTTGATCAAAATTTCTCTATCTCACACCATTTTTGAGATAAATTCATTTTTGCGTTTTATGTAGAAATTTAAGATGGCCACCAAACATGGCAGGAAAACAATTTTTGGCAAAAAGTAGTAGATGATTCTGTGTATACCCTCGACCCCAAAAAGTTTTGTCCAAATTGCTCTAATTTGCAGTTTCTGAGATAAATGCATTTTACAAAGAAATTCAAGATGGCTGCCAAGAATAACAGGAAAGCGAATTTTGGTAAAAAGTAGTACATAACTTGAGTGTGCCCTCAGAGCCAATATTTTGGTCCAAATCACTCTAAATTTCATGTGAATAGGTGAATTGCTTTTTAGGTTATCATCCGGACAAGCATACCCCTTTAAAACAGGTTTTTGGCCTTGTGACTTCTCTGATTGGTGGAAAACTTCATGACATCATATTCAGACAATTTCCACAGGAATACTCTACCCATGTGCCAAATTTAAGGAGAATCTGCACAGTAGTTGCTGAACTTTCATCAACAGAAAATGTAGGAGCTGGCGGTCCCTTCTGAGTGAATTTTCTCCCATATGTACAAGCATCCCTTGCGAGATGCTTAATTCACAAAAAGGTACAAATATCTACATCTGACCTTTATAAAGCATTTGTAATGTGTTAGTGTCAATAAGTAAACTTTTGTTTTATCCCATTTTTACCAACTATATTTTTAAGCAAGTTTAGTTTCCTGTGTACCAATAAAACATTTTTAGATGGATAAAAAGCACAGATTAACTATGTAATCCAACAAAAAATCTAATCCAGAGATTTTTTATAGCTCTTGCTGATGATTTGTAATCATATAAAAATCCTGTAGAGGTTAAACAAAAAAAAACTGGTCCAATTTGCTCATGCAAAGAACTGGCAAGACAGTATAAAATGGCTCTAAAAGTGAACTTGGTAAATTGTGCATATAACTATTTAAGTGATCAAGTTAACTTTTCAAAGTATGTTCCATGTAATATAATTAATGTAAATTTAAAAATAAAAAAACAAAGACATTTTGGTAGTGAGTGTATATAAAAGGACAACGGTTCACACAAATGTGGGTGAAGTATAGGAAAGGACCGGTGTAGCGCCAGATTTTACACCCCACATAAAATGCATGGGGGTGTAATATATGGCAAGTGAACTTGCCATATTTTACACCCCTTGCCATATTCTACACCCCCCCTGCCATATTTTACACCCCTTGGTGGATTTCTTTACAGTTGCTGTATTATGAAATAAGTGAAGTTCAACATCTATAAACATCCACAAATTAAGCATTAAAACTGAAAGACAGTAATTCCTTTGCTTACAAATTGTTATATGTCTAAGAATAACAAACTGAATGAAATAAAATATATTAAGTGTTAATACAGTTGGACAAAATCCTTTCTATATATTTTCCTTTGAAGTGAGAGGCCAACCCATTGTTGTTGATTTGTATTCACTAGGCTAGTCCCTAATTGAAAATATTCCTATTGTTGTCTTAAGTCACCATAGCCCTTTGATTGAAATCTTGCTACTAGACCTGCAACTATGTGCAAGGCTTAACACTTCTGTGGCTTCTCACCTGGGAGTTCTTGTTTATGAACTGTTAGTGTTTTCATTTATTGACTTTAAAAAGACTTACAGTAATAGGTGATACATAATTAATTGTTCTATGATAAGTTAGTGATTAGTTAATTAGATAATCTATGCATTGTTTCTTTTGGTTGGATTTACATCACATAATGAACAATATGGGTCCATTGACCAACTTAGCTCAGGCCTCTTATCTAGAAACCATGAACAAGCAAAAATGTACATAAATTAAATGAATTGTAATATGTTATTGATATCCATGAATATTGAAATATATTTTATGATATCTGAACACATTGGATGTTATTTCATATCACAGTATTTTATTAACAATGGTATTTTACATTTTTTCTGTGTACTAATAATAATGTAATAATAATGTTCAAGAATGATTTTTACTCTGAATATAATATAAACCATACAAGCATATGTAAATGAAAGATATTTATGTTACATTATCAGGGAGGAGAAGTATCTCCCAAAAATACCTTAGAAAGAGTTTTTCAACAATACCAATTAATCCTGTTAGCTTAGCTAGTCACTTAACCACAAGTGAAACAAATCAAGTTGAAAAGAATGCTAAAACAAAAGGCAAATCTAAAACTAATCCATTTACCAAGTCATATATATAGCCAAACAAATCAACTTAAAGAGTCTTGAAACAATAGACATGTCATAATCTAATCCAGTTTCTGTCACACCCCAGAAGTAAAACAAATCAAGTTCTAAGCAGTGGTTAGACAATAGACAATTACAAACTCAATTGCAATCTAACCAATAAAAGGTTTGCTTTTAATCCCCAATTGATTTGCTCTGTATGGCCCAGTAGGGGGTGTAACTTTTGATGGGGATGTAAAATATAGCAGCAATATTTTACACCCCCTAAATCCCCCATTGTTAGGGGTGTAAAATATGATTGCCATATAATGCACCCTCTAAAAGATCAAAGAGAGGGTGTAAAATATGGCAGGGGTGTAAAATATGGCGTTACACCGGAAATAAAATAATTCCTCTCTTTTACATTTAGTAAAATACTGATCTCCAATTTTTTTACACTGTGATTTAGTGGCACAGAATTTTTCGTCTAGAGACAGGAGTTGATTTCATAGTCTGGATGTTCTGAAAGCTCTTTACTATTTAGGTAGGCCACTGAGCTTTCACATGCACCCAACAATTATGTTTATAGTGTTTGAAACATTGTTGCCATAAAGTCCAATTTAACTCAGTATACAACTTCATACCCACATCCTCCTTGCTCACCAAATCCAGGTCATGTATACAGATTACATATCTCGTACATAAACAGCATGCATTCAAACTGAACAAGCATTTTGTGCAATATGATCACTTATCTTCTGAATTAACTTTATATCACTTGTGATATATATCATTTGTGGTCACTGATGATTAAAGTGGTATAAACATTGTGTGGTCTGTTATATTAATCATCTACTGACTTACTCTGTGGCAATTATAAACTGAGTTACTCTTAAATATGCTGTTATCTAGTATTTTTTATATAGAACAGTCATTAATGTGGATGAGTGGTCCATACTTATTATCACTGGTCACTCAGGAATGAAATAACTCAAGCTTATCTCTACTCCCATGTAGAGGAGGCCAGTCTGCCACAGGTTTACCTCCCCATAGTAATTTTGTTAGCGGTTGTGTATTCCAGGACGAAGGGGAATATATACGTGAAAAGTACCCTGTTGAAATGTATAATCTTCGCTGACAATGGTGAGGATAGAACCTCAAACATTCTACTCCCAATTCCAACACCCTAATCAAAAGGCCACGGAGACTACTATTATGTTGAACACAAAAGAATAGAACTCACTACATTTGTTTGGGTTCTTTATACTGGAAAGACTTTTTTTGTCTTGATCTCTATAATCTATCAATATTGATTCTAGAAATTTCAAGAATGGGGGAATACCATCAACTGCATTTAATATGAATATACTAACATCGGGGTAAATAGATTTGGATGTTTTTTGTTTTCAGAATACCTGAAGCAGTTTTCAATTACACAATCACTCATCCCCAACTTTTGCAAATATTTAGTCACATATGCCCATACATGCATAGGTATTTCAAAGAGTGGTGAAAGTACTTCATTTAAACATTAACTTCCATGTTAAAGTCTTCCACTTAAATGGGTGTAATTTTGTAATTTTCAGCAGTGCTTGTTCACCACTGTTCTTTCAATGAGCCCTTTGGCCCTACTCATAGACAATAATTTTTGATTTTAGGTAACCTTCTAACTTACATGAAAAATCCTCTACTCCCAACACAAGGATAAAATCTATCTCTAAACATCCCACATGAAATCAATTAAATGTGCCAAGGGTTTACAAAAGCACATCAAAGATCAATCAAGATTGTGAATCACCAGTCATCAATCACCAAATTAACAAAGACACTCCCATGTTCTTTTCTGGTAAATGGAGCATCTCCACTAGTTAATTGACTGTGAGACTTGCTATCTCGTTTACATCCTGGTGTTTTTCACTTATCTATGGTAAGTGATTATTAATTCATTATACCATGGATTTATCTGTGTATTTGGCTGAACATTTAGTGAAGGTCCGAGTGTCAAAAACAATAATATTTTCACTTTCCCTCTCTCAGGAATTCTTGACATAACAGAAACATTCTTCAAAACACAATTACAGATTTGAATATTCCTCTTAAAAGTTCTGCTAAAATGGTTTGTTCTTTACAAAGAGTTAGGCGCCTGGTAGGTGAGACACTGTCCTCCCACCTTTCAGGTACTAGGTTCATTTCCCAGCTTGAGCTGAAGTGAACTGAAGGCCAGGCTACCTGATGGCTTTCAGTTCATCTTAATGAACTAGTTTATACTGCTTTCTTCCATCCATAAAAAATAGCTATCATGATATTGGCCCATGTCATGTGTGTTGAAAGACATATTAAAAACAAACCAATCAATCAATCAATCAATCTTTAGAAGAGTTAGAGTTTACCAATCATATGTCGGATAGAAAAACACCTTATTTTATGGACTTGAGTAAAATCTTTAACATTTGCAAGATGCAAGTTTCAGAAAATGTGTCTGTTTTTCCATGAACCAGTTTGAATCCTCCAATCCATCCAGTCTAATAGTCATGTCACACACTACAGACAGTACTGTGATAACCTTGGCAAATAAATGAGAATAAAGGTGATTTAAAAAGTCACCAATAATCATGCCAGAGGCTGGAATTGGAGTCGCATGATGCAAAAAAATTGCAAATTTCTATAATGTTCTTTGATATTCTTCCAGTATGCTGAGATGGAACCTCAACAAAGCACAACTGTTATGGGAATACACTAAGAACTGGTGAAGATGTTTTGGAAACTTAGGTACGGGTAGGTGAGAATGAAATGTGAGTTGTGACGACTCTTCTGCCACAAACTGAGAAGGAGGAAACAAAAGGTACAAGAATAAGGTAAGAAAATAAGGAGAATGTATTGAGAACAAGCATAACATGTTGGCGACTGCTCCAGTGAAGGACTTATGACATCAATATATGAGTTACCCATTTTGGTGAATTGTCATCGGAAAATTCAAAAAGGGGACAACCATGAAAATTTTGAACTGCAGGTTGTTGCTGTAGTGGGAGGGAAAAGGACACGTACAGTTGGACACAACAGCAGAATAACCAAAAGGTTGCCTTGAACTTTGAATAATTTTCTATTCACAAACATTCACCTTCAAAAATTGCCACTGTCTGACGAAGGCATTATGACCTTGATGACGGCATCAATGTACTATATTTTAAAGGCTTTGTGATGAAATGAGTCTGACAATTCTGACAATGGTCAAATCTTTTTTTTTTTTTTTTTTTTTTTTTTAATTCACATTTAAACATATAAAAGACAAATATTACAGTAAACAATACGATAGCAATAACAAAAAAGACACGATACAACTTACATATACATGTATATATGTGTGCTATTTCTACAATATTTTTGATATCATATTTTAGTTATAATTGTTATCTATTCATTTTTTTAACTTTGTTTTCAATTAGAGTGGAGAAGTCACAGTTACATACAATGCACACAAACAAAATACAAAACACATTACAATGGTACAATTTCTTATCAATTGTTATTCAAACTGGATACCAGCTATTCCATTTAAACATACAATGAAATTCACATATTTGTGATAAGCACTGATTATGAACACTATATAATAATGAAGAAATTAGTTACATACCTACAAATATTTTACTAAGGCTCTGCCACTGTTTTAGGAAAACATCATGTTTTTCGTCCAGCCTGGCCACATATTCATGTTCTAGGTATATTTTCTTTAAATAATTGATAAAATTGTGCAAGAATAGTTGACTATTATGCTTTGAATTTTGAAATATGTAAGTTTTTGCTGCAAAATATATAGTATTAAGAGCAATGTTTGAACTATTTTCTATTGACCCAAAGATAATATCTTTTTCATTTACTCGAAAGTCAGCTTCAGCATTTACCTTAATAAAAGTTTGAATTTCCCCCCAAAAAGTTTTAACTTTTTCACAGTCAACAAACAAATGTTTAATTGTTTCAACATGATTGCCACAAATACCACAAGTTCTGTCAGTAGTTATCTTGACAGTAGCCAGATAGTCCTTTGTTCCCAAGATTCTATATAAAATGCGATATTGAGTCCATACAAGGAAATTGTCTTTCACAGTTTTGAAGCATATGTTAAAGATTTTATGCCAGTCAGAGCTTGACATGGTTGTCCTAAAACATTCCTCCCAGAAGGAATAAATTGGCTTATTGTCTTGATTGTCAAAATCAGTAAGTACTTTATAAAAGTCCCTACTACCCTTTTTAGACTTTTTGAGCAGTCTTATATTATTTGGATAAATTGGTTTCACACTTACTGTGCATTTCAATCTTAGCTTTGCTAGTGTACCTTTGATACAGGTAATTACTCTATGGTATTCTAGGAAGTTTGTTTTAATGCCGAACATGCTTTGCAACAAATTCTGGGTCACAAAGACACCCTCATTGCTTATCATATCCCCAAGACATATTATTCCCTTTTTATACCAGTGCGGTAAGTATAAATGGGCTTTTGATATTTCCGGATTATACCACAAAGGACTGTAAAGTGCATTATTATTGCTATTCATTTGAATCCTGCTCTGTAGTTTACCCCATGCATTCAAGACTTGTGACCAAAATTTGTTTGTGCATTTCCTTGCAACAGATTTGGCGTATTCTGATCCCAACATGATCAGATTTGTAGGAGACTGAATGTATGGTTTTGCTGAATATACCCAATTTGCATCATGGTTTACGTACATTCTTCGAATCCATGTACATTTCAATGCGGCTATAAAATTATTGAGATCAATCATATTTAGGCCACCATTTAGATAGTTTTTTTTTAAAGTTGATCTTTTGATCTTGTCTGGTTTATTGTCCCAAATAAATTTGAAGAAGGCATTTTCTAAGGTTTTTACCACATCCACCTCTGGGGATGGGAGGCAGAGAAATAAGTGACTTAATTTTGATAAGGCTAGTGTTTTATGATTGTTATCTTGCCAATTGGGGTCAAATGTCTTTGGGTCCAAGTACAGATCATTTTTTTAATGCTCGCAATTACAGGCGTATAGTTTAATTTTGTCATCTCCTCCAAGTTAACAGAAAAATTTATCCCTAAGAGATCAAAAGAAGTAGCTCCCCATTTCAGAATTTGGTCTGTGTCTAATTTTTCGGAAGAATAGCTTTTCTTACCTATCCATATTATTTTGGTTTTATCAGCATTTATAGTTAGACCTGAAAAAGACCCAAACATTACGAGTGTGTTAAGTGCAGCATTTAGAGACTTTTTAGTGCCATTTAAAATTAGAGTTGTATCATCAGCAAATTGGGTAAGTTTGTACTCCCTCCCATCAATAAAAATTCCTTTGATATCCTTGTTGTTAACTATCATTAAGTATAATACCTGTGCGCAAAGTAGAAATAAGTAGGGCGACAGTGGGTCTCCCTGCCTACATCCTCGTTCTATATCAAATAAACCAGATAGCACTCCACACTGCATTACACTTGCTTGAATATTGGTGTTCATAATTTTTATCCATCTTTGAAAACTGTTTTTAAATCCAAAAAAATTCAATATTGAATCTAAAAATTTCCAAGAGACAGAATCAAAGGCCTTTTGGAAGTCAATGAGCATTAAAAGACCAGGTATATTTTCCTTTTTTGTGTAGTGCATGATGTCATAAATTAACCTTATATTTTCACCAATAAAGCGGTTTGCAACAAACCCAGACTGTGTTGGGGAGATAATTTTTTCAAGTACAGATTTCAGCCTTGCAGATAATGCTGATGAAGCAATTTTATAAATAACCAATAGAAGTGAAACTGGTCTCCAGTTTTTGAGTAAGTGTCTTGGCTTGTCTCCCTTTGGGAGGCAGGAGATAATACATTGCCTTAATGATATGGACAACTGTCCACTGATATAACTTTCATTTAATGCCCTCAGAACAAAATATTTCAATTTTCCCCAGAAGACCTTGAAAAATTCAGATGGAAAACCATCGATACCAGGACACTTGTTGTTTTTCATTTGTTTTAGAGAATTACTTATTTCATTAACAGTTAGTAAACCTTCAAGAGATTCTGCATCAGTTACTGATAGCTTATGTAAACTTGACAGAGATTCCAGATCCTTCAAATAGGATTCAGGTTCAGAACACTCTCTTCTTTTGAACAGGTTTTGGTAAAAAGTTTTTACTTCTTCAAGGATTTTAGTTTGATCATGTATAACCTTTCCATCATCAGAAACCAATTTCCTTATAGTTTTCTCCATATATAAATGTTTCTCTAAAGCACAGAAATATCTAGAGGGCTTCTCGCCTTCAGAAAGCCATTTTGCCCGGGACCGTATCATATTACCTTTTAGTTTTTCGGCGCGGATGCTTTCCAAGTCTTTTTTTTTATCTTCAAGATCTGATAAATTATCTGTATTAACTTTGCTCTCCAAAAGCTCAATTTCTTTAACCAATGTACTCTCTTTTTGGCAAGATGTTTTTTTAAGCATGGCAGAAAATTTTACTGTTTCACCTCTTATTTGAAGAAGTAAGACCTCAAGAAACTGACTGTCAGTGATAGTAAAATTAATGCATTCATCAGACAAACTACTGACGGAAATTGGGTTATACACTGGTACTGCATAGTTCATTTTTTCTTTGTCTATTATGTTATTGATATAAATTAAGTAATCTTTATTTTTTAACAAAGAACAATTAAATTTCCATAAACCCCTACCTTTCACAAATTTACACATCAGTATGTCGAGCTGGATGATAGAATGATCTGATCGATATCCAGGTTTTATTGAGCAAGAGTTAATCCAATCTTTTAGATTGTCTGAAATTATAAAATAGTCAAGGCGGGCCTGTCTAAAAGGATTCTTTCGGCGCCATGTGTATCTTACTAAATCATTGTTTTCATATCGAAATGCATCAAAAAACCCAAGAGTATTCATTATTTCGAGGACAGTATTTCTTGCCCTGGGGTTATTAAGATGTCTATAATTAGAGCTATCTTTTAAGCGGTCAAGTATCAAATTGAAATCACCACACATTATGCAATGGTCATGCTCAGACAAATCAATTTGTTGTTTGACAAATTCAAAAAAGTCAGGAGAGTCTGAATTTGGTGCATAGATATTAATCAAACGAAACCTTAAATCATTGATTGTTAGGAGAACAGAAATGAAATTTCCATTATTATCTACTTTCATTGAATTGGCTTTGTATTCAAAATTCCTTTTCAACATTATGGCAACTCCTCTAGAATTGGATTTTTTTCCATTTAAGAAACACTCCCCCTGCCACAAATTTTTAATGAATTTTTTGTCCTCCGTCAACCAGTGGGTGTCCTGTAGACAGTATATTTCTGAGTCTAAGTCTTCAAGATATTTGAGAACATCAGCACGCTTTTTCAGGTCCCGTAGTCCTTGACAATTCATTGATGTTATTCGAATGTTTGATCCTGTCATAGTTTACAAAATGTAATAAATTTGTATCTAGAGATGAGCACAGTGCCAGACTGTAAATTAAACTCCAGATTAACAATTTTCAGTGGCTGATCCATAGTTCTAACTTTTTGAACAAGTGTTTGCATACAAGCCAATAAAAATAGCTGTTGATGCGCATTTGAACATAAGAAAACATACACACAAGATTACAAAATTCACAATTAACATACAAGAAACACCTAACATACAAAACATATATTTTCAGACACTTAAGTTTAGCAAGAGGTTGCGTGTCTATCCAACAAAATAGAGTGACATAAATAAATGACATAATATTAAAGATTAGCTCTAAACTTTGACAGGTTTGTAATAATAGCACTGGGAAAGTATAAAAAAATTGATAATAAAGTTTGATCTGTTACTATATGCAAGATTACATTCTACTTCTGTGTCAAAAAACTTGATTTAAGCCGATACTGCTGTTACGAAAAGGGCTAAAGTGGGCTAGTTTTAGATTATTATTTCTTTCATACTTAACACTGGGGCATTAGCCTTGCTTAAGGCTCAAATTCGTACCATATGTTTTCATACTTGTACATAGATATTTGGTATTCGTGAAGTACACAGATATTTGGTATTCATAAAGCACTCATGCATGTTTTGAGATATAAACTGAGCAGACATGTTAATTGTAAGAGTACATTATGCAAAATGACCATGTTTTCTGTATATTTTCTCTTAATTACTAGGGTACTTCAGCCTTAAGGAAGGCTACTGGGGCATTAATATCTATATGAGCAATTCAATTTTAATTCAATTTCAATTCAAGCTTTTATGGTGCTTAATCACCATCACAGGATAAACTCTAAGTTGGTCACATCCTTGCCATCCTCCATCCCATAGTCCGTTATCCACTTGCCTGATAACTGTGAGAGGAAATCGGAGAACCTGTAGTAAACTCACACTGAAAAGCAGCCCAGGTAGTGACCCACATATATCAGTCATGATGCACTGATTGAACCCTTTAACCTACTTTAACAAAATATGTCACAAACGTATAAATTTATCAATTTATGCTTAGATTCTATACCGGTTTTGGTATCTCATATGTGCATACTTGCAGATATTGCTCATTATAATTTCGTATTGAGTTTCAGTTATCAATATACTTGTATTGCAGAGGGTAAGTCTATCCAAATTCTGTGGAATTTATATAGCATTTCTAGCTTTAGATGAGACGTTATATTTGCTTTTAATCATATTTCCAAATTGTCCATCTATTTCACAATATTTCAGGTTGCAGTATTATAACTCGATGTATGGTGTGGCCGAGTTTAAAAAATTGTGTGAAACAGAGCATTTTTATTAAACCAGGTTATTTGTTTATGACAGAATTTCTGTGAGTACAAAAAAAAAACAAAAAAAACAAAAAAACAAAAAAAAATCCTCCCAAGTTTTCTTTACTATCTTTGACGTGAGTTTTTTGCCACATTTCTTGACTACTGCTAGCTTTACATTTAGTATTAAAATTAAAGTGTTTTGCAACAACAGAAAAAAAAAAAAAAAAAAACACATACAGGCCCTAATTTAGAAAAGTAGCAACAACGAAAAAAACTGAATTCAGTATTAACAGCTGTACACATCTAACTAAACTTTTGACAGTAGGAACAAGTTTCAGGCGAATTTCTTGCCTAATTATAGGGTTTTACCACTTTTTAACTAAATGTAGAGTACAACTGTCATGCATGAGAACTTCATAATATTCCAGATTGCAGCATAATATTTTACTTTATTAATTCATTTAATGCTAGTTTCGTACTTTGAACACTACCATGGACCATAGTTATGAAATAGCACAAGTACATATGTCACTCCTACCATTGTTTTTAAAAAAAAAAAAAAAAAAAAAAAACTCATACTGTAGTTACTAATTATGTATTTATCATAGAATTATCTTTAACTCTTTAACTGTGACAGTAGACACTCCATGTTTGCTGTATCAGCTATTGATTTTGGTATGCAAATGCTCCAGCAAATTTTAGGCATTTTTATGCCATATTTTTACTTGTTTAGCTTTTAGTTGATGTCCAAAATGACACAAAAAAGTGATGTATATAGTTAAGCAAGAGAAATCAAATAATTTTGGAATATATGTTCATTCAGAATTCAGTTTATACAATTAAGCACCATATATATGAGCTTTAAACGCAACACAGTTTTATTTATACAAGTAAAATACGCATTGTTGTTGAATTTCTTTCTTGACTGCCAAAACAGATGCAGATATTTAAACATACCTGGTTTTAAAGCTAGATTAATATGGCAATGTTATTAACTTTTAACCAGTTGAATTTTCTACGAAGCTTGAAATTTACCAAACAAACTACAATGAATTTGCTTATTATAAAATTCTAAAATGTATTTGATGTTTTGCCCAGTCTACTTATAACTTCTACATTATTCAACAGAACTTCAAGAGATTCAATATGTTCATGGAGTTCAAGTATCTAATGTTTGTCATTAAGCAAGTGATTGTCTAACCTGCATCAGGATTTGTCCCAGATGATTGTCTCCTAGCCACTTTGTTTTATCCAATATATTAGGGTCTGATAGGGCTAGTCCACAAGAAAAGAAATTGTCATTGCGATTTGCCTCCACTAGAGCACCTCTGCTGTTCAGCAATTTTTTCTTCAGGTAAGGGTTTTGGTCAAACTTCAAGTGACACGCTTTCTCCATTGTTAGCTTAGCGTGAGGTTTCCATTTTGCTTCATCTAATCCTTTTATGCGGTTCGACAGGGACTTCATTTCCCTTGGATCAGTGGTCCTTTTGATGGCTGTTGCTGTGTGTTCATCATCAAAGAATAGGCTCTTTTTGTACAGATAGTATTGCTCTGAGCATGAGTAAACTGCTGAATCTTCTTTAAAGTATGCTGGATGGAAATTGCTTAGAAATGAATCTATCCCAAAAAAGAAGGTGGTGTCACAATGAGGTATGTACTTTTCCCCCTTGATAGTCCATCTGAGGTGTAATGGCAGCTTGTCAACATCTTCCACTGTGTATGTTCTGTCATCTAGTGTGAGCCTGTCTCCTTTCAAGTAACACTTCTTTATACCAACATCTTTCTTGGCTTCTTTGAAACAAGGCACTAACACTTTTCTATTTTGCTTCACCGAGTTTGGAAAGTCTTCTGATATATAGATGCCTTTGCCTTTTAAGTTGAACCGGGCTTTCCACACTGCTTCTCTGTCGGGGAAGAATTGGAACCGGATTATAATTGTCCTAGGTCTCTTGGAACTATGTGGCATCAAGTGGTTTGGAGTTCCCAGTCTGTGGACCCTGGAGAGCTGCATACTATTAGCACCAGGTATCTTTAGAATATCGGCAAAGACTGAAAGCACTTTCTTCCTGGGGTCTTCATTCGGAGACTCAAGGATTCCATCTATCAGTAAGTTATCCCTACGTGTGTAGCTTTCTAGGTCTGTTAAGCTGGCTTGAAGTTTCTTTATTGTCCTGCCTTGTACCTCTTTCTCTCTCTCTAATACAATTATTCTGTCTTCAAGTTTCTTCACTTCTACTGTCACATCCTTTTTAACCTCTCCAATACTGTCACTTAACTTCTTTTTGGATATCTGTAAGTTCTCCAGTGAGATGTGTGAAGGCCTTTACAAACCATGGTGGGGCCAATTGTTCGATCTCCTTCATTATTTCATTGTCACTTTCACATAATACCTCCTCTTTGGATGGTGTAGATTTTATATCCATTTTTTTAGGCATAACCTGAACACAAGTAGGTGAAACTAGTAGGTCATCTGCATTTCTTTTAGTCATTATATTAGAACATTCATCAAACCAAATTCCATGTTATTTATTATTTCTTTTCCTGGTACAGAATCATTATTTAAATGTTTATCCCCTTGTTATATCACACAGTAATAGCTCCACTTTTCCCAATTGATCAATATCTGCAAGTTTAGTCAACAAGGTGAATGCATATTTGTCCTTAGGTTATTTCTAGAAGTTGTTTGTACCAATTTATTCCTGTCATAACCTCCCTGTCAAAGTGTCACAATTAATTAACTACAATACATCTTGCAAGTGTGTCTAAAATCAGGTCCACTTGGGGTATTTCTGGGTCAACACAAGTCTGTAACAATAAGTTCCTGGACAATTCTCAGTAATTAAAAGCCTTTTCCTAGAGTTTTAATTAATGATTGCGGTCCACCTGTTTTCGCTTGACTGCACAATCCCCATATTCTACTATAGTTTCCTCAAAATTCCTGATTTTTATTTACTTATTACTCACATATATATCAGAAAAATAATATTTAATCCCCACAGATATATCCTTTGTTGTTTGTTATTCACACTGATATAAAAAGGATTGGTGATAGTCCACAAGAACCTGTGTTAAAATTGACTTTCTTCACAACTACTGAAAAACACCTCTCAGAAGGACTTTTTATATTCACACAATCAAATGATGGTCAAATCTTTAGCATTGAATAAACTAAGAATTCTTATATATTTATATATTCTTAGCCTAAATTCCCCCAATTTTCTTCAACACAAATTTCAAACAAGTATGTGTTCATCTGGTACATTTCAGAAAATCTATGGAACAAAGTTTCTTTATTATTAGTGTAAATATGTTAAAAATGAATATAAGGTAACAAAAATAGCATCAGAGATGCCCGTACCCCACAGCCTGGGGAAATAGTTTTCAACACTATGAGATATAGAACCTAACAATTGTCCCTACCAAGTGTCAATGTTCTACAATTTTACAGAATCCAAGAAATAGCCTGGACAAGATTTTAAAATTCATGGTCACTATGACAAGGTCAAAGTTCAAATCAAGATTGCAGCATGATGTGTCACACCTACAACCTCTAAACAAGCATCAACCTCGTACACTTAATGGTTTCAGAGATATTGCCCAGAAAATATTGTAAAGGTCAAGGTCTCTACGGTAAGATCAAAAGTCAAATCAAGGACACATCATGATATTGCACACCTACAACTCCCAACCAATGTCCCTACCAAGCATTAACTTCCTACACCTTACAGTTTCTGAGTTATAGCTCAACAACATTTTAAAGGTCAAAGTCACTAGTGTGATGTCAAAGGTCAAATCAAGGTCACCCCATGATGTTGCACACCTACAACCCCCCACCAATGTCCCTACCACGTATCAACTTCCTACACCTTACAGTTTAAGGGATATAGCCTGGATAAGATTTTCTAGGTCAAGGTCACTATGACAAGGTCAAAGGTCGAATCAAGATCACACCACGACGTTGCACACCTACACCCACCAACCAATGTCCCTACCAAGTATCAACTTCCTACACCTTACAGTTTCAGAGATACAGCCCAGACAAGATTTTCTAGATCAAGGTCACTACAGCAAGGTCAAATCAAAGTCACACCATGACATTGCACACCTACACCTCCTAACTAATGTCCTTGCCAAGTATCAACTTCCTACACCTTACAGTTTCCGAGATATAGCCCAGACAATATTTTACAGGTCAAGGTCACTACGGCAAGGTCAAAGGTCAAATCAAGGTCACACCATGATGTTGCACACCCACACCTCCTAACCAATGTCCCTACCAAGTATCAACTTCCTACACCTTACGGTTTCATAGATATAGCCCGGACAAGATTTTACAGGTCAAGGTCACTGAGGCAAGGTCACTGGGTCAAATCAAGGTTACACCATGACGTTGCACACCTACACCCCCTAAACAATGTCCCTACCAAGTATCAACTTCATACACCTTACAGTTTTTGAGATATAGCCCGAACAAGATTTTCAAACTCCAGGTCACTACAGCAAGGTCATAGATCAAATCAAGGTCAGACCATGACATTGCACACCTCCTAACCAATGTCCCTACCAAGTATCAACTTCCTACACCTTACAGTTTCTGAGATACAGCCCAGACAAACTTTTTCCCGCCACCCGCCCATCCAGACACCATGGGTGACAACAATACCCCGACAGCCCTTAAGGGCTGTGGGGTAAAAATTGACCAAATATTACGGGTTAATATAGAAAATTCAACTTAATTGCCCCTGGTATGATACACTGACAATTTATGGATGATTATGTAAGATTCTGAACATGGCCATAATGACTTGACTGCAAGCTCTTACCTGTTGCACAGGAGGCAGTGCACTGGCTCCAGGGTCCACTTGTCCAGCTATAGGATTCTACAGCCCCTCCTCCCTTCACTTCCAGGGGTAGAGAGTACTCGTAGTACACCCTGGGACTGTCACCACGCTGCTTGATTAACTGCCAAAAAATATATAGGGAAAAACCTGGTAAACTGAATACAGGGCAAAACAGAATTCAATAAACTCAAAACAGACGCATAGAGAATTGAAACGTTTCAATGCTGCTTAATTAACTGCAAAATAAGCAGGGCAGACATACATCACTGGATCAGTTCCAACATAGAATGACAAGTTCACTGGTAGTGCACCCTGGCATGGTCTCTGAACCAATTGATTAAGGTACAGAATGCAAGGAGTAAACCAATGTCACATATAATCAATTAAAATACATGGGGCTAAAAAGTTCTCATGCTTCACACCCACACATATTTACTAACCTCTTATTGTATTGCATCTTTATACCCAGCAAAATATTTCCTTTACCATAGATCAAAAGTGCTATTGGCAAGTGCAGCCAAAGCTCTCTGGTGACTGACATTCCCTGAACTGAAAGATTCATTTATCAACATTCCTGGGGGGTTCTTTAACCTAAAACTGAGGATAGGAACAAATAACAGAATACCATTTTAAGTGGTCTTCCAAGCCACTCTGTAACAAGCTGTACTAGGATTGAACTCAGGTCCTCTGTGTTCCCAGGTAAGTGTGTTATCCATTGGGACACTTTGAAGTTGGCCATCTAACCCTTAAACCACACCTTTCACCAGAAACATTGAAGCAGCAATTCTCATGCATAACAAAACTGACTGCAACAAGAAAAACTAGACCTATGCATCAGAGAACCGATGCAAATTTGTATCCACCGGAAAGACAACTCACCAAAACCAGTGAACCATCGTTTGACCTTGAAGGAGGGACCAAAGGTCAAATCTAACATCAGAAGATAGCCTAGCCCAAGATTTCATATGAGTTGGTTTCACATTGTAAACCTCTAGGATCAACAATAAGCACGTTTAAGTTATAAGCACTTTTAAGTTTGGCTATCCTTGTTTGACCTTGAAGGAGGGGCCCAAGGTCAAATCCACCACACCAAAAGATTTCCAGCCCATGATTTCCTATATGTTGGTTTACCATCCCAAACCTCTAGGACCAATAATAAGCGAGTTATAAGCACTTTTAAGTTTGGCTATACTCGTTTGACCTTGAGGAAGGGGCCCAAGGTCAAATATGACCACACCAAAAGATTCCCTGCCCATGATTTCCTATAGGTTGGTTTACCATTCCAAACCTGTACAACCAAAACGAGCAAATTATAAACACTTTTAACTTTGGCTATCCTCGTTTGACCTTGAAGGAGGGGTCCGAGGTCAAATCTGAACACATCAAAAGATTTCCAGCCCATGATTTCCTATATATTGGTTTACCATCCCAAACCTCTAGGACCAATAATAAGCCAGTTATAAGCACTTCTAACCTTGGCTATCCTCGTTTGACCTTGAAGGAGGGGCCCAAGGTCAAATCTGACCACACCAGAAGATTCCCAGCCCATGATTTTATATAGGTTGGTTTGCCATCCCAAACCTCTTGGACCAATAATAAGCGAGTTATAAGCACTTTTAAGTTTGGCTATCCTCATTTGACCTTGAAGGAGGGGCCCAAGGTCAAATCCGACCACACCAGAAGATTTGCAGCACATGATTTCCTATAGGTTGGTTTCACATTGCAAACCTCTAGGACCAATAATACGGGAGATATAGGCACTTTTAAAGTCCGCTATGTGGGTTACTTCGGCACTCCGTGGATGACCATGAATTAAGAGCTTCAAGGTCAAATGTGTGCAAGGTTGTAGAGGACATGTATATCTGTTATACATATCACCTATGAAGAGATTCAACCTTCTACCTATGAGAAACAGCCAGTAGAGAAATGTAGATTATTTTCAAAGAAATGCCCATGGCGGCCATCTTGTTTTTCAGAATGAGACTATTTTCAGTCCCAGAGAAGCTTACCCCCAATGAAGATATCCTGCAAATTTGGTGAACCTAGCTGGTGTAGCTTTCCTCTTAGAGTTAACGCTGAAAATCTCTCTACGTGCGACGTAGGCGTAGCGAACGCTAAACCAAAGTATCCATCGGATGCCTCCGGTAGATACCAATAGCATAGAATCGAGGATCAACGATGAAGCAAACTGTATTAAACACAGTAGATGCTGCATCACTGGAACCAGTGAAAGTGGTATGACAACAGAAGTTCAACTAATTTGATGCCCCAGATTTAACAAAATTCTGTATTTTGTGACCTCAGCCAAAACTAGAATAAAGGAAACAGCTGAACCCATTCTGAAGCTCCAGCATTGTTACATGGTGTATTTTATTGATTTGAATAGACATTAGCCAAAAGTAGGAATAAGAAGCGTAACCATTTTAAAACTGAAGAGGTATAACCATTTTAAGGCTTCAGCATCAGAATATGCTATATTTTTGTAGAAACCTTAAACAAAAAAAAGAAGGAAGAAGAATACCCAGAATCCTGTGGACCCTTGAGGTTCTAGTTAATGCAACAGATTCCACAGAAGTGTTCACAGCCTTTCACAGAAATTAGTTTCACTTCATCCACATAATCTGAGAAAAAATGATCAACTCTTCAAAACATATGGGTCAAAATGTAACACTTGCAACTTTGAAGTTACAAAGTAGATAATTTTTAATGGGGGGTTTATGGGTAAGGAAATATAGAATATCAATTATTTTTCTAATCACTTGCATTCTGGTAAACCATCCTTTCAATTAAACCAAAGCAATGGTATGTCAAGAGGGCCTTTGTAATATAGTACATATATCAGTACACTGAAATTATAAAAAAAAATTGCCAGTGAAAAGATGGTGTGAAAATAGTCATGGCAAATTAGTCCCATCAGTATGTACCTTCTATTTTTTGTGTCATTTAACCATCATATTAATAAACAACAAGAGCCAGTTTCACTACTGAAGACTGTACAATTCCATCTGGTATATATTTACTAATTAAATAAAAATATTGTGATATCTAACCCTTGAGAGAATATAAAACACACAAGGTTGATGAAAATTTTGACCTTTAAAGATGTCAATTATAGAAGTTTTTTTTTCTTTTGTTGAAACCTAATCGTTGCTACTGAGAACAATTTTCTTGAGAAGTACCATGATTATTTCGTGCGTCAAATTTTATACATGTCATGAAAGTTATTTGCCACTATTGAAATTTAAAGAGAAATTCCAACTCTTTTCAAAGGCATTTGAAACACAACCTATAGTTACTACAGACAATTCAGTAGGACTATTTTTGTTTGTTATGATAATTTTCGCAAAATACAAGGGCAGTAATGATTCATGAAGTGCCTGTAAAAACCTAGCATGCACATGCAAAATCACATTATTACTATTATTATTAGATCTGCAATTGTTATTATTCATCTAAAATCTCATACAAAGGTGTGTATGTGTGTGCTTATTTTCCGTGAATAATTTTCGTCTTTTTTGTGGTAAATATTTTCAAAACTGTTTAACCTAATATAATTATACATTGCACATATCTTTAGAAATATATTGATACACTGATTCTTTTCGTCTTTGTTTGACTGAAATCAATGCAGAAATAAGGGAGATATCATAGATTGCAAATTTGAAGTAAGAGTAACATTTGTAAACAAATACTTGAGGACATCAGAGGCGAGAAGTGAATAGTTTAGCACACTCATTTCACCGCCACTCAGTGAAGTGTAAATTATACTGTTTTACTGTACATATAAAGTATATTGTTAATGCGCTAGTACTGCACACCTATCTAATAACTAGACCTACGCATCGGAGAACCGATGCAAATCTGTATCCACCGGAAAGACAACTCACCAAAGCCAGTGAACCATCGTTTGACCTTGAAGGAGGGGCCAAAGGTCAAATCTGACATCAGAAGATTCCCAGCCCACAATATCCTGCAAGTTGGTTTCACATTGCAAACCTCTAGGATCAATAATAAACAAGTTATAAACCCTTTTAAGTTTGGCTGTCCTTGTTTGACCTTCAATGAGGGGCTCAAGGTCAAATCTGACCACATCAGAAGATTCCCAGCCCATGATTTCCTATAAGGTGGTTTCACATTGCAAACCTCTAGGACCAATAATAAGCAAGTTATAAGCACTTTTTAAGTTTGGCTATGCTCATATGACCTTGAAGGAGGTGGGGGGGTGGGGTGGGGTGGGGGGGGGGGGGGGGGTGGTCCAAGGTCAAATGTGACTACATCAAAAGATTCCCAGCCCATGATTTACTATAAGTTGGTTTAAGTAGCACTTTTAAGTTTGGCTATCCTCATTTGACCTTGAAGGAGGGGCCCAAGGTCAAATCCAACCACACCCGAAGATTCCCAGCTTATGATTTCCTATAGGTTGGTTTACCATCCCAAACGTCTTGAGCCAATAATAAGCGAGTTACAAGCAATTTTAACTTTGCCTATCCTCATTTGACCTCGAAGGAGGGGTCCAAGGTCAAATCCGACCATACCAGAAGACTCCCAGTTCATGATTTCCTATAGGTTGGTTATCATCCCAAGAGTCTTGGACCAATAATAAGCATGTTATAAGCACTTTTAACTTTGGCTATCCTCGTTTGACCTTGAAGGAGGGGCCCAAGGTCAAATCTGACCACACCAGAAGATTCCCAGCCCATGATTTTATATAGGTTGGTTTGCCATCCCAAACCTCTTGGACCAATAATAAGCGAGTTATAAGCACTTTTAAGTTTGGCTATCCTCATTTGACTTTGAAGGATTGGCCCAAGGTCAAATCCAACCACACCACAAGATTCCCAGTCCATGATTTCCTATAGGTTGGTTTACCATCCCAAACCTTGAGGACCAATAATAAGCGAGTTATAAGCACTTTTAAGGTTGGCTATCCTCGTTTGACCTTGAAGGAGGGGTCCAAGGTCAAATCTGACCACATCAAAAGATACGCAGCACATGATTTCCTATAGGATGATTTCACATTGCAAACCTCTAGGACCAATAATAAGGGAGATATAACCACTTTTAAAGTCCACTATGTCGGTGACTTTGGCACTCCGTGGATCACCTTGAATTAAGAGCTTCAAGGTCAAATGTGTGCAAGGTTGTAGAGGACATGTATATGTGTCATACATATCACCTATGAAGACATTCAACCTTCTACCTATGAGAAACAGCCAGTAAAAAAATGTAGATAATTTTCAAAGAAATGCCCGCGGCGGCCATCTTGTTTTTCAGAATGAGGCTCATTTCCTTCCCAGAGAAGCTTACCCCCCAATGAAGATATCCTGCAAATTTGGTGAACCTAGGTGATGTAGTTTTCCTCTTAGAGTGTTAACGTCGAAAATATGTCTACGCGCGGCGGCGGCGTAGCAAACGCTAAACCAAAGTATCCACTGGAGGCACAATAATAGGCTCTATGACCTACTCCTTACTGCTACCACTCATGAAGTTCAATCATAACAATAAGGCCTGACTACTGTTGTGCAGTTATCAGGGGACACTTCTGAATAATCTTTACTGCAAAACACTGCTTCCACTTTTGACAGAAGAGTGCACAAGACAGGTTGCTCCGGCAAAACAAAACTAGGGTGAAGTGGTTGGCAGAATGCCAACCACAGAGTCGAATCTTGGGACAGCAGTGGGTGTTGAAATCTATAAACTTGGTATTATCGCCCGCAACACAGAGTGAGGTACAGTGACAGTAAAATATTGCTGGATTATATATTTGTAAAATGTTGTTACAAACACCATTGCAGCCTCACGTTTTCATCACTCTGTGGGTGTAAAACTACCAGCATTTGATATTTTATTTGTTTTAAATATTGCGAGAAGACAGAGTGAGGTGCGGTGACAGTAAAATATTGCTGGATTATATATTTGTAAAATGTTGTTAGAAACCCCATCGTAGCCTCACGTTTTCATCACTCTGTGTGTGTAAAACTACCAGCATTTGATATTTTATTTGTTTTAAATATTGCGAGAAGACAGTGAGGTGCGTTGACAGTAAAATATTGCTGGATTATATATTTGTAAAATGTTGTTAAAAACCCCATCGTAGCCTCACGTTTTCATCACTCTGTGGGTGTAAAACTACCAGCATTTGATATTTTATTTGTTTTAAATATTGCGAGAAGACAGAGTGAGGTGCGGTGACAGTAAAATATTGCTGGATTATATATTTGTAAAATGTTGTTAGAAACACCATTGTAGCCTCACGTTTTCATCACTGTGTGGGTGTAAAACTACCAGCATTTGATATTTTATTTGTTTTAAATATTGCGAGAAGACAGAGTGAGGTGCGTTGACAGTAAAATATTGCTGGATTATATATTTGTAAAATGTTGTTACAAACAACATCGTAGCCTCACGTTTTCATCACTCTGTGGGTGTAAAACTACCAGCATTTGATATTTTATTTGTTTTAAATATTGCGAGAAGACAGAGTGAGGTGCGGTGACAGTAAAATATTGCTGGATTATACATTTGTAAAATGTTGTTAGAAACCCCATCGTAGCCTCACGTTTTCATCACTGTGTGGGTGTACAACTACCAGCATTTGATATTTTATTTGTTTTAAATATTGCGAGAAGACAGAGTGAGGTGTGTTGACAGTAAAATATTGCTGGATGATATATTTGTAAAATGTTGTTAGAAACACCATTGTAGCCTCACGTTTTCATCACTCTGTGGGTGTACAACTACCAGCATTTGATATTTTATTTGTTTTAAATATTGCGAGAAGACAGAGTGAGGTGCGGCGACAGTAAAAGATTGTTAGAAACCCCATCGTAGCCTCACGTTCAGAAACCCCATCGTGAAAACTTCTAGGACATACAAAAGCGCCTTCTAGTGGTTGAATGTAGAACTACGGAGTTTGAATTTTCATTGTCTCTGCCAGAGGTGTCCTCGATTTTGATTGGCTGAATGATAAATGTGTAGTACTACCGTGACGTCACTTCATTCATTAATTTCTTTGCGGTTTATTTGTTTGACAAATAATTGAGTACACGTAGATGGGCAGACAGCAATTTTACATTAACAGTGACTGCGTGATAAACCCTGCAGACAAATAAATTAATTGGGGTTTAAGGTCTAGAAACCAGCAGACGAAACCGTTAAAAAAGACTCGTTCGAGTAGACCATTACAATGGCAAACACAATAGTTTCTAGGACATACGGGTCCTTGGAGAAAGCCAGACGAAGTGCTAAACAAGCTTTTTACTTTATAAAATATAACTGAATAAAAGCATTAAAAATCTTCAAAATGGCAGAGTGTATAGTATAGACCTTAATGTACCGATATGCGAAGAAATATTATGCAGAATTTGATATTTAAGGGCTTAAACGGCCATTTGAAAATCGCGGCCGCAACTCAGTACATAACTCGAATCAAAGATTCGACTAAAAACTGGTAACATCCGGAAGATTGGTGACAGCAACCTAAAGATTAGTTATAGCTGCCTTATGATTGGTCATGAGTACCTGAGCCAGAACTACTAACTGGTAAAATGTTTTTAAACATGTTTGAAAATGGGGATAAACATCTATGTCACCGCAATTATGTTTCCGGCCTTCAATGTGAAAATATAAATCGTACAACCAGTTAGATTACCCTCAGTAAAACAATGTTAAGGAGGTTAGGAGGCAAAATCGTGACAATGAAACACAGTTAACAGTCAATCATAATGAACAAAAATCTACACATTGTTTCAAACATGAGATGATTTTTATAATTCCAAAATATGTAGCAACAACAGACTCCAATAAGTGAAAGGGAACAGTTGGAATATTCAAAAATATCTGCAAGAGATGCTATCAAATAAGGTCAACCTAATGCAATGACAAAGAACTGATGGTCAAGAAAGTTGGATGTCCACTAAATAACTATTCTGGGGGCTGTAAATCAAAGCCTTCGTTTTGCTAACTAATTGGTTAACTCTAAGTTAACCCTAAGTTAGCAAAGTGTCGTGTAAATCAAAACCTTAGTTAGTTTACTCTTGGTTATTTTTTTCGTAAAAACCCTCAAATTTAACGATAACTCTGACCCTGTTGTTAAGTGTTAGTTGCATGAACCCTTTGTCTTTTACTTCCACATAAATATAAAGTTATCATTGTTATATAAAACAAAGTTAGTGAATATTGTGCGTAAAGGTAATGTGAATATAAATGGTAATTTACATTGGATTTGGTTGAGTGAGTGATGCATTTCAATGAAGATTTATGAATTGAAGGGGATCTCTACTAACATATCCTGGGTATCCCAAATCAATTTTAGATAAATATCACATTTTTTAAAGATGTTTGGTCAACTTTTCCCACATAGTACATGAATCTCACAAGTTTGAAATGCTAAGAATTTTTTAATGATTATCTTAATTTTTTGTAAGTTTTGACTATCTTTGTTTTAAGTGCAGATCTTACAATTTTACTCATCTTTTATGTTTACACCTTTTAATAGTTCATTTATACATATTTATGAATATTCATCATTTTTAATCTGCCTCTTTTGTGAACAAAACAACAATGGGATACTTATTAGATTGTTCACCACAGTATTTACTCCTTAACCCACTCTACTTAACCAGAAAATCTAAATTATGATACTATTATCATAAGTAAATGCTTAAAGTTATACATAACCTTAGCTTGGCCCAAAATCTATGTTGGTAAAGTAAAATTACTCAAAAATTGACTTCACTCTAAGTTTCAACCTAAATGTCATCCTGTCCACTAGTTACAAAGACTCACAAAGACAACTAATTGGGCCAAGCTACGGTATGGCCACCTTAACATAATCTATGTTGCTATCTTAGTTTATTGCAAATATATCTCAGTATACTCAATATAAAGTATGTAAAATGTTTAACTATATATTTTTATTAAGTTGGCCTTAATCTCTGATTACACCAGTAGGTAGATGGTATTTTAGATCTATGTCAATGTTAGTGATTAAAATATGTAAACCCCACTCTTGTGTGTCTACCAAATAAGGTACTGTGGCAAAGGACACTGCTACACAAACACACAAGTAACCAAATACAAGCACACATTTAGTCTATAGTTACCAAACGAAAGCATAATGTAACGAAAACATAAAGAGTGCTTTCCATTTACCCACTGAATGCTTTAGTTAATATGTCATTATATTGTCGTTAAGTATTGATTAGTTAACTATTTTACGAATGCTTCGATTTACAGGCCCCTGGTACATTAGACTGAGACAAATATTTATAGAGCTATCATTCACTTCAATTGTTTTGTCACCAGCATATAGGGATTGCTTTGTCTGCCACTATCAGAGTCTACGTCATCTTATTATGCATATCTCAAAAATCATGTGACAGACTGAATTCAAATTTGGTATGTGAATGTAATTACTGGTCAAAGAGATGTGCCCTACTTTTAGGTGACGATAATTAAAAAAGTATTAACACAATTATACTGTTTTGAAGGAATGGAAACCCAATGCAACTGGTCTTCACAATTCAGAATATCACACACTGGAAATATCACCAAGTTGTTTTGTCAAGTATGGTTTCAATAAGTTAGTTTATTGTCATACCATGTGATGTTTCAAAACATTTTTTCACTTCTTCAGTTAAACAAAATGTTCTCAAAACATATTTCAAAACTACCCCTTTTTGTAACAATATAAATATTTTAAATTAAGTGTTCATTTAAATAAAGCATATACTAAGTAATTGGAATAGATTTTATACAGCTTTCTATCAAACAAATCTGAAACAAACTTTAATAAAAAGAACACAAGGTTTCACTCTTAAAAGGAAAGAATTGCGTGCAATGTTCAGAACAGACAATGCATCAAGATACTTGCAAATTTCAAGTGCCTAAAAATGCTTCTACAAATGCATAATATTTATTTATGAATATGTTTCTCGAAATCTGATAAGCGTGCTTCACGAAATGACTTAAAAATACTTGGGTGACTGATATTAAATGAAATATAGCTGAACCTTAAACATAATAAAAACAATGGTAGCGTTATGAACTCCAACTGAACTAAAATTTAAAAGCCGAGGTGGGTCTTAATGTCCATTTTAACAATTATGGTCATATTGGGACAGGCGGTCATTATTGTTACATTTTATCACAAGGGGGATTTGATCTCATGACCAGAGGCGAGAACCTATAGCTCATTTGCCATACTTGAAAACTACTCAGTAAATATATGTACCGTATTTATCCATATTAACGCCCCCTCCCTATTAGTCGCCCCCCCCTGTCTACCTTTGCAAAGTTCATATTTTGGGGTTTTACATTCCTCTCAACAGCCAGCACCTTTTTGATTCCTGGATTCCGAAAAAAGATGCGTTTTAGTACTTCCCCACTCAAATACCGCTTACGAGAAATAAAGAAAGTCACAACAAAACAAAGCAATTATGATCATAAACGTAATGAAATCTGCAAAAATACGAGATAAACTTTATAATTTCTTCAAATTTAAGGTTTGTTTCCAATATTTTAAGCTCTCTCGCAATTATACATGCTGGCAAGCGAGGTCAAGGCTGTAAGTGTCCATTATCGCCCATTGCCACTGGACTCAAGAGTTGATTTTTTATAGGTAATAGTTGCCCCCCTTCTGAAAAATGCATCGTCCCCGGGGCGTTTATACGAATAAATACGGTATTCACTACCATAGATCAAGCCCAACGAAAAACTGGCTTAACTTTTGACAAAACTTGATCGACAGAGAATTGACTCAAATCGGTATTCACAAAGCTCAGATCAGCTGAGCCAAAATACTAAGAGCTTTTCCCTAGCAATATGACATAAGGTAATTGTTAATTACACTAAACATTTTAGTTATTTTTTCCATAAAAATAAAGAATATTAATGACATTTTGGTGAATATTTCAGAGAAAATAAAATCTGGATGTTTCATGAAATTAAACTCTGCCCACATTTCAATACAAAATTTCCACCACCTTCCATTCAAATTTCAAAATGAACATTAACTTCTTTATTTTCTGGTCTTATTGTGAACATGTTTTTTGCCATATCCTTCAGCTTGAAGAGGGTTTGTGTCTGAATGTGTCATAACAGATAGCTTTGCTGTGTCCAGACCTTTTAGCTGAAGTTAGTATCTAAAATTTAGGTTAATACACAAGATATAATGACAATTACCAGTGCCACGCTCCGTATCGCCCATGCCTTCTTAAGAGCCCCTCCAAGATCTTACATTTTTGCTAATAAATTGCTAATATGTCCTTTCAGGGCAAACTTTCTCCATTAAAACCCAATAACAGATGTAATTTCATTATTTTACATCAATTTTCAACAAAACTGTCCCTATTTTAGCAGTTATTTCACATTTCATTGTGGAGAGATTGGTTTACTTCAACCACATTTTACTTTCATCTGGTGTGTGCTTCATGTAATTTTGGGGGGAATACACAGCTGGCTTTCATTGTGGTAAATGCCCATCCACAACTTTTGCAAATATATCTCGCATTGCGCTTGGGTTTTATAGTGAGCGGAAATGGCATATACAAATACAAACATTTGAAACAAGGCCACTGCTGCAGCAGTTATCTCCCGCCTTAGAATCAGTAATAATGGAGAACTAAAGGAAATATAAGGCCTTTATAGTAAGATAACCCCACTTGACATAGAAAAAGGGGTCAAAGGGAAAAGTCAGCAGTTGGAAAAGTCTCAGGCCATGACTTCCTTTAAGTTGTTTTCACATTTGGAACGCCTAGTAACATTGATAAGAGAGATATAAGGCCTTTTTAATAGGATAATCCCATTTAACATTAAACATGTGATACAATGGCCATTTTGTTTTCGAAACTAGGCCAAATTACTATCAGGCTAACTTTCCTAGCTTTATATCTTTTGTGCAAATTTGATTAACCTTGCTGCGATATTTCAAGTTTTAGAGCATCTTAATGATTTTAAAATAATTGTCTATGGTGGCCATTTTGTTTTTCAAAATTTGTTTTTCTCAGACAAAACATTTGCAGGCCAGGACTTTTCATGGTCTATCTTTACATTCTAAAGCCATAGCACCAATAAAAAGGGAGAAATAAGGATGTTTTAGTGTGATGACCCCATTTAACCTTGAAGCAGGGGTCAAAGGTCAAATTCAATACCTGGAAAAGATTCCCAGGCCATGACTTCTTGCAAGTTGTTTTCACATTCCAAACCTGTAGGAGCAATTTTAGGGGAGATCTGAGGCCTTTTTAATAGGATAACCCCATTTGACATAAAACATGCAATATGGCGGCCATTTTGTTTTTTGAACTAGGCCAAAATTACTATCAGGCTAGCTTTTCTAGCCATATAGCTTTTGTGCAAATTAGATGAAGCTAGCTGGAATATTTCAAGACTTAGAGCACCTTTATGATTTTCAAACAATTAGCTATGGCGACCATTTTGTTTTACAAAATTAGGCTAAAATTTTGCAGAGACAGGTTTTCGTAGCCATAAACATTCCCTGCGAATTTGGTGAAGATATCTTTATAAATGAATGAGATATTAAGGTTTATGCAAAAACATGACGAATGGACGGATGCACGCACGTACAGAAGGCGTTTTATAATCTCCCGACAAGGGCCTTCGGCCGCAGGCGGGAGATAAAAACAGCATAGTTCTTCGAAACTAATACACCTACTGGACTAAACAGTATTGGTCATTGGCCACATATATCTATGAGAGATACAGGACCAGTGGTTAAACAACGAAGGAAAATTGCAGTACTTTTTGCTGTTATCTGTATTGCCAAACAAAGCCTCTATCTGTTGATATGTGGCAATTATCCAGTTCATGGTATTTATTAAGACTCATCTTCACACAGAGAGTGCTGTCGTCTTCCACTAGATTTAACATTGTCAAAGGCTTTGTCAGAATTCGACACCTATATATTTTGACAAAGATAAAAAGCCAGGGGAAAAAACTTTGGAAAAATGATGTTTATAACAGTTTAAAGATTCTCAATGGTTGTTCCATGACAATAGGCATCTTTTTTCCACAAGACACTTTTTTCACTTCAATACTACTTTACCCTCTGCATCTAAATTACGGACATCTTTAGAAATATGGTGAAATGCATATTATCTTCATTATTCCTGCCGTCACATGTATTTTAGATGACACCATTATGAGAAGCACACAAAGGAAACACACAAATGTTTTATCTTCCCCACCAGATTTAATTCTTCTTTATACTGCCCCAGCTGAATCAATTCAGATATACTTGTGTATAGCGTAACTGAGGTGGTGACATGGCTTGCTCTTTGTCTGAGCATTTTTCAGATCATGTCCTGATAAACCAACTGGTTACACAGTTTAGCATAGCAAAAAAAATAACATCTGACATACCAGTATACAACAGCCTGGGGAAATAGTGTTAGACACCATGAGATATCGAGGGGGTGAAAAAGTACAAAGAGCAGGAGTCTTTCAGAATGCTTCTTAGTTATGTAAAGGTACAGGAGAAATAACTAGGAATGAGAAAATGTATATATACAGAAAATGTATCCAAACAAGACAAGTCAATAGCAAGATGAAAATAAAGCTGTAAAATTTATTAATTGAATTATTGCTGTCAATGGAGAAAAGACAATGTGGTAAAAGTCAGTTGTAGCAATCCATACATTTTTGTGATAGGAGAAATATATCTCAAATGTGAAAGTAGAACAAATTCTGGCAGAGGCAACATCAAATATCGCATCAAGGTCACACTGTGATGTTGCCCACCTAAACTCTGCAACCAATATCTTAGCCAAGTACCAACTTCCAACACCTAATAGTTTCAAGATATTGCCTGGACAAGATTTTGAAGGTCAAGATCAGTGCAGCAAGGTCAAAGGTCAAATCAATGGCTGACCATGACATTGCACACCTACACCCCCAACCAATCCCCCAATCAACTTCCAACACACTATGGTTTTTAGAGATCCAGCCAAGACAAAGATTGTAAAATTATTTTTAAAGAATTTTAAACAAAAGGCTTCTTATTAAACATAATATCTGGACAAAGAGGTGAAAGAGGAAGAAAAGATTCAATTCTACAGTTCTGAAGTTCCTGAAAAAGAAGTAAATAGTGGGTTTCTATTGTCGTGCCTTCCTGCTAAAGCTGGAGTATCTTTCTGGTTCTATCATATTTGACTTAACAAGGTTCAACCTTGCACACAATATACATGTAGGATATGAATTACATGCATTTAATGAGAACCTACAAACAGGTTGCCTGGATTGAGTCTTGTACAAGGATCCTTCAGTATTTCATTGTCTATCGAATCTAACCATACACAGTTGAAACCCTCTGAAGTTAATCTCTGATAAGCGCAAGTCTCTTTAAGAGTTTCCATTGTATAAACTCGACCAGATATTTCGACTTTCCAAATAACTAGAAACATTAGTTCAGTCTCTTGACATATGTCAAATTGATCAGGTTAAATCATGAAAAGGTTATTTATTAAAGACGCTGAAAATTTATCTCTCAGGAATCTGCTATGGTAGTGTTTATCCCTATTTGGCCGTACTAAAACATAAGCCATGTATATATGTAACCTACCACTGAGGCCTAGTTGGTAACACACTTGTCTAAGAATATAGAGGACCTGGGTTCACTACCAGGTAACAGCAGATACACAGTGCCTTGGATGATGATTTAAAATGGCACTCATCTATAACTAAGTCCTATCCGAATGACAGGCTGAAGAACTTCAAAGACACTGATAAATGGTCATCCCTGAGACTCGAACCTTCAAGTACAGGAATGAAAGTCGCTAGAGCTTAGACTGTACTTGTACAGCAGGGATTGGTCAAATAGTGCTTTGACTCCTGAAGTAAAGGACTCACTACACAAGTATAAAGACAACACAATGTCTTATAGTATATTAACTGAGTTGTCTGGACACTTACTGATATGGACACTTACTGATATAAACAGAGTCTGGTTTGTGGGACCTTCAGCACTAAGATGCTCCACTCCCTGTGTTACTGTCTGTGTGCCCCTGTCATACATAAACCTGGTGCCTGCTATGGTCTTTGGCTGGGTTAGTTCTATTACCCAGTTGCCATTCAAAAAGTACTTCCCACTCTGGCTTCGGATGGCTACAATATCATAAGCAATACCAGTGTTCAATGGCAAATTTTCGTAAGGATTATGAACTGTAAAAATTTTATTGTAATTTAACTTTTTGTAAGTTAAATACTTACCTTATCCTCACTAGTGCTTACGTGTTGGCGGGAGCAAACAAGTATGACCAAACGAGAATATTTTTAAAATAAATATTCTTGTCGGTACCAGTATGTATACGCATGACCGCGCATGCACGTGCACTGGAAGAACCCCGATAAGCCTCACTTTAATTTTGGGAGCCAATATAATATATTGTAAACCCAAAAATCTTGAAAATGTGGGGTTGGCAGGGCGGGAATCCGAATCTAGTGAGGATAAGGTAAGTATTTAACTTACAAAAAGTTAAATTACAATAAAATTTTTACATTTTATTGCGTAAAAACCCTTACCTTATCCTCACCAGTGCTTGATTACAACCATACTGGTGGTGGGATTTTTAATATTTTTGTCACCACAAGCAGATATAACCAAATGAAAAGTCAAAGTACAGATCTCAAGCAATCTTGTGAGGATAAAGTACCAGACTATATTATGCAATAAAAGTAACTTAACAAAATAACATTTAGTAGTTATATATGTAAGCACTACCTGGCAACCTTCCCAAAGGTGCCTTGGCCCTGCATGCATCTTTTAGTTCCAATGTGATGTACTAACTTCAAACACACTTGTGGTGATAAGTACAAGAGTATGATAGGCATACTAAGCAAAATAACAAAATAACCTATGTAGTTATATTCTGTTATTAAGTAAACTGGACCTGTCCAGAATAGGCATTGAGAAATTCCCACACCTTGGAATCTTAAAACACTAAATACCAACCATGAACATGAACAGGCGCATTGGTAATAACAGGAGATTGTGCTCCTTTATATGGATAAGACCACCTCTTATCCCATTCCTTGGGCCTTTCCACCAGATCAGATGTTTCCCCAAAAACAGGAAACATGATTGGGTATTCTCAATGGGCTTTCAGGTACCACTAAAAGGTGTGATCTGGCCATTGGAACTGTACATATACATTCAATTACTGTAATGTATCATACCATACACCCCTTATGAAGGAACCACCTGATGATACTATAGTTCCAATGATTAAACTGACCTTTATTAGACTTCCACGTCAGAAGTTAAAGTAAAACTGTGGAGTCTGACTTCCAGCCATAAAAGGAGCAAATTGGGCCTTGGCCAAGGAAACATTCTAAGTTTCAAGGTCAAATACTTGATCAGCTAGAAGAAGTGCCTGCCTGTTGACATGGTAGGTCTTTGAATGCCTCCTGAAGAGTCCATACATATACACACATGTATAGTATAACGCATATTCCCCTATATAAGATCTGAAATATATCCAGATAAAATCTTAGAGCTCTAAAAGGGGCAAAAAGTCATATCTTCAGACAAAGAATGATCTAGACTTAGCATAAAAGCAGGAATGAAACCAGCTTGAACAATATTGTGACCCACTGAGGTCCTCTGTTCACTGTTATGAGTACTGATGAAGGAGAAACTGTGAACTCCTTCCAGTTCTGTGTTCAATGATTTTGAAAGACCAAAACACCCTCACCTCTCTATCTACCCGAGGCTAAGGTCATGGATTCAGATGATTCAAAAGAGACTTTGTCAATGATTTCAACAATGAACTTAAATGAAACACATCTATCAGTCTACTGAGTTCATAAGAATGAATGATTTCCACAGTGAACCCACCTGGAAAACCATGTATCAGTCTATTGAATTCATATCTAAGAATTACTTCAATAGTGAACCCAAGTGAAAAACCCATATATCAGTCTATTGAGTTCATAACTATGAATGATTGTAGTAGTGAACCCAAATAACATAGCAATAACATCACTGCATCATGTCAGTGAGGTAGAAACCAGATTTTGCCTGTGAATCAAAGGCTCAAAAATCTGCTATTGAGAAGAGAGGAGGATACTGGAAGTCCAACCGAATCTCTTTGCATCAGATTCAAAAAGAACTACCTTGACCCTTTTTTTTTTTTTTTTTTTTTTTTTTTTTTTTGAAATATGGCAGGCTATCTTGACTCTATTTGATAGCTGTTCACAGAGATTCCTCTATTCTGTAGGGCAAAAGTGGTTTGGAGAATAAGTCAAATAGATCCCAAACCAACACATCCCTGGTCACCCTGGGGCTCCTGGTAGTATGTAAGAAGTATAATTCCCATTTTTTGTACCACCTCTGAAATGAGAAATACTCAACAGTAGGATACTCAATACATCTACCGCCATTGTATTGCATTGTATTAGGGTATTAGACTGGAGAAATAAACACAGATAGTTTGTTCTTTATCCTTGAAACAAAACTATCTATCCTTGCAGTGTGCCAAATTGGCAAAGAATGCGAAACTATAGGATGAAGGACATTCTGTTTGAATGGCTTATCCCTGTATGAAAAGAGGTTGACATCCCACCTTGACAGCCCTAATTATGGTGGGCCCTCAGACAGTGTTATGGGCTTCCCAAGGACCATTAGATATCAGACCATCAGCCACATATCCAATGAATGGGTCCCTCTTGTTAAGATAAGACAACACTGTGCCATGCCATTATCTGAAGTAAAACCCTGTAGTTTTGAAGGTGAATCTGAAACATTATCAGAAATGCAACCTTGAGTACTTCCTGGTTTCTGGTTTCCAATGGAATTTCCAAGCAACCTTTATGTGAAGAATGTCCTTTGGGATAGCATGCTGTAGGTTATGGATACCTATAAATGACATTAGAATTCTGGGAATGGAATTATGCTAACAAACTTGCATATACCCATCCATAGCCTTCTGAATACCCTCTCCTTTAGGGCACTAAGACCTGTTAAGACCTCTGTGATTTTACACCAAAAAACAGATATATTTTCAAAAGTATGAACAACATATCTGAATGAGTAAAGATTGTGAATATTTATAGGTTCTAAAACACTATAAATGACCTAAGAATTCTGGAATGGTTGATCAACTTGTATGTACACCATCCATAATCTCAATAGCCCCACTTCCCGTCCATGGGGACACTTCACCCTTGCCATGGTTGAATCAGAAAGTGATGTGATGGGATGAATTCTGACAACAAACTTATCACCCCATGTACAATGTATCCCTAAACTTCTCAAATATCAGACTTCTTTCTACAGGGACACTTCATCCTTGCCAAGTTTGAATTTGTCATCAAAGAAGTGGAAGTGTTTTATTGGGATGAGTTCTAACCCCATAAGCTTATCACCCACTGTAGTTCTGTACACAGGCCACTAATTGCTTCGATTTCTACAAGCAACGATGTGATGTTGGTGACAGCATATAACCAGTGGTCCAATACTGATGAATGTGGTGCTACACGGACAAATTCGAATGGATCCGTTGCTGTACCGAAGTGTAGGGCAGTGAACTGAAAAGAATGACCTATGACAGGGTGCATTCTTCCACCAGCAAACAATTAATGAAGCATAACACTTTGATGTACCTGGGGTTGAGGAAGAACGCGTCTGATAGATGTAACGCGACTACCTATCCACCTCACAAATGGAGTACCGATTACCTTGGAATTTGCATTGTCAGAGCCGTGTGATGCTCGATATATACACTACCCTCTCAGGTCACCAATATACTGTAAAACTGTAGGTTGTACACATGTTACTGAGATTTACTGAACATATAGAAGCATTTGAAGCCCACTTCGATTTTATTGTTGTTTCCTGTCAGAATATATAACCGCTATGAATTGTGGGGATTCTCGACAATTCGATAAGGTAGTTCCAATGTTAAACAGCATTGCAGAATGTGCCCAACTTCGAAATGAGATTCGTTTGAAAATAGATGTTGCAGTAAAACAACCTCCATCCATCATTTCTTATATCTTGGTTGTCACATCCCCTCTGATGGATTGTGATGCATTCTGTTAATTCTTGTCTGTTGTACCAACAAATACCTTGTGACATATTAGTGTATATGTGATACTAAATAAGTTCATGCTGCAAATTCCTTGCCATTTGATGCCTCTTCTTTAATTTCTAAAGCTTCCCGATAAATGAGAAGAAAGAAATTAGATCTGAATGTAGGTGAGCAGTGATTCAACTTCTTAATGAAGTGTTGGTCCACTGGAAGCAAAAACATTGCAGTATTTCTATGTATGTGATAGCTGTTGGGTGTGTTCTCCCTGATCTCAAGCAGTTTGTGTCGAATCTACCCTAGCAAAGACAGGGTTGTAACTTGTTTCCTGTTCAAGTTGTCATCATGAAGCTCTCCCAGCCGTGGATACCTTGTCTGAAGTATGAGAGGAATAAGAAAGCCAGATTGTGGTGACATTCTAGTTCCTAGCTAGAAGAAAACCTTCATTAACAGCCTAATCGTCTTCTTCTGTTGTTGAAAATAACTGACCAGTGAAATTTAATTTGTACCCATACTGATCAGTTTGAAAGAAATCTCTGTTGACCAAGTGCATTCTCTGCCGAGTTTACTCTACCAGAGGAAGTCCTGCCATTTGCTTGCAACTGAAGTTCCTGTAAGTTGTAGTTGTGAAACCATCTGATGAGAAGAACCTTATTCTTGAACCCTTCTTCTGTTACAGGATTGCCTCTGCCATATTTACCTCACTAGAGGAGACAGAAGAATTACTCTTTTGTGAGATGAAGATCTTATTCTGGCCACCTTTCGCCTCAAAGCACTGTGCAGTCCCTGCTAAATTGCTTCACCAGAGGCAGAACTGTCATTTGTTTGCAAATGAAAATCTGTAGCCTGTAGGTGTGACCTATCTGATGAGAAGAACTTCTGTTTATGGTGGATTCTTCTGTTATAGGGGTTGCCTCTGCCATATTCACCTCACTAGAGGAGACAGAGGTACTACCCTTTTATGAGATGTAGTCTTTATGAAGAATTGCAGATTCTGTCATCTTCCATCTGAATTAAACAAACAATGAAGCAGAGATTCTTCTGCATAATGAGAGTGTTGATGGACCGTGCATAGCTTCTAGACGTGCTAGTATAAGCTGCAGAGGGTCAGAAGGGGAATTCTTTTCTCAATGTCGAGGAAAAACTTCTTCTTAAATGGCGAACAGGACCCTACCATGCAGTACCCTGTAAAAGGTCTGCAAGCGCCGCAGATCCAGTCAAAAGCAGACTTCTCAATGAAGATGGCTGGCAAACAACAAAGAAAGAATAACTCTTCCAATTCTTATGAAAGAGTGAATTCTTTACAATAATAACATTCTTCACATCTTCTTCCTCGCCAGCCATGTTGAAATTCTTCGCAAACGAAGATTGTGTCAAACGATGTTTACTCCCTCACGACCAAAATAAAAGTGAGGCTTATCGGGGTTCTTCCAGTGCACGCGCATGCGCGGTCATGCGTATACATACTGGTACGACAAGAATATTTATTTTAAAAATATTCTCATTTGGTCGTACTTGTTTGCTCCCGCCAACACGTAAGCACTAGTGAGGATAAGGTAAGGGTTTTTACGCAATAAAAAAAAAGTTTTCATACAATTATATGACAAGTCTATAACATTCTCCATATGATGCCACCAAAGAGATTTTAACACAAGCAATATCAGTTTTTTGAAAATATAGATGATGTGGTGAGAGCTATCTAAGAAGTACAGCATTACTGAAGGGTATAGTTTTTTTGTAAGTAGAAAAAAAATTCTTCATTAGTTTGCAGAGTATATTATTACATATAATCGTTTTTACACCAAGAAATTGCTAAGACTATCTGGCAAGCTCATATTGCCCATCTTATATGAATGCTTCAGGCTACCAAACTCGGTTATTGTCTGTAAAGAGAGGACCACAATAGCCTAGTGATTTGTAAGCCTGGCATCTAATCACAGGCTGTTGCTTATACATGGATTTGACTCCCACAAGTGGCATTCCTGAGACACAGTCTCAATATAATCCTGGCTGTTGAATGGGGCATAAAACCATAAACTTTGATTCTCAGAAGATTTTTGGTATAAACTTTAGCCTAATGCAAGGCTATGGAAGCCATGAAAGAAAATACTATAAATCCATAAAACATTTCTTTAACAGTCCAATGATAACATGTGAAACTTAGGCATCTCTACCATATACTGTCTGAATATGTTCTATGGTTGGAACAATTAATCATACTCATGCTGGAAAGCTCTTTAGCTGTTGTCATTCTCTTTATTTCATTTTAACAATCGCGAGAAATTTCTTTTACAAGTTACAGAGAGATACTAATTTGTCATGAATTTAATCAGATATATTTACAAAACTGTTAAAGAAGAAACGGACTACCCTTTTTTCTGGCTTTGTAATGCAAATAAATCATTATCATTTCAAGAATACTCAAGTGCCCTTTTACAGCCTTAATTCTGGCTTCCACCCTCCAACACCCACTCAGTTGCAACTTTCTATTTTTATATAACCCAGTATATATAATAACAAGCTATATCTCTGTGTTCCTTTAATAAGTAGCAGAGTAAAGATTCTAAAAATAACCACAAAATATAAAATTGGCCTTGGAGGAAACAACCCTGCCTTTCCTTTGAATTATGGGAAAGTTTGATCAGTTTGTGATGATCTTTCACTATTTTATACCATTTATAAAATTGGATATATATATATTACCTGTTAATATATTTATTCATAAATAATTTGACGAAGGTGTCACTGGTGATGGCTTTCAGAGTTCTTACTTTAGTACCCATGTTTATGTGTGAAAACCTGAGACAGGCAATTACCGAGTCATATTACTGCAGAGATGGCAGATTGCCTGGGGTCTGTGTAAAATGTACTGGCTGGGGGTCCAAGCCCGAATATCTTTCTTTATTAAACTTGCATCTCTGTGCACTGGCCGAGATAATTGAATTAATTTCACACAGGTGATATAATGCTAATCATGCAGTCACTTATTTTTTTGTATATACCCAAAGGTAAACTCTCTTTAATGATTAAATACAGAAGATTCTGTGGTAACATGAACTATGACTGACTCAGCAAATATATTACATGTCACTGACAAAATCTGGTTATATTAACGTCAGAAAAACACTGGAAACAAGCTGTTGAATGGGCAATTAACCATTCTCCATTACTAGTATAAAACTTGACTGTTGACTGTTGTTGTGTGTAACATAGTTAATTTGGCAGAAATAACAAAACTGTCCTAAATAAATGCCTTTAACCTGAAGCAGAGGCCACAAACTTTATATAGTAACAATTTCAGTGTACAAAACAAATAGGAATATTAATATATAAACTTTCTAGTACTATTAGAAACTATTTTTGCTCTTCAGAGCAAGCTTTCACATATAAAGAAGATATAACCTAATATTTCCAGAGGGCCTAAATTGAACCAGCCAATGACACGAATTATCAGAGTAAATTCAAATGAACAGCCCATGTAGACTTCCAAATCATTACTTTAGTTCTGGCCTTAATAAAGGGGAAGTTTTTCATTCTTAGGGATGCCAGTCATATTAAATTCTAGCTATTACAAACTTAGAGACATTGATGACAAGAAACGAAAAATCCACCTGGCAACTCATCAGTGATACCAAATTCTTCTATAAACTATTTAATATCACTGCTTTGATATGTACACTTTAGAACCACATTTGATAGAGCAATGAGTGATGCCATTTAACTCTTTAACTCTGGGATTTAAGTAGTAGTGATAGAACGATTGTCTACAGGCATTGAACAGTCGGTTGAAATTCACATTGGTGGCGATGATTAATCTGGAAGTAGTACCCACCAATTCATCATTACTACTCAAAAATTTCATTAAATTTACAGTGATCCTTTCTACTGTACCTCAATATCCACAAGGTTTTTTTCAAATATTTTAGGCAGGAGGTTTTTGGTAGATTCTAAATGTTGAAACACCAATATTCTTACCGGACTGACATACTTTATCCCGGAAAGTTTTTCATGATATAACCAATAATGGAGTAAAAGAATCAATTATGGCTCAATTATCGGTCGGAAAAATGGACAATTAAATGACCATGAAAATTGGAAACAATTCCCATTGCTATTAAGTAGGGTAGATGACATTAGCTCATTATCTGGTAGTTCAGTGTACAGAATGTTCACCAACTCATATACATGATTTTCCTCCACCTCTTCAATCCTCACACAGTCTACAATCAAAGTCGAATTTGGGAAAACATGTCCATTTAAACAGCTCTAAGGTCATATCAGGAGAGCCACTCAGTGAATGTAATATGTTGCCATAAACTGGATTTAAACCTGTGACCACTGAGGTGGAAGTCAACTGATTAACCCAAAAATTTGATAACTACTTGATTCAAACCCATGATCACAGAGGTGGAAGTCAGTCAATCAATCCCGAACTTGACACCAACTTGACACAAGCTGGACGGAACCCAGGATCACAGAGGTAAAAGTCAATTGATTTAAACTTCAAACTCCATAACATCTCAACCACAAGTTGGATTAAACCCATGACTAAAGAGGTAAAAGTCAACTGATTAAACCAACAACTATGTAAAGCCATGGTATTTTAACCTACACTAGGAGAATATCATTTTTTCAACTTTAACATGCTTGCGTTATCAGTACAGCTTCTTACTCTTTTTCATTTCATTGTATAATTCGTCATAAAAGAGAACTTTATGTATAAATCTATTATAAATGTATGGCTTATAAAAATTTTTAAACAATTTTTATGAATGCATACCTCATACAAATGTAACTACAGGTCCATACAAAAGTACTCACCTAAGTAGTTTCCACTTGCATGTTCTTCTCTGAAAGACAGGGAGGTAGCACCACTTGGAATGAGTACAATATCATTGTAACCTGCAGGCACATAGGACATCATACTGTAGTAGCCATATATATAACGGTATTTGAATTTATCAGTCCTCAGAGTTTGAACTTCCCCTTTAACTTAATCCAATTAAGGTGGCAGACTAGTGGGTTCATTTTGAACAAATCCGAGCAATTCTCTTGCTTATTTAATAACATGGACGGGTTTTTGAAAATTTGGAAAATATAGTTATTCCTTTTCCAATGTGTCACAACTGATAATGCCATCTATGGATACTACAATTACCTTATTACTGCCTAATCTTTTATCATTTTAGTACCCGTCTAGCATTCTAACAAAACCTTTCTAACATATGAATCCAATCTGTAACAAGTAGCCACATATATTACACAATTTGCGGAAATTTACGCTGTGAAAATAATAAACTAAAAAGTGAAATGTCACATTATTCCAGTCATCATCTCTAACAGATGTACATAGTTTTCAAAGTCTATTACAAAATTTAAGCTGAGGGGATAATTATAACTTTGTGGGCTGTTTATTATAATCCTACTTGTACAACATTAATCTCACAAAGTTCTCTTCAAATGTAAAGATATTTCTGAAGAACACCTTTTTGTATATTCTACAATTTGTAGAAGATCCAAATGCACAAAATAATACAATAAGTTTTTGAAGTAATTAATATAAAACCTGTTTCCATGACACTATTAACTGACCATAGTTAAGGGTGTCTGGGTCTACAAATCCAGTGTATGTTCTGCACGATGTACCATTACCACCACAGACACGACATTTGTCAAACTCTGTACTGGACCCAAGCTGCCTGTCACACCCCACTTCCTGTAAGGCAAAAAGGGTACAAATACATGGATGATCTCACTGCAACTAAAGGAAAAATAATACCCATACAATGTTTAAAACCTCTTGCTAAACATTTTTCAAAGTCAAAGTTGGGACTTTTATGTCCTGTTCAACAACCAGGGTCATATTGGGACGGGTCCTCAACATTGCTACTTGTGGAACTCGAACCCACAGAGGTGACAGTCTATGAGTGGATGCAAAACTTGCTAACTACTAGGCCACCGAGGACCTCTTGAACTAGAATTCCCTTTTAATGCAGAAATAAACAGCAGCTAGTCCCTGGTGTGACCATTCCACTAAAATTAATCCTGTCATCTGGAGCTACTGGTAAAGTTGAAATATGTTTCTTGTCCCTCTAGAAATGAATAATTAGGACTGAAACATAACTTAGAAGACAGTTAAAAGTATTTATATTTATGTTTTTATCATGAGTTTTTCTCTATAATTTTTCTGTGGGCCTCTTTGTTAAAAGTTTATCATCCCTGTCAAGTAGTACTGTATAATTCTTGCAAAAGTTGCCCTTAATAAATGTGCTGAATTTTCAGGGGTCTGATTCTGTGCCCCCTGGTACATAAACTAGTCAGTATATTGCATAAGCTAGTCAGTAGGTTGTCACACTCAGTTATTTTTATGGATTTATTCCCTCGGTCATGACAGGACTGAAAGGCCTCAAACTGATAAGAAAGGGTTTATTAATACAAGTTAAAAAGAGAAATATTTTTATCTATCAAATTTTAAAAGCTATTGTAAAAAATTTTCCCAAGGTCAATGAATTATACAATTATACCACATAATTATATAATTATCTATTATCATAAATTTAGAACTCGTATAACAGACTTTGTCTACTCTAATAACCAAGGGTAATGCAATATCAGATGTACACATGTGAAGGCTATGAAGCAGAATGCACAAGTGAGGCTATGTTGTCAGAGTGCTATCTCATATAATTTCTACTGTGAAAGATTGGTGTGAGGTAAAATGCAATATCAGCTGGTACAAAATGATGTTTATTCTGAAGAATTCTCCTAACATTTATCAGAATGGTAAGTATCATCAGCATATATAACACAGGGCCCTATTTAAAGTGAATAGTGGTTCCTTATTTTTGAATTGATTTTGAACAATTTTTAACCATATTCTTCAGCATGCACAGGGGGTTCGGTGGTGGAAGTTGGTAACACACTCGCCTCCCACCTCTGTGGTTCAAATCCTAGACTCAACCGTTTGTGGGAAAGTTAGTAGTTGCTTCCCATGCCATACAGTTACCAGCACACAATCTAGATCAACAAATATGTATTGGTTTCCTCTTCTTTAAAACTACCCGTCATAATATAATCTATAGAGTGTATTTAAAGTGACATTAGACCCAAATAAATTGAATCAAATTCAGCTTGAAGAGGAGTTTGTACCTGAGTATACTGTACCCGTATGGAAGCACTTTGATGTATGTGGATCTTCAGGCTTGTATGCACCAAATCAATGCATATAGACATGGAATGTTATGCCAGTTGACTGTTTCAACTCCATTATCTAATCAGATCCTTATCGATTTTATTAAACAGGCTTTTGTGTAAAATAATCTTCTATATTTAAAAAAGAAAACCTTTTCACTTTGTGTAAAAATGCCATGGAATATATGAAAATAGTGGAGTATTCATTTGACTGATACTCTACATGTACAGTATACTTCAGACATAATTACAGGGTTCACTAAGATTTGTTGCAATACTTGTCTGACACCTTAGTTGTAGTTGCAATATATTCTTTCACTGAAGTCCAAAAGTGGTATTTGATTCTTAAGTTCTAAGTCTACAATGTCCTATTTATATCCACATAACTAAATTCTCAAATTTCATTTCCCTTTGCATGTTCAATTGTGGCATTTGATGGAAATACAGACAATACCCAATTTTGTGCAAGGTTGAAAAGGCAGTGGATCTGATAGTGATCTTCTTTGTATGATCTATATACCAATTTAATCACCTACTGAACTCTGAAAGCTCTAAATAGGTTTGTAAAGTGCACAGCGGAAATTGCATAATTATGGGTTTTAGTGTTAGCACAATATTATCATGTAGTATTTCAAGGTGAAGTGTTTTGACTGACATCTTGCTCCAACAGACATCCTTTTATGTTTAAAAGTTTTCTTGGTAGATATTGGTATACGTAATGGAGTAATCCTTATTTCAACAATGTCATTATGTACAGGGTCATCTCCGATAATTTTAAGGAAAACATAAATTTTTATAATTGCTCTGATAACACACCAGATTGTGGTCATAAATATCATAATACAATAATTAACCAACTCTCTATAACAAGAAAATTGGTCAGCTTATGACAGATTACAACGTTCACGGAGTGCAAGAGTTTTCCCTTTCACAACAACAGTTACCTTTTTGCTGGTTTATTCTTCTCATTGAAATAATATGCCAATTTATGTTAGTTAATATTATGTTAACATTCAAAAATTGATATCTATTAAGGGATTTCACACCATTTTCTCCTTTACTGGAACTGTGAGCTCCTAGAGTACATGTCAGAGAAATAAAGAAAATATCAGAAACTATTACCTTGATAATATTTTCCATTATTTAAAGCCAAAAATGCAGGGGTGTTTCATCACTGGCTTATTTGCGTGGAAACTCTTTTACTCCTAAAGGAACGTACACACCAAATTATTACAAATATTTGATCCAAATATGTTCAGATATGTGCCCACTTTAAACTGAAGGAAACAATGAAAAAAGTTTCAAAATTGGATGAGAAATAAAGATATTCTGATAATTTTGACTGGAGCTTTAATGCCCCATTCACACTACAGGCAGTACATCTACAGTTAGAAGTTTTCCAAGGCAGCAGAACTGCTTCCAAGGACGCCTCAAACCTTCCAAGATTTGGTATATCATTCACACTATGGGCAGTGTAATTTGTGGTTATAGGCGTTGGGCAAAAAGACCCTGTTCTTCAACTATTTGTACACGGCCTTGTGACACAGTAGCAATATGTCCATTTACCTCCACACTACCCTTAAAGTTTCTGTGTTATTCCAAAAGACTTTATATATATGGACTACACCTTCAGTTACTGCAGCAAGAAATTCATCTGCGAATGCTTGCATTTGTCTGCGGATGCACACGGTACCAAATTCAGAGGCGGAATTTCCAAAAACATTTCAAAATTTCCATAGGATGCTCAAGGTAATGTACATTTCACCACTGTTTCACAAGTTTGCATACAAACCTTGGATGGCAGTTGAAGGACAAGGCCGTTTTGCCTAACACCTATAATAGCAGGTAATACTGCCAGTAGGGTGACTGAGACATTAGGGATAAAATGGGAATACCTACTGATCCAATAAAAGTTGGAGAATTCTTTAAAATAAAAATTGTTTTGCACTGTATTATGTTGTCTTACTTCGTTGGTGCATGTAAAGTAGTATATGACATCAATTCCAGTTTTAATATTTGATCAGTTCAGATTTTAAAATCGGCTTGTATGATCATCAGTGTCAAATAGCCTTTTCTCACACATTTTCAAAATAAAAGCATCTTACTGCAAAAATGTGGCAACAGTGAAGCAGTGGTAACACACTCACCTCCCACCTCTGAGGTTGGCGGTTCGAACCCCGGACCTTATGTGGGAAAGTTGGTAGCTACTTACTGATGGTCGACAATTTACAGTACAGAACCTTGACCAACTGTATGTACTGGTTTCCTCTGCTAACAAAACTACCTATAGTGATATGACCTGTACAGTGTTGAAAGCGATGTTAAACCCCAAATAAATAAACAAAATTAAAAAATCACATATTCTCAAAATAAACGCATCTTCCTGCAAAACTAAAAGTCTATCAGGACAAAAATTCACTTTGGAAGTAAAGCTTATTTGGATTTGAAGTAAAAGTTTTCAAGCTTTTAAGATTGAACATACCCAGACATATATTGATTAAATGTGCAGCTTCCACACAGACAGTAATTTGGACTCATGTATAACAGACTTTTAAAAACTTTAAACTTTTAAAAACTTTCAGCTGTGCTATCCCACTCATGGTGAGTTCAATGTTCTGAATCAGGAGCAAAGACTAGTACTAGCCTTTCAGGGGACTAATACCTCACGGGAAAATGCTCTACCTCATATGAAACCCAGCTACAAACCTGTGTAGCTAGAGTTTTTTCCTACAGAAGAGAATCAGGACTAGGAACGACAATGGCCATGATTGAAAAAAAGATGGTAAAGATACCGGAAAGAACAAGTAATTGAAAGACCAAAACTGAAGTGAGGCGAATCTGGGTTTCTCCATACAGGTGCATACACACTCATGAGATGAGCAGTAGTGCCGAGAAGTATATTTCTTTTAAAAATATTCTGGTTTGGTTGTTCATGTTTGACCTTGCCACACATAAGCATTAGTGAGGATAAAGTAAGGGCATTTTACACAATAAAAACATCACTTAACCGTATACACAGTAATAACCGTAACCTTAACCATAATAATTAAATAAATATAGATATAAATAGGCTGTATTGGTCAGAAAAGTAATAACTAAACACACAATATCACACACACCACATTTCATGGATCCAGGAGAAATGACCTCAGGAGAAAAGCCCCGAAATTTCTGCTGTGGAGAAAACCCTTCAACAACCAGTTTTGCAGGTAGTGAAGGAAAGCTCTTGCCCTGTTTTGGAGCTTGTTGAGAAAGGCCTCGAAGCCCTAAAATTTCTCATACTGTTCCAGTGTTATATTTACAGAATACCAAAACATAATATGCTAAATATCTAACAAGGTATGGGCAAGGCTATGTGTACATATGTGTACTGGGTATTTGTAAACACATTAAAACAATATGTGCATGTATTTCCAACATCTCAGTGAGGGAGTTCAGCTGTCATTGCATGGTTCACTGTGTACTCTACTTGCACTAACTGAAAAGAAAGCCAGTCAGCAGCAATTCTTATTTACAAATATCAACACCTCCTGTTTCACTAAAATAATTTGTTTCTCAGTAATATACAATGGATATATATGACAACAGACCACTTCATGAATTTCATGTAAAAACCTTTCAAAACAGGACTAAATTCATCAAATTGGTACTGTCAGTAATGGTTGCCTCCCAGACTGCCTAAAGGTAATCTAAATAAAGTTTACAAATTTTAGGTTAAAGATCCAATTATTTTGATTATGGTGCAAAGTACACAGTTGAGATTTTGCCTACTTTTATAACACATTATAGTCACATTGAGACAGGACACAGGAGGCCTCTTTGATCAACCTGTTGACTAGTCTGGCATTAAATTAATCTCACCTCTTTGGTTGGTGGTTTGTGTCTGGTGTAATGTCATATTTTGTATCTCCAACATAATCTGTATCCATGTTTGATATTTTTGGGGAACGAAAATGTGGCTGCCAAATTTGATATTTCATATCCCAATTAGAACCAATGCAAATTATATCCACCGGAAAGACAACACAACAAAGCCAGTGAACCATCGTTTGACCTTGAAGGAGGGGGATCAAGGTCAAATCTGACCACATCAGAAGATTCCCAGCCCATGATTTCATACAAGTTGGTTCCACATTGCAAACCTCTAGGACCAATAATAAGTGAGTAATTAGCACTTTAAAGTTTGGCTATCCTCATTTGTACTTGAAGGAGAGGCCCAAGGTCAAATATGGCCACATCACAAGATTCCCAGCCCATGATTTCCTATAAGTTGGTTTCACATGTCACACCTCTAGTACCAATAATAAACAAGTTATAAGCACTTTTAAGTTGGGCTATCCTTGTTTGAACTTGAAGGAGGGGTCCAAGTTTAAATCTGACCAAATCAGAATACTCTCTGCCCATGACTTCCTATTGGCTGGTTTCACATGCCAAACCTCAAGACCAATAATAAGTGAGATATAGGCACTTTTAAAATCTCCTACATGGGGTAGTTTGACACTCCATGGATGACCCTGAATGAAGAGCTTCAAGGTCAAATGTCTGCATGCTTGTAGAGGATATGTTATATCTGTTATACATATGACTTATGAAAATATGCAACCTCGTACTTAAGAGAACCAGCCAGTAGAAAAAGGCAGATAACTTCAAAGAAATGCCTGGGGTGGCCATCTTGTTTTTCAGAATGAGTGCCAATTTCAGTCCCAAAGAAGCTTACCTTCCAACGCTGGTATCCTGTAAATTTGGTGAAGCTACCTTGTCTAGTTTCCTGCTGAGGGCATTAACATAAAAAATCTCTATACATGCACAGCGAATGCTAAACCAAACTGTCCACCGGATGCATCCAGTGGATACAATAACAGGGTTTTAAGGGATACAAACTATGGCAGTCACATTTTGTATCCCTGTCAAACTTTGTAGACACCAGTGACCTAAATTGTGACATGAAGGCCACATTAATGGGTATTACCAGATATTTTTGTGGACTGTAACAAACAAAAAACTGGCTATCTCTTTTCTAAAAAGTACACTCCATTGGCTGGGAATAAGCCCCACCGCAGGGTCTAAGGAATGGCTGTACCTGCTGACTGCAATGCCTTCCCAATAAACATTTCAATGCAGTTAGGTAGCTCTGTGTATGTATGTGCAAACACCATAACTTCTCCACCCTTTGCTCAAATAAACAGCAAATTGAGCGTGAAATCCATCAAGACTGACTGACACCTACTGTCTGCTCAGCACAAAGATGTTCAAACCACAAGTTCCACAACATACACTGATGCCCCATGTACCTGTGGTTGCACTGACATTGTAATGTCTTGTATTTGAAATTTGGGGAAATTATTATTAAAACAATAAGAAAAAGGAAATATTTTCCATGCAAAAAAGGCCACCTGGGATGAATATTATCTGCAACACAAAGAGATGTTAAAACCACAGACTCCACAACATAATGTACTTGAATCATTTGCAGTGGAAGAATCTCTTGTTCTTCACAGAAAAGATAATGTATTTAGTTCAAATGATAGTAATTAATACATTTAAGATTTACAAAAAGTGTTCTTAAAATTTAAAACTCTGACCATTTTTGATCTAGTTTATTTTCTTTAAAATGGATCTAGTTTATTTTCTTTAAAATTAACTTATGTTTGTGATTAAAATATGTTAACTTTAACTTTGGACGTTCACTTTAACTATGGACATTAACTTTTTAAGCCCTTGCCGGTAAGGAAGTGGCATTCAAATTTCACTTGCCCTGACCGAAAACCTATTTGCCAGTACGTTGTTGTTCCTTAGCTTAGCTTACTCATAATGCATGTCTTGCGATAAATAAGGAGATCAAACAATATTTTGCATCATATGAAAGTAATTATTATAAGTTAAATTCTAATGATATGCAATAGTAATGATCAAATTAAAACAGTTATTCGACTTAAAATTCTTTAGACAACACCAGAAAGAATTTTTTGAACAGCAAAAAAGTTTGTAATATTTTCACCAGTTTCAGTTACTTGTCATGTGGGCAAATGAAGCACAAAATCCACTTGCCCCGACTGGAAGTTCATTTGTGTAGCCATGCTAGCTAATGTTAATGCCCAGCCTTGTCTGTTGAATACATTGTATCACATTTATTCATATTCACAGAAACTTTTCAATATCTTAAGAAAATTAGTCACTTCTTGCGACTTTCCCTGCACTTTGTTTAAGACTGATAAAAATTAGTTTCTCACTTACTTTCATCAGGAACATCCCTGAAGCATGGTGAACTCTATCTTCGAGAGATAATCATAAAAATATTTCATATCTCTAGAAGATAATGTGATTTATACCAGAAAATATCATGCTGAGTGAGTCTTAAAAATCTAAACAAAAAGGCAATGTCATGAGTACTTTCATAGCGCTTAATATGCTATGTGACACTCTTAACGGTTTATAAGGAGTGGCAAGGCAAAATTTCCTTACTTTGCAAAATTGTATTTTTTTTTGGACACAATTTTCTTTATAATTGAATAAATATATTTTCAAATAATAATGATAATCACATATAATTCTTAATATCCCATCCCACATTTTCACACCCCTCCTCCTCTTAACTCTATTTTAAAACTTCACAAGAGCTTTGACCAGTGTCAATTAATTGCTCGACATCATAGCTTTAACACTCTCTCTCCCTTATAAGTATTTAATCCATTCATAATGAACCTGGTTGCTTTGTATGTCCTTATGTTTGATTTAGACATTTATATTATTCTGTTCATTTTAAAAAGGCACACAGGATGGTTAATTGTCTCACACAATGTGTGGGAAATCCAAATATAAAAGCAAAAGAGTGACAAAAGCAACACAGATTTTTAAAAAAAAATAGAAAATTTTTGAGACAAAAATATCTGCATCATGCTGCTAGTAGCCACATTACTAATGTGTGAGCATTGAAGTACTTCTTTTCTTTCTAATTTATTTAGCTGTACTGAATCGAGCTTATCTACAATGACCTTAAGGTGCTGGAACTACAATGAGATAAAAGGAAAATGATCACACTAATTACTGGCATGGGGTACTTGATTACAAGCAACACTGGAATGATATATATGCCCATACCACAGAGACTCTGAATTGGGATTAAAATTGATATAAAAGCTATTTTTTGTATTTCTGATTGTAGATTCAGTGAAAACAAGGACAGACTTCCATGCCAATTTGAAATTTGAAGTGATCTATTGATACATGTCTGTACATAGCAGTGTGGATAGATATTCAGAGTCACAAAGAATCTGATTCCACATACTTCAGTCTGCCCCTCTTACTGACTGTTGTCAGCCAATCAAGGGTATTTATTACATGATCAAGTTTCTTCTCAAATTTTACCTTAAACAAAAATTCTGCGAGCAATAATCGGTAATCCATCATAAAAGATATCAATGTTACTTTGTAGAAGTTTCAGAAAAACTTGACCGTGTATGCAAGGACCATTAGGGCCACCAAGTGCCAAAGCTTGGTTCGAGGGGGGCGCAAAGAGAACAAAAATAATAAATTAGAATCCAATCCTTTCACTATGATGTACAAGTTTTGTCATGAAGTTGAAGTATTGTGTGGTTTTTCAAAGCAAGTACTTTTTGGAGGTAGTAGTTTAGAATACGATTACACACTTCCATGACATACTTTTTTTTTTTTTTTTTTTTTTTTTTTTTTTTTTTTTTTTTTTTTTTTTTTGATAATGGAAAACGGATCATCTGGTAAAAGTATGCTGAAAGTTTTGACTTTATTGCACATGATCCAACAAATTATACTGCAAACCAGTTGAGGGCAGGGAAAGCTGGAAAGCACATACATGTATCTACAGATATGTCTGTACAAAATGGTATGACCTAGGCATAAAGATTAAGCTACTCTGTGATTGGTGTGGTTAATTGCCTCATAAAATTAGATTACATGGCAGCACACGTACAGACACCCAGAAATAATGGACAGTTATAGAGGTGATTGAAAGGGTCAAGAAATAGACTGAACTTTTTTTTTATTATGAACAAAAATACTATGAACCAGATGCATTAAGAATTTTGCCTGATTATGTCTTTTATTTACATTTTAGATGAAATTAGAAGCATATGAGAATGGTGGAGGTAATTATTCAATGAGTGCCACTTCTGTTGCATTCAACAATACATTTTATGATCATTGCCTGCATCTCCTAATCCCATAAAAACAGTGTTTCTGCATGACATATTAGTAATTAGCTAGGGTTGGTTTTCATAAAAAAATTTCAAACTCTGTCTAAAACTCACTCACAGACTCAAATTTAGTCCTACACAACTGTGTAAACTAATATTTACTATTGTCAAGAGAAATCCTACCTATAGCTCTGCTTAAAGGGTTTAAAAGCAAAACTATAGGGATTTACCGTGGGATGAGTGTGTCATTGAGTTTGAGATTTTTTTATGAGTAACAAGTTACCAACCCAGGACTTTAAGATAGCAGAGTAAATTTCAATGAATGGCCCACTCTAGGAACCTGACCTTTCCTTCTATTTAAAAAGGAATTCTGCTTATAAGAGTACTATATAAAGGAGTTTTACTGTAACTAAGTTTAATCAACTTAAAAAGCAGACTCTCCAATCTAAAAATTACCAGTTGTGGGGGGATCCAAGAAGGTATTTAAAGGTTTCCAAAGACAGTTATTCCATAATATACTGATCACGCCCAGAGCATTTCTGCCACTAATCTCATGTGATAGTACTACATATAGCTGTTAACAAGGCAGACTTAAAAGATTATTTTTTTGCTCATCCAATGCAGGAGTTTGATGTACCGGCACTGTCTGGCATAAAGTGCCCATGTATGAAAAAGCCCCACACACACTCGACTAGTCTTCACTTGGCTGATAAAAGGCTTTGAAAAGCCTCTGTGGTCAACTGATTAACGTGTACAGCCATTCTATTATAAATTCACATAGCTCTCATCTCTCACTCTGTGATCGTCAGTTTGTATCCAGCTTATTGTAACATGTGAGATTCATTTAGGATCTGTCCCAATATCATGGAAAATTGAAACATGGTTTTTATATTCATTTTAACAGATAGGGTAAGACTGACGACACTCAACATAAGCATCTCCAGCCTGTTTTCTGGACTAGGACTTGAAGCCAAAAAAGTAAGACCAAACTGCATGCAACAATGTAGATGCAACCATCCCTGATATAGGGTAAACCTTTTCACAAATGGTTGATTTATATCTTTTGTATCACTCCACAACTGGAATGGTAAAACTTTTGTCTACCAATTTTAAGAATGTGGGTTTCACTATCAGCCCGATCCTAAAATAACAGTACACTTAGCTGACAGAAGTTACAGGATCATATAGGATACAGGAGGATATAGGGCTGTCAGTGTTAACGCATCCACCTCCCACCTCTAAAATTGTGAATTTAAATCTTTGCTTTGACTTTTCAGTAGTCTTATCTCGCCAATGCCTTAATTAATGGTTACTGTTATATGACCTATATGTTGAAACACTGTCAAGCTCAAATAAAGTGAACAAATCAAATCCACAGAGTGAATATTTTGAAAGGCTAGAAATTGGCATGGATATCAATGCATCCCAGTTGATTAACCTCTCTGTAGTTTCAACATAGACACCCTTGGATGCAATCTCATACTTGACTTCAGTTACAGATAGATCCTTCAGTTAAAAAGTGAAGAGGATTTTCCTGGGTTACACTGACAGACTAAATAACCTCCATTGTTGTTGTTTATCTGTTAAAAACATTGGTGATATATCAGGTACCTTCCACTTTAACCTGGCATCTTGTTCATAATAAAATACACCAGCATAAGAACTAAAACAGAGGTCCAGTGTTGGAAATTTATTATACACCAGCAACAGCATTAGAACTAGAGCAGAGGTCTATCAGAAATTTATTATCCACCACATGGTCTAGTTTTCCCCAACACATATAGACCGGATAATATTTCTTGTACTCCACAGTGCATGAACTAGTGTTGATTTTTTTGTAGATATTTTAGCAATAATTTAAGCTACAATTACGTTATATATATATATATATATATCATCAGAAAGTTTTTTTCAGAACTTCTACTCATTTTGATGCATTAAAACTATGCAGAGATGGCGGAGAAATCTCAAGCTAAACATTGAAGTATGTATATTCACTGGTGCCCATAAGTGTGGATATCTGATAAAAATGGAGTAATTTTATTTATTATTCACATGAAATGGATAATAAAATTAAATCATCCTTTATTTTCCATACACAAAAAACGTATATGACTCATGAAACTGGACAATATAATGTTCATTCATTACAAAATGTCATTTGCGAGGTTTTTCTATTATAGCTCTCTTAAACTTCTAGGTTTTGTGATATTTTTATTACATTTTTATTAATTTATTCAAAATGCCAATGGCCATGTTTTGTTTCCAATTCCTGTAATTATTGCCAAAAATTTATCCTTAAAGCCAATTAATATCTACATTCACAGATCCATACTTATGTTGTACTTCTAATGTTTACGTAATAATTACAGTTTAGTGCCTCCTTTAGCCACACCTTTTTAAAAGTAAAACAAAAAATAACAGATTTGCCATAATCAATGTAATTAACTGATGCATTTCAACATATGCCTTTTGGGTAGAAATACTTTCCAACGCACAATAGTTATCAGCATTTCTTATCTTGAACAAAATGATGAAAAAAATTGTCAAAACTAGACTACAAAATAAACAAGCTATGATCATGTCAACTCCAAGTTCTATGGTGTACGACTGCTTACTATGCCAACTGATTCATTCCAGCTTGTGTCTTCATCAGTGTCTATTGTACAGTATAAAGAAGGCTTAAAAGTTTTGACATTATATGATCTTGTATGGGATCAGTGTAGTACTCAAGGGCCCATAAACATAGACACTTTCCCCAATAGCCTTATTTTGTTGTTTTTAAAAAAGTTCACAGAAGTATATAAATGTAATATTTCACCACACACTGTATTCCCAAAAAGAACTAGACAAAAGGTTTTTGTACACAAAAACAAAGCATCCCTACAGCTAAGAAGTTTTATATAAAATGCTAAAGGACCAATGTGAAGAGGTAAATGTTATTGGTGAAGAGAAATTCTCCTGAGAGGATTAGGACCAATAATAAGCGAGCTATAAGCATTTTAAGTTTGGCTATCCTCGTTTGACCCTGAAGGAGGGGCTCAAGGTCAAATCCGACCACACCAAAAGATTCCCAGCCCATGATTTCCTACATGTTGGTTTACCGTCCCAAACCTCTAGGACCAATAATAAGTGAGTTATAAGCACTTTTAAGTTTGGCTATCCTCGTTTGACCTTGAAGGAGGGGCCCAAGGTCAAATCTGACCACACCAAAAGATTCCCAGCCCATGATTTCCTACATGTTGGCTTACCATCCCAAACCTCTAGGACCAATAATAAGCCCATTATAAGCACTTTTAAGTTTGGCTATCCTCATTTGACCTTGAAGGAGGGGCCCAAGGTCAAATCCGACCACACCAGAAGATTCCCAGCCCATGATTTCCTACATGTTGGTTTACCGTCCCAAACCTCTAGGACCAATAATAAGGGAGTTAAAAGCACTTTTAAGTTTGGCTATCCTCATTTGACCTTGAAGGAGAGGCCCAAGGTCAAATCCGACCACACCAAAAGATTCCCAGCCCATGATTTCCTACATGTTGGTCTACTGTCCCAAACCTCTAGGACCAATAATAAGCAAGTTATAAGCACTTTTAAGTTTGGCTATCCTCGTTTGACCTTGAAAGAGGGGCCCAAGGTAAAATCCGACCACACCAAAAGATTACCAGCCCATGATTTCCTACATGTTGTTGGTCTACTGTCCCAAACCTCTAGGACCAATAATAAGCGAGTTATAAGCACTTTTAAGTTTGGCTATCCTCGTTTGACCTTGAAGGAGGGGCCCAAGGTCAAATCCGACCACACCGAAAGATTACCAGCCCATGATTTCCTACATGTTGTTAGTTTACTGCCCCAAACCTCTAGGACCAATATTAAGCGAGTTATAAGCACTTTTAAGTTTGGCTATCCTCGTTTGACCTTGAAGCAGGGGCCCCAAGGTCAAATCCTACAGCAAAAGATTCCCAGCCCATGATTTCCTACATGTTGGTCTACCGTCCCAAACCTCTAGGACCAATAATAAGCGAGTTATAAGCACTTTTAAGTTTGGCTATCCTCGTTTGACCTTGAAGGAGGGGCCCAAGGTCAAATCTGACCACACCAAAAGATTCCCAGCCCATGATTTCCTATAGGTTGCTTTACCATCCCAAACCTCTAGGACCAATAATAAGTGAGTTATAAGCACTGTTAAGTTTGGCTATCTTCGTTTGACCTTGAAGAAGAGGCCCAAGGTCAAATCTGACCACACCAAAAGATTCCCAGCCCATGATTTCCTACATGTTGGTTTACCATCCCAAACCTCTAGGACCAATAATAAGCGAGTTCAAGGCTTAATTTTATCAAATTTTTTATCAACCAATAATCAATCGCCTGTCAATCGGTCAATTATGGCCCGATTGATCCCAATATCGACTGGCGCCTAGATTCTTATGTCAGGAATATGCATACCAAATTTGGTTGACCCACACCTGGCACTTTCTGAGAAAATCTGGTAAAAAGGAAGTAAATTTTTTTTTGAATTTTTGATTATGTGACCTTGATAAAGGTCAAAGGTCAAATTTATGCCTGTCAAAAAAATTTTCCCACACCTATAGAAGATAACCCTAATATCAAGGGAGATATTCAAGGGAGACGATAATGCGGCTGCGGCTGACTGAAAACAGGGGAGCGAAAACAATAAGCATCCCCCTTTCAAGGGACACTTAATTATAAAATGTACAATGTGAATCATTCTAAGAATAATTTGGATCAATTCCTGATTAAATGTTTTACATAATTCATTTCATAAGTAATGTTTAATAATTTTCACTGACATCCTTATGTCAGGTATATATTTGCAATATCTCACTGCATACTATTTTCCCCAAAAGGATTGTAAACATTTTTAACTTGGGAGGGGAAAATCACTCTAAACCCAATTTTTCTCAATTTTCTGCCCAAGTGAATTTTGGACAAGCTTTTTTGAGGTTAGCAAAACACAGGAATGATAGAAATGTGTTTCCCATAATCAGGTTTGTTATTGTGATTTCAAGCTTACTGATAGCTTTGTGATACTAAAAGGTGCTATGATCGTTAGAAGAGTGATGAGGACAGTCCATCAACACAGTAGGTGCACACCACTAAGCCACAGGCCCCTGGTTTTAGTGTTTGTACAGAGGCTCCAGGGGTAGCATAGCCTTTCTTTTATCGGTATAACGATAAATCGGTTTGCGGTTTTTCATTTGGTTGTGAACATAAACAACAAAATCGACAAAGAATATTTGGGAACCAGTTATAAAAAACATCTTTATTTTAGGCTTTCTAATGACTGATACTTAAAATCAAAGCAACAAAAATTGTGCATACTTGGTTACAATATTTTGTGAAAGCCGTTTCCAGTTGTAAGGTATGGCTCATGTATGCTTACGATTAATTTTCACTATACAGAAACAAGCATACAAAATACCAGATTTCATTCATTTAAAATGCCCGAGTAACCAGGTTTTATTCCTGATAAACAGTCCTACCACTACTTTCTTTGCAATTGGAAATAAATTCTGAAAAATCAGGATTTATCTTATGATGTCAAGTTTGAAATAATTTATTTCATATGTCACAGAAATATAAGGGGCAATTGACAAAATCACTTTTATTAATTCATAAACTACTGCCATGGTGGCCTAGTCAGTAACCTAGTTCTCATGGTGGAGCAGATGACCACAAAATCTTGTCAGTTCATATAATTGATCAAAGTTGTCTTTCAAATCATGTTGTTGCACAATGTATTCCAAATACAATGTTTTAAGAAACAAATGCTGTGACTCTATGTGAAGAACTGATCCAAATTTGCATAAATTTACATAAGTTGTGACCAACTGTAAGTAACAGTGAAACAAATGGGGCCAATTTTTTGAAAATAAATATATTAAATATCTGTGAAAATACATAACTTATATGAAAATCTAAAGCCAGGCAGACAAATCTGACTGAAGACTAAAAGTTTACCCAAGCAGTTGAATGATCTATCTCATATCTTATCTTACAAGAAACCTGTTATTTTGTCCTCAAAGGTTACAGGCGGTACGTCCCCTGATAGAAGTTTTATTTGGTGGCAGAACCGCCCCCACAGGCGGACAGCCACTGATTGGACACGGTTTTTTAACTGTCAATAACAGTATGATGGCAGTACTACAAACATTGGTCACCGAGAAGCAACCTTGGGTAACCATCGGCAAACACATGGCAATACAACAAATACTTGAACTCACCTCATGTCACTGTATTACACCGAAAGACGACCGAATCACAACCTTATGTAGATCGTGGACCAAACCTTCGGTTATCATGGTAAGAAATTAATATGCACATGCGTGACATCGTCTACCTAAATCAGAAGCAGAAATTTAAATCATTTCAGGGACAGTGTGCCACTGACTCGCAAGGTCACAAACGGACGTCAGGCGGTGATCCAATGATAGGGACGTTTCACCAAACGTGGATTACCGTGGGTGATACCACCTGTAGTGTGAAAGCAGTATTACACACAATCATCACTAGTTTCACAAATTTTTCATCCTTCAGAAGACTAACTATCAGTGCACCATTCACTATACCACTTTTATGACCAGAATTTAACTGATGAAAGTTCTCTTATCAGCAAGAATATCAACTGTTTCGTGTCATATATTTCACTTGTAACAATGCAGCCATATGCCCTGTACACACTGGTTGTAGCCTCAATCAATCTTGGATAAATGGGCTTATGGCAACATTAATGGTCTGTCCATTAACTGACGTTGCCCACTTCATGATGTCCAGTGCAGGGATCAGCTTTCACATTAGAGACCTGGTTTTCATTTGCCGAATATTTTTATGGAGCTTATTAGAAAACTTTTCACAATCTATACAAATAATTACATTTAAAAAAGGAAACAATACACCAATAAGAAATAATATATTAATTTTTGGTAATTTTTTTCCAAATTTGATAACCAGAAGGTCACTTAATTTCCTCTGAAAAAATGCAATACCCTGGAACAAAATATCAGTCTTACCTTAGCCTTGCAGAAGGCCCAAGTTTCTTTGCAGTTAGGGAAAGTTTTCAGTTCAGACAATGGAGTTTCAGTTTCTATAATGTACTCATACATTTTCTGACTTTTACAGCAGCATACAGCTAAGAGATAGTTACCGTATTTTTTGTAATAAACGCCCCCTCCCTATTAATCGCCCCCCCCCCTCTTCTCTACCTTTGCAAAGTTCATATTTCGGGGTTTTACATCCCTCTCAACAGCCGACACTTTTGCGATTCCGGGATTCCGAAAAATGGTGCATTTTAGTACTTCCCAAGCGAATATCGCTTACGAGAAATAAAGAAAATAAAAACAAAACATGGTAGTTTTGGTCACAGACGCATTGAAATCTGCAATAATAGGAGATAAAACTACATAATTTCTTCAGATTTAAGGTTTGTTTTAAATATTTTAAGCTGTCTCGCCATTATACATGCCAGCAAGCGAGATCAAGGCAGCAAGTGTTCATTATCGCCCATTGCCACTGGACTCGAGATATGATTTTATTTATCTGTAATAGTCGCCCCCCCTTTGGAAAAATGCATCGCCCCGGGGCGTTTATTACAAAAAATACGGTATATCTCTTAACATGTAGGAGTGCTTTATGAATACCAAATATATGTGTGCATGTTTGAAAAGATATCATGCAAAATTGAGCCTTAAGCAAGGCTAGTCTTACCTTATTTACTTATATAAAAGCCCCCTTCCCTATTAAATGATTTCCTACAGGTCGGTCCCACATCCCAAACCTCCAGGATTAATACGTGTTATTACTTTTAAGTTTGGCTATCCTTGTTTGACTTTGAAAGGAGAGGTGCAAGGTTAAATCTGACCAAATCAAAAGATTCCCAGCCCATGATTTTCCACAAGCCAGCTTCAGATCCCAATACTCTGGGACCAATATGCAAAATATAGGCACTTCATTTTTACCCAAATCGGCCATGGCAGCCATATTTAGTTGCAAAATGGGGCCAAAAATATTCCCAGGCAAGCTTTTTTAACAAGAGAACTTATGCTGTAAATTTAAGAAGCGGAGGTGTAAAACTTTTTATGAGACAAAGAGCAACAAGACCACTGCCGTGGTATGATCTCCCGCCGCACTACATCAAAAAGTAGGTGAACAACATATTTGACAAAACTCCTATATGGTTATCATTAAAAATTGACAAAGTAGCTATTACTCACTTAGCTATGGAGATACACTTCCAAACTAGTGACCATGTTGTAGCTGTGGAGATAGTAGCTGAACAACATAGTGGAACAAAATTGTGTAGCTGCAATACTTTTGAAGATATAAGCCATTTACTCATTATGGTTATCATCAAAGTAGCTATTACTCAGTTAGCTATGGAGTTACAGCTGTGAAAATTCACAATACAGTATATCCAAAAGATAGGTGAACAACATATTCGACAAGAATCCTCTATATTCAATAGTTTTGAGTTATAAGTGACTTGCTCAATGGTCAAATGTTAAACTTAGTACAGCTATTACTCTGTTAGCTATGGTGCTACACCTTGGACACCTCACCATGATATAGTACATGAAGGAGTTGTTGAACAACATATTTCAGGCCAATATTGTAAGTAACAGTTACAAAGACAAAATCAATTTATTCATTTTGCTCATTGTTAATAACAGGAAATAGCTATTACTCACTTAGCTATGAAGATAGAACCCTAAAAATGGTACCATCTTGTAGGCATGGAGAAAGTAGCTGAACAACATATTTTACAGAAACACTCTAAATGCAGTCGTTTTGGAGTTATGAGCACTTTACTCAAAGTAGCCACCATTGCTATTACTCACTTAGCTATGGTCCTAGGTGTGAAATAACAGCATCAAATGAAAGGACATAAGCAATAAGGTCATAAAAAACATTGAAAAGGCCAAGGAGAAACAACCAGTGTGATGTACAGCCCCTTATAAAAGCGTGACACACACTCAATAACACACGAACACACGCACGGAATGCGTTTTATAATCTCCCGCCCGGCCAGTGGGAGATAATAAGAAAATCACTCTACACAATATGGTGGCCGAAATCAAAAATATCCACCAGAGACCTCCTTTGGATACATGTACTAATATAAAGACTTCCAAGTCAAAATTGAAATGACTATGGTATTGAGGAGAAAAAAACATGGAATTCCTTATTGTTTTAAATTGTGGTTTTTTTTCCACTATATTCTACTGAAGTTGAGTATGTTAATTACTTTTTTTGCAAGTATGACTTGTCAGTACCAGACAGACACTGACATTTAAAACAAAGCATAGTTAACATTCCACTTTTTTGTTTTGAAGGGATTTTTTTTTTGCAGTTAGGTTGATTCCCATACAATCAAAGAACTGAAAAAAATCTCTTTACATATCTCTGTAACCAGGAGTAATTTCATCCAGTGTAACATACATCTTTATAATAAATATATTGTTTGTTTTTCTGTTAATAACATTTCATGACCACACTGGTATCTTTGCAGACAGCTGTATGTCTGTACATACCTAGTCCTTTAAGGCTCAAACTCTAAAAATCGGAGATTTATAACTTCATTTAGTTACTTGCCATGGGATCTTTAAGTATATTTACTTTGTCTAGATACACTCATAATCAGATTATTTCTATTTTATAACACCTTCACTGCACAAATATTAGAAGCTTTTATTTCACATATCAAAATCGTAAGTGATGTCACCCATGTCTGTTTTATCACCCACCCCCAAAACATATAAATTATGCATAAATGCCCACCTTTTCAACAAAATGCAGAATCCATATTGTTTCAGGGCGTTTTGACATATTTTACTTAAGTTTCATCTGCAGACTTGAAACAAAATTGCATAATTCTAGCCATATTGCGAAAAAATAAACATAACCACATAGTAAAAGTGGGAATTCCCCAACACTGAGAAGTTTCAAGGGTTTTGATTGGCTGATCATTTGATTGGTTGTCCATTTGTGAGCTCATATATTTTTTTATAATGACAAAAACTATATTGTTAGGGGTTGATTGTTTAATAAAGTGACAATATTTTGTAATATTGTGAGGTATGTTATTTGTTTATATAAATGGCCATATTGTGGTGAATCGCGGGCGAAGACAATCTCGCCGTTAAAATAGCCACTGGCAGAGAGCAGTATAAAAGGTGAAGGTCGTCGTGACGATGCGAGATTTACATCCAAGTATCGAGAGAAATAGTTTGAAAAGCCGCCATTTTACAAACAACAAAGTTCTAACAAATATCATATGGACAGATAATTGTGTAGAAAGACAATATATTAAGTGAATAGACATTAATAAAAGATGTTTATACATGCAGTGATCCAGCAGATAATCAGGATGTGAGATGCTGGAAACAGTAACTGGTGAGTTACAATAATATTCAGCCATAAACCCACAGACATGATCACATTATCACCCCCACCCCCAACTTTGCAGGTCATCGCACTGAAGGTCCTATGGACACTCCTGCAGGTTATTTTAGCAGTTTCAACTAAAGTCGGACAGATTACATTTAACGCCTGTATGCACCTTAAATGATAAGATTTATATTGTAAGACAGGTAGGCAGGTTAGTTTATGGACAGGACCCTGTTTAAATTGACCAGGACTTCCTAATTTCTGAACTGATTTCAAACACTTTAGATCATTTTCTTCAAAATAAAGAGTTCTGCTATTAGAGTATACTGAATCGTATTAGTTTGGTGTGAACGGATCTCTTTTCTCTGGTTTGCAGTCTTCCCACACAATAGAGAGGTTTCCCTGATAATACGCTCTTGTCTCCAATATATTTTCAATTTATATTTCCATTTGTTTGCTCACAGCTTCAAACTAGAATTCCCCACTGAGTATCCACACTCAAACTTGTGACATATTTTGGTCTCATTGTCATCCATATTTAACCCTTTCGCTACTGAAGGAACATTATTCCAAGGGACTGTAGCCATATGACGTCATATCACATCAGAAACGCCAGTGAAGTAAAGTAATATCTCACTACCTTATACACTTTATTTGCGGTATTTTTCGGCATATGTTATTAGGAATTGATGAAAGTCGAATGGGAAAATTCGTGGGAATTCCCCAAATAAAAATAACCACGAGTAAACAATATGCAACAATATGCAGGTATATGCGGTAAATACGGCAATATATACAGAAACCAGTTAAAATAGGTGAAATGGCGAATTTTTAAAAAAAAATATAGCTTAACTTTCATATAAAATACTTTAAAAATCGGTTTAATACGATACACCAAAGAAAACGTATAACAGTACACTGAAGGGAAAGAAGAAATATATATTATTGCCGTCGACCAAGGGTCGACAGACATGGTCCCTTGTAATACACATTGATGTCGACTGCTAGCCGACAGACATGGTAGCGAAAGGGTTAAAACCATCTACAAGTGTCAAGACTGTGATATACAATTTGCAGTTTCTAACAGCAAACATTTTTTGCTCCAGCACTTTTTTCCTTTTTTTAAATACCCATATTAAAGCTTTAGTCAAAATTTACGTTCCTAACATATTGGGTGTCATCTAGAATTGAGTGTCGGAAGCTGTATATATGTGAACATGAAAAAACACAAAGCTTTACAAGTACAAAATTAACAATTATTTTGACCAAACCAGAAACTTGGGAAAAGAGGACATTTTAGTTTAAATAATATCCAACAGATGCCTGTTTATCAGCATGAAATGATAATAGTATGCAATAAAAGAACCCAGAGAGTGCAGATCTCCGCCAAGCGCTATGAGCACAACTGTGAGACTCTTACAAGGCTATTACAAATTTTCTTAATTTTTCTTCCCACGGGGAAACACCCATAGCAATGACATCACAGGGTCGGGTTTCCCTTTCAAAGAGACTCTGGAAAACCTTGTGGGTTGATTGCACTGATGTCTGGAGTGTGCAGCACCAATCAAAACAATATTACCGACAAAAGTCATGACTTAAAGATGTGGTTTTCTGCATTTTATTGAAGTTAATTAATAATACCCGCAGACTACTTTAGTAATACAAAAGCATTTTTTCACTCACACACCCAATGGCCAAGTTTTGCAAAGTTTTACTTCATGAATTTATTTTTAGACATAGCTGTAAAATTCACGAAAAAGCAATTTCTCAACTTTGTGCTTTAAGTATCTATAAAACATATGAAAGAATATTGGATAGTGTCTTTCTAGAAATGTGTGTGTGGGTATGAGTATGAGTGAGAAGTTTTGTTCTGTTATTTTTCTACAAGAAATCAGTGAAGAGGGACAAAATGTGGTTACTTGACTGAAGCAATATTCCATTATACCCCTTAACTACCCTCAAATTGACTGAATTTTTTTTATGGTCAATTTTTGAATAGGGTATACAGTACAGGTGCCCCCCCCCCCCCCCCCCCCCCCCCCCCCCCCCCCCCCCCCCACACACACACAAATTAAAATTCTGGTGGATTTTTTGTTTTGTTTTAAATACAGCATGGAAGCCAAATTAAGTTTAAACTTGAGGGACCAGAAGAATAATTTAACAGATAACAGGGTAAAGTTAGCTGGAAAACCCTCTCTACAAATCTCATATATATTTCAAATTAAATGAAAACCAGGGCAGAGTCAGTAACACCAGTATTTCAGTATCAAAACAATTTTACTGAAATACTGGGATGACCCTCGCTAACCGGCATCTTGATTGTTAACACACACAAAAAAAAAAAAAAATAGCATCAGAGATGCCCGTACCCCACAGCCTAGGGAAATATTTTCAACACCATGAGATATAGAAGTACTGTACCAGTACAAACTTCAGGATACTTTCAGAGCACTGTCAGTTATATAAAGGTCCAAACAATGTTTAAATGGAGAAATAATGTTTAAAAGAAAGATAATGCATTTAAAGATGAAGTATTAAAACAAGATAATTCAATAACAAGATGACAGCATCAGTAAACTAAAATTCAACACTCTTTATCTACATCTGCATGGCCAAATTATGGTTTAGATGGTTTGAATATTACCATGCATACAGAAGTGGTAATACATTTAATGAATGCTTATTGTGGTGTTGGAGCAAAATCTGTGGCTCACTTGATGAAATTCTATCTCTTACAATGGGAAGTTATGAAAGTAAAATTCTCAATAAATTCTAATATGACTTTTGCTTAATCTGCATCAAAAGACAGACCCAAAGGTCCATGAAGATTTTAAAGGTCAAGGTCACTACGACAAGGTAAAAGGTCAAATTAAGGTCACACCATGATAATACACACCTATAGCCCCTAACCAATGCCCCTACCAAATATCAACTTCCTACACCTTACGGTTTTCAAGATATAGCCCTGACAAGATTTTATAGGTCAAGGTCACTATGGCAAGGTCAAAGGTCAAATCAAGGTCACACCATGATGCTGCACACCTACACCCCCTAACCAATGTCTCTACCAAATATCAACTTCCTACACCTTACAGTTTCCGAGATAGAGCCCGGACAAGATTTTATAGGTCAAGGTCACTACGGCAGGGTCAAAGGTCAAATCAAGGTCAGATCATGACGTTGCACAACTACACCCCCTAACCAATGTCCCTACCAATTATCAACTTCCTACACCTTACAGTTTCCGAGATATAGCCTGGACAAGATTTTATAGGTCAAGGTCACTACGGCAAGGTCAAAGGTCAAATCCTGGTCAGACCACGACGTTGCACACCTACACAGCCTAACCAATGTCCCTACCAAATATCAACTTCCTACACCTTACGGTTTCCGAGATATAGCCCGGACAAGATTTTATAGGTCTAGGTCACTATGGCAAGGTCAAAGGTCAAATCAAGGTCACACCATGATGCTGCACACCTGCACCCCCTTACCAATGTCTCTACCAAATATCAACTTCCTACACCTTACAGTTTCCAAGATATAGCCCTGACAAGATTTTATAGGTCAAGGTCACTATGGCAAGGTCAAAGGTCAAATCAAGGTCACACCATGATGCTGCACACCTACACCCCCTAACCAATGTCTCTACCAAATATCAACTTCCTACACCTTACAGTTTCCGAGATATAGCCCGGACAAGATTTTATAGGTCAAGGTCACTACAGCAAGGTCAAAGGTCAAATCAAGGTCAGATCATGACGTTGCACAACTACACCCCCTAACCAATGTCCCTACCAAGTATCAACTTCCTACACCTTACGGTTTCCGAGATATAGCCTAGACAAGATTTTATAGGTCAAGGTCACTACGGCAAGGTCAAAGATCAAATCCTGGTCAGACCACGACATTGCACACCTACACAGCCTAACCAATGTCCCTACCAAATATCAACTTCCTACACCTTACGGTTTCCGAGATATAGCCCGGACAAAATTTTATAGGTCTAGGTCACTATGGCAAGGTCAAAGGTCAAATCAAGGTCAGACCATGACGTTGCACACCTACACCCCCTAACCAATATCCCTACCAAGTATCAACTTCCTACATCTTACGTTTTCTGAGATATAGCCCGGACAAGATTTTATAGGTCAAGGCCACTACGGCAAGGTCAAATCAAGGTCAGACCATGATGCTGCACACCTACACCCCCTAACCAATGTCTCTACCAAATATCAACTTCCTACACCTTACAGTTTCCGAGATATAGCCCGGACAAGATTTTATACGTCAAGGTCACTACGGCAAGGTCAAAGGTCAAATCAAGGTCAGACTATGACGGTGCACAACTACACCCCCTAACCAATGTCCCTACCAAGTATCAACTTCCTACACCTTACAGTTTCCGAGATATAGCCCGGACAAGATTTTCAAACTAAAGGTCACTACGGCAAGGTCAAAGGTCAAATCAAGGTCAGACCATGACGTTGCACACCTACACCCCCTAACCAATGTCCCTACCAAGTATTAACTTCCTACACCTTACGGTTTCTGAGATACAGCCCGGACAAACTATTTCCCGACGCCCGCCCACCCGCCCGCCCGCCCATCCGGACACCATGGGTGAAAACAATACCCCGACAGCCCTTAAGGGCTGTGGGGTAAAAAACTGAAGGAAAATGTAAACCCTAAATCTGATGAAATTACTAAACTTTTAACCATGCAATTTTGCTATACAGAGCTGCTACGTTTTGTTTTCATGAGTTCCATTTCCTGTCAGTGAGGCCTATTCGATTGGGGATGTACCAGGAGTCGACTTATCTCGGAATCAGAATGGTTTTTGTATTGGGAAGATACCAAAATGGAAATTATGCTACCAACCCAGCCCTGATGAGAACCCTTTATAATTCAAACTTAAAGGGATTCAACTGCTGTATAATGACCATTAAACTATATTATTCCAATACAAAGCCAATAAAGGACATTTGTAATGTAATATTGATACTGTCGACTATAACTTTTCCAGAAAATATTTTATGAAGAATAAAAGAGAAATGCAAAGCTGTACAGTTTATAAAGAAGAAGTAGTTCTTGTTCATGCGCTGTATAATTTTAGCAGCTGTCATAACTTCCTCGGGCATGGTTTTGTCTGCCGAGACATGTTTATTGTCTTTATGCATGTTTCTATTTCATTCATGGAGAGATAGATATATATAACCTTATTTTCCAAAGAACACACTGTAACCTGATATTTTAGCATCCCTTCAAACATATGTGACATATCAAAATTTTAATGGTCTTCAGTTTTAACTTTATACACTTGCACTAGCTTTTTACTAACTTTTTATACACCCTTTTGGGTGACTAGAATAACAATTTTATGTTAAGTTTGGTGATAATTGAAATAAAAATGTGAATTTGCTGTGACAAATTATCACCCTTTGGCAGAGGTATGGATTAAGCAGAACTACATTAAAGAGATAAAGAGTTTGCAGAATATAACTGAATATGGCAGAAATATTATTGGAGGCTAGTGGAATACTGTGCTGGTGTGTAATACTTTTGTATGAATCTAGGAAATTATCCCTACGGAGAAAAACCTTACAGAAGAGAAGCCCAACAATTTTGGCACCAGTGGAAAGAAGCCCTATACCATTATTTCAGACTGTAGAGAGAAACCCTACACTATTATTTCAGGCCATGGAGAAAAGCCTAAGCTGTTATACCTGACTATTGAAAGAAGCCTTACGTCACTATATCATAAAATGGAAAGAAGTTCTACACCATTATTGCAGCTAGATCATGGCAAGAAGCCCTACCCCATTATTTTACACTGTGGGAAAATGCCCTGCAACTTTAATACTGACCTTCGAGCAGAGCTCAACATTAGGTTCTATTCAAAATCTCCTTTTAATATTATTTTCTCTTTCGTGCACTAACCTGGCATACACCATCTACACAGACATCAGTAGAATGCTGGTCACAAGGAGTGCCATCCTTCACCTTGGTTGCATGCTGGAAATAGAAGTGTTCTCCCTTGGCTAGACAGTTCAGAGCACACTTGTTCTCTCCTGAAATGACATGGAATGTCCAAATACACGGGAATTGTATACTAGTACATTACAGTTTACCAGTAGCACTGTATTGGGCATGTCAAACAGAAAGAAATAATAACTCAGTAGATCATTTGCATCGATGAGGATATAGGGTGAAATTTAATAAAGATAATAAGTACAATACAATGTGGGCTACTATGTCAATGTCAATGGTTAATTCACTATGTAGCATAGCCTGAGGACAAAGGTCCTTCTGGTACAGATGTTACCCAACCAATACTTGCTCCAAAAAATTTTATCTGAGAATATCTTTTTATGACTTTTATCCAACCCAATGTTGATTCTGTCATATTGTTATATTTACATTCGTATGTTTCTTTGTTCCAAACAGTGACTGTCAACAATGTCTGATTTTTCTGCTATAAAGACTGAAAAAGCGGTTGGTGTTGCCTCTACTTGTAAGGATTTGTACATTACATAATGCCCATATATTGTAACAGGGATAATATGATATACACTGAAATATGCATACTTGTATATTTTATGTATGTCTATTAATACTGACCAATTACAAATGTCATCTGATTTTTTGGGCAACAAGGTGTTACTGGCAATAGATATATCGGCACTGTCCAATTACAGGTATAAGGAAAATACTTCATAAAATATCATAGCAGGGAGAGAATATGCGTCAGTCACAACCATTGGACATCAGTACCCAGTGCTATGGAAACCATTACAAGGCCAGAAATGTGAAATCTGCCACAGTATGTGAAATTTACTAATAATGCAACCCCCAGTCTGTTCCCTTTTTTCAGGAAATTCTATACATGTTTGAAATTTTTGCAACTACATAAGCCTATGACCTCACCTGACACAAAATTGGCACAACTTTGATCATTTGGTCTGGCTGTTGAGACCCCAGTTACTAGGGGGTAAATCGTTTGGCTTTGTGAGTATCGATATTGAATGTAAAAATATTTCAATATCAGGCGATATCGGGGGGTTCATATTGTCTACCAAATAGTATGAATTCGGGAAACCAAAAAAGTTTTATTTTAGTGTTTCCCGAACCGCTAACAGGAAGCGAAATGAATCAAAACAAAAACAATGCAGTTTTCACCAAAAATGCATTTTTTTTGAAAACTTCAAAAATGTGATATAAAGGTGTACAATTTCTTCAGATTTTTCCTTTATTTTGAATATTAACAGTGAAAGTTTACCGTTTTACTTAAAATGGCGATATTGAAATACATGTTTAGATCTCGATATCGGGAGTCCAGTTCCAAAACAATAAATATTGGCAATATCGATAAACAATTTACCCACTACCAGTTACACATGGCCGGATGTACCACCAGATCGTGGCAGGTTACCAAATATGGAAAATTGTGAGTGATTTACGGATCATATTTTTCATCCATGAACACGTCCGTACCGTCCGTAATATCCTTGTGGCATCCACCACGGATGTGATGTGTCCGTGGGGACGCCATGGAAAAATCAAACTGCTTGAATTTTCCATAAAAGGTTTGCGGATCCTAGGTGTAATTAATATCCGTATGTAATCCGTAAGGCGTCTGTAACGTCCTTACAGCATCCATACATGTCCCTGACTCATCCATGCCATTATACGGATATCTACGGAGGGTGATCGGAGGCTGTAAGGATGCTACCGGAAGTTTACGGACATTGCTGGAAACCACAAGGATCAATAGGGATGGTCCTTGGAGAAAGTCACGGATATGAAATTAGTCTGTGATATTCACGGATATTCCTGGAGGTGTATACGGACAATAGGGATGGGGTTTACGGATGGTAAGGATGTCTCAAGGACACAAAGGACAGGGTTTACAGATACATTTTCAGTTTCACACAACACTCGGGAACTTACGGAAAGACACTTTGTCATGGACTAAACCCTATATAAGGGGCACTTGGCTTGGCTTTTGCTAATATACACTTTCGGCAATTCGATGTGAAAACATCAATTTTTGGAACTTTACAGTTGATACTTTATATGTTTGAGGATATATTTTGCTGGCATCAGCCTCTAGAATAAGCATGACGTTAGTATCCCGAAGGCATTGTCTACCACCCTTCTTCCCCGGCTGAGCCTGTAGTTAAACACTCTGGTTCAAGTCCATGCCACGCCTTGAGTAGGGCTTCATGAGCCAAAGCTTGAGGAGGAAAGCATCATCCCCGAGGATGAAATAGTTCACCTTTGGCCTATCATCAACAAGGGATTCACTCTCTGGGAAGCCGATGGTGCCGTCCTCTATTTTGTGCCTCAAATCTGAATGCATGAAAATCTGAGCATCAGAGCTTGGCCCAGTTGCACCCAAGTCCACCCACAGGAACTTATAATCTCCATCCACCAAGGCCAGGAGAACAATTGAATGGAAGCTGTTATAGTTGTGGTAGAGACTGCCACCCTGTCGTGGACATCTGATTGGAATGTGCTTTCCATCCATGGCACCCAGGGCATGTGGGATGTTCCACCTCTGATGGAAAACGGACTCCACCTCCAACCAGTCTTCTGGGTTTGTGGGGCATGCCATCACCTCATCTCGATAGGCCCTGATGATAGCGTCGCAGACCTCCGGCACAAACTTATTGATAGTTGACCTTGCCACCCTGAAAGCATACTGAAGGGTTGGGTAGCTGTCTCCATTGGCCAAGTGTCTCAGGGTGATCGCCAACTTCAGTCCTGGACTCAGGGGGTCTCTCATCCAGGTCCTCTCCCTCTGGATCTCAGGGCGGAGTCTCTGCTCCAGCTCTTGAAACAGCTCGGGTGGCATCTGGATGAAGTTTCGGTATGCCATAGGGTCATCTAACTCAAACATTGGCATCAGTCTGGTGTACTGACCCTCTTCTTCACATTCTGCCTGGCTTAACCATGGCCTGACCCAAAATCTTCTGGGTCTTTGCTGTCCTCGTTGTAGACCCCATCTCCTTCTCAGCCTGTCTATCATAGCTGTAATGATGACTAACTGATCTTATAATAATATTTAAAGTTTTTAAGTCATTAACAGGTGTATAAGTTTGAGTTATTATTGTTTTAAATGTGTATTCTGATTTGGTTGGTTTAACACTGATTTGTACATATTGTAAATAAATTATTTAGTTCAAACAAATTCTTACCTTCCTGTTGTGCGATTTTCTCTGGCTAACACATAGTTAGTTGGGGTCTGACCGCGACACCTCTCCATTTGTAATATTAAGAGCTGAATTTGCACAAGATCTCTGTTACGTCTGTCCATTCTGACTTCTTAATTCTATCTGGCTAGTGGCCTTACCCTTACCTTTTTATAGGCAATGGGATCCAGGTATCCAGTGGTCACTAGCGCCCACCAGGACATCTTAATATTATCATAAAAATTCCTAAATGATAAGCTGACATCCGCGAGAGAAATAAAGATCTGTAAACCCCATCCACAAATCTCTGCGAGTCTCCGCAAGGTCCGTATACCCATCCAGGGCGTCCTTGAAATGTCCTGATGCATCCCTATGTTGTCCTGTGGTGTTTCCACCGCACTGCGGGTGGTCACGGATGTGTATCTGGAGGTCATCCACAAGCAGCGGAAAGCGTCCCTAACGTCCTTGTGGCATCCGTACCATCCGTGAAGTTATCTGTGTCGCGTCCGTAAATCACTCATTTTTCACACATTCCCCCTCCCCAAACCCCGCCATCCGCACGGGATCCTTGGCGGTTTCCATATATGGAACTGTGGCCTATATCCGTGGGGGATCCGTGAAAGTGTAACTGGCCCCTAATAAAGGGTGTTCCCTAGTGACAAAATTCATAAGCTGTTTTGAATTTTTACCTCTACTTGTTTTTAGAGATGAGGCCAATACAAAAAAAAACAATATGGTAATAGCCACAAATCATACCAGATGACCCAGACATCAACACAAAATCTTGGCATCCTGTAAAAACTATGGGGTTATAAAAAGTCATATAAAAAGACACCAGGACGTTTCATAATGCAATTAACTACACTTCACAGACAATTTATACTTGTGACTAAAATAACAGCCACTTATTAGGATAAGCAGGCTTTGATTTTTGGCTTTCTCTTATGTCCCGATCACACAACACAACATGAAAACTTACAGTTATGGGCGATGAATTTCATACTGCCTATTGTTGTAAACTGAAATTTTGAATTGTTTGACACTTCTGTCCACTGCCTGAGAAAAAAAAGGACGATTAGTGAAGGAATAAGATGAAAAAAATTATAAAGGAAACGGGATGACTAAGCTGGGGTTTGTGGAAGAAGAGGCAGGTATTTCTACCACTTGTAAAGTAATCCTCATGATTCTAGTATGATCAGGGCAATAAGGTCCTCCACATCCGGACAGGTAAATATATGTATCACGACACCAAGAGCAAAGAGGAAGAGAGATTTACAAAAGAGACATGACAAATAGAATTATAAGAAATTGAATTGTGTGTGCAGATAATGCTTTGAGGCTTTTTGAAATAAGAAACAGGTTTTGTTCTAACAAGCAGGAGCTCCAATTGTGAAAACCATAATCAAAGAAAAAAAAACCAGTCCTCTGGATAACAGAGATTTGAATTGAGGCCTGCTGTACAAATTTGCCTTTTCTTCGGGCATTTGTAAAACACCACACACACTTGAATACAATGTCACTGTAAAACATCAACACAGATAGTTTCAACTATCTATTAAATATTCGCTCTTGTGAATGTTAGTCCTTGTTTGTGTTAAAACTTTTTAGGTGTCTAACAAAGCTGTTTTTATCTTTATAGCCTAAACATACTAGTTTGAAAAAACTGCCATTAAGACTTCAGATTTGTTTGAAAGCGATGTCATTTAAAACTTAGTTTTGTTTTAACAATTCAAATTTCGCAGACAAGTCTGAAACAAAAAGTTGCCATTGCATTTAAAGGCTAAAATCTTCAATTCAAACTAACTCTGCCCTTCTTCAGAATTTGTTCCATTAATGAATTAGAAGTCTTATTCAACAAGTCCTTTGCCTTTAGGTAATAAGCATGAAGAGGAACTCTTTTACAGGGCTGTTTCATTTTTACAATGTGTGTATTGTAAACCTTGTACCGTATCCCCAATATACTGGGATCAGAAGGTAAATCTTTTCAATCTGAATGATCTTAAAGCCATCGTTCACATATCCTATACAGAAAATAACTTCCTGATAGATTTATGCTTACAACACTTGGGAGTCCATCGGGAACAGTTTAGGAGAATTTCAAACTGTTTCAAACTGAAATTATTGTAAACCAATCTTTATCAGATTTATAACATCGTAAACCAACCGTATTGTCATCTTTTCAATCTTTCAGTGATCTTAAACATATCTTACAATTGCTCAGCAATCTTTTCCATCTTGTAGTGGTCGTAAACCTACCAGTTTATCTTACGACTTAAGAGACTCGTAAACCAACTGGATAGATCAGGAAACTATCACAAACCAATCAGAAGAATCTTTTGAGGAAATGGTAATGTCCATCGGGAAGCTATTGGGAAAATATCTTGTACATGGGGAACACATTCTAAACCCATCTTAAACCTGTCATGAACTATACTTCGAATCATGGATTTTCAAAATCGGTAGCAAGGTTTACAATACATCGCAGAAATGGAACACCCACATTACAATTCTAGTTACATTGTAAGGATCTAGTGAAATAGTGGGAGAGACAATGATACATTTCTCTTAACAGGCTTGCTCCATTATGGCGATCCTATCGTAAACCTGCCTCCCGGTCGGAAAAAATAAAAGTACTCACCACCCACTGGTGTATTTTATGTTGGGTTTCCAAAAGCTTTCCGGGTAAAATTATGATTGGTTCAAGATGTCCTACAGGCTCCCAAAAACCTTGCAGTACTTTTTCCATCCATCCAAATGGTTTACGAAGTATCAATCACAGTCATCGACTTATGATGGAAAAGATTGCTTTGCGAATATGTAACATAGGTTTGAGACCTCTCTATGATGAATAAGATGTACTTTCAATGGGCCCCAACATGAGATCTGATAAGGTTGTGAACAACTTATGATAATGTTCAACCCTTTCGACCTCTCCCCACCCCCCCACCCCCGCCAAAAAAAAAAAGTTCCAATTGGTTCTTCTGGCCAGGAGCCAATACTGATTGGTTAATAATGTTCCAATTGCCTCCCTATCAAACAGCCCTGTAACTGAAGGATTTTGTCAAGTAACCTAGGAGAACTTGTCCCATGTAAAGAAATCATTGGTAGTATTAGTATGTTCATGTTGAATTTTACTCAAACACCTCTAACTACAAGTATCAGGTCTACATCCCTATAGTCTATATCTATGAAAATGACCATCCCAACTTTGACAAATTTTAGGCCTTTCTGACCCTGGATATTACTCAGTAAAAATTCAGTAAATATTACATCAACGGAATGCCTTTTTTCATTGAAATTTACCCTGTATTTGGACACCTTGGTAAAGCATACATATTTTTCTGGTCTAATAAAATGGCTTTGACAGTAAGTTTGCAGTGCAACCAGTTTTATCTAAAGGCCCCTTGTCCTCAAAGCAATGACAGGTCAGTACTTTAAATGTAAAATTTAATGCTTGTGACCACAACCCCACTACCATTCATGTCTTATGTTAAAATGTGACGATACTAAAATATTACCACATTCAATAGAATAACAGAAAGTACACAACTGAGGTATATTTTCTTTTCAGAAAGTTTAAATGACAAGTTATAATTCCCTACTGTATTGTTTGAATCGAGAAGTTTCTGACAAAGGTTTTAGCCTAACAAAGGCTTTAGTTTTTTCCTTATTTAACGACATATTTTGAAATGTGTTTACATGGCCGGAGATTAGTTACCTTTTTTAACCAAACTAAAAGAAACTTAAACATGAATACTTCATTTAAATCTTGAATAAACCATCTTTCAAAGGACTGGTTTTTACGAAAGCATATGATTAAAATTCTACAGACAGTACTGAAATCATATACACCTTTCCTAATGTCACACAAATATTTTAAAAAGAATAAAATACAGAAATAAGAAAGAAAATTGTTTTGCATTCAGACATATCAGTTGTTACCTGTGTTTTCATATCTTTGTAGATCAAAGGACTAGTTACAATGTATTAGGCATAGAGGCACAATGTACATTGTTATCTTTTCCCTGCATTTGTCAGAAAGAGTATCAACTGTCTCCAGACAGAGAATCCTTTCTTTTCAAACCTTTCATTTTATCTCTATTCAAGCTATATCAACAGGCAAAAATTGCACATAGAAATGAATGGAATACAAATAACATGCTTCAAGTTAAAGAACAAAACAATAGAATATATTTGAAAGTTTGTTAACTTCAAATTTCACAAAACACAATAGAAATGAAAAAAATAAGTTACTTGGTGAAAGAGACTGATTATAAATTCATTATTTCCTCAAATTAAATCTGTCAAAAATGATTTAAAATTTATTCAGACATTTATAGGACACCCAATTCCTTTTTGTACTGGCTACAAAAATCCCTAACTTAATATCCTGAACAAAATTTTATGCACTTAAGGTATATATGTTGGAGCCAAAGTTGAGATCTTCCCATCTCTATCCCTTCTTAAATAAGATGGGAAATTTTGCAGCAATTATTTAGTTTTGAATATATAACTGTATCAGAAAAGTATATGGTGAACATTTTATTCATATTTTTCTCTATATATGTCATTAATATTCTACATATAGTATTTTATGCATCCATTCCCCATTTACAGTCTACACAATCATAGATAAAACGTTACATCCATATCACTTCCTTTCGGTGTGATCTAATGCCCTGATAACCCTACAGACAGTACGGTCTACATTTATGTATTATCATCAACATCAGCTAACTAAGGAATCAATTGTTATAAATTATCTGAACTTTTTAACAAGCTACAAGAAACTATGATGTTAATTCAATAGCCAGGTTCAATAGGATCTGCCAAAGTCCTCTAGAAGTGTATAGAAGACCGCATTTATTCAAATAAACACCCCAGAGGCATTGAATTTTTCAAAGTGGGGGGAGGGGGTTATTTGAGAAAATGAAAGCACACAAGTGTCTGAGAGTAATAGGCAAGTACTTTCCAACTCTCAACTTGATTGTTAGTGCATATAATTGTAGTGGAATTTAAATTATTAGAAACAAAGCTTAAATATGAAGCTATTGTAAACTGTTATTTTGTAATTCTGTACATTTTAACGTGTTTTGATCAAAACTGTCACGTTTTCCTTTGATTTCCTTCATTTCCTATTAGAGCTTATTTGACCGGGGGTGTACTAAAACCCATCTTTTTTCCAAATATCGTAATTGCAAAGGTGGAGAAGAGTGGGAGGGGATGCAAGTAACAGGGATGTGGCGTTTATTCAGATAAATACAGTAATTTAAGCAGGACAAAAAGTCAATCCGAATCTTTGGTACCTGAAAAAGGTAAGCATGTAAGAATGACCCTATTTGCGGTCCATGGTGACCTAGTGGTTAGCATGTTTGGCATCTAAGCACAGGTAGTGACCTTTGTGTGGGTTCGACTCCCACAAGTGCCAATACTGAGGACCTGTCCCAATATGACCCTGGAAGTTTAACCTAAACACTGAACTTTGATTACCCTATTTGAATTAGAAGAGAACACGGTCTGCTTTTACCAGTGAGAAATTTCTCGTGTATTTAAGACATACAAATAACATACAAAGACATGTACACAAGCATACACACCTCCATAGTATGGCACCCATTCGTGGTATTTTCCCTTGAAGGCGACATTATTATAGTCAGCACACTGCTCAGCTCTGAAGTCTGCATTTCCAGGACAGTCCTGAAATAAAGACAAAACAACCAATAGTTTTCATACAGTACTGCCTGTCTAGCAATTACAGTCAAAGCAAAAATGATGGACATACCTATTCTTGTATCACCAGTCTTTTACGACTGAAAAGCTAGCTTCTTTTTTAGGCAAAGGCAGATCATTTTACAAGACCAGGCAATTAAAATTCCACATGAATATTACAAATTGTTTATATTTAATGAGAAATAAACTATGAAAACATGTTGAGTAACCATAATTCGTGTATTAGCTACTTGGTACTAAGTTGGTAGGCAGCAAGAGCTTATATATAATCAGCATTCTATATTCATATAAACGACATGAATTAACTGGTTTTAGATTCAATATGACTCTCAACATGATGGGTGGTAGTTGAGGGTATAAAAATAACTGTACAGTTGGTCAAGAATCAGACAAAGACGTACCAATTTTCCAACTCATGGTTGGCACTGGATTTTAATTCACAAGTGTACTGTACACTGTGCTACCATACCTCTATAAATGCTGATACAAAAACAGCGAGACTCCCCAAGTCTATCATATGGGAATGGTTTCCAGATGATGCATCTTATATACTGTGAATGTTATGTTATACAAAACACCTTAACATCTATGATTTTTTTAAAGAAATTTTTATCATTGCACTCATAACAATGCAGGTTTTTTGGTAGACTTGCTCTAAGTCTTTGTATTTCTCATTCCAGCAAAACTGACATACATGAAATCATTATGAACCCACTTGATGAGTAAAAAAAAGCTTCTGTCTAGAAAAATACTTCTGTCTAGAGAAATGTCAGCCCCACACTCTGGTAAAAAAGTCATTCAGTCCTCATATAATAGATTCTACCTTAGACAAAAGGACTTGATGAATGTCTAGTTTTTTGGCCTTAGCAGAGGTATGTACTCTCTGAGTGCTCTTCTTGTATATGGTACACAGAACTGCCACAAACACAAGCTTAGTGGCAGTGCAGTACCAGTCTCCTCGACCAGTAAATATGAGATCCGTTTGCATCAGTCACTTTGCCCTCAGTGGTTTCAAAACCAGTTCCTGGGATTCACAAAGATGCAAAACTTATAGGTCAAATTTCGGTTAGCAAATAACTGTGGATATAATTTGGTAAAATAAATTTGAAGCTATATACTTCAACCTAAGCCCGTACTAACCTGAACATTACAGGACGAGTAGATTGTCGTGGGTCCAGAACAGTCAGATGGGTTCTCACTGTAATGACACAAGATATTTACATTATACATATAAATAACAAGAGGGTCAAAGATGCCCCAAAAGGCGGGTTGCGCAGGCAGCAATAAGGTTAGCGACTGCTGTAATTACATTTAGAAATAACTAACGCACGCACGCACGCACACACACATCATTTCATAATCTCCCTCCCGGGCTAGGTCACCCAGTTGAGGTGAATGTGTTAGACGTGCTAAGAAACGTAAAACTTGTAATCTAGGTGACATAATTGTATCTATGCTATAAACGGACAAACGAAAGGACGGAATTACACCAATTTCAAAAGCAACAGCTATGATGGTGATGTATCTCCCTGTCAAGTTTGAATTCGATTGGACAAAGCATTTTCGAGTTAGAGTCCGGAAACGGAAATGTTGACGAACGAACGAACACACGGAATTACACCAATTTCGAAAGGAACCTAGATATGATGGTGATCTATGTCCCTGTCAAGTTTGACTTCGATTGGACAAACCGTTTTCGAGTTAGAGTCCGGAAACGAAAATGTGGATAGACAGACAAATGGACGAAAAACGGGCAAACGAACAGACGGAATTACACCAATTTCAAAAGGAACCTAGCTATGATGGTGATCTATCTCCCTGTCAAGTTTGAAATCGATTGGACAAACCGTTTTCGAGTTAGAGTCCGGAAACGAAAATGTGGATGGACAGACAAATGGACGAAAAACGGACAAACGAACAAACGGAATTACCCCAATTTCAAAAGGAACCTAGCTATGATGGTGATCTATCTCCCTGTCAAGTTTAAATTCGATTGGACAAACCGTTTTCGAGTTAGACTCTGGAAACGAAAATGTGGATGGAGAGATGGATGGACAGACAAACGGACAAAAAACGGACGGAATTACACCAATTTGGAAAGGAACCTAGCTATGATGGCGATCTGTGTCCCTGTCAAGTTTGAATTCGATTGGACAAACCGTTTTCGAGTTAGAGTCCGAAAACGAAAATGTGGATGGACAGATGGATGGACAAACGGACAAAAAACGGACAAACGAACAGACGGAATTACACCAATTTCAAAAGGAACCTAGCTATGATGGTGATCTATCTCCCTGTCAAGCTTGAATTTGATTGGACAAACCGTTTTCGAGTTAGAGTCCGGAAACGAAAAATGTGGACGGACAGACGGCCTCGGACACATCAATCTAATAGGCGGGTTGGTTACACGCAACCCGCCTAAAAATTTAAAAAATAACTAAATAAAAAGTAACACAGCTAAAACAGATATGTTATTTTGTCCTAACTGTATGAAATATTTCATTTTACTAAGTGGCAGAGTTGGAAAAATTAATCTATTAAAAGAGAGCATAACTACAGTGGATTTGGTCTAAGTCAAAGTTGTAAAATGTCAGCCAATTACTTCTACTTATGGCAACTTCTAGTTATACCCATTTTGAGAAATATTTGAAGTACTAAAGATACTATGTAATTTAAGTCTCTTGCAATAATTAACACTTTGTGTGATCACTCTACTGTGAAATTTATTATTTAAATTGCTTGGTGTTCAGACTTAATACCACAAAAGTGAGGAATTGGGTAAAGAGTGTCACAATGGTACTGTTTTGTCACCTCTTTCTTGGATATTGACACTTTTGTATGTACACAATTTATAGGTTTTACTTATACCTTGTTATTCCCATTGAAAAGTAACACTTTGTGCATCAAATTAGGTTCTAGTTATGGCAACTTTCTTTAAGTCGAACTTCTAGTTATCCTTACGTTTTGCACTAATAATTGTTGGGACTTAGAAACTACTTCTACTTATGCCAATATTCTACTTATGGCAGTTCTAGTTATGCCAAATCTACTGTATATAAGGTATGACTTTTCAGTAGAGTTATACAAATATAATCCTCTGAATTAGCCCAACTGTACATTACTCTTTCAAGTCACTGTTCGCATTAACTTAACATCTATTACACAGAGACATGTACACATGAAAAAATATTTTAATTAAAAATGTATTTGTGAAAGAAATGTCTAATAGTGTTTGACCACTTTTAAAATTCTGATTGAACAAGGTTAAACTTTAATCAATTATATTTTGATCTCTTCCAACATAACAAATAAGGATACTTTTAAAAGCTAGTAAAACTGAAAGAAGGTCATCAATGATAAATGTTTTAACCAATATGTGAAGTAATACATTGTATATGTAAATGAATGTTCATGGGAAGTAAATGAAGTTGAATACATTTAAGACAGGTTTATTACACTATACATTACATTATAAATTACAATGGCTGCCATCCAGTTATTCAGAAATTGCTTATCATGTGTCATGCATATATCTTATTGTCACAACGGTAGTCAGTTTAAATTTTAAATTTAAATTCAAACAAGACTGCATACCATTTACATAGTTGAAATTCTAGGTTAGCCTGCAATGAGATACCTTTACCTTCTGTGATTACCACTAAATTGGTATGCAAGGTACACAAGAATTAATATGTACACCAACTGATATAAAAAGTTATTAAAGGTAGTAATAAATTTGCACCTTTTTAAGTGACTGCTCTCAACATGAAGATTGATCAGGGCTGGTCATTAACAATAATATTTCATGTTTCATAATTCTAAAGGCATAGAGGACTTTGATACAAGGATCCATAAATCTTATTAGTTATTACACATATGGTGTAATCACTGGCAAACATGCCAGAAACGACTGATTAGAAGGGGCTTCAGACAACAAAGTTTCTTCAAACTTAGTATGTGTTTCAATGCAGGAAAAATACTGGTTTGATTTTTTTTTTATAGTATTAAACAGCAAACTCTCCCCATGTCAATTAATATCAACCAAATATTTACAGAAATACAAAAATAAGATATTTTCATACAATTTGTTTTGCAAACTTGGTTAATTTGATTGTAATCTGAATTTATATTCATGTAAAACTTATATATTCCAAATAAACAATGCAAATGTTTGAAGCAGCCACTGAAGGATGTATCGTGGATCATTCTATATATAGACTATCATACATTATTTTTTGATCTCCAACTGAACAAAGCCGAAAGGGGTTTAGGTCTACCAGCGTGAGCCACAAAGCCATCAGAGACATGAGTAGTGCAGTCTAGAAATAAGGAAGTCCAGTTAAATGTAAATGGGACCCCTTTTTATTCAGAAAAACCTTCTGATTCCATTAAAATTTGGAGAATTGTTCAAACAGAAAATGCTTTGTATTGGCTATGTCGTCATTCATGTGTATAGACAAGCTATGACATCAGAATTTGAACTAAATAATCAGATAATGTTGTATCACACTACGTCATCATTCATGTGATATCAGCTTCAGTTTTTATTATTACTGATATTAGTAATACTTTCTTAATTAATAATATCTATTTGGCTTACCCATTTTGTATAATTCTTTCAAAAAATTTTAAGTAATACCGGTAAAGGATGGTATAATATATTCAGAAAACTTATTGAAGTGATCAGTAAACTGGAAACTTACCCTTGTAATATTAGCTGAAAGTTGTTACATCATAACATTTCCCTGTATTTCATGCTGTGAATGACACTTTATTGTATTTGGATTATTTTTTGTTTTGCGTCGCGTTCAACAGCCAGGGTCATATTGCGACAGATAGTTTACAGGTGGAGAAACCAGTGCATACTAGTTGGTCAAGATTCTGCACTGTAAACCACTGGGCAACTTTCCAACATGAAGCACCCGGGCCGAGTTCAAACCAGCAACCTCAGAGTTTGAAGGTGAGCACTCTAACCGCTACACCAACGAGCCCCTTGACACTTTATTGTAAGCAACTGATAAAGGGTTGGTTACCCTCGACTTTCTATTGAGTAGTGTATACACTGTACAAAAAGGGCAAATAAAGGTTTGATATCCTCCAAAAAATGTAGTTATCTATTGTATATCTGCCATACACTTTACAAACATCAGTCTCCACTGAACTGTCAGACTGGAATTATAATGCTTCGTTCACAAATAGGCTTTGTCAACCCCAACCTACACATCAAATTTACAAAGATTCTGAATGGCATTGTTGTGTACATAAAGGTTATTGTAAAAATAGCATATGTCCACTTATATGCCACATAATATGACTGCTTTCACATTCAACATATAAAATGGAATATAAGTGAGAAATTCAACACACACAGGTCAAAGATGGCTGTTTTTAACTTTTTTTCACAAAAAATTTATGTGACTCCAGGGGACCTTTTTCTTCTTCTTCAAAAGTAAACACAACCTGAAACATATGTCCCACAACACACAAGACTCCTGTAAATAATGAGGAGGAGCAGAACACATATTTTAGGCTTGCAAAAATATAGTAAATAATAGGTTCTGTTAAAGTCAGTTTATTAAAAGTCAAAATTGATACTTAAAATTACAGAAAATAACAGGATTTATCTCACTTGAGGCTAAATTTGATACACTAAGCTTCTGAGAAATATAACAAATATATATTGTTTTTTTTCTCCCAAAAAAGTTACAAGTACCCAAAAGTAATATTGTTTTACACAATTCCATGTCAGACAAGGGTTCCTGTTTTTTCCTGTTCAAAAGTAACACTGAGGTCTCATGTGTGGGTGTTGAGAGCCAAGGTGACAAAAAAAATTCAGCAGAAATGCTGAAACATCTATCTCTCTCACACTATACATTATATAAAGTCCCAAAATGCATCAACATGAGTGATAAGCAAAGCCCACTTGATATATTTGCATATGAAATAAGCTATCCTGAAACTTTATCTAACTTTACAAGTTTAGAAAATGTTACAGTGACATGACTAGCCTTTTAAAGCCTATATCTATATTCAATGTATAGACATCAATATTGTGTTATTTACATTTATATACATGCTGTACAGTTGATATTTTTTGTACATATCCAACAAAACATTCATTCCACTGTTATATACCTATGTTTGTATCACCTGAACAAACCAAAACATTTTTATAATTATTTTTACATTCTCATATTCTACTTAGTAATAACTCAAAGGGGATAATTTTACCTATACTGCCCATATATAAAGCCACTGATCAGCCACTTTTTAGAAGTTTTAATGATTCTGACTGGCTGAGGATGTGACAAGTATATTGCATTCATTGTCCATTTTTGCGGTCATGTCCTAAATTTTGTAAGGACAAATACTGGAATTTTACACATGGATTCTTTAAAACCCATTTTTTACAATATTTTTGTGAGATATGTTGTTTGATTCTTACAGTGTATCACCTTGTCACTAATGCTTACCTTATTGCCCAGAGTCATGTAAACCCCAGTACTCCCCTGCTTCATATCTTTTCAATTTATCACTCAGAGGTCCTTCTTTAAAGTATTGTAACAATATCAACAAAGTAATAGTTGTCACTGGTGTTATAATTACTGCAAGTCTATTCAGAAACCTTAGCATGGCAAAACCAAGGGGTATATCATGAAATATTTCAACGAATAAAAAATTTCTTCAAGGTATTTACAGAAAGTTCCTGAACATTCTGCACATTTCAGCAAGCTTTATCAATCCACTCTTTTTGTTCATACATATCTCTCAAATTTACACACACAAATTCTGATAAAGACAAGGAATATATATAAACATTCCAATGTTTGTTTGTTTTTTTTGCAAACAATTGGTTTTGTCATTCACCATGCCATTTGATTTGATTTAATTTATGTAATGTTGAATTCAAAATACTCAACATATCACACTATTACAGATAGCTAGAGAGGACAACAGCGTATTGAGATTCTGTCAAAAATAGCTTCGGACATACCCACAAAGCCACAATCTGGGGAAATAGTTTTTGACACCATGAGATATGGAAGGAGTGAAACAGTACAAAGACCGGAATACTTTCAGAGCAGTGTCAGTTAAATAAAGGTCCAAATAATGTTTAAGTAGATAAAATAATGTCTAAGAGAAAGAAAATCGATGTTTAGAAAAAGTATTAAAACAAGGTAATTCATTAGCAAGATGACAGCATTAATCAGTAAACTAGAAACAGGTCTCAAATATGGCAAATTAGCACACTTTTGCAGAGCCAAAGTTAAAAATCACACCATGATGATGCACAAATTAACCCCCTAACCAATGTCCTTACCAAGTGTCAACTTTCTACCCCTTTACGGAATCCAAGAAATAGCCCAAACAAGATTTTCAAACTCATGGTCACTATGACAAGGTCAAATCAAGATCACACCATGATTTTGCACAATTACAACCCCGAAACAATGACCCTACCAGTATCAACTTCCTACACTCTACGGTTTCCGAGATAGTGCACAGACAAGATTTTAAAGATCAAGGTCACTACAGCAAGGTCAAAGGTTAAATCAAGGTCACACCATGACACTGCACATCAAAAAGCCCCAACCAATGTGTCCCTACCAAGTATCGACTTCCTACACCTTACAGTTTCTGAGATATAGCCTTGACAAGATATTATAGGTCAAGAATACTACAGTCAAAGGTCAAATCAAGGTCACACCATGACGTTGCAGACCGCCAAATATCAACTTCCTACATTTTACAGTTTCTGAGATATAGCCCAGACAAGATATTACAGGTCAAGGCCCCTACAGCAAGGTCAAAGGTCAAATCAAGGTCTCACCATGATGCTGCACAACTACAACTCCCAAGCAATGTGCCTACCAAGTATCAACTTTCTACACTTTTTGGTTTCCACGATATAGCCTTGAGAAGATTTTTAGGTCAATTCACTATGGCAAGGTTAAAGGTCAAATCAAGGTCACACCATGATGCTGCACACCTACAACCCCCAACCAATGTTCTTACCAAGTATTAAGTTACTATACCTTACGGTTTCTGAGATATTAGCCGGAAAAGATATTACAGGCCAAGGTCACTATGGCAAGGTCAAAGGTCAAATCAAGGTCACACCATGATGCAGCACACATACAACTCCCAACCAATGTCCCCATCAAGTATCAACTTTCTACACTTTACGGTTTCCAAAATATAGCCTGGACAAGACTTTTTAGGTCAAGGTCATTACAGTAAGGTCAAAGGTCAAATCAAGGTCACACCATAACATTGCACACCTACACCCCTATCCAATGTCCCTACAAGTATCAACTTCCTACACCTTACAGTTTCTGAGATACAGGCCCATGCAGACACCATGGGTAGAAACAATACCCCGAAAGCCCTCAAGGGCCATGGGGTAAAAGGGGTTGTAGCAAGAATATACACATTTTCTCGATGAAACATGGAACAAGATTCAAACCCACAACATTTAAGGGCTGAGGCAGGTAAGTAACCACTAAACCACCAAGACCTCATTGTGGTCAGTGAATTGAGCTGGCAATTAGGCTATCAAGAGGTGTGACTGAAGTTTTAAAAGTTCATTACTGTTCATGTTTCCAGAAATATAATAATAAAACTAAATTTTAAAAAATTTGATAATGATGAAACTTGGCACTATATAGTGCAAATATCACAACTCTTATACCAGAAAGTCAACTATATTTGTCATAAACTAAATTATATCAAATATATTCTATCATGCAGATATTTCAACTGTCTTGGACTGATGTGGAGGTTTGAATTGTGAACCTTTATTATAAAACAGTGTAAATATTAGTACAAAGAGACTGATAATAATGATAACTGGTAAAATCAGAGAAAAGATATTAAATAGGCACAGACTCTGACATGTACCCATAGTTCTTATTTACCTCAATATTAACTCCCTCAGAAAGAGTAAACTGTCATTGTTTTTTTCCAAGAAAAGAAACCATGGTCATTACTGTTCAGATCCCCACATTGTTTGTTTATTTGGGGTTTTACGTTGCTTTCAACACTGTAAAGGTCATATCACGACGGGTAGTTGGAAGGGCAGAGGAAACCAGTACATACAGTTGGTCAAGGTTCTGTACTGTAAACTGCCGACCAACAGCAAGCAACTACCAGCTTTCCCACTTCAGGCCGTGCCAGGGATCGAACCCCGGCCTCAGAGGTGGGAGGCGAGAGTGTTACCACTCTGCCACCGTGGCCCGATCCCCACATTGTGATTGTCTTTACAATATTACAGAGTTGTCACATGACATATATTTTCAGAAAAGGAAGTCAACACCGAAATAAACCACACAAAAATTAGGCTGTTAAGATTTCCTCACAAGTAAGATGATAAATTGTCTGGAGGCTAGGAAAAATCTGACCACCAAGTGACATAGATTGATATCAGACTTCTAGATTACAAGTGACATATCAGGTGTTTCATGCTTGACTTTAAAAGTACCACTCAGGGCAAGATTTTATAGCCCTACTTTTCAGGTTAATAACACACTGTAGAGAGTTAATGCGAACACCAATGAAACACAAATCTCTAAACTACAACATTATCAACAGGGAACTTTTAATAAAAGTGCAAGAAAAACATGGCACTTTATTGCCTGGTAAAAGCTTTTGGGTCAAGTTCATCAAAATATGTAAAATTTAGTATTCTTGAAGACCCTTGAAAGATTCTACATTATTGAGAAGGTGTTTGTTTTGGTATTTTCCTGGATAGCGATTCAGTAAATATTGGTAAATAGTATACAGATATTTGTAACTATAATCTTGTACCATTAGTACTTTGATACGGAGTTTATAGTAGACTATTTCTCTAAATTGGGCTTAATTGACTCCTTTAAAAGTCCAGGCTCAGAAACTAGAAGACTCGACAATCAGATAATTATGTTTCTTTACCCGGCTGCTGGTCTGTTCAATGATACAACACCAAGAATTTTATGAAATTTTCTTCTTCTGCCGACTTTATACTGTCTAGTTTTTGAAGCTGTACTGCATGAATAAAGGTTTGTTATTTTACCTGAATTATTTTCATGGTTAGGTAATTCAAATGGTGAAAGATAGATTATTTACACAAGTTTGGAATCAGTATCACAGATATTTATAACCATAGTATTAAATACTAAAATTTATTGTTGTAAATATTATTCTGCACTTGTGAGATTCACTATGCAGTAACTGACAACTAATGAACAATAAACTTGAGGTTAAAGAAAGTGCAACCAAACTGGGGTTTCAAAGCTAATTTTTCCACTGGATTAGTTATTTATGTACTAATTAATCTACACATTATAAGAGTATGTGAAAATATTATAACAAGATGTTTTCTACAGAAGACCGACTCAGAAGAAATATATATTCACATTTTAAACTGGAAATATGTCGTTCAATCATGAATTCTCATTCACAACAGACCATTATACATTCCAGGTCAAATAGAAAGATTTCCTTTGGAGGTTTTCTCCAAAATATAAAGTAGGCCAGTTAGATATATATTCACTATATCCAAAGTAATTTTTATCACAATTAAAGGAACTAAGAAGTAAACTGTCCATCTTTGGCTGATCATGCTAAGGTCACACCTTTGGTTACAGTTGTGTCTGTACATCTGTATCTATTTGCTTTCCCCTTAACAACCTCGTCCTTATCACTCTGAAGATGAACCTTGTTTCCGTCTTGTTCATATATGTTGAAAAGCAAGCTGCCCTGAATATTCATCCAGCCCCTTTCTCCAATCCCTTCAGTGCATATGATATATTTCTACAAGGCTCATGAAACTCTTGAGATATATTTCAAATACTTTTAAAATGCGGTCCCAAATGCAAAACGTGTTCTGGGTTGTGTCAAATACCAACGAAGATGCTCTACCCAAAAGTAAATCCACTTGAAGATGTCCTACCAAATATGAAGACAATCAAAGCTGGTACTGAACCACAGCCAAAGGTAGATAAGCACATTCTGTTGCAGCTTGTGACTCAGGAAAGGAAAGGTATTACCTGGCTATAAATAATAATCACTTTACTGAAGGCATTGTCTGAATAATGATAATGGTTCAAGGCTTTAGAATGGATTACCTCTGCATATTCATCAGGTAACATCTTGCTTCTTTTTCAGACAAAAAAGCTAAAAACTGATCCATTAATGAGTTGACAAACGAAATTGAGGTTATAAAGTGTCGTAACCAAAACATGGCAGTTCTGCTCAATGTATCACCGTAAAAGTCTGTAAATGGACGAAAATATGGGATAAAAGCTTATAATTTCTTCAGACTTTGGGTATGTTTCTAATATTTTAACTCTTCCTTCCATTATATATGTTAGCAAGCAAGGTGGCGGTTTTAAAATCTCGTCATGGTATTTCACTACAATGCTCTCGAAACCGGACCTACCGACCCATCCCTACAATTTTCATTGCGGGGTCTCGGCGACCTTGACATTCTGTTATAATATCGCACATGTAGCTCTGGTGTCCCTTGCACACTTGCCATTTTTTTGCTGCAACCAAGATGTACGTGTGCATACGATGGGATGTAAGAGAGGCTTTAGATGCTACCCCACCAAGTGTGTGAATAACGACAATAATAACTTGCCCGAGACACCAACTCACCACACTTAGTGTATAAATAATGGCAGCATTCACTTACCTGAGACACCATCTCTCCTGCCTCTGTACACCCCCTCCACAAGTGCGAGAACAGTCAGAAGGTTCAGACCAATCAGCCCAGCCTCCTACATTTCCCATCTGACTACTCACCTACAAAGAAACAGTTACAAACTTGTATATCGTGCATCATCAGTGATGCACAGTTATGGCCATCAAAAGTCAAGATTGAGGAAAAAAAACTGAGACTTTACATCATTTTCAAGTGCCAAAGGACATTCCAGAATAAGTCATTCAGCAGATTATAATGCTAGATTTAAAAACACAACCACGAAATTGGTAAACCACTCTAAAACATTAGGCCTCAACATTCATCCAGATGGACTGTTTGAGTGCTGAATAGATGCAGATGTATGATTACTCAGCAGTGATTAAATCATAATCTTAAGCTATGACATTTTTATCCATAATAGTATAATGACATATTATATTTTTATAAATTTAAACAAAATAATACATTTCAAATTTACATTTATATTTATCACAATATTTACATGCATTTTGTTTAAATGATTGGAAACTATCAAATCTAACTAATGTTTCCATGGATGAATATTTCATCTCAGAAAGTATTTGTAATAAATGTCCCTTGAAACAAGTAAATTGGAATTTGATCGATTGTGACACAAGTTATGATCAGGAAAGTTGTAAGGCAGTATTACACGCTATAAGATCAAAGTGGTTCCTTATCAATCTGCAAGGTTCATTGTAATCCTTAGCCAAATTCAAAGTGAAGGAACTATTTCTGGTGAACTTGTTGGATATACCATTCCTTAATATTTGTCTGTTATGGATCATGTAAAAAAAGTGAAGTATCAATACAGAAGGGTCATTATATGCACGTAGTTTCTATTACAAATAGCAAGGGGTTAAACTAGCATGATAATATAAGTTGCAAATCTTTGAAAAGTACAATCTGATTTGTACGATGTTAAGATAAATTGGGATCACTCCGATTTCTCTATAAATTATATCAAATGAAATTTTCTTTAACTGAAACTAAACAAAATTTATGTTAATTACAAAGAAAAAAATGTAGATATGTAGATATTATCTGATTAATCATCACTTGAATATATCTCAGGGATATAAATACATGGGAAAATGTAGCACATCTAAACGCTGAGAAAAATGGAAAGATACAATAACCTTTTATCTGAAATTACTCAACTGTGTACACCACACATATACTGTACATACTGTGTATATATCTTTGTAAGCTGGGTGTAACTTTTGTTGGAGACATGTTACTTATTAAGTTGAAACTTATGTTTATGTACCTTTCTGATGGGGGGATGTGAACAAACATTCTACAAGCCATAGAGTGAATGTCCCATAATATTTATATATATTTCTTTACAGTATTTTAGTCAGCGTTTTTGATAAAAAAAATAATAAAAACATGTACGCATACATACAATCTTGAGGGATTTAATGAGAATGTCTTTACGTCAAACCTTCACAACTTTTATTGCTTCACATAAACAGTTGTAAGGTTAAAATAATATAAAAATTCATTATATTTAATTAGGTTTATACAGCACGGGTACAATTCTCCTGATTTTCTAAGTTAATATGATCACTTATCAGATTTCACACAGTTTCATTTGACAAAGTATTTCCAATATATAACACAATGTTTCACCTGTCGCACCTCAATATTTGCACATATAAACTTTGGTATATTGAGACCAAATTTTTATTCTCCAACATTCCTCTATTGGTGTAATCTGCCATTAATAATAACTGGCTGATAAATTGTAACAATCCAGACTTACAGAGAACAAAACTAAAATTCAGATTTTTTATTGAGACTTTCCAGAATTATTAACAGATATACAAATATGCAGGATTTTATGAATGGGAATATGGCAATACAATACTTTACAAGTAAAAGAGAATTTAATTTTATCAGATGATCTGATGATCAGATGATCAGGAGTCACTCCCTGAGTATACAGAGACTTGAACAAGATTAGAAGATACACAATGAATGCTTCAATCAGTAGATACTCTCCAAAGTTAATCACAGAAAATCAAGAACTGTTAAGTCTGTTTCTATTTTCATTTGTTTGAACACTTCTATCAGGGGTCAGATCACAGGGAAACCTTGTAGAGATAAAAAAAACTTGTGTACAAAACCAAAAGGGTGTGCACCTATATCTACTGCACACTTAATAATTTATAGATAAAACAATCTCAATATTGACTTACGAACCAACAACAAAAACAAAGCACCAGCAAATCTGACCATTTTTGTTAGTTTATACCATTCACCTACAACTTTTACAGTAATCAAATACAAATTACATTGACAAAATACACTCTTGACCAGATCAAGCATATCCATTGCTCCCAATATCAGACAATGGAAATCTGATACAAATATTTAAATATATTTGCTGTAGCTTACAATATGTTGTCTCCAAAGTAAGCCAGAATAGCAGAAATTACACAAAATTAACCTCAACTCAGACACATATTTTATCACAGATTTGATTTACAAATGTTTAAAGTCAAATTTGGTATTTTATATCTCTTGTAACAGCTGCAGATATACTGGGACAGACCCTTGGTATTTCCCTCTTGTTATTATCATTATAAGTGGGATTCAAATACACAACCAAAGAGATGACTGACAGGTGATTATCCTTCATGAACTAGAATCCGGTGCATTCCACTTTCTGGTCTGAACAGTAATCATGTCAGACTTAAATGTTTATTGTGTCTACATATTAACAGAAGCTAAATATTTTTGAAATCAAAGTGTTGTTTGTCATACACACCATTTTGTGGGACAAGGAAAGTGCTTAAAATGTTTCGCATGTTGAAATGTTACAGCTAAAAAAGGACTGTTGAGATTTTGTAATAGACTGGAAATAGGTAAAACAATCCTATATACTGTACTCAATGACCACTGATACTGTAACTCCAATCAATGTACGAAATTAACACCAACCCCTCCGTCTGGACTGGTTATTATTCTCACGGACCTATATCTAAATTCTAGAGTTACAGGTCCAGGTTACCTGTAGCACCAGAAAAGCCCAAATCCCACAGCCTGGGGAAATAGTTTTCAACACCATGAGATATAGAAGTAATGAAACAGTACAAAGATTGGAATATTTTCAGAGCAGTGTCAGTTATATAAAGGTCCAAATAATGTTTAAGTTGAGAAAATAACATCTCAGAGAAAGAAAATATATGTAAAGATAAAGTATTAAAACAAGATAATTCAATAGCAAGATGACAGCATTAATCAGAAAACTAAAAATTATGAAATTGTGTAATTTACTAACTCAACTGGAGAATAGCTATCAATGGAAATAGCACAATTATGTGAAAGTACACTCAATAAGTAGTTGCAGCAATCTGCATATTTTTCTCATAAGACAAACATGTGTCAAATATGGCAGGTGAACACACTTCGGCAGAGCCAAAGTTAAAGGTCACACCATGATACACACCTACACCCCCAAACCAATGTCCCTACCAAGTGCCAACATTCCACACCTTACAAAATCCAAGATATAGTCCGGAAACGATTTAAAAACTCATGGTCACTACAAGGTCAAAGGTTAAATCAAGGTCCCATCATGACATTTGCACACCTACAACCCCCAACCAAGTATCAACTTCGTGTACCTTACAGTTTCCGAGATATAGCCCGGAGAAGATTTTATAGGTCAAGATCACTACAGCAAGGTCAATTCAAAGTCACACCATGATGTTGCACACCAAGAACCCCAATAGTCCTATAAAGTATCAACATCTTACACCTTGTGGTTTCCAAGATTTAAAAGGTCAAGGTCATTGCTGCAAGGTCAAAGGTCAAATCAAGGTCACACTATGATGTTACACACCTACATCCCCTGACAAATGTCCCTACCAAGTATCAACTTCCTACACCTTATGGTTTCCCAGATATAGCCCAGACAAGATTTTCAAACTCAAGATCACTACAGCAAGGTCAAAGGTCAAATCAAGGTCACACCATGGTGTTGCACACCTACACCCCCTTACCAATGTCCCTGACAAGTATATACTTCCTACACCTTACAGTTTCTGACATATAGCCCAGACAAACTTTTCCCACTGCCTGCTGGCCTGCCAATCTGGACACCATGGGTGAAAACAATACCCCAACAGCCCTTAAGGGCTGGAGTGAAAACTGTTTCACATAAATATATTTTCAATCACAAAAATTAACAAGATTTTTACATTTCTTTACATTACTGGTAAAAACATTACACCATTTATTATTTCCTAGCACTTACCACTTGGTCTAAATCTTGAAACTCAATATTGATTCAGACTTCACTGAAATATAAACTGGCATCTTTTGCTACAGACCTGTAAGATTTTTTAGTCATATGTATTATGGATTTCAATGTCAAGAGTTGGCCTCCGAACTGCCTCAATAATGTAGTTCCGAGTATATTTGTATTGGATGTATGAGTACCTTTGCTAGGTGGAACATCATCACAGCAATGGTGGACGCTCATCCCAATTTTTAAACATTAAAAAAGCAATTGCAAGTGAGCATTTCTGATCCAAGCAGTCATAACCAGTCTTTTTGGTCATAAGGCAGTCACCACTTATCTTAATAGTGTTACCCTTATCTTTATTCAGTTACAATTTATCTTTGTGATGATACAACCAATCTTGTACACCCTTCCATGAAAATAAAGGTGCAAGCAGGCTTTATCGTAAGCCGGCAAATTAAAGAACTTGTAGAGTTATTGGGGTTTGGCATTCTGACTAATCTGTATGAAACCTAACAATGTAACAACCAATCTTACCAGTCATAAAACTTATTTTTTCGCCTGACACAAATCTTGTGTTTTCCCAGCCTTCCCACCCTCTCTTAACTATACAACATATTAGCTATTTTCGGTAATTTTTATCACATAAGAAAGATTGTCATAATATATTTTAACATTGTCTAAATAAATATTGTGAAACAAATTGCATTCTAAAAACCTAGAGTGAAATCGATAGTCTTGAGAAAGGATGCTATTATACAGACACACATGTATCTAATGGTAATACGAATACACATGCATATCAGACAACAAGCCTGTCTCAACCCCAAGGCTGATCATTTGCAGAGTTGGAGAGGTACTGTAATTAAACTGAATACCAGTGATTAGTCCATTATCTAAAATCAACAAATGGTCAGGTTTACTTAATACCTGTTGATGATCTTGTTCTGTAGTGTTACTTGAAAACAAGACTAAAAATAACATTGAGCTAGTTTATTTAAATTTGACCTTTCAGTGTAAATAATATCAAGCCAATTTATAAAAAAATAGCATCATAGATGCCCGTACCCCATAGCCTGGGAAATTATTTTTCAACACCATGAGATGTAGAGTTCACAAATCAACTAGACCTAGCGCTTCGGAGAACCGATGCAAATTGTATCCACCGTAAAGACAATGCACCAAAACCTCTAGGACCAATAATAAGCGAGTTATAAGCACTTTTAAGTTTGGCTGTCCTCATTTGACCTTCAAGGAGGGGCCCAAGGTCAAATCCGACCACACCAGAAGATTCCCAGAACATGATTTCCTATATGTTGATTTACTATCCCAAACATCTAGGACCAATAATAAGCGAGTTATAAGTGCTTTTTAGTTTGGCTGTCCGCACACTTGACCTTGAAGGAGGGGCCCAAGGTCAAATCCGACCATGACAGAAGATTCCCCGCCCATGATTTCCTGTATGTTGGTTTACCATCCCAAACCACTAGGATCAATAATAAGCGAGTTATAAGCACTTTTAAGTTTGGCTGTCCTCATTTGACCTTGAAGGAGGGGCCCAAGGTCAAATCCGACCACACCAGAAGATTCCCAGCCCATGATTTCCTATAGGTTGGTTTACCATGCCAAACCTCTAGGACCAATAATAAGCGAGTTATAGGCACTTTAACCTTTGGCTATCCTCGTTTGACCTTGAAGGAGGGGCCCAAGGTCAAATCCGACCACACCAGAAGATTCCCAGAACATGATTTCCTATATGTTGATTTACTATCCCAAACCTCTAGGACCAATAATAAGCGAGTTATAAGCACTTTCAAGTTTGGCTGTCCTCGTTTGACCTTGAAGAAGGGGCCCAAGATCAAATCCGACCATGACAGAACATTCCCCGCCCATGATTTCCTATATGTTGGTTTACCATCCCAAACCTCTAGGACCAATAATAAGCGAGTTATAGGCACTTTTAAGTTTGGTTGTCCTCGTTGGACCTTGAATGAGGGGCCCAAGGTCAAATCCGACCACACCAGAAGAATCCCAGCCCATGATTTCCTATAGGTTGGTTTACCATGCCAAACCTCTAGGACCAATAATAAGCGAGTTATAGGCACTTTAACCTTTGGCTATCCTCGTTTGACCTTGAAGGAGGGGCCCAAGGTCAAATCCGACCACGCCAGAAGATTCCCAGCCCATGATTTCCTATAGGTTGGTTTACCATCCCAAACCTCTAGGACCAATAATAAGCGAGTTATAGGCACTTTAACCTTTGGCTATCCTCGTTTGACCTTGAAGGAGGGGCCCAAGGTCAAATCCGACCACACCAGAAGATTCCCAGTGCATGATTTCCTATATGTTGGTTTACCATCCCAAACATCTAGGACCAATAATAAGTGAGTTATAAGCACTTTTAACTTTGGCTGTCCTCATTTGACCTTGAAGGAGGGGCCCAAGGTCAAATCCGACCACACCAGAAGATTCCCTGCCCATGGTTTCCTATATGTTGGTTTACCATCCCAAACCTCTAGGACCAATAATAAGCGAGTTATAAGCACTTTTAAGTTTGGCTGTCCTCATTTGACCTTGAAGGTGGATCCCAAGGTCAAATCCGACCACACCAGAACATTCCCAGCCCATGATTTCCTATGTGTTGGTTTACCATCCCAAACCTCTAGGACCAATAATAAGCGAGTTATAAGCACTTTTATGTTTGGCTATCCTCGTTTGACCTTGAAGGAGGGGCCCAAGGTCAAATCCGACCACACCAGAAGGTTCCCAGTGCATGACTTCCTATATGTTGGTTTACCATCCCAAACATCTAGGACCAATAATAAGCGCGTTATAAGGACTTTTAAGTTTGGCTGTCCTCATTTGACCTTGAAGGAGGGGCCCAAGGTCAAATCCGACCACACCAGAAGATTCCCAGCCCATGATTTCCTATAGGTTGGTTTACCATCCCAAACCTCTAGGACCAATAATAAGCGAGTTATAGGCACTTTTACCTTTGGCTATCCTCGTTTGACCTTGAAGGAGGGGCCCAAGGTCAAATCCGACCATACCAGAAGATTCCCAGCCCATGATTTCCTATATGCTGGTTTACCATCCCAAACCTCCAGGACCAATAATAAGCGAGTTATAAGCACTTTTAAGTTTGGCTGTCCTCGTTTGACCTTGAATGAGGGGCCCAAGGTCAAATCCAACCTCACCAGAAGATTCTCAGCCCATGATTTTCTATATGTTGGTTTACCATCCCAAACCTTTAGGACCAATAATAAGAGAGTTATAGGCACTTTTACCTTTGGCTATCCTCGTTTGACCTTGAAGGAGGGGCCCAAGGTCAAATCCGACCACACCAGAAGATTTCCAGCCCATGATTTCCTATATGCTGGTTTACCACCCCAAACCTCTAGGACCAATAATAAGCGAGTTATAAGTGCTTTTAAGTTTGGCTGCCCTCGTTTGACCTTGAAGGAGGGGCCCAAGGTCAAATCCAACCACGCCAGAAGATTCCCAGCCCATGATTTCCTATATGTTGGTTTACCATCCCAAACCTCTAGGATCAATAATAAGCGAGTTATAAGCACTTTTAAGTTCTGCTATCGTCGTTTGACCTTGAAGGAGGGGTCCAAGGTCAAATATGACCACATCAGAAGATTCGCAGCACATGATTTCCTATAGGTTGGCTTCACATTGCAAACCTCTAGGACCAATAATAAGGGAGATATAGGCACTTTTAAAGTCCGCTATGTGGGTTACTTCGGCACTCCGTGGATGACCTTGAATTAGGAGCTTCAAGGTCAAATGTGTGCAAGGTTGTAGAGGACATGTATATGTGTCATACATATCACCTATGAAGAGATTCAACCTTCTACCTATGAGGAACAGCCAGTAGCAAAATGTAGATTGTTTTCAAAGAAATGCCCGTGGCGGCCATCTTGTTTTTCAGAATGAGGCTATTTTCCTTCCCAGAGAAGCTTACCCCCCAATGAAAATATCCTGCAAATTTGGTGAACCTAGCTGCTGTTGTTTTCCTCTTAGAGCGTTAACGCCGAAAATCTCTCTACGCGCGGCGGCGGCGTAGCGGACGCTAAACCAAAGTATCCACCGGATGCTTCCGGTGGATACAATTAAACACTTTTCTAATTCCTTCAGTCACTATGCCCCTGTCCTTTGGAACTCTTTCCCTTTTCATGTAAGAAATAGTCCCTCTGTTGCATCTTTTAGGAAGCACCTTAAAACTCACCTCTTCAGCTCTAGCTTCCCAACTTAGTTTTCCTTCCCTCCCGGTCACACCCACAATCCTGGATTACCAACCTTGAATGCCCCTTGACTTCCATACGATAATGATTTTGTTTAATTAGCGCACTGAGTTCCCCATTGTGGGGAAGATATTGCGCTTGCAAAGCAGTACATTAGATCAGATTAGATTAGAAGTAGTGAAACAGTACACAGATTGGAATACTTTCAGAGCACTGCATGTAAAGATTAAGTATTAAAACAAGAAAATTCAGTAAACTAAAAGTTATGAAGCTGTAAAATTTCTTAACTGGAGAATAGCTATCAATGAAAATATCACAATTATGTATGGTTGAATTATGGTTTGAATGTTTTGAATATTACCCATACATACAGATGTGACAATACATGCTAATATGTGGAGTTGGGGCAAACCTGTGACTTACTTGATGCAATACCATCTGTTACAATGGGAAGTTGCAAAAGTAAAACCCTTAATGAATTCTAATATAATTTTAACAGTGCTTAATCTACATCAAAAACACCCAAAGGTGCAACAACCATGATTCAAGTAAAAAGATATGAGAGATATAAGAGAGATAAAATAATATCACATATTCCTGTAGAAAGATAAAATAGCATTAGATATGCAAGATCAAAGGTCAAATCCAGGTCACACCATGACGCTGCACACCTATAACCCCCGATCAATGTCCCTACCAAATATCAACTTCCTACACCTTATGGTTTCCGATATATAGCTCGGACAAGGCATTAAGGTCAAGGTCACTACAGCAAGGTCAAAGATCAAATCAAGGTCACACCATGGCATTGCACACCTACACCCCCTAACGAATGTCCCTACTAAGTATCAACTTCCTACACCTTACGGTTTCCGAGATGTAGCCCGGACAAGATTTTATAGGTCAAGGTCACTACAGGCAAGGTCAAAGGTCAAATCAAGGCCACACCATGACGTTGCACACCTACAACCCCTAACCAATGTCCATACCAAGTATCAACTACACCTTATGGTTTCTGAGATACAGGCCGAACAAACTTTTTCCCACCGCCCGCCCACCTGCCCATCCAGACACCATGGGTGGAAACAATAAACTTGAGAATTATTTACATCTGAAGAAGCTAGTATTAATTACAGATGATACAGTTAATTCCACTGGGCACATGTTTTTCAGTTTCGATGTTATCCATTTGCAGTCAAATTTCTATTTTTATTAAATGAGTAAGAAAGGCAGCTAGCTCTGACTTTTTAAGTTGTTTTGTCAAATATGTGACATGTGCGCACCTTTTCAAACTCACAAACAGGACCATTATCAGTGCAGAAATGGCAGTTATTCTTTAATGCAAAAACTCTATATCAAAACATTAAACAGTACAAAATCACTTTCAAAATATTCACCAGGGATATGGAAATCATTATTTTCACACTGTGGTAGCATGGGTAGATTCTGGTGTTAATTTGATTCAAGTGACAATTTAGAAGTCCCAAATAATGCTTAAAACCTGTTCACAACATATCAAATGCAACCTGATTCTCTGGACTTTGTTTTCCATCCATCCATCAATCTGAAACTTCCTTCCAATCAAATCCTAGCATTACAACATTATACACGCCCTCCTTATAAGCTGGTTAAGCTGCATCTTCAAGAACATACCATCTTCAAATGAATATTTAGTCTTCTGGTATTTTTAATGACAGATATTGCATGAACAAATTTGGTTTTTAGAACTTACCAGACTACTAAGCAGTAACCATAGCCCAGCACTCAGCCAGACCTCAAAGAGACGCTGCATTTCTTCACAAAATCAGCCTCAGGACCTGCAAATAAAGCAATGTTACTATCAGTCTTGTTATGACAAATAGCAGGGATTTCAGCTCTTAAATCAACAGAAGTTTGAAGAAGTTTTGGCAAATGATTACATGGCCAACACCGGTGTAGTCAAAGAGTCAAATCTCAAGATCCCACAAAGTCAAAGTTGGGGTTTTACATCCCGTTCTACAACCAGGGTCACATTGGGAAGCTATATTGTTAATCTTCACAAGTGATATATTTTTCTGTATAATGTCTAATGAGGGATGTTTTACTTTTATTATCCACAATTTTGTATCATCTACGAGTTAAATATATACATTCAAGAATGTAAAAACGGCTGTGATACAGACAGGGGCACCAGAGAATATAAAACCTCAATCTTTAACCTGCGATTTCTCAGCCATTTCTGCATGGATTTTATGTAACAAAAAAGAGCAGAAGTGCTATAAAAAGACCTTTATACAAAATATATATCCCGCTCTGTATATCCTCCTATACGGGTCAAATACGGCTTGCGGTGGTTAATAAATCCCCCACTTCACTCCTCCCCACTGAAGTGCTGCTGAAGTGAGATTTTCAGAGGTTTTTCAAATTTTTAAACAAGCAATCAGTGCCTGTGAACAGGCTCTGTGTCAGCTGATTGTGTGTTTTGAGTTTCAGAATAGAAGTGACAGAAGAAAAGGACACAAAAGTTGTGCCCTGGAAATGGTGTTCAGAAGGAAAGTAAGAAGGTAACTGTTAAGGTGTAAAAAGTAAGTTAAAAACATATTTAAAGAAAACATTGCAAATGCAATAGTCCAAAAGTAGCTATTACTCACTTAGCTATTGAGATAGACACCCAAGTTACTCACCATGTTGTAGCTATGGAAACAGTAGCTGAATAACATATTTTAACAAAATGCTCTAAATGCAATACTTTTCAAGTTATAAATGATTCAGTGTTGAGTAAGAACCTCAAAGTAGCTATTACTCGGCTATGCAATGAGCCACAGGTCTGGAATTTTACTATGTTATAGCTGACCCCAAAATAGCATACTGAAACTAAATACTCTAAATGCAATACTTTTTAAGTTATAAGTAATTTACTCAACAGTGATAACCTAAAAGTAGCTATTACTCAGCTATGCCAGGAGCTACAGGTCTGAAATTTTATTATAGCTGACCGAAAAGTAGCTGAATAACATATTTACACAAAATTCTCTAAATGCAATAGTTTTCAAGTTACAAGTGATTTTACTCATGATGGAAGTTACTGAGAAGTCAAAAAGTAGTTATCACTCACTTAGCTATTGAGATAGACACCCAAGTTACTCACCATGTTGTAGCTATGGAAAAAGTAGCTGAATAACATATTTACACAAAATGCTCTAAATGCAATACTTTTCAAGTTATAAATGATTTAGTGTCGAGTAAGAACCTCAAAGTAGCTATTACTCAGCTATGCAATGAGCCACATGTCTGGCATTTTACTGTTATAGCTGACCCCAAAATAGGTGAATAACATATTGAAACTAAATTCTCTAAATGCAATACTTTTCAAGTATAAGTGATTTACTCAACAGTCATAACCTAAAAGTAGCTATTACTCAGCTATGCCATGAGCTACAGGTCTGAAATTTTACTATGTTATAGCTGACCCAAAAGAAGCTGAATTTCATATTTTAACAAAATGCTCTAAATGCAATACTCTTCAAGTTATAAATGATTTAGTGTTGAGTAAGAACCTCAAAGTAGCTATTACTCAGCTATGCAATGAGCCACAGGTCTGAAATTTTACTATGTTATAGCTGACCCAAAAGTAGCTGAATAACATATTTACACAAAATTCTCTAAATGCAATAGTTTTCAAGTTACAAGTGATTTTACTCATGATGAAAGTTACTGAAAAGTCAAAAAGTAGCTATTACTCACTTAGCTATTGAGATAGACACCCAAGTTACTCACCATGTTGTAGCTATGGAAAAAGTAGCTGAATAACATATTTTAACAAAATGCTCTAAATCCAATACTTTTTAAGTTATAATTGATTTAGTGCATGATTTCATTAATTTTAATGCATTAAAAATTATTCTAAAAATTCATAAAAAAATAATTAAGAAAGATCCAGGGTCGGGATTCAAAAAGATTCTTAAGTAAGAATTCTTACTTAAGTACAACATTTGTTGTTAAAGTTACTTAAGTACAACATTTGTGGTTAAATACAACAACAAATGTTGTACTTAAGTAAGAATTCTTACTTAAGAATCTTTGTGAATCCCGGCCCTGGTCTGACACTCACACAAGGGAATCTACTCGTGACTTAGTACATATGTGCAAGATATTAGAGAAATCCCTGCAATAGTCACTGAGAAAATTATGATAAAGTGTTAAAATTTTCATACTTAGGGTGGGGGGTACCTCGCTTATAATGGCTTTAGCAAACAGACGAACAAACAGATCTGCAAGCCTTGAACAGATCTTGCTAGGTAGATAAGCTATCTTTTAAAAAAAACAGCATGTCACTGGGCCTTGTAGTTTCGTCAGAGAAGTCGCTCACACGTACGCGTACGTCCACGCCGCAGAGTAATGCCATAATGTCAGCTGACTGACAAGTCAGCTGACATAAAAACTGATCCCTAGGCAAAATGTGTCATATCACCCCAAACACATCTTACCAAAATGTCAATCCCGCCAAATCGCACAGAATGCATCCTATCTAAATACAAGGTGAACTGAACAAAAAGCAAAGGCAGACAAGCCCATTTGGTGGTAGCTTATGACCTCAATACAGAAAGATGCAACATAGATATTAGGCCCCCAGCCAACATTCCTGATCAAATACTCGAGCATCTATCCATGCAAAAAGTGAAACACTGATGAATAGATTAAATCCAGATAGACTAATGTCTTTAATTATTTTGAATTCCCCAACCATGAAGCATGAAGTTTATGAAACTATACCATGAATATTGTGTCTCTGCACTCCATTAGAACTTTTACTGAGGGACACTTCTGATCTTGCACAGTAAAGCACCATTCACAGAGTTAAAAATATGAACATCAGTGCACTTCTTAATAGATTCCAGACTTAAGTGAACCAAATATATCCTAATAATGTCAAAACATCAAACAATGTCTCTGGATCGTTTCAAAATATCATTTGTCTCCTCAAGTATGTTGTATAGTAATATAAATGATGAACTCAGTAGGAAATTCCTGTGTTTTAAAACATATGGTATGATATTATTTTCTATCTGTTTTGAGTATGAAATTGGTTAGAAACTAAGAAACCAGAATCCATCAAAAGCCTTGACGGAGACATTTATAAGTCTTTGTTGTCTCAGAAACAATGATTTAGGATTGATAAACTGATTGATTTCATGGGTTTACCATTGCCGTCAACACACTGTATTGGGTCATATCATAAGAGGAAGTTGGGTAGTTGCAGAGATGGCAGTGGGTGTAGTTGACTAGGGAGGAAAAGCTCAGGAAGAATGTAGCATATGAAAAATACACCTGTGACATATCCATCAGAAGACAACAATCTCCTTTTTTCTGATATCAAATAACCTTCTTGTTGAAAATACATTATTACCACTTTTACTTCTTTGGAAGTGTTTTCCTCCTTAGTTTTGAATGCATAATTAAAGATGTGTTCTACTTTGGCCAAGTTTTATCAGCAGAGTGCAAGTGACAGTTATAGTTACAGAAAGACCGCTTTTCAGATGGTGGATGATAATATGAAAAATAGCATCAGAGATGCCCGTACCCCACAGCCTGGGGAAATATTTTCAACACCATGAGATATAGAAGTACTGTACCAGTACAAACTTCAGGATACTTTCAGAGCACTGTCAGTTATATAAAGGTCCAAACAATGTTTAAATGGAGAAATAATGTTTAAAAGAAAGATAATGCGTATAAAGATGAAGTATTAAAACAAGATAATTCAATGACAAGATGACAGCATTAATCAGTAAACTAAAATTCAACACTCTTTATATACATCTGCATTTCCGAATTATGGTTTAGATGGTTTGAATATTACCATGCATACAGAAGTGGTAATACATTCAATGAATGCTTATGTGTGGTGTTGGAGTAAAATCTGCGGCTCACTTGATGAAATTCTATCTCTTACAATGGGAAGTTATGAAAGTAAAATTCTTAATAAATTCTAATATGACTTTTGCTTAATCTGCATCAAAAGACAGACCCAAAGGTGCAACAAGATTTTAAAGGTCAAGGTCACTACGGCAAGGTAAAAGGTCAAATTAAGGTCACACCATGATAATACACACCTATAGCCAATAACCAATGTCTCTACCAAATATCAACTTCCTGCACCTAACAGTTTCCGAGATAAAGCCCGGACAATATTTTATAGGTCAAGCTCACTACAGCAAGGTTAAAGGTCAAATCAAGGTCAGACCATGACGTTGCACACCTACATCCCCTAATCAATATCCCTACAAAGTATCAACTTCCTACACCTTACGGTTTCTGAGATATAGCCCAGACAACATTTTATAGGTCAAGGTCACTACGGCAAGGTCAAACGTCAAATCAAGGTCAGACCATGACGCTACACACCTACACCCCCTAAGCAATATCCCTACCAAGTATCAACTTCCTACACCTTACGGTTTCTGAGATATAGCCTGGACAAGATTTTATAGGTCAAGGCCACTACAGCAAGGTCACAGGTCAAATCAAGGTCACACCATGACGTTGCACACCTACACCCACTAACCAATATCCGTACCACGTATCAACTTCCTACACCTTACGGTTTCTGAGATATAGCCCGGACAACATTTTATAGGTCAAGGTCACTACGGCAAGGTCAAAGGTCAAATCAAGGTCAGACCATGACGTTGCACACCTACACCCCCTAACCAATGTCCCTACCAAATATCAACTTCCCAAGCCTTACAGTTTCCGAGATATAGACCGGACAACATTTTATAGGTCAAGGTCACTACGGCAAGGTCAAAGGTTAAATCAAGGTCAGACCATGACGTTGTACAACTACACCCCCTAACCAATATCCCTACCAAGTATCAACTTCCTACACCTTACGGTTTCCGAGATATAGCCCGGACAAGATTTTATAGGTCAAGGTCACTACGGCAAGGTCAAAGGTCAAATCAAGGTCAGACCATGACGTTGCACACCTACACCCCCTAGCCAATGTCCCTACCAAATATCAACTTCCCAAGCCTTACAGTTTCCGAGATATAGACCGGACAACATTTTATAGGTCAAGGTCACTACGGCAAGGTCAAAGGTTAAATCAAGGTCAGACCATGACGTTGTACAACTACACCCCCTAACCAATATCCCTACCAAGTATCAACTTCCTACACCTTACGGTTTCCGAGATATAGCCCGGACAAGATTTTATAGGTCAAGGTCACTACGGCAAGGTCAAAGGTCAAATCAAGGTCAGACTATGACGTTGCACAACTACACCCCCTAACCAATGTCCCTACCAAGTATCAACTTCCTACACCTTACAGTTTCCGAGATATGGCTCGGACAAGATTTTCAAACTCAAGGTCACTACGGCAAGGTCAAAGGTCAAATCAAGGTCAGACCATGACGTTGCACAGCTACACCCCCTAACCAATGTCCCTTTCAAGTATCAACTTCCTACACCTTACGGTTTCTGAGATACAGCCCGGACAAACTATTTCCGGCCGACCGCCCACCCGGCCGCCCGCCCGCCCAGCCACCCACCCGCCCGCCCGGACGCCCGCCCGCCCGACCATCCGGACACCATGGGTGAAAACAATACCCCAACAGCCATTAAGGGCTGTGGGGTAATAAGACTAACACCACCCTTTCAAATAAATTATTACTGACTACAACAGATATCTCAAGAATATTAGAAATCAGGGACAGTGCTGTTGCAAACTACTATTTTTACTACTTTTACTGACTTGTTTATGCCTCAGTTCAACTTCCACAACTTGTCAACTGATCTGACTGGAAATGAATCAGAAAACTGACAAACTGTGTTATTTTTTACCCGAGTAAAAAGATTACTTGTGTTATCAAAAGACTGGCCTTTAAACCTGCTCGTGAATGGAATGACTCCTTAAGAAAATTCATAACGAAAATCCTGGACAGTACAGTTCTCGGGGGGGGGGGGGGGGGGGGGGGGGGGGGGCACACAATGCTCTCTGTGGAAAAGAACATCTCGTCACAACACCATTAAGACAAGCCACAGTACCATTAAGATCGGTCATAATTGCCCTACGACCAAAAAGGTTGGTCGTGATCACTTGGACCAGAAATGCTTACTCAGAATGGTTTTTAAACATTCTTAAAACCTGAGACAAGCATCATTAATCACCACAATTATGCTCCTGTCCTTGATGACTGAAAAAGGTATGGAATAATAAAAATAATAATAAACATTTACAATAGTGCAAAATTGATACAGATCCTCTAATGCGCTTGAATCCAAAAAGGGACAGCTCAAAACCAGACAGAGGTCACTGTGACATACCCATTAAGCCATTAAATAGGACCAATATATTTGGGACATTATCGGGGCAGTTGGCAGGCCAACTCGCAAAAGTGGAACTGGGGTACAACAGGGTTTTTCTGGAAATCAACATTTGTTTCTCTTGAAAATGTTTGAGTGTTACATCAATCCTTTCCAAAAAAAATCTTCAAAAAATAACCTCATTATACATATGACACCAAGTTTAGTGAAGGCCTTTAAAAGGCTAGTGTTTTGGGGGTCCTCTGTTAAAACAGTCACTTTTGAAATTTGAAAAAGTAGCTTACCCAGTTGTCTCAGCCTTTCAACTGGCAGACAACTTTTCCATTCAGTGCAACTCAGTTCCTCATTTTAACATCAAACATTTATTATGACACATGCACAAGAAAAAATTCCCCCTATTATACTTCTTTCTCAAAAGAATTATAAGTCTTGAATGCATATTGCGGCAATGCTCCCCTGTATACAAACTGATACCACACACAGCAAATGTTCATTGATGTTAACAAATGATTCAATAATTATATGCCTACAATATGTAACATGGTACAAAAGACACTCTGTTCTGTTTATAAAACATAGGAAGTTTCTGTTTAGATAACTGAAAATTCAATTGCCATTTTCTTTGACACTTCGCAAAACTTCATCAGGATTACATAGAAAACCCTTGAAATATTTTGAAGAGTAAAAAGTAATTTTGATATTGTTGGTCAGTGATAATGTATAATCTGATGTTTTTGAGCTCATTGTGAGAAGAAACTAATGTGTACCAAGTACCAAGTCAAACAGAGATAGCAGACAATTTTTCATCTATAGTCTAAGATTGTTTAAAATTAAACTGCTTACACACTTCGGTTTTATTGTTCTGTTTGGGCAGCTGAGTATACGGAAATGTATGAAAACTCCATTACATTGTCCACAGTTTTACAACTTTTTACTTTTACTACATTTTAAACACTATTTTACATTTTAGACATGTCTACTACATTTTAGACTCTTGAAACGTAAAGTTCAATCATAGTTTGAATAATAGCGATACTGCACATGTGCTGAACATATTTACAAAATAATTTTCAAACAAATAACCATATTTTCTATTCTAGATTTTCAAAATCAAATACTGTATGTCCACAAACAAAAATATATGAATTTCAACTAGAGTAAGAAATCTAAAATTCGCCACTAATCTAAAATTCGCCACCTGTAAAACCTTAGTTAATTTTATGAAGAAAATTATGTTTTTGTCCAAAAATTGGTATTTTCAGTTCAAAAAGCCTTAATTTACTATACAGTCAACAAATCTCACCACAATTCATTTATTTTATTAGTATTTTCACATGTGGCGAATTTCAGATATGTGGCGAATTTTAGATTTCTTACTCTACAACAAAAAAACAAAAAAAGCCAGAAGTTAAAAAAAGTCTTGTACAGCGACCACCCACTTGGTCTCAATTTTTGTCACTAAATTCAAGCACTTTATAACAAAAGCAATTTAACTTTATTTTTCATGCTCGAGTTTCAGATTTCCCATAATACAATATCCACAGAGAAAATAAATCGGCCCATCTGCATAAAAATAACCAGTACTGAAGTGTGTATGGCCATTTTGAGTTGTCTAAAAGCTTTGTTAGGGATTATAATGCACAAACGGGACAATGGTAATAACATTCATATCCAACTCTGGATCAACACCTTTTTCACACCACAACTACTGAAAGATAACGATGAAGACTTCATAAGTAACAATCAGAGTGATTACATGAAAAAATATCAACTTTAAACTTTTATTCATGGCTGTTTACTTCCCTCTAGGCCAGATGTCAAAGTTGGGCTTTTACATCTCTGCCATCAATGATGGTCAGATTGAGATAGGCCTGGGTGCTTACGACAAAATGCTTCAAGCTGGACTTGAACCCTCAACGTCAGTGGTGAGAGCAAAGTGGATAATAATTAAAAAGACAGCCCTAGTTCATAGACACTTTCTTAAATATGCTCAATACTTCCTTGATTAATTTGAATTGTTTATAGAGTGCAAAATTGATATGGACATCCTGTGAAGTGCTGATTTTCTGAGAAGGGTTAGTCCAGAAGTCAGAACAATGTCAACTGGAAAAACAGCATCCACATGGAGAGATACATCATGATGGTGAGAGGCTAAATCTGAAACAATGAATAGCTGTTATAGATGATTTTTTAAAGAGTCATGGTTCTCTGTGACATGACTACGAGTGGTAATCTATTCCGCTTGGATGATACCATAACTGCCAAATTCGGCTACCAATTTGTGTATGGACACCAGAAACTTACAATCTCTTCCCACGACTGAGTTTGCTAGAATTTACATTTGTTAGACCCCAGTTACACATGGCCAGATGTACCGCTGGATCGCGGCAGGTTACCAAATATGGAAAATAGTGAGTGATTTACGGATCATATTTTTCATCCGTGAACACATCCATACCATCCGTAATATTCCTTGTGGCATTCTTCTTGAATTTTCCGTAAAAATATTAGTGGTCGCATCGTTTACAGAAATCAAAACCGGTTACCAGGGCATTGAAATGAACAAAATCTGGTATATCGTATGCTTTTCACTGGCAGTGATTATTTCTCATGGGGCGTACATGAACTAGAGCTTACAACTGGAAATGGCTTTCGCGAGATACTAAAAAGTATGTAAACATCACTTTTGCAATATTTAACAAAATATGTATATTTTTTGTCGTTTTGATGAAGTATCAGCATTAGAAAGCCTAAAATAATAATGTTTTCAAAATTTGGTTCCCAAATATTCTTTGCGGATTTCATTTTTTCAACCAAAACGAAACAAAATACCACATACCAGAAATCTGTTAACAACACTAACGGATATCCAAGGGGGGTGTGCGGAGGCTGTAAGGATGCTACCGGAAGTTTACGGACATTGCCGGAAACCACAAAGATCAATAGGGATAGTCCTTGGAGAAGGTCACAGATATGAAATTAGTCTGTGGATATTCACAGATATTCCCAGAGGTGTATACGGACAATAGGGATAGGGTTTACAGATGATAAGGATGTCTCAATGACAATAAGGACGGGGTTTACAGATACATTTTTAGGTTCACACAACACTCGGGAACTTACGGAAAGAAGCTTTGTTATGGACTAAACTCTATATAAGGGGCACTTGGCTTGGCTTTTGTTAATAATATACACTTTCGGCAATTTGATGAGAAAACATCAATTTTTGGAACTTTACAGTTGATACTGTATATGTTTGAGGATATATTTTGCTGGCGTACTCACCCAAAAATATTTCAAACTTTATTTTTTTTTCAAAATAGAAAGTTTGGTGAATATTTCTGTAAAATGCCACCAAAGAAAAGGACCAAGAGGAGAAAAAGTCAGGAGATGGAGAGGATGTCCACACAGGTCCAGGCAAGGAGTTCAGAGATGGATGAGTTGACTTGTGTTCCAGAGACTCAGCAGAATTTTTGTGCCTCAAATCTGAGTGGTTGAAAATCTGAGCATCAGAGCTTGACCCGGCTGCACCCAAGTCCACCCACAGGAACTTATAATCTCCATCCACCAAGGCCAGGAGAACAATTGAATGGAAGCCCTTGTAGTTAAGGTAGAGGCTGCCACCCTGTCGACATCTGATTGGAATGTGCTTTCCATCCAGGGCACCCAGGGCATGTGGGATGTTCCACCTCCGATGGAAAACGGACTCGACCTCCAACCAGTCTTCTGGGCTTGTGGGGTATGTCATCACCTCATCTCGATAGGCCCTGATGATAGCGTCGCAGACCTCTGGCACAAACTTATTGATGGTTGACCTTGCCACCCTGAAAACATACCGAAGGGTTGGGTAGCTGTCTCCACTGGCCAAGTGTCTCAGGGTAACTGCCAACTTCAGTCCTGGACTCAGGGGGGTCTCTCATCCAGGTCCTGTCCCTCTGGATCTCAGGGCGGGGTCTCTGTTCCAGCTCTTGAAATGGCTCGGGTGCCATCCGGATGAAGTTTCGGTATGCCATAGTGTCATCTAACTCAAGCATTGGCATCAGTCTGGTGTACTGACCCTCTTATTCATATTCTGCCTGGCTTAACCATGGCCTTACCCAATATCTCCTGGGTTTTCGTTGTCCTCATTGTGGACCCCATCTCCTTCTCAGTCTGTCTATCATAGCTGTAATGATGACTAACTACCTCTCCATTTGTAATATTAAGAGTTGAATTTGCATAAGATCTCTGTTCCGTCTGACGTCTGTCCATTCTGGCTTCTTAATTCTATCTGGCTAGTGACCTTACCCTTACTCTTTTTATAGGCATTTGGATCCAGGTATCCAGTCACCAGCGCCCACCAGAACATCTTAATGTTATCATAAAAATTCCTAACCGATAAGCTGACATTGGCGAGAGAAATAAAGATCCATAAACCCCATCCGCGAATCTCCGTGAGTCACAGCAAGGTCCGTATACCCATCCAGGGCATCCTTGAGACGTCCTGTAGCATCCCTATGTTGTCCTGGCATGTCTTGGGGTGTTTCCTCCGCACTGCGGGTGGTCACGGATGTGTATCCGGAGGTCATCCGCACGCAACGGAAAGCGTCCCCAACATCCTTGTGGCATTCATATTATCCTTGGTATTATAAGTGTCGCGTCCGTAAATCACTCACTTTTCAAACATTCCCCCTCCCCAAACAACGCCATCCGCATGGGATCCTTGGCAGTTTCCATATATGGAACCCTGGCCTATATCTGTGGGGGATCCATGAAAGTGTCACAGGCCCATAAACAGATAACTTGAGATAAAGACTTAAATTTAGTTCCCTTAAACATTAAAATGATTGTACTTTCTTTGTTTTATTACATAGAGAAAATGGAGAGAAAAAAGTACTGTATTTATGCTGCTTGTCTTGGAAAATACAATCATGTTTTTGTTGAAGTTTAAACACACTGATTGATAAATTCCAAATATAACACAGAACATATGAACACCTGGGGCATCTGTATATGTGTATATACTTCACCTTTTCCACCAAGAAATAAACTTGAATTCCATGCTACAACAGGTTTAAGTACCATTAAAGTGTGCCATACATTTGCTCTGAACTCATTGGCACACAATTTTAAACACTTCATTATTTTTTAAGTATCTCATAAAATTATCTCATGCATTTCTAGTACCACAGACATCAATAGAAATCTTAAAATGGATTTTACCAAAACGTTTTGGGAATAAAATGCACCAGTGCACTGAATTCAATTCTTTCTCATATTTTTACTTGACATCTCAGAATCTCAAATTCTCACAAAAGATCAATGTGGTTTTGTTTAAAAATATTGCAAGCAGGTATATCTTTAATCTTTTTTTCATTTATATTATGGAATGAAATTCTGCCCAAAGTGTGGAAAATACTAATGTTATATCACAAAACAATTCAATGCACTTGTATTTTAATATTTGTTCACTCAGTTGTGTATAGAAACAACATCATAAGAAAGGTTTATAACAAAATTAAACAAATTTTCTCCAATGTTTCTTTGTGTTGTGTAAATTAGAAGACAAGTTTTGCAAATTTCATATTTTTTTCACAGAAATTGCAGTAACTTTAATGCAACAAAAAATACTTCAAAATTTCAAAGCTACTGTTGGTGACAAGTTGACAGATATATTACTGTTTCTGTCTGTGCTTCACCAATAGTTTTCTGAGAAATTATGATCTGTATATTTTTTTTTCATTCCAGCACCAACAGACTAAAATCCTTCTGTTTCAAGCCTCTAAGATAAAACTGTTTGGAAAGCTAAAAATATGTGGCCATTTAGTGCACATTCTTTCCAGAAGAGGGCTCAGGGAGCTGTTCATTCATATCTGGTGTAAAATATTTACTACAAGTACTCTGCATACACTTGGTGCTTGTAAAAATATGGTATGAACTCTCAGCAAACCCACTTCACACACCATTCACTTTACAACATGATATCACATTGTGAGGACAAGGGTGTGATAAGATAATATACTAATTTATTTACAGCTACAAATCTGTGGAGCACAAACTCATCAGTTTCAACAATGAACCCATTTGGATCCTTCTGAAAATCAATTATAAATGACTTGAATAACACTTTGTGGACTCCTACACATTTTTTTTTGTTTGGTATCTTAGCCTGCAAATATTCAAGACAAGGAATAATTGAATTCTTTCTAGTTCCAAACTAGAGAGTGTGCCTCCTGATGTCCCAGACCATATACATGATATAGTCCTGGAAAAGTAATATATATTCTGTGCTGTATAACTTATGTTGTCAGTTGTAAACATCAAGAACCTAATCATCATAAATGTAGTGACACTCGTCCCGTTTATTAAACACAAGTGATCATTTTAGTTCCAAGTCCTCACTACCATTATTTTTGGTTGTAAGTCATTCACTGATTCACAACTAATCTTTAGGCAGCTACAACTTATCTTTTGGGTGTTAGAACTAATCTTCTGGCTGCTCTGACTTATCTTGTACACCATTCTATAGGCACCTGGAAACGAGCCATGCAATCTTGTCAAATGAAAAGATTACTCAAATGAGAGTGTTATAAATCAGTGAGGTCGTACAATAAATCCTTAGCAGTGGAACTGAGGTATCAGGGAATACTGACAAGAAAAAGGGTGAAGCTTCAAGCTTCCAACTATAACTTATTTTTTGGCCAAACTAATACCAAAACTGCATGTAAAATTTAATGCCGTCACAGTTTCATGGTCAACTATACAACTGGCCTATAGATATACAATATAGAAAATTTTTTAGTGATATAACAAATACTTATAACAGGAGCAATTCAGAAATCTTGGCTTTCCAATTTTAATACAGTATAAAAACATGTGGTGTCTCATAAAACCATATGAAGCAGACAATCAGTTGGTTCCCTGGAGCGCAATTGTGTGCTGTACAATCAACAATAATCGGCAGCAGGTGTGTTGTGTTGACAAATGTAAATTCTTTATATATTTACAGTATTTTCAATTACTGTAAGAGTATAGACTACATAGTCTGTACAAATAAGGTATATTACTATTTGTTATACAACACAGAGGATTGTGTAAAGGAAGAATTTTTTTACGTGTAAATCTTGAAAAGTATAAGTGCAAACACTAAAACCAATCTGACTTTGTTGCACACTACAAAACTATGTATATACAGTGGTATATACTGTTCAAAAGAATAATTCATTCGTGAATAAAAGAACCATGGAATTTCAAATCAATTAAACATATTTCCTTTTGTTTACTCAAAGTGTACAGATTTTAATTTGCTTCAAAGACAAGAAAAAGTCTGTAGAATGTATTGTAGGAAATTTCTGAAAGCATTGCTTAATCTGTTCTGATACACAGACAAAAAAAAAGTATAAATACTATGAGTCTAATTTGCTGGTTCTACACCTGTTTTAAGTGTTTCCATAGCTGTCCAAGAATGAATTCTTGATCAGAGATCCTGCATCAGATCAATAATGCAGAAACAACAGAAAGTTCAAATACTTTTCACAGAATTTTCTTTGACAATGGAAGTTTATGAAAAATCCCCAAATCCCCAAAAGACAATATTTTTCTCTGTGTATCAAAAAGCTCTGTCACTAAAATTAGTGAGTATATGTAAGAAAATTTACCAGGGAAGACTGAACAATATTTTGTCACCAAAAAATATGACTCTTTGTATCTAGTACACATGTTACACATTTTGAAATATTAACTTTATTATGCAAATTACAAGAGTGAACACAAAGATAAACAATCTTCAGAGTTTTTCAAAAATAACTGGTATAAAACACCAAAATTGCACAAGCTAACTGACAAACGCATTTAAACAAAGTTTATTATGACATTTGTTACAAGGTTTGTGTAATTTTGTTGTTTATACTACTAAGATATGCAAATCTCTGAAGACCGTTTATCTTAGTGTTCAGCTGATCGTTGTGTCCACCTGTCCAGTAACATTTAATAATTTTGTGAATGGGAATGTCAACAATTTTGTTGCAAATTAATCAATGAAATATTTGAAACAAAGTTCTTTGCAAAGTTTCAATTCACTGAGGAACCAATCTGTTACATCAACGTCAACACCACTTTTCTTTACATAAAAACATGAACATTTATCATACATACCTAACAAAGGTAGTTTTTAATCACACTATTCTTATTATTATATCCTGTATTTTTATTGCCAAATATGTAATAATTCCCATGTACCAAACCACCTGTTCAACATAAGCTGTCCCTTGCTCTACTCACTGATTATATTCTCTGTATTGGAGGTAGTTTTACTTTGTGCCTTTTGCTAAACATACAAGAATCCTTTCAGAATTCTCTGCAATTACACACACACAGTTATTAAAGATCCAAGTACATTGTGTACAGTTACCCTAATGTTCAAGGCACCAAACACTCATTCCAATGAACAAAACTTTGAGCTTCTTTCTCCTTGTCCTATATTATTTCCAGACCTGCAAATGAACCATGATGTCTTAGCCATTAACATCACATTAATACCTTTGTCAGTTAAAGGCACGGGTTCTATCCAGTGCACAGCTCTAATCGCCTATGATCTGACACTATTCTCCAACCTTATGGAAGAACATATCTCCACATGTAGCCACACAGACACTACCAGTGAAAAGTAGTGAATATAAATATACAGACATATATACATACACTGAGTTTTACAACAAAACAAACAAAATGTGTTATTATTGGTTAATATAAGATAAATAAATTTGTCACTTCATCTACCTTTATTAATGAGAGCAAAAGAAGAAAAAGTAGGCTGGCAAATTTGACTGAGGAAAACAGTCGACACTCAGGCAGGCCCCTCAGACAACTACACTGTGTCTACATGTGTCCTGGGGTTGTCCTATACTAGTTCACCAGTCCCATTGCGCTCAAGTACTTAATAAACCAATCACATTTCTTTCACACAGACAGAGCCAGGTCTTGTACACAGATGTACATGGTAATGTACCTTTTTTATGCAAAGAAAAGTAAAGTCCTTGCGTCAATCCTATGAAATAAACAAACAGGTTTTACTGTTTGACACTCTTATTATTGGCTTTTTCAAAAATAACGAAAAATGGACTTGTGGATCGATGTACATAAATGGCCAAGATTCAAGACATGTACCACAACTGTATTTAAACCAGAAGAAAAGAAAACTTTATGAACACTGTAAGGTCTCCCTTTGAAACTAGTGATTTTTTTGTGTGTTGATATGGGTCAAAAGTTTGGAAAATTGTTTTTGTGTCAATTAAATGAAGTAATCAAAGTGTGTTGTGAAAAGCCACTGTAAACAAAGTATCACATTACAATTTACTTGGGAACATAAAGGACGTGCATGACATAAGGAACAAAAATACATTTCCGAAGTAGGCAGTATGTGTAAATATTAGTAAGTCTACGTGTTGCAAAGAATCTGAGGGAATCACCAACAGACAATTGTGATCAGTGTTAAAGGTTAAACTGTACATTCACATGTACTATTACTAAAATTATATCACAACATTTCTGTTAAGTTGGACACTATAAATTATGTAGTGGTACTTGTTAGTACTGGGGTTGATTTCACAAAAGAACTTAGCCCAGACTTAGACTTAAATTGAAGACTTTTGTCTTAAAATGAGGCTAAGTCTGTGATCTTAGACTTGGAGGATTTCACAAAGCTGCTAAGTCTAGGCTTTGGCTAAGTCTACCCAAGAGTGGGCTTAACGTTTGTAAACAAAGGCTTAAATATGGCCGCCATATATTTTTCTCACTTCAAAATTTGAAATGCTTGAAAATAAAGAATAAATATATAGAACACTGCCCTAAATTATTCTTTGGACATGTCTGTGTGATTATAAGGTTTCCCATTTAAAAATACAGCATTTTTTCAAAAATAAAATGAGCTAAACAAGGGATATATGTTACCACTAAAATATTTTGAGTAGAAATAAAGGGTCACATGACCTAGAAAACCACCGTGGTTATATGACAAGCTAAGTCACCCTTTGTGAAATCCATTTAAGTCCAGGACTTAGCAAAGACAAAAGACTCAGATTTAAGTCCCTGACTTAGCCTAAGTCTGAGACCCTTTGTGAAACCGGCCCCAGAATTCTAACACAGACTACTAAAGCTTCAAGAAACCACACTGCAAGTGTATTGCCTTTAATGCAACTTACGAAATCTTACCAAGTTAATACTCGTATTAACACTGAGGAATATTTAAATAAGACCTAATATTAAAAATATTAGTTTTAATATTATGAAAACATTTTAAGGAATAAAATATACTTTACACAGAATTAAAAACAGGAAAAGTGCTTTCCAATTACATTACCAAATCCGGTATCCAAATTAAAAATTCTGAATTGGAAAGTATAGTATTTGGACTTTCAAATACTATATGTCAAATTTTGAATCTGGATGGCAGTTCCAGGCTTTTATAAATAACACAAACTCTTTTCAAGACTAAATGAGACAGATTTCTAAATATAGCAAAAACCTGAATCATCTCGCTTTCAGTGAGGCCATGGTAAAGTAAATAGTTGTTTTCAGTAGATGCATATCTTGAAAGGTTTGCTTCTGATGTACATATTGAGCCTTCGGAAGTCTAACTGTTTATCTCATATGAGTCATGTACAGCAGCTTAAATAGTCATATGAGAGACCAAGGACATCATCTCTTTGTTCTTTTTCTTGGAAATACATCTTTAGATCCTACCATAAAGTAGAGGTCAGTATTGGGCTCTTGAAATATTATCAAATTAATTACTCACAAAGGAATGATAAGTACAACAACCCAGAAAAACAAGGCACATTTTTCATGATATGAATCATATCCTTCCATCAGGTTATCTAAGGGTCAGTTGATGACTTCTACTACCTGCTGGACACTTCTTCCAATCGTCAAAATACTAATACATCTTGAAAGAGCTTGTAAAAAAAGTCTCAGTTGATTGTTATAATATCCATTTAGTGTCATACTGGGGTTTGCCAATTAATTAGCATACCACATATTGTCATGGGCATGATTTGAACTCACAACCATAGATTCAAGAGCCAGCTGATCACAAGGGCTTTTTGATATTTGGACTTTGAAGCAAATGCATACTAAAATTCAGAACTAGGACAAAACCCTTCCAAAATGTGCCAAAATCATGGTGGCAAATCTGTTTTTAACCGTTGAAATAAAAAAAAAATAAATACACAGTGTATGATACACGATATGTTGTGTATATGTCTGAGATAAAGTAAATTGGTATTATATGATAAGTTTAAACATAATTAACTGTTACTCTACTGTAGAACAGAGAAAACTGTCTGCATGCAAAGATCACCCAATCTCCCTTCAAAAAGATTATTTTGAAGCAAAACACAATACGAAGAGGTCATGGTGTTAGTAATAGGTAATGACTTTGATTCAAACGTACATCCTCCATATTTAACTGACAATTAATTATAAATTAAATAATATAATATTAGCACCTAGCACCAATATTACTGCATGTAGACGCTTTAAGTTTCCCCACTAGGTTGCTGCAATACGTATGTCTGTATCTGAATAGCATTGAAAGCAACATAAAGCCTAAATAAATCAAATTTAAACAAATTTCTACTGTACTATTAGTACTAAATTGGATACCATTAGAGTGGGCGATAATATATTACCCCAATAATATTAGAAACATTCATGTTTTATAAACAAACCTATCATAAAATTATTACCTGGAATGATAAATTCTTCGTTAATCTAGTTTTCTTCTTGTGTTAAAATGGTTTTCACAAGGTTAAATACGGAATAGACAAAGTTAAATCTCTTGATGAATATTACATGTATTTTCAAAAGATGTCATGGCGCACAGTAAATCCTTTAAAAATGTATTATTGGGTTGTTAAGGTGGTAGGTAAAATGAACCAGTTTCATCTTTTTTTTTTGGAAAAGTTTTACAAAAACCATTGCAATATAATAATAACAGACTTTATTCATTTATATTTAAACCACACCATTGTGTTTATTGTAAAAGCTATTCCAATAACATACATACAACATCTAGGTACAATACAGAAAACCCAATGAGTACACAAGTTAATGCATATCTGATACTATTTTTTGAAAGTTACTTGCAATTTCGTAACCTGTTCAAAAGAAAATGTCAGTTATGAAATGGTCAAATAAACTCAACGACCAAATAAACATGTTGGCCATTTCAAAACCCTCTCTCACTTGTTTTTAGTCAAACTGTAAATGTCAAGACATGCAAATCTACAAAAAAAGAATAGATAATTATAATTATGTATGTGTAATGTATTAAAAAACTAATACGCCTTAATAAATATTTATAAAGGATAAAAAGAGTGATGTATGTACTTGAAGTAACATAGTTATATCTTTTGGAACAACTACTGTACCTAATAAAGAGGTATGGTTAAGTGATACAGCTCCATAAGTTAAAATTTTAAAATTCTTTGATGTTTGACTATCACTTAATTTTCTCCCGACCCTTCACTCTAAGCTTATCCATATTATACCAAGTGATGAAGACAAATAAGACCAGGCAACTGAATGAAACTTGTCAGTTTTTGACCTCACCTTTAGACATAAACCCTATCTCTTGTGTTCCTTATATCCCAGTCACACTACAGATGGAACAACCCATAGTTATATTCATTAGGCGATACTCTCCTGTCCTTCAGCTACCATCTGAGGTTCGTATGTGACCTTGAGATGCAGTGGCAAAATGTCCATTACCTTGCACATTCTACCAGAGTTTTAAAATGTTTAAAATTTCCGCCTCTGAATTTGGAACCGTGAGCATGCGTAGATGAATTTCTTGCCATGGTATCTGAAGTTATGGTCTATGGTGTATACAAGGTTGTGACTTGGTCATCTATCGGTGTAACACAGTAACATAAGTGATTGGAGGTATTAGATGTTTCGCCACTGTGTCACAACTTGGACAATGAACCTTGGATGGTAGTTGAAGGACAGGGGCATTTCACCCAATGCCTATAGCTGTGAATTATATCACCCGTAGTGTGATGGATACACCAAATCTCAGAAGGTATGAGGCATCCTTGGAGCCAGTTCCACTGCTGAGTAAAACCTCTTACTGCAAGTCATACAATCTATAGTGTGACTGGGGCATTATGATTACAGAAACTTTCTTCTGGTTATTCCCTACTCAGAACACTAACACAGCAGCATTATGACCAGAAATTTAAAAGTACATGCTTTTATGTAAGCAGATCCAACAGTAAAAGCAATGAAATATCACAGGTTAAATGCACCTGTTTAGCCAACCCTAACTATGGTAGCCACAGGTCTAGGGGGGCAAAATGGCAAAGTTTGGGTTTTAATAGCTTGTTAAAAACATTTAAGCCCCCTAGGGATTCCATATCTGGTCTTTCACAAACTACTATCACAAAATTTTGTCACAATATCCCAATATCCTGAGCAATTCCACTGCCTGTTGAATGAGATGTAAAACCCCAACTTTGACCTTTGACCAAGCAATTTCCATGTATACCCAATTTATGTGCTTAGACTGTTGATTAAACCTCGTGCCATGACTTAATGAGTTCCCTCGCCTCTCAGCTCTGAGATTAAAGTTCGAATCCTGGCTTGAGCTCATGTGAGAAAGCTGGTAGTTGTTTGCCGTTGGTTGGCAGTTTACAGTACAGAATCTTGACCAGGCTAGCATGTAATGGTTTCCTCTCCCCTTCCAACTGCCCGTCTCAATATAACTGATGAGGTATAGGCGTGACGTTGAACACCAAATAAATTAATTCTGAATGAGTGCACTATGATTCTTTGAGAATATTTCTCTCTGAAAGAAATTTCCAGTGAGAGTGTAAAATTCAGACTTTTATAAAATACAAAATACAATCTTACCACAGGTGTTAATATGTAGAGTACATACACAACTGTTCGATTGCAATATAATTATTATTCCTAATGTTCTCATATATTTATGTAGCTTAGCTAGCTGAAGAGAACTATATTCAGAAAGGCCTCTGATACAGTGTGCATTATGGCAAAAATATTTCACGTTTGCATTATACTTCAGAAGGCCAGGCTAAGCCAACCCGAGTGTTGGCCTGTTAGATGCAATACCTAGGCAGTTACATGTACCTTGATCTAATGAGCTAATTAGTTGATAAATTGAGATAGGTATCATCATTACTTGAGAAATGTTGAAAATAAATCAAGATTAACCAAATCAAGATAACCGGCCTGTTTGATGCTTGAATTGGGAATTTGGTTAATATTCATTCTATTTTGTAACCCATGGGCTTTAGCATCCGAGATGGACGTTTTTTTTTGTAATGACAGCTAGCCTTTTAGCCTTGCTTAAGGCCCATATGTGTATAATATGTTCAGAATAGGTGCAGAAATATTTGGCAATCATAAGGTACGCATTCAGAATTTCAAAGCAAGAAGGCAAGCTCTCCAGAAGAAGCTCTTCTTCTTAGCAGTATGGGGATATAGAAAATCTATAAGACTACATTATGAAAATGTAAAAGACAAACTTGAGCCTTTAGCAAGGCTACTAGACTTTCTGCTTCAAATGGAATTGGTGTTATATTCTTGTTGATTTTGTTATATTTTTCACCATTAATTTCAACGTGTTACACCACTGTGCACGTGATTTTAGCATTATGAGATTTAAAAATATCTTCATGGCAATAATGTCAACATATATATATTTTAAAAAAAATACTATTTATGAGTCCGTGAAAATACGCAAAAATGTGAAAATTTGTTCATGTAGATTTTTTTTTTCACAGCAAAAACTACAAGACTGCATTATTATCTTAATGCTAATTTTCACTGTGGTCTTCGTATTTGTTCCTTACAAAAAATGATTTCACCATTTTCTAGATCTGTACAGCAAATATAAGAAAACGGATTTTATAACAATGAATACATTGTATAATCTTATATACCTCATAACATTGAAGAATACTGACCCTCCCTCCTTTAAAAAAAAATATATTGAAAAATCAGACAGTTCTACGGAGCCCCTATTATGACATTATTATGTTTATTTTAACATTTACCAAACCAGAAGATGATCTGGTGATCACAATAAAAGGATAACTGGTGAGCACCAGATGACAGAGTGATCGAATCTTGCTGTTCAAATTATCTCAATATCATCACATCAGTTTTTGCTCACCACACCATTCGGTGATCATGACTTAAAATAACTTAAATTATACATTTCTTATTATCTAAATTATCTAAAAATACTTCTAGTAGCTAAGGAGAAAGATACAGAGCCTGTTTTAGGACATCATAATATATATTTCAGTATGTACCAAGTCGTGATTATGAGAAGCTCTCTTGGGAATGACTTATAACCCTGTTATTATTATCTTGCAAGATGGCTTATTTTCTTGTTAGCATGACTTATTTTCTGATCAGCAAGACTCATTGCCTTGTGAGCGTGACTTAGTTTCCTATGACCACCAGTTGAATTATACACTTGGTCCAAGTCTTTGTATTTGTATCCATCAGTAACATGAGCAGTTAAATTTAATTGGAAATAGACAGAAGTTCATTATACCATAAGAATTCTGGACTAAGGGGGTAGTCTCTGAAAAAAAAAAACATTTGTCAGAACTGGCTGTTTCTCCAAAAGTCATACAGTACCCATATATTACACAAAAGACCAAAGGACTTGGTGAAAATCTGGATGAATTAGTAATCCCCAGATGATGTGTTGATTACCAAAAGATCTGCTACTCACAACACAACAAAATAATAATTGTGTCATTCTCTCACTCACGAGATGTTCTCGTGATCACTATGTTCACTGCCGTTTTGACCCCCAAGCCGTTTAAAACAGCGTGGCCCGGTGTTTTAAATGGCAGGCCCTGCTGTTTACATTCACTAGAGGTTGCAAATGGCAGCTCTCAGCCATTTTAACTCTTTTTCTAGCTATTACTCTGTTAACTATTGAATTATTGTTTGTCTTCTGTGGGATACAAGTTTAATGTTTCATGACAATTATTTAATTTTTTTTCTATCCATTATTTGTCATTTAAGCTTAAAATTTAAAAAAGTGAAATATTAAATAGCAGCAATATAATTATATCAACATATAGTAATTATGAATTTTCAAAAAGCATTCGAACAGCTTTAATACTATCAAGTCAATCATAGTTTCAGTCATAGCTAATTGTGTGATACCCTAACAATAGGGACAAATCCAATTAAGTGATCGCTTGAATAATAGTTAACAAATCAATGCAATAGGGATGACTTCCACACTGTTATGAAAAGACTAGCCAGTGGAAAGCCATTCTTTTCATGTAGGATTACTTTCTGATGTATTGTTTAATATGTAGGTTGGATTTAACATAATAGATTGAATTTGTGGAAGCCATACCCTTTTATGTTGATTAGTTCACAGGGAAAGATAATCAGTTTATAAGATTTACCCCCTTTGATGTACAAATCACATGTCAATTCACAAAAGGATGAATTTCAAACATTTAGAATGTGTGCACTTCAAAACACCATAGCAGTGAGTTTTTTTTCCTAAGGACAACTTTAATGAAATACAAATGTGTATAAATAAGTAATGTACAAAGGAGGGCTGTTAATTGCAATTGCATCAAGCAGTAGAATGGTTGTTCTCTTGAATTGTGGCTGGATGACATACAAAAGTCAATTGGTACTTATGTCATTATTGCATACTATCATATGAAGTATGTATACCTGTTTCTATTTGGCTAGGCCATTTAAAACAGCAGCCTGCTGTTTAAAACGGCGGCCTGCCGTTTTAAACGGCGGATGGGGTCAAAATGGTATGTAGCAACTACATTAATAACCATGCTTACGAGACTTAGCCCAGACTTAAGATAAGTCAAAAATTTAAATCTGAGTCTGTTGTCTTAGCCACCAAGCCTTGGAATTAAATGGATTTCACAAAAGGTGACCTGGCTATAAGTCCAAGCTTGTGAAATAACGACGGTGGTTTTCTATGTTTTGTGACCCTTTATTTCAAGTAAAAATATTGCACTGGTGACATATTTTCTTTGACACATTTTATCATTGGAAAAATGCTGTTTTACAATGGCAAAACTAGTAACCACACAAAATGTCCACAGATTAATATATGGAGGTATTGTATATTTTTATTATTTATTTCAGGAATTTCAAATTTTGGAGTGAAGGAAAATTTGTGGCGGCCATATTTTAGTCTCTTTCAGTTTACAAAGGTAAGCCTACTGTCAATTAGACTTAACTCTAAGCCCAAGACTTAACCAAAAGCTTAGAATTATCTGCTTTGTGAAATCCACTAGGTCTAAGACCACAGGCCCAAGACTTAACCAAACGCTTAGAATTATCTGCTTTGTGAAATCCACTAGGTCTAAGAACACAGCCTCGGCCTGAAGTTAAGACAAAAGTCTTAACTTTAAGTCCAAGGCTGGACTAAGTCCTTTTGTGAAACCGGCCCCGTAGAACTCTGAAGAAGGGTATGTCAAATGAACTTATATAACTTCCAAAGCATCATTCTAGCCACCATGCATTAGGGCATTGTGATTTCAACAAACGTAGTCCCTGTGAATATCTAATACTGAGGATTTTTTTGTATTACTGTGGAGTCAGTACACACGAAATTTGTCAAAATATTTCGGTTTTCACGAAAAATGCATTGAAACTTCAAAAATGCAAGATAAAAGTTTACAATTTCTTCAGATTTGGGATTTATTTCAAAATTTGCAGTAGTCATTATGTGCTCCTCTAAATACTCTGACATAGTGTTTCAGTTACAGTCACCGAGACTTGCGGCAAAGTCTACACATGAATAAAACAGCCTTATTCAGGGGCGGATCCAGATTTTATGTAAGGTGGGGGTTCACATCGAGTAAGGTGGGGGTTCACATTGAGTAAGGTGGGGGTTCACATCAGACATATTATAACTAAGGGGGTCGGGGGGCATGCCCCCCTGGAAAAAAATAATTTTTGGTAAAAATAGAGTGCATTTCCTGTAAATTTAACACCACTGTCAAGAAATAATTTTGTACTTTGGGTTGAACCCCTTTACATTATTTTTCAAGGGGGGGGGGGGTCCGACCAACGCAATTTTGCACTATACTTGGTTATTTTATATTTGTATGTGATAATCGATGTTTCTATCTAAATCACGGGATGTAAGGGCTACATACATGTACATATGTCATGACATTGGTTGCAAATTTTTGACACTGCAGGTGGTACTTGAATTTAAAAAAAAATTTCTGTACAGTTTCAAGACAGCTATTATCCCCCATACATCTCTCAAAGAGTTTTTTTTTCCAATTTAAAAAAAATATGTGCTTTTAGAAGGTTAAAGTCATCTCTTAAAATGCGTTTTACATGTACATTTATTTTGTAATCCCATATTTTTGCAGGTAGACTTGCTTACAGGCCTTTATGGGATTTTCCGACAATGAATGAGCGCATTGTATAACAGTCGATTTTACACTCACTGGTGGGAAATGTTCTCAGAGAATTATAGTGCACTAATGCAGGACTTTACTCTGAGTCTAGTTTGCAACAATAACTTCGTATTTTGTGTGACATGTGTTTTGAAAAAAAAAATGCAATAAAAACGTAAATAAATACCATTTTTCTTTCACAGATGGATAAATATGTCAACATTTCCCAGCTATACGTAGCGTTTAACTTTGTCCAAAGAAAGCTTGTAAAGGTTTGAACTAGTTTGGTTTACACTGGTTAAAAAATGTTCAGTGCATGATGTGGTTTTGATACAATGTATGAGTGCATCACATAGATTTATTTGACAACAGTCCTTCCTTGTCATTCAAGTTGAAAGTAAATGTTCTCAGTGAATCATTGTGCACTAAGTAGACTTTCACCAAGTCTTTTTGTGTAATATATGGGTACTGTATGACTTTTGGAGAAACAACCAACCCTGTTTTCTCAGAGACTATCCCCCACACTCCAGATTGCTTGTGGTATAATGAACTCCTGTAAGTTTCCAATGTAAATTTAACTGTTCTGGTTACTGATGGATACAAATACAAAGACTTGGAGCAAGTCTATGCACTAAGGGAAGACCTTGCACTTCCACCAACCATAAAATGGCGCGAAGCCATGCGTGCGCACACCGTTGTGACTCACGTGATCACTGAAGAGAAAATCGATCGCGTGGCAGTCGTAAAATTTGGTTGAAATTCCCCTCTCCTCAAAATAAATTACAGTTAAGCATTGTTCACATCAGTTTTGTAAACATTATAATAGTTTCATGTGTGTAAACAAAGTTGGCTGTGTATATGTAATAAATTCTTAATCGCAAACAACGCCAAATCGGTCAGATTTAAACTGAAAGTAGTTGGTATAAATCCTTTATTTTTATGCATAAACACCATAATTGGGAGCAACTACTGCAGTATGAATTCTCAGCCCGTGTTGGCAAAAGCATACTTACCTGGCACAGAGGACACCTTGATCACGAAGGAGGTTCCTCCAGGGTGAGGCCTTTCCATTGCACTTAGGTTGGGCTGACCCCTGCGATTACCTCAAATGTGGGTAACTCGGGTGCGTAATTTCTGATAGTGGGGAACTGCGTTCGCGCTCTTCCCGTTATAATGCAACTAAATAATAGGCACCTGTCATAAAATGAAAATGTTTGTGCCCCCTCCTTTTTATTGGCAAAACGGTGATCAGTTTATGGGTCTATTTTGAAAAAAAAATGTCACAGATATAAGTGTTGTTTTACTCCTGGTGTCCAACTGTGCAAACGATTAGGCAGGCAGATGGGCAGGGTTAAATATCTTGCCTGAGTTGTATCTCAGAAAGTATCTCAGTAAGGTGTAGGATGTTGATACTTGGTAGGGATATTGGTTAGTGGTGTGAATATATTTTAGAATATTTAAGCACATGTACAGGTTATTGAAAATGTCAATATATTAGGCTTTTTACTGGTTAATATTTCATCAAAACAATTAAAAACCTATAAATTTGAGGAAATATCTTGCATTTTCACTTTATGTCCATTATAAATGAAGTTTTTTGATTTCAAAATATCTCGCGAATATATATTTCCAGTTATAGTTCTGGCTCATATGTGCTCATTGTAAATTTACACCACATCAGTGCAGTTGAAATCCTGGATTTCGTTCGATTTCAGGGGACATATGCGTTTTATATGCATGTGTGCGACTGAGATTAATGTTCAGTGGAAAGTGTTTGCATCTTGTGTGTAAGGATTTATGTTTAAAGCGGGCATATATTCATTTTTAAATAATTATTGTGGAAAGATTTCCCTTCGTGGAAGCAGTGAAATTCATAATTGCCCTTGCTTAAAAATTGTTGATTGCTAGCGGAGGAGATAGCTGGGGAGACTGAGGCGTGGAAGATAAGGTGGTGCTGGGTGATGCTTTGATTGTCGTATCCAGTTGCATGGATCAATAGGCTTAGTTTTGGCTGACACATTCATAGAGGTACAAGATAAGGTACTAGTAGCTGGTCTTAGTGATGGGTGTTGAGTCACCATTGACACTGTGGATGTGGATGTAAAGGATAATACCATGGTCAGATAAGCTACTAGGTGGCTGTGGTGTAAGACAAGATCATAGTAGTCAAATGGCTGAGGTGTTGAGGTGTCGGTGCTTGATATTGAATGTCCTTATCCTGTGAATCTTGAGTTGGCAATGGTGGTTCTTTTGCTGAAGGGATTGTTAGGACTTCTGTAATGAAGGTTAAAACATTATCAGTGCTTTATAACCTTGGCATGGCAAATGGAAATGTAGATTTTCATCAAGTCCTTTTGTCTAAGGTATTATATGAGGACTGAATGACTTTTTTACCAGAATGCGGGGCTGACAAAAGTCATCGTATTTCTCTAGACAGAAGCTTTTTTTACTCATCAAGCGGGTTCATAATGATTTCATGTATGTCAGATTTGCTGGAATGAGAAATACGAAGACTTGGAGCAAGTCTAATGGAATGCTGATGACTGGTAAACTACAATATGAGTGAACATAAGTGTGAGGAGTGAAGGAGTTGAAAACCCATCTCTTTGCAAAAGTATTCCCACCCTAGTTTTCTGGTCTTATCTCGGTCTTTCTCTGTGGCTGTAAACCCCTACAATGTTTCTGGCTTTATGATTATGGATCTCTGCTTTCTGGTATTATGCCCTTTAGAGTCTGTTGATAGATGGAGATTAAGATCAAAAAGTACTATCAGAATTAGAATTATCACACGGCTCAGATGATACTAATCCAACCAATTACAATGTTCCAAAGCAAAACAGTGTTGTTACATGTTGTATTTAACTCGATACTCTTGGGACAGAAAGATCTGAATATTAGGGACGATAACTTCTTTGAGTCTCTAACTTTTTGCTTTTATAAATTAAACTCGAAAGTAGTATATTTGGATTTCAAAATAGTTACTTTAATAATTTGGATGTATCAAAATTTATTAATACAAATAATATACATTTCAACTTTTACCAAAATCCAAACTATTTCTCAGAACAATTAATAAATCGATTTCTCTTAATTTTTTTTACCAAGGTGTTAATCATAAGTTAGGATATAGGGTAAATCGTTTACTCCAGAAGAAAGTAAATATGTGCAAACATGAACTCTGAAGAAACAAAGTTATGAAGACATATAAGTGTGAAATATCAATATCAGAAATGGATACGAAATAAAAGATGGCCAGAATATGTTTGCGTTAAGAATGCCTTTCCATGGACTAATTAAAATATCTCATTTGTCCAGTATGGCTATAATATGCCAAGCAGTCTTCAGACAGGGTTGTAGCCCTCACATGGCAAGCTTAACTGTTCAGCCGCATAGGTTCATTCTGGCAGTGGATGTATCGAGGATATGCTGTACGTGTGAAATGTCTGGCTGGTTTTCTGAGCCCTTGGGTCAGGAAAAGTCCAACTTTGAATCCGGTCTTCTTCATAAAGTGCCTATTTGTGCAAGTCTTCCACCTCCATGTAACCACTTTTAGTGACAGACCAGGTTCTGCTTATGTCAACTTCATGGTGCATTTTCAGGCGACTCAGCTCTTGACTTCTTCAGGGATTACGTTTTCAGTCTCACAGAAGTCAGGCCAAATTATGTCTTTCTTCTGCCTGTATTTGAATAGATGATGTCTTTTGTATGATCATTTGTGTTCCTTCAAAAAGTCCACAATAGCCTCCTCATCTTGGTCACCCAGTCGTAACGTCTTCATTTCCCCTTCTTGAGCTTGCAGGAAAAGTCATTCACCTCCACAGCTTCAGCTGTAGCCAAGCTATCCTAGTCTCACGAGCTTTGGTATGGATCATATTGTCCACTCAGTGCAAAGAAACACAGTTTAACGCTTGGAGCATTTATTGCTACCTTCACCATATATTAAGAGCATACACCTAAAGTGACCGTAACTATAAGGCTTTAATTTAAACCATTTCCGTAATTCAGGCTAAGGTGACCCTAAGGTGGATGTGAACTTTTTTACTGCTACTTCTATTTTACTTCTATTTACCTATATTATATACAAATTGCTAAGCTCCTGTAGATGTATAAAACCAACTAAAATGGGTGTATTATGAATGTAAAATAACATCGCATGGGTCACGCAGGACCCGTTAAAAATCAAAAAGCCTCGTTAAGGCTATTACAAAATCCCGTTTTGGGTGGGAGGAGGGGAGGCAAATTAAAATTTACACTGTTTCCTCTCAGTTACCAAATTCAAACTGACTTAAAATGTCCTCTCGACGCCAGAGTGAGGCTAAGGCTGAGTTTAAGAAAGTACCCGCAAATTAAGGTGGTAACAACTTTATTGTCCTTGGTGCACAGACTGAGAGTTGCTGCTACTCTCGATACTCAACATATCACAGTCTTTGTACTATTGTCCACTCGGTGCAAAGAAACACAGTTTAACATTTAGAGCATTTATTGCTACCTTCACCATATATTAAGAGCATACACCTAAAGTGACCCTAACTTAAAGGCTGTAATTTTAAACCATTTCCATAATTCAAGCTAAGGTGACCCTAAGGTGGATGTGAACCATATTATGGCTACTTCTATTCTACTTCTATTTACATATATTATATACAATTTGCTAAGCTGCCAAACGTCAAACGTAGGGTATTGTATGTTAGGATCTAGTTGAGTATTGCTTGGAATGTCCTGGCCACCGAGCTGGCTGCAGTCGGAGTTTTAATAAAAATACTTCCAGATGGCGCCCGACCTCCAGCCCCATGTGTTTTGATATGATTGAGGTCAATGTTTTTGTCGAATGTCCAGCAAGCCCCTGAATGATGGAAAGCATGGAACCCAAACTCATTGGGCATGAAGCCTATTTTCCTGACAGCTCGTCTGAGAACCAATCTCACCTTGCTGGTTGTAAGCACGTGCGTAGATACATTGTCAGTTGTAGTGAACAGGGAGAAGTCCTTATGGGCTTGCTGTGTGGAGACAATATTCTTGAGAGCTGAGACCGGTGTAGCGCGAGATAATGACTCCCCTAGATTACTGACTGGGGGGTCAGTATCTTGCAAGGGGGGTTGAAATATTCTGACCCCCCCCTGCAAGATTATGACTCCCCCTTTACCCCCCCACTTCCCACTTAATTGAGTGTCATTGAACAACATATTGGTGGGGTTGTGTACTCATCTGTGTGCTGAGCATTAAGTCCCATATGGGATTACAAGTCACTTTTAATATGAAGATATAGTTATACATGTGGTTGTTTTCCCAATATAAAATAATAATCACACATAGTCATTAAATATGTTCAAGTTTATAAACATTTAATACTGTTATAACAATAAAGTGCTACACACAGCAATTAATATTTTAAAAAATAGACACTATTATAAATATTGATATTTAATATCATGTAAATAGTGCAGCATGAACTTCTGAGCAATAAGTTATTTATTATTTATATTTTATTATTTATATATTTTTTTTAAATGAATGGCTTACAGTCGACACTATTTGTCAAAAGCCCACATCATTGCCAAAAGATATCAACAGATGTGGCAAGTGTACAGTTTATCCACCAGGAGACCAGGCACCATTGGATTGCCAGTGCTGTGATGGACAGTGAACTGTTTATTTTTGATAGTCTCCTATCCACAAATGGGCTAATCAAGGAAACGGTTAGTGTACTGGAAAATATCTACGGGAGTTTTGGACAGTATATAACCACAGATGTAACACAACAGTTAGGTGTAAAAGACTGTGGGCTATTTGCAATAGCTTTTATAACTGCTTTGTGTCATGGTCAGCAACCTGAGGACTTTAGGATTAACCAAAAAGAAATGAGAAATCATTTTATTGCTGCATTGAAGCCAGAGACATAAACCCCTTCCCAGCCACAAAAAAGAGACAGAGAAAACCATTAAAAAGGTGGTCAATGCCACAATTGTAAGCTAAATATGGAATTAATTAAAATAGTATTTAAAGTGTTAAATGTCCATTCATATTTAATGTGCACTGGTGTATATTTGTGTTTTCCATAAATGTATCAAATTATTAATGTGCTTATTGTTTATCTTTATGTATCAAATTATTAATGTGCTAATTGTTTATCTTTATGTATCAAATTATTACTGCGCATATTGTTTATGTTTATGTATCAAATTATTGCTGAGCATATTGTTTATGTTTTTTTTTGCTTGTAAATAAAATTTCAAAGAAAAGAATGTGTGCCTTTGATCAACCTAAACTAAAAAAGCTGGATATGACTCCATTTCTGCCTTGTTCTAAGTGCAATTGACCTGATAAACACCAACATGGACCACCCCTCCCCAATTGCCCTCAGTAAGTTAATGAGCTGGAGAAATGAAGATATCACTGATTAGCTCAAAGTGTACTTGAGCCTATACAAGTTAAGAGACAATAAAGACCACCCCCTCCCCACTTGCCCCCAACTGAATAGGTGCAGAAACAATAGAGGGGAGTCAGTTTCTGAATAGGGGGGTGGGTATCTTGCAAACAATATTCTAACCCCCCTAAATCCTATTGTTTGGGGGGATAAATGTTGTTTGCCAAATAATGACTCCCCCAAAAGATCAAAGGAGGGGAGTCAGAAATAGAGGGGAGTCATTATCTCGCGTTACACCGGGCATATCAATTTGACATTAAGCACTGGGAGCTGCACTACCTGGGAGTGCCCTGAAGTTTGTATACTCTTGCAGCATTTTCACTACTGTTACTTGTCAAATTAAAAAATGGGTGACGATTATATTGAGATCTTTTGAAATATTTCAGCTATGCTAACAGTGTAATAACATAGATAAGATAGACAAATGTTTATTATATTGAGAGTATTACATAAATATATTACACAAAATGAAATACATTGCCTAAAAGTGCTTATATGTCAGTTTAAAATAATGCTTATAAAATTGTGAGTATTATCTTGTGTGAAAACAAAATAATAAAATCTTATCACCAAATACAGCACACAAAGCTGTCTCCAAGGTTAATTTTAAGGTTTAAATAGCATTAACATTCCTTTTATTGATATTCTATAACTCTATGTCACTAATCACAAGGGGGTAGATTATGGGAAGAGGAGGTAGATTCTGGAAGTGTTCATAATCTACACCAGGGGTATACTTTGGAATCTACCCCAGCATAGATTCTGGGCCCTCCCATAATCTACCTGCGGCCGGGTATAAAATGAAGGGGGGTATAATCTCGGGGCTTACACCAGGGGTCCAAACTTTTTCCTAAATTGCTCTATCTTCAACAGTTTTTTTTAGATAAATGACATTTTTTATTTCTGACAAAATTCAAGAAGGCAACCAAAATTCAGAAACTTCAAAAATTTTGTTAGGCATTAAATGAATAGTGCTTAGAACACAAAGGGTATAAAATTTGCCCCAAATCACTCTATCTCTGTTTTCGAGACAAATGACATTTCAATTTCTTCCAATATTCAAGATGGTGATTCAAAATTAAAAACAATTAAAAACAGTGTAAACAGTTCCAATAGTTTTCAAGATAACCAATATTTTTCTGTTTCCAAAGGGTTCATATTTTGCTTAAAAATGGTTTTCAAGATGACCAATATTTTTTATTTCCAAGAAAAGTCCAGATGTCAGTCAATATTACGAAAGTCAATTTTTTTTCAGAGACATAATGTTACTAGTCCTTATTAGCAAGGGAGTTCTAATTTGCTTGAAAAATAGCTCTATCTCTAACACTTTATTTAGATAAATGGCATTTTGATTTCCACCATAATTCAAGATGGTGACCAAAATTTGGAAGATACAAAAATCTTTAGAGACTTTAAATAAATAGTCATTTCTGCCCAAAGGGCCCAATGCATATACAAAATAATGGTTTTCAAGAAGATAACACTGTTTATTTTTACTAAAATTCAAAATGGTGGCCACAATTGGGAAAATTCAAGATTTTTTAGCATAAAATAACTAGTCTTTACCGCCCGGGGAGTGCAGTATTTGTTCAAAATCTCTGTCTCTAATGTTTCTTGAGATAACTGACATTTTATTTTTCACGGAAAAGTAAAAAAAATCTATTTTTTGAGAGGCTTTAAATAAATAATCCTCATTATGTAAAGGGTCCAAATTTTTTTAAAAAAATCGCTCTACATCTAACAGTTTTGAGAAAAAGAAGATGTAAGCTATTTACTCATTAATTGACCACTGAAAAGTCAGAAAGTCGCTATGTCTCACTTAGCTACTACTGAGTTAAACATTACACAACCAGCCTGAACTTTCACTATGATATAGCACAAACAGTGATTTCAGAACATCTTAAAAATAAAAACTATTACTATACTTTGGTTCAAGATAGAAGCCATTTACTCATTATGCTGACTGCTGAAAAGTGAGAAAGTGGCTATAATTCACTTAGCTATTGCAATTAACATCCCAAAAGTTTAGCACCTTGTAACTAAGTATCTGAAAAATTTATTTTCTAACAATGCTAAAAGTGCATTAATTTTCAAGATATAAAACATTTACAAAACTAAGAAATTATAAAAGTAGCTATTCCTCACTTACACACTAAGTTACTAGTCTGAAACCTAACTGTGTTATATTTCTCAAATAAATATGTGAATTATAACTGTGATAGAGATTGTGTACTTGCATAACTACTGAATATATAAGCCATTTATTCATTCTGGTAACCACTGAAAAGTGAAAAAGTAGTTATAACTCAGTTTGCTATTTTGATATAACTCCAAACTAGTGACCATGTTCGAGCCATGGATAAAGTAGCTGAACAAAGTATTTGAACAAAATACTCTATATGCAAGATGAGTCAAGTTAAATCTGATTTACTTAATGTGCCTAAAATTGGTAAACTGAAGTAGTTCTGGCTCCAAGGTAACAATAGTACCAAAAAAATTAAACTTGAAATTTGTTATGAAAACTAAACAAGGCCAAAAAATGTTTCAGTCCCATAGTGCGAGCCCAAAGCCATCAGAGACACGAATAGTGCACTAGAATTTATGAAAGTCTGGTGACACAAAGAAATTCTAAGTTGATGCAGACACATCCCACAGCTAGTCTAGAACTCATATGGTCAGCCATCCAAGTACTGACATAGCCCATTGCTACTTCACTACAGTGAGCAAACAAATACTTATCACACTGTGACACAATTCATGAAAGTCCAAAGACAAAAAAAAAAAGAAAAAAGAAATGATTCCTAGAAGCACGAGCCTTGGTAGAGTTCGTGCTTCTAGGAATCACTTTTTTTTAAAATAAAGTCTCTAAAGTTTAGCATCTTGTAACTAAAGATAAAGTATCTGAAAAATGTATTTTCTGACAATGGTAAAAGTGCATTAATTTTCAAGATATAAAACATTTACGAAACTAAGAAATGATAAAAGTAGCTATTCCTTACTTACACACTAAGTTACTAGTCTGAAAGCTAACTTTTTATTTATTACACCCCTTTTGACAAATTATTAGATAATTACACATAAAAATTGCCTACTTTATCGTGTGATCCCCTTTTATCACTCACATTCCCCTTTATCGGGGACCATCACTCAAAATATACACCCACTAACCACACAATTCCCCAAATTTTATGTTCAGTTTTAAACTTAAAGCCCCCCCCCCCCAAGTTCTCAAAAATGATTGTTTCTCCATATCCTACTGACAATCCAACCAGTCATTGCTGCATATCAGCACCACATTAACTCAAGCATTCAATGTCCTGATGTTGTCAGTTTCTGCCCCTTCAAATCCCCACCACCACATTTCACCATCAAGTCCTCAATATTTATTCCACCAGCTCTGTCACCCTCCTGTCTCTTCATCCTGCTCCTCCTTGCTGGTATATTAACCCAAACCCAGGACCACCCAAGTGTATGAATATCACCTATGCAAACATCAAATCAATAAACAACAAATACCTGGTGTAACGCAAGATAATGACTCCCGCTATATTTTGCACCCCCTCCTTTGATCTTTAGGGGAGTAATTATCTTGCAATCAATATTTTGCACCCCCAAACAATAGAGGGATTAGGGGGGGTCAAAATATAGCAGACAGGGCTGCAAGATAATCACCCCCTGCTAGATATTTACTGCCCTCTCTGTTAAAAGACACATTGGGACAATACAATAGTGTGTTTATTTAGTCAATTGGACAGTTGTCAATACATGTATCTCAGTAACAATACCTCAAAGACTCTTTTGAGGTGTTTTGGGGTCACACTTTATATATGTGTTTATTTAGTCAATGGGGCAATTGGTAATACATATATACCAATAAGAACAAAGGAATGTGAAATGTTGGTGAACCACTCATAAACACATTAAATAAAGCTCAAGATTCCAATTAGATGAGTCTTAGTAGTATTAATAACTAGACCTATGCATCGGAGAACCGATGCAAATTTGTATCCACCAGAAAGACAACTCACCAAAGCCAGTGAACCATCATTTGACCTTGACAGAGGGGCCACAGGTCATATCTAACATCAGAATATTCCTAGCCCAAGATTTTGTATGAGTTGGTTTCGCATTGTAAACCTCTTAGGATCAATAATAAGCGAGTAAAAGCACTTTTAAGTTTGGCTATCCTCGTTTGACCTTGAAGGAGGGGCCCAATTAAAAACCCAGTTAACTTAATGGCAATCAAAGCTTTTTAATATATTTACAAATTCAAGAAAGGCTGGCAATCTGTAGGTATAGATTAACACATTTTTCCCTAGTTGCAAATTTACATCTAACAGACTGTACGAAATAGAAAAGCAAATGATGTGAATAATATTATTAATGCAAAAAAGAAGCTCAACAAGACACTTTTGAATGAAAGTTGATACCATAATAATTTTATTTACCATGCAGGTAGGCACATCAATTCAACATAATAAATAAATAGAAAGCACTTGTTTTCATTCAAGTCAATCCCCCACATCAATACTAAAAAGTATGCAAGTGTTTTGCTTCAAGTTAATCCCCCACACAATAGTGATCACCAATCTGTGGGGGTGCAAAATCTTGCAAGGGGGTTAAAATATTTCAACTCCCATTGCTATATTTTACCCCCCTAGTGACAAATATAGGGGAGTCATTATCTCGCGCTACACTGGCCATTGGAAAATTTATTTCTGACAATGACACTGATCTCTTCGCCATGTTGGAGACCTGGATAAGACCTGACATTACAAGCTCCAACTTGTTGGAAATCACCCCACCAGGGTACAGTCTTTATCAACAGCCACGAGAGGCCCACCATGGTGGAGGACTGGGGTTTTTCATTAAAGATGGACTAGATGCATCCGTTGTTCCTACAAAGACCTGCTCCACCTTCGAAAACTTCCTCATCAAGATATCCCTGAACAAGGAATCTTTTTACTTTCTGAACATATACAGACCACCTTCCTCTAGTACTTCTATCTTTTTCAAACATTTTCACTTTTGGAGGACATTCACCACACCACAGAAAATCTGGCTATCATCGGGGATTTCAATCTTCACCTTGAAACAACATGTTCAAATTCAAAAACCTTTCACTCACTGATCGATTCATTTGACTAAATTCAGAAATTTTATTTCCCGACTCATATTCATGGACAGACTCTCGATCAGGTTTTAACTAAATCAAATAATGATTATATTTCCAACGTCCATACCACCGATGCTTTTTCCGACCATCTTTCAGTTAGTTTCACTCTAAATTTTTTAACCCCTAGATCTCAGAATAATGTTACTGTCTCCTTTCATAAATACCATAAAATCGACAAAGAGAAAATGAAAGTAGATCTCCTTGCTTCTGAACTGATCAATAATCCATCCAAAGAACCTGATACTCTCTACAAACAATATCACACCACCTTGTCGACCCTTATCGACAAACATGCTCCACTACACACTAAACACACCAAGGCAAAGTACATCCCGGGATGTGTTAACGAAACTGTAATTGCGGCAAAAGATCCCAGTACATGCAGAAAGTCCACCAATATAATAGAATCTGCATGCAGGCCAAATCTCAATTCTTTAAAGCGAAAAATCAGGACAATCTCCACAACCCACAAAAGTTATGGCGTGTCCTGGGCGATGTGTTACAAAGACTGCCAGCCAAGATCCTCCCATCGATAAAGCCCCCTCAGCTTTTGGCCGACAGGTTTGTGGAGTTCTTCACAGAAAAAATAGGAAAAATAAACTCAACATTTTCTGCTTCTGTCAATTTGCAACACATCACCCCTGACTCTCCTCCCCCTATATTCTCCCCTTTTTCTACTGTAACAGAGGATCAAGTGACTAAAATTATTACCAATTCTCCCAGTAAATCACGTTTCCTAGACCCTTGGCCCACTTTCCTTGTCCTGGATTATCTGGATATTCTCATTACCCCCATTACCGCAATAATCAATGCTTCTCTTGAGCAAGGTAAGTGTCCTAACTTTTTCAAGCAGGCCCACGTTACCCCTATTCTCAAAAAAATCATCCTTAGGCAAAGAAGTTTTCAAAAACTACAGGCCTGTCTCAAATTTAAACTTTATCTCAAAGATACTTGAAAGGGTAGTAGCTGTCCAGTTACAAACTCATCTTGATGAAGCCGGTCTTATGACTGCCTTCCAATCGGCTTATAGGAAACACCACTCTACTGAAAGTGCCCTCCTTAATATTTATAACGATATTCTTCTTAACATGGCCAAAGGGTCTGTCACTGCCCTTACCCTTCTGGATCTATCCACAGCTTTCGATACCATTGACCACACCATTCTCCTGGATAGCCTCAATGTTTATTATGGAATCAGTGAACTAGCACTTGGCTGGTTCAAATCATACCTGTCGGGAAGGACACACTAGGTCAAGGTAGGTAGTACACTCTGGCATCTCGCTGTGCTCCAGTATGGAGTTCCCCAGGGCTCTGTCCTTGGACCAATTCTGTTCTCTCTCTCTACACTAACCAATTGGCTCAATCATTCATTCCCACAGTAGCATCAACTACCACTTTTACGCTGATGACACCCAGTTATACATAACAATTTTACCAGAAAATTTCTCTCACTCTATGCAAAAACTAAAGAACTGCCTAAACGACATTCAAAATTTGATGTTTGCAAATAAATTGAAACTTAACCCAAACAAAACCGAGTTCATTCTCATAGGCTCCCCAAAAAATCGTAAACAACTCTTCCCTCATTTTCCTATCAATATTGTGGGAAATCAGGTCTCGCCAGCACAAAGTGTCAGGAACCTCGGAGTGGTGTTTGACTCTAATTTCTCAAACGACATGTCACTGGTCATTAAGTGCACTGGAGTACATGCGAGAGACCTCTACAGAATTTGTCCCCTTCTAGACCTGAATACATCAGTGCTGTTGGTGAATGCTTTGGTGAGCAGCAGGTGGGACAACTGCAACACTCTTCTGCAATTCTTCTTTGTCACCCATTCCTTTAAATCCTCTCACATTTACCCTCAACTAAAAAAACTCAATTGGCTACCAGTCAAATACAGGGTAAAGTTTAAAATTGGTCTTATTAGATATAAAATTCTCAACCAGGGTCAACCAGTTTACCTAAGAGAATTAATCCACCCGTACACCTCTTCCAGAAATACAAGGCGAAGTACCCCCAAACTCAAGTTCCTTCAACCCCCCCACTTTTGATCTCAGAGTTCACAAATCAATTGAACACTTTTCTAATTCCTTCAGCCACTATGCCCCTGCCCTTTGGAACTCTTTTCCCTTTCCATGTAAGAAATAGTCCCTCTGTTGTATCTTTTAGGAATCACTTCAAAACTCACCTCTTCAGCTCTAGCTTCCCAACTTAGTTTTTATTCCCTCTCGGTCACACCCACAATCCTGGATTACCGACCTTGAATGCCCCTGGACTCCCCTGTGATAATGGTTTTTGTTTAATTAGTGCACTGAGTTCCCCTTTATAGGGAATATATTGCGTTTTCAAAGCAGTAGATTTAGATTAGATAGAGATTGTGTACCTGCATTACTACTGAATATATAAGCCATTTATTCATTCTGGTAACCACTGAAAAGTGAAAAAGTAGTTATAACTCAGTTTGCTATTTTGATATAACTCCAAACTAGTGATCATGTTATGGATAGAGTGGATGAACAAAGTATTTTAACAAAATACTCTATATGCAAGATAAGTCTAGTTAAAACTGACTTACTCAATGTATCTAACATTGGTAAGACTCAAGTAGTTTTGGCTCCAAGGTAACAAGTACCAAAAAATTTAACTTGAAATTTGTTATGAAAACTAAACAAGGCCATAAGGTGTTTCAGTCCCCTAGCATGAGCCCAAAGCCATCAGAGACACGAGTAGTGCACTAGAATTTACGAAAGTCTGGGGACGCAAAGAAATTCTAAGTTGATGCAGACACATCCCACAGCTGGTCTAGGACTCAGATGGTCAGCCATCCAAGTACTGACATAGCCCATTGCCACTTAACTTCAGTGAGCAGACAAATACTCATCACACTGCACCACGATTCATAAAAGTCCGGAGACAAAAAAAAACAAAAAAAAACAACGAAAACAGTGATTCCTAGAAACACAAGCTCTACTAAGGCTCTCGCTTAAAAAGTAAAATGCTGCAAGTCAAGTAGGTTTAGATGATGAAGTCTTTAACCTTCAGAACAATATAGGAACAACTTTCTTGGAAACTAAGACCTCTATAAGGAAGAAAATCTGCCAAATCAACCATAAAATGGCCTCAGGAAAATCTTGTTGGAGCCCAAGTTAGAAGTCAGTCCATCTTAAGATGGGCTCTAGCCAAACTATGAATCCAAGATGGACTAGCACATATCGGTCAAACTTATAAGATAATAAAATTTGAGAATAATTTTTATACTACATGTATTTTCGTGTTAAAAAAAAGGAAAGTATATAACATTTTTATGAAAAAGATGACATTAATTCTATCATACCTTTAAGGAAAAGAAACCAAATACAGTGGTTCATTTTATGGTTGAGCCTGATTATAAAATTTAACAAAGAGTTTTTTTAATATAACCTTTTTGAATTACACTAATTAGCTGGATAGTAAATAAACTAAATTGATGTGGAGAATTTGGTAAAACACCACAACGATATGCACATAAAATTAAACTTACCAATTAAGTTAAAATGGATATTGTTCATTCCAGTCCAGTTCGGCTCTATTCGGACATAACACAATGGCCCTCCTCTGCAAAGCGATATGCTCCTAGGTTTAGATTTCACAACCCGGAAATATCTCCTTTGTTTACATACTACTACGAAGTTGCTGCAGTAGTAACCACACCCGTCTGTACAGTAATATTGTGTGATGCAAGTTGTGACACCAGTACAGTATACAAAATAATTTTCAACAGATATTAAGTACAATTATTTCCTTATATTGTGGACAGGTACTATATGTCATTTGGAACACTTGACAGGTGGACTGTATAAATATAGATTAAACTTTCCCATCTGCACTTTGATCCTTTGTCCTGTCGTTTTAAAGCTACAGTACAGTACAGTAGGGTTTGTCACATTACAGTATCGTCCGCGTATCATAATATCGTGCGTCGATATTGGTAGCAAGGCAGTAAACAGCTAGTGGCTTCCTGCCAGTAAACGCCCATGCTGTAGTTAATATTTTGAATTTAACTTAGGTTTACAGCTTTACATTTGATTCTTCGACCACCAGATTATCAAATGATATACACTACAATTAATAACTGGGATACATTTTGTTACATTTGTTTCAAAGCTTTATATTTTAACATTTATCTCTATTATCGGCCGTTTTTACCGTAACCGGAAATACCAGTGAACGCCCATTTTGTAGATATATAGAAGCATTTGTCCTTGACCTCTAACAAAGAAATATAAGGCGGGCGTTCACTGGTAGAAAGCCACTAATTAAAGCATAAATATCGATAATTTGCACTTAAAATTCAATAAAAATTAGATATTCATGGCTATCAGTATAGCTTATTGCTGGATTGGTTTCTAAATAGAAATGCTCATCTTTTGCAAATATTTTAGAAACCATTTAAGGTACAAAGTGACTACTGTCACAACATCGTGGTTTTAAGTTTTCATCTATAAAGACAAGCAAATTCAGTCATTATACAGTACGTGATTTGCAAATTTTGATCGTCAAATAAAATCGCAGTGGTTAAATCACGGGACATCCCGATATGTAACTTACTGACTAAATGTCGGGAAATAATTTCATTGGTTGATTATTTTATTGTTAGAAATCCTGGGAAATCTGTGACATCATATGATATCTTCTCATGAATATTAATGAGTTGGTGCTACTGCTGTGAGTTCTCAAATTGATTGAAGTATCTGATCTTCTTTGATACTTCCATTTTATAAAGTGTTGCTACAAACCGCAAGGGAAATCCGTGACCTCATATCTTCTCATGAATATTAATGAGCTGGAGCTACTTCCGTGATTTCTTGATTTTGACTTCCCAGATCTCACAACTTAGCACTTCCCGACATATAGCCAATATGTTACATATCGTGACGTCCCGGGACATAACCTTGCCAAATAAAATATTGTTAAGGAATCCCATGGAACCACCAAATATTTTCTATGAAGACATGAATATTCATGAGTTATACAGTCCATCCTTGAAGTATTTTATCATCAGCTACTGTTTTATAATTTTTCTGCAGTTCATGTGATGGAACAGCCAAGATGATGGAGCCCTTCATGTACACTTAATATCCAAAATTTAAGTTAAAATGACATGAACTGGCCTGGTATTGCTACCAGTAAATTTATGACATAACAATGCTCTCCCACTCAGTATTTATTCGTAAAATATTCTTGGGAAACGCCGCAGCCTTAATTCTGTCACATCATATCTTTACTTTGTAATTGTCAAGCAAATATACCGCTAATAAATTAACTAAGTTGTTGTGGTTTTGATTTTTAGTGAGATTTTGTGTCTTCAGATGTAAACTTAAAACCATGATGCAGTGACAGGAGTCACTTCCTGTAAGATACACATATATATTAGCATATATTATATACCATTGGAAAGGCATTTGAACAGCACTTCTGTTTGTTTTATTGTATTAAAATCCATCTACAAGTAATGCTAAAATATTATTGAAAGTACTTTTTTTGTTTTACAAGTTACAACATTTATCCAACAGTCAATGCAAAGCAAGTACACATACTTGGATATTTTCGCCAAGTACAAGTACTTTTAATGTTCTGTTCTCAAATACAAGTACTCGAAAATGGGTAATTAATGGGTAAGTACTTGCCCCAGGCCTGCAAACATGTTCCTGATCAAAAGTATTTGATACATTGTTGAGATAAGTACATGTACAAATCTTTTGTCTTCCAGTTATGTTGAATTGTTGCAGGACATTTAATGATATCAATAAAATACATTGTCTTGTGACATTATTCTACAACAGTTTTAACAACTAATTATCTCTCACTGTGCACCTGGTGGGAGATTATAAGATGAGGCGCGAGTTTCTCATGTATTGTTTATTGAACAATTAACCCCTAAACTACATGATGGGCTTCAAATATATTTGGTATGTGGTTGTAATTCAACCCCATGAAGATGTCTACTTTATGGTATCCTTAAAGTCTCGACAATAACTTAATCATGGTAACTTTAAGGTTGCCACTCTGTTTGCTAATGTTCCAGAAATTACATGATGGATTACAAATACATATGGTGTATGGGAGTGCTTAGGCCTCAGGAAGATATCCAATTTAATTGTCAATCCATTCTTTGGTTCATGGTGCCTATATGACCAGTCCTTATTTGCAGTTTTAAAGTAACTCCGATTCTCTCTGTGCTCTCTTGAAACGAGAGACCAGCCTGGTGCAGGTATCTGATCCAAAGGTACAATCTCCATGACCAAGTTAAGGATCAAAACCAAGAACTTCTGTGTTAAAGTTCATCACTCTAACCAAAAGGCCACATAGACCATAGGTTATTGCTTAAATGGCTAATATTAAAAAATCACTGCATGCATCTAATTTATTTTTGGTACATGTGTAGAGTGTACTTCAGTACTCCAGGAATGTGGACATAGGATAACTCAGTGGGAGATAACTTCCATGGATGGCAGTGGTATTGTTATTTTATAAGAAAATAAGAGTCACTATGTTCACTGATAATGGGTTGTAGTTAATGGACTGACATCTGTGTTTGCATGTTTACCTAAGTATGTGTTTTTTACTGTAGAAAACTGGAAGATGGCTGAAGGAAACATTAATGAGGATTTAGGAGACAGACAGTCATCTTCTGGGAGTCTCTTCTCCGGAATTTGCAAAGTGTACCCAGACAGAAAGACAAAATATGGTGTAAAAGTGACAGAAAGTGATATATACTTCAATAAAATAGCAGAAACAAAGAAGAAAGATATTTCTCTGAGGGTTGTTGACATTGTTGGCTGTGAAATAACAGCGCAAGGGGACCAAAAAAGGTTGAGTGACATTGATGAACATTCTTCATGTGTAACAATTTATGCGTATGAACGTAGAAGTAGCAAATCAAAAGTGGTGACAGGTCGCAAGCGTCGAACTGTAACTCTGTTGTTTGACACCAAGACATCATATGGTGAGAATCGAGAAGATGCTGTTATGTTCAAAGAGAAAGTTCAGAATATTTCTTGTCCTTCTGGGTGCAAAGCTTGGAAAGAAAATAAGGTGCTAGTCTTAGTGAATCCTAAAAGTGGTCCTGGTAAAGCACTAAGCATATTTCAAGAAAGAGTTGTGCCTATGTTGGCTGAAGCTGGAGTTCAGTTTAATCTGATAATCACCCAAAAAGCTGGCCATGCTTATGAAATGATGAAGAAACTAGATTTGACCAAGTGGTATGGTATTTTGATAGTATCCGGAGATGGACTTATTTATGAAGTTATCAATGGTTTACAGCATCATAGTGACCATGAAAAAGCATTGAAAATGCCCATTGGCTGTCTTCCTGGTGGTACAGGCAATGCCCTATGTGCAGCTATTTGTCATTATGCAGGAGAATCGGTCCTCGACAGTATTGTCACAAATGCAACCTATGTTCTTTTGAAGCACCAGATTTTACCTCTTGATTTTGTGGCAGTGGAAATGCAAAATGGAAGAAAGCTATGGTCATTTCTCTCTGTGACATGGGGGCTCATGGCAGATGTTGATATAGAAAGTGAAAAATACCGATTTATGGGACCTGCAAGGTTAACGCTGGGGACAATTATTCGAACAGTTAATTTAAGAAAGTACAGGGGTAGATTGTCATTTATGCCAGTGGAGCCCTATCATGGACCATTGGCAAAAAACAAGTTTCGACGGTCTGAGAGTCAGTATCCCACGAGTACAAGCATGGATGATGACAGGTATGTTACCTTGAAGAAAGCAACATCGCTGGTTGATCAGCCATACCAGGAAAATGGTGGCACTATCAGTACAGAGAATGGAGTAGGATTCGGACTGGATAATTCCCAAAATTCATTTGAAGGTGGTAGTCTAGATGGAGGTGAAACGATAAATATGCCACCCCTTACTGAACCTGTGCCCTCTGATTGGGTTACACTCGAGAGGGAGTTTGTGACTGTTGGCATTGTATACTTATCACATCTAGCAACCGACTTCATAGTCCGTGGAGACAGAAATTTGACTGAAGGTACAATGGACCTCGTCATCATGAATCATACTATTTCAAGATCTAAGATAATGAAGACTTTAATAGAATTGGCCGATGGCAGTGTACAAGAGAGTGCTGATGTTGAACGTGTTCGTATAACTGCTTTTAGACTAGAGCCTCTGGGTGAGAAAGGGATTATTGCAGTAGATGGCGAGAGAGTGGAGTATGGAGCCATTCAGGGGAAGATTGTTCATGGAAAGGGTAGAGTTATGGCTAAAGAAAAGTAAGCAAAGGTCAGACGGTCAAGCTGAAGTTCTGTCTCTAATGTGTAGTCATTTAAATGACACATTCTGTGTGCCAGACTTCTGTATGGAGATATGTGAATTTTATTACTTATTGAAATAACATTGTTTTGAATTTTAATAAGTCTGTATAATCATAGTGTTATGAATACTGACTTTTGTGACACAATATTATAGGTTATTTTGATTTGTGTACTTCTGATGAGATTTACATAATTTGTAACTCAGCTATCAGGCCATCAGTATTGAAATTTCATAGTGCCTTCAGTATATTTTTGGCCTGTTGTGCTCAGTTTTCTGCTGCTTAACCATGTCAGTTTCTGTGATGCTCTGTAAAGATAGAGGCTGTCATTGTTTTGAGTTTTATGACTGTTAGTATATTTAAGTATTTAGACAAATGCTTTTAAAAGTGCTTTTGATAGTACCACTATCATGGTAGTTAATCCTTGCTCAAAGTGTAGGTTTCAGTATCAAACTATAATGTGGGCAATGTTGTCAACTTGGGCAAACCTACAATTTTTCTGTAGATCCACATTTCATTATAAAGATATCTAATGGACTCCATACTCCGATATTGGGTTTAATGTTACTGCTGGGAATTATTATGGTTAGTTTTGGGTAGTGCATGATAAAACATGTATATATTTTATAACCATTCTTTTTAAATACCATTCCATGAAGCTAAGAATACTACAGGAACATTATGTTACATTTTTGAACAGTTTGCAATTTTTACCCCACAGCCCTTAAGGGCTGTCGGGGTATTGTTTTCACCCATGGTGTCCGGATGGGCGGGTGGTGGGAAAAATTTTGTCTGGGCTGTATCTCAGAAACCGTAAGGTGTAGGAAGTTGATACTTGGTAGGGACATTGGTTAGGAGGTGTAGGTGTGCAATGTCATGGTCTGACCTTGATTTGACCTTTGACCTTGCCGTAGTGACCTTTGTTTGAAAATCTTGTCCGGGCTATATCTCGGAAACCGTAAGGTGTAGGAAGTTGATATTTGGTAGGGATATTGGTTAGGGTGTGTAGGTGTGCAATGTCACGGTCGGACCTTGTTTTGAACATTGACCTTGCCGTAGTGACCTTGACCTATAAAATCTTGTCCGGGCTATATCTCGGAAACTGGAAGGTGTAGGAAGTTGATACTTGGTAGGGACATTGGTTAGGGGGTGTAGGTGTGCAACGTCATGGCGTGACCTTGATTTGACCTTTGACCTTGCCGTAGTGACCTTGACCTATAAAATCATGTCCGGGCTATATCTCGGAAACCATAAGGTGTAGGAAGTTGATACGTGGTAGGGATATTGGTTAAGGGGTGTAGGTGTGCAACGTCATGGTCTGACCTTCATTTGACCTTTGACCTTGCTCTATAAAATCTTGTCCGGGCTATATCTCGGAAACTGTAAGGCGTAGGAAGTTGGTACTTGGTAGGGACATTGGTTAGGGGGTGTAGGTGTGCAGCGTCATGACGTGATCTGGATTTGCCCTTTGACCTTGCCATAATAACCTTGACCTATAAAATCTTGTTCGGGGTATATCTCGAAAACCGTAAGGTGTAGGAAGTTAATACTGAGTAGGGACATTGGCTAGGGTGTGTAGATGTAAAATATCATGGTGTGACCTTGATTTGACCTTTGACCTTGCCGTAGTGACCTTGACCTATAATGCCTTGTCTGGGCTATATTTTGGAAACCATAAGATGTAGGAAGTTGATATTTGGTAGGGACATTGGTCAAGGGTTATAGGTGTGCAACGTCATGGTGTGACCTGGATTTGACCTTTGATCTTGCATATCTGATGCTATTTTATGTCTCTACGAGGATATCTGATATTGTTTATCTCTCTTATATCTCTCGTATCTTTTTACTTGAATCTTGGTTGTTGCACCTTTGGGTGTCTTTTGGTGTAGATTAAGTACTGTTAAAGTCATATTAGAAGTCATTAACTGTTTTACTTTTGCAACTTCCCATTGTAACAGATGGTATTGCATGAAGTGAGCCACAGGTTTTGCCCCAATTCCACATAAAAGCATGTATTGCTACATCCGTATGTATGGGTAATATTCAAAACATCCAAACAATAATTCGACCATACAAATGAAAATCAAAATGGGAGAAGTCTTAAAGCTTCATAATTTTTAGTTTACTGAATTGTCTTGTTTTAATACTAATTCTTTACATGCAATTTCTTTCTCTTAGATGTTATTTTCTCTACTTAAACATTTTTTGGACACTGACACTGCTCTGAAAGTATCCCAATCTCTGTACTGTTTCACTACTTCTATATCTCATTGTTTTAAAAATATTTTCCCAGGCTGTTGGGTGCGGGCATCTCTGATGCTATTTTTGTAGTTTTGTAAGTGTTGAGATATGTGAAAAGTTCCATAAATCTGGTCAAAAGTTATATTTATATCTTGCAAAATCAAAAACATAATAACTACCTCATAAGCATGAGTCATTTGGTACAATGCAGGTTACTTTGAATAATGTACATACATTGACATAAATTAGGTTATAATTGTACATAAAAATCTAACTACAGAAAATGCAACTACAATCAATGTTCTACAAATATAAATTATATTGGGGTTATTGACTGAAGCTTATGCAGTTCATTTGTTCTATCAGAATATGCTACCACAATAAAATTGTGTTTGGATATTGTAAGCTTTGTGAAATAGGAGGGGCAGTGTAAAACAATAAATAATAAACATTTGGGAGAGTTGAAAACTTGAAATTAGTTCATAATGTCAAATATACACACTAAATCACAGTTGGATAAGAGATTCTACACATATACAAAGGTTAAAATGATTAACTTAATCTGGTTGCCCAATAGCTACTTACATTAGCCTTAATTTAACAATTAAGTAACCCCTTAGCTGTTTCTAATATACTGTATCTTTGAAGAAAATATCAGACACGCATGCGTCGTGCATGTGAAAATTGCAAACATTGTAGATGCCTGGGTGCTATAAAAGGACAAAATTCATGAAAATTATCACATAATTTGAAATAAACATAAGTGTAAATATACAGATAAAGGTGTAATTTGTACCTTTTTAATTATGTCTTTACTTGAAATGTTAAAAATTCTAATGATTACATGAAGTACAGTTAAGTCCCACATGGTGTGCTATATGTAAGAAAAATTAGTTATCCAGTCAAACAAATTGGTGTCAGATAGTGATTTGGCTGGCTTATATTTGATTTCTACAGTTGTTTCAACCTTTGTATATAACTATATATACCATCACAGTTAATGGTTTCAGAGATACGAACAGCACATTATATTGTTAAACATGTTAAAGTGTTAAATATCTGAAAAAATTCAGAAAATTTTTTAAATATGAAGTAATTGAATGTGAATGTCAATTTTATCCAGGTTATAAGTGGAAATATGCAAAATTTTAACAATGATTAATTCACCCCTACACCTCTTAGAAATACCAGACGCAGCAGTCCTAAACTTAAGTTCCTTCACATTCCCACCTTTGACTGCAGAGTTGACAAATTCCTTCAGTCATTACGCACCAGCTCTCTGGAACTCTTTTTCCTTTCTAAATAAGAAATAGCCCGTCTGTCACATCCTTCAGGAAACATCTGGAAACTCACCTGTTTATAACTCTAGTTTCCCCACATAGTATCTGCCCTTCTGGTCACACCCAGAACTCTGGATTACCAACCTTGACCAGCCCTCGATTATCCTAATGACAAATATTTGTGTTATCTTAGAGTTCTCCATTGTGGGGAATGTATGGTGCCTACAAAGCAGTATATTGGATTAGATGCTATGAAAACATAGTTCACTAATTTATAGTCATTGGTACACTGTTATATCCCTAAGTTAAAGTATTGTTTTGACAGTACAGGGGTAGGTTATACAGATATTATTGTATATTCTTTGTAATATTCCACCTATATCCAATTCACTGTGTGCACAATGTAATGCTTAATGTCAGAATACTGTTTTTATTCAGTTTCTGATTTCTATTGATTGTGTATTTGAAGTCCTGAATAATTTGAAGGTCACAGTATAGTCTTGCCATTTCAATGAATAGTTATTGCATTAAGCTGAGAGTCCTTTTATACGCAATGGCAGATACGTATGCGTATCCGTGTACATATGCGTATACGTAAAAAAATCCCGCCCACTATTTTAAGTTTATAAGACTCCATCTATCCGTGTATGTACATCCAGATGCGTATGTGTGAAAAAATATACGGACGCAATCACTTTCTGAGTGATTTTTTACGCATACGGACCATATACGCATGCACTTGTCATTGAACTTGCAGGGATTTCCCAATATTTTATTAAAGTTTTGTCACCTTTGAATGATGAAAGAAAGTAAAAACTTTTGATAAAAAAATATATATACCAGCCTTCACAAACCAACGAGAGGCACAGCTGGACATATAAATTTCCTCGTAAAAGTTCCTCACAAACTTTTTCTGCAAATAGACACTGACTATTGCTAAGGTAGCAATAATTTCTGACTGTTTCATAGTCTATATCTGAAATACCATTTCACTTTCTGTGTACTTTGGTGTGTGAATGTGTGAGAATTTAAGGTTACAGTACATATATTTAGTAAATCCAGTAGCATGCATACGCCATGAGTTTACACAAAATGTTTAGCCTCATGGGAGGCTTTAAACACAAACCTGAAATATTTTCTATCTTGTTTTCATAAATTGAGACAGGGTTTGATGCAATGCTTGATCATACTTTTGATAAAATATTATCACATTTACTGATAGGTAATATTATGAAACTTGTTCAAATATTATATCTTTGAAAAATATTTTATAAGTCTTTAGAAGGATAACTGAAAGCTGGGAGTATGTGTGGAGATGTTTCTGGCTTTTTTTATCATCCCTCGACACTGTTTTTTTTCTTCTGTTTAATGGTAAACTGAAAATGTGTATTTTTGAATCCTTCAACAGATAAATGTAGGCTTTTTAGTCTTTGTGCTATTTATAATTTACCATTTGTTATCGGAAGAACATATGATGTTCAGTTACAGTTAATTTTACTTCCTCATTTTTAGTAGGGAAAAGTTTTTTACGTGTGTAAATATACGTGTTAATTGAGCCACATAAAACGCATACGGATAATGGATGGTTTATACATATACGCTTACGCATACGCCATTGTGCATTAAAGGACTCGCAGCTTTATAATCTATATTTATATGCATACATTGGGGTTATATATATTTTTTAGAAATTTAAGCCTGTTTTTTATCACACTACAGTTGTATGATGATCATTTATGTTAGAGTTTTATATCGTCATTCAGTTTTTGCTTAAAAAGGTAAATATATAATTAACTCTCTTGCAACATTTTATCCTTGTGTAATCAATCTACTGGGGAATTTACGTGCTGGGCATTGGGGACTTTGTAAATGACAAGCTATGGTGTAATGAGTAGTCGTGTGTGGATCAGCATAAGATGTTAATATGTCAGTTATATTTCCACTGACAAGCCATATTTGGTCAGTCAAATTATGTTCTAGTATTAGCTTCTGTCTCGCAGTCAAATTTGTAGTTATCCTTTTGTTTTGCACTAATAAATTTTGGGACTAAGAGTCTAGTAAGAGATAAACTTCTGCCTATGGCAATATTCTACTTTTTGCAGTTTTACTTGTAACCATGTCTACTGTATTATAACATTCTATGTACACTTATTACAGGTATTAACTCATGGAATATGCAAAGCAATGTATATTTTTTTTCAGGATAGATTCAGTATTGTCAACAAGATTGCTAAAAGTAATAGAATGATTGTTTTAATTTATGTGAAAAAACTGTTGTTTCAAACAACATTAATCTATTCTCAAAATATTATAAAAGAAATGATGTGTTGTGTCTTCAAATGAAAGCAAGTATTTAGAGATACAATGAACTTCTAGTCCATCACTTTTTGTGCCCTGTAAAGGTTTGGTATTTGTATTTTGATTGTTCTATTTTTATTTTTCTGTACTATGAATGTTTTGAGCATGTTCCTCTTGTATAAGCTTATTACTTTTTATAGCTCTTGTGTGGGTAGTATTGTGACAAAAAGTAACTGTTACATATTCTGGTATTCAATTTCTTGTGTTTAATTGTTTGTCAGTTTTAAGTTGACTGTACTGTGAGGTTCAGACATTCCCATTTCAGACATTTCCACATGACAGAATTCTTCTTATTAAAGAATGGGCAGTACAGAGTGTGGCAGCAGTATATGAAGTTAGTAGTTTTTACCCCACAGGCTTTGAGGGCTTTGCGTGTATTGTTTTCACCCATGGCGTCCAGATCAGTGTTCGGGCAGTCAAGGCGGGTGCCAGAAAAAACTTGTCTGGGATCTATCTCAGAAACTATGATTTATAAGATGTTGATACTTGGTAGATACATTGGTGGGGGTGGGGGGTGGGGGGTGGGGGTGGGGGGGTGGGGGGGTGGGGGTGAAGGTGTGTAACATCTTGGTGGGACCTTGATTTCACCTTTGTCCTGACAGGAGTAACCTTGACCTTTAAAATCTTGTTTCGGGCTATATCTCGGAAACCATAAGGTGTAGTAAGTGGATCCGTGGTAGGAACATTGGGACATTGGTTGGGGGTGTAGGTGTGCAACGTCATCTTAATTTGCTATTTGACCTTGCTGTAGTGACTTTGATGATTAAATCTTGTCTGGGCTATATCTTGGAAAATGTAAAGTGTAAAATGTAAAGTGTAAAAGGTTGATACATGGTACTGACATTGGTTAGGGTGTAGATATGCAACATCATGGTGTGACCTTGATTTGACCTTTGACTTTGCTGTAGTAGCATTGAATTTAAAACTTTGTCTGGGCTACACTTTGGAAAACATAGGGTGTACAAGGTTGATGCTTAATACTGACATTGGTTAATTGTTGTAGGTGTGCAGTGTCATGATATGGCCTTGATTTGACCTTTTTTACCACAAAAATTCTTGTGTATGGAAGGGATTTAATAATTAGTATGGTATTTAATGTTAAAATGATCTCATCAAATCACACATCTGGATCTCTGTTCACAAAGATTCTATGAGCAAGATTCTTTTGTTAATGTTAAAAGAATTATTTGTTAGGTGTTTATTATAAAATTCATTCGACTATAGAACTGTGTAATATTTTATGCAGAGTATCATTCAAAGGTCTGTAAATTCATTGCAAATATGTGATTTAAATAAATTTTTAAGTCTAATAATGCATTTTTAAATAAATTAGAATCTTGGTAAAATAAGTTTTGTGAAAGGTTAAAAAACATAGAATAAGCCTTTGAACTGCCAAAAATTCTGAGAAATAAAGAAATGTTTATTTACAAACCAAGAAATTTCCAAAGAATCTGTGTGAATTGGGCCTGCTCTGCATTAAGAATGTGATTCTTTATATACAACTACAGAGAAGTTAGAAGTAGAGAAGTCCATAGGATCAGGGTCAAATGTTACAGTGTCATTGATGATTTTCGATACCAATGGTAGTTTTATATTACAGCAGTGAAGGCTATAGAATCAATGTCAAATCTTTTGGTGCCAATAATCATTTTGTGGGGTAGATGTATATTGCAAAATTCCAAATGTTTTCATATACATGATCTAGAAAAATCAATAAAATATATATCTAGATCTGCCATTTTATTTTGTTTCAAACACATTGAACAATATTAATAAACACTTGGATGGATAATGATATAAAGTTATATGCCATGTAATCTTACAACATCTGCCCTATATTGAAGTATACTTTATGTTTACAAACTATAACACAAAATATTTCATACATTTTTGTAGTGGTTATATATTCTCAAAACATGGAAATAAATTACTTTGACAAATCATTCATAAAGTTAATGTAATTGGTAACATGAATTAATGACCTCATTTATATACTATTTCTGAAGTTAATATTTAAGTTATGCCTTTCCTTTATGTTTATATTACCGATTTATTCAAGATTAATAGTGATAATATATCTTGAGAATTGATCTTCTACTTTTATCAGATTTAATTGTAATTCAAGAAGCTTATTTATCATAAGTGTTCAGAACTGTAGTCATCAGCCTTTTGTCCCAGTGGTAGTTAGGGGATACAACCAACACTTGAACTCTAGTTATAACATTGACGCATACCACAACAGTTGATAAGCCATCTTGGTCTTCAACTGTATTAGTGTGTGCACATGTAGGCGGCTCCTAACACCTGACACCTAATTTGTGATTTATGGTGCATATTTTGTGCTTACCTGTACATAAAATCACATTGCATCAAATAAGAAAATGTAACCTAAAGATTCAAGTTTTTTTTTTTTTTTAACGAGATTTATATTTTCTTTATTCACTCTTTTTTCCCATTGCACATATGACATCCGGGGGGCGAGAGTGGACAACCTCCCATTGATTCAAGTTGATATGTGTATATAACAACAACACTGACATTTTTTCTTGTTGTTACTTTAATTTAATCACCAAATAAAAGAAGTTTATTCCTCCACCATTAATTAATTCCTTCCTTCTTTTCTACAGACAGTAAATGGCATTGCACTTGGTAAACACAAGTCCACCCCTGTGTCTTCTTTGGTATGACCTGGCTATGTCATTGAACTTACAATTAGTCACCTTGTTTATTTTCAGTTATGCCTTAGAGTCTATCAATTGATGGAGATTAAGTGTTATACAAGTCCACATTAGATTAGGTCCAGAGAACTCTGGCAACCTGACAGTTATTGTCTTGATATATTCCCTCCCATTGAGACTCGGTTCAAACTAAGAATTTCGTATTTTGTTATAATTAGTTAAATACATACAACTAGTAAACATGGCATATTTGATCAGCGATTTTACATTTCATCTGGCTTTTCAGTCCTTGAGCAAAAAAAAATCGCAGGCATCTGCATTTGTACATAACTAATAGTCTGACATATGTAAACTGAACCATGTAACCCCCCCTACAAACATAAATGAAAATGTGGGAAAAAATCAAACGACAGATATGTGATGTATTTTAACAAAGTAAGTGTATCATAATCCAATGAAGTGTATTATAACTATAACACACCAAAAAATTTCTACTGCAATGTACTTTTCAGCTGATGCAGATAATATGTTGGACATATTGCAGCTGCATATTGTATTCATCATAATAGCTACTAATGTCTGATTAATTATGACTACTAAAATATGTATTTCGTAAATGTTCAAAACATTTACCGGGCAACAAAAAATAACTACATCAGACAAAGGACTGATACAGAACTCCTTGGGTATGAAACTCATTAAGGTTCAGGTTTTATGTTCATTTTTGGCTACAAGTTTTACTTCTGCCTAGGAGGTAATGTTTTTGGGTGCTTTCATTTTTTTTTGCCTGTTTGTGTTTGCACCAAAAACTGTCTGTTTCCTCCAAAACTAATGGAACAGATCTTAATGAAATTTGTTATGTGGGTAGAGTCTGACCAAAGGAAGAAGTGCTTAAATTTTGGGAAAGATCATGATCATATTCTGCATTAAAAATCCTGAATTTTCAGCAGTCCCATTTTCAATGAGTTTGGGATTGTGGTTAAGATTACTTGAAAAATGAAAAAAAAAATCAGTATTTTGGTAATATTACAATAAGGGAATACTTGACTTCCTTCATGCAGTTTTGTGCTATAGGAGGTTTCTAGATATATTTCAAATACTTCAAAATTGATACCAGGCCCATATTCACTAACATTCACATTCTTAGAAAAAGATATTTCTTTGAATATTGGGATTTTATTAAGAAAAACATAATTAGAATTAGAAAAGTTCCTAAGAATTTTTTAAAAATTTAAATAAAAGCATTTTTGCAAATACATGATTTTACGTACAAATAATCCATGTACTTTTTTGCTGAACAACAACTAAAAGTATTAATAATACACAGCTATTGCATCCAATTTTTCGTTGTGACCATGTAAATTCACATGAATCTTAATTTTTTTTTTATCAGAAATTTTTCTTATAAGTTTTTTTTAGTTAGAAAATAATGGTTTAGACAGCCTTAGTATACCCTGCACTTAAACCATATTTTTCTGAAATTAATTAGAAAATGATGGTTTAGTAGAAGATTCTAATCATAAGAATGTTCCTGGATGTAGGCCCTTGTCTATTGGTATTTTAAAGTAATTATCAATCTTGGCATGTTTATGACAGTGTGGAGGACTAATTGCTGTATTAATTAAGTTAATTATTGAAGTATATGCTATTTTCTGGCAGTCCTCATGTCCTCTCCATTTCAAACAAAATGGGATCAGTGAATTTAATATAAAACAAACTTTAATGTTTATAATTGGTGAGGACCTGATCATGTTTTACAATTTCTGATTTGTGAATTACGATTTGGATGTGCCGTAGAATCCGCAAAGTTGGAGATTATGCACATGGTTACCTAATACCTTGATATCTTGATACCTATAATTAATCGTTACGGTTACTGTTAAAGCCACAATTAAAGCAACTTGCACAGTTTTTATGTCAGCTGACTTGTCAGTCAGCTGACATTATGGCATCACTCTGCGGCCTCTGCATCTGCGTGAACATCTTCTCCTCCAAACGTACAAGGCCCAGAGACATGCTGTTACTTTTAAAAGATACCTTATCTATCGAGGATGATAAATCGTAAAATTCATGTAGATCTGTCTGTTCGTCTGTTCCCCAGAGCTGTTAAAAGCGAGGTACCCCCACCCAAAGTGTGAAAATTTCAACACTTTATCACTATTTTCTCATTAACTATTGAAGGGATTTCTCTCTTATCTTGCATATATGTACTAGGCCCCAGGTACATTCCTTTGTGTGAGTATAAGAACTGGATCTTTCTGAATTATTTTTTAATGAATTTTCAAAATAATTTTTAATGCATTAAAATTCAAGAAATCATGCACTAAATCACTTATAACTTGAAAAGTATTGCATTTAGAGCATTTTGTTAAAATATGTTATTCAGCTACTTTTTTCATAGCTACAACATGGGGAGTAATTTAGGTGTCTATCCTAATAGCTAGGTGAGTAATAGCTACTTTCTGACCTTTCAGTACATTCCATAATGAGTAAAATCACTTGTAACTTGAAAACTATTGCACATAGAGAATTTTGTATGAATATGTTATTCAGCTACTTTTGGGTCAGCTATAACATAGTAAAATTGCAGACCTGTAGCTCATGGCATAGCTGAATAATAGCTACTTTTAGGTTATCACTGTTGAGTAAATCACTTATAACTTGAACACTTTTACGAACAATGGCTACTTTGAGATTCTCACTGTTGAGTAAATCGGTTGTAACTTGAAAACTATTGCATTTAGAGAATTTTGTGTAAATTTGTTATTCAGCTACTTTTGGGTCAGCTATAACATAGTAAAGTTGCAGACCTGTAGCTCATAGCACAGCTGAGCAATAGCTACTTTGAGGTTCTCACTGTTGAGTAAGTCAGTTGTAACTTGAAAACTATTGCATTTACAGTAATTTCTTTAAATATGTTATTCACCTACTTTTCAATTCTCTATAACATAGTGAAATTAGAGACCCTTAGGTCATTGCATAGCTGTGTAATAGCTACTTTGAGGTTATCACTGTTGAGTAAATCAGTTGTAACTTGAAAACTATTGCATTTAGAGTATTTTGTATGAATATGTTATTAAGCTACTTTTGGGTCAGCTATAATATAGTGAAATTTCAGACCCTGTGACATCATTGCATAGCTGAGCTTGAATAGCTACTTTGAGGTTATCACTGTTGAATAAATCAGTTGTAACGTGAAAACTATTTGAGTATTTTGTTAAAATATGTTTTTCACCTACTTTAGGTCAGCTATAACATAGTGAAATTGCAGACCTGTAGCTCATGGCACAGCTGAGCAATAGCTACTTTGAGGTTCTCACTGTTGAGCAAATCAGTGGTAACTTGAAAACTTTTGGATTTACAGTAATTTCTTTAAATATGTTATTCACATACTTTTCAATCCTCTATAACATAGTGAAATTGGAGACCTGTAGGTCATTGCATAGCTGAGTAATAGCTACTTTGAGGTTATCACTGTTGAGTAAATCAGTTGTAACTTAAAAAGTATTGTCTGCACAGTATTTTCTTTAAATATGTTATTCACCTAATTTTGAGTCAGTTATAACATAGTTAAATTGCAGACCTGTAGCATTGCATAGATAACCAATAGCTATTTTAGGTCCTCACTGTTGAGTAAATCAGTTGTATCTTGAAAACTATTGCATTTACAGTATTTTCTTTAAATATGTTATTCACCTACTTTTCAGTTAGCTATAACATAGTGAAATTGCACCTGTACCTCATTATATAGTTGAGTAATAGCTACTTTGCGGTTATTACTGTTGAGTAAATCAGTTGTATCTTGAAAACTATTGCATGTAGAGTATTTTGTATAATATGTTATTCAGCTACTTTTGGGTCAGCTATAATTAGTGAAATTGCAGACCTGTAACATCATTGCATCGCTGAGCAATAGCTACTTTGAGGTTATCACTGTTGAGTAAATCAGTTGTAACGTGAATACTATTTTTGGAGTATTTTCTTTATATATGTTATTCACCTACATTAGGTCAGCTATAACATAGTGAAATTGTGTACCTGTAGCTCATGGCATAGCTGAGCAATAACTACTTTGAGGATCTCACTGTTGATTAAATCAGTTGTAACTTTAAAACAATTGCATTTACAGTAATAGCTACTTTGAGATTATCACTGTTGAGTAAATTTCTTATACCTTGAAAGCTATTGCGTTTAGAGAATTTTGTTTTTCATCTACTTTTGGGTTAGCTATAATATAGTAAAACTGCAGGTCTGTAGGTAATTGCATAACTGAGTAATAGCTACTTTAAGGTTCTCACTGTTGAGTAAATCAGTTGTAACTTGGAAACTATTGCATTTACAGTATTTTGTTTTAATATGTTTTCTATCTACTTTTTACACCTTAATAGTTAACTTGCTACTTCACTTCTGAATACCATTTGCAGGGCACAACTTTTGTGTCCTTTCCTTTTTCACTTCTAATCTGAAACTCAAAACACACAGTCAGCTGACACAGAGCCCGTTCATGGGCACTGATTGCTTGTTATTTTGAACCAGTCAAGAATGACTTGTTGAACAATGTTAAGTACTTTCTGTAGATTGCAAGCTGAAATTGCTCTTCACTATATCCGATGGCTGTGTAACAATGTGGGGAAATTATCAGCATGATTTCATCAATAACCAACAAATAATCTACTAATTGTGAATAAATGGTTGACAACTATAAATAAAACATAACAAATTTTATAAACTGAAGCAACTGTTTCTTGACACCATCACCATTAGGTAATACCAAAAAAAAAACAAGAAAAAATCCCTCCCAGTTTTACCAATTGTAGACTGCTGATCAAAAATAGTGCACATAAAATGTAATCACACACATGTAAGATATGCACTCTAAAAGCACTAAAAAGATTGTTATAAAATACAATTGCATTCATACAAGCAAATAGAAACAAAAATGCAATTAGGCTCTAAAGTATTATTAGAAAAAAAATATTACTCATTGATGAATAAAGAAATCACTAAACAAAAAGATTAAGTCACTTTTGTGGTATTTTTATTAAATTAGTTTTGAATAATTGTGGAAAAAAGAATTACATTTAACCCTCAAATAAAAATTTAGGTTGGCTCTGGCTTTAGCGTATCCCTTAAAAATAACCAGCCCTTGTGAAAATATAAAAATAACACTATAATTTCTAATCTAATGGTGGTCATTGATTCCATATAACTTATTACTTATGCTAATGCAATGGAGATATATATTTGCATTTCTGTTATAACAAGGCTGAAAGGGGTTTTAGTCTACTAGCGCCAGCCACAAACCCATCAGAGACAGCAGTAGTGCACTGAAGCACCTATCCGAGTACTAACCTAGCCCATTGCCGTTTTAACTTCAGTGAAGAGACAGATGTTCCTCACACTGTGCCACAATTCATGAAAGTCCGGAGACAAAATAAAAAACAAAAAAGTGATTCTTAGAAGCGTAAGCCTCGCTAGAGCTCAAGATATAAGCATACACAATTGTATATATACTTGCAACATTTGGGTTTATGAAGGGAAAAATTGCAAGTTCCATTCCAATACACAGAAGCGTGATGTTTTGCAGATCATAAGTTGTGTACACTGAAACCAACAATGTGTCAGTTTATGTCTTAGTTTTGTTGAAAAAGACAAACCATATACTCCCCGTATGCCCAGTCGCAGGTCTGGTGATTTCTGTTTTTGTTGAAAGAAAGCCTTATCTTTAGAGGGTTCATTGTTTGCTGTGGCACTAATGATTGTCTGAGGTCTGTATATGTCTGGCATCAAAGCCGTCATCTTTCTTGTCTTCTCTGATTTGTTGACTGTACTCTGCCATAGCCAGAGTCATGATACTGGCTGTATTAAGACGTGCAGTGGATGCATACAAATCCCAGGTTGTTGGTATAGTCACACTGGCACTGAGGGATAAAATATATACATGTATATAGTGCACATTCTAAAGGAAATGTTAATAATGCACTTCCATTGAAAAGACCATGCCTTCTTTATTGGAAAGACCATGCCTTCCTCCAGTTGTTGCTGAAATTTTATGAAGTTGCACAAACAATATTCATAGTGGAAATCAGTCTTTTTCTTTCTTTGGCGACTCAATTTATTGCCACAAGCCACATATAAGCAAATTTAATATACTTAGCTGGTGACGTTTGTATAACAGCAATAAAAACGTAGTATAGGCATCATGACACAACAATTAGTTCTTTTGCAATGATGCAAAAACTCTTCAAATAATTTCCAGGCCTGAATCCACTTTAGCATTTTTTTAATTCCCAGATCTGGATCCATTTGATCATTCCCAGATCTAAATCCACTTCATAATTCTCCAAATTTAGAACCACATCATAATTCCCCAGATTTAGATCCAATTTATAACTGCCAAATTGAGATCCACTTTAAAATTCCGAGATCTGGATACACTTTCTAATTCCCAGATCTTGATTCACATTTTAATTGATGATATACTATCATTTGTCCTTTGATGCTTCTCCTTACCCACATGTGATCCTAGTTTATTGCCTTGAGGTAAATCATAAAATGTTCCTGATGCTACAGGAAGCCACAACAAAACAGTTGATTGCATTTAAAGGATTTCTATTTCTTACCCTTTACTTTTTATCTTTCATCTTTTAAGTATGATTGTTGTTATTAAAACTTTTCTGTTTAAAGATTTTACAAAGATTGCAGTCCACATTATCACAATTTGGAGGAGTACAATGCTAGAGTCTTACAAACATCAGCAAGTCACAGCTCACATTCATGCTGAACTTAGTAACACAAATGCTTCTTTTTTCTGCATGATGAACACTGTGAATGCTTTTCAGTGATAAACTCCCAACTTAATATGCTAATAACAACTTTTTGGTTTTGTATTTGAAGTTTTGTTGACAAAAATTTTCAATTTTTTTTTTGTAAATTAAGTATTAATACTTAATGGAAAAAGTTATATTTATTTGACACTGACATTATTTTGGACATTTTTATTCATAAAACAAGATAGATTTTCAATAGAAATGTTAATTTAACCAAAATTTATTTTAATCCAACTTGTACAACAGTGTTGTACAAGTTGGGTTTATATAATAGTAAAGTTCTGTACAAGTTGCAACTTGTACAGAACTTTACAAGTTGCAACTTGTACAGCCAATCTTTTACAGCTGCAACTTGTACAAACTGCTTGTACAAGTTGCAAGTTGCACAGGCACTTTGTATGAGTTGCAGCTTGTACAAAATCTCAACTTGTACATAACATATATATAGTCAAGTATTTCTGTGAATAATTTAATAAAACACAACATGACTTTTGACATGTGTAAATTGTGTACATTAAAAATACCTTAATCTTCATTGTAGAATTAATTGTGATGATACCAGAAGTGGATGAAATAAAAAATTTCTGCACCTTTTCCCTATAAAGCTTGAGCCATATGGCTTAAACCCACAACCTCAGAAATGACCAGCTAGTGTACACACGATGAGCAATTGATCAAAATTTTGAGAGAATTAGTTATTTTGTGAAAATGCCAACTTGTTTTTGAACTTGGAACATTTTTAACATCAGTCAACTGACGTTACTTCAAATCATACAGAACATCTATACCTGAGAATTCTGAATTCTGAACATAATTGACATACCTGTTTTTCTTCTTTTTTATGATGCATATTATCAAAATGATGACAGCAACAAGTAAAATGGGCATAATCACAGCCAGAACAATGTTCAGAGTTTTGTTTTCTTTGCACTCTAAGAACACAGAAAGCATTGGAAATATATGCAATCACAAATTAATAGCACAGTTTTGTGGTAACATAAACAGTCCATACAAAAACATCTTGATTTTTATCTTTGTGTGTACCCAGCCATTTCTTATGAGTACCATTAACTTTCTCATCATCATGAGACAATCTCATCAACACTAGATGATCGCCTCAACATAAGGTGAGATGTACTCACTACTTATGTTCTGTTCACTTCTTATTATGTTATGCTCACTACTTATCTAATAATCACTTATTATGTGGTGTGCATGAACAAATTTGGTGATCACAATCAGATCTCACACTCAGAACATCATCTCCTGTGCACAACTTATATTCTAATGTTCACAACCCAGTAAATTAAAAGAGAACATGTGTATGTATTAATGTCCCAACGGGCTCCAAATTAACAATAGTTTTCCTTGCATGAAACATTGACATGGACAATTCCATGCACAATATCTTCAAACTAAGTCCTGGTTGAGAGAAAATTCTGTTTTGCCTCTGTGTTAAATGGCTCTGTATGTTTTTATGTATTATAAATGATTCTGTTTTTCTTTCAAAAGAGAAGAGGTAATTGAAGATTCTCAATAGTACCACTAACTTATCAGAAGACCAAGTCAATTTTAAAGTCAAGGTCCTGCTACAACTGATTCTATCAAAAGGATAGGAACACTACCTACATGATTGGACCAGAAAAGAAAAATAGATAAAAATTTGATCATGCCACTGAAAATATCATTCTTCTGGCGTGAACCTGACTGCTACAATTCATAAAGATCAGTGCTAACACAAAGCCTTGACCAAACTGGTTCAGTAATCAGGGACACTCCTACAACTAATATTCTTTTTGGGACAAGATCACTTGACTCTATTTGGAGTGTATAAGACATGTTTTAGCAGCCCAAAAGTGTATCATAACACAAGAAAGATTGGTGGTAGCACCCTAAAGATTAGTTGTAACTGCCTTATTTCTAAAAAAGTTGGTACATCTTACTCGGGAGAGAAATGCTCACATATAATGTTTTATATATATATTTTTCACAAGCATCTATGATAGCTGCAGTACGCTTCTGACCATCATGAGTAAACAGATAAGATGGTTACAATCATATGGTTTGAAACATCATTATGGGGCAATCCAGAGGAAGATTCACTTGGATATGTTTTTCAACGAAAAGAAATACTGCAAGAACTTCCTGGTGTTAATGAAGAACTAAATGGATCTTCTTATCACTACCCTATATATTATTATTTATATTATTGTTTATTATCTACATATACCATATACCAATATAATACCTTTTAAAAATATTTGGGTAGAAATATTGCTGGTATATGACTCATAGGTAAACAACTAGCTGTAAACAATTCAGTTTCTGAGAGAAATAGTTTTCTGTTGAAAATACATCTTGTGGGGTTATGTACTAAAAGAACAACAAACCTTCAACTACAGACCATCCATGAGGATCTTCATGATGATGACATGCATGGCATGAGTCAACAGGACTGGTGTCTTTAGTTTTATAGCAAACACTATCAATTGAACAGAAGTTCTCCTGTAAAAAAGCAAACACAGCATATAAATTGTGTAAAGTAGAAAACCTTCAAGTATAATTCAATTGAATTTTCTTTCAAGTAAAAAAAATGTTGGGTTCCTAAGAGGCTTTTCCATTGCAATTTACCTTGTCACTGGAGATTCCTTGCTAAATATGGTGTGGCAATGCAATTTTGACCTATTAAGATCTCCCAAAATAGTTACATTTTTTGAGAGATATGGTTCCAAATCCAGACATTCTAGTTTTAAGTTACACAACTGACAGCTCATTTTTGTGTAACAATCAACTTTGAAAACAATGCGAAATATACTTTATTGATATTGGTAAATATTATTTGTATGGAATTAATTATGCATCATTATATATATTTAAAAATTAACAAAATATATTTGTTTTAAAGAATATGATTGCTCGCAAGAGCTGTGACTCATTGTACACCTTTGTATCACTTTATATGGATTATACACAAACAAAAAAAATTATGCAGCATAAAGTTTTGGTTCTCTTTCTATCTGCTATGGTCTTTTGTGAAAGAATTGTGGCTTTTCTGACCATTTGAAAAATGAGGATTGGCCAAGAAATTTGAATTAGACATGGGTGTCAAAAATGATTTTGTTTTGCACCATATCATGGATATATTGTGAATAATACACAAATAATAGTTTCCTTTTATGGTGTAGTTCTATAATAAAACATTGAGCTATCTTCATGGTAGACTTAATATGTTTTTAATAAATCCTCTATGTAGCTTTACAAAATGAACAGCATTCTCAGAGAAGGGTTGAACCACAATGTTTTAACAGTTCACCTGTGAGAAAGTTATTTTATCTACTTTATTAGTTAAGTATATGAATGCTGTCAAGAACACCATAGGATTCTGGTCAAAATACAACTGGTACAAAGAAAATGGCATATTTTTTACAAATATAATGTGCTCTAGAATAATACTCCTATTTTTCCATGGACAAGAAACTACAAGACAACAAAAATCGGAATACTCAACTTGGTCTTAGATTTATCTTATGACAGTTTGGTCTTTTTTGTTTTAAAATAAACAAAACTAATTGGAATTTATTTTTACCTATGAGGGAAAAGATATTAATAATGTTTACAGTTTAAATCCCCGAAATTAAAGGTTTAATGGAACCCCAGAATCACTCTGTCAAGTGTAATAATATAGTAAACATTCAAATATATATATAGCAAGTGCCTCATTATTCAAAGATCACACAAGAAATTTCATACACTTTCTACCCAGAACAAAATGTTTTTGTTGTCTCTTTGTTTTAAAGACTCACAAAATATATATATTTATTAGATTTAAGGTTTATCTAACTTTCTTAACAGAAATGCAAAATAGACACAAAGTCACAATACACTTACCAGTACTTCACAGCCCCTCTGGTCACACTTCAGACAAGATCCATCATACACCAGCATTTCTTGATGTTGGCCATAGTTTTCTCCATTTCTACTCACACTGACTTTATACACAATCTGATTGGTCTCTTCATCATAAGGAAGATCACAATGTACTTGTCCAAAATTCTCAAACTGTGCAGTCTGAGTTCTTACCTCTTTGCTATCTCTGACCTGAAATGAAAAAAACCCAAACTAATCCACTATGATAATAATGTGTAAATATTAAAGAGTTTTGTAGACATTGTAGGTAGTAATATTTGGTGTCAGTGGAAAGCTTTTTATCCCAAACTATTGAATTTGACCAAAATTTGAACAATATTTTTCCATGGCAAATTAAACCAAATCAATGACATTACTGAATTTTGACTTACCCAAAAGGTTGCATTACCTGTTACATGCTAAATATTTAATAGATATATGCCATTTCAACTCCAACATATTACTGCTTTTTAAAATATTTGTACAGGAGAAGTCATCTTAAAAAAAGGGAGATAAAACCTTTTCATTTATGATTTCATATTTGCCATAGTTGGGACATGGGTAACAGCTAGTTATTTAGATATCATCCTTATGCCCAGAATCAAACTGGGTTGTTTGCATATTTTCAAAAACTAAGGTCAAATGAATGCATGGATGAAGTACTTACAAGATGTCTTCTTATCTTTAATTACAATTACAGCAGTATAGCCCACGGTTTTATTTACATCTTTGTTAGGATGACATCCTAAAATAATGACTGACTGAAGGTGATATAGTCAGGTAATCTGAAGTTCATGAACAATTTACACTCAACATTTGCAAATGGGACACTGATTATAGTACAGTTACAGGGTTAGGTAAATTTTACAAACAGTCTAAGATTCCTGACGAAGCAGTTCAGATTTGGCTCCTTGAATGATTTATAAACATTCTTATGTTAGGAATCTTCTGAGAGAGTGTGCATTTTCTTTCGAAAAAATCTTGTAAGTAACACAAAAGAGTATTTTTAGTTTTCCACCAAAGTTGGTTTTATGCTCATCAATAAACCTAAATACTAAAATAATCTGTTTTGTATAGACAATTTATTCAATTTATTTTCATATATTATCTTCAGGTGCTACTCAATACCTTGGAGATTTTTCCATTCCCTAGGTTGTTAACCTATTGATTTTCTCATGTCCAAACATAGGCCTGATACAGAAAATATTGGTAAAACTTATAAATACTCTCCATGGTATTATACACTGATTTTTAGCTCAAATAAGTTCAAAAGTAGGCATAAATGTACAGTATTAACCTCTACTTTGCAGCTCAGTGTCTCTGTGTAGAACAGATTTTCCACCATCACCAACACACTGGTACACTCCATCTTGGAAGTATCACAAAGTCCATTGTTGGCAAGAGCCAGGGCATTAGGCAGAGATGTAGAATCCACAGAACAGTCCTTACCAATATAACCTACATAAATTGTATTGTATTGTATTTATACTCAGCTCAATATCTCCATGTAATACAGGACTCAAATTGTTATATAACCAATCTGACTGCACAAGTACAGCCCTAGCTCTCAAGTTATTGACACTCCCGTAGCTGAAAGGCAGAGGGTCAAGGATGACCATTTATCAACGTTCTTGAGGTTCTTTAGCCTGCTACTCAGGATAAGACCCAATGACAGAGGACCACCATTTTAAATGGTCATCCTAGCCACTATGTACCTGGGCTTGAACCCACATCCTCTGTGTTCCAAGATGAGTGTGTTACCCACTAGGCCACAGTAGCTGATAAACAAACAACCTTTTTGTGGAATGGTGATGTGTCATCTTAATTTCAATTTTTGCCTTGCAAATTTATTTATTGATCAAAAACATTATGACATTATATCTTAATGCAGATAATTTTTTTACCAAAAATAAACCCTTACAAAAACTGTAAGGAATAATGGCAATTTTCCAGGAGATGAGTCCAACAATTGCTATAATAATGTATCGGTATTAGTCATAGATTTATGTAAATAAATATGAAATATATATAAGATATTTTGTTATATATATTTAAGTACATTTCTTGTATAACAAATGAAAGCAAAAGTATTATCATAAAAAGTTGTGTGTAGATACATAACTGGTCATAGACACTTATGTTTCTGAGACTGACTGTTTTTGATTGAAAGAATATCTTATGAATGGGTTTGTGATTGTTAGACACTTTAATATCTTGTAAATACAGGTTGTATTATTGATATTTAATAATCACAGTGAATTGGAAAAGTAACTATTACTTTGAAATTCATTATGGTATTTTAGGTAACTAGAGAAAAAAAATAGTGTCTTGGTGCTCATGAAGAACTTCTTGGGATCTTCTTAAGACTAACATATATATGTATTTATATTATTGTTGTACATTAAAACATATGTACCAAATATAATACACTTCAACTTCTGAGAGAAATAGTTTTCTTTTAAAATGATACCTTATGAGGTTATTTGCTGAAAGTACAACAAACCTTCAACTACAGACCATCCTTGAGAATCTTGATGATGATCACATACATGGCAGGAGTCATTAGGACTGGCTTCACCAGTGCCATAGCAAACACCACCAATTGAACAAAAGTTTTCCTGTAAATAAGAAAATACAGAATGTTAATTGTATCCAGTCAAAAACCTTTGAGAAGAACTCAAGTTAATTCTCTTTAATGACAGGGTAAACATTCGGTTCCAAAGTGCATTTGCATTGCAATTTGCTTTGTCACTAGGAATTATTCAGTATGATGGTGCAATATTATAATGATTATTGAAGCATTTTAGTTTCAATGAAGTTTTAGTTTCAATTTAACCTTCATGGGATACCCAATATATGTTTAATAAACCTTATGTACTTTAACAAAAGGAACAGACTTATATCGAGAAAATAACTGAATATATGTTGTATTTGTTTGGTTACTATCAGAAAAAGGTTGAACTATGATATACATGGTGTATTTTGAAGTAAATACTACTGACTTCTGGTCCAAATTGCAATCTGTACATGGAAACGAGAAAGGTTTTTGCAAATATTGTGCCTCAGAATAATGGTCATATTTTCCCTTTGACATTAAAAAGACAATAAAATGTATCATATATTCAAATTGTTATCAGAATACTAACTTGCCATGAGATATTTTTATGATAATTTGATCCACAGGATATAAAGCAGAGAATAAAGTCAGAGAACTAATGCTGAATGGTGATACCCAGAACCACTCATTCCTCAGTCGAATCTGATGTAAACATTCCAGTGTATTAATAACAAGTTCCTCATAATTAATACAATCATCACTCAAGCCTTACCACTATGAGTAAAATGATTTATAGAGGATTTAAATAAAATCATTTTATTGACAAACAAATGATATGCAACACCTCAACAGACAGTTAACTGTGTTTCTTTAGTTTTGCAGATACCACCTGAAGAACAAGTTTAACAGTTTTTTAAGTGAGAAAAAATCATCCCTCTCAAAATGTACCTGAAATAACAGAATATAACTTTAATTGCATTCGAGGTTAACTTTTAGCACAAATAGAAGTGGAAAATAAAGATTCAAGTTACACTTACAAGAACTTCACAAAGAATCAGGTCACACCTCAAACAGGATCCATCATATACCAGTATCTCTTGATGTTGGCCATAGATTTCTCCGTTTCGACTTATGCTGACTTTGTACACAATGTGATTGATCTCTTTGTCACTGGGAAGATTACAACGTGCTCGTCCAAAACCCTCAAACTGTGCACTCTGAATTGTCATCTCTTCACCAGCTCTAACCTGTCATTATGATAAAACATGAAAAGCCATAAGACTTCAGTTCAGCATATTTATGGTACAGTGGACAGTTAATTAAATATCATCCATATATCCAGAATCAAACTGAGGTGCTTACATATCTTCAAAAGCTGATGTCCAATTCATACATGGATGAGGTTTTTACCAGATGTCACACTTTGACTACAAGCATAGAAGTAACAGCCAAGATTTCATTTGCTCCTTGTGCAAGATGATATCCTACAAATAATGCTTGGCTGAAGGTGATACAGTGAGGTTATTTCTGTTTCATGACTCATATTGCACTTAACATTTACAGATGGGACACTAGGGCTAAAGAATTTTCCCAAAGCATGTAAGGTTCTTGAGGAAGCAGTACCTCATGTATCGACTCTGAAGTCACTCAAAACATTTTTATGGTATGAATTTTCTGCGAAAGTATTCCCAGTATTTTATGAACAATAGGTTATAGCTTATTAACAACTTAAATACTAAAATATTCTGTTTTAAATACAGATACCAATATTTCTCCAAACCTTAATCCCTTGAGCATATAGTATGATATCTGACTACTGATACTAACATTCTTTTAGTCAGTATGATTATTTTATCTACCAAATACTATATTTATCAAACCTAAGATTGTTTAAGATTTCAAATATACGGAACTTCTAGAAAAGATTTAAAGTTATTTCTGTCAAAAAGAAGATTTTAGAAAACTTTTGATTAAAGTAGGATGTATATACAAGAAATTTACATCTGACATAAGACTTATCAGTTAAACTACATTAATCTCATTACAAGGTGTTAGCCATTACTGGTAAATAAAAACCATAAAACATGATATAATTTTCTATATTTATGTCACAATGTTTAATTTGTAATTCTGACTGGTTCTAATTGGCAAATATCTAGAAGTTTTTCCAAACTAGGCCAAGGACCTAAGCTGGCATGTGATTTTCAGCACTGACCTCACAAATGAAGAGTTAGGTGCTCAGAAAAGTGCATTTAAAGTCCAAAACTTTTTACACCCATCTCTTATTCCATTTCCAAATAAATCAATTAAGAATATCGCTATAGTATTATACTCCCAGTACAACATTTAAATTATGTTAAATGGTAAAACGTTTATAAAACATTTTGAAATCCTATTTAAACCCTTTCTTTTAGGTTGTTATACATTTACATTGCAATGTTTAAAAACCAATTGATAAACATTCTCTATACAAAGTTTTTGCCAAAAACATTCATTAAATGTTTATAAAATAACTCAAGAAATGAGGTTTGACTGAAAAGGTGTTTAAGCACTTATGAAATAGCTCAAGAAATGAAGATTATGCTGGGAATGTTTTTCAAACATTTATCACAATATTTGCAATAAACAGTAAACATTAAATGTTTAAACAAGATTTGTTGACAATGTTTCACTGAAAATGTTTTACAACATTTAATAGCAACGGGTTTTCATACCCATTTTAAAAAATATTTTGTGATGTTTTCTATCAATTGTTTTAATAACACTTTAAAACATTTAAAAATGTTTTCTATCAAATGTTTTGACAATACAAGCATATTTTTGTATCCATATTTTCGGAATGCTTGTTAAATGTTTACCTTCAAACAATTGTAAACAAAGGTGGCAACCAGCAACAATAGGGAATTTTTGAGGAATTTGTCAAAAATTACCCTACATGCAATGCCTAAAAGTAAGAATTGAATGGGACACAGTTTTTGAACCACTATGTTACAATTTTAGACATAAACTAATATTGTCATAGGTAACCTACCTAAAAACATGGTGAATTTGAGCTCTGACCACAGTTAAGGTTAATATTACTAAGAAAACCCGGATTTATATTTTTGAAAACATTGCAATGTTCATTTGTAACATTTTTTCTAACATTTGTAATTGAATGTTTAATAAATGATATTAATAAAATGTTTTGATAACCTTCCATTGCAAATGGATTTTGTACCCATCAGTTTTTAACCTTTACCAAATGTTTCCCTCCAAATGTTTGCAAATCTTAAACTTTTTACTGGGCAGTGCCCTCTTGTTCAAATCAATGCAAAGGTAAAAAAATAAAAAGCAAAAGTGAAAGCAACCTCAACTTTGCAGTTTAGTGTTTCTGTGTAGAATATATTTTCCACCATCACCAACACACTAGTACACTCCACTTTGGAAGTGTCACAAAGTCCATTGTTGGAAAGAGCTAGGGCATTAGGCAGAGATGTAGAATTCACAGAACAGTCTTCACCAATGTAACCTAAATAAACATACATCCCTTTTGTAGAATGGTAATGTGATATCCAAAATTCAGTTTGTGCCATGTTGGTTCATTGACTGACCATAAATATTAACTTCAACATGATTTCAAGTTTATTGTTGGGTGCATATAGTGCATATATAACCACACTAAATTGGAACAGTGAATATTACTTCCTTTGAGTGTTTTATTTACCAGAATCATTGGAAAAAATATAATTTCTGATCTTTTTGAGTTTTTATTAAATTTTGACTGTTTTTATTAAATTCTGACTGTTTATTTAAACTGGTGTACACTGGAGCAAACTGAAATGACATTGGACACCATAAGATATAGAAGTTGTAAAATGTTCAAAGATAGGGAAACTTTCAAAACAGTGTAATGTACAGGTGCCAGTAAAAAAAACTTTTACAAAAGGGGATGTGCATGTAAGAACAACTTATAAAACAAGACAGTTTAACAGATTACAACATTAATTTGTAAAGTAAATGTTATGAAACTGTAAAATTTATTTGTTGATCTATTTATTAAATAGAGGATATCTGTCAATGGAGAAAGCACAATTAGGAAAAAAGAAACAAAATAATCTGTTGCATCAATCCATAAATGGAGAAATATGTCTCAAATGTTGCAGTAGAAAACATTCTTGCAGAGCTAAGGTCAATATATAATCTGGCCCAGTATCAACTTTCTTAAACATATGGTTCAAAAATATAGCTTGGACAAGATTTTACAGTTTCAGGTGACTTTGGTTAGACCGAATTAATGTCATACTATAACATTTTACACCTACAATCAACAACAATAACCCTGCCAAGTATCAACTTCCTACATATTGTGGTTTTCAAGATAGAACTTGGACAAGATTATAAAAATTACAGCACTTTCTGAGATCTACGGAAGAGTATTAGGGCCCAGTACAAAAATTTTTTTTTAATATCTCAAAAAAATTGAGATAACTATCTCAAAATTGACTTTGTATCTCAAAAATTGACATAATATCTAAAAAAAAAAATGAGATAATTATCTAAAAAATTGAGATAGTATCTCAAAAATTGACTTAATATCTCAAAATTTGAGATACTATCTCACTAAATTGAAAAAAAAAGTTTTTACTTGGCCCTAATACTCTTCCATAGAGATCAGTTACTTAGAGCAGTCAATGTAAATAATGTGTAAAAGTTGGGATTTTGTATGAATTATACCTTGTAGAGCTGGTCATGAGATTTATTACAACTATATGATAAACTTATAAAGACACCTGCTCTTTAAATTATATGGAATTATACTCTATATTAACCAAAAGTATATAACATTACAATGCTTAATTGTGTATTTTTATAATACAATGTTTTTTTACTTAATTTAATATCTTTTATAAAAACTCTCTTTAAAAGACAGTGCAAAATGTTTAAAGTATGGAACAATGGAGGGTATTGTTGTACAAGTTGCAACTTGTAGAAGCAGAGATTTTGCTCGAAAGTTGTAACTTTTACAGATTTTCAATATGACTTCGGACAAAATCCCAAGTTGCATGCCCTATACTCATCTCTGTTCAGTGAGAGTACCTTCTTCACAAGTGCACACTGAGTTGCCACATTGTCCATGTCCTGAACACTGGTTTGGACAAACTTCATACAGGATCAACTGTAGCCTCTCCACTGCCAGGTGCCTGTTCTCTGTAGCATTGTCTGACAACTCAGATGACTGGAAGATATTCATTCTACAAGCCTCCTGTATTTCACCCAGTTTATCTTCAGCCCAACTTGCAAAAGTGGAAGAAATCTATGTTGATGAGAAATTAAAAATCACAGAGAAACATTTAAGTAAAATTCCCTTTTATGCAAGTAAGGTCAATGGATTTTCTTTCTATAGAGCCCCTTTTAGGACATTGTAATTTCTATATGATCTAATCTACTACTTTGCAGGTGCAATATCTTCCCTTAAATGGGGAACTCAGTGTGCCAAGTTAACAAATATATTTATAATAAGGATAGTACTTTAACATTAATATCAAGTTATGATCACAAGAAGATTTCATGAGCATGACTTATTCTGTGTTGATCACTCAGTTTCACAAAGGGTCTTACACTTAGTGTTTGACTAAGTCAGGGACTTAAGTATGAACCCAAGGTTTTAGATAAGTCTGGGATCCACGTCGATTTTGACTTGAAATAAAGGGTCACATGGCATAGAAAATCATTGTAGTTATTTGATAATGTTGGATAAGCTAGGTCACAATTTGTGGAATCCATTAAGTCAAGCACTTAGCTAAAACAAAATAGGCAGATTTAAGTCCCTAATTTATCCCAAGTCTGGGCCAAGTCTAAGATCCTTTGTGAAACTGAGACTGGATGATGTAGTGAGAACCATGTGTTTTCTCATAGGCATGACTTACTTATCATGCAGTGATCACTGAATGTCCTCATAGGGGCCTGTACCTTTCTCATGTAAATTTACTGCTTTTTAATTGAAATTCTTGGTCAAAGTATTCTTACGATCCCTTTACAGTCAACTTAATTGCGATTCATTAAACTTGAAAGAAATTTTTCTTTCTATGTATGGTATCCTTCTTTCTATAACATGTTGTAGGTGATAATGTCTGAAGTTAATATGATTTACATAAAAAATGCATTTAAAATTAACAAATCAATGTAGATTTTGATATCTTCTTTGGTATTACTAGAAATTTTCATAAATTTGCTCTAAACTTAATAAAAATTTTGAGAACTACCTGCACATCAGACATACACTTGGCTATAATGTCTTCCACATTATTAGTATAGTTAGCACAGGCCAAATATACAGGAGATTCTAAGATCCCTTTGTTACAATATTCTCTGGCCTCATCCTCTGTAATCCCAGTTGAAGTTGGCCAGTTAATATCCAAATTATTTTTAGAGTCAATGGCTTGATCAAAACTAGAAGGATCATAGTTGTAATTGACCAAGATGCCACCATAATCTTGCTCTGTTTCTCTTCTTCTACGTTTTCCTGCTTGGAAAACATTATTGCCTATCATTCCAGTTGGCACAGCCACAGTGTCTTTGTCAATCACTTTGTATGTTTTGGAGTCTGTGGTTTTACCACAAGGGACTATTTCATCTAAAGCACGCTGGGCACAGTCACAGTATTGATTGGCCAATGGCGTCTTGGTCTCTACTGGATAAGGAGGTCTCTCAAACAGTGACTCTTTAGCAGGTATTCTGTAATATAGAACTTTTAATTCACCACAACATCTACTGAACAAAAAGTTAACATCAATATCACAGCTGTCCTGTTTTTTCTGTTCCTGTTCCCTACTACACTTTTACACTAAAGTACTTCTTTTGTATTACACACCTTTTATCATCCAAACAAATCTCATATTCTAAACATCCCAGTAACCATGCCAGTAATAATAATAATAATTCAAAGGTGACCTCTCCCACCCCTAAAATAATAAAATATTATTGATTTGGCATCAATAAAGTTCTGAAGATACTTTTGTCCTACACTTACCTCCAAGACTGTACAAAGTCATTTAGTTGAGCTTTATCATTTCGATGTGCAACTCTCTGTGAGTTTTGAAGTTTCAAGTCATTGTGTAAATTGTTATCATATGTTCCACACAGTCCCTCGGTCTTATTAAAATCCTGGCTAGGTACATGCAGAGTGACTGACATACCCCAGGAATTCACATTAATGTTTGCAAAAGCACCTCCAGGTGTTTGGATCTAACATATAACAAAAATAAAGAATATTTTTACAAAACAGTCTTACAAGTATCAGAGTCCTATTAAACAAGTTAATGTCAAATGACAACAATATAATATTTTAAATAATCATTTAACAACAAGAACAATTGCAATAATTTCTATTCACAAGTTCTTACTTTTTTGAGGAACCAATTTCATGGGGAAATTATTCAATGGGACACTGTGGTCCAATATGGGCTCAGCCTTTTTGTGAATCCCCAATAAAACAAAAGTCTTAGGTGAAAGACTACAAACAAAGATCTTAGACTTAAACACATAATAGACTTTAGTCCTTGCTATTTTATTATTGCTATATGTAAATGTTTACTTTGCTTATTCCGATTCCGACTTACCGAGCAACCACATGACCATAATTCATTAGTCCATTAACAGGCATTGGTAGAAAACATATAGTATAAGGAATGAACATAATTCATAGAGGATGTATGCCTAAAAAAGGTACGCCTTTATCCAGTTTCTGAAGGCTGATAATGTGGGAGATAGTCTTATGTTTTATAAAGGTGATCCAACAAGATAGTTATCAAAATTGAATCTTGGATTTTTGGACCTGGAAATTAGACATATGTTCGTAGCATCAGATCTATGTGCAGTATTCAAAATGAGACTTAAACTATTTTTTAGTCTTGAATCTAAAACCTTATAAATAATGTGTATCTGATTTAAAGTTGACACAGTACTTCACAGGAGCCAGTGAGTAATGTGAGGACCAGTGGGATATATGACCATCCCCTGAGGCCAGTCTGACTACATTTTATTACCTCTGTCACCAACTTACAGTATATTCCCTTCCTGATCTAACAGTTTTCAACTGCATCCCATCACTCAACCTCTCACCACTGGGTGTGGGTCCGTGTCCTTTTTCTAGGTTTTTGTGGTTGCATTTGTCCAGTAGAATAACCTCATTGCCTTCTTGTACAGCCAGACCACAAACACAAGCTACTCTAGGAGCTATACTGCATGCTTCATGACGTACATGTACCTAGGAGTCATGTGAATAAGAAATATGTGAAATTCAGCAGAAATACTAGAATAGAAGTAAGAAATGAGATAATTGGCTTTCTCATAAACTTAAGTTTTATCAAATGTGATTTATGTTACAGCTTAAGACCATATCTTTAATCTATCATACAATTTTTTCAATTCTTTGTTTATGCTCCTGTTTTATTTTTGCCGTTTTTAACCTTTCTTAGGACCTCAATGATTTATACTGGGGCAGATTTATACTGTTTCGAATAGTCTCTTTGAAAAGGAGCTACAAGTGAAAAAGTAAGTCTTCAAACTGAAAAGAAATATCTCCAAACTGAAAATGTATGTCTTATGATTTGCTCACAATGTTGTGACTCATATAAAGGAATAAGCCATAGGCACAGTATCTTTCCCATTGGGGGAACTAAACCAACAGATTGGACAAAAGTCTTATTCAAGAAACATTCAAGGTCAATAATCCAGGGTTGTGGGTGTGAACGATGAAAAAAAACCCAGGGGAAATCATATAGGTTGGGGACCCACTGCACCAAACATTTGACCTAAATGATGAAATTGCTACCTGCATGGAGTGACCACGTGCTTGCAATCATGGAACCAATCAATGTTCACATTCCTATTGCCAACAGATCCAAGAAGAACTGGAGAGTTGGGGACCTTACCTATCACATCCTATTGCCAACAGGTCTCTTTTTAAGTCTTATCATATTTAAACTATCTAGGTCAAAGTTATTGGATTCCATATTTATTCTAGAAAGTCGGTATTGATTCCAAATGAAGAAGATTGTTCTCAGTCTTACCATGAAAGTCAGGAGGCACTTGCATTTTCCCGAACTTTTTTTGGCAAATTTTGGCATTTCTTACCCCATTACCCAAGACTTTATAAAGACTTTATAATTAAAATGTCTGTCCCAGCAAAACCTGAACATGGAACCACCTCTTGAGGGAGTTAGTTCTATATCTAAATACCATTTTACGGCCACCCTCCCACTCTTCAAAATCCAAGTGAATTTAGCTATTATAATAATAAAGTGATACAAAACCTGATCAGAAGTTTTCAATGGAACACATTTTATATCATTGCTAGTCTCAGGCCAAGTCTAACTCTAAGCGAAGTGCAAGACCAAGCTTAGACTGATTTATTAAATAACTGGATTGTTTCTGTGTCATGTGACCATTTATATCTACTTAAAATGTCCTACTGGTGATATATATCCTTTAAAGCATTTTATCTCAGGAAAACTTTCAAAGACTACTTTAGGGAGGTGTTCTATATAAAATTTACTACATTGTCAGGAATTTTAAATTTTGAAATGGAGAGCCATATCTAAGTCTTTGCTCACAAAAGTCTATTCCCATATGGACTTAACTTTAAGCCCAAAACTTAGCCAAAGCTTGGACTTCACTGCTTTGTGCCATAAATGTGCCTAAGCCTGAGACAAAAATCTTAACTTAAAGTCTTAATCTGGACAAAGTCCATTTATGAAACTGGCCCCTGGCTTGTATGTATTCTGCATGTGTGTGATAATCAGTAGGGCCAAGGATCACGTGCAGACTGAGGTATTGTAAATTTACCCCAACATACAAATCACAAAAACATAAATGTAGAATGTGGTTACTAGAATACAATGAATATTCTCAACAAAATGTAAAATATCATGACCAGAATAAGATGAATATTGATGACATAATGTAAAATATGATTATCAGAATACAATGAATATTCTCAACAATACACAAGGGGATATTTCATTACATAGATTATTTTTGGCAACTGGTTTGGTCAACATGCATTATTTTGGCTATATCTACCTGGAAGTCATCAATTAAAGAAGCCCACTGTTACATGTGGAAGTCATTTAATGTGTGAAATTCTACTTAAAAATATAATTTTGAACTAAACTTTACCTCAAATAATCTGGAACTGGAGCTTTTGACCATAACAAACTGTCCTGTGGCATAGACACCTACGTACCTGATAATAAAAATATTTGGTGTTGTTTTAAACAAGTTATGTACAAACGGGTGATGCATTTTTGGTTTTACATTGACACAAAATACTTTCAAATTTCAAAATTAATATCTGTTACCTCCAGATATAAATTGCAAGTTTGTATTGGTAAATACAATTTATTTTTGGTGACAAGTATGTTACCACAACACCATCTAGCTCGCTCTTGAACAATTTGAACATCTTTGTATGATTGATTTATTTAATGTTGTGCCTTGACCTTGTTTAAGTTATATGGGGACTGGGCCAAATTATCATCTGAGTCATTATTTTTCTACCCATACCTGACTTAGAATTCAGTAACCCATCCAAATACTAACCAAGTAAAGCACCAGTTAACTTCAGTGATTAGATGGGAACTGGTCAAATTACATCACATGCACAAATGAGTCCGTAGATTTATGTCAATTATTTGAATCAAGCTTCATGCAAGGGCTAAAATAACTAATTTAAAACAACAAGCAGGTAACCATCACTATTAACACTGTGATGAAGGAGTGAATCAGCAGTCATTTACATGATGTCAAAGTTTGGAGAGAAACTCACATATTGTCGAAAGTAGTCATGTGAGGATCTCCAGTGGAGTAACAATTTGCACCACTTCCTGATGAATAACTGTCATATCTGTACACCTAAAGTAGAAGAACAGCATCAAATCTGTACACTTAAAGGGTGCTGTAAATATTGTTTTTATAAAGTTGTGTATATATTTTCAATGTAAAATGTATTAATTAATAAAATATATAAATATATATTTTCTTGAATTTTGGTGTCAAATGCTAATGATTCAAATATAGGATTTCTTATTTTTTTCTCAATAAAATTGTATTGATTTTAAATTTATTTAATTCAATGCTAAGGAGTAATTTGTCAATCTGTAATTTCATGTTAATTTTGCATATTTTACATTCCTTTAATTGGATGTTGAAATTGTTATGTGACCTTATAGCATACAGTTATACTTCTTTGGTGTTGAAATGGCTCAGATGCCAGACCTAAATGGTCCAGAACGAAAACAGCAAACATCTTGCAAGTAAAGGTGCATAAAGCTCTTTAAAACCAAATGAATATATCACCCAATCAAGTAAAATTACCATTCCTCAAAATTAGCTGCAAATAGAACTACTTCTGAGGCCTTAGCATTAATAAACGCTGTATAAGTGAAAACTACTCTTTATGAACTTGATGCATGCACACTTTACCTCTTGATCTATTTTTATTATCACCATAAAAACAATGACTTAAAGGTAACATTAAATGATACATTACTCTATAAGCAATTAGTTCCTTGTGCTTATAAAACTATAAAAATTATATTAAACAGCATCCAATGTTGGGATGTGCACCAGTTGGAATGACCTCTAAAGGAGCTAAACCAGTTGAATCTTAATAAACAGAATTCCTTTTCAAGTAGAAGGCTTCACATCAACTTAACTGTCTCTTCCTTGGTGGATGGTGTTTTTGCAATCATATAAAAGTATATATCAAACCATCAGTGGGACTTTCCCAATAAATTTACTAATTTGGAAATCATGGTTTGGCAGAAATGTTTTGCAGGTACCTTGAAACAGGGTACAATTGTGTTGTTGTTATACACAAAGAACTTTGATTAGTCACGTTGGTTTCTCCATATCAACCAGTACAGTTTTGTTACCATTGCATTACCAATTCTTTGTAGTTCATTAATGGATCACTGAAGCCAATAACATTGCCAGTATCGTATTGGCCAATGATTTAATTTACCGAAACCATTGCTAATCTCATCGTACCTTATTAGTCATTCCTAATAGTTCAGTGATTTAAGCAATATCTAAAGGTATTTCAAAGTTTATTCTTTGAAGTTTGGAAAGTGGTTGCAAAACCACCAATTTCCGTAATATGACCGGGTATTTTTTATTTCTTTGTTGCTAACTAATGGTTCATTAAATCTATAACATTTTCAATTTTCACTGCAGATTCCAATCAGTATTATCAAATTGGTCCAACTTTGTGGAAGACAAAATCATTTTAAAAAACCCGTCTTGTGTGATAACAAGTGTGATAGTTTTTTGCATTATGTGCATGGATAGACAAACACACTTGATAACAATACACTTGCCCCTTCCCTTCAGGGGGAGTTGATGATAAAATAAACCTACTGTGAGTGGTGGTGGGGAGTAATCATTCCACATGTACGTGTACATATTTCCCTCTTCATCCTGTTTATCCAGGTAATGGACACTGTCAAACCTGATAACCTCCATACTTTGTGGGTCATTAGTGAGGCTCACTACAGGGTACACATATAGAGGGTGTTCATCACTATAAGCCATTCCCTCTGAAGGCTTCCAGTCTGAATCATCCAATCTGTACTCACAGGTGAATTTTTCTTCATGCTCTCGGCCAGGTTGAAAGACCACCACATTGTCTGGAAAATTATAAAAAGACAACATTTAAATTGGGCATTTTGCACTGAAAACCAGAGACAGACATTTTTAATAGATAAGAGTCTACACTGTCTGGAGTTCTGTTATTTGAATAATCAGTCTCAAAAATCAATGTGAAAACTTCTATTTTATGTGTTTATAGAGCTTATCTCTGTATAGTGACACACTCTGAGGTGTGACACCCAAAACGGTCATTATTCAAGAGCCACTGTCTAAATAAGAAACTGTGGTAGGAAGGCCTTGGCAAACCAATATGATTTCAGCTCATTTTTGAAGGAGGCCACAGAGGAATAAGTATGAACATAATCATGCAGTTTTTTTCCAGACTGTAGTGGCATCAAAGACAAAGGGTGACCAAAATGCTTGCTATATTTTTGTTTAGATGGAAAAAATAGAGTAACCTCCACAGACTTTCTGTCAGGTCCATCATATTTTTACATTTACTGTGAAGAGGGAAGAAAGAACTGAAATAGCTATTATAACCACTATGGAGAAAGTTATAAAGCAGTATGGCATCTTGAACACAGAGGCAACCAGTGTATGCTTATGAAAATTAGGGTGTCCTAAGTATACTTAATATAATTGTTGATAATCCTTGCATGAGGGTTCTGAACATATTGGAGTTTATGTTGGTTTAACCTAGAAGGACCTTTGAATAGGGAATTACAGTAGTTACATTTTAAGAACAAGACATCGTCCAAACAAATTATTTTGCTTCCACCAAAGGGTTTTATCGTAGTGAGATAGTAATGAGACAAAAAGTGTGTATGACATATACAGTGTTGAAAGCAACGTGAAAACGCAAGTGGAATATATCTGACAAAAGTCAAAATTCAAGAAAGTTATAAAAGATGTTGCACAAAGCTATGCATAATGTTTCTGATACTTCCAACTCAGAAATCAGATAAAGCCATTGCCTTTGGGTCCAAATTCCAAAGGGACAAGCTGAACGCATGTTTTCCTTTTGACATTTTCGGCAGTCTGCTCCAGCTGTCTGAGTCTGTCAAGAATCTTGGAATCTGCTGTCTCCTTCTCTAAGCATGTACAAAATGTAAGCAAGTAGTAAGAACTCATGAGGTTCTTTGCCTGTGGGCAATGCATTTGCTAGTAGTTGTTTGAACTATTGTAATTCGCTTTGTAGGAGTCTTCCAGAATTCATTGTATGCAAGTTGAAAGAGGGCTGTTCAGTCTCTGCAATGTGATGCAATTTAATGGGGATTCAGCTATCCTGTGTCTTTTTTTAAGATCCAGCACACCATGGGGTAAAAGCAGTTATGATTACAGAAAGATTGCTTTAGGATTAATTTAAGAAGGACTTATGATTGCGAAGATTTACTCACGATTTGAAAGATTCACTTGCAATTCTTAGGAAGATTGGTGTCTTATCCATACGAATGTGTTGCAATTGACTTACAGACCATCTGATTGTAAAAGGTCAACTTATGATTGCAAAAGATTGACTACCGATAGGTTGCACTTCATTCTAAACGTAGCTTTGTGGGTAACATAAGTAGGGGTCTACACACCCCTCTAAAATGGACTTTACCTGTATGCAAATTGGAGGAAAGTTAGTACCTATATGGACCAATGTTTTGAATGTTAAGGATGGACACGTTAACTTGTAAATTTTGGGGGGTTTTGTTGGGGTTAGGCCCTGTGGCCCAATGGTTTGAATGTTAAAGATGGGTGGGAATTTTAACCCTGGACTTGTATATATATATTTTGTTTTTGTGGGCACTTAGGCCATGTGGCCCAACAGTTTATATGTTAAATGTGGGAGTTTTTTTAATCCTGGATACTATTGCTTGCATATTTCTATTTTGTTGTGTGGGGAGTTAGGCCCTGTAACCCAACAGTTTGAATGTTAATGGTGGGAGTAGTTTGGGGACAAAATTAGATTACTTGGGGATTTTTTTGTCATGTGTGTTGGTGAGTGGCATGTGCGATTTCACCATTTTTTACAGTAGCTTATTAATTGTTTTGGAAGATTTGACAGCCCTCAAAAGGGCCTTAAAATTACAGCTTAAAGCTGTGGGGACACTGAGTGTCTAGTAGTTGTCTTCAGTGTCATTGCATTGGCTGGTGCTCGGTTGAGGTGTTTTAGGCAGGAGAGGCTGAAGTGTCTGTTGAGCTTTCTGTAAGGCTCTCCAACTGAGGCTGGGTTCAATGATCTGTATAATGATCCAAATTACGTGTTTGCTGAGGCAACTGACAGTGGATCTAGGCATGGTGACAGCCACAGAGAGCTGCAGAAAGTTGCAGGTCTGGTTATGTCTGGAGATGACATTCTCCTATTTGAGATAGTTGCCTGGGTTGATTCTTTTGGCTGACTATTTTGCTTTGAGACTGGGTGTGAGGTTAGTTGTGGGGTTGTCTGTTGCACATTTTTAAACTATAGCTTGTTGCAGAGTTTGGAGTACAGGCTGCTGCTGCACTGGGGTGAATGGAGTGATGTATCTGCTGCACTACTGGCAGTTGTTGCATGTAATGCTGTTGATATACATGGTGCTGCTGGATGGGGATTTGTGGCACTGTTGTTTACTGGAATGTGTGCTGTGGTAGCTGCTGGGGTTGTGGGGAATGAGGTCGGTTGCAGTAATGCCTGTTGTTGTGCCTGCTCACTATAAATGTCGTACATGAGTGCCATCACCCTGGTGGGAAATTTATTAAGGTTCTGCTCAGTGAAATGCTTACTGGCTGTGTACAGAAACTGCATAAAGACAAATCTCTAATCCTTGGGTGGTAACTGGTGTCCAGATACCACCGTATCTAGTCTGTCTACATGTCCAATTTCTTGTTCCTCTCTTGTGACTCATGGTGGAATTTGTATTTACTCATATGGATGGGGGTGAAGCATGAGTGCCTGTTTGGGGGTCTACTCCTCCTTTGCTTCCTGGCCTGGGAGTGAGGGTGGGAAAAATGTTTCTGTGCTGCTGCCTGTTGGTGGACCCAAGTGGTCTGCCTGGGCTTGCTTCTGCCATGTGCATTTCTTCTTTATCATCTGCTGGTAATCTTGATACTATTGTCTCTGGTTGTGATTTGAATGCGCCCTTGGACATGTAATGACTACTATATGGCTGTCCAAGAAGGTGAAATTGCTCTTGACCCATTTCTGGCACGCTGTGAGTTATGAAGGTGTCTGGCCCAATTTCAGCTAGGTGACCTTTACATAGATAGTTCTCTGGCTCTGGAACCACTTCTTGCAATGGCTCTTTTCAAATCCTGTCTCTTTGCAGAACTGGTCGCTGGGCCTCACATTTATGCAGATTTTTATAGTCCATGCGCCTCTTGTTTTAGATGAGTTCATTCTCCTTGAGGAATTCCACAATTTCATCCCCTCATCCATGGTGAAAAACAAAGATCCAGCCCTTCACTTGCTACTATCATCCTGCTCCTGTGAGTTTTCAGCACTGGCCTCACACTCAGCCTCAGCCTACCACTGTCTGGAGTGACAGATCTCAATCACGACCATCTTGACATCCTCTCCAGTTTGTCTGCCTACTTCTACTTCTGTTTCTTCTTGGGAGACATAATTCTCAAGTATCCCTCAAGTATTTAATCAATATATTTTAACAAAACCTGTGAAAAAATCCAGTCAGACAAAAAAAGACACTTCTAAATAGAAATGTTTGAAATATTTATAATTCCCAATGAAAATGTATGTCCTGTTCAATCAAAATGTAGAAGTGTAACGAATTCTGAGGCCTTACTGGGGGGCTTTATATAAGTTATCAAGAAACTGCGGATTCAAATAAGATTGTGTACAACTGTAAAAAAATCAAGTTATGATCAATCCAATTGTAAAACGTTAAAATGGGATCGGCATTCAATTGCCTCGATTGTCTGTATAATTGCAAAGCTGGAAGAGCCCTGTAACACATTCAAAACAGTGCTACAATCTGTACAAAGCTAGGTTGTGTCGAGGTGATGGTAAATGTTTGTGATTCCACCAGTTTGTTCATCCATTCATTTTATTTATAACCCAAACTGTTTTTTACAATTTGGTTACAGTTTTGTTTTTCATACATAGAGAGTGAGCAATGAATTGCCTGATGAGGTTTGTGCTTCTTCCCTTATTGCCTCCTTCAAAAAGAAATGCAAGTCTTAACTCTTTCTCAAAGCATATCCATCATAACCCTCCATGTTTTTGACCATTTTTCTTCTTCCTTTTTTAAAAACTGGATAGTCTTCTTGACTGTTGCAAATATAGAGTCTTTTTAATAAAAATTATCAGCTATAAAAGTTTATCTGAATTATAATTAACATTTGCTTTTTGTAACTCTTCTTAACAGTCAGGTATCATTCTAGGACAGGCTAGCACATTGCCATGAAGTGGATTTGAACTTATCACTACAGAGGTGAGGGAACTAAGTGATATTTTTCCACCTACATAGCAATTGGGCCACTGAGTAGACATAAATTCAGGGAATCAATCAAAAGCAGTAAATCATTTGGCATGTTATATGAAAAACAAAAGAAACACACAATGGAATATATTAATGATATCCAAGCTGTTTGGTGCATAGCAGTAAGCAAAAGTATAAATCCAATAAATAAAACCAGTTAACACTACCAGCATTAGGCTGTCACTTGAATACAAACAATAACAGTTCAGACAATGACCATATAAGCAGGCAGAGTTTCAGCAGGTACACACAGCTGAAGTTTTGGAAGACTGAACTACCAAAACACTAGCGGATCCAGGGGGGGGGGAGGGGGGGTTCAGGGGGCTCCCCCCCCCTAAAAAATAATGTAAAGGGGTTTAACCCAAAGTACAAAATTATTTCTTGAGAGTGGTGTTAAATTTACAGGAAATGCACTATATTTTTACCAAAAACTAATTTTTTTCCCGGGGGGCATGCCCCCGACCCCCTTACTTATAATATGTCTGATGTGAACCCCCACCTTACTCAATGTGAACCTCCACCTTACTTAATGTGAACCCCCACCTTACTCAATGTGAACCCCCACCTTACTTAAAGGACTTACTTAAGGATCCGCCCCTGCAAAATGGCCACCAACACTTTTGATGGTCATTTTCAGTGACTGAGGGTCAGAAATCAAAGCGAACAATGCTCAGTAGAGCAAACACCAGTCAGAGATTGGTAAGTGTAAGGTAATCGTTATGCTTTTGACATATGTTATCATTGATTTTTGTCTGGCCTCCTTTTGATATAAGGCATCGTTACAGGGCGTTTTATTATATTATTTCATCGTTCAGCGTCTTACCTGATGAATCAATGTTGAAGTTGTGTTTACATCCCCGCAATGTACCATTGAGATGTTTCTCTGAGCAGCCAATGGGGAGAGTAGACTTGAGGTAAATATGAGATGGTGTGTCATCACCTTCAGTCACTGTCAAGTATTCAACCGATGCCTGTGTAAAAGACATATCATTTGGACATAGGTAACTTTTTATTAATTTATTATATTAATGAATACCAAAGCTTAGATTAATAATGCTAAACTGAATATCTAATTTAACTGACTCTAAATATATTTAATTATAGGGCAAAATTTACACATAACAATTAATTACATTTACAGGCCAATTAATTGGCCGGTCAGGAATACTTAATTGTTTTCATGTCAGTTTTACTGAACATCACTAACGGTGCCTGATTATGGTCCATAGTTCACGGGCCGATTTCACTAAAGGACTTAAACTAAGTCCCTTTATTGGCTAAGTCAGGGACTTAAAATCTAAGACTTTGGTCTTAGCTAGGTCTGGGACTTAAAATGGATTTCACAAAGGTGACTTAGCTAAGTCCAAGCTTATCAAATAACCACAGTGGTTTTCTGTGTCATGTGACCTTTTATATCTATTCAAAATATAATATTGGTGCCATATATCCTTCATTTCATGTATTTTATCTAAGGATCAGAGCTGTTTTGAAATGGAAAACCTTGTTGCCACATATAAATTTCCCAAAGACTATTTTAGTGAGGGGTTCTGTGCAATTATACTTTATTTACAGCCATTTCAAATTTTGAAGTGGAGAAAAGTTTATGGCAGCAATATTTAAGTCCTCTTTACAAAATTTAAGCCCACTACCTCCCAGACTTAAAGTTAAGTCCACTAACTTAGCAATTTCATGGACTTAGCTACTTTGTGAAATCCACTAAGTCCAAGACCACAGACTTGACATTCTTTTGACAAAATTTAAGACCAAAGTCTTAAATTGAAGTCTAAATCTGGACTTAAGTCCCTTTGTGAAATCGGCCCCTTAGCTTCTTTGGCTTTAAAGGGTTACTACACCCCCGAAACAAAAGGCCTTTAACACATGTATTACTATATGGTAAATCATTTCCCCAAACAGGATTTCAAAACACAGTTTAATTACTGAGTAATCAGCAATTAAAGAAAATATACTTTGCCATATATGGCAAAACTGAGTCCAAGCCACAAAAATTGCCGAGTACACTGCTGTAGTAATACGTGTACACTGACATCATGCTTGTCCACGTATTTTCTATGTTTTATGCACTGGTAAGTCATTCAGATATAGAAGTGTAGATATACTTAAAATGGCCCCATTTTAAAACTGAGAAGGAGGATCAGGATACTATATAAACTGCACCTTATCATGGCCTTATGTTTTGGTCTGTAAAAAGATTAAATAACCTGACATAATGATGAGAAAAGTAATGAAACTGAGCCATTAATTGTAGTAATTTTACTACCACATATTAGTGTCACAGTTATTGACACTGGGTAACGATTATTTCTATTGAGAAAAGTTTCAAATTTTACCCCCAAAAACTGTGGCACTTGTTAATAGTTTGGTTAAAAGAAATGTATTGTGGTAAAATTTCAAAATACAATATTTGACAATATATTTTCACAAAACAAGTGTTTGCTCCTCTTTTACGTATACCACATAATACATGTAATTCAATTAATTGAATATTAATTAAAATTGTCACTGATGACTCGTTATTCTGCGTGTGTGTATGTGTGTGTGTGAGTGGGGGGGGGGGGGGGGGGTGCGTGTGTGTGGAACTGTGGATTAAGCGATCCTCAGTAGAGGAGAGGTATTACAATCTGATGTGAGACAACATTTAATATGTTACGCCCAGTCCATGAAATTTTTCCGTTTCTCCTTGAGAGAGGCAAGAATTTTGGCCATTTCGTGAGTTAGTGAAGTCAGTTGCCTATTTCGTGAAATGGGGAATTTATTCAACCGTGGCTTGCCCATTTCATGAAATAGGCAACTGACAAATATGCAAAAGTATCAAAACTGTGTAATTTTAAAAGATTAAGATTAAAATTAAAACAGTGTCTTTTTCTGTATCAATTATTTGCAATATATCTTATATGAATTAGTTATATGAGTGAAATTAACATATTTAAATATCTATGTAGCAAAAGATAACTTTTTAAAACATTTGGTTATATTTAGAATACAAGTGAAAAATATATATGTCATAAAAATAAAGGTGTTTTATAGTTAATTCACCTTCAAAAGATAATTTATAGAACAAAAAGAATACAACCAAACAGGTGTCCAGACAGAAATACAAACACAATAGCTCATCAGTCAACCTATAAACTGCACATAACTACTGTTTGTGTAGACAAATATGTTAAATGTGTTAAATTTAATGAGTCAACATTTTTTTTTATTTTTTGAAACTTATGTAAATGTCTTTTGTAAAGTACGCTTGTTGTATGTATTTCCATATGAATTGCTGTCCTGGGCTGGTATTCACGAAGGGTCTTAGACTTAGCCAGGTCCCAGGCTTAAATCCAGTATTAAAGTTAAGACTTTTGTCTCAGCTAAGTTTTGTCTTAAAAATGTATCCACAAAGGGTGACTTAGCTAAGTCCAAGATTATCAAATAACCACAGTGGTTTTCTGTGCCATGTGACCTTTCTTTTCTATTCAAACTATACTATTGGTGACATATATCCTTCATTTAATGCATTTTATCTAAGGAAAAGTGCTATTTTGAAATGGACAACCTTGTTACCACATATAAACTTCCAAAGACGGCTTTAGTGAGGTGTTCTGTATAATTATACTTTATTTACAGCCATTTCAAATTTTGAAGTGGAGAAACATTTATGGTGGCCATATTTAAGTCTTCTTTACAAAATTTAAGTCCACTACCAACCAGTCTTAAAGTTGAGCCCTTTGCTAAAAAAAAGCCTAAGACCGGTCTTAAATTCTTTGTGAATACCACTAAGCCTAAGACAAAAGTCTTAGCAGGTTTTGGGCAGAAACTTGAGACAAAAGTCTCAACTTTAAGCCTAAGCCCTGGCTAAGACCTTTCGTGAATATGGGCCCTGGATCTTGTTTATCTTTTCTCTTTTAAACATTTCTTTCTGTACATTTCTTGTAAAATTTCAGCATTTTTTCAGACACTAATCTCTTTTCTAAAAAAATTTGTCTGATGTATTAAGAGATCTGTCTGATATATGTGTCTGTATGGCATCCTGGTTGGTTTTCAACTCTTGTGTTAGCCTTGTTTAAGGCTCAAATTTGCATGATATATTTTCAAACATGCACACAGATATTTGGTATTCATAAAGCACTCGTACATGTTAAAAGATAGAACTGTATCAGACAGAGTCTCTTTAGCTGTATGCTGCTAAAAAAGTTAGTACATGTATGAGTACATTATAGAAACTGAAACTCCATTATCTGAACTGAAAACTTTCCCTGACTACAAAGAAACTTGAGCCTTCGGCAAGGCTACTCTTGTGTCTGAAAAATTTAGTTTTTATGAATTTGAAATCTTTTTCAAATGCCTTTCTGAAAAGTTTTCTTACAGAAAAAACATAACAGTTAAATAATTTTTTGTTCATACAGAAATAATAAGGAAAACGATAACTCATCGCGAGCTACTCCATACAGGACTGATAAATACCTAAGAAAATGATACATTTAGGGTTTATACTTTTCTTTGCAAACTGCAAAAGAAATTAACAAGGGACCTTTGTCAATTACCCATTTCAGCCTCCAATAATGAATTGGAGTGGTGTAGCCTTTTTTGGGTAAAAAAGTCTATTTTTATTTACTGACTTATACTTCTTTTTGACATGTCACAGAAATTCTGTAACAATGCTTCTGTTTTTCTGTTGATGTTTTGAGATAAGTGTAAAATTTTGATAGAATACCAGTGTGTAACTGAATCTCTTGTTTATAAATGTTCCATAGAAACCAAAAAAGAAATAAAAAAAAAATGAATAGACCAAATCTCGAACTGATTGTGGTGCTACCATTTCACATTCTCTATCCATCGTAAGACTAATTAAATGTCTTTGCACATATGGGCGGCTCTTTGTGGTACAGTGTGGATTCTAATACATGCTTAGGAGAATTTTTAAGCATCAACATGTTTGTTTCCCATGATAATTATATAGATATATTTTAAATCTGTCAGAAGAGTAATAATAATCAAATGTACCTTTGTACATGTAACTGAACAAGTGCTTTATATCAACAACAAATGGGGGTAAATACATCTCTACATACATTGTCACAAAATAAATTTTGACATCTCTCCCATCTTGTTAGTCTCCGAAAGGAACCTGTGTGGTTTACATGTCCTTATATAATCCATCACATGCCATATGTGACCTTAATACAGTGGTATATATGCCAGATATTATATAATTGAAGAGTGCCAAGTGCCAGTTTCTCATTAATACATTACATTAAGTATGTAAATTTTAATGTTTAAGTGCCAGTTTCTCATTAATACATTTCATTAAGTATGTAAATTTTAATGTTTTTTATGTATTCTTCAATGTATTGTTCGCGAGCTGTGTAATACGTGCAATGAAAATAGGATGGCTATTTGTATCATCTGTTGTACAAAAAACACAAATCTTTAAAGAAAAAAATATATAGTATGAAAAGCTGTTCAGCTTTTAAAAATGGGAAAAAGGCTTAAAATAGAACTGTAGGTACTGAACTGCTCTACAAGTGGCTTTGCCACTCATATGCATTAATTTTTTTTCCTATTTTATTTGTTGAGTAGCACTGTGCTCCACCACGCAATTATGTGCAAAGGAGTTTAGCCTTTTGAAACTCTTCACTTTGGTATGAGTGAAAATGGAGAAAAGGCGAAAGGAAGGAGAAAAGGAGAAAAAACATTACAAAATCAGTCTGCTTCACCTTTACAGCGGGATTACTAAACAATATTTATTTATTTTTATTTAACGTTTATACTGTAATGTTTAAAAAACGTTTTATAAACATTCTCTATACAAACGTTTTTATTGAAAACGTTTATCAAACATTTATAAAATATCTCAAGAAGCTAGGTTTGACTGGAAACGTTTTTAAAACATTTATAAAATAACTGAAGAAATTAAGGTTTTGCTGGAAGCATTTTTCAAACATTCATCATGAAAAGTTTGATAAACAGTACACATAAAATGTTTAAACAACATTTCTTGTCAAATGTTTTAAAAACATACTATCAAAAACATTTTTTAAACCTATAATTTTAAACCTTCACCTTCAAACATCTCCAAACAAAGATGGCGGTGAGCAATAATAGGGGATTTTAGAGGACTTTGTCAAAAATTGCTCCACATGCAATCCCTAAAAGTAAGAATTGAAGGGGGGCAGAGTTTCTAAGCCACTATCTTACAATTTTAGACATAAAAATAATATTTTCAATATTGAGCAACCATACAAAGATATTAAATTTGACCTCTGACCCCATTATTATTCAGACATTATTATGTTCATTTATAACGTTTTTCTAATATTTATTGTTAAATGTTTAATAAACGGTATACATAAAATGTTTTAAAAACATTTTATTAGAAATGGTTTTCGTACCCATCATTTTTTAACCTTTGCCAAACGTTTCCTTTCAAACGTTTGCAAAACCCAAAAATGTTTACTGGGGATAATTCATAATGCACTTAAATTTGACAAGATTGGATGCAAGCAGTCTGGACTGCTGGACAGAGAGGCTTATACAGAAAGATTTCCATAAATGTTTGAAAATTTACTGGAGGTCTGTGATCCTTTTGAAGGGTGAATTTCAAATTTCTTACTGTGTCTAAAATGAAGGCTCGTGGCTGCTGTCGTCTTTAATGGCAACTTTATTTCATGTTTTAAAATAACAAATTACATGTTTACCTGAATTCCTGCAAAGTAACTGTTACTCTCGAGGGCTGAGCTCCTCGTACTTGGGCTTCTTTCAAAGTGGCTAATCACCTGACAGCTCACCTAAAGAATATAATTACACACTTTAAAAATTCAAAAGTATGAAATAAATTACTTTATGAAAAACATGAGATACTAAAGCTTCAGCAAACGGAGCAGAGTACAGGGGCTTTGCACAAAAATGTCGCTGTTCACAATGAAACTAGTTATAATAAATCTTGTGATCCACGTAGGTTTCATGAAACTGATTATGTATTGTTATTAAAACATATAAACTACTGTGAGATTGCTGAGATTCAATCCCGGTGCCTTTAACACCAGCCCACAAGGTTTCATTCTGGAAGTTGTGAAAACATTTCAATATTGAATGCATTGTGCTGAGGATGACTGGCAAACACTAAGTACCCTTTTGTTCTTGGCAGACTGGCCATTGAACAAAACCACAATCCACTTTTAGAAAATAATGTAGTGTTAACTCTCCATTATGCAAAAATAATGGAGAGCTGAGACAATGGAAGGGTCGCCCCTCTGGGTTTTATAAAAAAAATAAATGCATTTTGCCCCTCTCACAACGGCATTTATGTTACATCCAAAACTTGTGGAAAATGAAGAAAACAAGGCTATATCTAGCACCTGAGAATGGAGTCCTCGGACGCCTAGTTGGTTAGCAGGTTGGCATCTGATCACAGGCTGCCACCTCTGTGTGGGTTCGAATCCCACAAGTGATAAACGCAGGGGATCAGTCTCAATATGACCCTGGATGTTGAAAGGAATGGCAAAAACCCAAATTTGAACTTTGAATTTGTACCTGACCATATATTGACCGCCATGTAAGAATTATAAGACACAAATGTAAAATATTAACCTCAAATCAAATGCAGCAAACATTTGAAAAAAATGAAGACAGATGAGAAAACTTGTTTACTGGTTTCATTTACAAATGATTCCTTTTTGGGAGCCATTTCTTTATATACTCTAGTGTACATGTAAACCTAACTTCTGAGGCAAAGGAAAAGTGTGTGAAAACATAAAGGGTGTAAAATTGAGCTTAACACTGGCAATAAAGCAAAGATATGAAACATGTCAGACAACAGTTATGCAAAAGGTTAGCAACATTAAAAACATTCTGTCATAATATGAGCAAAAATGCAACCATAAAGGGAAAGTTTCATAACTTCAACAAAACTACAACGAGGAATATTCTCATACTTCATACACAAAAGTTAAATGTAAATTTAGACATTATATAAACCACAATAACACAGTATGGTGTATGTTGACTTTCCTTTGCACAGACAGCTTCATTGCAACTTTGTTTTGGGTCTCTGTGAATACAACAAATGAAAGCCATATGCTGTTGGTGTGTTAGGGGTTTAAAGCCCAAAGTTGAGAGGCCAAAGAGCATTCAAAAATCACACATTCCTCAGTAAAATGTGACTCTAACATATACATCCTAGCATATACATGACAAGTGCCACATAATTAATATGCATGCATATATAAAAAGAGACTGCTTCAGTTATGGGTATTTGTATTTTGTACATACTTATGGGGCCACATAAGCATAAGGGTTTTAAAACTAGATGATTTCACTGTAACACAGATAATACATCCTAATATGATGCATTTCAACAGTCAGTTTGTTTTTATTGTTGTAGAGGACAAATATAAATATTTCAAGAGTGAAATTTAATAGAATTTTTTTTGCCCGGGATGAAAACTTTCTCCTCAAAGACAAGATTTACAACAACTTTATGCTATATGAATGATTTAAATCAAAATATACAATAAGATTTATTTCAGTTCTACGTACACGTGATGAAAGTAAACTTCAAAGAGAAATAGATATCTTAAAAGATTGGTGCATCAAATGGAAATTAAATGTAAATCTTACAAAAAGTCAAGTAATGCACTTTAGGAAATCAAGAAAACGACCAACAAAATTTAAGTTCATGTTTGGGGATAAAGAAATTGAAATGGTGGCAAAGTATAAGTATCTTGGGATAATCTTTGACGAAAATCTAAATTTTACTGAATGTGCAACAACACTTGCTGATTCTGCTGGAAGAGCTCTTGGAAGTATAATTTCTAAATTTACTTCGTTCAAAAATATTATGTTCAATACATTTACAAAACTCTATGAAACAACTGTCTGGCCAATTTTAGACTATTGTTCAAGTGTTTGGAGCTATAAGAAGCATCACTACTCTACCAAAATACAAAACAGAGCCTCTAGATACTTTCTCGGAGTACATAAAAATGCACCAGATTTGGCTGTGCAAGGTGACATGGGTTGGTTACTTGTGGAGTTCAAGTACTATATGTCCATGTTGAGATTATGGAATAAATTAGTAAAATTAGAACCAACTCGAATTACACGCTGCATCTTTGAATGGGATTTGCAAAACTTTAACCCCAATAGCTGGTGCGGAAAGATTTGGAATGTTTTTGAACTATTAAACATGTACAACGTATTTGAGAATGGGGAAGAAATAAACTTAATTGAAGCCAGAAATAAATTAAGTGTTGTTATGCATAGTATTTGGTGTGAAAAATTAGCATATAAACCAAAGCTCAGAACATATGCTCATATTAAAAATAGTATAGAAACTGAACACTATCTTAAAGGAAAAATAAACAAGTTTCAACGCTCACTTTTAACACAATTAAGAATTGGAATTTTGCCGTTAGCAGTTGAAACTGGAAGATATTATCGCGTGCCTTTTGAAAGTCGTACCTGTCAAATTTGTAAAGGAAACCATATTGAAGATGAAATTCATTTTGTTTGTGAATGTAAATGTTTTTACTCTATTAGACACAGATTCTATGAAAAATTTAGGGAATATTTCAGTATTAATGAAATGGATATATATGATCAATTTTGTAACATTTTAAAAGTCCAAAATGTCAGATTATTAGCAGATTATATTAATGAACTGTGGAATACCAGGAAGAGTATACTGTATCAGTTTCCTTAGCAATTGCCTATCATAAAATTGTTGTTATATTTGTAGTGACTTATAAGCCCTTAAAGTGGCTGGGTATATTGTATTTTGTTTTACATGATGTACTTATGCTGATATACAATGTCACTATAATAAATAAACTATATATAACTATATATACACAAATATATATTGTGTAACAATCATGTAAGAAAAAGTTATAGTATACAAGTATACCATAAATAAAAATAAATAAAAATTACAGAAATATATGGAAAGGAAACAGCAGAAGACAGTGCTTATCTCGGCTGTGCCTGCTAGTTCCGGCAAAATTTAATAAATTTTACTGCTTTATACTGAAAAATGTGAAGATAACAAAACATGAAATTGCCAAGACAATACTCAAGGTTTAATTGGAGTGAGTGAACACTTGAAAAATTTAGTTTAGCAGATATGACCTAATCAGCAATGTAAATGCTATGTCTCCAAATGAATTGAAAGTGGGGCACAGGAACAGATAAACATGACACATATTACAGCCTGTACTTTTGTTACATACCCTTTTCCCAAGGTTTCCATGTAAGTATTTTTCATGTAATCCTACGCTGGTCTCATCACCTCTTATAAAAAATGCAGGGACCCTGTCGTCTATCTCCTGATCGAACAAAAAGTTCACCTCAAACACAGCACCATCGGCAACTGTGTACTGGTGTGAAATGTTACAGTAAAAGTACACATACAGACTGACTACCAGGACTGGATCTGACAGGTGTGGACATCCCTGTATCGCAGGGGCTACATCTGAAAAAAAGCAGTTACAAACAGTGTTAGCTTTACTGAGGGCTCGGTTTTTATGGTACTTAAGAAATTATAGACAATAAAATTTTGGGTGCAGGAACAGATAATAATGACACTTGTCTCAGCATTAGAACATATATATACAGGAGAATTATATATCAATCAGAATTTGATATGGGAAGTGATTCACAATTCACCCCTGGATGTTATGCCTGGATCCAAATCTACAACTGAGAGGTATGGGGACAATGTGTTTCCCACTGCAACGCCATATTGCCCACATCAACACACAATATATTTTGCTTGTGTTTATGGTTGAATGGGTATACATGAAAATAATTATTCAATGCTTGGGTAATACACGAAACAAGCACTATTAACCTAAATGGGCTGAGTGTCAGCTGACTAATGTAACAAAGAATACAATAGTAGTAGGTTACAAGACACAGTTGACAAACAGGAAATGATGGAAAACGAAAATACAATTAATTTATCAGCTTGGATTTATTTTTGATTTCCACAAGTTCATCACACTTAAGCACATATACTAAGACTGATATGCAACAAGTCAAAAGTGAGTTAGTGCCTTTGTATATACCATATAGATTTACTGTATTAATACAAAACAGTGAAACCATCTGTGTCTGTGAAAATCGAGTTTCTAAGCCATATTTCTTCATAGGCAAGCAACAACGTTTTTGAAGTTGTATCTATTTTCTCTATTTTCCTATTAAGTTAGACATGTCAGTAATATTTATCACATGCCATTTGTGTTTGTCACTGATGAAGTCTCTTGCTGTGGCTGTTGTTTCATCCAAAACTCAACTGTCAGTGCTTTTAGAAACTGGAGGGGCCACGGTGGCAGAGTGGTAACACTCTCGCCTCCCACCTCTGAGGCTGGGGTTCGATCCCCACACGGTCTCAAGTGGGAAAGCTGGTAGTTGCTTGCCGTTGGTCGGCAGTTTACAGTACAGAACCCTAACGAACTGTATGTACTGGTTTCCTCTGCCCTTCCAACTACCCGTCATGATATGACCTGTACAGTGTTGAAAGCGACGTAAAACCCCAAATAAATAAATAAATTCTAGAAACTGGATTGCAAATATATGTACAGTATGCAAGCACAATATGATACAATTGATTACCTTCACAAATACCCGGTGAAGTTTCCACTTGATATGAAGCACATGGTGTATCTAAAAATACATATGATCACATTCAGTAGATTTGGTATAAGCAAAACTTCAATAATCAGAATATTGGCAAAAGTAGAAGTGATTATAAGTTGAGGCTATTTTAGTGCAATTTCAACCAACAGAAAGTAGACTTAAATATAACATTTTGTGAATGTATCAAAACTAATTCTAAAAAGGATTTTGGGGTTTTGGAGGCATGTTCCTGCTGTTTTACCCCACAAATGTCTCATCTATTGTATTAATTTTTTAAGATCTGAAAAGCATTTTACTTTCTTATGTAAATATATATCTTGTTTCAAAGTAACTTTGGTGTAGAAAATAATAGTTGTAAATACCTTTGTTAACAGCCTGACAACTGCTATCAACAATAGTTGCCTGATCTATCCTAAAGATCCACCTTCCTGTGGTGCCAACATTAGATGTAAACTCGATGTTACCAATTTCAGGTGTACGAGAATCTGGCACAGAAAAATAATTTATACCATCCCCAGCATTGAAGCCCACCTGTGAAAGCATGAGGAATAAGTAGCACATTCATACTAAATCACATGATCTTTGTTATGATGCATAATCTACATTCATGAACATATTCAAATGATCTAATCGATTCTGTAATGATGCTTAATCTCTGTATTCCTGAATATATTCAAATGATCTAATCGCTTTTGTAATTATATTTAATCCCTGTATACATAAATATATTCAAATTATCTTATCAATTCTGTAATGTTGCATTGCTTAATCTGTGTATTAGTTGTATAATTTCAATATATGTATCATATATACATCACATTAAAGGTATATATGGCGCTTAAGGCCCTTAAAAGCCTTATTTAGATATATCCTTGGCCCAGAAATCCTGATACAGCCCTGTCAAGGATCTTATTTTCTGTAATTTATAGCCCCGGTATGTGTGTATACATAAAATATATCCTGTTGCTTATTTTATACATGTAGTCTTTAAAAACTGCTGTTGGATTATATTAGTAGAAAGGAACCCGCCATTATTGTTGTTCTCATGTTTTATAGGAAAATTTTTGAAAAGAAAATATGAATTGTGGAATGATAGTTGTTTTTTTTTTTCATTTCTAAAAGTGATTATTGATTTCCAAAAAGCAACTGACATCTAGAAATTTATTAAAAAGTATTTTGTAAAAACTATTAATGAAATTCATTTTAACATCAATGGGAAATTTTGCGGCAGCAAATGCATGGTTGTCACAATACTGTATTCATCGAATAGCTAACCTTTTATAATGACATTTTATTGAAATCATGAAAGAAATTGAATGCCTGGCACGGGCAGCACCTACTGGTTTTGAATGTGTATAAGTATAACTTTAAATTATCATTAGTGATACTAAAAATTAATTCCTAGTGAAATATTAAATCTGTATTAATCTCTCAAATAGAAGCCAGCCCTTTGTAAAAATTTGTTCAAGTTAAATTTTCTTGAAGATAAAATTTCCCCTTATAGAGTAGTTGTTTGCTTTTTATTGCAAAACATACCAATAACAAAATAAACCAACTTCCCATTTACAACTTTATTGAATAGTCAAATAATAAATACAAGTAAATATAAATTTACAAAAATACGTTAGAGATGAATGTGCTAAATGTGGAGTGATGCTCCAGATGCCAGATTGAATTAAAATATATAGTAGTTTCACCTGTGCATGGACAAAAGTTGCACTTCCATGAGTCCACATGATATCTCCATAGTTAAATATGGCAAATGAATGAGTTCCATCAGTCATTATCACCAGCTGGAATGTGTTATGCTAAAACGAAAATTTGTACTGTTAAATACCCTTACAACCCCAAGTTATATTGTTATAATCCAGTAGAAATTTGAAAAAACGTGAAATTTAGTATGAACAAGGTTTTTTTTGCTGAAATCAATTCTTTAGGGGGAGTAGATCAATAATCTGATGGGTGCCGCTCTGACAATATTGAACAATTTTTTTTATTTAGGGAAATTCAAGATGGCCGCCATATTGGTTCTCTTCTATCAAAAATGGCCATTAAATCGTTATTTCTTTGTCAATTTTCATGTGTAATATGTCATATTTTTCAGACTTTTATACTCTATCACATGGTCAAAACAGATGTTAGTTTTTCCAAAATTTTAAAATGGCCACAGTAATAGGCCTTCCCAAAATTATGATTATGATACTTCCAGACATAGCAGACTAAAAGGACAAATAGGACAAATATATCGGTGTTATCTACCTTCACCTGAACATACTGAAGTTTTCCTTGAGCAACAGGAGATAATTGATGATGTTAATTTCATAATCTACTGGATACCTCCAACCTTGCGCAAAATGTAAACAAATCTACATACTTACATGGCCATATACTGGATCTGATACTCAGCCCAAGTGATTCCTCTTTTGTCAGCAATGTGACAGTTGGTGATTTGGTCGCGGATGACGCATTGATAAAATGTCTTCTGGATATTGAATGTCTTGCAATACCAAAGGTCAATAGTATCTCTTACCGCAGGGATCATAAAGTCAACATGCAGAGCTTTTGCGAGGATCTTGTAAATACTTTCTTTGTCACGTCTCCTGCTAGCACAGCTGCTGACCTGTATGATCAGTATATTTGTGACTTTGGTGGTGTGTTAGACAGGCATGCACCATTGATTTGTCAAAGAGCTAAGAAAATATGAGCTGTAAGGCTGTCTGATTCATATCCTAGTGCCAAATGTATCAGGCATCAATTTGAGTGCATGTAGGGTGCACAGGTCTCAGTTGAGCCTAAGTAGATTGCGCAGACAGATTGCCCAGTGCAATGCAATCATAAACAGAGAGAAGGCTGAATATTATAGCACTGTCATTAGTAACAACAGCCATGACCCAAAGAAGCTATGGCAGGCACTTTGACATGTCCTATAGAAGGACCAAGAGATGATTCCTCCTCCTCATCAGTCAGAAAAATCCTTTGAAAACCAATTTGCTTCCATCTTCAGTCAAAAAAATCAAAAGGATTTGTGACATGTTCACAACTTCTTCCTTAAATTTCCCTATGAAATCATGTGTTTTAGATCCACTTCCTTCTGAAAGATTGTGTGGGTATTTTACTTCTGTCAATTACAAAACTTGTCAATTTGTCTTTAGCTGAGGGTGTGTTTCCTCAAAAATTCAAGAAGGCAGTTGATGCTCCCCCATAAAGAAAGCATCATTTCCAAGCAAAGGTTTGAACTATCGACCGGTATTAGGACTACATTTCATGTCAAAATTGGTGTATTGCATTGTTGTCAAACAGCTCTTGCAACATATCAACAGAAACAATCTTGACAATCCTGAGCAATCTCAATACAAAACTGGTCCCTCCAGATTCATCTCTCACTATTACATGGTGAACCTACTGCACTTATCTTATTCAATCTTTCGGCAGCATTCGACACAGCTGACCACACTACTCTTCTTAATTATCTTAAGTCATGCTTTGGTGTGTGGCGTCCTATCTCAGCCGTCGATTAAAAGCAATTAAATTGGGCCAATCCTCTCTGAAATGCGTGAGCTGGTGTTTGGAGTTCCACAATCCTCAGCCCTTGGTCCTCTGCTGTTCTTTTTATACACTACTCCTTTGAGATATGAGGTCATTGGAATGCACCCCAACATCAAATTCCACTTTTATGCAGGTGACACCCAATGGTTTATTCATGTCTCACAAAAATGCAGCCCTGGCTTTTGACAAACCGAATTCATGTCTTCTAGATGTTCAAGAATGGATGTCATCCAGTATGCTTAAATTAAACCCTGACAAAATAGAGTTTATCATCTTTGGATCTCATGCTCAACTCCAAAAAATTAGATCCCTACCTCCCTGTTAGGATATTTGGTAATTTCATGCATCCAGCAGTTGTTGTGAAGAATCTTAGTGTCTGGTTTGATGCTAATTTGATGCTAGTATCTCCATCTTAAATTGAAAAGGATGGTGACATGAGAAAAGGACCAAATAGCATTCTGTTGAAAAAGCTAGCATCTACAGCATCAAATCCCTTAGTTCCAGTGGACCTTGAAATAGTTGATAGCAACAGTGTTTGCATTAGCCTAAAAGTTTTTGGGGTCCCAGGACCCTTTGGGATTTAAAAAATGGGGTCCCCCCTGAAAAAAATTGAGTCCCACAGCAATGTTATAAATTTGAAGCCAATATATGTATTGTAAATTGTAATAGTTTTGGACTTCATCACTGTTCTCAGTTGAGGTACCACACTCTCCTCAGACTTGGTAGCCATTGATTTAAACCCCATTTGTAGGCATGAGGCTTGCTTTGAAACCTTCAGTGAGTGCTGATGACCATCAGAGGACTGGTGTCTCATCAAACTCGAATACTGGAAGTCCTTGCCGCCTTCAGTGGTAAAAATATTCATCTTGCGTTTAGAATACAAAGTACACCTCATTCCTTCATTTCTAAATTCTAACCACGAAAAGTCCTTTAGCCATTCCTGCCTGGATGATCTTTTCTTTTTCTTGGGTTCTGGGGGCTTGCTTGCCATTTTGTACAAGAATATACAAAAAATATAGAAAGACGTTGTTTTATCACTCTTTTCCTGCGACTGAAATAATATATTCCAAGAAAAAATCTTCCGTCTGCTGTCGTTTTGAATTGAAATATATAACCACATCAACGTTTCGATTGGGATGCGCGCGCATACACAATGGCGACAAAGTATATATTGCAAGAAAATGACGAGAAAGGTATGTTATTTTGTAAAATATATGCTTAAGTTTAAAAGTTCTGGCATCTTCACACAATATATTTTATTGTACATGCATTCTGGGGACGTTTTCGCTTTGTTTTGAATGTGTCCTGCCTTATAAATACCGGACCATATACTGGAAAGACAGCGTTATTGCGATCTTTGAGCAATGAGGCACTATATCACATAAAGTAGCTAAAAATTGGTACTGTACAGTACTTAAGTCAGTCCTTTTTCTGGACATTGTCAAAGCCACATATAACGTATGTTGTGTTTGACAAGTATGTATCAGGATCCATAATGAATGGAAAAGAAGAGCTGGTGGCTTCAATCCACAACACCACAGACTCACTCTGGATTCTCCACTTCCACCTCAAGACATCATAATGAAGAGTGATTATAACAAGAAGCAGTTAATCAATGTTCCATGTGATACCAATGAATGCCCTCTGCTAAATCTTATATGTAAAGATCAAAGCCATTTTCATCATGAGAAAGCAGACATTAACATCATCAGCTATCTCCTGTTCAAGAAAACCCTTAGTTTGTTCAGGTGAAAGCAGATGATACTGATATATTTGTCCTTTTAGTCTACTGTGTCTGGATGCATGACATCACAACCCAGGTTTCTATGAAGAAGTATGATGGAAAAGTCATTAACATCAGTGAAACAACATCAAGACTTGGTGGCAAGTGTGTCATACACCCATACATTCCTTAACAGACTGTGATACTGTGTCATACCCCTTAGGAAAGGGAAAAATCAATGCTGCTAACCTCCTACTCAAATCAGATATAAATCTGGATGCCATGTGTAACATCGACACACCAGATGATACCATTATAGAAATTGGATCAACAGTACTGCAATATCTTTATGGTTGCCATCTACAGAAACTGATCTTAATAGCTACAGATACCAACTCTTCAACAAAAAAGGAGAACCCCGTAAGGTTAAAGTCCTGCCACCAACTTATGAAGCTGCTTTTTCACATCAAGAGAGCACACTTACAAATTCTGCTTTGGTGTGCAGCACATTTCAATGATCTCCCCAAATATAGAAATAACTAAGTTTCGCTGGGAAATTAAGGATAAAGTAGAGTTGTGGCCTATTTATGGGCCTGCAGCGGTTGCAGCAGCAAAGTCTTCCTCAAGTTGTAGCTTGCTCATATTCATCACAAACTCCATGTATTAGTAATCACTGTAGTTGTCATAAAGCCGGACTTTCATGCACATCTTACTGCCACTGTGAGGCAGAAACCAACTGTGGAAACGAGAACACTGTAACACTGTCTTTTATTGATGACTCAGAAGAAGAATTTTTATTTTGATGTCTTTAAGCTTTTTCAGATATCCGTTCAGTATGTTGATGGTTTCCACTTTTTGATGTGAGATTATTTGAACAAAGATTTACTTTATTTATGATACAAATATTATAATTTAAGTCTACTAATTTATGCTGAGAAATATGTCTATATTAAATCTATGTATTCACTATTTTGTGTCAGAGTAAACTTACTAATAGTCAATAACAGACTGCATCTACAAGTCATTGCCACTTCACAAAATGACTGCATTATTGTAATTTTGGGAAGGTTTATTGTTGTGGCCATTTTAAATTTTAGGGAAATTCAGGTAATTTTGGGGGTTTGTCTACTGGACTATTAAGGGCCATCTTAAATCACCCATTCTTATGTAAATGTCATGCTATATCCCATGTTCCACTGTTAGGAGTTTTCCTTGAGACCACCCCAATAATGTAGTCCCAAGTGCAATCTTATTGATTGCATGACTTAAGTTCTGATTGTTGGGAGCTTAAACGGTATGATTACACTTTTTACCATTTCTGTCAAATGTAAAATCACTCATCTTTTTGGTTATCAGGCAGTTATCGATCTTTATGGTGCTATGAGTAATTATTAAGGGTGTTACAACTAATCTTTTTATCTGCTATTAAACTATGTGTGCTGTTGTGACTTATTGGATCGGAAACTCACAAATCATATGATTTCTCCACAGTAAAACGATAGGCCACACAATCTAAAAGATTAGCCTTGTGATCTGGTCTCGACTCCTCATCACAGAGTTTCTTGTAGTACTATGTTCTAATTACTGTTGTACAGTAATTGCACATCACACTGTTCCACTGTAGTTGCATCAACACATATTTGAATATTGGGTTCACAACCTTGTTCTTATAGTTCCTTAAATCATCCTTGTATGTAGGTGTATGTGACCTATTTACACTGAGCGAGCTTAGGCGAGTTTGGCTTTGTACACTGAATGTTTAGGTGCATGAAGAAGAAAAGTGGAATGACTCAGAATTCTTCCACTGACCACGAAATTTATCTATACTGAGTAATTTCCACCGCTGGTGGTTGCACTCAGATTTTCAAGATGGCAGCTTGTCAAAGCACCAACAAAGCTGGTCCCAACACCAGTAATACTATGTATATAGTCACCTTTCTGCATTATTATGCAGCGCAATGTAGGAAGGTACATCTATTATTATTATTGCGATTATTAATGCAATAATTTTTGCACAAACCGGCCCAACATCAGAAATACTGGGAATATATGCAATCTTTATGCAATATATTTATTTATTTGGGGTTTTTTACGTCGCTTTTAAGGTTGTACAGTTCATATCACGACGGGTAGTTGGACGGGCAAAGGAAATCAGTATATACAGTTGGTCAAGGTTCTGTACTGTAAACTGCCGACCAATGTCAAGCAACTACCAGCTTTCGCACTTGAGGTTGGGCCGGGAAGCAAACCCCGATCTCAGAGGTGGGAGGCGAGAGTGTTACCACTCTGCCACCACGGCCCCCTTTTATGCATTATAAGTAGCACGTTGAAGGAAGGTACATCTATAATTATTGTTATAATTATTACAAAATAATTTTTACACAAACGGAAATGGATGCATTTCCTGCCCTTGCCATTTGTGTACTTCAGTCTAAGAAGATATTCTTAACTGTTTTCTTCTCATCTCATAATATGCAATCTGCACACGTGCAAGATTTATCCTCATACCAGCACAGAACAGTGTGGTCTAGCTATAATCTGGGCACTTCATTAGAAAATTGAAACCTGAAGGTGAATATTTGTATGTGAATAAATTTGTGTGATTGTGGCCAGGCATTTACAGTTACTTCTGTTCCAGAGTCAAATTTGGGGTTTTACGTCCCTTCAACAGCCAGGGTCATATTGGAACAGGTCCTCGACATTATCATTTGTGGGAGTCAAACCCACACAGAAGTGACTGCTTGTAATTAGATGCCCTTACCATCTGTTATAATTGCTTTCACATTGAAAACATAATCTCTCTCATTCTATACAAAGTAAAACCGGGGCTACAATTCACATTTTCCTTTAATTATTATTTATTAATTTAAATTATTAAGAATCAGCCAATATATTTTCAGTTATGTATTTTGATACCTTTCTTTGGTTTTGCTATTACATTGAATTCTTATGATGACACCTGTTATGTCTTTCGATGTTATGTTGTATCTGAGAGATATAGTTATAATAGTTGAGATTTCAATTACCACATCATAGTTTCCATTTCCATAAGCTCCAACTTGGTACCAGGTGACAATATAGGCCCACTGAGCAGTAAAAAATGCGAATCCTTTTGCCCTGTACACTTGAACAATGTCAGTTGTAATTCTGTCTAAAAGATCTTTATCTGTAACCTCTCTATAATGCACATGTCCATGCCCATATCTTGTGTCAACGTCTGTCCAAAATACTGCAATAAAAATAAAGTTCTGGCCCAGCGGAAAGGGTGTTGGTGTGAAAGAACTGATTTTGTAGTCAAATGACACTCCCCCATTGTTGTTCACCTGAAAACACAGAGGAAACTGAGTTACCTTCGTTAGTCTGTGAACTTATTGTAGACAGATAGGTTTTGTGGAAATAAGTTAAAATTTTAAGGTGCTTGAACATCTATAACACCTTAGCACCATTAAAATCAATAATTACATTAACAAGAAAAAAAAACAACTAACATCAACAAAAAATAACTAATAAAGTAGATAACTAGACAAAAAGAAACAATAAATGGAAATATATTACACTTTATTGGTGAAAGTAAAAAAACAACAACAACAAAAAAAACCCGATTAGATAAGGAAAGCAAAAATACCATAAAAAAGGGGAAAAACATATAAAATGCATCACAATACAATAGAATTCAAATATGGCTAGAATACACAACATAGGTTTACAAAGATCACTGACAAAACTAAAAAACTAACAATAAATTAACCTAAATGTAGCCAATGCAAATAAGTTAAAGTTTCTAAAATTTATAAAATAACCCACATTGTTATAAATAATCAAATATGATCTTAATATTCCCATATAGTAAGTCTTGTAAATTATTTATATTTCTATAGTATTTTACTCTAGTTTCATGTAAGTCAATACAGACTAATAATTTGTGTTTGATTGTATCAGGGCAGTGACATGGAATGCACCCAGGCATATCATCATTTTTCAACAGATAACTGTGTGTAGAATAGGTGTGTCCTATGTGGGTTCGAGTAATAACTATTTCCTCCCTACGAGATAAACCGGTCCAAAAATTAGAATCTCCAACAGTAGGGTTTGAAATTATTTGTTATCAGGACATGCATTTTGTTGAACTTGCCACTTTTGTTTAAAAGCATAATTTACATTCACTTTCAAGTCTGTGAAGGGGACTTTCAAGTCTAAAACATTAAAATGATATGCCTGTTTGGCAAGCTCATCTGACTTTTCATTGCCCTTTATGCCTACGTAACTTGGAACCCAAGCTGAAACAACTTTCTTGCTAATTGACAATCATTAAAAATCTTTAAAACATCTTGAATAAAAGGGTGATTACAGCTGTTACCATCAACAGCTTGTAGACTAGATAAAGAATCAGTAAACATAATAAAACAACTCCCATCACAATTTTTCACTACAATAAAAGTCATTTTAAAAGCGTGTAATTCAGCTGTAAAAATGCTAGTATTGCCAGGAAGTCTGACCTGGGTACAGGTTTTGTGGAAACTGGATTTGTATGCAATAAGCAAATTCAGAGAATTGTGTTCGCTCACTTTGGGATAAATCCCCCACCCCATTATCAACGTGTTGTTTATATTTATTTAGCGCTATGATGTTTTTGTACATCACATTTATTGAATTTATTATTTTTAAGAATACAAATTCAAACATAACAGTCGAAATAGTGGAATAGCTAAAATAAGCAGCCGTGTTTCTGATGAATATCACTACTAAGTAGTTTTAAAAGAATTTTTCCAATGTTTGAGATTTTTTCTTGCATAATAAATGATGCCCAGAACAGTGAAAAAATAGGTCACCAAGGAAATTTGGACTAGATAGATTAACTTGAAATCTAAATATGAAATTTCTTTTTAATTTTTGTTGTTTTATTGTCTATTTCATTAATTTTAACACGATTTTGCAATATCTTATCAAAAGAATCAAGTTAACAATAAATATACAAACAAATTTAAGAAAAAGTAAATGTAATGGAGCAAGTCATGACAGAGGAACTATAGAGGTTATTATAATTAAAACTGTCTTACACTGAATTTTGTTATAGTGTCTACTATACTACTAACACAACTATACAACCAATCTTACAATGTCTGACAATTGCATTTACATTCACAAAAAGACTATCCCACCTCTGAGATCAGGGTTCAGTTCCCGGCCCGACCTCAAGTGCGAAAGCTGGCAGTTGCTTGCCGTTGGTCAGCAGTTTACAGTACAGAACCCTGACGAACTGTATGTACTGGTTTCCTTTGCCCTCCCAACTACCCGTCATGATATGACCTGTACAGCGTTGAAAGCGACGTAAAACCCCAAATAAATAAATCACAAAAACACTGATTCCCTTGTTTTATTTAAACTGATATACAATCAATCTAGTAGGATCAAATGTACTTACATAAAGTGAGGAAAATGATCGATTAAAGAATGGGAGGTTGATCCCAATTGGTATTAGGGAGGATGATTCATCATCGTTGGAATGCAAAATAGAGTCCTCCACTCCATCTCCAAATGGATAAAATATATCAGGCACATCAGTAAGTGCATATGCTGAGCTGAGGATTTGCACCATCACCAGAATTACCTTCACTGAGAGCATTTTGATATCTGTGACATAGACCAACAGATGTGAACAGATACACTTACATGTTACAACATGTACTTCCCACACAAACTGTGAATTACAATGCATTTCGAGTAGTCAATTTTAGTAATTTGTGCAACGAGGTCAAATAAGGCAATAAGGTTTTGGTATCTAAAAGTGTACATATCAATAGTTGATATTTAAAAATGAATGACTGCTAAATAGTGCATCAACTTTCTGGGGCCGGATTCACGAAAGGTCTCAAGTCTTAGCCAAATCTCAGCTGAGATTTTGCTCAAATCTGAGATTTTAGTCTCAGCTGAGATTCTGCTCAAGTTGAGATTCATGAAAGGGATCTTAGCTGAGACCAAAATCTCAGACATGTTTTAAGTCTGGACCAATCAAAATTGATGTAACATTCAGTTGACATCAGTGTAAAGCATACACATTTATATTTACAGCTGTACCACATGTACTCACATTCTATAGTGTATTCTATCAAGTAAAATGGTTTCTTTTTACTATAATTTGTACTGGCACACAAAATAACTGATTAAAACAGCAAAACAAACCATTCATGTAAATTACTAATGTAAGTGTTTTACTGTTGTTTTCATACAAATTCTTAGTATGTATTGATTTTTTTTGTGTTAAAAGTTATAAACATATCATACTTGGCAATTTTCATTTTGTTTTGAGATTTGTAACTACATATACTCTATTTTATGAAAACTTAAGTCACCCCCTAGGCAGTCTTAGATTTGAGACCAAATCTGAGCCAAATCTCAGCCTGAGATCTTTTGTGAATCCCAGCTGAGCAAAAGGTCTCAAATCTGAGAAAAATCTAAGATAAATCTTAGATTTGAGACAAAAATCTCAGATTTGAGACTTAAGACCTTTCGTAAATCCGGCCCCTGATATTCAATAATGTATGAAACTAGTTTAATATACAATAGTGTAAACCTGGTTGATACTCAATAATGTATCAACCTAGTTGATATATACAATATATCAACCTGGCTGATATATAATCATATCAAGTAGTTAGTAGTCTGTTGCTCAATCATGTATGAAAATCATAAAAGTTACACAGATCGTAATGTTTGACATATTTTTGGTGAATTGGTGTTGAGAAAAATATTTCCTGTGTGGCGGATATTTTTATTATAGTGACAAGTGCATTAATATGTACAATGTATTACATATTGAAGCCATTTGTACCTAGCCCCACTGGGCTTATTTGTCACTTCCAATTATGTACCAGACAGTGTGTTGTAGCTTCAAGGGGTAAAAAAAAAATTCATTGGTGATTTTTATTTTGTTGGAGACGAATATCCAAGACCTTACTTATCACACACATTAAGGCTTTTTGTGTGTGGCTAAGAAACACTAAGCATTTTAGTTTCAGCCCAATCATGCAACAGCCTCTGATACTCACATTTATAAAGACTGTCTATGCTGTCACAGACAGTTCTCATAGCAGGAAAAGCAAAGACAGAGAGAAGAAAATAAAACCAAATATATTGCAAATATATTATCAATGCTTGATGGACAATTATGCTGTATGTGTGTTCTTGATCAAGGTCATCATATTTTTATGTTTATGTGTCATGAAAACCTTTTATTTGGCACCCCAGTTGTATATAGTTTAAATTGGGGAACATACAGACCAGGGCCGGGATTCACAAAAGGTCTTAAGTTTAGGCAATTTTTTTGCTTAGACAAATCTTAGAAGTTATGACTTTTGTCTTAGCTAAGATGTTTCTTAAATTGGGATTCACAAAAAGTGCTTAGCAAAATCTTAGCTGAGACAAAATTTGGGCAAAAAGTCTTAACTACTTTGAATTCAAATTAACAAATTTTAGTAAAACCAAAACATTTTTCATCGATAAATACACCAAACATTCTCTTTAAAATTATAAAACAGGTTTGTTACTTCTTTTTTGTAAAATTATGTAAAAATAGTAGTCTTTGTGTTTTATTGTGAGTCAGCCATTTTTATGACAATATTTTTACCACAAGAAGGTAAAATGTGGAAATTTATAGGTAATTAAATGCTGTAAATTTCTATTACAATCCACAGAAATTACTTCTACAGGAAGTATAGATCCCCATAGTATATATGTTGTTTTCATAACAAAGGGTAAAATGTAAATACATGCAATGGAATGTTTTAAAAATGACTTAAGTCTGCCCTTCAGTGGTCTTAAAGTTATGACAAAATCTAAGACAAATTTTTGTCTAAGACCTTTTGTGAATCCCATTTTGTCTAAGCAAAAAAAGTCTCAACTTTATGACAAAATTCTTGCACAGTTAAGACTTTTCTCTTAAAGTTATGGCAATTTTTTTCTTAAGACCTTTTGTGAATCCCACCATGCATAATTAATGTTATATATTTGTCAACAAGTGTGGGTTTTCGTTAATATTTCTCAAACTGCATAAACTACAAATATGTTATATATGTTACAGGCCAACTGTGTAATCAGGCATTTCATGAAATGCCTGGAATCTTCCACACATTTCGTGAAATCCCTGATTCATTTAGGCAACTTAGATACATCCCACAGCTGGTCCTGAACTGAGACGGTCACCCATCCAAGTACTAACATAGCCCATTGCCGATTAACTTTAGTGAGCAGACAAATAATCATCACTCTGTGCCACAATTCCTGAAAGTCCGATGCAAGAATGACATATGTATGGGAGAAAGCAATAAAGGACATGTGTCCTTTTAGCTATTAGAGAGCAAGAGAGGGAAATTTAGAATGCACAGGTATTGTCAATGTCATCAAAGTCCGGAGACAAAAGGACATATGTATGGGCAAAAGCCAAAAGGACATGTGTCCTTTTGGCTATTGGAGTGTTGTCAATGTCATTCAAGTCCGGAGACAAAAGCCAAAAGAATATGTGTCCGTTTAGCTATTGGAGAGCAAAAGAGGAAAATTCAGAATGCACAGATAAATTTCATGATGATAAAGCACTACCAAGTACATATGCCGGAATTTTATTGTTAAAGGAAAGTGTCCTGTGTAATATGCAACTAGAGCACCTGCAGACATGTCCCCTGTCCCAATTAGTATTGCAAGGATTTGAAGATACCTGTAAAGTGTGTAGAAAAGGAGATACACATGGCAGGGTGACAGACGAACATATGGCCGGAAATGAAATGTGTAATTATTGGATGCAAGAAGGACATATGTATGGCAAAAAGCCAAAAGGACATGTGTCCTTTTATCTATAGTAGGTATTCATGCAGGTTTGCCAATGTTGCTTGTATATGAATCCAATTAAATTACTTGGGTCTTGATGTTCTCCAATGCATGGGTTCTGTGTAGGAGAAATCACGAGAAAGTGTGGATTCGTGAATCAGAAAATACGAGGCCGAAGGCCGAGTAATTTTCTGATTCACAAATTCACACTTTCGAGTGGTTTCTCTGGCTTAAACCACAAAAAAAGGCCATGTGAAAACCAATGTTACATATACGTGGCCTAAATCTCTAATTATATTGAATGTGGTGACCTGAACATTGAAAAAAAGTGTTGATTCTGAAAATGTTCAATTTATTTAATTGAATCTTTTGTATTCTGCTGGTGCATTTGTCCTTAGCATTTATGGTGTCAAACTTGCAGCTTTGCAACCATGTTCAGTGAGAATATATGAAAAAGCCTGTTCCTGTTTATTATTCAAAATAAAATAAAAATATCAGTGATTATAGGTTGAAAGGATTTTGAAAAACATACATAACAGAAATGGACTGCACAGTGATGTGAAAAGGTAAGGTATTTCACTTTTTGCTATTTTTCATTGCATTTTACCGTGTTTTTTGTACATTTTATTAAATTTTAAATTATATGTCAAAATGTTAATATAAATGTTAACATACAAATTACTGACTGCACTATCAAATGACAAAACATAATTCTGTACTAATTTCTGAGAAAATACACCATCATTAAATATTTTCCCCAAAATTGATTTAGCATCACATAATGTTTATTGTATTGTGTAAAATTGTTTTCAGTTTTGCTGGACTGGATAGCAAAGCTATCTGAGAACTCGGGGGTACAACAAACCAGAGAGTAATGAAAGGTCAGGATCTTAATTTAAATCTATGTACCGAGTCTGCGGTTATTGGTTTAAAGAAAATGGATTCCATTCACTGCTTCACTTTAGAAGGAGGATTTTCTCGCTGAGGATTTGCAGCATATCTCAATTCAGATACAGCAATGTGAAATGATTTAAATGTGTGTAAATGAATGTGCGTCACATGCTGTTTATTCACAAAATGTTTTGGATTGTTGGATAAAGAAAAAATGTGCTTCAGTCATACAGGATACCGCAAGAAGCTTGTTCAGCAATGAAGCTTTGTGATGCTCCATCTTACATTTGGATATTGTTCTCACAGGATAGTTGTACAACTTAATCACTTGCAGTACAAATACACTCAGAGATTGTAAAATTACTCATAATGTTAAAAGCAATTTTTGTTCTGAATATTAAGATTATTTAAAGTCAGTGTCAAGTTTCAAACTTTTTTTGTAACATGAATATAATTTTCATATATTTTGTACAACTGTGGTTTAAATGTGTTAAATCCTTGATGTCTTGTAAAACACACTTCTTAAAAAATTCAACATTATAATTGTCAGACTATGTTCACCTGATTACATTACAATCAGGGCCATTTAATTAAACAATTTAAAAAGTGTGAATTTTTTTCTAAAAATGTGTTGATTCTTAAACTAAAAAGTGTGAATTATCAACCTTAAAAGTGTGGATTCTGAAGCTAAAAAGTGTGAATTCTGAAGTAAAAAGTGTGGATTCTGAAGCGAAAAAGTGTGGATTCGTTAAAAAGAATTCACACTTTTTCTATTGTCTGTTACCAAAAGTGTGGTTTAAGAATACCACCCCAGTGACATTTTATTAGTTTCAACAAATATATCATTGAGATGTAATAGAAATTCTCACAAATAAAGTTATTTATTATATTAAAATTGTCAAGTATTTGCCTATATATCATCAAGCCAAAGAAGCCTATCACACGCAAACAATGACTAAAATGAGAAACATTTATGAAACATGTACTTTTAACACATTAAAAATTTGCTGAAATATGTATTTGCTAGAAAGAGTTCAGGGGCCAGAGTTCAAACTTTTTAAATTGTCAACTTTTATCCTCACCTAATCTACTTTTAACCCAATAAATCGAATTTTGCTCTAAATAAATCGAATTTCAAACTCTGTTGATCGACTTTGAGACTGGACTTTTAAACTTAATAAATCAACTTTTGAACTTAATACACTTTAACACTCGATGAATCAAATTTCAAAGACAGATATATCAAATTTTGAATTTATTGACTTTAAAATTCTATTTTTACTATAAAGACTGATTTATTGATTTCACAAATACATTTATTCAGTTCAATCGTGTTTGGAGGCCAAATAGAGTTTAAAAATTCCAGAAAAAACCCGTCAATCTAGTCTTAATGCTCTTCAGGACTTATCATAAAACTTATTAAAATGTATGAAACATTCAATTCTGCAAAGTTACTGATAAACCTATTTAACTTGTAGGGATCCATTATTCAGACTTTTATTTTAGAGCTTTTCTGATATTAATTAAAAAAAAAACAAGAGGCACAATATCGTTAAAAAATCAAGCATGATGTAGCAACATATCCCATGAAAATTCGTAATATAAAATCACAAATATGATTACTCATTTTATGAATGTTATTCCACAGTTGGTAAATTAAAACAACATACTTTAATATCCACTCAATGGTGTCTGTACCTCAATGGTGATCAGTCTTGCATCTTGATTTATAAGTAAGACAAACTAAACTTTATTGCGTGGCCAAATAAAGTGAATCCAGACAGTTAATAAGGAACTGTGCTTTCACAAAGTAGTTCCAGTTTTCTTTTCCCATCTATCTTTGTTTTTGAAATTCTCAAAAATCTCACGTCCTCAGAATACTGTAAAAGTAGAAATTTCAGCTAGAAGAAACTTTTACTACTTATTTTTAAGAAATTCACCAAAATTAATTCTTATTGAAGGCTAGTTTCTACTTGAGATATTTATACAAATTTAAAATTTCACTAGGAATTACTATTGCTATTGTTATTATTTACTATCCAAACTCAATTGGCTAAAATAGCAAAAAATTCATGCCTTGTGAAAATATTTCAACTAAAAACAGTATCATGACAAATATAAACCATTTTGAATGTTATCTGGATATGTTTAAAACATAGAATAAATAGTTTTTGTTTCTGAGAATATAAGAAATTGTATAAATTACAAATAACTTCCTGGTATTAGGAAATAGAGTACAAAAATAGCCTTTTCCTAGATTTTTATGCTGTGTAATTATTTGTTGGCTAAAAGCTGAAAACAATGTAAAAGAAATATATATTAGTAACATTTTGGGTGTGTCAGTAAGAGGCTCTCATTCCACTTTGGGGTAAAAAAAACTTCACTGATATAATATTTATGATCAAATATTTATGACCTCTAGAAACTCCAAAGTTAAAAATTACCCTATCCCTGCTAAATTTTGTCCAACAAAATATGGTGTTCTTAAACATAAATTGTAAATGCTCAGACAGAAAGAGATTCGCAATAATAATGCTGCAAAACTTCATCCTTTTTGTGATCAATTGAGTGAATTGACTTAATTGATTTTTTCAGTGAGTTATTTCACACCTAGTACCTTTATATTATCAATTATATTACAACGGATTGTTAGAAGGACAGAAGTAACCAGTACATGCAGTTGGTCAAGGGTTTGTACAACAAACAGTGCAGCAAGAAAAACAGTTCACCAACAGCAAGCAACTATCAGCTTTACCAATTGAGGTTGAGCTGGGATTCAAACTGCATATCAACTGAGTGACATGGTCACTAGTCCAGGTCGTTAAATAACAGACATTCACCCAGTAAACATTTTTAGGTTTTGCAAACGTTTGAAAGGAAATGTCTGGCAAAGGTTAAAAAATGATGGGTACGAAAACTGTTTGTAATAAAATGTTTTTAAAATGTTTTATGTATACCATTTATTAAACATTTAACGATAAATGTTATAATAACGTTGTAAATGAACAAAATAATGTCTAAATAATAATGGAGTCAGAGGTCAATTTCAATACCTCTGTATGGTTGCTCACTATTGAAAATATTATTTTTATGTCTATATTTGTAAGATAAGTGGCTTAGAAATTGTGCCAATTCCTACTTTTAGGGATTGCATATGGGGCAGTTTTTGACAAAGTCCTCTAAAATACCCTATCATTGCTCACCGCCTTCTTTGTTTGGACATGTTTGAAGGTGAAGGTTTAAAAATATAGGTTTAAAAACGTTTTTGAAAGAATGTTTTTAAAACATTTGACAAGCAATGTTGTTTACACATTTTTGTGTACTGTTTATCAAACATTTCATTATGAATGTTTGAATAGCATTTTCAGCAAAACATTCATTTCTCCAGCTATTTTATAAATGTTTTAAAACGTTTCCAGTCAAACCTAACTTCTTGAGTTATTTTATAAACATTTAATAAACGTTTTCAGTAAAAACGTTTGTATAGAGAATGTTTATAAAACGTTTTTTAAACGTCACAGCGTAAACGTTTACTTTGAAACATTTAGAAAACCATAAGATAGGGTTTAATTAGGTTTTAAAAACGTTTTGTAAACGTTTAAACCGTTTAAACCATTTAAAAACGTTTCTAATGTTTACTGGGCAGTGCATACCCTATGTTACCCATGTTTGTTTTGAAATCCTCGACCACATAGGTCAGACATGATATGAGTGTTATATGAAGCTTAATCTTTATCTGGATTTGGATAAAACCATGCACAGAGGCTACTTTAATAATTGCAAGAATATAGAATGTTACATATATTGGACACTATATTAGTACATTGTATATTACATATATTAGGCACTATATTAGTGCATTGTTTAATTTAAGCTTTATGTTTATACATTGTCATAAAAGATAATTGTGTTGTTGGTTCTTTTTGTGTGTTGACATTTAAAGTAAGGGAGTTATTGACTTTTGTGTTTTAGTGTTTATTGATTTGTTCACAGACTGGGGGAAATCCCCCCCTCAGTGGTTATGTTAGATTTGGGGAAACCCAATTACCAGTAGTTTCTAGAACTTCCTCCTTTGGCCTAGATGGCTCAAGATTTATTTTTTGAATTGGTTCTGTACAATTCCAGAGAAATCTGTGAATGTATATAAGGAATGTACATCTGACCACAAGTGAACTTTGTATTCGCTGGCTATAAGGAGAGCTATTGTGTTTTGGAATATAATATAACTTGTGTTGCTGTGAACTTTTACTGGAGTGAACTAGATACATTGTCTGGACAGATTTATTGCACTTTGGATATTTTTGGATATTGTACAGTTATATAACAGAGAGTGGATTTACTGCATTTTGGACATTGTCCATATCTTGGAGCAGACAGTACAATTGTGTTAACTCTCTAAAAATCTCCAGACAGACCTTCTGTGTGACTGGATATATAAAGGATAGCAGGACAAGCACCTTTTGTGTTGTTGAGTGTGGGACAGGTCACAGGATATAGATATCTGTGTGTGAGTGAACGCTGGACAGATCACGGGACAAACCACAGGACATTGGACAGATCACAGAATATACCACAGGACGGATTACAGAACAGATTGCGGGATACGGCGGATAAACTTATTCTTAATCTCAGTGGTCAGGTCAGCTAGATCTTATTATTGTATTAGTGTGTTTGGTTAAGAGCATACCAGTTGACTGTAATCATTATTGTTGACTATTAAATAAATTTGTTAAGTTCAACTTTTTGCTTTTTCTGTTACAACTTAAAGACAACCGGTAATTGCTACCGTGCTTGCCCGTGACCGTAACAAGAAAAAGGCAATATAAGTACAAATATGTGTAATTTCAATCTCCACCACATGACCTATTTTTCCTTAATATCAGGATATGCAATTTTTTCGACTGGCGCCCCTTAGTTTGGATACATGTTGCCAATTTCATGCAAACAAGTGCAGAATTCTTGCATATAATTTTGAAACAAAGTAACCTACATATATATACATCATTAGAAAGATCTCTTTGCAGATTGTCTGCTGTTTTTTCCGGCTTGAACATCCATGTAGAGATGGCAGAGAAATCAAAAGCTAAAAATTGATGTTTTCATATTCATATATGAAACAATAAACTTCATCTGTTCATAATTAATAACTTAAAAGGTAGTAATATATTTTTATTTATCTAAAAAGAACATGGTAACATTTAAAATGATAATATTTCTGAAAATCTTTCCCAAAATTTGTGCATGTATAGATAAAACCTAGTTTCAAAAAAATGTTCAAACATTTACTGAGATAATGGGCAAAGTGTGTAACTGTTTAGAATGTGGAAAACTGTACAAACATCCCATTTGCTCAAAGTGTCAATTTAAAAGACCAAAATGTGTGTGACAACGTTTTTGAAAATAATGGTGATAACAGTATTAATCAGGTATTAACAAGTCTCCACTGTTATCTTTAAGAACATCTGGGCCTGTATTCACGAATTCAAAGGTCTTCGCCAGGGCTTAGGCTTAAAGTTGAGACTTTTGTCTTAGCTTTCGCAGAAAAATTGCCAAAACTTTTGTCTTAGTCTTAGTGGTATTCACAAAGAAGTTAAGACCAGTCTTAGGCTTAAATAAGGGCTTAACTTTAAGACTGGTTGGTAGTGGGCTTAAATTTTGCAAAGAAAACTTAAATATGGCCTCAATAAACTTTTCTTCACTTCAAAATTTGAAATGGCTGTAAATAGAGTACAATTATACAGAACACCTAACTAAAGCAGTCTTTGGGAAGTTTATATGTAGTAACAAGCTTTTCCATTTCAAAACAGCACTTTTCCTTAGATAAAATGCATTAAATGAAGGATACATGTCACCAATAGTATAGTTTGAATAGAAAAGAAAGGTCACATGACACAGAAAACCAGTGTGGTTATTTGCTAATCTTGGACTTAGCTAAGTCAACATTTGTGAATAGAGTTTTAAGACAAAACTTAGCTGAGACAAAAGTCTTAACTTTAAGACTGGATTTAAGCCTAAGACCTGGCTAAGTATAAGACCTTTCTTGAATACAGGCCCTGGACACACAGGCAAGGCCAAGCTCCACACATCCAGAGTAGAAATGTGGCTTTAGTGTACTCTTCATGTCTTGAATACTTAATATTTCAACTTCCAGTTGAGATATTTTTACAATTATGGTGTCAAAAGAAGCATATTGGATGTCCCCATGTACTTATTGAGTGCAACAATGGATATATACAGCACAGTACCTGAGAAAATAATGTAAATGGATATTTTTCTGTAATTTTTTTAAATTCCTCAGAAGTTTGATGGGTGTTGCCACATGACACATATTAGTCAAAATCATGTTGATACCAAATTCCAATTTTCCCTTTCTTAGATACCATTCTGAAGCAACATTCAGGTCTTATGATTGGCCCATTACTTGTTATGATTGGTCATAGATAAGAAGATAAAAATATAATTCAAAATATGGTAATATTAATGAGCAATGTCAGTTATGAAATGGCTTAAAACAGGGTATACTGCAAAATATATCCAGAATACCCTGTGTATCCCATTGTCCATATATGATAAGGGTTCAGGAAAATATAGTGAAGTCAAGTGGTGGGAGGTGCGTGTGGGTCATACCTAACCCGTGAACTATTAGTCCAGAGACCCCCGTATGGAAAGCCTGCAAGGTGGGATTTCTATGATAAGGATAGACTGCTGTAATCCATGAATAATCTCAAAACCTCCCTATATATTCAAGGTGAAGTCAAAAGCTGACTTCAAGAACTAAGAAGCTTGAGTTGACCTCAGTGGCTTTGTGGTTCGGAAGTCTGGTAACTAATCACAGGGTGTCATCTCTGTGTGGATTCAACCACCACTGGTGGAGTGCCTGCCTCAATATGAGCGCGACTGTGGAACGGGACCCAAAACCCCACTGTAAATGAATAATTTATGTTCATGTTTTGTGAGGTGGGAGCAAAAATATATTGTTAAGACAACAAATTCCAAGGACACAAAATTATATCTTAAGTAAATGGAGAGTTAGTACATTAAGCCTTACCATGTTCTAAGTCATTGCAGTCTTTTCTCAAGAGGCAGATGAAATCACAACCCCAAAACAAGAAATAATATGTTGGATTAGTTAACTGGTTTGTTGGATCAGGCCCCAGACTTTGGGTGGAATTCTATGGTACTTTTGTGCTACATGGTGGTTGGCAATATGGGATCAGACATCCAATAGATCAGATTCAAGGACCCATGTCCAAAACGAGCCTTCTCCAAACCCTACAGTAGCGCTGTTAATTTTAGCAGAAACTGGTTAACTGAAGCATGCAGTGATATTGGCGAAATCTGCGATATTGCGTTTTCACCATTTCGTTATGATATAGTTTTAAATTGATGTATTATGATTGTAACTTGTATTTATTTACCTTTGTGGTGTCATATACTGTTATCCTTGTTGTATATGATTGCTGTAAGTGGTTTGTATTGTATCCTCATGTCAATGTACAGAGAGGATGTTGTCACTTCAAAGTCTGGGGAAACACTAAATTTTAAGCCAATAGGATTCCTTGCTTCAATTTTACAGGTGCAGACTTTGAGTTATTCTCCCATGTCTGGGATTTCTCTATAAAAGCAGGGTGGATTCTGTCATTCTTTGCTGAATTGGTATAGGTAACAGAAGACAGTCATGTCAGGGTAAAACCTGGTATTTTCTTCTGTGGTTAGATTTTAGAGATGTTAGGGTAAAACCTGCATGGTATTATTTTCATAGTTTAGGTTACAGGGAAAGTTGCAAAATGACTTTGGTAGCATTTTAAAGTAGGGGAAAATAGAATGTTCTGTACATAATTTCAGGGTGAAACCTGTTGGGGGGAATTTACTTTAAAGTATCATGATATTTTAACTGTTTATTTCAGGGGAAGTTGGGTTTTCATTTAATACTTTGCTGCTTGTTGTATTTGACTATGTTTGAGTGAAGTAATGATGAAGTAGTTTGTATTTATTTCTAGTGGCAGGGTAAAACCTGGCAAGAATTGAATGGACTGAAATGTTATAATTGCATGTGGTTGATTGTGCATGATGTGTTGATTTCAGTCATATGATTATAGGTTTCAGGCTGAATGCCGGTGATTTGATGAATGTTTCATGGGGTAAAACCCATGACTAATTGAATTCATTTCAATTCATTTCATTAGGTACTGAATCTACTATGGTACTTGATAAAGGATGGAACCAGTGTTTTAACATAGAGTATGATCCAAGGTCTAAGTGAGGTCCTCAGTGGCCTAGTGGTTAGCAAGTTTGGCATCTAATCATAGGCTGTCACCTCTGTGGGTTCGAGTCCCACAAGTGGCAATTCTGAGGACCTGTCCCAATATGACCCTGGCTGTTGAACGGGACGTAAAACCCCAACTTTGACCTTTGACCAAGGTCTAAGTGTTAGTAGACAGTAGGTTTCCAGTGTTATGTCTTGTTTTCAATTCTTTTAGAGGATTCTGGGGAAATTATCTCAATGTATATAATATAAATGTGATTTCTGATTATTATTAATACTTTTGTGACTTTAGTGCTTGTACCAATTCAGCCCCAGCAATTGCTGGTAAAATACTTGTTATATTTTGTAAATAAATGTTCTGTTATGTGACATAAGGCTTTCTCTTGACTTTAGTTCAACTCAAAACCCTTGGCACGTTACATAACTATACACATATCTAAATGTACAATTCTACTACATTCACACATTTCCACACAAGGGAGATCATGCAACTAGGTGTTACGGTCACGGGCAAGCACGGTAGCAATTACCGGTTGTCTTTAAGTTGTAACAGAAAAAAAAGCAAAAAGCTTAACTTAACAAATTTATTTAGCGATTAACAATAATGATTACAGTCAACTGGTATGCCCTTAACCAAACACACTAATACAATAATAAGATCTAGCTGACCTGACCACAGAGATTATGAGTTAAGTTTATCCGCCGTATCCAGCAATCTGTTCCGTAATCCGTCCTGTAGTATATTCTGTGGTCTATCCAATGTCCTGTGGTCTGTCCTGTGATCTGTCCAATGTTCACTCACACACGGATATCTATATCTTGTGACCTGTCTCACACTCAACAACACAAAAGGCTCTTGTCCTGCTATTCTTTATATATCCAGTCACACAGAATGTCTGTCTGGAGATATTTAGAGAGTTAACACAACTGTACTGTCTGCTCCAAGATGCGGACCATGTCCAAAATGCAGTAAATTCACTCTCTGTTATATGAATGTACAATATCCAAAATATCCAAAGTACAATAAATCTGTCCAGATGATGTATCCAGTTCACTCCAGTAAAAGTTCACAGTGATATAAGCATATATTATACTCCAAAACACAATAGCTCTCCTTATAGCAAGCGAATACAAAGTTCCCTTGTGGTCAGATGTACATTCCTTATATACATTCACAGATTTCTCTGGAACTGTACGGAACCAACTCAAAAAATAAATCTTGAGCCATCTAGGCCAAAGGAGGAAGTTCTAGAAACTACTGGCAATTGGGTTTCCCCAAATCTATCATAACCACTGAGGGGGGGATTTCCCCCAGTCTGTGAACAGATCAATAAACACTAAAACACAAAAGTCAACAACTCCCTTACTTTAAATGTCAACACACAAAAAGAACCAACAACACAATTATCTTTTATGACAATGTATAAACACAAAGCTCAAACTAAACAATGCACTAATATAGTGCCTAATATATGTAATATACAATGTACTAATATAGTGTCCAATATATGTAACACTAGGGACCAAATAAAAAGAACAAAATCTGTATAAAGACCACCCCCACGCCTATATATCATTATAGAAACTCTAAGGGAAGAGACGAAAAAGGAATAGGTCACTGTTACGAGGAAAGAAGTTACACACACCGAAACAGTGGAAAGAAGTCACATCACTCTACTCTACTAGATAAAACCTTCAATGTACTTTCACTGGATGGGAAGCATGTTATCAAGTGTCACCCAGAATATAGGTTCCTACTACTACAACTGCAGCTGATTTTGATTCGATCATCCTGACTGCCCTCATTGACTCTGAAGGAGCATGCTCAGATACAAAGGTTTTCGATGACTGTTGGCTGATGGGATACATAGAGAAGGGCACATTAGGGATACCCCCACAGGACCCTCTTCCCTGGGGATTACAGAGATATACCCTATTTCTTCATAGCTGATGATGTTTTTGCCATCAAGACTTGGATTATGAAGCCCTTTCCCTACAGATATATGGACAGAGATGAGTGTTAAACTGCAGGCTCTCCAGGACAAGGCGAGTTGTTGAGAATGCCTTTGGAATACTTGCCAACCATTTTACATGTCTCACAAGAGCAATCACACAACAGTTAGATATTGTTACAGAACTTGTGCAAGCTTGTTGTAATTTCCACTAAATTATAAGTAGGTACCCACACAGACATGTGAAGTCCATATGTACCGATCTGGCAGATGTGGTTAAGCGTGCAGGATGCAACCTGCAGATGCCATGGCAAATGGATAGCATTCTAAACCGTGAATTTTAAATATGATTAGTTCATTGTGGTATTTATTGTTGCACTAAATATTGTTTTATTTTATTTCAACTGCATTTTCGGTTATATTGTATGTATTGTATCAGCATATTAAAGAAATTGAACTGAAGTCAACCATCTTGAACCCAATATATTCATGCTAAGTCCAACATAGAATGTGAACCCAAGGTCAGGATGGTTTCACTTTATTTCAAACTGCTAGCCAGGCAAAATATTTTCATATACATTACGTTAATGCTGAGTTTAACATGAGATTTGAAGCCATGGATCAGGATGGTTTTATATTACTTTAAATACAAGGAGGACAAAACATCTTGCAATATAATAACTGAAGTTCAAAAGGCAATTGAACACAAGGTAAAGATGTGAAAAAACCCCAGAAAAAACCCCCAAAAGATTCGCATATTTTATTATGCAATGCATCTTTATTGTCCATCATTTCAAATACTTTTTTAAATGTCAAAATTAAAAAGTTTTACAATATGTACTTGCTGCTTTGTCCAACAAATTTTACTTAATAGCTTACCAAAGATTGCCAGAAAGTTGTTTACCAAAGATTACCAGAAAGTTAACTAAGTTAACATGCTGGGGTGCTAACTGAAGAAAGGAACACAAAAAAGTAAGAAAATTTACCATAAAAATCCCTCCGAGTAGGAGTCGGGCAGGCTGTAAACAAAAACAAATACAAAAGTGAAAAACTGAAAAAAAAGAATAACAAATTGAGGAAAGTCAATTTTGTTGACTAATTTAGTCACTGATTTAATATATATATGTGCTAAAAACTTGCAGGGGGCCCAATGTGGTTCAATAGGTTGCACATTCACCTCCTATTTTAGATGCTTGTATTATCTGCCACTGTGGCCTAGAGGGTAACACACTTGTCTAGGAACTCAGAGGACGTGGGTTCAATCCCAGGTACAGGAAGATACATAGTGGCTCGGATGACCACTTAAAATGGCGGTCCTCTGTCATTGGGTCCTATCCCCAGTGGCAGGTTAAAGAACCTCAAGGACGTTGATAAATGGTCATCCTTGAGCCTATATCTTCCAGTTAGGGGAATGTCAGTTGCTTGTGAGTTGGGGCTGTACCTGTGCAGTCGGACGGGTTAGCGCTTTGAGTCCTGTAGTATATGGAGATATTGCGCTGAGTATAAATACATAATAATAATGCTTGTAGGCTAGAATCTGACTCGAAATTCAAATGGGAGACTTTGTAGAAATTTACAGCACAATGTCTTAAACAATCAGTATGTAATGTTTTTTCTCTGTCCTACCATAATGATATAACCTATGTTGAAAGTAGCAACCACAATTAATCTAGTCAGTCATACCAGTCAAAGTAGACTTCAAAAGGTATCACTGGTATTTACAATGAAGTTTTGACCACCTTCTCTACGATTTTCCTCTGCCTATAACTTATAATTTTTATGTAGCCTATACTCTGTTGCAGTGATGGTGAATTCTTTTCACTGAGATTCTTTGAATTATTTTCTTTGAGATACTGAATTTGTTGTTTTCCTTGTTTTTTTTTTGTCACCAGACTTTTATGAATTGGAATTAGTACTTGGATGGGTGATTGTCTGAGTTTGTAGGTCAAGTATGGAATGTATATGACTGGGAATTCATTTTTGTCACCAGACTTTCATAAATTTGTGTCTCTGATTGCTTTCGGCCTTGTTATTTCCAATGTTAGTCAACTTACTTGAATATTTGAAACTGAATACTTGAGTGATTGAAATTTTGAATCTTTTCAATCTGATATTTTCAGTGTTAGCAGGTGTCTTTAAATCGTAATAAAATGTGTGAAATTTGGGTTCTCCGATATGTAAAAAACATGGTATCGCTCATTGAAAAAAATTACAAGAAACAAAGTAATAACTGGTACTTTCAAGCTATTTTTTGAAGAATTGGGCATACTCTGCATTAAGCATGGAATTCCTTGTTTGCATATTAGGAGAGAAGGTAGTTGCAGAGAATGCCATAGAGTGAAATATTGTGTTCATTTAACAGTGTTCAGAGTGTTCAGAACTCTATTCATAAGTCTTTTGCCTTAGTGGTTATCAATTTTATTAGTTAGTGAATGTGCATGCATTGTCCCACATCTTATATCCAATTTATGATTGATACTGCAACTTTTGCGCTTACATGTTGATTATGCCACAATTTAATAAACAAGAAAATGCAAAATAAAGATAGACAGATAATATTTTTATTTTACTGGCAGTGTGTTATACAGTTACATATATATAAACAGAAGGTTTATACAACAGTTTTACTCAAACAAAATATAGTAACACCCAGCCATTTAGGCTTACAGGTCAGTATGAAATCTTCCAACAGAGTACGTATGTGCATAACAATATATAAACAATACATAAACAAAAATAAACAAATATTTAAGTTCCTAAAATATATTTAGCACATGTCAATTCTGGTAGTTTTTATTAATGCACAAAATTTTTGGTGTGATTATTATAATATTATGTACACACACCAATTTTGAACAAATATTCAACCAATTTAGATACAAACATAAAAATGCATACTTATATATTTACTTCTAACTTTTGGTTTTATGGAGGGAAAAATTACAAATCTCATTCAGATACAAAAGGACACTTTGTGATGTTTTACAGACTTTAAATACTGTTCATGGAAACCAACAGCATGTCAATTGATTTCTTTTCTTTGTTGAATAAGGCAAACCATATACTCCCCACAACTTCAGTCACATGTCTGTTTATTTCTTGGTTTTGATGAAAACAGCATTATCCAGTGTGTGGTTCACTGGTGGCTGTGCCACAAACGATCCCTCCGAGGTCAGTATGTGTCTGGCATCAAAGCCCTTATCATTCTTGTCATTTCCAACTTGCTGATTGTCCTCTACCATAGCCACGGTCACAATTTTTTCCAAGGCTGTTGGCATGGTCACACTAAGACTGAGGGATAGAAGATATATGCATATACAATTGGGACATATACAGTTTATTTAAAGTGACTATGGCTTCTTCATTTGTTAGCTAAAATTTGCTTTGAAACTTCATGATGCTGCACAAACAATTCATACGGTGACTCATTTCTTTCAGTGGTGATTGTGATAATTGTTACAAGCCACATTAATGCACATGCTTAGCAGGTGAAATTTATATGTAACAAGAAGTCAGATAAGTGCAAGCAACACAACAATCCTTTCTTTTAAAATGATGAAAAATTCTTAGCATGATTTCCAGACCTGGATCATCTTTATCATACTCAGATTCAGACCCCTTTGCAATTAGCTGATTTGTATTCATTTGATAATTTCTAGATCTAAATCCATTTCATAATCCCAAGACCTTGATCTTCTTTAAATTCCTAGCACTTGATCCATTTTTAAATCCCAGATCTCGAGCCACTTTATGGGGGCCACGGTGGCAGAGTGGTAACACTCTCACCTCCCACCTCTGAGGCTGGGGTTCGGTTCCCAGCAGAGCCTCAAGTGGGAAAGCTAGTAGTTGCTTGCTGTTGGTCGGCAGTTTACAGTACAGAACCTTGACCAACTGTATGTACTGGTTCCCTCTGCCCTCTCAACTACCCGTCGTGATATGACCTGCACAGTGTTGAAAGCGATGTAAAACCCCAAATAAATAAAACCCCAAATAAATAAAACAAATAAATAAATACTTTATAATACTTTATAAAAAGATCTTAATCAACTTCATAAATCCCAAATTTTGATCTACTTATAATGCCAAGTTCTTTATTAAATTAATAAAAAACTCCCTGATTTAGAATTAATATCTAGATTTAAACCAGTTTATAATTCCTAAATGTAGATTCACTTTATGATTGCACAATTTGGATCCACATAAAACACCCAGATCTTTATCAGTTTAAAATTTCAAGATTTAGATCCACTTTTTAGTTCTAAGATCTCCATGCACATCCTAATTTCCATATTTTGATCCTTTTTATAATTTTCAGATCATGATCCATTTTATAATCACCAGATTTAGGGTCACCAAGTAGTTTTCAAGCTTTGGGGGCATAATTTCAGTGCATTTTGATCAATCCTGCTCACAAACACAACAAAATATGCATCAAATTAAAATCTTGAGTACAAAGTATGTGTTAAAATATTCTGTGTGACAATAATTTTTGATATAATTTATATTTTTTGCAGGGAGCTGGACAAATCGGCCCTTTGCCAAATCGGCAAATCAGTCCCCTAAAAAAGTCGGCCGTCGGCAAATCAGCCCCCTAAAAATTTGGCCCTTAGCAAATCGGCCCTCAGTTCAAAACTTTTATAAGTACAAATTTTCTATAATATTTATAGACCTGCACAAAACACTCGACTGGGTTGTTAAAGATATCATCAGCATCATTATAACTGAAAAATAAAGGATCATTTTCGACAGAAACTGCATGCCTTAATTGAAATGGTGTTGGGTTATAATCTGGTCAGTGTTAATATTGACTTCTGTATAATTTTGTATAATGATCCAAATAATAAACTATATTTTTTAAGTAAATATTCAAACCAAGCTTTTCTTGTAGTTCAGACTATGTCAAGGATAGATATTTATTTACAGGTTTTAATTACTGATTGAAAATGCACATCGAAATAATACCTTCGTTTACATTGGTTAACTGAAGTCATTTCAAATCATACAAAACATCTATATCTGGGAATTCTGAATTATAAATATAAATGACATACCTCTTTTTCTTCTTTTTTATGACGCAGATTATTAAAATGATGACAGCAACAAGTATAATGGGAATAATCACAGCCAGAACAATGATCAGAGTTTTGTCTTCTTTTCTTTTGTCTTGGCACTCTAAGAACACAGAAAACATTGAAAAGAAATTCAGACATTAATGATGCAGTTTTGGAGTAGCATACAGAGTCTGTATGAAAACATCATAAATTTTATTTATGTTTGTACCAAGTCATGATCATGAGCTCTGAGCACACCTTATTTTACCATGAATACCATGTACCATCTCTTGATCATGAGATGATCTAATGAACATTAGTTGCTATCCTGAACACCAGATGCTTTTATAACACTTGAAATATAAGTGGAAATATCTTCGTAACATTACTTGTGACTACCACATAACTGCAAAGATAAATCATACATGCTTGGGTGAGATGAGTATTTGTCTGCTCACTAAAGAAAACTCGAAATGGGCTACATTAGTACTTGGATGCGTGATGAGTTCTACACTAGCTGTGGGCTGCGTGTGTTTGTATATCTTGCGTCACCAGACTTTTGTAAATTCTAGTGCACTACTCGTACCTCTGATGGCATTGCGCTCACATTAGGGGACCAAAACACCTTTTCGCCTTGTTTTAATAAAAATCATTGTGATTAAATGCCTAAATTGCAAACCACCAAGCCACCTAGGACCTCTAGAGGTGACTCAGAGGCAAACTTGCTTGGGTATGTATTTCAATGAAACAAATACAGTGAGGACTTTTCGGTCTTAAAGAAGAACAAATTGAAACTGTCAGTAACATTGACAACATTATCATCATTATTATTAGATATCTATAGGCTATATATAGAATGAATTTTCAAAGTTTTTGGGTAGAAATATAAGTAAAGGGGTTCATCACAACTCCAAATAAATACCATATAAACAAAAGTTTTAACTATAATAAGGTTTCTCAAATTCTTCATTTGTAAGACATCCCCTAAAATTAATGTTCACTAATCTCTAGTTTCTACTAGAGATATTAATACAAGTTTAAAATTTCAATGGGAATTAATTTTTACTATCAAATCTTGCAAAGATATCTAAAATTAATGCTTAATGAAAATTTCAACTTATACAGTAGTTTTCTTTTAAAATGACATCTTGTGAGGTGTGAGCTAGAACAAACCTTCAAGTACAGACCATCCCTGAGGGTCTTGATAATGATCACATACATGGCAGGAGTCATCAGGACTTGCTGCTCCAGTGGCGTAGCACACACCACCAATTGAACATAAATTATCCTGTAAGCAAGAAAATACAGCATGAAAACTGTGTAGAGTTTAAAAATTTAAAGTAGATCTCAATGGAATTCGTTTTCAAAGTCAAAGTACACATTTGGTTCTAAGTATGGTGCTGCAATGTTATTTTCTATTATTTTTACATAATAGGGCATGTTAAAATGTTCACGTTTTGCAATAAAACCAACAGTTTGTTTCTTTTACAATAAGCGACTTTTGAAACAATGGAAAATATACTGTACAAACATAGAGATAATGAGAGATTGCATTGAAATAATATTTACACCAAAATAACGTAAAACAACCATACTGCATTGCCTCCAATAATTGCCAGGCACCATTTTCACTAAGAAGAAGGAAGACTTTAAATGGACATAACTTGGTCACTGGGACCTTTGCCATGCAGTAAACAAAGCAATAGCTACTTCAAACTGAACAAAAATGCATACCCGAATGCTTTGATATATAGAGGTATTACTCAAGTATGAACATTATATTTATAGGTGGCAGTAACTTGTATTTGGTGCATGATAATTGGGAGTAAAGAAGTATTCTTCTGGTCTCTTGAGATGGCTCAGCTGCATTTTGTAAAGTAAAAGGTAACCAGTGTGGCAGACCGCCATCAGCTACTTGTTTTCTTGGTCTGGTTGAGAGAGTTATAAACAGTTCTTGTCCAGAAAAACAAACTGAAAATTTCTCTATTATTGCCCATTAAAATAAATTTTGTATAAAAGTGAAACCAGGAATATTCCAAAACTAAAAAGCACACATATAGCACAGATCCCTATCAAGGTACCCAAGTGTCCCCTATTTTGTAATTTTACCCAAATACTCATCAAATGGGACTTTGCCCAGGCCCTACCAACATAAAAATCGAAAAAAGATCCATTTATTAATTTTGTGTAAATAATGGAATAGGTTGAACTATAATTTTCTATAACAGTAACTATAACTATAACAGTACACAATTGAGAAGGGTATTGTAGCTATTTTAATTGAGCATATAAATGTTGTATTATCAAGAAAACACTGTTGAATTCTTGTTAAAAATGCAATGTGTATGAGGGAAATGGTGTAGCTTTTGCAAATATTATGTTGCAGAATATTACTAGTATTTTACATTTGACATAAAAATAGCATTGGAGATACTTGTACCCCAAGGCGTGGGGAAAAAGTTCTGAACACAATGAGACATAGAAGTAGTGAAATAGTACAAAGATTGGGGGACTTTCAAAGCAGCCTCAATTGTTTTAAAGTAAGAAAAATGTTTAAGTACAGAAAATAACGTTTAAAAGAAAGGAAATGTATGTAAAGATAAAGTATTAAAACAAGATAATGCAATAGCAAGATGACAGCATTTATCAGTAAACTAAAATTATGAAATAGGGAAATTTATTACTTGAAGCATAGCTGTCAATGGAAATAGGTAAACAACTTGGTAAAAGTACATATAATAATCAGTTGCAGTAATCTTTGCCATAAGAGCAATATGGCAGATGAGCACACTTTAGCAGAGCCAAAGTTAAAGGTCATACCATGATGATGCACAATAACACCATCTGACTACTGTCACTACCGAGTATAAATTTGCTACACCTAACAGTTCCTGACATAAGGCCTGGACAAGATTTAAAAGATCAAGGTCACTACGACAAGGTCACAGGTCAAACCACTGCCATATCATCACATTGCACACCAACATTGCTAGCTAAAGTCCCTATCAAGTATCAACTTCCTACACCTTACAGCTTCTGAGATACAGCCCAGACAAACTTTTTTCTTACTGCCAGTCTGCCTGCCCGCCCGAACGCCCACCCACCTATCCGGACACCATGGGTGAAACCAATATCTGCACAACCCTTAAAGGTTGTGGGGTAAAAATTAAAGATAATACAAATTAAAGATAATACAACCTTTCTCTTAGACCTTTATAATGTTAGTTTGATGTTGCAGGGGAAAGATATCATTGTTTCCAGTTCAAATCCAAAAGTTGAAGGTTTCAATATCCCCAGAATCATCATTCCTCTATCAAAAGTGATAATATAGTAAACATTCAAACATATAAATAATGACTGCCTCATAATTAAATATGTAAACAAATTTCCTACATTTTCAACCCAGAACAGAATCTTTCATATCAAAGATGCACTTGAAATAAAAATAAAACATACATGTTACAACATTCAAGGTAAACTCAACTTTTTTACCATAAGTAGAAAGGGAAAATAAACATTCACAAGTCACAGTACACTTACCATTACTTCACAGCCATTCTGCTCACACTCCAGGCAAGATCCATCATACACCAGCATCTCTTGATGTTGGCCATAATTTTTTCCATTTCGACTCACACTGATTTTGTACACAATCTGATTGGTCTCTTCATTATTAGGAAGATCACAACGTACTTGTCCAAAACCCTCAAACTGTGCACTCTGAGTTGTCACCTCTTCTGTATCTCTGATCTGCCATTACGAGAAAAAGGTAATCCACTATAGTAATATGTGTTATTCAGGGGTTGTGGAAATTGAAGGGAGATATATTTAGCATTAATGAGAAGCTTTTGATCTCAAACTGTGGAGTTTAGGGGTATTGAAAGGATTATGCCACAATATGAACAATATTCAGCAATTTTTCCCGCCACAGTCTCTGCCATGGCAGATAAAGCAAAAATGTAATAACCTTACTTAATAAATTTAAAAATGCACAGTCACAGTCTCTGCTAATTTCAATTTGTCATACCTGGTGTACAGGTAGCAACTAGTTAATTAAGTATCACCCATTAAGTACCCAGAAAAAAACTGGGACATTTACAGATCTTCAAAAACTGAGGTCATGTTGATACTGAATGAGGCTTTTGTAAAATATCACCTTGTGTTTGATTGGAATTTACAACCACATAAGCAAAAGTCATCTCTTCACACATTTTTAAAGAAAGAACTGGTACAAATTAAGAATACTAAGTATCAGAAAATAATCTCTGGTTCAGATCAAACCAAGATAGAAGCATTCTGAAAATGAATTCTTCTAAAAAATCCTAGATCCAAAGTTAGTTCATTCCCAAAATTAACTCAGTGTTAGACCACAGAGCAAGCCCCACCTTACTGTAAAAATTTGATGTAAACCTGTGCTGTGGTTTTCTTAATCTTTGCTAAAAACAAATTGAATGAAACAATCACATAGATTTTTTATGGAGGTGAAAGTACTGTATCAACAACCTCTACTTTGCAGTTCAGTGTCTCTGTGTAGAACAGATTTTCCACCTTCACCAGTACACTGGTGCACTCCCTCTCAGAAGTGTCACACAGACCATTGTTGGTAAGGGCTACGGCATTGGGTAGAGATGTAGAATCCACAGAACAGTCCTCACCAATATAACCTTAATAAACATATATAAAAAGTATCTGTATCATGGTGCTTTGCCATCCAAGGTAATTCCTTGCAGATGCATTAATAGTAAACATGATTTGATGATTCTGATGATTTGTAAAGTTAATTGTTAGGTGCTTAGTGTTTTGGAACTTGTAGCACTTAAAATAAAGGTTCCATCAGTGATATTTAACAGTGAAATGAAACACTGAATTTTACATTCAAAAAAATTTGTAATGAAAATGTTTTTAAAGTTGTTAGGTTTTTATTGACTGATTATTGTCAAAAGTTAATCAGGTGTACAATGGAACAAACTGAAAACTTGAAAACATCAAATTTGGCAACATAAATTTAGTATTCTTGCTAACAGAGAAAAAGAGACAGATAAATTTCTAAGTTACTTTATAAATAATAACAGAAAGAAAATTGAGATACATGGTACTCTGCATAACAAGAACTTTTAATATCCACAGGATACAGCTACCTTAAAAATACAGAATTTTTTAAAATCATTTATAGGGAGCATATCATACATATGTTATGTTCAAGTTAAGATTTTGTACAAGTTCAACTAGTTCGAATCACCATATTGATATAAATGTATAAAGACACGTGCTCTTCAAAATATATTCAAGTTTAGTCTATATTAATAACAAGTTTACCATTTGTTATGCCAACAAACAATATACTATGGGGATCTATACTTCCTATAAAAGTAATTTCTGTGGATTGTAATAGAGATTTACATCATTTAATTATCTATAAATTTCCACATTTTACCTTCTTGTGGTAAAAATATCGTCATAAAAATGGTTGACTCACAATAAAACACAAAGACTACTATTTTTACATAATTTTACCAAAAAAGTAACAAATCTGTTTTATAATTTTGAAGAGCATGTTGGGTGTATTTATCAATTAAAATGTTTTTGTTTTACTAAAATTTGTTAATTTGAATTCAAAGTAGTTAAGACTTTTTGCACAAATTTTGTCTCAGCTAAGATTTTGCTAAGCACTTTTTGTGAATCCCAATTTAAGAGAAATCTTAGCTAAGACAAAAGTCATAACTTTAAGACTGGTCTAAGCAAAAAAATTGTCTAAGACTAAAGACCTTTTGTGAATCCCGGCCTTGAAGTATGTCAAAATAGGATAATGCTTAGTTTTACCAAATAACTATCTTCCATAAATCATCTTTTTAAAGATATGGTAAAATTTGTGGAGAATGAAACAATGAACAATATTATTTTACAAGTTATAACTTGAAGAAGCAATGATTTTAAACAAGTTATAACTTGCACAGATTTTCGATAATATTTTGTACAAAAAAGTTACATCTTGTCCAAAATCCCAAGCTGTACACGCCATATGCTCCATATCTATGTATTGTGAAAGTACCTTCTTCACAAGTGCATACTGAGTTGCCACATTGCCCATGCCCTGAACACTGATTTGGACAGACTTCATACAAGATCAACTGCAGTCTTTCTGTTGCCAGACGCCTGGACTCTGTAGCATTACCAGACAAACCAGAATAAGACTGCAAAATATTCATCTTACACCCATCCTGTATTTCATCCAGTTTATCTTCAGCCCAAGTTGCAAAACTGGAAGAAACCTGTTATGATAAAAAACATTTCGAAACATAGATAAAAGGTCATTTTTAAGTAGCAATAAATCTTTGGTCACTGGAGAGCATTGTCATTAAAATTGGCTCCCTTTTACCTAAATTTTTTTGCCAAAATATTCTTACAATTCTTTTAGATTCTACTTAGAAGAGATAAGTTAACTGTGAAAAAGCATTTATTTTTAAGTATTGTAACATCCCTTCAACAAAAAATGTCTGAATAGTTTATGCCGCACTCAAAAGCCTGAAAGAGGGATTCATTTATCTTATTTTATGAAACTAAAGGTGATATTAATCAACAAAATGCAAAAATAGTAGTCATGATATCTCAAGTAGTGAAACAATGAAAGCAAATTTCAATTAGATATGCTGAAGCTACTGTAATGAACAATTTTCAAAATGTTAAACCAAAACCTCAGATAACTACCTTCACATCAGACATACACTTGGCTATAATTTCTTCAACATTATTAGTGTGGTTAGCACATGTCAAATATACAGGAGATTCTAAGATCCCTCTTTTACAGTATTCCCTGGCCTCATCCTCTGTAATTCCTGTTAAAGTTGGCCAGTCAATCTCCAAGTTATTTTTAGAGTCCAGGGTTTGATCAAAATCAGAAGGATCATAATTTTCATTGACCATGGTACTGCCAGAAACGTGCTCTGTTTCTCTTCTACGCCGTCCTGCTTGGATTAGATTATTGCCTATCACTCCTGTTGGTACAGTCACAGTACCTTTCACAAACTCTTTGTATGTTTCGGAGTCTATGGTTTTACCACAAGGGACTATTTCATCTAAAGCATGCAGGGCACAGTCACAGTATTGATTGGCCAATGGCATCTCGGTCTCTACTGGATTGGGATCCCTCTCAAACAGTGACTCTCCGATGGGTATTCTGCAATACAGAACTTTTATCATACATCTGTCCTATTTCTTTCTATTCCCTACTGTTTTACAGTGAAAGTACATCTTTTGTCTCATACACATTCTATCATCCAAACAAAATCTCATATTCACAGCATGCCAATAATATTTTTTTAGGTATATAAACATGTTACTCTTCATTTTATGAAAAAAAGAAAAAGGAAATAAACAAAAGAAGTGAAAAAGCCAAAAACACATAATAATAATTAATAATATGTTTATTTGTCTATATATTTCTGGTACTTGATCTTGGTACAAATACACATTACAATGAAAAGAAAAGAAACTAGAGAGTGCAAGGAAGAAAAAAATAAACCGTGGCATTTGCCATTCAATTATATTTGCGCATAACAGGTGTAATGTACAAAATAGTCATGCATAATTTTCAATTCTTCAATTCATAATATTGATTAAACATTACTTTTCAGAGATGTCCCTGAGATGAAATATCATCTTAATGTTCTTAGCAGACAAAAAGTTAAACCACTGTATAATTAATAACCAAATTAAACTGACTTAGACTTTCACACATGTGTTTTACATCAATCATCATACTCCAGTTAAAACAAGCAGTGCCTGAGGGAGCACAAACCCTAAAGTAGAAACCAGACTAGATAGTGATGAAAATACCCTAAAAATTCCGAAATGCAGATCTGGATAACCTTTGGGGAGATCTCAGCCAGACCCAACCTTGTGTGACAATAACCTTGTGGTAATACTAGATCTGCTGTCTTCCTTTAGGTATTTTTACCCCATGTATAAAAGGAATTACATATGCTACAGTATATCCTTATGTATGTATGTTTTCCCTTAAGGTATCTTTAATACATGTCATTCTGAAACATTTCTGTATAATTCAGATTACAATGCTTTGTTCCCAGAAAAAATAGATGAAAATTGATTGCCAAAGCCACAGTTTTTATTGGATCCTGCCCCAAAGCCTTTAAATTAACAGTTGTGGATATCCTTCAAATACCGTTTTCCACCAAATTTTGTAAAACTGGTCAAAGGGCTTGAAAGTTATAGGCCTGGTTTATGTTTCTGTGATGAGTAGCCATAAAGACAGACAGGTTCATAGACAGCTCAACAAGAGATTATGTCCTCCTTTTGCTAAAGCATAAGCAGGTGACAGGTAAGTAAGCATTAAGCAATCAACCTCAATTTACCTCCATGACTGCACAAAATCATTCAGTTCAGCATCATCATTCCAGTTTGCAACTGTCTGTGAGTTCTGATGTTTCAAGTCATTATTCGAGTTGTCATCATATGTCCCACACAGTCCCTCAGTCTTCCCGAAATCCTGGCTGGGTACATGCAGACTGATTGACATACCCCAGGAATTCATATAAATCTTTGCAAAAGCACCTCCAGGTGTTTGGATCTGACAAATTAAGATGCATAATATAGTTTAGAAAACAGTCTATTAAGAACAGGTGTACCGTGATATAAGTTAGCAACAAAAAGTTCCCTGTAACATCCTTCTTAGCTTGCAGGCTTGTGTAGAAATGATTATACTATATGTCAAGAATATAATATTTTGTATAATATTTATAATAAAATAATTTGTTTATTTACTTATATCATAATTTATAATTATTAAACAACCATTTAGCAACATAAATCAGCAATAATTTCTATCAGTGTATAAGCACCCTTATTGTGGCACTTACATCTCAAGGAACTTCTGTAATTTTAAAAGCTAAATAGCTATTCTCTAATATGTTTTGGACTTACTTCCTGTAGGTATGATAGATATTGAATAAAGATGACATATATGCAGATTAAATAATGCAAGGTATACTGCATATTGTCACAGAGCTACCATAAAATGTAAATGTTAAGAGTTTGCTACATTTGCAAGATGTATAAGTTCCAGAAAAGCAATAAAAAATATTGAGCTGTAACCTGACTTTTAGCTACTATGAACTTTGCTTTAATTTCTGACTCTGGATAAGGGCCATAATGAGAGAGTAGGCACTTATTCTAGAAATTAAGGTATCTCTTCAGATGTATTTTGAAGTGTTCACTTGAATTTTTCATGTAAGACACTTTACACGTAACATGATATTCTATATACAATTAAATCTCAATTTTTGTAGAGTGGGTAACTATTTGTGACAGCTCTGCTAACTGCAAAGTTCAGTTGTAATAGAAGAAGAAAGAAAAATGCATGATAAAATATTGCGTATATTACACTTTGGGCACACAAAGTTTTATCATTTACTATCCCTTAGGAGAACATGTTACTTGTCAAAATTTAGACTTAACTAAGCAAAAGTCTTACACATAAATAAAATATGGACCTAAAACACTTAGTAATCTAGTAAGCACCTGTCCAAATATAATGGGACATAAAGCCTTAAGTTTGAATTTTGACCTTTAAGGGAATCTGTCCACTGTCACCAACTCACAGTGTACTCTGTTCCTGATCGAACAGTCTTCAGTTGCATGCCATCACTCAACCTCCCATCAATAGCTGTGGTTCGGTGTCCTTTCTCCAGGTTTTTATTGTTGCACATGTCCAGTAGAATAGCCTCATTACCTTCTTGTACAGCCAGACCACAAACACAGCCTACTCTGGGAGCTATGTTGCATGCCTCATGACGCACATGTACCTTGATGCCAAAAGAACTATAAATGTGTAAAATTCAGTTGAAATACCAAAACATACTGTAAGAAATAAGGTGATCCACTTTTTCTTAAAGATCAGGACATTTTCTATCAGATTTTGTGTGCAGTCCAGGGAAAAAGTGCTGGAAAATGACTGGATTTCAGGTTCCTCATAAAGTCGCTCAAATTACACTGATGCATGCCCCCAAGTGTTATCAAAACAAACAGGATACTTACACTATACCAGTGTACTTGTACAGAGGTGAATTGTATTTGCTGTACATGCTGATATATTGTAAATATAAAAGAGACTAGAAATCACTTGTAGAGTGCAAAGCCCACTAGATGCGGCATTTCTGAAAACTATGGATTTTTATGGATACTATGGATTTGACTTTGTTACGCCGCCGCCGCAGCATGTAGAGAGATTTCACCGTTACCGCTCTAACAAAAAAAATTTGTAGGATATATTCATAAACATAAAATCTTGCCTGGGAATATTTTTGGCCTCATTTTGAAAAACAAAATGGCCGCCAGGGACATTTATTCAACTTTAAACAATGACTTTTGTTGGCCCTCTAGAGCAAAGGGTATTATAGGTATTAGTTAGAGATCTCAAATTCACAGGATATGTTCCTCATTATAAAATCTTGACTGAGAATATTTTTGGCCTCATTTTGAAAAACAAGATGGCCACCACAGGCGTTTCTTTGTCTGTCATGAAAAGTGCCTATATCTCCCTTATTATTGGTCCTAGAGGTTTGGGATGGTAAACAAACCTATAGGAAATCATGGGCTGGGAATCGTTTGGTGTGGTAGGATTTGACCTTGGACCCCTCCTTCAAGGTCAAATGAGGATAGCCAAATCATGGGCTGGGAATCTTTTGGTCTGGTCAGATTTGACCTTGGACCCCTCCTTCAAGGTCAAATGAGGATAGCCAAACTTAAAAGTGCTTATAACTCACTTATTATTGGTCCTAGAGGTTTGGAATGGTAAACCAACCTATAGGAAATCATGGGCTGGGAATCTTTTGGTGTGGTCGAATTTTACCTTGGACCCTCCTTCAAGGTCAAACGAGGATACCCAAACTTAAAAGTGCTTGTAACTTGCTTATTATTGGTTCTAGAGGTTTGCAATGTCATTCAACCTATAGGAAATCACGGGCTAGGAATCTTTTGATGTGATCAGATTTTACCTTTGGCCCCTCCTTCAAGGTTAAATGAGGATAGCCAAAATTAGCAGTGTTTATATCTCGCTTATTGGTGTTCCTAGAGGTTTGCAGTGTCACACCAACCTATTGGAAATCCTGGGCTAAGAATCTTTTGATATGGTCAGATTTCACCTTGGGCTTCTCCTTCAAGGTTAAGCGATGTTTGAATGGCTTTGGTGAGTTTTCTTTCTGGTGGATACAATTTGCATCAGTTCTCTGATATGATAGGTCTAGTTGTTTTTGGTATCCCAAATGTTATCCAGATTTTTCCCAAAATTAAATCCCTTCTTCCTTTGGTCAGACCTTATTCACATAACAAGCAATCAGTGCCCATGAATGGGCTCTGTGTCAGCTGACTGTTTTTTGAGTTAGTAAGTAAAGTAAAGTAAAGTACAAAGTTAACTGTTACAGTGTAAAAAGTAGATGAAAAACATATTTAAGCAAAATACTCTAAATGCAATACTTTTCAAGTTACAACTGCTTTACTCAACAGTGAGACTTGCAAAGTAGCTTTTGTTCAGCTATGCCATGAGCTACAGGTCTACAATTTTACTCTGCTATAGCTGACCCAATAGGAGCTAAATAACACACTTAAAGAAAAAACTTTTTCTTCTAGGTCATTGGTTGGCCTCCAAATATCAATATTTTGGCCTTTTTCACTTAAACTGTTGAATATTTACATTTAATAACTCTCTGTTACTCGTCATATGAGTTCAGAATGTCAAATAAACCTTTTGGAAATCATGTGCTAGGAATGTTATGGAAGGATCAGGTTTAACCCTCGACCCCTGCTTTAAGGTCAAAGTGTGTTTGTAAAAAGACTTTGTATCTTCTCTGTTATTGGTACTGGAAATTTGGAATGTGAAAACAGCCCATAGGAAATCATTGGCTCTGAATCTTTAGAAGGATCAACTATTCCAAGGTCCTCAATATTTTTGGTTGTTTTTGCAAATCAAACTCCATGGCTCAATAAATTAGCACCAGTAGCTGATTGGAGTAAAGTGTTTATGACTACAAAATGACTAGATCCTGAGCACTGCACTAAAATATCATGTTCACCTACATTCCCTAATCTCTAAATCTAAAGTCTCTCTAACATCCCATTGTATGTGCACGTACGTCCTGGTCATAGAGAAAAATCGACTGATTTGCAAGGGAGACTCAAGCTACACTTGCGATTTTATAACAGAAATTTGAGGTTGCAGACACCTTGCAATGACAATTGGCATGCAAATTATTCCCTGCTAGCTCGCAGCATGGCTACAAATGTATACCTATCTCAAGGGTAACTTAAGAGAGACTTAGGCATGTGCATTCTCCTTACCAGTGTTGTAGGTTCTCCCCATTTACTTACATTCTTTGCACGTCCTGTAAGATACACTCACCTGTACCTTGCATGTATATAAACCCACTGTATGACCTGTAGCTAGTAGCAGTTTGTGCTTTGATCTTCAAGTTGCGACACTGTTGCTGGCAGAATACACCTTGTTTGCATGTGCAAATCTCTACTACCCCACTAACAGACTACATTCATATTTTTCAACAATATCTGCAGCACACTTACGTGTGTATACACGTACGATGGGATGTAAGAGAAGCGTTAACGGTATCTAATCTAATCTACTGCTTTGCAATATCTTCCCCACAAAGGGGAACTCGGTGCGCTAGGTAACAAAACTCATTTATCATCATGAGTATCAAAGGGCGTTCAAGGACAAGGTCTACATCGTAAAAGGGGTTACCTGGTTTAGAGGTCCATTACAATAGCTAAATGAGAAATAGCTTTCTGTATTTTTAACAGCGAGTAATATAAGTAAATGGCTTTTTTGTTTTTTTTTGGTACAAGGATATGAAATCTGAAAATAACCAACAACAAAACTTGGGCTGTAAATCTTTAAGAATGGTCAGATTTGAAATTTCACATTTGACCCCTGTTTCAAGGTCAAACAGATTGTCTATAAAAGTGCTTTGTTTGGAGTGTTTTCGAATGGTTTTTGCATGTTTCAACAACCCAGGAAATCACAGATCACGGATATTTCAAGGGATCTAATATGAATTTTTCACCCCGGCTTCAAGGACAGTGTTTATATTAAAAACCCTTACATCTTCTTTGTATTTGGACATTGGGATTTGACATTCACAAAGATATCGTGCAAGCGTCACCAGCCATATTCTGAATGTAGAATTCTCTGTGTCACATCTGGAGATGGATTGCATCGAAATGTAATCTCCAGTTACTGTTGGAGAAATTGTAAACACAAACAGATAAACAAATGCACCAAAACATAACCTCCTGATGGATGTAAGGAATGAATTAATTTTTTCCCACAATACATTTCAGTGTACATATTTGGTTTCCAGTGTGAAATAGATTGGGAATATTTGAATCATGTTCCAGATACCCAAAAATCCCAAATTTTCAGAAACGTTCCCTGGCGGAGGTCTGCACTATACAAGCACTTCTGGTCCAGTTTGTAATAATAGGATGGAATTGGAATACTAATAATGTTAGGAATTGTAGGATTAAGGTTACTTAAAATATACTCTGGATATATTGACTGATGTAGGTTTTATAATCACTTGTCTCTTTTTTTCCAATAGTCCTCTAAACTCAAAAAACAAGTCAAAAGTGAATGTTTTCCTTTTTTCCAGTGTATCAGTGTATGTACACACAACCCTGACAACTCAAGAAAATAGTTGAAAAGTCAGTTTACTGCAAGTACCTTGTACACCAACATATATGTGTAATCAAATGAAAGAAAACACAACCTGACAACTGACAGCAAAAAACTCAGTGGGGTATGACAGGGAGGGTCATGGGGAGGGGAATGAATTAAAGGAAAACTTTACACTTTTTCCCTAGACTGTGTGATTATTTTAAGGAATATTTCTAATGTGTCATTAGATTTCTCTGATGACTTTATTTTCATAAATATCCCCAATTTCAGTTTCAAGACTTTTGACCTTATTAATTTATAACAGACGAGGCAGCTGTAACTACTGTTGAAAAAGCAGAAATACTGGTATAGGCATCTGAGGAGGGTACAGAATGATATAGGGAGTTTTAGCCACAAACTTAAAGAATTTTGCATTATTGCATACATTTGCATACATTCATTTACAAGAATTACCATTGACCGATTTGGGTACAAAATACAATATAAATGGAAGAAACCCCAATTTCCTCAACTTTTTGGATTTATTTTTTCATCAAACGTGATTTTGGTGGTAATCTAAGTCCATGCTTCTAAGCTGCGATAAAAATTTGAATATTATTTTGGATTAACATTGAAGGGAGGGACCCAAATGGTAAATACAAATAAATAATGTGTGGAATTATATGTAACATAAATTACATAAAAAGATAACTTGGAATGTAACTCTACCTCAAATCCTCTAACGCTTGAGCTTTTGACCATTACAAACTGTCCTGTGGCATAGACATCTATGTACCTGATAATAATATAATTGATTTTTTGGTGAAAGTTATGAACGAAATGCTTGAGCATTTTGTTTGTTTTACTTTAATGTAAAGTTGGCTTTATTTATTTATTACTAAAAAAGAGTACAAAATATTCATATAATCAATAGTTTAGAATTAAATATGCTGTCTTTGGCAACACTCCGTTATTTTGATGAACTTTATTTCATTTGTGTACAATAACAGAATCAATATTGAAGAAAACAATTATACAACTGACTTAAGTGCTAGTTTGTCTTTGATTTCAAGAAGAAATTATATTCAAGCAGAAATAACGTATTTAATGTATTTCAAATGCTCTGAGTCACCTGTGGCATATTCATATATGGCATCAGTTTCATGCGTTAAAAGAATAGTGACATTACACTGATGGTATTGTACATGAGGATAACACTTTGCTGTGGTCATGAAGGAATTATTCAGCATTTGAAACTATATAATTAAACTCACACATCGTCAAAAGTAGTTATGTAGGGATCTCCTGTGGAGTAACAATTTGCACCACTTCCTGATAAATGACTCTCATACCTGTACACCTAAATTAGAAAAAAAAGCATTATCATTATGAGAACAGACTCTATGTAAATAAATCAGGCACAGTTGCATAGTAGATGGAACACTCACCTCTGACCCCTGACCTCGCAATTGGACTATCCGTTCTTGAAAAATCACTGATTTGTAGGATGGTTTTAGGTCAATTCTGTATGATTCGTTTACGATTTATTGACACCAGAATTATTGTCATAATGATAAACAGTGATGTGGAGACAATCAGAGTGATTTCATTTTTTTTCTGGAAATCCTGGTAAACCAGAAACTAGACTTAACAGGGTTCAAAGATATGTCTTTATCAGCAAAATAACTTTGACTATTCAGATGTGTTTTTTTAAATGTCAGTCTAGCAGTCGTACTCATGGAAATAGGCTATATAAGTTTTCTCAATCTGTTCGAAAGTGAGTGGCAGGCATAAATTTGCAATGGATGCAGCAGTGGAATGGAATAGGTTGTCACTCAGGTTCTCATCGCAGCAGACTATCTAGGGTTTAATGAGCCAACTAAAGGCCTATCTTTTCAAGCTGTCATACCCACCAATATAGTCAACACTCCCTGACTGGCACTTAGTGGATAACTAGCTCTGCTCAGTTTTAAGACTCTCCTTTTTAAAGATTTTCTATCCATATAACCAATAACAGTTTTGTTACCATCGCCCACTTAAGGGAAATCGCGAGGGTATTGTATAATTTTTTTTTTTCTGCCCATTTGTCTATACATTGGGTCTGGTCACATTTTCATACAAGGTGGGATCTACCAGTGGCTTAGTCCTCCTCAAAGATGATTTGGAGATTCAATTTGTGTTTTTTCAGGAATACTTGCAACTGAGGGTTTGTTTGCTATCAGATACTGTTTTGTTATCACAGATTTTTCACCGATTTTACTGAAACCAATAACTGTGTCAGTGTCGGGTATATGTCAATTCTTTAGGTTTAATATTCGTTTATTAATTATCAATCTTGTTGTTATAAAGCATTGACCAATGATTTGTAGTAAAGTAATGATTTGCTGAAAATCTGATAATCTTGTTAGCATAAGTTATTGGTCAAATATTATTGTTCAGTGATGGTTTCCTGAAACCAACTTAATTAGGTATTTTGAAGGCTTACTCTCAGTAGTTTGGCAAATAGTTACATCAGTAATACTCTTGATATTGTACTTTTTTGTTGTTGAACAGGGTGTAAAACCCCAACTTTGATCTTAAAAGATAAAAACACAGTCTCAGTTTAGCAAGGTATTTGTATATCAATGGTTGCTAAAATCACCAAAAGACTTATAAGGTATTGGTCAATTCTGTATGATTTATTTATGGTTTATTGACACCAGAATTATTGTCATAATGATAAAGTATTTGTCAATTCTTTTTACTTCTGGCAGTGGTTACCATATTACTGGTCTATTGAAACCAATTAGAATTTCAATATCAGAAGGCTTTTTTAAAATTTAGCAATGACTTTTCTCTTTGCAATAATGAAAAAACCTACTGTAAGTGGTGGTGGGGAATAATCATTCCACATATAGGTGTACACATTTCCTTCTTCATCCCGTTTATTCAAGTAAGGCACGCTGTCAAACTTGATGAACTCCACACTTGGTGGGTCATTGGTGAGGCTCACTACAGGTTGTACATAGAGAGGATGCTCATCACTATAAGCCATTCCCTCTGAAGGCTTCCAGTCTGATTCATCCAATCTATACTGACAGGTGAAACTTTCTTCATGCTCTCGACCAGGCTGAAAGACTACCACATTGTCTGAAAAATGATGAAAAAAAGGGAAAATTTAAACTATAAACCAGAGTCTTTATTAATAAAGAGATCTTAATTCAGAGATAAAAATTAGATAAACAACAGGTTTTTAATAAGACCAAGCTGAGACCACCCTCAAATTTTTCTAATACAAACACAATAGCAAAGATCTCATTGGTCCAACATCTTGTAAAAGATCAGACAGTATTTGTGTATTAACAACAGAAATGACAACATCTAATATAATTTAAAACTTTGTCATTTTTTTGTTTGTCTCCTGAGCTTCTTCTTTGCTGGTCTCAGACTTGAGACTCAAAATAAAGACCTGAGGCATAATTTGGTCTCAGCAAGTTTTATGAATATAGCCCCAGAAATATATCATTTTAAACCGATATATAACAGTTTTATACACGTGAGTCTCTATATCTCCAATTTCGTTGTCTGAATAATCAGTCTTATGAACTCATTTTGAAATGTTCATTCTATCCTATTCTATACTGTTATTGAGCTTAATCTCTGAGTTAAAGTTGACTGTCAATCACAACACCCCCAAAGTTTCAAAGTTCTTTGACCCATGGTGGGAAGGCCTTGATAAATAGATAATTCTATGACTTCTTTCTATGGTTTCTTTCTAAAGGTGGCCACAGAAGAGGTAGAATGAATGTAATTAATTCATTCGAAACTGTAGTGGACCTTGAAGGCAAAAATGTGCCCCAAATATTTTCTCTTATTCATGTACTGATGGACAAAACTGAGAAAACTCCGAGACCTTTCCATCAGGTCTTCCATATTGTGTGCTCTGTTTACTGTTAAAGAGGAGCAGAAAAAGGATTGAAATAGCTAAGATAAATCGATAGAAAACATATGCTGCTAGTATAGGCTTTTGGGAATCGGTATGTTTCAAGTATGCCTATAACAGTTGATGCTATCCTTGCAAGAGGGTTCTGAATGTATAAAAATTTAGTTGTATGAGACTAAACAATTTTTAACGGGGAATTACAATAGTTAAATTATATTATTTAAAAAAATCTTTCTCTTGCACTAAAATTCTATTGTAGTGAGATAATGATGAGACACCAATGCTTTTCTGTCCCTCTCGTTAACAGCCAGGGTCATTTTAAGACAGGCTAGCATGTGGCCATGACCTGAATTTGAACCCAGGTTCACATAGGTGAACCAGTCAAGTGTTTATTTTCAAACTACTGGACAACTGAAATAGACCTAAATTCCAGGAAATCAATAAAAAGGTATTCAATCACATTGATCTAGCAGAAAAGCAACATACAAAGGAATGAAACCCAAGCTATTGAGTACATGACACTGAGCAAAATTACAAACCAATATGAAAACCATCCAATCTAGTCTCATATATTCTTTTATTTATCATAATGACATACAAAATATAATAACATAAAAGTAAAAAAAGATAATACAACATTGCCTAGTTCTCAATGACTCATAAGTCACTCCTGATGAAAATAATTAATAAATCACAAATATGACCCTAATGTAAGACAAACTGTAATATTATCCATCACCATTACGTAAAAGAAAGTCACTAGAATATGCTATTTAACCAGGCATACATCCAGCTGGGTTTAGGAAGGCTTACCTAGCATAATTTGTGTAGTATACATCATTAAAAAATATCCAAATAACTTAATAAAAATTACCGTTTAAGTTTTTAAAGAAGCTGTACCCAAATAAGACTTTGTGGTAAAATACCTTGCAAAATCAATTTTTATTGGCCTTATTGGTTTACTGTATATCTACACAAAGCAAGTCTGATAAATACTAACTTTGGTGTATATCATTACATTTGGATGTTATTAACACTCCTTGTTTCACCAAAAGGTATTGTCAGCAGGCATTTATTGCAGAAATGATGGTATTGCATCATTCACAATCTTACCTGAAGAGTCGATGTTGAAGTTATGTTTACATCCCCGCACTCCACCATTGGGAAGTTTCACTGAGCAGGCAATGGGCAATGTAGACTTCAGATAAACAGCAGCTGCTGTGTCATCTCCTTCAGTCACTGTTAGATGGGACACTGATGCCTTTATAAAAGACATATCAGTTGGACATAACTAAATTTCATAGATAGGACATTTATAGTGAAACCATTAACTGAAGTGAGAAAGTTACATTGCAACAAGTGTCTATATTATGGACCTGTCAGACATAAAACCCAAACTTTAACTTTGAAGTGATGAAGTGAACAAAAGTAATAAAATGTACAACTGTGGACAGTCAGTCCAAATGTGAAGATGTAGTTAGCACATAAATTTTCAACATGTGATTCCTGTATGTATATAAGTGCCCTAAAAAGTACATTAATTATAGTATATAACTAAGTAGCATTACATTTATAGTGAGTATTCTGACTGAATATGATATATGTACATTGTTATAGTATATAACTAAGTAGCATTACATTTATAGTAGCATTACATTTATAGTGAGTATTCTGACTGAATATGATATATGTACATTGTAATTGCAGTTTTATGGTGACTTACATCTACATTTTAAAATTTTATCTCATAAATTTTGTTAAATCTATATAATTATTTAATTTTATGTGAAATGACTCGATTTATCAACTTACTTTCTCAGTTTATAGAGATACTAAGTCAACATTAACACACAAAAAAAATAGCCTCTGTCTTACTTCTCTTCACATATCACTCAATTAATTGACTGTTGATTGCGATTCCCACTGACATAAAAGGTTCTTTATATTATCAGTAAACAAGGGGTGTCACAATATGTATACATTTATATATCATTGAACTTTCCATATATTTGAGTTATTTCAAGATATAAATCTACCTAAAATTGTCACTAAAAGTGTTTTATATGTGAAAGATAAAGTAAAGCAAATTGATCAGCATATAGTATAGTTCATTCTGCAAAATGCTCAGCATATAGTATAGTTCATTCTGCAAAATGCAAAAAAGTATATAGGCTGTTTTAAAACTATTTAAGACATACACAATCCTACAAGCTTATAACCTTTTGTTTTATTTCTAATATTGCTTGTAATTAGAGTATTTCTGTATTTCTTGGACATCCAAAGTTTTTATTGCCACACACATTTTTCCAGGAGGCAAATTATGAAGGGCCTATTCTCCGTTAGGCCTGTTTTCCAGAAGACATATTCACTTGGAATATATATTTTTTGATTCTGTCCTTGGGGTTTTGGAATACCCAAACAATGCCAAAACAATTAATAGAAACCACCATTGCTTGAGAATGCACATAAACCCAGGCCCACAAAAACACGCACAACAATCTGGATTTCAATTCAGGTCCAAATTAGGATTATCAGTCCATATCTGGATCCATTTTGAGTCGGACCAAACCATGTGTAGACCTCACATGCATAGATATAGCTAAGAAGTCACAAAAAACATTCTAAATATGCAAATCAGATCTGGATCCACGCCATCTTTGATTAGGAACAAGCTATAGTTAGACCTCACCTTGAATAAAATTATAATCACAGATCTTATGTATAGTTATGCACATGGACAGACAAATAAATAAACCTAAATACAATGCACATGTGACATTTTCAAAAAAAATAATATAGATGACTTTATCAAGGCTAATGCATGGGAATAAACAGTTGATACAGTGGCTCGTTGTGAACTGTTAGATGGTTGTTCTATTGTTCCTGACCATTATGAGCGAGTTTAGCCTCGTATGTCGACTGCGCTGAGGAAAAGCTTTGCGCATGCGCATATCGCATATTCCGACATGAGAAGGCGAACAACTAGGAACATCTTCTCGGATTAAAGTAAACAAAAGGCACTCAGTATAATATTATGCAATAACTATTGTATAATAAACTGATAATTATAAAAAAAATAATTAATTATGGCTGCTTTGAAATTTTTGGTTATGCAAAAATGGATAAACGTGACTAATATAACCAGATAGTTACTGGCGCCGGCCCCCTTTGTTTACACCGCCATTTTGAAATTCCGCATGCACCCACCAGTGGTGGAGATTACTCGACACGGCTTAATTTTGTGTTCCGCGGAAGAATTCCCAGTTGTTTGGCCTCACTTCTGCATGCGCCGACACACTCGACGCACAAAGCCAAACTCGCTCTATAATTGGCCGTTTCAAAACCTAAGAAGTCAGAGTACAGTTAAGAGTGATTGGGTATTTGAATGTTCTATAGTTTTGTTATAATTTTCTTACTGTTTCAAAAGTCTTTTTAATTTTGACTCTGTAACAGGTTTATTTGGCCGTTTCACAATGGCCAAGCCAGTTCAAAACTTATTGAAAATTGCCATCAGATTTATTTGGCTGTTTTGTGGTAACACTCTCGCCTCCCACCTCTGAGGCCGGGGTTAAGTTCCCTGGCAAGCCCTGAAGTGGGAAAGCTGGTAGTTGCTTGCCGTTGGTCAGCAGTTTACAGTACAGAACCTTGACCAACTGTATGTACTGGTTTCCTCTGCCCTTCCTACTACCAGTGGTGATATGACCTGTACAGTGTTGAAAGCGACATAAAATCCCAAATAAATAAATAAATGGGTAAATAAATAAATAAATTATTAGGCTGTTTTGAAATGGCCAATGGTTTTGAAATGGCAAATAACACTACTATGCTGATTCTCTGTATAAAAAAAAGCTGTGAAGTGGGATTATAGCTCTCTGTCAAGCATTGGAGAGGGGGAAATTTTACAAGCCCTGTTCCACTATGCAGATCTAACCCACATGCATGCAAATTAGTTGTTTAGAAGGTTTTTTGGCCATGTTTATAAAATCTAACAAAATGTCATATGCCATATATTATATGATAGTAATTACATTTGAAAAGACACATGACTGACATGATTACTCTCCCAACCACACCATTCAGGTGATTAGGCCAGTGGAACAGAGAAAATAAATATATTGTATTAAGTTTTCTCCATGACTTAAATTCACTGTTTTAACTGTTTCTTGCTAACTTGTGTCACAGAATCTCAATATTTGTGGAAACTCATAAAAAGAGTGTGTAACAGTGATTTGAAATTCGACACTTTTATATGGAATATGTTTTAAGTCTACCGATGTGTAGAATTTTACTGTCAGTGGTTGTCTGTTTATGAACTTAAACTGATGGCAACAAGTTATTAAATGAAGGGATAACCTAACAAGACCTTAGCTGTTGTTTGTTTATTTGGGGTTTTACGTCGCTTTCAACACTGTACAGGTCATATCACGACGGGTAGTTGGAAGGGCAGAGGAAACCAGTACATACAGTTTGCTAGGGTTCTCTACTGTAAACTGCCGTCCAACGGCAAGCAACTTACAGCTTTCCCACTTGAGGCCATGACAGGGATCGAACCCCTGCCTCAGAGATTGGAGGTGAGAGTGTTACCACTCTGCCACCGTGGCCCCCTTAGCTGTTGAAAAGGATATAAAAACTAAATATTGCCCCAATGGCCACTGAGGAAAACACTTTTCAATCCCTTTATTTCTCGGATATTATTGGGGGGCACGGTGACATAGTGGTAACAATCTTGCCTCCCACCTCTGATATCGGAGTTCAAATCACGGCCCGATCTCAGCTGGTAGTTGCTTGCTGTTGGTCGGCAGTTTACAATACAGAACCTTGACCAACTGTATGTACTGGTTTCCTCTGCCCATAAAACTACCCGAAGTGATATGACCTATACAATATGTTGAAAGCAACGTTAAAACCCAAATCAATTAATCAATAAATTTACACATGCATAATTTCTGCGACTACGTTATACCTAGAATCACACCTAATACAAAAGTAGCCCACATTTTAATGATAAGTTCACCTTACCTTTAAAGAGTGAATTTTACATTCCCAACGATACCTATAAAAAAGTTCGAAACTGCTGAATTTCTTATGAGAACTTTATTCAACCTTTTAAGACAGCAAAGAGGGTTAACCTGAATTCCAGCAAAGTAACTGTTACTCTGGAGGGCTGAGCTTCTGTAACTCGGGCTTCTCTCAAAATAGCTAACCACCTGACAGCTCACCTGAAGAATATAATTACACACTTCAAAGTATTAAAAGATTGTAATGACTGAACAATTTTTATTACTTTATAAAAACATGAAATATATAAACTTCATCTAACAGTGATGGAGAAACGTTTTAAGAAGCAGGAATAAACCATCCTTGAATGGTTGCTTAGGTATTGCATATTATCTGTGTGACAGTGGAATCCTCTTCAAAGCAATTTTATTATTTTAACCAGACTAGTATCAAGAGACTTTTCCATATTTATAAACAAACGTTAAAATATGGCTTAAAGATGACATTAACAAAGTAAGGTACGTAGATGGGATTTTGTTTGCACCAGGAGGTTTGTTTCAGCTTTATGTCAAGTGAGATGGGATTTTGTTTGCACCAAGATCGGTTTGTTTCAGCTTTATGTCAAGTTAGATGGAATTTTGTTTGCACCAAGAGGTTTGTTTCAGCTTTATGTCAAGTTAGATGGGATTTTGTTTGCACCACGAGGTTTGTATCAGCTTTATGTCAAGTGAGATGGGATTTTGTTTGCACCAAGAGGTTTGTTTCAGCTTTATGTCAAGTGAGATGGGATTTTGTTTGCACCAAGAGGTTTGTTTCAGCTTTATATCAAGTTAGATGGGATTTTGTTTGCACCAAGAGGTTTGTTTCAGCTTTATGTCAAGTTTGGTTAATGTTATGAAGGAAAGCCACACACTAGTTGTGTGCCAGGGTCTTTAGAGGATGTTCACATAAATTTCACAACTTACAAATGATTCAAAACTTAATGTATCATACTATCAACTATTGGACTTAATGCTACAATATGAGACAAACTGAAGTAGTAATGCTTTGGCTACATTAACAAATGTGTGGTTATTGGGGAATCAGAACAGATAAATATGAAATGCTCTGTAATGTTGGTACATACCCTCTTTCCAAGGTTTCCATGTAAGTATTTTTCATGTAATCCGATTCTACTGTCACCACTTCGAATCTCAAAAAGGGGAACCCTATCATCTATCTCCCGATCAAACAGAAAGGTCACTTCAAAAACTGCATCATCTGCATCTGTGTACTGGTGTGAAACCTCACAGTAAAAGTATACATACAGACTGTCTACCAACACTGGATCTGACAGGTGTGGGCAGTCACTCAATGCTGGGGCTACATCTGAAAATATAACCGGGGGACAGAAGCTACATTTTCAGGATAAAATTTGAAGGTTACCAATCAGAATTGTATACACAGGTAAGGACACTTATTTAATGGGAGGACTATTTTTGGAAAAGAGCATTTTAATGCTGAAATTGGCAATTAAAAATACAGGCTTTTAAATATCTTTAAGCTTCTTAAGATGTTATTTAATCTACTGCTTTGCAGGTGCAATATTTTTAATAAAAAGGAAATATGTTTTATTAAGATCGATAAATCAGACTTTTTGTTCTCCTTTTCATTGGTCTTTCATTGTAAGGTCATGGGTAGGTAATGGCCTTAGGTTCTTGGTCAATGTTGACCATATGTATATCTGCCCTTTGTTGTTGCTGTTGTTTTATCTTAAAACTGGAGTGATCTTACTATTTCCTGATAATATACATTTATACTACAACTGGCCAACAATGAGTTGTAAAGAAAATTGAATATGTACTCCAAATATGTAATGATAGATTACCTTGGCACACACCCGATGGAGTTTCAACTTGGTGTGAAGCACACGTTGTACCTAAAATATACATTTGGTGAACGTATATAAATATCATACATAGGAGTACTAGCATGTACATGATAGATCATTTAGAAATACCTTGTCAAAACACTACTATAATGATGGTATTAAGTTGAACGGTAAGCAAATGGATTACCTGTATAGTGATTGCACAAATATTATTAATTGTGAGAGAGTTCATATGAATGATGTTCTCAGAATTTAATGTTTGTCAATGCTGGTATAACTAGGAACGCACAAGCAGATGAAATGGCTGACATGTTGTAAATTTAAGTTTTACTTGCTATATCTAACTTCATTATGAAAAAAAACCCATATTCATTATGGGTTTAATCTCTAATAAAATGAGTTAATTGCAATCTCTCATCTCATATAAAATGATATTTTGAGACAAAAGCATTTCTAAATTTTTGTTCTGGATAATTCTTATAATTTGCTAAATGAATGCCACAGTCGAATTTTTAGCACATCTCAGTACCTAATACATCAATTTAAATGCCTGAAATCTGATTACACGACCCTTTATAAAATATGAGATTGGCCACATGATAAACAAAAACAGCTCCAAGAATCACATGACACACTCTTTGCCTTCAAATAAAGAGCTGTCAAAACTATTCTAACTTAAAACATTAAGAATCCATTTTACTTTTTAATCTATCCTAAATAAATGTAATATGTATATCTTTCTAAAGGCCTAAATGGGTTGAATCTTTTAAGCATAAAATTTGACACAATTGTTTGTGTTAACAAGGTGTTAACTTTGATCATTGTTGTTACTGATAATTAAATCTACTAGGAAGCTATATCTTGGGTGCATTCATACTCCAAAAGTAATTATTGGATATTTATGAGATATTTTTTGTTGGTAGAACCTGACCAAAGGAAGAAGTGATTATATTTTGGGAAAGATCCGAATCACATTCTGGATACAAAAACTCCCGAATATCTTTGCATAATTAACAGCATTTCAGATGTGCTGTACCATGGTTTGCATAAATCGTCCCTAGAAATGTAAATATTTTCATTAAAACCATTTTAATATCTTATATTCTACCAATAAAGTTTGATTTAAAAAATTGACAAAAGGTCTGTATGCTGCTTTAATATTTACAATTTACTTTTTTTATAAAACATTTTTAGTATTTACATCAACAAAATTATCTTTCAGCTTGCAAAAGCCTAGGTGCTGGAATGATTATCACATTTCAATTTCAGAATTGTCCCATGTGTTGGCGTGATATGTCACTTAAGCACTTCCAAATATATTGATTTTTGAATACAGGCCTGTTTGTACCAATGGTGACACAATACAACATAATAAAAAACGATCATCGAACATTAAAGTTGCAACTCAAGCCTCTCTTACATCCCGTCATAAGTGTATAGACACGTAAGTGTGTTGCAAATATTGTTGAAAAATATGAACGCAACCTGGTAGTGGGGTAGCAGAGATTTGCAGTGCAAACAGGGTGCATTCTCCCAACAAAAGTTTCACAACTTGAAGATCAAAGAATAGACTGCGACTGGCTACAGGTCGTGCAGTGGGTTTATATACATGCAAGGTACACGTCAGTGTATCTCACAATATATCTAAACAATGTAAGTAATTCGGGAGAACCTACAACACTTGCAAGGTGAATGCAAGAGCCTAAGTCTCCCTTAAGTTACCCTTGAGGCATGGATGCGTTTGTAGACATCCTGCGTGCAAGCACAGGAAATGTGCATGTCAATTTTCATTGCAGGGCCTGTGCGACCTTGATATTTTGTTATAAAATTGCAAGTGTACCTTGCAAATCAGCAGATTTTTCTCTGTAACCAGGACGTACCTGCACGTATGATGGGATGTAAGAGAGGCTTCATATGATACACCTTAGCTATTCACATGAAATACAATATAAACTGATACAAAAATGACTTTTCTTGAAATTTTATTGGATTGGCAGACATCATAAGCAGACACCATTTAATATAGCACAACATCCTTATTTCTGGTATGATTTTGAAAATATTTTCACAATTTTGTCACGCGTAATGGTAGCCTGTATCTGAGAATATCATATCCGATTGTATCAAATCAAGCTTCTGTGTACAGGCCTTAACTCTTCAATTTCTATTACAGGGCTGTTCGGCTATGCTGACTGACTGGCAGAACTGGGTTATGGTAATGAACATTCACAATTCGGGAGGCTATCACGATATTTGTAAACCCAATCAGAACATCCATAAACCAAGCCTGAACATTCGTAAACCATTCCTGACCAACTCTTGATCAGAAGATTTGAAACATGTTTTATTAAATGGTTTGGTAATGTTGTAAATTGTCCCCTATCCTTATCAGATCTTACATTTGAGAATCCATCAGAAGCCCTGCTTAAACTTCTTGCAATATTCTTGCAAGTTACTTTATTGATCATACATTGGAAAACCTATCTTAACATTTGCAAAACAATCTTCCCCATTTTAACATGGTCCAAACGATCATATAGAGCTTCTTAAAGTTTGTAAACCATTTTGAAGGATCGGAAAACTATTGCAAACTTCTTGGGAGCTTATCATAATACTTTTTGAACCAATGAAAATGTTACTACCTATCGGGCAAATATCAGAAGCCTATCCTTAAGTACACCCATGTATTGTGAATGGCTTTATTTTATCCATTCAAGAGGTAGGTTTATGATTAGATTGATATAATGGAATAGCCTGATTATATCAGGGGGCTCGGTGGTGTAGCGGTTAGAGTTCTCGCCTCCAACCTCTGAGGCCGCCGGTTCAAATCTCAGGCCGGGCGCTTCATGTTGGAAAGTTGGTAGTTCCTTGCTGATGCCCGGTGGTTTACAGTGCAATATGCACTGGTTTCCTCCACCTGTAAACTACCCGTAGCAATATGACCCTGGCTGTTGAACGTGACGTAAAACAACAAATAAATCTAAATAAATCTAAATCTAGCCTGATTATATCCTACTGTTTTTACAGTAAAAAAATCTCTGCTATTTTAATAAGCCTTTATAAATCAAGCAAATTTCCATCCATACTGTAAAAAAGTGTGTTATTTCATCCTGATGTTGAACTGATAGATATAAATACCAGTGTTAGCAGCCAGACAACTGTTATCAACAATAGTTGCCTGATCTATCCTGAAGATCCACCTTCCTGTGGTGCCAACATTAGATGTAAACTTGATGTTACCGATTTCTGGTGTGCGAGAATCTGGTACAGAAAAATAATTTACACCATCCCCAGCATTGAAGCCCACCTGTGAAAGCATGAGGAATATGAAAGGTATTCTCATTAAATTATCTAATCAGTTCCGTAATGATGCTTTATCTCTGTATTAGTTAATTTTCAGACATATGAATGTTACAAATATTATTCGTGAATGATAAAATTAATGTCAGAATTAATGTAATTACCCGAGAATGGTGGAGTGATGATTTGAGTATAGACAAGAGGACTAATATTTGTAGGGTGGTAAAACCTGAGAAAAATATCCCAGTCTAAATAATGCACTAATCTTTATTGTTGTACAAATCTGGGAGTAATAAACAATACATTTTATATATTAATCATTATTAAGTGTCAATGTTAATCATGTCAATTTGACTGTCTAAAATCTGGTCACATGCCAAAACAGGCGGGAGAGCGAGTGATTTTTAATGGCCCTGTACCATTTTGTTCTCACAATAAATAGCAGTATCATATTCACAGTATAATTAAATTAAGCAAAGTAATGAAAAGACCTTCAAGCCAAAAATAATAAACCTGCCCTAGGGACACAAAACCTAATTAAGGCCTTCCCAAACATCTTATTTCTATAAACATAACACATGTAAGTAAAATATATCCACACACAGCTATACTTATGTAGTATTTCTTGTGAAATAACCTTCACTGGCTTATAATTAGAGAATGAAATATTTTACTAGAGTAATACTTTAACAAGACAAATATCCAACTTGCCAAAACATAAAATGTAAATTTGAATTAAAAGTTCACAGTGAATGTGTATCACCTGTGCAGGAATGTTGTTGGAAGCAGCGCCATAAGTCCACATGATATCTCCATAGTTAAATATGGCAAAAGAATGAGTTCCATCTGTTAGTATCACCAGCTGGAATGTGTTGTGCTAAAACAGAAGTTATACAGCAAAGCCTCTTTTGTGCCTATATTTAAACGGTAAAAGATCATTCAATCACTGATTCCTCTGGCAAATATGGTGCTCATACGCCTGTAACATCGCCACAAATGTTAACTCCTGGTTGTACCAATGATGCAGTCCTAATTATAATAATATTGGTGATACAACTCCTCTTGTGAAGGCAAGGAAAATGTGTAGTAGTGGCAAACATAGACGTTCATCGAAAATATTTATATATTTAAATTCTTTTATGAGTATTTTTGACCCAAATACGTGTGTGAATGATCTTTTTTTCATAAAGCAGTTACTTCTACGGCGAATAATCATTAGGATATTATGATTGGTCTTTTGGGTGAGATAACCTATCTTGTTTACTATTATATAAAATATGCTACTGGGTGATCTTCACTTGGGGCGTCAAGGCGCCCCAGATGTCAGTCCTGCCCCACAGGCAGAATGTTACTATGTACCTTATTAGTTTTTTAAGTACCAGTCTAATGTTACTAGTTATGTAAACCCATGTCAGTTGCCTGGTAGCCCAGTAAACAACCCCTCTTTTTGGCTGCCCCTGTTTTACATTACTGTGCTCCTTGAAACAAAGTCACTTTGAAACATGACATTGAATGGAAGACATGTTAAAAACTTGAACTTGAATTTTTGTTTTACTTGATTTTATTTTAGTTTTTTATACAGTTTTAGGTTTTAAATTGTGAGATATTGTACATATAAAGACGGTCATTTATCCAGCAACAAGTTTTTTATATTGTGTGTGTATCGTGGGAACTGCCAGTGTATTGACCACAGGATGAACTTTATGTGACACGTCAACTTTCTGACGCCTCTGTGAATAGATTTTGGTCATCTTGACAACATCAGTCTTTCTACAATGGTGTACAAAGGGACGGTCTAACCTATATTTATTGTCATCTTTGCATTTTTATGCTAATTTGGTCGTGTTTTTGATATTTCTCCTTTTGATGTGTGTAAGCCTGAGATTGCCAAGGTTGTATCTGAATCTTTTTGCATATGTTCTTTACAGTGACATAGACTATTAAATTATAAAAATGCCAGATAATAAGCAGAGATGCAAAAATTGTAAGAACAGACATGCTCCCCCTACGGGTAAAAAATGCCAGTTCAAAAATACCAAAAATGATGATGTGTCGGGACATTTAAGTGATGCTGCCGTTGCAAGTGAGTCACTTGCTACAGATCAGAGTCAGGATCTGGGCGGACAGCGGATCCAGATGGAAATCCTGGAGCAATTGAAGAAGATGTCAAACAGACTGGATCTGGTAGAAGATCAAGTGGCAGCTACAGCTCAGCACACAGTACAGGCGTCAACCTCTGGAGTGGACACTGGAAAGTTAAGTACAGATACTGTATTGTCAAGTTCTAGCAAAAAAAGTAGCAAAAGTAAAAAGTTCAGACCCACTTATGTAACCAGTGATTTGTCCTCAGACGAAAGTGACACCCCCTCCATGGAAAAGTTAAAGTCTAGTACCATTCAAAGAAAAGTTGATAGGAGGATTAGAGAGTTATATCACAGTTCACACCTCCCAGGTAATGAGAATTCTGTAAAACTCAAGTCAAAAAGGGGAGGTACTGTTGAAGTTAGCGTGAAAAACAAAGTATCCTGGCCTCATGAGGCAATACTGGGTGGCGTCAGCAGGCAAAGGGTCACTTACGACCAACTGTCGCTTACTCAATTTGTCCAAGGTTTTTGTAAAAATATCATGGAGGAAAGTTGTAATGAAAGAAGGCATACCATGGTGTCGTACCTGAGTGATTTGATGGAGGATGCCACAGATTTTTCTTGGCAGAGTGCTAAGGCAGCACATGCTGTCTTACTTTGTGAGATGGAGCGGGGTTCCCTCCAGTGGGAATGGACCGAATAGATCGGATCCGAAGGGCCCACGTTCAAAAACATGTTGCAAGTAGGGGTACTTGGGCAAAGCCATCAGATCACTCAGGTAGGAAGCCATGGTTTTGTAAAGGTTTTCAAACAGGTGTGTGTACACATACACGTGATCATGAGAGTAATGGGAAGTTGCAGAGGCACATATGTGCTCACTGCCTTATTGGGGGTAGGCAACTTAACCACCCTGAAAAAGATTGCAATTTCAAAAAACAGGCAAAAAACGATCAGGCAGCTGCTCATCATTAGGATGGAGCAGCTGTCTGAACGCATCTGTTGTTGAAAATGGTGATGGACTGAATAGCAAGTCAAACACCACTGTAGAAAGGGTCAAGAGCACCACATACATGGCTAGGTTCTTTTATAACTCAGCTGTTAGACCCAGAGACATTGATAATTTGCTAGCAAAAAAGTCAAAAAATGTTCTCAGTAGTTCAAAAACGGTGGTTAAAACACGTATTTTTGGACGTGGTGTTAATACTAGTGCTTATGTGAGTACAGATAGTGTCACAAACAAAAAATCCAATGGTCAATGTAAGCTGTCTTGCTCCCCTGTTGTCCAACCTCAGCGGCATTCACACTCTCCCAAACGTGAGTATGGAAACAATGTACACTGTAAGATGGTACAAGATACTGCAAGTGACAGTGCTCAGGGTTCGAATCTGGATGAGTGGCAACACACTCACCTCGAAAACCCCTCTGGTGTGGTCATGGGTTTGAATCCCACTAACCATAATGACAAGGTCTCGGGTTCTAATCTTGCAAGTCATACCAATGAAAGTGTAGGGTCTGATGACTCAGTTGGGGTGGAAGGTTTCTCCCCGGGCAGAACATTCACCGTGAAAACAACCCTGGTAAGGACATGGGTTTGAATCCTACTAACCACAGGGACAAGGTCTTGGGTTCTAATCTGGTTATCCACAACAGTGTGAGTTCAATCTCAGATGACATAGCTGGGGGTGGCGGGCTTCTCCCCCTCTATGATGTTAACTCTGGGGGTGTAGAAGAAAAATTTGCAAGCAGTATACTTCACTTCAAACAGTTCAATGAATCCAACATTTCCATGGGGGTAGATAGTCCCATCTTCAAAAAATGGAGTGAACAGTCGGATTTTCAGTTTGGATTTATACCTTTGGGTGACCAATTGATGCCCACCCAGTTCTCTCAGAACAATTTGTCCAATGGATCTCTCATTGATGCTCATTATGTGATCAGACAGATGGGTAAGCCCAATTTTTTGGGGGCTCGCATACCTGTGACCTCACAACTTAATGTAGATAAATGGGAAGAGCTTCTCCATGGTTACTGGGATCAGCAGCTGTTACAGCTGCTCAGGTTTGGGTTCCCCCTTGACTTTAATAGAAGCTGTCCACTGCAGAGTGAAAAGGGTAACCATACCTCTGCCACCCAGTTTCCCCTAGATGTGGATGCCTACACTGAGGAGGAGTGTGGGCATGGGGCCCTATTGGGCCCATTCAAAGAAAATCCAATTGCAAACTGCCATACGTCGCCGTTCATGACTAGGAATAAGCCCAACTCGGATAGGCGTAGGGTCATCATTGATCTGAGCTGGCCCATTGGGGCCTCTGTGAATGCTGGCATTGACAAGGACACATATTTGAATAGTCCTTTTGCTTTGACCTTCCCTACTGTGGATGATATTACGTCACAATTGCAACGCTTGGGTAGGGGCGCCCTTCGGTATAAGATAGACGTTAGCAGAGCATTTCGACATGTGAGAATGGATCCTGGTGATTTTGATCTGTTAGGGCTCCAGTGGCGTGACGCATATATTGACGCCTGTCTTCCATTCAGGACACGTCACGGGAGCCAAATTTTTCAACGTCTCAGCGACGCAGTGCATCACATCATGCGTCAGAAGGGTTTCTGCGTCATCGATTATATTGACGACTATGTGGGGATGGGTAATCCGGACGTCATTCAATGCGTTGTTTCAACTCATGGGAGACCTAGGACTCACCATCAGTGACAGAGGTCCTCAGTGGCCTAGTGGTTAGCAAGTTTGGCATCTAATCATAGGCTGTCACCTCTGTGGGTTCGAGTCCCACAAGTGGCAATTCTGAGGACCTGTCCCAATATGACCCTGGCTGTTGAACGGGACGTAAAACCCCAAGTTTGACCAAGTTTGTCACCATCAGTGACAAAAAGCTGGTACCCCCTAGTACTCAAGTTGTATGTCTGGGCATTCTCATCAATACTGAGAATGGCACTGTGTCAATACCCCAGGATAAACTCCATCAAATTTGTGACGCTGTGCGTCAGTGGCTTGGAAAAACATCTTGCACTAAAAGGCAACTACAATCCATATTGGGTATGTTACTGTATGTCCACAAGTGTGTTAAGCCGGCTCGTGCCTTCTTGAATCGAATGTTGGCTCTCCTCAGATCTGGTCATGCAGCCCAAAAGATTACTTTGACCCCTGAGTTCAAACGTGACCTCAAATGGTTTGATAAGTTTCTTCCACTTTACAATGGAGTGTCACTTTATGACCATAGGCCCATTGATCACACTCTTGAACTAGATGCCTGCTTGACAGGCCTTGGGGGACGTTGGTGCAATTTTGTTTACCATATGCCCATATGTCAAGGTTATATGAACTGGTCAATTGTCCATCTAGAGATGGTAAATGTCCTGTTGGCAGTCAGATTATTTCAGGCCCACTGGGCAGGTAGAAAAGTTCTGATTAAATGTGATAATGAAGCAGTAGTTGCAGTGCTCAGATCAGGTAGGGCCAGGGACCCCTTTCTGGGGCATGTGCCAGGAACATATGGTATGTCAGTGCCCTTTCAGATATGGACATACAATATGTCCACATTAAGGGGTTGGACAACAGGGTAGCTGACCTACTGTCTCGATGGACAGGTAGTCATAAAGATGTCAGTGAATTCTGTCAAAATGTGTCAGATCCAATATGGGTCCCAGTGGATCCAAAAATGTTAGAGATTGACCCAGAATTGTAACAGGGTCACAAGTGTCTCCTTGTCGGGGGCCATGAGGTCATTGGTAATGTGTTGGTAGTAGTATTGTATTACTTGTGTGTTGTCAAGCCCCTGAGGCAGGGGCATTATTGCTAATTAGCATATCAGTAAAATGCAGTTGCTATGCTTTGTTTCAGATAATGAGGCTTTGAGTTCGTTGTCTCAGAAAGCAGCCAGTCGAACACATGCTGCCTTCAGGCCTAAGACAAGACAAGCCTACCTCAGAATGTTCAGGATCTTCCTGGCTTTTTGTATTTGTATGGATGTATCAGTAGCCAGCATTGATGTCAAAGTAATTCTGTCATTTCTTGAGTGTCTGATTTGTAACAAATGTTCTGTTGCTATGATTTCTAACTATGTATCAGCCATAAAGGCTTATTTTGTGTTGTATGATTTGCCATTTCATATACTGGATCATCCCAGAATCAAATACTTCCAGAAATCTCTGAAAATTAATCGACCTTTGACCTTGACCTCTCACAATATCATTGATCTGGACAGTCTGGAAAGAATATCTGTAGCCTGTCATGTTTTAGTTGTGGCCAAGTTCTTAGAGCTGTCTTTTTAACTGGATTTTTCGGATTTTTTAGGCTTTCTAACTTGGCCCCACACTCTTTGTCAGGTTTTGACCCCTCTAGGCATCTTACTGGCCAGGACCTTTTCTTTACCAGAAAGCTGGTGAAAATACTTATAAAATGGTCAAAGACCATTCAAAACAGAGATAGTGTTCAAGTGGTTTCACTTCCAAAATTGTCAAATAAATTAATTTGTCCCTTTAGAGCCCTTAAGGCCCTTGGGTCTTTGTATCCCATGTCTGCAAATCACTCTGCTTTCCAAGTAAAAATGCAATCGGGCTGGCAGCCCCTTTCTGATAGCAAAATCAGAAAATGTCTCAAATCCATCAATATGACCTTGGGTTTGAACCCTCATTTCTACACTTTTCATTCATTCAGAAGGTCGGGTGCCACCTTCGCTTATAAGGCACATATCCCTGTACAGCAGATTAAACGCCATGGTACATGGACTTCAGAATGTGTCTGGCGCTACATACAGGCAGACCACTCTTCTGGTGAATGCCTTGCTTTCTCCCTTGCCAATGCTATAGGTACATAAATGCTCCTACTGTTGGGGTTGAGGGCTTCTTATAGTGCTTTATCTCATGTATTGTCTTAAATATTTGTAACCATGAGGTCTTCTGGTCTCCAGCCTTAGGGTGACCTTAATCTCAATCCAATCTTAAAGTTGCAAAACTTGACCTTGTTTTGAGGTCAATTTGACTTTGTGTGTGACCTTGATGAAGGGTCACCTTCTCTTGACATAATATGACCTTTCAAGGTCATCCCCTTTTCCTGGGCTCGAGTAGACCTCCAGGAGTAAATTGTTTTAGTATTTTAAATCATAGTGACTTCTTATGGACAATGACTTTAATTCATCAGTCACTATTCTGTAATTTCAGTAAATTCTTCAGGTCTCTGATTCTGATAGTGACCTCTTATGAACTATGAACTTTAACTTTACTAGTCACTACTTACTATATTTATCTATTCAGAATTTGTGTACTCTTACTGACCTGTAAATAATTTTTAGTATAGAACTTACATATATATATATACTTGGTTATTGTATTAAACAAAGTGCCCTCAACTCTGTGTTTTACTGTCTTGGGGTGGGGACTGTCTCCCCAGAGATGAAGAGTTATGGGAGTACCCTAAATACTGGTCATTATATCTCACTCATATTACAGGCTGTATCACCTAAGGTAGGCCACGTTTGGGGAAACGTCCCTGTACTTTGATCACTGTCTGAAGTCTGTGTGCCGTCTTACGAGTCCTTGGCGAGCCGTTCAATACCTTGCAAGTCCTAGCGCAGTTTTAAACTGTTTAAAATTTCCACCTCTGATTTCGATACCGTGAGCATGCACAGATGATTTCGTGCATGCGCGTATGAATTTATAACTGCTTGTAGTGTGAACAACTCGGACAAAATGGGGCAATCTGGGAGGTGGTTCTGCTGCCTGGGATCAAGGGTCACTGCGGGAGATACCGCCTGTAGTGTGAATGGTGATCAGGACTTTGTGTTAGGTTTCACAATTTCCCAAGTGAAAAGATAAGCTGTATTGCTAAAAGTTATAAAATTATGTTTGTGCTAACATAATCAGGGTGGTAGGGACACCAAACCGACGGCTGAACAGGAGTAATAAGTAAGCATACTACAATACACATGGCAAATATTGCATATTCTGTTATATTTTTCTATGTGTTCAATCTTCGCTTTGTTTGTCTGTCTTCATGATTTCTCCAAAAGTGATGGACAGATCTTTATAAAATTGTCTGTGTGAGTAGGGCCTAGACAAAACAAAAAGTGGGTAAATCATTGGAAAGATCTGGATATATTCGGGATCTATGCATATATCAAAGTCATGCTATATCTGTGAATATACAGGCTTGTAGAGAACTTCAGTGTCAGACAAATCACATTGTATACCTCGACAGCTTATTGGGTTTGTTGATTCTGGTAGATAATGTCATTAAAATAGATCAAAAGTATAATTGATGGGATTTTTTGTCCTGGTATCCTGCGAAATAATTAATGTTAATTAAGTATTATAAGTTTTATTATTCATCCCTAAATGATTATGTTACATGCTGAGATCATACTGCTTAATATTTTTTTGGAAAAGTCAGAGGCTCTGACACTAAAATGTCCATACATTTTACTTTCATAACAGTACCTCTCTTCTTCCGACAGTAAACAAAGAGGCACAGTTGAAATCTTCCCAAATATTTTTTTATGGTGAGCTCTTGTATTTTCAGATTTTTTTTTGTATTTATATAGTTAGTAACTTGAAAATACCAGTTAACTAACTTGTATATACGAGTTAGCTAACTTGAATATACCAGTTAGCTAACTGGAATATACGAGTTACTAACTGGAATATACGAGTTAGTAACTGGAATATACAAGTTACTAACTTGAATATACCAGTTAACTAACTTGAATATATGAGTTAGCTAACTTGAATATACGAGTTAAGTAACTGGAATATACGAGTTAGCTAACTGGAACATACAAGTTAGCTAAATGGAATATACGAGTTAGCTAACTGGAATATACGAGTTAGCTAACTCATATATACCAGTTACTAACTCGTATATTCAAGTTACTAACTCGTATATTCAAGTGATCTAACTTGTATATTCAAGTTAGGTAACTTGTATATTCAAGTTAGCTAACTGGTATATTCGAGTTAACTAACTGGAATATTCCAGTTACTAACTCATATATTCCAGTTATTAACTTGTATATTCCAGTTAGCTAACTCGTATATTCCAGTTATTAACTGGTATATTCCAGTTAACTAACTGGTATATTCAAGTTACTAACTCATATATTCCAGTTATCAACTCGTATATTCCAGTTAGTTAACTTGTATATACCAGTTAGCTAACTCGTATATTCCAGTTAGTTCACTCGTATATTCAAGTTAACTAACTCATATATTCAAGTTAGTTAACTGGTATATTCAAGTTAGTAACTTGTATATTCAAGTTACTAACTGGTATATTCCAGTTAGTAACTCGTATATTCCAGTTAGCTAACTGGTATATTCAAGTTAACTAACTCGTATATACAAGTTAGTTAACTGGTATATTCAAGTTAGTAAAATAAAAAAACTTTGGCAGTCCAGAGCTTCCGTACCTCTTTACTTTAATATCATATTAAATTTCAACATTGGCACTGGTCATCGTTTTCTATGGATGTTATGTTATATACCTTACAGGGTATCTGAATATCTATCATAATACTGAGATTATTATTACCTCATCAATATTGTTATCCACGTCTTCAAATGGAGAGTAATAAACATTGGCTTTATAAGCTCCAACTTGGTACCAGGTTACAATGTAGGCCCACTGAGCAGTAAAAAACGAGAGTCCTTGACCCCCATACACTTGAACAATATCAGCTGTAATTCTGCCCAAAAGATCTGTATCTGTAACTTCTCTGTAATATACTTGTCCCTGTCCATAGCTCGTGTCCACGTCTGCCCAAAAAACTGCAATAAAAGTGAAAGTCTCACCCAACGGAAAGGGCTCAGGAGTGTAAGACCCAATTTGATTTTGAAATGACACTCCTCCATTGTTGTTCACCTGCAAATACAAAGGAAATAGCAATCTCTTCTTTAATCTGTGAATTAAGAAAACATATATTTTTTTGGAGACCAAATTAATTTACTGATAATAACATCATGGCGTGATGAAAATACTTACATACAGTGAAGAAAACAAATGGTTAAAGAAAGGGAAGTTAATCCCAATTTCTGTGAGGTTCGACGATTCATCATCATTGGGATGCAATACAGAGTCCCCCTCTGCAACTCCAAATGGATAAAATATAGCAGGCACATCAGTCAATCCATATGCTGTGCTGAGGATTTGCACCGTCACCAGAATTACCTTCATTAGCAGCATTTTGATATCTGTGACATAAACAAAGATGTCCAGAGAAGAATATACAATTTTCACATAAACCCTGAATTCCAGTGTCATTTAAGGGTCATTGCAAGTTCTTTGCTGAGGTCAACTGATGTTTTCACTCCGGATTTTTTTCAAGATGGAAATAATATCTAATACATTTCTTTCTAAGCATGATTAATTTTCTTCTTTATCATTCCAGATGTGGATGATCATATTAATGTAATATTAGTAGTTACCTCCGCCAAGGAGGTTATGTTTTCACCTGAGTTTGTTTGTGGGTTTGTGAGTTTGTTTGTTTGTTTGTGAACAAGATAACGTATAAACTTATGGACGGATTTTGATGAAATTTTCAGGATATGTCTGAAAAGGTAAAAGGAAGAAATGATTTAATTTTGGGAGTGATCTGGATCACTATCTGGATCTTCTAGATCCATGAAATGTAATTTTTAAAGACAGATAACTTGGATTTTGATGAAATTTTCAGGATATGTTCTAAATGGGACCAGGAACAAGTGATTACATTTTGGGAGTGATCTGGATCACTGTCTGGATCCATGAATAGTAAATTTGGGAGTGATCCGGATCACTATCTTCAAAAATATGAAATGGAGGGGGGAAAAAGCAATCTCAGTGCTAATGGTAGGTTTGAATTTTATATTATCTGATATTTGAAAGCCATAACCACACTTGCCACTTACAGTCAGTGTCGAAATTCAAAACCACGATATCAGAAGTTAAACTTTGAAGCTCAAATCAAATTTTGACCAATAGATCGACTTTAAAATCGATTAATTAACTTTTAAGCTTAATGTATCAACTTTTGTGCTCAATAAACTAGCTTTGAAACTTTCAAAATCAATACATCAGCTTCTGATTAGAGGGAAGTCTTGGGGGGTGTGAGGAACTGTGGATTGTACTCTTTGGAGATTCCTTGGACTTATTTGTGAAACTAATCAGTTTTAAACAGTGTATGTTTGAACAAGAGATATATATTTCTAATTATAAAATCACTTATTACTAGCACTGCAATTGATAATTCATCCGAATTATTATATTTATACCTTTATGATTATTTTGACTGATAATGACATTATTTAAACTTAACTGCCCCCAAATTTCACTCACATATACTATTGACCAAGAAACCCATCATAACTTATATTATCTGAATTTTTCATATAAGTTATAATAGTTATGTCAAATACAAATTGAAAAACAAGTTTATATTTTTAATAAACCATTAATTGATTGGTTTAAAATTATTTTGTTTATTGTGGTTTATTAAATACATATTTAAAAAAAAAAACAATTCAAACTTTTATGAAGCTTTCATTCTCATAAAGTTTGAACTGAATTTATCGGTTGATATATGCATTTTGAAAGGCAAACAACAAAAGAATCAGTTACTTTCAAAGGAAATAGTTACAAAACGGAACTATTGTTGCAAATAGTTTGAGGTGAAAATATATTTTACTTTCAAATTTTGTCCAATTATTATGCCACAGGAACTTATTATAAAAATATCATTTGGAATAACTGAGATATTATTGCAAAACCCCTGAAAGTTTGATAATTTATTTGAAGAAAAAAAACACAATTGAAATGGTCATAGTTTCTGTCAAAATTTTGTTCATCATGCAAAATTGCTATATAAGCAGACACCAAGTTTCTATTATAAACAAGGCCGAAAGGGGTTTTGGTCTACAAGAGTGAAACGTAAAGACATCAGAGTAGTGCAAGTAAGCGGTTACCCATCCCACTACTAATGTAGCCCATTGTGACCTCACTTGAGTGATGAGGAAGCTAGTCATTATTATTATTATGTATTTATACGCAATATTTCCATATACTACAGGACTCAAAGAGCTATTTAACCAATCCGACTGTACAGGTACAGCCCCAACTCACAAGTAACTGACATTCCCCTAACTGGAAGATAGAGGCTCAAGGATGACCATTTATCAACGTCCTTGAGGTTCTTTAACCTGCCACTGGGGATAGGACCCAATGACAGAGGACCGCCATTTTAAGTGGTCATCCGAGCCACTATGTATCTGCCTGTACCTGGGATTGAACCCACGTCCTCTGAGTTCCTAGACAAGTGTGTTACCCACTAGGCCACAGGTCATTTCGCTATGCCACAATTCATGAAAGTTGGGAGACAAAAAAGCGATCTCTAGAAGCACGAGCATCACTAGAGCTAGCACTTAAAATCAATCTTGTCCAAATACGTACTTTCAACTTATTTAAAAGTTGTTAAAATGTATGACGGAATCAATTTTAAATAGCTTAATATATACATATTAAAATTAAATAGAACCATATTAGTTTACTTATGCAGATTTGAAAACTCTGTATTTTAATATCATTAAAAATAGATTGTTAAAAATTACTTCATTTACAATTAAACACAAAAACCAAAAATATGATTACTCATTTTAATAACTTTGTAAATACTATTTCACAGTAGATAAAATGAAAAAGCTCACCCTTATATCCACTCAAATGTAAATATATCTCTGTTGTGTTCAATGTTGTGCCAAGAATCTAAAAGTCAAAACTCATTGCAAAACTAAAAGAAATATTCAATTTAAAGGACTGTGCTTTTGCAACGTAGTTCCATTTTTCCCCTCTTTCCTTATTTTTGGAAATACCGGAATTCAAGCTGAAATAAACTTTATCTTTTGTGAAATAAAAACTACTTTACATCTTATCTTTATCCCATTGAAATTGTCTATATAAAAACAATTGTATGTAAGTAGTTTTACTTGGGAACATAACTGGGTAATGAATCATCAAAAACAGTGTTTATGAAGTCTGCATATTATACCATAGCCTCAATATTTTATGATTAGTTTAATCCCCTGTATGAAGAGATATGAATAAATCTTTATATTGTTGGTAAACTCTTATAAACTTCCTTGTATGAGGAAATAGATTCTAATGAAATAGCTTATTACTAGATTTTATGCTGTGTAATTAGGTATTGGTGAAGAAATATATCAAATAGACAAAAATAGCAAATCAAATATGCATTGGTAAACATTAAGCTATTGTGTTAATTTCGGACAATATAAATTCTTTCTGTGTGGCCTACATCAGATAAGGTATAGATTGGTGGAAAATAAAAAAAATTGTTTCAGAATAAATCTGTATAAAGCTACAATCCCAAATGATTGATTGTGTGTCAAACAGGTTCACTTATATAACATGTTTATGATCCAATATAACTGATAATTGAGAAGATCCACTTTAAAAAACTGTGCTTTTAAGTGTGTTTGGCTTTATACTTGACTATATTCAACAACTAGAATATGATTGCCCAGGCGTTTCACATAGCTAAAGTAAGGTTAGTATTTCAATCTCTACTCTTTTTGTTTGAAAATTAAAGTCTAGTAATGTACTTCTAATTAATTGGTTGCCAAGGGGTTCCCCACATATTCTGCTGCTTGGGTCAAAATTTTGCTCACATCTTGTAACTGTTTCTGGCCATCTTGTATAAATATCTGAAAAGGGAAACAATTTCAAAAAATATTTCCAATCCACCATATCCTTTTCTTTTACTTATGGCCGAGTTACACTTTTCCTTATTTTCATACCTGTATTTGCTCTCCCCTTGATAAACCCATCCTTTTGGGTCTGAAAAATTCCTCATGTCTGAGACGGGCACTTTTTAGACCATTCCAACCCCTAAATGAAGGATCATAACAGGTGTTTCAAAACAGCCACCCTGAATGCAAATCGCTTTCTGTGTTGTGCCGAATGCCAACTAACACATCCAACCCAAATTAATTGGAACTTCAGTGAAGATATCCTACCCCAAAAACAAGATAGGTCCAACAAAAAAAAAACAAAAGTAGATGGGCACATTTGATTTAGGTTTATCACTCCAGAATGAAAAGGTGTGAACTAGGTATTATATTTTTGACCTGGTTTCAGATGTACTCGGTGTACTTCATGAGCATCTGCTATTGCTTGAATTTGTAATTGGTGTATAACAAAAAACCTTGAGTAATTTGGCGGCTCTTGAATTTCCTGTCTTGCCTTAACATAAAAGTAACAAATAACATATAAAACTCTTTAGAGTTTAGTCATGAACTCTAAACTGAACTTAAAAGGCTGATTAAGCTGGTTAGTTGTTTTATATGTTAGCTGCAGTTAGTTACCTGAACTGAACATAGCAGAATTAAATCTGTAGGCTCTCCGGACAAAATGCTGAAATTGTTGAAATCTTGTGGACAATTGAAACAAAAATGATTAAAAACAAAGGAAATTACCAGTTGCAGATGTCCCATGTAACAAAACTGTTTGGGTATTCCATACTGGGTCAATGTTTAACTTGTATTCCTTATAACTAGGAAATAGTTAAAAAATACCAAAATTCCTTCAAATTAAAAATTAAATTAACCAGATATATCTTGAACAAGAACATCTACTGAAGTCTTCTCAGTAGTCAATGGTTTTTGAATGGGGATCTTAAAAAAACATATCAACTGAGATTTAAGCTAAACTAAACCAAATTGTTTTTGTATGTGTTCATCTGGTACGCAATTAGATTTTGTTGATGGGTGCATGATGCTGTGTAATGCCCAGAAATTAATCGTGAATATCTGCAAAAAATTATTTAATGTTCTTGTGGATTCCTCTTTATTCACCCCTTTGTATTCAGTCCTCTTTATTTTTGGCCACCTCACGGTAACAACAACAACAACAACAACAACAACAACAACAACAACAACAACAACAACAACAACAACAACAACAACAACAACAACAACAACAAAACTCGATGTTCCAAATTGTATTCACAAATTTTTAAGTTCGCCATGACAGTTTGCCACAATAGGTAGCATATTCATAGGTAGCATGTCATAGCATTGCCCTAGAGCAGTCTGGAATAAGTCCTACTACCTTCTTGTTTTCAGTAAATTCACAGGAAGGTCTGCTACTAGCCTTGGTGACGCAGAATACAGATTCTTCTAGGTAGATGTTGGGTCAAGTGGACATTCAGATGCACAGATTTTCAACAGAAGCAATTTGAGGGAGAAGATTGAGGATGGCATCTTGGGGATTCTGATACCTGATCTAGGGGGAATGAGGGTCAGATTTGCACTCTTTCTTGCTGGTTGACGACAACTTTACCTTAATGCCATGGATGGTGAACCACTACAGCATAAGACAACTTACAAGGAATGAAAGAACAGCAAACTACAGGATATTCAGAGGCAGGAAGGTGGTGGAGAATGGGTCTTTAGTGAGCAGATCTAGGGTACTACTAGGCACCATTAAACAAAGGCCAAAGGTTGTTAGAGACATTGTTTTTACATGTGAGCTCTTGCACAACATGCTTAGGACACATCAGGGCAGAGCAGACAGGACACCAACCCCAGCAAATGATGTTTGGTGGCCCTACCAATTGAACAGCTAGTGTCTGTACCAGATGATAACCACAGGAATCCTTCAGGGGAGACCAAACATCAGCTAGACCTAGTGAAAGAATACTTCGATCATGTGGGGACATTGGCTGGGTAGGAGGACAGGATCTGAGATGTGTAAACCAAGTACCCTGAGGACAAAATAACCTGGCATCTATCAGTCCTTTTCAGGACTACTCAATTATTCCAAGAACTTTTATTCAAGCTGGTGTTGCTCAAATTTCCAACTAATTTCTAAAGAAAATCCAATCCATTTCCAACACGTTTCAAAACTATTTCAAACCAAAACACAAGTCCTCTGTTGAAAAACTTCAACCCAAGTTCTGTAAAAATGTACCCCATTAAAAGTTATTCTTTGTTTCAAATTTAGAAGATATTTCCAAGTTTCAAATCATCAAAATCTTTGGAGACCGGTCGACACTCAAAAGTTTCTCAAGGGTCGGATCCAAAGGTCAAAATACTTTCCCCAAATCTCAAAGCTTCGTAAACTCAAAGTTTTTTCATTTGTTTGCCATTTTTTTATTTTGCGTTGGACTAAAGTTTCATTGGCTATGCTAAATTCTCTTTTTTTCTTTTTTTGGTGGTAGCTAAGTTCTTAATCCAAAATTTAAGTTCAAAATTTTTGAGTTCCAGTTTTGAAAAAGGTGAAGTTTTTTTAACTTCAGATTATTCTTTACTCACACATTCATTGATTCACTCATTTTTTGTGTGTTTAGGGGACAAAGTGTTTATGTAGGGCGGTGTAATGCTTCTTGATTTGGGATTTTTTAACGTGTAGCTATTAATTGTTTTTGGAAGATTCAGGTGGTCCTGAAAAAGACCTTTAAATTTTGACAGCAGTGCTCCTGAAAATGACTGATTGAAGGCAAGTGCAGTGCTGCTGCCGTGTGGCATCGGCTGACTGCAGAGGAGGCTGACTGGGCTGGTTGCTGGTGATGTTCTTGCTGTGCTGTGGTGGTTTGAGAAAAGGCAGCTTGTTGTTGCGGGTCCAGTGGTGAAAAATCGTTGCAGTATGTTGATCTATTGGTAGCTCATCACTGACCATAGATTCCCAAAGAAGCTTGAGAGTCCTGATATGTTGTATTGACTTTCTTCGCCTGTGGCAGAGGCAACTGACAGTGGGATGAAATGCTTTGTCTGGGATAGTATCATCAGTATCATTCTTTGGTAAGTAAGTTGGCTGCCCTCTGGGTTGCTGCTGTCCTTTGGTTGCCACATGGGTCTGCTGGATGTTCCAGCTCTGTATTCATTCATGCGTCACTTCTGTCTGTCCTTGCATGCATTTTGACGACCCCCTCCTCTGCTGAGTGTGTAGTTTTCCTCCCTCAACTCTTCTGGCAAATTTGAAATCACCTATATTCTTCTATAGTATCGAGATAGTATCGCCCCCTCTAGTGTGTAACTTGGGCACTATGCTAAATTGAACAAAATATGTACTGATATTGACTTTAATCTCATATCTTTTTGATTGAATACTTATAGCTGACACACACTTAATATGATGTGTCTGGAAGTGCGAGGAATGTGTTGTAAATATATAAATGATAAAGTTTAATATCCCATTATAAAAAATATCAGATATCAAATTAATTCCTTTTATTACGATCATGTTCAAGGTTACATTTCCTGTCAAAGATAAACCTTTCCCTATTAAATGGCAATTAAAAATTAGCAACAACAAGGCCGAAAATTGTTTTGGTCTACATGAGTGAGCTGCAAAGCCATCACAGAAACGAGTAGTGCACTCAGACGGTCAGCCATCCAAGAAATAATGTAGCCCACTGCTGCTTAACTTCAGTGAATAGAGGGGTCCTTATCACCCTACCTCTATTCTCATGAAAGTCTGGCTACAAAAATAAAAATTTAAAAATAGATCTCTAGAAGTGAGAGCCTCACAAGAACTTGTGCTTAAAAATAAGTACCTACAATAAAGATATGAAACAAGATCCTCAACAAGTAAATATGTAACTTTTAATCCTTGTATCGCATCACACAACACTTTTTAACATTTATAGCTTTTACCTATTTTATCTTTTACTTTTATATTTTCAAGCTCGATTTTCCCATAAACAACTGCAGTGAAAGGATATTTTCACGTTAACATGGACTTACTTTAACTGTGTGTTTCACATAATATGTCACTTGCTTGGATCAAAACTATCATGGATTAAAGTGAAAGTGAAACAAGGAAAATGTGTTTTCCCAGGAAAACATTACAAGTGATGCTCGAATTTTCCCAATGAAATCATCCATAACCAGAAAATCCACGTTGCACATACACATACCTATGTGATTACAGGACTTATTTATGGACCAATATAGGTTTTAGTCATGACTATTCTGGTAAAAAAAATCCCCCAGACATCTTGACAATAGGGAAAATAACTTTAGATTATATTAATATTTTGTTTGATTCGACTTCATCTTCTAAGATAAATGCAAATATAAATATGTAAAAATTAAATTTTTAATTTTTCTGCGATTTCTTCACGGATTTTAATTCAACATAGATGTGCACAATTGCTGTCAAGTTACCTGTCCTATGATAAAATATAAGCACACATTAATGTTACAGAATTTTATAAATATTTAAAAATCAAAACTTGAACATTTTGAAGAAAATTATACTTTATCCTCATAGTACAAAATTCGTTTATTCAGTTTTTTTCCGTAACTTGTGCAGAAATTGTTTCATAATTTTGACATTATCACTGTTGATTTACCACAAACTGTAAGTTTTTCTACAACTCCACTTTTGTAAAGGTTATTCAGCATCTGTTATTCTATTTTAACAATTTTTAGATTCACATTTTGTAAAATCTCCCCCAAGGCACTAAATTAGATATATATGACAGAACTTAAAATTTGACAAAATTTTAAATTCTGTCGACAGAAATTAAAACCTAAATTCTGTTGACAGAACTTAAAATTCTAAGTATAAAATCCTATCTACTGAATTTAAAATTCGGTCAAAATATCTTAACAGAACTTACAATCTGCATAATTAGCTGTTCTAGTGTACCTTGATCTCTACTCCTGCACCTAAACTTTCTTTATTTTGTAGATTTCTTGAGTAGGTTTTTAGTATGTGCCTAAATGAGTTTTTGGCATTGGATGAAGTTAATTACTTAAGTTAATTTCCTGCCAAGAGACCTATGACCAAATCAAAACAGTTTTGGGTACACGAAAGAGACATAACATATGTGTTTAATGTTGTGTATCACCAATAATGATTAAAATGAATGTGTTATAGTTTATTTTTCTGATTAAAGTTATATAAACATATTCTGAAGTTCTTTTGACGGGATTTTAAATTCTGTTGACAGAACTTAAAATCCCTCCAAACCAATGAAATACAAAGATTTTAAGTTCTTCTAATTTCACGTTTTGGTCTAATTTCAAGTTCTATCGACAGATTTTAAAATTGTGTCAAATTTTAAGTTCTGTCACGACATATACATATTACCCAGTAAACATTAAAACGTTTTAAAATGGTTTAAACATTTACAAAACGTTTTACTGAACATTTCAAAGAAAACGTTTACACAGTAATGTTTAATTCTATACAAATATTTTTGCTAAAAACATTTATTAAATGTTTATAAAATAACTAAAGAAATATGATTGACTGGAAATTTGTTTAAACATTTATAAAATAACTGAAAGAATGAAGATTATACCGGACATGTTTTTCAAACATTCATCATGAAATGTTTGATAAACAGTAAACAAAACGTTTTTTTAAACATTTGTCAACAATGTTTCATAAATGTTTGCTCTGAAAATATTTTACACACGTTTAATAACAACTGGTTTTCATACGCATCATTTTAAAACATTTTGGCAATGTTTCTATCAAATATTTTGAAAACGCCAACATTTTTTTACCCATATTTTTCGCTTATTAAATGTATACCTTCAAATATTTGCAAACAAAGATAGAGTTGAGTAATAGTGGATTTTAGAGGACTTGTTAAAAAATGCCCCACATGCAATAACTAGTAAGAATTGAATCGGGGCACAATTTTTAAGCTACTATCTTACAATTTCAGATATAAAAATAATATTTTCATTGGTGAGCAACCTAAAACATATTGAATTTGACCTCTGACCCCAATTAAGGCAAATGTTGCTAAGCAATGCCAAAGTAATATTTTTGAGATATTATTATGTTTATTTGTAATGTTTTTTTTTTCTAATATTTGTCATGAAATGTTTAATAAACGGTAAACCCTGTTTTGTCAGGGTTTAATTTGAGCATACATTTTTGAACATCCAGAAGACATGAATTGAGTTTGTCAAAAGCCAGGGCTGCATTTTTGTGAGACATTTGAAAAAAACCACTGAGTGTCCTCTGCATAAAAGTGGTATTTGAAGTTGGGGTGCAGTCCAATAACCTTACTCAGAGGAGTGGTGTATAAGGAGAACAGCAGAGGACCAAGAACTGAGCCTTGTGGTACTGCAAACAGCAGCTCACGCAATTCAAAGAGGGTTCACCCAAGTTTAATTGCTTGGAATTGATGGTTGATGTAAACCACTTCAAAGCCATGCCACACACCAAACAATGGCTTAAGACAGTTAAGTGTTGAACGTATCCGACAGATCCAGTGAGACTAATGCAGTAGGCTCACCCCATGATAGTGAGATGAATCTCGTTTTTGATATGCAGCAGGGTGGTTTAAGTGGAGTGACCACTTTTGTATGCAGATTGCCTAGGATTATCAAGATTGCTACAGCGTGAGCCATTTAGTAACATCCTGCTCCACCAATTTTGACATGAAACTTAGTCCTGATGCAGGTTGATAATTTTTCAAATCTTTGCTTGGAAGTAATGCTTTCTTAACAACCGCCTTCCAGACCTCTGTAGTATTCAGCCTTGACTCAATTTATGATTGCATTGCACCAGGCAATCTACTTCTGCTCAACTGAGATCTATCCTTATGCCACATGTGCTCAAATTGTCGCCTGATAGATTTGGTCCTACGGTATGAATCAGACAGCCATCCAGCTGTTTTCTTAGCTCTTTGACAAATAAATGGTACATGCCTGTCTAGCACACCTCCCAGGTTGCTAATATAATGATCATACAGGTCAGCAGCCGTGCTAGCAAGAGACATAGCAAAGGAAGTGTTTGCATGTTGATTTATGGTACCTGCCATAAGAAATACTGTCAACCTTTGGTATTGCAGGACATGCAAAATCCAATCTGTTGGTGCATCAACAGCTTTAGCCCTTAAGTCATTCCTAGTAAGGAAGCCCACACTGCCACCATAACCAGTTGTCTGGGGCCAGTAAGTGAGTTGAAAACCAGGTGGAGTTACAGACTTCAGTAGACTGTCGATATCAGACATTTGAATGTAAGTTTCTGCAAGGGTCAAAATATCAAGATTATTTCACACAATTGTGTCACCAATCAATGGACCCTAATCCATGATAGAATGGCAGTTCACAATGCCAAAGTTTATAGGACCTGGATCAAGGGCAATGTCACCAGATAACAGCAACAAAATCAGAAGACACTTGACATTGGCATGTATAGGGAACTTATTTGAAAAATGTTTGCAGAGTAATCCTTAATTGGGACAATTAAATGGGTCAGAGTCAGATATTGTGGTGTTCTTTTTATTCAAGAATCCCATTTAATACAAGTGTTCAGAACTTTATTCATTAATCTGTTGCCCTGATGGCTGTCAATTTTATAAATGAATGTACACATGTGTTATCCCCACACTAGACACCCAGTTTGTGATCTACAGTGCAAACTGCATGCTTACATGTAGATGCAGTTACAATGCATCAAATGAGAAAACTTAACATTAACAAATATTTAAGTTGTTTAATTATATGTAAAAACAAACATCACTGGTAGTATTCCTGTTATCAAATCATTAAATAAAATAGTAGTTATTTGCTCTTTCACTGCTTCCTCCTTTGGTACAGACAGTAAGCAGATTTGTATTCTATAAACACAGACCACACATTACATAGACAACCTGACAGCTATTGTCTTAATGTAATACCCCATTTGAAACCATATTAACATAAATATGAGAACTTACTAGTATTCTATTAAAATGTAAATATTAAAATATATTTAACTAGTAGAGTAAGAAATCTAAAATTCGCCACATATCTGAAATTCGCCACAGGTGAAAATACTAATAAAATAAATTAATTGTGGTGAGATTTGTTGACTGTATAGTAAATTAAGGCTTTTTGAACTGAAAAATACCAATTTTTAGACAAAAACATCATTTTCTTCATAAAATTAACTAAGGTTTTAGAGGTGGCCAATTTTAGATTCCTGGCGAATTTTAGATTTCTTACTCTAAACAAATCATATTTGGTCTCTGATTTTACATTTCTTTTAATTGTTTAGTCATAAAACAAAAAAAAAGAGGAAGCAATGGTTATATTTTGCAAAATACAATTGTACCTATGCAGGCAAAAGATATGGTTACTCTCTAAAAATTCCACTCAAAGAGAAATAAAGAAATCACTAAACACACTTACTCCCTTTTGTTATCACTTTCTTTCAAAGAAGTCAAGAATAATTGTGGAAAAAAGGAGAGAAAAATGCCTCATGGACAAAATGCCTCATGAATATTTTGTGACCCAGAAAAAAAACCCTATGGATTATTATGGAGTTTTGATGTTTTGGGTTTTATAGTTTTTCCTGCTATGACATGTCTGAGTACAAAATGTCCATATCCTCTCTTAAAAATCTTGTATCTGCCTCTGGAAAAGTATTAAAAAAAACAACAGTCAAACACTTACGTAATATTGACCACCCCTTGTAAAAAATGTAAAAACTGCCTTATAATATTGGTGGTTGGATATTGATTACACTAAACCTGTGAATTATATTGATGCACTCAAGAAGTATATATATGTAACATCTCTGTGACAAAAATTATGGTTGTATCAGAGGTAGTGAAAACTAAATCTAATCCAAGAACCTGCATTATCTGTCTACTTGATCATTAATGAATCTTTGCACTCATTTTGCAGGTAATTGTGATGTTTTACAGATTATAAATCATGTTTATGGAAGCCAAAAGTGTGCCAGTTGATTTCTTGTTTCTTGTTGAAAAAGGCAAACTATATACTCCCCATATCCTCAGTCACATGTATGTTTTGTCTTGTTTGTGTTAAAGGAAGCATCATCAAGAACTTGGTTCACTGGTGCCGGTGCCACAACCAATATTTCCTGGTTCTTTAGGTGATCAGCATGAAATCCCTTATCTTTCGTGTCACCACCAACTTGCTGACTGTCCTCTTCTTCAGTCGTGGTCACATTATCTGCTGTATATGGATGCTCTCTGGATGCATTCTCTCCGACAGTTTGACTGAGAGATAGAAGATATGAGTACAATTAACACATATACAGTAAACAACTTATTTAAAGTGACCATGCCTTTTTTGTTGTATCATTGCTACAATTTTGATCATCACTAGCATTAAAATTTCATGATGCTGCCCAAGCAATGAATGATTTCTTTCAATGGGGATTGTGATTATTGTTACAAGCCACATTAATGCACATAGAAACACATACTTAGGTGGTGAAGTGTATATGTAGCAACAAGATAGCACAGGCATCACAATTCAATAGTCCATTCTCTTAAAATGATGAAAAATTCTTAACATAATTTCCAGACCTCTGTCATCTTCTTCATATCCAGATGTAGGCCCCCTTTGCAATTCACTGATTTGAACTCATTTGATAATTTCCAGATCTAGATCCATTACATAATCCCAAGACCTCCCAGTAAACATTGGAAATGTTTTAAAACGGTTTAAATGTTTACAAAACGTTTTTAAAACCTATTTACACCCTATCTTAAGGTTTTCTAAACGTTTCCAAGGAAATGTTTATGCTGTAATGTTTAAAAAACGTTTAATAAACGTTCTATATACAAATGTTTTTACTGAAAACGTTTTTAAACATTTACAAAATAACTCAAGAAGCTAGGTTTAACTGGAAACGTTTTTAAACATTTATAAAATAGCTAAAGAAATGAAGGTTATGCTAGAAATGTTTTTCAAACATTCATTATGAAGAGTTTTATAAACAGTACACATAAAATATTTAAAAAACATTGTTGAACAAATGTTTTAAAAACATTGTCAAAAACGTTTTTAAACCTATATTTTCAGAATGTACAAACAAATATGGCGGTGAGCAATAATAGGGGATTTTAGAGGACTTTGTCAAAAATTGCCCCACATGCAATCCCAAAAAGTAAGAATTGAATGGAGGCACAATTTTAAGCCACTATCTTACAATTTTAGACAAAAAAATAATATTTTTATTGATGTGTAACCTTAAGAAGACATTGAATTTGACCTCTGACCCCATTAATATTCAGACATTAATATGTTCATTTGTAATGTTTTTCTAACATTTATCATTAAACGTTTAATAAACAGTATACATAAAACGTTTTTAAAACATTCCATTATAAAGGGGTTTTCGTACCCATCATTTTTTAACCTTTACGAAATGTTTCCTATCAAATGTTTGCAAAACCCAAAAGTGTTTACTGGGCTTGACTGTGTCCACTTTGTAATTCCAAGATCTTAACTTCATAATTCCCAAATTTTGACCTGCTTATAATCCCAAGTTCTTTATCCAATTCATAAAAATTCCCAGGTTTAGATTGACATTTTAATATCTACATTTAGATCAGTTTATAATTCCCAAATCTAGATTCTCTTTATGATTGCAAGATATAGATCCACACTATAATTAACAGATCTTTATCAGATTAATATTTCCAGATTTAGATCAACTTTTAAATTCTAAGATCTTGATACACGTTCTAATTTTAATATTTTGATCTATTTTATATTTGCCAGATCTTGATCTAGTTTATAGTCACCAGATTTAGGGTCATTTTATAATTGCCAGAAGTTGCCCGACATTTTTTGTCAAACTATACTTCATACATACAATGTTTTGGGGACATCATTTCAGTGCATTTAGACCAATCCTAATATAAATAATATAAATAAATATCAAATATATATAAAAGATCTGTTTGACTTTTGCTCAGTCCTACTGGGTCCACTTATATCAAACTGGATAGCATTGAATTAAAATCTTGAGCAAAATGTGTGTTAAAATATTCTGTGTGACAATAATTTCTGATATTATTTATATTTTTGCCATATATTAATCGGCTTTTGGTATGCCCACAAGTAAAAGTGTTGTATTTGAAGATTTATAAAAGCACAAAAAGATCTAAGTTATAAACTATATTTTTGACACTTTTTAGGTAAATGTTCAACTTTCATAACAACAAGTTTTTCTTGTAGTTAAGACTATCTTAAGTCAATTTTTTTAGATATTTAAGTACAGGTTTTATTTACTGATGCAAAATGCATATTGAAATAATAACTTCTTTTACATTGGTCAACTGAAGTCACTTCAAATCTGAGAATTCTGATTTCTGAACATAAATGACATACCTTTTGATCTTCATTATGACGCCGATTATTAAAATGAGAATAACAACAAATAAAATGGGAATAATCACAGCCAGAACAATGGTCAGAGTTTTGTCTTCTTTGCACTCTAAAAACAAAGACAACATTGGGAAGATATTTAATCAGAAACAAATGGTGCTGTTTTGCAGTAGCATACACTGTATGAAAACATTCTGATTTTTATATTTTTTGTTCCAAGTCATAATCATGAGAACTGAGCACAACTTATTTTACCATGTATAATAATTACTATCTCTCGATCAGGAGATGATGTCATGAACACTAGTTGATATCCTGAACACCAGATGCTTTTATAACACCTGAAATATTAGTGGAAGCATCCTAAACATTAATGGTAACTGCCATATAACTGGAAACATAAATCCTACATACTTGAGTGAGAAATACTCACAGGTTTGTAAAGATGTTTAATAATAATAAAAATATTATTATAATGACAATTATTTTTTGATTATCAAAATCACTATGACCACTAACCACTAGGCCATTCAGGACCTCTAGGGCTGATTCAGGGGCAACAACTTGCTTTTTTATGTATTTCAAAGAAACAAACACAGCACTATTTGGTCCTTATGAAGGACCAGTTGAAACTGTCAGTAACTTCTCACTAATATTGACATTATTATTATTATTATTAGATATCCATATGTTATATATAACATCAATTTTTAAATGTATTTGGGTAGAAATATTAAGTGAAGTGGTTCATTGTTGTGCACCTTGCTGTAAACACATTTCCCCCTGGGCAAACTACTGTACAAACAGAAATTTTAGCAAAAAAGAAAGTTTCACAAATTTTTCTTTTTAAAAAAAAAATGCTAAAATTAATTTTTCACTAATGGGTAGTTTCTACTTGAGATATTAATACAACTTTATAATTTCACTGGTAATTAATTTTCACTATCCAATCTAAATGAAATATCTAAGCTTAATGCCTAGTGAAAATTTCAACTTATACAACAGTATTATTTTAAGATGATATTTTTTGAGGTCTGTATTAGAACACACCTTCAACTACAGACCATCCCTCAGGGTCTTGATGATGATCACAGACGTGGCAGGAGTCAGCAGGACTGGCTTCTCCAGTTACATAGCACACCCCATCAACTGAACAAAAGTTATCCTGTAAACAAGTAAATACAGCATACAAATTGTATACAGTTTGAAACTTTGAAGGAGAGCTCAATGGAATTCTGTTTCAAAGTTCGGAGTTGATGTCTGGGATGCCATTCAACATACAGGGTCATATTCAGAAAGCCCACAGCATTGCCACTTGTGGGAGTTGAACCCACACAGAGGTGGTAACGTCTGACTAGATGCCAAACTTATTATCCACTAGGCCATTTTGGACCTCTGATTCTCTTTCAAGTCAAAGTACATATTGGGTTCCAACTGGCCTTTTCCACTGTAATCTACCTTGTTATCTGAAACTTCTTGCTAGGTATGGTGCTGCAATATTATCTTCACATATTATGGCATCTAAAAAGAGGTTACATTTGCAAATAAAAACAACACTTTGTTTCTTTTAAATTAAGCAACTTTGAAAAAATGTGAATATACTGTACAAACATTGGTAAAGATATATTGCATTGAATTAGTATATGCATCAAAACAATATAAAACAACCATACTGCATTGCCACCAATTATTGCCAAGCACCATTTCTCCTAAGAAGAAAGAAGAATTCAAATTGACATAACTAGGTAAGTATAACCTTTTCAGCGTATATCACAAAGTGTAACTGTTTCAAAGTGGGGAAAAATGCATACCTGAATGCTTTGACATGTGGAGTTATTACTCAGATATTAACATTATAATTTTAGGTGACAGTAACTGGTATCTGATGCTAATTGGTAGTAAGGAAGTAGAAGTATTTTTGTGGTCTCTTGAGATATAATGTTAACAGGGCTCAGTTGCATTTAATAAAGTAAAAGGCAACCAGTGTGGCAGATTGTTATCAGCTACTTATGCATGTATGTATTTATACTCAGCGCAATATCTCCATATACTACAGGACTCAAAGCGCTATTTAACCAATCCGACTGTACAGGTACAGCCCCAATTCACAAGTAACTGACATTCCCCTAACTTGAAGACAGAGGCTCAAGGATGACCATTTATCAATGTCCTTGAGGTTCTTTAACCTGCCACTGGGGATAGGACCCAATGACAGAGGACCGCCATTTTAAGTGGTCATCCGAGCCACTATGTATCTGCCTGTACCTGCGATTGAACCCACGTCCTCTGAGTTCCTAGACAAGTTTGTTACCCTCTAGGCCACAGTGGCAGATATCTTGTATTTTGGTCTGGTTGAGAGAGTTATATACAGTTCAGGTACAGACAACAAACTGAAAATTATTCTATTATTACTCATTAAAATCAATTTTATGTAAAAGCGAAACAAAAACATTCCAAAACTAAGAAGCACATGTAGAGGACAGCTCCCTACCAAGGTAGCCAAGTGTCCCCTCTGTAATTTCCTCTGCAATTTCATCCAAATACTCATCAAAATGGGACTGTTGAAATATGTGATGATTTCTCTGTCTTTGCTTAGGCCCTAGCCACAAAAAATCTTATAAAGATCCATTCATTAGTTTTAAAATAATTGCAAACTGACAGATAAATCAGCAGCCAGACAAACAAATGAACACACGCCAAAACATAACTTCCTTGGTGGATTACCTGTGTAGTTGTTCTAGAATATCTTGCATCGACATGAAGTGATAACACTGTTACAAAATTATACATTAAAAAAAAACAAATTATATGTGTCCCAAATAAAGTTATCCGTCCAGAAGTCACTTTGTCTGTGGCTTATTGTATACTTACATATGACCTTATATGGATTAACACTTGACTAAAATTATTTCTACAACAGAAAGTGGTGGTTTTTCATATCCATTAAGATCTTATATAAAAATATCCATCTGTTATCACTTTTAACAAAAAGGAGAAATGGCCGAGATATGTTGTTACATCAGAAATGAGGGTCACAAATTGATGTTTTTGCACCACATCAAGGATATATAATGCAAGATTCCCAATAAAATTTTGTTTTCATGGTGTAGTTCTAACATAAAGCATTTAGTTGTCTTTATGGACGACCTAACAAATGTTTAATAAATCCCATATGTAGCTTTACAAATGAACAGCATGGTTGTTAGAAAATAATTGAATATATTATGTATCCATCTGGCTTACTCTCAGAGAAGGGTTGAACTATAATTTTCTAACAGTACATCCCGAGTAAACATTTTTGAGCTTTAAAAACATTGGCTAGGAAACGTTTGGCAAAGGTTAAAAATGATGGGTACAAAAACCATTTATAATAGAGTGTTTTGAAAACGTGTTTGTATACTGTTTATTAAACGTTTAATGATGAATGTTAGAAAAACATTACAAATGAACATATTAATATATGAATAATAATAGGGTCAGAGGTCAAATTCTATACCTTTTTAAGGTTGCTCACTAATAAAAATATTATTTTTATGTCTAAATTTGTAAGATAGTGGCTTAAAAATTGTGCCCCCATTCAATTATTACTTTTTGGGATTACATGTGGGGCAATTTTTGACAAATTCCTCTAAAATCCCCTATTATTGCTCACCGACCATCTTTGTTTAAACATTTTTGAAGGTTTAATAATCTAAAAACATGGATTTAAAAACATTTTAGACAGAATGTTTTTAAACATTTGATCAACAATGTTTTTTAAACATTTTATGTGTACTGTATATAAAACACTTTATGATGTATGTTTGAAAACATTGCTAACATAACCTTCATTCCTTTAGCTATTTTATAAATGTTTAAAAAGTGTTTCCAGTAAACCTAGCTTCTTGAGTTATTTTGTAAACGTTTAATAAACATTTTCAATAAAAAAAAGATTTTATATAGAATGTTTATAAAACATTTTTCAAACAATACAGTGTAAAGGTTTGCTTAGAAACGTTTAGAAAACCATAAGATATGGTTTAAATAGGTTTTTAAAATGTTTTGTAAACATTTAAACCATTTTAAAACGTTTCTAATGTCTACCGGGTCAATGAGAAAGGTATTGTAGCTATTTTATTATTTTAGCATATACATGTTGTATCATCAAGGAAATAATGGCAAAGTTTTTTTGCAAATATTATGTTCCAGAATATTATTAGTATTTTTCCTTTCACATAAAAGATAATACAAATGTCTCAGATATTCAAAAATTTTTATAAGAAAACTTTCTCTTAGACCTTTATTATGTTAGTTTCACATTTCACAAAATAAAGTTTGAGAAAAGAAAATTAAAATTATTTTAGATATGAGGGGAAGATATGTTGTTTCCAGTTTAAATCCAAAAGTTAAAGAGTTAAAGATGTCCCTCAAATCTTCTCTTTCAACATTTATAATATAGTAAGCAAACATATAAATAATGAATGCCTCATAATTAATATGTAGATTAAAGAAATATCTCACATTTACAATCCAGAAAAAAATCTTTCCAATCAAAGATGTACTTTATAAATGTTGCATCATTCCAGGTTAACTTAACTTTTTTAACACAAGTAGAAATGGAAAATAAACATTCAAGTCACAATACATACCAGTACTTTACAGCCAGTCTGCTCACACTCAAGACAAGATCCATCATACACCAACATCTCTTGATGATGGCCATAGTTTTCTCCATTTCGACTCACACTGACTTTATACACTATCTGATTGGCTTCTTCATAATCAGGAAGATCACAACGTACTTGTCCAAAACCCTCAAAGTGTGCACGCTGAGTTATCACCTCTTCACCATTTCTGATCTGCCATTGTGAAAAAATAATTCACTATAATGATAAGTGTTATTAAGGGACTGTGGACATCAAACAGAGATATAGTTCGCATTAATGGGAAGCTTTTGATCTCAAAATGTTAAGTTTAGGAATATTTAAGGGACTTTGCCACAGTTTGACCAATATTCAGCAATTTTGGTCATGCCCCAGTCTCTGCAATGGCAGATAAAACAAAAAGTAATCATCTTACTTAATTTGAATATCTACAAAAAGCTATAACCTGTTACACACAAAAGCCATTCATAACCATCTGCCTCTTCATATTTTTTATTTTTCATTAAAATTTGTGTAGGAGTAGTCATTAAGAAAAAACTTTCTATTTATGATTTCAGTTTGCAGACCTGGTGTACAGGTAACAACTAGTTGATCAAATATCATCTGTACACCCAGAATCAAACTGGGACATTTACATATCTTCAATGCTGAGGTCAAATTGATACTTGAATATTGTCAAATATTCCTTGTATTTGATTGGAATCTACTACCACATAAGCAAAACTCTTCTCTTTACACATGTCCATAGAAAGAAAAGGACTGGTATAAATTAAGAATACTCTCCTTGGATTTATAAACTTACCTCTGGTTCGAATCAAGCCAAGACAGAAACACTCTGTGTATGCATCCCTATAAAAAATCCTAGATCGAAATTGGTTTATTCCTAAAATTAACTCAGCAAGCACCACCTTACTGTGAAACTTTAATATAAATGTGTGCATGGTGTTTGTATTTTTGCGAAAAAAACAATTGAATCAATCACATAACTCTCTTGGTGGAGGTGAAAACACAGAATTATCAACCTCTACTTTGCAGCTTAGTGCCTCTGTGTAGAACAGATTTTCCACATTCAACAGTACACTGGTACACTCCCTCTCAGAAGTGTCACACAGACCATTGTTGGTAAGGGCCATGACATTAGGCAGAGATGTAGAATTCACAGAACAGTCCTCACCAATATAACCTACATAAACATATATAAAAAGTATTGGTACTGGTGTCTTGCCAAATCTCACTTAGTACCTTGCAGATTCATCAACAATAAACATTTTCTAATGATGTGTGAAGTTGTCTCTTAGGTACTTAGTGTCTTGGAACATGTAACACTTAAAATAAAGGTTTTATTAGTGACATTTAACAACAAAATGAAACACTGAATATTATTTTTCATTAGTTATTATATATAACCAAAGAATTTGTAACAGAAAAGTTTTTTTTTGAAGTTCTTTTGTTTTTATATAAATAATAAATGGACAAATGTCTATTTTACAAATAATAACAGAAAGAAAAAATGACATATATGGTAGACTTTGTATAACAAGAACTTTTATCCACATCATGCATGGCTAGTTATGACCAGCGTGGACAAATACATATATGTTCATACGTTGTATTCAAGTTGAGTTTTTGTACAAGTACAAGTATAACTTGTTCTTGATACTTATCACAAAATAATATGATAGATAACATATTCACATTTAGCCAATATAAACAACAATTACATAATAGTTAATGTTTTATAATTAGCAGAAGTATGTCAAAATAGGATAATGAATATTTTTACCAATAGCTATTTTCCATAAATCATCTTTTTTAAAGATATGGCAAGATGTGTTGAGAATGAAGCAATGAACAGTATTATTGCACAAGTTAAAACTTACAGAGGCAAAGATTTTACACAAGTTGCAATTTGTACAGAGTTTTGATAATATTTTGTATGTGTTATTACTCATACAAAATCCAAAGTTGTACATGCCATATGTTTCATATCTCTGTATAGTGAGAGTACCTTCTTCACATGTGCACATTGAGTTGTCACATTGTCCATGTCCCGAACACTGCTTTGGACAGACTTCATACAAGATCAACTGCAGCCTCTCAGTTGCCTGACGTCTGAACTCTGTAGCATTGCCAGACAAACTGGAAGAAGACTGGAAGATATTCATTTTACACCCATCCTTTATCTCATCCAGTTTATCTTCAGCCCAAGTTGCAAAACTGGAAGAAACCTGTGATGATGACAAAATTAAAAACATGGATTAAGTAGAATTAAATATAATAAAACTTTTTGAATATTTTATACAGAATGTCCCTCTCAAAACCCTGATAATGCCTAAAATAGGGCTTCATTTTTCTTATTTTATGAAAGAAAAGGTGATTCTAATAAACAAAATGAAAAAAAAGTTATGTTCTCTCAAATAGTGAAAAAAAATTAAAAATGAAAAAAGAGATATGCTAAAGCTACTGTCATATTCAATTTTCAAAAAGTTAAACCAAAACCACAGATAACTACCTTGACATCAGAAATACACTTGGCTATAATTTCTTCCACATTATAAGTATAATTAAAACATGCCAAATATACAGGAGATTCAAAGATCCCTGTGTTGCAATATTCCTTGGCGTCATCCTCTGTAATTCCTGTTAAAGTTGGCCAGTCAATCTCCAAGTTATTTTTAGAGTACAGGGCTTGATCAAAATTAGAAGGATCATAATTGTCATTGACCAATGGACTGCCAGAATCTTGCTTGGTTTCTCTTCTTATTCGTCCTGCTTGGATTACATTATTGGTTATCACTCCTGTCTGAACAATCACAGTATCTTTCACCAACTCTTCATATGTTTTGGAGTCTATGGTTTTACCACAAGGGACTATTTCATCTAACGTATGCAGGGCACAGTCACAGTATTGATTGGCCATTGGCATCTCGGTCTCTACTGGATAAGGAAGCCTCTCAAACAATGACTCTCCTGTGGGTATTCTGTAATACAGAACTTTTATTATCTCAATGTCTTTTATCCACTAACTTAATTTTACAAACACAGCTGTCATGTTTCTTTCTTTTCTCTGCTCTTTTACAGATAAAGTTATTTTATTGTGTATACATTCTATCATCCAAACAAAATCTCAAATTCACAGCATGCCAGTGATAAAATATACTTTTAGTTTTTAGGTATATGAACATGTCATTTTATATTTTATGAAAGCATAAGAAAAAGGAAATAGCAAAGTAAGCGAAGAAAGAAAAACAAAAAACACACTAATTATAACTAATAATAAAATGTTTATTTGTTTATACATTTCTGGTTCTTGGTCTTGGTACAAATACATGTTAAAATGAAAAGGAGAGAAACTAGAGAGCACAAAGAAGAAACGAATCATGGCATTCCATTATATTTGTGCATAACTGGTCAAGACCCCTGTGCATGCGGCTGGTGTCAAACACAAAAAAATTGTCATGCATTAATTTCAATTCTTTATTTATAAATATTGATAAAATATTACTTTTTAAAGAGCTGTCTCTGAGATGAAATAACATCTAAATGTTTTCAGCATACAAAAAGCCAAAACACTGTATAATAATTTGGTCAAAGGGTTTAATGTTCATGTTTCTGTGATGAAGAGATAAACTATGTCCCCCTTTCTGCTAAAGCAGAAGCAGGTGACAGGTAAGTAACTATTTAGCAAATGACCTCAATGTACCTCCAAGACTGCACAAAATCATTCAGTTCAGCTCCATCATTCCAATCCGCAACTGTCTGTGAGTTTTGATGTTTTAAGTCATTATTCGAGTTGTTATCATATGTCCCACACAGTCCCTCAGTCTGCTTGAAATCCTGGCTGGGTACATGCAGACTGATCGACATACCCCAGGAATTCATATAAATGTTTGCAAAAGCACCTCCAGGTGTTTGGATCTGACAAATTAAGATGCATAATATAGCTTAGAAAACAGTCTATTAAGTACCGATGTACTGTGATGTAAGTTAGCATCAAAAACGCTCTCTGTAATTTGTTCAGTTATTAATATTCATAATTTATATTCATAAAAAATCATTTTACAAAAAAAACAGCAATAATTTCTATCAGTGAATAAGCATCCTTATTGTGGCACTTATATCAGAAGGAATTTTTGTAAATTTAAAAGCTTTAGTTCTTCTTCAGCATATTTTGGACTTTATTCATGTAGGTGTAACAAGTATCAAATATGGCTGACAGAAATGACCACTAAATAATGCAAGGTGTACTGTAAGGTAATACATATTTTCACACAGCTACCATAAAATGTAAGTAACAATATTTATCTGTGTTTTATTAAGCGGCTGTTACATTTGTAAGATGCATAAGTTCCTAGAAAAGGAATGAAAATTACTGATCTGTCACCTGCTTTTTCGCCACTATGTACTGCTTGCTCTAATTTCTGATAACTCATCACAATAAATGTTTTCACTAAAAATTGGATAGCGATAAAATTATAAGAGAGTAGGCACTTTTTGTAGAAATTGTGATATCTGTTCACATGGATTTTAAAGTGTTTATTTGGTTTTCCATGTAAGAGATCTGTTCCATGCCTGCGAGTTTGGTTTACAACAGGCATGCTATTGTAAATAATTCTAAAACTGCTCAATCCAGAGATGTAAGTTAAGATAGGTTTATGATGGGTTTAAGATGTATAAGGTCTTATCCAGATAGCTTTATGGTAAAATCAATGATTGCCACACATTTTTCCTGAAAAGTTTACGATTGGTTTACCATAGGTTTACGGGCCTTAAGATAGACTTAAGATTGCTATAAAATGGAAAAGATTGCTGTACGAGTGTGAAATAGGTTTTAAATCACTGTACGATTATAAAGATCCCAATAAGAATGGTTTACGATTGGTTTACAATGTTATAAATTTGATAAGAATCAATAAGGGTTTGTGACAATTTCAACCAATTTAAATTTCTCGTAAACTGTTTCCCATGGGTTTATGATTACTGTACTCATGTACCTATTGGGAAATACCATATTTTTTGTACAGGTTCTCTGTATAATGGCTTTAAGATCATTTAGATGTAAAAGATTCAGTTACCGAATACCGATTCCTGAAAACTTGACAATCTGGAGCATGGTTTATAACATATAACAACAGCCTCACAAAGCATGTTACATGTTACATGATATTCTGTGTACAATTAAATCTAAATTTTTGCCGGGAGGATAACTATTTGTGACTGCTCTGCAAACTGGACAGTTCAGTTGTAAGAAAAGAAGAAACGCTAATGCATGTTAAAATATTGCACATGTTAGAGTTTGGGCACACAAAGTTTTATCACTTTACTGTCATAACATAGGAGAACATGTTACTTGTCGAAATATCAGATTTAAATCTAAACAAAAGTCTTACACTTAAATCCCGAAAAATGGACCTAAAACCATCAGTAAACCTCAGGGCTGCCTGTCCCAATATAATGAAGCATAAAGCCTTAACTTTGAACTTTGACTTTCACAAGAATCTGGTGTATCCCAACTCACATTGTATTCAGTTCCTGATCGAACAGTCTTCAGCTGCATGCCATTACTCAACTTCCCATCACTTGCTGTGGTTCGGTGTCCTTTTTCTAGGTTTTTGTTGTTGCACATGTCCAGTAGAATAACTTCATTGCCTTCTTGTACAGCCAGACCACAAACACAACCTACTCGAGGAGCTATATTGCATGCCTCATGACGCACATGTACCTAGAAGCCATATGAATAACAGGAGATTTGCAAATAGCTTACCACGAATTTTGGATTTGCCAATATTCATCATCAAGAATCTACAAGAATCTTCAAGATAATCTTACTCCACTTAGTCCATTCTTTTAAGCTGTCATAAAATATTTGTGTATTTTTATTTTATAATTAAAATGGGGGTGGTCCAAGTGATGAATTTCATATAATGTTGCAAATGTCATATTTCAAACTCAATCTACTATTTTAATACAACGATTGCCTCTTGCTATGATTGCCTTCCTGGAAGACTTTAACACTAGTTTTGACTTACCTTTACTCTAAAGTTCTCCAGTCATTAAGAGATGACTAAATACTTTCTTTAGTAGAAGTTTTGTGTTGTGTCAAATCTTATTATCTCTACATTTTTAAAAGAAATGAAGTGCCACTATCATGTACATTGCAAATAAAAAATATTTACGATGCTTAGCTTTTAAGTATCGAGGTATGTTTTAACATAATCTAATGAGACAGACATAGTTTATTCTCATTGTCTCTCATTAGTCCCATTTTTTGTGCTTCTTGTTAGAAATTTTGATTAACAAGTAATATTTGGCTTGTGACAAAAATTAAAATCAGTCCCTGTAATGCCATCACTTGTAACATGACCAAGATAGCATTTTAATAAATTGATTGTTTCAGGTAACTTGTTTGGCCATCAGGCAAACACTTATGTTGTATACATGTACTGATATTTATTTATGAAGTTTAATAAACTTTGCATATATGTCAAACTTATATAAATAAAAAATGTGTGGACTTCTATGTAACATTAAAAAGGTAACTTTGAATTGAACTCTACCTCAAATCCTCTGACACTGTGGCTTTTGACCATTACAAACTGTCCTGTGGCATAGACATCTATATACCTGATGATAAAATAATTGATATTTGTGAACAAATTATGTAAGAATTGCTTGATGATGCATTTTTATGCTTTAGTTCATTCATTTAGTTGATATTCATATAATCAACAAGTTAAAAATAATTTTTTTTTACAACACTTGTTTATTTGGCGAAATTAAAGAAATATTGAATGAATCATTATACAAATGAGTTTTGTGCTAGTTTGTGGTTGATTTCAAGAAAAAAATATACTATTCAAGTAGAAATTATTTATTTAATATATTTGAAACGTTCTAAGTCATCTGTTTCATATCCATAGTCAGTTTCATGCATTAAAAGATAGATGGTGTTGTAACCTGAGAATGACACTTTGCTGTAGTTATGAAAGAATTACTCAGGATGTGGAAGCAAAGGTGGAAACTCACACATTGTCAAAAGTAGTTATGTAAGGATCTCCAGTGGAGTAGCAATTAGCACCACCTCCTGATAAATGACTCTCATACCTGTACACCTAAAGTAGGACAAAACATCATTCTGACAATAGACTCTGTATAAATAAAGGGGACACAATTACATAGTGAAATCTTAGTGAACTAGAAATATTTTATAAGTCCCTTGAAACTAGACTCAACAGGATTCAACTGTTTGTCATTACAAATAAAGTACTTTGACATATGTTTTTCAATGTCAGTCTAGCTTTCGGACTCGTAAAAATAGGCTATCAATCTCTCTCTTTTTGTGCCTAAACAAACTTGATATCCATGTCAAATTACCACTATATAAATGCTTCTATCCATCTAACAGTAACAGTTTTGTTACCCGCTCTCACTGAATTTATTTATTTATTTGGGGTTTTACGTCGCTTTCAACACTGTACAGGTCATATCACGATGGGTAGTTGGAAGGGCAGAGGAAACCAGTACATAGAGTTCGCTAGGGTTGTGTACTGTAAACTGCCGACCAACGGCAAGCAACTACCAGCTTTCCCACTTAAGGCCGTCACGGGGATCGAACCCCGGCCTCAGAGGTGGAAGGCGAGAGTGTTACCACTCTGCCACCATGGCCCCTCGCTCTCACTGAAGGAAAATGGCAAGGGTATTGTAATTAGGTCTGTTTGTCTGTCTTGCTGCCGAATTGTTTCTCTATATATTGTGTCTGGGTCACATTTTTATACAAGGAGGGGTCTATCTGTGACTCAGTCATCCTCAAAGATGATTCAGATCTGGATCCAGATTTAGTGTAAATATTTTTTCTTTATTTTCCAGAAATATTTTGTACTTATTTTACACAAAAAGTTGACAGCAGAAAAGACTACACATAAAAGATAAGAATGGTGTGAAGTGGGTCATTAAGTGCCAACCAGTAAAAGGGGAGAAATGAGAAGACAACAAGATAGTCACAGTGAGACCCTCCTTTTAAAATTTCAAATAACTCCACCAAAGTATGGATCTGCGGTGAGATTCAGTATATGTTTTTTTCAGCACTACTTGCAGGTAAGGGTTTGTGCGGGTTAGACACTGTTTGTAATCACAAACTTTTCACTAGTTTTTCCTGAAACTCATAACTGTTTCATTCAGCATCAGGTATTTGTCAAGTATTGTCAGGTACTTGTATAGGATATTGAACAGGATGTAAAACTTTGACCTTTGTAAGGTATGTGTTTTAGTATGTATTATATATAAAAGTCTCACTTTAGCTAGGTATTTTTTTTAATTCTTAAACGTTTATCAATGGTTACTAAAATCAGTAACAGACTATTGATCAATTCTTTACTATTCTTTTATGATTTATTGACAGCTGTAATGTTGTCATAATGATAAAGTATTTTTTTCAATTATTTCAATTTTTGGTAAACTCTTCTGCTAAATTGGTGGTTTATTGAAACCAATTAGAATTTTAATATCAAAAGGCCTTTTTTTTCTTAGTTGAGCAATGATGTTTCTCTTTGCAATAACAAAAACCTACTGTAAGTGGTGGTGGGGAGTAATCATTCCACATGTATGTGTACAAATTTCCATCTTCATCCAATTTATTCAGGTAAGGCGCACTCTCAAACTTGATGAATTCCACACTTGGTGGGTCATTGGTGAGGCTCACTACAGGGTACACATACAGAGGGTGTCCACCACTGTATGCCATCCCCTCTGAAGGCTTCCAGTCTGAAATGTCTAGTCTGTACTGACAGGTGAAGTTTTCTTCATCCTCTCGACCAGGTTGAAAGACCACCACATTGTCTGAAAAATTATTAAGAAGGAAAAATTAAACTAATAAAACCAGAGCCTATATTAATAAGGAGGCCTTAATGCAGAGACAAAAATAGTTTCAAATTTGAGATTTAGTTTCAGCTGAGACCAAGTCAAAAGTATAGATTCACAAACAGCTTCTTAGTTAAGATCAAGGTGAGACCAACCTCAAATCTTTCTAATGTAAACAAAAACGGAAGATGTTCAATATTTTGGTCCAACATTTTGTAAAAAAGGTCAGAAGGTGTAAGTGTGTTTAACAACAAAATTGACATCCAATAAAATATAAAATTTTGTATTTTTTTTTCAGTTCTCTGTCACATGATCTACTTCTCTGCTGCTATGCAGCTAGAGAACACTGTTAGAAAAGTGTCTCAAAAAATGTAAAAAATGTTCTTGGACTTGAGACTCAAAATCTCAAGACCTGAGTAAGTTTTATGAATAAAGACCCAGAAATATTTCATTTTTAACTGATATGTAACAGATATATACATACAAATCTCTTTTTGCACCAATTTTATTATCTGAATAATCAGTCTTATGAACTTATTTTGAAACATTCATTCTATCCTATTCTATACTGTTAGTGAGCATAATCTCTAATTTAAGACCCCTAAAATTTCAAATTTCTTTGACCCATGGACACTTGGTGGGGAGGCCTTGGTGAATAGATCTGACTTTTTTTCTATGGCTTCTTTCTGTAGGTAGCTAAGGAGGAGGCAGAATGAACATCATCAATTCATTCGAGACTGTAGTGGACCTCAAAGGCAAATCTGTGCTCAAAATATTTTCGCCTATTTATGTACTGATGGACAAAACTGAGGAAAGTCCAAGACTTTTCTATCAGGTCTATCATGTAGTCCCAGTAAACATTAGAAACGTTTTAAAATGGTTTAAAGGCTTACAAATCGTTTCAAAACCAGTTAAAACCTATCTTAAGGTTTTCTGAATGTTTAAATGTTTACACTGTAATGTTTAAAAAACGTTTCATAAACATTCTATATACAAACGTTTTTACTGAAAATATTTATTAAACGTTTATAAAATAACTCAAGAAGCTAGGTTTGACTGGCAACATTTTAAACATTTATAAAATACCACAGGAAATGAAGGTTATGTGAGAAATGTTTTTCAAACATTCATCATAAATTGTTTTATAGAGAGTACACATAAGATGTTTTAAAAAGCATTGTTGATCAAAAAGTAAGAATTGAATCTTACAATTTTAGACATAAAAATTATATTTTCATTAGTGAGCAACCTTAAAATGTATTGAATTTGACCTCTGACCCCATTATTATTCAGACATTAATACGTTCATTTGTAATGTTTCTCTAACATTTGTCAACGTTTAATAAACAGTATACATAAAAGTTTTTAAAACATTATATTATAAATGGTTCTTGTACCCATCATTTTTATCCTTTGCCAAACATTTCCTATCAAACGTTTGCAAAACCCAAAAATGGGGTGTTATGCTTACCGTTAAAGAACAGCAGAAAATGATTGAAATAGCTAAGATAAATCGATGAAAAAACATATGCTACCAGTGTGGGCTTTTAGAATCGGTATGTTCCAAGTATATCTATTAATAGTTGGTGACAATCGTTGCAAGAGGGTTCTGAATGTATTAGGTGTTTAGTTGCTTGAAACTAGACAAATTTCTTAACAGGGAATTAGAGTAATTACATTTCAAGAGAATGATATAAATCAAACATAATCTTTCTCTGGCACTAAAATTCTATTATAATGAGATGATGATGCCACACTAATGCTTTTCTGCCCCTTTTATTAACAGCCAGGGTAATTTTAGGACAGGCTAGCATGTTGCCATGAATTGAATTTGAACCTAGGCTCACAGAGATAAACAAACCAAGTGTGCATTTTTCAAACTACATAGCATCTGAGCCACTGAAGTAGACATAAATTCTAGGAAATCAATTAAAGAGTAATCAGTCATATTGCATATTATAAGATGTAGCAGAAAAGCATCATACAAAGGAATAAAGCCCAAGCTGTTGAGTACATGACACTGAGCAAAATTACAAACCAATATGAAAAATACAACCTAGTTGTATTTATTCTTTTATTTATCATAGTGACATGCAATATATAATAATATAAACACAAGAAGAAAGATAACACAACCTTTTCCAGTCCCGAAGGGCGCTCAAGTCGCTCATGACAAAAATAATTAAATAGTATGGGCATAATGTGAGACAAATTACAATATTAGAGAAATATTTTCAGAAGGCACTCATAGCTGAGTTTACCAAAGGCTGACCTAACATAATTTTTCTGTAGTATATTATTTCAAATTAGCCAATATCTTAATAAAACATCATTAAATATTACCACTTAAGCTGTTTACTGAAGTTGTACCCAATTAGGAGTATGTGTTAAAATACCTTGCAATATCAATTGTATTGACCTTGTTGGTTTCCTGTAACATCTACACAATGTAAGTGTTACAAATACTACATAGAAAGCTAATTAAAACAATTATAAGGTAAAAATCATTTAACTTGGATCTCTATCAGTGGCTTTTATTATAGAAATTATGGTATTTCATCATTCACAATCTTACCTGAAGAGTCAATGTTAAAGTTGTGCTTACATCCCTGAACTCCACCAATTGGATGTTTCACCAAGCAGGCAATGGGGAGTGTAGACCTGAGGTAAAAATGAGGTGCTGTGTCATCTCCTTCAGTTACTGTCAAGTGGGCAACTGATGCCTGTATAAAAACACATAATTTGGACATAGTAAATTTTATAAAATAAGACAAAGTGAAACCATCAATTAAAGTGATAAATTTTTACTCCCACGAATAGCCATGCCAAGCGCTTGTCCCAATATGATCCTGGTGGTTGAATGAGACTTTCAAACTCTAACTTTGACTTCGAAGTAATAAAATGAAAACAGAAATTGCTGAGGGTGGTTTGACACACTCACAAATATGTAAACAGGAACATAAAATTTAAATTTATTTTTATGTTTCCATGGTCTATTACACACTGATCCATATTTTGCCCCCATTTTGGTGGAAAAACAATGTGTTTTGTTTTCTAATTGATGATTGAGTTTCCAACTTATTCCCCTTGCACTGGACTATAATGATGCATAATCCATTGAGCTTGTCATAATATTTTATGCAATTAAGCTGCCGATCAGCAATTCTCACATGTTCATTATCATTACCAAATAACAAAATACATTGATAGACATTACATGATACACATAGAGTAAGAAATCTAAAATTTGCCACATATCTGAAATTCGCCACATGTGACAATACTAATAAAATAAATGAATTGTGGTGAGATTTGTTGACTGTATAGTAAATTAAGGCTTTTTGAACTGAAAAATACCAATTTTTGGACAAAAACATCATTTTCTTCATAAAATTAACCAGGTAACGCAAAAAACACTAGAGGCTTTTTATGAGCTGATCACTTTTTGCGCTTTCCAAACGGCCGCTAAAAACCTATAACACCCTACAAAATCATAATATTGCACTATTAAAATGACTTTATTCATCAACTTACTATCTCATTTCATGGGACCATTTCATTGAGATACTGAGTCAACAATTAATTACAAAAAAAAAAAAAAAAAAATCCCTGGCTTTCCAAAATCTCGCTAATTCCCTATCATAATACTGTTTGGCCTTTGGGGGTTTTGGGGTGTTTTATTGTGTAACTTTTATTATGTAACTTTAATCTGTTAGTGGACTAATAGAACTAGATTATCCAAGTCATATATTTTATTGTCACACTGTATTACTGTCCTAAAATCTTGTGTACAGTTCTAGATCACACGAGACTGGTAAGTCTCGTTTGTTCTCACTTCCCCGGGCCTACAATAATGACTGAACAATGACAAAGAAGCATTGTCTTACTTCTCTTCTGCAGTGCTTTATACCGAGGGGATTAAGTACTTATCAGTAAAGAATGGATGTCACGTTATATGTACATATATATATATATCATTTAACTTTCAATATATTTAAGTTATTTGTGTCTGTTAAAATAAAAATAAGAAAGAAAAATTTAGTAAATTTCTTTTTATTTTGCATGTTACATGATCTAATTCTTTGTTGATATGCAGTCAGAAAACACTGTTAAATGTATCTCAAAGTAATGTACTTTTGAAACCAAAATTTGGGCTATCAATTGTTACAAAAGTTTAGGCCAAGTATTTTCTTTGTTGTAAATTATTTCTACTTTACCTTAAGCCATAAAAAGTAAAAAAATATGTATCTCAATTAAGATGAAATAATGCTGGAGACTTTTACCAAATATTTGAGACAACTATGTACCTGTCTTAAGTTTGAGACCAAATCTGAGACTAAATAGCTAACAAGTTTGAGACCTGATTTGACTTGGGACAAAATTTGGTCTCAGCAAGTTTTATGAACATTGACCCAGGAATTTATATTTTTTGAATTTAGTACTTGGGGCTTGAAATTTTGAAACTGCGAAAATAATAAATAAAAAACCCTCAGTGCCTGAGAAAGCATAAACCTTCACCTACAAAGACACAAAAATATTCTGAATTTTCAATTCAGATCCGAATCAGGACTATCATTCCACATCTGGATCAGCAAACACAAAACCATGGGTGGACCCTGTGTATTGATATTTGTATTGATATTACCAAGAAATCATTCTGGATATGCAATTTAGATCTGAATCCACGCTTGTGACACTGGTCTGTTGTATAGTTTTTGAGTTGTACACATGGCCAGACAAAGAAATAGACCCAAATACAATGTGAACACATGACATTTGCAATATACAAAATACATGAATTTGTCAAGGCTAATGTATGCCAGAGTGACTGGTTGAGGACTGTTCAATTTTGACTCAATTTTGAGTCTTTAGCTTTATTTACTCTTAGTGTTGTGGGTTTACAAACTCAAACTGATGACACATTATTAAATGAGGGGATATTTTTGTCAGTTTATCTTACTTTTAAAGAGTAAATTTAAAGAGTGAACATTTAGAACTGCACCTAAAAGAAAGCCTGTGGCTGCTGTGTCTTTGTGAAAACTTGATTTAACCTTTTGAGACAACAAATAGAGAGTTAACCTGAATTCCAGCAAAGTAACTGTTACTCCGAAGGGTTGAGCTCCTCATAGTCGGGCTTCTCTCAAAGTAGCTAACCACCTGACAACTCACCTGAAGAATATAACTACACACTAAAAATATTAAAAAAGTATTGACTGAACATTTTTATTACTTTATAAAAGTATGAAGTATAAATACTTCATCAAACAGAACACAATAGCAAAAATGTTTTAAGAAGCAGTGGTTTGTACAACAAAGTCCTTATGCAGAATGAAACTGTTCTCGTAAACCTGTTACCCCATAATGCTTGGGTGCTCATGGCTTATTTAGTTGTGTTTACCAAATGATGTGGTAACAAGACTGAAGTGGTGATAATGAGATCTGTTGTCACTACAAAATAACTGGTGAAAGAACCATATACTGTGCAAGTACCAGATCACCTGGAAATCACCAAATCAATAATTCATGAGCACATTATGATCTAATGATCAGGAAAAAATAAGTGATGTTCACTACATCATTTGGTGATCACCACTTACCAAAATAACTAAAGTATATATATATATATATATATATTAATATACTGATAAGGGATCCATATAATGCTTTCTTAAATGAAAGAGATAAGCTGTTATATGTCTATTTGGATTCAATCCCCATACTTTTTGATACCATCACACATGTTTTTATAGATAAAATTTACCTACAAGAATAAACCAACCCAAATAGCTGCTAAGAAATTGCATATTGGCTGTGTGACAATAAAATCCTCTATGAACCTTTAATTTCAAAGCAGTTTTATTTCTTTGATATTCACCTGTGACCTTTACCATGTTTATATTAAGATATTTATTTTAGACTCACATTTGACTGAGGAAATGAATAATTTTGAAGGTTCTGGGTCCCCTTGACTTTGGGACATAAACTGTGACAGCATTCCCTATGTAGTACACACAGTAAAGCCATATTTGGCTTACGATTACTTCATGTCTATATACTTAAGAAATGCCCATCGTAATCCGACACTCGTCTATGTACTTGTAGGTCTAACACAAGAAATGTGAAGTGAGACAGTGTGGCAAAGTTTAGACAAAATGTTTTTGTCACAAGAATATTGCTCACTTTCAAATGTTGATAGTAGCTACCAAAATCACCAATTTAAACATAGTAGTGCCTAAGCTCCTGTCACACTGGCTTTACTTTATGCTACATCAAAAACTTTTGGGAATGAGGGAAACAAGGCTGTATAAGGCATCATCAGGTGTTGTAACTAAGGATAACTTGTCTGCAATTTAAAAATTATACGTCACAACTATAAAATTTAACCCAAACATTTGACAATAAATGAAGATGGGGGAGAAGTATTTGCTTACATACTACAATCTAAAATGGACATGTAAGCCTAATTTTTGATGTGAACCAAGTTGACATAAAATATATCAAGTATTAAATTGGCGTTGGAGACAAATAAAATGTGTGATTGCAATAAGGAACACAAACTGTATCAGGTAGTTGTAAGTAAAATTCTCAGGTATTATTTTTAGTTTACCAGATGAAAGAGAAACGACACTAACATAGTCAATGTGAAAAATATTTGATACAATCAATAATAATGTGTACCAAACTGCAATCATACTTTTTGTCCATTTGTACACAAAAGTCATGTAAAATATGGCTTAAATATCACATTAACAACATTAAGGCGATAAGGTACCTAGATGGAATTTTGTTTGCACCAATAGCTTTGTTTCTGCATTATTTTAAGTAGTGGTTGATGTAATGAATGAAAGTCACACACCAGTGATGTGATAGAGTCTTTAGAGGATGTTCAAATAATGTTACAACATATAAATGATTCAAATCTTAATCTAATATCTAAGACATCAATCCACTATTGGACTTAATGATACAGTTGAGAGAAACTGAAGTACTTATGTTTTTGCTGCATTGACAAATGTGTGCCTAATGGGGTCATTGGAACAAATAAATGTAAAATGCTCTGTAATTTTGGTACACACCCTCTTTCCAAGGTTTCCATGCAGGTATTTTTCATGTAATCCAACTCTAGTGTCACCACCTCGCATCTCAAATTGGGGAACCCTATCATCTATCTCCTGATCAAACAGAAATCTCACTTCAAACACAGCATCATCCACATCTGTGTAATTGTGTGAAACCTCACAGTAAAAGTACACATACAGACTGTCTACCAGCACTGGATCTGACAGCTGTGGACATCCATTCATTGCTGGGGCTACATCTGGAAATCAAATCAGGGACAAAAGCTAAAGTTCCAGAGTAAAACTTGCAGGTTGCCAATCAGAATTGTGTGATACAGGTAAGGACGGTTATTTTATGCTCAGGATATTTCTAAAAAAATAATAGTGTGCATATCAATGTTAAAATTGAAAATTTAAAAGTACAGGTTCATAAATATCTTTATGCTTAGAAGGTAAATATCTTTTGTGAGATTGATAAATCAACCTTGTGTTCCAATTTGCATTGGTCTTTCATTGTGAGGTCATGAGAATTTAATAGTCAAGAATTTTGATGGACTATTAGCCATATGTATATCTGTCATTGTTGAGATCCTTTGTTGTGACTGATGTTTCATCTTAAACTGGAGTGTGATCTTCCCATTTGCAAATACGTCTACACAATTGTCAAACAGTGGTAATGAAAACATGACACAACTGATTACCTTGACAAACACCCGATGAAGTTTCAACTTGATGTGAAGCACATCTTGTTCCTAAAATATACAGTACATTTGGTAAATGTAGAACTGCCATAAATAGAATATGGCCATAACTAGTAGTGATGTCTAAGTGAAAACAATTTTAGTGAAAAAAAAACAAAATTAGGTAACTACAAGTTTGACTAACAGAAAGAACCCATATTAGAACCTAATTTTTTGCCCGGAATTTAACTTTTCAACAGACTCTTGGTACAAGTCAAACCTAAAATCCTGTGTTCATTGAAGTGTCAAATCATACAAAGGGGTACTATCACGTACTTGATTGCTCATTTGGTAATATCTTGTCAAAACACTTTTGTATTATAGCATTAAGTCTGAATTGTAAATATATGGATTACCTGTATAGTGATTACACAATTATTGAGTATTCTCAGAGAGTTAAGATGCATGATATCCTCAAAATTTAATGCTTGTCAATAACTGGGAGTTACCATAAGTGGAGAGAAAATGACAGACACATTGCAACCTTGATTTTTATCTATAACATGTAACTTTATTATGAAAAAAAAACATATTCATTATGAGAATTATCTCTAATAAAAATGATATTTTGGGGAAAAGATTTTATATCAATTTTGATTTTGGATACCTTATAATTTCCTTAGTGAATCTACAAGAGCATTTTTATAGCACCAAAGTGCTAAATATGGGAATTTGATTGGCTGATATATGATTACACAACCTTTTATTAAAGTATAGGATTGACCAGAAGATGAAGAAAAAAGGTTCTTCATGACCTTGCACTCGTTTTCATAAAAAACCTGCCATAACTATTCTCACTTAAAGGATTAAGAATGTATTTTAATTTTAATAAATTCATGATAAATGCAATATGCATATCATTCTAAAGGCCTGAATGGGTTGAATCTTATAAGACAATAAAGTTTGACATAATTTTTTGGTTAAACCTGTTAACTTTGAGCAACTGTCTGTTCGTGTCTTTTCAAGATAACTCCAAAAGTAATGAACAGGTCTTTTCTTATTTTCGGAAAGAAGTGATTCTTGTGTGGGAAATATTGATACAATTTTGGAAAAATACTCTCCTCCAGAGGTTTACTGTCTGGGATTGCTTTCTAATAATAACAAAATACTGTTTTAGGCATACAAATCAATTTTCCTACACATGCATTTATAATTAAAAAAAAATAATCAAATATATATTTCTATAATTAAAAGAATTTGCTATGGTCTGTATCGTGATTTGAATAAATTGTCCTTAAGAATATAGATAATATCTACATATCTATCTGTACAAAATTCTGCCATATACATATCCCCTTTCAGCATGACAAAGCCATTCCAGAATGGTCGCTTGTGTTGCTCTGACGCCTCAATTATCCGAACGTCTTCAAAAATTTTGTTTATAAACACATTTTTAAGATTTATTTCTACCAATGATGATAAAATAATAATGTAACAACTCATAGCATACACCTTAGTTATTCTCTGGTGTAGTTGGTAACATACTCCCCTCCCACATCTGGAGTTTGTGGTTCTAACCTGGCACCTATGTGGGAAAGTTGGTAGTTGCCTACTGATGCCAGGTAGTTTACAGTTTAGAATCCTGACTAGGATGTACTGGTTTCCTTTGTCCTTAAAACTACCATCAGTGATATAATCTATATTATATAAGCTGATTACAATATGGTTTATTAACTTCAAATTTTATAGGTTACATCCGTATACAGTATAGATCTTCATTTAATATGACCGTAACGTTTTTATTTTTGGTACGATTTAAAATTATTTTCACTATTTAAGTGTAATGATGATGGCTTGTATCTTAGGATATTACACCAGAATGTTTATTATTTCCTACTGTCTTTACATTAAAATATCCCTTCTATTTTAATAAACTTTTATTATCTGAACAAATTTTCAATTCTTAATGTAAAAATGTGTGTTGTTTTAAAATGATATGATTGAAATAAAATTAAGTTATAGATACCAATGTTAGATGCCAGGCAACTGTTATCAACAATGGATGACTGATCTATCCTGAAGATCCACCTTCCTGTGGTGCCAACATTAGATGTATTCTGAATGTTACCAATTTCTGGTGTGCGAGAATCTGGCACAGCAAAGTAGTTTACACCATCCCCAGCATTGAAGCCCACCTATGAAATCATGAACAAAATAAAATATATTCACATTAACCTGATCTTACCGATCTTGTAATGATGTTTAATCTTTGCTTAAATAATACTCTAGAATAATAAAATGGTGGTCAAAATCAAAGTAATCACAGGAGAAGGGTTCAGAGATGATTAAGACTACAGAAAAGATGACTAATATTTGCAGAGTGGTGCATCCTCAGAACACATCTTTGTCTTATTTTATGAAGTTACTTTTATCAATATATTGTCACAAACCTGGAAGTGATACCCATTGTATTTCATATATTAATTGTTATGATACATCTGCGTTAATTTGATTTGCTAAACTCTGGTCACATGACCCTTTTATAAATAGAGATATAACAGGTGAGAAGGCAGTATGATTTTAATGGCCCTCTTCATTTTAATGAAGATCCTACATTGTTATCCCCATATGAAACAGCATGAATATGTAAAACAAAAAAAAATTGATTGCAAAGGCCCTGAAGACATACATACACCTTCTCTAGAGGCCACAAAAACTCATATGACCTTCCCAAGAATCTTGTTTTCTATAAACAGAACATATGTAAGTAAAATATAGTCATATTACAGTTGTTCTATACATAGTATTTTCTTGTGAAATTACTTTTTACTGACTTATAATTGGAGAAAGGAATCCGTTATTAATGTTGACTCTTAATGTACCACTTTCACAAGAAGAAAGTTTCAAAATTGCCAAAATACAAAATGTCAATTTTAATTTTAAAAAAAACATTGCAGTAAATGTGTGTTACCTGTGCAGGAATGTTGTTAGATGCAGTGCCATAAATCCACATGATCTCTCCATAGTTAAATATGGCAAAAGAATGAGTTCCATCTGTTAGTATCACCAGCTGGAATGTGTTGTGCTAAAACAAAGTTATACAGTCACACCGTTTTTATACCCAAAATTTGAAGGGTTAAAGATAATTTAAAATCACTGATTGCTCTTGGCAAATGTGGTAATTTAATACAAAAAAATTAAGCTGCTCTGATTATATATCACAATATTAAATTTCCACAATAATACTTGTTTTCCTTTTCTTTGGATGTTATGTTCTATCTTAGAGGGTACCAAAATATCTATCATAATACTTGAGACTTCTTTTACCTCATCCTCTTTGTCATCCTCATCATCAAAATTGTCTTGATAAGTTCCAACTTGGTACCAGGTCACAATATAAGCCCACTGAGCTGTAAAAAATGAGAATCCTTGAGCCCCGTACACTCGAACAATATCTGCTGTAATATTATTCAAAAGGTCAGTATCTGTAACCTCTCTATAATACACTTGTCCCTGTCCATTGCTCGTGTCCACATCTGCCCAAAATACTGCAATAAAAGTGAAGGTCTCTCCCAGTGGAAGGGGTTCAGGTGTGAAAGAGGGAATTGTATTTTGAAATGACACTCCTCCATTGTTGTTTACCTGCCAATACAGAGGAAATACAATCTCTTATTTAATCTGTGAATTTCTTGAAAAAAAATCTGATTTTTGTGAAAACCAAATTAATTTATAGGTAATGCTTAGGTCACAGCTTCCTTTTTTTTGTTTCTGTCTATATTTGGCTTACCACTAATGACATTATTCTTGTGGTTCTGAAAAGATAACTTGAATCTTGTTAGTACATGAGCTATCAGTTGTATCCCCACATTAGTTGTATCCCCACATTAGCTATCAGTTGTATCCCCATCATGTCCCACCCTTTACCCCTCCACTGTGTACATTGTAATTTAGTTCATGATTTTGTAAACATTTAAAAAGTGGTCCCGAACGCAAATTGCATTATGTGTTGTGTCAAACACGTCCTACCCAAATGTGAATCACGTGAAATGTGTCCTGCGCAGACACTAAGTTGACCATACCACAATGATCTACAACTGAAAGGTCACATACTCGTTTGTTTGTAGCTCATAATCCCAGCATGAAAATGTGTGTCCTAGATATCAGTGGTTCATTATCTTAGGATGTTAGGATGACGAATTGGAATTACAAAATATTAACTGATGTTTTTTAAAACATAGGGGGGCTTTACAGTAGCTGAGTGGGTAGACAAGTTTGACATCTAATACTCATACTCTTTTGATTGTTGGTTCAAATAAAACTACGGCATTCAATTGAATAAAGGCATAATCATGACTATTCTTGGTATTCTTCCATTATTGATACATTCATATAGTGTAAAATTGATGTAGATTCTATAGCTTTAATTAGGAGCTTGCTTTTCACTCTTGTAAGTCTGTAGCCCAATTATAGTGGTCGTGGCTGACTTTGAAAAGTAATTTGATCTCCCATGTACTCACACTCAATCATTTTACTTGTGAGGTAGTAATGACTAGTCTCTTAGGTGCTGTGACTTATCTGTATGGTATTATGACTGATTCTTGTTGGGTTACGACCTATCTCATTCACTCTTGTGTAAAAATAGTGCCAAATAATCTTTTCTCCAGAGAAAATTAGTTGTACAAGTACCAAGAGTATCATGCTTATTTAGATATAAGTTATCTTTATAAGTGTTAACATTTGGGGGCGTGTTGTATGGTAGATAGGTATTTTCTTTACACTTTTGATAAATCATATGGCTTATCAGCTTTCCCAAACTTTTTCAACATTAGTTGTAGGTTACCTCTAACTTTTAAACTTGGATAGTTTTACAATAACTGAGGAAATTATAACGGAGGTATTGTACAAAGTTCAAAGATAGGGTTTTACGTCCCGTTCAACAGCCAGGGTCATATTGGGACAGGTCCTCAGCATTTTCACTTGTGGGAGTCGAACCCACACAGAGGTATTGTAGTTCATGGGGGTGTTCCACTAGGCCCGTCTTATCGGTAATTATGGATTTTTCCTTGGTTCTGCCAAAGTGGTAATCGTCCTGGCCTGTACCTCTATGGCTTGTCCTGGCATGTACCTGTATCTTATTCTATGTTGTAACAGTCTTGTCTGGAAGCACTTGCTGGCCAGTTGTGGTTCAGTACCAGGACACTGCTTGCAGAAAAGCTGTAGACATAAACTGAGTGTACTTCAAAGGAAACCAGAAATCAGCAGGGCAAGCCAAGAACACATCACAACAAGCCATAAGCAGAAACTGACAAGGCAGTTACAGCAACAGACAAGCTGGAAACTGTGTAGGACAAGCCGTCCTCATTTTACTGACCCACAGCTTGTCAGCTATGAAATCTTTTAATATATAAAGACAGTCAGTTTGTGCAATGCATCATTTGGAATCTGACATGTGACAGAAAACATCTGGCAGCATTTAAGGTAAGGCTTTTTTACAAATTACTAGGATTTAGTGAGGAAGATAGAATTCCCACGGACACACCTACAGAGTTGGGGACACAGCTGCTGACATACAGAGGAGCAAGTTGGACAACAGAGAGAGGGGAAAGGGGGGATGCACAAAAACAGAGGGAGGAGAGGGAGAAGGAGGAAGCCAGGATGGAAGAACCTGCACACTCAGCAAAGGAGAGAGTGTCTGAAAAGCATGCAAAAAACACAAAAATGGACACAGAGGGTAGAGGACAGGCGGGCACATCTCAATCTCACTCCAGCCTCAAGAAGTAGCATAGAAAGATCAGTGAGCAGTCAGACACCATAGTACAGCCTTCAGTTACAAGCCTAAGTTTACTTTCCCAGGGTTCAACAGTAGACCAGCAGTGGACCATCATGCAACTTACACAAATGTGCCATTTCCAAAGTCACAACAATGAGCATCAGCTGGCTGGGAATACATCCTAACATTCCAGAGACTAAACTAAAATAATAAATTTTTGTCTCTCCCGAAAAAAATGACCTAAAAAGTTGGAGTTATAAGTATTTTTGACAGTTTTGGGTATGATTTTGACCTTTGAATCACACCATTTCAGTTTTATCCTATGATAAAGTTCTCTAAAGATTTTAATAGTTCAGAATTTTTGAACTTAGAATTATCTTGGAAATTTGCCAGAAAATTTGAAGAAAGTATTTATCTTTTAAGGTTTACAAATTTTATGTTTCAATGTGGGACATCTTTGTTGTGTTGATGCTGGGCAAGATTATTGTGGGGCTTATAATTTGGTTGGAAATAGTTTTAAAACTTGTGGGATTTGATTTTTGGGGAAAATTTGTTGGAAGTAACACAAGATCAAATAAAGGTTCTTGGAATAGTTGGTTAGTCCTGAAAAGGACTGATAGATGCCAGCTTCTTCTGTTCCCAGGGTAGCTGTCGTCTCAAATCCTGTCCTCCTACCCAGCCAGTGCACCCATATGATTGAAATAATCTTTCAGTAGCTCTCACTATATTTGGTGTCCCTCAAAGGATTTCTTTAGTTGTCATCAGGCACATACACCACCTGTTTATTCTGTAGGGCTGTTATATTATTTGCTCGGGTGGGTGCTCTGCCCTGGTGTGTCCTCAGCATGTTGTGCAAGACCACACATGTAAAAATAATGTCTTTGACAACCTTTGCCCTTTGATCCATGGTGCCCAGTAGTACCCTGAATCTACTCACTAATAATCCAAATGCATTCTCCACAACCTCCTGCCTCTGGCAATCTTGTAGCTAATTGCTATTCTCTCATCCCTGGTGAACTGTCTTCTGCAATAGAATTTCATCATCTTTCATCAGAAAAATCCTCCTGTCCTGTCGGTATGTCACTTTGGCTGGTTGGGTTCTGGTACAGCTTGTCTGTTAGAGGTTTACAGCTTTTCCTGGTAGATTGCTGTCTTGTCATGGATAAAAATATCCCTAACCAAAGTCAGGTCCGGATCCTGATCCAGACAAGCCGTGCTGCACTACGTCCTTTCAGCGAGGTGAAATCGACCCAAATTTTTTGTATGCTTTTTCTGGATGTTTGTCCCCGACTCAGGACTTTTGCAAATGACCCTAGACTCGTAAAGTCGGTTATAGGGTCAGCTCCAGTGGAACACCCCCATTTAACCAAAAAAGGTTCTAGTTAAAGAGTTTACTGTAATATTAAGGCATTTCTGACAATTTGTTTTAAATTTACAAAGCACCGATTCTTTTGAATTTAACCAATAAGAGCATAAAATAAAATTATCCTGGTGGGATGAAAATACTTACATAGAGTGAAGAAAACAATTGATTAAAGAAAGGGAAGTTGATTCCAATTGGTATGAGCTCTGATGATCCATCATCATTGGGATGCAAGACAGAGTCCCCTACTCCATCCCCAAATGGATAAAATATAGCAGGCACATCAGTCAGGCCATATATTGTGCTGAGGATTTGCATCATCATCAGAATTTCCTTCATTGATAGCATTTTGATATCTGTAACATAGAAAAAAAAATGATCAGAGAAGAATATACAATTTGCTACATAAACTCCAGTGCCATTTAAGGGTCAATTCAAGCAGTCTACTGAGGTCAGCTAAAATAATAATGTAGATAGATACAATACATACTGGATATTTTCACTCCAGACTTTTTAAAGATATAAATAGTATCTAATACATTTCTATCAGACCATGATTAATTTTTCGTTTATCATTCTAGATGTGGATGATCATATAAAGTAATAAAAATAGATAAAAATAAGATTTTTGCACTTTATATTATCTGATATGGGAAAGCAATAACTAAATAATTTAAGAAACAGCCTGTGTTAAAATTTAAAACCATGATATCAGAAGAAAGAGTGTTTTGAAGCTGAAATCAAATTTGTAACTTACTAAATCAACTTTAAACTCAGTTAACTAACTTTGGAATTCCATGTATCAAATTTTGGGCTCAATAAACTTTCAATCTCAATATATCGGCTTCTGGACAGAGGCAGATTGGAGAGGGGGGCAGCGTGAGGAACTGTGGATTGTATTCTTTTGGTGATTACTTATTTTGTGAAACTAATCAGTTTAACAGTGTATCTTTGAACAAGATATATATACTTCTAATTATAGAATCACTCAGTACTAGCATTCCAATTGATAATTAATCTGAATTAGTATATTTATACTTTCATAATTATTTTGACTGATTATAACATTTTTTAAACTTAACTACCTCCATGGATCACCCACATATATTGTTGATAAAAAAACACCATTAGATTATATTGTCTGATTTTTTTTGTATTAGTTATAGTAGTTTTCTCAAGTACAAATTTAAAAACAATGTGATTTTTTAAAAATAAATCATTGATCTATTATTTAAAAATTATTTTGTTTATTGTGGCTCATTAATTACAGATTATAATCAATGATAATTCTGATGAAGCTCTTTTCCTCAAGAAAATAATCATAAAATCAGACAAAAGGAACCTGAACTAAAAGTATCAATGCTTGGAAAGAATTGACAAAATATGCTTTATACTTGATTCACTAATGCCTTTTCAAAAATATATCCACATTGTTACAAACAAAAGGAGAATTCAACACATAAATGATATGCTCCTTTATATGTTCTTTTGTGTCATAACATTAATAACTCAAGTATTAAGCATATATCACACAATTTGTCATCACTAAGTTTCTATTACAAAGAAAGTTAAAAGTGGTTTTGGTCTACAAGCGCAAGCCACAGAGTCATCAGAGAAATGAGTAATGCACTGAAGTGGTCACCCATCCGAGTAATAACATAGACCTTTGCCACTTAACTTCAGTAAGGCACTCATCACTCTACACCACAATTCATGGAAGTCCGGAGACAAAACAGAAAAAAATGAAAAAAGTGATTTCTATAAACATAAGCCTTGTTAGAGTACGCGCTTAAAAAACTTTTGCTCCTAAAAATGAAACTTTAGGTTCACTTTCCTTTTCTATGCTTTCTTTTTATCCAGTTTCTTTTTGTCTGTTTTCTTTTTATCTGTTTCCCACAAAATATCCAAGTACAAATTGTCCAAAATGATCATACAGCTCCTGACAACAATCCTTGCCCCCCCCACCCTTTTTTTGAAAATCCTGTATCTACTTCTGCTCATCTAATAGAGTTTATAAGTCAGTTAATTGAGTTTCAATGTCATTAAATCACATTGAAAAGTCGAGAATGCAAAGAGAAAAATGAAAATGTCCTTATACTTTTCTCTATTTATCAGAAATATTTTAAAATGTATGAACAATCAATTCTAAATAATTAATGCATATTAATATTGTATAGAACTATCAGTTTACTTAACTTATGCTATCTGATACAAACTTATAAAAGGAACAGACAAAATATCATTAAAAATTATATTTTTCAAAAAGTACCCCGATAATTATGTACTAAACCATAAATATGATTACTCATTTTAATAACTTCGTAAATATTAATTCATAGTAGATAAAATGAAGAACACACCTTATATTCACTCAAACGTATATATATATATATCGTATATATATATCCACTCAAACGTATATATATATATTCAGTCAAATGTATATATATCCACTCAAACGTATATATATATATCCACTCAAACGTATATATATATATCCACTCAAACGTATATATATATATATCCACTCAAACGTATATATATATATATATATATCCACTCAAACGTATATATATCACTGTTGTGTTCAGTGTCGTACCAAGAATTTAAAAGACAAATAAAATTTCATTGTAAAACGTGATGAATTCATTCAGGTGAATAGACTGCTTTGATAAAGTAGTTTCAACCTGTAATATTTCTTTATTTTTTGGAATTTTTTTTTTTAATTCTAGCTGAAATTAACTTTATCCTTTATCAAATATAAACTGCTTTAAATGTTATCTTTATTCCATTGAAATTGTGTATATGAAAACTATTGTATATAAGTAGCTTTACTTGGGAACGTAATCTGATAATGAATCTTGAAAAAGGTGTTTATGAAGTTTCACAGTGTACAATAGCCTCAATATTTTGTGATTAGTTTAATCCAGTTTGTGAAGAGATATGAGTAAATCTCTTTTTTGTCGGTGTCTTCTTATAAACTCCCTTGTATAATGAATTAGTTTCTAAAAAATACCTCTTTACTAGACTTTACTAGGCTGTGTAATTATTTATTGACTAAGACAGATAAATATAGGAAACCAATTGTGCATAAGTCAACCTTAAGTAAAGGAATTACTTTCATACAATATATATACTCTATGTGTGACCTAAATCAGATAAGTTATAGGTTGGTGGGAAATAAAAAAAAATGTTCTAGAGTAAATCTCTATAGTACTATAATGCCAAGGATTGATTGAGTATCAAATAGGATCATTGATATCATTGATCATTGAAATCAAATCCATGATCCAAACGATTACTGACACTTGAGAAACTCCACTTAAAAAATATACTGTACTTTCTCAATTCACATAGCCAAAATAAGCTTACTATGTTACTCTGTATGCACCAAAGGCTATACCCTTTTTGTACGAAAATAAAATTCTAGGGATGTTTTTGTAGTTAATTGGTTAATAAAGGCTGTCCGACATGTGTCCAATGTCTGAGGTTAAAAATTTGTTTATATCGTTTAACTGTTTCTGGCAAATCTTATGTAAATATCTGAAAAGGAGAAAGCTTCTAAAAAATAGTTCCAACTCACCACACCCTTGTCCTACACTACTGGCAGAATCACATCTGTACATATTTGCTTTCCACTTTTTCAAAAAACAGTTGGACCTTACAACAACTTTGACAAATTGTAAGTGGCTTTTTGAACTTTGAGAGTTTTCTACAAATGGCAAAAAACCCCTTGACTTTTGATAAACCTTGATAATTTTTAAATGATTTTCAATCTTCGTAAATTACAGTTCATCCAAAATAGTGCAGGTAGAATTGTATCAAATACCAGTAGATATGCTAGTATAACTCCTGTGCTTAAGAAATTGCACTGGCTTCCTGTTGAACATCACTCAGTCTGTAAAACAGCCATCATTGTTTACAAGTTTCTTCGCACTGGTTTTCCCAAGTAGTTTGATCTATATATCTCTTCCTACTGCAGTTCTTACAGTACCAGGCACAGTCAGAGTGCTGATAATTCCTTTGTGGTTCCAACCCTCAATCCATAAATCTGTCAAGCAGTTCGGTTATAGTTGTGCTTTTGAAGCCAACATTCTTTGGAATGCTCTTCCTGATGATATTCATACGTCCCCATCCCTAGCCTCCTTCAGAAAGTGGCTCAAAATTGACCCGTACGCCAAGGCATAATCACAGTAGTCTTACTCACCCTCTGGAATTCTCTGTGGTGCTTGGCCTTTTTTCTGTCCCTGGATACTGAAATTGGTTGATGGCTTTGGTATTGTTGCGCCTTAGAGTCTCCTTTGAATAGGTGCAATTAGTGCAGTTAGAATTATAATTAGATTTTGACCTAATAGGACTTATGCTGATCCTATACTTACAGATTGTCAGCTTCACATTACCCACTGAGAAATAGTCAGTGTACTAGTAGCTTTAAGGCTGTGGGCCATAGAATGGGCCCACTCAATGGTCAAAATGTTTGATAGGAAACGTTTGGTAAAGGTTAAAAAATAATGGGTACAAAAACGTTTTATGTATACCGTTTATTAAATGTTTAATGATAAATGTTAGAAACACATTACAAATGAACCTATTAATGTCTGAATAATAATGGTGTCAGGGGTCAAAATTCAATATCATTTTAAGGTTGGCCACTGATGAAAATATTATGTTTATGTCTATAATTGTAAGATAGTGACTTTAAAATGTGCCCCCATTCAATTCTTGCTTGTAGGGATTGCATGTGGGGCAACTTTTGACCAAGTCCTCTAATATCCCCTATTATTGCTCACCGCCATCTTTGTTTGGACATATTTGAAGGTGAAGGTTTAATAAGTATTCTGGGTTTTAAAAAGGTTTTCGACAGAGTGTTTTTAAAACATTTAATCAACAATGTTTTTAAACATTTTATATATACTTTTTGTAAACCATTTCATGATGAATCTTTGAACAACATTTCCAGCATAACCTTTCATTTATTTAGCTATTTTATAAATGTTTAAATAATGTTTCCAGTCAAACCTACCTTCTTGAGTTATTTTATAAACATTTATTAAACGTTTTCAGTAAAAACGCTTGTATCTAGAGTGTTTATAAAACATTTTTAGACATTACAGCATAAACATTTATTTGGAGAACCAAAAGATAAAGATTAAATAGGTTTTAAAAACGTTTTGTCAATGTTCAAAACCATTTTAAAATGTTTCAAATGTTTACTTGGAATAAGATAGCTGACTCTTTTTACAGGATCTATTTGCCCAAGGGTATCTCTTGGGCTATGTTTGATCACCTCAAGTCCAACTTACATCTGGAAAAAGATACCATTACATTATTTTGATATAAACTTTTTCATATGATTGTAACTTCCTTGTCGGACCTTCAAGGGCTTCCACATTCAAAGTTGCAGAGAGTATCTAAAGCGTACAGATCAGCTACTACGCAAGCTCACAAAACTCATTCTAGAACATTTTTGATAAGTACTGCTGTTTTTTTACTTACCAATGCAGTTCTCAGTCCGCAATTTTTTTATTTTTCTGAACATAAATGGTATTCACTTTACTTGACCTTTATTGACCTGAACATGACCTTTTCACCTTTCTTATGACATTCAACTGTGACGGTCAGGGCCTGCCATGGACCTGCCATTTCAGTTGGAGGCTACCTTAATTTATCATTATATTTATTTATTATTTTATTTTGACAACCACTGTTTACCACCCGTGGCCAATACCAGGGTAGTTAACACTTCACTGGTCACAATTGAATTTTAAGCCTTCAGTTCCACTCGAAAGGTTGAAGGAGTTACAAGTGTGCAATACTATTGAATGACTGGAGTTCCCTTAATCTGGTAATTCAAGATCTTTCTTCAGGAATCCTCAGATATACTCTTTGGTCCTGATTTCTTCTGCCTATCCGTATCGGATTTTCTTTTCATACTGATTTTGACCATTTGTGTGCTAGCTTATGGTAAGGACTAGTATAAGATCATAAAAATATAACATGATTAGATATTATAGGTGATACATTTTTCTGACTCGTGTAAGTCTAGGCTGACAACTCATGGTAAAATTAACAGTTGTGTATTAATTGTCAATGTATCTTTGCAACAGTATCCATGCAGCATAACAGTATATTAGAGTGTTGCCAATTTCCTCAATGTACCAAAATTTTCCACCTAAAATTCACAAGTTTACTAAGCAGCTTAGCTTCAGTTTTGCCTTTGAATGCTCCCACTGTTTGGAATTCACTTCCTGAAGACATTCGCACATCACCCATTATTGCCTCTTTTAGAAAGAAGATCAAACCTGTCTCTACGCAAAGGCATAACATCCTTAGCTCATGTTCTCTTATGGCTTCTCCGTGGTGCTGACCTATTTCTCTCCCTGAATTTTTGAACTTGGATATTGCTATTGTGTTGTTGCGCCTTAGAGTCCACTACTCAATGGAGATTAAGTACTATAAAAGTCAAATTAGAATTAGAATAGAATTATATTCTTTTTAAAGTAGCTGTATATCTTGTCGGTGCTTATGATGTTATCTTAACTTTGTTTGGCCTCAACTTGACCTTTCCACCTCCTCATGACTGTACGCAACAATTGGCAATATGTTTACATTTAATAAGGGACACACCATTTTACAATAAAATATATTACCTTATCTGTATTTTCCAGTATTTAGGTCAAAATATTGTGTACTGTGGACTACAGACATCGGGGCAAGTTGAAGTTACTATTTCATACCTTTAAAAAGTAGCTGTACAATACCAAATTGAATGCCACTTATCTGACTAAAAGAAGGGATTATTGGAATGATTGATTGGGAATTAAAAACCAAGAACTACATTTTACAATTGTTATATAAATGTATTTGTATAAACTTTGTTATATAAATTGTTATATAAATGTACATATATAAATGTGTACACTGCTTCTTCTCGTTTTTCTCTGACCAAAACCAAATAGATATAAAATATCTATATTTTATACATTGTTTTATATATATTGAATCATATTTATCATAATATACATGCAAATAGGCAGTAGACAATGGTACTGACCACTGACCAACTTTTACTGACCGGTATGCCATCACCAATGACCATTGGCTCTGGAGTCCTAATGGAATAGAAACACAATACTCTGTCACACATCTCTGTCAAATTTGATACCTGTTCATAAATTTGCATAACTCCTTTTCTATTAAGCTGATTGCATGTACCAAACTGAACTGTGGCCATATTTGACTGGACTGACAGTCCAAGGCCATTACTAATGACCATTAGCTTTGGTGTCATAAAGAAATGGAATCACAGTACCCTAAAATACATCTGTACCAAATTTCTTGCATGTAGATTAATTTTCGGAATCCCCTGTCTCTTAAGTTTATTCCATCTTCAATACTGACCAGTTACCATATTGAATCGACCAGTATGCCATTACAAAAGACCAATGGCTTTGGCACCTTCACAAAATTGATTCACTGTGATCTAATATACGTCTGTGACAAATTTCATGCCTGCAGAACAATTTGCAAAATCTCCTGTCTCGTAAGTTTATTCCATAATCATGGACCTTTCCACGGTGTCAATCAAAATATCACAAATCGGCATATATCCTGTTTACTACAATGGCAACAACCAATCATTTCCTCCGATTTTCATCAGCGCCATTTTGAATCACAAAAACGTGGCCATTTTTAGGGACATATTTGTAAATATTATTGCTTTCTGACAATGGAACAAAAATAAACCACAGTGTAATTTCATAAAAAAATTATATCATCAATCCTACCTACTTTAAAATGTCCGCAAAGCATACATATGTTCCCAAGCTGCCATTGTTTACATATTACTGCAATGCACGAGGATTTGTTTTGATCAATAAATTGTTTATTTATTTATTTTCTAATTTTTGTCATAATGAAACAAATATACTTTATTATATTATTTCTTATTTTATGCTCCATCCAAACATTTAAAATACGTGTTATTTCTCGTATATCTTAAAATATTCAATGTTTACGTTTGATTTCCCGCCATTTTCGCCATTTGTTTGTCAGACAAGGCCTGACATGGAGACAACTAAAATACTGTAAACCAGGAAGTGGGCGTGGCCTATGGAACAGTCCATTACTGACCAGTTGCCATATTGAACTGACCAGTATACCATTACAAATGACCATGGAACTGAACTATAGTACTGAACTATTAACATCTCTCTTCTGACATCCTCAAGTATTTGTTTACAAGTACTTTACTCTCACTTAATATTTTCAGCTTACGATATCTCCCTTATTTCTGCATGGGTTTTGGTCAGAGAAAAACGAGAAGAAGCAGTGTACAAATATCTTTTGAATGATGCATCAAATATATTAGTAGATTAAAAAATGTTGAAAATATTTACTAAAAACGGAAATAATCTACAGAAAATTGGCACAAAAATACGTACACTCTTTGCAGATATGTCAATACTAATATGTCACAGTAACATCTTTAGGAAATAAAGGACCTTTTGTCCCTGTGATACCACAATATTATTTAAAAATTAAATGATGCTTTGATGTTTACATATTTGTCAATCAATTTTAAATTGGTGCAATAAATTGCGTCTGAATTAAAAGTGAAGTAAGAACAAAAAACACGAAAATGGCAAGGCTAAGATAATTTATAGACAGTCATCTAATGCTCCTTGGGCTGTTAATGATTAATGTCATTCTGCTAAAAACCTATAACGCCCTACAGAATCATATTATTGTACTATTATTGGTAGTCTGTGCTATTTTCTGGCAGTTTCTTGGGTTTCTTGAAAAGAGCATCATCCAGAGCGTGGCTCACTGGTGGTTGTGCCACAAATGATCCTCCAGAGGGCAGTATGTACCTGGAATCAAAGCCTTCTTCTGGCAATTTCTTGGTTTTCTTGAAAAGAGCATTATCCAGAGTGTGGTTCACTGGTGGCTGTGCCACAAATGATCCTCCCAAGGGCAGTATGTGTCTGGCATCGAAGCCCTCTTCTTTCTTGTCATCAACAACTTGTTGATTGCCCTCTGCTGTCACAATAGTGGGATGTGTTGCGGATCCATACAAGTCCATGGCTATTGGTTTGGTCATACTATCACAGAGGGATAGAAGGTATATATAGAATACATTCAAATTAACTATGATAATATAATTAAGTGACATATAAGCCCATGGGGGCTGGGTAACTCATTTTGTGTTGTATTATGTTACATGTCACTATAATAAATCTAAATAATAAATGAATAATATAATTTCTATATAAGTGACCACGCCATGTTTACTGGCCAGTAAATAATTATTGCTTCACTGCTATAACAGGTATTAGTTGCTGACGCAAAATTCACTTTCAAATAATCACTTCTAGATGGGTTTTTTAGATGGTTGAATAACTGTGATATGTAATGATACACATGTGAACCAAACTGCTAATAAAAACATGCTTATGTAGTGTATCATTATGTACTCCTACATTTCAATGGTTTGAAAAATGAACACATTAATAAATATTTGTATTTTTCAAACAATCATTCTAAGATTTATTAAACCATGATACAAATGATAGTCACAGGACTTGTGATTTCTTGTACGTCCTACCCAAGGATTAATGAAACAGACTTGACAAAATAAAAAAGTGTAATTCATTTGGTGAGACATTTGACATGTAACAAATTATGTACGAAAAAGGACCTTGCTAGTCATAATTCTTTGAATAATTGTAATGGGTAGTATTGGTGGAAGAAATCAGATGGTTAGAAATTCTGCATCATTTTCCAAGGCAAACTGCAGAGGTGACCAGTCAGTGTATATGCAAATGGGATATTGATCAAAAATTTGCAAAACGAGTGACAAAACTACTTTGAAATAGGGAAAAATTTCAAAAGTCTGGCCATTTAGTTAATTGAAATCAAGGGAAATCTCACACAACATCTATACCAAAAAAATTTGAATTCTCAATAAGTTTGACATACTTCTTTTTCTTCTTTTTTATGATGTAGATTGTGAAAATGATGGCAGCAGCAAGTAGAATGGGAAGAATAACAGCCAGAACAATGATCAGAGTATTGTCCTTGTTGCAGTCTGAAGACACAAAAAACATTGGAAGATATTCAATAAGAAATTAATGACACAATTCTTTAGTAAAACAGATATAGTCTGTATTAGGATATTCTGTTTTATTTTTAAATTTAGTATGCACCAAGTCATAATAGCTAAATTTTTTAGATTTATTTGTTGTTATACGTCACGTTCAACAGTCAGGGTCATATTGCGACAGGTAGTTTACGGGTGGAGGAATCCAGTGCATAATGCACTGTAAACCACTGGCAATTAACTACCAACTTTCCAACATGAAGCCCCCGGCCCGAGATTCGAAACGGTGGCCTCAGAGGTTGGAGGCGAGAACTCTAACCGCTACACCACCGAGCCCCCTTCATGATAGCTAAAAGATAATGTGTTGTGTTTTACACACTACCTATTTCCTGAAAAGCAATAATAATTTTGTGATGTATTTGAACGTATGATGTGAAGTAAGAGGGACTTTATGACTGCAAAGATTGCACCTGCGTCCTTGCAAATGATTTTAAACATGTAGAATATTTTCTACAAGCATAAAATAATTGTTGCAATTATGGGCCCCACCTACATGAACAAAAGATAAGTGGTATGACCAGTGAGTTAAAATCAGAAAGAGAAAGGCTAACATTGACATATTTTCTTTGAAATCACCATTAGAAGCGATGATGACCATAAAAAACAACAACAAAAACAAGTAAATCTGACACCAGAGGTTTTAAACACTTTTCATTTACCAGGATTATTTCTGGAAATCATTAAATACAAGGAATGACTTAATCTTCACTCGATTCCTAGACGCTCTGCAAAGTTATTGCAATGTATTTTAGTGCTAATATTCATCTTTCACTCTTGGACTCCGTGATTGTTAAATGCAGAAGCCATAGTCACTTAGGTAAGTTTTCAATGAAGAATAAATATTGTGAAGAAAATTTATGTATCAATGCAAAACTATTTGGATCAACTATTCACTAACATATTCATTATTATTTACATTATATATCTATAAATACCATATGTAATATTTATATATATATATTTTTAATATTTTTGGGTAGACATTACAAGTACAGCAGTGCATAGGTGTGCTATTAGCTGTAGACGTTCCTGTTTCTTTGAGAAATTAAACCCCATTCAAACTACAGGAATTACAGGTTTTCTGAGGCAGTGGAACAGCCTCCAGTGATACCCCATATCTTCCGAGATTTGGTGTAGCATCCACACTACAGGTGGTATAGTTGGCATGACACAAGGTTGCATACAGACCTTGGAGGTAGTTGAAGGACAGGGATGTTTTACCAAACACAGGCTGCCGTGGGGGGGGGGGGGGGGCTTGTAGTGTGAATGGGGTATTAGCATGCTTTTAACACAATATCTTGTGAGGGGTAATTTAATGGAAGCACAACAAACCTTTATCTACAGACCAGCCCTTAGGATCCTGTTGATGATCGCATACGTTGCAGGAGTCAGCAGGACTGGCTTCTCCAGTGGCATAGCACACACCATCAATTGAACAAAAGTTCTCCTGTAAACAAGTAAGCATGGCATTTAAATTGTATTTAATCAAAAACTTTCAAGTAGGGCTCAATGGAATTTTCTTTTAAGTCTAAGTAAGTATTTGGTTTCAAATGACCTTTTCCATTGCAAATTAAACCTGTCATCAGGAATTTTTTTACTAAGTATGGCAGTTCAATATTATTTTGACCTACCAAGGCATTTGAGGTAAAAATGAAAGCAAATAATAATAATAATAATAATTTATATAGCAATCTTCTATTATGCTCAGATAGTCTTTTATTAAAGTTTTAAAATGTTTTAAAATGACTATGACCATAACATGTGTATATCCTTTTTGTTGTAAGTTTTATAAAATAACAATGTTTTAGTAACTTTGTAAAGGAGGCCATGATAGTCTTGACTTTGATATATTGAGGCAAATTGTTCCAAAAATGAGGAACATGAACAGAGAATGCACAAGACTTAAGATTGTGTTTTGCTAGCAAATCCTACTTTGTTCACCTTCGAGTCATGCTGTGTGGACTTCATTGTGGTTTCAGTAGGTCACTGATGAATTCTGGTGCTAAGCCATTTTTTGGCTTTGTACACAGCAGAATGGCATATTCTATGTGTGGCTTAACTAGAAGCCAATGCAATAACTTAAATATTGGTGTTATGCTTTCTCTACAGGATGCTCTGGAGATGATTGTAGCTGCCTAATGTTTGTAACTTTGACAGAAGCTCGTCCAATATTTCCAAAGAAGAAGAGCAAATCACAATAGTCCAGTCAATGCAGCCATTATAGTTTTAAAGGGAAAGCTTTTGTCCCTGGACAAAAACCTGATTAAATTTTACTCTTGGAATATCTATAGGTGTTAGCTACAAGGAGAGACAAACCCAACTTGCTGCTGAGGTGTTGCATGTCATCTGCCTGATAGTGAAATCCTCTACAAACCCTTTATATTCACAGCAGTGTTACAGCTTTAAAATGTACATTAACTATCTGGCACTTGCCATATATTTCCAAGATGGTTTCTTTAGTATCACATCTGACTGAGGAGTAAATGGTTTTAAATGCTATTTGTACTCTCGACTATGGTCTTTAATGAAGTTACACAACTGACAGCTAAATTGTAAACAGTATAAACATATTATATTAATGTTGGTTAGGACAATTTGTATTGAATTAATACATGCATCAGTATAACATAAAACAACAACCATAGCATTTTCTGGTCTCTTGAGACATCATGTAAACAGGACTCAACAGTATTTGATAAAGCAACAAGCAGTGAGTATCTCAGATTACCATTGATCGCTTACCTCATAAGTCAGTTTAGTGGTAAAGAGAGTTGTTTACACTACTTGAACAGACCATGAACCTGAAAGTCTTCTTTTATCACCCCTTAAAATCAATTTGCATGACATACCAATTAAAATGTGACCAATTAAGATTTCTTGAGTACAGCTCATCGGCTTAATTAGCCCAACACACAGTCCTTTTTTTCTTCTTATTTTATGTCAAATGACGAGGATTTGTATTAATTGAAACATACAGTCACACAAGTCCAAAACTTGCCTCTTCTTCCTCTTATTCCAGAGCATCAAACAGACAGCACAGCAATGTAAACAATTAAGGACATGGTCGACCAGTTCGAGGCCAGGTACAACTGCAGGGTTAGGTAGGTTTGTATAGGACTGAGGATTCTACTGTCCCGCAAATCCGCGAACTTTTTTCTGTGTAAGTGAAAACAAACTGTGTTTGTGACATAGAAACCATGAAATTACGAAAATTAATTTGTGTGACTACTGTATATTTACACAAAAATTGCATGAATTATTAATGTAAATAGATGAATAAATTTGGGAATAAATTATTGAGATTTTTAGGCCCACTGCTTCAAAGAAGGTCACTTATGACGCAGTACCAGACAGAAGAATTGGCCTGACAAAGGACAGGCTGACACAGGGGCAACTTATTACTTATTTCATTTAAAAAAAAATGAACCAAAGGTTGATTTTAGTTTGGCTAAAGACAATTACCATAACTTTTAAGCTATGTATACATGATGCTATATGTGTAGGAAATGTTTGTTCTGAAAATGTAAATTGTGTATTATCTGATGATTATATAATTGGTTCTAATGATCATTATGTGTTTGACGAAATGGGATCTATTTGAGCTATAACCACAATGTTCTGCATGAATCCAGTCCCCAATTTTTCTTGATCTTTGGAAACCCAATAGATCTACCATAAGGTCCACTTCATCAATCGGTAATATGTAAACCCAAAATAATGTTATTGTCACTTTGGTATTTATTCCAGGGGTCAATAGAGGGGACATTGGGAGCTTTTATGTATTGCATGCTTCAATGACCACAGAATAACTCTTCACAGGTGTACTGACCCGTCAAACGAGTATTTGCAGGTATTATTTTACATCGTTTTGCCATTATGTGTCATGCAATCTCCTGCAGTGTTTAATTATTTTGAATCTACTGTATATATAAATGATATCGGGAATGATACAAAACAGCGTGTGATAATTTTGTACAAGATTGTCGAGCACAGAAGTATTATGGTATGTCATAAATTGAGTATTTAGAAAACATAATTGATAATTTGATGGTGTTAACATACAAACATGAATGATCTGGTAATATGTCGGGGTTTTTTTGTTGTTGTTTTTTGTGTCCGATTCTGTTGGTGAAGGGTCGTCATCCCATACCTACACGGTTTTGTTTTTGCCTTGCTACGAGAACTAATACTGTGCGTCATTCCTTCACACTGTATTAGTTCTCGTCGCCTGCTGCTACTGCTCAACTACCCAAGTTCGTCGCCTACCCAAGTTTGTCACCTGCTTTAAAACTGTTAAGGACAGACAATACAGTATTGATACTCAAACAAACTGAGCAAGCACTAAGAACGCTAATGTGTTACTCTACAAAGAGATATCAATTGTAAACAGCTTTAATATTGTCATAAACTACAAGTGACGAACTTGGGTAGGCCACGAAGCAGACACCATGTAGACTTTAGCCTCAAAAATAAGACCAGTGGTCACCTCAAGACCACCAAGTTTAAATTTACTGCTTCTAGGCATAAGTTGGCCGCGGTCATAAGTTGGCCACCACTCATTTAAATGTGTCAAACAGACAATTGTGTGGTTGCACAGGGTTTAAAAGTGGTCTTTATCATAAATCTTATTATAATAGACCATTCAATAATGATACAGGCCTTTAGATTTATAGAAATTTCAAAATATGATGATGGTGGCCAACTTATGACCGCGGCCAACTTATGCCTAGAAGCAGTATAGGCCCTACCCAGTAAACATAGCAAAGGTTTATAAACGTTTATAAACGTTTAGTAAACCTATAAACGTTTTTTAAACCAAATATAAACCTAAATATTGACAATTATTCAACATTATGGGTTTATAAACGTTTGTAATGTTTACTGGGTAATAGACAGGCCAAAGGTGTTTCAGATGTAGAACAACAGTTGAATCCAGGTTGAAAACTGAGAGAGTCAGGGGAGTATAGTTTAAAGTTCTATCATGAGAATACCATTGTACACAGCCATAAGACGTACAAAATCAGGTAAGCATGGATGTGAGAGAAAACAAGTACTTTGCTAGGTGTAAAGTCTCATATTTTACAGACAATACAACAATGACAGTAAACACTGAAAGTTGGGGGTTAAACTACACATGTATGATCTAAAACGTCCAACATAAATGTATAAATACTAAAACAGATAAGATAAAAGTATAAAGAAGAATTAAACATAAAACAGTGCAAACGATTTACCATGGAACTGGAATAGCAGTGCAGACGGGTGTGCAAACACATAGCCTGTGACTAGGTGTAGTGTGGTGATGATAAACCAGGGTGTGGGGTGGGGTAGCGATCATAAATCAAATTCAAACTTTCTTATGCAGAAGTGGTTAAAAAGGGGGGATAAGCTAATGAATTTGGCTTGAACAACACTCACTGCCTTGCCAGATTGTTAATTATCCACACACTGTTGACATATTATACACCTGGGATTGACCCTGGGTTCAATTGAGAAGTTGTGACAAGCAACAACAAACATACTTATACATTGCCAAAATTGTTAAAGAGACTGAGGGCCCCAACTACAAAAGGCTCGGGTTCCTCTGGGTTCAATTAAGACATAAGAAGTATCTCACAAAAAGAGGTTTCCAGTTCTTGCTGGACAAACTCCTTTCACTGCAGAAATGTGTCGGACCATCCTAAATGTTTATCAGCAGAAGGTTGAAATTATTATAGTGTAATCATGGTTAATCTTGTATTGTTCTCATAAAGAGTTTTATCAGGACATTAACTGTATTCTTTCATCTTTCTGTCAAGGTTCAGTGGGGTTCATTTACACTGACGAGCCAGACATACCATTATTGATGCTTCTCTCACAGATCTAGGTTGTATATGGTGCCACCAGGCTTTTGATACACCTGACTCTAGTTATTGGAAAATATTTAGACACTGTTCACTTGGAGATGCTAAGTATCATAGTCGCTATAAGATTATGGGTCCATTTGGCTGTGTAACTCCTCTGTGATAAGGAGGCTGCAGTACACTTGATCCAGATCAAACCAAAGATGCATTCCTAGCTGCCTGCATTCACAAGATCTGGCTCCTCTTGGCCACATATTACAGTGACTTGCAGGTCGGTTATGAGCTAGGCAGTAAAATAATATTGTTGACCTATCTCGTGTTTACTCTTACAAATATATTAATAACACATTATGTCAACATTATAAAGCAAATACCAAAAAAGCAACACAGTCCTAAAAAGGTACAAGAATGCTCCTGCAGGCAGCCTGGATAGGAATTTGACAGACCCACAGTCCATCCACCAGAGTAACACAGGGGAGACACATCAAAATCTTCATTTCCTTTTAAAGTTTCAATCGTCCTCGTTGAGATCTCTCCATTATTTGCTTGCTTTCCTGCAATTCCTCAAAGAAAATGGCCTCTGAAGAATTACTTGTCATCAATTCACTCTAAAGCAACCCCCGCTGCAGCCAATGCCAAGCTGTTGCCAATGACGCCTGTTCCAAATTTTATGCAGTGTTATTGTTCATTCAAATATTAGACCTTTTGTCAAATATTAGACCTGTTTTCAGTGACAAAGCTTTTTTACCGATAGCTAACATACACTCTCAAACAATGTATTTCATACACAGCACTACACAAATGAATGTAGTTTAGAAAAGTAAATGCATGCAGGCACAGAATAATATATATGTATTTTAAAAGAACAATAATAATTTAGTAATGAGTCAAATTAATAAGATTTATAGATTTATTTCTTATTTTACGTCGCGTTCAACATCCAGGGTCATATTCCGATGGGTAGTTTACAGGTGGAGGAAACCAGTGCATACTGCACTGTAAACCACTGGGCATTGGCAAGTAACTACCAACTTTCCAACATGAAGCGCCCGGCCTGAGATTTGAACCGGCGGCCTCAAAGGTTGGAGGCAAGAACTCTAACTGCTACACCACCGAGCCCCCTCAAATTAGTAAGAATATTGCACCTAAATGCTTGTAAAGATCTGCTGGTAATAAGGAAAGTATATTATTTTTTTTCGGGAAAAAGAAAGGGTGGTTGCTCTGCGTAGGTTCAGGGCTCTCTCTGGATATAACAAAGTGGTGCTAGTTGAAGGTAGCAAGTGGTTTCTCTTCAAAGGTTCAATTTAATATAAAATGCATCAGGCAGTGTTGAAGTGAGTTGTTTTTCACAGGTAATTGCTCTTGGGACATGGTTGCTTGAACTGGTTTGATTGTACTTAAGTTAGGATATACTTACCAGTACTTCACAGTTACTCCGAATCTGGGCACACTTTAGACAAGTTCCATCATACACCAGCATTTCCTGATGTTGGCCATAGTTGTCTCCATTTCGACTCACGCTGACTTTGTACACAATCTGATTGGTCTCTTCCTCATCAGGAAGATAACAGCGTACTTGTCCAAAACCCTCAAACTGTGCACTCTGAGTTGTCACCCCTTTGCTATCTATGACCTGTTCTTATGAAAAAATAACCAAAACAAAAAAAGTGTTTTAAAACAACTTTGGTGACATAAGTGGGACTGCACATTGTTCATCATATATGTTAACATTTACAAAGCTTGTTATTTCTGCATATTTTGTTGGAGAAAATGCCTCTCTGTAAAAACAAAAAGATAAATTCCTCTCCCATCCCTCTGACACAAACTTAAGAAAACAATGGGAGATTAGACTGAACAGAAAACTGTGAAGCTAGTTATACCTTCTGTGTGTGTGAGGACAAGTTAAATCCATTGTTATTAAAACAAATTTGGAAAATTACATTGATAGCCCAGATTATGTAAAATCATAAATATAAGTATATTAATCACAAAAGCAAGGCTTTAACGAAGCTCGGAAAAGTCTTTAAAATCTGAAAACTTTGTGTTCAGAAACAGCCTTCCATAATTTTGTAAACTTATTTTTTCACCAATGTCAAAATTAAGGCCTAATATTAAAACACTGGTATAAATTAAGAATATTCTCCATGGTATTACACAACAATCTCTGATTCAAACCTATGCCAAAATAAAAATAAAAATACAGTATCAACAACCTCTACTTTGCAACTCAGTGTTTCTGTGTAGAACAGATTTTCCATTGTCATCAACACACTTGTACAGTCCCTCTTAGATGTGTCACATAGTCCATTGTTGACGAGCGCCAGGGCATTGGGCAGAGATGTAGAATCCAGAGAACAGTCCTCACCAACATAACCTAAATAAACATGCATCTAAAAAGTACTTGTGCATAGGTTCTATGCTATTTTAGTTCAGTTTGTGCTATCTTAAGCCTTATGGTTGGCACATGTTTTCAGTGTGTTCAAAAATTAAAGGCTATATCTTTCATAATTAACAAGCAGGGTCATTACCAAAAAAATTTGAAAAAACATGTATTTTCGGAAATTTGTGTAGGTTTTTATTTATTCCAATCATTGGCAAAAGATAATAACTTGTGCACTAGAACAGACTCATAACTTGAAAATATCAAACTTGCTTACATGTATTAAGTATTCTTGCTAAAATAGAGATAAACAGAGAGATACACAAATGTCTGAATAATTATTTATTTATATCATTATTACTTAATAAATAACAACAGTCAGAAAAATTAATATATATGATATATTCTGTATAACAAGAATTTCTAATATTTATTGGATATTTATTTCTGGTAATGATTAACTTTGAGTTATACCTTAAACATTCCAGCATTTCTGACATCAATTATTTGGAGTATACAATGTATGTGTTGTGGGCAATTTTGGAATTTGTACGCATTATAAATTGTACAGGTGATCATCATGTTTATCACAAGTATATCATAAAATTATAAAGATATCTGCTCTTTGAATTACATCGAATTTAAGTATATTTCAAAATTATATAATATATATGTCAAAATAGGATAATGTTTATATTTACTTGATGTTTTAAAAAGATATTTCTTAATATCTTAACCTGGTGTCTTAAACATATTTTCTTTTCCAAATGTGTTAGGAATTTAAAAATGTACATTTTCATTTTACAAGTTATAACTTGTACAGATTTTAATATGGTTGTGTACAAAATCCAAAGTTGTTTTCCCTATATTCATCTCTGTACAGTGAGTACCTTCGTCACAAGTGCACACCGAGTTGCCACACTGACCGTGTCCCGAACACTGGTTTGGACAGACTTCATACAGGATTAACTGCAGCCTCTCAGTTGCCAGACGTCTGGTCTCTGTTGCATTGTCTGACAAACCAGCAGAAGACTGGAAGATATTCATCCTACACCCATCTTGTATTTCATCCAGTTTATCTTCAGCCCAATTTGCAAAGCTAGAGGAAACCTGAAAAAAGCACATTTAAAAAACATTTACATTTTGTATCTCTACTATATGTAGAATTATATGAAAATGACTTATACAAAAACCATTTCAAATACACAAATCAATATGTATATTGATATATTCTTTGGAATTGCCTGAGATTTATTGATAAATTTGCTCCGAACTAAATAAAAATGTGAATAACTACCTTCACATCAGACATACAATTGGCTATAATTTCTTCAACATTATCAGTATAGTCAACACAGGCCAAATATACAGGAGATTCTTTGATCCCTGTGTTACAATATTCTCTGGCTTCTTCCTCTGTAATTCCTGTCACAGTTGGCCAGTCAATCTCCAGGTTATTTGTAGAGTCCAGGGCTTGATCAAAATCAGATGGATCATAATGGTCATTGACTAAGGGACTGCCAGAATCTTGGTCAGTTTCACTCATCACTCCAGTTGGTACATTAACAGTACCTATCACAACCCCTTCGTATGTTTTGGAATCTATAATTTTACCACAAGGGACCACTTCATCTGCATCCTGTAGGGAACAGTCACAGAATTGATTTGCCATTGGCATCCCTGTCTCTATTGGAGAAGGAGACCTCTCAAACAGTGACTCTCCAGTGGGTATCCTGCAATACAGAAATTTTGTCATCCAAACATCCATTATCCAACAGCTTAATTTTAAAAACACAGATTTTTTACACTAAAGTGCATTTCACTCCCATCATCCACTAGGGACAGCATCATAGCTCACGATATCGTGGATCTTTCAAGGTGTGTTATTAATGGACGATATCAAGAAGTTCTGCTGACGGGCAATAATATCGCCATTGAATTGAACAAACATGCAATATACTACCAACCTAATACCCAATATTCCAACAAATATTTGTTCACAATTTTTAATTTTGTGATGTCAACAGGAAGTACCAGACAGGAAGTGAACAAACGAACCATTCATGATATAGTCATGAAAACTGTTGCTGATATCGACAGAAAACATTCCTAACGATGTCATCTCTATCATCCACACAGTATGTCACATTCTCAGTTTACCAGTTAAACTAGAGCCCATCAAAGCTGGTTATCTCCATATTACTATTTCATCCAATACACATTAAAAATGAAACTGTTCAGGAGTTTGTTCTGGATCTTTCCAAAAATTAATCATTTCTTCCTATGGTCAGGTCCTACACTGTATAACATTTATGAAGAAGCATTCATTATTATTCTACTGGTTGTGAACACAAACAGACAGACAAATAAAGGCACTGAAAAATATCACTTCCTTGGCAAAGAGAACAATGATAACACCATTATATTTAAAAATGTGGCTTACTTGGTTTTGGCACAAATATATGTTACAATGAAAGGAAAAAAACAGAGAACATAAATAAAAGAAAGGACAGCAACATGATTTTCAATTCTTTATTACTATATATTGATTCAACATCATTTTCAGAGAGCTGTCTCTGGGTTGTATCAATATCTTAACATTTTCAGCATAGATAGTGATAGTATGCAATATAAGTATCCAAATATCGCACACTGTGGTGAATTTTACATTTTCTGCACTTTCACCAAATAACGGATGTTTCTTAGACATGTGAACGACATTGTTGCAAAATGCGGACATAGCCCTTTTCTCAATTTTGTCTTATTGTATTATTGACTGATTTGTATTTTATCTCATTATAAAAATTAAGGGAGTTAAAAAATATTTAGGACATATACAATGTGATCTTGACTGGAAAATCAAGCAACTACAAGACACTTGACCTTTTTGTAAATATGAACGAAAATATAAGTATTAGGATCTTAATTTAGTTGACATTTCACATCCACCTAAATATCACACATTATCAAAAATATCATTGACTTATTCACAGCAAATTTAACAGTTCTAGAAATAATTCATCGAGTATTAGTCAGCCTCAACTTACCTCCAAGACTGCACAAAGTCATTCAGTTCAGCTCCATCATTCCAGTCTGCAACTCTCAGTGAGTTTTGAAGTTTCAAGTCATTGTAGAAATTATTATCATAGGTTCCACACAGTCCCTCAGTTTTACCAAAATCTTGACTGGGTACATGCAGAGTGACGGATATACCCCAGGAATTCACATAAATGTTTGCAAACGCACCTCCAGGTGTTTGGATCTGACAAATTAAAACACACTGAATAGTTTACAAAAAACATTTAGTATGCACTGTTGTCCCTTGAAATAAATTCCTGTCAAATAAGTTCTCTAAAACCTGCTTCTAAGCTTGCGCACATGCATACAAATGGTTATACTATTTGTGTGAAGAACATAAAATGGTGCATAATTTTTAAACATAATTTAACAGCACAAAAACTGCAAAAAACTGTTTTATCTGCCTTTGGGATAGAGTTCAAAATGAGGCCTAAACTATCCAGAATATAAAACATTAAAAATCAGTGTATCTGTTTTTAAGATAACAGTAAAAAGTAAAATGATTTGAGGGCAAGTGTGATATGTGCCCATCTGCTGGAGTCTGACTACATGTGCTAAGGTATTTTGTCACCCCTATCACCAACTTACAGCATATTCCCTTCCAGATATAACAGTCTTTAGCTGCATGCCATCACTCAACTTCCCATCACTGGCTGTTGTTCTGTGTCCTTTCTCTAGGTTTTTATGGTTGCAGTTGTCCAGTAGAATGACTTCGTTGCCTTCTTGTACAGCCAGACCACAAACGCAACCTACTCTAGGGGCTATACTGCATGCCTCATGACGGACATGTACCTGGAAGGTATGTGAATAAGAAATATATGAAATTCATTATCCAGAACACAGACTAAAAATTGTGATTTTAAATTAAACTTGTTTCTAATCCGGTATAGAATGGTTATGAATTTTATTTTCGTTTAAATCCATATATTATTGTCAAGACTTTTCATAAGACCTCACTGATTTATAACTAATTCTTACAAAAAGAACACTAGCAAAAAGTATGTGAGAGATAAGTCTTGTGACTGAAAAAGAAAAGTCTTCCAACCAAAAGGTAAGTCGTATGACCTGCTCCCATATACTGTGATTAATAAAGATAAGTCACTGGACGAGATCATCCGGCTCCATTTTTAAAGAAGAGCGTACAAGATTACTCATAACCAGAAAAGTTGTAACAACACAAAGATTTACACAATATTGTCCCTACAATAAAAACTCAATATTCTCCCTTCAAGGAAAACTCATAGTCATGGGCATACTAGGTCAATAATCAAGGGTTGTGGTTGTGGATGAGGGAAAATCATAGTTTTATTATCCACCACCCGATGTATTTGCCCTAAATACGGGAATATGTTATATCTGCCAACACCCCCCTCCACCCATACTATTTCATGTAAATTTTACAGTCTTAAGTTTATATCACATATGATATCTAATATTTATTTTTGTTATTCGTATAGTGAAACATATGATGTTTTTGGTAATAACTGCTTCATGTAAATTTTACAACCTTAATTTTATATCACATATTATATCTAATGCACTTATCTGTGTGCATGAAGACTTGTATCTCTTAATTCAAGAGAGGTCAAGTATTATGGAAGCTTAAATGTCCCATTCTTAAAAATAAAGACTAGCTAGTATTCTAGATAATCTGACTGGTAGTGAAAAATAGCTTTTGCATTGCCAGTGTACCATATAGATTATGGCCAAGTGGCGCTCCATTATGTAACGTTAATGGCCTCTGAGGCCCAAGGGGCAGAAGAGCCATTAAGTTTATATAATGGACACACCACGAGGCAATTATTTATTATATGAAACCCAGACAGGTGACCTTACCACTGTGTCAACTCTCGCCCACTAAATATTTTGGGGTTTTGCAAATGTTTGATAGGAAACGTTTTGCTAAGGTTAAAAAATTATTGGTACAAAAACCATTCATAATAAAATATTTTTAAAACATTTTATGTACACCATTTATTAAACGTTTAATGATGTCACATAGAGTCTCTTTTTGTGAAAAGGCGTCTTTCAGGCAGCTTGCTCTTGTTCTACTGTCGGGTGATGTCGCTCTAAATCCTGGGCCACTGAAGTTTGGGTTTGCTAACTGCCGGTCCATTAGGAATAAAGGTCCAATTCTCTGTGATGAAATCCAAACTGGAAATTTTGATGTTTTTGGTCTCACCGAGACCCATATTAAAGCCCTAGACACACCCTCATTTTTAAATGAGTTAACGCCTGAAGATTTTTCCCTCGTTCACACCAACAGAGAAAACAAACGTGGTGGCAGTGTTGGCTTTTTTATTAAATCTGCTCTTGATTTTAAAACCATTCATTCCCCTGAGTTCTCGTCCCATGAAAATCACACTGTCTGTCTCACTCTCGATGGGCGTCGCTTGTTTCTTGGGGTCATTTACCGGCCCCCTGCCTCATCTGTAGTAAAATTTTTTGAAGATTTTCTGTCATACGTGGGATTTTTGTCTTCCTTATACTCCTCCTTTGTCATTTGTGGTGATTTCAATCTTCATGTTGACATTATGTCTCCAACAGTCTCTGAATTTAAATCAGTCAATTCTTGCTGTCTGTCCCAACACATTGATTTTCCAACTCACCTTCATGGTCATACCTTAGATTTGTTGATGGCTCCATCCGAGTTCTCTGCAATTTCTGATGTGAAAGGTTCAGGCTTCATTAGTGATCACAAAATTATCTCTTGTGTGGTTGATTTTCCATCTTTGCATACACCAATTCAGAAAGTTGTTACCTTCCGTCAGTATCATAAATTGAATATTGATAAATTCAGAAGTGACCTCTTGGCTATTCCGTTCTATTGCATGAACAGTACATGTCTGGTTTGTCTGGCCTTCTAGATATTCATGCACCAGTGAAGACTAAACAGCTCATAAAACCAGCCCCAGGCTGGATAAGCGATGAGTATAGAACTGCCAAGTGCATGAGAAGGCAGTATGAACGCGCCTGGAGAAGAGACAAATCCTCTGAAAATCGTTCCCATCTTCGAAGGCAGATAAACAGATGTAACCACATTCTAAATAGAAACAAGGGGTGTTTCTACCGTGATCTAGTTAGTGAAAATTACGGTGATAGTAAGAGGTTATGGCATGCACTAAATAGAACATTGAGTCGGTCAAATTCTACTGTCCTCCCATCCTTTGATGATGAAAAATCTTTAGCAAACAGATTTGGTTCGTTTTTTATTGATAAAATTAAAAAGATTCGAGACACCTTTAAATACACCAGATCTCAGGTTCTTCACCCAGACAAGGAGCCGCCGACTTTCAGTTCCTTTCAAGTTGTCACTGATACTGAAATCCTTAAGTTTATCAAGGAGTCCCCTTCAAAAACTTTCTCCCTTGATCCATGCCCCACTCACATTGTGAAACAATGTATTGACATTCTTCTCCCTTCATTGACTAAACTGGTTAACTTGTCCCTCAAAAATGGCATTTTCCCTAATCGTTTCAAACAGGCTATTGTCACACCCCTCCTTAAAAAGTCCACCCTTTCAAAAGAGGACTTGAAGAGCTATCGACCGGTGTCCGGTCTTAGCTTCTTGTCAAAATTGGTCAAGCGAATTGTGGCTGCCCAAATTAGATCTCACATGGATTCTCATGATCTTGGTAACACTTTCCAGTCAGCCTATAAGTTGGGGCACTCAACAGAAACTGCCTTGTTGTGCATCAAAAATTAGATTCACTTATCTCTGTCCAAGGGCATGCCTACAGCACTAGTGCTACTCGACCTGTCCACGGCTTTTGACACTATCGATCATGACACACTCCTATCCTGTTTGTCGTCTAGATTTGGTTTTGCTGGATCGGCACTAAAATGGTTTAGATCCTACCTCCAGGATCGTTTTCAGTCAGTCAAGATTGGTTCCAGTCTTTCAAATCTGTTCAAATTGAAGTTTGGAGTCCCCCAAGGTTCTGTCTTAGGTCCTCTTCTGTTTTCCCTCTACACAACACCTCTTGGTCAAGTCATCAGAAAATATACCGGAGTCTGTTACCACTTCTATGCGGACGGCACTCAGCTGTTCATTCACTTATCCCCTGATGATAGTCTCAAGTCTTTTGACCGTCTTAAATCGTGTTTGAATGATATTCAGGTCTGGATGTCTGAAAACAAACTCAAGCTAAATCCTGATAAAACAGAATTCATAGTCTTCGGTGCCAAAGACAGACACCAATGGCTCAGTGACTCATTTCCTGTCAATATCCTGGGTAATTGCCTCTCTCCCGCAGATGTTGTATGCAATCTGGGTGTTCTGTTTGATGCAAAGTTTTGTTTCACCAATCACGTAAATTCTGTTATCAAATCCTGTTTTGTTAGCCTCAGGGACCTTCATCGCATCAGGAGGTTTCTTTCTGTGGATACATCAGTGGTGATTGCAAATGCTCTGGTCAGTAGTCGTTTGGATTATTGCAATTCTCTTTTTCGCTGTTTGTCATCCCGAAACGCTACAAGGCTCCAATGTGTTCAAAATGTGCTTGCACGGTTTGTCACTGGTGCTTCAAAGTACACTCACATTACATCCACCCTTAGGACACTTCATTGGCTACCCATTAGACAACGTATTATCTTCAAAACCCTAGTTTTGGTTTATAAGTACCTCACCACTGGCCAGCCTAAATATTTTGCACCATATCTCCCCTTGTACAAATCTGCCATGAATACAAGACGTTCCAATCCCAAAAATTTGTTCCTTCAGGTTCCCTCTTACTGTGCTTCCATCCATAAATCAAAGGTCCATTTTAACAATAGTTTCTCATATGATGCCCCTAAGTTATGGATTGATCTTCCATATGATATACGCAGTGCTCCAAATCTCTCCAGTTTCAAAAGTCGACTCAAAACCTACCTATTTCAGAAATCATTGCCACCATAGCTTCTTACTACCGAACACCGGACCACCTCTCTGGGAACGACTTGGAACATGTCTAATGTCTTATGACTTATGCCTTATGAATTGGATGGGTGTGCCTTAGAATCCGTTGATATGGAGATTAAGCACGTGGACAACTGATTGATTGATTGATGTTAGAAAAACGTTACAAATGAACATAATAATGTCTGAATAATGGGGTCAAAGATCAAATTCAATATCTTTTTAAGGTTGTTCACTAATGAAAATATTATTTTTATGTCTAAAATTGTAAGATAGTGGCTTAAAAAATGTTCCCCAATTCAATTCTTACTTTTAGGAATTGCATGTGGGGCAATTTTTGACAAAGTCCTCTAAAATCCCCTATTATTGCTCACCGCCATCTTCGTTTGGACATGTTTAAAGGTGAAGGTTCAATAAGCATTCTGAATATATCAGTTTAGAAACGTTTTTGATAGACTATTTTTAAAAGTTTTGATCAACAATGTTTTCTAAACATTTTGTGTGTACTGTTTATAAGCCATTTCATGATGAATGTTTGAAAACATTTCCAGCATAACCTTCATTTCTTTATCTGTTTTAAAAATGCTTAAAAATGTTTCCAGTCAAACCTAGCTTCTTGAGTTATTTAATAAATGTTTTCAGTAAAACGTTTGTATATAAAATGTTTATAAAACGTTTTTTAAACATTACAACAGAAATGTTCACTTAGAAACGTTTAGAAAACCATAAGATATAGTTGAAATAGGTTTTAAAAAGTTTTGTAAACGTTTAAACCATTTTAAAACGTTTCAAATGTTTACTGGGTCATTATTTTTACATAATGGAGAGATAACACTTCAAATCACGGATTAGACAGGTGGTCATATCATTCAGTGCACACATTGAACTAGTATTCATACACACTTTTTTAAAATGTTATAATTCGTATTCAAGCAAATATTTTAAAATGTGACTGTTTTTTTCCCAAGTATCCCTTCAATAATTTGTCATATATTTCAGACATTGTCATACAAAAAAATTCCCTACTTTTATGGTTACGGAATTTAATTGATTTTTTTGTCATGTATGTCTTAAATATGTTCGAGAGAGCTGCCGGATTAGGACATCAGTTTTAGTATATTTGACGACTCTGATATATGTTACAGGTATTCAATGTTAACTACATGAAAAAAATACTTTGAATTGAACTCTACCTCAAATCTTCTGGCACTCGAGCTTTTGACCATCACAAACTGTCCCGCAGCATAGACATCTATGTACCTGATGATAAAAAGTTCTATGTACAATTTATATATAAACTGTTTGATGGGGGACTTTGTTTGCATTTAACTTTGCTACAAAATACTGTTAAGTTTCAAAACTAATATCAGTTACCTCTAGAAATAAATTGCAAGCTTATGATAATATAGAATTTCTTCGTGTTTATTTTATTTTAATACCATTTCCAAATAGATAATAATACGAGTAATAGTTTAAGCTGTGAGGCAAATAGTAAAAATATAATTTTATAAAATTTTCTAACTGGGGCAAAATATTGAAGGAACAAAATGGTCTGGGTCGAGTAGGTTAACACAACACTAATGAGCCTGCTGTGGCATGATATGAACATATTTATCAATTAATGTGAAGAGTCCCTAGATTTATGTAATTATTAGATTTCTATTTCATGAATTACACCCCTGGAAAGGTTAAAATATCATTCAACTATTAGCAGGTATTAAAACTTACATTCCGCTGAGACACAAAATGCTTATTTACATGATGCAGGCTTTAAATTTTTGACACTATTCATACAAATTCTTCATGAATTATTTCTATTAAAATACGGAATCTTCTTTCTCATTATCACACAAAGATTGAATATAGATAAGGATTTCCTGCTAAACTGTACCAAGGTGGTGTTAAAGGTATTGTTATATCACACTAACGGTATTGTACACCAGTGTGTAATTTTACTGTGGTCATTAAAAAAGTTAATCAGCACCAATACACCATATGAAAACATAGACGGAAACTCACAGATTGTCAAAAGTAGTAACATAGGGATCTCCAGTAGAGTAACAATTAGCACCACTTCCTGATAAAGAACTCTCATATCTGTACACCTAAAGTGAAAAAAAAACAGTGTCTTTATTATGAGAGTAGACTATAAACACATAAATGGAGCAAAGTGGAATAGTGGGTAAAACACTCTCCTCTGACCTCTCAGGGTCTGGGTTTGATTACTGAAGTGGGAAAGTTTATAGTTGATTTGCAAGTGATCAATAGCTTTTAGTGCAGAATCTTTACCAACCAGTATTCATTTCCTCTATCTCTCCATCTACTCGTCACAATATAATCTTTTTAATGTCTGGCAATATCTATATTAATTAATATAAGTCTCAAATCAGTAAAACGGTCACTCAAGTAAAACTAGAGGATCGCTCGCAAAAAAAAGAGATAATGTTTTTGCATAGCAAAAACAAAGCGTCCCGAAAAGGATATAAAGGTGAGTGCTAAAGTATTAAGAAAATGCTTCGTTTCTAGCCTTATACTGTTGTGGCAACCAAAGTCAGCGCAGTCTGCTCTATCTAGCACGGTTTTCAAGATATAAGCATTTTTGTGTTTTGCAAAAAATAAAAAAATTAAAAATGTCCGCTATATTTGGCGAGACAAAAATATTTTGAAAATTGGCATAGCTACTCTGCAGAGATACCCAGCAGGTCCAAAATTTTGTTGAGTTCACTCCATATAGCACGGTTTTCGAGATATAAGCATTTTTGTGTTTTGCAAAAACTTTGAAAATTCAAAATGGCCACCATTTTTGGGGAGACAAAAATTTTTGTCAAGACCACTACCGTGGTGTGTATCTCCTGCCGAGCATTAAAGCAGAAGAAATAGCTTTTCCGAGATATTCACAATTTTTCATTTTCGTGTGTGAAAGGTCTTCCAAAAGTAGGTGAATGAGTTATTTGAGAAAAATTGGCTATCTGCAATACTATTAAGAGATAATTCACATTTACTCATTTTGAGTAGGTGAATAATTATCTATGGGTCTGAAACTTCACCAAGTGAAAGCTCTCCCAAAAGTAGGTGAATGAGTTATTTGAGAAAAATTGGCTACCTGCAATACTTTTAGAGATAATTCGCATTTACTCATTTTGAGTAGGTGAGTAATTAGCTATGGGTCTGAAACTTCACCATGTAAAAGCTCTCCCACAAGTAGATGAATGAGTATTTGATAAAAATTGGGTATCCGCAATACTTTTACAGATAATTAGCATTTACTCATTTTGAGTAGGTGAATAAATAGCTATGGGTCTGAAACTTCACAGAGTGAAAGCTCTCCCAAAAGTAGGTGAATGAGTTATTTGAGAAAAATTGGCTATCTGCAATACTTTTAGAGATAATTCACATTTACTCATTTTGAGTAGGTGAATAATTAGCTATGGGTCTGAAACTTCACCAAGTGAAAGCTCTGACAAAAGTAGGTGAATGAGTTATTTGAGAAAAATTGGCTATCTGCAATACTTTTAGAGATAATTCACATTTACTCATTTTGAGTAGGTGAGTAATTTGCTATGGGTCTGAAACTTCACCAAGTGAAAGCTCTCCCAATAGTAGGTGAATGAGTTATTTGAGAAAAATTGGCTATCTGCAATACTTTTAGAGATAATTCGCATTTACTCATTTTGAGTAGACGAGTAATTAGCTATGGGTCTGAAACTTCACCAAGTGAAAGCTCTCCCAAAAGTAGGTCAATGATTAATTTGAGGAAAATTGGCTATCTGCAATACTTTTAGAGATAATTCGCATTTACTCATTTTGAGTAGGTGAGTAATTAGCTATGGGTCTGAAACTTCACCAAGTGAAAGCTCTCCCAAAAGTAGGTGAATGATTAATTTGAGAAAAACTGGCTATCTGCAATACTTTTAGAGATAATTCGCATTTACTCATTTTGAGTAGGTGAGTAATTAGCTATGGGTCTGAAACTTCACCAAGTGAAAGCTCTCCCAAAAGTAGGTGAATGAGTTATTTGAGAAAAATTGGCTATCTGCAATACTTTTAGAGATAATTCGCATTTACTCATTTTGATTAGGTGAGTAATTAGCTATAGGTCGGAAACTTCACAGAGTGAAAGCTCTCCCACAAGTAGATGAATGAGTATTTGATAAAAATTGGGTATCCGCAATACTTTTACAGATAATTAGCATTTACTCATTTTGAGTAGGTGAATAAATAGCTATGGGTCTGAAACTTCACAGAGTGAAAGCTCTCCCAAAAGTAGGTGAATGAGTTATTTGAGAAAAATTGGCTATCTGCAATACTTTTAGAGATAATTCACATTTACTCATTTTGAGTAGGTGAATAATTAGCTATGGGTCTGAAACTTCACCAAGTGAAAGCTCTGACAAAAGTAGGTCAATGATTAATTTGAGAAAAATTGGCTATCTGCAATACTTTTACAGATAATTCGCATTTACTCATTTTGAGTAGGTGAGTAATTAGCTATGGGTCTGAAACTTCACCAAGTGAAAGCTCTCCCAAAAGTAGGTGAATGATTAATTTGAGAAAAACTGGCTATCTGCAATACTTTTAGAGATAATTCGCATTTACTCATTTTGAGTAGGTGAGTAATTAGCTATGGGTCTGAAACTTCACCAAGTGAAAGCTCTCCCAAAAGTAGGTGAATGAGTTATTTGAGAAAAATTGGCTATCTGCAATACTTTTAGAGATAATTCGCATTTACTCATTTTGAGTAGGTGAGTAATTAGCTATAGGTCTGAAACTTCACAGAGTGAAAGCTCTCCCAAAAGTAGGTGAATGAGTTATTTGAGAAAAATTGGCTATCTGCAATACTTTTAGAGATAATTCACATTTACTCATTTTCAGTAGGTGAGTAATTAGCTATGGGTCTGAAACTTCACCAAGTGAAAGCTCTGCCAAAAGTAGGTGAATGAGTTATTTGAGAAAAATTGGCTATCTGCAATACTTTTAGAGATAATTCACATTTACTCATTTTGAGTAGGTGAGTAATTAGCTATGGGTCTGAAACTTCACAGAGTGAAAGCTCTCCTAAAAGTAGGTGAATGAGTTATTTGAGAAAAATTGGCTATCTGCAATACTTTTAGAGATAATTCGCATTTACTCATTTTGAGTAGGTGAGTAATTAGCTATGGGTCTGAAACTTCACCAAGTGAAAGCTCTCCCAAAAGTAGGTGAATGATTAATTTGACAAAAATTGGCTATCTGCAATACTTTTAGAGATAATTCGCATTTACTCATTTTGAGTAGGTGAGTAATTAGCTATGGGTCTGAAACTTCACCAAGTGAAAGCTTTCCCAAAAGTAGGTGAATGAGTTATTTGAGAAAAATTGGCTCTCTGCAATACTTTTAGAGATAATTCGCATTTACTCATTTTGAGTAGGTGAGTAATTAGCTATGGGTCTGAAACTTCACAGAGTGAAAGCTCTCCCAAAAGTAGGTGAATGAGTTATTTGAGAAAAATTGGCTATCCGCAATACTTTTAAAGATAATTCGCATTTACTCATTTTGAGTAGGTGAGTAATTAGCTATGGGTCTGAAACTTCACCATGTGAAAGCTCTCCCAGAAGTAGGTGAATGAGTTATTTGATAAAAATTGGGTATCCGCAATACTTTTACAGATAATTAGCATTTACTCATTTTGAGTAGGTAAATAATTAGCTATGGGTCTGAAACTTCACAATGTGAAAGCTCTCCCAAAAGTAGGTGAATGAGTTATTTGAGAAAAATTGGCTATCTGCAATACTTTTAGAGATAATTCGCATTTACTCATTTTGAGTAGGTGAGTAATTGGCTATGGGTCTGAAACTTCACCATGTGAAAGCTCTCCCAAAAGTAGGTGAATGAGTTATTTGAGAAAAATTGGCCATCTGCAATACTTTTAGAGGTAATTCGCATTTACTCTTTTTGAGCAGGTGAGCAATTAGCTATGGGTCTGAAACTTCACCAAGTGAAAGCTCTTTGGGATAGCTGCTCTGCAGAGATACCCTGAAGATAAAAAATTTCGTCGAAATCGCTTTATGTAGCACGGTTTTCGAAATATTAGCATTTTTGTGTTTTGCATTTTTTGCGCAAAAATTCGAAAATTCAAAATGGCCGCCATTTTTGGCAAGACAAAATTTTTTTGAAAATTGGCATGGCTACTCTGCAGAGATACCCTGCGGGTCAAAAATTTCGTCGAAATCGCTCTATCTAGCAGGGTTTTTGAGATATAAGCATTTTTATGTTTTGCAATTTTTGCGAAAAATTCGAAAATTCAAAATGGCCGCCATTTTTGGCGAGATAAAATTTTTTTGAAAATTGGCATGGCTACTCTGCAGATATACCCTGTGGGTCAAAAATTTCGTCGAAATCGCTCTATCTAGCAGGGTTTTCGAGATATAAGCATTTTTATGTTTTGCAATTTTTGCGAAAAATTCGAAAATTCAAAATGGCCGCCATTTTTGGCGAGACAAAAATTTTTTCAAAATTGGGATAACTACTCTGCAGAGATACCCTGTGGGTCAAAAATTTCGTCGAAATCGCTCTATCTAGCACGGTTTTCGAGATATAAGCATTTTTGTGTTTTGCAATTTTTGCGAAAATTTCGAAAATTCAAAATGGCCGCCATTTTTGGCGAGACAAAAATTTTTTGAAAATTGGGAAAAGTACTCCGCAGAGATATCCTGCGGGTCAAAAATTTTGTCGAATTTGCTCTATCTAGCACGGTTTTTGAGATATAAGCATTTTTGTGTTTTGCAATTTTTGCGAAAATTTCGAAAATTCCAAATGGCCGCCATTTTGGGCGAGACAAAAATTTTTTGAAAATTGGGAAAACTACTCCGCAGAGATGCACTGCGGGTCAAAAATTTCGTCGAAATCGCTCTATCTAGCACGGTTTTCGAGATATAAGCATTTTTGTGTTTTCCTTATTTGGAAAATTCGTAATGATTAATTAATCATTAATTACTCGGCCATTTCTTGACCAATCAATGCCAAAATCTAATGATTTCCAGATTTTAATAGAATGAATGTATTTGCCAAGTTTCAGGTGAATTGATAAAATTCCTTTCAAGTTATCATCCGGACAAGCTTCCCCATCGAAAAAAGACATTTTTGGTCATGTGACCTCTCTGATTGGTTGAAATGTCACTGCAGCATATTCAAAAAAATTCCCCAAGGCTACTGCCTAAACCTGCCAAATTTGAAAAGAATCCACCTAACGGTTACAGAGTTATAAGGAAAATATAAAAAGTTATAAGCTCTCCCATACACAAACAAGCATCCCTTGCGGGACGCTTAATCACTGTTACTTCAAAAACTAGCTATACATAGAACCTATTTTTAGGTTTCAACAATAGAAAATGCTGTACCAATGGAAGTTACTATTTACGAATTTGATTCATTCAAATTTAATCTGTTTATATGCTTTTATTTTCACCATATTTATTTATTTGAGTTTTAACGTCACTTTCAACACTGTATATGTTATATCACGACAGGTAGTATTATGGACAGAGCAAACCAGAACATAAATTTGGTCAAGGTTTGGCACTGTAAACTGCTAACCACCGGTAAGCAACTACCAAATTTCCAACATAGGGTACGAGGTTTGAACTTCAGGCGAGTGTATTACCACTACACAACCCCGACCCCTATTATTTTCACCACAAAACAACATTAAACTAGAGGATCGCTCGCAAAAAAAAAAAAGATAATGTTTTTGCATAGCAAAAACAAAGCGTCCCGAAAAAGATATAAAGGTGAGTGATAAAGTATTAAGAAAATGTTTTGTTTCTAGCCTTATACTGTTGTGGCAACCAAAGTCAGCGCAGTCTGCTCTATCAAGCACGGTTTTCAAGATATAATCATTTTTGTGTTTTGCAAAAAATTAAAAAATGAAAAATGTCCGCTATATTTGGCGAGACAAAAATATTTTGAAAATTGGCATGGCTACTCTGCAGAGATACCCAGCAGGTCAAAAATTTTGTTGAGTTCGCTCCATATAGCACGGTTTTCGAGATATAAGCATTTTTGTGTTTTGCAAAAACTTTGAAAATTCAAAATGGCCACCATTTTTGGGGAGACAAAAATTTTTGTCAAGACCACTGACGCGGTATCTCCCGCCGAGCATTAAAGGAGAAGAAATAGCTTTTCCGAGATATTCACAATTTTTCATTTTCGTGTGTGAAAGCTCTTCCAAAAGTAGGTGAATGAGTTATTTGAGAAAAATTGGCTATCTGCAATACTTTTAAGAGATAATTCACATTTACTCATTTTGAGTAGGTGAATAATTAGCTATGGGTCTGAAACTTCACCAAGTGAAAGCTCTCCTAAAAGTAGGTGAATGAGTTATTTGAGAATAATTGGCTATCCGCAATACTTTTAGAGATAATTCGCATTTACTCATTTTGAGTAGGTGAATAAATAGGTATGGGTCTGAAACTTCACAGAGTGAAAGCTCTCCCAAAAGTAGGTGAATGAGTTATTTGAGAAAAATTGGCTATCTGCAATACTTTTAGAGATAATTCGCATTTACTCATTTTGAGTAGGTGAATAATTAGCTATGGGTGTGAAACTTCACCAAGTGAAAGCTCTCCCAAAAGTAGGTGAATGAGTTATTTGAGAAAAATTGGCTATTTGCAATACTTTTAGAGATAATTCGCATTTACTCATTTTGAGTAGGTGAGTAATTAGCTATGGGTCTGAAACTTCACCATGTGAAAGCTCTCCCACAAGTACATGAATGAGTATTTCATAAAAATTGGGTATCCGCAATACTTTTACAGATAATTCGCATTTACTCATTTTGAGTAGGTGAATAAATAGCTATGGGTCTGAAACTTCACAGAGTGAAAGCTCTCTCAAAAGTAGGTGAATGAGTTATTTGAGAAAAATTGGCTATCTGCAATACTTTTAGAGATAATTCACATTTACTCATTTTGAGTAGGTGAATAATTAGCTATGGGTGTGAAACTTCACCAAGTGAAAGCTCTCCCAAAAGTAGGTGAATGAGTTATTTGAGAAAAATTGGCTATCTGCAATACTTTTAGAGATAATTCGCATTTACTCATTCTGAGTAGGTGAGTAATTAGCTATGGGTCTGAAACTTCACCATGTGAAAGCTCTCCCACAAGTAGATGAATGAGTATTTGATAAAAATTGGGTATCCGCAATACTTTTACAGATAATTAGCATTTACTCATTTTGAGTAGGTGAATAAATAGTTATGGGTCTGAAACTTCACCAAGTGAAAGCTCTCCCAAAAGTAGGTGAATGAGTTATTTGAGAAAAATTGGCTATCTGCAATACTTTTAGAGATAATTCGCATTTACTCATTTTGAGTAGGTGAGTAATTAGCTATGGGTCTGAAACTTCACCAAGTGAAAGCTCTCCCAAAAGTAGGTGAATGATTTATTTGAGAAAAATTGGCTATGTGCAATACTTTTAGAGATAATTCGCATTTACTGATTTTGAGTAGGTGAGTAATTAGCTATGGGTCTGAAACTTCACCATGTGAAAGCTCTCCCAAAAGTACATGAAAGAGTTATTTGATAAAAATTGGGTATCCGCAATACTTTTACAGATAATTAGCATTTACTCATTTTGAGTAGGTAAATAATTAGCTATGGGTCTGAAACTTCACGGAGTGAAAGCTCTCCCAAAAGTAGGTGAATGAGTTATTTGAGAAAAATTGGCTATCTGCAATACTTTTAGAGGTAATTCGCATTTACTCATTTTGAGTAGGTGAGCAATTAGCTATGGGTCTGAAACTTCACCAAGTGAAAGCTCTTTGGGATAGCTGCTCTGCAGAGATACCCTGAAGATCAAAAATTTCGTCGAAATCGCTTTATGTAGCACGGTTTTCAAAATATTAGCATTTTTGTGTTTTGCAATTTTTGCGAAAAATTCGAAAATTCAAAATGGGCGCCATTTTTTGCGAGAAAATTTTTTTTTGAAAATTGGCATGGCTACTCTGCAGAGATACCCTGTGGGTCAAAAATTTCGTCGAAATCGCTCTATCTAGCAGGGTTTTCGAGATATAAGCATTTTTATGTTTTGCAATTTTTGCGAAAAATTTGAATATTCAAAATGGCCGCCATTTTTGGCGAGACAAAATTTTTTTCAAAATTGGGATAACCACTCTGCAGAGATACCCTGTGGGTCAAAAATTTCATCGAAATCGCTCTATCTAGTACGGTTTTCAAGATATAAGCATTTTTATGTTTTGCAATTTTTGTGAAAAATTCGAAAATTCAAAATGGCCGCCATTTTTGGCGAGAGAAAATTTTTTCAAAATTGGGATAACTACTCTGCAGGGATAACTACTCTGCAGAGATTTTGTCGAAATCGCTCTATCTAGCACGGTTTTCGAGATATAAGCATTTTTGTGTTTTGCAATTTTTGCGAAAAATTCGAAAATTCAAAATGGCCGCCATTTTTGGCGAGACAAAAATTTTTTGAAAATTGGGATAACTACTCCGCAGAGATATCCTGCGGGTCAAAAATTTCGTCGAAATCGCTCTATCTAGCACGGTTTTCGAGATATAAGCATTTTTGTGTTTTCCTTATTTGGAAAATTCATAATGATTAATTAATCATTAATTATTCGGCCATTTCTTAACCAATCAATGCCAAAATCTAATGATTTTCAGATTTTAATAGAATGAATGTATTTGCCAAGTTTCAGGTGAATTGATAAAATTCCTTTCAAGTTATCATCCGGACAAGCTCCCCCTTCGAAAAAAGACATTTTTGGTCATGTGACCTATCTGATTGGTTGAAATGTCACTGCAGCATATTCAAAAAAATTCCCCAAGGCTACTGCCTAAACCTGCCAAATTTGAAAAGAATCCGCCTAACGGTTACAGAGTTATAAGGAAAAAAAATGCGGAGCCGGCGGAGCCTGAAGGTCTCCCATCCACAAACAAGCGTCCCTTGCGGGACGCTTAATGATACATTGCTGTATACAGTTTGTTCATTGTGCTAAAGAAATGATAAAAATGATATAAAACAGTATCAAATGTGGGTATGTGTAAGTGACCTTTTTCAGAGAATCCTGGTGAAAATAACATATTTGCCAAGTCCTTTGAACTTGACTTAAAGGGGGTTCCACTGTGTCATAAAAAAGAGAACTTTGACTGGACATGCGGTTTTCTCTGTATCAAACAGTAATAGGTTTGTTATCATTGTATTGGAGAATTTTTTGTATTTCACCAATAGTTTATTGTTATAAATAACAACGTCATCAAGTATTTGTCAGTTATTTGGAGTTTAACAATGATTTATTGTTAAACAAGTTTCAACCTTGAATCAACTATTATTAGCATTTAGCAAATGATTTGTGGTGCAGTAATGGTTTGCTGATTCATTATCACATCCGATAGTTCAAAGCCTAATAGTTCAGTGATTCTTTACTGAAAGCAATACGAAAAAGTATTTTCAGTTATTTATTGCTATTTTATGGTTTTTCAAAATCCATAGTATTCTCCAGCTAACAAGGCATTTGTTAATCATTTGAAATTTCATCGGTGGTTTCTAAAATCAATAGCAATTTTATGATAATAAATTGGCTAATTCTTCATTATTCATTCATGGTTTATTGACAAAAGTAACAGTGTCAAATAATAAAGAACTTGTGAATTCTTTGAACTTTTGGCAATGGTTACTAAATTATCAATAAATTGGAACCATTAAGAACTTGAATATCATGAGACTGTTCTCAGGGTTTAGCAATGATTTACTCTTTACAACAACAAAAACCTACTGTAAGTGGTGGTGGGGAGTAATCATTCCACATATAGGTGTACAGATTTCCCTCTTCATCCTTTTTATCCACGTAAGGCACACTGTCAAACCTGATGAACTCCACACTTTGTGGGTCATTGGTGAGGCTCACTACAGGCTGTACATATAGAGGGTGCCCAGTTCTATAAGCAACCTCCTCTGAAGGCTTCCAGTCTGAAATGTCCAGTCTGTACTGGCAGGTAAAGGTTTCGCCATCCTCCCATCCAGGTTGAAAGACCACCACACTGTCTGCATTTATACCAGAAATAGATACTTTTTACAGATATACAGATATCGCTACTACCTGCAATTTTGTTTCTCAATAATCAGTCTTACAACACTATTTTGAAACTATTTCTTCTGTACTATTATAAAGCTTAATCTTGTCACAAAGGGAAACTCTGAGGCATGACACCCAAAATGATTTCTGAGTTCTTTTGTCTAAGAATATTGCAAGGCCATTGCCACAAAGTGAAAGTCAAAATAAGACTTTCATATGGGACAAGCCCTCAGCATTGTCACTTGTGTTAATCAAATTCACATAGATGTCTCATTACCACAAATACACTGACTTGGGTAAGAAACTGTAGTAGGAGGGCCTTGACCAGGAGATATGATTTCAGCTTCTTTTTGAAGGAGGCCACAGAAAGGGTGTACAGACCATGATCGGAAAGTTCATGCTAGACTGTAGTGACATCAAAGGCAAAATTGGGACAAAAATATGAGGGAAAGACAGAGGAACCTCCAAGGATTTTATATCAAATTCATTGAGTGCTATATATTTATTGCTACAAATGAAAAAGGCTGAAATAGCTAGGATAATCACTATGGAGATACTTCTGAAGCAGCATGGCCAGCTTGAGTACAAAGGTGACTAATGCAGAGTTTTGAGAAATGTGATAGCCTAAGTATACCTATGATTTCTGACAATCCTTGCAAAGGGATCCTAAATATATGTTGATGTTTACACTGGTTGAAACTAGACAGATTCCTTATCAGGGAATTGCAGTAGTTACATTTTAGAACATGATATTATCCAAACAAAATATTTGGCTTCCACGAGTGTTGTGAGATTTCTGATGAGACAACACACTGTATTGTATACCCTGGTACTGATTCTCCAAACTTTACTTGTTTTGTTCATGTCTCTGAGGATGATGGTCATAAGATTATGTGTAAATCTCTAACTAAATAATGTCAATTGGATTTTTTGGCTGCTTTACTTGTCAAGGAATGTATTGTCACATCCTTTCTACCTTCAATTACGAAAAACTACCATCCTGTTTCAGGGTTGAGCATCATATCCAATATGGTGTAACGTGCTATAGCAATGCAGGTGATCAACCATATGCATTCCTATGTACACCTCTTATCAAGACCATTGATCTGTATATTGTTGTCTAATATAGTGGTTGCACAGGATTTTTTTTTCATTCAGAAATCACTCAAACAATTTGGTTACAGTTGTGCTTTTAACACATAAAACTTGAAATGTTTATGTTTCCTCCTTTGTTGCCTCCTTCAGAAAAAAATGGTGTCTTGCCTCTCTTTCAAAGTATAGCCACCATTGTCCTTTGATTCATCTTGCACCCCTCTGGTGTTGATCTTTTTTCTTGTCCTCAGATTTTGGAAATTGATTATTGTTTTTGACTGTTGCAACAAGATATATTACTTTTCAGTCAAGATTAAATGCCACAAAAATTTGTTAGAATTTGATTTAATATTTTATTTTTTTTTTCGATTTTAATGTTTTGAAAGGAATCTTAAATTGTAATTTACAAGTGTAATTACAAATTACATAAAATGGGCTAAAGTAACAGGGAAAAGTGAACTTTACTATTTGTGAATTTATTTTCGGGTTACTTTAAACAAAAAATTCCATACTTTATGTGTTAAACAATACTCTCATGTACGAAAAACATACATTCATAGTAAAAGTAGTAATAGCAACAAGTTACGTTTTAAAGAAAAGGGTCAAAATATTAATCCAGAATGTGTAAACCACGTGTAATGTCATTTCAGACAGACTAAGGAACAAGTCTGCTTCTTAATGTCTCCTGTTTTAAGCCTTTTCTTCAGAATCATTTGCTCATAGGTTACCTTTCACTTTTGTCTGTCATTGTACATTCTCTTTTGTGTATGAAATTGTGTTTGTGTATGTTGTGCCTCATGTCTACTCCTTAGTTTATTGATAAATTTAATATTATATATAAAAATATGAAAAAGTTATTGTGTGCCATGATTTGTATTGTTGGTTTATAGTTTTATAATTACCCCCCCCCCCCTCCACCTATTTATGAAATAACATCCTTGACAATCTTACCTGATGATTCAACATAAAACTTGTGCTCACATCCCTGCACTTCGCCATTGGAAAGTTTCACTGAGCAGGCAATTGGGAGTGTAGACCTGAGGTGAACAAGAGCTGCTGTGTCATCTTCTTCAGAGACTGTCAAGTGGGCAACTGATGCCTGTATCAAAGACATATTGACATTCAGACACAAGTAATGTTCCTCCAAATAATTTATCCACATGTGAATTAATACAGACACTCAGTTTTGTAACTGTGAATTAAGCTTTCAGTGTGATGGACTTTAAACAATTATTTCATTATAGTGCAAAAGTTTTAATTACAGTTACACACATTTTTAAAATACCAAATACAATTACAGGAGAATTAAGTGGTCTTTCAGGGATATTTATTTGTTTCTATGTCACTTTTTACTGATCTACAATGAATAACTTTTTTGACTTTAAGAACATTTTTCCCATTTTAGATTATTTTTAGCCTATGTGATAAGTAATATATTCAGATTTGACTCAACCTAAAACTTAATTTCAGGTCATAAGGACATAGTAAATTTTAAAAAATTAGAAAACTTAATCTTTATTTGAAATAATAAAGAAGAAATATGTAATACAGTTCTGTGGTGGCATGGAAAGTGCCTTGTTTTAAAATGTTTTCAAAAAATATCATTATTTTTTTCTTATTAGATATTAAATAATATTTTAAAGATGCATGTCTTCCTTTGAATATAAAATTGCCATTTTATCAAACCCTGACAATTTTGTTTTTTTTTAATAATTTATAATAATATAACATGTTTTTTAATCTAAAAATATGCCAGTCTGCATAACAATGAGTATGTTAGTACCACTACAGCTTTATGGGTGATATCGGTTATTTAATTTAGCCTTAAGTTTATGTATTTCTATTTATTTTGCAAAACCAACATCTATGAAAGGCTCTTGGTCATCAGCGTAAAAATACCAGCAGATAACATAATTATTACTGGTTTTTGAAGTTTTAAAGCTATATGTAATCTATTCCATTTGTCTAATTTAATTTACTCAGGTTTGGGTTGCCAAACCTATGAAAAAGGCCATTTTCAAAAGCTTACATACAATTGTACTTTCATGAATACTATGCAGTGTATACAAATATGCATAAAATAAAATGCGTGTAAGTTCTAGGATGTCATACATAATTTTAATGTTAAGTTAACAGCATTTCTACACCACAGACTTCAAAGCTTTTCAGTATTGTTTTCACTCATGGCTTCCAGCTGGGCAAGAGGTTGGTCAGGTGGGCTAGTGGATGACAGGAAAAACTTTTCCAGGCTATATCTTGGAAGCCATAAGATATAGCAAGTTCATACTTGGCAAGGACATTGATTTGGAGGTGTAGCTGTTCAACGTCATGGTGTGACCTGATTTGTGTTGCCATATTTGAGACATTGATCCTATCACAAAGCCATATTCATTCCTGCAACTGATTATCAGATGCATTTTCATCTAATTGGGCAATATCTTTTTCTTTTTTTACACATATAGTTTATTGCTATACATAAAAAGACATCACAATCACAGTGTACAATTTCACACAGAAAACAAGAATATAGTACAACATCACAGTGGATATGAATAAATATATTTCAATGATAAAAAGTCACAATAGCTTTCAACAAGAGAACTAAGTTACTCCAGATATTTGTAAATTTACCATGTTTAAATTCCAATTTAGCAACATATTCTTGCTAAATATATATTTTAGACCTTGAGATTTTGAATATAAAAAACTTTGCTGTTAGATAGATAACATTAGCTGGAAAATTTGAACAATTATTTGAAAGATCTCCTAAAATTATGCTACATGCATTGACAGGCAAGTTTAACCCAATTTTTGAGTTAATTAATGTACTTACTTCAAACCAGAACCTTCTTACACAAACACATTCATCTAAAAGATGTATTATGGTTTCATTTTCCTGTTTACAAAAGTTTACAGCTACCATCAATATGTCGCTTAATTTTGAATAGACAATCATTTGTTCCTGGAATTCTGTGTAACACTCTATATTGCATCTATATGATGTCATTATTCCTTATAGTGTTGAAACAGATCCTGAATATGAGATTCCGTTTTTTCCTTTGATATATTTATATGCAAACCCTCTTCCCAAAAAGAGTAGTTTGAATTAAGATTTTCTAGAGTATCTTTATTGAGGATCCTATAGAAATCTTTGCTTCCTTTCTTTGACTTTTGTAGAACTTTTATTTGATTTGGAAGGAAAGGTTTTTTGGTGCCTTTTGGTGAATTTATCTTTCAGTTTTGCCATATATATATTTACACAAGTAGTAACTCAGTGATATTCTAAAAAATTGTTTTGATATTATATGTCTTTTTCATGTTATTTTGAGACAACAAGTTGCCATTTGATATGATGTCTTTGTTGAACTAATTTGGTAGAAAAAGCTAAACCTTTGACACCTTGGGATTATTCCAGAGGGAATCACTTAAAGCATTATTTGTGTTATTGATTGGAATACTGACAATCAGGCAACTCCAGTAGTTCAGAGTTTGAGCCCAGAAATTATTATTTATTTGTTCAGATGAATCTGAAGAATGACTTGATCCAAGAATGAGAAGCCTTTTTACCAATCCAAGGTAGTGTTCTGCAACCTTTAACCAAGGTGTGTTACAGCTGGAATAGATTCTGTGTATCCAAGTTATTTTAAGTGCACAATCAAAGTTATTTAATTCTATCATATTTAAGCCACCATCACAGCACTGATGTGTCAAAATTGTCCTTTTCACTTTGTCTGGCTTACCATTCCAAATGAATTTACAAAATAAAGGGTTTTTTTAAATATCTTTTCCTGGTGATGGTATTGACAGATTTAGGTGATTTAGCTTTGACAAGGCTAATCTTTTTATCACTGCTACTTTCCAAGCGGTGTAAGGTGTCTTTTGCTCCATGAAAAAGTTGTTTCCAGGCTTTGAATCACTGGTGTATAATTTAACTCAACAATACAACCAAGATCTACTGAAAAATTAAGACCCAAGAGAGTGAAAGTAGTGGCTCCCCAGTCCAAATTCTTCCCAATGTTAATTTTGTATCATTTTTTCCAATTCATATCAGCTTGGTTTTTTCAGTATGTATCCGAAGTCAACATATAGAGCCAAAGATCTTGAGGACATTTAGGGAGGTATTGGGGAATCTTTGATTCCATCTAAGGTTAAGGTTGTATCACTGGCAAACTGTGTGATCTTATGTTCTATACCATTTACATAAATACCTTTCATTTTCTCTTTCATTTATTATAAATAGAAACATAACTTGCACAAAGTTAATAAATAAATAAGGTGATATTGGATCACCCTGTCTGCATCAACGTTCAATATCAAAGAAATCTGAAAGTACACCACATTGAAGAACCGCAGCTTTTACACTGGTGTTAAGAACCTTAACCCACTGAACAAAAGCCTTTTATGAATCCAAATAAGTTCAAGGCAGAATGAAGAAACTTCCAAGAAACAGAATCAAAAGCTTTCTGAAAGCTGATTAGCATTAAAAGGCCGAGGATGTTTTCTTGCTTTGTATAGTGGATTATGTCATAGATTAATATTGTACTTTCACCAATAAAGTGACTATGCATAAATCCTGATTGTGTGTTTGAAATGATTTTTTTTCAAGAACCATTGGTAATCTTGAAGCAAGAGCAGAAGATGCAATCTTATATATGACTGCTAGTAGGGACATTGGTCCAGATGAGTACCCACTATTCAATGATCGAAGATGAAATCTTTCAGTTTCCCCCAAAATACTTTAAAGAAGTTGGCTTTACTATTTGGTAATTTAGGCCGGCTATGTCAATAAGTCATGCCAAATATCAAAACAATTATATTACTGCTTTACTCAAGGGCTTTATCATGTAGGCTGGCAAATAGCAAGTTAAACATCAAGTAAAATTGTCTAGCTTCATTCAGTTTAAGTATTTTCCTCTACATAAGATTTTGATTACAACTGTTCATATAACATAAAACCACAGGATAGGCATGGAGTGTCCCTCACATGAACCTAGTTTCAGTAGTGGACCAATTACATGTGTACTGTGAGGTTCTTTGGGTTGACACCTGTTGTATGGGGTTTTACACTCTTGCATCAGTTTTCACCAGTCATAAACCTATCGCATTAATGTATTAACTGAATCTAATTTACCTTTTTCAGGTGCCATATTGAATTTATTCGCTACAGGGTCAAATCTTATTCATCCGCAAGAAGTATATTGTCCTGAATGGGTTACTTTTAATTAAAGAATGAACTTTTTGTTATTAAATTATGGTTTTTCTGTTAATTGTTGTCCCTGAATACCCCTTTAAATGAATATGAGGCACAATTTCCCTATTAACTTCAGATGATAACTGGGTCTGGCCAAATTTCACAATGATCTGACATGAGACATTTGGTGTCAACCACTGTTGATTGGAGCCTGGAGCCAGAGGGCCGCTTTGACTAATTAATGGTTATATTGTTGTAACTGAACAACTGGAGTTTTAAGATAGGGTTTAAATATGTTTTTAAAAAGGTCAACCATTTTAAAACGTTTCAAATGTTTACTGGGACTTTATTCTGAAATCAAATGAGAAGAAATTTGAATGTTTTTTTCCGGATTTATATAAAATCAGTCAAAATGTTATTGCCAAATGATTATATTTTAGATTATATTTATCTGTACACTTTTATATTAAAACACAAAAGCTTAGATATATTATATATATTATATTGTCCTCTATCATGGTGCTAAATATATTGCTAAACTTTTGCATTCTATTGTATGTTATCATTTATATATTTGTTTATTTCATTGAAACCAATGTTACTATTACTTACTAAAAGTGACCTGTAAGTCTAATTGGGCCTGGTAATTTGTTGTCTGTTTCATTTTCATACTGTATGTTGTCAATATTTGCAGGTCACTCTAGCAAATAAAATATTCTATCCTTTCCCATACACATAGAGGCAGTGACTTCATTGATCTAATGGATTAACATGTAAGATACTAACACTTTTTATCCACGAGGGATTATGTATAACTTATTGACATTTATATACAAGGCAAAGAAATCCGCCAACTGTCTTCAAAGTCCTTTTCTTGTATGCGAGTGGCTTGAAGTCTTTGGTGATATGTATTCAGATAATTTAATATGTAATATGCTTAAAGGCCTGTTCACATGGTTCCGAGTGGTCATAACTCGTTTTTGGATCCTGCTTCATGATTTTGTTCTTATGACTCCAAAAAGAGACCGCATATATTAGAAGTGCATGTTTGAATGTGAGCCGAACTGTGTAACAGTGGTACCACCTATCACCCCTCTGCCATGTACATTTTAGGCTAGTATTTGAGTGCTGGTGATAGGTTTTCCACAAAAAAATATTTAAAATCTACTACTGTATAACAGTACTACACCCTTCACCCTTCAGCCGTGTACTTTTCTAGATTAGCATTTGAGTGCTGGTGATAGGTTTTCCATAGATTTGTTAAAATCTGCTACACATTGAAATTGCGTTCTGAGTTTTGTTGAAAGCATACTACCCAAATACAATCCTGATTTATTTTACACTTATAGAACCGAACAGATATAGAGTGAACAGATACTAAACATAAAACACCATGAGCCAGAAGCAGGCCTGGATTAGTTAGATATTGTCAGCTTGTTTATAGTTCTTGAGGCTAGCAAAGAAAGGTATAAGATAGTATATATACTTTTTGTGTGTCTTTAAGAAAAAGCATCCTCTGTAAACAGAAATTTTTTATTTTAAAAATCCTAGATGTTTATACCAAGGTCATACCTTTCGATGCTGGGGTCACGTGCTACAAACAAAAGACTTCTTGTACTTTTGATTGTAAAAATAAAGGACAAGGTTTGAGTATTGTATCACAAACTTCTGGGCAGCATAATGAACGAATTATTTATTGCTAGTATAAAGAGCGGTATGATTTTAACACAAAATCATCTATTAATTCAGGCAATAAATGTAAATGTTTTAGGAATTATATCTTTAATGTTAACCAGTCTGTGGAACTACTTTTCAAACACATCCCTCACATTATAAGGTACGCTAGCAACGATGCACAGTGACGAGTTTTTGTTCACTGATATACAAGGATTTTTCTTGGCCCCGATTTTATGTTTTTAGTGTTATGATTTTATAAGATTTGCTGGGTGATTCTGTTATTGTGTTATTATGAGAACATTGACTTCATTATGTGACAGGAATTCACCATCTAGAAACTCCTAGACAGCTTCATGCTAGCTGGCCACACTCTGAAGGGACAGTCTACTGTCATTACCTTGTGCTTTAATCCATTATATGGTCCAGATCTGTGGCAAACAGACATAAGGCTGCATTGGCTGATTCTTAGGATAGTCTGATTTATATTTTCAATATTAACTTATACACTCGCAAGTGTATTGGTGAAATATAGAGAAAAATGGTTAAAATATTTGATCGTACGAACTGTGGCAGACATCATACTAGACCAATCAACAGAAACAGTAAAACTCCTTCAGTGAGTGACAGCACCTCAGAAATGGAGACAATTTCAATAATTTGACAAGAGCTGAAATTTCCCAACTCTCAGACGTCAGATATGGAAAGTAAAGTACAGTTGTTAGATGCTGCCACTAACACACTACCAGTGCTCCAAGTAGACAAACTGATAATGAGCAAGATGCTGGTCTGATACAGCCCTCATTAGACAGTCTGAGGTTGTCTAGAGATAATACAGGTTGAAGTGGACGCCAGGATTAAAGACCTTCAGACCACCTCAGAAAAAAAAGCAAATTCAAATCTCAAAGAGGGGGAAAATGAAACTGTTTTCGTTAAATGAGAATCCCATGGCCACAAAATTATATTTTGGGGAAAATGCATTTTCAGGGTATGCCACCATTGTTAAAGATGAAAGAAATTTACAAACCAAATGAAATATGATGGACTATCTGTCAGACACCACGGAGGATCATGCTGTACTTTTGAGTAATATGGAAGAGTGTAGCCTAAATGTCTTCCCTACTTTCAATACCCAGAACCCTAAAAGGTAGTGAACCAGTGACCAGAAAGCGTGATGCAGCCAGGCCTGTAAACCCTCGCAAACTTGTCAAATCATTGCATAACAAAGCATGTACTTCAGTCAACACACCTTGTACTTTGTGAGATTCAAGGTGTTGTTGAATATTGAGTCTATTGATTCAGAAGTAAATATTGGTAAGAGTGATAGTATTGTTGACAGGTTTGACAAAAACATATCTGGAAGAGTTGGTAGTATTTATGTACCTAACAGAATCGTGAAGACAAAAATAACTACTAATGTTTGCAGAATCACTGATACAGGTAAGAATACGTACACGCGTGTCAAGTACAATAATGTAGCAGCAAACCTTACAACTTGACTTATAACACAGAACCAAACTTGATAACACAGAATCGGGAGGAAAGACAGCAGAACAGCTTCAGAAATGTTCTGATAACTTGTAGTTATGTCCCGTTTTGAGATTCGACCTTCATGCCACCTACAGATGGTAGAAATTTTTGACATTTTTAAAAAATTCTTCTTATAAAAGACAAAAAGATAAAACAAAATTAACCTGAATTCCAGCAAAGTAACTGTTACTTTCAAGGGCTGAGCTCCTCACACTTGGGCTTCTTTCAAAGTAGCTAACCACCTGACAACTCACCTGAATAATAAAATTACACACTTTAAAATCTTGAAAAAGGGTATTGACTCCATTTCAAAATTTGCAATGGTTGGCAATAAGACAAAAATATACAAAATACCCCCAAGGAAGTCGTTGGGACATTTTTATGTCGTTACAATGTCTTACATTACCAAATGGCATTCTACTTGAGGTAAAATGTGTCAAAGGAAGTATAATCATCAGTAGAATATGTTGACTCCAAATAACAGATATAAGGTACCTAGTTGGGTCTTCATTTGAAAACAAACGGCTTCATTTCAGCTTCAATTTGGATCTTGGTGAATGTAACAAATGAGAGTCATATGCCGCAAGTGTGACATTTTCTTTATAGAATGTTTACATCAATTTGACGTTATATAAGTAATTCAAATTTAAATGTATAAAATCTAAAATATTCATGCCCTTTTAGGACTGAATGCAACATTTCAAGATGAACTGAAGAAATAACGTTTTGGACTGAATGCAACATTTCAAGATGAACTGAAGCAATAACGTTTGTACTATTTTTTTTCAAATGTGTGGTGATTGGGGTACCAAAATGGCTAAATGTGACTCAAATTATACTCTGTTATAATGTTGTTACATACCCACTTCCCAAGGTTTCCATATAGGTATTTTTCATGTAATCCTACTCTGCTCTCACCACCTCTTATAACATGTGTGGGAACCCTATCATCTATCTCCTTATCAAACAGAAACTTCACTTCAAACACGGCATCCACTGCATCTGTGTATTGGTGTAAAACCTCACAGTAAAAGTACACATACAAACTGTCTACCAACACTGGATCTGACAGGTGTGGACATCCTTGTATTGCTGGGGCTACATCTGAAAATAAAATCAGCGGCAGATGCTTAATGTCACATTAAAACAGCAGCTTATTTAATGCTGGGCCTATACTTGAAATAACAAGGTCATTCTTATACCCAATTTCACGTTACAGGTGATATAACCTGCAGTTAAAGCCTGTCCCTGCCCTAGTTGCCCTTGTCCTTCAACTACTGTTTAACGTCCTTATGCGAACTAGTGATACAGTAGCCTGCCACCCCATTCCTTCACTACCATTCTATGGAAGTTTCAAAATGTTGAAAAATTTTACCTCTGAATTTCTCACCGTGACATTCCACAGAAAAAAATTTTCATACAGTAACTGAAGGCAATGTACATGGTTTATATAATTTTGTGACTCGGTTGTATTTTGGTAGCATGTGTTTGTCCAATGGCTACTGAAGGTGAGTTGAGGTTAATGAAGGTTGCCTCTCATTGACCCACATTTGTACTACTGTCATCATACTGTTATTCCTGGTGGCACACCATCAGCAGCCATGCGTGTGATAACTTATGGGTACACCAAATCTAGGAAGACATGAGGCATCCTGGGAGATGGTTTTGCCACCAAGTAACACTTCTAACCACTACCGCCTGTAGTGTGAATGGGGAATAAAGCTAAAATTAACATATTAACAGACTTGAGAGGTTTGGACATTCCAAGAAAATACTTGAAAGCAAGCAATAAGGCATATCATATATACAAAAGGCTTCAAGTACAACCCCATCACCTTGACTTATATTAGTGTTGTATAGACTATGTCCAGGTTTGAGAAAAGACTCAAAATATTTAGGATAACCACTTTGTAAGAACTTGAAAACAAGTAGGGCAGTCTTAGCTACAGAGGAGCGATGTTCAACAGGCAACCAAGGGAGAATCTTCCTAGCGGGAATGATGTGAGATTACTTGGTGCTATTGGTAATGATTCTAGCAAGATTGTTCTGGGGAAAACTACATCTTGCAAAGCTCAAAAGCAGATAGACTTCTAAACAAAGGAGTACAGTAGTTAAATCGACAACCAACCAACCATTTGCAACCAGAAAAGCAGCATCAGGACTGAGGCGCCCTCTGCTTGAGATCCCTGATTTATGATTGAATTTAGTATGATACAATAACCACTATACCACCATGTTTCTTACGTCACATGATGCTTCTATGCTGATTGCTGATGGTGTTTGCGGTTGCATATAAGCTATCAATGGAATGTGGTGTCACATGTAAACAAACACTCATCACCTGGATGGGTTCAGTGGCAGCTGACTGATGTTACAAAGAATGCAGGACTGGAAAGGCACACAATAAACAGACTGAAAGTCATGGCAGAAGAAATCTGTTTCATTTCAATTTGTTTCAATGGTTGAGGACACTCGACCAAATATAACAATACTTAAGTGACAAGTCTACAGTAGACTTGTTAGGGGCTTTGTCCTTTGCCAGTTCCATGTTCAAACCTGCTATATTCATGTTCAATATACCTGTTGGTGCGAAATAGTGAAAACCATCTGAATCTGTGAAAAGGAAGATTCCGAACCCGATTAGTTCACAAACATGGGTAAGTACACAACTTTGTAACTAATCATCAATACATTAGTTTTTAAACTGATAAATAAGTCTTACTTTTCATACTGGTTGTTATCTGCCATTTTGTAGTTATGTGACTATAATAGTCAGTGTTAGCCATATGTATATAAGTCACTGACAGTTCCTTGCTGTGGCTGTTGCTTCATCTTAAAACTGGCGTCATTGTATTTTATATTATTATACCTCAAGTGAGTTTCAACCAATCAGATTGCAGTGTTTGCGGGCAATATGACATGATATTCCCTGTTTTGGACAAAAGAATATGACTCAGGTGCCATTTTTGCTTGAAATGTAAACAAACTATATAGATGGTGTTCACTTGATAACGTCATTGTCACGTCACATAATGACGTTATTCACCATTCGAGATCAACAAGCTGGGGGGTAATTTTGACTTTTTACAAACATTCTACTCTCTTCTATTCTTTCTTGTGCCTAACCTCTGCAAAGGAAGGCTCTTGTTCTTTTATATACAATTACTTCTAAATAAAAAAGATAAAAAATAAATACTTTCGGTAATAAATACTTCTTGGGCAATATCACTTGCCCTCGGGCTTCATAAATTACGATATTGTCCAGAAAGAAGTGTTTTATTCTGTAAATAGTTTACCTTGGCAAACACCTGGCGAAGTCTCAACTTGATATGCAGCACATGTTGCACCTAGAAAAATACATGTTCACATACATAATGTTTTGCCCTATTGCATATTACTTTAAGGGGGCTCAGTGGTGTAGCGGTTGCCTTCAACCTCTAAGGTCACCAGTTCCAATATCAGCCTGGGCACTTCATGTTGGAAAGTTAGTAGTTACTTGCCGATGTCCAGTGGTTAACAATGCAGAATCTTGACCAACTAGTATAAACTGGTTCCTCGACCCACAAACTTACTTAATTATAAAAAAAAAATTATAATGAGTTTAATCTCTCACCAAAAAGAAAAATAAGTTACTGACACTGGCCTCTAACATGCCCATGGGCAATATTACTCTACATTGCAAAATTTTGTGATAGCTGTGTATTCTAAAACATCAAACTAACCCGAATTCAGTTAACCGAACATGAGTGTGCAAACAACTGAAAGCAAAATGCATTTATGCCAAAAGTTCAACAGTATTCCCTGACAGTATGTAAAAGCCTGATTCCAGTGTCACAAAAGGACTTAGCCCAGTCTCAGACTTAAAGTTAAGATTTTTGTTTTGGTTAAGTCTTTGGTCTTGGACTAAGTTGAGCTTGGGCTACGTCTTGGGCTTAAAGCTATGTCCATGTAAGGGTGGGCGTAAATTTTGTAAACAAAAGTTTAAATATGGTTGCCATAAATTTCCCTCCACTTTCAAATTTGAAATGGCTAAAAATAAAGTTTAAACATAAACATAAATGTTTTGTCTGGAAGCCAGATAGTAACATTGCAGTTTTTTTTTTTTGCAATTTGTGATAACTACTTAGAAACTTTGTATATATATATGTCAATTTTGATTGTGAATTACTATCTCGTTATTACAACTTACCTTATTTGTTTTTGAAAGGCTAAATTTTTATCTCGTAATAGGGTTTTTAGATGGGTAAAAAATTTATGAATAATGTTAACGAGCTACCATCTTATCATCTTTTTTTATTTTTGAAAGGCTAAAATATTTGTTTCATTATTATGATACAGTTTATTTGTTTTTGGAGAGTAAATATATACAGTTTTAACTCACCAAAAGACAATTTGTAACTCGTTATTATGATATAGAAAGTTTTTACCTTCGCCACAAAAAATATTTCTCTCATTATCTCAACTTATATACTTCTAACCTTTCAAAAGCAAAATTTTAAAGTGTTCATTATGATATAGACATTTTTACCCTTCCAAAAACAATAATTATATCTCATTATCATAACTTGCATAATCTATAACCCTTCAAAAGCAAAGTACTAGGTCCCTATCACGAAATATTTTTATCCCATGTAACCATTGGGCTTCCATAGTTTTCCATTGCAAAAAGCACATATTTTCAAAGATAAAATGAGTCAAACAAAAGAGTCACCCCAATAGCATGTTTTGTCGTGGAAATAAAGGGCCACATGACACACGCACAAAAAACAATTGTGGTTAGTTGATAAATCAGTCCAAGCTTGGCTTAAAGTTACGTCACCGTTTTATGAATGAAAATCATATGGGCCTAAGACTTAACTAGCACAAAAGACTTAGGTTGAAGTTCTTGACTAACCCTAAGACTGGCTAAGTCCAAGACTCTTTATGAAATTGACCCCATAACCGTCTGCTATTACTGTTCCGACTTCCAACATTAAAAAAGTGACATAACTTTTTGAATACATGCATAATATATAGATATGGATGTCATTTTAAAGATTTTAATGAGTGGAATTATTAATAAGTAACAATATTTAGTATTGTGAAGGCGTTTTACTCTTTACTGTGAAAATGTGTGTTGTTTCAAAATGAAGCTGATGTTGAAAAAGTAAACATAAATACCTATGTAAGAATCCAGACAACTGTTATCAACAATAGTTGCCTGATCTATCCTAAACATCCACCTTCCTGTGGTGTCAACATTAGATGTAAACTCAATGTTACCTATTCTGGATGTGCGAGAATCTGGCACCACAAAATAGTTTACACCATCCCCAGCATTGAAGCCAACCTATTAAAAGAATGAGAGATATGGAAAATATTCAATTAAATCATCTAATCTATTCTGTAATGATATTTGCACAATAATGTCCCAAATAGTTTCTATGAATGTTAAAATGGCGGACATAATCAAGATAATCACCAGAGAAGGGTTCAGTGATAGTTAAATTATAGAACAGAGGACTAATACTCACAGAGTGATTCAAATATTCTACTTTTTACATTCTGTATAAATGTTGACTATTGTATTATCCTCACATCTGGAAGTTAGAAAGGTAAATATTATCCATTGTTTTTTTTCTCACATTATCATAGTTCAGTGCTACATGCCTCAATTTAACTGGCTAAAAATCTGGTCACATGATCCTTTTATAAAGCCCTAAAGCCATTAATAGATCTTCTCTGTAGTCTTAAACATTGATACAAGCCTATCAAGCCTATTCTATCGTTAGAAGCCATGGAAGTAGACTTCTTTGGAAATAAGATTTTACTTGCTTACAATTAGGGAAAGGAAACTGATTTCTGATTCTGATAATTTACACCTAACACGTTTACAAAAAAATCCAAACTTGTTAAATATAAAATACAAGATACTATATACAAAAAATGCTACATGAAGAAGATTGTGATAAATGCCAAGTAATTTTACAGACATTTCAAGTAGAATTGAAACTTTATGAAAAATAGGTTTCACCTGAGCAGGGATATTATTAGATGCAGTGCCATAAGTCCACATGATATCTCCATAGTTAAATATAGCAAAAGAGTGAGTTCCATCAGTCGATATCACCAGCTGGAATGTGTTGTGCTGAAATAAAAATTATACAGTCAATCCTCTTTTCTGCCCAAACTTGAAGGGTCAAAGGTCATAGCCCCATTTCCCGTCATGAATTTGCCTCCTGACTGTCCCAATAATATAGACCTAAGCAAAATTGTATTGACTATATAACTTATCTTTTAAGTTATAAAGGAGAGTTATGATGACTGCTCATTAAAATGTTCAACATCTTTAAATTCTTTTTGAGCATTATATCCCTGAGTACTTGCGACTGATCTTTTTATTCACAGTTACTACTACTATCTTTGGGGGGCTACAACTAATATTTAGTACATTATAATTAATCATTTGGGTGATACAGACTCCACAAAAACTGTTACTGAGTGATTTTGTATCAAGAAAAGATTAGACAAAGGAGTGTCCTCAATGCTAGATAACAGTGATCAGGGCTTAATTAGGTCTGTGACATCTTGAGTGAATAGTTGTACAATCAATAAGGTTATTTTTTGAGACAACATTATTGGTATGACCATGACATAAACTCAAAATCGTGGAACAGGGTTGTCCATTAAATACACTAACATATATAGATGAAAAATACTACATAATTATTACATACATGTAAAAAAGCTGTAATGCTCATATGGATATGAGGAGGTCTGGTTAAGCAATTATAAGTTAATGTTAAACACACCCCGCCCCCCCCCACACACACACACACACGAAAAGTATCTGAATCCATAATGTGCATCACTCAAGTAACTTCCTTATAGTATTCTACAAAGTGTTGAGGCTTACATTAGAACCTGTAGCTTTTAAATGGATGTGTGTTACCTGATGCATTGTACACACATATATATGCGACTCCAAATATCCAACAACTGATTACAGATTACAGTTCTGATCATATGTGTACAAAAAGAGGGGAAATGGGTTTTCCATTAAGGCACAAGAAGATCTATCGATGTTGTGTTTGAATACACATAATCTGACAACTCTAAGTCATGCTGCTGAATTTTATTTTAATGAATTATATTTTTGTGCACATGTGACAAAATAATTCCACTTATGAATCACAAATTGGCCATCAGATGATGCTCTCTGACAAGATAGATTTCTACACCTATATTCTTGTTTAATTAATTTATTTATTTGGGGTTTTACGTCGCTTTCGACACTGTACAGGTCATATCACAACGGGTAGTTGGAAGGGCAGAGGAAACCAGTACATACAGTTCGTTATGGTTCTGTACTGTAAACTACCGACCAACGGCAAGCAACTACCAGCTTTCCTGCTTGAGGCCGTGCTGGGGATCGAACCCCGGCCTCAGAGGTGGGAGGCCAGAGTGTTACCACTCTGCCACCGTGGCCCCCTATATTCTTGTTTAAACGCTGTTTGATATCTTATCCATGTAATTGTATGTTTTTTACCATTACAGATAGGGATAGAAAATTGTGTTTAACTTGTACTAGACAATGTGGTAACAAGATCACTGAAAAGACAACCAGACTGATTTGTTAAAATAAGAAGATTTTTGAAAATAGCAACACTTTCTACACAAGATTTTGGTTAATTTTTAAATTTTGGATATGTAATATTAGTAAAAAGGAAAAGGAAATTTCAATCACATACAATGCTCGGATGTATGGCTGCTTTCCTAATTTTATGTAGGTACAGTTTTTTCTGATTATATCATAAATTCTTGATGATTTTTATTACTTTTTGTCCAAACATTAACACCGGGGTTCGATCCCCGTCATGGCCGTAAGTGGGAAAGCTGGTAGTTGCTTGCCGTTGGTCGGCAGTTTACAGTACACAACCCTAGCGAACTCTATGTACTGGTTTCCTCTGCCCTTCCAACTACCCGTCGTGATATGACCTGTACAGTGTTGAAAGCGACGTAAAACCCCAAATAAACAAAAACAAACATTAACAAACACCTGTAGAGAATTTTATATTTATATATTTTTTATAATTGAATTTGGTCAATATTTTGTAAAACAAACATTGTTTTGTTAATATTAACCACAAATAATAAACTTGTTTGGTACTGTCAAAGTACCTACTGTTTTTTTTCCCACTTAGAGAACAGAATCTCTCTTTTTCTTCACAAAATAAACCAAATGCCAGAATTCACATTTTCCCTTAATTCTTATTAAGTTAGCTCCTATATTTGCAGCTATGTATGTCATTATCTTTCTTTCTTTGACTTACTACTCTATTAAAATCTTATAGTGACACTAGTTTTCCCTTTGGATGTTTTTTGTAGATTAGTCAGGATCTCAGTGTGCATAAAAGACTTAAGATTTTGATTACCTCATTACCACTATTGCCATAAGCTCCAACTTGGTACCAGGTGACAATATAGGCCCACTGAGCAGTAAAAAATGAGAGTCCTTGACCCCCATACACTTGAACAATATCAGTTGTAATTCTGTCTAAAAGGTCTGTATCTGTAACTTCTCTGTAATACACTTGTCCCTGTCCATAGCTTGTGTCGACATCGGCCCAAAAAACTGCAATAAAAGTAAAAGCCTCACCCAGAGGGAAGGGCTCAGGTGTGTAAGACTGAATTTGATATTGAAATGACACACCCCCATTGTTGTTCACCTGGAAATACACAAGAGATCATTTCTGTAATCTTGCTATGTGTAACCTGAAATCGTAAAAATATTAGAACAGAATAGAAGGCTAACTGAGGTGCCTTTGAGGCCGTTTGGCTGAACATATTTGGTAAATAATCTCACTCCTTTGCTTGTCAGTTGGGAGACAGATCATGACAATATATTGAATGCACTAAGGGCCTGAACTGATATGACATTGACTGTTGAAATGAAAGTGAAACCCAACACTTTTTGGTTTGAATGTGACACATCAAACTAGATAAAAAATTTGGTATTATCACTACTACTACTAATAATAATAATGCAAACTTACCAATAACACTTTACCAGAAGCAAAACAACACAGTAACAGAGCACAGAAATAAACTGCTATAAAGAGAAAACAAACAGAATAGGTAACAAAATATCTGCACATAATGTCAACTGAAGTCTTCTCTGAAAGATTATCTCAAAGTCCCATAAAATAATTTCAAATTTCTCTACCAATTCCATGGTTTACAGTTACATGGTACTGATTTTGTTGCATTTAACCAAAACCAACTGTTAGATATATCAACCGGTGGCATAATTATACTCACATAAAGTGAAGAAAACAGTCGATTAAAGAAGGGGAAGTTAATCCCAATTGGTATGAGGTAGGATGATTGATCGTCATTGGAATGCAACACAGAGTCGCCGTGTCCAACTCCAAATGGATAAAATATAGCAGGCACATCAGTCACACCATTTGCTGTACTGAGCATTTGCACCATCACCAGAATTACCTTCATTGACCACATCTTGAAGCCTGTAACCATAGACACTTATATATGCAGGGTTATATATTATTCCAACATTAACTGTGGACCCCAGTGTCTTTTAACGGCCAATTCAAGCACTATTGCACAATGGGGTCAGCAAAGCCAAATAGCACATTTATTGCACACAATATACTTTGTTCCATGGCACTGATGCATACTGGTATATACCAGTGTATCTGGGTGATAAAGGTATCTGCACTTCAAATTTCTCCAAGGTGGAAATGAAATATCTAAAACATTTTTAAGTTTGATTACTTTTGAGTGTCATAAAAGATGTTTGGAAGTAATACCACTAATAAAGAAATAATAACAGTTTTGCACTTTTAACTATCTGACATTGGCAAACAATAACTAGATTTCCCCCCTGGATTTCTGGGTTAAAATTCTAACACATGACCTCGGAGGTAGAACTTAAGTGTCCTGAAACTCAATTAATCAAATTTGGAACTCAGTAAATAAACTTTTAAGTTCAATCCATTAATTTTGGATTGATTAAAGTGCCTTTTGGACTCAGTAAATCTGCTTTCATATATCATTAATCATCGACTTTCAAACTCAGTACATTGACTTTTGATTTATCTGAGTTTGTATTTTTTGTATTTATACTCAGTGCAATATCTCCATGTACTACAGGACTCATAGTGCTATATGACCCATTCGACTGTACAAGTACAGTCCAACTCTCAAGTTACTGACATTTCCCTAACTGAAAGACAGAGGCTCATGGATGACCATGTATCAACGTCCTTGAAGTTCTTTAACCTGCCACTTGGAATAGGACCCAATGACAGAGGACTGCCATTTTAAGTGATCATCTGAGCCATTATGTATCTGCCTGTACCTGGGAATGAACCCATGTCCTCTGTGTTCCTAGGCGAGTGTGTTACCCACTAGGCCACAGTGGCAGAGTTTGAAGTGTATTGAGTTTAAAACTACATTTATCAAATTGAAAAGTCTACACTTGTACAAAAAAATCCAAACTGGCCCTCATGCTCATGTGTACTGATTGGAAAGTTGTGAAAATTCATGAAACAATCGATTAAAAAAAGTTAATAATCACATTTAAACTGTGAACAATCACTAGTTTACAAAACTATACTTTATTAAAAACTCTATCTGATGTAATTATTTTAGAAGGAATCGACATAGATTTGTAATATCTTCAAAAATTCAGTATGTTGTCAAACATAACCCATTAATAATTCAACACAAAAACCATAATACGATTACTAATTTTATTAGCTTAGTATATGTTATTCCACAGTAGATAAAATATGAAAACGCACACTTTTTTCAACTCCTATGTGTCTATGTCTCAGTTGTGTTCAGCGTTGCTCTGGAATTAGAAGTAACACAAATAAAATGTCATTGCAAATCTAATTCATTCCACATAGTTGAATCGATTATGATTTGGCAAAGTAGTTTCAGTTTTAACTCCGTCTTTCTTTATTTTTAGAAGTTTTGGAAATCCCAACTAGCATTAACTTTATCCTTTAACAAATAGAAACTGCTTTAAATCTTGCCGTAATTAAAATTATGTACATGAAAACCATCGTATGATAGTAGTGTCAGTTGGGAACATAACTTGAGAAGAAAACGTAAAAAAAAATTATGAAGTCTGCATATTAAACCATGGCCTATATTTGAGGATTAGTTTATGTATGTATGCATTATGTATGCAAATATATGGACTGTCTTTGATGCCGTCTTAATAGATTCCACAAGAATAGCTTGTTGGGCTTTGCAGTTATATGTTGACTAAGATCAATAAAAATATCAAATGAAATATCCTTTGGTAAAACATAGAATAATAGTGGTATTTGTAGGAGAATCTGCATGTGTGTACTTTGAGTGTTGCCTAAATCAGTTCAGATATGGATTGGTTGGAGATTAAAAAATGTTCAGGAATAAATCTGTTTGTGGTGTTAAATAGGTTCATTGATATAACATTTATAATCCAATATTATTGACACTCGAGAACCCCCACTTTACTATTTTATTATATTTTGGCTTTATACTGTCTTTTTTTCAACAAAATATGGTATTCTTATATACATATTGTGAATGCTCATTTAGTGATAACACAGTCAGTCTTGTAGCCGTGGTGAGAGAATGAGAAATTAGCGTCTGGAATGAGAACATGGTTACACACCCACAAGATCACAAGGTTCCACGAGACTTAAAGACAAGGTTCAGTTTGCAATGAGAACGCGATTGCATACCAACGAGATCACAAGCTCTCACGTTACAATGAAATGAGATTCAAAGACGAGGATTGGGGATACTAGCTTATTAGATTCTAACCCCTCGTTACATATACACTGAAACGTTAGGAGGTAAAATAACCCCAAGCCAAATAAAACGTTATTGTAGGGAGTTGATTAAAGATTGAAATGCAAGAGGGACCTGTAAGGATTTGGAGGTATTATCAGAGATGTACGACCAAACTGCGTCACTGTTCCAGACTCCATGCATCTTTATAGAAGAGAGGGTATGTTGGCATCATAAGCTATGGTAGCCCCTGATCGTCGGCAGCTATGAAAACCATAACCCTGAAGTGGTAGACCCATGGTCCTGACAAAAGTTGCTAGTCTACATCTGAGGTGGTGCTGGGTCAATAAAGTGAAGTCATCTAAAACTAAGAGGGGGTCAGACAGCTTCAATACCCTCTAGGCCATCAATGCTCTCAAAGTTTGAGTGGGGCACATAAGGGAACCGTTTATTTAAGGAAGTTTAACCACATGAACTTTCTCTGGAGCCTGAATATTTTTTGCCCATTTCAATCTAAGATGAAGGCCCGGGTATTGAAAAGTAACATCTTGTCTCAAGAAATGTCTGTGTTTATCAAAAGCCTTGGCAAACGGAGGTGCAATGTTAGACATGCAGAGCAGACCAAAGAATGCTAATAAAAAAGGCAGCCCTATAAGTTAAGGAGGATTCAAAGATCTCGCATTCACGCGAGATCTCACAGACTTGTCTCAGAGTAAATAGGCCCTTTGGTGTGGGCTGGGTATGAACAGTATAATTGATGCCCCTAAGCATGCGTTTTATCATGGGGTTCTCAAACACATCAACTGACCATCCATATCTAACAAACATATACTTTAAGGCTGATACATAATTCATAACCACTCTAAATGTCATTGCATTTGCAGCTAAGAATTCCAAGAACACCATGATTGCACTTACACAGTCACATTTGCGTATCTGATGTGAGATTACAAAAGCTAAAAACAACTTGAACTGTTTGTTATACTGGTATAGAGTCTGAGGACGTAGGCCTTTCTGATTCCTTTGAATGGCATCGTGTAAGAGTGAGTGTACATTCCTTGGTACATCTACAATGATAAAGACAAACACTCATCAGACACGACCTCAAACTGCACAGCTTCTACCTTGTCTAGTCTACTGCGGGATAACACATCTGCCAACACATTATCCTTACCTCTAAGGATTCATAAAAACATCTCGCGTCCTGCCAGAGTTGCAAACCGACACCGCACTTTCATTATCACATCTAACGCAAACTGCTCTATCTTTCCAGTGATGTGCCCAAAGTTGCGCTGCTACCACGATGTTATATAACTCTAACTGTGAGATAGAAACTTGGGACAGGATTTTAACAGAATATGCTTTCTTGCCCTAAATACCCAAAATCCCTGTGTGAGCTGCATCAACAAATGCCGTTTCCGAAACACTGGTTTTACGAAATGTAGCAACTCCATTAAAACATTGCAGAAAGGAAAGAAACCATAATAAATCTAAATAAAAACCCTCATCTGGAATGATATTCTTGTGATTATGATGTTTTCTTAGAAGGGTTAGCAAACGGTTTAAGTAAATGTGAGCACCCTTGACACAGCGCGGGATATACAACAGTTTACCAAGTAACGTTTGCAACTCTCATTTGGTGAGTCTGTCCCGCACAAACATCTCATGGCACAAACACCAAATCTCACTCAACTTCTCATCAGGAATACTAAAAGTACGTGCATTAACGTCAACCACAATACCTATAATGGGAAGGCTAGTGGTAGGTGGAAACACTTTGGCCGGATTAATGGGTAAACCAACTCTCTCTATTACCAAAGTCAAAGCCTCAAAAGCTTCTTGGGCTACATCTTTGTGGCAGCATGCATAGATATCATCAATATAGTTAAAGATTTGAATACCCTGCTTGGCTAAGATAAAGCGTATAAAGTTTGTGATGCGCTCAAAGATGGCTGTGCCATGCACGGTGCCAAAAGCTAAATTCGTGTCAATATACTACTTTCCTTGCCACATGATTCCCAGATTCCCAACTGTTGGGAGGCCGGCTTTCCTGGTGGCCAGAGAGGGAACCACTCACTGTGGCAACATTCAAAGTAGGCCCACCCTTCTGTTCAGGACTGATACACAACAAAGGGGGACCAATAAACTGCATAACCTTCTTATCTAACATGTTATTATAAGGTCCCCATTTATGAATATTACAGATATAAGAATAGGTACGACAATACAACTGCAGACACGCCTCACTCAAGGGAACCTGAGTATGATAATAATCATTTGACCCAACACCATTATTACAGTTTGCATTACAAGAACAGTCAAAAGTGCGGCCGGTACGGCCATATTCAGATACAACCAACTTCTTTTTATTCAAACAGTGTAACTCAACATGATTGTTACTACGTTTAAGGTATTTATGGCAGTACATGCAAATGTGATGAAACAATGTTGTTCCCATACTGTCCATGTGATCCTGTGTGTGGGGGCATGACCCCTCATTGAACCACCGACACACTATCTTCTTAGGCCCCCCTGTGACTTGTGGTGATCCGGTGTTTCTAGGCGACATGGTGACACTACCGCTGAAAACGGCAGACTGAGAGTACGTTAGTCTATTATCAGCCGGCGCATGACTATCAGCCTATGTCAGTGTTTCTTCCTTGATTTTGTGCATAGAAATGGCGAAAGCACCACGCACTATTGGCCAAGACAAATTCTCCGCAAGCTTTACTGTTTCTCCTAGCTCCTTTAGCATATTCTTAACAGTGTCAAAGTGTTGGGTGTCCAAGATATTTGCAATAAATCCCGCCACAAATTGGCCCAGATTTAGGTCGTCATATGCGGTATGTTTGCGTTGAGTCCCTGCCAGGTACGATTCATTAGGCCAACAGAGATGTGGCGCACAATGAGGCATGTCCGCAATGTTGTATCGTCCACTCTTCTTCCTCCTTTGATTACCTTGCTGTAGCTTGCTCTTCATTCTGGACTCTAGGACTGCTACTCTCTCTTCTACCAGATGTTGGATAAACAGATTAACCCTCAACGCTTCAAGTGACTGGTTCCTAGAATTTGCATCCGGTTGCCTTACAGTTACTTGTGGTTGTTGGACATATGAGAGTGGACTCACTGTATTTTGTTCTGCTACACCTTGTACTAACACAGGGTTCCCAAATTGATCAGTATGCATGAGAATATTCTGATTAAAGTCACAATGTAATGGTTTATTAACTGTCTGAGTATCACTTACTGTCTCTTGTAGGTTACTTGCTCCTGTCTCCCATGCCTGAGAAGTTGGTACAGAAGGCACTGGTCTAGTGATGGTTGATGTAACACAAGCTTTCGCCAAACCTGCTGTAACCTGCATAGGTGTTGGAGGAACAAAGTCACGGGTAAGCCCAAGTTCAATGTCACTTTTTTGTTTCTTAGTTTTCGTGGGTGTGGCAGATGGGTTGAATGTAACTGCCGTGTTGGGGAATACACATGAATATGAGACACCTTCGTCTGTCTGTACTACTGAATGTGGTGTAACAAACGTTGGTTCTTGCCTCTCATCTGAAACCTCTCTGCGCTTAGAGTTTTCTCGTGAACGAGATTTCCAGGTAGTTGAAGTCTCACCACTGTCCTGAGATTATGCTAAACCTAATAATCGTTCTTCCATTGCCGTCAATTTCTCTGTGAACGAGGACATTGAGGCAAGCATAGCCTCCATCATCTTGTCCTGGTTAGATGCTTTGGTTTTCTAAATGTTTCTAAGTAAACGTTTTTGCTGTAATTTTAAAAAACATTTTATAAACATTCTCTATACAAAAATTTTTACTGAAAACATTTATTAAACGTTTATAAAATAACTAAGAAGCTAGGTTTGACTAGAAACCTTTTTAAAACATTTATAAAATAGCTGAAGAAATTAAGGTTTTGCTGGAAGTGTTTTTCAAACATTCATCATGAAATGTTTGATAAACAGTTCACATAAAATGTTTAAACAACATTGCTTGTCAAATGTTTTAAAAACATTCTATCAAACACGTTTTTTAAACCTATAATTTTAAACCTTCAAACATGTCCAAACAAATATGGCGGTGAGCAATAATAGGGGATTGTAGAGGACTTTGTCAAAAATTGCCCCACATGCAATCCCTAAAAGTAAGAATTGAATGGGGGCACAATTTCTAAGCCACTATCTTACAATTTTAGACATAAAAATAATAATTTCAATAGTGAGCAACCATACAAAGATATTGAATTTGACCTCTGACCCTATTATTATTCAGACATTATTATGTATATACTGGTTTCCTCTGCCCTTCCAACTACCTGTCGTGATATGACCTGTACAGTGTTGAAAGTGATGTAAAACTCCAAATGTAAATCATAATCCTATGCAGCATGCAGGGAGAGAGCCCAGTCTTGTTATTAGCCTAACAATGAGGCTTCAATTGAAATATCTAACAGGGTGTCATGAAATCCTATTGAAAGTGTCACATTCCTGAGTAAAGAAATCACTGCAATTAGCCTTTGCATAAACTGACTCACAACCATAAAAAGAATGTAGCAGTAGATGTATATATTATTGTTCAATTGAATAAACAATACAGTGAGACTTATACTTAGTATGTAAACACTTTCACATCTAGATTATAAATATGCTTTTTTTATTTATACCTAATTGTTATATATGTATAAATTAGCTAAAACAGCCTTGTAATTACTGGGGTCTTACTATGGGATTATTATATTGTCCAATTTGTGACAATAAATATCCAGAAAAAAATAGCTGAGGACATATATTCTAAAAGGGTATTTTGCAATGACAATTAGACCATGTCCAGTACCCCATCACTGTTGCAGGATGATATAACTGTAGACTCATCTGTTATTGGTCTTGTAAGAAAGAGTTTAAAGGTCTTTAGTGGCTGACTGGTAAACAAAATTGGCATCTGACCACTTGGCTCTCCACCTCTGTGGACCGGGGTTCAAACAGTCAAATGACAATCTAGATGACAATCTACTGCTTTGATTGGTGCAACATCTTCCCAACAAAGGGGAACTCGGTGTGCTAAATTAACAAAAGGAATGTTCAACGGGGATAGTAAAGGGACGATATTATAGGAATAACCCCAGACTATGCCATGGTATATATATAGAATTTTGCCATGGTTTGAGGTTATAAACTCCGAAGGTGAAGCCTGGGGGATTTATTGTCTCAAACCATGGTAAAATTCTGCGTATACCATGGTTTGTAGGAGCTTATTCCTATTCTAACATGACAAATTATTTTAAGCTAAATAATTATTGCAAATTTTACAGTAAAACAGTTATTGTTGACACAGCCATAATGAGCGATAATTCAAACGTACCAGGTTATGTTGATTTTACCCATGAAATATTTCCTAAATTAAACAATCAGAATCGAGGACACAGCCATGTCATGTTAGAATGGTCAGTAAGCACAGGTTTGTGTGTGTGAATGACATGTAGAATTCATTGAAGGCATGTCTTGATATGATGACCATAGCTGTTGCAAAGGATGTAGACACTCCAACTCTGCACTTTGGGAGGAGCAGTTCAGTTGAACAGAAGAATCTAATGTCTGGGTCACACATTTCTGCACCGGGCTGCATGCGAGGGAAAAATATTTAAATCATCAGGGTTTGTTTGCTATATTGGGTTTAGCAATACGTCCATATGAAGTAATTCAGGTCAAAGTATTTTCTTTTGTGCACTACAAAACCAGTATGCTTTGTAAATAGGCCGGTGGTGTTTATATTGGAAAATATAGTGAACCAAAACTTGAACGAAATGTGTAGTATGTGTTTATATTCATACATGCCTATCGTATATTAATTTGTGTGTTGCAGTTCTTTGATAAAATAAATAGGTGTAAGTGAACTTAAATTACACCTGCGAGTTTTTCTTTTGTTAAAAGTGTCCAATATCCAATGTCCATTATTGGCCTCTTCGTGATTTTGACCATATATAGAATTCTTTTCAGCACATTTCCAAAGAAACCCTTTCACATTTATTTCAACTAAATTGATCATAAAAACCAAAATAATACACACCAGGAATATAGAAATAAAAAGTTATTATGTTAAACGACATTTTAAAACTTATAAATTAAGGAAAAGGTGTAATTTAAGTAGGTTAATAGCCTCGTAAGTGTCCAATATTGGAAAATAATCGACACTTACTTGGCCATTAACCTATACATAAGGAAGCTACTCTTTATGTGCAAAACGTAATGTGATGGACCTCTAAAACGCTTTCAAAAATCATCTGATACACATCTACGGCTTACGTAAATTTGTTTCTATTTCTAAGGGTTTGATGGGCGAAACGTAACACTAAACCTCTCTACTGGTATTTAGGTTGGACGAGTTCAGTAAAACCTGGACAGCATTTCCAGAATGTGGCTGATTTTTTGTAATGTTTGAAAAAATCCTCTGATGAGCTCTTATATACTAAACTACCATGCACATGTTGTAGGGTGAAGGGACTTGGAATGGCTATACAGTGCAGCTTTTTAAAACTAGGCACTATCAAGGTAAGGGGTTTATTTCGGAATCATAAAGACAAGGTGATGGACTAAAATTCAAACATGAGTTGCTACAACCACACAGAACTGTGTGCACAATCCTTAAGAAAATTACCGCCCCCCCCCCACCCTCCCCCAAGGGCCTTACAAGTTCAGTGATCTGACTCTACTCTGCTAGACTTTCTTCAAGTTCTTTTGTGTAAGGTATCACATAAATAATAGTATTTTTATTTATTTATTTATTTGGGGTTTTTACGTCGCTTTCAACACTGTACTGGTCATATCACGACGGGTAGTTGGAAGGGCAGAGGAAACCAGTACATAGAGTTCGCTAGGGTTCTGTACTGTAAACTGCCGACCAACGGCAAGCAACTACCAGCTTTCCCACTTGAGGTCGTGCGTATAAATAATAGTAGGATTGACTTTATTGACTATAGGAGGACTGAATGACTTTTTACCAGACTTTTGGGGTTGACAAAAGTTTGTATTTCAACAGACAATAGGTTCCCCATTCATCAGGTGGATTCATAATGATTTCATGTATGTCAGATTTTGTGGAATTAGAAATACAAAGACTTGGAACAAGTCTACTTCTCTGCACCCTGTGCGTACTTTCGAGTGGCTTCTTGAAATATTCGCACGAGAGGTAAGATAAATATGTAAAGTTGTTAATATGTTATCTGTTTTGATATATTAAATAAAATTAATGTTGAAGACTGTTGAAGAGGGCATAAAACATCAACTTTGAGTTTAAATAAAATAAAGAATTAACTGTGATTTGTCAATAGAAACTACTTACATTACTATTGGATGTTTAACACATTTTATTGCGGTGGGGAAAAATGCTAAGTGTGCTATGGTGTATGCACTAAATCCTACAGAAATCCCTCTAAACTAAATTCCTGTGGGCTCACAGAGATGATTTCTTGATAATGAGAAATATCAAAAGCCTTGATGTGGTCAGATTTTTCTTTTCCCAGAAAAAAAGCAAAAGTTGCCTTGTCCAACTCTGTGACTTTGGACGTCTCAGGCCTTTCCTTACTCATGCCCAGTAAATGTGTTTAGGTTTTGCAAACGTTTGATAGGAAACATTTGGCAAAGGTTAAAAAATGATGGGTAGGAAAACCATTTATAATAGAATGTTTTTAAAACCTTATTTATTAAATGTTTAATGATAAATGTTAAACAACGTTACAAATGAATACATTAATGTCTGAACAATAATGGGGTCAGAGGTCAAATTCAATATCTTTTGAAGGTTTCTCACTAATGAAAATATTATTTTTATGTCTAAAATTGTAAGATATTGGCTTAAAAATTGTGCTCCCATTCAATTCTTACTTTTAGGGATTGCATGTGGGGCAATTTTTGAAAGTGTAAGATGGCATTTGGGTGCCATCGGGCTCATTTCGGTTTCCCTTCTTTCTTCATTTAGCATACACCAAAAAATTTGCATACACTGCCCTTATTGGTCAAGACTGGACAGCGGGAGACCTCTCTGAATTGCCATATTTATTCTGCCATTTCAATATTAGGAAGCAACGAGGACACACATACAGAACCTTATGCTGAAGATTATATGAAAACAAACACGTGGTTGCAGATATTGTATGGTTTTCTTTTTATGTTTTAGTATTTTAGTATTTTACATCATTACATTGTTTTATTCAATCTTTATCCTCGTTACATATTAGTTATATGCTTCCTAGTTGTATATTATACATGTGTTTTATATATAACGTGTGCAACATTACTGTTATATGATACAATATTAATGTTATATGATACACACGTGCGTGTTCATAGTATTTTAGTATTGTAACCAATGTCTCGTTATGTACAATCTTAGATCTAGTAACAAGGATACGGTTCAGTTCCCTGTTCAAATTGAAATAGCAGATGATAATCAAATTTTGAAAGATTTGTTACATCATAAAGCGACATCCCTTAGTACTGAAGCAATATGTCGGATTCGTATGAAGCATCAGATAGTGACATTGATTGTGATGCTTTAATTCAACATTCGGATGAGGAAACTCAATCCACAACTGCTGGTGTTAATAACCAGAGTAAACAGTCTCGTGGTTCAAATCTTGAACCAACTGATGTTGTATCGGATTTGCAAGTGCAATCGGTGATTAACTCTCAGATTTTGCAGCAATTGCAACAAATAGGAAAAAGATTGGATAAAATAGAGGGTGATGCTTGTAAAAAAACTTTGGATAAAGCAAAGATTAAGAAAACGAAGGTCAAACAACAAGTGGTTAACACAACTGTTAAGCAACAACCAAAAACTTTCGATGATCTTAAACTGCCCACATTGCAGTCTGTGAAAGAGGATGCCCTTATACAACTTAAAGTTGAACAACGCTTGCAAGAACTTACAGATCTTGCTAAGACAGGTATGAACCCAAAACTCAAGTCTCAGAGAGGCGGCACTGTAGAGGTCATGGTTAAAAATCGCATTAAATGGCCTCATGAGTACATCTTGTCAGGGCTTTCAAAAGAACGTGTCACGTATGACCAACTCTCTGTTACACAGTGGGTGGCTGGCTTTGGTCGGACCATGAGGGATGAATCGGATCCGGAAATCAGAAAATATATGCTTGACTACATGATCTCCCTCATGGATGATGCTAATGATTTTTCTTGGATTTCGGCCAAAGCCAGCCATGCAGTGTTGTTATGTAGGATGGAACAAGGAGAGGTGGCTTCATATGCTGATATCTCAGCCATAGATCGGATTAGGAGAGCTAATGCTCAAAAACATGTTCCGCATTCTCAAGTGTCCCCTCAAAAATTTAATAATGGCAAAAAATTCACAAAAATCACCGAAACAATGCCCTGTACTTATTTCAATCAGGGCACATGTCTTCAGAAGAAATCCCATGAGACCAGGGGGGTCTTGTATAAGCACATTTGTGCTTCTTGTTTTGCATCTGCAGGAAAAACGTTTCCTCATTCAGAAGTAGAATGTAAGAACAAGCAAAAAGGGTCAAAAAACGAATAGCAATGGGTGAACACAGTCGAGTGCTCACCCATGGAAATAGAATATTTGTAAATAACAATGTTTCTAGTGATACTGTAAATAAAGAATTACAAGCCCCACGTGATCAGTGGATCAGATGGTTTATGGTTAATAAATCATTTAACACAAAAGTCACAAATAAAACATTTGCTCAAGTTCTGTCAACTACAAAGTTAATTGACAAAACACAAGGATGCGTTCTCAGGCAGGGCCTTAAATGCAACGGCCAATCGGAAATACCTAAGAAACCGTATCACAAGTATTCTCAATGCGTTCCTACCAAATGCGTTCCAACTAACAGCAATGCACAAGTAGTACACAGAAAGGATCCTTTTTCCTCAAATGCTGGTACTGGGAAATTGAGATTAAATAGTAGTACTCAGGAATACTACTGGCCTGTAAGCAATAAATTTCAATTACTGACAAATACATCCGATGACATTGTGAAAAATCATCATCTTGTATCACATGATACTTTTAGAAACAAATTGGAAGGCAATAAAAACAAAACTGGGCTAACATTGGGAAAATCATGTGATTCCAAACATGGTATGGTCCATTCCACTTCTGTACAAGGTAAAGAAAATAAAACCTTGAAAACATTAGCTCCGACTATACAAGTGAATTGCACCAAAGCCACAGAAAATTGTCACAAGGCACAATTCAAATTCAGAGGCAATAAAAACGGAATTAGGGCTAAATTGGGCACTGAGCCTCAGGATGACAGTGGCAAGGATGCTAAAGGACCTAAACAAGAAATCAAACAAAATGTTCCAAGTTCTCATAAAGAGACAAAATCAGTAGCTGCAAGTCATGATTTAGCATGCAGGCAGCAACAACTGTCAGACAATATGTCTATGATTTATGATACGATGGGCATGGCCCATAAACGTAAACGTAATATACCAGAGGCTATTCGCCTTAATGCATTTTACTCTAAAGATTATCGAAACTGTGTACAGCAAAATGGCAGAAACTTTGGTTTTTTGCCCATGAATGATTTGTTAGTTTATTCGGGAAAAGAAATTGTCTGGGGTGATGTACCCAATATAATACAAGAACATAAAATTATTCGCAATTCGAATATGCCAAATTTTATGGCAGCTAGGATTCCTGTTAATGCTCAGTTTAACATACCAGCATGGAAGTCACACTTATCCGAATATTGGGATAAACAAATTGTGGATCTCTTGCAATATGGGTTCCCCCTTGATTTTGATCGTTCTAAGCCTTTGAATGCCACATATGAAAACCACTCCTCGGCAATTAAATTCCCAGAACATATTAATAAATATATTTCTACTGAAATAGAATATGGGGCTATATTAGGCCCTTTTAAGGAATATCCTTTCCCTTGTCATGTATCCCCCTTTCTAACCAGGGAGAAACCTCACTCAGAAAACAGGCGTGTCATTTTAGATTTAAGTTTTCCAGTAGGCCAATCTGTTAATGATGGCGTATCAAAAGACAAGTACTTAGACACATACTTTGAATTAAATTACCCTTCAGTGGATACTATAGTTAACAGTTTAAAATCTTTGGGTTCCAAGGCACTTCTTTATAAGATAGACATTAGCAGAGCATTTAGACACATCAGGATTGATCCTGGGGACTTGGATCTCTTAGGAATTCAGCATGAAAATCTTTTTATCGATCGTACGCTGCCGTTCGGTTTTAGGCATGGTTCAGTTTTCTTTCAGAGGTGTACGGATGCAGTACGGTATATAATGAAGAATAAATACAAATTCCCCTATCTTTACAACTATATTGACGATCTGGTCTATACGGGGCTCCCGCAGGATATTCACCAATCTTACAGTACTCTGCTCGGTTTGCTACAGGAACTAGGCCTAGAAATCAACCAGTCCAAGTTAATTGCCCCTACCTGATGTGCCGTATGCCTTGGTATAGAGATTAATACAGTAACTAAAACTCTTAAAATACCTTCAGAAAAATTACAAGAAATTCAACAGATTTGCTTAGACTTTGTCTTTAAATCTAAAGTTACAAAAAATCAGTTTCAATCTCTATTGGGGTCTCTTCTTTATATCACGAAATGTGTCCAACCTGCACGTTTTTTCTTAAACAGAATGTTGCAGTTATTGAGAGATAATACTACCAAGCCTGTAATTACATTAGATGAACGATTTTATAAAGATTTGAATTGGTTTAATACTTTCTTAAGTCAATATAATGGAGTGACCTTCTATGACCATCAGAAACCACAACATACAGTGCATTTGGATGCTTGCTTGACTGGTTTTGGAGGTTCTTTTAATAATATGGTGTATCATTTGCAAATTCCTTTAGAATATAAAAATTACACTATAGTTCATTTGGAAATTTTAAACATTGTGGTCGCTTTAAAAATATGGGGCAAATACTGGCAAGATAAACTTATAGAACTTAAATGTGACAATCTAGCAGTAGTAGAAGTGTTAAGGGCAGGTAAAGCTAGAGATAGTGTACTAGCAACATGTGCTAGGAATATCTGGCTGTTAACGTCATTATTTAACATACAGTTAACTGTTAATCACATTTCAGGTGCTCAAAATCAGACGGCAGATTTATTGTCCAGATGGAAGGGCACCCAAAGGCAATTTCAGACGCTGTCCAGCCAGTACATCTGGATCACACTCACCTTAATATGAATATTTAAATATATATTATATTTTTAGATGCTTCAAGATTTGCTACTGCAGCAATAAGTAGGCTACACAAAGGTTTTCATCCAGCTACATGGTTACAATATCGTAGAATGTTCACACTGTTCCTAGCTTTCCTGGAGATTGAAAATCTTCAACTGCTGCAGGTGAATACTGTCATATTGTTGTCCTTTATGGAATTTTGCTACAGCAAAGGTATGACACAGTCCAATATTTCAAACCATATAGCTGCAATTAGGGCCATGTTTATTATTCATGGTTTGAACACAGACCCTTTCAAAGACCATAGAATCACTTTGTACACCAAATCCCTTAAGATTAACGCAGTGTTCAAACCCAGAACAGTCACAATTATTTCCATTCACATGTTGCAAGAAATTGTAAATATGGCTAGTGTATTACAACAACCTGTAGTATACAAGGCTCTATATTTGTTTTGCTTCTTTTCCTTCATGAGACTCTCAAACATTCTTCCACACTCTGCATTAGCTTTTGACATTACAAGGCATTTATCTCGAGGGGATCTAATTTTTGGTGACAAATTCTGCACAGTGATAATTAAATGGTCAAAAACAATGCAAGATCGAAAAGAAACCTCAACTATATCTATTCCAGCCTTAGGTGATTCACCATTGTGTCCCATTGCAGCTTTGCAAAAAATGTTTCATGATATTCCTGCTCCTAGCAATTCCCCTTTATTTTTATGCAGGCACCAACAAAAAATTGTGACATTGGCTGATTCGGCAACTAGGAAGCATTTGAAAATGATCTCCAAATTGTTGAATGTTTCTCCACCATTAACGTTCCATTCTTTCAGAAAATCAGCCACTACCTGGGCATTCCAGAATGGGGTCCCTTTACAAGAAATTATGAAACATGGCACTTGGTCCTCAAATGCAGTGTGGACTTACATTAAATCTGTACCTTCCTCCTCCTCTCAAGTTTCTCGCACCTTTCAGCACCACCTTTCACTTTAGCTTGGCATTTGGCACTTTCTACATCACAGAAGCTCATACATTTCATGTGTGTAAACATACAAATACAATACTAGCTGATACTAAGCCAGGCATTGCTCTTGTTAAAGACAAAAGTAAAGTAGCAATAGTCCTATTGGCTTCTCTGTCACTTGTTAATTGGGCAGTTCAAAAGATTTTGTAATTAGTCATAGAAAATTAGGGTCGGATTCACAACTGTGGTTGGGTACCCGACCAAGTTTTGGGCTGTTATATAGGTTACTGGTGTGTATTTTCATGTTGGGGAGGGCTAAACACTGTATTGTGCTATTCATATTTTAGTGACAGGGTTTTTGGCAAATGTTTAGTCATTCATACATTTGCATAATGTGCTAGTATATATTGGCTGTGCAATATCTATGTTGAAAAATTTTATAGCATGGCATCATACCTATATTTAGGATATTTTAACAATTTATGGCTTTCGGGTTAGCAAAGAAATTTGTGTCCCTGATTAAGCCTGGGTTAAAAAATTTGGGTAAACATTACTTGGGGAATAAGGTTATGTTTACATGTTTATTTGCCTGTTTAATGACACTTCTATACTTTATAATTGCTGATATGTTTCAAGAAATAAATGATTTAATGTTTTACAATAAATATAATATATTATCCCATATCTGTATTTCATTGTCTTGGGGGGAAGGGTGACTTGAAATGTGTAAGATGGCATTTGGGTGCCATCGGGCTCATTTCGGTTTCCCTTCTTTCTTCATTTAGCATACACCAAAAAATTTGCATACACTGCCCTTATTGGTCAAGACTGGACAGCGGGAGACCTCTCTGAATTGCCATATTTATTCTGCCATTTCAATATTAGGAAGCAACGAGGACACACATACAGAACTTTATGCCCCTCCCCTCTGGTCTCATGGGCTTCCCTACCCCTCATGTGATGGAACAGAGTACTGCCTTTGATTTTATTTTCAGATTAAGAATGCTCAGGACAGTGGTCAGTGTTACTTCCCTTGGCAAGAATGGCATTGGATAAAGTTACACACTCTGGCAGTGATAGCTGTGTCTACCTCACGAGTCAGATCCGATTGATGTTCGGATATTTTCAAGTGAACCTGACTTATAGTCATATCATGGAAGTGCCTTTTATATCTGGCGTTATGAACAGTCTGGTAGCCAGCAGTATCTTATTGATATTGACACTAGCCTATACCATGTTCATCCATTAGTATCATATCAGTATTCTTTTATTGATTATTACTTATAATTTGTGTGATGATCACAGATTCATCATATGTAACTAGATATAACATAATTATATATTGCATGTTATTGCTATTATTAATATTGCTAGTACCTACCATGACGAGGCATTGTTTTAGTAGTGTCTTTTATTCTACATTATTTTATATATGTCATATGTGTACATAAACACAGATGTCGGCTGCTTTGCATTGGGCACTTTCTATATCACAGAAGCTCATACATTTCATGTGTGTAAACATACAAATACAATACTAGCTGATACTAAGCCAGGCATTGCTCTTGTTAAAGACAAAAGTAAAGTAGCAATAGTCCTATTGGCTTCTCTGTCACTTGTTAATTGGGCAGTTCAAAAGATTTTGTAATTAGTCATAGAAAATTAGGGTCGGATTCATAACTGTGGTTGGGTACCCGACCAAGTTTTGGGCTGTTATATAGGTTACTGGTGTGTATTTTCATGTTGGGGAGGGCTAAACACTGTATTGTGCTATTCATATTTTAGTGACAGGGTTTTTGGCAAATGTTTAGTCATTCATACATTTGCATAATGTGCTAGTATATATTGGCTGTGCAATATCTATGTTGAAAAATTTTATAGCATGGCATCATACCTATATTTAGGATATTTTAACAATTTATGGCTTTCGGGTTAGCAAAGAAATTTGTGTCCCTGATTAAGCCTGGGTTAAAAAATTTGGGTAAACATTACTTGGGGAATAAGGTTATGTTTACATGTTTATTTGCCTGTTTAATGACACTTCTATACTTTATAATTGCTGATATGTTTCAAGAAATAAATGATTTAATGTTTTATAATAAATATAATATATTATCCCATATCTGTATTTCATTGTCTTGGGGGGAAGGGTGACTTGAAATGTCCTCTAAGATCCCCTATTATTGCTCACCGCCATCTTTTTTGAAGATGTTTGAAGGTGAAGGTTAAATAAGCATTCTGAAAATATGGGTTTGAAAAACGGTTTTGATAGAATGTTTTTAAAACATTTGATCAACAATGTTTTTTAAACATTTTATGTGTACTGTTTATAAACCATTTCATGATGAATGTTTAAAAAAACATTTCCAGCATAACCATCATTTCTTTAGATATTTTATAAATATTTAAAAAAACTTTTTCAGTCAAACCTAGCTTCTTGAGTTATTTTATAAACGTTTAATAATTTTTTTCAGTCAAAACATTTGTATATAGAATGTTTATAAAATGTTTTTAAACATTACAGTGTAAATGTTTATTTGGAAATGTTTAGAAAACCATAAGATAGAGTTTAAATAGGTTTTTAAAAATGTTTTGTAAACGTTTAAACCATTTAAAAAAGTTTCAAATGTTTACTGGGATGTTTATACTACACAAAACATTAAGAAGCACCCTGTTAAAAAATTCCTATTGTTCCTATGTTTTCCATTCAGATTATATTAACATAAAAGCATAGAAAACTGCCCTAAAAACTTTTAAAAAGTATATGTACACTGATAATATATAATTCTAAAATGGTACGCTGCGCAGTGACCTTGGACACGTCTTTTGCGCAATGCTTGAACGGCGAATATAGAACGGTAAATAAAGCACGCTGTTGAAATCTTGTACATGGTCCCTTCGCGTACAAATGTAAACAAACGACTTGCAGTTAAAATATTCATAAAATTGTTATTTTTTGCTTGATTTTAATAAATAGCATATCGTTTTAAAGCTTACAACAAAGTGAAAGCATCTACAGTGACAATCTCCCAATATTTCTTTACAGATTCTGTGAAAATAGAGTAACAAATAGCCTATATTTTTACAATAGATATCACTATGTATGTGGTATTGATGGAACAGCCAACGTGGCGTTGGATTTGTTTTGATTTTTGCATAAGATTTACCACTTATTTTGACCAAATTATTAATATAACCATTTTAGAATAGGAATAAAAGACAAATTCTCGTGCTTTATGATGGTTTTAAACTATCGATCGGCTGTATTAAAGCACTCAGCCCTTCGGGCTTCGTGGCTTTAATATTGAGCCGCTCGATAGTTTAAAACCACCATAAAGCACTCGAATATGTCTTTTATTCCTATAACATAAAAAGGATAATTTCTACAATATTTTTATCGTTTGATTTGTATATTTCCAATGGTAAGCTTTAGTAAAACAAAGTAAATTGCTTCTTATTAAGTATCTAAGGTTAATAGTACCATAACTATGGTTTTCAAAGAACATTTATACCATGTGACATAAATGACTATACATGAATATTTGATAACCTCTGTATAACGTGCATCCATTAATCCCCAAACTATTTGTTTTTGCTGGATATACATTTTTAAGCATTTGCCAATTAATTTCCAGAGTTCTTTACAACATTTGCATTCATACAAAAGATGTAAGGTCTAGTTTGCTAATCTTCATATGGCAAAATGTTTAACTAATTTTATGTTTCAGTTCAATAAATTTCTCATGGGGCGGTTACACTTACAAGGACAGTCTGGGAGCAGAACTGCAGCGTTGTATTTTGGAAAAAATCTTGTTTGTTTTTTTTTAATTTTTTAACCTTTGATGGTCTGGTCCTTGTGCTACCTCAGACATTTCTGGTGCCCCAGGATTTTCTCCTAAATGTCCACATATATACCCGTATTTGTCCCTAGATGACCTACGTAGGACATAATATTTTTTTATTTGCCTTTCCAAAATAACAAATATTTCATAAAATGATATTATCACTGCCACAGATCAGGAATGGTGAAAGATACACGATGTTTACTTCTCACTTTATTAAATAAAGTTTTGCAAGTGTAATACATATTCAGTTTCGTGCAAAAAATAACAATTTATATAATAATCACTCACACAACCCACCAATGCTGCAATATCACACAAATATTCAACAGCCCATGACTTATTTATGTACAAATAATAAATCAAATACTAATATGTGTTTTAAATGTCCATACTGTCAATATTTATAATGTTCATGTATTGCACATGCAATGTTTCATATCATAGAAATGTTCTTCAAAACTTCATCAATAAAATAATGTCCATCATTTACTTATAATTATGTGCCTTGACGGAGATCTGCGCTCTCTGGGCCTTGTTGTATATAGTTTTAATTTATGGGATACCAACAACACTATTTGAATTCTAGTTAAGTCATAAAAAACATATACATATACTACATATCTCATATTTCTAAAATGAACTAGTATTCTATCATGTGTCTAATTATCTAAATACATCTATCTAGTAGAGATATCATATTTAAGCTGGAACTTTGCATTTCAAAAAATCGCAGTTGGACATACACAGTTGAACATTACAAATTACAGTTCAAGACATAAAAACACCCAAATAAAAACGAGATCTAGGAAAAAAAATCACTTACAAAATGGGTGATAGATGTAGTGAACTATATATATATGTGCTTGTATACTCACAGGGAATTAAAATTGACACAAGTGTATTTCAATTATGTTGAGGCTTGCCTGACAATTGATGTATTTTAATAAAGGAAGCAAATTATAATGCAATGTAAGTGTAATATAAGTTTAATCATTATAACCCACCAAAAAGTTGTAATCTACTTTTCAGATGACGGGGAAACAATATTGGGCATATTGTACTTGCATATTATTTTCATCATAATAGCTAATCCTGTCTCACTAATTATGATTTAAAGAAAATTTATACTGTAAATTTCAAAATATTTCCCAGGCAACATGGATACAACTGGTGCAGAATTCCTGATTACAACTGTTGGCACAATTTTTTACCTTTGTCAAGGAAAATATTTTGTTCTGAGAGTATTCATTTTGTTTGTGTTCACAATCAATCCAAAACTAATGAACTTAACTTTATGATTTTTTTACTGTGGGCAGGGTCTGACCAAAGGGAGAAGTCATTTAAATTGTCCAGAAAGAATCTTATCATACCCTTTATCGATAAAATCGCCCAAATTTTCAACAGTCCCATTTTCAGAAAGATTTTGGATTTGTGGTTGAGATTCATAAAAAAATTTAAAAGAATAAGAATTTTCTTTTTATATATACGCATATCAGAAAAATGTGTTTAGAATAAAAAGGTTTTAGAATAGTGTATCTGCAATGCATGTGTTTTTTTAACAAAAATACTTTCATGTTAATCTAAAAACTAGTTATGCTGCATGTTTTATAATAGCTATGGGATCCAATATGTCATATTTAAGGTAAACAGAACTCTATAAATAAATTCTATAAAATTTCCATAAATCTAAAAAAATATGTATTCTTAGCAATTTAAAATAAGTTTTCTTAGAAAATTGTGTTGTCTTAGAAAGCCTTCAATGTAAAATAGTTTAAAGTTGTGTTTCAAATTTTTTTTCAATCTTGACATGTTTTGAAAAGTTCTGAGGATTACTTTCTGTATTAATAAAGTTAATTATTGGGGGTTTATTCTATTATCCAGAGTGTGGTTACTGGTGGATGTGCCACAAATGATCCTCCCAAGGGCAGTGTGTGTCTAACATCAAATCCCTCTTCTTAAAAGTTTCTTGGTTAGCATTAGAAAAAAACCTTTACGCAGATTGTGGTTCACTGGTGGTTGAGACACAACTGATTCTTCTGTGGGGTCTATGTGGCCGGTGTCAATGCTATCTTCTTTCTTGCCATCACCAGGTTGTTGACTGTCCCATGCAATATTGGCTATTATAGGATGTGTAGTGAATGCATATGAATCCAAGGCTATTGGCATGGTCACACTATCAATGAGGGAGAGAAGATATACACAATGTACATTCCGAATTAACAATGATAATATAATTTCTTAAAAGTGATCCAGCCTTCCTTACTTGGCAGTTTATAATTATCCATCACTATAACATGTATTATTTACTGATGCAAAATACACATTCAAATAATCACTTTCGTTTCAATGGTTGTGTAATTGTAACATTTTATCATGTACATGTGAATCAAACCGCTAAATAAAAAGATGCTTTAGTAATGTGATTATGTACCCATACCTTTTAATGTTATGAAAAGTGTACACAACAATAAACATTTGTATTTTTCAAACAAGTGCATCGTCATTCAAGGAGAGGGGCCATGGTGGAGCATGGGTAACATAATCACCTTCCACCTCTGAGGTTTGCTGTTCAAACCCTATGTGGGAAGTTGGTAATTGCTTACCAATGGTCGGCAGTTTACAATACAGAACTTTGACCAACTGTATGTACTCGTTTCCTACCCGTCTGATATGACCTATACAGTGTTGAAAGCAACATATAAACCTAAATTAACATGGTCAAGAAAAAAAAGAAGAAAAAAGTAGAACTCATGCTTAATAAATATTCTAGATGGAACCATAGATGGAACCATGATCAGAATTATTGCCATATGACTTTCTTGGACGTCCCAGCCAAGGATTGATAGTATAGTTTAAACCCAGTGCAATACATCCATGTACTACAGGACTCAAAGTGCTATCAGACCCATCCTGACTGTAAAAGTACAGCCCAAACTTTCATGTTATGCAGGTGTTCCACTGGAGCCAACCGGCCAGTAACTATGCATTTTTGGAGAGTCGGGAACAATGTTTACATGGTCGGTTAGGATCAGTTGTAAGTTCCCAACCTGTCAGGGAGAGTCGGTGAAATATCAAACATGTTTGATATTTCTACAACTGTCACCATCCCTTGTATCTGACCCTAATTTCATCCACCTAGCAACAGGCCTGTCAGTTAACGGCCTGTTGGTTACACTTCCCGGCTTGTCAGATAATCAAACAGGCGTGTCTGTAACAAGTATCCAGTTTGTCCTAAATATGGACTTCCCAACTGTACGTGATGACAAACAGACTGTGTGGGAAATTTTACAGTACAGTCAGTAACTTTAGCCGGCCTATCTGTAACTGTTCCCAACAGGCCTGTAAAGTTTCAAGGCCTGCTGGTAACTTTAACCGACTGGGTCCTAGTGTCGGGAAAATTTATTACCGACAGGCCTTAAACTGAAACAGACAAGCTGTAAGCAATAACCGACAGGCCTGTACCACTAACAGACAAGCCGGGAACTGTAACCGACAGGCCGGCAATATTTTTGCCTCTTACAGCCTGTCGGTTTCCAAATCGGTGGGTATAAAAAGGTGAGTAGTTAGACAATCTGCGTATATTTGGGCTTTGATTTGTCGAGAGACAACTGGTGTGCAGCTTTTATTTAGGTTTTTATTTTTTGTAAAATTAGCTTAAGTTTTGAGCTAGGCTGGACTAGTTGGGAGTGAAATCTGTTCTAAGAGGTTTCACTTTTCTTTTTAAGCTTTGTTTTTTCAAACAAGCTGTACAATTGATTGATTGATCAGCATGCCAAGGGGCAGAAGGAGAAAGATTGAAATAGTCACAGATACTCAACCACAGTTTGAGTTAGGAGATACAGCTGAGGATATCGAGAGAAGGAGGGTGGAGAGGGGGGAGAACAGTAAGTTTATTTTTTTTACAATAAATCCAGGTCATTTTGGTGGTGGATATGAAGTTTGTAAATTGAGGAGCTGGGTTTAATCTGTGTAAGATGATATTTAAATTGTTGAACTGGGCTTGGGATGGATTTCTGTTTGTGATAGGGAATAATTTTGTTGAAATTGAATTTGCATTAAATTGTAGAAAATTTGATGTTATTTTTGTACAACACTTTGCTAAATAAAAGTTCTTGGATTATTTGGGTAGTCTTGAAAAGGACTGATAGATGACAGCATGTTCTCCCCTCAGTCTTCTTAAACTGTGTCCTCCCGCCCAGCCAGCGCCCTGACGTGATTGAAGTATGTCTTGTTGATGTTTGACCTCCCTCGATGGGTTTCTTAAGTTCTCATGATGTCTCTGTTCCCACTGTGGTGGTTGTATGTCATTGGCTGGAGTGGGTGGTCTGTCTGCTCCCCCCGATGGCTTCTCAGCATGTTATGTAGTACCACACATGTTAACACAATGTCTCTCACAACTTTTGGCCTCTGCTCTATGGTGGTCAACAGCACCTCGTATAACAAATGAGTTCTCGACCACCCTTCTCCCCCTGGATATCCTATAGTTGGCTATTCTCTCTTCTCTGGTCAGTTGTCATCTATTGTAAGGCTTGACCAGCCAAGGCATAAGGGCAAAGGCATCGTCTCCCAGCAAGAAGCAGTGTAGATCTGGCCCCCAGGTCCAAATGGTTCAGGTGGTGGTAGTCCCAAGGTTCCGCTCTCAAAAAAATGCTGTTTCCATCCTGGTAAAGTTTCTCTAGCCTGGTATGTCAATAGTGATCAGTGTGTGCAAAAGTGTTCTGTAGTAACCCCTCTCCTCTCTTTGCAGTATCCTGGGCATGACCCATGGATTCTGTGGCTTCCTTCTCCTTCTGGGTGGTGGGGTGATGGTGAAGCTGGCTGTGCAGGTGCTGGCTTCTGCTGTCTTTTGTGTCTTGAAATCACTACATATAAAAATAAATTTAACTCAATAAAAAACAAAAGGACCCTCAAGTGATCTATCAGTTGCTCTTGATGTGTTCCTGTCATCTGCGAAGTGTGAAATGAATGGCACATCACATGGGGAGGGGGTTTATATAATGTGATGCGGATCCCGATTCTGGATCCTAACTCTAGATACCGGCCCACAAAAACAATCAGTCCTGTCGTGAAGGGTCGGGAACATGCTCCTGCCTTGTCTGCTTGTCTTTATGGCTTGTTTGTGATCCTACTTGTCTGTTAGGGGTTTAGGGCTTGTCGTAGTACTTCTACGACCTGCCATGCAAAAAAGTCCCTGACTCTACGTCTTGTTGGGATGCTCATCACGTCCTGTCTGTAACTATACCGACCTGTCATGGATTTCATAACCAACTAAACACTTTTATGCACTTTTTCCCACGACCCTACGACTTTTGCAACCGACCCTAGAGTTGTAGGGTTGGTTACAGGGTCGGCTCCAGTGGAACACCTGCATTACTGATATTGATGAAACAGACAAATTTGTCATTTGTTTTTAATTGCTTTTTTTACTATTTGCGCAGACTTTTGAGATGTTAAAGTTGTTTACATTAAAAGAGAAATACATTGCTGGCGACCATACTATAATTAATTGAATTGGGTACTGGTTGAGGAAATCAGATGGTTGAAATTCTGCGTATTTTTGCATATAAAGATGCAGAACTGACAGTGTATACACAATTGAGGAATTTTTAAAATTAGTGAGAGAATCAGTCATTTTGTTGAAACTGCAAAAAAAAAAAATTCAGAAGTCTGAACATTTCCACATTGGTTAACTGAAATCACTTGAAATTACACAAAGCATCTATACCCAAGAATTCTTAATATATTTAACATACTTCTTTTTCTTCTTTTTTAGGATGTAGATTGTGAAAATGATGGCAGCAGCAAGTAAGATTATAATGATCAGGGCCAGAACAATGGCCAGAGTTACGCCTCCTTTGCAGCCTGAAAATGTAGTAAAAAATTTACAAAATTCCATCAGACATTAATGACACAATTCTGAAGTAACACAGAAACATACTGAGCCTGTATTAGGACATTTTGATTTATTTTCATATTTCAATGAGACATTAATGACACAGTTCTGCAGTAACACAGAAACATACCGAGTCTGTATTAGGAAACTTTGATTTATTTTTATATTTCAATAAGACATTAATGACACAGTTCTGCAGTAACACAGAAACATACTGAGCCTGTATTAGGACATTTTGATTTATTTTGATATTTCAATAAGACATTAAAGGCACAGTTCTGCAGTAACACAAAAACATAAGTAGGCTGTTTTAGGACATTCTGATTTATTTTTGTATTTCAATAAGACATTACTGACACAGTTCTGCAGTAACGCAGAAACATACTGAGTCTGTATTAGGACATTTTGATTTATTTTGATATTTCAATAAGACATTAATGACACAGTTCTGCAGTAACACAGAAATATACAGAGCCTGTATTAAAACATTCCGATTTATTTTTATATTTTAGCATGTACAAAATCATGATCATGAAAACTTCTTGTAAGCTCTTATGTATAATTTTGTTTTTCTTATAAACCCCTTTGTTCCCTTGGGTGCAAGGAAAAGTGCCCTCCTAGAAAAGTGCCCTCCCAGAAGACTGCCCTCCAAGAAAAGTACCCTCCTTTTGAGGGGCCGGAAAAGTGCCCTCCTTTTCTCAAATGATACACCATAATATATTTTATAAGCATTTTAATAAGCATTTTATAGACATTGTATTCAGAGAATTTTAAGATATGATTGTTACAACATATTTATGATAATAGACAAGTAAACACATATAGGATCACAAGATTATCTCATTAACACCAGATGATCTTTTGATGATGGGTGATCTTGTGCAAAGTACTTATTCCCAGTAAACATTTTTGGGTTTTGCAAATGTTTGAAAGGAAACGTTTGGCAAAGGTTAAAAAATGATGGGTACGAAAACCATTTGTAACGGAATGTTTTTAAAACATTTTATGAAAACCTTTTTTTAAACGTTTAACAATAAATGTTAGAAAAACATTATAAATGAAAATAATAATGTCTGAATAATAATGGGGTCAGAGGTCAAATTCATTGTCTTTGTATGGCTGCTCACTATTAAAAATATTATTTTTATGTCTAAAATTGTAAGATAGTGACTTAGAAATTGTGCCCCCATTGAATTCATACTTTTAGGGATTGCATGTGGGGCAATTTTTGACAAAGTCCTCTAAAATCCCTTATTATTGCTCGCCGCCATCTTTGTTTGGACATGTTTGAAGGTGAAGATTTAAAAATATAGGTTTAAAAAACGTTTTTGATTGGATGTTTTTAAAACATTTGACAAGCAATGTTGTTTAAACATTTTATGTGTACTGTTTATCAAACATTTCATGATGAATGTTTGAAAAACATTTCCAGCAAAACCTTAATTTCTTCAGCTATTTTATAAATGTTTTCAGTCAAACCTAGCTTCTGGAATTATTTTATTTCCAGCAAAACCTTAATTTCTTCAGCTATTTTATAAATGTTTTCAGTCAAACCTAGCTTCTGGAATTATTTTAATAAATGTTTTCAGTAAAAACGTTTTATAGAGAATGTTTATAAAACGTTTTTTAAACATTACAGCAAAAACGTTTACTTAGAAACGTTTAGAAAACCAAAGATAGGGTTTACTCAGGTTTTAAAAACGTTTTGTAAACATTTAAACCATTTTAAAACGTTTCGAATGTTTACTGGGTTATGTTATGCTCATTACTTATCTCATAATCTCCGATTAATATGTGCACAGCAGTGTAAAATATGACAATTATAAGAAGATCTTGTGCTCAAAACATAATCTTCGGCACACAACTGTCTCCATGTATGTATACTTGTTAAGAGATTACTCTTTTCCACAAAGTCCTGGTTTTTCTGCATTAAATATAGGCTTTGTGTATTTTTATGTTTCATTCTGTTGTTTATTTTGACAGAGAAAAATTAATTGTTCAATAATACCACCATTTCACTTTGCAAAAGTTTATCCTAAAACATAAGCTGATTTTAAAAACTGATCCTGTCACAGACTGCAGGAAAACTGACCAAAAAGTTAATTGAAAATTAATTGAAATTAATGAAAAGATCAAGCATATGACATAAAAATATTGACCCTACGACCTGTAGATACTACAATTCACAATGATTGCTCATAACCTTTAGCCTTGACCACTCTTGTGCAACAATCTGGGGGTTCCAATGACTTAATCTACTCTTGGTACAAGATCACATGACTACAGTTTTTTATAAAATCATTAAAACAATTCATAGGAACCAAAGAAAATAAGTTGCAACACCTGAATTGTCAGTGGTAGCTCCTTGGAGATTAGTTGTAAATACCTTATGGGGCCACGGTGGAGCAATGATAACACACTCGTCTCCCACCTATGAGATCAGAGTTGGAATCCTGGCCTGACCTCATATGGGAAAGTTGGTAGTTGCTTGCCGTTGGTTGGCAGTTTACAGTGCAGAAGCTTCACCAACTACATGTACTGGTTTCCCCCGTTCCAACTTCCCATCACAATACAACCGATAAGGTACAAGGCTTGCCTTAAAACATTACATAAATAAATACCTTGTGATTGAAGAAATTGGTCCTGCATAATCGCAAAATATTTTAAATATTTCTGAATATTTTCTACAAGCATAAACGATTGCTGTAATTTTGGATCCGATCCTCATGAATTAAAAGATGAGTAGCATGACCAAAGAGATCAAAGCCATAAGAGAAAGGAAGCAATTTAAATATTTGCTATGAAATAACTACCAGAAACATGCATGCCACATAATAAGATATCTAAAACAAGTGATCTGAAAACCAGAGGTTTATACCTTTTGATTAACCTGGATTAGTTCCAAAATCTTTAAATACAAGATCCAACTTCATTTGCACACGTTTCCCAGAAGTTCCACAAAATGCTGTAGTGTATTTAACTACTTATATTCACCTTTCATTTCTAGATTGTTGAAGACAGAGACCATCCTCACTTGGGTATGATTTCAATGAAAAATGAAAATTTTGAGAAATATTCTGTATAAATGAATAATTATTTGGATCTACTTATCACTTCCATATTCATTATTATTTACATTATTTTTCTATATATACCATATGTACCATCTATTTTTTTTAAAAAAATATTTGGGTAGAAGTAATGCCTAGGCCTACAATTGCCTTTTAAACACTTCAGTTTCTCTGAGAAATAGCTCTCTTTAGATACTACAACAAACCTTTACCTTCAGACCATCCCATAGGATCTTGATGATGATCACATACACGGCATGAATTATCAGGATTGGCGTCTCCAGTGGCATAGCACACACCGTCAATTGAACAAGAGTTATTCTGAAAACAAGCCAGCAGAACATGCATATTGTGTAGAATTGAAACCTTCCCATAGAATCTTATGGAATTCTTTTTCAAGCCAAAGTAAATATTGGGTTTTGAACGGCCTCATATTCTCATATTCTCAAAAGGTTCCATTGGTTGTTAAAGTACCAGGTACTCACCTATAGCTACTCTCATTATGGCAAGCTCAATCAATCTAAGTCTGGTCAGTCCCCAAAAGAAATGATGAAAGGACAGAACTATATTCAGGATAAATTGAACTTCTTGAAGATGCACAAAAGACACAAGGGACTCAGCAAATCTTCAGGCATCAATCCCCAGTGTGGGGAGCCAGTGCATCCACTGCCTCAGCACACAACAGAGGTTCAACTACATCTGCACCACCTGTTCATTTTATAGGGCCGTTATATCATCAGCTGGGATTGGTGCCCTGTCTGCTCTGCCCTGGTGTGTGTCCTCAGCATGTTATGCAACACCATACATGTATAAACAATGTCTCTGATAACATTCAGCCTTTCTCTCCATGGTGCCACATAGTACCCTGAATCTGGTCACTAACATTCCTAACGCATTCTCCACCACCCTCCTGCTTCTGGAGATAACATAGTTGGCTATTCTTTCTTCTCTTGTGAGCTATCTTCTGCTGTAGGGTTTCACCATCCATGGCATCAAGGCAAAAACATCGTCACCCAGTAGGAAATTGTGCAAATCTGCTCCTCCCTTCCCCAGTGATTCAGGTAGCAGAATTTAGCAGGTGCCATCGTTGATCTTTTCCCTCACATCACTTTGGTTGAAAATCTGGGCATCAGATGAAGATCCACTTGACTCACAATCTATCCAGAAGGAATCTGTATTCTGCATCGACCAGGGCTAGCAGCATCAGGGAAAAGAAGCCCTTGTAGTTGTAACAGTCACTGAAAGATTTCTTTGGCTTCTTCATGGCGATATGCTTCCTGTCTATTGCCACTACTGCATGGGGCACATTCCATCTGGTTCTGTTCTCCTCCTTGACACCTTTTTCCAGTCTTCAGGGTCACTGGGGCAGCATAAATATTCGTCCTGGAATTCAACAAGGATGGCTCGGCATACCTGGGGGAAGAATTTATAGATAGTGGTTCAGCCAACCAGAAAGTGACACTGCAAGGGGGTGTAGGCTTCCCCTGTTGCCAGGTGTCTCAGCATTATTACCGGTTTCAATCCAACTTCTAACGGCTTCCTTGGTGACTGATTTCTTGATGCATTCTTTGATGACATAAAAAAAAGGCAGGTGCCATCCTGATGATGGACCCCAGCCAAGAAAAACACTAAGCACTGACAGGACAAATTAAAGTCATACATTTTGAATTCATCCTATTCAGACATCTCACCAAAACAGGCTTTCATTCTTTGTTGGGCAAACTCCTTTATTTGTAAAATGTGTCAGACCTTCTTTATTTTTATTAACAGACTGTAGAAATTAAGGACAATCATAGTTCAGCTCGTATTGTTCTGACTGAGGAGGTAAGACATAACAGAGTGTATTAATTGATGCTTCTCTCACAAGTCTAGGTGGCATATGGGATGGGCAGGTTAATGTCCACTTGATGATTCTTAACATAGCAGTTGTTATTGTCTGATGGGTCAAAAATTGGTCCCATTTGGCTGTGAAACTCCTCTGTGGTCAAGGTTCGGAAAACCAAACATACCTTCATAGTTGTCTGCATCTGGCTTCTTTTGGCCCCAAATGATATTGACTTGGTTAATCATGTGCCAGGCAGTAAAAATAATATTCCTACCTCATGTGTAAGCTGACAAAAATATTACCAACTTATTATTTCAGTATCTCAAAGTAAATTGCCAACTGAAAAAAAATCCAAGAACACTGCCTTAATCTTTGCCTTCATATATAATTCCAGGTGCTTTCTCAGGATCAGGGAGGCTCCTAGAAGCAGCCTGGATACGAATATTACACCATCTAAACAATAAATTTCTTTCATTCCATAATTTTAGCTTTAGAGTTATCAGGTATTCAAACATGAATTTTATTCATATATAAAAATTTACTTTCATTGTCTAGGTTACTGAACCCGTGTTTAAGGTTGTTGTATGTTTCATAATACTGTGGACGAATTAATTCGAATTGGGGACAGACGAAGAGAAAGTGAATCTCATCCTCGATATCATCATTATTACACAAAGTGTAAGTTCTATTTTCCAAAAGTACATTGGTAAAATGTTCGGTTTCAATAGCCAAAGATAATGTCCCACTTGCTAAATGAGCAGTCAACGATATTTGATATTTAAGCAATAGGAAATATTCTTCTGTCAAAATATTAGTCTTGGTTATTTTACAGGTCCTGAGTTTTGGCTTGTTTCCCACACGAATAGCCCAACTTTCTTGCAAGTTTTTATGCAATATATCTTCACAAAAATTTAGATCAACTTTTCTTCTTCTTTCCAAAGAAAATAGGATGGCAAGTTTATTTAGTAAATCAAAAATTTCTGAATATTCTTTGCCCAGGTATGAGGTTTCTTAAATTGAAATGTCCAGTTACATATTTGCTTTAGTATGTGTGTATTATTGAATTGGCCAGGTTTATTGCACTATCTCAATGCAGATAAATAAAACACATATCTTGGTGGAAGCCACCCAAAGTCACCCTGCAAGAAATATTGTCATGTTCTATTATAAATTTATTCTGCTGGTCCGTCCTTGTTAAACTTCTATGTTCCTGCCCCTTAGCTAAAAATAGGTACCATGGAAGAGTTATACATTTTGCTAAGTTTTGTAACCCCTGCCAGCTGAATCTGCCAATATTTGAGCATTAAATGTCAGAAACTCATTAAGGAAAGTTCCCTGATATTCATATTTGGAAACTACCGCAACATAATGTAATCCTATTTTAAATTTAAACGTAGTCTGCTGTTTTTAGCTTTTGCAAAAATGTACAATTTGTCATCACCATTTCCACTAAAGATTCCTCAGTTTCCATGACTTTCTAAAGTAGTAATTCCATTTGATAGCTTTAAATTGATTGGTGATTACAGATACTATGGACTTAACTAAAGAGGGAGCTGCAGGCAATTGTTACTTTTTAAAGATCTAACTGGCATTAAGGTGAGACACGTTTTAGCAAAATAGTGACACAGAATAACTGTCAGTAATTTTATTGACAAACAAAATGCAAACCCCCATCTCAGTTATAAACCTAGTTAATGATAAAGCCTTTTTATCAATAGCTGATATGGACTCTCAAACAATGTCTTTATATACTACACAAATGAACTCAATACCACCCTCAGAAAAAGTAATTTTGTGCAGGCACAGAGTAATAGACATGTATTTTAAAAGAAGAATTATAAAGAAATGGTGAGTAAGATTAGTAAGAATATTGCTTGTAAAGACCCACTGTTAATAAGTAAAGTACATTATAGTTTAGGAAACATTAGTATTTTGGGGGAATAGAGTAACTGCCATTCGCAGGTTCAGGGCTTTCTTTGGACAATAAAAATTGGTTGCTGCATGAAGGTAGTAGGTGGTTGCTCTTCAACGGTTTAAATTAATGTAAAATGTCATGGACGGTTTAAAATATTGTTTGCTGTTTACAGGTGAATGCTCTTTGACTGAGGTTTGGATGTACTCAAGTGAGAATATACTTACCAGTACTTCACAGTTACTCTGAATCTGGTTACATTCCAGGCAAGATCCATCATACACTAGCATCTCTTGATGTTGGCCATAGTTTTCTCCATTTCGAGTCACACTGACTTTGTACACAATCTGGTTGGTCTCTGCATTATGAGGAAGATCACAACGTACTTGTCCATAACCCTCAAACTGTGCACTCTGAGTTGTTACCTCTGCACTATCTATGACCTATCCAATATTATAATAAGGTGCAAGTGTTATTGGGGAGTTGTTAGCATTGAGGTAGTAATATTTGGTATCAGTGAAAAGTTTTTATTCTCAAACTGTTGAATTTAGGGTTTTTTTTTAAAAAACTAGACAACAACTTGAAAAATATTCATCATTTATAGTCATTCCCCAGTCTCTGCTATGGCTAATGAAATGAAAAGCATTCCTTATTACCTAATTTTAACATTTACAAACACAGAAAAAAACATAATCAACAACCTCTACTTTGCAGCTCAGTGTCTCTGTGTAGAACAGATTTTCCAGTATCACCAACACACTTGTACAGCCCCTTTTAGATGTATCACAAAGTCCATTGTTGGCAAGAGCTAGGGCATTAGGCAGAGATGTTGAATTTAAAGAACAGTCCTCACCAATGAAACCTACATAGACATATACCTAAAAAGTACTGGTGTAATGGATTCTATACCATTTGAGTTCAGTTTGTGAAATGTAGATTCACCAGTTGACCAAAACTATTAACTTATTACTTGTGGTTGTTGGATGCTTTTTTTTGGTGTCTTCAAAAATAAGGGTTATATGAATGATATTTCACAGTGAATTGGAAAAGTGAATATTTATTTAACTTAGGTGCTTTACCAAAAGAAATAAAAAAATGTATCTTCTGAAATTTGTAAAGGTGTTTATTTTTTTCTGATTATTGGCAAAATTCAGTCACTCGGGCAAGCTAAATCATTGTACATTAAGTGTTCTTGCTAACACAGAGATACACAAATTTATGAATAGTTATTTATGTACATTATTTATAACTGAATGAATAATAACAATTATAAAAATGAATATATATGGTAGACTCTGTATAACAAGAATTTGTAATAACTATTAGAAGTTTGTTTTTGTAATGGCTAACCTTGAGTGATTCCTTAGAAATCCAGCATGTGGTAAAATCATTTATTTGGAGCATACAAAATATATGTTATTTGTATTGTACCGCTGATTACCATGTTTATCACAATTATATCATAAAATAATAAGGGCATGTGCTCTTTCATTTACATTGAATTTTAGTATATTTCATAATTATTATAGGTATGTCAAAAAGGATAGTGTTTATATTTAAACTTATTGTCTCAAAAAGATATTATCTTAATATCTTACAGATATGTCAAAATGTGTACACAAGTTATAACTTGTACAGACTTTCGATATAATTTTGTACAAAATCCTTAGTTGTAAACCCCATACACATCTTTGTACAGTGAGAATACCTTCTTCACATGTGCACACTGAGTTGCCACATTGCCCATGTCCTGAACACTGGTTTGGACAAACTTCAGACAGGATCAACTGTAGCCTCTCAGTCACCATAAGTCTGTTCACTAAAGCATTGTCCGACAAACCAGAAAAAAACTGGAAAATATTTATCTTACACCCATCCTGTATTTCATCCAGTTTATCTTCAGCCCAAGTTGCAAAGCTGGAGGAAACCTGTAGTGATGACAAAATCCAAAGTTAAAGAGAAACATTCAAAGTAGAATTCCTTTGGAATTAGAAATAAATCTAAGGCCTGTGGATTGTCTGTCCCATTGAAAATGTTCTCTTTTATATGACATTCTTGGCCAAAGTATTCTTATGATCCATAAAGATTCAACTTAACAGAGATTCGCTAACGATGAAAAAAAATCTTTCTTTCTAAGTATGCTAACCTGTTCCTGTAAGATTTTTCCGATCAAAGAATATCCCCGTCATAAGCCTGAAATTGGGTTTTATTTTTATCATTTTATGAAACAGAATGGGATTTGAGTCACTAAAACCCAAAAAGTGTTTTTTTTATTCATGCTAAATTGTTAGTTTTACCAAAGTAATAGTAGATTTCTAGAGACATAATTTTTATAATCATATTCAATTTCTAAAAAATTAAGACAAAACCATACAATACTTGAATGTAGACAATGATAGGTTTAGACAGAAGCACATTTTAACGACATTTAAATTTGTATCTTTACTTTAGAATATGATATTTTAGTAATGACACATGTAAAAACATTTCAAAAATATTCTTTAAAATCGCCTGAGATTCATTCATGAATTTGTTCTGAACTAAATAAAAATGTGAATAACTACCTTCACATCAGACATACACTTGGCTATAATTTCTTCAACATTATTGCTATAGTTAACACAGGCCAAATATACAGGAGATTCTAATATCCCTGTGTTACAATATTCTCTGGCCTCATCCTCTGTAATTCCTGTTACATTTGGCCAGTCAGTCTGCACATTATTTGTAGAGTCCAAGGCTTGATCAAAATCAGAAGGATCATAATGATCATTGACCAAGGTACTGCCAAAATCTTGCTCAGTTTCACTCATCACTCCTGTTGGCACAGTCACAGTACCTATCACAACCTCTTTGTATGTTCTGGAGTCTATGATTTTACCACAAGAGGTTATTTCAATTAAATCAAGCAGATTACAGTCACAGTATTGACTGGCCATCGGCATTGCAGTGTCTACTGGGTAAGGAGGCCTCTCAAACAGTGACTCTCCAGTTGGTATTCTGCAATACAGAACTTCTATCATCCAAACATCTATTATACAAGCACTTTATTTTAAAAACAAGCAGTTTTTCAATCCTATCATCTAAACAATATTTCATATTCTCATTTTGCAAGTTTAAAAATATAGAAAACATTCACAGATCACAGAGCTCAGCACCAACATAGTGTCTCCAGATTGTATTTCACCCAAATACTCATTGAAAATGAAACTGTTCAGGAGTTTAATCTAGCTTGTTCGAAAATTTAATTACATCTTCCCTTGATCAGGCCCTACAATCCCAAAAAATTGTGAAGATGCCTCAATTAGTTTTTAAGCAATTATGAACACAGACCTACAAATAAGTACACTCAATAACTTCCTTCTCAAAGATAATAATAACAATATATTGAAAAATTTATCTTCCTTTTTTGGCATACATTTATGGTACGATGAAAATGAAAGAAACTAGAGAGCATAAAGAAGAAAAAGAACAATAGCATGATTTTTAACTGGTCCCACTAAACATTAAAAATCTTTCAAAAATGGCTTAAATGTTTACCAAGCGTGTTTAAAACCTATTTAAATCCTATCTTATGGTTTACCAAACGTTTCCAAGTAATCATTTACATTGTAATGTTTAAAAAACGTTTTAAAGACATACTCTATACAAACGTTTTTGTTGAAAACATTTTTAAAAGTTTTTAAAATAATTCAAGAAACTAGACTTGACTGGAAACATTTTTTAGATATTTACAAAATAACTGGAGAAATGAATGTTATGCTGTAAATGTTTTTCAAACATTAGTCATGAAAGGTTTGATTAAAAGTATGCATAAAACATTTAAACAACATTTGTTGACAATATTTTGTAAATGTTTGCTGTGAAAATGTTTACAAACATTTATTAACAACTAGTTTTCATACCCATCATTTTAAAACATTTTAAAATTTTTTTCTATCAAATGTTCTGACAATGTTCTATAACAAACGTTTTGAAAACCAATATTTTCAGAATGTTTATTAAACATTTACCTTCAAACATTTTGAAACAAAGATATCCATGAGCAATGATAGGGGATTCAAGAGGTTTTCATTAAAAATTGCCCCACATGCAATTCGTAAAAGTGCATTGAATTGAATGGGGGCACAATTTGTTCGATATTTTCTTACCATTTTAGACATAAAACTAATATTTTCATTGGCGAGCAACTTAAAAAGATATTGAATCTGGCATCTGACCCCATTATGATTGAGAAATTACTATGTTCATTTGTAATGTTTTTCTAACATTTGTCATTAAATGTTTAATAAAGCTTCTCTGACATCCCGTCATTCGTGTATAGACACATAAGTGTGCTTCAAATATTGTTGAAAAAATATGAATGTAGCCTGGTAGTGGGATAGCAGTGATTTGCAAGTGCAAACAAGGTGTATTCTCCCATCAACAGTGTCACAACTTGAATATCAAAGAACAGACTGCGACTAGCTACACGTCATACAGTGGGTTTATATACATGCAAGGTACACACTAGTGTATAATACAGCACACGAATACCTTGCAAGTGAATGGGGAGCACTTGCAACACTAGCAAGGGGAATGCAAGTGCCTATGTCTCTCGTAAGTTACCCTTGAAGCATGGATGCGTCGATAGCTATCCTGCAAGCACACAGAGAAAATGTGCTTGTCAATTTTCATTGCGGAGTCTGCGTGACCTTTAGATTCTGTTATAAAATCGTAAGTGTGCCTTGATGGTACCTTGCAAGTCAGCCAGTTTTTTTCTGTAACCAGGACGTACATGCACGTACGATGAGATGTAAGAGAGGCTTAAATGGAAAATAAAATGTTTTGAAAAAAATTCTATCATAAATGGTGTTCATACGCATCCTTTTTTTCAACCTTCGCCAATCATGTGCAAAACTCAAAAATGTTTACTAGGTTCATTACTTTAAATAGACCCGACATCATTTTCAAAGAGCTGTCTCTGAGACATTTTCAGCACACAGATAGTCTAACATAGACTATCAATAGTATACATAGATAGTATCAAACATATACAGTATAATCTCTATTATCCGACCCTCTTGGGGGAGAAACAGTTTGTTTGGATAATAGAAAGGTCGGATAATAGAAGGGCTAAAATAGTAGGTTTAAATGGAGCTGGGAGAGTGGATTTGAGGTCGGATAATTGACAACTCGGATAATAGAAGATATATACAGGTACCAGTAAAAACACAGTGGCTGAAAGAGCACTGACTGCTGCCTGCCAAAGCCAGCAATTTACCAAAAATTCTAAATGTAGATCAAGATCTTCTTTGAGGAGGACTGAGCCGGGGTGAACCCCAGCTTGTTAAAACTAGGACCCTAATGGGATTAATTAGTTCTTGCAAGCTTGGGTTATGGAGCAGATAGTGTCTAAAACCCATAAAAATATTCTGGAATCTTAAGCAAGATCTGTATCATGAGTAGTCACCAACGTGTGTAAAATACGATCCCTATCTGATGTATGGTTTTTCGAGCTCTGCCAAGGGAGCACATATCTGGAAAATTTCATCAAACTTCGTCCATAACTTTATGAGTTATCTGTCTTTAAAAATTACATTTCATGGATCCAGAAGATCCAGATAGTGATCCGGATCACTCCCAAAATTGAATCATTTCTTCCTTTTACCTTTTAGACATATCCTGAAAATTTCATCAAAATCCGTCCAGTTTTTGAGTTATCTTGTTCACAAACAAACTCACAAACAAACCCACAAACAAACGCAGCCAAAACATAACCTCCTTGGCGGTAATGAACAACACATCCTTGTGGTAACATTAGATCTACTGCCTTCCTATTGGTTGATAAAGTCTTTCCCCATGTGTGTCCCTATATATGAGAGTTACAGGACGTCCTTATGTTGGTATGTTTTTCCCTTAAGTTACACATTCTTAGCTTTGATAAAGACATGTTAGGGTTAAACATTTTGTTGAAACATTTGTATATAATTCATATCACGTTGCTTAGTATAGGAGTGAGACTCAACAATAAATATCAAGGTGGTTCTTGAGAAACTGCCAACTTTCCCTGTCAATGCAAATCTGAGGCTTTTGTGTTAAAATATGAACATTTGAAAGTCACCTTTTAAAGGTAACAAAAAGTAATCAGAATTTGTGCCAACTTTGCATTGAGATCAGAGGCCTAACGTAACACAAAAGAAATTATTTCCCAAAAGTAAAATAAATAGCAGGTTTTTTTCCACGGTGGAAAAGGTTACATACTGTGGCGAGTTTCACGTTTCCTGCACTATAGCCCCTATACCACTTTAGGGATGCTTCTTGTACCCCTTTCACACTGCAAGCAGTATCCCCTACAGATATAGCCATTGGACAAGATGCCTCTGTCCTGTAACAACCATCCGAGGTTCACATGTCACCTTGTGATACAGTGGTATAAAGTCCATTATCTTGCATGGTCCATGGAAGTTTTAAAATGTTTAAAATTTCTGTCTCTGAACCGGGCCTGGTGTATTCGGATTCATATTTGTATTCATAAGTATTCGAATACACTTTTCTGTGCATTTGCATTCGAATACTTTTGTGAAAAGGACAATTGGCGGGTGAACATTTCGCCGGTGACTTTTTTGAGGGGTAGGACAATTGGCCGGTGATTTTTTTGAGTTGAGGGGTAGGACAATTGGCCAGTGACTTCTTAGATGTTTTTTTTTAATATTGTGTCATAATGTAGAAAATGTAATGTTCATAAAAGAACCAAAAGTCCTTTGATTCCTACTCAGAATTTCTAATTTCTACACTTAGTTCAAAAGGCTTTAGGATTAACATGTTCATAAAAGAACTAAAGCCCCTTTGATTGCTACTCAGAATTTCTAATACATGCTAAGTTTAGTATTTGATAACTGCTTAACTGTTTTGATGTATTGCTATATTATTTTGGGGGGGTCTATAAAATTTTAAAAAGTGTCAGTATACATCCAAGTTAATGACAGTGCTTATATGTTGCAATTGAGAAAAAAAGTTTTTTGAGGGAGTTTTATTTCATTTGGCACAATATTAAAACAACATATAAAAAGTCACTGACCATTTGTCCTACCCCTCGGAAAAAGTCACCGGCCAAATGTCTGCTGGCCAGTTGTCCGCCGGCCAATTGTCCACCAGCCAATTGTCCGGGATTCAATTTAAGTACTTTTAATCAGTAAATGTTGTATAAGATAATAATGACAGTGTCTGTTGGAGCAAAAAAATAGCTAGGATTATAACTTCCTGTCTTCGATCTCTCTTCTCATAAATGTAAATAGTTTGTGTGTTTAATTTTTATATTGATAAATGATCTCATGTGTAGTTTCATTCACATTGGCTTTCACAATGTAGTTTTATGTTATTATAAAATTCATGAAATTATAAACACCAAGCTACCTACCCCCCCCCCCCCCCCCCCCCCAAAAAAAAAAAAAAAAAAATTTAAAAAAAAAACAAAAAAAAACAAAAAAAACGGGGTACATCAATTTCGCCCCCATCAATTTCACCCCCAAAATGTTGTGGACATCAATTTCGCCCCCAGCAATTTTGCCTCCATTATAAAGTAGGACATTTCGCCCCTAAAATATATTTTTTCTGACATCTGAACCATAATTTACTGAGTTGTGCTTTCATATTTGTAAGTTTTATTCAAAAAGGTAAAATCATTAAGATTTGCTGAAAAAAATAATAGTATGAAATATTTTTGGGGTTTAGTTAAAAAGTATTCATAAATGTATTTGAATACTTTTCAAGAAGTATTCGCATTCCTATTTGAATACTTTTGAAATTGATGTATTCGTATTCAAGGAAAAGGAAAGTATTCCTTTTCAAATACTTTAAAAAATATCCCCCCCAGGCCTCCTCTGAACTCAGTACTTTGGGCATGTGTAGATAAATTCATGCATGAGCATATGAATTTCTTCCTACGGTAACCAAAAGTGTGTTCCACAGAGTACATAAGGTTGTGACCCCGTCATCTTTCCGTGAAATACATTGACATAAGGTGAGTTGAGGTATTGGACGTTTCACCACTGTGTCACAAGGGGTGTGTGAAAAAAGCCCATCAGGAAAAATGCCCATCAGCAAGAAAGCCCATCAGGAAAATTGCCCATCAGTTAAAGTGATGGGTGGGAAAAATGCCCATCAATTTTTTTTAAATTCAGTGTTTTATTTAAAATACTGACAACATAAGACAGACTTTTCAACAAACTTTTAGCCCATCACTTTTTAATTTAATGTTTTAATTAAAATACTAACAATATAATACAACTAACTTTTTCAACAAACTTTATTAGATTAAGAACAATTTAACATGATTATACAACTTCAGTACATTACAGGCTCACATCAACTAACATGATAACACAATTTAACACTATTTCATTCAGATGCAGCCTTCCCTTGATATAAATAAATGAAAGAAGTAACAGAAATAATTGTAATTTGCAAATACAATTTCACTCTTAACCTATCATTTGATTTATACTGAGGAAGGATAATGAAAGAAGCACTAAGTTGCATTTTTTAGGAATTAAGGAAGTTGAACACATCTGGGACATATACATGATGTGATCTTGAAAGGGAAATCAAGGAACTACAAGACACATGGCTTTTTATAAACAACGAGGAAAGTATTAATATATTATTTTAATTGACACCTCTCACCTAAATATCACACATGTCAAAAAGGAAATGCCATTGACTCATTTGACATTCAATTTAACATTTGTAGAAATAATTCAGCAAGTATTAAATAGTCGGCCTCCACTTACCTCCAAGACTGCACAAAGTCATTCAGTTCAGCTCCATCATTCCAGTCTGCAACTATCAGTGAGTTGTGATGTTTCAAGTCATTGTAGAAAGTATTATCATATGTTCCACACAGTCCCTCAGTTTTACCAAAATCCTGACTGGGTACATGCAGAGTGACAGACATACCCCAGGAATTCACATAAATGTTTGCAAAAGCACCTCCAGGTGTTTGGATCTGACAAATTGGAACAAATGGAATAGTTTACAAAACAGTCTGGTAAGTATCGGGGTCCTTTAAAATTAGCAACTACATTAAAAGATTTTAAAATTTGGGTTTCTATCTTATTGCATATTTTACACTTTTGTAGCAAATCTGATGGCAACTGAATAAAATGTATAAGGTTGTATTTTGGCAAGTTTATTAGGATTTTGCTGTATTTGTCAGATGTATAATTTCAAGTCTGAAAGACTGTAAAATTAACCTGCAACCTAGCAATGCAACTCGCAGTATTATTGGCTTTTATTTCTGACCCTTGGTTAGTGAAAATTGTTGTTACTAAAAATATTGGAGGAGGTCCATCGTTAAAGATGGGGTTTCAGTTATACAAATTCCAATACATATTCAGATGATATTGTATATGCTTATTATGTTTACATTTAAGGTATGTTTCATACAGACAGTTAAAAGTTATATTTTGTAGTTTTATTATTGCTATGCAAAACAAATGGAATATTCACTAGTAAAGAACAAAAAAGAAGACAAAATGTACGATACAATATTGCAGGAAAGAAACAAAGGAGTTTTAAAACACCAAGTTTTATCACTTTATTGTTACATAGGCCTGTGTTGCTGACAACACGACGGACTGTTTCAACTATGTACTGATACAACTATGTTTTTCATAAACATCTCTATACTACTTGCACTGTTATTAATGAGACAATTTTTGAAAAAGAACTTTTAATTTTTCTTCCTGGCAAAGAGTTAAAATTATATAGTGTGCAGATAAATTATTAATTGCGAAAAAGAATTAATTCCATTATTCTTAAATATATATATCTCTTTTTAAACATACACTGCTAAATGGATTTGAGTTATCAAGAAAAAGATTTAATCCTCAGCTTCTTTAAACATTAGAACTATACACACAAAGAAGGCAATGTCTTCCACAAGATGTTGAAGTATGAAATCCCTTCCCTGTCATCCCATGCCTCACCTTTCACAAAATCTGGTAAAGTAATCAAAATAGGATTTAAACTATATAAGCAGCCCTAAATCTTAAACTTTAGAAAACAGTGTATCTGTTTTAAAGGTGACATATTTATTAAAAGGGAACCAGTAAAGTGATTTGAGGACAAGTGTGATATGTGACCTGGTGCCACCTACCACATGCCCTAATTGCATTTTGTCACCCCTGTCACCAACTTACAGCATATTCCCTTCCAGATATAACAGTTTTCAACTGCATGCCATCACTCAGCTTCCCATTACTTGCTGTGGTTCGGTGTCCTTTTTCTAGGTTTTTGTTGTTGCACATGTCCAGTAGAATGACCTCATTGCCTTCTTGTACAGCCAGACCACAAACACAAGCTACTCTAGGAGCTATATTGCATGCCTCATGACGAACATGTACCTAGGGGACATATGAGACGGTAAGAAATATGTAAAACTTAGCAAAAGAAATAACAGAAAGTACAGTGAAAATTGAGAACATAAACCAAACTTTATTGTTTGTGTGTAAACCTTAAAGCATGTTTCTAATCTGTTCGAAAATGTTTATAAAATTTGTTTCTGTTTATGTCCATGTTCTATTGTTAAGACTTTCCATAAGAGCTCACTAATTTATGATTAATTCTGGGAAAAGAATAATATTAAAAAGCTATGTTAAAGGCAAATCTTGTGACCAAAAATAAAAATCATACAACCAAACAATAAGACCTTGTAAGATTACTCTCATAGATTACACAAGAACGATAAGTTGTAGCAAGAAAGAGACAAGTTATAAACGCAATATTCTCCCTACAAGGGGAACTCATAGTCATAAGTATACCGGGCCAATAATCCAGTCTGGTTGTGACTGTGTAGACGAGGGGAAATCATGGTTTTGACTAAGAGATTACTTTAGTATACGTTTTTAATGTGTCAAATGTTATTGTCTTGACATTTTAAAAGAAAGGAAGTGCCAGTGTCAGGTACACTGTAAATAGAAAAAATTTATAATGCTTTGCTTTTAACTATGTGTTGTAAACACAATATAGAGACAGATACAGTTTATTTATATTGTCCCCATCAGTCACATTTTATGCTCATTGTTGCTAGAAATTGCTCCCAAAAACTTTGGCCACAAGCAAATTTTGATCTTTACACTGCATTACACGTACCAGTCGTTAAAATTTATTATATTTAAGAAAACCCTGTATATGTTGCAGTTATCCAAATAATAAATTTTCGGAATTCTACTAAATGTTAATGATAAAAACATAATACTTTTAATTGAACTGTACCTCAAATCCTCTGGTACTCGAGCTTTTGACCATTACAAACTGTCCCGCAGCATAGACATCTATGTACCTAATGATAAAATAGTTTCCAGTAGAAGTTCTGTACATGTTTGATGAGGCATAAATTGTAAGCTTGTATTCGTAAAATAGGGTTTGTTTTTGTTGTTTTATTTCCAATATCACTTTCAGGTAATAATACTAAAAAAGCTTAACATACCATAACCCTACATACTATTTCGTACAATTTTCTAACTGGGTTAAGATTTGAAGGAACAAAAGGTATGAGTCGAGAATGTTAACACCAATGAGCTTGCTCTGGCATGATATTTATGAATTTATATGAAGAGTCCCTTAATATATGTTATTTATTCTATTTCTAATTAGTATTAGTAATTTGGTTGCAAGTTAATTCAACAACTAGCAGGTATTAAAACTTACATTCAACAGAGATGCAAAATGCTTATTTGCATGAAGCATCTTAGCACTCTTTATGAAGATTATTCATTAGTTCTTTCTTTTAAAATACATAATTATTCTTCCTCTTTGTAAAGAATCTTTGAGAAAACGATTCCAGGGTAGTTATTTACAAAAGGAATTAGGCAAAATCAGAGAAAATTGAGGTATACAGCTTCTCATGGTAAACTTGAGCTGATTTATGGCTTACCATTCACTGATCTCTTGATAAATATATGGACCCATGTATATATTTAACAAATTAATCACTTCATAGTTTACATACCAGGACCTGTATTCACAAAGATTCTTAGAATTTTTCTTAGAATTACACTTAAGTCTAAGAAAAATTCTTTGCTAAGAATTTTCTTATTCTTAAGATAAAAACCTATTCACAAAACAATTCTTAGCTAAGAATAATTTTCAGAATAGAAGTAAAAATAAATGTGTGCACAGGTTAGACTTAGTGTAATTCAAAGAAATATTCTAAGAATCTTTGTGAATACAGGCCCAGAAGTGACTTTCTGCATTTGGATGCAATTCTGGTATCACGAATAAGAGATTTGTGTATATAGCAATTTCATATTCTTAGAAAAAATCTAAGAATAAAAGCCGTCCTTAGAAAAATTCTAAGAATAAGTATGATTCTAAGAATAAGAGTCTTTGTGAATAGAAAAATTCTCATTCTTAGAATTTTTCTAAGCAAAATGACAATTCTAAGAAAAAGTCTAAGAATAAGACTTAATTCTAAGAATAAGAATCTTTGTGAATATGCGCCCTGGGCCGGGATTCACAAATATTCTTACTTAAGAATCTTTGTGGATCCGGCCCCTGGGTCTGGACTCACAAAGATTCTTAGAATTTTTCTTAGAATTACACTTAAGTCTAAGAAAAATTCTATGCTAAGAATTTTCTTATTCTTATAATAAAATCCTATCCACAAAACAATTCTTAGTTAAGAATTATTCTAAGAATAGAAGTAAAAGGAAATGTATGCAATTCTTAGAATTTTTCTTAGACTAAGTTTAATTCTAAGAAAAAATTCTAAGAATGCAGATCTTGGCATATGTGGACAGAAAGGTGGAAATTTTGAAATAATATAAAGAGGCTGCAGTTCATTACAGTACACACAAATGACAACTTAATATGTAACACCCTGTTCTGGATGTCAATTCGCAATCAGTCGCTGCACTATAATTTTTCTTAAGTTAAGCATGCTATGTACCATTCTTAGATTTAAACAAAATCTTAGAAAATTCTAAGAATAAGAGTTTTGTTAATAGCGAATTCTTATTCTTATAAAAATTCTAAGAATAAAAACCATTCTTAGAATAATTCTAAGAATAAGTATAATTCAAAGAATAAGAATCTTTGTGAATAGGAAAATTCTTTTTCTTAGAATTTTTTCCAAGACAAACGGCAATTCTTAGAAACATTCTAAGAATAAGACTAATTCTAAGAATAAGAATCTTTGTGAATACGGGCCCAGATGTTGTCTTTTAATAACTTACATAATATACAGGTCTCTGTGGCTATTGGTTGGCGTCATAACTTGACGCATGACTCAAGTAAGCATACAATGCATGTAAATAATACAAAATCGACATTTTGAATATAGACATTAGGGTACTATTGGCAACCCTCATACAACTCCATGAATTTCACTTCTTTTGTCTACAATAACCCATGTGCCTTGACCTTTAACTTATTTGGTGATACAATGAACCACTGTATTGGCGATTGATATGGAAGAAATAGTTATACACTTTTTTATGCCTCTTTTGGAAGATGTCTTCAAGTAAAAATGATATTGCCCCCCTAATAATCCATTCACACAACACGCGATGACACACACACTGATCTGCACAAGGGGAAATGTCCCTGTCCTTGGATCACTGTCTGCAGTCCATTTGAGACCTTGGGAGTCAGTCAGTGGAACACAGTCCCAATCCTTACGTGTCCCACGCAAGTTCTAAACTGTTTTAAATTTCCGCCTCTGAAAAGTTCCCCATCAGTCACCGTAATTTAACCATCCTATGTCAGTACTACCACTGTACGCATCATCGTGCCTGTCCATCCCTGTCAGTGGCAAATGTTACACACTAGTTTTTGGTGCAGTTAGACAAGGTGAAATAAGGTGAGACTAAGTATCCTACTGATAGGACACGGTTATGGAAGGTGGCCCACTTCAATTGGGACATGGTAGGGGATGGTGATTTACTGTCAAGGTTCTGATTTGCTATTGTTCTACAAGGTCTACAAAAGGTATCTGAGGGTGACTGAAGGCACTGCATCTGTCACACTTCAGTTGTCGAAGTTGCCTGGAAGGTGATATACTGAACGAACACGACTACCTTATTTGGAAATAGCGTATGCTCAGAGACACAGCTTCATTTGGGTGGCCATTTTGAAAGCTGTGGAAGGGACTTTGGAGCAGGAACTTTAAACTATTCATTCTTACTTGTTTGGACAATTATTGTGTGACAAAATTTTTTGTAAGTATTACATAAGATGCCAAGGACCAAGAAGAAATATGTTTGTGTTCGCAAACCCACGCCTGTTTTGAGTGATTATGATGATAGTGACAGCAATACATTAGAATTTTTCAAAAATTGAAAAATATTTTAAAGATTTTTGATGTATTATTAACAATTGTACATCTCTATGAGTGTGTGGATACATGTATCTAATATACAATGCTGCATACCTTCAGAAGAAATAATTAAGTGGTCAGTATACATACTAAACGATGTAGTAATAAAAGGTGACTTGGGTATTTTTTGTAAAATTTGTCTGCCAATGTGTACCTCATGTGATGTAAAATGTATCAATAAGGTTATTGAAAGTTTAACAGTACTCAATAAGGGTGCCGTTGTTTTTGCTGTTACAGTTGAAGACCTCCAGATCTGGTGGAAAAGTGTGTGTACTAGATAAGGGAATTTGACAGGGCATCATTCAGGGGATGGTGCACCTGAACTGATGGCTTGTAACAAGTATATCCTTGAAAAGTTACAGGTCCTAGAGAGGCACATAGGCTGGATGCCTAGTCGGTAGACTTGTTCTATAAGTATCCAAGCTATATATCATCATATTTGCCACTACATTAGCAGATGTAAAATATGTTAATTTAATTGTCAATATGACAACTCCTTTTATGCTAAATATATGTGCAACTGTAAATTTTGGATATTGATGTACATGTAGTTATTGCTGTGTAAATGTGTATGTGCATTTTTCCCTAATACAATTTTTAAGGGCTGGCAGATGAAGGTGGTACAGCTATGCCCTTTTCGTCAGTACCTTCCATGTCCATGTGACTGAATTGTTTTTCTTGTATTTGCAGTTGAAACCTGTGTCTACAACTGCTATTGGTGGTTTTTACTGTTGGCTTATTTTAATTTATTTTCTCTTTTATGACCTTTTGTATGTTTATCTGTCAGTTGTACTGTTGGCCTTTGTATGGTTTCTTGGTGACTTGTAACATTTGTGGTTTTTCACAGTTGACAGTACTACTACAGTGCTACTTTTACAGTTTCAGTTATGAGCTGGCTATGTAGTTGTTGGCTTGTGATGTGTTTTAGGGTTTCTTTTAACACATTGTAGGTATGCCTATATTCAGAGTTATAACTTTTTACTCAGGGTGTACTACTTACATGTGTGTATTATAACTACTGTAATTGTTAACACTTATCAGTCATATCCATCTCAGCCCTGTTTTGTAATTACTTTGTACAGTTTGTCAATATTCGACTTATCACCTTTCTTCAGTGTCATTTTGAACCACTGTGTTATACTAACTTGAAGCTTTCCCTGCTCCAAACGAATGAAAGGCCTTTGTGGTAAACTTCATTTCAAAATTGCTAATGCTACAAATATCATTATTTTTAGTTCTAAATTAGAAACCAATAGAAACCATGTGGCTAATATCCTGAACACATTCTCTACCACCCATCTGGCTCTGGACAGTCTGTAGTTGAAGATGCTTTGTTGATCATCTATATTTCTGCCAGACAAAGATTTCATTCATTCACCAACTCGTCAAGTATGAAGTATGGCATGTCTTTGTCATCACCAGGCAGCAGGTCAGCATCAGGAAAACCTATGGTCTTATCCAAAATGCTATGCTTCAGCTGGCAATGGTTAAAGATCTGGGCATCACAATAGCATCCATTATTCCCCATATTTGCTCACAGAAACCTGTAGTCAGTGTCCACAAGAGCTAAAAGCACCACTGAATAGAAACCCTTGTAGTTGTAATATTTGGACTCTGACCGCCTGGGACATCTTATGGCCACATGTTTTCCATCCAGGGCTCCCACAGCATGGTGAAAGTTTCACCTCAGACCAAAGTGCACTGGCTTCTCAAGCTACGCTTGTGGTGCTTGTACACTTAAGCTGCTCATAACTGTAAATCTGGTAGATGGCCTCACACACCTCTGTCACAAACAGAGATATCAGATGTTAATGGCTACCTTCAACCCAGCTGAAAGTGGCTTACAGAATCTTGTCTTCTCCTTCTAAATCACTGGGCTCACTCTTTCCACCAGCTCACTTCAGACATCTGGAGACAATCTCAAAAATATTCTGTAGCCCTATAAGTCAGAATTCAGCAGCTGGTCTATCACAACTTAATACTCGCCAAACAGTGGCTTCTCCAGGATCCAGTTTCTAGCCCAACACTGTCTGTGACTCCTGCGTCCTCTAACATGGGCCAAATCAAGATGAACTGCAATGTTTTGTATAAGTCTCTATCATACTGGAGTTGCAGCATATCGCCAAGCAGTCTTAATCTGTCAGCTGGCTGAATATTCATAGTGATGTTACTCTCGAAGTTACCAGAAGAAATAATGGTGGTTGACTGTGAGGCACAGTTGGAGGCGTTTGGAGGCTGTACAGCAACTAAGACACATGACTGCCAGTAACAGTGGCAAAAGAGTACTATAAATGTCATTGCCGACACACAACCTTTGGGAACCTTACATCACCATCAGGGTTGCAGTGAAACCGAAAGCAGAACGTACAAAAACATTGGACATCAGTGGGATGACAGTGCCTTGACGTCAAAGACAGTCAAAAACCTTGTGCAAAAGCTGTGTCACCATGAATAGATCGTGGCAACGATTGTGTCATGACAGTAGAAGGATCATGTGACCAAATACTGTCAGATAACTGGGACGACATGGGATGCGGTTCTGTCACCTGGGATTACCTGAAACCTCCGCCTACCGCCTGTAGTATGAATGGGGGATTAAATATTACTCTACACAAATCATTCAGTTTACTTTTTGTAGATAGAGTATGCAAATAACTTTATCAGTCAATGCAATTATGTCCTATAATTAGGAACACATATAGGATGAGCATAAATAAGGATTTTGAGATAAAGTTGTGACAAGGTGGTGTAAAAGGTATTCTTGCTTCACATTTGTGGTACACCAGTGTGAAACTTTACTGTGATTATGAAGGAGTTGATCAGTACACAAATACCATGTAAAAGCGTGGGGGAAACTCACACATTGTCAAAAGTAGTGATGTAAGGATCTCCAGTGGAGTAACAGTTAGCACCACTTCCTGATAAAAGACTGTCATATCTGTACACCTAAAGAAGAAGAAAAAATACCACTATGAGAACAGAATCTGTTTGTGTAAAGAGAGCACAGTGAGGTAGTGGATAGAACACTCTCCTCATGACCTTTTAGGCCCTGGGTTTGATACCTAAAGTGGGAAAGTTTATAGGTGTTGAATTATCATATATTTGTATATATAGTGCAGATTCACACAGATAGTATTCATTTCCTCTATTCCATCATCTACTTGCCATTATGTGACCTTTATAATGTCTAGTGATATTAATATTAATTGATATTACTCTCAGCTAAAAATCTTTCAATCAAATAAAAGCATTGTACTTCAACAATTAGCTATACACAGAACCTATTTCGAGGCCTCAACATTAGAAATGCTGTATAAATGGAAGTTTTACATTTTGTGACCTTGATGCGTTCATACTTTACCTGTTTACCTGTTTTTATTTTCACAATAATAAAACAACATTGAATCATACGTTACTGTAAAAAGTTCCTTGTGTTTATAAAAGTATAAAATGATATTAAACAGTACCAAAACTGGGATGTGAAGCAGTTAAAATGACCTCTGAGGGGATTGAAACATGTGAATAATGAGAAGTAAAATCTTTAAAAATAGTATTAGCCTTTCCCCAACCTGTGTCTACTATTGTGGGATTCTGATCCTGACCTCCTGTTGGCTAATGGACAATCTCTTCTTGGAAAGTCAATGCTTTAGAGGATTTTCAGATCAATTTCTTCAAATTATATTAAAGGAATGTGTGAGGCCATCAGAGGAGGTTTCCCCATTAAACATTACTCATTCTCCAGAAAATCCCTTGAAACTTGGTTTAAAAGGGTTTAACTGTGCGACATTATAAATAGAGAACTTTGACTGGATCAGTGTATTGGCCAGTTATTTGTAGTTCACAAATGGGTTACTGTAAGTTATAAAAGTGTCGGCATCATACAGGTATTTGTCAGTTATTTGGAATTTAACATAATTTATTACAAGTATCATTATTATAACAACCATTAGTATTTGGCAAATGATTTGTGGTGCAGTAATGGTTTGCTGACACCAGTGATAATCTTATACCTGATAGTTTATTGCCTAATAGCTTGGTGATTCTTCACTGAAAGTGATGTTGTAAGGTATTTTTCAGTTCTTTATTGCTAATTATTGGTTTATTAAAACCCATAGCACTCCCCAGGTAACAAAGTAATTGTTAACAAAGTAATATTTTTTTAATCAATAGCAATCTTGTTATCACAATCAATCGGCTAATTTTTCATTACCCATTCATGATTTATTGACACAGGTAATAGTGTCAGAATAAAAAAAAGGATTTGTCAAATCTTTAAGGTTTCTAACTTTACAGGTTTTTTGTAAACTTATAAGAATTTCAATACGAAAGATTGTTTTCTGGGTTTGGCAATGATTTACTCCTTATAACAAAAGACCTACTGTAATTGGTGGTGGGTAGTAACCATTCCACATGTTTGCATACGCATTTCCCTCTTCATCCTGTTTATTCAAGTAAGTCACGTTGTAAAACCGGATGAAATCCACACTTTGTGGGTCCTTGGTGAGACTCACTACAGGGTGCACATAGAGAGGGTGTTCATTACTATAGGCAAACCCCTCTGAAGGCTTCCAGTCTGAATTGTACAATCTGTACTGACAGGTGAAGCTTTCTGCATCTTCTCGGCCAGGTTGAAACACCACCACATTGTCTGAAAAATAATAAAAAGACCAAATTCAATTTGGGGATTTGGCATTATAAACTAAAAGCACAATTTTTTTTCACAGATATACAGATATATACATAAGGTTTCTATTGTCTGCAATTTTGTTATTTTGAATAATCAGTCTTACAAACCAATTCTCGAACTTTCTTTTCTATGCTATTCTCTGTACAGACAGGTGACATAAACCGATTTCTGAGTTCTTTTGTCCAAGGATATTGCATGGTCATCAATAATCATCACCAAGGTCACATTAGAACAGGTCCTCAGCATTGTTACTTGTTTGAGTGGAGGCCACACAGATATGTCATTAACTCAAAGACAATGGCTAAGTAGGAACCTGTGGAAGGAAGGCTTTAGTAGAATTGTGACAAAAATGCTTCCTAGATTTTTGTAAAGATGGTCAGAACATAGGAACCTCCAATGATTTTATAGCAAAGGCTACCGTAAGTAATATGTACTGCTGCGAAAGAAAAAAGACCGAACCAGCTAGGGTAATCACTATGGAGACACTTACGAAGCAACATGGCCGTCTTGGACATTTTTAGATAACCAACGCAGAGTTTTGAGAATTGGGGTAGTTTAAGTACAGCTATTTTGGTTTGTAGCAATTCTTGCAAGGGAGTCCTGGAAATATCAGAATTTACATTGGTTGAAACTGGCCATCTTCTTTTCAGGGGATGGTATTCTTCCAACTGGTTGGTTTGCATCCTAGTTTTCTGCCAAATATATTCAAGATGCTTTTCACTTATCAGACACAAACTGTATTGTACGCCCTGGTACTGATCCTCCAAAACTTACTGCTTTTGCTCATGTCTCCGAGGATGAAGTTCATAAAATTATCAGTAAATCTCCAAATAAAGCATGTCAGTTGGATCCTTGGTCTACTTAGCTTGTTAAAGAATCTATTGTGATCATACTACGTTCAATTATGAAGCTCACATGCTGTACGCGTGATGGTGTCCCTGGTTGTTTTAGGATGGTTATCACTCCCCTGATCAAGAAAACCTATCTTTCAGATAATGCTCTGAAGAACTACCATTCTGTATCAGGGATGGTCTTCATATTAAATATATTTTAATATTTGTAGCCATGCATTAGAGCAACCATATTCATACTTGTGGACCAGATTGTACATTACGATGTGTCTGTAAATCTGTTAACTCAGCTGAGAAGGCTCTCTTGTCTATGAAAAATGAAGTGCATCGACCCTTTCCCGAGATGAATCCACTACCCTAGTATTACTGTACCTTTTAGTTACCATAGACCATTACTCTCTCCTCATTGATCATAATTTGTCTGCGGATCTGTACCAAAGTGGTTTACCTCCCATCTTGATCGTTCTCAGTCTGTAAAAATTGCATCCACATCATCAGACCTGACTACACTCTTGTTCAGTGTTCCTCAGAGTTCTGTTATGGGTCTATTCCTCTCTCCACCTTATACTACACCTCTTACAAGGTCATTGGTATGTATAGTGTTTTCTAAAATCACTTTATGCTGATGATACTTCGATTTTTGTTGATTTTTTTTGTTCCATTAAAATTTGTCTGCTACATTTGAAAAGTTGCCTCGGTAATGTGGAAAAATTCGATGTACCACAGCAAAATTAAGGTAAACCCCAACAAGACTGTGAAAACACATTTTTTGACATTTTGAGTAGCCCTCTCGAGCCAGCAGAGTCTGTCTAGAATCTTGTTAAGGGGTATATTTCTGGAACTTAGAGATTTTCTTATTCATAAACTTTTTTGCTTGTGGCCAACATTCTTGGTAGTTAGTCCTTGGAATAGTGCAATTAATTTTCAAGAGTCTTTCCAAATCTACACAAGTTGTAATGCATTCAAAACAGGGCTTCTTGGAATGATATCAATCTATTAGAATCATTTTAATTATCCAACGGTTTCATGGGCTGCCTTCTAAATTTCGTGTTCAAAATTGCCTCACTGGTCATAATATCTAACTGCTTACCCTAAATAGTGTGATGCGTATCTTTCTCCTTACACCAGTCTGTACAATACCAGGTGGTTTTGAGATGATGGTAAACTTCTTGTGGTTTCACAGTTTTGTTCATGCAGAAATCACTCAAACACTATGGTTACAGTTTTGCTTTTGATGCACCGAGAGTGTGAAATGAATTTCCTGAGGGTTTATGCCTCCTGCTCTATTGCTTTCTTCAGAAAAAATGGAGTCTAGCCTCTTTCTCAAAGTAAATCCATTATTGCCTTTTCATTCATCGCCATGGTGTTCACCTCTTTCCGTGTCCCCTGATTTTGGAAATTTATGTTTGTTCTTAATTGTTGCAAATTAGGGACTGGTTTTCAGTCAAAATTAAATGCCATAAAATTTGTTAGAATTGGAATTAACACTGGCGTTGTTCAATGTAAAATTTTGAACAGAATCTTAAATTGTAATTACAATTTATATACATTGGGAATCAAAGATTCAGCACTCTGTATTAAGTGTGGATATGTTGATGTTATTCAACATCATGCATAGGAGTGTATAGAAATTATGAACCTTTAGAATTGCATTGAAGATTCCACACACAAAAACCTACAGGGGAATTCAACTTTACCATTTGTGAAGTTATTTTTGACAAGAAGATCCCATATTTGATGTGTTAACTAACAGTGTCATGTACTCAAAACATTAATAAACAGTAAAAGTAGTAATGACAAAAAAACCTTACTTTTCAATTAAGTTGCTTGTTTAAGGTAAAGGTCAAAATATTAATCCAAATTGAGGAAGCTGTTTCAAATATGATTGCAGATAGAGCTAGGAAAAGGTTGTTATTAACGATTTCTTCTTTTTTAAGCATTTTGTAAGGAATCATCTGCGAAAGACTTGCCTTTCTGTCACTTTTGGCTGTTGTGGTACACTATTTATGTGTGAAATTGTATTTGTAAATATTGTATTTCACATACATACATATATACTATAGTTTGCCATGTTTGCTACTTGTAACCCCTATCTGTAGTTAATACTTGGCAGGGCTTTAAAGTAATCATTTAAAGTTTGTTCTTTTTTAAAGTTTTGATGCCTCTCCCATCACCACAGGACATTTATTACAGAAGTATTTCATCATTTAAAAGTTTACCTGATATATTTATGTAGAGGCTGTGCATACATCCCTGCACTTCACCATTAGAAAGCTTCTCTGAGCAGGCAATGGGAAGAGTAGACTTGAGATAAACAAGGGATGCTGTATCATCTCCTTCAGTCACTGTCAAGTTTTCGGCTGATGCCTGTATGAAAGACATATCATTTAGACATAACTAATTTATAGTTTTTTTTATTAATTTATTACAATAATGGAAATGTAAACAAAGCTTATATCCCTTTCGCACTACAGGTGGGCATACCCCATGGTTAGAAGTTTTTCTTGGCGGGGGGTACAGCCTGCTAGGAAGCCTCATATCTTCTGAGACTTGAGGTATTCATGAAGCTTGAGTAACAGCAGGATGACAGTCGTACAAACGTCTATAATCGAGAGACAACCTCCATTTACCTCTACTCATCTTCTGTATCCGTTGGATAAACATTTGATACCAAAACAAGAAAGATTCACAACCTTCTATAAATCATGAATCACGCCTTCAGTTACTGTATGAGAAATGTATCTATGGAAGCTCACTGAATTAGAGGGACGGGATGGAGGCACAAGTATAAAGGGAAGGTGATGGGGTGGAAAACGGATGGTGACCTGTGGTGAATGCCTAGTACTGTGACTTATACCGCCTTTCGGGGGCCACGGTGGCAGAGTGGTAACACTCTCGCCTCCCACCTCTGAGGCCAGGGTCCGATACCCGTTATGGCCTCAAGTGGGAAAGCTGGTAGTTGCTTGCCGCTGGTCGGCAGTTTACAGTACAGAACCTTGACCAACTGTATGTACTGGTTTCATCTGCCCTTTCAACTACCCGTCGTGATATGGCCTGTACAGTGTTGAAAGCGACATAAAACCCTAAATAAATAAATATGATATGATTGATATGTTTTTCACTAACATGAAACACAATAATCTGTGATTACATACACCGTGGGGGTTCCATTATACTTTATAATTATTATACTTAATTACACACTCAATTATTATAATATCATTAAAAAGAATGTTGCAAAATTTCAAAGAAAAATATCTGATGAAGATAAACTTAACTTTATTCTGAAGTCACATGAAAGGGTCTTGTAGGTTTCGTTCCTAATTCATGGACAATCAGACAAAATCACTGCTGAAGTCACGTGAAAAGAGTCTTGTATGTTTTGTTCCTAATTATTGGACAGTCAGACAAAATAACTGAAGTCACGTGAAAAGGGTCTTGTATGTTTCATTTCTAATTCATGGACAATCAGACAAAATAACTGAAGTCACGTGAAAAGGGTCTTGTATGCTTCATACCAAAAATCATGCACAATCAGACAAGTGATTACAGTTTACGTCATGTTTATGCTTCCACTCTTACATTAAAACACTAAAGCTTAGACATATATTGTTCTTTTTCAGGGCTGGTATTCACGAAGGGTCTTAGACTTAGCCAGGTCTTAGGCTTAAATCCAGTCTTAAAGTTAAGACTTTTGTCTCAGCTAAGTTTTGTCTTAAAACCATATTCACAAAGGGTGACTTAGCTAAGTCCAAGAATATCAAATAACCACAGTGGATTTCAGTGTCATGTGACCTTTATTTTCTATTCAAACTGTGCTATTGGTGACATTTATCCTTTCGTTTAATGCATTTTATCTAAGGAAAAGTGCTGTTTTAAAATGGAAAATCCTGTTATCACATATAAACTCCCAAAGAATAATTTAGTGAGGTGTTCTGTATAATTATTTTTTATTTACAACCATTTCAAATTTTGAAGTGGAGAAAAGTTTACGGCGGCCATATTTAAGTCCTCTTTACAAAATTTTGAGCCCACTACCAACCAGTCTTAAAGTTGAGCCCTTGGCTAAGCCTAAGACTGGTCTTAAATTCTTTGTAAATACCACTAAGCCTAAGACAAAAGTCTAAGCAGTTTTTGGGCAGAAACTTGAGACAAAAGTCTCAACTAAGACCTTTCGTGAATGCGGGCCCTGATACTTGGTATATTGTTCTACTTTTGAAGACTGTTACTTATTATCATTTATATTTTTTGTGAAACAGTGATTCTAACATATTGTTTGCTTATATTTCAATAAAACCACTGTTATTAACTACTTCTTCACAAAAGTCACATACAAGTCCCATGGGTCTCGGCAAATTTCTTTCAGTTTCATTGTATGTTTGTTGTCAATATTTGCTTGTCACTATAGTAAATAAAATATTCTATCAAATTCTATACACACAGAGGTAGTGACTTCATTGATCTAATGGATTAACACGTAAGGCACAGACATGCATTAAGGCACAGACACACATTATCAGTGAGGAATTATGTATTATTGCTATCCCCTTTCATATATACAAGAAAAAATCCAACTTTATAATCTGTCAAGGCATTAAGGCACAGACACACATTATCAGTGAGGAATTATGTATTATTGCTATCCCCTTTCATATATACAAGAAAAAATCCTACTTTATAATCTGTCAACTGATTATGTCCTGAAAGTCCATTGCCTGATATATGAGTAGCTTAAAGTCTTTGATTATTTGTAGTAAGATCATTTAACACATAGATATGCTTAAGACAGTGTATATATTTTCATACGTGTGTTTGAAGAAAAACGGCCCTGACTGTCGAATGGGACTTAAAATACCAACTTTGACCTTAGACTAAAAAAATGAACACTGTAAATGGAAAATAAGCAATCAAAATCCTACATATCTATACCTAGGTCACACTTTCCAGTGTTCGGTTCACGAGTTAGAAATAAATGGCCTCGTGTACTTTCATTTGTGGATTGTTGTGGTATGGTCTATAGTGTCTTGACAAAATGGTCTTCAGTAGCTATCAACATTAAGTCAAGTAAATCCCATACACTGGAGGCCTTTCATTGTTCAATCAGTACAACATATAATAAGATGTAAAATAGTATTACAATAATTTTTTTCTGTGTTGAGCTTAATAAACATGCAACAACTATTTGAATGATTTTATTTATAATTATGTCAACAGCATTACAATAGAATAGAATATTCGGTCCTGTAGAAAGGACGTCTTTTTCTATATATACAGCACTACTGGCTTTTCCACACTCCAGATGTCAGTCCTGACCCCAGAGGCCCAGAGGCAAAGAGATGGTTAGGATACCAGCCTGATGCCTAGAGCTGTGACATGTTCTCTTGATTTCCGGGCGCCCCAATAAACAGAGAGGCCAATTGGTCCCCCTTGTTTCAGAGCTTGTTTTCCTGGTCATACTGCCTCACTTTTAAACTGCACATTGAGAGGAGAGCATGTTAAAGAACTTGAATTCTGATTTGATTTTAGCGTTTTTCGTTTTTTTTAAAGCTCTTTTAGGCTTTTATTGTAATATATTGTATATACTGGATGGTCATATAGTCATAACAAGTTTTATATAATGCTACATGAGTGTGTGTGTGTGTGTGTGTGTTTACTAGAAGACATGAACTGTGAGCTTTGTGTAGTATTGTGACCATTACGAAGGGACGGTCTAAGCTACATTTCTTTCCTTGTGTACAAGTGTGCCATGTTGATTGTTTTGGTTGCAATACTTCCCTTTTCTAAGCCTGACCTTGCCAAGATAGCACCTAAAATCTCGGTTGTGCCTGTATATTTCTTTCAGAAACAGTGACACAAAATAACTAAAAATATATATATAAACATGCCAGGCAAGAAGCAGCAGTGTAAAAATGCAAAAGTAGACATTTTCTAAAAGAAAATGTTAGTTTGTTAACAGTGAGGACAGTGATATTACAAATAAGGTCAATGGACCAAGAGATGCTGTCACTGCAAGTAATTAACTTGCTACAGATCAGGAGGGTCTGGGAGGACAACATATACAGTTCCAGATCCTGAGTGAATTGAAGAAGATGTGATGAGTTTTCTGACAAATATAAATCCAAAAGAGGGGGGAGTATGGATGTTTCAGTAAAACACACAGTCTGATGGACCCATTAGGGAATATTGGGTGGGGGTTAAAAGGCAGGGAGTCACATATGATCAGTTGTCTTTGACCAAGTGAGTTCAAGAAAAAAAAAATATATTAGAACAGGATTCAGTTGGAAAGAAAGATATCATGCTTGCATTGAATTGATAGAATCCGTAGGACCCATGCTTAGAAGCATGTCTCCTCTAAAACTAACCTGTAGGACCCATGCTCAGAAGCAGGTCTCCTCTAAAACTAACCTCTAGGACCCATGCTCAGAAGCATGTCTCCTCTAAAACTAACCAGTAGGACCCATGCTCAGAAGCATGTCTCCTCTAAAACTAACCTGTAGGACCCACGCTCAGAAGCATGTCTCCTCTAAAACTAACCTGTAGGAGCCATGCTCAGAAGCATGTCTCCTCTAAAACTAACCTGTAGGACCCATGGTCAGAAGCATGTCTCCTCTAAAACTAACCTGTAGGACCCATGGTCAGAAGCATGTCTCCTCTAAAACTAACCTGTAGGACCCATGCTCAGAAGCATGTCTCCTCTAAAACTAACCCGTAGGACCCATTTTCAGTAGCATGTCTCCTCCAAAACCCAACATATTACCTGACCTCAGGGCCAGACTTGTAATCTATTACAGCCAATCTATTACTATTACTATTACATTTGAAAATATTCAATCTATTACTATTACTATTACATTTAAAAATTTTTAATCTATTACTATTACATTGGCATCTATTACTTCTATTACTTTCTATTACATTCTATTACAATTTGGCGCAAACTTGAGAGGTAATTTTAACACAGAAATAAAACTGACAGGATACTTTATACATCTAATTTTATTGAAAATGCTTCAGATTATGCCATACAGGGATAAAATATCACAAATATATCACTTGGTATATTTACAATTAAATAAATAGATCCCGTATTTATTCTTTTTAAGAATGACTTGACTACTTGGAGAATTTATGAGAATTCTATACAAAGCCACTTAAGTGCTGTAAATTTTGTAATGAGAGGTATATTTCTGGCAAATTCCGTGTAAAGCTTTTTAAATGCTGAAAAATATGTTATTATCAGTAAATATTATCTGGGGGAAAATACACTGTCATATTTATTCACTTTTTGATGAATTGTTAGATTTGAAAAACTCTTATTATTATGAGAAATTCTTGATGAGCAGTGTTTACAAAAGAAAACACTGCGTTCAAAGAACCCCTTTCTTTCAAATTCTTTGCATGCAGAGCCCACCTCAAAATGATTCAAGAGTGACATTTATGTTTGAAGATAATAACTCCGGTAATTTTATGTAAATCAGTGAAACAGCTAACACATGCCACAATGCTGCCCTTATTATACACAATTATTATAGTGACCTGTGTGATTGCCTTTCATGTGTCACAGTTTCTCCTTACTCAGGAACATTTAGTTAAACATTACAGCAAAAACGTTTGCTTAGAAACGTTTAGAAAACCATAGGATAGGGTTTACTTAGGTTTTAAAAACGTTTTGTAAAGATTTAAACTATTTAAAAACGTTTCTAATGTTTACTGAGATTAGGTTTGAAATGCACCCAACACACATCGGCAGTATTTCTGATGGTTGTTGACTGTGTGAAGACAGAGTGTAGAGGGCATGTTGTACCTTTTGCGAAACCCAGCTACAAACCTCTACAGTTTTGCTACAGAAGAGAATCTAAATCTGGGAGGTTTATGGCCATAGTTTGTTTCAGAAAAGATATATTAAACTTACAACTTGACCAGCGATACAGAAAGAAAATGAATAACACAGAATTGGAGGGAAAGGCAGCAGAACAGCTACAGAAATGTTACGATAGCCTGCAATTATGTCTGGTTATGGGAGGCTGCCTCATGCCACCTAGAGTAGTCGGAAATTTTGGACATTTAACAAATATTTCTTATGGGAATATTATATCACTTTTTAAGAAAAGAAACATAAACCTGAATTCCAGCAAAGTAACTGCTACTCTGAAGGGTTGAGCTTCTCAGATATGGGGTTCTCTCAAAGTAGCTAACCACCTGACAACTCACCTGAAAAATATAATTTCTTGCTTTAAAATAATAAAAGGGTACTAACTGAACTACTAAAAAATGAAATATAACAATCCATCAAACAGAACACAATGATGGGAAATTTTTTTTTCAAAATAAAGGGTTATGTACAATATAGTTCCTTTTGCTGGAATGAAGCTAGTGAATCCTGTAATCACATAATTCTTATAAAACCATATTATGTCATGGAGCCCCTATTATGTCATTGTGATTTATTTTAACATGTTGTGAACCTGAAAAGATCTCATCATCAGCATGATTTATTATGTGGTGATCAACAGAAGATCTTGAGACCATGACTTATGATTAGTGATGGGAATCGCCTCCAAGTTGCATGGTCGATTAATCATCCATTTTTCCGAGTGATGATCGAGCCATAATTGATTCCATTGTTGGTTATATGATGAAACACATCCCGGGATGAAGTGTATGGTAATGTGGTAGGAATAACCCTGTTCCGACGTTTAGAATCTACCAAAAACACTTCCTGTAAATATGGCGGTAGATATAAACAAACCCAAAATCCGTGACAAATCTGTCACTTTATTAAGGAATCTGCCTAAATATTTTTTTTAAAATTGTGTATATTTAGATACACAGAGAAGGATAACTAAATATAACGAAATTTTCAATGATAATGATGAATCAATGGGCACTACTTCCAGATTGATAATCGCTACTACAGTAAATTTTGACCAACCGTTTGATGCCTGTAGACAATCGTTCTACCACTACTTATGATCTGGTGAGGCTGATTTCACAAAAGATTGTAGCCTAGGCTCATGCTTAAAGTTACATATTTGTCTCAAGTTGTTGGAACATTTTAGTGTAGCCTGTAGGCTCAGGTTTTATGGATTTTACCAGTAATCTTAATCTCAGCTTTGGCTAAGCCACTGGCTTAGTTCTGAGACTGGCAGGGAATCTGCTTAAGTTTTGTGAAAATAAGCTCAAATATGGCCGCCATAATTCTTTCTCCGTTTTAGAATTTAACATGGCTGGCAAAAATACATAAATATAAAATATTCCCCTAAGGAAGTTGTTGGACATTTTTACATGGTTACAATGTTTTCTATTGAAAAGTGGCACTTTACCAGAGATAAAATGTGTCAAACAAAGAAGTTATGTCATCAGTAAAATATTTTTATGGAAACTAAACATTCACATGACACACAAAAAAAACACTGTAGGTATTTGATAAGCTTGGACTCAGCTGATAGCTCTTCTGTGAAAAAACCATTCATCTAATCTACCTAATCTGATCTACTGTTTGTAGGCCAAATATCTTCCCCACAATGAGGAACTCGATACATCAGGCTCACAAAAGTATTTACCATTAGGGTAATACCATTTGAGACAAAAACTTAATTGAGTCAAAGGACTCAGACTTGAGACTGGCTTAGTTAGCCTGAGTACAGGCTCAGTGTAAGACCATTCAGACCATTCGAGAAATCGAGCCCAGGAGATCATGTAAGAAAGACTTATTTGGTGATCAGCATCAGATCTTGTGAGCACAAATTATTTTCTTGTGATCACAACTAAGTCAGTTTTCCTTTACACTTACAATGTTTTATGATTACTGTATTACCTATCAGTGCCTATATATTATCTTTTTTGTTACTGTTCCTTTATCTATATATTCTTTTTATACTAAAATCTAGTTTATTTTACTCTACGCTAAAGCCCTCTGAGCTATACGCTAGAAAGAGTGCTCTATAAATATACCTAATAATAACAATAATAATACATTTATATCATTCATCTTTCATCTGTCACATTTTAAACTTATTTTGTTGTGATCACCAGAATATCTCTTTATCAACGCATTATCTCGTGATCACCTAATTATCTGAAGATTACAGTTACATATGTAAATAGAGACAGCTGATCTGGCGATCACAGTCATGTTTCCACCAATTTCAACTGATTTTCAGATCTGAGAGAACAAGTTGGGATATAGTGTTTGACAAGACCAGATAAATTTGAGGAGTAGTGCCATATGAAGGCAGTTGTAAGTGTGTACCAGATCTTTTTAATTAAATCCGGCATGCACAGACAACCAGGGGTGTGAAATTAGAAAGGAAGTAGCATGATCTCTGTATGTCGCTTCGCGTATAATCTTGGCAGCACAGTTTGGATTCCCTGAAGTTTGTTTATATGTGTTTCATAGTCAAGTCTGAAAGTAACAAGATCACGAAAACTAATTTGTATGCATCTACTGACAAGTATTTCCGAATGTGTGATATACAGCTAAGATGGAGCATGCATGTGTGATATATCTGTGAAACAAATTTATCCATGGAGAGTGAAGAGTCAAATATAGCACCAAGATTTCTGACATGTGGTGCACTACTGATTTTTCATTTACAAATAGTAACTGTCATTTTGTTGACATTTCTAAAAAAAACAATTGGAAAACCAATCAATTTTATCATGATTCAGCTTTAGCAATTCGATCATGAAGCATCCACTTCTTTTATGTCACTAGTGCACGTAGTAATCCTTTGGTTGACCATTAATGTTTTTTGGTTTGAAAGAGACATAGAGGTGGGAATCAACCAAGAAATGGTAGTCTAACTTGTGATATCTGTCTCCAATGGGTGAAGTATACGAGTTAAACAGAATAGGTCCAAGACCTTGTGGCACACCAAAATTCAAAGCAATAGGGTCAGATCTACAGTTCTCAATTTGTACAGATTGTGCTCTATCAAAAAGATAGGACCTAAACCAGGCTAAGGTACTGCCACAGATCAGGAAGTCACCTTCTATAAACATTAATTACATTCAGCGATAATATCAAAACTGCACTGCTACCATATTTGGTAACATTTTTCAACGAAAGTCATACTTTTTAACCAAATGATCACAGACACATGTCCATTCCTTATATAAAGGTGACTTAAATCTTACATAAATGGTGGTAACCAAGTGGAGTACCCAGAGGTGCCTTCATTTGCACAAATAGTTTTGTTTCATTTTAGGTCTTGGTGAATGTAACACATGAAAGCCATATGCCATTAATGTGATGGGATATTTAAAGATCTTTTACATCAATTTGGCACTATATAAGTGCTTAAGATCTAAATGTAAGATCTAAAATATTCATCACATTTTTTAAACTGAATGCTGCATTTCCAGATTAACTAAAGCAATAACGTTTATGTTTTCAAATGTGTTGTTATTTGAGCACCCAAACAGCTGTGACACAAGTTATACTTTCTAAGTTATAATGTTGTTACATACGTGCTTCCCAAGGTTTCCATGAAGGTATTTTTCATGCAATCCTACTCTCGTCGCGCTACCTCTTATAACATATACAGGAACCGTGTCATCTATCTCTTGATCAAACAGAAAATTCACTTCAAAAGCAGCATCATCCGCATCTGTGTACTGGTGTAAAATGTCACAGTAAAAGTACACATACAGACTGTCTACCAACACTGGATCTGAGAGTTGTGGACATCCTTGCATTGCTGGAGCAATATCTGAAAATAGAACCGGGGACAAAAGCTAAATGTCAGAGTAAAAATTGCAGGTTGTGAATCAGAATTGTATATCACAATTTAGGACAGATATTTAATGCAGGAACTATATTTCAAAAGGACAAGGTCATACAGAGGCTACAATTAACAAACTGATGTACAGACTGTCAGCCAGAATTGGGTCTGGGAGGTTTGGACATTCCAGTAATGCATCTGAAACAAACAACAAGACAAAAAAAATAAATATAGACGTCTTTTTATAAATGCCATAGTTGGCACATGCCAGTTATCTCTTAGAATTATTTTGACCAGTGAATTGCTGGGTCTTCATCTAGGAAAAACAAATGAAAAAAACAACAACTGCAGTACAGATAACAACTGGCCTAACCAAACTACATCATAGTAAGTGTCATATGTGGGAAATGATATAATTTTCACTCCTTAATGTTGGCCTTGGATACACAACCAATGAGATGGGAGTTGATGAGATTCTCATTAAAATAGTACTCTTATGGTGTTTAATCTCCATCTAAAGACAGACTCCAGGCGTATCATACAGAAAAGCAGAGATCCCCATAATCATATAACTACAGATATGTGTCAGCATGGGTCAGCACCATGGAGAAAAACCATGAAAAATCAGAAAACTAGAGTGGGTGAAATTGCAAAGAGCTAGGTTTCCAGAGAAGTGGTTGAGAGTAGATCTTCAGGCAGATCAATCCAAATCTTTGGACCATTATATGCAAATCTGAGGCCAAGATGGTTAGTCTACTGATATACTAATAAAGTAATGTGTGGAACCTCAAGCACAGTGCACCATCACCTTGACTTCTACAATTATTGTACACACTGTGTATGGTGAGTCTTCCTAACAGGAGTGATGTGAGAGTACTTGGTGGTATTAGTAACTATTCTAGAAAGATTGAGGGTTTACAGTGACCTTGTGCTTAGCACATGCTGATGATATCAAAATCAGAGGTGGAAATTATAAATAGTTTGAAACTTCTGTAGGACTCGCAAGATAATGGGAGGTTTGCAACTGAGTAGCAAGGTCACATATTGATGTCAGGCGGTGAACCAAGGACAGGGACGTTTCCCCAAATGTGGGTTACCGCAGGTGATACCGCCTGTAGTGTGAAAGCTGTATTAAGGCTTTGGTTTTTTTTGTCAGCCCCGTGTTCGAACCCTCTATATCCATCTTCAATATACTTGTTATTGCAAACTGGTAAAGACTATCTGCGAAGAGGAAGAATTGTAACCCTATTAGTTCACAAAAATGGGTCAGTTCTAAGTTTTGTAACAACACATCACCAGTACATTTTGTGTTGTGGCGAAGCCATGCAATTTTAGTAAAAACTTGAATAAACATATATTTCTATACTTGATAAATCAGCCTTCATTTTCACCTTGAAGTCATGTGAACACAAGAGTCAGTGTTATATTAGCCATATACATGAATCTGTAACTGTCAAGTCCCTTTCTGTGGCTGTTGTTTTATCTTAAAGCTGGCATCATTGATGTGTTTATAAAATACAAAGTATGATCAAATGTATTACCTTGGCAAACACCTGGTGAAGTCTCAACTTGATATGTAGCACATGTTGCACCTAGAAATATATATGTCCACATATACAACATTTTTTCCTATTACATATAACTTAATTATGAAAAAATATCTTTATGAGTTTAATCTTTAACAGAAAAATAAGTTACCATCACTATTCTCTGAAGTACCCATGGGCAATATGACTAAATAATTTTGGACGGTCATGCATTCTGATATATAAGATATATAAAACCTACCCGAATCTAGTTATCTGAACATTAGTATGCACCAAGTGGAAGCAAAATGCACTTATGTCAACAGTATTCCCTGACAGTATGTAAAAACCTTGGACAAATTTCACAAAAGAACTTAGCTTGGTCTTAAACTTTAAGTTAACTTAAGTCCGTGGGCTTAGACTTAGTGGATTGCATGAAGTAGCTAAGACTAACCTTTGGATAAGTCCTAAGCTTAAAGTTAAGTCAACCTAAAAGTGAGCTTAAATTTTATAACCAAAGATTTAAATATGGTTTCCATACATTGTTCTCCACTTACATTTTTGAAATGGCTATACATAAAATATCAAGATACAGAACATCTCCCAAAAGTAGTCTTCTGAATGGTTTTTTTTGTGTGTGTGTTTCAATGTTTTCCATTGCAAGACCACATTTTGCCTGAGATAAAGTGTGTCAAATAAAGATACATGTCACTAGTAGTTATTTTGCGTAGAACTGAAGGGTCACATGACACAGAAAACCACTGTGGTTATTTGATAAATCAGCCTAAGCTTGGTTTTAAACTAAGCCAACCTTTGTGAATATAATTCATTTAAGCCCAAGACTTGTCTCAGACAAAAGGATGAGAACTTAATTCTTGATTTAGCCTAAGACTGGCTACATCTAAAACTAAATCTAAATCAACCCAATAACTATCTAATATTACTGTTCACACTGCGAACATAAGAAAGTGGCATAACTTTTTGACTATATGTATGATGTGTACAATATGGCTATCATTCTAAAGGTCTTAATGAGTAGAATTATTAATAAGTAACAATATTCTATATTATGAACATGTTTTACTCTCTTACGGTAAACATGTGTGTTGTTTCAAAATGATCCTGATGTTGAAATGCTAGATATAAATACCTATGTAAGCAGCCAGACAACTGTTATCAACAATGGTTGCCTGATCTATCCTGAAAATCCACCTTCCTGTCGAGTTTACATTAGATGTAAACTCAATATTACCAATTTCTAGTGTACGAGAATCTGGCACAACAAAGTAGTTCACACCATCGCCAGCATTGAAGCCAACCTGTGAAAGCATGAGAAATATCGAATATATTCACATTAAATCATCCAATCAATTCTGAAATGGTATTTACACAATATTGCTGCAAATATTATTCAAGAATGATAAGATGGTGGACAGAATCAAGGTAATCACGACAGAAGGGTTCAATTTGGTTAGAATACAGAACAGAGGACCAATAGTTCTTAGATGGGCGAACATCTGAGTTGTAGGCCAAGTATGGGATGTATCTGACTAGAAATTTGTGGGGTTTTTTTCATAAATTCTGGTGCCCTGTTTGTGTCTCTGATGTCTTTGTGGCTGACTGTCTCTATGATGTAGTCCTAAGCATAATCTTATTGGCCATACAACTTATCTTTTAAGTTTTAAAGTTCGGGAGAGTGTAATCATGCCAATCATAGATATGGGAAAGTTGGTAGTTGCTTACCAAAGGTCGGCAGTTTACAGTACAGAAACCTTGACCAACTGTATGTACTGGTTTCCTCTACCCGAAAAACTACCTATGATGATATGACCTATACAGTATTGAAAGCAACATAAAAACAAACAAATAAATAAATAGGTAAATAAATAAATAAATACAAATAACACTTCCACAACAAGAAAATCCAAATTGTTAAAAAATACAAGTTAATATATATGTTATAGGCAATCTGTGTAACCAGGCATTATGTGTAATCACTGAACATTTCAGTCATTTCGTGAAATGCCTGAACAGTTTAGCTATTTCGCGAAATGCCAAGGCATTTCACGTAATGACTGAAATATAAGGTTCTGTGTTACACAGATTTTCTAAACAAGATATTTCAGGCAATCTGTGTAATGATCTTTTTAAAGTATATTTTTGATAGAATATGATTATTTCTTGCTATTAGCAATTGAAGATGTAGTTTTAACTGTATGACAATTAATGAAGCCATATTTTGACATGCATTTTTGCATAGGTGAGTAAATAAACAGTTTTACTACATGATCATTAATAATAATACATTTCAAACTTATTCTTATTTACTTATAAATATAATACCATGCTGATTTTTTTCAGTTCTTGGTAATTCCTCTGTTGTGTAGTTTCTTAAATAAAATCATAGACTTAAACTTTGGTTTGAGATTTCAAGCAGTCTGTGCGACCATTTTTATTGATATGATGTATTGTTTCTTGCTGATAGAAGCAATTCAAGTTGTAGTTTTAACTGTATGACTTTCAATTAAGGTACATTTTGATATCTCTTAGACTTTTTTGCATAATTGTATAATAGTCATATCTTTCATACCTTTCATTCAGTTGTTTTCATTTTTTTCAAAAGAGTATGTTTTCTGGTCTTGTTATGTGAGAGGCTTCTTTAATAATATGAGACAAGTACTGAAAACTTTTATATTAATCCTGAAACAAGCTTAAATGCAATTAGGACTCCCCATCTATTTTTGCATCTGAACACTCAGCCTGAGCTTGTTTCACTTAATAACTGATATGATTTCCTAACAAAACTGATTACTGATATATGATGCAGTAAAACTTTTGAAGGGAAGTTTAAAACTGAGCTATTCAAGGAATATGAAACTGGTGAGAAAGCTCTGACACCAAAGAGCAGCATACTACAATGATTGAGGAGCTGAAATTAGTTACCAGTTCTGAAGAAATATAATAATAAATGTGAAGACAGATTCTCTGTTTTGAAATTTTACCACAGTACATGTAAAGATTCACTGCTGAGTTTGTTCATACAATAATGTATTATCATGTTATGACATTAACTCTGTTGATGGTAACACAGAATACTGTACCTAATGCTGTACCTGATGCCTAGAGCTCATATTCAGTCATTACATGTAATGCCTAGGCATTTCGCGAAATGACTGAAATAACCAGTCATTACGTGTAATGCCTGGTTACACAGATTGCCTGTAACATATACAAAAATGACGCATGGAGAAAAGTGTGATAAATGCTGAGTAGTGTTGCAAACATTTTAAAGTAGAATTGAAATTTTATGATAAATAGGTTTCACCTGAGCAGGGATATTATTAGATGCAGCACCGTAAGTCCACATGATATCTCCATAGTTAAATATTGCAAAAGAATGAGTTCCATCAGTCGATATCACCAACTGGAATGTGTTGTGCTGAAGTAAAAAGCATGCAGTCAATCCTCTTTCTGCCCACATTTGGAGGGTTAAAGGTAATTCAAAATCATTAATTCCTCTGGTAAATATAGTGCTTATAGCTCTATCCCCAGTCATGAATTTGCCTCCTGACTGTCTCTATGATGTAGTCCTAAGCATAATCTTATTGGCCATACAACTTATCTTTTAAGTTTTAAAGTTCGGGAGAGTGTAATCATGTCAATCATAGATATGGGAAAGTTGGTAGTTTCTTACCAATGGTTGACAGTTTACAGTACAGAACCTTGACCAACTGTATGTACTGGTTTCCTATTCCAACAAAACTTCCCATCGTGATATGACCTGTACAGTGTGGATAGATAGATAAATAGATATTTTTTATTATTCTGACAGTGTGTTTTATGCATACAATACAATATTACAACTACATACTGTAACACCCAGCCTGAAAAGCCTTATAAGTCAGTTCTAACCACATTGACAAAAAGTAGTGTGTAATACAGAGTAATATTAACATTTTGGCTAAATGGACATTTATCATTATAAAAACAAGTCATACCTATAAATTTAACGCAAGTCGTACTTGTTAATTTAACATGTTAAAAGTTTATTTTTACTACATTCCCAAATTTTAACTAAAAATTTGGCAAACTTTCTTAAATGACAATTCTGCAGTTTCATTAACTTTAAAAATTTACCAGCAAGTTCTAATTCTTGAAAGTCAGAGCAAGTATTTTGCGAGATATAATAAAAAAGCAGACCATTCTGCATAATAGCCATCAGGACAGATTAGAAAGTGTATTTCATCTTCGACTGCATTAGTTTGGCATACAGGACAAACTCTTTCATGTAGTGGCTTTTGCTGGTATCTACTTTTTTCTATTGATAATGGTACAGTTCCAGATCTTAACTTAGCCAAAACTGAGTGTTCATTTCTTTTTAAATTCACAGAGACATAGTTTTCTGATTCTAAGTGAGCCTCAAATTTAACACATGTTCTCAACTTTGTCTTTGTACTGAGTGAGTCTTGCCATTCAAGGTCACATAAAATCAGAAGTTTTTCCTTTGCAGCGTTTATATCTACTTAGCCCAAAATCAAATTTTCGTGCATGTTTATGTCCTCTAAGATATTTTCAAGGTCTCTACTCCAGTTATCATTTGAGATATTCTGCAAAAATAATCAGATGAAAATGGAAAATCACAGATCAAATATGTTTCATCTACTACATATATGTAAAAGTTTGCCTTTTTATTACAAAATATTCATATTTAGTGTGAATTTGGAGTGAGGGATTATATGAATGCAATTGCTGACCAGTTGTTTGTCTTTTTTGAGCATGTGTTTACAGATTGCAGGTCTATTTACAGTCCCTAGCCCCAAAGTCAGTAAAACACACCACTGCAGGTACATATATATATATATACCACTGTATATTACAGTATAAAATTATTACTAAAATTACGTAGAAATCATAGTAAAAGTATATAAAGATATGTATAGATTGTGAATACATACATATATATATATATATTTGCAATAACTTTAACTTGACTTGTCACTAGAGTACATCATCTATCTCTATGACACCATAACTTCATTGCTCAGTATTTACTGTTAATGCATAAATAAATGAGATTGACCCCAGTGGTGACCTTTAACCTCAAAAAAGGGAAGGTCAGGCAAGCTAAAGGCCAACGACAAGACAGACTACTAAATGTCATAAAATTTTTGACTAAGGGGTTCCAGCCTCCGTAAACTGCTGAGAATAAAGGAGCCCAGAGGGTTGAAAATGAGACCACAACTAAAAACATCTAACAGAGTGGGGAATTTAAATAATCAAGCATATGACTGGCACCAAGCCCAAAGTATATGTAGATGGGCAAAACAATATCTAAGCATTATCAGTGGCAGAGGCAAGGCCAATAGCAATATCATCTCCAGAAGAGTGGTCAGACTGGAGGTATTTCCACACACAATCAGAGGACCAAGTCCCATGTCTTTTGATATCTTGGATCATGCAACATCAGCCAACTGATTACTTGCCCGACTAACATGTTTTTACTGGACCTCTATCAGGAATAGCTGTGACATACCATATATTTTTGGCACTAGCTGCCAAGAAGGTGTAATGCATAACGAATATTTTCTTTGATGACCAAAGATTTGCGAATAATCTCATTGCTAATAGTATATTCACAATTTTGAGTTGCACAATTGTCTGATTTCGAAAGCCTCGAACAATAGGGAAATGGTGCACAAATTGTCCACACCTACCTCCAAACCCATCAAGCAGGCGTCAAGATCTGACGCCATATTAGTCGGTCTGTGGTCACATAAGGAAATACCATTATATTTTGGAAGGAAGGTGGCAAACCAGTTTAAGTGTCTCTTAAACTCAGAGGTGAGAGTTATTCTTTGTGTGGTGTGAGATGACCTTAGCAGTTCAAACATCCTATTTAGGAACACACGAGCTGGCTTGACAAATTTGTGCACGTATAATAACAGACCAATTAGATAGATTGTAACTGACGCTACGTAACGACGCTCTTGTCAAGCCACAAACATACTGTTTTATTAATCGGCTCGAGATTTTATGGAGGAATAGCAATGGTGCCTTTGAGGGTATCAATCATGACGCCCAGACACCTGCGCTGAGGGAGCTACAAGCTTCTTTTCAATGACCGTCAGACCCAAATCAGACATGAGATTCAGTAAAGTGACGTATGACACAGACGCGATGCTTGGAATGCCGACTCCGACATAATCGTCTATGTAGTTGATCATGATATAACCTGTCCAATGCATGATGAGCCTGACGGCGTCAATAAGGCATTGAAAAATCTGACCTGAATGTGCTCCCAGTCCCTTTTATTGCCTTTTTGATTTTTTACAATTAATTGCAGTGGCGTACTTGTCTTCAAAACCACAATAGTTGACATTGTATATTGTTTTTTCGGTTATTTTCAGACCAGATTCACCAGAGTTCACACCGGTTCCTGTCTCTGCAATTTTTTTTTATCTTAATAACTCTAAACTTGGGGTGTCACTTTCGTCAGAGGACGAATCATTCAATACATTGTGTTTAAGTCACTTTTTTGTTAGGTTTGACACTTTCTAAAAAACTGTCTTAACTCATGTATGGGGGTTGAGTGTGATGTTTGACGCTGCCATCCTGCCCTCCAACTGATCCAGCCGTTCTGTGACTCTCTGCAGTTGCTCTAGGATCTGTACTTGTAACAGCTGTCGATCAGTGGATCCTCCAAGCGTCATCTGCGACTCAGTTGCACCACTGGGGATGGCAGCATCTCTTAAATGTTCATTTCTGTCACTTTACTTTGCACAAATCGACATTTTTTTCCCTGTTGGAGGTAGGTGTCTCTGCTTGCAAGACTTGCACTTTTGCTTTTTGTCAGGCATTTTATATATCAAAAAAATATAGTCAATGTTCTTTATCTGAAAGTTAAAGCACACAGAGCCCACACAGGGCTTGAAATTCTGACTTGACCACAAATTCAGGCTTTCAATCTCGACCAAACTGACCAAAGACTTGTGCCCCAAAAGTATAGGGTAGACCGTCTCTTTGTGCCCCAAGTTAAAAGCCTAAAGCTGTCACGTCGACTACAGAATCTCAATCAAGGTATCAATTAAATCATGGCATTCAGCAAATGTCACAGCTATTCATGTCAGTTTCAGTGTTCAATAAAAACCACTTTACTAAATAAACTTCCAGTGTGTCAGTGTTAAACCGTTTTTAAAAACCTTAAAAACATAAACTAAAATCCATAAAATTGATGCTAAAAACACATAAATCAAAGAGTTCAGAAATTTTCATGTTGTCTTTTCAAAGTCAAGTTTCAAAGTGACCCTTAATCCTGGAATTTCCTAGGACAAGCACAGAGAGGCATTGCTTGACCAATACACATCCACTGATTTGTAATGTAAACATGATGAAAGACTTATGTAACATCAGCCTAAACAAACCAAGCGACTTGTGTACATCAAAGGAGAGAAATGGGGATACAAAGAGATCTGTCATTGTTCTTTGAATACACAAGGGGGTTCGGTGGTGTGATGGTTAGAGTTCTTGCCTCGAACCTCTGAGGCCACCGGTTTGAATCTCGGGCCGGGCACTTCATGTTGGAAAATTGATAGTTACTTGCCAATGCCCGGTGGTTTACAGTGCAGTATGCACTGGTTTCCTCCACCTGTAAACTACCCATTGCAATATGACCCTGGCTGTCGAACGTGACGTAAAACAACAAATAAATCTAAATCTTTGAATACACATATTCTAACGCCTTCTTCTACAGAATTTTTATTTGTAATCAGAGGCAGATACAGGATTTTCTGAAGAGGGGGGGCATGGGTTTTTGTGGGTATAAATATTTAATACTGAGACATTTCGTAGTGGGACATATCATTTGGTGTGCAAACAAAACACCGGCGGTCAAAATGCCATTTTCATTTTAAAATAACAGATTCTTTCAACATTTTCCTTTAAAACACAAATCAATTGCTTAAATTTGAAAATTGATGAAACTTTTTCAGAATTTAAGTTTTTTTTTAAATTTAATCTTATTATAGCTACCGCAACAAATTCTAATTAAAAGATAGAAGTGCAGTAATAAATAATTAATTGGGGTGAGTGATTCCAGTTTTATAAATTGTATATCTCATGTTTAAACATACACTGGAAAACAAAATAGGTTTGCAAACAAACTTATCTAAAAATATGTAATCCCCAGTATCTTTGAGGATGTAGACCTAACACACTTAGCCTAAATTCCTATTAAGTTAACTCCTATATTTTCAGTTATATATATCATTATCTTTCCTTCTTTGAGTTACTATTACTATTATTATTAAATTCCTATAGTGACAATAGTTTTCCCTTTGGATGTGATATGATATATTAGACAATATCTCAATGTGCAATATAATACTTCAGATTTTTATTACCTCATTATCAGAAACAATGCTCCCACTTCTATAAGCTCCAACTTGGTACCAGGTTACAATATAGGCCCACTGAGCAGTAAAATATGAGAGTCCTTGAGACCCATACACTTGAACAATATCAGTTGTAATTCTGCCTAAAAGATCTGTATCTGTAACTTCTCTGTAATATACTTGTCCCTGTCCATAGCTTGTGTCCACATCTGCCCAAAATACTGCAATAAATGTGTAAGCCTCACCCAGGGGAAAGGGCTCAGGTGTGTAAGAGCCAATTTGATATTGAAAAGACACACCCCCATTGTTGTTCACCTGGAAATACATAGGAGATCTCTTCTGTAATCTTGTTATGGGCAAACTGTAATCTTACAAATATTACAATAGAAAAGAATTGAATGCTAAATACGGTGCCTTTGAGGCTGGGTGGCTTAAGGTATTTGGTAAATAATCTCACTTCTTTGGTTGTCAGTTAAAATACAGATCATGGCAACATGATGCATTAAATACCTGAACTGATATGACTTTGACTGTTCAAATGAATGTGAAACCCAATACTTTGGGGTTTGAATTTGTCATAATAAAACAGTTGATAATTTTGTTAATGTCACCACATAATAATAATAATAATAACAATTATAATAATAATAATGCAAACGTACAGATAACACTGCACCAGAAGCAAAGTAACACAGTTACAGAACACATTCATACAAACATAAAAATTAAACTGTTATAAGGGCAGAAGTAATAGAATAGGTAACAAAATATCTGCACTTAAATTACACCTGAGAGTTTTTCCTTTGTTAAAAGTGTCCATTATCTTTCAATATTGGTCACTTTGTGATTCTGACCACATATAGAAGTCTTTTTAGCACATTTTCAAATCATAAAAAACAAAAAAATACACACCAGGAATATAGAAATGAAAAGTAATGAACTTAAGCAACATCTTAAAAATTATAAATTAAGGAAAAGGTGTAATTTAAATAGGTTAACAGCCTTGTAAGTGTCCAATATTTGAAAATAATGGACTGTTGAATCGGTCCCTTCGGGACCTCATAAACAATCCATTATTTTCCAATATTGGACACTTATTTGGCCATTAACCTATGCATAATGTCCATTTCTTAAACTGCTTCAACTGAACTCTTCTGTGATAGATTATCTCAAAGTGTAATAAAATAATTTCAAATTTCTCCACAAATTCCATGTGTTACAATTTCATGGCACTGTTTCTGTTGCTTTTAACCAAAACTAGGTGTGTGATAAAATCAACCTGGCGACATAATAATGCTTACATAAAGTGAAGAAAACAGTCGATTAAAGAAAGGGAAGTTGATCCTAATTGTTATGAGCTGCGATGATTCATCATCATTTGAATGCAACACAGAGTCCCCTCCTCCAAATCCAAATGGATAAAATATAGCAGGCACACCAATCACACCATTTGCTGTACTGAGGATTTGCACCATCACCAGAATTACCTTCACTGACCACATTTTGAAGCCTGTAATATAGATAAATATGTATGTGCAGCTCAGCAAAGGCAAATAACATGTTTATTTCACACAATATAGTTTGTACCTTGGCACTGATGCATACTGGCACATACTGGCGCATACTGGGTGATCAAGATGGCCTCGCTTCAAATTTTTCCAAGTTGGAAATAAAATATCTAAAACGTTTCTAAGTATGATTAATTTTGTGTTTGTCTTTCCTGAGGAGGATGATTATATGACATAAATGGTTGTTGGAAATAATAATAATAATTGCACTTTTAACTATCTAACATTGGCAAACAATAACCAAATTTCCCGCTTACAGCCTGGGTTAAAATTCTAACTCATGACCTCAGAGGTGGAACTTGAGTGTCCTGAAACTCAATCAAATTTTTAACTGAATAAATAAACTTTCAAGCTCAATTAATTAATTTTGAATTCAGTAAAAGTGCCTTTTGGACTCTGCTTTCAAATTTCATGAATCGACCCAGTAAAAATTTTTACGTTTGAAATGAAACATTTTGTGAAAGTTAAAAAATGATGGGTACAAAAACCATTTATAATAGAATGTTTTGAAAAGGTTTTATGTAATCCATTTATTAAATAATAAATGTTAGAAAAACATTACAAATTAACATAATAATGTCTCAATAATAATGGTATCAGAGATTCCTTTCAATATCTTTTAAAGTTGCTCACTTATGAAAATATTGTTTTTATATCGAGAATTGTAACATAGTGGCTTTAAAATTGTGCCCTCATTCATTTCTTACTTTTTGGGAATTCATTTCAGGCAATTTTTTCACAAAATTCTCTAAAATCCCCAATTATTGCTCACTACCATCTCTATTTAAAAAATGTTTTAAAATGATCAGTATGAAAACCAGTTGCTATAAATTGTTTGTAAACTATTTTCAGAGGAAACATATTTACAAAACATTGTTAACAAATGTGGTTCAAATGTGGTTTGTGGTTTTATGTGTAATGTTTATCAAACATTTCATTATGAATGTTTGAAAAATCATTTCCAGCATAACTGTCATTTCTTCAGCTACTAGTATTTTATAAATATTTAAAAATGGTTTCCAATCAAACCAAGTTTCTTGAGTTATTTTATAAGCGTTTAATAAATATTTTCAGCAAAAAAGTTTGTATATAGAATGCTTATAAAACATCTTTTAAACATTACAGTGTAAACATTTACTTGAAAACCACAAGATAGGGTTTAAATAGGTTTTAAAAACGTTTTGTAAATGTTTAAACCATTTTAAAATGTTTTTAATGTTTACCGGGGACGTTCAAACACAATACATTGACTTTTGATTTAGCTGAGTTTGAAGTGTATTAATTGAGTTTAATAGTAACTTTATCAAATTGAAAAGTCTAAAATTCTACAAAAATATTCCAATCTGGCTCTCTTGCTCTTGTGTACTGATTTGAAAGTTGTTAAATTTCATGAAACAATCGTTTCAAAATGCTTACTGAACACATAAAATTGTGTACAATCACAAGTTTACTAATTTAGATTGGTTTAAATACTCTATCTAATGTAATCTTTTAGAAGGAATCGACTTGACTTCTTCAAAAATTCAGTATAGTGTCAAACATATCCCAAAAATAATTAAAACACAAAAACCATAATATGATTAATCATTTTTAATAACTTAGTAGATATTATTCCACAGTATATAAAATATAAAAACGCACACAGTTTACATGAACTCCAATGTGTCTATGTCTCAGTTGTATTCCGTGTTGCACCGGATTTAGAAGTAATACAAATAAAATTACATTGCAAATCTCATTTAGTCTATACATTTGAAGCGACTGTGATTTGACAAAGTAGTTTCAGTCTCTGCTCTGTCTTTCTTTATTTTTTTATAAATTTTGGAAATCTCAACTAGAATGATCGTTATCCTTTAACAAATAGAAACTGCTTTAAATCTTATGGAGGTGTTCCACTGGAGCCGACTTGTCAGCAACTAGGTATTTTTCAACAGCGACTAGGCTGTTTACAGAGCCAGTTAGGATCGGTTGTAGTTTCCCGACTTGTCATGGTTAATCGCCAAAATATCAAACTTGTAATATTTTAGCACCCCCCCCCCCCCCCAACTTAGTATCTGGACCTGGACTCCGCCCACCTGGAAACTGACTTGCCATGGATCCCTACGGCTTGTCAGACACACTTCCTAACTTCCCTAACTTCCTAACTTCCCTAAGTTCACCATTATGTAAAGGACGGCATATCAGATCACCTGGCTGTCTTTTTCACCACAACATTTCCGGTCAAAAATTCCTGCAGAGTAAAATGTTTAAAAATCAGAAAACTTGGCAAGATAAACAAAACTGAATTCATGTCTGATATTACAAAGACAGGCTCCATACAAAACAGCCAGCTTACTATCACACCAGTATTTTCATACCCTTTGGAATTAACTGGACAAGCACGCACCTGTACATGAACGCAAAACTCCACAACATGTCAACAAAGGGTTCATAAACAGCAAGATTTTGGCAGCAAAGAGACGCAAGTGCAAACTCGAGAGGGAGTGGTGAAGGGACAACTCTGCCATTAATCGTAGTAGGTATAGAGCCGCAGTGAACCATTTCAACCGCCTCTTGGAATGTGCGAAAACCAAATACTATAGTAATATGCTTAGGGAAAATGAGGATAACCCCAAGGCCTTGTGGAATTCCATAAAGAAAGTCCTCCATAGATCACCAAAAATTGTGCTTCCAGATCATACTACCACCAACACTTTTGGCAGGTATTTCACAGAGAAAATTACTAAAGTTAGATCTGGATTATTGTCTACTGATTTCGATCCCCCTGTCACAAGTTCCTACAAAAATAAGTTTGTTTCTTTCCGGACCATCTCAGAAGAAGAAGTCCTTAAAATCATTAAGTGCACACCAAATAAATCATGTGACTTGGATCCAATCCCAACATCATTGGTCCTTGATTGTATCAGTGTGCTCTTGACTCCTATTACAAATATTGTGAACTACTCCCTACAGGAGGGCAGTTTCCCATCCTGTTTTAAGACTGCACATGTTACACCCTTGTTGAAAAAAACTGGTCTTGACAGAAATATTCTCAAGAATTACCGACCAGTGTCAAGCCTCAGCTACATCTCCAAACTCATAGAGAAAGCTGTGGCTACCAAGATAAATGAGCACATTGCTCACGAGGGTATATCCAACGAAAATAAAAAATAAGTCAGCATATAGACTTTTTCACTCAACTGAAATGACATTGTTAAAAATACAAAATGACATTGCCACCTCAATGGACAAGGGCGCAGCTGTTGGATTAGTCCTTTTGGACTTATCTGCAGCCTTCGATACAATAGACCACTCAATCCTAATCAACTGCCTTCAGCACTGGTATGGCATTGATGGGGTAGTGCTCAAGTGGGTGCAGTCATACTTCAATTCAAGGAAACAGCGGATCAAAATAGATGGACATCTTTCAGATGCTTTTCAACTCCCTTATGGGGTTCCCCAGGGCTCAGTCCTGGGGCCACTCCTTTTTACCCTATATACAACCCCACTAAGTTCAGTCATATCTAATATCAACGTGACCCATCACTTATATGCAGATGACACACAAATTTACTTGGAACTTGACTCTAGGAACTTCGATTCTAGTATCACTGAACTGACAAATTGCCTTGAGGCGGTCAGGCTTGGATGGGAAATAATAAACTTAATTTAAACATCGACAAGACGGAATTCATAGTAATTGGTGATGATCAAATTAGAAGCTCCCTGAACTCATCTTTCCCAGTGAGTTTGCTTGGCAACAGCATGGAACCAGCTGAATCGGTCAAAAACCTTGGTGTCATCCTGGATGCGGAAAATTCAATGCAAAGGCACGTGGCTAATCTCTGTCGCATAAGTTACTACCAGTTCCGGGAACTATGAAGGGTCCGCAGGTACTTAAATCATAAAACAGCTGTAAGGGTGGCAAATGCCCTGGTTAGCAGTCGCCTGGATTACTGTAACTCACTGCTTTACAACACAAAAAAGGCATATGCTAGCAGACTACAGAGAGTTCAAAATGCCTTATGTTGTACGGTATGCAAGCTAAATAAATATTGTCATGTCACACCCTTCCTACACGAACTACACTGGCTTCCCATTCACTACTGTATATTGTTCAAATACAATTTCCTTGCTTATAAAGCAATACATTTCAGCCAACCTCCATATCTTTCCTCTCTAATTAGGCAGAGTGGTCTCACATGGGGCAATCGCCTATCAATTTCCTCATCTTAACCAAATAAACGCTCAGGGCTGTGCAGCTTCATAGTAGGGGCTCCCACGGAGTGGAACAAGCTTCCTCAAGCCATTAGAACCATAGAAAGCATTTCTGGTTTCAGAAAACAGTTGAAAACATATCTTTTCAGATTAGCTTATCCTCCACAATAGCCTATCTCCCCTATCAGACGCTAATATGGTAATGGACCTTGTTTTGGAACTGGACTATCCCTTTTTGCACATCAGCGCGTTAGAGAATGTTTACATCAATTTGGTGCTTTATAAGTGTTTCTTACTTACTTACTTACTTCCTATCATATCCTACACTGTAACCATCCTGTCTGGAAGAATTCCGGCCTGTTGTAAACATAACCGACCTAACTTAGACACTTTCTGTTAAGACGGAAAGTCTCCCAGTCTTCAACCATAGAGTCGGTAACATCTCGGCAGGACAAGATGGGAACACATACAGAGAAGCTGTGAACAGAAACTGACAAGGCGGTTACAGCAATAGACAAGCCGGGAACTGTGTACAACAAGCTGGCCTCATTTTTCCGACCCACTGTTTGTCTGTTATGAAATCTCTGTCTATATATGGCTAGTCGGTTTGTGCAATGCATCATTTGGAATCTGGCATCTCATGGATTACATCTGGCAGCATTTAAGAATAAGCCTTTCGATTTTTACAAATTAACTAGGATAGTGTTGAGATACAAGTTGGCCTGACTTTTGATTTTAGCATTTTGTTTTTTTTTAACAAAACAGTGCTTTTACACAGAAAAATGTAAGAGTTAGGAAGATAGAAGAGTTAGGAAGATAGAAGTTTCACACAGATAATGTTCCTGAATTTGACCTGGGGGACACAGCGGCAGATATACAGCAGAGAAGGAAGGAGAGGGAGGCAAGAGAAAAGGAGGAAGAGGCACAGAAACAGAGGGAGGAAGCCAGGAGTGAGGAAACTACACACTCAGCAGAGGAGGGAGTGGCAGAAAAGCGTGCAAGGACGGACAAAAGTGACACAGAAATTGATACATCTACAGAGGGTGGATAAGAGGCGGGCACATATCAGTCGCACTCATGACACAAGAAGGGGTACATGACCAACATCTACCTGACGGACTCCAATGAGGAGGCAATTGTGGACTTTGTAAAGGACAACAAGGAGTTGTATGACTAATGAACATTTTAAGGACAAAGCAAGAAAGGAGTGTCTCTGGGAAAGGTTCAGCAACAGTTGCAAGCTGTCTGTCAAGGTATGCGAGACCCGGTTTGAATATCAAAGGGCACGTTACAGCAAGCTCATGCAATCCAATTCTGGACAGGCCCCAAAAGACATGAAAGAAATCCAGAACAGGATACAGGATAAATTTTACTTCCTGAAGTCGCACATCAGACACAAGGAACTCAGCAAATCATCAGGCTTCCAGTCCCTGTCCCGAGGAGCCAGTGCATCCATTGCTTTAGCACATAACATCTTCAACCAACATGGACAGTATGGAGATCAGCATCCGATCAGACACCACAATACAGCCTTAAGTTACAAGCCCCAGTGCAGTTTCTGCGCTTTCTTTGGTCGACCGGCAGGTCATGGACCAGTTCATACAGATAAGAACCATGCCATCATCATTCCTCAGGCAAAAGCAGGAGATAACAAAAACAGCCTTCTGCATCTACCTGGCATTGGAGGTGGAAACCTTAGAAGATAAAGACTTTCAGACTTTCAACCACAGCAACAGACACTTTTACAAAGCTCAAGTGCAACCTCAACATTTGTGCCACAGACATTTCAACAGCTGCAGCAACCAGCACCAGCTGCAAGGGAATATGTCTTAACCATCCCAGAGACTGAGATACCAGCAAGCCAGGTCATCCAACCCACTCAGCAGAGCCAGGTGGCCACCAAAGGACATCTGATAATAATTGTCCTGGAATTCAACCACAATGGCTCGGCATACCTGGGGAACGAATTTACATATGGTGGTTTGGCCAACCAGCCAGTAATATTGCATGGATGTGTAGGTCTCCCCTGTTGCCAGGTGTCTCAGCATTATTGCTAGTTTAAGTCCAACTTCTAAGGGCTTCCTAAAATGGTGACTGACTTCTTGATGCGGTGGTGTACGCATTTTGTGATGAAGTCAAAAAGGCAGGTGGCATCCTGACAAAATTCTGGTATCCTGGAATGTCAGTGTGTATTGAGTAGGCCAGGAGATTCCTGTAGCATCTTTTTTTCTTGTCTTTGAAGTATCCAGGACATAACCCAGGGGTTTGGCGGTTTTCTTCTTCTCATGGGGGCTGGCTGTTGCTGTGGGTGGGGGTACTGGCTGTATGGCAGGTGCTTATCCTGGGTTCAGATGTTTCCTTTTCTGTCTGCAAATCCTGATGAAGATCAAAATATCAAACTCAGTAAAAACAACAGTACCCTTAGCTTCTGTAGAACGTCTCTGTGATGTGTAGCTGGCATCTTTGCAATGACAAATGATGAATTATGACAGCCAGAGGGGTTTTACATAGTTTTAGTTCGATCCCGACTCTTGATCCCAACTCCAGGAATTAATCAGTCCAGTCGGGGTGAGTCAGGAAAATTTTCTAGTCCTGTTGGTTTGTCATTTCGGCTTGTCGGGGTTTGGTATGACTTGTCTGTAAGGGGTTTATGGCCTGTCCTGGTACTTTCCCGTCTTGTTGTGGAGAAAATCATCCCAACCCCAAGTCAGGTCGGGATTTTGATCCAGACAAACTGAGGTGTACTACATCCTGTTGGGGAGATGGAACCAACCCAACATTTTTGCACATTTTTTTCTGATATGCATCTCCGATTGCCCCAACTTTTTCAACCAACCCTATAGTCATAGAGTCGGTTATAGGGTTAGCTCCAGTGGAACACCCCCATTATTTTTATTAAAAGTGCGCCTCTGTATGGTAGTAGTTTCATTGGGAACATAACTTACGGAAGAGTATTAAGGCCAAGTAAAAACAAAATTTCGATGTACACTGTTGTAAGTGTAAAATGCTAAATGACAATTATCTAAATGACATAATCAAGTTAAACACACAACTTAACTGTCACCGTTGATGTGATTCTATGTATAATATAAAGTACCACTGTATGGTGACATCATTATCATTGTGATGTCATAGAAGTTTTATTACAATGCCAATTCTCACGAACACATGGCTGACCTGCCTGACCTGAAATTGAGTTAACTATTTCAAAAAATGACTTAGTATCTCAAAAAATTGACTTAATAACTCACAAAATTGAGATAAATATCTCAAAAAAAAAGACTTAGTATCTCGAAAAATTAAGGTAATTATCTCAAAAATTGACTTATTATATCACTATTTTGACTTAGTCTCTCAAAAAATTGAAATAATTATCTCATTAAATTGACTTAATGTCTAAAATATTGAGATAATTAGCTCAATAAATTGACTTAGTATCTAAATTTTTTGAGATAATATCTCAAAAATTGATTTACTATGTGAAAGAATTGGGATAGTATCTCAAAAATTTGACTTAAAAATTGAGATAAAAGATGACTTAAAAATTGAGATAATAAAATAAATTGACCTAGTATCTCATAAAATTGACATAATATCGCAAAAACTGAGATAATATCTAAAACATTGAGATATATCTTAAAAATTGACTTAACATCTCAAAAAATTGAGATAGTATCACAAAAAATGACTTAAAAATTGAGATATTATCTCAAAAAATTGACTTAGTATCTCAGTAAATTGAGAAAATATCTCAAAAAATTGACTTAGTATCTGAAGAAATTGAGATAATATCTAAAAACATTGAGAGATATCTCAAAAAAAGACTTAATTTTATATATCTGCAAAAAGTGAGATAATATCTAAAAAAATTGACTTAGTATCTCAAAAAATTGAGATAATATCTCCAAAAATTTATATAGTTATCTACAAAAATTTACTTAATATCTCAAACAATTGAGATATTATCTCAAAAATTGACTTAATATCTCCAAAAAATTTAAATTACTGTCTCCCTAAATTGAAAAAAAAAATTAATGGCCCTAATACCCTTCCGTAATAATTTGAGAAGAAAACATAAAAAACAAAGTCTGCATATTAAACCATGGCCTATATTTGAGGATTAGTTTTATCCTGTATGCAAATATATGTCAATAAATCTCTTTATTTTTGTGCCTTCTTACTACTCTCCTTGCATGAGGAAATACATTCAGCAAGATTATCTTGTTACTAAATGTCAGGCTGTGTAGTATTACCGGGTGACTAAGATCAATAAAAATATCAAATGAAATATCCATTGGTAAAACATAGAATAACAGTGTTATTTATAACAGAGTACATATATATATGTATACTTTGTGTGTTGCCTAAATCAGTTCAGATATGGACTGGTTGGAGATTAAAAAAATGTTCAAGAATAAATCTGTATGTGGTGTAACTCTATCAATTCATTTAGTGTTAAATAACTTCATTGATATAACATTTATAACCAATAATAATGACACTCAAGAACCTCCGCTTTACTATTTTGTTATATTTTGGCTTTATACTCGTCTTTTTTCAACAAAATATGGTATTCTTATATACATATTGTGAATGCTCATTTTGTTAGTGATAATAAAATGATGATTTGCAGAAATTATACCAATTATAATTAAATGAGTGTTACGACAGGCAAAGGTCAAACTTGAATTCTTAGATTCCTTTCATCAGCCAAGGGCATGTCAGATCAGACCTGCTTCAGACCCAATGTTGCCACAAGCTAGATTTAAACCTTCAACCAAAGAGGCGGGACATAAGAGTTTATACCATTTGCCATAAATTTTTAAATCATCCTGCCAATGTAATTTGTGGGCAAGGTTTATTTCATAATTTCACTAGGGGTCTTTAATATTTACTGGTCGCTTTGACCTTCATATGACCTTTGTGCATCTGAAGTAAATTTATAGCGGTTTACAGTATATATGTAGCTTTAGTTGTTGACATTGGGTGCCCTTTCACCTTTAAAATGCTATTAGTCATTTATTATCCCCTCCCCCTTTTGGGGCAGGGTTTAGTAATTATTTTACATTTTAGTGCTAATCAACAGTGGTCGGTTTGACTTTTCATCTGACCTATATCTGCCCTTTCAAAGTCAAAACTATGTTGTTTATATTTCATGTGCATTATTATGTTGATATAATTCTTTTAGTAATCACATTTATCTATTGTTGCTGTAATAATAAATCTATAATCCCATAATGCATTTTCTTGTGTTGGGGGTGGACTGAAGGAATGTATAGCATTTGCCATAAATAAATTACACATGAACGTTTGTGGATCCTTACATAATGTGTATACATTAATCTTTAAACTATATAGTTTGGTTGGACACACATTTTTCAGCATTTGCCATTGTATGTCAATATTTCGCATTTTATAAATAAAGTATCTGCATTCCTTTTTAAATACTTTCCCACATTATTAGTGTATAGTTTTATTTTTTTAATTTGTGGAGACATTATAAATTTCATAAAACTGTGATCATAACGGGTTAATATATATATTGATCTTTTGTACAGAAACATAATTTTTCTTCTATTGGTTTTTGCGTGTACTTCACAATTTTGGAATAAACATTAAAAAAAGATTCCAATATTTTTTCTTAATATCATATATTCTATAATTCAGTTTGCAGTACTGTGAAATGTTTCGCACATATTTTGGTATCTAAACAGGACATCTATCATTTGGCTTTTTAATTTTGGGATCAAGTTTGCAGGAGCAAAGTTTTCTATATGGGGCCATTTTGTTGAGGGTCAATTTGGCAAACGACTGATTTGTCCAGTTCCCATTTTCTTCTATCCATTTTTCATTTTGTTGTAGAAACGTCTTTAAAAATTATTCCACTTTTTATCCAAAACTTAATAAGAGTTTATCTGTCTGTTTAAAATATTTGTCTGTGTCATAATTGTGTGTGTTTGCAATTCATAAAATGAATTTAGTAGCTTAGATTATATCGTAACATATAAACATATCCTGATAAACCTGTGACAAGCATTTAATGATTATAAATAATTTGGAACAGTTAAAAATTTAAAGAATCATTTTAGATGGTTGTTACATTTGAGATAAATTTTTATTTGCTAACACCAAGTTTGAGATTCATCCAATTTTCAGAGCATCTATTTTTGAATCTCAGTTAATAATTTTGAATCCACCACTATCATAGTTATAATCCTATAATTGTAGATTTCTTAATATTATAAGATTTATCCCAGAGACAGTTAAAAATCAATTTATTCAGTTTTCAATGTCTTCACTGGCACTGTGCAGAAATTGTATATTAATTTTGAAAGTATTGTTTAACATCTATTATTCTATTTTACCAAATATAAGATTCATCTTTTGTAAAATATGTTCCTGTATGTCGTAATTTTGTGTGTTAGCAAGCTTAAAGCTAGATGTATAAACGAAAAGCTTAAAAACTCCTACGCATTTGCTGATTGATACAGTTAAGGTAGAGTCATTGAAATAATATAGAATATGACATGCATTTTCTTTTAATTTTTATTCCCTAGATAACTTAAATTGTTTTAAATTATTTCATAAGATAATATTTCAACACTAACAAAATATGTCTTCATTTTCAAAAGGCTGTTAACAGTTTTAAAGGTGGAAGTTCTTGTTTTCTACTTAATGATAATTTGGATTCGGTCATAATTTTCAGCATGGGATAAAGATATCCCATACTATTCCTCTATATCACACAAAATAATAATTGTTGGAGAGCTCACGAAAAGAGGTGCAAGGCTGAAAATGAACAGATCTTACCTGATTGTGTTTGGACTGTCAATGTTTACTATTCCACCAGATGTGATTACCTGTATGTTATAAATTTATAATTTTTATTCTGCTTGGGGTTCTCCAGTGAAATAAAATATGAAAATGTGGCCATTATATAGACATTGCATCAAAGAATATGCTGAGGTATAAACGTTCCATTATGCCTGTGCATTTAAATGAAAAATAGAAAAACAGCCTCTTAATGGGACTGTTATATTGTCCAATTTGTGACATTATATATCCAGATAAAATAGCCGAGGACATATGTAGTTGCAAGCAATGCTACATGATTAAAAAGGGTATTTTGCAATGACAATCATACAATGTCCAGTACCCCATCACAGTAACAGGATGACGTACCTGTAGGCTCATCCGTTATTGGTCATGTACGAAAGGGTTTAGCAGGTCTCAAGCGACTGACTGGTAAACAGAGATGGCATTTGATCACTTGTCCCTCCACCCCTGTTGACGGGGGGTTCAAACAATCTAATGACAATCTAATCTACTGCCTGGATTGGTGCAATATCTTCCCTACAATGGGGAATTCGGTGTGCTAAATTAACAAAATGGGTATTCAACGGGGATAGTCAGGAGACAATATTGGTTGGTAATATAGGGTTGTGTGTGTTAATGACATGACAGGGACCACGGTGGCAGAGTGGTAACACTCTCGCCTCCCACCTCTGAGGCCGGGGTTCGATTCCCGGCACAGCCTCAAGTGGGAAAGCTGGTAGTTGCTTACCGTTGGTCGGCAGTTTACAGTACAGAACCCTGACGAACTGTATATACTGGTTTCCTCTGCCCTTTCAACTACCCGTCATGATATGACCTGTACAGTGTTGAAAGCGACATAAAAAAACCCAAATAAATAAATGTTAATGACATGACATGTGGAATTCATTGAAGGCATGTCTTGATACGACCATGGTTGTTGCAAATGCTGTAGAAACCCCAACTTTTAACTTTGGGAGGAGCAGTTCAGTTAACGAGATGAATCTAATGTCTGAGTCACACAGTTTGTGTTTGTCCTTACAAGCTACATACGAGTGCGGAAATTTAACCCATCAGGGTTCGTTTGCTACTTGATTTGACTTGTATTTAGTGGTATAAATTAGATTTCAAAAGTGTCAATAAGTTGGTGTTAGTTAGGTTGGATGCATTCAGTAAACAAGGACATCATTTCCAGAAAGTGTCTGATTTTTTTAATTGCTTGAAAAAGCCTCTCATGAGGTCTCGTGTGCTAAACTATCATTTATTTATTTGGGGTTTTACGTCACTTTCAACACTGTACATATCACGCCAGGTAGTTGGAAGGTCAGACGAAACCAATAAGTACAGTTGGTCAAGGTTCTGTACTGTAAACTGCCGACCAACGGCAAGCAACTACCAGCTTTCCCACTTGAGGTAGATCCGTTAACCGAAGCCTGGCCTCAGAGGTGGGAGGCGAGAGTGCTACCACTCTGCCACCGTGGCCCCCTCTAAACTATCATATGCACATGATGTAGGATGAAGGAACTTTTTTAAAAAACAGGCGCTATCAAGGTAACAGGTTTATTTTCAGAGTCATAAAGACAGGGTGATGGAATAAAATTCAAACATGAGTTATTACCAACACAACAGAATGTGTGTACAGGCCCTAAGAAAATACCCTTTCCTCAAAATGGTCTCACAGATTCAGTGTTCTGACCTCTACTATGCACTTTGTGCGTACTTTCAAGTGGCCCCATGACATGTTTGCATTAGAGGTAAAATAAATATGCAAAATTGTGGACCTGTGTTGACATATTAAAATATAAACTAAATATTGTGGACGTGTCCCAGTATGACTCTGGCTGTTGAACAGGGCATCACACATCAACTGTGAATTTAAAGAAAAAATACATAAATATTGTATGGATATTTTAAAACAACACATTTTATCATGATGGTGGTGAAAAAATGCAAAGTGTGATATGGTGTGTGTGCACTGAATCCTACTGAAATCCCTCTAAACTAAATTCTAATGGATTCACAGAGATGCTGCTCAATATCTAATCTAGTGTGGACTTTTATAGTGCTTACTCTCCATTACTTGACGGACTCTAAGGGGCAACTGAACATTAACAATATAATTAACGTTAATCCAATGACATACTCAGGTCATACCAAGAAGACACAGGGGTGGTAGGGAATCAGGGGGCATTCCGTTAATTTGGTATCCTATATATAAATAGAAAAAGGTCATAAGTGAAAAGCATGCATTTCCGTTTTCTTATTTGACATTTTCCACCTTATCAAAGGGACTTACATCAATTGTTAGATGATTAAACATGCAAATAAGAATTAAGAAATGGAATAATTTTCAAGAAAAAAGTCACAAATTCCCATTATAGTATGCTACATAATATCACAAATATTATTTAATTTCAGCTCATTTTTATTCAATTAGATTTAGGCAACTATATTAGGAAAATGAAAACTACACATTATTTCCTTTTGAGTTTTGAATAAATGAAAATAGAATTCATAGGCAACTCAATCAATAAGTCACCCAGGAATTTGATGGCATGATTGAGGTGTCAATCAAATCAGGGAAGCGACACATGAAGGGGGGAGTTATTGGCGGGAGAGGGGGGGCTTCCACGTGCTAGTCAGTATTGGCACTTCAAAGGCCTGTGACCTCATACTTTTTGATGATGTCACAATGCAGTGTACTTTGAATTATGCTTTGACATTTGTGTAATAGTACCCATGTTTTCAACATGATTATGTCTCAGAAAAACAGTTATATTCGAGTGAATATTAAATAAAATTTTAGTCATGACAGTTCATGTTTAATTATGTGCATATTTATCTTATACAGCTATTACAGTAAATTTTCCTTTGTTTTGGCATTTAGAGCTGCTTCACTGCCACTTCTTGGTTTTGTGGCCACTGTTTTACATTTTTCCTATGGGCCTCGGCTCTTTATCTTGACCTCTGTGACCTTTGTGAGGTCAGTGTCAGACCTTCCCCTTTTGGGGGTACTGGATGGACCAGTAGTGAGAAGGGGTTATTATCATCCCTTGTTCATTGACATAATAATATTCTCACCTCTGGGCTTGTAGTTTGGGTCTCTTGGATTTGAACCCAGAACCAAAGAGGTTGATGGTATAGAAAATGCAAGAAAGTTGGGCTATTAGTGTGGGAAACAAACCAAACAATTATGTATTGGCCCTATCATATAGTTTTTGAATTACATGTTATTTTGACCATATAAAAATTATAAATACCAAGTCACAATACCAATTCTTTGTTGGTACAGCCTAGCATATATGAAGTCACGGGCCTTTGAAGTGGCAGGGGAGGGAATGTGGCTTAATTATTGGTGTACTTTTTGGCACCCAGATGCCCCGCCCACAGAGACAAAGAAAGTCACCAATCAAAGGGAGTCTTTAAGTGGTAAAAATTTCAAGGTTTTCAGTCATGCATTTTAAACTTAAAGTACAGAAAGTGGGTACTTTGCATTTATGTTTGTATTTTAAAAATTAAATCAGTAAAAGCAATATTGAAATGTTTTTCATTATTATATTCGAAAAAACAAACAAATGAGAAAAATATACAAAGGCTTTTAAGAAAACAGAAAATGGAGCTTTACACTTATTTCATTGGTACAAAAACTTAACCTGAAAACCACAGAAAACCAGTTTCCAGAAGATAACCATAAAGATCAATAATGAGAAACACCTGTTATTTCCTTTTTCCTTTTGAAAATTTGCAAAACTCAAAAAGGAAAACGGTTATTTTCCGTTTTTCGTTTTCCGTTTTATAAATGGGAAAACGAATTAACGGAATGCCCCCTGATTTATAGGGGAGGCTATGGTTGGTAAGCTTTTGTGAATGGCCAAGTTTTGAGCTTTTGTTCCTGAAGGAGGCAATTGATGTTGCACTGTGTACACTATCATTCCATATCAAAGGAGTATCAAAAGAAAAAAAAACTATAACCATGTTTGACTGACTCACAAGCTGAAGAGTTGAATCCAGGAACTGTAAGGTATTGACGACCAGGGTGACTACACCTGGTACTGTAGGAGCAGTTGCTGAGAGATAATGGGTAAAATAAACAGCCTTGGTGTGGTCAGATTTTTCTTTTTCTACAACTCTATGAATTTGGAAGTGTGTCAGACACATTCTAACTCATGATTCTTCTATACTTGTGGCCAAGTTGGTTGGATTACTGTAACTTACTTTTCAAAGTGACTCGAAGTTCAATCTAAGTAAATTACAATGCATCCAAAATAGTGAAGCTAGAATTGCATCATTTACCAGTGGATACACCTATATAACTCCAGGGCCAGTATTCACGAAAGGTCTTAGCCAGGGCTTAGGCTTAAAGTTGAGACTTTTGTCTCAAGTTTCTGCCCAAAAACTGCTAGACGTTTGTCTTAGGCTTAGTGGTATTCACAAAGAATTTAAGACTGGTCTCAGGCTTAGCCAAGGGATCAACTTTAAGACTGATTGGTAGTGGGCTTAAATTTTGTAAAGAGGACTTAAATATGGCCATCATAAACTTTTCTCCACTTCAAAATCTGAAATGGTTGTAAATAAAGTATAATTACCCAGAACACTTCACTAAAGTAGTCTTTGGGAAGTTTATATGTGGCAACAAGGTTTTCCATTTCAAAACAGCCCTTATGCTTAGATAAAACACATCAAATGAAGGATATATGGCACCAATATTATATTTTGAATAGATATAAAAAAGGTCACATGACACAGCAAATCACTGTGGTTATTTGATAAGTTTGGACATAGCTAAGTCACCCTTCATGAAATCCATTTTAAGTCCCAGACCTAGCTAAAACCAAATTCTTCGACTTAAGTTTCTGACTTAGCCAATAAAGAGACTTAGTTTAAGTTCCTTATTGAAATCGGCCCCTGTTCTAAAGAAAATTGCATTGACTTCCTGTTTAACATTACTCAGTTTTTCAAACAGCCACACTTGTTAATAACTTTTTTCATACTGATTTTCCCAAGTATTTGCTCCATAGTTCTATCTCTTTTTTCTACAGCAGTTCTTATAGTACCAGGGTACCTGATATATAGTACATGGTAGCACGGTGGTAACACACTCGCCTCCCACCTCTGAGGTCCACGATTCAAACCCCAGACCTTATTAGGAAAAGTTGGTACTTGTTTATCGATAGTTGGCAGTTTCAGTACAGAACTTTGACCAACTGTATGTACTGGTTTCCTCTCCTCACAAAAATACCCAACGTTATATATGACCTGTAATGTTGAAAGCGATGTAAAAGCCCAAATAAAAAAAAAATAGTACCAGGCGCAGTCAGAGTGGTGATAATTTCTTTGTTAATACAAAGTTTTACACTGTAGAATGGTTGTAGCTTTGTTTTTGATGCCCGCCCTGTTTAACCGCCCACCACTCGGTTAAACTGAAGTACTGTACATATTAAGTATGTGCCAGCACTACTGTATAAATCTGCTATAAAAGCCAGAAACAAGGCCAAGGGTGTTCATAGTCACGTGAGATATTGCCAGAAATATATATGTCAGAAATATATATTTATCCGTGTGATTGTGCAAGATGAAATATTATTAAGGGAAAATCTTAATATTATAAGTGGTTATTTTGTCATGTACTCTGAATCAGAAATTGTCTTATTTATTTTTTTTACTTAATTTAAAGTGCAAACTTCAAGACAAAATTGAAAATAAAACTGTAAGCACTAATACTGTAGTTCTGGTCACGTAATGGGATCTAAATGTTTTGGTGACTGTCCTTGACATATACAACTAAAGATATATATCTATAGTTAAAAAGAAATGAAACAATTACTTTTGACAACAAAATACAATTGTACGCGGACAGTTTCATAACATCATAGCAAAGAAGTTTTAAAATTGTCATAAAATGAAGGTGGCATGCTTCACTGGAGTGTTGTTGGGGGGCTCGGTAGTGTAGCGGTTAGAGTTCTCGCCTCCAACCTCTGAGGCCGCCCATTTGAATCTCGGGCCAGGCACTTGTTGGAAAGTTGGTAGTTACTTGCCAATGCCTGGTGGTTACAGTGCAGTATGCACTGGTTTCCTCCACCTGTAAATTACCTGTCGCAATATGACCCTGGTTGTTGAACGCGACATAAAACAACAAGTAAACAAAATCACTGGAGTGTTGGAACTTCACTTTTTTCCCCAGAAAATACAAATAGTCTGTGGAATCCCCGTGACAGAAATCGAAATATGCCAATTAAAAAGGTAAAATAAATGATAGAAACTTCACCTGGTCTCTGTAATGCATGTGTCTGCCTTCTGACTTTGAAAACTATGTCGACCAATACTTGTCATGTGCATCATACAGATTTCATTTATTCTGGTTAGTGTTTAGGTGCAAGCTCTAGTGAGGCTCGTGCTTCTAGGAATCACTTATTTTTGTTTTGATTTTATCTTTGGACTTTCATGAATTGTGGCCCAGTGTGATGAGTATCTGTCTGTTTAGTGCAAGTTAAGCAGCAATGGGCTACATTAATACTGAGGCGGTGACCACTTTGGTGCACTACTCATGTCTCTGTTGGCTTTGCAGCTCGCGCTAGTTAACCGAAACCCATTTCGGCCTTGTTCCATCTGTTGACCACCCCTTTGTACTTGTATATAGGGGCCACGGTGGCAGAGTGGTAACACTCTCGCCTCCCACCTCTGCGGCCGGGGATCGATCCCCGTCATGGCCGTAAGTGGGAAAGCTGGTAGTTGCTTGCCGTTGGTCGGCAGTTTACAGTACACAACCCTAGCGAACTCTATGTACTGGTTTCCTCTGCCCTTCCAACTACCCGTCGTGATATGACCTGTACAGTGTTGAAAGCGACGTTAAACCCCAAATAAACAAATAAACTTTGTACTTGTATACTATTTTGTTTACCTGGCGACTTTATGTTTCTAAATAGTTACACTATTTACCTCATTTTCTTCTCCTAATTACCACATTTTCAGATTGTCAAGGGGGATTCTACAGTCACACCGATAATTTTACTTTTTTTCTTGAGAAATTCAATGCATTTGTCAAATAAGGCATATCCTGTATAGGTACATAAAATTGCTCCTTAAAATGAAACCTTCCTTCCTTTACAGAAGGCTGACGTTTTAGGGGTAGATCGTTTACAGAAGGCCAATTCGGCAAAGAGTCCATTTATCCAGCTCCCCTGCTATATCATATACAAATTTATTTGAAATACAAGTCGACACTTTTTCTGTCTACTTTTGAAATGTGAGATAGAAAAGTTTATTGATGGTATCAGAGTAGCATATAAAATTTGAACTAGTTGCATAGTTTATGCACTAGTTGGGTACTGTGACTTCATATATCACGAAGACATCTCATATTTCAACCTGACAGGGGTCGTGACCAAGGAGATTAACAAGATATGTTTTGAGTTGCATTTTGAAACAAAAACAGGTAGTATCAGTTTGAATTATCCATCGAGTCATTCCATAGTTTTGGAATACCATACGTTAAACTGTTGTCAATATGAACTTTTGATTTGTCAACTGAGAAACTAAACTAAGAAATGTTAAGGAACATAGGGTCACCAACTATTCATTCAGAGGAATATTACAACACAATTTTTTTTAAATGTCGATGGGGTTTATGGTTCACATATAAAGTCCAGCTCTTCTTCGGCCATAATATAAAATAAAATAAACACGAAAGTGTTGTACATTCATTGCTTATCAAAACTCAATCTAAAATCTGTAATCGATAATTAAATAACAATATTTAAATTCATGTCAAGATGTAGCTGTGACCTGAAATGTGGAAATAACTGAATATCTCAAATGGAAAATCTGAACCGAGAAATACACGAAAAGTGAATTTGAAAAAAGATACATTGTTTGAATTCGCGACAATAACTTCAGCACCAAAGGATATATTAAAATAAAAGATGTCCAGGGTATTTATTTGTATTTTTAAGGACACTCCATGGACTGACAAAAGATCCAAGTTGTCCAATGTCCTCAAGCAGGAACTAAAACAAGCCAAGCAAAGCAGAACTTTATTACTTCTATAATTTAATTGGACAAGGGTGAAAATCTTAAAACTGTGGGACATAAGTACATATTTTTTATTAGAGCACAAACTTTAAATATATAAACATGAATATTTGGAAGCTATAATTTTCAGGAGTGTACATATTATCAGCGTGCAAGAGAGTTTGTGACTTACAATATAAAATAATATTTTGCTTTGTGGCTACAAATAAGTTACCTTAAATAATGAGATGTAAGCTAAAATTTACTCAGGAATATTTAGTGTATGTAATGTAGTTGCACTGATGAGAACATCTTTTGAATGCAAACTGACAAAAAGCTTTTGATTTCAGTTGATATAATTTGCACTTTAAAATATATCAGTTAAGGTAATTTATATTCTGGACATAAAATTACATTCACTGCCTAACACTTATCATGTTAGTTAAACTGTATACATAGAAATATTATAACAATAAGAAGCTGCTTATAATTTCTCAATTCTTCCTTCCTTGAAGTTTTTTTTATTTGGTCCAATTCAAAAATTCAGTAGCAATGAAGCCACTGAATGTGTGGTAAAAACAAAACAAAAATTTACATCAAGTAGATGTGAGCAGAGAAAATGTAAATATTGGAATTATAATTTATATAAATATTTCTTGAAAAGTTATTGTGCATATCTTGTATGGCATTCTGTTTAATTGCTTTGTGCCAATGTCTTTGTGTCTATGTTTTGTTTAGTCCAATTCAACAATTCAATAGTAATGAAGCCAGTGAATGTGCTGTAAAAACAATAGAGAATTTTACACCAAGTAGAGATGTGTAGAGAAAACGTAATTATTGGAATAATAATTTATGTAAATATTTCTTGAAAATATATTGTTCACATCTTATATGGCATTCTGTGTCATTGCTGTACTTAATGTAATTTGCTTAGTTCCTCTTGGTAAAAGGTAAGAAGAGTGTCACCCTGTGAGGTGTTACAATTTGTAAAACAAGTGAAGCAATTACTATTTTATCCCAACACCCTATCACCATCTAACTAATCACAATTTACTAAAAAACGCTTTTTACCAATTCTGGAAAGTTGATCACAAAAAGTGTACATAGAAAAGCGTAGTCACAATAGTCATAGTCATTTAAGAAAAAAACCCAAATGGTTAAATATTAATATAACAAATTTTAGAAACTAAAGCAAGTGATGCCTACCCATTTTCCCATATTGCTAGCCAGAGTTTTGCCTTAAGACATTTTAAACTACAACAGTGTATTATATTTTGCTAAATGTGGGCAGATTATTACAAATAGAGCCCATAGAAATGTAACCACGTACATGTAAGATAAACACTCAAGAAGCAATGGTTAATTTTTTTCTAAAATAACATTATAATCATTTAGGTAATTGGTTAAAATGCAATTAGTCTCTAAAAATATGTTATACTCACTGATGGATAAAAAACAAAATAAATAAGAGAGAAAAGTACACCAAAGGCACCTGACAAGCAATCAGATTAGGACTGGCTTTGACAAAACACTTTATATTGAGTATCACTTGGAAAATGTAAAATAGAATTGAAAATATTTTAATCTAATGGTGGGTATCAATTACATTAAACTTATTGATTATGTTGATGCAACTGATACATATATATCTTTTCAAAATAAAATATGAAAGCCAAAGGTAACCTGAAAACCTGCATCAACTATGTATTTAGTCCTTCATGCATCTTCCTTTGCAGTTAATTTGCAATATAGAATCCATGATTTACATTTGTTAATTATCCTCATATTTTGCATCAATAATTTTTTTTACGATTTTTGGTGTGATTATAACAATTACAGAACACACCAGGAAAATAACAATATGTAAGTTGATTTCTTGGTTTTGCTTAAAAAATTATAATAATAATCCACAAATCCTCATTCACAAGTCCATTTATTTCATTGTTTTATTAAGAAATGCTTTATCCAGAGTGTGGATCACCGGTAGCTGTTCCACAAGTGATTCATTTTAAGTAAGTATCCTGCATCTAAGTCCTCTTCTTTCTATGTCATCTCCAAATCAGTGGCTTTCCCTCCTGGAGTTGGCTTGCTCACACCAGTACTGAGGGGATAGAAGATATACACAGTGTATATTCCAAATTAACATCGAAAACACAATTTCTTTAAAGTAATCGTGTCTTCCTTATTTGTTACTTAATAATTATAATAGCTGAAAACAATTTTCAGAAATAGAATTATTTTCTTTCTCGGTGATTGAGTTTATTGTGACTGGCTACACAATACAAATATATGCTTTGTTGTTGAGGTTTAAACAACAGTAGTAAAGACAATAGAGACACTACAGAAATTGATTGGTTACAACTAAGGCTGTGATATTTTTATTATACATTAACAAGTACTATTCTATAATTTTATTTACATTTGTAGCATATTTACTAAGATAGATGATATTTCATATTTAGCTATTGACCAGATATTTACATATTGTCATACATATGTCAATGGCTAGCAAACTTCAGATATGATATTGATAATATTTCTTTAGCATAGCTATGCAAGAGTTTGAGGTGACCCTAAGGAGGGTTGAAATAACTATGTGTTGGAACCAAAGTAATTGTGATTAATTTAGGGTGACCTTAGCTCCAGGCTTAGAGAGAGTTAATGTCAAGTTAAATGGATATGTTAAGGTTAGAATTTTGAATCCTGAAAGTTTAGGGTTACCTCAAACTTGATCTTTTCAGATAACCTGTGAGTTTAAGTTGAGGTATACATTTTAGATTGTTGTATGAGATTTTTAGATCACACGTCAACAACTTATGTAGAGAATTTAAAAACCAGTTTGGCCTCACTTTTCAGTGAAAGTCAAACAAGGCAGTCGCCATTTTACAGAATTTAAAATACCAAAAAATTATTTTTAAGTTCCCCAGTCCCACCCTAGGACCTATTAATAATAATGTATTAGTATATTTTCAGGCATTCATGTCAAAAGAATTGCTGCATGGTTGTGGCTTCTATTGTCTCAAATATTGGGTTCGAAACCGAGGGTATCAAGCATCTGTAACAGTAGGATGCTCAGTGAGATGTGTAATGTACGAAAATATTACAAGTAGTGTGTGTGATCAATGTGTAATCAAAAGATCAATGTGATCAGTGACGATGTATACCAAAGTGACCAAACCTTCAGAAGGCATTTGAACTGAGATTGTGCACCATTCATCTCTCAATCTTCACTTCCCCCAGCGACAGGACACAGTACTGAGGGAATGATGGAGGCTTACTGGGGCCTTGCCTCCCGCTCTTCCGGGTGTTTCTGCCACATGGACATAATAGTTATCTTGGCAATCTATAAAGTATTGGTTATTTCATTATGGTGTGAGAATTGGTGCCTTTCTTCAGCTTGACAGTGGGTAATGCGACTTTTAGTTAATCCCCAGATGAGCTTGTGTCAGCTGCCTATAAGAAGAAGTGTTCCCATTTATGACAGTCATTGTAGTTTACTTCACTTTGTTGCTTCAGTGATTATATGCGTTTATTCCAAGCTATACGATACCTGGACTCACAAGTCAACATTTACAGCCAAGGCGACGGAGGAGGACACACCTTCCCATCATCGAGTCATACCAGACAAGGACAGAACTTTCATTTGTAAATGCTTTTAAAGTACTGACCAAAGGACTTTAGAATTATGTTGTTTAAAAGTGGCCATTGTGCCCGTGTTCAGCCAGTTTTGTTTAATATATGCCTCTGCGTACAGATAGGGGCTGATATTTATGAATTGCTAACTATAAAAACCCCACAGTTTGGGCTCAAACAAATATTATTGATGTACACTGTTTATATATATTTTAACATTTTATGTGTTACACATTTAGAATTGACTACGATGATACTTATAATTTAAAAAATAGCATACTTAATTTTTCATACATGTTATGTGCATATTTTAATGGCGTTTATGTTTGGTATTTTAACTGGCCAAGGTTTGGTCTAGCAGTCAACTTTTGTTACTTATGTGTTTTACTGTCTTTGTTTTACTATCTTTTTACTTCATACACACTGCTGTCTAACTTAAGATACTTTTATAGCTTTTAATCTTAATATCTTCCTGTTTCACATCTCTCACCTCTGCCTCATGGGGGGCTCTCAACTCAAACCTCTACTCCTCTCATTTCCTGTATTTTGAAATCAAAATTTAAATTTTCAACTAAATTCTCTACATAAAGTTGTTGACGTGTGATCTAAAAATCTCATACAACAGTCTAAAATGTATACCTCAACTTAAACTCACAGGTTATCTGAAAAGATCAAGTTTGAGGTAACCCTAAACTTTCAGGATTCAAAATTCTAACCTTAACATATCCATTTAACTTGACCTTAACTCTCTCTAAGCCTGGAGCTAAGGTCACCCTAAATTAATCACAATTACTTTGGTTCCAACACATAGTTGTTTCAACCCTCCTTAGGGTTACCTCAAACTCTTGCATAGCTATGCTAAAGAAATATTATCAATATCATATCTGTAGTTTGCTAGCCATTGACATATGTATGACAATATGTAAATATCTGGTCAATGGCTAAATATGAAATATCATCTATCTTAGTAAATATGCTACAAATGTAAATAAAATTATAGAATAGTACTTGTTAATGTATAATAAAAATATTATTCCCCATACTGGGGTTTTATTCACGACTTGACCTAACTGGAGGCAATGTGGGTTATCCGGTTACCCGAAAAAGGGTCCAATTCCCTTAAGAAACCGAGTAAAAACTGGCGAAGCTTTTAACTGGAAAAAAAAAAAAGTGAAACATAACGTAAATCAATGAAATACTTGAACAAACCTTACTATTCTGTCAGATTTCTTTAGGTGATATTAGTTTTTCACTTAATTTTCCTTATTTTTACAGATATTTAGCATGACTTTTTGTAACGTTTTGTTTACATCATCCACCATATTTGTTTCTCTGCTACTTCCACTGGATGATAACTAAAACATGGTTACCCGAATTCGGATCGGTTCTTTCAAGGTAAATACCCGGTGTTGTTTTTCTAACAAAATCACAGCCTTAGTTGCAACAATGAAAAAGAAACTCTTACCAGAATTGCTAGACCTGGATCCACTTTATCATACCCACATTTTGATCCACTTTGCAATTCCCTATCTTTAATGTACTTGAGAATTCGCAGATCCAGAACATTTCCAGATCTTGATCCACCCTATTATTCCCAAATTTGGAAAAGTTAAAATTCTGCATACCAGGATTTAAAAGAGCAGAAAAGGAGGTGAGATCCAAAACTATTTATATTTTTTTACATTTCTTGTATCAATAAATGCTCAATTTTCATCAGAAAAACCAAGTCTTTTGCAGTTTGTTAAAATACAGAATAAGATATAGAATTTTACGTCAGGGATAGATATCTAAATATTGGTTTTAATTACTGATGCAGAATGCACATTTAACTAATGAGATCTAAGTTTGACCGAGACCCATCTGATTTTTTTTCAGGACGTTCCAACCTGTAGTATTTGCACCATCCTGCTGACAAACAAACCAAACAAACACTCATGGTAATATTGACTTGTGTTAAATTGTTTTACTCTCACCCAAGGTTTTATGGAACAGAGATCCCCAAATGGTAAGGATGACAAAATCAACATCAACCTACGTCACTCCAAATTTGGGATGATTCAGTAGCATATTTTTCCAAAACTGTTCCAATTAGGAGATTTTTAAAAATGTGATTTAGAACATCACCAATCGAATAAGCCTGCTAACGGGAAGTGAAGCTCATGAAAACAAATAATTTTGTTCAAAGAAATCACCACAGAAATCTTACAATCTACAATTTGCAATATTACAAGTTCAAATGTTGACAATTGGAATGCTGATTGTAAAAGTGTCGTCACAATGTTTCAATAAAATACTGGGATTCTGAGTCACTGGAGGGGGCACGGTAGCAGAGTGGTAACACTCTCACCTCCCACCTCTGATGGCATTGTTCGATTCAAGTGGGAAAGCTGGTAGTTGCTTGCCGTTGGTTGGCAGTTTACAGTACAGAACCCTGACCAACTGTATGTACTGGTTTCCTCTGCACTTCCAACTACCAGTTGTGATATGACCTGTACAGTGTTGAAAGCGACGTAAAACCCCAAATAAATAAATAAATTTTGAGCCACTGACCCAACCCTACTTGAAACCATATAGAACATCTATACCCAAAGAATTCTGAATTCCAAAACATATTTGACATACTTCCTTCTCTTTATTATGACACAGGTTATCAAAACTAGGACAACACCAAGGAAAGTGGGAATAGCCACAGCCAGAACAAGGATGAGTGTTTTGTCTTCTTTGCAGTCTGAAAACATATAAAACATGGAAAGATATTCCAAACAGAACCTGTATAAGGATATTCTTTATTGCTAGTTTAGCATGCATCAACTCATGATTGCTCAAATTAACTGTTCGTTCACACCACCTATTTCCTTATAAGCATCCTTATCATCTGGGGATCATAAGAACTCATGAACTCCAGATAATCTTTTGATCACCAGATGATGTCATGCTCACTCCCTGTTATGTTCTATGCACTTTTTATAATGTCGTGATTATTATTATTATTATTGTTTCTTTTGTAAAATGCTATTTATATTCTGTGTCAAATGTAGGTTTTGTGTATTTTTATGTATCTAAATCATTTTGTTATTTCTTGCAAAAGAAAAGAAACTTAATTTATGATACTTGCTAACAAAACTGTTCCACTTTCATGACTAATTAGATGAACTTAGAGATTTAAAGTCAAGGTCCTGCTGTTGCAACTGACTTTGTAAAAGAGTAGGAAAACTAACAAACTACATGTTTTGGCCAAAAAAATAATGAAAAGATCTTTATTTCTTAAAGATCGCTTGTAATAACATAAAGCCTTAACCCCACTGGTGCAGTAATGGGGGGATTGTTACAACTAATTTTTTTCAGACAAAAGTACTTTGCTAAAATAAAAATTTTAAGAAGGCTGCACAAGACAGGTTATATTGGCCAAGAAGTGAATAATAAAACCCAGAAGTACATTTTAAGCATGCCAAAGATCAGTTATAATTGCTATAAGACTGAAAAAATTAGTCCTGCGTACTTGGGGGAGAAATGTTCACTGAAGGTTTTAAAGCATGTTTAATATTTATTAACAACCATTTATAATAGCAAAAATTATGCTTCTGACGCTAATGAGTAAACAGATAAATCAGAAAACCCATAAAATAATGTTTGGGACTATGTTATTGGAGTGAGAGAGAAGCACATTCACTTCGGTATGTTTTTTTCAATGAAAACAAATAGTGCGAGAACTTCTCAATGTTAATGAAGAACTAATGAGATTTACTTATTACCAACATGTAAATTTTTAATTATGTTATTATCATATATCTGCAAGTACCATATATATAATATCTATGTTTAAAATAGTTTGGTAGAGATATTAAAAAGTGGTTTATAGTTGTACAAGAAAAGTAGGGTTCTTCTAAAACAATATATCTTGCGAAGTAATGGGCTGAAACTAGAACAAACCTTCAATTACAGACCATCCTTCAGGGTCTTGATCATGATCACATACATGGCAGGAGTCATCAGGATTGGCTACTCCAGTGGAATAGCATACGCCATCAATTGAACATAAATTGTCCTGTAAGCAAGCACAGCAAACAAATTTTATACAGTTGAAAATCTTCTAATAGAACTCATTCTCTTTCACGTCGAAGTAAATATTGGCTTCGAAAGAGCCTTTCCCACTGTAATTTAATTTGTCACCTTGGGCTGGATTCACACAGATTCTTAAGTAAGAATTACTTAAGTGCAACATTTGTGGTTATATGTAACCACAAATATTGTACTTAAGTAAAAATTCTTACTTAAGAATCTTTGGGAATCACGGCCCTGGTATTATTTGCTAAGTGTGGTGGTGTAATGTTATTTTTTACCAACCATGATGTTCAAAAAAGGCCAGATTTTGCAGTAAAAACTGACAGCGCATTGTTTTACAATAACTGTATTGGTATTAGTAAGAACAGTTTATGTTTAACAGATGCATCAAAATAACATGAAACAGCCATACTGCTTTGCTATCAATCATGGCAGGGAACCAGTTACCACCAGGTAACTACCAAATAGACAAACTTGGTCAATGATACCTTCTTAATTTAATAAACAATGTATAACTACTTCCAAACTGACTGAAAGCAAAATGTACACCTATAAATGCTTTTAATGACTTTTCTGGTCTCTCGAGATAGAATGTCAACAACACTAGCAGATTCAGGGGGGGGGGGGGCGGGTTCAGGGGGTTTGAGCCCCTCCCCCTTGAAAAATCATGTAAAGGGGTTCAACCCAAAGTACAAAATTATTTCTTGCGAGTGGTGCTAAATTTACAGGAAATGCACTATATTTTTACCAAAAATTAACTATTTTCCCGGGGGGTATGCCCCCCACGCCCCTAGTTATGGTATGTTTGATGTGAACCCCACCTTACTCTGGTGTGAACCCCCACCTTACTTAAAGGCTGGATCTGCCCCTGTAAACATGTTAATCGCCAACTAAAATCATTATGTTTTTTTTTGAAAAATGAAAGTAAATATGCTAAAAACTGATTACATGAGTAATGTTTTTATAAAATATCCACCGTAGAAAAAAACCTTTAAGTTTATCAAGCCTTACCACAATGAATAAAACGATTTATAAGGATTCAAATAAAAAGTATTTAACTTACATACAGATGATATGCAATACCTCAAGAGACAGTTCATTGTGTATTTTTTTTTCAATTTTGCAGATAAAACCTTTAAATACACTGAAGATGGAATTTAATAGATTTCAACCCAGAACAAGATAATGCCCCTCAAAAAAGATTAAATTATAAATTTTATAGCATTCAAGTTTAACTTAAATTTAGCATCAATAGAAATGGAAAACTAATACTAAAGTTAACAATACACTTACCAGTACTTTACAGCCACTCTGGTCACATTCCAGACAAGATCCATCATACAAAACTATCTCTTGATGTTGACCATAGTTTTCTCCATTTCGACTCACACTGACTTTGTACACAATCCGACTGGCCTCTTCCTCATCAGGAAGATCACAACGTACCTGTCCAGAACCCTCAAACTGAGCACTGTAAATCATCACCGTTCCTCCATCTCTGGCCTGCTGAAAAACAAGCAAAAAAGGTAATACGTAATTATAATTATGACCAAGTGTTGTTTAAGTGGAGGGGTTGTTGCCATCAGAGTTGTTGTTTGGTATTAATAAGTTTTTGAGTTCAAACTGCTGACTTAAGGGGTAATAAAAGGATTTTAAGAATATTCACTATTTTTTACATTCAATACACATGTGCCACTTCACTGTATTTTCATTCATATATATTGCTATTTATTTATGAAAAATTTGCGTATTATTAAGGTCTTATTGTACTAAACTTTATTTTTTCATCTTTAATTAGAAAAAAAACTGTGTTGATCATTACTGGTAAGAGAAATGTTAATAAATAGAAAAAATGTGTTGATCATTACTGGTAAGAGAAATATAAAACATTGAAAATATGTGTTGATCATTACTGGTAAAGAGAAATATTAAAAATAACTAACACCATTGTAATTGTGTTATTCTGACTGGATTATTGGCATTGCCAGGGTGTATGTACTCCACGTATCAATTAAGTGTAGTTTTAATTTATATTCTAATTCTAAATTGACTTTTACAGTGATTAATCTCCGTTAAAAGGACAAAATCTTACACATAAGTAATGCCAAAGTAAGCATAAAAATACAATATTAATAACCTCTATTCTGCAGCTCAGGGTGTCTGTGTAGAACAGATTTTCAACTATCACCAACACATTGGTACACTCTATCTTGGAAGTATCACAAAGTCCATTGTTGGCAAGAGCCAGGACATTAGGCAGAGATGTTGAATCAACAGAACAGTCTTCAGCAATGTAACCTACATCAACATACACAATCATGCTATGCCAGAATAATTTTAGTTTGTTCCTTGCAGATTCATTTTTGGCCTAAAACATTGTCTTATGACTTTTGGTTCTTTGAAGCTTTTAATCCCCTGAAAGTAAGAATTATTATCAGTGATGTTTACTTATTACTTAAATAATAAATTGGAACTGTAAGCATTATTTTCATTGAGGCATTTTAATTACCAAAAGAGTGTGCCTTCTGAAGGTTTCTTAGATTTTAGTTTATTGTGATTTCTGGCAAAATTAAATCACATGAAGTTATAACTTGTATAAAATCCTAAGTTGTATATGCTGTATACATCTTTGTACAGTGAGAGTACCTTCTTCACAAGTGCACACTGAGTTGCCACATTGCCCATGTCCTGAACACTGGTTTGGACAGACTTCATACAAGATCATATCTAGCATCTCAGTTGCCAGACGTCTTATTTCTGTAGCGTTGTCTGACGAATTAAAAGATGATTGGAAGATGTTTAACTTACATCCTTCCTGTATTTCATCTAGTTTATCTTCAGCCCAATTTGCAAAACTAGAGGAAACCTGTGATGATGACAGAAATTATATGACCATTTTTGTCAAAGTATTCTTATAATCCAAATTACTAATAAACATAATTCAAAATAAATATTTATTCTTAAGTGCTGAACAAAAAATAAGATAAGTTTCATCAAGACATATTAAATTATTGATACATTTGATTTTAAAGAAGACAATGACAAGCTACACAGAAGTACATTTTGAAAACATTTACAGGTGTAGGTATACTTTAATAGTAATTAGTAACAAACTTTATTTATATAAAAAGTTAAAAGAACACACAAAAATGCCTTCAAATGAACACATTACTATATGTATTGACATCTTTCTTGAAGTCACTGGAAATATATTTAGAAATTTGATCTGAACTAATTATATGTATATAACTACCTTCACATCAGATATACACTTGGCTATAATTTCTTCAACATTATCAGTATAGTTAGCACAGGCCAAATATACAGGAGATTCTAAGATCCCTGTGTTACAATATTCTCTGGCCTCTTCCTCTGTAATCCCTGTCATAGTTGGCCAGTCAATCCCTGGGTTGTTTTTCGAGTCAAGGGCTTGATCGAAGTTGGAAGGATCATAGTTGTAATTGACAAAGATATTGCCAGAACCATGCTTAGTTTCTCTTCTTTTACGTTGTTCCTCTTGGATTATGTTATTTATTATCAGTCCAGTTGGTACAGTCACAGTACCTCTCAGAAAAGTTTTGTATGTTTCTAAGTCTATAGTTTTACCACAAGGGATTATTTCATCTAAAGAATCCAGGTGACATTCACAGTATTGGTTGGCCATTGGTGTAGTGGTCTCCACAGGATAAGGAGGCCTGTCAAAAAGTGACTCATCGGTGGGTATTCTGCAAGACAGAACATTAAATTCATCAAAACATTTATTGTTGAAAGCTTAATTTTAAACACACATCTGTCCTATTTTTCCCAGTTCCTCCTGTTTTAAACTGTTTTACACACCTTGAAAAATCTAGTATTTTCACTCTTCCATGTAGTGTATATTTATACTCAGGGCAATGTCAGTAATATCATCTCACAACTGCACAAGAACTGCGAAGGCTCAAGTGATTCACATTCCTCGAAGTGAAAATACACCATCTCAGGTACGACCATTTATCATTGTCACTGTTTTTTTTTGTCTGACACTAGGGATACTACCCAATAACAGAAAACATTTAGCTAATTAAAATTTTCAATTTTATTGCTCTAAGGTATTTTTCCTTGTTGAAAGCAACTGCTAAAGATTTAGGATTTGTTGAGCTGCTACTAGCGGACTCAGGTACAAACTGTTGTCGTTATCTGACAAAATAAAGTCTTTCAGATAAAATTTGTTAAGGTGTTGTGCACCTTCCAGTGACGAGCTTCAATGGTTTTGTCCGCTGAAACCCCACCATTTCGAGCTTTAGATGCAGCAAAGGCTCTAGTTTCATGTGATTTTACCTGGGCCAGGGCCTGAGGTATGACCCTACTTAAAGGAGATGAAAAGTAAGGATCTAGCACCTCTCAAGTCCTGAGTGTGATCCAGTTATTACCTCTGGGCCCTTACTGGGCAAAGGGTTGTGTTTTCCTCTGAAATGTCTATGAACTACAGAATATAAAGCTGCAGTGAACACCAATAACGCATTTTAGGAACCTTCTCTTGCTAGTTGATTTTGGCTATGAAACCAGAAGAGTGGAAGAGAGCTACATTTTCCCCTTGCCTAAATTCAACACTTTATTTATAACCCAAGCGTGAATCACGCTGCTGCAGAGCTTGGCAGATTTCAAAGAAGCTGTTTTCAAGGTTAGATGCTTGAGGTCTGTTTCTTCATAGGCTCAAAGCGTGCTTTTGTTATCTCATTTTGTACAACAGAAAGGTTTCACTTGGGTAAATTTCTGGAACTTTTGGGTCTATCCCTATGAAAGATAGGAAGCAACCTGTTGAGCTCAGAGCTTTGACAGAAGTGTAGCCCCACTGGTCCTAAGGAGTTACGAAGAGTAGTTCTGTTGCGATCAAAGGTTGATGGGCGTCTATTCAAGTCCTGGTGCGGGTGTTAAAAAGTCTTTAAGGGACTTAAAAAGTCTAAAGGGATTTATTTCACAGAGGGTGTGGAGAAGTCCACTAAATTCTTTCTGCACCATTTTTCAAATAGGGTCTACTTTGACTTGTAGACAGTCCTTGTTGATGACATTTGAGGAGCAGCAATTGTCTCTACCACCTCCATAGAGAAGCATTGTTCTTAAAGTTGTCTGCTACTAGACACCAGGTATGAATATTTAGAGGTTATTGGTTGTTGTTAAAAACTTGGCTGTGGGACTGCTTGAGAAGTGTTGTTGACACTTATATTTGGAATTGGCTCTCTGTTGAGAGCTGCACAAGGTCCCAAAACCAGGACATGCCTGCCCAGTCTAGGGCTATTAGAATTATGAAGCAATTGCATTGACTTATTTTCTGAATCAACCTATGAAGAAGTGCCGTGGGAAGGTAAGCATATGCTATGAGACCTTACTAGTTTATGTTGAGAGAATCTATTTTCCATGCTCAGAACATGGTCTGGTATTTAGGATACATACAGAGGAACTTTGTGGTTCAGACGAGTGGTCTGGTCTAGGTGAACCACCTTTGACAGATCAACCTTACCATTGGAGGGTGCAGTTATCATTGTATTGATTTGATCTGGGTTGCTCTGGACAACTACTTGGCCATCACATTTAGGCACCCTAGAATGGGCCTGACATACAGTGATATTTTGTAATGAATGGTCTCAACTCATGATTTTTCACAGGAGAGCACACATTTCACATGATTGGGTCCTCCGTGTTTGTGTATATAGGCTACTGCTGCTGAGTTGCCTGTGGCTATCAACATAGTTTGATTTGGCACGAACCGAACTGTTTCAGGTCCAAGAACACTTTTTTCAGTTCTGGCATATTGTAGTCTTTTCCCCCATATGACTGTTTAACAAGATGCACTCAGAGAGAGCAAAATGCTCGACTCCATGTGACCAGTCTCTCAAGTGATATAAAGTATTGTAAGGAAGACAATAAAATAAAAGCAAACATGTAAATTAATCTTCATAGAAATATCAAGTAGAAAGCCAAAGTCATTAAAAATACATTGAAATGGGATCTCTGAAAAATCATGATTTTTTTGTATCCAAAATAAGATCCAGGGCCCGTATTCACAAAGATTCTTAAAATTTTTCTTAGAATTACACTTAAGTCTAAGAAAAATTCTTTGCTAAGAATTTTCTTATTCTTAGAATAAAATCCTATTCACAAAACAGTTCTTAGCTAAGAATAATTCTAAGAATAGAAGTAAAAGGAAATGTATGCAATTCTTAGAATTTTTCTTAGACTAAGTGTAATTCTAAGAATAATTCTAAGAATACAGATCTTGGCCTATGTGAACAGAAAACTGGAATTTTTAAAAATAATATAAAGAGGCAGCATTTTGTTAAAGTACACACAATTGACAACTAATATGTAAAACTCTGTTCTGAATGTCGATTTGCAATCAGTTGCTGCACTATAATCATCAATACAACTATTTTTCTTAAGATAAGCATGCTATGTGCCATTCTTAGATTTAAACAAAATTCTTAGAATATTCTAAGAATAAGAGTTTTGTGAATAGCAAATTCTTATTCTTACAAAAATTCTAAAAATAGAAACCATTCTTAGAAAAATTCTAAGAATAAGTATAATTCTAAGAATAAGAATCTTTGTGAATAGGAAAATTCTTATTCTTAGAATTTTTCTAAGAAAAACGACAATTCTAAGAAAAATTCTAAGAATAAGCATAATTCTAAGAATAAGAATCTTTGTGAATACGGCCCCAGATCTTTCTTTTAGTAACTTCTTCCTTCAGTCAGGTCCTACCCACAAATTTTTAAATAAAGATCTGTTCATTATATTAGTTCTGAAATAATCACACACACGCACAAAAAACCCCCCAGACAAATAGGCAATTAAACAAATAGCACACAAAAACATAAACTGCTGGTGGAGGTAAAAATATTGCTTAAAGGTCACTTCTTGGTGAAAATCATGCATGGTAATTTTTTGTGATGGACTGTCAAAGAATTGAAAGAAAAAAGAGAAAATAAAACAGAAATAATAATTAATAAAAATGATGAGTATACCACCTCCCTCTTTACTATCTTTATGTAAATTTCAAGACATAAAATGAGAAGAAATATTTCACTTTAAGACAGCAAAGTATCACAAGCTAGGTTTGTGACCTCACAATGACTGTTGCATTGTGACATCACTGAGTAACGACATCATCAGAAAGCAAAATATTGATTTTTTTACTTATGTGATGAAGAGAAGCAGTTTCACTGTGTATTCCCAATTAAAAATAAGAAAAACTCTCTCCTGGCTTTAATGTTCAAACAAATTACACCAAATTTGGAAGAATCCATCTGTACCCCATGAAATACCTTCCCACCAAATTTGAGATTGATTGAGGTTATAGCTTTTGAGTTATAAGGGCGAAACGGTGCACAGACAGATGGATGGACAGACAGAGAGACAGAAACAAACTGATCACAATAACCCTCTCCTATCGTCAAGCGTTAACAATTAGCTTCAACTTACCTCCAAGATTGCACAAAGTCATTCAGTTCATCATCATCATTCTTGTCTGCTACTCTCTGTGAGTTTTGAAATTTCAAGTCATTTTGCCAATTGTCATCATATGTCCCACACAGTCCCTCAGTCTTGTTATAATCCTGGCTTGGTACATGCAGAGTGACAGTCATACCCCAATTATTAATACGAATATTTGCAAAAGCACCTCCAGGTGTTTGGATCTGAAGAATTAATCATTTACAAAACAATCTGGTAAGTACCATAATCGCATGCAATAGGTTCCTATCAAATAAGTTCCCCATAACTGACAGCTGTATTATATGAAACTGAAGTTGCTATACAATAGGACAAGAATATAATTGAAGTTATAAGATATATATTTCACATAATATTGAAGTCATTTTAGTTTGTTATTGAAATTTGTAACATATTTTTCTTTACAATTGTTTTACACCAAAAAATACAACACCAGTTTTATTTGAATTAGTAATTTTAGAGGAATTTATTTAATAGTAAACTTATATACATTTAAAAGGTTTTGATTAGTTCTTTCTCTAGTATGTTTCAAACATACTTATTGTAGGTGTTAAAGGTACTAAATCTGGCTGCCAGAAATGAAAGGTTTTTATTGTGTACTCTTTATTTTCATAGAGCTCCCATAAAATGAAAGTGGTAATGGTTAATTGTATTTCATTTTGCCACATTTTGCCTAAAAAAACAACTTTTATCATCTTCATCTAACTTGGGGCTATGCTAGTGGGTAAAGTTTAGAATTAAATGAAAATAAAAGTCTTAGACTTGAGTCCAAAACAGGACCCCCTAAAATCCTGAATGAATCAACTGAGATTCATCAGTTAATAACACCTTGACTTTGCGTTTTCAGTGAATGTAGTTCAGGTGACCATCTTACTGTGTATTCTTTCCCTGATCTAACGGTCTTCAACTGCATGCCATCACTCAACCTCCCATCACTGGCTGTGGTTTTGTGTCCTTTCTCTAGGTTTTTCCCTTTACATTTCTCTAGTACAATGACCTCATTGCCTTCTTGTACAGCCAGGCCACAAACACAACCTACTGTAGGAGCTATATTGCATGCTTCATGACGCACATGTACCTGAAAGACATATGAATAAGAAAATGTGTAAAATTTACTAGACATACCAAAAGATATTGATGCTCCCAAAGTTTGGAATCATTTGCCTGATGGGGTCCATTCTGCCCCAACTCTCGCCTGTTTCAAGAAAATGTTAAAAGCATATCTCTTCAAAAAGGCATTTGCAACTTAGTATACACTTTATCCAGCATCTCCTTGTTACCGGACCTGGCAACGGCTATGGACAGATGATTTTTTTAATTTGATTTTGGTGTTGCACCTTAGAGTCTGATTAGCAGAGATTTAAGCGCTATACAAGTACATAATAGAATAGAATACTGCTTTCTCTTAAAGTTTAGAAATATTTTATCAAACATATAATTGGTGTGACAATGTAAGGTCATGTTGCTAATTTATCATATATAGGGCCCACTGTGGCAGAGTGGTACTGTTGGGCGCAAAGTACCGATCCGCGCGATCTCGAGATGGTACTTGCAATCTCGGCATCAAAAGATCGCGCGCCCATCTCGAGATTGCTCAAGTAATCTCGAGATGAAGCTGCTCCAACTGATAATGATGTTTATTTCTTGATTTTCAAAAAGTATTTGATTTGGTATAGCAGTTAAAATTGCCCAGTACATGAAAAGTGATTTATAATGCCTAATCTTGAAGGTCCAGCCTACTCAACAGCAAGAAAATGGCTATGACTGTGTTGTGATGGCCATTGTATATGGGACCTCTTTGGCTTACAACCAGGACCCTTCAAAGATCACATACATAAATCCCAGGGACTTAAATGTCTCTCACTAAATAGGATTACACCTTTCCCATCACACGCTGTAGACCATGGGGCCCATTACATGTTGAAACAGTGGCTCTTGTTGTGGATCTTGCTGTAGTAAATTTAAGTGACTTTAAGTAATACTTAAAGGGCTGGACAATATTGGACAATAAAGTACTGATCTGATATACTGATGTATGTATATAATATGTTTACAATATGTAATATGTTTGTTTAATGTTTTGTAATATGATTGTTTCCTTTTTATACTCACCCAAATGTCATAATAAAGTGTGATTTAAAAATCAACCAATGACATTGAATGTTCTGTTATATGATTGTTTCGGGGCCACGGTGGCAGAGTGGTAACACTCTCGCCTCCCACCTCTGAGGCCGGGGTTCGATCCCCGCACGGGCTCAAGTGGGAAAGCTGGTAGTTGCTTGCCATTGGTCGGCAGTTTACAGTACACAACCCTAGCGAACTCTATGTACTGGTTTCCTCTGCCCTTCCAACTACCCGTCGTGATATAACCTGTACAGTGTTGAAAGCGACGTTAAACCCCAAATAAATAAATATACAATTGTTTCTTCTTTATTTTCACTCAAATGTCATAATAAAGTGTGATTTAAAAATCAGCCAATCATTGACCACCCCAAAAATAAATACAACCAATCATATCTCACGATTATGTGATAAAAATAATTGTGAGTTGGAGCAGCTCCATCTCGAGATTGCTTGAGCAATCTCGAGACGGGCGCGCGATCTTTTGATGCCGAGATCGCGCAAGTACCATCTCGAGATGGCGCAAATCGGTACTTCGCGCCCAACAGTAACACTCTAGCTTCTCACCTCTGAGATCAGAGTTTGGTTCCCGGCCTGACCTCAAGTGGGAGAGCTGGTAGTTGCTTGCTGTTGGTCAGCAGTTTACAGTACAGAACCTTGACCAGCTGTATGTACTGGTTTCATCTGCTCTTTCAACTATCGTTCGTGATATGACCTGTACAGTGTTGAAAGCAACGTAAAACCCCAAATAAATAAACAAATAACTAATCTCTCTTAAAATATTGTGAATTTGTTTATATCGCTGTTTCATTTTCAAGAGTTCCCATAAGATATCTGATTTATAATGCCGGAGAATGCTGAGAATAATCGTGTGGAAAAGGAATGGGAATACCAGCTAATCTTTGTGGCTAATGACCCAAGTGAAAAGGTGATATCACAGAAACGCCAAACAGCTGAAACAAAATTATTATAACCTGTTCACGAATGGTGAGCCAGAAATAAGCACAGATTTTTGTGATTCGGTGAGGTGGGAACAATTTCCTCATATTGTGACTTTATTAGCCACACTGTATGTTTGTTGTTTCCAGAAATTTCTTGTGAAATTTTTTATTACAAGCAAAATTTGGCTTGTGAGAAAAACAGTTAAATCCAATCCCTGTAGTGTCATCAATTATGATAAGACAAGCCAGACGTTTCATTAGATTCATTATTTCTGGTAATTTGTTTGGCCAACTGACCTTATGCTGCATGTGTGTACATCATTACTTGAAATTCATAAAGTTTCATAAAGCTTTGTATGTAAAAAACTACACAAAAATAATTTCATAAAACTTCACTTAACCCTATATATAATAAAATATAACTTTAAATTCTACCTCAAATCTTCTGGCACTGGAGCTTTTGACCATTACAAACTGTCCTGAGGCATAGACATCTATGTACCTGATAATAAAATAATTGATGTTCTTTAACCCAAAGTACTGTCAAATTGAAAATTAATATTTGCTACCTCCATAAATAAATCGCAAGCCTTTATTGCTATAATTGATTTATTTACAAGGGTTTTGTTTTAACATAACGTCCAAATAGGTATTAATAATAAAAGTAGTTTAGAAAAAACGGGATGAAATTGGAAATGGGATGAAACAGCACAACTCTGTAACAGGGGCAAAGTTTGAACAAAGAAAAGCTATGAGTAGAGTATGTTACCATAATAACACAGACCCTGCTCTGACGTGATGAGAACTTATTTATGAATCCATGTTACAAACAGGGCACTCTGTCAGTGTATCCTTTAAAGAGGATAATCTTGTGTGTGTGGCAGTGGAGAGTTTTCACAAAGGGATTTAAGCCCAGACTTAGACTTAAATTTAAGACTTTGGTCTTAAATTTTGTTAACAGAATGGTAAGTCTGTGGTCTTAGACTTGGTGGATTTCACAAAGCAGATAAGCCCATTAAATTGCTAAGACAGTGCACTTAACTTTAATTCTGGTAGGTAGTGGGCTTAAGTTTTGTAAAGAGGACTTAAATATGTCCACCATAAACTTTTCTCCCCTTCAGAATTTGAAATGGCTGTAAATAAAGTATAATTATACACAACTCCTCAATAAAGTAGTTTTGTGAAGTTTATATGTAGTAACAAGGTTTGCCATTTCAAAACAACACTTATCCTCAGATAAAATGCATCAAATGAAGGATGTATGTCACCAATAGTATATTTTGAATAGAAATAAAAGGCCATATGACACAGAAAACCACTGTGGTTATTTGATAAGCTCGGACTTAGCTAAGTCACCCTTTGTGAAATCCATTTAAGTCCCTGACCTGGCTAAGACCAAAGTCTTATATTTAAGTCCCTGACTTAGCCAAAAACTTGGCTAAGTCTAAGTCCCTTTGTGAAATCGACCCCAGGGTACAGATATTTTGTGTTTGTGGATGCTGAGCGAATCACAGGACAGTAGCAGAGTACAGTAGATGAACTTGGATTGGATTGGACTGTGTTCAGTTCAGATTGGCTTCATTGTAGCATTATTGTATGTAGATATTAAGTATGTCAGTTGACAGTAGTTATTACTTTAATTGATAAAATAAATTTGTTGAGTAAAACATTTTGTCTTTTCTTATTGCAACTTAAAAGCAGCCAATAATTGCTACTGTAATTGCCCCGTTGACCGTAAGAGTTCCTTGATTTATGTTAATTATTGGATTTCTGGTTAATGAATAATACTCTGAGCAAGAGTTAAATGTTCAACAAAATAAAAGAATAAGTAGGTAACCAAGACTGTTAAAACTTACATTAAAGTAACCTATGGCTTTAGACTTTAAATTCTGGGTGCTATTCATTAAGATTCGCCCATTACTTCCTTTTAAAATCCAGATTTTGTGTACTCTTAAAATTTGAGAAACGCAAATTGGGTCTGGTATTCATTGATAGGGATTAGCCAAAGATCAGGGAAAAAACTGAAGTAAATAGTATTTCATGAAAAACTTCATCTGATTTTCGCTTACCATTCATTGATCCCTTTTTGTAAAATATGGCCCCCATATGTATATTTACAGACTAAACCCAATAAACTATATAATATATATGGGTCTCTTTGGCTATTGCTTGGTGTCATAACTCGGCATTGACATAAAATGTATGTAGAAAATACTCGCATAATCAACAGTTTGAAAAAAGACACTTGTTATCGACAAATGTGATATTTTTTGTGAATTTCACTTCTTTTGTTTGCAATATAAGAAGTGTCTTGGTTGTCATTTATAACTTCTACAAATTGCAATACAAATATTAATCTAATGAACTCTATTGGTTCCACATAACGTGAGCATTAGATAAGGATTTTGTTTTCGCATTTATTTCTGTCAAAGTGCTGTACAGTGTATTATTGCGTCACACTGATGATACAAAACTTTGATGTGAGAATGGAAGAGTGGCTATGAAAGAGTTAATCAGTTAATTAATGTATAACATGTAAAAGTATGGAAAGAAACTCACACATTGTCAAAAGTAGTTATGTAAGGATCTCCAGTGGAATAGCAATTTGCACCACTTCCTGATAAATGACTCTCGTATCTGTACACCTAAAGTAGGAAACAGTGACAATATTGAGATTAGACATGTATATGGAAATGAAGCAATGTGAACAGAACACTCTTCTTCAGGCCTCTCAGGGTCTGAGGAAGAGTGTTTAATTAAACAAATCTGTCAATAAAGAAATATCACTGCACTCTGAAATAAGCTATAAGCCAATGTCAGGTGTCTTTTGGTTCTGTTGTTGGTATCCGTTAATATTGCCCGGAATCCAGGTCCTGTAAACCTTGGCTTTGTGAATAGTCATTCTATCAGGAACAAAGGGCCCCTGATCGGTGACAGTCTCAAATAATCTTGACATCCTGGCCCTTGCAAAAACACACATTCAAATCTCTGACACTGATAGCCTGCTGAACTCTGTAACTCCACTCAGTTTTCAACTAAGGACCAGGACGACTGGTCAAGGTGGCGATGTGGGTTTCTTGGCTAGGAAAGAATTACCCACTAAGGTTATTGATGCACCAACCTATTCCACTTTTGAAAACATTGCTATTGTTGCTTCCGTCTATCTTACACCAGGTTCATGTTCCACGGCTTTTCTTGATGACTTCCTTTTTTTGTGGATTCTTATCATCTCTTACTTCTTCCTTCATTATTTGTGATGATTTTAATGTTCATGTGGATACAAACTGTATTGACCAATGAAAATATTTAAACCTTCTGGATAATTCCAACCTTCAAAGAGAAAAAAACCCACCATTTGTATGGTTACATACTGGACTTGATACTCAGCGCAAGTGATTCAATTTCATTAGCATTGTACAGTTGGCAATTTATTCTCAGATCATGCATTAATAAAGTATCGTCTTGACTTTGCATGTCCTGCGTTACCATAGGCAGTATTTTTCACCGCATATATCAAAAGATCGACATGCAGAAATTTTGTGATGATCTTCCAAATATCTCTTTCATCTGGTCTCCTGCTAGCACTGCCGCTGATCAATGTGATCAGCATGTACCTTGGTTGTTTGTCTGACAGGCATGCACCATTGATTTGTGGTAAAATTAAGAAAGAACTAGCTGACTGGTTGTCAGATATATATCACAGGGCCAAATCAATTAGGCACTAGTTTGTGTGTATGTGGTGTAAAGACGGGTCTCAGTTGAGATAGAACTAGATTGTCCAGACAGATTGCCCAGTGCAATGCAGTTATCAACAGATACAAGGTTGAATGCCACAGCATTGTCATCAAAGACAATAGCTGTAACCCAAAGAAACTATGGGAGGCACTATAACAACTTCTTTATAAGACCTGTAAGATGACTCTTCCTCCGCACCAGTCAGACAAATCCTTAGACAATCAATTTGCTTCCTTTTTCACTCAAAAAATCAAGAAAATCCAAGATATGTTTTCCACATCTATCAACATCTATCACAACCACCAATAAATTTACCCCCCAATCTGTTTCACTTCAGTGAGGTCTCAAAGAATGAGATACCCCAGTAAACATTTTGAGGTTTTGCAAACGTTTGATAGGAAACGTTTGGCAAAGATTAAAAAATGATGGGTACGAAAACCATTTACAATAGAATGTTTTTAAAATGTTTTATGCATACCGTTTATAAAATGTTTAATGACAAATGTTAGAAAAATATTACAAATGAACATAATAATGTCTGAATAATAATGGGGTCAAAGGTCAAATTCAATATCTTTTTAAGGTTGTTCACTAATGAAAATATTATTTTTATGTCTAAAATTGTAATAGTGGCTTAGAAATTGTGCCCCCATTCAATTCTTACTTTTAGGGATTACATGTGAGGCAATTTTTGACACAGTTCCTCAAGGTCAGACCAAGGGACATACCAAGTGACCACTAGGGTCAAAAACAGAGATGCATTGCGGGTTAATATATATATTTATTGTCATTTAACAACAATAAAGCCACACTACAGATTATTTACAATTCTTGAAACATTTAAGTCTGGCACAGGGTCACCTTAACTCAAGTAGAATTTAAGGGGACCTTAAATCAATTTTAAGATCAAGTTAAGTTAGTTAAAGGAGGTAAAAGAACCTCATACAGATTTGAAGAAAATGAGGTTAGATGAGGAAGGTGGGCCTGTGCCAGAAATAAAGAGATATTTAAAATGTTAAAGTGGTGACATGGTAATTTTTTAAAAATTTGTTACTGAATTGAATTTAACCAGCCACACCAATAAATTACAAGTAAACTTTACATGACTAGATATATTTGGTTCATGCTGCGCTGGTGTACAAACTACGACAAAATTTACCATATAAGTTAAACCAAAGTCAAATCTTTGGGTTCCCAGGTTAATTATCTACATAACATCATTATCAGTGGATACACTTGTTACATACATGACACCTGGACTCAAGTTACTGACTAGCACATGGTATTTAATATAAGAATGCTTATTATATAGATCAACTAAAATATTATTTAAAACGACAGTTCTGAATCAGTATGAATATACTACTGAAGCTAACCATGTATAACATGAGTACATAATAGTACATGATGGATTCATTCAAAATGGTTAAGAGCTGTAGTCGCTTGGACAAATAATAGAAACATTATCGTTAAAATGTACATTCTAGTATGAATGTTACTATCCCCATGCTTGCATTACAGGTACACAAGACCCTAAGTAAAGTACATACAAGACAATGAGTACTGTGTACTGGAATATAAATGATACCATGTCACACTTTTAAAGTAAAATTTTTAAAACAACACTTGATAAAACATAAATTACACTGTTGATTAGTTAGTTTTAGATCACTCATACAAAACAGTTACATTTGTTATCAACCTTCTTACATTGATGTAACCATATACATGTTCTAATTACAGGCGTGTTGAATACGTACAACCATTGACCAATATACATACAAGTTAGTGAATTATATGTATTGGAACCATAACTGATACCATCATACTTGTGAATTGTATTTAAAAACACTTCGTTAAGAACACATAACCACACTGTTGACATGTGCCTATTACTTACATTGGTTAGCAATGGCCTTTGCATGTGTTGCTATGCCACTATATGATTTATAGCTACAGGGAGTGCAATTGCACTGCCCAGGTTGTACAACACTGGTCACCTGACCTTTTTAACTGCAAATGTCATTACACAGTTGAACACTATAATACAACATTTACTGCCTCAGATTGCCACTATAATACAAAACTTTAGCAACAGTAATGGTGAGCAAGCCAGTTTTCGTCTCAATTAGCTTTAGTATTAGCATTATACTGATACCAGTATTGCAATTGCAATATGCTTATTCATATAAAACAAGAACAAGAAGGGGGCTATACAGCCCAAATCACCCCTGCTACCTCTAATATCATACCACTTAAGGGTCCACAGGTCACCTTAAAGGAGCTGAGCAATACAGCCCCCAGTCTCTCTATTACCCTACTGACCTGGGATCAGTGACGATGGTGAGTTACTCTAATAGTAACTGATATTACTGAGCCAACAACTGTCTTTCATTTAGAAATCATATTGAAAACTAAGCACTCTGCTGGTAACCATCCATTCAGCAGCTTCGCTCAGGTAGCAGGGAAGTGGCCTTGCTACACCACTACTTGTTTTCTTTCAACTTGAGTATCTGCAACACAGGAAAAAGTAGCTGAGTACCTGTCAAATTTAAGGGAGAGGATTAAGGGTGGGATCAAAAACATGTTACTTCTTCAACTTTCAAACGAGTGTGGCGCCAATATTAAACAAAGGCTGGCTTTTATAGTGAAATTATTTAAGCATGACCACCCACAATGCAATATTCTGGTCTGGTCCCAGAACTGAGACCTTTGCCCCGTATCTGGTCACAGGCTCACAGTTCCTCAAGGTCAGACCAAGGGACATACCAAGTGACCACTAGGGTCAAAAACAGAGATGCATTGCGGGTTAATATATATATTTATTGTCATTTAACAACAATAAAGCCACACTACAGATTATTTACAATTCTTGAAACATTTAAGTCTGGCACAGGGTCACCTTAACTCAAGTAGAATTTAAGGGGACCTTAAATCAATTTTAAGATCAAGTTAAGTTAGTTAAAGGAGGTAAAAGAACCTCATACAGATTTGAAGAAAATGAGGTTAGATGAGGAAGGTGGGCCTGTGCCAGAAATAAAGAGATATTTAAAATGTTAAAGTGGTGACATGGTAATTTTTTAAAAATTTGTTACTGAATTGAATTTAACCAGCCAAACCCCAAGAGTAGGAGTAGATTCAAAGGTGAGATAACTTATTCTTGAACATCTCAGCTACTTGCTCACCAGCATTAGCATCATCTGTAATATATCTCCAGACACAGTCCGACGTCCAGGTACCTTGTCGCTGTATGTTTTGCAAATCAACATTATTGTTGAAGGCAAACGTGGCACCTGAACGCCGGAATGTGTGTAGAGTGTAGCCAGAACCCTGCAACCCCAACCTTGATAAAATTAAGGAAAAGTGCCTCCTGACTTTAGTATCAGTGAGTGGGGTCCAAATAGAATTTTGTTTATATTGGAACAATGGCAGATTTGAACCCTTAGGAGTCAATGTCAAGAGGTTGGAGATGGCACGAACTGGACACAGTGGAGAGCCAGCAATTCTCGGTACAGAAATAAGTTTTACCTGATTGTTGTTTTGCATGGTTTTGGACCATTTGACAAGAACAAGAATTTTTCCTGGTTTAAAAATTATGTCCCCCCTGGCTAAGTGTTTGAGTGGGGAAAAACCAGTACATGAATGTGGCACAAGATTCGATAATCGTAGGAACGAAAAAAAACTAAGTAAATAAAGACCTTTAAAGATTTGCCCCATATATGTGAGGTCACATTGTGATACAATTTTCTTGAGAAGAGTAACATCAATTATCTTGTTAAGTTTCACATGGAAAGGGGCATGCAACTGCACTGCTTTCTGATAGTATTTCAGCCTGTGATCACTAAAGCAGGCCACATCCAGACCAAATATGATAAATTTACTTTTAATGGCTGACAGATAGTTGGCCATCTGAGAGTGCTTTACCCCATTATTATACAGACACTCCAAAAAACATAGGAGGTGGAATACATTCACCTGATTCACATTCCAGCCCATGAATACTGTGAAAGCCAGGAATGTGGAGAATAGGGTAGCATAAGCCCTCTTGGTGGATTCTGTGAAAGCATTTGACAGTCTGGAGGTAGCAAGCTTGATGAGACAGGTCTCAGCAGGAGAACAGGCTGAAATTTATGAATAGTACAAAAACTATATAGAATCATCAGTGTACAACAACTCTTCATTTACAACTATCCATGTGACAGGGTCGATCAATTGCTGTAATTTTTGAAAATTATTACTTGTAATAAACCATCTGGACAGCAGGTCAGCGATTGTATTACATCTTCCTGCAACATGTACTACCTGTAAATCAATGTTACATGCACTTAACCACATAAATATATTTCTGGCAATTTTACAAAGAAATACATCTCTTGCTTTACCAGTGTTGAGTACTGATACCACAGCTTGGTTGTCACAATGAATTAGTACCCTGTGGCCTGCCCATTGGGAGTGCCACACTTTTAAGGTTACCAAAATGTTAAGCATTTCTAATGTGGCAATATTGACATTTTGCCAGGCATCTGGCAATGGCAAGGCATAGACTTGTGTCTCATAAATAGCCCCCAGGCCAGATGTGCATGCATCTAAATAAACATTTCTATTGGGAGTGTACTGAAAGTACGTTACACCATTATATACTGGGAGAAAGGTATTGAACCACTGCAGATCTCGTTTAAAGCTTTCAGTGAGTACGATTCTATTATTATCATAGTTTTCTCTGAGTAGACTGAGCATTCTGTTGAGAAAAAATCGAGAATACTTAATACACTTGGTCACATAAAGCAAAGAACCCAACAGTGACTGCAGTTCCTTTTTGGTACAGAAATTTTTTACAGTCCATTGAGAGCACATGTGTTTAATAGTTTGCAATTTTTCCGGAGGAATAGAGATTGTAAATGTCTCAGTGTCAACTAGTATGCCCAGGCACACTACTTGGGTGCTGGGAGGTACTAATTTTTTGCTGCTAACCGTGAGACCTAGTTCTTGTAGCAGTGACTGCAATCTAGCATAGGAATGATTAATTTTTGATGGTAAAGAGACACATAGAAAATCATCAATATAATTCCATATTTTATGACCTTCTGAGGTCATAATGAAACGCACGGCGTCGGATATACGTTGAAAAATTGCGGATCCGTGCTTGAATCCGAACGGCAGCGATCGATCGATAAAGTAATCTTCCCAGTGAAGGCCTAACAGATCCAGGTCTCCTGGGTCTATGGGAACATGGCGAAAGGCTCTACTGATGTCTACTTTAAAAATTTTACATCCTTTGCCAAGTTTGAGTACTTCCTCAGTGATATTATCAATCGAGGGGTAGGTTAGGACAAAGTCCACATCCAGATATCGATCAGAGTGAACACCTGAATTTACAGACTGCCCTTTGGGCCAACTAAGATCGATAATCACTCTCCTCTTGTCCGAACTCGATTTATCTCGTGTCATGAATGGGCTGGTGTGCAATTGTTCAATTGGGGGTTCAATAAACGGGCCCAACATGGCCCCATAATTCATTTCCTCTGTAAGGTAAACATCAACATGAGAGGGATACTGTACTGCACTTTTGTGATTAATTTTTTCACTTTGGATGTTATGACACCTGTTGTAATCCAGAGGGAAGCCATATTTAATTAATAGTGGAAGTTGCCAATCCCAATAGTCTTGGAGATAGGACTTCCACTGCACAAAATTCAATTGTGAGTGAACAGGCACTTGCAAACCCTCATAGTTGTGTCTGTCATCCTGACGTAATAATTTATGCAAAGCTAGAATATCTGTGCATACAGAGTTGGAATTTCCATCCTGGATGCGGTTGGGTAGCCCATAGATGGGAATAAAGCCAAAGAACTGTTTATTTTGCTCCAAAAATTTTTTATTTTTTGTGGCCCCTCTAGCCAATCGCAAGCGATCACTCTTACATGTAGTATTGATTTCTAAAGAGTATTTGTCTCCCGAAAGCACATCAGCGTTAAAATTATCGCCTGCAGTGCCCCGCACGGGACACTTGCTGAAATCTGTACAAGAAAGCCTTTGGTCTACTGTTGTAGTTGTTTCACGACAATTTAGGTAGTCAGTGTTTGTGCTATTCGATTCATACTCGTGAAGCAGTTCCGGCATGGCCCCTCCAGTGAATAACTGTACAACATTCTTACCTTTATTCACCGTTCGCTTCTGTTTTTTGACATTCACAGTCTTACTATGGTGACGTTGTCTGTCACCCTTTACATCAACAACAGCACTGGAATCACATTTGTCAACAATACAATCTTCTACAGGCAAAGCTTCAAACCGATTGTGACTACAAATACTAACAATACTATCACAATACTGTTTGCTACGTGAATTATTCACCCTTGACTGATTTTCAGAAAGACAAAGTCGTGGTTTTGTGTACACACCAGTGTTACCACTCTTCAAGCCTGTTACCAGCGTTTGATTACCATACCATTTAACACTTGTGCCCTGAGATATTTTGCCTTTTGGTTTACTGGCCATTTGGTCACAGGTTCGAGTATGTGAAGTCTTTTTGACAACATCAGAAAACAATACATTTGGTTTAGTAAATCTATACATTGACATTAGTTTTTGTACATTTTCTACATCTAACAATTGCATATCATGAAAGTTAGTATTATACACCCATCTATCATGGTGTCTATCATTATGTACACTTTCCATAGTATTTTTATTAACCACTGCACCACTGCAGTGGTTACCTAGTTTTTTGCTGGTATCTTTTGTGTGCAATTTTTTGTGGTGTGGGTTCCATTACAATTCTCACACACGTGCCTAAAAAATTGGCCTGCTGTCTTATGATGAGTAGGGAATCTGCAAGTACCTTCCTGAAAGTACTTGCAGATCATGGAACCCTTATTGTATGTGGTGTTTGGTTTTTTAGAAACCGAGCGTGTGGCAGAGGTTTGAACCCCAGTAGCATGCCTTTGGGCATGAGCCCTACGAAATCGGTCTACCTTATCCGTTTCAACCCATGAGACCCTATCTGCCTCCATATTTGTGAGTAGTATAGCATGGCAGGCTTTGGCTGAGCCCCACGAAAAATCTGATGCATCTTCCATCAGATTAGCTAAGTAGTCGAGCATAGCCGAGCGAGATTGTTCGGATTTTTCTTCCTGTATACATCTCACAAAGCCTGATACCCATTGGGTGATGCTCAGATCATCATAGGTGGGTCGAGTCTTTTGATTGCCTGTGAGAATAAAATTTTGGGGCCAATCTACAGATTTTTTAACAAAAATGTCACCAGGTCCCCCACGTTGGGACTTCACTCTACCTTTTGTAGTTGATTCGTTAAGTGTACGCAACTCTGCCAAACGCTTCTCCACCTCACATTGCACAGATTCATTACTCCTCAAAAATTCAATTGAGGGGACCACACTTTGATCAACATTCGCTTCCGTAACATTACTGTCGGGAACCGTGATACTGTGATTGGAAACTGTAGCAGTGCCATGTTGGCCTCGTGAGGTAGAAGGAAGTGGACTTACGTGTGAGCTACCCTGTTCCAGTGCAGCTTCGGTACGCCGCACCCTCCTGTCCATCAACTCCATTTGTTCCCCTATTTGCTGCAATTTATTCAAAATCTGATCCGAAACTGTAGGACTATCGGATGTAGAGGAGGATGCGGCTACCTCACTAGTACTGGAAAAGGACTCACCTGCCAACTTCATTTGACATTTCTTTCCAACTGGCCGCTCATGTTCATTCTGGCATTTCGAGCAATGAAAACTTTTAGGCATTTTTATTTTGATCTGAGCTAGATAAAACAAGTAAAATATAAAATAAAATAAAGTGTAAAATGTAAAATAAAGTATAAGATCGATGCTCAGATCAAAAACATGTTACTTCTTCAACTTTCAAACGAGTGTGGCGCCAATATTAAACAAAGGCTGGCTTTTATAGTGAAATTATTTAAGCATGACCACCCACAATGCAATATTCTGGTCTGGTCCCAGAACTGAGACCTTTGCCCCGTATCTGGTCACAGGCTCAAAGTCCTCTAAAATTTCCTATTACTGCTCACCGCCATTTTTGTTTGGACATGTTTGAAGGTTTTAAAATATGGGTTTTAAAAACGTTTTTGATAGAATGTTTTAAAACATTTGACAAGCAATGTTGTTTAAACATTTTATGTGCACTGTTTATCAAACATTTTATGATGAATGCTTGAAAAACATTTCCAGAAAACCTTCATTTCTTCAGCTATTTTATAAAAGTTTTAAAAACATTTCCAGTCAAACCTAGCTTCAAAAGTTATTTTTATAAATGTTTATAAATGTTATGAATGTTTTATAAATGTTTGTATAGAGAATGTTTATAATACATTTTTTAAACATTACAGCATAAACGTTTACGTGGAAACATTTACAAAACCATAAGAAAGGTTTTAAATAGGTTTTAAAAACGTTTTGTAAACGTTTAAACCATTGAAAAACGTTTCTAATGTTTACTGTGACTTAAGATAATCGAAATTCCCCTTCAAAATCATGTCTTTAAGACCTTGTACATTTATCTTTGGTTGAGGGTGTTTTTCCCCAGTAATTCAAGACGGCAGTTGTTACCCCACTTATTAAGAATGCATCACTTCCAAGTGATGACTTACAGATCTATCATCCAGTATCAGGACTATGTTTTATGTCAAAATTAGTGGAGCAGGTTGCTGTTAAACACAGCTTATGCAACACATCAATAGTAACACCCTGGACAATCCTCATCAATAAGCATATCAAACAGTTCACTGAAACTGCCCTATTGCATATTAGGCGAGCCTATTGCACTTGTCTTACTTGATATGTTGGCCGCCTTCGATATAATTGACCATGATACTCTTAATCTCAAATCCTGGTTTGGTCTGTGTAGCACGAACCTGAAATTATTCTCCTATCTCAGTCACTGATTCCAAGCAATTAAAATTGGGTCAACCATCCCAGAATTGCACAAGTTGCTATTTGGAGTGCCACAAGGCTCTATTCTTGACCCTCTGCTCTTCTCTCTGTAAACCGTTTTTCTGAGTATGGTTATTTGAAGGCACTCCAATATTAAATTCCATTTTTATGCCGATGAAACACAGATGTCAGTTCATTGATGAATCGAATTCTTGTCTTCGGGATGTTCAGGAATGGATGTCATAAAGTATGCTTAAATTAAACCCTGAAAAAACAGAGTTCATCATATTTGGATCTCATGCTCAACTAAAGAAATTAGAATATTTTATTATTCCTGATAGAATATTTGGTAAACTCTTTGCATCCATCAACTGTTGTAAAGAACCTTGGTGTCTGGTTTGATGATAATTTTTCCTTTGCTGATCATATCTGCAATATTTGTAAGACTAGCTTCATTCAAATGTGTGATCTCAGGCGGGTCAGACACGGATGGGACTGCTGTCCTGTGGCAAATGTCCTGGTGAGGAGTCATCAGGAGTACTGCAACTCTCGTTTCAGAACTATCCAGTTTCAAGATGCGCAAATTGCAGTGTATTAAAAACACACTGGGTAGGATTGTCACAAATTAAAATAGATGCTCAGGGTCTACTCCTTGTCTAAAAAACTCCATTGGTTACCAATTGAATTTTGGAGTATTTTCACAACTGCCATTATGGTATAAAAGTTTCTTCACAGTGGTGACCCAAGCTATTTCAGCCTTCATCTGTCTATTTGTTGTGGAAGATATGGCACAAGATACAACCGCCCAGATAAAAGATACCTGGAGGTTCCTCAAAACTACCCATCAGTACACAAATCCCCAAAAAACACTTTGGTCACAGTTTTGCTTTTGATGCTTCCAAACTTTGGAATGATCTGCTTGATGATGTCCGTTCTGCTCCAACTCTTGCCCGTTTCAGGAAAAAGCTAAAATTTTAACTCTTTGATAAGGCTTTCCCACTCTAACATGTAAACTTCCTGGCATTTCCATGGTGTCAACCTGGCTATGTCTATGGAATGATGATTATTGAATTGAACCTGGTGTTGCGCCTTAGAGTCTGCCTTGGTAGAGATTAAGTACTATAAAAGCTCAGAATAGAATAGAATAGAATTAATCTATACCAGGGCAGACTCTAAGGCCCAACACCAGAAACAAATTTAATAATCATCATTCCACAGAGAGATGCCAGATAGTTTGTGCAGTGTGAAAGTGTTAAGGTGGGAAAGCTGTTTTGAAGGAATAGGATGTTGGCTTTTTCCTGAAACAGGAAACAGTTGGGGCAGAACAAACATCATCAGGTAAATCAATCTAAACTGTGGGAGCTTTAAAAGCAAAGCTGTGTCCAAAGTCTTTAGGAAATATGTACAGAGAGGTAGAATTGAGGAACCTGTCAGAACCTTATTTGGATGGTTGAATCTTGTACCATATCTTTCACAACCAGTAGACAAAAAGAACCAAAATATACATGCCTCTAACCTGATGAGCCCCACAATTTACAGATTATTGGTGATGCTTAATACTGACATTTGAGTATACATGATCACATGTGAAGTTTAGTATTAAAATGGAAAACAGGCTCAGATTTTAAAAAGGTATTTTTTTATTTCTTTAAAGGTTATTAAGGATTGCTAAATCAATAAAATTTGTGTTGTTATCAGGTATTGAACAATTATTTTGGTTAATTGACATCAGTAATAGTGTCAGAATAATAAAAGGTTTGTCAATTCTTTGTACTTCTTACCATGCTTATTAAATTTGTAGTTTATTGAAACAAATAAGAAATAATAATTTAATATCAAAAGGCTGTTTCCTGGGTTGAGCAAAGATTTACTCCTTACAATTACAAAAAAAAACTTACTGTAAGTGGTGGTGGGGAGTAATCACTCCACGGGTTTGTGTACACTCTTCCCTCTTCATCTTTTTTAATCACATAATTTGCAGTGTCAAATCGGATGAACTCCACACTTGGGGGATCATTGGTGAGGCTCACTACAGGGTGCACATACAGAGGGTGTTCAGTACTATAAGCAATCCCCTCTGAAGGCTTCCAGTCTGAAAAGTCCAATCTGTACTGACAGGTGAAGCTTTTTTCATCCTTTCGACCAGGTTGATAGACCACCAAATTATCTGGAAAATGATGAAATGACAAATTTAATGTTCAAAAAAACTGAATCATAAAACAGAAACAGATTCATTTTAACAGACATATGCATAAGAGTCTGCAATTTTGTTATCTGAATAATTAGACTTATGAACCCATTTTGAAAAATTCTGTTCTATGCTTCTATAGGGACGTTAATATCTGCTTTGAACTCTAAGGTGTGATATCTAAAATCATTTCTGAGTTCTTTGGTCCACGGATATTGCAAGGTTCATTAGCACAGAGACTGTATATGAGACTGTGATAATAGGGCCTTGGCAAACAGATATATACAGATGGACAAAATAGTTGAACTTTCAAGGACTTCTATCAGGTCTAACATATCTTATTTTATATTTATTAAGACAAAAGACTTATAATAGCGAAATATAACACAAATATCATTTTATATTTTAGTTAGTTACCCAACCCTCATTTACCTACATGTCACTTTAAAGTTATCAAGAACCAACGATGAGTGGTGAGTCTGAAACAAAACAATTACATTATGGAAATAACTTTTCTTTCTTCAAGGAACCAACAAAAATTAGATATTTATGAATACAACGTTTCAATAAAAAAACTATTTTTTTATCCGCAGCTAGATCATAAAATTCATGGAATACAACAGAATCTGATGGGTCCAGTTTTCTCTTATATTTTTGTAAACAGGACAAATCACAAATCAAGAAATGAAACTCCAAAAGAAGTGTTAAACTTTCTGTAAGTTTGTAATTTGGGTTTATCGCCTGCTGAATTTTTTTAATTATATTCATGGTACAGAGTATTTAGATTTTAGTAATCTATCCAGTTTCAGCACTATATGGTCATTCTGGCAAATATCTTCAAAGATGTTGCACAACAGATTTGTAGCATTAAACTATGATTGGAAGTCCTTTTCTGTGTTGACTAACAATGAAAAATCATCTGCATATAAAAGAGTACAAACATCATCTCCACTAACATCAATACCTACATTAAAGTTTCAAATGTGTAACTTAATCATTTATAATATATACATACAAATTGGTAGGGAAAAAGTGTCACCCTATCAAACACCAATGTGGATGTGAAATCATTGGGTAAGAGTTTATTTACTGTAACTAAAGATAGGGTGGTTTTATAAAGAAGCTTAATTTCTTTATATAATGTTATTTTCCCATTGATATGGTTTATCAAAACTTTAAAAAAAGACGTTTCACGTAACTCTATCAAATGCCTTTTCCAAGTTTTCACAGATGCTAAAGAAGCAGGTTTTGTGTTTGTAATTTTCCTTAAACTAAAGGTATAAAAATGCAGGCATTGCTTGATCTATTTTTGCGGAAATCATTTCTCATTGAAAAATTGATTGATTTCTTGAAAAGATCTGCTTACAGTGTCCCTAACATTTGACCATGACCATATAAACATAACCATGGCAATATGCAGTTTGACACGACCATATGAATTCTGACCATGACAATATAAACATAACCATGGCATTATGCAGTTTGACATGAACATATGAATTCTGACCATGACCATATAAACACAACCATGGCAATATGCAGTTTGACACGACCATATGAATTCTGACCATGACAATATAAACACAACCATGGCAATATGCAGTTTGACATGAACATATGAATTCTGACCATGATAATATAAACACAACCATGGCATTATGCAGTTTGACACGACCATATGAATTCTGACCATGACCATATAAACACAACCATGGCAATATGCAGTTTGACATGACCATATGAATTCTGACCATGACCATATAAACACAACCATGGCAATATGCAGTTTGACATGACCATATGAATTCTGACCATGACCATATAAACACAACCATGGCAATATGCAGTTTGACACGACCATATGAATTCTGACCATGACAATATAAACACAACCATGGCAATATGCAGTTTGACATGAACATATGAATTCTGACCATGACCATATAAACACAACCATGACAATATGCAGTTTGACATGAACATATGAATTCTGACCATGACCATATAACACAACCATGACAATATGCAGTTTGACATGACCATATGAATTCTGACCATGGCCATATAAACACAACCATGGCAATATGCAGTTTGACATGAACATATGAATTCTGACCATGACCATATAAACACAACCATGGCAATATGCAGTTTGACACGACCATATGAATTCTAACCAGGACAATAAGTATCTGACCGTGACAATATGCAGTTTGATCAACTTAAGTGATGTACCCCCAACCCTACTGAGAATTATTAATCTGTAAAAATTGACTCTACCTTATCGGACATCAGCTATCTCTTATCTTGTGTTCCTTAATGTTATTTTTGGGGGGAGTCCACTTTTTTCACCACCTAATACAGTAGGCACACACACAGCAGAGGTATTTTAACATTAACTTACCATAATTTCTGAAGAGGGGCCATGGTGGCAGAGTGGTAACACTCTCGCCTCTCACCTCTGAGACTGGGGTTTCGTTCCCAGCATGGCCTCAAGTGGGAAAGCTGGTAGTTGCTTGCCGTTGGTCAGCAGTTTACAGTACAGAACCCTGACAAACTGTATGTACTGGTTTCCTCTGCCCTTCAAACTACCCGTCGTGATAAATAAATAAAATAATTTCTGAAGCCAACACACCCTCTCCACTTATAGCTGTCAAGACTCTTAATAGTAATTATCAGTGACCAGTGGTCAAAAATTAAAGCAAACCATACTCAGTCAGACCATCCCAGTAGGATACTGGTAAGTTTAAGATTTTTCTAATCTGGATTCTTTTAACTCATTCACTTTCAGCAAAACAATCTCAATAAGACAGTGATAGCTATTAATATTTACACTTTTGTTATAGTAGCTCTACCTAAGTAAGAATATGTTCTATATGTAGTAAGGTACCATACAAGATTAATATTGTCTTCCATGTTTGTTACCTGTAACATGTATATGAAGTAAATCTGAAAAAGATACTAAAAAGGACTAATTGAAAGAGTTGAAGGTAATTGTTTATCTTTTACACATATATCATTGCTATTTATTGTAACAATCATTGTCCCTTTGAACAAATGGAATGGCCAATGGTCATTGTTACAGAAATGAAGGCATTTAATCATTCACATAGACTTGCTCCAAGTCTTTTTATCCACCAAATCTGACATGCATGGAATCATTATGAATCCACCTAATTGCTGGGGATTCTACTGTCTGATGAAATACAAACTTTTGTCCGCACCAAATTCTAGAAAAAAAGTCAATCAGTCCTCATATAATACCTGAGACAAAAGGACTTGAGGAAAGTGTATCATTCATCAAGTTACCTGATGAATCAATGTCTAAGCTGTATTTACATAGATCCAAATCACCATTGGGACGTTTCACTGAACAAGCAATGGGGAGTGTAGACCTCAGGTAAACATGAGGTACTATGTCATCTCCTTCAATCACTGTCAAGTATTCAACTGATGTCTGTATAAATGATATATAATATAGATATAAATAACATATTTTATTAATTTATTATATCAAAGAATACAGAGGCTTAGATTTATAATACGGAACTAGATTTCATTGTAATTAACTTTTAAACATATTCTGTTTTAGTGCAAAATTTTCAAAAAAAAAAACAGTTATATATATTTTCAAAACACCCATTACATTAAATTTATATGGCCCATCAAGGATTCCTATTTGGTTTCATATCAGTTTTATTAAATAATACTACTAATAATTTATGGTCTACATTGAAACATTCTTTGGATTTAAGACCAGTTTTCCATTTCAAATCATTTTAACCTATATGGACATGGAAAATTTCAGAATTAACTCAACCTTAAACTTAACTTCAGATCATACAGATATAACTAAATTTAACAAAATGGGCAACATAAAGAGAAACTTGTCCTGATAATACATAATATTTACCTCTAAATAAATTGTTTATGTTAATAATTGAAAAAGAAAGTTCACAACAAAACACTGCAAATAATTTCTGTCTAAATTGAAAAGACTATTATTCCAATTAACAAGGATTTTGAGATTAATGCTTAAATTTCATGGAATACCCTCTACAATCATCCATCGACAAAGGGATTTAAGGTGCAAGGTAAAGTATTTATTTTCTGAACTTGATGTGAAAAGAAATTGTGTAAGGTTTAAAATGCAACATTTGCACTGCAGGTGTTATTTGTGATGGTTATAGAGTGTGGGAAAAACGGGGTGGGTGATGTACCTTCTGTGAAAGCCAACCATAAAGTCCAGGCTGTAGTGTTTGCTGCAGCAAACTTATGACTTTACTGGAGATACCGAAAGAGAATGAATAACATAGAACTTGGAAGAAAGGTAGAAAAACTGAGGCAAATATGATATGACAACCTTAAATTACGTCTAGCTTTGGGAGATAACATTCATTCCACCTTAAATTGGTAGGCACGTTGGACATTTCACAATTTCTTCTTATGGGAACACTTTATCACTTTTTAATGTAAAAACTGGTGAACCTGAATTCCAGCAAAGTAACTGTTACTCCAAAGGGCTGAGCTCGTCGTATTCGGACTTCTCTCAAAGTAGCTAACCACCTGACAACTCACCTGAAGAATATAATAATGCACTTTATAAGTTAAAAGAGTAAAGACGAATTTATTACTTCATCAAATATAGCAAACGTTCATGAAACATGACACAATCATGGGGGATGTGATTTGTGTATTGCATAATTACAGTTCCTTATGGGGGTGTTCAACTGGAGCCGACCCTCCCCGATTCTAGGGTTGCTTTGCATTCATAACAGTGTCGGTTATGATTTCCCGGCTTTAGCCTGAGGGTCAGTAAAATATCAAACATGCTTGATATTTGCTCTTTCCACAAGGGAACTGTCTTATTCTAATCAACTCGCATCTTATCCTTTGTCACTCTGCGTTTTATATCCTACTTACTTTACATCTTATCCTGTCATGAAGCAAGCTTGTTCTTGTCACTTAATGTCCACATGAAAAGTATGATGTGAGGCAAAAAATATTGCAATTAATTATGTAAATAAGGAGAAAAAACAGTATAAGTAATCAGATTTCCGAAGTGAACAGGTAGAAAAGGTTGACAGGTATGCTGTAAATATTAAGAAACATGGAAAAAAATGGCTATTTTTGTCATATAATATTCAAATTCTCAGCCTATTTCAACAAAGCAATTTCTGCAAAAAAAAGTCGGATCCAGTGTCGACCAATCAAATAATCCCAAGAGGATCACCTAACTAATATTAGGTCTTTGTTTTTCTTCTTTTTATATGGTTGTTACCATATTAGGACATGTCTGTTTGCTTCTAGGGCTTATCCTTGGACTTTTACTTTCAATCTTACACTCACAACCCAACTCCAAGACATATCGAGAGGTTGATGCAGCTATAGACGAACCAGGATGCACTATGTCATGTCTAGAAGGTTCAACAGACCATTCATTTTTCCAGGCTACAATTGTCTTGATTTATGACTTGACTCCATCACTCTAAAGTCATCTAGGGTTAGTTTGATTGGAACACCAACATTAGAGAGAATGAAACTGTTATCGCATAATTCTCATAAAACTGTTCATTGTATGGGGTTCCTGATAGGGCATTGTGATTTTTATTTTAATATACTGTGATCATAAAAAAGATTTCTTATTTTTTTTGTGATCATGACGTAATTATTATATAATGATCAACAGATGATGGGGTGATTACCAATCATTCTCTTGTTATTACTATCTGGTAGTCATGGCTTCTGACTTATTTACTTGTGATCAACATGTGAGGTAATATTGTGGAGAATTTCTGGTGATCACGATAAGTAAGTGGTGAACACCAGATGATTTGGTGAGCACAAGATCACCTGGTAGATATCAAAACATCTGACGACCACAACAAAATAAGTCTGAGTACCAAATGATGTTGTGATCATCACTTATTTTCTCATAATCACAAGATGATTACATTACCACCACACTATCTGGTGTTCAACAAAATAATTAAACAGCCCATGAACACCAGATGATATGTTGGTCACGAGAAAAGAAGTGGTGATCACAGCTTACTAAATGGTTAAAATATATGCTTATTAATGTCCTTAAAGGAGCTGTTACATGGGCACTCACCCAGTATGTCTTTTAACAAGGACAATATTTGGCATTGCAGAGTTCTCATAGCATATCAATGTAAATGTAATGGTTTATAGTCTAGTATCAGTATATATACTATCACTCGACTTTACATTTACACCCTGGCCTGGGTTTCGGAACTTTTTCACACACATTATCTGTCTCAGTTCCCTCTGGGAACATACTAGGGGGCAGCCACAATACAGCACACATACTAAGAACCCACTAGCAGCCAGGTACCTATTACTCCTGGTTGGAGACAGGACAAGTGAGGACAGTGAATTATAGGTATTTCTGTGTATTGCAGAAAAGGGTCTAGTTAGTACTGATGTTTCTGGTGCAAAACAAAATTGTTATATTTAAAGATGGTGAGAAACACCCCTGTTTTTCCTGGATGTGTATTATGCCTTCTTTCTGGAACCCCCAGTCTCTGTATTGTATACACTCCTTCTAGAATATTCTATAATACAGAGCTATATATATAGGATGGAAGGTCTGGCTGTATTTATTTCAGAGTTAGTCGAGCTGATGTGCTATATGGGCTATAACTGTGAATCACTTTATTTGTGTATCACGTGGCTGTAATCTGATTGTTATAAACATTTTGTGGTTATTAACTTTAGACCCTTATTTGACTAAGGAATGAGTGTTATATAGTAAAGCTATATTTGGCTTATTAATTGACGAATAAAGCTGTAAGTATAAGGTGTCCATAATCTTAAGAAAAATGTCCATCACAATCTGATATAACATCATGAAACTTATCATTATATTCATGTAATCAAACAGGTCAAGTAGCCCTATACTAAGACAATGTGAAGAAACATTTTGGACCTGAATGGCCCAGTGTGTTTTCTTTGTCACATCAGTACTGTACACTTTCAAATGTCTACAGCACCCTCCCAAAACCTATGGCAAATCTCAGTACCTAATGCCTCGGTCATTACTGTGTTACATATCTTTAATATCGCATTAAATGCAGCTAAGACTAAAACAGAAATGAAGATGAGAGACAAACTGGGGGGGGGGTTGGCCTTTGTTTCATTTGCAAATTGTCACAAATCACAAGGTAACTGTGGTAGACAGCACAACTGAACCAATATAAACTAGGTACAATGTCCAAATGGAGTTTCTACTAGTAAAAAGTCTAATGCCCCTGTTCCACCAAAAGATTAAGCCCCGATCCTGTCGGCGACCCTTAATCGTGCACAGTCGGTGAAAAAAAAAACAAAAATGGGCGGGAATACTGGGTCGGTACTGAAGTCTGGGATTAAGAACAGATCGTCCTCAGGAAGCCTCAGGACGCCTCAGGCGGCCGCAGACAGTCCCCGACTGGTCTGGGACTAAGAACCGACTAAGCCAGTTTTCAGATCGGTTTCAACCACGATCCTGTCGTAAACATACCGACTGGGTCCCAGGACGCCTCAGGCCTCCTGGGACTAAGAGCCGACTAACCCACGATTAACTACTGGCGTCCTCAGGCGTCCTCAGCCCTCCTCAGTCTTCCCCAGACCAGGATCCCCGATTCTTGTTTTCCAAAGTTGCTGGATTTTCTGGGTATATATATATAAAATTCGCGATCTAATCACCATTGCTTTTCTAGGAACACACCAGGATGCCACCTTTTAATGGGAGACAGATTCAACAACAACTTAGGGCTTTTTTGCTTTTTATTCAGTTACAAATAATCATGTATTTCCATTTCTTACGTCGACCACAGCAACCACCACCAGCACCCATACAGAGACCTAGAAGAAGGCACAACATGTGGGTCAGGCCATGGCTACTGCAGAGAGAGGAGAGGGGGGCCTACCACAACATTATGGCTGATCTGTATGCCACAGACATTCCAGGATTCACCAACTACATGAGGATGACCCCAGAATTTTTTGAAATGATAAAGACCAGACTGGAACCACACCTTGCCAGGCAGGCCACCAACTACAGAGCACCAATCAGTGTTGGGGAGAAGTTAGCCCTCACCATCAGATATCTGGCCACTGGAGAGTCATACACATCGTTATCATGTCAGTTCAGGGTTGGAAGATCCACCATTTCCAAGTTTTTACCAGAGGTCTGCAGGGCCATCCAGGATGAGTTCACCAGAGAGTACCTCAAATGTCCTACTACCCCAGATGAGTGGAAAGAACTGGAGAGGGAATTCAGGATCAGGTTCCACATGCCCTGGGAGCCCTGGATGGGAAGCATGTGGCCCTGAAGAAACCCAAGAACAGTGGAGCCCTCTACCACAACTACAAGGGGTTCTTTTCCATTGTGATGTTGGCCCTGGTAGATGGACAGTATAAGTGGATGTGGGTACAGCTGGATCTTGCTCAGATGCCCAGATATTTAATTCCTCTCAGCTGAAGAGGAGGATTGAGGATGGCAGGATAGGCTTCCCTGACCCAGCTCCTATAACCCAGGGTGGTAGAGATGTCCCCTACTTCATTCTGGCAGACGATGCTTTTGCCCTGAAGACCTGGCTCATGAAACCCTATGGCAGAAGGCTGTTAACAAGGGAGGAAAGGATTGCCAACTATAGAATATCGAGGGGCAGGAGAGTTGTGGAGAACGCTTTTGGCATCCTGGTCTCAAGATTTAGAGTGATGAGGACCACCATTGAACTACCCCCAGAAACAGTTAGAGAAGTGGTCATGACCTGTGTGGTTCTGCACAACATACTCAGAAGTCAGTATCAAGGTCAACCTGCTGGTCAGCAGCCTGGGGAGGATGATGATGATGATGATGTGCCTGGTGATTGTGGATTGATTGGTGGTGCTGCTGGTGGTGGCCAAGACAGAAACCCTACTAGAGAGGCCAAAAGACAGAGGGATTACCTGAAGGACTACTTCAATAATGAGGGAGCAGTGACCTGGCAAGATGGCAGAATATAAGTCCTGCTGCAGTAAACAGTCCTTTTCAGGACTAACTATAACAGTCTTTTTCAGGACTACCAATTATTCCAAAAACAATTAATCAGCTATGCTTGCTACAGACAAACCCCATGCCAAACATAACTTTTTCAGACGGACAAACAGACAAACCCCATGCCAAACACCCAACAATCATACAAACCCAGTGTTAAACAAGAGCCAAACAAAACGTCACACATAATATCCTAAAATGAATTATTTTTTTATATATTTGGAAATCCACCTCCTAATTTACCAATTTGATTTTGTTCATGGGTTGGAAATTTATTTGTAGCAGAAATGTTTCTATGGAAATCTTCAATTTTAAATCTTCACCTCTAATCACAAAAATGTCGAAAATATAACCATAAGACAAGTTTTGTTTTCAATAGTGGGGGATTGTGTTTTCAAAATAGTTTGTCAGTTCGTTGGCATGGGTTCTATTTAATTTTGGGTTTTTGTGTTTCTTGGTTGGTGGTTACTGGGGTTGGGTTTATTATTGGTAGTTGGATGTTGGGTTTCTTACTGGGTTTGTTATTTGGGGGTTATGTTTGGTATTGGGTTTGTCTGTTTGTGGGTTGGCAAGTATGTAATAATGCCTTTTAACTCTAGGGAAGGTGCAAGTGTTGGACTTTTCACATACAGATTTTAAACTATCCCATGGATTTTATTCTAAAAATGGGCTGAATATTGGCCATATTGGGAGTTATTTTTAATTTTTTTTATGTGGCCTTTTTTGTTATGTGTGGTACCATGGGTTATTTGTTTCATGTTTGGGGTGGTGTAAGTGTTGGACTTTAACTTTTTTTTTCTTGTGATAAGTATTTGTACTGAACTTTTTTGTTTTGGAGGGGAATTGGAATAACATGTAGCTGAATAATTGTTTTTGGAAGATTTGGTGGCCCTGAAAAGGGCCTGGCAGGTCAAAGACCCGCCCTGACTGGATGGCTACTGAGGAGGCTGCTGCTGCTGTTGAGGCAGTGCTGAAGTGGTGATAGTAAAGAGCTGCTGCTGCGGTTGCTGCTGCTGCTGCTGAGGCTGCTCGATGATCTGTGTTGATGTCAGATCTGGTAGCTGGCTTAAGATTCCACTCAGATTGTGTCTGCTCCCTTCGTCCTGTACAGTTAGGACAGATGTCGGGTTGCTGAAGCCAATGGGGCTTGGTGTATAGTACACAAAACTGCTGCTAGCTGCTGCTTGAGTGGAACTAGACGCCTGTGGAGTGGTTGTTGGCAGTAGGCCGACCCTCTGGGACTCCGTGGTAACAGTGGCTGATCTTCTGGGCAATGGCTGACGTCTGCGGTTACTCTTAATAGTTTCGATGTCTCTAAATATCTTGCCCTTTAATTCTTCAAATTCTTCTTGAGTCATCTTTTCGGCCTCTGATGCCATGTAGTCAAAGAAGGGCTGCCTGTCTGACTTCTGATGCAGAAAACCTGAGATAAGTGTCCTCATCTGCTCAAAGTGTTCGAGAATCTTGGAGTCTGTAGTTGAAATGGGCGTTGATGTAATGATGGACTGACTCCTCTCCCTCAGGACACTCGACTTGAGGTGTTCTGTGTCAGTAGTTGACCCACGTGATTCGTCCTGCCTGCTGGTATTTGGACTGGCCTCAAAACCTGAACTTCTATTGGCCCCCTTTCTTCTGATGTGGGTTTTAAGAAAACCCATCTGTTGGTAGACCCAGGACTGTCTCTTGGTCATCTCCCTCGGGGCTTGGCCTGATTGGAGCTTGGACAGCTTCCCATAACGGGTTCACTGGGACTCGAACCAACGTCTCACATCAAAGGGCTTGAGCTTCAGTTCCTCAGATATTCCTGCCCAGAGAGCCTCTCTTCTGGTCCTGTCGTGGAAACGTGAATGTTCCTTGTCATACAGTTCAGGGTGCAGCTTTACAAATTCCACAATGGAAACTTCCTGGTTGTCTGTAAAAGTGGCACACACCCTGGCTCTCTTGGCTGAAGAATGGCACTCCGGATCTTCTTCACACCTCTCTTCTTCTTCTGCCACAGCTTCCCCAACAGCTGGACCTTCCTGAATCTCCTCCTCCTCTCTCCTCTCAGTTCCTTCTTCTGTAATAACTTCACTCCTCTCCTCGACTTTCCTTCTCCCTCTCATCCATCTTTTTCCTTCCTCTCTTCCCTCCTTTCTCTTTCCTCATAATCCAGTCGACAAAATAATAAAAAAATAGTAAAATGTGTCTCCTAACTGTAAAATTTGCCTTAAGCTCAAGTAAAATATATATAAAATAAAAACTGAATACCCCTCCTCATTGCCTCGTTTTAATTTCCGACGCGCGGAAAACAGTCGGCTCTAAATTGGTTGTTAGTCCCAGGCCGCCTGGGGCATCCTCAGACCGTCGCATACTAAATTTGTGCTGTCCCAGGCGTCCTGGGGAGGCCGGTTTGGATCGGTTAGGGTTGGTTACCCTTAGTCGGGGCTTAGTCCCAGACCTTGATTTTTGGGTCCCAGGACACCGCAGGCGGTCTGAGGCTTCCGGGGACTAATGCAACCGACCCACTTTCACACGCATGAAATTCATACGCATCAGATTTGAGTCTGGGATTAACAACCGGCCTCCTGGGACTAAGCTACGGAGGTCTGGGACTAAGGGTCGCAGGCGGCCTGGGACAACACACGACTGTGTAAATTTGGGTCTGAGGAGGCCTGAGGACACCTGGGACTGGACATTTTGTTGACGGCGGGAAATATGAATCGGTTGTAGTCGTGAGAAATATCAAACATGTTTGATTTTTCCCACGGCCCCAACTGACAACAAACGACCCTTACAGAAGGTCTGGGACTAAGCAAATATTTCAAACCGACCCTCAAAAACCCTTAATCGGGAGCCTTAGTCGTGTGGTGGAACACCCACATAAATGGTATTTCAGCAGTTACTCGTACATGACATGGGAATTTAAAAGTTGAGTACTACACAATGTAGTTAACTGTTCCAAGTAAAGTCTTCTGTATGCTATCTTTAGATATACTACTTTGGATTACCTGATTTTTATCTGTTTCTCAAAAAACAAATTGGAAATTCTACCAGAAGAAACTGATAATGGACTGTCTACCAAGTTTATCTAGGTAAAAAGTACAACAGGACAAAAGTGACATGTTTTGACCTTGCTAAAACATAACAAACAAAAGTGATATGCTGTTGGTGTGACAGGATTTTAGAGAATGTTTACATAAATTTGGTTTTTATATTGTTATCAAAATATAAATCTAAGTTCTAAACTATTCATCCACTTTTTGGACTGAATGCAAGATTCCAAGATTACCTGATGTTGTAATGGTTATGTTACAATGCTACAATTCCAATGTGTGGATAGTGGGGCATCAGAACTGTTAAATGTGACACAAGTTATACTCTGTTATAATGTTGTTACATACCCACTTCCCTAGGTTTCCATATAGGTATTTTTCATGTAATCCTACTCTGGTCCCACCACCTCTTATCATATGAGTAGGAACCCTGTCATCTATCTCATCATTAAACAGAAAATTAACTTCAAACACAGCATCATCGGCATCGGTGTAATTGTGTGAAATGTTGCAGTAAAAATACACATACAGACTGTCTACCAGAACTGGATCTGACAGCTGTGGACATTCGTTCAATGCTGGGGCTATATCTGGAAATCAAATCAGGGACAGTTGCTTAATGTCACAGTAAAAACTTGCAGATTGTCAATCAGAAGTGTAAATTAATTTATTAGGGCAGACATTTAATGCTGGAACTGTAACTGAAAAGCATCATAATTTACTGAGATTAAAATTAACATATTAATATGTCAGTCAGATTGATTGTAATTTCATTTATTAGGGCAGACATTTAATGCTGTAACTGAAACATCATAATATACTGATATTAAAATTAACATATTAATATGTTAGTCAGATTGAATCAGAGAGGTTCGGCAATTCTGGGTATGTTGCTGATACATCTGTAAATAAGCAATAAAGCAATACAAATGTATATGTATAACGCTATTTTAAAATGTTATAGTTGACATACGTAGATTGTATGTAAGAATTTGACAGATCAATTACTGGGTCATCATATCAAATAAAAGCAAAAACCAAAACTTGTACAAATGACAATATTCCTAATATAAGTACATAAACAGGTTATCAGACAGTCGTGAAGAGTATGCAATATAAGCTATCAAAGAAAATTACGTAATACTGGGATTACCCATTAAAAACGAACTCAGCAGCAACTGACTGGTATTACAAATAATGCGAGACTAAAAAGTTATAGAACACACGAAATAAACTGGAAGTGATAGCAGAAGAAATCAAACCAATTTTTCTGTTTCATTTCAATTTTTGAGGACAGTTAGGTGCAGATGCAAATACTGGCGCCACAAATCTACATTCGATTTGCCACTGTTTTTTTTTTTTTTTTTTTTTTTTTTTTTTGCTAGTTCTATTTTTAAACATGCTATATCCATATCTAATTATATATGCGAGTATAAAATAGAAAAAAGCATCTATGTCTGTCTATGCTTCAGAAACATGGACAAGTACAAGGTGCTGAACTGGAACTGATACGTCATCATTTTGTGATTCAAGTTAATTTATACATTTTTTTCAATATTTTAAACTTTTTAGTAAAAAAAAATATATATATATTTGAGATGGATAAATCAGTCTTCATTTTTACCGTAGTATGCATCTGTCATTTTGTATTCATATTAAAAAAATTCATGTGGCATTTTGACCATATTATGTATCTGTCATAAACAAAGTCCCTTATTGTGATTGTTTCATCTTAACAATGAGGTGATTGCACAATTTGTTTTTAAGTCTGTACAACTGTCCGTCAATATATGTGACAAAACAGTTTTTATTTTTGTGGAATTCACCCATATTTATTGGATTAGTAGGTATTATCAGCAAATATATCATAGTTAGACATCTAGTTAAAATGACCATAACTTTCTTACTCTGGTCCAATTTTGTGCTTTTCTTTCATTATTTTGTTTTGACTGATGACAACTTAATATCTGCGGTATCATATCAGACAGTATCAGATAAGGTTTGTTCCTTTAACCCTCCAAATTTCTTATGTGTTTATGGTAAAATATCACTTCCATGTTATCAACCTTTTATTAATCAAACAAAAGTTCACTCTCTACCATAAAGAAATGATAAATACCTGTTTTAACAACCCGACAAATATTATCAACAATAGTTGCCTGATCTATCCTGAAGATCCATCTTCCTGTAGTATCAACATTAGATGTTTCCTCAATATTACCAATTTCTGGTGTGCGTGAATCTGGCACAGCAAAATAGTTTATACCATCACCAGCATTGAAGCCCACCTGTGAAAGCATGGGGGATATGAAATATACTGATCATCTAATCTACTCCATTCTATAATAGAATAGAAACATTTATATAGCACAAAATTGATACAAGATCCTCTGATGTACTTGAATTCAAAAAAGGGGAAATCCAGGGGCATGTCAGGTTGCAATCCAGATTAGCACCCACTGAGGAAGATATGCTACAGTTGAGGATATACTAGTCTTCACAAGTAGGTTTTTAACTGGCTATGGAAAGCTGTTATTGAGTGTTGTGAATGGACCAATTGTGGGAGTCTGTTCCATTCAATGAGGGAAGCTATTGAACGTTTTTTCCTACCAATGGCCTTTCTAGGACGAGCTGATTAAAGAGATAGACAATTTCAATGAGTGAAGCTACTGCTTTTGATTAAGGGTGATAAATATTTAGGGTGGGAGAATGAATGCAATCATATTATATTTTAGATGTGGTATGAAATGTCAGTGTAGTGTAGCGTAGTGTCAGCCAGTGTAGTTTTTGAAAATAGGGATTAACATGGCTTATTCTATTAAGTCTAAAGGCAATTCTACAAAGGGCATTTTGAAACTTTTGGAGTTAAACCACATTTCATTTATTTACAAAATAGAGTAGGGAATTGAGTTTGCAAGGAGGACTGCAGTCTCCACACTGAGAAATTTCCAGATGCGCCTTAGGTCCTTGAGGAGAGTGTAGAAGGTATGACAAACCTTGGTTATGTGACTGGCGAAAGTGTTTACATAGTGAAAAGTTACACCTAGGTTCTTAGCTTCATCGGTAGGGAGATGAATATCCAAGAAACTGGAGGGGAAATCTTTACTTGAGGGACTTCATGGCATGTTTATCAACCATGATGATGAATTCTGTTTTCTCTGGGTTGAGTTTCAGTTTTACACCATCCATCCATTTTTGAACTTGAGTAAGACACTCAGTAAGCTAGGGAAAACTGGAATCAAAGTTCTTATTGTCAAATGCTAGATATATTTGGGTGTAATCAGCATACAGATGGTGGGTGACATTGGAACTGGAAATAATGCTACTGGGGGGGGGGGGGGGGGGGTACTGTAAAAGGTAAAAAGAAGGGGCTCCAGGACAGAACCCTGATGTACACCATAGGGAAGTGAGAAGGCATCTGAAAAGCTATTTCAAATTTTAACTTTATGTTTGCGGTTTGTAAGATAGGATTTGATCAACCTTATCACAGTGCCATCAACACAAAACCAATCCCTGAGACAGTCAAAGAGAATGTTGTTTAAGATTTTAAGGAGTGCAATTTCTGTAGAATGCAATCTCCTGTAAGCAAACTGGTTGACATTGGAGAACCTTTCGATATTAATGTAACTATTTTATTGTTAAACCACTGCATTTTCTATTAGTTTGGATATGAAACGTACTGAACACTGACCTGTAATTTTTCAGAAGATTTCTGTCTAGACTAGGTTTCTTGAGAAGTGGGTGACATATGCAGTTTTGAAGTAGTTTAGGAAACTAACTTCTTTGAGTGAGTAATTTACAATATTGGAAACTGGAGTGATAAGAATGTCTGTACACTCTTTACATAGTGAAATTGGTATTGGCTCCAGATTATATGACTTGCTAGGAAAAGATTTTAAAATTTTGAGGATGTCATCCTCAGATACTGGCTCAAGAGAGGATAGGGCGCTGTTGTTGCTTCTTAGTCCAGTAGCAGAGACTGGTGCTAATGACTGTAGTGCCACTCAGATTTTCATAATTTTTTCGCTGAAAAAATGTCTAAAGGTATTGGTAATTAATCTGTGTATTAGTAGATTCTAAGACATAACACAGTTGCAAATTTTTATCAAGAATCTTTGGACAAAATCAAGGTAATTGCCAGAGAAGGGTTCAGTGATGATTGAATTCAGGAACAGAAGACGAAATAAATAGTGATTCACCCTTAGAAAAATATCCTGTTCTTACATTTTGTATAAATGTTGACTGGTGTATTGTCAGACATCTGGAAATTTGGTCACAAGATCTTATTATAAATACAAATATAGTAAGACTATACCAGTTCAAAATAACCATATGATTTTATGGCTGTCCATTCTAATAAAGATCTGCCATTACTGTTACCACTTGAAATATTAAAAAGCAGCATAATTTTTATATATACATGTGATACATGTATTCTGTGTGCATCATTTTAAAGATTTTAATGAGAAGAATATGAAGTAGATTTATGGACCAATGCCCTAAATAGTCTTAATAACCTATATTTTGATCCACTGTACATGTACAATTTGTTGTCTCCCTTCATGTGAAGTAGCATTTTACTGTCTTACAATTAGAAAAAGAAATCTGTCACTCACATAGATTCTGATAAATTAAGTAACACTTTGACACGAAGAAAATCTCAATTGTAAAAATATGAAATTAATCATAACTTCAAAGATATTATTTGTCACCTGTGCAGGAATATTATTAGATGCAGTGCCATACGTCCACATGATATCGCCGTAGTTAAATATGGCAAAAGAATGAGTTCCATCAGTTGCTATCACCAACTGGAATGTGTTGTGCTGCAACAAAACATTTAACAGGTCATTTTTATCAAGTGAGTATTTAAATTTTTTTCTGAGATATTAGGTCATCTGTTTGGGAATCTTAATATCTTGAGATATTAACCCAATTTTTATATAGTATGTCAATTCTTCGAGATAGTAAGTCAATTTTGACTTAGGAAGTAAACTTATAAAATAATTATTTCAATTGAATAGTGTATATCTATTTATGTAACTTTTTCGAGATAATAAGTCGATTTCTGAGGAAGTAAGACATTTTTTTCAGATACATCGAGACTTCTTGATGGAAGACGGATTAGCCGTGTACTTGTGAGATTTGACATTTGTAATGACACCTTGGAGACATGTGATCTCACACAATCTAGACCTTTCACTACTTTACTCATTTATATGTACAGAAAGTCAAAGAATTATTTCTCTTTTCTGCACCACTATTACTCTTATAACAATGTTCCACTGGACCCAACCCACCCTGAATCAAGCGTCAGTTGCCTCTTTTTACATTGTCGGTTATGGTCAGTTACAGTTTCCTGGCTTTACTTGGTGGGTCAGCTAAATATCAAACATGTTTGATATCCCCAACCAACCTGACTCTTTATCCCGACCGTGGCTCCACCAGAAAGCAAACCAGCATGTCTCTGTCTCCTTATGTCTTACCGTGGTCACTTCCAGTCCAATCCAATAATGCTACCATCTTGTTGGGAAAGACCTATTTAAGTTCACCAGCCTGACTCCATGACAAGCTGTAGAACAACACCAGAGGTTTGAGGATACTCAACAGGAGGATATATCACAGACGCAGGAGACAGTGGTTGAAAAAAGACAAAGAATTGTCAAATGGACTGACTATCCAGGCGTAAGAAAGAAAAGATGATGAACTACAAAACCAATGACGTTTTTGTCTGTGGGAAATATTCCCAAGGAGCAGTAACCTCTCAGTGAAGGTGTGAAATACCTGGTTCAAATCCCAAAGGACTCACTATATGGAATATTGACTAAGTCCAAGTCTGGCCAGGCTGCTAAGGAAATGACTGAGTAGCAGCAATGGATTCAATATAAGTTCCAGTTTTTGAAGCTAGTGCTGGTGCAGCCCCAGTCTATTACATTTCATGATGATCGATGGAAACAGATGCTGTGTTGACACCAGCATCTGCTCTGACACATACCAGACATCCAACACTCCCAGTACCAGTGTAGTGCCCCAGTTCATCTGGATCAGTTTACCCAGATGAAGACTACATTCACATCTTTCCTTGGGCCAAGACAGGAGACCAACCAGAACAGCCTTCTGGAACTACCTGGCATCAGAAGTAGAAAACTTACAGAAAAAAAAAGACTTATATACTTTACAAAATGAGACAGACAACTTTTAAGTGAGATACAGAATAGGGCAGAGAAAAGGAAGTCTCAGCCAAAGCAACTTACAATTCCTTGGAGCTTCAGCGCCACTAACATAGATTTACAAGAGGCACAGAAGTTGCTACAAAGTAATACAACTTGACTGTCTAAGACAGCCAAATGCTTCCTTCACAAGCAAGACAGGCCATACACCAACTTCAACCAGGCCAGGTGGCCTCACAAAGACAACAGCCTGGAGGGCAGCAGATCTCATACTGAGTTGTCAAGTATCAACATACTGGAACTTCATCAAGACAGCTACATTTCCCCATCAGCCCAAGCAAGAGCTTTTTATGTAGCCTTAGCCATGGGAGAAGAAACTTCACACATCTCAGGCCTCTCTTGCCACTTTAGGAATATAGAGTCAGTGATGAAATACCAGCAGATGGAGACACATCAACCATTTATACCAAGTGCTCCACATCAACACACTACCTCTCCTTCAACCACACAGCATCAAAAGCCTCCTCAGCAGCCAACACAGCTCCCTCAGCAGTCATCATATCCCACACAGCAGCAGTCAACTCACTGTAACTACCTATAAAATGTCCTTTTCAGGCCCAGTGCTGATATTAAGGTCCTTCTCGGGACCACACGAATCTTTACACAAACACACACACCCCATATGACCCCAATACACACAACAACAAAATGAGTTAGTGAGTGAACTTTTTTAGTTGATTTTTTTTCTGATACAAATCTTTGGCGGAACTTGAAAACATTTTGACCTTTGAAAAAACTTGGTTTTCTTAAACATTGGACCTTTAAGAAACTTTGAAAATTTGTAAAAAGATTTGACCTTAAGTAACTTGGAAACTTTGAATAAAATTTTGACCTTTAAGAAACTTGGTATCTTTGAATAAGATTTTGATCTTTGAGAAACTTTTAAGCTTAAAAAAAGATTTTGACCTCTGAGAAACTTCACAAATTTTAAGAAAACATTGACCTTTGAGAAACTTGAAAAATTATAAAAGTATTTTGACACTTTAGAAATTTTTAAAGTTTGAAATATTTTGAAACTTTTTATTTTAAAAGTTAAAAATTTAAAAACCTCTTAACTTTAAAGTTGTTTTGAAGATGAGCAAAAAATGACACTTTACATTTTTTTTAAATGTACTTTGGGACATTTTTTTTTAAAAAAAACTTGTTTTTAATTTTAGACATTATTTTGAGACTTGTGATTTGTTTGGAAGCTTGTTTGGAAAACTGTTCATATGTGCAGACCCTCTCTTCCTGCCCAGCTAATGCACCAACATGATTGAGGTAATTCTCGAGTAAGTCTCCATTGATTTGTCACCCTTGAGGGATTCCTGAGTTTCCATCAGCCCAACGTACTACTGGTTCATTTACTAAAACGGGAACTCCATTGGGTGCCCTGACTCCTCCGCCTTGGTGTGCAACAAGTTATGCAACATATGTAAAAAAAACAATGTCTCTGACACCTATGGGCCTTGCTCCATTGTGCCTAGTAGGACTCTAAATCTGCTCACTAGGATTCCAAATGCATTTTCAATTACCTTCCTGCCTCTGGAATTCCTGTAGTTTGATATTTTCAATTCCCTCGTGAGTTGTCTTCTGCTGTACGATTTCTCTAGCTATGACTTCAAGACAAAGGCGTCATCACCCATAATTCAAAGGAGACCCTCTTGACCCAACATCTACCTGCAGGAATCTGTATTTAACACCGACCAGGGCTAGCAGATCCGGGAAAAGAAGCAATTATAATTGAAAAATTCATTCCTTGATTTCTTTGGCTTCCTCATGGCAACCTGTCTCCCATCTAGTGCCCAAACAGCATGGAGGGGGCGTTCCATCTGGTTTTGAACTTCTCCTTGATCTGTCACATTATTCCAGAGTGGTAGGGTAGATCAAATATTCCTCAAGGAAGACCCTGAAGACAATAGGAACAAATTTACATATAGTAAAGCCAACCAGCCAGTGATAATGTGATGACTTGTATGGTTTTTTTCCTGTTGCCAGGTGCCTCAGTGTGATTGCTGACAAAATTCATGTAACCTGGGATATCAGTCTATATCAGGTCGGCCAGGAGGCTTAAAGAATCCATGGCATAACCCAGTCTACAGCATGTCCTCATAGTTTTATGTCTGATCATATAGAAAAGCAGGCAGACCTCAAGTCAGGTCAGGATCTGGATCCGGACGTCCTGTCAGGGAGCTGAAACTGACACATATTTTTCCACATATCTTGATTTTTGTTCCCAATCACCAACTCAGCTAACTGGGTCAGTAAGGGGCACTTAGGGTATTCTCCAGTGGAACAGCCCCATCACATAGAAGTGACCCATAAATCTATTTAATGAGAGAACTGTGTGCCCAAATTATAACAGTGAACTCTCGATCTGGTCACCCTTTTATTGGGAAACAGTATGCTCATAATTTGATTACTGGTCATAGTTATTAGAACAATACATTAGAAACTTCAAATACTTGAAACATCTATTGACTGATTTTTTTTTAAAGTAGACCCATAAACTGTTCCCAGGGTTTTTGTTATTGTATATATACTAGGAAAATAATATCACAACGATAATGGGATAACACATGTTAAATGTTGGATGTGTTTTTGAGTTTCAAAGCCTTGGGGTTTTACTCGCTTTCAACACTGTACAGATCATATCACGACAAGTGGCTTTGTGGGCAGAGGAAACCGGTACATACAGTTGGTCAAGATTTGGTACTGTAAACTGACAACCATCAACTACCAACTTTCCCACATAAGGTCCAGGGTTTGAACTTCCGACCTCAGAGGTCGGAGAGTTTTGCACTGAGACTTTGCAAATCAGAGTCAGATGTTAGAAACTGCATATTTGTTTCATTCTCTCTCTCTCTGTGATAAGATAGACTACTTATATGAAGATGGATTTCTACCCCTATGTTTTTATTTAAACAGCAAGTCACTTTTATCCATTTAGTTGCACCATTTTAATCTAAAAATAGGTAAATAGGCGCACAAGATTATGTTTGACCAGCAACTGATTGTGTGGTAACAAGATCACTGAAAAGAAACACATATTTGAATAGAAATTGGTTGAAGCATGACAAGTATACAACCAGACTGATTTGTTAAAATAAGAAGCTTTTTGAAAATAACAACACTTTGTGCATAACGTTTTGGTTCATTTTCAAATTTTGGAAATTTTAAAAACCATACAGTGCTAATATTTATGCCTACCCCCCTTATTTTTTCATTGGTAGAATTTAGGCTATAATATTTTTTATCCTGATTATATAATAAATCACTGATGACACTGATTATCCCTTTGGAAGTTATGTTGTATCTTAGAGGGTACCTGAGTAGATATGATAATAGTTGAGATTGTTATTACCTCACCATCATTTTCATTTCCGTAAGCTCCAACTTGGTACCAGGTTACAACATAAGCCCACTGAGCTGTAAAATATGAGAGTCCACGACCCCCATACACTTGAACAATATCAGCTGTAATTCTGCCCAAAAGATCTGTATCTGTAGCCTCTCTATAATACACTTGTCCCTGGCCATAGCTCGTGTCAATATCTGCCCAAAATACTGCAATGAAGGTGAAGGTCTCACCAAGAGGAAAGGGCTCAGGTGTGAAAGTCCCAATTTCATATTCAAATGACACTCCTCCATTGTTGTTCACCTGCAAATACACAAACATTTTCTGTACTGTGTAGATTTATTGTACACATATGGGTTTTGTGGAAGATGTATTTTTAGATATCTGGTTTGTTGTGTCACCAGCAATTATGCAGATATTGCTTTTTCCTCTGATGTTACTGCCAGGGTGTTTGTCTCTTGTTGTTACACTTCATTTCCATATAGTATCTTAGAAAAATGGTTTATGGATTAAATTAAACTTTTGCGTGTGGATGTAACCGGTGTTCAATGTGTTCCCTTGAGTCAGTCTTAAACTCCCATATATAAAAAAGAATTATGTTGAGTTTAGGTTTTTAGGTTTTTGCAGAGTATACTAAAAATAATTGAAATTTCGCACTCATATGTAAAGTGCCACACATTAAAAGTGACTTTAACTCGCATTAACAGCAGAATTATATTCATTTTCAACACTTTTCCTGTTTTACTTGTAATTCTGTGGGTTCTTCATATTCATTCACATTGTAGGGTAAGGTGACCTTATACTCCATATGATTAGAGAATGAACTCACTAGATTGCTGTCCCATAAATTGGCGGACAGCCCCTTTTCCTCCATAATGGTAGGAGATGGGCAAGACAGATGAAATCCATCTTGCACAATGCATTACATTGTATGAATATATGATAAGAGTCTTAAAAGTAGACAGTGTTCAAAAATGCCACAAAAGAATAGGCATAACATAAAATCAACCTGATGGGATCAAAATACTTACATAAAGTGAAGAAAATGATCGATTAAAGAAAGGGAAATTAATCCCAATTGGTATGAGATCTGATGACTGATCATCATTGGGATGCAATACAGAGTCCCCCTCTCCCACTCCAAATGGATAAAATATAGCAGGCACATCAGTCACACCATTTGCTGTACTGAGCATTTGTACCATCACCAGAATTACCTTCACTGACCACATTTTGAAGACTCTGACATAGACAAACAAAAAGTGGTCAAAAAGAATATATAATTTCCACAGTCAATCCACACTGAGAATCCCAATGTCTTTTTAGGGTCAATTTAAGTAATTTGGATAAGAAGGTCAGCAAAGGCAAGTAACATCATTTTAACACAATATATAGTTTGTATCATGGGACTGGGTTGTAGATGGCTGAAAGGGGTTTTGATCTACTAGCGTGAGCTGCAAAGCCATCAGAGACACAACACACTATGCCACAATTCATGAAAGTCTGGAGACAAAAAAAAACGAAAAACAAAAGTGATCCCTACAAGGACTAGCCTCACTAGAGCTCGTTCTTAAAAATACTGTGGTCTGGTTGATTATTCCAACTTGGAAATAATATCTAATACCTTTCTTTTTTCACTAGGATTTTTTGTCTATCTTCCCTGGTTAGAATGCTGTAAATAGCTGCTCGAAGTAACAGTAATTGCCAATAATAAAATAAGCTATTTGCACTTGAAGGTATTTGACATTGGTCAACAATAAGCAAAGTTTTCATTTGCAATCTCTAAACCCATGACCCCAAAGGTAGAATTGGGATGTTTTAATATTCAATAATAATCAAAGTTCGACCTCAATAAAAGAAAATTTTAAACAAAAGCAATAAGCTTTTAAACTCAATAAATCGTCGTTTGGACTTAATAAATTGGCTTTAAAACTTGAATCATTCACTTTCAAACTCAACAGGTTGATTTTTTATTTAAATGACTATGGAAGTCGATTAAATGAGTTGAGTCATGTTTAAAAAATCGACACTTGCAGACAACAAATCCACTCTAATGATCTTCTGTACTTTTTTTTGAAAATTATTAAAGTGATTCAATTCTAAAATGTTAATACTACACATCTTACAACTGGATAAAACCATAAGTTTGTTTAACTATGCTTATTTAAAATTATATCTGATATAAATTGTAAAAGAAGGAAAAGACGTAATATTGTAAAAACAGTAAGTTGCTGAAACATGTTAATAATTAAACAAAGTAAAACCTTAAATATAATATCTCATATTCAGTAACTTAGTATATGTTTTTCCACACTGGGTAAAATAAAAAATGCACATTTTATATCCACTCCAATGTATCTCTGCCCCAGCTAAAGTTAACTGTATTCTGACAAGTGTACGTTCCTTTAAAACTTGTTTTAAAATGCATAAAACTTTTTTTTTCATATTTTTACTACAGAAATATTCTAACAGACAAATATATATACACACTACCTTTGTTCCGTTAAAAGTGTCTGTATGAAAATCGTCAAATAACAACTATCATTTCAGTACATAACTTGAGCAGAATTTTATGAAGTCCGCATATTATATGACAGCCTTTATATTTTGTCACAAGTTTTATCCCCTATATTTAGACATAATACTCTCTATCTTTGATGTCTTCTTATTTAACTTCCCTGTATGGGGGGAGATATTATCACCAGATATTTTTTGTGCACTTGTTTGTTTAATAAGACTTGTAAAATAGCAAATGTGGCAGGTGATGCGTGTAGAAGGAGCACACCACCTCAGTCGATGGGGAAAAAACATCATTTTTTTATTCTAGTAGAGCATTCGATTCTTTAGTGTAACATTGCCTCTCCCGACCAAGTATTTATATGTACTTTATGTGGGTGTTCCACCACACGACTAAGGCTCCCGATTAAGGGTTTTGGGGGGTCGGTTTGAAATATTTGCTTAGTCCCAGGCGTCCTGTAAGGGTCGTTGTTGTCGGTTGGGACAGTGGGAAAAATCAAACATGTTTGATATTTCTCACGACTACAACCGATTCATATTTCCCGCCGTCAACAAAATGTCCAGTCCCAGGCGTCCTCAGGCCTCCTCAGACCCAAATTTACACAGTCGTGTGTTGTCCCAGGCCGCCTGCGACCCTTAGTCTCAGACCTCCCTAGCTTAGTCCCAGGTGGCCGGTTGTTAATCCCAGACTCAAATATGATGCATATGAATTTCATGCGTGTGAAAGTTAGTCGGTTGTATTAGTCCCCGGAAGCCTCAGACCGTCTGCGGTGTCCTGGGACCCAAAAATCAAGGTCTGGGACTAAGCCCCGACTAAGGGTAACCGACCCAAACCGATCCAAACCGGCCTCCCCAGGACGCCTGGGACCACACATTTTTAGTCTGCGACGGTCTGAGGATGCCCCAGGAGGCCTGGGACTAACAACCGATTAAGAACCGACTGTTTTCCGCGCGTCGGAAATTAAAACGAGGCAATCAGGGGGTATGGGACTATATAAGTGACCGCGCACACATTCTCGTGGTTACTGACTGTTTGGCTACTGAGAGACGTGTGTCACTGATTTGTAGGGGTTTTCAGTTTTTATTTTATATATATTTTACTTGAGCTTAAGGCAAATTTTACAGGAGACACATTTTACTATTTTTTTATTATTTTGTCGACTGGATCATGAGAAAAGAGAAAGGAGGGAAGAGAGGAAGGAAAAAGATGGAAAGTGAAGTAGAGGAGAGGAGTGAAGTTATTACAGAAGAAGGAACTGAGAGGAGAGAGGAGAAGGAGATTCAGGAAGGTCCAGCTATTGGGGAAGCTGTGGCAGAAGAAGAAGAGAGGTGTGAAGAAGATCCGGAGTGCCATTCTTCAGCCAAGGGAGCCAGGGTGTGTGCCACTTTTACAGACAGCCAGGAAGTTTCCATTGTGGAATTTGTAAAGCTGCACCCTGAACTGTATGACAAGGAACATTCACGTTTCCACGACAGGACCAGAAGAGAGGCTCTCTGGGCAGAAATATCTGCAGAACTCAAGCTCCAGCCCTTTGATGTGAGACGTTGGTTCGAGTCCCAGCGAACCCGTTATGGGAAGCTGTCCAAGCTCCAATCTGGCCAAGCCCCGAGGGAGATGACCAAGAGACAGTCCTGGGTCTATCAACAGATGGGTTTTCATAAAACCCACATCAGAAGAAAGGGGGCCAACAGAAGTTCAGGTTTTGAGGCCAGTCCAAATACCAGCAGGCAGGATGAATCACGTGGCTCAACTACTGATACAGAACACCTCGAGTCCAGTGTCCTGAGGGAGAGGAGTCAGTCCATCATTACATCAACACCCGTTTCAACTACAGACTCCAAGATTCTCGAACACTTTGAGCAGATGAGGACACTTATCTCAGGTTTTCTGCATCAGAAGTCAGACAGGCAGCCCTTCTTTGACTACGTGGCATCAGAGGCCGAAAAGATGACTCAAGAAGAATTTGAAGAATTAAAGGGCAAGATATTTAGAGACATCGAAACTATTAAGAGCAACCGTAGACGTCAGCCATTGCCCAGAAGATCAGCCACTGTTACCACGGAGTCCCAGAGGGTCGGCCTACTGCCAACAACCACTCCACAGGCGTCTAGTTCCACTCAAGCAGCAGCTAGCAGCAGTTTTGTGTACTATACACCAAGCCCCATTGGCTTCAGCAACCCGACATCTGTCCTAACTGTACAGGACGAAGGGAGCAGACACAATCTGAGTAGAATCTTAAGCCAGCTGACATCAACACAGATCGTCGAGCAGCCTCAGCAGCGGCAGCAGCAACAACCGCAGCAGCAGCTCTTTACTATCACCACTTCAGCACCACCTCAACAGCAGCAGCAGCCTCCTCAGTAGCCATCCAGTCAGGGTGGGTCTTTGACCTGCCAGGCCCTTTTCAGGGCCACCAAATCTTCCAAAAACAATTATTCAGCTACAAGTTATTCCAATTCCCCTCCCAAAACAAAAAAGTTCAGTACAAATACTTATCGCAAGAAAAAAAAATTAAAGTCCAACACCTACACCACCCCAAACATGAAACAAATAACCCATGGTACCACACATAACCAAAAAGGCCACATAAAAAAAATTAAAAATAACTCGTAATATGGCCATTAATCAGCCCATTTTTAGATTAAAATCCATGGGATAGTTTAAAATCTGTAATTGAAAAGTCCAACACTTACACCATCCCTAGAGTTAAAAGGCATTATTACATACTTGCCAACCCACAAACAGACAAACCCAATACCAAACATAACCCCCAAATAACAAACCCAGTAGAAACCCAAGATCCAACTACCAATAATGAATAAACCCAACCCCAGTAACCACCAACCAAGAAGCACAAAAACCCAAAATTAAATAGAACCCATGTCAACGAACTGACAAACTATTTTGCAAACACAATCCCCAATTATTGAAAACAAAACTAGTTTTATGGTTATATTTTCCATATTTTTGTGATTAGAAGTGAAGATTTAAAATTGAAGATTTCCATAAAAACATTTTTGCTACAAATAAATTTCCAACCCATGAACAAAATCAAATTGGTGAAATTAGGAGGTGGATTTCCAAATATATAAAAAAATAATTCATTTTAGGATATTATTTGTGACTTTGTGTTTGGCTCTTGTTTAACACTGGGTTTGTATGATTGTTGGGTGAGTAACTTGTGTTTGTCTGTTTGTCCATCTGTACAAGTTATGTATGGCATGGGGTTTGTCTGTTTGTCCGTCTGAACAAGTTATGTTTGGCATGGGGTTTGTCTGTTTGTCCGTCTGAACAAGTTATGTTTGGCATGGGGTTTGTCCGTCTGTAGCAAGCATAGCTGATTAATTGTTTTTGGAATATTTGGTAGTCCTGAAAAGGACTGTTTGTTAGTCCTGAAAAGGACTGTTATAGTTAGTCCTGAAAAGGACTGTTTACTGCAACAGGACTTATATTCTGCCATCTTGCCAGGCCACTGCTCCCTCATTATTGAAGTAGTCCTTCAGGTAATCCCTCTGTCTTTTGGCCTCTCTAGCAGGGTTTTCTCTTGGCCACCACCAGCAGCACCACCAATCAATCCACAATCACCAGGCACATCATCATCATCATCATCATCATCCTCCCCAGGCTGCTGACCAGCAGGTTGACCTTGATACTGGCTTCTGAGTGTGTTGTGCATTACCACACAGGTCATGACCACTTCTCTAACTGTTTCTGGGGGTAGTTCAATGGTGGTCCTCATAACTCTAAATCTTGAGACCAGGATGCCAAAAGCGTTCTCCACAACTCTCCTGCCCCTCGATATTCTATAGTTGGCAATCCTTTCCTCCCTTGTTAACAGCCTTCTGCCATAGGGTTTCATGAGCCAGGTCTTCAGGGCAAAAGCATCGTCTGCCAGAATGAAGTAGGGGACATCTCTACCTCCCTGGGTTACAGGAGCTGGGTCAGGGAAGCCTATCCTGCCATCTTCAATCCTCCTCTTCAGCTGAGAGGCATTAAATATCTGGGCATCTGAGCAAGATCCAGCTGTACCCACATCCACCCATCTGAACTTATACTGTCCATCTACCAGGGCCAACATCACAATGGAAAAGAACCCCTTGTAGTTGTGGTAGAGGGCTCCAGTGTTCTTGGGTTTCTTCAGGGCCACATGCTTCCCATCCAGGGCTCCCAGGGCATGTGGAACATTCCACCTGATCCTGAATTCCCTCTCCAGTTCTTTCCACTCATCTGGGGTAGTAGGACATTTGAGGTACTCTCTGGTGAACTCATCCTGGATAGCCCTGCAGACCTCTGGTAAAAACTTGGAAATGGTAGATCTTCCAACCCTGAACTGACAGGATAATGATGTGTAGGACTCTCCAGTGGCCAGATATCTGATTGTGAGGGCTAACTTCTCCCTAACACTGATAGGAGCTCTGTAGTTGGTGGCCTGCCTGGCAAGGTGTGGTTCCAGTCTGGTCTTTATCATTTCAAAGAATTCTGGGGTCATCCTCATGTAGTTGGTGAATCCTGGAATATCTGTGGCATACAGATCAGCCATAATGTTGTGGTAGGCCCCCCTCTCCTCTCTCTGCATTAGCCATGGCCTGACCCACATGTTGTGCCTTCTTCTAGTTCTCTGTATGGGTGCTGGTGGTGGTGGTGGTGGTGGTGGTGGTTGCTGTGCTTGACGTAAAAAATGGAAATACATGATTATTTGTAACTGAATAAAAACCAAAAAAGCCCTAAGTTGTTGTTGAATCTGTCTTCCATTAAAAGGTGGCATCCTGCTGTGTTCCTAGAAAAGCAATGGTGATTAGATCGTGAATTTTATATATATATACCCAGAAAATCCAGCAACTTTGCAAAACAATAATCAGGGATCCTGGTCTGGGGAAGACTGAGGAGGCCTGAGGAGGCCTGAGGACGCCGGGACTTAATCGTGGGTTAGTCGGGGATTAGTCCCAGGAGGCCTGAGGCGTCCTGGGACCCAGTCGGTTTGTGTGCGACAGGATCGTGGTTGAAACCGACCAGAAAACTGGCTTAGTCGGTTCTTAGTCCCAGACCAGTCGGGGACTGTCTGGGGCCGCCTGAGGTGTCCTGAGGCGTCCTGGGGACGATCTGTTCTTAATCCCAGACTTCAGTACCGACCCAGTATTCCCGCCCATTTTTGTTATTTTTCCACCGACTGTCCACGATTAAGGGTCGCCGACAGGATCGGGGCTTAATCTTTTGGTGGAACAGGGGCATTAAGGATACACAGAAAAACCCAAACTTGGGCTAATACATTTATTTCTAGTTTTATTTACACATGTAAAATACACAACAATCAATATAGAAAAATGTTACAATTTAAAATTGAGTTTGAGTAAAACTTAACATAGGTAAAATTTGTAAATAAAGTTAAGGTCACCATAAATTTTGAAAAGTTAATATACTGGGGGAATTAAGGTTATGGACTTAAGGTGACCTTAATTAAAGGTGACCCTAATGGGTTTATGGGTAGAGTTTAAGGATAGAGTTTGAGGTCAGGATAAGAGGTTTTAATACTGAATAAACTTGTGAGTTTAAGTTTAAGGGAGAATAATGTGAGGTTAATTTTAGTTAAAAACAAAAGGGTGAATTTGTGAGTATGGGGTGCTATTTATTGAACTGAGAAGACCCCATAGTAAATAACTGGGTACATTACGAGTTAAAATTTATAAAATAGTACTAAAATGGGGGACCAAGGTGTCTAGCTGATATGATAGGCCTTAGTGGATCGAGTATTACGACCCCCTTACGGAACTAAATACAGTTACCCTAACAGACCTTGGGTTGACTCCCCATTTGTGAAAGGTTCAAACCCATACATGGAGATTAAGTACATAAAAGTTTAAAAATAGGATTAGTGATGGTGCACTCTTAGAGGATGTGTTGTACATGCACAGGCTGCCTTGCCATGAGTTTACTAGTAACCATTAGTTTGACACCTTTGAACATCACAGCCTTTGTGGGCTATCAGCAATCAACCATTGTTAATTAGAGTCCATGGGTTTGAACCCAGGATTTAGAGTCCACACGTGATGAATTAAACTTGCCAATTACTTTATTACTATTAAAGATACTATTTTGTCCTCATTGATAGATAACTTTGAAACCACAACGCTGGGCCCCCTTTTCACCAGGCTTGGGGTGGAGTCAGAAGAAACTGTCATGCTGTGGATGGAGCAGACTGTGTGGACATCTATGGAAGCCAGAGCTTGTGAATCTCCTGGGGCTCAGGCGAACTCCTTGGTTGATTTTATTATTTACAGAGTGCCTCTGCAGGTGGAGGAGACTGAAGCTGAACATGTCAACCATGCTGGTTTTTACTTGAGCTACTTTGGGCTGCAGTCCCCAGGTTGAGCCCGAGATCTGAAACTACAAACTTAGTGTTAGTCGCATATATGGTTACAAGGGAGGGTAGAGGGAAACTTTCTATAACTTGTAAATGTTTTAACTTTAAGATGGGGCGTGTGCCCCCTTCAATGTATAAATGAAAAATGGCTACTTTTCCTAGAAAAGTAGGGGTTAAGGACAGGGGTGACGCCTTGACCTAAATACAAGTTACATAACTGTTTCATAATGAACAAGAAAGTTTTTTGCTAGGGGCTGCAATGAGGGGGATGACGCCTAGGTGTCATCCCGTCACATTGCCTCTCCCGACCAAGTATTTATATGTACTTTAAGGATACACAGAAAAACCCAAACTTGGGCTAATACATTTATTTCTAGTTTTATTTACACATGTAAAATACACAACAATCAATATAGAAAAATGTTACAATTTAAAATTGAGTTTGAGTAAAACTTAACATAGGTAAAATTGTAAATAAAGTTAAGGTCACCATAAATTTTGAAAAGTTAATATACTGGGAGAATTAAGGTTATGGACTTAAGGTGACCTTAATTAAAGGTGACCCTAATGGGTTTATGGGTAGAATTTAAGGATAGAGTTTGAGGTCAGGATAAGAGGTTTTAATACTGAATAAACTTGTGAGTTTAAGTTTAAGGGAGTGTAATATATTTGCTAATTTTTGGAAACAAGCAAATGGTAGTACATGGCCTTTTTGCTAACCTTGGCCTAACAGTTATGCACATTTCAACAACTTAGTACAGTATAGTTTACTGGACTTTGCCACAACCTTTCTATACTTAGCAAAAAAACACACAAGGAATGGTAGTTTAATCTTTATAAAAATTTATTTTCTGAATAAGGATATTTCTAGAAAGAATTTCTCATTTCTGTGAAATACTGTCTGGCCACATAACAAGTCTTCCACCAAAAATTTAATATATATGCACGATCCCATCAAGAAGAAAAAGTATTGTGGGATCTGATGCCAGGGCCATGACTAGAAAACTTATTATCCTTGGACTCTGTCTGACTGGAGAAGCTGTTTGTGTTATAGACTTTATATAAGTTTTTTATTGGACATTTGCTGGTTCTCTGGTTCAAACACAGTTTGAGTATGGCAGCTAAGTCAGATAAAAATTAGAGAAAGTTCGGGAAAGAAAGTTGCAAGGAAAGAACTGGTAATAATGGTCAAATGTCAGCGAAAGTGCCAGTCAAGCGCGGGGGGGGGCATGCCAGTTTCAAGTAAACTAGATATGCTGCTGGAAGTGGTGAAGGACATGGGTTTTAACCATCAGACTTCAAAAACATAACATGTTTTATTTGGAAACATAACTTGAGAACAAAATCATAAGAAGTATTTTAAGAAGTCTGCATATTATACCATAACCTTAAAATTTGGTCATAAATTTTATCCCCTATATTTACACATAAAATGTAAAATGTCTATCTTGTGTGTCTTCTTATTTACTCCCTTGTCTGAGCGATGACATTTGTAAAAAGTTCTCACCAGATTTTATATTGTGCACTTGCTTGAATGATGAGACTGATAAAAATAGCAAATGTAGCACGAAGAGGATGCATGTAGAAAGAGGACACCACTTCAGTTGACGGGGGGGGGGGGGGGGGGACAAAATCATTTACAGATTCTGGTAGAGCATTTGATTCACTACTTTAATATATTACCTTATATTTGTTGTTGCTTATCATATCTTTCAGTTGAGGCCCTGGTCTTGGGTTTTTGTGTATATGATTTACACTCTGTATTTCCTGTATTTGTAAACTAATCCTTAAACTCAACTGTTTCTACGTTGGGTGTTTACACAGTCTGTCACTGTTCTAGGGTTTTGTGTTCATAATTTACACATTGTGCTTCCTGTGGTTGCTTATCGTGCTTAACTTTAAACTCTGTTTATTCAGCTAGTGTTTATCATTCTATTACTGGATTGAAGTTTATGTACAGAGTTTATAAATTCTGTTCAGCTAGCGTTATCATTCTGTCATTGGATTGAAGTTTGTTTAATTAATGAAGAGCTGGACCATCTCTACAGCATGCAAAAGTTTTGTTTGACTCTCTCAGTGTAAGTGAAACAATTATACCAGCTAGTCCCTGTGTTAAAAAACCTTGGTGTTATCTTTAATGAGGAGCTTTCATTAAATAACCACATAACTTACATCTGCAAGTCCTACTATTATTATCTGAAGAATATTCATACAGTTCAGCCATATTTGACCACATCATCAGCTAAAACCATTGTGCATTCGGTTATCTTTGCAAAATTTGATTACTGCAACTCGATCACTGCATCTTAGATATTTTTATCACAAAGTTACAATGTGTTCGAAAAATGCTGCTAGGATTGTCCTTAATTTGAAGAAGTATGACTCTGTAACACCTTATCTGATGAAACTGCACTGGCTACCCATAAGACAGCGCATTATCTACAAACTGAACCTCATTGTGTTCAAAGCATTAAGGTGATTCCCCTGACTACATCAATCCTTGCTTTCCATAAACAAACCAGCAAGACCACCACATTCGGGTGACATAATGTATAAACTAAAAGAGCATCAATGGAAACTGAAAAGTAGGGGATACCAATATTTTCATGCTGCAGCACCTTGCTACTGGAATAGCCTCCCTGATGAGGTCTGTAACATCGAACTGGATTTAAATAACTTCAGGAATAGACTTACCTTTCTATTTTTGAGTGTTTTTGTTGGAATAGTGAAGTGATTAGCCAATCAGTGACTAGAATTGCCCTATATATAAGAACTAACTATTATTATTATAATTATGTCATTATGTCTTTCTGTCACACCTGCACTTGACAATGCATTTATACTTGTTTGAAGGGGCCACGGTGGCAGAGTGGTAACACTCTCGCCTCCCACCTCTGAGGCTGGGGTTCGATCCCCGTCATGGCCTTAAGTGGGAAAGCTGGTAGTTGCTTGCCGTTGATCGGCAGTTTACAGTACAGAACCCTAACGAACTGTATGTACTGGTTTCCTCTGCCCTTCCAACTACCCGTCGTGATATGACCTGTACAGTGTTGAAAATGATGTAAAACCCCAAGTAAATAAAAATATACTTGTTTGAGTGGGTATTTTTTTCTTTTTAGAAAAAGTATCAAAAATAGCTGCAGAAATCTGAACCTCAGGGATATTTATATGAAATACATTCTGAAAATGGACATACACATTTACAACAACAATTATACTATGCCCAGTTTTTGGCTGAACAGTTATCGGTGCAGGAGAAGGGCCTAAAATCCCCAGAGAATGGGTTGTGAATGAGTCTGGCATTTAATAACTTGGTTGTCACGTGTGTGGTCGTGGGTTTGAAGCCAGATAATAACAACATGTTACATTTACTGAGGGTCTATCTTCATACGACTTTAGCTAATAAAATAAAAGTAAAACAAAACTTTGGACTTGTCGAGGAGAATCAAGTTCAACAATTAAATCATTTCCAAGAGGCCTTACGAATTCAGTGCCCTGGCTTCTGCTCTGCACTACTTTTGACTTGCCTTATAAATATTCATGATGTGAACAACTGAAGAAAAGCTGTATATGTCTGTTAGCTGAGCATTGGCTGAATCTTGTTGCCTGTTAAAAACAGGGAAAACTCCGGCCAGAGATACTTTTGGGTGCAGTTTTTTGTGAAGATCATGCTACCATAGTGTATGCTCATAGAGTAACTGTAACAACTGTATATTAATTTGACATACATTATATATATATATGCTAACGGTTTCAATGAAACTCTCAAGGCTTCTGATTGGAATTCCTTTATTTCTTCTGATGAACCAAATATGTCGACCAGCTTTTCATCTTTAGTAATCCAATAGTTTTGAATATTTCCAACCATACATACAGGGTCTTAGACTTGTCCCAAGTCTTTGTATTTCTCATTCCACCAAATCCGACATACATGAAATCATTATGAATCCACCTGATGAGTGGGAAACCTTATGTCTGATGAAATACTTTTGTCAGCCCCAAATTCTGGTAAAAAGTCATTCGGTCCTCATATAATACCTTAGACAAAAGGGCTTGAAGAAAATCTAATAGGGTCCTTTTTTCCAGATCCAAACACACACTTGATCAAACACTGTTGTAGACGATGCAATACGAGAAGAGACTGTAAAAAATGTAAGAATTCCTCCTTTGCAATAAAGTACTTTGGTACCAGTTTTAATTAAATGTTACCCAAACCTTTTCTTCACAATTTACGGTGAACAAGGATTAGAGATTGGAGCAAAAGAAGTCCTCAATAGTGAAATGGACAGTTAGAGAACGGGGAATTGAAAGTAATTGTACACAATTAAGAGTATGGGGTAAAATGCCTTCCATTATTAATTTTGCCAGTCAGATATATTGCCCGTTAGACCTGCAGAGAGTAGATAAAGAAATACTAGTATGCTAGAGGGGGGAAGTAATTAAGCATTTTATGGTAGTAACTTGCATTTAAATGTTTATCACGGACATTGTGGTATGTGTATAAACGTATACGAGTGCCTTATGTACCCGACAAGGGGGTATCTTTCTATTCACGTCCTTCCATGAAGTATCTTAAGCCTCTCTTACATCCCGCCGTACGTGTATAGACACATAAGTGTGCTGCAAATACTGTTGAAAAATTATGAACGCAGCCTGGTAGTGGGGTAGCAGAGATTTGCACTTGCAAACAATGTGTATTCTCCCATCAACAGTATCACTTCTTGATCAAATACTGTTGAAAAATATGAACGCAGCCTGGTAGTGGGGTAGCAGAGATTTGCACTTGCAAACAATGTGTATTCTCCCATCAACAGTATCACTTCTTGAAGATCAAAGAACAAATTGCGACTAGCTACAGGTCGTACAGTGGGTTTATATACATGCAAGGTACACTTGAGTGTATCTTACAGTATGTCTAAACAATGTAAATAATTGGGGAGAACCTACAACACTTGCAAAGAGAATGCACATGCACAAGTCTCTCGTAAGTTACCCTTGAGGCATGGATGCGTTTTTAGATATCTTGCGTGCACGCAGGGAAAATGTGCATGTCAATTTTCATTGCAGGGCCTGTGCGACCTTGATATTTTGTTCTAAAATTGTAAGTGTGCCTTGAAGGTCCCTTGCAAATCAGGCGGTTTTTCTCTGTAACCAGGACGTACGTGCACGTACGATGGGATGTAAGAGAGGCTTTAAGTTTCTCTTATATCCCATCATACGTGCATACACACGTCAGTGTGCTGAAATATTGTTGAAAAATATAAACGTAGCCTGGTAGTGGGGTAGTAGAGATTTGCAGGTGCAAATAGGTGAATTCTACTAACAAGAGTGCCACAACTTGAAGATCAAAGAACAGTCTCCGACTAGCTACAGGTTGCACAGTGGGTTTATATACATGCAAGGTACACGTGAGTGTATCTTATAGCACATGCAAACAATGTAAGTAAATGGGGAGAACACTTGCAAGGAGAATGCATGTGCACAAGTCTCTCGTAAGTTACCCTTGAGACATGGATGAATTTTTAGCCATCCTGCGTGCATGGAGAGAAAATGTGCATGCCAATTTTCATTGTGGGGTCTGTGAGACCTTGATATTCTGTTATAAAATCGCAAGTGTAGCTTAAGTGCCCCTTGCAAATCAGCCGATCAGAACTTACGTCCGCGTAAGATTGGATGTAAGAGAGGCTTTAGTTGAGTGTATGTGTGCATTATGTTTGTGGTATACTGATGGATATCTAAGCCTCATCAACTTTCCAAATATGCATTCAGTGATACTTTTCAATCACTGATAAAGTACAATCTTATTGTCAGTACAATTTATCCTATTTTTACACATGTTTAACAAATATGTTGAGTGAGTATAGCTGATCATTTAAGTCACCTTTTTTTTCATTTGTGAAAATTTGGAGTTTAGATAGCCGTCCCCTTTTTAAACAGGTTGAAAAAAAAAACTTTCAGAGTTAGTATTCCAGTTCTGTGGAATCTTTTTGGTCGTAACTATTTTGTGCGTTACGACCCCTCTTTTCAGTCGCACAACCTAACTTGGGCACTCTTTTCATGATACTACCAATCTCTCACAATAATGGATCCAAGTTTTCCTCTGCAGATAAAAAGTTTTACCGTCTGTCCATTGTACTGAAATGTCCGTAAGACTGCCCACCCCTATTAAGCCCCAATTCCATATACGCGTGATGCGGTATACGGCATGCGGTATGCGGCTATTCAAAGTACTAGAAGCCTGATGGGTTCTACATAAAGTATAAGTACCGGATCTGCATACCGCACACGCATATATAGAAACACCTCTTCCTTTTTTATTGTAAAGTTAAAATAGCCGCATATCGCATGCTGTATACCGCATGCCGGATCACGCGTATATGGAAATGGGGCTTTACTCCACAAGTGGCAAATGCTATGAAGTTTTCTCATTTATGGACCTGGTTATAATTGGCTTGTAAATACAGATTAAACTTTGGTTTTTCAAAGAAATATCTATACACTATACTGTATGTCTTTGTATTTATAATGTGACAATTTTCCAGGATCCTCTATGTGGTTTAAATCTGTTTATTGTATTGACCTAGGCTAGAGGTTGAGGTTTATGAATTCAATTCAAATAAAGAAAAAAAATCAGTTAATAGTAATGGAGGTGTTCCACTGGGGCTGACCCTACAACAGACTCTATGGCTCTTTGGTCAGTTTGTAGAGTCAGGGATCAGGGACAAAAATCCAGAAAAAAACAACAGCAAAAATTGGGGTCGGTTTCACCTCCCCATCAGGACATAGTGCATCCCAGCTTGTCTGGATCAACCTCCCTACCTCACTTGGAACCAGGGTGTTTTTTTTCCATGACCAGATGAGAAACTACCAGGACAAGCCGTAAACACCCAACAGACAAGAAGTATCAGGTCATGACAAGCCATAGTGACAAACCAACAAGACTGGAGCTGTATCCTGACCCAACCCAAATAGACTGATTAGTTTCTGGAGTCAGGATCAAACCAAAACTATATAAACCCATTCTGATTGCTATAACTAATCATTTATCTCTGAATAGATGACAGGTATACATCAGAGAGACTTTCTACAGAAGCTTAGTGGCCTTTTATTTTTATTCAGTTAAATATTTAGTGTTTTACTCTGATTTGCAGACAAAAAAAGGAAACACATGAATGTAGGACCAGCCGACTTGACATAGATCTCATAACCGATAAGCCGTGAATCAGTGCAATGAAACAGATGTATTTTATATACCTCCCAGCTTGTCTGTCGCTGTAACCCGCCTTGTTGGTTTCCTCTTACATCTTGTCCTGCTATATTCCCAGTTTGTCCTGCTGTGATGAAACTGACCCTAGGACCAAAGATTTTGAGACTTTCAGTCTTGATGGGTAGCGATCAAGTCAGGTCTCGTTTGCTTATGACAGGCCGGTTTCCTTTCAAGTACAGTTGGTGTTGTTCTATGGTTTGTCATAGAATGCGGCTCGGGGGTACTTGAATACAACAGTCTGGCAAGTGTTTACTAAAAGACGGTAACAGTATAGGACAAGACAGGAAGTGACTATGACAACACTAGCGGATCCAGGGCGAGAGTTCAGGGGGTTCGAACCCTTGAAAAATAATGTAAAGGGGTTCAACCCAAAGTATAAAATTATTTCTTGAGAGTGGTGTTAAATTTACAGGAAATGCACTATATTTTTACCAAAAATTAATTTTTTTTCCCGGGAGGGCCATGCCCCTCGACCCCCTTATTTATGGTATGTCTGATGTGAACCCCCACCTTACTCTGATGTGAACCCCCACCTTACTTAAAGGCTGGGTCCGCCCCTGGACAAGACCTAGAGACATAAGACTAGATGGCTTCCAGGTGGGTGGAGCAATGGTTGGGATCAAGAGTCGTTGAGGGGTCAGTGAAATATTAAACATGCTTGCTATTTTGCCGACAAACTGTGACAAGCTGGAAAACTACAACCAATCCTAACCAACTCTGTAAACATTGCTCCCCACCCTCGAAAAAATCCACAGTTACTGACAAGACTGCCGTAAGGCAACTCGCCAATAATATATTGACACTAAACTCACTATACCTTATTTAACATGTAGACATTTTAAGGGTAAATTGTCTATAAGAAACTTGCATCCTTTTGCTATATTTCAGCAGTATTGCACAAATACTACTGGTTAGAATTTCGTGAAAAACATTCAGTAGTTGTGTCTTGGCCCAATTTTAGATCCCATTAAAATTTTAAGAGAGGTCTGTGTACAAAAATAAATCCATGGCAGAGGCCTGTGTCCCCCTGAGTGCTCTTGTTATAGCTTCAAATCAAGCTGACTTTGCTGTTAAGGGACCTTAGCTTATAGGGACTATTTAAAATCAAGTTTGGGGTGTTAGGTCCATCAATATTTGATAGATGAGACTAAAGGGATTTGGAATGTAATGCAATGGTGTTTTACTTCCGGTTAATGTTGATGAATGACTGCTAATGTTATTATAACAGTCTCTTTAAACAATAAGGTTACTGTAATCTTAAACTATGTTCAAGCTTAAATATACATCACATTATATGCGTTATAGTTTAAGTCAATAGAACCAGTCTTTACATTTAAAGTAACTTGTTTGCCTTTCTATATAAAAACTTTCGATTAATGTTATGTTTGTTATCTTTTAAACCAATAGAACAAATCTCTTTTATATTTAATGGGGTGTGGCCAATTTATATTCAGATAGCTATTGTTTTTTTTTCTTTGTGAATGTAAAAGTATACTTAAAATACGAAAGAAAAATATCATATTTAAACTTTGAATTCATAATTAAATCACTGATTAAACTTGGTAGTGTAGTGGATGGCACATTCCACTCTTAAAGATGAGGTTGCAGGTTTGGATCTTCACCCAGGCTGTAAAAGGTCACATACATACTTCTTTCATCAATTCATACAAGGTCCTGTAATATCCTAATCCCATATACAAAACTTTACTTCACAACATCACCCCACTTCCAGCCCCATAATGTAATCCTTAGTGCTATCGTTTTGGTCGTAAGCAGCTATTACAGTTTCTTGTCTCCCATTTCTCAAACATCAGGGGCATACCTTATGTATAAGTCAGTATGCCCAGGGATACCATTTTTTTAATATAATTATCAATCTGGAGGAGCCAGTAGATACTAGTTGGTTAAGATTCTGCACTGTAAACCATCGGGCATCAGCAAGTAACTACCAACCTTCCAACATGAAGCACCCGGGCTGAGATTCGAACCGGTGACCTCAGAGGTTGAAGGCGAGCTACACCACTGGGCCCCCTACTCGCCATTAGTATAGTACAACAAATCTTTCAGATTTTTTCTGGTATAACAGTTTGGAGACATTAAGCCAAAAATGAATAATATAAAATTGATATAAATAATTTTAGAAGCTGTTAGTTCAAAAAAGTAAACAGTTGTTTACACATACATGTTTGTGTATCATTAACTGTTATAAGATCAGATATTTTGTACCTTTTCAACTGTTCTACACACTAGGTGACCTTTTTACTCAATATTGGCTTATTTATCTGTGTGTAATTTAAACATATGTATGTTATTTCATCTTGTAAAGAAAAAGAAAAACATCTTATTATTTTACTGAACATTTTTGTTTGACCTCACGTTGTGTTATTTCCATATTTGGTTAAATGTATATCAGAAGTTTATTTTAATTATACTAGTACATTGGATAAGATGGTTAAAACATGAAATCGCATTATCAGTGTGCAATACTAAATTAACTGAGGAATGAGTTTCAATCTTTAGACAGAGAAGAAAAAAACTGAAAAAACTCTGAAAAAAGCTAAGAAGGGATAATTCCCATCTCTTTGATTGCCTATTTATTTCAATGCATCTAAATCCACATCAAGGTACATGCTTCAGACACATTCAAAGGCGGGAACTGGCGCTAAATGTCGTCTGCCTCAGCTATAAAGGGCATCCCAGTGGAACTCTTCCCATTTCTAACTGGAGGCGCTTTAATGCATAGCTCATTTTCAGAATGAACCCTGCTTTCAGATAAATCACTTGTGGCTTTCTCAGTGCTCTGGAAAACACGAAAATTTGCTGGTTTTGAGAGTTTTTTTTATGTGAAATTGTTTGGAGTAATGTAACTCTTAATGGATGTCAAGTTTTGGACCTAATTGAAAAAAAAATATGTTTGTGAGATTAAAAATATTTGAGGTGAGGCAATGCATGTAGATAGATGGGGAAATGTAAATAATTTATCTTTCAGAGAAACTGACATTTTTCTTACTGTCAATGATCTTGGGATAGGTCTGTTTTCTAAAGTTTATTTTAAACAAGACATAGGTGACTGCAAATAAAGAAACTGTTAAAATCGTAAAGTAAATAAATGCAAAAGTGATATTGTTGGGCTAATTTTCCGGAAAATATGAAATACAATAATTTTTGAAGAACATTGTGGATATTTTACACCTATTTGTTAACAGTAACCAGAAATATAAATAAGAGTGCATGATAAATATGGATAAAAACCGAAAAAAAATACAAGATTTGAACCAATGAATTAGAAACAAAATAGACAATGATATCATTGTTGGGATGTGCGGATTCTTTCCAAGTTAAATTTTTCCATTAAACATAATGTTGGTCTTCTAAAGACAGCATAAATGAAAGAAAACAATTTCTTTTCTTGGAGACAATAATTATATACATTTATGCTTACATCTAGGTGTCCTAGCTCTAGAAGTTGGCGTTGTAAATATAGATTTTATTCCTATTTTCTAGCTGTATTTAATGAGATTCTTTGCAGAACGCAAATTACTATATTACAAGAGTTTTGTGAGCATATAACTATATACTGTCACAGCAGGTGTCAGGTGTTTTTGTATCTTTTTTTTCTGATGTCCTCTGTTCTGTGACCCAGTTATAATAAATCACCCCGAGGCCTTGGATATGAGAGGTGTAGTATCCCTACAGGGCTATAAATGGATGACTACCATGAGTTTGTGTCATCAGCATAAAGGAGAGACCACAAGAGACATGTAGGAGTGAAAAAGTGGCTTCTATTTTCAGTAGCACAGCTTCAGATATCTTTCCACTTGTTCTTAAAATAGGAAGGTTTCTGGCTGTCAAGATCAGGTGTTGGATTTCCCAATTTCCATCCCACGTGTCTTCATATCCAAGGATATATATTTCCCCAGTGAAACCAGTTGATTGTATCATGATCTGATTAAAATCTTGTCATAGACCCCATGGATTGGATTTCATCAACAAGTAAGCAGACACAAAGTGGGTTATTTTTTATGCATCAAGATAAAGTGACACAAGTTTAATGTCATGATAGTAACCCAATGACTCAGACTTTTAATCAAATGTGATTTTTTGTTGTTGTTATTATTATTAAAAACTTACTTTTTGTAATGGGACTGTTGATAATCTGGTAACCTGAATTAACTGAGAAGTTCTCTAATCAAAACAACTATACACCTAAAAATAATATGAATTTTAACATCAAATGACACGAAAAATATATATCAAATGATGATCTTAGAACTGATACACGTTGATGATTAACAAGGATCAAGATGTGTGTTAGTATAGATCAAGATTTAAACACAGATATTTCTGTATCTACATTTGAAGAATCACTCACAAGACGCTGCCAGACGTTTGATTTTGTGACGTGTACACTTGTCATTGGTGTACTGTGTCTGCTTGGCCTTCTAGGTAATGTGACGTCATTCCTGGTGTTAACTAAACACAAAACAGAGAACAATACAGTGTTTCTCTTGCAATGTCTGGCTGTTTCAGACACTGTGTTATTAACCACCACCATCTTTGTATACAGTCTACCAGGGGTTTATCCTTATACCAAGACAATGAAAGGAGTTTTTGATGCATGTGAATCGATCAAGGCATATATCTGGCCAGTGTCTATGATCGCCCATACAATAATGGTATGGCTTACTGTCATGGTCACTGTCACAAGGTACTTATCTGTGTGTCACCCTACGCGCAGGAAACAATCCAGATATTCAGTCCGACTGCAGGTGATCTGCCTCTCTGTGCTTTCAGTGTTATACAACATTCCTCGTTTCTTCGAGCACAAAACTCTTTATCAGGAAAATCAACATAGCAATGGGACCAATCTGACAACAGAGAACTTCAATGTAGGAGACAGTAGAATCTATCAGGTTATATATTCCAATCTGCTATATTTCCCTGTCATGTATATTGTTCCCTTACTCTCTCTCTGAGCTACTTAAATGCTAAACTGATCAAAGGAATTGGTATCATAAGGAATAAGCGTCAATCTATGACCGGCCATAAGGGTAAGCGTGACAACATCACATACTGCATCATTGTACTGGTGAGTGTGTTTATCATATGCCAGACTCCAGCCTTAGTCAATCAGATCTTCTGGGCCATCAACTCTAGACAGGCCTTGCAGTGTGGACACTTCCACTTCTATTACACAAAGATAAGTGATGTTTTGGTGGTATTAAATAGTTCTACAAACTTCATCATATACTGTCTGTTCGGTAGAAGTTTTAGGAAGATCTTTCTTGACACTCTATGCATGAAGAAGTCCTGTCTGCGAGGACAAACTCAAACAATGGATGCAGGGGGTTCAGAACACCCACTGGATGATATCTGTGCCTTCTGTAATCAAATGAAAGAGGATAAACTTCCAACTGATCAGACTTCAGACACTAACAGGTGCTCCTGCAGAACTCAACTTGTGGCTGCCAACACCACCAGAACAACCAATGCTGATCCAGACCGCATCCATATTTTGGAGAGCAATGGTAAGGCCAAAGCTGCCAAGCCGTGTGCACAGCAAGACACAGAGTGTTAGAAGAGGATGCTTGTTATATTTACCACTGCCAAAGAGGATAAGCTTTTAGGGGTGTGTGTTTGTCTATTTGTTTGTTTACAAGATAACTTGCTAAGTTATGGTGAGATCTCATTGAAATGTTTACGAAATGTTTATAATGGTACAATGAACAGATGATTTAATTTTGGTGGTCGTCTGGATCATTGTCTAGATCCAGGATTTTTTCAAAGGATATTTTATTATTGCATTTATAAACAACATTAGAGGTGTTAGCAGTTGGCGGAGGTATCCTCTCTGTGAGTGCCCTAGTTTTAAAGGTCATGATAATGTAAGTGATATGGACAGTTTAATAAACTGTATATATTTGACAAAGTTTTATGAAATATAGTTTTAGTAACTTGTTGGCATCTACTTTCTCCTTTCTATCTTAACAAACCTATACTTTGAAAAATCATGTGGGATATAAATTATATAAACTTGCTCCTCAAAATTGTCTTGAAAAGTGAATTTTATTAAATCTTCAAAGTGATGGCAATATAAAGTGCACATCATGACATCCCTGAATACAATGGCTCGGTTTTTGCAGGAGCAGATGCGTTGTGTTACTTTCATGCAACGGTTCAGAGCAAAGTTTGTAAACTGTGCAACTGTAGAAGGTCTAGTATTCTCTCTGCAGTGGGAAAATGCCACAACATCAAAGGAAATTGATTAATTAGAACCATAAAATGGTTGACAGTTTAAGACTACTGTTTATTGATTAATTAAATATTTATCGTAACAATATACTGTATAGCAATATATTACTGGCGAAATAAAACAAAGGTGTCATACATAATTTTTAGTTTACATTTGTTGTTTCCTTGACAATGATTGACAGGCTACCTTATTACAGTTTGTACATTTGTTCTTATTCTGTTTCATATTGTCACAAATACACGTATAATATGAAATAAATGAACTTGAGGTAAATTATTGACATCTTTGTAAAAGTTTTGTTTAAGACTGTAAAGGGTGTATTTTGTTTTTCTTAAACATTACAGCTTTATACAGCAACCAATTACCCTTGCCTCTTTCAGACATTTTAAATGTCTACAATGTTTTTTTTTTTACTTTTACTTTTTTCAAGAAATACAAGCATTGTATACATATGATTCATAAGAGAGAACTTATGATAGAATGATACTGCAATTACATATATTTTGATATAGTAGAAGGCACATATTCATTTTAACTACAGCTGATATTTCCTTGCAGAGACAGTCTACAAAGAATTAATACTCCTGTTCCACTGTTACAAGTTTACCTCCCTACTGCCCCTCTTAATGTAGTCCTGAGTGCAATCTTATTGTCACACGATTTATTTTCCCAGTCATGGAGGTAAACAGAGTAATTGTGAAGGACATATATTTTAAGACTCCTTAAGTATATTCACCATGTTTAAAAGCCTTTGCAAGTTAGTATTCTGTAACAAATACTAGTACTCCGGACCCTTCAGTTTTGTTAGACTGCAGGGCCGTGACTGGTGTGTAGGTGTGACAACTTACCTTTCAGATGCTAAAGCCTATTGTGCACATTCTTCTGTAAACATGAAGCTAAGTTATCTTATCACAAAAATTCTTAGCCATAGTAGTCACCTAAATTACTGCACAAGAGTGATCCAGGTTAAGTGTTGTGAGTAATCTTTATGGATTACAGTAATTGGGAGCAGGTACCAAGGGACATCTTCCGAGTCATACAACAAACCTTTTCAATCATGACAAAACCAGTGGGTATTAGTTTTCCTATCCCAAAAGATAATTAGATCTTGGTCATGACTGTGGAACATCGGTATTAATTTCATAATTGTTTTATTCTTGCTTTTTAGTTAGTTGGGTTTTTAACAGATTAACATATTGGACGGAAAACTATATTAATGCTCTGTATATTGATACATGACTCCACATGAACAAGTAAATAGCTAATTGTTTGGTCATTAAAATCTGTGCACATTCACAATAAATGACCACAAGATTTACAAACCCTCTGTCTTCTGCTTCCTTTGCTTCAATCCTTTGAATGGAATTCCTTATTATTTGACTTTAACTTTTTATATATTAATAAAGCTATCTATTTTAACACATGACTATTTGACTCCACAACCAGTTTCTAGGATGCCACATCCATTAACTTTCTAGATGTAGAGTGTCACATCCATTAACTTTATAGATTTTATAGTGCCTTATCCATTAATTTTATAAATGGTAGAGTGCCACATCCATTGTACATCTAAATTGTAGAGAGCCAATTAACCTTCTAGACGGTAGAGTGCCACATGTATTACCATCTAGTACCACATGTATAATAATCTATATTGTAGAGTGCCACATGAATTAACTTTCTAGATTGTAGAGTACCACATGTATTATCATATAGTGTGCCACATGTATTACAATCTATGTTGTAGAGTGCCACATGACTTAACCTTTTAAATTGTAGAGTACCACATAAATTAACCCAGATTGTAGATTTCCAGATATTTATTAAGGGATGATGAATTACTCTCACCGGTCTTTAAAGTATCATAAAGTACCCACTATGGTCCCCCTTCTCCCTATAGTCCCTTGACATGGTAGGGCCCAGCCCTGGACAACATAAAAATCTCTTTGTTCATGGACTTCTCCCAGAAATTATGTGTCACACATAATTATTGAGAGAATTGTCAGATGGGCCCAAAAAGCCTGAGATTCACTCAAAACGCCTCAATAGCTATTACTACTCTCAATGTACTCTCGGATCATTTACAGATTTACATATGTCCCAGAATCGCAAATTATCACTGTACTTGAGCCATCCAGGAGGTCATCCCTAGAAATGTAACTGGCCTAAAACATTTTTTCATTGGTCCTGGATAAAAATCACTAAGGCTAATTAAATTATTGTGTGTAATTGTATCATTGGATAAGGTGCCTGAGCCATAGTAGTTATCAGGTTTGGCAAATCATAACTTGGTTCTTAACTTTCATGAGCCCTAGTGGTTATCAAGATTGGCAAATTATAACTTGGTTCTTATCTTTCATGAACCCTAGTGGTTATCAACTTTGGCAAATTGTAACTTGGTCCTTATCTTTCATGAGCCCTAGTAGTTTTCAAGTTTGGCAAATTATAACTTGGTTCTTATCTTTCATGAGCCCTTGTGGTTATCAAGTTTGGCAAATTATAACTTGGATTTTATCGTTCATCCTTATGGTTACAGTTTCAAAAAATTAGAACAAAAAGGACAATAACCTGTGCCACAGTACCCCTAGTTGTTAAAGGAGACACAGCTGTTAGACATGTATGTTTTTATACAAATGCTGTATTCCCCATTCCACTGTTGTTAGTTTACCTTCAAATTGTACCAATAATATATTCATGGGTATAATTGTGTTGAACCTATGAATTAGCGTTTCACTTGTGATCGTAGTGACCATAGACTTCTGTCAAAATATGCATCTTTGAAAAACCTTTATGACTAGGTATACTATTCTGAGTATTCATGACCAATCTTTTTGGCTCATCTTTTGGGTGTTACAACCAATGTTTAGGGAAAAATCACTAATATTTTGGCTACTGCGACCTATCTTCTACACTATGTCCTGAAAATTGCTGCCGAGTGATCTTGCCCAATAGCAGATTTGTAATTATTGCACAGAAGTTGTCAGGCTTTGTGTAGCATTTGCAAGTAGATTATAAGGTTGACCATGCTCTGATGGGGGTAAGAGTATTGTAATTGGTTCTGTTTGCCCATGACAATAACTAAAAAATTATACATTGTGTCTAGGTCATGGTTTAACACAAGGTGACGTCTATCTGAGCAGTCCTCCTTAAAGAATTTTTTTAGATCTAGATCCAAATAAAGTCTCCATAATTTTTTTCCTCATTTTCCACAAATATTTTAAACAACACAAAAACTGACAACACAGAAGACTATATACAAAAGATAAGAAAAGTATGCTGTATTGCTCAGAAAGTAAAAAAGAAGTTAAACGTTAAAGGGGATAAATGAGAAGACAAAGTGAGGGCCTCTTTTAAACTTTAAATTAACTCGACCATGGATACATTATTTTGATACTTAGATAGGTTCTTTATTTTACTCTCATCTGGTATTATAAATAAATTAAGCAAAGTTTTCATCAATTCCATAATACAGACCCAGCCAATTCTTTTTTGGCTTATGAGAGAGTCTCAATAAATTTATAAAAGACCACTGATGCGGTGTTACATAATGATTCTTTGTAGAGCTGTTAAGCAGTGTACTGAACATTTAAATATACATGCATGTAGATTAGGTGACATATAGCTGTAAAGCTATACTGGTACTGTTATTGCCACAATTACCTTACACAAGCCCAATAGTGATTACCTTTGCCAAAATGTATTGCTACAACCCAAATTTTAGCCATTGATATCAAGTGCAAAAGAGAAACCATTCTAATTTCAAAAAACTTACATTCAAAGACAAAAGACTGTAGGTTTGTGCATTTTTCATGCACTACTTGTTTTGATCATCCAATTGATATTTTCAATTAACACAAATTATATGGTTTGTAATTATTTATGCCATTTTTTGATAGAGTCAGTACTAGCAGGCAGTGGGACAAAGGTATCAACCATATACGTTATTGTACAAAATCAGACTTAAGTAGTATTTGATTTATGTTAGTACCTAGCCTTGCTTAAGGCTCAAAATGTATGATATCTTTTTCAAACGTGATAGGGTTTAGATATAGGGTATTCATAAAGCACTCATGCATGTAAGGAGATATAAGCTTATCAGAGAGAGACTCTCTTGGTAGTATACTTACTGTAAAAGTCAGTATATGTATGAGTACATAATATAAACTGAAACTTCATTATCTGAACTGAAAATTAACCCGAACTTTAGAGCAACTTGAGCCTTCAAGCAAGGCTATTTAGTACCATAAATGTTTAGACATTTGTAAAGACAGGTCACTAAAGGCGATTGGCTGAATTGATCCTCCAGACTGTTACAAACAACATATACCACGCTCCAAAGTAGTGATTCGTTGATAGGGTATTTGCATATATCCCTAAGGTCATGTTTTGTTTGGGCAATGGGACCATTTGGGCACAGTCTCAGCGGTAAAATTAAACCCTTACACAGTCAAATCAGGGAATAAGAACTAGCATTTATAAACCCCTGGATCACAGTAAAGGTTTTGATGACTTATCTGACTGGATATAAATGTCCCTTGTGGACTTTTTTTTTTTTTTTTGTTTATCCCCGCGTATTCAGACTAAAGGGGCTGTTCCATATTCAAGAACCATCCAAGAGGAACCCTTGGTTATGTGAGGTGTGGTGTAAAAATGACATAAATCAATAAGAACCAATGTAATGATTTAATTCCACTGATTAGTACATTGTGACAAAAATGAACACCATGGCATCTAAATTAACACAATAACATAATAGTGTTTGATTATCAATTATTTCTCATGGGTAATAATTTATATTTTATCCACATACTTCCTTTCAGTAAACAGCAAATTATTCAAGTCATTTCAGGTGCTAATTGTAAATGGGTTTTGGCAGTAATGGTCATATTGTACAGAAGAGATCTAACATATCTTATGAGGTAGAATATTAAATTGTCATTGAGATACACAATTCTTTATTAAATTAATGATCACAACTTTTACGACCTTATTGATACGACAAATTTGCAACATTATTGATTGTTGTTACACCAATGGCCATATATTAGTTTGTTATTGTTGGGGTGATAATCAGTTATTGCTGTGCTAAACTCTTTGTTTACTATACTGAGGTGTAAAAACATTGCAAACTGTAATTACTTTCATCCAGAAAGTTGTGTTTGTCGCAGTGCGACGGGGCCACGGTGGCAGACTGGGAACACTCTAGCCTCCCACCTCTGAGGTTGGGGTTCGGTTCCCGGCACAGCCTCAAGTGGGAAAACTGGTAGTTGCTTGCCGTTGGTCGGCAGTTTACAGTACAGAACCTTGACCAACTGTATGTACTGGTTTCCTCTGCCCTTCCAACTCCCCGTCGTGATATGACCTGTACAGTGTTGAAAGCGACGTAAAACCCCAAATAAATATATAAATAAATATACTTGTGGCAGTGCGGGACCATGAACAGGTGATTTGATTTTGTTGGTGATCTGGATCCTTCTACTTATTGGTTTATGTTATTTTACACCACACTACACCTCTGTTTCTACCGTAGTAAAACAATTGTAAAATAGTTTTTATGAAATCCAAATCTGGACTATCAATTTTAACAGCTTAACTAATTCTACATTCTGTGAATTATTTCTACTTTACCTTAAACCATAAAAGTCAAAATATATCTGTACAGTATCGCGATTATCATTACTGTGCAAAGTCATTTTATGATTAGCACCTAAAATGACTTGAATAATTTGCAGTTTATTGAGAAGATGTTTGGTGTCATTCATCAAATGTAAATCAACACCCATGAGAGATACTTTAGAAGAAACACTCTTATGTTATTCTTATTACACTAATTCAGAAGTCATGGTGTTCATTTTTATCACAGTATACTAATTAGTGCAAATATATTATTACGTTGGTTCTACTTATAGGTTTATGTGTTATTTTTTTGCACAAAATAATTGTATCACGTCTGTATTTAAATCAGTGTCACATGTGTCAGGTCCTCACTTGTTATCTACTGAAGGCTACACTTGCCCTACATAGGTGGACATACAGACCAAGAATTTTTATTTTCATAATCCCCCGCCCCACTTCATATGCATAATTAGAATTACAAATTCCCCAAAAATGTCAACGAACATATTTTTATAACCTACAAATATGTTTTTGAATCTTCTTAAAGGTATTAAGCAAAGATTTTGTTCATTTCTGTTGCATCATGCGAGTGAACACAACCAGTCGTAGCAGTCTCTCTGATTTAAAATTGATTAGACCTAACAATAAATTAAAAGTGAAATAGTGGATTGGAATCAAATATCTCTATTTCCAAAGGTTATGCTGAATTAATCCATGCGCTGGTCCACTTTGTCAAAGAAGCGTTGTTATCACTTACAGTGACCTTCATCCAGTCTGTGTGAACCGTAGTGAATTGTGGAACCAATTGTCAAGAATCAATCAATTTTACTAATTGTTTAATTAAAACATTTTTATCCATTTTATGTAGATTAAGTTAGTCTCATAATATAAACTTATAATATAAATTATTGGCAATAAAGTAAGGTTTGGGAATTTAATAAAAAACACAAACTTCCTTCTTGAGCGATAATGAATGATTTTAAACCTATAAAGTGATGTAGATTTTCCAGTCAACATTAATTTCTCAAAAATTATTGTCCTATAACATAAGAGCAAAGAATGAACTAATATCACTATGTGAACCATATGGTGAGCTAATACAAATTACATTAGCTTTTTCAGTGTACGTGTTACCAATGTGATTATCCAAAATGGTTGCCAACACGAAATCCTTTTCTACAGAGAAAGCAGTATGGGAACCAGGGCCGGGATTCACAAAGATTCTTAAGTAAGAATTCTTACTTAAGTACAACATAAATATAACCACAATTGTTGTACTTAAGTAAGAATTCTTATTTAAGAATCTTTGTGAATCCCAACCCAGACTTATACTGCATAGTTTGGATAATAAATAATCAGCAGTGTACATTGGAATTAATGAACCTGTCTGTGTTGTTGCAAACAGGTCCTTTCAGTTAGGGCTCAGGGATCTTGTAGTTAAATTAATTGAGCCTCACCTCCGTGATCTGGGCTGAGATGCAGCTCTGGGCCGGGATTCACAAAGATTCTTAAGTAAGAATTCTTACTTAAGTACAACATTTGTGATTAAATGTTACCACAAATGTTGTACTTAAGTAAGAATTCTTACTTAAGTACAACATTTGTGGTTATATTTAGGCAGGAGTACTTAAGTACAACAGAGTTGGAATTCACTTAAGTAATTGCATAAGTAATTCTTAAGAATCTTTGTGAATCCCGGCCCTGGTAAGTAATCAATCACACGTTGCAATGTGACTGCAGGTATTAAAAGGGGTTAAATCTAAATTTCTTTATAAATGAGACATTTTGGCTTCAATGTTTCTTTATTTGTACTTGAAATACCATAATTACACTAAAACACAGCCGGTATTTGTGGCGTCTATAGGATGCAGGTAAAACAAAACTGGAATGTTATACCTCTTGTGTACCCAGTTACATACCTCTGGATGGGGGTTTTTGGCAGAAAAGATTCAGAATCGACTAGGACAATGAATTTGTACAGGCATACATGCCATCAGTTCGACACAGAAGAGGTACAGTTGAGATGTTGTTAGGACAAACACAACTTCATTGGACGCCTAGAAATTGACTGACAGAAAATAGGGTAGAAAGGGGTGTAGCTATTGGTAGTTACAGAGATGAACTTATATATCGCTTTTTGTAGACAGGCGAGGTAAGAAGACAATATACAATTGAGGAAGGGAGAACTGTGACTAAGCTGGGATTTGAGGTGGAAGAGCATCCCTACCATTAACTGTTACCGTATAACACGATTTGGGTATAAGACTGATTTCCCCTTTAGATTATATCAGTTCATTTATAAAGAATTAGGAACAGTTAATGAATCATGTCACATAAGTTATTTAATATTTCAGACTAAGATAAAATGCTTTGAGCATTTGTATAAGGAAAGTTATCCAATTATTTAGAAAGGTTTGACCAATAGCTATTACTTGAGTAGGATTTTGCACTAATAATAATGGGAAATCTCTCAGGTGTAATTGCAGGGAAGATTAAAAAGAGTCACGTGCCCTTAAGATGTGTCCATAGTGTGATCTTCAAAAGTGGTGTTCAAGGTCTGGCTTAAAATAATCACCTGGAAAAAGTCACGGGTTTTATAGTTTGTGGGTCTTGTCAACAAGGACAGATTGCCAGGGTAAAGTCATCACATGAACTTGTACTTTTGCCCTTGCTTGTTATTCTTCTTACAACATTTGTTAGAACCTTTAACAATAAACTGATAATTTATTGCTTTACAAATAATATAGTAAAACCAGCAGGAAAATATAACCCAGATTTGGTGTATAGTCTTTTTTGTTTTTTTTTTAGTCTGACGGAGGGATGGACAGACATACTGGGGAGAAAACAGAGGATTAAAACAACATTAACGAAAAAAAAAGAAACAAAATGAATATTTATAGCCTTGCTTAAGGCTCAAATTTGCATGATATCTTTTCAAACATGCACACAGATATTTGATATTCACTCATACATATTAACAGATAGAACCTATCTTTCTCTTAGCTGTATGCTGCTATAAAAGTCGGTATATGTATGAGTACATTATAGAAACTGAAACTCCATTATCTGAACTGGAAACTTTCCCTAACTGCAAAGAAACTTGAGCCTAAAGCAAGGCTAGAATATTGACACAGATGCATCCTTGGTCAGTTGTTTGAAATGTAAAGAGAGGCTCTCACTATAACCATTATCTTGTCTTGTCATATCCCTGCTCCTTTAATTGGTTTGCACTTAATAACACCGCCTACACACCTTCCTTGTCTTTTCTGTATATTCTTCTTTGCTGCTGCCTTTTCAGTAAAATAAGTTGGAAATATTTTTTAATCAGGAATAACTTTCTGGAGACTCAGTCTGGATCTGAATTTTAATCATCTTTGAGTAGGACTGAGCCACAGATAGGCCCCAGTTTATGTGAAAATATAACCCAGCTCTGATGTACATTTTTCGATTTTTGTGCATGGACAGAAAGACACACAGAGGAAACAGAGAGACCTGGGCTCATATGATTCACTAGCATTGTTTTGGTGCAGTTTCCACTAATATTCACAATTTAAATTACATTCTTAAGGCCATTAGAAAATCATTAAGCGCCAACTGGTCTCGTCACTATTTTGTTTGACAAACCAACAGCAAGTCATGATTGATGTTGAACACTGAAACTAGGTTCAAAACAAATTTATCTACATTTCCTTATGTCATGTTTTTTATTTTAAATGGAGCTGCAGAATATCTCAAATTTGTTGATAGTCATTGGTAATGCAAACTGTATAAAAAATTGTGTAAGCATATGCATTTTAAATAACACCCACTCACGTTGTTTTTGTTGTTTTACTTCTGATAATATTTTAAAAATCTGAGTCACTCGAACAATTTTCCTATTCCATACATATTTCCTTTTGAAAGGCTGGGTTTACCTCTGTAAACTCATCTTTCGATGCCCAGGCATTTTTCAGGCTTGTTTTTTTAATCAACTGAAAAGAGATATATTAGCATCTCTTTGGTATCTTCATGCATATTAAGAAAGGTTCTTTCAAGAATTGCATAAGATCAGGTACATTTCATCTCATTAAAGGTCTCTTTTATTCAAATTGTATTCATTAGTTTTGGCAGAACAAAAAAAAACTAATCTACTACTGTCCTACTTCATCCGAAGCCAAGTAATGAATGAGAAAGTAGTCACTTCCTCATAGATCCTCAGTAGTTTGCAGTGCAGACTTCTGTCTAAACCCATGTCTCAGTATTCTGCTTTCAAAGCCTAATATCTAGGTTACATTTTTGCATGCTAGCTTCATGAGCTACATACGAGCAAAAAAATATTTATTCATCTGGGCTTCTTTGTGGTTTGATGTGTTTAGTGCTTCAGTAGTATCCACTTATTGCAATGAGAATAAGTAAGTCAGGATTTGGTTTTAAAAACTTGCCACAAGCTGTCATGCTAAGCTAAAAATGTGCGTGTCAAAGGGGTGAAGGGGGAACAGTATCACATTACATTGAGGGTAATTTTAAACATGGACTATCTACATATAAGATCAACAATAAGGCCAAGGTCATGAAACAAAATTCAAATACATGTTGATAACCTGCACGGAACAGTGTGAATTCTCCATAATAGCCTCCACCCTCCCAAACGTGTGACTATGGCCCTTGACAAAAGACACGGTTTCTTAATGTAGTCCATTTGGATCCATTTCGATGGCTGCTAAAAAGGGTAGCTGTACTGTACCAATACTTGTTTGTAAGCCCCTTGGTTTCAGCCAGTTAAAAGCAATTGTAGTTAACTCCAAAACAAACCCAATAAGTAGTGCCTTAGAACACACAAACCTCACACACAGGTAAAAATATTTAAAATAATTTATTTTGATGTATCTATTATTAGTTATAATTCTATCTAAACAGGTCAGTCATTAGTTGGATTCTAAAGCTTGAAATGGTCTGTGGGGATCTGACATTTAGTTGAAGCCTGATCCATTCCACTGGTGTAAATGACAAAACCACGCCTGTCTATGGTCTTTCAGTGACAGGCTGAGGAAACTGACAGCCTATTACCACAAGTCAGACTAGTAGACTTGATCAAAAATAATAAATAGGGAGATTGGGAGAAATTTATGGCTTTAAAAATCAAGTTTTTTTAAGTTTTTTTTTTTTTTTTTTTTTTTGAAAATGACAGGATATGAAATAGGAAGCCAGAGGAGCTTTTTTTCTAGATTGGGTGTGAGATGAGTCATTTCTAGTAAACATTAAAAACATATTAAAATTATTTAAACAGTTACCAAACGTTTTTAAACCCTATTTAAACCCTATCTTTGGGGTAACGTAATGTTTCCAAGTAAACGTTTACATTATAATGTTTAAAATCGTTTGATAAACATTCTCTATACAAACATTTTTGCTGTAAACATTTATCAGACGTTTGTAAAATAACTCAAGAAACTTAGGTTTGACTGAAAACCCTTTTTAAACATTTATAAAATAGCTAAAGAAATTAAGGATATGCTGGAAATGTTTCTCAAACATTCATCATAAAATGTGAAATAAACAATATACATAACACGTTTTAGCAATATTTCTTGACAATGTTTTACAAATGTTTGATCTGAAATTGTTTTGCAAACATTTGATAAGAAATGGTTTTCATAACCCTCATTCTAAAACGTTTTTGAAATGTTTACTATTAAATGTTTTAACAACACAGACCCAATTATACCCTCATCCCTCCCCTGTGGAGGTTGCGGTGGTGGGATTGGGTGGGTGAGGGTACAAATATACCATAGATCGAAGTCATAATTTAATACTGTTAATATTTAGGGCTATGTGATTCCGTTTCCACATTTTAGCTTTTTAATTAGTGACACACCTTTTATCATGTTTGAGTCATTTTTATGAATATGTCATCAGGTCATAAGTTTACAAAAAAAGTAAAATTAGCAGGGGAAAATTGTCGGACCGAGGTATATTTTTAACTTTTGTCCCTAATAAAGAAAAATAGAACATATGAACGAATTTATTAGCCGCCATTTTGTTTAAATGGTTAGTTGCATAATAGGAAATATCCCGACTGAAATACATGAATAATATATAATATTATATGAAGAATGAAGATGAAGAAGTATTACTTTGTCAATCTTCACGGACCATCTGTTTTTGTCAGGGGACCTCCGTTAAAGTGATCATCAGAGACACTATGTATTTATACATACCTGGATCAGAACTCAGATGGCCATGCATCCAAGTACTAATCAAGCCCAGTGCAGCATAACTTCAGTAATCAGTCGGGAACTGATCAAACTGCACCACACAGGCAAATCATACGTTGTCTGAACAGATGAATCATACTTTAGTTTACAATTCTATATGTAGTAGCATGTTATATAAAAGTGTACATTGTATGATAGCTGTAGTTCCAAAAATGTGGGCCCTCAGATGCTAAGACTTTCGAGTGCTTTGGCCCAGCAAAAGCCATAGATATAATTCTGCCCCATGTGCTCTAAATCTTGGTACAACACTCAAACATATTCTGCTCGAAACTTATTAACATTAAAACATTAAGTTACATTTGTCAACTAGAAGGCTCTCATAGAGCACAGTCCTCCACTGGGACGGGGCCTTTCTGAAAATTCAGGGTTTTTTTGTTCTTAGAATATGTCCCTAAACACATTAAAATGGATTGAATATGGTGTTTTTTTAAATTCAGGATTTGTTTGTAAAGAATATGATCCAGATCTTTTCCAATATTTAAATGCTTCTTCCTTTACCAGGCCAAAGGACACCATAAAATCTCTATTAATCTATTCATTACTTTGGAGTAACGAACTCGGCGAACACAGACAAACAGACAAATGAACACACCCCAAAACATAGCCTCCTGGCAGTAAAAATAACACTGGATGTTTGAAAGATTCCAAACTAAGATAAAGAAAGATATTGTGGACACACTGATTTTGCTATCTTTTGATTGAAAGAATCAGTTACTTAAAAAATCCATTAGTTGTAATCCCAGATGACTGGCCTATCATGGCTATCCAGTGTTTTCATGGCTAACACACCTAAACCAATCATAAATCATCATTTCGCCCTTCTACAAGACACGGTATCAATTGCAAATGCTAATCTGCTACAATTTATCAACAAAGTCTCTATAATGCTGAGCTGCATTAAGTTACACATTGCTTAGAGTAGAAATGCCAATATTTCTTCCTCGGTATTTTTTTCTTTATAATTTAAAACTTTATGCTATTTTCTCACGACAAAAATATTCCTTCAAACTGTGAATAGAACTTGTTATTTGATCAATGGAGTGATAGTTTATCAAAGGTAAATGGACGTTTTGTGAGAAAATGAGATTCAAAAGTAAATGTTTCAAAGATAGGAAAAATCACCAGCCAAATGTGTTATAAATTATGTTCTGAAGATACGTTTTAAATAGTTCCCAAGTCTGAATCTGTAGATTACAAAAATACTTTTCTTCTTCAAAGACACTTTAGACAATTTTCTTCAAGACTCAATGGAGTAAAGTTTTTGCCTTTGTATATTTATATTTCTTTGTTAAAATTATTATTACATTGATTTGGAAGGAAATGTTCTTTTTCAGGTATTCGTGGATAATTTTAGAAGGGATAAAATTAATAGGAGAGTTTGTTTTGCTTGTAACCCAATCATCAACTCCAGTCCAAAAGTTTACTACTTTTTGACATTGACAAAATACATATTTGTTTCAAGGGTATTGTCACTGAACAACCATTTTGGGGAGGGACTATAACATTCAATTTTTCTGAATTAAAATTGAGCCAAAACTTTTGGAAAGGTTTATAAATTTCACAATATAACATCCCAGCCCTAGCATCCTTCGTAATAACATTGAAAGTATACTTCACAAGGATTGTTTCACACTTATTATTTACAAACTTTCTTTTTATAGCAAGTAAAATAAAACCATATGTACCTCAAGAAAGTTTCATATTTCTGACATAGTTTACAATACATGCAGGCAACAAAAGTCTGTAACCCCCATCAAAAGTCAAAATTTGAAATGTGTTATTCCGACTTTGGAATATGTATTTGAAATTCCGAATACTTATCAGGAATTCCTAATACTCATCAGGAATTTCAAATACGTTATTTTGAATTCAGAATATGTATTTGGAATTCAAAATAAATTATTTGGTATTGTAAATACACTATTTTCAAATCTGAATACCTATTTAGAATTTTAAATACAGTATCTGGAATTGTGAATACATTAATTTATAATCACAAGGGTGGCATCTTTAGGGAAACTTTAGATTCTTGAAACTGGTATCATTTCATATTTTTCAAAACTGATAATTACTCTCCCCATTCTAATTTCCGTTTGAATGAGGGATCTTAATTTGCAAACAGAAATTCAATGCATTGCAAGAAAAAACATACAAACTTTTAATTAGAAACCTATTCGTCCAAAAGTGAAAGCAAGTTGAAAAGTCAATCCTGAGTGCTCCGGAAAAGAGTACTTGAAGAATGCAAACTTTCCCATTTTGGTGCATAAGGTTAGAATTCCTTTAGAAAATCCAGGGTGTGACAATGCTTATAATAATGATTTTTCATAAAATTACAAAAATTCCAACTGCTTTGTTGATGTTGTCGTTTTTAACATCCTCCAGATGTTTAACATTGAATATTGTTCTAACTGTTGCAACTTGGACTCTGCTTAAGCAATTAAAAGTTGATTAGAATAAGAAATGCTTACAGTTACTTTCTTACCCAATTGGTGCACCACATTCAACCAGGGAAGTTTTGTAACTAATTCAGTATCTCAGATATCTTACGAAAAGCTGCCTGGTGAGTTGTTTTAGTTTTGAACTTAAGAAGTTTTTATTCATTGTTTTCGGGTTTTAATAATTGGGATTTCAAAATATTATATGGGTCATATCACCATGGGCAGTGTTAAAGGGCTGGAGGAAAAAATGGGCATAATACTTGGTCAAGATTCTGCACCAAATGAAAACACTTACAGATGATACTGACCACAACTCCCGGTCTTTTTTTGTTTGAATCTCGGTCATGACAGTTAGTGGAGAAAGTTTGTATCCAGTTCGGAACAACTTGACTAATTACCATTTATCATCCATTAAAAAGCATATTTGACCTTAACTACCAGGACGTACAGACCTTATAATGTTTATTTTGTAATCCCATTACCATTCTATTACTAATTTAACTTTTATAGATTTTAATCTCTGTAAACTGTAGAAAGTAAGGGGCAACATAGACATAAGGCAGAGTCCTAAATCAGATATTGTGGGACATAATGAGGTCAGCAGCCAAGGAGACACCAGGACAAGAAAAAGAACTAAGGTGGAGAAGCTTTAGAGAACAAATAGAATTTTAATTTTGTTCGAGTCAGCAGATCGAAATCAAAGTTGAGGTTTTATGTCCGTTCAACAGCCAGGGTCATAATAGTACAGGTTCTCAACATTGACACTTGTGGGACTCGAACCCACAGAAGGGACAGCCTATGATTAGATGCCAAACTTGCTAACCACTAGGCCACCGATGACTTTGTAGGCGGTAGATCAAATCTCATCAGGCAAATTGTTCCATACGGTAGGTGAGTCATAACTTGCAAGCAAAACTATGGTTGAAATGTTTATTAGCTTTACACATGTGTAAAGTGGTGGTTATGTCATACATAGTTCATTCATTATGTAACCTATAAATTTATGTTATGCATCACTAGAAATAAGGTAGTTTACAGAGCTTCTGATTGGTCTTGTTGACTGAAAATCTAAGAGTTAAAATGAGAAATATCAAGTTAACAACATATTTTTACGGCTACATGTAACTATTTAAAGGTTCACAGCTAAATTTTGGCATTCTTTTGTTACGGGACCTCCAAAATGTTTTCAATGTGACTTAAGCACAAATATGTTCTAGGTCACCATGAAATCAGTATAAGAAGGGTGAATATTTAACCACCATAATGCCAACCAAAATCGGACTTTCTTCATTTCTGACCCCAAAATGTACGGAATAATAAAATACCATCAAAAATATGTTGGTTCAGAACAAAATTATTACTCAAGCATTATAGAAAAATAGAAACAGTGTAGTGACATAATTTTAAATGAAAACTCACCAAAACGACTATTTATGCGCATTTTGCATATTAAGTGAATATTTTCCATACCCAAGTATTTTTTGCAGCATTATTTTCTGACATAAAACATGACCAGCTAAAATTAACTTTATCTGAGTTGTTTAAAAACTAATCATGGGAACCTGAGACCATAGAAAGAGAATAACCAGTTTCATTCAATATCCAAAACTAATCTGTAACAGGTTTGATTAACTGAAACCAGAAGCTACATTCTATGACAAAACCCAAGGTTATATCTACTGAAGATCAAAATAAGTTTGTTTTCCAGAACAATCCTTTAGTTAGGAAGTTATCTGATATCAACAAAGGTCTTGCGTAAGCAAAGTCTAACATTTCAAAATCTGTAATTAAAAAGTAAATTTGTTTTTAACATTCCTCTTTTTTAAATTAATGTCTGGTTTCCTTGACGTACCTGGCTAGCTGGATTCCAGGGTCCAATTGTCACATAGATCATGTGCATTTGAATAAAATATGCATACATTTTTGGTAATCTGATCACAGGCTCCCACCTGTGTTCGAGTCAAACAAGAGATTTAGTGCTGAAGACCTATCCCAATATGATCCTGGCTGTTGAAACCTAACTATGACTTTGCATGGTAAATGGCATGGGGAATTCCCCTAAAATAACATTTTCAGGTATGCATTGTACAGTATATAGATCAAACACGTGTTTGAATTATAAAAATGGACGCCAGCATAAACTTAGGAGGGTAAAATGTAACCCTGTTCAAGGAAGTAGGAATATTGCCACTATTTTGTTTCATACCACAGCAAATGGAGATAGTTAAAGCCATATGGGAAACTAACCCAACTAAAAATAAATATGTCTCAACTTCAATTTAAGCTGTTGACATAGACGTTTGTGTTTGCTGCTGAGGGCCACTATTCTGAAGGTCTTGTGATGAAAAGTGTGATCTAATTGTAAACAAAAAATAGAGCATTAACCTTTGTGGGGCTTTTTAGGATTATAATACATAACTAACATAAACACACAAAAATGACCAATTTGTAACACTTGCACTGTCTACTTATGATGGAGAAGTAACCTTCCCCTGCGTGTGAGTATCCCCAGCTGACTAGCTCCAAGGTCCATTTTGATACTTGTTTTTATCTCTGTTGATCCATTCTTTATCAATAATCCTGTCTAAGCAGGCATAACTGGATCCTATATTGATACCTGGCCAATGACAAATCAATGACCATTTCAAGGTTCTGGAGACGGAGCCATATGATGGATTTCTCAAAGCTTTATGTATGGGGGTGTACAGAAAAGTGGCCGTCTGGAAAAGTGACCATCAATAAGTTTCCACTAGTAAAAACACCACCTTCACAAGTGAGGTTATCCCATTAGCTTCCCATAAATAACAGATTCAGGAAAATGATACACGTAAATATCCAATATATTTTATTGCACAAAATCCAGACATATAAAATATGAAGTCTGCAGTTTGCTTCAATTTATACCCTAGTTCGATTGTCACGATTTATTGCAATATGTAGCCAGTTTTGAAGGCCCTAAGTTGTGGATGGTTGCAACAAAATATGGGGTAAAAATGTGAGTTATCAAATTAAACCTATTGTTCTTTATGCCCAAGAGGATAAGCAGTACAATAAAAAAGAGTGGACTTACCACCTCCTACCAGCACCACTACCTTATCTGCCAATTTGGCCTAGTGAATAACACACTAGCCTAAGAAAAGGACCTGGTTTGATTCTAGGTACAGGCAGTTACATAGTGGTTCTGATGATGATGGTGGTTCTTGAAATGATGGTCTTCTGTCATTTGGACCTTTCCCCAGTGGAAGGCGTAATATGCCAAAGAAAATTGATAAGTAGTCATCCCCAAGACTGACCATTAGTTAGGATAATGTCAGCACTATCAAACTTGGGCTGTACTTGTAAAGTAGGGATGGGTGAAGTAGCACTTTTAGTCCTATGGTAAAGGAAATATTCTAACATGACACGGCTGTGTCCGCGATTCTGATTGGTCGAGAGCTATGGTAAAACCTCGATATACATGTTGGCTGTTCCATTGTCATCCCATCGCAAGTAACAATAACCAAGTACATGCTTCCGGTTTTTGACAGTTAAGAAACCAAACTTATTATTATTCATAAAAGCACTTTTAATTGAATATACTTCTGATAATGAAAAAATATATATAGAACCTAAAAAATTTTTTGAAAAACTCTTTATTTTCGGCGTATTTAGTGAGAAAATGCTACTGCCACAATGTACAATTGGTAGAACAGCCTGATTTGTTTCGAACGTTTGTGAAATGGGCATGATTTTTTGCAAAATATAAGGGAAATTACAAGTATTTTAATTGTTTTGTCATGTTTGAATAGGAATAACGCCCTCCAAACCATGGTATATGCAGAATTTTGCCATGGTTTGAGGCAATAAACCCCTCAAGCTTCGCCTTCGGGGTTTATAATCTCAAACCATGATAAAATTCTGCATATACCATGGTTTGTTAGGCGTTATTCCTATGTTGACCTGAGTAGATTACTCTCCCTCTGCCCTCCGTAGTCTCTCCTCCAGACTAAACAATTCACCCTCGGCCTCTCGGGCTCATCTCTCAGAACTTCTCTGATGCTCCAGCTGCCCATCCAGTTGTGTGGTTAAGGTGCTCAGCTTGCCTCTGAGCATCTCAATATGCTGGGTAGTCAAGGACAGGAAGGCAAGGAACATTATTATTTAAATTGTGCACATAAACGTTTATAATCTTATACTCCTCTTGAATGACATGATTCAAGAATATATTGAAACAACAAGTAACTATCACTCTTGCAAGCTGGGAAAATTAAACAAGGGACATATATGATCTGTCTGCTCATGGTACAAGATTGCCGAGCTCTGTTCTAATGCCCAGGTCAGACAATGGAGAATTTTGATGGCAAATGTCTGTGAGTAGTACATTCTTCAACGCTCTTGGTGGATTCCTCATTATCCCCCGTAGTCTTCAGTCCTTTTCATTTTCGCCCCCTCACGGCAGTAACAAGCTGATATTCAAAATTGTCACTGGTGTTTGGCAATTTTAAGTTTGTCATCCAATTCGCCACAATTAGTAACATATTCTATGTCGTAGCTCTGCAAAAGAGCAGTCGCCAGTGAGTCATACTAGTTTCTTGTTTTCAGTAAATTCACCAGTTATTCTTCCTTGTTTTCAACACATTCACATTTTTTCACAGAAGATACTTCACATTTTGCATTCATTCTTGCCTACCCGTAGTTAATTGGTTGGGTGATTGTAGGAAAGCCCGTACATGGATAATTTAAGGAATTACCATACAGCTGACTTCAATACCTTTCCAACAGTTAAACCATAAGATGCCTGATGCCCCTGTTCCACCAGACGACTAAGGCTCCCGATTAAGGTATTTGGGGGATCTGTTTTCTGTTCTGTTGTGGAGTCCCAGACAATCTGATGGAGTCTGTTTGGATCTGTTGGAGTCTGTTTAAAAATCAAACATGTTTGATATTTTTCACGACTGTAACCGATCCTCATTTGCCCCTACCCACAAATATTCCAGTCTCAGACTTCCTGAGATCTCCTCAGACCCAATTTACACAATTTTGGGTTGTCTGAGACTTCCTGGGACTCTTAATGCCAGGTCGGCTTTGTATTAGTCCCAGGAGTTCTGTACGTAATCCCAGATCTATCCCCGACCCACTATGCAAAACAAAAAACAAAAATCGGCTATAGCTGTCTGAGGAAATCTGTTATTTGTCCCAGGAAGTCTGAGGAAGTCTCAGACCAGTCTGAGACCCTGTGGGTATGTCCCAGACAGGATCGGTGTTGAATCTTATCACAATCGTGGCTTAATCCTCTCTTAGTCGAGGAATGATCGTGAGTTGTCTGAGGAGGTCTGAGGCTTCCTGGGGACGATCTGGGTTTGTTCCCAGATCTGGATCATGATTCCATTGCCCCACCCATTATTCAAGTTTTTTTCACCGACTCTCAAGGATTAAGGGTCCCAGGAAGAATTGGGGCTTAATCCTTTGGTGGAACAGGGGCATGATGTTTCGTGTTTGTCACATGATATTATAAAGTGTACGATCTTCTCCCTTTCAGATCTGCAGCAAAATTTGCACCAGTTAATTTACAGTTGGCCTAAGTGAAAGTCAAACTGAAGCACAGTGAGTTCAAGGTCTAGTAAGCCAGGCAGTATGTCGCCGTTCTCGGTAGAGCAAATGTACAAAATAAGCAAAAGATGCAGTTTGCGATGTTATTTTACATGTATATATAAGAGGTTAAGTATCAGCATTAAAGGAAGTTTAAATGGAAGTAAATTGAACTGCGCAAATTAATGTTTGTTCAAATCCCAAACAGGGCTGATTTTGGTCACATTTTGACATTACCATGAACTTCTCTTGCAATGAGATAGCACAACAGGTTCATCCACTTCCCTGTCTTGTTTCACGCGCCAGATTCAGAGACAAACTGCAATGGGGATGTTCATTTAGATGCACCCAAACAAAACTTTGGTGGTACAAAATCCGTGATTATGTAGAAAAGGACTATTAGCCATGCTAAAAGGGGTTGTGCTGTACTGAAAAGAAGGGCGAATGCAGAATATTTCTTTTACAAAGAACACTCTCCAGAATTAGAGTGGGGTGTGCACTTATTACCCCCATAGACTCCATCAATCTGCTTGTCATGTCCATGTCATGTTCATTTTTTGGTTACAATTCCTCGGTTCTTTTTTATTATACAACACAGACTGTATTTGTGTGGTGGAAAATAGAGACAGGCTTTTTGGGGTGGGTGGGGGGCTGGGGGGATTTGTTTTTGTTTTTACCAGCGCCACTTTATCCATGTGCATAATGAGTGTTACTGATTTTCAACTTACTATTTTTTTTACTAATCATCGCTTTTTAACACATCGTATAGGTAAAATTACGACAGATGGTTTTAAAGGCAGAGGAAGGTGCCACGGTGGCAGAGTGGTAACACTCTCGTCTCCCACCTCTGAGGCCGGGTTTCGGTTCCCGGCACGGCCTCAAGTGGGAAAGCTGGTAGTTGCTTGCCGTTGGTCGGCAGTTTACAGTACAGAATCCTGACAAACTGTATGTACTGGTTTCCTCTGTCCTTCCAACTACCCGTCGTAATATGACTGTACAGTGTTGAAAGTGACGTAAAACCCCAAATTAATAAATAAATAAATAAAGGCAGAGGAAACCAGGATTCTGTACTGTTAACTGCTGGGCATCAGTAAGCAACTGCCAAATTTCCAACATAGAGTTCGGGGTTTGAACCACAGACCTCAGAGGTGGGAGGCCAGTATGTTACCCACTACACCACTAGGCCTCCTGATTTTGAAGCTCAAGCTCTAGCGAGGCTCACGCTACTGGAGATCACTTTTTCATATTTTTTTGTCTCCAGACTTTCATGAATTGTCGCATAACGTGATGAGTACCAGTCTCATCACTGAAGTTAAGCAGTAATGGGCTATATTAGTAGTTGGATGGGTGACCGCCTCAGTGCACTACTCGTGTCTCTGATGGCTTTGTAGTTTGTGCTAGTAGACCAAAACCCCTTTCGACCTTGTAAACTTAAGATTTCTGCACTCTTTCTGTATAGATATTAATGAAAAAAAATGAGTAGAAACTCTTGTCAAAATGGAACATTTTCTAGTGATGCATATAGCATATATGTAGCTCATATAATAAAGAAATATTGACTGAGAATTTGCACTTGCTTACGCATTTGTAGCTCTAATTATTCATGGTGATGGGAATCAAGGAATACAAATAACTATTACCCAGTCTGTATCTGCTGGCATTTAGGTCAAATATGCTGTGTGATGCATTATAAAAAAAGACTTTTTAATAGAGCACACTGGATAATAATAATAAATTGTTTTTGTTGTTGGTGGTGGAGTGAATTTTATTGGTTAAAGTATATATTTCATATTAGCACAACTTGTAAAACTCGTTTCAATAAATTGTGTTTGTTTTGTGCTTGTGTTAATTTAGGGTTGGGGTTGAATTACCACTTGAAGTACCAGTAATTGTCTTTTTCCCTTTTTCTCTCGTTTTATTAATCTCTACAGACTCAATGCTATTATAAATATCGCCCTGTGTGACACAGTTCATTAATCTGAAAATGTATCTCAGCCATTAAGTTGTCTGTTTTCTTAAGTAGCCATTCCTTTCATTAGTCACACTGATTCTTTACAACACTCTCAGGCATAACAAATATTTATTACCATATTCCTTATCATAGCTGCCCTTGTAGCACTTAATATTTATTTATGTATTTACCCATTTATTTGGGTATTTATTTATTCGTTTTCAACAATGTACAGGTCATATCACAACGGGTAGTTTTGTGGGAAGAGGAAACCAGTACGTACAGTTGGTCAAGGTTCTGTACTGTAAACTGCCGACCATTGTTAAGCAACTGCCAACTTTCCCACATAAGGTTCGGAGTTTGAACCGCCGACCTTAGAGGTGGTAGGCTAGTGTGTTACCACTGCACCACCGTAGGGCCTTGTAGCACTTTGTAAGTACTAAGCTTGTGTTATTCATATACTTATCCTCGCCAAAACATTGCACAACTTAATCCCATACATCGTTTTTGTGCTTTTTCAATGTGCACTAACGTGGATTTCCACAGATTAATATCTTCATTAACACAGTCACAAACTATAAACTAGGAAGCACTTATAGAGTGCAGACCCTCCACCAAGGGAGTTTCCAAAAAGTTGATTTTTTGTATCCACATTTAGATCTAGAAATTTTACATTATAAAACTAGTTCTTCCTTTGGCCACGACCTAACCACATAAAAACTTTCCTAAAGATCCACCCATAACTTTATAGTAAATCCAATCAGAAAGCCAATATCATTGAAAGCACATTAAAAATAGGACCTTCAAAAATTAGGATTTTTTATATCCAGAACGTGATTTTAATCATCCACCAAATTTATTTACCTCTTCCCTTGGCCAAGCCCTACCCTAGTCAAGGGTCTGTACTGTAAACTGCCGATGAATAGCAAGCAACTACTAGCTTTCCTACATAAAAGCCAGGCTTGGATTTGAACTCTGACCTCACAGGTGAGGGACGAGTGTGTTATCACTGCGCCACCATAGCCCTTATCATTTATATATATAGGTGTCACAACTCCTTCAAAATATTTTATTTTTTATTTTTTTATATTTTATATTTTTTATTATATCATCTCAAGACTGGCTTTTCCAGTTTACCTAATTTACTTAAGAGGTTATATTGGAATATTTATATGTTTGAAAAATAACTCAAAAAAGCTATAGATAGATTTTGTGAAAAAAAATATTATGAACTGTTGACAATGGCACCAGAAGCAAATGATTTACTTTTGGTGGTGATCCAAATCGCCATATGGATCCAGTAATTTTTTTAAGTAATTTATACCATTTGGATTATTCCAATTCTCTATTTCGCAGTTTGTCATCCCGTAATGCTACCAGGCTCCAATATGTTCAAAATGCTCTTGCACGGTTTGTCACCGGTGATTCCAAGTACAGTCACATCACATCCAGCCTGAGGACACTTCATTGGCTACCCATCAGACAATGAATTATCTTCAAAATCCTCGTTCTGGTGTATAAGTACCTCACCACTGGCCAGCCAGTATTTTGCACCATATCTCTCCTTGTACAAATCTGCCGTGAATACAAGATGTTCCAACCCCAAAAATTTGTTCCTCCAGGTTCCTCATTATTGTTCTTCCATCCATAAATTCAAAGGTCCACTTCAACAACAGTTTCTCATATGATGCTCCGATGTTATGGGATGATCTTCCACAGGATATCTGCAATGCTCCAAATCTCTCGTGTTTCAAAAGTCTACTAAAAACCTAGCTATTTCAGAAATCATTTCCACCTTAGCTTCTAACTACCAAACACCCGATCGCCTCCCTGGGTATGACTTGGAACATGTCTAATGTCTTGATGATTTTTGCCTTATGAACTGGTTGGTGTGCCTTAGAATCCGTAGATACAGAGATACTTGGACAACTGATTGATTGATTGATTGATTGATTGATTGATTGATTGATTGATTGACTGATTGATTGATTGATTGATTGATTGATTGATTGATTGATTGATTGATTGATTGATTGATACCGTTGCACTCATAAGCAATATTTGAGCTGTTCCACCATGGCAGAGGTATGTGTTCTCCAAGTGCTCTTATTCAGTAACAGTCTGTAATTCAAGCATTTAAAAACAACTGTGTCACCTGTCAAAATTCACAAAAGCTCCAATGGTAAATTGTCTCCGATGTAATGAGAGAACCATAAACAAAGAAGGAAAGTCAATAAGGATCACACTGTCTTCATGTTTCTCATTTTAGGTTGTGACGTCACAGTGGAAACAGAAAGCAACATAATTCTAACAATGTAGTTTAAATGGTGACAGCAGCAGTCACGAAACAGTAAATAACAAAAACACTTATTAAACATGGCCTTTCCGGGTCTGACAAAATTAGAGTGTTTGCACGATTCAACTGAAGATTTGTAATAGCGAAGCTGCATCTTCAAATTTACCTATTTAGTAGTTTGAAGAAATACGACAGTGATTTGCCAGATTCAGACTACAAGAATTATTTTGTCATTTCGAACAACAATAACAATAACTACAACCATAAAAACAACAAGTACAATAACTTATTACCTAGAATGCAACAGTCCAATAAAAGCGGATTCTCGGGTTTTTGTTTCTTGGGTTTTTTTTTCTGTTGGAGTTCCCCTTCATTTTAAGCCTTCAGTCTGTTATATATTCAAATAGATCAGTCAGATCCCTCATTTGGCAATTCGGTAAATTCCCAACGGTTTTAATGCAAGACCCTAAGGCCATAAGTTTTGTACTTAGCTGACATTGTTTACGAACTACAGTATTAGCAATAAAACTACACGTAATTACATATTCATTCTACATTTGCACAAACCGATTGATTCCAGTTTTAAGATATTAATCTTTCATAATAGGTAAAATTAATAGCATAGAACTTTGAAATAGTATTTACAGGAGCGGATCCAGCTTTTTAAGTAAGCTGGTGGGGGGGGGGGGGGGTTTCACATCAGACATACCATAACTAGGGGGGTCGGGGGCATGCCCCCCCGGAAAAAAAATTAATTTTTGGTAAAAGTATAGTGCATTTCCTCTAAATTTAACACCGCTCTCAAGAAATAATTTTTGTACATTGGGTTGAACCCCTTTACATTATTTTTCGGCCCCCGCCCCCGGAAAAAGAGTTAACACCACTCTTTGTAATTTTTTTTTTTTTGGGGGGGGAGGCAGATCATTAACAAGAAACCCTGTATTTGATGTGTTGAATTAAACTACCATGTATCTAAAACATTGTATAAAGATAGCAAGAAGAAGCAGTCACAAAAACTAGCTGTTCGTCAAATTCCTGTATGTTTTAAAAGAAAATGTCAAATATAAGTCATTACATATAAGAGAGTTCTCTTTTAATTTGTAAGGTATCAGTAACTATATTTTTAAGATGACTCCAAATCAATTTAACAATACCACAGTAATAGGCCATTTATTGCTAAGATTCACTTTTTAAGGATTTTATTGCATACCGTAAGTGTTTTGTGCATGAACTTGTGTTTGTGTATGTCCAAAAATATATCAGAAAATACATATATACACAGAATAAAGTAGTCAAAGCTGACATTTTTATCAGTGTTTATTAATTTAAAAGGGATTATAACTATTTGTTTCAATAAACCCTGTCCATGAACATGCGCCTTAAATCGGTAACAAGAGGCAGTAAATGACACATTCAAATTTTAAACAATCATGCAAAGACCTACTCTTGTTACTTATATATATATGTCAGGCAAAAACTGTATTATTGCCGCTTAAGAGCCCTCTGGAAGGTCAAACAGTGGCCTATTTTCCGTGAACAATCTATTTAAACTTTAGGCTTGCGTCCATAAATATTATAATAAAAAAATCCATACTGCACAAAAGCTAAAGTAAATGTCATTAGGTTACATAGCTGTGTAATTTTTACGTACACGTTTTTGGGGGTATTACAATGTGCTGTGTAATGCCCAGGTCACAGCTTTCCTTTTGCCCAAATCACACTACAAGCGATGTGTCCAGCGGTTAGAGGTTGTACTCGGTGGTAGAACCGCCTACAAGGACTTCTCATAACTTCTGAGATTTGGTGTTTCCATGACACTACATGTTCACAGTTATAGTTAGGTGAAATGCCCCTGTCTTTCAACTATACTGTGTGAGGTTTGTATGCGAAGTTGTGAAATAGTTCCGAAATGTCTATTTACCTCCACTCGCCTTATGTCGCCATGTGATACCGAAACACGATCAAGTTGCAACCTTATGTACACCAAAGACCGCACCTTCAGCTACCATAGTAAGAAATTCATCTGCACATGTTCCCATTCATTTGTGCATTTTAAAACTTACGTAAAAACTTGCCAATGTGTCACAAGGTCACATAGAAACCTTGGACGGTAGTTGAAGGACAGGGGCTTGTTTGCCCAATGCCTATTACTGCGGGATGTACTGCCGATAATGTAACTGGGGTTTTATGGTCATACCTCTACTTGTTTGATTTCCACATGACAAGCTCTTCGTTATGGCTCTGAACAGAGACCTTGCATCTTTTTAGTACTCCTTGAAAAATTAACCACCCTGTATATCCACACCCTCCTTCAGGTATCTAGCTTGTATATTGTGGTACAGCTCATGAGGGGATGTAACAGCTATATCAAACATTTTTAAGCGCGAGTTCTAGCAAGGCTCACACTTATTTTCATGTTAGTTTTTGTCTCCGGACTTTCATGAATTAGTGACATGGCGTGATGAGTTCCTATCTCATCACTGAAGTTAAGCAGCAATGGGCTACATTACTACTTGGATGGGTGACCGCCTCAGTGCATTACTTGTGTCTCTGATGGCTTTGCAGCTTGCACTAGTAGACCAAAGGATCTTTCGGCCTTGTTTTAAAAAGAGGTCCTGAATGTAAATCTTTTTCTGGGTTGTGTTGAATCACCCCTAAACACATCCTACCCAAATGTGAATCATACCAAATCACAGCAAATGCATTTTCCCAAAATGTATGAGGCCAAACCACAGGCAAATGTAGACAAGCTCATTCTGTCATAGGTCCTGATCCCAGCATGAGAAGGTGTGACCTAGGTATTAACAGATGTTTTATTGAGCCAACTTCCTTTGAATACCTAACCCAACTACCCGCAACTAGATTAAAACTCAAAGCACTTAATATTACATGACATGGCAACATAAAAGTAAAAGAAAATTATTTAAATTTTGTTAGAATACCAAGTTATGATTCCATTCAAATTTTGATGTACCAAGATTGCTGATATTGAAACTATGATTTTTTTATGTATATTTTTGGTCTAGTGCAGATTTGTGCTGCTAATTTCAAATTGAAAGTGTATTATCACCCACACCCACCCCTTAACTTGTCTCAAATGATACAAAACACGTGTAAATAAAGGTTTTGTCTTTAACTTACCTCAAAGGTCTAAGGGGCCGATTGGTTTACAAGTTTGGAATTTAATAACTTGACTCTCAATACTGTGGTGATAGGTTTTAATCCTTCCCATGACAACATATAACACTCACTCAGTGCCACTCACTCAGTGCCTGTCCTGATATAACACTAGCTGCTGAACAGGATATTTTACTACTAAAACCACAACGTTGACCTTTGATCAACTTATGCCCAATTACCAATCCTGGAAGCACACACAAAGAAAAGTGGGAGGCATAAATATCAGACTTATGGTATTCAGTTAGGACAATCATTATATGATATTCCTGGGTTTGGATCCACCTCATTGCAAGATGTGAAAAATATTAAAAACATTTCTCAATGTTAACCCAGCAGCTGCAATGGAGGTAGGAACTCACCTTACATTTAAAATAACCCCGAGTTAACCCCAGTGCTGGGTCTTCAGTAGAATGTTACTGGTGATCACCTTTTCGCACTGATGACAAAGAGCCCGTGACTGGCTCTTATGAAACCAAAAGCCATAAAGAGAGAGCTTACTGTGTGTGTACTGTAGCTAAGCACTTGGCTATTGAGATCAGAATTATCAGTCTTGATTCCATCTTGTTCCCAGGAGACTTGAAATGGGATGTTTAAATGTACCTCAACAACATCACACGATGGGTCCATTAGGCTGGAAGCCAGTCTGTGTTTAGTAGAGCTTCTTACGTTCCTACTTTCATCCTGCCCTAAAGATTTACAGGGGACTGTCACTCTGTAAGAGTCGTCATCTGTGAAGAATATGATCAAATATGACAAAGTTACATATGTATATCTTATGTTGTTGTTGTTGCTGCCGCCGCTGCTGCTGCTGTTGTTGTTGTTAGACACAAGAAATAAAACAGTTAATTTGGTGGACTGAGCTAAGACCTTTCATAAAACCTAAATAATGACATTGGTGTGCCAACAATAACAATTTATAAAAGTGTTTCATGTGAGGAGGCATCTAAACCTTGTCTTAATCAGTTGATACATTTCGTTGAATACATCAGAGGTCAAACTTGGGTGTTTTATGCCGCTTTTCACAGCTAAAAAGTCATATCAGTATATTCTCTAAGTCCATCCTAAATAACGCCATGAGCTGTCTTTGAACTCAACACCATATTTATTTGGGGTTTTACAACGCTTTTAACACTGTACAGGTCATATCACGACAGGTAGTTGGAAGGGCAGAGGAAACCAGTACATACAGTTGGTCAGGGTTCTGAACAGTAAACTGCCGACCAATGGCAAGCAACTACCAGCTTTCCCACTTGAGGCCGTGCCGGGAACCGAACCCCGGCCTCAGAGGTGGGAGGCGAGAGTGTTACCACTCTGACACCGTGGCCCCCAACTCAACACCATAGAGCTTAGAAGCGAGTGATTTAATGACAAACTGACTAACCACTCACAGGTCTTCAGTGGTCCAGTGATTAGCAAGTTTGGCATCTAATCATAGACTGTCAGCTCTGTGGTTTGTATCCCACAAGTTGCAATACTGAGGACCTATCCCAAAATGACCCTTGCTGTTGAACGGGACGTAAAACCCCAACTTTGACTTTGCATTAGCCACTCAGTCATTAATGTTTGATATCTTTGTGGTAGTGACATGTACTATAGCCTTATATGAACGGATTCGACTTTAAATGGGGGGTTTCACGCGTCCGCCGCATATGGGATCCAGTGCAGGGTGTTGAACTTTTAAATCTGTTGCTTTGACTTCACTATCGAACCCCTAACATTTTTCACTGCTGGGTTGAACCCCCTGACCTCCCCCCGCCAATTGGATCCACTAGTGTAACATATGTTAATATATATATGTAATGGCGAAGTGGCATTCATAATGTAACCTTAATAGCCTAAGAGGCCCGTTTAAAGCCAAATATAGATTAATTTTACGCAATGGATATGCCACCAGGCGTCTATTATAAAAGCATGTGAATTGAAATTAATTGAATAATGTGACACCTTTCACCAAATGGTCAAACTGTGCAATATTTACACGTTGAACAACACTTAGCCTTTCCAGGGATTTTATTTAGTTTAAGTTTTTACTTATTTTACTAATTTTAAACATGGGTTTTAATTTCACTCCATAAAAGAATCAGTCATGAACTTGCATTCATCTATACTTAGCCCAAAAGGAAACACAGGATATATTATAATTTATTCTTAATAAAACTTGAGTTTCTTTTTTGACTAAGTATATTTATTGTTCAAAACATTCTGCACCATTTCAGCGATGGGTTGTATTAACATATATTAGAAAAAGTTGGGGATTTACGTCCAATTCAACAGCCAGGGTCATATTGGGACAGGTCCTCAACATTGCCACTTATGGGAGTCAAACCCACACACAGGGTTATACAGTCTGTGATATAAGATGCCAAACTTAATAACCACTACTACAGTAGTCCAGTGGGGACTTTTTGACATATTAGAATCTACTGTATTCATTCACTTTCTCATCATTGTTATTGTTACAGGTTTAAATTGGATAAACACCAAGATATACACAAAAGGACAGATTAGTTCTGCTTTAATCTGAATATTATGCTTGGCTTTTACCAAATCTGTGGTCTTTTAAATTTCAGTACACAATCAATATTGTTTCACCCTGTCTTCGGTTTTGGGAATATAAACTTGATTTTGGAAAAGCTTAAAAAATTGTGAATGTACTTGGGCTGATACAAAGTTTTAACCATGGATATAGATGTATATGGATATTAACCATGGATATACTGTATAGGAAGCTGTCAATTAGAGAAAGCTTTAGACTGTTTAAACCACATTGATCACGCTGTACAGTAGATGATTTGTTTTGGTGAGTTTTTCATGTGACTTTGCCTTTTTTGTTCTTATTTTAAAGCAATACTACTTTACTACCAATTATCGACAGGTAGAATTGAAATATACACAACTTGGCAAACAGTCCCTTCAAAATCTTGTAAATAAGGCAGACCTTATTCCAAAGTGAAAGGAACAAATCCACAACTAAAGGCTTCCAAAAATATGAGGCCGTTGCTGAAATATGAACGTTTCATTTGCTGGTGGCGATAATTAGTTCCGAGTGATAATTGCTACCCAATTGTGTCACCTGCCCAAATTTGCCACATGCCTTAAAACTCTTAAGGACATATGCAATAGAGACACCAAAATAAATGTAACAGTTCTGTAACTGATAATGATGATGTACAAATCTACAATTAAAGATAATTGTGAATTTGTGAAGAGGTTTAATATTGGCAGTGATAATTGGTAGCAAGGCAGTAACATTATTATTGTTTGTGTTTATGATATGAAAGTACTCTATTTACTCTACTGATGACCTTGCCAAGTGTGTTGCCTGCCTAACAAACTGTTTAGGGCATGTAATATAGATACCAAAATAAATGTAACGGTACTGTCACTGATAGTGATAGTGTACAATTCTACAATGAAAGATCATTGTGAAGAGGTTTTGATATTGGCAAAAAAATGCAAGTGACGAACTTGGGCGAGTAGTAGTGGTGGTGGTGGACCAATTCACACCCATGCACCCATTTGTTCCCACCCTCAATTTTCTTAAAGTTTTATACTTTTCGATAGAAAATATCAGTCCCCACCCCAAGACAGTGAAACATGAAGTTGAGGGCTCTTTATTTTAATACAGTTAACCAAGTAAATGTATATATATATATAGTTACTACTAAAAGTTATATACAGGTCAATTGATATACACAATCTCGTTAAAATATGTAAATAAAGTATCAGAAGTTAGTACTGCATAAATAACTTGGTAAATTCATGATCAATCAATCTTGAGTCATTGTCCATATAGATCATGATAAAGTGGTACATTTAAAATTACTTGATTTAACAACTAACATGAAATCCTGAAAGTCTGAAGAACCCCAGCAGAAGGTTTGACCTTATTGAAGGTCACATTCGAACCTGCCCTGTAAAAGGTCAAACTTTAACATTGCAAATGACCTCTGAAAGTGAGGTTGTGGTTTGAAGATACGTAATTTGGCATGAATTTAAGGTCACCCTAACAGCTGGAGGTGATAAGACCTAAAGGTGTACAATGAAATTTTATATAAGGTAGTGACATATGAAGGCCCTCAACCCCAACAGTAGGGACATAAGACATTTATAGCAGCAGCCAGTGAGAGAGCTAACTTTTCACCTGCAGAGTGGTCAACTTGAATGTAGCGCCACACGCAATCAGAAGACCAGGTGCCATGAAGCTTTATTTGTTGGATGGGCACGTGGGAGTTGTATGCAAAAGTGGCACCTGACCTTCTGAAGGAGTGGAAGGTGAAGAAGTGAGGATTCAAACCCAAGGACACATTGATTGCCTTCAGGCATTTTCTGACCTTAGTGTCAGTGAGAGGTTGCCAACTTGCTTTGGCCTGCACTTGAAAAACTGAAGTACTTGCAGACATGGGGTACAATTTACACAGGTCCTTAAGGGCCCTAAAAGGACAGATTACTGAATTTGTTAATTTTGGAAGGCAGATCACCTTTACAGTATCTCTGTTTTGCATGGTTTTGGTCCACTTGACCATTATCTTTACCAATTTATCATTGAAAAGCAAATCCTGCCCAGTGAGGTGATGTGTGTAGTCAAAGGTAGCCAGGGAGTGAGGAGCCAAATTGGACAACCTCAAGAAGCCAAAGAATCCCGTCAGGAAGATAGCTCTAAAAAAGTTTGGAAATTCCAGACTCTCACAGGCCAGAGAAATCTTTTCCAGCATGTCCAGGTCAATGATATTGTGAGGGACCAAGGTCAATGGCCTGTTGATTCTGACAGATTTAAGAAACAATTTCAATCTTTGGTGATCCAAAAGGTTATGTGGAAGGTCATATAAAACAAAGGAGGCCTTTATGGCCGACACATAATTACACAGCATACTGTAAATACAGTTGTTGATAACAAGACATTCTAAAAAAGACAACAATATTCTGACATCAACACTATGAACCAATACACGCATGTGAATACAAAAGGCCATGAACACCTCAAACATTCTCTTGTAGGCCTGCCTGGTCTTGGGTCTGTAAGCTGCCTCAGTTCTATGGGCTGCTTTTTCTGACAGAGTTTCCAAGTGCACATTTCCTACAACAAAGCATAGTATACTGTTAGTTATCAAATATAATTTTTCAGACCCCTGCAAGGGTATGAAATACAAAGAGGCACTGGGCTCCAGAAAGGATGACACCTATGACCCCTGACAAGAGTAACACGACATTACTTTATAACTCTGGATCTATGTCCAGAAGACTTATATCAACAGGGATCCATATTGGATCTTGTACATACATTTGAAGTTCAAGGTTATCTTTGCCACTACCTGTCTAACGGGACAACAGGTCAGCCACCCTGTTGTCCAACCCCAGAACATGCACATACTGTATATCAATGTCAGCCAATGCACAGACATACCAGATATTTTTGGCACACACCCCTAGGTAGGGGTCTTTGGTCTTGCACTGAGACCACTGCCTCATTATCACATTTGACCCGCACTTTCTTACCAGCCCAATGTGCCTGAAACAACCTCACTGCTAGCAATATGTTGACCATTTCCAGCTGAACTATGGACCAATTCATAAATCCTAAATGTATGGGGAGGTGATAAACAAAATTGCACCAACGCCCCCCAAGGCCTGTGAGACAGGCATCAAGCTCCAGTGTGTGGTCAATGGTTCTGCAAGAATGGCCACATGAGGCAATTTTGGGTGGAGTTAACAGACAGAGGGTCACCTAAATAAAAATTCTTATGATCATGTCCTTCCCTCAAAGTCAAATCACAAAGTGACTTTGTGTACTGGGGATATCACCTGTAAACCAGGGAGGAAATTTGGGGTTCACAACTGTAAAGCAGAGAGAACCAATGAGAGGCAGTTGCTTACTAGGTTGCCCAGTAATAAGGGGTGACTTCAAGGTTGTGTTACATAAATTAGACTGGTACCCCAAATTAGACTTAGACTGGTACCCACAAGGGGTTGGTACATTGCTGCTACAACAAAACTGTCTTGAGGCAGGACTGACATCCGGGGTGCCCAAACACCCCAAGAGAGTTTACTACTTGGCATGTATTGGTACCTTGGCAAGAATTGGTGCATCAACTCTACGGAGGAGAGAATTAGTTCCTTTCTTGTCTTTGCTGTTTCTGTGTTGAAGTGTACAGATTTCCTTAGAAATGTATATTTGACATTTTCTTTATCTATCTTACAGGGTCCCTGTGAGGACCCTAATTTTTATTTTAACATGTGTAAAATTGCAAGCACCATTGGTTATGTATTTATTACCAGAAGATCTTATCAACACAATTGAAGTCACCACATCATTTACTGTTCACCGCAACACTGGTGATCCCTACAGAATATTGGTCACCAAATAATGTGGTGATTACAAGTTTGTTTGTTTTTTTTTTTTGTTTTTATTTTTGTTTTTTTTTTTGTGGTCGCCATATCATCTGGCTATCTTGGAAATAATAAGACGTAAGCACTTGATGAGGCGGTGGCCATTAGAAAGTGTTGAGTACCACATCATCTTGTGATTACTTCTTACTAAATGACTGAAAAAAATGTTTATGAATGTCATAAAAGGGGTTCCATACTATATAGATTTCATGCAGAATTTAAAACAAAAACATTATAAATGTACCCACTTAACTAATTAATGTGAAAATAACTTGTGAAATCAATTTTGTTGTGAATGATTGAGGTGAGGATGATTTCAATAGGAAACACCCTTTCTTTGCAGACTGCCACTGAACCGTTATAAGTAACATACTTAGAAAATAATGTGGTGTTAACTCTCCGTTATTCAAAAATAATGGAGAGTTGACACAATAGGAGAGGACACCAGTCTGGGTTTTATACAAAGGTACAAGATCATTTATGAACTTAATACCAATGGGTAAGTCTGATATACGCTCAATTCAACCAATCTTTAAGTCTATTCATTGTGATACTCCAGATACACTATCACAAGTTTTCTACACAACTGTCCCAATTATGCGATCTGGGACATAATATTACTTGTCACACAACCAACCTTATCACTTATAAAACTCTGAAGGGTAATCACGATGATCATAGAACTTCTTTAAAAACCTTTCTGGTGAAACATTTCTATCTTATCTGCTCCCTATTCATCTAATCTTTTGTAACTGTGTAACGACTGGTCTTTCAGGTGTTAAAACCTATTTTTGTAGTTGTATGACTTTTCTATTGGTATACACTACCTATCTTATCTTCTCTGTAAACATGGAATTGATTGGTCTTCACAAGAAGAGATTAGTCCTAAAATTACCAGATTCATCTTCTCTGCTTCAGAGTGTGAGCATGGCCTAATGTTTCATGTCACCTTTATAAATAATGGCCTTCCAGATCAGGTCATAAAGCGGATCTTTTAGTTCTATGACCAACAGTTTTACTCAGGTTTTGTCATGCCTTGTCAGTTTTCCCCGACCTTTTGCATCAATATTGTAACAGCAGCCCATCTTTTCCTCCACCATGGAGGTATTATTTTCACATCCGTTTGTCCATTTGTACGTTTGTTTAGCAGGATTATGCAGATCCCATTAAACTTGTTGACTGATCTGGATCACTGTCTGGATACAAACAACACAAATCCAGACTTTCTGATTTACTTATAATTACATGCCTTAGCAGAGGTCTGCACTCTCCGAATGTTCTTGTTGCAATTTGAAATTGGCTAGATCCTGTCACCAATTCTGAAAGTGGAGCTGGGGTATCACCCCCCCCCCCCCCCACACACACACACACACACGCACACACACACACACACACTGATTAATTTATTTAATCTGCCAAGGAGAGATTGTTTGGTTAAGGTTAATACTGCTTTGGTTTCATTTTCTTTCAAGACTGCATCGTAATAGTCTTTTTGTGTATTGAGAGGAAGTTTGTCCTTTCCAAGTGGCATTCGACCCAACTAGCATTTGTAAAATGTTTTGTTGAAAAGTAAAGTGTGTCAAAGACATATATTCAATCAGCCCAAATCTCACGTCCACCAAAACAATCCATTAAAGAAAGATCACATGATGGGATTTCAGTGGCTAAAGGGTGTGTTTAGTTCTTACAGCTATTACTAAGACAAACATAATTAGTTTATCGAGAAAAAACATCATAGTGCGACAAACTGACATAGTGCATTTTTAGTAAACAGAACTGTTAAACTATCAGATAGAATTGATAATAATTCCTTGTGCAGTCTTTTTTGGTGTCAAAGCAACCTCTGCAAAACACATAACCATTTTTACAATACATACATGTGCTTTTTGCCCATATCTTTTTCAGAAACACCGTACAGTTCCAACCTGTCAAGGTGAACCTTAATAGGCCAGATACATACTTCTACTGAACCAGTAATTCTAGAAAACAGGAGAAAAAGCCAATGGAAAAGCTCCTCCGAGGTTTGCAGTATTTGCTTGTTCATAAATCCATTTTGTACTCAAAGCGGTAGAGATTGCAGAAAGATGTTGATTTCCGGCTTTTGCCGCAATTAAAGTCAGTTAACTAGGGACCAGTATAAATCAAAATTATGGTACATGCATGACACCACACTGGAACAAAACGTCTCAGGCGGAGTAATGATATGTAGATAAAGAGTAAACCCAGGACAATATTTTGTGAGCTATTGGAGAAGTGTGAACTCTCCCGTAAACATGAAGTACGTAAATGCAGGGACACACGTATGCAGTTGTGAGGTAAACAAACCTGGGGAATTTTATTTACATGCTTTGCTGAAGTTTGGCTGAAACCCCCTACAGGGTTTTAACAATTTTAAAAATTGTAGATATGGGTTTATTTATTTCCGGCCATTGTCTCCAGTTAAAGTATCTTCATGATTTTCCAGTTTGTGCCTTTTATTCTCTAAACAGTGTCGTGACTTTAAAACAATTTAGCTTCTTTTCAAAACAATTAATGGCGAAGTCAAGATTTTTTTCTTCTTTTAACTTCATTACAAAGCCATGAAGTTGATCCTGACATGACAATTTGCATTGTAGCATAAAATAACAAGAGCATTTGGAGAACGCAGGCCTCTGTCAAGGCATGTTATAAATAAGTAAATGGGAAAATTCGGACTTTTTTTCTTTTTGTACCCAGACGTTGGTCCAGATCAGTCTCAAAATTTAGTGGCATCTAAGTTGGACCCAGAGCCATCTTTTGATTTTTCGTGAAATTCCACCATGTAGTATTTGTGTAATCCTACTAACAAACAGACAAACAAACAGTCGTGGAAGTGACACCTTCTTGGTAAGGGTAATAAGTAATACCACTGACATGTACGGCTATTTAGTTCAGTCAGTATCCTATGGCATTATATCACCCAATTATCAAACATCATATCAACTACTTTTATGACCCTGAAATGATCTTAATTTAGGTTAGAATGACCTTTATTTGGCCTAAAGTCATACAGCCAGAGAGTCGTATTATTTTCTATTTCTTGCAAAACAATGACTGTATTAGTGAGCTAAAAATAGTAACTTGTAGGCGAGGGAGAAAAACTACCGGAAGTGACAACTATCTGTTTGATGCCATTGTAGCAAGTATGATGTCCCATTTCTCATTAGTGTGACTTAACAAGGTCCCGTGTACATGGTCTATATGTCACAACATGTAAACCTAAGGTATTTCCCTTGTATGCTGCTTCATTTATATTTCATATGACAGACAACAGCTTGCCTAACCACAATCTCTTTCTGTGCAGGGTAAATTTTTACATACATTTAGGCTGTAGCTTTGGTTGTCGTTATTGGCAATGCTACTATAAGATGTTATCATATGTAATTAATTGTAACTTTGTTTTGGGATTTGGGGTTTATATCAGATTGTTAAATTACTTTAACCAAGCAGAAAATAAGGATCAAAGTATGCCTAGAATTTGACTGTGTGTGGGTTTTTGTAACTTAGTTAAAACATTAGACTTTGAGCAAGTCTATTAAACATGCAAGGCCTAGAAATGGCCTCATGAAATATTAGTGGGTGGAAGCATGCTTAAAGGGGGGATACGCCCATAAATAAATGTGATGGTCTGAATAATAAAAAGGTAATAAATAGCCACAGAATGACACAGTATATACTCATAAAAGTCTGTAGTACTCTATAGGCATTTTTGCATTGCATGGTGATAATCCTAACTACAGATAGAGTTAGGTCAAAATAATTAATTCATAAACATATCTTTGTTGATGTCCCAAAAACACCAGTCAGTCTTTATCCAGCTGTTCCACTCTTAGGATTTTGTCTCTCTCAACTCCCCAAAAGTGACAATGCTGAGGACCTGTCCCAATATGGACAGCTTTGACTCAACTTCCCTGATTATCTAGTTCCAGGCATAATTTTATTAGTAATAATATTTATCTCTTATGAGAAGTCGTGTATCTGGGACTGAGATATTGGCTTGGCAAACAGATAGCCCAGCATATAATCTGAAAGTTCAAGTTGGTTTGGAACATACACATTACACTTTCATATTTTAACTACCAGTAAGAATCAACGACATCAAATTTACTCAAAAAAAAGTTTCACAAAATTAAGGTTTAAAACAGAGAGTGCACATCCCTTGTTTGTAAATTGAGCTTTGCAGTTAAACGTTTCTAACGTGTGTATGTCTTAATATCATTACAAGATAAATGCTAGCTAGGAAAAATCTAACTTAAATCTAACTTAAAATTTAAAATTAACTATACCAGAAGTAGTTTTGCAGCTTGTGTCATTCAAAATTTATGCAGTTGTTTTTCACCATGAAAAGTAAAATCATTAACAAAAGTGCAACACCGAGTACACGCATTTAAAACCCTCCTTTATATTTCCTACCTACTTGTCCAGGATAAATTTATGAGTGTCCCAGCATCTTACATGATCTAATTGAACTTCCCGAACTCCCAACAGCCAGCAATAAACGGGAGCCCTAAACCGAGGCTTCATGACTTCCGGTGAGACTTGTTATGTCTCCCACAGATGTGGGTTGACTGTCCATAGACATTGACATATCAAGACCTTGTTCTGTACATATATATCTATATGTAAATGAGGCTACAGAATTTATCATCCACTACTGGGTGCATTTGACCTAAATATATGGGAATAAAGACCGAGCAATTATTCTTTTTATTTCCCTGCTCCGAGCGCCTCAATGTAATTAACCTACAAGTATGATATATACAGTCACTGGAAACGTATTCTACAGTGCTTATGCTGGGTTTTGTTGCTTTAAAATTCCTTTAAAATCTAAAGTTTAAAATTGAAGTTTTTATATTCACTGATGCCACTTAATAGGGATACATTCATGGCTGACTTTTCAGGTCCATTGTGGTCACTATTGGCTCTTTACCTTGCCCACTGAATTGGGAGAGGAGGGGGTATTGTAATCAGCTCTGTTTGTTTCTTTGTCTGTTGTTTGTCGGTGCACATATAACTTAAAAACTATAGATTATATCTGGGTCATATTGTTTACATAAGGTGGAGTGTAACTCTGGCTCAGTCTTACTTAGAGATGTCTGGATCTGGATCACGAATCCAGATTTGGTTTTGCAATTTAGTGGCAACATTCATATTATTTAACATATTGGAGTTACATTTTTTCATACAATATGTAGGGGTCTACTCATGGCGCGATCTTCTTCAAAGTTAATCTGGATCTGAATTGAAAAACCAGTATTTTGAGAGGGGGGGGGGGGGGGTAGCTTATCTGTGGGAGAGGGTTTGTGCCTTCTCTGGCAATACTTGTTCTACTTGATATTAAAGTAGTGGATATAAAAAGAATATCCCTCGTAGTGTATGGTGATGGTCACAGGGCAAGCATGGTAGCAGTTACCAGCTGCTCTTAAGTTGCAACAGGAAAAGACAAAAAGTTTAACTTAACAAATTTTTTAACGATTAAAATAATAATAATTACAGTCAACTGGTATGCTCTCAATAGTACATACAATGATACAATAATGAAACCTATCTGACCTGATCACTGTAACCGACACACAGTTAAGTTTATCCACTGTATCCGGCAATCTGTCCTGTGATCTCTCCAATGTCCACTAACACAAAATGTCCTTATCCTGTGATCCTTTTGATATCCAATTACACAAAATGTCTATTTGTTTGTTTATTTGGGGTTTTACATCGCTTTCAACACTGTACAGGTCATATCACGACGGGTAGTTGGAAGGGCAGAGGAAACCAGTACATATAGTTCGCTAGGGTTGTGTACTGTAAACTGCCGACCAACGGCAAGCAACTACCAGCTTTCCCACTTACGGCTATGACGGGGATCGAACCCCGGCCGCAGAGGTGGGAGGCGAGAGTGTTACCACTCTGCCACCGTGGCCCCTCAAAATGTCTGTATAGAGATATTTAAAGAGTTTTCACAACTGTACTGTCTGCTCCGAGATATGGACAATGTCCAAAATACAGTAAATCCTTTCTCTGTTACATGAATACACAATATCCAAAGTACAGTAAATCTATCTAGACAATGTATATAGTTCACTCCAGTAAAAGTTCACAGCAACACAAGTAGTTAAAATCCACTTGATCTTTAGTTTTAAGAACATACCCTTAACACATACCCTTCCTTATAGCCAGCAAATACTAAGTTCATGTGTGGTCAGATGTACAGTCCTTATATATACTTACAAAAATTCTAGAATCTTATAGAACATAACAGTTGTCACCAGAGGCAGTGAGGAAGTTCTAGAACCTACAGGTAGCTTATAGGGTTTCCCCAAGACTATTAATAGCATCACTGGGGTTAGCCTAGAGGGATCCCCCCAGTCTATAAATAGATCAATAAACATCAGTATCACATAACACAAAAATCAATAACTCCCTTACTTTAAATGTTAATACATACATATAAAGCTTAGATAAAATAATGCACAGACACAGTGCCCATATATGTAACATGTATACATCCCTTAGTTTTTGGAAGCTGTTCTAATTAATACCTAGGTCACAAATTTCCTTACTGGGAACCACGAGATACAACTATACAGGCTTGTTCACTTTTGATTGTGGTTCAGTCCACTTTGTGTTTTGGTAGGATGACTTATTGAGCTTCACAATTTGATATGACAACTATGACAGCATTTGACACAATTTGAACCACATTCTTTGTCCTAAAATATATATGCTGGAGAGGTGATAGGGGACTGGATGCATATTCAGGATGACTCTTTCTTCAACATGCACTAACCAAATATTAGTTTTTTTTCGGATCAATATGGACAAGGCAATCAACTCAAAAGCAACCAAGTCCACAAGTGAGTGTAAGGAAAGGTGTGACCTTACCATTAGTATTTGGGAGGGTATATAGATTCAGGGTGTTGAGTGTAGCTTTTTTACAAAGAGGGATGAGGACCCCAGCTGTGCAAGAATTCCATGATATTGCTCCACAATGGTTAGGCATGAGCAAAAAAAAATCACAAAGCCCCACTAAACTATTGGTGATAGTGAAATAGGTCCCTATAAGTCTTACAGGCCGATGAATGAAGTTTATATTTTGTCATAACTTTCCCTGTGTGGGTATACATACCCTTGTTTTTTTTGTTGTTTTTTTTGTCTTGTAAGAGGTGCCACGGTGGCGCAGTGGTAACACCTCTGAGGTCAGCAGTTAAAACCTCAGACCTTATGTGGGAAAGTTGGTAGATCTAGTTGTTTACCGATGGTGGGCAGTTTAGAAACAGAAACTTGACCAACTGTATGTCCTGGTTTCCTCTGTCCACATAACTACCCATTGTGATATGATCTGTACAGTGTTGAAAGTGACGTAAAACCCCCAAATACAAAAATAAGTATGGCTTGAAGTGATGGAATTAGGTTAGATGAAAAAAATTATTGTGTAGATGTTAGCAGAACAAGACCAGAAAAACTAATGAAATGCAACCAACCCTATTGAACTTTATGTAACCTTTCCCCAATGGATTGATACCAGTTCCCTTTAATGATAAAAAGCAGACTCGGGAGTCTGACAACATTTGAACCAATAAAAATCACTGCTTACAAGCCCACTAAAAGTGGCACAATTCAGAGCTGCCAAAGGGATCAGTATTTAAAAGAAATCTTCCCTCGAAATTAAACCTATTTCTGGACAATTTTTTTATCAGTTTGTGTTATTGAAAAAAACTGTTCTTCTTTTTTGTAGTTGTTTGATAAATATGGGAAACCTTAAAAATCAACCAGAAAAACCTTGAAATCCACAGGAAAATTGCAAATGATTTATTTCAAAGATTATTGCTTTCATTTTATCTTGTTTCATTAATTATCTATTTTGAAATATTGGACATCCTTTATTCATAGACATTTCTCACCCAGGGACCAAATCTAATCATTTTATTGATCTTAAAATTTGTACTTACAGATTCTAAAGCATGTGACAAAAAAGTACTTTTATAAATCATATATTGCCGTTAGACCATACCAACTATTTATATGTCAATAAAACAAGATGATCAGTAAAGAGATGTTGGTAACTTCTGCTGCAGAAAATCGCTGACATTTTGTTTTTTTAACAGGTCAGGAAACTGGTACTTAATGGGGCTATACCACCATCATGAATACTTTGAATGCATTCCTGAAAATGTGGGGTTTTTTTATGATTTTTTTGCTGAATCCCAACCACTATAGTGTAACAGCTGGTGGTCCAACTTCCTCTCTGCAAACCACTTCTATCACCCTCCCGAACATTATAGAACACTAAATACTGATCCCAGTGGCAAGGAGTGTATCCTGAACAATCTTTGTTGGTTAAGAAAATTTCCCTGTGCAAACTGACACCATGAATCCCATAACTAGTTGAATTGATGTGGACAAGGATTTCTTATGTTAATTTTGGGAAAACACAAATGAAAGAGGATTTTATATAACAAGATTATGTGTGTCCCTGCAGCAAGTACCACATGGCAAGCTTTTAACTAGTGGATGTGACTAACTCAATTGCAACAAGTGACCAAGCATAGCTAAATAGTTGAATTTACTACACTCAAGAGTTGTCTGTTTCTAGTCCTTTAATAACTATGGTTAATGACATGTGCTGACCTTGAGACAAATCAAGCAGTATAATGGATACCAAACAGAAGTATTATCCGGGTCCGTTGAAATGTTTCAAATGTCCCTTGAATATTTGCATCGATTTATTCATTTACAAAATGTTTACGTTATTGTTACTATTGCATAGTTTGTGCTGTAGATCGAGAAAAAAAGTAAATCTAGTATAGTTCTTACCAAAGTTGTATGCTTATTTTTGTTATTCATGATTTTGCATCAATGCTTAATCCTTTTATAAATTAAGATTGTTAAAGTTAACGATTATGTGTCTTTACACACCTCTAAGAACACTACAGTCTTTATTCAGTCTTGAGGCTGTAAATGAGGTGAATATCCAAGCCATTAGGTCATAAGAAATCCTAATCTTTCTTATCCTAATGACAAAATAAGAAAAAGATAAGACATGGTTAGGAAATGTCAACAAATCCAATTTACTTTTGTGCTACTTGGGTGATCATGAAAACAATTAACTAACAGTAATTAAAAATAATAATAATAACAAATATATTAAGGACTATAAAATCTGTTAATATTTCAGTGTAAGTTTGACATTTTACCACTTGTAAACACACTTGTCTTAATCATTATAATTGAATAATAATTTTTATGACATATTGGTGAGCCTTCTTTGAGCATGTTAAGATAAGAATCTAGTTCAGATTTACATCAGCTTGGCTCAACTCTAACGTGTCAGATTTTGTGGTGGAGCAAAGTAGTGCTGAAGTGGAGCAAACTATTAGACTATGACGTATACCTGATGAGCTTGATGCTAGGGTTATTTAGAGGTTAGATTACCAGGTCCCTTATTTACAATGAGGAATGCTCTTAGAATGAAACTTGCTTTACTAACCTGAGATAAATGCTACAACTTAAACTTCTCTGTTTATAAATAATTTAGTTTGGAATTCCTGAAGTTACTGACAAACATTTGCTTCACCTACTTTTAAAAATAAACACAGTACTGACATTTTATGCGTATGGAATCTTATTAGGATATGTGATTTTTTATTTTAGCATGTTAGCATTTTTGTTTGCATTCCAGCTCATTAGAGGATTTTTATCATTTTTTTTTCGTTAAACAAATGTTTGTATTATTATATTATCATGTACCAAGGTACGATCACCAGAACATGTAGTAATCAGAAATAAATTACTTAAACTTAATGTAATCACCAGAATATCTCAAAGACATGGCAATGTCTTGTCAGCATGACTTAATATGTCATGTTTATTAGATGATCTGGTGTTCACTCCATCATCTGGTGCTCCTTACATGATGTGGTACACGCCACTTATTTTGTTGTGATCATCAGATTATTTGGTGATTACCAGATGATGGTTATGGCAAAATAAGTCATGAGCACCAGATGATACGAAACTGACAAGAAAATATATGGTGTTCACATCATATGGTGATCACAACTTACTGATTTGACTTAAGATATATATGAATGTCCCTAGCAGGGGCTCTATACATCTGCTTGGTGTTATTTAATACAGAATTTTATCCTTCAAATTTCTTAGCTTCAAACAAGGTATTTTGTATATATTTTTTGGCATTGGAATGCTTTCTTTGTGGGAAAAATTGCAAGAGCCAGTATGAATCATTGCCACAGCCCTAAAACATTCCCTCCAATCTTGCCACTCAATCCAGAGTGATGATGGCCATCGGGGCTGACATGTGTTGGTCTGTAGAGAAATACCAGAGTACTATTGGGAACACATGTCACATGCATGTCTTAAGTCAATGACATAAAAGCACTGGCATTTAGATCCCACCCAATTACTGCCTGTCTGCACAGGTTGTGGACACAGAGACTTTTAAAGCGAAAACAGCCTTCAGAGAGAGACCATTTGACCGTATATAGGAGGTGTTTAAAAAATTAACCCGGAAATATTTGTTGGATTGCTTTTAGGTCTGCTATTAGTGAAGATACATACTAATATGGTATTAAAATTGACATATAGTCACAAGGTATAAGAACTGGTAATACGAAAGGGAAACAGTTGAAATATATAAAGATTCTTGGCACTGGTAAATTTATAAAGCAAAGGCTATACTAAGACCACAACATTAGCCATAAAACCAGTATAATCTTTATTGCTGTTGCTTTAAAGTTAGCTGTTCTAAGAGCAATAAGTGACAATAACTTCATGGAAAATTGTAGTTTTTTAAAACTGCACCTAGGTGAAAACTTGGAAAACAGACAAAAGTCCAGACGACAAAACCTTGGAAAAGTGCATACTAGCACAAAAATCTCAGACCAGTTTCAGGGGGGGGGGGGGGGGGGGGGGGGGGGGGTTAGACAAAACCCGAACAATTAAAGCCCAGGGATAAGATTATCCTAAATCCATAAAAAATACTTCAGCCACAATATATATGTTACAGTCAATCTGTAAAACCAGTCATTACATGTAATGACTGAAAGTTTCATTCATTTCACGTAATGACTAAAATGACCAGTCATTACACGTAATGACTAAAATTTTCAGTCATTTCACGTAATGACTGAAATATATGGGTCATTTAGAGTTGTTTTTCACACCCTTTCTATTATTCAAAACCTTTGTACATTGTTCCCTTGCATTTTGAATATTTTTGTGCTAGAGAACTGTTATGGGTATTAAACATTAAACTATTTTAATCAAATTAATAACTTTGGAATTCTCACATACTTTCTGAATTTATAGCCAAGATTTTCAAACATAAACCCAGACTTTTGCAATAGACTCTGTTGCCATTTTCAAAAAAATATTAAAATATTGAATGGTTACACATATTTAATTAATTTTTAAATGTGATGTGCATTCTAAATTCATATATGTGGTTTTTAAAACTAAAATCATTGTCATAGAATGGAAGTATCTCTTTGTGGTCAATGAAATTTATGTCTTGTTTGAAGATTTATCCATCATAATTTATAATACAATTTTGCCTTTTATGTTATTAATTAAAGACTCAGTTCTATTGTGGCGGGTTGTTAGGAAGCAGGAAACCATGAAGCTTTTGAAGTGAATCTTATCCACTGTTGTCCAAATTGCAATGCAGCTCTTTTTATCCTGTTTTGTTCTTGGGGCCTTGTTACTGTTGTTTGACCTCCACACAAAGAGCCTGATTATCAGACAACTCAATCCATTCTTGTAATAGTTATTAAAGCCTGAGTAGGATAATTTCTAAACTCTAACTCACACCTGAGTACCATTGTAACAATAAATAATCATCAAGATACCTGATTTACCCTATGTTAATCAGTTGGACATACATGTGACACAGAAGTTTAACTTTTAGCAAGAGTCTATACATCAGGTCCACATTTGTTAGAAACGCTACCTATACATCGGGTCCACTGTCCTATTTTACAAGTGTGTACATTGTATATGAAGGTCATTTTATGACATAAATTAAAAGCAGTGGGGCTAACTTAAAATAACTGCAGAAGAGTTTGATTAATTTGATCATTTACCCATGTTAGCAAGCAGTAATCATGTCACAATATGTTCAAATCTGAAGTATTAATTTCATTACCTCTCTTGAGTAATCACATGAGAATGCAATTTAAACCACTTAGTGAGGCCAGACAATTTCATCATTTAGTATATCAAGTATTAACCAAACCAGATAATCAACCAAATTAAAAGGCTAATTGAAACATACTTGCATGTAGATCTTGCAATTTACAAAGTCAGGCTTGCCATACTGGCAATTTCATCAATAAGTATCAACTAATTAACCAGTGAGATGAGGAACCAATGAAATTAAAGGGCTAGCTGAAACAGGCTTACATGCAGATCTGTACATTAGAATACAACAGGACCTGTTTGGTAGCTACTTCGTAAATTTTATGATGGATGAGTCTCATGAGTATCTATTTAAAGTTACTTATCACAATTCAGCCATTACGCGTAATGACTGGACCTTATTTTCAGTCATTACGTGAAATGACTGAAAATTTTAGTCATTACATGTAACGACTGGTTTCACAGATTTACTGTAACATATATACAAGTATAAATTTAGCTTAAGGCTTCAGTCACATTTAGGTTAAATATTTGTCTCTATTAATAGAGACAAAATTCTTATTCTTGTCACCTACAGTTAAAAGGCAATGATGTTAGCTGAGTTAAAGAAGATTTAAAAGTACCTTAGCAGAAAAAATGAATGTTTATTAATGCATAATTGATTGCTTAAGAAAGAATAAACATTTATTTTAGTGATTTATCAGGTGATAATTTCTCTTGGGTTACAACTCTGGGGCTATGTGTGTTTTACCCCTTTAAAAGTTGCTCCAGGCTTTTCTCCTAGTAGCCATATTTTCTTGGGATTTTGCCCTCCAGGGGTTTTGTCTTCTGGGGTTATATTCACCATTCAAATTCTGGGGTAGCATTGCAGCAAAAGCATCTACCTTAAGCATGCAGGAAGATGACCAACGATCATTGGTTATTTATGGCCTGGGGAGGAACCCTGTCACTATGATGTAGATGCAATTATATGGGTGTATTCATTTGGAGTCACATCAAGGACAGTTCGTCATCAGTAATACCCCAGTCACACTACAGTCAGTACATCCTGCATTGATAGGCGTTGGGCGACATACCCATCCTTCAACTACAATCCTAGGTTTGTATGCAAACTTGGAACACGGTAACAAAGTATCCAATACCTTGCGCATTCTACGGATGTTTTGAAATGTTTAAAATTTTCACCTCACCGTGAGCATGTGCAGATGAAATTTTTGGTATGGTAACTGAATCTGTGTGATCCATGGTGCATAAGATTGTGACTCTTTGGTGCTTCGCTGTAATACAGCGACACAAGGTGAGTGAGGTAAATGTTTCACCACTGTGTTACAACCTTGCATACAAGCCTCAGACAGTTGTTGAAGGACAGGGGCATTTTTCCCAATATCTATTGCCACCGCTTTTGCTGCGGGTAGTGTGATTAGTGTGATGGATACACCAAATGTAAGAAGGTATAAGGCATCCTTGGAGGCGGTTCTGCTGCCAATAACCGCAAGGCGTACAGCCTGTAGTGTTACTGGGATATAAGGTACAGAGAACTGCAAATAATGCAAAAAATAAGGTTAAGGTAATATCAGTGGGAACTGTGAGTAATGGACAAAGGTCAAAGTCAGGGTTTTATGTCACTTTCAACAGCCAAAATCATATCAAGGCAGGTCCTCTCCGCATCTATGGAGATGGAACCAACCCACAACCACAGAGGTGATAGCCAAGTGTTTGAATACAAAATTTGTGAACCACTTAGCCATTGGGGCTTTGATTAAGTGTCTTGAGGAAAGCAGGATATATCTTGTATCAAGATGCTGCATTGCAAGCCACTAGGCGATGGTAACTGTTATATTATGAAAATAATTCATCAATGGGTGGACAATATTCTAATTCTAATTGGATTTTATAGCGCTTAATCTCCCCATATAAAGAGGACTCTAAGGTGCAACACAACCAAAAAATGCAGTCAACCAAATTTCAGAATCCAGAGACATAAGAGGGGGGTCAAGCACCACAGAGAATGCCAGGAGATGGTATAGGCTAAGGTGGGTATGCCTTGGTGTACAGGTAGGTTTTAAGCTGCTTTCTAAAAGAGGCTAGAGAGGGTGAGGCATGAATCTCATCTGGGAGAGCATTTCAAATAGTGGGAGCATCAAAAGCAAAACTATTTCCAAACTGGTTAGAATGTTAGACAGGTAGAACTTTGGAATGACAAGGAAATTACCACCACTTTGACTGCACCTGGTACCATAACAACTGCTGTAGGAAGATAGATATGGAGAAAAATACTGAGGAAAACCTGTATGTAGAAACTTGTAGACAAGTGTGGCTGTCTTAAACACCGTGCGCTGTTCAACCGGAAGCCAATGCAATTTCTTAAGCACAGGAGTTATGCTGGTGTATCTACTGGTGTTCGATAAATTCTGGCTGCACTATTTTGGATGCACTGTAATTTACATAACTGAATTTGGAGAGGCTCCTGAAAAGTGAGTTGCAGTAATCCAACCGACTACTAACAAGAGCATTAGCCACAAGTACAGAAGCATCATGAGTAAGAAACTGCCTGACATGTCTGAAATCACGGAGTTTCACAAAACAACTTTTGCAGACATTCTGAACATGCTTGGACAAGGAAAAATCAGAATCAAACCACACTCCCAAGTTCTTAACTGCATCCACAGGGCATAGTGGACTACACAAGATATTAATTGGACCGTTTATCTCTATGACCGTTTATCTTTGTGACCATCTTTCTTATTGCCTTGTTTGATTATACTAATGACTGCATGATTGTTGTTCTGCATTGAATTTTTCTTTATTTTTTCAGAAAACTGCATTTGAATTTGTTTTGTAATGTTGTTTGTGGCCCTGCTTACAATTTATTATTACTGAAAACATGTAGAAACTAGATAATTACAAATGAACACCAAAACCATGCACGGTAATTATGATATATGGATAAAAAACTACACATGAACCTTTAGTTGAGGTGATTTACACTGTCTAGATTTTTATCTAGGATGAAGTTAAATCATAGTAAACATCCCCATAAAAGTCGCTGGGTCATTATTTTTAGTTACACAAATCTCAGAAGTAGATTTCTATGAGAACTTGTCCTTCCGATGATAAACATTGTTTACAAATATTTACATGTACTAGTGGGTATTATGGGAATATGGGAGGATGTTTCCTCTAAATATAAGCCCACTGGTCATTAATTCAAATATCAAGAGATCCCAAGAGTATTTGTTGTGTGTTGAATTGAATAGAATGTTGAATTCTCCTGTCAAAATTAGGATTTTCATAGCTGTTTTTATGTCAGCTGACTTGTCAGTCAGCTGACATTATGGCATCACTCTGTGCCGTGTGCGTACGCGTATACATTGGCGTCCACGTGAACAACTTCTTCTCCAAAAGTACAAGTCCCAGGGACATGCTGTTTTTTAAAAGATACCTTATCTATCGAGGGTGAAAAATTTGTTCAAGGCATGCAGATCTGTTCGTTCGTTTGTTCCCCAGAACCATTAGAAGTGAGGTACCCCCCAACCTGAGTGGGAAAATTTCAACACTTTATCACAATTTTTTTCTTTGATTATTGCAGGGATTTCTCTCTTATCTTGCATACGTGTACTATCCCACTAGTAGATTCCCATGTGTGAGTATCAGGCCTGGCTCTCTGAATTTTTAAATAATTTTTTATACATTAAAATTTCTGAAATCATGCACTAAATCACTTAAAACTTGAAAAGTATTGCAATTACAGCATTTTTTTAAAATATGTTATTGAGCTACTTTTTTCCATACCTAGTAACATGGAAGTCTATCTTAATAGCTAAGTGATTAATAGCTACTTTTTGACTTTTCAGTAACTTCCATGATGAGTAAAATCACTTGTAACTTGAAAACTATTGCATTTAGAGAATTTTGTATAAATATGTTATTCACCTAATTTTTGGTCAGCTATAACATAGTAAAATTGCAGACCTGTAGTTAATTATATAGCTGAGCAATAGCTATTTTCAGGTTCTCACTGTTGAGTGAATCAATTATAACTTGAAAACTATTCCATTTACAATATTTTGTTTAAATATGTTGTTCACTTACTTTTGGGTCAGCTATAACATACTGAAATTACAGACCTGTACATACGTAGCTCATGGCATAGCTGAGCAATAGCTATTTTCAGGTTCTCACTGTTAAGTAAATCAGTTGTAACTTGAAAACTATTGCATCTGGAGTAGTTGTTTAAATATGTTATTCACATAATTTTGGTCAGCTATAACATAGTGAAATTGCAGACCTGTAGCTCATTACGTAGCTAAGCAATAGTTGTTTTCAGGTTCTCAAATCAGTTGTAACTTGAAAATTATTGTATTTACAGTATTTTCTTTAAATATGTTGTTCACCTACTTTTAGGTCAGCTATAACTTAGTGAAATTACAGACCTGTAGCTCATTGCATACCTGAGTAATAGCTACTTTGAGGTTATCACTGTTGAGTAAATCAGTTGCAACTTGTTCACCTACTTTTGGGTCAGCTATAAGATAGTGAAATGGCAGACCTGTAGCTCATTGCATAGCTGAGTAATAGCTACTTTGAGGTTATTACTGTTGAGTAAATCAGTTGTGACTTGGAAACTATTGCATTTATAGTATTTTGTTTAATATGTTATTCACCTAATTTTTGGTCAGCTATAAGATAGCGAAATGGCAGACCTGTAGCTCATTGCATAGCTGAGTAATAGCTATTTTGAGGTTATCACTGTTGAATAAATCAGTTGTGACTTGAAAACTATAGCATTTATAGTATTTTGTTAAAATATATTGTTGACCTACTTTTGGGTTAGTGAAATTGTAGACCTATAGCTCAGGGCATGGCTGCACAATAGCTAATTTGAGGTTCTCAGTGTTGAGTTAATTAGTTGTTACTTGAAAATTTTTGCAATTAGAGTATTTTGTTTAAATATGTTGTTCACCTACTTTTGGGTCAGCTATGACATAGTAAAATTGCAGAGCTGTGGCTCATTGCACATTGGAGCAATAGCTACTTCGAGGTACTCACTGTTGAGTAAATCTGTAATATAACATAGTAAAATTGTAGACCTGTAGCTCATGGCATAGCTGAGCAAAAGCTACTTTTAGGTTCTCTTTGTTGTGTAAATCAGTTGTAACATGAAAACTATTGCATTTAGAGTATTATTCACTCACTTTTCAGTCACCTATAACATACTAAAATTACAGACCTGTGTCTCATTGCATAGCAGTGCAATAGCTACATTCAGATTCTCACTGTTGAGTAAATCAGTTGTAACTTGATAACTATTGCATTTATAGTATTTTCTTTGAATGTGTTATTAACCTACTTTTGAGTCAGCTATACCACAGTAAAATTGCAGCCCTTTCACTCATTGCATAGCTGAGCAAAAGCTACTTTGATATTCTCTGTTGCGTAAATCAGTTGTAACTGGAAAAGTTCTTTCACTTCTAGTCTGAAACTCAAAACACACAGTCAGCTGACACAGAGCCCGTTTACGGGCATTGATTGCTTGTTTACTAAATGTAATAAATTCTTGTGACTAACTTTTTAATGAAACAGTTTATATGTTTACATGAATTGCTGAGAAATACAATTGTAGAATAAGAATTCTCTATGAAGAAATCTGGAAACTATAACTTCCCAGAACAGAAGTTCCCATGAGGTTTTATCATGTTATTACAGTCTCTGATAAGCCTCTATATACGCAGAACTGCTCACCACTGTAGGAAAGTACTGGTGGTACAATTTTAAATCTTAAGTCAGTTTTTTTTAACAATTTTTCTGTCACTTTGTGTTTTACCGGTTTTCAAAGAAACAGATGCTAAATTATGCAAACATATTTTCTTCCCAACTACCATCATCTTTACACTGGTATCTTTTTATCAAATTCACAAACCCTCACAGCAAACATGATTAATTATTGGAGAAAACAAAGATCTTTTCACACTCTATTTTTGAATGGTTATCTGTAAAATGTCAGAAAAACTCAAATTGGGTCACTGGTGATTTGAAGAATTTTCTTGTTCATGTAATAATATTTGTAATGTGGTAAAAGTTTATTCAACTATTAAGCGCACAAATATAACTGATAATAATAAGAAAATGTTACAATAAAATGGAATCATATCAGTCACTTAGGCACAGTTGAGCAATGTTCAGTCTAATGTTATCTCCACAAATTCAATATATACTTCCACTGAAAAAGACATTTACTTATCAAAGTTTTACTCTAATCAGTTCAACTGTATCTAGTCTAAGCTTCTTCATCCTCTTCAAAAGCTATGTTAGGGTAGTCCTGTATGCCTGTATACTTTCTTTTGACTCTACTCTCCTGATGCTTCCTCTTTATGTAAGGCACCACACCAGCAATGACCAGTGTGATGAGGACCACCCCACCAACGGCCGCCAGTAGAGTGTAGACATACTGCATCCTGGCCTGCTCATTGGCTGAGGTCTGAGACTTCTTGTCAGAAGATTTCACTGGACTTGGTGCCTTCTCTGCTACTTCATTGACTGCCTGATAGAGTTCTGGTTGAATATAGGGGAGTTGCTGCCTGGCTCCATTTTCCTGCTTCTGATCCTTGAAATGACAAATGCAGAATGGCAATATTTTATTTTAAGCCAGTTGTTCAACAATAATCTTACACTAAACACCTGCCATTGTTGCCTCATGGGTACCACACTTGCCTAGGTACACAGAGGATGTGGGTTCAAACACAGGTACAGACAGACACATAGCGACTTGGATGACCACTTAAAATTGTGGTCCTCTGTCATTGGGTTCTGTCCCCTGTGGCAGGTTAAAGAAATGGTCATCCCTGACACCCTGTTTTTCACTTAGGGGAATGTCAGTCCCTAGAGAGCTTCAGCTGTACTTGTGTAGTTAGGATGACTCAGTAGCACTTAAAATCCTGTTGTTCAAGGACATATTGCAATGAGTATAAAGCCTGAAGTCATAATATGCCAATCGAGTCTCAGTTATACCAAAAGTAACACTGTATATATAAAGCTTATGAAATTTGTTGTTTAAGGTGAGTATAGTCAGTCTTTGTGGAAAGTTAATTTTAGATGGGAGTAAGTCAAATGTTTTGAGAATTTATTTTATATGCTGACAAAGGTCAAAGTAAAGGTTTTATCTGCAGATGAACAGCCTGGGTCATATTATATCATAACTGGGACAGGCTCTCAGTTTGGGAATTTTCCAAACAGAATACCATAGTATGCAAACTTTACTGACAGAAGTCTGACAGTACAAGGAGGAATGAAGCATTGTAAAGATGACTAATACTGCCTATACTGTGACAGGGGCATTAGTTAAATAGGATTCAATGCTACTCTTAGTCAAAAACACAACCAAACACAATGTCTAGATTTGAATTTATACTAGTAAAAATGAAATTACTCTTCTCGTGTGCACCATCCAATAATATGTTTCACATATTCTAATGAAGACGCATAAGAAATAGAAATTTTCAAGAGAGAAAAAAGCAGTGCTAAGGCATGGCCTTGCAGTCTTTTTCATGACATTATTCACATCACAAAGAAGCGAACAAATACCCAATTACTGAGGAAAGTTGCGTAAAGCTTCCTCAACTTCAGGATAAAATAACCACATGTGGCTTGTAAATTCATATTTTTTTTTGCAATTATTAACACATTGATCTGTCTTGGACTATTGCAGTTTATTACATTACTTCTATTACAAACAATACACTATTATTTCATTCCATAATGAATACAGGACTTTCATCAAAAAGCAATATGATAGATATTCATTCCATATTAGCTAGAGGGCTTTCATTACAAGCAATATAACATTCAACATTCACCACAGAGCTTTCATTGAAAGCACTAAGTCATATACATTCATTTCATATTGAATAATGGGCTGATTGATGTATTGATTTTAAGTTGCACATGGTACTTTGTTTTGGTAATATTGTAATGGGACCACCATATCAGTGATCATCTAAGTCACTATGTATCTGCCCATACCTGGCCTGGACCTGTATTCACAAAGATTCTTAGAATTTTTCTTAGAATTACACTTAAGTGTAAGAAAAATTCTTTGCTAAGAATTTTCTCATTCTCAGAATAAAAACCTATTCACAAAACAATTCTCAGCTAAGAATAATTCTAAGAATCTTTGTGAATACAGGCCCAGAAGTGACTTTCTGTATTTGGATGCAATTCTGGTGTCATGAATAAGAGATTTGTGCATATAGCAATTTTATATTCTTAGAAAAAGTCTAAGAATAAAAATGATTCTAAGAATAAGAATCTTTGTGAATAGGAAAATTCTTACTCTTAGAATTTTTCTAAGAAAAATGACAATTCTAAGAAAAATTCTAAGAATAAGAATCTTTGTGAATATGGGCCCTGAACTCAGACGGTCACCCGTCCAAATACTAACCAAGCCTAGTGCTGCTCAACTTCAGTGATCAGATGGGAACTAGTCAAGCTACACCACACATGCTGATCATTCTATATTGAATACAGGGCTTCTATTATAAATAATATGAAATTTCTACATTTCATATTCAATACAGCGGTTCTATTACAAGTAATATGACCCACTCAGGCCTAATCTGTTGCATGCAAAATACACTCAGTCATTCCATTATGGAATCAGGGCTTCTACTGTAAGCAATTCAACATTCACTCCATTTTATCTATAGGCCTTTCATTTTAAGCAATATGACATGCTTTCATTCATCACATATTGCCCACAATTCTATTACTATTATTTCCAGGAAAATGATATTCATTCAGTATTGGCTTTGGGGTTTTTATTACAAACAATATAGTCTATCCTAAGCTTTCTTACCACAGATTTATCTGCTATTTTCTGGGCTGCATCTGTGTCATGAACTTGACCCTGTGTGGTCTTCTTTCTTCCCATAGACAGACTGGCGACTGGCTCCCAGTCCACATCACTGTTCTGATTGGTGAAGATGAATGGGTATTCCTGGTGAAATAAAAAGGGTTTGATAAGGAGGATATTGTTTTGGCAGCCATTTGTTTGTGTGTCTGTCTGTTGGGTCATAACACCTGACACGTTGGACATTATTAAAGACAGTCACAACCTGCAAGATTGGTTGGGAGTACAAAGGACAGCAATGCTCACTCACATATGTTTTTAAACATGTCGAATATTTTTTTTATAAATATCTACAACCACTGCAATTGCACACCAGACCTATAAAGGTCAAAGTTGGGTTTTCACATCCCGTTCAACAGCCAGTGTGGAAGAAGAGTAAAATTCGTACGGACAAGAAGTTGCTATTTTCCTTATAGTTACAGGGAAAAATGTCCTCCTTAGAGGATTGGGCCTATTGAGCTTTTACAAATTACCTATTTTGGCCAAACTTTTAGCCAATCATCAGAATGATACACACAGTAATTTGTTATGAATTGGTAAACAACATTAACCAAGATATATTGTATGCCAGTCATCAATTTAACTGAAATTAAATTTCTGTGAAGTAAAGAAAAACTATGAAGTCATTTGTACTAAATGCCTGCATGTTTTGTTCATAAAGACAAATTGGTACAGGTTGAGTAACCTTGAAACCCAATTGAAATGGATGGTCACGTTTATGGGTTATTTCCATACACAGGGACAATCTGATGGCCTTCACAGGAGATCAATGTGAACTTCAGCCTGAATATAACTCCAGAATATCAAGTTTTGTGTGTTCTAACAGAACTCAGAACTGCTTTCAACACAGCGGGGATTTAACATCTATTTTTATGTTATGTAAAGTTTACAAGACCACTGGACTGACAAATATACTGATGGATTATCTGTATAATTAACAAAAACTTGATTATTAAAAGAGGTCTTGGAATTAAAACAAGTACTGTTATAAATAGCATGAATGAAGGGGAGAAAAGGAAAAAAATATTAAATTAATCTAAAACGAGAAAAAAATCATGCAAAATTAAATATCTTATAGGGAAATCACTGCTTTCAAATCAGTCCATCTGGTTCATGACAAAATGGAAAGCATTTCTAAGATTTAATTCAAAGAAAAGAATGTTACATGTGAAGTTTTTCCAGAGATTTATTTTTATTTAAATAAACTTTACACGATAATTGGTAAAATCATTTCACTTCCTTCACAGAATTTTGAACCTTAACATTTCCTTTTCAAATGTTAAGTTTCAATTTACATCTCATTTAATAGCCTGGGGCATATTTGGAAAGGCCATGAAATAACACCTCACAGCTTGTATTGAGTAGAATTTAAACCCAATACTATACAGGTAAAAGTTAAGCAATCACTCATCCAGTTTGAACCAACTTAATTTCTTATGTTACTTTCACTATAGACTTGTTTGTGTGTTTGATTCATTCATCTTGTAAATATAACACCTTAAAAAGTGTACAGAAATGCTGTGGAGAGTAAATACTGCTAACTCACCACACTTGGGCATCTGAACACTTGTTCTTCGTAGGCATCATACTCGAATGGTTTTTGTCCCACAGGCATTTGCTAAAATGTGAAAACAACAGGCTTTCATACATCTGAAGACTGGGTTGTTTATTTGTATGGCCATGTACCTGTGCTGCCAGCAAAAGTATAAACAAAATTTTCTATGTGGATGCTTCTCGCCTCCCACCTCTGAGGTCGGGGTCTGGTTCCCAGCTCTACCTCAAGTGGGAGAGCTGGTAGTTACTTGCCGTTGGTCGGCAGTTTACAGTACAGAACCTTGACCAACTGTATGTTCTGGTTTCCTCTGCCCTTCCAACTCTGCATCCTGATATGACCTGTACAGTGTTGAAAGCGACGTAAAACCCCAAATAAATAAATAAATTATTTGGCTGTTTTGAAATGGCCAATGGTTTTGAAATGGCAAGTAACACTAATTATGCTGATCCTCTGTATGAAAAAAGCTGTGAATTGGGTTTGTAGCTCTTTGTCAAGCATTGAAGAGGGGGAAATTTTACAAGCCCTGTTCGACTATGCAGATCCAACCCAAATGCATGCAAATTAGTTGTTTAGAAGGTTTGTAATTACCATCTTAGATGGGGAATAAGAACACATTTGGGCCATGTTTATAAAATCTTATATGTTAGAGTAATTACATTTGAAAAGACACACGACTGATATGATTACTCTCCCAACCACACAAATCAGGCGATTAGACTAGTGGAACAGAGAAAATAAATCTATTGTGTTAAGTTTTCTCCATGTCGTAAATTCACATTCATAACGGATGCTAAAGGTATTTAGTTCGGACATAACCAGGTATTGTAGAAAACATGCTAGGGGACATACAGAAGCTGGTCCTTTATGTTGCAATGTTTTATCCCCAAAGGAAACCTGGGGAAGGAGTTCAGTACAATCATGGTAGCAAAGTATCAAGTGAAGTTTTCTACTCAATTATGCTCCCACATGTCAAAAATCCCAAGTTTGGCAGAAGGATGATAAACTGACAAGCATTCAGAGTTACATTTTCAGTTGAGAAATTTACACTTGTCAGAATGCTAGAGATTTAACTGACAGAGATTGGTGTCTGTAAACTGCTATCCCAGGAGATTTTTTTGTATTAGGCTAGTATATTCATGGAATACATTGTGACTGGAATTGGTTTCATGGGACCAATAATACTCTGCATATATTGGTCTATAAACAACCTGAAAGATCCACTTTAAGACATGAAAGATCGAGTTGCAAGACATTGTGTTTTTTTGTTGTGTTGTTTTTGATATTGTAAGAGAACTTAAAAGTTAATCTGATCATAGTATTACCTACTGCTCACTTTTTGCCCTTTACAACTATTGATCAAACCTTTTCCCAATATCATTGAAATTAAAACAATGATTATGTAAGACTTGAAAAAGTGTTATTTTTCAATCAACCCTTGGCAATATGTGGTTACAGGATCACATATGACTTACAGTTTAAAATTCAAGTGCTGAGTAGTTAAGTAGTAGGTAGCTCAAAGTCAAATTATACAGACTGGAAGTGCGCAGTGAACAAAAACCCGTCTGTGCACATAGAATCAGCTGGGAATAAAACATGCGATAACCGCCCGCTGAAAAATGGAAGTGATGTTTCGAATTGCTTGATTGTATGTTGGTAGTTGCTAATCACTGGTTGACCTTAAGGGACTCAGAACGACTGATAACTTTGTCAAATGTGATGTTAGAACAATTCTTCCAACACCAATGATATGTATAATACAAATAATATGTAATACATTTTAAAGCAGTGATACTGGTGTGAATATAAGGGTTTATATGTGACATATGTAATAACGTAAAAGGCTGAAAGGTCAATATGTATAGGTTAATGGCAAAGGAAGTGTCCAATATTAGAAACAACGGATTCTTTATGAGGTCCCGAAGGTATTTACTTCTGCTAATTGATGTTGCATGAAAATATATCCAGAAATAAGAGAGAAATAAAAAATATTCAACTGTTCAACTAAATATTTCTATCCACCAAAAATATGAAGCCTGTTTTTTGGTTGAACTAGAGCCAATTTTTCTCAAATATTTTTTTGAAACTGTGGCACCCACAGGTATGTCAGATATCATACCATCATCAGTACTTTAGGTATTTTTTGTTGAATTAAAATCCTTCCAAAAATGGGGGAATACAACCACACTTGAAAATATCAAGTAAAGTTTGTTTTTGGAACTCTGTAACCGTGAGTGCTTTTGTAATGGAATAGCCAAAATATTAAGCCATGAAAGTATTTTCAGTAAATTATAACTTATTTTACTTATTTTTCAAGTAAAAACGTGGATATTAAAATTCGAACACCCCTATGGTACATCTTTTTAAAGGTTAACACTGAAGAAAATAAATCAATACAATATAATCACATTTTGGACTTGCAATGTATGAATTTCTCATCTCTAAAGGTAAAATTAAAAGAAAAAAAACTTTCCCATTAAGTAAGATGTCTAAAGGCCCCATGCTGAATTCAAAGTTAGTCACATCTGATCAAGTCACAGTTAAAAGCCCCAAGATTCACCAAACAAATGAACCCAGACATACTGCTCATTATCTGTGACATACAGGGGCATGTTTACTTCCCATTCTGTGATTGGTAATCCAATATTAGTGTTCAGGCACATATATAGGGAGTCTCCTGAACACCACCAGTGCAAGAAAGATGAATACAAAAGATAAATTTCTGAATTCTTGCCAAGTAAAGGCATTAGAATAACTGAGATAAAGTTAATTCCACTGTAAGCAATTTATATGTACATCATACAGAATATGCGGTTTATGCTTCCAAATACAAGATGTGAGACAACTATAATATAATACAAGGTTCAGAGGCCTTAATTCCAATTTCCTTCCATCACAATGTAAAGTACAGTGATGTGGAATCTCATGTTGTGGTCTCATGACAGAAATAAACAGATAGAAATAAAGCCCATTAGAACAAACTGAAACTAGTTCTTTGCCTCTGAGAATCCATTCTATTTTGGATATAACCATTCTAAAAGTGTGTATAGCAAGAGTAACTTGCATACATCCAGATTATGGAGAATTTAGACATTGAAGACTGGAATAACTCGAATCATAGACAGGATTATATGCCCTTTATTCTCTACAGCCGGCTGAAGGCCAGGATGGCAAATTATAAATTTGTGGTCAAAAGCAAATACCTACCAAATTAAAGAAAAACCAGTCATCCCTGGGTTTTAATCCAAGTCAAGAAGTTAAATGGGAAAATTTTATATTGTTTATAGTCTCGTGGTTTGCAATACAAATCCTTAATAAACTTGTGTGCACTGCTGCCCTCAATGCGTCAATGAACCATTATGATATGACCACCTGTTAAAACTTTATTATAATTTAACATTTTTGTAAGTTAATACTTGCCTTATACTCTCTTATAATGTATCTTGTCATGAGCTAACATCCCACAACCAACCCAAATATTTTTAAAAAAAAATTTTTTTAAATATTCTTGCATGCTGTAAAATTAATGATGCAAATCCTGAGCTTGCACCATGTCCCTAGCTGCTCCTATATTGTTATCAAAATTTGTGTATTGTCATGGGCTAACATCCCATAACCAACCCAAATATTTTTTATAATACTCTTGCTGTAAACGCTGTAAGCCTTGAGCTATCACCACACCCCTAACTTCCCTTATATTGTCATAAAAATTAATTTGTATATTATCGTGGGCTTACATCCCACAACCAACCCAATATTTTTAAAAATATTCTTGCAGTAAATGATGTAAATACTGAACTTGCACCATGTCCCTCACTATGAATTAAAATTAATTTGAGAGTCAACATCTTTGTGGATATACCATTTCTTCAGAGTCTTGTTTCAACATGGCACAAGGCCAAGTTGAGATTCATAAAGGACTAAAACTTGCTTGTAATTGGCATCACATTATCAGTGTGACAGGTTGGTCAAGGATGTAAGCTAACACTAACATATTGCCTTAGTAAGGATAAGGTAAGGGGTAAGGTTATTTTATCCAATAAAAACTATATGTTGAAAACAGAGTTAAACCCTGATTAATCAATCAATACTTCATTTTCAGCACACCCTATCTGATACTGGTTATGAAAGAGTTGTAAAATGTTCACTCACCATAACATTCCACAGCATGTAGGCAAACCCATGGTGTCCTTTGCGACTGGGGTGAAAGCAGTCAGGAGAAAAGTAACTGTGATCGATATTACCGTCCTCCTAAAGTACAAACAACTGTGATCAATAATACTAGTTGTATACACACTATAACAATAAGGATGAACAATCCAAGTGCTTAATCTCCTAACCAGTGGACTCCAAAACATAATGCATAAATGGAAGTCATGAAATGTAATAATGGTCTTAACCACGGGACCATCGGTGTTTAGGAGTCAAGAACTAGTTAGGGAAAGACAGACCGGTAGGTTTTAAGTCCCCTTTAAAATTTGAAGGAGTAGGAGCAGTTGAAATTTCCAGTGGCAAATAATATTTCAAACTTTTGGAGCATCATACAAGAAACAATTGTTGGAATGAACTTTTGACTTATGAATTGATGAAGTATAGTAAGGAACTGAAGGAACATAGATTTTGGTGCAAACATTTTTATCTGATTTTGCAGGATTTTGCACAAATGTACTGAAATGTAGGACAACTGATTAAGTTTTGAGGCAAATTCCATACCAAGAAGAAAACATGCTATACACAATAAAAATCTCTGTTATCATAATATGTATGCTTGTAGAGTCAGATTGTAGACAATGTTGATTCAGCATAACAGGAGTTTAGTAGAGAAGACTTGAGTTTATAAAATAGAAAATTAAGACAACAGACATTCAGATATTGGGGGCTGTACAGTATGTATTTACCATAATTTTTTTATTACCCACTCTCTCTGAAACACTCAGGATAGATATGACCAAATATTTGCAAAAGTTGAGGATGGCAATGAACAACAATAAAAACAAAAACAAAAGAAAAAGACCAAATCAAATTTTAGTGTACGCCAACTGGATGTATGGCAAGGTTAATATATATGTCATGGTAGAAGTCCTACTAGTAGAAAGTCCAATTGGAGTTTCTACCAACATAAACTGGGTAGAAAGTCCAATTGGAGTTTCTACCAACATAAACTTGGTAGAAAGTCCAATTGGAATTTCTACTGGTAGAAAATCCAATCGAGGAGTTTGGGTATTGCACTCAGGGGTCTGAAATATAATAAACTTGGTAGTCATTCCAACTGCTCAAAATCTGGATGAGGAGACTGTAAGTACTGCAAGCTTTACATGCTGAGACCAACAACTGGGCAGTTGTGACAAAAAATGCTGCTGCAGAAGCATAGCTCTTAATAGGTCAACTAAATGCCATGTAAAAAGTGACTGCTGTCAAAATTTAACTGGCTAAAACTGTACTTCCCTTGAAAAATGGTGATGGAATTTGGTGCTGATTGTAAATCTTTTTAAATAGACTGAACATTTCAGTTTCTGTCATGTCTATACCAAATCTGTGTTACAGTTAAATATTTTCTTTAATATGGGTTTTCTACATTTATGAAAGTTGCACCTTACTTAGATGACAGATTTATATGGATAGGAGGCCCACTGTTTGTATTTTAGTTGGACTTTCTTTCAAGCTTACATGGAGTTTCTACAAAGATTACATTCTGGAACACACAGCAATATCTAAATCTCTGAGATTAGAATATTAAACAAGTTTATTGAATTTCGGACTTCCAAGCAAGGATGGCAATGAACAACAATAAAAACAAAAACAAAAGAAAAAGACCAAATCAAATTTTAGTGTACGCCAACTGGATGTATGGCAAGGTTAATATATATGTCATGGTAGAAGTCCTACTAGTAGAAAGTCCAATTGGAGTTTCTACCAACATAAACTGGGTAGAAAGTCCAATTGGAGTTTCTACCAACATAAACTTGGTAGAAAGTCCAATTGGAATTTCTACTGGTAGAAAATCCAATCGAGGAGTTTGGGTATTGCACTCAGGGGTCTGAAATATAATAAACTTGGTAGTCATTCCAGCTGCTCAAAATCTGGATGAGGAGACTGTAAGTACTGCAAGCTTTACATGCTGAGACCAACAACTGGGCAGTTGTGACAAAAAATGCTGCTGCAGAAGCATAGCTCTTAATAGGTCAACTAAATGCCATGTAAAAAGTGACTGCTGTCAAAATTTAACTGGCTAAAACTGTACTTCCCTTGAAAAATGGTGATGGAATTTGGTGCTGATTGTAAATCTTTTTAAATAGACTGAACATTTCAGTTTCTGTCATGTCTATACCAAATCTGTGTTACAGTTAAATATTTTCTTTAATATGGGTTTTCTACATTTATGAAAGTTGCACCTTACTTAGATGACAGATTTATATGGATAGGAGGCCCACTGTTTGTATTTTAGTTGGACTTTCTTTCAAGCTTACATGGAGTTTCTACAAAGATTACATTCTGGAACACACAGCAATATCTAAATCTCTGAGATTAGAATATTAAACAAGTTTATTGAATTTCGGACTTCCAAGCAATACACAAATCCTAGATTGGACTTTCTACCGCCAGAAACTCCAGTTGGACTTCCTACCAAGTTTATGTTAATAGAAACTCCAATTGGACTTTCTACTGGTAGACTTTCTACCATGACATATACAAATCTATTTACGATAAAATGTAAAAAACTGCTGAAATAATGAAAATTTTGCTTAAAATGGATATGATTAATCAAATTTGACCTAATATTCAGATTTAATGGACCGTTGATTTACCTCAGAATGACAGATTAGCAACTTATGGGCAGTAACATTAGATTTTTGGGGGGATTACGAAAACATGGGCATTACAGAGAGCTGCAACAGTAGTTTTACTCACATCTAGTATGGGCTTGATGTCTCTCTGATGTGGCTGTACGACTACCGTGAAGTCATCTCTTCTGTCATAGCGTCCACTCTCCACCATCTCATTCAGTAGGTTGTAGTACTCCAACTGAATGCCTCGCAAAGTCACCCTTGACTCCTCATTCACTGCACAGTTGCAGAAACCACTGGGAAGTGAAAATATATAATAATAATAAATTATATAATATTAAATACAGCTGGGTAATGTACATCAGTGTTAGGGTAAAATTTGAAGTGTTTGTATTTTATTGCCTCGGCGTGTGTGTACGCAGGTCAGCCTGGGAGAACATTAAATTTTCAAAATTTAACATGTTAAGGTCATCTTAATCTCACAAAAATGGAGTATTCCTCAGAATTTTATGGATAAATTTTGTTGAAAATTTCAGATAGTGTTTATATTTGCATAAGTAACAAGTGATTAAATTTTAGAGGTGCCAATGCCACTACCAACTATGTTAAGGCCACCTTAAAGTTGAAAAAAATGAGGTTTTTATTTCTACAAGAGTTCACAGGATTTGATTCTTTTGCAACATACAGGATATGGACCTGAACTTGGACTCTTTTTTTGTTTTCACCCCAGGTCCTTTGAATAAATTGATTTTTATTTTAATTTTAAAGGTGATTTTCAATATATTTGTCTGTTTTGCACAAATGCACAGTTCTTTGATCTATCATTAAATATTAAAGGATAAGTGTATTTTTAATTTTAATTACAATTTCAAATTTTTACTTTCTCTTTATACTATATTAATAGCATGTTTTGTGTATACAGGGGACAATATGTATATTGTGAGGTTATCGACAAGGGCATTTCCTTAGCACAGAGGACACAGTATTTCCATTATACTGTCATGAGTTGACCACAGAGGTAGAAACCAACTGAACACTACACCAAATATCAGAATTTATGGTGTCATAATTGATCAATTGCTTATATATGCTGTTATATACTGTATTTGATGTGGAGGATAGAATATAAACTATTATTAGACTAGGATCTGAGAAACTAAGATTTTCCAATTGCAAATTAAATGCCAATAAATTTTGATTTCATTGCTTTATGATTTTCGATTGAGTCAGCTAACTTTATGAAACTGGTCACTTTGCAAATAGAAATTATACATAATATATTTAAAGGGAAAAGCTTTCTGTCTCCATAAGAAAAGTCCTATTAAATTTCATGTTTAGCATATTTGTATAGTTATCTATAATAATAAACAATCCCAACTGGCCACTGAGGTATTAATACCATACATTTGGCAGTGAAATCCTCAATAAACCTTTATATATTACCAGCAGTGTTACAGCTTTGATATTACATTAATTATGTGTCACTTGCCATTTACATGTTTCAATGTTTACTTAAGCATCAATTTTTACCATGGGAGCTCTGGTTTTCTGCTCTTTCATCTCTTAACTTTGAGCTTTTATGCATCAATATAACACAACTCTCTGGTAAGTGGTTGTTAGACTTAGCTTCTCAAATTCACTGTATTAATAATATCTTATGGCATTCAAACAGAAGACTGTGTTAACATTTTTACTGTTAGCATGAATTGAATTCTTTGAATGGCAGTGCAATGGACAAATTCAAACAAAATTGTAAAAAAAAGCCTGTCAAGGGATTTGGAGCTCATTTTGGTCCAACAAACAATATCCTGCATGTTAAATGGAGCAGACCAAAATGTGACAGAAAAATATTGGAATGTATGCTAATTTTGGTTATTTTAAATTGTGACATTCCCCTAGATGAAAGACAATGTTTCAAGGATCACCCCTTTTTAACATCCCTTTAGTTCTTCAGCCTGCCACTGAGGATAGTAACTAATGACAGATGACTGCCATTTTAAGTCCTCATCTGACCTTGTATATATGTATCTACTTGTAAATGGCATAGAATCCAAGTGCCCTATGTTCCTGGGCAAGTTTGTTATCCAGTAGGCCACAGTGGCAGAGGTACATAATAGTTTTAAAGTGACAGGAAATGTCATTACATGGTAAAAACAGGGAAAACATAGCACTGACACAGATCAAAAGTGCCTGAAACATGACCAAGTATGACCACCACTGGATCAAAAACTGCTACTTTTCAGGTTTGTCCAAAATTAGTATTGTCTATCAAAACCAAATTGGATTTACCATGCTTACTGGGGTTGTATGCACAAGGATTAAGTCAAGCCAAAAATTGAATTAAAGTTTACAGCTCAGCTAATGTTTGGCTTAAAATCAGTACTCACAAGGCAACAGTGATTTTTGTTTAACCCTATTTGATCCCAAATTGAAGCCACTTCAAAATCAAGTCAAAAGTTGTGCCTAAAACCAGCTCATTTTGTTAAACTTTGTGATTACAAACCTTGATTCTGGTCCATTTTTTTAGCTCATATGAGCTGATTTTTGGCTCCACATCATTATACATTTAGAGATGGATTAACAGTTATTATACACTACACTTCCATACAAAGGGCTATAATTGCGGCACTTGAACATGAACATAAAGACCAGTTTACTCACATGTGTAGTAAATCACAGCTGATTCCAGTACTCATGTTGGTGAGAGGAGACACATCAAACATAATGACTAGGTTGACAAGAGCTCTGGGCAGAGAGTTGTTGAGGATGTCTAAAGCTTCCTGTACACCATCTCTGTAAGCTTCTGGACCATAGCTATCCTGCAAATTGATATTACAGTCTCTGTATGTGGCATAACCCTAAAAGTGAGAAAATTACTACTACTGGCTTGGCTAGTAGGGATTTCCCTTCTAGCACACCTGGTAGAGTGAGGGCCTTGTAAGTTAGAGGTTGTAGATTCAAGTCCCTTGGAAACCTGGTCCTGTGACATGTATAATTAGAACTCCATATTAATTTAGTTCTACTTAATGTTTACTTCCACAAGAAAGTCATTGGGGCTTACTTCTGATTTTTTTTCGGGGGTGGGGGCCACAGTGGCAGAATGGTAACATTCTCGCCTCCCACCTTTAAGGCCGGGGTTCAGTTTCCGGCATGGCCACAAGTGGGAAAGCTGGTAGTTGCTTGCTGTTGGTCGGCAGTTTACAGTACAGAACCCTGACGAACTGTATGTACTGATTTCCTCTGCCCTTCCAGCTACCCGTTGTGATATGACCTGTACAGTATTGAACGTACGTAAAACCCCAAATAAATAAACAATGCTTTTCATGTTTTAGTTGCATCCATAAGGTTTAATAATTCAGGATGTTGTATTTAGGTAGGACACTTTGGCACAACCCATATACTTATCACCCTTAATCAAAACCAGTAGCCTTACTCGTGGAAATCGGCTTTCTCTTTCTTCAGTTTATCCCAAGAAGGCCATTGGTATGCGAGGTTTTGCAATGGCTTCTCCCACTGAATGGAACAGACTTTCACAATCTGTCCGATCACAGAACACAATAATAGGGTTTCGATGCCAGTTAAAAAACCTACTTGTTTAGACTTGCATACCCTCCACCATAGTATATCTCCACTTGCGGGCGCTAAATTTGGATTTTGACCTGGCATGTCCCTCGACTTTCCCTTCTCTTGCCTCAAGTGCATTAGAGGATGTTGCCTCAATTTTGCACTATATAAATGTTTCTACTCTATTCTATACAACCCGAATAGCATTTTCAGGATGTGACAATTATCTCAAAATATTTGAAAAACTAAAATATACCTGCCAGAGGGGTGGGGGGTATTGCTTTACAGGGTTGCTTGAAGGTCTTGATTTACAGGACAGTAAGGACAAGGTCATAAACAAATTTCAAATACATGTTTATATGACCACACAGCACAGTGTGAACAGGCCATAACATTGCTTCTAGTTGTGTAGAATTTGTTGTATACATTGTATTAATGTTTCTTAAAATTCATGTTTTCTTGCTAATGAAGAGTATATAAATCTTCTTAAATTAAAACTTTCTTTGACAAAACAAGCATGTGAAACTTACACAGACCCCACTCCCTGAAAAATTTGGCCAAAAAAATTAACAAATACACTATAAATCTGAAAGAGATTATATAAAATATGGTTCCTCAAAAACAGAAATTTTTAAGACTATCATTATCGGTTTTCATCATAACTAGACATATCCTTTAACTTGGCATGAAACAGAATACTAAGTAATGATTGGTTGTCATCTACAAGACTCATGCAGTTCTTGGAATAGGCCATATCAAGTATCAAAGGGGAAGGTGATGTTGGCTGAAGTGCCAACAGAAATAAATTAAAAATTTTCAATATTTCATTGTGCAGATTTCAAATTTTTGGGATTTGCTGATTTCAAGTAGATATATTATTGCCCCTTAAAAGGCACTATAAAATATTTATTGATTTCCTTTTTAGGGGATAAGTCTTGCACTTCTGCCAATTCATATTTTTACTGAAAAAATCCACATTATAACTCTTACAACAAGCAAAACTAAGGATTTATGTTCAAGCCATATCAAGTTATCAATGCAGTAACATCTTAATTCTTTGCTAAATTACATCTTGCTCAAAAGCATTCAGTTGTGAGTCATTAGTGACTGAAATTCTGTTTAAATATATTCTATTCTTCTTCAAGTAATGTGTAAAATTAACAGCTTTGCATACTTGTATAATGCCTTGCAAGTCAAAATAACTTTTGGGTTCCTTTTATAATTTACAAAAGTTTTATATTACAAGAATTTATCCTGTTTTTTCTTCTCATCAGTAGACTCCATGTCTATATAAAACCTTTAATATCTACTCAGTAGAATCTCCATGATTTTGTTTTATTTATAGCTAGCTGACACCAACTAAAATCTAGTTTAAGCTAGGTCCACATACCGTAATATCTGTAATAATTACCATCTCTCTCTAATAGTTATAACAATCTTGAGTGACCTATGGTAAATCAACATCACAACTTATTTTTTTACCTTAATCGTACATAATAAAGATTAAAGAAGTCAAATACCTTGCAGGATTTTTTCTTTTGGCCATTTTTGTTACGTGTACACTAATAGGAAGTTAGTCCAAGAAATACTAAAGAGAGACAAAGATATCTTAAGGTGGTTATTTAACTTTTGTATTTCATTATTTACTACTGATATTCTATTGTTATTAATACTTCAAACGAATCTATAGTTTTAGATTGATGTACACAGACACACAGACAAACAAATAGACTGTAAGGGGTGAGGGTTACAATAATGCTGCAAGCAAAGGCCATTGTTAATTCCAAGTGATTATTTTATAGAAACTCTTTCAGAGTAAATTGTTCAGTTATATCAGACAAAAGAATCTACAGGGACATAAAGTGAAGGTTCTTCATGGAATATGATTTTATAACTACTAGAAAAGCATTCAGAGAGAGCACACCTCAACAAGGCCCAAAATCTCAATGATGAAAAAATCATTTAAAAAATTCTTGGATCCAGAAGATGATCCCGATCACAACCAAAATTTAACCATTTGTTCCTTGTACCGTTCTTGACATTTCCTGAAAGTTTCATCAAAACCTTCTCCAAAAGTGGAGTTATTTTGCAAACAAACAAATGCACACCACCAATTACATAATACATTCTTGTCAGAGGTTAACTACTATAAAAATTTAATCAACTTCTTTTTACCATATCTTATTAAAAGACTTTGTAATGTATCATGTAACTCATTATCAACCCTTTCAACTGCAGGTCTGCTGATGCTTTATGATTTTATTTTTAAAACAATGTTAATAGTTTTAATGTTTATAAACAGATTACCTGGCTTGATGATCCAGGTAATTATTACAGTTGTTGCATTTGGAGTCTTATATAAGGAATACAGTACAAGAATTATTTCACAACATGACCCTAATTGGACAAAAAGAAAATCTCTTTTTCCAGTTTGTGGCCTTATTATAAGAACAATGAAAACAGATACAATGCTATGTGACAAGGTTTAAACAACACATTACTAAAACCCCTGATGTTTTGCAGTGTAAATTAATTCCAGAGAAAACAACCACTTGTCTTAATGAGGTATTATTATCACAATAGATAATTACAGGAACATCTTTGAAAAACACAACAAATTATATCTTCCGGTATATTACTGAGTTAACGAGCGACATCAAGGGATTAATTTATTAATTAACACAGAGAGAAATCTCAGTTGGTTAAAAACAAAAACAGAAATTTGTGGGCTAAATAACAAACAAGAAAACATTTCCTGTTTACTTACATACAAGAATTTCTTTCACTTCTGTTATTATGCAAATGAAGAAACAGTGTTACATAAGGCATGAAGGAAGTGTGTGTTAAAGTAACTGATGACACAGAGTTCTTTCCTGCTTACAAAAAAATACAATGGAAACAGATGTTTCGCTGCAATGCTGCCCCCAAACTGGTGGGGTTTTTTTTTTTTTTTTTCAACACTTCAATTCAGTTCCTGGACAGGGTCTTTGAATTCCTCATTACCTCCACCAAGGAGGTATTATTTTCATGATTGTTTGTCTGTTTGTTTTGTTAGCTGGATTATACATATACTACTGGTTAGATCTTTAGGAAAAAAATCAAAACATGGGTCTTGGTAAAACATAGAGACAATTAAATTAGAGTGTCTTGGATCACCAACTGGATACCCAAAAAAATCTAAGAACTGTTCTGGATTTTCCCATTTACTAGTTATTACGTGCTTGGCAGAGGTCTGCACTCTCCAAGTTCCTTTTTTTCTTTATTTTGATACAAAGCCACAATCACAGAATTGAGAGCCAAGTTATCAAATAATGTATAGGTTAATGACTAAGTAGGCATCCAGTATTTCAAAATAATGGATTGTTCATGAGGTCATCAAGTCATCAGTCCATTATTTTCACATATTTGACACTTGTAAGGCAATTAACCTATTTAAATTACACCCCTTCCTTAATTTGTAGTTTTAAGATGAAGTTTGACATATTTACTTTTTATTTCTGTATTTCTGGTTCAAATTTTGGGTTTTTTAGTTTTTATGGTCATTTTAGTTGAAATAAAAGTAATAGGGTTTCCCCTAAAATGTGTGGAAAAAGGGCTTCCATATATGGTCATAATCACTGAGTGGAACAACTGTCCATTGATGAAAAATATTGGAAATGTTTAACAAAAGAACACAACTAAACACCGGACTGGGTCCCCCTGTCTTTTCTCCCCTTAAATGAGGAGAGAGGGAAGAAAGAATTCAATCCCTAGGGAATCCTAGAGGAAGCTTATGCCCCTGTTCCACCAAAAGATTAAGCCCCGATCCTGTCGGCGACCCTTAATCGTGCACAGTCGGTTGAAAAAAGACAAAAATGGGCGGGAATACTGGGTCGGTACTGAAGTCTGGGATTAAGAACAGATCGTCCCCAGGACGCCTCAGGACACCTCAGGACGCCTCAGGCGGCCGCAGACAGTCCCCGACTGGTCTGGGACTAAGAACCGACTAAGCCAGTTTTCGGGTCGGTTTCAACCACGATCCTGTCGGACACAAACCGACTGGGTCCCAGGACGCCTCAGGCCTCCTGGGACTAAGAGCCGACTAACACACGATTAACTACCGGCGTCCTCAGGCGTCCTCAGGCCTCCTCAGGCCTCCCCAGACCACGATCCCCGATTATTGTTTTGCAAAGTTGCTGGATTTTCTGGGTATATATATATAAAATTTGCGATCTAATCATCATTGCTTTTCTAGGAACACACCAGGATGCCACCTTTTAATGGAAGACAGATTCAACAACAACTTAGGGCTTTTTTGGTTTTTATTCAGTTACAAATAATCATGTATTTCCATTTTTTACGTCAAGCACAGCAACCACCACCACCACCACCACCACCAGCACCACCAGCACCCATACAGAGACCTAGAAGAAGGCACAACATGTGGGTCAGGCCATGGCTACTGCAGAGAGAGGAGAGGGGGGCCTACCACAACATTATGGCTGATCTGTATGCCACAGACATTCCAGGATTCACCAACTACATGAGGATGACCCCAGAATTCTTTGAAATGATGAAGACCAGACTGGAACCACGTCTAGCCAGGCAGGCCACCAACTACAGAGCTCCTATCAGTGTTGGGGAGAAGTTAGCCCTCACCATCAGATATCTGGCCACTGGAGAGTCATACACATCATTATCCTGTCAGTTCAGGGTTGGCAGATCCACCATTTCCAAGTTTCTACCAGAGGTCTGCAGGGCCATCCAGGATGAGTTCACCAGAGAGTACCTCAAATGTCCTACTACTCCAGATGAGTGGAAAGAACTGGAAAGGGAATTCAGGATCAGGTGGAATGTTCCACATGCCCTGGGAGCCCTGGATGGAAAGCATGTGGCCCTGAAGAAACCCAAGAACTCTGGAGCCCTCTACCACAACTACAAGGGGTTTTTTTCCATTGTCATGTTGGCCTTGGTAGATGGGCAGTACAAATTCAGATGGGTGGATGTGGGTACAGAAGGGTCTTGCTCAGATGCCCAGATATTTAATGCCTCTCAGCTGAAGAGGAGGATTGAAGATGGCAGGATAGGCTTCCCTGACCCAGCTCCTATAACACAGGGTGGTAGAGATGTCCCCTACTTCATTTTGGCAGATGATGCCTTTGCCCTGAAGACCTGGCTCATGAAACCCTATGGCAGAAGGCTGTTAACAAGGGAGGAAAGGATTGCCAACTACAGAATATCAAGGGGCAGGAGAGTTGTGGAGAACGCTTTTGGCATCCTTGTGTCAAGATTTAGAGTCATGAGGACCACCATTGAACTACCCCCAGAAACAGTTAGAGAAGTGGTCATGACCTGTGTGGTTCTGCACAATATACTCAGAAGCCAGTATCAAGGTCAACCTGCTGGTCAGCAGCCTGGGGGGGATGATGATGATGATGATGTGCCTGGTGATTGTGGATTGATTGGTGGTGCTGCTGGTGGTGGCCAAGACAGAAACCCTGCTAGAGAGGCCAAAAGACAGAGGGATTACCTGAAGGACTACTTCAATAATGAGGGAGCAGTGGCCTGGCAAGATGGCAGAATATAAGTCCTGTTGCAGTAAACAGTCCTTTTCAGGACTAACTATAACAGTCCTTTTCAGGACTACCAAATATTCCAAAAACAATTAATCAGCTATGTGGACAAACAGACAAATCCCATGCCAAGCATAACTTGTTGAGACGGACAAACAGACAAACCCCATGCCAAACATAACTTGTTGAGACGGACAAACAGACAAACCCCATGCCAAACATAACTTGTTCAGACAGACAAACAGACAAACCCCATGCCAAACATAACTTGTTCAGACAGACAAACAGACAAACACAACTTACTCACCCAACAAACAGACAAACCCACTGTTAAACAAAAGCGAAACACAAAGTGACACATAATATCCTAAATTGAATAATTATTTTATATATTTTCAAATCCACATCATAATTTAAACATTTTTCTTTTTTCATGGCTGGGAAACTTATTTGTAGCAGAAATTTTTTTATGGAAATATTCAATTTTAAATATTCATTTCTAATCACAAAAATTTGGAAAATATAACCATGGAACTAGTTTTACTTTCAATAATGGGGGATTGTGTTTGCTAAATAGTTTGTCAGTTCGTTGGCATGGGTTCTATTTACTTTTGGGTTTGGGTGTTTGTTGGTTGGTGGTTACTGGGGTTGGGTTTTTTTGGGGTAGTTGGGTATTAGGTTTGGTACTGGGTTTGTTATTTGGGGGTTATGTTTGGTATTGGGTTTGTCTGTTTGTGGGTTGGTAAGTATGTAATTATGCCTTTTAACTCTAGGGAAGGTGCAAGTGTTGGACTTTTCAATTACAGATTTTAAACTATCCCATGGATTTTAATCTAAAAATGGGCTGATTAATGGCCATATTGGGAGTTACTTTTAATATTTTTTTATGTGGCCTTTTTGGTTATGTGTAGTACCATGGGTTATTTGTTTCATGTTTGGGGTGGTGTAAGTGTTGGACTTTAATTTTTTTTTTCTTGTGATAAGTATTTGTACTGAACTTTTTTGTTTTGGGAGGGGAATTGGAAGAACACGTAGCTGAATAATTGTTTTTGGAAGATTTGGTGGCCCTGAAAAGGGCCTGGCAGGTCAAAGACCCGCCCTGACTGGATGGCTACTGAGGAGGCTGCTGCTGCTGTTGAGGCGGTGCTGAAGTGGTGATAGTAAAGAGCTGCTGCTGCGGTTGTTGCTGCTGCTGCTGCTGAGGCTGCTCGACGATCTGTGTTGATGTCAGATCTGGTAGCTGGCTTAAGATTCCACTCAGATTGTGTCTGCTCCCTTCGTCCTGTACAGTTAGGACAGATGTAGGGTTGCTGAAGCCAATGGGGCTTGGTGTATAGTACACAAAACTGCTGCTAGCTGCTGCTTGAGTGGAACTTGATGCCTGTGGAGTGGTTGTTGGCAGTAGGCCGACCCTCTGGGACTCCGTGGTAACAGTGGCTGATCTTCTGGGCAATGGCTGACGTCTGCGGTTACTCTTAATATTTTCGATATCTCTGAATATCTTGCCCTTTAATTCTTCAAATTCTTCTTGAGTCATCTTTTCGGCCTCTGATGCCACGTAGTCAAAGAAGGGCTGCCTGTCTGACTTCTGATGCAGAAAACCTGAGATAAGTGTCCTCATCTGCTCAAAGTGTTCGAGAATCTTGGAGTCTGTAGTTGAAACGGGTGTTGATGTAATGATGGACTGACTCCTCTCCCTCAGGACACTGGACTCGAGGTGTTCTGTGTCAGTAGTTGACCCACGTGATTCGTCCTGCTTGCTGGTATTTGGACTGGCCTCAAAACCTGAACTTCTATTGGCCCCCTTTCTTCTGATGTGGGTTTTAAGAAAACCCATCTGTTGGTAGACCCAGGACTGTCTCTTGGTCATCTCCCTCAGGGCTTGGCCAGATTGGAGCTTAGACAGCTTTCCATAACGGGTTCGCTGGGACTCAAACCACCTTCTCACATCAAAGGGCTGGAGCTTAAGTTCTGCAGATATTTCTGCCCAGAGAGCCTCTCTTCTGTTCCTGTCGTGGAAACGTGAATGTTCCTTGTCATACAGTTCAGGGTGCAGCTTGACGAATTCTACAATGGAAACTTCATCACTGTCTGTAAAAGTGGCACACACCCTGGCTCTCTTGGCTGAAGAATGGCACTCCGGATCTTCCTCACACCTCTCTTCTTCTTCTGCCACAGCTTCCCCAATAGCTGGATCTTCCTGAATCTCCTCCTCCTCTCTCCTCTCACTTCCTTCTTCTGTAATAACTTCACTCCTCTCCTCTACTTGACTTTCCTTCTCCCTCTCATCCATCTTTTTCCTTCCTCTCTTCCCTCCTTTCTCTTTTCTCATGATCCAGTCGACAAAATAATAAAAAAATAGTAAAATGTGTCTCCTAACTGTGAAATTTGCCTTAAGCTCAAGTATATAAAATGTAAAATAAAAATTGAAAACCCCTACAAATCAGTGACACACGTCTCTCAGTAGCCAAACAGTCAGTAACAATGACAAAGTGTGCGCGGTCGCTTATATAGTCCCAGACCTGCTCATTGCCTCGTTTTAATTTCCAACGCGCGGAAAACAGTCGGTTCTTAATCGGTTGTTAGTCCCAGGCCGCCTGGGGCATCCTCAGGACGCCACAGACTGAAAATGCGTGGTCCCAGGCGTCCTGGGGAGGCCGGTTTGGATCGGTTAGGGTCGGTTACCCTTAGTCGGTTCTTAGTCCCAGACCTTGATTTTTGGGTCGCAGGACACCGCAGACGGTCTGAGGCTTCCGGGGACTAATGAAACCGACTCACTTTCAGACGCATGAAATTCATACGCATCATATTTGAGTCTGGGATTAAGAACCGGCCGCCTGGGACTAAGCTACGGAGGTCTGGGACTAAGGGTCGCAGGACGCCTGGGACAACAACCGACTCTGTAAATTTGGGTCTGAGGAGGCCTGAGGACGCCTGGGACTGGACATTTTGTTGACGGCGGGAAATAGGAATCGGTTGTAGTCGTGTGAAATATCAAACATGTTTGATTTTTCACACGGCCTCAACCGACCACAACCGATCCTTACAGGAAGCCTGGGACTAAGCAAATATTTCAAACCGACCCCCCAAAACCCTTAATCGGGAGCCTTAGTCGTGTGGTGGAACACCCACATTAGGGAAACACAAACAGAACCTCTGATACTTAGCCCTAACATCATGGGCTTTAATTTGGTGCACTTGAAGTGCTTTCACATCTGAATAGCATTGGAGCACTGTTAGCTTGATCCAAGAAGAAATGGTGGAGGGTTAGATGTCCCTGTCAAATTTCTTCTTGAGACAGAAAAGAGTATTGTCTCTGAGATCCTTGGTCTTGTCCAGATAGTAGCTAAGGGCTCTGACTGGACAAAGGGATCTATCCTCTTTTAGGGATTTATCCAGCGTGGGTGCCAGTGCTGGAATGACCACAGGACTTTCCAAATCCTCACAAGCCAGTTGGTTCTAGGACACTGGGCAAGGAGTAGAGAGAGAGACCTTCAACCAGTCTTCTCGATGGCAAATGTTCTTGTTCATCCTGGCATTGATTTTTATTTTACTCTTTTCTGATGCCAGGGCTAACAGCACTACCATTTGATGGTTAGATGTTCCAAGAAAGCCTCTCTAAGGGGTTTGAAAGGTGCCTTCGTTAACTGACGAAGGACTAGAGATAAGTTCCAGGAAGGAATACCTCTATGACCTTTGGGTCTATCCCTGTGGAAATTATCCAATAGCTGAGTAAGGTTCTCATCCTTGCTTATCTCAATAGAGGAAATGCCAACCTTATCTGCTATGGCAGCCCGTTAACCATCTATGGTGGATGGCTGGAGCTTCCTCTCCTGAACGAGGTACAGGACGAAGTCAGCTATCTGGTTTATAGACAGTGTCTTGAAGTCCACCTGATGTGTCCGGCACCATCACACAAAACTGGCCCACTTTGTTTCATAGACTGCTCTGGTTGAGTTTCTCTGAGTGGCCACAATTCATTTTGCCACTTAATCACAGAAGCCCTAAAATCTGATCGCTGATGCTTGAGGAGCCTAGCATGGAGATTCACTTTGAGTAAATCTCCGTGTAGTCTCCTGTTTAATGGTTGGACTAGAAGATGGCCCAATTGGGTAGGCAGAGGGGTATCTAAGATGATAGGCTCACCAGATCCCAGAACCGCAACATGTTGGGTCAGCCTGGGGCTATCATTATTATTCTCCAACAATCATGGCTGAGAATCTTGTTTTCAACATTTTCTATCAGTGGGGTTGGAGGAAAGGCATAACCGTCCAGACCCTCCCATGATAGGCTCAGAGAGTCCACTGCCCAGGCTTCCTGGAGACACAAACAGAGGGAGTTGTACCTGGTGGCAAACAGGTCAATCTGGGTTATGATCCACTTTTAGCAGATCTGATCAAGGATCCCTTGCTGGAAAGACCATTCTATCTGGATTCACTTGATTGTGTCAAGACACTCACAGCTTATCTGCAATGACATTTAACCGACCCAGGATGTACCGGGTTTGTAGAACAATGTTCCTCAGACTGCACCATGATAGGTGTGGCACAAAGAGAGCCTGATTTCATACCCCCCTCCTTGTTTATACAGAAAACAACCATAGTGTTGTCTTCAATCCCTGAAAGTTTATATGCAGCTTGCTTTCTGGAACTGACCATAAAACCCTGGCTGGGAAGTCGCCTAAGTGAGCATCAAAACCTATGTTTGATGCATCAGTAAAGATCTGCTGCATGTGTTGCAGTGGGTGCAGAGGTTGGCCTACCAAGACATTTTCCTCCTTGAGCCACCAGCCTAGATGCTTCTGAGATGACCTGGGACAGGGATTCGCTTTTTTAAAGACTCTGATACATCCCAGTTTGCCTTGAGATTCCACTGGATAGGTCTTGTATGTTTTTCTGTGGCAGTGAGAAGGCCTATTAGAAACATGAACTACCTTACTGACTTATGTAGGGTGATGATCCAGCCTAGTTCCTTACAAAGGGTAAGGAGGGACTGGATGTTTTGGTAACAAGTTTGTTTGTTCTGAGGTCTCATGAGCCAGTTGTCCAGGTATGGTGAATCCAAATGTGATGAGGTTGAGCCATGAGTTTGACCTCCTTTACCACTATAGTAAACTCCATGCCAACTGTAGACAGGCCAAATGGCAAGGCTGTAAACCAGAAGGTTTTACACTGACAATGGAATCTGAGGTACTTTCACTTATAGGGATATGAAAATAGGTGTTGCTAAAACCTAGAGAGCTGACCCATTCTGTTTGCAGTGATAGCCTTATTGACCCTGGAGTTTCTATTTTGAAGGTTTCGACCTTTAGGAACTTGTTCAGAGAGGTTTAAAATGAGATGCCAATTGTTGGGCTTGGGGACCAAGAAGAGGCAATTGTAAAATGCCAGAGAGGATTGAACTTTGACTAGCTCTATGGCTTACTTGTCTAAAAGGGAATGCAATGCCTCCTACAGGTAGCTATTCCTGAGGGGATTGGCATAACTGTTTTTGTGTTTCTGGTTAAGGGAGGTTTGACCTTGAGGGGAAGGTTGTCACCCTCTTTCAGAATTGACACTACTCTTGGGCTAGCATCCAATAAGGCCCAGATTTCTTTCAGACGTCCTCACACAGGTAGATTTCTGACAACATTGTGAACATTTTCTACAGGAGGAGCAGAACACAAGTGACTTAAATAAGAAGCATGATTTACAGGCTTTATTCTGTTCTTGTTCATCGCAGGGCTTACTCCTTTCTTTTGTGGATGTCCTCGAAAAAACACAGTGAGTACAAGATATAACACACATGCAATTTACAATGTTCTTTTCATTTTTCAAATTACAAAATCAGTCTGAGTCTGAAAACTTTATCAGAAAAGTTATAACTAACACCAAGGGGAATAAAGTCAGTACATTCAAAAGTTTCTGAAGGAGATGGAAGTGAAACTGTAATTGTCATTTAATTTGGTTTTCCCCTACCATTAACTACATGGACACATCTGACACTCTATTCCTGCCTCTGGTCAAGTTGCTCCTGTTGCCAAAACTGTGCCACACAGGCATGTCCTGTGTTTGGTCCTAAGCCTTGAAAGTTTTACTTTTTCTATCCTTGCGTTTTGGCCAATTCACCTGGTAAGGCTGAAAACATCCACTGTGGTGTTAGTCCCTGACAGAACCCAAACAAAGTTGGGGGGATGGGCATCAGCCATCTGCATCGGGAAATAAACCTGAGAGGTGAAGAGGGCCATTCATGAGGGAGCACCAAGTATCCAGCTTGACTGGTGCAAGATTGTCATATTAGCAGCCTGTACAAAATTAAGTGTCCGCCATGTGTTGCATAGCTTTTCCAACCACAAAGTTGATGTTTTGCTGGAAGACAGCAAGGTCTTTCAGGTCATGAAGAGCTTTCTCTGCCCTCTGAGAAGACTTTCTTTTCCCAAGTCACCAAACAAAAGTCTCAGGTTGTCTTGAACCTCATCTTGGATTTTGTTGACACACCTGTTGAAGGCTGCAGCCTGGTTGCTGACCACTGTGGATTCTTCAGAGATTTTTCCCATCTTTGCATAGTCTAGGGAGAGTTTGGGTGAGAAGGAGGTGACATTTTGGCTAGAGGCTTAGAGATTCCGGTGAAAGCACTATTAAGCTAGGAAACATCACCTGACCACTTGTTGACCAATTTTGCTAGGCTATCAACAGGAGAGTCAGGACTCTGATGCCTGGCATACAATCTTGCCTGTGATTTGGGTGGCTTGATGAACTGGTCAGTCTGAAACCAGCCTTACTCACTGGCCCTGGAAATGCAGCACTGGAGAAGATGAAGATTTATCTCATTCTGTTCTATCTTAGAGCAGAATCAGTTATCAGCTGGCATAGCAACAGAAACCTTTCCTGAAGGTTGAGACCTTTTACCTGTCCAAGTGTTGTCTTGGTGTGAGGGGCAAACATATTCGTGTCTGGCATAAAGGACCATTTCATATAGGATCTGGTGCCACGCACAGTCTCTCTGTAACTCTGATGCTCAGGGTGAGCCCTCTTAGTGTCAGTCAGGTTGGCCTCTGAACCAGAGGGCGCTTCCTGTAAATCCTCATAGGACACTGGGGCCTGGTGGGAATGAGAGTCTGATAAAGCTTCTATTTCTGAGTCCAGATACAGACTGATTTGAGGAGAGATATATCCTTGCTCAGGTGGTGTGTAATCCCAATTTGCTTGATCCAGAGAACTGCTCGGCCAGGGCCAGACCAGTGGTGAAAGTTGATGACTAACTGGCTAACTGGTCCTGTAGCAACTCTAACTGCAGCCTAGGTGTGAACTAGGGACTCTTGCCAGTGGTCAATCACACCAGTTGAACTTACCAGAGGAGCCAGAGAAGATGATGTCCGCTTTGACCCCCCTGAAAAATAGGGACTGGTAGCAAAGACAAATCCCATTGATCTAAGTCTTTGGTCAACCGAAATGGTTGAACTAGGCATAACATCAAAGTCTGTGCCTGGATCCCCTTGGCTAGCTGATGCAGTAACATTGGATAGGGGTGTAGATTGCAGGAAAAATGGAGTAGTAGAGCCTGCCATACTGGGATGGGGGTGAGAAACACCAATTTTGACTGGAGAGAAAACAGGTGCTTGACCAGAAGGGGGAGAAATTGGACAGAAGCAAGAGCAGTTTCAAGCCTAGTGAAGCGGAAAGACAATTGATCTTTAAACTCTCCAAACTCACTGTTTGAAGACTGATCTGGGGGTTTGTTGACAGTCTTGATTCGAGAAACAGCCACAGTAACCGCATTATCAGTGTCAGAAAGTCCAATTACAGTGACAGTAGACAGGTTGACTAATTTATCCCCTTTCTCGGACTCATCCCATTCGCCTTTTTTTTACCTTTCGGGTTTTATACGCAGGCACAGATAACTGTTGCACTTGTTCAGGGGTGAGGAGAGAGCAAGCAGGGCAGTCACCCTGACCAAGGACACAGGGATCTAACCCTGTGTCCTTCTTCCTACAGTGTGCACACTTTTGGTGATTGTCAAACACAGCCATTGTATGGCCACATGATCCTTTTTCCATCCAGTAGAAAACATGCTTGTTAAAAAAACAAAAGTACTTCACTTAGAACACAAATAATGTTAAAAGCACACAAATATTCAAGAAAAAAATTGCACTGAAAATTTTAAATGTCTTTTTGAAATGTGCCAAACAAAACAGAGGAAGTTAAGTCATAACCACCAGCTGGCACTACCCCCTGGCAAGAAAGGGGGGGAAGTAGAAGCCAAGTCCCACTGGAGGAGAATGAAGATGTCTTAATCTGATGTTTGGCTGGACCGGCTTGCACCTGATTTATGTCAATAGTCTATTACATAAAATATATTAATGCAGTAAAAATAACATTTAAGAGATAGAAAATTAAGGCAAAGATAAAGTATTAAAACAAGACAATTCATCAGCAAAATGACATCGTTAATCCACTAAAAATTATAAAGCTGTAATTGTTGTTGATTAATTGAAGTGCAGCTGTCAATGGAAAAAGCCCCTTTCCCAATTTAGTAAAATACTATGCAATAATCCATATATCTTTATGATAAGAGAAATGTGTCTTAAATACAGCAGGTGAACAGATGTAAGGTCAAAGGTCACGCCATGATTTAACTACCTACACTTTACAGTTTCTGAGGTATGGCCAAGACAAGAATTTATTGGTCACCGTCACTACAGAAAGTTAAAAGGTCTAATCAGGGTCACACCTTGATGTTGCATACCTGCACCCCCTAACTAATGTCCTACCAGGTATCAACTTCCTACACCTTACTGCTTCTGAGATATAACCCAGACGAGATTTTAAAGCTCAAGGTCAGTATGGCAAGTTCAAAGGTCAAATCAAGGTCATGACGTTGCACACCTACATCCCCCGACCAATGTCTCTACCATCATTCAGAACATATGTTGTGTCTAATTTGCACCCTGAATTAGCCACAGATAAACAAGTCACAACATCTTTTGAAATACCGCCAGGGTATTTTACATACACAAGATATTAGACATTAATTACCTCAACAATGATAAAAAATACTAAATCATTTAGAAAAATAACCTACACAAGCTTCTCAGTTCAAACAGTGTGAATGTGCCTAAGACTTAAAACATTTTCAAGAGACACACTTACACAGATAAAAGAAAAGGTCAAATTTCATATGTTTAAAGCCTATACTACAACATTCTAGAGTTTTCTAGAGTATTTAAAAGTTTTAGGTTAAATACGGATGTTTTATATCCTGTTACTCTGCCAATGAAGTGACCCACAAATACTGTATATGTGAGTCTTGAGTGCAGCTATAAATCCTGTTTTAGCATTATACAAAGTACCTGGTATGGGGCCTTGAGGTCTGACTTAAAGGGGGTTAAATGCTAGTAATGAAAGCCTAGCTTCTGCACTTAATATGAATATTTTATGCCCTTGGGTAATTCAAACAATTTGCTCCAAATTCTTTTATGGAAATATCTTATCACTCTAACCTTTAGTAGATGATGAAAATGGCATCAATGTTATGAAATTTTCATCGCTGTGAAATACTTCACAAAATTAGTCTCACAAGTACATGTATATGAAACACTTGATAGGTCTTTTTGATAGACCTTGATTTGTGGTAGTTGTAAATGACAGTTATTAGCCTCACACCTTGAAGGGGAAGGATATTGTATTCACATCAGTTTGTTTGTCTGTGGTCATAACTCAAAAACTACACATTGTGTTAGGGTCAATTATTTTCACACAAGGTGAGGTCTACCTATTGCTTGGTGACTTTCTCAAAGATGATCTGGATCATGGATCCAGAATTATCTTAAAATTATGATTTTTGACAATATCTGCATGCATAAGTGGAGGCATAAATGTACAGGGCTGCAGTGTGCAGATTGTGGGTGTGGCTTGCATTTATTTTTGTGTAGATTGTTGTGGTAAATAAATTAACATAGATAATAAGATTTCTTTAAATGGCTGTAACTTTCTTGTTTATGGTCAGATTTAATAAATTTTTTCATCACTGTGCCCAGTTTAATGTGACACAAATTTCGATACCAAATACCTCATACTTTCTTCATTATATGTATCCTATCTTGCTTGTGGTAGCTTGCAGATTGCGACAAAATTCGATCCCTGACCGGAAAACTACTGCAAGCCGCACCCGCAAGCTGCATCCACAAGCCGTGTACATGGAAATACTCCCACTATTACGATACCACTCATATTTCTTGCCGCAACACATAAATGCAAGCTGCAATCTGCACCTGCATACATGGATGCCTACACTAATTCAAAAGTACTTATCAGATCGGGGTCATATTTTCGAATAAATTATAATAACTCGAAAAGACATGGACTATGGACTCAGATTGCACTGTTTCATTCTTCTCTTGCGATAAAATTTGAAAATACGCAGGACTTTGGTAATTTTCTTACTGAATTTAAGAAAAATGTAGGGGGAGGACCATGGTGGCCCAGAGTTAACACATTCAACTCCCATGTCTGAGGTTGGTGGTTCCAACCCCAGACCCTATGTGGGGAAGTTGGAAGTTTCTAACCAATTGTCAGCAGTTTACACCACAGAATCTTGACCAACTGTATGTACTGGTTTAATCTACCCATAAAACTACCTCTTGTGATTTGACCTGTACAGTGTTGAAAGCAACGTTAAACCAAAATAAATAATTCAAGAAACATGTACTTTATATAACATGACGAAATCTTGCTACTCGCTACTCACTAATTTACACAGTTACTAGATCAATATCTTCTTCCCAGAGCTGTATGTTTTAAACAGGTTTAGCAGTAATTTAATACCTAGGTCACACCTTTTTGTGTTGGAGTCACCAGCCACAACCAAATAGGCTTGTTTACCTTCGGTTGTAGTTCGGGCTACCTTGTATTTAGGTAAGACACATTCGGTGCAATTTATTTGGGTTCGAATTCTGATAGACTGTGTTCAAGGCAATTCAACACAAACGGGAAAGGTATTTGCATTCAGGTTTTGCATTTTAAAAATGTTTGTAAGAACCATCACATCCTCTCATGATCTGGATGCTGTAGAGGGGAGGGTGGGAGGTGGACATACAGGCCGGTTTGTTCTTCAACATGCATTACCCTGAAATACGAGGTGTCTTTTCAGAGCCATAAGGAGAAGTTGGTCAGGCAAATCAAATCAAATACATAAAGATATGACTGCAAGGAAGTACGACCCAGGCGTAAATCAATAACTTCAATCCAGTTATTACTTGTCAGATGTGGAGTTGGTGTTGGCCATAAAAACAGACTGTGCACATGTTTTTATGACTTCTTACTGGAGTCAATACACAACTAAGCTCAAGACAAGATGATGGAGTTTGTAATTAACAGAGTGTCTCTGTGATTAATACTTATAGTGACAGTCTAATTATCTCACTGCCTTCTGTCTTTTCCTGATTTTTTTATAGCTATCACTGCTCATAAACAAATGGAGCTGTCTGAATTAGACATTGTCAGAAATACTCTGTGGAGTCTCGTCTTAAGAAAATTAATGTTAGTGGTCAGGGGATTATCTGAAGTTATTATGTCTCTGTACTGAGAAACAAAAACCAGACAGGATACCATGAGTGTTGATATTGAAATTCTATTATATTCTATTCTGTACTTTTATAGCGTTTAGTCTCTGCCAAGCAGACTCGAAGGTGCAAGACAGACTCTAAGGTGCAATGAAATTTTAATACCAATATCAAACTTCTATATAATCAACATTGAAATATTGTTTCTCATCATAAAATGCACCACTTTTCAACTGAACTCATAAATCACTTTATAAATAATTGCAGCAAAACTTTAGAACATCAAATAATATGTCAAAATACACAATGGAAGCTATTAAATAAAGAGGTTTAATGTTCTGCAGCAATAAATTATACAACTTTGTTGACATATTTTCACTGGAATAATATTGAATTTGACACTTTAAATGTCAATATTGAAGATCACAACCATTCTTGATTGATGTTGAAACACTGATATCAATACAAACACTAGCTAACTCCTTATTAAAATGGGACTTTTAAGGGCTAGTATTTTTAACAAAAACTTAATCTCAGACTTAAAAATATTACCCCCCACCCCCTCTCCCTCTCTTTTTAATTGCTATGTTATTTAATTCTTCAAAGATAAATAACAAAACATTGCATTGTATATTTATACTCAGCACAACATCTCCTTTTCACTACAGGACTCAAAGTGTTATTTGACACTTCTGGACTGCACAAGTGCAACCCAAGCTTTCTAGTGACTGGCATTCCCCTAACTGGATTAAAGATTCTTAGGGATGACCATTTGTCAGTGTACCTGAGGTTCTTTAGCCCACCACTTGGGAGACAACCCATTAATAGATCTAGAACCACAATTTTGAATAGGGTATTTGCACATACGTGTAGTCAAGGCCATGGTGGGGCAGTTGTGACACACTCGGCTCCCACCTCTGAGGTCTGCGGTTCAAACCCCAGACCCTATGTAGGAAAGTTGGTAGTTGCTTACTAATGGTCAGCAGTTTACATTGCAGAAACCTTGACCAACTATATGTATTGGTTTCCACTGCCAACAAAACCACTGGTCGTGATATGACCTATACAGTGTTGAAAGCGACATTAAAACCCAAATAAATAAATGAATGACATTCATTGTCCCTCTTCACCAAGCAATACAAATGGGTACTGAGACCTAGATTGGAGAAGTAACCGGCACCAGGCTGGCATCTTGCTTAGGTGAATAGAAATACTCTGAGTCACTAATCATGAAAGACACCAAAATTAAGCAAGTCATATGGGCCAAAGAATGACTATACCTTTCTCACAGGATTACATGAGACAGTTATCTCCAAATACAAGGAGAATCTGAGATACTCAAAAGCCCAATAATAGCTATAACTGCTCGTACACTCTGACCAGATGCTCATAAACACTAACCGGATTATCACACACACGGCACAGATCATTTCCTCCAATGAACATGGTGACGAGCTTCCAGTCATTCTCAAAGTCTATCTCTCCATTCGTCAGATCTTCATCCTGCATCCTCTCAATCATACGGATGGCTTGCCCTGCCATGCCACGGTTGGTTGCCCCCGGTGATGCAACATTCAGCTGAGCACAGTCCCAGTTTTCATCACAGTGAGTCTCATTACGGTCCAGTCTTCCATCTCTGAAAACAGGTTTAACAGGAATTGTAAATTACATCTCACTGAAATATGGCTCAAGGTTTAATTAATTTTAAATGCTGTCATGAATAGTGGGAAAAAATATTAGCCTCCCTTTATTCTCCAAAAGGAATCAAAAGGAAAAGTTTAAAAGGTAGTTTTTTTATAATTGACAGTTCTCGACAAAGTACATCACTGTTATTACCTGAGAAAGCGTCAAAAGTGTAATACATACTGTAGTTTACCTTACGAAAAACAAATCATCCAGAATTGTTTGGCCAAATAAACAGCACATAAACTGGGAGAGGTACAAGTCTGGTTAGTTCAACAAGATCATAAATGAGAAGTATAAAAAGGGTTGCCCATGTACTTAAACAAAATAATGACAGGAAATAATTTCCCCTCCGCAATAAGACAAGGTCCTTCCTGGTTTGGTATAAAATCAGACCTTCACATTAAATCACCAAGGCTAATCTTTTACCTCTCTTGTGTAAAATGCCAAAAAGGATTTTCTGATTTTTGCCATCGAGCAAAAGGAAGCTGTTCAATTTTCCTGTGGGCTATCATTTCTTATTTACATGTGATGTGGCAAAAGCCTATAAAATTGGTCTGTAACGTTTACATCACAGTCATGGATTAAGTCACATTGTAAATTACTAAGGAAAAAACAATTTTTTTTTAAAAATGATAACTCTGTGGTAGTAGCCATTCACACTTTTGCCTGGCTAGAATTAAGGAAATATAGCTAATTTAAATATCAAAGTGTGCTTTTTTGTACATTAAGTACAAACATATTTACAGAACAGTTTTAAGTAAGAGCTCTAGTGAGGCTCACGCTTCTAGAGATCACTGTGGTTTTTTTCTGTCTCCTGATTTCATGAATTGTGGTGTAGCGCAATGAGAGCCTGTCTCTTTACTAAAGTTTAAGCAGCAATGGGCTACGTTAGTATTTAGATGGGTGACCACTTCTCTGTACTACTTGTGTCTCTGATGGCTTTGCTGCTCGCGCTAGTAGACCGAAACCCTTTTTGGCCTTGTTTATCATTAGTTGTATGCTTTAAATTTGATATTTTGTTTGCAAGCTGATGAAAGCTCGGTATAACCTCATTCAGAGAAGAACTGGACCCCTCATTGGAAAAGTGGGGAGGAATATAATGTAATGAATACTTTTAGAGTGCTTAATCGCTCTATCATATGACAGACCCTAAGGTACTAGAGCCACAAAGGGAGAAGGAAAAAATTAGAATACAGAGACATAGCAGGCAGACACCAGAGATATCAGGGAGACAGGAGAACTTTATGGTGGGTAGGCTTAACTTCAATTTGCACCTAAAAGATCCCAGAGGAACTGCTATTCAGATGCTGTCAGGCAGTTCATGCCACAAAGCTGGATCATCAAATGCAAACCTGTGGCTTAAGTGCTTTTTTGAAGCCAAGATATAGGTTCAAACTTACTTCTGGCCTTACTAAGGCCAGTGTAGAATAATGACCATACAAAGTAATTAACATTAAAGAAAACTCCACTAAACTTCACACAAAGGCCGGATACAGAGGTTAGTCCCACACTGAGCAGTTGCATTCTTTGTAGTGAGTGTTATGCAGTCCTGCATCTCAGGTACTTTTAGAGGTGCTTTTTTATCATTTTTATCAGATCAGTAGAGAGGTCCTCGGTGGCCTAGCGGTCAGCAAGTTTGGCATTTAATCATAGGCAGTTACCTCTATGGGTTCAACTCTCATAAGTGGCAATACTGAGGACCTGTCCTAATATGACCCTGGCTGTTGAACGGGACGGAAAACCCCAACTTTGACCTTTATCAGTAGACAGAGTCAGCAATACAATGGTTGTCCTTATAGCTACTTTCTGTTGTAATGTGCCATTTTATCTGGAGATCCCAGTAAAATTAAAGTATTTGTCTAGTCCCAGTAACTCTCAATGTGAGTAATGAGGTGAAAGTTGGTGTAATGCTTCTGCAAATTACCATATAACAGGGAATACCAACACATCCTGATGGGCAGTTATACCCAATTTTACCAAAATTCCACTTGTCAAGACCTAGCCAATTTTGAAGTTAGGGCCATGTTCATACCAATCATCGCAAGAAAATTGCAGTTAATATGTGAATTTCCAATTGAGGTCATTTTGCATTAGGGCCAAAAATATAAATTATATGACCAGAAAGATAGGACTTTTTAACTTCCAAGATTCTTAAAATACCAAATCACGCTCATTCTTGGCTCGCTGGTAAGAGTAATCTAATCTAATGTGGACTTTAAAAGCGCTTAATCTCCATCACTGATGGACTCTAAGGAGCATCTGAACATAAAACAAGGCAGTTAACATTAATCAGAGGACGTAGAGTAATGGTTACATTACAAGGATAAATTCACTGAGACCAATTTTACCTAGATTATTATACAATAAGTCATACAATGAGAAAAGAAGACAAGAAAGGTCAAGTGACTATAAAATACAAGGTGATAGCACCCAAAAGATATGTCATAACACAGTTATGACTGACAAGACAAAAGGTGTTTGGATAGAAATGCTAAAATTTTTTTTTAAATACTTTAAAAATATTCTCAATTTTTAAAAAAATATTTTGAAAAATTGGACAAACGTCAACATTCCCCATCATTACACTCATGACATTCATAATTATAAAAATAGGTCACAGGATTGATAAGATTACATTCCTGTTTGCATACTGGAGTGGTCAGGAGGCAAACTCACAACAGTGGCATTGGGGTATAATTATCTGTAAATTGACATTTTATAGCGAAATACCCTTACCATTTCCTAACAGTAGCTATTTGTTGGAGCCATCCAACCCAATGGCCAACACAGAGATGCGATTTTTTAAGGTTATATAACAACCTTAATCAAGCCATTGGGTTACAGTAGTCCGTCCTCCCGCCAATTAGGTCACATGACCACATTGTTTACTTCATTATTTTTGTTGGCCATCATCAGTAAGGACGTCTTTGGAAATTAGGAGAAGTTTTGTCAAGGTTTTATTTATTTTTTGAGATTTTTTTTTTTTTTTATTTAAACATATTTATTTGCAATTGGACAACAATCGTAAAAGTACAATTATATCAAGTCCTTTTGCTGAATGATATATTTACAAATGGAACGTGATAATGGTTGGAATGAATGAGCACAGAAATGATTGGGTGGTGGTACTAGTCTATGAGAAACGTTTTGTATCTTTAAGAAATAACTGGACTGCATCTATTATGATAAAGTTTTGATTTTTGGTTAACTCTTCACTGCCAAATAGTAATAAATCGGTAGTTACCTCAGCAGTTGTTACTGCCTGGACAGAATGTAATAAATTGTTGCGCATATCGTCATACAATGGACAAGAGAATAAAAAGTGTTGTACATCTTCAGTTGGGTATCCACAACTACATGACTCATCATCAATAACATGGAGATTATTTTTGAGATGCACTTTTAGTTTGCTACATCTCATTCTGAGACAAGAATGAACTCCATTTTCATATCGACTTCCACGACCATACAATTCTTGCCGAAGTTTATGGGATGAATTGATGGGGGAATATAATTTTTGCAGTTCTTTTTTAAATGAGCTTATTGTATTAAGAGACTTCAGACTAGATGGAAGAGCATTCCATAACTTTGTTCCAATTGCAGGAAACAAATGATCAAAAAGCTTTAAGCGTGTTCTTCTAATAGGAATATCACCAATGCTAATCCTGGAATTGATATTCTGCCTTAGTTTATCTACTTGTGGAGGAAGTTCTCTCACAGTTGAAGGAACAATATTTGATAAATAAGCAGGACACAAGTTGTTTGCAATACCAAACATCATTTTTAAAACATGCATTTCTCTTCTTTTATTTAATGGGAGCCATCCAGTTTCCTTATACAATTCAGTGACACTTGATCTAGCAGGTGCACCAGTTACAATCCTCATGGCCTCATTTATAATATAATCTAATTTAGATAAAAGGTGTTGAGGTGCCCCTGACCAAATGATGTCTGCATATTCTAAAATTGGTCTGATGTACAAAGTAAAAATTGTTTCTAATGCTTTCCTATTTAGTTTGAACTTCAAAGATTTTAAAATTCCCAGACGAATTGAACATTTGTCAACTAAGTTTTTTATATGAAAGTCGTGCATCGTGGAGGAGTTTTGAATGCAGGGAAGTTTACTTCTTCGGAAAACACTTCCGTCGAGGTCCAGTCAAAACATTCACCAGGGGAAATACCTGTGTGACGTCATCCATGTACAATCAAGTATTCTATACCTCTCAGAAGGTCAGAATTCGGGTTGTCAGATGTCTGGGAGTGTCATTCATATCTACAAGGAGAGGCTTTTGATTCTATGGTTTGCACAAGAATTTAGTACAATCTGGTTTCTATGCCTCTCAAAAGGTTTAGAATTCAGGTTGTCAGGAGATGGATAGGGTTTCATCTCAAGAATACAGGGAACCTAGTACTTATTTTCAGTGATTTGATTGATTGTGATTGAGTGGCTAGGGATTGATTTAACAGGCACAGACTCTGTGAATGCTCCCATTGTTTTGTCACATTTACCTACATCAAGAAGTCTCCACATTCTTGGGTTTACAACCAGTTCTGAATGTGGCCAATAGTTTCAAGAGCTTCTAAAGAACAGTTATGCAGGAGGTCTTTGCTTGGACTTCTTTACTTCTATCAATTTCTTGTCATCTCCTTGGTTGCAGGAGATCTACTGTAGGAGATTGTAGGTGAGAGCAAACCTGTTTTGACTCACTTTCTCAGTTCAGGTCTAATTTATAGGATCTAAGAGATCAGCATGATATGCTATAGACTTCAATAATGCCTTGGACAGTGTGCAGTGTGTTTGCATTTCCTGTCCATAGTCGACTAGTGTGTGTTCAAATCTTCTGAGTTTGACCATGTTTAAGAACATGTGACTCAAAAGGAGGGATGTAGCCTAGAATGCCTTTAGCAACATACAATGCATTTTTCACTCCTAATGAGGTTCTCTTGCTGGACATATCAGATGTTCAGAGGATTTTCATCTAGTGTTTTCATGGAAGTAAGGATGATGAATAAGTCTAGAAGTGAGCAGGCTCCTAGTCTTGACTAATAAAGGAACACCAGGCCTCAGAGGGGATTTTTGTCCTTACCATGACAGTTACCCTGGAATAGAGTTACAAGTGCCTCCTACTCCTCAGTTAAAAGGGGAGAGGATGTACTGTTACAGGCCCTATGGAAGCCGGGATGATAGTTGGCTTCCTGTGGTTTCAGGGAACCTTTGCCCAATTGTTGGTAGTATACAAGTCTTGGAAAAGGAGAATGTTCAGCCAGACCTTTTTTACAAGTGAGGTTGGCAGAAGTTAAAAAAAAAAAAAAAAAAAAAAACCGAGAAAACAGCAGTTTTGATAAAGGCTGTTTATGAAATGATCGACAAAATGGCACCAGTCACATCGCTGGAGTTTACAGTTACAGTCTTTTTCTTGGGATTAGAACTGAAGAAAGGACTGTCAGTGATATTTAAGGTCAGGTAAACAAGCTTTGCATGTCCCTTACTCAATATGAACTGTTACAGTATATTGGGCATTCGCTTATAGAAGGTGGCTGGTTGGACGTCACTAGAATTCATGAGTGTACAATAGTACACATAATTCACCGATTCGCCCAGCTAACTTCATTCTTCGCTTCATTGGAGGCTACAGATTCTACCAGTTCACTGCCTTATCCTTCAGTATTGCTACAGTTTGTTCTCGAGTTCACTAAGGTAGCAAAAGGGTTGAAGCTGATGGCTCTCGCAGAAGGCATCAGTATTCGCCAGTAGATGGATGGTTGGTTAATGACAACTAACTCAAACAGCAATGCCACCCACTGGGGGTGCATCTTGTTGAAAGCCTGGGTTGGATCACAAATTTATAAAAATCAGATTTATTTCCAAATCCACTAATCAAATTTTTGGTTACAATTCGACCTCAGGATAGGTCTACTCTTCCCAACTCAAAGGAAATCTATTGTCTTCTTGCAAGGACAGTTACCATGTTGGAAGCTTCTCATTTATCTCCAGGGAAGCTCATGTCACTTTGAAAGCATGGCTTCAATGGAGAATACCATATACCATTGGGTTATCTGAACATGAAGGCACTCCAATGGTATCTGGAAACACTGCTGATATCTTCAGTCTCTGGATGTCCCCATTCGTGGGTTTTTTGGTTCATGGATCATCTTCAGTGGTGGACCAATAATTTAATTTTGAAGGAGGATTCACCACTCCTTCAGGAGCGCAGTATTATTCCGTTCACAGAAGCTTCCCTAATGGGTTGGGGTGCTCTCTCGAGTAATCCACAGCCATTGGTCTGTGGCATCAGGAAGAGTCAAGACTCCTCATAACGTAACATTATACAGCTGAAAGCAATGTTGTTAGCTTTAAATGATTCAGAAATCAGTTTTGAGTTGAAATCAGTTGATCTTCACAGACAATTCTTTAGTGGTTGCCTATATGAACAGCCAGGGAGGCATCCACTCAGGGAATTTGTACCTTAATCTGTAGAGTCATGGGTTAGTCCAATGGCAGAATGATTCAGATTCAGGGAATTCATTCCAGGGAATCTACATGTTCTGGGAGATTCCTTAATGTCTAGGAAGATAAAAGCAAAAAAGACCAAAGCGGTTATGAATCGCCAGGTTTTTCAATCAAATTAGACATTGCTGCCATCAATCAGTGGTTGATGTGTTTGCAACAAGATGACCCTTGAACACCTCTTGTGATAGTCTGGACAGACGTGTATTTTGCCCAGGGTCTTGGTCCTCATGTCTCATGTCCCAGACAGTCGGGCTTAGGGAACAGATGCATGGAATGTCTTTGGGGAGGGTCTGGTCAGTTATGTCCAGTGGCCCTCATCCCTCATGTGATTCAACAGATGACCACCTACATGTATAGAATCATCATATTGTACCAGGGTGGCCAGGGATGTCTTGGTTTTGGGTCTGGTGGATCTGGTGGATCTGTCCACAAAACCCACAAATCTATTGACTCAACCATTTAGTAATAGACTTCACTTGAATCTTCATGTTTGGCATCTGAAGTCAGGCATGAATATTTTGGAAGATTTCCAGAGGAAGTGGTGAATCATGAAGGAGCACTCCTCTAGGAGAATCTGAGAATCAATGGTTGTTTTCTGGGCAGTGGTGTGTAGAGAGTCGTATATACATCTCAGACCCCACTATTCCACATTAGCAAATTTCCTGAAATACTAGTTCAAGGAGACATACCTAAAGGCCTAAAGGGTCAAGAAGTATCTAAAAGTTGAGATAAATAATAGATTAGCAACTTTTAGTAAGAGACAAACCAATAGTTTTGGATTTTGTCATTGGTCCTTCATGCTCTTATCAAACAACCTTTGAGCTTGTGAGGGAGGATTTCTTGAAGTTATTACCTTTCAAGATGGTCTTTGGTTTTGACTTCAGGTAAAGTAGTGAACCCTTCCCTTAGTTATAGGGAGGATTGGTCACAGGTAACTTTGGCCCATTAACTGCCTTTTGGCCATGAACCAGTTGGCTTCAGATGGGCCTACTCCGATTACTGCAATTGAGTCAGTGATCTTTGTCTCTGTGGATTACAGAATCATGATAAAGGAGTGACATTAATGCTTGGATATATTCTTCCTTTAGTTAAGGAGAATGAGTCACAAGTAACTCTGGTCCCTTCAATTGCCAGAACCAGTTGGCTTTGGATGGGTCTACTGCAATTAAGCTTGTGGTCATGCCAGCTTTTAGCCTCTTGGGACAACAGTTCAACTCAATATGGGTCTCTCTGTTCTTGTTAGGGGTTTGGTGATCAAAAGGTTTGGGATGGGACAAATCTTTTGTTTTACTGCCATTGAAAGTTTTCTTACAGACTTATCTCTTGGCAACTATGTCATCTTGATTGAGTCAAGATTGAGTCACAGAAGCTATTGATGTATGTTTTGATTGCATCTTTAGTTTTTATAGATGATTTCCTTACAGGAGTTTTCTTGATACATGTTATTGGAAATTCCATTGTATGTATACCAATTTCTGTCTGAAAAACCTCTGTTGTCTTAGGGTCAGATTTGAAATTGGGTCCTACGGTTGCAGTTATAGTTTGTTACTTCATAATATGATATCTTCAGTCTCTGGATATTGTATTGCAGTAGGTATTAATGATGCCTAAGTCTTTCTTGGGAAGGATTAGGCATTATGCTGATGACACTTTCAGGTTGATTTGACCTTGTCTTGAGGTCAGATGTTACAATGTAGATGGGATATCTATGTATGACATCCTTTTGCAACACCAACATTGTCAGCAGTTGTGAGAACTACAACTACATACTTTCAGTTTTTTGGGAGTTGTCTGTTGTGATTGTTGGAAGTTTATATGTTATTAATGCCTGTAAATTCCATTGTGAAGTTCTCATGTTGTTTAGTTGTAGGTTGGGTAGTGGTTTTTCTTAAAAGAATTCCCTCCATCCTACAAGGCTGAATTCAGCTACTGTTAGGAAATGGTAAGGGTATTTCGCTATAAAATTGGAAAATTTAATAGTAATTTAAATTTTTATTAGAAATACTTACCATTTCCTAACACTCAAATTTCCCTCCCGCCTCCCCGCAAGTCATTCTTTTACTTGCAACAAAAATAATGAAGTAAACAATGTGGTCATGTGACCTAATTGGCGGGAGGACGGACTACTGTAACCCAATGGCTTGATTAAGGTTGTTATATAACCTTAAAAAATCGCATCTCTGTGTTGGCCATTGGGTTGGATGGCTCCAACAAATAGCTACTGTTAGGAAATGGTAAGTATTTCTAATAAAAATTTAAATTACTATTAAATTTTCCAAATTGGTGGTAAAAAAACACAGATAAATCAGTATGTATTGAAGTCAAAGTCAAGTCTATTGTGAAATGCAATTTAAAAACTGCATGGCACTTATTGGAAGTAATGGCATTTGAAGCAAAATATGTCCATATTTGTTCAAGAGACTCGAAATACAGCTAAAAATGGTTATAAAGCAAATGCCAAATATCCCTTTTAACAGGCATTCCCTACTGGATTGTAAAAGCTGTATTTTATTACAAGAATTTTAAGTGGCAGAAGAAACCAGTGTATAATACCTGGTTAAAAGGTTATGCACCATAAATCATCATGCATGAACATCTTCAAGGCCCTATCAAACATCTCCAGTGCAATAGATAGGTTTTGCATTTGTCCCAGTCAACCAGATCTGATGGGATTACGTAGAAATCCCTTCTGTCAGGTGTAAAAGTGGGTTAATTTTTCTTGTTTCAAACATGCTGGTGCTTGTTTTAATCCATTTCAAATTTGAATGGTCATTTGATGAATGAATTGTTAGTGGATGAAACTGTGAGTGTTCAGTAATTATAACCTTAATCAAACAGCTTCGAAATGGTCAAATTGTAGTCAGTTCATGTAGACGTGTGAAACACTAAATGTGATATTGAAGTCGAAAGTGAAAATAATTTAATGCTCTGGCTGATATTGCATATTTATGTGATTACATTATTTCTGCAGCTCTGGGGCCGGTTTCATGAACAGACTTAAGCCTTGAGTCTGACTCAAAAGTTGAGACTTTGTCTCAAATTTTGGAAATATTTTGCTGAGTCTGTGAACTCATACTCAATGCATTTCACAAACAAGCTCAACTTGAGACCTGGCTCAGTCACAGGCTCAAATTTGAGCCCATTAAGGAGGTGTCTCAAATTTGAGTCCAAGCTTTGATGCCAAAAAACACATACATAAAGCGATACAATTTGTTCCAAAATGAAATTGATAAATCTTGAAATCTTCTATTTTCATTTTATTTTGTAATTACAGCCACATATTCAATATTTACTAATAACAAAAGTCAATAGAACTGACATGCTTTATAGGCTATTATCAAGTGACAGGCCTCAAGGGTGGACTCAAAGCCAGACTCAACCTCAGTTGAGTCTCAATCTTATGGATCACTTAGAATAATATATTATCATATAATTTCTTTGTATTATGAGTATTAAAGATATTTAAAATAATAATCATGAAATATAACTTTTTAAACTAAAAATAAGATCACTAAATATATGAAATGAGATTAAAAAGTTGAGACCATAACTTGAGACTGGTCTCAGCTGATCCACCCTTTGTGAAATCCATTTGAGCCAAAAACTCAGCCGAGACAAAAGTCTCAGATTTGAGACCCTGACTCAGCCTTGAGTCTGGCTCAGTTTGAGACTTTTCATGAAACCGGCCCCTGGGTCAAGTTTGGTCAAATATAATGGTTGTAATGTGTATATTTAAAACTAAAACTTTTTATTACATGAATAGATCATTCTTGGTTTAGTGTTGGACTCTGTTCCATAGAAGCTTTGAGTAACACAGATTTTTATATGTCTACTTACAGCCAGAATGTCCTAACACCCATATTTAAAAGCATTCTTACTCTTAGAATTATTCTTAAAATTATTGTAACAACGAGTATGGATGTTTTCAGTAGGTCAATAACTAATTTGTCAATTGCAATATTTTATATTTGCGGCTAGTTTATTGATGGCTGGTTTGTAGGATACAAATAGGCGTGGCACAAGATTTTGGGGGAAGAGTTTGAAATTTTAAATGAAGTGGCCATGTTTGTGGGCTTGAGTGCATTGATTTTCAGTGTTAGAAGGCAGCAGTCATGTTGAAGAATGATTTTGTTATGATTTAAATGATGCCACTGTTTTTCATGATGGACTTGGTGTGATTGCTTGTTTGGGACTACTTCCAAGTTTCTTGGTTGATTTGATTGTGATTGAGTGATTGACCTTTTAATTGTTAATACTTTTTAGTTGCTATAATTTCTCAATATTATTTATATAAAATTTATTATGCATATTATTTATCACCTATGATGTAACAGTAATCTGTGATTATGTTGTGACTGATACTGTAGTAATTATTCTTTTTGGGATTTCTAGTCATTTAAATGTGTTCAGTAACAAATTATGATGCAGTAATGTGGATTTAGACAATATGAATTAATCAGTATTAATGAATTTAATTAATCATTTCACATCTGTGTGGTTTTTTAGTTGCAGTATGCAATTGTAGTTATCCAATCTTTTTTATTACCATAAATTATTTGTTGTATATATATTATACTAATCTATACTTTTGGTTTGGGAAGAATTTATCTTCCCAGTTTGTAATTAGTATAATACATAACTTTTGATCTGCCATTAGGTCTCATTGGTATCTAGGTTCACCTGGTAATTTAAAAGCAACTAAATGGGCAGGTGACATTACATTAGCAGGTGACAGAATATTAGTGAATATAGACCCATCAGAAGACACAATACATGTAATTATTTGAACTTAAAAGGTAGTTTAACTGTACAAACCTATTGATTTTTGACTTGAAATAATACTGGTAAGCTTTATTCTGGCCTTACTGTAAATGATGCCTTTAATCAGCTTGCAAGTGAGCCAAAAACTGCTGTCACCTGAATATGTAATAGAACATTCATAGTTCACTCAGTTTACTGTTGATCAAAGTATTACCAAGTTCACGTTGTATGGCTTATACACTGCATTAGATTTTATTGGTTACAATTTAGAGGCTTATTAGTCAGCAGGGATAAATAAGGCTGATTGACTTCAGTAGATTGAAAATTAACACCAAGAAGTTATATGACATGAAATTACTGAGTCAAGATGGAAGAAGAATATTAAGTGAAAAAAGGCCACAAAACCTAGCCTGGCCTTCCAGGCTGGCTGAATAATAATGTAAACGTGATGTATTTTTGGCACATTGCACTCTGTATCAGGGACCCTTCTAGTCTAGATATCTCAACCAGCTTGGCTAAGTAAGTATACAAGAACATTATGAAATATAATTACAATACAAAAAATAATTGTAGTGTAATGAAACAGTTGTGTCTATACTGTACATATTAACACCTGTGGCAAGGCTATACAGAACCATCTTCTGTCTGGTTCACAACCTATGTGTGTTAGCCTTGCTAAAGGCTTAAGTTTGTTTATACTTAGGGAAAACTTTCATATAATGTACTTTTACATAGGCTGGCTTTTACATGAGCTTACTAGGGAAGAAAAATACTGATGAGCCTATATATGCTAATGTGTATGAGCGTATTATGAATAACAAATGTTTGTGTACATATTTACAAAAGATATGACAGCCTTAGCAAGGCTAAAGGCATAATGAATTTTCAACTGTAGTTATGTTTCCGCAGCTTTGAGTCTACTAGTACAGGGCAACTTTTTTTTTAAATCTGAGTATGTGTATTTATTAAAGAAATTATTACCTCTGCCAAGGAGGTTATGTTTTCGCCTGGGTTTGTCTGTTCATCTGTTTGTTTGTGAACAAGATCACTCAAAAACTTATGGACGGATTTTGATAAAATTTTCAGGATATGTCCGAAATGGTAAAAGGAAGAAGTGATTACATTTTGGGAGTGATTCGGATCACTGTCTGGATCTTCTGGAGCCACGAAATTTAATTTTTAAAGAAAGATAGCTCAATTTATTTATTTATTTGTTTTTTTACGTCGCTTTCAACACTGTACAGGTCATATCACGACGGGTAGTTGGAAGGGCAGAGGAAACCAGTACATACAGTTGGTCAAGGTTCTGTACTCTAAACAACTAAGGTGGGCGGCGAGAGTGCCACCGTGGCCTGAAAAAATAGCTCAAAAACTTATGGAGGGATTTTGATGAAATTTTCAGGATATGTGAGAAATTGGTAAAGAAGTGATTAGATTTTGGGAGTTATCCAGATCACTGTCTGGATCTTCTGGATCCCTGAATTTGTTAAAGAACGATAATTCGAAAAGTTATGGATGGATTTGGATGAAAGTTTCATTAAATGTCTGAAATAGGACAAGGAACAAAGCGTAAAAAAATATGAAATTTTCGGGACATGTCTAAAGGAAGAAGTGATTAGATTTGGGGTGTGATCTGGATCATTGTCTGGATCTTCTGGATCCAGGTATTTTTTAAAGGAAGATAACTCAAAAAGTTATGGATTTGGATGAAATTTTCATTAAATATCTGAAAGGGGACAAGGAACAAAGCATAAAAAATACAATATCAATGTTAATGGTAGGTTTTCAAAGCCCAGGAATTATTTTATGGAGTAGACACAGCATTGGGGGCCTGAGCTGCCTTGGCGGAGGTCTGGGCTCTCTGCGTGCTCTTGTTGTTAAGAATATTTTCAATACTAATACTTTATATCTATCTCTTCCTGGTCAGATGTCTTAGAAATTGTTTTGTAGAATCTAATTAAATGTTGAGGGATGTTCCAGGGCAGTAATCCAGGATAATTTTTTTACATGGAAATCATGGAAAAAAGTTGCTAAGTGGGGAAACTTGAGTTGAACTTGAGCCTTCTCAATTTACACAATGGTTGTCAGTGCATAATCCTGACCAGCTAGTGTACAATGTTATGCTCCAAGCCCTCAACTACTGTACAAATATAAAATTTATGTGGAACTAAATTTCACTAGTTCCAATTTTAAAGATATTCACTGGAATTAATTTTCACTGATGAGTAGTTTCTACAAAAGAGATTGACATAGATTTAAAATGTTATTGGAAATAATTAATTTCCAATATCTAAGCTCATTAACTAAATTACCTAAAATTAATGCCTAGTGAAAATTTCAATTTATACAGTAACTGTCATGATATGAATCAATCAATCAACACCCAAGACAACCCTCAAAAATTACTCAATAAGCCGAAAACAATTTTTTTTAAATTTTGCCGGTAAACCTCAACATAGTAAATTCTTTTTAAGGGGAACTATTACAAGATGATTTATATTCATACTGGTAAATCTACTTTTATCCTCCTCAAAAAACCATGACTTTTAGACAGGATTTATAACTGACCATAAAACTGAAACAAACACCATGACAATTTATTGTATAATAAGCCAATAGCTGTCGGAAACTTGAAACTCTACCAAAATGTGTAACTAATTATTAATAGTCATTTAGTACTATTGTCTTCATAGAGTAATTATTTCTCAGCACACAGCTAAACCCCTTTAAGTGGACTGCAATAACTGGAATTCCCATTTAAATGGATAACAATAACAGGTCCAGCTTGAGAGTTTATAATAAGTATTCTTCTGGCCCTTTGAGGTTCATCTTTACTAGGATAACAAAGCCAAAAGGGGTTTCGGTCTACTAGCGTGACCTGAAAAGCCATCAGAGGCACGGGTAGTGTACTGAAACGGTCACCCATCTAAGTACTTCGTAACGTAGTCCATTGCTGCTTAACTTCAGTGAAGAGACGGTTCCTCATCCAATGGCGTCAATTCTCATAAAAGTCCGGAGACAAAAATAAATGGAAAAGAAAAAGTGATCTCTAGGGAGGCTCGTGCTTAAAAGCCATATGGTTATTTTACAGCATTTACAATCTAGAAATGACAGAGAGAACAAGATTTTCTTTGAATATTTATAGTTACTGTAAATCTTACTACATAGTTCAACTGGCAAAGTAGGTCACCGATCCTCAGACATGTCATATATCCTAAAGGGGTTTCAGACAGAAAATATTGTAGGTTCTCTAAACATGCCATTTGTAGCACAGTAGATAATAAATTTGATCCGTCTCAAATATCCCTAAGGAAATACTGTAAAAGTATTCCTCACTTTGTGTGGTAAGTGGATCTTGGTGCATCGTTAAATGTATCATTTTGCTGTTGGAACCAGTAGATATATATGGAAATTGTAACCTATGGTTTACAAACACACAAAAAGGTGTTAAAACCATAATTTAACTTCCTTTAAATTAATGATCAGAATGACCAAAACAATGTGATATGTAAAGACAGCACATTATTTCAGCAACAGAATATCCTTCAATTCTCTTTGTCATAAAAACGTTTTATTCCTTTTTACTACAAAATTATTAAGGACATTCACCTTTTTCTCTTTTTTATACACAGAAAAGACACATAAATCAGCCTATTATCTACTATGAATGTTCCTTTATAAGTTTTTAATTATTGTTGTGACAGATATCCGAACTCAAAAATGTAAAAATGAACATCTGAGATGCCCATACCCTACAGCCTGAGGAAATATACCTTGAAATATAGAAGATGTGAGAAAGTACAAACACTTTCTGAACGCTGTAAGTTATGTAAAGGTGTGGGAGAACTAATACTTAAGAAAGAGAAGGATGTATGTAAAGACTAAGTATAAGGACAAGACAATTTATCTGTCACTGTGGCCTAGAGGGCAACACACTCGCCTAGGAACACAAAGGACGTGGGTTCAATCCCAAGTTCAGACAGATACATAGTGGCTCAGATGACCACTTAAAATGGCAGTCCTCTGTCATTGGGACCTATCCCCAGTGGCAGGTTAAAGAACCTCAAGGACGTTGATAAATTGTCATTCTTGAGCCTCTGTCTTTCAGTTAGTGGAATGTCAGTAACTTGAGAGTCGGACTGTACTTGTACAGTCGGCTGGGGCATACAGCACTTTGAGTCCTGTAGTACATGGAGAAACTGTGCTGAGTATAAATACAAATACAAAGACAATTTAACACCAAAATGTAAGCATCTTTTTAAATCTCAAATGTATGAAGCTATAAAATTAAAACTCTATTATTTGAGCTGTTTATTACATAAAGTACAGCCAACAATGGGGATAGCAAAATGGGAATTTTGAATAGTCCGAATTTTGACACAGTGCTCAATATGTCAGTCACTGTATTCCTCAAAGCCAAATTTCAGGCTGATGTTGACTACAGTTGTATACAAATGTTAAGCCTGAGACTTGCCTTAGGTCTTTGGAGAATATAGCCCCTCACTTGTACACATTATGGTGGTGTCTGAAAGTTATGTTGGACTCTGTGGAGCTTTGTGATATTTTTTGTCTGACTGATATCCCACTGAAAGCTTCATTAGGCTCAACATATCCACTGTATTCAAGGTACAAATGGAGTAAATGGCCTGTGAAACTAAATTTGAAATTGTGCTTACTTTAAACTAGTCTCCTCAAGAGAGTAAACACCAAATATATTACGTAAAACCAGACATATACTGTATCAGTTGAAATTTTCACTACGCATTAATTTTAGCTAATTTAGCTAAATACGCTAGAACAGTGAAACTTGATTTCTAGTGAAAATTAAAGTCTGTATTAATTTCTCAAGAAGACACTAGCCACTAGTGAAACTTAATTGCAGTAAACTTCTTAACAACAAAGAATTGGTGAGATCTTCTTTGAGCTAAATTGTTACTTATTATGGTTCATCTGTTACCTACAAAATTACAGCCTTTCATCTGGTGATAAAACTTTAAAATATGCTATATGTACAGTAGATTTGCTACAAGTAGCACAGGTATCAATGGGATATTGCCATAAGTAAAAGTAGCTTCTCCATCTTGTTAATTTTACTGCACAATATAAGGATAACTAGAAGCTTAACTTATAGAAACTTTTAGAAAGTAAACATAAGTAGAACCTAATCTGATGCACCTTATGTGCCTTTGCAATAGAAATAATAATTCATAAGTAGAACAAAAATTGCTTGTGTGTAGAAAAGTGTCAAGAGTTTAAAAACAGGTGACACAACAGTACTATAGTGTAGCTGCTTTGCTATTTCATCTGAACCCCTAACCAGTTACCCAGCAGAATGATAAAACAAGCGTGGCAAAATATAAAAGAGTCAAAAATTGCATAATATCTTCAGAACTTTACATTTCATAAAATCTGTATGATTAGAAGTTGGATAAAATATTATAACTTTGACACAGACCAAATCTACTCTCTCTGTACTGTAAATGACCTATTTAGCGCACAGTACGCTAAGGAAAGACTGTTTTTATTCAATATTTGTTGGGAAAAAATTCCCCTTTTAGCGCACCAATCATGAAACACTTTCCAGGATGAAGTATAGGTCAATCCAGCAAGAATAATGGTGTTCCAACATTCAGAATCTACTAAAGATACTCACTTCCTGTAAATATGGTGGTAGATGTAAACAAACGCGAAATTTATGGCAAAAATGTCAATTTATTAGGTAAAAATACATACAATATATAAAAATGTGTGGATATTGTGGATTGTTATCGGGAAAAAGAGATAGGGTGCGGTAACAAGGGCGGATGCGCTAAATAGGTCATTTATGGTATGTTCGACTTAAGGTCAATTGAAAATGGAGTATTATAAAGTGCAAGTAATACCGTCAGCAAAAACTCTGACAGTGACTTTTTCTCTAACAAAATCATGAAGTCACTTACCTAATGTGATAGTTGGCCCTGAATCATGCAATATAAAATTTTTATTCCAAAATCATATAACATTAGACAAATATGGTTTCTTTGCTAGTAGCTACTTAAAACTCAAAGTGGAGGGATCAAAGACTACTTAAAGTTATTCATTCATCTGTTCATTGGGATGCCAAAGTTAATATCCGAGCATATTTATGTAGAGCAAATTCCACATAATTAATTAGCATATCAAAGTAGTGACACTGCTGTGAATATAAGCATTTTAGAGGATTTTACTGTCAAAATGATGTTTGTAATACTTCAGTAGCTAGTTGTATTTGTTAATTATGATGGATCTTTGTCACAGAATAAAAAATTTTCCCTTTAAGCTTGTTCTGTTGCTTGTCAAAGAAAAGATGTAGCATCTTAAAAGTACTGTACTGTAATCAATCTATATTTCATATAGTCCTATTGTGTTGAAAGGCCTTTAACAAAAGTTCTAATTCCTATATAAATGGCTGGGAATATTAATGGATAAATGCCAGATCTTGCAGACTATAACACCAATACCACACAAGCCATAGTGGAAATTGGAAAGGTCTCAATGGAGAATACCATTTCAGTATATAACCTCTATCAAATGGGAACTGTTAATGGTTATGGGAGAGAATGCAAAAAAATAAGGCATTAATTTTTAAAAGGAGGTAGAACCAAATGACTGAGCTTAGAGCATCTTGAGAAAAAAAATGTAAAATTTATCACAGTATGTAAAGCTTCCATCATCAAAATTTTGCAGTAGTTTGAATAAATAACCCAAAGGTGACACCAAATTTTTAAATTTATATAGCATATAATTCAAGTAAAACAAAGAAGTTTTATAAGTGGTAAATGTCACAACTTGTTAGCTTCAACAGCATATACCATTCATTTGTTACATTCACTATGCAAACAAAGGCCCATCAGTTTATTTTCTATTAGTGTTTTACGTCATTCCTAGTACTTTTGTACCGGTTATATTTTGACAGCATTAATTAGTAAACTACAAACTATGGAATGATAATGACCCAATTAAGTAAAAGTAGATATGATCAGTTGGAGCAATTTATACATTTTTATGGTAAGAGAAATATATCTCAAATATGGCAAGTGAAAACACTTTGGCAGAGCTAAGGTTAAAGGTCACATTTAGCATACCTACACTCCCGAAGCAATGACCCACCCAAGAATCAACTTCCTACATCTAACAATTTCTGATATATGGCCCAGACAAGATTTTAAAGGTCAAGGTCACTATGGCAAGGGTGAAGGTCAAATCAATGCACACCAACACCTTCGAACTAATGTGCCTACCAAGTATTAACTTCCTACATCTTACGTTTTCCGAGATATAGCCAAGCTTTTTAAGGTCAAGGTTATTACTGCAAGGTCAAAGTTTGAATCAAGGTCACACCATTATAATGTAAACCTACATGCCCTAACCAATGTCACTACCAAGTATCAACTGCCTACAACTTATGGTTTCCAAGATATAACCCTAACAAGATTTTAAAGGTCAAGGTCACTACAGCAAGATCAAAGGTCTAATCAAGGTCACACCATGACATTGCACACCTACAACCCCCAACCAATGTCCTTACTAAGTATCAACTTCCAATACTTATGGTTTCTGAGGTACAGCTAGGGCAAAATTTTATAACTCCAGGTCAAAATTTTAAAACTTAATGTCAAAGGTCAAGTCAAGGTCACACCATGAAGTAGCACACCTACTTAACTTTTTTATACTCAGTCTCTCAAATCAGATTTTTGATAACTCTTTGTCCAATAGTATCATACATTTTAATTGTTTCTGTTATGTTATGTGTTATGTATGTATTTATATTCAGCGCAATATCTCCATATACTACAGGACTCAAAGCGCTATTTAACCAATCCGACTGTACAGGTACAGCCCCAACTCACAAGTAACTGACATTCACCTAACTGGAAGATAGAGGCTCAAGGATGACCATTTATCAACGTCCTTGAGGTTCTTTAACCTGCCACTGGGGATAGGACCCAATGACAGAGGACCGCCATTTTAAGTGGTCATCCGAGCCACTATGTATCTGCCTGTACCTGGGATTGAACCCACGTCCTCTGAGTTCCTAGACAAGTGTGTTACCCGCTAGGCCACAGTGGCAGATAACATTGAGCAGGGGATTCTATCAAAACCTACCTCCTCCAGGACCATCTGGTAACATCTGGGTTGTGCTCATAGATCAGATTTTTGATAACCCTTTGATATCTAACATCATCCGTTTTCATCATATTCTGTTTAGTATTAAGCAGGAGACTCTATGAAACCCTACCTGCTCCAGGACCATCCAGTAACATCTGGGTTGTATTCTTTGATAAGGTTTGGCACTGTGAGGACACTTTCTATAGACTGGTTACCCCCCACACTCCATGACTCTCCTCGGTTCTCTATAGCCACACCAGGTAATGTCTCAGCACCCAGACCATTACCTGCATTCAGTATTGTATTGTATATTTTTAGGCAGCACAATATTTCCGTTAATTACAGGACTCAAAATGTTATTTAACTCTTCCTAACTGCACAAGTACAGCCCAAGCTCTCTAGTGACTAACATTTCCCTTGCTGAAAGACAGAGTCTCAGCAATGATTATTTAATAGTATTTATCAACATCACTGGGGTTCTTTAGCTTGTCAAAATGTATAGGACCCAATGACAGATGACCACCATTTTGGTGGTCATCTGAGTGACTGTATATCTGCCAGGACCTGGGGTTGAACCACAATATCAACAATCAACATCAAACTCAAATTTGGTTTCACAATGACTGAACATGAAATATCATAAAAATGGCAATTAAATGTTAAAAAAATAGCATTAAAGATGGTCGTGTTAAAGTTGAATTTAACCACTTTGAGTATAACCATGTAAATAAAATTCTCTTTAATTTAGGCATGAGTATACTATAATTTCTGTGATACATTACTTCAGGGCAATGCATTTTTTCACAGAGGTGGAGGAGGAAAGCTTAGAAACTGCAAAAGGAAGTGGTATATGGCCTTTTGGCATAAGCTCAGAAACTTCAGTTTTCTTCGGACTTACTTCCTGTGGGTATAAAAGTTGAAAACATGGCCAATAAAATTAATATTGCTAAGTATTTTACTGCACACTCTTAATTGTACAGAGATACTGTAAAAATCACAAGTGGTAAATACTTATTTTTATTGGGATGTTGCTACATTTGTGTGGTATATACTATCCAGACTGAATTGAAAAACTGTGACATTTACTCTCTATTTCCCAACTGAGTACCATTTGCTTTAATTTCTGACCCTTGGTCACTGAAACTTATCACTAATAAATGTTTTAAGGAGGGCACATAATTAGACAGGAAGCATTTATTACATAATTTATGGTATATTAGGTACTCAGATAGCATTTCACTTAATAGGGTTCAATGATAGACATGGGATGTTCAACAATATGGAAAATTTAGACAAAGTTGCTTTCAAATTTTAATATAAAAATTCAAAAGATATCTTCCAGTGTCAAACACCTGATGATTGAAACTTAAATGACAACAACAATATTTAGAAACTACAGTTCCATGTAAAATTTGATCCAATATTGATAAATTGTTACAATTTCACAACATTAGTTGTCACAATACATTATGTGTAAAAATATTTTGTGTCAATATTAAATACACCAGTTACAAGATATAGTAATCAAAGTTACAGAAAGTAAACAAGAAAAACATAAATAACAACTCTCTCAAATGGTAATCATCAAACATTAATCATAAATTTCATCCAAATTCACCAAAACATTATATTGATGGCTAATTTATTGGTGGACAGGGCCCAGTTTCACAAAGGCCTACTATCTCCTTAGTAGGCTGCTAAGTCCTAGTAGTCTACTAAGCCTATACTATCTGTTTCACCGAGATGGTTTTTTACTGCGGTAATTGGTAGGCTTTCCTCACTAGAAGCCCTGCTGTCTCAGGAACTTGATAGGTCCCAAGTATCAGCTCAGTGGAACACTTTTGTAGTGGCTTAACTAAGGGCCTATTAAGATCTAGCTTCAATAGCATACTATCTTCTATATTTAGTAGGCTTTTGTGAAACTGGGCCCAGAATTCTAAAGTTAAACACACCATATTATAACATACAGTATTATGACAACCCGTACACCGATACTATAATCAAAGACTTTGATCAGTAATGAAATATGCTGACAAGTTCCCTACCAGCAGTGATGGAATCGCCGAAAGATGCCACCACGCTAATGTCACTCATTTTCAGCTCATGCACATTAGTGGCAGGCTCTTGTGGTAAGATATTTACCTGAAAGGTTAAGACAGGTGTAACATTGTATTTCTATTGCACACAATTTGCAATGTAGATGTGTATTGATATAACAAACTTACGTGTGGACTTATTAATGAACACATTCTATCTTAAGTAAATATATAGTAAATAAACAATTACAAAACTATTAAAATTCACTTATTCTCATAGTCATGATTTTTCACACCAATGGCAAGTAGAAGTAAACACAAGAGGTCCCTGCTGAGACTTAACCTGTTATCTGGAATATCCAAGTTAAACAGGAGCCTTTTTTCCAATCCCTTCCAATCATTTATCTGAGTACACATTCTTACATCACATTCAAACAGAATGATTAACTGTTAAGATTTAGCCTGTAGTTACATATTGAGAATAAACATACCTAACATTTACAGTCTCAATATTCTTGAGTGAAATCCAGGATGTGGGGATGCCAATCATGACTTACCTCATTTAAAAAATATGTATACCATATCAGATACATTGCCTAATCTAGTCATCGTCATACCAAATAGGATTGGTTTTCATAAAAGGGAACCTATAGGTCCTAGTATCATAGTTTTTGAGTCTAAAATACAATAAAATCCCACAACCCCAACACACATCACACTTAATTGCATCTGTGAGGGTTAATTAGGATAAACTCACTAAGAGATCAAAGTGGAATACTTTATATAGTCTGGAGCTGCATTATTACTTTGTCACTATACACATCAATGCAGTCACACTCAAATAGAGGAATGATTAACTGGTAAGACTTGATCTGGACCTATATATTGAGAATACACATCCCTACAACACATTCAAGCAGAGGACTGATTAAATTGTAAGAATTGGTATGGAGCTACATATTGAGAATACACATCCATACATCACATTGAAGCAGAGGAATGATTAAATTGTAAGAATTGGTATGGAGCTACATATTGAGAATACACATCTATACATCTCAAACAGAGGAATGATTAAATGGTAATACTTAGTCTGGAGCTACATATTAAGTCACTCTACGCATGCAGTCAGCCACACTCAAATACAGGAATGATTAACTGGTAAGAAATGGTCTGAAGCTATATATTGACAATATACATCCATACATCATATTGAAATTTCTAAAAGCACTTCACTTAATTTTATCCTTTAATAACAGTTATAATAAATACTTTGTTCAGTATTTAAACTGGAATTACTATTATAATAATATTTCATATAATATTAAGTATATATATATATTCCTACATCACATTCAAATGGACGAACGATTGACTATTCAGATCTAGTCTAGATGTGTACTGCTATATTGAGTACATAAATACACATCCTTACATCATATTCAAATGGAAAAATAGCCAGCCTCAGCGGGCAAGAACCCCCTTCTTAGGAACAACTTTAGTTGTAAGAAGTATACAGAATCCATGAAATATTGTCAGATATAAGATTTACAGGCCATGATTTCTTACAAGTTGCTTTCATATTTTTTCACCTAGAACAATTGTAAGGGAGATATGAAGCCCCTTTAGCATGATGACACTACATGACCTTGAAGCTGGGATCAAAGGTCAAATTTGACACTTGCAAAAGATTTGCAGACCACGATTTCCAAGAAGTTGTTTTCTCATTCCAATAAGGGAGATAAGGCAGCCAATTTATTTTCAAAACAAGGCCATAATTACTCTCAGACAAGCCAGTGGAACACCCACAAACATTAAGACCAAAAAACTTAAAAGTATTGCCATGGCAACAGTTGTTACCAGAAACCCCCGAAAAAATAACCAGCTTTAGATCCTCTTGGGGTAAACATACCCTCAAAATTTGGTGATAATCCATGCATCGGTTTAGGCTGTGGAACACCCACAAAGTTTAAGACCAAAAAATATTAAAAGTGTTGCCATGGCAACAGTTGTTCTCGGATACCCTCCAAAACCTAATCAGCTCTAGATCCTCTGGAGATAAACATACCCTGAAAATTTGGTGAAAATCCATGCAGGGGTTTGGGCTGTGAAACACTCAAAATAGTTTAATACCATAAAATCTTAAAAGTGTTGCCATGGCAACAGTTGTTGCCGGATACCCCCAAAACCTAATCAGCTCTAGATCCTCTTGGGGTAAACATACCCTGAAAATTTGGTGAAAATCCGTGCATGTGTTTAGGCTGTGGAACTCCCACTAATTTCATCCCCGATGCCGACGCCAACGCCCGGACGCCGCAGGTGATGACTATAACCCAGCTTTTATGGCCTGGGGTTGAAAATGATTAACTATTCAGATTTTGTCTAGATGTATATATTGATTATACAAATACACATCCTTACATCACATTCAAATGGAGGAATGATAAGGTCGTCATCGTCTGTTGTCTCTGGTGTGTCCCAGATGTCGGGGTGATTGTGTTCAATGTTGTACATCACCTCATTCCATTGCTGGAGGAAGGTGTCCTTCTCATCCTGCTCTCTGGCAACTGTCAATGGGTAAACTAGGCAATTCAGGGCTTTTTCTTGAGATTTAGCTGGGTCCTATACTATACATATGATGTAAGTCATATTGTTACAGACAGTTTTATACAGATTTTTTTTATATGATGTCTGCGCTGAAAAGCTACATTCGAAGCAGTCTCAGTTACCATCTGTAGTGGGAAGGGAGATTTTTGATTGGTTCTGCTGTGTCTCGAACTCACAGCCTTCTGATTACGCACAGAAATAAACACAAGTCTAGCTCTTTAACCAGCTGAGCTAAAGGGGAATCCCCGGAAGCCCAGGTATTAATAGAAGTGATATAAGTGAGGATATTACACATCTTAGAATTGGCCTGTGTGGTAGCATGCATTTAACTTAGCTCATCTACTACTTTGTTACTACACTCATACCTATAAAAAGCTGCTGAAGGGAATATAAAACCTAATTTTGACCTTTTGTAGTGTAAAGTCATATTCAGTGAACTATTTGCTTGACTACCTGACTCCAAGCATTACTTGACCCATCCTTACTGCAAAAGTACAGCCCAAGTCCTCTAGTGAACTGACCTCCCCCTGACTGAAAGACAGAATCTCACACTGATGACCAAACATCAACATCCTTAGGAATCTTTAACCTACCACTGGGGATATGACCCCACAATAGAGGGCCACCATTTTAAGTGGTCATCCAAGCCTAAGTCCTCTCTGTTTATAGGCAAGGCTGTTACCCATTTGATCACACTAGCAATTATTTTGACCTTTGTCCCACACTTGAAAGTGTGTTCAAGCAATCTTGTCATTTTGTTTGGCCTATAGTCTTAGGACCTTGACTGCAGATTTTGCAAAACATATATGGTCTAATAGCATAATTCCAGAGTGGAACTATATAGTGTAATTATGTATTAATTATATAGTGATGTAGAAGACATGGACTGAAGTAGAATACTTTATTTTTGTGGATATTTCTAATTTAATTTTGGCTGATAACAAAACTGCATAATGCACAGTAAAAGAAGGGGTTTGCTTGCTTTTGCTGTGGTGATTTTTGCACTTCTTATACCTGATACATCACGAAACCCTCGTAAACTGTGTCTCAGGTTCCTTTGCTTTGCTATCGCCAAACTTTGGCAATTAGATTGTGCCAATCCAATCTATCAGTGTTTGTATCTTAAAGACTCTGGGAAATTACTCTCAAAGATATACAAAGTACAGTAGTCTTAAATTACTTTATTTTTTCATAATATCTTTCCATTTATTAGTGTCTTTTGCAAAAAAAAAAAAATTCTCAAATTTTTTTTTTTTTTCGTTTTGTTGTCCCACAAGTCTTTTATGTAGGACGAATCCACAAGTGTTAATGATTAACTGTAAATTCAACATATTTCATGCAAAAATTCTTTCCAATGAGTAGAGTAAATGTTTGTAGTTGGTTTTTGTTGTTGATATCTTTTCTCCATTTCAAGGCTATGTCTCCTCTGCAGTTACATGTGTCATTAATTACACAGCATGGAAGAGTTGTAGACTAGAATGAGTCCAAGACATTTAAAAGCTTAAGCTACCAATTAAGTTCCTCTAAAAATATGTCTCCACAGCAGTTGTGAATGACTTCTAAAGGTAGCAATTTTTATTGTCTTAAAAACTGTGAAATATTTGTATTGAGGCTGATTTTGTGTCATTAATGACGGAATAACAATGTATGTGATACATTGTATATTCTGAACATTGTATATTCAAACTCATTTTCCAATTGAGGCTAAAAATAAAAGTATTTGACTGAATACCACATCGGCCTTGAACAGAAATATTGCCGAGGCACCATTCCCCCTTTATTGAAGAATTTTCCAATATAATCCGAGAGACAATTTTATCTAAATGTGACATATTAACGACTACTCCATTTCAAAGGTTGAGCATTTGGTTAAGATCATCTTCAGCAATCCTTCTTTAATGCTTTGTAGTTTGAGTGAATTAATAGTTATTAGTGTGAAAGGGGTTCTTGGTGATTTAAGCTTAATCTCAATAACTCAAAGTAAATTATCTTTCAGTAAAGGATGGAAATGTTACACTAGTTACTGGCTTTGGAGAAGTTTACAAGTATCTGACACTAAATGTAAGCTCAAACGGCTCTAAAGATATTAACAAAAACTGTTACAACTACTTTGAGAGCCAATTTTGTTTGATAGAGATTGGAAAAAAACTATTTATAACATGTGAAAATATTAACTTTCGCTTCAATTAAACAATTTGTTTACAAATGGGCTATATGGATGTCAGGTGTGATATTTAATTCACTGCAGAATATGGTTACATTATATACATAGGTTGTCACAAAACTGTCTTTGTATCAATTTTTATCAAATTAATTATGAGAAATAGTTATTCAAAATAACAAAAAATAAACAATCAAAGTATAAATAATGATCCACTTCATCTAATTTCAATAAAATATAACATATTGATGGCTAATATACTGGTGGATAGATTTCTAGATGGAAATGCATGATATGGGGAGATGAACAGTATTATGACAACCTGTCTACTAACTTACAGAAGGTCATCCGTGAAGCCAATATTAGGATTATTGCTAATGCCCCCAAAACATGAAAAATATGTGTAAATGCCCACCCTTTCCATCAAAATCTAGATCGCAGATTGTTTAATGAATTATTTATTTATTTATTTGAGGTTTTACGTCGCTTTCATCACTGTACAGGTCATATCACGATGGGTAGTTGGAAGGACAGAGGAAACCAGTACATACAGTTCATCAGGGTTCTGTACTGTAAACTACCGACCAACAGCAAGCAATTACCAGCTTCCCACTTGAGGCCATGCCGGGAACCGAACCCCGGCCTCAGAGGTGGGAGTCGAGAGTGTTACCACTCTGCCGCTGTGGCCCCATCGATTGTTTAATGAATTTTATACACATTTTACTTTATTTTTACTAGTTTTCCTCCCAAAAAACAGTAATTCATTCTTAGTTTTGCCTACAAAATAGAGTAAACTAAATATCTTGTAACTTGGTTTTGTATACTTCGTAAAATGAGATCTTGACAAGCAATCTCACAGTATCTGTGTTTTTATGTAATGTTTTCTCTGATATTCGTCTATCTACAGTGCTTTTGAGTAAAATAAAAGACATTATAATGGCATTAATGTGAAAACAATCAATCAATTTTAGTTCAATAACAGAGTATTTCACTGAATTAACTGTGGGACTGACATTTTATATTCTATTCTACACTGGACTTTTATGGCGCTTAATCTCTGCTTTGAAGCAGACTCTCAAGGCTATTTTGTTTTGAAAATAGAATAATAATGAATGCAAGAAATATTTCAATGTAAAACAATCAGAAATGATAAATTTATTTGAGTAGAAATTGTTCTTAAATTTGAATATTACAATAATAGAATAATTTAAAATAAAACTAGAAATTGTATGCAGCTTATACCCAGATTGAACATGATAGAAGCCCACCATTGGTGCAATAGGCGAAGGTAAAGGTCACAAAACAATATGTTCCAAGGCCTTACCTATACAAAATCACTTCTCAAATTTGAAAGGTCAACATATAAAATCACTTCTCAAATTTGAAAGGTTAACATATAAAATCACTTCTCAAATTTGAAGGGTCAACATATAAAATCACTTCTCAAATTTGAAAGGTCAACATATAAAATCACTTCTCAAATTTGAAAGGTCAACATAAAATATCTTTTATATTATCACACATGAAAAGGAAATCTCGTTGTGGCATGACCATGGCTAAAACCTAAGCATCCTTGACCTTAGTCCAGGGATACAATAATAGATATTCTACTGTAGATTCTACATCAACCTGTGTTAACATATTTGATTGGGCACCAATCAAAACATTGTTTTCTGCAGTTAAAAACATGCAGAGACCCTGCACCAATCAAAACATTGTTTTCTGCAGTTAAGATATGCAGAGACCCTATTCTACATTTAGCTTTGGCAAAATAGAACTAGACCTAGCGCATCGAAGAACCGATGCAAATTGTATCCACCAGAAGAAAACTCACCAAAGCCATTGTAACATCGCTTAACCTTGAAGGAGAAGCCCAAGGTGAAATCTGACCATATCAAAAGATTCTTAGCCCATGATTTTCTATACGTTGGTGTGACACTGCAAACCTCTAGGAATACGAATAAGCAAGATATAAACACTAATTTTGGCAATCCTCATTTGACCTTGAAAGAGGGGCCAAAGGTCAAATCCGATCACACCAAAAGATTCCCAGCCCATGATTTCCTAGATTTTGGTTTACCATTCCAAAGCTCTAGGACCAATAATAAGCGAGTTATAAGCACTTTTAAGTTTGCTATCCTCGTTTGACCTTGATGGAGGGTCCAAGGTCAAATCCGACCACAGCAATAGATTCCCTTCACATGATTTTGTGTACTATCCTCGTTTGACCTTGAAGGAGGGGTCCAAGGTCAAATCCGACCACACCAAAAGATTCCCAGGCCGTGATTTCCTATAGCTTGGTTTACCATCCCAAACCTCTAGGACCAATAATAAGCAAGTTATAAGCACTTTTAAGTTTGGCTATCCCCGTTTGACCTTGAAGGAGGGGTCCAAGGTCAAATCCGACCACACCAAAAGATTCCCAGCCCATGATTCCCATAGGTTGGTTTACCATCCCAAACTTCTAGGACCAACAATAAGCGAGTTATAAGCACTTTTAAGTTTGGCTATCCCCGTTTGACCTTGAAGGAGGGGTCCAAGGTCAAATCCGACCACACCAAAAGATTCCCAGCCCATGATTTCCTATAGGTTGGTTTACCATCCCAAACCTCTAGGACCAATAATAAGCGAGTTATAAGCACTTTTAAGTTTGGCTATCCCTGTTTGACCTTGAAGGAGGGGTCCAAGGTCAAATCTGACCACACTAAAAGATTCCCGGCCAATGATTTCCTATAGGTTGGTTTACCATCCCAAACCTCTAGGACCAATAATAAGCGAGTTATCAGCACTTTTAAGTCTGGCTATCCTCGTTTGACCTTGAAGGAGGGGTCTAAGGTCAAATCCGACCACACCAAAAGATTCCCAGCCCATTCCTATAGGTTGGTTTACCATTCTAAACCTCTACGACCAATAATAAGCGAGTTATAAGCACTTTTAAGTCTGGCTATGCTCGTTTGACCTTGAAGGAGGGGTCCAAGGTCAAATCCGACCACACCAAAAGATTCCCAGCCCATGATTTCCTATAGGTTGGTTTACCATCCCAAACCTCTAGGACCAATAATAAGCGAGTTATAAGCACTTTTAAGTTTGGCTATCCCCGTTTGACCTTGAAGGAGGGGTCCAAGGTCAAATCCGACCACACCAAAAGATTCCCAGGCCATGATTTCATATAGGTTGGTTTACCATCCCAAACCTCTAGGACCAATAATAAGCGAGTTATAAGCACTTTTAAGTTTGGCTATCCCCGTTTGACCTTGAAGGAGGGGTCCAAAGTCAAATCCAACCACACCAAATGATTCCCAGCCCATGATTTCCTATAGGTTGGTTTACCATCCCAAACTTCTAGGACCAATAATAAGTGAGTTATAAGCACTTTTAAGTTTGGCTATCCCCGTTTGACCTTGAAGGAGGGGTCCAAGGTCAAATCCGACCACACCAAAAGATTCCCAGCCCATGATTTCCTATAGGTTGGTTTACCATCCCAAACCTCTAGGACCAATAATAAGCGAGTTATAAGCACTTTTAAGTTTGGCTATCCCCGTTTGACCTTGAAGGAGGGGTCCAAGTTCAAATCCGACCACACCAAAAGATTCCCGGCCCATGATTTCCTATAGGTTGGTTTACCATCCCAAACCTCTAGGACCAATAATAAGCGAGTTATAGGCACTTTTAAGTCTGGTTATCCTCGTTTGACCTTGAAGGAGGGGTCTAAGGTCAAATCCGACCACACCAAAAGATTCCCAGCCAATGATTTCATATAGGTTGGTTTACCATCCCAAACCTCTAGGACCAATAATAAGCGAGTTATAAGCACTTTTAAGTTTGGCTATGCTCTTTTGACCTTGAAGGAGGGGTCCAAGGTCAAATCCGACCACACCAAAAGATTCCCAGCCAATGATTTTCAATAGGTTGGTTTACCATCCTAAACCTCTAGGACCAATAATAAGCCTGCTATAAGCACATTTAAGTTTGGCTGTGTTCATTTGACCTTGAAGGAGGGGTCCAAGGTCAAATCCAACCACACCAAAAGATTCCCAGCCCATGATTTTCAATAGGTTGGTTTACCATCCTAAACCTCTAGGACCAATAATAAGCCTGCTATAAGCATATTTAAGTTTGGCTGTGCTCATTTGACCTTGAAGGAGGGGTCCAAGGTCAAATCCGACCACACCAAAAGACTCACAGCCCATGATTTCCTATAGGTTGGTTTACCATCCCAAACCTCTAGGACCAATAATAAGCGAGTTATAAGCACTTTTAAGTTTGGCTATCCCCGTTTGACCTTGAAGGAGGGGTCCAAGGTCAAATCCGACCACACCAAAAGATTCCCGGCCCATGATTTCCTATAGGTTGGTTTACCATCCCAAACCTCTAGGACCAATAATAAGCGAGTTATAAGCACTTTTAAGTTTGGCTATCCTCGTTTGACCTTGAAGGAGGGGTCCAAGGTCAAATCCGACCACACCAAAAGATTCCCGGCCCATGATTTCCTATAGGTTGGTTTACCATCCTAAACCTCTATGACCAATAATAAGCGAGTTATAAGCACTTTTAAGTTTGGCTATGCTCGTTTGACCTTGAAGGATGGGTCCAAGGTCAAATCCGACCACACCAAAAGATTCCCAGCCCATGATTTCCTATAGGTTGGTTTACCATCCCAAACCTCTAGGACCAATAATAAGCGAGTTATAAGCACTTTTAAGTTTGGCTATGCTCGTTTGACCTTGAAGGAGGGGTCCAAGGTCAAATCCGACCACACCAAAAGATTCCCAGCCCATGATTTCCTATAGGTTGGTTTACCATCCCAAACCTCTAGGACCAATAATAAGCGAGTTATAAGCACTTTTAAGTTTGGCTATGCTCGTTTGACCTTGAAGGAGGGGCCCAAGGTCAAATCCGACCACACCAAAAGATTCCCTGCCCATGATTTCCCACAGGTTGGTTTACCATCCCAAACCTCTAGGACCAATAATAAGCGAGTTATAAGCACTTTTAAGTTTGGCTATCCTCGTTTGACCTTGAAGGAGGGGTCCAAGGTCAAATCTGACCACACCAAAAGATTCCCAGCCCATGATTTCCTATAGGTTGGTTTACCATCCCAAACCTCTAGGACCAATAATAAGGGAGATATAAGCACTTTTCATGACTGCAAAGAAACGCCTGTGGCGGCCATCTTGTTTTTCAAAATTAGGCCAAAAATATTCCCAGGCAAGATTTTATGACTATGAATATATCCTGCAAATTTGAGAAGGCTAGCTATAATATTTTTTTTGTTAGAGCGGTAACGGTGAAATCTCTCTACACACTGCGGCGGCGGCGGCGTAGCCGTAACGAAGTCAAATCCAATGATAATTTATGACTGGCCACAGGTAATCATATTATACATATATTCTTCACTATAACGATTAGAAACTATTATCATAATAAGATGATATGAGTATGCAATGATAAGGGATAAGACACACCTTTTATTTTTTTCTGCCAAGATGCTATCATTTTCATGATCGTTTATTTGTCAGTTTGTCTATTTTGTTACCAAGATTATGCAAATACTACTGGTTGGAATTTCATGACAAAAACAATCAGAAGATGGGTCTTGACCCAAGTTAGATCCCATTAATTTTTGAGCGATACACATCACAGCCTGGATACAAAAAAACAATCTGGATTTTCCCATTTACTTATTTTTACATGCCTTTGTGAAGGTCTGTGCTCTTTGAGAGCTCTTCTCTGAGTTGTTAGCATCAAAAATATATGAAATACTGGATGTGTTGTCAAGGTTCAAAGTAAAAGAAAAATTAATGGAAATTAGGCCCATAAACTAATGAATGCTTCTGAGTTTAGAAACATCTAAAATGTCTCAAGACTGTTGCAGGCTTTGTCAGAGTAAGAAATGTAAAATTCGCCACATATCTGAAATTCGCCACATGTGGAAATACTAATATAATAAATGCACTGAAGTGAGATTTGTTGAATGTATAGTAAATTATTAAGGGTTTTTGAATTCAAAAAATGCAAAGTCTAAGACAAAACATCTTTTTTCATAGAATTAAGTAAGGTTTTAGAGGTGGTGAATTTGTGATTTCTGGCAAATTTTAGATTCCTTACTCTACAAGTGAAAAAAAACTGTGTCATGCTCACGTAGGTAGTCTCTGCGATTTTCTGCCTTGTCAGATGTGCCATCCTGTTTTTTCACCTTTGATCCGCTGTTGCCATTGGTGAAAATATATGGAGCTTCCTACAACAACACACATATACATACGAAGAGGGCTTACTCTTAGATGAAATTCTACACCAGCGATATTGGTTCACAGCAAAAAAAAAACATGAACTGGGTTGAAAATATACAAAAAAAATAACATGGTCATTAAAGACAACCATGGACCAAGAGTATTATTTGTCCAACATTTCTTTTTCACTTAGTCAGCTACTCTCCAGAATAAAATCATTTGAGCTGACAAAAGCAGCCTATATAAATTGGAAAAAAGAACATAATACAGTCTCATCAATTTGAAACTTCAGCTATTTTGAACAGAGTCTATAAACAAAAGAGATCTTGGCACCATATATATCATACATCAAAATAAATAGCCGGAAATGTTTTTGTGTCACTGTAAATATGCTTAAAACCTTTCCCCCTGTAACAAAGACACTGATTATTAATATTTGATAGTATTGAATTAGGTTTCATCTTCCTTTGTTGACCTTCCATTTACACATCATATTCAGTTTAGAAAGAAATGACGAAATACAATTATTTACACTTAAAACATTTTGATTTAACAGTGAAGCAAATGGTGGCATGTGTCCCACATATAGAAACTTAATGCCTCTGTAAAAGCTACAGGTTATCCATCATTTAATTTCAATGAAAAGACAAGTATTCCTAGTTTTTTTTGAGACAATAGATTAACTTGGTAGAAACTCACATTTCATCATGCAAGGTTTGTTGCATTGTTATGTAACTCACTGTCCTATATCAAGGACAGCAACAAATTATGCTTCAACGTGCCCACAAAACTGCACCCTTAAGCAGACAGAATTTTCAAGGCTACCATAAGAAACTGTGTGCATACTAAAGAGTAGCTTAGCGGTTTGTTAGCTACTATTGTAAGGAACAATACAGATAAACTCACTTCAAAAGCTGAATCTCAAGGAATCGGAAGAAATACTGACTTCACTAGATTTTAATGTAAACTGGGTAAATTACAATAGGACATATTGAAAATCTCCTTTAGACTGGACATTTCTGTATTATTAACAAGAAATTTTACGAAACAAGAGTGCCACTAACACAGTTTGATTTTATTAAATAAGTTAATAGATTAATGAACTAGATACAAAGAACTCTATGCTCCAAATAGTTTATCTAAAGTACAATCATTATGGATATTTTGGTATGTTAAAGCAATAAAGATGCACATTTTGGACAGTCAAGAAAATTGGACATCCAAGTAACAGAAGACTGGACAACAAGAGCTTCAATCGACAATTGTAAATTTTCCTGTGAATCTCTTTCATCTGACCATATCTAGATTATGTCCCTTGTATACTACAGGCAGTAGTTCATGAAGTAACATGCATAACTGGCCAGCTTTATTTACTTATTTGGGTTTTAACATCGCTTTCAATACTGTGCAGGTCATATCACAAAGGGTAATTTGGTGGACAGAGGAAACCAGTACATACAGTTGGTCAAGGTTCTGTACTGTAAACTGCCGACCATCGGTAGCAACTACCAAGTTTCCCACATAGGGTCTGGGGTGACCAGCTGTAACACGAAGGTCCGCAATATTTACCAGATACTTCAGTTTCAAAATGGACAAGGGTCCCCATTAATAAGTAGAATAGTGAAAACCAGTGTCCATGTTTACTAAGAGATATTCTTAGAAATACATTTAACATCCAGTGAAAAATTCCAATGAATTGTAACAAATTTTATTGTAATTTAACTTTTTACAAGTTAAATACTTACCCTATCCTCACAAGTGCTTGTTTGTTTCGTGGAGCAAAATACATCGACCGACAAGAATTTTTTAAGGAAATATTCTTGTCACAAGAGGTGACCCCTTTGTCTGCGCATGTCCGCGCTTGCACAGTACTCGTTGTCGACAGACGATCGTCGAGAGCTCTTCATTATATTTTTGGTCCCCAGAAAACAAATTATGCGGGGAGGTAGGGTGGGTTTATCCTTGTGAGGATAAGGTAAGTATTTAACTTGTAAAAAGTTAAATTACAATAAAATTTGTTACATTTTATTGCGTAAAATAGCCTTACCTTATCCTCACAAGTGCTTGAATACAACCATAACAGGCGGAGGGTATTTGTTTTGGCCACACTGTCAGATGATTGTCAGACAAGGGGTCACCAAATAAAGCACTTGATAAGAGGATAAGATAAGCTTCCATACACCACATCTTAGGTAATATATTACTTCCTCATCACAGATAAGTAATTTGCTAACCTCAACAAGAGATCCATGATGTGGTCATCATTGTTGCTGCTGTTGCTGTTGTAGACAATTTTACAACAAATCATATAGCACTATCAACCATCACCCGGTATTGGCCGGAGATGTCTGCATGTCTTCCCAAACAAGATGTCATCATCTGACAATGAGAATATCTCCCAAGCAGGCAAACTGAACTGCATAAACTGCAGATATGGGGACATATGTAAGTTAAGAAAGACATATGTCAGTGACACAACACTTGTATAAATATGTGAGTGATATCAATAACATGTATAAATACACAAAAATTGAGTACATGCTGAGGTGAATCCACAAGACCCAATTTGTTCATGGATTGGTCATGGGATTGCCAAGCTACATCTTCGAATAGGATGTAGTAAAGAATTGTGGGTCTTCCAATAACAAGAGTCTGATATCTGCTCAGGTAAGACCCCACTCTTGAAAACTAAAGAGGCAGCCATGGATCTAATATGTGCCTCAATGTATAGAGTCTGAAAATCAGAATTAAAGGACTGGCAATCTAATCATGCAGCCAGATTGATCCAAGAAGAGATAGGAGAACTCAAGATATCTCCATCAAGCCTTCCTTAAAAGATATGAGCAAGAGATTCTTCCTCTCCTTGAAGTACTTGTACTGTTTTGCTAGTAACTAAGTACTGTAAGAGTGCAGAGTGTCACAACATCAGTCCAACGTGAGCTCAAGAATGGTTTGTGAGCTGGAATGACCACTGATTTGAGCCATCTGGGCCATCAGAAGCCAACTGATTCTTGCTAAAAGGAAGGAGAAGGAGACTTTCCCTTTTCTCCAAGCAGTAGTCCTGACCAAGAAGGATCCAAGTGCTGTAAGAGGACAACGAATCATGTGTCCAGGCAATTTGAGTTCAGGAATGATCTAGAGCTGAAGTGACCACTGGAGCCAATCTAGACCAATTGAGGCTAATGGGTCTTTGCTGAAAAGGTAGGTAGGAGGGAGGAACTGTAACCTCCTTCCAATGAGGTTTGTGTCTGAAGGAGCCAAAGTCCCAGAATACACTTTACCTTGTTTTTGCCAGATGCCAATGTCATTGCAACAGTCTTGCAAGTTAAACGTTTTTAGACTGACCTCCTTTAAAGGTTAATAAGGAGCCTTTTGTGAAAACCAACAGAAGCAAAGGCAAATCCCTTGATGCTACACCTCTGTTAGCAGTGGCTTCTCTCTATAAACACTTGCAATAGGCCTATAAAGATCCAGGCTTTTGCTCAACTCCTGCACAAAAGATATAAATGATCAGCTATGGCTGCTATGAGGCCAGCAATAGTGGTAGGTTTCAGATTTTTGCAAGTAAATGGATCAAAAAATCTGGTATATTTGAGACAGTAGGCTCTGAGATGACCACCTTATTCTGTTGGTACCAGAGCTCAAAATGGCCCATCTTGACTCATACATTTCCAAGATGAGGGTCCTTGAGATGCCCTCAATCTCTCTACCCCTTGCTCAGAGAATGAAATAAGAGATTCTGAGTGGTGTTAAGGTGTCAAGCATGCAGGTACCAATGCAACAGATTCTGATGGTATTTCTGACTGAATGGCTGTTTTTGAGACCAGTGAAGTAGCTGTAATGGAGGTTTGGTTGATTGATTCACCAGACCCCAAAGCCAATGCATCATGGGCCACCAAGGGGCCACTACAATGATTTTGCACCTGGTGTTTACTTGTTCAATGACTTTTTGGAATGAGTGGTACAGGACAAAAGGCCTAGCAGTCCAGAACCTCCAACAAGATGTTTAATGCATCTATGTTCAGAGCATTTGCATCCAGGACTGGCAACATAGGATGGAAGTTTGTGATTCATATTGGTGGCAAACATCTCTACCATTGGTATTTGCCAAACTATGCAAGTCAAATGGAACATTTTAAGATGAAGAGACCACCCTGTCTGTATCATTTTGTCCTTTCTGGAGAGGCTGACTGTCATGACCTTTAGACAACCCTGAATATATCTGGCTCATATAAGAATATCTCAAGGATTGCAGTAGGCCAAGATGCAGCATACCTGCATAAAAAGCTATTGTTGATTTGTGCCAAACTTGCACATTGTCTTGAACCATAAAGGGAGTAAGAACCATTCTGTATGGATTACTTTTGTCCCTTCTGTAGAGGTTATTGAGTATGACATTTAAGCAACCCCAGAATAGGTCTGTCTCTTATGAGTATATTTCAAGGATTGCAGTAGGCCAGGATGCGCCAAACCTTTATCCCTTCTGGAGATGATGTTGGCTATGACCTTTAAGCAACCAAGAATATGTCCGTCTGTTTTGAGTATATTTCAAGGATTGCAGTAGGCCAAGATGCGCCAAACTAGGAGGTATACACTCCCCCCCCCTGTTTGTTCAGATAACCGAAGACAGTGGCATTGTCTGACGCTATCAGAATTCTTTTTTAGAATTTTCTCTTTAAGCTTCTTAAGGCTAGACACACTGCCTTTAGTTGTTGGACAATAAAATGTAATATTCGTCTTGAATTGTCCAAATGCCACTGACTGTCAAGCTTTTAGATGGGATCACCAACCCTGATATATGCATCTGTGAAAGTAAGGGTATGGTGCTAATTTGCCAGGGAAGGGCAACCTACTTCCCATTTTGTAATAATTTTCCACCACTAAAGATGCTTTTTCAGAAGGATTTGAAACAGGAACCCTCAGAACTAGTGACTGGGAATATTGCCAGTTGTTTCAGATACCACTGAAGGAGGACGCATATGTAACCGACCCATTGGTATAGTCTTTTCCAAAGATGCTAGTACACCATCAGGGACACAAGCAATCTTGGTTGTTTGTGAAGAGATCTCCATGTCCTGAACAGATTTCTCTGGTACTTTAATTTATTTGTGTTAGAAAGAAGTTTCCTTGTACCAAAACGCAGTGGTAACCTAGGAAATCGATATCACGAAGCCCGGTTGTTGAATAATTGGATAGATAGATAGATAGTTTATTTCATTTCTGTCATACATGCAGTATGGTAGATATAATTAATATACAGTTATATCACGTTATATTCCTGTGACAGGATGAGTTCTTTGATTTGAACCCAATACTGGTGTCTTTTACGTACACTTAACAACCAGTGGTCCAGGTATATGGTGAACTCCTATTCCGTGAGACTGAAGAATGAGATTTGCCTCTTTACTACTCGCATGATACTGTAGAGGGGTCGCTAACCCGAATTTCATAATGCTTTGAACTGATTGGTTTGACCGTGTACATTAAACTGAAGTAGATGTTGGGAATCTTGTGAATCGGTACATAGAAGAATGCATCTTTTGTAACTGAATTTCTAATAATTTCTGCTGTCTCCAGTTTAAATGATGGGACAAGCAGGTATTTATTGACATAGTAGACGAACTTCACTCGTGGACAGCGACCGTTGAAGTCGTAGTTAGAAGTCAATTCAGGACACTGATATCTATCACAGGTCGTCATTAGCCGGGTTTCTTTACAAGAAATAAACTAGCATAGAAACCTGGAGTTCTGCAACTCTTGAGTGGATAAATCGCTCTCTTTGAAACATTAGCCAGAATAATTTTAGCGGTATTGATTGTAGCCATGTTTTCCTGTCTGATGTCATCTTGTTGCATTGTGGGTTGTACAGGCATTGGCGAATTCGATTTGGGAGTTATTCGACAACTCCATCTCAAGATACGCACAAGTCTGGGATGGCAATGAAAATCTCCCATCACTGCCAGTAACACTGCAAGAAGAGCCTCCATGGTGACTTGCATTAATGTAGCCACGTTCTTCTGTATCCCTCTCTCCTGGTAAACTAGGAAGAGTGGTACGATGATATTTTGTAGTTAGTAGGACAAATAATGACTGGACATAGCCCCTGTCCTGTATAAACCATGCCAAATACACTCGCGAAGGTTGGAAGCAAGGACTTCAACACCATATCTCAGCCAGATCCAGTTCTTAGGCATTGTTTGATCTTCTTTGAGTTTGCAGAAGAATTAACTCAAATTCACAGTATTCCTTCCATTGGAGACATGGTCATAGGCAGGTCTTATTATCTAGTAGATTGTTATGCAATTCTTCAACAGGGCTGAAAAAACAAGCAGTGCACATACTGCTCCAAAGATGTCTGTTGGGTCTTCATCCAAATTTACAGGAAAAGAAGGTAATCTGTCCCTATTTTCATGTGTGAGAAGCAGGAAGTTCGCTGTACCTGCTGGGAAGCAAAATAATAACTGCAAGGATTAGTGGATGCGCTTCTGTAGTCGTTCTTGTGGAGGGAGACCTGTTACTGTACCAGAGTGGCGCTCCACCCACAGTAAAGAATCTACGACCTCCGTTGCAAAGCCAACTGCATTCTTTCTTCTTTGTTTTCCACTGAAAAGTTTACAGCAAAATCTTCTCTGCATCCCTTTCAACGACGAGGAGGTAGTTCCAGTCGAATAATGGGCGAGTACAGCGGAAGATATACACCGTCTTCCACTGAAGACTTTACAGCAACAACTTCTTGCACATCTTATTCTGACCCTTTTCAGGACCAGGGAGGCAGAAATAGTGGTAGTACCAGTCGAATAATGGATAACTACAGCTAGGTGCACACTTGCACACTTCAAAACTTCATAGATTTTCATCTCTTCTCTGCATCCTGTATATGGGCGATAATAAGAAAAAATACATGTTGCTCCCACATCGACCAAAAAAATAACGAAGAGCTCTCGACGATCGTCTGTCGACAACAAGTACTGCGTAAGCGCGGACATGCGCAGACAAAGGGGTCACCTCTTGTGACAAGAATATTTCCTTAAAAAATTCTTGTCAGTCGATGTGTTTTGCTCCACAAAACAAACAAGCACTTGTGAGGATAAGGTAAGGCTATTTTACGCAATAAAAACAAACTTCTAATTTATTCAGAATTCTAAAGATATCACACAATGGCAAATGGATACAAATGAAACAGCAAGCAGTATTAGGAGTTCCATTCTTCACTAGTATAAAAACGCAATGTTGGTCAGAAAAACAGCATTGTAAATATACTTTAATATCAATTCTGAAACATTCCTGCACACAAAACTCTTAAATATTCTTCCGAGGTTTTTCTTCCAAGAAAAAATTATTAGTAAACATGGGCCCAGGTGCATACACATTACGCATAATATCAGTGTGTAGTATTATGCCATTTGTAGATGTAAGTCTAATGAAATCACCCAAACCAATGTACATTTTGTCATTATACTCAATCCTCCAGTTCTATATACATGTCATATTTTAAGAGCTGTCTTATTTATAACATGGGGAGACTGCTGAAAATAGTCCTGTTTATTTATTTATTTGGGGTTTTACGTCGCTTTCAACACTGTATAGGTCATATCATGACGGGTAGTTGGAAGGGCAGAGGAAACCAGTACATATAGTTCGTTAGGGTTCTGTACTGTAAACTGCCGACCAACGGCAAGCAACTACCAGCTTTCCCACTTGAGGCCATGACGGGGATCGAACCCCGGCCTCAGAGGTGGGAGGCGAGAGTGTTACCGAAAATAGTCCTGTTGAAAAAGGAAAGGAAATTGGTGAAACACATTACTTACCCTGCATGAAGCAATAAGTCATGTGACCAAAAAGATTGCCCTTGTGACTTGCTCCCGACTGTCAGGGTTCATACAGATTAGTCACACCACCAAATCCCCAGTAACTCTTGTATGTTAGCTGGTGGAATCGGTGGACTAAAATTTTCAAGTGACAAGATCACTCATGGATCCATTTATACAAGAGTGTACAAGATGTGTCACGATACCATAAGATTAAGTCATAGTATAATAAAGATTAGTTGGAGTGCCACAAAGATAACTGACTTATGACCAAAAAAACTGATTGTGTCTATTTGGCACAGAAATGGTCACTTGCAATGGTTTTTAGAAAATAGTACAAGCATCTATGATCAGTGCAATTGAACTCCCAACAAAAGTAAGTTGTCCAACTAATAAGATTATATTTGGGACTATATATTATCTGGGGGGAGAGACAAATTAAGTGGACAGTGGAATTGGATTCTGGTAAAAAACCTAGGAGTAGGAATACCTAGTTAAATTGCAAACAATAATGTCTGATTATGTCTTATGGAAAAATCATTACTGACTTGACTTCTGGTGTGGCGTCTTAGAATCTGCCTTACAATTTGGCAAAGATTAAATGCTATAAAAGTGTAGAATAGAATAGAATGACATAACCCTTACCTGTGTTGGACACTTAAAGGCCATCTCATCCTCAGTGGGATATACAAATGGTTTGTCTTGAACTGGAGTCAGCTGCAGATACAAGGAAAGCAATACACCTAATGTCATGTGTGGTACTCTCGCAGATGTGGTGTAAACTGTGAAAGAACTCCACAAGAGTACAATAAAATCATCGGCAAACCAGTAATAAAACAAATGAAAATACCAGCTTAACTTTTTGTAGATTACTATGATCCCTTTAGTTGGCATAAAACATCTCTGTAACTGCTACAAACATTTTATGTTTACATAATATGAAAGGTAAATTCAGGTATATTTTACTGTCATATACAGTTTGAATTTTGAAGAAGTAAACCTGAGTAGCTATGAGCCTTTTTAATACAAATAATAGCAGATGTTAAAACACTAGATAATGGTTAAAATACATGCAATACAGTGATTGAGACTAAAAAATATTACAATTTTAGAGAATTTTTCTTCACTTGTTGGCCAATAACTACTTAACATTATGAACACACAAAAAAAAATCCTTTTACTGATAAAATCATTCCTTTTGCAATAAGCTGCTACAGAAATATTACACAATGGCAGGATACAGTATAAAGCCAGGAACAGAAAGCGATTCTGCATTACCATTATATTCCACAGCTGGTAAGCTAGAAGTTGGTGACCTTTTCTGTTTGGATGGAAGCAATCTGGACCCAAGTAACTCTTGTCCCATTCACCATCCTGGGTGATGAAATATACAAGAGAAACAGGGAGTAAGTCACACTTAACATACTTTTATTGTTTACAGCTTTTATACAACAATAAAACAGTATTTATCTGAATAAATCACCCTTCATGTTTATTTCAGATATTGGAGAGAACCATGTACAAACCAAACCTGCTACTTTATGCATCAAACTTCATTTAGCAAGAGTGCGAACAGATTACATATTAAACATTAATAACAATGTATGAGACAGAACAGTGGTGTATTAAATATACCCACATTTTTAAATATATCCATTTTTTTATTAATCAACAGAAGGATACATGCATAAAATGAACCAAATTCTAATTTAAGTTTATACCTGAAAATCTACTTAACAAGAGTGATAATATGAGTCACTCAAAAATTTATAACACAAGACGCAATAACACAATATTTATTGCATGTATGCAGTTCACTCAAAAATTACATCTTTCCTACAATGCTAAAAATTTGTTACATGGTCTTTAATTGAATATTTTAAAATTTTTTTTACATCCATTATTTTGATTTACTGTTCACTTATTTCATTGAGCTATGCCTGATTTATTTTGCCGTGATACTTTTTTCTTTGAATAGCTCACCACAAGGCCAGCCATAAATTTCAAATGTTGTCATCAAGTTAAACTACAAGTGTAGCGCAAAATTTGGATTAAAAAAAATCTTCAGAACTGCAGTTCATCTGAGCCAGTCTTATTTTCTCAGCTGTGTGGTGGTATTTCAGATATTCCTTTCACCAAAATAGAAATGAGAAAATAAAGAAGACTCAAAATAGATACAAAAAAAGCAAAATCTAACTTAGTCTAGTGAAATTCAAGCATTTTTTGTTAATACTCATATAAATAATAACACAATTGCATTCATCAATCAGGTTATTATATAAACAAGAAATAAATCTACAAAACAAATTTTTTATTACAAACCTTTGATGCAGAGACTACTTTTTGTACTGTCAAAAGTTTTTTTTCTGTTGAGAAAATGTTTTAAGTACATGAAAATTAGAAAACAAGCAATTGGTTCCTTTGAACAGGTTCTGTGTCAGCTGACTTAGTGTAACAAAAAAAGTTTTGAACTTCAGAATACAAGTTAAAGTAGAAAGGGAAGTATCTGAAAATAGCTATTGCTAAGCTATGCAAAGAGCTACAGGTCTGCAATTTTGCCATGTTATACCTGACCCGAAAGTAGATAAAAGCATATTGTCAACAAAATATTGTAAATGCAACAGTTTCTAAGCTATAAGTGATTTACTTAACAGTCAGAACCTGAAAGTGGCTTTTGCTCAGCTATGCAATGAACTACAGGTCTACAATTTTACTATGTTACAGCTGACCCAAAAGTAGGTGAATAACATATTTCAACAAAATACTGTATATGCAATAGTTTTCCAGTTACAACTGATTTACTCAACAGTGAGAACCTGAAGGTAGCTATTGCTCAGCTATGTAATGAGCTACAGGTCTGCAATTTTACTATGTTATAGTTGATCCAGAAGTAGGTGAATAACATATTTATACAAAATTATCTCAATGAAATAGTCTAAATGTAATAGCTGTCAAGTTACAAGTAATTTTACTCATTATGGAAGGTACTAAAAAGTCAGGAAGTACCTATTACTTGCTTAGCTATTGGATACAGTCCCAAGTTACTCACCATTGTGTAGCTATGGAAAAGGCAGCTGAACAACTTATTTTAACAAAATGCACTAAATGAAATACTTTTAAGTTATAAGAGATTTACTGCATGAATTCCTGAATTTTTATTGCGTTAAAAAATGTTTGAAAAATTCATAAAATTAATTAAGAAAGATCCAAGCCTGCTACTTAACACAAGGGAATCTACTTGTGGCCTGCTAGATATATGCAAGATAAGAGAGAAATCCCTTCAATAGTCAATGAGAAAACTGTTAAAGTGTTGAAATTTTCACACTTTGGGTGAGGGTACCTCGCTTCTAACGACTCTGGGGAACAGACAAACGGACAGATCTGCATACCTTGAACAATTTATCATTCTCAATATAGATAAGGTATCTTTTAAAAGTAATAGCATGTCTCTGGACCTTGTACTTTTGGGGGAGAAGTTGTTCACACGAATGTGGATGGTACGTGGATGCTGCAGAGTGATGCCATGTCAGCTGACCAGCAATAGAATGAAACTGATTAGCCAAAAAAAACATTCACATTGAGCTAACATTAATTTCATCTTACGTGACATTGTTTTACTTATCTATCAAGAAATATATCATGATCCCATCATGATACCTGACCCGAAAGTAGACAAAAACATATTTTCAACAAAATTTTGTAAATGCAACAGTTTCAACCTTATTCATCAAGAACTATATCATGATCCCATCACACAATTTCTTGCATTCACTGTTTGTGCAACCTAACCCAAAGTGTGTCAATGCCCTGGCTTGATGTACATTAATATTTTGTTCAACATGTGTTCTAAAAATGTTTAAACACCTGTGATGCAAACCGCAAAGTAAGCACTTTTAGGCAAACAAGGTTCATCATTTGTCACCTTTTAGTTTTCTGTCATGTGTGAAGCTGAATATTTGTATCAATTATTCTAAATAGAGAGTCGTGTATATTATAAGGTATAAAATGTTACATCTGTAAGAGACACTCGCGGTAAAAATCTAATGAATATCACAATCACAGAAATTGATAGAGAATTGTACGGTGTTTCATTAAAATTTATGAAAAAAAATTATACAGTAAACTTCACTTTGTGTTACTCAAATTTCGCCATAATTCGTACCAAGAATGAAGATCTTATAGTTTATTTATCACATTTAAGGTATAGCTCAAACTTCAAATTTATATTTTAGACATTATTCAAATCTATTTTGTGGACCGAAAAGGTGATTTATACCGTAAATGACCTATTTAGCGCACAATGCGCTAAGCAAAGTCTATTTTTATTCAATATTTGGTGCAAAAAAATTCCCCTTTTAGCGCACCCATCATGAAACACTTTCCGGGATGAAGTCTAGGTCAATCCGGTAGAAAAACGGTATTTCGACATTTAGAAATACCCACTTCCTGTAAATATGGCAGTAGATGAAAACAAACTCGAAAGTCGTGACAAAAATGTCAATTTATTCAGTAAAAATATGTGCAATATATAAAAAATATGTGGATATCGAGAAAAATTAAGAAAGGTAAGATTTAAGCTGAATAATTGATCATTAGAAAACACTTGTAACCGACTGCCATTGTTCACCGTTACTGTATAATATCGTCCACCCACTAGAGCTTCTAGTAAAAGTTCTCAGGGACCATCCATTTGTAGAGATAGGGTGCGGTTACAAGGGCGGGTGCGCTAAACAGGTCATTTACGGTATGTTAATTTTTTCAAGGGACAATTCAAACCATACCAAAAAGATCAGAGATGGCTGATTGCCATTCATTCATTAGTGCAGTGGCTTATTGGCTGTTAATTTAATGTTAGAAATGTCAAACAAAATTCCTCATTCCCCTACTAATAATTACTTAAATGTAGCTTACCATGTGGAACTGAATGCTTTCTCGGGAGGCCAGAGGCATCTGGCCAACGTCCAAGAAAAATAGACATCTAGTATTGACCGAATCCCCGTCCTGAGTGTACCATAGCAGTGTAATCTTGCGTCTCATCCTTCTTCTCTCGTTTGACCATTGTTGACCACAGACCCTTTGTATAGAGGCTTGCTCTAAGTGAGCGCCCCAGCCTTTGTTTGAGGTGTCTGTAAAGAGTTGGATACTGTGGTCATTGAGATGAAGGTCTGCACCTTTCATCACATTTATGGGGTTCTTCCACCACTCTAGGTGTGCTGAAATGGTTTCTGTCCAAGGAAGGAGGCTGTCCAACGACTGAGGATATCTCCAGTGCACCTTGAGGTGAAACTGAAAGGGCCTCACATGTGAAGGCGTCCCTCTGGGGCCATTTCTCTTTTGAGGCAAGCAACCCAATTAGCGACATCAAACATCTTGCAGTCAAAACATGTTTTGACTTGAGTTGTAGGATCAAATCCTGAAGTTTGAGCCATCTCTCTTGAGTGGGTTTTACAAGGACTGAATCTAGATGGTATTCGTAGCCCATGAATGAAAGCACTTGAGTAGGTTTTAGTTTGGATTACTCCTGATTTATTATCCACCCTAAGGACTACCACTGTCTGAGTGTTCACTTATGCTTCTTCCAGAGACTGGGCCCTGATAAGCCAGTTGGTACTGAAGCCTGACCCCTTGTCAGGGACATCAGCTTCACTTCTTTTGCAATCATTGTAAAGACCTGTGGGGCCATGGCTAGTCCAAAGGGAAGGGAGGTGAACTGGAACACCTGTGACTTGTGGCAAAACCTTAGGTACTTTGGTTGAGTTTGGTTGGATGGGGATGTGAAGGTAAGCGTCTAATAAGTCTATCGACGACACCCATTCCCCTGGAATCAAAGAGGTCCTGATGGACTCTGGTGTTTCCATTTTGAACCTTTCTACAAGTAGGAAGGTGTTGAGCCTGCTTACTGACCTCCACCTTTGGTGAGGATTGGGTACTAGAAACAGGCAACTGTAAAACCCGAGAGATTTCACATTTTCCACCCTTTCTTTTGCGTTCTTTGACAGTATGGAAGGAGGTGAATGGAAGAAAGTAACCATTGGTGATAATGTTTAACATGTTGTCTGAACATTTGCTAGCAAGTCTCTTCTGAAAGACGGAATCGACCTCCCACTGGTGGACTGAGGGAGGCTTTTAAAGAGTCATTGGGCGGAGGGGTTTCCATGCCCTCATCCCCTTGAATGGGGTCGAAAACGACCTCTGAAGCCTCTGTTGTTTGATTTCCCCCTACCTGAGGAAAACGATTGGTTACTGCTTTGTGAGGAGTTGCCAGCATAGGGGCATTTCCCATAGGAGCCTCTTTTCTTATTGTGGTAGGGCCACGAAAGGGCTTATTTTGGTAGGGTGCAAAACCCTGTGAATCTTTAGGGGTGCCTTTTTTAAGGAGGAAATCTTCTCCATCCTTGACTAATTGTGACTTGAACAGAGGAGTAGGCCAGAAAGGCAAATTCCTGAGTTCTTGATGTTTAGAATCCCCTAGATGTGGTTGAAGGATGGTCATCTCAGCATCGCGTCTCAGGCCAGTGTTGCCCATGGTATAAAGCTCCCTCTGGAGAATATGGGCCACAGATTTGCTTAGGCAGGCTAAAGCTCTCTGTTGAATAACGATTCTCTAATTCAATATCTCAAAATATTCACAGGCGTGTTCATAGCCACGCCTGGCAGCTTTTTCAGGATTGGCACCCTTCTGAATCTGGCTTTTAACCCTTTTGAAGGTAGCCTGAAGACTGTGTTGACACTTCTCCATAGTAGTGTTGCAAGCAGAAGCAGTCTTTGCAAAAGTAGCTGTAAAATTGACGGTAGAAAGATTCTGCCTAGCTTGGTGCCCAAGTTCCTTTAGAACTTGTAGGGGAACCTTGCCCATAGGAGCCCCAGAGGGTTTAGGAGAAATACAGATCTTGGCAAAGTCTGAATTAAGCTCCTGAAGTTTGTCAAAATAAGGTTGTCCCACCTTGTAATATTTTGCTGTTGAAGCAGGGGGTTTTATTTATTTACCCTCAGGTAAATTAGAGGCCAGGAAGTCCTGCTCAAATTTCTCAAAGGCATGTTTGAGATATGGACTTAGAGGGAGTATAGCTGAAAGGCCTCTTGGCCTGAGCTCCTGTTGGCCTTTTTCATCGTCCAGGCCCAGCACAGTGGTAGAAGTCCTAGGCATAGTTTCCCTGTGGTCAGGGAGATCAAATAAGTGCCTAAAAGTCTCAACTTCCTCTGTGTACTGTGAAGTCAGGTCAGACATATCTACCTACCTGTAAAAGACTGGGTCTGGGTTATCCTGTTGTTGGTGTTGCTCAGAAGGAGCCTGTTGAGGCTTAGCAGACTTTTTAACAGGGACAGATGACTGATCCTCCTCTGCAGATTAAGACTGTGAATTTATAGTATTTTGCCCAAACCTTGTGTTTCTTTTTGTCAGAGTGTTTCTTGGCTTTCGAAGAACACTCTTTGAGATTGTTCCGAGTGTTCAGATTGAAGATCTGAGTGCTTGGAGTCATTATCGGACTGTACACTTTGGGTGAACCGTGGTGGAAGTGAAGGACCACAGCAGTCTGTTTCTATAGGTTGAGCATCCGAGTGATCAGATGTTCGAGGGTTTGGCTTTATGATCGGGTCAGATTGTTTACTAGGTCCAGCTTTTGAAGTTGAAGCAGAGGTAGATAAGACTTCTGCTTCGGAGACTTTTTTCATAGATTGCATTTCCTCTCTAAGAGATTTCATAGCCTCCAGCATGGACGCTTGAAAGAGCTCCACTTGCTGTTGGAGTTGGATGTTGAATTGGTTACCCAGGGATTTGTCTAGTTTACTTTCTATCTTATTTTGTAAAGCTGTACCTGGGGTGGGTGGAACAGTTTGAGGTGTCCTTAAAGACAAAGACTCAAAATGTAAGGGTTGGGGGCATGGAGTAGATGAAAATAAGTTTTCAGCAGCACCCTCAAGGTCTGCTTGAGATCCAGAAAATGCCTCCACGTCATTCCCCAACAAGTCCAGATCATCATCTTTAGATGTATTACAGGTATCGGACACTGATTTGGATGATTTGGGCTTGTTAGAACCCGTTTGGTGGGAGGACATTTTACAGCAATAAATCCGAGTAGTACACACCAGAACTCTCACAACAATGAAATATTTAAATGAACACTTATCCTGTACAATAATAATTATTAAAAGTTTATCAGAATAAGCTATGACATAAAATAAAACAAATGGCTGAATGGTAACATCCAACAATAAGTATATCCTGAGAAAACAGTGAAATAAAGTAAGCTTATTTTAAACGCTTGCTAGTCACATGGCCAACAAGAGAAGAAGGATGAGACATGAGATTACACTGCTATGGTACACTCTCAGGACGGGGATTCGGTCAATACTAGACATCTATTTTTCTTGAACATTGGCTGGATGCCTGCAGCCTCCTGAGAAAGCATTCAGTTCCACATGGTAAGCTATTGTAGCATAATAAGAACCTACTGTTATAGGCTGTGTGTTGAATTACCTGAATGTCTTTAGTTATCAAAGAACACACCAAGTTGTCTTGAAATCAATATTGTAATTGACATGCTTTTACATAGCATATACACAACAAACTCTCATACATTTTCCACAATTGACTTATTAAACAGACTGTCAAACATTCATACAAATAACATACAAATAATACATGTATATTAAAGTGATTATGAGCTGCTTACTTTAATTGGAGGAATGAGGTCCCTCATGTGTGGCTGCAGGACCACAGTGAAGGAGTCATCTCCATCGTAAGTACCATTCACATTGATGAGTTCGTCCAGCAGTCTCCAGTACTCCAGCTGTGTAGGCCTCAGGATGGAGCGGACTGTGTCATTGTGAATAGCACAGTCACAGAATTGTCTGAAAGATGTTAAACAGGTGATGGTACAGTATAACCTCTATTATCTGAATTTGCAATTATTCAACCTCATACCCTCTCTACCAACTCCTTTTGAACCTGTTTTTTTAGCCCTTCTATTATCCGATTATCCGACCTAATTGTTACTCCCCAAAGAGAGTTGTTTAATACACTCAGGCTGTGCAGGGGCCAGTTTCACAAAGAACCTAAGCACTGTGTCGCAAACAATTGTGCATGATGGTTTTAATACATGCTCAAAATGTAACACTTGACTATAAATGTTATACATGTACACGTACTTGCGTGGAACATCTGGTACTTCTGTATGATGATAAGATATCACACTTACCTATGTATGATGTTACGCTTACTGATACATGTCAACATACATGTAAATGGTATCTCACTCACCTGTGCAAGACATCACACCATAGTTACCTGTGTATGACTTCATACTCCGACCTATGCATATTATCAAACTCGCCTGTATATAACACCACAGTTACCAGTTTACGTCTATGTACTTACCTGTGCATTCACCTGTGCAGGACATCACAGTTGCCAGCGCATGTTACCACATTCACCTCTGCAAGACATCACAGTAAACTGTCCACGGTATCACATTCACCACTGCATGATATCACAGTTGCCAGTGTATCAAGTTACTTCATTCACCCATTCATGACATCACAGTTACCTGTCTATGGTATCACATGCACCAGTGCATATCACACCACAGTTACCAGCGTATATTATGTTATTCGCCTGTACATGACATCTGAGTTACTAGTGCACATTACCATACTTTCCTGTGCATGACATCAGTTACCTGTCCAAGGTATCACATTCACCTGTGCATGACATCATAGTTACATGTGCATGTTATCACAAGTACCTGTGCATGCCAGACTTAAGTTTACATGTTATCACACTTATATGTGCATGGTATCACAGTCACCTGTACATGTCATCACACTTATGCATGCATGTTATCACACTTACCTGTGCATGGTGTCACACACCAGCCCTGTACTCATGTTCTGCAGTGGAGACACATCAAACATGGTCACGACCTGAACCAGAGTTCTGGGCAGACTAGCTTTCAGGGAGTCTAGAGCTGTTTTGATGTTGTTTGTGTAAGCCACTGGATTGTAATCATCCTTCAAGAAATAGGTTAAATTTTGTTGCAAAACTATTAAAATCAAAGCATAGAAATCAGAGTTCCAGTTTCTAACACAGGTGAACACAAATAATTCAAGGTAATGCCCCATTCACACTACATGGAGGATGCCTCATATCTTCCAAGATTTGGTGTAGCATTCACACTACAGGTAGTAGCCCCTGCAGTAGTATGCTTTTGGTAAATGTCCCTGTCCTTCAGTTACCACCTGAGGTTTGTATGCGACCTTGTGACACAGTGGTGAAACTTCCATTTACTGCCACTCGTCTTGTGTCACCGTATTACACTGAAAGACGACTGAGTCACAACCTTATATACACCTTGAACTGCATCTTCAGTTACTGTAGCAAGGAATTCATCTGTACATGCTCGCATTCCTTTGGACACGCCCACAGTATGAAATTCATAAGCAGAAATTTTAAACGTTTTAAAACTTCCATAGGATGAGGAAGGTAATGGACGTTGTGCCACTGTGTCACAAGGTGGCATATGAACCTTGGACTGTAGTTGAAGGACAGGGATGTTTTACCAAACACGGACTACCCCAGGGGGATACCATCTGCAGTCTGAATGGGGTATAACAGAGTATATTTCACACAAAAGGGTAATCTGATGATGTGATACTTAATCCTGCAGAGGAACCTCTAGTGTATCACCATATTTTAGAAAGATTTTCGTTTGTTAAATTGTTCATAAATTTAAGATGCGGCTTGGTAGAAATCATTGGAGCAAATTTAATATTTGGAGAGTGAATATAAATTTGTAAACTGGAGATGAAAACACGCACACAAGTAAACAAATATTGGAGTAAACTTATTGTTTAAAGTGATTTGATACTGCGACCTAGTAAATGTAACTGCAGCAAAAACATGTTGTAATGGGATGTTACCACAGTTTCTTCTAATTGAATGGACAGTATAAATACAAGTTGAATGCTTTTGCCATTTGAGCTAAAGGAAAATTTCCATGGTTCAAAGTACCAACAGCACTTTTATATGCAAGCATATCACATACTTCAACCCTAAAGTAGACCTCTCCTGTAGTCATATATAACCACATTATTTTATGTTTTATTGTACATCATTGCAGACACTGATACAAAAAAAATATGTCAGATGTAACTTGAGTTCATTTATAATGAACATCACAGCCAGAATTACTCAAATGTTAAATTACCATATTGGTACACCTTAAAGCTCAGTCAGTGTTTGGAAGAAAGATCCAGAGACTTCTTAATTTGCAGAATACCCCGTTTATTGATCACAAAACTTAGCCAACATTAACTGGAGGTTCCTATGACTGGCCCTATTGAAAAGGCAAGAAAATTTCAACACCCCAAAAATACGATTTTTTCTCAGTCAAAAGTTCAGTTGTATCACCTGCCCTGAGTAAAACAAATGGTACAAATGATAACTTAAATGTTGCCATATAACTCTCCAGTCGACCTCTACAATTTTGCTCTGGACTACTTAACTTGGGCAGTAAAGAGGCTTGCGACAGTAGAACAGACTGATGTAATATAACAAATAAAAGTTTAATAATGTTTTAACGTATTATATGGAAAACCCTCTAGATGCTCAACTAATAATACCAAGGACAGACAGAAGTATACCACACACTACAGCAGGTTCATCTTACCCATCTCCTGCATACTGCACACAGGTCATTTCCTCCAATGAACAGGGTAATGAGCTTCCAATCATTCTCAATGTCCACATCAATGTGGTCCTCCTGCATCCTGGCAATGATCTCCAAAGCCTGCTCAGGCATGTCTCTGCAGTGCAATGACATAAAGGACCAGTTATTTAATTCAAGGATAGCTAGTAAGGCTTCCAAGTATATGAAAAACCCCAAGTTTTGTAACTTGGAAGTAAAGATAATGTATCCATTGCTTACACTAGAAGCAAGTTTATTTAAAATAAATGAGACAATTCTATCACATCTTATGAGACATCATATCACAAGCTTAGAAGTCTGTTGTACTCAACTTTTTGACATCCACTATGATGAAGATTTGTGACCACCACACACATGTGAAGTTTTTTAAAATTAGGCCATACATAAGGAACTTATGGCCACTTTAGATGAAGAATTCTGTGGGGCTTAGTGGTGCAGTGGGTAACACCTCCCACCTCTGATGTTGACTGAACCCCAGGCCCAACCTTATATGGCAAAGTTGGCAGTTGCTTACCCATGCCTACCGCAGTGGTTATCTCCGGCCTTAGGATCCGTAATAATAGAGAACTAAGGGAGATATGTGGCCTTTGTAGTAAGATGACCCGACTTGACAGTGAAAAAGGGGGTCAAAGGTCAAAGTCACAAGTTGGAAAACATTCCCAGGCCATGACTTCCTATAAGTTGTTTTCACATTCTGAACCCCTAGTAGCAAGGGAGACATAAGGCCTTTTTAATAGGATAATCCCATTTGACATTAAACATGTGATATGGCGGCCATTTTGTTTTCGAAACTAGATCAAATTACTATCAGGTTAACTTTCTTAGCCATATATCTTTTATGCAAATTTGATGAACCTAGCTGCAATATTTCAAATTTCAGAGCATCTTAATGATTTTGAACTAATTGGCTATGGCGGCTATTTTGTTTTTCAAAAAAAAAAGGCCAAAATTGTTCAAAGGTAAAACATTTGCAGGCCAGGACTTCCCATGGTCTGTTTTTACATTCTAAAGCCCCAGCACCAATAATAAGGGAGATGTAAGATTTTTTAGTATGATGACCCCCATTTAACCCTTTAAGCAGGGGTCAAAAGTCAAATTCAACACCTTTAAAAGATTCCCAGGCCATGAGTTCTTACAAGTTGTTTTCACATTCCGAAACCCTAGGACCAAATTGTGAGGGAGATATACATGTAAGGCCTTTTTAATAGGATAACCCCATTTGAAATTGAACATGTGATTTGGCGGCCATTTTGTTTTGAAACTAGGCCAAAACTACTATCAGGCTTAGTTTGCCTAGCCATATATCTTTTGTGCATATTTGATGAAGCTAACTGCATTATTTCAAGAGTTAGAGCATCTTTATGATTTTCAAACAAACGGCTATTGCGGCCATTTTGTTTTTTAGCATGAGGCCAAAATTTTGCACAGACATGTTAGCATAACCATAAACATTCTCGGCAAATTTAGTGAAGATATCTTTACAAATGAATGAGACATTAAGGTTCATATAAATACGTGACGAACAGATGTACGCACAGACGCACATACAGAAGGTATTTTATAATCTCCAAACCATGACCTTCAGGTGATGGAGGGAGATAATAAAAGCGGTATTTGGGTGAATTTACAATACGGAGATACTCAGCAACGCTTAGATGTATGTTGACAAAGAAATAACCGATTAAAATCATGAATCAGACATCAGATGTCATAAGACAAATAGATGTGTACATGTACTTAAACCACATAAAAGATTATGGTGCATGGGCACATTTTCATTTTAATCCCTCCTAATTGTAATGACTTATTTGTTTCACAACAAAAAATAAACAAAAAATTGTTATTTATCTAGCTCTATTTTTACATTTTTAAATAAGACAATATTATGAGTAGTATACTTTGGGGAACATAAAAGATAATGGTGGGCATATTTTCATATGACCCTTACTCATTTTAATGATTTGGGGGGAATTTGCAACAAAAAAATAAATAAAAAACAATCTTGCCTATTTATGAAAACATATAATATCTTGGTAAGAGTACCACTACACTAGACAAAAAGGATACGATTTAATTTTATCTCCTTGCAATGATTATATAGAATGATCATAAGAGTTATTTATGTGTGGTTTTATCGTGGGATAATATATTTTCCTGTGGGTGCAATCTATTTCATATCTCCACTGAAAGGAATAAAAGAGTGAGTCTTTTCTGAAAAGAGGCATTATACATTATGGCAGCTTCCATATCCCAAGTACAATTGAGTGAGATGTACTTGAAACTGTTGAGCAGTTATAAACTCAGTCTGGCACGGGTTTATGAGGTCAAAGAACCATTTGATCCAGTTTATAAGTTGGAAGACCTAACTGTACCGATGCTGTGCTGATCCATATGCTAAGTTTAAGGTATCTTTTTTTCTGTATTTTATCATTTATGATGTCTTGTCAGCATACAACTCAACCTTTAATAGAACTCTGAAGTAGTTTTACCCTTTCAAGTAGACTTTGATTATTTTTCCCCCAAAGTATACTTTTCATAATATTGCAATCTTGAATTTCTCGTTATCTAAACATATTTTTTTGTATTTTTGAGATTTGACTTAACTGGGATCTTAAGTACTCCAAACAAAACAAAGAATCAACAATCTTGTGTTGCATGCTGATATTAAAACTGTGTGCTGACTTACTCATTAAATAATAGAATAAAAGATTCTTTGGAGTAAAGAATTATGAAGAGTATACTCCTTTTTCCAACCTAAAATGAGAATTTGTGAAAAAGATTTTGTATATATTTGTCTTTCTTTCATTTCTGACAAGTTAAAGGACTGTATAAGTTGAAATTTTCACTAAGTATTAACTTTACTTATTTTAGCTAATGAGCCTGGATTGTGAAAATTAATTCTCAGTGAAATTTTAAATCTTTGTTAATGCCTTAAGTAGAAACTAGCCATTATAGTGAAAATCAATTCTTTTGAATTTCTTAAAAATTTTGAAATTTTCTTCCAGCTAAAATTTCTATTATACAGTATTTCCTGTGGAGTTAATTGAGAAAAGGCACTCATGTACAATTACTGCAGCGCTAAAGTTTAATACTCACGTATCAGTTGGGTATTACACAAAAGGATGTCTTAGGTAAAGAAATATGTACATAAAAATAGGGCCTTATTACAAAATATAGTTTTAATGCCTACAATAAGTTCACACAAGGTTATATCAGGAAGATGCAACAGAACGGCTTTGTGCAAAAATTAGTTATGTACCACAGGATTAAGATGGGAAATGTCAATAACAGCTCTGCATATATATGATGTTCCCACATGATGCAACAATATGATTTTTTGACATTTCATAAACATAGTTCAACTTTCTTTAGTCCAGAGTAAGAAGTGTGTAATTTGCCGCAGTGTGCAAAATGTGCCAATGAGGAAAAAAACCCTTTCTATATTTTCTTGGACTTGAAATTCTTTTGATTTCTATGATCACTTTATTTAACAAGAGCACTCAGAGAGTGCAGACCTCCGCCAAGGCAGAGTACCTTCATCAAGGCAGCTCAGTTCTCCCATGCACAGTATGGGGAAAATAGCCCCATCTCCCAATGATAAAGAATCCCTTCCTTGTCCCATTTTGGACATGTCCTGAAAATTTTATCGGAATCCGCCCATAACTTTTTGAATTATCTTCCTTTAAAGAATTCAGGGATCCAGAAGATCCAGACGGTGATCTGGATCACTCTCAAAATCTAACCACTTCTTCCTTTTACCATTTCTGACATATCCTGAAAATTTTATCAAAATCCGTTGATAGGTTTTTGAGTTATCTTGTTCACAAACAAAAAAACATATGGACAGACAAACCCAGGTGAAAACATAACCTCCTTGGCAGAGGTAATAAGACTAAAATCTCCTCTGATGCACTATGGGCACAAATTATGACGATTTTGTCATACGTTTAAAGTCAAAGTTGGGGTTTTGCATCCCATTCAACAGCCAGGGTTCATATTAGGACAGGTCCTCAGCAATGGCACTTTTGGGACTCGAACCCACAGAGGTGACAGCCATACTTGCTAACCACCTAAGGCCACCGAGGACCTGTCATACTTTTAAAGATTGCCCTCCGTGTAGTGGCGAATTTCACATACTGTGGAAGATTTTAAATTTTTACATTTTAATTGTCAACTTGACTTCACTTTTTCTAAAATTATACCAATTTTGAGACAAAAGCATCATTTTCTTCATAAAATTAACTAAGGTTTTAGAGGTGACAAATTTTGGATTCCTGGTGAATTTTAGATTTCTTACTCTATACAGAAAAAATATATCATGAATGAAGATAACAATATTATTCGAGGGCGAAGCAGGCAATCTTTTGAATATAAAAACTTCAATCTTTAGCTTGCAATAGTTCCTTTATTTCTCCATGGATTTTTATGCAACACACATGAGCAGAAGCGCTGTAAAAAAACAACCTTTCTAATGATATATGATACATATATGTAGGACAGATAGTTTCCAAGATATTGGTGAAAAACTGGAAGCTATTCACACTAATTATCCATAGTATGCTGGTGTATACAAAAAAAATACATACCCATCTGTATTTCCCCATATTTAGGGCAAATACATCTTGTGATGGATAATAAAAATAAATACTGCATGTTTGATTGATTGGTTGGTTTGAACATGTTCCATTGATTACATCACAATGGGTAGTGGGTATGCAAAATAGCGCTGTATACCACATAGTTAGAGTTTGATTCAAATGGCTGTGATTTGGAAAACTGGATATATCATTCCAACATGGTGTGCACCTTTTTTTTTTTTTGCACAAAGGAAATTGCTTGTTTCCACAAAGGAAGTTTTGAAATACATATTTCATCAATTTTACATTTTATGTTACCTTTAAAATACAAATTTAAGGCAAGTACCCAAATCTATTTCCATCTGAATCCAACACAAGCCAGGTTGTTGGTCAAGAAACTGCATTGAAACCCACCAGGCACCAGCATAAATATTGTTGAATACGTTATTTTATAATTAGCTTGATTTTAGTTACAGTCAGAATAAAAATATCGAAATGTGATGTATTGAGGCTATGCATTGTAAACATAAAACAAATCAATAATTTAAAAGTAACTTCAGTTTTATATTATATATGGATGTATTGATATATTGATGTAAAAATATGTATATTTATATTAATTCCACCATATTGTTCTTAAATAAGTGTACTTTGATGAATTCAAGTATTATGATGCAAGTGAAATAAGGTTAGTTATGTAGTTAATATGTACAAAATTAATGAGAATTCCATCTACTTGTTAAGTGCACCTCACTTTAATTAGCATCTAAGGGCAGTATTTCAGTTACACACTAATATACTCAACTCTCCCGTGTCCAAATTACACCATAAACATTTATTAGCTTTAAGTCAGTTGGCTTAAATGTTCACTGTGAACCTGAACTATCTGCTAGCTTCATTTATGGTTGTTTTTTTCATGCGTTAGTAAATGCAACATGTCTTTGAGTAAACTGAATGACATTACAACATTAACTGATAACAATAACTCCTAATCATGTTATATTTATTAAAATTCAATCTTTGTGTCATTTAGATTTCCTTTGATGCCATATAATAATACCCTCATGGATAGTCTATGACCTATGAGAGTGCTACTGGCTCTACGGAGTGACAATTATAAAAGCCAGACAAGTTTTCAGCACTAACTGCACCTCATTTACACATGGTGAAAATACCCAATTTGCAATATGATGGCAATGCCGAATACTAATTACTGCTTCTATTTCCTTGATGAACATCTATTCATGAGGCAGTTTCAGAAACGAATCTAAGTCCAAGACCATTGTTTCTCACATTTCGATAAAAGTTTATTTGTTGGGTATTTTTCTGGCTTTTTAGCTAATCACAGTCAGTGTATCTGGTCAATGGCAGACTGTGGACACAAGAAACTGGCAAGAATTAATGGCTTCATCAATGACGTCCTGGAATTCAATTATGTTCTTAGAATACTGTTAACATAAAAATAATTGCTACAACTAGTGTCTTTTGATATCTTTACAAATACAGCAGAACCTCGGTTCTCTGACCATGTTGGGGGTGCAAGATATTGGTTGGATAATAGAACAGTTGTGTACAACAACAGAGACAGATTAGTATAAACTTTCAGGGGGTGCAAATGATGGCATAAAACTGAATATTGTGACAACAGAATGTCAAATAACAAAGGTTACACTGTATATATTGAGTCTGAACATTAGTTATTTCCTGTTTTGGTGATCACCTTATCTAAGACTAATCATAAAACCTCCCCATTTTTTTTACGCTACAATAGCTTACCATGTGGGACTTAATGCTGTTCTCGGGTTGCCACACCCGGGGCCAACGTCTTAGAAAAAAAGATCGTTCTTGTTAGCCACCGGATATGCTGGTAGTTGTCGTCACGTGATAACTTCTGACCAATCGCCTTACTTTCTCGTTGGCCACGATCACTGGTAGCAGTTTGTAAATATACAGACATTTTCATTTATTTCTCAGTCTTTACTTATTGTTGGAGGCTCATATTTGGATATTTCTTTGAATATATATCATAGATCATTCTGTAAAATTTTAATTTTCACAGGATAAGTATTTCTTTTGCTTTCGCGTGTTTTGAGTTTTCCTCGGTTCAGGCTATTTAATCTATGTCTTTTTTATTGCGTGTAAAATGTCTCTCCACCAAGCTAATGAAGACAAACCAAGAGCTCTCAAATGCCGCCACTTTTGCTTCAGTTTCGACCATCATAACTATTGCCCTACCTGTAGGGAGGCTGGTAAGGGAGATGACCCCTGTGTCACCTTCGAAGCCCCCTGTCAGCTCTGTACATCATTTACTGATGAACAGCTGAATAAAATTCAAAACAGGTACCTTAAAAAAGCAAAAAGCGGCAAGTAGTTCTAAAGATGATGAACTAGACCTTTTGGGTGAAGGCGACAGGGACTCTTTTACTGGTTCCAATGCAGACCAAGAGAGTGCTGCCGATAACCTTTTCACCTCACCCCCCCCGTCCTCAACCTCTCGCCTTCAGTTCATTGTCACTAAAGACCCCAGCCAAGTCTGTCCCACCCACCCCAGGTACAGCTTTGCAAAATAAAATTCAGAAAAACATTGAGAAATCCCTGGGTGATTCCTTAAATATACAATTACAGCAGCAAATGGGTTCTTTTCAGGCATCCATGTTGGAAGCTTTTCAATCACTCCGAGATGAGTTAACCATAAAAAAGAAGGCCGAGGCTGAGTCCTCGCTTCCTACTTCCAACCCTGGCACGTCCAGTAACACTACTGCAAACCTGGACCTACCCCCTCTGAGATCTAGTACTAACATTCATATCGAGGCTATGGATGTGGACGTTGGTCCAGCCCTCCCTCCTCGGCTAGTACTTAATCCAGATACCTCAGATCAGTACGTTGCCCCCTCTGAGGTTCGTCCGAAAGAGGTCTCGTACTCACAAAAGCAAAGCTACAGACAAACAGTTGATCCGGGCTCTGCCTCGGACCAACTACATGAGGATTCCGATGAACCTCGGATCCCTTCTACCAGACCTAAGAAACACTCTGACAAGAGTAAACACAAATCCAGGTCCAGGTATGTGTCATCATCTTCAGAGGAAGATCAGTCCCCTGTAGCCAGACACAGGTCTTCTAAGCCCTCTAGGGCTCAGCCCTCAGGTGCAGCTTCTGACCAAGATCAAGACCAAGATCTGACATTCCCTCACAATATTCTGAAGAAGTAGACACCTTCAGGCATATCCTTTCTCTCCCTGACCCCAGGGACTCTATGCCCAGGTCTTTAACTTCAGTTTTGGGTCTGGATGACGAAAAAGGCCGCCAAGAGCTCAGACCTAGAGGTCCTTCCTCTATTCTACCCCTTAGCTCAGTTATCAAAGACGCCTTTGATAAATTCCAACATGATTTCAAAGCGGCAAATTTAGCTGAGGGCAAATATGTCAAGCCTCCTCCTTCCACTTCTAAGTGGTACAAGGTGGGACAGCCTACATTTCAAGATAAAATTCAGGAGTTGAATATGGACTTTGCTAAGATCTGCATTACTCCTAAACCTCCTGGGGCCCCTGTAGCCAAAGTTCCCCTGCCAGTTCTCAAGGAGCTGGAACATCAGGCTAGGCAAAATATCTCTACCCTCAATTTCACCGCGGCTTTTGCCAAAACCTCCTCTTCTTGCAATGCTTCGCTGGAGAAATGCCAGCACAGCATTAAATCCACTGTCAAGAAGATAAAATCTCAGATCCAGAAAGGTGCCAATCCTGAGAAAGCGGCAAAGCGCGGATATGAGGAAGTAGCTGAGTACATGGATTTCTGGAACAAGACCGTGCTTATTCAGCACAGGGCCCTCACATGTCTCAGCAAATCCCTAGCCCATATTCTCCAGAGGGAGCTGTATTCCATGGCTAACACCGGCTTGCTTAGGCGTGAAGCCAAAATGACACTCTTACATCCCCAGTTAGGGGAAACGAGACGTCAAGAACTGAGGAACTCGTCCTTTTGGGACGCGTCCCTGTTCGAGTCTCAACTTGTAAAGGAAGGTGAGGACTTCCTTCTCAAAAAAGGCACCTCAAAAGATTCTCAGGGTTTTGCACCCTACCTGAATAAGCCCTTTCGTGGTCCCCACAAGAAAAGAGGCTCCTACAGAAAATGGCCCTATGGGGGCAATTCCTCTCAAAGCAGTAACCAATCCTATCCCTCGGGAAGAGGAAAACCCAACTTCAGAGGCTCCAGGGGTCGTTTTCGACCCCACAATAGGGGAAGGGGCGTGGAAACCCCCCTTCCCAATGACTCCTCCAAAGCCTCATTCAGTCCACCAGTAGGAGGTCGCCTCCGTTCTTTCAGGAGAGACTGGCTAACAAACAAATGTTCTCAAAACGTGTTAAACATTATCACCAATGGCTACGTTCTGCCATTCCGTTCAAAGCCAAACTTGGTCAGATTTCCTCTGATCCTGTCAGAATACAAGGCTCATCAAAAAGATCAAGCCTTGGCCTCTTGTATCCAGTCTCTCCTGTCAAAGAGCGCCATCGAAAGGGTGGAAAATGTAAAATCTCTCGGGTTTTACAGTCGCCTGTTCCTAGTACCCAAGCCTCACCAAAGGTGGAGGTCAGTCATAGACTTAAGCAGGCTCAACACTTTTCTACACATAGAAAAGTTCAAAATGGAAACTCCAGAGTCCATCAGGACCTCCCTGATTCCAGGGGAGTGGGTAGTGTCGATAGACCTGTTGGACGCTTACCTACACATCCCCATCCACCCAAACTCAAGGAAATACCTAAGGTTTTGGCACAAAGCTCAGGTGTTCCAGTTCACCTCCCTCCCATTTGGACTGGCCACAGCCCCCCAGGTCTTTACAATGATTGTAAAGGAAGTAAAACTCATGGCCCTCTCAAGAGGACTCAGAATTCACCAATACCTGGACGACTGGCTGATCAGGTCGCAGTCTCAGGAGGAAGCCCAAGTGGACACACAGGCGGTGGAAAAATCAGAACTGAAACCTACTCAGGTGTTTTCGTTCGTGGGCTACGAATACCACCTAGACTCAGCCCCTGTAAAACCCACTCAAGAGAGATGGCTCAAACTTCAGGATTTGATCCTACAACTCAAGTCAAAACGTGTTTTGACTGCAAGATGTTTGATGTCTCTAATTGGGTTGCTAGCCTCAACGGAGAAAATGGTCCTGGAGGGACGCCTTCACATGAGGCCCTTTCAGTTTCATCTCAAGGAGCACTGGAGATATCCTCAGTCGCTGGACAACCTCCTTCCTTGGACAGAAGCCATTGCAGCTCACCTAGATTGGTGGCAAAATCCCGCAAACATGATGAAAGGTGCAGACCTTCATCCCAAAGACCACAGTATCCAACTCTTTACCGATGCCTCAAACGAAGGTTGGGGCGCTCACTTAGACCAAAATTCTACAAAGGGTCTGTGGCCAGATCGGGAAAAAAGGCCACACATAAATGTCCTAGAATTGAAGGCGGTCTCCCTGGCCCTTCGAGACTTCAAGGACCAGTGCCAGAATCAAACAGTGTTAGTTGCCACAGACAACTCAACAGTGGTAGCCTACATCAACTCACTCAGCAGAGATGTGTGCTCTCCTGTGGAAGATCATGACCTGGTGCCACCACTACCACATAACATTGAGAGCCAGGCACATTCCAGGGTGCCTGAATGTGATGGCCGACCTACTGTCCAGGTCCAACCAAGTGCAGTCAACAGAATGGTCTCTGCACCCACAGGTGTTCAAACAGATCTGCCAGAAGTGGTTCACCCCTCATGTAGACTTATTTGCCACTCACCTGAACCACAAGCTCCCACTGTACGTGTCTCCTATCCCAGACCCAAGGGCCTAGGACATAGATGCTCTAAACATAAACTGGAACAACCTCACGGCCTATGCTTACCCTCCTACGGCTCTCCTTCACAAGGTGATCCAAAAGATCAGGCAATGGCATTGCCTGATCATCGTGATAGCCCCAGGCTGGCCAGGGATGCCCTGGTTTTGGGACCTAGTGCAGCTCTCAACAGAGATCCCACTACAACTTCCAGTGTCAACGACCCTACTCAAACAGTCCCACAAATATGTGTTCCACAACAACCCCCAGCAGCTGAACCTCCACGCCTGGTGTCTAGGAGTGGACAACTCCAAGAACAAGGCTTCTCTGTGGAGGTGGCAGAGAGAATTGCTGCCCCTCAGTGGTCATCAACAAGGATCATCTACAAGTCAAAGTGGGCCCTATTTGAAAAATGGTGCAGAGAAAATTCGGTGGATTTCTCCACTCCATCTGTGAAACAAATCTCAGATTTTTTCATGTACCTGTACCAAGACCTGAACAGGCGCCCCTCGACCATTGATGGTTACAGGACTGCAATCGTTGACACTTTGGGCCCAACGGCCCAACATATTGCACACAATGCAGACCTTCATAGGTTACTCTCCAGTTTTCACAGGGATCGTCCTAAAGTTCCAGAAATCTCCCCAAGTGGAACCTTTCTGTTGTTCTCAATGAGCTCACAAAAGCCCCTTTTGAGCCCATGAAAGACTCAGACCTCAAACATCTCACTCTTAAAACTGCTTTCTTGCTAGCTTTGGCCTCTGGCAAGCGCCGCAGCGAAATCCATGCCTGGGTCGCAAACAAAGTATCCAATCTAGGCCAATGGGAAAAGGTTGTCTTGTTCCCTTCTTCTGATTTCATAGCCAAAAACCAACTAGCAAGAGAAGGTTCTCAAAGTGTGTCTCCGGTGACTATCCCTGCATTGACTACCATTGTAGATAGACAATTCAAAGAAGACAGGACCCTGTGTCCGGTACGGGCCCTGAGGTATTATCTGGACTGAACCAAAGACCTGAGAGGGTCTCGTTCTCTCCTTTTCATCTCCTTTAAGAAAGGACATACCTCAGATATCAGACCCGCTACTCTCTCTTCCTGGTTGAAACAAACCATCCTACTTTGTTACAAACAAGCAGACCAACAAGCCTTGGACTTGGTCCAAGTCAAAGCGCATGACATCCGGGCCTTCGCGGCCTCTAAGGCCTTTTACGGTGGGGTATCGGTGGACCAAATCATGCAAGCCTGTCACTGGAAAGCTCACAACACATTCACAAATTTTTATCTAAAAGACCTTACTTGGTCGGACACTGACAACAATTTGTATCTGGGACCCGTAGTGGCGGCACAACAAGTCCTAGATCCTTCCCCTCAGACCAGTTGTCCTCGGAAAGAAAAAAGGGGGGGGTGGGGGGGCACATCCGCTACAACCAAGTCTTCAGGAGTCTCTCCCAGGATCTAGGTATTCCTTTAGTCAGTTTTGTTTTTTAATTATCAAGTAATTTGTATTAAGGACTTCTTAAGTTGTCATTAATCTCATATTCAGGTTAAAAATTTATGAGAGATCCAACCACTGCGTTGGTCAGTCACTCGTGAAGGTCCCTCAGGGACCCTTAGACCTCAAGTGAGCACTGCTGCACTTCCGTCCTAAAATCAAACATCTAGACAGTTTAGCACTCTCACATTTTACTTAGGTTTTTGGCTCATTACAGGCCCGGTCTTCGGGATTAGGGCACTGTAAACGGGACTCAGACTGGTATTTCTGGCACTATTCTTTACGTATTAATTCAAAATCTTAGAAAAAATTATATATCTTCCAGTCTCAGCTGTAATCCCGCCACCGGGCGGTTGCATTCAGCATTAAGTCCCACATGGTAAGCTATTGTAGCGTAATAAAATTGAAAATTTTAATTATTTAAATGTAGCTTTTATAAGCTACAAGCTTACCATGTGGGACTTAGAAGAGTCCCACCCTGCCTCCCCGCTGTTTACAGCTGAGGGGTAGGTTGTAAAAAATTTCAACGAGAAAGTAGGGCAATTGGTCAGAAGTTATCACGTGACGACAACTACCAGCATATCCGGTGGCTAACAAGAACGATCTTTTTTCTAAGACGTTGGCCCCGGGTGTGGCAACCTGAGAACAGCATTAAGTCCCACATGGTAAGCTTGTAGCTTATAAAAGCTACATTTAAGTAATTAAAATTTTCAATTTTATTATACTGTTAACATAAGAAAATAACCTCTACAATCAGTTTCTCAGGATATTTTTTCGAATTCAATAGAACTTCTATTCTCTAGCCACATTGGAGGGAGTAAGAGTTTGGTTGGATAAGAGAAGAGTGCTGTATTTATTTATTTACCCATTTATTTATTTATTTGGGTGTTACATTGCTTTCAACACCGTACAGGTCATATCCCAATGGGTAGTTTTTGTGTGCAGAGGAAACCAGTACATACAGTAAACTGCCGACCATCGGTAAGCAACTACCAACTTTCCAACATAAGGTCCAGGGTTTGAACTGCCGACCTCAGAGACGGGAGGCGGGTGTTACCACGGTGCCACAATGGCCCCTTAGAAGAGGAGAGTGATGTAATAGAAGAGCAGTTTAGTAGAAGTTTTGGTGAGAATAGAAATGACATCACATACTTGAATGTTGTGATAGCAGGTCAAGTAACAGAGGTTGCACTGTATTTAATATGGAGTTTGAACATTACTTATATCCAGTTTTCATCAGCTTTTCCACAAGACTTATTGTGAGACCTCCCCGCTTCTATGTTAGGAGACTGCCGGGACTGATCCTGTTTGAAAAGGTTGTGAAAATTGACAAAACATCCAAAATGTCCCAAGTGACAAGAAAGTTGTATATATGCCAGAAAAGACAAGTCTTAGGACTTGCTCACAACAGGTAGTATTCATAAAGGGACAAGTCATGTGACCTTGACAATTTTGCTCCTGATCTCTGAAACTCTGGGCAGTTAAGAGGTAAACTTACAACAACTGAACGACATTGTAAATATACAAAGTCAAAGTTGGTGTGTTACATCCTATTCAACAGGGGGGGGCTCGGTGGTGTAGCGGTTAGAGTTCTTGCCTCCAACCTCTGAGGCCGCCGGTTCGGATCTCGGGCCGGGTGCTTCATGTTGGAAAGTTGGTAGTTACTTGCTGATGCCCGGTGGTTTACAGTGCAGTAAGCACTGGTTTCCTCCACCTGTAAACTACCCGTCGCAATATGACCCTGGCTGTTGAACATGACGTAAAACAACAAATAAATCTAAATCCTATTCAACAGTCAGGGTCATATTGTGTATCACATGAAGCATTAGAATCATTAATATCTGCAATATACTGCAATGCCCTAACAACGACGATGAATGAGTAACATTGAAGGAATATTCATTGATCTCACCATCAACAAGGCTACACTCAATCAAATGAAAGAAATATTGTCAATCAACTTTTCTACAAAACAGGTTTGTTGTGGTAAAGATAAAAAATGTCATAAATAAATTGTCAATTTCTTTCAACTTAACAGAGACTCAAGAGATGATATGACTCAGAAAATTAATCACCAGAGATATACTCAGTAAATCAAAATGTTTCCACTCATCAAAACACTCATTTAGTTTGCACATGAAAGGAATTTGTATTAAGCACAGTCATACAACTTTAGTTTTAATGGCAAAAACCTCACAATAAGATTGATGAAAATGGAACAATTGTTTTGTCAAGGAAAAGTGAAAGGAAAAAGATACACCTAGATTAAACAATGTAATGATGTAATGGTTTAGTTTGCTCTTGAATCATTGTGCTGCATACATGTCAAACAAAATCTTGAGCTTTAACCTCCTGGCTACCCTCATTATGCAGTCCCCCACATAATCCTATAGGTCATATGAATTATCTCTCCAGTTGTCTGGTCTGGAGCATAAATGTGCCAATCATAAACGCTCAAAAATATTGAACATGTTTCAAAATCTTTGTAAGTGAGCATTTTTTGTCCCTAGTAATTTGACTTAGACTGGCTTGTATTATTGGTTGTTACTGTCTTACAAGCAATCGCTTGGGTCTTACAACCAATCTTTAAATTGCTGTAAGTAATCCTGGCAACTTTTCAAGAAATTGAAGCCAACGGATATCATCTGAAGAGATGAATGGTTGTGTATGACTATGCTAATAACTAGACGAGAGTGATCAGGGCTTAGTGTTACAAACGATCTTTAGAGGCCTGTTCCACCTTGGCGATTGTAACAAATTTTATTGTAATTTAACTTTTTACAAGTTAAATACTTACCTTATCCTCACAAGTGCTTGTTTGGTTTTGTGGAGCAAAACGTATCGACCGACAAGAATTTTTTAAGGAATATTCTTGTCACAAGAGGTGACCCCTTTGTCTGCGCATGTCCGCGCTTGCGCAGTAGTGGTTGTCGACAGACGATTGTCGAGAGATCTTCATTGTATTTTTGGTCCCCAGCAAAACAAATTATGCGGGGAGGTAGGGTGGGTTTATCCTTGTGAGGATAAGGTAAGTATTTAACTTGTAAAAAGTTAAATTACAATAAAATTTGTTACATTTTATTGCGTAAAATAGCCTTACCTTATCCTCACAAGTGCTTGAATACAACCATAACAGGTGGAGGGTATTTGTTTTGGCCACACTGTTAGATGATTGTCAGACAAGGGGTCACCAAATAAAGCACTGATAAGAGGATAAGATAAGCTTCCATACACCACATCTTAGGTTAAAAGTTACTTCTTCATCACAGATGAGTAACTTGCTACCCTCAACAAGAGATCCATGATGTGGTCGTCATTGTTGCTGCTGTTGCTGTTGTAGACAATTTTACAACAAATCATATAGCAGAATTAACCATCACCCAGTATTGGCCGGAGATGTCTGCATGAATCCCCAAACAAGATGTCATCATCTGGCAATGAGAATATCTCCAAGCAGGCAAACTGAACTGCATAAACTGCAGATATGGGGCCATATGAAAGCCAAGAAAGACATATGTCAGTGACACAAGACTTGTATAACTGGAGAGAACATAAATATGTGAGTCATATGAATAACATGTATAAATACACAAAAATTGACTACACGCCGAGGTGAATCCACAAGGCCCAATTTGTTCATGGACTGGTCATGGGATTGCCAAGCTACTTCTTCAAGTAGAATGTAGTAAAGAATTGTGGGTCTTCCAATAACAAGAGTTCCATATCTGCTCAGGTAAGACCCCACTCTTGAAAACTAAAGAGGCAGCCATGTATGTAATATGTGCCTCAATGTATAGATTCTGGGAATCAGAATTAAAGGACTGGCAATCTAATCATGCATCCAGATTGATCCAGGAAGAGATACCAGAACTCAAAATATCTCCATCAAGCCTTCCTTAAAAGATATGAGCAAGAGATGCTTCACCTCCTTGAAGTACTTGTACTGTCTTGATAGTAACTAAGTACTGTAAGAGGGCAGAGTGTCACAACATCAGTCCAACGTCAGCTCAGGAAAGGTTTGTGAGCTGGAATGACCACTGGTTTGAGCCATCTGGAGCATCAGAAGCCAACTGGTTCTTGCTAAAAGGCAGGAGAAGGAGACTTTCCCTTTTCTCCAAGCAGTAGTCCTGTCCCTGAAGGATGTAAGTGCTGTAGGAGGACAACGAAACATGTGTCCAGGCAATTTGAGTTCAGGAATGATCTAGAGCTGAAGTGACCACTGGAGCCAATCTAGACCAATTGAGGCTAATAGGTCCTTGCTGAAAAGGTAGGTAGGAGGGAGAAACTGTAACCTCCTTCCTATGAGGCTTGTGTCTGAAGGAGCCAAAGTCCCAGAATACACTTCCAATGGCATTGCAACAGTCTTGCAAGTCAAACTTTTTTAGACTGACCTCCTTTTAAAGGTTAATAAGGAGTCTTTTGTGAAAACCAACAGAAGCAAAGGCAAATCCCTTGATGCTACACCTGTGTTAGCAGTGGGCTTCTCTCTATAAACACTTGCAATAGGCCTATAAAGATCCAGGCTTTTGCTCAACTCCTGCACAAAAAGGTAAATGATCAGCTATGGCTGCTGCAAAGCCAACAATAGTGACAGGTTTCAGATTTTTGCAAGTAAATGGATCAAAAAATCTGGTATATTTGAGACCGTAGGCTCTGAGATGGCCACCTTATTCTGTGGGTACCAGAGCTCAAAATGGCCCATCATGACTCATACATTCCAAGATGAGGGTCCTTGAGATGCCCTAAATCTCTCTATCCCTTGCCCAGAGAATGATATAAGAGATTCTGAGTGGTGTTAAGGTGCCAAGCATGAAGGTGCCAATGCCACAGATTTAGATGGTATTTCTGACTGAATGGCTGTTTTTGAGACCAGTGAAGTAGCTGTAATGGAGGTTTGGTTGAATGACTCACCAGACAACAAAGCCAATGCATCATGGGCCACCAAGGGGCCACAATCATTTTGCACCTGGTGTTCACTTGTTCAATGACTTTTTGGAGTAAGTGGTATAGGACAAAAGGCCTAGCAGTCCAGAACCTCCAACAAGATGTTTAATTCATCTATGTTCAGAGCATTTGCATCCGGGACTGGCAACATAGAATGGAAGCTTGTAACTCATATTGGTGGCAAACATCTGTACCATTGGTATTTGACAAACTATGTAAATCAAATAAAATATTAAAGATGAAGACTCTCCTGTCTGAATTATTTCGTTCTTTGTGGAGAGGCTGTCATGACATCTAGGCAACCCTGAATATATCTGGCTCATATGAGAATATTTCAGGGATTGCAGTAGGCCAAGATGCAGCATACCTGCATAAAACACCTATTGTTGATTTGTGCCAAACTTGCACGTTGTCTAGAACCATAAAGGGAGTAAGAATCATTCTGTACATATTACTTTTGTCCCTTCTGTAGGGATCATTGAGTATGACATTTAAGTAACCCCAGAATATTTCTGTCTCTTAAGAGTATATTTCAAGGATTGTAGTAGGCCAGGATGCGCCAAACCTTTATCCCTTGTGGAGTTATGTTGAGTATGACCTTTAAGCAACCAAGAATATGTCTGTTATGAGTATATTTCAAGGATTGCAGTAGGCCAAGCTGCGCCAAACTAGGAGGTATACGCTCCCCCCCCCCCCCTGTTTATTCAGATAACCGAACACAGTGGTGTTGTCTGATGCTATAAGAATTCTTTTGTGTGGAATTTGTCTTGAAGGCTTTTAAGGGCTGAACACACTGCCCTCAGCTGTATGACATTGAAATGTAATATATACATTTTTAACTGTCCAAAGCCACTAACTGTGATGCTTATAGATGGGATCATCAACCCTGGTTTAATGCATCTACGAAAATAAGGGAATTGTGCACCTGTGTATAGAAAGGCATCCTATTTCCCATTTTTTTTGGCATTTTCCACCAGTGAATATGCTTTTTCAGAAGGATTTGAAACAGGAATTCTCACAACTAGTGACTGGAGATATTGCCAGTTTTTTCTAGATACCACTGAAAGGCACACATACATAACTGACCCATTGGTATAGTCTTTTCCAAAGATGCTGGTATCCCTACCTGGGATATAAGCAACCTTGAGGTTAACTGTGATGAGATCGCCATGACTTGAATAGATTCTCAGGTATTTAATTTTTTCGAGGTAGAAAGAAACTTCCTGGTACCAAAATGCAGTGGTCACCCAGGAAATCGATATAACGAGGCCCAGTTGATGAATAATTGGATGAGTTCTTTGGTTTGAACCCAATACTGGTGTCTTTTACGTACACAAACCACCAGTAGTCTAGGTATATGGTGAAAGAAATTTCCTGGTACCAAAATGCAGTGGTAACCTAGGAAATCGATATCACGAAGCCCAGTTGATGCATAATTGGATGAGTTCTTTGGTTTGAACCCAATACTGGTGTCTTTAAGTACACTAAACAACCAGTGGTCTAGGTATATGGTGAACTCCTATTCTGTGAAACTGAAGAATGAGATTTGCCTCTTTACTACTCGCATGATACTGTAGAGGTGTCGTTAACCCGAATTTTATAATGCTTTGAACTGATAGGTTTTGCCAGTGTACATTAAACTGAAGTAGATGTTGAAAATCTTGGTGAGTCGGTACATAAAAGAATGCATCTTTTGTAACCGAATTTCTAATAATTTCTGCTGTCTCCAGTTTAAATGATGGGACAAGCAGGTATTTATTGTTGTAGTAAACGCACTTCACTCGTGGGCCGTGACCGTTGAAGTCGTAGTTAGAAATCAATTCAGGACACTGAGATCTATCACAGGTCGTCATTAGCCGAGTTTCTATACAAGAAATAAACTGCCATAGAAACCTGAAGTTCTGCAATTGTTGAGTGGATAACTCGCTTTCTTTTGAAGCATTTAAGCGGTATATTTATATTTAGTACTGTAGCCATGTCTTCCTGTCTGACGTCATCGCTTTGCATTGTGGGTAGTACAGGCATTGGTGAATTCGATTGGGGAAAAATTCGACAATCTCAATTCACGATTCGCACAACTCTGGGATGGCGATAAAATCTCTCATACCAGTAATACTGAAGATCACACTAGTTCTGTGAAGCCACTTCAAAGGTCAAAGGTCAAAGTTGGGGTTTTACGTCCCGTTCAACAGCCAGGTGAAGCCACTTCAAACACACACGTGAGGGTTGTAGGTACTGAGTTCAACACAGTATCTCGTCTAGCCAGCTCCAGAATAAACTATTGGGGACATATAGCCTTAGGAAGTGAAAATTTCCTTGTCTAGTAGATTTATGCAACTCTTCAACAGGACTGAAAGGACAAGCAGAACACATACTGCCACCATAGGTAATTGTGTTGGATCTTCATCCAAATTTACAGCAAAATAATAACTGCCAGGATCAGTGGATGCACTTCTGTAGTGGTTCTTTTGGAGGGAGACCTATTACTGTAACAGAGTGGCGCTCCACTCCCAGTAAAGAATCTACGACCTCCGTTGTAAAGATAACTACATTCTTTCTTCTTTGTTTCCCACTGGAAACTTCACAGCAAACTCTTCTTGCAACCCTTTCCTCGACAAGCAGGTAGTTCCAGTCGAATAGAAGGTGAGTGCAGCCGTATAACGTCTTCCGCTGAAGACTTCACAGCAAGATTTCTTGTATAAAACATCTTTATTCTGACCCTTTTCAGGACAAGGGAGGCAGAATTAGTGGTAGTACCAGTCGAATAATGGATAAATACAGGTAGGTGCACGCTTGCACGCTTCAAAACTTCATAGATCTTCGTCTGTAAATGGACGATAATAAAAGAAAATACGTGTTGCTCCCATATCGACCAAAAATATAATGAAGATCTCTCGACAATCGTCTGTCGACAACCACTACTGCGCAAGCGCGGACATGCGCAGACAAAGGGGTCACCTCTTGTGACAAGAATATTCCTTAAAAAATTCTTGTCGGTCGATACGTTTTGCTCCACAAAACCAAACAAGCACTTGTGAGGATAAGGTAAGGCTATTTTACGCAATAAAAAAATTGCTTTGCGATAGGTTTGTGATCCTGTAAATTGTCAGATCAGGAGGTCGGTCTTTTCCATTGCAACGATCTTAAGGCCATCGTAAACCCATTGTGTATGGGAGTTACAGAGCTACACGATATGTTCCTGATTGGATGTGATCGCAAGTGATCCTTATCAGATTTTCATCATCTTAAATCTATTTTAAACCTATCTTTTTGCTCACAAAGTCCTCTTTTAGATTGTACAGTGATCTTAAACCTATCTTCACAGTCGCAAAACAATCTTTTCCATCTTACAGACATGTTAACCCTGTCTTTTTCATCTTAAGTCAATCTGTAAAGGTTAGTAGACTTGTCATAAACTTTGAGGGAACCCATTTTGTGTGGTAATCTCATTATCGGAATGAGATCTTAAACTTATCTCAAACTACACCCATGGATCATGCAACATTTTATTTTTGGCAATCCTAAAGTAGGTTTAAGATAAACTCACTAAGAAGTTCTAAGAATAGTTCTGGGTAATTTTTACACAGGATTACTATATATTGTCAAAACATGGATGAGGGAGCAGTGACTTTAAGTACCAAAACACTCAGAAAATGTGTCCCATATATATCATAGTGACCTCAATAAATATCGCAGCCTTCTGGCTTCACTGTACTGGAGATTAACACTTCAGTCTATTTTTTGAAATAGGATTATAATATATATTACCTCCAACAGGGAGATATTAATGTAGGTTGTTCATTTCACTGAGTGGCAGTTAAGAGTTTTAGATTTATTTTCATTCTATTCAATAAAACAGTGTCTTTGCACAGTGCATCAAAGCCTTTGACTCAAAGAAGGTATACAATTAACCATAGTATATGAAATTCCCTAATAAGTTATGAGATATCCTCATATGAGTTGTAAATTTTATGAAAAATTTTAGGCCATTTATTGACTATAATTTCTGTCAATTTTGCTATAATTTGCTTGATTTAAAAGAAGTCACCCCACTGATAAAGTTTATGGGCAGTAGCAAATCCCACATTCCTTACTCTATACAGATGAAGCCATAAAACTGGCAGTAAAATGTTTCTTACTATATTGCCACTAGACGTAGAGGTTTCTGTAGAATTGTTGACAAAAACATTCTGGTAGTAAATCCTGATTGACTCATTAAAAGATGCACTGCAATCTCCCACAAATGTACTTGTCAGGGTTCCAACACTGCTGCATAGCAATAGTGAGAGGCATGTTTCATGTGTCTAGAATATTTCAGATCAAAACCTATACTGGCAGACAAACACTACACAGCAAACCTTTACATTTCAGAGATTCAGGGCCATTGCCCTGTAGTTATATATGTATATGCCCATGGGTTGTAAGTCTTGTATAGACCTCACAGGTAGTCTGAATTCTGTACTAGAGGCAGGCATTGGACGTTTAGAGGGCTGTTTGACATTTAAGCCCCTCCATTTTAATTTTAATCTGCCACTGAAGTTCTCACTTGGCCTGTAATTCTTATAAATCTCACCAATGGTGTGTAAACCTTTGAAAGTGTAGTTTGTGGGTTTTTATTGATTATTATTATTAATTATTTCATTGATTATTATTTCATTCTTATGTTTATGCATTTAATGCAGTTATTTAGTAAGTATATTTTTAAAGTATGAAATATCAAGAGACCATTATAGATCTGCAATAGGGTTGTAAATATTTTGATTAGCTATCTCAAACATATACTATATGCCGCAAAATCATTTCTCTTATCACCCCAATTATTTTATTGTAATATTTGGTTGTCCTTATATAGAAACAAATTGAAAACACTGTACAACTCATCTATTGCATAAGTTGTCAGTTATTTAAACAATTTATAAACTGTACTTTGATCTAGAGTACACAGTATAGTCTGTATACTTTAAGAATCCTCAAATATCCACTGAAGTTGGATTAAGTTAAGGATATATCTGCCAAAATACCGCCTTTTTTGAGGTTCGGACTTAAGGATTGGTTCCGAATATACTTTATTCAACTTGCACTGGTTGTATTTATATGTGGCCTGCTGTATATAAATGACATAGGTGTAACTCTACCTAAGTATGAAAAAAAATAAACCACTGATTTTGTCCCCAAAGAGCCTCAAAATCATCACGATTGACACTGCTTATTATGAATCAAATTAAAAAGATGAAATTGTATACCAGTTATTCGTCAATTGACTCATACCTGTGACATAGACCTAACAAGGAATATGAAATTTTTAACCGCACTTATTAATCTAATTACTGGGATGACCCTCTTATTATTCAGCAACTATAGCACCAAAATTCACAGAAATAAATGGCTTAAAATTATTATAAAAAATATTAAATTAAGACATTATCTAGTAACTTAAAGAAAAATAAAGGCCATTCCTTAATATCAAATTGTTGGAGAATCTTCTCTCTTTTTTTTATTTTCCTTTAAAGTATATTTTGATAACACAAAATATATTTAATACCGTGCCAAAAGTAAAGTCTCCAAATATTACATCATTGGACACACGTGAATGTTAATTCACTGACAGTAATATACTTTACAAAGTACATACAAGGACAAATACCACAACATGTTCAGGAAATAATATAAACAGAGTTAAAAACACAGAGACAACAATCCCAGACAGAGCTTCTTAGATGAAGACCGAGTTATTATTCAAACAGACCATAGCCCAGCCTCTACAGAGCCTGTATCTATTATTCATCTTTACTCCCCATCCAGCAACCATAATGGACAAAAATGTCTTTCATTTAAAGACATCCATTATTGTAGAAATCTTGGGTTTCCCCAAATGTCATGCTTGATCAATTTTTTGCTGTTATCAAAAGCATTCATCAAACATCAGAGATGTCCCAGTCATTACATGGGAGTCACATCAACAGACATTTCTCATTTTATTTAATTTAAACAAATTTTAGTTTATTTTTAGCAATTTTGTCAAACCTTGTTATTTTTTGTAGCATCAGTTAAGCATTTCAAATAATAAATGATTAAACTTTTGCTGTGACACATCTATAAAATACTATAATTGTACTTTTTAGAAATGTTATTAAGACCCCTGTCCCATACACAAAACAACTGCCCCCAATTCTGTCATTGAGAGTGAATCTTGGGACATATATGAATCTTTAACTTGAGAAATTCAAGAGTGTAATAGCAATAATTGTAGATACCCATCCCATATTTGAAAACCTTTGTGAATGAGCATTTAAAATGATCTTATCAATCATAATTGTGTTAGAACCTGTCTTTTGGATAATACAACCTATCTTTTCCCTTGTATGACATATTCTGTCCATTATTTTACTTACATACAACTAATCTTCTTGACATGTTTAATGGGCCAAAGGGACATAGTCCCATGAGAAGATAAGTCTTACGAGTCTCCCAATCAATCTCCCCTGCTTTGTTCTCTTCTTGAATCATGGTGGTTGGAAAGGTTGTATTACTCATCTTTCCAGTTGTTACTACTTAACTTTTAGGCCATAATGCAGATATTCTGGTGAAACTAAACCCAGATATATCTGTCTCTGAACCATTACTTTGGATTTGTACATACTAGCTGGTAAAGATTCTGCACTGTAAACTGCTTGGCATTGGTAAGCAACTTATCTCCCACGTACGGAGGGTCCGTGGTTTGAACCGCAGGTCTCAGAGGTGAGAGGGGAGTGTGTAACCTGCAACAACAGTGAGCCCCCACCCCCACCCCCAGGGGGGAAGAAAGAAAGCAGTGTATGCTTGATGATTAAGATGATTAAGAAATAATAAGCAACTGCCACCTTTCTCACTTAACCCTTTCGCTACCATGTCTGTCGACTAGCAGTCGACATCAATGTGTATTACAGGGGACCATGTCTGTCGACCAAGGGTCGACAGCAATAATATATATTTCTTCTTTCCCTTCAGTGTACTGTTATATGTTTTCTTTGGTGTATCAGTATTAAACCGATTTTTAAAGTATTTTATATGAAAGTTATGCTATATTTTTCAAAAAAATTCACCATTTCACCTATTTTAACTGGTTTCTGTAAATATTGCCGTATTTACCGCATATAGCTGCATATTGTTTATTCCTGGTTATTTTTATTTGGGGAATTCCCACGAATTTTCCCATTCGACTTTCATCAATTCCTAATGAAATATACCGAAAAATACCGCAAATAAAGTGTATAAGGTAGGGAGTTATTCTTTTACTTCATTGGCGTTTCTGACGTGATATGACGTCATATGGCTACAGTCCCAGGGAATAATGTTCCTTCAGTAGCGAAAGGGTTAAGGTTGTGGCTGGGATGCAACTTCATAACCAGAAGAGAGGTAGCTGAGTGTGTTACCATGCCATGAAATGAGGACATCTCTTTAAAAACACCCAGCAATTATTAGCATAACAATTTGGTTGTTGCCACAAAATTGTTCAGTGGAAGACAAGCTAGCAATCAGCTAAAGTTAAACACAACAAGCTTTGTATTTCTCTGTGCTAATCTTTGGTTGTTGTCTTTTGTCAATAGTAGCCCAGTGTACAGAAGGAGCTCTATTACCTCACCATGTTGGGAGACAGAGATTTTTTGTCAGGTTGTTGAATAATCATAAAATAGAAAGATGTTATTCAGTACAAAACAACAAGAGATTGAGCATTTGGGGAGATTAGGATGGAGGTCATAAAACTGAACATTTAAACAGTACAAGTTTTAAGTTTTGGGAGATTGGAAAAGAGGTTGTAAAATTTAACATTTTACCAGCACAACAGCAATTTCAGGAGAATGGAAAATAAGTCATAAAATTAAACTTTTGATTACTACAAGTAATGGGGGGTGTAGTTTAGTATTACCTGCTGGTGCCACCAGGGTCAGCCAGGTTGATCTGGGCACACACCATGTTTCTGCCACAGTGGGTCTTGTTCCTGTCTCCCCCTACACCCGGCCTACTGTAAGACCATCCCTTCAGGTCAGGGTTAAACTCTTTCAGTAAATCTGTAAGATTCAACAGAAAATGAATTACCATGAAGCATTAAACATACAAATAGTACCTGCTATGTTAAACCCACAGCAGCAGTACTCAGATGTAACACCTCAGTTCCACTTTTACAAATCACCATTAAAGCTAGCAAATTTATAACTCTGGAGACTGCCATAACTAGTCCAGTTGAAAAAAAGGCAAGAAAAACCAAAATCACCATGTGATTTGTCTAAGTGAAAAGATAAATCTAACAACAAAAAGAAGAGTCATATGACCTGCTCCCAAATGATACGACTCATGAAGGTAACTCCTAATAATAAGCCTTGAATTTCTTGTGCAATATTTGTTGGACTTGTACAACATACCTTCTCTTTGGAATATTGAGGTTTTCATATTCACTGGTGCCCTTGTATAAATGTTTGCCTGTTTCACATTCTCTCTTTAAATATGGACTAATTTGATTCACAAATCATACAAAATGGTGTATAATAAAAATTAAAACATCCTTCATTGGGCATATTTAGAAAAAATATATCATTCATGAAGATTGACAATATAATACTTGTGCTACACACTTGTATAATATTGTTATCTTGATTTGTGACATATTTTTTCTGTACATGTCATTCAGGAAGTTTTACTATTATGTTCAATAAGATGATGCCTAGGGCTGTATTATCAGGATAGTCAGGAGCAAACTCATAACAATGGAACCAGGGTACAATAGATCATATCCTGTGGTTAAAGCAGTTAAAGATAGTTTGAGATTCTCAACCTAAAGTGGTAAAAGTTTATCCATAAGGAAATCATGCATAGCAATACAAATGACAATCTAAGAAGTTGATAAATAGCCAGAAGACATGGTAGCAATACTTTGCTGTTGAGTACAAGAAAATACACTGGTCTTCTAGGGTTTAAATGAATTACAGTTGAACAAAATCACATTGTTATTCTTCCAGGCTTGAATGGTGTTGTGTTACACTTGTCTGGATAACCTCAGCATATTTATTTATTTTAAAATCTGAAAGTCATTCATCCATCCGTCTAATGCCCCTAGCCAATTACTAATAAATCTTCACATTTATTCCCAATGTAAAACCTGTTAAATTTACCTAGTGTCTAAACTGGACAAGTTAAATTCCATTGGAGAGTTGATGTACAACAAAATCTACACGACGATTGTGGATGAATGATCATATACAACATTTTAAGCTTGGAATTATCAGGGCCTGAGAAGGCACGAATCCTTGCCCAAGGGTAGTGCTTAAAATTTTAAAAACATTCTGGAGACTTTTTAAAAATTTTCATTTTAATTGCAAAACCATATATTATTCATACAAAATGTTACTAGTACACCATAACCAACAAAAAATATATTTCAATGATATTAGCATCTCCTATGATTGAATTTTACAAGTTAAACTGGTATACAAAATAAATAGATACAAGTCTTTGCTACATATTTAGGGGGGGCTTAGTGGTGTAGCGGTTAGAGCACTTGCCTTCAACAGCTGAGATCGAATCTCGGCCCGGGTGCTTGGAAAGTTGGTAGTTACTTACCATTGCCTGGTGGTTGACACTGCAGAATCTTAACTAACTAGTATCAGTGAGTACGCACTGGTTCCCCCACCCGTAAACTACCCATTGTAATGTAACCCGGCAGTTGAATGCGATGTAAACAAAAAATTAATCTAAATCTTTGTTACATATTTGACACCTGGGCCAAGGTGCACAAACAGATTTTACTACAGTTCCTATCTTGTATTGAAACCTTGTATCTGATTGATCTATTACAAACCTGATCCGAATCTGGCCCAACTTTAAGGTGGACCAAGCCACAGGTAGATAAATGGCATAAATATGGTCATTGTCAACACTCAATCCGAAGAGCCATAAAGTGATGATTCAGTCGAGTACCTCAACATATTTATGGAACAACATACAGGAGAACATTATGGTTCAAATAATTTGCATTTTTGTTCAACAGCTACACAAACTATGAGTTTTACAGCATAAAATCAGGAAGTTAAAAAGTGAATAATAGAAAAAGCTGGATACACCCCACTTAGTGCTAAATAATAAACAAAATATTTTGAATTAAATTTTGTGAAAGCTTTTGAACTTACTTGGCACAGTTAGTACAGTTTCAATTGAACCATTTCCCCCAGCACTGGAAGAGAAATTGAACAAACCATTCACAAATCTGCCCTTATTTGGATGGGAAAATTTATACATAGATTCTATCTACAGTATTAGAAAAGCCACTGTTTAGAAATGATCTTTTTATTAAATCTTAACAAAGAATTCATACACTAAAGTCAGCATTATAAGGGAGAAAGTTTTGCAAATAAGGACACAAAAATTGTTAACTAGCATCAGTTGTCTAAAACCCATGTTAATATCTATGGGTATAATTTATGAATGAATTTCACTCTCTAAAATGTATGATTTACTGTTACTCTATAAGTAGAAATTTTAGCTAGATAAAAATAATTTTAAAATTTTCATTTTTTAAGAAATTCACTAGAATTAATTTTCTATAATGGTTAGATTTTACTTGAGATTTTAACACAGATTTTAAAATTTTACTTGGAATTAATTTTTACTGTCCAAGCTAAAACAGCAAACAGATAAAACCGTTAGAACAGCTAACATTAATGCCTTGTGAAAATTTCAACTTACTACAGTATATTGTTTGAATGATCTCTAAATAATGGACACTGTGATGTGGTACTTCTCTTTTAAATGTATTAAGTACATGTAAATCAATACTCATTATATCTTTGCACCAAGTCTATCATCACAATAAAATACCCTTTCTAAAATTGTCTCAATAAAACAAGTTCATGAGAGAAGGTTGGATAAAAGTCAGGTTCTGTTGAATATGAACTGTTTAGCAGAGTAAATGAGGAATCTGCCACTGGACTATGCCTTAACATTAAGAGACAGGATTCACTGAAATTCTAAAATAAATTAGACCAATGGTCTAAAATTGATGTAAATATTCTAAAATCTCAGAATAAGAATATATTTGATAATTCTAAAGAAAATGAGGAAATTGTGAGTTTTCACAGACTATTGAAGTTGTATTTCCACTCAGCACAATACCTCAAAGCCCAACAATCTAAGCACTATTTGATGTACCATGACCACAAGAGTACAGCCTAAACTAGTGACGGACTGACATTCCCAACTGAAAAAAACAATGTCTCAGGATGACCCTTTAACAATGTCGATGAGGCTCTTTGACCTGCCACTGGGGATAGGACCCAATGACAGAGGAACAACATTTTAAATGGTCATCTGAACTACTATGCCCTTGCTTGTACATGGGATCAAACCCAATTCCTCTGTGTTGCTAGGTGAGTATATTTTCACACAGGGCCAGAATGGCAGTTGAAAAATTTTGTATCACAAAAGCATTTGACAACTTACCACCAGACTTCTCCGCGATTCTCTATAGCAACACCAGGAAGAGTTTCTGCTCCCAGTCCATTTCCTGACTGAATTACAAATTCACTGTTTACAATTATTTGTTTTAAACATTCCAATGGGGCCTTCACACATTACTTGACATTCTTCACTAACAGGGCAAGAACATGGGTGTTAAATGTCTCCATAATCTTTCTCATATGACATTGACACTGGTTATTATGGTAACAGAACTCAACATATTTGCAGGGTGATATTGTGTTAAAATGTAAACATCGCAGCAGCAACTTAGCCATAAAGCACCAAAAATTGATGAAACTTGACACTCACTGGCCGAACAGCATCCAGTGTTTGATTTTACACTTACTCTTGATTTGAAATGGTTGTGACAGCTCTGAAAATGGGCAACCAAATTAACCATGTGTGCTGACTTTATGCTATGTTCAGGGAAACATTTACACACTTATGCTACATTTCCTAACAGATGACTGTTAGGGCACTGGAATGGAATAGTGAGACAGGTGCTTAAGGGTCATGGTGGCTCTGTGACAAGAAATCTAAATAAGACAATTGTTTTTAAATTCTTATGTTCATACTATGTTTCTAAATAGGGGTTGGGAACAGTGGGGGTTGTGGTGGGTATGCTCTTGGGCCACCAGAACAAAACAGTGTGACAGTGGATTAGGTTCTGTTTGCAGACTTGGGAGTCAAATACTTTCAAAAGTATTTAAATGCAAATGTAAATACTTTTCAATTTTTCAAATGCAAATACAAATACTTTTTAATTTATTTTATTCAAATGCAAATACTTTCCAAAAGTATTTCAAATTCTTTTTTAAATACTTTCAAATACTTTAAGTATTTGATAGCATATATGTTAGCATACATGAATATATTAATTGTGAAAAGTATAACGCAAATTAAGTGGCCATCAAAAATTAAAAACAGACTGTTTGCCTTACAGGTAAAAGCTAATGGTACATCTGTTTATAAATCAATTTGTTCTTAAAATTCTGGGGTTGTGCTGAGCTGATGTCTAAAATCCTAAAATAATAAAATGTTTACAAATAAAACTATTCATTGTATGAAAATTTGAGAGAGAGAGGTGTTGGCTTCAGGTCAAAATGTCAGCATTGTAAATATGTTTTAAATTAATTAAATTTTTGCAAAGAGGCTTATCATTCATTAATTATATGGGTGTCTCAATTGTAACAAATTTTATTGTAATTTAACTTTTTGTAAGTTAAATACTTACCTTATCCTCACAAATGCTTACTTGGTTTTGTGGAGGCAAAACGCGGCGACCAACAAGAATATTTAAAAATTATTCTTGTTCGAGAGGTGAACCCCGTAGTTAGTGATAGGTGCGCATGCACACAACACATTGTCGGTTGGACTTTGTCGAGAGATCCCCATTTAATTTTTGGTCCCCTATGAAAACAAACTTGTGAGGGGAGGAAGGGTGGGTCTGTCCTTGTGAGGATAAGGTAAGTATTTAACTTACAAAAAGTTAAATTACAATAAAATTTGTTACATTTTATTGCGTAAAATAGCCTTACCTTATCCTCACAAATGCTTGATTCCAACCCTAACAGGAGGAGGGGTTTGTTTTGAAACCTCCCTGTTAATAGACTATGGGGTTCACCATAAAAGCATTTGAAGGAGAGGATAAGATAAGCTTAAGAACGCTGCATTAAGATTACTCATTACTGTGAAAATCTGTGAAGATAAGTAATGAATGCTAACCTCATGAATATTCATGATGCACTGTTGTTGTTGACACTTGATTCAATTGGTATGTGCTATCTTACAGCTACCCATCACCGATTAACTGAATGGTCGGGGATGGCTTCCTGGGTCCCTCGAGCAAGATGCTGTCATCCACCAGAAAGGCACCCCCAAGCTGACTTCTATGGCTCCTTAAATACAGTCATGGGGCCATCTGAAAAAAGAAGACAAATGTCAGTACAAGCTACTGGTATGGCTGAAGACATGTAAGTATGTAGAACATATGAAAAAACATGGAAAACATACTCAAAAATTCACCACATGTTGAGCAGAAACCACTGGGCCTAACTTGAAATCTGATTGGTCAGTGGACTGCCAAGCTACATCCTTCAAATAAAAAGTGGTAAAAGTGTTGTGGCTCTTCCAAAAACATGAGCCTAGAACTTGTTCTAATGAGACCCCACCCTTAAAGGCCAAAGAGGCTGACATGGATCTTATGTCATGAGCCTTTACATGAACATTGTCGGACATAGAATCCGAAGATTGATAGGCTAAAGCAACAGTTTGTTTGATCCAAGATGAAATAGTGGATCTTTGAATATCTTTGTCAAAGCCCTCCTTAAAGGAGATGAACAAAAGATTTTTGCCCTTTCTTAGAGTAGAAGTCCTATCCAAATAGTACCGAAGAGCTCTAATAGGACACAGAGTCATATCATCAGACAGATCGGAGCTCAAAAATGGTTTTAGAGCTGGAATGACTATAGGTCTGATCAAATCTGGACCCTCAGAAGCTAACTGGTTCTTAGCCAAGAAGGCAGGAGAAGGAGAGATAGTGACCTCCCTCCAGTGAGGCTTATGTCTGAGGGAAGAGAATGTCCAAGCGTGCACCTCCCCCCTCCTTTTGCCAGATGCCAAAGCCATCAAGAAAACAGTCTTGAAAGTCAAAACCTTAAGACTTGCATCCTTCAAAGGTTCAAAAGGAGCCTTAGTCAAAGCCATAAGAACCAAGGATAGGTCCCAAGAGGGAATACCTCTATTGAGAATAGGTTTGTCCCTATAAAAGCTTGCAAGAAGTCTATTCAAGTGTATGCTCTTGCCCACTTCCAGACCAAAAGGTCCTAAATGGTCAGAAATTGCAGTTCTGTAGCCAGCAATTGTGGCAGGCTTCAAATTTTTGACAGTAAACAGATGGTTCAAAAATTCTGCTATGTCTGAGATAGAAGGCTCTGCGCTGACCACCTTATTCTGTTGGCACCAGAGTTCAAAAATGGACCACCTTGACTCATATAATCTTCTAGATGAGGGTCTTTGAGGTGCCTTAATTCGATCTGCCACCTGCTCAGAGAATGATTCAAGTGATTCTGAGTGGTGTCTAGGTGCCAAACATGCAGATTCAGAAACATGAGATTCTGATGGAACTTCTGACTGAAAGGTTGTTTTAGCAGATGAGGCCAATGAGGAAGTTGTAATGGGGGCTTGGTTGACAGATTGACTAGATCCCAAAACCAATGCATTCTGGGCCACCCTGGTGCTACTACTATCATTCTGCACCTGTAGGTGTTCATTTTCTGTATGACCTTTGGTATGAGAGCTACAGGACAAAAGGCATAGCCGTCCAGACCCTCCCAGGAGATGTTCAATGCATCTATGTTCATAGCATTTGCATCTGGGACTGGTGAGACATAGATTGGTAGTTTGTGATTCAATTTGGTGGCAAACATGTCCACCATTGGAGTGTGCCAAACTTTGCAAATTAGACTGAACATTTGAGGATGAAGAGACCATTCTGTCTGAATTATTTTGTCTTTCCTGGAGAGACTGTCGGCTATGACATTGAGGCAACCCTGAATGTGTCTGGCTCTTATGAGTATGTTTCGAGGATTGCAGTAGGCCAAGATGCGCCAAACCAGGAGACACATGTCCCACGAGTGTGTTCCCCCTTGTTTGTTCAGATAACTGACTACAGTGGCGTTGTCTGTTGCTATAAGAACCCTCTTGTCTAGAATACTGTTTTGAAAGCTTTTTAAGGCCAGAAACACTGCCTTTAACTCTAGGACATTGATATGAAGCAATTTTTCCTGATCTGTCCAATTGCCACTGACTGTCAGATTTTCTAAATGAGCTCCCCAACCCTGGTTTGACGCATCTGTGAAAATAAGGGTATTGTGTTCCTGAGGATGTAAAGGGCAACCCTTTTTTAGATTTATGGGATTTTTCCACCATTGAAGATAACTTTTCAGAAGATTTGAAACCGGAATCTTCAGGTCTAGAGACTGGGGATATTGCCAATGTGTCTTCAGGTACCACTGAAACGGACGCATGTGGAGCCTGCCCATTGGTATTGTCTTTTCTAGGGATGCTGGTACACCTATCAGGGACATAAGCGACCTTGGGGTTGTTTGTGATACGACCTCCATGTCCTGAACAGCTTTTTCTAGAATTTTCAACTTCTTTTCGGTTGGAAAGACTTTTCCCTGAATCAAATCGAAATTGTAGCCCAGAAAGTCGATTTTTTGTGTAGGTTCGAGCTCTGACTTTTCGAAGTTTATCACAAAGCCGAGATCTTGTACCACCTGAATGAGTTCTTTTGTCTGTGAACGACATTGGTGGCTGGTATTTGCTCTTAACAACCAGTCGTCTAGATACTGGTGAACACGAATTCCGCGAGACTGAAGAACAAGCTTTACTTCTTGTACGATTCGCGTGAACTCTAGAGGTGCTGTTGCTAGCCCGAATGGCACAGCTTTGAACTGGTACGTTCGCTTGTCTACATGGAAGCGAAGCAAATGCTGAGAGGCCGGGTGTATGGGAACATGAAAGTACGCATCTTTGAGATCTATGGACACCAGCCATTCCCCTTTTGTAAGCGAATTTCGGATGATCTCTGCAGTCTCCATCTTGAAAGTCGGAACCTGCAGAAAGCTGTTCAGTACACTTAAGTCTATTACTGGGCGCCATTTTTTCCCGGGTTTTGGTACAAGAAACAATCTGCTGCAAAAACCTAGAGTTGTGCATACCTTGAGAGGGTAAATAGCCCCTTTTTTGAGCATATCTTCTACGCAATCTGTGAGAAAGCGATGCTTTTCCGGTGTGCTGTAACCACTGCGAATTGTGGGAAGCACTGACTTGGGCGGATTCGATTGAGGAAGAATTTGGTAACCGAATCTCAAGATCTGCACAACTCTTGGATGACAATGAAGGTGTTGCCATACCTGCCAATATCTTTGCAAACGGCCTCCATGTAATAGAAGTGGGTAGTCACTTGCGTCTATTGCCTCCTCGTCTTGAAGACGATTGGTAGGGCTTCTTATTGAATCTATCTGGTTGGCCACGAAAAAATTTTGAACCAGAGGAGTAAGAGGCAGAAGAACGCCTGTCATCAGAGCGACTGTTCGACTGGAAAGACTGGCGGTTATCAGTCTTCAACCTCTTGGGGGATCTGTCCTGTTTCTTCTGTATTTGATCCAATGTAGTGGGACAAAATAAGTCCCCAGATTTGAACCCTGTTCTTCGTAATTTGTTGAAGTCGTGTTCCTGCAAGTGAGAAGCACAGACTTTCAAGATGGAATCTCTTCTGGCCAACTGTAAGTTACAGGCCAACGCAATAGAGAGATCAGTGACAGACTCCAAAGCCTTATCAAGTGAACTAAGGCAGGCTGACTGCATTTGCAGGTGAGATAACAGCTTATCAGAGTCCCTGAAAACATCTGAACCACTCTGTTGAAGCAACTCCTCCATAGAAGATGAAGTTTTGCCAATAGCCCTCATGAACCAATTGACATAAGATAAAATTTGCACACATTCTCTAGATACGGTCTCCATACTTGTATGCTGCTTGATAGGTACATGAACAGAGGATGGAATCGCCTTTGGGAAGAGAGATCTGAAGGCATCTTGACATTTGGGTGCAGAGTTCGAGAATTCTACCGTGGACGACCTGTAGAACTTCATGGGAGGCCTGTTATATTGTGAAAAATTGTCAGTGTTAACAGGACTGCACTGCAACCTCTCAGGCTCACCTTTCTTTGGGTTACCAGAAGCTTTGGCCTCATAAAAATCCCAACGCTCAACTATGGCTTCCAAAGGTGGCATGACCATGGGAAGAACTTGTTTTCTCTTTGATTCCTTGCTCTTGGAACCAAAAATTTTGGTAGGTTGGTCAGAGGATTCTTCTGGAACTTCAACCTGTAGTAAAGTTCTGACAGCAGCCAGAGTTTCCCTGTAAGTGGGATCTTCTTCAACCTCCTCATGAGGAGATGGAGATCTAAGCCTCTTGCGTGAGGAAATACTCGTAGATTCATGGACCGAGCTGACATCAGAGAACGCATCTTCACCAGATTCCAAAGCTCTAGGGCGAGGCTGGTGGGGTGTCGGCAAAGAAGATGAGGAAGACGAATTCGTCTTCAAGGAAGTAATTTGTGACTGCATATCTTCTAATCTCTGTAGAATTTTTAGCAAGGAGTCCTCTGCTACAGGCTGAGATTTCTCAGCTGTAGGGGAACGAATAGGGTCAGATTCCTGCCCTAACAAGGAGTCTTCAACCTCTTTGGACACAATAATATCTTTAGATTTCTTTTTGGACTTGGAACGAAGCTTTTTCTTCTGCTCAGAAGTGAACTGTAAACAGTTGAAGCAATCTTCTTCTTTTGAAGTGACACAGACGTCCTGACCCTTGCCCTTGTCTCTGCAAGGATAACAGAAAAGGTGTGTGTCCCAATCGTACAGTGGGTGACCACAACCAGAAGCACGTTTCGTAGATTTTAACTGTGACTCCGCCATGATGACCTTCCAAAGAAAAACGCGCAGCCTCCACGACGACCAAAAATTGAATGGGGATCTCTCGACAAAGTCCAACCGACAATGTGTTGTGCGCATGCGCACCTATCACTAACTACGGGGTTCACCTCTCGAACAAGAATAATTTTTAAATATTCTTGTTGGTCGCCGCGTTTTGCCTCCACAAAACCAAGTAAGCATTTGTGAGGATAAGGTAAGGCTATTTTACGCAATAAAAAAAACTGATAATGGGTGGTTAGTATTTGTGCAATATTGATTATTATGTCACCTTTCTCCTTTTAACTAAAGGCATTTACATGTATATAATAATAATTTTATGTTTTATAAAATTTTACTTTATATCTTGGAGAGAATATTGATGCATTCCTGTCAACAAAACGGAGAGAATGTATCTCATAGAAATTGCAAAATATTTAACTCTATAATTTCAAGTTAAACATGGTTTACAATAATATAATATATATTCTTTCTGAAAACGGTATAATTTCAAAATCCATAATATACTGACTGTAATTGAATCACCAAATGCAGCCACCACATCGATGTCCCCAGGTCGGAGAGCATGCACTGTAAATAGAAACCATACAGTTTGTCAAAGCAAATATGTATTATTTGACCTTTGACAGAAATAAAACAAATTTTATTTTTCAATTTTTCAGCAAGTAAATTTACTAAAATCAGGTAAATGTGCAATGGCTTGTACTGGAATCACACTACAGCTCTCACCAAGAAAAGTTAAATAGGATATACATGAAAAAGTCTTATCATAAACTAATGCAGATTCTGAACTGAGAACTAAGAGATTCTGATGTGTTTGTCATTACAACAGCTGTATTGATATGAATTATGGGTTGACCTTTGTGACACAAAAAGTCTTCTTGTATTATGCTCCCTTTATAAAATATCCAAACTTCACTACCCATTTCTCTGAAAACTTATTTGGTTCTGAAAGCCAAGATATTACTTCCATATCAGATGTTTTTCACATGAGATAATTTTCAGATGAGATGATTTTCCCCGAGATGATTTTCATATAAGACAAGTTTCATTTTCTGCTGTCCATGCTTTTTTAAAAATAATTTTAACCTGAGATAAAATAATGAAGCAAAAGAGGCATTTACCGCTTAAAAAGGAAGTAACCAATTTTGGAGAGAGCGAATATGTTCATTAAAATGAAAAGTTTGCATGTTGAAGGTTATATTCACCTGACGTAGCTGGGTCACTTGGAAATGTGTCAGTACAGTTGAATTCTGGATACTGTAAATACATAAGTGTAATATTAATGATATGAGTTACTGTGTTTATAATACATTATTATTATAATACATTATTACATTACAAACTCTTTACACTGAAGGTGCAGAAATAAGGAAGTTCTGTTAATTGTAAATGAAGTCCTCCATTGTGCGCTAATGATACCTTCTGATTAAACAAATGTTGAGGTTTGTCTCAAAATGAAAATATTTTTTATTGCATCATATCAATGCTTATGTTAATAGCCAAGATACATCATTTGACTTCCAACATCACAATTGGATTGCATTGGACTGTACTACACCTTGTTGAAGTCAGACTTTAACCAACTCATTTTGTCTTTGTATAATATATGGATACTGTATGACTTTTGGAGAAACAGACAAGTTTTCCAAAAACTTAATGCCCCTTATTTGGCATTAAGCATTATTTGAATGCTTGTGGTATAATGAACTCCTGTAACTTTCCAATACGTATTTAACTGTTCAGGTTAATAGTGGATATAAATACAAAGTCTTTTAGCAAGTCTATGTTGGTGTCTACGACCTTTAAAAACAATGCTTGTACAGATATTATGCACCATGAAAGTTTGCTTAGATTACAATGACCACACCATTGTTACATTACACCTTTTAAAATTACTGGTGCCAGTGTATGAGATTAACATCATTCTATCCCCTATCTAAGATTGGTAGGAAAATGTAGGAAAAAAATCCAGAATTAGGTTCTTTATGGGGCTCAAGCACAATTTTATCCTCAATATAAAGTCTTGATTTTTTAAATAGGTAAGAAGAATATATTAATGTGTTCTCTGGTAAAATTTGTAGACAGATGAGCCACAGAGTTTTTGACCTAGAAGGCTTTTAGTGGCCAAAGATCCATTTCTGATCTTAGGTTGGCTATAACTTCTTTATTAAAGGGAGTTTAAGGTCACCTTAAAATAGGGTTCCTGTTCTGACCCTATTACATGCATGTGCAAAGTCTGAATATAATCTGTGTAAGCAGTTGTGAGTTATCATGCACATATAATAAGTCAAACTTTATGGCAGTGGCGCAACAGATGTGAAACCAGAATATCCCTGAGTTTCATCTGGCTATATAAGTAGACCATATTTCTTCAGCACTTGTGACTTGGTCAATTAGGAAAAGCAAAATTTAACCCTCACCAAAATACAGACTAGTAACTTATCCTATGGACCTGTAACACTTTTGAGTTGCAAATGTGGTGGACATTTAAACTTTTCAAGTAAACTTCACACATAGTCTGGTGCAGATAATATGCACTATAAAAGTGTGATTAAATTACACAGACCGTACCATTCTACACCTGTGAATCTGCTGGTGCAGATAATATGCACTATAAAAGTGTGATTAAATTACATTGACCACACCAAATTACACCTGTGAATCTGCTGGTGCAGATAATATGCACTGTAAAAGTGTGATTAAATTACACAGACCACACCAAACTACACCTGTGAATCTGCTGGTGCAGATAATATGCACTGTAAAAGTGTGATTAAATTACACAGACCAAACCAAACTACACCTGTGAATCTGCTGGTGCAGATAATATGCACTATAAAAGTGTGATTAAATTACATTGACCACACCATTCTACACCTGTGAATCTGCTGGTGCAGATAATATGCACTGTAAAAGTGTGATTAAATTACACAGACCACACCATTCTACACCTGTGAATCTGCTGGTGCAGATAATATGCACCACCACAAAAGTATGATTACAGTACACTGACCACATCATACTACACCTGTGAGTCTGCTGGTGCAGATAATATGCACCACAGAAGTGTGATTAGATTACACAGACCACACCATACGACACCTGTGAATCTGCTGGTGCAGATAACATGCACCACCACAAAAGTGTGATTAGATTACACTGACCACACCATACGACACCTGTGAATCTGCTGGTGCAGATAATATGCACCACAGAAGTGTGATTAGATTACACTGACCACACCATACTACACCTGTGAGCCTTCTGGTGCAGATAATATGCACCACCACAAAAGTATGATTAGATTACACTGACCACATCATACTACACCTGTGAGCCTTCTGGTGCAGATAATATGCACCACAGAAGTATGATTAGATTACACTGACCACACCATACTGCACCTGTGAGCCTTCTGGTGCAGATAATATGCACCACAAAAGTATGATTAGATTACACTGACCACACCATACTACACCTGTGAGCCTTCTGGTGCAGATAATATGCACCACAGAAGTATGATTAGATTACACTGACCACACCATACGACACCTGTGAATCTGCCGGTGCAGATATCAAGCACTATATAAAGAGATGATATTTGTTTAACCACACCATCACCTGTAAATCAGAAGTATCAGGCTCAAGCCAATTCTGTATCCAGGCTTCCTTCAGATCTGGATGATCATCCAGCCACTGATTAAAGTGCAGCAGATTTTCCTGGTATCTCTCCCTACTGCTCAAAGCTTTATCTGTTTTCTCTTGATTATTTGCTAAAATATAAGAAAGATTTTAGTCAGACCTTTAGCCAATATCATGTAACATTTTAGTATCCATAATGCATTGCATTTGACCTAAACACCAGAAAATGAAAACTGTGTGATATAATTTTTATTTATTTTATTTATTCCCTTTCTCCAACAATTAAATGCAAACAAGTGCCAGTCCTTCATATATAATTCAATTACTGTTTGAACTAGCAAATATGTTCCATACATTTAGAACAGAAGAAACTGTGTAAGTACCACAAAAAGCTTTAATTACAGAACAATACATAACAGATAATAACTCATATATAATGTACATTTATTTTGAACTTCATCATCCTTATTAAAGTAAAACTGCCAACATTATATTACTTCAATAAATGTTTAAATGACAAGATTTCAAAAACTATTACATTTCACAAACAGTACCAGTATGTTTAACTGCACTCTGTTGGGGTCAGTTTTATAAATAATAGGAACATAGACTTCAGATAGAAAACAAGGGACCATACTTTGTCAGCAGACAAGGCTTTGTTACAGTTCAACTCACCCTTATATCCTGGCTGACTGTTGTCATTTGTAAAAATGTATGGCGCCTCCTGAAATAGAGCACATAAGGCATGTATTGTATACTTTTAAAGCATAAAGACTGCAGAATTGAAAGGAAAATTCCTCTATAAATGTTTTTTTTCACTACAAGTATAATATTTCAGATACTTCAAAGTTTGCAAAACTTCTGAAGTCTGAATAAAATCCAACTCTGTTAACCTACTGCTCTTTGTATAATACTGACAGCACCAAAAAAATATTAGATTGTTTGTATTATTGTTGATATGGTGCAATGGTAACATTCTTGCCTCCCACCTCTAAGGTCAACGGTGCAAACCCCGGACCTTATGTGGGAAAGTAGACAGTTGCTTACTGATGGTTGGCAGTTTACAGTACAGAACCTTGTCCAACTGTATGTACTGGTTTCCTCTTCCCACAAAACTACCCATCATGCTATGATCTGTACAGTGTTAAAAGCGATGTAAAACAAAAAATAAATAAACAAATAGAAAGTATGTATACAGTATTTACAATAAATGAATAAATGGTCATATGTGTTATTGCTGATGGAAAGTATATTACATGTACAATCAGATTTTGTTCATAAGTTATGTGTTTCCAATGGGTTAAATTATTATGTATTCCTTGATTACTACAAAGGCAAATCCTGTAATTTGCAGTGATGAAGAAATTACTTTGAAATCCAACTACTCTGCTGCTGATAAGCCCGAACAAAGATAGGGGCAAGAGCACTCAATGAGCACAAATCTTTGCCAAGGCCTCCAACACCTAACACGTCCACAATACCTCACGTGAGTACAATGGCAAAAAAATCATTAAAAAAATCCTGGATCCAGAATTGTGTGTGGATCATTCCCAGAGTTAAATCAGTTCTATGTTATACTAAGATCCACCTATGGTGAAAATGTGATGTAAATCCATCCACTAGTTTTCATAATCAAAAATCAAATAAATACAAAAACTGAAGCCAATGATTATCCTAATGATCAAATACAAGCTTACCATGTGGAATTGAATGCTATCTCTGGAGGGGTTCACCTACAGCGCTGGGATTCAGTCAACACTAAATGTCTATTTTTATTGGACATTGGCCGGATCCCTTGCGGCCTCCCAAGATAGCAGGGGGGCCATGGTGGCAGAGTGGTAACACTCTCGGCTCCCACCTCTGCGGCCGGGGTTCGATCCCCGTCATGGCCGTAAGTGGGAAAGCTGGTAGTTGCTTGCCGTTGGTCGGCAGTTTACAGTACAGAACCCTAGCGAACTATATGTACTGGTTTCCTCTGCCCTTCAAACTACCCGTCGTGATATGACCTGTACAGTGTTGAAAGCGACGTAAAACCCCAAATAAACAAATCCCAAGATAGCATTCAGTTCCACATGGTAATCTATTGTAGCGTAATAAAAATATTTGTTTACTTAGCAAGCTGAGTTTACCACTGTGGAGAAGATATTGTCCCTGCACAGCATTAAATGAGATTAGATTACATTAGATTAGTGAGATTAGATTAGATTAGATATCCTTCTTAGTGGAGGTTATAATATAGACATGAAGAATAAAGTACTTTTATTGGATGGTAATTGTTTTGTAATTCTGAGAACACCACCACTGATTCTATGTCTCAATAATTGTACCTCTGTTGGACACTTGAATACTTTCTCCTCTTCAGCTGGATACTGGAATACTTTGTCTTGGACGGGTGTCAGCTATAAATACAATGCACTTGTGCGACAGAATACTGATACATAAACTAAAGTCACCAGCTTACAATCAAGCATAGTACTCGGTTATAAAATGCCCAATAAATTGTACTTTTTCTTTCAGTCTGTATTTTATATGTCATACTAATATAGCAAAATCTGAAGAAGAAAAAAAAACAAAAATAAATATCATCACTAACATTTCTTACAGCAGCTGTAGAGATTATAATAAGTGTGCTCAATAAAATATGTTCCCTCCAATATTGATTTTGTCAGCCTCAGTTAACTGTTACACCTCCAGGAAAGAAGTCCAAAAAACTCTACATAGAGAAAACTAATTGAAACATTTTAAGGTAGTTGTTTGACTTAGGGGAAAAATCTTATACCTGCACTTTTCTAATGGCCCCCCTTTGAACAAATACATGGGCCCCGCAGCTTTAATTACAGAAATTATGGTATGTCTACTAGGACAAAACTCTTTTAGGGGGTGGACATAATCCCAGAGATGTAATCCCAGAAATATTATCAAATATAACAAACACACTGAAACAAATGTTTTATTTATTTTATTTACTTCAGTTTTTTTTCACAGCTGTGGAATTTCATTATGGCTATGAATCCAGCTCCAATTTACAATATGTGGGATTCAAGGAGGCCTCCAGTTGCTTTATTCACATTAGGGTTTGGTGAAAGTTGAGCCAAAAATTTACTAAAGTTTAGAATAAAAAGTTTTTAAAAAGGGAGATAATTATGCCATAATAAATTTGACCCATATAGGTAAAATGTTACTGCATTGGAGAAACTAAAATTCAAGCATTTTAGGCAACAATCCTATTTAGGAATTGGTAGTACTATAAGTATCAGGTATCCATGTGCTTAATCTCCGAACTCGTGGATTCTAAGGCACACCATCCAAATCATAATAAATAAATCAGAGCAGAGTTGTCACAGTGGATCAGTATCATATGAGAAGGACTTGTTGAAATGAACTTTAGATATATGAACTGAAGAGCTATAACAGGGGACTTTGAGAAACATCTTTTCTGGATTACTACGTCTTGTTTGAGTATGAGTATATCCAAAGTTAGGTATGATTACCATGGTGTTCCAGAGTTGATAAGCCATTAGCATGTGACCCTTTCTGTTGGGATGGAAACAGTCAGGTGACAGAACACTGGTATCCCACTCCCCATTGTCCTACAACACAGTAACACAAAACAACGTGACATTACTTCAGTTTTTAGTTCAACCCATCAGCTTCTGTAGTGAGTGTTTGATGCTTGACTTAAATTGACATCAATTTACAGAAATTATTATAGAATTCTTTAGAAAAAAATAAATGTAGAAAACTGATAAAATATCATACACAGAAGGACTGGTGCTTTTTTTTTGTTTTTCACAATGCACTCCTAATTTAAAAAATAAGAAGTGTCAAATTTATCACTGCAGAAACAAATTTATTCAGTGTTTGGTTAGGCAATTTTTTTTGGAAATATGTGATTATTTTGGACAAATTTTGGTCTTCTAGCCAATCCAATCCAATTTCAATGCTTTTTGCTTCTTTATTTCTTTATTACTTAATTGTAATGGTGTTTCTCCAGTGACAAAGATGACATGGCAAATTCCACAACTTTTCCACTATATGTTTACGTACTGTGACAGGAGGTTTGAGGTCTTTCATATGTGGTTGCAGGACCACAGTGAAGCTATCATCTCCATTGTACGTGCCGTTAATGTTGATGAGCTCATCCAAAAGCCTCCAGTAGCCATCTTTGGTCTGTCGTAGATGTTCCATGGTAGAGTCATTGTACACAGCACAATCACAGAAACCCCTGTAAACAGAAACACAAAGTATAATGTAGAACTCAATTTTCCAATTTGAAATGACAGATGTACATCTTGGCTATCTGAAACTCTCAATTATCCAGTCTCCTAAGAGGTTTGTATAAATAAGAGTCTAGTGTTTCTATTCGTTGGAGAATTATACAAAATAAAATCAAAGAATTTACAAGTACAACAAATTAGACATTAATAAGCTATCCACACAGAAATACTATGCCAGTGTGTTTTATGGGTTTTCAAGCATTGTGGGTATTCATATTTGATATCAATGGAAATCATTTTGCTCCTTTTCTTTAATTTACAGTTGTTTTAGGATATATGCCATACACTGGACAATATTGACTATTTTTGGTCAGAGCCATGGTCGCTTTCTTCGTTGGGTAAAAAAAACCACACATATTAACTTAAATCACTTTCTTACTAACACCAACAAGTTTACAAACAGACACACAAAAGTGAAAAGATAGCCATTCTTACATCTGAGCGATATCACAGGCCAGGCTTGTGCTGAAGTTCCCCAGTGGTGTGATATCAAACATGGTGACTACTTGGAACAGTACTCGAGGTATGTTGGCCTTGATGTTGTCTATTGCTTCCTTTATCTTTGCCACATAATAGGGAGGGCCATTGTCCTCCTGTTTGGAAGGAAAACACAGCATGCGATTGCATTGTACTGGTCAAGAAGTTTTTTATTATTTGTTACCTTCACACCCCAAAGGCAAGGGGCGAGTTATTGTGATCATGTCCATTCGTTTGTCTGTGCACATAGCTCTAAAACTACACATCAGATAAGGGTGTACATCTTCACAACAAGGTGGGGTCTACCCTGATGGGTGTACCCTCAAAGATGATTCTGATCAAGATCGCTAATGCAGAAGGGTTTTTATGATTTTTGGCCATATCCGCATGCACAACTTAAAACTATTCACCGAATCGGGGTAAAATATGCACATTAGGTTGGAGTCTATCAACGGCTTATTCCTCCTCAAAATTGGACCCAGATTGATGAACCTGAACCATTCTGGATCAAAAATCTGGGAATGTTTTTTCAAACTTTACCCTGTTTATTTGAAACATTTGAAGGCCATTTCATGGATAAATTACATATAAAATATCACTAAAATTATAAACCAGATTAACAGAAAACCTAATGATGGTATAAACTAAACCAAGATTGCATCTGTGGCCAGACACAAAATATATCCTCTATAAAATTATGGCCATCCCAATGTAATACTGATACAGCATTCTAAAATCAGATACAACCACATAAGGTTAAAACTTCAAGCCCATCAAAAATATTCATTACCCATGGTTTCTTATAATTTGCCTCACTTTCCCAACCCCTGAAACCAATGACAAGTGAGATATAAGGCATTTTTATTATGACAACACCATTTGATCTTGAAGCGGTGGTTAAAGCTCAAATTAGATCCTTCACAAAGATTCACAATCCAGGACCAATAACAAGGGAGATATTAGGCCTTTTTATTTCAACAAACCCATTTAGAGTAAGAAATCTAAAATTCGCTACATATCTGAAATTTGCCACATGTGAAAATACTAATAAAATAAATGAATTGTGGTGAGATTTGTTGAATGTATAGTAAATTGAGGCTTTTTGAACTGAAAAATACCAATTCTTAGACAAAAACATCATTTTCTTCATAAAATTAACTAAGGTTTTAGAGGTGGCGAATTTTAGATTCCTGGCGAATTTGAGATTCTTACTCTAATACCATATTTTTTTTTTTTTTTCAGCAGTACCCACAGGTGAGATTTTGTGCATTCTCAGCCATTGCTTGTTTATTTGAAGTTTTAAAACATGCTCAGTACCTTTGTATTGTTTTTCTTGTCATATTGAGTTAGAAAGGCAGAAGAAATCACTACATACAATTGGGTCACAAAGTCCTGTATTGTAAACCAACTGTTAATGGCAAACACTGTCCAGCTTTCTCACTTCAGGTGGACTGGGATCAATCTCAGAAGTTGTATATGAATGGCCCTTTATAACTTTGATTATTTTTTTTTAATTAATACTGCAAAAGTGGATATATTCCCTTGACATTTATCATTCCAATGGACCAACCAACTGTGTTTTTTGTCATTTATCAGAATATGTCAAGGGCATCTCTGCTGAATTTTCATACTAATAAATTACAACACTAATTATTGCACCTAAAGCCATTTGAGGGAATATAGAAGTTCTGCCTGAAATATGATGTGTAGTTACCCTTCTGCATGCACCACAGAGATCATTTCCACCAATCAGAAGAGTCACGAGCTTCCAGTCATTCTCCACATCAACATTTGGGTGTGACATGATCTTACTGATCAAATCTTCAGCCTGTTCTGGCATATGTCTGACAAAAAATGACACTATCAAAGGACAAGGTTTCTGGTGGGAGCAGAGGCTGGGGGCAGGAACATACCATGACTTCTCAGTCAAAAAACGGATATCCCACCATGTGAACCACAAGAAACATCTCAACTACTTTATGTGTGCCTCTACAGCTAAGGTCATAATAAGGACAAGCTGCAAGTATTTCCTATAGCTGTCATGAGATGTATTTGAAGTCAAGTGATAATTTGACAAACAATAAGATGGGTAATAATTTCAAGATACTGAAAGTGTGTCATACAAAACATTTTACAAAAATAGGTCTAATACCCAGTCTAAAAAGGCTTACAAGTCAGTTTAAAGAAATGCATATAAAATTATGAGGATTATATAGTATGCAAATAAAGCAATCAAACCTAATTACCATGTTAAGTAATTTTTCCTGAAATCCTAAATTTTGAATACAAATCTTCTTAAATGAAAGCTCTTCAATAACCGTTATTTAAAGTCACTGAGGCCCCTCTAAACTGCTCAAGGATGCTATTGTCACTTCATAAACTCCCAAGACATTTTGACATGCCCACACTCATGACCTCAACCAGGATATATTTCACCATATCTACCTCACATGTACTGGCTATATGATGGGTGATTCAGCTGAGCTAATCAAATAATTATTACCCTCATCCCTGAAGGTAAGGAGTAAGGGTGCCGTAAATGCATCCTTATGTCTATCTGTCTACACAAAAAAGTCAAAAACTCTATATTGGATCAGGCTCAAATTTTTCTGCACAGTGGTTCAGTCTTCCTCTAAAATGGTCCTATATGTTTGCATATGTGCAGTTATTCTATTAATCAGAGAAAGCTACCTGACATGGATAGAAACTTCAATCCAATGCCAGACGTTTCACTTGTTAGATGTCCGTGGTAGAGTGATATTCTGACATCAACCATATGTTGATTGCCTTAAGTTGCATGACATGAACACAAAATTCAATTCATTGACGGACACTGTACCTGTTAGTTGCCCCTGGTACTGTCACATTAAGAATTCAACTGTATGTTGATAACTAACTTCAATGCAATGACTCCTTACCTGTTGGTTGCTCCTGGAACAGCCACATTCAGCTGAGCACACTGCATTATCTCACTGCAGTGTGTCCTATTTCTGTCTCCATCTTCTATTGGTCGACTGTATGATCCACCAACAAGACCAGGGTTAAATTCCCTTAACAGATCTGAACACAAAAAAAACAGCAGAAACTCTGTTATTTCAACTTCTGTTGTATGAATGTTCATTTTATTTCAAACAGCCACATTGTGATGGTATTTGATCCCCCTTGTAACCTATGCAGCACCAAAATTTACCAAAATGAAAAGAATATATGGGTGTTGAAGAGTTTATAGACAGTTTAAGTTGCTAAAACACCCACCATCAATCGTAATGTCCTCATACAGATTATACAATGAATTCCATTATACCATACCACAGAGCTGAAAGGAAATTAAAACAACCAAACAGGACTATCAACTGCTAGTAACAGATACAGCACTGATAAATACACTGTTTTGTTCACTATTATCTGACAGATAAGGTTTTTTAAGGGGTTAATTTTTGTTGAGTGTGAATTACACTTTATACTTACTGGCGATGGTAACGATATTTTCAACAGTTCCATTCACCCCAATGCTGCAATTCACAGAGAAATACAAATTTATTATCATGTAGACAGCATAACACAAATGAATTAAGTATACGTATATATATTTTGCTGGAAGGGGATGAAATATCTTTTGATCCTTTTTATATCAAATTTATGAGAAAATTAACACTATAAGCTGTCTGAGAGAATAGGAAAGAAAGAAATTTTTTTTCAGAAGAATCAATTGTGTATTATAGTGGATTAATTAGGTCAAGCAATTACCAAGGGTTTTCTCATGCATGTTACTGTTTAGTTGCTATGTTAGTCAATAAATAACTAGAAAGCACTGATAGAGCATAGACCTTCCACCAGAGTAAATATATCGAAATTAATGATTTTTTTGTATCCAGGATATAATCCAGATCTTTTCCAAAATATAACCACATCTTCTATTGCTGAGGTTCTACCCACATAAAAATATTCAAAAAGATCTGTTCATTACTTATGGACTTATCACAAAAACAAAGCCAAACAAACAATCCCAAACATTACCTCCTAGTGGAGGTGATATTACAAGAACTATTCGGCTTAGTGACACTGATTAAGCTAACATAGACACTGAAATTATTTTGTGCATGTTTCGTGTTTGCCTGTGACAGCAAAGTCTGTTGAACTAGAACCTCCCAATGTTCATCTGATTTCGGTTACAGTTATGTCAAACCTTAACTTATAACATCAATATCCAATATTTTGTTGTGTTATTTTCTCCAAACTAATTTTATCTTGCACCTCAATTTGTCTTACATTGGTTGCACTTGTACAAACCATACTGTACAAAGTGATATTACAGTTTGTATAACCTCACACTTACCACCAGGACTCCCCTCTGTTTTCCACAGCTACGCCAGGTATTCCTTCAGCACCGACACCATTACCTGACTAATATATACACAATAATAACAATATTATAATAATAACAGACCCATTTGTATAGCACAAAATTGATGAGAATTCTCTAATGTACTGGAATCCAAAAAGCATTCCTAAAACCAACCAAATTCGAAACCCAGTAATTATTAAGTATCCACCAGGGGAGGGTGACTATGGTTGTGGGTAAGCTTAGGTCTCAGCAGGTAAGTCTTGAATTGGTTTTAAAGCTTGAAATGGTCTGTTGGGATGTGACATTAACCCTATTCATACCGACATATTTTTACAACCTATTCATACTGTGTGGGGTCATAAATGACCCCATGTATATTTTTGAGGATTTGCCAATATAAGTTAAAGTTTTGAGTAATACATTTATTTTGTTAACCATATTAAAGTTAGTCAATGTATAATAAGACTTTTTACAGGTATTGTTCTAATATTAATAATCAATTATCAGAACAATAATGCAAATGTAGATGGAAAATTCATAGTTTTTGGCAGTAATATTGGAAATTTTGTATGCATATACTTATTGGGTAGTTTCTATGTTCTTGAGGTTACAGAACTGACAAAGGTTTCTTTACATTAAGTGGGATCCATTCCACTGGTGCGACTGTGGCTAAGCTGAGCCTGCCTATGACCTTTCTGGGGCAGACTGGTGAAACTTATAGTCTATTTCCACAAGTCAGACTACTACACATACAGGAAAAAAGAGCCCCTATTATCCGTAAACCTTTGGAGAGTCAGATATTTTAATATATTAGAAGCATCATAAAATAGAAGAAGTATTTTATTGTTGAGAGTAAGAAATGAAAACATCAGGAGTGTAGAACTGTGTTGATAGAATCAAATGTTCAGAATTTCAGACAAGAAATCCAGAAAATATAGGTTTGATTGTAATTCAGTTTCTGTAGCAAATGGGAAATAACACTTGAATCTATAAACACTCACAATTTTTTTGTTATAAAGGATGATCATCAATGCTTTCTTCTGACCTTAATCACCAATTTCCCAGAATCTTTTCAATATCAGATCTTCATTACTAATATTGTATTTTTAACAAAACATGAAAATAATCTATATGACACATTGGTTGTTTAGAAACTACATTCTTTTGACTATGAAACATGTTTCTGTCAAAGACAATTTTTCATCATTTCAATATGGGTTAATTACAAATTATGTGGAGTTAAAACTTTAAAAAAACCCTGTGCGTTAGCTCAAGTTCTAACTTACTGTGATAGAATCTCCAAAAGCAGCAATAACTTTGATATCACTTGGTCTTAGCTGATGTACTGTAAAATACACAAATACAGTGACAACAAAAATAAGTCAATTATGCAAAACATTTAGCTATCCATAACCTCATCATATGGATACATAATGATTGGTTAGTCAAAGTCAAAGTTGGAGTTTTTGATATCCAGTTCAACAGCCAGGGTCATAGTGGGACAGGTCCTCAGCATTGCCACTTGTGGGTCTCGAACCCACCAAGGTGACAGCCTGTGATTAGATGCCAAACTTAATAACCACTAGCCCAACGTAGACCTCTAAGTGATTGGTTAAAGTACAGTTTTTCTAAATAATGATTGGAATAAGGAATTACATTTATTTACAAAGCACCCAATCGATACAGATGTCCTCTTATACACTGATGTCCCAAAAACAGACAGAGACAAAAGTATCATAAACAGTGCAAAAGATCAGAAAAAGTTAAGTTTCCTTTCCTGACCTCTTTTTCTGAGAAATGGTACTCCACCAAGTGATTCTGAGGTTACATAAAGCAAAAGCTATTACCTGACCATTATACAAATAGAAATATAATTCTGCATATTAGTAAATAACTGCCAGTTAACAAACAAACCCACCAGATAATCAAATCATCAGCTCAACATTAACATCTGTTATTTCAACACTTCAAAATACTCTTACACTTCAAATGAATACAACCGTAGACCATAATGATCCTTTTAAATAATTGATGATTGCTCTCAGAACTTACCAGAAGTTGGAGGCACATCTGCAGGTGGTGGAATTTCACAGTTGAAAACAGGAACCTGACAAAGATAAAAACATATAATAATAATAATAAAATACATGATTTCTATAGTGCTCTTCCATTATGCTCAGAGCACTTTACAATAGCCTATAATTAATGTTTTAAAATGTCTTTAAAATGTTTTAAAATGACTGTGGCTATTACTTGTGTTTAGCCTTTTTAATAAGTTCTCTGAAGTAAAAACTTTTTTTTTTTACTTTTTTAATATATATCACATATATAGCATTCAAATGAGGCAAGAAGCTGATTTAATCTCTGTCATACATGCTAAGGGTTTGTGTGAATGTGTTTAAATGATCTGGACTAAATCATGTAGCCTGGTAATTTTGGTGAAAAAATAGAGATAAAATAAGTATATTTTGTGTCAGTGAAGAGTGAGTCAAGACTTTAAATCTCTGCCTTATATTCACAGATTAATAGTTGTGAATATTTCGATCTGATTCTGTCAGTTCTCATCAGAGGCTGTGAGTGGGGTTGGGGGGATCACCTGAGGTACAAAAGTGAGATCCTCTCTGATCCTGAGGATCAGATCCGGTGTCCGGCGGATCGGATCAGATTTTTTGTATCTGATTGAAAAAATGTAATTTTACATAAATAAGTGACCAAATATCTTTTTGTGTGAAATTTAGTTCATATTATTAGTGAATTATTGTGTAGTACTTACTATAGAGATTATTATTGTAAATCTTCTATTCAGGGTCTGGCTAGTGGCCAGAAACATTAATTCAACATTCCTATTACATTGAATTTGTTTGTTTCATGGATAGATTCGAAACCAAAGCCTTAGATGGTTATCCCCTCAAACCACTAGTCTGGAAAAGGTTCATTGACGATATTTTTATGGTCTGGACACATGGTGAAGAGTCACTCAACCACTTCATTGAGTATCTTAACTCTCTCCATGAATCAATTAAATTCACTCATGAATTTAGTTATTCTGAAATTAATTTCCTAGACACAACAGTGAAATTCAATGAACATAGGGGACTAATAACTACCCTATACAACAAACCTACAGACACCCACCTGTATTTAGAGTACAGTTCAGCCCATCCCAGCACTGTACTGGAAAAGGGACCTTATGGACAATACCTAAGGTTACGCAGAATATGCACATTGGACAAAGACTTCAAAACCAATGCCTTTAAACTAACTGGCTATTATCTTAAAAGAGGTTACCCAGCAAGCAGCCTCAAAAAACATTTCAATAGAGCCAATCAGTTTAAACAGTCAGACCTACTGGAGGACAACCCAAGAGAAACCATAGACACACCAGTCATGGTGACTCAATTTAACCCCAGGAATCCGCCCATCAAACCCCTCATTAGAGACAACTGGAACATAATCCAGAACACTGATGAACTCAAAAAAATCTTCAAGGACAAACCACTCATAGGGTATAAGAGATTACCAAATCTCAAAGATATGCTTACAAGAGCCACTGTCACATTCCCACCAGCTACTGAAACTAAACAAAAATTAGCTTTCAATACAGTATGTACTAGACTGGGAAATGTACATACTGTCCCAAACTGACCAAAGTGGACCACATAACTAGCTTCCACACTAAAAAGACCTTCAAATGTATTAACCTACCACCAAGGCATAGATACACATGTGAATTAAGTAATGTGATATACATCATCAATTGCACTGAATGTGGTCTCCAATACATAGGAGAGACCAAAAGACCAATTAGACAGAGAATGTATGAACACTACAGAAGTGTTCAAAAATTCAATGATCTAAATTCCACCCCTGTCTCTAGACACTTTACACAACCCAAGCATAGTGTCAGGAAAATGGAGTTCAGCATTGTGCAATGGATGGGGGAGGAAAACAACCCAGATTCTTCCACTAAACGTAAAAGACAGGAACTATTCTACATCTGGGCCTTCCCCACCCTCCATCCAACGGGTATCAACATATTTGTGTGAGTTTATGCCCTCTTATTGCACCCCTAACCCAGGTGTCTCCCTGTTTAAAAAATAGAGATATATGATATATATCACAATATTATCACTCTCAACAATCAGTCATGTAATAATCATATACAAACATCACAGTTTATAGTCTGAAGATTGTTCTAATGACTAATTTAAACAAAACCCTGAACTATAGTATCCTGTTGTACATCAGCACCAATTATACACACTGTGGACTTTGATATTTTCTTTTGTATGGTTGTAATGGACAACTTTTGCTTAGTGTGGTCAATGTACTGTCAATGGGAACTGGTGTTGTAACCCCACTATTGTAAAAGGCTAGCAATAATGTGAGATTAATAAATGGTAGTCCCCAAAAATACAGGTCTCTTCTGTTAGACTTCCTTTGGTAACAGCTATGCTCAAACCCTCAGACCTCCTTGGTTTCTTGGTATTTTACCCTCACAAGAGTCTGAGTAGCAACAGCTAAAGTTAAATCCCGAGATCTCTTAGTCACAATTTTTCTTTCACTTCTGCATATGAAATGACTCTGAATCTGGCTGAGGCAAGTGTTACATTTACAGACCTTGTTGAAAATAGCGCAAGGAACAGATGATTAAATTTTGGTTGTGATCCAGGTAACCATTTGGATCAAGAAATTATTAACAGATTTTTTATCATTGTGCACAAGAGCAATACTAGCTACATAAAAAGCTACATTTAAGTAATTAAAATTTTCAATTTTATTACGCTACAATAGCTTACCATGTGGGACTTAATGCTAACCGCCCGGTGGCGGGATTACAGCTGAGACTGGAAGATATGTGATTTTTTTCTAAGATTTGAATTAATATGTATAGAATAGTGCCAGGAATACCAGTCTGAGTCCCATTTACAGTGCCCCGATCCCGAAGACCGGGCCTGTAACGAGCCAAATACCTAAGTAAAAAGAGAGACAGTGCTAAAACTGTCTAGATGTTTGATTGTAGGACGGAAGTGCAGCAGTGCTCACTTCGAGGTCTAAGGGTCCCTGAGGGACCTTCACGTGTGACTGACCCACCCAGTGGTTGGGTATCTCATAAATTTTTACCCTGAATATGAGATTAATGAGAACTAAATAAGTCCTTAATAGAAATTACTTGATAACTAAAAAATAAAATGACCTTACCCGTAACATCTTGAAGGTAAAGGAATACCTAGATCCTGGGAGAGACTCCTGAAGACTTGGTTGTAGCGGATGTGCCCCCCCCCCTTTTTTCTTTCCGAGGACAACTGGTCTGAGGGGAAGGATCTAGGACTTGTTGTGCCGCCACTATGGGTCCCAGATACAAATTGTTGTCGGTGTCCGACCAAGTAAGGTCTTTTAGGTAAAAATTTGTAAATGTGTTGTGAGCTTTCCAGTGACAGGCTTGCATGATTTGGTCCACCGATACCCCACCATTAAAGGCCTTAGAGGCCGCGAAGGCCCGGATGTCATGCGCTTTGACTTGGACCCGTCCAAGGCTTGTTGATCTGCTTGTTTGTAACAAAGTAGGATGGTTTGTTTCAACCATGAAGAGAGTGTAGCGGGTCTGATGTCTGAGGTATGTCCTTTCTTAAAGGAGATGAAAAGGAGAGAACGAGACCCTCTCAGGTCTTTTGTTCGGTCCAAATAAAACCTCAGGGCCCGCACAGGACACAGGGTCCTGTCTTCTTTAAACTGTCTATCTACAATGGTAGTCAAAGCAGGAATAGTCAGCGGAGACACACTTTGAGAACCTTCTCTTGCTAGTTGGTTTTTGGCTATGAAATCAGAAGAAGGGAACAAGGCAACCTTTTCCCATTGGCCTAGATTAGATACTTTGTTTGCGACCCAGGCATGGATTTCGCTGCGGCGCTTGCCGGAGGCCAAAGCTAGCAAGAAAGCAGTTTTGAGGGTAAGATGTTTGAGGTCTGTGTCTTTCATGGGCTCAAATGGTGCTTTTGTGAGCTCGTTGAGGACAACAGAAAGATTCCACTTGGGTAAATTTCTGGAACTTTTGGGACGATCCCTGTGAAAACTGGAGAGTAACCTATGAAGATCTGCGTTATGTGCAATATGGTGGGCCGTTGGGCCCAAAGTGTCAACGATTGCAGTCCTGTAACCATCAATGGTCGAGGGGCGCCTGTTTAGGTCTTGGTATAGGTACATGAAAAAATCTGAGATTTGTTTCACAGATGGAGTGGAGAAATCCACTGAATTTTCTCTGCACCATTTTTCAAATAGGGCCCACTTTGACTTATAGATGGTCCTTGTTGATGACCGCTGAGGAGCAGCAATTCTCTCTGGCACCTCCACAGAGAAACCTTGTTCTTGGAGTTGTCCGCTCGTAGACACCAGGCATGGAGGTTCAGCTGCTGGGGGTTGTTGTGGAACACATACTTGTGGGACTGTTTGAGAAGGGCCGTTGACACTGGGAGTTGCAGTGGGATCTCTATTGAGAGCTGCACTAGGTCCCAAAACCGGGGCATCCCTGGCCAGCCTGGGGCTATCACGATGATCAGGCAATGGCATTGCTTGATCTTTTGGATCACCTTGTGAAGGAGAGCCGTAGGAGGGTAAGCACAGGCCGTGAGGTTGGTCCAGTCTATGTTTAGAGCATCTATGTCCCAGGCCCTTGGGTCTGGGATGGGAGACACGTACAGTGGGAGCTTGTGGTTCAGGTGAGTGGCAAATAAGTCTACATGACCACTTCTGGCAGATCTGTTTGAACACCTGTGGGTGCAGAGACCATTCTGTTGACTTGGTTGGACCTGGACAGTAGGTCGGCCATCACATTCAGGCACCTGGACAGTAGGTCGGCCATCACATTTAGGCACCCTGGAATGTGCCTGGCTTTCAATGTTATGTGGTAGTGATGGCACCAGGTCATGATTTTCCACAGGAGAGCGCACATTTCTGCTGAGTGAGTTCCTCCTTGTTTGTTGATGCAGGCTACCACTGTTGAGTTGTCCGTCGCAACTAACACTGTTTGATTCTGGCACTGGTCCTTAAAAGTCGAAGGGCCAGGGAAACCGCCTTCAATTCTAGGACATTTATGTGTAGCCTTTTTTCCCGATCTGACCACAGACCCTTTGTAGAATTTTGGTCTAAGTGAGCGCCCCAACCTTCGTTTGAGGCGTCGGTAAAGAGTTGGATACTGTGGTCTTTGGGATGAAGGTCTGCACCTTTCATCACGTTTGAGGGATTTTGCCACCAATCTAGGTGGGCTGCAATGGCTTCTGTCCAAAGAAGGAGGTTGTCCAGCGACTGAGGATATCTCCAGTGCTCCTTGAGATGAAACTGAAAGGGCCTCATGTGAAGGCATCCCTCCGGGACCATTTTCTCCGTTGAGGCTAGCGACCCAATTAGAGACATCAAACATCTTATAGTCAAAACACGTTTTGACTTGAGTCGTAGGATCAAATCCTGAAGTTTGAGCCATCTCTCTTGAGTGGGTTTTACAAGGGCTGAATCTAGGTGGTATTCGTAGCCCACGAACGAAAACACTTGAGTAGGTTTCAGTTCTGATTTTTCCTGATTTATTATCCACCCCAAGGACTGAGTTAGGTCTACCACTGCCTGTGTGTTTACTTGGGCTTCCTCCTGAGACTGGGACCTGATCAGCCAGTCGTCCAGGTATTGGTGAATTCTGAGTCCTCTTGAGAGGGCCATTAGTTTCACTTCCTTTACGATCATCGTAAAGACCTGGGGGGCTGTGGCCAGTCCAAACGGGAGGGAGGTGAACTGGAACACCTGAGCCTTGTAGCAAAACCTTAGGTATTTCCTTGAGTTTGGGTGGATGGGGATGTGTAGGTAAGCGTCCGACAGGAATCAGGGAAGTCCTGATGGGCTCTGGAGTTTCCATTTTGAACTTTTCTACGTGTAGAAAAGTGTTGAGCCTGCTTAAGTCTATGACTGGCCTCCACCTTTGGTGAGGCTTGGGTACTAGGAACAGGCGACTGTAAAACCCGAGAGATTTTACATTTTCCACCCTTTCGATAGCGTTCTTTGACAGGAGAGACTGGATACAAGCGGCCAAGGCTTGGTCATTTTGTTGGGCCTTGTACTCTGACAGAATCAGAGGAAATCTGATCAAGTTTGGCTTTGAATGGAATGGCAGAATGTAGCCATTGGTGATAATGTTTAACACGTTTTGAGAACATTTGTTTGTTAGCCAGTCTCTCTTGAAAGAACGGAGGCGACCTCCTACTGGTGGACTGAGTGAGGCTTTGGAGGAGTCATTGGGAAGGGGGGTTTCCACACCCCCTTCCCCTATTGTGGGGTCGAAAACGACCCCTAGAGCCTCTGAAGTTGGGTTTTCCTCTTCCCGAGGGAAAGGATTGGTTACTGCTTTGAGAGGTATTGCCCCCATAGGGGCGTTTCCTGTAGAAGCCTCTTTTCTTGTGGGGACCACGAAAGGGCTTATTCTGGTAGGGTGCGAAACCCTGAGAATCTTTTGAGGTGCCTTTTTTGAGAAGGAAGTCCTCACCTTCCTTCACGAGTTGAGACTCGAACAAGGAAGAGCCCCAAAAGGACGAGTTCCTAAGTTCTTGACGTCTCGTTTCCCCTAACTGTGGATGTAATAGAGTCATCTCGGTTTCGCGCCTAAGCAAGCCGGTATTAGCCATAGAATATAACTCCCTCTGGAGAATATGGGCTAGAGATTTCCTGAGACAGGTGAGGGCCCTGTGTTGAACAAGAACTGTCTTGTTTCAAAAATCCATGTACTCAGTGACTTCCTCATATCCGCGCTTTGCTGCTTTCTCAGGATTGGCACCTTTCTGAATCTGAGATTTAATCTTCTTGACAGTTGACTTAATGCTATGTTGGCATTTTTCCAAGGAAGCATTACAAGAAGAAGAGGTTTTGGCAAATGCAGCGGTGAAGTTGAGGGTTGAGATATTTTGTCTAGCCTGGTGTTCCAGCTCCTTGAGAACTGGCAGGGGAACTTTGGCTACTGGGGCCCCAGGAGGCCTAGGAGTAATACAGATCTTGGCAAAGTCTGTATTCAACTCCTGAATTTTATCCTGAAATGTGGGCTGTCCCACCTTGTACCACTTAGAAGTGGAAGGAGGAGGCTTGACATATTTGCCCTCAGATAAATTGGCAGCCTTAAAGTCATGTTGAAATTTATCAAAGGCGTCCTTGATAACTGAGCTAAGGGGTAGAATAGAGGAAGGACCTCTAGGTCTGACCTCTTGACGGCCTTTTTCATCATCCAGACCCAATACTGAAGTGGAAGACCTAGGCATAGATTCCCTGGGATCAGGGAGGGAGAGGATATGCCTGAAGGTGTCTACTTCTTCAGAGTATTGTGAGGGTATGTCAGACAGAGCTACTTCCCTATAATAAGGGGGGTCTGGATCATGTTGTGGGAGGTCTTGATCAGAAGCTACTCCTGAGGGCTGAGCCCTAGAGGGCTTAGAAGACCTGTGTCTGGCTACAGGGGACTGATCTTCCTCTGAAGAAAATGACGCATATCTAGACCTTGATTTGTGTTTGCTCTTGTCAGTGTTTTTTAGGTCTAGAAGAAGGAATCCGAGGTTGGTCGGAATCCTCATGTAGTTGGTCCGAGGCAGAGCTCGGGTCAACTGGCTGCCTATGGCTTTGCTTTTTGTGAGAGTACGAGACCTCCTCAGGATGACCCTCAGATGGGGCAACGTACTGATCCGAGGTATCTTGGTTGAGTACTAGACGAGGAGGGAGTGCTGGACCGTAGTCCACATCCATTGCCTCGCTCTGAATGTTAGTACTAGATCTCGGAGGGGGGGAATCCAGATGGGCAGCATTGTTACTGGACGAGCCAGGTTTGGAAGCAGGAAGCGAGGATTCTACCTCGACTTTCTTTTGTATGGCCAACTCCTCTCGGAGTGACTGAAACGCTTCCAACATGGATGCCTGGAAGGAACCCATTTGCTGCTGTAAATTATATTTAAGGAATCACCCAGGGATTTCTCAAGATTTTTCTGGATTTTATTTTGCAAAGCTGTACCTGGGGTGGGTGGGACAGACTTGGCTGGGGTCTTTAAAGACAAGGAACTGAAGGCGAGAGGTTGAGTACGGGGGGGGGCGAGGTAAACAGATTATCAGCAGCACTCTCAAGGTCTGCATTTGATCCAGTGAAGGAATCCCCGTCACCTTCACCCAAAAGATCTAGTTCGTCATCTTTGGAACTAGTTTCCGCTTTTTGCTTTTTTAGGTAACGTTTCCTGTTCTGAATTTGTTTCAATTGTTCATCTGAAAAAGACGTACAGATTTGACAGGGAGTTTCGAAGGTGACACAGGGGTCATCTCCCTTGCCAGCCTCCCTACAGGTAGGGCAGTAGTTGTGTAGGTCGAAACTGAAGCAAAAGTGGCGGCATTTCTGAGCTCTCGGTTTGTCTTTATTTGCTTGATGGAGAGACATTTTATACGCAATAAAAAGACATACAATATAATTGCCTGAACCGAGGAAAACTCAAAACACGCGAAAGCAAGAAAAATACTTATCCTGTGAAAATTAAAATTTTACAGAATGATCTATGATATATATTACAAGAAATATGCAAATATTAGCCTCCAACAATAAGTAAAGACTGAGAAATAAATGAAAATGTCTGTATATTTACAAACTGCTACCAGTCAATCGTGGCCAACGAGAAAGTAGGGCGATTGGTCAGAAGTTATCACGTGACGACAACTACCAGTATATCCGGTGGCTAACAAGAACAATCTTTTTTTCTAAGACGTTGGCCCCGGGTGTGGCAACCCAAGAACAGCATTAAGTCCCACATGGTAAGCTATTGTAGCGTAATAAAATGACAATCCTCTGTGCCCAAGTTATATAACCAATGGCAGGCTATAAAAAAACCTCAAGGACATTGATAAATTGTTATCCCTGTGTCTGTCTTTCAAACAGGGGAATGTCAGTCACTTGTGCATGTATGATGGGTCAAATTGCACATTGAGTCCTCTATTAATTTATTTGGGGTTTTACTTTGCTTTCAACACTGTACAGGTCATAACATGACCAGTAGTTTTGTGGGCAGAGGAAACCAGTATATACAGTTGGTCAAGGTTCTGTAGTGTAAACTGCCGACCATCAGTAAGTAACTACCAACTTTACCACATAAGGTCCTGGGTTTGAACTGCCGACCTCAGAGGTGGGAGGTGAGTGTGTTACAACTGCACCACCTTGGCCCTGAGTCCTATAGTAAAGGAAGTACAATGTATTGATAAATACCAATAATACCAATTACTTTATATAAAACAAAAATCAATTAAGTAGACTAGTTGTGAGACCATGACATTGAGTATTTGAATGAAAGAAATGAGGCTGTATATACAGTCTACCATTCCCAGAAGGGTTGAGGACTTTGTCCTTGACTTACCTCCAGAGACCCGTCACTCTCATCCTGTTTTTCCCAGTCACTGTACCACTTCTCCAGCTGTTCTGGATGTTCTTCTAACCAGTGCTCTAGTTTATCAACCTTCTCTTCAAAGTCAGTCTTCACTACTGAAACAAGTCAAAACACTATCAGAGTAAGCTGTAACTAAAATACACTAGACTTGAAAATCTTATAGGAAACTTAAACCCATACTTACTCAGAAATTTTTCTCGCTATGGAAAAGAAAACAATGTACTGAATTGTCAAATATTATTTGTAGTCACATGAAACATAGATGCTGTATTAGTTTGTCAATGTAGGCTATTGGATTATACCCACTAATGTGAATTTCAGTTTAGTATGTATCAAGGACAATGTTTTTTTTTAACTTTCTGCAGAAAGGAAAGAAAGTACAAATCAGGTATAACAAGACTACTGCCACAGTGGTTATCTCCCACTTAGGATCAGTAATAATGAAGATCTAAAAACTAGGCCAAAATTATTATCAGGTTAGCTTTCCTAACCATGTATCTTTTGCGCAAATGTCATGAAGCTAGCTGCAATATTTCAAGATTTAGAGCATATTTATGTTTTTCAAACAATCGGCTATGGTGGCCATTTTGTTTTCCACAATGAGGCCAAAGTTTTGTGCAGGCATGTTTTCATAACCAAAAACATTCCCTGAAAATTTGATGAAGATATCTTTATAAATGAATGAGATACTAAGGTTTGTGTAAAAACATGACAAACACATGCACGCACACACGGACAGATGCATGTACATAAGGCATTTTTATAATTTCCCGACCACAGCCTTCAGCCACTGGCAGGAGATAATATATAATGAATGTAAAGTATAATCAAGTGATCTGACATACGTACATATATGTTACTCTTCTTTTTCTTATTTACGAAAAACCAGGACACATACAGAAACAACCTGAATTAACTTCATGCTCTTAATATATTAATCAGCTTTGAAGCTACCTTCACAGAAACCATTATTTGTAAGTGTGAAATAATTTCCACATAGTATTGTATTCTTAATTAGTAACCTCGTCTCACTTATTAAAAACAAAGGTAGAATTTTACTTTACATAGATAAGACAAAGGGGTGTTACTGCCTTGGCTTTTACTTGACTCTCAAAAATTATTGGTCTCTTTTTTTTCTTTTTTTTCCATAATGGTAGGGGGGCCACTATGGCAGAGTGGTAACACTCTCGCCTCCCACCTCTGAGGCCGGGGTTCGGTTCATAGCTCTACCTCAAGTGGGAAAGCTGCTAGTTGCTTGCCGTTGGTCGGCAGTTTACAGTACAGAACCTTGACCAACTGTATGTACTGGTTTCCTCTGCCCTTCCAACTACCCATCGTAATATGACCTGTACAGTGTTGAAAGCGACCTAAAACCCCAAATAAATAATTTAAAATAAATTTTCATAATGGTCTGATTTATATGTATTTGAATCCTTTAAGTAGAACTTTGTTCAACTAATATCCCTTTAATCTAGCCAATGGAAGGCCGGTGTTACTATCAGCATAACACCCAACAAACTAAACATGGAATTTTATCATGATTCAAAGTTATAAACAAGAAAGGCAAAGCTTGAGTGCTTTATTGCCTAGAATCATGATAAAATACCGTGATTGCCATTGTTCGGAGGTATTGTTTATATTCTAACATAACAAAATATGTTAACATTATTAATATTTTAAAATGTGACGATAAAGCCAAGCTGTTTCATTTATTATACTTTGTGGTTATTATTAGACACCCAACGTGTATACAAAGAATTTTACCAGCCAATAAGATTCACTGACATGACCATGTTATGTTAGATTGAAGTATAACCTGCACACAGGAAGATCTGGGCTCAGGTATTCACAAAATGGATCTGTCAAAGATGATATAGCTCAAGCATACAGCTTTTTATACCAAAATTCAGCTAGTTTTCAACTCCGCTTTCACTGAGTTATTTTTGAGAATAGAGCACCCTGGTTGGGTTCAAGTATTTTTCTCCTCCCTTGTGACTGGATTTAACACAGTTCGTCTAAATTTTTTTACGTAACAATAATCAGTATTTGAGTGAGAAGACTTTCTACCTACCCTTCTTACTCATTCTGCTGTTGTCATTGGTGAATATGTATGGAGCCTCCTGAAAAAAATACACCACTTGTAATTAATATAATATTTATTTCTGAACAAAGAATGCCTACATTTTTATTATAATTTTCACTTTGTCAATTGAAGTTTAAGTAGACACTTTTGTTACCTTGAATCCTGTCAGGTAGATACTAATATCAGGTCAATCAATGCCTTTTCCATTGCAATCTATTGATATCTGGAATTTTTGCTTTAGTAGTAGATTTTTTTCCCTTTTTTTGGTGGTGGGGGATGCTTCAAGCTTTATTTTATTCTCCATTTTATTCAAAATTTAACAGTCCGCACAAATTGAAAAAAGTTAACAAATCACAAAAAAAATTGTACATGAACACATTACACCAAGTAGCAAAATGTATAATGATGACATTTACAATGCCATGTTCATATTTTAATGAGGTTTTTAAAATTGTGTTGGACACATGCAAATGCATTAATTTTTACATATTTTGACAGCAATGTGTCGACTTTACTTTATTGTGTTTATAAAAGTAACAAAATTTAAAGCAAAATTATATCTGACACAACAGTATAAATAATATTTAGCTTCCATGAAGAAGATAATACTGGAAAGGACATTATGTTGTCCAAATCAGTAGCCTAATATTATCCCTTTTAGGGAAATATCAAGATAAAAATTCAATCATGACCCACTGTCCTTCCATAGTTTTCCTACTGACTAGCAAACCATAAAGAGGTGAGATAGACTTTCAATGATAGAATTGCAAAGTTTAAAGTAAGTTTGATTCAGGAATAAACATTATCTATAAAATGTCCCTTATTATCTGCCAGGGTTTATTAACAGAATAAAATGTTTTAATCAAATTTGATGAAATAGGTAATTTTGGAATGAGTTTTCTATTCTAAATAAACACTTACCTCGGTGGGACAAACTGCATCTTTGTCACCGAATGGGTATGAGAAGGGCTTGTCAGGAACTGGGGTGAACTAAAAACAGATGAATACTATGGATAAAAGAATACACGTATCAGAAACAGACAACAGGTTTGTGGCTCACACCAAAAGATACTATAGATGATCAAAAGGCCATCTTAGTCTATACAGTGGACATTTAATAGATCAAACTTCCAATATCCACAGCATTTGAATCTAATTATGCCCAACATCCATTTAAGCCTACAAAAATACTGCATTTTTATGTACAGATCTTAAAATTGGTTCTGGTTATAGCTAACTTCTACTTATAGTGGTTCTAGTTATACACAGTGATTTATACAATGTCTAAGTTACGAGGAAGTCATTAAATTTCTGAGTAGTTAAGTCATGCTGACCATGGTATGGTGTTCAAGATTTTCCGAGATATGACTTTGATATTTTAAACAGGTCAATAAAGCATCACTATATTTCTAAGTACTCAAAGTACTTAAGTAAATTACACTGACTTGAGATTCAGAGGTATAACTTTGACAGTTAAACAGTTTAATTTACTGTTCAAAGAAGATATCATTATATTTCTTGGTTCTTAAAGAACTTAAGTAAATTACACTGATCATAATGTTCCAGAGAATCAGGTATATAATTTGAGAAGTCAAACAATACAAAAATATCACTACATTTCTCAGTACTTAAAGTGTTTAAGTAAGTCATGCTGACCATAGTGTTCCAGAGTTGTACAGCCATGGCTTGGTGTCCTTTTCTGTTTGGATGGAAGCAATCAGGTGCCAGGAATGTCTTGTCCCATTCGCCATCCTCCTGTGCAATCAAAATAAATCAAATCATCTGCCTGAGTCACTTACATCTCATGCTTGGTTTATGACCAGATGATTTTGAAACAATTAGAGTAAGAAATCTAAACTTCACCAGGAATCTAATATTTGCCACCTCTAAATCCTTAGTTAATTTTATGAAGAAAATGATGTTTTGTCTTAAATTTGGTATTTTTCAGTTCAAAAAGCCTAAATTTACTGTACATTTAACAAATCTCACCTCAATTAGTTTATTAACGCTCGACGATAGGAGAGGGTTATTGTAATCAGTTTGTTTCTGTCAGTCTGTCTGTCTGTCTGTCTGTCTGTGCACCGTTTCGCCCTTATAACTCAAAAACTATAACACCAATCGAGCTGAAATTTGGAGGGCAGGTATTTCATGGGGTACAGACGGATTCTTCCAAATTTGGTCTAATTTGATTGAAAATTAAAGCCAGGAGAGAGTTTTTCTTATTTTAATTGGGAATACACAGTGAAACTGCTTCTCTTCATCACATACGTAAAAATCAATATTTTGCTTTCTGATGATGTCATTACTAAGTGATGTCACAATGTAACTGCCATTGTGAGGTCACAAACCTAGCTTGTGATACTTGATGTCTTTAAGTAAAAATATTTCTTCTCATTGTATGTCTTGAAATTGACATAAACATAATAAAGAGGGAGGTGGTATATTCATCATTTTTATAAATTATTATTTCTGTTTTATTTTTTATTTTTTGTTTCAATTCCTTGACAGTCCATCACAAAAAATTACCAAGCATGATTTTCACCAAGAAGTGACCTTTAAGCAGAATTTTTACCTCCACAAGCAGTTTATCTTTTTGTGTGTTAATTGTTTATGTTTGTTTTATTTTTTTTTTGTTTTTGTGTGTGTGTGTGGGGGGGGGGGGGCGTGTTTAGATTACTCCAAAACTAATGAACAGATCTTTATTTAAAAATTTGTGAGTAGGACCTGACTGAAGGAAGAAGTTACTAAAAGAAAGATCAGGATCTTATTTTAGATACAAAAAATTCATGATTTTTCAGAGGTCCCATTTCAATGTATTTTTAATGACTTTAGCTTTCTACTTGATATTTCTATGAAAATTAATTTACATGTTTGGTTTTATTTTATTGTCTTCCTTACAATGTTTTATATCACTTGAGAAACTGGTCACATGGAGTCGAGCGTTTTGCTCTCTCTGAGTGCATCTTGTTTTATTAGTATTTCAACATGTGGCGAATTTCAGATATGTGGCGAATTTTAGATTTCTTACTCTATATCATACTTATTTGATGCATTTCAGAATATGGTGGCACAGTATATTTTATTTTTTATTTATATTTTAGTTTTTCATCTATCCCTGTGTGTTATAATTCCTTACCTCCCATTCACACTACAGACGGTAAATCCCGTGGTTAGAGGTTTTACTCTGCAGTAGAACCACCTCTAAGGACACCATATACCTTCTGAGATTTGTTGTATCATTCAACTATCGTCCACTGTTCATACATGACTTTCTGACACAGTGGTGAAACATCCATTTACCTCAACTCACCTTATGTCACCGTGTTACACCGACAGACGCCCGAGTCACAACCTTATATACACAATGGACTACACCTACACCTTAGCAAGAAATTCATCTGTGTGTGCTCACCATACCAAATTCAGAGGCGGAAACTTTAAACATTTTAAAACTTCCGTAGGACGTGTAAGGTAATGGACGTTTTGCCACTGTGTCACAAGGTCGCATATGAACCTCGGACAGTATTTGAATGATAGGGGCGCGTTTCACCAAATGCCTATAACTGCAGAAAGTACCGCCTGTATTGTGAATGGGGTAAGATTGATTAAAAAACTTCAAAGTTATTTTATTCACAGAAACTCTTTTGTTTTAAATTTTAAAACAGAGTTTAGACTTAAGTATTTCAAATTTATCAGTATTTTGCACAATTGTGACTTACAGTAACTGTTACCATAATTTATGTGCAGCTCATTCATGTGCAGTTTGTATGTTACATTAATTTTAAATTCATTTAAATATAGATATTGCTCCCTGACATAACTTGGCATGGCTTATTTATGCTTGCTTTAAGTGTTAGTAACATGCCATTTTTATGTATAGGTTAATGGCCAAGTAAGTGTCCAATATTGGAAAATAATGGCCTGTTTACGAGGTCCCGAAGGGACCGAGTCAACAGTCCATTATTTTCCAATATTGGACACTTACGAGGCTATTAACCTATTTAAATTACACCTCTTCTTTAATTTATAATTCTTAAGATATTGTTTAACATCATTACTTTTCATTTCAATATTCCTGTTGTGTACTTTTTTGGTTTTTATGATCATTTTAGTTGAAATAAATGTGAAAGGGTTTCTTTGGAAATGTGCTAAAAAGACTTCTATATATGGTCAAAATCACAAAGTGGCCAATAGAGAAAGATATTGGACACTTTTAACAAAAGAAAAACTCTCAGGTGTAATTTAATGAATATGCATCAACACCATCATAGATTATAAATGTCCTTTACCAGCAAAAAAAATCACATCAATCATCATTTTCCCTTACTTTTTAATTTGACACAAAACTGAGAATCTGCATTTGGAAATTTCCAAAAATAATTATGTTCACTTCACTTCAATGTCTATTATGATCTTATTTATTATGGTGCAGTCCCAGAAATTCACGAGTGTTGCTGAAGACATGATCAGCTCTTGTATTCTATATTGTATTTTGTACCAAGCTGAGGTGTGTGCCAGGTTATGGCCAGGAGTAGTATACATTGTACACTGAGAAGACTAACAGCTTTTTAAAGTGTTTGCAAATATCTTCTTGTTAATTGCAACGCACCAAGAAACAGGATTCAACTTGATAACAAATATTCCTTTCCAACTTGTAACTAGAAATATTCTGTGACTTACAGTGACAGGCGCCCCAGTGTCTCTCATGTGAGGCTGTAACACCACAGTAAATGAATCATCACCATCATAAGCTCCCTCTACATTGATCAGTTCATTCAGTAGGTCCCAATACCCAAACTGGGTCTGACGCAAAATCTCTCTGGTTGTCTCATTATGTACAGCACAGCTACAGATAGACCTACAACAGACAGTGGGAAAAGAAATGTTTTGGTAAGTTCAAGCTCTAGAGAGGCTCAAGCTTCTAAAGATCAATTTTTTGTTTTGTTTTGTTTTTTTATTCAGGGTTTTAAGTGCTCACACTTCTAGAGATCATTTTAAATTTTTTTTTCTTTTTTTTTTGTGGTATCTGTCTTTTATAGAACTTAAGCAGCAATCGGCTACAAGGTGACCACTTCAGTGCACTACTCATGTCTCTGATGGTTTGGCGGGTCACAAGTAGACCAAAACCCCTTTCCACCTTGGTTCTTCCTTTTTTCATCAAACATTCATGGAATTTGCACTTTCAATGAGGAGTCTGCTCTTCCAGGGTGCACCACTGGTGCTTCTGATTGCTTCCAAGCTCTGATGTCAGTGTTCTACTGATGTTTTTTTGTGAAGGATTTTGTGGCCTTGTTACTTTATTAAAAAAAGTTACTGTAGTAAAATTACTTGGATATGAAGAATTAGTCCAAATTCTTGCTATTATGGCAAAATGTCATACACCTGCACTTACAATTGCTTCTTTGGTTGACTCCTGGGGGCAAATTTAAGGATAGGTCTCAGGTTTACCACAGTCTCAAATCGGTTTTACAAAATGCTGGCTAAACAAAGACTGGTCATAGCAACATCAATGGCATTTCAGCAAACTCAAAAACTGACCAAACTTGTCCCAATAATACAAGGATGTCTCAAAATAAACCATAAAAAAATAAAAATATAGGATATGTTTAAACATAAATCAAACAATATGTCAATCCTGTGACCTAGCAGTAAGGTTGCTCCTATGATTTACCCCATCAGAAAGGGACAGGAAAACTGACAAAACGTGTGATTTGTCCCAAGTAGATTAGTCATACAACTAAAAGGACTGGCCTTATGACACATCATTTGACAGTCAAAATTCATAACAATCATTCCCAACACAAAGTCCTGATTACTTTTGACGAACAGGGAGGACTGACAGGCAGACTCATGTAAGTATTCTTTTCTCACAACAATATCACTGCAGCTCCAATTTTATAGAAGATTGGACCCATCATGAAAAGAGTGGAAGAGATAGGGTCATACAACGAAAACGTTAGGTCATAACATCCTAAGGATCAGTGGCATGTCAGTTACACAACTCCAATTTAAAAGTTTGTTTGGGAGTATTTGGGACAGAAATGCTCACTTATAAAGAATTTAAAACGTACTGAATATGTTCAATGGACATCTAATCAGAACACTGCTTGCAAAACGTGGAAAGTATTGGACATAAATATGAAAACTTACTGATGTATGGCATCACATGCTGGCCCAGTACTCATGTTCTGCAGTGGAGTGATATCAAACATAGTAACCACTTGGAATAACACCCTTGGTACACCTGCTTTTACTATGTCAATGGCTTCCTTCACACTGTCAAAGTATGCCTGAGGGCCATTGGAATCCTGAAAATAACATACTTTTTACATGACTGTATATGTTATTATAGTATCTTTACATAATTTATTTTATATAGTATTTCCACAAGATATCCTGGTATGATATGTCCTAACACCCCAACAACCCAAGCCCCTCTCTTGCAAAAAATCTTGTATCTTTCCCTATAGTATAAACTTATTTAAGGAATTAAAAAAAGGACTTTAAATGACAAAATGAATGTAATAGCTCTGTACAAAGCTGTTTTAGTTGCTGACAGGTATGTAGGTACCACATTAATTTGGGAAAAACTATGTTAACTATGCTTAGATGATATGATACCTTAAAAGTTCTTGTTAAATTTTTCTTATTCTAAGATATGTTTCCTACAAAATCCCTACTTTCTAACATAATTCGTAACATAGGAGTATATTAAGAATATCAGCGAATATAGGCTCAGACCTTGATTCAAACAACATGCAATATGTTTCAAATAAAAAGTTATGTGCCTACAAACATTGTGCGTTTTAACTGTGGAGGTATATTCAAGATTCTTTCAAAACTAGGCTGTGCAAACTTGTACAGATGACTTATCTCCTACCAAACCCCATTTAATTTATTACCTCTGCCATTATTACCTCTGTTTGTCTGTTTGCTTGTTAGCAGGATTACACAAATAATACCAGATGGAACTTCCAAGAAAAAAAATTAGAAGATGGGTCTTGGTCCCATTTATTTCCCATTAAATTTTGGGTCTGATCTGGATCACCATCTGGGGCCGGTTTCACAAAGCGTCCTTAAGATAAAGGTCACCTTAAATCAAAGGAATTCCTTGAATTTCTCCCTCCTCTGAGAAATCTCAGTGTCACAAAGCCTACTCCCTTAAAGGAGACCTTGAAAACTCTGTCAAATTTCAAGGAAGTTAAGGACCCACCTTAAATTTAAGGATTCGAAGTGTCCTTCAAAGAATGTTTTATTAACTTTAATGAACATTTGCTCCCTCTTTTAGTTTCAAGGAAGGAGAGTTAAAGGAAGCTTTGTGAAACTGAATTTTAAGGTGGCCTTACCAGAGGAATAAAAATGACCTTCCTTTACTAAAGGAGGTCCTTTCCAAAGGAAGCTTCAGGAAACCAGCCCCTGGATAGGACAATATCTGTGTTTTCTGAGTGTTCTTGTTAGTGTATGAGAGATACAGACATTATGTTGGATTCACACATAAGTGTATCTGAGAAATGCTACTAGATTTTAATATGTAAAACAGCCTGTTTTATGTATCAATGGTATTTTGAAACTTAAAATTTTTTAGAGATAAAAAAAAAAACAATTATTTTTATATAAGCTACTCCATTTAATAATTCTGGTTTATTTAGTATTTTACACCATACCTAGTACCTTAACATTGGTTGTATTGTGACAGGTAGTTGGAAGAGTACTGTGAGGAAGCCAGTACATACAGTTGTTCAAGGTTCTGTACTGTAAGATGCCGACCAATGGCAAGAAAGGACCAATTTTCACACATGAAGTCAGGCTGGGATTCGAACTGTGATCTCAGAGGTGGGAGGTGAGTGTGTTATCACTGCATCACCATGGCCCCTGAAGATGTTTCAAAGACCTTATATATTTAAATTTGGCTTCATCTGTATTCTGCAAAATAGAGTTCGGCGTTTAAGTAGTGCTTTTACTGTATTACAATTACCATATTTCACTGTATAAACACCCAAGAGGCAATGCATTTTTCAAAAGGGAGGCTGCTTTTACAGATAACAAGCCAACTTAGGTGTCCAGTGGCAGTTCGTAATATAAGTAGACACTTCACAACCTGCATTTCAATTGTCAACATATACAATGGTGGGAGAATTTAAAATACTAGAAACAAACTTTAAATCTGAAGAAATGACACACTTTGTAATATATGGTAAAAAGAAAGCATTTACTGGGTTGAAGCAAACTCTGCACAAGTCATTTCCACCAATCAGAAGAGTGACAAGTTTCCAGTGGTTCTCCATGTCAACATTAGGGTGGTCAATCATCTTTTGTACCAAATTTTGTGCTTGACCTGGTATTCCTCTGTAAAAAGTACACAACACATTTATAACATAACAACCTGTTATGTCCATAATACGTAGGGACATCACACATATCTGACAGATGTAAAATGATACAATAGATTGTGATGTCTAATGGTCAAGTAAATTGTGATTGCTCATTAACTATTGACATTTAAATCATATAAGCACAGCCATGCAGAGTGAAGATGTTCAGGGGCGTTTTAGAAATGCATGTTGACATGTTTAACTACATTATGCTTTGTTGTTTCCAAAAACAGCAAAGTCTGGATCACACTTCTGTATAGGCTGTAAATATCCTGGTTAATGTCTCCGTTATTAATAACCTTGAAATATCCTGTTTGATTAATCGTTTAGGAGTACAAGTGGGCCAAGTGAGTTGACCTGTCATAATGCAGTCACATAAGGCCCAAAGACATGTAATGGCCATCTGTACATTGCCACCATTAATATGTTGGGTTTATGGAAACTTTTACACAGTAAATTTTTTTACTTAATTCTGTGCAAATCAAAAGACCACTAGTTCAGTTTTGTATTTATTTGTTTTTAAGTGTGAGCTGTAGCAAAGCTCACACTTCTAGAGATCACTTTTTGGGGTTTTTTCTTATCTTTTTTCTTATGTCACCGGACTTAAATGAATTGTGGCATAGCATGATGAGTACCTGTCTCATCACTGAAGTTAAGCAGCAATAGACTATGTTAGTACTTAGATGGGTGACCGCCTCAGTGTATTACTCTTATCTCTGATGACTCTGCAGCTCATGCTAGTAGACCGAAACTCCTTTCAGCCTTGTTATAACTTGGTTACAAGTACGTTACTCAACATTTTCATGGCCCATGAGTCTAGTAACATGTTTGTCTAACTCCCTGATCAGAGTCACCACTTAGGAACTCAGCTATTTCATTGGAAGCTGAGTTTTCTCTGTGACAAATATGATGAATTTCTATTGATGATTATACACATGCGAACAATCCTAGTCTTAGTTTACTTTTCCTCTTTCTGTTTTTGTACATTCGCTGTTCCTTTTGAGACAAAACAGTTTTGATTTTGTACAGTGGCACAGTGCCAGAATCCAATTCTAGCCACAATTTTCCTTTATTTTTATATCTCTATGATATGACAAAGATCAAATTGAGGGTTTTGACATCTCCTTCAACAAGGCCAGGTTCATGCCTGGATAGGCCTACAGCATTGCCACTTGCTGGAATCGCACCCACATAGATTCTAGGTGATAACAGGATAGATATGTCTGTCAAAACTTTCCTTATGGAACCAGCACTTAACCAGCACCACTTTTCAGAATGTTAGCCATTGAAGGTCTCACTGTGTTCAAATTACTGTTGATACTGGTTACAGGACAGTGAAATATTTTAACATTTTGAGCAACATTCTTTTACTGTCAAGCAGACACTATTACTTTTATTTTTGAGTTATCCAAAGTTGAACAAATAATACAAAAGAAACATCATCTACACACACAGTTTTCTGTCAATTGTTTGACCTGTTTTGGCCTTTAATATTCAAATAAATTAACACAATTATTAGCTTCAATGTATAACTGACATGTTTGTGTCCTTGAGAAATACTTTATACAATCAAGTAATTACCTAACAAAAATAAAATGTAAATATAATGAGCATAGCACACCTGTTAGTGGCCCCTGGGACAGCCACATTGAGCTGTGAACATTCCATTGCTCCACTACAACTGCTACCATTTCCACCAATACCAGGTCGGTTGTAGGAACCTCCCACCAACTCAGGATTGTACTCACTCAGGATGTCTAAAGTTATGAGTACAAACATTAAGTATCAAACAGTGAACAAAGACTTTAACTGTTTTGGAAGACTTAAGTGTTGTTTGTGTGAGGTCAAAACTTAAAACAAAAAGGGCTTCTCCATTTTGCGAATCCCAAAACAAAATTTGGACTTCGATGCAAGTCTCAAGGCAAAAGATTTCAACATAAGCCCAAAATGGTCCCTGAGCTACAAGATGGGAGGATCAATGATTTTTATAAAAATTTTAACTAATTATCAATACTATGACTGTTCACTATATTGTAATGTGTACTTAGTTTTTAAAAATCTCACTTTTTAGGTGCCAGATGAATAAACATCAATATTGACATTCAACCCTTCAAAAAACAAAAAAAGGTTACAATAATAGTAATGGTGGCAAAATGGTTATTTACTCTGCTGTCATTGGTGATGTCATAAGTTCAAGTCTGAACTCTTCCACAATGGTATAAAGTGGGCAAGTCATTTGGTAAGGGTTTCCAAGCCAGAATTTTCACCAACATGTGTCTGATTACATGGTAGTTGCATGTATTGACACAGTAGACGATGATCAACTTCAACCAACTAGTAAAATGAAGTCGTATTATATTTGTCATTTGTGATATGATCTGTACAATGACATGATTACACCTGACAAAATATTGACATGATGTCTTCCTTACTTGCAATTGTGTAGACTGTTGCCACTGTCCCATTTATACCAATGCTGGAATGAAAGATACATCTATCATACAAAACAGCATGATGTACTTGGCTAAAAATACCTTAAATGACCTATTTAGCGCATCCGCCCTTGTAACCGCACCCTATCTCTTTTTCCCGGCAATATTGTCCGTGACAGTGCACAATATTCATATATTTTTTATATGTTGTACATATTTTTACTTAATAAATTGACATTTTTGCCATGACTTTTGAGTTTGTTTATATCTACCGCCATATTTACAGGAAGTGGGTATTTTTAGTAGATTCTAAATGTCGGAATACCGTTATTCTTACCGGATTGACCTATACTTCATCCTGGAAAGTGTTTCATGATGGGTGCACTAAAAGGGGAACTTTTTCCCACCAAATATTGAATAACAAGGGAACAGTGGCTGTCTTTCAGACAACCACAAAGTCGAATCTTTGGATTAAAGTTGAATTAAACACAGAATAATTGTGTTTAGATAGCAATATACCACATGGGTAACAAGGAAAGAGCTCATTAGTACCCAATAACTTTCAAGATGTTTAATAGTGTTTTTGAATAGACAAAGTCAAAGTTGGGGTTTTACGTCCCGTTCAACAGCCAGGGTCATATTGGGACAGGTCCTCAGAATTGCCACTTGTGGGACTCGAACCCACAGAGGTGACAGCCTATGATTTGTTTTTGAATAGAATAATGTAATTTACCAAGACTGTTAAAATGTGTTTTATGATAGATTTACAAATGAAAATCCTAACAGAGAAGGCAATAGCCTTTTCTGAGGGAGAAATTCTAAATAGATTTGCAGAACCCAAACAAATTTATAAAATTAGTCATGTGGCATCTGCCATCTATGAAACTGTCACTGTCCACATGCTTTCATGTGTAGAGCCACCAGATGAATACTTTTTTGTGATCCAAAGAAACTGTATCTTATCATAAAGACATATAAACCCTATGCATGGCTTTTTCATTGTACATTTTAAACAGTGACCTACAAATGAAGATTAATACTGATCATCACATATACCATATATTTTCTAACTCATGCCCCTTTACTACCAAATTTATAATGAGTGTGTCTGTGATTAATACACAAGACAACACTGTTCCATGCTAACTTCTGATTCACTATGAGCCAAAATTCTTTGAATCATGTGTTTTAATTTCAGTTTCAGTTTCGTCTATTTGCATAGTAATCAACACTAGGTAATTCTAACTCTAATAGTATTTCTCTAGTATTTAATCTCTATCTGAAGACAGTTACTGGGTTGAAGTAGATTGTGAGAAACATCAAACAAGAACAGAGATCAGCAATTATTAAGGATGAGACACTGCAGGGGAAAAGCTGAAGGTTGTGAAGTCAACTTCAAATTTGTAAAATAAGATTATGGGAGAAATGGTGGGTGAGCTATAAATCATAGTTCTCAATATCAAAAATATAAGTAGATTTCTGATACAAGAACTAAAGGTAAATTTGTCTTTTATTTCTATATGTTTAACTTGCATGAATAATTGACTTTAAATTATTCAATAAAACAGAATTTATAAATATTGTATGATCAGTAAGCCAACAATGTGAAGGCCTTGTTCCAAGATTATATCATAAGTTAAATGTTAGTTTTGTCCATTTCATCATGTATTGTCATAAGGTTGGTACTTGCTTGCCTTGGGATTCATGGGTGTATGTTCTACTTCCCTATCCACATTCAAAGATTAACTATACAATGGTGCAAGTGAATATTAGACAAACGCCATTTAAATTTAGTACTTAAATTGGACTTAAGTTGTCTTAACATAGCTACTGAAAGACAGATTTTGGGGCTGTCTAATGCTTCAAACCGTAACTTGGAAAATGCCTAGACTTTGCACAAAACAGAAGACAATTTATATCTTCACATTCACTTGCCACTGCAAAAATTTACATGTTGCAACATAACAAAGATTGATTTATTGCCTTGTCTGTTGTAAAAGTTACATATGTACTAGAGCTAGGGCAAATACTAATGTCATTATTTGGTTCTACTGGTTCAACTCTGACAAATTACATTATAAAGGTTCTGCTTAATATTACCATGGTTGGCATATATGATGGAAACTTTACTTGATATTAAACAAAATCTAATCAAAGAAAATATGTTGCCTACTGTAGTCACTGTTACGTTAGTATTCACCCAAAGTAAAAACATAATGTTAATGTTTTATGACTATTCTCTTGTGTTTTGCAGATAGTAGAGTGTTATCTGCGGCCTCCCCATAATTAAGTGAATTTCCCTGGGTGTCAATTGAATGAATTACGGTATTTCATCAATTACAAGTTTAACGGACAAGGTGTGATCAATAACAACTAGAAACAATTTAAAACTAATTCTGCATATATGTATAACTTTATACAGCACACACCCCATGACTTTCAGGTGCAAGCACCAGAGATCCTCAATATTGGTACTCTACATTGTATTTAAAGAGGCTTACATGGTTTATACACATCTCTGATGTGGCTACATAACTGCACACAACAGCTCTGTCCAAATATGACCCAATATTAATTACAGACTTTTGTTTTTCCTTTGGAATATTTTTACCAGGAGACAGATATAGGCTGTCAAGGACAAAAGACATCCCCTAAAATGCAAATTTTAAACACAACAAGTATGAAAAAGTTCAAGTTATGTACTACATGTGACTTGTAAAACTGATGAAATACCAATTAAGAGTACATGTGTCACACATACCATTCACATTTAAATTATTTTCAATTAAGTTTCTGACTTTGTATTCATGACAAAGGCCACTTTTCTGAACTTTTATTAGTACAAAAACTTGCACCCACATTTTTAATACTGCCACTTCCAAATATGTAAATGGTGTTTCTACCAGTGTTTTGAATAACCACCAACACAAACATAAAAGACTGTTTTTTGAATATTGTCTATTGAACCTATTAGTATGTCTGGAAGACATGTCTAGAAGTCATGTATTGAAGAACCAGACATTTAAATTGGGGAAAATGACTCGAATGAGTACCACATTACAAAGAAATACACAAAGGATTTTCTACATCCTGGTATTTTGCAAGAAGCTAGACAAAGGCTAGACAGTGTATTCATTTCATAAACTGCACATTAAAGAAAATATTAAACGAAAAACAAAATGACAGAGTATATACAGTACCTCTTATATTTAATATATGTGTAAAGATAATGCATATACCTTTAGCTTTTAGAGGATAAAATGGCGTTTTTTAAATAACAACCAGAACCCAGTACATAACTCGAATCCAAGATTCGACTAAAAATAGTCTTTCCTTAGCGCACTGTGCACTAAATAGGTCATTTATATACAATCTCTGAACAAGTTATAAATCAACAAATAGCTAACCTGTAAACTTATATATTAAAGGAAAAGTTCAAATGTTACAGATCCTAATTAAAGTGCATGTTATTCCTATTCTAACCTGACAAAATATGTTAACATTATTAATAACAACAAATTTTGCAATAAAATAAGGCTGTTTCATTTGTTATACTTTGAGGGGGTTTTATAGAAACAGACAACATGTATACAAGGAAATTTACCATGGCTCTCAGCCAATCAGATTCACTGACATGGCAGTGTGATGCTAAAATATAAATTAACCCTTTTTTTCAGAACAGTGGCAGTTACTGCAATAATTATACATATGTTTCTGAGATACTAGTGTTATTGTCCTGTAAGAATTACCATATGGCATTGCTAATAAACACTGTATAGTTTTTTCTATCTTTATTTAACTAAGTTACTAGAAATATTCCAATAGCAATATTATTACAATGATATTTTATCCACATAATAAAATATCTATAAAATAAAACAGGCACTAGAAACCAATGCAGTAGGACACAATAATTTTGAAAAAGAGGAGTTATTTTCAAAAATGCATTGTTTATATTTATTCTTAGTGAAATATCTCCTTTACCACATGACTCAAAGCTCTATTTCACTCATCCTGAATCCACAAGTACAACCGAAGCTCTAATGACATTCCCTTCATTTAAAGACAGAATCTTGAGGATGGTCATTTATCAAGGTCCATGTGATTCTTTAGCATACCACTAGGCAAAGGACCAAATGAAAGAGGACTGCCAGTTTAAACAATCATCCAAGTCACTATATCATCCAAGTCTGCCTGGACATGGGATTGAAACTATAGGTCCTCTGTAATTACTAACAGAGTGTGTTGCCCACTAGGCCACAGTGGTAGATTCATACAATCATGTACATTAGTGTGTATCAGTTTATGGGTCTTAAGTTTGGGTGAACTTTGACCAACTGTCAATCCATTTTTGGTTCTCAGTTTTACAATTATATATACCCGATAACAGATTTGTACGGTTATTAGCAATGAGAAACAGAAAACTAACTACTTTTTATTATTTTCACAAAATATTACAGAACAATATCATTAAAACTTGCCATTAAAAATATACGAGATAGGGAATGTTTTTTTAGGTTCAATGTAAAAAATTCACATAATTCCCCCCACCCAGGTTCTGTGGTTTTGATTTGCCCTTTCTTTACATAGTGCAAGTACACCCAGAGGGGCGAGGGGAGCCAAAATCCCCCATCAGGTGTGTGTACAAGTGTAATTTCATATGCAGTATGAAGAGAAATACAAAAACAAATGTTGAAAATAACAATGTGACACTCATATAAAAATCTAACACTGAAATCTTTCCTTTTTTTTCTAATGTAGGAATGAAAATATGTAAATATTCACGTAAATAAGGCCAATAAAATGATAACTGCTTGTATTTGTATTACAGACATTGGGTATTACAGAAGCTGTACTGTACCTCCACGATTCCCCACGGTTCATGTCTCCAACTTCTCCAACAGTATCTGCCCCAATACCATTTCCGGCCTATAAAACAGTATCAACTTAGGTCAAGTCAAATCTGAAGGGACCTGGCAGGGGATTCACTAAAGTCCATTTTGGGACTTTAAAGTCTTAGTGTTGGTATCCATGTACGCGGTTTGTGGGTGCAGCTTGTGATTATTATTTGTACATTTTCACAGTAAATAAATTAACATAGCTAATAAGCCGTTCTTTATATGACCATAACTTCCTTATTTCTTATCCGATTGTAAAAATTCATTCACCATTGTATTCAGCTTGATGAGCTGCAAATTTTGATACCAAATAACCTTACATAGTTACAGAGATTATATGTCCTCACACCCGCCAGCCACATCCCCAAGCTGTGTACATTGAAACACTCTCACTAAAACTATGGCAATTGAATTTTTTGCTGCACCAGCAAGCCACATACAGCACCCGCATACATGGACGTCTACACTTATACTTCTGTCTCAGACTCAAGCCCCAATTTTGTTTTGGAATTCACAAAAGAGCTAAACCCTTTTTGAACTTAAGTTTTGGCTTAACTTTGACCCTGACACAAAGGAGGCTTAAGTCCAAATTTAGTTCAAATATTACTCTCATATTTGCATCAGGTGTCTTAAATATGTCTAAATCATACACTACAACTTCTGTTTCCAAACAACTTAGGAAAATTTAAAGTGGTTTGGATAATACAGATTTTGGAAATAAAAGCTGACAGGACTTAAATTCTTCACATTCGGATCCCATCTTTGGAAATAGTCCAATGCAAAATTAAATATTTTTAACAAAGTCTAACCTTGGGTTTCTGCTTCTCTACCGCATTTAATACAGTTTTTTTACACTTTTTGGTCAGAACTGTCCGCTTTAGTGGATATCTTGAATGTATTTTGTATTAATTTAGACATGGTTTATCTGGGATTAAGCTAAGACAAAAGCTTTCAGTTAAATCTTTGCTTAAGTTCTTAAGTAAACCCTCTAACAAAAAAACACAGACTTTACAGCCAGCAAGGCAAATAGAAAACCTGAGTCAAAACTTGTCTTATCCTCACTAATACTACCTGTTGGCAGGAGCAAACATGGACAATCAAATGAGAATATTTTCAAAAGATATATCCTTGTTGGTACTACTGTGCATATGATGCATGTGCCGATACCCAGAAAACCCTGATTGGCTTCACTTCAACTCTGGTCGTCAGGGAGCAAGCAGTTTTTTTTGTTTTGTGAATCTTAAGATGGCGGAAGAACAGATTAAAAGTAAAGGACAGAAATTTGCTTCTTGTTGTCGCCATGTCTCTTTTGAATGGGATCACCATCATTACTGTCTCTTGTAGAGAAACTAATAAAGGCGATGTTGTATGTGTCACTTTTATGCAATAAAAAATGCTGTAATGGTAACATTACTTACTGTAATGGAGTCACCAAGTGCTGCCACAACATTAATATCACCTGGTCTCAGTTGATGCACTGAAACACAGAATAGGTTAGATTTAGATTTTTTGTTTTACATTGCGTACAACAGCCAGGGTCATATTGCAACGGGTTATAAGTTTACGACTGGTCATACTAGTTGGTCAAGATTCTGCATTGTAAACCACCAGGCATAGGCAAGTAACTACTAACTTTCCAACATGAAGTGCCCGGGCCAAGATTTGAGCCGGTGACCTTGGAAGTTGGAGGCAAGCACTCTAACTGCTATGCCACCGAGCCGCCAAAAACACATTCAATAGGAAAATAACCCAAGTGGTGGATAACTTTAAATTTTACTATGAGAGAAGACAGATCAATGCAATCTTAGTCTGAAGGGCAAATATTATAGTTTTTGTCTTCCAAAGTGATATAATTTGAAAATATGCACCAACTACATTGGTTTACTTTACTTATCCACACATTTGCTTCAAGAATAACTAAAGTAAGTTGATACTGACCCAAAGAAAATGCAAAAAAAAAAAATCAGCTAAGAAAGATATCCACAATTATGAACATGAGTAAACATTCAAAAATTTTTTTTTTTCAATTTTATCTTTGAGATTTGTCTGCCATTTCTTGCACTAAAATAAACAAGGCCTGCTGCTTACTGGCGACCCGCATGTTGTTGTGTTTTTCCATTTTTTTGCGAAAATTCGAAAATTCAAAATGGCCGCCATTTTTGGGGAGGGGAAAATTTTTTGAAAATTGCCAATAGTACACTTCTCTTATACCCTGTGGGTCGAAAATTTCGACGAAATCGCTCTATCTCGCACGGTTAAGGAGATAGAAGCAATTTTGTGTTTTTCCATTTTTGGCGAAAATTCGAAAATTCAAAATGGCCGCCATTTTTGGGGAGGGGAAAATTTTTTGAAAATTGCCAATAGTACATTCCTTTTATACCCTGCGGGTCGAAAATTTTGACGAAATCGCTCTATCTAGCACCGTTTCTGAGATAAACGCGTTTTTGTTTTTTCAACGTTAAGAAAAATCGTGACATTTAGTAAATCATTAATAAGTCGGCCATTTTGTATTGGATCGTTTCGAAAAGTTATTGATTTCCAGACATGTATATAACGAACCTACTTGCAAAATTTCATGTGAATAGGTGAAGCGCTTTTTAAGTTATCATCCAGACAAGCACACCCTTTTGAAAAACATGTTTTTGGTCATGTGACTTTTCTGATTGGTGGAAAAACATGCAATGAGGAAAAATGATAGTCCTCCACCCAAGGAAGCTCCATACCAAATTTCAAAGAAATCGGTGCAGTAGTTTCTGAGGAGAAGAGGCTGGAAAAAAAATTGTTGACGACGCCGACAACAACAACAACAACAACGAAGACGACGCCAGGCCATGCCATTAGCTTACGGCCGTTGGCCAGTAAGCTAAAAAAGCAGGTTCCCTGTAAAAGTACTCAGATTTTATCGGTTCCATAGTTGAAGAGATGTTATTGAAAAATCAGCTTGTGCTGACAAATTTGTGATGTTAATTATTCACAGTAAGTGGTATTTGTTTGTACATAAATATATAAAAACTATGAATAATTTTAGTTATCTTACCTGAAGTGGGTTCTTCATCACTTGGAGTGACATCACAATCAAAACCAGGCCTCTGAATATATGAATATATATTCCAAATTTATGATGATGTTAATAATCATAATAGGCAACAGAAATTTGCAAAAAAACATTTAGTTTGATATGACATTTAATAATCTGTAATTGATAAAAAGTGGCTTGAGATTGTCACAATACAATTTTAATCATTAGTTTTCATAATATTCATAAAAGATAACTATGGTAATGGACAACTAAAAAACATTCTGAAGGCAGTGCTGCAAATATACCACAGCTCTGAAACTGAATGTAAGGCTAAAAATGAATAGCAAAATTACTATTTGAATAATTGGTCATGGCTTTTGGAAAATTAATACATGTATACTAAAATAGTTGATAACAATTATTTCTGTTACTTAATTTGTGTGCCTTAACTGGTTTCTAATAAAGCAGCAAATATATATATTTATTAACTTTATATCAATCAAAAAATTCATCATGAAACATATAACTTTAGATTCATTTATAAACTTTACATAAATGAGAGCTTAGCTTTACTTTCAACTTGTAATTGATCTTTTAATCTAAAATCTTAAAGTAAAAAAAACAGTTCTTTTAATACAAAACATACTAATAGCAAGTTTAATAATAAGTCACCTGTAGAAATGACAACTAGCCATTGTGTAATAAATGATAGATTTATTTTGACAGCTATTTGGTGGATTGAGTATAACTTACACATTACACATAAGATACACATTTAGGGGCAGATTGGTAACACTCTTGCCTCCCACCTCTGAGATCGGGGTTTGATTCCCAGCCCGACTTCATGTGAGAAAGCTGGTAGTTGCTTGCCGTTGGTCGGCAGTTTACAGTACAGAACCTTGACCAACTGTATCTACTGGTTTCCTCTGCACATAAAACTTTACCCGTCATGATATGACCTATATAATGTGTTCAAAGTGATGTTAAAACCCAAATAAATAAAATAAGATACACATTAAAGATTACATACTTTCAGTTTCATGTCTTCTTCATTCTGTTCATTCCATTTATCCAACCAGTCTTCCTTTTCATCTGGATGATCCTCAAGCCAGGTGTAAAACTTGTCCATGTTGTCATTCCACAACTCCAAATCATCCTTCTCAGTCAATGAAGCTAAATTTAGTTACATGAAGAAATCCTAAATCTCAAGTTAACGATAGATAGATAAACTGAAAATGCTTCACGTTATTATTTTGCATGAGTCTAATATTACTAGAACAGCATCATGATGACATTTGTTTTCCAATCAAAATCTACTGGTGCTTTTATCTGTCATAGCTTATAACTTCTGTGACAATTGAATTTGGAACATATGTTCCATTTAGTTACCCGTTCCAAAGGAGATGTTTTATGCCATTAAGCTTAACACTATTCAAGCGAATAAACAAGACTGTCTTTAACATGGTCTGCAAATTCAGTAAGCTTTCCAATTCTTTGAGCAAGTTGTTCACACAAATTTGATCAAAAACATATAATCACAGAAATATTCAACAAGAGTTCTTTCTTTCAGAATTAGCTTGTGGAGTGTATTTGCTACAATCAGAATAAACATGCACTAAAACCTTGATACAAATAGTTTCCATAATTCCAATAGAGTAGACTCAGAATAACTAGAATCTCCAATACACACTGACTGGTTCTAGTTATGCCTTGTAATCTAATCTAATAAGGACTTTTATAGCTCTTAATCTCCATCATCAGACAGAGTCTAAGGTACAGCTATACATAAACATGTTGAATAGTCATAGGTCAATTGACATAGCCAGGTCTGGCCAGGGAAAACACATAGGTGGCAGGGTGGCTAAGGCATACAGGCTCTTTCAAACAGGTATTTTTTTCAGCTTTTTCCTGAAAGAAACAACATATGTTATATTGCATACATTGTCAGGGAGGTCATTTCAAATCAATTAGGAGCATCAAAGGCAAAAATATTACCAAAGTGTTTCACTTACACCTAGAGATAGCATATTTGTGAGACAGTGGGACCTTAAAACACCTTCAATTACACCTGGATTTCATTGCCAGCAGTTTTACTTTTACTGTGTGAATTATTATAAAAATTCCATTACCATGTTTTCCGTTCTTCTCATCTGCTTCTTTCTTTATATTTCTTCTGCTGTTTTGTCTGGTGAAGATGTATGGTGACTCCTGCAAAAAGCAAAAGGTACACATGTTTACTGACACTTTGTGAGTGACACATATGAACAACGGAATACAATATCAGAATATACATAGAGACATTTTGTTATGAAAATATCAATTCAGCAAAATATAAACTTGTGAGAGTAAAAATTTGCTTGTAAAATTAAATATTTCACAAACTGAAATTGGATAATACAGTATCTATGATACTTTTCTTCTTGACACAAAATTCCCCAAAATGCTTATAATAATTAAGGCAAAAGTGAAAGTAATTCTTGTAGTTTTTAATCATGTTTTAGCTGTTTAAATATACTAAATTAACAACATACTAAAGCTTAAGCAACATGATATGGAACATTTCAAAATTTGTATGAATACCTCGCTGGGACATTTCACTTCTGTATCACCAAAAGGATAAGAAAATGACACCTCAGGAGCGATACATGCATTCAAATAAATAGAATGTTAGAATCTAAGAAGAGATATTTTGTTATCAAAATGTCAAATTAGGCAAGCATAAGTTTGGGAGAATAAATATTACTTTGAAAATCAAATATTTGATAAATTGAAGTTGGATAACAGAGGTTCTATAATTGTACTATTCTTCATGACAAAAGATTTTCCAAACTGTTTATAATGAAATGAAAAAGAAAATGAAAATATTTTTTATAATTTTAATTACATCTTAGCTGTTTGAATATATTAGATCAACATTATACTAAAGCTTAAGTAATATGATATGGAACATTTCAAAATGTGAAGGTGAAATTTGTATGAATACCTCGCTGGGACATTTCACTTCTGTATCACCAAAAGGATAAGAAAAAGGCTTCTCTGGAACTGATGTAAGCTGATGAAAAAACAACAACAGCTACAGAAATATCTCTGGATTTTTAAGTTATAACACATTTCAGAAAGGAATAAAAATTGTCTGCATATTTTGCTCTATTATGATCAATTTGTTGGGTTTTTTTTTAAATATAAGAATATCACCTAGAAGACACAGTTTTTTTTGGTTAGAACATAATATAACTTTATCATTTTTCAGTAAACTAGATAAAAATGATAATTACATAAAAAAAATTTTTGACATTGAAAGTCTCAATATATTTAGTGTAATTTAGAGTGCAAATACTTATTCATAATAATTCTATATAACCAGAATCTCCAAAGAACTGTTTAAATTTAAATCTTAATTTGGCCAACTGTTGGATCTATAGCATTATCTTCCTTTTCAGACCATGTACCAATCACAGAATTCAGCAAGGTCTGATAGCTTATTTAGATTCCAAACTAACCAAGTTTACAACATTCTGCACTTGGAATAACATCTAGTATACTGGCCTATATTATATTTTCATCACACTCAATTTACCATGGTATTCCACAGTTGTCGAGCCATTTCCTGGTGTCCTTTTCTGTTCGGGTGGAAGCAATCAGGTGCCAAGAAACTCTTGTCCCATTCTCCATCATCCTGAAATAATGTGTACAAGTAAAAACCATATTATTTTTACATGTCTGGATAATCTGAACCATTTTTAGGAATTACCATTGGTAACTAACATTTGAACCAGTGAGAATTGATCATGCAAATTTTATACCCAATAATATGATAGTTATTGTTTGACCCAGTCCAAAGACAATAAAATTAAGATAATCTTCAGGAGGAAATCATTACCTTTTTTCTGTTTAAAAATGGCAGGTGATTTTAATTAAATTAGATCTCAGAAATGCTAGCAGTTTATGATATAGTACTGATTTGGTAAGAAAGATGTATGCCAATTTTTGTAGTTTTATTTACATCATTGAGTGAACCATTTGCATTAAAGTGCAAGTTAAACTACACAAACAACCTGGGAAACGAAGATTTTATCCACATAATATAGAAATTGTTTAAACTCAAGTGAGCAAAATACAATCATGGGAAAAATGAAAGTTTTATCTGTTTTCTATCCAGCCCAGTATCGTCTATACCATCCCTTAACTGAAAGATAGAGGCTAAACAATAACCATTTATCAACATCCCTAAGGTTCTTTAGCCTGCCACTGAAAGTAGGAGACATTAACAGAGAACTCCCCCTTTTTAAGAGCTCATCTAAGTCACCAAAAGTAACTGTCTGTACCTGAAGACAAACTCATATACTCTGTGTTCCTAGGTGAGCATGTTACCAACTAGGCCACAGTGTCAGACAAGCTCATAAAATCAAGCTTACTGATAACAGAAGATAACGGATAATGGAGATTCTCCTGTACCACTTACAGTTAGAGGTGGTCGCAAGTCTCTCATATGTGGCTGGTTCACAACTGTAAAACTGTCATCTCCATCGTACGCTCCATCCACATTAATGAGTTCATCCACCAGTCTCCAGTACTCCATCTGAGTGTTACGTAGTATCTCTCTGGTACTGTCATTGTGTACAGCACAGCTACACACTGATCTGTTATGTACACACAGCCAAGTTATACAGCAACCTCATTATCCATACCATTTAAATATCCATAATATATGGAATTATCAATTATTAATTTTTGGCATACGAGAGCTTGCAGGAGGTTTTTCAATTATTTTTTTTTAAAAATCCACTACTGCTCCAAATGCTGGCCATGCTGTGGTAAATGTGTCCAACCCAAGTAAAACTCAAATTACAAAACTTTATGGAGACTACCAGGACATTGTATTGTGTACTTATACTCAGCGCAATATCCCCATGTACTACAGGACTCAAAGCGCTATATGACCCAATTGACTGTACAAGTACAGTCCAACTCTCAAATTACTGACATTCCCCTAACTCAAAGACAGAGGCTCAAGGATAACCATTTATCAACGTCCTTAAGATTGTTTAACCTGCCACTGGGGATAGGACCCAGTGACAGAGGACTGCCATTTTAAGTGGTCATCCGAGCCACTATGTATCTGCCTATACCTAGGATTGAACTCATGTCCTCTGTGTTCCTAAGTGAGTGTGGTACCCACTTTTTACCACAGTGGCAGATGAAGTGCATTAAATATTTGTGGCTTGTATGTAGTTCATCAGGCCATCACAGAACCATGTAAACAAGGTGTAATAAACAAAACTCAACTGCCCATTATGAGGAAAGCAAAAATGGTGACTTACTGATGAATGTCATCACATTCTGGTCCAGTACTCATGTTCTTCAGTGGAGTCACATCAAACATGGTGACCACTTGGAATAGCACCCTGGGTACACCTGCTTTTACTATGTCAATGGCTTCCTTCACACTGTCAAAGTATGCCTGAGGGCCATTGGAATCCTAAAAGTTTTGTGAGAAAATACACAAACAACAGACTATCAATGACGACATTGATTATTTATTTTATTTATTTATTTAATCATTTATTATAGAGACATAGTATAATACATTTTGACAATTTAATAATGAACTACAAAAGAATACCCAGCCCTAATGGGCTTATTAGTCTCTACAAACTATTTTAACAACAGATAGGTGGAAAATAGTTACATAAGATATTATTTCTGTGATTTTGTAGATACTTAACAACAAACAAGTGTAAACTAGTTACATAAAATATTGTTCCTGAGATTCCATAGGTCAGCTAGAAAGCTCATTAATAGTTTTACCCTTTTACAAGTTATTATTTCATAAAACTGAGTTAATATACTATCATTCTGACGAGAACAAATTTTGTTATAATACTTACAGCGGATAGCTTGAAGTTTGGGACAAACACACACAAAATGTATTTCATCTTCAATGTCTAACTTACAAAGCTTACAAATTCTGTCTTCTACTTTTTTCCTAGTGTATCTTCCTGTCTCAATTTCTAGGGGCAATATACCAATCCGAAGTTGGCAAAGAAGTGAACGCTTATATTTGGGGATGTTTGAAAGAATATACTCTTCAGTCTTTATTTCATTTTTAAAAAGTGAATACGTTCTTAGTTTTGGTTTTGATGGCAATTTGTTGGACCATTCATCGTGCATTATATCCGCAAGTTTGATTTCAAGGTCATTAATGTCTAACTCTTCAGCCATTTCAAAGTTCTCTAGCTTGTTGACTGACTCAAATATGTCATATATGTTTGATTCCCAAGAACAGGCATAAAGGTCCCAGTAACTCCATTCAAAGACCTTTCTCGTTAAATGCCCTGCATCCATATTACAAATTTTGTTCCAAAGACGGATGGCTGAAATATAGTATTTATATTTTGGAATCATCCAACCCATGTCACCCTGGAATGCCAGTGCAGGGGCATTTCTATGGAGGCCAAGGAAGTACCGTATAGCTCTGTTTTGAACCTTTTCTGCATAGTTAAAATTTTGAAATCCCCAGATGCTAGAACAGTAATCCATAATAGGCCAAACACATGCATTATACAGCTTTGTGTATGTTCTGTAGTTGAAGTCTTTGAAATTCTTAAATTTGCCAATAATTTTGCTCAAAGCTCTACCCCCTGCATCAGCTAAAGTCCTAGCACATTCCTTGAAGGTCAAATGTTCATCCAAGATCACCCCTAGATATTTATACTGGGATACAGTTTCAATTATGCTCCCTCCAAGAGTGAAAACAATTTCTGATTTCTTGCTACTTATATTCCTAAAATGTACAATACCACTTTTTAAATCATTTACAGTGATCCTCCATTTATTACACCATTGGGCTACATGATTAAGCATGCTTTGTAGTTTTGATTCCGAGTCGGATAAAAGAACCATGTCATCTGCATAAAGTAATATACATATGTGTGTGTTACCACAATTTAACCCTAATTTCAAATCATTCAGCTCTACAGCAAGACTATTTATGAAGATGTTAAACAGTGTTGGCGACAGAGTATCACCTTGTCTTACACCGGACTTTGACAGAAACCAGTCTGTGTAATTGTTGTTAATTCGAATAGTATTAAATGTTTCACTATATAATAATTTTATTGTATGATACATTTTGCCACGAATATTATTTTTTAACAGATTAAAAAACAATAGATTTCTGTCAATGCGATCAAATGCCTGTTCTAGGTCTAGGAAAGCTGCAAAGGTATTTTCTTTGTTCTTTATTCTTTTTCTTAATATTGTACTTATGTTATACACATGTTCTTCACATGACTTACCTTTTTGAAATCCAAATTGCTCGGGACATATAATTTTTTTTGCTTCAAGGTGTTTTCCAATTCTGTTATTGAGAATACCTGTATATATTTTACATATACTTGAAAGCAAGCTTATACCTCTGTATGATTTTGGACAACAGGGGTCTTTTTCTGCCCCCTTTGGTATAGGACAAATTATAGCTCTAAGCCAAATACCTGGCATCTGGCCATTGTTAAAGCAATGTTTTAAAAGCATAAAAATGGCATAAGCAACATCACTATTTTTCAGAACATCGTTGGGAATTTTGTCCAACCCGGGTGACTTTTTTATTTTGGCTCGGTTTATTTGCTGTATAACTTCAGCCAGTTCAATTTCAGAATTTAATGTTGGCTCAAACTCAGAGGGGGATTGCTTACATTCTTCACTTTGGAGCTGTGAGAGTGTATTCTGATAGAAAGCATTATCAAATTTTTCACTGTGGGATTGATTTGGGTTGTATATGTTGCTAAATGCATTTTTCCATTCAGATAAAACATCCTCTAAATTACTTATTATTTGTTCGCCATTTTTCACTATTGTCGGGATTTTAACTTTCTTAGCTCCCATTGAAGATATTTTATTCCAAAATTCCCGTGGATTGCGTGTATTAAGGGTTTCGAGAGATTCAGTGAATTTCCTGTTAAAGCTCCTCTCTTTATGCTTCAATGCTTTGTCAAACAGTTTACGGTTCTTCAAGAAGATGGATTTTAAAGAACTTTTTAAACTTTTGTCTCCCTTACATTTGATAAGATCTTTTTCAGCTTGTGTCATGGATTTCCATAAATTTGATAATTCATTATCCCAATATGGTTTGTTATTTTTGTAATACCTCTTTTTTTTCTTACTTATGCATTTACTATCTAAATACCTATCCATTTCATTAGTTAGAGTTTCACAAATATTGTTGTACAGTATATCTAGTTCATCTTGATTAGCTATTCTTTTTTGTAAGCTTTCAACAATGCTAAGCATTGAATTTCTCCACGCTTCATTATTCATGAAATCTGGATTTGGACTGTTAAAATCATACATTTTTGAGGATTGACAGTTTGAACTTTTGATTTCATACCCAGACATTTTGGTGTTGACGTTAAGCAGCTGGTCCATATTAAATGGTGTAAATTCAATGCTTAGCAAGGAATGATCAGGAGCTTTACAGAGTGGTGATAACATATTGAACAAGTTAAAATTGTGTAATAAATCAGTTATCAATAAGACTTCACATTTGGGTATTAATTTAAGGTTTTCATGTTGACAGATAAAATAATCTACAACAGATTTACCATTTGTATTAACACATGTAAAGTTATCCAGACCTGGGGTTATTCTGCCATTAACAATACATGTTTTAGAGTCTTTTAGAAACTCAATCAAGTTTTCAGAATAGTTATTCTTCATGTAATCAATAACATTACGGGTTTCAACATTATCTATACCCTCAATATAGTCCACATCAGAACCAATCCTTGCATTTATATCACCACATATAATAACACTGTCACAGTTTGAGTGTAAATGTAAGAGGGAAAGCAAATGGTTAAAAAAAGCTGAGGTGTTCGCATATGGAGAACCATCAGGTGGTAAATAGCAATTTATCAAAACAAAACTAAACTCACTTACTTTGTCGACAAATAAAAGTGCTAAAATACCCTCAACAGACTTATCTACAATTTGAGCAGTGTAACTGGAGAACAAGTTGCAACTTACAAAGACTCCCACCCCTCCTGAACCCTTAATTGCTTTTTTTGGTATATTGAGTCTATTATGTCCGAACCAATAATATCCATCAATGGAAGCACTTGCATTATTCCTTAAATGAGTTTCACAAATAGAAATTATGTCATAGTTTAAATGTGACAGAACAGCTACAACAAAGCCATCATATCTGAGGTGATGTCAAACACATCTACTGTTGTGGCAAGGTATTTTAATTGATTTGACATGAACTGCAGCAGCTCAGCATTTAGATATTAAGTGCAATATCTCAATGGTTAGAAAGTAACTGCTGTATATCATGAGTTTGACATCAACTGCCCCAAGTCAGAAATACTTCCCAAGTCTTCCTTAGAAATTAACTGCAAAACCCTTACCATTTAGATATTAATGGCAAAATCTTGTTGTTAAGATATCAGCTCTGATATTTCAGTGTTCAGATATATCTCAAATTAATTGCAGTGTCTCATGGTTAAACTATTAATTGCGACATCTCAAGGTTTGGATATTAACTGCAAAATCTACATTGTTTTGATAATTTTCACTGGAATATGTCAGTTTTATGATATTAACTGCAACATCTCAGTATTTAGATCTTTACTGCAATACCTTAGAGTTAGGATAATAATTTTCAATATCTCCATGTTCAGATATTAACAGTAATACAAAAGTAACTATAAACATCAATTTATGTGTGCTAGCTGTTGACTGAAGTGCAAATTTTACTTCTGCAATTCCAAATTTTTCTTTTGCACTACCACCCCAATTTTGAGAACTTCGAGGATAATAGTCTTTGAGCGGTATCTAGTGAAAAAGAAGTCACAAAACTATCAGACCTTTTAGGAAGATGATGTATGCACAGTGGAACCTGTTATCCAACCTCTCACATATTGCCTCATTGTTTTATACCAAAGTGCCCCATCTATTTTTATGAAGCATTTATTACACAATTACAATCTCTCCCAGTAAGGTCAGAGGTTGTTTTGTATCTGAGAGCACTATAAGTTACACTTGGTGAATAGAAACAAATCTTTTTGTTTATTATTGTATATTATTTTAACCAAAAATCGTAGTACTCAAATTGACCATGTGATAAAGTTTCATCAGAGAGTATGTCAGCTAAAGCACAGCATCATAATGCTACAGTCACAAATACCAGAATAGTTTTTCATTTGAAGCTATTGTGGGCGAGAAAAATTAATTATCTCACCGGGTTGAAGCAAACTCTACACAAGTCATTTCCACCAATGAGAAGTGAGACCAATTTCCAGTCGTTTTCTACATCAATATCAGGATGTTCCACAATTTTCTCTACCAGATTATTTGCTTGTCCTGGTAATCCTCTATGTAAAAAAAGGAAATAAACCGAATTTTACAATTTATTTTTTCTTTGGAAAAATCCACATCTTTTTTGTGTTCAATATACTGATACTTTTAAAATTAAATTGACTTGTTAATGAATACTGTTTAATGAAAAGAACTACAATTGGACTCTATCTTTTAAACTTCAAAGGACCATAAAAAATTGTTAACATGACATGGATGTGTCAGCATAACCTGTTAGGTTTGAATTATCGCTCATTGTAACTGTCGTAACTATAACTGTTTTACTGTACAATTTGAAATAATTATTCAACTTAAAATAATTTGTCATGTTAGAATTGGAATAACCCCCTCTAAACCATAGTATGCACAGAATTTTACAATGATTTGAGGCAATAAACCCCTCAGGCTTTCCCTAAATCAAAATCATCTAAAAGGAGTCTTAAATATTTGAGATTATGGTTGCATTAATTTTGCTTGACCATGTTTTTTTAATTTGAGTTTCAGCATGTACTATTTAGGTAGCATTTAACACCAACCCTTGCATTTTACTTTGGATGAAAAAAAGAGATCCAGTTAAAGGATAAATGCAGAGTTTTTGGTCATAGTGTGAATTGTGTTGCAGTATCTTAAACTATGTAATTTCATTTGCCCAGGTGTACAACTCCTGCTGCTGAAATACTGAAATAATTTAGTTATATTTTATCAGAGTCAACACAAAGTTATTACATTGTTCAATTTAAAATTCTTGTGATATCACCATTGTAAGGGTTTATTCTCAAACAATACCAGAGTAATATAACTTACCTATTTCTATCCTGTGACAGTGTATTTAAATTAGAATACTCAAATTTAAGAAATGCTATAAAGATTGCAATGTGACCAAATATTTGTTGGTCAAAAATGAATATAATAGTGACAATGGACATTCACACATTTCTAGGAGTATATAATATTTCAGTAGACATTGTTAAAAATTAGTAAGTAAAATAAAAACTAAGAGTTAGTTAATCAACTTTGAAATAACCCACCTATTGGTGGCCCCTGGGACAGCAACATTGAGCTGTGAACATTGCATTGTTCCACTACAACTGCTGCCATTTCCACCAATACCTGGACGGTTGTATGAACCTCCCACCAACCCAGGGTTGTACTCACGTAGAATGTCTAAAAATTACCAGTACATCAATATCAAATATTGAACAGAAAAATGAATAATATTGCACCAACCAATACTACAAGGTGGAGGGATCATCCTGTTTTTCCATAAAAAACTACAACAAATAATAAATACTACAACTGCCACCATCTCCACTAATACTGGGTCACCTGTAGAAACATCCCACTAATTTAGGGTTACACCCATACAGGATATCTACCAAATATACACTGAACATACTACACTTTCAGACAAATGGGCTCATCTATAGTCTGTTGTGATTCGGACCACCTCAAATTAAAGTACAATGCATTCAGTGGAAATTGATTGGACACAGCTTGGAAGGCAATTTGAATCTTGAAATGTATAAAATAGCAGTTACATCCTATCAATTGAGCTGTGTTAAAATATACTCATTGAAGGAAGGCATGGATATACAGAGTGGTTCATTCTTCAATATGGCCAGGTATGAGGTCTCAATTCGGAGGCAAAAGGATGAGTTCGTCAAGGGGAAAAAACAAATACGTACAGGTATGACCACAGAGAAAGATTTGATCCAGGCATAACCAATGCTCAAAATGTAGAAGAGAAATCTACAAGAATCCAATCATAACAAAGGTAAATTTGCATTGTGTGTCACTTTTGACAGCTAAGGAGATACTGGTATGGAGAACCAATATTTTATGTACATTGTTATTCATGGGATCTAAATCAGAGCCAACAGAGGCAACAGTAATATTACCTCTGGCCAAACTCGATAACCTCTTGATAAGCCACTGAGACCCCATCTAATTGTTAGAGCTTGTTTAATGGATTACTTACTTGCAATTGTAAACACTGTTGAAACAGTCTGATTCACACCAATGCTGCAAGATAAAGATTTGCAAAGTAAGTTTAAGGTAAGATATTAGACTAAGTTTTACATGTATGTAGAACATATGACTTTTTATTTATTGCAGGTTTCTTATGGTTAGTGCTAACTAATGCTCTGCATGCTTCACCTTTATACCTGGTCTACTGAATTTTGAAAATAATAAACATCATTAATTTTTACATTAAGAAAGTTAGATAAATTACATTTACACAAGGTTTATATAAATAAAAAGTTGCTTAACATTTGTAACATTATGTTTTATTCTTATATGAAACAACTGATTAAATATGATGTTATGAAAGGTATGCCCTGATGAAACTTTGAGAGAATGTCACCCTGTGAGGTGCAACAACATGTAAACTCACTGTAAAGGTTGCAGCCCCTTCTCACTGCACAGAGTGATTGAAAATGTCTGAATATTTTGGAATGTAAGTTGGAAATTGTATTGTCTCTGCTGGAATTCAATCCTAGTGCCTTTATATTACACACAAGTCTCAACATAAGTCTGTCCCTTTAACTAGCTGAGTTTAAAAGGTGAATCCCTGGATATCCAGATGTTAACAAAGATGAACAGCTTTAACCATCGGAGCTAGTAGGGAATCCTTACAGGATATACATAGGATACATAAGACATAAACAAGGATATTAGAACAATAACACAGTAAGAAGATCACCTCCATGACTCCCCACGGTTCATATTCCCAACCTCTCCCACAGTTTCTGCTCCAATCCCATTGCCAGCCTAAAAGGACAGAAATTTCAAAATGTACAGCTACAGTCACATACTTTCTAGTGGAACTGTAATGCATAGAATTTCATTTCAAGAAGACTTTTGAGTATCAAGAGAGTATTATTGACTGTTACATGACAATCCGCATATTCTACAAGTATTTTTCTGGTTGAGATTGTCTAGACAAGGTTAAACTGTATTTGTTACTTATACGTAACTTAGGGTTTCTCTATGAGCCAAGGCCATTCCTGTGGCAATTATCTCCAGCCTAGGGCCAATGGTAAGGTGAAAAAAGGCCCTTTCAATATGATGACCCCCATTTGACCTTGGAGATGTGATAATCATATGGTGGCCACTTTGTTTTCAAAACGAAGCCAAAATTATTCTCGGACAAGTTCTCCTAGTCATATACATTTTGTGTAAATCTAATGAAGCTCATAATAATAAGCTGTGATGTGATATGTTGTAGAGAGTTTTAAACAGTGTGGCATGATAGCCACAGTTTTACATGTTTTATAGGCATAAATATTCTCTGGAAATTTGGTGAAGATATATTCATAGAGTAAGAAATTTAAAATTCGCCAGGAATCTAATATTCGCCACCTCTAAAACCTTAGTTAATTTTATAAAGTAAATGATGTTTTGTCTTAAATTTGGTATTTTTCAGTTCAAGAAGCCTAAATTTACTGTACATTTAACAAATCTCACCTCAATTAGTTTATTTTATTAGTATTTCAACATGTGGCGAATGTCAGATATGTGGCGAATTTTAGATTTCTTACTCTAAGTGAATAACATGTAAAGGTTTATGTAAAAATTTGATGCTTTGAGTATGATCACTCAACTTTGAAGCAGGATCAAAGGTCAAATTCAACTTGGAAATGATTCACAGGATATGATTTCCTATGAGTTGCTTTCATATTTCAAACCTTTAGGACCAATGTTAAGGGAGATATTTAGGCCTTTTCAATGTAGTGTCCCCATTTAACCTTAAAGATGTCATATGCTGGCCATTTTGTTTTCAAAACTTTTCCTGGCCTATATATTTTGCGTAAATCTGATCTGGCTAGTTTCAATATTTTAAATTTCAATATTTATTTAACAATCAGTTATGACAGCCATTTTTATTTTCAAAATGAGTCCAAATCTTTTGACAAACATGTGTACAATTGGGAATAGATTTACACAACAACCTCTATAATCTGACCATGTTGAGAGATTGTGTTCGGATAATAGAAAGGTCAGAAAATAGATGAGGTATTTTAGTATAAAACAATACAGGAAAATGCAAATTTATTCACAAAATTGTTCATAACACTAAAACACTGTATTCAGAAAATAGAAGGTTGGATAATAGAGGTTCTACTGTATCTAGAATATTCAATGAGGAGAAGAAACAAATCTAATCTATCTGATCTAATAACGACTTCTATAGTGCCTAATCTCTGTCATGCGACAGACTCTATTTATTTATTTGGGTTTTAACGTCACTTTCAACACATTGTACAGGTGAATTATCACGACGGGTTGTTTTATTGGCAGAGGAAACCAGTACATACAGTTGGTCAAGATTCTGTGCTGTAAACTGCCAACCAAAAGCAAGCAATTACCAGCTTTCCCACTTGAGGTCAGGCCAGGATTCGAACTCCGATCTCAGAGGTGGGAGGCGAGAGTGTTACCACTCTGCCACAGTAATAAATGTGGCCCCTCCGATAGACTCTAAAGCAAAACTTTACATTAATATAGTGAATAGCAAAGTATGACTTTAATTTGAAAATATCATTCACACTTAATGATTATCATTTAAAGTGTATATTGGCAGTAAATTGGCAAATGAATCCATTTTGTGGACTAGACAGTTTATGTCTTCCTGCATTTAAATCAGGGTCCAAGTAGGCCTACAGTAAAGTCCTTCTTTATTGTAGTATGATAGTTAAATAACATTTCTCTTCTACTAAGAATGTAGAATCCAGACTGTTATAAACTTCAGTCATTCATTGTCTTAATAAAAGTCCACAAACTAAAGATTTATCAGTCAGTTCAGGATCCAAGTGATATACCTCACAGTTGTACAGACAGTGTAATAGTCAGTTTATTCCAATATATATTTCTTCCATTCTTTAGTTAAAGGGAAAATTTATTTTTATTTTACTTTTTTTACAGATGCAATCTAAAATTATATGCATTACTTTTTTGTAGAAGGTTCAACCTCAATTTCAGACATAAGATATCTGACAACAAAGATAAATTATCATTTCCAGAATATTATTACATTAACTGTTCAAGTTTTATCGATTTTCAATAATTAAATATTCATGCAGATATATATATCTTTTACATAAATTTGCACATATACTTTTATTGAACATTATATATGTTCTAGAAATGTGTCAAGTAACCAAAAAAGGGAAATCAATGCAAAATTTTAATCATTAAAATTCTTATCATCCACAAGAGTATACTTTGGTTCTCTTAAAATCACTTACTGTTACTGAGTCTCCGAAAGCTGCAATGACGTCAATATCACTCGGTCTCAGCTCGTGAACTGTCAAGTATTGTACAGGTATAATTGACATTTGATACTGACTGACACAGATTTCAAGGGTTTCATAATTAACTGGGTTAAAAACCGTGACAAATGCCGAGTTTTTGTTATCTCATTTGTGTCATCAAACAAAGATCTACTGATTATTAAAGATATAGTAATGCACAAATGTAGTTATTCAACAGATCTTATGAAATTTTTATTTATATATATTCATATTTTTTTGAGTTCTTGTAGCCTTAAATGTATTTTGAATATGAAGACCAATTGAGATAAAATAAAGCACATAATTAAAACATTTTATGTTATTATCATACCCATATAGTCAGATTTAATTTGGAAAATCTAGTGCCTTTTGAATATATTCACAAGACACCTGTACAATATTTGATTTATTAAAACTTTGAACATCTTACTGAATGTTTAGTCATTTACAAATTCTTGTCTAATTTTTAGTCTTTTCTGTCAGAAACAACTTGTGGCTCATGATATAAAATACATCAAAAGTACTGTTGTGCTTCAACATTGACCAACAAATTTGTATGTTTATACATCAGTATTAAAACCCCAAACAAGCTAACCCAACTAACGAGTAAAGAATTGCTTGGAAAAACTCCATCTCACTGCAATACAACTGTCTTTGTAACAGTTACATTATAATATTTCAGAATCAATAAGCTGGCTTCCCAGTATGGTTTGATAATTTTAGTGTAATGCATTTACCACAAGTGATTTGTCATACCTGCTGCTTTTGTTAAATGATTACCAGCTCTTGTTATACAGAGTACTTTCATAACTATGGTAACCGACTGTTGAACCTGTATTTTCAATGTAATCACTTTACTTGTCAGTTGACATTGCGTGACTAAGACTTCCAAGCTAAAATGTACATAGACATAAAACTGACTGTTATCTGATATTTTTCAACAGATACATAAAATTAGTACAGTTATATATTTAAGATACAACCATTTTCATGTAATTAGTTTTATTGACACTATTCACTAATACCTACCAGATGTAGGTTCTTCTCCACCAGGTGGGGTGACATCACAGTTGAATTCTGGAATCTGGTTTGTAACAAAAACGAAAAGAAATAACACATCAGTTCCACAAGAGTACTAAACTTGGTTTCCTTTACTTATTTTGGAGAACTTTGATTTTCTGTAACATAATTTTGTGTATAATTTTCTATGAAGCACATGATTTTTTTACTATCTTGTACTGTAAGGCAAGATATGTTTCATATGCTCTGGACACGTTTAAGCAACGAATGCCTTGCTGCAAGTGGGTATTGGCATGTCACAAACAGATTATATAGCACCATGACTACTTGCTGTCAAAGAAATCCAACATTGGAAGTGATTAAAATGAAAGAGAAGTCCTATTAGAACTTTGAGAGAAGCATTTATAAAAGATCCAACATAAGACTGATTAAACAATATTATATACTTTCATTTGTGAAAGATACTTAGTTATATTTGGGTTTAACATTGGTTTTAAAAAAAACAGCCACTGAGGACCTCTACAGTGCATGCCAGTTTACAACAATGCAGTGTAGAGGTCATTTTACTAGGGTAGTTTTAGTGGGTAGTGGCTATAGCTGGGTGGAGGCTAGGGGTACAGCTAGTGCAAATTACCACAAAGTTGGTGTTTTATGTCCCATTCAACAGCCAGGATCATACTGGGATGGATCTCCGCATTGCCACTTGTTTTGGTTGAACCCACACAAAGGTGACAGCGTGTGATTAAATATCTTAAAGCACACTTGTGATGTCATTCTATTGTTAAAAGTGTGCATTATTTTTAGGTAATGCACACTTTTTTGGTTCTAATTTACAGACACCTGAAACAGCCAAATGGTTTTTGCCAGAAGCATGAGATAAATGCTATAAATTTTTAAAAAAAATAAACCTGAAATAAATGAATTCATCAAGAGGATGACATAACAAGTATGTTCTAATTCTAGTAAAACTGTTTAACAGTTGCATTATCCAGTTCCTTTGCCCAAAAAGTGTTCTGAGTTTTTATTCCTGCTATCCATATTAGAGTAGAAATTCTAGAGAATAGAAGAAATACCAGAAATCAATATTAACACATGGGCCCATATACAAAGGCCAATTTATAAATAACCACAAATCAAGTACATTGAGATTTAGGTTAATTGATTTGTCAAGAGTTTTTAAAATAATTCCATAAAAGTGTAGTATTTCAGGGGGATGTATTCAAAAGTGTGTGAGCTTTAAGTTCGGTAAAGTATTCAAAAGTGTGCCTCACTGGGAAAATAATGCACTGGGGTCTCGTAAAGTGTGCATTATTTTCCCAGTAAGGCACACCTTTTTCATACTTTACCTATCACAAAATGACTGAAACACTAGGCCACCGAGGACCTCTACAGTGCATGCCAGTTAATTACCACAATATAGTGTATGCTACTGGGCATCAGCTAGCACCTATAAACCCTCACAGTGAAGATCTGGACCAGAATTCATACCCATAACCCTTGACAAAGGAGGGAAATATGTTACCATAAAACTTAACTGAGACCAGGGAACATACCAAGATTCTGTAATAAGTCTTAGATTTTTTAAAAGGTAATATATTCTTTATGGTGTAGAAATATTAATTTTTAATTTAAAGTTTTAATGTCATGACTATCCATCAATACGGAATTGTTCAAAATTTTAAAAAGAGGCTGTTCAAAGGCTCTAAAATCATTTTAAATTAAAGCAAATGTTCTATTTCAATAGTGTAGGCCCTTATAATTTTAAATAACAATGGCTGCCGTTTAAAAATGGATTTTCTCAGATACATAGACAAGGAGTGATTTTTAAAGATAAAAAGAAAACCGTTTCAAAGTATAACTTATTTTAATACAGCAAAATACTTCAATATATCGAAGTGGATATTCTTTAGAAAACTGGAGGTGTTACAAGACACTGATAGATACAACCCTACCTTCAGTTTGTTCTTCCCATGGCTCTGTTTTCTATGAGCATCTTTCAACTGCTGTTGATGTTTTTGATGTAGATGGTCAACCTCATCATTGTCATTCCATTCTATAGTTTCCTTTTGTTCACTGAAGGCTTTAATATGAAGTAAAAAAATGAGAAATTTACCAACAGTACACGACAATGGTCACTGAAATAACCACCCCATTTTTCTTTAAATTGTGGGATTTTTTTCAAATATGTCACTTTTGTGTACATTTTTAACTCATTTATGTAATCTCATGTGGATTTATTTGCAAAATATTTTTGTCCATTATATTAAGTTATATAGCCCTAATGGCTTTCTGGTTTCAGAAATCATCTAAAGACCTATTTCTGCAGATAAGCCTACTCCCCACCTTCCCAGTCACTCCCCTCCTTGGATGTGATTTGCTTCTCATCAATTTGAGCCTTGTAATGCATTTGTCATCAATTAACTATTATTATATGCATGGCAAATTTCATAATTCTTCTCGTCATGATTATAAATTCAATTTTCGTGATTAAGTAGTTTGTTTGTCCTCGGGGTATAGAGGGAATCTGTGTTCAGAGATGATTCTCATTGTTCTGTTTTGAAGTGCTGTAATTTGAATACCCTTTCTCATTTACACCATCATGTTCACATATTTTTCATCTTTTACATGCTACATCTGCCAAGGGGGTTATGTAATTTTTCTTTTTTATGCGTTCAAGATTACTCAAAAAAGACTTTAAGATTTTTCTAAAGTTTTTTATATTGGAAAGGACCTGGCCAAAGGAAGAAATGATTACACCTTGGGACAGATGTGGATGAAATTCTGGATACAAAAAAAAAAATTTCAGAAACACTCTTGGTGAAGTTCTACACTCTATGAGTGCTTTTTAGTTTTTAGTTGTCATAATTGAACAGATAGTCTTACCAATATCAACAAAAAATGTAAGTGAACAACTATTTTTGTGTAGTTTGTTTTGTGTAATTGCTGAAACTAAACCATTATTTCCTAAGCTTCACCCTTACTACACAAGAATCAATTGAATATTGAAAAAACAGCATCAGAGATACACATACCCCATAGCCTTGGGAAATAGTTTTCAACACCATGAGATCTAAAAGTAGTGAATCAGTACAAAGATCTCGATAATTTCAGAGCAGTGTCAGTTATATAAAGGTCCATATAATATTTAATAGCAAGATGACAGCATTAATCAGTAAACTAAAAATTATGAAGCTGTAAAATTTATTAAGTATTAAAACAAGACAATTCAATAGCAAGATGCCAGCATTAATCAGTAAACTAAAAATTATTAAGCTGTGAAATTTATTTATTGGAGTATTTTTAGCTGTCAATGGAAATAGCACAATTATATAAAAGGACTTATAATAATCAGTTATAGCAATCCATATATCTTTGTCATAAGAGAAACATGTCTCAAATATTGCAGGTGAACACACTTTGGCAGAACCACAGTCAAAGTTCACACCATGATGCACACCTACCCCCCTAACCAATGTCCCTACCAAGTGTCAACCTTCTACACCTTACGGAATCCAAGAAGTAGCCTGGAAAAGATTTTAAAACTCATGGTCACTACAACAAGGTCAAAGGTCAAATCAAGATCACACTATAATGTTTCGCACCTACAACCCTTAAGCAATGTCCCTACCAAGTATCAACTTTCTAGAAGTTTCGTTTTCCAGGATATAGCCCAGACAAGATTTTATAGGTCAAGGTCACAACAGCAAGGACAAAGGTCAAATCAAGTTTACACCATGACATTGCACACCTACAACCCCCAACCAAGTTCCTTACCAAGTATCACCTTCCTACAACTTATTGCACCAAAGATATAGCCCGAAGAAGATTTTATAGGTCAGGGTCACGTCGGCAAGGTCAAAGGTCAAATCAAGGTCACACCATGACATTGCACACCTACAAGCCCAAACCAATGTCTCTACTAAGTACCAACTTCCTTCACCTCACGGCTTCAGCGATATAGCCCTGACAAGATTTTATAGGTCAAGGTCACTACAGCAAGGTAAAATGCAAATCAAGGTCACACTATTACATTGCACACCTACACCTTCTAACCAATGTCCATACCAAGTACCAATTACCTATACCTTATGGTTTTCAAGATATAGCCCGGACAAGATTTTATAGGTCAAGGTCACTACAGCAAGGTCAAAGGTCAAATCAAGGTCTCACTATAATGTTGCACACCTACACCCCCAAGCAATGTCCCTGCTAAGTATCATCTTCCTACACCTTATGGTTTCCGAGATATAGCCCGGACAAGATTCTGCCCCATCCCCCCCCCGCCCCCCCCCAGCCACCTGCCCGCCCAACCGCCCAGACGCCCGCCTACCCAAACACCCACCCGCCCATCCGGATATCAAATATGGGTGAAAACATGGTACAATTATTGACAGGGATAATCTGTATTATATATTACAGAAAATTTTATGATTTTACCACATTTTCTCCATGGTTACCTACATTTATGACGCCCATTTTTCCACATTTCAACCGATTTCATTTATTATAATAAAAACTATCTTTTTATGAATTATATACATGGCTAAGTAAGGCATAAAATTTGTAACAAGATGATAATTTTTCCAGATTTCATTTTGCCAAGAATACATGTATTTCTTTCGGCTATTTTAATTCAATATGTATAGGGACACAAACTATTCCGCACGGATATTATAAATTCTCTATGAAAGAATTTGAATCTCTTATTAAATCATTAAGAATAACTGTCCAACATACCAGTAGTGGTCTGGGCTAGAATGACTCCAACTCCCAGTAAAACAACTGTCTTCCTCCAGTCCATCATGAAGTCTGACAGGACGTTTACACTATATCTGATTTGTATGGACATTAATACACAACAGTCCTTGATTTTTACCCCACTGATAATTTGTCCTTAATTTTTATCATATTACTTGTTCATGTGCTGGTAAAAAGATAGCAGCTACTTCACAAATGATTTGTTTCTTATAAAGTAATAACTTCAGTGAATGTGAAAGCTACAGAGTTAAAATAAATTAGGATAAGTAAGTTAATGCCAAATATTGTGATAATGATTACTTATCTTAAGGGTGAGATAACATTTATCTTAGGGGCAAGATAATCACAATTGGAAAGTGTCTAATCAGATCAAAAGTGCTGCTGTAATATAAAGTCACATGATATGCAATACATCTGTAATTAGAAAACTTTCATTCAAACTAACACTTTAACATTGTTCGAATAAAGAATCTTCATTTTAAGCACATTTTGTGAATCAGATGGTACCAATTGCAATGAAATGTAATTAAATAGAAATAAATTCACCTTTTATCGGCCAATACACAATGGACTTTTCCTATTGAATATGAATTAAGTAACATATTAAAAGAGAGAATTGGAAAAAAATATAAAAAATACCTATTTAAGACTCAAAAAAGACATAAAAACATAATATAAAGCATTTTGTCAAGATTAATACCAGCATATTGCACAGCAGCAGAAAAGTAGTTATCATAAAACATTTTGTAATACAGTTACATGGACTTTTTAACCAACAAATACTTTTTGTATAACATTCATATGATCTAACAGATGTGAAACAAATATCTGAACAAAAATAAAAGTAGTTTCGTGCTTCTATACAGCCCTGTTGCAGCCTAGTATTCTGCAGAACAGTAATCACAAAACAACTGAAGTTTCATGATAGAATGCCAAATTCCTTAATACATTTGCTCTAGACTGTATCAAAGTCAGATCTGCCTCAAAATTCCTGTTATCTTGCAAATATTACCATTTTTATATTTTTGGAGAGTTTATCTCGATAAAAAGATAAATCCACTTTTTTCTTCAGCATTATCACAGGTAAACTTTCCAAGATATAACAATCATATTGAAACTGTACAAAAATTCCAAAATACATATTAGGGTTGGTTAAACCTTACATTGCAAATATTTGTAATGAGAAAATGGTCAAATACTGGACAGGATCATAGGTCTTTAATGCATGAACAAAGAATGTAAGCACAGAATATTCTCTTCAAAATGAATATTCAATTTTCTTGACATTTGTCTTTAGATTTTACCTTTATTGATCACCCAAAAATTAAGTTTACATTAACTGCAACGCAATCCAAAGTATAGTGACAGAAATGTGGAGTGACCCAGTAACACCTCATCCAGTTTATATATTGAATTGTAAACCCCACTTGCAGGTTTTCACTATTGACTGATGTGTCCAATACTAATCCGTACTGGAGACTTTCTCTCAGTGACCATTTTTGGGGAATTAATTTATTCCTGTAAACGAGAAATTACAGAATTTGGGGACAGAGTATAATATATCTTAAAGGTGTACTCCCCAATTTTTTTCAACTCTTTTTTATTCACTAAATATGTTCTTTATAACATTCTTTATGAAACCTATATATTTTAAGAACCCATACATTGTTTTAATTAGTAAATAAATTAAGTTAAAGTACATGTGCAAATGTTTGTATACAAAGGTTTGTTTTGAAACCACCTGTCACATGACCACAGAAAAATTTTGAGCAGACCAATCAGAGTAGAGCACTCCCTGGCTTTCAACCACAGTGGTTTTTCACCATTATGCTCTTTTTTTGTTGCTGGAATAAAGCTGTGTTTCCTTAATGCTGATCACTGTCGACTAATGGTGATCCCTGTGATTCCATATACAAGATATATGATATGTGTATGTAAATAAAACCATAGTTTTTGTAACTCGCTATTTACTACCTCAACCATGGAGGTTATGTTTTGGTGTGCACTCGTTTGTCTGTGTGTCTGTCAATTACTAGAGAAGTGATGAATATTTTTATGATTTTTTGGGTGGGTAGGGCATTGTCAAAAAAGAAGTTATCAAAGGTTTTGAAAGATCAGTGTTATATTCTGAACCCCCAAAACTCCTGAATATTTAGAAATGCACCCTATTGGAGGTCAATGCCCTCGGATTGATTTCTGGGGTTGAATTTGTTTTTTTTCTTCATAATATCTTTGAGATATTAGTAATTCTTTCATCGTTCTTCACAGTACTATGCATCAAGCATGCCTATATATAGTGAAATATGTATAGGTAGATATGACAACTATTGCTTTGGTTTACTGCCCAACTGCTCTGATAGCTGAATTACACTATACAGAGAGAAAAAAGGAATAAGGTTAGCAATTACCCATTAACATTAACCATGATTGAGTGCACGGAAACATTTAGAGTAAAATCAGATATAGGGATAAAAATGAACAGTCGGTGATCACTGATGTGGAAGTACCCACTAAGACAATGAGGTGTGTGACATCCAACTGAGTTACTTATAAACCAACACATGCTTCCAGCTCATCCTGTTAAATGCATCTCACCTTATATAAATTTGTAAGTCTAAACTTAACGCTTATATAACTTGAAGAACTATTTTAACAACTTATTTATTAGAATTTATAGAATAAATTAATAAGAATTTATACATATACTCGTTTTGTTGAAAAACATTTTTATTGAAAGATTCAAAATAAGGAAAAGAATTTTCAAAAGTTAAGAGTGTCAAAATTTCAAAGGGCATATTCAAGTATATCCAGATAGTTCACTGCAAGGTCATGTCTATCAGTGTCAGGATTTTTCTTGCAAACAGAAACATTACTGTACCTTGTAAAAATTTAACACTCAATTAAATTTTGAATTATTTACAATCTTTGCAATTAATTTTATTTTTGTGGTAACTAACCATATCACAAAATAACAACAAAAAGTTATGACCATACATTTCTTAGAAAAGAAATATATTGTCTGCTTCTAAAAATTCCATTTTTTTTTTGTACATTTCCCCCATTTACTGTAACCCAAAGTGTTTTATAACCAGTTTCCTCTTTTCTGAAGTGACTTTGCCTTTATAGGTTTCAGTGTTGAATAAGGAAGTTATGGTTAACCTATTTATCTTATATATTCCTTCTAGTTAATTAGAAAAAGAAAAATAACAAAATCTTACAATAAGCAGATTAAATTCAGTTACGTAACTTCTACTTAAATCCATGAAGTAATCTGTGTCAAATTTTAATGTAGAAAGACTAAGTGTTCCTGAATCCATTCATCTATATGGATTTAAGTTTAGGGTGTACACTTTCCCCAATCTTTTTGTCCATCCTTGTGTTCCCTTTATAAAAACACTGACTTCATCTGATGTGTGGATGAGATCAGCTTTTCCAGAATTCCCCACTGTATATTACCTTATCTTTGTTATCATAACAAACCAGACGGGCCGCTCTGCTGAAGTTTAAAGTGCTGTTTCTTTGTTAATAAGCTGAAGTTTTTCATTTGGATTGATTTTATAGGGGTTTTATGATTATCTCTGTGAAATGGAATGATAAAAATAGCACCTTCAAAATTGGGGAGTACACCTTTAGACCAGGCATTAAATAGGATATAGAGTGGGGTTTACAACAGCCAAACCCCTCAAAAGTGGCCAATACCAGAAAATATTGAAAATCTCGGCCCTATCGGGCCTCGCTCTCCAATATTTTCTGCTACTGGCCACTTTTTCGGAGTTTAACTGTATTAGTCAGCTTTGTTGAAAGAAGTATACTTTTCAGGATCTTTATTCAATAAAAAACAGATATCAGCACATACCTACAGCTAATAACAAGATCACTTGGAGAGCGCATACCTCCATCAAGGCCCAACACCTCCAATATTGCTAATCAGTAATGATAAAAATATCCTTTTAAATTATTCCTTGGTCCCGAGGGTGATCCAGATCACCACCAAAATTAAACCATCTACTCCTTGTGTCACCATCAATATTTCCTGAAATTTCATCAAAATCTGTCCACCACTGAGTTATTTTACAGACAAATAGGCAAAGAAACACAGGCAAGCTGCCAAAACATATCCTCCTTGGTGGACATTAATGTTTGCATTAAGGTCCCCAAGTATAGTTATATTCTAGTACAAGACAAATCATTTATGAAGAGCAGTGCCTACAAGAGCAAATACTCTCTCCTCCAGATCTAGTACCAGGTATTAACCAAATTCCCAAAGTCAAAGTTGAGGTTTTACATTCCGTTCAACAGCCGGGGTCATATTGGGGCAGGTCCTCAGCATTGCCACTTGTGGGAGTCAAACCCACACAGAGGTGAATGCCTGTGATTAGATTCCAAACTTGCTAACCACTAGGCCACTGAGGACCACTCCAAATTCCATAAGAGAATTCTTGAGTCTCAATGCAGATCCAGACCATGTTTAAAGAGAAACCAAGTCTCAGGTATTGCTCACCCAGTGTGAAAAAAAGATCCAAAAATGATGAGCAGTTTTTGAGTTTTGGAGCAGATATAGGGTCTTGACCCAATTTCAATCATCTTTGAGGACTACATCATGAGCAGACCCTACCTTATGTGAAAATATGACCCCAATCCAATTCTTTAGTGGGGGGGCAGTTCTCAAGGTGTTGATATGGTTATCAAGGGCACTGTTTATAGGACAGTGAACTTCAAGGTTAAATACCAATACTCTAAGGCTTTTGAATCACAAAAATTAAACAAAGTGTGGTGCCACTTTTTGTTTTTATGAGCCATGATCCTTGACAGATGGATTCAAGCTGACTGATAAGATGAAAATTTAATTTGGTGTATTTTCACTTGGTATATGAATTTAGAAGAAACCTAGGCAAGTCTGAAATACTGATTCTGCCTCGGCAAGATCTAGCTTTTACTTGGGCCTGTGTCATATATATTAATATCTACGCTTCAGTTTGTGTATGTGGAAAGGCACATTTCATATTTAATCATTTTATATACCTCCCAGCCATTTCATTAGCTGTCTGTCTGATTTGTAATATCTCATAATATCCAATATAACTGACAAATCTAAACTAGTAACTTTAATATTTACCTTAAAGCCAAAATGTTGTTGCCAACCATTCTTTCAATCTGTGCAACAGTTTTTCATCCATTTTTAGAACTATTTAAATACACTGTAAAGTTTATCCTGCAGAAGGTTTACTGCTAAACTTCAAGCAGCAGGCTTTACTTCCTGATCACCACACTGTAGCTACATTTCAGCTGTTAAGCTGTAAGATCAACATTGTTTTATTATCAATAGGAGGATAAGTTTATCATTTTTCTCTGTTCAAATTGTTATTACCTCTAGCAAGGAGGTTATGTGAATTCTCCATGGTTGCTGCCCCAGGGTTAAAGGTCACCCATTACAGGTTTACAACTAAAGGTCACCCATAGTGACATGAAGATCACTCAGGATGAAATGTCGGCTAACTGGGCTGATGCCTAGGGGGACAACAGGTGGTCTAGCTATATCGCTTATCCTCTTCTTTGTTTCTTTATCTGTCTGTCTTTGTGACAATGACGGTACAAAAGGGCAGATTTTATGGATCCAGACAGTTGAGTTTTTTAAAGAGAACACTTCAAAGAAAATTCCATCACATTAATATTCATGCATGCCAGAATTCTGTTAGTTGCAAATATGTTGATTACTTTCATAACTATGATCCAGGAGATTGTTCTACTCATGTGGCTGCAAGGGAAGGGGTCGGGGTCAAGCTCCGGGCAGGGCCAGAGCTGGAGCTTGCGCACTCATCCACAGACACAGAAGTTCATAGGTGTGGGAGAAGACATGAGTTCAAGAAAGACATGCATGGTCACTGCACAGCCTTAATATCAGACCAGGCCATTAATGATCCAGAGGGTTTGTGTAACTATACCCGCATGAACCCTGGTTACTTCAATAAGATGGCTTAGACTTAGGTAAGCTGCAGAGGGCTGTGGCATGGTACCATGCCCCCTTGGAAGCTAAACTGAAGTTGGCCCTGATGCTAAGCTTTCTAGCCATGGCCATGGGAGGTTCAACCAGCAGCTTGGCTTTTGACTTCAGAGTGGGGTGGTCCAGTTTTACACAGATGATAGATGAGGTGTAGCAGGCCATTAAAGAGAAATACCAAGATGAGTGGTTGATGTGCCCCACCACACCACATGCCTGGATAGAGATAGAAGGCATCTTCCGCAGCAGGTGGAATGTGCCTGATGCTTTGAGTGCACTTGATGGCAACCATGTGGCCATCAGATATCCAAGAGGAGGTGGAAGTCAGTATTTCAACTGCACATGTTTCCACTCTATAGTACTGCTGACCCTTGTAAATGCCAACTACCACTTCCTCTGGGTGAATGTCCAACTTACAGATCTCAATCAGTGGAACCTGAGGGATATAATCGAAGACGGCTCCAATGGATTCCCACCGCTGCAACATATCAGTCTGAACAGACCTCACTTACCATTCTTCTTGGCAGATGACACACTTCCACTAAAGGCCTGGTTGATGAAAGCCTTCTGTTGCAAAGGCATGTTCCCTGGACAGAAGATTTACAATTACCAAATAGGTAGGAGGAGGAGGAGGGTAGTTGAGAATGCTTTTGTGGTCCTCAGCAATCAGTGGTGAGTGCTCCTATCAACCATACAGCAAGAGCCAGAGCTGGTGGCTACCATCAACATGGCATGCTATGTCCTGCATAACATTTTAAGGACTGAATACAATCAGCTTGTAGTTGACAAATACTTGGAAGAGAAACAACTACATGAAGATGACCATGCAGTGGCTAAGATGAACCAGAGAGGTCAAACACTAGAGAGAGCTTGGTTCAGTACTTTTTATAGAGGAGAGCAGTGCCATTGCAGCAGGGTGGACACTAAAGCAAAATCCTGTGAAGGCCTTTTTAGGGCCAGCCCATTATTCCAAAAACAATTGATCACTTTATGTCCACAGAATTAAGAAAAGACCTCTCCATTATGTACAAACTGTACTCACATGAAACAATTCTCATTCAGACACACACCTCTATACTTCCAAAAAGTTCCTGGTAAAAATGAGGGAATATATATTTTGTAAACTCGATTGAGATGAGGGTTCTAAAATATTTCAGTGTTTAGGGTTCTAACCCTCCAACTTTCATTTTTAAAAAAATGCTTGGGGTTTAGAGTTAAAGCCCTTTAACATTTGTAAAATACTTAACATAACTTGTTTCTGATATTTTTAAGTATTGGGGAAGTGGTATGAATTCTTTGTGTGATTGTGTAAAGTTACAAATATGGTGAGGACAGTGTGTTGTTGTAAGGGGACTTTCTTTTCATTTTTAATAGCAATTTTAACAAAACGTTCTTGGAAGGTATGCTTGGTCCTTAAAAGGACCGATATTGTTTAAGTCCTTCTCAGGACAGCTGGAGGAGGCAGACAGCAGAGCTTAGCAAGGTGGTGTCAACTTGGTGTATGTGCATCTGTTGGAGGGGGTTGAGGCAAATGTGGCTGTATGGGCCACAGCTAATGGGATATCACAGGTACTGGTGTCTTCTGCAAAGATGGTAAAGGACCAATGTTCCGATGCTGTGCACCTAATTGTGGTACTTGCTGTTTCTCAGCCCCTCTATTTCTATCCAGACATAGCCTCCCTAGAAGTGAAATATCACCTGTTGTCTATTCCAGCTGACCATCTACTCCGCTGAATTACAACAAGTCCCAAAGTTTAAGAAGGATAAAAGCCTTTGCAAGAGGCATTTCTGTCCCAAGTTGTTACAACTACACTTCATGGTTGCAATCTTTAGTCTGCTATGATATATTTTCAGAATATTGCAATTTACTTTTATGCTTTTCCTTCTAATCTTGCATATTTTTATAAAATGTTGCCAGGTGATCCTGTCCAAAGACAAGATGTGTTGTAATGAGTCTCACAAGTACTGCACGAGGGCTATCAGGGTTTATGGTTACAAGTTCACCTCTTCTATTCTAGACCTTTATAGTGCTTAATCTCTGCCCAAGATAGACTCTAAAGCACTACACCAGAAACCAATTTAATCATCCTTACTCCAAAGACATAGCCAGGTTGATATCATGGAAACACTGGGTTGTTTATGGTGAAAAAGCCTTTTTGAAGAGATAAGATTCTATTTTTGGGGGGGCTAAATTGGGCAATAAATGGGGCAGAATCAACATCAACAAGTAAATCATTCTAAACTGTGAGAAAATCGAAGCAAACTGTGAGGTGCTTTTTTTTATTTATGATCAGATGAGTAGAATAGAGGAACCTCCAAGAACTTTTTATTTGGTGGGCCGTACCCTGCGCCATATCTACCACAACAATACACAAAGGAGAACCAAAAACAAAACCTGATGAATCAAGGTAGTTAGGGGCTGGTCACGAGTCATGTCTTTTTGGGTGAAATATATATGTTATGGTTGGTAGAATTTTCCATTGTGGACAAATTATGTGTTTTGCCAGTTTTTCAGCCCTTTTTCAATAGGGCTAGTCATAGCTCTTACAATAAGCAGCACAAGTGGAACTAAGGTATATAACCTTGTTTGTAAAAGACTGTTTACCCTCTTAAAGAAACAACATAAATAGAAATCTTTTACTCAGGCTAACACATACTGATCTGCATATAAGCATTTACAAAACCACTTATAAATAATACATAAAAGACACAAGTTTTTTGTACTTATGTATTTATTAGCCAATTAAGGTTTAAGGTTTATTCCCAGTCAAATTCTTGGCCCACCATTTGGAAGAACCTTTGATTATGAGGCCTAAAGAGTTTCTTTAACTTCATAACAACAGTGAGTTCAATACTGGGATGAACTGTTCCCTTGTCAGACGACAAACATTGATCCTGTCCTTGGTCAACAAAGCAATAAAAGCCCTTGGTTTCATTGTAATGAAACATAGTCTCATTGAAATAAGGGTAGATATTCAAGAACTGTTCCAGTTTTTGAACCTCGGCCAATGGATGTTTAACAAGAGTATCCCCATCCACTATAAGGATTTGACTTCTGTTAAAAACGGTCAACCATGGTTCAATCATGTCATCAAAAAGTGACCTTTTCACTGGAACAAATGATTGATTTATTTCTGCTGTACCATTGTCGACAACCATTTGCTGAAAGAATTAAAAATATAGATTTAATCTGATAAGGCTCCTGAGAAGCTCCTGGGAATGCTCAAAGTTCAAAGCTGGAGTTTTACGTCCTGTTCCACAGCCAGGGTCATATTGGGACAGGTCCTCAGCATTGCCACTTATGGGATTCAAACCCACACAGAGCTGACTACCTGTGAATGTATGGCAAACTTGCTAACCACTAGGGCATTGAGGACCTGGCAATCACTGTGTATAATATATATACTGCCTCGCTACCAATTTTTACCAGGTACCAGGGGCCATATGGCGGCAGAGAGGTAACACTCTCGCCTCCCACCTCTGAGATTGGAGTTTGAATCCCGGCCCAACCTCAAGTGGGAAAGCTGGTAGTTGCTTGCCGTTGGTTGGCAGTTTACAGTACAGAACTTTGACCAACTGTATCTACTGGTTTCCTCTGCCCATAAAAACTACCCATCGCAATATAACCTATACAATGTGTTGAAAGCAATGTTTATCTGCAACTGTAGCCTAGTGGGTAACGCACTTGTCTAGGAACTCAGAGGACGTGGGTTCAAACCCAAGTACTAGCAGATACATAGTGGCTGGGATGACCACTTAAAATGGCGGTCCTCTGTCATTGGGTCCTATCCCCAGTGGCAGGCTAAAGAACCTCAAGGACGTTAATAAATGGTCATCCTTGAGCCTCTATCTTCCAGTTAGGGGAATTTCAGTTACTTGTGCGTTGGGGCTGTACGTGTGCAGTAGGATTCATTAAATAGCGCTTTGAGTTTAAATACACAATACAAAAATCCAAATAAATGAAAAAATAGCATCAGGTACCACTTACCACCAGGTAGAATTCAAATGGACGTAACTTGCTAACTAGTACCTTTCAAATGAAGAGAATAATACAGAAATGTTTCCAAACTGAATGGAATTAATGCACAACAAAACACTCTGAATAGTTGGTCCATCTAGCCTTGCTAAAGGCTCGAGTTTCTTTTTAACTAGGGAAAACTTTCAGTTTCCACAATAAAGTTTCAGTTTGCCCTCTCACATCTACTGACATTTTCTCAGAGATCTCGGTCTTCTGGTGATTATACTCTTGGCACGTATGATTTCTTTATGATTACTAAATATTTGTGTACCTGCTTGGAAAAAAATACAGTACCTATTTGAGCCTCAATCAAGACTCGGTAGTACCATTACTGAAATAATACCATTGTAACAAATTTGAAATATAAAATTGGAACACTTAAAAAGTAAAAGTTGAGCTCTTACACCCCCTTTCACAGTCACCAAAGTACTTTTTCATTGTTAAAAAAACTGGTGTGATATAAATTTTATGCATATACTACAATAGAACTACAAGTTTGGCAACTCACAGATCTGTCAAATTTTCACCCTCTGTCATTTCATCAGCAATATTCCTTTTTTCAAATCCAACGTATCACACAACAAATATACATAAACTTGAAAAGGAAATATTATTATGCTATCCATTTCGAGTATTTGTTGTACAGCACATGTTCAATGTATGCAACAACAAAAAACAGACACTTTTAGTATCATTTCCTTGTTTAAAAGACAATTTTTCTGGTATCTGAATTTGTGGAAGATCATGTGACATTATTCCAAAATAAAAATCACCTGATCACTACAATGAAAAACGTACTCTGGTGACTGTGCCCCCTTTTAAACCACTACAGGCCTATCAGCATAGGGGTCTCAGAGCCAGCCGAAATGCCCTACTGAAAAGTACATGTACTACAACTAATATGAGATGTGTAGGTCAAATTCTCACCTCAAATGTTTTTCCATGTGTTCTACCTGTCCTTACATAATAGTCTATGTAATGGGACATCGCTCTGTCTATAGGATTACGTACAGCAAAAATCAATTTCATTGCTGGGTCAAATTGATATATCCTTTCGGCAATGAGTTTCCCACGTTGACTGGCATAATTAGGGTTTTTCTCAAACGTAATCTGATCTGCGTAGGAACAAGGCATTATATACAGATAATATTCACGCCACTTGCCATTTTTGTCAGGTGGGTATAAAAACACTGCAGTTTCCTTCTTATTAACAGCAACCTTTGGGTGAAACTTCAAATACTCTAACATTGCCCTGGTTCCTGCCTTAGGTAAGCCAATACATATTGCTCTTGGGAATCTCTTGAGTTTATATGGCTTTATTCTCCCGCCCTGTGTAGTTCCCTGAAAAAGTGACGCCCTGGTATTGCAGTCTTTCTTTGAAAATGACACATATTTTCTTGTGTTGAGCTTTCTAGATAGCTTTGGATTTTTCCCGAAATACACCATATCGTCTGCCTTCCCATTCACATTCCCAGTGTCGACCATTCCACAATTCGTGCAGTATTTTAGTCCAGCTATTTTTCTGTTCCATAATGTCTTTAGTGGACTATGTTCCATCATTGCAAACTTATAACAAAAGTAAATACATATGGTAGATGCTACGCTTATAAGACCTACGTTCAGTGCCTGCATTCTTGCTTTTCTGAATAACATTGCTAAACGTGACATTTTCCCTTTACAATAATAGCTGTTTTCATGTTGTCAAACACATATGGTTTACCAGTTTCAACTTACACGTGTGTTGTGTCAACTTTTGGGGGGCAAAAACTGCAACATTCAGAAGAATACAGAATCTACCCGCCGTGATATGACCTAAACAGTGTTGAAAGTGACGTTAAAACCCAAATAAATAATTCTACTGGGTATGACAACCTAAGCTTATGGTTCACACACCTGCATATTTTATGTGGGGTTTTACGTCGTTTTCAACACTGTGCAGATCATACCACAATGGGTAGTTTAGTGGGCAGAGGAAACCAGGACATACAGTTGATTGGTCAAGTTTCTGTACTGTAAACTGCCGACGATCAGTAAGCAACTACCAACTTTCCCCACATAAGGTCCAGGGTTTGAACCGCTGACCTCAGAGGTGGGAGTCCAGGGTGTCACAACTGCACCACCAAGGCCCCTCACAAATTCTATACACTGCATATAGCAAACTTGACAATCAAATGTAATTAATATTTTTAAAATACATAATGAACACTATTAATCGACCCCTTCGGGGATCATAAAGTGTGCATTATTCCCCAAGTAAGGCACATTTTTTTCATATTGTACCTATCACAGACTGAATTCATGCACTGGCCATGGTGAACTTAAGAGTGCACAGACCTATCCCATATTGCTCAAATGCTCAAAAGTGAGATTTATTGATCAAAGGACAAAGATAGTTTTTTTTATGTCCCGACAGGGTCATATTGGGATAGGTCCTCGGGTTTGTCACTTATGGGAGTCAAACACACAGAAGCGACAGCCTGTGCCTAGATACCAAAGCCTCTATCTTACTAGGTCAAAGATTTATTGAAGTGCAGACCAAATGTCACCAACTTTGAAGTAAAAGTCTAAGAAAAGTTTGGGACATGTCAGGAAATATACAGACATGAGGGGGGGGGGGGGGGGGCATTATGTTATGTTGGCAAGACACCCGGACATGTCTGAGAGTTATTTGACCGTATTCCGTCTGGAATGATATACAACCTTTCCGACCTAGTGTTTAGACCTATAAAAGTCGCCAGGTTTTCCGAAAACAATAGACATGATTCAGTTCCTTCTGGACCTTGCTAGACTTCCCGATTTCCTGACCTATTGGATCAGCCTTGACTTCAAAATTGTCAAGGGACTAAAGTCGGGAATATGGAACAACCACTTCATCCATATGACGAATGAACTTATAACCAAGGTCACAACGTTACATGTTGGTGTCACAAGCTACAAACCAGTGTGAAAAGTGAGAAGGGAGAAAAGGACTGTTTTTTTTAAATATTTGAAATTTTAAACCTTCCTCAAACTGGGCAGCAGATACATGCTTGAGTGGGAATGGAGGGTCGGAGGGGGGCTATTCATGGGTGCACATTCTTCGACGTTTTAAATAGGTTTTAAAAACGTCTTGCAAATGTTCAAGCCATCTTAAAACGTTTAAAAATATGATGTTGCAATTGCTTTCCAATAATTGTAAAAGTATTATAACCTGGAAAACATCATATAAACCTAAAAACTCGTGAATTTATACTTAAATTCACCTGCCAATCTGATTTTTTTGTCTCCACACATACAAGGTGGGCCCATAAAGATGATTTCAACCAGAAAAGTAACAGTTAATACCGAATTTTTCTTTGTCAAAAGCCTGGATTTATAAAACGGTCTTTATGATGGCGAGTAATCATTTGAAACATTTTTATATTTATTATATTTTATAAATAACATACTTATATCAGGACAGGGCTTTCAGTAAATATCACAAATTCATATCAGTCAGGTTTGAACCCATAACCAACCAGGTACAATTTAAATAAAGGGAATGCCTCTAGTACAGTTGAAAATGGAATAATAGCAGAAATCCCCTCCCGCAAGTAGGTAAGTGTATGAATACAAATGTTTTTGAACAATACTATAGTGCCTATCTGAGGGTAAGAATGCAGGTGGGCAGATGGACACGTCAACAGGACGGGTAGACAGGTAGGTAGATCAACAGATCTAGAGATATAATAATATTGAAATTTTGTTGCAGAATATTCATGGTGATTACATGTCAGCTGCTTCAAAAATTCAATATCTGGTGAACTTTCTTGGTCACATGGTTAAAAGAAATCGCAAAGGTTTCACTTTCAGGTCTAGAATTTGATATTCCCAGAGACTAGAAATTATTTGCTATAAATGTGGAGAGAAAGTGCTCACACGCACAAAATGTAGAAGTTGTCTTTCCCAAAGGTTCAAATTTCAAGTATAAAAGGCACCAGAAAGCAATATAATCTAAACTAATGTGACCTTTTATGGCACTTAATCTCCATCAATTGACAGACTCTAAGGTTCAACTGAACAAAACCAATGTGAAGAGTCATAAGTCGAATAACATACCCAGGTCATACCATGGAGACTATGGTGGATAGGCTTTAGCAAACAGGTAAGTTTTAGCTTTTTCCTGAAGGACTCCTCCTCCTCCTGGAGGCAATAAATATTGCACTGTGTACATCATTAAGAATCATTCCAATTCTTTGGAGCATCAAATGACAAACTATGGCCAAAGTGTTTGATTGACTTGTAGAGAGAGGATTGGAAGGCAAGAACTGTCAGATATTGACAATTAGGGTGACTACGTCTGGTAATGTAGAAGCAACTGCTAAGAGACAAGGATGGTTCAAATAGGTAGGAGAACCACTGTATATTTAAAAACCAATGTTGGAGTTTTGAACATACAGCAGTATTTGACAGGCAGCCAGTGGAGTCACTTAAAGATGGGTGTAACATGAGCATACATTCTATGATTTGTGACAATACATGCAAGAATACTCTCCAGCTTTTTCTGATTGAAACATGACAAACCTCTGAACAGAGAGCTGTAAAATAGTCCAAATTATTACTTACCAAGGCATTTGAAGTAAGGACAGCTACTTCTTCAGTGAGATATGGTCCAATTCTGCGAATGTTGTGCATCTACAGAAAGCAGGCCTTACAAGTCATCTTAATATGTTCTGAGAAAAAAAAGTCATCATCGAACCACACATCTAGGTTTTTGATGTCACCAGGATGGAAAAAAACTTGCAAGAATATTGACAGGAAAATGAGAGGAGAGTTTCAGGTGTTGGACCTTGGAACCAAAAACAATAAATTCAGTTGAGTTTCAATTTACTGAGAGCCATCATTGTTGCACTTCTTATAGGCAAGCATTCAGCTTGGAAAGATGAACAGAAACATTTTGTGAGACAGATGGACATATATTTGGCTGTCATCTGCATAGAAATGAAATTTTATATCTGGATGAAGGCCGATGAATTTGCTTAGTGGAGTTGTATAGAGCGACAATAACAATGGATCCAGCACAGAATTTGGGGGCATTCCATAGAGGAGCTTGTTAATTCAGATAGTGTAGAGCCTGTCTTAATGGTCTGACAATGATTACTCAGGAAGGAGACAAATCTCTTTAGGACAGGTCTGCCAAGACCAGAATTTGAGATCTCCAAGGTGGGGAATGTGATCAACAGTGTCAAAAGCTGCCGACAAATCAAGCAACACTAAAACTATTAATATGAGATGTTAGCTGCTTGGCTAGGACCCGCTCAACCGTCTATGACAGGAAGCAGACACTGGACGGTAATTCTTGAGTCCATCACTGGAAAGCAAAGCCTTTTTATAAGAGGGTGACAACAGCCTTTTTGAAGGCATCTGGAAAAAACCTTCACTGAGGGAATAACTTGGTTGTGGATGGCAAAAGGATATCGAGACAATCATTAAGGAGGTAGGTGGGTATGGATTCTAGTAAGCACCATTTAGTAGGAGTTTAGTAATTTCGCAGACTTCAACTTCACTTATGGCTCAAAACCATTGAAAGCTGGAGGTGCCAAAGTAGATGCATTAGTAGCAGAGCCTAAAGTTGGGAATGTATCCAGAATTTTGCTAACTTTATCGCATAAAAATTAAGCAAACCTGTCTGTGAGGCTTTTATCTGAGGTATGAGCAGGCAGAAGAGTCTCACTGCTGCAGTACAATACCTTCCTAAGAAAATCCCAAAGCTTCTTGGGGTCATCACTGTAGAGGTGAGATTGGTATAACTGGAACCTTTTTACTTTATTGGTCAATCAGTTGCACCAGGCAATTGCTTGCAGAGCCTTGATCCGTTCAGCTGTGCCTTGTGTTTCCTCCACATCCGTTTAAACTGCCACCTTCGAGAGCACGCCATGCATTATGCATCTGACAACCTCAATCAGGGTACCTACCGTTAATTTCTTTACCTATATCTCTTTTTATTGGGATTGAAATGGTAAACAGTTTGTTACCCTTTTACTGTTTTAGTTTGAATAAACTGAAACACACTTTTAATCAATTTGAATATGGTGAATATGGAAAAGTACAAAACAGTAGGTTTAAAACCCTCTCACAAGGTACCTACTGTTAATATGAAAACCATGCCATGTTTAGAACTTTTTACAAACAGTCAATCCCCCTTATTCTGTTTACTGTTTGATTGTTTCAAGAAATAGTAACACATATTTAAATTAATTCATGCCAGTGAATAGAAGGCTGGTCAATCAAGGTACATACCATTCACTACTTTACCCATATATATTTACAGAGAAACAGAAAATGGTAAAGCACCTACTTCCGTTTTACTGTTTTACTGTTTTATGGTTTTGAAATACTGTTTTCTTACCCTTTATCTAATGACTGATTATAATTATTGAAACTGTGTAAGGGTCAACATTTGCAACAGAAAAAGGACCTTTTCCGTTTGACAGTTTATGGTATATTTTGGCCTTCTAAGTATCCCACAGCTTATTTGGTAAAGGCCATGTCCCTGGCAACCACAGTAGGCTAGATTGTGATGTCATAGTGCAAACGTTAACATGTTGAATGGTTTTAAAAGAGTTCATATTGCCAATAAACTAATTATTCCAAAAATGCCCAAATTTGATATTTGGTATGTGGATGATGCAAAGTATGGAGAATACTTCCACTTTGTGGTGACCTTAAACTCTTGGCAATAAGTCTATTTTAGCAACTTTAAGGTTACCACTTGCACGGCCTAAAATTAATTAAAAATACTTGGTGAATTTCAGCTAAAATCGGTATTTGTATTTTATTTGGACTTTGAAAGCTGCATACTTAATTGAACCTTGAATGGATAACTTTGAAGTCATAAATGTTCCGAGTTTAGGACCACCCTAAAGTACACAGCTGTTAAGATCCAAGTAACACCCATGTAACAATTATAACTGAAATTCTCAAAGTAATTTGTTTTATTATTGGTCCTATAAGTTGCAACTTTAAAGTTGGTGTAAAAGAGTTATTGTTGGGAGTTTAAGGTTACTATAAAGCAGTGGTAACCTTAAAGTCCTTATTTTATTTCATCCAGTTATGAAATTCCAACATCCATGTTTGGAACAATTCATCAAATGTCAGTATAAAAGCTTTAAAACCCAATCATATGTTAACATTTTGTATTTTGACGTCACAACCAAGACTACAGTGGTTACCAAGGAAATGACCTTCAGTTAATTGGCTGTGACAAAGTATAAATTGTTAAGATATACCACAAACTGTCTAAAGGGAAAAAAATGCTGTTTTGTTTTATAAATCATCACACTATACAGTTTTCCTGATTAGACTGAGTCAAAAGGAAAAGAAAGATAATATAGTATTCCAAAACCATAAAACAGTAAAACAGTAAAACGGAAGTAGATGCTTTACCATTTACTGTTTCTCTGTATATAAATATAAAGTAGTGAACAGTATGTATCTTAATTATTATCTACACTACACATTGAATGTGTCTCTTTTTAGCAACAGATTTTTAGATTAACAGCAGGTACCACTGAAAAAAGTCAACCATTTTACCTCTTTATCAATTTACACTATAACTGTTTTTCAAAGTTGAAAAATCAAAAGGTTAAACTGTAGTTTTCATAGTTTTCAGTTACAAATGAAAATTCATGATAATTGCATTCTACTCATTATTAATTCATCAAATTATAAGCATACAATGGTAATGGGTACTTTTCGCTTTTAAATTTTAGAAAACAGTATTGAATAAAGAAATTAACGGTAGGTACCCTCATTAACCACTCTGTGGACTGCCTTTTTGCCATGCTTGAGATGACTGATGCATGCTTGTCAAGCATCAAGTGAGACCATTCACATGATGATCATATAGTTCCTCTTAGAGACAATACAAAGGGGATATTGATGAGGTAAGTGTGGAACTGGTCCATATCAATCTTGTGATGCCAACAACAGGAGACAAGTCGTTCAATGTTGGCTACTGAGTGGGAAAAATAACAGTAAGGGCCAGTAACACCTTAAATTATATTAAAAACCTTGACTTGTCAAAACACTCAACGTCAAGATGAACATTTATGTTACTGCAACTGATGAAATTGGAACCAATTGAGGACAGAAACCCTGAGAGCACCAGAAAATCCCCTAAAAATCCATAGTACATAAATCTGTGGACGGTATTAGACAAGCAGCTACAAAATTATTGTGGTCGGACTTGAAAGATAGTATGATACTTTCAAATGATCTAAAATCTGGTGAGGTGACAATACTAGATTATTACTGAGGCTCACACTTCTAGGAATCACTTTTTTTGTTGTTGTTTTTTTTTGTCTCCGGACTTTCATTAATTGTGGCACAGCGTGATGAGTATTTATCTGCTCACTGAAGTTAAGTGGCAATAGGCTACATCAGTACTTGGATGGGTGACCATTTGACTTTAGCTTTGCGATGTGTCTGAGTTTGAATTTCTTCGACTTTCGTAAATTCTAGTGCACTACTCGTGTCTCTGATGACTAGTGCTTTTCCATAAAGTTATAATTAACTGGTGTGAGAAAATTGAGTAGAACAGGAGGAGAGACATAATTTTCAGGTTTTGTAAATAAAACCAAAAATGTGGTTAGTTTGTGAAATAACAAAGCCCAGCTTTACCAAAATATATTTCTCTGCCATACTAAATTCTTTTAAATGGATGCAGTCTTGTAACATGTATGTATGGAACCTGAAATATGCTTGTCACCTGAGTTGGGTAATGAAATATTTTCTGTTAACACAGATGTACCAAGTCTGATCTCAAGTCTGGGGGACAACATAATATCTTGTGGTAGCAACTTTTAGCTGGTGGAAATGGCTTTGTAAGTGGTGGGAACGAGTTAGTAAGTGGTATGAATAATTTAGTAAGTGCTAGTTATGAGTTAGAAAGTATTGGGAACGACTTAACAAGTGGTGGTAATGAGATAGTAAGTGGTGGGAACGACTTACTAAGGGGTGGTAACGAGTTTAGTAAGGGATGGTAATGAATAAAAAGCAAGGTTTACCATCTTATGGTAGCCATTTAATATCTCATCCCAAAACTTATAGTGTCTTGTTCCCAAACATTAGTATCTCATTCCCACGACTTAGTATTCCATTACCATAATCTAGTAACTCATTATCATGACTTCGTAAGTGTTGGTTATGACTAAGTGGCAGTAATGAGATAGTAAGTGGTGGGTACGACTTCATAGGAGTGGTAATGAATTATTAAGGAATCGTAATGAATAAAAACAAGGTTTACCATCTTGTGGTAACTACTTAATATCTCATTTCCACATCTAAGTATCTTGTTCCCACAAGTTAGTGTCTCATTCCTATGACTTAGTATCACATTACCACAACCTAGTATTCCACTATCACGACTTAGTTTTTCATGGTGATGACTTGACATCTTGTAGTTACGACTTGCTAACTCATAGAAATGACTTACAAAGAATTGCCAATTACAGATACATAAAAAGGAAACTTGTATTGCCTTGAAGATGAGTTTCCTGTTTATGTATCTGTCAAGTTTACTCTGACCTTCGTAAAGGTTTGTATTTAAATTATTCACAATTATTGAAGAATTTTAATAGTTTAACAGAGGGAGATGTATTTATTACTATTTTAAAGAATCCAACCAGACAACTCCTTAAATATATAAGGTGTTCATGGGAAATAAGAAAAGTTCTACAAGTGAAAAGTCTGTGTCTGCACTTCGCTTAAGTTTCAACTTAAATTTACTAGTGTTCTTTTATTTTTTTCTCCTAAATAGATATTGTGTTATTATTTTTTAAAGTGGAATATAATCCCATGCGGACTGGGTAACGCATCTTGCATTATTTTATGTTACATGTCACTTTAATAAATCTTGTCATATTATGTAGCAACAACATCACCAAGACAAATAATATTAGCAATTAGTGGGAAATGAATTCCATTTCAATGCTATCATTGACTTCTATGTTATTATGTACATTTAATGAAAATTTCTATCAATAGAGATATACTTGGATATGTAATATAATTTCATTTTCCAATTGCATTTTAATAGATTTCAATCATGAGTACTTATAAAACATCCCTGGCATGATGACACATTGGCGATATGCTCATTAATGCCCAGGTCACACAGTGGCGAGGGTGCTACGATGATATCTGCGAATATAGAAGAACAGAGACGACTTCTAATTCGCCAGAATTCGCCAAAAAAGCGGGAAAGTGTAGTCACGTGATAAAAGATCTTCATACTTCTACGACCCCTCTACGATGTTCTACGATGCCTTTCGAATGTCCTGAGACAAAGCAAGAATATACAAAGAATACCCTACGAACTGGTGAAGATATCTGGCGAATTTACCCACGAATCAGCTACAAGTAGGGGAGAATGAATGCGATACTTGAAGAATCTTCTACGACAAAGGAAGAATCAGTTGAGAACAAGGAAGAATATCTGGCGAATTTACTGAGAACAAGAAGGTAGTACGATTTGCTGGAGAATGTCCTACCACAGAGCTACGATGTAGAAGAATCTGCTACCAATAGTGGCGAATCCTAATGGCGAACTAAAAAATGGCCACGAATCGACGAATACCGGCGATAGTTTTGAACAGTTTGAAACTGTCGTAGCTAGATGACGATCCATGGAGAATGGTGGAGAACAGTGAAGATGGACCAAGAATATGCTACCAACAAGGACGAATTTCAGGATCGCGCATATTCGCCACTAAACATCGCCACAGTGTGACCTGGGCATTAGGAAGCTCAGCTTCTCAAGGATCTTGGAATCAATGTCTTTCTGCCCCTCCTCCCACCCCAACTTGGTGAGGGTCAGCTTGATGTACCAGGTTCTCATGCTTTTGAACCACACTTTGAGGTCAGTGACCACAAAACAAAACATAACATTCCTTACATACATGTTCCATGAAGATTCCCAAAGATATGTACATTTATATCAACATGAAAACATAAATGATACATGTTTTATGGTGTGAGGTATAATTACACGCCTTTTCACAGTGCCATGATATACATGTAAAAGATGGACAATATTATGCATCCAGATGTCAAGATAATCATGAATAGACAAATGGTCAAAGGGGAAAGAAATTAGTGGAAATTATTTTAAAACATTGGAATAACATTCGGATCAACTATTACATAAGTGAAATTTTCGAGAAAACCCAGATAGCAGTCTTCTTCTCAAGATCTAGTACTCTTCCTTGCCCTCGTTGAAAATGCTGTTCTGATTCATCCTTGATCCACTCCAACAAGGCATCCTCCTACGCATCAGTCAGCAGGATCTTCTACACTACCTTTCTTCTCTTGCTGACTGGTTCCCCTCCTCTCTGCCTCCTCTCTTGAAATTTGGGCCTGAGTCTACTGGGTGTCAGTCACTTGGGTATCAGTCTCCTGTGTGTCTGCCATCACAGGTGTCTAGACCAGCCTCTTTCTCTTGACAGTCACAAGTTTATAGCAACTTGTGGAAAAATATGAAAACACATGCTTTCTCCTCGAAGTAACACTAGAAATGAATGTCCTTCCCAGGCTGTGGCAGCCTTTTTACATTTGACCAGTAGTCATCACTTTGGGGTACCAACTTTGCCAATGTTTGAAGTTGTTGGTGGAGCACCTTTATATGATCTTAGAGACCCTGGCTACGGCCCTTGTGATTCATCAGAAGTCTGCAGTTGGTGATAACAGGTGGTAGTCCATGTTGTGAAGCTTCTTTAGTAGGCCATTGTTGTACCTTGTAGCCCACTATTCCTTTGTGGTAGGACGCCAGAGATCAGTCTTCAATAGCAATGATCTATTGTACAGGTAACACAAAGACTTGGGAGGGAGCCACAAAGGGGGAATTCAGGTTTAAAGAAGATAGTAGGATTAGGGTGGACATACTGAAAATCTACAAGTGACCAAAAAATTTGCAAACAGTTAAAAATTCGCCATGATAAGACAAATACAGATAATAGAGATGAAAGAGGGCCTGACTAAGGCTAAGGGGATTATAGTACAGAAGATAAAAACTTCAAAGTCATCCATACATATATATAGAAGAAATACATTTGTGCATACAAGTGTTTGTTATCAATAACAAGCACATAAAAGTCAAGGATTAAAAAAAAAAACAAAAAAAAAACCCCCAAAACTAGCAGCTCTACCACTTATGGAAGTTGAAAAGGCCTTTGACGCTGTCTGGCACAATGGCCTACTAAAAAGCTTCACAACATGGATCTACCAAGTGATATACTCGGGCTAATCTCATCATTTCTCATGGACCGGACCATTCAAGTAAAAAAGACAACACCCTGTCCAAAGTAGTACAACTCCTTGCAGGAAGACTGGTGCAAGGGCCGGTTCATCAAACTTAACACCAAGAAAACACAACTCATTATAATCACTCACCAAAACTCAAGGAAATACATTTCCATCAACGTAAGAAACATCCAAGTGGAAGTTAAAGACTCAGCAGTTTTACTAGGAATCACCCTCAACAGAACCATGAATCTCAATGCACATATCACTAACATAACAAGACGCCACGATTGAGAAACTGAGACAACTACAGAACTAGCAAGCACAACAGGCAGTACTCAGGACATTCTATACCAACATGATCAGACCACTTATAGAAACAGGGGCTACCACCTCAATACAACCACAAACCAAGTCTAAAAGCCCTACAAAGGATACAGAACAAATGCCTTAGAATCATGACATGGACAAGACCACATGAATCAACCAGACCTAGCCATGAAGCACTCCAGTTACCACATATACAAAACTACTTGGAACAATGTAAGACCAAAGCGTTCAGCAGATACAAAAACTCCCACCTCCAGCAACATTTGGCAGAAATCCTACAATCAATAAGTAAGTAACTTCTAAAAGAAAAACACCATCACTAAACGAAAAACAACCTTGGTAAAAGAAAAACACCTGTATTGTATTATTGTATTCATAATGAATCCTAAAAGAAAAACGTCTGTATTGTACTATCACATGTACATGTATAATGTAAATATTACATCATGGTAAGTTGGTAAAGTTTTTTTAACAGAGTAATATCTACCTCAGGCAGCAATGAAAAGAGACAATTTCAAACCTTATGGTTTCACAGCCCTTTTCAGGGATACCACAGCTGCAGTTCCCATGAACTCTTGTTGTGGAAGAAAGAAGATGAAGAAGAAGACGGCCTTTCCTCCACCATGCAACAAGAGAAAGAAACCAAGAAAAAGAACAGCAGTCTCCCGAACCCAGATTTGCAGCTTGGGGTAAATCAGAGAGGACAAAAGTCAGGCAAAAGGCACTCTCCTGCGGGTGTCAGACCTTATCCACTTTCTGAGGATCCCACAGAAACGTGCATATAAGTGTTATCAATAACAGCATTTCTACAGCATGTCTAATGGTCATTAGGCTTTAACTGTCACACATGACATAAAAAGGCTCAAAATCTCCCATTTAACCGATTTACTGTGTAATAGTTTCTAAAATCTAAAAATGTATTGATTTCCATGGTTAAATATAACCATTTACTTCAAATGAATCAGATGGTTGTATCGTTGCATTGTACTGTATTACGTTTTATGGTGCTTGTAGCCATTTGAATTTACAGAGGGATACTCAATGTGAGCTTGAAGAGAAGGCTAAATATTTTGTTAGTGGACAACACAACATTGAACAGCAACAAGACTTGTTAAATTGGAGATGTTGAGAAATAAACACTACTATTGAAAATATTTTAACAAAATTTGTTTATATCCCTGTTCTATATATATATATACTTTCCTCAGTCCTCCTGCCTAATGGCATTGATCATGGCCCTGGCCCTCTCTCCCATTTTCAAACCTGTTTTAAAACATTTGTGAGTGAACATTTCTGTCCTTATTATTAGTGTTCAATTTTGCCCACTCATAACTCTCCTCAGTGTATAAATACTCATTTTGGTTGCACAACTTACCTTTACACTCTTATACTATCCTAAATAATCTTCAGTAAAATAAAGTAATTTTCAGGCAACTGATATTGTCCCACGACAAGATCATTTGTAACATGGTTACAAGTATCCAAATTTATAATCTGTGCAGCCAAGACTGATCAGGGCAATTGGTGTTGTTTGAGAAATATTGGTAATTTCGATCAGCATAAGTGTGAAGAAAGGTCCTATCACATGAGAGAAAAGTTGTATTGTACAAATGATAACTGCAGGCAGAGTAAAGATAAATCAATTTATCATTACAACAATTCAGTTCATCTTGCAACTAGAATACTCAAGAATTGGTCAAAGAATATATACAATCTCGTGGAACACCTAACTATTTTCAGTGTTAATTTCACCATCTGATGTTAAAACCTTTAATTTAGCTTACAGTTGAACGATATCTTTTCGAAGATACCACTAGGGAAGTAAGTTAAGAGAAAATTAGAGGGAATTACTGAGGAGAATACAAGAGTTTAAGATGGGGTACCACTACTATTGTTATTCCAGTGGCCCAAGAGAAGCTGTATGATGGCTACATAGAAAATTTGTATAAACTAATTAATGGCTGACCTACCCATACTGAAACTGTCCTGCAAAGAGGTGTACATCTAACCAGTTGCCAAGTACCTCACGGATGACTAAATACATTAGACCAGTGCACAGTGGTCTTGTGAGCGATGAGGTCTGCCTTCCAATCCAGACTCCTACCCACCTTTTATTACTCAAAGAGATCTGGGATGATCCTCCAGAAAGTTCCTGAATGACTGGGCATCCCATCTCTCCAAATCTGATATGAGTGTAATAATGGCCATGTTCATCGCGTCCCCTGAGCCATGGCTTGTTCAAGTATGGCTAGTATGGCTCTCATTGCTCCATGTTCTTTTTGGATCTCTCTGAGCCTATGAATCCTTGCGGGAAGTTCCATTTGAGCCTCAAGCCCTTCAGTATGTGTTGAAGCCTTTGCAGCAATCTGGGATTTTTAAATTCTGTCTGAATACAGTCCATGATATCATATGCATACCTTCCTAGAATCAATTAATATTTCCATGTCATTAAAGAGTGCAACACCATGAATATAAATTGATGAAGTTGGTTTACCCCTGTATAACTATCTTTATTGAATACTGTTGTTCACAGCGTTAATACAAACTATCACTTGCTTGTAAAAGACAGCTACTTTGAAATCAGCTGGGTTTTGCATTCAATTGCATAAGTCAAACAGCGAGTACTAAGTGGTAGATCCATATTCTGGAGTTTTGCCAAAACTCTTGCCCGTTAAAATACGAAAACCAAAATTTAAGCATTGTATATGTTTAAAAGTGAAATGGTGAAGGTTGGCAAAGGTTTGGGAGAATACCTAGTGTCTTTAATATTTTGGTAAATATTCAGCTCTTGGAATAAACTCCAGACAGACCGTTTCTCCAATAATTATCACATTGCTATTTTGAAAAATTGTGTTAAAATTGTATTTGTTGGGCAGTTATTGGTCTTGATTTTCAGCAAAATTATGAAATTGAGTGGCTACATGCTTGTCATTTCCTGTCAGTGTTATTGTAGGCAAATCAAGAGGGTCGAGGATATGAACCTATCAGGTCATATTGGAAATCAGTTTAGTTATGTTCAAAATCATATTAAAGTTGTATGGATCAGGTTAACACTCCATGGGACTCCAAGGTCGGAAATTGTCAGGATAGGTTCCCAGGCAAATTTGGTAGTTAAAAGTTTGATCTCAAGAGCTGGTATACATTCAAAGTTTCCTGCCTTTTTGGCAATGTTCTACCTTGACTGCAGCTGATTTAAAGTCAGGACCACTGTCCCGGCTATCCTTTGGTGTGAAACAATTCCTTAATGATGCATAGAATCATCATGGTTATTTTGGCATTTTTACTCACCCTTTTTGACAACAAAATATTTTTCCTGTTGGGAGATTGAGAAATCTTCCACCAGGGGCTAATTGATATTTATCCCACAGTGTGTGTGGAAATATGTTTATTTAACAGCACTAAATAGTGAATGTCTATTTGTGTCCAATTACTAACTGTTTTGCCCGATTTACAAAGTTGAATGATTTTATGCATTTTAAAGGTACCATCTATTCAAAACAAAAGATTTTCAAACTAGAAGTATGACTACCATGATGAAACAGAACTGGAATACATAAAATTAATATCAACTGACCTAATTACAATCTGGACCTTAACTTGAGTATTTTATTTACTACAAATCTAATAGAGTAGTATCATAATCATGTAAGTACATTTATTCTAGTATTAAATATTAGCTTAATTATTTGAAGTGGAGAGGGACGAAACTATAATTCTACTGGGTGCTGATAATTAGACCAGATAAGAATTTATTTACACTACTTGTTTACTTCTCATTCTGTGTAATCAACTGAACAAAATAAAATGGAAGAAACCAAGATCTGACACATTTATTTAAAAGCTATATGTTATTTCACAATGAATCCTTTCGTGTGTATTGAAAGATAAAGATATATAGTGCATGAAAAGAGCCCCAAAAAGAGTAAAAGTGGCGAATCTAACTCTATATCATGATAGATTTCATTAATGTGTTTTTGTATTAAGCTTTAGTGGCATGGACATATCCGTTTTAAACAAATGATTTTAAACGGCCGTTTTAAAAAGGAAACTGAAGATTTTCAGTTGTTGTAAGTTCATGGCGATAATTCAAGCTCTGCAAGACGGAGCGGCATCTGCAGTATATTGTACACATACCATTTTAAATACAATCTGTTGTTCTTATAATTAAGGTACGGTGCTTTACTAGCTAAGCTTTACCTTCAGTCAAAAATATAACCAAATGATAAATTCCCGAATGTCTAGTTACTGTTGAACGGTTGGGGTCCTGTTCGTCACCAAAATAAAACGGCTTGATAATGATCTTTAATTAAATAATTTAGCATTGCTTTCTTGTGGTGGAGGTATACCTATTCACGCCCATACACATAATCGTTAACTCCTAAAATTATTGAAGAAAACATACTAAAATTGGGTACATTCTAAAAGTCGGACTCCTGTCCAACTTGGACTTCTACTTGGACAAAGCGGCGATGGGGGGGGGGGGGGGGGGGGGGGGGCGATGGGGGTGCCTGTTGCTTGGATGAATGCTTGTTTTATAGAAGATGGGGGTTTTCTAGAAATATTTTATAAACTAACAGAGATCCCAACGTGGAGTGTTACAATCAATATCCAGCGTATGCCATTGAAGAAATATGAGGCTCCAGAGGGGGGCTTTCTGACAGTACTTTATAAATAAAAATACCTCCTGGCCATCGCCGCCCCACACCCCCTCCCCATTTCAAAGTTGGACAGAAAAGCCATCGCTGGATGCTACATTAATGTTATTGAGAAAACATGAGGCTCCATGCGGGCTTTTCTTGCATTATTTTATATCCACCATCCAGGACATTATTGTTATTAAAGAAATATGAGGCTCCAGATGGGTTTTTTCTAGAAATATTTTATAAACTAACATAGATCCCAACGTGGAGTGTTACACCCAATATTCAGCATATGCTATTGAAGAAATATGAGGCTCCAGACGGGGGCTTTCTAACAGTATCCTCGATGGACGGGTTTTCGATATGACAACTTAAATGGAGAATGATGAGTATCCGAACATACGCAACCAAAATGATCAGAAATATAACAACAAAATTAAATCTGCAAAGTGTCGGATTCAGTGTGATTTCATATTCATTCTAAAATATTATAAAAACATCATCCAAAAACGACACTGTGAGCTTATAGTTTAAGTGATCGAAAACGTGAATATATCGAAAACCCGTACATTAGCTATGCTTTATAAATAAAATTACCTCCTGGACATTGCCTCCCCCTCCATTGCCGCATTACTTGGACTGTCACCGCTATCGCCGCTGGCCATCTACCCCTCCTCATTTCTTCTCAGTTAAAATTAACGTCACCGCTATCAGTCCGAGCGCCCCCCTCCATCGCCGCTTTTGTCCAACTTTTAGGAAGTACCCTAAAATTGTCAATGTATGATCAATGTATAGTCAAGTATCGTCAATGTATGTAAGTTCGATATAGACAAAATGTCGATCGGCTTTGTTTTCTTCCAATCCGCCTCATATTGAATGGTTGTATGAGGAACGGAAGGCTGCTGGCGTTTCGAATGTAAACAATCTTACCGAAAAATTATTTTATTCTGATGTTTTTGCGTCAAAATGAGGAAAAAACAGGTATTTTAATTTTTCCTTTGCAAAAATAGATGTAATAATTGTTGTTGCACAATCGAAAATTGTTTTTAAAGAACTTTCCATTGCAAAATTTAAAGAAATTGAAACCTTAACTTTATGCAAGAAGATAAAGAGGTGAGTACCAAATGATCGATTTTTTGTACATCTCTATCTATCAGTTAAAGGAGTGGTATCGTTTAAATATGAATAAAATCATTATATTTTAGATAATTTCAAATAAAAACAACTTAGCAAAACTAAAATATAGATATTTTTACGCATATTGTACGTTTCAAAATTTAATAATACTTTTTTACTTGACTTTTATTCATATATTTGACATCAATTTTCTTAAGTGATCGAACCTCCATACAAAGATGATATCCTTGATTCGAGGGCCTTGTTGATTCAAGTATCGCCGTTTTTCTTGGATGTAAGGGGACAAGGGAAGATTGAGGCACCGCTCGGAAAACTGATGAAAGTTCTAACCCCTTGACCCATGTTTTAACAGCTTTTCGAATGAATGTACCTATCTCTTCACTTGATCCAATATAAGAGCATCTATTTTCACTTTTTATAACATAAAATGGTGCTTTGGTATTTGTAATTTTACAAGACACATCCAAATTGCAAAATAAAATATTTAAAAGTAAAATAAGCTCATAATTAAAACATTAAAACTCTCGAATCATCAAAATGTAAGCAATATGCATGTTATCAATGAATTTGTCAGCAAATTGTATCAGAAACTATAAATCTGTAAGAAAATTGAGGGTGAAAATGAACAGTTACATAGGCATATGAATTGGTCCACAACCACTACACGAAGTTGTTCGAGTGGCTTTCTACTGGTGAACACCCACCTTATATGTTTCGCAGCAGTGAATTTGCCGGTATGGTTCTGTAAGACTTAATTCTAGTGATGTAAACTTTATAACCAGTTACCGAAAGTGGTCTGATTTAGTAAATTCCATAAGTATTCAAATGCGTACATGAGCCATAACTCGCATATAAATATGAATTGCGATGTGCTTTTTGAAGACGTTTGAGGAAAAAATGTCTTGTCTTTTTGATAAACTTATGTTAAAATAATGGGGCATGACTGTGTAACCGCCAACGGTTACAGAAACTTTTATTTTGCGTGACCGATGTTGGTAGAATATGTCAGTAGAATATGTGTGTTCCGTGAGACTGAAAACTGCTGGAAGGCGATAAAACTAGTTTACTATTTTTTTATTAAACAAAATAGCTATCATAAAGTCAAACAAATACACACAAGTTATTTTTACAAGTTCATAAAGCCAATGTCTGACGAAAGTAACTGAACTTTTAGTTCTGCATCCGGCAATATGAAATCTATACATATAGGTATATAATGACAACAGAATATGTACACACCAAATCCTCTGAACCTGCAGATATGTGCTATGGGTCATTGGAAATGCAATAAAGCAATACTACTGCTCAATATCATTGCAGTAAAATTCATCAAGAAATTTGATTGAAATTATTGAAACTTACAACTGGTTTTTAAACTACTTACTTTGCTGTGGTGTACTTAAGACTTTTCAGATATCAGATCATATATGAAACTAATTTTATTTAAAATAAAAGGGTCACAAATAATTTGCAATAAAACCTTTAAAATGGAAGAATGTCATACTTATAGCCTCAAGTAATGTTTACTAGATAGGAATGTTTAAAATATGTATTTAAATAAAAAAATTGAAATTCAAGCAATTTGGAGGGTGCCAATGTTTTACTTTTGCAAATATTGTAAAATTAATTTACCATCGAATCTATAATATGTATCATTGCAAAGGTATTTTAAAAGTATTTCTGCTGTTTTTTTTTCTTTAAAATCTATCAGAAATGAGGAGGAAAAAAAAATTAAATGAAATTGTACACAATATTTCTTACTTTTATTACAGTTTTATAATATATTTTCACAAAGTTTCTGATAAAAACTGCGGATTTTCAACTTTTAGAATGAACCGTCAAACCCACCGGAACGTCAAATCCACCATACTTTGCGATACATTTCCTCTTCAAGCCTAATTAGCTGATTGCAATTTCGCTGGCTGCATTAATTAACATTCACTTATTGTAAGTAAGGGATACATATGTTATGACAAATCTTGTAAGTAAATTCACTTGTGTGATTAACAGTTGCATTTAAGATGTTTGTTTGTGTAAACTATTTAAAATTGAATAAAGTACTGATGTGTCCATGAAAGTAGATATGTACGATAGTTGCCGGAAATACAAGATGGTAGCCGAAAGCTGTGTACTGTGAAACCGCCATTGTCGGTAGCCAAGTCACTTCGAAAATAATAAGCATGGGAGGAAACCGGTTTTGAATAGAACAAAATGGAATATAGCCTGATCAGTGTCTTTCAGTCAGTAAATAGGTTTCCAGTTTACAGTCTTCTACACTAGTTAATTGGGAGACATTCTTAACTTTGGTGGCACCATTTTATAGTACTTGTATTATATCTTGTAATTAGCTTTTATTGTCCATACTTTTGGTTCAGGAACAGAATGACCTCCATTATCAAGCTACAGGCTTTCTCTGGGGTAGATGGAGAATCCCCACCCTGTTATATGTTGCAAGTTGATGACTTCAAATTTCTACTAGACTGTGGCTGGGATGAGAGCTTTAACATGTCATATGTCGATGGCCTCAAAAAGTAGGATTTTTTTTGTGTTTATTAGGTAAAACTTTTGCCAAGTAAAGATTGAATTTGCCACTTGACCTAAGTAAATAAAAATGCTTTTTTGTAGCAAGTTTGTTGAGTAGAACTTACTTGTTTTGTTAATATTAATTTCACTTTGTTGGAAATGAATCATACAAGATCAATTTTTTGAGTTATCCCAGAATTGTAACTGTTTAGTATTTTCAAATTAGCAGTTTTGTAAAATTTGGAACTACCAAATTATTGTCGAAAATTTGGTTTGTTTTGAAGTGTCGTATCACAGCTCCAGTATATGACTGTGTTGTTTTCAGAATACCAAATTTTATTTATTACAGAGCCCTATGAATCGATAATGATTTACATAACTGGTCTGATGACTGCAGTAACAACAACAAAATACTGTGGATACTAGAAGTTCTAGTTACTGGTCAGACTGTTAAGAAAAATCAAATTGTTTTCTGATGCTTTGAAACAAACAAAATCAGGTGTTTTGCATGCTTGTCACAGATAAGATGAAAGCTAATGGCAAGCGTATATTAGCCAAAACTTATAGCTATAATTGCTTTTCACGAAATATTGTTCTTTCTAATATTTTAAGTTTGCCCACAATTACATGTGCTGACAATCGAGATGAGGGTTTGTAAAGTACCTGTACTGTCCATTGCTCCCAGATACTTGAGCGGTTTCGTTATCTCAAATAATCACCTCCCCTCCACTTTGAAAAATGTGTCATCCATGGGGCATTTATTTGGATAAATACAGTATGTTAGATATTTTGTAAAGTTTATAGGATTTTGATAGTTTTGCAGTAGTATCCTTTTTTAAAAAGCCTGAAGTAATAATATTTTAAATAAGCAATTCTCAAATATTCTTTGCTGCAGATTTTGTTATTTCTACGACAACTGAAAATTAAATGCTGGGTTTATTGTTCATAGTACTAGCTTTAGTTGTATATATTCTACTGTACTTTGAGTGCTTCTATTTTTATCTCATGATCAGACATGTTAGGGAGATCGATGCCGTGCTGCTATCATATCCTGACCCCCTTCACCTGGGCGCTCTACCGTACATGGTTGGTAAATGTGGCCTGAATTGTCCAGTATATGCTACCGTACCCGTCTACAAAATGGGACAGATGTTCATGTACGATCTTTATCAGGTATGTACATACATTTTGTGGATATGTTTCTGTCTTTTGGTTTTTGCCTAAAAAATTCATGTTGCAAATGTATGTTTGAGAAAGCTAGACATTGAGTTGTAACTGGGACGAGAAGAATTTCTGTGCAACTTGTTTTCATGCTATGAGAGAAGTCAGACCCATTTCATTTGCATGATGAACCAAAAATTGTGTGCAAAAGAGACTAAAGTTAATGTACAACAATTAATAGTGTGGCTACTAAGAGAATTTAAGGCCAGAGAAAATTATCCAGAGAATAATCCTTGGAGATATCTCTGAATTATAGTTTTATAATTTTATCAAAGTAATTTGCAGCAATATAGATTTGCTATGTAAAGGGTTATTTTTACATATAATTTATTAGTGCCCTACTATTTGCAAGAACGAATAATTTATGAAAGTGTAGTCAATGTGAAAATTATATTTTTTACATTTAACCTAAAACTCTCTATTAAAACATTTTCAATCTGGAAAATGAAGTACTCTGATCATCTAAAATCCCAGGGTACTGTCATTCATACCTTATATTTTTGATAAACAAAGCCATGTATCATCTTTGTTTATGTGAACCCTTGTAGTGCTGAAGACAGATGCATCTGCTTTTAGAGACATTTTGGCGAAACTGAAACCAGATATGTTCTCAGTCTTTGGTTTGTGTTAACCATGAAAAGATGTCAATTTTAATGTTAAAACACACATTTTTGTCCATAAGTTATCTCTCTGCAAACAAGTTGGACCTGTTTTCTGCCATACTTTTTTTCTTGTAAACATTGTCATCCACTGTGGTAAAACAAAAGAAGGAAAGTTTCCATAAAAATCATCGCTTCTACAAAAATTTGAATTGCCTGATAAAAGGTCCTAACCAGAATTTGTGTGCTGTACTTGACATTATATAACCTAAGAAGAGACAACCGCAGCAAAGTTTTGTATGGAAATCATTACTTCTAGCAACTTGAATTGTCTGAAATGTGGTACTTTCAAAGTTTGTGCAATGCACTTGTTTCAGTCTCATCATAATACCTCAGACTTCGACTTGTTCACGCTGGATGATGTTGATGCAGCCTTTGATAAAATACAGCAAGTCAAGTACATGCAGACTGTCAGTCTAAAAGGTAAAAGGTTGTGTTCTATAGATTTCTGATAACAAGAAGTAGTAGTGATGTTCACTAAAACAGCACATTTTTAGAGTGTGTTTGCACAAGTTCTATATATTTTTCTTGCAAAGTTGATAATTTGTTTTTTTAAACATGCAAAATTATTTAACATTAAATAATTTTATAAATGTTTTACATTCAGTAACTGTATAAATATCAAACATACTTGTACTTTAGTTCTTTTCAAAGTACTTTCACAAAAGTACTTTAGAGAAAAAAGTATTTGTACTTGAACTTTTGAGTTTTAAAAGTACTTGTAAGCAAGTCTTTCATGACCCCAATCCTGTACTGGGATAGCACCACGGCCAAGATATCCCAGTCTTAGATACCCAGCTGTCACCAGGTTCAATTTAATGTACTACTGAGTCAAATGGTTGCAGTAGAAATATAAAAGAAGCCATATGCTTTAATATTTCTACCCCATGGCTATATGCATTGTATATTAAGTTAAATCTAAAAGGGAACATTATGTACATAAATGGGTGCATAATTATCACCCTGTATCTGGCCTCAGTTTCATATCAAAATTGGTAGAACATGTGGTTGCTAAGCAGCTCTTAGAACATATCCATGTCCATAACTTAGACAACCCGTACCAGTCGGCAAAAAAGCAGGTAACTCAACAGAGACAACTCTTCTCTCCATAAAAAACGAAGTTCACTTATCTTTGTCAAAAAGTAAACCCACTGCCTTAGTATTGCTCGACTTGTCTGCTGCCTTCGACACCATAGATCATTCCACTCTTCTCAGTTGCCTCCGTAGTTGGTTTGGCATCAGTGGCTCTGTTCTGAAATGGTTCACTTCCTAATTAATAGACCATTATCAGTCAATAAAAATTGGTTCTACTTTGTCAGATGTTTGTAAACTCCTATTTGGCGTTTCCCAAGGTTCTATCCTAGGCCCTTTGTTGTTCTCATTGTACACCACCCCCCCTGAATTTGATTATTGGTAAATATAAAGGAATAAAGTTTAATTTTTATACAGATGGCAGCCAAGTTTATGTGCATTTATCCCAGAAGAATGCATCAGCTGCCTTTGAACAATTGAACAGGTGTCTAAATGATGTTAAAGAGTGGATGTTTACTAGCAAGCTCAAATTGAATCCTGATAAGACTGCGTTTATCATCTTTGGTTCGAAGAGACAGAGGGACAAGTTGAAAGCTTGTTTTCCAATTGATATCTTGGGCAGTCCACTTAGCCCTGTTGACTCAGTCAGGAATTCGGGTGTAATTGTGGTTTTTCCGTTGATAGCTATTCTCTAATTAATAAGTTTTACAGCTTCGTAATTTTTAGTGTACTGATTAATGATGTCATCTAGCTATTGAATTGTCTTGTTTTAATACTTTATCTTTACATACATTTTCTTTCTCTTAGATCTTATTCTCTGTACTTAAACATTATTTGGAGCGTTGTATAACTGACAATGCCCTGAAAGTATCCCCATCTTTGTACTGTTTCACTACTTTTATATCTCATGGTGTTGAAATTATTTCCCCAGGCTGTGGGGTACGGGCATTTCTGGTGCTATTTTTGTTTTTGTTGCACCTTAGAGTCCTCTTGTATGGGGAGATTAAGGGCTATAAAAGTCCAATTAGAATTAGAATCGTAAAGTTGAACATTGAAGAGACAAGCGCTTACTGGTCTGGAAAACTTAACATCAATATTGTGATTAGTATGATATTTTTGTCAATCAACCTAAATGAAGGTTCTTGGCATTTTTCTGGACTATTAACCAAGAGCATCATTTCATATTTTGTTAAACAGCGGAATGAAGAAATGAACTATAAAGCTGGTCCCCAGTGATTTTACAGTGAAACAAATCATTAATAATATTCTGTTGTTATATTGGCCAAAAATAACATGCCTGTATTCACGTCTGATTGCTGCATCCGCTTTTCAGATAACTTGCAAAATTTTGCCAAACTATAGTGGTAAGCTATCACTTATTAAGAAATTTCCTTTTTAGGCGGGTTGTGTGTAACCAACCCGCCTATTAGATTGATGTGTCCGACGTCCGTCTGTCCGTCCACATTTTTCGTTTCCGGACTCTAACTTTAAAACGGTTTGACCAATCAAATTCAAACTTCACAGGGAGATAGATCACCATCATAGCTAGGATCCTTTCGAAATTGGTGAAATTCCGTATGTTTGTTTGTCCGTTTTTCGTCCGTTTGTCTGTCCATCCATCTGTTTGTCCACATTTTCGTTTCCGGACTCTAACTTTAAAACGGTTTGACCAATCAAATTCAAACTTCACAGGGAGATAGATCACCATCATAGCTAGGTTCCTTTCGAAATTGGTGAAATTCCGTGTGTTCGTTTGTCCGTTTTCCGTCCGTTTGTCTGTCCATCCATCTGTTTGTCCACATTTTCGTTTCCGGACTCTAACTTTAAAACAGTTTGACCAATCAAATTCAAACTTCACAGGGAGATAGATCACCATCATAGCTAGGTTCCTTTCGAAATTGGTGAAATTCCGTCTGTTTGTTTGTCCGTTTTTCCGTCCGTTTCTTCGTTTTTGTCCGTTTTTCTGTCCATCTATCTGTCCGTCCACATTTTTGTTTCCGGACTCTAACTCGAAAACGGTTACTCCAATCTAATTCAAACTTCACAGGGACATACATCACCATCATAGCTAGGTTCCTTTCGAAATTGGTGTAAATCCGTCCGTTCATTTGTCTTGTTTTTCTGTCCATTTGTTCGTTTTTAGGCGGGTTGCGTGTAACCAACCCGCCTATTAGATTGATGTGTCCGACGTCCGTCTGTCCGTCCACATTTTCCATTTCCGGACTCTAACTTGAAAACGGTTTGACCAATCAAATTCAAAATTGACAGGGACATAGATCAACATGATAGCTAGGTTCCTTTCGATATTGGTGAAATTCTGTCCGTTCGTTTGTCCGTTTTTCGTCCGTATGTCTGTCCATCCGTCTGTTTGTCCACATTTTCGTTTCCGGACTCTAACTCGAACACATTTACCTTAAGTGGGTAACCTAACATTTCTTTCCTTGTTCCTAAATTTAATGAGAGCAGTTGCTAACCTTGTTTCCTGCGTGCGCAACCCGCCTTTTGGGGCACCTCTGACCCTCTTGTTTTATACTGAGTTTACCTAAAAACAAACTTCACAATATAATGAAGTCAACTTTAAATCAACAACTAAAGAAAGAACACAGAAACAGTGTAGACAGATTGTTGAATTCAGATTAATTCTATTATCCCCACTTTTTTGACCAAAATATTTGTTTAAACAACTATAATAGAGTGTGGCATGTTGCACAATGACTGCATGCAAAATTCCTATTCTAATTCAGAAAAAAATGAAAAAAAGTTTATCCATGTATAATAAAGTTAGTTATTTGCATGATCTGATTCCCAAGAAATAGTGTGATCGCTTGTAAGATAGATGAGTTTAACTGTGCAACATTTACATAAAGACAATTTGGATGGCTTCACTTTTTGCTTTGATATTTAATGTCATCTTCAGTTTTAATATTTCTTAGGTAACTGAATTCAGTTAGTGTTTGTCAGAAATTTGAATTGAGTTTCAATGCTTTTGAAGGATTACCCATAGTGGTTTAGATTTTTAAAAGCCATATTGGAGTGGACACTTTTATCAATAATAATGTCTATATTTGTGCAAAATATTTATATTTTTAACAATAACATGGAAGCTAACAATTAAACAAGACTCCTGTTTTTTCCCAATTGGACTTCCCTATAATCTATTTTATCTTTCAAAATAGGCTGTGGGTTAATTTGGATAAATTAGCATTTAAGCGTCCCACAAGGGATGCTTGTTTATATCCAGGAGAAAATTCAAGTGGTAGGGGCTGCTGAATCTGTGGGCTCCCACATTTTCTACGGGTCATGGCTAAACAACCACTTGGGGCATTCTCTTCAAATTTGACATTTATATGCAGTAGCCCTGGGATAATATTCTCAATATGGGGTCATTGATATTTCGACCAATCTGAGAAGTCACATGACCAAAAATATCCTTTTTAAGGGGTTTGCTTGCCTGTATGATAACTTGAAAAAAAGCTTCACTTATCCGCATGAAATTTGGCAAGAAGGTTCATTATATAGAATCTATTTTATTCTGTACTTTTATAGTGCTAAATCTCTGTTGAGGCAGACTAAGGCGCAACACCAGAATCCAATGAAAAAATCGTTGGAGCCGTTGCCAAGTCTAATACTATTGAGACGCCATATAGATTATATGCTAAGGTAGGAAAGCCTTTTAGAAATAAGTTTTTAGCTTTTTTCTGAAGCAGGAGAGTGTTGCGGCAGAACGGCCCTCATTAGGTTAATCATTCCAAACTGTGGGAGTATCAAAAGAAAAGCTGTGGTCAAAGTATTTTTGGATACATATATACAGATGGATAGAATTGAGGAACCTCCAATAATCTTACTCAAAGGAGTGGTGCATAGAGAACAACAGAGGACCAAGGACTGACCCTTGTGGAACCCCCAAAAGACCTCATGCAATTCAGATAGGGTTGACCTAATTTTAATTGCTTGGAATCAGTGGCTGAGATAGGAGGTGGACCACTTCAAGGCTGTGCCACACACACCAAACCATGACTTAAGACAATTAAGAAGAGTGGTGTTGTCAATTGTGTCAAATGCAGCGAACAGGTCAAGTAAGACAACTGTGTTAGGGCTCGCCCCTGACAGTGAAAGATGAATCTCATTTTTGACATGCAGCAGGGCGGTTTCAGTGGAGTGTCTGCAAATCATTAACTTTTGGAAGTGATATGATACAAAATGGCTGACTTTTTAATGATTGATTAAACATCACAATTTTTCTTAATGGTGAAAATGAAAAATCCTTAATATCTCAGAAATGGTGAGATAGATCGATTTCGGTAGAATTTTTGGCCCAGAGGGCTGTAGGAGAGTTAAAGTGGTATGTACACTTTTCCAAAAAAAATTGTTGTCCTACCACTTTTGGTGGCCATCTCGGATTTTATCTATCTCAGAGACAATGCGAGATACAGCAATTTAGTTTAAATTTATGGCCTAGAGCGTATGTGCAAAGTCATCTGCCCATTTTCCCAAAAAGATGTTCTCCCACAATTTTCAGCGGCCATCAGCGTGCGAAATTCATGGTGGCCCTGTGGCCCAGGGCCCCCCCTTTTAAGTTAAGGACACCACAACTTGACTTTCATGGGCCCCAATGGGCCACCACATTGACTACAACATGCCTCATGTAGTAATACAGTCGAGTGTGCTGTCATTTTTTTTAAATTGGTTTTCTTTTCCCATGGCTAAGCCCTTAATTATGCATTCTGTTTTATAAATTCCAGGTTGAGTTCACCCTTAAGTAGCACTGTTTCTCCCACTCTTTCACACACAGGCCAACATACTTTCCTTCCCCCCCTCCCTTTACATGTTAAAGCTAGACAGTGAGTGCGTGTATGTGTGGCTGAATGTAGCCTTGCCACAGGCGCTTGTACAAATAATACACAAATGTTTGACTTCATTATAAGTATTTTTCATAATATAGACACAAATGTTTGACTGCATTTTAAGTATTTTTCATAATGTTCTCATACACTTACTTAGCCTAGCTTGTCTCCCAGACTAGAAAAGCCTCTAAATACAGAGTGCATTATGGCAAAAATATTTTCATGTTTGCATCATGATTCAGACAGCCTGGAAGGCCAGGCTAGGCTGAATGTACTGATCCACTGGCAGTTTTGTGTGAGTGAGGGGGACTTGTCAGTGTACTGGTTATAATCGTTTTTCTGCAGTCTTCCCAGTGAAGGGGAGGGGGAGAACCACTAAGTGTACTAACTCTTGGAAGAGTGCAGTAATAATCAGTACTTAGGAAAGTTAAATAAATGAATTGGGGTACAGATGAATTCTTCCAAATTTGGTGTAATTTGTTTGAAAATTAAAACCAGGAGAGAGTTTTTCTTATTTTTAATTGGGCTTTTACACTGAAATCTGCTTCTCTTCTCACATGCATAAAAAATCAATATTTTGCTTTCTGACAATGTCATTACTTAATGATGTCACAATGCAATTGGTATTGTGAGGTCACAAGCCTAGGGTGTGATACTTGTTGTTTCTAAGTAAAAATATTTCTTCCCAATTTTTGTCTTGAAATTGACATGAAGATAATAAAGAGGGATGTGGTGTATTCTTCATTTTTATTAATTATCAGTTCTGTTTTTATTTTTTATTTTGTCTTTCAATTCCTTGATAGGCCATCAAAAAAAATTACCATGAGTGATTTTTACCAAGAAGTGACTTTTAAGCAATATTTTTTACCTCACCCAGCAGTTTATGTTCTTGTGTGCTAATTGTCTATTTCTCTGTCTCTCTTTTGTGTGTGTGTTTAGATTACTCCAGAACTAATGAACAGATCTTTATTAAAAAAAATTTGTGGGTAGGACCCAGCCAAAGGAAGAAGTTACTAAAAAAGAAAAATCTAGATTTTATTTTGGATACAAAATAATCATGAGTTTTCAGGGTCCCATTTAATGACTTTAGCTTCTACTTGATATTTCTTCAAAAATTAATTTACATGTTTGGTTTTAGTTTATTGTCTTCCTTGATACTTTATATCACTTGAGAGACTGGTCACATGTGCATCTTGTATAATTTGTATTCAAGCTTGAAGTAAAATAAAGAAAAATTTGTGTTGTATCTTTTTGACTTGTCACTTTTAATAAATTAAAAAGACAATTTGTTAGAAAAATAAAGTGTGTTTATTAGTATTTAAAAAGTTTGGGCCATCAAGTTTTAATAGGGGCCACTAAACTTCAGAACCTAGTGGCCCTATGGGGCCACCACTGCTTTGCAACGAGTTTCTCACACTGGCGGCCATATTGAAATTCTGCATAAAACGCTTAAGTGCATTTATCTTGGAAATGGTGCAAGATAGAGTGATTTGGGCAAGATTTTTGACCCAAAGGGTATACCCAGAGTCACCTGTCTATTTTTCCAAAAAGTGTTCTGCTTTTTTGTTGGGGATGATGAGTTTCTGCGTAAAAAGCAAAAACGTATTTATCTGGGAAAATGTGCTAGATAGAGTGAATTTGTCCAAATTTTGGGGCTGGAGGGTATGTGGAATGGCATCTGCCTGTTTATCCAAATGTTTGGTCTGGAGGGTATGTGGAATGGCATCTGCCTGTTTTTTTGTTTTTTTTAAAAAAAATTGGTCTGCCATTTTTGATGGCTATCTTCAATTTCTCAATAAATCACAAAAACACATTTAACTGGGAAACAATGAAAGATAGGGCGATTTCTGCCTAATTTTTGTCTCGAAGGGTATGTGCAAAGGTATCTGCCCATTTTCTAAACAATCGTTCTCCTGCCATTTTTTTTTGGTGGCCATATTGAAATTCTGTGTAAAACACAAATAGTGCATTTATCGCAGGGCGCTATGTTTTGCTGTGCAAAAGCAATTGAAAGAAATACTCCAGTACTGGTCTTTCCTTTTCCTTTGGAGACACCTTGCATTGGATGTCCTTGGTCTGGTAACTCCACAATCATTTAGAGCTGTGTGGGTATTGTTTTCACAGATGGTGACTGGTGGGCAGGCGTGATGGTGTGACCTTGATTTGACCTTTCAACTTGCTATAGTGACTTGGACTTTTAAAATCTTTTCTGGGCTATATATAAGGCTAAATCTCAGAAACCAGAAGGTGTTAGTTAGGTGATACTTGGTAGGGTCATTGATTGGGGCAAGTAAGTGTGCATTTTCATGATGGTACCTTGATTTGACCTTTGACCTTGCTGTAGTGATCTTGACCTTTAAAATTTTGACCTGGCTATATCTCATAAACTGTAAGGTATAGGAAGCTGATACTTGGTAGGGACATTGATTGGGAAGGGGGGAGGTATTGTGTGCAACATCATGGTGTCACCTTGATTTGACCTTGCCATAGTGATCTTAACCTTTAAATCTAATCCAGACTATATCTCGGAAATTAAAAGGCATAGGAAGTTGATACATGGTAGAGGCATTGGTCAGAAGGTGCAGGTATGCAGTGTCATAGTGTGACCTTGATTTGACCTTTTACCATGTCATAGTTTCCTTGACTTTTAAAATCTTGTGTGGGCTATATTTCAGGAACTGTAAGGTGTAAGAAGTTGATACTTGGTAGGGACATTTGTTGGGAGGGGGGATGTAAGTGTGCAACATCATGGTGTGACCTTGGTGTAACTTTGACCTTGGTTTTGTTTATACTGTCACATTTGAGACATATTTCTGTCACAAAGATATATGGAATGATTATTACTTGAACTTTTACCCTATTGTGCTATCTCTGTTGAAAGCTATACTTCAGTTAATACATAGTACAACCTCTTAACATTTATTATTCTTATTAATGCTGTCAAATTGTTGAGTTGTCTTGTTTTGATACTTTGTCCTTACATTCATTTTCTCTCAAGTGTTATTGCTGCTGTACCTTTACATAACTTACTTTGTAAGTTCTATATGGAATGGTGACCAATACTATGTTTTCCTGGGCTATGGAGTATGGGCATCTCTGATGCTTTATTATCTCCCGCCGGGCTTTAGCCCGGGAGGGAGATTATGAAATGATGTCTGTGTGTGTGTGCGTGCGTGCGTGCGTTAGTTAGTCACGCAGATTTCTCCAAAACTGCTACAGCTACAGATTTTTTGTAAATTAATTGTTCCAATGAATTTTCATGCCCTTGAAAATTTTTTTGGTTTTATTGACTTAGGCCTAAAGATAAGTGAGTAATAACAATCTTAGCTACTTTGAGTAAAGGGCTCATAACTCAAAAACTATTGCAGTAACAACTTTTTCTTCAAATATGTTGTTCAGCTACTTTGTCCTTAGCTATAAGATGGTACATAGTTTGGGGTCCCATTGCATGCCATAAGTGAGTAATAGCTATTTTCTCATTTGTAGCTAAATAACAGAAGAAGTAAATGTCAAATATCTTAAAAAGTATTGAAGTTAGGGAAATCTTTTTTAATATGTTGTCCATCTTCTTTTTGGTAAGCTATGGCATAGTAAAGTTTCAGACCTGTTGCACCTTGGATAGCTGAGTAATAGCTACTTTGAAATTCTGACTGTTGAGTAAAGCGATTGTAACTTCAAAACTATTGCAGTTAGAGTATTTTCCTAAAATATGTTGTTCAGCTACTTTGTCCTTAGCTATAAGATGGTACATAGTTTGGGGTTCTATTGCATGCCATAAGTGAGTAATAGCTATTTCCTCATTTGTAGCTAAATAACAGAAGAAGTAAATGTCAAATATCTTCAAAAGTATTAAAGTTAGGGAAATCTTTTCAAATATGTTGTCCATCTACTTTTTGGTAAGCTATGACATAGTAAAGTTTCAGACCTGTTGCACCTTGGATAGCTGAGTAATAGCTACTTTGAAATTCTGACTGTTGAGTAAAGCTATTATAACTAAAAAAGTATTGCAGTTACAGTGTTTTCCTAAAATATGTTGTTCAGCTACTTCGTTCTTAGCTATAAGATGGTACATAGTTTGGGGTTCAATTGCTCGCCATAAGTGAGTAATAGCTATTTCCTCATTTGTAGCTAAATAACAGAAGAAGTAAATGTCAAATTTCTTCAAAAGTATTGAAGTAAGGAAATCTTTTCAAATATGTTGTCCATCTACTTTTTGGTAAGCTATAACATAGTCAAGTTTCAGACCTGTTGCACCTTGGATAGCTGAGTAATAGCTACTTTGAAATTCTGACTGGTGAGTAAAGCGATTGTAACTCCAAAACTATTGCAGTTAGAGTATTTTCCTAAAATATGTTGTTCAGCTACTTTGTTCTTAGCTATAAGATGGTATATAGTTTGGGGTTCTATTGCATGCCATAAGTGAGTAATAGCTATTTTCTCATTTGTAGCTAAATAACAGAAGAAGTAAGTGTCAAATATCTTCAAAAGTATTAAAGTTAGGGAAATCTTTTCAAATATGTTGTCCATCTACTTTTTGGTAAGCTATGACATAGTAAAGTTTCAGACCTGTTGCACCTTGGATAGCTGAGTAATAGCTACTTTGAAATTCTGACTGTTGAGTAAAGCTATTGTAACTAAAAAAGTATTGCAGTTAGAGTGTTTTCCTAAAATATGTTGTTCAGCTACTTTGTTCTTAGCTATAAGATGGTACATAGTTTGGGCTTCTATTGCATGCCATAAGTGAGTAATAGCTATTTCCTCATTTGTAGCTAAATAACAGAAGAAGTAAATGTCAAATATCTTCAAAAGTATTGAAGTTAGGGAAATCTTTTCAAATATGTTGTCTATCTTCTTTTTGGTAAGCTATCACATACTAAAGTTTCAGACCTGTTGCACCTTGGATAGCTGAGTAATAGCTACTTTGAAATTCTGACTGGTGAGTAAAGCGATTGTAACTCCAAAACTATTGCAGTTAGAGTATTTTCCTAAAAGATGTTGTTCAGCTACTTTGTCCTTAGCTATAAGATGGTACATAGTTTGGGGTTCTATTGCATGCCATAAGTGAGTAATAGTTATTTTCTCATTTGTAGCTAAATAACAGAAGAAGTAAATGTCAAATATCTTCAAAAGTATTAAAGTTAGGGAAATCTTTTCAAATATGTTGTCCATCTACTTTTTGGTAAGCTATGACATAGTAAAGTTTCAGACCTGTTGCACCTTGGATAGCTGAGTAATAGCTACTTTGAAATTCTGACTGTTGAGTAAAGCTATTGTAACTAAAAAGGTATTCGAGTTAGAGTGTTTTCCTAAAATATGTTGTTCAGCTACTTTGTCCTTAGCTATAAGATGGTACATAGTTTGGGGTTCTATTGCATGCCATAAGTGAGTAATAGCTATTTTCTCATTTGTAGCTAAATAACAGAAGAAGTAAATGTCAAATATCTTCAAAAGTATTGAAGTTAGGGAAATCTTTTCAAATATGTTGTCCATCTACTTTTTGGTAAGCTATAACATAGTAAAGTTTCAGACCTGTTGCACCTTGGATAGCTGAGTTATAGCTACTTTCAAATTCTGACTGTTGAGTAAAGCCATTGTAACTCCAAAACTATTGCAGATAGAGTGTTTTCCTAAAATATGTTGTTCAGCTACTTTGTTCTTAGCTATAAGATGGTACATAGTTTGGGGTTCTATTGCTTGCCATAAGTGAGTAATAGCTATTTCCTCATTTGTAGCTAAATAACAGAAGAAGTAAATGTCAAATATCTTCAAAAGTATTAAAGTTAGGGAAATATTTTCAAATATGTTGTCCATCTACTTTTTGGTAAGCTATGACATAGTAAAGTTTCAGACCTGTTGCACCTTGGATAGCTGAGTAATAGCTACTTTGAAATTCTGACTGTTGAGTAAAGCCATTGTAACTCCAAAACTATTGCAGTTGGAGTATTTTCCTAAAATATGTTGTTCAGCTACTTTTGGTACATAGTTTGGGGTTCTATTGCTTGCCATAAGTGAGTAATAGCTATTTTCTCATTTGTAGCTAAATAACAGAAGAAGTAAATGTCAAATATCTTCAAAAGTATTGAAGTTAGGGAAATCTTTTCAAATATGTTGTCCATCTACTTTTTGGTAAGCTATAACATAGTAAAGTTTCAGACCTGTTGCACCTTGGATAGCTGAGTAATAGCTACTTTCAAATTCTGACTGTTGAGTAAAGCCATTGTAACTCCAAAACTATTGCAGTTAAGAGTATTTTCCTAAAATATGTTGTTCAGCTACTTTGTCCTTAGCTATAAGATGGTACATAGTTTGGGGTTCTATTGCATGCCATAAGTGAGTAATAGTTATTTTCTCATTTGTAGCTAAATAACAGAAGAAGTAAATGTCAAATATCTTCAAAAGTATTAAAGTTAGGGAAATCTTTTCAAATATGTTGTCCATCTACTTTTTGGTAAGCTATGACATAGTAAAGTTTCAGACCTGTTGCACATTGGATAGCCGAGTAATACCTACTTTGAAATTGTGACTGTAGGGTAAATGCATATAGTTTGGGGTTCTATTGCATGCCATAAGTGAGTAATAGCTATTTTCTTATTTGTGGCAAAATAATGACATAATTTTTCTCAAATAACTGCTTCATCTACTTTTGGGAGAGCTTTCACATGGTGAAGTTTCAGACCCATGGCTAATTATTCACCTACTCAAAATGAGTAAATGATAATTATCTCTAAAAATATTGCGGATATCCAATTTTTATCAAATAACTCATTCCTCTACTTTTGGGAGAGCTTTCACATGGTGAAGTTCCAGACCCGTAGCTAATTACTCACCTACTCAAAATGAGTAAATGTGAATTATCCCTAAAAGTATTGGGGATATTCAATTTTTCTTAAATAACTCATTCACCTACTTTTGGAAGAGCTTTCATTTGGTGAAGTTTCAGACCCGTAGCTAATTATTCACCTACTCAAAATGAGTAAATGCTAATTATCTCTAAAAGTATTGTGGATATCCAATTTTTATCAAATTACTCGTTCATCTACTTTTGGGAGAGCTTCACATGGTGAAGTTCCAGACCCGTAGCTAATTACTCACCTACTCAAAATGAGTAAATGTGAATTATCTGTAAAAGTATTGCAGATATCCAATTTTTCTCAAATAACTCATTCACCTACTTTTGGGAGAGCTTTTACTTGGTGAGGTTTCAGTCCCGTAGCTAACTATTCACCTACTCAAAATGAGTAAATGTGAATTATCTCTAACAGTATTGCGGATATCCAGTTTTTATCAAATAACTCATCTACTTTTGGGAGGGCTTTCACATGGTGAAGTTCCAGACCCGTAGCTAATTACTCACCTACTCAAAATGAGTAAATGTGAATTATCTGTAAAAGTATTGCAGATATCCAATTTTTCTCAAATAACTCATTCACCTACTTTTGGGAGAGCTTTTACTTGGTGAGGTTTCAGTCCCGTAGCTAATTACTCACCTACTGAAAATGAGTAAATGTGAATTATCTCTAAAAGTATTGCAGATAGCCAATTTTTATCAAATAACTCATTCACCTACTTTTGGGAGAGCTTTCACTTGGTGAATTTTCAGAGCCGTAGCTAATTATTCACCTACTCAAAATGAGTAAATGCTAATTATCTCTAAAAGTATTGCGGGTATCCAGTTTTTATCAAATTACTCGTTCATCTTCTTTTGGGAGAGCTTTCACATGGTGAAGTTCCAGACCCGTAGCTAATTACTCACCTAATCAAAATGAGTAAATGTGAATTATCTGTAAAAGTATTGCAGATAGCCAATTTTTCGCAAATATCTCATTCACCTACTTTTGGGAGAGCTTTTAATTAGTGAATTTTCAGATCCGTAGCTAATTACTCACCTACTCAAAATGAGTAACTGCCTATTATCACTAAAAGTATTGCAGATAGCCAATATTTCTCAAATAACTCATTCACCTACATTTTGGAGAGCTTTCACATGCTAAATTTTTTTAATGAATTTTTAAAATAATTTTTAATGTATTAAAATTCATGAAATCGTGCACTAAATCAATTATAACTTGAAAAGTATTACATTTAGAGCACCTTGTTAAAATATGTTATCTTTAGTACATCTAATTTATATGGCAGGAGATAAATGCATGCGTCAGAATGCTTGTTTGATTTGGTAATTGTTCTCCCATTGCTAAACCTATTTCCTCATGACTAGCTATGTATGTGCTCAGTTACTTTGTTTGGTTACCAGGGAAAGGCCATGGCCTCCAGGTGACCCCACTTCCCGCAGGTCACATGATCGGAGGGACCATGTGGAAGATAGTAAAGGAAGGAGAAGAGGAGATTATTTATATGGTGGATTTCAACCACAAGAAGGAAAGGTTGGCTCATTTTCTTATCAACACTCATTATAGTTACATTTCTCTTTATTCAAAATATTAGTTTGATAGCCTCGCAATCTTTTCTCATTTTCAGAGATAATTGACCATGATTCAGCAGTGAATTGGAATTGAAAAGTATTTAACATAATACTCAAGAGATAAGACATATTAATTGAATATCCAAGTGTGATTAACACAGAATTTGAAAGTTTAAAAACTGGACACATTGTCAAGTGCAGTTTTTGGTTTACCTCCTTATTTTGCCAACAATATATCTTGATTTGCTGACAGTTTTGTACACATGTGATAAATCCATTATTCACAGATGACACCATAGTTTGTATCACTTTTATTTAGAAATATCAAATATATTGTTCTTGAGAAGTACTTCTGGTATAAAAGTTTTCCACAAATTACAATTTAATGACTTTTTAAAACATTTTGATTGATCGCTGCCTTATATATGTTTTTTTCCAAATATCACAAGAAATCATGCAACAGATCAATGGTCTTTTTGTCTTAGAAACTGAAACTTGTGGGTTTTTTTATCACCCTTCCTAGGATTTAAAGCTTAGTTTTTATCAGGCTCAAAATAACACATCTTGATAAAGGTGACATTGATTGTCCCAGTACTGCTTAGTTTTTGTTGTTCAGTTGAACCATTGTCTTGAACCACAAAGTACAGTAACTGTAATCATCATGCTCTTGCAATTTATCTTGTATTAGTTTGCCATCACTTCATTCTGCAAGCAGAGTGGGCTATATGGCCAGAAATTATTTCCAGTTTCTGTGACAGTGATTGGATATATTAGAACCTTTATTAACTTATGTCACCAGTAGGGCTGGGTCGGTAGGCTGGAGCCTCTATATCCAGAATATTTTACTGAAATACTGTGACAATATTTTACAACTGCCATCTCGCTTCAAGCTATATCAGTGATAGTCGTTGTATCTACTACTTTTTGAGAAATTTGACTTTATTTGTCTTGTTTAAGAATTTTAAGGATATATTTAGGTAGATAAATTGTCGGCATATTTTCCAGTAAAGTCGGTTATTCTACACCTTTTAACTTCTGATAATGGATAAATGAAAATAAAATAAATTGAAAACAATTATCAAAAATTTTGAAAAGTATATGGAAGTTTCAAAAGGATTCTGAGCAAAAGGAAAAGGATATACTGATAAATCCAGTTCCAAATCCAAATCCTTTTAACAAAAGGAATTGAAATCCTTTCAAATCCTTTGAAAAAAAAAAGGATTTAAATCCAAATCCTTAAGGGCTTGCTTATCACCACATATTATTGAAGGAAAACTTGAAATATTGGAAACAAACCCCAAATCTGAAGAAATTAGAGTAAGAAATCTAAAATTCGCCACATATCTGAAATTCGCCACATGTGAAAATACTAATAAAATAAATGAATTGTAGTGAGATTTGTTGACTGTATAGTAAATTAAGGCTTTTTGAACTGAAAAATACCAATTTTTGGACAAAAACATCATTTTTTTCATAAAATTAACTAAGGTTTTAGAGGTGGCGAATTTTAGATTCCTGGCGAATTTTAGATTTCTTACTCTATGGCATATTTTTGTGTTTAGGGGATTTTATTGCAATTATGTTTAGCAGAGTTGCCATGTTTGGTTTCATGAGTTTGACTTCCTACAAGTAAGTGACGACACTTCACAATCACCATTTTTATTGTCAATACATATAATTGAAGGAAAACATAAAAATATTGGAAACAAACCATAAACCTCAAGAAATTACACACTTTAGTCTCATATTTTGTCGATTTTAAGTCTTTTGTATGAATTTCTAAAAATGGAACTGCCATGTTTTGGTTTGATGAGTTTCGATTGGGGGGGGGGGGGGATATACTAAACACATTTTTTTTCTCAGAATTGGAACAGTTTTGCATTAGCGGCCTCCTGGTGTACACATTTTTGATACTGACCTATCCGCAGTCATCAGAGCATGTAACTTAATGAACACAGTCCTATTCCCTCAAATTTACTACTGTTTTACAATGAATTGTCTCTTCGAAATGTCCTCAGTGGCCTAGCTGACACCTCTGTGTGGGTTCGACTCCCACAAGTGGCAATTTTAAGGACCTGTCCCAATATGACCCTGGCTGTTGAACGGGATGTAAAATCCAAGTTTGACCTTTTACCTTTGAATTACCTCTTCTGTTTTCTGACCCTTCTATTATCAGTACAAAATTACCACTCTCAAAGTTTGTTCATGTGACAGAGATTTCACTGTTGTTTCAGTGTTGGCTTTTTTCCAAACACGTTTCCCACCTTTGCTTGTGTGTCCAGGGTACTGGACATTAGGAATGTTGTATATGTTGTAAACAGGTACTGGACATTAGGAATATTGTATATGTTGTAAACAGGTGCTGACCTGTTTTTGTCCCTGGACTTTGAATTTTGTATATTGCTTTTGTCTTGTTGCGCCTTAGAGTCCACTACTCAGTGGAGATTAAGTGCTATAAAAGTCAAATTAGAATTAGAATTGTATATGAGTGGTGAAGGCAGCAGTGGTATTAGGAGGTATAGAAATTGTCATTGCTCTACAGTCAAAATTTCTGCACGAATTTTAAAAAATTTTCAGGATACATTTATCTCAAGTGGAACTGGAGCTGAATAGGTTTTATGGAACATCTGGTAATAGCTGCTGCCGTGATATTAATTTTTCTGTTCTTTGGACTTTTATATTTGTAGGTGCTCTACAGTCCAACCCATGCATGGATTTTTATCAAATTTTCTCTTACATTTAAAAATGATGGACAATTCTCTCCTAATGTCCCCTGGTGCTCTCAAGTAATTCCTGCTGGCTGAGGTTCCCAATTTCGTAGGATAGCTATTGTTGGTTCAGAAAGAAATTTAAATATTAAGTGGAAGTAGTATGTTTGTTTCCAAACATTTAAATGACTGTATGATGTATTTATTTCAGACATTTAAATGACTGTTCTGGTTTTTTTTTTGTTTCAGACATTTAAATGGCTGTATGTTGGATGGGATCTTGAGACCTCACTTGCTGATTACAGATGCTTATAATGCAGACTACACTCACGCCAGACGCAGAGTGCGGGATGAACAGCTTATGAGTGAGTACTACTGTACAGCAGTGGAGTCTTTGATCCATAGCATTTTCTCCTAGTTGTGGCTAACTTCCTACTCGACAAAATAAAACTTTCTCGGAAGTTGGTACCTCCAAACCATTTTCACATATATTGTACTTTGTATAATCAGAGCCTCAGATGTCCTAAGTTTTGTTTTTTTACATCCTGTTCAACAGCCAGGGTCATATTAGGACAGGCACATTGAGTTGAACCTATCTAAAGGTGACAGCCTGTAACAAAATTAGAACCCCCAGTATCCACAAGAAAGATCCTCAATGGCCAAGTCAGGTTAGCAAGTTTGGCATCTAATTATAGACCATCAAATTTGTTTGATTAAAATCGCCCCCCCCCCCACCCCACATTTGGAGGGCCAACCCTAATATGAGCCTGGCTGTTGAATTGCACATAAAACCATAATTTTGACCATTGTCCACTGTCCAGTATCTACTAGTTATGTTTTTATGTATAGCTTACGTTGACTAGTAATCACAACAACTTTAATCACTTTTAGTTGTTTGGCCCTCAAAACTATAACCACAGTTACCCACAATATATGGTTACTGTTAACTGCCACCGTAATTTCTCATACAAGCACTACCTGATCTTGGACCCTCAAACCTTGCTCCACCTGTAGCCTAATTTGACTTATTCTAATTACATTGATATTGTACTGTATGTGCAAGACTATACAAGTGTAATACCTACTGGATATATTATTACATGGGTTGTCACAATTCCATGCATGTCATAATACCGTGCGTTTTTGTTTAGAAATATATTTAGCAATACACTGGATATCAACATGTGATATTTTGTTGAATTTTTGTTTAATTGATCATTATTTATGCTCCAGTTCTTTATTTTCTGTAATATGAATGTAAATGTTTCATAATTAATTTGTTGAATATTGATGTATAGAATTATGACGCGCACGATATTATGGCAACCTGTGTACTATGAAATAAAGTAAGGTTCATCAGTATTAATTTTAGAGAATGTTTACTTATTATCATGTATATTAGCAGATAAATAAATACTTTCATTTTTTTGTGGACCTTGAAGACATTGAAGCATTTGTCCGTATATTGAATATAACATTGCTTTTCATCGTCATCAGTAAATTCTCACTTCACTCATCAGCTAATCTGGCTTGGCTTTGGTAACTTTCTGAAAGGAAAGACACATATTTTTTAACATTAAGAAGAATCTGTGGTGATTGTATTGACCTTTATACCACCACAACCATTTCTTTCATTGGGGCTTTGTTTAACTGTAAATAGGTTCGCAAACATCTAAATCAACCTTTCATGTCAACCAGTGGTTGTAACATATCACTGAAAAGGCAAAATCTTTTTTTAGAATTTGTCTTCATTTCCATTGAAAAAGGTAAAAAAAGGACATCTCATGATATTGAGCAAACTTGCCATTCACACACCCCATAAAATGTTTTCTGTGTAAGAAAGAAACAATTTAATTAAAATCAGCCATTGTGTGAGATGGAATGACTTTTATTATATCCCCAGACGAAAGTCGGGGATATATTGGATTCAGGTCCGTCGCGCCGCCGCCGTAGAAATTTCCTTGTGGACGCGATAACTCAAAAACAAATTAATATTTTTTTTTTCAAACTTGGTACACATGTTAAGGGTGCCCAAAGGAAGATCCCTATTTTAAGGTGACCTTAAACTCCCAGTAAAAAAAGAACTTATGGCCACCTTAAGGTCAGAAATTGGACTTTTGGCCACTTAGAGCCCTGTAGGTCACAAACTATGATGCTCAGCTGGCTGAAATTTTACCTGACAACACATTAATATGTTCTTAGTACATGTGCCGAAAATCACAACTTTAAGTTGAGGAGAAAATTGTGTTTGAGGCCCATAAATACCCCCACTTAGGGATTTTTTGCTATACTTTTCACATATTTTGCCCTATAATTTGGAAGTGGTAATTCTGATGAGTCTCAAACTGCGCTAGGTATAACTTTGATATGTAATCCTTGTCTGTAGAAAATTTTAGGGCTGTAGGTTTACCCAAAGGGGTCGACTTAGGGTCTCAAAAGTGCCCACAGAGACCCAGTTTATGCACTTTTTGCCACTTTCAAGCACTGTAGCTTTCAAACTATGTCTCTCATCTAAGTTAAATATCATCTGGGAATATATCTATGTGTTTTCTTATATGTGCCCCAACATTTAGGCCTTTAATAGACAGTTAACCTGTGTATCAGGACCATAAACACCCACCCGAGTGACCCTTATAAGACATTTTTCACATCTTTTTCCCTGTAACTTGGAAATGGTAAGTCTGAGAAGTTTCAAACTGTATTAGATATATATTCTGTGTGTAATCTTAGTATGTAACAGATTTTAAGTCTGAAGCTTTAATTTTGAAGGTCAAATTGAGGTCTCTAAAAGGCTCCCAAAGACCCAATATTTGGACTTTTTGCTACTTTTAAGCCCTGTGACTGTCAAACTATGTGACTGATAGAGCTCAAATCCTATCTGGGAAGATATTAGTATGTTATTTATATATGTGCCAAAAATTAAGGCTTTAAGAAGACATTTAACCTGTGTATGAGGACCATAAATCCCCACCCGAGTGACCATTTTTAGACATTTTTCACATATTTTGCCCTGTAACTTGGAAATGGTAAGTCTAAGAAGTTTCAAACTGTATTAGATGCATATTCTATGTGTAATCTTAGCATGTGACAAATTTTAAGTCTGAAGCTTTAATTTGAAGGCCACATTTAGGTCTCTAGAAGGCCCCATAAAGACCCAGTATTTGGACTTTTTGCCAATTTTAAGGCCTGTGACTGTTAAACTATGTGACTGATAGAGCTGAAATCTCATCTGGGAATACATTATTATGTTCTTTTTACATGTGCCAAAAATCAAGGCTTCAAGTAGACATTTAACCTGTGTATGAGGACCTTAAACACCCACCTGAGTGACCCTTTTAAGACATTTTTCACATATTTTGCTCTGTAACTTGGAAATGGTAAGTCTGAGAAGTTTCAAACTTTATTAGATACATATTCTATGTGTAATCTTAGTATGTAACAAATTTTAAGTCTGAAGCTTTAATTTGAAAGTGATCTCTAAAAGGCCCACAGAGACCCAATATTTGGACTTTTTGCCACCTTTAAGCCCTGTGACTGTTAAACTATGTGATTGATGGAGCTGAAATCCCATCTGGGAATGCATTATTATGTCCTTTTTACATATGCCGAAAATCAAGGTTTTTAGTAGACATTTAACCTGTGTATGAGGGCCATAGACACTCGCCCAAGTGCCTTTTTTGACATTTTTTCCGTATTTTGCCCTGTTATTTGGAAATGCTTAGTGTGACAAGTCTTAAACTGTATTATATATAATTTTTGTTTGTTATGTATGTCCCCCAAAAAGTTTCAGATCTGTAGTTTAATTGCTAAGGTCTCTTTAACAATTGTAAAATGCCCACAGAAACCCAATTTATGGACATTATGCCACTTTAAAGCCCAGTAACTGTCAAACTATGTGGGTTATAGAGCTGAAATCTTTGAAATTTTAAAAGGAAATGCCTGTCTATTTAAATTTTGAATATTAATAATGTTATGGCTATCTTAGTCTTTTAAGAACTTATTTTTGTGTGTTATACCTCTGCTTGCTGAGTTTTTATCTTTTTAAAATGAAACTGGTTAAACGCCGGTTAAACATATTCAAGTAGACAAAATGGACACTTTAAGTGAGCTTTAAGTCCCAATATTAATGAAATTATATCGGTATGTAGTAAAACTAGGGGATTTTTAACCCTCAACTAGCCCAGTTTTATTCAACTTGCCTCTGTCAGTTAATTTTGACACAGCTCCTACAGTTATGAACTCATTTCAGTTGATAATCACATACTTAAAATTCTCAATTCTTTTTGTATTTGAGTACCCCTTTTATATAGATTGTTTGTTTACCATTTATGCTGTAGCACTCCATCTCTTTGTAGTCCCAACCCACATCCCCCACCCGGATTCCCCCCACTCACCTCTGGGACCTCCAGCTATATTGAGTGACACTAAATAAAGAAAGGTATTTAATGATATCAGATGAGAAACAAAGAACTCAATGGGGTTGCAGATCTTGTGTAATAGTGAGAGAGGTGTGGAGAAGGGGACAGGGGTGGGGGTGGGAGGTGGTGGGCTTCATTACATATAACACAAAGGGGAGTCAGAACTGAGATTGTGTCACATATTTAGGTTGCATATATATGGACCACATATATAGGTATAGAGGAAATGAATAACTGAAAACAATTTGCAAATTCTAAAAATAATATAAGAAAATAATAATATAAATAATTTTTTTTTAAATAATATTTTATTTGTGAACAAATATAGAAACAGATTATGCGCTTTTGGGATTATGAATTTTAGAATGGACATTGAATCATCAATCATTTAAATACTTTGAAGGAAGATTGAAAAGTATGATGAGTTGAGTTAAAAATAATATTTTATTTGTCAACAAATATAGAAACAGATATGCTCTTTTGGGATTATTATTTTAGAATGGACATTCAATCATCAATCATTTAAATACTTTGAAAATAGGTTTAGAGTTATCATTGCAGGAAGATTGAAAATATAATTTGAGTTATGTATTCGGCGTCTGGGGATACACCATCTTCCTTGGGAAGATATAAACAGAGTAGATTGATGTGCTGAAGTTCATATAATAATGGGTAATTATGTTTTAAAAAATTCCCGATCAAAACCTGTGGCGTGAGTGATAACCTGTCTGGGGATATGTTGGCGCCGAGTTGGCCCAATCTAATTTTGTTGGGTTTTTTTCAGTGAAGTAGGCCAAAAACAGTGTTCCCACTGCACAGGGAAAATTGTGAAAAGTAATTCCAGACAGGGAAAACACAGGGAATTTGAAAATTTTGGAAAAACACTCAGGGAAAACACAGGGAATTTGAAAACTTCAGATTGATTTTGAAGAGTAACAGCCATTTGCATTCACACGCCGTGGGTTGCGACTCACAGGTCACATTTGATGTTTTGGCGCTAAATTTAATAAGAATCTTTGAGTAATCATAGCATTCTTATTTTTTATCCGATTTTGACATTTTCATCCTTCACCATTTATTTATAAAATCCACAGGGAAAAATATAAACTTCACAGGGAAAACACAGGGAATTTAAATTGGAAAAGGGAGTGGGAACCATGAAAAATATTTTGTCGTTATTTGCATTTTTGTGTTATTTTACACTAAGTCTTTGCAAAAACCATTACAGATAAAATGGATATTTTTTTATTCAGAAAATGGACAGCTTTTCTGTGTTAAGTGTTTTTACTCCAGTGATTCATGCTGTTTGTGTTTTGTGAACTTTTGACACTATTAAGTTAGTTTCTTCAGTTGGTAAAAGCAGCAAACAGGCTGTAAGTTTTCAGTTCACTTCATTTCATACAGCTTATGAATAGTTTTTAAAGGCCCTTTTGTGAAAACAGAAAATAACTAAGTTCTGTTAAAATGGAAAAAGCCTAATTTTTTAAACATAGTTATTTTTTCCAGTTTCTTGGCAAATACTTTCTCCAGAATTGTATTTCGGGAGGGTTGCATGTAACCAGTCCACCTACATTTGGTTTTTGGACTCTAACTTGAAGATGCTTTCATAGATCAATTTGAAATTTTACAGGGTGATAGGACACCACCTGGGCTAAGTTGCTTTCAAAATTAGTGCCAGTTGGTGCGTCTGTCTGTCCATGCACATTTTGTTTTTCGGATGCTAACACAGATGTCTCCACTGATCGATTTGAAATTTGACAGGGTGGTAGGACACTATCTGGGCTATGTTGCTTTCAAAATTGGTGCCAGTCAGTGCACCCATCTGTCAATGTGTCTGTCAATATTTTGGTTACCGGACTCTAACTCAAAGATGTTTCCATTGGTTGATTTGAAATTAGATAGGGTTGTAGGACACCATTTGGGCTAGGGTGCTTTCAAAATTGGTACTAGTCAGTGTGTCTGTCTCTCCATGTGTCTGTCCTTCAACATTTTGGTTTTTAGAACTCTAACTCAAAGATGCTTCCACTGATCGATTTGAAACTTGACTGGGTGGAAAGACACCACCTGGACTTGGTTGCTTTTGAAATTGGTGCCATTTTGCAAAACAACATGGCTGTCTTGACCGCCATCTTGAAATTCTGTTTCCAGAATTTAACTGGAAGATGTTTCCCGAGTGGTAGAACCAGATTCCTTTGTACAAACAAATAAACTGGACCTAGGTTTATAGGTCTATTGTATTAAAACTAATTGAATGGTGCCTTGGTTTATACTGCTGTTCAACTGTCACAACTAACTGTAAGTACCAATCTGCTTTTAAACACAGCATGCTTCTGTGTCTGATCTTGTCAGAAATGACAGGAAAAACTGACAAAGCATGGTTTGTCTAGCGTAAAGTATTCTGTCATTTACATAAAAGATTGTCCTCATGACCTGCTCCCCACAACTACTTTTCATAAAATCTGACACTAAGGCCAGACCACTTTTGTGTAGTGCTGTGACAATGTTAGTAGAAGTTCAAGTGTTTGCTCATTGTCTGCACTGGAAACATAGGTCGGTTCAAGCATCTGAAATTCAGACTCTGTAAAATGTTTAGAAATCACTAACATCACAAAAGATGCTATTTTTGCCCATCTATAAAACTTATAATATCTATGGATATTAATATGTTTTTATCATATTTTCAACAAAGTGACTAGATTTTTATGCTAGATTTCTGTAATTTTACTAGTTACCCCAGAGCCCTTAAGGGCTGTCGGGGTATTGTTTTCACCCATGGTGTCCGGATGGGCGGGCGTCCGGGCTGGTGGGCGGGCGGCAGGAAAAAGTTTGTCCGGGCTGTATCTCAGAAACCATAAGGTGTAGGAAGTTGATACTTTGTAGGGACATTGGTTAGGGAGTGTAGGTGTGCAACATCATGGTGTGACCTTGATTTGACCTTTGACCTTTCTGTAGTGACCTTGACCTATAAAATCTTGTCCGGGCTATATCTTGGAAACTGTAAGGTGTAGGAAGTTGATACTTGGTAGGGATATTCGTTAGGGGTTGTAGGTGTGCAATGTCATGGTGTGACCTTGATTTGACCTTTGACCTTGCTGTAGTGACCTTGAGTTTGAAAATCTTGTCCGGGCTATATTTTGGAAACCGTAAGGTGTAGGAAGTTGATACTTGGTAGGGACATTGGTTAGGGAGTGTAGGTGTGCAACATCATTGTCTGACCTTGATTTGACCTTTGACCTTGCCGTAGTGACCTTGACCTATAAAATCTTGTCCGGGCTATATCTCGGAAACTGTAAGGTGTAGGAAGTTGATACTTGGTAGGGATATTCGTTAGGGGTTGTAGGTGTGCAGTGTCATGGTGTGACCTTGATTTGACCTTTGACCTTGCTGTAGTGACCTTGAGTTTGAAAATCTTGTCCGGGCTATATTTTGGAAACCGCAAGGTGTAGGAAGTTGATACTTGGTAGGGACATTGGTTAGGGAGTGTAGGTGTGCAATGTCATGGTGTGACCTTGATTTGACGTTTGACCTTGCCGTAGGGCTATATCTCGGAAACCGTAAGGTGTAGGAAGTTGATACTTGGTAGGGACATTGGTTAGGGGGTGTAGGTGTGCAATGTCATGGTCTGACCTTGATTTGACCTTTAACCTTGCCGTAGTGACCTTGAGTTTGAAAATCTTGTCCGGGCTATATCTCGGAAACCGTAAGGTGTAGGAAGTTGATACTTGGTAGGGACATTGGTTAGGGAGTGTAGGTGTGCAACATCATGGTGTGACCTTGATTTGACCTTGCTGTAGTGACCTTGACCTATAAAATCTTGTCCGGGCTATATCTCGGAAACTGTAAGGTGTAGGAAGTTGATACTTGGTAGGGACATGGGTTGAGGGTTATATGTGTGTAGGTGTGACCTTGATTTGACCTTTAATGTTGCCGTAGTGACCTTGACCTATAAAAGCTTGTCCGGGCTATACCTTGGAAACCGTAAGGTGTAGGAAGTCATACTTAGTGGGGACATGGGTTGAGGGTTGTAGGTGTGCAACATCATGGTTTGACCTTGATTTGACCTTTGATCATGCATTTGGACCTTTTTGTAGCTGACACTGCTATGAAAGTATCCCGATCTTTGTACTGTTTCACCACTTCTATATCTCATGGTGTTGAAAATAATTTCCCCAGCTGTGGGGTACGGGCATCTCTGATGCTATTTTTATGAAAGCGTTGGTTCTGAACCAATGGTTCGATGATTGTACTAGATTAAAGTTTGCTGGCTTGTAAAGATGCCAAACATTGAATCCAAAATTCTCAACAACTTCACAGGATTACTCTTGTGCACCTTAAAGATGAGTCGCTGCTTCCTTAAAACAACAAAAAAACCGCTGTGGCTATGTATCCATGCACCGGACCTGCAAGTAATTGAACTAAAAGTCTGTGACCGGAAGACTAAGTATGTTCAGTAGAAATCCGTCCATTATAACACAAACAAATTAAAGTAAAAACCACAACACTTCATAGAAGAATATCAAATACTTTAAACTTGAGAGCTCACGGCCATTTATTCAGTCATTATGCACTCATTTAAGTTTCCAAACAATATTTTCTAAAAAGATAGCACGGACAAAGATCAAATATTTAAAAACAAGAACTCAGGGCCATAGCACTCAAGTCATTAATATTCATGGGAAGATATGAGGACACAGATTTCCACTGGCATTTCCTTGCAATGTTATATAAAATGGAAACCTCAACAAAGATCAAATACTTTAAACCCGAGAGCTGACGGCCATTTATGGAGTCATTATGCACTCACTTAAGTGCCGGATCTCTTGCATCATCTTATATGAACTAGTGTGTACAGATCTGAAGTTATTAACACTGCATCTCCGGTTCGACCGGATCTGTAGCCACTTCGAAAAAAAATCCTTTATGAGTACTCGGGAGTGAAACAATTGCACTGACAAAGGGTTTCAAACAGGTTTGAAAACTGGCACGAGGATCTATGATGCCTGGGTTTACCTTCCAAACCTTTATAAGTGAGAAGATAAGTCATAGGAGCGATAAGTTTATGCTCAGAAGTACATAATTATGGAGGTCGGTAGGTAAAATTGTGACAGTGGAACAGGGGTATAAGGCTGAAAATGAAGAGCCAAGTATCTGTTTGAATATTTTATCATGGTGTTTTGCATATATTTAAATATTTCTTATTTCTTTCAATTCTAAAGTAACTCCGTTGATTTTTTTGAAGAAAATGGTAGATTTTATTGCGTTAATACATCCTATCCAATGGACAATAGCTTATCCGGTCGGCGCGGACCGGCCCGCCAAACGTCAGAAAAAGACGTCCTGTGTCTCCACCGGCTAGGCCAGCCCAGTACTGTGCACTCGCCAGATGGCGTGTCGTACTTCCTTCCTGTCTAGACAGAGTGACGTCATAGCATCTTTTTCGTTTGGCGCATGTACATGTTGCACGGATTTTCACAGTGAAGTTTTAATTCAGGTTTTTTGTAAGAACTCTTACCTTTTTTCATTTACATTTTATATATACGGATTCTAGAAGACTTATAGCTTATTATGTCTTCTCCCAGTCAACGTAGGGGAAGTTGTGGCCACATGATGGCTGGGTTTGATTTGCATGGGGTTTGCGCGCGCTGTCGCGACAAGAAGAAAGGGAAGGATCCCTGTGTGGAAAAACCTGAAGCTGACTGCCCTATATGTAATTCTTTTACCCCAGAACAATTAACACAACTGTCAACCCCAACTTACAAGAATAAGAAGGAGAAGCGGGAGCAAAAGTCTTCAACACCAGCAAAGAATCCTTCAGATGTCGCTCTCAGTCCCACCCTTGTGGACCCGTCCTTAGTGACGGTAATGGGGGTTGTGGATGGTCAGCCGGCCTCTGGGCCGTCTGATTTGAGTGAGAAACCAGCTGAGAAGAAAAAGAAGAAAGAGGATAAGAAAGTCTCCAGCTCCAAGCCGGTCAAGTCATCTCACCGGCCCTCTGCAGAGTCTACCGACCAGAAACTTGAGGTCATGGAGCAAAAATGGTCGGACCGGTTTAACTGGTTGGAGGCACTTCTACTGGCCAAAACTCTGGACCGGGAGCCTACTTTCAGTACTGTCAAGGTTACACCGACACATGCTCCACCGGCCACTGCTATCAGCTCTGAGCCCTTCATCAAACCACCTGGCCAATCCTCTTCATCCTCACAGCCACCGGCTGCTTCTATGTCACCGGCCACCGGCCCCACTATTAGTGTGCCTGCTTCCAAGGCCGGATCTGACTCTTCTCAGCCTGCCCACCGACCAGGGACTTCAAAGACAACCGACCAACCTGCTAAGAGGTCGTTCTCTACTGCCTTTGATACTAGAAGGGATACCTCGTCCAGTGAGTCGGACTCTGAAAGTACTAGTTCAGATAGACCTCCTATTGATTTGTACCCGGAAGAGGGTGAACTTTCTGACGACCCGGAAGTGTCACTGACCGACCCCGACCAATCCCTCACTGAAGAGCAATCATATAGAGAGACAATGAGGGGTATACGGTCCTACATGGGGTGGACTCATGTGCCCGACATGGATTCAGGCACCAAGACGTCAGATGATAACCCTTTTGCCGGACCGAAACTCCAGACTCCGGGCAAAGTTTCGGTTAATCTACCCGCGGACGAATGGCTTTCCAACAAATTGTCAAAGCTCAATCTCACCCTAGTACAGGGCTACCCTTCTCGTACCACTGAAGCCGGCTCTCTTCAACGAGATCAGTTTGTCCGGCCAGCCAAGTCCCAAAGCAAATGGTACGGTGTACACTCAGAAAGCAAGAAGGACACTAGCTCCACAGCTAAAACTTGGAACACTGGCTCTTCCCGCATTAATAGCACTTACTTGAGGATAGCTCATCAGGCTGGCATTGCATCCAATCCACCTTTGTCCAGACCCATTTCCCAGGAAAGCCTAAGAAAATGGGAGAGATCAGCTCGGGAACCATCTACAATCTCCAATCAAGCAGCCGGCTTCAACCGCTGCCTACTTAAAGTACAGCAGAATATGCACTCCCAACTCCGTACTATCCGGGCTGATTCCAAGGGCAAAACAGCAAGCAAGGTTTCTGCAGCAACAGACGAACTTCGGTTCCTGTTGGACTTTAACTCCAGTATTTGCCAGGCCATGGCTAAGGCTATGGAGCATCTAACGGACTACGTATTTGTCAACATGGCCAACACCACCCTTTTAAGGCGTGACTCATACTTATCGTACCTCAAGTCTGGAGTAAAGGCGGACACTTTGAATGCTCTCAGATCTGCTCCACTAGAATTGGACACCTTATTCCCAGACTCAGTGATTAAGCAGGCTGAGGAGGAGATTGCTAACTTTGATAGAAACCGGTCTGGATCGGCCTACAAGAAGGGCAGATACCAACAGGACAGAAAATCTGACCCCAAGAAGCAGGACCGACCGGCCTGGAAGAACATCTCACACAGCCAATACAGACGAGGGAAGGGAAAACACCAGTATTCCTCACGTCCAGCCAAGGGCCAGCAGCCGTATAAATGACAATCACTGTGTAACAAAGTTACGGGCACGGCTGCTGGCCGGGAGCACTCCCAGAGAGACATTGACTGTTCAATCTTTAGAGAGACATGTAAATTTAAATGTTGTAAACCATGTTCATTCTGCAACCGGGCATCCGCAAAGGAAAGGAATAAGTCCTGGCTTGTCAGCTGTAATTTCAAAAGATTGTCTATTAAAACATGTCAAAGGTGCTTCTTCTGTCATTCAATTGCCTTATGTCCAAACTGTGACCAATGTCCCTCTTGTTGTACAAAATCTACCTGTAGGGGCCAGACTTCAAAACTTTTGGCAAACTTGGCTGGAAAGAGGTGCCGGACCCAAAATAGTTCAAATCTTGAGAGAGGGCTACACCCTCCCCTTTCGGATCCGGCCAAACCTCACAAGGTCTCCCATTGTCATAAGCCGGTATGCCAATCCCCACAGGAACAGTTACCTGCTGGAGGCATTGCATCAGCTTATAGACAAGAATGCAATAGAACTGGTCCACAATCAAACATCTCTAGGGTTTTTCAACCGACTTTTTCTGGTACCCAAACCCAACAACAAGTGGAGACCCATTCTGGACCTAAGCAAATTAAACCTCTTCCTCAAGGTGGAGAAATTCAAAATGGAGACACCGGAAACCATCAGGACATCCCTCCAGCAAGGGGAGTGGGTAACCTCAGTAGACTTCAAGGATGCCTACTTCCATATACCAATACAGGAACAGTCCAGGAAATACTTAAGGTTCCATGCCCAGGGCTGGACTTACCAGTTCAGGGCACTACCCTTTGGTCTGTCCACAGCGCCCATGGAGTTCACTGTGTTAGCAAAGGAGGTGAAACTGATGGCCATACACAAGGGTATAAGGATCCACCAATACCTAGACGACTGGTTGGTGAGAGCCGGATCCCACCAAGCTTGTCTCCATCGCACCCAAATTCTGGTCAAGATGTGCCAGGATCTGGGTTGGCTGGTGAACTTAGAAAAGTCAGAATTGGAGCCCAAACAAGTCTTCAACTTCGTAGGTTACCAGTTCGACCTCAGGTCCGGCCGGGTCAGACCGACACCGGACCGATGGCAAAGTCTTCAAGGAAAAATACAAACACTGCTGTCATTACCGGCCTGTCCGGTCCGACAGTTCATGTCCTTGATAGGTCTGTTGACAGCCACAGAGAAACAGGTTCACCTAGGTCGGTTACACATGAGACCCATACAGTGGCACCTCAAAAACAATTGGAGGGTACCGGAATCTCTGGAAAAGGTCATCCCGCTACCCAGATCCTTGCACCCGCACTTACAATGGTGGCTGAACGAAAGCAATGTACTTCAAGGTCAACCATTACACCCCATAAGACATGCTCTACAAATGTTTACAGACGCATCAAAAGAAGGGTGGGGCGCTCATTTAAACGAGCTCACTGCAAGGGGTTCCTGGTCAGTGCCGTAAAGCAAACTGCACATAAATTACTTGGAACTGAAAGCAGTCTTCTTGGCTCTAAAAGAGTTCCAAGACCTATCCACCGACAAAATAGTCCTAGTGGCCACAGACAATACCACAGTGGTGGCCTACATAAACAAAGAAGGAGGTATGACTGTGTGCCCTACTGTGGAGAATCTTGACCTGGTGTTCCCAGCGACAAGTGACTCTAAAAGCCCGACATATCCCTGGCCGACTAAATGTGACAGCAGACAAGCTATCCCGGCTCAATCAGACCATCCAAACAGAATGGTCACTCCTTCCGGACGTTTTTCAAAGCTTATGCAGCAAATGGCACCGGCCTCAGATAGACCTATTTGCCACGAGGTTCAACCACAAGTTACCTCTATTTGTCTCTCCAGTACCGGATACCCTGGCTCTAGCAGTGGATGCACTCACTCTGCCATGGGAGGATCTGGACGCATACGCCTTCCCACCGACCGCCTTATTGGGCAAAGTGGTGGAGAAGCTACTGGACTCCCCGTGCAAGAAACTCATTCTGATTGCCCCGGGGTGGCCCAACATGCCTTGGTTTTGGGATTTGGTGACCATGTCCAGTCAGATCCCTCTCAGCCTGCCCAACCGGCCCAATCTGCTGACACAGCCCTTCAATCAGATCCCTCACAGAAATCTGATAAGTCTAAATCTCCATGCCTGGCTCCTAGAGCCTCAAAAATCAGGGAACAGGGCTTCTCTGAAACAGTGGCAGCAAGAATTGAGGCTCCTCAAAGAAGATCTACCAGATCAGTCTATGAGGCAAAGTGGGCCATTTTTACAAAGTGGTGCGTCACTAATCAGGTGGACTTCAGGTCACCACCTGTAAAGTCAGTGGCTGACTTCCTAATGTACCTCTTTGAGGACAAGAAGTTACAGCCCAGCACCATTGATGGATACAGGTCTGCCATTGCTGATAAACTGGGTAATACAACAGTCAATATCAGCAAAGATGACAATCTCACTCGTCTCTTGGAAAGTTTCCACAGAGATAGACCCAAAGGGAGGAGGGGGATTCCTTCCTGGAACCTTTCCCTGGTGCTACACCAGCTGACAAAGGCTCCTTTTGAACCTCTTAGGGAGGCATCTCTGAAGCACCTGACCTTCAAAGCTGTCTTCCTTTTGGCCCTAGGCTCTGGCAAAAGAAGGAGTGAGATCCATGCATGGCAGCACAAGAACATCAGACATCAATCCGATTGGTCTAAGGTGTCATTGTTTCCATGTCCCAGCTTTCTTTCCAAGAACCAGCTGGCTAGGGAGGGTCCGGAGAGTGTAGCCCCAGTGGTCATACCAGCCCTGGCTCCTACTCTAGATAAATCCCTCAAGTCTGACAGATCCCTTTGTCCGGTCAGAGCCTTGCGCTACTATTTGGACAGGACTTCAGACCTCAGACAACATAAGGAGCTAGTCTTTGTTTCCTTCAAAAAAGGCTTCGACAAAGACATCTCCCCTGCCACTATCTCCTCATGGATCAAACAAACTGTGATCCTATGCTATGAGCTCTCTGATCATCAAGCCCACACCCTGCATCAAGTTAAAGCTCATGATGTCAGGGCTTTTGCTGCCTCTAAGGCCTTCCAGTCGGGAGTCTCCTTGGATCAGATCTTATCAGCCTGCCACTGGAAATCTCATAATACCTTCACTCAATTCTATCTGAAGGATGTGGCCTGGGCCGACTCAGAGCTCTACCATCTTGGTCCGGTTGTGGCTGCTCAGCAGATCCACCAGCAGACCGGTACCTAGAGGAGATCTGTACATATGTAAATACTTGTACATATTTGTATATATTGCACATATAGTTAAGGAACAAAAAAAAAAAAAAAAAAAAATCTTAGTACTTCCTCCGGGAGACTTATTTCTATGGGACTGAACTCATCCCTCTCTTCCCCTACCTCAGAGCAGGTCTGTACAAAAGGGGGGGGGGGGGGGCAGGGTCGACTCTGACGGTTCCAGCCCGGTTAACCGGATGATGATATTCGACCATAGCCTTAAGGGTGTTTGACTTCAAGGTCCACCCCAGGCTTAAAGAAGGAATTTTCATTACCTAACATGAGTTCACACAAGTCCCTAGTAACTTACCCGCCGACCAAGAGGTAGTTATTCAGCTATTGTCCATTGGATAGGATGTATTAACGCAATAAAATTGCAAATTTAATAAGTAAATTAAATTTTTATAAGTTAATACCCTATCCAATGGACACACAAGACCCTCCCACCGACCCCGCTATCAGTCTACTAGGGGTCTAATTGGTTTAGACAACAAAAAAGATGCTATGACGTCACTCTGTCTAGACAGGAAGGAAGTACGACACGCCATCTGGCGAGTGCACAGTACTGGGCCGGCCTAGCCGGTGGAGACACAGGACGTCTTTTTCTGACGTTTGGCGGGCCGGTCCGCGCCGACCGGATAAGCTATTGTCCATTGGATAGGGTATTAACTTATAAAAATTTAATTTACTTATTAAATTTGCAAGATTGCATTCTTCCTCTGTGCATCTGTAGTTCAATGGATGTTTTGCTCTGAAGATTACATATATAGAAAGTCTGTACTAGTTGGTAAATTGTTTATTGATATTGATGATGATATTTATTGTTTTCGGAGAGGATTGCTGATATCGATGTAGAAGTGCATATATCAATATCGACAACTGATGTATAACATAAAAAGTACCCTTAAAATATTTGGAATAAACCCTAAATCTCAAGAAATAATAAACTTTTATCTCAGATTTTTGTAGACTTTTAAACATTTTGGATCAGAACTACTATGTTTTGTTTTGGTTAATTTTACTTCCTGTTCTGGCTTCCATTCGGATGGGGATTTGCAAAAATAAAATGTTTTCAGTCTCCTGGATTCGGACTGGTTAGTGGAGAATTTTATCCCCCGATATTGCCCGATGTTGAAATAGTGTTGTGGTTGAATGGGAATTTTAGAACCGGTTTCCAAAAGCAGAAATTCGGCGAAAAACCGGGTACGTTTGATTTATTAAATGCAAAGAAATAGTCTAATCTAATCTACTGCTTTGCAGGCGCAATATTTTCCCCACTAAGGGGAACTCAGTGCGCTACTTAATAAAAATCACTTTTAATAAGGAGAGTCGAGGGGTGTTCAAGGTCAGTGTTCCAGAGTTGTGGGTGAGACTGAGAGGGAAGGAGACTAAGTTGGGAAACTAGAATTGCAAAGGTGGGTTTTGAGGTGTTTCCTAAAAGATGCTACAGAGGGAATGTTTCTTATTTGGAAATAAGTTTTGAAATGTGTACATGAGCCATAACTCGCATATAAATAAGAACAACGATGGGCTTTTTGAAGACTTTTGGGGACCAAATGGGTGATATATTGATAGAATATTATACATTATTGTGAAATATTTGTTGCAGTTGAATATTTTAGTGAAACTGAAGTTAAAATAATGACTATGTGGCGAAATCGGTTTTGGTTACAAGACAACGAAATGTAACCGGATCAATGTCTTTCGGTCGGCAAATAGGTTTCCGGTTTTACTGTCTTCAACACTATGTTAAAATATTTTTACGTTCAATATCGATGTCCACACAGCCAAATGATTTACCAACTTGCCAGTACCCTAGAAAATTTTATGTGTACTAAGTTTGCATTTTAATATAAAAGCTTATGGAAAACTACAGTAACAACACAGTTGTACAGTGAAAGGTATTTTAAATATATATGTGGCACATGATATTCGAATAGTACTACTGGTGAAGGAATAACTACTATCTGGGGCCAGTTTCACGAAGCCTCCTTAAGATTTCCTTGAATTTCTCCCTCCTTTTAAAAAATCTCAGTTTCACAAATCCTCCTTCCGTAAAGGAGACCTTGAAAACTCTCTTAAATTTCAAGGAAGCTAAGGACCTACCTTAAATTTAAGGAAGTGTCTTTCAAGGAATGTGTAATAACTTTAAAGAACATTTGCTCCCTCCTTTAGTTTTAAGGAAGCCCCTTGGTAAGGAGAGTTAAAGGAGGCTTTGTGAAACAGAGATTTTAAGTGGCTTTTCCAAAGGACAAAAAATTACCTTCCTTTACTAAAGGAGGTCCTTTCCAAAGGAGGCTTTGTGAAACCAGCCCCTGGTATTTTCCTTTCAAACTAAGCCTTGGTTACCTTTCACAGTTCACAATTATGTTTTTGTATATATATGTGTGTGTCACTAGTGTTGTCGTTAATTGATTTTTTTAAAATAACATTGATCCATACACAATGATGATGCACTTTTACGGATCACTTTTTAGATCAGTACAGATAAAAGATGAACGACAGAAAATGTCTCAGGGAAGGAGATGAAAGCTGTAATCATTCATTGCAGAGACAAAATAAACCCTTTAGATTTTCTATTCATACCATGACAGACAGAAAAAAGAGCACAGATTGAATATTACAGCTTTTCAACTCAAATAATCCCTATTTTGAATACTTATTTGATCTGCTGGCTCACTTGAAAGTTTTTTCTCGGATTTGATCTGATCTTCATCTGACCATAATCTAGTTTAGTGAATACCAGCCCAGGGGGCCGGTTTCATGAAGCCTCCTTAAAATAAAGGTCACCTTAAATTCTAGAATTTCCTTGAATTTCTCCCTCCTTTAAAAAATTCCAGTTTCACAAAGCTTCCTTCCTTAAAGGAGACCTTGAAAACTCCCTTACATTTCATGGAAGTTAAGGACCTACCTTAATTTTAAGGAAGTGTCCTTTAAGGAACGTTTAATAACTTTAATGAACATTTACTCCCTCCTTAAGTGTCAAGGAAGACCTTTGGTAAGGAGAGTTAAAGGAGGCTTTGTGAAAGTGATTTTAAGGTGGCCTTCCCAAAGGGGAAAAAAAATTACCTTCCTTTACTAAAGGAGGTCCTTTCCAAAGGAGGCTTCGTGAAACCGGCCCCAGGTGGATCCTTTATTTGACATATTCATTATTGACTGTATGGTGTTGTGTGTTTCTACAGCCCAGATTGTACAGACCATGAGGTCTGATGGGAACATGCTGATTTGTGTGGACACAGCAGGACGGGTATTGGAACTGGCACAGTTACTGGTAAGGGTCGTACCATTTGCAATTTTTGTTACCCGTTGCAGTGTACAAAACAGAATGAAAAAAAAGTAATTTGCTGTTTGTAGTCCACAGTCATTGCGATATATTAAAATCTAATTTCTTTGTAGCCTGTTTGTCACATTAAAACACTTACTAGAATCATATTTGTGAACCATGTAATGTATATTGTGAGGTATAGGAACTTAATACTTAAAGGGAACATCGGTTGTGGGGTGTAGGTGTATAGTGTCATAGTGTGACCATAATTTTTTGACATTTGACTTTGCAGTAGTGACCTTGAGCTGAAAAATTTTGTCCGGGCAAAATATCTTGGACACTGTAAGGTGAAGCAATTGATATTTGGTAGGGATATTGGTTGAGTGTATAGGTGTGCAACATTATGGCATGACCATTGTGTCACCTTTTATCTTTGCTCTGCCAGAATGTTTTCAGCTGCCACATTTGTTACATAATTCTCCAGTCACTAAGCTGTATGGATTGCTGCAACTGATTATTATAATGTACTTTATGTAAATTTGCTATCTCCATTGACAGCTATACTTCAGTTAGTAATAAGATCAATTAATAAATTTTACAGCTTCATAACTTTTAGTTTACAAATTAGGGCTGTCATATTGCTATTGAATTGTCTTGTTTTGATACTTTATCTTTACATACATTTTCTCTCTCTTAAGAGTTATTTCTCCTGCACCTTTACATAGCTTACACTGTCTGTTGTGAAAGTCTCTTGATCTTTCTACTCTTTCACAGCTTCCATAACTCATCATGTTAAATGCCATTTCCCCAATCTTTGGAGTATGATATCTCTGAAGCTGTGTTTTATCATTACACTCAAAAGAAATAGTGGAAGTGATGGACTTTGGTGGAAGTATGCATTCTTAGAGTGCTGTTTGAAAGGTTTCTGAAGCATTTGTGCAACTGAAACAGCTAAATAGAAACACTGTGATTAACATACTTCGAATGGTGTAATTATGACTGGCTCAGTGTTTTAAAGGTACACAGTGAGATACTTCTATACTTGCATCATTGATGTAGAGTAAGAAATCTAAAATTCGCCACATATCTGAAATTCGCCACATGGGAAAATACTAATAAAATAAATGAATTGTGGTGATATTTGTTGAATGTATAGTAAATTAAGGCTTTTTGAACTGAAAAATACCAATTGTGAGACAAAAACATCATTTTCTTCATAAAATTAACTAAGGTTTTAGAGGTGGCGAATTTTAGATTCCTGGCGAATTTTAGATTTCTTACTCTACCAAAATCTGGTCCATTCCACATTCTGATCTGAATGTGTTAATACCAAGCTTTTATAATAGACTGGAAACTGTATAATATACTGGTTTCCTCTGCCCATATAACTACCATTCGTGACATGACCTATACAGTGTTGGAAGCAATGTTAAAAACCAAATAAATAAATTATAATAGACTGGGAATAGGTACAACAGTCATACAGTTTAAGCAGTCTTTTTCAAGAATGCTTTAAACTTTACACACATTTTAAGACAAAAATATTATCAAATAGAAAATTACTCTGGAATATTGACACTTAGCCCTTTTGAAACCTTTAGATTTATATCTGTGCTTATAGACTTTGTGAGTACTAAAACTAATTGCTGCATCAAGTCTACAGAAATGACCTTGATTTGGTGTAGGTTTGAGCTGGTAGAGTGTTAGAGGAAACACTCTTGTGTCTTGTGTTCTGGGTAAAACATCATTAATTTTCAGCGCCGCTCAGGAAGTCCTTTGAAGCAGATTCTTTGATTTTAGCTGTAATTTGAATGCTTTTAGTCTGGGGGGGATCTTGCCTTCTTTTATATTTGACCATAAAATAGAGGAAATTCACACCCATATTTCAGAGTCGCTTGATTACTAAGAAATTCATGAAATATATTTGTTCAGCAGTATGTTAAGTAACATATTTACATACTGTCTATTGGCATGATTGGTAATCTTGTCATAAACAAGAGCACTCCTCCTTCAAGGCATGTAAAAATCAATTAAATGGGAAAATCAGGATTTTTTTTTGTATCCGGAAGATGATTCAACCTTAAGTTGGACCGGGACAAAAATGATGATTTTTTTCATAAAGTTCCAGCCAGTTGTATTTGTGTAGTTCCACTAGCAAACAAACAGACAGCTAAGTTGTAATGAAAATAATTCCTCCTTGGTAGAGGTAAATAGCAATGAGGTTTTATGAAGTGTAAGAGTTTTAAATCTCTTTCAGTGTGAATATTTACAATTAAATATATTACAGGTAACAAGGTAAGATAATGTTTTTCATAACAAATACTTCATGAAAGACATACATACCAGGGATTTTAATTACTTTTAGGGAAAAATATTTCAAAAATGTCTTTTTGAATATTATATTTATGACTTTGTTTCCTCTTATATCTAACTCATTTTATTTTCTTCTGGTCTGAAATCAAGAAAAATAGTGTCATCAGTTCAGTCATGTGACCATTATAAAAATGAGTTGCTTATCAGGACCACTTTGTATTTTTTTGTCAAACTAGTAACACTCGAATGTGTCCATATAAGACAGCAACCCATTCAGGATGGGTTAGTTTCTTATTTCCAGAATACTGGTTCAGGATTTTTCTTCTACTTGCAGACTGATATTTTAAATAATTTTTTAAGATAAATGCTCAACACAGAAACATCTAATTGTTTTTACAGATTAAGTTTCTGCTTTCGTATTTCCACAAGATTGGCATTAATGGGGTTTTTACGATCATATTTACACAAGGGTATATGCAATTTAAATAAACTGCAGTCTGCAAGAAAATCTTATTAATTATCATCATCCTACTACTTTAGGCGTTGTTTTCATTTCAGTTTTGAAAAAAAGTGATGTCTTAAATTACCAAATTTTCTGCCCAATGAATTTTTATTGGCATTAGTGATTTTTAAACCATAAATCTAGAAACTGCAGCAGAACTTGGAATCTGGAAATTGTAGCAGTAAACAGTCTTTTTCACTCACAGCAACCTATTAAAGGATGTATTTACCTGCTTATAAATCTTATAGTGCACAAGTTTACAAAGTGTAGTAGTGTGTGACTTGTAAACATGTCACATAGTTTATTTATTTGGGGTTTTATGTTGCTTTCAACACTGTACAGGTCATATCATGACGGGTAGTTGGATGGGCAGAGGAAACCAGTACATACAGTTCGTCAGGGTTCTGTACTGTAAACTGCCGACCAATGGCAAGCAACTACCAGCTTTTCCACTTGAGGCCATGCCGGGGATCGAACCCCGGCCTCAGAGGTGGGAGGCGAGAGTGCTGCCACCGTGGCCCCCAACATGTCACATAGAGTCATATGTTTGGCTTTATACTCTGAGCTATTAACAAAGCTTTATTTTTATTTAAATTTAAAAATACTGACTTTGTTGTGTAAACATGAGCCGAAGATATAAATGTTAATGATCATGGCTCAAATTGTTGGCCGCATCTTGAAGGTGTTTGATTTGTTACTTCATTTCACTCAGCGTTAACACACACACAAAATATTTGCTGTTATTTTATGAAAATAAAGTTGTATTTTATTTTAGTAAATCTGCAGTGAATGGAGCCTGTATCAAGACAGTTTGATGTTTATTTTCACCAAGTTGTAATCATAACAACATTTGTAATCATAACAACAATCAAATTGTTGGCCGCATCTTGAAGGTGTTTGATTTGTTACTTCATTTCACTCAGCGTTAACACACACACAAAATATTTGCTGTTATTTTATGAAAATAAAGTTGTATTTTATTTTAGTAAATCTGCAGTGAATGGAGCCTGTATCAAGACAGTTTGATGTTTATTTTCACCAAGTTGTAATCATAACAACATTTTTTTAGCATGATTTATTTTCTTGCAATCATGAGTAGTTTTTTATGCTCTGGAAGGAAATAAAATCTTGTCCGGGCTGTATCTTAAAAACCCTAAGGTCAAGGAAGTTGATGTGTGTGCACATATATTGGTAAGGGGATGTAGATCAGGTATCAGGTATCCATGTGCTTAATCTCCGATGCTCGCGGATTCTAAGGCACACCATCCAATCATAATGTAAGTATCATATGTCGAAAACCATAGCAATGTCGTCACCAGGGGATCATCGGTGTTCGGTAGTGAGAGAAAGCTAAGGAGGGAAAGACTTCTGAAACAAGTAGGTTTTAAGTCGCCTTTTGAAACATGATAGCGTTGGAGCAGTTCGAATTTCCAGAGGCAAATCATTCCAGAGTTTTGGAGCATCATATGAAAATGACATATTGAAATGAACCTTGGACTTGTGAACTGAGGAACTGTAAAAGGGTACATTGAGGAACATTTTTTCTGGATTACTGCGCCTTGTCTTAACAGCAGATGTATATAAAGACAAGTATGGGGCAAAGTATTTCGGCTTTCCAGTAGTGAGGAACTTATACGTGAGTAACAGGGTTTTAAAAATGATACGTTGTTGAACAGGAAGCCAGTGAAGAGACTTTAGGATTGGAGAGACATGAGAAAATCTGGACACCCCAGAGACAAAGCGTGCCAAGCAATTTTGGATATTCTGAAGCCTTGTGATATTCTTAGAGGACAAACTGCGAAACAGGGAATTACAATAATCCAGACGACTGCTGACCAATGCATTAGCCACCATTATTGACACATCATAAGAGAGAAAGCGTCTGATGCGATGCAGATCTCGAAGGCTGGTAAATGAGGATTTAACAACAGAATTCACATGATTTGTGAAGCTGAATTTAGAGTCAAAAAGTACACCTAGATTCCGAACAACATCATTCGGAGAGAGGCAGTTTCCCAAGATGTTCACAGGGAGAGAATCTTTAAGCCATTTAAACTTATCCATAGAGCCAAAGACTATAAACTCCGTTTTTCCAGGATTTAACTTAAGCTTATTTTCAAACATCCACATGCGAATCTCATCCAAGCAGGCCTTTAGCTGGTGAAATGAGTTGGGACAACTTCCAGGAGATAGATGGATGAACAACTGGGAGTCATCTGCATAAAAGTGATATTTGACATCCTTAAATTTTGCGATTACATTACTAAGGGGGGAAGTGTAGAGGGAGAACAATAAGGGACCAAGAACGGAGCCCTGAGGCACACCAAAATTTAATTTGAAACATTCTGAAACAACCGAGCCAATTTTGACAGATTGAAAACGATCCAAAAGATATGATGTAAACCACCTGAGGACATAACCAGTGAAGCCAAACCTTGTTGATAGACAGGCGAGGAGTGTGTCATGGTCAATCGTGTCAAAGGCGGCCGACAGGTCGAGGAGGACTAGGGCCGTAGGCATACCCTTAGACAATGACAAGTGTATCTCATTCTGAATACACAACAGGGCGGTTTCAGTAGAGTGTCCAGCTTTATAGGCAGACTGAAATGTGTTACCGAGATTGTTAGAATCAATATGAGACCTTATTTGAGAAGCAACAACACGCTCCACTAACTTTGATAAGAAACTCAGCCCAGAAACTGGCCGATAATTCTTGAGGTCATCCTTTGGCAATGAAGTCTTCTTGATGAGAGGTGTGACTATGGCAATTTTGAAAGGTTCTGGAAAGACACCATCTTGAAGAGATAAGTTTACCAGCTTAGTAATCGAAGGGAGAAGAATGTCTATACATCTTTTCACCAGGAAAGTTGGCCAAGGGTCCAAAGAGCATGTTTTTGATGGGGAATCCTTAATGAACTTATGGACTTCGAGTTCTGAGACCAACTGAAAAGAGCTGAAAGAGGGAGGCTTCCTTTCTTGAGGAACACACTTTGATGTACATTTTCTAAAAGTGTTTCTAATTTTATTAATTTTGTCTATGAAAAAGGAGCCAAAACGGTTTGCCAGTGATTTGTCATCAGTACAGGATGGAAGGATAGAGACCTGGGACCTGCCCAGTACCTTGCCCAAAACTCGCCACAACTTCTTACCATCCTTACTGTTTTCTTTGACTAATTCCTGATAGTAATTTTTCTTGTTCTTATTCAGAAGGTGGTTGCATCTATTTATCTGCCGTCTAAGATGAGCACGGTTTAATGGGGTTTTGTCTCTCCTCCATGTTCGTTCATATTGCCTTCTTAAACACTTGGCGGTTCTGAATTCATTTGTTATCCAGCCAGGTGCTGGTTTAGCGAGGCGCCTTGTTTTCAAGGGTGCATGAATGTCTAGGAGATCAGACAAACTAGATACGTATTGTTCATAAAGTGTGTCAATGTCATCCGATGGATGGGCAACAAATGCAGAGGCAGCTAGATCTTCTCTGAGTCTTTCAACATTAATCTTGTGATATTGACGAAAGGTTACTATTTTGTCATGATGTTTAGACACACACGGAAAATCAACTGAGCAAGAGATAATTTTGTGATCGCTAATGAAGCATGAACCATGCACCTCAGATATTCCGGAGAATTCAGTGGGAGCAAGAAGTAGGTCAAGAGTATGACCATGAAGGTGGGTAGGGAAATCAATATATTGGGTCAAAAAGCAGGCATCAATCACGGACTTGAATTCAGACACCGAGGGGGATGCAGAATCTACATGAATATTAAAGTCCCCACAAACAACAAAAGATGGAGATAAGGACGACAGAAAACCAATATAAGACATGAAATCTTCAAAAAAGACTTGAACTGAGGAACTTGGAGGTCTATACAATACACCAATTATCAAACTATGTCCCTGGAATGATAACGAAATGGTATGCTGTTCAAAAGATGAAAACTCAGGAGTGCAATCAATGTTCTTGTATTCAAACACTTTTTTGATAAAAACCCAACACCGCCACCACTTTTATTTAATCTTGAAGTATGAACTAAGGAAAAACCATCAGGGGTTAACTCTTGCAGAAAAAGTGTTGTGTCATGTGCCTTGATGTGGGTCTCAGTCAGACCAAAGACATCGTATCTACCACTGTTGACTTCATCTGCTAATAACGGGCCCTTGTTTCTGATGGAACGGCAATTAGCAAAACCAAAACTAAGCGGCCCTGGGTTAACTGCCACGTCACCTGACAACAAGATCAAACTGAGTTGGCTAAAAGAAACCATTTTACGGTAGGAAACCCTGTGGCTGCAAACAAACACATGTTGCAGTGCCATGGTGTGACCTTGATTTGGCTTTAGGCCTTGCTGTGAGGATGTTGACCTTAAAGATCTTGTCCGGGCTATGTCTCAGAAATTGTAGGAAGACATTTGGTAGGCACAGTAATTGGGAGTGTAGGTGTGCATCCTCTTGATGTGATCTTGATTTGACCTTTGCTCTTTCAGTAATGACCTTGACTTTTCAAAATTTGTCTGGGCTCTATGTCAGAAACCACAAGCTGTAGGAAGTCGATACTTTGTAGGAACTTTGGTCAGTGGGTGTAGGGGTGCATTGTCATCATGTGGCCTTGATTTGACCTTCAACATGGCTGTTGTGACTTTGACCTTTAAAATTTTGTCTCAGAACATGTATGGTGTAGGAAGTTGGGACTTGGTAGAGACATTGGCCAGGTAATGTAGGTGTGCAGTGTTATGTGTGACCTTGATTTAACCTTTTACCTTGCTGTAGTGAGCTTGACCTATAAAAATGTTGTCAAAAATGGTTACATTCTGGAAACATGATATAACCTTGAAAACAAATTTTAAAGAAATAACAAACGAAAAACAATGAATAAAACATTTAATGAAATTTTATAATAGAAATAAGCTCAACTTGTGGCTGAACTTTATATCGGCAATTCATTCACACAATAGCCTCTCCGTAATAGTTTATTTCTACATTTTTAGTTTCTTTTGTTTTTTTTTTACAGGACACTATGTGGAGAACAGCAGAGTCTGGGTTGATGACGTACACACTTGCTTTACTCAACAATGTCAGTTACAATGTGATGGAGTTTGCTAAGTCCCAGGTGAGTCACACCGCAGGACACATTAACAATATCAGGTGTGGATCAACAGCATATTTCCATTTCGGTATCGTGCCAATATAAATCCATTCCGATTTCGGGAGACTGACAATAAGGTAATAACTTATACTTGGTTGAATAGGCTGGCTAAGAGAAAGTGAAGTTCATGCGAACAGAGCATTGCAATTCTACTCAAAGAAATCGCTACAGAAGTCTTAAAATCTGCAAAAATTTATGATAAAAGTTAACATTTATTTCTTCAGATTTAAAGTTTATTTCCAAAGTTTGCTCACAATTATATGTCCCAACAATCGAGATTATAAGCAATTGTAAAGTGACATTATAGTATTTTGGTGAAGTGGTCTCGATAGTGATATACCAATGTACTGATGTCACCCACGCACCCCAATTACCTCCACCAGAAGGTTGTGTTTTGGGGTCTGTCTGTCTGTTTGTCTGTGTCAAGATAACTCCAAAAGTAATGAATGGATATTTCTGAAATTTTTTATTGTGGTAGAGTAAGAAATTTAAAATTCGCCACATATCTGAAATTCGCCACATGTCAAAATACTAATAAAATAAATGAATTGTGGTGAGATTTGTTGACTGTATAGTAAATTAAGGCTTTTTGAACTGAAAAATACCAATTTTTAGACAAAAACATCATTTTCTTCATAAAATTAACTAAGGTTTTAGAGGTGGCGAATTTTAGATTCCTGGCGAATTTTAGATTTCTTACTCTAGGGTCTGACCAAAGAAAGAAGTGATGAATTTTGGAAAAGATCCAGATCATAATCAGGACACATTTGAATCCTGAATTTTCGGATACACTCCCTGGTGGAGGTTTGTGCTGTACAAGTACTTTCTAGTTAATATTAGGTCGACTGCCTTAAAAATTCATAGAGTTTAATTGGCTCAAAAAGATGGCAAAATTATCTAAATTATTACAGCTACAACCAGATAGGCCAAGTATTAGGTTACTTAAAATTCCCCCCCCCCCAAAATGGCAGTTACTCCTGTTGCTTCACTGCCTCATCTTGGGTCAAATGTGATGTATTTGGCCAAGTTTTAGAACAACATATTAATAGCATTTAAACTGCTAGAATCAATTATGTGCACTACTACATCATAGTGTTTGCCAAGTCCCAGATTAGCCCACTGGGTGGCATAAAAATCACCCTAATTGGACCCCACAGGCCATAAATATCATTTTAACAGGCACAGTGGGAAACCATCTGAAAGAGATTATGGGGCCCAAATTCTATAGTCTAAAGTTGAGAACAACAGCGGGGGGCATACAACCTAGGATATAAATATAAACCGGACAGTGATCAAAATCATTCTCAAAATTTAATGGGATCTAAGTTAGATCAGGACCCATCTTCTGCCCCCCCCCCTTTTTTTTTTCTTTTTTCGGATGATTTAACTAGTAGTATTTGCATAATCCTGCTAGCAAACAAACAAATAGACAGATAAATGGTCATGAAAGTAATACCTCCTTGGTAGAGGTAAAAGCATGCTCTAAGTGTTAAAATCAGGATTTTCCACTTGTATAATTGTTTTTCCCTTAATCCTTATTTCATGGCATGTAGCATTGTATCATGGCATATAGAATCATGAAATACTCTGGATGAGTATCATAGTCACTCCTCAATTAAATTTCCTTTTTTCTATTGTCTCACATGTACTTTATTAAAATCAGAATATAATGTTCTTCATCTTTGGAGGACTACTCAATAAAGTCAGCATTAGTCAAGATTGAAGTTGGGGTTTTTCAAGATGAAACCAAGATGTTACAAATCTATACAGCTTTTGATTGTGCCTACCACTTTCCTTGTCCCCAGTTTTAAATATGAGATACTTTCACAGTATCTGGTATTGGCTTGAAGATCCCCATAATGTCTGTGTAGCAATTTACTTAAACGTGGCAGCAGAAAAAGCCACAAAATTGTCTTCAGATAAGAATACTCCAAAGTTCGAAAGAAAACAAAGGGGTTTCCTCAGCAGATCTTAAGTTCTTAACATGTTATGGGGAGCTTCTAGTTCCTTCACATCCCCACCTCTGATCGCACAGTATACAAATCAAATACCTTTCGAATTCTTTCAGTCACTATGTCCCATTTCTTTGGAATTCTTTCCCTCTCCAAATAAGAAACAGTCCCTCTGTGTCAAACTTCAGGAAACACCTCAAAACTCACCTGTTTAACTCCAGTTTCCCGAACTAGGCTCCTTCCCTTTGGTCACTCCCATAATTCAAGACTACGGAGCTTGATCACCTCTTGACTACCTTTATGACTAATGTATTTGTTACTATATAGCGCACTGAGTTCCCCTTTGTGGGGAAGATATTGTGCCTGCAAAGCAGTAGATTAGATAAGATAGGTTCTAGTATAGTCAAAACTATTTTAATAGAACTTTGAGAAATGGAATCCCTTGTTAAGTAGCAGTAATGAGGAATCTGCCATTAACAATATGGTATTTACCATTTTCTGGATTCCTGGTTAACTACATGTAGTTTTTTGGTCTCTTAAGAATAAAAATGGTTTAATTGTACTGTGATGAATTTCATATGTTACATTTTTTATCATATATTTTGTTTTATTTAATGTATTTTGGCTTATTTCATATTTTTGTGACTTAAATTTAATTGAAATGAGAAGATTCAAAAGTAAACATTTATCACAAGGATTACATGAATTGTGTAATAATAATGTTACTGAAGGTGAAGAACATTTTATTGTACGTTGTCCATTCTATAGGACTCAGCTCTATTTGAATGTATCACATGTAATACTTTTGAGAATTTTGATAGTTTAAAACTGAAAGACCAATATGTAATTTTGATGATATTAAACAACAAACACTGAAGGGTATTTGTTAAATATTTAGCCTCAATTTGGGTTTATCGAAGATCTACATTATTTAAACAATAATATAAAGACATTCATCTAAAATTACATGATAAAAGCTGATTTTATAATTTTCTGATTTGCATTAAATTTACTGTTATGCACATACATCAATTTGTTTTAAGATATCAAACTGACCTGCAAGCCTTAATGACTGGGTGTTACTACATTTTGTTATTGTGAAAGGAACATAAGTACATAAATCTTATGTAATTTGAGATATTTTTGTATAACACGCTGTCAGTAAAATAAAAATGTTATCTAGCTATCATATTATTATATTGTAGATAATTTCATATGGCAAATTTTATATAATAATGTGGCTAATTTTATATGTTTTGCAGTGAATCTCTTACATCATGGCAAATGGCATATACTAATATTAGATTGTACTTAAAATTGTCTTAAAAATTCAGATTTCTTACTTACACTTACCGTATTTATTCGTATAATTGCCTCGGGGGCGATGCATTTTTCCAAAAGGGGGTGGGGGGGTGCGGGGGGGGGGGGGGGGGGGGGGAATATAACAGGTAAAAAAGATCAACTCTCGAGTCCAGTGGACAATAATGGACACGTGCAGCCTTGATCTCGCTTTCCAGCATGTATATTTACGAGAGAGCTTAAAATATTGGAAATAAACCTTAAATTTGAAGAAATCTTAAAGTTTTATCTCGTATTTTTGCAGATTTCACCACGTCTGTGAACAAAACTGCCATGTTTTGTTGTGATTTTCTTTATTTCTCGTAAGCGGTATTCAATTGGGGAAGTACTAAAACGCATCTTTTTTCGGAATCCCGGAATCGTAAAGGTGTTGGCTGTTGAGAGGGTTGTAAAATCCTGAAATATGAACTTTGCAAAGGTAGACAGGAGGGGGGATTAATAGGAAGAGGGTGTTTATACGGATAAATACGGTGTACTAACTTCCGCAATGTCTGTTTGTGACATCATTTGTACATTGTGTCAACCGTCATGTGATTTAGTGTTTTTGTTTTATTCATCTGGGAGATTACTGTCTCTTTTATTAGTCATAAGTTCATAACAAATATTGATTAATTACTGACTTCAAAGCATGCTATCTTATGTTATTACATTGACACAAAGGCTTTATGTGGCTTTTATTGCAAACCTTGCCTGTCTGTAGTAATCCTTGCAGTGACTTGTGACATTTGTGACTGTCTGATTGACCAATAACTTCCTGTTATTACCACAAATTTATGAAATGTTGCCCCTGTTCAAGTGAACGCTTAGTTGAAATAAGTCCATATTGTAAAAATGCACTGACTGCAATTTTTTTTCATAATTGGGTTAATCTACTTTCATAAAGTTAAAAGCTAAGGTCATTCTTCAGCCCAAGTGGCTGGAGTTGGTATTGTATTGTGATTTTAATATTGTAAAAGTAAGCTGATTTATAACACAGGTGCCTAGTCCTATTGAAAATAAGTGGAAAAACCAACAAGCCATTTGGTTTGTTCCAAGTGAAAAGATTGGTTGAACAACCAAAATAATTAGCCTTACTTCTTGCTCCCAATCTATACAACTCATAAAGATAACTCATGATAATAGCCCCAATAACTCTTGTGCAGAATTTTTAAGAAGAAAATTCAGCTTCGTTTTCATAGAAAAGTGTATGAGATGTGTCATTTCAGCCAAAGGATAAGCCAACACTCTATAGATAAGCTGTAGCTGCTTAAAGATTAGTCATAATAATAATAATAATAGGATTTGCTTAAGTCCAAGAAGGGAGAGTACAGGGACAGACATGCTACGACATCTAAAAAGCGCCCGCCAGGGTATAACTAAGGTGGGGGGTATGCCAGCCTGAACAAGTGAGTCTTTAGCTGGCTTCTGAACCCATCTATTGTTTGCTGAGATCTGACAGTTTGTGGCAGCTTGTTCCATTCAGCTAGTGTGGCTACTGCAAAGCCACGCTTGCCTATGTGCTTCTCAGGGCGGGTTCAGGAAACAGATAGCCTGTTGCCGCAAGTGAGACTGCTCGATCTTATTAAAGCTGATAGATACGGGGGCTGTGAAAAATTGATAGCCTTGAATACTAGAAAATTATATTTAAAGAGGATACGATGTTGAATTGGAAGCCAGTGGAGTTTTTTCAAAAAGGGTGTAACATGACTCATTTTGTCAAGTCTGAAGATGATGCGGCAAAGAGCATTCTGGACTCTCTGTAGTTTGGCTATGTTGGACTTGCTTACCCCATAAAGTAAAGAGTTACAGTAGTCCAGACAACTACTGACCATAGCATTGCCAGAAGTATTGCAGTCTCGATACTAAGGAATTTGCGAATTCGTCGCAAATCACGAAGATGATAGTAACATGCAACATGATTGTCAAAGGAATTGTCTGAGTCGAAGATAACACCCAGATAAGTGGTTTATTACTGAAAATATCAGTTGTGACAACTTGGGACAGAAGTACAGTAGAACCTCAATTATCCGGCCCTCTATAATCCGAATCTCCGGATTAACCGATCCGAAACCTTGTCTCCCTACATTCAGTTTTAAAGCACGGTCTATTACAGGATTTTACACATTCTCGGAAACCAATAATTGCAGTACTTTATAAAACGTATCATTCACAGAAACGCCTAACTTCTTTGATCTTTAATGCCATTGTTTCAATTGGGGAGGGATTAATTCATTTACACGACCCCACTACACAACTTCTTTGATAATGCGCCTATCACTGATTGCGTGTTCGATTGGGTTTTGCAATTTATAATCTCCCGGAATAGGTCCATTCACAGACTGATGTGTATTAATAGAAAATGTAATCAATGCATTGCCAACCGAACACACACTCACTGAAGACACGTTTGATTAGGCTTTTGCAATGAATAATCTCCCGGAGTTTTTCAATTGACAAAATGCATCAAGACGTTGATCTAAATGAGAAATGTGAGTAATGCATGTACCAACCGAACACACCCAGCTCAAGTCCGCGTAATATTTTAAATAAATATTATAATATCCAAAGAAATGGAGTAAATAAGTCGCAATTAGAGGGTCAGTTATATTATATCACACAAATTTATTAAACTTCTTCACCAATGACAACCCACATCTTTATTTAGTGTATAAAAACAATCTTTCTTCAATTATCACCCACTCGGTAACCCATTTACGGTGAATTTTGGCTTCCTTCATCCATCCGAACCCCTCGATTATCCGATCCAATTGTTTGTCTCCCATTGGGTTCGGATAATTGAGGTTCTACTGTACTCACTTGCAACAGGGTGCCAACCTGTCATAACTTTACTTCTCTAATTAGTGTACCCATTATTACCTCCGCCAAGGAGGTTATGTTTTTGCCTGGGTTTGTTTGTTTGTGAACAAGATAACTCAAAAACTTATGGACAGATTTTGATGAAATTTTCAGGATATGTCTGAAAAGGTAAGAGGAAGAAATGATTTTGGGAGTAATCCGGATCACTATCTGGATCTTCTGGATCCATGAAATGTAATTTTTAAAGACAGATAACTCAAAAAGTTATGGACGGATTTTGATGAAATCAATTTTGTGCTCCTTTGGTGGAGGTCTTCGCTCTCCAATTGCTGTTGTTACTCCTGTGTAAATGGGTCCACAGTTCCTTTCGCTTATACATTAATTGGTTAATTATTGTGTCATCAGATTCACATTTATTCTGGATTGAACACCTTTTGTCATGATATATATTTTTGGTGATCCGTTTGTAATGAAGATACTGTTTACAAGAGCACTTGGAGAGGGTATACCTCTGTCAAGGGATATAATAAGTATATGAGAAAATCTAGATTCTTTTATTTGTTTCCAGGTGATCCACATCACTCTCAAAATTTAATGGAATCTAAGTTGGATCAAGACCCATCTTATGATTGTTTTTTTTTTCAGGAAGATCAAACCAGTAGTATTTGTGTAGTCCTTTTAACAAACAAAGGTACAAATGGAAACAGACAAACGGTCATGCAAATAATACCTCCTGGGCAGTGGTAACAAGATTTAACTGAAATGGTTAATTTCCTCCATCCATATTCCTGTGCACAATGAATATTTTTCTGTCAGTGTAATGTGTAGCTGTAGGTGTGATGTTTTGGTACATATTTCTACTCAACATAAACAGAAAAAATACAGGTTGATGTCAGGTCCTTTCCATCAAATTAATCCAGCAATCAGGCATTCCTGGTGAAGTAGAAACATTATATGTAAGTCCCTTGTGATATCGCTGAAGAGGGTTCTGTATGTTTCAGTTAATTATAGTGTGTTTACTTATAGGTTATTTGTAGGGATTCCTGTTACAAAAGTCTTGTCTATATTCAGCAATTGTATAGAGTGAGGAATGTGTACATTATGTGAAGTTCGCCATAGTGAGTGGAATCACCTCAATTTTCTTGGTCGATTATTCGTCCATTTTTCGTACCGATGATTGACCCATAATCGACTTGTTTACTCCACTGTTGGCCAATATATCATAAAACACTTTCCGGGATGAATTATATTTCCGACATTTAGAATCTACCAAAGCACCTACTTCCAGTAAATATGGCGGTAGTTATAAACAAACACAAAATATTTGTGAGAAATCTATTGATTTATTAAGGGAAAGTTTAGAAAACTGCTTAAAATATAAAAAAAATACATGGATATTGAGACACATAAAGGAGGGTAAAATTTAATTGATTTGTAGAAGTTGCCAGTGACTGAACGCGATTGTACCATGACACCGACGATTGATGGAACATTGGTCTAATTGTCCACCCACTAGTTCATCATATATAATGTGAAATTTGCTAGTGAGCAAACTCCCTTCTATTTTCTTGACTTGTAGGAGAGTCTTTAAACAAATGTGATTTTTACAACAAAGTTATGTGTATGACCTAGGTTGATGCAAAATTCCAATTGTTTTTTTTTTTTAACCCCAACCCCCAAAACCCCCACCCAACCACCCTGTGGTGTATTTTACATATTTTAGCATTTTTACACTAACATCACTAGTATTTGTGTGTTTAGGTTGAGTGGATGAGTGAAAAGATTATCAAAGCCTTTGAAGACCAGAGGAACAACCCTTTCCAGTTCAAACACCTTCAGCTGTGCCACAACCTGTCAGAACTCACTCGACTCCCTGAACCCAAGGTAAGCCATTCTACTTCCGCTAATGCTTGGTGTTGTTGTAAGACTGCTGGCTGGGCAGTGCATTGACATCAAACACCTTTGAGGTCAGTGATAGGAATCCTCGTTCTTGCCTTACAGAGCAATGACCTTTTCCAATAAAAATGGCTGCAGACTCTGTCAAAGCAGGACAGAACTCTATGGTCTGCATAGCCTTCAGGGGAAACATGGTAGCTGCTTGTCTTTGGGTTCAGTGTTTGGTATCTACCAGAGTCCACCCTTCATCACAAGCACAGGGCAGTTTGCTCATAATTCATAGAAATTTACTTGTAAGAACTTTTGTCATAAGCAAAATTTGGCTTGTGGCAAAAATTTAATTTTACCTCAGTGTCTGAGACATGGCGCCCATATCCTCCAACAACACTTTACTAAGGTAACCTTAGATCCAAATTAGGAATGGTTTCGACTTACCAGAGTACTACTTAGATTTTGTATTCATCTACCTCTAATTTGTTAAGTATTACTTAGATTCTAAGTTAGGAAAACTCCCTATACTTTGTACTGTAACTGCAAACTTGGAAACCAGTATATCTAAGTTAGGAAGAGTCTTATTCCACAACAATTCTTACATAAGGCGTCCTTTGTGTATTACTGAGTCATTTGCTTTATTTAAAGGTGGTGATAAAGCTCATTTCCTTGAGGGAAAATGCTGTTTTTAATATTATGTCACAGTATAATATCAATAAAACACAAGATTCCCTGTGGTAATTGCATATTTTAAAAGCATTCAATCATCTAAGGTATCTCTGCAGATAACTTGAAATCTAGGTAGAGGTCTAAGGTGACCTTACAGTTAGGAATGTTGATGAATACCAGTTTGATCTAAGTTAGTAAAAGCGCGAGAAAAACTTAGAATCCAAGTTAGGAACAGTCTATGTATTGTGAATATGGCACATGATTTTAAAATTTTTTCAGTTCGGTACACTCATTTTCAGAAGTTAGTGTGCAGCATCATTTAACACATTTAAAGGCATAGATCCCCTTAGCCATATATATTTTGCTTGCTGTTCCCTGAAATTGCTTGTAGGGGGCACGGTGGCAGAGTGGTAACACTCTCGCCTCCCACCTCTGAGGGCGGGGTTCGGTTCCCGGCACAGCCTCAAGTGGGAAAGCTGGTAGTTGCTTGCCGTTGGTCAGCAGTTTACAGTACAAAACCCTGACGAACTGTATGTACTGGTTTCCTCTGCCCTTCCAACTACCTGTCGTGATATGACCTGTACAGTGTTGAAAGCGACGTAAAACCCCGAATAAATAAATTGAAATTGCTTGTAAAAGTTATGGTCACAAGATTTGGCATGTATCAAAGATTTTAAAATTTGTTACCTGTCTATATGGACTAGCATACATTGATCTAGATTGGTGATCTAAATAACTCTTTCAAAACTGAATAAAAGTACAGGTACATACCAAAACCTCTTATAACTATGATAAAGCACATTATCTGTTGTAGATAAGTACTGATTAATTTCACCATAATTTCAATGAAAGATATAATTAATAGTTGAATGAAAATAGCATCTTTTTTGCCAAGTTGGTGATTTCTAAATGTTTTGTGGAGTTCGAATTTGAGATGTTTGAACTAAATTTTGATTTAGGACAGTTATCGAATGGGCAATTAAACTTCTTCAGACCCCATCACAGCACTTAGAGTCTAAGGGTATAGTGTAGAATTTTTATCAACTGGTGTGCAGTACTATCTTCCAGACCTATTATTGACTATGGTAAGTCCCCATAGCTCACAAGTAGCAATGGTATTGAATTTTCAATGTCTATATATCAAAATTTCAGTTACGCTTTCTATATTAAACAATGTTGAAATATTGTTTTCTGCCATAAATTTATCACTTTAGAACTAACTTCATGCTCAATTTACCAATATGCCATGTTATACAGTACATCATATGTCAAAGTCATCATAACGTCCACAAAACATTGTAATGAAGCTTTAAAAACTCCACATTATGTCTGAAAATAAATTATATCTTGCAAGGTAAAAATGAAGGGTTTATTGGTAATGTAACTGACAAAACCTTGTTGTCACATGGAAGTTGGAATTTTTAATATTGATACTGAAACTATTATTGCTAATGATAAAAAATGTTGATATATATAATAACAACAACAGAATGTTATAATGTAATGTGTTTAAAAAGATAACAATAAACATAGCAAAAATGTTAATACAGCTCCGAGATATGGCCGTCTACACAGCATGATAATGAAGAGTAATGTCAAAGAGACAAAAAATGTGTCTAAAAGGGATATTCAACCCAACTATTTTTATTGTGAAAAATACACTTACCATTTCCTGACCATAGCTATATATTGGTACTATCCAATAGTATTCTATTATTGCTACGAAGATTTGTTTTTGTTTAGAATATTGTTCAAGTATATTTTTGTAATATCTTACAAAGATGAGGCATGTTGTCCCCCCATGTTGATTAATAATCTTAATAAATAATGGCATGACATTTTGTGATAATCTTATTCATCATTTGGATTGGGAAAATCAAAAGTCAAAAAGTTTTATCTAAACTATATCAGTACTGTAAAAATTGCTATGATTTGAAACTACTTAATCAAGTGAATCCCTGTTGATGTTTCTAAATTTTTATATTTCATTTCCATTTTTAATGCACATGTATACATAATATGTATGAAAAAATGAATATAAAAATTACACATTATCTGTTGACTCGTCAGCATCTAACAACTATAAATGTAGAGTAAGAAATCTAAAATTCGCCACATATCTGAAATTCGCCACATGTGCAAATACTAATAAAATAAATAAATTGAGGTGAGATTTGTTGAATGTATAGTAAATTAAAGCTTTCTGAACTGAAAAATACCAATTTTAAGACAAAACATCATTTTCTGCATAAAATTAACTAAGGTTTTAGAGGTGGCGAATTTTCGATTCCTGGCGAATTTTAGATTTCTTACTCTATGTGTTTTGATCTGTAGTTTCACTAGTCTTGTGGTGTACTTAGACTTGCTGCAGTTAGTCTTGTATTTATTATTCCACCAAATCTGACATATATGGAATCATTATGAATCCATCTGATGGGTGGGGATGTTACTGTCTGATGAAATACAGCACCCAATTCTTGAAAAAAAGTCATTCAGTCCTTGTATAATACCAAAGACAATAGGATTTGAGGAAAGTTTAGGTCTAGTGTTTGGCGTAGTAAAGCTCAGAAGAGTTAACAAAACACCAGAAGTCTTGTTAAAGACCACCTAGCAAGCTTGGTTGTTTCAGAAGTAGTCTCTACTATTACCAGTGATAGGGCTCTAAGTTGCTGCTATGGGGAAAAAACCGAGCAGAACTAGTAAATAAAAACAAAAACACAACAAAGGTCCAGTTGCTAATCTTTAATTAATCCTTTCTGTGTTATTTAGAATCTATATGGCTCTCACTAGTTGCAGGGTTAAAAGTTTACTGCCAAACTGAAAAAAAACCCCCAGAAATGGATAAATATAAAACAACCACCATCAGGTTAGTAACCTCTGACACGCCCATGCTGGTTAAGTAGTATTATCTCGTGTTTTTCACCAGTTGGAGGGGGGTGAGGTCAATGTTTTATGTGATGAGGGTAAAGCCCTGGCAAATCTAGTTAAACATACCCGAGAGAGGTCCAGTTACTGACCTTTGACCAACTCCATGCTGCTTGAATATTAATCTGTATTAACACCAGGGGGCCTTGGATCTCTGCAGCTGCTCCAGATATTATTAAGCGTCCCGCAAGGGACGCTTGTTTGTGTATGGGAGAGCTTCTGGCTCCGCCGGCTCCGCCGGCTCCGCATTTTGTTTTCCTTATAACTCTGTAACCGTTAGGCGGATTCTTTTCAAATTTGGCAGGTTTAGGCAGTAGCCCTGGGGAATTTTTTTGAATATGCTGCAGTGACATTTCAACCAATCAGAGAGGTCACATGACCAAAAATGTCTTTTTTCGATGGGGAAGCTTGTCCGGATGATAACTTGAAAGGAATTTTATCAATTCACCTGAAACTTGGCAAATACATTCATTCTATTAAAATCTGGAAATCATTAGATTTTGACATTGATTGGTCAAGAAATGGCCGAGTAATTAATGATTAATTAATCATTACGAATTTTCCAAATAAGGAAAACACAAAAATGCTTATATCTCGAAAACCGTGCTAGATAGAGCGATTTCGACGAAATTTTTGACCCGCAGGGTATCTCTGCAGAGTAGTTTTCCCAATTTTCAAAAAATTTTTGTCTCGCCCAAAATGGCGGCCATTTTGAATTTTCGAAATTTTCGCAAAAATTGCAAAACACAAAAATGCTTATATCTCAAAAACCGTGCTAGATAGAGCAATTTCGACAAAATTTTTGACCCGCAGGATATCTCTGCTGAGTACTTTTCCCAATTTTCAAAATATTTTTGTCTCGCCAAAAATGGCGGCCATTTTGAATTTTCGAAATTTTCGCAAAAATTGCAAAACACAAAAATGCTTATATCTCGAAAACCGTGCTAGATAGAGCGATTTCGACGAAATTTTTGACCCTCAGGGTATCTCTGCAGAGTAGTTATCCCAATTTTGAAAAAATTTTTATCTCGCCAAAAATGGCGGCCATTTTGAATTTTCGAATTTTTCGCAAAAATTGCAAAACATAAAAATGGTTATATCTCGAAAACCGTGCTAGATAGAGCGATTTCGACGAAATTTTTGACCCTCAGGGTATCTCTGCAGAGTAGTTATCCCAATTTTGAAAAAATTTTTGTCTCGCCAAAAATGGCGGCCATTTTGAATTTTCGAATTTTTCGCAAAAATTGCAAAACATAAAAATGCTTATATCTCAAAAACCCTGCTAGATAGAGCGATTTCGACGAAATTTTTGACCCGCAGGGTATCTCTGCAGAGTAGCCATGCCAATTTTCAAACAAAAAATTTCTCGCAAAAAATGGCGGCCATTTTGAATTTTCAAATTTTTCGCAAAATTGCAAAACACAAAAATGCTTATATCTCGAAAACCGTGCTAGATAGAGCGATTTCGACGAAATTTTTGACCCACAGGGTATCTCTGCAGAGTAGCCATGCCAATTTTCAAAAAAATTTTATCTTGCCAAAAATGGCGGCCATTTTGAATTTTCGAATTTTTGCGTAAAAATTGCAAAACACAAAAATGCTTATATTTCGAAAACCGTGCTACATAGAGCGATTTCGACGAAATTTTTTATCTTCAGGGTATCTCTGCAGAGCAGCTATCCCAAAGAGCTTTCACTTGGTGAAGTTTCAGACCCATAGCTAATTGCTCACCTACTCAAAAAGAGTAAATGCGAATTACCTCTGAAAGTATTGCAGATGGCCAATTTTTCTCAAATAACTCATTCACCTACTTTTGGAAGAGCTTTCACATGGTGAAGTTTCAGACCCATAGCCAATTATTCACCTACTCAAAATGAGTAAATGTGAATTATTTCTAAAAGTATTGCAGATAGCCAATTTTTCTCAAATAACTCATTCACCTACTTTTGGGAGAGCTTTCACATGGTGAAGTTTCAGACCCATAGCTAATTATTTACCTACTCAAAATGAGTAAATGCTAATTATCTGTAAAAGTATTGTGGATACCCAATTTTTATCAAATAACTCATTCATCTACTTGTGGGAGAGCTTTCACATGGTGAAGTTTCAGACCCATAGCTAATTACTCACCTACTCAAAATGAGTAAATGCGAATTATCTCTAAAAGTATTGCAGATAGCCAATTTTTCTCAAATAACTCATTCACCTACTTTTGGGAGAGCTTTCACTTGGTGAAGTTTCAGACCCATAGCTAATTACTCACCTACTCAAAATGAGTAAATGCGAATTATCTCTAAAAGTATTGCAGATAGCCAATTTTTCTCAAATAACTCATTCACCTACTTTTGGGAGAGCTTTCACTTGGTGAAGTTTCAGACCCATAGCTAATTACTCACCTACTCAAAATGAGTAAATGCGAATTATCTCATAAAGTATTGCAGATAGCCAATTTTTGTCAAATTAATCATTCACCTACTTTTGGGAGAGCTTTCACTTGGTGAAGTTTCAGACCCATAGCTAATTACTCACCTACTCAAAATGAGTAAATGCGAATTATCTCTAAAAGTATTGCAGATAGCCAATTTTTCTCAAATAACTCCATCACCTACTTTTGGGAGAGCTTTCACTCTGTGAAGTTTCAGACCCATAGCTAATTACTCACCTACTCAAAATGAGTAAATGCGAATTATCTCTAAAAGTATTGCAGATAGCCAATTTTTCTCAAATAACTCATTCACCTACTTTTGGGAGAGCTTTCACTTCGTGAAGTTTCAGACCCATAGCTAATTACTCAACTACTCAAAATGAGTAAATGCGAATTATCTCTAAAAGTATTGCAGATAGCCAATTTTTCTCAAATAACTCATTCACCTACTTTTGGGAGAGCTTTCACTTGGTGAAGTTTCAGACCCATAGCTAATTACTCACCTACTCAAAATGAGTAAATGCGAATTATCTCTAAAAGTATTGCAGATAGCCAATTTTTCTAAAATAACTCATTCACCTACTTTTGGGAGAGCTTTCACTTGGTGAAGTTTCAGACCCATAGCTAATTATTCACCTACTCAAAATGAGTAAATGTGAATTATCTCTAAAAGTATTGCAGATAGCCAATTTTTCTCAAATAACTCATTCACCTACTTTTGGGAGAGCTTTCACTTGGTGAAGTTTCAGACCCATAGCTAATTACTCACCTACTCAAAATGAGTAAATGCGAATTATCTCATAAAGTATTGCAGATAGCCAATTTTTGTCAAATTAATCATTCACCTACTTTTGGGAGAGCTTTCACTTGGTGAAGTTTCAGACCCATAGCTAATTACTCACCTACTCAAAATGAGTAAATGCGAATTATCTGTAAAAGTATTGCAGATAGCCAATTTTTCTCAAATAACTCATTCACCTACTTTTGGGAGAGCTTTCACTTGGTGAAGTTTCAGACCCATAGCTAATTACTCACCTACTCAAAATGAGTAAATGCGAATTATCTCTAAAAGTATTGCAGATAGCCAATTTTTCTCAAATTAATCATTCACCTACTTTTGGGAGAGCTTTCACTTGGTGAAGTTTCAGACCCATAGCTAATTACTCGTCTACTCAAAATGAGTAAATGCGAATTATCTCTAAAAGTATTGCAGATAGCCAATTTTTCTCAAATAACTCATTCACCTACTTTTGGCAGAGCTTTCACTCTGTGAAGTTTCGGACCCATAGCTATTTATTCACCTACTCAAAATGAGTAAATGCTAATTATCTGTAAAAGTATTGCGGATACCCAATTTTTATCAAATACTCATTCATCTACTTGTGGGAGAGCTTTCACATGGTGAAGTTTCAGACCCATATCTAATTACTCACCTACTCAAAATGAGTAAATGCGAATTATCTCTAAAAGTATTGCAGATAGCCAATTTTTCTCAAATAACTCATTCACCTACTTTTAGGAGAGCTTTCACTTGGTGAAGTTTCAGACCCATAGATAATTACTCACCTACTCAAAATGAGTAAATGTGAATTATCTCTTAATAGTATTGCAGATAGCCAATTTTTCTCAAATAACTCATTCACCTACTTTTGGAAGACCTTTCACACACGAAAATGAAAAATTGTGAATATCTCGGAAAAGCTATTTCTTCTGCTTTAATGCTCGGCGGGAGATACACACCACGGCAGTGGTCTTGACAAAAATTTTTGTCTCCCCAAAAATGGTGGCCATTTTGAATTTTCAAAGTTTTTGCAAAACACAAAAATGCTTATATCTCGAAAACTGTGCTATATGGAGCGAACTCAACAAAATTTTGGACCTGCTGGGTATCTGTGCAGAGTAGCCATGCCAATTTTCAAAATATTTTTGTCTCGCCAAATATAGCGGACATTTTTAATTTTTTTATTTTTTGCAAAACACAAAAATGCTTATATCGTGAAAACCGTGCTAGATAGAGCAGACTGCGCTGACTTTGGTTGCCACAACAGTATAAGGCTAGAAACGAAGCATTTTCTTAATACTTTAGCACTCACCTTTATATCCTTTTCGGGACGCTTTGTTTTTGCTATGCAAAAACATTATCTTTTTTTTTTGCGAGCGATCCTCTAGTTGGGCTTATAATTATGTGATTGTGTATTGGAGAATGTATTCATTTTATCCCTTCCGGTACTTTTCAAACTGAATTTTATTAAGAAGTTTCTCAGAGAATTCCTTAATATTGCTTCTGTCCAGCATCTATGGTCGATTACACATGAAACACAGAAACAAAGAGACTTTAAGTTTTTTATGGGTTCGACATATTACCTAGTAGCACCTGTACACAGGCAAAATATGGTAAAAACTTTGTTCAGCCAAATAATGGATGTGATACTATAGTATATGACAAAGTGCAATTAAGTGTTTTTTTCTGTAACATTCATAATTTGTAAAATACATCAGCCATAAGGCAATACCATTTGCAATAGTCAGACTTACCAGTTTGCAAAAGTCTATCTGCCATAGCCTTCCTGTTATCCAGGTGTCTAATCTTTTGGTATGACCCGATTATTAAATTTGAACTCACGATTATTCACCTTGTTATTTATGTTTAACTGTGTCTTAAAGTCTGTCAGTAAATGGAGATTACATGGTAGAATAATTCAAATTAGATTAGATTCTAATTCTCTAATTTGACTTTTATAGTGCTTAATCTCCCCATACAAGAGGACTAAGGTGCAACAAAACCAAAAAAGCAGTTGTCCAAATTTCAGTATCCAGAGACAGAAGAGGGGTCAAGCACCACAGAGAATGCCAGGGGATGATCCAGGCTAAGGTGGGTAATACTTTGGTGTGCAGGTATGTTTTAAGCTGCTTTCAGAAAGAGGCCAGGGAGGGAGAGGCAAGAATCTTATCTGGAAGAGCATTCCAAACAATCGGAGCATCTAAAGCAAAACTTTGATTACCAAACTGTTTGACAGATTTATGAACAGAAGGGTAGAACTTTGGAATGACAAGGAAAATGCCACCACTTTGACTGCGCCTGGTACTATAAGAACTGCTGTAAGAAGAAAAATATGGAGCAAAATACCTTCCAGTGAAGAAACTTGTAAACAAGTGTGGCTGTCTTAAACACTGTGCGCTGTTCAACGGGAAGTCAATGCAATTTCTTAAGCACAGGAGTTATGCTGGTGTATCGACTGATTAGATTATTACACAGGACTTCACTGCTAAAAGTTATAAGAAATATTTTTATTCAGTATATCCTTTATGTGTCTACATTGTAAACTGATGAAAGTCCAATGTGGGTAACAAAGAATTGAAAATAACAAGCCCATAAGTTGCCATATAAAAGTGATGTCATTTGGATGATATAAGTGGAAGCCATAGCCTGAGAACACATTCCTGTATCTGGAAGTTCCAGTGATACACAGACTCTGCTGTAACTTTTTTTCACCCCAGGGCAACATTCTAATGGAGAAAGCGATATTGCATTAGTTTGTTATACCTAATAAGGCTATGTTAAAAACAGTTTGCTGACAAAACTATGTTTTAGTGTAAAATGTTCCATACATTATTTCTGTCATTAATATCCCCTACATTTATGTTGCGACGTGGAGTGCCGATAAGCCCTTGGCTGTGTGACTTATGTTGGAATAGATGATTTTATGTGAAGCCACTATAAGCCTTAACATTGCCTTTGTTAGTCTTGCTTAAGACTTAAATATGTGCCAAAGTCATTGTCAAACATGTACACAAAGGTTTGGTATTCGTAAAACACTGTTATTATGCACCACAAGCTGCATATATAGATATATATGTGTATAGGGTGAAACACAGAGCCGGATTACTTTTTCTTACACACCGGCACAACACAGATGATTAGTGTCAAGAAGTTCCAGTTTTTCACTATTATCTCAGAAACTGTGTAAATTATATATCATTAGAAAGGTCTTCATATAGCGGTTCTGTTTTGTTTGCATAAAATCCATGCAGAAATGGCTGAGAAATCACAAGTTAAATATCAAGCGTTTTATATTCACTGGTTCACCTGTAAACATGACAGACTTTTCCCACATTTGCTGTTTAAATATCTAATTTTTTAACTTGTAACTTGTACCAAATGGTGGATAATAAAAGTAAAACATCAATTGTTAGACATATACAGGAAAAACCTATCACTCATGAAGATAAACAATGCAATGATCGTAAAATATTGTTTATCTTCATTCTGGATGTATTTTTCTGTATATGTCATGGAGATTTCCTATTATTAAGTGCGAGTTCTAGCAAGGGATCACTTTCAAATTTTCTTTTTTTTTTTGTTTTTTTATATCAGCTGACTGAGACTGACATTATGTCGTCACTCTGCGGCGTGGACGTACGCGTACACGTGAGCTACTTCTCCGAAACTACAAGGCCCGGAGACATGCTGTTTTTTTTAAAAGATAGCTTATCTATCTAGCATGAAAACTTGTTCAAGGCATGCAGATCTGTTTGTTCGTCTGTTTGCTAGAGCCATTATAATTAAGGTACTCCCCTACCCTAAGTACAAATATTTTAACACTCTATCACAATTTTCTCAGTGACTATTGCAGGGATTTTTCTCAAATCTTGCACATATGTACCATATGTACTAGGCCACCAGTAGATTCCCCGGTGTGAGTGTCAGACCTGGATCTTTCTTAATTATTTTTTTTATGAATTTTTAAAATAATTTTTAATGCATTAAAATTCATAAAATCATGCAATCAATCACTGATAACTTGAAAAGTATTGCATTTAGAGCATTTTGTTAAAATATGTTATTCAGCTACTTTTTCGATAGCTACAATGTGGTGAGTAACTTGGGTGTCTATCTCAATAGCTAAGTTAGTAATAGCTACTTTTGTACTTTTCAGTAACTTCCATCGTGAGTAAAATCACTTATAACTTGAAAACTATTGCATATAGAGAATTTCGTATAAATATGTTATTTAGCTACTTTTGGGTCAGCTATAACATAGTGAAATTTCAGATCTGAAGCTCATCGCATAGCTGAGTAATAGCTAATTTGAGGTTATCAGTGGTGAGTAAATCAGTTAGAACTTGAAGACTATTGCATTTAGAGTATCTCTTTAAATATGTTATTCACCTACTTTTGGATGAGCTAATCACTTTGAGATTTTTTCTGTTTAGTAAATCAGTTGTAACTTGAAAACTATTGCATTTAGAGAATTTTGTTTAAATATCTTATTCATTAACTTTTAAATTAGCTATAACATAGTAAAATTGCAGACGTGTATCTCATGGCATAGCTGAGTAAGAGCAATTCTCAGGTCTTCACTGTTGAGTAAATCAATTTTAACTTGAATAATATTGCATTTAGAGCATTTTCTTTAAATTTGTTGTTCACATACTTTTGAGTTAGCTATAACATATAATGTAGTGAAATTGCAGACCTGTAGGTCTTGGCATAGCTGAGCAATAGCTACTTTGAGATTCTCACTGTTGAGTAAATCAGTTGTAACTTGAAAACTATTGTATTTAGAGTATTTTCTTTAAATACATTGTTCACCTACGTTTGGGTCAGCTATAACATAGTAAAGCTGCACACCTGTAGCTTATTCCATAGCTGAGCAAGAGCTACTTTGAGGTTTGTAATCAGTTGTAACTTGAAAACTATTGCATTTAGAGAATTTTGTTTAAATATGGTATTCGCTTACTTTTGAATTAGCTATAATATAGTAAAATTGCAGATGTGTAGCTCCTTGCATAGCTGTGTAATAGCTATTCTGAGGTTCTCACTGTTGAGTAAATCAGTTGTAACTTGAAAACATTGCAATTTAAGTATTTTATATAAATATGTTGTTCACCTACTTTTGGGTCGGCTTTAACATAGTGAATTTGCAGACCTGTATGTCATGGCATAAGTGAGCAATAGCTACTTTCAGGTTTTATCACTGAGTAAATCAGATGTAACTTGAAAACTATTGCATTTAGAGTAATTTGTTTAAATATGTTGTTCACATACTTATGGGTCAGCTATAACACAGTGAAATTGTAGACCTATAGCTCATGGCATAGCTGAGTAATAGCTACTTTTAGATTTTCATTGTTCAGTTAATCAGTTGTAACTTGAAAACTAGTTCATATACAGTATTTTGTTTAAATAAGTTATTCACCTACTTTTGGGTCAGCTATAAAATAGTATAATTGCAGACCTGTAGCTCCTTGCATAGCTGAGTAATAGCTACTTTGAGGTTCTCACTGTTGCGTAAATCAGTTGTAACTCGAAAACTATTGCATTTGCAGTATTGTCTTTAAATATGTTTTTAACTTACTTTTTACACCTTAACAGTTACCTTGTTACTTTCCTTCTGAATACCATTTCCAGGGCACAACTTTTGTGTCCTTTTCTTCTGTCACTTCTACTCTGAAACTCAAAACACACAGTCAGCTGACACAGAGCCCGTTCACGGGCACTGATTGCTTGTTTTTTACCTGTCTCATCACTGAAGTTAAGCAACAATGGGCTATGTTAGTACTTGGATAGGTGACCTTGCACTAGTAGACCAAAACCCTTTCAGCCTTGTGCCTTTGGGGATATAATCTCACCAGACAGTCTATCTTAGCAGCATTGGTGGGCCATGGGATGATTTGCCTGTATGGTTGATCCTCTGCGACAGTGTACCACCAAGGTTTGATTTTGACAATTTGAAATAAACTGAATTTCAACATAAATTTTACCTTTCTATATATATATCTGAATATCAATGTGCTTTTAACATATTTATATCCCCAGACGAAAGTCGGGGATATATTGGATTCAGGTCCGTCGCGCCGCCGCCGCCGCCGCCGCCGTAGAAATTTCCTTGTGGACGCGATAACTCAAAAACAAATTAATATTTTTTTTTCAAACTTGGTACACATGTTAAGGGTGCCCAAAGGAAGATCCCTATTTTAAGGTGACCTTAAACTCCCAGTAAAAAAGAACTTATGGCCACCTTAAGGTCAGAAATTGCACTTTTGGCCACTTAGAGCCCTGTAGGTCACAAACTATGATGCTCAGCTGGCTGAAATTTTACCTGACAACACATTAATATGTTCTTAGTACATGTGCCGAAAATCATGACTTTAAGTTGAGGAGAAAATTGTGTTTGAGGCCCATAAATACCCCCACTTAGGGATTTTTTGCTATACTTTACACATATTTTGCCCTATAATTTGGAAGTGATAATTCTGATGAGTCTCAAACTGCGCTAGGTATAACTTTGATATGTAATCCTTGTCTGTAGAAAATTTTAGGGCTGTAGGTTTACCCAAAGGGGTCGACTTAAGGTCTCAAAAGTGCCCACAGAGACCCAATTTATGCACTTTTTGCCACTTTCAAGCACTGTAGCTTTCAAACTATGTCTCTCATCTAAGTTAAATATCATCTGGGAATATATCTATGTGTTTTCTTATATGTGCCCCAACATTTAGGCCTTTAATAGACAGTTAACCTGTGTATCAGGACCATAAACACCCACCCGAGTGACCCTTATAAGACATTTTTCACATCTTTTTCCCTGTAACTTGGAAATGGTAAGTCTGAGAAGTTTCAAACTGTATTAGATATATATTCTGTGTGTAATCTTAGTATGTAACAGATTTTAAGTCTGAAGCTTTAATTTTGAAGGTCAAATTGAGGTCTCTAAAAGGCTCCCAAAGACCCAATATTTGGACTTTTTGCTACTTTTAAGCCCTGTGACTGTCAAACTATGTGACTGATAGAGCTCAAATCCTATCTGAGAAGATATTAGTATGTTATTTTTATATGTGCCAAAAATTAAGGCTTTAAGAAGACATTTAACCTGTGTATGAGGACCATAAATCCCCACCCGAGTGACCATTTTTAGACATTTTTCACATATTTTTCCCTGTAACTTGGAAATGGTAAGTCTAAGAAGTTTCAAACTGTATTAGATGCATATTCTATGTGTAATCTTAGTATGTGACAAATTTTAAGTCTGAAGCTTTAATTTGAAGGCTACATTTAGGTCTCTAGAAGGCCCCATAAAGACCCAATATTTGGACTTTTTGCCAATTTTAAGGCCTGTGACTGTTAAACTATGTGACTGATAGAGCTGAAATCTCATCTGGGAATACATTATTATGTTCTTTTTACATGTGCCAAAAATCAAGGCTTCAAGTAGACATTTAACCTGTGTATGAGGACCTTAAACACCCACCTGAGTGACCCTTTTAAGACATTTTTCACATATTTTGCTCTGTAACTTGGAAATGGTAAGTCTGAGAAGTTTCAAACTTTATTAGATACATATTCTATGTGTAATCTTAGTATGTAACAAATTTTAAGTCTGAAGCTTTAATTTGAAAGCCACATCGAGATCTCTAAAAGGCCCACAATGACCCAATATTTGGACTTTTTACCACCTTTAAGCCCTGTAACTGTTAAACTATGTGATTGATGGAGCTGAAATCCCATCTGGGAATGCATTATTATGTCCTTTTTACATATGCCGAAAATCAAGGTTTTTAGTAGACATTTAACCTGTGTATGAGGGCCATAGACACTCGCCCAAGTGCCTTTTTTGACATTTTTTCCGTATTTTGCCCTGTTATTTGGAAATGCTTAGTGTGACAAGTCTTAAACTGTATTATATATAATTTTTGTTTGTTATGTATGTCCCCCAAAAAGTTTCAGATCTGTAGTTTAATTGCTAAGGTCTCTTTAACAATTGTAAAATGCCCACAGAAACCCAATTTATGGATATTATGACACTTTAAAGCCCAGTAACTGTCAAACGATGTGGGGTATAGAGCTGAAATCTTTGAATTTTTAAAAGGAAATGCCTGTCTATTTAAATTTTGAATATTAATAATGTTATGGCTATCTTAGTCTTTTAAGAACTTATTTTTGTGTGTTATACCTCTGCTTGCTGAGTTTTTCACTTTTTAAAATGAAACTGGTTAAACATATTCAAGTAGACAAAATGGACACTTTAAGTGAGCTTTAAGTCCCAATATTAATGAAATTATATCCTTATGTAGTAAAACTAGGGGATTTTTAACCCTCAACTAGCCCAGTTTTATTCAACTTGCCTCAGTTAATTTTGGCACAGCTCCTACAGTTATGAACTCATTTCAGTTGATAATCACATACTTAAAATTCTCAATTCTTTTTGTATTTCAGTACCCCTTTTATATAGATTGTTTGTTTACCATTTATGCTCAACCCACATCCCCCACCCGGATTCCCCCCACCCACCTCTGGGACCTCCAGCTATATTGAGTGACACTAAATAAACAATGGTATTTAATGATATCAGATGAGAAACAAAGAACTCAATGGGGTTGCAGATCTTATGTAATAGTGAGAGAGGTGTGGAGAAGGGGAGAGGGGTGGGGGTGGGAGGTGGTGGGCTTCATTACATATAACACAAAGGGGAGTCAGAACTGAGATTGTGTCACATATTTAGGTTGCATATATATGGACCACATATATAGGTATAGAGGAAATGAATAACTGAAAACAATTTGCAAATTCTAAAAATAATATAATAAAATAATAATATAAACAATTTTTTTTAAAATAATATTTTATTTGTGAACAAATATAGAAACAGATATGCGCTTTTGGGATTATGAATTTTAGAATGGACATTGAATCATCAATCATTTAAATACTTTGAAGGAAGATTGAAAAATATGATGAGTTGAGTTAAAAATAATATTTTATTTGTCAACAAATATAGAAACAGATATGCTCTTTTGGGATTATTATTTTAGAATGGACATTCAATCATCAATCATTTAAATACTTTGAAAATAGGTTTAGAGTTATCATTGCAGGAAGATTGAAAATATAATTTGAGTTATGTATTCGGCGTCTGGGGATACACCATCTTCCTTGGGGAGATATAAACAGAGTAGATTGATGTGCTGAAGTTCATATAATAATGGGTAATTATGTTTTAAAAAATTTCCGATCAAAACCTGTGGCGTGAGTGATGACCTGTCTGGGGATATGTTGGCGCCGAGTTGGCCCAATCTAGTTTGTGCTGTTTTTATTCAGTAAATTGATAGATTCATCACAACCTATTGCCTTGTTTACATTTGTTGCTGTGTTTACAGGAAGTAGGTATTTTTCATTGATATTTTGAAACAACCAAAATTCTTACCAGAGTGACTTATACTTCATCTCAGAAAGTGTTTTATGGTACAATGACCAACAGTGAAGCATAGTGTAGGCTTTACGATTATTATTTGTATATTTTCTTGGTAAATAAATTAACATGACTTATAAGCTGTTCTTTAAATGACCATAACTTCCTCATTTCTTGTCAGATTTTAAAAATTAAGTTCAATGAGATGCAAATTTTGATACCTGAACAACCTTAAATATTTACAGTTGCTTGCGGTAGCTTGAAGCTTGAGTCAAAATTCGATTCCTGGCCGGAAATTAGCGCAAGCCACTTATTAATAAAGTCAAGCCTTAAGCCAGGCTATGCTTTTATAGTTGATACTCTGATAAATACTGATATTTGCTCTATAATGATAGATTTTATATTGCAATAAAGATTAGAGTCTTGCTTTAATACTGAAATCAGTTCAATGCAGACTGTGTACATTGCAGCAGCTATGTTATGTCTGGTCATTAAATTGCAGTGGGGTAAGTGGTCCCTTGTCACCAGTGCCTTCATCTAGTTAATTGAATATGACTGATACTAAGACAAAATATCTACAATGGCAAGCATAAGTAGAGATTTGGTACAAGTTGTAAAACCCAATTTGTACACAATTTAAACATGCAGGTGTACTGGAGAGATGCTGATTATTATACAGAGATTTTCTAGATCATTTTTCTTACTTATGAAGCTAGATATGATGACTGTATTCAGAAAAAAAAAATCATACATTCTAGTTAAGAACGTAAAGAGTGTATTTCATGTGAAGCATATTATAAAGAATTAAATAAAGAAAAAAAGCTTCCAGAAAATAGCACAGTCTTTTGGATCTGCCACTGTGGCCTAGTGGGTAAACCAATTGCCTAGCAACATATATGATCAGGGATCAAAGCAGCTTTAAAGTAAAATGGTAAAATGGAAGACCTCTGTCAGTGAGTCCAATCTTGACGGGCAGTCTCAAGAATCTGAGGGATGTTGACAAATGGTTATAGCCCTGTGAGTCTGTCTTTTAGTAGGAGAATGTCTGTCACTAGAGTTAAACCAGTTTTAATGCAGTTAGGATGGATCAAATAGTGCTTCCAGTCCTGTTAATTTTATCTATTTTAGCCAATGAGCTTGGATAGTGAAAATAAATTCATAGTGAAATTTGAAATTTGTATTAATATCTCAAGTAGAGACTAGCCAAAAGTGAAAATTAATTCTAGTGAATTTCTTAAAAAAGAAGAGTTAGTGAAATTTTCTTTTGGCTAAATTTTCTACTTGTACGGTACCTTTTCTAATTGGACCAATTGACAATACGAGCCAACACAAAATAATGATTTATATTTTGAAGTATTTTCCAGCTTTTAAAAGATTATTAGGTTTTACATATAACTCTGAAACCCACTTAAAAATTAACATTATTTCCAGCTAACATTACTGTATTTTGGAACTAAATTATAAAGTGCTGCCCTAAAAATATACTCAAATTATTAGGTTTTACATATAATTCTGAAACCCACTTAAAAATTAACATTATTTCCAGCTAACATTACTGTATTTCGGAACTAAATTATAAAGTGCTGCCCTAAAAATATACTCAAAGTCAGTGTCTGCATGCTGCGACCTCAAATGAGGTCCAAAATGTACCAGTTTTAATCACCTCACGACACTCTGTATATATTTAACATGATGAATGTGTAAATTTCTGGCATCTGATTAATTGAAGAAATTCCACACACTGTTGCAGGGATGAAATTTCAAAACCTCACCCATCTCATTTCCTGTAATAGTTGCAATAATGTCTGACAGAGTCTGGTTTCCTTCTATAATAGAAACAGACTTTTGATGGCATACTTGCTTAAAATAACATTTATTACTGAAAAAATGAAAATAATGATTTATGACAACTAAATGGTGAAACTTACATCTGACTTCTTATCCTGTTTTAACAGCTCTGCATTATTTTGCTTTAAGCTTGATGAATGTGACGGAAAGTCTCACTCTCTGAAATCAGTTGCATGGTTAAATTATGACTGTTGTATCAAAATAATATATATAAAATGCTTATTGACAAGTCTGACTGCACAAGTACAGTCCAACTCTCAAGTTACTGAGATTCCCCTAACTGAAAGACCAGAGGCTCAAAGATGACCATTTATCAACGTCCTTGGGAATCTTTAACCTACCACTAGGAATAGGACCCAATGACAGATGACCGTCATTTTGAACCCACGTCCTCTGCGTTCGTGGCTAAGTGTGCTATATACTAGGCCACAGTGGCAGATGGTGAAGTGGAAAACATGTCATTTTATTGCGTTAATACATCCTATCCAATGGACAATAGCTTATCCGGTCGGCGCGGACCGGCCCGCCAAACGTCAGAAAAAGACGTCCTGTGTCTCCACCGGCTAGGCCGGCCCAGTGCTGTGCACTCGCCAGATGGCGTGTCGTACTTCCTTCCTGTCTAGACAGAGTGACGTCATAGCATCTTTTTTCGTTTGGCGCGTGGCTTGTGCACAGGAATTTTCTTCAGCCAGATATTATTTTATTTCTTCATCAGCCATTTTGTTTAGAAGCTTTAATATTGTGTTCAACGGGAAGTATTATCATCATGTCTTCTCCAGGACAACGCAGGGGGAGTTGTGGACACGCTATGGCTAGTTTCGACACTCATTTGTATTGTGCACGCTGTAGGGAGAAGGGTAAGGGCTCTGACTCGTGTGTTAAAGAACCTCATTCAGACAATTGTCAGATATGTAAAGCTTTTTCTGAGGAACAGCGTCAACAGTTAGCTACACCTTCGTATAGATTAAAGAAGGAAAAGCGTGAAGCTAAGAAAGTCATCCCTACCCCTCCGAACGAAGCGGAAGAATTAGTGGACCCAGCTAATGTAGCTGTCATAGGGGCAGTCGATAACAAAGGATCTGTTAAGTCACCTAACCCTGCCCCTCCACCAGAGAAAAAGCAAAAGAAAGATGTTAAAAAGGACACTAAGAAAGACATATCTTCCCCTGCAAAAGCTTCTACTTCTTCAAGTCAAAGCAGTGCAGACACGAAAATTGCCGAACTGGATAATAAATGGGCGGAACGTTTTAACCGCTTGGAAGCTTTGATTTTATCAAAGAACTTTGAACCATCATTCTCTGCTAACGTGAAGGTAACACCGACCCATTCACCTCCATCTTCGGTTGAAAATGTGTCTGAGCCGTTTATCCGACCTTCAACTTCCAGCACGCTTCCTGGCAATGGCTTCTCTGCTGAAAAGCATCAGCCTACCAGTAAAGCAGTGACCGACAAGCAGACTTCTTCAGCTAAGTTTCCTGGTACAGGCTTCTCTGCTACCCAGCATCAGCCGGCCAGTAAACCTAAGTCCAGCCGACCTACCTCAACTGTCAGTCGACCGACCCCAGTCTCCAAGTTTCCTGGACAAGGCTCCTCTGCCTCTGTGCATCAGCCTGCCAGTCAAACTGTTAGTAAACGACCTACTCCCATGCTGGACTCTTCTCAGAGCCGACCATCTGTCACCGACCGACCTCTGTCTACCGAACCGGCCGACACCGGCTCTCCTGCCCTTCATGCCTCTAGAAGGGATAGTATTTCCAGTCTTTCTTCAGACGCAGACAGTGTCCAGTCGGACCGACCTCCATTAGATTTATACACTGAGGAGGGTGAACTTTCTGAAGATCCGGATCAGACAGTGACGGAGCAGGACCAACCCATTTCAGAAGAACAGAACTATAGAGAGACTATGCAGGGCATTCGCTCTTATATGGGTTGGTCCCACATTCCAGAAGTCGATAACACAACAGCCACCTCAGACGATAACCCCTTCGCAGGGCCTAAGACTGTGACACCTGGAAAAGTATCCGTTAAAATGCCAACAGAGGAGTGGCTCTGTAAAAAACTGGGAAAACTAAATCTGACACTCACTGAGGGTTACCCCTCCCGTGGCTCAGAAGCCGGTGGTTTGGCTAAGGATGTTTTTCTCCGACCTCCCCGTTCACAGGCAAAATGGTACGGGCTCCACACCGACTCTCAACTAGATCTGGATAAAGTTACTACCTGGAGTACCGACGCCTCCAAGCTCAACAGCAGTTATAGCCGGATTGCCCGGTATACCGGCCTGTCATCCACTCCACCAGCTTCACGCAGGATTGCCCAGGAAACATTGCGCCGGTGGGAGAGGTCGGCTAGGGAGGCTTCTATAGTGTGTAACCAAGCAGCTAGTTTCAACCGGTGCTTGTTTAGAGTGCAACAGAACATGAAGGATCACATCAAAACTTTGGCCTCTGAGAATAAAGGGAAGGGCTCCTCAAAGAGTTCGGTGGCTATTGACGAACTTAACTACCTGCTTGACTTCAATTCAAGTATCTCACAGGCAGCCGCAAAGTCAATGGAACACTTGTCTGAATTTGTGTTCATAACAATGGGAAACCTCACCCTCGTCCGCAGGGACGCGTATCTTAGCCACCTCAGGACAGGCATAAAGCAAGATACTCTCACAGCCTTGAGAGCTGCCCCACTACACATACCTACACTCTTCCCGGACTCAACTATTAAGCGGGCAGAAGAGGAGATTGCACAATTTGAGGCAAAAGGTCACACTGCACCTCAGCAGGGTAAAGGTCGGTTCCACCCTTATGAACGGCCGGACAAGAAACACACCAATAAAGACACCAGACCTGAAAAGCCGGCTTGGAAAACCATAGGCAAAAAGCCGTTCAGGAAAGGGAAAGGACGTTCTTCATATTACTCATCCCGACCGGCCAAGGGCCAGCAGTCATATAAATGACAGTTACTGTATGACACCATTGCAGAACAGACTGCTGGCCGGGAGCCTTCCACAGACTGTAATTCCTCGTGTAACTTCAAATGTAAAAGTTCATGTTGTCACAAATGTTCCTACTGCGCCCGGGCATTCACAAAAGAAAGAAATAAGTCCCGGGCCAGTAAATTGTACTTACAAAGATTACACATTAAAGTCTGTGAAAAGTGTTTCTTGTGTCATTCCATTGTCTTGTGCCAAATCTGTAACAAGTGTCAAACATGCTGCCGGAAATCTGCCTGTAGGGGCCAGACTACAAAAATTTTGGAAAACCTGGTTGAATCTAGGGGCCGGTCCGAAAATAGTTCAAATCCTGAGGGAGGGTTACACCCTCCCCTTCCGGACCCGGCCAAATCTTACAAGGTCACCAACTGTCGTAAGCTGCTATGGCAATCCCCACAGGAACAGCTACCTGCTGGAGGCATTACATCAGCTTATAGACAAAAATGCAGTAGAGCTGGTCAGAAATCAATCATCTCTGGGGTTTTTCAACCGACTCTTTTTGGTCCCAAAACCAAACAACAAGTGGAGGCCAATTCTGGATCTGAGCAAACTAAATCTCTTCCTCAAGGTGGAGAAATTCAAGATGGAGACACCGGAAACCATCAGAACATCTCTCCAACTAGGGGAGTGGGTCACCTCAGTAGACTTCAAGGATGCCTACTTCCACATTCCAATACAGGATCAATCCAGGAAATACCTAAGATTTCATGTCCAAGGCCGGACTTACCAATTCAAGGCATTGCCCTTTGGTCTGTCCACAGCGCCCATGGAGTTCACTGTTTTGGCAAAGGAGGTGAAACTGATGGCCATAAACAAGGGTATAAGAATCCACCAGTACCTAGACGACTGGTTGGTGAGAGCCAGATCCCAAGAAACTTGTCTCCATCACACCCAAATCCTGGTCAGGATGTGCCAGGACCTAGGTTGGTTGGTGAATTTAGAAAAATCAGAGCTGGAACCCAAGCAGGTCTTCGACTTTGTAGGTTACCAGTTCGATCTCAGGTCCGGCCGGGTCAGACCGACCCCGGACCGGTGGCAAAACCTTCAGGACAAGATACAAGTACTTCTGTTATTACCGGCCTGTCCGGTTCGACAGTTCATGTCCCTGATAGGCCTCCTAACAGCCACAGAGAAACAAGTTCACCTCGGCCGACTTCACATGAGACCCCTACAGTGGCATCTCAAAAACAATTGGAGGGTACCAGAATCTCTGGAGAAGATTATCCCCCTCCCGAGAACCCTACACCCTCACTTACAATGGTGGCTAGACGAAGACAATGTACTTCAAGGTCAACCATTACACCCAGTAAGGCATGCTCTGCAGATATTTACAGACGCATCAAAAGAAGGGTGGGGCGCTCACTTAAACGAGTTCACTGCAAGAGGGTCCTGGTCAGTGCCGGAAAGCAAACTGCACATAAACTATCTGGAACTCAAAGCAGTGTTACTAGCCCTCAAAGAGTTCCAAGACCTCTGTGTAGACAAAATAGTTCTAGTGGCAACCGACAATACTACAGTGGTAGCTTACATAAACAAGGAAGGAGGCATGAGGTCAGGCCCACTGTGTGCCCTACTGTGGAGAATCTTGACCTGGTGTTCCCAGAGACAAGTGACTCTAAAAGCTCGGCACATCCCAGGCCATCTCAATGTGATAGCAGACAAACTATCCAGGCTGGGTCAGACCATCCAAACAGAGTGGTCCCTCCTTCCGGAGGTCTTTCAACAAATATGCAACCGGTGGCACTGGCCTCAAATAGATCTCTTTGCCACGAGATTCAACCACAAGTTGCCTCAGTTTGTCTCTCCAGTACCGGACTCCCTGGCTGTGGCAGTGGATGCACTTACCCTGCCATGGGACGATCTGGATGCATACGCCTTCCCACCGACCGCAATATTGGGCAAAGTAGTGGAAAAGCTATTGGACTCCCCGTGCAAGAGACTCATTCTGATTGCCCCGGGGTGGCCCAACATGCCTTGGTTCTGGGACCTGGTGACCATGTCCAGCCAGGTCCCTCTCAGCCTTCCCAACCTGCCCAGTCTACTAACACAGCCTTTCAATCAGATCCCTCACAGAAATCTGACCAATCTAAATCTCCATGCCTGGCTCCTAGAGCCACAACTATCAAAGAACAGGGCTTCTCTGAGGCAGTGGCAGCAAGAATTGAGGCTCCTCAAAGAAGATCTACCAGATCAGTCTATGAGGCGAAGTGGACCATTTTTACAAAGTGGTGTGTCACTAATCAGGTGGACTTCAGGGCACCACCTATAAAGTCGGTAGCTGACTTCCTAATGTACCTCTTTGAGGACAAGAAGTTACAGCCCAGCACCATTGATGGATACAGATCTGCCATTGCTGATAAACTGGGTCCTACAACAGTCAATATCAGCAAAGATGATAATCTCACTCGTCTCTTGGAAAGTTTCCACAGAGATAGACCCAAAGGGCGGAGGGGTATTCCCTCCTGGAACCTTTCCCTGGTGCTACACCAGCTGACAAAGGCTCCTTTTGAACCTCTTAGAGAGGCATCTCTGAAGCACCTCACCTTCAAAACTGTCTTCCTTTTAGCCCTAGGCTCTGGCAAAAGAAGGAGTGAGATCCATGCTTGGCAGCACAAGAACATCAGACACCAATCCGATTGGTCTAAGGTGTCCCTTTTTCCATCTCCCAGCTTTCTTTCTAAGAATCAGCTGGCCAAAGAGGGTCCAGAGAGTGTAGCCCCAGTGGTCATACCAGCCCTGGCTCCTACTCTAGATAGATCCCTCAAGTCTGACAGATCCTTGTGTCCAGTCAGAGCTTTGCGCTACTACTTGGACAGGACGTCAGACCTCAGACAGAGCAAGGAGTTAGTCTTTATCTCCTTCAAGAAAGGTTTCGACAAAGACATCTCCCCTGCCACTATCTCCTCATGGATCAAACAAACTGTGATCCTATGCTATGAGCTCTCTGATCAACAGGCCCACACCCTACATCAAGTTAAAGCTCATGATGTCAGGGCCTTTGCGGCTTCTAAGGCCTTCCAGTCGGGAGTCTCCTTAGAGCAGATCCTAGCAGCCTGCCACTGGAAATCTCATAATACCTTCACCCAATTTTATCTGAAGGATGTGGCTTGGGCTGACTCAGAGCTCTACCATCTCGGACCAGTTGTGGCTGCCCAGCAGATCCACCAACAGACTGGCTCCTAGAGGAGAAATGTATATATGTAAATACTGGTACATATTTGTAAATATTGCACATATAATTAAGGAATATATATAAAAAAAAAAAAAAAAAAAAAAAAATCTCTCACGTACTTCCTCTGGGAGGATTAAATTATGGGACTGAACTCATCCCTCTCTTCCCCTACCTCTGAGCAGGTCTGTTAAAAAAGGGGGGGGGGGGGGGGGGGGGGGGGGGGGGCAAGGTCGACTCTGACGGTTCCATTCCGGATAACCGGATGATGATATTCGACCATAGCCCTAGGGGGTTTAGACTTCAAGGTCTACCCGGGCTTTAGAAGGCATTGTCACTATGCCAAAATGAGTTCAAGTTCTTTAGTCCCTAGTAACTTACCCGCCTACCAAGCGGTAGTTATTCAGCTATTGTCCATTGGATAGGATGTATTAACGCAATAAAATTGCAAATTTAATAAGTAAATTAAATTTTTATAAGTTAATACCCTATCCAATGGACACACAAGACCCTCCCACCGACCCCGCTATCAGCTTACTAGGGGTCTAAGAGTTTTAGACAACGAAAAAGATGCTATGACGTCACTCTGTCTAGACAGGAAGGAAGTACGACACGCCATCTGGCGAGTGCACAGCACTGGGCCGGCCTAGCCGGTGGAGACACAGGACGTCTTTTTCTGACGTTTGGCGGGCCGGTCCGCGCCGACCGGATAAGCTATTGTCCATTGGATAGGGTATTAACTTATAAAAATTTAATTTACTTATTAAATTTGCAATTTCATGTCATTGTTTGGTCCTGGGTTTGAATCCAGCTTATGACAGCGTCTGGAGTGCCTGTCCAGTTATGACCTAAGATAATGTCTGTTGAAAACAATGTAAAGTCCCAACTCTGATTTTCAACCATTAAAAAAAACACTAGGAATTCTAGAGTCAGCAAAGCAGTGTGAAATGTAGATCATCTAGGGTAATGCCTTTCCTGTTTCTGTACTAAAGCTTTCTGCTCAAATAGACAAGATTTTTTGCCCATTGAGTTAACGTCAGAAAATGCAACATATAAGTTGAAAAAAAAAAGAAGTTATTGTAAGTGTCACTTCAAACTTTAAAATATTGTATTTATACCAAATACTTAATAATACAAAAGGTGCAAGAGTTTTGTTCAAATCCATTCAGTCATAGCTATTTCATGGTATTGTTTCAGATATACTACCAAGTGTTGACAAAGAGATAATGTAGATAGAAACATCTGTTTTGTTGCGTTTATACATCTTACCAAATGGACAATTTGCTATACTGCCAGCTCAAGTCAGCCCTGCCAAACGCCAGAAAAAGACGATTTGTGTCTCTACCGGCAAAATTGGCCACCTGCACTCTACTTGCTAGGCGTCGTGACCTTAACTTCCTTCCTGAGAAGAGAAAATCTAGGGGACCACGGTGGCAGAGTGGTAACATTCTCGCCTCCCACCTCTGAGGCCGGGGTTCGATTCCCGGCACGGCCTCAAGTGGGAAAGCTGGTCGTTGGTTGGCAGTTTACAGTACAGAACCCTAATGAACTGTATGTACTGGTTTCCTCTGCCCTTCCAACTACCCGTCGTGATATGACCTGTACAGTGTCGAAAGTGACGTAAAACCCCAAATAAATAAATAGAGAAAATCTATTTTGTTTCTCTCTTTATAAAATACAATCACATATTGCTTCTGAGATATAAAATGTACATCATTCTCCAGTACTTATACTTTAGTCACATACAAATTGCAATATAAACAGTTGACTGATGCTGTGTGATTTCCTCAGAAATTTTGAATTATTAGATGTCCTTTTTTTTGTTCAGAAATATGATGCTAACTGTTAAAGCACAGCTCGAGGGGTAATTATCAACACCTGTGTTCCCTTCACCTGGAATAACAACAGTAATAATCTTTCCCCCCTCATCCCCCTGTTTTCTCCAATGCAAAAGTTAGACTGTGTTTCCACAGTACCAACACCATCTCCTAAATTTCCATACTTTTCACCAGTGCTCTTGTTTCCACACAGCAGATTTTAGGATCCAATTTTGTATACAGATATATAGCATAAGTCTCAGTTTTATTTTATTTCCAAGCCATAACTTTCTTATCTTAAAACCAATTTTGCTCAATTTTTCCTTCCTCTTAAGATTGAAACAATGCAGATTTTGATGCCAATAAGGCTGAATCAATTAACCATAGTTACCAAATGTTAGGTTACCAAAGTACTAGCCAACACCAATATTGGTGGACTGGTTAACTGTTTTTTTTATGTCCACCTCAATAGCCACATATTGGTTACTTTTATCGATTGTTAAGCTTCTTTATATTATTAGTTTTAAACTTCCAAAGACGTGAATGTGAATAATTTTATCTGAACATTATCTTGAAAATATAAAATAAGATTTTTTTTTCCAAGATCACGCAACATATTAGTAAATATTCTATTTTCCCCCCAACTTTGACTTCCATCTTATTGTGTCCAATGTTTGTATTCTGACTTTTTTTGATATTTTCCCTCTCTCCATAGGTATTACACCTAGAAAAAGTAAACCACTTAGTCCACAGCTAATGCAAGCAACCACTCGATGACCAAATCAGCTGATTTTCTGATTTGTGGATTAGCCTCGGCGATCTGTGATTTTTCTGTGTGAAAGAGGTAGAATTTACATCAGTGATCAGATGTCAGTTGTCGGTGATTTTAAGACATCCACTTGGTCTTTCAATTTATACACATTGTAAGGCAACAATATGTCATTTGATGTCCCAATAAAAAGGCACATTTCTACATACATCCATGACAATCACAATAACAAATGACATATCCCCCTTCTATAAACAAATGAACAGAAAGGTTTTCTTAGCCTCTTCACAAGCCTCAGAACAAATTGGCTGGCTGGAAACTTGGCATAACTGAGTCATTCAGCACATGAAATGGGACCTATACCTAGTTCACATCTTTCCGTAATGTAGTCACAAGCTACAACCAAATGGGCTTTGTCTACTGTTCTAGTTGGACCAGGTTTGGTTAGGTCATCTTTGGTATGATTTGCATTTGCATTGGACGTCTTCATTGACATTCAACATACTTGGAACAGATTTTGTGTTTTGGACCGCTTTTTTGACATGTTTAAAATACCTCTCAAAAGTTTCCTGAGCAGTGCAGAAATATATGCGCTTGAGGGATGAAGGGGGTGGAAAGGGGGATGGATATTCAAAGCATCTCAAGTTCTCTTTTCTGAGCAATAAAGACAAGGTTGTGAAGCAGAACAACAAATATGTACAAATACAACTATAAGGAAAGATGTCACTTGGCCATAAGAAATATTAAGAAAATTTGTCACAGTGTGTGGAATTTGCCATTATGATATAAAAATTTGCTAATATTATGTGAAATTGGTACCACTGCTAATCAACCAAGAACATGCTGAAACCTGTAAAGTTTTAAACCAATGAGAAAAATGGTCTAAAATTTTAAATATGCTGAGTGTTATGGTATAAGAAATTCTATAGAATGTTCCATGCTTCAAAGTACACTAAGAGAGTTTTCTCAGTAGAAAATTTTGTATTTTCTCATAAGTTTTGATGAGCATTTGTAAAAAACATATCCCCATTTATTTAAAGAGGTTGAAATCTCTCCCATTTATGTTGTGTTTAGTGATGATAATCTGATGCTGATGCAGATTTAGAAATCTTACTATTTGGCAGTATTTGCCAGATTATACATCTGTGACCATCAAAAGAATGGATTGCAGTAAGGCTCTGATGAATATACACACAAATAATGATGACTGACAGGCATCCTTACTTTGACATCTGGATTAATGTGAATAAAGTTTAAGACATCAATTAAGTGTTATTCCGATACAGTATTACTAGATATTAATGTTCACTCAAAACTATTGCACAGCTCAGGGCTATTCACCGTTTAGTGCTTTTACGCATGTTCCTCATATTTCTCATAAAATTCTATTTGGTCAATCTTAACTTGAGATTATTAAGGCATATATATTCATTAATTTGATACCCAGTGGTTGTGATTTATGTAAAGGACTTTTGACAGGAAAAAAGAACTGATTTTTGACAAAGAAAGGTTAGCTTGAAATTGTGAGATTATAGAATTGATAGATATCCCTCAAATTGGGTTTATGACTTACATATGGGCAGTAAGATTAATGGCTCAGCATTAAAAATTAAAATGACATCCAAAGATTGAAAACACAAACTCTAAAGTAATTACAAATTTAACTCAGAACTTATGTTGGACTAATTTGCCTCTGCCGAAAGCCTTTTAACTCATCATACCTTAAATTATTAACTTTCATTTAAAAAAAATTAACACTGATGATGTAGTTTGTTGAAAAAGAAAGCATTGTTTGTGTTTTGCATCTGCTTCCTGATCAATACATTTAAATGCCACACAGCATAAAGGTATCTTTGATGCTCACCTGAATGCACTTTATCTGATAAAAACGTTGATTAATTAATATTAATCAGAGAAGTAGTTTTGGGCATTGTATTGATAACCCTACAAGTTTTGCTATCAGTTGGCACTTTTCTGACACATTACCTTGTGTCAGTTGTACGCAGTCTGTGTCAATGCATCATCATGAAAAATGATCTGGAGCAGTAAGATTCTCATTTATTAAGCTAAGGTGGGACTTTACGTTGATAATAGGTTAATAATTTCATTAACACTCAGAAACCCTTGTCTTTATATATGGAAAGAAAATGTTTACTGTAAAATTGTATCCTTTGGAATGTTTTGGGGTGGCTGAAAATGTAACCAACCTGCACATTAGATTGATTATTGTCCCGTCTTGTTCCATCCATCCACATTTTGTCCACCCTTCCGCCGATTAATTTGACATTTGGCAGCATGATAAGACACCACCTGGGGTAGGTTAATTTCCAAGTTGGTGCTAGTGAGTGTATTCATCTGTCTGTTTAACATTTTGGTTTCCAGACTCTAAATCGAAACAGCTTCCACTGATTACTTTGAATCTGAACAGGGATAGGGAACTACCACTCCCACAAAGGGACACTTTTTTTAAGGGAACCCAGATAATTCTAACAGTTTGTCATATTATCTTTTATTGTTTCACTGTTTCATCATAAATCTGATTTATTGTTGGATTGTTCTTTTTTTTATCTCTGAAAGGTACTGTTGGGATTGTCCCCAGCTAAAAGCTGAAGTGTCAACTGTAGGAGCTGTAATGGGACATTACCCACTTTCTTTTTTGAAATTAGAAATTCAATACTTGTCTTGGCACCATTGTCTCTCAAGGAGAAGTAGACATAAATCCCTGAAGCTCTACTTGATTTGCCATGGTTTAATAGCAATCTGAGAAGTTACTTTGTAAATTAACTGGTGGCTCCCTTCATATTCAACTTCAAAGGATCCTACCTTCTTCATGTAATCGGCTAAGTTGTTTTCCCATTTTTATCATTTTTTAAAAGATGTTTGTTTGTCATATGAAAAAAATGTAAGTGTATTTCAAAGTTAAGAACAGGTATGTCTTTGTGTGTCTTAAACATGTGCAGATCTTACAACATATAGGGGCTATTGGTCAGTTGGTATTATTTGAGTTTAAGGGAAGTTATATCCAAATTTTTATTTGTTTTGGTGAGTATACAAACTCATCAGCCCTTGGACCTTAAGTTATGTACATTACAGCTGGCAACTTTACTGTATTGCATATGAACTAAGTAAACTAAGTGTGTCTCAGCACTGACATTGTGACATGTTTAAAAATAAAATAACAGTTTTATACCATACTCAATGTCAAAAAAAATAAAAATTAAAAAAAATGCAAGATTGAAAATATGTAAGAATTATATCTGCAAGTTTTATTCAGTTCATATTCCAAATTCTGTATTCACATTTATTTAACGATCATTACTTTATTCTCTTAGAATCAAGAATTTGCAAGATTTTATCAGTACTATGTTTACACCCAGTTAATGTTTTTTCTCCAATTGTATGTTTTCCTGCATTGTCAAGTTGGTGAACCAGATGATTATGACATTTGCTTTTGTAACCGAGTAAAACAGGTTATTTGTTAATGGTTTTGACTTGTAATGTGCCACTTGTATTAAAATATAACTGTTTAATTACATGCTGTTTCACTTTGTGTAAATTTGTTAAGAGTTATTTAATGGCTGAGTATACAAATAATTATGTTACTTCGAAAACATAAACCAAATATTGACTCAAAGAGAAGACAGAAAAATACAGACACAGTTTGTATAATGCTACAAAATTTTTTAACCAAAGTAAGGGAAAGGGCATGTTAGACTGTTTCATAAAACTTTCTTTATTCTATGTTGGCCCTACAAAAATCCCATACATCTTTGTATGTAACTTGTTCTGTTATTCTAAAAATCTTGAAAACTATTTTTTTCATGATCCCTGATACAAGATGCGATTCTGGGGTTGATGATACTATTTGCTCTGTATTTTACTTAGATAATTGTGTAATGAATCTGGTTTGTTTGTGACTGTGGTATGATAAAGATTGTTCACCTGATACTAAGTAGGACTTTTTAGTTGTGAACCTTAAGGACATTCCCTTTATTGTTTTAACTTGGTTATTGTCCCTTTACACTTGCCTGTGTTCTGACTTTTGTTCTGGGAGAGGTGGGTTAGTGGTAAGTTGAAGTTTGGCATCTAATCACAGGCTGTCACTTTGCTGTGCGGATACGACTGCCAGAAGTGCCAATGCTGCGGCCCTTTGCCATTTTGTCCTTAGCTGTTAAATGGGACATTAAAGTCCAACTTTGAATTTGACTTTTCTTTGGTTTGAAACAAACTAAATTTGATAGTCTGTGTGCTCAACACCGGAATGTTGAAACTTAGATGTTTGTTTGCATAAGCCATAATTAATTTAAAGTTGGGAATGTCTTCTTAAGATAAACTAAAATTCATAAACTGAATGTTTAACCCATATAAAGTCAATATATGGGATAGTTAACCAAGTACATGTACATATATGTTTTTATTGTTTCGGTGAAATATCAGTCATAGAATGGTGTATTGTGCAAATATTGTTTCAAGATCCAGTGATTATTGCTCAAAGTTTCTACCATAATCAGTTGAAACCAGAATACATAGTATTCTGTTAACAACACTTTTCTTGGACTCAGGATAATTGCTGCCTGGCAACTTGGACATAAAAAGTTTATTTATTGTGTAAAATATCATTACCTTATCCTCACTATTGCTATGCATTGGCGAGAGGACCAACTCGAATATTTTTAAAAGAAATTTACAATTTGTTGTTGTTTTTTTGTTTAATTCTGTGGATTTCTGTTGATTAAAATATGCATTGACACATGCACAAGCTATAAATAAGACTTTTACGGCATATATCTGTGCTGTCATATATCATCCATGTTTGAAGTAAATAGTCTTGGTTTCTTCATCATGTCAAAAGAAGACAGTTCTTTTTTTCACATTTCATTACACTGTGTCTATTCAGTGCTCAAACGGACAAATTTAAGCTGAACCTTTTACTTGTACAATGCAGGTTTGACTATCTGCTGTGTTGTGCACATCTTAACTGTGTAGTGTTATTTTCTAACATATGAGAACTGACTTACCCGTTTCTACTTTTCATGGTGACATGTTGGTTGAAACAGAGAAATATAGGTTGTCCCTTCATTACTCAACTGTGTAGGTGAAATTATTCCTATGTTATCCACATTTATAACTATGACTATTGGTGATGGTTTCTATCATGTTACAATTATACAGCTTTTATTGTATCCCCAAAAAACGGGGATACTATGGATCATGCACGGTCATTGTCCACATCCGCAGAGATTTTCTTGTGTTCAACCTACAAGCCACATTTCTTTTGGGATCTCTTTTGAACTTTGCAAGTGGCTTGCTATGGCAGAAATCTGGCCACCATATTCTTTTGTTAGCTATTATTGGTCCTACAGGTTTGCAATGTCAAACCAACCTATAGTAAAACATGAGCTAAGAATCTTTAGCCTTGATCTTTTTTTTTTTATTTAGCCTTGATCTTGTTTATTATTGCTTCTACATGTTTGCTATGTTCACGGATACACTGCCAGCTCGCAATAAAGCGAGCAGAATTAATCTACTTTTGATATGTCAGTATAAACAAGTTTGAGTTGGCCCTTAGTTACTCAGCTGTGTAGTTGGTGAGAACTGCAAAAACTTTTTGTATATTTCATTTTGATATGTCCATTGAAAACAGACAAGTGTGAACTACCGCTTATACTAGGCTGTGTAGTTGGAAGTCACCATCTTCACAGTAGTGGCTATTCAATTTCTTTATGGGATTGTCATGTTCCCATTGTAATCTATCCTTTTTCAGTCTTCCAATGGGTCATAGTAACCTAGGTGTACTGTTAAATAGCGATAAAACTATTGAAGACATTCCCCCTTTGCAAAGCATTTGCTTATAGCATCTTAAAAAACAAACCTGCGAGATGTAGGCACTTTATTGTTTCATTATGATAACATTGGATCTCATGTTATTTTTTTTTTGTTTTTAAGTAGATTTAGGTATAGATCTTTATGTGAAGATAGAGAAGTATGTTTATGTAGCCATTGTTGTGTATGCTGCTGGAATAAAATTGTGGTTAAAGTACAATATGACATGGTAACATGACACATTCGGGGTTTGATCAGTATTTGTGATAAACTCAAACCTCCAGTTTTAATTGCCAGAAACATTGAACAAAGTGATACCTGCCTTTAAATCGGATTTAAATCAAATGTATTTGCTTTAACATTTATTGTAAAGCTTACTGCGGTCATATTCAGGTTGTCTTGTTTACAGTATTAGATCCAAATTTATGCAGTCCTCAGAATTTCATGAGTGACAAACAGTGATTCACAAAAGACCAATTTCTGAGTGCCTGCAATTAAAATGCAAAGATCTTTTGAAATAACCTTGGTTAAAATTAAAGCATCAAGCCTGCTATTTTGCTTCCAAATAAACAAGGCCGAAAGGGGTTTCGGTCGTACTAGCATGAGCGCAAAGATATCAGAAACATGAGTAGTGCACTTAATCGGTAGCTCATCCCAGTACTAACGTAGCCCATCGCCACTTAACTTCTATAAAACACGGCCATTATGGCCACGCCACATCTTCTATAAAAGACAGACAGTCATTGTGGCCGTGCCACAATTCCTGAAAGTCCGGAGACAGAAAAAAAAGTGATCTCTAGAAGCGCAAGCTCTACTGAGGCTCGTGCTTAAAAACATTGAGTATTTAAGATTCTCACAAGCGTTTATCACTATCCCTCACTGAGGACCCATATGTATATTTATACTTCCAAGGGTTTCACTTTAAAGATTTCACTGGATATACGTGATATTACTTATAACCTTAGAGTTAATCTACAGTATGGCAGCTCAGAACTGCCATTTCTTGTATTTTATCAAAATAGTGTTTTTGATATTTCCTAACTTGAATATTGAAGTTTCTGATTTGAATATTCAAGCGAGCAAAGTTTTTAAAATTGTTTTGTTAACTTGAATAAGCAAGTTAATTGAATTTATTAACTCGTTTAATTCAGGTTAGTAGTTCATATATATTCAAGTTCAGCCAAAAAACAAAAACCAAAAAACCACACTTTTTTTGGCTAACTCGTACAATTAAGCCAGTAAATTAGCAATAATTTCTTTTCAGTTTGCATTTGTCTTCAGAAGAAAATAAGCACCAGAATCAAATCAGATTAGCACAATTTGTAATTGCTTGATACAAGCAGTGGCCAGTCTTTTATGCTGACCATCATTAAACAACACCAACCAGGAAGTCATTTGTTCCACTCTATAGTGCCATAAAAAGTGCCACTATTTATCTTTGTCATTTAGCAAATGCCTTTTGTTAGCCTAAAACATTCAGAAGCAAAACATATCTGTTTTCAGTGGAAAGTAATTACTACCTGGTGTTATTAATGCGTACTGAACACAGGAAGAAGAAATTTTACATGAGGAGTGCGATTGTATTTCTAATAATCATTAAGTTTCCGTTTTTGTGGAAAGACACCTTGTAATACTGTCTCCTTACAGATAGTTGAGCAGTGAACAAAAGGACATATCAGTAGTACCAGGTATTAAAGATAAATTTCCAGCAAAATCATCATTCCCTCCACCAAGGAGATTATGTTTTAGGTGGTGTTTGTTTGTCTGTTCTCGTGTTTACAAAAGAAAACAATGGCACAAGCAACAAATGATTTGATTTTGGTGGTGATCCGGATGGTGATGTCTGGATCCAGGGAATTTTTATCATTGCTCCCATAAACAAGTTTGGGCCTTGGCAGAGCTATAGGCTCGATTGGTGTTTTTGTTCTCTGAAAAATGGTTTAATATGTATACTATTACGCTGATTTAAAGTTACAATGCTGTTCCACTGTCATGATTAGATGTAGGGACCTAGCTGCCTTTCAACTAAATTTACTGCTACCACTGATCCAGTGACATAAAGTCTGGGAAATAGATATCTTATGTACCGGTGCCACGCTCAGTTTCACTCATGTTGTCATGGGCAACCCCCTACAATCATATGTTAGTACTCATAAATTCTAATATGTCATTCTGAGGTAAATTATCCACGTTAAAACCCAATAATATGTCCTAATTTGATTATTTTATGTCTGTTTTCAACAACATTTTTCTTATTTTTTAGCAGTTATTTCTCATTTTCCTGTAGGGAGATTTCTTTACATCAGCTGCACTTTAGTTCCATTAGGTGTGTGCTAAATCACAAATTCCAGATTTGCTTTCTTTTTTGTTGGGACACTAATGGCTGGTTTTTATAGTTATAAATGCCCATCCCCAAATTTTGGACATGTCTTCTCATATCGGCCATGTGCGTTACAGAGTGCGGATACAGTCATTTTTCCAGAGTGAAAAGATGAGATATGTGACCAAAAAGATTGGCCTTCATTTGACCTACTTCTCACTATTATGATTCATTAAGATCACTTATAACACTAAGCACTAAACAATCTTGTCGAGTTATACAGGGTCTCCTTTGAGTAATCTTCTCCTTGGATACGATCACTCAACTCCATTATTAAAAACTTGTGTACAAGATAAGCTGTAATGTGCTAAAGATTACCCTATTTATCCAAATAAATGCCTCGTTTCTGTTAAACACCCCCTCCCCATTAAACTCATCCTTCCCCTGTCCACCTTTGCAATTCCTAGATTCTTTTTTTTTTTTTTTTTTTAAAGAAAAACGGATTAATGGAAAAAATGGAATAACCATTAAATGGATATGAAGCAAAACATGGCAGTTTTAATCAAAAATGCCTTAAAACCTACCAAATTACAAGATAAGAGTGTATCATTTCTTCAGATTTAAGGTTTGTTTCTAATATTTAATTTCCCCCATGATTACATGAACTGACATTCGAGATGAGGGTTATAAAGTATGCAGTTATCACCCATTACTCCCTTATACTTGAGTGGTTTTGCTACGATCTCAAATAATCTCTTCCCGCTGAAAAATGCATTGCCTCTAGAGTGTATAATGGGATAAGTATTGTAATCATAACAGTCACAGCATCATAAAGATTAGTTGTAACTGTTTAATAATGTCTGAATAGATTGGTCTCAGGTACTTCGGAAAGAAATACTCACTTACAAAAGTTTTCAGACATATTTGTGCTGTGAAAATTAACTTGATTCAGTGTTTTAATTGTTTAACTATCATTATCCTGAAAATACTCAGGTGATGTCATGGTGGTGCCCTTTTATCATGACATAATTGTTAGACTGTAGATTGACAGTGAAGTAGAACATTTTATACTTTTATTCTGTGGTGATATACTGATCTGGCAGACAGCCTAAAATAGCTGAATGGTCGATTTATCTGTGTTATAAGGTTACTTATTCTGTGTCTTGGATTTTTGCCTTGTGACTGCATGATTAACTTCATGATCTAGTTGTCCTTAATCGAAGTGATTTTTGTCCCTGAGAGCAGAGGGTTGTAGCTTTTGTTAAACAGACACATTTGGAATGGCATAGAAAAGAACAGTACTTTCTATATTTTTAGTTTTTTTCCCTGGATGAAGGTCGGGGATAAAATGCTTTCTTCGAATTTTTCATGCCACTGTAGGGATTTAGTTTGACAACAAAAACTCCCAAAATATTTTACCTTGACTTTTAGATTTTATATATGGTTATATATGTGTTAGTAGACTAAGGCAAGAACAAGAAATGTATTTGCTGGTGACCTTGAAGTTCAATTTCAAGGTCACTGAGGTTAGTATTTGGCCCTTTTTCTGTAAACTTTTGGCTGGACTCTCATATGTGGTATATTTGATAACTTTTTGATTATTGTGTATAAAAGATTTATAACAACATTGCTTATCAGTGCAACAATAAAAAATCTGTTTTAAACTCCCGGGATCCAGAAGGTAATCCAAATTACCATCAAAAATTAATAAATCTGTTCTTTTTGCTGTTGTTGACATTTCCTGAAAATTTTATCAAAATTCATCTATAACTTTTCAAGTTAGTTTGTGAGACATGCACACACCAACAATTAAGTAATCTTAGTGGACATAAGAATATGACCTTGAAGCTTGTAATTCAAGGTGATCCAGAGAGCCTTTTTTACTGTATTTTTGCTCTTTTAACTGAAACCCCTTACTTCTCCCTTAATCTTACTGGTTCTATATGTATGGAATGTCAAAATAACTTTATGGGCTACCAATTTTTATGTCAGCTGACCTGTCAGTCAGCTGACATTATGTCATCACTCTGCGACGTGGGCGTACGCGTACGCGTCCGCTTGAACAACTTCTTCTCCAAAACTACAAGGCCTAGAGACATGCTGTTTTTTTTAAAAGATACCTTATCTATCGAGGATGAAAAATTGTTCAAGGCATGCAAATCTGTCTGTTTGCTAGAGACATTACATTAGGGGGGTACCCCCACCAAAAGTGTGAAAATTTCAACTTTTTATCACAATTTTCTCAGTGACTATTGCAGGGATTTCTCTCATATCTTGCATATATGTACTAGGCCAGAGGTAGATTCTCTTGTGTGAGTATGAGACCTGGATCTGTCTTACTTTTTTTTAATAAATTTTTTTAATAATTTTTAATGCATTAAAATTCATGAAATCATGCACTAAATCACTTATAACTTCAAAAGTGTTGCATTTACAGCATTTTGTGAAAATATGTTGTTCAGCTACTTTTTTCATAGCTACAATATGGTGAGTAAGTTGGGTGTCTGTCTCAATAGCTAAGTGAGTAATAGCTACTTTTGGGCTTTTCAGTAACTTCCATTATGAGTAAAATCACTTGTAACTTAAAAACTATTGCATTTAGAGAATTTCGTATAAATATGTTATTCAGCTACTTTTGGGCCAGCTATAACATAGTGAAATTTCAGACCTGTAGCTCTTGGCAGAGCTGAGTAATAGCTAGTTTTAGGTTATCACTGTTGAGTAAATCGCTTATAACTTGAAAACTATTGCATTTAGAGAATTTCGTATAAATATGTTATTCAGCTACTTTTGGGTCAGCTATAACATAGTAAAATTTCAGACCTGTAGCTCATGGCATAGCTGAGTAATAGCTACTTTTAGGTTATCACTGTTGAGTAAATCACTTATAACTTGAAAACTATTGCATTTAGAGTATTTTGTTTCAATATGTTATTCACCTATTTTGGGGTCAGCTATAACATAGTGAAGTTTCAGACCTGTGGCTCATTTCATAGCTGAGTAATAGCTACTTTGCAGTTCTCACTGTTGAGTAAATCATTTATAATTGGAAAACTATTGCATTTACAGAAATTTGTGCAAATATGTTATTCAGCTACTTTTGGGTCAGCTATAACATAGTGAAATCATAGACCTATAGCTCATGGCACAACTGAGCAATAGCTATTCTCAGGTACTGACTGTTGAGTAAATCAGCTATAACTTGAAAAATATTGCATTTGGAGTATTTTGTTAAAATATATTGTTCACCTACTTTTGGGTCAGCTATAACATAGTGAAATTACAGACCTATAGCTCATGGCATAGCGGAGCAATAGCTATTTTCAGGTTCTCACTATTGAGTAAATCAGTTGTAGCTTGAAAACTATTGCATTTACAGTAGTTTGCTTAAATATGTTGTTCACCTACTTTTGGGTTAGCTATAACATAGTAAAATTTCAGACATGTAGCTCATTGCATAGCTGAGTAATAGTTCCTTTGAGGTTCTCACTGTTGAGTAAATCAGTTGTAACTTGAAAACTATTACATTTAGAGTAATTTGTTAAATATGTTATTCACAGAATTTTTGGTCAGCTATAACATAGTGAAATTGCAGACCTCTATGTCATGGCATACCTGAGCAATAGCTACTTTCAGGTTCTCACTGTTGAGTAAATCATTGTTTCCACTGGATAGCCGCAGTGTGTAGAGAGAGATTTCACCATTACTGCTCTGATGAAAAAAAATATTATAGCTAGCTTTCTTAAGTTTGCAGTATATATTAATAACCATAAAATGTTGTCTGGGAATATTTTTGGCCTCATTTTGAGAAACAAGATGACCGCCACAGGTGTTTTTTGTCAGTCATGAAAAGTGCTTATATCTCCCTTATTATTGATCCTAGAGGTTTGGGATGATAAACCAACCTGTAGGAAATCATGGGGTGGGAATATTTTGGTGTGGTCAGATTTGACCTTCAATGACCCCTCCTTCAAGGTCAAACAAGGATAGCCAAACTTAAAAGTGCTTATAACTCGCTTATTATTGGTCCCAGAGGTTTGGGATGGTAAACAGACAGGAAATCATGGGCTGTGAATCTGTTGATATGGTCCAATTTGACCTTGGAACCCTCCTTCAAGATCAAATGAGGATAGCGAAAATTGAAAGTGCCTACAACTCGCTTATTATTGGTGACAGAGATTTGGGATGGTAAACCATCCCATAGGAAATCATTGGCTCGGAATCTTTTGGTATGGTCAGATTTGACCTTTGGACCCCTCCTTCAAGGTCAAATGAGGACAGCCAAGCTTAAAAGTGCTTATAACTCATTTATAATTGGTCCTAGAGGTTTGGAATGGTAAACCATAGGAAATCATGGGCTGGGAATGTATTTGTGTGGTTAGATTTGACCTTGGACCCCTTCTTCAAGGTCGAACGAGGATATTGCGTTTGTAGTATTTCTTTAAATATGTTTTAACCTATTTTTTACACTTAAACAATTACCTTGTTATTTTCCTTCATAATACCATTTACAGGGCACAACTTTTTTATCCTTTTCTTCTGTCAGCTTCGGAATTTCTTTCGAACTTGCTGTTCAGTTACCATTTACTGTATTTCTGTACAGCCCTTTTCCTGATAATTATTCTGTCCTCTAATCACCTTCACAAATCAAAAACACTCAGTCAGCTGACACAGTGCCCGTTCACGGGCACTCTCCTCTTGTTGGTGAGGTCAGATTTGACCAATACAGCTGAAACTACTATGATTACATGTATAGCTTGCCAATATTTTTACACACTGATGACCATATGAAACGAGCTGCCACAGAACAGTTTTTATGACGAAAAATTCTTTCTTTTTTTGAATCGGTAGGTTTCAGCCTCTTATATTGAATTTATAAGTTTCAACATCCTGTACCTTAGAAGTCTAGTTATAAAGACTAGATCTTCTTTATTTCTTGTGTGATTAGGAATTTTTTTCCCACCATTCTTTTCAACTTTAAGACAGCTCTTGTCTGAATGTATCCTGTCAGATCGGATTGGTTTCGTTCGTACGGGTCTTTAGTCTGTCTGAAGTTCTTGACATGTTTTTGTCTCTGATGTTCCATCACTTGACTTGATACAACTTACAAAGGAGTAGAATCACTAGAATGATACAGATTTCAAGGATTTAATGATTAACTCATTAGGATACTCGTTAATTCTTTTTAAAGAAAGTTGTTGCAGTTATTGAAGCTAACTCCATTGACACTGTACTTAGTACAAATGTGCCCTGTCATATTCTCTGTTCAACTGCCATGGACAAGCATGACCCAACCATCTCAGTTATGCAGTCCCGAGCATAAAGTTATTGGTTGCATTTCCGATTTTAAATTTTTAACCTAAAAAGGTTGGGACTGAATCATAGCAAAATTATGAAATGTGCAAAAATATTAAAGAGCTAGTTCTTGAAAACTGTATAACTTTAGCCTCTCTAATGGCTGATACTAATCATGAAAACATTAAACAGATACAATTGTGGGAAACAAGTCATATTTTTAACCCCAGCCCATAAAGGCTGGGGTTATAGTCGTCCCCTGAGCCGTCCGGGCGATGGCGGCAGCGGGTATAAAGCTTATGGGTGTTCCACAGCCTAAACCCCTGCAAGGATTTACCCCAAATTTTTGGTGGGTATCCAGCTACCACTGTTTTCATGGCAACACTTTATTAATTTTTGGGTCTTAAATTTTGTGGGTGTTACACAGCCTAAACCCATGCATGGATTTTCACCAAATTTTCAGGATATGTTAACCACAAGAGGACCTACAGCTGATTAGGTTTTGGGCGGTATCCAGCGGCAACTGTTGCCATGGCAAAATTTTTGGGTCTGAAAGTTTGTTCTAAAATGTTTAGTGTTTTCTGTAACCTAAATTATTGCAGTTAGTTTCATCAGATTTACACAAAATGTAAATGGATAGGAAACCTAATTGTGTCTTTGTTTTGGAAACAAAATGGCCACCACATGACATTTTTAATGCCAAATAGGAGGGTCCTCATATCAAAAAGTCCTTGTATCTCCCTTATAATTGTTTCTTTGGCTTCAAAATATGAAAACTACTTGTAAGAAATCATGGCCTGTGAATCTTTTGTAGAACATCTTGTGGGTTCTCTATACTTCTTACAACAGAAGTTGTTCCTAAGATTTTCCCAAATCTCAATGTTGTTGGCCATTTAGCTATACCTGCGGGCTGGGGTTCTTGCCTGCCGAGGCTGGCTATTTTTACTTTATATTCAGTATAAATGACTTCAAAATACCTCAAAAGACATGTGTTGTTGTAAACTATGTCACTGATATACGTTGGAGGTCAAGTTTCACTGTATCAATGACAAGCTTTACAAAATACTGGATTTTGTTCAGTTTCAAAGTCCCGGAAACTGGTAGTCTGACCGCTAATGTCACTGAAGAATTTAGAGTGGTGATGAACACATGGTGGTGATCTCAGCAGGTCATGAGGCTAATCTGTTTGGTCATGCGACCTATCACGTTGGAGAAATCACACGTTTTTGTTGTTTACCCACCATTTTTTTCTAGATCAGGCAAAGTAGAACAACAACAAAGTAAAAGTGACAGATAGTTTTTTTTAAACCATGTGTAACTTGAAGTCTATTTTCCCAATGCAGATTGTCTTTCTATTTCATAACCTACAGCTACTTCATCTAAATATATACAAAGCATGTAGAAGCATTTGTCCTTGTGTCCACCCAATAAATATTGTCAAGACACTCCAGTTTTTCTTCTTTTCTCACATTATGTGTCTAGCTTCCATGTCCTTAATGAAGGCAGGAAATAAAATTTTGATCTTTTTTTCTTTTGGTTTATTACAAGTTTTATTGTAATCATAAATTATTAGCCTTCCGGACTTTAAGATTTCTGTTCATCAGTTCATCAAATTTCAATTTTCTTGATCATTTTGTGGTTTCATTTTCAGGTAGTATCATGACTTGTTGTTTGTAATATCTTATTAGGTCTAAATCATCTGATTCATAAATCTATAGCTTTATACATGTCAGATATTAAATTTTGAAAATTAACTGAAAGGATTACCAAAATATTTTTACTTAGCTTGTGTCTTTATGGGGTTATTTTTGCTTTACCAATTTCAGGAAAAGCCTAATGAAGCAGGAAATGTCAAAAATAGGATAGATTTAAACAGTTTATGACTCTTCTCAGGGACAGAAACTGTGTGGTTGAGATAAGGGAATTTCAGAAGCGACAGCGAACATTCGCTGTTGTATTAGCATAGCTGATGGTGATAAATATGGACTGCATCAACCCCTTTCATAGGTTTTATTATTACCTCCTGCCAAGGAGGTTATGTATTTTCATGCATTTATTTGTCTATGTAGGGGATTATTCCAAAGCTGATGAACACATTTAAAAAAAAAAAATTTTTTATGTATGCTGCTGAAGGCCATGCCAGAGGAAGAAATGATTAAAAAAATTTTTTTTTGGAAAGATCTGCACCATACTCTGAATACAAAAAAAATTCTAACAATGTACAAAAACTTCCTTTGATTTTTCTATGTTTTTGCCTTTGTGTCTAATATTAGTACAAAATATATCAGCAGTAACAATATGGGAATGCTTGGCTTACTTGGTGGAGGTCAATATTTGTGCTGTAGTGATACTAAATAGAAATGGTCAGTGAAGGTTCTTGCCCCTAGCATTTTGACATGAATTTGGATATTTCTGAATTCATGCATCATATAGAACAGGAAATGTTAGAATTTTAGAGCGTTTAAAGATTCTGAAGGTTTTTAATGTAACAAGGAGAACCCAGGATTTTCTGAAAACTTACTTTTCAGTCTTCTGAAATATTTCTCTTCTAAGCTTACAAGTTTTTTCGACTACTGCTCACATTGAGAAAACTTCTAGTCAGTTTTTGTTAATATAAATAAATGATTATTTAAAGCATAGAAATCACATTCTGTCTATAAATTTGTTCCAACCATCTGCCATTTTTGCTCCACAAGAAGTTTAGTTTTGTTTAACACTTAATTCCTAGTTACATATGTAAATGTGACAGTTGATTACACCGAAAATGTGGGGACCCACTTTCTGGTTGGTTATTGTAATATGGGTAGCTCGTTCTGTTTTCTCAGAGAAAGCCCCTACCAGTAACTTTCTCATTATTTTCCATCTCAGTGATAAAGCCCTACTAAAGAAACAAACTTTAAATTTTTGTCCAAGCCACTACACAATAAGCTATTTGTTCCAGTTTGCATGAATAATAGATGAAAGAGCCGCATTAGATAAATATGTGTCTTTACTAAAACAGTTTGGACGAAGAAAATGTTTTCAAGAGGTTGACATTATGCATTTTCATGTATACCGCTGTTCCGCGGTTGCGATTAATCATATGACTTAGCCATTTTTAAAGTTCAGGGGCCTGCTACAAATGATCCTATCAAAAAAGACAGGAAAACTGACAAAACATGTGATTTGTCACAAGAGAAACCAATTGGGTACATTTAAAAAAAAATCCCCCTTCCTGACCTACAATTCATAAAAATTACAAAGCCCAGACCACTCTTGTGCAGTAATTGGAGGACTCCAATGGCTCAGCTGCTGTTGGGACACGAGCACTTGGCTCTACTTACATACTAGAAAAGTATTCAAGATAGGCCATAACATCCAAAAGAATAGTCATAACTCCAGAAAGATTTGACATAATACCCTAAAGATAGGTGATAGGTCGTGACTGCCATATGAACAAAAAATTGATTCCACATTCAAGGACATTCCTGGAAGAGCGCCAGATCTACTATTTGTGGGGATTCTCCACTCTGTTCAGATGAAGACCTGTGGTATGAGGATGATATGGGAGGAGAGTAAATACCAAATTTTGTTTAGAAAAATGGCCAAGTTGATGCCAGACTGTGGGACATCAGTGGGACGATCTAAACACATAAACCTAGTATATAAAAGGTCAGCTTTGTGGGCTTGATCCAGATAGTAGACAATTCTTATAGAAAACACAGCATAAACAGAATTCCGAATTTCACTTAAAATATTGTCACAAACAACTTGGATGTCTACAAAGGTCACCCAGAGTCACTGGGAGACTACTGGGAAATTGGGAACAGCAGGTGGCTTTTTCTAGAACCAGGATAGAGTATAAACATGTTCAAACCTTTCCCAGTTTCTGGTCTTTGCACTGGACTGACGAGATCATGCCAGATGTACAAGATAGCCCCTAAGCTAGTGCTGTCACTCGCTGCTGTAAATCAGACTCGAATATTGCCCATGTTGGCTGACCGAGTACCAACATATGTCGACTTCATAAACTCACTTCAAAACAAAATTATTCAATTAAAGTGTAAAGTAATATTGTTTTCTCACCTGAATACACCATTTTAGGGTCATAGTTGTCTTTTTATTTCGGTTGTTTATGCATTGTCAAATGTAGGAACACTTTGAAAACCGTCAGTATATTAACGTAGTTATCTAATTCCGACTTTATAAAGTGCTGCATAATGGCTGCATGATATCATACAACCAGTAGGACTACTCTTAATGATAACATTACCGGGGCAGTCTGTGGACAGACATGAGACAGTGGAATAGGGGTATTTCAATAAAAAGTACCAGTTAAAAGTTGTGTTATGCTAATAGGACAGTGATTCTGGAAGGGTGAATTGCCAAAGTCACAAATGAATTCAGACATTTAAAACTTACTATTTTTGCATTACATCATGTAAATTTTCCAGTTAAGCTTTTTCTTTGTAGGCCTATTTCTCTTACAAAGGTACAATTTGCAGAAATTTGAGAAAACACCAATGACTTTATTTTATATTTAAAAATTGAATTTACAAGACACTCAAACCAATTATGCCTGACAAGGCATAGTTCTAACATGATGTGCTCGTGCACTGAAAACTAGGCTAAAATTTCTTTTGGTCTACATACGTGAGCTGCAAAGCAACCAGAAAGATGAGTAATGCACTAGAGTATTGCAGAATTGTTTGTATTTTGTATTTATATTTATACTCAGCGCAATATCTTAATGTACTACAGGACTCTGAGCACTGTATGACCAAACCGACTATATAAGTACTGTCCATTTGTTAAATTGCTGACTCTCCCGTAACTGGAAGACAGAGGCACAAGGATGACCATTAATCAACATCGTTGAGGTTCTTTAACCTGTCACTGGGGGTAGAACCCAATGACAGAGGACTGCCATTTAAAGTGGTCATCTGAGCGACTATGTATCTGCGATTGAACCCACGTCCTCTGCGTTCCTAGGCCAGTGTTTTACTTTTCACTAGTCGTGAAAAGTAGAAAACTCGTGCTGAAAAATTCAATATAAAAGAAATACTTCTGTACTTTCAGATATAAATGACATAGTCACAAAAGGCACAGTTTATTTCTGTGCAGACAATTTTCTAATTATACTGATTGCCTTTCCATTTGCTTCTATTTTTATCCTTCTTGCTTGGACAATAGAAACGAATGAAGTGAATGATGTTGTAATTGAGTCACTGTGTTCAGAGTATACTGGTTAATGCTGAGTCATTGTGAAGAGATGAATTACTCACCAAGGTGGAGGTAAAAATAGTACAATTAGTCTATAAAGTCAGATTTGGGAACAATCAAATAAGAAGATAAATTATAGGTGATATTAAATTAACAGAATTTCTAAAATAACTCTAATGCCAAATTTTGTGTGTCAATATGCCTTGATTTCCAGTAACTTGTCGACAGAAATTAAAAGTTAGAGTACTCAGTTGTCAAAAGCCCTGTTACAATTGATAAATTTTATATTTTCTTAATTTTCAAATAAAGGCAGCAAAAGCTGAATAAAAAACTTTAGGAAACTTTATCAGGTTTTATACAATAACCAGCATAATAAAGAGTATGTTATAAAATATTTTGTATTTTTGTATCCACCGGAGGCATTGGGTGGATACTTGGTTTAGCATTCCCTATCTCGCCGCCGCCGCACGTAGAGAGATTTTCGACATTAACGCTCTCAGAGGAAAACTACATGACCTAGGTTCACCAAATTTACAGGATATCTTCGTGGGGGGGGGGGGGGGGTTTCTATGGGACTCATTCTGAAAAACAAGATGGTTGCCGTGTACATTTCTTTGAAAGTTATCTTCCTTTTCTACTGGCTTTTCTCATAGGTAGAAGGTTGAATCTCTTCATAGGTGATATGTATAACTGTTACAGATTTACATGTCCTCTACAACCTTGCAGACATTTCACCTTGAAGCTCTTAATTCAGGGTCATCCATGGAGTGCCAAAGTACCCCACATATCGGACTATAAAAGTGCCAATATCTCCCTTATTATTGGTCCTTAAGATCTGTAATGTGAAACTAACCTGTAGGAAATCATGGGCTGGGAATCTTTTGATGTGTTCAGATTTGACCTTGGGCCCTTCCATGAAGGTCAAACGAGGATAGCCAAACTTAAAAGTGCTTATAACTTGCTTATTATTGGTCCTAGAGGTTTGCAATGTGAAACCAACTTACAGGAAATTATGGGCTGGGAATCTTCTGATGTGGTCAGATTTGACCTTGATCCCCTCCTTCAAGGTCAAACGAAGACAGCCAACTTAAAAGTGCTTACAACTTGTTTATTATTGTTCCTAGAGGTTTGCAATGTGAAACCAACTTGTAGCTTTTCATGAACTGGAAATCTTATGATGTCAGGTTTGACCTTTGGCCCCTCCTTCAAGGTCAGACAATGGTTCACTGGCTTCGGTAAGTTGTCTTTCCGGTGGATACAAATTTGCATTGGTTCTCTGATGCGTAGGTCTAGTTTTCATTGTAAACCATGTTTCTTACCAGTAACACACACAGGAAGTAAGTCTGAAAAATAGTAAAGCTTAAAGAGAGAGAGAGACAGAGAGAACTAGCTGGAAAAGGTTTGATAGTGGTTTAATTAACATGATAAATCTCATAACATGGCTATCTGTTACACTCTCAATGCCTTCCTTTTAGAAAAAGCTATCTCCGCTACGTGACAGAAGTATACAATATTTATATTTAAAAATTGTGATAAATAGTCATTGAGACAGATTCAGCCCATTTTGAAATAAAAATTTCCCTACAAATTAACTGCACAAAATGATGTGTTATGAGAAATCCACACAAAGTATTCAGTTGTGTTGAAAATTTTATAAGATATCGCCACTAGTTTGTGCAAGTATTAACCTTTGTTGTAGACTCTTTTTGCTTTGTAGTTAGAGAAAACTTTCAGTGTAGATAGTAAAGTTTTAGGTTATATAATGTACCCTTACATGTACTGGCTGTTATGTCAGCATACATCTAAGAGAGTGTCTCGTGAGCTTATACCCCCTAACGTGTAAGAGTGCTTTACGAATACCAAATATATGTGTACATGTTTGAAAAAAAATTTGTGCAAATTTGAGCATAATAAAGGCTATGCAAGGCTATACCCCAGTTCACTATTGTGTGTTTGCCTTCTGACCACCTGGATAATGCCTTCTGACCACCTGGATAATTTTACTTCCAAGTCTAGCCTTATTGGTACAACTTATCTTTTCAGTTAAATTACAGAATAGAAATGATTGAAAACTTTTGAGAGTGAGTGTTTCTGTCCCAAGTATCTCACGAGCAGTCTTTCCAGTTGTAATGCACTTACAACTGATCTCTTGAGTGCTGTAGCCTATCTGTACGGTGTTATGACTTATAGTGAAACTTGTTCATAAAAACTGCTCGTATTTAATAGAAAAATGGTCTTTACAAGAGGTTGGTCTTTATGTAAAGATAAAAATTAAGGGGCCATGCAATATTGGGAATCAAAAAGCGGTCTTTATATCAGTCTTTATATAGAGATGGTCTCTCATACAGATTAGATTGTATTTCTTTGTTGGCATGACCTATCTTGTTCACATTACTATAAAACTGGATACATGTGATCTTTTTCAAAGAGAATGTTATCAGAACTTATTGTTACTTTAACTTACTTATTGTTTTGAGTTATTTTTATGACTTGTAGCTTTTTGGTTGAACTTTTCACTCAGGGCATTGGCAAGTCATGTCTTTTGCCAGTTATCCAGTTCCTTTTGCCACAGGACTAATCATAACAGCCTCCTGAGTTATATATCGAGTAGCTCTTTCGATAAGTCATGCACTTACAACTTAGGTGTTAAGAATATCCATAATATGTATTTCATTTCTATGTTCTTGGATGAAGTGACAGAGTTCTGAATTAATGTCCCATAAATACACCTACAGAACAAGAACAAATAGTTTTAATGTGCTAACACTGCATCTTTAGTCACGCGAGCACTGTACCAACATCCATCTTGATGTGACAGGTTTAGAACCTCGCATTGAGCATGCACAGGAGAATTAATGCTGTTTCATTGCTGAAGCCTCCTTGTCTTATTCTTTGATTCCATTGTTCTAGGTTTCATTTGTACTTTTGTGAATATTTTTCTTTGGGAAGACTTATCTTGTATTGATTCATTATTTCATAGTGTAACTCTTAACCTACTGCGAAGACTAATTCCCCTTTATCAGCTTAGCAAAGTAAATGCATGAAACAAACATGCTCATCACAGCATAATTGTCTCTAACACCTGAGTCTAATTCTTCAATTAAGCTTATTTTTCTTCACCAAATTGTAAAGGCAAATGTGATCTTTTTGATTCTCTCTTTCCTCTTTGTATTGTAACAATAATAAAGTTTGACCAGTTGTGGTTAATTGGCTAATTAAGAGCCCAATGAGAAAGGCACATTAGTGCTTTAGTGACTCTCTCCTCTCACCTGAGGTTTTGAGTTTAAATCTCAGACCTAAACTGAAGTCCAAACGTTGGTGGTTACTTGCCATGCTGCAATGATTACTGTAAGAAACACTTGCCATGATATTAAAATTGTGTTAAGAATGATACTAAGCCCAAGAAAATTTTACATCAGTGAACAATTCACAATGTATAAGCTCTAAATAATTAAAATGCTTGAACAAACATATTGAGATTGAGTGAAAGAAAAATTAAACTGTTGGAATTCTGAGTTTAGCAAGTAGTTGTTGATGTACTTTTATATTATAATCATTATTAATTCTCTTAAGCCACTGTCACACTGGTTATTCATGAATTGTATTACAGCAGTTACTTGTAGATCCTTTATATGTACCTGCTGCATTGGATATATTTGTAAAATGTTGAAGGTTGGTAAAGCAAATATGGAAGAATACTGGGGAAATTTTGTACATTTTTTCTTGTGTAAGGTTGTCAAAATGGACATTGAGAATGAATGTGTGTCCGTTAGTTCCATGTAGTTCAGATTTAGATTTTTTTCAATAGATTCACAATGATCGTTTAGTGATAAGCCCCCAGGTATCGTAATACCCCATGTTTTGACATTAGAAGCAAAATTGGTATACCTTATGCTGACACTGGAAACTCGTTTATTTGAAAGAAGGCTTCTAAGTAAAAGTGTAGGAACTCAAAATCTTATATTTTATGGTCAGCTTTTTCACAATGATGGCATTTGGACTGGCGGCTTAACATAGTTTTGTATAATCTTAACAAGCATATCAGTCTATTATGGCGACAGAGCTTAGCGAGTTTAGAATCTAATGACAGGCTGTCACCTCTGTGTGGATTCGACTCCCACAAGTGGCAATGTTGTGGACCAGTCCCTGGATAGTACTCTGGCTGTTGAAAATGAAATCTTTAGCAGATGCATGGAATCAATATGTGAAAATTAAATACATGGAAGAGGGTGTTTGATGTCAGTTGTTTTTGTCCAACCTAGATTGAAATTCTTGTAGTTATTTGTAGAGATTTTAGGGCTTTGGCAACTTTCACAAATTGACTTTGCAATAAAGAAAATTGGTCAGTGTATACTTGGCTAATTTTCTGCATAATACAAGACTTTGTATTTGATTTTTGAGTGTTTGCTACGTGATTCACTCTGTCCTTTCCCCCTGGAGCATACTGTAGCAAAAACTGTCATTTTGCCTGAAATGACAATATGAATAAAAGATGACAATCTTAAATGAGAAAAAGAGCCCAAAAATATATTTAGCGGTAATTTTCCCATACTTTGGTACATAAATCATGAGTTACTATATTCAGTGAACATATAATATAAGAATAAATCAAAGGGTAAGTAAAATCAAAGTAACTCAAGTTTATTCATACAGTATTTGCAAGTTTATTTATAATATACATTGCAAGTAAGTACACATAGTCAAGATTTTGAAATTGCTTCAAGAAGAATCAGTTTTTTGTTGTTGTGTATTTTACATTCTGTTAAGGTCATTCGTTAAGGTCAATATCCTGGGCGTGTTGGCCTTAGACATTCAAATAAGTAATTTCTTCCTTCTTGAATATTCTCCCCTAGAGAATATATAGTAGAAATAAAGACCTGGGTGCATGCTCATTAACATTAATATTTTTTTAGAATTTTCTTAAAACATACACTAGACTTTTTCTCAAAAAAAAATTCTTAGAATCAAAAAAAAAAAAAAAAAAAAAACAGAACCAGAGCAAAAGCGAACACATACCCCCACCACATCCCAATTCCTCCAATATTGTTTAGGAGTGCAATGGTTAAAAAAGTCCTTTAAAAAGTTTCTGGATCCAGAAGGTGATCCAGGTCAGCACCAAAAACGAATCCTCTCTTCTTTGTGCCATTGTCAACATTTCCTGAACATTTGTCTCTGACTAGTTATTTTGCCAACAAACAGACAAACACAGTCACCAAAAAACATTTCAAAATCTCCATAAAATGTGTATTTTATATTACATTTTTCCAACCAATAATACCTCCACATTGATTAGCAGCTAAATTACTAATGCTTACTGTTTTTTAGCCTTTGCATCCAATTTGTCATTGTTATCTTTGGAAGTCTCAAAAAAATTTTGAGTTGTAAAACTTGTTCTTGTGTAAGAGGTTTTCTTAGAAAATACTTGTTTTCTGAGAAAAGTCTGAGAATAAGAATTGAATTCTGAGAATAAGAAAATGAATATGGACTCCGTGATACTTAAAGGACCTTTTCTACTGGAATTTACCTTGTTACCTGAACTTTCTGTTTTAGTAGAAGCATCTTTAGTGTGGGGCTGGATTTATTGAAGAACTTACGTCCCTGACTTAAACTCTAAATCCTGATTTAAATCTAAAGAGTTTTGCCCCAGGCAGCTTTGGGCTTTAGTTGGGATTCAGGAAAGAATTAGAGTTCACTGACTTTAAGCTAAGACTTTTGTCCTGGCAAAGTCCCACATGACCAATACTCAAAATACAGTCAAAACAACCAACTACATTTATATTCTCAAAACAAATTTTAAGATTTCCCGAAGTTGTTTGGAAAAGAAAGTTCCAATAGTGCAACAGATATGAGGGTTAGTACAAAAACATTTTGAATTAATTTTGAAGACTTAAATCCCCTTTATGTCAGGCCGAAAGTTTAGCCAAAAATTAAGTTTGAAAAAGGGCCTAGCCCTGTTGTGAATTCTAGAACAAAATTTGGATGTAAATCCTAGATAAAAGTCTCAAGTTGAAAAAAAAAATATCCTAAAATTAAGTCTAAATTTGGACTGAAGTTCTTTAGTGAATTCAACCCCTGATATCTTGAGACAATGTTTAACAGGATTGAACTGTACTGGAGATGCTCGGAAGCTTTGATTCCAGTGTCTCCTCAAATCTAACTTCTTGCATAAATACACTATAGGTGTCAAGTTGTTTGTTTTTTGTCTGTAGACAGTTCTCAGATTGTTTAACACTCATCCCATGCCTCTTTTTAAACAGGTAGGGAATATATGTCAGAAGAAACAGACTGTTTCTGAACCAGTAGTAGTATTGATTGCAATAGTCCAAATGACAAGATGTTTGTGGCATTTGAAGCAGATTTGAAATGTGCATTTTGATATATCTCTGACATCTGTGTCAGGGTCTCAAATTCGCAGTCGCCAACTCGCCCACGGCGACTTTATTGGACGAAGGTCGAGTAGAAACGCTTTTATTGTCGCCCGGCTGGCGAATTTAAAATGAAGTGAACTCTGCCAGTCCACGTTTTCTAACATATTTCTTGGATCTACGACTCCGCCATTTTATAAACAAAGCACACTCACGGTATTTCTATTCATGTATTAGTTTCAAATCGAGGCGTGTCGTGACGACAGCCAGTAAAAAGCTAACATACATCTAGTAAGGGATCAATGTCATTTCTTTTCTGGCATTTCATTGGTTAAAATAATAGAATCGCGTTTTGAATGTAAAGAAATGAAAGTCTTTTTATTTTAACTTTCTTCCGTGACTACTGTTTTGAATGCAAATATCAGACATACATGGAATCGCGTTTTGAATGTAAGAACACGGAAGTCCTTTTAGTTTAAAAATCTTCCGTAGCCCAGTGTTTTGAATGCATGGAAGGTGCTTTTTTATTCATTTATTTTTGGTTACTTGTACAATGTACCTGTTGAAAAAAAATATTTTTAAAATTGGTGACATAGAAGGGGATGATTTTTTTCATTCATTTAGTATTGGTAATGAATACATTCAGACACAGTGCAAAACACATTACAAAAATATATTAAAAATTGGTGACATAGATAGGGATGGGTTTTTACTTTATAAATTTCTTTTCAACAATGGTGACATAGATATGGATGTTTTTTTTCTCTCCTTTTTTTTAAAATTATTGGTAACTTATATATTTACCATGCAATAAATTATAAATTATTTTTAAACATTGATGGGATGTTCGAATAAAGAAGGACCGCTTAATATTTGTAAGGGCCACTTAAGTCTAAAAGTTACTGGTCCTGCTGGCCACCATTAATTTCGCACGAGTCTGAGACCCTGCTGTGTACCAGGTCAATTTACATATGACACATAAATAATTGTAGCTGATTTCTTTTCTCCTCGATTGTCCAAAGGAATTTTCTTCAGAAACTCATTTATTTCCGCAGCGGACATAAATTCCTTTTTTTTCTGTCATGGGACTGTCTATAGTTATATTGTCTTCACTTAAATTCACAGAAATATAACAATGCTGTATATAAAAATATCAACGGGCAGCAAACTAATAAAAGCAGTTTAATGAGGAATTCTTTTAATGCTTCTGGTGTAAAACAGGTGAATTTGACCTGAATTCGTATAATCCAGGCCTCATTCTAACTGTGTCCACCAAGCCCTTGACCCAGATTGTGTAAATTATATGATTCCTTGTTGTCTTCTGAGTGTTAAGTATTCAGTTTCTTCTGGCCCAATTTTACTCTTGTAACTTATCAGAGCCAGGTGATGTATAACTAGGGAGGATACTAAGATTAGTTAAGTTGAAATGGGTGAGAAAACTGGCAATACATGAGATTTGTCCCAAGTGATCAAACAGATAAGTTGTAATAAAAGCTCTCTTATGAGCACATATGTGCTGACCATAGCCAAAAATGTGCTAACCTTGAAGTTACACCCATGTGGCACCCATGTGAATTGCAAGTAAACTGTAGATCTCCTGTAGGTATTTGCACAACACAGACATCATGCCATAGCTGTAATGAAAGAAAAAGGTATGCAAATTATTTACTGTATGGCCATAGAAACGACTGACATGCAGTCAGGCCACAGGGTTCACTTTTTGTGTAATAAGAAGTACTATGTCATTACAGAAATCGACTTCATCTATAAACTGGTTAAGGCCGTAAATTTGACAAAAAATCGTGAAGTTTTTTTTAACACGTGTAAGAAAATGGGACAAGCATCTGTAATCACAATGATCGTGCTCCTGACCATTATGACTGAAAAGATAAGTTGCACGTCCAATAGGATAAAGCTATGGACTATATTATTAGGACAGTCATGAGACAAACTTGTGACAGAGCATTACTGGGGTTGTTACATTGACTAAGTGGAAAGAATTGACGATAACCTGAACTCTGAACACTAATAAAATTTCCAAAAAGCCTTATATATATTAAGAGAATATTTGAAATATTATGGCAGTTTGTTATTGCATGCTAAAAGTGCCTGTTGCATGTGGAGTTTAAGTTAAATCAAACTTTAACTTAACAGATCTTTAGGGCGCTGTAAATATTGGATGAGAAAAGGTTGTCCAAGATTGCAGGAAATAAAAAGGAAATGATCCCACTCAAAAGGCAACGCCTCTGTATTACTGAAAAGATAGCTGGGTTTTATTAAGCGGAAAGGTTCTAGTGGCTTCTGTGAAGGCCAATCTTTTACATTAGGGGGAACACTAAGCAATGAATGGTCTGACCACTGTTATAAATGACTGCTTTACTGCCTGTATTTACATGTAGTTTGTTATACTAAGGCAAAACACTGTTTCCCATCAGCCCTAAAAACTGTACCAGTGGCCATTATAGCTGGAGGAAAATTACACTAATTTTTAAGCTTCAAGAAATTCACTAAAGTGAAGATTTACTAAATAAATGATCATTTTCAACTTCAATAGATATATCAGATATATAAAATTTCAAAATGTTACAGTCCTTTCCATGTGGTTACATCTATATGCATTTGATTTTCAGCTATCAATCTCATCCTTATGGGTCTGAATTGTGGGAGTACACAAGCCTCCCCATATATCCCTGTATAGTCATCATACCTAGGTCCTACCTTTCTGTGCTTGGGTCATGAGCTACAACCACACAGGCTTGTCTACCTTCAGGTGTGGATCGTTGTGGTTTGTTCCACTTTGTGCCTTGTGTCAGGCCTCTCTTCCTGTTGTGGATTTGAAAAACTAATGCCCAGTATCTGGACTTAGCTTCATTTCTAAACTGGTGGAACGTGTAGTTGCTAAACCGCTGGTTGATCATATTCATCGACATGGCTTGGATAACTCATACCAGTCAGCATATAAGTCAGGTCACTCAACGAAGACAGCTCTGCTTTCCATCAAAAATGATATTCATTTGTCACTATCTCGGGGTGAAGCTACTGCCTTGGTACTTCTGGATCTGTCTGCTGCCTTTGATGCGATTGATCATTCCACTCTCCTCAGCTGTCTTCTGGAATGGTTCGGTGTAGGCTGCTCTCAAATGGTTCTCTTCTTATTTGACAGAATGCTATCAGTCTGTAAAGATTGGTTCTAGTTTGTCAGATTTACAAAAAGTGCTGTTCGGCGTACCTCTGGGTTCTGTTTTGGGTTCTCTGCTATTCTCTCTGTACACATCTCCCCTTAGTGCACTGATTGGTAAACACAAAGGTGTAAACTTCCATTTCTATGCAGACGACACACAACTTTATGTCCATCTGTCACACATGAATGCCTCGGTTGCTTTTGATAAGTTGAAAAGATGCCTTCAAGATGTCAAAGAATGGATGTCGGCTAGCAAGCTTAAACTCAATCCTGATAAAATTGAGTTCATACTTTTTGGCTCAGAGAGAGGTTAAATCCATGTTTCCCAATCGACATCTTGGGCAACCCCCTTCACCCCACCGAGTCAGTCAGGAACCCGGATATGTGGTTAGACTTGGATTTTTCCTTCTCTAAACACATCCAGAATGTTTGCAAAGGCTGCTTTAGTCAACTGAGGGATTTTAGAAATATGAGCAGTTCTTGACTCAGGATAGAGCTGTGTCGGTTGCCAATGCTTTTGTTATTAGTCGGTTGGACTACTGTAACTCACTTTTCAGGAGTCTCTCTAAAGTCAATATTCATAGATTACAGTCTATCCAAAATAGTGCTGCTAGAATTGCTGCAAATTCATGTAAATACACTCGGATAACTCCGCTACTCAGGAAACTCTATTGGCTCCCTATTCAGTTTCGCTCAGAGTTCAAACTGGCTATCCTGGTGTGCAAGTTTATTCATACTGGTTTCCGTAAATATTTCACTCCACATCTATCCACATACCGCACTACTTACAATACTAGACATAGTCAGAGTGTTGCCAGTTTCCTCAATGTACCAAAATTTCAACTTTCAATTCACAAGTCCACCAAGCAGTTTGGCTTCAGTTTTGCCTTTGATGCTCCCACTGTTTGGAATTCACTTCCTGAAGACATTCGTGCATCACCCACTATTGCCTCTAGAAAGAAGCTCAAAACCTATCTCTCTACACAAAGGCATATCCTCCTTAGCTCATTTTCTCTTACGGCTTCTCCGTGGTGCTGACCTATTTCTCTCCCTGAACTTTGAATTTGCTTATTGCTATTGTCTTGTTGCTCCTTAGAGTCTACTACTCAGTGGAGATTAAGTGCTATAAAGGTCCAATTAGAATTAGAATTTGTAGGATGCCTTTGGCATAAATGTGATATATTTTTTGGACGAGAGGTCTTCTTTTCAGAACCATAAGGTTATGAAGCAGAAATCAAGTTTGTACAGAAACAACTGGATAGGTGTGACCTAAGCACAAAGATACTCTGAACGGTTTTCAGTGCAGAATCTTCACCAACTAATATGAACTGCTTTTCCAAGTACCCTAAACTACCCATCTTGATATTAGCCTATACAGTATGTTGAAAGTGAAGTGTAACACAGATCAATCATTAAAGATAATATTCTAAAGTTTTAATGGCTCTCCCTGCCTCTTTACATAAACATACGGTCATGTCATCTTAGTTCAGGGATGTATTTTCATTTTTTGAAACATTATTATTGTTGAGACTATTTGGCATGATGCTTAAAAGATGTCTGTTATTATTATTGACAGTCAATAAAGTAGGACAACTGGTGATTGATGTTTGATTTAATAACAAATGTTTTAGTCACAAATGATGAGTTCAGGCTTAATACTAACAGTTTTAGTGCTTTAATCCCAGTAAACACAAATTGTAAAAGGCAACATCATTCGCATCAAGTGTTAGATATGTGTGTGAAGAAGACAAAGTGGTAAACACCAGATCTTTCCTGAGATCCTATCTTACCAGTTACTCGAAAGTTTAAAGTTTCTTCGGGCAGGTGGTTTATGGTACATCATCATTATTTTCCTCTCTTAGAATAAAAGAAATAAATAAAAAGCCTGCTTCTCATTAAGCAAGTCTGCAAAAATGAACATTAGGCTTATTAAATAAAAGTAAAGTGTAAAACTAAAGGTGGATAATATAGGTATTTTATGTTATACTATATAATATATATTACAATTTTATCAGCATCCCTTGCATGCACAGTTAAAAAATGTAATATCAGTGAATTATATTGGATGTATTATTCAAACTTTTATTATTATCTCATTATTTATCTGTTATGTGAAATTTCTGAATTTTCATTGGTGCATTTCAAGTCAACTCCATAGGGCTCAACTGCAGTATCTAATGTCACATTAAAAAACGTTTAAAAGAAATGTTGGTAACGTTATATAGTTTAGAGTTTTGACCGTTTCTAGCATAAGCCATAAAAAAATACTGAAGATTCATTTTTACTGTGATTTTTACTTGTTTTCAAGAAAGATTATTATTACCTTCGCTATGGAGGTTATGTTACCATTTGACTTGTGTTTGTTTGTATGTTAGCAAGATTATGACAAAAAAAACTATTGTATAGATTTATATCATAATTTCACAGCAGATGGGTCTTGGTGTAACATGCAACTTATGTAATTTTGTGAATGATCCACAAGTATTTCTAGATCCAGCAATTTTTTAAATAATTTTCTATCAATGTACTCAAATGATAGTAAAAAAGAAGAAAGTCTTGGGCCTTAATGGATGTATGAGCTGTCTGAGTCCTCTTGTTCATTCTGTTTACACTATTTAAAAGTGTTATTTCAGGTAGGATTGAATTTGGAATATATTTGGAAGGTTCATAGAAGAATTTAAAATAAATAACCTTTATCAATAGGAAAATGAGGTTATAAATAGCTTGTATTGAGAGGAGAGGAAATAGAATAAGTAGAGACTTCCGCAAGACTGAGTATTAGGCTGTAGGTATTAATTACCAAGAAGTGTCAACACTAACATGTTGTCACTGTAGTGTTCTGTGACATTCTTTTTTTTTTTTATTTTCCGGAAGTAGTTACAGAAACAAAACATCTTTATGTTTTTATTTGTTACCTTATGCAGTATAAGACCCAATTTTTCTTCATTCCATATGTCACAATTAGTGTTCACTGAAAATAACTGCCGGCATGATATGATACATCAATTCCACCGTATATTTTATGACCAGTCACCAGGGAGATTTTATAATGCAGCAACATGCAATAAAGACAATTCATAGACTGAGGAAAACACAAAAAGTACCTTGGCTGGGTCATGTTGAAGTAATAACAAAGCATAAACTTCAATTTGTGTAGGGGTTTTTTTATGCAGGAAAGGTAATTGACAGGTTGCCATTTTAGATGCCTCATATGTTTTAACTTATGTACTGGGATCCTACATTTACAGGTGAATGTTCACACCAGAGTACATTAACTGTAACAGCGGTAGCAGTGGAGTGGTATTAAGGATTTTCTGATAGTATTGAGACAATTTATGCCATCTATAAACATATTCTGCCCCAAAAGTTCTGCAGTTATTAGTAAAATTGCAATTATTTCATGCGAACTGAAAGAAGTTGATACTTATCAGTCTCATTTTATGCATATTTGACCCAAACAGATATTAAAAGATTAGACGACTTAAGATTCAGTAAACCCAAGTTACATGGACTATCATTTTAGAGATATATTCTATCCAAACTTATTACTTCTGAGACTTTTACTGGATTTGATTTTTAAAAAATATTAATTTGAAGGGGTAAGATACATTTTAACCCAGTAATATGTTAAATTTCGATGGAAAAGAAAAAACTTTTACTTCATGAGAAAACAGAAACATTCTAGATAACAGGCATACTTCAATGAAAAAGACTACCTAGATACTGCTCTTATCGGAGTTATAAATACCCCGGGGTAATGTATTTTTCAGAAGAGGGGTCAAAGTTGGCATTTTATGTCCCATTCAACATCCAGACCAGAAACAGCAAAGGTGGAGAGAACGGGGATGGGGGGGCATTTTATTGGAAGGGGACATTTATTGAGATAAATACTGCATTTCTTCTATGAAGTGCATTCCACTTGAAGGATTTGTAGGACTGTGTAACTCAGCTTCTCTAGATACCATTACCATATTTATTCGTATAAATGCCCCGGGGGCGATGCAGTTTTCAAAAGGGGGGGTGACTATTACCTATTAAAAAATTCAACTCTCGAGTCCAATGGCAATGGGCGATAATGGACACTTTCAGCCTTGATCTCGCTTGCCAGTATGTATAATGGCGAAAGAGCTTAAAATATTGGAAACCAACCTTAAACCTTTCTAAATTTTATCTTGTATTTTTACAGATTTTAAGGCGTTATGATCAAAACTTTTATCTTCTGTTTCGATTTTCTCGTAAGCGGTTTTCGATTCAGGAAGTACTAAAACGCATATTTTTTCGGAATCCCGGAATCGCAAAGGTGCTGGCTGTTGAGATAGATGTAAAACCCTGAAATATGAAATTTGCAAAGCTTGAGAAGACGGGGGGGGGGGGGGGGGGGGGGGGGGGGGGGGGGGGGGGGGGGGGGGGGGGGCTATTAATAGGGAGGGGGCGCTTACACGGATTAATACGGATAAGTATTTATATAGCAGAAAATTTGATCAATGTCTTCTTAATCTAACTTCAGTCAAAAATTTCAGAATTTCAGTCAAAAGGGCCGCTTCGTTTTTGTTAGCAGAAACCTTTTTCTGGTCTATCTTTTAGTCAAAAAGTCTGCTTTTCATGTATCACTGGCCTCTCTCCCACTTGCTGCTTGTGTTGGACACATGATTGCTCATTGTTACAATTCCCTAGTGCCAATTTGTCTGTGTTTTCCATGTTCTCAGGTCCATTATGACTCCCTGGTGACTTACCAGTCAGTGACTTCAGCCCATTGGCATGAATGTCCACAATACCAACATCTGATTTCCCATACTGTTTCTATTACTTTTGTTTATTTTGTTTGAAAGCTTTTCCTTATATCTGAAGTTGTCTTACTCCATCACCAACTGTCATTGCCAATAAATACCTGTAGCACAAAGTAGGAGGGGGGACATCAAAATTCAAAAAGTAAATAAGGTAATCATGGAAAGTATACACTGGAAATTTTTTTTAAAACTCTACCCTTTTATGTTTGACAAAATTTTACCTCAAATATGGCTCCCCTTTACCACAAATTTAGCCCCTTTTACCATAAATTCAACCTCCTTTTACTCCAAAACTGGACCCCCTCTTACCAGAAATTCAGCTGCCTTGTGCCATAAACTCCACAAACATGTTTTTAAATGTCTTTTCTGATCAGGAAATAAAATGAGCTAGAATATTTCTTTGGAAGTTTATTGTCTGATTCGGACTATTTGGTATACCATATAATCCCCCCCCCCCCCCCCCCCCCCCCCATATGGGCCGATATTAGAATATTTTTATATTCAAAATCAATATCTACACAGCCAAATGATATACTCACTAGTTGGTGATGGGTCTTTGATGATTGGTAGTGAGGAAACACAGACTTACTTGTGATGCAGATTGATAATAATAAAATAAGAAGAGAGCATTAAGCATGCGTGACTGGACAGTCATCAGTGATGATAGATGGGTTTGTTGTGCTTGTATCCTATGGCTTTCAATGTCCAGTTTCTCTTTATCTGTCTGTGTCTCTCTCTCCTGTGACTTGATGGATGGCTAGCTAGTTGAGTGGACACCCCACTGAGACATGTATTATTTATAAGGCATACTCATGCTCTCTCAGTTCCTGGTCCTTTTTCTGCATTTGCAGTGTTGTACACAGCATCAGGTATTGGTGATTTATAGTGCAAGTTATGGTCAGTGAATGAGTGATCAACTGAAAGTTGGAGTAAGGATGTTTTCCTTTCATACAACAGGTGTGAGGGAGCTTAAAAATGGAAATTTTTTTATTTTATTGACCCATTTCAGTATTACGTCATAAGTTTTATTTCTATTTTGGCTTATCGGTTATTAGCACTTTTAATACCAGTCAAGTTGTAATATGGTAATACTCTGTCACTTTATGCAGAATTAGAGTCCCGATTGGCAGTTTACTGCCACAAAGGTGAAGTGATAGATGTCAAATTATGTATTGAATGACACAGTTGTTCATGTTGGCAATAATTAGGCAGACTTTATAGTAGTGATGGGACGATTAGACCAGCGTTCGATTAATCGTCGGCGTTATGGTACAATCGCGTTCGGTCACTGACAACTTCTAGAAATCGATTAAATCTTACCCTTCCTTATGTGTCTTATTATCCACGTGTTTTTTTATATTTTAAGCTATTTCCTTAACTTTCCTTTGATAAATAATGAGATTTGTCACGAATTTGGGTTTGTTTATGTCTACCGCCATATTTACCGGAAGTGAGTGCTTTTGGTAGGTTCTAAATGTCGGAAACACCGTTATTCTTACGGATTGACAAATACTTCATCCCGGAAAGTGTTTCATGATATATTTTCTTACAGTGGAGTAAAAAAGTCGATTATGGGTCGATCATCGGTCGGAAAATTGGACGAATAATCGACCGCGAAAATTGAGGCGATTCCACTCACTACTTTATAGTGATTTTTAATCTGACAATTTCCGCCTTTCGAACAGTCAAAGTCACAGACACTAGTGTGTTGTGTTTAAGAATGGGTAATTGATTTTTTGTGGGGGGAGGGGGGGGGGGGGTAATTGAGTAAGTGGAGGAAAGCTGTGCATTGTAGTTTTTGCTCCATGCTTGCTTACTGATGGTCGGCAGTTTACAGTACAGAACCTTGACCAGCTGTATGTACTGGTTTTATCTGCCCACAAAACTACCTGTCGTGTTGAAAGTGACTTTAAAAAAATCCCAAACAATAAATAAATTGTGTCTTGAGAATTTTACTTAACAGGCATTTGCTGTTGAACCCACTGAGAGGAATCGGAATTGTATTTCCACATGAGTTATGATGATTGGTTTATATCCCGTCAGATGGTAAATTCATTTCACAGAATACAGAGCATCCACAGTGGGCAATCTGCAATACATCCATTTGACCGTAATATGAAGACAGATAACAAAATCTTTATCTGAATTTAGCATGTTTTATGGCCACAATGCATAGAAATACAACCGGTCACTCACCAATCTTAAGGTGGATCCCACACAGTTAACAGGTTTAAATGCAGACATTCTTTCTGTATCTGTGGGTTAGTTTATATTACAGCAGCATGCAAGAAACATTTTACAGCAGTTAATCCTGTTATCACTGGGGCCTTCTATAGTTTGTTCTTTCTAATCACACCACTCTCCCCCTTCCACTTTTGCTTTTTCTGTTGTTTTGCTCATGCTAACCTTGATCTGCTTTTTCTGGGCGGTGTTGGGATGATACTGATGACTCTGTTGTGTGGCTTCGTTAAGCTCCAAGAGATATTCCACCACAATTTACATTAATCCCCTTGGTGTTTTGAATCTGCAGAAGATACATTATCAAATCCCCCACTGGAATACCAATGTGTGGTGACAAGTTTTTATTATTTTAATTTGAACTTCAAGAAAGTAAGAAGTAAAAGAAGATTGTATTATTGTTTTTGTTTAGCTGTATTGATACTTATGCAGTGCATTAATTATGTGAGGATGTAAAGGGTGAGTTTATGTGATATCACTAAAAACCCAAAGAAGTTATTGAAGTATCATTTTTTTATTGCCATACACCAGTGGTATTAATAGTACTAACGATTAAGTCTTGTCCAAAGACAGCACCCTATGTGACAGTACAATCTAATAATATAAATGGAAGCAGTGTAACATATCTTGTCTGTAAACATCAAATATGATGCAAGCCAATCTGAACTCATTTGTATTTTGAAAAATTCTTCAGCTTCTATCAGATCAGTATTTATCATCGCCAAACAACAGACTACTGTTCAACAGCAAGGGCCTTTATACAATTAAATAATGCCAGCTACATAACCCAAATACAGTCTTTCATCTTAATCAAACCCATAAACCTCACAGGTGAAAGCCAAGTGGTCATTTACAAAATCTGAAGGTCACTAGGTAACCCAAACCCTCTGTAGATAGACCTAATCTTATCCAAAGTCAAGGCAATACTATACTTTGATTTGGCCAGAGAAAGTGAAGCCAGCCAAAATGCCATGCTTAACTCTTATATTGTAAATGCATTTCATGTTCACTGCTCACCAATATTGTTCACCTGGTGAATCTCTGTGGGATTAGTTCTCGACCACTGGTAAGAATTATGCGCCCCATGATAGATGGAATCAGATCACGTCATATGCCAGCACCCTTACAACAAAGCTGTGACAGTAGCTAAGGCTCCACAATAGTGTCTATATTATGCATGTTTGTCATTTTTAAAAGTCCCAAAGATAAATTAATTATAGCGATTTTACATCTACCATTCTAGCAGCTAATATTTCAGAAAATACATAAAAAAAATTTCATTTATAAATATCCAAGGTATTTTTGTGTTCCTAGGCTCCAGGCCTATGTCCCCTTTATGGTTTTCCTTAAATTCCCAAAGTTAACTTAATTTTAATGACTTTAAGATAACTACTGTTGCAAATTTCACACTGTGCTAGGATTTAATTTGACAATGAGAAATGCAAATAAAATGTGACATTACTTTTTGGTCTGCTTTCTAGGTTCACTTATGCGACTTATGTCTCTTGGCAGGTGGCCATACTCTCTAAATCTATGAGTATTTTCATTAATATTTTATAAAAAAATGTAGCTTCCTAAACAGTAACTTATGAGCATGACTTTAAGAAAGATATAAATATTTCAAACTTTTTCAGAACAAAGGCCTGCTGATCCTGATTTTAATCCTCTAACATTAGTTTGTGGCTCACTTGTAAATTCTTGTAGTTGGCTGAATCAGGTGGGCCTTTTTATGTCCACTGCTTTGTAATTAGAACGCCAACCGGATGCTCGGTATATCAAGTGTCTTCACTGATTATTGAACACGGAATGTGCATTAGCAAGCACTTTACCTTTCCACAAAGAGCCCCCTTCCCCTCTTAGTGGCCAGATTCCATAGGGTTTTAATCCTGCAGTGGCCATTCTGCTGTCTTTACTGCTTTTGTCACTCTATCATTTAGTCCTTATGACCCTCGGAACTAAATGCAACTCGATGGAGTGGCAATATTGTCACATAAATAATGGCACGGCAGAAGCATTTTATGGCAACTAAAGATACAACTATTGAGTAAATGTAAAATTGTCACAAAAGTAAAACTGTAGTAGAATCAGCTAATGCCTGAGGAGTGGGGGTTGGGCAGGGTGGGATTTGTTTATAGATAATATTAAATTCATCAAACTAAATTCATCAAATTGAGCGTTAAATAGCAAAGGAAACTTTACATTTGGGAAAAGTGAAGAATGTTCTCACACTATCAGTAATTTACTCACATTAACAGAAGTATCCACATCTATTTCTTGCATACTAATAGAAAGTAGCACTTTGCAAGACTTGTCTTTCAAAGGTTAAACAATTACTGGTAGAAAAATTAGAGATGTTTAAAATTTTTCTGTGACAATTAGTCCACAAAAGTCTGTGTAGATCCATGGTCTAGTTGTAGTGTCACAATTGAAATGTATCCAAAATATTAAATTTGTTCTAATATTTCCACAAGATTTATTTGTACTCTGGTCCACTGTGAGCACCTTGTCAGTTGGATCCAAGTATAACTGGATTCAGCTCAATAATAAGTAAATGGGAATAATCTGGATCTTTAATTTTTTTTTTTTTTTGATCTTTTTTTTGTTTTGTATCCAGGCAGTGATTCAAATCACTCAAAAATTTAATTTAATCTAATTTGGAAAAGAACGATTTCATTTTTTCATCCAACATGTAGTATTTACGTAATCCTGATAGCGAACAAAGAAATAGCCATGAATTTAATACCTCCTTCGCGGAGATTATAAAAAGTGATTAATTTAATGCATATAGAGAATTAAGGAAACCTAAAAGTTTCTGTGGAATTTTCAATTGTACATTATCTTAAGTAACACACTACTCCACACCATGTCGTATTTATAAATACAGCTCATATTAATGATGAGAAATGTGTCACCACTTTATTTTCTGGCCAGTCAATGGAGCAGTGCTGGTCACTACTGGAAGTGGCCCTACTCAAGAATCCATTACAAGCGGTTATTAACTTATTACTGGGAGTGGTTTTCCCATGGATTGTCCACAGAGGGGGGCTCCGCCCTGCTTGTGTAGCAAACTAGAATGGTATGATAATGCATGCCTTGGTGGAAGTAAATTTTTTATTTATGCACTCTCTGAGTGCTTTTGTTGATTTTATTAATGTAAACATTTGGGGGTTCAGTCATAAACCATCACAGCAGTAGTCATTTCATCTACTGACAAAAAGTACTGTCTACCTACCTATTATCATCAGGTACCAATAAACACCACTTGTATATAGAATGTACTTGTTTCAGTAACAGCCACATGTATTTAAAGTATTTTTGAGGTCCTTGGTGGCCTGGTGGGGTCAACAGGTTTGACATCTAATCACAGGCTGTCATCTCTGTGTGGGTAGAACTCCCACAAGTGATATAAGCCTGTTCCAAGATGACCCTGCTGTTGAATGGGATATAAAAACCCCAACTTTAAACTTTGAATCAAAGTATTTTTTGTGTGCATTTTATTTATTCAGGTTAGAAATGACTATGTCTTATTTGTTAGATTTGGAAGGTTCTGCTTGCCAAATTATGTCACTTTGAATTCTATTTGGGTGGGGGAGAATCATGTATTGTATGTATGATATTGATATTTCAATATACCTTGATATAGCATCCTGCATTTCAGTGTCGATAACAAAAGTATTCATTTCCATTTCATTTCTAATACCCCATGAAACTGCATTCTCTAAATATTGTTTGTTTTACACTTACTTTATCTTTTGATCATCAATATTCACATATTGGAAGATTTATCTTTTATTATAATTACTCGTATTACGCATTCTTGTGCTGAACTTAATTGGTTTAATCTATCTATAATATCTTAAGTATTTTTTGGTAAATTAGGCACTAGTAGCTGAGAAGTGATGCATTTTTGGGCATGAGATAATGTTTCAATTGTGATTGATGACATTTTTTAACTTACCAATTAAAAAAACCAGAATAGAATCACCATAGTGAAAGAGAAGTTTGTATTGTCAATAAATTTCCTTACATCATCAATCCACACAATTTCCACTGTGTGATGTCCTATTTGAAATGTTTTTTTTTATTATTTTGCAAGGGGGGGGGGGGGGGGGGGGGGGGAGATAGTGAAAAGGATGCACAGATTCTTAAAAAATGGATACTGTTAAAAATGAAGAAAAATATTGGTTTAATTCTCATCATATTAAAATAAAATAAGTTCCGTAGATGTAGGAGCATGATGACACCAGCCACATTTTTTACTGGTAATTCCAGTTACAGTAAAATCATGGAAAACTGTGTGTTTGTTACATTTTCCTTTTTGGGACAACTGAACTCCAAACCTATGGGTGGATTTCATCTGTAACCTTACAGATTACATTTATGGTAACCTTAAAGCCCCTAATATCACTGAATTATATTGACTTAAAGGTTACCTAACTGGTAATATTCCAGAACTACATGATGCATATAATGTATTTTTGGGATTTGGGTGTACGTAGAACCTAGAGAGATGTCCACTTTATTGTCATCTTAAAATCCTAAATATAATTCAATTATAGCAGTTTTAAGGTTATCACTTTGATGGCTGATATATTAAAAAATAACTACATGGATTTTATTCATGTTCACTTTAATATATATGGTATATCTATACCCTAGGAATGAACATAGTAAAGAATGTCCAGCAAAAATAACTGCCTTAACAGAGGTTTTGTTAGTGTAAAAATTGGGTCAAATGGAAACATAAACTCACAAGTGGAGGGAAAAAAGGTTGGAAAAAGCACACATGGAGAGATAGACTTGTACTGCACATCTTGATACAGAAAATGAACAGTTGGTTGAAACTTTCTATTGTGAAGGAATTAATCACTGGTATAACAGCGTTATAGAACATTGTCAGTAACAATAATAACACAGTCATTTTTTATAAATGTATGTGGCACTTTTATGGGTATTCCTAACAATAGGAGCAGTAAATTCTATGATGTTCATTTATGAAACAGCTGATGTATGTCATAAACTTGGTCTCCCTGAAGTTCAAGGTAGGAAATATCTATTGACAAAATAAAATAAAGATGGATAGGGTTATCTAAGTGCACAAATGATTATTTTATGAAATACTGAAATTTTAATAGAATTTGTGACATTGCCATTGGACTGTATTTTAAAATCCTAAAGAGACACAAGGTCAAACATAATTTAAATCTACTCATTCCTCTCTGTCAGTGTGATGCTAAAAGTTCACATCCCCTCATTTTAATGGTAAGTGCATAATATTATTACAATATATATAAGCAAAACTGTGAATATAACATTTTTATAGCAAAATATCCTTACCATTTCCTGACAGTAGCTATTTGTTGGAGCCATCCAACCCAATGGCCAATGCAGAGATGCAAATTTAAAGTTATATCACAACCTTAACCAGGCCACTGGGTTGCAGTAGTCCGTCCTGCCGCCAATTAGGTCACATGACCACATTGTTTACTTCATTATTTTTGTTGGCCATCAACAGTATGGATGTCTTTGGGAATTAGAAAAAAGTTTGGTAGGGTTTTATTGTATCCCCGACGCGAAGCTATCGGGGACTATGGACTATGGATTCATCATCATTGGCGTCCGCGCCCTCGTCCGCAGAGATTTCTTGTTAGCGACCTACAGTCCACATTTCTTTCCAGATTTCTTTCATATTTGGCAGGTGGCTTGATATGGTAGAGGACTCGCCACCCTATCTTTTTGGTAGGGTTTATGTCTAAATTAGGCCTATGGTAGACAAAAATGTCTAAAATGTTGAATATTGCTTGTTAGCGACCTACAGTCCACATTTCTTTCCAGATTTCTTTCATATTGGCAGGTGGCTTGGTATGCTAGAGGACTCCCCACCCTATCTTTTTGGTAGGCTTTATGTCTAAATTAGGCCTGTGGTAGACGAAAATGTCTAAAATGCATTAAAATTTATGAAATCATGCACTAAATCACTTATAACTTGAAAAGTGTTGCATTTACAGCATTTTGTTAAAATATGTTATTCAGATACTTTTTTCATAGCTACAACATGGTGAGTAACTTGGGTGTCTGTCTCAATAGCTAAGTGAGTAATAGCTACTTTTGGGCTTTTCAGTAACTACCATCATGAGTAAAATCACTTGTAACTTGAAAACTATTGCATTTACAGAATTTTGTATAAATATGTTATTCAGCTACTTTTGGGTCAGCTATAACATAGTAAAATTTTAGACCTGTAGCTCATGGCATAGCTGAGTAATAGCTACTTTTAGGTTATCACTGTTGAGTAAATTACTTATAACTTCAAAAGTATTGCATTTAGAGTATTTTGTTTCAATATGTTATTCACCTATTTTGGAGTCAGCTATAACATAGTGAAGTTCCAGACCTGTGGCTCATTGCATAGCTGAGTAATAGCTACTTTGAAGTTCACACTGTTGAGTAAATCAGTTGTAATTGGAAAACTATTGCATTTACAGAAATTTGTGTAAATATGTTATTCAGCTACTTTTGGGTCAGCTATAACATAGTGAAATTACAGACCTGTAGTTCATGGCACAACTGAGCAATAGCTATTTTCAGGTACTGACTGTTGAGTAAATGACTTGTAACTTGAAAAATATTGCATTTGGAGTGTTTTGTTAAAATATGTTGTTCACCTACTTTTGGGTCAGCTATAACATCGTGAAATTACAGACTTATAGCTCATGGCATAGCTGAGCAGTAGCCATTTTCAGGTTCTCACTATTGAGTAAATCAGTTGTAACTTGAAAACTATTGCATTTACAGTATTTTGCTTAAATATGTTGTTCACCTAATTTTGGGTCAGCTATAACATAGAAAAAATTCAGACATATAGCTCATTGCATAGCTGAGTAATAGCTACTTTTAGGTTATCACTGTTGAGTAAATCAGTTATAACGTGAAAACTATTACATTTACAGTATTTTGTTTAAATATGTTATTCACATAATTTTTGGTCAGCTATAACAGAGTGAAATTACAGACCTCTATGTCATGGCATAGCTTACCAATATCTACTTTCAGGTTCTCACTGTTGAGTAAATCATTGTATCCACTGGATAGCTGCAGTGTGTAGAGAGATTTCACCATTACCGCTCTAACGAAAAAAATATTATAGCTAGCCTTCTCAAGTTTGCAAGGTATATTAGAGGGTGCACCACAGTATTCTATTGGTAGGCTTTATGTGTAAATTAGGCCTGTGGCTAAATTACTTGCCTACTAAAATGAGTAATTTTGCATTTTCTCTAAAAGTATTGCAGATAGCAAATTTTTCTTAAATAACTCATTCACCTACTTTTTGGAGAGCTTTCACATGCTGAAGTTCCAGACCTGTAGGTAATTACTCACCTACTCAAAATGAGTAAATGCGAATTATCTCTAAAAGTATTGCAGATAGCCAATTTTTCTCAAATAACTCATTCACCTACTTTTGGGAGAGCTTTCACTTGGTGAAGTTTCAGACCTGTAGGTAATTACTCACCTACTCAAAATGAGTAAATGCGAATTATCTCTAAAAGTATTGCAGATAGCCAATTTTTGTCAAATAACTCCTTCACCTACTTTTGGGAGAGCTTTCACTTGGTGAAGTTTCAGACCTGTAGCTAATTATTCACCTGCTCAAAATGAGTAAATGCTAATTATCTCTAAAAGTATTGCAGATATCCAATTTATATAAAATAACTCATTCATCTACTTTTGGGAGAGCTTTCACATGGTGAAGTTCCAGACCCGTAGGTAATTACTCACCGACTCAAAATGAGTAAATTCGAATTATCTCTAAAAGTATTGTAGATAGCCAATTTTTCTCACATAATTCATTCACCTACTTTTGAGAGAGCTTTGACTTGGTGAAGTTTCAGACCCATAGCTAATTATTCACCTACTCAAAATGAGTAAATGCAGTATTTCTCAAATAACTCATAAATATGAAAACAACTTATAGGAAGTCATGGGCTGCGAATCTTGTCATGTGGTCAGATTTGACCTTGGGCCCCTCCTGCTTATTATTGGTCCTAGAGGTTTGCAACGTGAAAACGACTTATAGGAAATCATGGGCTGCGAATCTTTTGATGTTGTCAGACTTCACCTTGGGCCCCTGCTACAGGGTCAAATAAGGGTAGCCAAACTTAAAAGTGCTTTCAGCTTGCTTATTAACGAAAAATGCTCTTTATCTTCTAAACTATGTTAGTTGGCCTTTGTCGGTGGATACATCCTGCATCTGGCCACAGATGCGTCCTTGGTCTAGTTTATTTATTTATTCAAGTATTTTTAATAAAAATTTAAATTACTATTAAATTTTCCAAATTTATCCATATTCAAAGCCCCCTCCCAATTAAATGCTCCCCCCCCCAACAGGAAACAAAAAAAAATCAAACAAAACATGACAGTTTTGGTCAAAAATGCCATAAAATCTTCAAAAATATGAGATAAAGGGAAATGATTTCTTCAGATTTATGGTTTGTTGCTAATATTTTAAGTTCTCCCACAATTATATGTGCTGGCAATCGATATGCAGGTTCGTAAAGTGGCTATAACATATTGCCTCTGGATTTGAGAGTAGTTTTTTAACTGTAAATTTCACCTCCCCCTTTTCAAAAATGCATTGTCCCCAGAGCATATAATCGGATAAATATGGTATATACTGGTATTTGTAAAGGGTTTCAATACTTCAGCAGTTAGTTGGGTTGGTTTATTCTTGCAGATATCATCTACAGTTATACCAAATGTGAAATTTTATAGGATTTTAGTCCAAGAACTGAAACTTTCTCTTTATTATACTTAAATAAGCTTTTCCTTCTCACTCCTTCCAAACACAGATTATTGAGTGAGAATTGCACATTTTATGAACAATCTGTTTGATATCTGAAGACTACAGAAACTTTGTCAACACTTCTCAGTATCAAGCAGTAGTCTATTGGACTGCAGCCACAATCCCAACTTCTGATAGAACTTCTGCTATTATTTGCTGTGTCTGGTTAGTCATTTGGTGCAATAATCAGAAATCTTTTTTGAATCAGGTAGCAACAATATTAATATTTTTACATAATATAATAACTTCAAAAGGTCAAAAATCAAACCATTTTGCTTTTTTCTCAGATTTTAGTTGATATTTTAACTGAATAGTTTTGGTTTAAGGGGAATTAAGGAAGTTCATACATGTCAGTACTGTGTTGGTCAATATGAGCAATATTCAGTGAATATTCTCAGTTACTATTAATGCTTGAAGAAAATGTGTCTATTTTATGCTTGAAAAGGTAAAAGTGGTGCAAAAATAACATTTATTTTGTATCAATAGGCGAGACTGTGCATATTCTCTTGAGTAATCTCCCTGAAGAAAACAGTCTCTCTTAGAATCTTCTGTGTCTCTGGCTCATTGGATCTTTCACATCAGTTTGTATCTGTTCCTTTAAGTGAAAGACAATTGATACAATAGCAGCTTGAGGCTTTTGAGCTGATATTAGAGGTCCTCGGTGGCCTAATGGTTAGCAAGTTTGGCATCTAATCACAGGGGGTCACCTCTGTGTGGGTTCGACTCCCGCAAGTGACAATACTGAAAACCTGTCCCATTATGACCCTGGCTGTTGAACGGGATGAGAAACCCCAACTTTGACCTTGACTTTGAGCTGAGTTTAGTTATTTACAGTAGCTTTCGTGAGTTTTAGTGGTTACCCTGTCCAAATAGATTCTTATTTAATCTCACATTTACTTGCGATATCTGTGAGTGTTTCTTTTAAGTAAAAAATATACTCATGTAGGAATGGCTTGTACTGTGAATGAGAATCACAATGGCAGAAACTTCATTTTCAAAATAGATTTGTTTGTGCCTGGTTATCTGATTAACATAAACCTGTGATGGCGCAAAAGATCAAAGGAATCCAAGAAAACCCTGTGGCGTATATTCTGATTCTGTTAACAAGATTCTACAGTGGCATAAGATTTTTCAAGGATCTAAAAATACAGATGAATTTTTGTGCCCGCTTGTATTGTGAGCAGGTCCCTGTAATGAGTTTTCATGTTAAGATGCAGATTGATCCGTCACTAGCCTGATTATTCAACTTGGCTGGACAGAGTGAGAAGAGACAGTGAAATTTCACACGCATACACATAGTCCACTGCCTTTATTGACTAATTGTTTAGCTATGGGTGTAGTTATTTTCTTATTAGGCAGCCTAATGCAGTGCGGTAATTGAGAAGTTGCTCGCACCAAAGAAATGTGGATAGTTGGAATCACTAATTACAGCATTTTTCCAGAACAAAAAGAAGGCATCGCCATTATTATTTGCAGTTGAAAAGAACTTTGAATAAATCATGATGACAAGTGCTGCAGACAGAAATAATTTTTTTTTCAGGGTGACACAGATGTTTCAGCTTTTAATAATAATTTAGAGTATTTGGTCTGAAGTATGGCATTGTTATTCAAATGTCAATTGATAAATATGCAAACAAAGATCAGTACTTCTTAATTCATGTATTGTCTTTAACATATTGTACAAAATTAATTGGCTCACATTGTGGAACAATTTTTTATGATATGAAAGAAGAAAATGTGAAATTCCCACAATACGTAAAATTTACAACAGGAGACATCTTTAAAAAAATAAAACAATAATAAATTTGTGCCAGTTTTTACATCAGGGGCTTTCTGACGAAATAAATATTGCAAAAGTATCAATAATTCGAAGGGAATACTGTTTGAGTAGAGATTTTAGCTAGAAGAAAATTTCCTGATTTTTTTAAAGGAAATTAACTGAAAGTAATTTTCACTGATGGCAAGTATCTACTGATAGCAAGTTAAGATATTTGTATAGATTTAAAAGTTCACCAGTAATTAATATTCACTATCCAGCTGCATTAGCACACTTAATGTGTAGTTAAAATTTTATTATGTCCACCCCCCTGGGGGGTGGATATATTATTTTTGCTTTTTTCGCCGTCCGATGTCCGATGTCCGATGTCCGATGTCCGATGTCCGGCGTCCGGCGTCCGATGTCCGGCGTCACGCATGGTTTCCGCTCATTTAAAGGAAAAGTATTAGAGCTATTGTCACCAAATTTGGTATGCAGGCTTATTGGGTCAGTAGCTTGCTTGGGATTGCTTTTGGCTGTTGTACCTCTTTTGCTTACTGAGTAATACTTAAGTACAGCTATTTTCAGTACCCATTGGTTTCCGTGCATTTAAGCCAAAATAATTAAAGATATTTTACTACAATTTTGAATACAAGATTGTTATGTCCATAGCTCGCTTGGTATTGCATTTGGGACTGATAGCTTTGTCAGTACATGAGTAATAGCCATTTAGGTACTTCATTGTGTATTTTCAGTACTACTTTTGAGTAATTTGCTTCTATCTCCTTAACCGTGCGAGATAGAGCGATTTCGGCAAAATTTTCGACCCGCAGGGTATCTGAGGAGTGTACTCTTTGCAATTTTCAAAAAATTTTCCCCTCCCCAAAAATGGCGGCCATTTTGAATTTTCGAATTTTTGCCAAAAATGGCAAAACACAAATTTGCTTCTATCTCCTTAACCGTGCGAGATAGAGCGATTTCGTCGAAATTTTCGACCCACAGGGTATCTAAGGAATGTAATATTTGCAATTTTCCAAAAATTTTCCCCTCCCCAAAAATGGCGGCCATTTTGAATTTTCGAATTTTTGCCAAAAATGGCAAAACACAAATTTGCTTCTATCTCCTTAACCGTGCGAGATAGAGCGATTTCGTCGAAATTTTCGACCCACAGGGTATCTAAGGAATGTAATATTTGCAATTTTCAAAAAAATTTCCCCTCCCCAAAAATGGCGGCCATTTTGAATTTTCGAATTTTTGCCAAAAATGGCAAAACACAAATTTGCTTCTATCTCCTTAACCGTGCGAGATAGAGCGATTTCGGCAAAATTTTCGACCCACAGGGGATCTAAGGAATGCAATCTTTGCAATTTTCCAAAAATTTTCCCCTCCCCAAAAATGGCGGCCATTTTGAATTTTCGAATTTTTGCCAAAAATGGCAAAACACTAATTTGCTTCTATCTCCTTAACCGTGCGAGATAGAGCGATTTCGGCAAAATTTTCGACGCACAGGGTATCTAAGCAATGCAATCTTTGCAATTTTCAAAATATTTTCCCCTCCCCAAAAATGGCGGCCATTTTGAATTTTCGAATTTTTGCCAAAAATGGCAAAACACAAATTTGCTTCTATCTCCTTAACCGTGCGAGATAGAGCGATTTCGTCGAAATTTTCGACCCACAGGGTATCTAAGGAATATAATCTTTGCAATTTTCAAAAAATTTTCCCCTCCCCAAAAATGGCGGCCATTTTGAATTTTCGAATTTTTGCCAAAAATTGCAAAACACAAATTTGCTTCTATCTCCTTAACCGTGCGAGATAGAGCGATTTCGTCGAAATTTTCGACCCACAGGGTATCTAAGGAATGCAATCTTTGCAATTTTCAAAAAATTTTCCCCTCCCCAAAAATGGCGGCCATTTTGAATTTTCGAATTTTTGCCAAAAATGGGAAAACACAAATTTGCTTCTATCTCCTTAACCGTGCGAGATAGAGCGATTTCGTCGAAATTTTCGACCCACAGGGTATCTAAGGAATGCAATCTTTGCAATTTTCCAAAAATTTTCCCCTCCCCAAAAATGGCGGCCATTTTGAATTTTCGAATTTTTGCCAAAAATGGCAAAACACAAATTTGCTTCTATCTCCTTAACCGTGCGAGATAGAGCGATTTCGTCGAAATTTTCGACCCACAGGGTATCTAAGGAATGTAATATTTGCAATTTTCAAAAAAATTTCCCCTCCCCAAAAATGGCGGCCATTTTGAATTTTCGAATTTTTGCCAAAAATGGCAAAACACAAATTTGCTTCTATCTCCTTAACCGTGCGAGATAGAGCGATTTCGGCAAAATTTTCGACACACAGGGTATCTAACCAATGCAATCTTTGCAATTTTCAAAATATTTTCCCCTCCCCAAAAATGGCGGCCATTTTGAATTTTTGAATTTTTGCCAAAAATGGCAAAACACAAATTTGCTTCTATCTCCTTAACCGTGCGAGATAGAGCGATTTCGTCGAAATTTTCGACCCACAGGGTATCTAAGGAATGTAATATTTGCAATTTTCAAAAAATTTTCCCCTCCCCAAAAATGGCGGCCATTTTGAATTTTCGAATTTTTGCCAAAAATGGCAAAACACAAATTTGCTTCTATCTCGTTAACCGTGCGAGATAGAGCGATTTCGTCGGGTATCTAAGGAATGCAATCTTTGCAATTTTCCAAAAATTTTCCCCTCCCCAAAAATGGCGGCCATTTTGAATTTTCGAATTTTTGCCAAAAATGGCAAAACACAAATTTGCTTCTATCTCCTTAACCGTGCGAGATAGAGCGATTTCGTCGAAATTTTCGACCCACAGGGTATCTAAGGAATGTAATATTTGCAATTTTCAAAAAAATTTCCCCTCCCCAAAAATGGCGGCCATTTTGAATTTTCGAATTTTTGCCAAAAATGGCAAAACACAAATTTGCTTCTATCTCCTTAACCGTGCGAGATAGAGCGATTTCGGCAAAATTTTCGACCCACAGGGGATCTAAGGAATGCAATCTTTGCAATTTTCCAAAAATTTTCCCCTCCCCAAAAATGGCGGCCATTTTGAATTTTCGAATTTTTGCCAAAAATGGCAAAACACTAATTTGCTTCTATCTCCTTAACCGTGCGAGATAGAGCGATTTCGGCAAAATTTTCGACGCACAGGGTATCTAAGCAATGCAATCTTTGCAATTTTCAAAATATTTTCCCCTCCCCAAAAATGGCGGCCATTTTGAATTTTCGAATTTTTGCCAAAAATGGCAAAACACAAATTTGCTTCTATCTCCTTAACCATGCGAGATAGAGCGATTTCGTCGAAATTTTCAACCCACAGGGTATCTAAGGAATGTAATCTTTGCAATTTTCAAAAAATTTTCCCCTCCCCAAAAATGGCGGCCATTTTGAATTTTCGAATTTTTGCCAAAAATGGCAAAACACAAATTTGCTTCTATCTCCTTAACCGTGCGAGATAGAGCGATTTCATCGAAATTTTCGACCCACAGGGTATCTAAGGAATGTAATATTTGCAATTTTCAAAAAAATTTCCCCTCCCCAAAAATGGCGGCCATTTTGAATTTTCGAATTTTTGCCAAAAATGGCAAAACACAAATTTGCTTCTATCTCCTTAACTGTGCGAGATACAGCGATTTCGGCAAAATTTTCGACACACAGGGTATCTAACCAATGCAATCTTTGCAATTTTCAAAATATTTTCCCCTCCCCAAAAATGGCGGCCATTTTGAATTTTTGAATTTTTGCCAAAAATGGCAAAACACAAATTTGCTTCTATCTCCTTAACCGTGCGAGATAGAGCGATTTCGTCGAAATTTTCAACCCACAGGGTATCTAAGGAATGTAATATTTGCAATTTTCAAAAAATTTTCCCCTCCCCAAAAATGGCGGCCATTTTGAATTTTCGAATTTTTGCCAAAAATGGCAAAACACAAATTTGCTTCTATCTCCTTAACCGTGCGAGATAGAGCGATTTCGTCGGGTATCTAAGGAATGCAATCTTTGCAATTTTCAAAAAATTTTCCCCTCCCCAAAAATGGCGGCCATTTTGAATTTTCGAATTTTTGCCAAAAATGGCAAAACACAAATTTGCTTCTATCTCCTTAACCGTGCGAGATAGAGCGATTTCGTCGAAATTTTCGACCCACAGGGTATCTAAGGAATGTAATATTTGCAATTTTCAAAAAAATTTCCCCTCCCCAAAAATGGCGGCCATTTTGAATTTTCGAATTTTTGCCAAAAATGGCAAAACACAAATTTGCTTCTATCTCCTTAACCGTGCGAGATAGAGCGATTTCGTCGAAATTTTCGACCCACAGGGTATCTAAGGAATGCAATCTTTGCAATTTTCCAAAAATTTTCCCCTCCCCAAAAATGGCGGCCATTTTGAATTTTCGAATTTTTGCCAAAAATGGCAAAACACAAATTTGCTTCTATCTCCTTAACCGTGCCAGATAGAGTGATTTCGTCAAAATTTTCGACCCACAGGGTATCTGAGCATTGTACTCTTGGTAATTTCTAAAAAATTTTCCCCTCCCCTAAAATGGCGGCCATTTTGAATTTTCAAATTTTTGCCAAAAATGGCAAAACACAAATTTGCTTCTATCTCCTTAACCATGCGAGATAGAGCGATTTCGTCGAAATTTTCAACCCACAGGGTATCTAAGGAATGTAATCTTTGCAATTTTCAAAAAATTTTCCCCTCCCCAAAAATGGCAGCCATTTTGAATTTTCGAATTTTTGCCCAAAATGGAAAAACACAAACTGGCCTTAACCGTGCAAAATAGAGTTATTTTGTTGAAATTTTCGACCCATAGGGTATCTAAGAAATGTACTCTTGGCAATTTTCAAAAAAATTTCCTTTTCCCAATAATGGCGGCCATTTTGAATTTTCAAATTTTTGCCAAAAATAGAAAAACAGGAATTGGCTTCTATCTTCTTAACCGTGCAAGATAGAGTGATTTCGTCAAAATTTTCAACCCAACCAATGCAAAAAGGCATGAAGCTGAAATAAATTACATCTACACTATCAAATATTTAAGCATCATTGATATATTTTACAAATGAAACAGGGTCTTGTAAGACTACTGTACAATTTGGGCAAAAGGTTCATGGGTGGACATTACACATGATAATGTGTGTTCTTCTATGCTATCCTGTTTCTATTCGCATCTACTATCAACAGGGCGGCCTATTTCTAGTATTTTAATGTAAACAGTACTGTCACTGTGGTGAATTTCGCATTAATTTATTACCTGTTAAGACTCTGTGTTACTTGATACTTATCTGAATAATGTGGACACCTGGGGTTTGATTCACAGAAGGTCTTAAGTCTAATATTTGTCTTCAGTCTGAGATAAAAGTCTTAAATGTTAAAAATTTTGTCATAAAGTTAAGACAAAATTTATGCTTAGACAAAATGGGATTCACAAAAGGTCTAAGACAAAATTTTGTCTTAAGTTTTAACTTAACTTTAAGACCACTGCAGGGCAGACTTAAGTCATTTTTGAAATATTTCATTGCATATATTTACATTTTACCCTTTGTTATGCCAACAAAAAATATACTATGGGAATGTATTCTTCCTATAAAGTAATTTCTGTGTATTGTAATAGAAATTTACATTTTCAGTTTCCGATAAATTTCCACATTTTACATCTTTGTGGCACAAATATTGTCATAAAATGACTGACTCATAATAAAACATAAAGATTACTATTTTTACATAATTTTACCAAAAAAGTAACAAATCTTTTTTAGAATTTTGGAGGGCATTTAAATGAACAATTTTTGAAAAATATTTTTGTTTTGCTAAAATTTGTTAATTTGGATACAAAATAGTTAAGACTTTTTGTATAAATTTTGTCTGGGCTGAAATTTTGCTCAGCACTTTTTTGTATCTCAACTTAACCCTTTCGCTACTGAAGGATCGTTATTCTGGGGGACTGTAGCTATATGACGTCATATCACGTCAGAAACGCCAATAAAGTAAAACATTAACTCCCTACCATATACACTTCATTTGCGGTATTTTTCGGCATATTTCATTAGGAATTGATGAAAGTCGAATGGGGAAATTCCCCAAATAAATATAACCACAAGTAAACAATATGCAGTTATATGCGGTAAATACGGCAATATTTACAGAAACCAGTTAAAATAGCCAAAAATGGCGATTTTTGTTTAAAATATGGCATAACATACATATATTTTACTTAAGCAATCGTTTTAATACTGATAAACCAAAGAAAACGTATTGCAGTATACTGAAGGGAAAGAAGAAATCAATATTATTGCCGTCGACCCTGTGTCGACAGACATGGTACCTGGTAATACACATAAGCGTCGACTGCTAGACGTCATAGATGGTAACGAAAGGGTTAAGATAAAATCTCAGTTAAGACCAAAGTCTTAAACTTAAGATGGGTCTTTGCTAAAATTTTATCTAAGATTTAAGACCTTTTGTGAGTCCAGGTACAGTAACTAATTACAGACGGGTCTTTGCTAAAATTTTATCTAAGATTTAAGACCTTTTGTGAGTCCAGGTACAGTAACTAATTTAAAAAGTATGCTAGATAGCTGGTCCGTCTTTAGATAAATTTTGAATTTATTAAGTTGACTTCATTTAAAAGCTGTACTACTTATTTTCAAGTGTTATTTATAAAACAGAGCAACAACAAAAAAATTACAAGTAGACATGGCACAAAGATGACAATAAATAAATTAACATGAAGACTGTTCAGAGATTAGGCTTATTACAGTTATTCTAATATAGAAAACTACACACAAGCACGATTTTGTAGTTTGATATTAGATAATTATTATGTCACCGAGCAGTAATAAGTACAAGTAAACTTTGTAAGAAGAACAATAAAAATAATTACATAAGCAAAAAATGAAATTGTGAGAGCAAAAAATATCATAAACACGTGATAATCAAGTTAGCAACATTTTACCTGACTTAAAAGCTTTATATTTTTAAACAATTGTGAACAGCTTTGGAATTTAACAAAGTGAGTACAAAGTTAAAATTTCTGCAGAATATAAGACTACTATAAAGTACTAGAGCACTTGCCAAACAATGAAGTACTGAAATATTTTTAGTACTTTTATATATAAGTGTTTACACATTAGTTTGATATTGGAGTATAATGATGGTTTTCCGTTTCTTTTCCCCCCAAAATTTCCTTAATTTTGCCTGTGTTATAGTTGAGAGGTTACTCATATCAGCCTACAGTGAGAAATGGTTAGAAAGAGATTAAATACAAAAAGTACTTCCCACGGCAGCCCACGTAGAATCTGGATTATATCCAGTTTTTTACATAAATGTGATTGCCATTAAGGTATTAATTTTACACACAAAACCCTGACTTTTATTTGATTGAAAACAGAATTTATAACACAGTTAAAAGGTTTGTGCTAACTGAATGTAGATGAGACATGGCATTTGAATAGTGTGAAGTCCTATCGGCTGTAATTGTTGTGGTTGGACATAATAAGTTATTTTCTGTCATGATATTACTGTGGCCATTCTCTCTAATGGTGGGAGGTGGATTGAGACCAGACCGAGGTTGTCTCTGCAAAGATGGCTGGCGTAGTATTCTCAGTTTAACAGCCATGGTGTCTAACTCCTTACGGAAGTTGTCGTTGAGCCAGCAATACAGAAAAGGGTTCACACAGGATGAGCTCATGGCAAACATCTTAAGAAACAGGTCAATCAGTTTGAAGTGGATTCCCCACACAATGTTTCTGTCTATTTCTGTCAGAAGGGAATATAGGTTCCACGGCAACCAACATACCACAAATAGAACTACAATAGCGAATAGGATTTTGTTTGTTTTTCCTGTTCGGTCTGTGTTTGAAGTCCTATGAGTGGGGCGTCTCTTGAGTCTGCAGTAGATTTTGTAGTAGAGCAATGCAGTCATAATCAGAGGAAGGCAGAATTGTAGAACAAACGTGCAGATACTGTAAATGATGCGTGGAAGCGGATGTGGCCAGTGCTCTATACAGTAGAGTCGGTCAACGAGGATATCTGGCTGATGCACATGGTGTTCCCTTGAAAAACAAATTACTGGAACAGCCAGAGCTAAGGACACGATCAGAGCACTTAGAACTAAAAGTAAGGCAGTTCTTACCTGCATACGATTGGTCAGTGGGTAGACTATTAGCCAGTACCTATCCAGTGCTATGAGGAATATTGTCAATGTCGATACATACATAGGCACCGCAAATGCAGCAAAAATCACTTTGCACATGATGTGACCGAACACCCAGTTGTCGGTGATCTGGTAGTGCAGCTGAATGGGTAAACTGAACATGCACAGCCCAATATCCGAGAGGGCTAAGTTTGCAATGAAGATATTCGTCACATTTTGCATATGTTTGTTCTTGGCCACTATGAAGACGACTACCGCATTCCCCACAAGACCTATCACAATAACTGAGATGTAGAAAGTGAGAACCACACCTCTCCAAGCCGGTCTGCGGAGGAGGTCGAAATCCGGATGGTCCACATGAAGATCCTTGCTCCAGTTGCTGAGCATCCTTGCTGTCTCCACGAGTTCTTCATAGGAGAACTGCGACACCTGCTCTGGGGTGAACCATCCACTCTCGTTGACAAATGCCAGCAAATCTAAAGCTGCCGCCTCACTATTCCCCTCTGCCACAAGGATGCTAGGACCACTACTACCCATTGATTAAAGGAACTCTCTGCTTTTATATGAAGAGAGAAATAAGGGGAGGGAGGGGGGAGAGGTATAAAGGCGTTCACTACATACTGCAGGATTTCTGTTCTCTATTTAATGCATTCATGCTTTATTAGCAAAGCACTGGGAGCACAGTTAAGTCTCATTTTACACAGGTTTGGCAATGTTGACTAGGTTGAGGAAACTGTCTTCAATAAAAGTATCTCTATTTTCACATTGTTATGACAGTAGCTACAGAGAAAATTAGTTAATTACCGAACCAGTATCCGTTTTGGCATGGATTTAATAAAAGGTATATTTAGCGATGAGACTCTTTAAGAAACCATGTGAGAATTTAAGCAATTCTTTGCTTCACTGCATTGTGGATTGTCTTTCTTTAAATCCCCTTGTCTGTGTGAACAAGATAAAATGGCAAAGACCAGTGACTTCACAGACTTATTTTCCCCTGCTGCATCTTTTGAAGTTGGTCAGATTAGTGGCCAGCTATACTTGTACAAGAGATTAGTATGTGGCACTAGTTAGAAGACCTCTTTCCACACTTCATTAGTCTGTGGATTAGTCTTGTTTGTCTGCAGTAAGTAATCAGATCAGCATTTCTACAAGTGTGGCAGCTCCTGGGTCATTCCTATGACTTGCCCTGAAAACACAAATATCATTTATACTGCATACCAAGCCTTAAGATAAAGACTACCCCAGAGAGATGCATACAAATAAAATGAACAAGATGAAGAGTGAAACATGCAGTAGAACTTTACAATCCAGACAGTAAATTTTATTAACTAAATTAGTATAAGTTAAAGATTTCACTAGGCAGTATAATTTTAGGTATTTTAGCTGGTGAACTTGAAGCAAAGTTAAAAGTAATTCCTAGCAAAAGTTTAAACTTTATACAGTAATTCTATCCTTCCAAATATACTATTTCTTTAATTGTTTTAGACTGAAATTGCCCTTGTATCTTTTACTAAAGTTCTGTTATCCAGACAAAAATCCCACATAAGTGGATATTAATATTAATAAAGATTCAGCTGTGTGTTAGAGACTGAACTTTGTCATAATTAAAAAATCTGCCTTTAAATAAAGTGTTTTACAACATTATACTTAGTTCTTGTCTCACTAAATAACTATAAATTGATCCATAAACACATTCAAATTCTGCTTAAGTTTGTTTTAGCAGACTATGGTAACAGGAGTTTAAATATATTTCAGTTAATGAATCAATATGTTTTCCTTCCTTTCTTGTTCTATGATTGATCTTTTGTGATAACCCAAAATACTGTTTCAATTAATTTACATGTATGTTAGATGTTTTTGTTCAGGATATAAAGTTTTTAAAGTTGATGCATTTTGGCAGTTTTATAATAACTGTTTTGAATTGTATTTTAACAAATAAATTAAACAATAAGTTTTTTAACTTACAAATTTCTAATTCTAATAGTATTTTTATAGCGCCCAATCTAAAAACAGACTCTAGGGGCACCAAACAGAAAGCAGAAAACTATAATCATAAACCTGCCACAATATCAATACATAGAATAAACATTGGATTTTTTTTAGCATAAATGAGGGTTTTAAAAATGTTTACATATGGAAACACCCGAGTACTAGAGTACTAGGGATGTAAAATACACAAATATATTGTACCTGTTCACTCTTTCAATTATTGTAGCAGCTGGTGCTAATATTACCAGGTATATGTTTATATTTTTCATAGTTTTTTAAACAGAACTATCCACTATCTTCCTCCTTTGTCCACTGAAATATTATTGTTTGGGGATATTGATCTTAGTTTTGAACAAAACAAAACTATATTTAATGCAGTCCAGACATTTTTCAAGGAAACTAAGCATTTATGACAGTTGAAGGGTCCACACACCTATCATCATTTTCATTCATTCTCTCTTTTTTTTAATCTATCCTATTACTTCTTTTTTGTATATTTCTTATTCACTTATTTATTTAATTATTTATTTATTTACTTGTACTGTATATTTGTATATTTTTATTTTCTCTCTTTTTCTGTTGTAAATATTTCTTCCTGCGAGAAGGCTTAATATAATGTGTTTTGGGATTTTACCTAATTGCTTTAATAAAATATTGTTTATGAGAAAAAGAACTATCCACATCAGAATGATGTGCTTTTAGGCAATGTTATAGCATTACTTAAGGCTCAAATTTGCATGATATCTTTTCAAACATACACACAGATATTTGGTATTCATAAAGCACTCATACATGTTAACAGTTAGAACTCCATCAGACAGAGATCTTTCTCTTAGCTGTTTCTTGCTTTAAAGTCAGTACATGTATGAGTACATTATAGAAACTGAAACTCCATTATCTGAACTGAAAACTTTCCCGAACTGCAAAGAAACTTGAGCCTTCAGCAAGGCTAGTGATGTTATTTCATCTCAGGAGATTGTTTTTATAACTGTAAGGGATTGTTTCCCTGTACAAGATTAAGGTGATTGGTGAGAGCTGATTACTGATGACCAGCTGCCAGTCATAGAATATCATAGTACCAGCTTTCACTGGAAAAGTTTATGATAAAAATAGCTGAAAACACAGAAAATATGAACCATATAAATGTCATTGTCAAGCTTTTATATTTTTAAAAATATTTGTAAGCCATTAGCAGAACATAGATTATTAGAAGTTTCATTTTCATGACTGTTTTTCTGTTTCTTTGTTAGGATGATTACTACCAGTTGGAACTGCATGAAAAAAAAATCAGATATGTCTTGGTCCAAGTTAGACCCAATTGAGTTTTAACAGTGATTTTGATGGATCACTGGGTACAAAAAAATAATCCAGATTGTCTCATTTACTTATTATTGGGTGTCTTGGCAGAGGTCTGCACTCTCCAAGTGCTCTTGTTAGTTTCGTAGCCTTATAACAAGTAACCTGTGCATTTTCAGTGGGCAGGGTCTGGTGTTTGAAAAAAGAAAATGAATCCAAAATATGGAAAGTGAAAGTATTGGTATGGTCAGTGTCGGCCGATGGCAGTTGGCGTTATGGAAGCACACACTAAGTGTTAGTGTGTAAGGTGCGGAGTGGAGGATGCTGGGATTGTGACGTTTACCATTTATTGCACGTCCTAATGATTTCCTTCTTTTCCTGAATTCATATTTCCAGAAATACAACTCTTGGATAATCTAGCTTAGTAAACCATCGCCCCATTTTAAATGAATGTCCAATTCAGATAAGTTTGGGTGCAGAATACTTGAAAAAAACAAGGCCGAAAGGTGTAAAGCCATCAGAGACACAAGTAGTGCACTGAAGTGGTAACCCATCCCAGTACTAACGTAGCCCCGTTGCCGCTTAACTTCAGTGGAGAGACAGATACTCATCACACTACACCACAATTCATTAAAGTCTGGAGACAAAAAAAAAAAAATATATATATATATATAAAATTTTAAAAAGTCATCTCTAAAGCTCGCGCTTAAAAATAGACAAACAGTTGTTTCAAATTTTATTATTCCAAATTCAAAGTAATGCTAACACAGCAAGTATTTGATAATAATTAAGTTGAATATTTCCAAATAAAACAAGGGTTAAATATAGTATGTAAACTGTAGAATGTATGATTCAAGGCTTCCAGAGATGTTTGCCCCGCTTTAATTACATGGTTACTGTCTTATTTTACTGTAATATACTCAGATTCCAATAATATTTGTCTCAAGTTATGACACCTTGTGGCTACGTTGCCTTCAGCTGAGGACAGTGATAGTCTAATTTATGGCTTAATTTCCGTTTTACTGGCATGGTGTGACTACTTTAACCTGCCCTAAAACCAGAGTAATACACCTTTAATATAGAAACAAGGTTCTTACTAAAATAAATACTGGTTGTCCAGTAATTATACCCATGTTCCATTGCCACAAACTTTCATCCCAACTGTGCCAAGTTTGAGGTCAGGAGATAAATCATAGAGGTCATACAACTTAAGGTTTTACTCATAAAGGGCAAGAGCCCTTTTTGTGGTGTTTGTGATTTCCCTTAAAACATGTTTGAAAACTTTTGGAAGTTCATTTTGGATCCTTTCTCTCTGGAGTAATAACAACCATAACACATTAACAGCTGATTTTTTTTTTCTGTGCCATATAACTTTATAACTTATCCTGTGGACATGCGCCTTATCTTTTCCCTTGGGATAAATCGTGTCCATTTTCCTGCCTGTTTTAAGAGGATTAGTTGTACCCCCCCCCCCCCCCCCCCCCCCCCAGGTCTTATGATAACCAGTGACAGGGAGCAGTGGTATTAGTATTAGTGCAAAAGCATGTGTCTTCCAATATATTTTCTAATAAGCTTCTTTCTCAATCTTATTTAATTATATTAATGTGAAATTTTATATATTTTTTTATTATGTGTGGTGGTATTAATTGCTTTTCCATGATACAACAGAAGTTGACTGTGTCTAAACTTAAAAGCTTGCTGAAATGAATATATACAAATATCAATTACTTCCACTATTGACTAGCAAGAGGACGCTCATAACAGCAGTAAAATGATGACAGTAAGTTAAAGATGGTCATAACTTCACAACTTACTAGCAAGATTATGCTCCTTACAGTAATAAAAAAAAGTTCATAATATTTTCGTTATTACCAACAAGATTATATTCGTGACAGAAATATTCTGTTACCTAGAAGATTACATTAGTGGCAGTATTTATGGCTTATATATATAAAGATGTTTATAATTTCACTATTACTAAGAAGATTACGCTCACAACAGTGATGTAAAAATGTTCATAATTTCTGATATTACCATAATTCTTAAGAAGGCAACATCAGGAAGGTTAAAGACAATTTTTATGATTTTGTACTGTTTAACCTTTCAATTTTAATTAAAACTTTAAAAGAGAGTGCCATTTGATATTTGTTTTTCATTACTCTTGTAAATTAGAAAATGACACATTGTTAAAAGAAACCCTGCTGTGTTTCTATTGTATCCTTAATTAACCTGTGGTATTGTATTATTTGATAATTAAATTGAAAATATTGTAACCTGTTGAAGGCACTGTCCCTGAAATGATATTTTCTTGTTTGTGACAAAAACATAGATTGGTAATTAATAGAACAGGTTTTTTTGTTCTTTCTTTAGTTTTTTTTTTTTGTTCTGGGGCTGATTTCACAAAGGGTCTTAAGCCCAGGGGCCGATTTCACTAAAGGACTTAAAGTAAGTCCCTTTATTGGCTAAGTCAGGGACTTAAATTTTTAAGACTTTGGTCTTAGCTAGGTCTGGGACTTAAAATGAATTTCACAAAGGTGACTTAGCTAAGTCCAAGCTTATCAAATAACCACAGTGGTTTTCTGTATCATGTGACCTTTTATATCTATTCAAAATATAATACTGGTGCCATATATCCTTCATTTAATGTATTTTATCTAAGGATAAGGGCTGTTTTGAAATGGAAAACCTTGTTGCCGCATATAGACTTCCCAAAGACTACTTTAGTGACGTGTTCTGTGTAATTATACTGTCTTTACAGCCAATTCAAATTTTGAAGTGAAGAAAAGTTTATGGCGGCCATATTTAAGTCCTCTTTACAAAATTTAAGCCCACTACCTCCCAGACTTAAAGTTAAGTCCACTGACTTAGCCATTTCATGGACTTAGCTGCTTTGTGAAATCCGCTAAGTCTAAAACCACAGACTTAACATTCTTTTGACAAAATTTAAGACCAAAGTCTTAGTTTAAGTCCTTTAGTGAAATCGGCCCCTGATAATACTGAGGCTACAGTGACAACCAATGTGACCTCTAAAACCTCACAGTGAAAATTTTTTCATTAATATTAACAGGATTTGCACAATTTACAGTTTTAAAAAATATCAAAAGAACATCTTAACCATATTCAGTGACATATTTATTATGAGAAAACTCATTGCTTCAGTTTCTGAAGTTGTTCAAATCACCCATCATCTAGAGAGATGAATAAAATGTATACTTTCCTTGACCAGTAGCATCAGGTTACAGAATTAAATTTTACAGAAGAGAGGATGTGCCATATTTGGTTCTTGTAAGAAAAAATCTTTTGTAAGAAATTGTCTAATAAATTCAAAATTAAATCAATAAAATTAAAGATTTTTGGGGAGCATTAAAAACCTCAAATATTAATTGCTGTAATTGGTTAACATCTGGCAAACATTTTATGCTGTTTGAAGAGTCAAAACAAATAACAATGGAATAGTTGACAGCTTGATGCACAGGTATTCCACTGATCTCTTGTAGATCTAAGTAAAACTTTGAGTTTTATGTCGTCCCATTCCCCAGTTAAGGTCGCACTAGGACAGGACGTCAATTAAATCGCACACATGTTGTTATGAGCTGTATATCAAAGACAGTAAACATGTCAAGACATGATTAATTTTATGTCAAAACCTGTTTACCAGTGAAACTGGTTTCTTTTGCTAACAGTTTTAAAAATGTCTTAAACTTATTTAAACCAACTCAGTTGTGAAACAAATTATGTTTCATGGCTATGTTAGCAGTTTGAAAATGTGCTTTAAATGAAGGGATTTTTTTCACCCACAAATTTATGTTTCAAGATGATAATTTTCAAGCTAAAAGTCCACATTACATATCTTGGCATATGCCATAATTTGTCCATATTTTTACAGCATACATCTAGACTTATTCTTAAATCTTGATCAAGATCATACAGTTACTCATCATATCATATTAACCCTTTTGTGTAGGCTAAAGTCAGTTGAGATTAAAGGATAGCTTTAGGCATTTGTATATACTTACAGATTCCTTTTTTATTACCCCACAGCCCTTAAGGGCTGTCGGGGTATTGTTTTCACCCATGGTGTCCGGATGGGCGGTCGGGCAGCGGGAAATAGTTTGTCCGGGCTGTATCTCAGAAACCGTAAGGTGTAGGAAGTTCATACTTGGCAGGGACATTGGTTGGGGGGTGTAGGTGTGCAACGTCATGGTCTGACCTTGATTTGACCTTTGCCGTAGTGACCTTGACCTATAAAATCTTGTCCGGGCTATATCTCGGAAACCGTAAGGTGTAGGAAGTTGATACTTGGTAGGAACATTGGTTAGGAGTTGTAGGTGTACAACATTATGGTCTGACCTTGACTTGACATTTGACCTTGCCGTAGTGACCTTGACCTATAAAACCTCGTCCGGGCTATATCTCAGCAACTGTAAGGTGTAGGAAGTTGATACTTTGTTAGGAACATTGGTTAGGAGTTGTAGGTGTGCAACATCATGGTCTGACCTTGATTTGACTTTTGACCTTGCCGTAGTGACCTTGACCTATAAAACCTCGTCTGGGCTATATTTCGGAAACTGTAAGGTGTAGGAAGCTGATACTTGGTGAGGACATTGGTTGTGGGTAGTAGGTGTGCAACGTCATGGTGTGACCTTGATTTGACCTTTGTACTTGCCGTAGTGAACTTGACCTATAATACCTGGTCTGGGCTATATCTTGGAAACCGTAAGAGGTGTAGGAAGTTGATACTTGGTAGGGACATTGGTTGAGGGTTTTAGGTGTGCCACGTCATGGTGTAACACTGATTGACCTTTGACCTTGCTGTATTGACCTTTAAAATCTTGTTGCACCTTTGGGTCTGTCTGTTGATGCAGATTAAGCACTGTGAAAGTCATATTAGAATTCATTAAGAATTTCCTTTTGCAGGTTCCCATTGTGACAGATGGAATTTCATCAAGTGAGCCACAGGCTTTTCTCCAACACCACACATAAGCATTCATTGAATGTATTGCCACTTCTGTATGCATGGGTAATATTCAAAACATCCAAACCATAATTCGGCCATTTTTGGTTTACTGATAAATGCTGTCATTTTATTATTGAATTGTCTTGTTTCAAAACTTCATCTTTATATACATTTCTTTTCCTTAGATATTATTTTCTCTACTTAAGCATTATTTGGACCTTAATATAACTTACACTGCTCTGAAAGTATCTTGAACTTTGTACTGTTACACTACTTCTATATCTCATGGTGTTGAAAAATATTTCCCCAGGCTGTGGGGTACGGGCATCTCTGATGCTATTTTTTTATTAAGCGTCCTGCAAGGGACGCTTGTTTGTGTATGGGAGAGCTTCAGGCTCCGCCGGCTCCGCATTTTGTTTTCCTTATAACTCTGTAACCGTTAGGCGGATTCTTTTCAAATTTGGCAGGTTTAGGCAGTAGCCTTGGGGAATTTTTTTGAATATGCTGCAGTGACATTTCAACCAATCAGAGAGGTCACATGACCAAAAATGTCTTTTTTCGATGGGGAAGCTTGTCCGGATGATAACTTGAAAGGAATTTTATCAATTCACCTGAAACTTGGCAAATACATTCATTCTATTAAAATCTGGAAATCATTAGATTTTGGCATTGATTGGTCAAGAAATGGCCGAGTAATTAATTATTAATTAATCATTACGAATTTTCCAAATAAGGAAAACACAAAAATGCTTATATCTCGAAAACCGTGCTAGATAGAGCGATTTCGACGAAATTTTTGACCCACAGGGTATCTCTGCAGAGTAGTTTTCCCAATTTTCAAAAAAATTTTGTCTCGCCCAAAATGGCAGCCATTTTGAATTTTCGAAATTTTCGCAAAAATTGCAAAACACAAAAATGCTTATATCTCAAAAACCGTGTTAGATAGAGCAATTTCGACAAAATTTTTGAGGCGCAGGATATCTCTGCGGAGTACTTTTCCCAATTTTCAAAAAAATTTTGTCTCGCCAAAAATGGCGGCCATTTTGAATTTTCGAAATTTTCGCAAAAATTGCAAAACACAAAAATGCTTATATCTCGAAAACCGTGCTAGATAGAGCGATTTCGACGAAATTTTTGACCCGCAGGGTATCTCTGCAGAGTAGTTATCCCAATTTTGAAAAAATTTTTGTCTCGCCAAAAATGGCGGCCATTTTGAATTTTCGAATTTTTCGCAAAAATTGCAAAACATAAAAATGCTTATATCTCGAAAACCCTGCTAGATAGAGCGATTTCGATGAAATTTTTGACCCACAGGGTATATCTGCAGAGTAGCCATGCCAATTTTCAAAAAAATTTTGTCTCGCCAAAAATGGCGGCCATTTTGAATTTTCGAATTTTTCGCAAAAATTGCAAAACATAAAAATGCTTATATCTCAAAAACCCTGCTAGATAGAGCGATTTCGACGAAATTTTTGACCCGCAGCGTATCTCTGCAGAGTAGCCATGCCAATTTTCAAACAAAAAATTTCTCGCAAAAAATGGCAGCCATTTTGAATTTTCGAATTTTTCGCAAAATTGCAAAACACAAAAATGCTTATATCTCGAAAACCGTGCTAGATAGAGCGATTTCGACGAAATTTTTGACCCACAGGGTATCTCTGCAGAGTAGCCATGCCAATTTTCAAAAAAATTTTGTCTTGCCAAAAATGGTGGCCATTTTGAATTTTCGAATTTTTGCGCAAAAATTGCAAAACACAAAAATGCTAATATTTCGAAAACCGTGCTACATAGAGCGATTTCGACGAAATTTTTTATCTTCAGGGTATCTCTGCAGAGCAGCTATCCCAAAGAGCTTTCACTTGGTGAAGTTTCAGACCCATAGCTAATTGCTCACCTACTCAAAAAGAGTAAATGCGAATTACCTCTAAAAGTATTGCAGATGGCCAATTTTTCTCAAATAACTCATTCACCTACTTTTGGAAGAGCTTTCACATGGTGAAGTTTCAGACCCATAGCCAATTACTCACCTACTCAAAATGAGTAAATGCGAATTGTCTGTAAAAGTATTGCGGATACCCAATTTTTATCAAATAACTCATTCATCTACTTGTGGGAAAGCTTTCACATGGTGAAGTTTCAGACCCATAGCTAATTACTCACCTACTCCAAATGAGTAAATGCGAATTATCTCTAAAAGTATTGCAGATAGCCAATTTTTCTCAAATAACTCATTCACCTACTTTTGGGAGAGTTTTCACTTGGTGAAGTTTCAGACCCATAGCTAATTACTCACCTACTCAAAATGAGTAAATGCGAATTATCTCTAAAAGTATTGCAGATAGCCAATTTTTGTCAAATTAATCATTCACCTACTTTTGGGAGAGCTTTCACTTGGTGAAGTTTCAGACCCATAGCTAATTACTCGTCTACTCAAAATGAGTAAATGCAAATTATCTCTAAAAGTATTGCAGATAGCCAATTTTTCTCAAATAACTCATTCACCTACTTTTGGGAGAGCTTTCACTTGGTGAAGTTTCAGACCCATAGCTAATTATTCACCTACTCAAAATGAGTAAATGTGAATTATCTCTAAAAGTATTGCAGATAGCCAATTTTTCTCAAATAACTCATTCACCTACTTTTGGGAGAGCTTTCACTCTGTGAAGTTTCAGACCCATAGCTATTTATTCACCTACTCAAAATGAGTAAATGCGAATTATCTGTAAAAGTATTGCGGATACCCAATTTTTATCAAATACTCATTCATCTACTTGTGGGAGACCTTTCACATGGTGAAGTTTCAGACCCATAGCTAATTACTCACCTACTCAAAATGAGTAAATGCGAATTATCTCTAAAAGTATTGCAGATAGCCAATTTTTCTCAAATAACTCATTCGCCTACTTTTGGGAGAGCTTTCACTTGGTGAAGTTTCAGACCCATAGATAATTATTCACCTACTCAAAATGAGTAAATGTGAATTATCTCTTAATAGTATTGCAGATAGCCAATTTTTCTCAAATAACTCATTCACCTACTTTTGGAAGACCTTTCACACACGAAAATGAAAAATTGTGAATATCTCGGAAAAGCTATTTCTTCTGCTTTAATGCTCGGCGGGAGATACACACCACGGCAGTGGTCTTGACAAAAATTTTGTCTCCCCAAAAATGGTGGCCATTTTGAATTTTCAAAGTTTTTGCAAAACACAAAAATGCTTATATCTCGAAAACCGTGCTATATGGAGCGAACTCAACAAAATTTTGGACCTGCTGGGTATCTCTGCAGAATAGCCATGCCAATTTTCAAAATATTTTTGTCTCGCCAAATATAGCGGACATTTTTAATTTTTTTATTTTTTGCAAAACACAAAAATGCTTATATCTTGAAAACCATGCTAGATAGAGCAGACTGCGCTGACTTTGGTTGCCACAACAGTATAAGGCTAGAAACGAAGCATTTTCTTAATACTTTAGCACTCACCTTTATATCCTTTTCGGGATGCTTTGTTTTTGCTATGCAAAAACATTATCTTTTTTTTTTGCGAGCGATCCTCTAGTTCATTTTGAAATATCGAAAAAATCTCACATCATTTGAACATAAAATACATGTGTACATTATGATCAGAGGGCGGTCATTGGAAGTCTATTTAAAATAATTTTCTAAAATAGAAAACAAGCTGACTCGGACAGGTAAATTATTCAAAAAGGAAATTTATTGATCTCTTAGTCAAAGGCATAGTTCAGTATAAGCAAAACCGTCTGTGTCTTAACAGTCATACTGCACTCTGTAAAGTTTGTTTTGTAACAGGAAATACCCTGTAATGTAATATTCTTGTTACAAACTGAGTAAGTACAATTTTAATGTCACACAAGTATTTTCAATAATTTCTAAAAACAATAACTATGTCAGTCTTAAACATCTACAGATAGCGGAGTGTTGCTTATGATATTACCCCACTGGTATATTGATATCAAGAGCATTCGAAAAGTATCACTTCTCTATACATTGTAGTGAATGTCTCTTCTTGAGAGGGGCCATGGTGGCAGAGTGGTAACACTCTCGCCTCCCACCTCTGAGGCTGGGGTTTGGTTCCCGGCATGGCCCCAAGTGGGAAAGCTAGTAGCTGCTTGCCGTTGGTCGGCAGTTTACAGTACAGAACGTAGACCAACTGTATGTACTGGTTTCCTCTGCCCTTCCAACTACCCGTCGTGATATGACCTGTCTCTTCTTGAGTTTCATTACCTCCGCCAGTGGAGGTTATGTAATCATTGGGGTTTATCCATCTGTCCGTTACTACTTTCATTCTTTGGATACCATTTCTCAGCTGTCTGGGGCATCTGCTTGAAAGTTTACTTTCAAATGACAATAAAAAATATTTCAGTCAGTTATTTTGAATGTAAGTGTGGATGATTTTTGTTAAGCAAGCTAATTAATAAGCAGACCACATGAAACTCTCAGTGCTTGTGATCCTTATAAAGTATTAATTGTCTTTAGAACGAAACACACTGCTTATACCTAGTAACTGCTGAAATAAAATTTTGTTTTGAATTAAATATTTAACTTATTGAGTGAGTTTAAACTAGGTTAAAGAAATTTTCTGTTTAAGCAATAGGACTAGATTTTCATCAAGTCCTTTTATCTATGGTATTATATGAGGACTGAATGACTTTTTTACCAGAATGTGGGGCTGAATTTCTCTAGACAGAAGCTTTTTTTACTCATAAAGTGGGTTCATAATAATTTCATGTATGTCACATTTGCTGGAATGAGAAATACAAAGACTTGGAGCAAGTCTACAATAGGATAAACACATGTTGAAAAAATTTAAAAATCGTATGAAGACAACAACAACAAAGAAAATACATTGCAATCTAGTATGATCACCCTTTGGCTAAGCAAATTACAAGTTCTATCATGCAAGTGTTCTTTACTGGTGATCAGTTTGATTACAAGAAGGTCTCTAAAATAAACGTGTTCTGCATTGCAATAATTCAGTAAGTTAGTTTTTTATTGCTCTCAGCACTGGATGTGGACATAATAGATGTATTATTATGTTCTTATTGTCTTATTTTCCTGTGCAACTAAAAGAAACATCAGTTACAGTTAATGAACCTATGAAAAGACTTTTATCAAGGCAGAGTAAGGGGTTTTAAGGAAGTGTTCTGTAAATTTTAACATTTGTTATGCTTTTTCTCAGTACGAGTCTTTGCTGTTAAGAAGTCTTTGATAGAAATATCTCTCGTTCTCCAATTCTACTAATATTGTGATTTCCCCTCCAAACTGTCACAGTTATTCATTTGACAACCGTAGTATATTGGCAATCCAACCAGTCATGAAATTAGTAAAGGTGGGAGAGTGAGTATTCACGCCTATCATAGACACCTATCGAAAAGATTCAACGTAACATGTTTTAAAAAACTTTTGCAAGTGAGCATTCCAGGCTAGTTTACTTATTACTTATCTATTGGACGTTACAACCTTAATATTTTTGATGCTACAACCTAACATAAACACTTGCAGTGGGGGAGCAGATAAGCCAAGTAGTGAGTGGAATCACCTCAATTTTCATAGTCGATTATTCGTCCATTTTTCCAACCGATAATTGACCCATAATCGACTTTTTTACTTCACTGTTCGTTAATATAGCATGAAACACTTTCCGGGATGAAGTATATTTCAATGTGATTAGAATAACTGTGTTTCCAACATTTAGAATCTGCCAAAAGCACCCACTTCCTGTAAATATAGTGGTAGTCATAAACAAACCCAAAATTCATGACAAATCTACTGATTTATTAAAGGAAACTGCCTTAAAAATATTAAAAAATACTATTGTGATTCTGATTCATGAAGAAGGGTAAGATTTAATCGATTTCTAGAAGTTGTCAGTGACCGAACATTATTGTACCATGACATCGACAATCAAATGTTGGACTAATAGTCCACCCAATATTGGGAACTAATCTTAGGTGACGCAACCTATGTTGTCCATTCTTCCTACCAACATGGAGCCAAGTATTGTCTTGTCCAGCCAAGAGAGGAGTTATTTGGGTCAACACTGCTCCCCAGATGTGATCAGGAGCAGGTTGGGAGCCTATCTTTTATGGTCATAATATCTTTCTTAGGATAAATCAAATTGTGTTTCCAGTTTTTCAACCCTTGTATGTCAGGATCAGTACTTTTGTTTTAGCCCCTTAACTTTTAATAGGGAGGGGGGGGCATTGATACCGAAAAATACGGTAATAAACTTCACTGGGTGATGAAATTCTCTGGCTTAGCAGTAAGTCTTATATTGGATCACAGATGTAAAATTGGGGTATAAGATAAGGAAACTTTCAGCTACATTCAAATTTTGCCAGAGACTCTGACTTTATCTTCAACAATGGACTCATCTGTCACATTTTTTACCAATTATATTAGAATATTTTTTCTGACAGTTGAAATATATAATTATTGGAATTGGCAGGTTTGACACCTGGCAGCTTTTGTTGGTACAAAATTTATTTGTTACAGTAGATAGTGTATGATTATAGAAATTTATATCTGGAACATATTTCATGCCTTGGCTGATTTTCTCAGTGTGAAATGGATGTAACTGACAGTAACATGTGATTAATCATTTTAAGGAATCCATTTTATACTTGTTTCCAATCATGTTGGTATGCAACTTATGAATAATATTATTTCATCTACACAATAAAATGACAACTCACAACACCTGGACGAATGCCACTTCCAGATAATGTAAGAACAAAATGAAATACACTTTTCCATGTGGGATGTAAAGTTTCCTTATTTTGATCAAAATTTCTCAGAGCAGATGAACATATATTGAAAATTGTAATTTTAGGTTTTGCTGTGGAAAACTGTTTTGTTGTTTGTACACCACATATAGACAACTATTCTGCTATGACTAATCTTCTGTTGGAAAAAGATTAATTGGCTCCATTTTTACCGAAGTTTTGATGGTTTGTAAGGTAGATTGCAACATCATACAAATTATTTGTAAGACCCAATACATTAATCGGTGACTGCTTTGTGTACCAAAAGGTTTGTGTCTACTCGGGACAGAAATGCTCACTTGCAAAGGATTTTTGGCATTTTTATCATTTTTTATAAGCGTGTAGAGTAAGAAATCTAAAATTCGCCATATATCCGAAATTCGCCACATGTGGAAATACAAATAAAATGAATGAATTGAGGTGAGATTTATTGAATATATATTAAATTAAGACTTTTTGAACTGAAAAAAAAACCAAGTTTAAGACAAAACATCATTTTCTTCATAGAATTAGCTTAGGTTTTAAAGGTTGTGAATTTTAGATTCCTTACTCTAATATCTCCATAATCATGCTTTTTATTACGCTACAATAGTTTACCATGTGGGACTTAATGCTGTTCTCGGGTTGCCACACCCGGGGCCAACGTCTTAGAAAAAAAGATCGTTCTTGTTAGCCACCGGATATACTGGTAGTTGTCGTCACGTGATAACTTCTGACCAATCGCCCTACTTTCTCGTTGGCCACGATGACTGGTAGCAGTTTGTAAATATACAGACATTTCTATTTATTTCTCAGTTCTTACTTATTGTTGGAGGCTAATATTTGCATATTTCTTTATTTATATGCTATAGATCATTCTGTAAAAATTCTGATTTTCCCACCTTAAGTATTTCTTGACTTTCGCGTGTTTTTAGCTTTCCTCGGTTCAGGCAATTCTATTGTACGTTTTTTATTGCGTATAAAATGTCTCTCCATCAAGCAAATAAAGACAAACCGAGAGCTCAGAAATGCCGCCATTTTTGCTTCAGTTTTGATACACATAATTTCTGCCCTACCTGTAGGGAGGCTGGCAAGGGAGATGACCCCTGTGTCACCTTTGAAACCCCTTGTGAAATTTGCACGTCTTTCACAGATGAGCAATTACAGAAAATTTCAAACAGGAAGCGGTACTTGAAAAAGCAAAAAGCGGCAACTAGTTCCAAAGATGAACTAGATCTTTTGGGTGAAGGCGACGGGGATTCCTTCACTGGATCCAATGCAGACCTCGAGTGTGCTGCTGATAGCCTTTTTACCTCACCCCCCCGTCCACAACCTCTTGCCTTCAGTTCCCTGTCCTTGAAAACACCAGCCAAGACTATTCCACCCACCCCTGGCACGGCTTTGCAAAATAAAATCCAGAAAAACATAGAGAAATCACTGGGTGATTCCTTAAATATACATTTACAGCAGCAAATGGGTACCTTCCAGGCATCCATGTTGGAAGCTTTTCAGTCACTCCGAGAGGAGTTGGCTGCAAAACAGAAAGTCGAGGTAGAGTCCTCGCTTCTTGCTTCAAAACCTGGCTCGTCCAGTAATACTGCTGCCCCTCTGGATTTGCCCCCTCCGAGATCTGGTACTAACATCCCAAGCGAGGCTATGGATGTGGACTACGGTCCAGCACTCCCTCCTCGTCTAGTATCTACTCAAGTTTCCTCGGATCAGTACGTTGCCCCCTCTGAAGGTCATCCCGAAGAGGTCTCGTACTCTCACAAAAAGCAAAGCCATAAGCAGCCAGTTGACCCGAGCTCTGCCTTGGACCAACTAAATGAGGATTCCGATGAACCTCGGATCCCTTCTTCTAGATCCAAAAAACACTCTGACAAGAGCAAACATAAATCAAGATCTAGATACGTGTCATTTTCCTCAGAGGAGGATCACTCCCCTGTAGCCAGACACAGGTCTTCTAAGCCCTCTAGGGCTCAGCCCTCAGGAGTAGCTTCTGATCAAGACCTCCCACAACATGATCCAGACCCCCCTTATTATAGGGAAGTAGCTTTGTCTGACATGCCCTCACAATACTCTGAAGAAGTAGACACCTTCAGGCGTATTCTGTCTCTCCCTGACCCCAGGGAAACTATGCCGAGGTCGTCCACTTCAGTGTTGGGTCTGGATGATGAAAAAGGCCGTCAAGAGCTCAGACCTAGAGGTCCTTCCTCTATCCTTCCACTTAGCTCAGTTATCAAGGACGCCTTTGATAAATTCCAACATGACTTTAAGGCTGCCAATTTATCTGAGGGAAAATATGTCAAGCCTCCTCCCTCAACTTCAAAGTGGTACAAGGTGGGACAGCCAACTTTTCAGGACAAAATTCAGGAGTTGAATACGGACTTTGCTAAGATCTGTATTACTCCTAGACCTTCTGGGTCCCCAGTAGCCAGAGTTCCCCTGCCAGTTCTCAAGGAGCTGGAACTTCAGGCTAGACAAAATATCTCTACCCTCAACTTCACCGCTGCATTTGCCAAAACCTCCTCTTCTTGCAATGCTTCATTGGAAAAATGCCAACATAGCATCAAGTCTACGGTCAAGAAGATAAAATCTCAGATTCAGAAAGGTGCCAATCCTGAGAAAGCGGCAAAGCGCGGATATGAGGAAGTAGCTGACTACTTAGATTTTTGGAACAAGACAGTACTTGTTCAACACAGGGCCCTCACTTGTCTCAGCAAATCTCTAGCCCATATTTTGCAGAGGGAATTATACTCTATGGCTAATACCGGCTTGCTCAGGCGCGAAGCCGAGATGACTCTATTACATCCACAATTAGGAGAAACGAGACGTCAAGAACTCAGGAACTCGTCCTTTTGGGGCCCTTCCTTGTTCGAGTCTCAATTAGTGAAGGAAGGTGAGGACTTCCTTCTCAAAAAAGGCACCTCAAAAGATTCTCAGGGTTTTGCACCCTACCAGAATAAGCCCTTTCGTGGTCCCCACAAGAAAAGAGGCTCCTACAGGAAACGCCCCTATGGGGGCAATACCTCTCAAAGCAGTAACCAGTCCTTTCCCTCGGGAAGAGGAAAATCCAACTTCAGAGGCTCCAGGGGTCGTTTTCGACCCCACAATAGAGGAAGGGGGCGTGGAAACCCCCCTCCCCAATGACTCCTCCAAAGCCTCACTCAGTCCACCAGTAGGAGGTCGCCTCCATTCTTTCAGGAGAGACTGGCTCACAAACAAATGTTCTCAAAACGTGTTAAACATTATCACCAATGGCTACGTTCTGCCATTCCGTTCAAAGCCAAACTTGATCAGATTTCCTCTGATTCTGTCAGAGTACAAGGCCCAACAAAAAGACCAAGCCTTGGCTACTTGTATCCAGTCTCTCCTGTCAAAGAACGCTATCGAAAGGGTAGACAATGTAAAATCTCTCGGGTTTTACAGTCGCCTGTTCCTAGTACCTAAGCCTCACCAAAGGTGGAGGCCAGTCATAGACTTAAGCAGGCTCAATACTTTTCTACACGTAGAAAAGTTCAAAATGGAAACTCCAGAGTCCATCAGGACCTCCCTGATTCCAGGGGAGTGGGTATCGTCGATAGACCTGTCGGACGCTTACCTGCACATCCCCATCCACCCAAGCTCAAGGAAATACCTAAGGTTTTGCTACAAGGCTCAGGTGTTCCAGTTCACCTCCCTCCCGTTCGGACTAGCCACAGCCCCCCAGGTCTTTACAATGATCGTAAAGGAAGTGAAACTAATGGCCCTCTCAAGAGGACTCAGAATTCACCAATACCTGGACGACTGGCTGATCAGGTCCCAGTCTCAGGAGGAAGCCCAAGTGAACACTCAGGCAGTAGTAGAACTGACTCAGTCCTTGGGGTGGATAATAAATCAGGAAAAATCAGAACTGAAACCTACTCAGGTGTTTTCGTTCGTGGGCTACGAATACCACCTAGATTCAGCCCTTGTAAAACCCACTCAAGAGAGATGGCTCAAACTTCAGGATTTGATCCTACGACTCAAGTCAAAACGTGTTTTGACTGCAAGATGTTTGATGTCTCTAATTGGGTTGCTAGCCTCAACGGAGAAAATGGTCCCGGAGGGACGCCTTCACATGAGGCCCTTTCAGTTTCACCTCAAGGAGCACTGGAGATATCCTCAGTCGCTGGACAACCTCCTTCCCTGGACAGAAGCCATTGCAGCCCACCTAGATTGGTGGCAAAATCCCTCCAATGTGATGAAAGGTGCAGACCTTCATCCCAAAGACCACAGTATCCAATTCTTTACCGACGCCTCAAACGAAGGTTGGGGCGCTCACTTAGACCAAAATTCTACAAAGGGTCTGTGGTCAGATCGGGAAAAAAGGCTACACATAAATGTCCTAGAATTGAAGGCGGTCTCCCTGGCCCTTCGAGACTTCAAGGACCAGTGCCAGAATCAAACAGTGTTGGTTGCGACGGACAACTCAACAGTGGTAGCCTACATCAACAAACAAGGAGGAACACACTCGGCAGAGATGTGTGCTCTCCTGTGGAAGATCATGACCTGGTGCCATCACTACCACATAACATTGAAAGCCAGGCACATTCCAGGGTGCCTGAATGTGATGGCCGACCTGCTATCCAGGTCCAACCAAGTGCAGTCAACAGAATGGTCTCTGCACCCACAGGTCTTCAAACAGATCTGCCAGAAGTGGTTCACACCTCATGTAGACTTATTTGCCACCCACCTGAACCACAAACTCCCTCTATATGTGTCTCCTATCCCAGACCCAAGGGCCTGGGACATAGATGCTCTGAACATAAACTGGACCAACCTCACGGCCTATGCGTACCCTCCTACGGCTCTCCTTCACAAGGTGATCCAAAAGATCAGGCAATGCCAGTGCCTGATCATCGTAATAGCCCCAGGCTGGCCAGGGATGCCCTGGTTTTGGGACCTAGTGCAGCTCTCAACAGAGATCCCACTGCAACTCCCAGTGTCAACAACCCTACTCAAACAGTCCCATAAGCTGGTGTTCCACAACAACCCCCAGCACCTGAACCTCCACGCCTGGTGTCTAGGAGCGGACAACTCCAAGAACAAGGCTTCTCTGTGGAGGTGGCAGAGAGAATTGCTGCCCCTCAGCGGTCATCAACAAGGACCATCTACAAGTCAAAGTGGGCCCTATTTGAAAAATGGTGCAGAGAAAATTCGGTGGATTTCTCCATTCCATCTGTGAAACAAATCTCAGATTTCTTCATGTATCTGTACCAAGACTTAAACAGGCGCCCCTCGACCATTGATGGTTACAGGACTGCAATCGTTGACACTTTGGGCCCAACGGCCCAACATATTGCACACAATGCAGACCTTCATAGGTTACTCTCCAGTTTTCACAGGGATCGTCCTAAAAGTTCCAGAAATTTACCCAAGTGGAACCTTTCTGTTGTCCTTAACGAGCTCACCAAAGCACCATTTGAGCCCATGAAAGACACAGACCTCAAACATCGTACTTTAAAAACTGCTTTCTTGCTAGCCTTGGCCTCCGGCAAGCGCCGCAGCGAAATCCATGCCTGGGTCGCGAACAAAGTATCTAATCTAGGCCAATGGGAAAAGGTGGCCTTGTTCCCTTCTTCTGATTTCATAGCCAAAAACCAACTAGCAAGAGAAGGTTCTCAAAGTGTGTCTCCGGTGACTATCCCTGCTCTGACTACCATTGTAGATAGACAGTTTAAAGAAGACAGGACCCTGTGTCCCGTGCGGGCCCTGAGGTTTTATTTGGACTGAACTAAAGACCTGAGAGGGTCTCGTTCTCTCCTTTTCATCTCCTTTAAGAAAGGACATACCTCAGACATCAGACCCGCTACACTCTCTTCATGGTTGAAACAAACCATCTTACTTTGTTACAAACAAGCAGATCAACAAGCCTTGGACTTGGTCCAAGTCAAAGCGCATGACATCCGGGCCTTCGCGGCCTCTAAGGCCTTTTACGGTGGGGTATCGGTGGACCAAATCATGCAAGCCTGTCACTGGAAAGCTCACAACACATTTACAAATTTTTACCTAAAAGACCTTACTTGGTTGGACACCGACAACAATTTGTACCTGGGACCCGTAGTGGCTGCACAACAAGTCCTAGATCCTTCCCCTCAGACCAGTTGTCCTCAGAAAGAAAAAAAGGGGGGGGGGGGGGGGGGGGGGCACATCCGCTACAACCAAGTCTTCAGGAGTCTTTCCCAGGATCTAGGTATTCCTTTACCTTCAAGATGTTACGGGTAAGGTCATTTTATCCTTTAATTATCAAGTAATTTCTATTAAGGACTTATTTAGTTGTCATTAATCTCATATTCAGGTTTTAAAAATTTTATGAGATGCCCAACCACTGGGTTGGTCAGTCACACGTGAAGGGCCCTTTGGGACCCTTAGACCTCGAAGTGAGCACTGCTGCACTTCCGTCCTACAATCAAACATCTAGACAGTTTTAGCACTGTCTCTCATTTACTTAGGTTTTTGGCTCGTTACAGGCCCGGCTTTCGGGATCGGGGCACTGTAAATGGGACTCAGACTGGTATTTCTGGCACTATTCTATACTTTTAATTCAAAATCTTAAAAAAAAAAAAAAAAAATTACATATCTTCCAGTCTCAGCTGTAATCCCGCCACCGGGCGGTTGAATTCAGCATTAAGTCCCACATGGTAAGCTATTGTAGCGTAATAAAATTGAAAATTTTAATTACTTAAATGTAGGGGTGCAACGAATCAAAATATTACGAACCGAATCGATCCGCGAATCAATCATTGCAAACCAAATCGATTCACGAATCAATTTGACATAATTTAACTTGCCTGTGCAGTGGTCATTTGCAAACATAAGCGCAAATGAGCAGTGTTCATGTTTGCTATTACTTGTTAACAATTGTCTTTGAAGTCACTTGTAAGAGTGCATTATGCAAAAATATACCTTAAAAAGTGAAAATATTAAAAAACTGGATAATTAAATCTTGTTGTGCAATAGATATTTATTTCTATATATATTTAACAAAACTATGAAAAAAATGGCAAGTTTACATCCACTGGTGAGTTTACATCACTTACTATAAACGTGTTTTCTATTGATAAATACTGAATTTTTGTTAAACGAAGTATGATTGGACAGTGCCGTTTCTGCTCGACCAATCAAATTAAGGCATTTAGAAGCAAGGAAACATGGAGGAATTGGGTTAAAAAGACAATATATGCGTCCTTTTATTTGATTTTTAAACAAAATTCGTCTAATTTTCCCAATATTTACAGCGAAAACGCGGGCGATAATGCAATATATATGCGTTACCGCGACTCGGGATGAGATTCGCGAACTTTCGTTTGCCACCAAGTGGTTCGCGGATCTCTGTTTCACCGAAAATGACCGAATATACCGAACCACCGAACTATCGTTGCAGTACTACTTAAATGTAGCTTTTATAAGCTACAAGCTTACCATGTGGGACTTAGGAGAGTCCCACCCTGCCTACCCGCTGTTTACAGCTGAGGGGTAGGTTTAAAAAATTTCAACGAGAAAGTAGGGCGATTGGTCAGAAGTTATCACGTGACGACAACTACCAGTATATCCGGTGGCTAACAAGAACGATCTTTTTTTCTAAGACGTTGGCCCCGGGTGTGGCAACCCGAGAACAGCATTAAGTCCCACATGGTAAGCTTGTAGCTTATAAAAGCTACATTTAAGTAATTAAAATTTTCAAATCTATCTTCATGAGTAAAAAGATCTTTCCACCAGTAGGATTACAGTAGGATTACATTCAGCACTACACTATACATAATCAGGGTGTCTGTAAAGAAAATTCGAGATGGTGTCATACAGCGATATATCCATCAGTTTGTATGATGTTAAACACACTATATGTACTGGTAATTCAAAATTAGCTAAAAGAAAAACAAGTAGTCTGATCCAGAAAGCTATATATATTTACAAAAACACCTACAGACTATTGACACTAAAATATTCATGGCCTGGACAAGGAACTGTCTAGATCCATTCCACGGTGTAGATCCATAATGGGATCTATTGTTTTCTTCGGCACATTTTTCAAAACCTTGTTGGGTTGATTCCTCTGTTTTGCATATCATACTGTACCATAAAGAGAGTCAACAACAGGGAATGGCTTTTTAGCATACATCTCTGGGGAGATATGGAAACTGTGAAAAAAAAACTGAAGACTCATTTTTGTAGTCCATGTATCTAGTGTGTATAAAACCTGGATTTTGATTTGATTTGTACTTGGTGATCTGAGGGAGTCATAAAAAACATGATCAAATGGTGGAAGTCAGGTTTTTCTGCAACTACCATGTTGTCTGTTATACCGGCCTGGGTCTAAATAATCGAATTATTACAAGACTTTGAGGTATTACAAGGAATAAGCCGTTCTTATGAAATGTTCAGAATAGTGCTATATTATAATAGTGGATATTTACCAGAACTAGGTATTTAAATGAAATGCCTAAAGTAGTATAAATGTTATAAGAAAAATGCATTAATCAGAACTAGGCAGTCATATGAAATGCTAATAATATTGCAACTATGTTATTATTATGGGGGATTGGCATTGACAAACACATGAGCCTTTCAGAGCATTGAGACAGTACCTTATTCACTGTTTACGTAAATTGTAATATAATCATCACCAATATTTTGCTGGGTTTCGAACTACCCATGCATTTCCTGTCTGATAAGAAGATTCCAAGTGCTGGACAGTCTATTTCTGTGCAATGATTTGATATAAATCAAAAGGTGCATGTTTTGTGTGTGTATCCTTAATGTTTGCTCATTCCTAAAACAAACAAAAAATACTGTAAAAATTATCATGGTTAGTCTATAATGTTTTGAATTTCTATAGTTTACTTTTTTTCACCAATGATTATGTGAACCCTAATACCTGGTTCAACACAGTTCCTGACCTCACAAGGTAAATAATCAACCTGTCTGGGAGCGTTTGTGGCTCAATTTCGTGTTTGGTAGTATCCGTTCGGTTTCAAAGTTGTATGTAATGCAGAACTTGTATTTGGTTAGGACATGGCATGGACCATGTTTCCAGAATGTAGCAGATTTTTTGATATACTTGAAAAACCTACCATAATCTCACACATGATAAACCAGAGCGGTGAAGGAGAGTAGAATGATGAACCTGCATTACCAATATATGAGATCCCTTTTCAGAGCCATAAGGACAAGTCTTGAAACGAAATTTAAAAATGAGTTGTTATTGACCAGATGGAACTGTGTGAACAGGCCGTGCTTTACAATCCGATGATAAACTTGGCATCTGTATGATGTACCCATGGCTGTTCATAACACATGACATAACACGATCAGCTAGTGTCCTGTTGATCAGACATCAACCCATTTTTCTGTACCCTGACTGCATTGGTCTAATTGGACATGGTAATTCTGACAGATAGAAGGATATTTTTCAACATTTATCAGCGTAGTTGGTGTACCCAGCATACAACAGATAGCCTCATTTAGAACCAGAATACTAAGAGAACGCATACCTCTGCCAAAGCCCAACACCTCTAATATTGCTTGTGAGAGCAGTGAGAACAAATCTTTTAAAAAATTATGAATTCAGATGGTGAACCAAATCACCATTTGGATTACCATCAAAGTTGAATGATCTGGTGTGCCATTGTCAACATTTCCTCAAAATTTGCATGAAAATCTGTCCATTAACTTTTCAAGTTATTTTGCAAACAAACAGACAAACAAAGAACAATACAAATGCAAGTCACCCTTGGCAGAGGTAATTAACAGAACTTCCTAGTAATATGAATATTTCTTTTCCCATTGTGAAAATTTTTTTTTCACCTGGAAGAGGTCTTGTATCTGAACCAGTGGGATTTCATCAGGTTAGTGGGATGCGTATTGGCCTTTAAATGTCTAAAAAGAACCTTTGGAAACTAGTTGATTTGGCATCCTCTTAGACTTGCTCCAAGTGTTTGTATTTCTTATTCCACCAAATCTGACATACATGGAATATGGAATACATTATGAATCCATTTGGATGGTGGGAATCCTACTGGCTGATGAAAATCCAACTTTTGTCAGAAGCAAATTCTAAAAAAAGTCATCAACTCCCCAAGAAAGTCTAGTATCCTCTATAAAAAGCCTTAATTTGTTCTCAGACTCAATATCTTTCTGTTTATATCAATAATAGGACAAATCAGCAGGAAAATGTATTTGAAAATATATATTAAGACATATCTAGTTCAGTTATCACCACCTAATCTCTGTATTCTTTGGAACGTTTCTCCTACTTTACAGCCTGGTAGGGTAAAAAGACCCGCTCACAACATGTATCATACAGAGATTCCCCCACATTCTGCTACTGCTTACTTTTTATACCCCATACCATTAGTTCAAAGTGTCTGTTTCCATGTATCTGATCTGCAGTGGGCAACCAAGATTAACAATTTTGAGTTTTCCCATACAAAGCTTTTCAGCGATATTTTTTTTCAACAATTATACATACAGGAAAGCCCCCCCCCCCCTGTTACATTTGGTAGACTATATGGAAACTGGAATATTAAACTATTTATGTATATTTGCACCTGATGTAATATGGTAGGAATAGGCTGGTTATCTAGCCTGGCCTTTTTTGCCATAATGCACTCTGTATCAGGGACCCTTCTAGTCTAGCGAAACTAAATAAATATATGAGAACATTATCAAAAATAGTTCTAGTGTAATCAAAGAGTTGTATCTATGTTGGAGCCCAACTTAGGAGTCAGCCCATCTTAAGATGGGCTATAGCCCAACTTAGGATCCTAGGAACATATCAGCCCAACTTGAGATAATAAAATTTCAGAATTATTTTTATGTGGAATATAATGTTTACTATTTACAAGGGAATTATTTTCCATGAAAAAGATTATATTAACATTGATAAGTTTAACTGACCCTTGTACAGAAGTATTTTGCACTTCTTTTTTATTTTATATCAATATGTTTAACATATCTAACTTCAACAAAAAGTGTTTAATTGCAGAAACTAAAACAAATTTTGTTTCCTGAGCCTTGACAGCATTAAAATATTCCTTTGATGTTGATTCAATTGTCTTTCATTGGAATGATTTGTTAATTGGATTTGTGCCTATTGTTTCAACATTCTATTGATGTTCATTTGTTTCACTTGGGGTAGGTGAAGTACACAATAGGGAATACCTCAAATCATAAAGTGAAACAAATCAACATCAAAGTAATCTCTCAATATAATGAGGTTTAATTCTATCAAACCTATAAGGAGGAAAGCCAAGAGTGGGGGGTTTTATGGGTGAGCCTCATTATATATTTTAAGTTTAACAACAAATTTATAAAATTACTTTTTTATATTATTAAAGGGCAATTAAACAGATTTTATAAAGTGCTTTATCTTTGGAGCTCAGTAACATTAATTAATTGGAAAATGTAATTAAATCCAAACAAGCTAATTTGATTAATTTAGTCAAAAAATACACTGATGCATAAAATTGATAAAAATGATTAAATACACATTGTATATGAAATTGGTATTTTCTGTTAGGTTATACAGGTAAATATCTGTTTAAGACTTAACATTAAGCATTTGAAAATTATGATTAAATCAATCAGTTTGTTTACAAACATGTAAAATATCACCCCAAATATCTTAAATGAGTCTTACAACAATGCCCAATTAATCCTGTTAGCTAGTCACTCAACCAAAGGTGAAAGAATTCAAGTACAAAAGAATGCTAGAACAAAAGGCAAATCTAAACCTAATCCAGTTTCCCCAGTTATAGGCATAGTCAAACAAATCAGCTTGAAAGAAATGGTGAAACAATAGATATATCACAATCTAATCCAGTTGCCTAATCACTCCCCACAAGTGAAACAAATCAAGTAGAAAGCTATGGTTGAACAATAGACACCTTATGATCTAATGACCCTCCCATTGTCAAATTAACTGAGACAGAATTTTGGAACAATAAGGGGATTAAGATAAATCCTATCAATGCATTATGATGTAAAGAAAAGAAGTAACATTTAAGTAGAAAAATAATTAAATAATGTCATTTCATTTCAAAAATAAAGACTATGTGTGCAAATTATAAGTTGTGTTAATAAATGTAACCAAATCTTAAGATGAGAACAAATCTAAAATTTAAATATAAAGTATTTAAATAAACTAGCATGGTTATATTCAATTTCATAATTAAAACTACCAATGGAATATGACATAACAAATTAATATTAAACTAGCTGGTTAATATGAAATTTTAGCTTAAATCATTCCTGAATTTAGTTATCCTAAGTTGGGCTAATATGTTCTAGCCCATCTTAAGATGGGCTTAGCCCATCTTAAGATAGGCTACCCAACTTAGGATCCTAAGTTGGGCTATAGCCCATCTTAAGATGGGCTGACTCCTAAGTTGGGCTCCAACATCTATACTATACATGTTAACACCTGTTGCAAGGCTATTGGTTATCCAAAGTAATACCATAAAACCAAATGGCAGAATAGAGGAAGGGCCTTGGCACAAAAAGATTGAGCTTTACCTCAAAGAGTAAGCACTATTTCAAACAGAAAGTTTGAAATTAACACCATGCATTAAGCATTAAAGGAAAAAATATGGAAAAATAGTGCAGCTGTATTTTCTTGTGAATAACCTAAAGCTGTGTAAAAATTCCACAAATGCAAAACTTAATTATTGTTGCTGAGCTATCTCAGTTTGTTTTTATTTTTCTGGGACTTTTGGTTGCAAACATAAACACATATATTTGATTTGAATCTAACAGTTATAGGCACACTCAGTTAAAAACTGAAGTGACAGTATTCGTTCAGTAACACTTAAATAAATTTTGACCATATACAGACAAAAATATGTGTTTACATCAGATTTTTTTCTTGGATTTTTGTTGCATTTTAGCAGATTGCATTTGCAGTTATATAGAATCATTTTATAGCACTTAAATGGGAATGAGAGAAAAATTTGATGTTGCAAGCAAATCACTTACTTGATCGCTTACTTGGAAACATGCACTTTCTCTTTACAGTAAAGTTACTTTTTCATCTACAAAGAGAGGATTTGCAATTTAGCATTATGTGCATTATCACTAGTAAAAAAAATGCGTAGAAGATTCTGTTTTTCACTGAAGTGCTGCGGTCTGAAAGGAATTGCAGATTAATGTAAGTTTTATCTGGATTTGGTTGAAGACAAAAAGAAGAGAAATTACCAAGGAGGAATGCCTGTTAGATCTATATATAGTTTACACATAGTGGAAGATACTTCCGATGGGCTGAAATTTGTTGAGATTAAACCCACAAGAGCCTGATATAAAGCCTACCTCCTAAGGAAAAGGGGACAATGTATGTTGTTGTCTGTGTCTGTGGTCCCATTGGACGTGTAATATATGAGACCTCTGGTATTCTTCAGTTCAGCAAAATGTGTCTCCAGTATGTAAAATTTGCCATTATTTTAAATTTGCCACTATGTGAATTTCGCCACTGTGAAGTTTTACTCTAATTAAGAATTCACAATTATAAAATTTGCTAAAATATGAAATTTTTCAATATCTAAAAGCTGCCATTATGTGTTGTTTGTCATTTTACAATTTTTAATTAACTGGAATTTGCCACTGTGTGAAGTTCCTTCACTGTGAAAATCACCAATGAAATTTGCTACAGTGTAAAATTCACGACTATCAATAATTTGTCACTTTGTGAAATTTGCCACTCTGTAAAATTTGCCACTGTGAAAGTCACGACTGAGTAAATAACCTTAAAGATGATTTAATTATCAGTGATTCCTAATGAATATTATGATTTTTGTGACTATTCCTGGCAGAGTGTCATTATATGTTGCAGAATTTTTGTGGAATTAGCTTGTTTTTAATGTAAATTTGTCAGTGGGTGTTGGAAGAATGAGGCTATTTGATATACCATTGTGAATATTGCATTTCTTACACTACCAGTAAACCAAATTACCATGCCACAACTTGGAGATTACGGAATGCAGATGGCTGATTTAAAAGCCCTATAGTTTGTAGTCCTCTTGGCAGGATATAGTTGAAAGTTCTTCCATAATAGGGTAAAATGCCAGAGCTATCAGTGTTATATGTAAGATAAACTATAGAACCAACACAGCAGAAATACATGAAAGTGAAAGCTTATCCTTAGCCTTGTTGATGGCTCAGTTTCTTTGTAATTAGTGAAAATATACAAAATAAAGTTTTAGTTTGAATAACATACACTTTTATATACACATGTACTGGAGTTTATATGAACTTGATAATGTTTTCTAGTAAGGTTGTATCTCCTGACATGCACAAGAGCTGGGTCTTAAACTTTGTGGGTGTTCCACAGCCTAAACCCATGCATGGATTTTCACCAAATTATCAGGATATGTTTACCCCAAGCTGATTATGTTTTGGGGGCTATCCAGCGGCAACTGTTGCCATGGCAACATGTAATTTTCAGGTCTTAAAACTTTGTTCTGAAATCTTTAATGTTTTCTGTAACCTAAAATATTGCAGCTAGCTTCATCAGATTTGCAAAAATGCAAATGGATAGGAAAGCTTGCCTGAGAGTAATTGTGTCATTGTTTTGGAAACAAAATGGCCGCCATATCATATCTTTAATGGCAGATAAGAGGGTCATCATTTCAAAAAGGCCTTATATCTCCCTTATAATTGTTTCTTTGGCTTCAAAATATGAAACTACTTGTAAGAAATCATGGCCTGTGAGTCATTTGTAGAACATCTTGTGGGTTCTCTATACTTCTTACAACAGAAGTTGTTCCTAAGATTTTCCCAAATCTCAATGTTGTTGGCCATTTAGCTGTACCTGCGGGCTGGGGTTCTTGCCTGCCAAGGCTGGCTATTTTTTAAAACTTTATATTGATTTAACTGACATTGAAATATGGCCTGGCAACTTTTGCATTTTCAGGATGTAGGTTCGTTGGACCTGGAAAGTTTGTACATTGCTCACAACTGTATTATTGGGGCAGTCATGAGTCAAACTTGAGACAGCAGAATTGGGGTACGTAGGGAAATGCAGGACTATAGTGTGACACATGAATCACAGTACTCATTATTTGTGGTGTGTCCTAGATATTTTCATACTTTGCTATGTATGTTTCAAATGTGTGGATTCTGCTGGAAAATAACGACTGTCTGTAAATATGTGGTATCTTGTTACAGAAGAAGGTCAAAGACCTTCCGGAAGGAAATATGATCATGCATATATTAACAAATAAGAGGTTACTACAGTCATAATCACGCCCATAAATTGTTCTCATTAAATGCTGTCACCTGAGAACTCAAGCTTGCATTTACACTGTATTTACCCAACACCTGACTCCAATCTTTGTTAGTACTCGTGGTAACACAGGTCATGGAGTGCACTCATTCTTAGAAACCTCATTTTATGGGTTTAACGTTGACAACTACAATTTCACCCTGTTTTTCATCCATTGATTCCCTATGTTGACAAAATCTTGGGATACTAGGTAACAATTCCAAATTATTATGAGACCAAATGTAAATGCAGACTCTTTAGGCCCATATGTACCAACAACGATATAACATGGTAGATTATGATCTAATAATAATGGTGAAACTCGTACACCAGTATAGTTACATGGAATTATAGGCTTTTAGATTTCTTCAATTTGTTTCTTTCCGAAAAATCCTTGTATTTTCTGTTTCGGTTCCTGAAAGTATTTTTTATTTATAACTTATAAGTATGCTTTGGACATTAATAATTCCGGCTTTATTAACCTGAAGGGATATTGTAATCGCCTCCATTTATTTGTCTGGTTGTTTGTCCATGTGTATAACTTGAAAACTATACATCAGATTGGGGTTATATTTTCACAAAAGGAGGGGTCTACCTTTGACTCAGTCCTTTCTAAAGATGATCTGGATCTACATTGAGACTCCAGAAATTTTGTAGGTTTGTATGGATTTTAATCTTGCTTTCAACACTGTACAGGTCATGTACGATGGGTAGTTTTATGAGCAGAAGAAAGCAGTACATACAGTTGGTCAATGTTCTTTACTGTAAACTACCATCTTTCCCACACAGGGTCTGGGGTTTGAACTGCCGACCTCAGATATGGGAAGTGAGTGTGTTATCATTGTACCACTGTGGCCCTGAAACTTTGTAGGGATTTCTTGGCTATGAATATCTGGATCTGGATCTCTGTGTGAGGGTTGTGCTGCCACAGATAATGCTTGTAAAATTATAAAATGCCTGACACGAAATTTCAAAAATAGTTGAATGTAAAAACAAATGGTCACCAAATTGTAGCTACAACTACAATCATGCACATCAATGCCAATATTATACATCAATATTTGTATAGGGAATTCTAAAGTAGCCCCAAAAGCATCTGGAATTTTATCATTTTTATAGGGAATTCTAAAGCACCCTCAAAAGCATCTGCAATTTTATCAATCTTCCATAATTACAAGCACTTGTGGCTAAAATAAAGTACAACTAATTTATGAATGTGTAAATAACGTTATCCAACATTAATACTAGGGCATAATGGGTTAGGTCAACAGCATTAGGCAAGTGTTTGACAAAGCACTTGTAAAGATATCTACCCCTTATTTTGTTTTTTAAGATTTTCAACCTTTTAACCTAAGTACTTTGAACTAATTAAATTCCTGAAGCTGAACCTTAAAGCGATAACTAGAACCAGATCTGAATATTCATACCCCTTTAAATAAAAGTATTTTGAAGGGAAATCGCTTTCAGTAACGAGGGCTTACGAGGCTGAAATTTGATCTACATGCGTGAGATGCAAAGCAATCAGAAACACGAGTAGTGCACTAGAGCAGTGCACAATTCAAGAAATTGTAGATACCAAAAAGTGATCTCCAGAAGCACAAGCCTAATGTCACCTCATACTTAAAACGGTATCTGGGTAATTCCACTTTATTGTTAAAATTAGCAATTTTCCCATTTAAATGGAATTGATTAGTTGTTCTATTGACCACCTTTTGTCTTGAAATTTACCAGTGATCTCAAATACATGGTCAAGTAGAAGTACCTTTCTGTTCCCAAGAGATTCCACTTTACAGGCTTCAGCTGTAAAATCAACAGATACAATTGGCATTTTTGTTTTGTAAAAATGTGTTACACTGAATTTTTAATATAAATAATACAAAGTATATATAACTCACACACTGTTAAGTCACATTTCAAAGGACTGGCAAAATGTACTGGCACCGTTTTCGAGAAAGGTTTTTGATTTAGCCCAATCTGAGACTTTTTACAGGGCTAAGTTTTGGGAATAAATGGATTTCACAAATAGGGAGTTTAAACTAAATCCAAGTATAAAATGCAGTATCAAATAGCCGCAGTGGTTTTTTTGTCTTGTGATCCTTTATTTCAGCTCAAAATGTCCTATTGATGCATATTATTCGTTTGTTTATACATTTTACCTAGGATTGTGCAAGCATAAAAACCTTGTATACATCAATTTTTTATCTTAAATATTTCTGGCTATTTCACATTTTGAAGGGCAGAAAAATTATGGTGGCTATGTTAAAGGTTTTGTTTACAAAAGTTTAACCAATTCCCAAGTGGACTTAATACGCCCAAGACTAAGTCAAAGCTCATTTATAGCAGCTTTGTGAAATCTGCAAAGTTCATGTCAAAAATCTTAACATTTAGTCTAAGTCTGGGCTAACTCCTTTTATGAAACTAGTCCCAGTGTTTTCAGGTAACAGGAAAAATTTTGATGTCAAAAGGGACCTGATGAATATTTCCGTTTAAACGGATTTCCATTTATCCACTAGTTCTATTGAAGGTAGACTGTTGAGTCTGTACTTAGAAACCTACTAAGTACCTGTTTATGAGGGACTAGAGAGTAAGAAACATGACATTCAGGTTGATTGACCAGAAGTAATCATAATGGTCAACAACGCATTGATTTTAATAGTTTGTCTCCATGTGCAAATCTTGCTTGAAAGTGCTCCACCCAGTACTCCCCCCTCAAAGGCAGACCCTGGAGAGCAGGAAGTGCAAAGTCTACCATGCATATTCTCACAAAATCCTAAAGCATACCTGTGCTTAATTGGGCAATTTGTGCAGGAAATGTGTCGCTCAAACCATGATTATATTGCAGTGGAGTGTAGTGGAGCTGTTTTCCAACGTTTTTGATCTGTTGTGATTGTGATTTCTGGTTGAGAAAGTCACCTCATTTCATGGTTGCCAAGTCATAGTTTCCAGCCTTTAAACCAATTTGGATTTTGGCCTTAAAAAAGTGTTCTTTTGTATCAGTTTGATCAAATTCTTGGGCATTAGTTATGTATTTTATTAACTTTTGCATATACGCTTTTTACAAAATATGGTACAGCCACAAGTGTACCGTTGAATTGGCTATTTAATTATTTAAGTGACCTGGAAAAAACTTGTATTTAACCAGGAATTTCAGATAAAAGTGTTACTTTCAATTGAAAATTCCTTCTCAGGACTTGAAACTTATTTTCACAGATGCAGGATTTCTTTCCAACAGAAGTCTATTTAAAGGGATTTCACTGTTATAATATGAAAACTTCCCGAATGACAAAAACAGAAAAATATGTATCACAGATGAAAATAACAATATTATATGAGTGTATAGCACGAGTATTACATTGGTAATCTTCATGAGTGATGTATTTTTTCTATATATGTCCAGTAAGGGATGTTTTACTTTAATTATCCACCATTTTGTATGATTTGTGAATTAAATAAATCCATATTTAAAGAGAGAATGTGAAAAGGGCGACATTTATACAGGGGCACCAGTAGACATAAAAGAACCTAAATATTTAACTTGTGATTTCTCAGCCATTTCTGTATGGATTTGTATGCAACAAAATGAGCAGAAGCGCTGTTAAAAGACCAATCTAATGATATATAAAACATATTTGTAGGTTACATAGTTTGCGGGATATTAATCAGAACCTGGAAGCTGTTGACACTAATTATCCATGGTACAGAGGCGCTGTTGTATATAAGAAAAATATATCCCCCTCAGTATATCCCCTATACGGGTCCCATACAGAGTGCGGTAGATCATAAAAACAAGATAACCTGTTGTCACCGTTAAAATAAGTTACATTTGTTGTAGAATTACACAGTAATTAGATCCATCACTTCTTGTGCTATATTATTTTGTAACAAAACATCTGGCTTCTTTTCTAGTGAAGGGATTGTAAATGTAATTTCAATATTGATATCGAACTATGACTTGCTTTTGCGTAGCAATCAACATTTAAACATCGTTTCATGCCACAAACTGCATCATTTTCACAGCTACTAATGCAAAATTTGTCACAAATACATGTGATATTTGAGAACGTTTAACATACACAACAACTTAATACAAGCGATTATATTCCTTGAAGATATTCAAAGTAAATCTTTCAACCAAGAATATTATTGCTCAAGATATAAAGTTGTTCTAAACTACAACACATTTGGAAGATAGTGCCTCATGAGGGGTTAGAAATGATATTGAAATGAACACTTTTGGTAGCAACCATATTTGACTGCAGAAATGCCCCTCTCCAATAAACTCAAGTTATTTTTTTTTTTATCATCGATAACAGCTTCCCCCCTTTTAAAAATGCATCACCCCCCGGGGCATTTGTACAGTGAAATACAGTATATTGATTTGATATCAATTGTAAAATTTCAGTGAAAGACTCCTCCCTAGGCCCTAGCTATTCTTTTTGCAAGTTTACCTTAGTTTTGAGGTTCCTTTAAAAGCTGTGTAAATGTTATTAACCACACTTTTTGTAGGCACTGTTTGTCCAGTTAAGATGGTTTTTCCAAAGAGAAAGCTTCTGCGACACACTTTCATCTAGACATTGTTATCACGGCAGACATATATATAATGGTTGTTGGCTTTGTAGCCAGCAGTTAGTTAAATAGACTTGCAGACTGAGGTAAAAGTTCTTTTTACTGTTTTTAAAAAGTTATTCTGTTTTGATGGTCGGCAACAGATGTGCTGAGACATGATTCAATTTCACATCACACAGTAAAAATGCAATAAAGGCAAATAGAGTGAAGCTTTAATGTCTCATGTTGATCATTTTTAAAATCACCATAGCCAGGATCAGAAAAACTGAAGTTTGTCATACATATACTGCTCTCGGAAATATCAAAAGGAATATATGATCAGTTATTTGGAAAGGTAAGGGATGGGCATTTATGAGAATGAAAACTAACAGAGTATTCCAGAGAAAAAACCACCCCAAATTGAACATTAGAAAACACCAACTTGTCCTTCATGAACCAGAATCCGGTCCATTCCACTTCCCGGTCTAAATGGTTTTAACATTAGACTTATGCATGATTTTGTGTAAAAATATCAACAAGTTATATATTCTTAGAATAGCAGTATTTTTTGGTTATACACATGATTTTGTGCGACAAGAAAAGTGCGGTAAAATGTTTCCAATGTTATAGCTAAAAAAGACTGCACCCTTTTACTAATAGACTGGAAATCGGTACAACAGAAGCAAAATGTGGTTGATGTTTTAAAGAAGCTAGTGTAAATAAAATGTGTCACTGAAATAACTGTTAAATGGAGAAAAAGTATCTTGAAAATGAATACAAGTGACCAAATTATACTTAATATTGGGTTTTAATGGAGTAAATTTGCCTTGAAATGGCTTTCTAGTAATTAAGCGTCCCTGAAAGGGTGTTCATTTGTTTTCGCCTCAGTTTCCTCGCCGCCACCGCCGCCGCATTATGGTCTCCCTTGAATATCTCCCTTATTATTAGAAGGTTTCAAACCAAATTTGGCAGTTATATACCTTAGGCATGGGAAAATTTTTCTGCATGCTTAAATTTGACCTTTGACCTTTATGAAGGTCACATGATCAAAAACTATTTTTTGAAGTACACCCACCCCCACCCCCACCCCCCCACCCCTCGTCATCACAGTTCAGGAATAACTACTTGCTACAGAGCCTTATAATTTGACACACCTGTTCAAACTATCGAAAACGCGAGCTGATTAGATTTGGGGAGCAATCCCTTGAAAAATGTCTCATTTATGAGTGATTTTCTGACACCTTCCAATCTGAAAGCCTTAAATTTAGGCCAACCCCTCCCCCCCCCCTATTATCTTCTTACGTATTGCATTTAGAGCTATAAAATGTACTGGGAGGTAATAGGAAACCATATGTGGAGAGTCTAAATAGCCGGTCAGTTTTACCCCACGGCCCCCCCCTTATGGGTCAAACTGCGGTCATAAAATAGCTGATTTTGAGTTTTTGCCTTATATCTCCTTTATTGTTGCTTTTATAGCTTCAGAATGTATTAAGAGGTATTGGGAAAGCATATATGGAGAGTCTAAATAGCCGGTCAGTTTTACCCCCCGACCCCCCCTTATGGGTCAAACTGGGGTCATAAAATAGCCGATTTTGAGTTTTTGCCTTATATCTCCTTTATTGTTGCTTTTATAGCTTCAGAATGTATTAAGAGGTATTGGGAAAGCATATATGGAGAGTCTAGATAGCCGGTCAGTTTTACCCCCGACCCCCTCTTATAGGTCAAACTGGGGTCATAAAATAGCCGATTTTGAGTTTTTGCCTTTATCTCCTTTATTGTTGCTTTTATAGCTTCAGAATATATTAAGAGGTATTGGGAAAGCGTATGTGGAGAGTCTAAATAGCCGGTCAGTTTTATCCCCCAACCCCTCCTTATGGGTCAAACTGGGGTCATAAAATAGTTGCTTTGGAGTTTTGACTTATATCTCCTTTATTGTTGCTTTTATACCTTCAAAATGTATTAAGAGGCATTGGGAAAGCATATGTGGAGAGTCTAAATAGCCGGTCAGTTTTACCCCCCGGCCCCCCCCCCTCCTCTTATGGGTCAAACTGGGGTCATAAAATAGCTGATTTTGAGTTTTTGCCTTATATCTCCTTTATTGTTGCTTTTATAGCTTCAGAATGTATTAAGAGGTATTGAGAAAGAATATGTGGAGAGTCTAAATAGCTGGTCAGTTTTACCCCCCCACCCCCCCTTTATGGGCCAAACTGGGGTCATAAATAGCTGCTTTGGAGTTTTTGCCTTATATCTCCTTTATTGTTGCTTTTATAGCTTCAGAATGTATTAAGAGGTATTGGGAAAGCATATATGGAGAGTCTAAATAGCCGGTCAGTTTTACCCCCGACCCCCTCTTATAGGTCAAACTGGGGTCATAAAATAGTTGCTTTGGAGTTTTGACTTATATCTCCTTTATTGTTGCTTTTATACCTTCAAAATGTATTAAGAGGCATTGGGAAAGCATATGTGGAGAGTCTAAATAGCCGGTCAGTTTTACCCCCGGCTCCCCCTCCTCTTATGGGCCAAACTGGGGTCATAAAATAGCTGATTTTGAGTTTTTGCCTTATATCTCCTTTATTGTTGCTTTTATAGCTTCAGAATGTATTAAGAGGTATTGAGAAAGAATATGTGGAGAGTCTAAATAGCTGGTCAGTTTTACCCCCCCCCCCCACCCCCCCTTTATGGGCCAAACTGGGGTCATAAATAGCTGCTTTGGAGTTTTTGCCTTATATCTCCTTTATCGTTGCTTTTATAGCTTCAGAATGTATTAAGAGGTATTGGGAAAGCATATGTGGAGAATCTAAATAGCCGGTCAGTTTTATCCCCCGACCCCCCTTTATGGGTCAAACTGGGGTCATAAAATAGTGGCTTTGGAGGTTTGCCTTATATCTCCTTTATTGTTGCTTTTAGATCTTCAGAATGTATTAAGAGGTATTGGGAAAGCATATGTGGAGAGTCTAAATAGCCGGTCAGTTTTACCCCCCGACCCTCCCTTATGGGCCAAACTGGGGTCATAAATAGCTGCTTTGCAGTTTATGCCTTATATTTCCTTTATTGTTGCTTTTATAGCTTCAGAATGTATTAAGAGGTATTGGGAAAGCATACGGTGCAGCTTTGTGCATTCTTAGCTTTACAGCATGCTTATTAAAACCACAAAGCATTTTAAACTTTAAGGGACGCTTCGCTTTTGTTAGCAAAAGCATTCCTCTAGTTTTTGGGTGACAATGCAAAATTGAGGGGTGGGTGCCCACAAAGACATTTGGGCCTTTGGGGGAGTATGAATGGCTTAAAGCAATTGTTGTATAATTTCTATAAGTGTACTTTTACACATAGTCATTATCTACAACATTATTTTCCTGCTCAGAAATGCATTACAATGAAAATGGCATCATCAGTATTTTGTAAGATCATATCTTCCACTCTGTGGTCTTATCTGTCAATTAAATCTGGGATTTCAACCATATTGACTTTTTATCTTTTGTAATTTTTGTAACTTTTGACAGTAAAAAAACTTGATCGCCCTATTTTTGCTTCCTGTTTGAAACTGAAATTGCTTTTATCAGTATGGGAAGCTAATGTGTTTTTTTTCTTAAATTTTCAATACAAATCTGATTTTGACTAATAGCCCATAGCTAGGCGTTGGATTTCTTGTTTTAGGTGGATTCATTTTGGATTAATATTACTGGGTCTCTCGGCTCTTATGAATAAGTCTATCTAGATAACAGTTGCATTACTCAAGCCCACTCATGACATACCCGTTCAGATTAGCATACCCACCATCATGATGATAGTTGTGGGCCCTCCCTGGCAGGTGCTTACTGACCTTTGCCTGGTTTTGGACTGTCCCATTTTAGGTTCCAGCACATTAGAAGATCTTCATCAATCATGCACTGCAAAATATTTTGTGCTCTATGTCAAAATCATCTCCCACCTGTGAGGCCCCGGGTTCAGTTCCCAGGCCAACATGAAGTGGGAAAGTTGGTAGTTGCTTACGCGAGCTTGACAATTTTCTTTGCCAAAAACTTAAATGAAGATTCCCCTTGGCTAACCATCATGATACCTTACCTAATTCATAAGGATTGTCTCAAGAAATGACATACCAGTATCTATAAAAACAGTCTTATGACTGACATATGGTGAGTCAGTGCCCAAAAACAAATTCTTCACAGTATTTGTAATGTTATTCTGTGAGTGATAATATAATTTCTGAAATGAGGGAAGAACATTTTGATATTCACCATTAAGGTAAATGGTCACATGGTTAAATATAATTGCTGTAAAATTAACACAGAACAGACAATAGGAAGGTCTGGAGTGAAGTCACTTGTACTATTTGAAATGTTCTGAACACTGCAGGAGATAGTCATACCTTGTGACATACTACCACAGGAAAAGCACTTGTAAGCAGCATGTTTCCGAGCCTATTTTTCCTGTTCTGGATCATGGTTACCGGAATTATCAAGATCAAACTGAGGTATATTATTGACATTATTGTGGGAGTCTCCTGTATTTTTCTTCCTTCTTTTTGCCAAATTATTCGAGGATTAATTTTGGAAGAACATATACCGTATTTATCCATACAAACGCCCCCTTCCTGTTAATTACCCACCCCATCCTGTCTATCTTTGCAAAGTTTATATTTCGGGGTTTTACATCCCTCTCAACAGCCAGCACCTCTGTGATTCTGGGATTCCGAAAAAAGATGTGTTTTAGTAATTCCCCAATCAAATACTGCTTGAGGATTAATTTTGGAAGTACATATACCGTATTTATCCTTACAAACACCCCCTCCCTGTTAATTACCCACCCCATCCTGTCTATCTTTGCAAAGTTTATATTTCGGGGTTTTACATCCCTCTCAACAGCCAGCACCTCTGTGATTCTGGGATTCCGAAAAAGATGTGTTTTAGTAATTCCCCAATCAAATACTGCTTACCCCCCCTGAAAAATGCATCGCCCCCTGGGGCGTTTATACGAATAAATATGGTTCTGAAAATGGCTCTATCTCTCAGTGATAAAGATCTTTCAAATAATTCAATGACCCAGACTGTGATACAGATCACCACCAAAATGAAATCAACTGTTCCTTTTGCCATTGTCAACATTTCCTGAGAATCTCATCAAAATCTGTCCTCAAAACTTTTCCAAGTTATTTTGTAACAGACCAAGGTTATTATGAATAATAGCTAGTCAGACTATTTTAGATGTTTTATGTTCGTTACTTCAACAGTATATCTGCAGAATTTGCTCTACAATGACACTCCCACACACATACATTCGCACACTAAAAAGTTAAATTTAGAAACAATTTTTAGATTGGGAACAAGGGGCCATGATTGCAGAGTGGTAACACTCTCGCCTCCCACCTCTGAGATCAGAGTTCGAATCCCAGCCCGACCTCAAGTGGGAAAGCTGGTAGTTGCTTGCCGTTGGTTGGCAGTTTACAGTTCAGAACCTTGACCTACTGTATGTACTGGTTTTCTCTGCCCATAAGACTACCGGTTGTGATATTACCTATACAATGTGTTGAAAGTGATGTTAAAACCCAAATGAATAAATAAATCTCTATTCCATGCATAAGATTTCAGAATATTTTAATAATCTATATAACTCAGTTCAACATGTCAACCAAAAATGTCTTCATAGTCCTTAATGTATTAATAGGAGTAGATTCTGACTTAAAGCCCTTTTATTTTATGCATATTCCAATGAAGATCCCTGTCATGTTACTTTTCAAGAGACATTTAAGATGCCGCTCATTTATAGGCTGATGGGTAAGGCATGGATAAAAAGTCATCAATGCAATTGAAAAACAACTCAGATGATTAACAGGAGGAAGTACTAATTATATTGAACAAATATGTTTTTGTTCCTTTTCTTGAGAGAAAACAATAGACGAGACAAATGGATATCAGGCGTCAGACTTATGTACAGTATGGGACTGTTGGTCTAATGGGATGAAGACACTCACTTAAGATCATATTTCTGCAGAATGAGCCTAGATGCCGGCAAAAGTAGCACATAAGCCCGAGTACACAATCAGCTGATGTTTTCTTTAAATTACTGCATTTTTCCATTTTTTTATAATCTGCTGTGCTATGTTGAATTGCATCATAAAATTATTGGATGCTGTTACTATTACAGTCAAAGAAAGTAATCTCGCAAATACCCTCTGGTGGTAGTGTGTACTTGAGTATTTCCTGCAAAAAGGTGATCTACAGCACAAACTCTCTCCACCACTTAGCTTGGCTGTCATAATAGAGTCATCAGGGTTGATATTCACTAATATCAAATTTGAGAAAAAAATTTTGAATGAGAAAGTGGATCAAGTAGCTTAGTCACAATTAGCAATGATCAAAGAATCCCAGGGGCTGAAAGGGTCAAATATTTGATCCTTAAAGAGTAATTTTAATTGATTGCTTCAGTCTTCTGGAGTTTCTGGCTTAATAGAAATAACTTTTTGACCTCTCATGATTCAACTTGTAAGGGTTTAACTGTATTCAGTTACATTCCATCTTTATACTTTATCTATTTTTTTCTCATGATCTATTTGCTTCATTCTTTCACCCTCCTTTGGGTTATTGAATTTAAAAATGAATGTGTTTTGCGTCCTAATTTCATGTATTCCAATTATTGAGGTTTGATACTAAAACTGTACCTTCACATCCATTGGTATAATTTTTAGAGCACTTGGTTTTTAAAGAAAACATTGATACTCAAATATCTCCCCTGAACTACTTCTGTCTAATTCTGTTTCAGTCTTTTTCCATAGTATTCAATCATAATTTTTTGATCACAGTATAAGTTGAAACTTTAGCACTTAAGAAAATTTTACAAATTTTGAAATTAAAAAAAAAAAATTCACTGGAATTAGTTTTCACTAATGGTCTGTTTCTACTTATTGCAAAAAATACAACTTTTAGGTTTCACTGGGAATTAAATTTTCTTTAACAAAGGTCATTAGGTGAAATGACAAATATAATGGCTAGTGAACATTGTCATATTTAACAGTATGTGAATGTACATCACACTTTTCTACTGAGGATTCGTATTATAATAATAACAGGAAGCCTCAAAATGCTGTTATTGAATGTTTTGAAATTGACTATGTTTTAGGGCATAATACGAAGACTCAACAGTGGAGGAATATCAAAATAAGCAAAGTTTTGGTGCTGCCAAGAACATAGTTCTGTAAATAACATCACAGTATAGCATCCAGAAATCTAAAAGTAATCACATATACAATGGATTGCTTTCTTGTTAACCTTTCACTTGTTGATAAGATACTTTTTGGTAGTCTGATTCCTTGTGGTAATGAAGCCTAAATTGTATCACTACATATATCCTGCTGAAGAGTGGTATCTTGATATTAAAAATATAGCTTAGTTTTCTGAATTAATATTTTGGCTTGGTAATTGCAATTAATAGTTTCTCATTATGTGTAGAATGTAAAACAGAGAATTTACTGTAAAATCAGATTTACTATGAAAAATTATAATTATGTAAAAAATAGTAACTCAAGATAACATAAATGCACATTTACTTACCTTTTTATCCCAAATGTGTAATGAATCTTGTTTTTAACTTATTATATTGAATATGATTTTTTTTAAATCCTCAACTATTTATAATACAGTTACTTTTACAAAAGTTTTTTTCACAGGTTGTCCCAGCGAAGTATGGTCTAATTCCTTGTAGCCATGTGGTGTCACAAAATGACAGGAATTTTCTTTACATTTCCTGTAAAAAAATACTCGCAACACTGTAGTCCCAGTCCCTTTGATTCACTTTGCATTGAATTCATCAGTAGTGTTTTGATACACTTTTTTACATTCTACTTGTTTCTCCGTTACTGTTCTGTATGATTAGATTGAGAGTGTCTGCGAGAGAATTGGGGGAGGAGAAAACACAAATACAGAGTAAAAGATAAGAGTTGCTTGGTGAGAACAAATTGAACAATGTCATTTGATGAAGCCTCATTTGTGTCCAGCAAATATCAAAAAAGACGCTGCACCAGCACAGCACATAAAGTGTGTGAAAGTCACATTCTTCCAGCCTATTATAAATATCTATACAGCCGATTCCTTCATCTACAACCATCCCCTCCCTTACTCTCCCCACGCACCATCCCCCTTCACTCCCACAACACACATGCCCCATTTCTACCCATCTTTTGCTACTCTCTTAAAGTGCATGTAAATTCTTACTTGTTGAGCACAGTGACTGTTTTGTATGCAGCATAAGAGCTGCTGAAGTCCAGCTGATCCACCAGAGAAGGACCAGGCCTCTTTAATTGGTTAATTGATAAGTTTTCACCGAGTCTTATAAGGCAGACACGAGTCTTATAAGGCAGACGCATGTAGGTTGTTGGTGGGCTGGTTTTTATTTCTTTGGCTAATGACCGGTGTGTACATTAGATTAGCTGTAATTAATTCCACAAATTATTTTGTTTGTTTCTACATTCTAAGTAGTGTTTTTTCTCTTTCACTTGGTAAAAGTTGCTGGAATGTTAGAAACTGCGAGACCTGCAAGCAAATTTGTTGTGTGCCCATTTGTAGATGCACACATTAGGTCTCATTATCGGTCTTCAACATCCTCTGCCATTACAGTGTTTGTTTCAACACAATAACTCAAAAATACTGAATGGATTTCAGGTGTATTTAACATGCATGATGTCCCTAGACATTGGGAGGAACCGTGACCATAAACACCTGTATATAAGGAATAATAGTTACTCTAAGGATACAACATTTGAGAAAAACGACAGGTGACACACTCCAGCATAATACAATTTTTTATTCATTTCAGTGCACTCTTTTCAGAGAAAATGCTGGAATCATCCATTAATCCATCTATATTTATCTCCTGCCTGCGGCCAACCGTACATGAGTGCGTCCGTCCGTTCGTCACGTTTTTACATAAACCTTAATATATCATTCATTTATAAAAATATCTTCACCAAATTCGCAGGGAATGTTTATGCCTATGAAAACCTGCCTGTGCAAAATTTTGGCCTCATTTTGAAAAACAAAGTGGCTACCATAGCTAGTTGTTTGAAAATCATAAAGGTGCTTTAAATCTTGAAATATTCCAGCTAGCTTCATCAAATTTGCACAAAAGCTATATGGCTAGAAAAGCTAGCCTGATAGTAATTTCAGCCTAGTTCAAAAAACAAGATGGCCGCCATATCAGATGTTTAATGTCAAACGAGGTTATTCTATTAAAAAGGCCTTATATCTCCCGTAATATTGCTCATAGAGGTTCGGAATGTGAAAACAACTTGTAGGAAGTGATGGCCTGGAAATCTTTTCCAGGTGTTGAATTTCACCTTTGACCCCTGCTTCAAGGTTGAATGGAGTCATCACACTGAAACGTTCTTATTTCTCCCTTGTACTTGGTACTGTGGCTTCAGAATGTAAAGACAGACCATGTAGAGTGAAGGCCGTGGTCGGGAGATTATAAGACAACTGTTTCATCCACTTTTGCATCTGTCCTTGTGTCCATTTGTCACATCGTTACATAAACCTTAATATATCATTCATATATAAAGATATCTTCACCACATTCGCAGGGAATGTTTATGGCTATAAAAACCTGTCTGTGTAAAATTTTGGCCTCAAAATGGCCGCCATAGCTAATTGTTTGAAAATCATAAAGGTGCTCAAAATCTTAAAATACTCCAGCTAGCTTCATCAAATTTGCACAAAAGTTATATGGCTAGAAAAGCTAGCCTGATAGTAATTTTGGCCTAGTTCAAAAAACAAAATGGCCCCTCCATGTCACATGTTTAATGTCAAACAGGGTTATCCTATTAAAAAGGCCTTATATCTCCCCAAATATTGCTCCTAGAGGTTCGGAATGTGAAAATAACTTGTAGGAAGTCATGGCCTGGAAAATTTTTTTCAGGTGTTGAATTTGACCTTTGACCCCTGCTTAAATGGTTAAATGGGGTCATCACACTAAAACGTCCTTATTTCTCCGTCATTATTGGTGCTATGGCTTCAAAATGTAAAGACAGAGCATGAAAAGTCCTGGCCTGCAAATATTTTGCCTGAGAAAAATTTTGGCCTTATTTTGAAAAACAAAATTGGCGCCATAGCCAATTATTTCAAAATCCTTAAGATGCTCTAAAACTTGAAATATTGCAGCCAAATTTGCATATATATGGCTAAGAAAGTTAGCCTGATAGTAATTTGGTCTAGTTTCAAAAAACAAAATGGCTGTTATATCACATGTTTAATGTTAAATCAGATTATCCTATTAAAAAGGCCTTATATCTCCCTTGCCATTGCTACTAGGAGTTCCAAATGTGAAAATAACTTAAAGGAAGTCATGGCCTGAGACTCTTTTCCAATTGCTGACTTTTACCTTTGACCCCTTCTTCAATGTCAATGGGGTTATCTTACTACAAAGGCCTTATATCTCCTTTAGTTTTCCATTATTACTGATTCTAAGGCGGGAGATAACCACTGCAGCAGTGGCCTTATTTTTTCTACAGAGACTTTCAAAGTTTATCACATTTTTGGGGGGATGAAATTCACAAATTAGTGTGTTTTAGCTCTTGATTAAGCTTCACGATCAAAGTTGGTCAGTAGATTCTGCAATATATGATGGAACCTGTTTTGTTAAGGACCGTCTATTATCTGAATATTTGTGTTTCATGACCTCCACTCTTCTTCCATATTTCTGTTTCTCTGTTGTTTTAATTGTAAAACAGGAAGCTGAACAATAAACAAGGCCGAAAGGAGTTTCAGTCTACTAGCGTGAGCTGCAAAGCCATCAGAGACAAGAGTAGTTCACTGAGGCGGTCACCCATCTAATGTAGCCCATTGCTGCTTAGCTTCAGTGATGTGACAAGTACTGATCACGCTACGCCACAATTCATGAAAGTCTGGAGACTTAAAAAAAAAACAGGGGAAAAAAGTGATCTAGAATAGTGAGTCGCCCTGGAGCTTACGCTTTACAAAAGTGTGTCTTCTTATATTGCCTGAATACTTCATAGAAAAACATTGTCCGCTATCATATCCTCCAAACGTCATTTTACGATGTCATCTCAAAAGTAAACTTTAAAACAAACCATAACAGAAAACATTGAACAAAGCATTAAATGATATTTTGTTAAAATGTAAAAAAAAACTACAGTAACTTCTTCTTGGACTTTAATCAGTCTTTCACTTTTACTTAAAGTTACTTTGTGATTAAATTGGTGATAAAGTCCATGTGTACATAGTTTATGTGTACACTAAGGTACCTCTTCTATTTTACAGGGCTGCCATGAGTAGAGATTCAATATTCTTTCATTATTGCTCTACCCATCAGGAGTAGCACTAAAAGCAAGAAAAATTGTGACTTTTCCTTGAAAATTAACAACAAATAACTCATTTAATATCACTTATTATGCGAATATTTTGACAAAGTGGCAATGTTTAATTAGAACAAGGCCAAAAGGTGTTTTGCTCCCCTAGTGCGAGCGCAAAGCCATCAGAGACACGAGTAGTGCACTAGAATTTACGAAAGTCTGGTGATACAAAGAAATTCCGAGTCAGACACATCCCACAGCTGGTGTACAACTCTGACAGTCAGCCATCAGTGCAATTTATGAAAGTCCGGAGACAAAAGAAAAAAGTGAACTGTAGAAGCTTAAAAATAAGTATTTCAGAACTCCGAATAATCCATTTCTCTTTAACAAGTACTGGATTGCTCTTTAATAGTATTACTTTTTTGTTACATTAAATACCCTTGGCTCATCACTATATATTACTATATGTTGCATCAACTATCAACCCAAATATTTTTTTAAAAAATATTCTTGTCAGTACTACCTGACATATGTAGACTGTGCATGCGCCATATCCCTAGTTCCCTCCAATACTTCATATTTTATTTGGCCCGTCGGTGAATAAACATCGACTTTGGAAGCCAATTGTCATTTTGTGACTCTCCTGTTTTTCTGATGAGAATCTTTCACCCCCAACATGGTTGCATGGTGGAAGTTCTAATATATATTGTCAGTGTCTACTATATTTACTGTTATTTCCTTACTTACAGTTACGTCTGCCAAGACTCTATGTTCTTGGGGCTGTTGATTTGTTTGTTTATTAGTTTGTCTTTTCACAAAATAACTCAAAGTTAAGAATGGATTTTGATGAAACTTGCAAAACATCTAGACAATGGCACAAGGAAGGGATAATTCAATTTTGAGAATGATCCGGATCATTATCTAGATGCAGGATTTTTTTTAAAAGAATGTTTTACCATTGTGAGATATTGACATTTTCAATATATGTGTATATACCTCCATAATTAATCATCAGGTTGCCTGGACAAAAAATACTGGACTCGCCCACAATAGTGTCTTTAATATACCCAAGTTTGGTCTGGATCCGAGCCAAATTTAGGGTACTATGATCAAGAACAGGAAAAGATGGGTGGAAGTTAGCTGCTTGGTGGAAGTCTGCACTTTCTGAGTGCTTTTCTAGTTTTGGAGTGGCCGCAGTTGCCATGTGGTTAGCAAGTTTGCAATTAATGGAGGTCATGTGACTTCATGTATCAGCTGACACTGTGCCCAATTTGTGATTCCCCCATTTCTTTTCTTTGCACTTCTGCTAGAACATCAAAGACCTTTCATGGTTATTGGCCTGACTTTTAATTTGTGAATCCTATTGTCTTCATAATTCACTTGTTGACATTTAATTCCTTTCAATTTTATACTCCCTACATCGGTCAAGTTCCATTGGTGCAGCCTGATGCTATTGGCTGTATTGTTTATTCTTTTTTCACTTCTCAGTTTTCTTCAGAGCTGACATTTATGAAATAAGTTTCTGATGTTTTGTAGTTTATTTTCTTTATTGTCTTTGTTGGCCTTTCCTGAGTTCCTACTGAGTTCCAAAAGCAATGAAACTATGCTTTAGCTTATTACATTTGTTGCCAAAAAAGTATTCCCTGATGTTACTGTACTGTTTACTGGATACATGGCACCAGTTAAACCAATACAGTTTCATAAGGATTGTTGCTGGTATATCATATACTCTAGAGCCTCCCAGAATAACTTAAGGACACTCTTAAAATCTACTAAAATTCTGTCTATTCGATTCATAGGCCATAGAGCACATCTATACAAATTAATATCTTGATCTGTGAGATAGTACTTGACTGGAGCGACAAATTAAGTCTTGTTTGGCAAATAATTTCGTTACTTATTTTCCTTTTTGCATTAGACTCAGACACATCTTGCCCAAAGGTCAATTGATATATAGAGTGACTTTCAGATTATTCCCAAATAAATTGTGAAAATCCTTTAATAATTTAAAAGCAGAAATAAGTTTCAAATAATGATTAAGTATACCTCAAAAGCTTGAGAAACTTTTTTATTAATTTTTTATTCATTCTGAATTAGAATGTGTTCAGCAAACTAATATTGACTAATGTCCATTTGAGTAATCCCCAAATCCACTGATATTTTATTTTAATGTTTGGTTATATATTTTTTCAGTTTTTGGCTTATAAACCTCCTCTGGACACATGTGCTTTAAGATTTATTGAACAATTGAGCTTGTTGTACTGAAAACATGAGATGAATGACAGTTTGGGAGTGGTTGGTGGACATGTGGGTTACATCCCTGTAACCACATGTGGGTCACTTGCCAATCTGAATGTATTCAGTTGGGATTTTACATTCACAAAGACATTCACAGGGTAAAACATGAACTCTGGGACTTTCTTTAAGCCCGAGTAATTTCTGGATTATTATCTGATTAGAAAATTATCATCCGATCCATGGGAAACAATATTTCAAGCACAGGAAATGAAGAAATCCTTTCCTTGGAGATTTGTGTGTCAGACATGTCAGTGTGTAGACTAACAAAGTTGCATTTTCTCAGATAAGCAGAAATGGGGTTCCTAAGGCCCAGCACCATAACAATTATGGCTGGATATGATTCAATAATAAACTTAGAACTCATTAGATATACCATGTCTATTCACACTGAATCACAAAACAAGCTGATCATGACCAAATTATTTTTGTTAAGTGACAACGAAAAAAAAAAAAAAACATAACGTAAAAGCTTTTTACAAATGGCTCTCTTACTCTTTACAATATTTTACCTATCTTCACTTATGTTTACCTGATTTTATGCACACCTTGACAACAGTGGAAAAATCCCAAGGTGTTTTCATAAATTTGAATTTATGGCTAGTTTTGTGATTTTAAGTGGTGAATGCACCAAAAATTTAAAAAAAATAATAATAATCAGCATTTAATGATAACAAAAAGGCTACAAATAAATGAGATTAGTAACTATGAGTTATTCTTGAATTTTACTGATAATTGCACAGAAGGCGAGCCAGTAAGCGATAATACCGAAGTTTGCAAACATCGTCCCAGCGCAAGTATCTGATTCTATAGTATGGGCCTTTTATTTTAGCCTCTCTATCTAAAATAAACAGAATATGCTTACTAAAAAACTGTGTATTTTAATCTTTACTGTTGAGAAAATGAGGAACAGGTAACCAGTACAACACCTTCACAAGAACTATTTACTGAACGTAGTTCTTTCAGCACTTTAGTAAAGATAGGTAAACTTTGTTAGAACTTACAATCTAAATTAAGTGAATGTCAGAATTACTGCTCGCTTAATCTTGAGAAATAGATTCTAGTTTATTTGTTCATTTGATGATCAATTGAGATATTTAAGAACACCATTTACGTTTTTACAATAGAGTCGACTTAATATAACTTTATTTTGTGTGGCTGTTTCAAGAGCACTTATTGTAAAGCGATAACACTTTGTTTTGGCAAATATTCTTTAGACTTGGGAACAATGAAAGAAGCACATTAGTCAATTTTATGTCTCTGTAGTCCATTAATTTGCTCTGTACAGGATTAAGGCAGTGAACTAGTGAGTGCTCTTACTCTGTCAGTAATCATCAGTTCTGATTACCATGTCATTTTTAGTACATACATTATTTCAGTTTCTAGGAGTCAAAAGCTCTTCAGTCATTCATCAGGTTTATTGCCAGCCTTCTGAAGTATTGTAAACAATTTACCTGGTCAGTTCTTATATCATTTTATAAAGACTGTCTTCAAAAGAGTTAGGCAACACACCAGACTCCCAGCTTTAAGGCTCTTGGTTCGAATTTTAGACTTGATATTTATAATGCCTAAAGTTCAGAGATCAAAGAGAATTTGAAAGCAGTCGTTCCTCTAGCAACTGTGAGGAAACATCCTGACATAAATTTTAGTGTAAATAATGAATATAGATATGAAAGCAATAACACTGTTTGCTGATGTAAGAATTTATAGAGAAGTTTACATATAGGTTAATGGCCAAGTAAGTATCCATTATTGGAAAATAATGGACTGTTTATGAGGTCCCGAAGGGACTGAGTCAACAGTCCATTATTTTCCAGTATTGGACAGCTACGAGGCTATTAACCTATTTAAATTACACCTCTTCCTTAAGTTATAAGTTTTAAAATGTTGTTTACCATAATAACTTTTCATTTCTATATTGTGTATTATTTTGGTTTTTATGATCAATTTAGTTGAAATAAATATGAAAGGGTTTCTTTGGAAATGTGCTAAAAGACTTCTATATATGGTCAAAATCACGAAGTGCCAATAGTGCAAGATATTGGACACTTAACGAAAGAAAAACTCGCAGGTGTAATTTAATGACAAATAGATGGCATACAATACCTCAACAGCCTTTTCAGTTTGTTTATTATTTCTCCTATAAATATGTCAGAAATGAAATTTAATAGGATTTTCATTCTGGAATTAAAACATCATACAGGCTTATGGGCGAGCTAAAGACTGTCTCCAACCTCATCGTAGCAAGCTACATTCGAGTCTTTACAGCACTTAAATAGATATTGTTTTTCTCTGGTGAATCATACAGGATTACCTTCCCAAAGAACCATTTTGTTTGTGCTGGCCATTCTGAAGCAAATTCGAGTCTTGAATGATTCTGTGATACTCAGTAGTGATCCCTAACAATCAGGAGTAGTTCAGCATTTAATTCTGAGTCAGGAACCAGCAAAGACAACATAATTGATAAAGAATACTACGGAAAACCTCTGTAATGACAAATATCAATTATAAAGATTGGCTAAAAAAGATGTTATTAACTTCTTGAAAAACAGTAGAACAGTGTCCTTTGGGAAGTGCTCCTGAAAATTATGTGTAGCCAACTATTTTTTGGAGTAATCATTCATGATGGCCGAATGCCACCTTACACACAAAATTACCGAAAACCTAGTCCAGAAACATCTCTGAAACCATTATATTTTCCATTCTTCAGTTGTTCAAGAACACCATTTGGTAATGTGGAACAGGGGTATAGCAAACTTATTTGTTCTAAAAATCCATTTGATTTGGGAAAACAAATTCACTGTTTCTTTGGAAACAATTGAATAGAGTGAAATAGAATTGTATAGAAAAGTTCATTATCAGAGTAAACAAGCCCATAGCATCTTCAAAGAGGGAAAGTTTTATTTTGTTACTGAGCTTACTGAATTTAATTTCTAGCACCCAGCAGAGTGAACCATGACCTTGTGCTCTTTTTGAATGATCACCTCCAAGGAACCTGCCACTTGATGGTCCTGTGATATCACTGATGTGGGTTTCTTCAATGAAGAATTTCTTTAAGTTCTTGCTTAACCTTACACTGAAGGCAATCCATTTTTATTTTACAGTTTATCAAACAATTTACGTTTTATATGTATTCTATAATATATATGAAATAGTGCATATATTTAAAGTTTTACAGTTTATTGCAATGTACTGACAATAAACACTGGCTTAATATTTCACTTAAATTTGAGTTAAAGCTTAAAGCCGAGAGTCTGAGTACTTGATAGAGAATATTGTGGACCCAGAAGAATACCTTTATTTGGTTCACTGATAATGCTGGCCATTAGGACCCTCTGATCAAAATGTCAGCAACCTTGCACAGTGTGACTTCTTGTGCTTCAGTAATACATCATAACAGCAGTGTGCAAGTGTTTGATTTTATGGAGATTAAACCATGGAATGAATAGGATATTGGGTGTGTTGTCAGTTAAAATACTTGTGGATCTACAGGAGGTCAAAGTGAAATTTATATGTATACAGTGAAGAAAACTTCTTCCTGTCATGTCACCTTTATTGCTTGAGATCCTGTGTGGCCTAGTGGTTAGCAAGTCTGGCATCTAATCGCAGGCTGTCACCTCTATGTGGGTTCGACTCGCACTAGTGACAATGATGAGGACCTGTCCCAATATGACCCTGTCTGTTGAACAGGATGTAAAATCCCAACTTTGACCTTTGACCTTTGTCTTTGTTTGAGGCAACTCATAAGCCTGTACACTCATTTACACCTACTTCAAACACAGTCATGTCTTTATCTAAGTAGGTAATAGTAGGGATTGCCCATGTTTTTTCTCTCTTAAGATAACCAGGTGTTAGCTCAAACTAAATTAGATTTTGTTTAATTGTATAATGCTTAGCATCATAATTGGGCACACTCACCTCAACTATTCACAAAAATAGAAATAGAAAACTAGTCAAGAGTTGGTTGTCCTTGGCAACACCCAGTACATTTTTGGCAACATAGCATACCTTAAATGATAGAGATGATGTCAGCCAGAGTGACAGCGTAAATAAATGTGTAAATGGAATTTCTGAGTAAAGATTCTGAGTTTTGTGAAAATTTGTTAATTCCTAATAGTAGGAAGAGAATACTTCCCCAAGACACATACATGTAATAATAAGTAAATGGGAAAATCTTGATTATGTTTCTCTATCCAGATAGTGATCCAGATGACTCAAAATTTAATGGGATCTAAGTAAGACCAAGACCCATCTTATGATATTTTTTTTTTTCAGGAAGATCCAACCAGTAGTATTTGCGTAATCCTGCTAACAAGCAAACAGACAAATGGTCATGAAAATAATACAGGGTTCCCATATCCGTGAAAATCCTTGAAAAAAAATTGCATCATTTTCAAGGCATTGAAAGTCCTTGAATTTGGCCAAAATTGAATAAAATCCTTGAAAAGTCCTTGAATTTGTTATTGCCCAACTTCTGTATCTGCATCATCTAGTTTTCAGCTATGGCAGATTCAGCAAAGCAAGTATGATCAAAGAGAAAATTAAAGTGTACTGATTGTTCTAGCTATATAATGTATAGTCTGAACAAAGTTTATGTTAAAATATTATTAGATGAGTTAAAAAGCATTGTAATGAGTTTATAAAATTGTAAAATCATGTGACAATAAAGAATTTTGTGGGAAGAACAGATGGCTAGAAGGGGAGGTAAAGGAGGCCATGCCTTAAAACATATCCTTGAGAATTGTTGCAGACCTTAAAAATCCTTGAAAAGACCTTGAATCGAGTTATCAAAAGTCTGTGGGAACTCTGTAAATACCTCCACTAAATAAGTATATTTTTCCCCTTTAAAAACACTCATAAAGATTAAGTGATTTGAATTTTTGTTGGTGAATTATGTATATTGAGAAGTTTCGCTTTTGTCAGTGTGTATTTTAATAAAAAAAAACAAGTACCCTATGTCATAAGGATTATGTGAAGTTATGCAGGTTATGATGGGGAGCTGTATGTATCAATCAATGACTGCTCGTCTCAAGCCTCAACTTAATATGGTTAAAAAGACGGCAGACATACTGGTCAACCAGTAAAGTTGAATTGCAAGGAATCAGAAAATTACTCACACTAAACATGGGGTTGGGTTTGTGAACAGTACTTAGATAAGGTCACCTTATATCTAAGTAAGTAAAGTGTTTTTTACTCAAGTTTTTCTTGGAATCGGTAATTTCCAAAGAAGAGTTAGGCATGTTGGTGAATTCAGTTTCGTAATGTCTTACTTGAAATCTAAGTAATACTTAAAATCTAAGTTAGGAATGGTCTAAATATTGTTCATGAATGCGGCTCCAGACATTCCTAAGATTACAGAATATTTTCAATGGATAAAACCCTTCTAAAGAGATGATAATTATTTTTACTTATATTAACTGTACAGAAATTCAACTGTACTTACATTCTTTGCTGCAGCAATGATAAGACTTGTAAATGTAACTTTCTGCTCTCAAGAGAAATTTAAAATAAAGACGATGTGAAGAGTAACAAGGTTTACCGACTTTTCTGCCATTAGTTGATAAGTGTGACTTTACTTTAATTCACTTGTATTGCACTCCCTGAAGGTTCACTGCTGACTGCCAATAATTCCAGTTTATGTACTACTATTGTCAATTTGCTGTAGGTCTATTTACTGAGTGAAACAGCTATTCAGAAATGCATTTTGCATTATTTAGATGTTTTTATATTGTCTGTTTATGTTGAAACTTTCCAGAAAATGTAAAGCAAAGGTAAACAAAGAGAAATTCAAGTAGCTGTACTAAAACCTGAATTACCATAGGGTTTTTGACAGATTAATTGCCTTCACTCGTTTTTGTATCAATATCATTCTCCTCCACAAAAATCAGTTGAAAAATTCACAAGATAATGAAATTTTTGTTCTATAATCTCTCTGATATTGACACATAAATGAATTGTTTTCCACCAAAATAGTTTCCAGTGTTCTAACAACTTTTAGATCACAAATTTCATGTGGCACTCTATTCAGAAACACCAGGCAAGCTAAAAGAAGTCTTAGGAGTGTATTGGTGATTTGTAATTTCCTCTCAGTACAGAAGCCATTACGTTAATGAAAAATAAACAACATAACTGATGTAATAATGTTGGAAATAGTTTCTTCCAGTGCATGAGATTTTCCCTCTTTTTGTCTGAAGTTAAAGATTTATTTGCACTAAATAGAAAGGTTTAGCATTTATTTCATGTAGCAAATGCACAACAGCTCAGTGAATCTGTAAATGGTATAGTTATACAAGTGAAGCCCTTAATTGCTTCAGATTACTTATACACAATTAATTGTATCCCCGAAAAGCGGGGATAATATAGATCACGCACGGTCATCGTCCACATCCGCAGAGATTTTCTTGTGTTCAGCCTACAAGCCACATTTCTTTTGAGATTTCTTTCAAACTTTGCAAGTGGCTTGCTATAGCAGAGATCTGGCCATCCTATTCTTTTGGTAGGCCAGGAGTCAAAATTGTGCTCTGGGTAGTCAAAAACATAAAACATTTTGACTAATTTTGACTATTGCTTGTGTTCAAGCTGTAGGGCACAGTTTCTTTCAGTTTTATTTTATATTTAGTGCACGAATTGGTGTGTATGATGTCTCACCACCCTATCTTTTTTGTAGGCCTGGGGTCAAAATCAAGCGAGTAATAGTTATTTTAAGTCTAGGAGTCAAAATTATGCTCTGAGGAATCAAAAATCTAAAAAAAAAATTTGATTTGTAACTTGGAAACTATTGCAGTTAGAGAATTTTGTTTAAATATGTTATTCAGCTACTTTTGGGTCAGCTATAACACAGTAAAATTGCAGACCTGTAGCTCATTGCATAGCCGAGTAATAGCTACTTTAACGTTCTCACTGTTGAGTAAATCAGTTGTAACTTGAAAACTATTGCAAAAGTGCTTATTACTCACTTATTATTGGTCCTAGAGGTTTGCAATATGAAACCAACATATAGGAAATCATGGGCTGGGAATCTTCTGATGTGGTCACATTTGACCTTGGGCCCCACCTTCAAGGTCAAACTAGGATAGCCAAACTTAAAAGTGCTTATAACTCGCTTATTATTGGCCCTAGAGGTTTGCAATGTGAAACCAACCTATAGGAAATCATGGGCTAGGAATCTATTAATGTGGTCAGATTTGACCTTGGGCCCCTTCTTTTAGGTCAAACAACGATAGCCAAAGCTTAAAGTGCTTATAGCTCACTTATTATTGGTCCTAGATGTTGGCAATGTGAAAGCAACTTATAGGAAATCATGGGCTGGGAATCTTCTGATGTGGTCAAATTTGACCTTGAGGCCCTCCTTCAAGGTCAAACGACGGCCAAACTTAAAAATGCTTATAACTTCAGGAATCTTTAGCCTCTATGTCTTTTATTATTGCTTCTACATGTTTGCTATGTTCGGGGATACACTGCCGGGTCGCAGTAAAGCGAGCGGCATAAGTCTAGTTCATACTTATATTATTGTGTCATGATTTGCTTATGTTTCACCTAAATAACCAGATCCTTCTCCAAATACTAATAGTTCAAAAATAATTCAAATCTAACTTTGCACATTGATCAACATTAATTTTTTTGGGTCTGTGCTAATGAATGTATTATTTGGTAGCCACTGTTACATCATTTACAAAAAATATACAAAATATTTTTAAAAGGTCATAGATATAAGAAAAAACTATTGCATTTATAAGAAACCCCATTCCTTTAAAAGTCTTTGGAATAACTGATTAAAAGATAAGATAGTTACAATATACAACAATATTTAGAAAATAGTCACTCTTGAGATAACATTATAAGAAATAGTATTGCAATTAACACTTTTAAGTATCGACAGTAAAATCAAGGTAGCTATATATTGATTGGTATTGAAACATGGGTCCTTCCCTGTTGCCAATTCTTATATACACTTGTACTCAGCGTTCAGGTTTTTAAGCGCAAACCAGTGCAAACATTTTATGACCAGTTAATTGTTACTATAAAATCTCAGATTCAAAATTTCAAATTAAGTATTAACCTGAAACATCCAAACTACATTGAAATTTATATAAGTGTTATAAACCAAAACAACGAAACAGTTGAAAGCTTTTCACAAACCTCTGTCTGGTTTGGTTTTGTCTTTTAAACCAAAGGTAAAGATTTGACTCGAGATGTGGGAACTGAGTGTGCTGCCAGTATTCCAGCATGAACCTTCTGTCACTTTGTTATTATTATTTCAAAATCTTATGATTTTGAAGTATGTTGGTCAGTCGTTTTGTTTGTATGTTTGTTTGTAAGCACATTATAGACCACACTTTTTAACAAATGATTCTCATTTTTTCCTGTAACTTTATTAGTTGCCAGATAGGGCACAGCCAAATTTTGACCCCTTGTAAAAGAGGTATAGTTGGAATCTTTTAATGCAGAAGATGGATAGATTGCAGACAGTTTTCGAAGTACCACTCATTTATTTGTTAGCAAGATTTTCAAATATGCTACTGCATATATTTAATTGATTTAATTTTGGGAATGAACCGCAACCAATTCTCGATCCAGGTTATTTGTAAAGCAAGAGTTGAAGTGTTGGATTTTGGCAGAGATGTGTACTCTCTGAGTGCTGTTGTTCTTGTATGGAATCCACTTAATATTTTTCTGTAGTCATAGTCAGTTGTATTTCAGTTAATTAAAACGATCAACTAAGATAGTCCAGATAGTAGTAGGACAAAGAGACTGGATAATTTTTGCTGTGTGAACATTTTATAATACAACAGAAACATGCCAAGTAAGGTCAAAATATCATCTGTTCTCGGTATTTCATCCTGGTAAAGCAGTCTTTTTATATGGGGGGTCATTAAGGATTCTCTTTTCATCTGTGAAATAAAATCGGTGCGTGATATTTCAATCTGTTGATGTAATGAAAGTGGACATAATTTCTTTGTTTCAAGTAAAAGTTCTTTATTTAGATTTATAATTCCTAGGGGACTCACAACGAAATGTTTTTTTCGTGTCTTTATCCAATTAGTAGAGTAACAAATTTACTCAGAAGTTCCTTAATCTAATTTATTGTCAAAGAAACCATTTCCTCCTGATTTCCAGTTAGGACTTCATTTAACAAGAGTAAGTGCTTAATAGCTTCCAACATGAGTTGAACTTAATCATATGAGATTGAAAAAAACTTTGTGGCTCTTTCTTTAAAATTTAATCAAAACCTACTTAAATAGTAAGATGCCCCAAAATGGAGAAATGTTTCAGAAAGACTATTTAAAAAGAAAATCAGACAAAAAAATTGTAAGTAAAAAACGAAACAAATGTTGTATTGATATCAAAGTCAAATCACTTGCTGTTTCACTCTTTACGTTTCTTGAATCTTTTGGTGGATCCTGCCAAGATCAATTTGGCTGAATATATCACAAGAAATGAAAGTTGAAATATTTTATTGAAATTCCAGACAGTAAAATGATGTCGTTTCCATTAACTTGCCGAAACAATGATCTGTCTTAACACGATTCCAAAATATGTGCAATGTCTGTCTAGATTTATCTTGACAAATTCTTTTGTGTGATATTATCTTAAGATCACATTAGAAAAGAGACACCTGTAACCCTGCAGATTGTCATGACAATACAAAGTCCCTTAAGTAGTTAGCTTTCATCCCCTGATCTTGTTGGCACAGAAATGGCTTCGGCAATATGGAATTGCTTCCAAGCAGTGACTTTGTCAACTTAAAATACTACCTTCTTTACTCGATGAAGCTTTATCAAAAAGCCGAAAGTCCCTTAAATGGAATCAGCTTGTTGGCTAATAAACTGTATAAAGTAGAAATTTTAGCTGGATGAAAATTTAACTAGTTTTTCATTTCACCAGAAATAAACTTTCACTAATGGTTAGTTTCTACTTGAGATGTTATTACAGATTTAAAATTTCATTGGGAATTAATTTTCACCATCCAAGCTCATCCAAGTGTAGTGAAAATTTCACCTTACACAGTGTATGCTCTGGACATTACATTAGTTAATAGATAAGTAGTTACTGTAGTTAATTTTTTAAAAAAATTACTTTTTCTTTTAAGTCACAGTAGAATGTGAATAATGAAGGTAATGAAGTTAAATTGTTTCCTGATGGGTCCACAGAGGGAATATTTAAAACTGATAAATTGGTGCACAGGTTTGGTTCAGGGAACAATTTTCAAAATAAAAACAAATGGGTCTAAGTTGTGTGCTTACCAGTTTTGAAAAAATTAGTTGTCTCTCATCACAGGTAAAAATTTGGATGTTTTAACAGTATCAGTTTGTAGCATGTATTGTTATAGCCTATTTAGGGAAAAAAAATCAAAGGGTATAAAGAAGTAGAAGTACATAGGTATATTTATGATTGTAATATTGCAGTATCTTATTAGTAGGAACCATCAACATAAGTAGAGTAAGAAATCTAAAATTCGCCAGGAATCTAAAATTCGCCACCTCTAAAACCTTAGTTAACTTTATGAAGAAAATGATGTTTTTGTCTAAAAATTGGTATTTTTCAGTTCAAAAAGCCTTAATTTACTATACATTCAACAAATCTCACCAAAATTCATTTATTTTATTAGTATTTTCACATGTGGCAAATTTCAGATATGTGGCAAATTTTAGATTTCTTACTCTATATGGTCTAATTGTATCCACCAGAAGCATCCGGTGGATACTTTGGTTAGCGTTCGCTACGCCGCCGCTGCCGCCGCGCGTAGAGAGATTTTCGGCGTTAACGCTCTAAGAGGAAAACAACAGCAGCTGGTTCACCAAATTTCAGGATATCTTCATTGGGGGGTAAGCTTCTCTGGGAAGGAAAATAGCCTCATTCTGAAAAACAAGATGGCCGCCACGGGCATTTCTTTGAAACTAATCTACATTTTTCTACTGGCTGTTCCTCATAGGTAGAAGGTTGAATCTCTTCATAGGTGATATGTATGACACATATACATGTCGTCTACAACCTTGCACACATTTGACCTTGAAGCTCCTAATTCGAGGTCATCCACAGAGTGCCGAAGTAACCCACATAGCGGACTTTAAAAGTGCCTATATCTCCCTTATTATTGGTCCTAGAGGTTTGCAATGTGAAGCCAACCTATAGGAAATCATGTGCTGCAAATCTTCGGATTTGACCTTGGACCCCTCCTTCAAGGTCAAACGAGGATAGCCAAACTTAAAAGTGCTTATAACTCGCTTATTATCGATCCTAGAGGTTTAGGATGGTAAACCAACATATAGAAAATCATGGGCTGGGAATCTTCTGGTGTGGTCGGATTTGACCTTGGGCCCCTCCTTCAAGGTCAAACAAGGACAGCCAAACTTAAAAGTGCTTATAACTCGCTTATTATTGGTCCTAGAGGTTTGGGATGGTAAACCAGCATATAGAAGATCATGGGCTGGGAATCTTCTGGTGTGGTCAGATTTGACCTTGGGCCCCTCCTTCAAGGTCAAACGAGGATAGCCAAAGGTAAAAGTGCCTATAACTCGCTTATTATTGGTCCTAGAGGTTTGGGATGGTAAACCAACATATAGAAAATCATGGGCTGGGAATCTTCTGGTGTGGTCAGATTTGACCTTGGGCCCCTCCTTCAAGGTCAAACGAGGACAGCCAAACTTAAAAGTGCTTATAACTCGCTTATTATTGGTCCTAGAGGTTTGGGATGGTAAACCAGTATATAGAAAATCATGGGCTGGGAATCTTCTGGTGTGGTCGGATTTGACCTTGGGCCCCTCCTTCAAGGTCAAATGAGGATAGCCAAAGGTAAATGTGCTTATTACTCACTTATTATTGGTCCTAGAGGTTTGGGATGGTAAACCAACATATAGGAAATCATGGGCTGGGAACCTTCCGGTGTGGTCGGATTTGACCTTGGGCCCCTCCTTCAAGGTCAAATGAGGACAGCCAAACTTAAAAGTGCTTATAACTCACTTATTATTGGTCCTAGAGGTTTGGGATGGTAAACCAACATATAGGAAATCATGCGCTGGGAATCTTCTGGTGTGGTCGGATTTGACCTTGGGCCCCTCCTTCAAAGTCAAATGAGGACAGCCAAACTTAAAAGTGCTTATAACTCACTTATTATTGGTCCCAGAGGTTTGGGATGGTAAACCAACCTATAGAAAATCATGGGCTTGGAATCTTCTGGCATGGTCGGATTTGACCTTGGGCCCCTCCTTCGAGGTCAAACGAGGATAGCCAAACTTAAAAGTGCTTATAACTCGCTTATTATTGATCCTAGAGGTTTGGGATGGTAAACCAACATACAGGAAATCATGGGCAGGGAATCTTCTGGCATGGTCGGATTTGACCTTGGGCCCCTCCTTCAAGGTCAAGTGAGGACAGCCAAACTTAAAAGTGCTTATAACTTGCTTATTATTGGTCCTAGAGGTTTGGGATGGTAAACCAACATATAGGAAATCATGGGCTGGGAATCTTCTGGTGTGGTCGGATTTGACCTTGGGCCCCTCCTTCAAGGTCAAACGAGGACAGCCAAACTTAAAAGTGCTTATAACTCGCTTTTTATTGGTCCTAGAGGTTTGGGATGGTAAACCAACCTATAGAAAATCATGGGCTTGGAATCTTCTGGCATGGTCGGATTTGACCTTGGGCCCCTCCTTCAAGGTCAACGAGGATAGCCAAAGGTAAAAGTGCCTATAACTTGCTTATTATTGGTCCTAGAGGTTTGGGATGGTAAACCAACATATAGGAAATCATGGGCTGGGAATCTTCTGGTGTGGTCAGATTTGACCTTGGGCCCCTCCTTGAAGGTCAAATGAGGACAGCCAAACTTAAAAGTGCTTATAACTCGCTTATTATTGGTCCTAGAGGTTTTGGTGCATTGTCCTTACGGTGGATACAATTTGCATCGGTTCTCCGATGCGCTAAGTCTAGTTTTAAAACTGAAAAGGTTATGTATCTGAACATGTACAGGATCAAATTGGTTCGGTTTGGTGAATAATAGACCTTAATGCTGTTAAAGAGTAATAAGACTCTAGTGCTTGTTCAGAGTAGAATATTAAATTTTAAAGAGTAAAGAGTAATTAAAAGTATTATTTTAACATTTGCACACCTTGTGAAGGAACGGTCATTTTATGTTCCTCTTCAGTTAAAAACAGCATTTTTTTTCTTGCTTTTGCTGTAAAAGAAAAGAGTTATCATTAAATAATACTCCTGTAAAAAAAAATACTTTTTTTGGCTATTATTTTAATACACAGACATTTGCCAGTAAAAATACCTTTCATGGCAGCCCTGAAACTGGCACACAGACGTTTTCCTGTTTAGCCAGTTGTTTAGCATTGTCACTGTTTTGTGACATGGACGCATTGCTGACAATGTGGTGTGATGAGTTTTGGAAACAATTATGAAAAGGTAGATGCTTTTCAAAATTAGAAAGCACTGGTAGAGTGCAGATGTCCACCAGGGGGGCAGGCTCTAGCCTCATGATAAAAAAGTTCATGAAGATCCACTCATTACTCTTGGAGTAACTTCTAAGATCCCTTTGTCATTTAGTTTGTGTTATATTTGTATATCTTGCTCTTCTACAAAATTGAAATTATTTGTATAAACCACTAGTCTAACTCAGATGAGACCAAAACAATTTGTATTTTTTGTATTTGTTTTTTTTTTATACTCAGCGCAATATCTCCATGTACTACAGGACTCGAAGCGCTATATGACCCATCCGACTGCACAAGTACATTCCAACTCTCAAATTACTGACATTCCCCTAACTGAAAGACAGAGGCTCAAGGATGACCATTTATCAACGTCCTTGAGGTTCTTTAACCTGCCACTGGGGATAGGACAAAATGACCGAGGACCGCCATTTTAAGTGGCCCACTAGGCCACAGTCACAATCCATAACAAAATAAACCAGGTTTTCATACACACCATTGCTGTACTCAACTGTAATACTCATGTCTTCTGTTTTTGCTCGCTTTCCACCAGGTGGTGCTGGCTACAATGCCTGACTTACAGTGTGGGTTTGCAAGGGAACTGTTTATGCAGTGGTGTGGTAATCCAAAGAATACCATTGTGCTCACCAACAGAACCTCACCGAACACCCTCACCAGACAGCTAGTGGACAACCCAAAGCTTCAACAAATCGACCTACAGGTGAGCAAGATTGGTAATTCTAAAGTATTCTAAATGTTCAATGTTTTGTCATAACTTTGTCCATTACACTGGAGGTAAGTTTATTTTGAATTTGTCCAAATTTTTCACACTGGTGAAGTTCTGAGGATTCCATTCATTGGAGCCCGATTGCTATTACTGGTACCGTAAATGACCTATTTAGCGCACAGTGCGCTAAGCAAAGTCTATTTTTATTCAATATTTGGTGGTGAAAAATGTCCCTTTTAGCGCACCCACCATGACATACTTTCCGGGATGAAGTATAGGTCAATCCTGCAGAAAAAGGGTGTTTCGACATTTAGAAATACCCACTTCCTGTAAATATGGCGGTAGATGAAAACAAACTCAAAAGTCATGACAAAAATGTCAATTTATTAAGTAAAAATAGGTACAATATATAAAAAATATGTGGATATTAAGGAAAATTAAGAAAGGTAAGATTTAAGCTGAATAGTCTATCATTAGAAACGTTTTGTAACCAACCGCGAGTGTGCACTGTCACTGGCTAATCGTCCACCCACTAGAACTTCTAGTAGAAGTTGTCAAGGACCATCCATTTATTGAGATAGGGTGCGGTTACAAGGGCGGCTGCGCTAAATAGGTCATTTATGGTAAGTTGAGTAATATCAGATTTCAGGGAAGACTTAGAAGGAAGTTTTTGCAAAGTATATTTCTCTTTCTGTTTGTTTGTTTGTAAGTTTGTTTGTTTACAACATACTCAAAAACTACTGCATGGATCGTTGCGAAATTTTTAGGGAGCATCAGAACTGTTACAAGAAAGAACTGATTTAAATTTGGGCATGATTGGGTCAATATCCTGTGTTCTGGATAACTTTTTTTTAGTTTCAGTGCCATACAAATGAATATCATCATTCATTTAATGCTCTGTGCAAAAATTTTGCAAAGACTGCACTGGGCTCTCCCCTCCGAATGCTCTTATTTTGTTTGTTAGTTGTCTGTTGAGAAATCATCGGCCTTGAATCTTTTTGTTTGGCCAGATTTAATGTCTCACTCTTATTTAAAGATCAAATTGGAGTGGACATAACTTAAAGCCTTATACATTTACATCTCACTTGGATGAATTCTCTGTGTATCATACTGAATTGGTCCCATCCAAGCATATACTACATCCAGGAGCAATAGTTTGTTGTTTTTGTTATGATGATGCCCAAGTCCACTGGCTGCTATTTACTAAAAAAATACATTGAGCTAATTTGTTTGAATGAATCTAAATTGAATTCACATGCAAGGGAAAACAATGGAATCAAGTGTTGCAAATTTACAAAAGATATGCCAATGAAATTAATTCATGTGGCCCTTTGTAGAAAATAGTTCTACTGTCACACAAACTAAGAACATTTATATCAGAATTATACCACTGCATTGAGAAGTAATCAAGCCACCGTAATTTAATTCACAAAAACACACAATAGATCCCTTGTTCACTGTTTTTAACTGAATTTATCAGCAAGCCAACTGAAAGAAAAACGTTTTGGTAAATTAACAGTGTTGGTTCTGATGATTCAGTAAAACTATATGATGTTTTAATTCAAACTTTCCTGTTGAGATCACATTATGATAGTGGTTGAATAGTGAACAGGTTTATAATTAAATCAATCTGCTCTGACCTCTGTTTTGGGTTCAAGTCGAGCATCTGGTAATATGTGGAATCAACAAAGGTTGTGTCTTGTATATGGCCATCTCAGTCCTGTTCAAAAGGACATAAAAACCCCAACTTTGACTTTCATACATATACTCCCAATGATAAATTGAAGATAACTCTTAATAGTTTCCAATGGTCTGAGATAATCTTTTGGTGTCTCACAGTCTGGTTGTCAGTGTTCTGCCATAATAATAGCGATTGGCTGGAATGGAGCCGAGGAGGTAATAGTTAATGCAGGTGAAGTCCGCCATGTGATTAAAAACGGGTCATAATACATATCATATTTATCCAGTTTTGATCAAGAATACCTTAAAAGCTAGAAAAGCACAAAATACAAGTGTATTACTTCTTCAGATTTAAGGTTGGTTGCTGATATGTTAAGTCTCCCACCTTTATATGCACTTATAATCGAGATCCGGTTGTAACAATATGGAATTATCACCCAATGCTCCCTGTGTGGTTTCTCTATCTCAAATCTCCCCCCCCCCCCCCCCCCCCCCCCACACACACACACACACACACACACACACACACACACACACATTGAAAAATGCATCACTCCTGGATAGATGATAAAATAGTGTATGATCTACAGTTCATATATCAAAGAGGTTTTGTACTATTATAAGGAGTCCATGTTCTAAGACCATATTGTGAAAGTTATTGAAATTATGTTGTTGTAAACTGAAGTCTCAACAAAACAAAGGCATTTGCCATTAAGCTGTACAGCTCGATCCCAGCTGTCTATAGTCTGAGTATTAACATTTGTGTAGTGCAAAACTGTTGAAGATCCTCTAATACACTGGAGTCAGAAAAGGCACAGTCCTGAAAACTAGCAAAGTTGTTACCCAGTAAGCACCCACCAGAGGAGGATGACCATGATGGTGTGTAAGCTAGTCTAAAGAGATAAGTCTTGAGTTGGCTTCTAAAGTTTAAAGTGGCAAGTGAAAATAGCCTTACCTTATCCTCACTGGTGAGGACTCGTGTTGGTGTGAGCAAACATTGGTAACCATCACAAATAAATTAAAAATTAGTCTTGCCAGTAATACTGCACATATTGCTACTGCGCATGTCACGTCCCTAGTTCCTTGTTATTCTTTACATTAATTCTAGTACCAAAAGTATTAAGCGTCCCTCTTGTTTTTACTTATTAGTGTAAAGACAGGAAATCGGATAGTTGGTTTCTATTTGATTAATATAAATGTAAACGAAATCCTGTGACAGACATCCAAGAACCGGTTCCCGAAAAGTCACATATTTCACATCAAAATGATAATATATTGCACAGAAACGCTTATTAATGTGTACTTGTATAATATTATAGCAATGTACAGTGAAATAATATCCAAAACTTCCAATTTTAATGACAAATAAACTGCATTTTAATGGCATTTATGTTTCATGTACATACATAGAAGATGTTACAATCTGATGTATACTAATTCAAACGAATCCGGTTTTTAGGACCCTGTTTGCAAATTTACTTTCGATCTTAACACTACCCCAAGTGATAGTAAATAGTCATGTTAAATTCTTCCGGTTGTGTTTTAAGTCTTGATCTGCTTGGTCCCGATGTTTGTGGAGTTTTGACACTTTAATTTCCTTTAAAAGAACAGCACCATTGATTCTTGGAAACATGGCTGCAGTTTGTGGTTATTTTAGCACAAAGTGAAAGTTCTAATACCAGGGTATATATGCAGAATTATGTTTTAAAATTTGTGTCCCTTGAAGTACATGTTCCTATTAGCAGGATAGTATTGGGAGGGGGATGCTTATGCCATTTACCATTATACTCTTACATATTTTTTGCCATCCTTGTCGCCTTAATTACAGATTTTGCCTTTTATAAGATCATAAAGTCATAGATGCTAAAATGGTGTAATACTCAAGCCAAAGTAAAATCAGATGAATGGCGACTCATAAAATGTATTTTTAAACAGAAAGTTGTTGTTAGATCATGATGCATGTAAGCTCTTTCACTGCCTAATAAAAAACTCAAAACTCATCAGAACGAGTGCTATAAGTGAGTATATGGATGAATATTTAAAAGGTCCAGCGACGGGTGCGTTTAGAAGGTGAAGAATTAGAGGAGCATCGAAGAAAGCAGAAGGAGAAAGAGAAGGAAGAAGCCAGACTTAAAGCAGAAAAACTACAAAGGTGGGTGTGTGTGTGGGGGGGGGGGGTGCATGCGTGTGTGCGCACGCATACAGACTTGAATATATTGCATTGGTATGGTATATATACACTTAGTGCAATATTTCCTTGTACCACAGAACTCAAAGCACTATTTGACCCATCCCGATTGTACAAGTATAGCCCAGACTCTAGTAACTGACATTCCCTTAAGTGAAACACAGGGGCTCGGGGATGGCCATTTATCAATTTTCCTGGGTTTCTTTAGCCTGCCTCTAGGAAATAAGAATAGGTTCTAGTGACAGGGGACCCCCATGTTAAGTGGTTCTAAAGGCCACCATGTATCTGCCTATATCTGGGATTGAACCCATGTCCTCTGTTTTCTTAGATGTGGGTGCGTGTTTGGGGTGTGTGGGTGTGCGTGCGTGCGTGTGTGCGTGCGTGTGTGTAGTTCTCTGAAAATTCATGGTCAGTATGGCCAAAGATTTGTATAAGTTAGGGATAGATGGTTGCAAAATTGAAAGCCACCTGGATATTTCAGTACAGAATCCAGTTACTCATATTTTAGTATACATCAAGTATACTGGTGGTTGATGTCAATAAATCTATCGGAAATAAAATGTGACTTGATTCCTAAAATAAGAGGTGGGTCGGGTTATGCTTAAGCTAACTCCAAAAATAATTTTCAAAAGCAATATTTACGTGAAATTATAATATGGAGATACTCAGCCGTCTTGTCGGAGGTTGCTTTGTAGTTGATCTTTGTGATATCATAGTCTTGATCTGCTAGATCCTTTGACCATATCCTAAACATTGGTTGATTTTTTTTGTGAAATTTTTGGCAGAAGCCAGTGAGTGGGGAAAGTGGATCTTTGCAAAGTGTCTCTCACTTACAAAGCAAGTAAATCGTGTGGCATGGGTGTGTCAGTTATTTCTACAACCGTACAGAAAATATTTTGCTTACCAATTTCTTTACTATTACCATAGCCTGCTGTCTGTGATGAAAATACTTACAGAACACCTACATTACACTTGCATATCACTTGCATGTCACTTACAAGTTCAACCATTTTGCCCCTTGGCCAGCACATATAGCTTCTCTTACATCCCATCGTATGTGTATAGACACGTAAGTGTGCTGCAAATATTGTTGAAAAACATGAGCGTAGCCTGGTAGTGGGGTAGCAGAGATTTGCACATGCAAACAAGAAGTATCTTCCCAACAAGAGTGTCACTACTTGAACATGAAGGAACAGACTGCGACTAGATACAGGCCCCAAAGTTGGTTAATATGGATGCAAGGTACATGTGAGTGTATTATACGGCACAAGCAAACCCTGCAAATGAATGGGGAGATCTTGCAACACTAGCAAGGAGAATGCATGTACTCAAGTCTCTCCTAAGTTACTCTTGAGATATGGATGTGTTTATAGCCATACTGCGTGCACGCAGAAAAAATGTGCATCTCAATTTTCATTGTGTGGTCTGTTCCACCTTGATATTCTGTTATTAACTCGCCAGTGTAGCTTAAGTGTCCCTTGCAAATCAGCCGATTTTTCTCAGCACGTACGATTGGATGTAAAAGAGGCTTATAACACATACAGTGAGATGCAAAAGAGGCTTTACAGTTTGCAATATGAAAGCAACTTTTGGGAATGGTGAGTTACACATCTTTTTGTTTAAAATCTGAAATTTGTCACGTAGCTCAAGGTTCCCATCTGATTTCACCCCTGCTCAAATTGGTTTCCTGTCAGTTGGCATTTCCAAAATAAGAAATTCCTGACTTCAGCAGTATTAGTTTAGTTTAATCTTGGCAAGCTGGTGTCTCTTGGTAGTCTATCCCATATTAGACCAACAGCAGCAGGCAATTGAAAAAGCAATTGCTGTCTTGTGCCTTAAAACCTTCGGGTATAAAGTTTTTGTGGCTAAATATCTGATTGCAAAAATCTTGCCACAGATTCAAGGGGTTTGTTGTTTTTTTTATTTATCTGTAGCCTTCTTGAAATTGGTTTCTATTATTTGCAATGCAAACTTTCAACTTGAAGCTGATGAACCATCTGCTGTCCAATCAGATCCCTACAGTTCTACATGGTTTTTAATCAGAGAAACTCTATTTGGTCATTTTTCTTCCCTTTGCTTAGGGTGTAACACAGGTTAGCAATTATGTTTACTTTTTATCAGGATGTCTTAAATATTTTTAAAACAGCTTTTTTGCACAGATTAATTATTATTTCATGAAACATACTATTGATTGAGTCGGTTCTCAGTGGCCTAGCAGGTTAGCAGGTTTGGCATCTAATCACAAGCTGTCACCTCTGTGTGTGGGTTTGACTCCCACAAGTGGCAATGCTGAAGACCTGTCCTAATATCACTGTGGCTGTTGAACGGGATGTAAAAACCACAACTTTGACCTTTGGCCCAGAAAACATTCATGTACATATCAATTAAAATGCCCATTAAGACTTATAAGGGAATTCTACTTATCTTCCTCTTTGTGCCCTTTAAGCGCTACCTTTTCACCAGATTCTCAGGTCTGATCCAACATCAGTTGAGAATCTTTCAGGAAGAAATGTGTGACTGTACAAACAATTTTTTTATCAAATAACATGGAGAGAACTGCAGTTCCTTACCTAACAAAGTCATCTGATAAAAGTCTGTTGAAAGGAATCAAGCCCATCAGCCACTGTATCTCACAGTTAAAACTCAGCTGAACAGAAAGTGCAAGCCTATGGTTTTTATGTTACAATAAAATATATTCATCTGTTTCGTTTTCAGTGACTTTTTGTGTTCAAGTGACTACAGCTTCCAAGTCACAATCTTTCTGGTACTTATTACTATCTAAAAATTACATGAATTAAAACTGTATGGTCTTGGGGGTTTATTATTACTGCAAATATGGTATACTTAAATTTTCTGTGATCTGTGTACATTTTTTCTGGTGACTGTCCATGTATTTGATTCATTGACCAGAACACTGACCAACTCAATAACACCACACACATGTGCTAAGTGATCCATTTACAAATTTCCTTTTTCATCGCACCAAGGATACTAAGATTCAAGAGCCCCAGTCACAACCGGTCAACTTTTTTTCTTGTAACTGACTTAGGACTCTGACAACAATTTCTATAAGATAAAGTACACATTTGCATGCATATCCAAATGATTATAGCCAGAAAAAAAAACTCATGCGTAACCTTTAAAATCCACAGCAAGTATTTGATGAACACCAAGTTTCTTTATTTTTCTGTTGAAAGTTTACCTGTTACTTCCTACAGCTTCTATTGAATGAATTCTTCTGAAAAGTTTTTTTCCCTAATACATTATATTGTTGCATATATGGCCTTGACATGAACTACCAGGGATTTCCAGACATTGCAATACTGCCTTTCAATCAGCTTTACACCTGACTTTTTACCAGGGTCCATATTCACAGACATTATGGTTCTTAGAATTGCCCTGATTCTCCAAATTTTCTAAGAAAAAGAGATATTTACAAAAATAAGGATTTTCAGAATTTTAAAGAAAATTATTGCAAATTGGATTACAAAGACTGGTAGTGTTAGTATGTGACTTGTTAATGAACATGATTAAATTCTTGGCAAAAAAGTTCTTTTGAAAATACACTTTTTGTGGTTCTTTTAAAAACTATTTATTCTTGGAAAGTTTCTAATTCTTGAAAAGGTTTTTCAAAACTATTTATCCTTGGAAAGTTTCTATTTCTTAGTAATTTTTTTCTTAAAATTTGTACAAAAGCGTTCCTGGAATATGAATGCTTAGAAAGTTTCTTATAAATTTTATTAAGCGTCCCATAAGGGATGCTTGTTTGTATATAGGAGGAAATCAGGCTCCGCCAGCTCCGTGTTTGGATTTTCCTTATAACTCTGTGACCATTGGGCAGATTCTTTTCAAATTTGGCAGGTGTATGCCGTAGCCATGGGGAATTTTTTGGAATATGCTGGAGTGACATTTCGACCAATCAGAGAAGTCACATGATCAAAAATGTGGGGTTTTTTATTGGTAAGCTTGTCCGGGTGATAACTTGAAAGGGATTTTATCTATTCTCTTGAAACTTGGCAAATATATTCATTCTATTAAAAACTGGAAATCGTTAGATTTTGGCATTGATTACTTAAGAAATGGCTAAGTAATTAATGATTAATTAATCATTACAAATTGTCCAAATAAGGAAAACACAAAAATATCTGTATCTTGAAAACCGTGCATGATAGAGCGATTTCAATGAAATTTTTGACCCACAGGGACAGGGTATCTCTGATGAACTAACACATTTTAGGCGGGAGATATAGGGACATACATTGACAGGGAGATACATCACCATCATAGCTAAATGACTTTCGAAATTGGTGTAATTCCGTCCTTTCTTTTGTCCGTCTATAGCATAGATACATTTATGTAACCTAGATTACAAGTCTTAACAGCAAATCTGACACATTCACCTTAACTGGGTGACCTAACATTTCTTTCCTTGTTTCTAAATTACAGCAGTCGCTAACCTTATTGCTGCCTGCGCAACCCGCCTTTTGGGGCATCTTTGACCCTCTTGTTTCAAAATTTTTACCTCGCCAAAAATGGCGGCCATTTTGAATTTTCGAATTTTTTGCAAAAATTGCAAAACACAAAAATGCTTATATCTTGAAAACCGTGCGAGATAGGGAGATTTCAACGAAATTTTTGACCCACAGGGTATCTTTGCAGAGTAGCCATCCCAATTTTCAAAAAATTTTGGTCTCGCCAAATATGGCGGCCATTTTGAATTTTCGAATTTTTCGCGAAAATCAGAAAACACAAGAATGCTTATATCTTGAAAACCGTGCGCGATAGAGAGCGATTTTGACGAAATTTATGGCCCACGGTATCTCTGCAGATTAACTAACACATTTTTCAAAAAAAATTTATCACCAAAACTGGCAGCCATTTTGAATTTTTCACAAAAATTGCAAAACACAAAAATGCTTATATCTCGAAAACCATGCTAGATAGAGCAATTTTGATGTCTGCAGGGTAGCCATTCCAATTTTCAAAAAATTTTTGTTTCGCCAAAAATGACGGCTATTTTGAATTTTCAAATTTTTTGCAAAAAATTGCAAAACACAAAAATGCTTATATCTCGAAAACTGTGTGAGAACCAGGCAATTTCGACAACATTTATGACCCACAGGGTATCTCTACGGAGTAGCCATCCCAATTTTCAAAAAGTTTTTGTCTCACCAAATGTGGCGAACATTTTGAATTTTCGAATTTTTCACAAAAATCACAAACCACAAAAATGCTTATATCTCGAAAACTGTGCTAGATAGAGCAATTTCGACGAATTTTTTGACCCATAGGGTATCCCAGCAAAGTACCCATGTGAAACTAGCCATCACAACAGTATAAGGCTATAAGCAGAGCATTTTCTTAATACTTTAGCACTCACGTTTTATATGCTTTTTGGGACGCTTTGTTTTTGCTGTGCAAAAAAATTATCTTTTTTTTTGCAAGCGATCCTCTAGTTCAATCTTGTTCTGACTGTAAGTAGGTGTCTAATTCAGGCTATTCAAAATGGTAATATTAAATCTGCAATGAAGATGTTCTTTACTGTAACCTGGCACTAATTTGAGTTGTGATGATATTTTGAAAATTGCAAATTTACATTTATTTTCACAGTATCAATGGAAATGACAACAAAACTGAATCCTATGATTTGACAATTGTTTAATTGTATCCACTGGGTAGCATCCGGTGGATCCTATGAATTTTGCTTTGTTACACCTCCACCACGGCAGTTTGTAGAGAGATTTCACCGTTACCGCTCTAATAAAAAAAAAAATATATTATAGCTAGACTTCTCAAATTTGCAGGATATATTCTTAAACCATAAAATATTGCCTGAGAATATTTTTGGCTTCATTTTGAAAAACAAGATGGCCGCCACAGGGTAGGGTAGGGTAGGGTATGTTCCTCATTACAAAATCTTGACTGGGAATATTTTCGGCCTCATTTTGAAAAACAAGATGGCAACCACGGGCATTTCTTTGTCAATCATGAAAAGTGCTTATATCTCCCTTATTATTGATCCTAGAGTTTTGGGATGGTAAACCAACCTATAGGAAATCATGGCCTGGGAATCTTTTGGTGTGGTCAGATTTGACCTTGGACCCCTCCTTCAAGGTCAAACGAGGATAACCATACTTAAAAGTACTTATAACTCGCTTATTATTGGTCGTACAGGTTTGGGATGGTAAACCAACGTATAGGAAATCATGGGCTGGGAATCTTCTCATGTGGTCAGATTTGACCTTGGGCCCCTCCTTCAAGGTCAAACGAGAATAGCCAAACTTAAAAGTGCTTGTAACTTGCTTATTATTGGTCCTAGAGGTTTAGGATGGTAAACCAACCTATAGGAAATGATGGGCTAGGAATCTTTTGGTGTGGTCGGATTTGACCTTGGACCCCTCCTTCAAGGTCAAATGAGGATAGCCAAACTTAAAAGTGCTGATAACTTGCTTATTATTGGTCCTAGATGTTTGCAATATGAAACCAACTTATAGGAGGTCATGGGCTTGGAATCTTCTGATGTTTTCAGATTTGACCTTGGGCTCCTCCTTCAAGGTCAAACGATGGTTCACTGGCTTTGGTGAGTTGTCTTTTTGGTGGATGCAAATTTGCATTAGTTCTCTGATGCGTAGGTCTAGTTTTACTTGATTTCATTACCAATGAGGTCCCATGTTTGATTTCATCCATTCAAAGAGACTACCGTACTTGATGGGTTGTTTTCCCAGTAAAAATTTATTTTTTTAAAAATGTATTGCCAACAATCATTTTCAAGATGAGATGACCAGACAGTTGTGTTTACTCAACATATACTTGAAGCGTTATAAGTTTCATGCTGTACCTTAAATGTATTGAACTACATGTACACTCTGACTAAATGAATGCAAATTTTAGAAGTTTAAAAGGTTGTGTCACTTGATGATTTTGCTTTCAGATGTTGACTGTGTTGGTCTAATGTTGTTCAATGCTTCTGTCTTTTATTTTTGTACTTGTATTGTCAGTTTGTATTGAAGTTTACCTTGATAGTTCAGTGTTCACTTTCTACTGACAGATAGGAGAAATGCTTACACTTCTAATTGCAACTCGATGTTGCTTTACATTTTTGATAACTTTTTTTTTTCATCCCACATACAACTGTCACAGTTTTGTGTCCTTTTGAAAGAAAAATAACAAAGATATTATCATTAAGTTTAAAATGTGGGCTAAATCGGTTGTGTTGAGAGTGGTTTAGTTAATGTTCATTTTAGGTCAGTTTCCAAAACAAGGATGTTGCCAGAAGCAGTCCTTCAGGTACATATCAGTTTTAGTTCATCAGTTACATTATATTAATATTTATTTACACATGCTCTGACAGCATTGTTATTGTAGGAAGGTTAATTACTGACATCGATGTTGTTTGTCCAAACAGTCTGTTGAAAACCAAACCAATTGTATGTTACTTTAACTACACATACTTTTATAATTATTTTTATTTGTGTGACTCTTTTAAAAATAATTTCAACATTGTAGACTGACATAAATCAGACATGCCGGTGTTATTGTTTTATTTTCATTATATTCAGTGTTACAGTTTTATTTTCATTATATTCAGACATCGGCAGCAGCCATTAATATTTGGTGTAGACATGTAAGTAGTGCACTTAGTTTAAGCATAGATTTTGTAGTTGTATGTGACAGGTCACTTAAGTTAGAGCTCATGTTGTTAGAACTATGGCTGCATCACTTGCTTTAAGGGTGGTATTGCCTTACAACAGATCTAGGTTTCTGTTATATTTATAATTTTTATGTTGCATAATAATCTTAGTAAGTTGTTGAATAACATTCTGATAATCTTGAATATGAAGGAGACATGATGGTTTAGTTGTAACACACTCGACCTCCCACACATGGGGAGGTGGGTTTAAACCTCAAAAGAGAAGTGAATTAATATAAACATAGGTGTTAAAATTCTTCTTAAAGAATATCCAATTTTCAGTTTAATATCTTAGTATGACCTGTTGTTCTGATTGGTTAAAGACTGAACCATTCTTTTCTTTGTTTTAATGGACAAATCAAGTAAAACATAAACAAGACGTTTATCAATGTCAACACGTTATTGTCAGAGAATGATTTCCATAAAGGTTATAAATGGAAAGAAATCAAATATTAATGCTGTTATTCCCAAAATGGGAATATGAAGATTGACTTCTACTATTTCAGCACATATAAAAATCAAGAAGAAAAATCCTGGTTTTGAACACTAAGTCATTTGTCAGTATGTTCATATGGGAAAAGAGATATTACTTGGGAATTACCAGCACATGAATTTCAATGTTAATAAATTGCATTGGAGAAAATTTGCTTCATTTGTGATATTTTTCTCAAACTTCGGGTGAAGTGGGATTTATACTGCTGTTCCACTTTCACTAGTTATCGTCTTGGGGAAAAGATCACTCAAAAAAATTAATACAGAACAGCTAATGGGATAAGTGATAGCAGCAAAAAAAAAAAGTGGTAACTAGGGGTGTTGCAGCAGCGATTTTTTCCTTCCGCTTTCACGCCTTGTACTTCCCAGTCAGTTACTGGTTAACCGTCTCAAAAACATGAGAACCAAATACTTGTCCTTACTGTAAAACAGAAAGTCAATTTCTATGGTTAAAAAAAAACATCTCAAAAAACAATCCTCTCTGCAAATAAAAGTGGATTATGACATTTATTTTGTATGTAAGGTTATTAAAGTTACTTTACATTGAAATGTAAGTGGAAAACCGGTAGCTGAACTTCATGGCAGTTTGCAATAATTTATTTACCGTACCAATGATACTACCACAACACCCCTAGTGGTAACTCCATAAAATATAAGCAGTAGCATCCTAAAGATGAGTTGAAACAGATCAGTTGTGAGAGAGAAATGCTCATTTACCAAGGTTTTAAAACATATTGAATATTTTCAATGGGCAGGAAACTGACCACTGTAAATCGACGTCCAACCTTCTTGATTGAAATTTGTAAGCTCTATGACCTGCAGTGTACAAAATGAGCACCTACCTCACTGTCTGAAACTTGTAACTATTCTCTCATGCCTGTATGTTTCTAGAGTTACAGATCAGAATGTCCTGTAACTTAAAAAACTTTTTATAAATTTTTGTCTTTATTTGGCAAAATTATTTCTGGACTAAGGCCACCGCAACTAACATTATAGAAAATACCATTAGAGTAAGAAATCGAAAATTCGCCAGGAATCTAAAATTCGCCACATCTAAAACCTTAGTTAATTTAATGAAGACAATGATGTTTTTGTCTAAAAATTAGTATTTTTCAGTTCTAAAAGCCTATGTTGACTATACATTCAACAAATCTCACCATAATTATATCCCCAGACGAAAGTCGGGGATATATTGGATTCAGGTCCGTCGCGCCGCCGTCGCCGCCGCCGTAGAAATTTCCTTGTGGACGCGATAACTCAAAAACAAATTAATATTTTTTTTTTCAAACTTGGTACACATGTTAAGGGTGCCCAAAGGAAGATCCCTATTTTAAGGTGACCTTAAACTCCCAGTAAAAAAGAACTTATGGCCACCTTAAGGTCAGAAATTGGACTTTTGGCCACTTAGAGCCCTGTAGGTCACAAACTATGATGCTCAGCTGGCTGAAATTTTACCTGACAACACATTAATATGTTCTTAGTACATGTGCCGAAAATCACGACTTTAAGTTGAGGAGAAAATTGTCCTTGAGGCCCATAAATACCCCCACTTAGGGATTTTTTGCTATACTTTTCACATATTTTGCCCTATAATTTGGAAGTGGTAATTCTGATGAGTCTCAAACTGTGCTAGGTATAACTTTGATATGTAATCCTTGTCTGTAGAAAATTTTAGGGCTGTAGGTTTACCCAAAGGGGTCGACTTAAGGTCTCAAAAGTGCCCACAGAGACCCAATTTATGCACTTTTTGCCACTTTCAAGCACTGTAGCTTTCAAATTATGTCTCTCATCTAAGTTAAATATCATCTGGGAATATATCTATGTGTTTTCTTATATGTGCCCCAACATTTAGGCCTTTAATGGACAGTTAACCTGTGTATCAGGACCATAAACACCCACCCGAGTGACCCTTATAAGACATTTTTCACATCTTTTTCCCTGTAACTTGGAAATGGTAAGTCTGAGAAGTTTCAAACTGTATTAGATATATATTCTGTGTGTAATCTTAGTATGTAACAGATTTTAAGTCTGAAGCTTTAATTTTGAAGGTCAAATTGAGGTCTCTAAAAGGCTCCCAAAGACCCAATATTTGGACTTTTTGCTACTTTTAAGCCCTGTGACTGTCAAACTATGTGACTGATAGAGCTCAAATCCTATCTGGGAAGATATTAGTATGTTATTTATATATGTGCCAAAAATTAAGGCTTTAAGAAGACATTTAACCTGTGTATGAGGACCATAAATCCCCACCCGAGTGACCATTTTTAGACATTTTTCACATATTTTGCCCTGTAACTTGGAAATGGTAAGACTAGTCTAAGAAGTTTCAAACTGTATTAGATGCATATTCTATGTGTAATCTTAGTATGTGACAAATTTTAAGTCTGAAGCTTTAATTTGAAGGCCACATTTAGGTCTCTAGAAGGCCCCATAAAGACCCAGTATTTGGACTTTTTGCCAATTTTAAGGCCTATGACTGTTAAACTATGTGACTGATAGAGCTGAAATCTCATCTGGGAATACATTATTATGTTCTTTTTACATGTGCCAAAAATCAAGGCTTCAAGTAGACATTTAACCTGTGTATGAGGACCTTAAACACCCACCTGAGTGACCCTTTTAAGACATTTTTCACATATTTTGCTCTGTAACTTGGAAATGGTAAGTCTGAGAAGTTTCAAACTTTATTAGATACATATTCTATGTGTAATCTTAGTATGTAACAAATTTTAAGTCTGAAGCTTTAATTTGAAAGCCACATCGAGATCTCTAAAAGGCCCACAGAGACCCAATATTTGGACTTTTTGCCACCTTTAAGCCCTGTGACTGTTAAACTATGTGATTGATGGAGCTGAAATCCCATCTGGGAATGCATTATTATGTCCTTTTTACATATGGCGAAAATCAAGGTTTTTAGTAGACATTTAACCTGTGTATGAGGGCCATAGACACTCGCCCAAGTGCCTTTTTGGACATTTTTTCCGTATTTTGCCCTGTTATTTGGAAATGCTTAGTGTGACAAGTCTTAAACTGTATTATATATAATTTTTGTTTGTTATGTATGTCCCCCAAAAAGTTTCAGATCTGTAGTTTAATTGCTAAGGTCTCTTTAACAATTGTAAAATGCCCACAGAAACCCAATTTATGGACATTATGCCACTTTAAAGCCCAGTAACTGTCAAACTATGTGGGTTATAGAGCTGAAATCTTTGAATTTTTAAAAGGAAATGCCTGTCTATTTAAATTTTGAATATTAATAATGTTATGGCTATCTTAGTCTTTTAAGAACTTATTTTTATGTGTTATACCTCTGCTTGCTGAGTTTTTAACTTTTTAAAATGAAACTGGTTAAACGCCGGTTAAACATATTCAAGTAGACAAAATGGACACTTTAAGTGAGCTTTAAGTCCCAATATTAATGAAATTATATCCGTATGTAGTAAAACTAGGGGATTTTTAACCCTCAACTAGCCCAGTTTTATTCAACTTGCCTCAGTTAATTTTGACACAGCTCCTACAGTTATGAACTCATTTCAGTTGATAATCACATACTTAAAATTCTCAATTCTTTTTGTATTTGAGTACCCCTTTTATATAGATTGTTTGTTTACCATTTATGCTGTAGCACTCCATCTCTTTGAGAGAACATGTAAACTGTGTAAAAAAGATGTAGAAGATGAGATACATTTTGTTTGTGTTTGTCCAGCTTTAGAGCTGATTCGTATGAAATATTTCAAAATTTTAAATATAGATAAATCTGAATTATTAATAGATCAATTATCAAGGGTATTAACTCATATGAATGTCAATATGGTTATTAATTTTATTTTTGATTTGTGGCAAGAAAGAAAAAGTAAATTATATTGTTAATTTTTATGTATTGAATTGCTGTCTTTATTTACTGTATCTTACCTCAAAATATGTTTGCTCTGTTTGTTATTAACTCTCTATTTAAAGTGACTTATAAGCCCATATAGGGCTGGGTATTACTTCAATAGTTTTTGTATAATCCTTGTCAACATAATACATGTCACTATAATAAACTAATAAACTAAACTAAGTCCCAACCCACATCCCCCACCCGGATTCCCCCCACCCACCTCTGGGACCTCCAGCTATATTGAGTGACACTAAATAAACAAAGGTATTTAATGATATCAGATGAGAAACAAAGACCTCAATGGGGTTGCAGATCTTGTGTAATAGTGAGAGAGGTGTGGAGAAGGGGAGAGGGGTGGGGGTGGGAGGTGGTGGGCTTCATTACATATAACACAAAGGGGAGTCAGAACTGAGATTGTGTCACATATTTAGGTTGCATATATATGGACCACATATATAGGTATAGAGGAAATGAATAACTGAAAACAATTTGCAAATTCTAAAAATAATATAATAAAATAATAATATAAATAATTTTTTTTTAAATAATATTTTATTTGTGAACAAATATAGAAACAGATATGCGCTTTTGGGATTATGAATTTTAGAATGGACATTGAATCATCAATCATTTAAATACTTTGAAGGAAGATTGAAAAGTATGATGAGTTGAGTTAAAAATAATATTTTATTTGTCAACAAATATAGAAACAGATATGCTCTTTTGGGATTATTATTTTAGAATGGACATTCAATCATCAATCATTTAAATACTTTGAAAATAGGTTTAGAGTTATCATTGCAGGAAGATTGAAAATATAATTTGAGTTATGTATTCGGCGTCTGGGGATACACCATCTTCCTTGGAAGATATAAACAGAGTAGATTGATGTGCTGAAGTTCATATAATAATGGGTAATTATGTTTTTAAAAATTCCCGATCAAAACCTGTGGCATGAGTGATGACCTGTCTGGGGATATGTTGGCGCCGAGTTGGCCCAATCTAGTTCATTTATTTTATTAGTATTTTCACATGTGGCGAATTTCAGATATGTGGCGAATTTTAGATTTCTTACTCTAAAACATTTATTCTTTAGCACTTGGTACTTGGTCATTTTTAAAACTCAATATTGACTTAACCTACATTGAAGTACAACCTGGCAATGGCAACTTGTGCCTTGGACCTGTAATATTTTCATTTCCAGGTCTGGTGGACCTAAAAAGTTTACAGGTAAAGTTTTGTACACTGATGACCTCCCTGACTTGCTTTCAATCACAAACTCCAGTCAGTTGAAAGGCAGACTCAAGACAGTGAAACAGGGGTATTAGGGTGCACTACACTGTTTCAGAATTCCATTTCTGATTTAACTTGGATTACTATATGATGGTTTTCATACAGTAGCTTTAAAACTCAGTCTGGGTATTCTGTCACCAAGTCTCATTTTTATCAGCTAGTAATACATTGCAGCTTAAGTCTACGTGGGCCATAAATCCCATCACAAAATTGCCTTATAATTGCTTTTGTTCAAACAATGCAATACCGTTTTTTTGTTTTGTTTTTTTGTTTTTTTTCTGTGTGTAGGTAATTTTTTAATATCTCAGTAGTTCATTTTGTTGCATCCATTGATAAGCTTTAAAATGTCCTCACCTTGTTACTGTGTTGTTGATGTTTTCTGACGGATGCCTCCAGTCGATACTTTGGTTTAGCATTAGCTACGCCGCCGTGCATAAAGAGATAATCAGCGTTATTTTATATTTCCTTTCTTGCTAAATTATGAAGTCATATAGTATGTTATATACAGATCTTAAGCTTGTCCCTCAAAGATCAAAGTTGGGGTTTTATATCCTGGTGTTTAACAACCAGGGTTATATTGTGACAGGTCCTCAGCATTGTCACTTGTAGGAGTCCAATCCGCACAGAGCTGACTGCCTGTGATTAGGTGCCAAGCTTGCTATCCACTAGGCCAATGAGGACCTCAGCTTGTCCTTCAATAAATTAAACATTTATCAAATATGGAAGCGTGAATCAGTTTATGGGTCTAATTTTGGTGAATTTTTTACTTTGAACCTGAATAACACAAAGAGTATTTCATATATGTTCAATGTTAATACCTCAAATAATAGGTGTGTTATCCCTTTATTACTGTGCCAAATATTAATCCCCTAATATTTATGTAAATATTAAAAATATTACTTTTTCTGTCCCTAATTGACCAAAACCCTTGAATCAGTTTTTGGTCTATTTTGAAAAAAGTTAAACACTGAATAAATACTTTAACTATATGAAGTGTACCATATATGGCATTGTTATATGTGGTCAGTAATCAAATAATGAGCCTGTTTAACCAATTTCAAATGTGAAGTAGTGTCTGCATGTTTATATTTCTAGAATATGCAGTGTTTTTGGTGGAAGTAATGATCAGTTAATGGGTCTAATTTTGGTGTCTTTTTGGTTCAAACCTTAATAACACATCCAGTATTTTCATTTGTTTTCATGGTGATAGCTCAGATGTTATCCCTTTATCATTGTACCAGAAATCATTTTCTAAATATTTGTAGAAATATTGAACTCATAGTTTTCTTTGTATCTTATAGCTGAAAACCCTGTGATCAGTGTATGGGTCTATTTTGGAAAAAAATGTTACACTTGACTTATCACTTCAGAGATTTACAATATATGTACTGTTACCTGTGGTCACTTATGACTGACCAAATTCTGATTTCAAATTGTCCAAATGCAGGTATTGTTTCCACCCATGGCATCTAGCTGTGCTGACAGGTGAACGGATGGGAGGGCAGGTGGGCAGGGGCAAATATCTTCTCTGGTCTGTATCTCAGAATCTGTTAGATGTTACCAAGGATGTTGATACTTGATAGGGGTATAGATGTGAAATGTCACACTGTGACCTTAATCTGACCTTTGACCTTGACTGTCAAAATGTTTTCTACAAAAATATTTCAAACATATTTCTCTCATTACAATGATATATAGATTGCTGCAACTGATTATTAACTCCACCAAGGAGGTATCATTTTTATAATGGGGGGGGGGGCATGGAGGCACAGTGGTAACACACTTGTGTCCCACCTCTAAAATCAGAGTTCGAATCCTGGCCTGACCTCACGTGGGAAAGTGGCTTGCCCTTGGCCAGCAGTTTACAGTACAGAAGCTTGACCAACTGTATGTACTGGTTTCCTCTTCCCTTCCAGCTATCCCTCGTGATATGGCCTGTACAGTGTTGAAAGTGACGTAAAAACCCAAACAAATAAATATTTTTATAACTGTCTGCTTGCCTCTTTGTCTGCTTGTTGTTAGCAGGAAATTGTAAATACTACCAGTTGGATCTTCCTGAAAAGAAATCAGAAGATGTGTCCAACTTAGATTCCGTTAAACTTTTAGAGTGATCTGGATCATCATCTGGATACACAAAAATATCTTGGATTTATCTATTTACTTATTATTACATGCATTGGCAGAGTTATGCACTCTTCCCATGGTCTGGTTATAGGTAATTCTACCTGATTCTGTTATTTCCATTGACAGCAATACTTCAATTAATAAATAAATTAAGCTTCACAACTTTTAGTTTACCAATTAATGATTTGATATTGCCTTGTTTTGATACTTTGCATACATTTTAGTTGTTATTTGTCTTGCACCTTAGTATAGCTTACAATGCAAGTTCTTTATGTGTTGTCCAATGCTATTTCCCCAGACTGTTAATTTTTATGTCAGCTGACTTGTCAGTCAGCTGACATTATGTCGTCACTCTGCGGCGTGGGCGTACGCGTCCGCGTGAACAACTTCTCCTCCAAAACTACAAGGCCTAGAGACGTGCTGTTTTTTTTAAAAGATACCTTATCTATCGAGGATGAAAAATTGTTCAAGGCATGCAAATCTGTCTGTTCGTCTGTTTGCTAGAGACATTACAAGGGGGGTACCCCCACCAAAAGTGTGAAAATTTCAACACTTAATCACAATTTTCTCAGTGACTATTGCAGGGATTTCTCTCATATCTTGCATATATGTACTAGGCCAGAGGTAGATTCTCTTGTGTGAGTATGAGACCTGGATCTGTCTTACTTTTTTTTTAATAAATTTTTTTAATAATTTTTAATGCATTAAAATTCATGAAATCATGCACAAAATCATTTATAACTTGAAAAGTGTTGCATTTAGAGCATTTTGTTAAAATATGTTATTCAGCTACTTTTTTCATAGCTACAATATGGTGAGTAAGTTGGGTGCCTGTCTCAATAGCTAAGTGAGTAATAGCTACTTTTGGGCTTTTCAGTAACTTCCATCATGAGTAAAATCACTTGTAACTTAAAAACTATTGCATTTAGAGAATTTCGTATAAATATGTTATTCAGCTACTTTTGGGTCAGCTATAACATAGTAAAATTTCAGACCTGTAGCTCATGGCATAGCTGAGTAATAGCTACTTTTAGGTTATCACTGTTGAGTAAATCGCTTATAACTTCAAAACTATTGCATTTAGAGAATTTCGTATAAATATGTTATTCAGCTACTTTTGGGTCAGCTATAACATAGTAAAATTTCAGACCTGTAGCTCATGGCATAGCTGAGTAATAGCTACTTTTAGGTTATCACTGTTGAGTAAATCGCTTATAACTTGGAAACTATTGCATTTACAGTATTTTGTTTCAATATGTTATTCACCTATTTTGGGATCAGCTATAACATAGTGAAGTTTCAGATCTGTGGCTCATTGCATAGCTGAGTAATAGCTACTTTGAAGTTCTCACTATTGAGTAAATCACTTGTAACTTAAAACCTATTGCATTTAGAGAATTTCGTATAAACATGTTATTCAGCTACTTTTGGGCCAGCTATAACATAGTGAAATTTCAGATCTGTAGGTCATGGCATAGCTGAGTAATAGCTACTTTAAAGTTCTCACTATTGAGTAAATCAGTTGTAATTGGAAAACTATTGCATTTAGAGTATTTCGTATAAATATGTTATTCAGCTACTTTTGGGTCAGCTATAACATAGTAAAATTTCAGACCTGTAGCTCATGGCATAGCTGAGTAATAGCTACTTTTAGGTCATCACTATTGAGTAAATCAGTTGTAACTTGAAAACTATTGCATTTACAGTATTTTGCTTAAATATGTTGTTCACCTACTTTTGGGTCAGCTATAACATAGTAAAATTTCAGACCTGTAGCTCATTGCATAGCTGAGTAATAACTACTTTGAGGTTCTCACTATTGAGTAAATCAGTTGTAATTGCAAAACTATTGCATTTAGAGAATTTCGTATAAATATGTTATTCAGCTACTTTTGGGCCAGCTATAACATAGTGAAATTTCAGATCTGTAGGTCATGGCACAGCTGAGTAATAGCTACTTTGAAGTTCTCACTATTGAGTAAATCAGTTGTAATTGGAAAACTATTGCATTTACAGAATTTCGTATAAATATGTTATTCAGCTACTTTTGGGTCAGCTATAACATAGTAAAATTTCAGACCTGTAGCTCATAGCATAGCTAAGTAATAGCTACTTTTAGGTTATCACTGTTGAGTAAATCGCTTATAACTTGGAAACTATTGCATTTACAGTATTTTGTTTCAATATGTTATTCACCTATTTTGGGATCAGCTATAACATAGTGAAGTTTCAGATCTGTGGCTCATTGCATAGCTGAGTAATAGCTACTTTGAAGTTCTCACTATTGAGTAAATCACTTGTAACTTAAAACCTATTGCATTTAGAGAATTTCGTATAAACATGTTATTCAGCTACTTTTGGGCCAGCTATAACATAGTGAAATTTCAGATCTGTAGGTCATGGCATAGCTGAGTAATAGCTACTTTAAAGTTCTCACTATTGAGTAAATCAGTTGTAATTGGAAAACTATTGCATTTAGAGTATTTCGTATAAATATGTTATTCAGCTACTTTTGGGTCAGCTATAACATAGTAAAATTTCAGACCTGTAGCTCATGGCATAGCTGAGTAATAGCTACTTTTAGGTCATCACTATTGAGTAAATCAGTTTTAACTTGAAAACTATTGCATTTACAGTATTTTGCTTAAATATGTTGTTCACCTACTTTTGGGTCAGCTATAACATAGTAAAATTTCAGACCTGTAGCTCATTGCATAGCTGAGTAATAACTACTTTGAGGTTCTCACTATTGAGTAAATCAGTTGTAATTGCAAAACTATTGCATTTAGAGAATTTCGTATAAATATGTTATTCAGCTACTTTTGGGCCAGCTATAACATAGTGAAATTTCAGATCTGTAGGTCATGGCACAGCTGAGTAATAGCTACTTTGAAGTTCTCACTATTGAGTAAATCAGTTGTAATTGGAAAACTATTGCATTTACAGAATTTCGTATAAATATGTTATTCAGCTACTTTTGGGTCAGCTATAACATAGTAAAATTTCAGACCTGTAGCTCATAGCATAGCTAAGTAATAGCTACTTTTAGGTTATCACTGTTGAGTAAATCGCTTATAACTTGGAAACTATTGCATTTACAGTATTTTGTTTCAATATGTTATTCACCTATTTTGGGATCAGCTATAACATAGTGAAGTTTCAGATCTGTGGCTCATTGCATAGCTGAGTAATAGCTACTTTGAAGTTCTCACTATTGAGTAAATCACTTGTAACTTAAAACCTATTGCATTTAGAGAATTTCGTATAAACATGTTATTCAGCTACTTTTGGGCCAGCTATAACATAGTGAAATTTCAGATCTGTAGGTCATGGCATAGCTGAGTAATAGCTACTTTAAAGTTCTCACTATTGAGTAAATCAGTTGTAATTGGAAAACTATTGCATTTAGAGTATTTCGTATAAATATGTTATTCAGCTACTTTTGGGTCAGCTATAACATAGTAAAATTTCAGACCTGTAGCTCATGGCATAGCTGAGTAATAGCTACTTTTAGGTCATCACTATTGAGTAAATCAGTTTTAACTTGAAAACTATTGCATTTACAGTATTTTGCTTAAATATGTTGTTCACCTACTTTTGGGTCAGCTATAACATAGTAAAATTTCAGACCTGTAGCTCATTGCATAGCTGAGTAATAACTACTTTGAGGTTCTCACTATTGAGTAAATCAGTTGTAATTGCAAAACTATTGCATTTAGAGAATTTCGTATAAATATGTTATTCAGCTACTTTTGGGCCAGCTATAACATAGTGAAATTTCAGATCTGTAGGTCATGGCACAGCTGAGTAATAGCTACTTTGAAGTTCTCACTATTGAGTAAATCAGTTGTAATTGGAAAACTATTGCATTTACAGAATTTCGTATAAATATGTTATTCAGCTACTTTTGGGTCAGCTATAACATAGTAAAATTTCAGACCTGTAGCTCATAGCATAGCTAAGTAATAGCTACTTTTAGGTTATCACTGTTGAGTAAATCGCTTATAACTTGGAAACTATTGCATTTACAGTATTTTGTTTCAATATGTTATTCACCTATTTTGGGATCAGCTATAACATAGTGAAGTTTCAGATCTGTGGCTCATTGCATAGCTGAGTAATAGCTACTTTGAAGTTCTCACTATTGAGTAAATCACTTGTAACTTAAAACCTATTGCATTTAGAGAATTTCGTATAAACATGTTATTCAGCTACTTTTGGGCCAGCTATAACATAGTGAAATTTCAGATCTGTAGGTCATGGCATAGCTGAGTAATAGCTACTTTAAAGTTCTCACTATTGAGTAAATCAGTTGTAATTGGAAAACTATTGCATTTAGAGTATTTCGTATAAATATGTTATTCAGCTACTTTTGGGTCAGCTATAACATAGTAAAATTTCAGACCTGTAGCTCATGGCATAGCTGAGTAATAGCTACTTTTAGGTCATCACTATTGAGTAAATCAGTTTTAACTTGAAAACTATTGCATTTACAGTATTTTGCTTAAATATGTTGTTCACCTACTTTTGGGTCAGCTATAACATAGTAAAATTTCAGACCTGTAGCTCATTGCATAGCTGAGTAATAACTACTTTGAGGTTCTCACTATTGAGTAAATCAGTTGTAATTGCAAAACTATTGCATTTAGAGAATTTCGTATAAATATGTTATTCAGCTACTTTTGGGCCAGCTATAACATAGTGAAATTTCAGATCTGTAGGTCATGGCACAGCTGAGTAATAGCTACTTTGAAGTTCTCACTATTGAGTAAATCAGTTGTAATTGGAAAACTATTGCATTTACAGAATTTCGTATAAATATGTTATTCAGCTACTTTTGGGTCAGCTATAACATAGTAAAATTTCAGACCTGTAGCTCATAGCATAGCTAAGTAATAGCTACTTTTAGGTTATCACTGTTGAGTAAATCGCTTATAACTTGGAAACTATTGCATTTACAGTATTTTGTTTCAATATGTTATTCACCTATTTTGGGATCAGCTATAACATAGTGAAGTTTCAGATCTGTGGCTCATTGCATAGCTGAGTAATAGCTACTTTGAAGTTCTCACTATTGAGTAAATCACTTGTAACTTAAAACCTATTGCATTTAGAGAATTTCGTATAAACATGTTATTCAGCTACTTTTGGGCCAGCTATAACATAGTGAAATTTCAGATCTGTAGGTCATGGCATAGCTGAGTAATAGCTACTTTAAAGTTCTCACTATTGAGTAAATCAGTTGTAATTGGAAAACTATTGCATTTAGAGTATTTCGTATAAATATGTTATTCAGCTACTTTTGGGTCAGCTATAACATAGTAAAATTTCAGACCTGTAGCTCATGGCATAGCTGAGTAATAGCTACTTTTAGGTCATCACTATTGAGTAAATCAGTTTTAACTTGAAAACTATTGCATTTACAGTATTTTGCTTAAATATGTTGTTCACCTACTTTTGGGTCAGCTATAACATAGTAAAATTTCAGACCTGTAGCTCATTGCATAGCTGAGTAATAACTACTTTGAGGTTCTCACTATTGAGTAAATCAGTTGTAATTGCAAAACTATTGCATTTAGAGAATTTCGTATAAATATGTTATTCAGCTACTTTTGGGCCAGCTATAACATAGTGAAATTTCAGATCTGTAGGTCATGGCACAGCTGAGTAATAGCTACTTTGAAGTTCTCACTATTGAGTAAATCAGTTGTAATTGGAAAACTATTGCATTTAGAGAATTTCGTATAAATATGTTATTCAGCTACTTTTGGGTCAGCTATAACATAGTAAAATTTCAGACCTGTAGCTCATTGCATAGCTGAGTAATGACTACTTTGAGGTTCTCACTATTGATTAAATCAGTTGTAATTGCAAAACTATTGCATTTAGAGAATTTAGTATAAATATGTTATTCAGCTACTTTTGGGTCAGCTATAAAATAGTAAAATTTCAGACCTGTAGCTCATGGCATAGCTGAGTAATAGCTACTTTTAGGTCATCACTATTGAGTAAATCAGTTGTAACTTGAAAACTATTGCATGTACAGTATTTTGCTTAAATATGTTGTTCACCTACTTTTGGGTCAGCTATAACATAGTAAAATTTCAGACCTGTAGCTCATGGCATAGCTGAGTAATAGCTACTTTGAGGTTATCACTGTTGAGTAAATCGCTTATAACTTGGAAATTATTGCATTTAGAGTATTTTGTTTCAATATGTTATTCACCTATTTTGGGGTTAGCTATAACATAGTGAAGTTCCAGACCTGTGACACATTGCATAGCTCAGTAATAGCTACTTTAAAGTTCTCAATGTTGAGCAAATCACTTATAATTTGAAAACTATTGCATTTAGAGAATTTAGTATAAATATGTTATTCAGCTACTTTTGGGTCAGCTATAACATAGTAAAATTTCAGACCTGTAGCTCATGGCATAGCTGAGTAATAGCTACTTTTAGGTTATCACTGTTGAGTAAATCACTTATAACTTGGAAACTATTGCATTTACAGTATTTTGTTGCAATATGTTATTCACCTATTTTGGGGTCAGCTATAACATGGTGAAGTTCCAGACCTGTGGCTCATTGCATAGCTGAGTAATAGCTACTTTGAAGTTCTCACTGTTGAGTAAATCAGTTGTAATTGGAAAACTATTGCCTTTACAGAAATTTGTGCAAATATGTTATTCAGCTACTTTTGGGTCAGCTATAATTACAGACCTGTAGCTCATGGCACAACTGAGCAATAGCTATTCTCAGGCACTGACTGTTGAGTAAATTGGCTATAACTTGAAAAATATTGCATTTGGAGTATTTTGTTAAAATATATTGTTCACCTACTTTTGGGTTAGCTATAACATAGTGAAATTACAGACCTATAGCTCATGGCATAGCAGAGCAATAGCTATTTTCAGGTTCTCACTATTGAGTAAATTAGTTGTAACTTGAAAACTATTGCATTTACAGTATTTTGCTTAAATATGTTGTTCACCTACTTTTAGGTCAGCTATAACAGAGCAAAAATTCAGACATGTAGCTCATTGCATAGCTGAGTAATAGTTACTTTGAGGTTCTCACTCTTGAGTAAATCAGTAGTAACTTGAAAACTATTACATTTAGAGTATTTTGTTAAATATGTTATTCACAGACGTTTTGGTCAGCTATAACATAGTGAAATTGCAGACCTCTATGTCATGGCATAGCTGATCAATAGCTTCTTTCAGGTTCTCACTGTTGAGTAAATCATTGTATCCAACCTGTAGGAAATCATGGGCTGGGAATCTGTTAATATGGTCCGATTTGACCTTGGAACCCTCCTTCAAGGTCAAATGAGGATAGCCAAACATAAAAGTGCTTATAACTCGCTTATTATTGGTCCTAGAGGTTTGGAATGAAAACCAACCTATAGAAAATCATGAGCTGGGAATTTTTTGGTGTGGTCGGATTTGACCTTGGACCCTCCTTCAAGGTCAAATGAGGATAGCCAAACTTAAAAGTGCTTATAACTCGCTTATTATTGGTCCTAGAGGTTTGGAATGGAAAACCAACCTATAGAAAATCATGGGCTGGGAATCTTTTGGTGTGGTCAGATTTCACCTTAGACCCCTCCTTCCAGGTCAAACGAAGATAGCCAAACTTAAAGTGCTTATAACTCGCGTATTATTGGTCTTGGAGGTTTGGGATGGTAAACCAACATATAGGAAATCATGGGCTGGGATTCTTTTGGTGTGGTCAGATTTGACGTGGGACCCCTCCTTCAAGGTCAATTGAGGATAGCCAAACTTACAATTGCTTAGAACTCGCTTATTATTGGTCCTACAGGTTTGGGATGGTAAACAAGCTACAGGAAATCATGGGCTGGGAATTTTTTTGTGTGGTCGGATTTGACCTTGGACCCCTCCATCAAGGTCAAACAAGGATAGCCAAACTTAAAAAGTGCCTATGACTCACTTATTATTGGTCCGAGAGGTTTGGGATGGTAAACCATCCTAAATTCTTTGGCTGGGAATCTTTTGGTATGGTCAGATTTGACCTTTGGACCCCTTCTTCATGGTCGAACGAGGATATTGCATTTATAGTATTTCTTTAAATATTTTTAACCTACTTTTTACACTTAAACAATTACCTTGTTACTTTATTTCATAATACCATTTGCAGGGCACAACTTTTTTGTCCTTTTTTTCTGTCAGCTTCGGAATATCTTTCGAACATGCTGTTCAGTTACCATTTACTGTATTTCTGTACAGCCCTTTCCCTGATAATTATGCTTTCCTCTCATTATCACCATCACAAATCAAAAACATTCAGTCAGCTGACACAGTGCCCGTTCACGGGCACTCTCCTCTTGTTAAAAGATACCTTATCTATCGAGGATGAAAAATTGTTCAAGGCATCCAAATCTGTCTGTTCGTCTGTTTGCTAGAGACATTACAAGGGGGGTACCCCCACCAAAAGTGTGAAAATTTCAACACTTAATCACAATTTTCTCAGTGACTATTGCAGGGATTTCTCTCATATCTTGCATATATGTACTAGGCCACAGGTAGATTCTCTTGTGTGAGTATGAGACCTGGATCTGTCTTACTTTTTTTTAATAAATTTTTTTAATAATTTTTAATGCATTAAAATTCATGAAATCATGCACAAAATCATTTATAACTTGAAAAGTGTTGCATTTAGAGCATTTTGTTAAAATATGTTATTCAGCTACTTTTTTCATAGCTACAATATGGTGAGTAAGTTGGGTGCCTGTCTCAATAGCTAAGTGAGTAATAGCTACTTTTGGGCTTTTCAGTAACTTCCATCATGAGTAAAATCACTTGTAACTTAAAAACTATTGCATTTAGAGAATTTCGTATAAATATGTTATTCAGCTACTTTTGGGTCAGCTATAACATAGTAAAATTTTAGACCTGTAGCTCATGGCATAGCTGAGTAATAGCTACTTTTAGGTTATCACTGTTGAGTAAATCGCTTATAACTTCAAAAATATTGCATTTAGAGAATTTCGTATAAATATGTTATTCAGCTACTTTTGGGTCAGCTATAACATAGTAAAATTTCAGACCTGTAGCTCATGGCATAGCTGAGTAATAGCTACTTTTAGGTCATCACTATTGAGTAAATCAGTTGTAACTTCAAAACTATTGCATTTACAGTATTTTGCTTAAATATGTTGTTCACCTACTTTTGTGTCAGCTATAACATAGTAAAATTTCAGACCTGTAGCTCATGGCATAGCTGAGTAATAGCTGCTTTGAGGTTATCACTGTTGAGTAAATTGCTTATAACTTGGAAATTATTGCATTTAGAGTATTTTGTTTCAATATGTTATTCACCTATTTTGGGGTCAGCTATAACATAGTGAAGTTCCAGACCTGTGACTCATTGCATAGCTGAGTAATAGCTACTTTGAAGTTCTCAATGTTGAGTAAATCACTTATAATTTGAAAACTATTGCATTTAGAGAATTTAGTATAAATATGTTATTCAGCTACTTTTGGGTCAGCTATAACATAGTAAAATTTCAGACCTGTAGCTCATGGCATAGCTGAGTAATAGCTACTTTTAGGTCATCACTATTGAGTAAATCAGTTTTAACTTGAAAACTATTGCATTTACAGTATTTTGCTTAAATATGTTGTTCACCTACTTTTGGGTCAGCTATAACATAGTAAAATTTCAGACCTGTAGCTCATTGCATAGCTGAGTAATAACTACTTTGAGGTTCTCACTATTGAGTAAATCAGTTGTAATTGCAAAACTATTGCATTTAGAGAATTTCGTATAAATATGTTATTCAGCTACTTTTGGGCCAGCTATAACATAGTGAAATTTCAGATCTGTAGGTCATGGCACAGCTGAGTAATAGCTACTTTGAAGTTCTCACTATTGAGTAAATCAGTTGTAATTGGAAAACTATTGCATTTAGAGAATTTCGTATAAATATGTTATTCAGCTACTTTTGGGTCAGCTATAACATAGTAAAATTTCAGACCTGTAGCTCATTGCATAGCTGAGTAATGACTACTTTGAGGTTCTCACTATTGATTAAATCAGTTGTAATTGCAAAACTATTGCATTTAGAGAATTTAGTATAAATATGTTATTCAGCTACTTTTGGGTCAGCTATAAAATAGTAAAATTTCAGACCTGTAGCTCATGGCATAGCTGAGTAATAGCTACTTTTAGGTCATCACTATTGAGTAAATCAGTTGTAACTTGAAAACTATTGCATGTACAGTATTTTGCTTAAATATGTTGTTCACCTACTTTTGGGTCAGCTATAACATAGTAAAATTTCAGACCTGTAGCTCATGGCATAGCTGAGTAATAGCTACTTTGAGGTTATCACTGTTGAGTAAATCGCTTATAACTTGGAAATTATTGCATTTAGAGTATTTTGTTTCAATATGTTATTCACCTATTTTGGGGTTAGCTATAACATAGTGAAGTTCCAGACCTGTGACACATTGCATAGCTCAGTAATAGCTACTTTAAAGTTCTCAATGTTGAGCAAATCACTTATAATTTGAAAACTATTGCATTTAGAGAATTTAGTATAAATATGTTATTCAGCTACTTTTGGGTCAGCTATAACATAGTAAAATTTCAGACCTGTAGCTCATGGCATAGCTGAGTAATAGCTACTTTTAGGTTATCACTGTTGAGTAAATCACTTATAACTTGGAAACTATTGCATTTACAGTATTTTGTTGCAATATGTTATTCACCTATTTTGGGGTCAGCTATAACATGGTGAAGTTCCAGACCTGTGGCTCATTGCATAGCTGAGTAATAGCTACTTTGAAGTTCTCACTGTTGAGTAAATCAGTTGTAATTGGAAAACTATTGCCTTTACAGAAATTTGTGCAAATATGTTATTCAGCTACTTTTGGGTCAGCTATAATTACAGACCTGTAGCTCATGGCACAACTGAGCAATAGCTATTCTCAGGCACTGACTGTTGAGTAAATTGGCTATAACTTGAAAAATATTGCATTTGGAGTATTTTGTTAAAATATATTGTTCACCTACTTTTGGGTTAGCTATAACATAGTGAAATTACAGACCTATAGCTCATGGCATAGCAGAGCAATAGCTATTTTCAGGTTCTCACTATTGAGTAAATTAGTTGTAACTTGAAAACTATTGCATTTACAGTATTTTGCTTAAATATGTTGTTCACCTACTTTTAGGTCAGCTATAACAGAGCAAAAATTCAGACATGTAGCTCATTGCATAGCTGAGTAATAGTTACTTTGAGGTTCTCACTCTTGAGTAAATCAGTAGTAACTTGAAAACTATTACATTTAGAGTATTTTGTTAAATATGTTATTCACAGACGTTTTGGTCAGCTATAACATAGTGAAATTGCAGACCTCTATGTCATGGCATAGCTGATCAATAGCTTCTTTCAGGTTCTCACTGTTGAGTAAATCATTGTATCCAACCTGTAGGAAATCATGGGCTGGGAATCTGTTAATATGGTCCGATTTGACCTTGGAACCCTCCTTCAAGGTCAAATGAGGATAGCCAAACATAAAAGTGCTTATAACTCGCTTATTATTGGTCCTAGAGGTTTGGAATGAAAACCAACCTATAGAAAATCATGAGCTGGGAATTTTTTGGTGTGGTCGGATTTGACCTTGGACCCTCCTTCAAGGTCAAATGAGGATAGCCAAACTTAAAAGTGCTTATAACTCGCTTATTATTGGTCCTAGAGGTTTGGAATGGAAAACCAACCTATAGAAAATCATGGGCTGGGAATCTTTTGGTGTGGTCAGATTTCACCTTAGACCCCTCCTTCCAGGTCAAACGAAGATAGCCAAACTTAAAGTGCTTATAACTCGCGTATTATTGGTCTTGGAGGTTTGGGATGGTAAACCAACATATAGGAAATCATGGGCTGGGATTCTTTTGGTGTGGTCAGATTTGACGTGGGACCCCTCCTTCAAGGTCAATTGAGGATAGCCAAACTTACAATTGCTTAGAACTCGCTTATTATTGGTCCTACAGGTTTGGGATGGTAAACAAGCTACAGGAAATCATGGGCTGGGAATTTTTTTGTGTGGTCGGATTTGACCTTGGACCCCTCCATCAAGGTCAAACAAGGATAGCCAAACTTAAAAAGTGCCTATGACTCACTTATTATTGGTCCGAGAGGTTTGGGATGGTAAACCATCCTAAATTCTTTGGCTGGGAATCTTTTGGTATGGTCAGATTTGACCTTTGGACCCCTTCTTCATGGTCGAACGAGGATATTGCATTTATAGTATTTCTTTAAATATTTTTAACCTACTTTTTACACTTAAACAATTACCTTGTTACTTTATTTCATAATACCATTTGCAGGGCACAACTTTTTTGTCCTTTTTTTCTGTCAGCTTCGGAATATCTTTCGAACATGCTGTTCAGTTACCATTTACTGTATTTCTGTACAGCCCTTTCCCTGATAATTATGCTTTCCTCTCATTATCACCATCACAAATCAAAAACATTCAGTCAGCTGACACAGTGCCCGTTCACGGGCACTCTCCTCTTGTTAAAAGATACCTTATCTATCGAGGATGAAAAATTGTTCAAGGCATCCAAATCTGTCTGTTCGTCTGTTTGCTAGAGACATTACAAGGGGGGTACCCCCACCAAAAGTGTGAAAATTTCAACACTTAATCACAATTTTCTCAGTGACTATTGCAGGGATTTCTCTCATATCTTGCATATATGTACTAGGCCACAGGTAGATTCTCTTGTGTGAGTATGAGACCTGGATCTGTCTTACTTTTTTTTAATAAATTTTTTTAATAATTTTTAATGCATTAAAATTCATGAAATCATGCACAAAATCATTTATAACTTGAAAAGTGTTGCATTTAGAGCATTTTGTTAAAATATGTTATTCAGCTACTTTTTTCATAGCTACAATATGGTGAGTAAGTTGGGTGCCTGTCTCAATAGCTAAGTGAGTAATAGCTACTTTTGGGCTTTTCAGTAACTTCCATCATGAGTAAAATCACTTGTAACTTAAAAACTATTGCATTTAGAGAATTTCGTATAAATATGTTATTCAGCTACTTTTGGGTCAGCTATAACATAGTAAAATTTTAGACCTGTAGCTCATGGCATAGCTGAGTAATAGCTACTTTTAGGTTATCACTGTTGAGTAAATCGCTTATAACTTCAAAAATATTGCATTTAGAGAATTTCGTATAAATATGTTATTCAGCTACTTTTGGGTCAGCTATAACATAGTAAAATTTCAGACCTGTAGCTCATGGCATAGCTGAGTAATAGCTACTTTTAGGTCATCACTATTGAGTAAATCAGTTGTAACTTCAAAACTATTGCATTTACAGTATTTTGCTTAAATATGTTGTTCACCTACTTTTGTGTCAGCTATAACATAGTAAAATTTCAGACCTGTAGCTCATGGCATAGCTGAGTAATAGCTGCTTTGAGGTTATCACTGTTGAGTAAATTGCTTATAACTTGGAAATTATTGCATTTAGAGTATTTTGTTTCAATATGTTATTCACCTATTTTGGGGTCAGCTATAACATAGTGAAGTTCCAGACCTGTGACTCATTGCATAGCTGAGTAATAGCTACTTTGAAGTTCTCAATGTTGAGTAAATCACTTATAATTTGAAAACTATTGCATTTAGAGAATTTAGTATAAATATGTTATTCAGCTACTTTTGGGTCAGCTATAACATAGTAAAATTTCAGACCTGTAGCTCATGGCATAGCTGAGTAATAGCTACTTTTAGGTTATCACTGTTGAGTAAATCACTTATAACTTGCAAACTATTGCATTTAGAGTATTTTGTTGCAATATGTTATTCACCTATTTTGGGGTCAGCTATAGCATAGTGAAGTTCCAGACCTGTGGCTCATTGCATAGCTGAGTAATAGCTACTTTGAAGTTCTCACTGTTGAGTAAATCAGTTGTAATTGGAAAACTATTGCCTTTACAGAAATTTGTGCAAATATGTTATTCAGCTACTTTTGGGTCAGCTATAACATAGTGAAATTACAGACCTGTAGCTCATGGCACAACTGAGCAATAGCTATTCTCAGGCACTGACTGTTGAGTAAATCGGCTATAACTTGAAAAATATTGCATTTGGAGTATTTTGTTAAAATATATTGTTCACCTACTTTTGGGTTAGCTATAACATAGTGAAATTACAGACCTATAGCTCGTGGCATAGCGGAGCAATAGTTATTTTCAGGTTCTCACTATTGAGTAAATCAGTTGTAACTTGAAAACTATTGCATTTACAGTATTTTGCTTAAATATGTTGTTCACCTACTTTTAGGTCAGCTATAACAGAGCAAAAATTCAGACATGTAGCTCATTGCATAGCTGAGTAATAGTTACTTTGAGGCTCTCACTCTTGAGTAAATCAGTTGTAACTTGAAAACTATTACATTTAGAGTATTTTATTAAATATGTTATTCACAGACGTTTTGGTCAGCTATAACATAGTGAAATTGCAGACCTCTATGTCATGGCATAGCTGAGCAAAGCTTCTTTCAGGTTCTCACTGTTGAGTAAATCATTGTATCCAACCTGTAGGAAATCATGGGCTGGGAATCTGTTAATATGGTCCGATTTGACCTTGGAACCCTCCTTCAAGGTCAAATGAGGATAGCCAAACATAAAAGTGCTTATAACTCGCTTATTATTGGTCCTAGAGGTTTGGAATGAAAACCAACCTATAGAAAATCATGAGCTGGGAATTTTTTGGTGTGGTCGGATTTCACCTTGGACCCCTCCTTCAAGGTCAAATGAGGATAGCCAAACTTAAAAGTGCTTATAACTCGCTTATTATTGGTCCTAGAGGTTTGGAATGGAAAACCAACCTATAGAAAATCATGGGCTGGGAATCTTTTGGTGTGGTCGGATTTCACCTTAGACCCCTCCTTCCAGGTCAAACGAAGATAGCCAAACTTAAAGTGCTTATAACTCGCGTATTATTGGTCTTGGAGGTTTGGGATGGTAAACCAACATATAGGAAATCATGGGCTGGGATTCTTTTGGTGTGGTCAGATTTGACCTGGGACCCCTCCTTCAAGGTCAATTGAGGATAGCCAAACTTACAATTGCTTATAACTCGCTTATTATTGATCCTACAGGTTTGGGATGGTAAACAAGCTACAGGAAATCATGGGCTGGGAATTTTTTTTGTGTGGTCGGATTTGACCTTAAACCCCTCCGTCAAGGTCAAACAAGGATAGCCAAACTTAAAAAGTTTTTTTTTTTATTAATATTTATTAGACAATTATACATAAATGACAATTGACAATAGACAAAAAAGACAATTATTACAACACATAGAGAAACAAAACTCTGACCAAAGACACTATACAAGTACTGCTCTAGATAATTACTACATTATGCAATGATTTAGTAAATACATAATTAACAAGTTCAAAGAAATTCATCAGTGAACCACGATTAATTGGTCACATTTAGCAAAGAAACATTTGTATGAAGTTTCCCCATATTTTTTTAAACTTACTCTCATTTAATTCTAATTTGGCAACTAACTCCTGTTCTAAATAAACTGTTTTAAAAAATTTACAGAAGGCCGGATAATTTAAACATTTATTCGATTTTGACATTCTAAAAATATATAACTTAGCTGCAAAGTAAATAGTGTTAAGTGGAATAGTATCAGTCCTTGTTTGAAGGTTTCCTAAAATTATAGTTGTAGGATTTATATCCAAGTTAACTCCAAGAATGGGTTGAATGTTTAATTTTAGTTCTGACCAAAAATTTTGTACATCAGTGCATTGCACAAAAAGATGTAGTATAGTTTCGGTGTGTTCTTTGCAAAAGCTGCATTTGCCATCGTCATGTTTATTAATTTTATACAACAGATCATTCGTACCTAATATTCTATATATCACTCTGTACTGCATCCAAATTAAATCATTATTTTTTACTGTTTTAAAACATACTCGGAATATTTGTTTCCACATATTTTTATTTATGGTAATACCCAAAGATTGTTCCCAAAAAGAATAATAGGTAGTATCATCTACTATATTCTGATTGACCAAAATTTTATAAAAGTCTTGGCTTCCTTTCTTTGATTTACAAATGATTTTTATTTGATTTGGAATAGTTGGTTTATTATGTGTTTTAGATATATCATTTTGTTTACTTAAGTAATTTTTGACACAGACTGTAACTCTATGATATTCTAAAAAGTTGGTACGAATGTGATACCCCGTTGTTAAATCATTTTGGATTATCAAATTTCCATTTCCAGATATCATATCAGCAATAGAAATAATTCCTTTATTGTACCATTCGGGTAAAAAGAAATTTGTCTTGGATACTTTTGGGTTATTCCAAAGGGGTACAGAAAGAGCTTCACTTGCATATCTAGTCGGAATACTATCAGTAAGTTTACTCCAACAGAACAGGGTTTCTGACCAAAATTTATTTGATAACTTTCTCGCTATGATTGAACTATAACATGATCCAAGTAACACAGTTTTTTTTACTGATCCTAGATATGCTTTTGCCAACATAGCCCATTGCATATCCGAATTTTGATATAGTCGTCGTATCCAAGTTATCTTAATAGCAGATATAAATGTATCCAGTTCTATCATGCTTAATCCACCATCAGTGTAGTGTTTTGTCAAAATGTTTCTTTTTATCTTGTCTGGTTTTCCACTCCAGATAAATTTATAGAATTTTATTTCCAACTGTTTCAAAATTTCTTTTCCCGGTGAAGGCAAGGCCATAAAAAGATGGTTTAACTTGGACAAGGCCAAACTTTTTATCACTGTTATTTTACCAATTGGAGTTAAGTATCTATGTCTCCAAAGATTTAAAAGTTTTTCAATGCTGTTAATAGCTGGAATGTAATTTATCTCGATCATATTTGTTAAATCTACAGAAAAATTAATGCCCAAAAGAGTAAAACTGCTGGTACCCCATACTAAATCTTTTCCAACATCAAATTTGTCTTTCGAATGTCTTTTTTTACCTATCCATACCAAACTTAAAAAGTGCCTATGACTCACTTATTATTGGTCCGACAGGTTTGGGATGGTAAACCATCCTAAATTCTTTGGCTGGGAATCTTTTGGTATGGTCAGATTTGACCTTTGGATCCCTTCTTCATGGTCGAACGAGGATATTGCATTTATAGTATTTCTTTAAATATTTTTAACCTACTTTTTACACTTAAACAATTACCTTGTTACTTTATTTCATAATACCATTTGCAGGGCACAACTTTTTTGTCCTTTTCTTCTGTCAGCTTCGGAATATCTTTCGAACATGCTGTTCAGTTACCATTTACTGTATTTCTGTACAGCCCTTTTCCTGATAATTATGCTTTCCTCTCATTATCACCATCACAAATCAAAAACACTCAGTCAGCTGACACAGTGCCCGTTCACGGGCACTCTCCTCTTGTTTTAAGAGTGATGATCAGAAAAATGAAAATGTTGTAATAAAACACCCCAAACATAAATATATGTTTACATTTGTAATTATACATCAAACACACAAAAGTTTTTATAACTGAAGTACTTGAAGACACACTACAACACAAAATACTTGGCCAAAATAGGCTCACAATTTGGTCAGTGTTCTTGTGTTACAGTCTATATGTAGTGAACTTGAAACAGCTGGGGGTTCAGTCAAGTGTGACATTTTTTTTCAAAATAGACCCAAAAACTGATTCAAGGGTTTTGGTCAATCAGAGACAGAAAAAGAAATATTTTTAATGTTTGCACAAATATTAGGGGATTAATATTTGACACAGTAATAAAGGGATAACACCTATTATTTGAGGTATTAACTTTGAAAATATATGGAATACCCTTTGTGTTATCCATGTTCAAAGTCAAAAATTCACCAAAATTAGACCCATAAACTGATTCACGCTTCTACTTGCTCTCACTCTGATGAACTAGTTCAAAATTTGAAAACAGACATTAATGGAACCAACTGGGGTTGGGATCGGGGGTCCTAAAAGATTTGTGATGATGGAATAGCCCCTTCAAATTATTGATCGACAGTTAAGTGATTCTTTAAGAATTAATGTATGTAAAATATCATTTTCAACATAAATTTCAATAGATATATTCATGGGCTTAAATTATTACCAAGAAGACAAACTCTTTCTTTATAGTGGTGTTTTAACCTTTACAAGCTCAAAATGTACATTGATGATCAAATACTCGTATGTTATAAATAATAATGTCTAAGAAATAATGTTTCTGTTGTTAGGATTTGTAATCTCTACTTACCAGTTATATTAATAGAAAGATTTATAGAGCACAAAATTGATACAGGTCCTCTTAATGTGCTCAAGTCTAAGAAGGGATAGTCCGGGGACAGACATGGGTCAATATCCAAGAATTACCAGCCAGGATATGACCAAGGTGGTTGGTATGCCAGTCTAAACAAGTGAGTCTTGAGCTGGCTTCTGAAACCATTTATTGTCAGCTGGGATCTGACAATTTGTGGCAACCTGTTCCATTCAACTGGTGCAGTGACTGCAAACACACACCTACCTAATATATGTGCTTCTTGCGGTGAATTGAGGAAACAAATAGCCTGTTGCCATGAGTAAGACTGCTGGAACCTTTTCTGTATGCACCACACAAGTTGTCTGCGTTTGTACTTCGTGATGTGTTTCATCAATCAAGAGTCATCAGTTCTTTTTATTGGAAGGAAATTTCACACTTTGAGCAATGTCATAGTGAAATTTGAATATATATTGCTTTCTTCTGTGAACAAGCTTGTTCAAAGACTAGAAATAAAAACTAAAAGCTCTGTTTATTTACAGAAGATTAGGATTAGTTTAACCTCATTTTAAGGGCCAATGGGAACAGTTGACTGATGTGTCTCACATCCAGCTTTGAATGTTGCTTCTATAAATAAACTTCAAGAAATACATAAATTTCTTCTTAATAATAAAAATAAACGTGAAATAATTTGTATACAATGTACTCTTTATTGAAATTATGAAGAAAAACTGCATGTACAGCCAAAGTCATACAGAAGATAACATGCTTACTCTCCACCTCTGCAGCCAGGGTTCAAAAATCTAGACCATGGCATGTATATGATAAAAATTGGCAGCACCTGATGTTTTTTTTCCCATGGACTTTGTGGATTTAATTTAGCTGATCGATAGTTTAATAGCGTCATAAAGCACCCAAATTTGCCATTTATTAATATGCTAAATTGGTTTCACTTGTGAAGGTCAAGAGTTTAATTGCTGCAATTATGGATGCTTTTTATGAAATATTTTGTGTGCTTACAAAGCTATGAATTTCTGTTCCGAGTACCCAAATCCAATATTTTTAGTCGTGAAGCAGCTCTGCCTAATCTATTGGGTCCTCTGACTTGATTGTGTTACAAGAATGTGTTTTTTCACTGTTAAGACTTATCTTTTTCACTCTTCTGTCAAAAAGATTAGAAGATTAATCTTAGGAATGCCTGACTTTTACACAAGGGAGGTTGGGTCATTTGTTTATAAGTGATCTTTAATCTTTATGAGTCAGATATAGAAGTTGGAAACATGTCGTAAGGCCATTGTTTTCAGTCATATGACTTCTTTTTTCACTCATAGCAAGTTGTGTGGTTTTTCTGCCCATTTTCAACAAGGTAGGTCCTAGCAGCCTCTTAATTTTACAATTAGCAAGGCCATACAATAACTTGTGAAAGTGGAACAGTGGTATAAGTGATAACTATTGAGAATATACCGAGATATGTTGTCCCCATAATGACTTACATACAGTGGACTATAAAGGAGGACTAATGTAGGTCATACTTAGACATAACTGCATGGGTGTTTCATTTGTATGTTGTATCATCTAATCAATCCCAGTCCTGTCTTGAACTAAGTTTAGATGCCCCATTATCGGTAAATACTTCTTTTGTAGCTATAGGTTGGCAAGAATTAGATCCATCTTCACTGGTTATGGGAGGTTCTAGTCATATAGAGTCTTTTATACAAGTGTCAAAGCCTGATTGGATAGATTTTACAAGAGGATGAATGGTTAATAAGTTTGGCATTTTAATCCATGTAATCCGAGCTTTGTCTTTTGATTAACTCGTATTGGGTATTTCAGAGAGGAGATGGATTCCAGTGAAGAGTCAGAAGATGAAGAAATGGTGGAGTTAACAGGAACTGGGAAAGCCAAGCATGATCTCATGATGAAGCCTGAGGTATATAAATACAATATGTTTCCATAATAAGAGTAGAGTCATAGTAACAATATATCTATGGTACATCTTACTGGGGAAAATATATCATATTTTTTGTCACCGATGGAATTTGGGCGAGTGAGATTTAATTTCTAATTTTAATAACTAGGCAAATGAATGTGCAATGTAACTTATATTCGTATTTAAAAATGGTTAATTCTAGAAAATTAAAGGCCATTTGGAAATATTGTTGATTTTGTGCTAAGATCTACCACTTATATATTGAAGGTAATATAATCCCACAAGTATTTAAGAACATTTTAAAACTAAAAACTCATCAAATAGAATGAGTGTTCCTTGGCTCCAACTTACCTACATTTTGCAGCAGTCTCCCTTGCACACTGCACACATATTAAAACAAAATGACAAAAAGCCTTAGGTATACGGAAAAAGTTATGTGACTTTATGTCTGGCATTGTCCTATTGAATGAAGGGGTGTGTGAGGATTGTTAAGTGTAAAATTTTAAACATTTCAAAATTTGCAATTTTCCTCTTCCTGTCAAGCATTTCGATAACTGTTCCTCATTTTGGCTTCACTCCTACAACCATCTCATCCTGTCAACTGTACCGTTGCCCCAATTGTGGCCAATTTTCTCGACAGCAGGTGATGTTAGCCCGGGTGTGAGTTCAGCATTACAGATACATTTTAAGTGGTGTGTAGGTTATACATTGCTGAGTGAAAACGTGGGTAAAATATATTTTGATGTGCATGATGTACAATCTGTAACCTTGAATTGCAATTTTAGGTATGTATATAAATTGTCATCAACGTTATTTTGACAATAAAAACAATTTATCTCCTTTTCATCAAGAAATATCACCCAAATACAGACCAAACGAAAGGAAAACACACTTATTTTCACAGACAAAACTATCAAAAATCCTTCTGTTTTACTACGCAAATCAACCTTTGCAAATTTGTGTAAGAATCATGTTCTGGAAAAGTGTGTTCGTACATACCTAACAAATGCATTAAAAATGGGGGCTGAATTTCAGTGTTATAATGTTACATGTTACAGATGTGGGAGGTTGTTGGTTGAGGGAGTGTTTCCCCGACAAAACAGAAAACTCAGAATATGAGTATGTAGCATGGGACTTTGTGGTTTTTTGCTAGTTATTAGTAGTGAAACAAGAGGTTTTCTTAGTGCTATATCTCAGTGTGTTGGAGGGCCAGTGGGTGGGTGTTTTACATTTGCTGTGCATGTAATTTCTTTCACTTTTTTGTGGTTGGCAGTGCATACCCATTTTTGAGACTTGAGCAAAAGTTTTGTTTTTTAGAGGGCTATTTCATTTCCACGATATATTGTAAACCTTGATCCGGATTGTGAAAATTTGGGAATCGGGAACTGAATCTTATACATCTTAATGATCTTGAAGCCAGAAAATCCATTTCAGAAAATATGGTACTTTTTATATATATAATCCCAATAGTTTTACAAGTACAACACTTGGGAATCCATAGGGAACAGTTTACGAGAAATTCCAACTGTTTGAAATTGTTGTAGACCTTTCCCAATTCTTATCACATTTATTACAGTGTAAACCCATCGTATTGTCATCTTTTTAATCTTACAGCAATCTTAAACCTATCTTACACACATACAGCTATCTCCATCTAATAGCTATTGCAAACTTATTTCTTTCATCTTAAATCCATCATAAACCAGTTGGATGGATCGAGAATCTGTTGTAAACCTATCAGGGCCAATGGTAACACCAATCGGGAAGCTATCGGGAAAACATATTGTGCATTGGGAACACATGTTAAAGCCATTGTAAACCTATTTTGTTACTACATGTTAAAGCCATTGTAAAACAACAACTAACAACAACAGTTGCTTTTACTAGAAGAGATGGGACTGAATTAAGGGAGATTTAAGTGTATCTTTATATGTGTACTCAATTTGCAGCAGTTATTTGCATATTTTTCCCTCTGGCAATCTATTCATCCATATTTGGTCAATGCAGTAGAACTTCTGCTAACTGACCTTATATAGCGATAATATATGACCTTATGACCTGATTTACACTCTCTTAAATAACATCACGTACTCTACCACATTAGTAGAGCAAGACAAGAACTTCACTGGCTTCCAAGACAGCAGTAGATTGCTTTCAGTATCCTCACTGATGTGTACAAAGCGTTACATGGCCTAGCACCAACATACATTACTGACCTTATTTCATTAGAACAACCAGCAAGATAATAACAAGATCATTCAAAAATTTCAATATAGCATTTCCGGTCAAAGTTCCAAGAAACAGTTATGGAAAACAGGCTTTTGTTCATGCTGCTCCAACTCTGTGGAACAATCTACCCGTTAGCATTAAATCTTCAAATTCACTGTTAGATTTCAGAAGGCAGCTCAAAACATACTTTTTCACACTTGCATACAATATCTAGATCCTACTTACAGTGCTTAGAGACATACTAAGCGATAAGCGCTATATAAAAATCATGTGATATAATATGATATCTTAAACTGTACCCCGGAATCATGCATTTTCACAATTGGGAGCAAGTTTTATGATATACCACAGAAATGGAACAGCCCCACAAAAGCATGGTAGAGTGGGGAATTCCACTGAGTAATATCTAATCAAGCAAAGTTGAAGGAATGCATTGGTTTTCTTGAATGACCAAAAAAAAAAAGTTAAATTAAGTCAGTTGAATAATGAAAAACATTTAATTTAAGAGTCAGTCAGAGATTTATTCACAGAAATGCTCACTTGATAAAAAGGTTTACTTCAAGTTTCTGGAAATACACAGTGCTGTAGAGATTTCTTAAATTTTTTTTTTTTGTCAAGCTCATTTTGCAGCTCGAGAAACATATCAGCCTTACTTGTATTTCTCAAAGTTATACACCACTTTCACTGTCAAGAGTTTGACTCCCAACCACCCTAAGTTTGCGTTCGGGCCAAAAATTGAGGAGGCCATGCATTACTTGGCATTTCAATAAATGTTTTAGAAGCTAGCTAAAGACTCGCTTGTTTAGATTGGTATACCTCCTCTCCCCCCCCCCCCCCCCCCACACACACACACACACACCTTTAGTCATACCCTGGCTTGTGCTTTTTAAATATTGTCCCATGTCTGTCCCTGGAATATCCTTTCTTGGACTTAAGTGCATTATACGATTTGTATCAATTTTGCGATCTATAAATCCTTCTATTATTATTATAATTATTGTTATTTTTTCACTTGGGATAGACAAGACTCTAATCATTGTGGCCATGGCCACATGCCCAAAGTATTAAATATGTTGAAAAACCTTTAGGAGTGATCATTTATTTATCACATACTCACAACCAAGCTTTTAAGATGTAACAGCAGTTAATTGTTAATACTTCTGATCTTTTGGGTGCTACAATTTATCAGTCGATTACTGCTCTAGTGTAGTCAGGGGTTATTGTTGCAACTTATATCTTTATTATTAAAAGCAGTCATGAGCATTCACCAGGCTGACCTGTTTGGTCGTACAACTTGTCAGTCAGGATAACCATAAGGTTAGTCTGGTTGCCCATCATGTTTCAACAGTATCGGTCACAGCAGCCCCTGGGGTGAAAATTTGCTTGTTTGTGTTATAATTCTCCAAAGTAAAATATTTAGCCCAAAATACATGGAGTCCCCAAAACTCAATTGGAGCAAATCAGCAGAGTACAAAAGGCAAATTTCTGATTACCTTGCAGTTTAAAGCCTTTGGAATATTTGAAATAAACTAGCAAGAAATAGACATTTAAGTTTTGCTTCCCATTAGAAAGAAGGAGTAAATACTTTGATACCCAGAAGCTTTCATCGCCATCTCTGTGGAAAAGTCATATAATCACTATAGGTATATGACATTCTTGTCTTGACTTTACAAAGCCGTTTTTGAATGAGAAGAACTCCATAAGAGTAAGTAGCTTTATACCAATAGAGACTCAGATCTCAAAAAGATTTCTGGTTGCTGAATGTCGAGAGATATAAAAATGGAACCCATCTACTTAGTGGTGAATAAACACAGGTCATTGCTTGATAGTGCCTGTATAATTATGATGGATCAGCTTTTAAGTCAATGTCTGAGACCTTACAGGGTTTTACTGGTGTGTCCTTAATTGGAGGAATGATGTGTGACTGCAATATTAATAAAAACAACAACTAACAACAACACTTGCTTTTACTAGAAGAGATGGGACTGAATTACGGGAGATTTAAGTGTATCTTTATATGTGTACTCAATTTGCAGCAGTTATTTGCATATTTTTCCCTCTGGCAATCTATTCATCCATATTTGGTCAATGCAGTATAACTTCTGCTAACCGACCTTATATAGCCCTAATATATGACTTTATGACCTCATTTACACTCTCTTAAATAAAATTTGTATTTCCCTATTCCATAATAAACAAGACCACTGCCGCAGTGTGTATCTCCCGCCGCGCATTAAAGGGGAGCCACTGATTGTATCTGCCTGTACCTTTGAACACAGGTTCTCTGTTTGCCTAGGTGTGTTACCCACGTGGACATAGTGACCGATTACTTGACTACTATAAATTAAAAAAAATATTCATTAAAAAGAAGTGCATCTAGGTATGAGACTGATAAAAGAATTAACTATACCCTTGCCTTCAGTCACATTTGGAATAGCATACATATTAAGTTGAGTTAAATGTTTGTTCTCAGCTCAAGCATAATAGATCTTGTCAGAAAATTACTGCTGCAATGCTTTTGTACCAACAAAGCTTGAGCCTTTCTTCTCCCATAATGACCACATGAAATAAACATGATTAACATTGCTGCAATTTGTCACAAGGTTTGAGACACATCATCCATCTTATGATTAGTTGATTTTTGCATGATTTTAAATGGACAAGATGAAAAACAAAACTTAATATTGTTGTAAATTGGACACCAAGATTTGAAAGCATGTTTTATGGATAAGGCACTGAAAAAGCAATCTCGTCATTCATTGCAAGACAGATGTCATTAGGATTTTTATCTTCACATTAGAATAATGAAGCTCAAACTAAAAAAGCTGAAGAAGAAGCTTTCACTTTGAGACATTTAGACTTTATGTAAACTCAAGTAGTGGAGCAATTAGACTTACAGTGGATTAATCGTCAATGACACTGTGCTATTGCGGTCCGTCCTTGACTTTTTTAACAATCAGTTATTCAGCATACATCTTATTATTTTTCTATATATTGATATATATTCAATTGCTTTTGACATATTTTGAATAGTCTTTATTCATTAAACCTGCCACAAACTGGCCTTAAGTGAGTGACATACTCGCCTACAAACACATAGAATATGGGATATAACCCAGGTATGGCCAGATACATAGTGGTTCATAGCGGTTTTCTATTATTGGGTCCTATCCCCAGTGGTAAGGTTAAAGAACCTCAGGGACCTTGATAAGTAGTTATCCTTTTGCCTCTGTCTTTCAGTTAGTGAATGTCATTGACTTGAGAGCTTGGGCTATACTTGTGCAGTATTGTTGGTGCAAGAAGATATAGTTCTGATTGAAATGTGTTTTATGGTAGAGTAAGAAATCTAAAATTTGCCAGGAATTTAAAATTCGCCAGCTCTAAAACCTTAGTTAATTTTATGAGGAAAATGATGTTATGTCTGGAAATTGGCATTTTTCAGTCCAAAAAGCCTTAATTTACTGTACATTCAACAAATCTCACCTCAATTCATTTATTAAGCATCCCGCAAGGGACGCTTGTTTGTGTATGGGAGACCTTCAGGCTCCGCCGGCTCCGCCGGCTCCGGTGGCTCCGCATTTTGTTTTCCTTATAACTCTGTAACCGTTAGGCGGATTCTTTTCAAATTTGGCAGGTTTAGGCAGTAGCCTTATGGAATTTTTTTGAATATGCTGCAGTGACATTTCAACCAATCAGAGAGGTCACATGACCAAAAATGTCTTTTTTCGATGGGGAAGCTTGTCCGGATGATAACTTGAAAGGAATTTTATCAATTCACCTGAAACTTGGCAAATACATTCATTCTATTAAAATCTGGAAATCATTAGATTTTGGCATTGATTGGTCAAGAAATGTCCGAGTAATTAATGATTAATTAATCATTACGAATTTTCCAAATAAGGAAAACACAAAAATGCTTATATCTCGAAAACCGTGCTAGATAGAGCGATTTCGACGAAATTTTTGACCCGCAGGGTATCTCTGCGGAGTAGTTTTCCCAATTTTCAAAAAAAATTTGTCTTGCCCAAAATGGCGGCCATTTTGAATTTTCGAAATTTTCGCAAAAATTGCAAAACACAAAAATGCTTATATCTCGAAAACCCTGCTAGATAGAGCAATTTCGACGAAATTTTTGACCCGCAGGATATCTCTGCGGAATAGTTTTCCCAATTTTGAAAAAAATTTTGTCTCGCCAAAAATGGTGGCCATTTTGAATTTTCGAATTTTTCGCAAAATTGCAAAACATAAAAATGCTTATATCTCGAAAACCCTGCTAGATAGAGCGATTTCGACGAAATTTTTGACCCATAGGGTATCTCTGCAGAGTAGCCATGCCAATTTTCAAAAAAATTTTGTCTCGCCAAAAATGGCGGCCATTTTGAATTTTCGAATTTTTCGCAAAAATTGCAAAACATAAAAATGCTTATATCTCGAAAACCCTGCTAGATAGAGCGGTTTTGACGAAATTTTTGACCCACAGGGTACCTCTGCAGAGTAGCCATGCCAATTTTCAAAAAAAAAAATTTCTCGCAAAAAATGGCGGCTATTTTGAATTTTCGAATTTTTCGCAAAATTGCAAAACATAAAAATGCCTATATCTTGAAAACCGTGCTAGATAGAGCGATTTCGACGAAATTTTTGACCCGCAGGATATCTCTGCAGAGTAGCCATGCCAATTTTCAAAAAAAATTTTGTCTTGCCAAAAATGGCGGCCATTTTGAATTTTCGAATTTTTGCACAAAAATTGCAAAACACAAAAATGCTAATGTTTCGAAAACCGTGCTACATAGAGCGATTTCGACGAAAGTTTTGATCTTCAGGGTATCTCTGCAGAGCAGCTATCCCAAAGAGCTTTCACTTGGTGAAGTTTCAGACCCATAGCTAATTGCTCACCTACTCAAAATGAGTAAATGCGAATTACCTCTAAAAGTATTGCAGATAGCCAATTTTTCTCAAATAACTCATTCACCTACTTTTGGAAGAGCTTTCACTTGGTGAAGTTTCAGACCCGTAGCCAATTACTCACCTACTCAAAATGAGTCAATGCTAATTATCTTAAAAACTATTGCGGATACCCAATTTTTATCAAATAACTCATTCATGTACTTTTGGGAGAGCTTTCACATGGTGAAGTTTCAGACCCGTAGATGATTACTCACCTACTCAAAATGAGTAAATGCAAATTATCTCTTAAAAGTATTGCAGATAGCCAATTTTTCTCAAATAACTCATTCACCTACTTTTGGAAGAGCTTTCACATGGTGAAGTTTCAGACCCATAGCTAATTACTTACCTACTCAAAATGAGTAAATGCGAATTATCTCTAAAAGTATTGCAGATAGCCAATTTTTCTCAAATAACTCATTCACCTACTTTTGGGAGAGCTTTCACTTGGTGAAGTTTCAGACCCATAGCTAATTATTTACCTACTCAAAATGAGTAAATGCTAATTATCTGTAAAAGTATTGCAGATAGCCAATTTTTATCAAATAAATCATTCACCTACTTTTGGGAGAGCTTTCACTTGGTGAAGTTTCAGACCCATAGCTAATTATTCACTTCTCAAAATGAGTAAATGTGAATTATCTCTAAAAGTATTGCAGATAGCCAATTTTTCTCAAATAACTCATTCACCTACTTTTGGGAGAGCTTTCACTCTGTGAAGTTTCAGACCCATAGCTATTTATTCACCTACTCAAAATGAGTAAATGCTAATTATCTGTAAAAGTATTGCGGATACCCAATTTTTATCAAATACTCATTCATCTACTTATGGGAGAGCTTTCACATGGTGAAGTTTCAGACCCATAGCTAATTACTCACCTACTCAAAATGAGTTAATGCGAATTATCTCTAAAAGTATTGCAGATAGCCAATTTTTCTCAAATAACTCATTCACCTACTTTTGGAAGAGCTTTCACATGGTGAAGTTTCAGACCCATACCTAATTACTCACCTACTCAAAATGAGTAAATGCGAATTATCTCTAAAAGTATTGCAGATAGCCAATTTTTCTCAAATAACTCATTCACCTACTTTTGGGAGAGCTTTCACATGGTGAAGTTTCAGACCCATAGCTAATTATTTACCTACTCAAAATGAGTAAATGCGAATTATCTCTAAAAGTATTGCAGATAGCCAATTTTTCTCAAATAACTCATTCACCTACTTTTGGGAGAGCTTTCACTTGGTGAAGTTTCAGACCCATAGCTAATTATTTACCTACTCAAAATGAGTAAATGCTAATTATCTGTAAAAGTATTGCCGATACCCAATTTTTCTCAAATAAATCATTCACCTACTTTTGGGAGAGCTTTCACTTGGTGAAGTTTCAGACCCATAGCTAATTACTCACCTACTCAAAATGAGTAAATGCGAATTATCTCTAAAAGTATTGCAGATAGCCAATTTTTCTCAAATAACTCATTCACCTACTTTTGGGAGAGCTTTCACTCTGTGAAGTTTCAGACCCATAGCTAATTACTCACCTACTCAAAATGAGTAAATGCAAATTATCTCTAAAAGTATTGCAGATAGCCAATTTTTCTCAAATAACTCATTCACCTACTTTTGGGAGAGCTTCAACTTGGTGAAGTTTCAGACCCATAGATAATTATTCACCTACTCAAAATGAGTAAATGTGAATTATCTCTTAATAGTATTGCAGATAGCCAATTTTTCTCAAATAACTCATTCACCTACTTTTGGAAGAGCTTTCACACACGAAAATGAAAAATTGTGAATATCTCGGAAAAGCTATTTCTTCTGCTTTAATGCTCGGCGGCAGTGGTCTTGACAAATATTTTTGTCTCCCCAAAAATGGTGGCCATTTTGAATTTTCAAAGTTTTTGCAAAACACAAAAATGCTTATATCTCGAAAATTGTGCTATATGGAGCGAACTCAACAAAATTTTTGACCTGCTGGGTATGTCTGCAGAGTAGCCATGCCAATTTTCAAAATATTTTTGTCTCGCCAAATATAGCGGACATTTTGAATTTTTTAATTTTTTGCAAAACACAAAAATGCTTATATCTTGAAAACCGTGCTAGATAGAGCAGACTGCGCTGACTTTGGTTGCCACAACAGTATAAGGCTAGAAACGAAGCATTTTCTTAATACTTTAGCACTCACCTTTATATCCTTTTCGGGACGCTTTGTTTTTGCTATGCAAAAACATTATCTTTTTTTTTGCGAGCGATCCTCTAGTTTTATTAGTATTTCCACATGTGGTGAATTACAGATATGTGGCAAATTTTAGATTTCTTACTCTATAATAATCAACAAGTGGGTAACAATGTAATGAAACAGGTGAAGATTGGTTCTGGGCAAGATTTTGGGCAAGTTTGGTAATCAACCTAGAAATTTGCGGGTAATTCACAATACTACTAAACTATGATATTTTATTGCGTTAATACATCCTATCCAATGGACAATAGCTTATCCGGTCGGCGCAGACCGGCCCGCCAAACGTCAGAAAAAGACGTCCTGTGTCTCCACCGGCAGGTCGGTCCCTAGTACTAGTGCACTCGCCAGGTGGCGTGCCGTACTTCCTTCCTGTCTAGACAGGTTGACGTGATGGCATCTTTTTCGTTTGGCGCGAGCTAGTGCACAAGCTTTTGAATTTTCCTCAGTTTTTTGTGAATTATATTGTGTCGTTGATAGATTTCAACTTTTTTGATTATGGTATTGGGATCCTACATACTTATAGTATACTATGTCATCTCCTGGACAAAAGAGAGGCAGTTGTGGGCATGCCATGGCTGGATTTGAAGGGCACGCTTTTTGCGCCCGCTGTAGGGAGAAAGGAAGGGGGGAGGAACCCTGCATTGCTAACAAGGAAACGACAGACTGTAAGTTCTGTAACTTGTTTACCCCTGAACAACGTGCCCAGATATCCACGCCTTCCTACAAACTTAAGAAGGAAAAAAGGGAAGCTAATCGTTTGGATAACTCTACCCCCACAGAGGAAGTTGCCCTTGTAGACCCTGCTAACGTCTCTGTCATTGGGGCTGTGGGTGAATCTGTTACTTCCCCTTCAACATCTCTTCCACCTGAGAAGAAGACCAAAAAGGACAAGCCCACTTCAAAGTCTAAGAAATCAGCCTCCTCCAGTTCGGATGATAGGATCTCAGCTTTAGACCTCAAATGGTCCGAACGATTCAACAGATTAGAGGCATTGTTAATGGCCAAGTCTCTGGAGCCGTCCTTTTCTGCTGATGTTAGGGTTACCCCTATACACTCACCACCGGCTAATGTTTCTAAGGACGCAGAACCATTCTTTCAGCTGTCTAATCAACCTATAGACTCTTCTCAGCGCACTGGCCCAGACACTGTTGATGCTACGCAGCCGTCGACCGGCAAGCTACCTACTGACAAGAACTCTCAAGTTCCCTCTTCTGATGCGCGCACTGGCCCAGACATTATTGCTCACAAGCAACAGTCGGCCGGTAAGCCAAGGTCGGAGATTCAACCTTCACAGACTGCATCAGGGCGCACTGGTCCAGACGTCGCTTCTAGTAAGCATAAGTCGACCGGCAAGCCACATACAGACTCTCACCGACCAGCTTCATCATCGGTCCAGAAAAGCAACAACTCTATCACCGACCGACCCGTCTCTGACCGACCTTCCTCTGCCAGTCACACTGGTTCGGAGTCACCGACCCTTCACAAATCATCCGGTAAGGACAGTATCTCCAGCATGGAGTTGGATGCAGAGAGTAACTTGTCTGACATTCCACCTTTAGAACTGTTTGTAGAAGAAGGTGAGCTCTGATGATCAGGAGTTAGCAGAACAGGATACACCGACCTCAGAGGAACAGACATATCGTGAGACCATGAGGGGCATACGCTCATTTATGGGTTGGTCGCATGTGCCAGAGATAGACAGTTCTAACCCATCAGATGACAACCCGTTCGCCGGACCAAAGGCTCCGGCTCCCAGCAAGATAGCTGTTCACATGCCAACAGAGGAATGGCTCTGCAAGAAGTTAAGCAAGCTGAACATTACATTAGTCGAGGGATACCCCTCCCGCACTGCAGAGGCCGGTAGTCTTCCTATGGACCACTTTCTGAGACCCCCGCGCTCTCAATCGGAATGGTATGGGTTACACTCCAAACAACAGACTGATCAAACCAAAGTTACTTCATGGAATACTGGACACTCCAAACTTAACAGTAGCTTTGGAAGGATAGCTCGCAAAGCGGCCTTAGCTTCTACACCTCCTGCATCCCGCAGAATCTCCCAGGACTCTTTAAGACGTTGGGAAAGGACCGCCAGAGAGGCTTCTGTAGTCTGTAATCAGGCCGCGAGCTTCAACAGGTGCCTTTTCAAGGTACAAGCGAACATGCAATCTCAGATCAAGACTATCCGCAGTGAAGGCAAGGGTAAAGGTTCATCCAAAGTGTCAGAGGCTACAGAGGAATTGCAATTTTTGATGGACTTTAACGCATCACCCAAGCCGCTGCAAAAGCGATGGAGTATTTGACTGAATTTGTATTTTTTACCATGGGTAACCTTACTCTTGTCAGAAGAGACGCTTATCTCAACCACTTAAAAAATGGGATTAAGCCGGACACATTTGCTGCCCTTAGAACTGGCCCACTCCACATTACAACCTTATTCCCGGAGTCAGCTATTAAACGGGCCGAAGAAGAGATCGCCCACTATGATAGTAAGAGTCAACCGGCTGCTTCATCTTCACATTCTAAGGCACGCTTTCATCCCTATGAGAGACATGACCAGAAACAGGAGGGTCGGTCGGAGTCCAAGCAGGAAAGGCCGGCATGGAAGAACATTAGTAAAAGGCAGTTCAGGAAACCCAAGGGCAGGAATTCAAACTTCTCCTCCCGTTCTCCCAAGGGCCAGCAGCCGTATAAATGACAATCACTGTTACAACAGACCACAAGGACGGCTGCTGGCCGGGAGCACCCACACAGAACATTCAATGAACATTTCAGATTTAAATGTAAACTTGCATGTTGTCACATCTGTTCCTTCTGCACCCGGGCATTCGCAAAGGAAAGGAGTAAGTCCCGGCGTGTCAGAGTGTCATGTAAGAAAGAGTTCATTAAAATATGTGAAAGGTGTTTCTTGTGTCACTCAATTACCTTGTGTCAATCCTGTCAAAAGTGTCAGCAATGTTGTACCAAATCCTCCTGTCGGAGCCAGGCTCCAAAAATTTTGGCAAACTTGGCTACATCTGGGTGCCGGTCCAAAAGTAGTTCAAATCCTAAGGGAGGGCTACACCCTACCCTTCCAACACCGGCCGAAACTTGCAAGATTTCCCACAGTCGTAAGCTGTTATGTCAATCCTCTCAGGAACAGCTACCTGTTAGAGGCATTACATCAGCTTATGGACAAAAATCCAATAGAACTGGTAAAACACAAAACATCTCTGAGCTTTTTCAACCGACTATTCCTGGTCCCAAAACCGGACAACAAGTGGCGACCTATACTGGACCTCAGCAACCTGAATATTTTCCTCAAGGCAGAAAAATTCAAAATGGAAACACCCGAAACTATCCGGACTTCCCTCCAACAAGGGGAGTGGGTGACCTCAATAGATTTCAGAGATGCCTACTTCCATATACCAATACAGGAACAATCCAGGAAATACCTGAGATTTCATGTCCAGGGCCAGACATACCAATTCAAGGCTCTACCATTCGGTCTGTCAACAGCCCCCCTGGAATTCACTGTTGTAGCAAAGGAAGTAAAACTAATGGCCATACACAAGGGTATAAGAATCCACCAGTACCTAGACGACTGGTTGGTCAGAGCCAAATCCCACCAGGTCTGTTTTCAACATACTCAAGATCTGGTAGCATTATGTCAAAGCCTAGGCTGGCTGGTGAATTTGTACAAGTCGGAACTAGAACCCAAACAAATCTTCGACTTTGTAGGTTACCAATTCGACCTCAAGGCCGGTCGGGTCCGACCAACACCGGACCGGTGGCAAAGCCTTCAGGAAAAGATTTCAGAGATATTGTCATTACCGGCCTGTCCGGTCCGACAATTCATGTCCCTGATAGGCCTGTTAACAGCCACAGAGAAACAAGTTCACCTAGGCCGGTTACATATGAGACCCATACAGTGGCATCTCAAAAACAATTGGAGAATACCGGATTCTCTAGAGAAGATCATTCCTCTACCCAGGTCCCTGCATCCTCACTTACAGTGGTGGATAAAAGAAAGCAATGTGCTCCAGGGTCAACCTTTACACCCTCTAAAACATGCTCTGCAAATCTTTACAGACGCATCAAAAGAAGGGTGGGGCGCTCACTTAAACGAGCGCACTGCAAGAGGCTCTTGGTCGGTACCAGAAAGCAAGCTACACATAAACTATCTGGAACTAAAAGCAGTGTTTCTGGCCTTAAAAGAGTTTCAAGATCTCTGCGTAGGCAAGATAGTTTTGGTGGCAACCGACAATACAACGGTAGTAGCTTACATAAACAAAGAAGGAGGCATGACATCGGGCCCACTATGTGCTCTACTTTGGAGAATCTTGACATGGTGTTCCCAGCGACAAGTGACACTAAAAGCCCGACATATCCCAGGCCACCTAAATGTGATAGCGGACAAATTGTCCAGGCTGGGTCAGACCATCCAGACAGAGTGGTCCCTCCTTCCGGAAGTTTTTCACAGGCTGTGCAACAGATGGCACCGGCCTCAGGAAGACCTATTTGCGACAAGGTTCAACCACAAGTTACCTCAGTTTGTATCGCCAGTGCCGGACACACAGGCCTTAGCAGTAGATGCACTTTCTTTGCCATGGGAGGATCTGGATGCATATGCCTTCCCACCGACTGCCATTTTGGGCAAGGTGGTGGAGAAACTGCAGGACTCTCCATGCAAAAGAATCATTCTGATTGCTCCCGGGTGGCCCAACATGCCTTGGTTTTGGGACTTGGTGACCATGTCCAGTCAGGTCCCTCTCAGTCTGCCCAGTCTGCCCAATTTATTGACTCAGCCCTTCAATCAGATCCCTCACAGGAATCTGACCAACCTAAATCTCCATGCATGGCTCCTAGAGCCGCAACAATCAAAGAACAGGGCTTCTCTGAGGCAGTGGCAGCAAGAATTGAGGCTCCTCAAAGAAGATCTACCAGATCAGTCTATGAGGCAAAGTGGGCCATTTTTACAAAGTGGTGCGTCACTAATCAGGTGGACTTCAGGTCACCACCTGTGAAATCAGTAGCAAACTTCTTATTGTATCTCTTTGAGGACAAGAAGTTGCAGCCTAGTACCATTGATGGATACAGATCTGCATCAAAAGAAACATCAGGCACCAGTCTGACTGGTCTAAGGTGTCCCTGTTTCCATCCCCCAGCTTTCTTTCTAAGAATCAGCTGGCTAAAGAGGGTCCGGAGAGTATAGCCCCAGTGATCATACCAGCCCTGGCTCCTACTCTGGATAGATCCCTTTGTCCAGTCAGAGCCCTGCGCTACTATTTGGACAGGACTTCAGACCTCAGGCAAAACAAGGAGTTAGTCTTTGTCTCCTTCAAGAAAGGCTTCGACAAAGACATCTCCCCTGCCACTATCTCCTCATGGATCAAACAGACGGTGATCCTATGCTATGAGCTATCTGATCATCAAGCCCACAACCTGCATCAAGTTAAAGCCCATGATGTCAGGGCCTTTGCTGCCTCTAAGGCTTTCCAGTCAGGAGTTTCCTTAGAACAAATCTTGGCAGCCTGCCACTGGAAATCTCATTATACCTTCACACAGTTTTATCTGAAGGATGTGGCCTGGGCTGATTTAGAGCTTTTCCATTTGGGTCCGGTGGTGGCTGCTCAGCAGATCCACCAACAAACCAGGACCTAGAGGAGATTTGTAAATATGTAAATAATGTACATACAGTTAAGCAAAAAAAAAAAAACTCAGACGTGCTTCCTTCGGGAGGTGGTTATTTCTTCTCAAGGGACTGAACTCAGCCCTCTCTTCCCCTACCTCAGAGCAGGTCTATCCAAAAAAGGGAGGGGGACTAAAGTCAGTTGGACCGGTCAACCGGTATCCGTGGACCGACTAGAGCCTCAAGGGTTTCCTGACCCCAGGGTCTACCCAGGCTTGAGATTGTTTATTTATTCTAATGAGTTCATTAAGTCCCTAGTAACTTACCCACCGACCAAGCGGTAGTTATTCAGCTATTGTCCATTGGATAGGATGTATTAACGCAATAAAATTGCAAATTTAATAAGTAAATTAAATTTTTATAGGTTAATACCCTATCCAATGGACACATAAAACCCTCCCACCGACCCCGCTATCAGCTTACTAGGGGTCTAATAGGTTTAGACAACAAAAAAGATGCCATGACGTCACTCTGTCTAGACAGGAAGGAAGTACCACACGCCACCTGGCGAGTGCACTAGTACTAGGGACCGACCTGCCGGTGGAGACACAGGACGTATTTTTCTGACGTTTGGCAGGTCGGTCTGCGCCGACCGGATAAGGTATTGTCCATTGGATAGGGTATTAACTTATAAAAATTTAATTTACTTATTAAATTTGCAATTTTGCTTGCATTTTTAAAAGTATCTTCAATATTTTTTGAGGGTATGTGATACATTCCGAGTAAAATTCCTCTTATCTGTGTGTATCTTTGCTGTTTAAGATTTTTGTTTAATTAGACAGGGAAATTAAGAAAATGGCTGCAGAAATAAGCCAACTCATCAAAAATATCTTGCATGAAAGTTCAGCAGAAAAGGGGACAAAATTCATGCATAAATTGAACATGAATTCATAAACTAAATATTTGGATAATATAGGATTGTTTTGCCCATTCAACGTTAATATTTGTGTCTATTTATGTGTAATAGAAATCAGAGATGACAATAGATTATAAATCATGTCAGTTTGAGTCAGATTTTTGAGTCATGAATCTAGCACTTGTTGGTGCCCTCAATTACATGATGTCAAAGAGGATCAAGTAGTCTGGCTTTCATGGTACTTTGAAAAAGTGAATGATTTTTTTTCATTGGCCAAATTCTGCATAATTGAATTGCAAAATATGGAGAGAAAACCAAAACTCTGCATAAGATAACTTTTAGTGTTAGAAGAAGAATTCAAAAATCAGGAAAGGAAAGAAAAATGGCAAGAAATCAATGGAGTTGATGTTTCATAAAGCTTCTGTATCTCTGAGTTCCATCATGATGTTCCAGTTTGATCATGTGAAAAAAAAACTCTGTAAAACAACCAATTAGGAAGAAGTCCCTTGGCAATTGTAAGAATGTTCTAATCAGGTTGTGGTACCATTGCTTATTGACCAAAAGAAAAATGATTATCAGAATTATTGAAATGGGAATTAACCTTTTGTACAGTTCCTTAATTGCATTATTTTTTTTATCTTGGCCCTTCCCAAAACCAGTCACTATAGTATAGAAATGAAAGTCTTTGTCTATTCAAAAATAGTTAGGGTTTTTAACCCATTTACCCCAATCACTGTTGGCATATAACGCTTGGAACAAAAGTCCTTCTTAACCCTACTTGCCATTTACAGTTACTGTAAAAGTTTGTGATATTTCAAAGTGAGCAGTTTTATTCACCTCTTTGCGATGTTATCAGGCTAAGAAGGAAAGAGAAACGCAAGAAATCATCCATCAATTTGATGCTGACAACAGCAAACATCAAAACAGGGCATCCATACCAACTCCCACATTGAATAAATCAGCCATTCTTTTTTGAATGGTTTAATCATTTATGTTACAGATTACAGTGTCTCAGTGTTTTTATAACCAAGACTAAATAAATCCATACAGAAGTTGTAAGTCGTGTATTACTTTGCAGTACACAGGTGGTCACTGAGATAAACGGTCATAGAGATAAACGGTCTTCAGAAATTCTCACTTAAAAATGGTTAAAAAGACTTAAACAACAATATAACACAAATCAAATGTCATGGAAAGAATTATTTAAGTCTATTTTTTTTTTAGTTTTTTTCGGTTTTGCTATTTACACTACATACTTAGATTTGAAAAACTTTGAAGACTGTTTATCTCTGTGACCGTTTATCTTAGTGACCACCCATACACCATGTATTCTGACACTGTGGCCTAATGGGTGACTCACTCACCTAGGAATACAGAGAGCCTTGGTTCAATCCATGTTTAAGGCAGCTATGTAATGGTTTGATTGACCACTTAAAAGATGGTGGTCTTCTGTCATCGGGGGACCTACTCCAGTGGCAATTAGCTAAAGAACCCCAGAAAAATAAAGATCACTGAGACTGTTTCTGGTAGGGGGGATGTCAGTAACTTGAGAGCTTGGGCCATACTTTTGCAGCTAGCATGGGTTAAATTATAATGCCTAGACTCTTGTAAAGGAGATATTATGCCTTGTGTAAATATACTTAATAATTATTCCAAGACATTATTGATTGGTCAAATGAAACAACAAAAATGTCGTTTGAAATTTGTGAAGATCTGTGAAGAATTATATAACATGGAATATCTTTTTTTAAGTCAGAAAGGATCTGCTTTCTTTACTTCCCTACAAGATAAATGGGATCATCAGGGTTAAACATGCCAATGTAATCTATATAACATAGTAGTGAAAGAAAGGTGTGAGCTGTTCAACTTTATACTTTACAAAGGAGTCAGCTTTATGAGAATACCATGTGTTGCCTGGTAATTACATGTTTTCTTTGTGGTAATGACCCATGTAATTTATTTACATCATCATCCAGTGTGTTATAGTACACACCAATGAGAAGACTGTGAATCTAATTCTTATACCACTGTTCCACATCTCATAACTTATCGGCCTAGTTGATGTAAACATGGGAGGTTGCTACAAGAAGGGTGGAAAAATACTGACAAAAATAGACAGCCTCTTTGTTACCCATGTGTCTCCTTGGTACAACCCTGTTAAGTTATTGGACAATTTTTCAAATTGGTGTTGTTCAGTTGCACCTTAGAATCTGTCAATTGATGAAGATTAAGCATTATAAAAGTCCACATTAGATTAGATTAGATTAGGCTTACTTGCAAAAGTGCTTATAACTCGCTTATGATTGGTCCTACAGGTTTTCATTGTGAAACCAACCTATAGGAAATCATGGGCTGGGAATCTTCTGATATGGTCAGATTTGACATTGGGCCCCTCCTTCAAGGTCAAACGGGGACAGCCAAAGTTTAAAGTGCTTACAACTCACTTATTATTGGTCCTAGAGGTTTGCAATGTGAAACCAACTTATAGGAAATCATGGGTTAGGAATCTTCTGATGTGGTCAGATTTGACCTTGGGCCCCTTCTTCAATGTCAAACAACGATAGCCAAAGTTTAAAGTGCTTATAACTCGCATATTATTGGTCCTAGAGGTTTGCAATGTGAAACCAACCTATAGGAAATCATGGGCTGGGAATCTTTTGATGTGGTCAGATTTGACCTTGGGCACCTCCTTCAAGGTCAAACGAGGACAGCCAAACTTTAAAATGCTTATAACTTCAGGAAACCTCATCCTCTATGTCTTTTATTATTGCTTCAACAGGCTTGCTATGTTTGGGGATACACCGCCGGCTCGCAATAAAGTGACCGGCATAAGTCTAGTTTAAATCATGAAAATGAGATACAGTTTAAAGGTAAATGGACGGGCACTTATTGAAGCTTCAATCTGAGAATTGCCTCACTTTTCTTTTACAGAGTTGATTAGATATTGTTGTGGTTTTCAAGTATGGTACACTCAATTTTACAACACCTTACACAATTAAAAGTTTATTGTCTGTTGACTTTGCAATAGAAACAGTTGCAAAAGGTCTTAAAAGATATTGTTTTATTTTATGGATTTGCAATTATATCAGTGTTACTTCTTGTTGCAGTGTAAAAGAGAATATCCCAGTTAAAAACAATTGCTCCATTACTCACCCACAACCATTAACAGCAGCTTGGTTTCTGTCATTCATCATGACTTGGGGCAGGTGTCTTTCCTCAAGTGGGGACTTCTGCTGTAGCTAAGCTATAAAAGCATGTTTTGGGGGTTAAAGTCTCTGACTGTCTGTGTCCTAATCTCACCAATACACATTATTAGACCTGCTTTTGTTATTGTTCTCTATGGAAAGGACCAATGGATACAATCAGAAACCTGCCTTATTTCCATCATATTGTGTGACCTATCTTTGAGAGGGCTCTGTCTTTACACATTTTATCTTTGTATTTGATCCTGATATATGGGTCAGGAAAAGCAGAAATTTGTTTTAAACTTGCCTTTTGAAGATGATGTACCACATGCATCATACCATTGTAATAACATATGGCCTCAGTTTAAACTTTGGCGTTAAATGAATAGTACTGATTATTGTTAAACTATTTCTCATAAACTGTGGTCCCCACCGAGACATAAGAAACTGAGACAGAAGAAACCATATGTTGTTTCAAATTGCCATGAAAAATTAGTGATTATTTTAAGTCATTTCCATGGCAACTGCAAGGATAGTAATGAAATTCCCATGCACTAATAAGATTTATGCATTCTTTTGTTACTTTTAACAGCATGGATTTGCCAACATAATCCTGACCTTTGTCTTGAGGGTCTATAGAATATCTCATGAGCCTAGTATTTATACATAGGCAAGTATTACTTCAAGAGCATTCAGTAAATTTTGAATGGTTCTCTCGTGTATTTTCAGGCAAAAAGTCGCTCCGGGTTTTTCAAGCAGACCAAGAAATCCTATCTGATGTACCCTATGAAAGAAGAAAAGCTGAAGTGGGACGATTACGGAGAAATTATTAGGTGACTAAAATTACAGCTGGCATCCCTAGGATGCCATATATCTGGATATAAACTTAACACTAAAGCTATTCACCTATCTCAAAGGAAGAATTTGCATACATTTGGAGTTATTTTACATCCTTAAGATTTGCAGTTTAATGCAGTTTAAAAACACTGTCATCGGTGGGTGTACAACATGATTATAAACTTATCCAAATTGATTGTAATTGCATTCATTGTGAGTATATACGATTAGTGGGTTAAGATCTGAATTTAAAATACAATTGAATTTTTTTAAGTTAAATCTCAAACACCAGAAAATCTCCTCCAAAACCACCGAGAAAATCTGAAGATAAATCTAGTAAATGTAATGGAAAGCATCTTAAGTTTTAACAGTCTGACATTTATGTCTGATAATAAGAAAAATCTACATGACCAAGTGATGTCTAAAGGAGTTTAACTGTACAAAATTTCAACTAAAAGCACTATTAAAGCTTTTCTTTGACCCTGTAAGTTAACTAAAGTCTAGCACCCAGTTAACACCTGAGAAACTGGTATTCCCAAGAGAGAAGACAGGTTTTGGAGAGGTCAGTTTTTCAACATTGTACAAGGTGACTAAAATGCCCAAAATGACAGAACTCAATGAGAATAACCTTTTTTTAACCCCAGCCCATAAAGCTAAAAGGGCCTTATATCTCCTTTATAATTGGTTCTAGGTCTTCAAAATATGAAAACAACTTGGCATACAATGGCATTTTCATGTACTGTTTTGAATTTTACAAACTGTAGCAAATTTCACATACAGTGACAATTGTCACATACATGTGTTAAATTGCACAAACAGTAGTAAAGTTTACATTCAGTGGCCAGTTTTGTATGCAGTTGTGAATTTCACATTACTTTAGTAAATTTCACACATATTGACAAATTTTATGTATTTCTTGCTGGACATAAGAGCAATCGAATTACTCCCATGAAAATCAAAGCACCTTGGAGGTGTGTCATTTGCTGCATATATTTTGTCCGAGGGAGAATGTGAAGGGGAGATGTGTCAGTCCATAAATTCACAAGAAATCGCTGCCATATTTTGATGTTGCTTAAATGAGAGTAGAGTAAGAAATCTAAAATTCGCCAGGAATCTAAAATTCGCCACCTAAAACCTTAGTTAATTTTATGAAGAAAATGATGTTTTTATCTAAACATTGGTATTTTCAGTTCAAGAAGCCTTAATTTACTATACAGTCAACAAATCTCACCACAATTCATTTATTTTATTAGTATTTTCACCTGTGGCGAATTTCAGATATGTGGCGAATTTTAGATTTCTTACTCTATATATATTTTTTTTCACTTTGGATGAAATGACCCAGATGTACCAAGTGTTGTATCTATTAGATTCATGATGTACCTTCAGTGTTTTTTCTAAATTGTTTGTTGTATAGAAATTTAGTAAATATTGTTCCATGAAGCTGTCATCCACCACATATTTGTGCTTTGTCGGTTGGCAACACTTGTTCACCGTTTTAGCTGAAACATGAATGTTAAGGTAATTGCTGTCACAGATTCTGTCATCTCCTTTATGATTTCTTATTCACATAACTTGTGTGTCTGCTCTACCAAAATCATATTTTTGTTTTGGTTCATCCTGTCATTACTTTGCTTAAATTTCATTTCGATTTCCTCAGTTTGGCTAATAAATGAGTGGGCATCACCATCCTTACAATGCCACAAATCTCTAATGATTTCAAGAATAATGTTGTCAGTAGGATTAACAGTGTTAATGACCTGATGATACCACAGGTAAAGCTTTTAAAAACACAAACCTTGTTTGTTACATGTTTTACAAACATAGTTAAGTGTGGTATACATGCGTGATTGGCAACCGATAATAGCTAATTGTAAACAAATCTTATTGATAGTTAGCTTTCAATTGTGACTGTAGCACGTTAAAAGGAGAGCATTTTAAAGCAAAACTGCAATGACCAGTGTGAATTATTTTGCATATTTTAACAACTGTCTTTCTACATTGAATTTTTCCCCACTTCTTAAAAGCAGATTGAAATAAATTCCCAAAGGTTCTTATAAATACCTGTGACTCAATTTAAAGACTGTACCTACCGACAGTACAAGCCAATCTGATAATAATGTTTGAACTGAACATAACATACCTTAGCTATATGCATCAGCATCGATACAGTTGCAGGCAGACGACAGGAAAAAAAAGTTGTCTGGGCTATATCTCATAAACTGTGATGTAGTTCGTACTTGGTGAGGACATTGGTTGGTGGTTTTAGGTGTGCAGTTTCATGGTGTGACCTTGATTTAACCTTGCTGTAGTGACTTTGACCTTTTAAAGTTTTGTCCAGGCATTGTCTAAAAATTTGTATGGCGTAGGAAGTTGATAATCAATGGCAGCTATTTTAGTTGGGGCTGCAGGTGTACAACATCATGATGCGGCCTTAATTTGACATTTAACTCCACCGTAGTGACACTGACTTTTAAAATCATGTACAGGCTATATCTCAAAAGCTTAAGGTGTCGGATATTCACACATGGCAGGGATATTGGTTTGTATTTTCTCATTCTTATGTGTTATTTTCTCCTTTTCCCTTACATAACTTACACAGTCTGTTTTGAAAGACTCCTTATCTTTGAACTTTTTCACCTCTTCTATTATCCCATGGTGTCCAACACTATCTCCCCATGTTGTGGGGTACGGGCATCTCTGATGCTATTTTTTACACAGACAGTTCATCCAATTTTTCTTAATTACCATTAGGAGTCTACAAATTCCCAGGAATTTAAAATCATTATTCCTAGAAATTTTTCTTATTCTCAGAATTATGCTTAGACAATGGTAGCTCTCTTAGAAAATTCTAAGAATAAGACTAATTTCTAAGAATAAGTATGTGCCCTGAACTTACTTATTTCTGGTGCAATGTTGAATTTTCCTTTCAATTAAATGGGCTCTTTTCAAAACATATCAGGCAGATTTCATCCATACAATCCTTAAAACTGGCTTTAATAGTTACCTGAGAGCTCCATAGGCATTTCAAACTATGTAGTATCTTTGCCACATTTGACAAAGTTAAAAATACTGAATGTGTTCTGATTTAATTGGGGGGGATAAAGATTAGTTAAATATAATTAGGAGATATCATGAAGCAAAGCAATAAGGTGGATCGTATATCATCATTTAAAGATGATCTTGAGAAAGTATTGCAATTACCATCAAGATATTTACTTATATACTACCACTGGCAATACAGTTGAATTGCCTGTAGATCATCAAATGGAATGAGTAAGTATCTATCCCTTTTGATCAGTAATTGGTACCACACAGACAGCCATATATTTGAGCAAATTGAGGAGTGAATGTGTGGTTTGTGTGAGATGTCCTCATCTCCATGTGTATGTTACATATATCATTATCACTTGATGTGACAACTTTTATGCTAAAATGCAATTCCCACTGACAGTAAGGGTCCTTATCAATGCAATAACTCATTGGTGAAATTGGATTATTTTAATAACCCTAGACTTAGAAAAGGGGTTTTTAGTCACACAGGAAGATTACCTCAGAGTTTTTGTTTATAGAAATGTGTCCTCAACAAATAATAATACAACACATTGACAGTAATATGAAGGAAACAATTATTTCATAACTTAATTTTCATGAATTAATTTAGTTAAGAAGTGTAGCAGTAATCTTTTTTCTTTTTTGTTCAACTGTTATTTTTGCAAATAAAATATATTACTGAAACCACAGTTGATGGATCGGTGGACATTTTGTAAAAGTATGAAATTGAAATTTCCAATTCCATTTAATTTTTTATTCAAATTTCCTGCCATAATGTTCAAATTTCTAATTTGTGATAAAGATGAATTGCATTTTAATAATGAGATATGAATTAGTGTTTGAGTATATTTTTGAGATCATATCAGTTTTGAAAGTCATGGCATTATGAGTTTTTCATGTTAAAATTATCAAAATAAAAATTTGGGTTGAGCTATTTGGTTTTTAAAGAATTTTGTTTCATTCATTGGTGGAAAAAATATCCCATGAAATCAAAATTAATTTTTATTTTAATTTAAAAAGTGACCCCATTGGTAAGACATTTTTGGCATTGTAACTGTATCTGCATTAGTCCAATTGGAATATAAGGTGTGCTATTCATTACACAGGAAACAAAACAACTCAGGCAAAAATGTGAAAATAACTCCTCACATTTTAAGATTCGTCATACAGTTTTACAAAGTACGATTTGTGGTAAAGGGTGCTTGCAAACACCGTTATTATTCATTTTCATTATTGGAATGAAAATATTGTGGCAAGGCTGTACATCTGAGTCACCTTAGAGTGAAAAAAAACTTAACATTCAGTAAAATATAGTACTTGGTGTAGTACTTCCTGCAAATGTCGCATAAGTAATTTTGTCAAAATTTCATATTGGGACAAAAAAAAAACCCATCAGAAACTCCAGAACTTCTAATTGGAGTTTATGATGTCAGGATTGGGCTTTCTGATATGACATACATAATAAGATAATTGCTTGAGTGACATATGACTGGGGGATAATTATGTAAATTTTAATATATATATATATATATATGTCCAATCCGAGAAGTTGCCCATTTGGTGAAATAGGCAAGAATTTTTGGCCATTTGGTGAAACCGTGAATTTATCCAGCATTTGTTTACACCTCCATATGTGATAAGTAAAGTTTCATGCATAAAGTTACTTTTAATTATTGCTTTATTGTTAATGCAAACCCCAATTTACACTTTATTTTTCCATACAAAACAACATATTTTACTACAGAAAATGAAAATTATAGCACTGGACCTGTAATAACACAGTACATGTTTCATTCGATTAGATACTAATTAATTTAATTAAAAATGTAAAATCTAAAATAACTTGATTTTCACATAGTTGAAACTCAAGAGTTTTTCAAGCTGCTGTGACAAAAACAAAAGGTTCTTTTTATAGGAGACAAAACAAATGTAAAAATTTACTACATTTATTTGTCAAGTATTTTTAGTCTGTACTTGATCAAAGAATTTAGTTTCAGAGGTAAATCAAAATGAAATATAGTTGTCATGGCAATATGCTGAGATAATAGAATGACTTGTGTTTCTTTCAATACATTGTAGAAAGTTATTTCCTATCAAGTTCCATATCATCCATTTTCTCTGATAGCCACAGTGAATACAACAAAGACCTGATATTTGTCACCCGACCTCCATTAACCTTGTGTTTACTTTCACAATTTGTAATTTTTACTACCCTTTTTTGCTCAACCGCTATAATATTTTTGGTAATGGGTCATGCCCAGCAAAATGTAACTTATATTTGTCTCCACTAAATCTGTGGAGGTCCTGTTCATTCGGTGTTAAGCAGCACTTAATATGGATCCTACTTAATCACCATAAAAACCATAAAAATATTAATTACGATAACTAGAAAGTACTCGTAGAGCACAGATCTCCACTAGGGGAAAGGGGGGGGGGGGGGGGGGGGGGCTTTTTTGTACCCAGAATATGATCAGGCCAGGCCCTGTTCACTCAGACGTTTTTATCTTATTACTTTTTCGCATTGTGAGAACCAGAAAGCCAAAGTCATTAAAAATGGAACTTTTGAAAATTTGGATTCTTTTTGTGTATCCAGAATAAAATCTGGATCTTTCCCAAAATTTAATCACTTGTTCTTTCATCACAGCCCTTCCCAAATAAACTGCCAGAAAGATCCATCAATTACTTTTGGAGTTATCTCAAACAGAAACAGACAAACTAACGCACTTCTTGTCATTAACGCTCGACGATAGGAGAGGGTTATTGTGATCAGTTTGTTTCTGTCTGTCTGTGCACCATTCCGCCCTTATAACTCAAAAACTATAATACCAATTGAGCTCAAATTTGGTGGGCAGATATTTGGTGGGGTACAGATGGATTCTTCCAAATTTGGAGAAATTTGTGTGAAAATTAAAGTCAGGACAGAGTTTTTCTTATTTTTAATTGGGAATACACAGTGAAACTGCTTCTCTTCATCATGCACGTAAAAAAATCAATATTTAGCTTTCTGATGATGTCATTACTCATTTATGTCACAATGCAATTGTCATTGTGAGGTTACAAACCTAGCTAGTTGCTGTCTTTAATTAAAAATATTTTTTCTCATTTTATGTTTTGAAATTCACATAAAGATAATAAAGAGAGGGGTGGTATAGTAATCATATTTTTTAAACTATTATTTCTGTTTTATTTTCTCTTTTTTTTTCAATTCCTTGACTGTCGATCACAAAAAATTACCATGCATGATTTTCACCAAGAAGTGACCTTTAAGCAATATTTTCACCTCCACCAGCAGTTTATGTTTTTGTTTGCTAATTGTTTGCCTATTTGTCTGTTTTTTTTTTTTGTTTTTTTTTTGTGTGTGTGTTGTTCGGGAGTGTTTTTGTGTCACTATAGATAAATATGATTTCTTTAATACAACTATTTATTCATTAAAAAGACATCAATATCAAATTTTAGTACAAATGTTCTTCTTTAAAAATATGTATGTACACTTTATTATAACTGTTTCTTTGTAAAATATGTCAACATTTGCTGTTATGTCCAAAGATTTAATTATTTCCTTTAATTATATTATTATAATATATATATGTCCCTAACTATCTCTATTTGCTATTCTATAAATCCATGTCCTTTTCTATTAAATTCTATGGCTGTTCTCTTTTTATTTCTAAAACTTTGCAAAAAAAAAGGAGAAGACAAGATGAGTTGCTATGGTAACTCAGTATGGGGATCTCTTATCAAAACAATCCCGGCTGACACTTGATGAAAGACATTTTCCAGACTTAAACTTACAATTTTGAGTCAGCCTGTCAAAAGGCGCTAAAATTTACTAAATTTAGAAAAGTAAAAATAAAACATAAAATATCTTATTTCCATTTCCCCCTCCTCAACAGTGCCAATGTACACTGTTGACTACAAGTAAAATATTTGAATATACATGTTTTACAACGACAATCATTCAAATTATGAAATACAAATCTTAACGAGTATACAAGTACATGTAATTATAGAATATGTCTGACCAACTCTCTCTTTAAATCAGAAAAATTAGGTTTACTACTAATTACACAAAACATCTGACAGTCTCTCTCTTTAAACCAGAAAACTTTCAATTGTAACTAATTATACAAAAACCTTAAGTGTCTATAAATGTGAAAGTTAAACTCCGTTTTGAATTTAAGTACATGTACTCCCATGGTGCAAGAAAACTATACAAAATGTCCAATTCACTATCTTAAACAGTCAGTTCAAGAGGGCACAGTCTACAAATTGGTCGCCGGATGACTTTCTGTCCAACACAAACATCTGCAACACGAACATGACCATCACATCCTTTTATCAATTTTGTCACTTTAGCTAATGGCCACTGTCCACGTGGTGTGTTTGGATCTAGTAACATCACTATGTCATTCTCTTTCAAGTCCCTTTTTTCTACAGTCCACTTTTTTCGTGAATTAAGAGTTGGTAGCCACTCCCTGATCCATCTTTTCCAAAAATGCCCAATTAGTTCTTGTACTCTCCTCCATCGGTGAATAGTCCTGGTTTCTAAGGAGTCAGGGGTTTTTGGAACTAATTCCACTTTTACATGTCCATGTAAGAAGTGGCCTGGTGTCAGAGGAACATCATCGTTTGGGTCAGCGGACTGATAAGTCAGAGGACGCGAGTTTATGAGTGATTCAGCTCCTGTGAATGCTGTCATCAGTTCCTCATCTGTCACTAAACTGTTTGATAAAATTGCTGACACTGCCTTTTTTGCAGCTTTTATCATTGTTTCATGTATACCACCAAAATGCGGAGCCAGTGGTGGATTGAAATACCACTTGATCCCCTTCCTCGAAACTGTCCCAGTGATGTTGTCTTGATCTAGTTCTTTGACAAGGGCACTCAATTCCTTATTGGCACGAATGAAGTTACTGCCGTTATCAGAGAAAACCTCTTCTGGACATCCTCGTCTGTTCACCATTCTATAAAATGCCTTTAAGAATGAGTCCGTATCCAGTGCATAGGCCATCTCCAAGTGGACAGCTCTCGATGTCATGCATGTGAACAAACACATGTAATGTTTGCGGCGACACTTCCCTCGTCCTTGCACTGTTAAAAATGGCCCTGCATAATCAACTGAGACTCTACTAAATGCTTGTAGTGGTTCTTTGAGTCGTGAAGCTGGTGGAGGTGCCATTATCTGACTTGCTGCTCTGGCTTTCCGACGTTTACACATATTACATTCACTTTCCCAATGTCTGATCTCTTCTCTGGCTGAAATAATCCAGAAACGCTGTGACAGTATACTAAGTGTGTGATTTGTCCCGATCACATGATGATGGTCTTCATGGCACTGCTTTATGATAAGCTTTGTTACAGGGTTCCTCTTTGGCAAGATGATGGGATTTTTTGTGTCATATGACAGGTATTCTGCATGTTGTAGTCTGCCACTACAAAGGATAAGACCATCTGTATCCAACCTTGGGTGTAATGGGAGTAACTTGCTCTGTGCTGGAAGTTCTTTTCCTCTTGATAGTGCTTCATATTCACTTGGAAAGGCCACTTTCTGTGTCTGGGCTAGAATTTGAATCTCGGCATCTTCAATTTCAGCGGTCTAGATGCTACCTGTTGTTCTTTGCGATTTTTCTTGCCGACAGTTTTCAATGAATCGACACACATAAACATATACTCTCAAGTAATGTTTCCAGTTTGAGTAACGACTAGGTTCAAGTCTTGATGGCATACTGCGAATTGCCGACTTCTCACATGCCATGAAGCTGTATGACTTTTTGCTGGCTTTCTTTTGGCGTAACTCTGGAACATTACTCTCCATATCAACCTTGGTTTTCGGCCAAGCAAATTCTGACTGTTAAGAACATCGGTCCTTTCCACCAGTGTTGACAATTTGCCATCTCTTTTTTGTACCCAGAATATGATCAGGCCAGGCCCTGTTCACTCAGACGTTTTTATCTTATTACTTTTTCGCATTGTGAGAACCAGAAAGCCAAAGTCATTAAAAATGGAACTTTTGAAAATTTGGATTCTTTTTGTGTATCCAGAATAAAATCTGGATCTTTCCCAAAATTTAATCACTTGTTCTTTCATCACAGCCCTTCCCAAATAAACTGCCAGAAAGATCCATCAATTACTTTTGGAGTTATCTCAAACAGAAACAGACAAACTAACGCACTTCTTGTCATTAACGCTCGACGATAGGAGAGGGTTATTGTGATCAGTTTGTTTCTGTCTGTCTGTGCACCATTCCGCCCTTATAACTCAAAAACTATAATACCAATTGAGCTCAAATTTGGTGGGCAGATATTTGGTGGGGTACAGATGGATTCTTCCAAATTTGGAGAAATTTGTGTGAAAATTAAAGTCAGGACAGAGTTTTTCTTATTTTTAATTGGGAATACACAGTGAAACTGCTTCTCTTCATCATGCACGTAAAAAAATCAATATTTAGCTTTCTGATGATGTCATTACTCATTTATGTCACAATGCAATTGTCATTGTGAGGTTACAAACCTAGCTAGTTGCTGTCTTTAATTAAAAATATTTTTTCTCATTTTATGTTTTGAAATTCACATAAAGATAATAAAGAGAGGGGTGGTATAGTAATCATATTTTTTAAACTATTATTTCTGTTTTATTTTCTCTTTTTTTTTCAATTCCTTGACTGTCGATCACAAAAAATTACCATGCATGATTTTCACCAAGAAGTGACCTTTAAGCAATATTTTCACCTCCACCAGCAGTTTATGTTTTTGTTTGCTAATTGTTTGCCTATTTGTCTGTTTTTTTTTTTTGTTTTTTTTTTGTGTGTGTGTTGTTCGGGAGTGTTTTTGTGTCACTATAGATAAATATGATTTCTTTAATACAACTATTTATTCATTAAAAAGACATCAATATCAAATTTTAGTACAAATGTTCTTCTTTAAAAATATGTATGTACACTTTATTATAACTGTTTCTTTGTAAAATATGTCAACATTTGCTGTTATGTCCAAAGATTTAATTATTTCCTTTAATTATATTATTATAATATATATATGTCCCTAACTATCTCTATTTGCTATTCTATAAATCCATGTCCTTTTCTATTAAATTCTATGGCTGTTCTCTTTTTATTTCTAAAACTTTGCAAAAAAAAAGGAGAAGACAAGATGAGTTGCTATGGTAACTCAGTATGGGGATCTCTTATCAAAACAATCCCGGCTGACACTTGATGAAAGACATTTTCCAGACTTAAACTTACAATTTTGAGTCAGCCTGTCAAAAGGCGCTAAAATTTACTAAATTTAGAAAAGTAAAAATAAAACATAAAATATCTTATTTCCATTTCCCCCTCCTCAACAGTGCCAATGTACACTGTTGACTACAAGTAAAATATTTGAATATACATGTTTTACAACGACAATCATTCAAATTATGAAATACAAATCTTAACGAGTATACAAGTACATGTAATTATAGAATATGTCTGACCAACTCTCTCTTTAAATCAGAAAAATTAGGTTTACTACTAATTACACAAAACATCTGACAGTCTCTCTCTTTAAACCAGAAAACTTTCAATTGTAACTAATTATACAAAAACCTTAAGTGTCTATAAATGTGAAAGTTAAACTCCGTTTTGAATTTAAGTACATGTACTCCCATGGTGCAAGAAAACTATACAAAATGTCCAATTCACTATCTTAAACAGTCAGTTCAAGAGGGCACAGTCTACAAATTGGTCGCCGGATGACTTTCTGTCCAACACAAACATCTGCAACACGAACATGACCATCACATCCTTTTATCAATTTTGTCACTTTAGCTAATGGCCACTGTCCACGTGGTGTGTTTGGATCTAGTAACATCACTATGTCATTCTCTTTCAAGTCCCTTTTTTCTACAGTCCACTTTTTTCGTGAATTAAGAGTTGGTAGCCACTCCCTGATCCATCTTTTCCAAAAATGCCCAATTAGTTCTTGTACTCTCCTCCATCGGTGAATAGTCCTGGTTTCTAAGGAGTCAGGGGTTTTTGGAACTAATTCCACTTTTACATGTCCATGTAAGAAGTGGCCTGGTGTCAGAGGAACATCATCGTTTGGGTCAGCGGACTGATAAGTCAGAGGACGCGAGTTTATGAGTGATTCAGCTCCTGTGAATGCTGTCATCAGTTCCTCATCTGTCACTAAACTGTTTGATAAAATTGCTGACACTGCCTTTTTTGCAGCTTTTATCATTGTTTCATGTATACCACCAAAATGCGGAGCCAGTGGTGGATTGAAATACCACTTGATCCCCTTCCTCGAAACTGTCCCAGTGATGTTGTCTTGATCTAGTTCTTTGACAAGGGCACTCAATTCCTTATTGGCACGAATGAAGTTACTGCCGTTATCAGAGAAAACCTCTTCTGGACATCCTCGTCTGTTCACCATTCTATAAAATGCCTTTAAGAATGAGTCCGTATCCAGTGCATAGGCCATCTCCAAGTGGACAGCTCTCGATGTCATGCATGTGAACAAACACATGTAATGTTTGCGGCGACACTTCCCTCGTCCTTGCACTGTTAAAAATGGCCCTGCATAATCAACTGAGACTCTACTAAATGCTTGTAGTGGTTCTTTGAGTCGTGAAGCTGGTGGAGGTGCCATTATCTGACTTGCTGCTCTGGCTTTCCGACGTTTACACATATTACATTCACTTTCCCAATGTCTGATCTCTTCTCTGGCTGAAATAATCCAGAAACGCTGTGACAGTATACTAAGTGTGTGATTTGTCCCGATCACATGATGATGGTCTTCATGGCACTGCTTTATGATAAGCTTTGTTACAGGGTTCCTCTTTGGCAAGATGATGGGATTTTTTGTGTCATATGACAGGTATTCTGCATGTTGTAGTCTGCCACTACAAAGGATAAGACCATCTGTATCCAACCTTGGGTGTAATGGGAGTAACTTGCTCTGTGCTGGAAGTTCTTTTCCTCTTGATAGTGCTTCATATTCACTTGGAAAGGCCACTTTCTGTGTCTGGGCTAGAATTTGAATCTTGGCATCTTCAATTTCAGCGGTCTGGATGCTACCTGTTGTTCTTTCCGATTTTTCTTGCCGACAGTTTTCAATGAATCGACACACATAAACATATACTCTCAAGTAATGTTTCCAGTTTGAGTAACGACTAGGTTCAAGTCTTGATGGCATACTGCGAATTGCCGACTTCTCACATGCCATGAAGCTGTATGACTTTTTGCTGGCTTTCTTTTGGCGTAACTCTGGAACATTACTCTCCATATCAACCTTGGTTTTCGGCCAAGCAAATTCTGACTGTTAAGAACATCGGTCCTTTCCACCAGTGTTGACAATTTGCCATCTCTGTGATATTTAAGCCACGTGTCACATAGTCAGCAGGATTTTCTTTTGTTGGAACATGGCGCCACTGTTTCGGTTTGGTTGCACTTTGAATTTCCCCGATGCGGTTTGCAACAAATGGTTTATATTGCCGGCTGTGGCCATGTATCCACCATAAGACATTGCAACTATCAGTCCAAAATGTAGCTCTGCCTATATCCATTTCCAAGGATTTTACAACAACTTGTGTCAACTTTAGACCTAACATGGCTCCCATTAGCTCTAGTCGAGGGATACTAACACATGATAGTGGTGCAACTTTTGTTTTGGATGCTATCAAACGACTTGTTCTTGTTCCATCCTTCAATACACACCGTAAGTATGATGCTGTCCCGTATGCCTTCTCTGATGCGTCAACAAATGTGTGCACTGTGGAACAAACCACCTGTTCTGGCTGTAAGGATCTTGGAACACGAATCTCACCCAAATTTCTCAATTCAGAAGACCACAATTGCACTTTTTCACAGAGTGATGTTCCCATATCTTCGTCCCATTCAATGCCTGCTAACCATAAGTCTTGCATCAATACCTTTCCCTTCACAACAAAAGGTGCAATCAGGCCTAACGGGTCAAATACTGAGGCTAGCTTGCTAAGGAATCCCCGCTTAGTCATTCTTGCAATTTCAGTGTCTCCAGGATTAAAAGTAAGCACATCCACATCTGCTTGCCATTTGATTCCAAGTGTCTTTACAGTTGGAATACCCTCATTGATCTCGAACTCTTTTGCTCTGTCTTCTTGTGGAATTCCTTTCAGGACCTCTTTTTCATTTGACAGCCATTTTCTAGCCTTCATTCCACAAAGTGCCCAAAACTCTATCATATCTTGGTACGCTGCTTTGGCTTCTTCAATTGTATCAAATGATGTCAAACTGTCATCCATAAATGTTGCTTTCAAGACGGTATCTGCAGCCTTTGGAAACCTATCTTTCAAAGTATGTGCATGCTGCTGTGTTGCCAACTGAGCAAGGAATGGCGAGGCACTAGTCCCAAACACTAAACTGGAAAACTCATATGCATCTGGCACTCTGGACTGGTCAAGGTCTCGCCACAGGAATCTGTGATACTTCCTGTCTTCTTCATACATCTTTATTTGCAAATACATCTCTGATATGTCACTTACTAAAGCAACAGGTTTGCTGCGGAAGTTTACCAAAACTTGAAACAGGTCATTCTGCAACTTTGGCCCTGGGTACATAGAGCTGTTCAGTGACACACCGTTCCTATCTTTTGCCGAGGCATCAAATACTATCCTGGTCTTTGTGGTATCCTTGTCCATTCTAATCACTGGAAAATGTGGGATGTAATAACCAGAATCAGTAGTATCTTCTTTTGCCAGTTTTCTGATATACCCTTTTTCCTGGTATTTCTCAATGGTGTCACTGTATGATTTGGCTATGTCTGGAGTTTTCTTCAACCTTGCTTCTGTGTTTTGAAGTCTTTTGAGGGCCATTTCGTAGTTGGTATCTAAATGTTCCTTTGTGCCTGGCTTCCATGGAATTGCCACATTGTAGTGGCCATCCTTCATGACCAAGGAATTCTTTGTCATTTCTATAACTTGACTGTCTTCTGGTGTCATGACTTTTACGTTAGTATCTTCTACTTCTTCTACTTTCCAAAACTTTTCTGTCACTGCTGTAAGCCTGTCATCTGTAAAATATGTCCTGGCAAAATGAGTTGTTCTGTTGATACTTGCACCACCAATGCAGGTCCATCCTAGTGGGGTCAGTCTTGCAAATGGTTGCCCTGGTCGACCTTGAACATCTTTGCAAGAGTAATGAAGGTTTGCATAGTCAACACCAATCAGTATGTCCACTGTCCTTCTTTCTGTTCTGGGAAAATTAATCCCCTGGAGGTGAGGCCACTTTTTCCCTTCTCTTGCCCAATCTATAACCTCCATATTTCCTGTGACTTTATTGACTGTAAAGGCACTTACTGGCTGGCATACTCTTCTATCCACACTCTCCAGGATGAATTCAACTGGCATTGTGTCAATCACCTCAGTATGACCATTCACAACATCAACCGTTATTCTATGTGACTGTCCTTAGATTTCAAGTTCAGCAGCAACACTTGCATTGATGTATGTTTTTGTACTCTCATCATCCAGAAGCGCATTTACAGTTATCTTTTTATCGCCATTTCTAAGAATTACTGGAACTGTGCGCAGTGGTACACTCTCTCTGTTGATATGGTTTGCCCTGAATGAGGAGTGTCGATCCCCCTCCATGGGAGGAGCTGCCACTTGAAAATTAGAATCCTTGGCTGTTATTTGCTGTGGTTGTGACCTGTGTAAGAGACGGTTATGGTTTTTCTTACAGTTGTCAATGCCACATATCCTTGTTCGTTGACATGACTTGCCACTGTGGTCGTCTCCTAAACATCTGAAACATAGGTGCTGTTGTTTTGCAATGTCCCACCTTTTGTTGACATCAGCTGCCTTAAACTGGTCACAAGCCCAAGCCCCATGGTTACCATGACACACTTTACAGTTGCGTTTGTGACCTTTTGCTTCTGCATGAAATGACCTCTGTCTGCTGGTACCGGAGCTGCCTGTACTCTTTGACATTCCATGCACCTTTTCTGAGGCCATTATTTGATACTCTGCCTCTTGTACTACAAAGTCTCTCAGTGTGATGACAGATTCAGTTTTATTTTGTTCAGCTACCCAGCGATGGTACTGGGTCAACATTTGCTCATTAATTTTCTTTAACAGTTCACTGTAGAAATATCCATCTGTCAATTCATCATGCTTGCCTGCTTCTTTAAAGTTGACAACAGCCAGGTCTAAAACATCTGCAAATTTCTCAATGTCAGCAGTATTATTTGGTCTCACCGGGCGAATGTTGGCCAGCTCTTCTAATCTTATTGCTATCCACCTTCTTTTTCCTCCAAATTTTCTCTCCAGTCTTTCCTTGGCAACTTCATAGGCTGTAGCTGAATGCCCCAGTCCCTGCACAACTTTTAAAGCTTCCCCGGTTAGACTTTGTCTTAGCTGTAACAACTTGTACTCTGGGGTTGATGATGTGTATCTACACAGGCTGTGAAGGCAGCTTTCCAGCCTTCATATAGGTGTTTGTCTCCATTGAAGACTGGAATGGAGACACGCGACAATTGTTTCGTCAGATCATTTTGTAATCCTGTGGTTGGTGCTGGGCTAACTACTGTATTACTGACTGTTGAAGGCGTTAATTTCTCTTCTATTTTTGAAACTGTCTTGTTATATTCTTGTTCGAAAATTTCCAACTCTTGAATCAGTGCATCAGCCTGTCCTTTCTCCACTTTCTTTATCAGTTCGCTTATACTGTCCATCACTGACTGCGCCAATTCATCAAGTCGGTTTTGACTATTACTTATAGCACTGCTGGATTCATTGTTTTCAATCAACCTGAACAGACTATTTTTCTGTCTGGTGAAATTACCTTTTGCACGAGATTTAGTAACCTTCATTGACCGAATCAAATCTTCCATGTCTTGGGTCTCTTTCTCAGTGTCTATCTGTTCTGCTGGTATTGAGTCCTCAGTTGTCATACTGCTGCTATTATCCTTTTAACTATTTAATATTTATATCCTGATATACACACTATATTGTTTCATATAATAACACTACCACACTTTATCTATTTAACTCTATTCAAATGTAACCATGCTCTGCTACCAGAAAGAATGTTCGGGAGTGTTTTTGTGTCACTATAGATAAATATGATTTCTTTAATACAACTATTTATTCATTAAAAAGACATCAATATCAAATTTTAGTACAAATGTTCTTCTTTAAAAATATGTATGTACACTTTATTATAACTGTTTCTTTGTAAAATATGTCAACATTTGCTGTTATGTCCAAAGATTTAATTATTTCCTTTAATTATATTATTATAATATATATATGTCCCTAACTATCTCTATTTGCTATTCTATAAATCCATGTCCTTTTCTATCAAATTCTATGGCTGTTCTCTTTTTATTTCTAAAACTTTGCAAAAAAAAGGAGAAGACAAGATGAGTTGCTATGGTAACTCGTATGGGGATCTCTTATCAAAACAATCCCGGCTGACACTTGATGAAAGACATTTTCCAGACTTAAACTTACAATTTTGAGTCAGCCTGTCAAAAGGCGCTAAAATTTACTAAATTTAGAAAAGTAAAAATAAAACATAAAATATCTTATTTCCATGTGTTTAGATTACTCCAAAACCAATGAACAGATCTTTATTAAAATTTGTGGGTAGGACCTGACCGAAGGAAGAAGTTAGTAAAACATCTGGATCTTATTATGGATACAAAAAATCATGAATTTTCAGAGGTCCCCTTTTCAATGTATTTTTAATGACTTTAGCTTTCTACTTGATATTTCTATGAAGATTGATTTACATGTTTGGTTTTATTTTATTGTCTTCCTTACAATACTTTATATCACTTAAGAGACTGGTTATATGGAGTCGAGCGTTTTGCTCTGAGTGCATGTTGTTAAGATTGATTCAAACATTGTTTAATAGTTGATAAGGGAGGACCTGGGTACAAAGAAAAAATTGTGTGTATTTTGGCAATTATAAATTAGTAAACTGGGTACTCCAAAACTATTAAAATGTTGGATATTTTTATAAATAGCTTGGGGAAACCTAAGTACCAGTCAAATTTGTCTATTACTTGTAGTGTTCCTTATTTTCATATGTTATATACATATTTCATTGTGTATAAATTTATTTTCACCAACTGCCAGATTTGGTTTACTGGTACTGTCAGTTGCTTTCAACTAAGACATGGGTACCTGCAGTTGGAAAGGTTATTGCAGTATAGAATCCCGGCTCCATTTGTTTGCCCTGACTCACTACCACTAATATATATGTATGTTTTCAAATAATTCAAGACAAGTATGACTGATTATATAATGACTGTAAAACTCTATTTGCAGACCAGAAGACTACATCATAAAGGAAGAATCACAGGGCACAGAACAACCAATGGTAAGAGAGTTTTTGACAGGTTTTCTCTTACATTTTATACTCGGCATTCTAAAATGGTAGACTGTGCAGTGACCTTGGACACGTCTTTTGCGCAATTCAGAAATCACGAATATAGAACGGTAAATAAAGCAATGCTGTTGAATTCTACGTACATCATCGCTTCGCGTACAAATGTAAACAAACGACTCACGGTAAAATAAGTGGTTAAAATATTCATAAAATTGTTATTTCTTGCTTGATTTAAATAAATAGCATATCGTTTTAAAGCTTATAAAAAATGAAAGCATCTACAGTGACAATATCTCTCAATATTTCATAAATTCTATGAAAATAGAGTGACAAAAATCCTTACTTTTTTACCCTAGATATCGCTATGTATATGTTTGTTTCACTGATAGAACAGCCAACATGGCGTTTATTTGTTTTGATTTTTGCATAAGATTTACTGCTTATTTTTACTAAAATATTAGTGTAACCATTTTAGAATAGGAATAAAAGACAAATTCTCGTGCTTTATGATGGTTTTAAACTATCGATCTGCTGTATTAAAGCACTCAGACCTTCGGGCTTTGTGTCTTTAATATAGCCGCTCGGTAGTTTAAAACTATCATAAAGCACTCGAATATGTCTTTTATTCCTATATTATATCTCATTTACAACAGGATTCAAAGTGCTGTTTGACCCATCCCAACTACACAAATACAGCCCAAGCTCCTGGGCCCAGTTTCACAAAGGGCTACAGTCTCCTTAGTAGGCTGCTAAGTCCTAATGGTCCACTAAGCCTATACTATCTGTTTCACTGAGATGGTTTTTTACTGTGGTATTTGGTAGGCTTTCCTCACTAGAAGCCCTGCTGTCTCAGGAACTGGATAGGTCCCAAGGATCAGCTCAGTGGAACACTTTTGTAGTGGCTACTAAGGGAATATTAAGGTGTAGCTTCAATAGCATACTATCTTCTATATTTAGTAGGCCTTTGTGAAACTGGGCCCTGATTGTCTGGAATTCTACTAAGTGAAAGACAGACTCTCAGGGATGATCATTTATCAACGTACTTTGAGTTGTTTAGCTTGCCACTCTGAATAAAACTCAGTGACAGAGGACCACCATTTTAAGTGGTACAGGGATCAAACCCAGGCTCTCTATATTCCTGAGCCAGTCAAACATTTTGGGCCTAATTTTGTATTCAGTACTCTTAAAATTTAGAATCTCCTACCTGACAACATTCAAGATGCCACCTCTGTTGCCTCTTTCAAGACAAAGTTCTAAAACTTACTTGTTTTTGAAAGCCTATCTGCCATAGCCACCCTACCTTCTGTTCTCTATTATGACCAGGCTATGTTTTGAACAAACTCTCACTCAATATAATTATTAGTGTTCTCAATATACCAGTTCTGTAGAACTGGGTGGGGAGTGATTTTTAACTGGCGGATACCCGGGTACTCAATCCGATGGCCGATAATAGATGATAGTACAAAAATCTCCACATTTATAAACTTACAACTCACACAAAACATGGGATCTAACCATTTGCTTTATTTCTTATCTGCCAACCTTTTCATTTAACAAATGACAAATTAATCCTGTATATTAGGTAATATTGTTTTTTGCCTCACTCATTGGTGCATTCAAAACACTAGGACTTGGAAGAAAAGTTGTTAAAAAAATGCTTCTGTACATTCAAAACACGGTTGTTTATTCCATAAAAATGGAGTCACATGACCTACAAGTCAAACATTAACCATAGCTCGAATGTAGTTTCAGAATTGCAGCTTTATTTCTTTCCCAGGTCGATAAGTCAATTTTATTGCATCAAAGTCATAAAACACTGTGTGAAAACATTGTACTTTTATTTATTTAAGTAATACAATTAACACTACATGGCGAATATACATCATTTTATGTGGTCGGAATTAGATAATTGTTTTAGCATACTGACGATTTTCAAAGGGTTCCTGCATTTGACAATGCATAAACAACCAAAATAAAAGACAAATATAATACTTTGAATGGTGTATAACGGTGAGAAAACAATATTGTTGTATATTTTAACTGAATAGTTTCCTTTTTAAGTGATTATATGAACTCGGGACATTTTAGTACTGGGTCGGCCTACATGGGCGATCTTGGAAGCTTTTATGCTTAGATGAGATTACTCGGGTATGTGATTTCCGATTCGGGTAGATATTCAGTGATCGGGTACCCGGATATTCGGATACCCATTGAGATCACTAATAATTATGTACAGTTGTACCTTAGAGTCTGTGACATGATGGAGATTAAGCACTATGAAAGTCCTTATAAGATTAGATGTAGAATACACTGAAGACATGTCTGATATGATCTTTAGCTATTGAATGGAACATAAAGCCCAAAATATTTTGTGGGTTCCATCTTATTGCTCGTCTATTGACCACTCAAAGAAAGATTTCAACCAAGGCTTTGCTTATGATGAATGTAACATATGGAATGAGTATCCTGATGACATTTGATATGTCACCACTATAAATTCAAGCTTTTCCTACTCTTTGATATGTCACCACTATAAATTCAAGCTTTTCCTACTCTTTCATGTTTCAAAAGGCAACTTAAAACCTACCTGTTTCCAATCTCTTTTTCTCCCTAGTTTTTTCAGGGGGCTTAGTGGTGTAGTGTGCTCACCTTCGACCTCTGAGGTCACCGGTTTGAATCTCGGGCCAGGTGCTTCATGTTGGAAAGTTGATAGTTACTTGCCGATACCCAGTGGTTTTCAGTGCAGAATCTTGACCAACTATTATGCATTGGTTCCTCCACCCGTAAAATACCCGTTGCAATATGACCCTGGCTGTTGAATGCGGCGTAAATAAAAAAATAAATCAAATAAATCCCTAGTTTTTTTCAACTACTGAACACTGAGGATCTCCTTGCTTACGACCCTTATCACATTTCATGACTTTGATTTATGTCTCATATTTTGAATGGTATGCCTTAGAATCTGTTAGTGTGGAGATTTAGCAGTTGAATGCCTGATACCTCTCTTACAGCTTTGGATCAAAACGTAATTACCACATGTCGATAAGGCTCATTCACAGTTAGTTTTTGTTCTTTCATAGTGTCTCTGTGGTTTCTGACTTTTTTCCATGTCCCCAGATATCTTTAAATTATAGTTGTATGCTCCAGTCACCGAAAATTTCACCATGAACTGTTTGGGCAAAGACTACTTGACAAAAGTAGGAGCCAAGAGTGTGGCATTCATCACTGAATGAGAATATTTTTATTTGGAGTGATTATCCCTCACACTTAAGAAGGGCAAAAAGAAGCCAACTTCTGCATTGGAGGAGATAAGTGACTTAAAATTTTTGTAGTCACAAAAATCAGAATTTAATAAGATTTCCCATTATTCAGGAAAAGTTGGTGGGTGGCATGGGTGTGAAAAGTCAGATACTTCACAATTTTATTATTTTTTTATGCAAAGATTAGAGATGCAATGAAGGCATTATGTCTTGTTTGTCTTTTTAGACAGAACTGTTAATGTTGTACCAATACTCTGTATTAACTATTAAGTGAAGGTAAGAAATTGACAATGAGAGATCCATTATTTGGAGTAGTGTCGATCTGTGTATCCCTATTTTCATATTGGTTTGCTTAAGGGGAATGTCAGTGTATTAAAAAATAACAGTATTTTATTTCTCCTTTAAATACAAATATTTAAATACATTTTTTTTCGTTTAAAACATTTCAAGAATAGCAGATTTTATAATAGCTTTCAGTTACCATATGGAAATGAATGCTTTCTCTGGAGGCCACAGGTATCTGGTCAACGTTCAAGAAAAATAGACATTTAGTATTGACTGGATCCACGTGCTGACAGTGTACCAAAACAGTGTAATCTCGCGTCTAACCCTTCTTCTCTTGTTGGGTGCGCAACTAGCAAGCATTTGAACTTAAGCTTACAATATCACTGTTTTCTCAGGGAATACTACAAGATGGGACAACCTTGTTTTGAAGGCAAAATCCAGGAGCTCAATACAGATTTTGCCAAGATCTGTATTTCTCCTAAGCCCTCTGGAGGGCTAGGCAGAATCTCTCTACCATCAATTTCACAGCTACTTTCGCTAAGACTGCCTCTTCTTGTAGCACTGTTATGGAGAAGTGTCAGCACAGTATCAAGGCTACCTTTAAGAGGGTTAAAAGCCAGATGCAGAAGGGTGCCGATCCTGAAAGGGCTGGCAGACATGGTTATGACAATGCCTGTGACTAGTTTGAGATCATGAATAAGAGAATCCTTATTCAGCAGAGAGCCTTAGCCTGCCTCAGCAAATCTCTAGCCCATCTCCTCCAAAGGGAGCTGTATACCATGGGCAACACTGGCCTGCTAAGACGCTAGGCCGAGATGACCCTCCTTCAACCACATCTAGGGGACTCTAGATGCCAAGAACTGAGGAACTCCCCTTTCTGGCCCACTCCTCTGCTCAGGTCACAGTCAAGGATGGAGAAGACTTCCTTCTTAAAAAGCACCCCCTAAAGACTCACAGGGTTTTGGACCCTATTAAAACAAGCCCTTTTGTGGTTCCCACCACAATAAGAAAAGAGGCTCCTACAGGAAACGCCCCTATGGGGCAATTCCTCCCAAAGCAGTAATCAGTCGTTTCCTCATGTAGAGGGAAAACGAACAACAGAGGCTTCAGAGGTCGTTTTCAAGACCACTCAAGGGGACGAGGGCGTGGAAACCCCTCCTCCCAATGACTCCTTACAAGCCTCCCTCAGTTCACCAGTAGGAGGTCACCTTCGTTCTTTAAGAAGAGACTGGATAGCAAACAAATGTTTAGACAACGTGTTACACATTATCACAAATGGTTACGTTCTTCCATTCATCTCAAAACCAAATTTAGTCAGAGCTCCCCTGATTTGATCAGGTTACAAGGCCCTTCAAAAAGACCAAGCTCTGGCCTCTTGTATCCAGTCTCTTCTGTCAAAGAATGCAATAGAAAGGGTGGAAAATGTAAAATCTCTCAGGTTTTACAGTCACCTGTTTCTTGTACCTAAGCCTCACCAAAGCTGGAGGCCAGTAATAGACCTAAGCAGGCTCAACACCTTCCTACTTGTAGAAAGGTTGAAAATGGAAACACCAGAGTCCAACAGGGCCTCTGATTCTAGAGGAATGGGTGTCGTCGATAGACCTATCAGACGCCTACCTTCGCATCCCCATCCACCCAAACTCAAGGAAGTACCTAAGGTTTTCTCACAAGTCACAGGTGTTCCAGTTCACCTCCCTTCCCTTTGGACGTTGGCCGGATGCCTGCGGCCTCCTGAGAAAGCATTCAGTTCCACATGGTAAGCTTGTAGCTTATAAAAGCTACATTTAAGTAATTAAAATTTTCAATTTTATTACTTTACTTTTTTTCCCACAGGATATCTGTGAAGACTAGCCTTTGCAAGTTTCAACGAATATGTCACTCGCCAAAAATGGCGGCTATTTTGAATTTTCAAATTTTTTGCAAAAATGCTTGTATCTCGAAAACCGTGCTAGATAGAGCGATTTCGACAAAATTTTTGATCCGTAGGGTAACTCTGCTGAGTAGCTGACCCAAATTTTGTCCCGCCAAAAATGGCTGTCATTTTGAATTTTCAAATTTTTCGCAAAAATTGTAAAACAAAAAATGCTTGTATCTCGAAAACAGTGCGACATAGAGTGATTTTGCCAAAATTTTTAAGCCACAGGAGGTCTGTGAAGACTAGAATTTCCAAGTTTTAAAGAATTTTTCACTCGCCAAAAAAGGCGGCCATTTGGAATTTTCAATTTTTTTTTCAAAAATGCTTGTATCTCGAAAACCGTGCCAGATGGTGATTTTGATGAAATTTTTGACCCGCAGGATTTAGCTGCCATTATTTCTCCTTTTCGGGATGTTTTATGGCAAAAACAATCGCTTTGTTTTGCAAGCAATGCTCTAGTTAGCTTTAGGGGCTAGTTTGGCATTAAATCACTTGACTCATGCTGGTATGATTTAAGAATTTGACCTTTATCAAGGTCACATGATCACAAACATTTTTGTACATCCTTTTCACCAGCTTTTCTTAGAAAGTACAACGTATGTGATATTAGTCACTGAATGGCATTCATTGTCCAAATATTGAATTCATCCGATATTATTCCTGTGGCATAAAATTCCTCTGATTACATATTTGCAGGACACGGCAGAAAAACCTGCAGAACCAGAAGTAGAAGGTGAGTGAGATGAAATAACTTCTTTAATATGGTCAAACATATGGAGATTTTTGTTTGAAAAGAACTGTTCAAAGTGGAGTTTTAATGGCTCTTAATGCCCCTCTTAAAAGCTTGAGGTTTACAAAGTATGACATGACTTTTATGTAAAAGTAGCTCACTGGTGATCATGAAACATACTTTGCGGCAGATGAATAAAACATTTTCAAAGCTGTTATATTTTAAAGCTAAGTCCTATAACATTGTGTTGCTGCCACAATTTCACATGCTTTGATGAATTAAAAATTATAAAAAAAATTAAAATGTTAGTATTGAAGGGTCTTGTTTTTCCTGTTTATTTTTGCAATTTCTAATCATGGCCTCAGTTGTCCAAAAATATTAAATGGCGCACAAAATGTATTAGTCTCAGATCATGTAAAACAAGTGCAGTAGAGCCTCTGTTATCCAAACAGGTAGGGCAAGAGCAAGAGAGAGATTTGTTCAGATACTAGAAGGTCTATAAAATACAAGAGCTATTTTAGTATAAAATAATAGAGAACTAGGCAAAATATAAACAATTTAATAAAATCAAATATTCAAATAGCAGAAATTGGATAATACTGCTTTATGGAGTAAAAAAGTCTTTTTGCACAGACTACAAATTGTACAAAATTCAGCCCGTGTCAGCCTCAAAATGAGAAAGTACGACCACATTAGTAGAGCAAGACAAGACCTTCACTGGCTTTCAATACAACAGCGGATTGCTTTCAGTATTCTCACTGATGTGTACAAAGCGTTACATGGCCTAGCACCAACATACATTACTGACCTTATTTCGTAGGCACAACCACCAGCAAGATTAACAAGATCATCCAAAAATTTCAATATATCATTTCCGGTCAAAGTTCCAAGAAACAGTTATGGAAAGTGGGCTTTTGTTCATGCTGCTCCAACTCTGTGGAACAATCTACCCGTTAGCATTAGATCTTCAAATTCACTGTTAGATTTCAGAAGGCAGCTCAAAACATACTTTTTCACACTTGCATACAATATCTAGATCCTACCTACAGCGCTTAGAGACATACTAAGTGATAAGCACTATAAAAAATCATGTGTTATGTTATTTACAAATTTACATTTCATACAAGAGGTAAGTTGTAGACGTTCACTGAAAATAAGGCAAAGGAGAGAAGGGACACAGAAAAAAATTGGCACAGGGAAGAAACGGGGTTCAGGGGAAAAGGGGCACACAGTATTTTGGAAATACAAATGTATATATATATTTATTTAGATATTTCCTTGTAATTTTGTCTGCTTCCTGGGTTACTCAAGTGTAGACAACCATTCTGCAAGTCTATTGTGTGATCCGAGGATGATCTGATTAAGTTTTGTTGTGGGGGTTCTCAGTGGCTAAGCAGTTGGCAAAGTTTGGCATCTAATCAAAAACTGTCAACTCTATCTGGTGGTAAATACCAAGGGCCTGTGCCAGTCTGACAATGACTGTTAAACAGGATGTAAAACATCAACTTTGATTTCACATTTTGGTGTCTCTTGCTACTTTTTAACCACAAAACAAACTCTTACTATCCTTTCATGCTGGAAGAGTCAGGTTGTAGTTGATTGAATGTTTAAAAAACAGGAGCCTTATTTTAGTACAATAAGTTACTAAGCGCTCACAGTGAGATTTCTTCACAACCACTGTTATTGACAAGACAACATTCAGGTAACCTGACTGCATGGCCACAACTATATCATTTCACACACACAGTCATTCCAGTAAGCAGACATGTTTGTGCAGACTGTACCATCCTGAAAGTTTTTACCTTGTTTACATGTACAAGACAATAATACAAGTTTGAGACAATTACAGCTATTTCATAATACTGAATATGTATGTGGATCTTCCATAAATCTTTATAGCAAATATTATGTGTTATTGTAAAGGAGGTATCAGCTGGTCCAGTACATGTCCAGATGTAGAAAATCTTTTTCACATTGCAAGTTAGATCAGTAAAACGTTGGCAAACATTGCTTGCCTCACTTCCTTTGGTTGTAGTTTCAAATCCTACTGATCAAATTTGGACTTGGGAAATACTTATGGCCTGTCCTAGATAGTGGTGGGAATCAGACTTGAAAATCAGAATCTATTAATTGGAAAAGTCCAGAGATGATTAATTGAGTCAAATCGATTTTTCGGTCATGCAGGGAATTTTACAAAATTCCTTCCATAAAAAATACGAAGTGTCTGGGCTACCGTCAGTGATGGATTAACAAATATTGATCTTGGTTTCCGGTAGAAGTAACTGTCGGTAATTTTCTTTGAAATCTATCAATGTTTCCTGATATTTTAATGATATATATGTTGTACTGTGATTCTATGTTATCTTTATAATTCATTTACGATCAGAATATAGTTATTTTCTGCAATAAAATGTACCTAACTTCTGTCACATTATTGTCAAGAAGTTTCACAACTTGCAGTTAAGTTTCGTAGATGATAATTAACTTGTTAACTTTTAAATATTGACAAATGTGTTGAAATAACATAAAATATCCTTAGTGTGACAGAATTCAGCTAATTAAACAAACTGAACATAATGGCGAAAATATTATAAAAATTGGACAAGAAATAAGGAAGTTATGGCTACTTAAACATACATTAAACATAAAAATGAAGTACCGCCATCGCATATGTTCCTGATTATCGCCCATTTAAAACCAATTTGGTTACCGCTGATGGCTTCAGAAATAAATTTCTGGGTTACTGGTTTTTAATTTATAAAAATGATCTCACATTGTAGCTAGTATTTCTGTTATCATCCACTCAAAATGTCTTCCATGGTTTCATTGGTTTTTTTTTCATCGCCGACATTTCCAATGGGATCGATCTAGATGCTAAAACGTGGATTCAAGTTCAGAAATCGAGTTCTCGGTGAATCATTACACCACTAGTCCTAGAGCAGCCCTAATGTAGGCCGTTAGTAAATTTACTAATGGCCTACATAGGGCTGGTCCTAGAGTAACCTGAGCTGCTAAAGGGACATTACCAAAAATACTCAAACTACAGACTTTTTTGAATGTCAGCACTCACTGAATTCACTTATATTCTATTCTATTCTGTACTTTTATAGCGCTTAATCTCTGCAAGGCAGACTCTAAGTCGCAACACAGAATCCAATTTAAAAAATCATCACTCAATAGTCTTTGCCAAGTCCAACACCACAGAGACACCAGATAGAGTATATGCTAAGTTGGGAAAGCCTTTTTAAAGAGATATGATTTTAACCTTTTTCTGAAATGAGGGTTGGGGCAGAACGGACTGTCCTTTCGGCTTTTGCCCATACATTTGTCCTTTTGTCTCCAAACTTTGATGAGATTGACAACACCTGGCTGTGCATTTTGAATTTACCTCTCTTGCTCTCCAATGCCTAAAAGGACACATGTCCTTTTGCCCTTTGTCCTTTTGGGATGTATCTAAGTTGGAATTTCTTTCTGTCACAAGACTTTGGTAAATTCTAGTGCAGTACTCGTGTCTCTGATGGCTTTGCGCTTGCGCTAGGGGACCAAAACACCTTTTGGCCTTGTTTTATTTATGTACAGATGGATAGAATTTAGGAACCTCTAAGAACCTTTTATCTGAATGGTTGTATCTTGTACTATATCTTCCATGAGTAGACAAAAGAGTACCAAGTTACTTATATATTTTTATTCAGCCTTATAATCTATGAGTGTATTTTCTCAGAAGTGACAGAAGTTCCCACCAAATGTATCAGTACCACAGAAAGCCTTGACATCAGAGCCAGCATTCTGTATATTGACTTTGAGGGTCGAACTGATGGGGAGTCAATACGCAGGATCCTGTCACAGATAAAGCCCAGACAATTGGTGAGCATTAGTTTGAGACGATATTTTTTCAGTCCTCCATCAGATATGCATTTGAATTTTTTTCTGAGTGAAAATGCAATTGATCCCTGCATTAATACTGTCAGAATTCAACATCACCACAAAATACATCTACTCAGCCAGAAATTTCAGAGAACAAAATGGTAACTTTCGCTGGAAAATAACCTTGTACTCTTGAGGTTTTTTGTCAGTTGTAGGTCAAAGATTGTTCTATAATTTTACCCTCCACACTTTTAACAACAATTTTCACTGCCCCCAAGAATCGAAAAATTAAGATAGACAGTACTCAATAGTGGAAGATCTAATTGGAGATCTGTAAATTTACAATGGCTGTTGGACAGGATGTAAAACCCTAACTTTGACCTTTGTAAGTTTCATATTGTTTCAATCTGGAAGTGCCATGTGATAAAAATGTGGCATAATCCAATTAACAAAGATGGGCAGCTAGTCATATAGATTCAGTCAAAAGCAGAAGTTAGATGGAACCTAATAAGTGATCAAATAGAGTTCAATGCTTGATAGAGATGGTACCTAACAAGTTATCTGATAGAACTTGTTGCAAGAAATAAAGGTAATTTGGATTATATAATTAATTTAATTTGTAACTAGTTCATTGTATATTGAAACTTTAACGACTTATGAAAGTAGAATTGCCACCAATCTAAAAGCCAATGCACTGAATGGTCTTTGCCAAAAAATAGAATGTCTCAAACTAACACATTCGATGATGTGTGATCCATTGAGTGAAGTCATGAAAGGATGTACTGTGTAGACTAGATACTATTTCACACCATTGGAAAAAATAACCGTGGCTTATCACTGGAGAAGAATCACTGGCATATGACATTCATTCTGTGTATTATGCAAAAAAAAGAAACTAATTGATTGTGTGAACTCATTTCCACTTGCTCACATTAATTCTATCCTCTGTGTTGGCTATTTTTAGAACCTGTTCCCTTTTTTATCACACAATATATGATCCCTCCACATGTGGGTGTGATGTTATAATGAGGAAAAAACACCCGCATAGTAACTACAAGGAATTACAGGAGTAAGCTACTAACTATGTTTCACAATTATTATTACATTATTGTAAATGAAATGAAATCGGATGAAATCGGGGATATATTCGTTATAAGTGCATCATGCTGCTGCAGAGATTTCCTTTCAGGTGCAATAAACCAAAAACATATTTCACCTGGAGCTTTCAAATATCTGCCACTGTGGCCTAGCGGGTAACACACTTGTCTAGGAACTCAGAGGACGTGGGTTCAATCCCAGGTACAGGCAGATACATAGTGGCTCGGATGACCACTTAAAATGGCGGTCCTCTGTCATTGGGTCCTATCCCCAGTGGCAGGTTAAAGAACCTCAAGGACGTTGATAAATGGTCATCCTTGAGCCTCTATCTTCCAGTTAGGGGAATGTCAGTTGCTTGTGAGTTGGGGCTGTACCTGTACAGTCGGATTGGTTAAATAGCGCTTTGAGTCCTGTAGTATATGGAGATATTGCGCTGAGTTTAAATACATAATAATAATAATAATATATGGACAAGGGCAAAGCCCATTTTCAGTGACCTCCATTGGAGGTCCTCCAATTTCAAGCTCACAGGGGGCCTTCAGTAGGTGAATTTGCAGCCTTTTTTCATAGAAGCTTGTATCGTGTTTTAGTTAATGTATATGCATTTATGTAATATTTGACCTTAAAACTATTCAAGAGCGCATAAAAGACGCACCAAGACTCTTTTGATCCCCCTGTCAACAAAAGTTGAAAGGGGGATATAGGATAGTCACCATCTGTCTGAAATCAATGTTGTATCGCATCCACTATACTTGACCGATCCTCAGGAAATTTGGATACACATGATGTGTATCCCTTGAAAAATTTTATCACAAACATTTTTGCCAACATTTGGTAAAAATATGGTGTCATAGCAACCACTTTTCTTTGAAAATTTTAGTTGTTATGAGGATCTAAAAGTCTATGCATGCTCTTGACATTCAAACCTGGGGCTTCATTGCTGTCAAAGTTTCAGAATACATTCACTATGACAGAAGTTAAGTGATTTTGCTGTCTTAATGAAATTCTGGCAAAAGTTGCTGCCATGGTAGCTGTTTTATTTTGAAATTTTTGGAATCTTTGGAATTTTTCTGTTCATTTTCAATTTTTGCTTCACTACAAATCAAATTGCTTCACATATTCTTATGATATTTTACAGTGTGTTGATCTCTGTAAAACTTGACCAAAAAATTGATTGACCAAAAAATGTTGCCATGGCAACCATTTTGTTTTGGCAATTTTAGCTGTTTCCAGGACTTCAAAGCTTATGCATGCTTCTGTTATCAAACCTGAAACTTCACTGCTGTCAGAATTTCAGATTTTTGTTATTTGCTCATCCCTTTTTTATGTTATTATTATTTCTGTTCTTTTGTGTACATGTAATGCATGTCATGTATGTATACATTTCAGAACAAATAAGTTTGGCACTTAGAAATATATCAAGACACATAAAATGTAAATTGAGCTAAATCTAAATTTTTACCCCACAGCCCTTAAGGGCTGTCGGGGTTTTGTTTTCACCCATGGTGTCCAGTTGGGCAGGCATTTGGGCGGGCGGGCGGCGGGAAAAAGTTTGTCCGGGCTGTATCCCTACCAAGTAACTTCCTACACCTTACGATTTCCGAGATATAGCCCGGCCAAGATATTACAGGACAGGGTCACTACGGCAAGGTCAAATGTCAAATCAAGGTCACACCATGACGCTGCACACCTACGACCCCTAACTAATGTCCCTACCAAGTATCAAGTTCCTACACATTACGGTTGCAGACATATAGCCCGGACAAGATTTTATAGGTCAAGGTCACTACTGCAAGGTCAAATGAAGGTCACACCACGACGTTGCACAGCTACACCCCCTAACCATTGTCCTTACCAATTATCAACTTCCTACACCTTACGGTTGCAGAGATATAGCCCGGACAAGATTTTACAGGTCAAGGTCACTACGGTAAGGTCAAATCAAGGTCACACCATACCGCTGGACACCTACGACCCCTAACTAATGTCCCTATGTTCAAGTAATGCGAATTGGAGAGGCATTATAAATAGTCACAGAGTACAATCAGAAACATACAGAAAAGATACAACAACAGTGAAGAAATTTTAATACACACAGTGTATAATGTCAACAAACATTTATATCTGATAAAATATTATGTGAAAAAGAATAAAAGTTCAACAGCAGTATAATAAACAGTAAAAGATGTCCAAAATACATTGCATCTCTCTCTTCATCATATGAATAAAGGTTCAGCAGCTGCATAATAAACAATAAAAGATGTCCAGAGTACATTACATCTCTCTCTTCATCACAAGAATGAAATTTCAGCAGCTGCATAATAAACAATAAAAGATGTTTAGAGTATATTGCATCACTCTCTTCAACACAAGATCATCAGGTTATCCAATACCTTAACCACCAGCCAAGGTGACGGGTCAGGAACTAAAACTTTCCATTCTCGCAAAATTACACCAACCAGATACCTCAACTCTGACACCCCCACTAAATCTTAAGGTGATCTAACCCCCCCAACCAAGAACTTGCAACCAAACATTGGTCCGAGGGGTTTGCAGTGTTGAAACTTCACAGGAAATCATTGGCTGTGAATCTTTTTCAGGCAGACAGATTTTATCTTTAACCCCTGCCTCAAGGTTAAACATAGTCAAAAGACGTATCTCTCCCTTATTATAGATCCTAGTTTTATTATGTGAAAATAAGTTTTAGGAAGTTGTGGGTTGTCCCATCTGTGGATATGCTTCATGGAGAGACAATGTCTACTAATCTCCCACCAGCCCACTTTAAGCTTCAACTGAAGGGAGAATCCTACTGAATCAGGTTCTACTTAAATAGGTTTAACTGTGTTTCTGCTTAAAGTTTAATTTTACTTAATGGAACTCTGCTTTCAAAAGGGCTTAACTTTATTTTTGTTCAAGGGGAAATCTTACTTAATGGCGTTTTACTTAAAAACAGCTTACATATACTTTTGCTCAAGGGAAGATCCTACTTAAAGGTATTCTGCTTTTAATTTTAATTTTAAAAGAGCTTAACTATAATTTGGCCAAAGGAGAACTCATACATAATGAAATTCTGATTTTAAAAGGGCTTAGCTATACTTTTCCTCAAGGAGAAATCCTACTTAATGGAACTGTGCTTTTAAAATTGCTTACCTACACTTTTGCTCAAGACGAAATGCAAATCCTACTTTAATGGAATTCTGCTTTTAAGAGGGCTTAGATGTACATTTGCTCAACTAGAAATCCTACTTAATGGAGTTTTGCTTTTAATTCTGATTTTAAAAAGGGCTTGGTTTTACTTTTGCTCAAGGAGAAATCCTACTTAATGAAATTCTGCTTTTAAAAGCCTTGTCTATGCTGTTACTCAAAGGAAAATCCTAATAAACAGGTTTCTACATGAGAAGGCATTCAATTGTACTTCTACTCAGAGGAATCATACATGACCTTTCCTTAAAATGGTTCTAACGTACTCACTCATATCTCATAACCCAATCATACCGCAGGTTTTATGTGAAACACTGTCAAGAAGATATAGATTTTTCACCTTTTGAAGGCTTTTTGTGTACAAATATAGCCTTTTGCCAGGATATTTTAGGGATAAGTAGAAATGTTTGGTCTATTAAGATTTAGGGATGAAAATAGTATTTGAGTACTCATTTAGAGATAGAATAGAAAACTGCATATGGTACAGATATTGGAAGAGATTACCCTTTTTATGTTCTACTTCATCAGTTTTGCAAATATTCTCATAATATTCTTCATAAATAATTGTGCGATTTCAGGGGGAGTTGTTCTTTAAGACAGTACTCTTTAAGAAGGGATAGTTGCAGTACAGAAAGTACTCGAGTACAGAAACATTTGGTACTCATATTGAAATTCACTGAATGGGATTTGCCATAATGTATCAGAACTTTTTGTAACCCAAACTACAGTGGAACCTCTCTCCAAAGTGCAGAATTTACTAGAGGAAAATTTTGGTTGGTACAATTGAAGTTACATAGGGGGTGAAATAAGTACTGTTTAAATCAGTTGGGAGTAATATGTTTGGCACAGTGGAATTGTATTCATTGACAAGGCCAGAACATCCAAAAGTATAATTTTTTTTATGAGAAACTTCCAGTAAATAGTGGGCCGAGGGAGATATCCTGGATATATCTGTCAAATAAAACTCCTGATATGTTGTCTTCACTATTTTTGTATCTCTTGGGTAGATGAATATATACATATATATCTTTATACTTGTATAGGGAAAAAGGATATTGGTTAATTCATCTTGTTTTATTGGAAAGAGTAAATTGCAATAATGTTACTGTATTCAATGATTATGGGACAGATGTAAATGTTTTGATAGATGCATTAGACAAATCTTAAATTTACGTGTAAATTGTTTTAACAGCTTGATTAACTGTATTTAAATCATACCAGAGTTTGTAATAGATTTGTAATGTAATGTAGTAAAGATTGATTTACAGTTGTGACTGAAAACTTTTTGTTCATTGTTACAGTGTATGTTGATCAGCAAATAAAACCCATTCTTTATGATCAAAGGAACTTTTTAAATCTCATCCTTGATTAAAAGATAAACTTTCATTGGTAAAAACATTTCAAAGAGATTGCAGTGATTGGGTGAATTAAAAGTCTGATATGTACACTAATTATTTCTCTTTGAAAGAAAATTGTCATTATTTGTTATACTCAGGTTACATTTGCATGAGTTAGACCCAATTGGAAAGATATTGAACGATATAATTATTACCTCCAGGCTGTATCACAAAAACTGTAAGGTATAGGAAGTTGATACTTGGTAGGGGCATTGGCTGGGGGGTTGTAGATGTGCAGCATCATGGTGTGACCTTGATTCACCTTTGACCACCTTGCTGTAGTGACCTTGACCTATAAAATCTTATCAGGGTTGTATCTTGGAAACTGTAAGATGTAGGAAGTTAATACTTAGTAGGGACATTGCCTAGGGCTTGTAGGTGTGCAACATCATGGTGTGATCTTGATTTAACCTTTGACCTTGTCTGAGTGACCATGAGTTTGAAAATCTTGTCCGGGCTATTTCTTGGATCCATAAGATGTAGAAGGTTGACACTTTGTAGGGACATTGGTAAGGGGGTGTAGGTGTACAAATATGATGGTGTGACACAAAATGTGTTCACCTGCCATATTTGAGACATGTTTCTCTCTTTTGACAAAGTTATGGATTGCTGCAACTGATTATTATTATGTACTTTTACATAATTGTGCTATTTCCATTGACAGCTATTCTCCAATTAATAAATTTTACAGTTTTGTAATTTTTAGTTTACTTATTTATGGTGTCATCTTGCTATTGATTTATCTTGTTTTAATACTTTATCTTAACATACATTTTCTTTCTCTTAGACATTCTTTGCTCTACTTAAACATTTTTTGGACCTTTATATAACTGACAATGCTCTGAAAGTATCCAGATCTTTGTACTGTTTTCACTACTTCTATAATATCTCATGGTGTTGAAAACTATTTCCCCAGGCTGTGAGGTACGGGCATCTCCGATCCTATTTTTTCGTTTTCACATCAATAACTCTGTACTAAAAATATAAAGAGCAATCATAGACAAATCCTTGAAGTCTCTGCCTGATCAACAGAGCTTTTCCACCTGAATGTTATTGGTTGTATGGTGTCTGTGGTTTAGGAACAATCATATTGTGTCTTATGCAGCTTATACCTACTGTTAATGTCTATATAAATCTCCAGGTGATAGATTACAAAATATGGCCTGCTGTACAGTACCTATGAGTGTGCTTACCCTTGTTTAGTACATTTTCTTTGTCCCCGAGATAACTCAATTATAATGACTGGTTACCTGGCTAATGACTAATATTTGAAAACACTACCAGATGGATTTCACTCATAGTTGGTATGTGGGTGTACTTAGGACCCAGGAAGTTGTCAACTTTATGGTAACCTTAAAGCTCTAAATATAACTTTAAGTTTCATGCTCTAATGGCTCTAATATTCAAAAACTTTATTGATTTCATTCTTGTTTGGTATGTTGGTATATCTGTAGCCTAGGAATGTGGACCATGAGGAATATAACTGCCACAGCACTGGTCTTGTTTGATTTGATTTCAGACAAACCCCCTTCAGAAAAACTGAACTAACATAAATATCAGACGTTTTCTTATAAAATTTGCTGGGTAGTCTTGAAGTCCTTTTCTGCTTGCCCAGTGTCTAAATAGTTCAGAACAATTATTTTTATAGCAAAAAAATACCCTTACCATTTCCTAACAGTAGCTATTTGTTGGAGCCATCCTACCCAATGGCCAATGCAGAGATGCGATTTTAAGGATTTTTTGCAAGATGTATCCCAGTATCTGCTATAAAAGTCTGATTTGATTACGGACAACCCCTTTTAAATATAGCTCTGAAGGTTTTATTATGTCCACCCCACTGGGGGGTGGACATATTATTTTTGCTTTTTCTGCCGTCCGGCGTCCCACTTGGTTTCCAGACGTTTTAGGCAACAGTTCTTATTTATCTTTAACAAATTTGGCATGCAGGTTTATTGGGTTAATAGCTTGTATGGGATTGGCTTTTTGCTACTTTTGAGTATCTCTTTGGTTTCCAGACATTTTAAGGAATGCTATTAAGCCTATCTTTCTGAAATTTGGTATGGAGGTTCATTGGGTTAATAGCTTGTATAGGATTGCTTTTGGGGGGAATTGCTTCATAGATCGGTGAGTAATTAATTAAATAAATGAGTAATTGGCTATTTTGAGTACTGAAAAAGGCAAATGTGCTCATATCTCCTAAACCGTGCGAGATAGAGCGATTTCGTCGAAATTTTCGACACACAGGGTATCTAAGGAATGTACTCTTTGCAATTATCAAAAAAATTTCCCCTCCCCAAAAATGGCGGCCATTTTGAATTTTCGAATTTTTGCCAAAAATGGCAAAACACAAATTTCCTTCTATCTCCTTAACCGTGCGAGATAGAGCGATTTTGTCGAAATTTTCGACCGACATTGTATCTAAGGAATGTAATCTTTGCAATTTTCAAAAAATTTTCCCCTCCCAAAAAATGGCGGCCATTTTGAATTTTCGAATTTTTGCCAAAAATGGCAAAACACAAATTTGCTTCTATCTCCTTAACCGTGCGAGATAGAGCGATTTTGTCGAAATTTTCGACCGACATTGTATCTAAGGAATGTAATCTTTGCAATTTTCAAAAAATTTTCCCCTCCCAAAAAATGGCGGCCATTTTGAATTTTCGAATTTTTGCCAAAAATGGCAAAACACAAATTTGCTTCTATCTCCTTAACCGTGCGAGATAGAGCGATTTCGTCGAAAGTTTCAACCCACAGGGTATCTAAGGAATGTACTCTGCAATTTTCAAAAATTTTCCTCTTCCCACATATGGCGGCCATTTTGAATTTTCAAATTTTTGCCAAAAATAGCAAAACACAAAATTGATTCTATCTCCTTAACCGTGCGAGATACAGCAATTTCGTCGAAATTTTCAACCCACAGGGTATCTAAGAAATGTACTCTTGGCAATTTTCAAAAAAAATTTGCCCTCCCCACATATGGCGGCCATTTTGAATTTTCAAATTTTTGCCCAAAATGGAAAAACACAAATTTGCTTCTATCTCCTTAACCGTGCAAAATAGAGTTATTTTGTTGAAATTTTCGACCCATACGGTATCTAAGAAATGTACTCTTGACAATTTTCAAAAAAATTTTCCTCTTCCCAAAAATGGCGGCCATTTTGAATTTTCGAATTTTTGCCAAAAATAGAAAAACAGAAATTTGCTTCTATCTTCTTAACCGTGCAAGATAGAGTGACTTCGTCAAAATTTTCGACCCAACCAATGCAAAAAGGTATGAAGCTGAAATAATTTACATGTACGCTAACAAATATTTAAGCATCATTGATATATTTTACAAATGAAACAGGGTCTTGTAAGACTACTGTACAATTTTGGCAAAAGGTTCATGGGGTGGACATTACACATGATAATGTGTGTTCTTCTATGCTATCCTGTTTCTATTCATATGTCGCAGCTACTATCAACAGGGCGTCCTATTTCTAGTTGTCATTTAGAAATAAACATTGGGCTCAGTGTTATTTCAATTGAAATTGACTTTGCTCTCTAGAAACCCTACTTAAGTTTAATTATTTTAAGTTGCTTAAATTCAACTTAATAAGGTCCTTCTAGTTATCAGGTTTGGTATCTGATCACAGGCTGTTACATCTATCATCTATGTGGGCACCACCCCACAAGTGGCAATGCTGAGGGCCTGTCCCAATATGACATTGACTATGGAACAGAAAATAAAACCCCAAATTTGACTGGAAGATGTGAAATAAATGGCGCTTTCACTGTAATTTTCAGATACTGCTGAGGGGGAAGAGGGAGGCTGCAGAAAACTTAGCAAACTACTGCAGAAATAGCAAGGACATCGTACAAGGGAATGTGTTTGTACCCAGACTACACGAGGTGGTGGATGCAACAACAGAGAGCCACATCTTCCAGGTAAACCATATTGATAGTTTTAATCCTACTCTAATTTCCAAAAGAATACTGTATTTATATGTATAAAAGCTCCCTCCCTATTAATCCCCTCCCCTCGTCTCTACCTTTGCAAAGTTCATATTTCAGGGTTTTACATCCCTCTCAACAGCCAAAACATTTGCGATTCTGGGATTTCGAAAAAAAGATGTATTTTAGTAGTTCCCCAATCGAATACCGATTACGAGAAATAGAGAAAATCAAAATAAAATATGGCAGTTTTGATCACAGACGCATTGAAATCTGCAAAAATACGAGACAAAATTTTATAACTTGTTCAGATTTAAGGTATTTTAAGCTCTCTCACCATTATACATGCTGGCAAGTGAGATCAAGACGGTACGTGTCCATCATTGCCCATTGCCACTGGACTCGAGAGTTGAGTTTTCTGTAATAGTCACCCCTCCTTTGGAAAAATGTATTGCCCCTGGGGCATTTATACAAATAAATATGGTAAACTCTTCTCTGATTTGGGCACAAAAAATTTTTCACCAATGTTTGACAATATGTAACCTACTAATATGTATTATTACCATTGGAAAGGTCTTTTTATGGCATTTTGCTCGTTTTTGTTGCATATTAATCCATGCAGAAACAACTGAGATATTGCACATTAAAGATTGAAGTTTATATTTTAACTGTTGCCCATGCTTTGTGACAGCCCTTTTCACATTCTCTCTTTAAATATCCATTTATTTAATTCATAAATCAAACAACATGGTGGATAATAAAAGTAAAACATCCCTTATTTGACATTCATAGAAAAAATATATCATTCATGAAGATTAACATTATTACACTCTTGCTATGCACTTGTATAATATTGTAATCTTCAATATGTGAAATATATTTTTCTGTATTTGCCACTCGGGAAGTTTTTGGTATTGTACATTATCTATCAAAGCCTCTACGCTTAGCCATTGTGGGTTTGTAGGCTTATGGCAGTATGTGCAGATGCAACACATTTCTATCTTGAACAGTCAAAAGCTATGTAAGCAGAAATAATATTTTCACATTTTGAAATATTTGGGGAATTGGGGAAAACTTTCATCTTTTACCAGAAATGTACAAAAGAAGGTTTAATCCTGCTGCTTGTAATGTCTAAATGAAGGCAGATTGATACTGAGATCTTTCAGCTTGTGAATCCTGTGAAGTCTGTGAAACAAAAACACATTTGTTAGACACCCCAAAAACTCCATAAATGTCTTTACTTCAGAGAAATCCAATGAAAGAGGAAAATTCTTTTTGAAAAATAAGAAGAAGGAAAACTTAATGAAATGTATACATTTTAAACAGAGGAAAGACTCTAAGGGCTGTCTGTTTCTAAACAAAAATACATCGATAGAGAACAAAATATCTCTGTTAGCTGATAGAACTGTGATTATTGTACCAGATCTTTTGTTAAACTGATAAACTTTGGAAGAGAAGTTGGAGAGATGTATTAACAAAGTGGCAGGACATGGTTACATAGCTGAATCTCTCTATTATGCAACACCTTAAAAACAGGTGGCTTTATCTCATGCCCTTCCCCTGAAATCATTAACTCCTATGGTCTTATGTCAAACAATTTGTAATTAAAAGTGTCTCATTACTTGTTATGATGTAGACAAGTTCCTGTTACAAAACAGATCACTTTTTTTCCTTCCTAGTTTTCTACATGGTCCAAAATACATTACAAACTGTTTTCACCAAACTGTCAGCCTAGTTGTTAATTGCACAGACTCTGAAAAAGTCGACAGCATTTTTGGAAGTGTTTAAACTAGAATCCCTTGATCCAAGTAGTTTTAGCAATATCTTCATAAGTTTTGATTTGAATATATGGCTGTGCCATCTCAAACTACCATTGTAACTCTGTACAGTGTGGTAGATGGGAAAAATATAATATGTCGCCCCCACCCCCACCCCCACCCCCCCACCCCACCCCACCCCACCCCCCAAAAAAGTAGAAATACAGGGTTGAGAGGCTGTTTTTCTGTCCAAAACTCAATCCTCGTTAGTTTTATTGTTGTTATGCTATTTGTGCAGGTCCAGCCACACATTGATTCTGTCAGGTCAAAGCTCATGGCAATATTGCTACTTTACCAGAGGGCAGGGGCTTATTGGTGTGTTAGGATGACACTTGCTCAGTGTCTCAAAACTTATGGGTTCAAATCCCAGCCTAGGCATTAAGCTGGTTGCTGGAGTCTAAAATATGAATTCAGTGAAGGAAAAATAGAATAAAGTTTAAAATATATTTAGGAAAATGGGTCTGGGAATTTAAATTTGGACAATATATAAGTGCTCTTCTGTTTGGCAGGTGAAACTACTCGACTCTGTGGTGAGTGCCTTGGATTTCACCAAGACGCGAGATGCGGAGATTGCCTGGATCGATGCACAACTCGTCATGAATGCATCAAAGAAACTCGATCTGGAGGGAGACGAAGTGTGTAAGTGTCAAGTCTGAATAAGCAGTCAGATGTTAGTCTCATTTCTACATTTACTGGTAACTTAGATATTTATTGTAATTTGAACAAATTTTTGATAATCATTTAAAAATGCTATATTACTAAGTCACTCAAATACATATGGATTGATTGTTTTGGGTTTAACATCACTTTCAACATGTAGTATAGATCATATTGTGACAGACAGTTAAAGGAATGCTATAGGAATAAACACCGAGTGTGAGGGCATTTGTTACACTATGCACATCAAAAATATTCAAATAATGAACGAGCACCCTTAGGCGTGAAGGCATTATGAAAGAATTTTTGCCATACATAAATAGCGTAACAAGTGGCCAAAGCAAGAGGTATTTATTACTATTATAAAGACCAGCCTATCTGGTTTAAAGAAATATCCGTTTTACCCCACAGCCCTTAAGGGCTGTCGGCGTATTGTTTTCACCCATGGTGTCCGGATGGGCGGGCGGGTGGGCTGCGGGAAAAGTTTGTCTGGGCTGTATCTCACAAACCATAGGGTGTAGGAAGTTGATACTTGGTAGGGACATTGGTTAGGGGGTGTAGGTCTGCAACGTCATGGTCTGACCTTGGTTTGACCTTTGACCTTGCCGTAGTGACCTTGACCTATAAAATCTTGTCCGGACTATATCTCGGAGACCGTAATATGTAGGAAGTTGATACTTGGTAGGGACATTGGTTAGGGGGTGTAGGTGTGCAATGTCATGGTCTGACCTTGATTTGACCTTTGACCTTGATGTAGTGACCTTGACCTATAAAATCTTGTCCGGGCTATATCTCGGAAACCATAAGGTGTAGAAAGTTGATACTTGGTAGGGACATTGGTTAGGGGGTGTAGGTGTGCAACGTCATGGTCTGACCTTGATTTGACCTTTGACCTTGCCATAGTGACCTTGACCTATAAAATCTTGTCCGGGCTTGGGTTGTAGGTGTGCAGCATCATGGTGTGACCTTGATTTGACCTTTGACCTTTTCGTAGTGACCTTGACCTTTAAAATTTGTTGCACCTTTGGGTCTGTCTTTTGATGCAGATTAAGCACTGTTAAAGTCTTACTAGAATTCATTAAGAATTTTAATTTTACAACTTCCCATTGTAACAGATGGAATTTCATCAAGTGAGCCACAAATTTTGCTCCAACACCACACATAAGCATTCATTGAATGTATTACCACTTCTGTATGCATGGTAATATTCAAAACATCTAAACCATAATTCAGCCATGCCAGATGTAGATAAAGAGTACATGCATTATCTTTCTCTTAGACATTATTTTCTTTATTTAAACATTGTTTGGAACTTTATATAACTGACAGTGCTCTGAAAGTATCCTGAACTTTGTTCTGATATAGTACTTCTATATCTCATGGTGTTAAAATATTTCCCTAGGCTGTGGGGTATGGCCATCTCTGATGCTATTTTATTTTTATGAGGTGACACAAACAAGGAAGCTATCATATTTTTTTTAATGCATGATCGCTCTCGTAAATGCGGACAAATTTCCTATCAATATACTATTGAAAAATTCAAAACAGCACTTCCGGATTTCAGCGGAAAATTTGATCTCCTATTTGGCCCACTGATCGAATGCACAGAGAATCATTTTCATTTACTGCGCACTTCCAGTAGTAATAATGGAAAACAATGCCTCTGGATTTTGACATTAGTTCCATTCTTGGTCTATTTTTTCGGGATGGTACTTGGTGTCTTTATGGTCATATGACCTTTCTTGTTCACTTTTTTGTGGTACGACCAATCTTCCTGTTAAACTCGAGCAGAGTGTAATTATTATTCTTCTGATTCATTTCCCTGCTTTCCTGGGAGTGGTTAAGATTTTTATGTTGCAAGTTATCTTAATGGATTGCGGTAGTTAGGAGGAGGTTGTAAGTCCTTTGTTTTTGGTCATACACATACATGTCATAATGCAATGAGAGCTTAATCAGTAACTTAAATATATCCCCCACCTTTTTGATAGGATCAGTCTTACCAGTGCCATGACTTTAAAATAAACCAGCTTCTAGGATCTAATCCAATCTATCTAAAACTTGGTACTTGCATTTCTACCACAATATATTAAAACTACTTCATAGTTAAGTTCTGTTATAGGATCATTATACATTATTGCTTCAAGTATGGTATGATTCGTAACACCAGTATCTCAGTATAAAGACCATTTAACTTGAATACGATGACAAAACTTTAAAAACAAGCATCTCGAATGTCAGTACATATATTTGTAATTTTGTAGATTTTAATACTTTTATAGTGATTCTTGTGGGGAAAACTGCCATGTTTTGTTTACATGAACTTCATTCCCTGTTAGTGGGCTTATTTGATTGGGGATATGCTAAAACACAAATTTTTTCAGTGTCCCGGAATCGGGATGGTTTTACACTGGTGGGATAGTGAAATGGAAAATCTGCTAGTAACTCTGCTCTAGTTACAAGCACCTGCTTGATTTCTTTACACATAAATATTATTTGTCCAAGAGTGATAAACTTTACTAGCTCAACAGTATGACCTTGGATAAAATCCAATTTTGACTGTACATTTAATATTGCCTAACACGGCAGCCAGATTTCATGATGGAGGGAATCAGTAATGCACAACAGTCAACCACAATCTTACTTGTTGGCAATGCCTGAGGCCTATCTCTTAGCGGGTAACACACTTGTCTAGGAACTCAGAGGACGTGGGTTCAATCCCAGGTACAGGCAGATACATAGTGGCTCGGATGACCACTTAAAATGGCGGTCCTCTGTCATTGGGTCCTATCCCCAGTGGCAGGTTAAAGAACCTCAAGGACGTTGATAAATGGTCATCCTTGAGCCTCTATCTTCCAGTTAGGGGAATGTCAGTTACTTGTGAGTTGGGGTTGTACCTGTACAGTCAGATTGGTTAAATAGCGCTTTGAGTCCTGTAGTATATGGAGATATTGCGCTGAGTATAAATACATAATAATAAATAATAATAATAATAATCTGTTAAAGAGACACTGGAATTCAACTTTGTCCACAGCAGAACTGCAACACTTTAAACCATAAGCCTATTATCTGAAAAGCATTCTAACTTTAGCATCCTTTTGAGATTAGAGTAACAAATGTGAAAATTCACCTCAGCACTGAGGTAAGATTCTTGTTTTACTTGAAATTCAGGAGATTCTGTATCAGATCTGTGCTGTTTGACAATTTTAGATCGATAATATACTCAATTGCAGCATTTCAGTAGATTTTAAAGGACAAACCCCACAGCTTTTTGTCTAGTTTCTCATTCAAAAGCCCCAGAGTCTTCACAATTAAGAGGTAACCAGTTGAGACAAACCAAATAAACAAAAATAAAGCCAAAAGATAAAAGTTGACAAATTGAATGTCACATGTCAACAGCCAGGTTCGTGACAAATGTTGTGTCAGGAGGGAACCAATAGGATTCAAATCCCAGTTGTCAGTTGAAAGTCGAGTGACTGATGAGGGTAACAAAGAGTCAATTAAACTTAACATGGAAGTCTGAAAACATGCCATAGTTATAAATTTAATGTATCTTTATTGACCCCTTTGAAAAGCTCACATCCAATCGCACACTTTCAGATGGTTACCAACCGTCCTATTTTCAGAAGAAGGAATTTTCTTTTAACATTCTCACAGAATTCAAAATATGGGAGTGTTGGTGAATACAGGCCTTGGTCCATATGAAAGGGAACACTATATGCATCAGATTAGTACAGTACAACCTCTATTATCCGACTCTCTTGGGGGGTATTAATTAGACGGATAATAGAAATACTACAGCAACAGGTTTAAATGGAATTGGGAGAGTGGATTTGAGGTGTGATAATTGAAGATTCAGACAATAAAGGGTTGGATAATTGAGGTTATATTATACTAAATAAAGAAAAGAAGTTCCACAAACACATATTAAGTAGAGTTAATTTGAACAGAATTTTCCAGTGATGTTGACTGAAATTTTAGAAATAACTGGAATCATTACAGATATTTGAGGTTCTAGTTGTAGTCTGTTGAAGTAGATTTCTTGTGTCACTTTGATATTTCACTGAATGTAGCTTTACTAAATGATTTTAAATGATAAAAGAATAGTTTTCTCAGGGGTTGGGTCAGCAGCCTCAGTATCGAGAGCATTTTATTGAAATTTTGCAACAACACTTTACAAGTGACATCTTGAATGTCAGCACATATAATTCAAGGACAACTTAAATACTCGAGACCATAAATCTGAGGAAAGTGCAAACTTTTATCGCATACATTTTGTGCATTTTGAGACTTTTATAGCAAATACACTTAAATTTTCCAATCGGATAAAGATAATGTGCGAGACATAATAAAAAACTTTCTGAAATCATAACCTGTTAAAGGTATTATTGAGCCAAAAAGAGTTATTGTTTTCACTTTCCTATCTTTTTAATCAAAACCGATTGGTTTTTTTGTCTGAAAGTTGAAGGGATTTATTGACCAGTAGATTTAGGATGCGAGTCTGTAAGAGGTTTGAGTTGAGCTCATTAGTTAATATGATTACTGGGTTCACTGTGTGACAAGGATTAATGCGAGTCACACACAGCAGATAGTTCCATCCCCTTCAATTGTATCCATGTGAAGGAAAAGAATTATACATGTATATGAATTTTTCATTCATTTTTTTCCCTAAGCTCAGAATGAATATTACTGATTCAGAATAATATATCTTCTCAGTGTAATGTATCAGCAACCTTAACTTGACAATCAATACAACCTTTAGAAGTGATGACCCTTAAAGTTTCATTGAAAAGGGTTTAACTTTTGTTTAACCCAGCATTTTAATGTAAGATATTTTTATGTTACACAATTTTGTATATTCATATACACTGATCAGTTTTAAAATGGTATAGTGCAGATTTTTTTCTATGAAACCAACACAGTTTTAACTACTTCACTCTCAACTGACTAATTATTTCACATTTACCTAGTTAACCAATGCTGACCATGCATTATAATTTCACCCTTAAGTAAAATTCTCTGTGGAGAAAAATTAATTGAAGAAAGCTGTAAATTTCCTCCAGTGTTTATTTTATCTCAAGGTTGGGCAGATCATACACTTCACTGACCATGATAAAACAGGAAGAGCTGTGGACCCCAGTGATACCCTAGAGTATATTTAGCCTTTTGTTGATCTCTTAGGAGCTAGTCCTCACTGGATTATTTGTGAAAAGTGGCCATGAAATTGAAGTTTATCTTTGAGAGCAACTTCTGGATAAATGGTCACATTAATTGAAAAGAGGTTGACTGAAAATAAACTTAATTCTCCTAAGGGTTTCATTGGAAATTCTTTGTTGACTTCAATTTCACCATAACCCGGATTCATAATCTTTGTTTTAAATTAATATCTGTTTAAATTAAAACCTGATCTGCTCATGTTTAATAATACTTTCTACCCTGGAGTCAATTTGGAAAAAAAACTAGTATTAAGGCCATTGCACACTATAGCAAGGCTGGTAAAAATGTTCAAACCCACTAAAACTGAAATAAAGCTAGAATGCAGATCATATCGCAGTACGTTTACACTGGCAAGTTTGTACTGGGCCACTTGTTAACATATGGAAAATTTTTTAATATTTTGTCATTGAGTAGGCCTCTTTGCTTTATTCCAATTAACATATATTTAAAGGAGAAATGTAAGCCTGGCTTTTTTGAGGGGCTATAACTGTATCAGAATGGTCAATTCTCTCAGTTGTGTTTTAAAGCCCTCAAACAATTTGCATTGCTCAAACTTGTATCAGATGAACTGACCTAGCTGCAGTGTGCAAAGTCCTTTAAAGTGTGTCATTACAGTAGATGGTGTAAGTGGGAAAATAAAACTTATTAAAATGGACGTCATGTGGTCCAGTTTTTTAATGTCAAATGTTACTAATTAGAGTGCTTTGTCTTTCTGAAGGATACAAATGTGCATCAGTTCTCTAGTATTTTTCAGTCTACATTGAATGGGGTGGGGTGTCTATTGGGAAAAAAAAACCAAGAAGTCTCATAATGGCTACTGCATTCGTTCTATAGCATATAGTGGTTTCTCTTTGAAACTTTCTCACAATTAAGTCAAATACCTTAGGGTTTAATTATAATTCTAATAAGTAGAGATCCCTTCAAGTAGAAGTAACTATCAAATCATTGTCAGGGCTTTCATACTGAAATTACTCTATTGTCTAGAAAACCTTTATATTTGACTCTAGACAAGATTCAGTTGTATTTCAATTCCATTTTATATCAATCTTTAACAAAAAAACATATTTATATCTAAATATGGTGCACTGTAGAAATGTAAACTAATATATGAAAATTTATGAAAATTGTTACTTCTATTTCCCATAGTATGCTAGCTGTATATTCTATTATGCACTCATTCAGGTCTCCTGCACTTCTGGGAGAGTCCCTGTCAGAGGGATTGGATGTACTAACAAGAATTAAGCTTTCTTTTGAAATTGAGGAATATTGATACAGTGGGTCACAAACAATCTTCCTCTGAGCTTATAGTTTCTAATTACTGATAACCAGTTCCATCAGAAGGAAAGTCACTGCTGATAGCACAGTATTTTTACCAAGTTGTTCTCAACTCGTTTCTACATCTTTATACCTACCCCTCATGATATTACTCTGGTTAAAAATGTTATTAAACCCGAAATAAATCAAATCAGATATTTACCTTCTATCACTAGTCGATGATATTATGATTGTCAGAGAACATCTGTGTATTCAGATTGACGTTGGTAGTCATATTGTCAAGAGTACATTTATGACTTTCAATATATTGTGGCTTTAATTATGTTACTGCTGATTGATTCTCCACTCAAACTAGCATTACATCAACAGCTTGCAGTCGAACACACTGTATTACATATTTGTCGTGAATAGGGTAATGTCTTCCCGAAAACTTTGGTGACATTGAGATGCTAATTTAAAATGTCACGATGACTTCTGCAGTGTCAAGTCTGTCAGTGTACATTTTATGGAAAAATACCCATACCATTTCCTGACAGTAGCTATTTGTTGGAGCCATCCAAACCAATGGCCACCCATCTGAGGGTGGGTTGACCTGGCTATAAGATTCTATATATCAAAATAAGGAAACTGGTGTAGTTTCAGAATCCAACGACGGGAATATCTTGAGAAAACAGTAAAATATTGTGAGTTATTTCAAACACTTTCCAAGATGGCGGCCAATGAGAGAAGAAGGACGAATTACCAAACGACACTGCTATGGTATACACTAAACCACAGACTCTGCCAAATCCAAACGTCCATTTTTCTTGGTCGTTGGCTAGAGTCCTGTGGCCTCCCGAGTTAGCATTCAGTCCTACATGGCAAGCCTGTAGCTTATAAAAGCTAGATTTAAGTAATTAAAATTTACAAATTTTTTGGAGCCATCCAACCCAATGGCCACCCATCTGAGGGTGGGTTGACCTGGCTATATTATGACACCATGACTTTGTTCTTTTTACACAGATGAGGAACTGAATGAAGAACCAGGAGAGAAGGAGGTTGTGCCAACACTACTTCCTGTTCATCAGGTACTCTTTGTCTTTTGAGGCTTGTAAATTTCTATGTTCTCTACAACATATTTTATTTTTGCCAAATTTTGAACAATGATCTCCAGCTGATAGGGTTTAGGATCAGATTTGGCAACAACTATTGCATGGCAATGTTTTTTGCTCTATTTCTGAACTTGCATTATATTTCATGGGTCTTCTACAGATCATTTTCCTTGTTACTTACTGTTTTTCTGTTTATGCCTATCAGGGTCACTGTGTTTTTTTCTCACATTTCCAAAACATTGATACAAATAGAACCAGTTTTAAGATCCCAAGAAACTATTGTATTTTTGTTAAAAAAATGAAACTTGAATTACAATTTTCAAAACGTGGAATCAAATCCTGTGTGTACAGGGGTTTTTACTGAAAAAAAAATCCTTTATTTACAGAATATGGGCCATAAGTCAGTGTTTGTGAATGAACCCAAGTTGTCTGAGTTCAAGACACTTCTTCTCAAGGAAGGAGTCCAGGCAGAGTTTTCAGGCGGAATCCTCGTCTGTAACAACATGGTGGCCATCAGAAGGGTATGTGTAAAATAGGAAAACTTCGCATACCACTGGTATAATATTGTTAAGCTTGACGAGTGATAGAGTAAGAAATCTAAAATTCGCCACATATCTGAAATTCGCCACATGTAAAAATACTAATAAAATAAATGAATTGTGGTGAGATTTGTTGACTGTATAGTAAATTAAGGCTTTTTGAACTGTGAAATACCAATTTTTGGACAAAAACGTCATTTTCTTCATAAAATTAACTAAGGTTTTAGAGGTGGCGAATTTTAGATTCCTGGCGAATTTTAGATTTCTTACTCTATATGTTTTTCTATTTATGTTTAATGAGGGATGTTTTACTTTTTTTTTCTAATGTGTTTATTGGATTTTTATACCACATTACAATACAAGAAGTCAGATTACAAGACATAATACATTACTTGAAGTACCAAGACAAAAAACACACAAACAGACAGATACAATAACTAACACGTTTAATATAAGACAAAAAAGTACACATTATAAGTACTCCAGTAAACTCAATAAACTTTTGACTAATACCTTATAACTACCAAAGATGCAACATTAAAGTGACATTAATAACATTATGATGTTCTTGTTGTACAAAAAATGGTTTTCAGCTTAAATGAAAATTATGGGGACCAGTTGTTTTACTTTTATTGTCCACCATTTTGTATGATTAATATTTAAAATCAGTCCATTTGAAGAAAAAATGTGGAAAAGACTACTACAGAGGCAACAATGAATATAGAAACCTCAATATTTAACTTGCAATTTTTATGCCATTTCTGCATGGATTTTAATGCTGCAATAAAATGAACAGAAGTGCTGTATAAATTCACATAGTTTCTGAAATATTAATAAAAAATTGTTGCTTGTTTGCACTAATTATCCATGGTTAGTTGGAGCTGCTGTATACAAAATCATGTAATTATTTTTTTTCATCTTTTAATCACCTTGGCAAATAAACTATTGTTTGGTTTGAGACTTTGAGTAGCCGCCTGAAAAACAAATCAACATAAATCACCTTTTATTGCGTTAATACATCCTATCCAATGGACAATAGCTTATCCGGTCGGCGCGGACCGGCCCGCCAAACGTCAGAAAAAGACGTCCTGTGTCTCCACCGGCTAGGCCGGCCCAGTGGTGTGCACTCGCCAGATGGCGTGTCGTACTTCCTTCCTGTCTAGACAGAGTGACGTCATAGCATCTTTTTCGTTTGGCGCATGTGTGTTGTGCACGAATTTTATGAGTTAACATATTTTCAAAGATATTCACAGTTTCTTTAGAGGGTGACTTTTATTTTATATATATATTTGTTCAAGAGTGTGTATAGATCATTTTGGACTATCTTTTGTCACGGATCGTCATGTCTTCCCCTGCTCAGAAGCATGGAAGTTGTGGCCATATCATGGCCAGCTTCGACAGTCACAGTTTCTGCGCACGTTGCAGAGAAAAGGGTAAGGGGTCAGATCCTTGTGTTTTAAAGAATGATTGCAACTCTTGTAACATTTTGTCTGAGGACCAACGCTTGCAGTTGTCCACTCCATCTTACAGACTAACAAAGGAAAAGCGTGATCTCAAGAAATCCGCGGATACTCCTAATAAGGACTCATCCAGTTCCTCTCTCATAGATCCATCTTCAGTGATGGTAGTGGGAGTTGTGGACGATCAAGGGATTGTTAAGTCCCCTGGTTCGAGTTCTGAGAAGAAAAAACAGAAAAACAACCAACCTGATAAACCTTCTAAAGATTCCAAAACTTCTGCTGATAAGCCCTCCAAGTCGCTTTCCAAGACTCACAGATCCTCACCGGATACTAGGATTGAGGAGTTAGACCAGAAATGGTCGGACAGGTTTAACAGACTGGAGGCTCTTCTTTTATCAAGGTCTTTGGATAAGGAACCTACTTTTTCCTCAGTGAAAGTGGCTCCAGCCCGCTCGCCTCCTCAGAGTTCGGCTATCTCTTCCAGACCGTTCATTGAACCCGGTCAAACTTCAAGTCAGTTGGCTACCGACCTCACCTCTCAGAGACCGGTCACCGACCATACCAGGAATTCCCCTTCTGCTCACCGACCCTCAGATTTGCCTGGTGTTACTCAGACTATCTCCAAGTCGACCGGCAAATTGTCCAAGGGAAAGGTGTCTGCCGACCAACATTCAGATGTAGCTGGTACCGATTCTCCCTCATCTCAACAGGTACCCAGCAGATCATCAACAGCACCGACCAGGCGGCACAGTGTCTCATCAATGGACACGGACTCAGAAACGGACCTTTCGGACCGTCCCCCAGTAGACCTCTTTGTTGCTGAGGAAGGGGAGCTATCTGATCAAGAACTGGAAGCCTCTTTAAATGATCCAGACCTTACCCTCTCGGAAGAGCAGAGCTACCGTGAAACCATGAGTGGTATCAGGTCGTTTATGGGATGGACTCACATCCCAGAAGTCGATAGCACAGCTTCCAGATCTGAAGATAATCCCTTTGCCGGCCCTAAATCTCAACCGACAGGAAAGGTCTCAGTCACCATGCCCACGGACGAGTGGCTTTGCAACAAATTTGGGAAATTAAATGTTACTCTCACAGAAGGGTATCCATCACGCAGCTCAGAGGCTGGAGGGCTCCTCAAGGACCAGTTCGTCCGCCCCCCAAAATCGCAAGCGAAATGGTATAGCTTTGCACCTAACCCACAGAAGAGTGATCAGGAAGCGGCACAGACTGTAACTACTTGGAACACGGACGTTTCTAAAGTTAATAGTTCCTACAGTCGCATAGCCAAGGCGGCCGGCATTGCTTCAACCCCTCCTGCTTCCCGTCAAATATCACAGGATAATTTACGCAGATGGGAAAAGGCGGCCCGCGAAGCTTCCACCACTTGCAACCAGGCGGCTGCATTCAACAGGTGCCTATACAAGGTCCAGGGAAACATGCAAACAGAACTCAAAACCATTAAATCAGAGTTGGGTAAAGGGAAATCGGCAGGAAAGATGTCCCGTGCAACAGAGGAAATGCAGTTCCTCTTGAACTTCAATTCAAGCATTACCCAGTCTATGGCGAAAACCCTTGAACACTTAACAGACTTTGTTTTTGTGATGGTCGCCAATACTACCCTGATCAGAAGAGATTCGTACCTCTCCCACTTAAAGATGGGTATCAAGCCAGACACTCTGTCCGCTTTGAGGACTGGACCTCTTCACACTCCAACCCTGTTTCCAGATGCTGCCTTAAAGCAAGCGGAGCAGGACATTGCCAATTTTGAAAACAAGTCTCAACCCCAGTCGGGCAAGAAAGGTCGCTTCCATCCATACGAACGAACCGACAAGCGTTCGGATTACAGGAAATCAGACCGACCAGCTTGGAAGAATATTGGCAATAAGGGACAGGGCAAGAAGAACAAGGGAAAAGCCTCATTCTATTCCTCGCGACCAGCCAAGGGCCAGCAGTCATATAAATGACAGTTATTGTGTAACCAGTTTACCAAAGGGACTGCTGGCCCGGAGCAAGACATTAGTACAAGAAAAGACACTAAATACTGTAAACTTTCATGTTGTAACAGGTGTACCTTCTGCTCCCGGGCACTCCCAAAAGAGAGAGTTAAGTCCCGGGGCAGCAGATTGTCAAATATCAGAGTATCACAAATTAAAGTATGTGAAACTTGCTTCTTGTGTCACTCAGTTGTCTTGTGTCCAATCTGTAAACAGTGCCCCAAATGTTGTACAAAATCTGCCTGTAGGGGCCAGACTCCAAAACTTTTGGGAAACTTGGTCAAAACTAGGAGCCGGCCCCAAAACCCTTCAAATACTGAAGGAGGGCTATACCCTCCCTTTTCAAACACGACCAAACCTTACAAGGTCTCCAACTGTCATAAGTTGTTATGCCAATCCCCACAGGAACAGCTACCTGATGGAGGCATTGCATCAGCTTACGGAAAAAAACGCAGTCGAGTTGGTCCGCAATCAAACATCCTTGGGTTTCTTCAACCGACTTTTTCTAGTGCCCAAACCCAACAACAAATGGAGGCCAATACTAGACCTGAGCAAACTAAACCGTTTCCTCAAGGTGGAAAAATTCAAAATGGAGACACCGGAAACCATCAGAACATCTCTCCAACAGGGAGAGTGGGTCACCTCAGTAGACTTCAAGGATGCCTACTTCCACATACCAATACAGGAACAATCCAAGAAATATCTCAGATTTCATATCCAGGGCCGGACTTATCATTTCAAAGCTCTTCCCTTTGGCCTGTCCACAGCCCCCATGGAGTTCACTGTAATAGCCAAAGAGGTGAAACTGATGGCCGCACATCAGGGTATAAGGATCCACCAGTACCTAGACGACTGGTTGGTGAGAGCCAGATCCAAGCAGGTTTGCCTCCTCCATACTCAGATTCTAGTCAAAATGTGCCAGGACCTCGGTTGGCTGGTGAATTTAGAAAAATCAGAGCTGGAACCCAAACAAGTCTTCGACTTTGTAGGTTACCAATTCGACCTCAGGTCCGGCCGGGTCAGACCGACTCCGGACCGGTGGCAAAGCCTTCAGGTCAAAATACAAGCATTGCTCTTACTACCGGCCTGTCCGGTCCGACAGTTCATGTCACTAATAGGACTCCTAACGGCCACAGAAAAGCAAGTTCACCTCGGCCGCTTACACATGAGACCCATACAGTGGCATCTCAAAAATCATTGGAGAGTACCAGAGTCACTCGAAAAGATCATTCCACTACCCAGATCTTTACACCCTCACCTACAATGGTGGCTGGAGGAAGACAATGTCCTCCAAGGTCAACCCCTACACCCAATGAAGCATGCTCTGCAGATTTTTACAGACGCATCAAAAGAAGGGTGGGGCGCTCACTTAAACGAGCTCACTGCAAGAGGCTCCTGGTCAGTTCCAGAAAGCCAGCTACACATAAATTACCTGGAACTCAAGGCAGTCTTTCTAGCCTTAAAAGAGTTCCAAGATCTTTGTGTAAATCAAATTGTCCTAGTGGCTACGGACAACACGACAGTCGTAGCATACATAAACAAGGAAGGCGGCATGAGGTCGGGCCCTCTGTGTGCCCTCCTGTGGAGAATCTTGACCTGGTGTTCCCAGAGACAAGTCACTCTAAAAGCCCGTCATATTCCGGGCAGGCTAAATGTGATAGCCGACAAACTATCCAGACTGGGTCAGACCATCCAGACGGAGTGGTCCATTATTCCGGAAGTTTTTCAGAGCCTGTGCAGGAGGTGGCACCAGCCTCAAATAGACCTCTTTGCCACCAGGTTCAACTACAAACTACCTCAGTTTGTGTCTCCAATTCCGGATCCCCTAGCGGTGGCAGTGGATGCTCTCACCCTGCCATGGGAGGATCTGGATGCTTATGCCTTTCCACCGACCGCCATCTTGGGCAAAGTAGTAGAAAAGCTACTGGACACCCCATGCAAAAGATTAATTCTGATCGCTCCGGGGTGGCCCAACATGCCCTGGTTTTGGGACTTAGTGGCCATGTCCAGCCAAGTTCCCCTGAGCCTACCACAGCTGCCCAACCTGTTGACACAGCCCTTCAACCAGATCCCTCACAGGAATCTGACCAATCTAAATCTACACGCTTGGCTCCTAGAGCCACAGCAATCAAGGAGCAGGGCTTCTCTGAAGCAGTGGCAGCAAGAATTGAGGCTCCTCAGAGAAGGTCAACCAGATCAGTCTATGAGGCAAAGTGGACCATTTTTACGAAATGGTGCATCACTAATCAGGTGGACTTCAGGTCACCACCTGTGAATTCAGTGGCTGATTTCCTACTTTACCTCTTTGCGGTCAAAAATCTTCAGCCCAGCACCATTGATGGATACAGGTCTGCCATTGCGGATAAACTGGGTAGTACCACAGTCAATATCAGCAAGGATGAGAATCTCACGCGTCTCCTGGACAGTTTCCACAGAGACAGACCCAAGGGACGGAGGGGTATACCCTCCTGGAACCTTTCACTGGTATTACACCAGCTCACAAAGGCCCCCTTTGAACCCCTCCGAGAGGCGTCATTGAAGCATTTAACCTTCAAGACTGTCTTCCTTTTGGCTCTGGGTTCGGGCAAAAGAAGAAGTGAGATCCATGCTTGGCAGCACAAGAATATCAGACACCAGTCGGACTGGTCCAAGGTGTCTCTGATTCCATCACCCAGCTTTCTTTCCAAGAACCAGCTGGCCAAAGAGGGTCCAGAAAGTGTAGCCCCAGTGGTCATACCAGCACTGGCTCCTACTCTGGATAGATCCCTCAAGTCTGACAGATCCCTTTGTCCAGTCAGAGCCCTACGCTATTATTTGGACAGGACTTCAGATCTCAGGCAGCACAAGGAGTTAGTTTTTGTCTCCTTCAAGAAAGGCTTCGACAAAGACATCTCTCCTGCCACTATCTCCTCATGGATCAAACAGACTGTGATCCTATGCTATGAGCTCTCTGATCAACAGGCTCACACCCTACATCAAGTTAAAGCTCATGATGTCAGGGCCTTTGCTGCTTCCAAGGCCTTCCAGTCGGGAGTCTCCTTGGAACAGATCTTATCAGCCTGCCACTGGAAGTCTCATAACACCTTCACTCAATTTTACCTGAAGGATGTGGCTTGGGCCGATTCAGAGCTCTACCACCTTGGCCCTGTTGTGGCTGCTCAGCAGATCCACCAACACCCGAGGACTTAGAGGAGATCTGTGCATTTGTAAATAATTGTACTTATTTGTATATATTGCATATATAGTTAAGCAGCAAGACAAAAAAAAAAAATCTCTCACGTACTTCCTCCGGGAGAGCTGATTTTATGGGACTGAACTCATCCCTCTCTTCCCCTACCTCAGAGCAGGTCTGTTAAAAAAAAGGGGGGGGGCGCAAGGTCGACTCTGACGGTTCCTTCCGGATAACCGGATGATGATAATCGACCACAGCCTTAAAGGTATCTGACTTCAAAGTCTACCTAGGCTGTAAGGACAGAAGAAATGGTCATTATTTCTAATATGAGTTCAACTTCTTTAGTCCCTAGTAACGCACCCGCCATCCAAGCGGTAGTTATTCAGCTATTGTCCATTGGATAGGATGTATTAACGCAATAAAATTGCAAATTTAATAGGTAAATTAAATTTTTATAAGTTAATACCCTATCCAATGGACACACAAGACCCTCCCACCTGACCCCGCTATCAACTTACTAGGGGTCTATATATGTTTAGACAACGAAAAAGATGCTATGACGTCACTCTGTCTAGACAGGAAGGAAGTACGACACGCCATCTGGCGAGTGCACACCACTGGGCCGGCCTAGCCGGTGGAGACACAGGACGTATTTTTCTGACGTTTGGCGGGCCGGTCCGCGCCGACCGGATAAGCTATTGTCCATTGGATAGGGTATTAACTTATAAAAATTTAATTTACCTATTAAATTTGCAATTTTCTGTTCTTAAAATAGGTTCAAGTGATGCCAAAAATACAAATTCCAAGTTTAAGCTATACCATGAATCTACACAGTAAATTGAGACTTGAATTTTGGTTCAAATTATAGTAAAATTTGAGTCATCCAGAATCAAGGTACACAGAGTCTACTGTGTTTATATTATTATGTCCACCCAACTGAGGGGTGGACATATTATTTTTTCTTTTTCCGGTGTCCGCCGTCCGTCGTCGCACTTGATTTCCGATCATTTCAAGGAAAAGTATTTATCCTATCTTTACCAAATTTCGTATGGGTGTTTATTGGGTTAATAGCTTGCATGGGATTGCTTTTGGTGAAGATAGCTCTATAGCTAACTGAGTAATAGCTACTTAGCTACTTTTGTGTACTTCTTTTGTTTCCGGGCATTTTAAGGAAAAAGATTTGACATATCTTTACTAAATTTGGTATGAGCAATAGTTAGGTCAATAGCTTGCTTGGGATTACTTTTAGTGATAATTGCTATATAACTGACTATGTAATAGCTACTTAGCTACTGTGAGTAGCTTTTTTATTTTAAGCATTTTAAGGGAAAAGTATTTCACCTATGTTCACAAAATTTGGGATGGAGGATTATTGGATCAGTAGCTTGCTTGGGAATGCTTTTGGTGATGATACCTTTATAGCTAACTGAGTAATAGCTACTGTGCTATATAGCTATTATGCTATTTGAGTGGACTTTTTTTCTGGACATTGTAATGAAACAATGTTTTCTATCTTCACAAAAATTTATATGAAGGATAATTGGGTCAATAGTTTGGCCAGGATAGCTTTTGGTCGATGATAGCTTTGTAGCTATCTGAGTAATAGCTGCTTTGCTACTTTGAGCGTACTCTGAATTGCATTTCTGTTTTCACTCTTTTAAAGGAAACATATTTAACTCATCTTTGTAAAATTTGGTGTAAAGGTTTATAGGGTCAATTGCTTGCTTGGTATTGTTGTTGATGGTAATAGCTTTAACCTCCTGAGTAATAGAGTAATAGCTACATAGCAAAAAACACAAATTTGCTTCTATCTCCTAAACCGTGCGAGATAGAGCGATTTCGTGGAAATTTTCGACTCACAGGGTATCTGCAGAGTGTACTGGCTACTTTTCACAAAAATCACTTTCTCACCACTTTTGGCGGCCATCTTGAATTTCTGCGTAAAATGCAATCTCTGAAACAGTGCGAGATAGAGCGATTTCGACCAAATTTTTGACCCACAGGGTATTTGCAGAGTCTACTGGCGACTTTTCCAAAAAAATCGCTTTCCCACCTTTTTTGGCAGCCATCTTGAATTTCTGCGTAAAGCGCAAAAGTGCATTTATCTCGGAAACAGTGCGAGATAGAGCAATCTCAACAAATTTATGGATCCACAGGGCATCTGCAAAGTGTACTGGCGACATTTTGCAAAAATTACGTTCCCGCCATTTTTGGTGGCCATCTTGAATTTCTGTGTAAAACACAAAACACATTTATTGGGGAAACCGTTCGAGATAGAGCGATTTCGACGAAATTTCTGGCATGCAGAGTCTACTGGCGACTTTTTACTAAAATCACTTTCCCGCCATTTTTGGCGGCCATCTTGAATTTCTGTGTAAAATACAAAAACGCATTTATCTTGGAATCGGTTCGAGATAGAGTAATTTTTATGAAATTTTTAACCCGCAGGGTATCTGCAGAGTGTATTGGCGACATTTCACAAAAATCGCTTTGTCGCCAATTTTGGTAGCCATCTTGAATTTCTGTGTAAAATGCAAAAACGCATTTATCTTGGGAACGAGATTTTGGCTGCCATCTTGAATTTTGGCAGAAATTGAAAATGTCATTTATCTCAAAAACCCTTAGAGATAAAGTGATTTTGAGCAATGTTTGGACCCTTTGAGTACTAGAGATCTTGGATATAGTGCCTATGAAAAAAGTTGAATTTCCAGAATTTTGTCCACCATCTTGAATTTTGGCAGAAACTGAAAATGTTTATCTCAAAAACCGTAAGAGATAGAGCAATTTCAAGCAAATTTTTGACCATTTGGATATTAGAGATCTTTGGTATATATATTGCCTCTGAAAAATGTCAAATTTCGCCCACCATCTTCAATTTTATCGGAAATCGAAAATGTTGGTTATCTCAAAAACCTTTAGAGACAGAGTGATTTTGAGCAAATTTTGAGGCAATGCAAAAAGGCATGAAGCTGAAATAATTTATATGTATACTAATAAATATTTAAGCATCATTAATATATTTTACAAATGAAACAGGGTCTTGTAAGACTAATGTACAATTGTTGCAAAACGTTCATGGGGTGGACATTACACATGATAATGTGTTCTTCTATGCTATCCTGTTTCTTTTCATATGTTGCAGCTACTCTTAACAGGGCATCCTATTTCCAGTTGATATACATGTATGCATGCCATCAAAAATTGAGATTATGCACAAGTTCCAACCTTTACAAAAGCCTATACATACTAGTAGTTGAATTAATATAGAATCCACAGAAACAGCTGAAACATTTTACTAGTCACAGTTAAAACACAAAAAAAAAACTATTTGCAATTATCAGTTATTAATTAGTTTATTATTCAAAAATAAAGTTAGTTATACTTCATCATACCTAAAAATAAAGCATTTCTTTCAATTACATATCTCTACATGAGTTTGAGCTCTGTCTCATTGATACTTTTAAGACTTTAACTCTACCTTTGTACCCATCTAATTCATTGTGCTGGGGTCTGAGGTAGTTGTACCCCTTTATGTTCCTTGTAACTCCTTTAAAAATGATGGAGGTATAGCATTATAAAAGTTCACATCAGACTAGATATAATCCTTTCAGGTTTTTTTTGCATATTTTTTGTTTCAGAATGAAGCGGGACGCATGCAGATTGAAGGCAGTCTCAGTGACATTTACTACAAAGTGCGAGACTTGTTGTATGAACAGTATGCCATTGTATAGACAACGTACCCTATCTGTGTTCACCATGCTAATCATAATGATGAACCTTCATTATCTGAACCTTTTGTTATCTGTATATTCAGTAATTTGTGAACTCATTTTTACTCTCCAAAACTTGTCATTTCATATTGTTATATACCAAAATATATCACGTTTATTTTCTGGATCGTCTAATATTCAAACAAAATCTATCACTCTCCCAGCTTGTCCAGATAATGGAGGTTTTCCTATGTAATCTATGCAGATGGAGTACCCACTGTCTGCATGAATTGACTTCACTGACCGAAAAAAGAAAGGGGGAAAAAAAGACCTTGCATATAATGAAAGAATAGTTTTAAGTTATACAATTAAATGAACTTTCAAATTCTGTTGGCATAGTTGATAATTTGCTCAACCAGAGAAACAAAATATATTTATGTTGTAAAGCTGTTTGTTATATTGTTGCATTTATACTCAATCATCTGCTTACCATTAGACAGAAGACAACAGATTTTAAGCACTAGGGAGTTAGGCAAGGATTAGGCAAGCAAAAGCACTTTACTCCTGAATAAAATGCTTGAAAAGTAAAGTCATGTTGTGTCAGTGATTTTACAAATGCATTTAAGAACCTCTTTACTTGAGTATCTATTTTATCAGAAACTGTTTATTTAATTGCCAATTTAATATGGACACTGGTAATAAGAGATATGTCAATTCTGAGCTTTAGTGTGAAAGTATGTTAAAGAGGTTCAAGGTTAAACCAACAAATGTGTTACAGTTCCAATATTTTAACAGAATAAATACATATAAAGTGATACCATTGTTTTATTTATTGAGCAAATGTGTGTAAAATGGTTTCCCAATGAATTATATAATAGTTTTTGTAAAGTTTTACTTGTTCTCATCAAAAACAATAGATTTCAAGAGTAAGCAAGACCACTGCTCTGGATATTAAGCAAAAGTGGATCTAGGGTGACCTTGAAAGAGGGTTCGAACAAAAGAACCAGTAATAAGGGAGATATAAGGCCTTTTTAGTGTGATGATAACACTTGACCTGGAAGTAATGGTCCAAGGTCATTTTAGACACTTGTGACCAACCTGCCATAATTGTCCTCACTGTTGCTGAAAATCTATCAGTAGGGGCCAGATTGCATCAGGTTTGGGAAACATGGGTCACCCTAGGGGCCAGCCGCAAGGTCATAAGAATCCTCAAGTAAGGCTACACCCTCCTCTTCCAGAACTGGCCAATCCTGACAAGGTATTCAGTTATCATAAGTTGTTGTGTACATACCCTCAGGAACAGCTCGGTGATGGAGGCATTACATGCACTTATGTATAAACAAGCAATAGAAATGATCAAAAATCAAGCATCTCTGGCTTTCTTCAACTGACTTTTCTTGGTTTGATAACCTAACAAGTGGAGACCTAACCTAGAACTTCGCTCTGACAAATTTCTGAAGTCAGAAAAATTCAAAATGGAGACACCAGAACTTCCTTGCAGACATGGCAAATGGGTAACATCCATAGATTTCAAGGACACATGGTTCCATATCCCTATAAATCTACAGTGCAGGAAATCCCTTCATTTTAATCAATCCTACCAGTTCAAAGCTCAACCATTTGGTCTATCCACTGCTCCATTGGAATTCAGAATGATAGTTAAGGAAGTCAAACTGATGGCTCAAAATAAGGGTATAAGAATCCACCAGTAGCTGGACGGTTGGTTTGGTAGAGCCACATCCCAGAAACCTGCCTCCAACACACTCAGACTCTAGAAGCTATGTATCTGGAACAAGGTTGGATAGTAAACCTGGAGAAATCAAAACTGGGTTGCCCAGCACATTTGATTTTATTGCATTAATACATAGCCATTAGCCCGGCGCCTGCCAGTCCCGCCAAATGTCAGCAAAAGACGCCCTGTGTCTTCTCCGGCCGGCCCGGTATCTTCCCCTTTCACTCACTATGTGGCCAGGTGGAGTAAAAGCAATCGCTTCTTATCTTTTCGTTTGGTGCGACGAATCTGTCAACAACTATTTGTAGTTGTAGAAATTGTGTTTTTACTGGATATTTAACGTTTCCTGATTTTCCTTGTGTAGATTCCTTCAACAGTCTGGATAGTTATTATGTCTTCTCTGGGTCAAAAGGGCAGATCTTGTGGCCATGTTATGGCGTTGTTTGATGGCCACTCCAGATATGCCCATTGTAGGGAAAAAGGGCCAAGGATTGGATCCATGTGTTTCACACCAGAAATGTTCATTTGTAGTGCCCTCACTCCAGAGCTAGTTCAACAGTTGGCCATTCCTAAGTGTCAGTCACTCAAGGAAAACAAAGCTAAAAGTGACAAAAATCTAGATCTTGTGGATCTGTCCGACATCGCAGTCATCTCTGTTATTGCTTCTGAGGCTATGGACATGGAAACTGAGTAATGAAAAAGTGCATTCTTTATCCCCTCAACCATTTTCTTCCAATACTTCCTCTGTTCAACAAGATTTAGTGGATCTCAAAGATGAATGGGTGGCAAAATTTGCCAGAATTGAAGCCTTACTAACACGAGGAACGCATCAACCTGTCTACAGCCCAGTGTGCATGCACGTGCCTCACCCACCCCCGACTGGACTTTATCTAGGTCACCATTTATTCAACCTTCTGTCCCTGATCTTTCCCTACCAGCCAGTCTGGCCTGGATACAGTATAGGTCACCAGACAAGGTTTTGTACAAGTGTTCTACCAAGAATTCAGAGGGGAACTTTACACTCAAGTCTCCCTTATAAAATCTTTATCCAGACCGGTCACTGGTCCTGGATCAGGAACATGAACCTCTTTTCCAACAGCCTCCTTCTGATGAACCGGTCGGCCTGGTGGACAAACTGGAAGAAGACTTCTTATCTGATTCTGAGGATCCTGAACTAGATACTGATCAGGATTAGGATTTAGATCCGGAAAAAACTGTGACTGAAGATCAATCTTACTGGGACACAATTAAGATTCTTGGGGCCTATATGGGCTGACATTACAATCATAATCTGGAGTACACCGTGTCTTCATGCTCTGATAATCCCTGGACCAGCATCCGGGCCCAACCTGCCGGCAAGATAAGTGTGGATATAGCTCCAGAGGACTGGTTATGCCAGAAATTGGAGTCCTTGAACCTGATAGTGTGTGCTGGTTACCAGGTCAGAGGAACAGAGTTGGGTGGGCTTCATAAGGATCAGTTTATTTGCCCCCATAAATCTCAAGGTCGCTGGTACAGGCTTCATTCCAGTTTTGACTCGGCTGTTGTATCCAGACCGGCTAGATACATATCTCACTGGAAAAATTATGCTGCTACAATCAACAGTATCTATGCACGGATTGCAAAGCCTACTGGTACCGCTTCTACACCTGCTTCTCCCCTGGCCAAGGAGACTGCTCAAAAATGGGAAAAGGCCCTGGAGGAGTCTTGAGCCCAGGCAGCAGGATACAATAGGTGTCTTACCAAGCTCCAAGGTGACATTCAGGATAAGATCAAGGTTTTAGAGAAGGGACCATCTAAAAGGAAATGTTCTCAACAGACTAGTAAGGCCCTTGAAGACCTTAGGGATGACGGCCTTCAACCAGGATGTCTCTTTTGCCATGGGCAAGGCCATGCAACATCTGTCAGACACTATTTTTGCTCAGATGGCCTATATGACCCTTCTCCGATGTGACGCATATCTGGATCATCTTAAACCGGGCATCAAGTTGGAACTTTTGCAGCTCTTCATAATACCCCTCTCCAGATTGGATCCTTGTTTCCTGATGATGTGCTAAGGTGCACTGAGGATGAAATTGCTAAGCATGAAGCTTCCTGTTTTTATGTCAGCTGACTTGTCAGTCAGCTGACATTATGTCGTCACTCTGCGGCGTGGGCGTACGCGTCCGCGTGAACAACTTCTCCTCCAAAACTACAAGGCCTAGAGACGTGCTGTTTTTTTTAAAAGATACCTTATCTATCGAGGATGAAAAATTGTTCAAGGCATGCAAATCTGTCTGTTCGTCTGTTTGCTAGAGACATTACAAGGGGGGTACCCCCACCAAAAGTGTGAAAATTTCAACACTTAATCACAATTTTCTCAGTGACTATTGCAGAGATTTCTCTCATATCTTGCATATATGTACTAGGCCAGAGGTAGATTCTCTTGTGTGAGTATGAGACCTTGATCTGTCTTACTTTTTTTTTAATAAATTTTTTTAATAATTTTTAATGCATTAAAATTCATGAAATCATGCACAAAATCATTTATAACTTGAAAAGTGTTGCATTTAGAGCATTTTGTTAAAATATGTTATTCAGCTACTTTTTTCATAGCTACAATATGGTGAGTAAGTTGGGTGCCTGTCTCAATAGCTAAGTGAGTAATACCTACTTTTGGGCTTTTCAGTAACTTCCATCATGAGTAAAATCACTTGTAACTTAAAAACTATTGCATTTAGAGAATTTCGTATAAATATGTTATTCAGCTACTTTTGGGTCAGCTATAACATAGTAAAATTTCAGACCTGTAGCTCATGGCATAGCTGAGTAATAGCTACTTTTAGGTTATCACTGTTGAGTAAATCGCTTATAACTTGGAAACTATTACATTTACAGTATTTTGTTTCAATATGTTATTCACCTATTTTGGGATCAGCTATAACATAGTGAAGTTTCAGATCTGTGGCTCATTGCATAGCTGAGTAATAGCTACTTTGAAGTTCTCACTATTGAGTAAATCACTTGTAACTTAAAACCTATTGCATTTAGAGAATTTCGTATAAATATGTTATTCAGCTACTTTTGGGCCAGCTATAACATAGTGAAATTTCAGATCTGTAGGTCATGGCATAGCTGAGTAATAGCTACTTTAAAGTTCTCCCTATTGAGTAAATCAGTTGTAATTGGAAAACTATTGCATTTAGAGTATTTCGTATAAATATGTTATTCAGCTACTTTTGGGTCAGCTATAACATAGTAAAATTTCAGACCTGTAGCTCATGGCATAGCTGAGTAATAGCTACTTTTAGGTCATCACTATTGAGTAAATCAGTTGTAACTTGAAAACTATTGCATTTACAGTATTTTGCTTAAATATGTTGTTCACCTACTTTTGGGTCAGCTATAACATAGTAAAATTTCAGACCTGTAGCTCATTGCATAGCTGAGTAATAACTACTTTGAGGTTCTCACTATTGAGTAAATCAGTTGTAATTGCAAAACTATTGCATTTAGAGAATTTCGTATAAATATGTTATTCAGCTACTTTTGGGCCAGCTATAACATAGTGAAATTTCAGATCTGTAGGTCATGGCACAGCTGAGTAATAGCTACTTTGAAGTTCTCACTATTGAGTAAATCAGTTGTAATTGGAAAACTATTGCATTTACAGAATTTCGTATAAATATGTTATTCAGCTACTTTTGGGTCAGCTATAACATAGTAAAATTTCAGACCTGTAGCTCATGGCATAGCTGAGTAATAGCTACTTTTAGGTCATCACTATTGAGTAAATCAGTTGTAACTTCAAAACCATTGCATTTACAGTATTTTGCTTAAATATGTTGTTCACCTACTTTTGGGTCAGCTATAACATAGTAAAATTTCAGACCTGTAGCTCATTGCATAGCTGAGTAATAACTACTTTGAGGTTCTCACTATTGAGTAAATCAGTTGTAATTGCAAAACTATTGCATTTAGAGAATTTAGTATAAATATGTTATTCAGCTACTTTTGGGTCAGCTATAACATATTAAAATTTCAGACCTGTAGCTCATGGCATAGCTGAGTAATAGCTACTTTTAGGTCATCACTATTGAGTAAATCAGTTGTAACTTCAAAACTATTGCATGTACAGTATTTTGCTTAAATATGTTGTTCACCTACTTTTGGGTCAGCTATAACATAGTAAAATTTCAGACCTGTAGCTCATGGCATAGCTGAGTAATAGCTACTTTGAGGTTATCACTGTTGAGTAAATCGCTTATAACTTGGAAATTATTGCATTTAGAGTATTTTGTTTCAATATGTTATTCACCTATTTTGGGGTCAGCTATAACATAGTGAAGTGCCAGACCTGTGACTCATTGCATAGCTGAGTAATAGCTACTTTGAAGTTCTCAATGTTGAGCAAATCACTTATAATTTGAAAACTATTGCATTTAGAGAATTTAGTATAAATATGTTGTTCAGCTACTTTTGGGTCAGCTATAACATAGTAAAATTTCAGACCTGTAGCTCATGGCATAGCTGAGTAATAGCTACTTTTAGGTCATCACTATTGAGTAAATCAGTTGTAACTTGGAAACTATTGCATTTACAGTATTTTGTTTCAATATGTTATTCACCTATTTTGGGATCAGCTATAACATAGTGAAGTTTCAGATCTGTGGCTCATTGCATAGCTGAGTAATAGCTACTTTGAAGTTCTCACTATTGAGTAAATCACTTGTAACTTAAAACCTATTGCATTTAGAGAATTTCGTATAAATATGTTATTCAGCTACTTTTGGGCCAGCTATAACATAGTGAAATTTCAGATCTGTAGGTCATGGCATAGCTGAGTAATAGCTACTTTAAAGTTCTCACTATTGAGTAAATCAGTTGTAATTGGAAAACTATTGCATTTAGAGTATTTCGTATAAATATGTTATTCAGCTACTTTTGGGTCAGCTATAACATAGTAAAATTTCAGACCTGTAGCTCATGGCATAGCTGAGTAATAGCTACTTTTAGGTCATCACTATTGAGTAAATCAGTTGTAACTTGAAAACTATTGCATTTACAGTATTTTGCTTAAATATGTTGTTCACCTACTTTTGGGTCAGCTATAACATAGTAAAATTTCAGACCTGTAGCTCATTGCATAGCTGAGTAATAACTACTTTGAGGTTCTCACTATTGAGTAAATCAGTTGTAATTGCAAAACTATTGCATTTAGAGAATTTAGTATAAATATGTTATTCAGCTACTTTTGGGTCAGCTATAACATAGTAAAATTTCAGACCTGTAGCTCATGGCATAGCTGAGTAATAGCTACTTTTAGGTCATCACTATTGAGTAAATCAGTTGTAACTTCAAAACTATTGCATGTACAGTATTTTGCTTAAATATGTTGTTCACCTACTTTTGGGTCAGCTATAACATAGTAAAATTTCAGACCTGTAGCTCATGGCATAGCTGAGTAATAGCTACTTTGAGGTTATCACTGTTGAGTAAATCGCTTATAACTTGGAAATTATTGCATTTAGAGTATTTTGTTTCAATATGTTATTCACCTATTTTGGGGTCAGCTATAACATAGTGAAGTTCCAGACCTGTGACTCATTGCATAGCTGAGTAATAGCTACTTTGAAGTTCTCAATGTTGAGCAAATCACTTATAATTTGAAAACTATTGCATTTAGAGAATTTAGTATAAATATGTTATTCAGCTACTTTTGGGTCAGCTATAACATAGTAAAATTTCAGACCTGTAGCTCATGGCATAGCTGAGTAATAGCTACTTTTAGGTCATCACTATTGAGTAAATCAGTTGTAACTTGAAAACTATTGCATGTACAGTATTTTGCTTAAATATGTTGTTCACCTACTTTTGGGTCAGCTATAACATAGTAAAATTTCAGACCTGTAGCTCATGGCATAGCTGAGTAATAGCTACTTTGAGGTTGTCACTGTTGAGTAAATCGCTTATAACTTGGAAATGATTGCATTTAGAGTATTTTGTTTCAATATGTTATTCACCTATTTTGGGATCAGCTATAACATAGTGAAGTTCCAGACCTGTGACTCATTGCATAGCTGAGTAATAGCTACTTTGAAGTTCTCAATGTTGAGCAAATCACTTATAATTTGAAAACTATTGCATTTAGAGAATTTAGTATAAATATGTTGTTCAGCTACTTTTGGGCCAGCTATAACATAGTGAAATTTCAGATCTGTAGGTCATGGCATAGCTGAGTAATAGCTACTTTTAGGTCATCACTATTGAGTAAATCACTTATAACTTGGAAACTATTGCATTTAGAGTATTTTGTTTCAATATGTTATTCACCTATTTTGGGGTCAGCTATAACATAGTGAAGTTCCAGACCTGTGGCTCATTGCATAGCCGAGTAATAGCTACTTTGAAGTTCTCACTCTTGAGTAAATCAGTTGTAATTGGAAAACTATTGCCTTTACAGAAATTTGTGCAAATATGTTATTCAGCTACTTTTGGGTCAGCTATAACATAGTGAAATTACAGACCTGTAGCTCATGGCACAACTGAGCAATAGCTATTCTCAGGCACTGACTGTTGAGTAAATCGGCTATAACTTGAAAAATATTGCATTTGGAGTATTTTGTTAAAATATATTGTTCACCTACTTTTGGGTTAGCTATAACATAGTGAAATTACAGACCTATAGCTCATGGCATAGCGGAGCAATAGCTATTTTCAGGTTCTCACTATTGAGTAAATCAGTTGTAACTTGAGAACTATTGCATTTACAGTATTTTGCTTAAATATGTTGTTCACCTACTTTTAGATCAGCTATAACAGAGCAAAAATTCAGACATGTAGCTCATTGCATAGCTGAGTAATAGTTACTTTGAGGTTCTCACTCTTGAGTAAATCAGTAGTAACTTGAAAACTATTACATTTAGAGTATTTTGTTAAATATGTTATTCACAGACGTTTTGGTCAGCTATAACATAGTGAAATTGCAGACCTCTATGTCATGGCATAGCTGAGCAATAGCTTCTTTCAGGTTCTCACTGTTGAGTAAATCATTGTATCCAACCTGTAGGAAATCATGGGCTGGGAATCTGTTAATATGGTCCGATTTGACCTTGGAACCCTCCTTCAAGGTCAAATGAGGATAGCCAAACATAAAAGTGCTTATAACTCGCTTATTATTGGTCCTACAGGTTTGGAATGAAAACCAACCTATAGAAAATCATGAGCTGGGAATTGTTTGGTGTGGTCGGATTTCACCTTGGACCCCTCCTTCAAGGTCAAATGAGGATAGCCAAACTTAAAGGTGCTTATAACTCGCTTATTATTGGTCCTAGAGGTTTGGAATGGAAAACCAACCTATAGAAAATCATGGGCTGGGAATCTTTTGGTGTGGTCAGATTTCACCTTAGACCCCTCCTTCCAGGTCAAACGAAGATAGCCAAACTTAAAGTGCTTATAACTCGCGTATTATTGGTCTTGGAGGTTTGGGATGGTAAACCAACATATAGGAAATCATGGGCTGGGATTCTTTTGGTGTGGTCAGATTTGACCTGGGACCCCTCCTTCAAGGTCAATTGAGGATAGCCAAACTTACAATTGCTTAGAACTCGCTTATTATTGGTCCTACAGGTTTGGGATGGTAAACAAGCTACAGGAAATCATGGGCTGGGAATTTTTTTGTGTGGTCGGATTTGACCTTGGACCCCTCCGTCAAGGTCAAACAAGGATAGCCAAACTTAAAAAGTGCCTATGACTCACTTATTATTGGTCCGAGAGGTTTGGGATGGTAAACCATCCTAAATTTTTTGGCTGGGAATCTTTTGGTATGGTCAGATTTGACCTTTGGACCCCTTCTTCATGGTTGAACGAGGATATTGCATTTATAGTATTTCTTTAAATATTTTTAACCTACTTTTTACACTTAAACAATTACCTTGTTACTTTATTTCATAATACCATTTGCAGGGCACAACTTTTTTGTCCTTTTTTTCTGTCAGCTTCGGAATATCTTTCGAACATGCTGTTCAGTTACCATTTACTGTATTTCTGTACAGCCCTTTCCCTGATAATTATGCTTTCCTCTCATTATCACCATCACAAATCAAAAACATTCAGTCAGCTGACACAGTGCCCGTTCACGGGCACTCTCCTCTTGTTCTCATTCCAGATCAGGTGCTGGGAGGTTTGGTGGTAAAAGCAACAACAGATATCAACCTTATTAAACAGGAGGCAGAATCTTTGGAGAGGATAAACCCCCGGCTTGGAGGTCTTTCTCAATCAGGGGTAGTTATAACCTTGGATGGGGGAGAAGGTCAGGTGCTCCTCCAAGCAGGCTAAGGAAACTAAGCAACTTAAATGACAATTATTGTGTAGTTCATGTGGATCACAATCGACAGATAAGTTGTGCTCACACTGTTCAAAGTTCAGACAGTTCCAAGTTCAAAAAACATTGCAAACTTTTTAGATGTTGTAACTCTTGAATATTTTGTTTGTACAGCTGGGCAGTCACAAAGGAAAGACTTAAGTCCCGCCCACGGTCTTCATCCAATACAGCTGATAAGAGGTTCAACCGAGGATTCTTGTCGCTGGGATTCCCAGACCCTACGCGCTTCAGAAGTCGGAACTAGAACCCAAACAATTCTTCAACTTCGTAGGCTACCAGTACGACCCCTCTTAAGGAGTAGTCCGACCCACACCAGACAGGGGGCAGTCTGTAGACCAAGATACACCACATTCTGGAAAAGCCTCAGTGTTCTTTATGCCAGTTCATGTCTCTCATAGGTCTTTTGATGGCTGCAGAAAAATAGGTGCCCTGAGGGTCATCTTCATATGACACCAATCCAATGGCATCTAAAGAACAATTGGCATGTGCCTGAGTCCCTGTTCCCAGGTCTGTGCACCATCACTTCCACTGGTGGTTGGATGAAGACCATGCCCTTCCTGGTCAACCACTGCACCCGCTTCAGCACGCTCTTCAAATCTTTACCGACGCATCAAACGAAAGTTGGCCACTCACTTAGGAGACTACACTGTCCAAGGAGTTTGGTCCATCCCACAAAGCCAGTTTCTGGAATTGAAGGCAGTGCTGTTCTTAAACAATTTGAACATTTGTGTCGGGAACAGATTGTACTGATTGCCTCAGACAACACCACAGTAGTTTCCTACATCAAGAGGGAGGTATGAGATCAGGCTCCCTTTGTACCCTCCTTTGGTGGCTCCTTTCATGGTGCAATCAACCACCTGGTCAACCACTGCACCCGCTTCAGCACGCTGTTCAAATCTTTACCGACGCATCAAACGAAGGATGGCCACTCACTTAGGAGACTACACTGTCCAAGGAGTATGGTCCATCCCACAAAGCCAGTTTCTGGAATTGAAGGCAGTGCTGTTCTTAAACAATTTGAACATTTGTGTCAGGAACAGATTGTACTGATTGCCTCAGACAACACCACAGTGGTTTCCTACATCAGGAGGGAGGTATGAGATCAGGCTCCCTTTGTACCCTCCTTTGGTGGCTCCTTTCATGGTGCAATCAAAGACGGATTGTCCTACAAGCCCGGCACATCCCGGGTCATCTTAACGTGATTGCTGACAAGTTATCCCGACACCGTCAGGTGATCTAGATGGAATGGTTTCTGCATAAGGATGTGTTTAACCAGACTTGTGACAAGTGGTATCAGCCTCAGATAGACTTGTTAGCCACCAGATACAACAACAAACTTCCACATTTTGTGGCTCCTGTTTTGGATCAGAAGGCATGGACAAAAGATGCTCTCAGCATGTCCTGGGAGGGGCTCTATCTTTATGCCTTTCCCTCAGTAGCGCTCCTGTGTGAAAAGTGGTATCCAAGCTTCTGGATCATGATTACCAGAGGCTGCTCCTGATAGCCCCAGGTTGGCCCGGCATGCCTTGGTTCTGATATCTGGTAATGTTTTCCACCAGGACTCCCATACACCTTCTGATTCAGGTTGATCTTACTCAACCGTTCAATGGGACCAAGATCTCCTAAACCTGAACCTCCACACCTGTCTCCTAGAGTCTTGGCCATCAAGGCACGAGGATTCTCTGAAGTGGCAACACAATTTAAGGCTCCTCAAAGTTCAACCAGAACCATCTATAAAGCAAAGTGGTCTGTTTTTGTCAGATTGTGCAAGTCAAATCAGGTGGACTTCACATCACCTTCTGTGAACCAGGTTGCTGACTTCCTAATGCATCTTTTTCAGGAGAGGAAACCACAACCCAGCACTATAGAGGGTTATCATTCTGTCATTGCTGATAAAATTGGGAATTCACAACTCAATATCAGTAGGAATGTAGATTTGAACAGGCTCTTGGACAGTTTTCATCAGTTGGCCACCTAGCAAGTGAAAGGGGAGATACTGGTCTGGCCGGAGGAGACTCAGGACATCTTTTTCTGTCATTTGGCAGGACCGGCAGACACCAGACTAATGGCTATGTCTGTTAGATAAGACATTAACTAATAATTTAATTTACAAGTAAAATTTTCAGTTTTATTGAGTTAATACATCTTACCTAACAGACTAATGTGGGACCGGTACTGTCTTCCACTCACTAGGTGGCTTATGCCTCGCTCACTCGCCAGGTGGCCTCTGCGTGATGTCATCTTTTTGTTTGGCGCAAATTCTTCAAGTCAAATTTTATTTTGCTGTGTACAAATATTGTGTTTTCTAAAGGATATGCTATCAGGTGGATTATTTTTTTTTTATATTTTTATTTTTTTTCCTAATTATAATAACGTCATTTTACATTTAAAAAGAAAATGAACAAAGGAAGAGAAAAAAGAACAAATGAACACGAGCACACACATGTTGATCTCTCCAAGGCACTTACTAAAGGGGGGGGGGTGGTATATTTCAATCAATATCAATGAAAAGATGTTCCCATAATGTCCATCTGCGGTTAAATACTTCAGAATTGAAGTTTATCTGGTAGAGAGTTTTTTGTTCAAGAAAGACCTTTTTAATTTGTCTCTGTAGGGAATAGGTATCTAACATAAAACCTTTTCTGGAGCACCAGAATATATATCGTCTAGTTATCATTAGGATAAAATTCATTGGCCAAAAGTTTTCATCTTTAATACAATATCCCAGAGATTTCATTACCTCAGTTAATCTGATATTTATATTAAGTTTATTTTTTATCCATATTTGTATATTGTCCCAAATTGGGGTTACCTTGGTGCAAAAGCAAAATAGATGGTCTATAGTCTCAGGATGTTCTGTACAGAGGCTACAGACATCAGATTGGGATATATTAAATTTTTCAAGTCTGTACTTTGTACCTAGAATTCTAAAAAGAACTCGATATTGAAACCAAATAAAATCATTGTCTGAAATACTTTTAAAACATATTTTATAGGCACATGTCCACATGTCTCTCAGTTCAAAGTATGGGGTATTTTCCATGTCTTGAATATTTGTCCAAAGTTTTTCCCTTTGAAACAGTTCATTGAGATTTAGTTGTTTATTGTAAATTCGATGATATATCTTCCAACCTTTACGCGATTTCAAAAAAAGGTCTAAATAAAATGGGCAAGTAGGTTGTTCAAAAGAACATAGGTTTAAGGCTTCATATTTCTTAATAAATAACTGTGCTCTGATTTTAACTGTAAAATAATTTATTATGTTTGGATAAAAACTGAATTTTTCTATCATTTCTTCAATTGTTAAAAATTTTCCATTCGGATTTATGACATCTCCGATCATATGAATCCCTTTTTTATACCAATCAGGGAAAAAGGTGGGAATGTCCAATATATGTGAATTATACCATAATGGTGCACGCATAATATCACTCTTGCCTTCAGTATGACATTTCCTTATCATAGTTGCCCAATCATTAAGTACATTTTGCCAAAATTGATTTTGTACCTTACCTAATAGTTTAGTACACCAATCATCTCCAAACTGCAATATTTTATTGAAATCACTATGCATACAGAAAAGCAACTTGGGAATTAGTTTGGAATATTATTTTTTTTATCCAGCTTACCTTAATGGCTTTTTCAAAATTGAATATATTTATCATATTCATACCACCCTGGGAGCACTGTAACATGGTTGTTGGTCTGTTAATTTTATCTGGTTTCCCGGACCAGAGAAAGTTGTATATGATACTTTTAACTTCTTTTAAAAATTCAACAGATCTTGGAATTACAGTAAGTAAATGGATACATTGAGACAATATATTCGTTATAATGATGGTTATCTTGCCAAAAGGAGTTAAATAATAATTATTCCATTTTTTGACAACAGTTCTCATTTTCAGAATGGCTTTATCATAATTATGTTTTGGTATCTTATTTAGATTTGTGAAAAAATCTAACCCAAGCATTGTAAATTGTGAAGCTCCCCATTCCATGTCCACAGAAACTTTCAATTTTTCCTTTGAAAACCTTTTTCGCCCTATCCAGATGATTTTTGTTTTTTCTTTATTCATTTTCAAGCCTGACATTGTTCCATAAATTTCTAAAGTATTTAAGGCAGATTGTAAGGAGTGTTGGCTTCCATCTAGTAGCAAAGTGGTGTCATCCGCAAACTGTGTTACCTTATATTCAAACCCATCAATTATAATTCCTATAACGTCTTTGTTATTCAGAATAAGTCTACTTAATATTTCAGCTCCAATTAAGAAAAGGTATGAAGATATAGGGTCTCCTTGGCGACAACCTCTTTTTATGCTGATTGGTTCTGACATAAAACCAGATTGTAATACAAAGGCTGATATGTTATTATTAAACAGTTTTATCCATTTGATAAAATCTTTACTATAACCAAAAAATACCAATGTGTCATACAGAAATTTCCAAGAGAGCGAATCGAACGCTTTTTCAAAGTCGATCAGCATCAGCAAACCAGGTATATTATTCTTCTCAGTTACATGTAAAATATCATATATTAATCTAGTTGAATCACTTAGAAACCTTCCTTTGATGAACCCTGTCTGACAGTTTGATATTATACTGTCTAGAGTATACCTTAGTCTTTCTGCAATGGAGCCTGAGGCTAATTTGTATATGACACAAAGTAATGAAATGGGGCGCCAATTTTTTAACAATGAACGATCTTTAGTGCCTTTTGGTAAACAGGTTATGATACTTTGTCGAAGTGATGTTGATAAGCTACCTTTATTGTAACAGCAGTTTAGTGCATTTGTAACAATGTGTTTTAATTTCAACCAGAAAACTTTCAAAAATTCAACTGTTATACCATCTATCCCTGGGGTTTTATGTGATTTCATCCTTTTACGGGTACTACTGACTTCATCAACGGTTAATGGTCCACCAATGTCAAAATATTTATTTTCACCTAGTATATCAAAATTTTTAAAAGCTGTAGTCTCCAAATTGTCATCACGACTTTTAAATAGTGTTTCATAATACTGTTTAATGTGGTGTAGCACATCCTCTTGTTCAGTAACACAAGAACCATTCCTGAGCTTTACTTTTTTAATAGTTTTTTCAACCAAATTTTTCTTTTCCAGATTTATAAAAAATCTAGAAGGTTTTTCACCCTGTTGGAGCCACTGAAGTCGGGAACTACAATTTTCCCTTTCATTTTTATGCTTCTTAAGTTCTCCAATTCTGATTTTTTATCTGACAGGAGATCTGTACTAAAACCCGAAATAGATTCCTCTATAGTTTCTATATCTTTTACTAATTGTTGTTCTTTGGCTTCCATCCTTTTTTTTTCATTGGTGGCAAATTTAATTGTCTCACCACGGATACGAAGCAGCAATGTTTCCAGGAAGAGGTCATGGTCAATTGTCATTTCATAATCTGTATTTTGTTTGATATATTCAGGATGATAAACTGGCCGGGCATACTGTAATTTCTCTTCGTCTATAATATTATTTACTAGGTTTAAATAATTTGGATTCTCCAGTAGACTATTATTAAATTTCCAGATACCTTTACCTCGAATAAAGTTGTTAAGTAACAACTGAAGTTCTATGGTGGAGTGATCTGATCTGTAACTGATATTTATGTCACATTTTTGACTATATCTAAAATACTAGTGGACACCAAAGAAAAAGTCTAGTCTGGCTTGTTTTACTGGATTCCTCCTTCTCCAGGTAAATCGTTTTTTATTTTGATGTAATTCTCTGAAGACATCGCACAAATCATAGTTTTTCATTATAGACAAAACTTTCTGCCTGGCTCTGGGATTATTTACAGCATTATAATTATGGGTGTCAATGTCTGGATTAAGAACTAGATTAAAATCACCACAGATAATATTGTAATCAGTTGTTGTTTGTTCTATAGTGTCTTGAATACATTGAAAAAAATCAGGATGGTCATTGTTGGGACCATATAAGGTTATGAGATTTACAGTCATTGAGCTTAATTTCATTACAAGACTTATAAAATTTCCATCTGGATCTTCTGTTTTCGATATGATTTTGTATTCAAAATTACTGTTCAAGAGTATGGCTACACCACGTGCATTTGTCTTATTTCCACAGACTATAACTTCGCCACCCCATATTCTTTTTATTACCGATATATCATTGTTAGTTAAATGTGTATCTTGGAGGCACACTATACTTGCTTTGCTTTCTTTACAATATGTTATTACATCAAATTTTTTATCAGGGTTCCTTAAACCTTGACAGTTTGCAGATAACACACTTATGCTATTTACTTGTTTTGTCACAATATTGCATATCATAGCCAACACTCCAGGTAGTAATCTTACTGTATTTTTTCTCAGTGCCTAGTGGGATAAAACCTCTTTGATATTTCAGCATAGTAATGGTATTAATAAATGTGCAATTTCTTCTACAATTATGTGTGCTTAAAGGGGAGAGATCAACATATCTATGAGAGTACAGTACATAAGAACATAGGTGGATTATCAGGTGGATTATTATTTCCATGCAAAAGTGTGAATTTAAGTTCATAGATCATCATGGCGTCTACTTCCTGGCCGAGTTTGTGGCCATGTTATTGCGTATTTTGCTCCACATGATTGGTGTGCAAGATGTTGAGAGAAAGTGGTAGGGTTGGACCCTTGTGTACATGGCGAGGAGCCATGTAAGTTTTGTGTTATTTTAACCCCGGAACAAATACTTAAACTGGTCGTTCCAAATATAAAATTAGAAAGAAAAAGAAGGATGACGCCTTATGTAAGGCAGAGGAGGAAATCAATAAATTTGAATCAAATAGAACCTCTCAACCAGGATCAGGTCCTTGGGGTTTTCCACAGAAGAAGACTAATCATTTCCATCCTTACCCCTCAGTGGCGTCAGGCTCTTGGAAACAAGAGGGTCCTATGTGCTCCTAGGGTGACCAACCAGCATGGAGGTCTTTTGGCCGTAGTGCAGATTCAGCTAGACCACCAAAAGGCAGACGGAGGGGTGGCTTCCGCGGCTCAAAGCCCTCCCATGGCCTTAATAAGTTTAAATGCCAATTACTGTTTAAGTGTCCATACTGCTCCGAATTCAGTGAAGGAGCTTAGTGTGGGCTTTATTCCCAACCAGGACTTTGTACCTTCTGCTCAAAATGTAAATTTTGTTTTAAACAACTTGAGGCTTCCACAAAAGAAAGGAGTAAGTCCTCCTGTAAACCCAACAAATGTTTCAATAAAAGATGTAAACTTTGTTCACAGACTCAGTTATTCAGTGTTTCTAACTCCTGCTCCTGTTATGATAAGTTCTGTCCCGGCAGAAATTTTGACACCCAAGTTATCACTTGGGTCCTCTAAGGCGAAAATCCAGACAGGCACACAGAGTCAGTCCTCAGGTGCCTGCATCCTCAAGTCCTGTTGTGACTCCTGTACCTTTTTTCTCCACATGTTTTTCAAGGAAGCATCGCTTCTAGGAAATGCCCCTTTCCTGCGGAAGCATGTAGGAGGTGTTTCTTCTGTAAGTCAGTCTGCTTCTGTGACCAATGTAGACAATGTTCCAGCTGCTGTAGAGACCTGGGCCTCTATGGGAGCCAATCCCCGGGTGGTGTACATTTTAAAGAACGGTTACACCCTCCCTTTTCGGACAAAGCCTCCTCTCACCAGGGAACCGTTGGTTCAGAGCGGATATGTGACTCCTGTCAGGCAGGACCTTTTGCAGGAGTCCGTTCAGTCTACTAGCAAAACAAGCCATCGAACGAGTTCACAACCTGTCCTCCCTAGGGTTTTACAACCGCCTCTTTTTGGTTCCAAAAACAAACAACAGATGGCATCCCATTTTGTATCTCAGCGCTCTGAACCGGTTTCTGCAAGTAAAAAACTTCAAGATGGAAACTCCAGAGTCAAAAAGGTTGTCTCTTCAGCAGGGGGAGTGGGTCACTTCGCTCGACTTCAGCGTTGCTTACTTCCACATCCCTGTAAACCAGCTTTCCAGAAAGTATCTACGGTTCCATCTGGAAGATCAAACTGCAGTTTCGAGCCTCTCCACCGCTCCTATGGAGTTCACCATTGTGGTCAAGGAAGTAAAACTCATGGCTCAGGCAAAGGGAATCCGGTTACACCAGTACCTGGACGACTGACTGATCCGGAGTCAGACCAAGGAATCCTGCTCCTACCAGACACAGGCCCTTCTGGCTCTCTGTCAGGAGCTGGGTTGAGTTGTGAATCTTCACAAATCCGAACTGGATCCAAAACAAGTCTTCGACTTTGTGGGCTACCGGTACGACCTAAACCAGGGAGTAGTCCGACCGCCTACAAACGAGACCCATTCAGTGGCACCTGAAACGGAATTGGCATATCCAAGAATCTCTCAAGAAATGCATTCCGATTCCCACCTCCCTTCACCCTGGCTACAGGAGGACAATGTCCTAGGACAGCCTCTACACCCTTTGCAACACTCTCTTCAACTGTTTACCGACACCTCAAGAGAAGGCTGGGGCGCTCACTTAAGGGATAATACCGCAAGAGGTTTATGGTCTCTGCCCGAAAGCAAGATACACATAAACATGTTAGAGCTCAAGGCTGTGTTGTTGGCCCTAAAAAAGTTCCAGGGTCAGTGTCAAGGACAGGTTGTCGTGATAGCCACGGGCAACACCACTGTGGTTTCCTATATCAACAAGGAAGGCGGTATGAGGTAAGGATCCCCCTGTTATGGAGGCTCCTGTCATGGTGCAACCACAGGAACATCACACTGCTGGCGCAACACATTCCAGGTCACCTGAACGTGATTGCCGACAAGCTGTCTCGTCACAATCAAGTGATCCAGACAGAGTGGTCTCTACACCAGGAGCTCTTCGACCTACTTTGGCAATGGTAGCACTCTCCCGAGGTGGACCTGTTTGCAACCCAATACATCAACAAACTCCCCAAGTTTGTATCTCCAATCCCGGACCCTCAGGCTTGGGCCGTGGATGCCATAAGCCTCTCCTGGGAGAGCCTGGATCTGTATGCCTTTCCACAAATTCCCCTCTTGGGCAATGTGGTGAACAAGATCTTGTCCCACGACTGCTAACAGATAATACTCATTGCCCTGGGTTGGCCGAACATGCCTTGGTTTTGGGATCTAGTGGAGCTGTCAGTTCAGATCCCTCTCTGTCTACCTCAGCAACCAGATCTAGTTTTTCAACCATTCAACGGGAGCCTACACAGGGATCTGGGCGGTTTGAACCTCCATACCTGGCTCCTAGGGTCGAGGCGATCAAACAACAGGGCCTCTCTGACCAAGTGGCAGCAAGAGTTGAGGCTCCTCAAAGACTGTCAACCAGGGCTATCTACGAAGCGAAGTGGGCCCTTTTTGTTCATTGGTGCCACTCAAACCAGGTGGACTTCCGATCACCCTTCTGTCAAACAGGTAGCGAATTTCCTCTTGTACCTGTTTCAGGAAAAACGGTTGCAACCCAGTACCATTGAAGGATATCGGTCTGCGGTGGCCGACAAACTGGTCAATTCATCCTTAAACATCAGCAAGGATGAAAACCTTAATCGCTTCTAGACAGTTTCCATAGGGACAGGCCCAAGGGTCAGAGAGAGATTCCAGCCTGAAACCTCTCTTTCGTCCTTCCTCAACTTACTAAGGCCCCCTTTGAACCATTAAAGAAGGCTTCTCTGAAAACCTTACCTTTAAGACCGTTTTCCTGCTAGCCTTGGGCTCGGTCAAGTGTAGGAGTAAAATGCACACATGGCTGAACAGAAACATTAGGCATCAAGTGGATTGGTCAAAGGTATTCCTGTATCCATCTTCCTCCTTCTTGTCCAAGAACCAGTTGGCTCGGGAGGGCCCAGATAGTGTAGCTCCTGTGGTCATCCCTGCCTTAAGCCCTTCCTTGGACAAATCCCTTAAGGAGGATCGGTCCCTCTGTCCAGTTAGAGCATTACGCTATTACCTAGAAGGGTTCAAGAAGGGTTTCAGCAAGGATATTTCTCCTGCTATCCTATCATCCTGGATCAAGCAAACTGTCTTCTTTGTTATCAACCATCAGACCAAGAATCTTTGGACTTGCATCAGGTCAAGCCACATGATGTAAGGCCCTTTGCGGCTTCCAGAGCTTTTCATGGGGTGTATCCCTGGACTAATTGTTCCTCCTGTTCCCAGGACCCTAAATTGGGTTAGTAAGGATAATTTCTTGTTCGTTGTCACCCCAGTCAGCTACCCTCCATCCTTTATTCTGCCAGAGTCTGTTAGGTAAGATGTATTAACGCAATAAAACTGAAAATTTAAGTATTAAATTTAATTTTTGTAAGTTAATACCTTACCTAACAGACAGGTGAGTCCCATCCGGCCTTCCCCACAGGGCCGCTTCCTGCACTGCTCCTTCATCCTTCCACGGGTGCTTCCAACAAAAAGATGACATCATGCGAAGGCCACCTGGCAAGTGAGGGAGGCATTAACCACCTAGTGAGTGGAAGACAGTTATACTCTTCTACAGTCTTTTTCTGGCGTTTGGCGGAACCGGCTAGTGTCAGGCATATGCTGGAGTCTGTTAGGTAAGGTATTAACTTAAAAAAAAATTATATTTAATACTTAAACTTTCAGTATTGTAGGTTACTAGTTCAACCTCAAAGAGGGCAAGGTCAGACCCACTCTAGAACATTGGCAGACCCTACACTTGAAAATCCAGAAACTTCTCACTGACCTTTATTGCCGGGTCCTAAATAGGCCTGTTGACAGCTACAGAGAATCCAGTCTACCTGGGTCAACTCCATATGAGACCGATTCAGTGACATTTGAAAAATCACTAGAGGATTCCAAAATCTCTGGAAAAGGTGATCCCGATCCCAATATCCCTCTATCCACACTTAAAATGGTGGCTCCAGGAAGCTATTGTCCTTCAAGGGCAGGCACTATACCTGGTCAGCCACGCTCTTCAGATCTCTACAGATGCTTCAAGAGAAGGCTGCGACATTCACTTTGGAGACTTCACAGCAAGAGAGAATTGGCTCCTACCAGAAAGTAATTTGCCCATAAATTACCTGGAACTAAAGGCAGTCTTTTTGGCCCTAAAAGAGTTCCAAGAGCTGCTCAAAGATCGTACTCAATAGCAGCAGACAACACCACTTTAGTTGCCTACATAAACAAGAAAGGAGGCATCAGGTCAGGCCCACTGTGTACGTGCCCTATCATAGAGAATCCTGACCTGGTGCTCCAGGAAACCAGGATGTCTAAATGTGGTAGCAGACAAGCTATCCAGGCTAGGCCAGATCATTAAAACAGAGTGGTCCCTCCTTTCAGAGGTCTTCCAGATGATATGGAACAGGTGGAAGCAGCCTCAAGTTGATCTCTTTTGGAACAAAGTTCAACAACAAATTACCTCAGTTTGTGTCACCAGTTCCTGACTCCCTAGCGTGGGCAGTGGATGCACTCAGTCTGCCTTGGGAGGACCTGGACCCCTGTGCTTTCCCACTAATAGCCGTTCTGGGCATGGTGATGGTGAAACTAAGGAACTACTCATGCAGGAGAATCATCCAGATTGCTCCCAGGTTGACCCAACATGCCCTGGTTCTGGGATCTGATAGCTATGTCAAGCCATGCCTGGCTCCTAGAGCCTCATGCAGCTATCAAGGGGCAAGGCTTATCTGAGGCAAAGGCAGCATGAATTGGGGCTAAAAAGATAAGTTTATGAAGCAAAGCAGACCATTTTTACAAATGGCGACAAGTAATCAGGTGGACGACAGGGCTTGTCTAATCAATAGCCGGCTTCCTACTGTATCTTTTCCAGGACATGAAGCTTCAGCCAGGTTCTATTTATGGCTACAGATCAGCCACAGTGAACTGGGAAATTTGCCCATCAATGTCAGCAAAGACGAAAATCTCACTCATCTGGATAGTTTCAATAGAGACAGACCTAAGGGTTGCAGAGACATCCCCTCTTGGAACCTTTCTCTGGTACTTCACCAGCTTAAAAAGGCTTCCTTTGAATCCCAAAAAGAGGCCTCATTGAAGCACCTGACCCTTGGGACTGCCTTTCTCTTAGCCTTTGGTTCTGACAAGTGCAGGAGTGAGATCCATGCTTAGCTCAACAAAAACATCAGACACCTGACAGACTGGTACAAAGTGTCTCTTAACCTCTCAACCAGCTTTTTTCGAAGTTTCAGCTGACCAAATAGGATCGAAAAGGTGTAGCCCCAGTGGTTGTTCCTGCTCTGACCACCTGCTCAAATCACTCAGCTCTGACTGATCTCTATACCCAGTTAGAGCCCTACACTACTATCACGATAGGACCTCAGGCAGAACAAAAAACTAGTCTTTGTCTCCTTCAAGAAAGGCTTCAACAGAGATATCTCTCCTGTCACTATATCATCATGGATCAAGCAGATTGTGATCCTATGCTGTGAGCTCTCTGATCTTACTCTAAATCAGGTTAAAGACCATTTGATAATTTCATGCATCCAGCAGTTGTGTAAAGAACCTCCATATCTGGTTTGATGCTGATCTCTCCTTTGCTGATCATGTCTGCAATATTTATAAGACATGCTTCATACAAATGCGTGATCTCAGATGAGTTAGACAGTATTTGACAAATGAAGCTGCTATCCTCGATCCTTGATTACTGCAACTCTCTCTTCAAGAGTCTGTCTAGTCTCAACATGCACAAACCGCAGTGTATTCAAAACATGCTTCCTAGGATTGTCACAAACTGTAACAATTACACATGGGTATCTCCTATTCTCAAATGACTCCATTGGCTCCCCAGTTGAATTTTGCTACATCTTCAAATCCACCACTCTAGTTTACAATTTTCTTCACAGTGGTCATCCCAGTTACTTTGGTTTTCTTTTGTCTACTCTTTGTCCAAGATATAGTACACAACACAAGACATACCCATCCAGATAAAAAGTTCTTGGAGATTCCTCAATTCTGTCCATTTTGTGCATAAATAAAAAAAAACATTGGCCACAGCTTTGCTTTTGATGTTCCCACGGTTTGGAATGATTTACCTGATGAGGTCCGTTGTGCCCCAACTCCCACCTGTTTCAGAAAAATGTTAAAAACGTATCTCTTCAAAAAGGCTTTCCCAACTTGGCATATACTCTATCCAGCATCTCCATGGTATTGGACTTGGCAATGGCTGTGGAATGATCATTTTAATTGGATTCTGGTGTTGCGCCTTAGAGGCTGCCTTTCAGAAATGATGTGGTATAAAAGTAAAGAATAGGATAGAACGATGATAGGGTCTTTGCTGCTTTGAAGGCTTTTCAGTCAGCAGTCTCCTTAGAACATGTATTATCAGCCTGTCACTGGAAATCCCATAACACCTTCACACAGTTTTACTTGAAGGTGTAGCTTGGACTGATTCAGAGCTCTTCCACCTGGGCCCGGTGGTCGCTGCCCTGCAGATCCACCACTAGCCCATACTTATGTAAGTGGCCTGTTACCTTGCCAAGCAGGGTCTTCAAAGTGGCTGGTCCTGCCCAAAAAGTACCAGGTGGACTCCTCTTCCTTCCTAAGAGGACCTCTCCAGGGACTGAACTCTCTCCCACTGCCTCTCTTTCCCTTCCTCAGAGGAGGTCTGTACAAAAGGGGAGGAGCGACTTTGGGACAAGTTTATGACCCTCTAAGACCACTAACCCAGTAAACATTACAAACGTTTATAAACGTTTATAAACCTAACTAGCAACGGTTTAGATTAGGTTTAAAATGATGGGTCCCTAAACATTTGCCTATAAACGTCTATAAACGTTTAAGCATAAACATTTATAAATGTTTATATATAAACGTTTATACACGTGTTTAAAATCTGGAGAAATATTTCTGTAAGTATATCTTGCTGTATCACTGTTGTTTGAAGCCATCATTACATTCTAAGTAGATATATAGAAGTATATAATTTGATGATATTATATACTTTTATATCTTTACTTAGAATATAATGATGGCTTCAAAAAACAGTGATACAGCAACATATAGTAACAGAAATATTCCTCCAGTTTCTCTCAAAATGGCTGTGCTGATGTCATCATCCCAAATGAAAGCGAGGTTAAGATATTCTTCACTCTTTGTAAATGTTTTTAAACGTTATGTATAAACGTTTATAAATGTTTATGTATAAACGTTTATAAACTAATGTTGCTGAAACGTTTATAAACCCATAATGAATAATTGTCAATATTTAGGTTTATATTTGGTTTAAAAAATGTTTATAGGTTTACTAAACGTTTATAAACGTTTGCTATGTTTACTGGGTAATGTCCGATGAATTTAATATGAAGTCCCTAGTAAGCTACCTACCTTCCAAGTGGTAGTTATTGTAGCTAATTGTCCATTAGGTTGGATGTATTAGCGCAATAAAATTGTAAATCTAATAAGTAAATTAAATATTTATAGTACCTTACCTAATTGACAGTAGAGACCCTCCTAACCGACCCCACATTCATCTTACTAGGGGTTGACACAGGACAATTTAAATAGGCATAACCCCCCCCCCCCCCCTCCTTAATAACATTGATATCTGAAACCCAGTGACGTTGTTATCATGCCATTGTTGATTGAGAATTAATTGTATGAAGGTTACTTTAATGCATTTTTAATGCATCCAATTAATTATTATTTTCAAACATTGTCTTATTTTAAATAAAGTGTGAGATTTTATAAGGTTTTTAACATTAAACTATATATAGGTGTGCAGAGAAATGGTCTGACTGATAATCCCCCACATTTCCTTATTGAGGGTACAGTCTAAAATGCCTTGGTTTTTGTATTGTGTTGGAGTCGGGTATCACTTGAACTTTTCATGTAGAAACCAAAATATAAATCATATTATAGAGATAGAGATTGTGCCCACACACTACATATATATCTCCATGTTTACCCAGTAGTGTATTAATGTTAGTCATTTTTCTAGTTTGCATGAGTACAACAGGGGCATAGTGATGTGGCAACACACCTGCCTTCCACTTTCAGGTCCATGGTTCAAGTGCCAGCCCAAACTGGGGTGGAAATCTTGGTAATTTACTGGCACCGGTATTCCGTGAAGCATGCAGTAGGCGTATTTCACAACCGTAATCCGTCAAATCTAGATTCCTCAGATCAACAGATTCGCTTGTGTTGTGACTTGAATCTGAATCTGGATTATGAATCTGTTGATCTACCTCGAGAGGTAGATCAACGGATTCAGATTCATTGGATTATCCAAAATTCTTTGTAAAATAATGGTGGCAACATGTGGCTGGAAATTTTAATGTTTGGGAAATTTTTATTATACTGTAATATGATAATATTATATTACTGCATATTAATTTATATTAATATATGATATTTATGTTGGTTTATGTTATGTTTTCATTTTGGATTCAGATCTGCAGAAAATTGTATTTCACAAATCTAGCTAATCCAAAGAATCCAAATCTGAATCTAGATTCGACGGATTACGGTTGTGAAATACGCCTAGTGTATTAACCTATATCTCCTGAACTTCTCATTATGATATGACCTATACAATGTATTGCAAGTAAAATTCAAACCAAATTAATCAATCAATGTATGAGTGCAACATATTGTCTGAACTCAATCTTGGACATAGCAGCCATATTTTTGATGAGCTAATATATATGTTGAACTACATTATAAATGGTGATGAGTTGCAGTCATCTCTGGTAAAGCAGGGGAGGGTACATAGTGAAAAGGTCAAACACTGTCTTCCTATTTCTAAAGTTATAGTTTTAAAATCTCATCACTGACATTGTGTGGAATAGTTGGAATTTCCTAGATTATGTGTTGCAGTTCTCAATGCAGAATAATCATCAACCACTATGCAGTATGCACTTCTCTTATCTATCCTTACTGAGATAAAAGTTACGATTTTACACCCCATTCACCAGCCAGCTCTATCCTTATAAGTATTTTTTATGACATAATTTATACATTATATATTAGGCTATTGGAGTTACTTCACTCACACACAGTTTTGTTCATTTTTATATCACTGAATAATATGACTGAAAGTTAATCAACCCTTGGCTCTGCTCTAACCCAGTGGTATTTTGAGGACTGGCTGAACATTCATAACCCCTTCACCTGGGACACCAAAACTGAAAGAAATGTTTTATTATAGTTGACAAGTTGATCAAAACTATAAATCAATATCTTATGTCAAAACACTTCACATATGAAGACCATTCTGTGAAAAACATTTGAGTTTTCAATTCTACATTGGATGGAAAATGATATCACTGAAATGATACAGACCAGGGGTTGTATTCTACAGCAATACTTAGATCATTTCTAACTTGGATCTTAAGTATTTCTTAGATTTCATTAAGAAATTGTGAAACTGAACATTCCTAAACGTCTTTTTTTTTGTGAACACATAGTCCAAGAAAAATTTAAGTGAAAAATTTTCCTTACTTAGATTTAAGGTCCCCTTATCTGAGTATTGTTGTAGAACATGGCCCCATGAATTATAGTAATTAAACTGGGGCCGTATTCACAAAAGGGATCAAGCTCAACTTAAGCTGAATTTTGGCTTAACTTGAGCTGAAAAATGGATCAGGATCAAGTTAGTATTCACAAAGAAGTTGAGCTGATTTTTGGCTCAACTTTTGGCTTAACTTTGATCCACATATGGTTTTTTTATATTTTTATTTTCGTTTTCATAACAGGTGCAAAAAACATTTACATATAAAAAATTAAACACATACTTGTCACTTTTAGGCAAAGAAAAAAAAATACACAAAACAAATGAAGCATAAAGAAATATCCCTGATAGGGACCAAGAGTAACTTTTCACACACCACAATTTATTATAGTAATTAAAGCAATGCCCTATACATCTTCATTTTGATCAATTTTTTTTGTAATTCTAATGCACACTCCTAAATACAGATGCCCATCGATCCCAAACGTGAGAAAACTCTGTTTCTTTTTCATTTAATTTGGCACAATATTCCTCGTCTCTTAACAGGCTATTCAATCTATGTTTTAGTGACTTTAGAATTAGTCTCTTGCCATCAAATATATACTTCTTAGTAACGAGAATCAAGCTATTGATTGGAATATGATTCTGGTCTTTATTAATATATCCAAAAATGATTGTAAAACAAGAAAATTTTATTTCTAAACTTATCCTCTCTTTCAATAGTTTTTCAATGTCATTCCATAGTTCGCTTGAATTTGGACATTCATAAAAAATATGCAGTAGGGATTCTGGCTGTTGACAGAAATGACAGTTGGGACTATTTCTTATGCCTAGTTTATGCAGATAACTATTGGTTCCTAAGATCCTATAAATCAATTTTAGCTGAAACCATATTAGATTGTTATTAGTCACTGTTTTAAAACATATGCAAAACAACATTCTCCAGGTGTCATGGTCAATGCAAATTTCAAACTCTTGGTTCCATCTGGATTTCATTTTGTGATCATTTTGAAAATTGGTATGAAAAATTCTATAAATTGTTCCAACCCCTTTTTTGCTTTTTAAATTATACTTAAGATTGACAGGAACAAATGGCCTCTCCAATATAATATTTTCCAATGCATACCCAAATTTTGTCAAAAGTATATTTATTTTACATTTCACTGAAAGGTAGTTCAGATAGTTAAAGCGGGCAGAAAACTTTTGACAAAGTTCTTCGTAACTGATCACCTTGTTATAAGATACAACATCTGCAACTGTTATAACTCCTTTCTGGTACCAGTCAGGAAGATATAATGGTTCGTCTGAGATGAATGGGTTATACCATAATGGAATTGTCAATAAGTCAATACTGTTGTAAATTCTTAAGTTAGCTGACATGGCAATCCACCCCTCAAAGACATCTTGCCAAAAGGGGTTAAAAGTTCTTATCATTTCTGACAAATATTGTGGTCCAAAGTGAGAGATTTTGGTTAAACAAATTGAAGTTTCAGCTTGTAGAAGCTTAATCCAAGGGGCATTGTTGTATCTAAACAGTCTCCTTATCCAAGTAATTTTCAACGATTTCATAAATACTTCGATATCTATCATTTTTAAACCCCCTGCCAAATATGCCAGTCTCATCACATCCCGATTAATCTTATCTGGTTTGTTTGACCATATAAATCTGTAAAATATACTGTTAATCTTTTGAAGTATAGAGGGTTTAGGATTTGGGAGTGATAAAAACAAATGGTTTAGCTAAGATAACAAGAAAGTCTTTACAATAGTGATTTTACCAATAGGAGTTAAATACCTTTTGTTCCAATTATTAATAATCTTACAAATTTCTGTTATTTGTTTTGAAAAATTGATTTCAGTGCATTCTGTCAGATCAACTGAAAGTGACAATCCCAACATATTGAAACAAATAGTATCCCACTGGAGATTCAGCCTTAACAGTTTTTCTTTACAGTACTTTTTCTTTCCTATCCATACCACTTGAGTTTTTTCAGTGTTCACCCGTAGACCTGATAATGATCCAAAAGCTTCTAAAACATTTAAAGCAGCCTGCAAGGACTGAGATGTTCCATCTAATATTAATGTTGTGTCATCAGCGAACTGACTGAGGTTGATTTCTGTACTTCTGCAGAAAATACCCTTTATTTTTTTATTATTTAATATAAGTATTGTCAAGACTTGGGCAGCAATAATGAACAGATATGGGGAAATAGGGTCACCCTGACGACAGCCATGTTCGATATTAATAAACTTTGATAAAAATCCACACTGAATAATGGTAGCTTTGATGTCTGTATTAAATAATTTTATCCAATTGATAAATGATTTTCCAAATCCAAAAAATTCTAAAGTTTTATAAATAAAAGTCCATGAAATAGAATCAAAAGCCTTTTCGAAATCAATAAGGACCAACATTCCAGGAAGGTTATGTTTTTCAGTATAATTCATAATGTCAAATACCAGTCGAGTGCACTCACCAATATACCTTCCTGGAACAAATCCATTTTGGGTTTTATTAATAAGATTGTCAAGATATGGCTTAAGTCTATTTGCTATTGCAGCAGATGCTAGTTTATAAAGCACTGACAGCATTGTGAGAGGGCGCCAATTCTTAATCATTTAACGTTTTTTTCCCTTTTTTGGTAAGCATGTTATTACACATTGGTGCAGTGACAATGGTAGTTTTCCTCTCTCCATGCTATCATTTAATGCTCTTAAAACACAAGATTTTAAATACCTCCAAAATATTTTATAAAATTCTGATGGAAAACCATCAATACCTGGAGTTTTGTTATGTTTCATGTGCTTTAGGGCATTCCCTAATTCATTTTCTGTTAGGGCACCCTCTAGTGCATTAGCTTCGGTTGTATTTAATTTATTAATGGAGTACTGTCCTAATATATCTGCGAGATGATAACCTTGAAAGTTTTGATCATTTGTTTTAAAAAGTGTCTTGTAATACTGAGATATTGAGTCTAATATTTCATTCTGTAAAGTTGAATAATTGCCATTAGGCTTTTTAAGGCGTTTAATAGTTTTGCTCAAGTAATTTTTGGTTTCTAGTGAGCAGAAATATTTTGATGGTCTTTCACCCTCAATGTTCCACTGAGAGCATGATCGAACCCACTGACCCTTCATTCTTTCACTTCTTATTTCTTCTAATTCCATCTTTTTAGTTTCAAGATTATCGGATGGGTTATTATCACTTTCAGACTCCAATTTCTCAATATCAGCTTTTAGTATATTTTCTAAGTTATTTTGCTTCCTTTTGGCATTACTTGCATATTTGATAGATTCACCTCTTACTCTTAATAGCATTGGTTCTAAAAAACTTTCACTATTAATTGTGAGAACAATATCTGAAAAAGAATCTACTGATATATATGTTAAGTTGTATACTGGCAGTGCATATTTGATATATTCTTCCCTAATTGCGTTATTTATTATTCTCACATATTCTGGATCACGTAAGTATCTTGTATTGAATTTCCAAATTCCTTTTCCTGTTTTGAATTTTGTCAAAGTAAGCCGTAAATACAGAAAGGAATGATCTGATTTATAACTAGGTTTGATGTCTGTGGTATCAACAAGGTCAACTAAGGTGTCAGAGGTCAGAATGTAATCTAAGCGAGCCTGCTTTAGAGGGCTGCGTCGACGCCAAGTATACCTCCTTTTATTTGGGTTGAAGTATCTGTAAATATCTACAAGTCCATATTCTTCAATAATATCAAGCACAGTTAATCTTGCTCTAGGATTGTTCAAATTTAAGTAGTTTTGGCTGTCTAAGTTAGGATTGAGGGTTAAGTTGAAATCATCACATATCACCAAATGATCCTGTTCATTGTCACCTACTTTACTTTTTACTTTCCGGTAAAAATCTACATCATCTGTGTTCGGTCCATATATATTTATAATTCTAACCTTTGTATCCTCAATTTCGAGATCCATGACTAAAAGATTACCGTCATGGTCCTTTTCAATTTTAATGACTTTGTATTCAAAATTTTTACTGATGAGAATTGCTACACCTCTTGCATTGCTGTGACTACCATTTAAATAAACTTCCCCATCCCAATCATGCATGTTTAACAACACTTTCCATCGACTCAACCAAGTGGGTATCCTGCAGACAGGCTATATTTATTCTAGCCTCCTTAATGTAATTTAAGATATCGTTTTTTCTTATTATTCAAGCCCCGACAGTTCGCCGACAACAGAGTTATTTGATTTCCATTAACAAGGTTCATAGTTAATTATAAGGTACTAAGTATTTTCCCACAGATTTGCCCAAGCCTGGGATGTACTGGCATCTCAAATTTTGTTTAAAATAATTATTTTTAATTTTAAGGTAATCTTTAGTACTGAAAATTAACTGACAATGGTGCAAACTTCTATTACTTTTCTTTAACTCCATTACAGTGACAAAAAACTGAGAACAGGAAAAATTTAGATGCAGGTGAAATAAAAAGCAAACTAGAAGCATCATACAAAAAATTACTATTAGATAAAACAAATTCAGAAAAGAAAAAAAGGCAAGCAAGTAACTAAATGAAAAAAATTATATGTATAATTAACAATATATATATATATATATATATATATATATAGAGAGAGAGAGAGAGAGAGAGAGAGAGAGAGAGAGAGAAAAGAAATGAAACTTTGCAGGATTAAATGATTCTATGAACTGAATTATTTCACATTTTCAAATCTAAGATTATGGCTGTCTCCAAATATTAAACCTGATACATAGCGAGATTTCTGACTACTTAGTTTAAATGGTGATATTTAGAGAGCCATATGACAAAAATGTTTGGACATTTGGTCAGATGAAAGTAACTAAGTTAAAAAAAAAAAAAAAAAAAGCAAGCCTTGGTGTTTATATTCAACATATGTGAAGTCTTTATTTCAAATTATAATTTAATAGAGACTAATTATGCCTTTAACTATGGAAAAAAAAATTTCCTGGAAAATAATCGTCCTATCAATTTTGACAATTTAGAATACTTTGTATTTATAACTCAATAACACAAATGTTGCACTATCAGGAATGCAATATGTTTAACCTTATATTTAACATTATGCCAACATACATACTACTGACAATATACATACAGAATTAAAAGTCTCAACGTTTTACTTTGTTGTAATTTACTAAGATTAACTGACATTTAAATGCGTTTGTAACATTAGGGGCAGTTTTTTATAGAAATAATTGTACACCACAGAACAGACAGTAAATTGCGTAAGAATATTTATGTTTGAATCAATATCAAAATACCAATCAGGTTAATTAACTCACCATATTTATGCCGTTAAGGTAGTTTATAAAATGTACTGTTGTACATCATAGAGAAACAGCTAGTTTCATGTATATTATATGGCAAATATACAATAGAATTTACACCAATGGGCTTTTTTGACAGAAAATCTATGTATATTACCATCATGATGGAATTTAAAGATTTTTGACATCATCATATTTTGATTTGCAATGTACTTTACTATTTATATAATCAGCCAACACACATAAACACATACTACTTACAATATACATAAAGAATTAAAAGTCTCAATGTTTTACTTTGTAATTTACTAAGATTAATTGATATTTAAATGCGTCTGTAACATTCATGTAGTTTTTTACAGAAATAATTGTACACCACAGAACAGACAGTAAACTGCATAAGAATATTTATGTTTGAAGCAACATCAAAATACCAATCAGGTTAATCAACTCACCATATTAATACTATTAAGATAATTTATAAAATGTACTGTTGTAGATCACAGAGAAACAGCCGATTTCATGTAGATTATATGGCAAATATACAATAGAATTTACACCAATGGGCTTTTTTTTGACAGAAAATCCATGTATATTACCATCATGATGGAGTTTGAAAATTTTGACATATCTTGATTTGCAATGTACTTTATTATTTATGTAATCGGCCACATGAGCCACATGTGTTGTACTAGCAGTTGTATAAAAATTTTGAAAATAGTTATTCTGAATACTTTTTTATTTGAACTGAGAATAGGTCTTGCACACATATTTATTGTCCAACATGTAGAGCTCATGACAGGACATCTGTTCAATACTAATTTACTTTAAAGTTTGTTTGACAGCAGTAATCCAAACTGATTTCAAACTAATGAGTGATCCACCTATGTTGATGGATTAAGTTTTGGATCAAAGTTTGTAGCTTTATAATTAACTAAAATAGCAAACATATGAAAAATAAATCATTGGTTAATAATCTTCAATCCTTTATATTGTTAATTAATAAGTTTTTAATACTTTTTTCCTGTTAAGTATGCTTATATTGATGTGTAAAATAGGTCAGATTTTGTTGTTTTTTCTGGATCAAAAGTGGGCGGAGCCTGAATTTTTGGATTAAGTATCAAATATTTAAAAATTATTCAAGGACAAAAAAATGAACCAAATTTATATTAATGTATATTTTGTGGAAATTCAGGTATAAAAAGGCTGCTTAAAACGTATAAAAGTAATTAACTTGCGCATTGCTATGTGAAATTTTTCAAATTTTTTGGCTCAGCTGATCCTTCCTTTGAGAATATAGTTTTGAGCCAAAGATCAGCTGAGCCATTTTCCTTGATCCTGATCTGATCTTGAGCTGATTTTTTGCTCAGCTTGATCCATGTTAGTGAATACGGGCCCTGCGTCATTCCCCAGTCTCTACCTACCAGACATCAAAATGTTTCTGTAAGTTAAACCACATTTTGAAATCCCAGTATCAGAAATTGCTGTTCTTTTAAAGGTACAAGCGGTCCTTAATCATTAACAATATTGTAATAAAAACACATCCTGACAACATACTTCAACGCTGGAGGAAAAAAATGTTTGCTGTTTACCTCAATTTCTTCTTGCGCGAACAACAATCTGAAAACCACAAAAATTTCGCTAGATTCGGAAAAGGGGAAATTTGTGGTTTTCGAATTATCCATAAAGGACAACGTAAAAAGGAGACATTCTGTATGAAATAAACTATAACATTTGCTACTTAACTCTATGAACAAGGTAAGAGTGCAGGGTGATGGTAAGCAACAAAAATGTTGTGGTTTCAGTGTTAAGCCTTCTTGGAATTACCTGCAAGTCGCGAGTGGGGTGACGAAATTCACTGGCTGAGCAGTACTAGCAGAGACGGATGTAATATGACCAGGTGTATCATACGTCCAGTCAACAGTGCGAAACCTCCTTTAGCGAAACCTCGCAATCGCGAAACCTCCTGATACCAATCGGACAGGACAGTGGAGTCGGACACCAATATCAATTGTACATGGGTGGACACAAAGATAAACGGTGGACACAAAGATAAACGTTTATCTTCGTGTCCGTTTATCTTTGTGTCCACCCGTGTACTAGATTTCTCTTTAAAAGCAGAAATATATGTATGTGAACACATTCATACTTCTTGTGTTTTGTATTATTGTTTTATGCCTCTACTCAGTATTTCTTTTCAACACTTATATTCAATAAAAATGTATCTGGCACTATTTATATTTCGGTGTCCGATTCACTGTCCACCCATGTATATGTTTACTTAAATTTGTGGAAGACATAGAACTCACGACCACGGTGTCTCGCTACCACAACTCGCTACCAATTAATACACACAGGTACCTACATGGTGTACATTCTTTAAATGGTTAATGTTCATGTTTAACTAGAAAATTTCAAGTCACGGAAATCCAAGGGGTTTCCTAACAATATTTTAAAGGAAATACTGTTGAAGATCAAATAATCAGATAAGTCTTGGACTTGTACAACTCAACAATATTCTAGTAATAGACGAAATACTTCAAATTTGCAAACGTAGCACATTAATATTCATGTATGCGTAGAAAATATGAGGTAATGAAATTCTGTGGGATTTCCTAACAATACGTTGATAAAAATGCTGCTTCAGATCAAATACTTCCAGTTCGCGGTAATAATTTATTGGTAGTAAATTACTGGTAGCGAGGTGTCATGGTCGCAAGTTAAACGTAAATCAGAAAATTATGTGTAATATGTATAGTGTTTCTGTGTGTATAAGCTTTCTAACAATTTTCCTGTTATATTTTATCCTGTTATATTTTATTGTGTCGATTTTTTTACACTGACATTTTTGAAGTTGTCATTTCTCCCTCATTATTGGCTAAATTTTACAAAGTGATTAGGCGTGGGGACCCAATGTGTAATTAAACCATATGAGCTTTGAAGTGTTTAATCTTGAACTAAAAAGTTTAGTAGCTCATAACATTTGAATTTATAAGATAGACCTAGTTCATTATATAAATATGGAAATCTAGTGATTGAAGCGTAAAATGTAATATTGGATTTGATTAATTATTAATTAATTATATTGGTATTAATTTAAAATATAAAAGTATTTTTTTCTTGGTGGTGGGAAGTTGCCCTAGCAGGAACTTGCCTGTACATTGAATTTCAACAACTACATCTTGACTATCTAATTTTGAAACATTTACAGAGAAACCGATGGATTTATCCATATAAAAGTTTTACTTGGAAAATACTTTTGGACAGGTATTCTCTTCTGGCAAAATAGGTTTTATTATGTTTTTCTACTTTAAACAAAAATTGTAAAATGTACTTGTACTTGAGTACTTTCCAAAGTACTCATACTTGACTTTGCAGAAAAAAGTACTTGTTCTCAGATATTGTGAATGTACTTGTACTGTAGTACATTGACTTGTAGTTTTACTCGGCCCCAACCCTGAATTCTTCACAAGATGAAAGTGTCAGCAATTTAGTCTGGTAAATGTGAAGAGAAGTGATCTTGTAGCCATAACCTACCTTACTCAAAACACCTGTTTGTAAAATTTTTTTTGTGCTATAGGAATCTCATCATCTCTGTGTCTTCTCTGGTGTGACCAGGCAATGTCAGTGGACCCAGAACTATTCAATTTGTTTATGTTTAACTGCACTTAAGTGTCTGTTAATGGATGTAAATTGAGAGCTATTAAAGTCCATATTAAATTAGATTAGATCTAGGTGGATTAGATAATACAGATGTAGAGATTAGAAGTAATTTTTAGACTAGTAATAATCAACCCTGTCTGACAATTGTCCTAACTAGGTTTCCACTATATCCCAGATTTTAGCTTAAATAGTTGCAACACAAGCGTTGTATGTATGGACCTATATTTATAGTCATCCATATGTTATATATGCAATGGTTAGTTTTAAAATAATAATTTATTATCCACCACAAGTCGTATTTGACTGGTATAGGGGGATATACAGAGTGAGATATATATAGTTTTTTGCATACAATGGCGCCCTCATACTATAGATAATTAGTATCAACAAATCCCTTTTTACCCCACAGCCCTTAAGGGCTGTCGGGGTATTGTTTTCGCCCATGGTGTCCGGATGGGCGGGCTGCGGGAGAAGTTTGTCCGGCCTGTATCTCAGAAACTGTAAGGTGTAGGAAGTTGGTACTTGGTAGGGACATTGGTTAGGGGGTGTAGGGGTGCAACGTCATGGTGTGACCTTAATTTGACCTTGCCGTAGTGACCTTGAGTTTGAAAATCTTATCGGGGTTATATCTCGGAAACCGTAAGCTGTAGGAAGTTGATACTTGGAAGGGACATTAGTTAGGGGGTGTAGGGGTGCAATGTCATGGTGTGACCTTGATTTGACCTTGCCGTAGTGACCTTGACCTATAAAATCTTGTCCGGGCTATATCTCGGAAACTGTAAGGTGTAGGAAGTTGATACTTGGTAGGGACATTGGTTAGGGGGTGTAGGTGTGCAACATCATGGTGTGACCTTGATTTGACCTTTAAGCTTGCCGTAGTTACCTTGACCTATAAAATCTTGTCCGGGCTATATCTCAGAAAGCATAAGGTGTAGGAAGTTGATACATAGTAGGGACATTGGTTGGGGGTTGTAGGTGTACAATGTCATGGTGTGACCTTGATTTGACATTTGACCTTTCCGTAGTGACCTTGACCTTTAACATTTTGTCCAGGCAATATATCTAAAACTGTAAAGTGTAGGAAGTTGATAGTTGGTAGGAACATTGCTTAGGGGTTGTAGGTATGCATCATAGTTTTTAGTTTACTGATTAAGTGTGCATTTCCATACGCACTGATCCGTGATCTGTATCCGCGATGCAGATCCGCAATGCGTATGCAGATTGCATAAAATGTGTTTCCATACGCGCTTAAAAATAGGTGCATAAACAACGCAGATTTGGGAATAAATATAGCAAGCAGCATAGATTTCAATTTGAATTGGTGGAAAAGTATTGGTTAATAGTTAAATCCATGACAGAATATATTTTTATGAATTATTAAGGCTTATAAATATTTCTTAAAGGTAGATTTTTCAGTTTGTCCATTTATATTTTATTGTTGTTGTTATATTTACTTAAAATATTATGAAATCAATCACATAACCAATGTAGGTGTATTCTGCACATTACAAGCTTGAAAACAATACCTTATTTTTAAAATTTGAGCAAAAAATGACGATTTTATGCTTGTTTGGAGAGAAAAGATAACAAAATCAGTGATCTTGACAATATTTTACGCTGCGTGAATGCGTTTTTTTGCAACAGTGCTGCATTTTCTTCACGCATTGTGCATACGCATGCTTAACGCAATAAGCATCAGTGCATATGGAAACACTCTCCATCATTTATATAAGCTGCAAATAAACGCAAACGCATTTACGGATCTGCATTGCGGATACGCAATACGCATCAGTGTGTATGGAAATGTACACTAATGCTGTCGTCTTGCTATTGAATTGTCTTGTTTTAATACTTTATCTTTGCATACATTTTGTTTCTCTTAGATGTTGTTTTCTCTACTTAAACATCATTTAGACCTTAATATAACTGACACTGCTCTCAGTGCTCTAAAAGTATCCCGATCTTTGTACTGTTTCACTACTTCTATATCTCATGGTATTGAAAACTATTTCTCCAGGCTGTGGGGTACGGGCATCTCTGATGCTATTTTTTACAGTTTAAACCAGTTTCTGATACCGTCGTGTCAAATTGTCAACCAGTGATGTTGCATGTTGTGACTGTTAAAACGTCTCAATTCTTTGTAAACTTTCATTGTAGATTATAGACTTTTGTTGTACATATTCTTTTTCATTATAATAATATTGTTTGTCCTTCATTTAGAATTTAGTAGACAGATAACAAAGTTTAGTGGTTAAATACTAAATATACTGCAGTATAACATTCATATCGTATAATGTCGCTTGGCTTACAGTCAATCTTCATATTTTTTTATATACTGTCTACTTTCAGCATGCATTTTTAGGGTCAAAACTCAAAGAGACGAAGACCAAAGTCTATAATTCCTTGCAAATCAAAAAGTACATTGGCTGACTTATGACAGGAAAATAGCAGTAAGTTATAAAATTATACTGTAATATCATAAACCCATATAACCAGTTCACAGTTGCTATATGATGACCCTATATATAAAATGCACTCTCGATTATCAAAACTATTTGGGATATACCACTCAAGTTTGGATAATCATTGGATAGATAGGAGTGTGAAAATATATCTCATGTTATGGATTAATTTTAAACACAGTGTTAAAACCATGCATGTTCTAGGTGTTATCAGGCTCAACAAGGAGGTGTTATCAGGCTCAATAGTTGTGTTGCACCCTTCTTTCCTTAATATATGGCAATATAAATGTATTTGAAGTGGATATTGATGTGTACAATTGTTAGTATGCTTCTACATTATATATTCCTTAGCCATTTAAACCAATGTTTTTTTTTTATATTTTCGTTATCTTTGTTTAATTCTCTACTTACTTTGGTGCAATTTTCGAACAGAAGTTGGACATACCTAAGACCACATTATTGTTGATGTGACAGCCTTTTTGCATTGATATGCAACATTTATGTTTGTGTGATAAAAACTTTACTGGAAACAAGAACTCTATCTTCAAATAGTTGATCTTTTGACCTTTTCTCCACAGAATTTCTTTTATCTAATACCAAGTATAATGATAATTTACTTTTTCTCCATTTAACATTTGTTCCCCAACGCTTATGTCCATAAAACGCTTGGCTCTGTTGATGACAATTGTAGTCCATCTGTTATGCTAAGAGCCCAGATTCAAGGAGTAAGAATTTCTTAGGCAAAAATACATATTTCAGGTTTCCACAATTGCAATTAAATTGTCTTGTTCTTTCAGTGTAAAATGACACTGGAACAAGGTGAGTATATCACAGTGATATAATGTGTTAATGGGAACCCTGTTAATACTGACTATGCACCGCAAGATCAGAGACCCAATTGTTAGTAGCTACACTGAATATTCAGCAACCTGGGGCTGTATACACAAAAGGGGGTTAAGCTCAAGTTGGACCATAAATCAGCTTAGTTTAAACAGTTATAAACTTGATTTGATTTTTTGCTCAACTTGAGGTTGATCCCTTTTGTCAATATCCACCCAGATTAATAGACTTTTGATGACCTTTTTGATGTGTGGGCTACCAACCTCAGTTGGTTGTAAATGCCCCCAATTGCTATTTATATTCAGGTGTGTATAAATATGAAGGAGAAATTTAGAACACTTAGCATGACATTAACCAAATAGGACTGTTCCAGTATGGCGATGCAATTATAAACCTACCCCCAATTGGAGAAATGAAAACATTTATGATCCATGGGTGTAGTTTGAGATAGGTTTAACATAGATTCCCAATAGCTTTGAGATAATGCTTCAAGAAAAGTTTGAGGCACATTGGTAAGACACTCGCCTCCTACCTCTGAGGGTGGCGGTTCAAACCCCGCACCTTATGCGGGAAAGTTGGTAATTTCTTACCGATGGTTGGCAGTTTACAGTGCAGACCTGTTCAGTGTTAACTGTTAAAAGCAGCGTAAAACCCCAAATAAATAAATCAAGAAAACTTTGCGATAGTATCATACTTAGAAATATATAAAGATTGCAAGTACAATTCATTAACTGTATATTTATACCTATGTAACTGTGTAGAGAGTTGTCACCGATATCTGTCTCTAACTATCAATGTAAGTTGACATATTACAGTATGGGCCATGGAAAATTCCATGAGAGGGAACGTTTTGTTAACACTTCGAAAGTGACACAGGAAAGAAATGGAAATTTTCAGAGATGGGAATAAAGTCACAAAAGAAAAATAGGCTTATAAATTGCATATTTAACATCACTTCGCTGGTTATTCAAATTATGTATGATTTTCCAACTACTTCACATATATCAGATAATTTCTAATTCCATAAGGAAGGACTTTTCAAGTGTAAATTAAATCAGATACAATGTGTTTTTAGATGTATGAACTTATTTCCATTCAGTTGGAATGAACAAATGTAAACAAAACAAAATCTCTTTTTTTATTCTTTTTTTTTTTTTTGGCTGTTTGAGCATACCTGTAAAATTTTTGTCTCTGCAGATAATATTGCATAGTACTAAACTACTAATATTACAGTAAAATATGTTGTATGTTAACCATGAGTTACTTAGGACAACAGCAGAACCTTGACTCTCCCACTGAATGGAGGGTAAGATTTTGTTTAGATAATAGAAGTAATGTTAATTAGAAAAGATCAGTATTTGAAGTTACTGGGTCCGTATTCTGAAATAATAACAGGTTGAAACAATTTTTTTTCCTGGGAGGCATTTTTTCCTAGTCACAAAATATTCAGGAGGCATTCTTTCTCAGAGGCATTTTTCCAGGAGGCATTTTTTCCCGGATTTGATTGACTAGCTTGACAAAAAATGCTGAACTGGAAAGGTATTTTTAAATTGTGTTCAACAAATTACTGTTAATAGTCTAAAGTGTTTCATTTTGAGAGTATTTAGGAATAACTTATGTATATGACAAAGGCATAAGTGAAATTCAGTTTAATACACACAGTAAAAGTAAAAAATTAATAATGAGAACTAACAATAACTTCCTTCCTTAATAATACGTTTCCAGTTCTTGATTGAAAGTATTAACTCACAGGTCACATGTAGTTAAATTATATTAATTACATTAGATCCATGTATGATAAGACATTAACTGTTGAAGAGATACCCCATACTTTAATTTATATATATTTAATATTAAATAAATACTTGAAAAATTTACTTTTTTTGCCAGGCATCAATCAGATTATGATAATAAACAAGTAAAAGCACTACAAAGTTTGCCATTAATAGTGACTGTTACAGTTGCATAGTTGAGATAATTATGCTGTATCACAATGGGACATTCAAGCTTATCAAAACACAGGCATAAGATTATCTTTAAAAATGATCTGGAGACCTTTATACATATGGTGGTGCAGCATGGTAGATTTTTACTACGTGCTAAAGAGTTAAATTTTCTTTACCTTGAACATTTGGGCGATTTTCCCCAGTGGTTTTCAGTAAATTGCAGTGAAAGTGACTGGAAAATAAACATTGAATAGACCCCACAGGACTTCCCCCCCCCCCAACCTTACATTCATTTAATCTTTCAATAATGAAGAGCCTTGACCACTGTCCCCTTTATAATACTGGTGATTACATCCCCTTTCAATTATTGAACTGATGTTGATTGCTGATACCCTGGGGGTCAAAAATTTCTTAAACTATTTTCCCATAAATGTACAGAAACCAATAGGTACTGAAAATAACTATACTCAGTAAGCAAAAGAGCTACAACAGCCGAAAGCAATCCCAAGCAATACACTGACCCAAAAATCTTGCACACCAAATTTGCTAAAGATAGCTCTAATACTCTTCCTTAGAATGAGTGGAAATGATGTGATGTTGTCACATACTTAACCTGACATCCCTTTCTCCATTATAAGTACTTAATCCATCTACAAACAAGACCCTTGTCCAGTGTGCTCCTTTTTAGAATTATTGGTAATTGCAATCTTTATTCGATTAAACCCTCTTATGTGTCTACATGGACACACACCTTATTTTGTCATCCATTTCCCAGTAGTTTATCCCTTCCCAATGAGCCTGACAGTGTATGCTTTTGCATTTTATTTTCCTAATAATATATTTATGTCAGCTGACTGACAAGTCAGCTGACATTATGGCATCACTCTGCGGCATCTGTGTACACGTCTGCGTGAACAACTTCTCCTCCAAAACTACAAGGCCCAGAGACATGCTGTTAATTTTAAAAGATACCTTATCTATTGAGGATGAAAACTGTTCAAGGCATCCAAATATGTTTGTTCGTCTGTTCCCCAGAGCCATTACAAGTGAGGTACCCCCAACCCAAAGTGTGAAAATTTCAACACTTTATCACAATATTCTCATTGACTATTACAGAGATTTCTCTCTTATCTTGCATATATGTACTAGGCCACAAGTAGATTCTCTTGTGTAATATCAGGCCTGGATCTTTCTTAGTAGTTATTTTTATGAATTTTTTAAATAATTTTTCATGCATTAAAATTCATGAAATCATGCACTGAATCACTTATAACTTGAAAAGTATTGCATGTAGAGCATTTTGTTAAAATACAGTATGTTATTCAGCTACTTTTTCTATAACTACAACATGGTGAGTAACTTGGGTGTCTATTCCAAAAGCTAAGTGAGTAATAACTACTTTCTAACTTTTCAGTACCTTCCATAATGAGTAAAATCATTTGTAACTTGAAAACTATTGCATTTAGAGAATTTTGTTTAAATATGTTATGCACCTACTTTTGGGTCAGCTATAACATAGTAAAATTGCAGACCTTTAGCTCATTACATAGCTGAGTAATAGCTACTTTGAGGTTTTCACTGTTGAGTAAATCAGTTGTAACTCGAAAACTATTATATTAATTTTATACTGTTTTGTTTAAATATGTTTTCTACCTACATTTTACTCCTTAACAATTAATTTGGTACTTTACTCTGAAACCATTTGCAGGACACAACTTTGTGTCAGCTGACACAGAGTCCATTCACGGGCACTGATTGCTTGTTCTGTATAGTTGTGTGACAAACTATGACTTTTTTTAACATGTGAGAAATCCAAATATCTAAAACTTGGGGAAAACAGTGAAAAGCCATGTGGTTTTTTTGAAAAATTAGAAAATTTTCTAAATAGAAAAAGCTGCACATGTGTATAAGCAGTGAACTACTTCTTTATTTCTACACCGCGGTAGTGTACAATGGGCTTTACAGTTTGCTACAATATTTTGGATGTAAATGTGGAAAATAGAGTTAAAAAGCTTACTTAACTTCTTTCAGAAATGCCTCCCATTAATTCAGAGGAGAATGGGTTTAACCCTTTTGCACAGATGTATTTGGTGACAGCACCGGTGCCTGTGCCTGTTCTGATACCCGTGTTCCTGCCAGTCAGTGTCGGTACTGGATTGAGGAGTTTCAGCCAGGATTCAGGACTTGGTCAAATATCTACAGATGAAGAAGATCCGTATTTGACTGCAGATGTGAGTCGTTTGGTGTACTTCAAATTATGAGCTGATTAAATGTTCTAGAAATTAGAACAGTTTTAATACCATTGATATATATATAGTTTTGAAAAGTACATTGAAAATAATGCATGCACATCAGTATGTGTGTACCGACTAACTTTAGAGGCTTTGAGACACTGACACTTTAAACGAAAAGACAAAAATATAAAATGATGAAGCAGAACAGAACTGTACCTACTCATTCTGTACATGTATTTTTGCAGAGAGTTTTTGTGTAGTTAAAAATGTGATATTTAAATTAGCGTCGGGGTGGGGCAGGGGGTACCCTTTAAAATTAAGATAAAATAATGAATATTTCTGTAGCTTTTGCATTGGAAGAAATCACAAGGCCTAGTGGTGTAGTCACAAAGTTCACAAAAAGGGTAAAGAAACTCCCAAATTGAAGTGAATTGAAGGGGTTTTCCTCACTTTTGAGCTTCATATTTTTTACTCTTATTTAGATTTCTAACGAGGCAAAAGTTCAAGTCAGGCTTCAAATATTTTATAGATATGACTTTGTATTGCAGAGTAAAGAGATTTTTTTCCCATGAAACATTTTACATTCTGACATATTTTATGCCATATTTAAAGTTCAACCTTTATGTTTATGAGAACTGAAATATATGCATTGATTTTTCCTATAAATGTTATATTACTTTCTGTCACATAAGAAATCTTTGTCGCAGGTGATGTCAGTTACAATTATAGACAGGTTCACCTACTATACCTCCATATTTTGCGTATTTCTCATTCTACCAGGCACAGGTTAATTGTGTAGTCATAAGGAAAAATGTAGAAGCTGTTTGATATAGGATTTCAAGTGAATAATGTAAGCCACAATACGTTTAATCATTCTGAATTGAAACCAATGTCCCTCATCAAGATTTGTGTATTTTATTGAGAAAAAATAGTTTGACAAAATCCATTGGAATTGTCCAGTAATGATGATCAGATCCAAGCTCATGAACTGCCCAGAACTACTGTAAAAGTGGTATGCTAAACATATATGTCTGAGTAACTGTAAGTTCAAAAGGGCTTTGGAATTTTTTAGAAAGAAAAACAGTATCGGAAAATGACAAGCTATATTTGTATCTTGATAAAAATATTGAGTAGTTAAGACATTTGAAAGCTCAACTCATTATATGTGTTTATATTTTTACATGTATACTCAGGAACCTGATGAAGATGATGAAGAAGAAAGTTCATCTGATAAAGATGAAGACTTAACTTGTGTGAAGAAGAGAATTGAAGGAACAGAGTCAGACAAACAGTCTAATAGTTTTTCAGAAGGTAAGCCTTACATCATACTAAAAGTGTAATAGCCAAAACTTTACTTTTAGAACTATGGTAGTACAATGTGGACCAGAAGGCATGCCCTATAACTCAAACATCTATATCTTTATTCTGGAAATTATTCATTTTCCTGGTTTATTTGTAGTTATTTACAATCCTCAAGCTCTGCGAAATGCCGATTTTAAGACACAAAATGTTCACCAGCGCTAGACAAATAAATCTGATATCTGGGGACATGGGCAGGGTAAGCACAAAGATGATGACAAGAGATGACACAAAAGAACTGAACTTAAAGTGGCAAAGCCTTGGTGAATGGTAGGATTCAAGTTTTGATCTTAAGGATTAAAGAGGTGGCAGATCAAATTCAGGAGTGAAAACCTCCTTTTAAGAGTAAGCCTAAGCTTAAAAATACATGGATTGAACTGTTTTGTAAGACAAAGTCATCCATACATGAGTTGATCAAAAGTAGAATTGCAATTACTGTGCAAATAGTGTATCAAAATTATTGATTATTATTTTTAAATAATATTTTTCCAGACCAGAAGTAATGCCAATTATGAATATATTCAACCTTCAAATTAGAAATTTTACTATATTTACTTTTGTTGCAGATGACAATCAAACGTTTGTGAAAGAACAGCTACCACAAAGTACAATCGTTCCTCCCATTTCAAATCCTTTGGATCTGGACTTAAGAGAGGATGAGGAGGCGCCCTATAGGAGTAATGGCAAGGAACCCATAAACATAAAAGCTGAAAAAGAAGCTCCAGAGTTTGACATTTCTGAACTGTATCATGCCTACAAAGAGGTGCCAGCTGAACAGCTGGAAGATTTGAGAAATCCTTCTGAAGTGTCTATGCACACGAGAAGGATATCGGGGGAAGATGATGTAGAAGATGAAATATGGACACAAGTATTTGAAGTGGCCCAAGGATTGCAAGGTGCAGAGGGAAGTGCAGGTGAAAGTAAAACTATATTGAACCCTGAAGTAGTAGAACATGGTCATCAGACAGCTCTTGGAGAACATAGTGAGGTGTGTCACAAGAAACAGGGCAGACAAAACTTTGAAACAGACAATATTCATGATGAAGGCCAAGAAGATATTAATACCAGTGATGATGAAGCTACAAGCAATTCTACAATTATCAGTGATCCAAATCCCACCTTACACAATACAAGCAAACAGCATTGCATAGACAGAAGGAACAATGATTTGACCACCACTGATACTGATGCACAAGCATCAGAAAAGACAAATCATACAAATGCAAAAGTTGATACTTTATGGGATCAAATCATGAATCCCCAACTTGCTGCATCATGTGATAGAAACTGTCTTCCATGTATGCAAGAACTGAAATCACAAAAAGATGTAAAACCATCAGAGGGAAGAACAAACAGATCTGATGGACATTCAACAATGGATGAAAATTTAGAAGGAAACATTGAAGCGATATTTATCAGTCTTCAGAATAGGGAACTTACTGACAGTCGTGAAAACATCGATGCATCAGATGACAGTGCTATTAATTTTAATTCACATAATTTCCAACACATGCTACAGATGCCAAGTTCCAATATGAAAAATGCCAGCCCACATAAAGGTGTGGACAAAAAGCATGCAGATTCTTCATCAGGCACAGAGTCATCAAAAGAACCTGCAAAATCCACCCCAGACGAATTGTGGGATGTCTTAAATACAAGTAGAAATGTTTCAACTGTGGACAAGAAGTCCCTCCCTAGTATACCCGAGTTAAACAGCAGTGAAGATTCCAGTAGAAGATCGCCAGAGATATCCAATGATCATAGAAACACCAGTACAGATACTAATTTTGCTGATCTTAAAGCACAAGATCCACTCAAACCAAAGTCAGATGATTTGTTGAATTTATCAAATACTGCAGCAGTTAATAATATTATTATAGAAAGGGATATGGCAGCAATATTTACTAATCTCAGTGAAGTTCCATCAAGGGATGTTGATGATGACATTCTCAAAAGCTCCATTAGGAGTAAAAGCACAGTGGATGGTGAAAACTACAGTCACGAAGTATCAGATGATACATTGATCAAAGAGGTAGAGGTCATAAATGCTTCTGATTTAAATAACACTTATGAAGATGTTGTAATCAGTGCAGAAGCAATAGACATTTCATTGCCGGGAACAACGGATATCACACTGGTGAAAGAGAGATACAGGGGACTTTCTGACCAGCCACCTGATGAAGATGAAACAACACTGAAGGTGGTTGGAAATTCAGGATTCTCACAATATGCACAAGTACCCCCAGGTTTCAATGTGGATAATGCAAGGAAAAGCAAAGGTTTCATCACAGCTTCAGAAGAGAGTGAATTCAGTGAAGGTGGCATAAGACTTGAATACCACAATGATTTTACACAGCCAGAAACTTTATCAGACCTGGCTATGGATTGTGAAGGGGATGCTTTTATTACCACTGCTACACACCTTGGTAATACTTCACTGTCAAGGACTCCATTAGAGTGGAACAACATTGCCAACTTAAACCAGATCCCACAGGCTCAATTATTGAATGCCCACAAAAGCAAAGGTACAGGAACAGCATCAGAGGGGGACCTGAGTGATATTATCACGCATAGACGTCATAATGTCAACAGAAGTCAAGGCAATGGGTCACAGTTTGGGAGTGTTAACAGTGTTAACAGAAAAACAAATAATGCAGGAAGACCATCAAGAGAATCACAGTTGATGGGATCTCAAGGTAATACTGAATTTCAAGGTTCAGGGGATCCACAAACCAGAAGGAATGGATACACTCATAAGGGAGCTAAGGGAAACAGTAGGAATAGAAGGGACTCTGAGAAGATGTCATCTCCCAAACAGCACTCAAGGAGGGAGTTTACAGGACGAGAAGTGGAAAGTTCAAGTGAAGAGGAATCAGATGAAGAAGTAGAAGAACAGAATAGCAGAAGTCTAAACAATAAAAAGAATGCCCGGGAAAAAAGTGATTACAAGACAAAAAGTCAACCAACGCCAGTCAGAGATGACTCAGCAGGTCAGTCACACAATTTGCTGATGAACCAGTTTGAAACTGATCGAGAAAGACAGACTAGGCCCAGGGTAAGAGGTATGTAGAAGAGTTAAAAATCAATTTTATAATTAATTATTATGTCAGCTGACTTGTCAGTCAGCTGACATTATGTCATCACTCTGCGGCGTGGGTGTACGCGTCCGCGTGAACAACTTCTTCTCCAAAACTACAAGGCCTAGAGACATGCTGTTTTTTTTAAAAGATACATTATCTATCGAGGATGAAAAATGTTCAAGGCATGCAAATCTGTCTGTTCGTCTGTTTGCTAGAGACATTACAAGGGGGGTACCCCCACCAAAAGTGTGAAAATTTCAACTTTTTATCACAATTTTCTCAGTGACTATTGCAGGGATTTCTCTCATATCTTGCATATATGTACTAGGCCAGAGGTAGATTCTCTTGTGTGAGTATGAGACCTGGATCTGTCTTACTTTTTTTAAATAAATTTTTTAAATAATTTTTAATGCATTAAAATTCATGAAATCATGCACTAAATCACTTATAACTTCAAAAGTATTGCATTTACAGCATTTTGTGAAAATATGTTGTTCAGCTACTTTTTTCATAGCTACAATATGGTGAGTAAGTTGGGTGTCTGTCTCAATAGCTAAGTGAGTAATAGCTACTTTTGGGCTTTTCAGTAACTTCCATTATGAGTAAAATCACTTATAACTTAAAAACTATTGCATTTAGAGAATTTCGTATAAATATGTTATTTAGCTACTTTTGGGCCAGCTATAACATAGTGAAATTTCAGACCTGTAGCTCATGGCATAGCTGAGTAATAGCTACTTGGAAGTTCTCACTGTTGAGTAAATCAGTTATAATTGGAAAACTATTGCATTTACAGAAATTTGTGGAAATATGTTATTCAGCTACTTTTGGGTCAGCTATAACATAGTGAAATTATAGACCTATAGCTCATGGCACAACTGAGCAATAGCTATTCTCAGGTACTGACTGTTGAGTAAATCAGCTATAACTTGAAAAATATTGCATTTGGAGTATTTTGTTAAAATATATTGTTCACCTACTTTTGGGTCAGCTATAACATAGTGAAATTACAGACCTATAGCTCATGGCATAGCGGAGCAATAGCTATTTTCAGGTTCTCACTATTGAGTAAATCAGTTGTAGCTTGAAAACCATTGCATTTACAGTAGTTTGCTTAAATATGTTGTTCACCTACTTTTGGGTTAGCTATAACATAGTAAAATTTCAGACATGTAGCTCATTGCATAGCTGAGTAATAGTTCCTTTGAGGTTCTCACTGTTGAGTAAATCAGTTGTAACTTGAAAACTATTACATTTAGAGTAATTTGTTAAATATGTTATTCACAGAATTTTTGGTCAGCTATAACATAGTGAAATTGCAGACCTCTATGTCATGGCATAGCTGAGCAATAGCTACTTTCAGGTTCTCACTGTTGAGTAAATCATTGTATCCACTGGATAGCCGCAGTGTGTAGAGAGAGATTTCACCATTACTGCTCTGATGAAAAAAAATATTATAGCTAGCTTTCCTAAGTTTGCAGTATATATTAATAACCATAAAATGTTGTGTGGGAATATTTTTGGCCTCATTTTGAGAAACAAGATGGCCGCCACAGGTGTTTTTTGTCAGTCATGAAAAGTGCTTATATCTCCCTTATTATTGATCCTAGAGGTTTGGGATGATAAACCAACCTATAGGAAATCATGGGGTGGGAATCTTTTGGTGTGGTCAGATTTGACCTTCAATGACCCCTCCTTCAAGGTCAAACAAGGATAGCCAAACTTAAAAGTGCTTATAACTCACTTATTATTGGTCCCAGAGGTTTGGGATGGTAAACAGACCGGAAATCATGGGCTGTGAATCTGTTGATATGGTCCGATTTGACCTTGGAACCCTCCTTCAAGGTCAAATGAGGATAGCGAAAATTGAAAGTGCCTACAACTCGCTTATTATTGGTGACAGAGATTTGGGATGGTAAACCATCCCATAGGAAATCATTGGCTCGGAATCTTTTGGTATGGTCAGATTTGACCTTTGGACCCCTCCTTCAAGGTCAAATGAGGACAGCCAAACTTAAAAGTGCTTATAACTCATTTATAATTGGTCCTAGAGGTTTGAAATGGTAAACCATAGGAAATCATGGGCTGGGAATGTATTTGTGTGGTTAGATTTGACTTGGACCCCTTCTTCAAGGTCGAACGAGGATATTGCATTTGTAGTATTTCTTTAAATATGTTTAACCTATTTTTACACTTAAACAATTACCTTGTTATTTTCCTTCACAATACCATTTACAGGGCACAACTTTTTTATCCTTTTCTTCTGTCAGCTTCGGAATTTCTTTCAGACTTACTGTTCAGTTACCATGTACTGTATTTCTGTACAGCCCTTTTCCTGATAATTATTCTGTCCTCTAATCACCTTCACAAATCAAAAACACTCGGTCAGCTGACACAGTGCCCGTTCACGGGCACTCTCCTCTTGTAATTAAGATATAGCAGCCAAACTGATCGCTTCATAGGTTATATGAAAAATTTTCTCATAAAAAAATTATTCATAAATGTGTTGTTTGGTTCATATAACTCCATTTCTGCGGCTGGAGAAAAATGTATAGGATTCTCCTGTGTATTTTAAATCAACCTGCACAATTGTATACACCAAATTTGTGTTTTTTCTGTGCCAAAGTTACTCTAGCACAAAAACTGTATCAATCCATTTGAAGTCTACAGTATTGAAATATCTCTATGTTTTTAAATTATATTGATGGTTAATATTGTAAGTGTAATAAATAGATTATGGTGTTTACTTTATTTACAAAATTTGGCATTATTGAGACTTCTATATTATTTGGCTTTTCAGCAGAACCAGCGCCATTGAACAGAAATGAAATTTTGTTTGTGTATCATCGTGAAGCTGAAGTTTGGACAGAACGTAATTTAGTGAATCGGCTGCTTGAAATGAGAGCCAGTATAACAACCAAACTTATCCATCAACTTTACTCTGGGGGTAAAACAAAGGAAGAGTTGGCTGTGGAAAGCTTGAAGAAGTGCAACCATGCGGTGGTCGTACTCTCACGAAAGTTTGCAGAGTGTGAACTCAGTTTCTACCTGCTTGGCTACATTGTCAACAGCTTCAGAAAAAAGCTGGTCACTGTCCAGGCGGAGGACTGTGATCCTCCTTCTATTATTGGACATCTGGGTATTTTAAAACTGGATAGTCCAAACTTCTGGAGAAACCTTGTGGCAGGAATTGATGAAGAACTTGACCAGGCAACAGGTAAATATTCTGTTTATATTGAATATATCAAGGTTGAAAAAATACATTTCTCTTTTGGCAGGAATGCTCAATAGCTATTTCTTGTGATGAATTGATGTGTGTGATAACCCTTTTGCACTTGTCTGTGTTTTAATATATAGCGTTTTTATGAGAAAATTGCCACAGTCTGAAGAATCTCATAAAATTCATTATTTGTAATAAGATAATAGAGATCTGTTTGCTGAAAACCTATAAACACACATCAACATATTGTTTGTTTATGAACCTTATCAGAAGACTACAAGAAACCATGGCTGTTTCGTGGTCAGGATCCTTTCTTACTACTGAAGTCACGCCCTGATAACCCAGTTCAACCCCATCTGCAGCAGAGAATTACTGTGCCTTCCACTCCCGACCGACGCAATGACCATCGCGTTGTGTTTCTTGTCAACCTCGGTGGCAAGGAGGGTCTAAGACCGTATGATCACAGCCATGACTGCATGGTAAGTCCATAAGTGCATTAGTTTCATACTATCTTTTTCTGGAATACAGAATGTGCAGTAGATTCTATTCTTGGGAAATTGTTGCCCAGACTAATGGAAGACTACAGTCTATTCATATAAGGTTAAGGTCAAGGATGATAATAATTATATCCCCAGACAAAAGTCGGGGATATACTGAATTCAGCTCAGTGGCGCCGCCGACGTAGAAATTCCCTTGTGTATGCGATAACTCAAAAACAGATCAACATTTTTTTTTCAAACTTGGTATGCATGTTAAAGGTGGCCAAAGGAAGATCCCTATTTTAAGGTGACCCTTAAGCTCTTAATAATAAAGAAGTTATGGCCATCTTAAGCCCGTATCTGTAGAAAATTTAAAGTCTGTAGCTTTAAGGTCACTTTAAGGTCTCTAAACTGCCAACAGAGACCGAATTTATAGCCTTTTTGCCAGTTTTAAGCCCTTTTTCTGATTTTCTTAAGCAGATCATTTGAGATAAGTGTTGTAAAATGCATAGACTGGAGCATTGAGGCAGCCACAGAAGAGAAACCCTATTCCCAACACCCATTGAGCAGTATTGTTCAATTGCTATCTATATTTATTGATACAGTGACAGAGAGCGATGTGGGGGAGGGGATGGGGCACTTCATTACCTAATAAGACAAAGGGGAGTGAGGACTGAGATTGTGTTACATATTTAGGTTGCATATAATAAAATATGGACCACATATATAGGTAATGAGGAACTGAGTAACTGAAAATCAGTGCAAATTCTAAAAATAATATAATAAAAAAATAATATAAATAATGTTTTTTTTGAAGAAAAAATAATATTTTATTTGTCTGCCAATATAGAAACAGATAACCTCTTTTGGGATTATTAATTAAGCGGCCCGTCAGGGATGCTTATTTGTTTTCGCCGAAGTTCGACTGATCACCGCCGCCGCCGGATTATGGTCTCCCTTGAATAACTTCTTAGCCTTTCAAATTTTCTTTCCTTCTTATCTTTCTTTAAAACTATAGGGGCGGGAATAATTTTTGGGATACTTTGCGCAGACCTTAAGCTTTACTTAAGGTAACCTTAAGCATAACTCCAAAACACCCCGTCATCGCGTTTCGGAAAAAACCACACACACCTGTGCTATAAAATTTATCTGGTACATTCTAGACCAAATTTCCAAGGTCTGAAGGTCTCATCAATCGCACCATAGATACCTGAATGGGAGGCGTTTTATTTTTGTAAATTTTTTAAAAATGGGTACTTGGTCTGTATCTCAAAAACGGTGAGGATTTCGGCGTTTTGTTGGAATAACTTATTCAGCTACTTTTTGATAATCTTTCACATGCCAAAGTTTTAGCCCTGTATCTGTAATCTTAAGGGCACCTTAATGTCAAAAAAGGGGGTTTTAGCCCTCCAGTTCACTTAGTTTTTCACTTTTTTCAACCAACCTTGGCACATATATTAAGATTTGCCAAAGGAATATCCTGACTTTATGGTGACCTTAAACTCAAAATGTTAATGGACATATGGCCTGCTTAAAGTCATCAAATTGGAATAAAATCCTCTGGTTCCTTTCTTTTTCCATTTTTTTTATATTGAAATTATCACTGGTATTAAAGTAGATAAAAATAATACTTATGGTCACCTTAAACTCTCAGTATGAATGGAGTTGTAGCCACCTTAAAGTGAAATAAGGGGGTTTTCAGCCTCCAAGTATCTTATTGTTCGACTGACCTCAGTTAAACTTTGCACACCTATAGAGGATGGCAAACCAAAGGGTTATCCTGACTTTAAGGTGACCTTAAAGGCTTAAACTGTTAATATAATTTTGGCCCCCCCTAAAGTCATAACATTTGAATAAAGCTGTCTGGCTCTTTTCTTTTTCCATATCTAACATATATTGATATTGAATGGACATTCTCATATTATGGTCACCTTAAAGTCGCAATATGAATGAAGTTATGGTCACCTTACAGTGAAAAAAGGCAGTTTCAGCCTTCAGCTATCTTATTGTTCAACTGACATGAGCTAAACTTTATGCACTTATAAAGGATGAGAAAAGGGACATTCATATTTTATGGTCACCTTAAAGTCCCAATATGAATGAAGTTATGGCCACCTTGCAGTGAAATTATAGAGTTTTTAATCTCCAGCTATTGTATTGTTCAGCTGACCTCACTTTAATTGTGCACACTTATTAAAGATGAAAATAGGGACAAGTAACATACACAATGCAATAAAGTTCACAGTTTCTATTGCTTATGATGCATATGTTGACATCTTTTATGGGTGACTTCTTTTCCATCAGGGCCGCTTCGTTTTTGTCAGCAAAAACATTCTTCTAGTTTAGACTAGACATGCAATCATCAATTATTTAAATACTTTGAAAATAGGTTCAGAGTTATCATTGCAGGAAGATTAAAAATATGAAAAAATACAAATTTTTTGTTTTAGTTGAGTTTTGTATTCGCAGTCTGGAGATACACCATTTTCCTTGGAAAATAAAAACATAGTCGATTGAAGTGCTGATGTTCATATAATAGTGGGTAATTATGTTTTCCTTATATTAAGGGCATACAGCAAATGGCTTCAATCAAAAATTCCCAATCATAACCTGTGGCGTGAGTGATAACCTGTCTGGGGATATGTTGGCACCGAGTTAGCCCAATCTAGTTATTTCTTGTGTTAAGAAACACAAAAAATAGATGTCTGTTGTGGTTTTAGTCATGTTAGACATGCATTCCATGTTGAAAGTCAAAATGCTTTAGGAAAGTTCTGAAAAAAGAATAGCACAAAACTAATGATAGGAAGTACACTTCTGTTTTTTGAATTTTTCAGAATACCCGTAATGAAGCAAAATTATTTTTCCCTCATTGGTGGTATGCCACAATTTTTTTGCTTGTGTCTAAAATTGGTGAATGAAAAGCAGTGCTCTGTGATTGTAATTTCCAATTTCCAACAGCTGTTCAAGGAAGGGATTTTTATGTTGATTTGTATGAGGGAGATATAGGAACCTATATGTGGTGTGACCAATGTATCGGTCAATGATTGTTTGCTGTATGTTAATTAGGAATGTCCCACTTACCGAGTGAAGCCAGGGAAGATCAAGGTGTACAGATTCTTGCGTGGCTCTGAGTACTCTACACAAGAACCGGAGGTGGAGAAATGGGTCAAGTGGTGGGAAGACAAATACAGACAGCCACACAGTGAGGAGGCCTTAAAGAATGAGATTGCTTTCTGGATAAGGCTCCAGAACCCTACCTCAGCTCACAAGATAAAGGCCATCGTACGCTTTGACTTAGAGATGACTGAACCACACAGGTAAGGTATTCGATGTATTCTCTGTCATTTCTCTGATTGGCCTGTGGATGTATATTATGTATTGTTATGTAACTTCAAAATTCTGTCGACAGACCTTCAAATCCAGTAAAACCAATGAAACTTAAAAATTGGAAGTTCTGTCGACAGAATTTTAAATTCTGCCAGATGGGAAGTTCTGTCACAACATAAATACACTGCAGTGAGACATAATGCCTAAGTGAGAATACTGCTAGGTAAGGTGTTGGACATGTTGAAGCTGAAGATTAACACTGTTATTGATATTCAATCCAAAACCCTTATTAGCAACCCCTTACAGGCAAATTTGTTCTTGAACCTCACTCACATGGGGAAAATTGCCGATGTTATTGATTTATAGTTAATAATATTTAGTCTTGCTTTGAAGCCCTTGCACTGCTGAAACAGAACAATTTTATTTGAACATATTCATATGTGCCCTGAATTAAACATGTGTAAAGTGTTTAAGATTTTAATAAACATATATATGTTATTACATTATAAGTCACTGTTGGGTACATTTGCAAGGAACATTTTTCCATGACTGAAATTTATGTTCTTATATTTACTATGATTTTACATGTACATTTTATTATTTAAAACCAACTTAAATTTTCTATGATACTTCATGAAACAATATCCAGTACAATATATTCAGAGAAAAATACACCAAAAGTAACATTTGCCAGAATATAAAAAGAAACACACAAACAACTCCTGATAACATGCTTTTCCTTTGTTTGTGATGTCGCTGAACTGTCTCACAACACTGTGATATCATAATAACCTAACCACGTCAAATAGAGGAGGTATAAATTTCATTGGTATGAAAATCTATGAATAAAAGAGACCTATGACTTGTGTGGGTTAAATCAGGATAGCTTTTAAATGTGATGACACATTGTTGTCATGTAGGCATATTGAATCATTTGTACTATGATGTCACATTGTTGTTCGTAGTGCAGTTAACTGGGGCAGTCAGTATTAAAAGGTAGATATATGACCCCCTTCTCTAACTGTTACAGACAGATAAATTTGCAGTAACATAATTGTATCCACCGGAAGCATCCGGTGGATACTTTGATTTAGCATTCGCTATGCCACCGCCGCCGCCGCGCGTAGAGAGATTTTCGGCGTTAACGCTCTAAGAGGAAAACAACAGCAGTTAGGTTCACCAAATTTGCAGGATATCTTCATTGGGGGGTAAGCTTCTCTGGGAAGGAAAATAGCCTCATTCTGAAAAACAAGATTGCCGCCACGGGCATTTCTTTGAAAATAATCTACATTTTTCTACTGGCTGTTCCTCATAGGTAGAAGGTTGAATCTCTTCATAGGTGATATGTATGACACATCTACATGTCCTCTACAACCTTGCACATATTTGACCTTGAAGCTCCTAATTCAAGGTCATCCATGGAGTGCCGAAGTAGCCCACATAGAGGACTTTAAAAGTGCCTATATCTCCCTTATTATTGGTCCTAGAGGTTTGCAATGTGAAGGCAACCTATAGGAAATCATGTGCTGCGAATCTTCTGATGTGGTCAGATTTGACCTTGGACCCCTCCTTCAAGGTCAAACGAGGATAGCCAAACTTAAAAGTGCTTATAACTCGCTTATTATCGATCCTAGAGGTTTGGGATGGTAAACCAACATATAGGAAATCATGTACTGCGAATCTTCTGATGTGGTCAGATTTGACCTTGGACCCCTCCTTCAAGGTCAAACGAGGATAGCCAAACTTATAAGTGCTTATAATTCGCTTATTATCGATCCTAGAGGTTTGGGATGGTAAACCAACATATAGGAAATCATGGGCTGGGAATCTTCTGGTGTGGTCAGATTTGACCTTGGGCCCCTCCTTCAAGGTCAAATGAGGACAGCCAAACTTAAAAGTGCTTATAACTTGCTTATTATTGGTCCTAGAGGTTTGGGATGGTAAACCAACATATAGGAAATCATGTGCTGCGAATCTTCTGATGTGGTCAGATTTGACCTTGGACCCCTCCTTCAAGGTCAAACGAGGACAGCCAAACTTAAAAGTGCTTATAACTCGCTTATTATTGGTCCTAGAGGTTTGGGATGGTAAACCAGCATGTAGGAAATCATGGGCCGGGAATCTTCTGGTGTGGTCGGATTTGACCTTGGGCCCCTCGTTCAAGGTCAAATGACGACAGCCAAACTTAAAAGTGCTTATAACTCACTTATTATTGGTCCTAGAGGTTTGGGATGGTAAACCAACGTATAGGAAATCATGCGCTGGGAATCTTCTGGTGTGGTCGGATTTGACCTTGGGCCCCTCCTTCAAGGTCAAATGAGGACAGCCAAACTTAAAAGTGCTTATAACTCGCTTATTATTGGTTCTAGAGGTTTGGGATGGTAAACCAACCTATAGGAAATCATGGGCTGGGAATCTTCTGGCGTGGTCGGATTTGACCTTGGGCCCCTCCTTCGAGGTCAAACGAGGATAGCCAAACTTAAAAGTGCTTATACTCGCTTATTATTGATCCCAGTGGTTTGGGATGGTAAACCAACATACAGGAAATCATGGGCGGGGAATCTTCTGGCATGGTCGGATTTGACCTTGGGCCCCTCCTTCAAGGTCAAGTGAGGACAGCCAAACTTAAAAGTGCTTATAACGTACTTATTATTGGACTTAGAGGTTTGGGATGGTAAACGAACATATAGGAAATCATGGGCTGGGAATCTTCTGGCGTGGTTGGATTTGACCTTGGGCCCCTCCTTCAAGGTCAAACGAGGACAGCCAAACTTAAAAGTGCTTATAACTCGCTTATTATTGGTCCTAGAGGTTTGGGATGGTAAATCAGCATATAGGAAATCATGGGCCGGGAATCTTCTGGTGTGGTCGGATTTGACCTTGGGCCCCTCGTTCAAGGTCAAATGACGACAGCCAAACTTAAAAGTGCTTATAACTTGCTTATTATTGGTCCTAGAGGTTTGGGATGGTAAACCAACATATAGGAAATCATGTGCTGCGAATCTTCTGATGTGGTCAGATTTGACCTTGGACCCCTCCTTCAAGGTCAAACGAGGACAGCCAAACTTAAAAGTGCTTATAACTCGCTTATTATTGGTCCTAGAGGTTTGGGATGGTAAACCAGCATGTAGGAAATCATGGGCCGGGAATCTTCTGGTGTGGTCGGATTTGACCTTGGGCCCCTCGTTCAAGGTCAAATGACGACAGCCAAACTTAAAAGTGCTTATAACTCACTTATTATTGGTCCTAGAGGTTTGGGATGGTAAACCAACGTATAGGAAATCATGCGCTGGGAATCTTCTGGTGTGGTCGGATTTGACCTTGGGCCCCTCCTTCAAGGTCAAATGAGGACAGCCAAACTTAAAAGTGCTTATAACTCGCTTATTATTGGTTCTAGAGGTTTGGGATGGTAAACCAACCTATAGGAAATCATGGGCTGGGAATCTTCTGGCGTGGTCGGATTTGACCTTGGGCCCCTCCTTCGAGGTCAAACGAGGATAGCCAAACTTAAAAGTGCTTATACTCGCTTATTATTGATCCCAGTGGTTTGGGATGGTAAACCAACATACAGGAAATCATGGGCGGGGAATCTTCTGGCATGGTCGGATTTGACCTTGGGCCCCTCCTTCAAGGTCAAGTGAGGACAGCCAAACTTAAAAGTGCTTATAACGTACTTATTATTGGACTTAGAGGTTTGGGATGGTAAACGAACATATAGGAAATCATGGGCTGGGAATCTTCTGGCGTGGTTGGATTTGACCTTGGGCCCCTCCTTCAAGGTCAAACGAGGACAGCCAAACTTAAAAGTGCTTATAACTCGCTTATTATTGGTCCTAGAGGTTTGGGATGGTAAATCAGCATATAGGAAATCATGGACCGGGAATCTTCTGGTGTGGTCGGATTTGACCTTGGGCCCCTCCTTGAAGGTCAAATGAGGACAGCCAAACTTAAAAGTGCTCATAACTCGCTTATTATTGATCCCAGTGGTTTGGGATGGTAAACCAACATACAGGAAATCATGGGCGGGGAATCTTCTGGCATGGTCGGATTTGACCTTGGGCCCCTCCTTCAAGGTCAAGTGAGGACAGCCAAACTTAAAAGTGCTTATAACTTGCTTATTATTGGACTTAGAGGTTTGGGATGGTAAACCAACATATAGGAAATCATGGGCTGGGAATCTTCCAGGGTTGGGTCAAATCCTTTGAGGATTTGGATTTGAAGGATTTAAATCCTTTTTATAAAGGATTTGAAAGGATTTGAAATCCTTTTGCCAAAAAAGGATTTTGGATTTGGAATTGATTTAAATCCTTTTGTTTTTGGGCAAAATCCTTCTGCTTTTTAAAATCCTTTAAATTTTAATAGTGTAATGTGTGTCTATTTTTAATATTTAATGTATTAATGCTTCTTTGTCCTTTTTATAAAATATGTTAACAAATTATAGTAATCTTATGCAGGCTGCAAAACTATACAAACAAAATACAATTGTTGCTTTACATGTAATATTATCTTTGTAGTTTACAGTGAGTAGGAAAAGGAGTACAGTTGAATAAGCCTCAGTACTTTGATGAAATAGCACTTAGCTTTCATAAACTTAATAAACATAAATAAACTTAAACAGGATAGAAATCCACATTGAGCAGCAATGGGAGCATAGTTGAAAGAGGCTTTGGAAATGCAATTAACTTGTCTGTTTGTGTATAAAAGATGCCTCATTTCTTTTAATCCCATTCATTCCAAAAACACATTGACATCCCCTAGGGTGTGAATGGGAATTTCAAAGCCAAATGCAAACATTACACAGCTACTATTTCTGCTTTAACAAAAGCCTCTTCAAACCTGCTAAGACATCTATTGGTGTGTATATACAGCTTTTGTCTAAAGAATACAAAACATGACAGAGTTATATAAGTTACTTTAGTTCTGCTTGTTTTCTATAATAAGCCTACTGTTATACATGCTTGTGGTCAGTAATATGATTTTTGATATATACGTTTGTTTGAAATTTGAACAAATATAAACAGGAACATTGTGACACAAAATTTTAATTAGATTAACATTTTATTTAATTCCAAATTATTTACAGTATTTGTTACTAATTAATTAATTTGTTACTTCTGTTATAGTACAGTAGATATTATAGTACACATCCATCATAGTTTATTCAAGCATGTTTTTCAAAAGGATTTTAATTCCTTTTTCAAAAAGGATTTGGATTTAAATCCTTTTGAAAAAAAAGGATTTGGATTTGATTTGGATTTGAAAAAATTCAAAGGATTTGGATTTAGATTTAAATCCTTTTTCAAGGATTTGACCCCAACCCTGGAATCTTCTGGCGTGGTTGGATTTGACCTTGGGCCCCTCCTTCAAGGTCAAACGAGGACAGCCAAACTTAAAAGTGCTTATAACTCGCTTATTATTGGTCCTAGAGGTTTGGGATGGTAAACCAGCATATAGGAAATCATGGGCCGGGAATCTTCTGGTGTGGTCGGATTTGACCTTGGGCCCCTCCTTCAAGGTCAAACGAGGATAGCCAAAGGTAAAAGTGCCTATAACTCGCTTATTATTGGTCCTAGAGGTTTGGGATGGTAAACCAACATATAGAAAATCATGGGCTGGGAATCTTCTGGTGTGGTCAGATTTGACCTTGGGCCCCTCCTTCAAGGTCAAATGAGGACAGCCAAACTTAAAAGTGTTTATAACTCGCTTATTATTGGTCCTAGATATTTGGGATGGTAAACCAACATATAGGAAATCATGGGCAGGGAATCTTCTGGCGTGGTCGGATTTGACCTTGGGCCCCTCCTTGAAGGTCAAATGAGGACAGCCAAACTTAAAAGTGCTTATAACTTGCTTATTATTGGTCCTAGAGGTTTTGGTGCATTGTCTTTACGGTGGATACAATTTGCATCGGTTTTCCGATGCGCTAGGTCTAGTTTTTATAATGGATGTTCCTGAAAATAGATATTTCTACATGCAGATATACATTTTCATAAAATAAAAGTAAAATTCAAAAACAAATTGTTAGACACGGAACTGTGTAAAGTGGCCTTAATTGTATCCACTGGAGGATACTATGGTTACTGTAATTGGCACATTGCGGATGAATGGAGCGGGTTCAGTCTGGTTTAATCTGTTAACTATATGTACATACCATAGGTACATGAAGTTTGCAATGGTTAAATTTTAGTGACATAATAGAAAAGTTAGTAAAATAACACTTTTAAGGATAAGTATTTCAAGTACAAATGGATTTAATTTTGTCGATTCACAAAGCTAATTAAGACATTTTGTCTAGATCAGTTTCTATATTTTTTTCTCTCTCTTATTGTATCCCCGGCGCAAAGCGGGGATACTATAGATTCATCATCGTTGTTGACCGCGTCCGCAGAGATTTCTTGTTAGCGACCTACAGTCCACATTTCTTTCCAGATGTCTTTCATATTTAGCAGGTGGCTTGATATGGTAGAGGACTCACCACCCTATCTTTTTGGTGGGGTTTATGTCTAAATTAGGCCTGTGGTAGACAAAAATGTCTATAATGTGGAATATTGCTTGTTAGCCACCTACAGTCCACATTTCTTTCCAGATTTCTTTCATATTTGGCAGGTGGCTTGGTATGCTAGAGGACTCGCCATCCTATCTTTTTGGTAGGGTTTATGTGTAAATTAGGCCTGTGGTAGACCCAAATGTCTAAAATCACCTACTCAAAATGAGTAATGCGAATTATCTCTAAAAGTATTGCAGATAGCCAATTTTTCTCAAATAACTCATTCACCTACTTTTGGAAGAGCTTTCACATGGTGAAGTTTCAGACCCATAGCAAATTGCTCACCTACTCAAAATGAGTAAATGCGAATTGTCTCTAAAAGTATTGCAGATAGCCAATTTCTCTCAAATAACTCATTCATCTACTTTTGGGAGAGCTTTCACTTGGTGAAGTTTCAGACCCGTAGACAATTACTCACCTACTCAAAATGAGTAAATGCTAATTATCTGTAAAAGTATTGCAGATAGCCAATTTTTGTCAAATAACTCATTCACCTACTTTTGGAAGAGCTTTCACATGGTGAAGTTTCAGACCCATAACAAATTGCTCACCTACTCAAAATGAGTAAATGCGAATTATCTCTAAAAGTATTGCAGATAGCCAATTTCTCTCAAATAACTCATTCATCTACTTTTGGGAGAGCTTTCACTTGGTGAAGTTTCAGACCCGTAGACAATTACTCACCTACTCAAAATGAGTAAATGCTAATTATCTCTAAAAGTATTCCAGTAGCCAATTTTTGTCAAATAACTCATTCATCTACTTTTGGGAGAGCTTTCAAATGCTGAAGTTCCAGACCGGTAGGTAATTGCTCACCTACTCAAAATGAGTAAATGCCAATTATCTCTAAAAGTATTGCAGATAGCCAATTTTTCTCAAATAACTCATTCACATACTTTTGGGAGAGTTTTCACTTGGTGAAGTTTCAGACCCGTAGCTAATTACTCACCTACTCAAAATGAGGAAATGTGAATTATCTCTTAAAAAGTATTGCAGATAGCCAAATTTTCTCAAATAACTCATTCATCTACTTTTGGGAGAGCTTTAACATGCTTATGAATTTTTAAAATGTTTTTTAATGCATTAAAATTAATGAAATCATGCACTAAATCAATTATAACTTGAAAAGTATTGCATTTAGAGCACTTTGTTAAAATATGTTGTTCAGCTATTTTTTCCATAGCTACAACATGGTGAGTAACTTGGGTGTCTGTCTCAATAGCTAAGTGAGTAATAGCTACTTTTGGATTTTTCACTAACTTCCATCATGAGTAAAATCACTTGTAACTTGAAAACTATTGCATTTAGAGAATTTTGTGCAAATATGTTATTCATCTACTTTTCAGTCAGCTATAACATAATAAAATTTCAGACCTGTAGCTCTTGGCATAGCTGAGTAATAGCTACTTTTAGGTTATCACTGTTGAGTAAGTCACTTATAACTTGAAAACTGTTGGATTGAGATTATTTAGTTTCAATATGTTATTCACATATTTTGAGGCAGCTATAACATAGTAAAATTCCAGACCTGTGGCTCATTACATAGCTGAGTAATAGCTACTTTGAGGTTCTTACTCAACACTAAATCATTTATAACTTGAAAAGTATTGCATTTACAGCATTTACTTAAAATATGTTATTCGGCTACTTTTTCCATAGCTAGAACATGGTGAGTAACTTGGGTGTCTATCTCAATAGCTAAATGAGTAATAGCTACTTTTGGACTTTTCAGTAACTTCCATCATGAGTACAATCACTTGTAACTTGAAAACTATTGCATTTAGAGAATTTTGTGCAGATATGTTGTTCACCTACTTTTTGGGTCAGCCTAACATAGTAAAATTTCAGACCTCTAGCTCATGGCATAGCTGAGTAATAGCTACTTTTGCCTTTGCCGGTGGATACATTCTGCATCTGCCCACAAATGCATCCTTGGTTTAGTTTTGTTATAGATTTTAATAATCTTAATTCTAATAATTCACTCAAATACATCATTCAAGATGTAGAGAAGTAATTTTATTGATGCAAGACCAGTAAAGTAAATATGTTATATTTATAAAAAAAAAGTACAGACTTAAATAAAAAATCGAACAGAATTATTCTATATACAGCATGCAAAATTATTCAAAATACTGAAAATATCAGTTAAAAACTCCTGAAGTTATACAAAATTTCCTAAATTATTTGAATTTGTGACAAAAATCCACTGAAGTTCAGGGGTTTCATGAACTTACTAGGAATTTTAGGGAATTTGACTTTTCACTGGTTTTTGGGATTTTGTGAATTCCCTTAAATTTGGGGGAAAATCCCTAATTCGCCGATTACACAGATTCACTGTAAGATTTTAATGTGTGACAGCTATATAAATTACAATAAAAATTTATGTTAAGCTTTTTCCCTAAACTATTATCGAACAAAATCTGAGTGTAACCTTCAATATCTGACCATTCTAAGGGAGTTAAATTGGGTTTGGATAACTTAAGGTTGGTAAAATTGCAGTAATACTTTAGTATAAAATAAAACAAAGGGGATATACAAATTTAGGATAGTAATAAGGTCATAAAGATTGTATACTTAGATACTAGAGGTTCTATAGTACCTTCAAGTGACTTTTTTTAAACGTACTGTATCATAGAGGTAACCAGATCGTTTGCACAATCAACATATTGCTTAAGCATTTTTTTTTGTTGATTCACAAAGCTAATTAAGACATTTTGTCCAGATCAGTTTCTATATTTTCTTTCTCTCTCTTATTTTGTTTTAGATTTTAATGCTATAAAATAAACAGAAACACTGTTGAAATACCTTTCCAGTGGTACTTAGTAATCAATATTGGTGAATTGGTTTTTAAAATATTTTGTAAAGGATGAACACCTGTTGGCAGATTTCAGCTTGCTAGAAATTTAATCTTTGGATTAAAGTATATACATTAAACATTCATATCTAAATAACTAATACTAACGACCATAGCTACAGCTATAATATTTATACCTTTTTCGAGGCAAATAATAATACTTTTTGACCATTTTTATTTGAGGAAGGTTTGATGTATATTCACTAAAATACCGTAAATGACCTATTTAGCGCACAGTGCGCTTAGCAAAGTCTATTTTTATTCAATATTTGTTGGGAAAAAATGTCCCTTTTAGCGCACCCATCATGAAACACTTTCCGGGATGAAGTATAGGTCAATCGGGTAGAAAAACGGTGTTTCGACATTTAAAAATACCCACTTCCTGTAAATATGGCGGTAGATGAAAACCAACTCGAAAGTTGTGACAAAAAATTCAATTTATTAAGTAAAAATACGTACAATATATAAAAAATATGTGGATATTGTTCACAGTCACCGACGATATTGCTGGGAAAAAGAGGTAGGGTGCGGTTACAAGGGCGGATGCGCTAAATAGGTTATTTACGGTATCTAAAGAAATGCTGTCTGTAAAACTTTAATTAATTTTTAAGATCTTGGATGTCAGCTTCAGTTGGAAATGAGGTACAAAAAATATAGGTGTGAATCACTGAAGAATGGTAGGGCATATGCATTTTGGGCAAAAAGATCTGGCATTTGTTGTAGACATGGAAAGACTATGGTGTCCCAGCCTAAATAAAATTGATAACATCATAGCTGTAAGGTATTTTTCCCAAAAGGGTTTTTCCTCACCAAAAGGGTTTCTTTTTTTCTACCCGAAAGGCCTTTTTGTCACCAAAAGGGCTGTCTTCCTCACCAAGTAAGGTTTGTTGTCTCACCAGTTGGGCTGAAAGAGAATACTCTATTACTTGTATAAGATAAAAGTAATGAATTATTTGGACAGCAAAATTTACCCCCATAAAATACTTGAAATTGATAATCTTGTATTTTATGTAATTTTAACAGGAAAATCTGGTAAGGGTGCCTTTTTTGACAGACTGAAAAAAAGTATTTGTTAAATGGAAAATTTGATGGAAAAAGAGTATCTCAGTACAAATATTATGATTGAAAATTTTTTGTTATGTAAATTGTCCTAACCAATATTAGTATGGTAGAGTAAGAAATCTAAAATTCGCCACATATCTGAAATTAACCACATGGTGAAATACTAATAAAATAAATTAATTGAGATGAGATTGGTTGAATATATAGTAAATTAAAGCTTTCTGAACTGAAAAATACCAATTTTAAGACAAAAAAATCATTATCATTATAAAATTAACTAAGGTTTTAGAGGTGGCGAATTTTAGATTCCTGACGAATTTTAGATTTCTTACTCTATATTTCATGTTGTTCTTAAAGTGCTTGTTGTCTAACAACATGACGTGTAAGATGTGTAACTCTATTGAACTAAAATACCTGGCTTTTCATTCATTTTCAGTGAAACATGTAACCATTTTGGATGTCTTAATCGATTGAAATAACATAACAACGCCATAGGGTTTGTTTTTGCCCCATTCACTGGTGTCTGGTTAAATCATCTTTCTTTGCGAATGCGTGGATGTTTGCATTGACACATTTACATCCTGTTACTTCACACAGGCTGGAGAACTATCACTGCCAGGTATATAAAGTATAGGAGACCAATTGACTTGTGAATCAATATATCTTGATGTGATCTCTATCTGATATATCCTAAATATAATCAATTAGTAATATGCCACACTCAATATATATTTTTCCATTTTATGCTTCCTATTTTATATGTTTTCTGACACTTTACTGAGTTTCACTTTCACATTGTTATCTTGTATTAGGTGGCCAATGAATTGATACAGATTATGCTGTTTAGCAGTGATCTTAGAATTAGGTATTACCTCAATCACCATTGATAAATTCTCTAATCATCCTTATGGGTTTTTTTTGTCTCACCTGCATCACTCTCATTTTGAAAATTATCTGTCCTGTTGACTTTTCTCCATTCATTGTGAATTTTATTGAGGACACTGGTTAAATTTTGGGTCGCTGATTTCTTTGTATTGCTGACCTTTTGTTGAGCAGATCCACATGGTAAACAAGAACAAAAAATATTGAGGACTCACTATTAAACAGCTCTCTAGTCTGTTGGTCTTGCGAATTGGAATTAAAAGTTTTGCAAATTTCCTTTTCAAGGCCCATATGCAGTATTTTACACCAACAATGATACACGGTACAATAATCTGAAAATATAGTTGGGATATCAAATGATATACATCTGGGGACAGTCATTCAACCAGGGCAGTAAAAGCACTCAATAAACTAGTTGGAAATCATATGATATACACCTGGAGACAGTCGTTCAACCAGAGCAGTAAAACCCCCCACTGAATTAGTTGGAAATCATATGATATACACCTGGGGACAGTCGTCCAACCAGGGCAGTAAAACCACCCAATAAATTAGTTGGAAATCATATGATATACACCTGGAGACAGTCGTTCAACCAGAGCAGTAAAACCCCCCACTGAATTAGTTGGAAATCATATGATATACACCTGGGGACAGTCGTCCAACCAGGGCAGTAAAACCACCCAATAAATTAGTTGGAAATCATATGATATACACCTGGAGACAGTCGTTCAACCAGAGCAGTAAAAACCCTCACTGAATTAGTTGGAAATCATATGATATACACCTGGGGACAGTCGTCCAACCAGAGCAGTAAAAACCCTCACTGAATTAGTTGGAAATCATATGATATACACCTGGAGACAGTCGTTCAACCAGAGCAGTAAAAACCCTCACTGAATTAGTTGGAAATCATATGATATACACCTGGAGACAGTCGTTCAACCAGAGCAGTAAAACCCCCCACTGAATTAGTTGGAAATCATATGATATACACCTGGGGACAGTCGTCCAACCAGGGCAGTAAAACCACCCAATAAATTAGTTGGAAATCATATGATATACACCTGGGGACAGTCGTCCAACCAGGGCAGTAAAACCACCCAATAAATTAGTTGGAAATCATATGATATACACCTGGAGACAGTCGTTCAACCAGAGCAGTAAAAACCCTCACTGAATTAGTTGGAAATCATATATACACCTGGGGACAGTCGTCCAACCAGGGCAGTAAAACCACCCAATAAATTAGTTGGAAATCATATGATATACACCTGGAGACAGTCATCCAACCAGAGCAGTAAAAACCCTCACTGAATTAGTTGGAAATCATATATACACCTGGGGACATTCATCTAACCAGGGCAGTAAAACCACCTAATAAATTAGTTGAAAATGATGTACCTTGACTATTTGCACCTATGATGACCTGATACAAGCTGGTATGAAAGTATATTTATTTGAAGAAATCTCCAAATTTTTATCAATCAGTAGATATTATCAGGATATAACAGAAGATTCAATAATTTCCTTCATTTTGGACTGAATGTAAAAAAAAACACTTTCATCAGTTTCAAGAGCTTCAAATCTAAACGTATCGGATCGAATAACATTGGTTTAATGTAAAAAAAAGCCCTGAATTAAAATCTGCAGCAACCAGAAAACTGTATTAACTTTATTTCACTAGAAAGGACCTACAGAGGCTCCAACATGTACTTATGTAGGAATTCTTACCAGACTGAAGGCCTGTATATAATTCTAATAGCACTTTTATAGTCCTTAATCTCTGTCAAAAGACAGACTCTAAGGCGCATCACACCAAAAACATTGTTCAATATTCATAAACCAGAGACATTGCAGGGGTCAGCACCATGGAGAGAGCAGGAGAAGAATGGAAAATTAGGGTGGATATGCTTTTCCAAAGAGGTATGACTTCAGCTTTGACCTGAAGGAGGCAATTGAATTTGCAGAGCGGACCTCGTCAGGAAGGTCGTTCCAAGTCATAGGTGTGTCATACACAAAACTGAGTCCAAAATACTTTCGAGACTTGAAAACTAAGCAAAGTGGGGAACCTCAAGAAACGTGCCATCAGATTGACTTCAACGAATGTTATATGCAGTATGTCTGGGTATTAGAATGGGTTCATAGTATTTGGGGTTACCACTGTGTAGGAACTTAATTCAACTTATATACAAGCACGGCAGTCTTAAAGATAGAGCAGTACTTAATCGGCAACCAATGTAGTGCTTTTCTAACTGGTGTGATGTGTGAATACTTGGTGGTATTGGCCACAATGACATTAGAGGTCTGCCACTGAGGCCTAACCTGGGTTCAGTCATAGATACAGATACAAGTGATGACTTAAAATGGCAATCTTTAAACAGTCGTGGGGTCCTAATCCCAGTGGCAAGCTAAATAACTACAGGGATGTTAATAAATGGTCATTCCAAGACTCTGTCTTTCAGTTTGGGGAATGTCTGTCACTAGAGAGGTTGAACTGTATTTATGCAGTGAGAATGTGTAAATAGTGCTTTGAGTCCTACATGAAATGAGATACAGATCTGTGTGGAAATATACAATATAAAATCTGTCATTGTCATAGCACATCTCTTCAATACTTAGCCATTAAAGTTATTGAACATGACACTGTGAAATGAAAAAAAAAACAAAACTTTCATTGGGATGTGATGCAATCAAAAATTTATTTTCAAAAATATTGTCTGACCACGAGACTCGTAGATTAAATGTATCTTTTACCCAACAGGAATTTTACATGTCTCTGAATGACAGACATAAATTGTGTAATCCTGGCATTGACTGTTGTTCTATATTTAATCATTTGTTTGCACCATTTGTTTTTGCCACTAATAAATCTACACGTACAAAGTGTTTTGAAATTGTCATAAAATATTAAGCAATCTATCCTATTATATTTATTTTTGATCAGCTTAGGAATATGCTCATGTGATGTCCTTTTCCTAAATTGTCACAGAATTTACAAGCATTTACATGATAACAGGAAATGAAACAAATAAAGAAGATTGTTATTTATGGAAGATGACAAAAGCCAAGTTTATTTTCAAATTATTAGCAACTTAGTGCAGGTAAAAACTGTAACACTGTGATTGCGACATTAAGGACAAATTTACTGATGTGATAAAAAAAAATTGCATGTTTCTTTGCATTGTGTAAAAGTGAAAAAAGTGTAGAAATAAAAATAAGGTAACATTTACAGTGGTAGATAATCCTGTATAAGAGCATTCAAAAATTTAATCTCTAGTTAATACCATTAACTGGTAGTAAATTGCTGAACTGTTTTATTAAAATCTGGCCCCAGTTTTAATTATTTTCAAAATGGGATGCCCCAAAAGAATGCATACACTATCAACTTCTTCTGTATACTAGGGATTTATTGAAAGATAGATATTTTTGTGGAACTGACAGGTAGTGACAAAGTCAGTGAGGGGAATTTTACAATTAGATTTAGAAACTGCATCATATGATTTGTTAAAAAGTGGTTCAATTCTTATCAGCTGTATGTTGAAACAGGTTATCTCATGTGATTTGTTAAGTTTCCTCAGTTTTCTTTTGACTCAGTGAAATACTTGTAAAATTATCTATCCATTTATAGAATCTATTATATATGCAGTGGGAAATATTTATGCCAGATCAAAATTTTAACGAAATTATTTTCTGGCATGTCGATATATGTTAGGTAACCTTCTAAAGTGTGAAAGTCTTCCATGCACATGTACCATTTCCACTCTATGAAGTGCCCATGGGTCAAGGCGACCAAGTACTTGCAAAAGTTTGGGATGCCCATTTATGACAATGAAAATGAGCTGGGCATTCCAAAAAGATGGCACAAATTTAGGGATTCGCATCTTAGTATACATGAACTGGAAGTAAAATCTAGTTATGTATATAAATCTGTCAGCAATAAAATGTGAAAGAACTATTAAAATAAGGAAAATTTTGTTGAAAAATGGATATAAATTAATAAAATTAGACCAATGGTTGAGTTTTAATGGACAAAGTCTGTCTCAAAATTACATATTAGCAATTTATTAGCAAAAACATAAGATTGTAGAGGGGCGTTTATGAAAGGACGGGCGATACAGAGTGCGGCACTGGTATATTAATATTATTTATGAACATTTAAATAACCTGAAGAATTTATCATCCTGCTATAAAATATTCATACCCTAGATACTATATATAATTATTATATCCCCAGACGAAAGTCGGGGATATATTGGATTCAGGTCCATCGCGCCGCCGCCGCCACCGCCGTAGAAATTTCCTTGTGGACGCGATAACTCAAAAACCAATTAATATTTTTTTTTCAAACTTGGTACACATGTTAAGGATGCCCAAAGGAAGATCCCTATTTTAAGGTGACCTTAAACTCCAAATAATAAAGAACTTATGGCCACCTTAAGGTCAGAAATTGCACTTTTGACCACTTAGAGCCCTCTAGGTCACAAACTATGAGGCGTATCTGGCTTAAATTTTACCTGAGAACACATTAATATATTCTTAGTACATGTGCCGAAAATCAAGACTTTAAGTTGAGGAGAAAATTGTGTTTGGGGCCCATAAAGACCCCACTTAGGACTTTTTTCCTAAATTTTTAACATATTTTGCCCTATAATTTGGAAGTGGTAATTCTGATGAGTTTCAAACTGCTCTAGGTGTAACTCTTATATGTAATCCTTGTCTGTGAAAAATTTAAAGGCTGTAGGTGTACCTGTTAGGCCGACTTGAGGTCTCAAAATTGCCCACAGAGACCCAATTTATGGACTTTTTGCCACCTTCAAGCACTGTAGCTTTCAAACAATGTCTCTCATCTAAGTGAAATATCATCTGAGAATATATCAATATGTTTTTCTTGTATTTACTCCAAAATTTAGGCCTTTAATAGACATTTAACCCATGTATGAGGACCATAAATCCCCACCCGAGTGACCCTTTTTAGACATTTTTCACATATTTTGCTCTGTAACTTGGAAATGGTAAGTCTGAGAAGTTTCAAACTGTATTAGATACATATTCTATGTGTAATCTTAGTATGTGACAAATTTTAAGTCTGAAGCTTTAATTTGAAGGCCACATTGAGGTCTCTGACGGGCTCCCAAAGACCCAGTATTTGGACTTTTTGCCACCTTTAAGCCCTGTGACTGTTAAACTATGTGACTGATAGGGCTGAAATCTCATCTGGGAATACATTATTATGTTCTTTTTACATGTGCCAAAAATCATGGCTTCAAGTAGACATTTAAACTGTGTATGAGGACCATAAACACCCACCCGAGTGACCCTTTTAAGACATTTTTCACATATTTTGCTCTGTAACTTGGAAATGGTAAGTCTGAGAAGTTTCAAACTTTATTAGATATATATTCTATGTATAATCTTAGTATGTGACAGATTATAAATCTGAAGCTTTAATTTGAAGGCCACATCGAGATCTCTAAAAGGCCCACAGAGACCCAATATTTGGACTTTTTGCCACCTTTAAGCCCTGTGACTGTTAAACTATGTGATTGATGGAGCTGAAATCCCATCTGGGAATGCATTATTATGTCCTTTCTACATGTGCCGAAAATCAAGGCTTTTAGTAGACATTTAACCTGTGTATGAGGCCCATAAACACTCACCCAAGTGACCTTTTTTGACATTTTTTTCCGTATTTTGCCCTGTTATTTGGAAATGCCTAGTGTGACAGGTCTTAAACTGTATTATATATAATTTTTTTTTGTTATGTTTGTCCCCCAAAAAGTTTCAGCTCTGTAGTTTAATTGCTAAGGTCTCTTTAACAATTGTAAAATGCCCACAGAGACCCAGTTTATGGATATTATACCACTTTAAAGCCCTGTAACTGTTGAACTATGTGGGTCATAGAGCTGAAATCTTTGAATTTTTCAAAGGAAGTGCCTGTCTATTTAAATTTTTATTAATAATGTTATGGCTATCTTAGGCTTTTAAGTACTTATTTTTGTGTGTTATCTCTCTGCTTGCTGAGTTTTTAACTTTTTAAAATGAAACTGGTTAAACATATTCAAGTAGGCAAAATGGACACTGTTATTTTCTGGTGAGCTATAAGTCCAATATTAATGAAATTATACCCTTATGTAGTAAAAATAGGGGATTTTTAACCCTCAACTAGCCCAGTTTTATTCAGTTTGCCTCAGTTAATTTTGACACAGTTCCTACAGTTACTAACTCATTTCAGTTGATAATCACATTCTTACAATTCTCAATTCTGACTTATTATTATAAATCTGTTCTTGTGGTTTGATAATTTATATTCAATTCTGGAGGTATATAATTTTCCTGTTGGACATTCCTTATTTATATATTTGATTTTATTTTAGTGATAAGATTAACTGAGCTTTTTGTATTTGATTACCCCTTTTGTTTGTTTACCATTTGTGCTGTATTTAGTCCCACCCCCCATCCACCTCTGGGACCTCCAGCTATTGAGTGACACTAAATAAACAAAGGTATTGAATGATATCAAATGAGAAACAAAGAACCAGACTTTTCAGTGGGGTTGCAGATCTTGTGTAACAGTGAGAGAGGTGTGGAGAAGGGGAGAGGGGTGGGGTGGGGTTGGGGAATGTAGGACAAAAAGAAACCAGACAAAAAGAAACCGGACAGAAAGAAACCAGATAAAAAGAAACCGGACAAAAAGTTTTACTACTAGGACAAAAAGTTTCACTATAAAATTAACTTTAAATTTCAATTAAATTTTCAAGAAATGCTAATTACTTTAAGGCTCCTATAAACACCTTGTGTCAAACTTGCATAATAGCAGTTATTCTTGTAAAGAAAAGACTTCTCTATTTGCTGTCTCTTAGTCAAACATAAAGTGAAAAAGGGATGTGTGCCAATCAATAGCTTCTTCTGTTTGTCAATTAATAATGTTTATTTATTGTTTATTTATGGTTTGAAGATATGCATGGATGGATACATGTACACAATGCTTTCTGTGAAGTCTTCTTCCATTTTCTGGAAGTGTTCGCAAAAGGTTGTTTTATCATGTAAAGCAGTTCTCAGAACAGGTCTTGATATAAGTTTTCTATTTTCATTGACATCTTACCATTTAATAATCTTCAATCCTTTATAGGGGCCACGGTGGCAGAGTGGTAACACTCTCGCCTCCCACCTCTGCGGCCGGGGTTCGATCCCCGTAATGGCCGTAAGTGGGAAAGCTGGTAGTTGCTTGCCGTTTGTCGGCAGTTTACAGTACAGAACCCTAGCGAACTATATGTACTGGTTTCCTCTGCCCTTCCAACTACCCGTCGTGATATGACGTGTACAGTGTTGAAAGCGACGTAAAACCCCAAATAAAAATAAATTTAAACTATGGAGATAATAAAAAGCAATAAAGGTGGTTTGAAGATATGCATGGATGGATACATGTACACAAAGCTTTCTGTGAAGTCTTCTTCCATTTTCTGGAAGTGTTCGCAAAAGGTTGTTTTATCATGTAAAGCAGTTCTCAGAACAGGTCTTGATATAAGTTTTCTATTTTGATATAAATTGATTGATAATGATAATCCACTGCTCATCAGAGAATACAGCCATAAAAAAGAAATATCTTTGTTCTAGGTCCAGAGACAAAAAAACTTTAAAATAAAAACTTTTTGTCCTACTAGTAAAACTTTTTGTCCGGTTTCTTTTTGTCTGGTTTCTTTTTGTCCAGTTTCTTTTTGTCCGGTTTCTTTTTGTCCGTCCTTCGGGGTTGGGAGATGGGGTTTGCTTCATTATCTAATAAGACAAAGGGGAGTCAGAACTGAGATTGTGTCACATATTTAGGTTGCATATATATGGACCACATATATAGGAATTGAGGAAATGAATAACTGAAAAACAATGCAAATTCTAAAAATAATATAATAAAATAATAATATAAATAATATATAATTTTTAAATAATATTTTATTTGTGAACAAATATAGAAACAGATATGCGCTTTTGGGATTATTAATCATTTAAATACTTTGAAAATAGGTTCAGAGTCACCCTTTGCAGGAAGATTGAAAAGTATGATGAGTTGAGTTAGAAATAATATTTTATTTGTCAACAAATATAGAAACAGATATGCTCTTTTGGGATTATTAATTTGGAATGGACATTCAATCATCAATCATTTAAATACTTTGAAAATAGGTTCAGAGTTATCATTGCAGGAAGATTGAAAATATGCTCTGTTGAGTTATGTATTCGGCGTCTGGGGATACACCATCTTCCTTGGGAAGATATAAACTTAGTAGATTGATGTGCTGAAGTTCATATAACTTTTCCCAAGATTTATGGCATACAACAAATGGCTTACGTAAAAAATTCCCGATCAAAACCTGTGGCATGAGTGATGACCTGTCTGGGGATATGTTGGCGCCGAGTTGGCCCAATCTAGTTTTTAACATGTTTAATGTTCACATTGACATATAGAAATGGTTATATTGAGACTCTTGTAATATAATAACTGCAATCAACACTAGAATTTTTAAGAAGTTGTTGAAAACATTTGATTTCAAAGCTACCTATAATATGTGCTATACACTTTAGGTGCTTTGAGCTGCCAAGATAAAGTGCCATGTAATGCAGACTTGACGTTGTTAATGGATGTAATAATAATAATATCACATTTCACAATATTATTTATTCTTTGTTATCACAGTATTATTATTTCTTTGTTATTTTATTTATTTATTATTTTTTATTTATTTTTCGGGGGGAATGATCACAATTTGTGGTGAATAAACCTGGATTTCATTTATCTTCACATTAAAATATAAACATGGTAGGCTATTGCCTTTGTTGATTCAGCACATTTATTGCAATGAAACAGATTTCTATTTTTAGGGCAACAAACTTTTCATAAATGAGAAGCCACCATATTTGTATTTAAGGTATGATTCATCCTTTAACGGAAATGAGTGGAATCTGTTTGTATATTTGGCACAATGCTCTGATTTGCAGTGCACAAACATTTTTTTATATGCATATCCATTTGTAATCGATACAGACAGACATACCTGTGGTGGTAAAAAACACACACCTGCTTAGCTAATATTTGTTATAAATCCCTCTTCTTTTTGTGCTAATATAGTCTACCTCAGAAAATACAACCACTGGGCTTTGCTACCGTACAAGTTGATATTTTTGCTACAAGATAATTTCACTCAATTTTCAGAAATTCACCAGAAGTTATCGAGAAATGGTTATTTGTTTCTCCAGATATTAATATACCGTAGATTTATATACATATATATATATATAATCTCATGAAGAATTTATCTTCACTCTGTCAGCTAAATCAGCTAAAACAAATGCCTCGTGAAAATTTTCACCTTTAGAGCATATTGATTTGGTAACTCGCAGGATAGTTTAAAAAAGTTTATGTTGACTTTGATGATGTTATGTGTGTCAGGCCTAAATAAAGCTGCATGTTTCTAGAAAACCTGAGTGATGCAATACAATAAAGCTGCATGTTAATATACCGTAGATTTATATACATATATATATATATAATCTCATGAAGAATTTATCTTCACTCTGTCAGCTAAATCAGCTAAAACAAATGCCTCGTGAAAATTTTCACCTTTAGAGCATATTGATTTGGTAACTCGCAGGATAGTTTAAAAAAGTTTATGTTGACTTTGATAATGTTATGTGTGTCAGGCCTAAATAAAGCTGCATGTTTCTAGAAAACCTGAGTGATGCAATACTTACAGATGGTATTTAAAGGCATAAAATCCATTGTAGCATCAACAAATTACTATGATTAGCATTATGATGTCAAAGTGACTAATCAATTTAAAGTGTAATATCCTTGTTTATGTTTTTAAAAATTGATTTCAAATCCTTGTTCATTAATATCCAAGTAGAACGATGATTAGTGTATTATTCTAATTTTGGTGAATTCTTGACTTCGAAGCTCAGAAACTCAAACATTATTTACATATTTTTAATGGTAATAGCTCAAATAATAGGTGTGTAATCTCGTTATCATTGAGCCTGATATTATTCTCTGAGTATTTATATCAATATTAAAAACTCACCTTTTCAATTCTCTAATTGCTGAAAACCCTGCTATCTGTTTACATTTTGAAAAAATGGTAGACAGTAGATGAATACTTGAACTATCTGAAGTGTACCATATATGATAATATTACCTGTGGCCAGTAAGCAAATTACGAGCTTATTGAGTCCAAATAGTTAGGTGACCAATTAGAGAAATTCATTGCGTGAATCTGGGTTTCACCATTCGTCCTTGAATTCATTAAAGACTCAATCTGATGTAGAACTTACTTTTACCTGCAAGAAGGTTGTATGTTTGGTTCTGTCCGTCTCTTTGTCCCCAGCTTATGGCCCCAGTTTATTTCTACAAACATGCTGAGGTGGGAAGATTTTGTTTGAAAATTCAGGGTTGTGACAGAGAAGAAGCAGGATAAGAAATGTAGATTTGTCAATATGTAAACTTGTAAACCTTGCTACTGGGGTTTCGCCTAAAAGTAAGACAAAATTGCAAAAAAAAGAGAAAAAACGTATGTAAATTTTGCATTGTGTGAGATAAGAAGCCTAATCTAGCCACACAAATGCCAAATGTGAATTGCACATGGCTCCAAATTTCACATTTTATTCTCCAATTCTGTATAAAACAATAGGAAAGTGTAAATTCTGGAAATTGGATAATTTTGTTCACATAAATGAATATTTTGATAGCAGATGTTGACCCAACACAGACTCAAATGGTTTTACTAAAATTCTAATTCACACACTCAACCTGGTAAAGATTAATGTAAATCGTGCCGATGCTCTGAACATAGACTTTGCTCAAGTCCTTTTGTCTTAGGTATTATATGAGGACTGAATGACTTTTTTTCAAGTATTTGGTACTGACAATGTATTTCATCCTGATAGTAATTTTCCCACCCATCAGATGTATTCATAATGATTCCTTGTATGTCAGGTTCGGTGGAATAAGAAATACAAAGACTTTTAATAAGTCTACCCTGAACACTATTGTTTTGCAGTCATGAACCTCGCACTGTACATTGCCTTCCTGTGGAATTTGAGACCAAACCTTTGCGTCCACGGAAACCTAAAGATTCCGCAGTCAAGAGAAAGCCTGGTAACCAAGGTGATGAAGAGTTTGGGGATGATGATATACATTATCATGGTATGAATCAGTGGGTGTTTTTAATAGTTGGTAATGTTTGCTTGAAATTGAGTTTGAAATTGAAATTGACTTTTTGGTCATTATAGAACTGATGAAAAAATACAACAAACATAAATGGCATATTATGAGAGAAGCCATTCTTGTTATTTAAAAAAAACCTAAAAAATGTCATGTAAGTTCTCAACATTTATTGAAGTTATAAAGACCGGAAGTGTGCAGCCTACAGAAAATAATGCAGTGCGCATATTTTTACGTCCATTTATCGAGCAATAAATGGACGATTGTTGATAATAGAGAACCAAATGATACAGACAAGAAGTATTGCCACAAAAATGTGTGGAAAACTTATATTTATAACAATATTTATGGATTAAGAAATGAAACCGGTCTTTATAATAGAAATAAAGTCCTCAGGTTCATACTTTATGACCTCTATAATAGGACGGAACTTCCAGCATAATGGATGAGCGCTGCCTTTTATAGAGGTGATAAAGTACTCACCCTTGGACTTTATTTCTACAATAAATAGTGTGCCTATTAGTTCCTGTTAGCCATTGATATTGTGATATACATAGAATAGACACTTGCTAGTAGCTTAAAAATCAATAGTAATATATACAATTATAATTGCTCTGTACTTGTATCATTAAACCAGGGTCCAGACCATCTAGGAAAAACACTTCAGGTAGTAGGAACAGCAATAGTGGTGGTGTGAATGGTGGAGCCAGTAACCACACCCATGGAAACAGAAGTTCGAATACTGACCATCCTACAGACCATTACGACGTTCCCAGTGTACAATCAAGTCACATGTCAGGAGTACAAGAAAGTGGGGAGGACAAGAGCTTGACCTACGATCTCAATGGTGTTGAATTGTCTCATCAAGGATTTGGAGGAGATGATAATAACCAACCAAAGGAAAGCAGTGGGAGGTTGAGTTCTGAGCATACTGGTGATATACAAACAAGTGAAGGAGCAGGGCATGACCTAAGTGACAGTATTCATCAAAATAATGAAGACGTCATAGGGCCCAATGTGGAAGATAATACAGAAAATGGAACACAGCAAACGGACAGATCTAGGGAGGTGGAGGGTCATATCATGACCAGAGGAGTGAGTGGAAGAGGTGGTGCAAGCTTGACTGCACCAAGGCCAAGGAATGTAATGGAGGAATTGTTTGGAGGTTTCTTATCTGGAGGTGTTAAACCTAAGCCATCCAACCCACACTATGGAAGTGGACAACGAGGGAAGAAAAAGGTCAAGAAGGGCAATAGGAAGTGTGAGTTTTTCTCCTCTGTTTATCTGTTTAGAGTAAGAAATCCAAAATTCGCCACATATCTGAAATTCGCCACATGTGAAAATACTAATAAATATATGAATTGTGGTGAGATTTGTTGAACGTATAGTAAATTAAGGCTTTTTGAACTGAAAAATGGCAATTTTTAGACAAAAACAGCATTTTCTTCATAAAATTGACTAAGGTTTTAGAGGTGGCGAATTTTAGATTCCTGGCGAATTTTAGATTTCTTACTCTATCAGTATAGTTTGGAATACAAAATTCTTTGCTAAACGTTTTCCCACGTTACCCCACAATTGAAAATATCTCCAGCATAGCTCCTAGAAAATCACAGGGTACAATTCAAAGTTGGGCTGATTACATACTAAGTTAAAAAATGTAGCCAACCGTTATGTCTCCGTGAAAGACTTCATACATACACCTCATCAAAAAATACCAGACAAAGTTGCCCAAAATTTAAGTTCCTTCAAGTTCCTTCTTTCAAATAGAAACTTAACAAATTGCACAAATATTTTGCTTAGTCTTTTAGCCATAGTAGACCTATCTTTTGGAGCTCTCTTCCTCTTTATATAAGAACCAGTCCCTTGGTTACCTTGTTAGGAAGCATCTTAAGCAGAGATTGGAATTCACAACTACCCCGCTGTCCAAGACTGGTAACTATTTTCATGAACCTGTATCCTCTAGAGTTAAGAGTCCAGATGTTTTGTAACTTAAAAAAACTGTTCTTGTATATTTTTTTTGGATCGCCGAAATTGAGGAGATTTTTACTCTCACCATTTTTATTCTTTAGGGCCACTTGGTTAATTTTGAAACTCAATAATCATTTAACCTATAATAGGCTACATTGAAATATGGACTGGCAACTTTTGCTACAGACCTGTAAACTTTTCAGTTACTGGTATGGTGGACTTGGAAAATTTTCTTGTAAGCTTGTACATTGATCTTAAGCCGCACCGGTTTAACTCAAATTTTCCCCACCTAGTTACCTCACAGCCCTTAAGGGCTGTCAGGGTATTGTTTTCACCCATGGTGTCCGGATGGCCGGGTGGGCGGCTGGAAAAAGTTTGTCTGGGCTGTATCTCAGAAAGGTGTAGGAAGTTGATACTTGGTAGAGACATTGGTTAGGGGATGTAAGTGTGCCGTGTCATGGTGTGACCTTGAGTTTGAAAATCTTGTCTGGGCTATGTCTCAGAAACCGCAAGGTATAGTAAGTTGATACTTGGTAGGGACATTAGTTGGGGGTGTAGGTGTGAAGTGTCATGGTATGACCTTGATTTGACCTTTGACCCTGCCGTATTGACCTTGACCAATAAAATCTTGTCCTTTATCTAGGAAAATCATGAGATGTACGAATGTGATATTCAGCAAAGACATTGGTTGGGGGTTGTAGGTATGCAATGTCATGGTGTGACCTTGGTTTGACCGTGGCATAGTGACCTTGACCTATTAAATTCTATCTGGGGCATATCTCAGAAACTATAAGATGTAGGAAGTTGATATTTGGTAGAGACAATGGTTTGGGGCTGGTAGGTGTGAAAGATCATGGTGTGACCTTGAATTGACCTTTTCATAGTGACCTTGACCTATAAAATCTTGTCTGGGCTATATTTCGGAAACCATAAGGTGTAGGAAGTTAATACTTGGCAGGGACATTGGTTGGGGGTTTTAGGTGTGCAACGTCATGGTGTGACCTTGATTTAACTTTTGATCTTGCTGTAGTGACCTTGACATTTGAAATTTTGGTCGGGCAATATCTCTGAAACTATTAAGTGTAGGATTTTGATACTTGGTAGGGACATTGCTTAGGGGTTGTAGATGTGCAACATCATGATGTGGTCTTGATTTGACCTTTAAACTCGGCATAGTGACCATAAGTTTTATCATCTTTTCAAGGCTATTTCTTGGAATGTGAGAGGTGTAGAAGGTTGGCACTTCCTAGAGACATTGGTTAGGGGGTGTAGGTGTGCATCATGGTGTGACCTTTAACTTTGGCTCTGCCAAAGTGTGTTCTCCTGCCATATTTGAGACTTGTTTCTCTTATGACAATGATATGTGGATTGCTACAACTGATTATTATATGTACTTTTACATAATTATGCTATTTCCATTGACAGCTGTTTTCCAGTTAATAAATTTTACAACTTCATAATTTTTAGTTTAGTCGTTATTCTTTATCTTTACATATATTTTCTTTCTCTTCGATGTTATTTTCTCTACTTAAACATTATTTGGACCTCTGTACTATGTAACTGACACAGCTCTGAAAGTATCCCGATCTTTGTACTATTTCATTACTTGTGTTGATAACTATTGATAACTGGTGTTGATAACTATTTTCCCAGGCTGTGGGGTCCGGGCATCTCTGATGCTATTTATTTACACAGGTGTTGTATCCAATTTGTCATAATTGCCTCTGCATGGCTTAAAACTCCCATGAATTTAAAAATTTATTATTCTTAGAAATTTTTCTTGTTCTAAGAATTTGTCTTAGGAAATGGTTCTTTTCTTCGAAAATTCATGAATTTAAAAATTGATTATTCTTAGAAATTTTTCTTGTTCTAAGATTTTGTCTTAGGAAATGGTTCTTTTCTTCGAAAATTCTAATAAGTTTGTTGATGAAGATGGTCCCAGAAACACCCTACTGCAACACTGGTTCACCTGAGACAGTAAACTGACTGGTTTGGGAAAAATGGGCAAATCATACAATTTGTCAAGGGAAAAACTAAGTTACAGAGCTGAAAAGATTACTTATATGACCTTCTGTTAGAATACACAAAGATTAGTTGTAACACCAGTCTCCTGTAACCCTTGTACACTTGGGGACTTCTTTAACATCTATTTATCTGCTCATGGGACAAAACTACAGTTTACTTGGCTCCATTTTCACAGAAGAATGTAAATTTATTTGGGGTTTTACATCACTTTCAACACCAGAAGAATGTAAAAGATTAGTCATAACACCACAGAGATCAGTCATACTATCTAAGTCAGAAATTACTTGCAACTGAAGATTGGTTGTCACTACAGATATGCTCGCTTGCAAAGGCTTTTAAACATGTTTAAATAATGGGACAAGTATCAGAGATCACTAGAAAGATAAGTCTTGTGAGCAATTAGATTAAGCTGAGGACTACTATATTGGGAGGCAGAACTCGCAAAAGTGGCGCCCTTTATAATTCAGAATGCAAAAAAAGTTACCGTAAATTTCCAAAATAACGCCCAGGTTCAAATAAACGCGTGGTTCAAATTACCAAGCACACTGTTTACAATTTATAACACCGCCTGGTTCAATTTAACGCCTGGTCTGATGCCATTTGAAAATGATTAATGCCTGGGCCATATTTTGAAAAAATATGGTATGTAGAGATCATTCTGTTCTTGCCTTGTGTGATCTTTATGAATGGACTGTTTTATTCTCCACAGTTCATGGTTACAACACCAACAAGGATGACTTCATCCCACCTGATACTTTTGATACACCTGATGCTAAGTCCACCAGATCTGTTGGGATTATGAAGCCGCCAGGCCCAGTTAGGGCACGACCTGGCCCCACGGTTATCGTAACCAAGGAGGAGGTTGAGGATATAGAGGAGGAAGAGAAACAGGAGAGATTGCATGGGCTGCAAACTGTGACCTATAGTGCAGATGAGTGGGAGGATGTCCCTCAGCCACAGAAACGGATGGAACTAGGCATGCCCAGGACAAGCAGAGGAAGTGAGTACCATACAGAATTAGACCATCTGTCAGGTACAGAAAAATACCATTACCAATTTCCAACAAAATTAATTCAGTGAACATGATTAGTCATGTGACCTATTGGTGGGGAAAAATTATCAATAAAAATTAACACTCTTAGTGTTGTTTAAGTTTGTTAAAATGTTTGCATTGGCCATACTGCTGAATGGCCTGAACGACGAGTTGTTGTCAGGAAATGATAAGTATTTCGAATAAAAAATTCAACCACAATTAAAATTTTCAAATTTAAGAAATGTATTGACATTTTTCAGTTTAATTTAACAATTGAATTTTATACCACAAATGCAGACAAGAATGGGGCATTTGTGGAATCATTTAATGAAGTCAGTGTGAGTGTAGACATTAGAATTAGTGATGGGACGATTAGACCAACGTTCGATTAATGGTCGGCGTTATGGTACAATCGCGTTCGGTCACTGACAACTTCTAGAAATCGATTAAATCTTGCCCTTCCTTATGTGTCTCAATATCCACGTGTTTTTTATATTTTAAGCTATTTCCTTAACTTTCCTTTGATAAATAATGAGATTTGTCACGAATTTGGGTTTGTTTATGTCTACCGCCATATTTACCGGAAGTGAGTGCTTTTGGTAGGTTCTAAATGTCGGAAACACCGTTATTCTTACGGATTGACAAATACTTCATCCCGGAAAGCCTTTCATAATATATTTTCTTACAGTGGAGTAAAAAAGTCGATTAAGGGTCGATCATCGGTCGGAAAATTGGACGAATAATCGACCGCGAAAATTGAGGCGATTCCACTCACTAATTAGAATTATAGGGGTTTTTCAGTATTTTCCATTTTAATATGTAAGATAATAGGAAAACTACCAGAATTACAAGTTATTTAAATTTTGTCTCAACTAAAGAAAAAAAAATGACATCAAAGTCGATAAGATGAACAAATCTTTCTTTTTGAGTAATAAAATTTGAAAATATACCTCATAAGCGTTATTTTACATTTATTATCCACTATTTTCTTGAAATAATAAGTCCTTGTTTACTTTGAAAATAAGAAAAAAAATTAGCTCAGAAATGTGTTCACAGTAAGAAGCACCAGTAAAAATTAAATTTTAACTTGAGATTTCCTCCATCTTTGCTTGTACTTTAATGCCACAAACTGAACAAAAGAGATGTTAAAATACCTTAATAGTTATGTAAAGACATCGCCAAAGGGTGTGGAATATACTGGTTTCACCCCAATTTGCCAGCCACGCAACGTATCTCAGACATTACTTTGATGCTGTGATATAGATCAACAATGGAAACTGATTTCTTGTATATTTTAATGTATAAAATAAACAGATAGATACACTTAGAGCAGAAGTGGCTCGAGATAGGCATATTTAGAACTGATCAAAAGAAGTGGGTGTACGAAAAAAGCCCGTCAGGAAAAATGCCCATCAAGTGAATCCCATCAAAAAAAACTCGTCAGGAAAATTGCCCATCAGCTAAAGTGATTTAGGAATAGGAACACATAAAAAGTTTACAAGAAAATCACATGTTCGATGGGAATATGATCAGAGATGAAGTCTTGATTGTAAAGGTTCATTAACTACTGATGTTGCACTTGAGAATGTTTTGAGTTTGGAATGAAATAGTGATAAAAGTTCAAGTTTTATTATCATGTCAGCTTTTTGTTAGTTCTAATCCTGGGTTAGTTAAAATCTATGTAGTCTAAGTTGGTCTAAATCTAATAAAGTTTATTGGAAAAGTTGTATTATGTATTAGTTGTATTAGGGCTGTTATCATTAGCGATTTCTGTGGATCGAGTATCGCCTGTTAGATGCGAGTTGAACTCGAGTAAATGACACAAATATAAATAAAATAACAATGTCCAAATATTGTCATCAAGGGATCCACTGTTAGTACCATTTTATTGCAAGGAAATATATTTTGTTGCCGGTTAAATTGTGCAGATATGTTTGAGCACTTTATGGAACAGCCACGTCAACAAGGGAAATAAAAAAATGACCATTGCTCGTTGATTTTTATGTCGCTATGGTTAGATAAATTGCAAAAGTGCTAGTTTGTAACAAGATTAGTATATCATTATTTATTTCTTAAAAACTCGAGTTAAAATTGCGTAAATCGATGTTGTCCCCAAATATCGCCCGCCGAGTTTCGGTTAACTCGTTACAACATTAGTTGTCAGTATTTTAAATAAAATACTAAATTTAAAAACCGATAGGCAATTTTCCAACCCATTACTTTAGCTGATGGGCAATTTTCCTGATGGGCTTTTTTGCTGATGGGATTCACTTGATGGGCATTTTTCCTGATGGGCTTTTTCAGGGATTCAAAGAAGTGAGTGTTTGTCGCTTACAGAAAAAAAATATTAGTTTTATTTTGTGAAAAAATAAAGTGAAAAGTTACACTGAAAATTGGGAAGTTATTCATGGTTGTGGCTTTCATATGAATGGAATTCGGGATGCTTAGAACCATTCAAGTGCTTCTTTACATTGAAAAATATATTGCAAAACAAAAACCATCAATACCTGAACATGGTGGAGGATGCAGATTTTCTTTGGTTGACAGAAGTTTTGTAAAATCAAACAGGTAGCTCAGTATACAACTATACTGAGGTACAATATTGAAACAATGGAAATGTGTTTTATTAAGTCAAATAGCTGTGACTTCCTGGCAGCCCACAAGCCTATCTGACTAGCTATTTTCAGTGATGTCAATTTAATTTTGATATAGATATTTTTGTTAAATCATATGTTGGCTATTTTTAAGCAATATTGCTTAATAATAATACACTAAATTAAACAGAATGAATATGACTGTCTAAACAGCAACATTTTGTTGGTCCAACTGTGATGAAGGGTACATATAAGAAGTTGATCTAAAGATAGATATATTTGGCTTTAGCTGCACCAGAACATCTGTTATAGCCAGATATATCTGTCTTTAGCACTTCAAGATTTAAAATCAAACATTTGAATAATAGAGTCTCTCCATTTTTTTCCAGGTTTATGTCCAAGATAAAGAAAAAAAAACAATATACATTTAGTTGGCATGGGATACCTTTGTGTGTTACTTTAGAAATGAATAGGTGACACTTAAAATATCAATTTTATGTTTTCTGGGGGTTTTTTCAGATTTTTTCACGAAAAAGACCTACCAGGATTTGGTGTTCAACCTTGAACAACTTGGTGAAAAAGCCAAAGGTTTGTAATACCAGTGTCTATTTTTATTACGCCCCTGAAACTTTAAGATGAGGTGTACAAATATAGTCAAAGCTGGGGCAAGACTATATGTGTCTATGTAAGTTTCAGAATCACTTAAATAATTATTTTCCTGATGATATAAATAATATATTATTAGCTGTTATTCCTTCTACTCCTATTGTTTTTAATTCTTATCCTGTTATTTGGAGATTTTATTTGTTTCCATTCCAAAAGGTTTTGAAAACCGAGTTGTTCTTCGTTTTTCTTTGCTATATGAGAAACTCCTGATTATTATATAACCTAAATATGTGGTCAGAATCAACTCTAACAGACAAATTTAAATCAAAGCATAAACTATCTTATAGGTTTTTGTTAATAAATTGTTGTTGTTTGTGATTTTTTTCTTGCTTTACATCATTCTTTTGAAGAAGGTTACAAAAAGTATTGTCATATTATTACAATTTTATTCCAATATGTAGAAAATATAGAGTAAGAAATCTAAAATTCGGCAGGAATCTAAAATTCGCCACCTCTAAAACCTTGGTTAATTTTATGAAGAAAATGATGTTTTTTTGTCTAAAAATTGGTATTTTCAGTTCAAAAAGCCTTAATTTACTATACAGTCAACAAATCTCACCACAATTCATTTATTTTATTAGTATTTTTACATGTGGTGAATTTCAGATATGTGGCGAATTTTAGATTTCTTACTCTATATTTAAGACATTTACATATATTTATATGTTCATATAATGAAACCAATAGGTTTGACGGGTTTGAGATAAGTAACCTCCTCAGCCTGGTCATCAAGTTTGCCAAGTGATCACTTGTTTTCACGTTTGTGGTATTGTTTTTTTGCATCCAGCTTGTATAAAAGACTGATGACATGTCCCAATCTGACCTTATTACAGCAATAACACCTGACAAACCATGGTATACACAGAATTTTACCATGATTCACAAAGCCTGAGTGGTTTATTGCAACTAACCTTGGTAAAATTCTGAGTATATCATTTAACAATAAATTCAGGTGGTTTCATCCATTATACTTTGTAGGGCGTTATCAGAAAAGTGAACATGTATAAAATGGATTTTACCATGGCTCTTAGCCAATCAGATTCAATGACTCAATCGTGTCACGTTAGAATAGCTATTAGACCTTGTGCGTGAGTCTAGAATGGATATTAAAACTAGGGCTGCAAGCGAGCACGAAAATGCGCCTCGATTAGTCGTTTTAGAAGAACCGACTCGGATTCGGTTATTCGCTTGATTATCGCCCACGAAATAAACTGCATCATATTTTGATATACCACGCCTTATAAAATGGTTAAAAGGCACATAATAGGAAAGAATTTTGATAATTTATTGAATTTTGGGGAAAAGACGCATTTATAATGCAAAATATAAGAAATTTTTATCCATTTTTATATTGCGAGATTTGAGGTGTCTTCGAAATACGTTATATAAAATTGCCGTCTATTAAGAACCTTGTTGCACATACAATTAAGTTTGCAAATGCTTAAAATATAAAAAACTGAAACGGAAACACCTTATATTAGTAAAATATATAAATATATTCACATATTTAAAGAAAAAAAATTTTGCAGTAGATTTTACGTCAATTTTTAGTTGTTTTCGAATAGCCGGTTCACTTCTCTTGACTCGAGTATTGAACTGAATCGTTTTGTTTCCGAGTAACCGAAGAATCGTTGCAGCCTTAATTAAAACACAAGTATGACTTTACTATTCCATGTTTCAGATCCTGAGATGTATCGTCAGTTCATGGAGAAAGCAGATGAATACGTGAAGGAGTTTTATGTAAATAAATCCAAGAAGAGAACAGATGAGCAAATCGTTATAACCTTGAAGGTCAGGACCGATATTTAATGAAAATTTTAAGAAAAGAATTTTTCATAATTACCATAAAATTGTATTTGCAATACAGTTTTGAAGTATATCACTTCAAAATTACCAGTCCCCTTGAAGTGAAATTTATCAAATCTTCCCCAGCCACAGGAAAATGAAACAAGATGGTAGATCCCTGCTTTGAAGAAAGGATGCAGGACTAAAATAGTCAGAATTTGAACACCAAGCTAGACAAAATATCTGTGCCCTCAATTCTTCAACTGCCTTCAACAAAGTTATTTCAGAATGTAACCTTATTAATGAAAAATGTAGGGACAGCATGAAGGCTACTGTTAAAGGCCAAAACCAAATTCAAAAAGGGGCTAACAGTTTTACCACGTTACAAAAATGTGAAATCCAAACCATTGTCTCATTATATATACAAACTTTAGCAGTTTTGGTAGACTGTATATGAAGTATATCACTGTTATGACTTCCAGAAATGCGGCGTTGAACATTACCGAAACAACTTAAAGATGGCCAGTGCCCATGTGAAAACAGCACTGGATCTTCTGCCAAATGCAAAGTACCAACGACAGCTTGAAGCCAGGACCTACTACTACATCAGCACCATCTACAGGGAAAAGAAGAAATTTGGCAAGGCCAAACACTGGATCAGGAAAGCCAAAAACGTGAGTCTCATCTTGTGAAAGACATCTGAAGTAAAGTGAGAGTAATATCACTTTCAACACATTGCATCAGTCAAAGTGGTGGTAATTTCCTAGTTATTCCAAAGTTCTGCCCCTCTGTTCATAAATCTGTCAAACAGTTTGGTAATAGTTTTGCGTTTGATGCTCCTACTGTGTGGAATACTCTCCCTGATGTGATTCGTGCCTCTCCATCCCTGGCCTCCTTCAGAAAACAGCTTAAAACCTACCTGTACACCAAAGCATATCCACCCTAGCCTGAATCATCCTCCTGGCGTTCTCCGTGGTGTTCGACCCCTGTTATGTCCCTGGACACAGAATTTTGTTGACTGCTTTTTGTTTTGTTGCGCCTTAGAGTCCTCTTGTTTGGGGAGATTAAGCGCTATAAAAGTCCAATTAGAATTAGAATTGCATACTATATTAGTAAAAGACTGTTAAGAGGAATCTAAAGGGGAATCAAGAAATCAGTAACAAGTCTCTCTAATTAATATCTTCAAATTGATTGGCAGTATCATAAAATCTTTAAATATCCCCAGCAAAATTTCTTTGCAAAAGTGGCAATGCTGTGGGGTAGTTTTTACTTTACCGGTACAAGATTTGGACAATAATATAAGTCCACATTTTTAGCAATTCCATCCTTTTATTTTTAGACAAGAATACCATTTATGGGGTTTGGGGGCTTGCTCCCATTCATAACTCTGTTAATTTAATTTCATATTTCCTTGATAATTTAGTGTATTTATCAGATATGATGGATCCCATACCGGTAAAATAAAATCACCCCATACTGTGGACCCCTTCACATTGTGACCCTGGTGATTGAACACTAGAACTTTAACACTTTAAAAATTTCTTCGTCATAAAACTATTGGATTCTAGCCTCAGAGATTTGTCAGAAATAGTATGGTTTTGTTGTAATATTCTCAATTTTATCATATTTCCTAGAAGCAATGGCATATGTGTTTTGAGCATGTTTGACGTTTGTTTGTTATGTTATACTGGACAACTATTTCACTTGATAAAAAGCTGTTGTTTCTTTTGATCTGCTAAATAGATTGATCTTTAATGACTAGTTTCAACTTTAAATGAAACAGATATTAAATCAAACTTCTAAGAACAATGTTAATATTCACTGAAGATAAAATCTCATTAATATCTCATTAATGGAAAAAAAACTGGAATAGTTACATGGTATCAAGTATAATTATATTGAGTTAAGAAAGATTACTAGAAAAGACTGCATACCTTAGAAGCTGAGCTTCACTGGTCAAATGAGGAAATTGAGATTGAGTTTGTCAGCCCTTGGCGTTAGCCAAACCTCGGTTTGAGACCTCTCAACCTCGACCAACCAAGTGAAGAAATGGAGGTCAAGTTTATCTGCCCCCGTCTTCCACCTCACTATCCCTGAGCCCAAACCTTGAATGTTCGGGGCTGAATGCTCGGATGCTTCCTCAACATCAGATTTCGAATCAGAACATTGATAGTCGAGAAAGGTCTCAAAGCCAAAAAAAAGCAATCTGACAAATGCAAACGCAAGTCTCACAGACATGTAAGTTCCTGATCAGAGGATTATATGCTACCATCTCAACCTTTGAAAAAAGCTTCTCCAGGTGAAGAACCTGGCAGAGAGGAAGGGGATATTAGAGAACCTTGTTCCTCTATTATTAACAGGGTTCATAAGCTGGCAGAAAAGGAGAAAATTTAAATGAACAGGCAACATAGTCCTGACCCTATCAGATCTAGGGAAGTAGATATTTATGACTTACTCTCCCAATACACTGAGAATATAGAAACATTCAGACAAGTCCTCAATATCCCTGACCCCAGGGATAGCCTGCCTGTGTCCCCAGCTTTGGTCATGGGCCTGAATGCAGTTGCACAGAAACAGGAACTAAGGCCTAAAGAGCTTTCTACTTTTCTCACTGCAAATCCCTCCCCTAGAGACCCCTAGAGAAGTTTGAACAAGACTTCAAAATTACCAGTCCCCTTGAAGTGAAATTTATCAAATCTTCCCCAGCCACAGGAAAATGAAACAAGATGGTAGATCCCTGCTTTGAAGAAAGGATGCAGGACTAAAATAGTCAGAATTTGAACACCAAGCTAGACAAAATATCTGTGCCCTTAATTCTTCAACTGCCTTCAACAAAGTTATTTCAGAATGTAACCTTATTAATGAAAACTGTAGGGACAGCATGAAGGCTACTGTTAAAGGCAAAAACCAAATTCAAAAAGGGGCTAACCGTGAAAGGGCAGCTAGAAATGCCTCTTACAAAACATATGACTATTTACAGATCCTTGACAAAGGGCCTTAGTCTTTCAGAGTAAAGCCATATCCAATATGCCACAGAGAGAGCTTTAATTAATAGGCAATGGAGGTCTCATCAGAAGAGATACTGAAATGGTCCATCTTCAACCTGAGTTGGGCGAGACTAGGCATGAGGAACTCATCCTGTCCTCCCTCTACACTCTTCCATTCACAATTGGTGAAGGAAGGGGAAGAATTCCTCCTTAAAAATGTATTTCTTAATAGTCTCAGGGCTTCAGGCCCCATCAAAAATCACCCTTTTCATGGCCCCCACCGTAACAAACGGGAATTACAGAAAACTGCTCTATGGTGGATGTTTCACTAGCAACCAGTTATTCTCCTTTAATAGGGAGACCTTGAATAACAGGCAACAGTGACGAGGTTGCCTCCGTTCTTTCAGGCGAGAATGACTAGAAGAAAACTGCTCAAAGAATGTATTGAACATTATCACAAATGGTTACATTCTTCCATTCACCAGCAAACTAAGTCAGACAACGCCTTATCCTCTGGTTACAAAAACCATCAGAAGGTTCTAGCTCTGGCCTCTTGTATCCAGTCTTTCCTGACAAAGAACTAAAGTAGAAAAGGTAAGGCCTTCTGGGTTTTATAGTCACCGGTTTCTAGTTCCAAAGCATCATCAGAGATGGAGGCCAGTCATACACTTATGCAGGCTAAACTCCTTGAAGACTGAGAAATTCAAAATGGGAACTCCAGAGTCCATAAGGGCCTGCCTGACACATGGGGAATGGGTCTCATGATGCCAAGCTATACATTCCCATTCACCCAGCTCAAGAAAGTTCTTGTGGTTTACTAACAAATCACAATTTACCAGGTCACGTCTCTACCCTAGTGACAGCCCCACAAGTCTTCACAATAATAGATTGATAGTCTTGAAGCTTAGTGTCTTGTCCAGAGGAATCAGACTCCACCAGCACCTGCACTACTGGCTCATCACCAACTCAGGTATTCTCATTTGCAGGTTACAAATACCAGCATGACTCAGCCCTTGTAAAACTCACCAAAGACAGATGGTAAAAAACTACAGGATTTGATCCTCAAAATAAGGTTAAGCTATGCTTTGACTGCAAGATGTTTGAAATCGCTAACTGGGTTGCTAGCATCAACAAAAAATGGTCCCAGAGGAACACCTCCACATGAGACTTTTCAGTGGCACCTCAAGGAGAACCAGAAATTTCCTCAGTTGCTGGACAACCTGCTACCATGACTGGAGATCAGGGACAATATAAGCTCACCTGGGCTGGTGGCAAAATCCCCTCAATCTACTGAAGGATTCAGACCTTCATCCCAAAGACCACAGAGCTTTACCAACCATAGGTTGGGACACTCATTTAGACAAAGACTCAGTAAAAGGTCTGTAGTCGTATGGGGCAAAAAGGCTACACATAAATGTACTAGATCTGAAGGCACTCTTCTTGGCCCTGAAACATTTCAGAATTTAGTGCCAAAATCAGTCGTGATTGCCGTGGACAATTCAACAGTGGTAGACTATATTAACATATAGGGAGAAACCTACTCAGTGGAAATGTATGCTCCTGTGAAGACTCATGACTTGGTACCATCATTACAAACTAGACCTAGCACTTTGGAGAACCAATGCAAATTGTATCCACCAGAAAGACAATTCACCAAATCCAATCAATCATCGCTTAACCTTGAAGGAGGGGCCATTTTGAATTTTCGAACTTTTACCAAAAATGGCAAAACACAAATTTGCTTCTATCTCCTTAACCGTGCGAGATAGAGCGATTTCGTCAAAATTTTCGCCCACAGGGTATCTGAGCATTGTAGTCTAGGCAATTTTAAAAAAATTTTCCCCTCCCCAAAAATGGCGGCCATTTTGAATTTTCAAATTTTTGCCAAAAATGGCAAAACACAAATTTGCTTCTATCTCCTTAACCGTGCGAGATAGAGCGATTGCGTCGAAATTTTCGACCCACAGGGTATCTAAGGAATGTACTCTTTGCAATTTTCAAAAAATTTTCCCCTCCCCAAAAATGGCGGCCATTTTGAATTTTCGAATTTTTTGCCAAAAATGGCAAAACACAAATTTCTTCTATCTCCTTAACCGTGCGAGATAGAGCGATTTCGTCGAAATTTTCGACCCACAGGGTATCTGAGAAATGTACTCTTGCCAATTTTCAAAATATTTTCCTTTTCCCAAAAATGGCGGCCATTTTGAATTTTCAAATTTTTGCCAAAAATAGAAAAACAGGAATTTGCTTCTATCTTCTTAACCGTGCAAAATAGAGTGATTTCGTCGAAATTTTCGACCCAACCAATGCAAAAAGGCATGAAGCTGAAATAATTTACATCTACACTAATAAATATTTAAGCATCATTGATATATTTTACAAATGAAACAGGGTCTTGTAAGACTACTGTACAATTTGGGCAAGGTTCATGGGGTGGACATTACACATGATAATGTGTGTTCTTCTATGCTATCCTGTTTCTATTCGCATCTACTATCAACAGGGCGTCCTATTTCTAGTTATATCAGATATTATTCAAGCCCCAGTGGCTTCTACTCATACTTAGATTTTTGTACAGTACATTTTTGAGTGAACATATTTTGTACCCCTCTTCCTTCACAAGTCCAGATATCCAGACAATAATTGTACTGGTTTTTTGTGACTATCGTTCAGAGTTTTGGCTATTTACACTTTACAGTGTCTGGTTGTAGCTTGTGTACTGTAATTGGGACTCAAACTTGTGCTCCTATGTTTATACCTCATGTGAAAAATTACAAGAAAAATTTGCGAAATATATCCAGTCTCAGCTGTACTCTCTCTGCCTAGGGGTTGGATTCAGCACTTAGTCCCAGATGGTAAGCTATTGCAGCGCAATAAGATTTTAATGAAAAATGTAGCTTTTATAAGCTACAAGCTTATCTAGGGGGGCCCCACCCTACCTCCCAACTGTACAAGTGGCAAGGGCAAAATTCCACCTCGAAGAAGGAAGTCGTGTACTCTGTCACTATCTACGTTACCTTGAGGCTACCAGTGCTGCCACGGAACAGACGACTTTGTCATTACACTTTCATTTTTCTTGAGTTGGCCTCCCGAGTTAGCACTTAGTCCCAGATGGTAAGTTTGTAGCTTATAAAAGCTACATTTAACTGATTGAAATTAAAATTTATTAACTTACTTAATTACTTCTTCCATTGAATAAACTGATTTGGACAAATCTTTGCTCTCTCTACACATCTAGATTGTAAAAGTTTTGTGTAATCCAACTGAGGTTCTGGTGTAATCCTAAATATAGTAAACTCATTTACAAAATTGTAAATCTGCCAAACTGAGTGGTTTTCTAGTACTTTCGGATTTACAAAAGTTCACATCTCTTGCATTCGAGTTTCCTCTCTTTTGAGATTCTTCACTTGGTTGCCATTAATTAAAGGCCTCAGATTTTTACGTATGTAGATGAACTATAAGAAGACTGTTCAGACCGTGATTTGACTTTTTTCCTCCACAGCCCTTAAGGGCTGTCGGGGTATTGTTTTCACCCATGGTATCCGGATGGGCGGGTGTTCGGGCGGGCAGCGGGAAAAAGTTTGCCCTGGCTGTATCTCAGAAAACATAAGGTGTAGGAAGTTAATACTTGGTAGGGACATTGGTTAGAGGGTGCAGGTGTGTAACGTCATGGTGTGACCTTGATTTTACCTTTGACCTTGCTGTAGTGACCTTGACCTATAAAATCTTGTCTGGGCTATATCTCAGAGACTGTAAGGTGTAGCAAGTTGATACTTGGTAGGGACATTGGTTGGGGGTTGTAGGTGTGCAACAACAACTTGGTGTGATCTTGATGTGACATTTGACCGTGTCGTACTGAGTAAATAAATTTATAGTGTCATAATTAAGCGGCCTGTCAGGGACGCTTATTTGTTTTCACCGAAGTTCGACTGATCACCGCCATCGCCGCCGGATTATGGTCTCCCTTGAATAACTTCTTAGCCTTTCAAATTTTTCTTTCCTTCTTATCTTTCTTTAAAACTATAGGGGCGGGAAAATTTTTTGGGATACTTTGCGCAGATCTTAAGCTTTACTTAAGGTAACCTTAAGCATAACTCCAACACACCCCGTCATCGCGTTACAGAAAAAACCACACACACCTGTGCTATAAAATTTATGTGGTACATTCTAGACCAAATTTCCAAGGTCGGAAAGGATTTTCTCATCAATCGCACCATAGATACCTGAATGGGAGGCGTTTTATTTGTGTAAATTTTTAAAAAATGGGTACTTGGTCTGTATCTCAAAAACGGTTAGGATTTCGGCGTTTTGTTGGGATAACTTATTCAGCTACTTTTTGATAATCTTTCACACGCCGAAGTTTTAGCCCTGTATCTGCAATCTTAAGGTCACCTTAATGTCAAAAAAGGGGGTTTTAGCCCTCCAGTTCACTTAGTTTTTCACTTTTTTCAACCAAACTTGGCACATATATTAAGATTTGCCAAAGGAATATCCTGACTTTATGGTGACTTGTCAGTCAGCTGACATTATGTCGTCACTCTGCGGCGTGGGCGTACGCGTCCATGTCCGCGTCCGCGTGAACAACTTCTTCTCCAAAACTACAAGGCCTAGAGACATGCTGTTTTATCTATCGAGGATGAAAAATTGTTCAAGGCATGCAAATCTGTCTGTTTGCTAGAGACATTACAAGGGAGGTACCCCCACCAAAAGTGTGAAAATTTCAACATTTTATCACAATTTTCTCAGTGACTATTTGAAGGATTTCTCTGATATCTTGCATATATGTACTAGGCCAGAGGTAGATTCTCTTGTGTGAGTATGAGACCTGGATCTGTCTTATTTTTTTTTAATAAATTTTTTTAATATTTTTTAATGCATTAAAATTCATGAAATGATGCACTAAATCACTTATAACTTGAAAAGTGTTGCATTTAGAGCATTTTGTTAAAATATGTTGTTCAGCTACTTTTTCCATAGCTACAACATGGTGAGTAACTTGGGTGTCTATCTCAATAGCTAACTGAGTAATAGCTACTTTTGGGCTTTTCAGTAACTTCCATCATGAGTAAACTCACTTGTAACTTGAAAACTATTGCATTTAGAGAATTTTGTATAAATATGTTATTCAGCTACTTTTGGGTCAGCTATAACATAGTAAAATTTCAGACCTGTAGCTCATGCCATAGCTGAGTAATAGCTACTTTGATGTTATCACTGTTGAGTAAATCACTTATAACTTGAAAAGTATTGCATTTAGAGTTTTTAGTTTCAATATGTTATTCACCTATTTTGGGGTCAGCTATAACTTAGTGAAGTTACAGACTTGTAGCTCATGGCACAACTGAGCAATAGCTATTTTCAGATTATCACTATTGAGTAAATCAGTTGTAACTTGAAAACTATTGCATTTACAGTGTTTTGCTTAAATATGTTGTTCACCTACTTTTGGGTCAGCTATAACATAGTAAAAATTTAGACATGTAGCTCATTGCATAGCTGAGTAATAGCTATTTTCAGGTTCTCACTATTGAGTAAATCAGTTGTAACTTGAAAACTATTGCATTTGGAGAATTTTGTATAAATATGTTGTTCACCTACTTTTGGGTCAGCTATAACATAGTAAAATTTCAGACCTGTAGCTCATTGCATAGCTGAGTAATAGCTACTTTGAGGTTATCACTGTTGAGTAAATCACTTATAACTTGAAAATTATTGCATTTTGAGTATTTTGTTTCATGTGTTATTCACCTATTTTGGGGTCAGCTATAACTTAGTGAAGTTCCAGACCTGTGGCTCATTGCATAGCTGAGTAATAGCTACTTTGAAGTTCTCACTGTTGAGTAAATCAGTTGTAATTGGAAAACTATTGCATTTACAAAAATTTGTGTAAATATGTTATTCACCTACTTTTGGGTCAGCTATAACATAGTGAAGTTACAGACCTATAGCTCATGGCACAACTGAGCAATAGCTATTTTCAGATTATCACTATTGAGTAAATCAGTTGTAACTTGAAAACTATTGCATTTACAGTGTTTTGTTTAAATATGTTGTTCACCTACTTTTGGGTCAGCTATAACATAGTAAAAATTCAGACATGTAGCTCATTGCATAGCTGAGTAATAGCTACTTTGAGGTTGTCACTGTTGAGTAAGTCAGTTCTAACTTGAAAACTATTGCATTTAGAGTATTTTGTTTAAATATGTTATTCACATAATTTTGGTCAGCTATAACATAGTGAAATTGCAGACCTGTATGTCATGGCATAGCTGAGCAATAGCTACTTTCAGGTTCTCACTGTTGAGTAAATCATTGTATCCACTGGATAGCTGCAGTGTGTAGAGAGATTTCACCATTACCGCTCTAATGAAAAAAACATTATAGCTAGCCTTCTCAAGTTTGCAGAATATATGAATAACCATAAAATGTTGCCTGGGAATATTTTTGGCCTCATTTTGAAAAACAAGATGGCTGCCAGGGACGTTAATTCGACTTTAAACAAGGACTTTTGTTGGCCCTCTAGAGCAAAGGATATTATGGATAGAGATCTTAAATTCGCAGGATATGTTCCTCATTATAAAATCTTGACTGGGAATGTTTTTGGCCTCATTTTGAAAAACAAGATGGCCGCCAAGGGCATTTCTTTGTCAGTCATGAAAAGTGCTTATATCTCCCTTATTATTGGTCCTAGAGGTTTGGGATGGTAAACCAACCTGTAGGAAATCATGGGCTGGGAATCTGTTGATGTGGTTCGATTTGACCTTGGACCCCTCCTTCAAGGTCAAACGAGGAAAGCCAAACTTAAAGTGCTTATAACTCGTTTATTATTGGTCCTAGAGGTTTGGAATGGAAAACCAACCTATAGAAAATCATGGGCTGGGAATCTATTGGTGTGGTCAGATTCGACCTTGGACCCTGCCTTCAAGGTCAAACAAGGATAGCAAAACTTAAAAGTGCCTATAACTCGCTTATTATTGGTCCTAGAGGTTTGGGATGGTAAACCAACCTATAGAAAATCATGGGCTGAGAATCTTTTGGTGTGGTCAGATTTGACCTTGGACCCTGCCTTCAAGGTCAAACAAGGATAGCCAAACTTAAAAGTGCTTATAACTCGTTTATTATGGTCCTAGAGGTTTGGGATGGTAAACCAACCTATAGGAATTCATGGGATGGGAATGTTTTTGTGTGGTTGGATTTGACCTTGGACCCCTTCTTCAAGGTTGAACGAGGATATTGCATTTGCAGTATTTCTTTAAATATGTTTTAACCTACTTTTTACACTAAAACAGTTACCTTGTTACTTTCCTTTATAATACCATTTGCAGGGCACTACTTTTTTGTCCTTCTGTCAGCTTCGAAATTTCTTTCGAACATGCTGTTCAATTACCATTTACTGTACTTCTGTACAGCACTTTCCCTGATAATTATGCTTTCCTCTCATTATCACCTTCACAAATCAAAAACACTCACTCAGCTGACACAGTGCCCGTTCACGGGCACTCTACTCTTGTTTTATATTGAAATTATCACTGGTATTAAAGTAGATAAAAATAATACTTATGGTCACCTTAAACTCTCAGTATGAATGGAGTTGTAGCCACCTTAAAGTGAAATAAGGGGGTTTTCAGCCTCCAAGTATCTTATTGTTCGACTGACCTCAGTTAAACTTTGCACACCTAACAAGGATGGCAAACCAAAGGGTTATCCTGACTTTAAGGTGACCTTAAACTGTTAATATAATTTTGGCCCCCCTAAAGTCATAACATTTGAATAAAGCCGTCTGGCTCTTTTCTTTTTCCATATCTAACATATATTGATATTGAAGGGACATTCTCATATTATGGTCACCTTAAAGTCGCAATATGAATGAAGTTATGGTCACCTTACAGTGAAAAAGGAAGTTTCAGCCTTCAGCTATCTTATTGTTCAACTGACATGAGCTAAACTTTATGCACTTATAAAGGATAAGAAAAGGGACATTCATATTTTATGGTCACCTTAAAGTCCCAATTTGAATGAAGTTATGGCCACCTTGCAGTGAAAATATGGAGTTTTTAATCTCCAGCTATTGTATTGTTCAGCTGACCTCACTTTAATTGTGCACACTTATTAAAGATGAAAATAGGGACAAGTAACATACACAATGCAATAAAGTTCACAGTTTCTATTGCTTATGATGCATATGTTGACATCTTTTATGGGTGACTTCTTTTTCATCAGGGCCGCTTCGTTTTTGTCAGCAAAAACATTCTTCTAGTTTTAGTTTACTGATTAATGCTGTCAGCTTGCTATTGCACTGCTATTGTCAGCTTTCTCGTAGACATCATGTGGATCTTTATATAACTGACACTGCTATGAAAGTATCCCGATCTTTGTACTGTTTCACTACTTCCATATCTCATGGTGTTGAAAAATATTTCCCCAGGCTGTTGGGTATCTCTGATGCTATTTTCTCACTCTGTTACATTGGTTATATTGAAACCTGTTACAATTTTGAAATACAGGTGAAAAGTTACTTGACTCTTTTTATTGTCTTAGTAAAAATTTCTTGAGATAATTTAACTCGAAACTTGGCAAAGCTGGAGACCTTAAGTGATTCTGGGCTGTAAAATGTGTTTTTGTATCCCCAGTGTCTACAAGATGTGGAGAAAGGAGAAGATACAGCTAAAACCTACTACAATGAGGGCCGTTTGTATATGCGTATGTTGACCAGCAGTGTCGGGAATGATAACTACAGAGAGCAAGCCATCGAGTGCTTCAAATGTGTGAGTGTTTTTACTTTCCAAAAGTCCTGTGTAGGGGTGGGTGTGTGTGCATATATCAGAGTTTTTGTCAATACATAAATGTGTGTCAATTTACTCTCAACATGGAAGATCAATCACGTTATCTAAGTAGTGTATTTTGTAAGTAATTAAGCGGCCCGTCAGGGACGCTTATTTGTTTTCACCGAAGTTCGACTGATCACCGCCGCCGCCGGATTATGGTCTCCCTTGAATAACTTCTTAGCCTTTCAAATTTTTCTTTCCTTCTTATCTTTCTTTAAAACTATAGGGGCGGGAAAATTTTTTGGGATACTTTGCGCAGATCTTAAGCTTTACTTAAGGTAACCTTATGCATAACTCCAAAACACCCCGTCATCGCGTTTCAGAAAAAACCACACACACCTGTGCTATAAAATTTATGTGGTACATTCTAGACCAAATTTCCAAGGTCGGAAAGGATTTTCTCATCAATCGCACCATAGATACCTGAATGGGAGGCGTTTTATTTTTGTAAATTTTTTAAAAATGGGTACTTGGTCTGTATCTCAAAAACGGTTAGGATTTCGGCGTTTTGTTGGGATAACTTATTCAGCTACTTTTTGATAATCTTTCACACGCCGAAGTTTTAGCCCTGTATCTGCAATCTTAAGGTCACCTTAATGTCAAAAAAGGGGGTTTTAGCCCTCCAGTTCACTTAGTTTTTCACTTTTTTCAACCAAACTTGGCACATATATTAAGATTTGCCAAAGGAATATCCTGACTTTATGGTGACCTTAAACTCAAAATGTTAATGGACATATGGCCTGCTTAAAGTCATCAAATTGGAATAAAATCCTCTGGCTCCTTTCTTTTTCCATTTTTTTATGTTGAAATTATCACTGGTATTAAAGTAGATAAAAAAAATACTTATGGTCACCTTAAACTCTCAGTATGAATGGAGTTGTAGCCACCTTAAAGTGAAATAAGGGGATTTTCAGCCTCCAAGTATCTTATTGTTCGACTGACCTCAGTTAAACTTTGCACACCTATAAAGGATGGCAAACCAAAGGGTTATCCTGACTTTAAGGTGACCTTAAACTGTTAATATAATTTTGGCCCCCCCTAAAGTCATAACATTTGAATAAAGCCGTCTGGCTCTTTTCTTTTTCCATATCTAACATATATTGATATTGAAGGGACATTCTCATATTATGGTCACCTTAAAGTCGCAATATGAATGAAGTTATGGTCACCTTACAGTGAAAAAGGAAGTTTCAGCCTTCAGCTATCTTATTGTTCAACTGACATAAGCTAAACTTTATGCACTTATAAAGGATGAGAAAAGGGACATTCATATTTTATGGTCAGCTTAAAGTCCCAATATGAATGAAGTTATGGCCACCTTGCAGTGAAATTATGGAGTTTTTAATCTCCAGCTATTGTATTGTTCAGCTGACCTCACTTTAATTGTGCACACTTATTAAAGATGAAAATAGGGACAAGTAACATACACAATGCAATAAAGTTCACAGTTTCTATTGCTTATAATGCATATGTTGACATCTTTTATGGGTGACTTCTTTTTCATCAGGGCCGCTTCGTTTTTGTCAGCAAAAACATTCTTCTACTGTGTTGTTTTCTACTTTCACTTTTACTATGAAACTCACAAGCTCAGGTGACACAGAACCTGTTCACGCCCACAGATTGATTGTTTCTATCTCACATACCAGTGAATTATCAAGTGTATTGTCCACTAAACAGTTTTCTATATCATATAGTTTTCTATATTGCATGCACCAGTTATCAAGTTACAAATTGCTGTATCTTGTAGGCCAGTTAACAAGTTTACTGTGCACTAAACAGCTTTCTATATCTCATAGTTTGGTATATCTTGTTGGGCAGTTATCAAGTATATTTTGCACTAAACAGCTCTCTATATCACAGTTATCTCCCGCCAGCGGCCTAGGACCTTCCGTACGTGCGTGTGTCCATTCGTCACGTTTTTACATAAACCCTTAATATTTCATTCATTTATAAAGATATTTTCACCAAATTTGCAGTGAATGTTTATGGCTATGAACACATGTCTGTGCAAAATTTTGGCCTCCTTTTGAAAAACAAAGTGGCCACCATAGCCAGTTGTTTGAAAATCATAAAGATGCTCTAAATCTTGAAATATTGCAGCTTACTTCATCAAATTTGCACAAAAGATATATTGCTAAGAAAGCTAGTCTGATAGTAATTTTGGCTTAGTTTGCAAAATGGCCGCCATATCACGTTTAAAAAGGCCTATTAAAAGGCCTTATATCCCCCTTACCATTCCTCCTAGGGGTTTGGGATGTGAAAAAATTTGTAGGAAGTCAAGTCCTGGGAAATGTGTGTTGAATTTGACCTGTGATTCCTGCTTCAAGGTTAAATGGGGTCATCACACTAAAATATCCTTATATCTTCCTTATTTTTTGGTCCTAGGGCTTCAGAATGTAAAAACAGCCCATGGGAAGTCCTGGTCTGTAAATGTTTTGCCTGTCAACAATTTTGTCATCATTTTGAAAAACAAAATGGGCTGTAAAACTTGAAATATTGCAGCTAGTTCATCAAATTTGCACAAGATGTATTTCTAAGAAAGTTAGCCTGATACTAATTTTGGCCTAGTTTCAAAAACAAAATGGCCGCCATATCATGTTAAATGGAATTATCCTATTAAAAAGGTCTTATATCTCCCTTATCATTGTATCCCCGAAAAGCGGGGATACTATGGATCATGCACGGTCATCGTCCGCAGAGATTTTCTTGTGTTCAGCCTACAAGCCACATTTCTTTTGGGATTTCTTTTAAACTTTGCAAGTGGCTTACTATGGCAGAGATCTGGCCACCGTATTGTTTTGGTAGGCCAGGAGTCAAAATTAGGCTCTGGGGAGTCAAAAATGTCTAAAATTTTGACTATTGCTTGTGTTCAAGCTGTAGTGCACAGTTTCTTTCAGATTTATTTTATATTTAGTGCATGAATTGGTGGGTATGACGTCTCACCACCCTATCTTTTTTGTAGGCCTAGGGTCAAAATCAAGCGAGTAATAGCTATTTTAAGCCCAGGAGTCAAAATTATGCTCTGGGTAGTCAAAAACATCAAGTCAGCTATAACATAGTAAAATTGCAGACCTGTAGCTCCTTGCATAGCTGAGTAATGGCTACTTTGAGGTTCTCACTGTTGAGTAAATCAATTATATCTTGAAAATTGTTGCAAAAGTGCTTTATAACTCGCTTATTATTGGTCCTAGAGGTTTGAAATGTCAAAGCAGTGTATAGGAAATCATAGGCTAAGAATCTTCTAATGTGATCACATTTGCCCTTGGGCCCCTGCTTCAAGGTCAAACAAGGAACAAATTTAAAGGTGCTTATAACTCGCTTATTATTGGTCTTAGAGGTTTGCAATGTGAAATCAACTTATAGGAAATCATGGGCTAGGAATCCTCTGATGTGTTCAGATTTGACCTTGGGCCCCTCCTTTGAGGTCAAATTAGGATAGTCGAAGTTAAAAGTGCTTCTAACTTGCTTATTATTGGTCCTAGAGGTTTGAAATGTGAAACTAACGTATGGGAAATCATGTGCTAGAAGTCTTCTGATGAGGTCAGATATGAACTTGGGCCCCTCCTTCAAGGTCAGATGAGGAAAGCCAAATTTAAAGTGCTTATAACTCACTTATTATTGGTCCTAGAGGTTTGAAATGTGAAAATAACCTATAGGAAATCATGGGCTAGGATTCTTCTGATGTGATCAGATTTGACCTTGGGCCTCCTTCAAGGTCAAACGAGGATAGCCAAATGTAAAAGTGCTTATAACTTGCTTAATATTGGTCCTAGAGGTTTGAAATGTAAAGTAAACCTATAGGAAATCATGGGCTGGGAATCTACTGGTGTTGGCTAGGAATCTCTTCTGGGCCAGGATTCTTCTGATGTGGTCAGATTTGACCTTGGGCCCGTTTTTAGTCGAATCTTTGATTCGAGTTATGTACTGAGTTGCGGTCGCGATTTTAAAAGGGCCATTTAAGCCCTTAAATATCAAATTCTTCATAATATTTGTTCACATATCGGTACATTAAGGTGTATATTATACACTCTGCCATTTTGAAGATTTTTAATGCTTTTATTCAGTTATATTTTATAAAGTAAAAAGCTTGTCTAGCACTTCGTCTGGCTTTCTCCAAGGACCCGTATGTCCTAGAACCTATTGTATTTCTATTGTGATTTTCTACTCGAACGAGTCTTTTTAACGGTTTCGTCTGCTGGTTTCTAGACCTTAAACCCCAATTAATTTATTCGTCTGCAGGGTTTATCACGCAGTCACTGTTAATATAAAATTGCTGTCTGCCCATCTACGTGTACTCCATTATTTGTCAAACAAATAAACCGCAAATAAATTAATGAATGAAGTGACGTCACGGTAGTACTACACATTTGTCATTCAGCCAATCAAAATCGAGGACACCTCTGGCAGAGCCCATGAAAATTCAAACTCCGTAGTTCTACATTCAAACACTAGAAGGCACTTTTGTATGTCCTAGAAGTTTTCACGATGGGGTTTCTAAACGTGAGGCTACGATGGGGTTTCTAACAACATTTTACAAATATATAATCCAGCAATATTTCTGTCTTCTCGCAATATTTAAAACAAATAAAATATCAAATGCTGGTAGTTGTACACCCACAGAGTGATGAAAACGTAAGGCTACAATGGTGTTTCTAACAACATTTTACAAATACTAGTATATAATCCAGCAATATTTTACTGTCACCGCACCTCACTCTGTCTTCTCGCAATATATAAAACAAATAAAATATCAAATGCTGGTAGTTGTACACCCACAGAGTGATGAAAACGTGAGGCTACAATGGGGTTTCTAACAATATTTTACAAATATATAATCCAGCAATATTTTACTGTCACCGCACCTCACTCTGTCTTCTCGCAATATTTAAAACAAATAAAATATCAAATGCTGGTAGTTGTACATCCAGAGTGATGAAAACGTGAGGCTACAATGGGGTTTCTAACAATATTTTACAAATATATAATCCAACAATATTTTACTGTCACCGCACCTCACTCTGTCTTCTCGCAATATTTAAAACAAATAAAATATCAAATGCTGGTAGTTGTACACCCACAGAGTGATGAAAACGTGAGGCTACGATGGGGTTTGTAACAATATTTTACAAATATATATAATCCAGCAATATTTTACTGTCACCGCACGTCACTCTGTTTAGCGGGCGATAATACCAAGTTTACACATTTCAACACCCACCTGCTGTCCTAAGATTCGACTCCGTGGTTGGCAGAAGGCCAGCCACTTCACCCTAGTTTTAAAAAATGTGAGTAAATCAATTGTAATTTGAAAACTGTTGCAAAAGTGCTTTATAACTCGCTTATTATTGGTCCTAGAGGTTTGAAATGTCAAAACAGTGTATAGGAAATCATAGGCTAAGAATCTTCTAATGTGATCACATTTGACCTTGGGCCCCTCCTTCAAGGTCAAACAAGGATTGCCAAATTTAAAAGTGCTTATAACTCACTTATTATTGGTCCCAGAAGTTTGCAATGTGAAAACAACCTATAGGAAATCATGGGCTAGGATTCTTCTAATGTGATCAGATTTGACCTTGGGCCCCCTCTTTCAAGGTCAAACGACTGTGATAGCCAAACGTAAAAGTGCTTATAACTCACTTATTATTGGTCCTAGAGGTTTGCAATGTGAAATCAACTTATAGGAAATCATGGGCTAGGAATCCTCTTATGTGTTCAGATTTGACCTTGGGCCCCTCCTTTGAGGTCAAATTAGGATAGTCGAAGTTAAAAGTGCTTCTAACTTGCTTATTATTGGTCCTAGAGGTTTGAAATGTGAAACTAACGTATGGGAAATCATGTGCTAGAAGTCTTCTGATGAGGTCAGATATGAACTTGGGCCCCTCCTTCAAGGTCAGATGAGGAAAGCCAAATTTAAAGTGCTTATAACTCACTTATTATTGGTCCTAGAGGTTTGAAATGTGAAAATAACCTATAGGAAATCATGGGCTAGGATTCTTCTGATGTGATCAGATTTGATCTTGGGCCTCCTTCAAGGTCAAACGAGGATAGCCAAATGTAAAAGTGCTTATACCTTGCTTAATATTGGTCCTAGAGGTTTGAAATGTAAAATAAACCTATAGGAAATCATGGGCTGGGAATCTACTGGTGTTGGCTAGGAATCTATTTTGGGCTAGGATTCTTCTGATGTGGTCAGATTTGACCTTGGGCCCCAGTTTTTCAAAAATGTGGGAACTTTTCCAGGTTTGAACTTTCCAGGGATTTCTATACATTTTATCCTTTTTATACACCTCCTTGAAGGTGAAACAACATTTTTAAAACCCTAAACTGCCTTGACCTCTTTTGTTATTGCTTCTACAGGTTTGGTATGTTTGGGGATACACCGCCGGCTCGCATTAAAGCGAGCGGCCTTTGTCTAGTTGCTACTAGGGGTTTGGAATATGAAAACAACTTATTGGAAGTCATGGCCTGGAACTCTTTTCCAGTTGCTGACTTTGACCTTTGACCCCTTCTTCAGTCTCAAGTGGGGTCATCTTACTACAAAGGCCTCATATCTCCCTTATTTCTCATATATTACTGATCCTAAGGTGGGAGATAACCGCTGCGGTAGTGGCCTTGTTGTTATATGTCGTAGGCTAGTTACCAAATTTATTGTGTACTGAACAGTTTTCTATATCTTGTAGTTTGCTATATCTGGTAGGCCAGTTATCAAGTTTGTTGTACTAAACAGCTTTCAATATATCTTGTAGGCCATGGATCATGCACAATACCAGTTTGACCAGTATGGTACGAGACTGGATGTGAAGTTGGTCCGTCGGTGCCTTCTTAATATGGCTCGTATCCTTGTGGATCTCCCAGAAACTGAAGTTGGCATTGGACGCAATATTGTCACTCATGAGAATTTGTTAGAGGCTGAAGACTGCATTAGTCAATTGAAAAACCCCAAGTATTACCACAATATGTCACAGAGAAATTGTGTACAGCTGCACTTGGCTGAAGCCGGATTATGCTATAGACGGGCCAGGATGTTCTGTCAGATGAGCAAGATGGATAAAGCTGAGGCACTGATAGGTGACGCAGTATTAAAGACCCACACTGCCCTGCAATTGGCTGAGGAAGAGAACTTCAAAGAAGCTAAAATTGCACAAACCTTCATGAAATCTCTCACCTCTGACCGAATCTTTGTTGTGCTAAATGGGTCTACCAACTGGATGCTACAAGGGAAGAAGTTAGAATCGAACACATCCTCATCAGACATAGCCACAGATGGAGCAAGTGGGAGAGAAAGAAAGAAGTTCTATGGACCCTCAGATCTTAGTGATAGCGGTGCTGGGTCATCGGCATATTCAGATGTTCAGCCTTGACCTGGTCTAAAGTGCAAGTGTTGTAAAACTGATGTTTAATGCTGGAGGACATAATTATAAAATGTGAAAAGTAGTCACCGACTTCATGTGTACACAAGCTTAAGTAATCAAATATTTTTTACCATTCAAATGGGCAGTGATGTCACCTGAAAAGAAGTAAATAATTGTAGATTTATTAGTTTACTATGTGTGTTGCTTAATGGGGAGATTAAACGTTGAAAGTGCTTAGAGGTCATAATCAGCTTAAATATTTGCTGCAGCTCTATTTACACTGTTTGCTTAAACTTTTTTTTGCATGATATTGTTATATTTGATTATTTATGCTTATTTCATTGCTTTCTCAATATGTTTGCTGTAACTTTGATTAAACTATTTAGTTTGTTAAATGAGCTAAAGAGGTTAGCTACCTGGTATTTATACATTAACAATCATCAAATTGACTATTTCATCAGAGTGCAGTTTTGAGACGATTTAACCATATATACTGTTATAACTAAAGGTGGCCACTAGCCAAAATATTTATGTTGGTTTTTGAAAACAAGAAAAAAAAGACAACATTCAGTAATTTTTAAAAATGCACAAATGATGTGAAATACCTGGCATGTTTGTCATGGTATCACATCCGTTTGAGATGTGAAACATATGTGATGTTCTCATTAAAACCCATTCAGACTGCGCCTGCAACAAGGGTTAACTGGTTGTTCCTTTTATCACTCTGAAGTTATTTATCTCACAAGATAACCTATCAGCATGTTAAAGTACATTTGAATTGTTTTGTGAAATAAATAGACTATTAAATTATGTAAGACATAGGCAGTTCAGTTTAGTATTTCTTAAACTATGTCAAAAATGAGTCAATTTCTTAAGAAGGTATTGCTTCCTAGCAGATGTAAAATTCAAGGAAATGATTTAATTCATTGTGAAACAGGATATATGTTTTTAGTATAAGTGTTGGTCCTCACTACACAATGTGGCAAACTGGCAGCTTAAACCACAGTGGAGATTTAGTTGGATTTCATTATATTAGAATAGTTTTGATTTCTGTGTCAGGGGCCAGTGCGGTGGTGCAGTGGTAACACATTTGCCTTCCACCTCTAAGGTCAGCGGTTTAAACCCCTGACCCTATGTGTAAAAGTTGGTCGTTTATTACCGATAGTCAGCAGCTTACAGTTCAGAACCTTGACCAACTGTATGTACTGGTTTCCTCTGCCCATAAAACTACCCGTTGTGGTATGACGTGTGCAGTGTTGAAAGCAACGTTAAAACCCAAATAAATTCTGTATCAGTTGTTAACTTTCAGGGCATTGATATGTGTTACAGTTATTTTTGAACTCTGCTTATCTCGTAGCCTTATTGTATCCCCGACGCGAAGCGGGGATACTATGGATTCATCATCGTTGTCGTCCGCGCCCTCGTCCGCAGAGATTTCTTGTTAGCGACCTACACTCCACATTTCTTTCCGGATTTCTTTCATATTTGGCAGGTGGCTTGATATGGTAGAGGACTCGCCACCCTATCTTTTTGGTAGGCTTTATGTCTAAATTAGGCCTGTGGTAGACAAAAATGTCTAAAATGTGGAATATTGCTTGTTAGCGACCTAGAGTCCACATTTCTTTCCAGATTTCTTTCATATTTGGCAGGTGGCTTAGTATGCTAGAGGACTCGCCACCCTATCTTTTTGGTAGGCTTTATGTCTAAATTAGGCCTGTGGTAGACAAAAATGTCTAAAATGCATTAAAATTCATGAAATCATGCACTAAATCACTTATAACTTGAAAAGTGTTGCATTTAGAGCATTTTGTTAAAATATGTTATTCAGATACTTTTTTCATAGCTACAACATGGGGAGTAACTTGGGTGTCTGTCTCAATAGCTAAGTGAGTAATAGCTACTTTTGAGAGCTACTTTTGAGCTTTTCAGTAACTTCCATCATGAGTAAAATCACTTGTAACTTGAAAACTATTGCACTTACGCAATTTTGTATAAATATGTTATTCAGCTACTTTTGGGTCAGCTATAACATAGTAAAATTTCAGACCTGTAGCTCATGGCATAGCTGAGTAATAGCTACTTTTACGTTATCACTGTTGAGTAAATTACTTATAACTTCAAAAGTATTACATTTAGAGTATTTTGTTTCAATATGTTATTCACCTATTTCGGAGTCAGCTATAACATAGTGAAGTTCCAGACCTGTGGCTCATTGCATAGCTGAGTAATAGCTACTTTGAAGTTCACACTGTTGAGTAAATCAGTTGTAATTGGAAAACTATTGCATTTACAGAAATTTGTGTAAATATGTTATTCAGCTACTTTTGGGTCAGCTATAACATAGTGAAATTACAGACCTGTAGCTCATGGCACAACTGAGCAATAGCTATTTTCAGGTACTGACTGTTGAGTAAATGACTTGTAACTTGAAAAATATTGCATTTGGAGTATTTTGTTAAAATATGTTGTTCACCTACTTTTGGGTCAGCTATAACATCGTGAAATTACAGACTTATAGCTCATGGCATAGCTGAGCAATAGCTATTTTCAGGTTCTCACTATTGAGTAAATCAGTTGTAACTTGAAAACTATTGCATTTACAGTATTTTGCTTAAATATGTTGTTCACCTAATTTTGGGTCAGCTATAACAGAAAAAATTCAGACATGTAGCTCATTGCATAGCTGAGTAATAGCTACTTTGAGGTTATCACTGTTGAGTAAATCAGTTATAACGTGAAAACTATTACATTTACAGTATTTTGTTTAAATATGTTATTCACATAATTTTTGGTCAGCTATAACAGAGTGAAATTGCAGACCTCTATGTCATGGCATAGCTTACCAGTATCTACTTTCAGGTTCTCACTGTTGAGTAAATCATTGTATCCACTGGATAGCCGCAGTGTGTAGAGAGATTTCACCATTACTGCTCTAACGAAAAAACTATTATAGCTAGCCTTCTCAAGTTTGCAAGGTATATTAGAGGGTGCACCACAGTATTCTATTGGTAGGCTTTATGTCTAAATTAGGCCTGTGGCTAAATTACTTGCCTACTAAAAATGAGTAATTTTGCATTTTCACTTGGTGAAGTTCCAGACCCGTATTACTCACCTACTGAAAATGAGTAAATTCGAATTATCTCTAAAAGTATTGTAGATAGCCAGTATTTCTCAAATAACTCATTCGCCTAGTTTTGAGAGAGCTTTCACTTGGTGAAGTTTCAGACCCGTAGCTAATTATTCACCTACTCAAAATGAGTAAATGCGAATTATCTCTAGAAGTATTGCAGATAGCCAGTATTTCTCAAATAACTCATTAATATGAAAACAACTTATAGGAAGTCATGGGCTGCAAATCTTTTCATGTGGTCAGATTTGACCTTGGGCCCCTCCTGCTTATTATTGGTCCTAGAGGTTTGCAATATGAAAACGACTTATAGGAAATCATGGGCTGCGAATCTTTTGATGTGGTCAGACTTCACCTTGGGCCCCTGCTACAGGGTCAAATAAGGGTAGCCAAACTTAAAAGTGCTTTCAGCTTGCTTATTAACGAAAAATGCTGTTTATCTTCTAAACTATGTTAGTTGGCCTTTGTCGGTGGATACATCCAGCATCTGGCCACAGATGCGTCCTTGATCAAGTTCTACTCTTGTGTACTCTTTATGGTGATAAAATAATAGTATGTCATTTTTTTTACTGAAAGAAATGAAATTTATCATTTAATTAGTAATATTTAAGTTTAAAACTGTATTCTGTACCCCAGTTAATCAATTACAACTGCAACCTGGGTACTCAACAGTTCTAAACTTATGTCACCAGTGATATCACTTTCATTTATGACTAGCCCTAATTATTAGGGGTGAGTCGGTAGTGGCGGTATACCGGTATCAAGACTGTTTTACTAAAATACTGTGACCAGTTTAACCAGCATCTCGAATGTCAGCTTATATAATTATTGGAAAACATTAAAAATATTAAAGGTCAGACCTAAATCTGAAGAAATTATAAACTATTACATCATATTTCACTAGATTTTAATGCATTTATGGCGATTTCTTTGAAAAAAACTGCTATGTTTTGGAATACAGAAAATCACTTCCTGTTTGAAGGTCTATTCGATTGGGAAAATACAAAAACTTTTTTTGTATACCAGAAAGAGGACGGTTCTGCATTGGCAGAATCCCAAACTAGAAAATCTAGTACCGTCACACCCCTACTAATTATGTTTAATATTGCAACTTCTGTGTAAATAGGTATTGGAATATCTATATACTGTGTACAATATCTCCTTCAATACAGGACTGAAAGATCTGCACCAGTACAGCCCTAGCTCTAGTTACTAATATTCCCAACCTGAAAAACGGAGATTCATAGATGATTTTATCAACCTAGCCTGCTACTGGGGATACTACCCAATGGCAGATGACCTCCATTTTAAGTGGTCGTCTCAATCACAATGTATCTGCACATTACTCAGATTACAGTGTACACATGTTAAGTTAATATTTGTTACACTTAAAGGTGCAAATTCAGAATTTTTGGTCAAAAGTCACCATCTATAAACATATTCACAATATTTTTACTTCCCAAAACCTTAACATATATTCAGATTAAGACTTGTAACTTAACTAGACTTATGCCGCTCACTTTATTGCGAGCCGGTGGTGTATCCCCAAACATAGCAACCATGTAGAAGCAATAATAAAAGAGAGGCTGAAGATTCCTGAAGTTATAAGCATTTTTAAGTTTGGCTGTTGTTTGACCTTGAAGGAGGGGGCCAAGGTCAAGTGTGATCACATCAAAAGATTCTCAACCCATGATTTCCTATAAGTTTCACATTGCAAACCTCTAGGACCAATAATAAGCGAGTTATAAGCACTTTAAGCTTTGGCTATCGTTGTTTGACCTAGAAGGGGCCCAAGGTCAAATCTGACCACATCGGAAGATTCCTAGCCCATGATTTCCTATAGGTTGGTTTCATTGCAAACCTGTAGGACCAATAATAAGCGAGTAAAAGCACTTTTAAATTTGGCTATCCTCATTTGATCTTGAAGGAGGGGCCCAAGGTCAAATCTGACCACTGGCACATCAGAAGATTGCTAGCCCATGATTTCCTTTATGTTGGTTTCATATTACACACCTCTAGGACCAATAATAACTGAGTTATAAGCACTTTTGCAATAGTTTCCAAGTTACAACTGATTTACTCAACAGTGAGAACGTCAAAGTAGCTATTAATCCGCTATGCAATGAGCTGCAGGTGTGCAATTTTACTGTGTTATAGCTGACCCCAAAGTAGCTGAATAACATATTTAAACAAAATTCTGTAAATGCAGTTTTCAAGTTATAAGTCAAATTTTTTTTTAAGGTTTTTGACTCCCCAGAGCATAATTTTGACTCCTAGCCATAAAATAGCTGTTACTCGCTTGATTTTGACCCCAGGCCTACAAAAAAAGATAGGGTGGTGAGACGTCATACCCACCAATTCATGCACTAAATATAAAATAAATCTGAAAGAAACTGTGCCCTACAGCTTGAACACAAGCAATAGTCAAAATTAGTCAAATTTTTGACTCCCCAGAGCATAATTTTGACTCCTGGGCTACCAAAATAATAGGGTGGCCAGATCTCTGCCATAGCAAGCCACTTACAAAGTTTAAAAGAAATCCCAAAAGAAATGTGGCTTGTAGGTTGAACACAAGAAAATCTCTGCGGACACGGGCGCGGACGATGACCGTGCGTGATCCATAGTATCCCCGCTTTTCGGGGATACAAAATGAACCGCATGTGTATTTTGTTGTTCAAGTATAATTGTATTGCATGACATTTGTGACCTCCAATGTTTCTGCCCAAATTTTAAGAATTGAAACAAGATTTTTTTTAAAATTTTTTTTACAGGTGGTTTTTTCCTCAAACTAATTATGTGAGTATTATATACAGCTGTCAATGAAGGGAAGGTAAAGACAACTTTCAAAATATGAATATACACCTTTCAAGGATTAAGGTTGAATGGGAACATTGCAAGTTATTTTAGTAATACTGTATCGAATGTTGTAGAAATGTAACCATGTTTTTCTTCCTGTGATATATATTACTGTACAAGTTGTGCTTTCTTTGTATTTAAAGGAAAAAATACACATTGTTGTTGAAAAAGGGCTGTTTCTTCAAGCACTTTACATATGGACTCCTGGATCCATATTTTTAGAAACAAGGCCACTGCCACAGCATTTATCTCCTGCCAGGTATTAAGCAGAAATGCAGGTAGTCTGACAATAAAAAAGGGTTCAAAACTCAAGGAAAAACAATAAGAGAGATAAAAGGCCTTTTCAATATGATGACCCTACTGAACCTTGAAGCAGGGGTCAGAGATCAAATTTAATACAAGATTCGTAGGACATCATTTTCTGCAGGTTGTTTTCACATTTCAAATTCTAGAACCAACTAGAATTTAATCAATTTGATGCAGTGTCTCCCTGGATAGGACATAGAATAATGTAACATACAGAGAATGCAGTAATACTGAGAAGAGACATTTTTGTTCTCTGCCAAAATTCAAGATGGCGGCCAGAATTCGGAAAATTAAAAATTTCTCATAGGCATTATATCCAGAGGCTCTAGCACCCAAAGGGTCCAAAATTTGCTCGAAATCGCTCTATCTCTAAAGTATTTCGAGATAATCGACATTTTCCCTTTCCAGCAAAATTTAAGATGACGGCTGGAAATTCGGAAAATAAAATTTTTATAGACATTATATACAGCGTCTAGAACACCCAAGGGGAAAGGGACCAAAATTTGCTCAAAATTGCTCTATCTCTAATGCTTTTTTGAGATAATCAACCTTTTTGGTTTTTGGAGAAATTCAAGATGGCGGCCAGAATTTGGAAAATTAAAAATTTTCACACTCTATATAAGATCTATAGTACCCAAAGGGGCCAAAATTTGCTCGAAATCACTCTATCTCTAATGCTTTTTTGAGATAATAAAGGTTTTCACTTTCTGCCAAATTCAAGGTGGCAGCCAGAATTAGGAAAATACAAAAAAAAAATTCAGGCATTTTATAGAGGGTTTATACTACCCAAGGGTCTAAAATTTGCTCAAAATCGCTCTATCTGTAATGGTTTTTGAGATAATCAACATTTTCTATCTGCAGCAAAATTCACGATGGAGGCCAGAATTTGGAAAATAAAAAACATTCTGTAGGCATTATATACAGAGTCTACAATACCCAAAGGGTCCAAAATTTGCTCAAAATTGCTCTATCTGACACTTTTTGAGATGATCAACATTTTCGCTTTCTGGCAAAATTCAAGATGTAAGCCAGAATTCGAAAAATGAAAAATTTTCACAGGAAATTTATACAGGGTCTACAGTACCCAAAGGGTCCAAAATTTGCTCAAAATCGCTCAAACAGTTTTCAAAATAATCAAAATCGACATTTTTGATTCATGCCAGAAGTAAAACTTCAAATTTTTCATTGGTCTTCTAGAGGAAGAGAAACCTATTGCTCAGCTATGCAATGAGCTACAAATAGCTAAAACTCACTTTTTTGTGCAATAGAGCTTCAAAGTACCGATCATCTTGCAAGTAAGGAGAAAAGAGCTGAACAACATATTTTAACAAAATACTCCAAATGCAATAGTTTAAGGGTTAGAAGCCATGTAACACAAATTTGGTAAAATTGCAAATACTCACTTAGCTTTAGACCAAAGTTCAAAAAATCTAAAAAATTTTGAAGGGCAAAAAAATCCATTAGGACAAGTAATTGAACAGTTCCAACAATCACTTGACAGTTTTGTAAGGTCAGAGAAATATACTTGAACAAGACCTCTCACAAGTTTTTACACTTAATGGAAAATCAGGTGATAGTTATTGAAAATCTGCAAATCACACCAATACATTTCAATGCTTATTGAAATCACATGTTTTCATATTTCCTTTTGTGATTAGTACTTTCTAGTGCAAGAACCTCTTTTACACATTTGACAATATCCCTTATATCATTAATTAAGATGTCACTTCAATAAAAATTACACCTGATTAATTATAAATGCGGGTGAAATGATTTGTCTGTTACTAATGAAGAAATACAGTCGAAAACTTGAGTAAATGGAAGTGAAAACTGAAAAATAGGAACAAAATAAACTGCATAAATAGAGGGTGCATCTCAAAGCAGTGTATCCCCGGACGGGACATGGTTGAAGCGTGAAGGTGTCGGGCTTGAGCCTTTTTCCTGGAGCACTAGGTCAGGATTCTCCATGGTAGGGCACAAATAGGGCCTGACTTACTCCCCCCCCCCCCCCCCTCCTTAAATATGCAACCACCATGGTGTTGTCCCTAGCTATGGTAGCAATAAGGTTCAAGCAGAGGTCTTGGAACTCCTTTAGGGCCAAAAGACCGCCTTGGTTCCAGATACTTTATGTGTAACTTGCTTCTGGAAGGGACCAGGTTCCCCTTGCAGTGTGTTCCCCTATGTGAGCACTCGCCCTTCTTGATGCATCTGTACAGATTTGCAGAGCATATTTAAGTAGGTGTAATGGTTGACCTTGAAGCACATTGTGATCCTACAACCACCATTTTAGATGGGGTGGAGTGAACTGGGATCACCTTTTCTAGTGAGTTTGGTACCCTTCAGCTGTTCTTCAAGTGCCACTTTATCAGCCTCATGTGGAGGCGACCTAGGTGGACTTGCTTCTGTATGGGTGTCAGTAACCCACACAACCCCACTGTGGAAAACACTAATAGCCATTTATAAGAACTGTGACCCCTGGTCTGATTAACAGATAAATTTACCATTGCTTGAGTTGTGAAAACCGGCAAATGGGTTATAATCTTGAGGGGATGGCTGAGTTTGGAAACTCAGGCCCCTGGTGTCAGCAGACACTGCTCACAGGCTGGGTAAAAGGCAAGGCTGAGTGGCCAGTCTAGGAGGGTGGATCACTGTATCTCACTGGAACCCGTAAGAAAAACTTGAACCTCCACAGTAACTGATACAGCAGACTTCTTGCTGGCAGTAGGCTGACCAGTGCTGTTGAGTTTGGCATCTCACCGGGACCAGTAACTGGCTGGTGTGGGGTCTGATAAGATAAGGCTGACAGGTAGTTGGACAAATCTTGTTGGGAAAGTCTTCTTATCTATAGTCACTTTCAACCAGCTAGGAGGTCCTGACAGTAGGCTGGCTGACTGGTCTGGTAGGTTGAGACAGTCATGTCACCGAGACCAATGACTGGTATAAGAATTTCTCTGTAACCTATTTTTTCGGGCAGTAACCAGTTGGTCCGAGACGGCCACTTGGACCCTTAAAAGGCTACTGCTGGTCTGTTAGCCAGTCCTGTGGACCTGCCCAGTACCAGGGCCTGAAGAGCTATAGGTGAAGCAATGCTCTGTAACCAGTTCCTGTTGGCTCCACAGTTCTGCGAAAACTCATAGGAGCTGGCAGAACTGAGTGAATTAGACTACATCTCAGCAGGGGTAGGCTTATATGAAACAACTGACTTCTTCCTGTCCACAACTGTGGAATCAGCAGATTTTCTCTGTAACCAGTAAGTCTGGATACTGGTACTCCATCATGTACTCAACCTCCAAAGCCATTTTCAACAGTTTCCATGCAATGCAGTCAGCAATAAGTGTGAAAATATCTCCAAAAAGGCCAAAAATGGCTTTGGTCAGGTACTTTGGATGACCTGTGGATGACCTTCAATGAAGAGCTTCAAGGTCAAATTTCTGCATGCTTACAGAGGACATCTATACTGTATGTATTACAGTATATATACCAGCCATAGGATGATCTAACTTTCTGTATATGAGAACTGGGCCAAAATGTGAAAAAAATGGCCAAAATCTGACCTTTAAGAAGCCACTAGTGACCTTGAAATTGAAGGTCACAAAACAATAACGTTCGTGGCATTGCCCATATATACCCACATACCAAATTTGAAAGGTCTAACTAAAATATTTTTTAAGCTATCGCGTCCGAAAGGAAATCTCTGCGGCAGCGGCGGCGTGACCGTACTGAATCCTAAGTATCCCCGACTTTCATCTGGGGATACAATTAGGAAAATTTAACCGGAAACCTATTTACCAACCGAAAGACACTGATCCAGCTACCTTCTGTTTCCTTTTAATCAAAACCGATTTCCTCATGTATTTAACATATTTAAACATAAGTTTACAAAAATATTTAACTACAAAAAATAATTCACAATATCTTATAATATTCTATCAATATATAGACATTTTGTCATCAAAAGTCTTCAAAAGCACCTTGGGGTTCATATTTATATGTGAGTTATAGCTCATGTATGCAATTTAAAACTTGCGGCATTTACCAATGAAACTCACCCGGTTTTTCGTCAAAAAAGAAATTGTTTTTGCATAGCAAAAACAAAGCGAACATTAATGATTTTGTAGAAATGACAATCTTACTGAGTTTAATGTTTTTCCATTTATCCCAAAATACAAGGTTTCGTAGATGAATTTTTTTTTTTTTTTTCGGTTTACGCAGAAATTCAACATGGGGGTCCAAAATGGCAGGAAAACGATTTTTGGTAAAAAATGCCAGTAGACTCCGCTCTATCTAGCACTGTTATCGAGATAAATGCGTTTTTGCGGTTTACGCAGCAATTCAAAATGGCTGCCAAAAATGGCGGGAAAATGATTTTAGGGAAAAGTCGTCAGTAGACTCTGCAGATACCCTGTGGATCAAAAATTTCGTCGAAATCGCTCTATCTAGCACTATTTCTGAGATAAATGTGTTTTTGAGATTTACGCAGAAATTCAAGATGGCGAAAACGATTTTTGGGATAACTCGCCAGTAGAATCTGCAGATACCCTGCGAGTCAAAAATGTCGTCAAAATCACTCTAGCTCACTCCGTTTCCAAGATAAACATGTTTGCGTTTTACGCAGAAATTCAAGATGGCCGCCAAATGTGGCAGGAAAACGATCTTTGGGAAAAGTCTCTAGTGGACTCTGCGGATACTCTGCAGATCAAAAATTTTGTCAAAATTGCTCTAGCTCGCTCCATTTCCGAAATAAATGCGTTTTTTGCATTGTGCACAGAAATTCAAAGATGGCTGCCAAAAGTGGCGGGAAAACGATTTTTGAGTAAATTCGCCAGTAAACTCTACAGATACCCCTCGGGTCAAAAAATTTCGTCGAAATCGCTCTTACTTGCCCTGTTTCCGAGATAAATGTGTTTTACGCAGAAATTCAAGATGGCCACCAAAAGTGGCAGAAAAACGATTTTTGTGAAAACTTGCCAGTAGACTTTGCAGATATTCTGTGGGTCAAAAATTTCGTTGAAATCGCTCTAGCTCGCACCGTTTCCGAGACACAAGCATTTTTGTGTTTTCACTGTTAAGAAAAATTGTGCCGTTTAGTTGATCATTAATTAGTCGGCCATTTTGTATTGGATCACTTCCAAAAGTTTTCTAGACGAACCTACTTGCAGAAATTTCATGTGAATAGGTGAAGCACTTTTTAAGTTATCATCTGGACAAGCACACCCTTGTGCAAAATGTTTTTGGTCATGTGACTGCTCTGATTGATTGAAATGTCATGACACCATGTTCAGACCCTTTTCCCAGGGCTACTGCATACATGTGCTAAATTTGAAGAGAATCCGCCCAGTGGTTGCCGAGCTGTAAGCAATAGAAAATGTGGGAGCCTGCGGACCCACTCTCTCTCCCCTAAATACAAACAAGCATCCCTTGCGGGATGCTTAATTCAACTGTGGTATGACTTGAGACAGGCATATTTCACCCACTGGGACCTTTCTACGAAACTTCAACTCTGGTAAGACTGAAAACAGTCACATTTAATCAATTGATATTTTCAACTACAATACAACAGTGGTATGGCTTGATACAGGATTATTTCATCCATTGACATCTTGCAAACATAGTTCAACTGTGGTAAAACTTAATACAGCTGTATTTCATCCACTGACACCTTGCTGCAACAGTTCAACGGAGGAATGGCTGTGATGCAAACTTGATACAAATGTATTTCGCCAACTGATACCTTTTAACTATAGTTAAACTGTAGTATGGCTGTGGTATGAGTTGATAAAGGTGTATTAAATCCACTGTCACCTTTCACCCATAGGTCAACTGAAGTGTGGCTGAGGTATATACATCATATATATGTATTTCATCCATTGATACTTTTCAACTATAGTTCAACTCAGGTCAGACTTGATACATGTGTATTTCATCCATTGACACCTTACAGCCATAGTTAAACTGAGGTGTGGCTGATGTGTGACTTGATACAATATGTTTCATCCATTGACACTTTTCAACTATACTTCAACTGAGGTAAGACTTGATACATGTGTATTTCATCCATGTCCTCCTCTTCTATCTCAAGCACATTTCTTGCCTGGGTTTTCATGTCTGTACAGTCAACTTTTTGCACCCAGGAATCTAAACTAATTCCTGTCTACAAATACAGAAGAAATAAAATTTCATATTTTTAAATGTAAAATGCATTTTTATGAATAACAAGACCACTGCCGTGGTATGATCACCCGCCGCACTACATCAAAAAGTAGGTGAACAACATATTTGACAAAACTCCTTTAAATTGAATAGTTTTCAAATGGAAGGACATAAGCAATAAGGTCAAAAAAAACATTGAAAAGGCCAAGGAGAAACAACCAGTGTGATGTACAGCCCTTTATAAAAGCGTGACACACACTCAATAACACACGAACACGCGCACGCACGCACGGAATGCGTTTTATAATATCCCGCCGTGAAACTTCACCAAGTGAAAGCTCTCCCAAAAGTAGGTGAATGAGTTATTTGAGAAAAATTGGCTATCTGCAATACTTTTAGCGATAATTAGTATTTACTCATTTTGAGCGGGTGAGAAATTAGCTACAGGTCTGAAACTTCACCAAGTGAAAGCTCTCCCAAAAGTAGATGAATGAGTTATTTGAGAAAAATTGGCTATCTCCTATACTTTTAGAGATAATTCGCATTTACTCATTTTGAGTAGGTGAGAAATTAGCTATGGGTTTGAAACTTCACCATGTGAAAGCTCTTCCAAAAGTAGATGAATGAGTTATTTGAGAAAAATTGGCTATCTTCAATACTTTTAGAGATAATTTGCATTTACTCATTTTGAGTAGGTGAGTAATTAGCTACGGGCGTGAAACTTCACCAAGTGAAAGCTCTCCCAAAAGTAGATGAATGACTTATTTGAGAAAAATTGGGTATCTGCAATTCTTTTAGAGATAATTCGCATTTACTCATTTTGAGTAGGTGAGTAATTACCTACGGGTCTGAAACTTCACCAAGTGAAAGCTCTCCCAAAAGTAGATGAATGAGTTATTTGAGAAAAATTGGCTATCTGCAATACTTTTAGAGATAATTCGCATTTACTCATTTTGAGTAGGTGAGTAATTAGCTACGGGTCTGAAACTTCACCAAGTGAAAGCTCTCCCAAAAGTAGGTGAATGAGTTATTTGAGAAAAATTGGCTATCTGCAATACTTTTAGAGAGAATTCGCATTTACTCATTTTGAGTAGGTGAGTAATTAGCTATGGGTCTGAAACTTCACCATGTGAAAGCTCTCCCAAAAGTAGATGAATGACTTATTTGAGAAAAATTGGGTACCCGCAATTCTTTTAGAGATAATTCGCATTTACTCATTTTGAATGACTTAAAAAGTAGATGAACAACTTATTTGAGAGAAATTGTGTAGCTGCAATACTTTTGAAGATATAAGGCATTTACTCATTATGGTTATCATTAAAAATTGACAAAGTAGCTATTACGGTTTGCGAGATATTTGTCATTTTTCACATTTTCACCAAAAGTAGCAATAAAGTAGCCATTACTCACTTGTACATTGAGCAACAGTTGTGAAACTTAAATATGTTACAGTTCACAAAAATGTAGATGAACAACTTATTTGAGAGAAATTGTGTAGCCGCAATACTTTTGAGGATATAAGGCATTTACTCATTATGGTTATCATTAAAAATTGACAAAGTAGCTATTACTCACTTAGCTATGGAGATACACTTCCAAACTAGTGACCATGTTGTAGCTGTGGAGATAGTAGCTGAACAACATATTGGAACAAAATTGTGTAGCTGCAATACTTTTGAAGATATAAGCCATTTACTCATTATGGTTATCATCAAAGTAGATATTACTCAGTTAGCTATGGAGTTACAGCTGTGAAATTCACAATACAGTATATCCAAAAGATAGGTGAACAACATATTCGACAAAAATCCTCTATATTCAATAGCTTTTGAGTTATAAGTGACTTGCTCAATGGTCAAATGTTAAACTTAGTGTAGCTATTACTCAGTTAGCTATGGTGCTACACCTTGGACACCTCACCATGATATAGTACATGAAGGAGATGTTGAACAACATATTTCAGGCCAATATTGTAAGTAACAGTTACAAAGACAAAATCAATTTACTCATTTTGCTCATTGTTAATAACAAAAAATAGCTATTACTCACTTAGCTATGAAGATAGAACCCTAAAAATTGTACCACCTTGTAGGCATGGAGAAAGTAGCTGAACAACGTATTTTACAGAAACACTCTAAATGCAGTTGTTTTGGAGTTATGAGCACTTTACTCAAAGTAGCCACCATTGCTATTACTCACTTAGCTATGGTCCTAGGTGTGAAATAACAGCATCAAATGAAATGACATAAGCAATAAGGTCATAAAAAACATTGAAAAGGCCAAGGAGAAACAACCAGTGTGATGTACAGCCCTTTATAAAAGCGTGACACACACTCAACAAGACCACTGCCGCGGTATGTATCTCCCGCCGAGTACCGCAGGGGAAGAAATACTACATTGAAATTTTTCCCCTTTGCATAGGACACTGTTGTACCATCCTGCAGGTCGAAAATTCGCTTGAAATCGCTCTATCTGTTACGCTTTTCGAGATATTGACACTTTTCCATTTTCAGCAAAAATCCAAGATGGCCGCCGAAAGTGGCGAAAAATGAAATTTTTCCCCTTTGGACAGGACACTCTTGTATCACCCTGCGGGTCAAAAATTCGCTCGAAATCGCTCGATCTGTTACGGTTTTCGAGATATTGACACTTTTTCATTTTCCGCAAAAATGTAAGATGGCCGCCAAAAGTGGCGAAAATTGAAATTTTCCCCCTTTGCACAGGAAACTCTTGTACCACCCTGCAGGTCAAAAATTTGCTCGAAATCGCTCTATCTCTTACGGTTTTCGAGATATTGACACTTTTCTATTTTCCGCAAAAATCCAAAATGGCCACCAAAAGTGGCAAAAAATTGATATTTTTCCCCTTTGCACAGGACACTCTTGTGCTACCCTGCAGGTCAAAAATTTGCTCGAAATCGCTCTATCTCTTACGGTTTTCGAGATATTGACACTTTTCTATTTTCCGCAAAAATCCAAAATGGCCACCAAAAGTGGCAAAAAATTGATATTTTTCCCCTTTGCACAGGACACTCTTGTGCTACCCTTCTGGTCAAAAATTCGCTTGAAATCGCTCTATCTCTTACGGTTTTAGAGATATTCACACTTTTCCATTTTCCGCAAAAATCCAAGATGGCTGCCAAAAGTGGTGAAAATTGAAATTTTACCCCTTTGCACAGGACATTCTTGTACTACCTTGCAGGTCAAAAATTCGCTCGAAATTGCTCTATCTCTTATGGTTTTCGAGATATTCACACTTTTTCATTTTTTTCCGCTAAAATCCAAGATGGCCGCCAAAAGTGGCGAAAATTGAAATCTTTCCCCTTTGCATAGGACACTTTTGTACTACCCTGAAGGTCTAAATGCAATAGTTTTCAAGTTACAAGTGATTTCACTCATGATGGAAGTTAGTGAAAAATCCAAAAGTAGCTATTACTCACTTATCTATTGAGATAGACACCCAAGTTACTCACCATGTTGTTGCTGTGGGAAAAAGTAGGTGAATAACATATTTAAAAAATGCTCTAAATACAATACTTTTCAAGTTATAATCGATTTAGTGCATGATTAGATTAATTTTAATGCATTAAAAATTATTTTAATAATTCATAAAAAAACTTTAGCATGTGAAATATCTCCAAAATGTAGGTGAATGAGTTATTTGAGAAATACTGGCTATCTGCAATACTTTTTGTGATAATAGGCAATTACTCATTTTGAGTAGGTGAGTAATTAGATATGGATCTGAAAATTCACTAATTGAAAGTTCTCCCAAAATATAGGTGAAGTGAGTTATTTGAAAAATACTGGCTATCTGCAATACTTTTAGAGATAATTCGCATTTACTCATTTTGAGTAGGTGAGTAATTACCTACAGGTTTGGAACTTCACCATGTGAAAGCTCTTCCAAAAGTAGATGAATGAGTTATTTGATAAAAATTGGGTACCCACAATACTTTTAGAGATAATTAGCATTTACTCATTTTGAGTAGGTGAGTAATTACCTACGGGTCTGAAACTTCACCATGTGAAAGCTCTTTCAAAAGTAGATGAATGAGTTATTTGAGAAAAATTGGCTATCTGCCATACTTTTAGAGATAATTCTCATTTACTCATTTTGAATAGGTGAGTAATTAGCTATGGGTCTGAAACTTCACCATGTGACAGCTCTTCCAAAAGTAGATGAATGAGTTATTTGAGAAAAATTGACTGTCTGCAATACTTTCAGAGATAATTCGCATTTACTCATTTTGAGTAGGTGAGTAATTAGCTACAGGTCTGAAACTTCACCAAGTGAAAGCTCTCCTAAAAGTACATGAATGAGTTATTTGAGAAAAATTGGCTATCTGCAATACTTTTAGAGATAATTCGCATTTACTCATTTTGAGTAGGCCAGTAAGTAGCTATGGGTCTGAAACTTCACAATGTGAAAGCTCTTCCAAAAGTAGATGAATGAGTTATTTGAGAAAATTGGCTATCTGCAATACTTTTAGAGATAATTAGTATTTACTCATTTTGAGCGGGTGAGAAATTAGCTACAGGTCTGAAACTTCACCAAGTGAAAGCTCTCCCAAAAGTAGATGAATGAGTTATTTGAGAAAAATTGGCTATCTCCTATACTTTTAGAGATAATTCGCAGTTACTCATTTTGAGTAGGTGAGAAATTAGCTATGGGTCTGAAACTTCACCATGTGAAAGCTCTTCTAAAAGTAGATGAATGAGTTATTTGAGAAAAATTGGCTATCTGCAATACTTTTAGAGATAATTTGCATTTACTCATTTTGAGTAGATGAGTAATTAGCTACAGGCGTGAAACTTCACCAAGTGAAAGCTCTCCCAAAAGTAGATGAATGAGTTATTTGAAAAAAATTGGGTATCTGCAATTCTTTTAGAGATAATTCGCATTTACTCATTTTGAGTAGGTGAGTAATTACCTACGGGTCTGAAACTTCACCAAGTGAAAGCTCTCCCAAAAGTAGATGAATGAGTTATTTGAGCAAAATTGGCTATCTGCAATACTTTTAGAGATAATTCGCATTTACTCATTTTGAGTACGTGAGTAATTAGCTACAGGTCTGAAACTTCACCAAGTGAAAGCTCTCCTAAAAGTACATGAATGAGTTATTTGAGAAAAATTGGCTATCTGCAATACTTTTAGAGATAATTCGCAGTTACTCAGTTTGAGTAGGTGAGTAATTAGCTACAGGTCTGAAACTTCACCATGTGAAAGCTCTCCCAAAAGTAGGTGAATGAGTTATTTGAGAAAAATTGGCTATATGCAATACTCTTAGAGATAATTCGCAGTTACTCATTTTGAGTAGGTGAGTTATTACCTATGGGTCTGAAACTTTGCCATGTGAAAGCTCTTCCAAAAGTAGATGAATGAGTTATTTGAGAAAAATTGGCTATCTGCAATACTTTTAGAGAGAATTCGCATTTACTCATTTTGAGTAGGCCAGTAAGTAGCTATGGGTCTGAAACTTCACAATGTGAAAGCTCTTCCAAAAGTAGATGAATGACTTATTTGAGAAAAATTGGCTATCTGCAATACTTTTAGAGATAATTCGCATTTACTCATTTTGAGTAGGTGAGTAATTACCTACAGGTTTGGAACTTCACCATGTGAAAGCTCTTCCAAAAGTAGATGAATGAGTTATTTGAGAAAAATTGGGTACCCACAATACTTTTAGAGATAATTAGCATTTACTCATTTTGAGTAGGTGAGTAATTACCTACGGGTCTGAAACTTCACCATGTGAAAGCTCTTTCAAAAGTAGATGAATGAGTTATTTGAGAAAAATTGGCTATCTGCCATACTTTTAGAGATAATTCTCATTTACTCATTTTGAATAGGTGAGTAATTAGCTACAGGTCTGAAACTTCACCATGTGACAGCTCTTCCAAAAGTAGATGAATGAGTTATTTGAGAAAAATTGACTATCTGCAATACTTTCAGAGATAATTCGCAGTTACTCATTTTGAGTAGGTGAGTAATTAGCTACAGGTCTGAAACTTCACCAAGTGAAAGCTCTCCTAAAAGTACATGAATGAGTTATTTGAGAAAAATTGGCTATCTGCAATACTTTTAGAGATAATTCGCAGTTACTCATTTTGAGTAGGTGAGTAATTAGCTACAGGTCTGAAACTTCACCATGTGAAAGCTCTCCCAAAAGTAGGTGAATGAGTTATTTGAGAAAAATTGGCTGTATGCAATACTCTTAGAGATAATTCGCAGTTACTCATTTTGAGTAGGTGAGTTATTACCTATGGGTCTGAAACTTTGCCATGTGAAAGCTCTTCCAAAAGTAGATGAATGAGTTATTTGAGAAAATTGGCTATCTGCAATACTTTTAGAGAGAATTCGCATTTACTCATTTTGAGTAGGCCAGTAAGTAGCTATGTGTCTGAAACTTCACAATGTGAAAGCTCTTCCAAAAGTAGATGAATGAGTTATTTGAGAAAAATTGGCTATCTGCAATACTTTTAGAGATAATTAGTATTTACTCATTTTGAGCGGGTGAGAAATTAGCTACAGGTCTGAAACTTCACCAAGTGAAAGCTCTCCCAAAAGTAGATGAATGAGTTATTTGAGAAAAATTGGCTATCTCCTATACTTTTAGAGATAATTCGCATTTACTCATTTTGAGTAGGTGAGAAATTAGCTATGGGTCTGAAACTTCACCATGTGAAAGCTCTTCCAAAAGTAGATGAATGAGTTATTTGAGAAAAATTGGCTATCTTCAATACTTTTAGAGATAATTTGCATTTACTCATTTTGAGTAGGTGAGTAATTAGCTACGGGCGTGAAACTTCACCAAGTGAAAGCTCTCCCAAAAGTAGATGAATGACTTATTTGAGAAAAATTGGGTATCTGCAATTCTTTTAGAGATAATTCGCATTTACTCATTTTGAGTAGGTGAGCAATTACCTACGGGTCTGAAACTTCACCAAGTGAAAGCTCTCCCAAAAGTAGATGAATGAGTTATTTGAGAAAAATTGGCTATCTGCAATACTTTTAGAGATAATTCACATTTACTCATTTTGAGTAGGTGAGTAATTAGCTACGGGTCTGAAACTTCACCAAGTGAAAGCTCTCCCAAAAGTAGGTGAATGAGTTATTTGAGAAAAATTGGCTATCTGCAATACTTTTAGAGAGAATTCGCATTTACTCATTTTGAGTAGGTGAGTAATTAGCTATGGGTCTGAAACTTCACCATGTGAAAGCTCTCCCAAAAGTAGATGAATGACTTATTTGAGAAAAATTGGGTACCCGCAATTCTTTTAGAGATAATTCGCATTTACTCATTTTGAATGACTTAAAAAGTAGATGAACAACTTATTTGAGAGAAATTGTGTAGCTGCAATACTTTTGAAGATATAAGGCATTTACTCATTATGGTTATCATTAAAAATTGACAAAGTAGCTATTACGGTTTGCGAGATATTTGTCATTTTTCACATTTTCACCAAAAGTAGCAATAAAGTAGCCATTACTCACTTGTACATTGAGCAACAGTTGTGAAACTTAAATATGTTACAGTTCACAAAAAAGTAGATGAACAACTTATTTGCTCGAAATTGCTCTATATCTTACGGTTTGAGAGATATTTCTGATTTTTCACATTTTCACTAAAAGTAGCAATAAAGTAGCCATTACTCACTTGTACATCGAGCAACAGTTGTGAAACTTAAAATGTTACAGTTCACAAAAAAGTACATGAACAACATATTTGAGAGAAATTGTGTAGCTGCAATACTTTTGAAGATATAAGCCATTTACTCATTATGGTTATCATTAAAAATTGACAAAGTAGCTATTACTCACTTAGCTATGGAGATACACTTCCAAACTAGTGACCATGTTGTAGCTGTGGAGATAGTAGCTGAACAACATATTGGAACAAAATTGTGTAGCTGCAATACTTTTGAAGATATAAGCCATTTACTCATTATGGTTATCATCAAAGTAGCTATTACTCAGTTAGCTATGGAGTTACAGCTGTGAAATTCACAATACTATCCAAAAGATAGGTGAACAACATATTCGACAAAAATCCTCTATATTCAATAGCTTTTGAGTTATAAGTGACTTGCTCAATGGTCAAATGTTAAACTTAGTGTAGCTATTACTCAGTTAGCTATGGTGCTACACCTTGGACACCTCACCATGATATAGTACATGAAGGAGATGTTGAACAACATATTTCAGGCCAATATTGTAAGTAACAGTTACAAAGACAAAATCAATTTACTCATTTTGCTCATTGTTAATAACAAATAATAGCTATTACTCACTTAGCTATGAAGATAGAACCCTAAAAATGGTACCACCTTGTAGGCATGGAGAAAGTAGCTGAACAACGTATTTTACAGAAACACTCTAAATGCAGTTGTTTTGGAGTTATGAGCACTTTACTCAAAGTAGCCACCATTGCTATTACTCACTTAGCTATGGTCCTAGGTGTGAAATAACAGCATCAAATGAAAGGACATAAGCAATAAGGTCATAAAAAACATTGAAAAGGCCAAGGAGAAACAACCAGTGTGATGTACAGCCCTTTATAAAAGCGTGACACACACTCAACAAGACCACTGCCGCGGTATGTATCTCCCGCCGAGTACCGCAGGGGAAGAAATACTACATTGAAATTTTTCCCCTTTGCATAGGACACTGTTGTACCATCCTGCAGGTCGAAAATTCGCTTGAAATCGCTCTATCTGTTACGCTTTTCGAGATATTGACACTTTTCCATTTTCAGCAAAAATCCAAGATGGCCGCCGAAAGTGGCGAAAAATGAAATTTTTCCCCTTTGGACAGGACACTCTTGTATCACCCTGCGGGTCAAAAATTCGCTCGAAATCGCTCGATCTGTTACGGTTTTCGAGATATTGACACTTTTTCATTTTCCGCAAAAATGTAAGATGGCCGCCAAAAGTGGCGAAAATTGAAATTTTCCCCCTTTGCACAGGAAACTCTTGTACCACCCTGCAGGTCAAAAATTTGCTCGAAATCGCTCTATCTCTTACGGTTTTCGAGATATTGACACTTTTCTATTTTCCGCAAAAATCCAAAATGGCCGCCAAAAGTGGCAAAAAATTGATATTTTTCCCCTTTGCACAGGACACTCTTGTGCTACCCTTCTGGTCAAAAATTCGCTTGAAATCGCTCTATCTCTTACGGTTTTAGAGATATTCACACTTTTCCATTTTCCGCAAAAATCCAAGATGGCTGCCAAAAGTGGTGAAAATTGAAATTTTACCCCTTTGCACAGGACATTCTTGTACTACCTTGCAGGTCAAAAATTCGCTCGAAATTGCTCTATCTCTTATGGTTTTCGAGATATTCACACTTTTTCATTTTTTTCCGCTAAAATCCAAGATGGCCGCCAAAAGTGGCGAAAATTGAAATCTTTCCCCTTTGCATAGGACACTTTTGTACTACCCTGAAGGTCTAAATGCAATAGTTTTCAAGTTACAAGTGATTTCACTCATGATGGAAGTTAGTGAAAAATCCAAAAGTAGCTATTACTCACTTATCTATTGAGATAGACACCCAAGTTACTCACCATGTTGTTGCTGTGGGAAAAAGTAGGTGAATAACATATTTTAACAAAATGCTCTAAATACAATACTTTTCAAGTTATAATCGATTTAGTGCATGATTACATTAATTTTAATGCATTAAAAATTATTTTAATAATTCATAAAAAAACTTTAGCATGTGAAATATCTCCAAAATGTAGGTGAATGAGTTATTTGAGAAATACTGGCTATCTGCAATACTTTTTGTGATAATAGGCAATTACTCATTTTGAGTAGGTGAGTAATTAGATATGGATCTGAAAATTCACTAATTGAAAGTTCTCCCAAAATATAGGTGAAGTGAGTTATTTGAAAAATACTGGCTATCTGCAATACTTTTAGAGATAATTCGCATTTACTCATTTTGAGTAGGTGAGTAATTACCTACAGGTTTGGAACTTCACCATGTGAAAGCTCTTCCAAAAGTAGATGAATGAGTTATTTGATAAAAATTGGGTACCCACAATACTTTTAGAGATAATTAGCATGTACTCATTTTGAGTAGGTGAGTAATTACCTACGGGTCTGAAACTTCACCATGTGAAAGCTCTTTCAAAAGTAGATGAATGAGTTACTTGAGAAAAATTGGCTATCTGCAATACTTTTAGAGATAATTCTCATTTACTCATTTTGAGTAGGTGAGTAATTAGCTATGGGTCTGAAACTTCACCATGTGACAGCTCTTCCAAAAGTAGATGAATGAGTTATTTGAGAAAAATTGACTATCTGCAATACTTTCAGAGATAATTCGCATTTACTCATTTTGAGTAGGTGAGAAATTAGCTACAGGTCTGAAACTTCACCAAGTGAAAGCTCTCCTAAAAGTACATGAATGAGTTATTTGAGAAAAATTGGCTATCTGCAATACTTTTAGAGATAATTCGCAGTTACTCATTTTGAGTAGGTGAGTAATTAGCTACAGGTCTGAAACTTCACCATGTGAAAGCTCTCCCAAAAGTAGGTGAATGAGTTATTTGAGAAAAATTGGCTATATGCAATACTCTTAGAGATAATTCACAGTTACTCATTTTGAGTAGGTGAGTTATTACCTATGGGTCTGAAACTTTGCCATGTGAAAGCTCTTCCAAAAGTAGATGAATGAGTTATTTGAGAAAAATTGGCTATCTGCAATACTTTTAGAGAGAATTCGCATTTACTCATTTTGAGTAGGCGAGTAAGTAGCTATGGGTCTGAAACTTCACAATGTGAAAGCTCTTCCAAAAGTAGATGAATGAGTTATTTGAGAAAAATTGGCTATCTGCAATACTTTTAGAGATAATTAGTATTTACTCATTTTGAGCGGGTGAGAAATTAGCTACAGGTCTGAAACTTCACCAAGTGAAAGCTCTCCCAAAAGTAGATGAATGAGTTATTTGAGAAAAATTGGCTATCTCCTATACTTTTAGAGATAATTCGCATTTACTCATTTTGAGTAGGTGAGAAATTAGCTATGGGTCTGAAACTTCACCATGTGAAAGCTTTTCCAAAAGTAGATGAATGAGTTATTTGAGAAAAATTGGCTATCTGCAATACTTTTAGAGATAATTTGCATTTACTCATTTTGAGTAGGTGAGTAATTAGCTACGGGCGTGAAACTTCACCAAGTGAAAGCTCTTCCAAAAGTACATGAATGACTTATTTGAGAAAAATTGGGTATCTGCAATTCTTTTAGAGATAATTCGCATTTACTCATTTTGAGTAGGCGAGTAATTAGCTATGGGTCTGAAACTTCACCATGTGAAAGCTCTTTCAAAAGTAGATGAATGAGTTATTTGAGAAAAATTGGCTATCTGTAATACTTTTAGAGATAATTCTCATTTACTCATTTTGAGTAGGTGAGTAATTAGCTATGGGTCTGAAACTTCACCATGTGACAGCTCTTCCAAAAGTAGATGAATGAGTTATTTGAGAAAAATTGACTATCTGCAATACTTTCAGAGATAATTCGCATTTACTCATTTTGAGTAGGTGAGTAATTAGCTACAGGTCTGAAACTTCACCAAGTGAAAGCTCTCCTAAAAGTACATGAATGAGTTATTTGAGAAAAATTGGCTATCTGCAATACTTTTAGAGATAATTCGCAGTTACTCATTTTGAGTAGGTGAGTAATTAGCTACAGGTCTGAAACTTCACCATGTGAAAGCTCTCCCAAAAGTAGGTGAATGAGTTATTTGAGAAAAATTGGCTATATGCAATACTCTTAGAGATAATTCACAGTTACTCATTTTGAGTAGGTGAGTTATTACCTATGGGTCTGAAACTTTGCCATGTGAAAGCTCTTCCAAAAGTAGATGAATGAGTTATTTGAGAAAAATTGGCTATCTGCAATACTTTTAGAGAGAATTCGCATTTACTCATTTTGAGTAGGCGAGTAAGTAGCTATGGGTCTGAAACTTCACAATGTGAAAGCTCTTCCAAAAGTAGATGAATGAGTTATTTGAGAAAAATTGGCTATCTGCAATACTTTTAGAGATAATTAGTATTTACTCATTTTGAGCGGGTGAGAAATTAGCTACAGGTCTGAAACTTCACCAAGTGAAAGCTCTCCCAAAAGTAGATGAATGAGTCATTTGAGAAAAATTGGCTATCTCCTATACTTTTAGAGATAATTCGCATTTACTCATTTTGAGTAGGTGAGAAATTAGCTATGGGTCTGAAACTTCACCATGTGAAAGCTTTTCCAAAAGTAGATGAATGAGTTATTTGAGAAAAATTGGCTATCGGCAATACTTTTAGAGATAATTTGCATTTACTCATTTTGAGTAGGTGAGTAATTAGCTACGAGCGTGAAACTTCACCAAGTGAAAGCTCTTCCAAAAGTACATGAATGACTTATTTGAGAAAAATTGGGTATCTGCAATTCTTTTAGAGATAATTCGCATTTACTCATTTTGAGTAGGCGAGTAATTAGCTATGGGTTTGAAACTTCACCATGTGAAAGCTCTTCCAAAAGTAAATGAATGAGTTATTTGAGAAAAATTGGCTATCTGCAATACTTTTAGAGATATTTAGCATTTACTCATTTTGAGTAGGTGAGAAATTAGCTACAGGTCTGACACTTCACCAAGTGAAAGCTCTCGCAAAAGTAGGTGAATGAGTTATTTGAGAAAAATTGGCTATCTTCTATACTTTTAGAGATAATTCGCATTTACTCATTTTGAGTAGGTGAGAAATTAGCTAGGGGTCTGAAACCTCACTAAGTGAAAGCTCTTCCAAAAGTATATGAATGAGTTATTTGAGAAAAATTGGCTATCTGCAATACTTTTAGAGATAATTAGCATTTACTCATTTTGAGTAGGTGAGTAACTAGCTACGTGTCTGAAACTTAACCAAGTGAAAGCTCTCCCAAAAGTAGGTGAATGAGTTATTTGAGAAAAATTGGCTACCTGCAATACTTTTAGAGATAATTCGCATTTACTCATTTTGAGGAGGTGAGTAAGTAGGCCAAAGTTCACCAAACCATTTTCCCCTTAGCATAGGATACTCTAGTACTACCCTGTGGTTCAAAAATTTGCTCGAAATTTCTCTATCTCTTACAGTTTGAGAGATATTTCTGATTTTTCACATTTTCACTAAAAGTAGCAATAAAGTAGCCATTACTCACTTGTACATTGAGCAACAGTTGTGAAACTTAAATATGTTACAGTTCACAAAAAAGTACATGAACAACATATTTGAGAGAAATTGTGTAGCTGCAATACTTTTGAAGATATAAGCCATTTACTCATTATGGTTATCATTAAAAATTGAAAAAGTAGCTATTACTCACTTAGGTATGGAGATACACTTCCAAATTACTGACCATGTTGTAGCTGTGGAGAAAGTAGCTGAACATCATATTGGAACAAAATTGTGTAGCTGCAATACTTTTGAAGATATAAGCCATTTACTCATTGACAGTTATAAGTCATATAATTATATTAGGTAAAAGCGCTATTACTCACTCAAAAGTAGGCCAAAGTTCACCAAACTTTTTCCCCCTTAGCAATAGGATACTCTAGTAGTACCCTGTGGGTCAAAAATTTGCTCGAAATTGCTCTATATCTTACAGTTTGAGAGATATTTCTGATTTTTCACATTTTCACTAAAAGTAGCAATAAAGTAGCCATTACTCACTTGTACATTGAGCAACAGTTGTGAAACTTAAATATGTTACAGTTCACAAAAAAGTACATGAACAACATATTTGAGAGAAATTGTGTAGCTGTAATACTTTTGAAGATATAAGCAATTTACTCATTATGGTTATCATTAAAAACTGAAAAAGTAGCTATTACTCACTTAGCTATAGAGATACACTTCTAAACCACTGGCCATGTTGTAGCAGTGGAGAAAGTAGCTGAACAACTTATTGGAACAAAATTGTGTAGCTGCAATACTTTTGAAGATATAAGCCATTTACTCATTATGGTTATCATTAAAAACTGAAAAAGTAGCTATTACTCACTTAGCTACGGAGATACACTTCCAAACTACTGACCATGTTATAGCAGAGGAGAAAGTAGCCGAACAACATATTGGAACAAAATTGTGTAGCTGCAATACTTTTGAAGATATAAGCCATTTACTCATTATGGTTATCATTAAAAATTGAAAAAGTAGCTATTACTCACTTAGCTATGGAGATACACTTGCAAACTACTGACCATGTTGTAGCTGTGGAGAAAGTAGCTGAACAACATATTGGAACAAAATTGTGTAGCTGCAATACTTATGAAGATATAAGCCATTTACTCATTATGGTTATAATTAAAAATTGACAAAGTAGCTATTACTCATTTAGCTATGGAGATACACTTCCAAACTACTGACCATGTTGTAGCTGTGGAGAAAGTAGCTGAACAACATATTAGAACAAAATACTGTAAATGCAATAGTTTCAGAGTTATAAGCCATATAATTATATTAGCTAAAATAGCTATTACTCACTCAAAAGTAGGCCAAAGTTCACCAAACCCCAAAAATATTGAAGAGCAAAAAAAATTCATTAGGACTTGTGATTTACCAAAAATGTGTAACTGCAGTAGTTTCAGAGAAAACTGTGTGACACACGCACGCACGCACGTACACACGCACATGGTGCAAATTATAATCTCCCTCCGGCGAGCCGGGCGGGAGATAATAACACACGAACACACGCACACACGCACGGAATGTGTTTTATAATCTCCCGCCCGGCCGGCGGGAGATAAAAATGTATATATTTACCATATGAAAACACTTGGGTAGGCGTGGCTTGGTGTTCGGTGACCGCCACATACACCGTACATAGAATTTAAATATATGAGGGGAGACCCTCTTTAAACCTATATACTTGCTACCTTTGACCCCTGGTGACCTAATTCACTCTGCCATGCGCAGTAATACAGAAATAGTTCATTCTTTTTGTGAATAAACATAAATGCTGGAAAAAGGTCTTTAAAAGCGGGGCAGGCGGGAGGGTGATTTGCTGTTTTCATATGGTAAGTATATACATTTTTATTCATAAAAATGCATTTTACATTTAAAAATATGAAATTTTATATCATAAAAATGTAAATATACTCTACCATATGAAAACACTTGGGTTGAATGCCCACATGGAAGGATGGTGGGAAAAAGACAGACTGAGGAAAACCACCCTAAGGTTAAATTGCTACAAAAGGATACTTCCTAGTGCAATGCAATTGAACCCAAAACCTCTGTGCTGAAGCAATAAATCCACTGAGTTAAGTGAGTAGCATTAACCACTGCACTAACTTCAACACTGCTGTCTACACCCTATTAGGTCAGCTCAAAGGAGAAGGCATAAGTATGCCCTGTGCTCAGAATGGGAACATGCCCAGAGGCACTAAGAAGCACGGTTCTGAAAATAGAGATGAAGAATAGATTCCCTAAAAGGGAAATGCCACCCCCCTTTTTCTGAAACTAAAAGTTTCAGATGGACTTAAATTGAGGAATTTAAGTAGAAGAGAGAGAAATGGCTGAGTGGAAAAGAATGTCCGCTCCACTTAAGAAATCATAGAGATTCTTAAGAACAACATCTCTGAAGGAAAATAAGTGAAGTGCAAGGATTCCAAGAGGAATCCCACTTCTTGAGAGGTACATTCCTAAAGTAGAAGGATGTAAAAGTGGAATGGCTCTTCCACGTGCAGGATCTCATGTTGACTAGGAGTGGGATTCCACCCCTAAAGGACCCGGAAGCAGCCTGTGCCCTGACATTATGAGCCCTGACACCATGAAGAGATGCATTCTCTGTGGAACAGAGATTGAGGGAATAAAGGATAAAATGCTATCCAAAAAGATATTGTCTGAGCAGCAAAATCACCCTCTTGGACTTCAGAAGAAAGACCAAGAAGAAATCCTTCTAAGAAAGTCAGAATAGCTAGACAGATAGTATCTTAGGAATCTGACTGTAAAAAAGGAGAGGTCTTCTAAGTCATCCTGACCAAAGACAAAAAGTCAAAGCAGGAAGAGCCTTCTGAAGAAAACTGGCTTAAGCCAGGAAAGTAAGATCTGACTTAAGGATGACTTAGGCCATCCCTAGAGAGTGAGAGAAAACCTTTAAATAAAGGAATCAAAATCACTCCTTCTCCTTCCCAAAGAAAGGGAGTAAGAAAGACTGTCTAATATGTGAAAAACTTGGCTCAGCAAGTAAACAGGGTTCAAGAGGAGCCTTGGTAAGACCCTGCAGAACCAAGGTTTAAGTACCAAAAGGTAGGTAACAACTACCTTTACTATGGACTTAAAGAAGCTCTAAAAGAGACTTCCAAGCTCCCTATAAGAACCCAACTCCAAGTAGTTCCTGGAGAGAGCTGACCTGTATCCCTATTGTCTGAAAAATAATTCCTTAAAAGGAACAAACAGCAATAAATGGGACAGTTGAAGCATGGTAGAGTGGCCATGTTTCTCACATGTTTGTGAAGCAGTTCCACATTGCTTCATAGACAGTTATGGAGGATAAAAATCCTCCAAGACCCCTCCTGTGAAAATTCTTCTTAAAGGAGACTTCAGCCAGAAAGCTTGAAGAAAGGAACTCCATAAAAATAAATAACAAATCTCTAGATGATATTGTTATAGAAGAATAAGAGAAGAGCCAATGGCTTTCTTAGAGGAGATCTTGAGGCCAAAAACTTGGCACTTGCCAAGGAAGGCTACAAGAAGATTGGTACAGCTCTGAAAGTTGATTAATTTCCTGACCATAGAGGACAAAGAGCTGAAGGAGGGAAGGAGTAAAACAAGTACTCCGGACCAAAGCACTCCAGGGCATCTGTTGCCAGAGCCTAAGGATCTAGCACAGGAGGCACATGCAAGAGCAGCTTGTGATTGAATCACATGACAAAAGAGATCTAAATAAGATGAGAAGTCTGAGACTACCATCTGAAGATCCAGGAATTGAGGGGCCACCTTATATGAAAGGTGAGAAAAGACCTCCAGAGATGGTCTGCCAAGGATTCATGCCCCTGGAACATGAGTAGGTGGAAGAACAGACTTGTTCTTGTAAAAATAATGGCAAAAGATGCCAAAATACACATGTCCCAAGAGTGGAAACTGTCTTGATATAAAGAAAGCCCAGACAACAGTGTTACCTGGACTATCTGAAGAATCCCTTAAAGAAAGGACAAATGAGGAACAAATGTCTTGAGAACAAGACATCTGAGTTGTTTGAGGCTGAAAGGATGATCCTTTGATGAAAGGATAATACAGGAACAAATGTCTGAGCAAAAAGGACAGCTATGAGCTCTAGAACTGATGAACAGACTGGACTGCTACATCAAAAATAGACCTTAGGTGGTCCACAGAGCACAAAGAACTCCCAAACCCTGCAGTGAAACATCCATGAAAGTAGATGTAAAACTAGGGAATTAAAGGGAGGTATGCAAAGACATAGTTCCCAGGATAGAACCATCTTGAATGAACCTTCATAGAAGGATCAAGGAATGGAAAATCCAGAGCACCTTTGAGAAGGAAAATCAAGTGTCCTGAGATGACACCGAAGAAGTGTCATGTGCAGGGACCTTGAAGAAGCGGCTTCCAAGTGGAAGCCCAGTTGGAGAGGTAAGAAACAGGTTAAGAACCTGACCCAGGAAGGAGACCTGTTAAAGAAACAGATGTAAATAGTTCCTGCTAAGAACCACTCCAAGTTGAAAGTCAACTCTAATAGAGTTGGTAAATAAGCCTCTGACAACTATTGGCTCTAATGAGCCAATTTGTAGTCCATGTGCACTGAGATGCCCAACCTCAAAGCCAACTTTCCTTACTTCCTTGACTAAGGAAGTAAATCCTGAAAGGCTAGTGGCTAGACCAAAAGGCATTGCCACAAAGTGGTACACCTTGCCCAAAAGCAAAACTATGAGCAAGAGTGAACCAAAAGAGCCAAAGGAGAGAAAGGAGGCAAATTGAGGAAGAGAAGTGGTCCACTGGCCAATTGAGAAAATGATCAACTGATAAGTTGCATCCTGATAGTCTGGAAAACCAGGAAAAGATATAAATCTAATGGTGGTTTCCAGTATATCTTTGTCAAGGATGATGCCCTGAGAAAATCAGGAAAGCAGGAGCTCATGATACTTGAACTGCTCATGTGAACAGATAGTGTGAGACTGAATGACAAAGAACAGCATTCTTCTGTAGAGAAGAGCTGAAGAAGAAATCAGGAAAGTGGAATCTGTTGACCTCCCACTGGCAAGTGGAGGGATCTGGAAGAGTGAAAATTTGAGTAAACAACACTCTTATCTCCTGAAGGACACCATAATAGAGGTTGAGGCTGAGCCTCTACCTCTGGAAGGCATTCCACCATCAGAATGTTGGAACCTGGAAAAGAACCACATCCTTAAAGCACTAAGTTAGAGAGAAAACTCCCTGGATGGGAGGAAAAAGGTCTTAATTGGTGTGCCTCAAGAGGCCAATGCAGATAGCTTAAAAGAGGCACCTTGAGTAAGGGCCACATGAAAAGCTTCTGCTTATACTGTTATATGTGAGAAGAAATGGTCTCCCAAGAGAGACACCACAAAAAACAGCATAAGACCAAAATAGGACCAATTTACCCTACCAAGTGACTAAGCACAAGTGAGGGAAATGGATAAAGAAATCTCTCAAAACAAAGTGCAAAGATGGCTGAAAAAGGGCCATAGATCAACCAACTAAAATGGACCTAGAAGACCCATTGAAGAGATGGCCAAAGCATGGTGGATGAAAAAGACCACTGAGAAAGTATTGCCTTGTCAATCAACTTGAATAAGTGATCAACTAAACAGGACTGAAGGAAAAAATCCTACAGTACTAAGGACCCTAGGGTCCATCTCAGATCTCCCCTAATAGCAGAGGAACTCTACCTAGGGAAGAGAAGGTCTTAAAAACCCACCAGGCTAGATCCCAGGTTCGGAAACCTGAGCAAGTCAACCAAAAAAACCCTCTGAAGAGGATTTGTACCTGGCCAAATTAAGTTTTTAGAAGGTAAATTTGGGTAATTACCCAACCTATAAAACTTAGAATGAGAAGATCCCAAAAAGAGTGAGTGACAGAAATTAAGAATCTGGCCTCATGAAGGAACTTCTAAGCCTGGGAAAAGTGGTTGACTTAGAGAAAAATAAGACTGATCAAAAGGAGAGAGCAGTCAAATTTATTCCCTAATTCTGTTGGACAGGAAGGTTGAAAATCTTCTGTGGAGAAGACTAAAGGATGAAGTCCTAAGCACCCATATAGTCAAACAGACTGGCACCAAAAAGTTGGAATAGGGTTCCTGAAGTCTGCCTAAAGGTTAACTGTAGACAGAGGAACCCCCAACATACCCAAAAGGGAGATGTGCCCATTGATCGTCAGATCTAAAAAATGGTGAAAACGCAATAGAAAGCTGTTGAGTAATAGAAAATTTCGACCAAACCCCAAACAAAATTTTTCTAGATTTAGAAAATGAATGGAGTAGAGTTAAGGAAGTAGCAAAATCAGTTGGATTTAACTGATAAACTCTGACTTCTAAAAGGACCCTGAACATGAATGGTCTTGAGAAGGTAATCCCAGTACCAAAAAGCAGTCTGATTAGACTGAAGCCTAGGCACAAAAGAGGCCAAAGGACTAAAAATGGACTGAGAAACCAAATGACCAATTGACATAAAATTGGAATGTAGGAAACCAGTAACAGTGAAATGGATCTCCAAAAGGTGGAAGACAAAGTCCTCCCCAGAAGCCGTAAACACCCAACCTCCAGAATTGAAGGTGGAGAAAGGCTAAAAATGGAGACCCTAGGCTCACAAATGAACCCCAAACACTGAAACCAGGATCCTAATTCCAGAAATGTCAAATGAAAGGGCCTGTAAAAGTAAAGAACCGTGAATGTTAGGTAGTAATTACCGTAATGTTACGTTATAAAATATGCGTTAACAAATGAAATATATTACACATTATGCTCTGAAATAATAATAATAAAAGAACTAGATTGGGCCAACTCGGCGCCAACATATCCCCAGACAGGTCATCACTCACGCCACAGGTTTTGATCGGGAATTTTTTAAAACATAATTACCCATTATTATATGAACTTCAGCACATCAATCTACTCTGTTTATATCTTCCAAGGAAGATGGTGTATCCCCAGACGCCGAATACATAACTCAAATTATATTTTCAATCTTCCTGCAATGATAACTCTAAACCTATTTTCAAAGTATTTAAATGATTGATGATTGAATGTCCATTCTAAAATAATAATCCCAAAAGAGCATATCTGTTTCTATATTTGTTGACAAATAAAATATTATTTTAAAAAAAATTATTTATATTATTATTTTATTATATTATTTTTAGAATTTGCAAATTGTTTTCAGTTATTCATTTCCTCTATACCTATATATGTGGTCCATATATATGCAACCTAAATATGTGACACAATCTCAGTTCTGACTCCCCTTTGTGTTATATGTAATGAAGCCCACCACCTCCCACCCCCACCCCTCTCCCCTTCTCCACACCTCTCTCACTATTACACAAGATCTGCAACCCCATTGAGATCTTTGTTTCTCATCTGATATCATTAAATACCTTTGTTTATTTAGTGTCACTCAATATAGCTGGAGGTCCCAGAGGTGGGTGGGGGGAATCCGGGTGGGGGATGCATAAATGGTAAACAAACAATCTATATAAAAGGGGTACTCAAATACAAAAAGAATTGAGAATTTTAAGTATGTGATTATCAACTGAAATGAGTTCATAACTGTAGGAGCTGTGTCAAAATTAACTGAGGCAAGTTGAATAAAACTGGGCTAGTTGAGGGTTAAAAATCCCCTACTTTTACTACATAAGGATATAATTTCATTAATATTGGGACTTAAAGCTCACTTAAAGTGTCCATTTTGTCTACTTGAATATGTTTAACCAGTTTCATTTTAAAAAGTTAAAAACTCAGCAAGCAGAGGTATAACACACAAAAATAAGTTCTTAAAAGACTAAGATAGCCATAACATTATTAATATTCAAAATTTAAATAGACAGGCATTTCCTTTTAAAAATTCAAAGATTTCAGCTCTATAACCCACATAGTTTGACAGTTACTGGGCTTTAAAGTGGCATAATGTCCATAAATTGGGTTTCTGTGGGCATTTTACAATTGTTAAAGAGACCTTAGCAATTAAACAACAGATCTGAAACTTTTTGGGGGACATACATAACAAACAAAAATTATATATAATACAGTTTAAGACTTGTCACACTAAGCATTTCCAAATAACAGGGCAAAATACGGAAAAAATGTCCAAAAAGGCACTTGGGCGAGTGTCTATGGCCCTCATACACAGGTTAAATGTCTACTAAAAACCTTGATTTTCGGCATATGTAAAAAGGACATAATAATGCATTCCCAGATTGGATTTCAGCTCCATCAATCACGTAGTTTAACAGTCACAGGGCTTAAAGGTGGTTAAAAAGTCCAAATATTGGGTCTCTGTGGGCCTTTTAGAGATCTCGATGTGGCTTTCAAATTAAAGCTTCAGACTTAAAATTTGTTACATACTAAGATTACACATAGAATATGTATCTAATAAAGTTTGAAACTTCTCAGACTTACCATTTCCAAGTTACAGAGCAAAATATGTGAAAAATGTCTTAAAAGGGTCACTCAGGTGGGTGTTTAAGGTCCTCATACACAGGTTAAATGTCTACTTGAAGCCTTGATTTTTGGCACATGTAAAAAGAACATAATAATGTATTCCCAGATGAGATTTCAGCTCTATCAGTCACATAGTTTAACAGTCACAGGCCTTAAAATTGGCAAAAAGTCCAAATACTGGGTCTTTATGGGGCCTTCTAGAGACCTAAATGTGGCCTTCAAATTAAAGCCTCAGACTTAAAATTTGTCACATACTAAGATTACACATAGAATATGCATCTAATACAGTTTGAAACTTCTTAGACTTACCATTTCCAAGTTACAGGGAAAAATATGTGAAAAATGTCTAAAAATGGTCACTCGGGTGGGGATTTATGGTCCTCATACACAGGTTAAATGTCTTCTTAAAGCCTTAATTTTTGGCACATATATAAATAACATACTAATATCTTCCCAGATAGGATTTGAGCTCTATCAGTCACATAGTTTGACAGTCACAGGGCTTAAAAGTAGCAAAAAGTCCAAATATTGGGTCTTTGGGAGCCTTTTAGAGACCTCAATTTGACCTTCAAAATTAAAGCTTCAGACTTAAAATCTGTTACATACTAAGATTACACACAGAATATATATCTAATACAGTTTGAAACTTCTCAGACTTACCATTTCCAAGTTACAGGGAAAAAGATGTGAAAAATGTCTTATAAGGGTCACTCGGGTGGGTGTTTATGGTCCTGATACACAGGTTAACTGTCTATTAAAGGCCTAAATGTTGGGGCACATATAAGAAAACACATAGATATATTCCCAGATGATATTTAACTTAGATGAGAGACATAGTTTGAAAGCTACAGTGCTTGAAAGTGGCAAAAAGTGCATAAATTGGGTCTCTGTGGGCACTTTTGAGACCTTAAGTCGACCCCTTTGGGTAAACCTACAGCCCTAAAATTTTCTACAGACAAGGATTACATATCAAAGTTATACCTAGCGCAGTTTGAGACTCATCAGAATTACCACTTCCAAATTATAGGGCAAAATATGTGAAAAGTATAGCAAAAAATCCCCAAGTGGGGGTATTTATGGGCCTCAAACACAATTTTCTCCTCAACTTAAAGTCGTGATTTTCGGCACATGTACTAAGAACATATTAATGTGTTGTCAGGTAAAATTTCAGCCAGCTGAGCATCATAGTTTGTGACCTACAGGGCTCTAAGTGGCCAAAAGTCCAATTTCTGACCTTAAGGTGGCCATAAGTTCTTTTTTACTGGGAGTTTAAGGTCACCTTAAAATAGGGATCTTCCTTTGGGCACCCTTAACATGTGTACCAAGTTTGAAAAAAAAATATTAATTTGTTTTTGAGTTATCGCGTCCACAAGGAAATTTCTACGGCGGCGGCGGCGGCGCGACGGACCTGAATCCAATATATCCCCGACTTTCGTCTGGGGATATAATTATGTAGAAGGAATGCATAAACAAACCTGGAAATGCTGTAATCACCATGAAAATGAATATTTTCTGACAACCGATCGGTTGACCTCCATTTTGGATGTGACGTCATAGTCACGTGACCTGGTGAATGAATAGTAAAAAGCTCAATAAATAGGGTCAATTTACGTGGTGAAATGAAGAATTTCATAAAAAGAATGAAGGAAACCAAAATTGGTGAATTATAATGCCTGTAGAAGTGCATCAATGAATTAATTCACCGCGGAAATGAATATTTCCCAAGGAAATCCAACATTCTGACACCACGTGACCCGATGAACGATAATACCCAATAGGTATTTACGTGAAAAACAATGCACAGTCAAGGTTGACAATACGGTCAAAATATGTGGAAAAAACGAAGAATTTCGTTAACAGAATGAAGGAAAACCGTAATTTAAAATTGTAATGTCTGTAGAAGTGCATAAAAAGAAATAATTTACTGAGGAAATGAATATATCCAAAGGAAATCTGACATTCTAACACCACGTGACCAGATGAGCGATAATACAAGTTTTGGAAAAACATGTAAAATATATGGCCATAGTACACAATAAATTCACCAGAAATCGAAGTAAAATGTAAATAAAATGGAGGAAAAGTGAATAAAACAGCTTAAGTGTACTTACAGAGCACCAAAAACGTGTAAATGCAGGTCTTAGTGAGATAGCAAAAACGCCTGTTGACACTACAACCGCCACAAAAAGAATGAAGTATTTCTGTATTACTGCGCATGGCAGAGTGACTTAGGTCACCAGGGGTCAAAGGTAGCAAGTATATAGGTTTAAAGAGGGTCTCCCCTCATATATTTAAATTCTATGTACAGTGTATGTGGCTGTCACCGAACACCAAGCCACGCCTCCCCAAGTGTTTTCATATGGTAGAGTATATTTACATTTTTATGAAATAAAAAGAACAATTTAAATTACTTGTTCATACAAAATCTTTTACAAGCCATATCATTAAAAACTCAAAAGAAAGCGTGATTAAAATTGGCTTCATCACAATCTTACGAATTTAAAATGAAATAAAAAAAATTTGTTCTCTGGTCATTTGCAATTTGTAGTTAACGATTATTTAAGTTAAAACTAACCTTTATGTATATATCTGTATATCCATGAGCTTTTAACAGAATTAAGGCAGTTTAATTGAATAAATTTACAGATTTGTCATAACTTTTTGGTTTTATGTTTCTCACTATATTTATAGGATTTGGTAGATGCTAAAACTCGGAAATTTACAGACCATCGAAATTCTTACTGGACTGACATGAACTTTTTTCTGAAAAATGTTCCATGGTATACTAACTGACAGTGAAGTAACATAATCAATTGTGACTCATTAAAATGGATGATTAATCAACCATGAAAATTGGGAGTGAGTTACGTCAGAAACTTCCAGTGTATTCTCACTAACCTGGAGGTGACAAAGAGACTGCTCAAGACTAGGAGACGTCACTAGAACTACACCTGGTCTGTCAATGTTACTTCTGAGAAACTGCCAAACTCTGAAAATTACCACATACAGCTGTATAAGAGTAAGCACTACGATATTCCTTTCTGGGGAAAAGTGTGTCATTTTACCACATATTGTAGGATACATTCTGATCACATTACAAGTAACCTTTAGATAATTTTGTGATTCGATTGAATCTGTTACAGAATTTTAGTGGATATTTCTTTTTAGTGCATAATTTCACTTGGTGGTTCATTCGATTAAATTTACATTTTCTACCATATTGCTGAATACTATCAAAATAGTAATGAGATGACTTGAGGCAAAAAAAAAACGTGGCTGGTGTACTAATACTGTCATCAAAAATCGTCCCAAATCTTGGTACCATACTTTAGTACAGATCAACTGAAAATCCCAGTATAGCCCATTCTAAAGACCGAAAGTGAACAGACTACACAAAACAATGCAGAGCACATATTTTTGTGTCCATTTATCTGAAGCAATAAATGGACGATCGTTGATATTACAGAATCAAACAATACAGACAAAATATAGTGCACTGAAAAATGTACTGAAAAATTATATTTATAACAATATTTATGGATTAATAAATCAAACTGGTCTTTATAATAGAAATAAAGTTCTCAGGTTCGTACTTTATGACTTCTATAAAAGAATGGAACTTCCGGCATAATGGACTCGCGCTACTGCGCTCATTCAGTATCCACCGGAAGTACCATCCTTTAATAGAGGTCATAAAGTACTCACCCTCGGACTTTATCTCTACAATACGGCAAACTGTGTAAACCATTTTATCAAAATAAAATGTCAACTATCCCCAAAAATATCACATCAATCAGTGCCCATGAACGGGCTCTGTGTCAGCTGACTGTGTGTTTTCAGTTTCAGATTAGAAGTGAAAGAAGGACACAAAAGTTGTGCCCTGTAAATGGTATTCAGAAGTAAAGTACTAAGTTAACTATTAAGGTGTAAAAAGTAGGTAGAAAACATATTCAAACAAAATACTGTAAATGCAACAGTTTTTAAGTTATAACTGACTTAACAGTGAGAACCTGAAAGTAGCTATTGCTCAGCCATGCCATGAGCTACATGTCTGCAATTTCACTATGTTACAGCAAACCCAAAAGTAGATGAAAAACATATTTGAATGAAATTTTCTAAATGTAATAGCTTTCAAGGTATAAGCAATTTATTCAACAGTGAGAACCTCAAAATAGCTATTGCTCAGGTATGCAATGAGCTACAGGTCTGCAATTTTACTATGTTATGGCTGACCCAAAAGTAGCTGAATAACATATACAAACAAAAATACTCTAAATGCAATAGTTTTCACTTTACAACTGATTTACTCAACAGTGATAACCCCAAAGTAGCTATTGCTCTGCTATGCCAGGAGCTTTATGTCTACAATGTTATGGCAAAACCCAATAGTAGATGAATAACATATTTAAACAAAATTCTCTGAATGCAATAGTTATAAGCAATTTACAATGACGTTACAGGTCTGCAATTTCACTATATTATAGAGGACTGAAAAGCAGGTGAATAATATATTTACAGAAATTACTGTAAATGCAATAGTTTTTATGTTACAACTGATTTACTGAACAGTTATAACCTGAAAGTAGCTATTGCTCAGCTATGTAATGATGTAACAGGTCTCTAATTTCACTATGTTACAGCCAACTGAACAGCAGATGAATAACATATTTAAAGAAAATACTGTAAATGCAATAGTTTTCAAATTACAACTGATTTACTCAACACTGAGAACCTGAAAATAGCTATTGTTCATCTATGCAATGAGCTAGAGGTCTGCAAATTTACAATGTTATAACTAGGGCTGTAATCATTAGCGATTTCTGTAGATCGAGGATCGCCTGTTAGATGCGAGTTGAACTCGAGTTGAACTCGAGTAAATGTCACAAATATAAATAAAATGACAATGTCCAAATATTGCCATCAAGGGATCCGCCATTAATCTGTTTAGTACCATTTTATTGCAATGAAATACATTTTGTTGCCGGTTAAATTGTGCAGATATGTATGAGCACTTTATGGAACAGCAACGTAATAAGGGAAATAAAAAACCCACCATTGCTCATTGATTTTTACGTCTTTATGGTTAAATAAGTTGCAAAAGTGCTAGTTTGTAACAAGATTAGTATACCATTATATATTTCTAAAAACTCGAGTTTAAATTGCATAAACCGATGTTATCCCCAAATATCGCCCATCGAGTTACGACTCGAGTTTCGGTCAACTCGTTACAGCACTAGTTATAACTGACTCAAAAGGAGGTGAATAACATATTTAAAATAAAATAGCATCAGAGATGCCCATACCCCACAGCCTGGGGAAATAGTTTTCAACACCATGAGATATAGAAGTAGTAAAACAGTACACAGACTGGGATACTTTCAGAGCAGTGTCAGTGTCGAAATAATGTTTAAGTAGAGAAAATAATATCTAAGAGAAAGAAACTGCATGTAAAAATAAAGTATTAAAAACAGGACAATTCATTAACTAAAAATTCTGAAGCTTAAAGACTTCTCCCATTTTGATATTCATTTGTATGGTCGAATTATGGTTTGAATGTTTTGAATATTACCCATACACACAGATGTGGCAATACATAATACATTATGTGGAGTTGGGGCCAAACCTGTGGCTCACTTGATGCAATACCATCTGTTAAAATGGGAAGTTGCAAAAGTAAAACGATTAATGAATTCTAATATGACTTTAACAGTGCTTAATCTACAGCATAAGACACCCAAAGGTGCAACAACCAAGATTCAAGTAAAAATATATTAGAGAGATATAAGAGTGATAAAATAGTATCAGATATCCCTGTAGAGAGATATTATAGCATCAGATATGCAAGATCAAAGGTCAAATCCAGGTTACACCATGACGTTGCACACATATACCCCCCGACCAATGTCCCTACCAAATATCAACTTCCTACACCTTATGGTTTCCGAAATATAGCCCAGACAAGGCATTAAAGGTCAAGGTCACTACGGCAAGGTCAAAGGTCAAATCAAGGTCACACCATGACGTTTTATATCTACACACCCTTGCCGATGTCCCTACCCAGTATCAACTTCCTACACCTTACGGTTTCCAAGATATGCCCCAGACAAGATTTTATAGGTCAAGGTCACTACAGCACGGTCAAAGGTCAAATCAAGGTCACACCTTGACGCTGCACACATACACCCCCTAACCAATGTCCCTACCAAGTATCAACTTCCTACACCTTATGGTTTCCGAGATAAAGCCCAGACAAGATTTTAAAGGTCAAGGTCAATACAGCAAGGTCAAAGGTCAAATCAAGTTCACACCATGACGTTGCACACCTACACACCCTAACCAATGTCCCTACCAAGTATCAACTTCCTACACCTTACAGTTTCTGAGATACAGGCCGGACAAACTTCTTCCTGACGCCCACCCACCCGCCCATCCGGACACCATGGGTGAAAACAATAACCCGACCCTATGGGGTAAAAATTACTGTAAATGCAATAGTTTTTAAGTTATTAACTGATTTACTCAATAGTGATAACCTCAAAGTAGGTATTACTCTGCTATGCAAAGAGCTACAGGTCTGTAATTTCACTTTGTTTTAGAGGACTGAAAAGTAGGTGAATAACATACTTAAAGAAATTACTATAAATTTGAAAATTTCAATTACTTAAATGTAGCTTTTATAAGGTACAAGCTTACCACGTGAAACTGAATGCTGATCTTGGGAGCCCACAGGCCCCAGCCAACGTCCAAGAAAAATAGATGTTTAGTGTTGACCGAAGCCCCAGGTTGTACTCTTGTGGCGTTCTTCCTCACTTATCATTCTTTTCTCGTTGCAATTTTAAACCATACCCCCTCAGCTGGAATACAGCGGGGAGGCAGTGTGGGACTCTCTTCAGTTCCAGATGGTAAGCTTGTAGCTTATAAAAGCTACATTTAAGTAATTAAAATTTTCAATTTTATTGCACTACAATAGCTTACCATGTGGAACTGAATGCTGAATCCAACCGCTTGATGCACCCCAGCCTTCTTTTGATGCGTCTGTAAATAGTTGCTGAGCATGTTTTAGAGGGTGTAATGGTTGACTTTGGAGCACATTGCTTTCCTCCATCCACCATTTTAGATGGGAGTGAGTAACCTGTGAACTGGTATCACCTTTTCTAGTGATTCTGGTATGCTCCAGTTTTGTTTGAGGTGCCATTGTATGGGCCTCATATGAAGTCGACCTAGATGAACCTGTTTTTCTGTTGCTGTCAAGGGCCATATGAGGAAAATTAGCTGCCGGACCGGACAGGCCAGTACGGTTAATAATTCTTCTCTGATTTTTGTTGTTAGTGTCTGCCACCAGTCTAGGGTGGGTCTGACCTTGCCCTCTTTCAGGTTGAACTGGTAACCTACGAAGTCAAAAACTTGCTTGGGGTCCAGTTCTGACTGTTTTGATATTTACTAGCCAACCTAGGTCCTGACAAAGTGCCACTAGTGTTTGAGTATGCTGGAGCCAAGTTTGGTTTGGATCTGGCCCGGAACAACCATTTGCCTAGGTACTGGTGGATTCTTATACCCTTCTGCAAAGCCATCAGTTTGACCTCTTTGTTCACTACAGTGAACTCCAAGGGAGCTGTGGACAGGCCAAATGGTAGTGCTTTGAATTGGTATGTTTTGCCCTGAATATGAAATCTCAGATATTTCCTTGATTGGTGTTGTATTGGTATGTGGAAGTAGGCGTCCTTGAAATCTATGGACTTGACCCACTCCCCTGTCTGTAGGGAGGTCCGGATCATTTCTGGTGTCTCCATTTAGAATTTTTTTGCCTTGAGGAACTTGTTGAGATTGCTCAGATCTAGTATGGGTCTCCATTTGTTGTTTGAATTTGGGACCAAAAATAGCCGGTTGTAAAAGCCCAGAGATTCTTGATTTCTGACCAATTCTACTGCATTTTTGTTTGGCCAGCTCATGCAATGCCTCCAACAGGTACAGGTTACTGTGAGGATGTACATAGAAGCTGATGATTGTGGGTGATCTGGTCAAGTTTGGTCTGGTTTGGAAAGGCTCTTTCAACATTGTATTACTTTGGGTCTGGCCCCCAAGGCTTCCCAAGTTTCCCAAAACTGGTTCAGTCTGGCCCCTACAGGCAGATTTTGTGCAACATTTGGGACATTTGGTGCAAGTTTGACAGAACACAATTGATCTACACAGGAAATATTGTTCACATATTTTAATGACTGATGTTGTCTTACAATATCCGGACTTATGCCTTTCCTTTGTGCCTGCCCTTGAACAATATGTGCATGATTTACAACAACCGAGTTTACATTTATTACTGACTGACAAACATTTACTGTCTCTCCGGACACTGGTCTGGTGACACTGATACAAGTTTACAGTCTTTCTGTTCTTCTTGTGGTCCGGTCCTGTCCGGTGGGGCTGACACAAATTTACAGCCAGGTCAGCCGCCTGCAAGTTGGAGCATTTATGCAGTAATTGTCATTTATGTGACAGCTGACCCCTGGCCAGACGTGAGGAAAACTTGTTTGTCAGTCGACCACATCTCTTTCTCTTGTTGTTGAAATGACCCAGTTGTTTCCATGCTGGTTTGTCAGATCTCTGATCCTGTGTTTGTCTATCTGACTGTTTGTAAGGGTAAGGGTGAAATCTATTGTCCCCCTGCCACCAGCCTGACCATGGGACTGACCCTTGTCCTCAAATCTGCCAATATCATCTTCAGCCCTTTTCAACACAGAGTCCCGAGAGGTTTGCAAGTTCAAAGAAGCTTGACGTAAAGCCGACAGTGTGTCCTGTTTCAGGCCGGACTTCACATGTGCCAAGTATGAGTCCCTTCTGCAGAGAGTTAAGTTTGCCATGGAGACAAAGGTGAAATCTGACAGGTGTTCCATGGCCTTGGATACACGCTGTGTTACACTGTTGCTGAAGTTGATCAGATACTGAAGCTCTTCTGTAGCAGCTCCTGCTTTGCCACCCAACTTCCCTTTGGTTTGTTTGGACTGTAAGATTCTGAGTTGTGTCTTCATACCTTGCTGGACCTTGTTGAGGCATCTACCGAGTCCCGCTGCTTTGTTGCACACATATGTGGACTCTCTTGCACCCTTTTCACAATGTCTAAGTGTATTCTGTGACAAGCTGGAAGCTGGAGCTGGTGATGTAAGTAAGGATCATCTTGCTATCCGGCTGTATGCACTGTTCAGCTTGGCAGAGTCACAATGCCAGAATGTCACAGAACCAGCCAGTGTGTCCTGATTGGGATGGAGTCCATACCACTTAGCACGAGATTTACTGTGTTTCACAAACTGATCCCTTTCCAGACCCCCTGTCTCAGACCTTCTGGACAGATATCCTTGTGTAAGTGTCAGGTTCAAACCGTCCATTTTCCTGCGCAACTAGTCATCTGTTGGTAGTGTAACACTGACTTTTCCTGCTGGCTGTTGTTTGGGTGCAGCAAAGGGGTTGTCCTCAGCACTAGAAGTATGTGTATCCATATCTGGGACATGAGTCCAGCCCATATAGGAACGTACACCACCCATTGTTTCTCTATAGTTCTGTTCATCTGTAGAGGCCTGGTCTGTGTCAGTTACAGAGGTGTCCTGTTCAGGATCCGACACTTCCACTTCTTCATAATGACCAGTGGGTAGTTCCTGGGTGACAGAGTTTATTATCCGAATCAGAGTCGGTATCCATATCAGTCTCTGGTGAATGCCGGACCTGTACAGGTGAGGTGCTGAGCTCAAATACAGAGTTATTAGACTTAGGGTGGTCAGAGGGCTAATGATGAAGAGTGGCCGGTTCAGTTGTCAGATGCTGGTGAGTAAATGAAGCACTAGGCCTGTTATCTGTCTTAGGCAGTTGAGAAGGCTGCTGATGGTGAGTGGCCAGTTGGTTGGTCGGTGGCTGGTGAGAGCTGGCAATAGTAGGCTGGTTGTCAGACTTAGGCCAGTGAGCAGGCTGCCGAGAGTGAGTGCCCAGTGGGTTGGTCGGTTGTTGATGTTGGTCGGTAGATCTGGGCCTAATGATCTATCTGTGTCTACAAACAATTAGTAGCAAGTCAGACTAAAAATAAGTAGCAAATTAGACACTAATCTACACTTTGGAGAATTTCACAAAAATCCCTCTGCATAGTACTCACGCCAAACAAAAAAGATGCTATGACGTCACGCTGTCTAGACAGGAAGGAAGTATGATACACCTCCTGGCGACTGCACAGTGATACCGACTGGCCAGTATGCACACATACAGGGCGACTTTTTCTGTCTGCGCTGACCAGATTAGCAATTGTCCATTGGATGGGATGTATTAACGCAATAAAATCTGTTTTTTCGGGATTTAATTTAAGCTTACTTTAAAACATCCGGGTATGGACGTCATTCAAACAGGCCTTGAGCTGATGAAGTGATTTTGCACAATTTCCATGTGATAGATGGATGAACAACTGGGAATCGTTCACATAAAAATGGTATTTGACATCCATAAATTTTGCAAATGCCTGACTAAGGGGGGAGGTGTATAGGGAGAACAACAAGGGACCATGAACAGAGCCCTGAGGTACCCCCAAATTAAGTTTGAAACATTTGGAAATCACTGAGCCAATTTTGACAGATTGAGAATGATCCAGAAGATATGTTGTGAACCACCTAAGGACTTTACCAGTAAAGCCAAATCTTGTCGACAGGCAGCTGAGAAGTGTATCATGGTCGATGGTGTTGAAGGCCATCGATGGGTTGAGGAGGAACAGGGCCATGGGCATACCCTTGGACAATGATAAGTGTATCTCATTCTGGATACACAACAGGGCAATTTCCGTTGAGTGTCCAGCTTTATAGGCTAACTGGAATGTGAGATCATTTGAGTCAATGTGAGACCTTATTCGAGCAGCAACTATACACTCTACCAACTTTGACAGGAAATTAAGCCCAGAAAACGGCTTACAGTTCTCAAGGTCCTCCTTGAACAGAGAGGTCTTCTTGATAAGAGGTGTAACTATGGCATTTTTGAAAGACTTTGGAAAAACGCCTTTTTGAAGAGATAAATTGACCAGTTTAGTTAATGATGGGATGAGAATATCTATACATCTTTTAACCAGGAATATGAGTCAAGGGTCTAAAGAGCATTTTTTGCTGGGCTTAAGGACTTCACTTTCAGAGACCAACTGGAAAGAACTAAAAGAGGGTGGCTTCTTTTCTGATGGGACACACTTTGAAATGCAATTTCTGGAAGTGATCCTGATTTTGTTAATTTTGTCAATAAAAAATGTACCAAACTGATTAGCCAGTGATTTCTGATCAGTACAGGATGGAAGGGTAGAGACCTGAGACCTGCCCAACACCTTGCTCAGTACTCGCCACAACTTCTTGCCATCCCCATTATTCTCTTTGACTATCTCCTGATAGAATTGTTCCCTGTTATTGTTCAGTAGATGGTTACATCTATTTATTTGCCGTCTAAGCCTGGCACAGTTTCCTGGGGTCCCACCTCCAATTTCCTGGAGTTTCCTCCCACCTCCAGTTTCCTGGAGTCCCACCTCCAAGTTTGTTCATATTGGCTTTGCAAACACTTTGCGGTTACGAACTCATTTGTTATCCAGCTGGGTGCAGGTTTGGTGAGGCGCCTAGTTTTCATGGGAGCAATAATATGTAGGAGATCAGACAGGCTAGATAAATATTGTTCATAGAGTGTGTCAATGTCATCTGATGGATAGGCAACAAATGCAGAGGCCGCTAGATCTTCCTTCAGTATATCAACATTAATTTAGTGATATTGATAGAAGGTTACTAGTTTATCCTGATGGTTTGCCATTGACGGAAAATCTACTAAGCAAGAAACAATTTTATGATCGCTAATGAAGCATGAAACATGCACCTCTGATATACATGAAAATTCCGTAGGAGCAAGAAGCAAGTCCAAAGTATGACCATGAAGGTGGATAGGAAAGTCTATAATAATATTGGGTCAAACTGCAAGCATCAACCATAGATTTGAATCACAAAAGCAGGGGAGATACAGAATCCACATGAATATTAAAATCACCATAAACAACAAATGATGAGGATAAGAATGACAGAAAACAAATATAAGACAAGAAATCTAAAAATAGCATCAGAGATGCCCGTACCCCACAGCCTGGAGAAATAGTTTTCAACAGCATGAGATATACAAGTAGTGAAACAGTACACAGATTGGGATACTTTCAGAGCAGTGTCATGTAAAGATTAAGTATTAAAACAAGACAATTCAGTAAACTAAAAATTATGAAACTGTAAAATTTCTTAACTGGAGAATAGCTCTCAATGAAAATATCACAATTATGTATGGTCGAATTATGGTTTGAATGTTGTGAATATTACCCATACATACAGATGTGGCAATATATGCTTATATGTGGAGTTGGGGCAAAACCTGTGACTCACTTGATGCAATACCATCTGTTACAATGGGGAGTTGCAAAAGTAAAATCCTTAATGAATTCTCATATGACTTTAACAGTGCTTAATCTACATTAAAAGACAACCCAAAGGTGCAACAACCAAGATTCAAGTAAAAAGACATGAGAGATATAAGAGAGATAAAATAGTATCACATATCCCTGTAGAGAGATAAAATAGCATCAGATATGCAAGATCAAAGGTCAAATCGAGGTCACACCATGACGTTGCACACCTACACCCCCTAACCAATGTCCCTACCAAGTATCAACTTCCTAAACCTTACGGTTTCCGAGATATAGCCCGGACAAGATTTTATAGGTCAAGGTCACTACGACAAGGTCAAAGATCAAATCAAGGTCAGACCATGACCTTGCACACCTACACCCCCTAACCAATGTCCCTACCAAGTATCAACTTCCTACACCTTACAGTTTCTGAGATACAGCCCGGACAAACTTTTTCCAGCCACCCGTCCGCCGTTCGATAAATAAGGTATCTTTTAAAAAAACACCATGTCTCTAGGCCTTGTAGTTTTGGAGGAGAAGTTGGTCACACGTACGCATATGCCGACGCCACAGAGTGACGACATAATGTCAGCTGACTGACAAGTCAGAAGACATAATTATGAAGCTGTAATATTTATTAATTGGACAATAGCTGTCAATGGAAAAAGCACAATTATGTAAAAGTGCATATAATAATCAGTTGCAGCAATCCATATATCTCTGTCATAAGAGAAAGATGTCTCAAATATGGCAAGTGAACACTAATTGGCAGAGCAAAAGTTAAAGGTCACACCATGATACACACCTACACCCCCTAACCAATATCATTACCCAGTGTCAACCTTCTACACCTTATGGAATCCAAGAAATAACCCAAACAAGATTTTATAACTCATGGTCACTATGACAAAGTCAAAGGTCAAATCAAGGTCACACCATGATGTTGCACACCTACAACCCCTAACTAATGTCCCTACCAAGTATCAACTTCTTACACCTTCCATTTGCAGAGACAAAGGCAAGATAATATTTTATAGCTCAAGGTCACTGCGGCAAGGTCAAAGGTCAAATCAAGGTCACACCATGACGTTGCACATACACCCCTTAACTAATATCCCTACCAAGTAACAACTTCCTAGACCTTACAGTTTCCGAGATATAGCCCGGACAAGATTTTATAGGTCAATGTCACTACAGTGAGGGCAAAGGTCAAATCAAGGTCACACCATGACATTGCACACTAGTGTTAGTATCATATAAAAATATGTATATCGATATCAAACCATACTTTTACCTACCATATTGATCCATATTGAAATATGGGTGCATGATATGTTTTCCTGGGTGAGACCTTCCAACCTCTTTTAGTAGTGTCCCGAAACGTAAACAAATATGTCAGTTCCGCTTTCGCGGTAAGTAAAAGTTACCAAAAATGACATGAAAATCAACATAATTTTCAAATTTTGTACTTTATATTAATGGAAGACAGCAGAGATGCATCTATTTAGTATTATGTTCCGATATTGATATTATACCCTGCATTATCGATATCGGCATATTTAGCAATAACTGATAAATATTTCAATATTGATATACAATACCAGCACTATTGCACACCTACACCCCCTAACCAATGACCCTAACACGTATAAATTTCCTTCACCTTGCGGTTTCCGAGATATAGCCTGGACAAGATTTTATAGTTCAAGGTCACTACGGCAAGGTCAAAGTTCAAATGAAGGTTACACCATGACGTTGCACACCTACACCCCCTAACCAATATCCTTACCAAGTAACAACTTCCTACACCTTAAGGTTTCCAAGATATACCCCAGACAAGATTTCATAGGTCAAGGTCACTACGGCAAGGTCAAAGTTCAAATGAAGGTTACACCATGACGTTGCACACCTACACCCCCTAACCAATATCCTTACCAAGTAACAACTTCCTACACCTTAAGGTTTCCAAGATATACCCCAGACAAGATTTCATAGGTCAAGGTCATTACGGCAAGGTGAAAGGTCAAAACACCTACACCTACCACTCCTACACCCCCTAACCAATGTCCCTACCAAGATCAACTTCCTTCACCTTACGGTTGCTGAGATATAGCTTGGACAAGATTCTAATGGTCAAGGTCACTGCGGCAAGGTCAAATCAAGGTCATACCAGGCTCTTGCATACCTACACCCCCTAACCAAGGTCCCTACCAAGTATCAAATTCCTACACCTTACGGTTTCTGAGATACAGCCCGGACAAATTTTTTCCCGCCACCCGGCTGCCCATCTGGACAACTCTTAACGGCTGTGGGGTAAAAAGGTATAATAATTTTAAAGAAAATCTCTATAGTAACATAATTTACCTCTTCTGTACATTCAATGGTGCAAAAAATTCAAACACATTATTCATCACAATAACGCCAGCTAAAAGTAGAAAAAAGAACATTGAAAGTGAATAAAAAGAAGCAATAAGCAGCTGATTTACAGAGCAAATGCATAACTTGAACAACTTTAAAGTGAGTGAAGTGTGACTTTTGTGGAAATTAACACCGGTCAAATTCTAAAGGCCGAAAACTGATGAAAAGTCTTCTATTACATGCAGACAGTTTAGTACTTGTATTTTAAGTACCAACTAGAAATCGGCCGCCCTGTTGATAGTAGATGCGAATAGAAACAGGATAGCATAGAAGAACACACATTATCATGTGTAATGTCCACCCATGAACCTTTTGCCCAAATTGTACAGTAGTCTTACAAGACCCTGTTTCATTTGTAAAATATATCAATGATGCTTAAATATTTGTTAGTGTAGATGTAAATTATTTCAGCTTCATGCCTTTTTGCATTGGTTGGGTTGAAAATTTTGACGAAATCACTCTATCTGGCACGGTTAAGAAGATAGAAGCAAATTCCTGTTTTTCTATTTTTGGCAAAAATTTGAAAATTCAAAATGGCCGCCATTTTTGGGAAAAGGAAATTTTTTTGAAAATTGCCAAGAGTACATTTTTTAGATACCCTATGGGTCGAACATTTCAACGAAATAACTCTATTTTGCACGGTTAAGGCCAGTTAGTGTTTTTCCATTTTGGGCAAAAATTCGAAAATTCAAAATGGCTGCCATTTTTGGGGAGGGGAAAATTTTTTGAAAATTGCAAAGATTACATTCCTTAGATACCCTGTGGGTTGAAAATTTCGACGAAATCGCTCTATCTCGCATGGTTAAGGAGATAGAAGCAAATTTGTGTTTTGCCATTTTTGACAAAAATTTGAAAATTCAAAATGGCCGCCATTTTAGGGGACGGGAAATTTTTTTTTAAATTGCCAAGAATACAATGCTGAAATACCTGTGGGTCGAAAATTTTGATGAAATCGATCTATCTCGCACGGTTAAGGAGATAGAAGCAAATTTGTGTTTTGCCATTTTTGGCAAAAATTCGAAAATTCAAAATGGCCGCCATTTTTGGGGAGGGGAAAATTTTTCGGAAAATTGCAAAGATTGCATTTCTTCGATACCCTGTGGGTCGAAAATTTCGACGAAATCGCTCTATCTCGCACGGTTAAGGAGATAGAAGCAAATTTGTGTTTTGCCATTTTTGGCAAAAATTCGAAAATTCAAAATGGCTGCCATTTTTGGGGAGGGGAAAATTTTTTGGAAAATTGCAAAGATTGCATTCCTTAGATACCCTGTGGGTCGAAAATTTCGACGAAATCGCTCTATCTCGCACGGTTAAGGAGATAGAAGCAAATTTGTGTTTTGCCATTTTTGGCAAAAATTCGAAAATTCAAAATGGCTGCCATTTTTGGGGAGGGGAAAATTTTTTGGAAAATTGCAAAGATTGCATTCCTTAGATACCCTGTGGGTCGAAAATTTCGACGAAATCGCTCTATCTCGCACGGTTAAGGAGATAGAAGCAAATTTGTGTTTTGCCATTTTTGGCAAAAATTCGAAAATTCAAAATGGCCGCCATTTTTGGGGAGGGGAAAATTTTTTGAAAATTGCAAAGATTGCATTCCTTAGATACCCTGTGGGTCGAAAATTTCGACGAAATCACTCTATCTCGCACGGTTAAGGAGATAGAAGCAAATTAGTGTTTTGCCATTTTTGGCAACAATTCGAAAATTCAAATGGCCGCCATTTTTGGGGAGGGGAAAATTTTTTAAAAATTACCAAGAGTACAATGCTCAGATACCCTGTGAGTCGAAAATTTTGACGAAATCGCTCTATCTGGCACGGTTAAGGAGATAGAAGCAAATTTGTGTTTTGCCATTTTTGGCAAAAATTCGAAAATTCAAAATGGCCGCCATTTTTGGGGAGGGGAAAATTTTTGGAAAATTGCAAAGATTGCATTCCTTAGATACCCTGTGGGTCGAAAATTTCGACGAAATCGCTCTATCTCGCACGGTTAAGGAGATAGAAGCAAATTAGTGTTTTGCCATTTTTGCCAAAAATTCGAAAATTCAAAATGGCCGCCATTTTTGGGGAGGGGAAAATTTTTGGAAAATTACCAAGAGCACAATGCTCAGATACCCTGTGGGTCGAAAATTTCGACGAAATCGCTCTATCTCGCACGGTTAAGGAGATAGAAGCAAATTAGTGTTTTGTCATTTTTGGCAAAAATTCGAAAATTCAAAATGGCCGCCATTTTTGGGGAGGGGAAAATTTTTTTTAAATTACCAAGAGTACAATGCTCAGATACCCTGTGAGTCGAAAATTTTGACGAAATCGCTCTATCTGGCACGGTTAAGGAGATAGAAGCAAATTTGTGTTTTGCCATTTTTGGCAAAAATTCGAAAATTCAAAATGGCCGCCATTTTTGGGGAGGGGAAAATTTTTGGAAAATTGCAAAGATTGCATTCCTTAGATACCCTGTGGGTCGAAAATTTCGACGAAATCGCTCTATCTCGCACGGTTAAGGAGATAGAAGCAAATTAGTGTTTTGCCATTTTTGCCAAAAATTCGAAAATTCAAAATGGCCGCCATTTTTGGGGAGGGGAAAATTTTTGGAAAATTACCAAGAGCACAATGCTCAGATACCCTGTGGGTCGAAAATTTCGACGAAATCGCTCTATCTCGCACGGTTAAGGAGATAGAAGCAAATTAGTGTTTTGTCATTTTTGGCAAAAATTCGAAAATTCAAAATGGCCGCCATTTTTGGGGAGGGGAAAATTTTGTAAAAATTACCAAGAGCACAATGCTCAGATACCCTGTGGGTCGAAAATTTTGACGAAATCGCTCTATCTGGCACGGTTAAGGAGATAGGAGGAAATTTGTGTTTTGCCATTTTTGGCAAAAATTCGAAAATTCAAAATGGCCGCCATTTTTGGGGAGGGGAAAATTTTTTAAAAATTACCAAGAGTACAATGCTCAGATGCCCTGTGGGTCGAAAATTTTGACGAAATCGCTCTATCTCGCACGGTTAAGGAGATAGAAGCAGATTGGTGTTTTGCCATTTTTGGCAAAAATTCGAAAATTCAAAATGGCCGCCATTTTTGGGGAGGGGAAAATTTTTTGAAAATTGCAAAGATTGCATTCCTTAGATACCCTGTGGGTCGAAAATTTCGACGAAATCGCTCTATCTCGCACGGTTAAGGAGATAGAAGGAAATTTGTGTTTTGCCATTTTTGGCAAAAATTCGAAAATTCAAAATGGCCGCCATTTTTGGGGGAGGGGAAAATTTTTGGAAAATTGCAAAGATTGCATTCCTTAGATACCCTGTGGGTCGAAAATTTCGACGAAATCGCTCTATCTCGCACGGTTAAGGAGATAGAAGCAAATTAGTGTTTTGCCATTTTTGGCAAAAATTCGAAAATTCAAAATGGCCGCCATTTTTGGGGAGGGGAAAATTTTTGGAAAATTGCAAAGAGTACAATGCTCAGATACCCTGTGGGTCGAAAATTTTGACGAAATCGCTCTATCTGGCACGGTTAAGGAGATAGGAGGAAATTTGTGTTTTGCCATTTTTGGCAAAAATTCGAAAATTCAAAATGGCCGCCATTTTTGGGGAGGGGAAAATTTTTGGAAAATTGCAAAGATTGCATTCCTTAGATACCCTGTGGGTCGAAAATTTTGACGAAATCGCTCTATCTGGCACGGTTAAGGAGATAGAAGGAAATTTGTGTTTTGCCATTTTTGGCAAAAATTCGAAAATTCAAAATGGCCGCCATTTTTGGGGAGGGGAAAATTTTTTTTAAATTACCAAGAGTACAATGCTCAGATGCCCTGTGGGTCGAAAATTTTGACGAAATCGCTCTATCTCGCACGGTTAAGGAGATAGAAGCAGATTGGTGTTTTGCCATTTTTGGCAAAAATTCGAAAATTCAAAATGGCCGCCATTTTTGGGGAGGGGAAAATTTTGTAAAAATTACCAAGAGCACAATGCTCAGATACCCTGTGGGTCGAAAATTTTGACAAAATCGCTCTATCTGGCACGGTTAAGGAGATAGAAGGAAATTTGTGTTTTGCCATTTTTGGCAAAAATTCGAAAATTCAAAATGGCCGCCATTTTTGGGGAGGGGAAAATTTTTTAAAAATTACCAAGAGTACAATGCTCAGATGCCCTGTGGGTTGAAAATTTTGACGAAATCGCTCTATCTCGCACGGTTAAGGAGATAGAAGCAGATTGGTGTTTTGCCATTTTTGGCAAAAATTCGAAAATTCAAAATGGCCGCCATTTTTGGGGAGGGGAAAATTTTTTGAAAATTGCAAAGATTGCATTCCTTAGATACCCTGTGGGTCGAAAATTTCGACGAAATCGCTCTATCTCGCACGGTTAAGGAGATAGAAGCAAATTTGTGTTTTGCCATTTTTGGCAAAAATTCGAAAATTCAAAATGGCCGCCATTTTTGGGGAGGGGAAAATTTTTGGAAAATTGCAAAAATTGCATTCCTTAGATACCCTGTGGGTCGAAAATTTCGACGAAATCACTCTATCTCGCACGGTTAAGGAGATAGAAGCAAATTAGTGTTTTGCCATTTTTGGCAAAAATTCGAAAATTCAAAATGGCCGCCATTTTTGGGGAGGGGAAAATTTTTGGAAAAATTACCAAGAGCACAATGCTCAGATACCCTGTGGGTCAAAAATTTTGACGAAATCGCTCTATCTGGCACGGTTAAGGAGATAGAAGCAAATTTGTGTTTTGCCATTTTTGGCAAAAATTCGAAAATTCAAAATGGCCGCCATTTTTGGGGAGGGGAAAATTTTTTTAAAATTACCAAGAGTACAATGCTCAGATACCCTGTGGGTCGAAAATTTTGACGAAATCGCTCTATCTCGCACGGTTAAGGAGATAGAAGCAGATTGGTGTTTTGCCATTTTTGGCAAAAATTCGAAAATTCAAAATGGCCGCCATTTTTGGGGAGGGGAAAATTTTTTTGAAAATTGCAAAGATTGCATTCCTTAGATACCCTGTGGGTCGAAAATTTCGACGAAATCGCTCTATCTCGCACGGTTAAGGAGATAGAAGCAAATTTGTGTTTTGCCATTTTTGGCAAAAATTCGAAAATTCAAAATGGCCGCCATTTTTGGGGAGGGGAAAATTTTTTGAAAATTGCAAATATTACATTCCTTAAATACCCTGTGGGTCGAAAATTTCGACGAAATCGCTCTATCTCACACGGTTTCTGAGATATTAGCAAATTACTCAAAAGTAGTACTGAAAATACACAATGAAGTACCTAAATGGCTATTACTCATGTACTGACAAAGCTATCAGTCCCAAATGCAATACCAAGCGAGCTATGGACATAACAATCTTGTATTCAAAATTGTAGTAAAATATCTTTAATTATTTTGGCTTAAATGCACGGAAACCAATGGGTACTGAAAATAGCTGTACTTAAGTATTACTCAGTAAGCAAAAGAGGTACAACAGCCAAAAGCAATCCCAAGCAAGCTACTGACCCAATAAGCCTGCATACCAAATTTGGTGACAATAGCTCTAATACTTTTCCTTTAAATGAGCGGAAACCATGCGTGACGCCGGACATCGGACGCCGGACGCCGGACGCCGGACATCGGACATCGGACGGCGAAAAAAGCAAAAATAATATATCCACCCCCCAGGGGGGTGGACATAATTCTCATGGACAATATTAGGCGACTTTAAACAGATTACTGATGAACAAATATGTATGTATAACATTACCACAGAAAAAGTAATGGAGAAATCAGAATAAAGCCAAACCTTAATTGAAATCACCTTTCTAAATGTGAAAATTTTATTTTGGTCAAATATAAAATTAAACACTTACTTACCAATGCTCTTTAAAATGCATGAAATATTGACATAATTCAGAGAAATAGTGTCCAGATCATTCAAAAAGTTAATATCAGTGTCTGGGGCTTTAAAATGAATGGAATATATTCATTCCTATATTTCATATTTTCAATAACCATTTCCCCAAATATTCTTTTCACATTTTATTATTACAACCACAACAAAATGAAAAGAAAACTACTGGCTTACAATCACTAGGACAAAAACAAAAGGGTTAAGTAATACAAGAGCAATTGGAGAGCACTGACCTCTGCCCAGACATGCAATACAGTAGACTTGGTACAAGTAGAACTGCCATAAGTAGAATATTTGCATAAGTAGAAGTAGTCTCTATTTCCCAACAATTATTAGTGCAAAATATAAGGATAAGCAGAAGTTTGACTACCAGAAATTGGCCATAACTAGAACCTAATTTGATACACAAAGTGTTGCTTTTTAATGGGAATAACAAGGTATAAGTAGAACCTATAAATCTTGTGTGTACAGAAGTGTCAATTTCCAAGAAAGAGGGGACAAAATACATGTAATCCCTTGTGACACTCTGTACCCGATTCTTTACTTTTGTGTTATTCAATCTGAACACCAAACAAATACATTTCACAGTACAATTTTCACACAAGTGTTAATTATTGCAAGAGAGTTCAATAACATAGTCTCCTTAGTATTTCATATATTTCTCAAAGTGGGTATAACTAGATGTTGCCATAATTGGAAGTTAATGGCTGACATTTTGCAACTTCAACTTAGACTAAATCCAGTGTAATAAGTAAATGGGAAAATTCAGCTTAATTTTTGTATCTAAACGGTGATCCAGAACATTCTCAAATTTAATAGGATCTAAGTTGGACCAAGTCCTATCTTCTGATTTTTTTCATAAATTTAGTTCCAAGCAATTGTATTTGCATAATCATGCCAACAAACAAACAGACAAATAAACAGTTATGAAAATATATTTTGGAGGTAATAAAATAGCATTCAATTAAGCAACCCACTTACCTTGTTGTAATTGATCTGCTTGATCACAAATATCTGAATGGATTACCTGAAACCACTAAATACAGGCACCAAACTTCATAAACATTAAACATCAAGAGATATCTTAAAACATCAGTGACATAGGAAATTTTAATACCGTTCTTGAAGCTGAGATTTTAATGTTTGATAATTCAGTGACTGTTATGTTAGTACTTAAACTCTTTTAAATTTATTTACTTTAATGTTGTTCTCATAGTCTGTATTGCTCATACCAAAATATAAACTGCTTTATTGCAGGTGAAGATTCTGATTTGAAAAGAATTGGCCAGCAACTTAAAGTTTTTTTTCTTTCATGGCTTGAGAGCCATTCAAACCTATATCCTTTGATGTGGATGACGTGTGAGTTACCCACTGGTGTCACTACAAAATAACCTTTTTATAGGTCTTGCCTATATCACTAACTAAAAGCATTTCATTTGCAAGTACTCACAATCATTACTCCAAGAGGATTTTTTTCTCAGAAAGAGGTATATTCTTGTGAAACTTATGCGTTAACATTTTACATATTTACCTTTATATAGCTGTTTAGTTGATATTTATCAATCACAGTCTGCTGAATGTGACAAAACTCCTGATTTATTTCCACTCCAACAATTGCATTAGCTCCACCATACAAGTGAGCCTGGAATACATTTCAGTATGTGAAATGAAAAATGACAATGGGAACCAACAAATACTGGTGCTAAAGACAGATGCAATATGTCATGAAGATTTGATCATTTAGTACGGATGAGTCAGTAGTGGCGGTATACCGATATCGAGACATTTTTACTGAAATACCATGACACTTTTAAAACCGGAATCTCATATGTCCGCTTATACAATTATATGGAAATGTGATTCTTTCTGAATCTGAAGAAATTATGAACTATTATCTCATATTTTACCAGATTTTAATGCATTTAAATTTGTGAAAAACTGCCATGTTTTGGATTATGGAAAATCACTTCCTGTTCGTAGGTCTATTTGACAGGGGAAATGCTTGAACTTAAACATTTTTTTGGTATCCTGAAATTACGATGATTTTGCAATGGCAGAATCCCGAAAATCTGGTACACCCCTAAATTTTAGTGACAATATGTTTCATCCACTAAACCACAGTACTGAGTAAAACTAGAGGATCGCTCGCAAAAAAAAAAGATAATGTTTTTGCATAGCAAAAACAAAGCGTCCCGAAAAGGATATAAAGGTGAGTGCTAAAGTATTAAGAAAATGCTTCGTTTCTAGCCTTATACTGTTGTGGCAACCAAAGTCAGCGCAGTCTGCTCTATCTAGCACGGTTTTCAAGATATAAGCATTTTCGTGTTTTGCAAAAAATAAAAAAATTAAAAATGTCCGCTATATTTGGCGAGACAAAAATATTTTGAAAATTGGCATGGCTACTCTGCAGAGATACCCAGCAGGTCCAAAATTTTGTTGAGTTCGCTCCATATAGCACGGTTTTCGAGATATAAGCATTTTTGTGTTTTGCAAAAACTTTGAAAATTCAAAAGGGCCACCATTTTAGACAAAAAATTTTGTCAAGACCACTGCCGTGGTGTGTATCTCCCGCCGAGCATTAAAGCAGAAGAAATAGCTTTTCCGAGATATTCACAATTTTTCATTTTCGTGTATGAAAGGTCTTCCAAAAGTAGGTGAATGAGTTATTTGAGAAAAATTGGCTATCTGCAATACTATTAAGAGATAATTCACATTTACTCATTTTGAGTAGGTGAATAATTATCTATGGGTCTGAAACTTCACCAAGTGAAAGCTCTCCCAAAAGTAGGTGAATGAGTTATTTGAGAAAAATTGGCTATCTGCAATACTTTTAGAGATAATTCGCATTTACTCATTTTGAGTAGGTGAGTACTTAGCTATGGGTCTGAAACTTCACCATGTGAAAGCTCTCCCACAAGTAGATGAATGAGTATTTGATAAAAATTGGGTATCCGCAATACTTTTACAGATAATTAGCATTTACTCATTTTGAGTAGGTGAATAAATAGCTATGGGTCTGAAACTTCACAGAGTGAAAGCTCTCCCAAAAGTAGGTGAATGAGTTATTTGAGAAAAATTGGCTATCTGCAATACTTTTAGAGATAATTCACATTTACTCATTTTGAGTAGGTGAATAATTAGCTATGGGTCTGAAACTTCACCAAGTGAAAGCTCTGCCAAAAGTAGGTGAATGAGTTATTTGAGAAAAATTGGCTATCTGCAATACTTTTAGAGATAATTCGCATTTACTCATTTTGAGTAGGTGAGTAATTAGCTATGGGTCTGAAACTTCACCAAGTGAAAGCTCTCCTAAAAGTAGGTGAATGAGTTATTTGAGAAAAATTGGCTACCTGCAATACTTTTAGAGATAATTCGCATTTACTCATTTTGAGTAGACGAGTAATTAGCTATGGGTCTGAAACTTCACCAAGTGAAAGCTCTCCCAAAAGTAGGTGAATGATTAATTTGAGAAAAATTGGCTATCTGCAATACTTTTAGAGATAATTCGCATTTGCTCATTTTGAGTAGGTGAGTAAATAGCTATGGGTCTGAAACTTCACCAAGTGAAAGCTCTCCCAAAAGTAGGTGAATGAGTTATTTGAGAAAAATTGGCTATCTGCAATACTTTTACAGATAATTCGCATTTACTCATTTTGAGTAGGTGAGTAATTAGCTATGGGTCTGAAACTTCACCAAGTGAAAGCTCTCCCAAAAGTAGGTGAATGATTAATTTGAGAAAAATTGGCTATCTGCAATACTTTTAGAGATAATTCGCATTTACTCATTTTGAGTAGGTGAGTAATTAGCTATGGGTCTGAAACTTCACAGAGTGAAAGCTCTCCCAAAAGTAGGTGAATGAGTTATTTGAGAAAAATTGGCTATCTGCAATACTTTTAGAGATAATTCGCATTTACTCATTTTGAGTAGGTGAGTAATTAGCTATGGGTCTGAAACTTCACCAAGTGAAAGCTCTGCCAAAAGTAGGTGAATGAGTTATTTGAGAAAAATTGGCTATCTGCAATACTTTTAGAGATAATTCGCATTTACTCATTTTCAGTAGGTGAGTAATTAGCTATGGGTCTGAAACTTCACCAAGTGAAAGCTCTGCCAAAAGTAGGTGAATGAGTTATTTGAGAAAAATTGGCTATCTGCAATACTTTTAGAGATAATTCGCATTTACTCATTTTGAGTAGGTGAGTAATTAGCTATGGGTCTGAAACTTCACAGAGTGAAAGCTCTCCCAAAAGTAGGTGAATGAGTTATTTGAGAAAAATTGGCTATCTGCAATACTTTTAGAGATAATTCGCATTTGCTCATTTTAAGTAGGTGAGTAATTAGCTATGGGTCTGAAACTTCACCAAGTGAAAGCTCTCCCAAATGTAGGTGAATGACTAATTTGACAAAAATTGGCTATCTGCAATACTTTTAGAGATAATTCGCATTTACTCATTTTGAGTAGGTGAGTAATTAGCTATGGGTCTGAAACTTCACCAAGTGAAAGCTCTCCCAAAAGTAGGTGAATGAGTTATTTGAGAAAAATTGGCTATCTGCAATACTTTTAGAGATAATTCGCATTTACTCATTTTGAGTAGGTGAGTAATTAGCTATGGGTCTGAAACTTCACCATGTGAAAGCTCTCCCACAAGTAGATGAATGAGTTATTTGATAAAAATTGGGTATCCGCAATACTTTTACAGATAATTAGCATTTACTCATTTTGAGTAGGTAAATAATTAGCTATGGGTCTGAAACTTCACCATGTGAAAGCTCTCCCAAAAGTAGGTGAATGAGTTATTTGAGAAAAATTGGCTATCTGCAATACTTTTAGAGATAATTCGCATTTACTCATTTTGAGTAGGTGAGTAATTGGCTATGGGTCTGAAACTTCACCATGTGAAAGCTCTTCCAAAAGTAGGTGAATGAGTTATTTGAGAAAAATTGGCTATCTGCAATACTTTTAGAGATAATTCGCATTTACTCATTTTGAGTAGGTGAGTAATTAGCTATGGGTCTGAAACTTCACCAAGTGAAAGCTCTTTGGGATAGCTGCTCTGCAGAGATACCCTGAAGATCAAAAATTTCGTCGAAATCGCTCTATGTAGCACGGTTTTCGAAATATTAGCATTTTTGTGTTTTGCAATTTTTGCGCAAAAATTCGAAAATTCAAAATGGCTGCCATTTTTGGCAAGAAAAAATTTTTTTGAAAATTGGCATGGCTACTCTGCAGAGATACCCTATGGGTCAAAAATTTCGTCGAAATCGCTCTATCTAGCACGGTTTTCGAGATATAAGCATTTTTGTGTTTTGCAATTTTGCGAAAAATTCGAAAATTCAAAATGGCCGCCATTTTTTGCGAGAAATTTTTTGTTTGAAAATTGGCATGGCTACTCTACAGAGATACCCTGCGGGTCAAAAATTTCGTCGAAATCGCTCTATCTAGCACAGTTTTTGAGATATAAGCATTTTTATGTTTTGCAATTTTTGCGAAAAATTCGAAAATTCAAAATGGCCGCCATTTTTGGCGAGACAAAAATTTTTTTGAAAATTGGCATGGCTACTCTGCAGATATACCCTGTGGGTCAAAAATTTCGTCGAAATCGCTCTATCTAGCAGGGTTTTTGAGATATAAGCATTTTTATGTTTTGCAATTTTTTGCGAAAAATTCGAAAATTCAAAATGGCCGCCATTTTTGGAGAGACAAAAATTTTTTCAAAATTGGGCTAACTACTCTTCAGAGATACCCTGCGGGTCAAAAATTTTGTCGAAATCGCTCTATCTAGCACGGTTTTCGAGATATAAGCATTTTTGTGTTTTGCAATTTTTGCGAAAATTTCGAAAATTCAAAATGGCCGCCATTTTGGGCAAGACAAATTTTTTTTGAAAATTGGGAAAACTACTCCGCAGAGATACCCTGCGGGTCAAAAATTTCGTCGAAATCGCTCTACCTAGCACGGTTTTCGAGATATAAGCATTTTTGTGTTTTCCTTATTTGGAAAATTCGTAATGATTAATTAATCATTAATTACTCGGCCATTTCTTGACCAATCAATGCCAAAATCTAATGATTTCCAGATTTTAAATGTATTTGCCAAGTTTCAGGTGAATTGATAAAATTCCTTTCAAGTTATCATCCGGACAAGCTTCCCCATCGAAAAAAGACATTTTTGGTCATGTGACCTCTCTGATTGGTTGAAATGTCACTGCAGCATATTCAAAAAAATTCCCCAAGGCTACTGCCTAAACCTGCCAAATTTGAAAAGAATCCGCATAACGGTTACAGAGTTATAAGGAAAACAAAATGCGGAGCCGGCAGAGCCGGCGGAGCCGCCGGAGCCTGAAGCTCTCCCATACACAAACAAGCGTCCCTTGCGGGACGCTTAATTATTCTAATTCTAATTCAACATTTATAGTGCTTAATCTCTACAAACTGCAAATTCTCAGGCACAACAGACAATAGACAACCGATTGTTCAAATATGTTCACTTTGTTCAGTTTGAAGAGGACCTGCATCTCTGAGTGTATCATATTGCACAAGACTGGTTTGGTGTGAATACGCTTTCATGACCAGTCAACTTGTCAATATATTTGTAAAATGAATACAACTCAAAGTTATGAATAAAATACCGCATAAAGGACGGCCCCTGTCCTGGAGCCAATGTCAAGTACTATTTTATCACTCAGGTCCGGCACAAGACACTGGAATATATACTTCAACTGCATCTTAGAGCTCGAGTGTGAAATAAAATCTGCAATGAAAACAAAGAGACAAATATATATACACACAAATCCTTCAAGTAGAATCAATTTTAAATAGAATTTAATTTCAGAGCCTTTTTCATTGAAGTTTACTCTGTGTATCCACTTGCATGGCCCGCTGGTGCGGCTTGCGAGTATATTTATTTTCCTTTAGCGACACACCAATTAACACAGACTATATAATATCTTTAAATGACTGTCACCACCTTCTTTGTGGTCAAGTTTGAAAAAAAACCACAGTTAAAGGAAATGCAAATTTTGATATTAAAATACACACTCAAATATCTGTATATGTCTAATCTTGGTTGTGACAGCTTACGCATGACATATACAGAAACCACCAAGCCATATCAGTGCAGATGGATATGTACACTTACCCAGAAACTAAGGTTAATTCAAAGTATTTTTCAAGTCCTTTATTTTCAACTTAACAGTTTGAAATGTAACTGACATAAAATACGCAGATATGGGAAATGTCTGTCATTCTTTATTACATATTTACTGTCATTAGTGTACCATTAAATTATATACATGTACTTCTTCTGATGTCTTAAACTTCATTTGCATTTATATTCATACTCTGATAATCACAGTTATAGATAATTGCAAAATGGTATTTCAGACAAAAAAGTATTTCAGACAAAACACAGTTTCAGACAATTCATATTAAAGTTTATGGAAAAGTATCTGTTTTCCCCTGCATGTGGGATGTGAAAAAAACAGACCGATTTTTTTTTGTTATACATATCTTTTCATAAACACAGTCTAGTACAAGAAGTGGTTGCTTATAAAATCACTGGCCCTGATGAAAAAATTGGTTTTAATTTATGAAAAGCTGTAGAAAAACAAGGTTACTAAATACTTCATGAGAGACTTTATGAGTGTTTGAGCAATAAAGTGAAGTTGGCACCCTTACTGTTCCCCCACCTAGAAATGCACACACACATTACATAGACATTGAGTAGGTTTTACACATTACATGTACAAAAATATGTGCTTTAAACATATTATCCCCATGGAGAGATATATTCAAAAAGAGGAAATGCTTGTGCAGAACCAACTTGGAAAAAGTTAGACAAAACAATGAATATAAAATATCCACCAAAGTGGAGGATGGGATTTGATTTATCAGAGTTTAACCTCGCTTCATCACAATGTATCAGTGATTTTGTAGATTAGAAGAAATCAATATCAGTGTATACAACCATGACAGCTATTAAACAGGTGATCAAGATTCCTGACATGGCACTGGAAAACAATTGCAGCATTAGGGTTGGGAATGAAATTCGAATCCACAGCCAGAAGTGTCACCTACTGAGAGGAAGAACCTGTTTACAACCACAATGGCTGCAGTAACTTCTGCTCATTTTTCCTTCTTCACACAATGTATCAATCACATCATCATCGTACACAAAACTGTCCACATGGATAGTAGTTTGTGGGTCACAATCTGCATTCTAAAATGATATTACAATGTCAGAGCAAGAGAGATATAAACTAGACCTACGCATCAGAGAACCGATACAAATTTGTATCCACCGGAAAGACAACAAAGCCAGTGAACCATCTTTTGACCTTGAAGGAGGGGCCAAATGTCAAATCTAAACATCAGAGAGATTCCCAGCCCATAATTTCCTATAAGTTGATTTCGCATTGCAAACCTCTAGGACCAATAATAAGTGAGTTATAAGCACCTTTAGGTTTGGGTATCTTCGTCTGACCTTGAAGGAGGGGCCCAAGGTCAGGTCTGAACAAAAGATTCCCAGCCCATGATTTCCTATGAGTTGGCTTCACATTGCAAACCTCTAAGACCAATAATAAGCGAGTTATAAGCACTGTTAAGTTTGGCTATCCTTATTTGACCCTGAAGGAGAGGCCCAAAGTCAAATCTGACCACACTATAGATGCCCAGCCCATGATTTTCTACAGGTTGGTTTACCATCTAAAACCTCTAGGACAAATAATAAGCGAGTTATAAGCACTTTTATGTTTGACTATGCTCATTTGACCTTGAAGGAGGGGCCCAAGGTTAAATCCGAGCACCCAAAAGATTCCCAGCCCATGATTTCCTATAGGTTGGTTTAACATCCCAAACTGCTAGGGCCAATAATAAGCGAGTTATAAGCAGTTTTAACTTTGGCTATCCTCATTTGACCTTGAAGGAGGGGCCCAAGGTCAAATTCAATCACCCCAAAAGATTCCCAGCTCATGATTTCCTATATGTTGGTTTACCATCCCAAACCTCTAGGACAAATAATAAGTGAGTTATAAGTACATTTAAGTTTGGCTATGCTTGTTTGACCTTGAAGGAGTGGCCCAACGTCAAATCTGACCATGTCAGAAGATTTGCAGCATATGATTTCCCATAAGTTGGTTTCACATTGCAAACCTCTTGGACCAATAATAAGGGAGATATAGACACTTTTAAAGTCCACTATGTGGATGACCTTGAATTAAGAGCTTCAAGGTCATATGTGTGCAAGGTTGTAGAGGACATGTATATCTGTTATACATATCACCTATGAAGAGATTCAACCTTCTACCTATGAAAAACAGCCAGTAGAAAAATGTAATAAATGTTAATTTTCAAAGAAATGCCCATGGCGGCCATCTTGTTTTTCAGAATGAGGCTAATTTCAGTCCCAGAGAAGCTTACCCCCCAATGAAGATAACCTGCAAATTCTGTGAACCTAGGAGGTCTAGTTTTCCTCTGAGAGCGTTAACGCCAAAAAACTCTCTATGTGTGGCGGCGACATAGCGAACGCTACATCAAAGTATCCACCGGATGCCTACGGTGGATACAAATAAGTCACACTATGACGCTGCACACCTGCAACCCCCAACCAAGTATAAACTTCCTACACCTTATGGTTTCCGAGATACAGCCCAGACAAGATTTTATAGGTCAAGGTCACTACAGCAAGGTCAAAGGTCAAATCAAAGTCACACCATGACATTGCACACCTGCAACCCCCAACCAATGTCACTACTTAGTATCAACTTCCTACACCTTACGGTTTCCAAGATATAGCCCGGACAGGATTTTATAGGTCAAGTTCACTATGACAAGGTCAAATCAAGGTCAGACCATGACGTTGTACACCTTCAGCCCCTTACCAATGTCCCTACCAAGTATCAACTTTCTACACCTTATGGTTTCCAAAATTTAGCCCGGAGAAGATTTTATAGGTCAAGGTCACTACAGCAAGGTCAAAGGTCACATCAAGGTTACACCATGACATTGCACACCTACACCCCCAAACCAATGTCCTTACCCAGTATCAACTTCCTACACCTTACAGTTTCCAAGATATAGCCCAGACAATATTTTATAGGTCAAGGTCACTACAGCAAGGTCAAAGGTCAAATCTAGGTCATACCTTGATGTTGCACACCTACACCGCCTACCCAATATCCCTACCATGTATCAACTTCCTACACCTTATGGTTTCTGAGAAATAGCCCAGACAAGATTTTCAAACTAATGGTCATTACAGCAAGGTCAAAGGTCAAATCAAGGTCAGACCATGACGTTGCACACCTACACCTGCTATCCAATGCCCCTACCACGTATCAACTTACTACACCTTATGGTTTCTGAGATACTGCCCGGACAAACTTTTTCCCGCTACCCGCCTTCCCCCCCCCCCATTCGGACACCATGGGTGAAAACAATACTCCGACAGCTCTTAAGCGCTGTGGGGTAAAATCTTTAAAGCAGAAAATAGCTATGTGTACATCACATCATATATGCCTGAAAATACTGGAAGAGACAATCATCAAATATAAATTAACTCTGACTGAATCCTTTTGGTCCATTAAAAATTTAATAAAACTCCAAGTTAATATCATATGGGGGCTGAGTTTCTAAAAATGCAGCCATGGTTCCTAAAACCATGTTCAGTATGAAATGGCCCTGAGTTGACTGTAAATTTGTTTATGAAAGCAATATTTATCCTCCAACAAGAAGGTATATGTACTTGGCTGAATGGGTTTGTTTGCAAACTAACTAAATAAGTTGCACACAGATTTTTAATTTCTATTTTTGAAAAGAGCACTAAATAATAATAAACCAATCTGAAATCTTATGTAGCAAGAAAACCCTGTAACTACTGATTTTATTAATTGTAGATGCTTTTACAATAATGAGAATGAGGTAGAAAATATCCACAAAATACCATTAAAAATTAAAATATAATAAATTATGTACAGAATTACAAAAACATAAAACATATTTGCTGCAGTAGAACAGATATTATCAAATTAAAATTTTCATTTATACAGAAACAAAGGACAGCATATCTATTCAATATGTCTTACAGGTCCATTATATGATGGCAATATTTCTTCTGATTGCACTACAGCTTCTAATGGAAGTAACTGTCTCAAGTCTTCTTGTATTGCCCCAATAATAGCATCTGAATTGCTGTGACACGTTTCATTCACCAATTCGTCTAAGTGAAAATAAGAATGACTTGCAAGTAGTAGCATCACACCTCAAATCTGTAAGATATTACAAAAATGTTTGCATTCACTTCTCACCTACCCTTCAAAGTCTTGACGCTAGCAAAATTAGGTGTAGTCCTTTCACTTTGGAAAAAAATTTTGAAGACAAAGAAGTCTTAACATTGTCATACACTACAGGTGACAGAATTCACTTACTGACAAACTTCACTGACTGTGTGGTTACCTTTCACCTTGCTACATTTTTGTGAAAAAAATTAATAGAGAGAAATAATTGTTGCTAAATATCAAAGTATAATTGTGAGGATTTTCTAATAGTGGTAATACCAATACACCACATTCTGTTTTACCTGGGACTAAAATTGTGACAACAACTATAAAGTGGTTAAAAAACTGTATCAAAAAAACCTATTTATTTCTCCACAATGCATGGTTTAAATTTCTTGACAATATTTAGAAAAGTTGGCAATATTATTAAATATTGAATAATATACCTTCATAATAGCTAAATATGATGACCCTTCACTTTAAAATATTTGACGCTCTCTTTTGCATTTATGGTTACATTTAAAGTGTGGATGTCTACATTTTTCACCAGGCGCAAATATTAAATCAAACAAACTACCGGATATTGTTTCATTTTCCACACCTGGAAACTGATATTGGGTTATGCAAACGATAGTACCCATTATCTTCTCATGGTTTAAGTAAGCTGTTATTGGAAAATAGAGGACCTTCTTGAACATTAATCAGTTTAAATAGCGAAATACAGATTTTTTTTTGAAGTTCACTAATGCTGCACCAATGTTTTGTTTCTCCCACTTCACTACTTACAGGTCAAAAACTTGAAAGTGAGTTAGTCCAAAGTTACAGAACTGGTTCATCCACCTTTGCTGATACACACAAGACCACTGTGGCACTGTTTATCTCCCACAAGGTATGAAGCAAAAATGGAGGTAGTGTGACCACAAAACAGGGTTCAAAGCCAAGAAGCAACAATAAAGGAGAGAAAATGCCTTTTTCAATGATGGGGGTGTTTCCACTGGAGCTGACCCTAGAGTCGGTTGCAAAGTCGGGAGTCAAGGATGAAAATCCAGAAAAAGCACACAAAAAATTTGTGTCAGTTTCATCTCCCCAACAGGAGGTAGTACATCCTGGCTTATCTGGATCTACCTCCGGACCTGACTTGGGATTGGGATGTTTTTCTACACCACTAGACGGGAAACTACCAGGACAAGACGTAAACCCCTAACAGACAAGCTGTGTCAAGCCCTGACAAGCTGTACTGACTAAGCAACAGGATGGGAAGATTTTCCCGACCCACCATGACTGGACTGATAATTTCTGGAGTTAGGATCGAGAGTCGGGATCAAACCCACACTATATAAACCCCTTCTGGATGCCTTCTGAGTCTGTTGCTGCCATAAATCATCTGAGTTTGTCGTTATATGTTTGTCATATGTCCCTTCTTGTCCTAGATTGTGACTGAGATATGCCTGCCTCTCCTCCACTGTCTGTGTCCCTCTCCCTCTCCTCCCTCTGATGTTTCTGTACCTCCTCCTCCCTCTCTCTCTTTGTTGTCTACCCTCCCTTCTCCTCTGTATGTTAACAGCTGTATCCCCCAACTCAAACTCTGTAGAAGTGTCTGTGGGGATTTATATCTTCCTCATTCTTCTGCCCTTTTAAGACACATCTTCCTTTTTAAAAGCAGCGTTTGTAAAAAACAAAAGCCGTACAACAAGCCAGCCCAACTTGTATCTCGACACTAAATCCTAGTTAATTTGTAAAAAACAAAAGCCTTATCTAAAACGCTGCAGTATGTAATCTGTCAGATGCAAGATACTAAGTGATGAATTGCGTAAACTGACTCACCTTATGTAGTCATAGACTTCATAACCGACAAGCCGTGGGTCAGTAAAATATGGCCGGCTTTTCTACACACTTCCCAGCTTGACTGTTGCTGTAACTACCTTGTCAGTTTCTGTTATGATTTGTCATGATATGTTCCGGCTTGTCCTGCTGAGATGTTACCAACCCTATGGTCAAAGACTTGGAGACATCCTGTCTTGATGGGAAGCGACTAAGTCAGGTCAGTAATGTTTACGACAGGCCGGTTTCCTTTCCTTTCCCGCCGGGAAGTGGTGTCCTTGTACTGAACCATGACAGGCCGGCAAGTGCTTCCAGACAAGAAGGTTACAGTAAAGGACAAGACTGGAAGTGTGTCCGACAAGTTGTAGAGACTCACGACAGGACGGTTACCAGGGGGCTGAGCCAAGGTTTAAATACACAATCAGGGAGGGTTGGTGAAATATCAAACATGCCTGATATTTTGCCGATCCACCATGACAAGTTGGAAAAGTACAACCAACTATGTAAAGATTGCTCCCGGCCCTGGAAAAATCCATAGTTACCGACAAGATGGCCCCAGTGGAACACCCCATTAGATGACCCAACTGACCTTGAGGCAGGGGTCAAAGATAAATCTGACATTTCCAAAAGATGCGGAGGACATGATTTCCTATAGGTTGTTTTCACATTTCGAAGTTCCAGAACCAATAATAAGGAGATATAGGGCCCTTTTAGTTTGTTGACCCCATTTGACCTTGAAGTAGGGGTGAAAGGTCAAATTTAACACTTGCAAAAGATTTGCAGGCTATGATTAAATATAGGTTGTTTTCACATGTCGAAGCTCTAGAACCAACAGTAAGGGAGCTGTCAGGTATTTTTTAGTATGATGGCCCCACTTGAGTCACTTTAAAGCAAGGGTCAAAGGTCAAATTCGACATTTGCAAAAGATTTACAGCAAATGCTTTCTTATATGATTTTTTTCATATTTCCAAGCTCTAGAAGCAAAATAAGGAAGATAAAAGTGATTAACTCAACAGTAAGAATCTCAACATAGCTATTGCTCAACTACTCAATGAGCTACAGGTCTGCAATTTTACAATGTTAAAGCTGAGATAGGTTTATTGCATATTGAAACAAAATACTCTAATTCCAATAGTTTTCAAGTTACAAGTGATTCACTCAACAATGAGAACCTGAAAGTAGCTAATGCTCAGGTATCCAATGAGCTATATATCCGCAATTTACTATATCAGAGGTAACTAAAATGTTGGCGAATAACATTCTGGAGAGCAGTAAACTAAGTGCAATAATTTACACCCCGTGACCACTGTTCCTACCACATATCAACCTTGTACATCCTACAGATCACTACCACAAGGTCAAAGGTCAAACCAAGGGCACACCATGATGTTTCACACGTACACACCCTAATCAATGCCCTACAAAGTATCAACTATCTACACTTTAAGATTTCTGATATAGCCTGGATAACATTTTCACACTTGATATCACTGCGGCAAGGTGAAGGGTCAAATCAAGGTCACACCATGACCTTGCACACCTACACCCCCAACCAATGTCCCTTACAAGTATCAACTTACTACACCTTAAAATTTCTGATATACAGCCCAGACAAACTTTTTCATGTCGACCAACCACCCATATGAATTCCATGGGTAAAAACAATACCCGCGCAGAGTAAAAAATGAATATTAAATAAAATGAAGCTACATTAAGACACCTTAAGTTATGTCTTCCCATATGGGTTCTGCAAAATATTTAATTTAATGATGCCATTTCAGAGATGTTGCCAGGTTTTGATGAAAGGGAGGGAATTCATCCCTTGGTCTAAAAAAGGGGGGGGGGGATTTCAAAAATAAAAAGAGAGATCCGATCCTCGATGGAAATATTTCCCTGGGTTTGAAGAAATTACTAATGGATGTATGACCTACACGTCTCTTCCGATTTATTTTAATTTCGTTTGCATCCCTTTAAACGCCCACCATATAACCACAATATTGAGTACCAGTCTTTACAGTAATAAGGATAGAATATCCTTTGCCTGTACACATTCTAACCTTTGAGAAGGTTCTCAAAAAATAAAGAAAATGTACCAACTTAATCAATATTATGTGAACACACTGGAAATACAAGGATTTATCAAATATATTTAAAATATTCCATGATCTTCAGCCATTATGAATGATTGAAAAATGTTTTTATCTCTGTGGAAACAAGTACACAAACATAGAATACTCCGAAGTTTTAAAAATCATATCAACAAAAGATAAATGTGACAATTCAATCATCACAATACAAATCTAAAAGTACCAGTATAGATTTTTAACTATTGAGGACATTATGAAATAATGTTATGAACACTAAAGAATGCACAAAGCTTCCCATTAGTAGATATGAACACACAAGTGGTGAACACCACCTAATGACTAGTTCTGAAATTCAGCAACAGCTTGGGCTACAGTCCAAATATCAAAATGCCCTCATAGTAAAGAGTTTCAGCACTAATGACGCCCCAGCGAATGCAGCATTATAGTACAGTAGATACAATAGTGGCTTTCTACCAGTAAATACCAAACCTGAACTCCAGCCTTATATTTCTTTGTTAGAGGTCAAGGAAAAATACTTCTATTATATCTATAAACTGAGCGTTCACTGGTATTTCCGGTTTTCCAAAAAAACTGTCAATAATACAGATGAATTAAAATACAAAGTTTGAAATAAATGTTGCAAAATGTACCAAAGTTATTAATTGTGGTATATATCATTTAACAATCTTGTGGTACTCAGTAGAAGCAAAAACATAAAGCTGTCAATATAATTTAAATTCAAAATATTAAATTGAGCCGTATTCACAAAAGGCATCAAGATCAATCAAGATTATCTGCCACTGTGGCCTAGCGGGTAACACACTTTTCTAGGAACTCAGAGGACGTGGGTTCAATCCCAGGTACAGGCAGATACATAATGGCTCAGATGACCACTTAATATGGCGGTCCTCTGCGGTCCCTCTAAATACCGTGCGGGACTCCACACGGTAATCTCCGCACGGTAAATGTGTGGAGTCACTTTTATGTAGATCGAGTTTTATAAAACCAAGAATAAAATTTTTTGAGAGTCAGCTTTATAGAGATCGAGTTGTATAAACCCTCAAATCGACTTTTTGGGAGCTACTGGTTAGTTTTTACTGCAGCAAACCCCACTAACTTCTGTCTGCTCATGTTTTTTTTCAATTTTGCAGATGTTATTTAAAAATATTGAAGTAAACTCCATGGACTTCTGTCTCCCCATGTTTTTTTCCGATTTTCATAAGTAATTTATTTTAAAATATTGCAGGAAAATCCACAACTTTTGTCTTCTAATTTGCATATTTTATTTCATAATATTGCTAGAAAAATCCACGGACTTCTGCCTTCTAATTTGCATATTTTAGGCTTTAGTTGCCTGACCATAGACATTTATGAAATAGATAGGTGTATAATTGGCTATGTCATATCTACCATGCATTTTGCATTTTAAATCTTTCATGTTATAATATTTTCATATGATATTATAATAGCCTTTGCCAAGGAATAAAGATGCAAAAATTTCGTACCTCAGAGCAAGACCCTAAGCATTTGTCCCCTCAGTGTAGCACATTTGCAATGTAAAATTTTTTTATATTTCCAGTTTTTCTGACAATTTTATACATATTTCACAATATGAAGTCTTTTGGTACTCACTTCAAATCTTTGACAGCAAATAAATTTGCATACAAAGCACTTTTAGAAGTATTTAATACTCTGCACGTTTACCGTGTGGAGATACCGTGCGGAGGCTCCGCACGGTGTTTAGTGGGACCCGTCCTCTGTCATTGGGTCCTATCCCCAGTGACAGGTTAAAGAACCTCAAGGACGTTGATAAATGGTCATCCTTGAGCCTCTATCTTCCAGTTAGGGGAATGTCAGTTACATGTGAGTTGGGGGCTGTACCTGTACAGTCGGATTGGTTAAATAGCGCTTTGAGTCATGTAGTATATGGAGATATTGCGCTGAGTATAAATACACAATAATAATAATAAAGTTGAACTAAAATCAGTTCAAGTTTAGTATAAACAGCTGATTTTTGGCTCAACTAGAGTCGGGAGTACCACGTCTGCAGCATGGGCGTTTACTGTACACAGTGTATAGTAGTACTGTACTGGTGCTGCACTGTACTTACTGTACTGCTTCCCCGCATAAGTTGGCCGCGGGTCGTAAGTTGGCCGCCATCATCATATTTTGAAATTTTTATAAATCTAAAGGCCCGTATCATTCTTGAATGGTCTATTATAATAAGATTTATTATAACTACCACTTTTAAAACCTGTGCAACCACACATTTGTCTGTTTGATACATTTAAATGAGTGGTGGCCAACTTACGACCCGTGGCCAACTTATGCAGGGAAGCAGTACAGTACAGTAGAATGCCATGAGTTATGGGCGATAATTGGGGATAGTACTACCTGCAAATTTTCTAAGCCATAATGCAAATTCAACTTTACACTCTGTGAGTAACCTGTCAGATATACTTTCGATTTTTCGTTTGGCGTCAATAAATGATAACTCCATGATTATGAATAAGCAAAGTTATATTGTAGCACCCCTAGCTGAAATTTATAGCCGGGTAAATAATAACAAATAGTTGGTTCATAACCCGAGAAATTTTCGAAATATTCTACACCTAGGATGGTTTAAATGCGTAAAGTACCAGAAAAACAGTTTAAAAATACCTCCAAATGTCGGAACAAATTATCTAAATGTATTCAAAGATGTCATATTGTTGGAATGCATCAGGCATTTTATTAAGGGATATTTTGAAAAGAGAGAAGGGCAGTGGGCACTAATGAAAAAATCTTTCTAAATATCAAAGGGTCCTTCTGCTACACTGTGGGGATGAAGATCTCTATTAAATCTATGACACTCTACCTCATACTTGTGATGACTTTAAAACAATGAAATATAACTATGCAAGTCTTTTGAACAAAGAAAAAAAAAAACAACAAAGAATTGAAAAATATTGATTCAGGCAAGCTAGACAAAATGACAATGAATCAATTGATGAGTATCACTCACGGCTGTATCAGGTATCAAGGAACTTTAAATTGATTGAGGGATTAAAACACAAATGATTCAGCGTTGTGTATCAAGCAGATTATGGAGAAAGGCATTAAAGACCCCAGATATTTTCTTTGAACAGCTACATGATGTTAAAGCCCTTGAGGTTAGAGAAGTCAAGGCAAGGCAAGTGGAATAGAAGTTGATACTGATGACAGTTTAAGAGATCAAAATAGTTCAAAGTCTCCAGAAAACCAAAGATTCAATGCCCAATATCATCCAAGGCCATCGGAAGTCATCTCTCGATTGTGGTGGTTGATGGCCACATGTGTGTATACCCGCCCTGCATGTGACAAATCATTATTGAACTGGCTGATGGACAAATTCTATATATGGATAAATCCAGTAATCTTTGTGTCAAAGAGGCAAGGCAGAGTGAGACTTCACATTGACATAAGGATGGCTAATAAAGCCATCAAGCTTGAAAAGTATCTTATGCTTACCCTTGATGAGGTAATTGGGGTCCTCTGTGGCCTAGTGGATAGTAAGTTTGGCATCTAATCACAGGCAATCACCTCTGTGGGTTCGAGTCCCAGAATGATAACACTGAGGACCTGTCCCAATATGACCCTGACTGTTGAACAGGACGTAAAACCCCAACTTTGACTTTGATGAGGTAATTCTTGATCTCAGTGGAATGACAATATTTTCAAAGGTGGATCTGAAAAATGGCTATCACCTACTGGTATTGACAGAAGGCTCTTGAAATATTACAACTGTATTAATTGACATGGGACTCTACCAATACAAAAGTTTGAGTTTTGGAATTGATGCTGCATTTACGGAAAGAAAAGACAGGAACATGATATTGCTCTACACAAATTGCTTCAGAGACTGTAAAATATTGGTCTCTCATTAAATAAGGATAGAGTACTAGTTTCATCTGTATTGTGTCATATTCTTTGAATGAGTTTTTAGCTCTGAAGGTAAAAACCGAATCTGACCAAAATATGTGCTATATTGAATATCAAAGCTTCTGAAAGTTTTTCAGAATGTTGAAGTCTCTTTGGGATGATGCACTTTGTGCCCTGAATGATTCCAGGATATTCCAATATAGTGAAATCCCTCTGTGATTTGACATAAAGGATGACATCTTTCAACGGGGTACTTCTCAAAGAGGGAGCTTTTTAGTTATTGAAGTTAAAATTGTTGTCATTAGAAATGATGTTATACCCGAACAAGTGTCGACACTTGTGTACATGTGCATGCTAGCTCATATGGGTTAGGGGCATTTTGACACAAGTAGGTAAAGTCATTGTCAACAGAATATTGATATTTTGTAATATAGCGAGAGGCTCTGGAAATTTCATGAGCTTTATTTTAGAATGAAGTTATTTGGAAAACATTAATCTGTTGCAACAGATCACAAACCCTTGCTTGCCAACTTCAACAATCTGAGTTCGAAAGCTGCATGCTTTGAAAATTGCCAACTACATATACAGCATTTTGACTTTGTGGTCCTCTAGCTATTGCCGGGCATGAATAATCCTGACTTTAAATCACAGTATGTGGGTCATGAAGACAGTGGTGACTGTCATCTGTCTGAGAGTAGCGAGGAAGCCAGATGTGTGGTGAAGCATAATTAATGCTCTCTCAGTACTGGAGATCACAGAAGCTACTGAATGAATCAGTGCTACAAATAGTGATGAAGTCTCTGGGATCAGTAAGGTGGTCATATCCAGAGAGCAAGGTTTACAATAGGTGGGCAAAGGAGAGCTTCCAAAAATTCACAAAGGTCAGATAAACCCTCTGTTACCAATGGCAACTTAGTCTTAAAAGGAAGTAGTACCATGATTCCATGTGCCTTGCAAGACAAAATGATTGCCCTTCTCATGAAGGACATCAAGGGATTTGCAAAACAAAAATTTTATTACAAAGTAAGCTCTGGTTTTCTGATTTAGATAAGATGTGTGAGGCAGCTGTCAGGAGGTGTTTCCAATGTCAAATGGCTACAGAACCAGTTAAATATCTCATCAATTGTAACATTAGATCTGTTGGGTTGGTTGTACAATATTCAAAATGATGAAAAAAAAAGGTTTGGGCACATAGAAAGAAAGGATGTTCAAAAATTTGCCAAAGTACAAGCAAGCAAAATGTAAACAGAAAATGTGCAATATCACATCAGCACAAACGCTTTTGTTGGCACATAAAATTACACTTCACTTTTCACTGCAAAATGGAATGCAAGTATTCCTACTACAGCAACAAAAGAACCAGTATGTCTGAAGTTAAATGGAAGATATATAATAGTGTTTTCTTTGCAATAAAACTTTAATTGGATTAACAGTTTCACAAAGGATTGTGTGAAATCTCAGCATAGTTATTTTCTCGTACAGAAATAATGGTCCAAGAAACACATTTAGTAAAGCTATTGTTAAGTGTTAAATAGTATGGAACAGATATTGCAAATGATGTTTTTTATGTAATTCCACCCCCCCCCCCCCCCCCCCCCCCAATTCCCCTCCAAGGTATTTATAATGAGAGGGAATAACACCCTTACTAAAGGGTCAGGTTCCTTTGCAAATAAGGGAAAACATAAACGAAAAGTTTCACTCAGCATTACTCAGTACTATTACATACACACATACTAGATTTTTCATCAGCTATTTCTTAACACATATGATTGCTTTATGAATAGAAAATACATTTGTACATTTATGAAAAGGATATGGTAAAATTTGAGCCTAAAGCAAGAGCAGTGAAAAAACATCATATCCATTTGTAAAATCTACCATTTGCACAGTAATTAATGATATAACAAAAAAAAACACAAAATCTGTGATTTTCCCAGTAAACATTACAAACATTTATAAACGTTTATAAACCTAACTATCAATGGTTTAGATTAGGTTTAAAATGATGGGTCCCTAAACGTTTGCCTATAAACGTTTATAAACATTTAAGCATAAACATTTATAAACGTTTAAGCATAAACGTTTATAAACGTTTATGTATAAACGTTTATAAACGTTTATACACGTGTTTAAAATCTGGAGAAATATTTCTGTTAGTATATCTTGCTGTATCACTGTTGTTTGAAGCCATCATTACATTCTAAGTAGATATATAGAAGTATATAATTTGATGATATTATATACTTTTATATCTCTACTTAGAATATAATGATGGCTTCAAACAACAGTGATACAGCAAGATATAGTAACAGAAATATTTCTCCAGTTTCTCTCAAAATGGCTGTGCTGATGTCATCATCCCAACTGAAAGTGAGGTTAAGATATTTTTAACCCTTTGTAAAGGTTTAAAAACGTTTATAAACGTTTATAAACCAAACCAATGTTGCTGAAACGTTTATAAACCCTTAATATTGAATAATTGTCAATATTTAGGTTTATATTTGGTTTAAAAAACGTTTATAGGGTTACTAAACGTTTATAAACGTTTGTAATGTTTACTGGGTTAGGACTCCAATTTGACCCACAAGGGAGGGCCAGGGGTAAATATGACAAGCTTTCTAGAGTCCCTGCATATGGTGTCTGATTACCTGGCAATACACACACATTCAAAACCTCTAAAATCAGTAATAAAGGAGATAAATGTCAAAAACAACATTCACAATTTTATAAGGTAAATCTGATCGGCTTTGTGGACTCCCTGTATATGGTTTCCTATCACCTCCAAATACATTCAAAACCTCTAAAAGCAAGGGGGGTAAATCTGACCACCTTTCTTACAATCCCTGTATATGGTTTTCTATTAGGTCCCAATACACTAAAAACCTGTAAAACCAATAATAAAGGAGAGAAAAGGCAAAAACACAAAATCTGTGAGGTTATGACCCCAGTTTGATCCATAAGGGGGGACACTGGATAAATCTGACCAGCTTTCTAGACTTCCTGTATATATGATTTCGTATGACCTCCCAGTACATTCAAATGCTCTAAAAGTAATAATAAAAGAGATGAAAGCCAAAAACACAATCTGGGATTTTACGACCCCAGTTTAACCAATAAGGGGGTGAGGGGGTAAATCTTATCTGTTTTTTTAGAATCTAAAATATGTGGTTTCCTATAACCTCTGAATACATCTTATGGCTCTAAATGTGATAGATAAGAAAATAATAGAAGGGTTCTAATGAATTGAAGCTTTCTCATTACTGCCTGGTATAAAAACTCTACTAATCGCTCAATTATGGTCCAACAGCTCCCCAAATCTAATCAGCTTGAATTTTTGATAGTGTTGACATACATTTGAAATAACACACACCTACCATTTGTAGTTTTGGCTAAGCAGCGATGACAACTGGGTGTAGACGAAAAAATCTTACCTTTGATCATGTGACCTTGATAAAGGTCAAAGATAAAAAATATGCACGTGCAAAAATTTTCCCATGCCTATAGGAATATATAGGCATATAACTGCCAAAAATGGTTAGAAGCCAACCACTAATAAAGGAGAGTTTCAAGGGAGACGATAATGCAGTGGTGACAGGGAAACTCGATGTGAAAACAAATAAGCACCCTTTTCAAGGGACGCTTAAAAATTTTGATAAATACTGAGTGGTCTTATCCAAATCCAAATGTTCACACTAATTTGGGTTGAATATTGATTTCATCATGTAGTGGGTTCACTGTTTGTGAAATTACATATTTGTACAGTACAATGTAAGAATAACGACAAAACTGGTTTCAAAAAAAGTCATAATACTTTATTCAAATAAGCATTAACAATAAATATGTGCTAATTTGACCATTAAAGATTATCATAACATATCAAGAGTGAAACATAAATGATAAATTTATACCAAAAGTAATAAACATTTAATGCTCAAATGTAACTAAAATTGTAAAATGACAAAAAATCAAAAAGTTTAAAATAGTGAACAAATATACCTGATATTACATTCAAAAAGACAGGTTTGGAAAAATGTTTTTTTAACATACACATACCTTTAAAATTATAAATTTAAAATGTAGCTCAGAAAGAGCGAGCTGATACCATGTGCAAGTACTGTCCCATAATGTTAATCTTCGAAAGGAACTATGTACAATATATGCAAGAGTTACAGTATATGTCAGGGTCTATGCCTTTATTAAAAATATAAATCATTGCTGTTGGTCTGTGGTTTGAACTGGTTCTGATTTTGGAGCTTCTACAGGCATTGTTGTGTCCCCCGGCATCTGCATTAACAGCATCCAATGATTCACATCAGTTTCTGCCTTGTGAGAATCTAATACGGTACAGCTGCTAATCTCAAACTCTTTCCCAAATGGTGTCCTAAAATATGATGAAGTAATAAATTAACCAAAAAAAAAGCACTGTTATTACAAAAAACAGCAAAAGCACAGGTTTTAAATCCATTCTCATTGGGAGATTTATTGTTAGAAGGAACATAAATCACCACTCTTTAATTTTCAGGCATGATTTTATTTAAGCAAAAATAAATGATGTATTAGAATATTCATAGATGTATAATGGTAGATAAAATTCCTTGCAGAAAAAAAAACAATGATTAAAAACATATCAAAAAGTTTGAACAACATGTTTAGATCAGTACAGATAAAAAATAGTTTCAACATTATTTATATCAATACAGAATCAATATGAATGTATAAAATTATGACAGCAAAATATTGAAAATCATAACACAATGAATGATAAATGGTGAAGTCTGAGGTCCTTATCAAACAAAAAGTAATTTTTTTTAATTTGTTTGAAATGTGATAAATATATGCATATGCAGGACCATAAGCTTAGTTGATCATATATAATCCTTATGTAACCAAGGGCCAATAAGTTTTAATTTGACTGGTGAGAGGTTACAAATATTTAATCATGCCATTATGTGGGAAAATTTATTTGAATCTTAAACAAACCTTAAGAGGAAATCTTTCTCCACACACAAATTTTGGTTTGTTTTTCGGTGGGTGATGATAACCTTCTCATTTGCCTGGTTAAGCAAATAAAATATACAAGTATAATACAATTAAAGAAAAATATATATATATAAGTGTTACTGTTACTTTTTAGTTTCTTTCACTGAACAAAGTTCTTTACTTTCACTCAATTGTCTGTATGTGCATTACGGTTATGAATGTAATACCATATATTTCTGACAATTATATGACACCTAAAAATTATAATTATATATCAATGATAACAAAATCCATATTCTTTATTTAACTGCTGCCAAAATTGAATTTATATAGCAATTTGTATGACATAGTATTTTTCACTTACAATGGCACTAAGTCCATGTACACTAAAACTTGGATTTTTGGTTTTGATACATTTTGTCATTTAACTAGAGTTGTTAAGATGCACATTTACCATGAGTAATTCTTATTAAATTACACCTGCGAGTTTTTCTTTTGTTAAAAGTGTCCAATATATTTCACTATTGGCCACTTTGCGATTTTGACCATATATAGATGTTTTAGCACATTTCCAAAGAAACCCTTTTACATTTATTTAAACTAAAATGATGATACCCCCCCCCCCCCCCCCCAAAAAAAAAAAAAAAAAAAAAAAGGACAAAAAAACAGGAATATAGGAATGAAATGTAATATTATAAATATTTTTCAACACCATGAGATATAAAAGTAGTCTAACAGTACAAAGTTCAAGATACTTTCAGAGCAGTGTCAGTTATATTAAGGTCCAAACAATGCTTAAGCAAAGAAAATAATATCTAAGGAAAAGATATGTGTGTAAAGATGAAGTATTAAAACAAAACAATTCAATAATAAAATGACAGCACTTATCAGTAAACCAAAAATGGCTGAATTATGGTTTGGATGTTTTGAATATTACCCATGCATACAGAAGTGGCAATACATTCAATGAATGCTTATGTGTGGTGTTGGAGAAAAGCCTGTGGCTCACTTGATGAAATTCCATCTGTTACAATGGGAACTTGCAAAAGGAAATTCTTAATGAATTCTAATATGACTTTAACAGTGCTTAATCTGCATTAACAGACAGACCCAAATGTGCAACAAGATTTTAAAGGTCAATACAGCAAGGTCAAAGGTCAATCAGTGTCACACCATGACGTGGTACACCTAAAACCCTAAACCAATGTCCCTACCAAGTATAAACTTCCTACACCTTACAGTCTCTGAGATATAGCCTGGACAAGATTTTATAGGTCAAGGTCACTACAGCAAGGTCAAAGGTCAAATCAAGGTCCCACTATGACGTAGCACACCTACACCCCCTAACCAATGTCCCTACCAAGTATCAACTTCCTACACCTTACGGTTTCCAAGATATAGCCCGGACCAGGTTTTATAGGTCAAGTTCACTACGGCAAGGTCAAAGGTCAAATCAAGGTCACACCATGATGTTGCACACCTACTATCCCCAACCAATCCCCAACCAATGTCCTCACCAAGTATCAGCTTCCTACACCTTACAGTTTCGGAAATATAGTCTGGACAAGATTTTATAGGTCAAGGTCACTATGGCAAAGGTCAAATCAAGGTCACACTATGACGTTGCACATCTACACCCCCTAACCAATGTCCCTACCAAGTATCAACTTCCTACACCTTACAGTTGCTGAGATATAGCCCAGACAAGGTTTTATAGGTCAAGGTCACTACGGCAAGGTCAAATCAAGGTCAGACCATGATGTTGCACACCTATAACTCCTAACCAATGTTCCTACCAAGTATCAACTTCCTACACCTCACAGTTTCCGAGATACAGCCTGGACAAGATTTTATAGGTCAAGGTCACTACGGCAAGGTCAAAGGTCCAATCAAGGTCAGACCATGACATTGCACACCTACACCCCCAAACCCATGTCCCTACCCTACCAAGTATCAACTTCCTACACCTTACAGTTTCTGAGATATAGCCCGGACAAGATTTTATAGGTCAAGGTCACAATGGCAAGGTCAAAGGTCAAATCAAGGTCAGACCATGACGTTGCACACCTACAACCCCTAACTAATGTCCCTGCCAAGTATCAACTTCCTACACCTCATGGTTGCCGAGATATAGCCAGGACAAGATTTTCAAGCTCAAGGTCACTACGGCAAGGTCAAAGGTCAAATCAAGGTCAGACCATGACGTTGCACACCTACAACCCCTAACTAATGTCCCTGCCAAGTATCAACTTCCTACACCTTATGGTTGCCGAGATATAGCCAGGACAAGATTTTCAAGCTCAAGGTCACTACGGCAAGGTCAAAGGTCCAATCAAGGTCAGACCATGACATTGCACACCTACACCCCCAAACCCATGTCCCTACCCTACCAAGTATCAACTTCCTACACCTTACGGTTTCTGAGATATAGCCCGGACAAGATTTTATAGGTCAAGGTCACAATGGCAAGGTCAAAGGTCAAATCAAGGTCAGACCATGACGTTACACACCTACAACCCCTAACTAATGTCCCTGCCAAGTATCAACTTCCTACACCTCATGGTTGCCGAGATATAGCCAGGACAAGATTTTCAAGCTCAAGGTCACTACGGCAAGGTCAAAGGTCAAATCAAGGTCAGACCATGATGTTGCACACCTACAACTCCTAACCAATGTTCCTACCAAGTATCAACTTCCTACACCTCACGGTTTCCGAGATATAGCCTGGCAAGATTTTATAGGTCAAGGTCACTACGGCAAGGTCAAAGGTCCAATCAAGGTCAGACCATGACATTGCACACCTACACCCCCCAACCAATGTTCCTGCCAAGTATGAACGTCCTACACCTTACGGTTTCTGAGATACATCCCGGACAAACTATTACCCGCCGTCCGCCCACCCTCCCGCCCACCTGGACATCATGGGTGAAAACAATACCCCGACAGCCCTTAAGGGCTGTGGGGTAAAAATTATAAATTAAGGAAGAGGTGTAATTTTAATAGGTTAATAGGCTTGTAAGTGTCCAATATTGGAAAATGATGGACTGTTGACTCGGTGTCTTGGGGACCTTGTAAACAGTCCATTTTTTTCCAATATTGGAAACTTATTAAGCCTATAAACTTATTCTAATATATTCAATCAGATGCAGTGTGTCTTTGACTTTAGCTTCATATTTTTTTATAATTTTATGAATATATATCCAGTGGTTTTAATTTCCCACTTCTTATCTACTGTACTTACTGGAACAGGACTGCACTCTAACTCCATTCTGTAGGTTGGGTCAAACGGTAGCACTTGCCATACACAGAGATGTGAGGGTTCTTGCACAAGAGATACTGGATTGTTTCTAGACTTTTTGGCACTTTTTGTAAAACTAGCTCTGTCACTTGCCAAAAATAACTGCAAAACAACACACACAACACTTCATCATAATGGATTCTCAACACATTAAATATACATTGCATCTATTCAACATTTTAACGTATTTCAACACATCTGATGCATAATATAAGATATATGGTGCTTTTAAACACATTAAAATAATTAAGTAATAGATTGTATATTATGCTATAAATGGATCACAAGATGAAAAAATAGCATCAAAGATGCCCGTACCCCACAGCCTGGGGAAATAGTTTTCAACACCATGACATATAAAAGTATTAAATCAGTACACAGATCTGGATACTTTCAGAGCAGTGTCAGTTATATAAAGCTCCAAATAATGTTTAAGTACAGAAAATAACATCTAAGAGAAAGAAAGTGCATGTAAAGATAAAGTATTAAAACAAGACTATTCAATAGCAAGATGACAGCATTAATCAGTAAACCAAAATTATGAAGCTGTAAAATTTATTAATTGGAGAATACCTGACTATGAGAATAGCACAATTATGTAAAAGTACATATCAGTTGCAGCAATCCATATATCTTTGTCATCAGAGAAAGATGTCTCAAATATGACAGGTGAACATACTTTGGCAGAGCCAAAGTTAAATGTCACACCATGATGTACACCCACACCCCCTAACCAATGTCCCTGACAACTGTCAACCTTCTACACCTTATAGAATTTAAGAAATGGCCCAGACAAAATCATGGTCACTATGACAAGGTCAAACAACAAATCAAGGTCATACCATGACGTTGTACACCTACAGCCCCTAAACAATGTCCCTACCAAGTATTAACTTCCTACACCTTACAGTTTCCGAGAAATGGCCCATACAAGATTTTATAGGTCAAGTTCACTATGACATAGTCAAAGGTCAAATCAAGGTCACAATATGATGCTGCACACCTACAACCCCTAGCGCATGTCTCTACCAAGTATCAACTTCCTACACCTTACGGTTGCCGAGATATAGTCCGGACAAACTTCTTCCTGACGCCGGCCCGCCAATCCGGACACCATGGGTGAAAACAATACCCGACAGCCCTTAAGGGCTGTGGAGTAAAAATCATGTTTTTCAGATTATCCCTTGTGATCAAGGACTATTTTATTGCATAAAAACGTACTTACTTAATCCCAACAGAAGCTTACGTGACCTACCGTCCGGTCAAGGACACAGACAATGTGTCTCGCCATTTTTTTCTCTTAATGTACACACGTAAACCCCAGCGGGCACCTGCTGGAGGTTATATCTCCACTGTAAGTTGTCATTCTTATTTTGACTGCCGTCAAGTACACACGCGTTCTTTTCGGATCTTCAAAGATATTTACCATGTCCGAAAAACAAAGGAAATGCTCCATTTGCACAGGTGATATGTTGCCTTGGGACAACCATCAGGCCTGTTTGAAATGCAGAAACGACAAGAAAGGCAAGGATAAGTGTGTGATTGGTAAGGAAACTGACTGTACTATTTGTGCTGGTGCTTTGAAAATTCCTCATAGAAAGAAATCTTCAAAAAGTAAAGTTGCTGAGAAGTTTGATGATTCGCTGTTGGATGAGCCAACTCCTTCAAAGTCCTCAACTTCCTCCACTTCTACTCCTGATTCATCTCTTCAGGAGATGTTAAAGGCTATGAATTCTCAGTTATCCTCCCTGGCTTCTCAATTTGAGGAGTTCAAGCGCAGGGATAAACCTACATCTTCCAAAACAGCTCTTCCTCACTCTCAGGAGCAGGGTATGTGTGCCCCTGCCTCCCAGAGCAGACCAGTCCCCTCAGAGGGGGAATTATCTGATGAGGAATCATCTTTACCTGCTACGAAACGCCATAGATCCAGGTCTCCTCAGGGGGATACAGACACTCATTCCCAGGAGTTAGATCCCTCCTATGTGGAAATGCTCAATGCCATCAGGAATCTGTTGGATTTAGAGGTACCACAAGTAGAGTGCCTTGTGGCTCCCTCTGCATTCTCTAAGAAACCTTCAAAGCAGGTGGTCAGAAAACAGAATTTGGCTTTACCTCCTGTTCAAGATATACAGTCCATGTGGGACTATAGATTCAGAAAGGCCTCTGGAACCACAGTAAAAGACAAGTCCAGCTCTGAATCTCTATCTCAGGGACAGTTTTTGGCCTTTGAGAGGCCTGACATGATTTATTACACCACCTCTCCTCAAAATACTCCTCTGAAAGCTCCTAAACTTCCTGACTCATACTTCAACATAGCTAAAGTAAAGTCTTTGTCATCTTCAATTTCTGTACCTTCCAAACAGTTTATTGTGCAGGAGACAGTTTGCAGAGAAAATGTTCAAATCCTGGGCCATGTTGTGTGGTTTAAAATGGCTATTGAGGAACTCAACAATAGGATCCAGGAGTTAGCTACTGAGATCAAATGTTCAGAAGATCTGGAAACCATCAGGGAATCAGCAGATCTCATGATCAAATACTCTCAGCTCCAGGCTTCTGTCACACCTTCCTTAGAAATAGCTCTGGATACAGTCCTGAAACAGAATATGACTCTGGCCTGCAATATGCTAGTTGCAAGGAGGGACAGCTTATTGAAGGACTGCAGCTCAAAATTAGGTCCTAAGGACTTGGCAAACTTGCGTACTGATCATTTTGACCAGCAGGTGTTTAATTCAGATATCCTATCCCAGGTTGAGGATAACATGATCAAAAGACTTTCCATTATGAAGTATTCTGAACCCAAGTCCTACAGAGAGTCTGTCAAGAGCTTCGATTTCGGGAAGTCTTCACATCCAAAATCTCAGGAGAATACCAGGTCGTTTCGTGACAAACGAACGCAGCAAAATTCAACCTATGGCCACTTCTCTGCGCGCGCATCGCGAGGAGGCAGAGGTGGAAAGAGGAAATGACTTCCCAGGGGCAAGATTGCGGACTTTTTGGCAGGTATGGTTAAAAAACCATGCCCATCCCAGAATAGTAAGTTTACTGCAACATGGCTATCGCCTAGACTTCAAGTTTCTTCCAAAATTGTCGAAAATTCCGCTCATTTTGAGCGAATATCACAACAAAAACAAAGATGGCGCCCTCCAAGAGGCAGTTCAGGCCATGCTTACAAAAAAGGCGATAGTTCCTGTCAAAAAACTCACTACTCTGGGATATTACAGCAGACTTTTTCTGGTTTCAAAACCCATGAATCGTTGGCGACCAGTAATAGATCTAAGTATGTTAAACCTTCATTTACATGTACCGACATTCAAGATGGAAACAGCCGAATCTATCAGGAAATCAATTCGAAAAGGGGAGTGGGTCATCTCGATAGACCTCACAGACGCTTATTTCCATGTTCCAATACATCCACAATCTCAAAAATATCTGAGATTTCAGACCAAAAAAGGGGTTTTTCAGTTTCAAGCTCTTCCTTTTGGTGTCGCGACAGCTCCCCTAGAGTTCACTCGCATTGTCAAAGAGGTCAAACTCATAGCTCAAGCCAGGAACCTCAGAATCCATCAATATCTGGACGACTGGCTTCTTCGGTCACCATCAAAAGATCAATGTCTCAAAGATTCGGAAAAGTTAGTTCAATTGGTCCAAGAACTAGGCTGGCTTATCAATTTTCAAAAATCGGAATTGATACCCACGCAAAAACTGGATTTTCTGGGCTATCATTTCGACCTTCAGAGGGGTCTAGTGTTCCCAACCCAGAAGAAACTCGATCGGCTAAACGCTCAGACTGTTTCCATCAGAAAGTCATTAGTTTTGACTCCAAGAAAGCTCATGTCGCTCATAGGGACTTTAGCTTCCTTGGAAAAAACAGTGTCACTAGGAAGGCTACAAATGAGACCATTCCAGTGGTACCTAAAGTCGCACTGGAAGTTTCCCCAGTCATTGGACATAAGGATTCCAGTAACAGGAAATTTCCTGAAGCACCTAAAGTGGTGGGAGGATATCAAAAATCTCATGGCAGGTGCTCCTATCCATCCTCAGGTACACAACACACTGGTGTTTACAGATGCCTCACAAAAAGGCTGGGGAGCTCACTTAAACGAGATAGTGTTAAGTGGTCTCTGGTCAAACAAGGAAGCCCAGCTCCACATCAATATATTGGAGCTAAAAGCTGTTCTTCTAGCCCTAAAGGGCTTTCAGGAACACTTACAAGGTCAAACAGTGCTCATTTGTTCAGACAACAGCACAGTAATATCTTATCTGAACAAAGAAGGAGGCACACATTCCATAGAAATGTGTGCTCTTATCTGGAGAATTCTTGCATTCACAAATTCCAGAAGAATCCAGATAAGGGCAAGACACGTACCTGGATCCCTAAATGTCATAGCAGACTCTCTATCACGAAGGGACAAGGTCATACAGACAGAGTGGTCACTTCACCAACAGACATTCAACCAAATTTGCAAAGTTTGGCACACACCAATGGTAGATCTATTTGCAACTCATCTAAATTACAAACTTCCAATCTATGTATCTCCTGTCCCAGACAGAAAGGCTTGGAAAATAGATGTATTGAATATCTGTTGGGAAGGCCTAGACGGCTATGTCTTCTGTCCAGTAGCCATCCTGCCACAAGTAATTCAAAAAATAATAACATACCCATGCAGGATGATAGTACTGGCTCCAGGGTGGCCAGGGATGCCATGGTTCTGGGATCTGGTGGATCTCTCGACCAGGGTACCTCTACAGCTCCCTCATTGGAAGACATTACTGAAACAACCACATTCCAACAGGTTCCACAACAACGTGGAGTACCTGAATCTACATGTGTGGCTTCTGGATTCCATGAATCCAATTCTGGAAGATTCTCATCTGAGGTGGCAGAAAGAATTAAGGCACCTCAGAGGGAATCCTCAAGAAAAGTCTATCAATCAAGGTGGACCATTTATGGGCAATGGTGCACAGAGAATAAGGTGGACATCACCTCAACAGCTGTTCCCCAGGTAGCAGAATTTTTAAACTACCTGTTCACAGTCAAAAATCTCAAGCCAGCTACAATCACTGGTTACAGAACAGCAATTGCTGATGCTTTGGGTTCACAGGGTGAATTCATTTCAAAAAGTCTAGAACTGAATAGACTTATTGCCAGCTTCACCAGGGATAGACCTAAACCAAATAGGTCCATACCTACATGGGACCTCTCATTGGTCCTCTTAGGTTTGACAAAACCTCCCTTTGAGCCTTTGTCAGAGGCTCCTTTGAAGTGGCTAACTTACAAGACAGTGTTCCTGTTGGCTTTAGCCTCAGGTAAAAGAAGGAGTGAGATACATGCATGGACTCACTCTTCTGTCTCTTCAAGGAGAAATTGGTCAGAAGTTACTGTCTCTCCTTCTCCGGCCTTCCTGGCTAAAAACCAATTGGCTTCGGATGGCCCTGATTCCATTAAGCCAGTAGTGATACCAGCCCTTACTACCATGTTGGACAGCTCACTGGTGGAGGACAAGTCACTTTGTCCAGTTAGGGCCCTCAAGGTCTATTTAGAGAAGACCAAATCCATGAGAAAGGGCAAGGCCCTGTTCTTTGTATCCCTTAGGGAGGGTTATTCTAAGGATATCACAAGAATAACCATTTCCCAGTGGATCAAACACACCATTCAAACTTGCTATCAGTCTTCAGATACGGCTGATCAACAGGTCACTCAGGTTAGAGCTCATGATGTTAGAGCTATGGCTGCATCACTTGCATTTAAAGGAGGTATCTCCTTAGAGCAGGTCTTGAGCTCCTGTTACTGGAAATCCCACAATACCTTTACAAACTTTTATTTGAAGGATATTTGCTGGGAAAATGATGATATCTTTAAGTTAGGTCCCATTGTGTCTGCACAGCATGTCGTGAACAATTGAGACTTAATAATATAATCAGTCTTTATGTTTTCAGGATGTATGGATTTGGACTGGAATGTACTAGGACTTTGATTTTTGGAACAAGAATATGGATAAGACTTCATGTTATGGCTGCTTGGCTTGAGGGACAGCTGCACTCTGACTGTTGGAGTTTTATTCAACTGGGCACAGCTGACCTTTGACCCCTGCACTACTGTATAGACAAGGTGGAGGGTTTCATACATATTATTTGATGTACAGTACAGCATGCTGCTTTCATAAGTGGGTGAGTACTTTACAGCTACTTTATTACAATTACTTTTCACTTTAACATTACTTGTAATGACTATGACAGTAATAATGATACTAGTATTTATATATGTAGTATATTACAGTGTTTGTAGTATAACATATTGTGTATGCATTTTTTTGTATCTGTATACCTAAAGAACTCTCCTATAGCACTTGACAGTCCTCAGAAGTCTACCCACCATGGACCTCAGGGCTGCATTCAAGCTTCTGTTGGGATTATGTAAGTACGTTTTTATGCAATAAAATTGGTTAATTTTATTGTAATTGGAATTTTTATAAATAAAAATACTTACATAATCCCAACAGGGAGAGTCCCACCCTCCTCCCCTCTACCATCTTCTGAGGGATAGGGTCAAAATTAGAATGACAACTTACAGTGGAGATATAACCTCCAGCAGGTGCCCGCTGGGGTTTACGTGTGTACATTAAGAGAAAAAAATGGCGAGACACATTGTCTGTGTCCTTGACCGAACGGTAGGTCACGTAAGCTTCTGTTGGGATTATGTAAGTATTTTTATTTATAAAAATTCCAATTACAATAAAATTAACCAATTTTGTTACACAAGTTAACATTTATACTTTGTCTCAATTTGTATGTCACCTTTTTCGTGCATATTGCATTATACATGTATTGCAATAATTGATGAAATAAATTCAAATAATAAACATATAATGAAAGTACTGTTCCTCATATAATGAAGTGAATTTCCTCATGAAATTATTTTCTGATAATTTATAATTGTACCAGAATCTTCGGGATCCATTAAAAATACTTACACCTCCTGAGCAGATATAGAAGGGTTGGTTGTATGTCAGAGGTGTCCCAGCATTAGATCCATCCATGCTGAAAAGTTTAAATAAATTTTGTAACTTTTACAGTAAGAAATGCAAAATTTCTCACTTAGAAAATTCTTTACTTAATTGTAGGAATTCTTATCAAATTGGTGAGAATTTTAGGCCCTTTAATTATCTAATCTTCAGCAACATTTCAGTGAATTTTGCTTTTGTGAAAGGCCGCTGTGGATTTGAAAACATTCATCAAACTAATATCTCATTCTTTTACCAAATTTCCACCATAAAATACGCAAACATTCTTCAAACTAGTTGTAATTTTGTAAATTTGGCAAAGTAGTTTCCTGTCACTCTATAGCTGAAATAACTCAGTCAGTTTTGTTCATTCTTTATTGTTATTGATGCCATCTGACCCATTATAATGTTATATAATTAATCATTTTTTGCATATAACTTTTGTGTTCCTTGGAATTAATCACTTTAAGAAAGCTAAGTATACAAAATAGAAAGTTTTATATGAAGTTTTATTATCTTTATTGTCCAAAACTGCTGCCAAATTTTATGCTTGCTACGGCTTCCTTACTCACAACAAAGAGTGTAAAAGATACCCCCCATAGATTCTGTAGAGCTGTTAAAGTTTTTCTGTTCATATACTTAGAAAACAAAGTTTATGACATATTTTTTTCACTGGTAATTTATGTCAATGCATACATGTAGCCTTTTTAATGTTTTTTTCTGAATAAAATTAGATACAAAATAACTTAAGAGATGCATTTTAAGCCAGCTTTAAGATTGTTTATAACATATGATTTATTTATTTGGGGTTTTACGTTGCTTTCAACACTGTACAGGTTGTATCACGATGGGTAGTTGGAAGGGCAGAGGAAACCAGTAAATACAGTTGGTCAAGGTTCTGTACTGTAAACTGCCGACAAACAGCAAGCAACTACCAGCTTTGCCACTTGAGGTAGAGCCGTGAACCGAACCCCGGCCTCTGAGATGTTAGGCGAGAGTGTTACCACTCTGCCACCGTGGCCCCTTTTACAACACATGAAGATGGTAAGTTGTCTTAGAAACTGAACATAATGTTTCAGTTTTATAAATCTATTCAGAAAAGTAAGTTTAGGACCTATTATCCAGTTTTTGACCATATCCCTTGTGGGGGTTTTTGACATTTTTGACATAAATTTGTGTCAAATTGTGTGTCAAAAACCTGTTTTGGAGGTGACGGTTTAAACCATAGGTTTTGACCATATCCGTCAAAAACCTGCCAACACTAGTATTTAACAGTGCTCGATTACTTGTTACAGAGAAGAGTAATGGATCATTTGGAGTAATGAATTAAGAAACAGTACTTGTTTCTTCTTGAAAATTAAGATCTTTACAAAATACGGTCTCGTGTGTCAGTCTGTGTTTAGTGTGTTACCTGCTTAGGACAAAGCAGCACATTTTTGGTAATTTTCATTGCTACAAGGTATATTCGTGGAGAGTAGAGTAATAGTAAGACAGTACTGAAGCACCACTAATGACACTCATAAACTCTGTTGAGATATATGTTTACAAATAAAGATATGTACATATGTGCTTTTAAATACCAAAAACTTTAAAAATTCACCCTGAGATTTAAGAAGGCATAGAATGACAGAATACCTTGTGATTTTGAAGGCATTCCTTGCAGATGGAGCCACATTAGAAGATCCAGTCAATGGACATGAAGTCACTGCGCCTCCAGCATGCATGGCAGTATCAGATACATCTAAACTCAGGGCGCATTCACCTCGTGAACAATCCTTAGGTTTAGGATTTACCAACATCACAACATCACCAAAGTGTACCTTTCCCACTCTGGCAACACTGAGTGATGCCTGAAAAATGTTACAATTTTGAAAATCTTTCAACAGGATATTTTATTACTTGATTTGCTCATCAATAATTCCTAGCAATATAGAATTTCAAATATGTTTCCCGACTTTTTTGTCAAAAAAACTCTTTCTTAAAAAAAAAAATGTCTATCCAATAGTTTCACAGATTTAACTAAAACTGTAGTTTGTTATCAGACAAAAAAAAATAATAATAAAGATTAGCCCAGAGAAATATTTGGTACTTACTTCCTGCAATACTGAACTTTTTAGATTTGTAGTTCTTTGGATCAACAGCTGGCCTTTTTCTCTTTTCTCCAGGAAATCTTTAAGGTTATCCTAAAAACAAAACAGAAAGCTGTGATTGCAAAACTATTTGACACTTCTGCATCATAACATAAATTTTATACATGTAGATTACCTGTCCTTAATGCAGCCCGTCTTAGACATTAATATATTCTCAGTCATTTTAAAGTTTTGATCACAATATCACAAGAAAATTAGTCATGAGTATGACATTATTTGGTGAACATAACTTATGCTCATGACAAAATAAGTTGTGATCCCAAGATCATCTTGTGCTCATAAAAAATAAGTTGGGGTCACACAAATGGTCTTATGATAGCAAGAAAGTAAGTAGTGCTGACAACAAAACAAGTTATGATCACAAAATCTGGGGCTGTATTCTACAACCATACTTAGATCATTTTCTAACTTATATTTTAAGTATTTCTTAGATTTCAAGTAAGAAATGATGTAACTGAACATTCCTACCTTTTGTTTCGTGAATAAAAACTCCAAGCAAAACTTAAGTGAAAAACCTTCCCTTACTTAGATCTAATGTAACCTTATTTAAGCATGATTGTAGAATATTGCCACTGGTGGGTGTGACTTGGTACATGCTAAAATAAAAACAATGGCCAAAGAAGGCAAGCATAATCTTTGAATTATTGGTACTTACCCCTAGTTGAAATCATTGTGTGATTTGAAATGGATAGAAGTTTAGATGACCAGAAAAATATCATGGTGGTTTACATGCCCAAATTTGAAGCTGGATGTACATGTATTTTGACTCATTTAAATTGATAAGTGACCTCAATATCAACATGATTTTATTAGAAAACTAAGTGATACACCCTAGGTCCCTGATGTGTGTTTTTAGGTCTGCACACGTAACTGATGGGATAATTTTTGCATTCCTGGCTTATCGTGACATTTGTGTATGGTCCAAAACAAAAAGTAATTTAAAATTTGTACATTAAACTGATTATGCCAGCCTTATCTATCACTCATTATTTGGGTTCATGGTAGACCATGTTTCTATATTGGTACATTTTAATAGTTTTTGGATCTAAATAGTGAACCTTTAGATCAAAGGAAAACCCTACAGTCCAAGTGAATACTGGTCCTATATATCTCCTGTGTGTAAAAAGTTATTCCATTAATATTAAATACTTTATGAAGAAATTTACTAATGCTGGTTAAAGTATTTAAACCAAATGATACTTGTGAAGAATTTGAGCCAGATGAAATGTTTGCCAGTTCAGTTATACTAAATTTACAACTAAACTAAGCTAGATGAAATGTTTGCCAGTTCAGTTATTCTAAACTTACAACTAAACTAAACAATGTTACACAATTGGATTGATATGTTAAGTGTTATAAGATTAAATGCATACTATTCTCAGTAAAGGTAAATTAAGAGCATTTTCATCAAAAAGGTGTGAATGGTAAACCAGATGCCAGTTTTTCATTTCAATGTGACAGAAACAACAAAATCCACGAAGAATATTTGGGAGCCGGTTATTGAAAAGATTATTATTTAGGCTTTCTAATGGCTGATACTTCATCAAAACAACCAAAAAATGGACATACTTGGTGAAATATGTCGATTCAGACGATCAGGAATACCATTCAAAATATCTTGCACACAGAACTAGTACTGCACTAGAGTCATGTATAATTCATAAAAGTCGGGACATAGAAAAAAAGATTCACATGCATATCGCACCCACAAAGAATCGCTACCACTAACTCGCACCCGTTTTTTTTTCAATTTCACCTTTTTAAAAAAAATATTAAGTTAAAATATGTTGGGAAATCTCATAGAATACTGTGACCTTATGAATATTAATGAGTAGTCTGCAAATTTTGATCTTCAAGTTAAATATTGTTGAGAAATGCCAAGGAATCGTCAAATATTTCCTATGTGTCCACAAATATTCGAGAGCTGTATAGTCCATCCACCGTGAATTTCGATCTTGAAGTAAAATATTTCCTAGATCTACATATACATTTATTTGGAAACCCCACAGATTTCTGTGTCATCATATTATTCTATGCAATTGTCAAGCACATCTACTGCTAATAAATTAACTAATTGTCGAGACTGATATTTATTGTGATGCCGTGAGTTTAGACAAAAATCCTATTTTATAAAATATCATTTTAAAAATGCCGGAAATTTGTGGGTGCGAGTTAGCGGTAGTGATTTGAAGTGGGTGAGATATGCATATATCCCCCCAAAAAATTCATAGAAGGCGCAGGCCTAGAGAGCTAGCTCAACCTTTAAAAAGTTTTAAAACACATTATCTCATCGATCTTATGTTCTTGCTGCATTTCAAATACAATCCATGACAAAATCTCGTCGTTTTAATTCAACAACAGACGTGTATACTTTTATCAAAAAAATAATGGAAGGCTACTCAGTTTTCTGGACGGTCAGTTTTCTCCAACTTGTGACAAACATAGCCTTACGTCTTGATGATTCGCGAGTTTTAACGTTTTAGTTAAGAGCTTATTTCACGTCTAAACATTTTATTTTGCAGCAATTTGGATGTGTTTTACAAAACTATAAATACCAAAGCACCATTTTATGTTATAAAAAGTGAAAATAGATTCTCTTATATCCAAGAAAAACGGCCATACTCGAATCAACAATACCCTCGAATCAAGGATACTTGACTATACCTCTTCTAACTGTATGTCTTCGTTCCAGTTTCCAACTCTTACTCCTGGGTTGTAAGTTCTTACACTCATGATCTCGGGTGTGTTTTCAGGGACAGAAAAGAAAAAACTAACTTTGTTAGCACTAGGAGACACACTTCTTAAGATGTGATGAATGTTTTTGTTATCCTAGCAACCACTTCCGCTTTAGCCGTAAATATTTAGCTGTCCATAAAAGAGTCGAAAATCATATTTGCCCTCTTTTACACACATGTACAAACATAGAGAGAATTCATGAACTACAATACTTGAAATAGATTAAGTCACTTTGTTCTGTCACACAGAACAAAAATAAATTGAACAATTTCCTGGTTCTAATTATTCAAAACCAAACCTGTTTTACCTTTCAAAAAATGAAAGTAATTATTGCATTTTAAGACTTTCAACCACTAATATTATATTTTCATCCAGCTAATCTCAAAATAAAGCTCTGGCGAGGCTTGAGCTTCTAGGGATGGCTTTTTTCTTCTTCTTCTTCATTTTTTTTTTTTTTTTTTTTTTTTTGTCTCTGGACTTTCATGAATTGTGGCATAGCGTGATGAGTATCTGTCTGTTCACTGAAGTTAAGCCTCAATGGGCTATGTTGGCACTGGGATGGGTGAGGACATATATGGTCAGCATTGTTGTCACACTTTGTTTCGGGACTGTTTTATAATTGATGCATAAATATGAACATATCTTTTGTTGTGCAATTGATGTAAAAATATATATAACCGAATCTGACTTTGGTGAAAAGAGTAAACAAATGCTTTTGTTTTATAACCTAGACTAGACCCCAGTCAAATATATAGGGACTGGTATCGTGTACGATGACCTTCACACATTAATGTTACATTCTTTTGCATGTCATGGAGCGGTGATAAATATCAGTGAAACAATTCTTTGCATTCTTAATCGCATTTTTATGGGATGTGAAGCAGAAAGTACCAGTGCTGAATAGTCAAGCAAATGCATCACTAATATATGTAATGTATCGGGACATCTCGATCTTGATTTTAATTATTTACATCAATTGTGTATGCATTAAAAATATTTTACGATATATTATGGGACTTATAACATCAAATATTGCCAATTAAACTTTAAAATATTTTGGGATAACAAAAATCTTTAGAAGCAGGATCGACAACATTTAAACTGATGCATATTTTTTGTTTATAACAAATGTCATTTAATTATTATGCGATATCATTACATAGTAAAAGGGGGATATTGTGTCAAAATATGCACCGAATGTGTTAACTAGAAATATTTTTATTTAATTTCTTCTTGATCATATCTTTGCTAGGTGTAACTACGGAAGTCTAGTACCCAAAATGGTGGGGGATACCTGACTCTTTATTGTAGAGTAAACCAGTCAGGAAGCAAACTACTTCATAACCAAATGACCACATGTATATCATGCAGAATGTGCACTTATTACTGGAGGCATATTTCACTATGTATGAACATTTTTTTATTTGTGTGTGTGCTTTTAATATCATGATCATATTACAAGATGGGTTACAAAGGTTATTGTCAGCCTGTACTCTTCCTCACATGTTTCAAAGGCAAGGAAGACACAAGTTGTCTTAATTTCTTGGGTGAATGATACTATTGTGAGCACTACCCAATAGTTGACAGTTGTCTGTCAGGCTTCAAATATAAAAGATAGATCTCCAGCATTACTTAGGTGTATGTGCAGTTACCTAGGAGTCCTTGTATTCACCTGTGGACTAATTAATTTACATGTTCACCAGTGGGATTTTATCAGTGATATAGATTACCTACCAGAGTGTGTGTATTTTGTGTTAACCTCGGTTATTCATTATTGTATCATTAATGTATTTCATTTACTGTTTTGTATCTCTGTCACTAATAAAGCTTAGTTTGGGAACCACTATATTATCATTCAGCCTCACATTTCAATGTTAAATGCAACAGGGACAATATCTCAAAAATGGCCTGACCAATTAAATTTAAAGTTGGCATGTGGATGTAACTGCTTACTGAGACTTAAAATTCCCACTAATAACATATAGTTGTATAAAAATAATCCTTTTTCCATTTCTGAACAGTCGATCAAAACGGCTTGATGGATTCAAATCTAATTTGGCATGAGAATGTAACTGGTCTTAAAGGTGATCCCATATTTTAAGCTGACCATAAACTCCCAGTAATAACATAATATTAAATTTTAGTTTAGTTTACGGGCAGTATTTAAGAACGCCTTGACAGATTCAGTTCAAATTTGTCATGTGATTGTAACTGATTCTAAAGGTATGCCCTATTTTAAGGTGATCTTAACCTCCCATGTATAAAATAATTTTATTGACATTAATTTTTTATGTTTGTTTACAGTATGCCAAAAATAACATGACATATTTAACCTATGATTTGTGTGTGCCTTGTGTGTGTGACAGGCTTTCTTGAGTGTCAAGTTTTTTAGAATATAATGTGTTATTTCCTAAAGAGAAACAACAGGAAATTGAACATGTGAAAGATGAACAGCTTGTGATCATAACTGGATATTTTATTTTTTATAAACTTTGTCTCTATGGTGTAAATTTTTTTTTGTTTAATATGTTTTTTTTTCTTTGAATGCTGAGTCATTGAGGCATGACTATTGAAATGTGCCTTTAAAGGGATGCACAAATGTTAATCCAATATGTGTACACATATTTCAAGTGCCAAGAACCTGATAGAAGTAATAATCACTGTGTGGGGCACATTTTGTGTTTTTGAAATGTCAGAAGCTTGAATAATTCCACCAATACTAGCAAACTTTGATAAAAGAAATACTTCTTTTGACCAGATCTACACTTAATATCATTGTGGTGTTTGAAACTCCCAAATAAAAGAGTTATATAACCCAAGCCAATATTTAAAAGGTGTTTTATGTGAGGCTATGGGAACTGTCAACATATCTATGAATGGAGGAAATTAACCTTAAAATTCTTGGATATTAATTAAGTCTTGGTGTTTAGAGCTGGTTTAAGAAAAATAAACTAAGTGCTGTGACAGGTGGCCAGCTCTGTGCAAATAAATATCCACAAGGGAGTCTTGGAAATTTAAATAATATATCAGTATCTCTACTCCACACGCATAATGGCAACAGCCGAACCACCAAACAAACGCTTGTTTACTGAGATGTCTTTCTCTCCTGATGGTAAATTGCAAATGGATACTTCTGAGTTGAGGGATATACTTTCTGACCTGTTGGATGAAAAACTCGGATACTTGAAACCCCTGGCTGAAAATGTCACTGAATTAAAAGCAGAGATTAATAAGCAAAAAGAAGTGATTTCAAAATCCCAAACAAAAGTCCATGAGCTGGAAGAAGGGGTCAATAAATTGCAGTTAGAAAACAAAACTCTCAGACAAGAACTGGGAAAGCTGGAGCAATTTCAGAGGAAAAACAATGTTCGTTTTATGGGAATAAAAGAAAACAAAGGGGAACTGCTGGAGGTGACCATTATATCTATGCTAAATGAGTTTCTCGCAAAGACGTGTCACTTTGATGAAAGAACCTTGGAGCGCATACACCGTTTAGGCCCATATAAAAAGGGTTCCACGAGAGTTGTTCTGGCAAGATTTGCCAACTATAAAGACAAGATAACAGCTTGTCAAATGAGAGACAAGCTGAAGGAAAAGTATGGGGTGACCCTTGTTGATGATATGCCTCAAGTTTTTCAAAAAGCTCATGACAAACTGTATCCAGTCTTTAAGGCAATACAAAATGTCAAGCAAAACCCTTCTACTGATGATGCTCTTGTCAACTCTGTAAAGCTAAGGAATGGCCAGTTGGTTATAAATGGACAAAGTTTTGATACTGACAGCTTGGACAAACTTCCTGAACCCCTGTCCATTGACAAGCTGTTCAATATCTCCAGAAATGGAATCACAGCATTCTTCAGAAGTTACAGTGCCCTTTCAAACCACCATATGTGTAGGTTCCAAGTAAATGATACAGTTTATTCAAGTATGGAGAAATATCTGATGCACATGAAGGCTAACTTATTTGGTGATGCTGATTCTGCCGCTGCTACCCTAGTAGAGGATAATCCTGTCAGGCTGAAACAGCTAGGAAAGAAAATCAAGAATTTTAAAGCATCAGTATGGCTGAAGGAATCGGACTCTGTTTTAGACAAAGGCTTGACTGCAAAATTTAGTCAGAACGAAAATCTGGGATATTTCCTGAGGAACACAAAGGAGGACACTCTGGTAGAAGCCAACCCCTTTGATAGTGTGTTTGGAGTAGGGCTTTCTCTCCACAACCCTGCTATTTTCTCTGCTGAATCATGGAAAGGAGAAAATAAGTTGGGACAAGCTTTGATGCGAGTCAGGCAGTATCTGAAGGAATAGTACCCAGTTCACAGATACACTAGAAATTCATGTACTCTTTTCTTTCTCCTACTGCAAGATACTAAAAGTATTTTTTCAAGTGTCATAATGCATACTTTTAAAACAGGTTATCTGTGTAAAAACTTTCATAATTCATACACTTTAAGCTGGTTATCTGTATAAAAACTGTTATATCTTTGATATGCAAAGGTTTCAAATATTCAGTGTAAAAACTTTCGTAATTCATGCACTTTAAGCTGGTTATCTGTAAAAAAACAGTCTTTTATTGAACCTGTGATATGCAAAGGTTTCAGATATTCAGCAAATCATAGGCCACATATTTAAAGTTTTTTTTGTGTGTACAACTCAAATTGATATAACCATTAATGAAATAATACTATGTAAGTATCATGTGACAGCAGTTGTAATTATATTATAGTACATTGAAGCATTTGTACACAGGCAGTTTTAAACTTTCATAATTAATACACTTAAAGCTGGTTTACCTGTGTAAAATTTTTTTTGTTGTTGAACTTTTAACATGCAAAAGTTTCAAAATATTCAGCAATTCATAAGCCAAATATTTAAAGATTATTTTGTGTACAACCCAATTTGATATAACTATTAATGAAATACTATGTAAGTATTATATGATAGCACTCGTAATAGTGCATTGAGGCATTTGTACACAGGCAGTTTTAAATAAATAATTAGGCCGTGAAATGATATACGCCCACAAAGTACCATAAATATTAAAAATACATTGTATAGCCAGCAATAGGTATAATACTCGTAAAGGATAAGAATAGAATAATGCTATTCTTGTTGGTTAGGGGGTGTAAGTGTGCAATGTCATGGTGCAATATCATGGTGTGGCCTTGGTTTGGCCTTTGGCCTTTCCGTGGTGGCCCTGACCTATAAAATCTTGTCTGGGGTATATCTCGGAAACTGTAAAGTGTAGGAAGTTGTTTTTTGGTGGGGACATTGGTTGGGGGGTGTGGGTGCGCAATGTCATGGTGTGATCTTGATTTGACCTTGCTGTGGTGACCTTGACCTATGAAATCTTGTCTGGGCTATATCTCGGAGACCGTAGGGTGTGGGAAGTTGGTAGGGATGTTGGTTGGGGGCTATAGGTGTGTATTATTATGGTGTGACCTTAATTTTGACCTTTGACCTTGTCGTTGTGACCTTTACCTTTAAAATCTTTTGATGCAGATTAAGCACTGTTAAAGTCATAGTAGAATTTGTTGAGAATTTTACTTTCATAACTTCCAATTGGAAGAGATAGAATTTCATCAAGTGAGTCACAGATTTTGCTCCAACACCACACATAAGCATTCATTAAATGTATTACCACTTCTGCATACATGGTAATATTCAAAACATCTAGACCATAATTCGGCTATGCGGGTGTGGATGGAGAGTGTTGAATTTTAGTTTATTGATTAATGCTGTCATCTTGTTATTGAATTGTCTTGTTTTAATACTTGATCTTGACAGACATTATCTTTTTTTCAAACATTATTTTCTTCATTTAAACATTGTTTGGAACTTTATATAACTGACAGTGTTCTGAAAGTATCCTGAGCTTTGTACTGGTACAGTACTTCTATATCTCATGGTGTTGAAAATATTTCCTTAGGCTGTGGGGTACGGGCATCTCTGATGCTATTTTTTAATTCTTATCATGACGCATGTTACATGCAAAAATATGAAATTTAATTGTTTCAAGTAATTTGATTGGCACAAAATTTTATCTGATACTCTGCTTTTTTTAGAAACCTGATACATTATTCAGTAAATAAAGGCAGTAGTAGTTTGTTCATGTTTTGGAAAATGACCAACTAAAAAAACTGCTTTTTTATGATTTAGAAAAAAAGCTTTAATAATACTTCTCTATTATGTATTAATGTACATAAGTTGTTAAAAGTGAAACCATAGTTTGTTCGGCAATGTAATGTAAATAGCTCACTAGCACTCTGCATTACAAATGCAAATCAGTTAAGTCTAGTATAGAAAGTTTGTAGACTTTGTAGAAACAATATTCCTATAATTGATACATTTACCTATAACATTGAATTGAATATCTCTTTATATGGTCAGCTATAAATCTACCTTTTTTACTTTTTGTGGTTAAGATAAACCTTACTATTTTGTGATCGATTCTTTTTGCTTTGCCTGTCTTTCAATGACACCACCAAATATACAATGACATAAATAATTGTTTTTTATTTAAATCGGAGATAAAGAAGTCTAATTTATTTCTTTCTTTGTGTTTTTTTTCCAGTTTTTTCACAAGTTTTTTAGTCCATATGGTTTGTCTCCAATGGATTTTGTGTTCTGTCTTTCTTTCTTATGTTCAATATATCCTCATAGATTATGTCTATGGGAGTGTATGTTCTGTTTTTCTTTTTTGTCTTTTTAAATCTTTGTTTACAGTTTTAATGATCTGTGTTATTCCAGACCTTGGTGTAGAAACAGACTTTTTCTCATATTATGTTAATTCCTTTTGTATGTGGCAATGTTGCTTTGCGACTACTAGTTCTGTTAATTATAGCTTGGTCTCAAAGGTACCAGCAGCAGCTCTGTATCGATTATCTCCAAAAATCGTTTACTTTTGCTTTAAAATGAAAAACCTTTCTCATTACCCGAATATTACAGTGATTACAAGTAATACCCAGATTATTAATGTAATGCTTCCTTCGGGATTTTAGGCTATGCTAATTGCTTTTCAAATCCAAAATGGCAAATCATGGCAGCAAAATTAAAATATTAAGCTTGAATTGCAATGGACTTAATAACAAGTTAAAAAGAACATCCGTTTTATCTTGGTTGGCTTCTAACCACAAGGGTTTAACCTTCTTACAGGAAACTCACTCATCCGAAGCAGTTGAATTAGACTGGAATAAATACGCAAGCGATTACACTATTTGGTATTCACATGGGACCAATAGGGCACGTGGCGTATGTACAATGATTCCAAAGCAGCTTAGTTATAAAGTTGTTAAACAAATTTCTGACGAAAACGGAAGATTTCTTCTGTTGCATACTTTTATCGACAACTCAGAATTTGTGCTAGTAAACCTATATGCACCAACAAAAGATAATCCAGAAGAACAGAAGCTATTTCTGAACTTTGTAAGAGAGCACTTGTGTCACTTTTTAGGCAAGAGGATTATTATGGGAGGAGACTTTAATATATATATGAATCCTGAATTAGATAAAAAAGGAGGAATCTGTGAAAAACAATCAGAATGTTCAGTAATATTACAAGACCTTGTTGATGAACTTAATCTTTGTGATATTTATCGGCTCCAAAATCCTGATAAACATGGATACACTTGGAGAAACAAAGGAAGAAATGGTTGGGTGCATTCTAGACTTGATATGTTTCTGGTATCCCAAGATTTACAATTTCAAAAAATAAAAGCATTAATCCACCCTAGTTTAAAGTCTGATCACAGCTTGATTGAAATCAGTTTTGTTACAAGCAAAGACTGGGTCAGAGGTAAAGGCTTTTATAAGTTCAATACCAGCTTGCTCAAAGATAAATTTTATGTTGACATGATTAACAAGGAAATTACAGAGCTTGAAAATGAAAATAAAAGTTCCCAAAATAAAGCACTCTTTTGGGACTACTGTAAATGCAAGTTTAGGGGTTTGACTATATCCTATTCATCGTTTAAATCAAAACAGCAGAAAATGGTCGAGGCACAATTATCAGCTGAGGTGGAAAGTTTAGAACAAGTCATAAGTGAAACTCCCTCACCTGACCTGTTAAACAGATATCAGGAAACAAAGCAATTATTGGAAGAAATTCATATTACAAAGGCTAAAGGTCACCTTACTAGGTCAAGAGCCCAAGATATTGAAGAAAATGAAAAATGTTCAAAATACTTTTTGTCAATCGAAAAAAGGAATTACAATTCTAAATGTATTAAGTGCCTAGAAACCCCGAGTGGTAACATCACAGAGGAAATCGAAATCCTCAATGAAGAAAAAGCTTTTTATCAGAATTTGTATAGCACCACCACTGCATCATCTGATAATTCGATTGAAACATCAACAAAAGAACTCCTCTCAAACCCTAACTTGCCAAAATTGTCTGAAATTGATAGAGCATTATGCGACCAAGCAATCTCAATAGAAGAATGTTCTAAAGCTCTTCAGGGTCTCTCTAACAACAAATCACCAGGATGTGATGGTATACCGGTAGAGTTTTATAAATTCTTCTGGTCAAAAATAAAGAACTTTGTATTTAATAGTTTTGTTTGGTCTTTGCAAAGTGGTGAATTATCTGATGATCAGAAAAGGGGGGTTATTACCCTTGTTCCTAAAAAAGATAAAAATCTCTGTCAACTAAAAAATTGGAGACCAATTAGTCTTTTGAATACTGACTATAAAATTTTAACAAAACTTTTTGCGTCTCGCTTACAAAAAATTCTCGGCAAAATTATAAACCCAGATCAAGTGGGCTATATTAAGGGTAGGTTCATTGGGGAAGTTGTATGCACCATAAGAGATTTGATTAATCTTAGTTCCAGCTCACAAAAACCTGGGCTACTAACTTTGCTAGACTTTGAAAAAGCTTTCGATTCTGTAAGCTGGTCTTTTTTATTGAAGTGTCTTAAAGCTTTTAATTTTGGCAACAACTTCATAGCAGCTGTTAAAATGCTATATAATAACATTGAAAGTTGTGTTACAAATAATGGAAAGGCTTCACAGTTTTTTAAATTATATCGTGGGATAAGGCAGGGATGCTGTTTGAGTGCACTTTTGTTTTTGCTAGTGGTAGAGGTATTAGCAATTGATCTTCGATCAAATGAAAGCATAAAAGGTATTACTATAAACAATATTGAGTACAAAATATGCCAGCTCGCTGATGATACTACCCTGTTTTCACAAGATGAACAGTCAGTGAAATTAGCATTTCACAGACTTGACTTATTTGGTCAATGTTCAGGCTTAAAACTTAATAAAAGCAAAACAGAAATTATTGCATTAGGGGGTCATGGGGATAAACAAAAACTAAATCAGATAAAGAAAGGACCTTTTAAAGTCTTAGGTGTCTGGTTCTCAGAAAATAATGACTCTTATGAACTTAACTTGAAACCTAAAATTGCTGAAATTGATAGAATAATGAAAACCTGGTCTAAGTTCTCAATTAGTATAAAAGGAAAAATTGTGATTATTAAAACCCTGATACTGAGTCGAATTATTAATATCTGTAGCATGGTCTATGTTCCACAACACTTCATTCTAAAAATCAATCAGATGCTTTTTAGCTTTTTATGGGGCAAGGACAAAAGACCGAAAGTTAGAAAGGACATAATAACAAATGACTATACGAATTTGGAGGCATAAGAATGGTCAATTTTGAGAACACAATAACCTCACTAAAGACCACTTGGATAAAGCGTATTTATCTGTCTGACTCGGTCAATTCTGAAAATAATTTTGTGAATAAATGGTGCCACCTAGCAAAAAAGATGTTACAGATACAAAACAAAGACTCACTTTTACAAAAGACCAACATTCGCAAATATAGCAACGTACCCTTAAGTGATTTTTACCAACAGATTCTTAAATGCTGGCATGAAATATATACGGTTGTTCCCACTTCTTATACAGATATGCTTCAGGAGAAGCTGTACAACAATACTCTAATCCAAGTTGGAGGTAAGCCTCTCAACAAGGAGTTTGACTCATTTACCAGAAAAGGAATACTCTGTATAAGTGACCTAGTTGAAAATAAAGTATTGATATCACGAGATCGTTTAAATGAAAAATTTGAATGTAACATTCCTATCATGCTTTATAATTCTTTGATTTCTTCAATACCTTTCCACTGGAAAGAAGAAATCTCAAGAAACTACAAACCAATCATGTATGATACCTACGATATTCCTCACTTAAAAAAAGATATGAAAACGATTACTGCAAAAGATATGTACACTTTCCTTACTTACAAACGCAAATTTCCTATTTCTGTAAACAAATGGATAGAATACTACCCATTTGTGGAAAATTTTGAATGGTCTGTTCTGTTTAAACTCCCTAATATAATATGTTCGGAACCAAAAATGCAAAGTTTTCAATATAAAATCTTAAATAGGTTTATCACATGTAATTATAACCTTTACTTATGGAATGTTAGTACCTCTCAATACTGTGATGATTGCCAGAATGTTGATACTATTGAACACTTCTTTTTTTACTGTAACAGTGTAACTCCCTTTTGGGAGAAAGTAATTAAGAGAGTTGATCCTGGAAGCCTTTCAAGTAAAAATTGATTTAACTGTGTTAGAAATTTTGTTGGGAATCCCATGTGTTAAAGATAGTTTGCTGTGTCAAATTAATTTTGTAATCCTTTATTCTAAATGGTTTGTGTACACCTACAAAAGGCAGAGTGTTTTGAATTTTAGTCATTTTAAAAATATCATGAAAAATAGAATTGAAAATTTCTCCTAATGTGGATACTCTTCAGCATTGGGATAATCTACTGAGTTGCTGCAATAATGATACCTTATCTTAAATATGTATGCCACACTGTACTACTCTTTTAAATGCTTTAAAAGATATCTATTTTCTGTTAGCTGTTTTTTCACACATACACAAAGGCTCTTTCTTTTTTGTTCTTTCCTATTCCTGTATGAACTGTAAATTCAATAAAATGTTAAAAATAAAAAAAAATATAGTTGTATAAAAATAATCCTTTTTCCATTTCTGAACAGTCGATCAAAACGGCTTGATGGATTCAAATCTAATTTGGCATGAGAATGTAACTGGTCTTAAAGGTGATCCCATGTTTTAAGCTGACCTTAAACTCCCAGTAATAACATAATATTAAATTTTAGTTTAGTTTACGGGCAGTATTTAAGAACGCCTTGACAGATTCAGTTCAAATTTGTCATGTGATTGTAACTGATTCTAAAGGTATGCCCTATTTTAAGGTGATCTTAACCTCCCATGTATAAAAGAATTTTATTGACATTAATTTTTTTATGTTTGTGTACAGTATGCCAAAAATGACATGACATATTTAACCTATATTTTGCAAGTAGATGTCACTGATCTTAAGAAGTGTCCCAGATTAACGATATCTTAGCTTCCCTGTAATGACATAATCATATCTACTTTTTCCATAACAATTTTAAAATAATATCTTAACTAATGTGCACTAGATTTTAAGCATATTTAAGATCTGGATATAACTAACACTGAACAGAGTTTTTAAAATCTTTACAGTTGCATTGAATCACATTCAGGTTAAGGTTAGGGATATATTTTTAAGATATTTAACAATATTATATATATTATAAAGTGCTTGTTAACAGTTTTCATTTAAATTAACGTACACATATCCTGAAATAAAGAAGATCTTTATTGTAATGTAACCATAAAGACTTGATAGTTAAAGAAGGTTTAAGGTTATAAGATTTTAGTTATAACATCCACCCTGCTGGACATAGGCTTATTATTTTGACCAGTTCTCTGCATCACCCTTCATTGCTACTAGTTTACAGGAACAATATTTTACATATCTTTCAGTTACATTTGGTGTGGAGGTTTATTAGCGTTATGACTCGTATGTGATTGCTTTTTGGCAACATCGGGCAACAACTGCTAGAATGGCAAGACTTTTCCTGCTTCTTGGACTTGTTATTTTGTAGGAGTTTTACATTTACCTTTTTACATTTGTGTTTATCACAAGAGGAACTTGAGGTGATTAGGTTTTGGACAACATTTGCCAACAACTGTTACCATGGCAATAATTTTTTTTCACTTTTAATTTTGTGGGTTCTTCACATACAAAACTCAAACACAGACTTTGGCAAATATTGGAAATATATTTGTTGCAAGCTTGCAGTGGAACTAGAAGACTAGTAATTATCTTTTTCAGCCATATTTGATTACAATGATTGCTGTGGCATTACTTTCCTGCTTGTTTTTTTTAATTGTAATTTGGTGGATGCTTTTCAGTCAAATACCTGTGTACTGATATTAATCAAAATTTGATAGGTTTCTCACAAAAGAAACAGGAGCTGATTAGATTGTCGGCAATATCTAGCAACATTTTTTCTGTTTGTTGGACTTTTTTGTAGGTGTTTTGCATTTCGAAACTCCTGTACAGATTGGAAATGATTAGCTTTCGATACTGTCTGGCTACAAGTGTTCCCATGTCATCACTTTTTTGTTTCTTTGAATGCTTTACATTGCTATGTTACATTCCAAACCCCTGTATATATTTGACCTGATTAGTTTTTCGGCAATACCTGGTAACACTATTATTTTTATGTTGGTGATATAAAAAGTCCTGTAGAAGACCTATATGCTAAGGTGACCTTACACTCCACCAGAATGATTTTTCTTGTTTACTGTCCCACAAAATGGTTAACAGTTATAGCAGGCCCTTCTTTCCTTCATGAAGGAATGTGGCAGACATGACAGAGAAGACCCATCTTGCATAATGCATTAAGTTATGCGGGTGTATGGGGGGGTGAGCATTTTAAGAGGTTACCAAATTGATCACTTATAAAATTTTCTGCTGAGTGCTGACATGAAGTAAAAACTTGCTATGTGATAGATTCATATAAATATACACATTTGTCTCTCTGTCTGCCAGTGTGCACAAGTCAAAAACTATACCCTTGGATCTGGGTTATATTTTTAACAAGGTGGGGGCCTCACTGTGGCTTGGCCTTTTTCAAAGATGGTCTGGATCTGCAAAAATACTGCTGGTCAGTCCAGCCTAATGTGTGTGCTTTCGAATTTCACCCATTACAATCTATAACTAAAGCTGATGACACAGTATAATTCTATTAAATTCTTGTTTTTATGATTTATACTGGTTGGCCATATTTTAGAATTTTAGAATTTGTCCTACTTTGAAGTGTAGTGTGTAATGAAAAGTAAACCCAACAGTTTTTTTTTCAGTTGAGAGGTGATGTGGGAAAACTTGGAAGATCAAGTGACAACCCGACAGAATGAGATTTTAACACACTGCAGTCTTCTGAACTCAAAATGTGTGACTTATGCAAACAGGGAATTATCATAGTCCAACCGACTACTAAGCATTTGCCAAACTGATGTATTGAGGTCTAGGAAGTGATAAATCTTTTGTGTAAAGATATCTTGTATGGACTCTAGTATTGGCCCAATGTTGACCTAACAAAGGTCAAATTTATAGATACTCAACCTTAACACTGGGAAGGAAGAAACAATTGGTCCAACAGTGGAAAAATTAGCAGACTCTGCTGTCAATATCCAAAGTCAGTCAAGTGGTAGAATACTATCTAGGGGCTTTCAAGATAAAAGATTCAGCAAAAATGAAACTGAAAGCAGATCAAAAGAAAAAGAATTGCAGAAAGGAGAACAGAGTTAAGCAAAAATATAAAGAAATATAATTTATACAAAAGTGGCTCTCTGAAATAAAATTTGGATTTTAGAATCTCTATAGGATCTGATTATTACTGATATCTCCCGATCCCAACTGTGAAGCTTTAAAATCCATAGCAAAGGAAATACATGAAATCTGGGATTTTCTGACCCTAGTTTGATATACAAGTAGGAAGGGGGCAGGGTTTTATCCAACAGGCTCTGTGGATATGCTTTATATGGTTTTGTATTATGCCTCAATAGATTCTAAAGCTCTAAAAGCAATCATGAAAGAAAACGAAAGTCAAAAACACAATACATATGCGATTTTACAGCCCCAGTTTGAGCCTCAAAGGGTGGTTGGGCCAAGAGGCAACCTTAACCTGCCTACATATGGTTTCCTAATACCTTCTTATTAATAGTCTAAATACAATAAGAAGATAATAAAGGGGGGGGGGGGGGGGGTCATATGAATTTAAGCTTTGTTAAAGCTACTTGGTATATCAACTATAAATTGCTCAATTTATGTCCACTCACTCCCGAAATCTGATCAACTAGAGACTTTAATAGCATGAACATGTAAAGTGTATGTAAAATATAACTCTACTGAAGTATTTTGCTTTGCAGTGAGGATGAATGGGTTGACCAAATAACTTCAGATTATGTGAGTTTGATGAAGGACATACATCAAATGCAAAAAAATTTAGACCATTATGCACAAGTGAGGAAACTTGCCCCCAAAAACCACCACCTTCAGTAATGGATTTGTACAACAGTAAACACATTGTAGCTTGGGGAAAGTAGCCGAGTCTGTGACTTTAATTAAGAATAACCTGAAAAATGATGAGATATTTACTCAAAAGTTAACTAGTTATAAATAACATAGCTATGGAGCTAGAACCCCCCAAAGTAATACTAATAAAGCTGAATCCTCCATACCAGATTTGGCTGAACTATCACCTGCACTTTTCTTTTAAGTAAGCAGAAAGCTAAGTGTTACTGAAAATAGCTAATTACACAGTTAAGTGACCGTTACTCATTTAGCTATACGGCTACAACTCCCAAAAGCAAAACCAAGGAAGCTATTGATCCAACAATCTTCCATGCAAAATTTTGTTCAAGTATCTTGATTCATTTCCCTTTTAATTTATTTATTTGGGGTTTTACGTCGCTTTCAACACTGTACAGGTCATATAACGACGGGTAGTTGGAAGGGCGGAGGAAACCAGTACATAGGGTTCGTTAGGGTTCTGTATTGTAAACTGCTGACCAACGGCAAGCAACTGCCAGCTTTCCCACTTGAGGCCATGCACTTGAGGTCATTTCCCTTTTAAAACATGAAAACCAAATTGCTACTCAAAATAGCCAATTTGTCGTTACTAATTTACAACAGGTATGATAACTTGTGTCAGGGGCTTTTGTCCTGGAATCTAGAAGACTGCTCTGCTAATAGGTGCAACCTATTAATAGTCTTTTTTCAAAAGATTCTAAAATTCAAAAAGGCCGCCGTTTTTGTGGAGAAGAAATTTTTTTGAAAATTGGTAACAGTAGATTATTTAGACACCTTGGGAGCTGAAAATTTCGACGAAATCCCTCTATCTCGCACGGTTAAGGAGATAGAAGCAAATTTCTGTTTTCCATTTTTGGCAAAAATTCGAAAATTCAAAATGGCCGCCATTTTTGGGGAGAGGAAATTTTTTTTGAAAATTACAAAGAGTAGTTTGCTGAGATACCCTGTGGATCGAAAATTGCAACGAAATCACTGTGGATCGAAAATTGCAACAAAATCACTCTACATTGCACTTTTAAGGAGAGAGAAGCAAATTTGTGTTTTTGCATTTTTGGCAAAAATTCAAAATGGCCACCATTTTTTAAGAGAGTAATATTTTTTTTAAAATTGGCAATGGTACATTACTGAGATACCCTGTGGGTCAAAAATTTCGACAAAAGATCTGCAGAGTGAGCCTGGTTCCCCTGTGGATGACAACTTCCGGTACGGCTCCCCAGACAGAGATCTCACCAGGGATGCGAATGCTGATCAGGAACTCTCTGAGGAGGCTAGTTACAGAGAGACTATCAGAGGCATGAGGTCTTTTATGGGCTGGCATCAGATTCCTGAACTCGACAGTGTCTTCTGCAGATGACAACCCCTTTGCCAGTTCCCGAGTCCAGCCAACCGGGAAGGTCTCTGTAGACAACAGGTTGTGTAAAAAATGGAGACGTTAAACCTCACCGTTGCTGAAGGCTACCCTTCCAGGAACGCAGAAACTGCTGGACTTCTCAGGGACCAGTTTGTCAAGCCACCAAGGTTGTCTAGATGGTACGGCATGCATGCTGACAAGAAAGACTCTGATAGATCTACTGTGTGTTCCTGGTCTCCGGAACCGGCGAAACTGAATAGTGCATTCAGTAGGGTGGCCATACGTAGTTTACCTGCTGCTCCACATTCCTGGCCCTTAGCCAGGACATTTTGAGATGCTGAGAGAGAGCAGCTAGAGAACAGTCGGTTATGTGTAACCAGGCTGCCAGGTTGTCAAGGTGTTTAACTAGAGTGCAGGACACGATGTCTACACAACTCAAGAACTTACACTCAGATAAGGGCAAGGGAAAGTCCTCAGAAAGAATGCTGCAAGCTGTGGATGAGCTGGAGTATTTGGTGACTTTTAACTAGTCAACCTCCCAAGCCATGGAAAGGACAATGCAGAACTTATCTGAGGGCGTTTTTAACAGCATGGCAAACTTCACCCTTGCACATAGAGACAGTTACTTACTTAGTATTTACACATGGGTGTAAAACAGGACACACTCACTGCATCGCGTACTGCTCCCGTCACTTTTCCCGGACCAACTTCTCATTAAGGCTGAAGAGGAAGTGGCCAGAAGTGAAGAGAGGCGTTCATCTAGCCAGTCACACAGGAAACCTGGTCGTTTGCATCCTTATATGCTTCCAATGACAAGTCTTCTCATCAACCGGACTGGAAATCTTTTGTCTCAAGTTTCTGCCCAAAGACTTTTGTCTTAGGCTTAGTGGTATTCACAAAGAATTTAAGACTGGTCTTAGGCTTAGCCAAAGGCTCAACTTTAAGACTGGTTAGTAGTGGGCTTAAATTTTGTAAAGAGGACTTAAATATGGCCGCCATAAACTTTTCTCCACTTCAAACTTTGAAATGGTTGTAAATAGAGTATAATTATACAGAACATCCCACTAAAGCAGTCTTTGGAAGTTTATATATGGTAACAAGGTTTTCCATTTTAAAATCAAAACTCCCTGGGGTTTTATAACCAGTTATTTTTGATACCCAAGGACAGAGACTTGACCAACAAGAGTGAGACTTTAAATCTACTTGTAAACTCTTGTGCTGCAAATACTCATTTTGTTTTTGGGTTGCCACAAAAGAAAGGCGTAAATCCCAATTATTGTCACAATTACACAGAAATAAAATATGTGAAAGATGTTTCCTGTGTAGGTCATTTGAGCTCTGTAAATCTTGTCACAAATGTCCCCACTGCTGCCATAGATCAACCTGTAGGGGCAAGGCTGCACCAATTTTGGCAAAAATGGGAAACCCTGGGGGCGAGTCCAAAGGTAGTAATAGCACTCAGAGAGGGCTACATCCTCCCCTTATGGTTCAGACCCAACTTAACCATATCACTAACTGTTGTAAGTAACTATACAAACCCTCACAAAAATCTCGACCTGCAGTAGAACCGGTAGAAAATCAAAACTCCCTGGGGTTTTATAACCAGTTATTTTTGGTACCCAAACCAAACAACTGGTGGAGACACACCAATCTTGGACCTGAGCACCTTGAACACATTCCTAAACACAAAATCGTTCAAAATGGAGACACTAGAGACAATAAGAACCTCCCTACAGGCAGGGGAGTGGGTATTCTTCATAGTTTTCAAGGACGCATACTTCCACATACCAATTCCCAGTCAGTCCAGGAAGTACATGCGTTTTCGGATCCAGGGTTGCTCTTATCAATTCAAAGCACTACCCTTTGGTCTGTCCACAACACCCGTGGAGTTAACAGTGGTGGCCAGAGGTCAAACTGATGGCTTTACAAAGGGGTATAAGAATCCACCAGAACCTAGACGACTGGTTAGTGAAAGCAACATCCCACCAAACTTGTCTCCAGCATACACAAACCTTGGTAGTTCTTTGTCGAGAACTAGGCTGGCTGGTGAACAAGGAAAAGTCAGAACTGGTCCCAAAACAGGTTTTCAACTTCGTAGGTTACCAGTTTGACCCCAGAGAGGGCAAGGTCAGACCCACACTAAAGCGTTGGCAGGCCTTGAGAGACAAGTCAGTCAATATTGTCCGGTGTGCCGGGTCCAGGAGTTCATGTCCCTCATAGGTCTACTCACAGCAACAGAAAAGCAAGTCCACCTAGGGCGACTACAGATGAGGCCCATACAGTGGTACTTGAAAAACAACTGGAGGGTGCCAGAATCACTAGAAAAGGTGATACCAGTTCCCAGGTCGCTCCACCTTCACTTAAAATTTTGGCTGGAGGAAAGCAATGTTGTACCAGGTCAACCATTACACCCTCTAAAGCATGCTCTGCTGATGATTACAGTCGCATCAAAAGAAGGATGGGGCACTCACTTGCTCCAGAAAGCAAGTTGCAGATAAACCACTTGGAACTAAAGGCGGTCTTCCTGGCCTTAAAATTTTGAGTTCAAAGACCTTGTTTCAAACAACATAGTTCTGGTGGCCACAGACAACTCAACAGTGGTTGCCTATATAAACAAAGAAGGGAGGTGAAATCGGGCCTTCTGTGTGCCCTTCTGTGGAGAATCCTGACCTGGTGCACCAGGAGACAGGTAACTCTCAAAGTTCGACACAACCCTGGCTGGCTGAACATGATAGCAGACAAGCTATCTAGACTAGGCCAGATCATTAAAACGGAATGGTCCAGGCATGGGCAGTGGACGCACTCGGTCTGTCCTGGGAAGATCTGGACCCATATGTCTTCCCACCAGCAGCCATCTTGGGCAAAGTGGTGAAGTTTCAGGACTACCCATGCAACAGAATTATACTGATTGCACTGGGGTGGCCCAACATGCCCTGGTTCTGGGATCTAGTGGCCATGTCCAGTCATGTCCCACTGTGTCTGCCCAGTCTGCCCAATCTGGTGACTCAGCCATTCAGGCAGACCTGCACAGGAACCTGTCAAACCTGAACCTACATACCTGGCTCCTAGAGCCACAGCAATCAAGAAATAGGGCTTCTCTGAGGTAGTGGAAGCATGAATTGAGGCTCCTCAAAGAGGATCAACCAGATCCGTCTATGAGGCAAAGTGGATCATTTTTACAAAGTGGTGCCTCAGTAATCAGGTGGACTTCAGGGCACCACCTCTGAAAGCCATAGCTGACTTCCTCCTGTACTTGTTTCAGGACAGGAAGTTACAGCCAGGCACCATTGATGGCTACAGATCAGCCATTGCTGACAAGTTGGACAACTACGTACCATTAATATCAGCAAAGATGAGAATCTCACTCATATCCTGGATAGTTTCCATAGACAGACCCAAGGGCAGGAGGGGCATTCCCTCCTGGAACCTCTCTCTGGTTTTACACCAACTGACAAAGGCTCCCTTTGAACCCTTTAAGGAGACTTCACTTAAACACTTGACTTTCAAGACTGTTTTCCTGCTTGCCTTGGGTTCTGGTAAACGCAGGAGTGAGATCCATGTTTGGTTACATAAGAACATCAGACACCAGTCAGATTGGTCTAAGGTGTCTTTGTACCCCTCACCCAGCTTTCTATCCAAGAACTAGCTGGCTAAGGAGGGACCAGATAGTGTGGCTCCGGTGGTTATACCAGCCCTGGCCCCAATCTGGACATGTCACTTAAAGGTGACAGGTCCCTATGTCCATTCAGAGCCCTGCGTTATTACTTGGACAGGACCTCAGATCTTAGGCAAAACAAGACAAGGAGTTTGTCTTTGTCTCCTTCAAGAAAGGTTTTGACAAGGACATCTCACCTGCCACTGTCTCCTCATGGATCAAGCAGACTGTGATCCTTTGCTATGAGCTCTCTGACCAGGAGTCCCTCACCTTGCATCAGGTTAAAGCCCATGATGCTAGGGTCAAGTCACAGTCCAATGGACAGGCAAGGTCCACCCATCCGGCCCCGCTATCAGTTTACTAGGGGTCTTAATAGGACTAGACAATGAAAAAGATGCTATGACGTTACGATGTCTAGACAGGAAGGAAGTACAATGCGCCACCTAGCAAATGCACACTCCCTGACCGGTCCTGCTGGTAGTATATACAGGACGTCTTTTTCTGGGATTTGGCGCAACTGGTCGCACCGACCAGTAAAGCAATTGTCCATTGGATAGGGTATTAACTTAAAAAAATTTAATTTATTAAATTTGCAATTTTATGTCGAAAATTGTTAAATAGTCAAATTTGTGGACTGACTGAAATAAGATTGTTTACACATACCATAATAAATAATTTTAATAAGTTTCCCCAAATCCCCTATTATTGCTCACTGCCATCTTGAATAACTAGGGTGAAGTGGCTGGCCTTCTGCCAACCACGGAGTCGAATCTTAGGACAGCAGTGGGTGTTGAAATCTGTAAACTTGGTATTATCGCCCGCTAAACAAAGCGAGGTGCGGTGACAGTAAAATATTGCTGGATTATATATTTGTAAAATGTTGTTAGAAACCCCATTGTAGCCTCACGTTTTCATCACTCTGTGGGTGTACAACTACCAGCATTTGATATTTTATTTGTTTTAAATATTGCGAGAAGACAGAAATATTGCTGGATTATATATTTGTAAAATGTTGTTAGAAACCCCATCGTAGCCTCACGTTTAGAAACCCCATCATGATACCTTCTAGGACATACAAAAGCGCCCTCTAGTGGTTGAATGTAGAACTACGGAGTTTGAATTTTCATTGTCTCTGCCAGAGGTGATCTCGATTTTGATTGGCTAAACGAAAAATGTATAGTACTACCGTGACGTCACTTCATTCATTAATTTCTTTGCGGTTTATTTGTTTGACAAATAATGGAGTACACGTAGATGCGCAGACAGCAATTTTACATTAACAGTGACTGCGTGGTAAACCCTGCAGACAAATAAATTAATTGGGGTTTCACCTCTAGAAACCAGCAGACGAAACCGTTAAAAAAGACTCGTTCGAGTAGGCCATTACAATGGCAAACACAATAGTTTCTAGGACATACGGGTCCTTGGAGAAAGCCAGACGAAGTGCTAGACAAGCTTTTTACTTTATAAAATATAACTGAATAAAAGCATTAAAAATCTTCAAAATGGCAGAGTGTATAGTATAGACCTTAATGTACCGATATGTGAACAAATATTATGAAGAATTTGATATTTAAGGGCTTAAACGGCCCTTTTAAAATCGCGACTGCAACTCAGTACATAACTCGAATCAAAGATTCGACTAAAAATCCACCGTTGGTCCAACGTCAGCAAAATATAGTTTTATTGCGTTAATATATCCTATCCAATGGACAATTGCTAATCCGGTCGGCACAGACCAGCCTGCCAGACGACAGAAAAAGTCGCCTTATATGTGTCCATTATGAACCCACAAGCACGCTGGTCCCACTATGCACTCGGCAGGTGGTGCATCGTACTTCCTTCCTGTCTAGACAGCGTGACGTCATAGCATCTTTTTCGTTTGGCACATGCATTGTAGTTTTTTATCAAATTGTTTTTTGGAAATATATTATCAGTGACTTCAGTATTTGCTTTGAAAGTGATATTAACTTTATTTAAGTTTACATAGAACGTTTTCATCTCAGGTTTTCATTGTTATCAGATCGTTATGTCTTCTCTGGGCCAGAAACATGGAAGCTGTGGACACATCATGGCCAGCTTTGACAGCCATAGTTTCTGCGAAAGTTGCAGAGAAAAAGGTAAAGGTTCAGATCCTTGTATTTCTCATAATGATTGCACTGCTTGTAATTCCCTGACTGAAGAATAACGTTTGCAGTTGTCTACACCTAGCTATAGGCTTAAGAAAGAAAAACGGGAACTTAAGAAATCTACTGATAGTACTCCCCAGAAGGACTCCGACAGTTCCTCTCTCATTCACCTGTCCTCTGTGACGATAGTGGGAGCTGTGGATGGCCAGGGGATGGTACAGTCCCCTGGTTCGAGTTCAGTTATAAAGAAGAAGTCTAACCCTTCAGATAAAAATAAAGGTCATTCAACCAAACACTCCAAGTCCGGTTCAGAGAAGCCCGTCAAATTGCCTACACCCAACCCTCACAGATCCTCAGCTGACGCAAGGATTGAAGAGTTAGACCAGAAATGGTCGTAAAGGTTAAACAGATTGGAGGCTCTCTTACTTGCAAAGACTTTAGATAAACCGGAACCGACCTTTGCTACTGTAAAAGTTACACAAACGACCTCCCCTCCAGTTGGTATCTCCAGATCTACAGAGCCGTTCATCCAACCTTCTGGTAACCTTCAAACTACAGACTTGGCCGGTACCAACCACTCTCCACACAGACAGGCCACCGACAAGTCGCTCTCTTCTTCTTCTGCTAAACAGCCGTCTTCAGATTTGCATGGTAGCTCTCAGACTGTTTCTAGAACTCAGTCGACCAGCAAATCGCTTAAAGACAGACCGACTACACCTCAGATCTTGCTGGCACCGACTCACCTGCTGCTCACCAGGTTTCCAGCAGATCGTCTTCAGCACCAGCCGGAAGACAGAGCCCTGTTTCTATGGAGACAGACTCAGACTCTGACTTCTCCGACCGATGTGTGGACATTTTTATGGAGGAAGGGGAGCTGTCCGACCAAGATCTGACCAGACACTCTCAGAGGAGCAAATTATAGAGAAACATTATAGGGATCAGGTCATTCATGGGGTGGACACACATCCCAGATATGGATGCAGCAGCTGCCACATCAGATGACAACCCCTTTGCTGGGCCCAAGGCACAACCAATGGGCAAGGTGTCGGTCAATATGCCTACTGACGAGTGGCTACGTAGGAAGATGGGTAAGCTCAACCTCACTCTGGTGGAAGGATATCCTTCACGTAGTTCGGAAGCGGGAGGTCTACTTAAAGACCAGTTTGTCCAACCAGCCAGATCTCAGACCACATGGTATGGGTTTGTGTCCACCAAGAGAAAAGTGATACTGGAATGGAGGTCATCATGGAGTACAGGCACTTCCAAGGTCAACAGCACCTATAGCCGCATAGCTAGAGCAGCAGGGATTGCCTCAACTCCACCAGCCTCACGTCAGATTTCACAAGACAATTTGAGATGCTGGGAAAAATCTGCATGTGAAACTTCCACCATTTTGTAACCAGGCAGCCGGCTTCAACAGGTGCCTTTACAGTACAAGTACAAGAAAATATGCAGTCCCAGTTGAAGCTTATCAGAACAGACCTTAGCAAAGGCAAGTCGTCCTCAAGAGTGTCTGGTGCAGCTGATGAACTTCAATTTTTGATGAACTTCAATTCCAGCATTACTCAAGCCATGGCCAAGAGCCTAGAACACTTAAGTGATTTCATCTTTATTACTTTTGCTAATACTACATTAGCTCACAGGGACTCTTACTTGTCACATCTCAAGACTGGTATCAAACCAGATACTCTCGCTACCCTCAGAACAGCCCCACTCCACATTCCAACCCTATTCCCAGATGAAGCTCTCAGGCAAGCTGAACAGGACATTGCAAATTTTGAGAGCAAGGGTCAGCTTCACGCAGGGAAGAAAGGTCGTTTCCACCCATATGAACGCCCAGACAAATGGGCAGATAACAAGAAACCAGACCAACCAGCCTGGAAAAATATTGGAAACCGTGGGCAGAGCAAGAAAGCCAGAGGCAAGGCCTCTTATTACTCTTCAAGATCAGCCAAGGGCCAGCAGTCATACAAATGACAACTATTGTGTAAACAGTTTACAGAGACGACTGCTGGTCGGGAGCCCAGATTCAGCTCAGAGACAAACTATAGACAATTGTGTAAATTTAAATGTTGTACCTCTTGTTCATACTGCACCCGGGCTTTCGCAAAAGAAAGAAGTAAGTCCCGGGTCAGCAGTTTGTTTTTCTCATCAGAAAAATTACAAATTAAAATATGTGAAAGGTGCTTCTTGTGTCACTCAGTTGTCTTGTGTCAAAACTGTAACAAATGTCAAAAATGCTGCCTCAAATCCACCTGTAGGGGCCAGACTTCAGAACTTTTGGCAAACTTAGGGACCGGTCCGAAAATAGTTCAGATCTTGAAGGAGGGTTACACCTTCCCCTTTCGGACCCGGCCAAACTTAACAAGGTCTCCCACTGTCATAAGCCAATTATGTGACCTACTAACCCTGCCGGCCTATCCGGTCCGACAATTCAGCCACAGAAAAGCAAGTTCATCTAGGTCGACTACATATGAGACCCATACAATGGCATCTCAAAAACAATTGGTGAGTACCAGAATCACTAGAAAAGGTCATTCCAATACCCAAATCTCTGCACCCTCACCTACAATGGTGGTTGGAGGAGAACAATGTGCACCAAGGTCAACCATTACACCCAATAAAACATGCTCTGCAGATCTTTACAGACGCCTCAAAATGAGCACACTGCCAGAGGCTCCTGGTCACTACCAGAAAGCAAGCTGCACATAAACTATCTGGAACTAAAAGCAGTTTTTCTAGCTCTAAAAGAGTGCCAAGACCTCTGTTCAATACTTGTAGCAACCGACAACACTACAGTAGTGTCATACATAAACAAGGAAGGAGGCATGAGGTCGGGCCCACTTTGTGCCCTACTGTGGAGAATCTTGACCTAGTGTACCAGGAAACAAGTAACTCTCAAAGCCCGACACATCCCAGGCCAGCTGAATGTGGTAGCGGACAAGCTATCCAGGCTAGGCCAGACCATCCAGAGTGGTCTCTCCTTCCAGAGGTCTTCCAAACTATATGCAGCAGGTGGCACCGGCCTCAAATAGACCTATTTGCCACGAGGTTCAACAAGTTACCTCTATTTGTGTCACCAGTACCGGATCCCCTAGCTACAGCTGTGGATGCACTCAGTCTTCCATGGGAGGATCTGGACGCATATGCCTTCCCACCAGCAGCCATCTTAGGCAAAGTGATGGCGAAGCTGCAGGACTCCCCATGCAGGAGAATCATTTTGATTGCTCCAGGGTGGCCTAACATGTCTTGGTTTTGGGACCTAGTGACCATGTCCAGTCAAATCCCACTGAGCCTACCTGCCTTGCCCAACCTGTTAACACAACCGTTCAATCAGATCCCTCAAAGAAATCTGACAAATCTAAATCCCCATGCATGGCTCCTAGAGCCACGGCAATCAAGGAGCATGGTTTCTCTTAGACAGTGGCAGCAAGAATTGAGGCTCGTCAAAAAGAGGATCAACCAGATCAGTCTATGAAGCAAAGTGGACCATTTTTACAAAGCGGTGCGTCACTAATCAGGTGGAGTTCAGGGCACCCCTTGTAAAGTCAGTTGCCGACTTCCTTATGTACCTATTTCAGGACAGGAAGCTACAGCCCAGCACCATTGATGGTTACAGGTCAGCCATTGCTGATAAACTGGGAAACTCAACATCAGCAAGGACGAAAATCTCACTTGTCTCCTGGACAGTTTCCATAGGGACAGACCCAAAGGTAGGAGGGGTATTCCCTCCTGGAACCTTTAACTGGTCTTGCACCAGCTGACTAAGGCTCCGTTTGAACCTATCAAGGACACCTCTTCGAAGTATTTGACCTTCAAGACGGTTTTCCTCTTGGCCCTTGGGTGGGGCAAGCTTAGAAGTGAGATCCATGCTTGGCAAAACAGAAATCTCAAACACCAATCTGATTGGTCCAGTGTCCCTGTATCCATCACCCAGCTTGTCCCGGTATCCATCACCCAGCTTTCTTTCAAAGAATCAGCTGGCCAAAGAGGGTCCAGACAGTGTGGCCCCAGTGGTTATACCAGCCCTGGCCCCAACTCTGGATAGGTCTCTCAAGTCTGACAGGTCTCTCTGTCCGGTCAGAGCATTGCGCTACTATTTGGACAGGACCTCAGCCAGAATAAGGAGTTGGTCTTTGTCGCCTTTAAGAAAGGTTTCGACAAAGACATCTCGCCTGCCACTATCTCCTCATGGATCAAACAGTGATCCTTTGTTTTGAGCTCTCTGACCAGGAGACCCACAGTTTACATCAGGTTAAGGCCCATTATGTCAGGGCCTTTGCGGCTTCTAAGGCCTTCCAGTCAGGAATCTCCTTAGAACAAATTCTATCGGCCTGCCACTGGAAGTCGCATAATACTTTCACACAATTTTATCTGAAGGATGTGGCATGGGCTGATTCGGAGCTCTACCATCAGGGACCTGTAGTGGCTGCTCAGCAGACCCACAAATAACCCAGAACTAGAGGAGATTTTGTACATATATTAATAGTTGTACATATGTAAATAGTTGTATATATATGAAAAAAAAAGTCTGAGATGCTTCCTTCGGGTGGTTTATTTCTACTTCTTATGGGACTGAACTCATCCCTCTCTTCCCCTACCTCAGAGCAGGTCTGTTAAAAAGGTGGGGGCAACGTCGGTATAACTCGGGCAAACCGGCTGCTTGTAACCGCCTGTGGCCTCAAGGGTCAACTGACCTCAAGGTCGACCCAGGCCTGGAAATTTTGTTAGTTTTTGTTTCTGAGTTCACTTTAGTCCCTAGTAACTTACCCGCCAACCAAGCGGTAGTTATTCAGCAATTGTCCATTGGATAGGATGTATTAACGCAACAAAACTGCAAATTTAATAGGGTGTTTTTATAAGTTAACACCCTATCCAATGGACAGACAAGACCCTCCCACCGACCCCGCTATCAGTTTACTAGGGGTCTAATAGGTTTAGACAAGGAAAAAGATGCTATGATGTCACGCTGTCTAGACAGAAAGGAAGTACGATGTGCCACCTGGCGAGTGCAGTGGGACCGGCCTACTTGTGGGTCCATAACGGACACATATAAGGCGATTTTTTCTGTCATTTGGCGGGCCGGTCTGCACCGACCTGCAAATTTGAGAAGTCTACCTATAATACTCTGGCCTCTAGAGGGGTAACAAGAAAATCTCTACACACTGCAGCGGCATGCTCGTGCATAATCCATAGTATCCACTGGATGCTATCCGGTGGATACAATAATAAGGGAGATGTGGGCACTTTTAAAGTCTGCTACATGGAGTACTTTGGCACTCTGTGGATGATCTTGAATGAAGAGCTTCAAGGTGAAATGTCTGGAAGGTGGTAGAGGACATGTATATCTGGTATACATATCGCCTATGAAGAGATTCAACTTTCTACTTATGAGAACCATCCAGCAGAAGAGGTACATAATTTTTAAAGAAATGCCCACGGTGACCATCTTGTTTTTCAGAATGAGGCTAATTTCAGTCCCAGAGAAGCTTACTGCCCAATGAAGATATCCTGCAATTTGATGAAGCTAGCTGGTGTAGTTTTCCGCTTAGAGCATTAAAGTTGAACTTTCTTTACAAGCAGTGGTAGCGGCATAGCAAACGCTAAAACCAAGGAATCCACCATATGCATTCAGTAATGTCAGGATTTGGATGGTTTTCAAAATTTACTTATTCATTTAGCCGGGCCCTACCCACAAAAAAATATTCATTAAAGTTTGTTCATTAGTTTTGGAGTAATGTCATTAAAAAAGCCCAAGTCACAGAAAATGCATTAAAAATGGGACTTTTGCATCCAGATTATGTTCTGATTGTTCCCAAAATTTAATCACTTCTTCCTTTGGTCAGATCCTACCCACATACAAAATTTCAGAAAGATCGGTTCGTTAACTTTTGTGGTTAACTTTTGTGTTGATAAAGTATTACTGTGGTGTACTTTCTGACTAAGGAAAGGTATTCTTTTGTGTATTTCAAAATTCCATTTCAAAACCAATCATTGAACTCAGAAAAATCTTTTTTTGCAATCCTTTTATTTTTATTCATGGACTCCCCTTACATTTGTAATTATTAGTACAATATCAAGCATTCTATAGCTATATATAAGACGAACATCAGTACACAGTGAAAGAAAGTTATACATAAAGAAAACCAGGGATACGAAACAACTACTCCAATTTTGTGCATTTCTCAAGCATACACTGAGAAATAAACTAAAATTGTTAGTAACAAGATACATAGAGTTTATTTTGGAACTGTCTCAACAGGTTAATATTCTGTGTGATACACAACATTTATCTACACAAAGTTTTAAATTTTTTAAACATATTTTACCTTGTTTTCATGAAGACAAAAATTCCATGAAACAAGTAAAATATAACTTGTACTAGTTACTTGTCATTACCAGTACAAGTGGAGTCACTTTTACTGTTACATCATAATTTCGGAATATTCATCTCCCTTTACTATTCCCCAGGACAGAGTATTGTCTCTACCCACTGCCCATGCCATTCCCTGAGAATTAAAATATATTCCAATGTCTCCCTTATGTGAGACAGTCACTACGCCAACATATCCGCCCACTTTCTTCTTCATGTAGTTCACAGCCTCTTCTGATGCTTGCTGTGCAGTCTTCCCTACACATACAAGAGAGAAATAGCAAATTTATCTCTTGGAACAGACACACTGAGTTGGGCTGTTATATTCCGCAAGATAATTAGTGTTAGAGTAAGGAATGTAAAATTCGCCAGGAATGTAAAATTCGCCACCTCTAAAAACCTTTGTTAATTCTTTGTTAAACTTCGTATTTTTGGTTCAAAAAGCCTTAATTTACTGTATATTCAAAAAAATTCTCGCCTCAATTCATTTAATTTATTAGTAATTCCACAGGTGGCGACTATTTCAGATATGTGGCGAATTTTAGATTCCTTACTCTATAACAGGAAAATTACTTGAGTATAAGTTAATAACAACCATCTTGGTGCATATTTTAAAAAATTTTTATCACTCATGATGACAAAAAAGACAATACTCATCCTTCAGATTCTGTTTGCAGTGATGTTTCTTCTAGAGTGTTAAAAATTTACAGAGTGTGTTGTTTTATTATCCATTATTATCCAACTATAATAAATCTATATGTACCAAATGAATGAAAAAAAAAAATTAGTTGTCAAGATTAATGTTCAAAAAACTTCCAATTTTTAACTTGAGACTTCTCTGCCATTTCCGCATAGATTTTAATAAAACATGCAAAAACAAATAATGTATGTAACATATTATCAGTTTATATATTTCATAACAAATTTATAATGATAAATATCCATAGGAACATAAAAGAAACATGTCTCGGTTTGTATTTCCCACTGTATGGAAAAATACAGCCTTGAGAATAATGGGATTTCTTAAGGCTTGCAAACATCTTGCATATATGTTAAAACAGAGAATAAAAACTTATATTTCACTAAATACTCAACTGAAAACACATGAAAAATGCAACTTATATTTTTTCTCAATTACCAATAGAAATGAACATCATATTTTACTTCTGAAATATGACCACATCTCATGAAATCGGAATTTCTATTATTATTATAATTTAAAAATCTAGAAGAATTACAGTAAGAAATCTAAAATTCACCACCTCTAAAACCTTAGTTAATTTTATGAAGAAAATGAGGTTTTTGTCTAAAAATTGGTATTTTTCAGTTCAAAAAGCCTTAATTTACTATACATTCAACAAATCTCACCACAATACATTTATTTTATTAGTATTTTCACATGTGGCGAATTTCAGATATGTGGCGAATTTTTCTCTACACATTTACAGTTTTGCAGTCTTATTTGTTGAAACATCAAATTTAGATTACTGACCTTGCTCCAATAGGAAACTTATATGTTTTGCCAGGCCCACTTTGGCTATCCTTTCACCTGTACCTGTAGTGGATGTCCCTCCAATAGCATTGTCTGCAAAGCCTCCACAACCTCAAACATAGGACAACACAAAACTTTAAGTTAATGAGAGAAATTTCAACCCTATACAGTTGAGGCTTTGTATATCAATACTTGTACATGGATGTTCTTACTACTTATTACAGACTCAAACCTTACTGTTTTATATGCTTCATTTTACTTTAAGTTTAACAGCTTGATGCCAGTATCTGTTTTATGCAAAAAAAATTTTTGTTGTCTACAAAACCTGATTTTTTATCAAAATCTGTTATAGTTATTTATTCGGGTTTTAATGTCACTTTCAACACTGTACAGGTCATATCTCGATGGGTAGTTTTATAGGCAGAGGAAAACAGTACATACAGGTGATCATGGTCCTGTACTGTAAACTGTTGACCATCAGTAAGCAACTACTGACCTTCCCATATAAGATCCGGGGTTTGAACCACCCACCTCAGAGGTGGGAGGCGAGTGTCTTACCACAACGCTACTGTGGCCTCCCAAAATCTGTTAATAGTATTCTCACCGACAATGGGACTATCTCCTACTCTCCCAGGTGCCTTTCCAACTATTCCACCTGTGGATGTGGCATAAGCCACATTGCCCTGGCTATCCATAGCCACAGCCCCTACAGTGTCCTTTTGTTCAGCCAGCTGTACATTGGTCATTGTGACATCTTCTGAGACAATGCTGCATGCATATGAAACACAATGTTGAACAAAATTCAAAATGACGACAAAATGCAATAAAAATACTATTTACATGTCTGACCTTTCCTCTTAAGTTATAAGGGCTATCTTTCTTGTCTTTTGTCAATTCATACAATTTATTTCAATTTGCCCCCTTCTAAGTGGCATAAGTGAATTCATAAAATAAGCTTTATGGAATCAAATAATTCTTAAAATTTTGGCTCTTCCTGTACATTTTTTCAACTGTAGAAGTTATTCTTCATCTGTTGATGGTTAAATAAAAGATACCAAAAATGAATGATAATACTTGAGTTTGAGACAATTTTTTTGGGTCAAAGAAAATTAGCTGTATTTTACTCGAGATAACCAAATTATGACAGAATCGATTTTATGTTCCAACATGTCTTACATGTTTTGGGGTTCAATGGCATATTACTGAAAATGACCACTGGATGAAGCTTGGTAGTTTAGGCACTCCCAAAACAAGACAACAATGCGTTAAAATTGTTGGGTGAAATAAGGAATCAAATATCTATCTTATATGCTCTATGTGAAGTTATTTCCTGTTTAATAAACATAATGGAAGGCAGTAAATATGGACAAAGAACCATACATCAATATTTTATTTTTTTATGTTATTTGATGATTTTTGAGGCAATATATCAATGTGTGGTAAAGATTTTTCATTGTTTTCTTTCAATCTTTATGAATGGAAGGTGGTATTACAATAATCAAGTTCTTGATGGTGTGTGACAATAATATACACCTTGAAGGAATCCGTCTATGTAAAAAATATTTCTTTATTTTTATATATAATGAAATAAAATGAATCACTGATTCCACATGAATTGGATGGATGAATATGTGCAAAATACCATACAAAATAGCGAAATCAGAAGCTGAAGCTAAACCTTTTGTGGTATCTATTTCCATCCAGGGTATTGTACAAACTTGAATAGTGTCACATCATTCAAGTTTTTAAGATATATTTCATAGAGGTAAATAAATTGGTAAAATCACAATCCATAAAGCACATTAACAGGGAGACTGTATCAATATTTCTTTCTTTAGACTTTTCAAATTAGTTTTATTCCTGACAGGAAGAATGGGTGATATTTATTTATATCATACAGATACAAATAACTACCTTTTAAATATCGCTGTTTAAATATTACTTCTTTCACTGAAAAAGGTGACTCGATGTAAACAGAACCAGTAAGAATAAACATTTATGAAGGGAGAAAGAGGGGCACACAGTGACATGGTATTTAACTGATGTGAATGTATGAAAAGATTCTGAAGGTCTGCTCATTACTTTATTCATATTACAAGATATAAATAGCGAGAATGAAATGCTCCTCAATCACTTAATCATCACCTTTGGATCTGAAAAATGGCTAATATCCAGCCAATATTTGCTAGAGATATCTTCAATAAGTTCAATACTTTACAGGACAAATAGATTAAAAGTATGCTCAAGAGTAAAATAAAATACTTGGTCAAGCGACTTCATGAAAAGTCCAGTTAGTGTACAAATGTGACATGGGGTCCATGTTGTTTTCCAAATAAAGCCAAAATTACTCTTTTAATTATAGGCAATTTTTACTAGTCATATACATTTGGTGCATTTTTTTATTTATTTGGGGTTTTACGTCGCTTTCAACACTGTACAGGTCATATCATGACGGGTAGTTGGAAGGGCAGAGGAAACCAATACATACAGTTCGTCAGGGTTCTGTACTGTAAACTGCGGACCAACAGCAAGCAACTACCAGCTTTCCCACTTGAGGCCATGCCGGGAACCGAACCCCGGATTCAGAGGTGGGAGGCGCGAGTGTTACACTCTGTCACCGTGGCCCCCTTATACATTTGTTGCAAATCTGATAAAGCTAGCTGCAATATTTTAAGTTTTAGAACATCTTAATGATTTTCCCACAATCAGCTATGGCGGTCATTTTGTTTTTAAAATGAGGACAAAATTTTTTACCAACATATTTTCATAACCATAAAGATTATCTGCAAATTTGGTGAAGATTTCTTCATAACTTAATGAAATATAAAGGTTTATGTAAAACAGTGACAGACATTGGCTCAATTGTGCCCCTTTTTAATTAAGAAGTTTAAGACCAAAAAGTATTTAAAGCGTTTAGCTACAGCATACAGCTGTTGCCAGATACCCTCAAAAAGCCCATCAATTCTAGATCCTCTTGGAAAAAACATATTCTGGAAACTTGGTGAAAATCCATGCATGGGTTTAGATTATAGAACACTCATATAGTTTAAAACCCCCCAAAATCTTAACTGTTGCCATGGCAATAGTTGTTGCCAAATAACCCCAAACCCTAATGAGCTCTAGATCCTTTTAAGGCACAGATATCTGTAAAATTTGGTGAAAATCCATGAAAGGCTTTATGCTCTGGAACACTCACAAACTTTAAGACCCAAAAATCTTGAAAGTGCTGCCATGGCAACAGTTGTCTCCACATACATCCCAAAACCTAACCACCTCTACATCCTCTTAGGGTAAACATACTGAAAGACAACATACATTAACCTCAACTCACCTCCGGTGGCCATCGGACGAATACATGCTACCGAAATGAGAATGAGTCACAAATTTACAAGCAGACCATGCCTTCAGTTTCCGCATGAAAAATTTATCTGCAGTAGGTCACTGAAATGGACGGACGGGGACAGATTATATAAGGGACTGTGATAGGGCACAAAAGAGACAGTGACAGATGGTGAATGGTGACCAAGGCTTCAGAGGTGGAGATTTTAAATATTTTAAAGTTTCCGTGGGATGCTCAAGGTATTGGGCAGTTGGCCAGTGTGCTACAAGTTCGCAAATAGACTTCAGGCAGTAGTTGAAAGACAGGGACATTTTAGAAAACGTCCACTACTACGGGGTATACCACCTGTAGTGTGAAATGGGGTTTTAATAATTAAACAGTGACTTACAAATTTATTTCAACTTATTTCACAAAGTCTAGAAGCAATGATTAAAATACTGCAAAGGATGAAGAATCAATCATCAGGCTTATAATTCACTTGGCTGCACAACTATGCTTCTTAAAAATTATGCTTTTTCAAACTAAGGTCAAATTTACTAACATGCAAGGATTCCATAGATATGAAATCAACATATAAGCTAAAATATTGCAAAGATTGCTACAACAGATGCTCGTTTTGCACGTCCCCATGCATACAGAAGATACACCCAATGGATTCAATTATTGTAACATTTATTGTAGACATTATTCTTGCATCCATATCCAGAACAGGTCAAAAGAATTCAAACTGCACTGAAATGAGTTAATGAACATCTAAAAATATAATTCTAGTTTTTATAATATTGGATATTGTACACACCCTTCATTTAATTCCTTCAAATGCTCTTCCAGTCGGGACTGTGCATAAGACGTGACAAAATATTCGTTGGGTGCAAATGCGGACTCCTCCATATGTTCCTTTGCAAATTTCTCGGCCCCTTCGCCAGCAAGTAAAATGGCATTACTCTGAAACAAAAGCCACTGATTGAACCTCATATTTAAATAATTATGAATGAATAATATTAATCAACAAAGTGTAAATATATTTTGTGTATTTTAGTGTAAAACAGTGCACATCCAATAATAGTATATTAAGAAGTTATATGTAGATTTCGTAATTACACAAACATTTTCAGTAAGTAAAGGTCAATATATGAACACAGATGTGCTAATGCCATTTTAATTGTTATTACTCTTTTGATAATATTTGTTAGAATTTATACATGTATTGTTCATTTTCATGTTCCAATAAAAGTTTATGTATAAGTTCTTCATTCATGGTTTTTATTGTCATCTTATTTTTAAAGATTTCTTGGTAGAAATAATGAAGTGTATACGTTACAACTGTTTAAAATAGGAGATGATTTTTGATCTTCAAATTTCGGAGAAATTGAATGTAATAAAAACATCAAATCAATAAAAGATTGAAAAACATTCTATATTTTATATATATTTTTGTATTTTCACAGGTAATGTTCAGATTTGGTTTTACTTGTAAAATACATAAAATGTTTTTTTTTTCTCTTTTTGTCATAATGATGCTTTATGAATAATGAAAACTTATTAGTTGGTGATTTAGGGTGATTTTATGTTGGTTTATTTAAACTCATAGTTAAGAAATATTACAGAAACTAATTTTATTTATATGACAAATTTTGACTTTTTGAAAAGCAAGATGAAAAAAAGAAATAATGCCATCACTTTATAAAGTCACTTAACAAATTAGTCATATGTGGAGACAAGATCTGTCGTCATTAAAGTACAAATTGTTGCACAAACTTACGACCGCAAAAGAAAATTCGTTAAACACCTATCAAAATGGCTCAGGTGGAAAAAATATGAAATACAGCTTAACTGTGTAACTTGTAAAATATATACTCTATCTGCCATCAATAACACTACTCTGCCTCATTCTTCTGACAGATCAAATGCCAAATGCCAATGTAAAATATGCCAATTCAATGATATAAATTTATTGTGGCTATTCATTTCCTGAAACATCCCATATACAATGCTCTTAAGAGTTGTCAGGAAAAGGCATAAACCAGATAAGTTGGTGAAGGTACAGACAATTACAATAATATCACTGTTGTGTAAGTTTTAGAAGATATCCATTTATTTTAGGAACTTCCATATATCTAATGCCATTCATCAAACAGCTGATGGTATATTTAATTGCAGTATTCTTTATTTGGCCAACTACAGTGTTTGAAAAGCAAGGTCTGGTATAACCATCATTTATTTCAAACTAGAAGTCCAAATATAACTGTTAAAACATTTTAACAGGAGGTCAAGGTTAAAACATGAAATCAATGTACACATATATATACCATGGTGAAAGTTAACAAAAACCAGTAACAGTTTTTGTGAGAACTGTTGCACAATTTGTACATCATGTATGGGTCTCATGTTCAAAACTACGTAAATCCAAAATATTATGCCACAAAAGAAAATTCCAAATGGGAGATCAATTTAACTGGTGACCAAAATGACCATTCCATTCTTAATGATGCAAAAAAAACTGTACTTGTAAAGGAGGCCATAAGAGGAGCATTCAAAGTAAATTGGCTGAGAATAAATGATAATTGGTTTAGTTTCAGACAGGTAATGACTAGCGAATGTGTTTTCTGGCTAGAGTAGTGCAACCGAGTATTCATATTATTAGGACACAGATAATCAAGGAATAGAATTGTTGCATTTTTTGCTGAATTTTTTTTGGTCATATTTGTTTGAATATAGTGTCTATTTTTGGCAAAAATATGCATGTTGTAGATGTGTATTACACTATTCACTAGTGACCCTCATACTTTATCCATCACTGCGTGAGCCAATTTGACAGGGTTTTTAACATTTGTGACACAGGTGACACCGCCCACTCTAAGATCTGAGCCATCCATGATTGATGCATCCATCTCTACCTCACGGTTTGTGGTCAAGTGTGAACCTCGACCTTCATATTTAAAAAAAACTCCATCATAATTACAAGCACACACAGCATTTGCCACAGGTTTATGCACCCACCTATTCTTTCAGTTTAAAAAATTTTGTAACTAAAAGACACTATTTCATTTCTGGAAGAATTTATAAGAAGAATTTTTAATGTTGTACAGATTGAGTAAATCACTGGATTTGATGAGAAAAGGGGAAATAAATCATTGGCAGGCACTGGAACGTGTGGCAATACACAAGTGTGACAACATGGAAGAGTTATTACATTCTTCTTTCTTGCATATTAACAAACTAGAATGACAAAAGAATATAAAAGAGTACATTCAATTTGACAGCATATAAACAAGTTTTATGTTAGTCATGTTCAATTCCCTTGCAAAAGTAAGGACATATCCCTTTGTGGCAAAACTGCAGAAATACGTAGTTGTAAATCATAAAATCAAAGCATAGGTCGAAATATAGAAGAAATCCTATAGGTGTGGGGGTTCAGTAACTAATCCCATTTGTAAATACAATTATTTAAGCTGGATTATAAAGCATTCAAAACATGATAATGCCATGTGTTTTTGTTAAATATGCATATTTTAGATGGTAATTATAACTTCAAACACTCTTGGCAGATCCTTTCAAATATTAATGCATATTACAGAATTCAAAACAGCCTCTCAACAGAGCTACTTTGACAAAAGTGTCTTTCTATCAAATATTCTGCACAAAGATTGCCATTCAGAATTTTGAAAATCTTTAGCAACCTGGCCACTTATTTCTAAGCCATGGACCTTAACTAAATGTCCGGAACTTTGACAACCAAAATGGAAAGCTGGTATCGCTTTTCTAGTAAATGCTTCAAGATTTAAGGTGAAGATACAACAGTACATATAATCCAAAAGAAAGAAGACATCCCAGCTAAACCCAATCATTGATTATTATGTTCTAACTTACAAACTTGCTTGGAAGCTTGATTTTACGGGTCAAGATGAGGCAACTGAAAAGCGATATCAAAGCAGACTGATATTTTCATCACTGTGCAAAAATAAGTGATCCAATGTAAACCAGGGCAGTGAAAAGCAGCACAAATAAATACCAAACCCTCAGAACAACATGTAAATGTATTAATATTTGTGAGTTCATCCAATATCTCCAGCACCACAGATCCAGGGTCAAATCAAGGTTACTCAAAGGAAAACCCAGTGGCTTTAAAATCTTTCTACTAATATACAAAGATGTATTTTGCAGGTTTTGTTTTTTTTCCAGAGGGTTTTGCCAAATAAAACTGAGATGTTTGAGGATTTTAATGAAGATTTTAATATTCAAAGAAATAGCTTCATGCTAAAAAGTCAATCAAGGTCAAACCATGAACAAACATATATGTAAAATCCTAGGAACATAAATAAGATTTTGTGTGTTACTTTAAGAATGTAGAAAGGGCAATTTTAAAATTCCCCAGACTGCCAGCAGCTTTTGCACAGGCAAGTTCCTAAACATTAACAACACATACATTTGAGGTTGGAGATGTAATTAATAATTATACAATAATTCTAGTTTAAAAAACAACAATTTGTAAATATAGATTTAGTTCTAGATAAAGTTACAGAGAAGACTATGAATTAAAACTTTACTGTTTCTTATTTTCTGATAACTTAATCTACGAGTGTCAATTACTTATCAGCAAGTGATCAAAAAATCTTCACAAACTTTATAACTGATAAAAACAATTGTCAAATATATAAACACATGAATACAGAGCGTGCCTACCTGCATTGAAGTATTCGCTTTCTTCCATGATCATGACTGCAGCCTGTACAGCCTCCACTGCACTGCCTTCAGCTGTTAATACTCTGTAAAAGTCAATAGAGTGGAACCTTGTCAAACAGAAGCTCAACGGATGAGAAAAATACTTCTACTTAACCAGAGGCCATATTCTTCAACAATACTTAGAAAATGTCTAAGTTAGATTTCAAGTATTTCTTTAGATTTCAAGTAAGAAATAATGAAACTGAACATTCCTATAACTTTTAAGTTTTAGGAAAGATCACGATCATATTCTGAATACAAAAATCCTGAATTTTATGGAAACATGCCCTGTGACTGTCTGCACACTGTTAGTAATTTGTAGCTCTATTTTAAATGATATAAAATTGTCTGATGCTAGACTTTTACAAGCAGGAAACCACTGTGGAGATGTATTGACAAAGTCACTTACTTGTACCCTGCTGTGGCTGCCCGTTTTACTCCACTTTCAAGGGGAGTAGCTGACTTCAAGTTAACAATCTTTTCATAACATCCTGCACCCCCTTGGACTAATATTACGGGTGTTGGCATCTTTGGTTATTGATCAGACTGAAACACAAAAAATGAAATTTAACAGGCTTCCAAAAGATGACTTCCAATACCAAAAAGTATGGAAGAGTAGGTCTAGTTGGGCCAACTGGCCAAGGTACATTATTATTTTTTTTTATAATTGCCAACTTAGTATCTCAATTTATCACAAGAGTACTGACCCATCAGAAGTCATCGATAAGCTATGAGCATTTGTTTATTGTAAAATACAATATTATTGATGATTTATTTACAGTTCACATTTTAATATATAAGATTACATATTATTGATATAATATTTAATTACAAAATGCAACTTTGTGTAGTTTACGTTGATCTTAAATTAAGATGACTGAAAGCATATGCCTAGCCACAGTGGACACATGTTAAAAAGTAAAACTGCAATAAAAGCAGTGTACAACCCTATAACCAAATGACCTACAGGGTTAAGGGCCAAAGGTTAAAGCTGAAGATTTTAACAGGTGTTTATACCAGGAGAGGCTCTTGGTAAATCTACAATGCCATCATGATGGTTTGAACCCATGCCCAAAGAACAGAGAGTCATGTGACCAAATACCACTGAGATCTAGAACACAGGATGAACGGGTACAAATAAATCAATTTTTATGTTCAGTACATTTGTTCATTAGTTTGAATATGGTTAATTGTTCTTGACATAGTTACATGTAAATGTAAAGAGCAGTTGACTGAAAAAACCATCAAACTAAATAATTCCATAACACTCCCACTAATGTCCTTGTATAGTTGTATTGTCTGAGGTCAAATATACAAGTTTTTGTTCAATGAATTATAACACTAAATCATTCCTGTATCAGCCATTTTGAAAAGTCATTGTATTCTTTTTTGTGCATGTACATGTAAGGGGCAGTTGACTATCAGAAAAACCATCAAACTAAACTAGACCTAGCGCATCGGAGAACTGATGCAAATTGTATCCACCGTAAAGACAATGCACCAAACCCTCTAGTACCAATAACAAGCGAGTTATAAGCACTTTTAAGTTTGGCTATCCTCATTTGACCCTGAAGGGGGGCCCAAGGTCAAATCCGACCACACCAGAAGATTCCCAGCCCATGATTTTCTATATGCTGGTTTACCATCCCAAACCTCTAGGACCAATAATAAGCGAGTTATAAGCACTTTTAAGTTTGGCTGTCCTCGTTTGACCTTGAATGAGGGGCCCAAGGTCAAATCCGACCTCACCAGAAGATTCCCAGCCCATGATTTTCTATATGTTGGTTTACCATCCCAAACCTCTACGACCAATAATAAGCGAGTTATAGGCAATTTTACCTTTGGCTGTCCTCGTTTGACCTTGAAGGAGGGGCCCAAGGTCAAATCCGACCACACCAGAAGATTCCCAGGCCATGATTTTCTATATGCTGGTTTACCATCCCAAACCTCCAGGACCAATAATAAGCGAGTTATAAGCACTTTTAAGTTTGGCTGTCCTCGTTTGACCTTGAATGAGGGGCCCAAGGTCAAATCCGACCTCACCAGAAGATTCCCAGCCCATGATTTTCTATATGTTGATTTACCATCCCAAACCTCTACGACCAATAATAAGCGAGTTATAAGCACTTTTAAATTTGGCTGTCCTCGTTTGACCTTGAAGGAGGGGCCCAAGGTCAAATCCGACAACGCCAGAAGATTCCCAGCCCATGATTTTCTATATGCTGGTTTACCATCCCAAACCTCCAGGACCAATAATAAGCGAGTTATAAGCACTTTTACCTTTGCCTATCCTCATTTGACCTTGAAGGAGGAGCCCAAGGTCAAATCCGACCACACCAGAAGATTCCCAGCCCCTGATTTTCTATATGGTGGTTTACCATCCCAAACCTCTAGGACCAATAATAAGCGACTTATAAGCACTTTTAAGTTTGGCTGTCCTCGTTTGACCTTGAATGAGGGGCCCAAGGTCAAATTCGACCACACCAGAAGATTCCCAGCCCATGATTTTCTATATGCTGGTTTACCATCCCAAACCTCTAGGACCAATAATAAGTGAGTTATAAGCACTTTTAAATTTGGCTGTCCTCGTTTGACCTTGAATGAGGGGCCCAAGGTCAAATCCGACCTCACCAAAAGATTCCCAGCCCATGATTTTCTATATGTTGGTTTACCGTCCCAAACCTCTAGGACCAATAATAAGCGAGTTATAAGCACTTTTAGGTTTGGCTGTCCTCATTTAACCTTGAAGGAGGGGTTTAAAGTCAAATCCGACCACACCAAAAGATTCCCAGGCCATGATTTTCAATATGTTGGTTTACCGTCCCAAACCTCTAGGACCAATAATAGGCGAGTCATAAGCATTTTTAAGTTTGGCTGTCCTCGTTTGACCTTGAAGGAGGGGCCCAAGGTCAAATGTGACCACATCAGAAGATTCGCAGCACATGATTTCCTATAGGTTGGCTTCACATTGCAAACCTCTAGGACCAATAATAAGGGAGATATAGGCACTTTTAAAGTCCGCTATGTGGGTTACTTCGGCACTCCGTGGATGACCTTGAATTAGGAGCTTCAAGGTCAAATGTGTGCAAGGTTATAGAGGACATGTATATGTGTCATACATATCACCTATGAAGAGATTCAACCTTCTACCTATGAGGAACAGCCAGTAGAAAAATGTAGATTATTTTCAAAGAAATGCCCGTGGCGGCCATCTTGTTTTTCAGAATGAGGCTATTTTCCTTCCCAGAGAAGCTTACCCCCCAATGAAGATATCCTGCAAGTTTTCCTCTTAGAGCGTTAACGCCGAAAATCTCTCTACGCGCGGCGGCGGCGTTTTTCAGAATGAGGCTATTTTCCTTCCCAGAGAAGCTTACCCCCCAATGAAGATATCCTGCAAGTTTTCCTCTTAGAGCGTTAATGCCGAAAATCTCTCTACGCGCGGCGGCGGTGGTGGCGTAGAGGACGCTAAACCGAAGTATCCACCGGATGCTTCCGGTGGATACAATAACTCCATGATACTTCCACTAATGTCTACTAATGTCCTTGTATAGTTTTGTCACCCGAGTTCAATTATATGCATTTTTGTTTAATGGATTATACTGTTAAATCATTATTGTATCAGTTATTTTGAATAGTCATTGCATTCTTTGTGGTCCTCCCTGCACGAATTCTTTGAATAAATAAACATGAATAACAAACTCGCTATACCTGAACTCTTCAGGTTCAGCTAAACTAACTGAGGTGGGGCACTGACAGATGCTATACATGCCAAGAGAATACTATTGATTTATCTCTAATAGTAAGTTGATAAATCAAGCTAATTACCTCGATTTATTAGGATAATAACTCAATATCGAGAGAAAAATAAAAATTGTGCCCTGGAAGTATGACTCTATCTCCATCATAGTATATTAACATCACAGATATTCATAAATGGTATTTAGTTGTCTGGTTGACAATTTATGTGGCTATATACATCATGTAAGTTTCATTGAATAATCTATTATGTTGGCAGCCATATGGAGTTTTTTTGAACGGACTAGATAACTATATTAGTTATACATAATTTATATTGATGCTTAGTCTGCTGTTTATATATCACAATATAAGTCTTGTTAAAAAGAGTTTGAATTTCACCAGAAGCAAGAAATTTGCTCGTCATTTCTAGAAATTTGCTTCTAAATTCTTTTATCACTATCAAAATCTGGCTTGTAATGAAAAATTTAATTTTGTCCATGAATTTTTCTTTTATTTTTTTTTCAATATACTCAATTTTCTAAGTTAATACATGGTACCATGTGACACTTTTAAGAGCTTCATGTTGCCTTTAACATATTTTAACAGAATGGTTTTCTTTAATTTAACATCTCAAGCAATCATGGTACACATGTACAACAGTTTTTGACTTATATTTGTCACTTATGAGAAAAGAATTTGACAGGAATAATATTTTATCAAGATAATTTGCTTTAATTCTTTCAAATTTTAGGTGCAGAAGTCATAACGTATGTATCCCAAATCTGGATGTTTTTATGCCGATTATAACAACACCGTATGACACAGTAAATATGCCGCATAATAAAATGGTGAATTAAGTGTACAATTAATGATTTACAATTTATAAACATGCAGGGATGGACAGTTGTAGGAACAGGGCAGTACAATGAACAGGTTGACAGTAAAACTCATTGCGTCTGTTATGCCTGTCCTGTCCATAAGACTGTCCACCCCTGTGATATACATGGAAAATATGCAGATTTTTTTTAAAGTAACATAATATCGTGACATATGTATCGCATGTATGTTATAAAAATGCGAAAAGTAGAAAGGATAATAATATAAATTTAAAAGCTGTATTTGCAATACAATTAATTTTCATTTTGCAATTTAATTTACTTAATTAATATTATATATGTGCACAGAAATAGCACTGGTGCTGGAGCAATTCACGCCCGTGTAGCTATTCACGCCCACCCCTAAATTTGATAATTATCTATGATGAGGTAAACATTTTTTCCATGAAAAAGTTCAAATCTTTGAGAAAATTGAGGGTGGGCGTGAATAGGTACATGGGCGTGTATTGGTCCACCACAACTACTATATACAGTAGATCGACCTAGCTCTAAATGAAATGTTCATATTTCAGTAATGGCAACATATTTTAAAAGCCTTTGTTGTGGATTTGTTCCTTTCACTTTCAAAACAGTACTACCTTATTTACAAGTTCTGGAGAGGACTGTTTGCCAAGTTATGTACATTTTAATTCTACCTGGTGGTAATGCATGGTACCTCGCGATAAATGGTAGCAAGACTGTATTCTCAATTATGCAACCTCAAACTCACTCTCCCAAATCCATTTAAGCTTGTTATTTTAGGCTTTCTACTATCCGACCTAAATATGTTACTCTCTCAAGAGGGCCAGATAATAGAGGTTCTTCTGTATCACTAGAACTGCAGTATAGAGAGTGTGCTGTATCTGTAAAGCAGTCACTATATAATAACTGAAAATATGAAATATGTTAATCTTTTGTTAGTTCTACTAGTTAGTACAGTACTGTAGTCTATTGCAGTACAGAACAGTACAGTAGGGAACTGCCAGCACTCAACAGTCATACTGTATACTATATTTTGCACTCCTTATAAACTACATACACATGTACTGTAATACACTAGATCTATAAATGTTTCTGATCTGACGTAATTATGCAGTTTAATAAGCTGTACTTACACACAATAAATAATGGTAACATTTGACGCCCTATGTGACTCTTTTACACACAAAATCTGTCCAAATACACAACAAAATGACCTTGTCAGACAAAGACTTTTGCGCAGATCAAAATCAAGGAAGGAATTATTCATAAGGTCAGGGACACAATATGGCTGTTTGAAAATGGTGCAACTGGAAGGAAAAGCCGTCACAGTTAGCATTGGTGCTGCATTTTTACTTGGGTTTATACTAGGGTGGAAAAGTAAAGAAATGAGACTCAAATATTTAAAAGCCAAGCGAGATTATCTTGCTAGAAAAGCACAGGAAACACATGATAAAATTATCATAGCATAACTTCAGAAACGAGGACAAAGTTTACACATGAGAGACCAATCTGTTACCAAGGCAATTAATTTATGCAGGTAAGGTGCAAAGTGACGTTTCAGATATTGCATATTGATTCTATATTGTTTGCAAACATGCAAAATCACAGAAACCAAGATTAGTATACTACAAAGTACGTATTATATCTAATCTATCTTCAAGTGCCTTATATGAGGACAGTATGACTTTCTTTAATCATAATTTTGTTTTTCAATAGTCAGCAGGTTTCTTACTCCTAATGATATCATGTATATTAGATTTTGTGGAATAAGAAATTTGAGGACTTGGAACAAGTCTTGCATAACCAGTAGTGCACAGGCCCAGTGTTGTTATGACTACTTTGGTCCAGTACTGTGCTTTGGTTTCATTTTCGTTTTCTGGCGGCATTGCTTGAACTAAATCAGTGATGGGTACTTGGTGATAACTTGGAATGAACTATAGCAAACCCAGTGGCACATTAAAGTTGCCATATGCATGGGTGAAATGTTTTTTTTTTTAAATAACAGCAAGACACAATAATTATTAACACACATATTAAGCCATATTTAGTTCGTGTGATCTGTTTGAAGTTTAATATGACAGAGAATAAAGCTGTTACCAATCAACCACATGTTTTACTGTATAATTATACAGCAAACTTTTCAAGAACAATTAAGTGGCAGACAATTACACTTCTGTATATATAGCTGTTATCTCTCATAATTTTAAGTTAAAGAATACCTATAAGCTTCCTCTTTTATTTGCTTATAGAATATAAGCTCTGTACAAGATATATAGTCTTCCAGTCTTCAAATTAAGATGTGGAGAACATATGAAAGTAGATTTCTCATCGCAGAAAGGCTCTGCTTGTTTATTGAAGTTCATCCAGTTACCTAGCAGCCTTGGTAAAAGTCTTTTGCTCCCTCAAGATTTGATGTAGAAACTATGTAAGTTGGATCAAAAACTGCTATAGCTACTATTGAAATATTTGACCTAGTGATGCTCACAATACACGGAATTTAAATTGAAATAAAATTGCAGACTGCCCATTCAATCAAAAATCCTGTGTACATAGATTATTCAGGTGTTATTTTCTGTTGTGTTTTAGAGTTCATCCACTGGGCATCAGGTCATCTTGGATGTGTGAAGAGTTAAGAAGGATGAAAGCAAGAGATGTAACTTCAAAGAGCTGGTCAAATTGTGTGGATTCAGCTAATTAACTGTAAACTACAGTCGTGTTATTGACAAAATGCTAGGTGGTACCGCCATCAACATTTTAATTTTGTTTACAATTAGATTAGATATGAATAAAAGATTTTTTTTTGTTTGGACAAACTTTTGCAAAATAATGCTGTGAAAGTAATTTCATTTTATTAACAGAATACTAGACAGTAAAAACATTGATATTTAAATGTGGTTAGTCTGCAAGACAAATGTGTTTTTCAACAAGTAAAATTATGAAAAAATAATAGTTATTACATTTGTACAGATATGTAGCGTTATTTTATTTCTTGTATTGAAGTGTAAAATCAAAAACATATTGTATGCGGTTATTTATGTGAAGTATAGAGTAATAAAAGGTACAAATATAGCTACAGTTGGAAATTTGAATGGAATTCTATGAAGGCTAATGTAATGACAGAGTTCATATTGTACTTAATAGACAGAAATCACTTTCACAATTTATTTAGTTTTGTGTAAAACCTAAAAGCTTGAATACATGCACCTTTACTTTTCCAGCAATGTGCATATTCATTTGGAGGGAGCTCAAAAAGCTGATTTTTTTCTGGGCGAGTAGCCATTTCTGCTATGGGGTTTCCTGTCCAGAAGTCTCAATGAATTCTGCCAACTCCATGTCTGTATAAACCTTATAGGTTTTGCTATTAACCAGAAGACAAGGCAGTGTATAATACATGATCTAGAAGTCTAAATTTTCTAAAGCCATGTTCTGTAATATATATACTTACTTCCCCCCCCCCCCCCCCCCCCCCCCCCCAAGGATTTTTCAACTGGTTGAAAGCTGAAACTTGTTACCTACATGTTCTGTAATTTTAGAGAATCAAGAAGATTATCTGCAAACTTCATGTCAAATCAATCCAGTATATAAAGTCATTTCTCAAAATAACATTCTATGTATGTTTACCTTTATATGATGCATCCTGTTAAGTTTTATGGAAGAGATTAAACAAAATGGAAAAAGATCGAAATTTGGGTTTTATGTCAATCACAACAGCTAAGCTCATATCAGGACAGACCCTCCCGTGAATACAAGTTGCAATGGGCAGGGTTCAAACTCACAAAACTGAGGGGAGAGCCAGGTGCGGAAATGCCAAAACCATTCAACCACTTGACCATCGAGGCCTAGTGCATTGTTCAAACTCAAGTTTTCTTCAATGTAATTTTTTTCCTGTAATGACAATTTTTAAAACCAAAGAAAAGTAGCCCAGATTTTAGTAATAGTTTTAATTAATTTATTATGTCCACCCCACTGGGGGGTGGACATATTATTTTTGCTTTTTCCGGCGTCCGGCCGCTTGGTTTCTGCTCATTTCAAGGAAAAGTATATATCCTATCTTTACCAAATTTGGTATTGGTGTTTATTGGGTTAATAGCTTGCACAGGATTGCTTTTGGTGAAGATAGGTCTATAGCTAACTGAGTAATAGCTACTTAGCTACTTTTGTGTACTTCTTTTGTTTCCAGGCATTTTAAGGAAAAATATTTGACATATCTTTACCAAATTTAGTATGAGCATTACTTAGGTTGATAGCTTGCCTGGGATTGCTTTTAGTGATAATAGCTATGTAACTACTTAGCTACTTTGCCAAAAATGGAAAAAACACAAATTTGCTTCTATCTCCTTAACCGTGGGAGATAGAGCGATTTTGTCGAAGTTTTCGACCCACATGTTATCTAAGAAATGTACATTGGCAATTTTCAAAAAATGTTCCCCTCCCCAAAAATGGCGGCCATTTTGAATTTTTGCCAAAAATGGCAAAACACAAATTTGCTTCTATCTCCTTAACCGTGCAAGATAGAGCGATTGCATCGAAATTTTCAAGCCACAGGGTATCTCAGAAATGTACTCTTGGCAATTTCAAAAAAATTTTCCCCTCCCCATAAAATGGCGGTCATTTTGAATTTTCGCCCAAAATGGCAAAACACAAATTTGCTTCTATCTCCTTAACCGTGCGAGATAGAGCGATTTTGTCGAAATTTTTGACCCACAGGGTATCTAAGAAATGTACTCTCGGCAATTTTCAAAAAAATTTTCCCCTCCCCAAATATGGCGGCCATTTTGTATTTTTAAATTTTTGCCAAAAATGGCAAAACACAAATTTGCTTCTATCTCCTTAACCGTGCGAGATAGAGCGATTTCGTCGAAATTTTCAAGCCACAGGGTATCTCAGAAATGTACTCTTGGCAATTTCAAAAAAATTTTCCCCTCCCCATAAAATGGCGGCCATTTTGAATTTTCGCCCAAAATGGCAAAACACAAATTTGCTTCTATCTCCTTAACCGTGCGAGATAGAGCGATTTCGTCGAAATTTTTGACCCACAGGGTATCTAAGAAATGTACTCTTGGCAATTTTCAAAAAAATTTTCCCCTCCCCAAATATGGCGGCCATTTTGTATTTTTAAATTTTTGCCAAAAATGGCAAAACACAAATTTGCTTCTATCTCCTTAACCGTGTAAGATAGAGCGATTTCGTCGAAATTTTCGACCCAACCAATGCAAAAAGGCATGAAGCTGAAATAATTTACATGTATACTAATAAATATTTAAGCATCATTGATATATTTTACAAATGAAACAGGGTCTTGTAAGACTACTGTGCAATTTTTGCAAAAGGTTCATGGGGTGGACATTACACATGATAATGTGTGTTCTTCTATGCTATCCTGTTTCTATTCATATGTCGCAGCTGCTATCAACAGGGCATCCTATTTCTAGTTTATTTGGGTTTTAATGTCACTTTCAACGCTGTATAGTTCAAATCATGATGGGTAGTTTTACGCCCAGAGGAAACCAGTACATATAGTTGGTCAAGGTGCTGTACTGTAAACTGCTGCCATTAGGTAAGCAACTACCAACTTTCCCACAATAAAGTCCGGGGTTTGAACTGCAAACCTCAGAGGTGGGAGTTGAATGTGTAACCACTGCGCCAGCATGGCCCCTGAACATCCTCTAATGCCCTGGAATCCAAAAAGGGACAGTCCTTAAACCCAGGAAAGTTGTAACCCTGCAAACACTTGCCGGGGGAAGGTGACTATGCTGGTAGGTAAGCTAGTCTTTACAGCAAGTCTTAAGTTGGCCTCTAAAGCTTGAAATGATATGTTGTGATCAGACACTAAATGGGAGCCTGTTCCACTCCACCGGCCCAGCAGTAGCAAAACCATGTCTGCCTATGGCTTTTGTTTAAATGCAGCACACCTCTCAAATGAGAACAAAAAAAATTGCAGAAACTGAGCACATTAGGCCTCAAATGGGAGTGCTGGGGTCTTTAGATCCACCCTCAGAAGTCCCTTTTATCTAAGTTCACTCCAAAGCATTTATCAAAGTAAAAACGAATGCTTCTGATTTTAGACTGGTTTTATTGGTCCAAATCAATATTAAATATACACATGAAATACACTAAAGTGTCACATGATCGACCTGCGACCTAAGCTAAATTTCTCGGCTCTAGCAGCAACAATAGCAGTAAAAGAAACAGTCTAATTCAAGATAGGACTAACATTATAGCTGGAGTAATACAAGTTTTGTACAATATACTTCTTGCATATAAAACAATAGTGGGTCATAAACAAAGACATAAACAAAAGTGTTCAGAATTATCCATAAAAACAACCTCAATTCTTCAAATCTCAGTGAAATTACATTTCAAACACCAAAGAGATGTTCCAGTGTGAAAATACTATTGTAAACGCATATAATCCTTTGCTATGTGTAAGATGTACTATATGACAAAACAAAAATAAAAATTACTGTCTTCAAATTAAGATCCTCATCAACAAGAATGTCCAAATGAAACTGGTGGCACACCTGATGAAAGAAAACTGGTGAAATTAATTTCCCTCGCATTTTGATATTAAAATTTAAAATACAAACCCAATACCAAACTTGAGTAAATATGTATCCACCAATGTGGTAAAGGAATTCTTGACACACTGCCTGACGTGGTATATCTTGTAATTATAAACATTACCACACTAAATATATGTCAATATCTTTCTAGGAAGTACAATTTAATGAAATGAATCACTTAGATTTTCTAAATGCACCTTTCCCAATATACCAATGAACTGTAAATACTGGTGAATAAATAGCCACTCAATGGTTTTGTTCTGACACTAATTAAACCTGACTGACAAACGTCTGATTACAGGATTCCCACTCAAATCTCAATAATTTAAACTGCAAACATTTTCTATGAAATACAACTTTTTCAAATGAAACACACTTCTATGTACAAATGGTAAATAGAAATCCCTTGTAAACAACCAGAAAGAGTCCCTCAAAGCACAACACTGAATAGATCATTATTAGTAGTGTAACAGATTTCAATTTCAGGTTTTAGACACTGTAATAAATCTAATGAAGATAATATAATCATTATGTTGGAGCTTAAAATGACCACCTTTAATGTATCATTATACAGTGACAAAAAAGGGGGGGGGGGGGGGGTACTATACTTGTAACGTAGAATATTTGCAATAAATTAACATCGAAAGCATACATCAGTACAAAATATGTAATAAATACATCCAAGTAAGAATTCAATACAATGATGTTGTCCAGCATGCATTTGTAATGAATGACCCTGGATTTATAAATATTCTTTGTTCTATATGCAAGTTACAACAAAAAATGAAGCCTTCATGTGTAGTTTACATAAAAGAATATTTATTACTTGATATAACAGAATAGGTTTTCCTATTTTCAATTATCTCATGCCAAATGTACTTATAAAAGGAACCAATTAAGTTACTTTTGTAAGCAATAAATTTACTAGCCAAGAAACCCCCTATAGAAAGCCATAGAAATTCGTTGAATTAATCAATATCTCAAAAATAATTCAAGTAAATAATATTTAACAACAGTAGCAATTGGAAATACAAGCAACAAATTCTCTCTGTAACAACTAATTTTCTTCAAGTAGTCAACATAATGTCTATGTTAATCTCTAGTACCAAACTAATCAGAAAGCAAAACATAAATTTACAACATTGGAAATGATATTCCAAAAAGGATATATACAACTTGTCTTTATACTCTGGTATTAAGTGTGTAAAATAAAATGTGCAATATTTCATTAGAGCAAAATAGGTAATCAGAACTATTTCCATGCAAGAGTCTGAGCTATCCAAATAAAGTAGATGGTTTCCACGAGCTTTAAAATACCATATTACTGTCCAAGTGATATTTGTGTAATCCATGTATGCACACAGAGGTTAACAAAAAAAACACCATAAAATATAGCGGATATCACTACTGATGCATGAAAAGGTTCTGCTGAAATATCCATACTGAGATCAGTGTACACACACATGTCAAACACACTGTGTACAGTAATACTTGCAACTAACTAGCTAATGTGAGATTACAGAAACAATACAGCTAAAGCAGATTGGGATTTATTTAATTGTCAGTTTCAATATGCATTGTACAAGGTGACCCTGGAAAACTTGAAACCAAAACATTGATTCACCTTCTTGGTCTTTGTAGGTGATAATGTGTAAACCTCTTTTTGTTTGTCTGGTTCTCTATCCACATATACTTATAATATAATTGTGAAGGAAAAACACAATTAACTTTAATACATTATCATCAAGCCTATTCAAATATCAAGTGTAATGTAATACAAACCCCTCAAAAATTTGCAAATTTAATAAATAAATTGACTTTTTACACATTAATACCTTACCTAATGGTTAAGTAGCTATATTGCCGGCGCCAGCCTCACCAAACAGAAAAAGATGTCCTGCGTCTTCACCGAAAAGACCAGTCATACTGCCACCATTCGCTAGATGGCATACAGTACTTTCTTCCTGGCTAGAGAATGTGACGTCAGAGCATCTTGCAACACAGCTTATTCTAACATGACACAGAGGTGTCCTCGATTCTGATTGGCTAAACGACGAAATACTTCACCAGTAAAATACAGCGTAACCCTGTCACTCCCTATTATCGCTCATTATGGCTGTCGTAACAATGAACGTCTTAGAGTAAAATTTGCAATAATTATTCATCTTAAAATAATGTCATGTTAGAATAGGAATAACCCCCTCCAAAACCACGGAGTTTACAATCTCAAACCATGGTAAAATTCTGCGTATACCGTGGTTTGGTCAGGGGTTATTCCTATATTGTCCTTTAGATATGATGTATCAACACAATAAAAAATGTATTTATTTGTATGACTATTAGCAGGAAGTAATTATTTGGTAGTCTTTATTTGTATGTATTTTTTATTTTTATTATTTTTTAATGAATTTTTGGAAGCAACATGTTTTAGGATGTAGAATCAATACAAGGTGTCAAACCATGCCAAAACTTTGGATTAGTTTAACTAAAGTTCCTATGCCACCAGATACCATACATAATGAAGCCACACAGACTTGAGTTAAGTGCATGAGATCTCTCAGGAGAAATTCAAAGCAATGTAAACATATCAACCTTTATAAGGATACCAGCAACACATACAACAATATTTATTAAGAAAATAGATCAACATTTAGAATGTCTTCTTTCAGAAAGGATAATCACCAATATTTTATAATTGCGAGGAAAATATTTCATTTTTTTTAAATACTTTCATGCATTTTTCAAACTACAGTTATGTGACTGTGAATACAACTGCCCTATAATAGAAGGTACTAACATACTCCCTTTTTTCTTGATAAGGTGAATCCCATCAAGATGTTATCCAAAAAATTTTCCTTAAACAGCGTGTAAATAAAGTATGATCATCTTTGTAAATGGTCACTCCCCAGCTGTGTTGGGTAAAAAACCTTATGACAGAAATACACATGTATCATTCTAAATTTTATCCGATAAAAAGAACATCCCCAAAATATTTCGGAGCTTAACAAAAACAAAGTAATTATAAAGACATAGATACAGAAGCAAACAGTATCTATAATAAAAAAAATATCTAGTCCTAAGTCCATCACTTTTGCAAATGTATAGCAGAAATAAATGAAAAATGCAGTTATTGATCAAATACATACAAAGCTATATTGTCTATAAAAAATTGGGTCTTCAGTCACACAGGAACAACCTCTTAAAATTTTACAGGAGCCAGCTCCAGATAAACTCAATTGGTGTCACCCCAATACAAAAGAAATGTTTGTGAGAACTGGTTCAATCATTGTATCCTGTCACTCTGCAGCACCTGTCTACATGCATTTATCAATAGATACACATTTAAATACTTTTAAATATTTACCTTTGGCAAACTGAATCTATATATAGGAAAATATGTTAAATATAGGACTTTAGCACTCTTGCAGTATAAAAAAGCAATTTATAAATAAAGTATAATACAAGACATAGATTGCATGTGAATTCATTAGAAACTAGACCTACGCATCGGAGAACCGATGCAAATTTGTATTTGTATCCACGGAAAGACAACTCACCAAAGCCAGTGAACCATGGTTTAACTTGAAGGAAGGGCCAAATGACAAATCTAACATCAGAAGATTCCTAGCCCAAGATTTTGTATGAGTTGGTTTCATATTGTAAACCTCTAGGATCAATAATGAGCAAGTTATAAGCACTTTTAAGCTTGGCAATCCTCATTTGACCTTGAACAAGGGGCCCAAGGTCAAATCCGACCACACCACAAGATTCCCAACCCATGATTTCCTATATGTTGGTATACCATACCAAACCTGTAGGACCAATAATAAGTGAGTTACAAGCAATTTTAAGTTTGGCTATCCTCGTTTGACCTTGAAGGAGTGGCCCAAGGTCAAAACTGACTACAACAGAAGATACCCAGTTCATGATTTCCTATATGTGGGTTTACCATCCCAAACATCTAGGACTGATAATTGACCTTGAAGGAGAGGTCCAAGGTTAAATCTGACATCAGAAGATTCACAGCACATGATTTCCTATAGGTTGGTTTCACACTGCAAACCTCTAGGACCAAAATTAAGGAAGATATAGGCACTTTTAAAGTCCGCTATGTGGGCTACTTCGGCACTCCATGGATGACCTTGAATTAAGAGCTTCAAGGTCAAATATGTGCAAGGTTGTAGAGGACATGTATATCTGTTATACATATCACCTATGAAGAGATTCAACCTTCTACCTATGAGAAACAGCCAGTAGAAAAATGTATATTATTTTCAAAGAAATGCCCGTGGCGGCCATCTTGTTTTTCAGAATGAGGCTATTTTCAGTCCCAGAGAAGCTTACCCCCAATGAAGATACTAGTATCTGCAAATATGGTGAACCTAACTGGTGTGGTTTTCCTCTTAGAGCGTTAACGCCGAAAATATCTACGCACAGCGGCGGCGTAGCGAACGCTAAACCAAATATATGCCTCCGGTGGATACAATTACAAACTCCTCTCTTTTTATCCCACTTGGTGTAAAATATATGGAAACTTAAGCAGACAGGGCATTACTTTGTTCAGTATATAAAGAAGTGCTTAAAATAGAAATTATGCATATCTGCTCCAGGCATTTATTTTATTTAAGTAATCATATTGCCGATATCTTTAAAATTTGTAAATTTCATACATTTTCGTATTTTACTTTCATAAAACCTTGGGAGTTTAATTCTCTGTATTGCCAAGTTATGATTTATCATCACTTCTTTAATCTGTAAATATTTTCTGTGCCACTTCAACTTAGAAGATTTCAACTGCACAAGTATTAACAATTAATACTTCAAGCTAACTCAGGAAAAACGTTGAAACAGCCACAAAATTTCTCCTTTGATATCTTCGTATTTTAACAAACAATTGAGTGAATATAATATTGTGACACACAATGACACTGAAGTAGATTCTATTTAACAGATTGACAATTCTTAATGATTCTACTTACGACTATTACACAATTTTGCTTGAGTCTGCCACAATTATTAGCCAAAGACAATTTCACAATGTACTTCTTCACTTTTGCATGTAAAACTGAAACTGTATTAGTCTAATTCATAAAACATTACAACTGTGATGTCCCAGTATACACTTCAAAAGTTTCACCAGAAAATTGAGAGCTTCACCACCACATTTTCTAAAATGTAACAAGTAACATAATTCGATAACTAAACGTTAAATCATTGCTAGTCATACTATGCAAATTTTTCGTTGCAAATACTCAAGAAACAGCAAATTCAATCATATTTTGCCACTTTTTCAGATTAATCTCAAACAAACAAGACATTAAGAACCACTTTAATGAATCTGTGTCCCTGTATCTGAGATACTGAGACTGTAAAACTCAACATTCTTTCACCGAAATCCAAAATCTTCAATCCTTATCAGTATCTTAAGCTACAGCATTCACCGACACTGAAATTGCAACCCTGTATAACACTCAGAAAATAAAACTCATACATTGCTTTACACCAAAATATTGATCTTTTGATCTTTAATCCTCATCAGTATCAGAATCGACAGGGGGCGCCACCAGTCCTGACTGTAGAGTTACCGACACATTATGATTCAGACTGACGGCAGGGTAAAACACTCCCTGCAGTCCAGTGAAGGCGATGGGGCCGTGAGGCTCTCCATCCACGAAAAAACTCAGCGTATGCTGGTTCAAGTCCAGTAAAACGCCAACCACACTGTTCTGATGAATTCCCCCATCTGTCCTGCCAGTGTGCTCACCATTGTGTAGAAACCAGCTCCTCTTACTGTCTATGTACATCGCCCAGCCACGAGAGTCCTTACCTACAATGAAGACGGTTTCAAGTAATTTTTGTTTTCTGTATAATAAATGTTACTGACACTTTCTTTGTAGCAATCTACATGTTTTGCTAGATTTTTGAACCATTTTTAGGACATAACAAGGATTGATCAACCTATAAAGGAGATTCTGTATAGCTACAACTTACACACTGACATATTTGGGGTTTTACTGCATCCCCTTAATAATATGCTTCTACATCATGTTCGACAGTATGTACGTCATGCCGTAAAAGTCTTGTTCAATACCAGCAATTAATGCTGTGGTAGTGTAAAATCTATAGCACTTTTTGCAACGACACTGACACTGGCTATTTCCTATTACAAAAGTAACTAGAGTAAAAAAATGTGAAATTCTCCAGTGAAGAGTCGCCTGTGATTTTTGTGGCTTTTTCTACCTCTGGACACACTGATTTACTTTTAAACGGTGTCTTTGGTAAAATCTCAGATGTCTTACACAACAGATTAATTTGAGTTGTACAAAGTGTAAGGTTTATTAAATGTTCCTTTCCTACCAATTCTTTGATCCTTTGGCACGTCAAAGCGTGCCACACCAAAGCAGGGGTCGGTGTCACTGGAATAGCGGTTGACCCGCCACTCCCAGTAGTGTACTCCTCGTGAAAAGCCCACACTCCCCAGTACGATGTGGTCATCATAGCTGTTACTGGACACGGTCAGGTTGTTATTGGACAGGATTATATCCTTGTGTGCAGTATGGAGGTCCAGACTGAACCACGCCACTGTAAAAAACATAGAAAGACTTGTTAAAGAAAAATATTAATATATAACAAAAGGAGTAATATCCTTGCGTATTGTATAGGGTTCAGGCTAAATCAAGCTTCAGGCAGAAAAGATATAGGTGTCAGTGTGGAAACAGTAAGCAACTTAATAATAAAATGAAAATATACAAACAATAAAAAATTGGAAAAGGGGGTACAACACCCCCTGAAAATATACAAACAATAAAGAAAGTTTGAAAAAGGGGGTATAACCATCATCATTGCTTCAAATTTACATCATCCTTGTTACTGTCAACATTACGACTGTTAATATTACGTCAATAGATAACATTTGCATTTTTACATCACTAATAGGCTGCTTGTTTTATACAAGTAAACAAGTAATTGTTTATGACTTGCCATAATCTGCCTCTATCAATCTGCCCAATCATCCAGAATAGCACCCAAAGAAAAGAGTACAATTAAATTCATTTTCTGTATATGACTCTTTCCCTTTTCAGATATCAGAGGATGTTTCCCATTAATTTGGAAAATTTAATAGTAATTTAAATTTTTATTAGAAATACTTACCATTTCCTAACTGTAGCTATTTGTTGGAGCCATCCAACCCAATGGCCAACGCAGAGATGCGATTTTTAAGGTTATATAACAACCTTAATAAAGCCATTGGGTTACAGTAGTCCGTCCTCCCGCCATTTAGGTCACATGACCACGTTGTTTACTTCATTATTTTTGTTGCAAGTAAAAGAATGACTTGCGGGGAGGCGGGAGGGAAATATGAGTGTTAGGAAATGGTAAGTATTTCTAATAAAAATTTAAATTACTATTAAATTTTCCAATTTTATAGCGAAATACCCTTACCATTTCCTAACTGTAGCTGAATTCAGCCTTGTAGGATGGAGGGAATTCTTTTAAGAAAAACCACTACCCAACCTACAACTAAACAACATGAGAACTTCACAATGGAATTACATGCATTAATGAACATATAACTTCCAAACATTCACAACATACATAGTTGTAGTTCTCACAACTGCTGACAATGTTGGTGTTGCAAAAAGATGTCATAAATAGATAGCCCATCTACATTGTAACATCCGACCCCAAAACAAGGTCAAACCAACCTGTAAGTGTCATCAGCATAATGCCAAATCCTTCCCAAGTCGGATTTAGGCAACATTGATATCTAACTACAAACATCCAGCATTGCAGACATACCAGCCACAAACTGCAAATGTACCAATATAAGTATGAAACACATACTTATAAAGTAACAAAACTGTAACTGCAACTGTAGGACCCAATTTCAAATCTGACCCTATGACAACAGAGGTTTTTCAGACAGAAATTAGTATACATACAATGCAATTTCCAATAACATGTACCAAGAAACTCATGTAAGGAAATCACCTATAAACTAAAGATGCAATCAAAAACATACATCAATAGTTTCCGTGACTCAATCTTGACTCAATCAAGATGAAATAGGTGCCAAAAGATAAGTCTTATTAAGAAACTTTCTTAATGGCAGTAAAAACAAAAGATTTTGTTCTATCCCAAACCTTTTGATTACCACCCCTAACAGGACAGACAGACCCACACTGAGTCAAACTGATGTCCAAAGAGGCTAAGAGCTGGCATGACCACAGGCTTAATTGCAGTAGGCCCATCCAAAGCAAACTGGATCTGGCAATTGATGGGCCAGAGTTACTTGTGACCAATTCTCCTTATAACTAAAGGAAGAATATGTCCAAGCATTAATGTCACTCCTTTACCATGACTCTATAATCCACAGAGACAAAGACCACTGACTCAGTTGCAGTAATGCAGTAGGCCCATCTGAAGCCAACTGGTTCATTGCCAAAAGGCAGTTAGTGGGCCAAAGTTACCTGTGACCAATCCTCCCTATAACTAAGGGAAGGGTTCACTACTTTACCTAAAGTCAAAACCAAAGACCATCTTGAAAGGTAATAACTTCAAGAAATCCTTCCTCACAAGCTCAAAGGTTGTTTGATAAGAGCATGAAGGACCAATGACAAAATCCAAAACTATTGGTTTGTCTCTTACTAAAAGTTGCTAATCTATTATTTATCTCAACTTTTAGATACTTCTTGACCCTTTAGGCCTTTAGGTATGTCTCTTTGAACTAGTATTTCAGGAAATTTGCTAATGTGGAATAGTGGGGTCTGAGATGTATATACGACTCTCTACACACCACTGCCCAGAAAACAACCATTGATTTACAGATTCTCCTAGAGGAGTGCTCCTTCATGATTCACCACTTCCTCTGGAAATCTTCCATAATATTCATGCCTGACTCCAGATGCCAAACATGAAGATTCATGTGAAGTCTATTACTAAATGGTTGAGTCAATAGATTCACCCATTTAGAAGGGGTCTTGTGGACAAATCCACCAGACCCAAAACCAAGACATCCCTGGCCACCCTGGTACAATATGATGATTCTATACCTAAAGGTGGTCATCTGTTGAATCACATGAGGGATGAGGGCCACTGGACATAACTGACCAGACCCTCCCCAAAGACATTCCATGCATCTGTTCCCCAAGCCCGACTGTCTGGGACACGAGACATGAGGACCAAGACCCTGGTCAAATACACGTCTGTCCATACTATCACAAGAGGTGTTCAAGCACCTTTTTCCCAAGCCTGACAGCAGACCTACCAAGGAAACCTGTGAGTCATCTTGTTGCAAACATATCAACCACTGATTGATGGCAGCAATGTCTAATTTGATTGAAAAACCTGGCGATAGGTGGTGTTTTTTTTTTTTTTTTTTTTTTTTTTTTTTTTTTTTTTTTGCTTTTATCTTCCTAGACAAGGAATCTGCTAGAACATATAGATTCCCTGGAATGAATTTCCCTGAATCTGAATCATTCTGGCATTGGACTAACCCATAACTCTACAGATTAAGGTACAAATTCCCTGAGTGGATGCCTCCCTGGCTGTTCATATAGGCAACCACTAAAGAATTGTCTGTGAAAATCAACTGATTTCAACTGAAAACTGATTTTTGAATCATTTAAAGCTAACAACATTGCTTCCAGCTGTATAATGTTATGTTATGAGGAGTCTTGATTCTTCCTGATGCCACAGACCAATGGCTGTGGATGACTCGAGAGAGCACCCCAACCCATTAGGGAAGCTTCTGTGAATGGAGAGAAAGTGCGCTCCTAAAGGAGTGGTGTATCCTCCTTCAAAATTAAACTATTGGTCCACCACTGACGATATTCCCTGAACCAAAGACCCAAGAAATGGAACATCCAGAGACTGAAGATATCAGCAATGTTTCCAGATACCATTGGAGCAACTTCATGCTCCGATAACACAATGGTATAGTATTCCCCATTGAAGCCATGCTTTCAAAGTGACATGAGCTTCCCTGGAGATAAGTGAGAAGCTTTCAACATGGTAAGTGTCTTTCCAAGAAGACAATAGATTTCCTTTGAGTTGAGAAGACTAGACCTACCCTGAGGTCGAATTGTAACCATAAATTCGATTAGTGGAGTTGGAAATAAATCTGATTTTTAGAAATTTGTGATCCAACTCAGGCTTTCGACAAGATGCACCACCCAAAGGGTGTATCCCTGGCATTGCTGTTTGAGCTTGTTTTCATTAGCCAACCGCCTATATACTGGCGAATACTGATGCCTTCTGTAAAAGCCATCAGCTTCACCTCTTTTGCTACCTTGGTGATCTGAAGAGGAACTGTAGTAATATTGCAGGGTAAGGCAGTGAACTGGTAGAATCTGTAGCCTCCAATGATGCGAAGATACCTTGTTAGCTGGGTAAATCGGTGAATTATGTACTACACCCACAAATTCTAGTGACGTCATACAGTCGCCTTCTTAAAACGAATGCCGAATATACTGCCACAGTTCATATTAAGTAAGATACATGCAAAGCTTGTTTACCTGACCTTAAGTGTCATTGAAAGACATTTCTTCCTTAATATTCCTAAGAAATAGACTGAAACTGTAACTTTCCAGCAATGTGACTGGTGTTATCGCCCTTTTGTCGATCATTTCATAAACAGCTTTCTATCAAAAACACTGTTTCTCCCGTTTTTGTTGTTGTTTTTTTTTTTTTTTTTTTTTTTGTTTCCAAACCTCACTTCTGAAAGGTTTGACTGAATAGTAGCCTATTTCCAAGACTTGTATGCAACCTACACTGGACAAAGAATGCTTAAAAATTCCTGGAAGCAACCTACTATCCCTGCTTCCATGGGTCTGAATAATCAAGAATGCCCCCCCTTGTAACTAGCTAAGGAGAAGAAGGCACTTGTAACTGTTTTTAGGCGTAACGTACAGGGACCAAAAACTAATGTGAGGTCTGTTATTCCCTTTGTAGGAGCATGTTATTTCCATAACTATAATCATCCTTATAGAAATGAAAAACATTGGATGAAGTTCCTCTGAACATGTAACAGTATGTCCAGCAGGAAACTTCATAACTTCATAAGGAGCAAGAAATGCATTCAAAGTTACCTCCCTCCTGTTGAGTCACTTGTTCTTAGACATGGTCAAAACTCCAAGAAGATTTGAACCTAGTCCAAGGCAGTATTGAAGACTGTAACATGTCATGGTGATCCCTAAGAACCTTTAAATTAGACCTTAAGGAACAATCTACACTTGGTTTCTGCTATAGTCTTCTATAAGGGAACTTGTTCCTACAGTGTCTGAAGTGATCTTCCTGCAGACCTCCTACAACTAAGGAGCTGTCCAGGAAAATGATTATGTAAGGAAGTCCTGCATACTTCTTCCTGCATGAGTGCTCTTAACAACAGAGGCTTCAAAAACTCCTTGAAACCGAAAATAAGGACCACATTCAATTCTGGCTGTTCACCTAAGGAATGTGGGAATTACAAGATGTAGGTAAATGTGACCAAACAAGGGGGCATTTACACTGGCTGTGACTGTTGTATCAATATCTAGCCACTTAATAATAGTATTCTTGGAATGAATCACAATCCCCATCACCTGACAACCTGAATTCTAAACCTTTTGAGAGGTATAGAAACCCGATTGTACTAAATTCTTGTGCAAAATCATTTAATCAAAAGCCTCTCCTTGTAGTTAATGAGTGACACTCCCGGACATCTGACAACCAGAATTCTGACCTTCTGAGAGGTATAGAATACTCGATTGTGCATGGATGTTTTGAATGGACCTCAACGGAAGTGTTTTCCGAAGAAATAGTGATTCCTGCATTCAAAACTCCTCCACGATGCCGTGTCCATGGCAACGTAAATGGCTGACTCGTGGACAATCTATTCGACTGGGATGTACAATGTGATCACAAAATTGCTTTCAACGCCTGGCAATTAGAACCCGACGTGAAACAGCAATAACGGCCACTCGAATTGTCCTTCTCATCCAAGATGGCGTCTTCCATATCGCTTCTGTTATTGAAGAGTACATTCTTTCTAAACATGTATGCTGCAAAAATTATAGCTTCCAACGTCCAGCAAACTGAACCGAACGACTGGCAAGCTATATAAAAATATTATTGTTGATTTATTTCCTCGAGGTTGAAGAAGATGAAACCTCGAAGTCGCCATCCAAAAGTCCTTTATTTACATATTATAATGCATACCTTCGAAGATTTAACAAAGGTATAAGTTCTGTATGATATACATGTAAAATAAGAAGTGAGATTGACTAAAAATCTCAAAAAATAAATAAAACCTTGACAAAACTTCTCCTAATTCCCAAAGACGTCCTTACTGATGATGGCCAACAAAAATAATGAAGTAAACAACGTGGTCATGTGACTTAAATGGCGGGAGGACGGACTACTGTAACCCAATGGCTTTATTAAGGTTGTTATATAACCTTAAAAATCGCATCTCTGCGTTGGCCATTGGGTTGGATGGCTCCAACAAATAGCTACAGTTAGGAAATGGTAAGGGTATTTCGCTATAAAATTGGTACTTCACAAATTCTGCAATTATTATAATTACAATATTATTTTACCTGTGGCCGTTTGTAAACACACTGTATCACTGTAGAGACTGTCCCCTGCATGGTTGAATGCTTTGACCCTTGCCCTGTACAGACTGTCGAAATGCAGGCCCTCCACTGTACACACCATTTCCTTCCCACAGTACACTTGCTATATGACAAAAAAAAGGACAGAACACCAGGAGATTAGACCATGAAGTGTTAACAATTAGACATAAATATATACCCAGAATTCAAAAACTTTTCACTGAAAAGGCTGTCAATAAAAAAAAGCACATTTGAGTTCCTGCAATTTATATTATTTATTTCAAATAAACCTGCTTCCAGTGTAAGTAGGTATACTATTTTAACTTCTAAAGCTAGAACATCGTGTATTTAAGAGACTTGAAAGCCTTCTTTGCTACCCCTGAGATAAGGAGAACACAAGTGCTCAAACCTTCATAAGCAAGCTAAATATTAAGAACCATTTAATCTAGTGCTTTGCAGTAGTGCTGTGAAATCATTTAAAATTTTGGTTTTGATGTTTTTACCTCTAAAAGCTATTGAACTCTGATCTAGTTTGATAATCGAGCAAATGTTTTCAAAACCAGTGAAAAAAGGAGAAATCTACCATAAAATCTTTGTTGAAAATATGGTAAAAGCATAAAATCCATTGATATTTTCGGAAAATTTTACCACATGCCCAATACAATGCAAGTTTTATACATGGACAAAAAAGCTTCCTTTGTGATGTTGGTGATTTGCGGAGTCCAAATTTCAGACATTTGAACTGAATTTTGTTTTTGGGGCAGTCAACCAGTGAACTATTGAACTTTTACAAACATCATTCATGCACTATATTGCAGGTGCAATATCTTTATCCAAGTGCTGAGCTTAAAACACTGTGGTAAATTTCACCTTAACTACTCTATCTTAAAAGTAATTTCCAGATACAAGTTTAACTACTGTGGCAGTATTTACCCTAAACTTTCCATTGTTTCCATCATCCACCTCTAGCACAAACCCATCCACCGTTCCTCCAGGGTGCGGCATCCAGGCCAAAGTTACTGTGTTGTTCTCGGAACTACACTGTGGCCGAATGATCCGAGGAGGTCCTGGGGCTGCAAAACAGAGCCAAACTTAGGCATGTCAAACATTACCTTTACCAGTTAGGATCATATTGAGGTAAATTCTCAGTAATCAGTTGCCGAAATTGAGCATTGGTAAAAAATTTTCACTAGTGATTAATTTTAGGCGTTTCAGGTAATCAGTTTTGGAAAGTCAACAAGAGGAGAGTGCCCGTGAACGGGCACTGTGTCAGCTGACTGAGTGTTTTTGATTTGTGAAGGTGATTAGAGGACAGAATAATTATCAGGAAAAGGGGTGTACAGAAATACAGTAAATGGTAACTGAACAGCAAGTTCGAAAGAAATTCCGAAGCTGACAGAAGAAAAGGATAAAAAAGTTGTGCCCTGTAAATGGTATTCTGAAGGAAAATAACAAGGTAATTGTTTAAGTGTAAACAATAGGTTAAAACATATTTAAAGAAATACTACAAATGCAATATCCTCGTTCGACCTTGAAGAAGGGGTCCAAGGTCAAATCTAACCACACAAATACATTCCCAGCCCATGATTTCCTATGGTTTACCATTCCAAACCTCTAGGACCAATTATAAATGAGTTATAAGCACTTTTAAGCTTGGCTGTCCTCATTTGACCTTGAAGGAGGGGTCCAAAGGTCAAATCTGACCATACCAAAAGATTCTGAGCCAATGATTTCCTATGGGATGGTTTACCATCCCAAATCTCTGTCACCAATAATAAGCGAGTTGTAGGCACTTTCAATTTTCGCTATCCTCATTTGACCTTGAAGGAGGGTTCCAAGGTCAAATCGGACCATATCAACAGATTCACAGCCCATGATTTCCTGTCTGTTTACCATCCCAAACCTCTGGGACCAATAATAAGCGAGTTATAAGCACTTTTAAGTTTGGCTATCCTTGTTTGACCTTGAAGGAGGGGTCATTGAAGGTGAAATCTGACCACACCAAAAGATTCCCACCCCATGATTTCCTACAGGTTGGTTTATCATCCCAAACCTCTAGGATCAATAATAAGGGAGATATAAGCACTTTTCATGACTGACAAAAAACACCTGTGGCGGCCATCTTGTTTCTCAAAATGAGGCCAAAAATATTCCCAGACAACATTTTATGGTTATTAATATATACTGCAAACTTAAGAAAGCTAGCTATAATATTTTTTTTTCATCAGAGCAGTAATGGTGAAATCTCTCTCTACACACTGCGGCTATCCAGTGGATACAATGATTTACTCAACAGTGAGAACCTGAAAGTAGCTATTGCTCAGCTATGCCATGACATAGAGGTCTGCAATTTCACTATGTTATAGCTGACCAAAAATTCTGTGAATAACATATTTAACAAATTACTCTAAATGTAATAGTTTTCAAGTTACAACTGATTTACTCAACAGTGAGAACCTCAAAGGAACTATTACTCAGCTATGCAATGAGCTACATGTCTGAAATTTTACTATGTTATAGCTAACCCAAAAGTAGGTGAACAACATATTTAAGCAAACTACTGTAAATGCAATAGTTTTTATTTAAACATATTTATTTGCAATTGGACAACAATCGTATGCAATAGTTTTCAAGCTACAACTGATTTACTCAATAGTGAGAACCTGAAAATAGCTATTGCTCCGCTATGCCATGAGCTATAGGTCTGTAATTTCACTATGTTATAGCTGACCCAAAAGTAGGTGAACAATATATTTTAACAAAATACTCCAAATGCAATATTTTTCAAGTTATAGCTGATTTACTCAACAGTCAGTACCTGAGAATAGCTATTGCTCAGTTGTGCCATGAGCTATAGGTCTATAATTTCACTATGTTATAGCTGACCCAAAAGTAGCTGAATAACATATTTGCACAAATTTCTGTAAATGCAATAGTTTTCCAATTATAACTGATTTACTCAACAGTGAGAACTTCAAAGTAGCTATTACTCAGCTATGAAATGAGCCACAGGTCTGAAACTTCACTATGTTATAGCTGACCCCAAAATAGGTGAATAACATATTGAAACAAAATACTCTAAATGCAATAGTTTTCAAGTTATAAGTGATTTACTCAACAGTGATAACCTAAAAGTAGCTATTACTCAGCTATGCCATGAGCTACAGGTCTGAAATTTTACTATGTTATAGCTGGCCCAAAAGTAGCTGAATAACATATTTATACGAAATTCTCTAAATGCAATAGTTTTTAAGTTACAAGTGATTTTACTCATGATGGAAGTTACTGAAAAGCCCAAAAGTAGCTATTACTCACTTAGCTATTGAGACAGACACCCAACTTACTCACCATATTGTAGCTATGAAAAAAGTAGCTGAATAACATATTTTAACAAAATGCTCTAAATGCAACACTTTTCAAGTTATAAGTGATTTACTCAACAGTGATAACCTAAAAGTTGCTATTACTCAGCTATGCCATGAGCTACAGGTCTGAAATTTTACTATGTTATAGCTGACCCAAAAGTAGCTGAATAACATATTTATACGAAATTCTCTAAATGCAATAGTTTTCAAGTTATAAGCGATTTACTCAACAGTGATAACCTAAAAGTAGCTATTACTCAGCTATGCCATGAGCTACAGGTCTGAAATTTCACTATGTTATAGCTGGCCCAAAAGTAGCTGAATAACATATTTATACGAAATTCTCTAAATGCAATAGTTTTTAAGTTACAAGTGATTTTACTCATAATGGAAGTTACTGAAAAGCCCAAAAGTCGCTATTACTCACTTAGCTATTGAGACAGACACCCAACTTACTCACCATATTGTAGCTATGAAAAAAGTAGCTGAACAACATATTTTCACAAAATGCTGTAAATGCAACACTTTTGAAGTTATAAGTGATTTAGTGCATGATTTCATGAATTTTAATGCATTAAAAATTATTAAAAAAATTTATTAAAAAAAAAGTAAGACAGATCCAGGTCTCATACTCACACAAGAGAATCTACCTCTGGCCTAGTACATATATGCAAGATATGAGAGAAATCCCTGCAATAGTCACTGAGAAAATTGTGATAAAAAGTTGAAATTTTCACACTTTTGGTGGGGGTACCCCCCTTTTAATGTCTCTAGCAAACAGACGAACAGACAGATTTGCATGCCTTGAACACTTTTTCATCCTCACTAGATAAGGTATCTTTTAAAAAAAACAGCATGTCTCTAGGCCTTGTAGTTTTGGAGAAGAAGTTGTTCACGCGGACGTGTACGCAGACGCGGATGCCCACGCCGCAGAGTGATGACATAATGTCAGCTGACTGACAAGTCAGCTGACATAAAAATTAATTCCAATTGAAATTTAAAAACTGTTTTATTTCTTAAGTAGAAAGTGAGTAACAGCAGAAATTAATCTGCAGAAATATCATAAATTTTTTACAATTTGTGACGTTTTCTTCCAGCTAATGTTTCCGTATCTACAGTATAATGGTCAATGAAACCCTTATTAAGTACTGGTAATTTTCAGGTGCCAGGTGCTCGTCATATTATAGGCATATCACAAACATTGGCTGAATAATCCAAGGCTAGTAAGGTAAGGGGTCTGGAAGGTATGAGGGAGTATTTAAGTAGAAATGTTATTTTTGGAGGCAAAGGGGAGGCAAAGTCTGCTTGGGTTAAAAACATACAACCTTCAAGTGTTTTATTGATTTCTCTGAAGAAATATAAATTTTTGTGAAGAATATAAGGCTACTCTTCTACAGATATCCATATTAGCACTTGAAATGTACATTACTGTAAAGAGAAACAATCTGGACATAATTGGTTCAAGTTGCTCTCAAAAAAGGAAGAAATATAAAATGGGGAGTTTTTCAAAACCAATACTTTGGAGTGAATGTAATTCACTAAAGTGCCTAGATATGACGTAATGACGTTCAATTTTCTATATTTGGATATATTCAAATTAAAATTAAAATGATCCACATTTAATTTGACCATATCTGAAAGAGAGTATAGGCTAAAGGATATACAATTCTCTCAAATATGGGTATATTCAAATTCCAAGTAAAATGGGTCATTTTGAACTTGGCCATTGCTGAATAGACAACATTTTAAAGATGGTGGATATGATGACATGGTACTTTAGGATAAAAGTTTTACCATATGGTTTAACCATCACTTATTAAACTACTGATAAAGATAATGACCAACAAAATATTAATAATAACACAATAATGAAAAGAACAAGACGCATCAAATTGAATAATCCACTGCATTTAACATTTATTTAAACTACAAACAACACCTGCGGAAACTGTAATAAACTGCCACCAACATAGATAAGTTCATGATTTATTGTATACATGTAAAATACTGTAATAAGATTTCAAAAACAAAAATTTAAAAGAAACAAAAATATACAAGAGTTTCTAGTACTAATACAACACCTGACATGCCAATCACTCAGTTTATTGCCAGAAGTAAAATAAACCAAACCACCAGAATCTGCTCAAAGGAGAGTAATTAAAACAACATCCTGATGGTGCACAAAAATAACTGGCTCCTGTGAGTAATTTTTTTTTTTTTTTTTTTTTTTTGCATTACTGTTTTTTATTTGTCTTTTCTTTCATTTCTAATTTAGTTAACATTTGTGTTGTACACATCAATATTTTCAATAAAAGTTTTACTGCTAAATGGATGAACGATTATCTTTGAACATGTATTTGTCACTGGTATAGACACATATTTTTATTTTAAGAAAGATAGTTTTAAACACTGTTACAAAGACAGGATTGCCATTGTTTTTCAACAACATGAGCTAACAACTACAATTTACAGACAGATATGACAACGAGCATGAAAATGGACATAAATAAATAGAAAATTGTCCACAATACATAGCGTGTTGGACTATTTTCAATGAATTTTTTGCTGTTCAAAATTGTGACACTATGCATGATACAACACTGTTCTTGCTTCTGTGTCCTGTAATAATGACCAAGTTACACAACAAAAATTTTACTCCACCAAAAATGTTACAATGCTCCCTACTCACCGACTATTCCATCTGTTGCAAGTAAATGTGAGAAGTAGATACAGATTATATAGTTAAACCAGATATGTGACATAATCTTTGCGACTTTGTGGCACATTAAATTTATTAATTAATTGCAGCCCTGTTTATGGCAATAAATAAGTAGGCATACATATTTTCTGCAAAATTAGTGTTGTGGTTGAATGCGAATTTTAGAACCGAAATCCTCCACCTCGGAAATCATCCCCCCAGGATGGAGAATTTCCTAGGAAATCCTACCCCAAGGTTATTTCCTAGTAATTCCTATCCCCCAACCCCAAGAATAAACAGTTTACATGTTATAAATGGTTACTGAAAGCGGAAATTCGGTGAGAAACCGGTATGTTTGATTTAGTAAACGCTAAGACATAAGTTTGCAAATGCATACATGAGCTATAACTCGCACATAAATATCAACCACGATGTCAATTTTGAAGACTTTTAAAGAAAAAACAGTTGATATATTAAAACAATATTACAAAATACTGTTAAATATTTGTTTTAGTTGAATATTTTGGTAAACTTAGGTTGAATTAATGAATATGTGATGAAACCCGTTTTGATTAAGAGAAAACAAATCGTAACCGGATCAGTGTCTTTCGGTTGGCAAACGGATTTCCGGTTTACCGTCTTCTATACTATGCAAAATACCATCGCAATTCGACTTTCCTCAAGTCCTTTTGTCTTGGGTATTATATGAGGACTGAATGACTCTTTTTCCAGAATTTGGTGCTGACAAAAGTAGGGCTGAGAACGAGTACTCGAGCCTCGGTGTACAAGGCGGTCTTGGCTTGTACTCGAGTCCATTTTAAAAACTCGGTTACTCGCGAGGTATTGTATTATCGCCCACGTAATCAAACGCTTGTGTAAAATATGCTACATTTCAGCATTTCCGTCACATAATATCAATTAAAGTTGTTATTTTCGCTTGAAAACATACAATTTACTCCATATTCTATAATATATGGTCAAATAGAAGACGTTTTTCTTCAAAAGTTTCGTTTCCGGAACCGACTATTTGTTTTCTAATGGTAATACTAAATCTCGCGGTTACTCGAATTCGGGCCGGTTGTCAGAGGGCGAGTACTCGATGTCGTTTTTCTGCACCCGTCACAGCCCTAGACAAAAGTTTCCATTTCATCAGACAGTAGGATCCCCATACATCAGGTGGATTCATAATGATTCCATGGATGTCAGATTTGGTGGAATAAGAAATACAAAGACTTGGAGGAAGACTACATCAAAATATGTAATCATACTACAGTACCCATACTAGTTTAATCACCACAAGTTTCAATGTAAAATACGTAACTCTTGTATAATTTTATGAGCACTTTTTCTTTTTGTATCTAAATACAGTATGCCTTTCCATAAAAGGTCTGTCCATTCAAATAATTATTTCAATTTACCTTTAATCTGGAAGAAGACAAGGTTGTTTACTGCAGACAGGACAGTAGCAGTGTCTAATTTCAGTTCAAAATCTGGTGTGACACGAGCTTCAAACTCCATCTCACGCACAAACACATCCTCTGTTTCCTTAACTCGCTGTATGATGTTGGGGGACACCTGTATATGAAAAAGGTGTAAATATAAATAATAAATAGAAAACAAAATTTGTATTCCATTGTGTTTGGAGAGAAATCACAATTTCTCACACTCAAAACATTTTTATATCAATATTTTGGTCAAAAACTCAAGAACCCTAGTAATACTGGAGTCATGTGGGCTCAATACATTGTACTCCCAGGTAAAAAAAGGCACAAGAACTTCAGATAACTTCATTTAATTTATTGCTACAAGCAAATTGTTCATATATGATAAAGTGACTAAAATTGTCAAAAAAGAAGTTTGAACCATTAGGTACTGGCTCCCTCCACTGACCTGTACAAACGCTGCTGGGTCCGTTTCTTTCAGTACTTCTATACTGAACTGTAGCAGACCCGTGGTTTTCTGCAATCTTCCTGTACAGTGTTGGACCTGCTCTCGTAGTACTGTGTGCTTCCTGTCACGCTCACTAGCAACATCTTTCACTAACTGGGCTTTACGTTTTTGTAATGCCTCGATTAGGACATCGCACTGGGACACTGTGTTGGCCTCAAATTTCACACAGTTCTCCTGAAAATAGTATATTATTACTATTATTTTCACAATGAAGACATACTGGAGTGATTTTTGTGATATACATTCCAACAATTAAAATCATAGTCATGAACAACTCAATGGTCGTAAAGTTTTCCCGGGAAACCTTCACACTATCTGAAAACTGGTTTAATTTTTCAAGCAAAATACGTGTCTATAAAAGAACGGTGTTGAATTATCTCTGGGTGTAAGTTTAAGTTAATTACACATTAATACTTATTATTCTATGGAAATACTTAAATTTTTTTTTCTTGAATAATAAAACTGAGATAATGTCATCATAATGTGATGACTGTTCTGTTATTTTTGTGGACAACATGAAGTAGTATCCTGTGAAAGCATGAAACAAATATCAGAACTTATTTTATCTCTGTCCTTGTCCTTTATTTGGGTATTTCTTGAATTGCAGTTATTGTACTACTTGCCCAATGTTCTTTAAGCTTATTTATGCCTGAAACAGAAATGTCTGTGCGAAAACTAACCAAGAGTGTTAGTTCTACCCTTTTTTGTTCAAAAAGACAATAGAAAAAAAACATGCACTGAAAAACAATGCACTATTATGTCTGCTAGGCTTAAGTCTTTTCACGGATCCTGTTACATGTCAATTATCAACATCTCTTTAAATATTTATTGGCTCAGAAAGCCTTAAATGTCAGCGAATACAGATGACATGACAAAAAACGATCTACATAGTTTCACTTAGCAATTTGATATGTGCAGATTTTTTTTCGGTTTTGAATAATTTAGTAGAAAGTGAAATGGTATAACAACTGTATCAGTACAATTTGTCACATTTAAAAAAAAACTTACAGAAAAGGTAAGTCTCAACATGACTATGTTACCATAAATTATGTCAAAAACAATTGACAAATGGTTAAAGTTTCCAGAAAAGAACCTGCATTAGTTAGTATACTAAGTATAGTGAATCTCATCATGGATACAGCATTCCAAAGTTGTAGCATTACAACATAATGTATTTATAACTGCAAAAAAAAATGCTCCTCATTTTATTTTTATTATTTTATTTGTTTTATTGATAACTTGTGCATTATCTGGCTAAGAAATTTTTAATTTGAAATTTTTTTTTAAAAAAAAAGAAAAGAAAAATGGCATCAGTTTTGAGAAAAAATTTGACCTCAAACTGTAAATAACTTTTCGAGTTATTCATAATATGAACTGCATTTTAATTTTTAAATGTTTTATAATGTTTTATGCACTTGTGAAACACATGGGCAGTACTTTAAACAATATCTTCACACAAGTGACACTAACAACATTTTTTTCAAATACCGGGGTATTATTACTTTCAGCATGACTATAGAAAATGTAAATAATTTTGTAATCTGCTCTTGTTAAGTATTTTTTTTTCTTTTTTTTTTTCTTTTTCATCCTCAACTAGATTGCAGGTTCTTCTTTTGACTTTTGTTATATTTGTTATACCTTAAGTTAACTATGCCTTTAAATGAAATAATTACATAAAACAGGAAGAACCAAATCCTAACTGGCATGCAATGTTCATCCATAGATCCCTTGTGTGTATCTGGTACTCTTACACACTTATCCAGGCCTGTTTACTCCAGGTTGAGTATATGGTACTCTCATACAAGTAAATTTCATTCACTTCTTTAAAATGTATGAATGTTTCAGATACTAACTCAATACTGACTTTAAAGATGGACTGTCACACACATATCTGTGTTTGTGCATATATGTGTACATTATATTCTGTGAGCCCTGTATGGGGGCATACTTAGACTTTGTTCTTGTTGTCTTTCACAAGCTGTCTCTGCTTTGTGATGCAGAAACAAATGGCATAATATAGAACCTGGTGCCCAGTCACAGACAGATATGAAAGCATTTAGCTTTGCTTAAGGCTAAGATTTGTAGTACATCTTCCTCAAACACGTTCACAACAATTTGGTATTCATAAAGCACTCACAAATGTTAGAAGATAAGCTGATCAGACAGATCTTAGATGTATGATGATGTAAAAGATTTAGACAATAAATTACTTTGGCTGTATGTAAAGCACATAAGCACATAACAAAAACTGAAACATTATTAAGTAAATTGAAAGCTTTCCCCTATCATAAAGAAACTAGAGCCTCTAGCAAGACTATTAAGCACTCAGCAAGCATTCAATACTTAAAAAAACAAAAAAATTCTCAGTGCAGTTAACTTGACTTTGTGTTGTGCCCAAAAAACATGAATTAAGAAAAAATGACACTGTCACAATGAACTGCTGTGTTTCTATCGGCTTGCAATGAGAAGGTTTTAAAAGCAAAGCCTCCAAATAAACAGCTTTCTGTCAATCATAGATCTTTTAATACTCTTTTATGTAGTTCGATATCAAGCTGAATAAAAATGATGCTGTGTCTTTAACCCTTTCGCTACTGAAGGAACATTATTCCACCGGACTGTAGCCATATGACGTCATATCACGTCAGAAACGCCAATGAAGTAAAATAATAACCCACTACCTTATGCACTTTATTTGCGGTATTTTTCGGCATATTTCATTAGGAATTGATGAAAGTCAAATGGGAAAATTTGTGGGAATTCCCCAAATAAAAATAACCATGAGTAAACAATATGCAGGTATATGCGGTAAATACGGCAATATATACAGAAACCAGTAAAAATAGGTGAAATGGTGAATTTTTTTTAAAAATATAGCATAACTTTCATATAAAATACTTAAAAAATCGGTTTAATACTGATACACCAAAGAAAACGTATAACAGTACACTGAAGGGAGAGAAGAAATATATATTATTGCCGTCGACAGATATGGTCCCCTGTAATACACATTGATGTCGACTGCTAGTCGACATACATGGTAGCGAAAGGGTTAATGCCTTGATTGCCTAAAAGTAGAAGAGACAGAACTATCAGTTCAATGTGATGTCCAGAGTTAAACCTTATAACTGATGACATCTGATGGATGTCAATAAAATACATAATTCTTTTTTTCTCTCTGAAGCAAAATTCTCATTCATTTTGACTAAAATTCAGTTCAAATATTATTCTGATGATTCCTAATATTCAATGAAAAATAAAAATGTTATTTATCCTTTTAAAACTAATTGTAGAGAACCAATATTATCAACCAAATTCAACAGAACCTCTCTGTAGACTTTTATATTTTAAATTATTAGTATAGTATTTTATCATCCACTAACCACACACCCTACTTGACCTAAATATTGAGATATACAGACCGGGAAATACTTTTTGTATTCACAGATTACTTAATGTTATAAATACATAACAACAAGTACAGATTTTTTTATCTTAAATATTGCATTCATTATGTAATCCACAAGTATAATATTACAACATCAATTTTTGAAAGGGAGTTTTACAGAACTTCTGCCCCTTTTTGTTGCATTATAATCTAAGTGGAAATGGCAAAGCCATTTTAAGTTGAATATTTTTATATTCACTACAGATATGTTTTACAGCTATTTACAGTTTTTTTAAAATATAATTTTCTCACATATGGGAGGTTTTTCTAAAATTTCATATTCTCCAAGGAAATAAATACTGACAGTGAAAAAGGTACCACACGGAGCATCAGATATTACAGAGATATTTAATGTATGGATTGGTCCTTTAATAATGACAATTATTTAAAGTTATGCTCATTTTACAAGTTATCTGGTCCCATGCCAGGCAAGTTGGAAGCCTATTGTACACATTCATCTAATCAGTGGTGCAAAAAATGGGTTCCTCACTGTTGTCTAGACAGGTAAATGTACAAATATGCATCAGCTACCCTGGCCACATTTCAACATTTGAATACAGATACCAATTCAGAAAACATTATTTTCCAACTTATTTTGATCATTTTCTTGGCAAATACCAGTCTCATACCAACCACAGAAGTAATGCTGTGATATATTGCTGCCATTAATTTTGTGTGATAAAGCGAATGGCTACAATGATTTTTTTTTCACAATTTTTTTTTCATTTGACTTTGAACATAAACAGTTTAAACATAAACTATTTTAATCAACGTTTCAACAGCTAAGAGAAGTTGAACTTGACAAACCAGTGAATCTGTGGGCTGTCAAATAAATGTAATTGATTATCCATGGTATCACTGAAAACAAGGAATCATAAAGTAATCTAAAATCTGGTGCACTTAGCTTTGTAAATGTCTTTGGTGTTGAAATATTCCTCAATTGATTAACAATAAAATATTCTAAACTTGTTTCAGTTGGTCATAAATAATTCAAAATGTCATTATTTCACTATTTACTTTGGCAACATAATATAGAAAACTCCAAATACTATATAGCTATGTTAACACAAGGTTAAATATTGCATGGAGTATTAACCAGCACAAGGACAGGTAAGTATAAAAGTATTAAACAGTGATTTATCAGGAAAATGTCCCAACTGGGTCATAAATCAAAAGCGAGTAAGGCAGGAACAAATAAACATTCTGATAAATCAGCTTCATGTGGATTCTATTGGCAAATTTCATACATCAGAACTCGAATGTTTTTTTTTGTTTTTGTGCTTTTTTTTTTTTTTTTTTTTTGCACTGCAGCTTTTAGATAGATATAAGATAATAAATCTGAAGAGACTTGAGCAAAGGTGTAAAAGATCAAAAAACCATAATCTTTTATTATGGCACCTGCATCCTTGTTGAAAATTTCCTTCACAATGTGTAACCAGATAAGAAGCTATTTGTCAAAAGCTCCCAATTGTCATGGATATCTCTGGTGTCCACAAAATTAAAATTTATAGTTTCTTTAAATATTTCTTCATTGGGTAACTTTGATGGAACACTCAGGAATTAAAAATGATGTGTTGCAATTCGCACATTCTCAGTGTTACTTATTTTGAGTGAAGAGACCTAAATATACTTGAAACTGCTTCAATGTAAACGCAAAATCAAAACTTTTGGTGACAAAGACTTCAAAAATCTACTTTGTAACTTTATATTTATGCTCAATCTTTTGATAATGCTTGAGAAACTAAAGCATGGACTTATAAGTCTGTTTCAATCTCTGAGTTTGCTTCCCAACTGCCAAGTGTAATCTTATTGATTTTATGACTTATCTTTTCACTCTTTTCAATATATAGCTATATTGATCCAAGATGCCCATCAAAAACATTTGACATATAAAACATTTATAAAGGAGAATTTCTCTCTCGAGTAGATCTTACCAATCACTTTGATCATAGGACAGTACTGTAGCTAAATATTTTATAACTGAGTGACTGCTGATTAGTCTTTGGGGTGTGACAACTAATCTCTTGACTGCTACAACCCATCATATACACCCTTCTTTAAAACTGAAGCTGAGTTATCTTGTCGGAAGAGACTATTTGTTGTAGATGTCCACCGATTTCTGCACAAAAGTTGTCAGAGCTTGGTCTTACAAAGTGATCATTATGAATCAGAGCAGTCAGGAGCGAGTGGTCAGGCCATTCTTTTCAGTTGCCCCCTTGAGGAAAAAGCTCAAAACTTACCTGAGTGCAAAAGTTTATCCCTCACAGCCATCGCCATGCCAGTGTCTTATCAGGTATAACTCGGCTATGACTATTTAATATGTCCATGTATAGTTGTGCCTTAGCCTTAGAGGCCATCAATTAAGAAGATTAAGCACTATAAAAGTCCATATTAGATTTGATTAGATTGTACACCTGATCTTCTCACTGGGAATGTGGTTTGACAGCTTTTTTGCCCTTTTTTTCCCAAGATCTGTTGTAGCAACACCTCAAATTTATGATTCTCTAGGTTTTATGGTAAGTCACTACAAACTTTAAAGTGGAACAGCAGAATAAATTTAGACCAAGATGATATATGATGCATCATGAATTTATTTGAACCAGGAAAGAATTTGAACCTCGGCCAAGTTTTTTTTTCTTTTAAATTTATGGAAAAAATTAACTTGACAGCAAAGTGACCATCAGTCAGTTATCTCATCAGTCAGCTGGACCTGTTAATAATTAACCTATGAAAGATATTACTCCACCAATTTCTTGCAAAGAGATGAAGATCATTATTTGTGATTCTAACAAAAGACATTGAGTCAGCAAGGATTAAAATAGGGAGGTCATAATTTAGTATCATTGTCTGAACTACTCGAAAAATACCACAATGTTGATACAGACTTTTACTTAAGCTGCCCCTATATCTGTTGTTATAAACTGATTGTCCATGTGAATGATATCCTTTGAGGTAATTTATTTACATGTGGTTCCCTTCAGTGTCTGGGTATCCTGAATTTCAGAGGCATGAGTCAGACCAACACTTTTGTGGGCAATTAAATATAAGTGTTTATTATTAGTGTATTCAACACAGACCTGTTGTACTAGGTGTAGCAGTCATTAAAAGTACTGAGGCAATCATTAATGTACATAAATGGCAGACGCCAGTTACAAGGCCTAATGTACATCTGCAGCTGATGTTGAAGGATGATGATACCAAATACATTGTACAAACAAAAACAAAGCATCCTGAAAAATAACTGGTGCTGCAATTTCAAGGACTTAAAAAAATAACCAATTTTTAGCAACATGAAATAAATTTATTTGTTGACATCTGAAATAACTTGAGTAAAGAGGTTTCAAATAAAATTTTGTTTTCTTGACCCATTGGACAACCGAGAATATCTGAAGTAGAATGTCAATCTGAATTAACTTCTTTCCATTTATTTCAAAGGAAAGATATACTTATCATATTTCAAGTTTTAAATGTCAAATAAAATTTATATGACTACATCAATATTTATGCTAATGAATGCATATATATCAAGAGATTTTTGAGAAAAAAATTGTATGATTTTAGTGTTGAGAGTAATTAGATATTTTTCACACTAGTTTATTTTAGGGTTACTTAAATTTTGTCAAATAGTTTAACAAGTCTTGCAATTAATATTTTCTCATAAAGTTTAAGGAGACAAAAGCTTTTGACACAACTTTAACAAAGCATTTGTTATACTTTCTCTAATAGTTTATTACCTCCCGCCTGCGGCCGAAGGCCGTGATCGGGAGATTATGTAACGCCTACTGTACGTGCGTGTCCGTCCGTGCGTCCGTTCCTCACGTTTTTGCATAAACCTTAATATCTCATTCATTTATAAAGATATCTTCACCAAATTTGCAGGGAATGTTTATGGCTATGAAAACCTGTCTCTGCAAAATTTTAGCCTCATTTTGAAAAACAAAATGGCCGCCATAGCTAATTGTTTGAAAATCATAAAGGTGCTCTAAATCTTGAAATATTCCAGCTTGCTTCATCAAATTTGCACAAAAGCTATATGGCTAGAAAAGCTAGCTTGTTAGTAATTTTGGCCTAGTTCAAAAAACAAAATGGCCGCCATATCACATGTTTAATGTCAAATGGGGTTATCCTATTAAAAAGGCCTAATATCTCCCTAAATATTGCTCCTAGATGTTCAGAATGTGAAAACAACCTGTAGGAAGTCATGGCCTGGGAATCTTTTCCAGGTGTCGAATTTGACCTTTGACCCCTGCTTCAAGGTTAAATGAGGTTGTCACACTAAAACGTCCTTATTTCTCCCTTATTATTGGTGCTATGGCTTCAGATTGTAAAGACACACCTTGAAAAGCAAAGGCCATGATCAAGAGATTGTAAACACCTTCCATACATGTGTCTGTTTGTGCATCTGTCCATGCATCCGTTCGTCAGGTTTTCACATAAACCTTAACATCTCATTCATTTATAAAGATATCTTCATCAATTTTACAGGGAATGTTTATGGCTACGAAAACCTGTCTCTGCAAAATTTTGGCCAATTGTTTAAATATCATAAAGTTGTTCTAAATCTCGAAATATTCCAGCCAGCTTCATCAAATTTGCACAAAAGATATATGGCTAGAAAAGCTAGCTTGATAGTAATTTTGACCTAGTCCTAAAAAGAAAATGGCTGCCATATCACATGTTTAATGTCAAATGGGGTTATTCTATTAAAAAGGCCTTATATCTCCCCTAATATTGCTCTTAGAGGTTCAGAATGAGAAAACAACTTGTAGGAAGTCATGGCCTGGAAATCCTTTCCAGGTGTTGAATTTGACCTTTCACCCCTGCTTCAAGGTTAAATGGGGTTGTCACACTAAAATGTCCCTATTTTACCCTTATTATTGGTGCCTTGGCTTCAGAATATTAAGACAGACCATCAAAGGTCCTGGCCTGCAAAGGTTTTGCCTGAGAAAAATATTAGCCTTATTTTGAAAAACAAAATGGCCGCCTGCATAGCCAATTATTTAAAAATCATTAAGATGCTCTAAAACTTGAAATATTGCAGCTAGGTTCATCAAATATGCGCAAAATATATATGGCTAAGAAAGTTAGCCTGATAGTAATTTGGCCTAGTTTTGAAAACAAAATGGCTGTCATATCACATGTTAAATGGGATTATCCTTTTAAAAAGGGCCTTATATCTCCCTTATCATTGCTACTAGGGGATCCACATGTGATTTATAAAATGATAAAATATATTTTTATAACAAACTTAGCAGTTATACACTTTTATATTAATTACAGGTAAATGTGAATATATAAATGTAATTGTTCTGTTTTAGCTGTGCAAGGGAATACAAACTAAGGTAAATATTGTTAATTATAAGTCAGCAATACCACCAATATTCTTCATACCACCAAGGTTCAGTGAGAGTCTGTGGTTACTGTGAGGGTTTAATTGGAATTTGACACAAGTTTATTTGAGGTAACTTATGTTTTCTCTCATAGTTTTAAGGAGATGTAAAATTAATTGGATTTTTGTAATTGTTACTCATCTTTTCTGTAACAGTTTATCAAGTCTTACAATTAACAAATTGGAGTCAAACTTGCATGTTATCAATAAATATGGGAAAGAACAAATAGGGTGGCTTCTAATTTATGGAAACTATGGCACTGTCCTTAAGTTATAAATGTGCCAGAAGGAGTCACCTAACACTGGCTAGTGGCTAGCCACTATAGCATGCATCACAAGAACAGGCGTCAGCATGCCAAGCCACACTTCAACAGGTTTTTCACTGTGTAATTTGTGTACTAATCTGTAAAGGAACCCTTTGAAGTTGTTGCTGTTTTGCATACTGTACAAAGGTAAATTAGTCTCAATTAATCACTGACCAGAGCAGAGATATTCAGGTAGATATTAGTGAGCAATATATTCCTGTGGCTAAACCAGCTGTTCTGTATTGCTTGTGTGTATAGGAGGGTGGGGGGGGGGGGGGGGGGGGGGGGGGGGACAGAGTGGGTAATATATTTTTTAATTCCCTGGCACCTGTTACTTTGGAAGCATTTTGTTGATTTAGCATGAAGAAGAACTGATTTTTCGTAAATATTTCTAAAATGATGTAACATAAATATAGTGAAAGGATAAACGTCATTAACAAAGTATTTTTACAGAGCTACTGCTACCTTTTTGGACAGTTTCAGGTGCATTAAAATCTATACAGAAATGGCAGGGAAATCTAAAATTAATTCTATCAAGACACAACTGTGTCTGCAATTCTGATTGGCTAATCGAGGGAATAAAATCATGCATTTGAATTATCACTCATTCTAACATAAAAACAAGACTGTGTTAGTGAATCTTATTGGCTATTGGCCAAAATATAGCTGTCCCGCCAATAACCCCCTGCAAAGTAAACTGGTTGAGACAGCCTGTTTCTGTCATTAAAATTCGAATAATAAAGTAGTATGTATACATTTAAAAACTTTATCATGTTAGAATATAAATAACTGATTCTGATCTCAGCATTATAAGAGATTTTTCAACTCATAGTTCATTAGAACCACTCAGGCTTTGCCTTTGAGATGCTAATATCACTCTTCATTGTAAAATCTCTTAAACCCCTGACTTGTCATCGTTTATTTCTACTTTCACAGTTTTAAAAGTTTTTGTATTCACTGGTGCCCATGGTATTTGTATTTTTTATGTAACTAATGTGGAGTTAGTTTGTTTTTTTTTTATTCAAGGAAAGTGGATGATATTTAAAGGAACACAAACTTAAATGAAAGTTGCAAACATTTTAACTTTTATTAATCGAGAAGACACTGCATACAGATCGCAATAATGATTTTATGACATATATTATATATTTGTCTTGTCTCATGATAATTGTCTCTTGGATAATTTTCCATATAACATACACCATCAGTGAAGAGGATAGACCTAAATAAAATATACTTCTACATAATAAGGATATTAGTATTGAATAAAAATATTTATATCGATATCAAACCATATTTTGCCTTCCGTATCGATCGATATTGAAATATTGGGGCACGAGATGCTTTCCTGGGGGAGACCTTCCAAACTCTTTCGCGAGGTTTAGTAGGTTCCAGAAACGTAAACAAATATGGCGTTTCCGCTTTAGCGGTAGGTGAAAGTTGACAAAAATAATATGAAAACCAATATATTCTTCAAATATTGTCCTTTATTTGAATGAAAAACTCCATAGTGGTACCTGTTAAGTAGTATGTTTCGATATTGATATTGTACTCTACATTATTGATATCGGCAAACTTAGCGTGAATCGATAAATATTTCAATATTGATAAACAATACCAGCACTAAAAGATATCCACATAAAGCAAAAACCATCATAATTTAATAGGTCACAAAGATTAGAGTTTTAATACTCTTTAACATGGAAATCCAGTGAAAAAGACTTGTCTTTATGGGCATTCAGCTGTATTAGCAGTTAATTAAATAACACATCTATTTGAAGGAAATTTGCAAATTTTAATTAGTAAATTAAATTTTTATTAGTTAATACCTTACCTACCAGACGATAGCTATAGCCCGGCGCCAGCCGGTCCCGCCAAACGAAAGAAAAAGACGTCCCGGGTTTCACCCCCGGCAGGACCGGCACACTACAATCCACTCGCCAGGTGGCCTAGTTCCTGCCTCACTCGCCAGAGGGACGTGACGTCATAGCATCTTTTTCGTCCCTAAGATTGAATGATGAAGGCTGGAAGCGGGGAAGGCCGGGTGGGAATTTCCCGTCTGGTAGGTAAGGTATTAACTAATAAAAATTTAATTTACTAATTAAAATTTGCAATTTCATTGCGTTAATACATCTTACCTACCAGACGATAGCTAGAATAACTACCCAGTGGAAGGAGGGCAGCCTTCTGAGGATTGGGGAAACTCTTATATTATACCTAGGTGTGAGGTTCTAGTCCTTTGAGGAGACATGTTAGTCTCAAGGTTAACTAGACCCACCTGCCCCCCCCCCCCCCCCCCTTTTTGACTGCTCTGAGGGGGGGAAGAGAGTAAGAGTTCAAGTCAATGATTCCCACGGTTAACCTGGAAGAGTAGGGAAAGTCCTATACCCAGAGGATTACTCTGAAGTAAAAGACTTTGAGAAGCCAAGGCCTAGGCTAAAAGTGAGCCTACACCTAAAACTAACTAGTATGTACACTATATATAATTATATACAAAGAAGCTTAGGGGACTAGTGGTGGATTTGTTGGGCAGCCACCACAGGACCCAAGTGAAAAAGCTCCTTATCTGCCCAGGCAACATCCTTAAGGTAAAACTGTGTAAAGGTGTTGTGGGACTTCCAGTGGCATGCTGCTAGGATCTGGTCCAGAGATATGCCACCTTGAAAGGCTTTGGAGGCCGCAAAGGCCCTAACATCATGGGCCTTAACCTGATGTAAGGTCAAGGAATCTTGGTCAGAGAGATCATAACACAACACTACTGTTTGTTTGATCCAGGACGAGATAGTGGCAGGAGAGATGTCCTTGTTAAAACCCTGTTTGAATGAAACAAAAACTAACTCCTTTCCCGTTCTTAGGTCCTGCGTTTTGTCCAGGTAGTAGCGAAGAGCCCGAACGGGGCAAAGGGATCTGTCTTCCTTTAAAGACTTATCCAGAGTGGGGGCTAAGGCTGGAATGACCACAGGGGCCACGCACTCTGGTCCCTCTTTTGCCAAGTGATTTTTCGCCAAGAAGCTTGGTGAAGGGTAGAGGGAAACTTTGGACCAGTCAGCTTGGTGTCTGATATTTTTGTTTAACCAAGCGTGAATCTCACTCCTGCGTTTTCCTGAAGCCAGGGCTAGGAGAAAAACAGTTTTGAAAGTAAGGTGCTTCAGAGAAGCCTTTCTGAGTGGTTCAAAAGGCGCTTTTGTAAGCTGGTGTAAAACCAGGGAGAGGTTCCAAGCAGGAACCCCCCGGCGCCCTTTGGGTCTATCTCTGTGAAAACTGTCTAACAGTCTAGTCAAATTTTCATCCTTGCCGACATTAACCGAGGTATTTCCCAGTTTGTCTGCAATGGCTGACCTGTAACCATCAATAGTGCTGGGCTGGAGATTCTTCTCCTGGAAAAGGTGCAGGAGGAAATCTGCTATTTGTTTTATAGATGGGTTCCTGAAGTCCACCTGACTTGTTTCACACCATCTGACAAAAACGGCCCACTTCGCTTCGTAGACTGTTCTGGTTGAACGTCTTTGAGGCGCCTCAATTCTTGACGCCACTGGGCTAGAGAACCCTTGCTCCTTGATTGTCTGGGCTCTAGGAGCCAGGCATGGAGATTTAGGTTTGTCAGATCCCTGTGACGTGCCTTGTTGAAAGGTTGGGTCACTAGATCTGGGTGGTGTGGAAGACAAAGAGGAACCCTCGCAGATAGTTCCACTAGGTCCCAAAACCAAGGCATGTTGGGCCATCCCGGGGCAATCAGGATTGCTCTGCGATACCAGTGATCTGACAGCTTGCTGACCACCTTCCCCATCAGAGACACTGGGGGGAAGAGGTACATGTCCAGGTCCTCCCAGGACAATGTCAGAGCATCCACTGACCAGGCCTTTGGGTCTGGAATTGGGGACACAAATTGAACTAGCTTGCAGTTGTACCTTGTTGCGAACATGTCCACTCGGGGATAATGCCAGGTTTGACAAAGGAGGTCGAAGGTCTCTTGATGGAGGGACCACTCCGTCTGAATGACCTGCCTTTGGCGAGACAATTTGTCTGCAATTACATTCAGACGGCCTGGAATGTGTCTGGCCTTCAGTACTATTTGATTGAGGCTGCACCAACATAGGAGCCGCCAAAGAAGGGCACAGAGTGAGCCTGACCTCATACCTCCTTCCTTGTTGATGTATGCCACAACCGTGGTGTTGTCTGTGGCAATCAGGACGACCTTTCCTTGCACTAAATGTTGGAATCTTTTTAGTGCTAACAACACGGCTTTTAGTTCTAAGAAGTTTATGTGCAACTTGCTTTCGGGCACTGACCAAGTACCGCTTGCTGTGAAGTCGCCTAAGTGAGCACCCCAGCCTTCTTTTGAGGCGTCTGTAAAGATTTGAACTGCGTGTCGCAGGGGGTGTAAGGGCTGACCCTTTAGGACATTTTCCTCTTGGGTCCACCACTGCAGGTACTGATGGAGAGACCTCGGAATTGGGATCTCCTTTTCCAGAGATTCTGGGACTCTCCAGTGTTTCTTGAGGTGCCACTGAATAGGTCTCATGTGCAGTCTGCCTAGGGTCACCTGTTTTTCTGTCGCAGTGAGAAGACCTATAAGAGACATGAAAGTTCTCACTCGGCAAGATCTGTTCTGTAAAAGCACTGTTATTTTCTGTTGAAGGGTTTCCCAACGATTTTGAGTAGGCCTGACTACTCCGTTGAGTAGGTCGTACTGGTAGCCTACGAAGTCGAAGACTTGTTGGGGTTCCAGTTCTGATTTTTGCATGTTTATCATCCAGCCCAACTCCTGGCAGAGGGCTAGGAGGGATTGGGTTCCCTGGTGGCAAGATTCTTTGGTAGGGGCTCGAATCAACCAGTCGTCTAGGTACTGGTGGATTCTTATACCCTGTGACTGAGCCATTAACTTGACCTCTTTGACCACACCAGTGAACTCCATGGGAGCTGTTGACAGGCCAAAGGGAAGTGCCCGAAACTGGTACGACTGGTTCTGAAAGTGGAACCTGAGGAATTTTCGGGATGTGTAGTGAATTGGGATGTGGAAGTAGGCGTCGCTGAAGTCTAGCGATGTCACCCACTCCTCTTGTTGTAGAGAGGTCCGGATTGTCTCTGGAGTCTCCATTTTGAATGTTTTTACGCATAAAAACTGATTTAGAGTACTGAGATCCAAGATTGGCCGCCACTTGTGGTTCGGCTTTGGGACAATGAACAGTCTGTTGAAAAAGGCTAGTGAGGTTTGAACCCTGACCCTCTCTACTGCCTTTTTCTCGATCAGAGCTTGTACAGCTGCTTGCAAGTGGGAGTCTCTGATGGGGTTTGCATAGCCACTTACTATCAGGGGATCCCTTACTAAGGGAGGTCTTACTTTGAAGGGAAGAACATAACCCTCCTTTAATATGGACACTACTTTTGGGTTTGCACTCTTGTGAGCCCATATTTCCCAAAAACTCTGAAGACGTCCCCCCACTGGTTGGACACTTGCAACATTGGGGACATTTGGAACATTTGGAGCAGAAACAAAGTGACCGACAAAAGAAGCACTTTTCACACACTTTATTTGACTTTTGATCTTTGATTTTGGTCTTACGTCTTTCTTTTGCGACTGCCACCTTGTTACAGTAGGTACATGACATACAACATGATAAGAAACATTTGTTGGAACAGATACAAAAGAGTTTCTTGTTATGACACTTTGTACAGAACTGACTGGCCGGGCCACCGGCACCGGACTTGACTTGCAGTAATTGTCATTTATACTGTGTCTTCTCATGAGCCATCTTGGTACCACGTCCGGGTTGACCACCCCGGCCTCTGCCCCGGCCTCTATTGCGGGAACCAAACGCTTTCCAAGCTGGTAGTTCCTTTCCGGCTTGAGAAGTTGTTTTAGCAGTGTCTTGAGGTTTCCAACCAGTACTGTAGGGTTGGTATCTCTGTTTTCTGCCTCTACCGGCGAACCCCCCGCGGCCCGGGCCGGGCTGGGAAGTACGTCGGGAAGCTTCTAATTGGTTTATTTCATCCTCAGCTTTTCTAATAGCAGCATCTGGAAATAGCCCATATCCATTCAGGGGGCAATTTCTCAAGGAATTGAAAGTATCTGGTTTAATCCCCGGTTTCACAGCTTCCAAGTATGAATCCCTACGGAGTAGGGTCAAATTTGCCATCTGCACAAATGTAAAGTCTGCCAAATGTTGTAGAGATTTACCCATGGCGAAACTGACATTCTGGTTAAATGAAGATAAATACAAAAGTTCATCCAATGCACCTTGAGCTTTGACAGAAGACTTGCCTTTCTTAAGTTCACTTTGTAAAATATGTAATTGTTCTTGGAAGGCATCCTGTATTTTGGTAATACAGCGATTAAACCCCGCTGACTGGTTGCAAATATATGAAGACTCTTTTGCTGCTTTCTCCCACTTACGCATAGTGTCTTGTGATAGTGGGCGGGATGGAGGCTGAGGAGATGCAGAAGATATGGTTGAAATCCTGGGGAATGAACTATTTATCTTCGCCGCATCATTTGGCCAAGAATTCACTGATTTACCCGGCCTAGTTGGATCTGTAGGCTCCGCCGGGTGTATCCCATACCATCTGCTCTGGGATTTGGGGGGTCTGAGGAATTGGTCCACATGCAGGCCACCTGGATCACTAGATTTTGAAGGATATCCTTCTATCAGTACAAGGTTTAGAGTCTCTAGTTTTCGGCACAACCAATCTTCCGGAGGAAGATCCACAGAAATCTTGCCCACAGGTTGAGAACGGTGACCTGCCCAAGGATTATCAGTGCGGGATTGAGGAGAAAACTCCAGGTCAGGAATGTGTGTCCATCCCATGAACGCGCGGACGCCTCTCACAGTCTCGCGGTAATTTTGATCTTCACTGAGGACCCGGTCCGGGTCTGAGGTTTCTAAGTCTGGGGATTCCTCTGCGTCAGATAACTCACCCTCTTCAAATGTTTCCTGAGGATTGACATCGCGGAAGGTGACCGGCCCGGAGCCGGAAGAAGGTTGTTGAAATGCAGCTTGAGAGGAAGCAGACATAGCAGCTGACGACACAGTAGCCACCGGAGCAGGGTGTTTAAACATAGGTTCTGCTTCCGGGTAGAGGTTTTGAAGTGGAGATTGTCTGTCAGCAATTGAAAAATCCTGATCTCTAGGCTCATCCGGGCCAACAGCCGGACCGGCTGGGCCGGAAGAAGCCGCAGTAGAGACAAAAAAGGGTGTCTGGGAAAGAGCACCTGCTGGAGCAGCATGAGAGACCGGTACTTTGACCGGAGAAAATGTTGGATTTTGTACAGAAGGTGAGGAGCGATGTCCTAAAGTGATAAGCGCCTCAAGCCTGGCCATACGAGTGGCCCACTTTTCGTCCAGTTCCTGAAGATCTTTCTTAAACTGAGGCACAGGAAGGGACAAATCCGGAGCAGAAGAAACAGATACAGCAGGTTCTTGTTCTGGCTGGGCATCAAGTACTACCACAGAAGACGGATCGACTAACACTTCCTTTGCTTTAGCCTTTTCCTTTCTGAGTTTATAGGTAGGAGTACTTAACTTGAGCACTTGCTCCGGGGTAAGGACACTGCAAAAGTCACACTGCAGATTTTGAACACAAGGGTCATCACCCTGTCCTTTCTCGCGACAACGCGCACACCTACTATGTTTGTCAAATGAAGCCATAATATGGCCACACGCACCCTTTTTCTGTCCTGGAGATGCCATGATAGAACAGTTAACTAATGGCAACACTTCCGACACAAATTAAACAGATATAATACAATATAAAAACTAAAGAGTTCACAGATAAAAATCCACAACTTTAAATATCGCGCCAAACGAAAAAGATGCTATGACGTCACGTCCCTCTGGCGAGTGAGGCAGGAACTAGGCCACCTGGCGAGTGGATTGTAGTGTGCCGGTCCTGCCGGGGGTGAAACCCGGGACGTCTTTTTCTTTCGTTTGGCGGGACCGGCTGGCGCCGGGCTATAGCTATCGTCTGGTAGGTAAGATGTATTAACGCAATGAAAATATTTTTTAACTTCACACTAAAGGCTATCATTTCCTGCTCTACTGATGGGCAGTTGATTTTAATTATTTGCTATATCATGATATCGGTAATGATTGTTTAGGATGAATGAAATACAAATCTCTTTCTCTCGACAACTGTGAAACATACAAAAGGAACATACATATAACAAAGAACAATGCAGGGAGAGGTGGGGTGGGGGAAACAGTTAAAGGGACCAGTTGCAGTTATTTCTTAGACTGAGTGAATTACGAAACACGTATGTATTTGAAAGGAAAGTTCTTTTCTTACTTTCAGGGTCATATGCACTGAACTGATACAACACGATCTGATATGTTCAGATACAAGTCCTTTTTAAATTGAAGACAATAGTGAAGTTTCTTTTCAATCAGTCCAGAAATAAGTAAGTTCAGTTCATTTATAAATAGGTCTCTGTGGTAGACACTGATAACACCTGCCAATCTGATGAAAGTTGGAGAATTCTTCAAAATGAAATTGTTTTGTATGGGGCTTGCATTATATCAGCAGTGAATGGACAAGGGATCATACCAAATCCAACTATATTCACTTGATTGGACTGCATGTGGGTCTTAACATAAAATGTCAAATAAAGTATTCAACACACATCATACACTAACCTGTAACTGGTCAGCAGTGGTTTTCAGGCTTTGGATAAACTCTGTTCCTGAACGTGCTTTTTCTGACAACCGATGTAATAGACCAGATAGGTCTTGCTGTAAAGAAAAGAAAGAGTAGAACTATTTATTACAATTGCATTTTTCTATATACTTCATTTATCTTTTTGAATTAACCATGAAGTAAATCAACTAATTGGTAATGTGAAATGAAATGCTCCCCTGAAAGAGAATATGTTAGGCAAAGAAACTGAAGAGACCAAGACTTAAACCTCAGTTTTCTTCTGAAATCAATTTTTTTTTCTTATTTTTCAAGCTTCATTTAATGAGTTGTTTTAAGCCCTTGTAATGACTCTTGAAAATAAAAGGAATGAATAACTACTACAAATACCCCAAACACCATGTTTTCAATCAGTTGTGATCAACGCTTAAAATATATTTCAAAGAAAGAAAATCTCAGCTCTTGACTTTGCACTGGCACCACAATGCAGACAGCTCATTTTATTACATTAAAAGATAACTCAATTTACAACAGATTTGCAGTACAAAGAAGAAGAAAAATTTGTGCATTTTATTATTATTACAATTCATTAGGTAACAGTTGATTACACAGACACCCAGGCTAGTCTTATCTAATTTCTAGCAGAGGGAGCTGAAACACTGGTGAGCTGTTCAATAATGCGTTCATAATGTGATACAGCTGTAACTTAATTATGACCACCAAAACTGAAACTCCCCAAGGGAACAACAGCCCTTGTAATTAAACTGCAAGACACTTCAGCTGGTGTTGAAAAAAACAAAGGATTCTTGACCATTTTCATTTAATCATTGTAATCAAGTGTAACTCATGTAACTGCTCTTCATTTATGCACAGATTTTGGTGGTAGATTTCTAGTCAACTACAGCCATCAAGAACATTGATAACTATATACCAGGCACATACATGTACATGTCTCTCCTGATTCTCTTTTTGATTTTCAACTTCTGTTAAAACAGAACAATCTGGATTTTTTTAGACTTTTTCTATTGTACTTTATATTCATTTGTATCTTCTTTCTTTCTCTTTTCCCTCTGCTCCAGTGACCTACTGACTCTACCTTGATCCGTCTAACTGGTTTACAATTTTCTCGCTTGAAAAGTTTTTAGCTTCTTTTGAATTTTAAAGCAAATAGAAGACACTGTCAAGTTGTCAATTGGAAAATGTGTAATTTTTTTTAATTCTTGTTAAACTTGAGGTATATTTCAACTGACAGTGTTTGCATTTTCCATTTTTCTCTTCACAGAAAAGTAAATCAAGAACAGAATTATTTTTGGTCATCAAAGTAGCATATAAAATGGCAATTGTTCAAACACATTCCAACTACGACTTGGTGACAAGCTGGGTCTTACACACCTTTACTTCACATATACATTAACTATACAGTAAACAAATGTCAAAAGTACATGTACATTAAATTTGCCACTAAGTTTATCCAGTAATTTAACTTTCTACTATTTCTGCTTCTGCTATTCATCCTCTTATATAAAATGAACTTTCATTGAGATGGGATTCTTGAGGGCTTAACAATCAGAAAGGGGTGAGAAGATCACATACCTCGACCAATTTTTTGTTTCTTACTGTATGAATGAAGCCTCAACCATTTAGTATTTAATGTACTCTAGTTTTTGTAGCCCCCTCATTCAGTGCTATGCTAACAATATCTGTGGGGTTTTTTTCCATTCTGGTGTTGTACATTAGCCAGTTTGGCTGTTGGATCACGATAGGTGAACTGAATATGTGCTTCTTTTTTAACCATAATTTTGCAGGTCATTTGTCTCTCTACAAAAGCAAAGCCCTACACATTTTGACCCCAATAGAGAATAGCTCTACATCATTTGTTCAGACCATTATGGGCTTGACTCTGTTTGGTCCATAGGACTTTTCTTGGTACAAGGGGTTTTCACAACCATTATACATTGGCTAAAACTATTTTGCACTTAAAATTGCTTTTTCTAATTCTTTATTATAAAATGAATGAAACTGAATGTGTTTTTCTACCTCCTACATACAAATACTTAAGACAGAAAGAACCAATCAGCATTCTTATGGATATCTCTCTGTGTACACACTTCACACTGCAGTGATAACCCTGTCCATGCATAAGGAAATGTATGCAGTCAATATTTCCATTAAGACACTTAGCAGCCCACAAACGCAAACAATAATACACAACCTTTGTGTCCTAAATGCACTTTTTTTCAGTAATCTGCTCTCAGTATGAATATATCAAATATCACCAAGTACTTCCAATGCAATGCATTTCATAATCATGATTATATCAATATCGGTGATGCAGCCATAATTCTCAGTAAACTCATCCTTAAATTTTAGAATATACATCATTACAGATACAACTTTAATTTGCAAACTATAATTTAGAGTGGAATATCACAATAAAGAGATCATCTACTAGTATAGTATTTTCCATTCAGTAAAATGTCTTTATTTGTTTGTTAATTATCTTTCTCAACAGTGAGACATTAAGAACAGGACTAATAAAATGTTGTTTGGTGTTTCCTATATGTACAATAAATGTATTTTGCGGAGTGTTTGTACAAGTACTTTAGTCGGCATTAAAGATGATAAAACAAGTTAAACAACCATTAAGAAAAAATCCTAATCCTCTTTTCTCTACTTCCTTCTTTATCAGGGCAAATTCTGAAACTTTTTGTTGCTGAAACTTGGCCAGGAAAAATTTCCCTCTGATCAATAATAATATCATGTTTATGAGAATATACTGAAAATCATCATTCCATTGCCTTAAATAATATATATGTATGCATCCTTCTCTATTCAGAAAAGTGAGAAGCTGTATATTTTTTTATCCAATCGACTGTATAACTGAGACAACCTTAGCTTTGACAAGTGACAAGTGTCAATGGCTGGGCCTCTTGGCTCATCAGTAAGGGCAAGGGGAAGAGACAGTGAGACTGAGTGAGTCAGCCTGTATTTCTGAGCCATATGGCTGGGGACAGACTTGTGTCGCCAACCCAATGGAGAGAGCAGGAAATATGAAATTCCCACTACAATGTAAAATTCGCCAACAGAGGCCATCCCCTAATATTTTTATTTTGGTAACTACAGGAAATTCATTTCTTGGACCCAATTAAACTAATTTGTTACAACATTTCCATGAATTTGGCCGCTCATTTTTTTTATTTGATATGGCGGTACACTATAGGGAAAACTTTCATGCATTGTGAATTTCAGATTTTGTCCTATTCTCTGTATGCTAATCTGCAAAACCACCACCACCACCCCCCCACCCCCCCCCCCCCCACCCCCCCCAACCCTTTACCCACTTTAGTAAAGGCATTCTCAGCTTCCCTCTTGTTCTCTTTATAGGAATCTTCCAACTCTATGCTATTACCAATGCAATGGGTATTAATTACAAAAACACTGGTTTTTAATGGATTTACTTTTTATGGCATTCTTTAGCCCAGAAATCTGATATTTTCTTGCTAAAAAGTTACACATGATAAAAGTAACCAATTCAGTTACAATCAATTCTAACAGGGCTGTTTCACTTCCAAGAAGCATTTCGAATCACCTCATGAATGATGACTTTTATGTCTCTGGCTGATGCAGAGCCAAAGTGTATAAATTTAGAGAAAACTTCTCCCTCTACCTGACATATTGGATACCCTCCTGAACATTGCAACACAATTCTTAAAGACAGAAATGTGTTCCAATCGAATCCCAATCAGCAGCAATTCCTAAGAATCTGAGGTAATAGCTCTTAAGTTTCACATTTACTTCCCAGATCAAGTGCCAAGAAATACTTAAGAATGTATTAATTACCATGAAATATATCAACAAGCATCAGCTTTGGAAAGAGCTAAGAACATCCTGAATGAAATGTAAATCTAAGAGAAGTACAACTACAACAATTTTGGAGAGCAATGGTCAAGTGATTAACCATTTCCATCAAAACAAAAAATTGTCAGGAATGTACATGCAGTCCAGGTCTCTCTGCAAATGTCTCTGAACCCCTATATCTTCTATGCCAAACATATTTTGGAGCGTGACTCTAAAATGAGGAACAGGGGTATAACAATGGACAAGAATACATATTCAGAAAGAAAAGTGCATGACTAAGAAGACCTCAGCTCCAACAACAAATAGCTATTGTGAGATATTTGATACTCCACACCACTTGACTTTCAAAATGCATATTTTAACTTTTGATTTTGTTTTGTTAATATTATACACACATATAGAGATGATAATACATATTTATAGAAACACATTGTTACTAGTCTCACACCAATAGACCAAATGTGAAACCACACAATTATTAATACCGACAATTTGTCCTTTCCGGTAAGCTTTATTGTTAGTATTGTTTTCTTATCATATTACCGTATATCACAAACTAGACTTTTTTCCCAATACACAAATTTATCAGTGTCATTTGTATGTTCTTTCTTGCCAAAAACAGACCCCCAGGAAATAGATGACTTGTTGTCAACCAGTTAAACAATAATCATCTAACTTTTCTAAATTCCGACTGTTGTGGCATGACATTTACTTGTTAAATGTGACTTATTCAGTATTCATTATTTTTTTTCCTGTCACTGAAATTTTTTTGTGATCTAACAAGGAACTGCCATTGTGAGTTTATTTTTTGTAATGCCATCATTGCTTTACACAGTGAGCTTTCAATTATCTCACAGAGAAATGTCAGGAATGGGCAAAGAAATGCTGGCAAACACAAACTCCCCAAAAAAAACCCTGGGGATGTGACAGGCAGACAAGTAGTAGTCCAGTGATATTCCATGAACCACATTTGTAGTGCAATTAGCAAGACTGCTGACTGAGCTTGGCATTTTGAAATCATTGTCACAACAAACATAATTCTCTGAGCCTTAGTCTTCCGTTTGCCCCTGCAGATTCCCAGATATGCAATCCCACTGCTAAATAATACAATCACTACTGTAACAACGCAATGGGTAGTGTGTAGAGTACAGGAATTTTCTATTATGTAACTAAATAAGTAATCTGCTGTAATGGGCAACACACTTGCCTCTAACTTCTTACATTGTTGGTTCTTTTTACAGTCTGACCCTAAGTTAAAAAGTTGCTAGTTGCTTTCTGTTACCCAACCCAGTCCAGAATACTTATCAACTTCAGCACCTAGCAACCACTGCTTTCCTCCATTTCAACTGACTGTCATGTCTGAACAATATGCTGAAAGTGACTCAGATCCATCAATCTATAAGGTAACTAACAAACTATGCTATATGATTTCTTAGCAACGACAGCAGACTAGTACCTCGATGGATAAATAAATGAGTACAATTTAATATATCATTGTTTTAGTTCACAATATATTATATTATGAGAGTACCCCTAACTATGCTATACAATTTCTTAGCAACTACAGCAGAAAGGTACCAGCATGGATAAATAAATGGATACAATTTAATATATTGTTATTGTAGTTCACAATATATTTATTATGATAGTAACCCTTAAGGTTTGTAAATGAAAAGGTTAAATCACATCTGACTTTACAAGATCTCTTTGTCTTTTTGCAACAAGAACTTCAAGAAGTGCCTCCTTCAACAACAATTTACCTGTTTTGTATATAATACCATTTAGTGCAGGATTCTGCTAGCTATTTATCTGTTAATGTTACCACATGAGAATTATAGAAGATTAAAGATATCATTTGGTGTAAATCTGCAAAACATGGATTTTCTGCATCTCAGTAAATAACCTTTGATACAATATACACCCATATGGTGAACAGCAAGCTTCCAGGTTAACCTGAAGGAAGGATCGAAGAATTTGCCATGAAGTCAAGAAATGCCAACAATATATTTAGACCATGATAATTGTTAATAAAAATCCAGACAATCCCATGCACGCACCTTCCAGATAATTCAAGCCAGGTGAGCGCTTATTATCTATCAATAGTATTATTTATTACCTGTCGGAGGCATTACTTACATAGAAACTTGATCAGAGAATAAAAAACATACATGTTTGTATGAAATCAAGAGAACTAGACTCTTGGTTAGCAACTTTTACAACTGACATATTCATTATTTGTCTGGCACAAAAGTTCCAACAATCAAAATATTTACAGTCAATTTTTTCCATACTTTGTGATACTCGCATGTAAGATTCATAAGGAGTTACACACCGTTGCACAACATTTTCTCATTGCATTAAACGTTTGTGATCAACCCTACTTCATGGAAGAATTAACTTCTGTCCCAAACTTTGTAGTTCCATAGTTGAAGATCTTTTATGTGATGCATAATTTTGATAACTGTCATGGGTACATGCAATGATAACTTTTTATTTACCTGTAATTTTTTATTTCTGTCAAATAAACTAAAAAATATCATGTACAGATTCTAACATGTCCTCTGTATCGGTTTATATGTAATGACCACCAAATCATTAAATAATTGCTCTTTATTTTACTATCCTATTAAAAATTATAATCAGCAACTTCTATTCCTAATTTTTGGACATGTTTCTTTGTTAAAGGAAGTGAGACAAAAAGGAAACACAGTAACTTCTCCACATCTATCATTGTCAATGAACGATTGAATAATATACACTGACTTCATTGACTTACTATCAGCCTTGTCTCGATAAAAAGATGCACTCAGATAAAAATACTCCCAAATTGTGAGGGAGGGAGAAAAATTAACCTCAATATGTCAGAAAAGGTTTTTGATCAGTCAAATTATTATGCTGCACAGGCAGGTTTTTAATTTTCCAGGAAGAATTTCGTTCATGTAATTTCTTAACCTTGCTAATCTGTACGATTTCTTTTTGAAATCTATAAATGATACTTCTAAAAGCCTTAGTTTACAACATTAAAGCTTATTGTAAAAATCACAAATTATAATCCAACATCTTGACTTGGGAGTTATGGGGTAACCTTAAGTTAGCAGAGGTTTAATTTTATAAAGGGGAGTCATGTCCATAGCTTTGAGTTCGAGACCTTGATTGGATGTTTTTGGGAACCAGTATAGCCTGGTGCCCGGTGCTGCTACACCCCCAATGTTACTCAAATGATGATGGGAGATATATCAATCAACCATGAAACAGACTGCATACACAGCTACTCAACACTTTCCAGACCTCCATAGCCTTGCTGAAGACGTATTGTACATGTAGAGCAGTAAAAGGAAATAGATCAACACAAGAAAAAGGCCAAAAAGGGTTTTGGTCCACTAGCACAAACGCAAAGCCATCAGAGACACGAGTAGTGCACTGAATCGGTAGCTAATCCCAGTACTAATGTAGCCCATTGCCACTTAACTTTTGTAAAAGACAGACAGTCATTGTGGCTATGCAAAAGTAGGGCAAAATGTGTGTAGCTTCTATTAAATTACGAGGTTTCCCGACATATGCCATGTATATCGAGGATTGGTGAAGTCTAAAGGATTATCCATTCAATAGGGTGTCTGCAGACAAATGCACACATTTAGATTGATACTAAAAATAGCATGCAAAACAGTTAAAATCATTTGAGAATTCTTGTGCGAAAAATTTACTTTTAACCAGAAACAAATATCAGGTCTTTTGAAGGGCTTTTTCATATAAATTTGCTCTTGTAATATACAGAATTTTATACTTGGACAATGACAATGTTTTCTCAACAAATCATAAGCCAAACTTTATCATGAATTAGTGTTCAAACGAAGTATGAACACAGGTTATTATCTGTAGCAAACTTAAGCCTGGCTTGAGACTACGGCCCGCTGATCTCCACACACATATATTGTCATTACACCTACACCCACACCAGATTGTATACACACCCACCATGAGATATCCCATCACTTCCTGTATATAACTCAATCTACTCAGCAAGCATTAAACACTACTATGTATGTGTACATCATAAAGTTTACCAGTACTTTTATTGAACAGTTAACAAATGGTAAAATGTGAAAAAATTTCGAAACTTCTAAGTCTACGTACACAAGTATGCGGCTTACGACATCCGACGGCCAATTTGTGATAGCGAATTTTTTCAACCTTCCCAATATTCTGTCGACATTCACCTAAATTCACTTGTCATCCGATTTTTGGGGTCCCAGATCGAAAAAAATCGCCGTCACACATCGGACGTCGCAAATCGGAGTCGGATACATGTAAACAACCAAACATAAATGAGAAGGAGAGAAAAATTTGCTAGCGCAAATCGGCCGTCGGATGTCGTAAGCCGCATACATGTGTATGTACACTAACACATAGAAGAAACATGAAATAGTTCGGACCTATGCTTGACATCTAAGTTTTTCAATTAACACTTTCAGTCGTTTCTTAATTGAACTCGTCAGTCATTGACTACTCAACACATTTCTCACTGAGAACAAATAAGAAAGGCTTTTTTTCATTAAGCTTCTCACATTAACAACGCAAAGAAAAAAGTTTCAACACTGGAAGGAATAGCTTTAAGTAGAACTCCTAGGATTCTTGTCTCCCCTTCTGATTGAAATGAAACCCTGAGTAGCCTTTTTCTGGTTTAGTATAACACCAGTGAAATTCATTCAACAGGTCTTGTTAATAATGAATGAGAAGTCTTCATTTCTGATTTAAAATGCCTATTTTGAGGATTAAAAATTTTTTCACATGGAGACCATAAGATATAACTTATGTGATTGATATACTAGTTGTAAATTATGGACAAACAATTTTAAAAATCCCTTTGTTTATTTGACACAACTTTATCACATTTATTTATCACATGATCAAGCACGGAAAACACAAGTAAAAAGTTTTAAAAAACAAAACTTCATGAACTTCACAAAATTGCAAATTTAATATGTAAATTAAATTTTTATAAGTTAATACCCTATCCAATGGACAATAGCTTATCCGGTCGGCACGGACCGGCCCGCCAAACGACCGAAAAAGTCATTCTGTATGTAGACATACTGGCCGGCCCGCCCTGGTGTGCACTCGCCAGGTGGCGCATAGGTATTGCTTCCTGTCTAGACAGCGTGACGTCATGGCATCTTTTTTGTTGTCTAATTCTGTTAGACCCCTAGTAAGCTGATAGCGGGGTCGGCGGGAGGGTCTTGTGTGTCCATTGGATAGGGTATTAAGTTATTAACTTATAAAAATTTAATTTACATATTAAATTTGCAATTTTATTGCGTTAATACATCCTATCCAATGGACAATAGCTGAATAACTACCGCTTGGTCGGCGGGTAAGTTACTAGGGACTAAGATTGAACTTCCAGTCCGCATGAGGTACTTTGCATAAGCCTAGGAGGACCCTGAGGTCAATACCCCTTAAGGCTGTAGTCGAATATCATCATCCGGTTATTTGGGATGAATAACCGTCAGCCTCGACACCGCCCCCCCCCCCCCTTTTTTCCTTTCCAACCCACTCTGAGCCAGGAAGAGGAGGGGGAAAATAGTCCCAAAGAAATAAACCTCCCAAGGAAGCCAATTCCAGACTTTTTTTTTTTTTGTTGTTGCTTCTTAAATATATGAACAATATGAAGATATATACAGCTATTTACATAAGTACAGGTCTCCCCTTAGCACTGGTCCGTTGGTGAATCTGCTGAGCAGCTACAACTGGACCAAGATGATAGAGCTCTGAGTCAGCCCAAGCCACATCCTTCAGATAGAATTGAGTGAAGGTGTTATGAGATTTCCAGTGGCAGGCTGACAAAATTTGTTCCAAGGAGACTCCAGACTGGAATGCCTTAGAAGCAGCAAAGGCCCTGACATCGTGAGCTTTAACTTGATGCAGCGTGTGGGCCTGGTGATCAGAGAGCTCATAGCATAGGATCACAGTCTGTTTGATCCATGAGGAGATAGTGGCAGGTGAGATATCTTTATCGAAACCTTTCTTAAAGGAGACAAAGACTAACTCTTTATTCTGCCTGAGGTCTGAAGTCCTGTCCACATAGTAGCGCAAAGCTCTGACTGGGCACAGGGATCTGTCAGACCTGAGGGACTTATCCAGAGTAGGAGCCAGGGCTGGTATGACCACGGGGGCTACACTCTCTGGGCCCTCCTTAGCCAGCTGATTCTAAGAAAGGAAGCTGGGTAATGGGTACAGTGAAACTTTTGACCAGTCAGACTGGTGTCGTATGTTTCTATGAAGCCAGGCATGTATCTCACTTCTTCTTTTACCTGAACCGAGGGCTAAAAGGAAGACCGTTTTGAAAGTCAAGTGCTTCATCGATGCTTCCTTAAGAGGCTCAAAGGGAGCCTTGGTAAGTTGGTGTAAAACGAGAGAGAGGTTCCAAGAAGGAATTCCCCTCCGGCCCTTGGGTCTGTCCCTATGGAAACTATCCAAGAGACGAGTGAGATTTTCATCTTTGCTGATGTTAGTGGGTGAATTTCCCAATTTATCAGCAATGGCTGACCTGTAACCATCAATGGTACTGGGCTGTAATTTCCTGTCCTGAAAGAGGTACAGAAGGAAATCAGCCACTGAATTTACAGGGGGTGCCCTGAAGTCCACCTGATTAGAGCTGCACCACTTTGTAAAAATGGTCCACTTTGCCTCATAGACTGATCTGGTGGAGACCCTTTGAGGAGCCTCAATTCTCTCTGCCACTGCCTTAGAGAAACCTTGTCTCTTAATTGCCTCGGCTCTAGAAGCCATGCATGGAGATTCAGGTTTGTCAGATTTCGGTGAGGGATCTGATTGAATGGTTGTGATAGTAGGTTTGGCAGACAGGGTAGGCTCAGGGGGATTTGACTGGACATGGTTACCAGATCCCAAAACCAGGGCATGTTGGGCCACCCCGGGGCGATCAAAATGATCCTTTTGCATGGGGTGTTTTGCAACTTCTCCACCACTTTGCCCAGAATGGCTGTTGGTGGGAAGGCATATGCATCCAGATCCTCCCATGGCAGACTGAGTGCGTCTACTGCTATAGCCAGGGAGTCCGGTACTGGTGACACAAATAGGGGCAACTTGTTGTTGAACCTTGTGGCAAACAAGTCCACTTGAGGTTGGTGCCACCTCCTGCATATCTCTTGAAAGACCTCTTGAAGGAGAGACCACTCCGTCTGGATGGTCTGACCAAGCCTGGATAGCTTGTCTGCTATCACATTTAGATGGCCTGGAATATGTCGGGCTTTGAGGGTTACCTTTTGTTTGGTACACCAGGTTAGTATTCTCCAAAGGAGAGCACAGAGGGGACCCGATCGCATTCCTCCTTCCTTGTTTATGTACGCCACCACAGTGGTATTGTCTGTTGCTACAAGAACTATCTTGTCTATGCAGAGGTCTTGGAACTCTTTTAAGGCTAAGAAGACTGCTTTGAGTTCCAGGTAATTTATATGCAGTTTGCTTTCCGGGAGGGACCAGGTTCCTCTTGCAGTGCACTCGTTTAAGTGAGCGCCCCACCCTTCCTTTGATGCGTCTGTAAAGATTTGCAGAGCGTGTTTTAAAGAGTGTAAGGGCTGACCTGTGAGAACGTTCTCTTCGTCTAGCCACCACTGTAGATGTGGGTGCAAGGACCTGGGGATGGGAATCGTCTTTTCTAATGATTCCGGAACCCTCCAGTTGTTTTTGAGGTGCCATTGAATTGGGCGCATGTGAAGCCGGTGTAAAAGTAAATCTTCCCCCCCGTAAAATCTCCCCCCCCCCCCCCGGGGGGCAAAATTTTCTAGAAAATAGTCCCCCCCGCCATGAAAATTTACCCCCCCACCTGTGATAATGATAAAAAATTATTAATATTTTCAAATTGTCTTTATTTAAACAGTGTACAAATCTTTTGGTGTGAACTACATATATTAACTGACACAAGATAACTTCTTTGATTTAGTTTCTCTATTCAAAGTCAGTTCCATGGATTATAAGAAGCCATGCATACTAATTCAATTAGTTGGAAGAAACAGAAAGAAGCCACATTCACACTTTTGACTTTGTCAACCCATCTCTATTGCAATAAACAACATAAAAGAACCAGTTAGAATATCAATAATAAGATTAACCCATTTGTATTAATGGTATATGTTAATGCAGAAGCACTTCATAGAGAAAAAAATAATCCAAACATAACCTATATTGCAATTATAAATATTTTACCAGAATAGAGATGTCTAGTATTTTGTTCTATTATCTTATTCAAATTAATTATCTAATATGTTTAAGGTTACACTTTTGATTTCTCTTGTTTGAATAAAAATGATTGTCTTTTTATTTACAGAAATCATACAAAAATAAACCAGAAAATTTGGAATGTAAGCTATTACAATAATAAGCCTAACCAGAAGACAATATCAAATTCTAAATTACTGTTGAAGATTACACTTTTGAAATATCTTATTTAAATTTCAATGATTAGAAGTTATACAAAAAGTAAACCTGAAAGTTTGGAATGCAAGTTATTATTATAATATACCTAACCAGAAGAAAAGATCAAACCCTAAAATACTGTGCTGTTTAATGGGTGTTCATTCCATTCATAGAATTCACACCATAAGTGACCATGATAGATAAAAATAAATGTTAGGTAATGATGATATTAGAAGTAATCTGAAGTAAAACCATACACTGATAAAGTACAGGTCTGCATAATGAGTTTAATGATTTTTTTATTTCATTCAAAGAAGTTATACAACAAGTAAAACTAATGGATCTTCCAAAATGGAAGGTATTATTAATGAAATAAACATATACAATGCTAAAGTACAGGTACAGGTCTGCATATGTGTCATGTTTTTGTTTCATTCAAATAAGTGATGCAACAAGGAAACCTAATAGTTCCACCAAAATGGAAGGTATTATTATCACAAATCTAAAAGGATAGCAAAATATGAAATGGCAAACAGCAGGTCTGTATGACAGATATTCTAAAAACTAATAAAGTACAAAACTAGCAGTTCAAGATTAATGTCCTTAGGTGGGGGGGAAAATTTTCAGGCGGGGGGTATTATTTTCTAGAAAATATTCCCCCCCGGAGGGGAATATTTTCTAGAAAATATACCCCCGGGGGTAATACTTTCTAGAAAATCCTCCCCCCGGGGGGGAATATTTTATGGGGGGAAGATTTACCATTACACCGGCCTAGGTGAACTTGCTTTTCTGTGGCAGTAAGTAAACCTATCAGGGACATGAACTGCCGGACCGGACAGGTCGGTTTGGCTAGCATTTCTAATATTTTGTCCTGGAGGTTTTGCCAACGTTCCGGTGTAGGTCTGACCCGACCGGACCGGAGATCAAACTGGTAACCTACAAAATGGAAGACTTGTTTGGGGTCCAGTTCTGATTTTTCCAAGTTCACCAGCCAACCCAGTTTTTGACACATCTTCACCAGAACCTGAGTATGCTGGAGACAGTCCTGGTGGGAGGAAGCTCTCACTAACCAGTCGTCTAGGTACTGGTGGAGCCTTATACCCTCCCGCGTGGCCATCAGTTTCACCTCCTTTGCTACCACAGTGAACTCCAAGGGTGCTGTGGACAGACCGAAAGGCAGAGCTTTGAATTGGTATGTTTGCCCTTGGACATGAAATCTTAAGTATTTCCTGGATTGTTCCTGTATTGGTATGTGGAAGTAGGCGTCCTTGAAATCTATGGAGGTAACCCACTCCCCCTGCTGGAGGGATGTTCTGATGGTTTCCGGTGTCTCCATTTTGAATGTTTCTGTTTTGAGAAATATGTTTAGTTTGCTCAGGTCTAGGATGGGTCTCCATTTTTTGTTGGGCTTGGGGACTAAGAACAGTCGGTTGAAAAAAGCTAGAGATCTCTGATTGTGGACCAGTTCTACGGCATTTTTGTCCATAAGCTGATGTAATGCCTCCAACAGGTAGCTGTTCCTGTGAGGATTGACATAGCAGCTTATGACTGTGGGAGACCTTGTGAGGTTTGGCCGGGTCCGGAAGGGGAGGGTGTAGCCCTCTCTCAGGATTTGAACTACTTTCGGACCGGCACCCAGATTCAGCCAAGTTTGCCAAAAGCTTTGAAGTCGGGCCCCCACAGGCAGATTTGTTGCAGCAAGTTTGACATTTGTTACAGGATTTACACAACACAATTGAATGACACAAGAAGCACCTTTCACAGATTTTAATTTGTAATCTCTTTTGACATGACAGACTGGCCACCCGGGACTTACTTCTTTCTTTTGGGAATGCCCGGGTGCAGTACGAACACGATTTACAACATTTAAGTTTACAGTTTGGTCCATCAAAAGTTCTTGTGAAAATGTCTGGCTCCCGGCCAGCAGTCCTTCCTGTAACATGTCGACACAATGATTGTCATTTATAGGACTGCTGGCCCTTGGCTGGTCGCGAGGAGTAGTGTGAACCTTTGCCTTGACCTTTCTTGTGTCCCTTCCCAATATTCTTCCAAGATGGCTTGTCACTCTTGAAGGAAGAAGATTTCCTGTCACCTTTCCTCTCCGGTCTTTCATAAGGGTGGTACCGACCCTTTCCTTTCGCACTAGAAGACTGACCCTTGTTTTCAAACTGCAATATCTCGTCTTCGGCTTTCTTAATCAGACTGTCCGGAAAGAGAGTGGAGATGTGAATGGGAGCAGTGCGTAAGCCCGCCATAGTGTCTGGTTTGTCTCCCGTCCTGACGTGAGTAAGGTATGCATCTCTACGGGTTAGGGTAAGGTTTCCCATGGAAATGAACACAAACTCTGTTAGGTGCTCCATCGTCTTGGCTGCTGCCTGGCAGATGCTAGAGTTAAAGTTCATGCGGTGTTGCAGTTCGTCCAGTGCGGTTGACACCTTAGCCGAGCCCTTACCCTTACTTTCAGAGCGTACAGTCCTGAATTGTTCCTGCATGTTCTGTTGTACCTTAAACAGGCACCTGTTAAAACTAGCAGCCTGGTTACAGATGACTGTAGCTTCTCGTGCCGACTTCTGCAAGCGTCTAAGTGTCTCTTGAGAGATACGTCTGGAGGTGGGATGTGAAGTGGAGAGACCAAACTGTCTAGCGATCCTACTGTAGGAACTGTTCAATTTGCACGCATCTGTACACCAGGACGAGACTGCTGTGGGGTCAGCTTTGTGGTCGGATGACAGCCCGTACCACTTGGATTGCGACTTTGCAGGTCTCAAGAACTGATCTATCATCAAGCCACCGGCATATCATCTTTGGCTTACAAATTATTACAGACATTACTTATGTACACAACTTAATTATTGTTATAACTGCCTTTTCAATATATAAATCATGGATTAATTGTAGTTTTAATAACATTGATTTTAAAATGTGTAACCTTCAAACTGAAATTAAAGTAAACCTTGCCTTCTACAATGAACTTTTCAAGTTTGGTCTTCCAAAAAAATGTCATCATTATCTAAGTAGTGTAATAAATGATATAAAAGAGGTGTTGAAATAAATTGATGAAAAAAAAAAAAAAAAAAAAAAGTTGCTTCACACGATAAATGAAAGACTAATTTCCTTTTCTTGTATATAAAATTTCTAGTAAATTGCATTTATACATACTTGTTAATAAGTAAAGTTATGTCAAATAAGTTTTGACAAGCACTTGTGAAACACCCGATGGAGGGTTGCAGCCCTCGCCCTCCCGGGTCATGCACGGAAAAGGGCCAATAAAAATCAATATTAAAAAAAAAAAAAAAAAAATCAAGCCACCGGCTTCTGAACTTCGGGAGGGATAACCCTCAACCAGAGTAATGTTCAATTTACTGAGCTTCTTGCATAACCATTCTTCTGTGGGCATGTGGACTGAGACTTTACCCGGAGTTGAAGACTTGGGTCCTGAAAAGGGATTATCATCAGATCCAGTATTTGCACTGTCTAATTCAGGGATATTCGACCAGCCCATATAAGAGCGAATACCGCTCATAGTTTCCCTATAGGTCTGTTCTTCACTGATTGCCTGGTCGGGTTCATTAGTCGTGCAGTCCTGGTCCTCTGATAATTCACCCTCCTCAGCATATAAGTCCACAGGAGGTCGGTCAGAGTAGTCGGAAGCTGAGGCTGAGCTGCCACTAGAAGAACTATCCCTACGTTGTCGGTGCAATGATGGTGAGTCGGAGTCGGTGGCCAGAGTGGATCTAGGCCGGTCAGACCGGACCTTAGAATCTGTAGAATGTCTGAATGAAGGGTCAGTACCAGTATGAGAAACCGGGCGGTGCCGGTCAGATGAAGGCTGGCTGGCAGGTCGGTGCTCAGAAGCAGAGTCTTTGCCAGTGCGCCCCGGTGAAGAAGGTCGGGCAGACTTCTGGTCGGTGACAAGCTGGCAGGGTGACAGATGCTGAGAAGCAGAGGCAGAGGTGTCTTTCCCAGTGCGCTTAGAAGATGTAGTGGTCGTCTCCGAACTGGGCTGGCTGACTGATGTAAAGATACAGAGGAGTCTGTGCCAGTGCGCCCTGAAGAAACAGGCTGAAAAAAGGGTTCGGAGTCTTTATTAACAGTGGCTGGTGGAGAGCGTGAAGGGGGAACTTTGACCGCAGCAGAGAAAGTAGGCTGATCCACCGGTTGGAGAGACTTAGCCAAGAGAAGAGCCTCCAGCTTATTAAATCGGTCCGTCCACTTTTTATCCAGTTCATCAAACTTGGAGTCTTCGGCCGATTTGGTAGGTTTCTTAGCTTTAGATGAAGATGATGATGATGAGGCCTTATCTTTCTTGGATTTCTTCTCAGGCACTGCAGGGGAAGAAGAAGTAGTAGGTTCTACAGGACCCAAAACTGCCACTGAAGAAGGGTCAACTAACGTAGAGTCTTTACTGGGAGTAGAATCCATCTTCTTTGCCTCTCTTTTTTCCTTCTTTAGTCTATAAGAGGGCGTCGAAAGTTGTAGCAATTGTTCAGGGGTGAGGATGGAACAAAAATTACACTCACTCTCTGGGTTCTTAATGCATGGATCCTCTCCCTTCTTTTTATCCCTGCAACGTGCGCAGAAAGCATGTCCATCAAAAGACGCCATTGCATGGCCACAACTCCCCCTTTTTTGACCAGGTGAAGACATAATATTAGTCTATACACTCTCCACAACTTATAAAACAATATGTTGAAGTGAAAAAACAAACACCCTGGCAATGAAATTAAGAAAATATGAGAGCAGAAAGTTCGTGTGAACACACCACGCGCCAAACGAAAAAGATGCCATGACGTCACGGTGTCTAGACAGGAAGCAATACTTGTGCGCCACCTGGCGAGCGCACACCAGGGCCGGCCGGCCAGTATGTCTACATACAGAATGACTTTTTCTGCCGTTTGGCGGGCCGGTCCGCGCCGACCGGATAAGCTATTGTCCATTGGATAGGATGTATTAACGCAATAAAACTTACATTTAAAACAAAAGTTATTTATTATTTCAGATTTTATTCTGACAAGTGATGTTGCAGACATCACATTTTGTTGAACACTTTACACCCTTCATCATACAATTCTTAGTTGACTTGATTACAACAAAATACTGAATAAGCACTTGAGCCTATCAAAAAGGGTTGGGATACTCAGGAAAAAACATAACACAAATGGTTGTTATTTTTCTTAACTAACTTGCTCAAAAAAAGTATGGGGAAACCTTATCGAAGGGGCCTTGTTCTAAGATAAAACAAACATAAAAGAAAAATCAAGAAAATTTAGACTTCAATCCTTGGATTTGAAGTTCTGGATGTTAGAAACTCCAAATAATGTCAGTATTTCAAATTGTGACAAAAAATCAATCAGAAACTCCAATTGGACTTAATGAGATCAGAACTTCCAACTGGAGTTTGTGATATTAGGATTTGAAATTTTTATGGATTGGACTTTCTGATACGACATATACATGTATATTGAAGCAAATATACATGTTAAAAGCAATAAAAGATAGAAAGGTTTGAAATGTACTGGAGACAAATTTATGTCAGCAATAGGATATTTGGCACAGGTGATTAGCATTAAAGGAAACTCACAGTTTTGTTCTCATAAGCCAACAACAGAAAATTAAAACCGAAGGCCCATCTTTAATTTGCTATGATGACATTTACTCAACTCTGTAGTCTGGACCATAAAAAAGCCAATGAGGAGCAAAGTGTATCATGTAAGCCCTGTCTTCTTATCTTCTTGTGTCTATTGATTTCACCAAAAAAATGACTGCAATTGACAGGACTGTGGCGCCAGTAAGTCTGCATGGGAAACATCATCATATGCAGAACTGATGCTCACTTAGCACTTTTTATAACCAACAAAAACATGAAAGCCAAAAGCCCTAAAACAAGTCGCTATGAGAAGGCATCTGAAGAGAGTAGTTATAAATGAAATAATTGCATGATTCACAATAAGTTAATGACCACAATGGTATTCTGTTTCACCATGAGTAGTCTTTGATTTTGTAGGTCTAGGTTACCAGTTCATTTTATTACTTGTGAATGACAAAGGAAAGCCAGTCACTGACAGCTGAAGATACAATTGTTGGTGCCAGAGATTACAAATTGCCAAGAAATAACAAACTGCTGAAAATAAGAACTTCTTAACACATAATATTGCCAGTATGGTAAACACTGAATTTTGTGATAACAATCACATTTTTTGTGTGAAGAAACTTTTTAACAAATCGACAAAGAATTGTGAGAGAGAGAGATTGGTAATGATTTATTGAATGTTTCTGCCACAATGATGAAATCAGCAAGACTATAGCACGAGCCACTGATAAAGTACAGAACTCTAGCTGGACCACCAAAGTAGTCACCAGAAAATATGAAAAAAAGAAACAATGCAAATGTCATTGGAAGAATGAAATCACAATGTCCTTACAATCATTAAGCATGCAGCTGTAAGGTCTGCCCGAGTTACAAAACTGGCGATTATATGTATAACTTCTGTGTTTTAGGCACTGGAATTTTTCAAAGATACATGTCAACTATTGAAGCTACTTTCTTCTACTTATTTCCTGCCAATGAAGGCCAGATTCAGGAGGTTATGAAATGCCTTCTGTGTGTGTGCACATCCGTCACATTTTTATATAAACCTTTAATATCACATTCGTCCATACAATATCTTTGTAGAGAATGTTCAATTGTTCATGCAGGGTTGGCTGAACAACTGAAAGGGATGATTTTAATCAGCAGAACAGTTTGTGGCTATCAAAACATTTCTGTAAAAAACCTTTGGCTTCATTTTGAAAAACAAAATGGTTGCTATAAATTATTTAAAAATCATAAAAATGCTCTGAAAATTAAAATATTGTAGCTAGCTCATCAGATTTGCACAAAATGTATAGGGTAAGGAAAGCTTGCCTGAGAGTAATTTGGCCTCATTTTGAAAATCAAATAAGCTATCACATGTATAGTGTCAAAAGGGGTTATCATATTAAAAAGACTTTACACATGTATCTCTTTAATTATTTGTTCTAGGCCTTCAAAATGTGACTACAATTCACAAGGAATCTTCGCCTGCAAATCTTTTCCAAGTGTTGAATTTGACCTTTGATCTCTTTTTTAAGGTAAAGTTGGGTCATTAAACTAAAAAGCTGTTATGCGTCTCTTATTTTTGGCCTTAGGGTTTCAAAATGTGAAAACAACTCACAGGAAATCATGGCCTTCAATGTTTTCCAAGTGCCTGATTTAACCGTTGACCTGTGCCTCAAGGTCGACTTGGGTCATCATACTAAAAAGGCCTTATGTCAACCTTATTATTAGTCCAAGGGTTTCGAACAATGTTTCAAGTTGCACTTTTACTTCCACTTTTACTTTATAACCAGCAGGAAATAACCACTATGTCCAAGGTCTTGTTTTTATAAATACACAAACAAAACAATATAATTTTAATTTTGACTACTGGTATGTCATCTAGTCAATTCTTGAGAAAAGATCCTCTTCATCACTAAAATCCTGTGGTACTCAGATGAGATGCAGATACTTTCTACACAGTTCTGGAAATAACTGATTAATTGAATTTTAGTCTTCAGAAACAATTTCCCAACTTATCTTAATTTAAACCTAAACTTGTATCTGGTATAACTATGTGACAAATAAACATGTTCACCAAAATATGTATCACAAGTAAACTACAATGGATTCAGTGCTAACAGAAGCACAGTTAGAAGAATTGAGGTTTAAATGCAACAAGTTTGAGGACCCTACCTTTAAAAATGTTGTTATTCAGAGGGACAGCTGGAACTCAGATTTCAGAACTTAAACCCATGGATATTTTGGAGGTTCAATATATAGATTCGACTGTAGTTGTAGCTATTCATAGTTGTTAGCTATTCTGCATATTCATGATATGTACTGGACTAAATTTATAATACTTCAGAGGGAATTAGATTGTCAGAACTATTAACATGGGACATCTCAGCACCACAGTGTGGCATTTTTCAGCACTTTACTGATTAAATGCTGCAGTGCATCAGATTCAGAGATAGGTGACCATGCATTAAGTATGTCACACTGAATTAGCTTTGCAAGTACAAAGGCGAGCTATTGATCCTTCTGGCAAACAGTTACCCTTCTTAATATGGGTGTGGCTTTACCCTGTCTGTGTTGGGATTCTGGGAACACTGTTCTATCACACTTTCTGGTCTGACATTTGTGCATACTGGTAGTTTTACAGAAAGCAGCTTTAATAATCATCTCAAGATTCAATTCCAATGTTCAAATAGGTTTCTTTTTTTAACAAGTAAGCAAATTAGCTTTCAAAGATTTCAACAACTGTAGCTTCAAATTTTAAAAGGAATTAGCCATCACTTATTTTAAACTGAAATATCACACCCAAACCTAAACATTAAGATTATTTATTTTAATCTTTTATGTCATCTGGATTAAAAAAAAACATTTTCAAGTATTATGAGAATCGTAAGTGAAGGCTGGGATGGGCAGTGGTATAAGATTTCTGTCCAAAAGAGAAAAAACATTTATGAAGAGGCCCCAATAGACTCAATACTATCTTTGGCTGACACTAATTGAATTTATGGGAATAACCCTAAAATTTCCCTATCAGACTAATATATCATATGTCTGCTGATTTTAACAAATTCCCCTGTGTAATATGTAATAGGTACAACTGCTTGGTCTGATGGTGGAGTGGGAACTTGTGTGTTTTACCCAGGAGGTGTTAATGATGTGCCAAAGGAGTCAAATGTTCTTAAGTGCTCAAGGGGAAAAGCCTGGCAGACATTCTGGCTCCACTACTAGGTCATACAATTAATGAACTCCCTCTTCTCAAGTCTGTGGTCATCTTACAAGGTGTGTAGCCTGACTTGTAACACAGCTAGGAAGAGAAACTTAGTCAATTGAGGTGACTTTATACATTTTTAATGCTATGTGCTGAAGATTTTTTCTTTCATTTTGAAAATAAATCACCTTACATCACGATGCAGAGTGCCTTTGAGATGAATTGAGATGGGCAAAGAATTAAAATAAATGCTCTTTTGTTTTCTTGGAACACACACAACCCAAGAAAAATAGAATTGATCAAGAGCCGCAGGGTTACAGGAAATGGAGAACATTTCTTTGTGTTTTGGGTTTCTGGTGTTTAGTTGGCAGACACAAGTTAGTAATAACTATCATGAACTATTATTTCTTAATTTTCACATCACTATCATACAGTATTTGACGAAAGTTCAATTTTTCCACTATTTTACACAAAATATTAAACTGATAGAGATTTACAACATGCTCCTTTGTTAGAACTTTACAGTTTGACTTAAACTTAAAGTATCAGTCTTGTCATTGGAACAAGCTCCATGATATCAGTTTCTCTGAAAGGTTCTTAAAAGATGGCAGTTAAGTTTTTATAACCACTGAGCAATTAGTTTGACAGTCACTACTCATACAGCCTTGGTGAGACTCATTTTTATCTTAAATAACTAACACAAGACTGACAAACATTGGCACAGTTTAAAATTGTAATTTGTAAAATGGCATATTTTGTTATAAACAGGAGTAGGAAATTTTAAATTCAATCAAAAATTCAAAATGTGCATGGCTACTTCTTTCAGTATAATTTAGCTCAGCAGTCATTTTAAGTAAAAGGAAAAGCTTAATATAAATGCTACCTCAGCTTTGCCCTTTAAAAAGAATAATTTAGAAATGTATTATTTTTTGGATGATCTACCTGTACTAATCTGTGTACCTTTTGTTTATTTTATGTATGTAGTTTGTTGTAATACAATATTTATTTATCAATCCTTGTTGAAGTGGCTTTCATCTAAATCCACATTTTAACCCATATGGTATTTAAAATGGATATTACTGAGATACCTTGAATCAAAGACACCTCATATAAAATTTTATAACATTTTGTACTGAGACAATTAGCCTTCTATATCAAATCTGTGTATTTGGAGAAAAAACTCTTTATCAAGCAAGACCCACTTGAAACAAAAATAGAATAGTCTACCCACAGGCCACAGCTTCCCTTGAAGCAAGTTAGGTTCAAATATTATAACGATTTCAAATGGCAGCAACTCTGAAAATTGTCTTTTGTATTTAATCATTCCGCATTCAATAAGTATTTGGAATGCTACACTGAAAACAGAACAGCCCGTGCCAGGCTTAATCAAATGTTATTGAGCAGGAAGAGGTGAGTGGAGGTTGTGGAGACAGGGAGACGCCAGCTCTCCAAAGCACTGGCCACAAGTCAGTCATGCTCCCCTTCACTTGTAGGCTGTAATCAACACACACCAAACAAACTTCAATGTTTGACTAGGCTCCTTCACTAATCACATCTGTAAGGCTCCTGAAAAAACAACCTCAACTCATCCTTTATATCCTAGGCTGAAATGGTTTTTATCTACTCAAAAAGATGTAACAATATCTGAAGAAATATGTAAAAATGGTCTATTAGACTATGTGAATAAAATGTACTTAACAGATAAATAGTACAAGAAGAAGCTAATTTTGCAGCTTATTAAGCTTCATATTTATGGATTTTAAAAACCAGAATGAAGCAAATAATCCAGATTTCTCTACTTTAAGTTTCCAAAACAAGGCTGCAGCAAGGTCTATGTATCTGGAAAACTGGCTACAAATGAGAGTATACTTTATTGTCTTCTATCTCCTTAAGTCTAATCAATCATCAATCTGCAGTGGGCATTGAAATATTTGTAGCCTCTACATATACTGTTACTACCTGGCACATATGTAGCCAAAGGTTCAAAGCCTAAAATATGCCTTACATCTTTTGGTGAATCTCAGATAAAGATTTGTAAAGGTAACTCTCTTTACTCTTGTGAAAGAGGATTGATTGATGCTTTTGTTGAAGAATTACTGATTTATGACTAGGATTACTTTAAATAACCCACTTGTTTTGTGTAGGTCCTTTAGCAATCTATTATTTTTACTGTAATTTATTTACACTTGATTAATGACTACAATGACCACAGTCACCAGTATTTTTTATAACTGAATCTAATAGCTATCTATGCCTACAAGCGCCATAATTTGCAAAATATTAATTTCTCTGCTGAGGTATGTAATAAACCTTGAGGTTTACAAAACTGCTGTTAATTACTGAAGATCTACAATTTAAAATTGACACTGTAGTCACTGTTCAGCTGGAAGTGAAATTTTGTATGACCAGGAAGACATTACTGTATGTCTGAAGGTTTTATTTGGAAAAACTTGAGGATGGCCACAGATGAAAATATTGATAATAGACATTTTATGATAAAATTTAATCAATAAAAAATTACATATCTTAGTCATCAATATAAGGATGTGACTATGTTGAGAAACTTTATTTTGCAAATAAACTGTCCTATAGTTTCTACTTCTTTCTATATAAATAATATATTGCTCATACATTACTTTTATTTCCCAAAGGTTTTGGTGGGTACATTTGTTATTTCCATGGTTTGATATTTGTAACTTAGTGAATATGATATGGAATTTTTGCATATATAACAGGAAAATTTCCCAAATGACATATACCAAAAACATATCACCAATGAAGATGACAATAATCTACGAATGTGTAGCACGAGTATTATATTGGTAATCTTCATGAGTGATATATTTTTTCTGTATATGTCTAAAGAAGGATGTGCTATTAAAATATATAAAACAATCATCTTTAACTTGCAATTTCTCAGTCATTTCTTTTACATAACAAGACCACTGCAGTGGTATGATCTCCCGCCGGGGAGCAAAAATGTGCTGTTTAAAGTGAGTTTTACATCCCAAACCTCTAGAAGCAATAATAAGCTAGATATAGGCACTTTTAAGCTTGGCCATCCCCGTTTGACCAATAGTAAGACCAATAATAAGCGAGATATAGGCACTTTTAAGTTTGGGCATCATTGTTTGACCTTGAACGAGGGGCCCAAGGTCAAATCTGACCACATACAAAGATTCCCAGCACGTTTTCCTATAGGTTGTTTTCACATCCTAAACCTCTACGACCAATAATAAGCGAGATATGGCCACTTTTAAGTTTGGCCACAGCAGTTTGACCTTGAACGAGGGGTCCAAGGTCAAATCCGACCACAGCAAAAGATTCCCAGCACACGAATTCCTATCGGTTGGTTACACATTCCAAAACTCTAGGACCAATAATAAGCAAGATATAGCCATTTTTAAGTTTGGCCATCCTCATTTGACCTTGAACAAGGGGCTCAAGGTCAAATCTTACCACATCTAAAGATTCGCAGAACATGATGTTCTGTAGGTTGGTTTCACATCTGAATCCTCTAGGACCAATAATAAGCGAGATATAGGCACTTTTAAGTTTGGCCAAAATCAGCTAAGTAGGGTACTTTGGTAGTCTGTGGATGACCTTGAACGAAGAGCTTCAAGGTCAAATGTCTGCATGTTTATAGAGGGCATACATATGTGTTAAATATCTGTGTTTTATAATCTCCCGGGCAACAGTTTTGCTGTTAAAAGTGATTTACTCAAAGTAAAACAATCAAAGTAGCTATTAGCTATGGACCTACAGCTCTGAAACTTTGCCATGATACAGAACATTAAAAAGTAGGTGAACAACATATTTGACAAAAATCCTCTAAATTTAATAGTTTTGCAGTTATAAATGATTTACTCAAAGGAGAATCATCAATGTAGCTATTACTCAGTTAGCTATGGACCTACAGGTCTCCAAATTGGCCATTACACAGTACACCAAAAAGTAGGTGAACAACATATTTGATAAAAATCCTTTAAATTCAACAGTTTTGCTGTTCTAAGTGATTTACTCAATGGAGAACCATCAAAGTAGCTATTACTCAGTTAGCTATGGACCTACAGCTCTCAAAATTTGCCATTACACAGTAAATCAAAAAGTAGGTGAACAACATACTTGACAAGAATCCTCTAAATTCAAAAGTTTTGCCGACGGGCGATAATGACACAGTTTCTGAGACACTAATTAAAAAGCAGCGCTTGCTGTCAAATCATCGAAGCTAACTGTCCTTATCTTGCTCATATACAGAATGTGGTGGATGATAAATGCTTGCTTTATTGACCTGCAAAAAGAAATAGACCTAGCACATCGGAAACCAATGCAAATTTGCAACCACCAGAAAGATAACTCACCAAAGCCAGTGAACCATCGGCCCAAGGTCAAATCTGACCACATCAGAAGATTCCCAGCCCACGATTTCCTACAAGTTGGTTTTACATTACAAATCTCTAGGACCAATAAGCGAGTTATAAGCACTTTAAGTTTGGCTATCCTTTTTTGACCTTGGAGAAGGTGCAAAAGGTCAAATTTGACTACATCAAAAGATTCCTAGCCCATGATTTCCTATGAGTTGGTTTCACATTGCAAACCTCTAGGACCAATAATAAGTGAGTTATAAGCACTTTTAAGTTTTGCTATCCTTGTTTGATCTTGAAGGAGGGGGCCAAGGTCAAATCTGACCACATCACAAGATTTGAAGAGCTACCGACCAGTGTCCGGTCTTAGCTTCTTGTCAAAATTGGTCGAGCGAATTGTGGCTGCCCAAATTAGATCTCACATGGATTCTCATGATCTTGGTAATACTTTCCAGTCAGCCTACAAGGTAGGCCACTCGACAGAAACTGCCTTGTTGTGCATCAAAAATGAGATTCACTTATCTCTGTCCAAGGGCATGCCTACAGCACTAGTGCTACTCGACCTGTCTGCGGCATTCGATACTATCGATCATGACACACTCCTATCCTGTCTGTCGTCTAGATTTGGTTTTGCTGGATCGGCATTAAAATGGTTTAGATCCTATCTCCAGGATCGTTTTCAGTCAGTCAAGATTGGTTCTAGTCTTTCGAATTTGTTCAAATTGAAGTTTGGAGTCCCCCAAGGTTCTGTCTTAGGTCCCCTTCTGTTTTCCCTCTACACAACACCTCTGAGTCAAGTCATCAGAAAATATACCGGAGTCCGTTACCACTTCTATGCGGACGACACTCAGTTGTTCATTCACTTATCCCCTGATGATAGTCTCCAGTCTTTTGACCGTCTTAAAACATGTTTGAATGATATTCACGTCTGGATGTCTGAAAACAAACTCAAGCTAAATCCCGATAAAACAGAATTCATAGTCTTCGGTGCCAAAGACAGACACAAATGGCTCAGTGACTCACTACCTGTCAATATCCTGGGAAATTGTCTCTCTCCCGCAGATGTTGTACGCAATCTGGGCGTTCTGTTTGATGCAAAGTTTTGTTTCACCAATCACGTAAATTCTGTTATCAAATCCTGCTTTATCAGCCTCAGGGACCTTCATCGTATCAGGAGGTTTCTTTCTGTGGATACATCAGTGGTGATTGCAAATGCTCTGGTCAGTAGTCGTTTGGATTATTGCAACTCTCTTTTTCGCAGTTTGTCATCCCGAAATGCTACAAGGCTCCAATATGTTCAAAATGCGCTTGCACGGTTTGTCACTGGTGCTTCAAAGTACACTCACATTACATCCACCCTTAGGACACTCCATTGGCTACCCGTTAGACAACGTATTATCTTCAAAACCCTAGTTTTGGTCTATAAGTACCTCACCACTGGCCAGCCTAAGTATTTTGCACCATATCTCCCCTTGTACAAATCTGCCGTGAATACAAGACGTTCCAATCCCAAAAATTTGTTCCTTCTGGTTCCCTCTTACTGTCCTTCCATCCATAAATCAAAGGTCCATTTTAACAATAGTTTCTCATATGATGCCCCTAAGTTATGGAATGATCTTCCATATGATATACGCAGTGCTCCAAATCTCTCCAGTTTCAAAAGTCGACTCAAAACCTACCTATTTCAGAAATCATTCCCACCATAGCTTCTTACTACCGAACACCGGACCGCCTCCCTGGGAACGACTCGGAACATGTCTAATGTCTCATGATTTATGCCTTACGGATTGGATGGTGTGCCTTAGAATCCGTTGATACGGAGATTAAGCACCTGGACAACTGATTGATTGATTGATTTCCAGCCCATGATTTCCTACGAGTTGGTTTTACATTACAAATCTCTAGTTCCATTAATTTAACAATGAAAAAGAAGTGCCACCCTGCCAGGGTACTGATAATGAGATCCGTATCTGCAACAGCACTGGCTTATCTTTCAAATGTCAACTGAGAGAGACTAGCTCAGAGTAGCTCTCTAGTTGAACTGAAGCAACCATGTCAACTAATGCAAAACCTGAATAAATCCAAATCAATGTGTATGTTGTATCAGAAAGTTCAATTGATCAGAATTTCAAATGCTGAATCACAAACTGCAACTTGAAGTTATGATGTCAGAAAATCTAATCCTGTTATTTTCCATAGATAATTGCTATGAGGTACAAATTTGAAGTTCTGACATAAGAATTTCAAATTCTGATTGATTGGACTTTCTGATTCTCCTTTATCAGGGCTGTGGGGTAACAAAACTGATCTCAAATGTACAAGTTTTTGAAACTTTCACCTTACAATTATAAGAATTAGTTGCTACCTTAAATCACAAATTAATGAGCAAATCACTGCCATAGTATCTCGCTACCAGCAGTTTTCCCATACAATCCCACGAGTTGTCTATTACTCAAACATTCACTGTTATGAAGTCATTTCTACTCATCCAAATTTATACTTATTGTTTTATATAAAAATGTCTCTTCCTTTTTTTAACCATATATTATCCCACCAAACTGTTGCTCATTCATTATTTTCATATAAAAGAGGTTCAACTCACTGTATAAATAGAATATTGAAGTTACTGAGATACCACTGTACATACTTATTCTAATTAATTTTTTGGAGCTTATTCCTTGATACTTTCCGCACTGATGCATTTATGACACATACTTTTCTATCACAAATGTGAAGCCCTCACTGCTAAATTGCTAATTATAGTTAAGAATATAGAGGGTTTTAAAACAAGCGTTCAATGAAGGAGCTTTGAATTAGCTTGCATGGCGCCATAACTGAGTTCTTTAAACTGCAAACAGTTTTCTGTTGAAATACAGAAATCAACAAATTTATATCTTCGTAACTATTTGGGGTATGAATCAAATATGCATATGACTCCATATAATATATTGTCAAAAATAGTTAAAGCTAAAGTACACAAACAAGTACCGATGTTTCAAAGGAATCATGGACAGCTTGGACTTTCACCAACTCGGCCCCCACCAACTCATACCCATTTTATTACATAAATGACGCTGCATACATATGAATGTATTATTTGAATATCGTGTATGCACTATATTATAATATCCATTACTATGTGTTCTAAGAGATAACTTTTTAATCCATAAATTCTGAATTATTTGAGATCAATGGAAATTGTTTGTATTAAGTAGTATTATACAAATGATAGCTATATTATTAAAAACAGTTATCGATGGATTTGATAAAGCACTCTTGTCCATACTGCTCTTACTATGTAAACCTCATTCAAGATGATGTCATACCATCATTACATTTTGAAAATACAATAACAGTTTTTATATTCACAAGGAGCTTCTCAGTTAACTTCTAATCAGAGTAATGTGTTGGATCCCTGCCATATAAAATTCTCTCTATGCATGAAACAAATGCTATGTTAAAGTGACTCTGTATCAGGTCCCTGACACATAAGTAAATCACTATGCATCGGATCCTCCATATTTTACATTGACTTGGGCAACTCCTTTACATTCATTTGGAATGTGCATAGAAAATATGAGGTGAGGTAGGATCGCCTAACAATATTTATTTCCTTTCAGAAATGATGCCTGAAGATAAAGCATTTTACTGTTTGTTCACTCATTTACATATGCCTGACTCATGGGGGAATCACTTTAAAGGTCTTGTAGTTGGTTTCCAAATTATGTCCTATTAATAGTCATATACTGCTTTAAAATCATCTGTCACAATAACAATGGTCATCTTTTGTGACAAATGCAAATCATCTGACCCGATACATACTGTTTCTTTTAGATATCTCTGGAGCCTGACACACAAAAAAAAGAATTTTATATGTCTGGGACCTGACACATAGACTCTCCCTTATTTCTATTTGTCACAAAAGATGACCTTTATAACTGCAAATATGTTCTGTGTACACTTCAGTTAGCATAAAAATTGTAAAGCAGCATTTCCATAAACAAAACATTGTTAAAAAACTGATAGAGTAGAATTATGTGAACTCTTATTTCTTTGTCAAAATTAATGGGTTTTGCGCACAAGTCTGATGGTTTGCAGACCAGCAGCTGTAAACAGGGAGGACCCAATGCATAACAAACCATTTACATGTGCCTGATACACAGGGGAATCACTTTAAAGGTCTTGAGAGAGGAAACCATCCAACATGGAACACAACTCGTGCAAAGAAAACTTTAAATAAATAAAGTTTAAGGTTTTAAGTTCTTTTTACCTTTTGAGATTTACACATTGATCCCAGTGGCTGAACTTCATGGTTTATATGTCGACCGTCTTGAACACAAACACAACAGACACTTGTCCGACAAAGTACACAATACAAACTTAATGTTTCTTCTTTATGATCCACACACTTTGACCCCTTGCCCAATAACTTTGCTTTTGCAGAGGCTTTACCCACCTCTGGTGACACCAGGCTATGATCAGATAAGGGGCCTCTATCCGGATGGCAGTTTGTGCGACAAGAATCACAGTAAAAAATCTGACATTGTTCACACATAACTGTGGCTACTTTACAGTCTTTTTCGCACAGTTGACAATATGTGTTGTACTGCTTACTCTCACCATATTTTTCAACTATGTTCTCCAAAACTTTATTCCTGGGCAATGACTGGACCCCTTGTTCATCAAGATTGGTTATCCTGCTGCAAACTGGGCAGGAAATTCTGAAATTCCCAGTCCCATTGAGTGATGGATAGGTTGGTGTACCAACATAGCTGTTCGGTCTACTATTGCAGACAACACCAGAATCAGCTTCACTTATTAGACTTAATTTGTCAATTTCAGTGTTATCCACATCATTTATCGAAGATACATTTCCTCCACCACCACTGGACGGTTCATCAGTGTCCCCAGCCTTTGGTATCCCTCTCTGTGCATTTTGTGCACATGCAAAACAGAGATTATGTGAACAAAGAAGTATGACCGGATATGTGTAAAGTTTGTGACATTTGGGACATTTCAATTCATTCTCCATTATTGCATTTTCTCTTTTCACTCGCCACTTTCCTCAAAACACTTCCTCAACCTCCAGCAACAACAAAGCACTGGGTCTGCTGCGCAGGCGCAGTAAGTACATTTCAGAATGGAACATACTCACTCTAGACTGCAAGATGAGTACAACACAAGATATAGAAAATGTGATAGTTTTAGTTGCATTATTATCGTAAATAAAATACTTAATATTAACTAATAGGAAATGGGGTACAAAGTTATATTTTTAAATATTTTGGTACTCTTCTTAGAAGGTTTACTTACTTCAATATTTTCAACAAAGTTATAACATCTTGGGTTTCTAGTTACGAGTAACATTTTCCTTTATTGTTTTGCAAAAGCAAACACTTTAAAGTTTATAGGAAAATAATTTTCTTCATTGTTTTAATGTTTTGTAGGGAGGTTATACACCACAAACAGTCACAGCAATAAAAGTTTAGCTGAACAAGCACACATACTTCTTATGGTGAATCAAGGCCGAAGTCTCTCTTAACGTCTATACTTTGAAGGACGTTAGAGCTATACTAAACAGACTTTCTCCACTCAAACCTTTACAATGTGATTATTTAGAAAATCACCCCAAGCTTGTCCCAGACATGTAACACTTCCAACTTACTTGACCTTTTTGTGATTACCTGTGTTTTATACTACTGACTCTATATTTATAGTTTAAGGTGAGAGTACTGCCTGTGGTATCTGAGATTAATCTAAAACACACTTATAAATATTAGCTATATTTACTTAGCACCATCACTTATGTCACGGTTTGAGGAATTTGTTGTCATACTTTTAAATTGTGGGTTTTTTTGTTCAGGAAATAAGGTATTTCTATATTTAATAAATAATCATTGCGTATGGATATAATTCAAACTCAAGGAGTGAATGTAAAGAAGTTAATTTGAAATATAAAATAGATTAAAAAGGAAAAGGGAAGTTCAGTCACTGAGTGTGTGATGACTCTAATTATCAGGAATTCTACACAAATTTGGTGATGCCAATTGGGTAGAGAGGGTGCAGTCTAACTTATCCAACCCAGCTCAATTCATCTCTGCCTGGATGTGGTTGATAATTCTGGCTGTGTTTTGCACCGCTCCAACACTGAAAATATTGTTGTTTCTGTAAGTGTGTTGTAACAAATTACTATCAATCATTGTTAATTAATTAACTAATGCATTTTTTTAAGGTTTTAAAATAAGTAAAGGTGTTCTATGATCTTAAGCAAGCATAGCACTGGCAAAGTGTGACAGTCTGTGAACCCTAGGTATGCAGAGATTTTGTGTTAGTGTGTGCTTTGTATGGGGATCCTGGGTTATCCCAAGGTAAGATGCTTTGTGTGTGTTGTTATTTTTTTTAAAAACTGTGAAATCTATTTATAAAACTGATGAAATGTGGATGTTGATGTCATGGTTTTCCATTAAATTGTGTAAGGGTATTAATGTTGTAATTATTATCATGTTAAATGTTGTTATAGCAAGTTGAGTAATTATAAATTGTAATGTCACCATACATGTATAATTATACATTTTATGTAAGTGATAAATTTTAATGTTTAGAGTTAAGCTCCTACTAGGAGCCATTACTGATTGGTTAAGGGGGGATTCCATGATGTAATCCAACAGATTAGAAAAGTATATAAGGGGGTGACTAGGACCAGTCAGGCCAGTCTGAAATCTGGATGCAGACTGACAATCTCAAATATTGGAGGAGGAACTGGAAAACAAATCAAACTAACTATCACACTAGGAGCCATACTAGGAGCTACACTAGGAGCCCATACTATATTGGTGACACTAGGAGCCTCTTTAGGGACCACAATAAAAAGGTACCGATGAAGTTCTGGGAATCTTCTGTTTTTGGTATGGGGATCTTTCTGAGATACCCTTGTGGATAAGGGGAAACAGCACCAATGGGACACAAGGGGATGCAGCGTTGTATATAATTATGTAGTACCTGTTTTGTTTTTTTATATATATAATTGGGTAAAAGAGGGTGGCTCCCACAAAATGGAACAGTTAAATTTGGACAAGAGTTTCTTGTTGTTTTAGTTCTTTAACTTCAACTACTGGGCAGGTATTTTAGATTTCTGGGTAAATGTCAAATAATGGTACTAGATTAGGTGTTTCTGGCGTATTTTGGTGGTGTACATACTTGTATTCATACATTTCTTTATGACTAGATGACATGCAGTAATTTGGAGTGTTTTTACAGAAATGTGTAACTAGGCTACATCTTGTGTATCCTTCTTACAATTACAATAACTTTATTACTTTAATACGGTGGGGTTATCTTGGCTTCACTAGAGATTATTAGATGTCAGTTGATTGAATTACCACATGTATTTTTTTTATTAATCCTCTTTTGTGTTGTGCTGACTATTTGCTGTGGTGCTGTGTTTCGTTTGTTTGCACGGTGTTGTGTTGCATGATTTGTAAGAATCAATATTTGACAATAATAACTAGCCTTTCTCAGACTCTTTCTTTTTTTTATATTCACTACCTGTCCATGTTACTTTTGACAAGCCAACATGAGTTGGATCTTCATTTGGAAAGGTTCTTATGATTGTATAATCTGTTGCTTAAGGTTAGGCTTAAATGGAGAATTTGGGAACATTTTAGTTCTGAAAATGGGCGTTGGCACCTAGGATAGGATGAGGAGCCTCACTATGGAAAACAGGACCTGGAGCCTCAGATGGAGATGGAGTGTATCACTGGAAAACCGGAACTGGATTTCTGCTACAACAGCAGACGGAGCACTGGACACGGGATTCACCTGTATGATGTGAAGGAAAATTTTAATGGCCTGATCCCCCATAATCTTATTCAGATCACATCATGTGGACATGATCCAAGACCAAGTATATTTACAAATTCATCAAACTTATGACAACAGATTTTAGTTTACGTACCCCTGAACGTTTCTCCTGACACATCAATTTCCTTTTTTTGTTTTCTGTTCGTCATAATCAATAACTAGCCATGTATTGAGGACTATTTACTGAAAGTTAAACATATTCTCATTTGCAGACTAAGTATACCCAGCCCGCTACAATATTTTTGGTGTCAGAAGTGGGATCTTAGGGGCCATCGACAGCCCAGGAAACTATTGTAGGGACTGGATATGGCAGGACCTGTAGGGAGACTGTTAGAGGAAGATGAACAAGACCTGACAGTTTGGGATGAGGCTTCTACCAGTGAGGTCAAATCAGACCAGCAGGCAGACGAAGACGCAGCCAAGACCCTACTTGGGATGACGGGAAGGTGTCATGAGACAGGAGTGGGTGGAAGAGCTGGAACTCCTGAGCCAGAGAGGGAAAAGGATATCACCCAGACAATGAGGGATGGAGAACACAGTCAGTCAGTGGCTGGACTGACAGGGTACGGCATTCCTTGGTTCACCAAGGGTTCCGACAGGATTGCTGAGGAAAGACCCTCTTATAGGATTCGAGATGAGGCACCATTTGAAAGAGAACCTCAGTCCAGACAAAGATGTGAAGAACAGGAATATAGCCCATTTAGACAGGGTTATAGGCCAGATAGGGAGACTCTTTTGGAACAACGAGACTGGGATGACCGATGGAGGGATTCTAGGTCATCATGGATAAATAGCAGGAGGGAAAACCAGCACCCAGAGACAACTAGACATGACATTTTTGTGCCCAGAAGGAAAAGAGGGGCTGGAAGTTACAGATTTAAGCCAGGAGGAAGTCCAGACCGGGAGTATACTAGGAGTCACCCCAGTGTAGTGCCCAGGGGGAATACAAAGCGACAGAGAGTGATGTCTGACACTTTTGATGGTAAGGGTGACTGGATGGAATATCTGACACACTTCAATGCAGTGGCTGAACTCAACGGGTGGGACACTGAAGACAAGAAACAGTATTTAGCTGTGTGTCTCAGAGGTCAAGCTTGTAATATCTTGCTCTCCATACTGACAGAATACAAGAGAAACTATCATTGTTTTGTTGATGCATTAACTAAGCGCTTTAACCCCGGTGACAAGACAGACCTTTTTAGGATCCAGCTGAGAAATATATTTCGACAGAATCAAGAATCACTGCCACAACTAGCACAGGTTATAAGAAACTTAGCTGCAAAGGCCTATCCAGATGCCAAAGGTGCTCTACTAGAAATCCTGAGTAAGGACCATTTTTTGGATGCGTTGGACGATCCAGACATGACATTTAAAGTTTTTCAGTCAAAAACATCTACACTAGATGAGGCTGTTGGTATAGCTGTGGAGCTGGAGGCATTCAAACAGGCAGAAAAGCACAGACCTGGAGGTGGTTGGAGAAAGAATGTGAGAGAGATTGAGATTGGTGAAAAGACCCAGTTTGGAGACAAGGAGTCAAAGGAAGGGTACTTGGAATCTGCCATTGAGAAATTGACTCAAGTCATGGATGAAATGAAAAGAGATATCGGAACCTTAAAGGGAGGCAGATCAAACTGGAGTGAACCAATGCGCTGCTGGAACTGTGGAGAACTGGGGCACAGTCGGAAGGGTTGTAAAAGAGATACCATTGGTGATGGATTCACATACAGGCCAAAGGGGGTAAACAAGGACAAACGGTCAAACTACAAGGGACTGACCAGAGCAGCCGAAGGCCAGTCCCAGAAGAGAAGCGGCCAGTATTAGTATCTGCAACATCTGGGGAGAATGGAATGGTGGCTGAAGGTGAAGTTGGTGGGATCAGGATAAAGTTTTTAATTGATACTGGATCAGCTATCACACTTATTTCTAGGGTTGTGTTTGAATCTATCAATGATTATAACATGGAGGAACTATACAAAGTACCATTTGAGGTTTGGCTGGCCAATGGGAATAAACTGCAAGTAATGGGTGGATCCAAAATGAAGATTACCTTGGGGAGTAAACAACTAATGCAGGACGTGCTAGTTGCTGATATCAAGGCTGAAGGGATTTTAGGAATGGACTTCCTAGGGAACCACCAATGCATTCTAAATGTTGCTAAATCAGAGATGAAGCTAGATGGTGACAACATCCCACTCACAGTGGAAGGCTTGCCAGTTTCCAGATGCTGTAGGATCACAACTATGGAAAATGAAGTGGTGCCACCAGAGCAAGAAAAGTTGATTCGGGGAAAACTGGTTCCAAATGGGCCATCAGGCAGTCTTTATATAACAGAGCCAACACCATCATTAGTGATAAAAGAAGGAATCCTAGTGGCTAGAACACTAATAGACTACAAAAATCGAAATGTTATAATGAGAATATTAAACCCAAGACCACAAGAGGTTACACTGAGAAAGAATACAACACTCGCTGTTGCAGAGCCAGTACACAACATAGAACAAAACCAAAACACTGGAGCCACATGATCAGTAGCAGTTGTAACATTAGGGCAGGGAAGGCAAGAAAATCTACCAGAGCATCTCCAGGACCTCTTTGACCGAAGCTCTCATGATCTGGATGGAGAACAAAAACAGAAACTGAAAGATCTCCTGCTAGAGTTTCAAGATGTATTTGCCGATGGAAATGGAAGAATTGGACGGACCAACCTGATTACCCACAGGATTGACACAGGAGATGCCAAACCAATCAAACAAAGGCCCCAGCCAGTTCCAATTCACCTCCGACAGGAACTGGATCAGGCAATGGAGGACCTGATAGAAAAGGACCTAATAGAACCATCAAACAGCCCATGGTGTGCTCCAATAGTCCTGGTAAGGAAGAAGGATGGGACCCTAAGGACATGCATAGATTACAGACGGCTCAATGACATTTCCAAGAAAGATTCTTATCCTACCCCCTCAGCCCAGTCAAGCCTTCACCACCTGTCAGGAGCAAGGTACTTTTCCACCCTGAATCTGGCCAGTGGGTATCACCAGATTGAGATGGAACCAAGAGACAGAGAAAAAACAGCTTTCTGCACGGGGAGACATGGACTATACCTATACAAAGTGATGCCTTTTGGACTGTCCAATGGGACGGCCACTTTTCAGAGACTGATGGAGAAAATCTTTGCAAGAGAGCAGTGGACAGAAGTATTTCTGTATGTCGATGACATAATATCATTTTCAAAGAACTTCCCACAAGGAATTGAGCGCTTAAGGGTAGTATTCCAGAAACTACAGGACGCAGGTCTTACCTTGAAAGCCAAAAAGTGTGTACTATTTCAGAAGCAAGTAGCATTCCTGGGACATATAGTATCAAAGGATGGGGTAGCAACAGACCCTGGAAAAGTATCAACTGTAAGGGACTGGCCAACACCCAGAAGCACAACTGAGGTGAGGAGTTTTGTTGGGCTTTGTGCATACTACCGACGCTTCATCAGGAACTTCAGTCAAGTAGCAAAACCCTTACACCGGTTGACTGAGAAAAATGTTAAATTTTCCTGCATGGTCAGACAACTGCCAGTCAGCATTTGAAGAGCTTAAAGTAAGGCTAACATCAGCCCCAATCCTGACCTACCCAAATGAGAGGGATGAGTTTACGCTGGACACTGATGCATCAGATAAAGCCATGGGAGCAGTTCTTAGCCAAGTGCAAGATGGGGCAGAGAAGGTGATAGCTTATGGAAGCAAGATATTTTCAAGGAGTGAGCGCAATTACTGTGTGACCAGGAAAGAACTTTTGGCTGTGGTCTACTTTACAAAGTACTTCAAACAGTACCTACTTGGGAAGCATTTTATCATCAGGACTGATCATGGTTCCTTAAGATGGCTGATGAATTTCAAAGACCCACAAGGACAAACAGCACGATGGCTTGAAGTTCTCTCCACCTATGATTTCACAATCCAACATCGCCCAGGAAATACACATAGAAATGCTGACGCGCTCTCCCGTGTACCCTGTAAACAGTGTGGAAGAAGTGTGGATAATGTTTGTAGAATTCAGGTGGCAGGTATTAAAACAGGAAACCTTAAAGATCAACAGCAAAATTGGGTCTTGCCTTGGAGTATTGAAGAGCTGCAAGAAAAACAACAGCAGGATCCAGTCCTCTCAAAGTTTATCACCATGAAAGCACTGGGAGAAAGACCAAAATGGGAAGAAATATCACTGGAAGGTCAAGAGCTTAAACACTACTGGTGCATTTGGGATCACATAGAGATCAGACAGGGAGTGCTATATATGTTGTGGGAGGATCCAATGGGACATGGACAAGAGTTGAAGTTGATCATCCCTCACAACCTGAGAGAAGAGGTCCTGAGGCACTCACATGATTCAGTTGTTGCAGGACATTTGGGGCAGCACAAAACATTGCAAAGAATAAGGGCAAGGTTCTACTGGTGTGGATACAGACAGTACGTGGAGAACTGGTGCAGGAAATGTGATACATGTGCATCAAGAAAGGGAATGAAGAAAGCCAGAAGGGCCCCCATGCAAAGGTTTCTGTCAGGCTGTCCACTTGAGCATGTGAGTTTAGACATCATGGGACCATTGCCAAAAAGGGAAATCAGTATGTCTTAGTCATTGTGGACCATTTCACCAAGTGGACAGAGGCACTGACCATGCCAAATCAGGAAGCTATCACTGTAGCTCGCAAATTTTTCAGTGAATTCATATGTCGTTTTGGAGTGCCATATGAAATACTCACTGACCAAGGGACACAATTCCAGTCAACACTCTTTACTGAACTTGCGGGCCTCCTGGATATGGACAAAACAAGAACAAGTGCGTACCATCCTATGGCAAATGGACTGGTTGAGCGGTTCAACAGAACCCTGGAAATGATGCTCAGCATGTTTGTCTCAGACACACAAAGAGACTGGGATCAGTACATTCCAGCACTTATGTTAGCCTATCATTCAACCCAGGAAACCACTGGAGTCTCACCTTATAAGTTGATGTTTGGCAGGGAAGCAACATTGCCCATTGACTTGATTATGGGTAGGCCCCCAAATCAGGAAGGCGTCACCCTTGACTCATCAGAATATGTATACCATCTCAGGGACCGGCTAGAAGATATCTTTGAAATGGCAAGGCATCATCTCAAAACTGGTGCCCAAAGGCAGAAGCGTCTGTATGACAGGAACACCTCTGGGAAGGCATATCAAGAAGGAGAACTAGTGTGGGTAGCAGTGACCAGGAAGAAAATTGGAATCTCTCCAAAACTGCAACGGAGGTGGCAGGGACCTTACAAAGTCACACGAAAATTGGGTGAGGTACTTTACCAGCTGAAGAAGCCTGGCAGCAAAAGATTAATTGTGCATTTCAACAGACTCAAACCATACCTGGGGACACAAAGATTGAGGGAAGAAGGCAATAACAACACAAACAATGGGAGCTGTTCTGAAAATGATGATTCTGACTCTGAGACTACGGACCACCATGGATGGGGTGCAGGGCACCCAGAGGTATTTTCATCTCAGGGAGATGAGGGACTTGAACGTAGGAACATTCAACCTGATGGTGACGACTATCAGGAGGCCCAATATGGGGGTATGGCCAACCCCAGAGGTGGGTCAGGTATGGAGGGGGTTAGAGGAGACATAGAACCTCCTCCACCGGAGGTAGGAGACCTCGCACCCAGGTCACAGAGAATGCGGAGACCTCCGGAGAGACTTTCTTATTTTTAGTTTATGGTAGGAGACGTCTCAGGAGCCAGATGGTAGATAATGGTGTTGGTCTACTAACCACCACTAGCAAGTTAGCAGCACACACAAATAAAATCTAAACCCCTTTAGCTAAGGCTGCCATTGATGAATGTATTTGGAGTGAATGTTATTTTGTTGTTTTTGTTGTCCCAGGTCGAAAGGATGCCAAGAGAACACCCATGTCGTGACTGTGGAGATACGTTCCTGAAGGCAAGCAACCTATCCAGGCACTACAGGGAGAAGCATGGTGATTCTCGCTATGAATGTCCCGTCTGCCAAAAGGCATCTTTCAAGTGGAGAGAGAACCTTCTTGAGAAGCACATCAGATATGCTCATGAAGAAGTTTATGAGAAAATGAAGGAAAACAAGCTTTGCTTGTTAAGGCCTCTGCAACCTGGAGCATCCCGCTTACATACACCAGGTATCGAGAATGCCAAATCCCAGACCCACAAGAAAAGGTCCCAGAGTTCCTGCTCGCCACTGCCAGGGAAGAAGAGGATGGCAAAATCACCTTCATGGGCAACTAAGGAGAATGAGCACAAAGCTACCCAACACAGGCAAAGGAATGAGGACTTGGCTCCACTTTCTCCAAGTACAGCCCAGGTTTGTGACAACATTATTGCTGGTGCCGTCACCACAGCAAAGCAAGATCTTTTTCCTGGGAAAGCTGTCACCTATTCACCCCTAAACCTTGATGGCACGAGACCTGAATCAAATAGAGAGTACTATCCGACACCACTGAAAACTTTCCCAAAGAGTACTAAAATAAGAAGACCAGTGGAAATTCCAATTAGCCCCGTAGCAGGATCTTCACTACAAGATCCAAGGAGTTTTAAGTCACAGGTTAAACCCATCACTGTGTGCCCAGGGAAAGAAACCTGTGAGCATGGGATCACCCTACCAGTGATGGAAGTGGAGCAGGAAGTTGTGCCAGGTGGGAAGAAGGAAATCTTAAGGATCAACTGTACAAAATGTCCAATTCCTCATTATCTTCAGCATAAGCTGGTGCAGACAGCTGCAAAGGCATCAGAAACAAAGGTGGAAACTAAGGAGAGGGGATGTGACCCAGCATACCCGGAAATCAGACACACAGGCTGTGACCCAGTGTGTCCAATACTCCAAGAGACAGGCTGTGACCCCATATGCCTCGAACTCGTAGAGGTTGGATGTGACCCGAAGACACCAGAGGTCATAGATTGCGCCACTGCAATGGAGGTCTATACCAAGGATGCATCAACGGCAATGGCTGCTGGAGACACCCCTGGAGAAATCTGGGTGAGGGAGCAACTCGATGCAGTAGGACTTCATATAAGTGAAGAGAGTTTATCAGAAGACAGTGATGAGAGTGACATAAATGACTTTGAAGAACAATAGAATTTTTTTTTGTTTTTGTTTGTTTGTCTCACTGAATGTGCGGGACGCTACATTTTGAAGTGGGGGGAGTGTTGTAACAAATTACTATCAATCATTGTTAATTAATTAATTAATGCATTTTTTAAGGTTTTAAAATAAGTAAAGGTGTTCTATGATCTTAAGCAAGCATAGCACTGGCAAAGTGTGACAGTCTGTGAACCCTAGGTATGCAGAGATTTTGTGTTAGTGTGTGCTTTGTATGGGGATCCTGGGTTATCCCAAGGTAAGATGCTTTGTGTGTGTTGTTATTTTTTTTAAAAACTGTGAAATCTATTTATAAAACTGATAAAATGTGGATGTTGATGTCATGGTTTTCCATTAAATTGTGTAAGGGTATTAATGTTGTAATTATTATCATGTTAAATGTTGTTATAGCAAGTTGAGTAATTATAAATTGTAATGTCACCATACATGTATAATTATACATTTTATGTAAGTGATAAATTTTAATGTTTAGAGTTAAGCTCCTACTAGGAGCCATTACTGATTGGTTAAGGGGGGATTCCATGATGTAATCCAACAGATTAGAAAAGTATATAAGGGGGTGACTAGGACCAGTCAGGCCAGTCTGAAATCTGGATGCAGACTGACAATCTCAAATATTGGAGGAGGAACTGGAAAACAAATCAAACTAACTATCACACTAGGAGCCACACTAGGAGCCATACTAGGAGCTACACTAGGAGCCCATACTATATTGGTGACACTAGGAGCCTCTTTAGGGACCACAATAAAAAGGTACCGATGAAGTTCTGGGAATCTTCTGCTTTTGGTATGGGGATCTTTCTGAGATACCCTTGTGGATAAGGGGAAACAGCACCAATGGGACACAAGGGGATGCAGCATTGTATATAATTATGTAGTACCTGTTTTTTTTTTTATATATATAATTGGGTAAAAGAGGGTGGCTCCCACAAAATGGAACAGTTAAATTTGGGCAAGAGTTTCTTGTTGTTTTAGTTCTTTAACTTCAACTAATGGGCAGGTATTTTAGATTTCTGGGTAAATGTCAAATAATGGTACTAGATTAGGTGTTTCTGGTGTATTTTGGTGGTGTACATACTTGTATTCATGCATTTCTTTATGACTAGATGACATGCAGTAATTTGGAGTGTTTTTACAGAAATGTGTAACTAGGCTACATCTTGTGTATCCTTCTTACTATTTCAATAACTTTATTACTTTAATACGGTGGGGTTATCTTGGCTTCACTAGAGATTATTAGATGTCAGTTGATTGAATTACCACATGTATTTTTTTTATTAATCCTCTTTTGTGTTGTGCTGACTATTTGCTGTGGTGCTGTGTTTCGTTTGTTTGCACGGTGTTGTGTTGCTTAAGGTTAGGCTTAAATGGAGAATTTGGGAACATTTTAGTTCTGAAAATGGGCGTTGGCACCTAGGATAGGATGAGGAGCCTCACTATGGAAAACAGGACCTGGAGCCTCAGATGGAGATGGAGTGTATCACTGGAAAACCGGAACTGGATTTCTGCTACAACAGCAGACGGAGCACTGGACACGGGATTCACCTGTATGATGTGAAGGAAAATTTTAATGGCCTGATCCCCCATAATCTTATTCAGATCACATCATGTGGACATGATCCAAGACCAAGTATATTTACAAATTCATCAAACTTATGACAACAGATTTTAGTTTACGAACCCCTGAACGTTTCTCCTGACACATCAATTTCCTTTTTTTGTTTTCTGTTCGTCATAATCAATAACTAGCCATGTATTGAGGACTATTTACTGAAAGTTAAACATATTCTCATTTGCAGACTAAGTATACCCAGCCCGCTACAGTATTTCAGTTGAGAAATGTCTAGAGCCTGGTGTGCTTTTAGAATTATTATTCACTAAATTTATATGTTAATACATTCATTTCTTGAATGGTCTTCCTGTTTCTCTTGCTAACACTTGTTTCATTAATGCAGATATTAAGTGAACAATATCCTCATGATTACATGTGGTGTGTTTGTTCGAGACACTTATTAGTGTTTCATGAGTTTCATCAGAAATAAGTTCCATGGGCATGTATGTATCACAACCACTGGTGGCATTAGATTGTATATTTAGGTACGCCATGGCATCCTGGAATTCTGTCTAACTAGTTGTTTGTTGCAAAGGGACACTCGTAGATAATAAAAGTAAAAATTACTTAAAGCTAAGTCAGGAATTAATGCCTTATATAATCACTGGTGTTACTAGTGATTGTATTTCGACTGTGTATATTATAAACTGACAGTCTCATCAGAGGCTTGTGTTAACTACAGGTTCTGGGTACTTTTTGCATGCAACCTGTGAACCTGTTATTTGAACCTGTAAAACCAGTTTTTACCAATTTTATTATATGAGTATTGCATTTTACAGTATTTTTAAGATTTTGGTCTGTCTCATATGAGTAGTAAATTAGGTGCCACACCAGTGGCACTTAGTTTATTACTTATATGCTGTCCAATACAGTGCAGTTAAAAGATATAGGCTGAAGGGTGATCTTTTTTGTCCATTCAATGAAGGCTTTATTGCTTGATTTAACTGTTGTATCTATTCATATGAGATTTGTTTGGAATATAATACTTTTAGTATGATAATAATCCAAAAGGAACATCAGCGCTGAAGTGAGGGTGGTACCATTATACCTGGGTCTAATGGTAACACCGCTAATAGTTGGGGAGCATTCATTATTTCCTCGATTACAATTTTAAGAACTACTTTTTACCGAACTCATACCTAACTAAACGGGTGAATGCTAAGCTCTGTATAGTGGTACAGTGGGACCTGCCTCCTCTCTAATTCTTCCCTAGTGGTACAGTGGGACCCACCTCCTCTCTGGTTCTTCCCTAGTGGTACAGTGGGACCTGCCACCTCGCTAGTTCTTCCCTGGTGGTACAGTGGGACCCACCTCCTCTCTAATTCTTTCCTAGTGGTACAGTGGGACCCACCTCCTCTCTAGTTCTTCCCTGGTGGTACAGTGGGACCTGCCTCCTCTCTAATTTTTCCCTAATGGTACAGTGGGACCTGTCTTCTCTCTAATTCTTCCCTAGTGGTACAGTGGGACCCACCTCCTCTCTAGTTCTTCCCTAGTGGTACAGTGGGACCTGCCTCCTAGCTAGTTCTTCCCTGGTGGTACAGTGGGACCCACCTCCTCTCTAATTCTTTCCTAGTGGTACAGTGGGACCCACCTCCTCTCTAGTTCTTCCCTGGTGGTACAGTGGGACCTGCCTCCTCTCTAATTTTTTCCTAATGGTACAGTGGGACCTGCCTCCTAGCTAGTTCTTCCCTGGTGGTACAGTGGGACCCACCTCCTCTCTAATTCTTCCCTAGTGGTACAGTGGGACCCACCTCCTCTCTAGTTCTTTCCTAGTGGTACATTGTTACAGACAAGACGAGGAATCAGATGAATGCTTTATAAGAGATTCGTAAACATTATCCAGCTTTACATTAGGATAACATTCAGGTCCCACTGTACCACTAGGAAGAACTAGAAAGGAGGCAGGTCCCACTGTACCACTAGGGAAGAACTATTGTGTAAGAAGGTCCCACTGTACCACTAGGGAAGAAATAGTGAAGTAGTGGAGAACTAGGGCAGGAGTGGGTCCCACTACACCACCAGGGACGAATTTGCATGTAGGGAAGAAGTTTTGCAGGGATGGGTCCCACTGTACCAGTAGGGATGAGTTAGAGACGAAGCAGGTCTCTCTTTACCACATGGGAAGAACTATTGCATAGGCTGGTCCCACTGTACCAATAGAGATAAGAACTAAATATAAGGCGGGTCCCACTGTGCCACTAGGTAAGAAATCATGAATTAGGGAAGAACTAGGGCAGGAGTGGGTCCCACTGTACAACTAGGAAAGAACTAAAGAGGAGGCAGGTCCTACTGTACCACTAGGGAGGAAGTAAAGAGGAGACGGGTCTCACTGTGCCACTAGGGAAGAAATCATGAAGTATGGAAGAATTTGTGCAGGAGTGGGGCCCACCGTGCCACTAGGAATATAAATTTGAATGTGGGGAAGAAGTTTTGCAGGGATGGGTCCCACTGTACCATCAGGGTGGAATTAGAGAGGAGGCATGACCCACTGTACCACTAGGCAAAAATTCATGAAGTATGGAAGAATTTGTGCATGAGTGGGGCCCACTGTGCAACTAGGAATACATTTTGCATGTGGGGAAGAAGTTTGACAGGGATGGGTCCCACTGTACCACGGGGGAGAACCAGAAGGAAGGCAGGTCCAGATGTGCCACGTGGGAAAAAATTGTGAAGTAGGGAAGAAGTTGGGCAGATGTGGATCCCACTTTGCCACCAGGGATGAATTTGCATGTAGTGAAGTAGCTTGTCAGGATTGGGTCTCACTGTACCACAAAGGAGAAAGTGGAGAGGAGGCAGGGCCCATTGTACCAGTAGGGAAGAATTCGTGAAGTAGGGAAGAATTAAGGCAGAGGTGGGTCTCACTGTGCCACCAGGGATGAATTTGCAAGTAGGCAAATAGTTTGGCAGGACTGGGTCCTACTGTACCACTAGGGAAGAACTAGAGAGGAGATGGGTCTCACTGTGCCACTAGGGAAAAAATCATGAACTATGGAAGAATTTGGGCAGGAGTGGGGCTCACTGTGCCACTAGGGATAAATTTGCATGTGGGGAAGAAGTTTGGCAGGACTAGGTCCCACTGTGCCACTAGGAAAGAAATCGTGAAGTAAGGAAGAACTAGAGAGGAGGTGGGTTCCACTGTGCCACTAGGAAAGAAATCGTGAAGTAAGGAAGAACTAGGACAGGAGTGGGTCCCACTGTGCCACCATGGATGAAATTGCATGCAGGGAAGAACTGGAGAGAATGTAGGTCTCACTGTGCCACTAGGGAAGAAATTGTGAAGTAGGGAAGAAATAGGGCAGAAATGGGTCTTACTGTGCCACCAGGGACGAATTTGCATGTAAGGAGGAAGTTATGGCAGGGGTTGGTCCCACTATAGCTTTGGGGAAGAAGTAGCAAGGAGGCAGGTCCCACTGTACCACTAGGAAGGAATTAGAGAGGATGCAAAAATTTGAATTAGAGAAGAAGTTGGGTAGGAATGGGTCTCACTGTACCACCAGAGACAAATTTGCATGTAGGAAAGAAGTTTGGCAGGATTGGGTCCCACTGTACCACTAGGAGAGGAGCTAGAGAGGAAGCAGGTCCCACTGTGCCACTTGGGAGAAATTGTGAAGTAGGGAAGAAGTTTGGCAGGAATGGGTCTCACTATGTTCCCAGGGACGAATTTGCAGGTGGAGAAGAAGATGGACAGGGCTGTGTCCAACTGTACCACTAGGCAAGAACTAGAGAGGACATGGGTCCCACTGTGACACTAGGGAAGAAATCGTGAAGTAAGGAAGAACTAGAGAGGAGGTGGGTTCCACTGTGCCACTAGGGAAGAAATCGTGAAGTAAGGAAGAACTAGGGCAGGAGTGGGTCCCACTGTGCCACCATGGATGAAATTGCATGCAGGGAAGAAGTTTGGCAGGGGTGGGTCCCACTGTACCACTAGGGAGGAACTGGAGAGAATGTAGGTCTCACTGTGCCACTAGGGAAGAACTAGAGAGGAGGTGGGTCCCACTGTGCCACTAGGGAAGAAATCGTGAAGTAAGGAAGAACTAGGGCAGGAGTGGGTCCCACTGTGCCACCATGGATGAAATTGCATGTAGAGAGGAAGTTTGGCAGGGGTTGGTCCCACTGGGGATGAACTAGCGAGGAGACAGGTCCCACTGTACCACTAGTAAAGAACTTAAATATATTTCATGAAATAATAATTGCTCTTTACTGGGTCTCACTGTGCCACTTGGCGTTTGTTAAACGGGTCTCACTGTACCACTGGCACCATCAGACCCAGGTGTAATGGTACCCTCTCCTCTTTCTTCGCTGAACCAGGTCCTCTAATAATTGTGGTTATTACCATCAGAGATTATAACCGGACATAGTCAGTCAAATAACTTTCTTATATGAATTTTATTGGTGTATAATATTGTTTGTACATTCTAATGAAACTTTATGGAATAAAGTCTGTTGTTTTATTGAGTCTCTTTTGGTCCTATTTGTACCCACACATTTATCTGTTTAAGGTACTGTCCATGGGATGATTCTTATGAATCACAGTGTTTGTATAGATAGACACCACTCGTGGGGAGTCCTATACATTATCACTAACAGCAAGTGACGGGGAAGATTGTTTTTTATTGAGTTTAATATTTTGATTTTCAAAATGATTTTTAGACAGAAAAGGACACATCTGAACCCAGGACCAGCATCTGGTCTACAGGCAGCACCTTCACCACACCAACAGCCAAAACCCAGGGAGATGAAGAAAGTCACCAAAACCCTGGGTCATGGCCTGGATATTTCAAAGAGAAGAAAGAGGATGCTATACAGAACTCTCCTGGATGACAAGACAGAATGATTTCCCGGGATACCAGAATTTTGCCAGGATCCCTTCTGCATTATTTTGTCTCATGGAGGAAAACATATACCACCGCATCAAAAAAGTTAGTCACCAATTTTAGGAAGCCCTTAGAATTTGGATTGAAACTGGCAATAACGATGAGACACCTAGCCACAGGAGAGACCTACACTTCCTTACAGTATCACTGGCTGGTTGGCCGAACCACCATCTGTAAATTCGCCCCTCAGGTCTGCCAGATCATGCTTGCTGAATTCTAGGGAGAGTATTTGACCTGCCCTACTAATCCTGAAGACTGGAAATGGTGAAAAAGTTCAGAACCAGATGGAATGTCCCCCATGCTATAGGAGCACTAGATGGGAAACATATCACCCTGAAGAAGCCAAAGAAATCTGGGAATGAATATTACAACTACAAGGGCTTCTTTCCCCAGGTGCTGCTAGCCCTGGTCGATGCAGAATACAGATTCCTCTGGGTAGATGTTGGGTCAAGAAGATCTTCATCAGATGCATAGATTTTTAATCGTAGCAAGTTGAAGAAGAAGATTGAGGATGGCAGCTTTGGGCTGCCGCCACCTGAACCACTGGGGGAAGGAGCACCAAATATTTCTTGCTAGTTGACAAAGCCTTTGCCTTGATGCCATGGCTGATGAAACCCTACAGCAGAATACAACTCACAAGAGAAGAGAGAATAGCAAACTACAGGATCTCCTGAGGCAGCAGGGTGGTGGAGAATGCATTTGGAAAACTAGCGAGCAGATTCGGGGTACTACTAGGCACCACAAAGCAAAGACCAAAGATTGTCCGAGACATTTTTTTAACATGTGTGGTGCTGCACAACATGCTGAAGACACATTGTCCTGCTCTGGATCCCACTTAACAGTTTCATAGCCTGAAAATCTCTATCTTCTAAGGCCTCAACCTCAAATGCCAGGTAATTGCAGAAGGCTATTCTGGTGGTCTCCTGCCTTGGCCGGAGAAAAGATGACAGCTTTGCAGTTTTCATCTGTGCAAACCCATCCATGACCTCTGGTCTACTGATGAACGCTGGGGAACTGCACTGGGGCTTGTAACTGAAGGCTGTATTGTGGTGTCATGGTGATCGCATGCTGATCTCCATACTATCCATGTCAGTTGAACCTCTGGAGATGTCGTGTGCTGAGGCACCGACTCCTTGGGCTGGGCACTTGAAGCCTGGACATTGGCTGAATCCCTTGTGTCTGATGTGTCTCTTCAAGAAGTGAAATAAGGGGGCTCGGTGATGTAGTGGTTAGAGTTCTCGCCTCCAACCTCTGAGGCCGCCGGTTCAAATCTTGGGCCCGGCGCTTCATATTGGAAAGTTGGTAGTTACTTGCCGATGCCCGGTGGTTTACAGTGCAGTATGCACTGGTTTCCTCCACCTATAAACTATCCGTATGCACTGGTTTCCTCCACCTATAAACTACCCATCGCAATATGACCCTGGCTGTTGAACACAACATAAAACAACAAATAAATCTAAAGAAGTGAAATTTATCCTGAATCTAGTTCTGCCTCTCTGTCATTTCTTTTGGAGTCTGACCAGACTTGGACTGCATGAGTTTGCCATAGCGAGTCCTTTGGGATTCAAAACAAGTCTTGCACACTTTGACAGATAGCCTGCGGCTGTTGGCAAACCTTTCCCACAAGCATTCCTTCCTGGCCTTGTCCACAGTGTTTGTTGGTCTTGTCATAGAACTCCTGATGATCCTTGACAAAGTCCAGAATAGCCTCCTCATCTAAGTCTGTTAAGTAAATCTTTTCGGCCACCCCCTCCTCTGGTGACTGTATAATTTCCTCTCTCATGGCTTCGTCCCTCTGCCTCTCTTCCCTCTCTTTCTGAGCCTCCTCCTCCCTCTCTCTCTGCTCCCTCTTCCACTGTATGTGAGCAGCTGTATCCCCCAACTCAAACTCTGTAGGTGTGTCTCTGGGAAGTTCTATCTTCCTCACTCTTTTTATGACCCGTTTTTCTCTTTAAAAGCAGCCTTTGTAAAAAAAATAAAAGCATAACCACAAGTCAGCCAAACTTGTATTTCAACACTAAAAATCCTAGTTAATTTGTAAAAAACAAAAGCATTATCTTAAATGCTGCCAGATGTAATCCATCAGATTCCAGATTCCAAATGATGACTTGCCTTACAAAGTCCTAGATTTCATAACCAACAAGCCCTGGGTTGGTAAAATGAGGTCGGCTTGTCCTACACACTTCCCGGCTTGTCTGTTTCTGCCTTGTCAGTTTCTATTTGCGGCTTGTTATGATGTGTTACCTGGTTGTCCTGTTGAGATGATACTGACTCTACGGTCAAAGAATTGGAGACTTCCCGTCTTAACAGGAAGTGAATACGTAAGGTTGGTAATGTTTACTACAGGCCGGTTTCTGTTCAAGTACCGTTTGTTTGTGTGTAAGGCCTGTCCGAAGACGGTGTTCAGGTACTTAAACACAACAGGCCAGAAAGTGCTTCCAGACAATATGCTTACAGTATTATTATTATTATTATGTATTTATACTCAGTGCAATATCTCCATATACTACAGGACTCAAAGCACTATTTAACCAATCTGACTGTACAAGTACAGCCCCAACTCACAAGTAACTGACATTCCCCTAACTTGAAGATAGAGGCCCAATGTCCTTGAGGTTCTTTAACCTGCCACTGGGGATAGGACCCAATGACAGAGGACCACCATTTTAAGTGGTCATCTGAGCCACTATGTATCTGCTTGTACCTGGGATTGAACCCACGTCCTCTGAGTTCCTAGACAAGTGTGTTACCCGATAGGCCACAGTGGCCTGTATAGGACAAGATGGAAAGTGTGTCCTACTAGCCATAGAGATTCACAACAGCACAGTTTCCAGGAGGGTGGAGCCAAGGTCTGTATACAGAGTCAGGGAGGGTTGGTGAAATATCAAACATGTTTGATATTTTGCCGATTCATTGTGACAAGTGGGGAAACTACAACTGATCCTAATTGACTTTGAAAACATTGGTCCCAACCCTCGAAAAATCCATAGTTACTGAAAAGATGGTGGAACACCTCCATCGGCAGATACACAATTTCTGTTTTTGCCACTGTCCTGTAGGTTCGGGGAAATCCGGTTTGGTTTTAGTAAAGTTTCTCTTTGGTATTCGCCCGATCAATATCGAGGTCAAGGACAAGTAATATGGGGGTTTCCAGTCTTAATGTTTTAACTTTTAGAAAATTAATGCATAGAGTTAGCGAAAGAGGTTTTACAAGATTAAAAGGGATTGTTGTTAATCATAATAATCCTAGAGCATATTGTGTTTCCAGGTATAGCATGTCAACGTCTCCATAATATGTTACTCACGTCCAGTACAGTGGTCCATACAAAACAGTGACTGTCACGTAGAACCTAGACTGCCTTGCTGGAATTTAGCACTTGCCCTAAATCTGTATAAACATCAGTGGTCTAGTGATTATCAACTTTAACCAGGATTATTACTTGCAGAACTTCTGGGGGCCATGTGTAGTGGTGGTGGACCAATTCACGCCCGGGTACCAATTCAGGCCCACCCCCAATTTTCTTGAAGATCTTTAATTTTTCATAGAGAAAATGTTTAGCACATCATAGATAATTAGACCGAGTTTTCTGTCCCAAAATATGCCTTTTTAAAACTGATGGATGGCATTTTGGGACAGAGTTCCTTGCTACACAAAAAACTTCAATATCAGAAAATTACAGTCCCTTTAAACTTTAAAATATGCACTTATATGTATTAACAGTATAAAGCATTTAGATGCAGGAACACAATTTTCTGTGTTTGCAGTAATATAGACACTTTTTCTGCACTTCCTGTTTGTATAAACAATGATAAAATTTGGCAAGTGAAATAAATTTTGGTAAATATATCCATTAACTGTGCAAAAAGTTTATTTCTTTTAATGCGGGGCACATCCTTGATACTCAAGGTGGTAGCCTAGCACATGTTTAATGTCAGGACGTGTGCCACTTGTTGCCCTTCAGGACGTTTATGTTTTTTGCATACTAATGCCATCTGTCTCTCGCCAATACATCCATCTTTTAAAAATTGGCTGAGAGACAGATTAATCGGTCTATAGATAATCATCAAATTGATCATATTTATTTGTAGTATATTGTTTAACTGTGACTGTTTTGGATAAATTCAGGGCTGGGTGTGAATTGGTACACAGGCGTGAATTGGTCCACCACCACTATGGATTGATTTTGTGCCAAATGGTTTAGCAATTTGATTTACATGCAACTCGTGACCACGGCATCTCGTGACAAAGAACTCGTACCCACAAATCCTACACAAACATTTTATAAGAATAAAATAAACATTATTTCTGCTTGAATATGAAATACAGTACTTGTATATGCAGCTCATAATATTTCTGACAATATTTTATATTTAATAAATAGAAACTCTGCTTGAAGAGCAAGTATTTTATGTGAGACCGTCTGTTCAGTTACAGATCAAATACTTCAAATTCTCGTACTTCTGTGGGGGTTGCCTAGCAATATTATGAAATAAAATATGCAAATTAGAAAAAAAAACTTGAGCAGACAGAAGTTCGTGGGGTTTCCTGCTATATCTTGGGAACGAGTTGTGGGTACGAGTTGTTGGTCATGAGCTGCCGTGGTCACGAGATGCTTGTATACCAGCAATTTTATGTGTGCTTTCCCATAGTGGTCCTACTATTCCACGGAAAATTGATTCGACGTCTTTTTACAACTTCCGATGTACAAAATCAATTCTCATGTTAAGAATCGCTTGTGAATCGAAAATGAGATATAAAGGTTATCTTATTTTCCTTGTTTGACAGATATTTAACATTTTATTTTTGTAATATTTGTTTATATAATCTGTTACATTTATTTGATTGGAACTTCCTGCTGGTTACAACTAAAACTCGAGAATTCTGAATGTTTTTACATCTTTTAACGTAATATTCTAAGTTCAACCTAGATTAAATTTTAACTTCCACTGATTCATACACAACATACATATTCCCTGTAAATAGGGACTAACAACCTTGGCCATCAATCAAGTGCAGAGAACAGACGTCAAGTAATATAGACCACGCTGTATTTACTTAACACTTCACCAATTTTCCATGAATGTTTTTGACAAATTTTGTTAAATTATAGAAATCAAAAGTTTACTACTTCATCGTGCCTTGAATTGTGCCTCATTTAACATACTATAATTATATGAATTGATTAGATCATGTAGACCTGTTGAAAAATTGATATTCATGGAATATTTTTTGGGGGGTGAGAGAAATTTTTTAGAATAACTGGCAACTACTTTACAGCCAAATGCTTTCATGTTCACACATTGGGAAGAAAAAGAAAGAGTACAGGGGACTTTGAAGTAGCCTTGTCACAGGCATTTAAATGTATAGTATAAACACAACTGTTTAATTGCTCAGTAAGTATTTTTCATCATGTTCTCATATATTTATGTAGCTTAGCTAGCTGAGGAGACTCCCAGGAGAAAGGCCTCTGATACAGTGTGCATTATGGCGAAAATATTTCACATTTGCATTATGATTCAAACAGCCTGGAAAGCCAGGCTAACATTGAAGCTAACATAATTTATAAAGCTCACTTGTAACTTAGATATTTGCAGTCTGAGGTAAAGTTAGCCCCACAAATTATGAGAAGTAAAGTGTGGTCATGTATTATAAAAACTGGGGTACAGAGGGATGTTGAACTAAACTGGTTGAAATATTGATTTTTCTTCAGTTGATTGGTTGCTAATATTACTGGTTTACATTTTTATACCATAAATGATCTTATGAGCTGAAAAGGGTTGATGACACAAATAAATATTTATAGCTGTTAAGGTTAGCATCATAGATTACTATATTATTGCTGATAAACATACTTACTGAGTCTTTCAATTTACTGGTTTCCTACATATCCCACCCCCACTGAAACCCACTAAAACTGAATCTACTATTTTGTGGTGTATGGCAAAAAGTAAAGAATTTTCTTCTTTTTTTATGTCAGCTGACTTGTCAGTCAGCTGACATTATGTCGTCACTCTGCGGCGTGGGCGTACGCTTACGCGTCCGCGTGAACAACTTCTCCTCCAAAACTACAAGGCCTAGAGACGTGCTGTTTTTGTTAAAAGATACCTTATCTATCGAGGATGAAAAATTGTTCAAGGCATGCAAATCTGTCTGTTCGTCTGTTTGCTAGAGACATTACAAGGGGGGTACCCCCACCAAAAGTGTGAAAATTTCAACACTTAATCACAATTTTCTCAGTGACTATTGCAGGGATTTCTCTCATATCTTGCATATATGTACTAGGCCAGAGGTAGGTTCTCTTGTGAGAGTATGAGACCTGGATCTGTCTTACTTTTTTTTTAATAAATTTTTTTAATAATTTTTAATGCATTAAAATTCATGAAATCATGCACAAAATCATTTATAACTTGAAAACTGTTGCATCTAGAGCATTTTGTTAAAATTTGTTATTCAGCTACTTTTTTCATAGATACAATATGGTGAGTAAGTTGGGTGCCTGTCTCAATAGCTAAGTGAGTAATAGCTACTTTTGGGCTTTTCAGTAACTTCCATCATGAGTAGAATCACTTGTAACTTAAAAACTATTGCATTTAGAGAATTTCGTATAAATATGTTATTCAGCTACTTTTGGGTCAGCTATAACATAGTAAAATTTTAGACCTGTAGCTCATGGCATAGCTGAGTAATAGCTACTTTTAGGTTATCACTGTTGAGTAAATTGCTTATAACGTCAAAACTATTGCATTTAGAGAATTTCGTATAAATATTGTAGCGGGCCTGTGGATTTCCAGCAGTGTTAAAGTTATGTGTGTATGTGGTAGTGTGGTTCGGGTCTCCAAATCCACCAATGGACCACTAACAGTTTGATATTTTAACGCAATAAAATTTAGTAGTCACTTAGAATGGGTATCTGAATTCAGATCACCATGTATGTATAAGTGACTCAACAAAAGGGTATTTCAATTATTAGAGAGTTTATTAGACAATGTCTATCTCTCTAGACCTCCTGTAGGAACTGTTCTGTGTTGGCTCGGGTACCACTATCCCAAATAATAATAAACAACTATATGTTCAAAAATAAAATATATAAACTCAACAACTGGGCAATCAGTATGACGAGGTTCGGTAATCCAATTAGGTATCAGCAGGACTACTGCATGGCTATTATACTTTTGCTGTCACACAATGTATGGCAAGATACTTAATTAAAGTATCCTACAAGTACAATTTAATCTCACTGCTGTCTCCACTCAGCTGGTTATCTGGGTGGGATGAAGATGCATGCTAACTTCACCTGCGAGTGTCAAACCAAGCTAAGAGAGAGGAGAAAGATTGTTTAAACTTATATATAAATTTATTAACAGTTTAACATTGTATATTGGTATATTGAAATGCTAAGTAATAAATCTAGCAAACAATGTACAATTGTGGAGATTTAAATGGTCTAATTTATAAAATGTAGCAAATCAAATGCTAATTGGGGTCATGTAAGTGTTTACAGTCAGGATATTTAGCAACTCATCTGCTAACTGGGATCATGTAATATGTGCATAGAGTCACAGTATGTAGCAATTCATGTGCTAGCTGGGATCATGCAGAGGTTTTAGTTGCACAATGTAACAAGTATATGCTAATAGGGGTAGTAAGAATGTTTAAAGGGTGTAAAATCTAGCAAATTGAATTAGATCAAATACTTCAGTTGGACACATGTGCCACAACAGTTCAAAGTAATAAGAAATTTAGTACAGGGATATATATTAAAATGTCATTATCTAGCAGAATTACTCATCAAATTCCATGCCAGCTAGATATAGAAGATCTAAGCTATTTAAGAAAAATATAAAAAGTTACCTAGTCCCAGTTTGAAGTGGATCTAGAAGCTTATCAGTCAAAATTGTTGAATACACTAGATGTTTAAAATTACCCAAGGTCAAAGTCAGTTCAGCCAGGTCAAGGTCAAACACCACAGTCTCACACTAAATTATATCTGTTATTTCATTGGCTGATTAGTAAGGGACACTGTTTCAGAGTTGCACATAGAATATTCCTTTAATTCTATTATCTGAAACTATGTTTCTCCCAAAACAGCTCTATTTTAATTTAATTTAGTGTTGTAGTGTCTTGTTTGTGATAATTTATCTGATTCTATTCACTGGTACCAGCTTAAAAGGGTAAATTTGGAGATTTCCAATGATTTGCGGTTGCGGTTGGAGTGCGGTTGCGGTGATTTTGATTTGTATGTCACTTCCCGCAAGATTTGCGGTTAGTATTGATTAGAGGGTTTTTTTACCTCTTATTTTGCGTTACGCAAATGCGGCCTCGTCATCTGAAAGCCAAAAACCCACTGAACGTGCTTCCTTATATAGATTTCTGGGCCGTTACCGCGTATCCCTACGCCAGCCTACCGCAAGTAGTTCCAACGCAAATCTGTTAGTTTCAACTCAAATTAAACAAAATATCACCTAAAAACGTATAAAATATGCAAATTAAATAAATTATAACACTGCAAATATTTTAAAACAATGGTTTGTCACCTACTTTAAAGTCTTTCAGACGTGATATACTGGTACAACAATGGCGGCTAGTTTGACAGTTGAAATACTTCAAAAGCTACAATTCTTTAAAATATAAGAAAAATATGTGGATAATGCGTGGTTTGTTAGTGTGAAAGGTTAGTGTGTAATAGATTTTCGGCCATTTCTTAGTCTTTTTGTTGGAATCTCATGTGAAAAACCACTTTTCTCAGCCCAAATGGCTGAATTATCGCTAAGTTAGCCGTGGTCCACGATTCCAAACCAAACTGCTAGCCCATATTTCGTGCTACGTTGGCTTTCGCCGTCACACTATGTTATTCAGCTACTTTTGGGTCAGCTATAACATAGTAAAATTTCAGACCTGTAGCTCATGGCATAGCTGAGTAAAAGCTACTTTTAGGTTATCACTGTTGAGTAAATCGCCTATAGCTTGGAAACTATTGCATTTAGAGTATTTTGTTTCATATGTTATTCACCTATTTTGGGATCAGCTATAACATAGTGAAGTTTCAGATCTGTGGCTCATTGCATAGCTGAGTAATAGCTACTTTGAAGTTCTCACTATTGAGTAAATCAGTTGTAATTGGAAAACTATTGCATTTAGAGAATTTCGTATAAATATGTTATTCAGCTACTTTTGGGTCAGCTATAACATAGTAAAATTTCAGACCTGTAACTCATGGCATAGCTGAGTAATAGCTACTTTTAGGTCATCACTATTGAGTAAATCAGTTGTAACTTGAAAACTATTGCATTTACAGTATTTTGCTTAAATATGTTGTTCACCTACTTTTGGGTCAGCTATAACATAGTAAAATTTCAGACCTGTAGCTCATTGCATAGCTGAGTAATAACTACTTTGAGGTTCTCACTATTGAGTAAATCAGTTGTAATTGCAAAACTGTTGCATTTAGAGAATTTAGTATAAATATGTTATTCAGCTACTTTTGGGTCAGCTATAACATAGTAAAATTTCAGACCTGTAGCTCATGGCATAGCTGAGTAATAGCTACTTTTAGGTCATCACTATTGAGTAAATCAGTTGTAACTTGAAAACTATTGCATTTACAGTATTTTGCTTAAATATGTTGTTCACCTACTTTTGGGTCAGCTATAACATAGTAAAATTTCAGACCTGTAGCTCATGGCATAGCTGAGTAATAGCTACTTTTAGGTTATCACTGTTGAGTAAATCACTTATAACTTGAAAACTATTGCATTTAGAGTATTTTGTTGTAATATGTTATTCACCTATTTTGGGATCAGCTATAACATAGTGAAGTTCCAGACCTGTGGCTCATTGCATAGCTGAGTAATAGCTACTTTGAAGTTCTCACTGTTGAGTAAATCAGTTGTAATTGGAAAACTATTGCCTTTACAGAAATTTGTGCAAATATGTTATTCAGCTACTTTTGGGTCAGCTATAACATAGTGAAATTACAGACCTGTAGCTCATGGCACAACTGAGCAATAGCTATTCTCAGGCACTGACTGTTGAGTGAATCAGCTATAACTTGAAAAATATTGCATTTGGAGTATTTTGTTAAAATATATTTTTCACCTACTTTTGGGTTAGCTATAACATAGTGAAATTACAGACCTATAGCTCATGGCATAGCGGAGCAATAGCTATTTTCAGGTTCTCACTATTGAGTAAATCAGTTGTAACTTGAAAACTATTGCATTTACAGTATTTTGCTTAAATATGTTGTTCACCTACTTTTAGGTCAGCTATAACAGAGCAAAAATCCAGACATGTAGCTCATTGCATAGCTGAGTAATAGTTACTTTGAGGTTCTCACTCTTGAGTAAATCAGTTGTAACTTGAAAATTATTACGTTTAGAGTATTTTGTTAAATATGTTATTCACAGACGTTTTGTTCAGCTATAACATAGTGAAATTGCAGACCTCTATGTCATGGCATAGCTGAGCAATAGCTTCTTTCGGGTTCTCACTGTTGAGTAAATCATTGTATCCAACCTGTAGGAAATCATGGGCTGGGAATCTGTTAATATGGTCCGATTTGACCTTGGAACCCTCCTTCAAGGTCAAATGAGGATAGCCAAACATAAAAGTGCTTATAACTCGCTTATTATTGGTCCTAGAGGTTGGAATGAAAACCAACCTATAGAAAATCATGAGCTGGGAATTTTTTGGTGTGGTCGGATTTCACCTTGGACCCCTCCTTCAAGGTCAAATGAGGATAGCCAAACTTAAAAGTGCTTATAACTCACTTATTATTGGTCCTAGAGGTTTCGAATGGAAAACCAACCTATAGAAAATCATGGGCTGGGAATCTTTTGGTGTGGTCGGATTTGACCTTAGACTGCTCCTTCCAGGTCAAACGAAGATAGCCAAACTTAAAGTGCTTATAACTCGCGTATTATTGGTCTTGGAGGTTTGGGATGGTAAACCAACATATAGGAAATCATGGGCTGGGATTCTTTTGGTGTGGTCAGATTTGACCTGGGACCCCTCCTTCAAGGTCAATTGAGGATAGCCAAACTTACAATTGCTTAGAACTCGCTTATTATTGGTCCTACAAGTTTGGGATGGTAAACAAGCTACAGGAAATCATGGGCTGGGAATTTTTTTGTTTGGTCGGACTTGACCTTGGACCACCTCCTTCAAGGTCAAACAAGGATAGCCAAACTTAAAAAGTGCCTATGACTCACTTATTATTGGTCCGAGAGGTTTGGGATGGTAAACCATCCTAAATTCTTTGGCTGGGAATCTTTTGGTATGGTCAGATTTGACCTTTGGACCCCTTCTTCATGGTCGAACGAGGATATTGCATTTATAGTATTTCTTTAAATATTTTTAACCTTTTACTTTTTACACTTAAACAATTACCTTGTTACTTTATTTCATAATACCATTTGCAGGGCACAACTTTTTTCTCCTTTTCTTCTGTCAGCTTCGGAATATCTTTCGAACATGCTGTTCAGTTACCATTTACTGTATTTCTGTACAGCCCTTTCCCTGATAATTATGCTTTCCTCTCATTATCACCATCACAAATCAAAAACATTCAGTCAGCTGACACAGTGCCCGTTCACAGGCACTCTCCTCTTGTTTTACAAACAAGCAGAAAAACGATTATGATCGATTATCGATCGCTAAGAATTAACGATTAATCGGTTCTGATTTTTCAGACCGATTCCTAACACTACTTTCCCAGTACAGCTTTTGTCTATCTGCTTCATATAAAACAAAAAATTGAACCCTTTCCTGGAAGTTCATCTTGTGTAACAATTCACCTCTTTATTTTGGCTCACATCACCTGAGCTCTATCTACCGGCATTTCAAAGTCATTAAATTACATGAGTACATGCTTTACTAATTGTAATCCATGATTATTCATTCTGTGAACCTAATTCAAAGATTTAATATCCATTAAATTATTTTTGTCCTCGTAACAGACAGATCGAATAGCCCATAACTTTTTATTCAATTATTACAGGGGTAGAAAGTCTTACGGACAGGACAGTACAGCAAACAGATGGTACCTAGTTAATAACAGGTTTTATCTGCATGAGTCATGCAGCTCAAATAAACAAACTGCCATGCAATGGAAAGTAGTGAGACTGTTTAGTTAATTTTTAAAAGTTTTGTTTAATTAAAAGATCAAATCACTCATTCTGTATGTTATATTTTAATTTGTGAAGTTCATGTGTAAATATTTGCAATTTTTTATGAATTTCTTGAAACTTGAAACCAGGAATTTCATTAAAACTTTAAAATACTGGTGAAATTACTGTTACAAAACTTTACGGTATTTGGCTACATTTGTATCGGGACAGTTGAAGTCACATGTAATGAAACAAGGCCGAAAAGTCCATCTACAGGCGCAAGATGCAAAGCCATCTGTAGGGCAGTGACATCAGAGCTTGGATGCAATCAGAAACACGAGTAGTGCACAGTGCAAGGGCAGATTCCTTGTTGGAAGTGCAATTTTAATGAAAGTCCTGTAAAAAAATTAGCAGAATGTGATTTCTAGAAGTGTGAATCAACCAGAGAGGCTAAATATAAAAAATTGTTTTGGATTGTAAAAAATGTAATATTTGACAGTATTGCTTTTCTAGGTACATTGCTGGCTGTTTTATTGTTAGTCATTGTTATTTTAATGGTTATGTTTTGATGTGTATGACTGATGGCCTAGCATGTATTTACAAGGTTTGTCATTTGATGAAGGTTTGCCATTTGATTAATCAATATAAAGTCACATAATGCATTGTAAAATCAGTGACACCAGTTCATGAAGTTTGCAGTAATTGGAATCTGAAGAACTTGTACACAGGTTTTTTTAACAATTTAACCTTACTGTAAATGGTGCACAAGTAATCATCTTATTTTATTGTTTCACACATATATTTCAGTAATGGAGATTTTGAAACATATGATGTTGCATTTGTGGGTGCTGGCATTGTTGGTATGGCCACAGCAAGAGAGGTGATGCTAAGGCACCCACATTTAAAGTGCAGTGTAATTGACAAGGAAAGTATTGTTGGTAAGTCTTGGAGCTATATTGGAACTGGAAGACACTATGTATCTTTTATTGGGTTGTTATAACAGGAGTTTAGTGTACAAGAGTCTAGTATCATAGTATAATATGTACTGATGCATTGCAAAAAACTGATCCATTCACTTTAGTTAAACACATACTTACACATACACGAGACACTTTGCTATACAAGTAATCAAATTTTCCATAGGTTTTAGGATAAATCTTCCATATGAATGTAAATGTCCAAGATATAAAATAGTTGCAAAGCACTACTAAATGAGGTAAATGATATTCTACTTGGCTATATAAAAGTTTTGTTATACATTTATTCTACTTGGCTATATAAAAGTTTTATTATACATTTATTCCTAAGAAATCTGGTCTGTACCCAAATTTAATTTTGTTTTGAAAAACTAAATGTCTGCCAAAGTGATTATATTAAAATGATTTCCACTCATTTAAAGGAAAATAATTTCACATGATATCATAAGTTAAATATTGCTTATCGATATTAAGTATATCATATCAGCTGTCTGTTTTGGGGTGATTTTTAAGCCATTCTGAAAAAAATGAAATGGCTGTATCAGCTTTTTTCTAAACTTGAACAATAGCCTTTGCTCATTGTAAAGACAAATATTGTACCTGTTATTGCTACATGCTTTTATAGAGAAGAGGGCCATTGTGTCAGGTATTAGATTCAGGTATCGGGTATCAAATATCAATGTGCTTAACCTCCGAACTGGCGGGATTTTAGGCACATCATCCCAAATCGTGATGCACAAATCAGAAAGTCGTAAAAGATAATAGGTTCATCAACAAGGGGACCATCAGTGTTCAGTAGTCAGAAAAACTAGGGAGGGAAAGACTTCTGAACCAGATAGGTTTAAAGTCACCTTTTTGTATCATGAAAGTGTAGGAGCAGTTCAAATTTCCAGTGGTAAATCATTCCAGAGTTTTGGAGCATCATATGAGAAGCACCTATTGGAATGAACTTTAGATTTATGAACTAAGGAGCTGTAATAAGGAACCTTGAGAAACATCTTTTCTGGATTGCTACATCTTGTTTTGACAGCATATGTATACAAAGACAAATACGAGGCAAAGTACTTTGGCTTGCCAGTGGTGAGATACTTGTGTACTAGTACCAGGGTTTTGAAGATGACTGAATGTAAAAAAAGATGATTGTATGTAAAAAAAGCTGTTACATTTAGACATTGAAATTAAGCTACTTTAAGAGGTAACAGACTTGTCATAATATGTGCAGATTTTGTGCCTCCCCCCATGATTTATACTTTAGTAAAATTAATGATTTATTGTAGAAATAACAATAATTTACTTTCTGATGATGTCATTACCTAACGATGTCACAATGCAATTGTCATTATGAGGTCACAAACCTAGCTTGTGATACTTGCTGTCAAAATATTTCTTTTCATTTTATGTCTTGAAATTGACATAAAGATAATAAAGAGGGAGCTGGTGTATTCATCATTTTTATTTATGCCAATCTCAGTAGCCATTGTTTGCTCTGTGCTACTCATTTCAAAATGGCAATTTTCTTTTCTTTGATTTGAAGGTTCTCTTCCATATTAAAAAACTGTGGTGCTCATTGCCTTTCTCTTTTCATTAGAAACACTTCTCACATATGGCAAAAGGCTTCTTGGGTCCTTATGCCTTGTAACTGCTATGATGTCGGAGTGTTCGAAATTTGAATGAGACAGGAGTCACAGGACAGTGCTGGTCATTGCTTGGATACAATGATTGGTATATATCGGAGAGCTTGGCTTTTGTTGAGATTTTTTTTATGATATTTTCAATTGTGTTGATCCCCATTCTGCCAGAATACCATGCATCATCATCGAGCTTGTAAACTTTGCCTGGTGTTTAAAGAAAATTTTCTTCTTTTCTGCCCAATTTGCCGAGATGAGCTTTAGGGATTTCACTGGGCAATCATCATGTCCTGGGGCAGCATACATGTGTTTGTCTTTTTTTGCTACTGTACTAGAACTCATTCCATGACTTCATTCACAGCAATGGTCACATATTCACAATCCTTCTTTGAATCATCCACAAAAAAAACTGAAATGAATCCTTCTTCAAGGCATGCCAGCCTTCTCTCCCTCGACATCCAAAGTGGAGACTAACTTCAAAAAACACTTTATACTGTAAACTTTCTGGGTTACAGTCACTCAATACTCCAGAGGAATAGAGCTGTTGTATGTCTTGCGGCAGAATAACTTCTTTGTGGTGTGTATTGTCAAGACCATCTCTTCTGTTGGTTTTAGTCTTTCTTGACAGAACCTTATTTGCAGGGTGGAATTCCCTATCCTTGATGATATTTAGGATCCTGTTATGAGTGGGATCTGGCAAGTGGTGGTTGATGCTGGTCCCAATTCCAATTCAAAGCTGATTTGAAATATTCTTTTCCATCTTTTGTGCTAACTTCCCCATAGAACTGTCGCAGATTTTGGCATAAATCTTCAACAGGGAGTTGTTCAAAGTCAGTGTCTTTGTCTTGTACACATAGCCACTCTGAAAAAAGAACCCCAGAGGAAATAGGCCTTAATATTGGAAACATGCTCCATGGGTACACAGTGGGTTAAATTGATACAATGTTATTACTTTTACGGAAAATTGTCTAAATTCAAACAATAATTAACATACCCCCGAACTGATGTACTGCCCATTTGGTAGTTGATTTTGGCGGTGCTTCAGTATTTGCTTCAGCAAAAACATCTAATTCTTGTTTTGACAGTTCCTTGAATCTCTTACGTTGCTCAAGTGTGTCTTCCACAACATCATCAACTGGAATCTTGCAATATTTGTGATCATTGCCACTAATACCTTCCTCAGAAATCACTAAAAATGTCAAAATTTGGCTGAATGTTGCCACAATTATTGGCTTCCACAAGTTCTTGAGCAGTATCATCACACTTTGCATTAAATACAATAATTAAACTATTATCCAAACTTATATCTGTGTCATGTTCTTGTAGAAATCCGGGATATAAATAAAAAAATGCGCCATTTTGGTACCAAACGACAAAACGACTACTAAAACATAACAACAGAATATGTAGGCAGGATGGAACAGCAGTGCAATTGTTTTTCCAGATAAATGTGTGCACATAGAACTAAAACTTGTTTCTGCACACTTTGTCATGTTAGAATCACAGTTTATTTATTTAAAGTTAATTACAAAATTTACCCATTTTCAGATAAAGTCATACCTGTTTAATCTGATTTTCTAACACGTATAATCCATATTTTACTTCACATGTCTGTAATACAAACCACAATGGATACCATAACTGTGTATATATATGAGTCAAGTGTATGATAAAGAATATTACATATATGTTAGCTGGACATCAGAGTGGACACAATAGTGGTGTTATCCATGCTGGGATATACTACACCCCAGGATCATTGAAGGCTCATCTTTGTGTGCAGGGACTGAAGCAATTGTACCAGTATTGTGATGAACACAAGATTCCCTACAAAAGGTGTGGAAAGGTATGTAAATCGGATTAGTAACATTTCTTGCCTTCATGTTTTACTTTATCACTTTTTATTATCCACCATGAGCTCTATATGACCTGTATAGGGGATATACAGAGCATGATATATTTCATTTGTATACAGAAGCAACCCTTAAAATGGATAATTAAGTATCAACAAGTGTCAGTTTTTTGACAATATCTCGGAAACTGTATAACCTACAAATATGTATTATACATCATTAGAAAGCTATTATTACATTATTAATCCATGCAGAAATATCTGTGAGAAATTGCAAGTTCAATATTGAGTTGTTTATATTCGGTGATGCCCCTGCATGTATGAGTCTTTTTTTGATTCTCTGTTTAAATATGGATGTATTTAACTCGTAAATTATAAAAAAGGTGTATAATAAAAGTAAAACATCCCTCATGAGACATATGCAGAAGAAGTATATCACTCATGAAGACAAACAAAATAATATTTGTGCTACACACTCGTATAATATTGTTATCTTCATTTCTGATATATTTTTTCTGTATAAATCATTTGGAAAGTTTTCCAATTTTGCATAGGCAAGAGGATCCCTCTTTTTAGTTATTTTCTAATTTACAGTACTTCAAGTATATAAAGTAAAACTTCTGAGTGTGTGTGTTAGACTGTTATGTGACTAAGTGAAAATGTCTGTCATTTAGCATGAGATTGAATTATTAATTTTCTGCAGTTTATAAAGCTATAAGTGGCAACTGCTATGAGGGATGTTAGATTGTTTTGTTCAAACAAACATTCTATAAAAACCTTATTATAAAAATATTGACAGCTTATAGTGGCCACTACACCTGAAGAAATTAGTCGTTTGGACAACTTACATGAAAGGGGTCTGAAAAATGAAGTCCCTGGACTGGAGGTTGTGGGACCAGAGAAGATTATGGAGATAGAACCTCACTGTCGAGTATGTATCACCACAATTTGTAACACATTAAAATCTCATATAATCCAAAATTCAGTTTTATACCTACAGTTCACCTCTCCCCAGATTATTCATTGTATCCACCGGATACTATGGATTTCGCTTCGTTACGCCCACGCCGGCGCCGCAGCGTGTAGAGAGATTTCACTGTTACCGCTCTAACGAAAAAAGTATTATAGCTAGCCTTCTCAAATTTGCAGGATATATTCATAACCATAAAATCTTGCCTGGGAATATTTTTGGCCTCATTTTGAAAAACAAGATGGCTGCCAGGGACATTTATTCGACTTTAAGCAAGGACTTTTGTTGGCCCTCTAGAGCAAAGGGTATTATAGTAGAGATCTCAAATTCGCAGGATATGTTCCTCATTATAAAATCTTGACTGGGTATATTTTTGGCCTCATTTTGAAAAACAAGTTGTCCGCAACGGGCGTTTCTTTGTCAGTCATGAAAAGTTGTTATATCTCCCTTATTATTGGTCCTAGAGGTTTGGGATGGCAAACTAACCTATAGGAAATCATGGGCTGGGAATCTTTTGATGTGGTGGGATTTGACCTTGGACCCCTCCTTCAAGGTCAAACGAGGATAGCCAAACTTAAAAGTGCTTATAACTTGCTTATTATTGGTCCTAGAGGTTTGGGATGGTAAAACAACCTACAGCAAATCATGGGCTGGCAATCTTTTGGTGTGGTGGGATTTGACCTTGGTCCCCTCCTTCAAGGTCAAATGAGGATAGCCAAACTTAAAAGTGCTTATAACTCGCTTATTATTGGTCCTAGAGGTTTGGGATGGTAAACCAACCTACAGGAAATCATGGGCTGGGAATCTATTGCTGTGGTCAGATTTGACCTTGGACCCCTCCTTCAAGATCAAACGAGTATAGCCAAACTTAAAAATGCTTATAACTCGCTTATTATTGGTCCTAGAGGATTCGGATAGTAAACCAACCTACACAAAATCATGGGCTGGGAATCTTTTGGTATGGTCAGATTTGACCTTGGGCCCCTCCTTCAAGGTCAAACGAGGATAGCCAAACTTAAAAGTGCTTATAACTTGCTTATTATTGGTCCTAGAGGTTTGGGATTGTAAACCAACCTATGGGAAAACATGGGCTGGGAATCTTTTGGTGTGTTCAGATTTGACCTTGGACCTCTCCTTCAAGGTCAAACAAGGATACCAAAACTTAAACGAGCTGATAACTCGCTTATTATTGGTTCAAGAGGTTTGCAATGTCAAATCAACCTATAGTAAATCATGGACTAGGAATCTTTTGATGTGATCAGATTTGACCTTTGGCCCCTCTTTCAAGGTCAAATGAGGATAGCCAAAATTAACAGTGCTTATATCTTGCTTATTCGTGTTCCTAGAGGTTTGCAATGTGTACACCAACCTATAGGAAATCATGGGCTAAGAATCTTTTGATATGGTCAGATTTCACCTTGGGCTTGTCCTTCAAGGTTAAGCGATGTTTGAATGGCTTTGGTGAGTTTTCTTCCCGGTGGATACAATTTGCCTCGGTTCTCCGATGCGATAAGTGTAGTTTTGTGATGTGTTAAGCTAAAATGCGTAGTCTATTTTGTGAACCCAAAAAAATCTAGCCAAATATATATGCTTTTCCTGGGAAAGAAGAAAGAGTGTTTTATATAATTGATAATGTTTAATTTATTTGTGTGAAAGTGTTTTAGGATAATGACAATGTATTGGTTTTCATACCTACAGTTTGTAAAGGTTACATAAAGGCTCATGTAGGCCTGGGTACAATCTGTTATAATGTATTGTGTACTTGTACTTGTATGTACATGTCAGTATAATAAATAAACTATCTATTGATGTATTATCTGTACAAAAGCTTGAGCACAGTATGTCAGGATAATTGAGGTATCTTAATCCTTTTTTCAAAAAAAAAAATGGGAACAAATCAGTTTAGTCTTTGTTTAAATTTTGTGATATATCCAGTGTCTCATATCTAGTTCCACAAAGAATAACATAGGAGAAAATATGGTAAGTTGTATGTTGTATTTGGTCATAGATTTGGTTAGATTTATGGGTACTTAATGTGAATGTAGTTTTAGAATTTTTGTATAAAGCTTGTATTTGTTTTAAATGCCTGTTCTTCTATAAATCAGGGTCTGAAAGCTTTATACTCCCCGAATACAGGGATCATTGACTATGGATTGGTGACACGGTCCTATGCAGACAACTTTCAGTCATTAGGTGGCACCCTACTATTATCAAGAAAAGTGGAATCATTTACAGAAAATAGAGAGAACCCAGACTATCCTGTCAGCATAGTTACATCCAGTTCAGTAAGTTTGATGTTTGTGTATCCTGTCTGCATGCATTAAAACCTTGTGCATAAAATCTATGCAAAATAATGTTGCAATTTACACTGCAATTTTATATTTTTGATTGATGAATTATTATAACTCCAGTGATCATTGTATCACTCACAAAGAATTTTTTAAAAGAAAGTATCTAAAATCTAAAGGTTATTCACAAAGTTTTTTACTTCCAGCTTTAATGCTTACTGTAATATGAATTTTTGATCTACTTAGCTCGATAGAATCTCTGCACTGGTGTATACAACGTACTATTGCATGTCTCAACCAAAACACCAATATCGTTCAAATAAAGTCAGAAGTGCACCTCAAAGGAAGTTTGAGAAATATCCATTCATTCATGGATTTCTTTCGGTGACTTGAATTGTGAATCATGTTGAGATTTTTATTTCACAGAAATCTGAGACATTTGACAGAGTTTAGTAGCGCATTGAATACTTAGTCAATCCTGATATCCATATTTCATTTTGGCTTCATTTAAAAAAATGTATTTACATTATAAAACTAACAAAAAAATTGAGTAATTGTAAGTAAATGTTTCATCTACCAAAGCCATGAATGAGTATGAGTTATTTCTATTGAAACATTTTATTACATTGAAAATTTTGCTGGTATCTTTGATGTTACAGTTTTCATCAAACTGTGAATGACCTTTGCACTGTACTATAGTAAATATTTCTAAGATTAACAAATAAAGTTCATAATGTGAATTACATCAGTGGAATATATTTTGCTATGGCTAAAAGTTTTACAGAATATAAAGAATGTACTGTGGCAGCTTATTTTAAGTATTATACAGATAATGTTTCAATAATATTTATCTTGTGTTGAAAGTATGTTGAGAAACATGTAAAGGAAAATGCTCAAAAATGAGTTAAAATGTACAGAAGAAAGTGTATTTTTCTTGTTGAATATTGTCAGCTTTTTCTATCTGTACATCCAGATTGAATATCTGTAACAAAAGAAAAAGAAAAAGTTATCCATTTGTGCCTGTCATATGTCAAAATCAGTACTGCTGTTAAAGCATTTGTCACTGAGTAATAGCAAACAAAAGTTGCTGGACTTTTTTTATCCTGATCATAAATTTATGGTATACATTTGTAAAACAATATTATTTATAGCATAATGAAGAACAAAAATTGCCAGCCTTGTCAGTTGTTACTCATTAGAATGAAATTCTTTAAGGTATGCAACTAATAATGATACCATCCTGATCTTTCAGAATTCACTTTTCAAAGAAAAGAAAGTAAATGCAAAACATGTGGTTGTTTGTGGTGGACTTCATGCAGATAAATTGGCAGAGAAATCAGGCTGCAAACCAACCCCTAAAATTGTACCATTCAGAGGGGATTATTTACAATTAAAACCTGAGAAAAGACATCTCATTCGAGGAAACATCTATCCAGTGAGTAAAGACTGGCAAATGTTTTTTTTTGTGTACTTTTCCAAGCAGACTGTGTCAAGCAGTATTCTCTTGTCCTGTGTAATACAATTGGTACTTTGTACTCAAAGAGTACTGTATCAAGTACTTTAAGTTGATCACATATGACCCGAATCACTGATATTTAGTCAGAAGAATATTTTGTCAAATTGAAATTTGTCAACCAATAAACAGGGAAATACCCCCCCCCCCAAAAAAAAAAAACAAAAAAAAAACAAAAAAAAAAAAAACTGTCTTATGGAACATAAGTATAATTTGTATTGACAATATTATGTATGCACTCAAAACTGTAATATGTAATCATATATATAAGCTTACCACTTAATACTTTTTTATGTGTGAAGTTATATTTTCCTGTGTTTTTTACAGGTACCCAATCCCAAGTTTCCCTTTTTAGGTGTCCATTTTACACCTCGGATGAATGGTGATATTTGGTTGGGACCAAATGCAGTACTTGCATTCAAAAGAGAAGGATACAAGTTGCTAGATATTAGTGTACCAGATTTAGCTGATGCACTGGCTTTCAGGTAAATATAAGGAATAATTCTATTGAAACTATCCTCCTAAAACGCCTAATTATGTATCGCATATTGTTTTTTCACTTTTCAGTGAAATGTGCACAAACACATTCAGGTTATTACTCTAAGTTAAATCAGCCAACTTGTTGCAAAGCAGTGTGTACATTTTTAAATGCAAAACTGTATGCATTAATGTCCTCTTTAAAGTTCTACTGGCGATTATAATATACATGTTGATATTAAGGCTGTGACCGGGTGGTCGGTATTCGTGAGCGGAGTCGATTTGGGAAGATCTCGAGTGCTTTCTGGTCCACCCGATCGTCGTTAACTACTATAATATATTATATTGTCGCCCACTTTATCATGTTTTTTAGGACAACAAAGAATGACAACACTGCAAAATGGCAGAATTATTTGTATATTGGGAAATTTTATATAATACTCCTCATTTTATAACACTATAATAAGTTTTGATTACCTTTCACCGCTATTTTAATGCTAAGACATCGTTTCCGGAAACCACCGTTTTGTTTATGGAGAGGAAAAAAACGTGCATACTAAAACACGCGAATACCGAACTGCGAGACGAATTTGCATAGCTCGGGTACCGGGATGGATTTTAACCACCCGTCACAGCCTTAGTTGATATATATAATGGGATATATTAAGAAGTGTAAATGGTCACATACTAATTGTATCCCTGGACGAAAGTCGGGGATACTTAGGATTCAGTACGGTCACGCTGCCGCCGCCGCAGAGATTTCCTTTTGGACGCGACAACTTAAAAAATATTTTAGTTAGAACTTTCAAATTTGGTATGTGGGTATATATGGGCAATGCCACGAACACTATTGTTTTGTGACCTTGACCTTCAATCTCAAGGTCACTGGTGGCCTCTTAAAGGTCAGATTTTGGCCATTTTTTCACTTTATGGCCCAGTTCTCCTATACAGAACGTCAGATCATCCAAAGGCTGGTATATATAATACATACATATGTCCTCTGTAAGCATGCAGAAATTTGACCTTGAAGCTCTTCATTGAAGGTCATCCACTGACCGCCAAAGTACCTGACCGAGGGTCATTTTTGGCCTTTTTGGAGATATTTTCACACTTAATGCTGACTATATTGCATGGAAACTATTAAAAATGGCTTTGGAGGTTGAGTACATGATGGACTTCTACCATCCAGGCTTACTGGTTACAGATCTTCATTTAAGGTCATCCACTGACCGCCAAAGTACCTGACCAAGGATCATTTTTGGCAAATTTGGAGATATTTTCACACTTAATGCTGACTACATTGCATGGAAACTATTGAAAATGGCTTTGGAGGTTGAGTACATGATGGAGTACCAGCATCCAGGCTTACCGGTTACAGATCTTCATTTAAGGTCATCCACTGACCGCCAAAGTACCTGACCGAGGGTCATTTTTGGCCCTCTATTTGTTTGTTTGTTTGTGAACAAGATAACTCAAAAACTGACAGATGGATTTTGATAAAATTTTCAGGATATGTCCAAAATGGTAAAAGGAAGATATGATTAAATTTTGGGAGTGATCCGGATCACTGTCTGGATCTTCTGGATCCATGAAATTTAATTTTTAAAGACAGATAACTCAAAAACTTATCGATGCATTTTGATGAAATTTTCAGGAAATGTCCTTAATGGGATGAGGAACAAGTGATTAGATTTTGGGAGTGATCTGGATCACTGTCTAGATCATCCGGATCCAGGCTCCCAGATGTGTTTATGTACAATGTAGCTGAAAATCTTATAGACGGATTTTGATGAAATTTTCGGGATATGTCTGAAAAGGTAAAAGGATGAAATGGTTGAATTTTGGAAGTGATCCGGATCACTATATGGATCTTCTGGATCCATGAAATGTAATTTTTAAAGACAGATACCTCAAAAAGTTATCGATGGATTGTGATGACATTTTCAACAAATGACCTAAATGGTACAAGGAACAAGTGATTACATTTTTGGAGTGATCTGGATCATCTGGATCCAGGCTGCAACAGAATTTTAGGATGAATTTTGATGATATTTTTAGGATATGTTAGAAATGGTAAAATGAAGAAGTGGTAAAAGGAAGAAATGATTCAATTTTGCGAGTGATCTGGACCACTATCTGGATCTTCTGGATCCATGAAATATAATTTTAAAGACAAATAGCTCAAAAGGTCATGGGTGGATTTTGATGAAATTTTCAGGAAATGTCCTAAATGGGACAAGGAACAAGTGATTAGATTTTGGGAGTGATCTGAATCATCTGGACCCAGGCTGCCAGATGTGTTTGTGTAAAAGATAAATCAAAAACTTATGGACGGATTTTGATGAAATTTTCAGGATATGTCTGAAAAGATAAAAAGGATGAAATGATTGAATTTTGGAAGTGATCCGGATCACTATATGGATCTTCTGGATCCATGAAATGTAATTTTTAAAGACAGATACCGCAAAAAGTTATGGATGGATTGTTTCAGCAAATGGCCTAAATGGTACAAGGAACAAGTGATTAAATTTTTGGAGTGATCTGGATCACTGTCTGGATCATCTGGATCCAGGCTGCCACATAATCTTGGGATGGAGTTTGATATTTTTAGGATATGTTACAAATGGTAAAAGGAAGAAATGATTCAATTTTGCGAGTGATCTGGACCACTATCTGGATCTTCTGGATCCAAGAAATGTAATTTTTAAAGACAAATAGCTCAAAAAGTCATCGATGGATTTTTATGAAATTTTCAGGAAATGTCTTAAATGGGACAACGAACAAGTGATTAGTTTTTGGGAGTAATCTGGATCACTGTCTGGATCATGTGGATCCAGGCTGCCAGATGTGTTTGTGTATAAGATAACTAAAAAACCTATGGACGGATTTTGATGAAATTTTTAGAATATGTCTTAAAAGGTAAAAGGATGAAATGATTGAATTTTGAAAGTGATCTGGATCACTATATGGATCTTCTGGATCCATGAAATGTAATTTTTAAAGACAGATATAAGTAAAAAAACTAGTGATTAGCTTTTGGGAGTAATCTGGTACTATGGAGAATCCTGACCTGGTGCTCCAGGAAACAGGCTCAAGACCGACATATTCACGCCTTAACTATGTCCCGTCCGGGGATACACTGTGTCAAGACGCAATCTCTAGTTTATGTTTGTTTACAGTGTGGACTTTCTTTCAAATTATAAAAGTTATTTTATAAATACTTCTCTCAAATGATTACTGTTATTTTGTGAAAATTCCTCTGAAAAGCGAATAAACTGTTAATGATATTGAAGTTGTCAAAAAAGTTACACTGTTCTAAGACTGATATCAGTAAATGGAACATCTTATAAACAAAAAGAAGGCCGGGCTACTCGGGAATATACTGCTGATATTTTCAATAAAAGTTCTTTCGGGTCGTTTTCCTTCACTAAACTTGGTAATTAATGTCCTCTTATGAATGAAACCCCTGTCTACTATCATTTATTTGATTATGTTGGACAGTGTACAAAGTTTACCGAAAACAATTTCAAAGGACAGGTGTTATTTTTGCACACTGATATCAGTTGCAGATTTAAATAAGTTCCACCAGAATGATTGCACTGAACACAATATACTTCAATTAAGGTTGTGACCAGGTGGTTGGTATTCTCGATTGGGGTCAATTTTGGAAAATTTTGAGTGCTTTATGGTCCACTTGATAGTCTTTAATATATCATATATAAAATCTTGTCCGGGCTGTATCTCAGAAACCGTAAGGTGTAGGAAGTTGATACTTGGTAGGGACATTGGTTAGGAGGTGTAGGTGTGCAACGTCATGGTCTGACCTTGATTTGACCTTTGACCTTGCCGTAGTGACCTTGAGTTTGAAAATCTTGTCCGGGCTATATATCGGAAACTGTAAGGTGTAGGAAGTTGATACTTGGTAGGGACATTGGTTAGGGGGTGTAGTTGTGCAATGTCATGGTCTGACCTTGATTTGACCTTTGACCTTGCCGTAGTGACCTTGACCTATAAAATCTTGTCCGGGCTATATCTCGGAAACCGTAAGGTGTAGGAAGTTGATACTTGGTAGGACTATTGGCTAGGGGGTGTAGGTGTGCAACGTCATGGTCTGACCTTGATTTGACCTTTGACCTTGCCGTAGTGACCTTGAGTTTGAAAATCTTCTCCGGGCTATATCTCGGAAACCGTAAGGTGTAGGAAATTGATACTTGGTAGGGACATTGGTTGGGGGCTGTAGGTGTGCAATGTCATGGTCTGACCTTGATTTGACCTTTGACCTTGCCGTAGTGGCCTTGACCTATAAAATCTTGTCCGGGCTATATCTCGGAAACCGTAAGGTTTAGGAAGTTGATACTTGGTAGGACTATTGGCTAGGGGGTGTAGCTGTGCAACGTCATGGTGTGACCTTGATTTGACCTTTAACCTTGTCATAGTGACCTTGACCTATAAAATCTTGTCCGGGCTATATCTCGGAAACTGTAAAGTGTAGGAAGTTGATACTTGGTAGGGATATTGGTTTAGGGGGTGTAGGTGTGCAACGTCATGGTGTGACCTTGATTTGACCTTTGACCTTGCCGTAGTGACCTTGACCTATAAAATCTTGTCTGGGCTATATCTCAGAAACTGTAAGGTGTAGGAAGTTGATAGTTAGTAGGGACATTGGTTAGGGGGTGTAGGTGTGCAACGTCATGGTGTGACCTTGATTTGACCTTTGACCTTGCCGTAGTGACCTTGACCTATAAAATCTTGTCCGGGCTATATCTCAGAAACCGTAAGGTGTAGGAAGTTGATACTGTGTAGGGATATTGGTTAGGGGGTGTAGATGTGCAACGTCATAGTCTGACCTTGATTTGACCTTTGACCTTGCTGTAGTGGCCTTGACCTATAAAATCTTGTCCAAGTTATATCTCAGAAACCGTAAGGTGTAGGAAGTTGATACTGTGTAGGGATATTAGTTAGGGGATGTAGGTGTGCAAGGTCATGGTCTGACCTTGATTTGACCTTTGACCTTGCCGTAGTGACCTTGACCTATAAAATGTTGTCCGGGCTATATCTCGGAAACCGTAAGGTGTAGGAAGTTGGTACTTGGTAGGGACATTGGTTAGGGTGTGTAGGTGTGCAACATCATGGTCTGACCAGGATTTGACCTTTGACCTTGCCGTAGTGACCTTGAGTTCGAAAATCTTGTCCGGGCTATATCTCGGAAACCGTAAGGTGTAGGAAGTTGATACTTGGTAGGGACATTGGTTAGGGGGTGTAGTTGTGCAACGTCATGATCTGACCTTAATTTGACCTTTGACCTTGCCGTAGTGACCTTGACCTATAAAATCTTGTCCGGGCTATATCTCGGAAACCGTAAGGTGTAGGAAGTTGATACTTGGTAGGACTATTGGTTAGGGGGTGTAGGTGTGCAATGTCGTGGTCTGACCTTGATTTGACCTTGCCGTAGTGACCTTGAGTTTGAAAATCTTGTCCGGGCTATATCTCGGAAACCGTAAGGTGTAGGAAATTGATACTTGGTAGGGACATTGGTTGGGGGCTGTAGGTGTGCAGTGTCATGGTCTGACCTTGATTTGACCTTTGACCTTGCCGTAGTGGCCTTGACCTATAAAATCTTGTCCGGGCTATATCTCGGAAACCGTAAGGTGTAGGAAGTTGATACTTGGTAGGACTATTGGCTAGGGGGTGTAGGTGTGCAACGTCATGGTGTGACCTTGATTTGACCTTTGACCTTGCCATAGTGACCTTGACCTATAAAATCTTGTCCGGGCTATATCTCGGAAACTGTAAAGTGTAGGAAGTTGATACTTGGTAGGGATATTGGTTTAGGGGGTGTAGGTGTGCAACGTCATGGTGTGACCTTGATTTGACCTTTGACCTTGCCGTAGTGACCTTGACCTATAAAATCTTGTCTGGGCTATATCTCAGAAACTGTAAGGTGTAGGAAGTTGATATTTAGTAGGGACATTGGTTAGGGGGTGTAGGTGTGCAACGTCATGGTGTGACCTTGATTTGACCTTTGACCTTGCCGTAGTGACCTTGACCTATAAAATCTTGTCCGGGCTATATCTCAGAAACCGTAAGGTGTAGGAAGTTGATACTGTGTAGGGATATTGGTTAGGGGGTGTAGATGTGCAACGTCATAGTCTGACCTTGATTTGACCTTTGACCTTGCTGTAGTGGCCTTGACCTATAAAATCTTGTCCAAGTTATATCTCAGAAACCGTAAGGTGTAGGAAGTTGATACTGTGTAGGGATATTAGTTAGGGGGTGTAGGTGTGCAATGTCATGGTCTGACCTTGATTTGACCTTTGACCTTGCCGTAGTGACCTTGACCTATAAAATGTTGTCCGTGCTATATCTCGGAAACCGTAAGGTGTAGGAAGTTGGTACTTGGTAGGGACATTGGTTAGGGTGTGTAGGTGTGCAACATCATGGTCTGACCAGGATTTGACCTTTGACCTTGCCATATTGACCTTGAGTTTGAAAATCTTGTCCGGGCTATATCTCGGAAACCGTAAGGTGTAGGAAGTTGATACTTGGTAGGGACATTGGTTAGGGGGTGTAGTTGTGCAACGTCATGATCTGACCTTAATTTGACCTTTGACCTTGCCGTAGTGACCTTGACCTATAAAATCTTGTCTGGGCTATATCTCAGAAACTGTAAGGTGTAGGAAGTTGATATTTAGTAGGGACATTGGTTAGGGGGTGTAGGTGTGCAACGTCATGGTGTGACCTTGATTTGACCTTTGACCTTGCCGTAGTGACCTTGACCTATAAAATCTTGTCCGGGCTATATCTCAGAAACCATAAGGTGTAGGAAGTTGATACTGTGTAGGGATATTGGTTAGGGGGTGTAGGTGTGCAACGTCATAGTCTGACCTTGATTTGACCTTTGACCTTGCCGTAGTGGCCTTGACCTATAAAATCTTGTCCAAGTTATATCTCAGAAACCGTAAGGTGTAGGAAGTTGATACTGTGTAGGGATATTAGTTAGGGGGTGTAGGTGTGCAATGTCATGGTCTGACCTTGATTTGACCTTTGACCTTGCCGTAGTGACCTTGACCTATAAAATGTTGTCCGTGCTATATCTCGGAAACCGTAAGGTGTAGGAAGTTGGTACTTGGTAGGGACATTGGTTAGGGTGTGTAGGTGTGCAACATCATGGTCTGACCAGGATTTGACCTTTGACCTTGCCGTATTGACCTTGAGTTTGAAAATCTTGTCCGGGCTATATCTCGGAAACCGTAAGGTGTAGGAAGTTGATACTTGGTAGGGACATTGGTTAGGGGGTGTAGTTGTGCAACGTCATGATCTGACCTTAATTTGACCTTTGACCTTGCCGTAGTGACCTTGACCTATAAAATCTTGTCCGGGCTATATCTTGGAAACCGTAAGGTTGAGGAAGTTGATACTTGGTAGGGACATTGGTTAGGGGCTATAGGTGTGTATTATCATGGTGTCACCTTAATTTGACCTTTGACCTTGTCGTTGTGACCTTGACCTATAAAATCTTGTTGCACCTTTGGGTCTGTCTTTTGATGCAGATTAAGCACTGTTAAAGTCATATTAGAATTTATTAAGAATTTTACTTTCATAACTTCCCATTGTAAGAGATAGAATTTCATCAAGTGAGCCACAGATTTTACTCCAACATCACACATAAGGATTCATTAAATGTATTACCACTTCTGTATGCATCGTAATATTCAAACCATCTAAGCCATAATTCGGCCATGCAGATGTAGATAAAGAGTGTTGAATTTTAGTTTGCTGATAAATGCTGTCATCTTGTTATTGAATTATCTTGTTTTAATACTTCATCTTTATATGCATGATCTTTCTTTTAAACATTATTTCTCCATTTAAACATTGTTTGGACCTTTATATAACTGACAGTGCTCTGAAAGTATCCTGAAGTTTGTACTGGTACAGTACTTCTGTATCTCATGGTGTTGAAAATATTTCCCTAGGCTGTGGGGTACGGGCATCTCTGATGCTATTTTTACAACTACATTAATGTAAAGACATCATTTTCGGAAACCACCATTGTGTTTATGAAGAGGAAAATATCGTGACCACGTGAGTAGCGAATCGCGAGATGAATTTGGGTAGCTCGGCTGCCTGGGTGGATTTTTAGCACTCGTCACAGCCTTAGCTATAATACTAATTATATCCCCAGACGAAAGTCGGGGATATATTGGATTCAGGTCCGTCGCGCTGCCGCCGCCGCCGTAGAAATTTCCTTGTGGACGCGATAACTCAAAAACGGATTAATATTTTTTTTTCAAACTTGGTACACATGTTAAGGATGCCCAAAGGAAGATCCCTATTTTAAGGTGACCTTAAACTCTCAATAATAAAGAACTTATGGCCACCTTAAGGTCAGAAATTGCACTTTTGACCACTTAGAGCCCTCTAGGTCACAAACTATGAGGCGTATCTGGCTTAAATTTTACCCGAGAACACATTAATATATTCTTAGTACATGTGCCGAAAATCAAGACTTTAAGTTGAGGAGAAAATTGTGTTTGGGGCCCATAAAGACCCCACTTAGGACTTTTTTCCTAGATTTTTAACATATTTTGCCCTATAATTTGGAAGTGGTAATTCTGATGAGTCTCAAACTGCTCTGGGTGTAACTCTTATATGTAATCCTTGTCTGTGAAAAATTTAAAGGCTGTAGGTTTACCTGTTAGGCCGACTTGAGGTCTCAAAATTGCCCACAGAGACCCAATTTATGGACTTTTTGCCACCTTCAAGCACTGTAGCTTTCAAACAATGTCTCTCATCTAAGTGAAATATCATCTGAGAATATATCAATATGTTTTTCTTGTATGTACTCCAAAATTTAGGCCTTTAATAGACATTTAACCCATGTATGAGGACCATAAATCCCCACCCGAGTGACCCTTTTTAGACATTTTTCATATATTTTGCTCTGTAACTTGGAAATGTTAAGTCTGAGAAGTTTCAAACTGTATTAGATACATATTCTATGTGTAATCTTAGTATGTGACAAATTTTAAGTCTGAAGCTTTAATTTGAAGGCCACATTGAGGTCTCTGACGGGCTCCCAAAGACCCAGTATTTGGACTTTTGCCACCTTTAAGCCCTGTGACTGTTAAACTATGTGACTGATAGGGCTGAAATCTCATCTGGGAATACATTATTATGTTCTTTTTACATGTGCCAAAAATCATGGCTTCAAGTAGACATTTAAACTGTGTATGAGGACCATAAACACCCACCCGAGTGACCCTTTTAAGACATTTTTCACATATTTTGCTCTGTAACTTGGAAATGGTAAGTCTGAGAAGTTTCAAACTTTATTAGATATATATTCTATGTATAATCTTAGTATGTGACAGATTATAAATCTGAAGCTTTAATTTGAAGGCCACATCGAGATCTCTAAAAGGCCCACAGAGACCCAATATTTGGACTTTTTGCCACCTTTAAGCCCTGTGACTGTTAAACTATGTGATTGATGGAGCTGAAATCCCATCTGGGAATGCATCATTATGTCCTTTCTACATGTGCCGAAAATCAAGGCTTTTAGTAGACATTTAACCTGTGTATGAGGGCCATAAACACTCACCCAAGTGACCTTTTTTGACATTTTTTTCCGTATTTTGCCCTGTTATTTGGAAATGCTTAGTGTGACAAGTCTTAAACTGTATTATATATAATTTTTGTTTGTTATGTTTGTCCCCCAAAAAGTTTCAGCTCTGTAGTTTAATTGCTAAGGTTTCTTTAACAATTGTAAAATGCCCACAGAGACCCAATTTATGGATATTATACCACTTTAAAGTCCTGTATCTGTCGAACTATGTGGGTCATAGAGCTGAAATCTTTGAATTTTTCAAAGGAAGTGCCTGTCTATTTAAATTTTTATTAATAATGTTATGGCTATCTTAGGCTTTTAAGTACTTATTTTTGTGTGTTATCTCTCTGCTTGCTGAGTTTTTAACTTTTTAAAATGAAACTGGTTAAACATATTCATGTAGCCAAAATGGACACTGTTATTTTCTGGTTAGCTATAAGTCCAATATTAATGAAATTATAGCCTTATGTAGTAAAAATAGGGGATTTTTAACCCTCAACTAGCCCAGTTTTATTCAGTTTGCCTCAGTTAATTTTGACACAGTTCCTACAGTTACTAACTCATTTCAGTTGATAATCACATTCTTAAAATTCTCAATTCTGAATTATTATTATAAATCTGTTCTTGTGGTTTGATAATTTATATTTAATTCTGGAGGTATATAATTTTCCTGTTGGACATTCCTTATTTATATATTTGATTTTATTTTAGTGATAAGATTAACTGAGCTTTTTGTATTTGATTACCCCTTTTGTTTGTTTACCATTTGTGCTGTAGCACTCTCTTTGTAGTCCCCCCCCCCCCCCCCCCCCCCCCCCCCCCCATCCACCTCTGGGACCTCCAGCTATTGAGTGACAGTAAATAAACAAAGGTATTGAATGATATCAAATGAGAAACAAAGAACCAGACTTTTCAGTGGGGTTGCAGATCTTCTGTAACAGTGAGAGAGGTGTGGAGAAGGGGAGAGGGGTGGGGTGGGGTTGGGAGATGGGGTTTGCTTCATTATCTAATAAGACAAAGGGGAGTCAGAACTGAGATTGTGTCACATATTTAGGTTGCATATATATGGACCACATATATAGGAATTGAGGAAATGAATAACTGAAAAACAATGCAAATTCTAAAAATAATTATAACAAAATAATAATATAAATAATATATAATTTTTAAATAATATTTTATTTGTGAACAAATATAGAAACAGATATGCGCTTTTGGGATTATGAATCATTTAAATACTTTGAAAATAGGTTCAGAGTCACCCTTTGCAGGAAGATTGAAAAGTATGATGAGTTGAGTTAGAAATAATATTTTATTTGTGAACAAATATAGAAACAGATATGCGCTTTTGGGATTATGAATCATTTAAATACTTTGAAAATAGGTTCAGAGTCACCCTTTGCAGGAAGATTGAAAAGTATGATGAGTTGAGTTAGAAATAATATTTTGTCAACAAATATAGAAACAGATATGCTCTTTTGGGATTATTAATTTGGAATGGACATTCAATCATCAATCATTTAAATACTTTGAAAATAGGTTCAGAGTTATCATTGCAGGAAGATTGAAAATATGCTCTGTTGAGTTATGTATTCGGCGTCTGGGGATACACCATCTTCCTTGGGAAGATATAACTTAGTAGATTGATGTGCTGAAGTTCATATAACTTTTCCCAAGATTTATGGCATACAACAAATGGCTTACATAAAAAATTCCCGATCAAAACCTGTGGCATGAGTGATGACCTGTCTGGGGATATGTTGGCGCCGAGTTGGCCCAATCTAGTTATGATAAATGGAATATACTGTAGTTAATATATTTTCAGTGGATTACGCAAGTTAGTGTACAGAAATGTTGGCTATGCCCTTGGTGAATTTTATCGAGGAGTTAGTATATCAGCATTCACAAAACAACTGCAGAGGTTTGTTCCTGAGCTCACGCCTAATGATGTCATGAAGTAAGTATTTGTGCCTTTTTGTAAGCTTAAGGAGAATTGAGATTATGATAAAATGATATTAAAAATTTATTTTTTTGTCAGTTAAAGGATCTGTAGGAATACTTCTTAAAGTTATGGAAATGTGTATTTTATTTGAATTAATTCTTTCGCCTGATGTTCTGGATGAGCAAAATTCAGTTACACAAGTATTTACCACTGTCAAACTTATGATCTTACAAATCTTGTGCTTGAGTTTGCACCATTAAGTAAAACGTGTGGAACTAAGGGAAAGAAGCTCTATTTAGTTTTTTTGTTGATAATTAAGCGTCCCTGAAAGGGCGCTTATTTGGTTTCACCTGTTTCCTCGCCACCGTATTATGGTCTCCCTTGAATATCTCCCTTATTATTGCAAGCTTTTTAACCATATTTGGCAGTTATATACCTTAGGCGTGGGAAAATTTTTCCACATGCTTACATTTGACCTTTGATCTTTATCAAGGTCACATGATCAAAAAAAAAATTTTTCGGGTACACCTGCCCGTCATCGCAGTTCAGGAAAATCTACTGACCGCAGAGGCTTGTAACTTCATACACATGTTTATACTATCAAAAACGTGAGCTGATTAGATTTTGGGAGCAATCCGATGAAAATTGACCGATTTATGAGTGATTTTCTCATAGGTACCAATCAGAAAGCTTAAAATTCATGTGAACCCCCCTATTATCTTCTTAAGTATTGCATTTAGAGCCATAAAATGTATTGGGAGGTAGTAGGAAACCATATGTGGAGAGTCTAGAAAGCAAGTCAAATTCCCCCGGACCCCCCTGTAGGGGTCAAACTGGGGTCATAAAATAGCCAATTTCATCTTTTCCCCTTATATCTCCTTTATTCTTGCTTCTAGAGCTTGAGAATGTATTAAGAGGTATTGGGAAACCATATGTGAAGAGTCTAGATAGCCGGTCATATTTACCCCCAGACCCTCTGTTATGGGTCAAACTGGTTTCATAAAATAGCCAATTTTATTGCGTAAAATAGCCTTACCTTATCCTCACAAATGCTTACTTGGTTTTGTGGAGGCAAAACGCGGCGACCAACAAGAATATTTAAAAATTATTCTTGTTCGAGAGGTGAACCCCGTAGTTAGTGATAGGTGCGCATGCGCACAACACATTGTCGGTTGGACTTTGTCGAGAGATCCTCATTCAATTTTTGGTCGTCGTGGAGGCTGCGCATTTTTCTTTGGAAGGTCATCATGGCTGAGTCACAGTTAAAATCTACGAAACGTGCTTCTGGTTGTGGTCACCCACTGTACGATTGGGACACACACCTTTTCTGTTATCCTTGTAGAGACAAGGGCAAGGGTCAGGACGTCTGTGTCACTTCAAAAGAAGAAGATTGCTTCAACTGTTTACAGTTCACTTCTGAACAGAAGAAAAAACTTCGTTCCAAGTCAAAAAAGAAATCTAAAGATATTATTGTGTCCAAAGAGGTTGAAGACTCCTTGTTAGGGCAGGAATCTGACCCTCATCGTTCCCCTACAGCTGAGAAATCTCAGCCTGTAGCAGAGGAATCCTTGCTAAAAATTCTACAGAGATTAGAAGATATGCAGTCACAAATTACTTCCTTGAAGACGGATTCGTCTTCCTCATCTTCTTTACCAACACCCCACCAGCCTCGCCCTAGAGCTTTGGAATCTGGTGAAGATGCGTTCTCTGATGTCAGCTCGGTCCATGAATCTACGAGTATTTCCTCACGCAAGAGGCTCAGATCTCCATCTCCTCATGAGGAGGTTGAAGAAGATCCCACGTACAGGGAGACTTTGGCTGCTGTCAGAGCTTTACTACAGGTTGAAGTTCCAGAAGAATCCTCTGACCAACCTACCAAAATTTTTGGTTCCAAGAGCAAGGAATCAAAGAAAAAACAAGTTCTTCCCATGGTCATGCCACCTTTGGAAGCCATAGTTGAGCGTTGGGATTTTTATGAGGCCAAAGCTTCTGGTAACCCAAAGAAAGGTGAGCCTGAGAGGTTGCAGTGCAGTCCTGTTAACACTGACAATTTTTTACAATATAACAGGCCTCCCATGAAGTTCTACAGGTCGTCCATGGTAGAATTCTCGAACTCTGCACCCAAATGTCAAGATGCCTTCAGATCTCTCTTCCCAAAGGCGATTCCATCTTCAGTTCATGTACCTATCAAGCAACATACAAGTATGGAGACTGTATCTAGAGAATGTGTACAAATTTTATCTTATGTCAATTGGTTCATGAGGGCTATTGGCAAGACTTCATCTTCTATGGAGGAGTTTCTTCAACAGGGTGGTTCAGATGTTTTCAGGGACTCTGACAAGCTGTTATCTCACCTGCAAATGCAGTCAGCCTGCCTTAGTTCACTTGATAAGGCTTTGGAGTCTGTCACTGATCTTTCTATTGCGTTGGCCTGTAATTTACAGTTGGCAAGAAGAGATTCCATCCTGAAAGTTTGTGCTTCTCACTTGCAGGAACACGACTTCAACAAATTACGAAGAACAGGGTTCAAATCTGCGGACTTATTTTGTCCCACTACATTGGATCAAATACAGAAGAAACAGGACAGATCCCCCAAAAGATTGAAGACTGATAACCGCCAGTCTTTCCAGTCGAACAGTCACTCTGATGACAGGCGTTCTTCTGCCTCGTACTCCTCTGGTTCAAAATTTTTTCGTGGCCAACCAGATAGATTCAATAAGAAGCCCTACCAATCGTCTTCAAGACGAGGAGGCAATAGACGCAAGTGACTATCCACTTCTATTACATGGAGGCCGTTTGCAAAGATATTGGCAGGTATGGCAACGCCTTCATTGTCATCCAAGAGTTGTGCAGATCTTGAGATTCGGTTACCAAATACTTCCTCAATCGAATCCGCCCAAGTCAGTGCTTCCCACAATTCGCAGTGGTTACAGCACACCGGAAAAGCATCGCTTTCTCACAGATTGCGTAGCAGATATGCTCAAAAAAGGGGCTATTTACCCTCTCAAGGTATGCACAACTCTAGGTTTTTGCAGCAGATTGTTTCTTGTACCAAAACCCGGGAAAAAATGGCGCCCAGTAATAGACTTAAGTGTACTGAACAGCTTTCTGCAGGTTCCGACTTTCAAGATGGAAACTGCAGAGATCATCCGAAATTCGCTCACAAAAGGGGAATGGCTAGTGTCCATAGATCTCAAAGATGCGTACTTTCATGTTCCCATACACCCGGCCTCTCATCATTTGCTTCGCTTCCATGTAGACAAGCGAATGTACCAGTTCAAAGCTCTGCCATTCGGGCTAGCAACAGCACCTCTAGAGTTCACGCGAATCGTACAAGCTTGTTCTTCAGTCTCGCGGAATTCGTATTCACCAGTATCTAGACGACTGGTTGTTAAGAGCAAATACCAGCCACCAATGTCGTTCACAGACAAAAGAACTCATTCAGGTGGTACAAGATCTCGGCTTTGTGATAAACTTCGAAAAGTCAGAGCTCGAACCTACACAAAAAATCGACTTTCAGGGCTACAATTTCGATTTGATTCAGGGAAAAGTCTTTCCAACCGAAAAGAAGTTGAAAATTCTAGAAAAAGCTGTTCAGGACATGGAGGTCATATCACAAACAACCCCAAGGTCGCTTATGTCCCTGATAGGTGTACTAGCATCCCTAGAAAAGACAATTCCAATGGGCAGGCTCCACATGCGTCCGTTTCAGTGGTACCTGAAGACACATTGGCAATATCCCCAGTCTCTAGACCTGAAGATTCCGGTTTCAAATCTTCTGAAAAGTTATCTTCAATGGTGGAAAAATCCCAAAAATCTAGAAAAGGGTTGTCCTTTACATCCTCAGGAACACAATACCCTTATTTTCACGGATGCGTCAAATCAGGGTTGGGGAGCTCATTTAGAAAATCTGACAGTCAGTGGAAATTGGACAGATCAGGAAAAATTGCTTCATATCAATGTCCTAGAGTTAAAGCCAGTGTTTCTGGCCTTAAAAAGCTTTCAAAACAGTATTCTAGACAAGAGGGTTCTTACAGCAACAGACAACGCCACTGTAGTCAGTTATCTGAACAAACAAGGGGGAACACACTCGTGGGACATGTGTCTCCCGGTTTGGCGCATCATGGCCTACTGCAATCCTCGAAACATACTCATAAGAGCCAGACACATTCAGAGTTGCCTCAATGTCATAGCCGACAGTCTCTCCAGGAAAGACAAAATTATTCAGACAGAATGGTCCCTTCATCCTCAAATATTCAGTCTAATTTGCAAAGTTTGGCACTCACCAATGGTCGACATGTTTGCCACCAATTTGAATCACAAGCTACCAATCTATGTCTCACCGGTCCCAGATGCAAATGCTATGAACATAGATGCATTGAACATCTCCTGGGAGGGTCTGGACAGCTATGCCTTTTGTCCTGTAGCTCTCATACCAAAGGTCATACAGAAAATGAACACCTACAGGTGCAGAATGATAGTAGTAGCACCAGGGTGGCCCAGAATGCATTGGTTTTGGGATCTAGTCAATCTGTCAACCAAGCCCCCATTACAACTTCCTCATTGGCCTCATCTGCTAAAACAACCTTTCAGTCAGAAGTTCCATCAGAATCTCATGTATCTGAATCTTCATGTTTGGCACCTAGACACCACTCAGAATCACTTGAATCATTCTCTGAGCAGGTGGCAGATCGAATTAAGGCACCTCAAAGACCCTCATCTAGAAGATTATATGAGTCAAGGTGGTCCATTTTTGAACTCTGGTGCTAACAGAATAAGGTGGTCAGCGCAGAGCCTTCTATCTCAGACATAGCAGAATTTTTGAACCATCTGTTTACTGTCAAAAATTTGAAGCCTGCCACAATTGCTGGCTACAGAACTGCAATTTCTGACCATTTAGGACCTTTTGGTCTGGAAGTGGGCAAGAGCATACACTTGAATAGACTTCTTGCAAGCTTTTATAGGGACAAACCTATTCTCAATAGAGGTATTCCCTCTTGGGACCTATCTTTGGTTCTTATGGCTTTGACTAAGGCTCCTTTTGAACCTTTGAAGGATGCAAGTCTTAAGGTTTTGACTTTCAAGACTGTTTTCTTGATGGCTTTGGCATCTGGCAAAAGGAGGGGGGAGGTGCATGCTTGGACATTCTCTTCCCTCAGACATAAGCCTCACTGGAAGGAGGTCACTATCTCTCCTTCTCCTGCCTTCTTGGCTAAGAACCAGTTAGCTTCTGAGGGTCCAGATTTGATCAGACCTATAGTCATTCCAGCTCTAAAACCATTTTTGAGCTCCGATCTGTCTGATGATATGACTCTGTGTCCTATTAGAGCTCTTCGGTACTATTTGGATAGGACTTCTACTCTAAGAAAGGGCAAAAATCTTTTGTTCATCTCCTTTAAGGAGGGTTTTGACAAAGATATTCAAAGATCCACTATTTCATCTTGGATCAAACAAACTGTTGCTTTAGCCTATCAATCTTCGGATTCTATGTCCGACAATGTTCATGTAAAGGCTCATGACATAAGATCCATGTCAGCCTCTTTGGCCTTTAAGGGTGGGGTCTCATTGGAACAAGTTTTAGGCTCATGTTTTTGGAAGAGCCACAACACTTTTACCACTTTTTATTTGAAGGATGTAGCTTGGCAGTCCACCGACCAATCAGATTTTAAGTTAGGCCCAGTGGTTTCTGCTCAATTTTTGAGTATGTTTTCCATGTTTTTCATATGTTCTACATACTTACATGTCTTCAGCCATACCAGTAGCTTGTACTGACATTTCTCTTCTTTTTTCAGATGGCCCCATGACTGTATTTAAGGAGCCATAGAAGTCAGCTTGGGGATGCCTTTCTGGTGGATGACAGCATCTTGCTCGAGGGACCCAGGAAGCCATCCGCGACCATTCAGTTAATCGGTGATGGGTAGCTGTAAGATAGCACATACCAATTGAATCAAGTGTCAACAACAACAGTGCATCATGAATATTCATGAGGTTAGCATTCATTACTTATCTTCACAGATTTTCACAGTAATGAGTAATCTTAATGCAGCGTTCTTAAGCTTATCTTATCCTCTCCTTCAAATGCTTTTATGGTGAACCCCATAGTCTATTAACAGGGAGGTTTCAAAACAACCCCTCCTCCTGTTATGGTTGGAATCAAGCATTTGTGAGGATAAGGTAAGGCTATTTTACGCAATAAAATGTAACAAATTTTATTGTAATTTAACTTTTTGTAAGTTAAATACTTACCTTATCCTCACAAGGACAGACCCACCCTTCCTCCCCTCACAAGTTTGTTTTCATAGGGGACCAAAAATTAAATGAGGATCTCTCGACAAAGTCCAACCGACAATGTGTTGTGCGCATGCGCAACTATCACTAACTACGGGGTTCACCTCTTGAACAAGAGTAATTTTTAAATATTCTTGTTGGTCGCCGCGTTTTGCCTCCACAAAACCAAGTAAGCATTTGTGAGGATAAGGTAAGTATTTAACTTACAAAAAGTTAAATTACAATAAAATTTGTTACAATGTGTGTTTTTGCCTTATATCTCCTTTATTCTTGCTTTTACAGTTTTAGAATGTATTAAGAGGTATTGGGAAACCTTATGTGATGAGTCTAGATAGCTGGTCAGATTTACCCCCGCATCCCCCCTTATGGGTCAAACTGGGGTCATAAAATAGCCGACTTTGTGTTTTGGCTTTTTATCTCCTTTATTCTTGCTTTTACAGCTTTAGAATGTATTAAGAGGTATTGGGAAACCATATGTGAAGAGTCTAGATAGCTGGTCAGATTTACCCCCGGACCCCCCCTTATGGTTCAAACTGGGGGTCATAAAATAGCTGATTTTGTGTTTTTGCCTTATATCTCCTTTATTCTTGCTTTTAGAGCTTTAGAATGTATTAAGAGGTATTGGGAAACCATATGTGAAGAGTCTAGATAGCTGGTCAGATTTACCCCCGGATCCCCACTTATGGGTCAAACTGGGGTCATAAAATAGCCGATTTTGTGTTTTTGCCTTTTATCTCTTTTATTCTTTTAGAGTTTTAAAATGTATTGAGAGGTATTGGGAAACCTTATGTGAAGAGTCTAGATAGCTGGTCAGATTTACCAGATAGATGTGTTCAAAGCATTGTGTCATAAACTTCTTCCCTTTCTAAAGGCTCACATTTTACTATGCCTTTTTCTAAAATGTAAATAGATATATGGCATTTATAAAGCACTGTTACTCTTTCATTAAGTAGTTTTATGGTGTAACTTTCGACCTATTATAAGTATTGATTTTTTATGCATTCTTAGCCAGAGCATTTATTCAATTAACTTTTCGCAATTTATGACCATAGAAAACAAAATAAAGCTTAAATTTTTCTTTCATGTTAATGCATGAACTTCCACACTGTCTGCTTAACTTTCACTTCTTCTCTCAGCACTGCATGTTTTTAGTTTGAAAAACCTTTTTCTACTGTATATTATATTGCGGTGAACCTTTTTGGGACGCTTAGTTTTTGTTAGCAAAAACATTTTTCTAGTTCAAAGTTAGGTTGTGATAAGACTCATTTCCCACTAAGGCTTGTGTGGATGGAATCTTGACATAAACTGGGAATATTGGCAGCTGTTTTAATACCTGGTTTCAGAATGCAGTCAGGGGCAAAATAATGTTGGTCATGCAGTTGATCTCATCAGTTATCAAGATCAGTACCAAACGCTTGATATGTGACCATCTGTACCAAACCCTTGATATGTGACCAATCCATTCGGTCACATTGCTTATTTAATGTCAGTGCAGAATCTTGTAGCGCACATATGCGTTACTTTCTTCCACTCCTTTATCCTAGAAATCCCAGAAATTCCTAATTCTGGGAACTGTACAATATTTACAGTTGGTGTAGCAGAAAAGACTGTATCTCTGGTACTACTCGGTGATATTGTCCAAATAAAATGTGGCAGAAACAGCTATAATATTCCTTCAAAATGTTAATAACATAAATAATGCAGCCAAGTGCGACAGTTGTCACCCAGATTCCAGCAAGATTGAGAGTGTCAAGTGCTCATCCTTTGCAGATATTGTAAAATAGCATCAAAGATGCCCATACCCCACAGCCTTGGGAAATATTTTCCAACACCATGAGCTAAAGAAGTAGTGAAACAGTACAAAGATCAGGATACTTTCAGAACAGTGTCATTAATATAAAGTTCCAAATAAAGTTTAAGTAGAGATAATAACATCTAAGAGAAAGAAATGTATGTAAAGATATAGTATTAAAACAAGACAATTCAATAGCAAGATGACAACATTAATCAGTAAACTAAAAATTATGAAGCTGTAAAATTTATTAACTGGAGAATGTCTGTTAATGGAAATAGCACAATTATGTAAAAGAACATATGATAATCAGTTGCAGCAATCCATATATCTTTGTCATAAGAGGAACATGTCTCAAATATGGCAGGTGAACACACTTTGGCAGAAGCAAAGTTAAAGGTCACACCATGATGCACACCTACACCCTCTATCCAATGTCCCTACCAAGTGTCAACCTTCTACACCTTACAGAATCATGGTGACTACGTCAAGGTCAAAGGTCAAATCAAGAAATCACACCATGACGTTGCACACCAACAACCCCTGATCAATGTCCCTACCAAGTGTCAACTTCCTACAATTTACAGTTTCAGAGATATTGCCCAGCCAAAATTTTAAAGGTCAAGGTCACTAAGGCAAGGTCAAAGGTCAAATCAAGATCACACCATGACGTTGCACACCTACAACCCCAACCAATATCCCTACCAAGTATCAACTTCCTACACCGTACGGTTGCCAAAATACAGCCCAGACAAGATATTATTGGTCTAGGTCACTACGCAAGGTCAAAGGTCAAATCAGTGTAACACCATGATGTTGCACACCTACAACACCATCCAATGTCTCTACCAATTAACAACTTGCTACACCTTACGGTTTCTGAGATACAGCCCAGAAAAACTTTTTCCCTCCACCTGCAAGATCGACCGCCCTCCCATCCGGACACCATGGGTGAAAATAGTACCCAACAGCCCTTCAGTGTGGGGTAAAAAACTACTTTACCTTCATATGTGTAATGTGTACCATTGGAAAGGTATTTGAACAGTGCATTTGCATTAAAATCTTTCTGTGAATAAGAAATCACAAAATATAAAGTGGAGTTTATTTTTGTTACTACTCAATTCACTCTTTTCTTCAATTGTTGCCTAACAGTACAAATAGTACAATAATGTGATTTTGTAGGGCATTATAGGTTTTTACAGGCACGCCATGAATCATTATAGCCCAAGTACTTAACAATAATACCTGTGCAAAATCACATCATACTATTATTATTAGATCTGCATTTGTCATTATTATTGATCTAGAATCTCATAAATGATGTTATTACTAACATTTTCCTGCAGAACTGTAGTACCTCTAAGGAAACCATATATTTTGATCCAATTGTTTATTTGTAACTGTAGACACACTTAAAACAATTTATTAATCAAAACTTTATTATATCAACTCTTGAATAGACAACGTAACTTTTTAAATGTAAAAAACCTTTAAAAGAGATTGCTAAAAAACCTGAATGAAAAAAATATATATAAAAAAGTGGCACTGAGGGGATTTGAACCCCTCGACCTCAGGGACAATCATTACTAAATACTTTTAACATTAAGAATTTCACCAAAGTTTGACAGTAAGTTCCTATTGATATTTTATATCCAGAACAGTAAAAAAATCAGGGGTCATCGGTGAAACTTTTTTTTATTGAAGCTAGAAGTTGATCTATAGTTTCTCATATTTAGTGTAATTTACAGAGCTCAAGTAAGAAAAGAATATACATAAGAGTTTGTAATTTTTGCAGTCTGTATTTCATTAATTTTTAATATGACTTTGTAATAACATAGCTCACATCAAACTTTATAAAAAAATAGGCAAAATAATTAAAGAACATTACAAGTGAATATAGTTTTGGCCCAGGGAAAGCTATTATAGAGCTTTACTATTTGGACTGAATATCTAACCAAAATTCCCTTTATTTAAGACAAAAATGTAATTTGTGAAAATTCTGACATAAAGAATTTGTAATATTTCTTTGAAACAAAGTTAATACAATGTCAGTCAAAAATAAATCATTAAATTGTGGGTCACAAAATTTTGAGAAATTGATGACACAAACTTTATATGTGCTCTGAAAATTTTAAGCCGAATCAGCAAATTTTCAATGAGGCATTAGATTCTTCATTGCTTTTTGTACATAGAAGTTAATCAGTTAGAAAATGAACGAATTATGGTAATTAAGTTCAGTAATATTGAATAAAATTGCAAAAAATGTGACTTTTTGTTGATTGAATTTAGATTTGATTTAAAACAATAAATAAAACTGTAAAATTATGAAATGACTCGCCAGTTCAATAATATTTATATTTTACATAATTTGTACACTATCTGTGACTGTAGTTCTCCTGTTGAAATAACTATTTTATTTATTCCTCAACACACAGGTCATAGATTCTACATGCAAGATAAACCAGCCATACATTTTACTCAATAAATTGCCTTTTCATTTCACCTGCAATATAACTTGCAAGACACAAGGGTACACTACCCCTACACACCCCTGTTTTCGCTGCGCACTAAATGTGTGCACTGACAAAAGCCACGAATACAAGTTCTGCACATTACACATGCGGCTACAGAGTTACATAAAAAATGAACCTGTAAAATGTTATTTATTCCTTAATCTGTAATGCCCTTTTTCAAAACTTTCATTAGAGGTGGCAAATTTCACATTTCTAACAATTTTTTTTCACTTCTCAACTTTAATGCTTTATATCCATGGCAACAGTGTAAAACAAATCATACAGATAGACTCATTTTCCTGTAGTCTTAACTTTTCCAAAGTGTGAAACATATTAATTGAATAATAATTCTGCCCCCCCCCCCCCCCCGCTACAAATAAATTCCGTTTTTTTGGTAAATATTTAAAAAACTGGTTAATCTAATAATATAGTGGAAAGAAAATTTTTAACACTGCTTCTTCTCATTTTTATTTGACCAAAATCCATGTGGAAATAAGGAAGATATCGTTATTTGAAAATTTGAAGTGAGGGTGAAATATTTGTAAACAAATACTTGATGATGTCAGAGGTGAGCCATTAATAGTTCAACACTCTCATTAACAGCCAGCCACTCAGTGAAGCCTGAATGATACTGTTTTAGTGTACATATAAAGTATTGTTAATGGCCTAGTACTGCACGCCTATCTAGCAAAAATATATCTTGACAGTTTTTACCACAGTATCTACACCATAGCTCAAGAACTATTAGTGGCATTAGTCGGTCTTACTTCACACAAGGTTGGTCTGCCCCTGCCTCAGTTCTCAAAGATTATTTGGATCCTCATTGGGATTCCAGTATTTTGATAGGTATTTCCACCAATATCTTATTGTAGATCCCTGGTTGAGTGTTTCTGCACCCCCAGGCACTTCTTGTTTTCAATATTTTACCTGATTAGAGTCACCTAATACTGTGGCTTTAGCCACGGCTGATTTGCTTATTGACTTTATACCTAATGCTACTTTCCAGAGGTCCATCGGGAGTCCGGGCACAGGCTTTGGATAGCACAGGCAACTTGGTGGATGACTTTGTGTTTGACAGTGGAGAGGGGAGTCTGGGTAAACGGATCATCCATGTACGCAATGCCCCATCCCCTGCTGCAACTTCCTCCCTAGCCATAGCCAAAATGGTGGCTGACAAAGCAGAAGAACAGTTTGGCTTGTGATGTCAAGTAATAATGTAACACTAGTTTATGTGAAGAATACCTGTGGTTTTCCACAAATCAGATGTTTTCAAAAAGTTATAATGTAGCCAGCGTGACCTGTATTTTCAAGCCAATTTCCAAGCCAACTTGGGCTTACAGTAAAGAAAGAGCATGCTAATAACAAATAATAGCTATTAAATTACACTTTTAGTACTTGCTTCAGTGGCTGATAATATAACCATCAAAAAGTCTAATCAAACATAGTTTTATATTAGCATAAATAGTTTCTGTTGTTTATAATGTGTTTTTTTTTTTAACAAAATGCAGTGTATGCATAGTTTACTGGATAGAAGATATGTATTGTTTTTACTTCATTCTTTGCTTAGTGTGTACTGGTAGTACCTGGTGCCCTCTATATCCACCCCTCAGCCAAGAACCTGAAAACTTATGTTGCATATCACTAATATTTACACACACTGGTCTTCCTAAAACAGTCTATTATATTTGTGCTGTCATATGGATTCATTGGATTATGGATCATTGTACCGCTGTTGAATTCCTTTTACTAGCTTCAGAGGCTGAAAATATGGCCATATAAGAGTCTAATCAAATATTTAATATTATCATGAATAATTTTAGTTATCCAAAAACACTTTTACAGAATATACATAGTTTACTGGGTAGAAAATGTACATATTTTTTTTTTGCTTTAAGCTCTCTAATCATGTACACTGATATTCTTGTAGCCACTTCAGCCAAAGACCAGCAATTTGTGTTACATCACTAATTTCTATTCACACTGCTTTTACTAAAATAAATCCATAAATTGGTACCCACCAGATGCATCTGGTGGATTCATTTGATTATATATTGATATGCCACTGCTGACACCTTGTCAGTATAAGAAGAGATTTTTTTGTTTCTATTCTCTCAAGAAAGCACCTTGTTCCTGAAAGTGTACAGGATATGATCTTTGAATACAAAATTTCAATTACAAACTGGAGTGTACAAACTTATGAGGTGTCTATATCTCGCTACTGGTCCGAGAAGTTTGGGATGTGAAAATATGTTGTAGTCCGATTTCACCTTGGGCCACTTATTCACAGTCAAATATAACCCCAATCTACTCCTTTGCTAGTACAATATCTTTCAGAAACTGTGGAACTCAGTGTGCTATTTTAACACATGACTTGACAAAAGCAATATTCAAGGAACATTTTATGTCGGTAATGTGGGTATGAGTGAGTGGAATATACTATTAGGAAAGCTCAAGTTGAAGAAGTGGATCTTGCGATGTAAATAGGGTCAGCCAAACTAAAAGATGCCAAGACCATGTTTATTATTGGTTACAGAGGTTTGGAATGTGCAACCAACCTGTAGGAAATCATATTGGGAATCATTAGACATGGTCAGACTTGACCTTGGATCTGTCATTGAGGGGTAAATATATATATTTCTTACTGGTGGTCTAGGTTGGCAAAGTTAAACCATATTGTTTAATCTGACTGGTTTTAGCATAAATACCCTATACAAAATGGGTGGCTGCCACCCAAGTTGGTATCTCTGTTGTTTGCTAGCTAGGGGATTTGTCTTTGTCTTTTTAGAACATACATTATATATTGGTCCTCCAATGTGCTAGGTCTAGTTACCTCCTCTAAGGAGGTTAAGTTTTTATTTTGGAGATGTTTATCTGTTTGTCTATGTATCTGTGTTCTTGATTACTCCAAAAATAATGTACAGAACTGTATGAATTTATGTTGGTACGGTTTGACCAAAGGTAGATGTAATTAAATGTTTGAAAATTATGGATTCTATTCTGGATACAAGAAAATCCTGTATTTTTGGAAACACCCCCTGCCAGAGGTCTCCACTCTTTGAGGGCTTTTTAGTGTTATACGGTGTATATCTTTCATCTTTTCAGGGATTATTTTTCAACCAAATTGATATTTTTGTATAAAACTATATACATGTACAGGTCAACATTCCTCCATTTCACATATCTCAGGGCTGACAAATGCACAAATACTCCCTTTCAATAGATTTTGTCTACAGGTGTTTTATGCTTCTCATTGGAAACATGTTTTTGTTTCAAGCATATGTTGCATTATTATTTGTGTTTCTAAATATGTACCAGTCTCGATAAATGGAAGAAATTTAAAGATATGATCAAAAACAATCAAGGTCATTAGAATAAATCTTAGCATTTTTAGAGCTATCTTCGATTTCAGATGACACTTTATGCTCGTAAAGGGACGGGAAACAAATGTTGACATCTAAAAGGAACTGCTTCAGCATTTCTAACAAAAATGTGGTACTTCTTTTTGTACAAATTCTTGGGTGTATATATTTTTCAATATAAAAGGACTAGTTCAAATGTAATCACAAAATTTTACATCTGGGTATTTTATTTTCCAACTGAGCCTGATATTTTGAGAAAATTTTTAACTGAAAATGCCCATCTTCTGATAAAATTTGCTTTGCATGTGTGGGGAGTGATAAATGCATAAGCTGTGAGGATACCATGTTAAATAGACATATACAGTAGATTCTGTACAAGTGGCACAGTATAATTCAAATGTATGTATGAGTGGTACCTGTTTTGAGTTGTCAACATCTCAACATCAGAATACGCAGTATTGTTGTCGGTGTAAGTGGAAGCTAACCACAACTAAAACCAAATTATGAGGATTTTTGGAGGTTCTAGTTCAGCGTCTACTGTATATGGGTTGAGATTTTGTACAAGTTGCAACTTGTACAAGCTCAATTTTTTTTTGCTGCTGTGCTCCAACTAAAAATGATATATTTTTTCTCCCTTAAATCTTGTAGTTAATGTGCATAATGAGAATGAGAGTATATTTGTATCCCCGGATAAAAGTCGGGGGATACTTAGGATTCAGTACGGTAACGCCACCACCGCAGAGATTTCCTTTCGGACGCGATAACTTAAAAAATATTTTAGTTAGACCTTTCAAATTTGGTATCTGGGTATATATGGGCAATGCCAAAAACGCTATTGTTTTGTGACCTTGACCTTCAATTTCAAGGTCACTGGTGGCCTCTTAAAGGTCAGATTTTGGCTAGTTTTTCACATTTTGGCCCAGTTCTCATATACAGAAAGTTAGATCATCCTATGGCTGGTATATATAATACATAAGCATGCAGAAATTTGAAGCTCTTCATTGAAGGTCATCCACAGACCGTCAAAGTACCTCACCGAGGCCATTTTGGGCCTTTTTGGAGATATTTTCACACTTAATGCTGACTATATTGCATGAAACTATTGAAAATGGCTTTGCAGGTTGAGTACATGATGGAATACCAGCATCCAGTTTGTTGACCTTGGCTATTGTTTTCAAGGTCACCTTAGGCCTGCTAAAATTACTCAAAATGGTACCTAAGACTGTGAGGCCATATACCTCCTTTATTATTTGCTGTTACCGCGCTAACAAAAAACATATCTAGCCTTCTCAAATTTGCAGGATATATTCATAACCATAAAATCTTGCCTGCGAATATTTTTAGCCTCATTTTGAAAAAAAGCAAGATGGCCACCAGGTACATTTATTCAACTTAAAGCAAGGACTTTTGTTGGCCCTCTAGAGCAAAGGGTATTATAGGTAGAGATCTTAAATTCGCAGAATATGTTCTGCATTACAAAACCTTGACTGGAAATATTTTCGGCCTCATTTTGAAAAACGAGATGGCCACCACAGGCGGTTTTTTTGTCCGTCATGAAAAGTGCTTAGAACTCACTTATTATTGGTCCTAGAGGTTTGGGATGGTAAACCAACTTATAGGAAATCATGGGCTAAGAATCTTTTGATGTGGTCGGATTTGACCTTAGGCTCCTCCTTCAAGGTCAAACAAGGATGCCCAAACTTAAAATTGCTTATATCTTGCGTATTATTGGTCCTAGAGGTTTACAATGTGAAACCAACCTATAGGAAATCATGGGCTGAGAATCTTTTGATGTGGTCAGATTTGACCTTGGGCCCTTCCTTTGAGGTCAAATGAGGATAGCAAAATCTAAAGTGCTTATGAATCGCTTTTTCTTGGTCCTAGAGGTTTGTAATGTGAAAGCATCCTATAGGAAATCATGCGATAGGAATCTTTTGATGTGATCAGATTTGAACTTTGGCCCCTCTTTCAAGGTCAAATGAGGATAGCCAAAATTAAAAGTGCTTATAACTCGCTTATTTGTGTTCCTAGAGGTTTGCAATGTCACACCAACCTATCGGAATCATGGGCTAAGAATCTTTTGATGTGGTCAGATTTTACCTTGAGCTCCTCCTTCAAGGTTAAGTGATGGTTGATTGGCGAGTTTTCTTTCTGGTGGATACAATTTGCATCAGTTCTCTGATGCGCTACGTCCAGTTACATTTGTAGCTTTCATTAAGCAAACATTTTTGTTTACTTAGTGTCAGTACAGGTTGCTCCCATAAACACTTAGGCCCCCTTCCCACAGGGGCATATTTGTGTCAACCATAATACTCTGTATGTCACGCTTCAACCATGTCCCGTCCGGGGATAGACTGCATCGAGATACAATCTCTAGTTCTTGATAGTCTCAAAATTACAAGAGATCTCATAACGTATGTTCACAAGAAATGCCATCAGTTATCAAAGAGGTCTTAACTGAAACCTTTAAACAAAGATAGAGCACCCAGAGAAATGAGACCACTGAAAAAGGTCAACTAATTTATACATGTACACTATTCTAAAATTATTCATTTCAGATACTAGAATCTTTATTTGTACTTGTTTAGCTTTTTTGTAAATTCTAGAAATTTTATTGCCAATGTTAGCGTATGTTTTAAAAATGTAATAGTAATGTATTCAGTCACTTTATTTGTTGTAGTGAATAAAATACACTGATATTGGAATCAAAGCAATTGCAGGTTGTTATGACAATTGTTTTAACTTTATCATAGAGAATTTTGTTTACTTTATTCCAACTTTTACAACCCACTTGTGCAAGTTGAGATTATTTTTCAGTGGTATGATGTAAAAGTTAAAACATGTTCATCCGGTTTTGTGCAATAAGAACACTGCCAGAGTGGTACATTATCTTTAAATTTTACTACAAGTTAAATAAATCAATACATTAGAAGTCCACGGGGCGTGGATTTTGTGTTTTGAGACCGAGACCTGGTCAATTGCCTGGTCTGTGTGCCAGTATTTAGACCAAAAAAGCATGTGGTAAACTTATACATAGCATTAATATATGTTATAGTGAATTTGTGTAATCAGGAAATTCATGAATTCCCTTAATAGGCAGGAAAAAGTTTGTCCGGGCTGTATCTCAGAAACCATACGGTGTAGGAAGTTGATACTTGGTAGGGACATTGGTTGGGTGGTGTAGGTGTGCAACGTCATGGTGTGACCTTGATTTGTCCTTCAACCTTGCCGTAGTAAGTCTAGTGACCTTGACCTATAAAATGTTGTCCAGGCTATATCTCGGAAACCGTAAGATGTAGAAAGCTGATACTTGGTAGGGACATTGGTTTTGGGTTGTAGGTGTGCAACGACATGGTGTGACCTTAATTTGACCTTTCCATAGTGACCTTGACCTATAAAATCTTGTCCGGGCTCTATCTCTGAAACCGTAGAAAAACTCTAAAAGTGTAGGAAGTAGATACTTGGTAGAGACATTGGTTAGGGTTGTAGGTGCGCAATGTCATGGTGTGACCTTGATTTGACCTTTGACCTTGCTGCATTGACCTTGACCTATATCTTGTCCAGGCATTATCTCTGCAACCGTAAGGTGTAGGAAGTTGATACTTGGTAGGGACATTGGCTAGGGGGTGGTAGGTTTGTAACATCATGGCATGACCTTGATTTGACCTTTGATCTTGCCGGTGACCTTGACCTATAAAATTTTTTGGCGATATCTCTAAAACTGTATAAATTGTAGGAAGTTGATTCTTGGTAGGGACATTGCTTAGGGTTTGTGAGTATGCAACATCATGGTGTAATCTTGATTTCACCTTTTACCTTGTAGTGAATATGAGTTTTAAAATCTTATCCGGGCTATTTCTTGGTTTTCGAAAGGTGTAGAAGGTTGACACTTGGTGGGGACATTGGCTAGGGGGTGTACGTGTGCATCATGGTGTGACCTTTGACTTTGGCTGTGCCAAAGTGTGTTCACCTGCCATATTTGAGACATAGTTCTCTTATGACAAAGATATATGGATTGCTGCAACTGATTATTATATCCACCAGAGGCATCTGGTGGATACTTTGGTTTAGCGTTTGCTAAGCCGCCGCCATCTCCCTTATTATTGGTCCTAGAGGTTTGCAATGTGAAACCAACCTGTAGAAAATCATGTGCTGCAAATCTTCTTATGTGGTCAGATTTGACCTTGGACCCCTCCTTCAAGGTCAAACGAGGATAGCCATACTTAAAATTGCTTATAACTCGCTTATTTTTGGTACTAGAGGTTTGGGATGGTAAACCAACCTACAGGAAATCATGGCCTGGGAATCTTTTGGTGTGGTCAGATTTGACCTCGGGCCCCTCGTTCAAGGTCAAACGAGAATAGCCAAAGTTAAAAGTGCTTATAACTCGCTTATTATTGGTCCTAGAGGTTTGCAATGTGAAACCAACTTATAGGAAATCATGGGCTAGGAATCTTTTGATGTGGTCAGATTTGACCTTGGGCCCCTCCTTCAAGGTCAAACAAGGATAGCCAAACTTAAAGTGCTTATAACTCGCTTATTATTATATCCCCAGATGAAAGTTGGAGATATATTGGATTCAGGTCCGTCGCGCCGCCGTAGAAATTTCCTTGTGTACGCGATAACTCAAAAACGGATTAATATTTTTTTTTCAAACTTGGTACACATGTTAAGGATGCCCAAAGGAAGATCCCTATTTTAAGGTGACCTTAAACTCCCAATAATAAAGAACTTATGGCCACCTTAAGGTCAGAAATTGCACTTTTGGCCACTTAGAGCCCCCTAGGTCACAAACTATGAGGCTTATCTGCCTCAAATTTTACCTGAAAACACATTAATATATTCTTAGTACATGTGCCGAAAATCAAGACTTTAAGTTGAGGAGAAAATTGTCTTTGAGGCCCATAAAGACCCCACTTAGGACTTTTTTCCTATATTTTTAACTTATTTTGCCTTATAATTTGAAAGTGGTAATTCTGATGAGTCTCAAACTGCACTAGATGTAACTCTTATATGTAATCCTTGTCTGTGAAAAATTTAAAGGCTGTAGGTTTACCTGTTAGGCTGACTTAAGATCTCAAAATTGCCCACAGAGACCCAATTTATGGACTTTTTGCCATCTTCAAGCACTGTAGCTTTCAAACTATGTCTCTCATCTAAGTGAAATATCATCTGAGAATATATCAATATGTTTTTCTTGTATGTACTCCAAAATTTAGGCCTTTAATAGACATTTAACCCATGTATGAGGACCATAAACACCCACCCGAGTGACCCTTTTAAGACATTTTTCACATATTTTGCTCTGTAACTTGGAAATGGTAAGTCTGAGAAGTTTCAAACTGTATTAGATATATATTCTATGTGTAATGTTAGTATGTAACAGATTTTAAGTCTGAAGCTTTAATTTGAAGGTCAAATTGAGGTCTCTGACGGGCTCCCAAAGACCCAATATATGGACTTTTTGCCACCTTTAAGCCCTGTGACTGTTAAACTATGTTATTGATGGAGCTGAAATCCCATCTGGGAATGCATTATTATGTCCTTTTTACATGTGCCGAAAATCAAGGCTTTAAGTAGACATTTAACCTGTGTTTGAGGACCATAAATCCCCACCTGAGATTTTAGACATTTTTCACATATTTTTCCCTGTAACTTGGAAATGTAAGTCTGAGAAGTTTCAAACTGTATTAGATACATATTCTATGTGTAATCTTAGTATGTGACAAATTTTAAGTCTGAAGCTTTAATTTGAAGGCCACATTGAGGTCTCTAAAAGGCCCCATAGAGACCCACTATTTGGACTTTTTGCCAGTTTTAAGGCCCATGACTGATAAACTATGTGACTGATTGAGCTGAAATCCCATCTGGGAATGCATTATTATGTCCTTTTCACATGTGCCGAAAATCAAGGCTTTTAGTAGACATTTAACCTGTGTATGAGGGCCATAGACACTTGCCCAAGTGACCTTTTTGACATTTTTTTCTGTATTTTGCCCTGTTATTTGGAAATGCTTAGTGTGACAAGTCTTAAACTGTATTATATATAATTTTTGTTTGTTGTGTATGTCCCCCAAAAAGTTTCAGTTCTGTAGTTTAATTGCTAAGGTCTCTTGAACAATTGTAAAATGCCCACAGAGACCCAATTTATGGATATTATGCCACTTTAAAGCCCTGTAACTGTCAAACTATGTGGCTCATAGAGCTGAAATCTTTGAATTTTTCAAAGGAAGTGCCTGTCTATTTAAATTTTGAATATTAATAATGTTATGGCTATCTTAGGCTTTTAAGAACTTATTTTTGTGTGTTATCTCTCTGCTTGCTGAGTTTTTAACTTTTTATGTCAGCTGACTTGTCAGTCAGCTGGCATTATGTCGTCACTCTGCGGCGTGGGCGTACGCGTACGCGTCCGCGTGAACAACTTCTCCTCCAAAACTACAAGGCCTAGAGACGTGCTGTTTTTTTTAAAAGATACCTTATCTATCGAGGATGAAAAATTGTTCAAGGCATGCAAATCTGTCTGTTCGTCTGTTTGCTAGAGACATTACAAGGGGGGTACCCCCACCAAAAGTGTGAAAATTTCAACTTTTTATCACAATTTTCTCAGTGACTATTGCAGGGATTTCTCTCATATCTTGCATATATGTACTAGGCCAGAGGTAGATTCTCTTGTGTGAGTATGAGACCTGGATCTCTCTTACTTTTTTTTTAATAAATTTTTTTAATAATTTTTAATGCATTAAAATTCATGAAATCATGCACAAAATCATTTATAACTTGAAAACTGTTGCATCTAGAGCATTTTGTTAAAATATGTTATTCAGCTACTTTTTTCATAGCTACAATATGGTGAGTAAGTTGGGTGCCTGTCTCAATAGCTAAGTGAGTAATAGCTACTTTTGGGCTTTTCAGTAACTTCCATCATGAGTAGAATCACTTGTAACTTAAAAACTATTGCATTTAGAGAATTTCGTATAAATATGTTATTCAGCTACTTTTGGGTCAGCTATAACATAGTAAAATTTTAGACCTGTAGCTCATGGCATAGCTGAGTAATAGCTACTTTTACGTTATCACTGTTGAGTAAATTGCTTATAATTTCAAAACTATTGCATTTAGAGAATTTCGTATAAATATGTTATTCAGCTACTTTTGGGTCAGCTATAACATAGTAAAATTTCAGACCTGTAGCTCATGGCATAGCTGAGTAATAGCTACTTTTAGGTTATCACTGTTGAGTAAATCGCTTATAACTTGGAAACTATTGCATTTACAGTATTTTGTTTCAATATGTTATTCACCTATTTTGGGATCAGCTATAACATAGTGAAGTTTCAGATCTGTGGCTCATTGCATAGCTGAGTAATAGCTACTTTGAAGTTCTCACTATTGAGTAAATCAGTTGTAATTGGAAAACTATTGCATTTAGAGAATTTCGTATAAATATGTTATTCAGCTACTTTTGGGTCAGCTATAACATAGTAAAATTTCAGACCTGTAGCTCATGGCATAGCTGAGTAATAGCTACTTTTAGGTCATCACTATTGAGTAAATCAGTTGTAACTTGAAAACTATTGCATTTACAGTATTTTGCTTAAATATCTTGTTCACCTACTTTTGGGTCAGCTATAACATAGTAAAATTTCAGACCTGTAGCTCATGGCATAGCTGAGTAATAGCTACTTTTAGGTCATCACTATTGAGTAAATCAGTTGTAACTTGAAAACTATTGCATTTACAGTATTTTGCTTTAATATGTTGTTCACCTACTTTTGGGTCAGCTATAACATAGTGAAATTTCAGACCTGTAGCTCATTGCATAGCTGAGTAATAACTACTTTGAGGTTCTCACTATTGAGTAAATCAGTTGTAATTGGAAAACTATTGCATTTAGAGTATTTTGTTTCAATATGTTATTCACCTATTTTGGGATCAGCTATAACATAGTGAAGTTTCAGATCTGTGGCTCATTGCATAGCTGAGTAATAGCTACTTTGAAGTTCTCACTATTGAGTAAATCAGTTGTAATTGGAAAACTATTGCATTTAGAGAATTTCATATACATATGTTATTCAGCTACTTTTGGGTCAGCTATAACATAGTAAAATTTCAGACCTGTAGCTCGTGGCATAGCTGAGTAATAGCTACTTTTAGGTCATCACTATTGAGTAAATCAGTTGTAACTTGAAAACTATTGCATTTACAGTATTTTGCTTAAATATGTTGTTCACCTACTTTTGGGTCAGCTATAACATAGTAAAATTTCAGACCTGCAGCTCATGGCATAGCTGAGTAATAGCTACTTTTAGGTTATCACTGTTGAGTAAATCGCTTATAACTTGGAAATTATTGCATTTAGAGTATTTTGTTTCAATATGTTATTCACCTATTTTGGGGTCAGCTATAACATAGTGAAGTTCCAGACCCGTGACTCATTGCATAGCTGAGTAATAGCTACTTTTAGGTTATCACTGTTGAGTAAATCGCTTATAACTTGGAAACTATTGCATTTAGAGTATTTTGTTTCAATATGTTATTCACCTATTTTGGGATCAGCTATAACATAGTGAAGTTTCAGATCTGTGGCTCATTGCATAGCTGAGTAATAGCTACTTTGAAGTTCTCACTATTGAGTAAATCAGTTGTAATTGGAAAACTATTGCATTTAGAGAATTTCGTATAAATATGTTATTCAGCTACTTTTGGGTCAGCTATAACATAGTAAAATTTCAGACCTGTAGCTCATGGCATAGCTGAGTAATAGCTACTTTTACGTCATCACTATTGAGTAAATCAGTTGTAACTTGAAAACTATTGCATTTACAGTATTTTGCTTAAATATGTTGTTCACCTACTTTTGGGTCAGCTATAACATAGTAAAATTTCAGACCTGTAGCTCATGGCATAGCTGAGTAATAGCGACTTTTAGGTTATCACTATTGAGTAAATCAGTTGTAACTTGAAAACTGTTGCATTTACAGTATTTTGCTTTTATATGTTGTTCACCTACTTTTGGGTCAGCTATAACATAGTGAAATTTCAGACCTGTAGCTCATTGCATAGCTGAGTAATAACTACTTTGAGGTTCTCACTATTGAGTAAATCAGTTGTAATTGGAAAACTATTGCATTTAGAGAATTTAGTATAAATATGTTATTCAGCTACTTTTGGGTCAACTATAACATAGTAAAATTTCAGACCTGTAGCTCATGGCATAGCTGAGTAATAGCTACTTTTAGGTCATCACTATTGAGTAAATCAGTTGTAACTTGAAAACTATTGCATTTACAGTATTTTGCTTAAATATGTTGTTCACCTACTTTTGGGTCAGCTATAACATAGTAAAATTTCAGACCTGTAGCTCATGGCATAGCTGAGTAATAGCTACTTTTAGGTTATCACTGTTGAGTAAATCGCTTATAACTTGGAAATTATTGCATTTAGAGTATTTTGTTTCAATATGTTATTCACCTATTTTGGGGTCAGCTATAACATAGTGAAGTTCCAGACCCGTGACTCATTGCATAGCTGAGTAATAGCTACTTTGAAGTTCTCAATGTTGAGTAAATCACTTGTAATTTGAAAACTATTGCATTTAGAGAATTTTGTATAAATATGTTATTCAGCTACTTTTGGGTCAGCTATAACATAGTAAAATTTCAGACCTGTAGCTCATGGCATAGCTGAGTAATAGCTACTTTTAGGTTATCACTGTTGAGTAAATCACTTATAACTTGAAAACTATTGCATTTAGAGTATTTTGTTGCAATATGTTGTTCACCTATTTTGGGGTCAGCTATAACATAGTGAAGTTCCAGACCTGTGGCTCATTGCATAGCTGAGTAATAGCTACTTTGAAGTTCTCACTGTTGAGTAAATCAGTTGTAATTGGAAAACTATTGCCTTTACAGAAATTTGTGCAAATATGTTATTCAGCTACTTTTGGGTCAGCTATAACATAGTGAAATTACAGACCTGTAGCTCATGGCACAACTGAGCAATAGCTATTCTCAGGCACTGACTGTTGAGTAAATCAGCTATAACTTGAAAAATATTGCATTTGGAGTATTTTGTTAAAATATATTGTTCACCTACTTTTGGGTTAGCTATAACATAGTGAAATTACAGACCTATAGCTCATGGCATAGCGGAGCAATAGCTATTTTCTGGTTCTCACTATTGAGTAAATCAGTTGTAACTTGAAAACTATTGCATTTACAGTATTTTGCTTTAATATGTTGTTCACCTACTTTTGGGTCAGCTATAACATAGTGAAATTTCAGACCTGTAGCTCATTGCATAGCTGAGTAATAACTACTTTGAGGTTCTCACTATTGAGTAAATCAGTTGTAATTGGAAAACTATTGCATTTAGAGAATTTAGTTTAAATATGTTATTCAGCTACTTTTGGGTCAACTATAACATAGTAAAATTTCAGACCTGTAGCTCATGGCATAGCTGAGTAATAGCTACTTTTAGGTCATCACTATTGAGTAAATCAGTTGTAACTTGAAAACTATTGCATTTACAGTATTTTGCTTAAATATGTTGTTCACCTACTTTTGGGTCAGCTATAACATAGTAAAATTTCAGACCTGTAGCTCATGGCATAGCTGAGTAATAGCTACTTTTAGGTCATCACTATTGAGTAAATCAGTTGTAACTTGAAAACTATTGCATTTACAGTATTTTGCTTAAATATGTTGTTCACCTACTTTTGGGTCAGCTATAACATAGTAAAATTTCAGACCTGTAGCTCATGGCATAGCTGAGTAATAGCTACTTTTAGGTTATCACTGTTGAGTAAATCGCTTATAACTTGGAAATTATTGCATTTAGAGTATTTTGTTTCAATATGTTATTCACCTATTTTGGGGTCAGCTATAACATAGTGAAGTTCCAGACCCGTGACTCATTGCATAGCTGAGTAATAGCTACTTTTAGGTTATCACTGTTGAGTAAATCGCTTATAACTTGGAAACTATTGCATTTAGAGTATTTTGTTTCAATATGTTATTCACCTATTTTGGGATCAGCTATAACATAGTGAAGTTTCAGATCTGTGGCTCATTGCATAGCTGAGTAATAGCTACTTTGAAGTTCTCACTATTGAGTAAATCAGTTGTAATTGGAAAACTATTGCATTTAGAGAATTTCATATAAATATGTTATTCAGCTACTTTTGGGTCAGCTATAACATAGTAAAATTTCAGACCTGTAGCTCATGGCATAGCTGAGTAATAGCTACTTTTACGTCATCACTATTGAGTAAATCAGTTGTAACTTGAAAACTATTGCATTTACAGTATTTTGCTTAAATATGTTGTTCACCTACTTTTGGGTCAGCTATAACATAGTAAAATTTCAGACCTGTAGCTCATGGCATAGCTGAGTAATAGCTACTTTTAGGTTATCACTGTTGAGTAAATCGCTTATAACTTGGAAATTATTGCATTTAGAGTATTTTGTTTCAATATGTTATTCACCTATTTTGGGGTCAGCTATAACATAGTGAAGTTCCAGACCCGTGACTCATTGCATAGCTGAGTAATAGCTACTTTTAGGTTATCACTGTTGAGTAAATCGCTTATAACTTGGAAACTATTGCATTTAGAGTATTTTGTTTCAATATGTTATTCACCTATTTTGGGATCAGCTATAACATAGTGAAGTTTCAGATCTGTGGCTCATTGCATAGCTGAGTAATAGCTACTTTGAAGTTCTCACTATTGAGTAAATCAGTTGTAATTGGAAAACTATTGCATTTAGAGAATTTCGTATAAATATGTTATTCAGCTACTTTTGGGTCAGCTATAACATAGTAAAATTTCAGACCTGTAGCTCATGGCATAGCTGAGTAATAGCTACTTTTAGGTCATCACTATTGAGTAAATCAGTTGTAACTTGAAAACTATTGCATTTACAGTATTTTGCTTAAATATCTTGTTCACCTACTTTTGGGTCAGCTATAACATAGTAAAATTTCAGACCTGTAGCTCATGGCATAGCTGAGTAATAGCGACTTTTAGGTTATCACTATTGAGTAAATCAGTTGTAACTTGAAAACTGTTGCATTTACAGTATTTTGCTTTTATATGTTGTTCACCTACTTTTGGGTCAGCTATAACATAGTGAAATTTCAGACCTGTAGCTCATTGCATAGCTGAGTAATAACTACTTTGAGGTTCTCACTATTGAGTAAATCAGTTGTAATTGGAAAACTATTGCATTTAGAGAATTTAGTATAAATATGTTATTCAGCTACTTTTGGGTCAACTATAACATAGTAAAATTTCAGACCTGTAGCTCATGGCATAGCTGAGTAATAGCTACTTTTAGGTCATCACTATTGAGTAAATCAGTTGTAACTTGAAAACTATTGCATTTACAGTATTTTGCTTAAATATGTTGTTCACCTACTTTTGGGTCAGCTATAACATAGTAAAATTTCAGACCTGTAGCTCATGGCATAGCTGAGTAATAGCTACTTTTAGGTTATCACTGTTGAGTAAATCGCTTATAACTTGGAAATTATTGCATTTAGAGTATTTTGTTTCAATATGTTATTCACCTATTTTGGGGTCAGCTATAACATAGTGAAGTTCCAGACCCGTGACTCATTGCATAGCTGAGTAATAGCTACTTTTAGGTTATCACTGTTGAGTAAATCGCTTATAACTTGGAAACTATTGCATTTAGAGTATTTTGTTTCAATATGTTATTCACCTATTTTGGGATCAGCTATAACATAGTGAAGTTTCAGATCTGTGGCTCATTGCATAGCTGAGTAATAGCTACTTTGAAGTTCTCACTATTGAGTAAATCAGTTGTAATTGGAAAACTATTGCATTTAGAGAATTTCGTATAAATATGTTATTCAGCTACTTTTGGGTCAGCTATAACATAGTAAAATTTCAGACCTGTAGCTCATGGCATAGCTGAGTAATAGCTACTTTTAGGTCATCACTATTGAGTAAATCAGTTGTAACTTGAAAACTATTGCATTTACAGTATTTTGCTTAAATATCTTGTTCACCTACTTTTGGGTCAGCTATAACATAGTAAAATTTCAGACCTGTAGCTCATGGCATAGCTGAGTAATAGCGACTTTTAGGTTATCACTATTGAGTAAATCAGTTGTAACTTGAAAACTGTTGCATTTACAGTATTTTGCTTTTATATGTTGTTCACCTACTTTTGGGTCAGCTATAACATAGTGAAATTTCAGACCTGTAGCTCATTGCATAGCTGAGTAATAACTACTTTGAGGTTCTCACTATTGAGTAAATCAGTTGTAATTGGAAAACTATTGCATTTAGAGAATTTAGTATAAATATGTTATTCAGCTACTTTTGGGTCAACTATAACATAGTAAAATTTCAGACCTGTAGCTCATGGCATAGCTGAGTAATAGCTACTTTTAGGTCATCACTATTGAGTAAATCAGTTGTAACTTGAAAACTATTGCATTTACAGTATTTTGCTTAAATATGTTGTTCACCTACTTTTGGGTCAGCTATAACATAGTAAAATTTCAGACCTGTAGCTCATGGCATAGCTGAGTAATAGCTACTTTTAGGTTATCACTGTTGAGTAAATCGCTTATAACTTGGAAATTATTGCATTTAGAGTATTTTGTTTCAATATGTTATTCACCTATTTTGGGGTCAGCTATAACATAGTGAAGTTCCAGACCCGTGACTCATTGCATAGCTGAGTAATAGCTACTTTGAAGTTCTCAATGTTGAGTAAATCACTTGTAATTTGAAAACTATTGCATTTAGAGAATTTTGTATAAATATGTTATTCAGCTACTTTTGGGTCAGCTATAACATAGTAAAATTTCAGACCTGTAGCTCATGGCATAGCTGAGTAATAGCTACTTTTAGGTTATCACTGTTGAGTAAATCACTTATAACTTGAAAACTATTGCATTTAGAGTATTTTGTTGCAATATGTTGTTCACCTATTTTGGGGTCAGCTATAACATAGTGAAGTTCCAGACCTGTGGCTCATTGCATAGCTGAGTAATAGCTACTTTGAAGTTCTCACTGTTGAGTAAATCAGTTGTAATTGGAAAACTATTGCCTTTACAGAAATTTGTGCAAATATGTTATTCAGCTACTTTTGGGTCAGCTATAACATAGTGAAATTACAGACCTGTAGCTCATGGCACAACTGAGCAATAGCTATTCTCAGGCACTGACTGTTGAGTAAATCAGCTATAACTTGAAAAATATTGCATTTGGAGTATTTTGTTAAAATATATTGTTCACCTACTTTTGGGTTAGCTATAACATAGTGAAATTACAGACCTATAGCTCATGGCATAGCGGAGCAATAGCTATTTTCTGGTTCTCACTATTGAGTAAATCAGTTGTAACTTGAAAACTATTGCATTTACAGTATTTTGCTTAAATATGTTGTTCAGCTACTTTTAGGTCAGCTATAACAGAGCAAAAATTCAGACATGTAGCTCATTGCATAGCTGAGTAATAGTTACTTTGAGGTTCTCACTCTTGAGTAAATCAGTTGTAACTTGAAAATTATTACATTTAGAGTATTTTGTTAAATATGTTATTCAGAGACGTTTTGGTCAGCTATAACATAGTGAAATTGCAGACCTCTATGTCATGGGATAGCTGAGCAATAGCTTCTTTCAGGTTCTCACTGTTGAGTAAATCATTGTATCCAACCTGTAGGAAATCATGGGCTGGGAATCTGTTAATATGGTCCGATTTGACCTTGGAACCCTCCTTCAAGGTCAAATGAGGATAGCCAAACATAAAAGTGCTTATAACTCGCTTATTATTGGTCCCAGAGGTTGGAATGAAAACCAACCTATTGAAAATCATGAGCTGGGAATTTTTTGGTGTGGTCGGATTTCACCTTGGACCCCTCCTTCAAGGTCAAATGAGGATAGCCAAACTTAAAAGTGCTTATAACTCATTTATTATTGGTCCTAGAGGTTTCGAATGGAAAACCAACCTATAGAAAATCATGGGCTGGGAATCTTTTGGTGTGGTCGGATTTGACCTGGGACCCCTCCTTCAAGGGCAGTTGAGGATAGCCAAACTTACAATTGCTTAGAACTCGCTTATTATTGGTCCTACAAGTTTGGGATGGTAAACAAGCTACAGGAAATCATGGGCTGGGAATTTTTTTGTGTGGTCGGATTTGACCTTGGACCCCCTCCTTCCAGGTCAAACGAAGATAGCCAAACTTAAAGTGCTTATAACTCGCGTATTATTGGTCTTGGAGGTTTGGGATGGTAAACCAACATATAGGAAATCATGGGCTGGGATTCTTTTGGTGTGGTCAGATTTGACCTGGGACCCCTCCTTCAAGGGCAGTTGAGGATAGCCAAACTTACAATTGCTTAGAACTCGCTTATTATTGGTCCTACAAGTTTGGGATGGTAAACAAGCTACAGGAAATCATGGGCTGGGAATTTTTTTGTGTGGTCGGATTTGACCTTGGACCCCCTCCTTCAAGGTCAAACAAGGATAGCCAAACTTAAAAAGTGCCTATAACTCACTTATTATTGGTCCGAGAGGTTTGGGATGGTAAACCATCCTAAATTCTTTGGCTGGGAATCTTTTGGTATGGTCAGATTTGACCTTTGCACCCCTTCTTCATGGTGGAACGAGGATATTGCATTTATAGTATTTCTTTAAATATTTTAACCTACTTTTTACCCTTAAACAATTACCTTGTTACTTTATTTCATAATACCATTTGCAGGGCACAACTTTTTTGTCGTTTTCTTCTGTCAGCTTCGGAATATCTTTCGAACATGCTGTTCAGTTACCATTTACTGTATTTCTGTACAGCCCTTTCCCTGATAATTATGCTTTCCTCTCATTATCACCATCACAAATCAAAAACATTCAGTCAGCTGACACAGTGCCCGTTCACGGGCACTCTCCTCTTGTTAATATGAAACTGGTTAAACATATTCAAGTAGGCAAAATGGACACTGTTATTTTCTGGTGAGCTTTAAGTCCCAAATATTAATGAAATTATAGCCTTATGTAGTAAAAATAGGGGATTTTTAACCCTCAACTAGCCCAGTTTTATTCAACTTGCCTTAATTTTGACACAGCTCCTACAGTTACGAACTCATTTCAATTGATAATCACATACTTAAAATTCTCAATTCTGAATTATTATTATAAATCTGTTCTTGTTGTTTGATAATTAAGCGTCCCTTGAAAAGGGGACGCTTATTGGTTTCACCCCCGGTTTTCAGTCAGCCGCCGCCGCCGCATTATCGTCTCCCTTGAATATCTCCCTTGTTATTAGGCCTATCCAAATGATATGTGGCAGTGTTCTTCTATAGGCGTGGGGAAATTTTTTGACAGGCATAAATTTGACCTTTGACCTTTATCAAGGTCACATTATCAAAAATTCAAAAAAAAATTTACTTCCTTTTCACTAGATTTCCTCAGAAAGTACTGGGTGTGGGTCAACCAAATTTGGTATGCACATTCCTGGGGGAAGAATCGAGGCGCCAGTCGATATTGGGATCAGTCGGGCCATAATTGACCGATTGACGGGCGATTGATTATAAGTTCATAAAAATTTTGCTAAGATTAAGCCTTGAACTCGCTTATTATTGGTCGTAGAGGTTTGGGATGGTATACCAACATATAGGAAATCATGTGCTGGGAATCTTCTGGTGTGGTCAGATTTGACCTTGGGCCCCTCGTTCAAGGTCAAGCGAGGATAGGCAAAGTTTAAAGTGCTTATAACTCGCTTATTATTGGTCCTAGAGGTTTGGGATGGTATACCAACATATAGGAAACCATGGGCTGGGAATCTTTTGGTGTGGTCAGATTTGACCTTGGACGTCTCCTTCAAGGTCAAATGAGGATAGCCAAACTGAAAAGTGCTTATAACTCGCTTGTTATTGGTCCTAGAGGTTTGGGATGGTATACCAACATATAGGAAATCATGTCCTGGGAATCCTCTGCTGTGGTCGCATTTGACCTTGGGCCCCCCCTTCAAGGTCAAACGAGCATACCCAAACTTAAAAGTTCTTATAACTCGCTTATTATTGGTCCTAGAGGTTTGGGATGGTATACCAACATATAGGAAATCATGGGCTGGGAATCTTCTGGTGTGGTCGGATTTGACCTTGGGCCCCTCGTTCAAGGTCAAAAGAGCATAGCCAAACTTAAAAGTGCTTATAACTCGCTTATTATTGGTCCTACAGGTTTGTGATGGTATACCAACATATAGGAAATCATGTGCTGGGAATCTTCTGGTGTGGTCGCATTTGACCTTGGGCCCCCCCTTCAAGGTCAAACGAGGATAGCCAAACTTAAAAGTGCTTATAACTCGCTTATTATTGGTCCTACAGGTTTGGGATGGTATACCGACATATAGGAAATCATGTGCTGGGAATCTTCTGGTGTGGTCAGATTTGACCTCGGGCCTCTCCTTCAAGGTCAAATGAGCATAGCCAAACATAAAAATGTTTATAACTCGCTTATTATTGGTCGTACAGGATTGGGATGGTATACCAACATATAGGAAATCATGGGCTGGGAATCTTTTGGTGTTGTTAGATTTGACCTTGGGTTTCTCCTTCAAGGTCAAACGAGGATAGCCAAACTGAAAAGTGCTTATAACTCGCTTATTATTGGTCCTAGAGGTTTGGGATGGTATACCAACATATAGGAAATCATGTGCTGGGAATCTTCTGGTGTGGTCGCATTTGACCTTGGGCCCCCCCCCCCTTCAAGGTCGAACGAGCATAGCCAAACTTAAAAGTGCTTATAACTCGCTTATTATTGGTCCTAGAGATTTGGGATGGTATACCAACATATAGGAAATCATGGGCTGGGAATCTTCTGGTGTGGTCGCATTTGACCTTGGGCCCCTCGTTCAAGGTCAAAAGAGCATAGCCAAACTTAAAAGTGCTTATAACTCGCTTATTATTGGTCCCAGAGGTTTGTGATGGTATACCAACATATAGGAAATCGTGCTGGGAATCTTCTGGTGTGGTCGCATTTGACCTTGGGCCCCCCCCCCCCCTTCAAGGTCAAACGAGCATAGTCAAACTTAAAAGTGCTTATAACTCGCTTATTATTGGCCCTAGAGGTTTGGGATGGTATACCAACATATAGGAAATCATGGGCAGGGAATCTTTTGGTGTGGTTAAATTTGACCTTGGGCCTCTCCCTCAAGGTCAAACGAGGATAGCCAAACTTAAAAGTGCTTATAACTCGCTTATTATTGGTCCTAGAGGTTTGTGATGGTATACCAACATATAGGAAATAATGGGCTGGGAATCTTCTGGTGTGGTCAGATTTGACCTTGGGCCCCTCCTTCAAGGTCACATGAGGATAGCCAAACCTAAAAGTGCTTATACCGCGCTTATTATTGGTCCTAGAGGTTTGTGATGGTATACCAACATATAGGAAATCATGTGCAGGGAATCCTCTGGTGTGGTTAGATTTGACCTTGTGCCCCTTGTTCAAGGTCAAACGAGGATAGGCAAACTTAAAAGTGCTTATAACTCGCTTATTATTAGTCCTAGAGGTTTGGGATGGTATACCAACATATAGGAAATCATGTGCTGGGAATCTTCTGGTGTGGTCGGATTTAATCTTGGGCCTCTCCTTCAAGGTCAAACGAGGATACCCAAACATAAAAATGCTTATAACTCACTTATTATTGGTCCTAGAGCTTTGGGATGGTATACCAATATATAGGAAATCATGGGCTGGGAACCTTCTGGTGTGGTCGGATTTGACCTTGGGCCTCTCCTTCAAGGTCAAACGAGCATAGCCAAACTTAAAAGTGAATAACTCACTTATTATTTGTCCTAAAGGTTTGGGGTGGTAAACCAACATGTACGAAATCATGGGCAGGGAATCTTATGCTGTGGTCGGATTTGACCTTGGGGCCCCCTTCAAGGTCAAGCGAGGGTAGTCAAAGTTAAAAGTGCTTATAACTCGCTTATTATTGGTCCTAGAGGTATGGGACGGTAAACCAACATGCAGGAAATCATGGGCTGTTAATATTTTAGTGTGGTCGGATTTGACCTTGGGCCTCTCCTTCAAGGTCAAATGAGGATAGGCAAACTTAGAAGTGCTTATAAAGCACTTATTATTGGTCCTAGAGGTTTGGGATGGTAAACCAAGATGTAGGAAATCATGGATTTGGAATCTTTTCTTGGTTCGGATTTGACCTTGGGACCCTCCTTCAAGGTCAAATGAGGATAGGCAAACTTAAAAGTGCTTATAACTTGCTTATGAGTCGCTTATTAGTGGTCCTAGAAGTTTTGGATATTAACCAACCTATAGGAGTTCATGGTTTGCAATTTTTTTTTCATTTGTGATTTTGAAATGTTTTGCAGTTGGCCTTCATATCTGTGACAAGTGTATTTACTTTGCAACCTCTTGCTTTTGACTAAAGTTACATATATTTTTTCCTGTAGAGTACAAGAACTCTATATATTACTTTGTTCTCTTTCTTTTATATTTGTAAAAAGGAATTTATAATCGTTCCCCTTCATTAATCCAACAAACAGAAACTTCACTCAGTTTACCATATTTTGAAGTGAATTACCACTGAATTATGTTCTAATGATATATATTAGGATAGTAAGTTGCTACAGTTGTAAATGTCTGATTTACTGCTTTTTTCAAAAAGTATACAGATCCATGCCACCTTAATAGTAGATTCAACCTTTTCTTTACACTCACTCATAGCCTTGCTTAAGGCTCAAGTACCCTAGTAATTAAGAGAAAATATACAGAAAACATGGTCATTTTGCATAATGTATTCTTACAATTAACATGTACTGGATTTTACACATGATATGTCTGCTCAGTTTATATCTCAAAACATGCATGAGTGCTTTATGAATACCAAATATCTGTGTACAAGTATGAAAACATATGGTACAAATTTGAGCCTTAAGCAAGGCTAACTCACTCAATGAGAATTTAGAGAAAAGACACTGTTGTATACTTCAAGGATGAAAACAATCATGTAGCCTTGTTCAGGTGCACAGATTGTTTCTGTTGAAATTAACATTTTTATCACCTTTTTAATATCAGATCACTTTGTGGCATTGTCTGATGGAATATTGGTAATCGATGTGGCCAAGATGGGCATCATATTTAACAAGTCCCTATAATAATATACATTGCATCATACTCATTTTATTTCCTGTAATATGTCACAGAACATTGTAGAAATAATATGGTGTGCTACTCACTACTGTACTGACATTATCTACATATGACATAGCTTTCAGATAATTTGTTTTTTTATACACCGGACACATATTTTTGTTAAGGAAAACAATGACCTACAATATTATAATTGTTGCATTTTTCAAGCTGTAGAACTGTTTTTGAAATAAGTAAGGTTAATTGCTTGTAACCTTGACCAAACATTCTAACCTGTAATGACAAATTTAAAAGTGGTTATAACTCACGTGTTATTGGTCCTAAGGTTTGCAATATGAAACCAACCTAAGGGAAACCATAAGCTGGACTTGGGTCCTGCTTCGAGGTATATAGTTATAAATAGAGACTTTGGGAAAGACTAAGATAGTTGGAAAATGCAGATGTTAAAAACACAACAAATGTATCAGTTTATGGGAATAATTTCCTCTTGAACTCTTAGATCCTTTTATAAAGGTAAACAGCAATAAAACCACACACATTGTGAAGAACTATGTATACAAACATGGTGTCGGGTGTTTTACTATTATGGAGGAATACATAGATAGATAGATAGATCTTTATTCAGCATTACATTACAATGAAATAATACAACATTTTAAAATAAATGCTGAAAGTAAATGTCAGAAGTTCAAATGAACTTATAACTAGACATCCCTAAATTTGGAGAGAACTGACAACATAAAGTTAAGAACATACAATAAATACTAAACAGAAATGCCTGAAGTTCAAATGAACTTATTAGTAAATATTACTTAACTTGGACATAACTGACAACAGAAAGTCAAGAAAGAAATACAGCAGATAAAATAGATTTTGATTTATGACACAAAGAAGCTATTTATCAATGAATATGCTAATTTGAACTGTTTGTCTGTTAATTAAATTTTAACATACTTGACAAAGTACTTAATGGTAAAAATATAGATTAAGATACACACAGATTTAGTACACAGATCCGTAACTTCCATTTGTCATACCATAATTTGTTAGATAGGCAATGGTTTTTTATATTTAGTGAGGAATTCTTCTTTTAATCTCTTTTTGAAGCTTATTATAGATGGCAACAATCTTACATGTGATGGAATTTGATTGTACAGTTTAACCCCTATAATACTAGGACATCTACTTTTTTGGAAAGTTTTGGGGATATTTTGATAAATGTTTCCACAGTTCCTTGTATTATAGTTATGAACATGCTTGACATATCTATATCATTCCATTAGTTTAGGTGGTAGCAAATTCCTATGAGCTTTGAAAATATGAGTACATGTTTTGAATTTTGTTATATCCCGTAACTTTAAACATTTGAATGCATTGTATGTGTTGCTTGTTGAATTTCTGTATCTTAAGGAGCCAATCAGGCACATTTCTGACAGAGGAATCTAGGCGCCAATCGATATTGGGATCAATCGGGCCATAATTGAGCGATTGACGGGCGATTGATTACAAGTTCATAAAAAATTTACTACGATTAAGCCTTGAACTCGCTTATTATTGGTCCTAGAGGTTTGGGATGGTGTACCAACATATAGGAAATCAGGTGCTGGAAATCTTCTGGTGTGGTCAGATTTGACCTGGGGCCCCTCGTGAAAGATCAAAAGAGGATAGGCAAAGTTTAAAGTGCTTATAACTCGCTTATTATTGGTCCTAGAGGTTTGGAATGGTATACCAGCATATAGGAAATCATGTGCTGGGAATCATCTGGTGTGGTCAGATTTGACCTTGGGCCCCTCGTTCAAGGTCAAACGAGTATAGGCAAACATAAAAGTGCTTGTAACTCGCTTATTATTGGTCCTACAGCTTTGGGATGGTAAACCAACATGTAGGAAATCATGTGCTGGGAATCTTCTGCTGTGGTCAGATTTGAACTTGGGCCTCTCCTTCAAGGTCAAATGAGCATAACCAAACTTAAAAGTGCTTATAACTCGCTTATTATTGATCCTAGAGGATTGGGATGGTATACCAACATACAGGAAATCATGTGCTGGGAATTTTCTGGTGTGGTCTGATTTGACCTTGTGCCCCTCGTTCAAGGTCAAACGAGTATAGCCAAACTTAAAAGTGCTTATGACTTGCTTATTTTTGGTCCTACAGGTTTGGGATGGTATACTAACATATAGAAAATCATGGGCTGGGAATCTCTTGGTGTTGTCAGATTTGACCTTGGGATTCTTCTTCAAGGTCAAACGAGGATAGCCAAACATAAAAGTGCTTATAACTCGCTTCTTATTTGTCCTACAGGTTTGGGATGGTAAACCAACATGTAGGAGATCATGGCCTGGGAATCTTCTGGTGTGGTCGGATTTGACGTTGGGCCCCTCGTTCAAGGTCAAACGAGCATAGCCAAACTTAAAAGTGCTTATAACTCGCTTATTATTGGTTCTACAGGGTTGTGATGGTATACCAACATGTAGGAAATCATGGGCTGGGAATCTTTTGGTGTGGTCAGATTTGACCTTGGGTCTCTTCTTCAAGGTCAAAAGAGGATAGCCAAACATAAAAGTGCTTATAACTCACTTATTATTGGTCCTAGAGCTTTGGGATGGTAAACCAACATGTAGGAAATCATGGCCTGGGAATCTTTGGGTGTGGTCGGATTTGACCTTGGGCCCCTTGTTCAAGGTCAAACGAGGATAGACAAACTTAAAAGTGCTTATAACTCACTTATTATTGGTCCTAGAGGTTTGTGATGGGATACCAACATGTAGGAAATCATGGGCTCGGAATCTTTTGGTGTGGTCAGATTTGACCTTGGGCTTCCTCTTCAAGGTCAAAAGAGGATAGCTAAACATAAAAGTACTTATAACTGATTTATTATTGGTCCTAGAGGTTTGGGATGGTAAACCAACATGTAGGAAATCATGGGCTGGGAATCTTCTGGTGTGGTCTGATTTGACCTTGGGCCCCTCGTTCAATGTCAAACAAGCATAGCCAAACTTAAAAGTGCTTATAACTCGCTTATTATTGGTCCTAGAGGATTGGGATGGTATACCAACATGTAGGAAATCATGTGCTGGGAATCTTCTGGTGTGGTCAGATTTGACCTTGTGCCCCTCGTTCAAGGTCAAATGAGTATAGCCAAACATAAAAGTGGTTATGACTTGCTTATTATTGGTCCTAGAGGTTTGTGATGGTATACTAACATATAGAAAATCATGGGCTGGGAATCTTTTGGTGTTGTCAGATTTGACCTTGGGCCTCTTCTTCAAGGTGAAACAAGGATAGCCAAACATAAAAGTGCTTATAAGTGGCTTATTATTGGTCCTAGAGCTTTGGGATGGTAAACCAACCTGTAGGAAATCATGTGCTGGGAATCTTCTGGTGTGGTCAGATTTGACCTTGGGGCCTCTCCTTCAAGGTCAAATGAGCATAACCAAACTTTAAAGTGCTTATAACTCGCTTATGATTGGTCCTAGAGGTTTTGGATGGTAAACCAACATGTAGAAATTAAGGGCTGGTAATCTTTTGCTGTGGTCGAATTTGACCTTGGCCCTCTCCTTCAAGGTCAAACGAGCATAGCCAAACTTAAAAGTGCTTATAACTCACTTATTATTGGTCCTACAGGTTTGGGATGGTAAACCAACATGTAGGAAATCATGTGCTGGGAATCTTCTGGTGTGGTCGGATTTGATCTTAGGCCTCTCCTTCAAGGTCCAACGAGGATAGGCAAACTTTAAAGTGCTTATAACTCATTTATTATTGGTCCTAGAGGTTTGGGATGGTATACCTACATATAGGAAATGATGGCCTTGAAATCTTTTGATGTGGTCAGATTTGACCTTGGGCCTCTCCTTCAAGGTCAAACAAGCACAGCCAAACTTTAAAGTGCTTCTTCTTCAAGGTCAAACGAGCATAGCCAAACTGAAAAGTGCTTATAACTCACTTATTATTGGTCCTACAGGTTTGGGATGGTAAACCAACATGTAGGAAATCATGTGCTGGGAATCTTCTGGTGTGGTCGGATTTGATCTTAGGCCTCTCCTTCAAGGTCCAACGAGGATAGGCAAACTTTAAAGTGCTTATAACTCATTTATTATTGGTCCTAGAGGTTTGGGATGGTATACCTACATATAGGAAATGATGGCCTTGAAATCTTTTGATGTGGTCAGATTTGACCTTGGGCCTCTCCTTCAAGGTCAAACAAGCACAGCCAAACTTTAAAGTGCTTCTTCTTCTTTGCAGCTGAAAACACACAGTCAGCTGATACAGAACCCGTTCATAGGCACTGAGTGTTTTTTTCGTTTTAAGGTCACTCTTGTGATCCTAACATGGTCCTTTTCACAAAAATTTCTCTTCACCAATAACATTTACCTCTTCACATTAGTCCTTTAGCATTTTATATAAAGCTTAAAAGCTGTAGGGACGCTTTGTTTTTGTGTACAAAAACTTTTGTCTAGTTTATATTTAATTCTGGAGGTATATAATCTTCCTGTTGGACATTCCTTATTTATATATTTGATTTTATTTTAGTGATAAGATTAACTGAGCTTTTTGTATTTGATTACCCCTTTTATATTATAAGTGTTTTTTACCATTTGTGCTGCAGCACTCCATCTCTTTGTAGTCCCACCCCCCATCCCCCACCCACCTCTGGGACCTCCAGCTATTGAGTGACACTAAATAAACAAAGGTATACAGATCTTCTGTAATAGTGAGAGAGGTGTGGAGAAGGGGAGAGAGGTGGGGTGGGGGTGGGAGGTGGTGTTTGCTTCATTATCTAATTATCTGAGATTGTGTCACATATTTAGGTTGCATATATATGGACCACATATATAGGAATTGAGGAAATGAATAACTGAAAAACAATGCAAATTCTAAAAATAATATAATAAAATAATAATATAAATAATATATGATTTTTAAATAATATTTTATTTGTGAACAAATATAGAAACAGAGATACGCTTTTGGAATTATGAATTTAGAATGGACATTCAATCATCAATCATTTAAATACTTTGAAAATAGGTTCAGAGTTACCCTTTGCAGGAAGGTTGAAAAGTTTGATGAGTTGAGTTAAAAATAATATTTTATTTGTCAACAAATATAGAAACAGGTATGCTCTTTTGAGATTATTAATTTAGAATAGTTCATACTATTTCCATTTCACTAAGTCTATACTGATATAGTTACTTTTTACCCCAAAGCCTTTAAGGGCTGTGCAGGTATTGTTTTCACCCATGGTGTCCGGATGAGTGTTTGTTCAGGCAGTAGGGTGGGGAGGGGATGTTTGTCCGGGCTGTATCTCAGAAACCGTAAGGTATAGGAAGTTGATACTTGGTAGAAATTGGTTGGGGGATGTTGGTGTGCTACATCATGGTGTGAACTTGATGTGACCTTGCCATAGTGACCTTCAGTTTGAAAATCTGGTCCGGGCTATATACCAGAAACTGTAAGGTGTAGGAAGCGGATACTTGGTGAGGACATTGGTTGGGGGTATATAAAATATATTCAGAGATTTCATGAAATCTCTAGTTTTTCAGGGAATTCGCAAAATCCCTGATTACACAAATTCCCTGTAACATATACATAGGAGCTGTTGAATTCATCAGATATTTTATGTTTTTAGGTGGTCCAGACAAGAAAGTTTTTTTTTTGTTGTTAACACAAAAGCTGAGCACAGTGATGAGTTTCTAGCTTGAATTGTATTTTGTTTGTAGATTAACTGAATTTTGTTTTGTTCATATTTTTCTGGAGACTGGAGCCCCATTTTAATGCACACTGCATTGGAATAAATATGTATCTTTTGTTGACTATGTTAACAGTGTCCGACACGTTTGCTTTTCTTGTGAATAAAAAAATGAATATAAATTTTAAATAAACCACAACAAAATAATGTATTCTGTGATTTGTACTTACGACACAATTAACAATAAATTTGTTGTATAAAAATTGTTTATTGGCTTTACATTTCACTTTCTCCACGACATCAGTGAAATACAGAATATGAACTGGAGCACAATAATCAAAATCTTATAACCCGTTCAAAAATACATTTTGATACAAATTTTGCAAATACTTGATTATTGATGCTTGGTTTTGACCTTACTGTGTAGTATTTACACATTTTACAGTATTAAACTGACAGCAGTTACTGATCTAACTGGATTATATTTGAACATTTTTTAAATCAAATGTTCTAAGGGGCATCAACATTATTGGTTCAGACCATGGTATTTTTTAACCCTGATTTGATTACACGAGAATACAGTTATATTTATTTGAATTTGACCCAATATATCTTGCATACAGAGTTATACACAGTGTTAAAATCTTTTAGTTTTAAAAAATGGCACAAGAAAGATGTTAACAATTGAAAACATAGAATTGGAGTAACCCATGTCACTCACACATTTAACTACTTGGCTTCACAGAACATGAACTTTGTGTCACTTTGCCAAATAATATTTATTTTACAAATTTACTACCCTTAGTGACTTAATAAACACACTGTACAAAATAGAAGACACCAAATGAAACCAGGATTAAGTAGGCTATAAATCATCAGTGACAAAACAACTCAATAATCCTCATGAAAGAAATTGTAAATAAAAAATAATTTTGGTTAAATGATTCACATTTGAAATAGATTAGGACATCCCAATAGTAACATCCAGATACAACGTGGTTGCCAAAATGTGGATTTTGTGCTCGTTCCACATTTAAAAATACCTCTAGCATTTTCCACACACCTCAACAATCAAATGATATTTCCCAATTTTGGATCTCTAGCATTTTCCACAACTTTACCATAACTCAACAACCAAATGACATTTGCCAATTTTGGATCTCCACTTGGCCACAGGCATCTAGGCATATGTAGCAGAGTATGTTTCAGTCTTCAAAGACAGTTTAGATGCACAATTGTTACCACCAAAAGTAAAGCCTCTCTAGTTCTTGTGAACCAAAGAGCATGACATTTTCAAATAATCTGTTATGCTAATAAAAATAGCAGGAAGATAGAAGGTTCAATTTACATTTTATATAAAGTCATGCAGACATAATGCAGACATCTGTGTGGATTAGTTCATGGTGACTTTTTCTGTGCTGAATCTGGATCAACAGTTTACGTGTCCACAAAAAAATGCATGGCAGAGATCCTCATATCAAATCAGCCACTGAAATGAAAAAAGAAAGTTTTTACAAACTGAGATTTTGAAAAACCAATACTGATCTTATATAACTGAAATATAAATAAATACAACTGTGCCAATATTGATTATCATTCAAGTGTCGACTGATCTCTTAAACATCTACTACATAATTTACTGATTTGCTATCCACTCCCTGTGATACCCAAACAATTTCTGTTATTGAGCTTTCAAAAAGGTGTCCATGGAAGTAAACGAATATAATTCTTTGATCTGTATTCGTGACTTTGGTATCATCAGCAGACAGTTAACTTACCATTCATGGGCATCTCGTCAATCTGTGTTGAGTAGTACTGTTCAATATCTCGTAGGATTCGGATGTCATCGGTCTTCACAAAATTAATGGCCACACCCTTACGACCAAATCGCCCAGAGCGACCAATTCTGTTCAATTAATAATGACAAATACACTACCATAATATCACACAGTAAATAAGAAAAAATAGTAAAACATTTTTACTATTTCAGCATTACCAATACAAGAAACTTTACTAATACAATAAAATAATAACACTTAATTGATCTTTGGAAATTTATTAAAACTAAATAAAATTATTTTAAGAAACATGGACAAACAAAAAGTTCATCTTTCAATACAATTTAAACTTCAAGATTGCAAAGCCAAATAACACAAGGTGCTACACAGAACAGAGTATAACAAAGAACATATTGGGAGGCACACTTGCATCGACATCAGTGAGCCGATTGTGGGAATATCATTTAGTTGTGTGGATATCAATATTAAAAGTAAATATATTTCAATATCCACTGATATCAGGAGAAATACTGCCTATTAAAACCTATAATTCCAGAACATAAAAAAGTTTTATTCAGGCATATCCCCCAAAAATAGACCCGCTAGCAGAAGTGAAGTTTATGAAACCACAAATATGGCAATTCTGATCAAAAATGCATTAAAAACTACAGAAATATGAAATAAAAGTTTACAATTTCTTCAAATTAGGTTTATAACAAATATTTGGAGTGAAAGTCCATAGTTCTACATAAAACGCAGATACTGATATGCGTCTACACACTGATATTGGCAACACTCTCCCAAAACAATAAATACTGGTGATATCGATAAATGATATACCCACTAAAGAATAATTAAATGACAGATAACTCACCTGTGTATGTACAATTCACGGTTATTTGGTAGATCATAGTTGATGACTAAGGACACCTGTTGTACATCCAAACCTCGGGCCCACACATCTGTTGTGATCAGTACACGGCTACACAACACAATGACATGCATTTACATACTTACATGTAGTTATGAGAGATATGAAACCTCATTCCAGAACTTGTTAAAGACAATTATGGGTTTTTGACATTATTATGTCCCCCAAATGAAAGTTGGGGAAATACTGGTTTCACATCAGTCATGCCACTCCCATCAGTCGCAGTACATTTTGACTTGTATGCTCGATAACTCAATAATGGTTTCACAGATATCAAACTTGGAACACCCACGTATTTAGGTCAGGAGAGGAACCCTATTTTAAGGTGACCTTTAATTAAAAAAAATAAAGAAGTTATGGCCACCTTCAGGTAAGACAATTGACCTTTGGCCACTTAATGCCCTTTAGTTCCTTTGGCTCATCTGGCTCAAATTTTATCTGGGAAAAAATTAATATATTCTTGTTCAATATGCCAAAAATCATGACTTTATATTTGGGATAAAATTGTGTTTGAGGCACACAAAGACCCTACTTAGACTATTTTTTTTCTACATTATTTTGCCCTTAACTTGGAAATGGTAAGACTGAGAAGTCTTAAACTGTATTAGACATAACTGGCCTATGAACAATCTACCCATGCGATTATTATTATTTTTTTTTTTTGCATTTTTCACATTTTGTCTTATAACTTGGAAGTGGCAAATTTGACCAGACTCAGACTGTGGCAGATATAACTTGTATATGTGACATCTCTTTGTGGAAAATTTGAGCTCTATATTGTGAATTTTAAAGTCACATTAAAGTTTTTAAAACTACCACATGGACCCAGTTTATACCTTTTGGACACATTTTTTCAGAAAATATGTAACATGACTCTAACACTACCTTCTTCCAATCAATATTACAATCAATCAGGTGATAAATGACTGTTTTGAAAATGATTATCTGTCTGAATAAATTTTTTTCCTGTTTTATCTTATTACGTTCAAAACTTCTAAAGTAGCGTAAACTGAGATATCCTTTTTAATGTAAATCATGTGCCAATCCAAACTCTTTAGCTATAATACTTTTAGCTCTTTTTGAGTATCATCAATCAGCAGCAATGAATAACTGCAATTTATGGATTTTTATGTTGGGGATTTTCTATGCCCCACCTCTTTTCTATGGGTTTGCAAATATCTGAGGAATTTAACATACAATCCAAATTACAATTTAAACTAGACCTTGACCTGTGTACTATGACAAATATCAGCATCTTTCTGCCAGTGTTTTTTCTTCAATATGTCTTTACCTTTCCCCCATTTTAGCTAAGCATGCAAATTCCCTTTTGGATATATCTCACAATGGTGGTATGATGAGTGAGTCTTCGGTTTATTTTTTTTACAGAAGAAAGGAATCCCAAATTTGAGATGTACATAAATCTGCTGAGATCTAATAACAGTATTTTATGATTTCATCTCTCCAAGCTCTACAAAAGTATTGTGCTACCATTTCATAAAGTACTGAAACCAGTTGAATATTTTGAAAAAAGGATTATTCTTATCATTGCTCATAGATTGACCAAAAATAAAACTGAAAAATAGCCAGCCTCGGCAGGCAAGAACCCCAGCCCGCAGGTACAGCTAAATGGCAAACAACATTCAGATTTGGGAAAATCTTAGGAACAACTTCTGTTGTAAGAAGTACAGAGAACCCACGGGATGTTGTACAAAAGATTCACAGGCACATGATTTCTTACAAGTAGTTTTCATATTTTGTAGCCGTAGAAGTAATTGTAAGGGAGATATAAGGCTTTTTTGATATGATGACCCTTCTATTTGGTATTAAAGATGTGATATGGCGGTCATTTTGTTTCCAAAACAAAGACACAATTACTCTCAGGCAAGCTTTCATATCCATTTACATTTTGTGCAAATCTGATGAAGCTAGCTTCAATATTTTAGTTACAGAAAATATCAAAGATTTTAGAAGAAACTTTAAGACCCCGAAATTTAAAAGTGTTGCCTTGCAAAAGTTGTCACCAGATACCCCCAAAACATAGTAAGCTCTAGATCCTCTTGGGACAAACATATCCTGAAAATTTGGTGAAAATCTGTGCAGGGGTTTAGGCTGTGGAACACCCACAAACATTAAGACCCGAAAATTTAAAAGTGTTGCCATGGCAACAGTTGTTACCAGATACCCCCCCAAAACCTAATCAGCTCTAGATCCCCTTGGAGTAAACATATTCTGAAAATTTGGTGAAAATCCGTGCAGGGGTTTAGTCTATGGAACACCCACAAACTTTAAGACCCGAAAATCTTAAAAGTGTTGCCATGGCAACAGTTGCTACCGGATACCCCCAAAACCTAATCAGCTCTAAATCCCCTGGGGGTAAACATATTCTGAAAATTTGGTGAAAATCCATGCAGGGGTTTAGTCTATGTAACACCCACAAACTTTAAGACCCAAAAATCTTAAAAGTGTTGCCATGGCAACAGTTGTTACCAGATACCCCCACAACCTAATCAGCTCTAAATCCCCTTGGGGTAAACATATTCTGATAATTTGGTGAAAATCCATGCAACTTTAAGACCCAAAAATCTTAAAAGTGTTGCCATGGCAACAGTTGTTACCGGATACCCCCCAAAACCTACTCAGCTCTGGATCCTCTTGGGGTAAACATCCCCTGAAAATTTGGTGAAAATCCATGCAGGGGTTTAGTCTGTGAAACACCCACAAACTTTAAGACACAAGCTTTATGCCCGCTGCAGCCCGGACAGTGCAGGGGACAACTATAACCCCAGCCTTGATGGGCTGGGGTTAAAAATGGTTTATAATAATTATGAATCTAACAAAATGGGTGCCACAAAAATACCCAATGAATGACTGTGGCTTGAGAGATGGCCTGTCTGGGGATATGTTGGCGTTGAGTCGGTGCAATCTTGTTTCATTAATGGTCACATTAGAACAGATTGTCAACAAATCCTGAGAGCTGCAATGGGTTGTTACAATCTTTAAATACTACAAAGCCCAGGACTCTGTAAATCCCTTACCTAGCTCCCGATCTGAACTCTTTCATAATGGCATCTCTCTCTTTCTGATCCATCCCACCATGCATTGATGACACTGTGAAATTTGCTTCAATCATCTTCTCCGTTAACCATTCTACCTAAAATGTTCAAAGTGACCTTGTTTGGGAAAAAGGGGTAAAATTGAAGCTCAACCCATGACACATTTAAGCCTTAAATGTTTGACAAACTGTGGCTATAGATTTGTAAATATTTCTTAACACACATTTGTTTATATTGTTGGTGGGCTTCTTATATCAAATACATCAAATCTTTGTATTGTTGATGGACTTCTACTATCAAATGTATCAAATATCTGATATTGCTCTGACATTGTAATGAGGCCAAAAAACATATAAACTTTACAGTCAGTATAACCCAGTGCTTTTAAATGTCCGGATACACATTTAAATTTACAAACCATACAACAACCAGTGTGTGTTATTAGATGACTTTACCTTTCGTTTGGTATTGCAGAATATAACAGCCTGTGTGATGGTGAGCGTATCATACAGATCACACAGTGTATCAAACTTCCACTCTTCCCTCTCAACAGCCACAAAGAACTGCTTGATACCTTCAAGTGTCAACTCATCACTGAAATAGCACAAAAATATTTACTAGTAAAGCTCAGACCTTAAGTAAAATTAACCACAGCAAAATGGTTTATGCTCTACAGTTAGAGCTAATCACTGAAATATGAAACATATATAAAAGGTAAACATTAAACTGATGCAAAACAAACCCACAGCCACAAAAAAATCACTGGATAACTTTCTGGTGTCAGCTTATCATTAAAACACAGTAGAAACTCTATTATACGACCATCTTGGTGGAGCAATGATTACATCAGATATCATACAGGTTGGATAATTGAAAGAATCAAATAAAGCCTTTAAATGGAGTTGGGAGAGTGGGTTTGAGGTTGGTTAATTGAAACATAAGATGACATTGGGTTGGATAACAGAGGTCAAAGCTCAATAACAGAAGTGATGCAGAAGTGATCTTTCTCACAAAATACATGTTTAACACAAACCAATCAGGCTTTAATTTAAACCTGATGTCAATTTAAAAGTGCTAGAATGTCGGCACGGTGTTCCCAGGGGGCAATTACTTGGATGCCGGCAATATTAATACATTCACTTAATGTCTTACCTAAATCAGCTTCAAGCAATAAAAAGTGCACACCATTATGACTGAAGTGAACATGAAAATGTACTGCCTCCTCACTTTGAAAATATACTTGCCATAATTCTGCAGCACTTTCCAAGTGGTCATACATCACATATCAGAGCACTACTTGAAACCTGAAGTGACTGCAACAAGTATGTTGTGTGAAATTTTAGGGTTATAACTAGGGGTGTGACAGGGTGCCCGGTCACCGAAAGACGGTGACAATCTATGAAACTACCGGGTATATTTTAACGTTCGTGGAAACCGAAAATCTATACTTCCTTTGCAGAAAAGTTACAAATTGTGTTGAATAAAATAAATATAACAATAAAAAGTGTTTTACTTACCCTAGAACTCCATTATCTATCATATTTTATCACAACTTGAGCTTCAGTACACCTTAAGTACCTGGACTTCCTGTTCGGGGATTTACCGTAATCAACTTTACTGTATCTCCATAGCAACCATAGTTCATTTCCTGTCTGCAGGTAAGTACTCTATTTTTTGCTAGTATCCAGTTTAACTGTATTTTGTGTTGCTTTTTTGAAAAAAAAGGATCATTTTTGCCTTAAAAAACGAAGCAAACTGCAAGGAAATGGTCTAATATTAAGCTTTTGGATGTTCACAATCTCCGGTTACGGTCCGGTTATTTCCCGCGGATTAACCGGAGTCAAAATATTGTCCCCGTCTCACCCCTAGTTATAACCATTATAATGTAAGTGTAAGGTCATTACCTTTATTTTGAAGATTACGGATTATATGTAGTACGTTTCATAAGCTTGAATCCACACAAGTTACTTCTGGTCAATTGCTAAAATTGTTTATTATATCTTTGTAAGTAAATTTACTATCTTAATATTATTACTGACCGTTTCACCAATATTCTGATGGGGTCTGTCATGAATTTGCTGGTCATCTCCAGGATTTCATGGGGTAAAGTGGCAGAGATGAGACACACCTGTGTGGCAGGAGGCAGGTATCTGTATACATCATAGATCTGCTCTTTGAAGCCTTGCAAAAAAAAAATAAAATAAAATATAGATATTTTTTACCATGAATAGATTAGAAACTTTATTATCTGAACAAGTTGGGAGAATGAGATTTAGTTATGTGACAGAGAGTATATAACATAGAATAGGTGTTATAAGTACCAAATAATAGAGAATTTAAATAAATCTGAGAAATTGGATCAAGTTCAAAAAGTCAAAAGTTTGGATAACAGAAGGTCAGATGATAGAGGTTATATTTGCCAGCAAAGAGTGAAAAAAAATAGATCCTGTGATCTATACAACACACCTTAGTGGTTACATTGTATGACTGGGAAATTGGCAAGACTTTCCGGTTCAATGTTTGGTATCTCCACAAGGTAATGAAATAAATCGATCATCAACTAACATTTTTAAACCTACTAAAAAAATCTGCCATAAAATCTTGTCACTTTAGGGAAAATATGACAAAAACAATTCACTGCCATAGATATTTTGGGAAAATTTCACCACATTTTCAATAAAATGCAAATTTTATTAACAGGCGAAATTTGCATCAATTGTGATAGTGGATGATTTCTAAATGTTTTGTGGAGTCTAAATTTCAGACGTTGAATTTAGCAACAACCCTGTCCCAAAACAATAAATGTTACCAATATCAATATTAAATAAACCAAAGTATCCATCGGATGCCTCCGGTGGATACAAATATAAACAATGTACCCACTCATACACATTTATGCTAGTGGCACTATTTACCTTTATTGAGCATTTCATCTGCTTCATCCAAAACCAGCAATTTGATTGACCTTGTTCGTAAATTTCTCCGCCGAATCATATCTGGCATAAAAAAAAGAGTAAAAACTCATACTGGTGTACATGCCCAAAATTTTTGGAGACAAAAGCAAATTTTATCAAAATGATCACTTAAATTCTACTCACAAGCAAATATTTTTCATAAAATAACATGTTCTATGTCTTTTCACTAAACTGTGGCCCATTGAAAAAATTCACTTGCGAATTAAAACTGAATAAATGTCTATCCATGGACCCAATGAGAAATGTAAATTGGTTTTGAGCGAACAACAGTGATCCTAAACAATTCATATGGCTGTCAGAACAATTAAAACTTTGTGAAACTTTTGAAAGATACAAAAGAAACAAACATCATGACTGAAGAACTGAAATCTCATACCAAACACTCTGCCTGGTGTGCCCGAGACCACATGTTGACCATAGTCCAACTTTCTGATGTCTTCACCCACATTTGTGCCTCCAATACATGCATGACACTGGACACTCATGTAGTCTCCGAGAGCCAGAATGACCTGGAATAACAATACACTTAAGTTTAAACATAAGTGGTTTATTCACTAGACTTTGAGACAACCTTACAACAGCAATACATTTCCCATGCCACAAAAACCTCAGCAATGATTTTGAAAAAAAATTAAATATCACTTTTGGAGTCAATACACAAAATTAAAAAAACAAACAAACAAAAAAAAGTGGCTCACATCTGCATTACATTTTACAATTTTCCAACCCCATTGACCACAGAATTTCACTTTAGGCATATTTTTGACACCAATGCCACAACAATATTAACCAGTGTCTATTATGCCTCATCAATTATAAAAGACAATGAGATACCATGTTTATTTATTTAAACATATTTTATTCACAATCGGACAACAATCGTACAATTACAAAAAGTACAATTATACCAAGTCCTTTTGCAGATGAAGTATATACAAATGACATGAAATGAAATGAAGATGAATGAAATGAACAGTCACTGGTACTTAATTAAGAATAAAACGCTTCGATTGGGAGATAAAGTTATGGACTGCATCGAAAATAACTAAATTTTCTTCATAGCTTAAATCATTACTACCAAAAAGTAAAATGTCAGGAGTGTATTCTATATTCCTAAAATTTGGAACAGACTCTTGCAAGTTTTGACGGATATTATCATACAAAGGGCAATGTAAGAAGAAATGAAGAGCGTTTTCGTGAGGATGACCACATGCACAAGCTTCGTCCTCAATAACATGCAAAGTTTGTTTTAAATGGGAGTTCAGCTTACTGCACTTCATTCTTAAGCAGGCATGTGTTATATTAACAATACGATTTCCGTAACAGTATAATTTCCGTTTTAACTTTGACGCTCAGAGTTTTTCAATTTGTAAAGTTCAGACGAAAATAATTTTAAAGAGGATAACTGTTTTAACTCATTTGGTAGAGCATTTCATAATCTCATACCCCATGCTGGAAACATATGTTCATGGAGTTTTGTACGAGTTCTAGCTACTGGAAAATTGCCAAGAACTGCCCTTGATCTTATATTGTGGCGTAGATTTGCTGTATTTGTTGGATAGTCTGTGATAACTGGCGGCAAAATATTATTGAGATATATCGGACAGATATTGTTTGAAATTTTAAAGATCATTTTTAATGTATGAACTTCTCTTCTGACAGTAAGAGTAGTCCAACCAGTTTCTTGAAACAAATTAGAAATACCATGTTACAACTGTAACAACCAATACTGCAAATGACAATTTTAAGAATATTACTTGGCAATAAATAACCACACGTATAGTGGGTCTTGAATATAATTAACAGCTTTCTTTCTTATCACTCAAAAATTCTCAAAGATTTACGATTATTTGAAACTAAAGACACAAATGGAAAAAAGTACATTAAGTGGGGCACTGACCTTCTGTATCTGCACAGCTAATTCTCTTGTTGGTGACAAAACCAGGGCTTGTGTTTCCCTTACTTGTGTGTCAAGTCCTTGCAGTATGGAGATGGAGAATGTGGCCGTCTTACCAGTACCAGACTGTGCCCTGAAAAAGTTGAGGCTTAACATTCTGGGGACACACTGTTCTGAAGAAATTTTCAAATCGAAGTAGACAGTGCAGGTGAGATGGTCAAAAAAACATGATAAAATTGTATTTTGAATGCAAATGGAAATAGTCCTCAGAAAGATTGTACTTAGCTACAAAGACTAGTGTCATAAAATACATATTAATTACTTCAATGTTATATGAACTAAACAAATATCCTCTGTACATGTAAGAATATCTTACAACATTTTATAACAAAATAATGGTAAAAAAGTCCTTACTGTGCAATAACATCACGTCCCTTCACAATTGGTTTTATTGATCTTTGTTGTATAGCTGATGGTTTTTCAAATCCTAGGGGAAAAAAAACAGATATAAAGTGGTCAACCAATGGAGACCCGGTTGATAAATGCATATAACTGATGGTTTTTCAAATCCTAGGGGAAAAAAACCAGATTTAAAGTGGTCAACCAATGGAGACCCGGTTGATAAAAAGCATTTCCAAGTACGACTGCGACAAATATACTAATAAATAGTTTTGTTTTTATAATATCCAGTACAAATATATCAACTTTTAAAAGTGCCAAAATTAGTGCTGTCACTCGCTACTGCAAATTAGCATCGAATATCGCCCAAATTGACCAGCCGAGTACCAACATATGTCGACTTCATAAACTCACCTTAAAATGAAACTACAGTCTAACCTCATTATCTCGAATTTCATTGGTCCATTCCAATCACCTCGACTTATCCAAAATTCGAAATATACATTCACGCCTTTGAGAGACTAAACTTGTCAAAACAACTACCGAGTGTATGGGCGATAATGAATGATATTAGCCAAATAGCTGGAAGATGTTGTTTTAAGCAATGTCCGTGGGGTATATGGTAAATGAACTAGTAAATACCTTTAATTTAATGTATTCCTTCATGAATATCCAAGAAAACATGCATCACAACAAGTGTACTAGTAGTTGAAACCTACACCGTAATCTCTCGTATAATCTGTATGTAAATAAGTTTACAGTACGGAGAGAAATGGGGAGGAAAATAAACAAATTGGCTTCTCATTCAAAGTATTGCTAGTAGATGTAATCTTCAGAGATGGCCATATTATTGTTTGACTTTCAGCTTTACTGGGTAAATTGCCTTTTGTAACACACGCTGGATGTGTGTGTTTGTTTTTCTTACAAATGAATACTCTCCACCGGAGTAAATATCAACAAAACATGGTGTGTAAAATGGCAAATAGCCTCGAAATAAGCGCAAATACTAGCATTTTATATCGAAATAACCTTTAATTTTGTTAAATATTTTATTCTAAATGAGTTGGGACTGAGGGGGTAACCTCGAGATAAACAGGAAGTCGATATTTCCGAGATCGTGATAAGTGGGTTAGACTGTATTCAATTAAAAATGTAAAATAATATTATTTTCTCACTGGAATAGACCATTTTAGGGTCATATTTGTCTTTTTATTTTGGTTGTTTGTGCATTGTAAAACGTTGGAACACAATGAAAACAGTCAGTATATTAAAATAATTATCTAATTCTGACTTTATAAAGTGCTGTATAATGGCAATATTATATCATGTACTCCTCAAATAAATAGAACTACAGTGTTTTTAAAGATTATTTTAACGATTTATGTCAATTATATTGACTTACCAAGTGCGAAAAAAAAAGATGCAATTCCGAAAGTACATTCGAGCAATGGTTTAATGCCTATCTGATAGGTCATGTGACTAGATTTGTATGGATTGTGTTGTGAAAAGGCCGAAAATATGTTTTAAAATGCTGAATAATCCTTCACTTTTAAAAGATATTCTATGTTTATTATAAATAAATAGAATAAATATAACTACTCAGTACTGTGTTTTTAAAGATTATTTTAACAATTTATGTCAATTATATTGACTTACCAAGTGCGAAAAAAAATAAAGATGCAATTCCGAAAGTACATTCGAGCAATGCCTATCTGATAGGTCATGTGACTAGATTTGTATGGATTGGGTTGTCAAAAGGCTGAAAATATATTTTAAAATGCTGAATAATCCTTCACTTTTAAAAGATATTCTATCTTTATTATATCAATACGCTTATAACTTTGAGATCGGATTTAAAAAAATGCATCCCATGCTCATAATAGACCTGGCAAATAATAGTATCGGAAGCAGCGAGTGTCGCAACAGCACTAGCCAAAATACAAATATGATTCATATAATAAATTTACTTAAATAACTAGAAATAGGACGCCCTGTTGATAGTAGCTGCTACATATGAATAGAAACAGGATAGCATAGAATAGAATAGAATAGAATAGAAACATTTATATAGCGCAAAATTGATGCAACATCCTCTAATGCGCTTGAAATCAAAAAGGGAAAGTCGAGGGACGTTCGAGGTCATGATCCAAGGTTAGCGCCCGCCAGGGAGATGTACTATGGTGGAGGATATGCTAATCTAAACAAGTAGGTCTTTAGCTGGCTACGGAAACCTGTTATTGTTTGTTGTGATCGTACTGATTGTGGGAGTCTGTTCCATTCTATGGGGGAAGCCACTACAAAACCTCTCCTACCGATGGCCTTTTTGTGAGAGGCTGAGGAAAGAGAAAGACGATTTCCACGTGTTAGACAACTGGTTTTGATCAAGGATGATAGGTATATGGGTTGAGAGAAATTTATAGCCTTGAAAGTAATTAGATTGTACTTAAACAATATACGGTAAGTGATAGGAAGCCAGTGTAGTTTTTGAAGAAAAGGAGTGACATGGCTAGTTCTATCAAGTCTAAAAACAATTCTACAAAGGGCATTTTGTATCTTTTGGAGTTTAGCAACATTGTACTTACTGATGCCATAAAGTAGGGAATTGCAGTAGTCAAGTCGACTAGAAGAACACACATTATCATGTGTAATGTCCATCCCATGAACCTTTTGCCAAAATTGTACAGTAGGACCCTGTTTCATTTGTAAAATATATCAATGATGCTTAAATATTTATTAGTGTACATGTAAATTATTTCAGCTTCATGCCTTTTTGCATTGGTTGGGTCGAAAATTTTGACGAAGTCACTCTATCTTGCACAGTTAAGAAGATAGAAGCAAATTTCTGTTTTTCTATTTTTGGCAAAAATTCGAAAATTCAAAATGGCCGCCATTTTTGGGGAGGGGAAAATTTTTTGAAAATTGCAAAGATTACATTCCTTAGATACCCTGTGGGTCGAAAATTTCGACAAAATCGCTCTGTCTCGCACGGTTAAGGAGATAGAAGCAAATTTGTGTTTTGCCATTTTTGGCAAAAATTCGAAAATTCAAAATGGCCGTCATTTTTGGGAAGGGGAAAATGTTTTGAAAATTGCAAAGAGTACATTCTTTGATACCCTGTGGCTCGATAATTTCGACAAAATCGCTCTATCTCGCACAGTTTAGGAGATATGAGCACATTTGCCTTTTTCAGTATTCAAAATAGCCAATTACTCATTTATTTAATTAATTACTCACTGATCTATGAAGCAATTCCCCCCAAAAGCAATCCCATACAAGCTATTAACCCAATGAACCTCCATACCAAATTTCAGAAAGATTGGCTTAATAGCATTCCTTAAAATGTCTGGAAACCAAAGAGATACTCAAAAGTAGCAAAGTACCTATTACTCAGTTAGCTATAGAGCTATCATCACCAAAAGCAATCCCATACAAGCTATTAACCCAATAAACCTGCATGCCAAATTTGGTAAAGATAGGATAAGAACTGTTGCCTAAAATGTCTGGAAACCAAGTGTGACGCCGGACGGCGGAAAAAGCAAAAATAATATGTCCCCCCCCAGTGGGGTGGACATAATTACACCAACCAACTCCAAAAACATACACAGGAATATTAGGTATAATTTAAAATAAAATTCTGAGAAGCTATAAAGCCTATTTTATATGTAACTATTTCCAATAAGTTATGAAAGGTCAATGAATTACAATCAATTGGAACTAGAGGATCGCTCGCAAAAAAAAAAGATAATGTTTTTGCATAGCAAAAACAAAGCGTCCCGAAAAGGATATAAAGGTGAGTGCTAAAGTATTAAGAAAATGCTTTGTTTCTAGCCTTATACTGTTGTGGCAACCAAAGTCAGCGCAGTCTGCTCTATGTAGCATGGTTTTCAAGATATAAGCATTTTTGTGTTTTGCAAAAACTTTGAAAATTCAAAATGGCCACCATTTTTGGGGAGACAAAAATTTTTGTCAAGACCACTGCCGTGGTGTGTATCTCCCGCCGAGCATTAAAGCAGAAGAAATAGCTTTTCCGAGATATTCACAATTTTTCATTTTCGTGTGTGAAAGGTCTTCCAAAAGTAGGTGAATGAGTTATTTGAGAAAAATTGGCTATCTGCAATACTATTAAGAGATAATTCACATTTACTCATTTTGAGTAGGTGAATAATTATCTATGGGTCTGAAACTTCACCAAGTGAAAGCTCTCCCAAAAGTAGGTGAATGAGTTATTTGAGAAAAATTGGCTATCTGCAATACTTTTAGAGATAATTCGCTTTACTCATTTTGAGTAGGTGAGTAATTAGCTATGGGTCTGAAACTTCACCATGTGAAAGCTCTCCCACAAGTAGATGAATGAGTATTTGATAAAAATTGGGTATCCGCAATACTTTTACAGATAATTAGCATTTACTCATTTTGAGTGGGTGAATAAATAGCTATGGGTCTGAAACTTCACCAAGTGAAAGCTCTCCCAAAAGTAGGTGAATGATTAATTTGAGAAAAATTGGCTATCTGCAATACTTTTAGAGATAATTCACATTTACTCATTTTGAGTAGGTGAGTAATTAGCTATGGGTCTGAAACTTCACAGAGTGAAAGCTCTCCCAAAAGTAGGTGAATGAGTTATTTGAGAAAAATTGGCTATCTGCAATACTTTTAGAGATAATTCGCATTTACTCATTTTGAGTAGGTGAGTAATTAGCAATGGGTCTGAAACTTCAAGTGAAAGCTCTCCCAAAAGGAGGTGAATGAGTTATTTGAGAAAAATTGGCTATCTGCAATACTTTTAGAGATAATTCACATTTACTCATTTTCAGTAGGTGAGTAATTAGCTATGGGTCTGAAACTTCACCAAGTGAAAGCTCTGCCAAAAGTAGGTGAATGAGTTATTTGAGAAAAATTGGCTATCTGCAATACTTTTAGAGATAATTCGCATTTACTCATTTTGAGTAGGTGAGTAATTAGCTATGGGTCTGAAACTTCACAGAGTGAAAGCTCTCCCAAAAGTAGGTGAATGAGTTATTTGAGAAAAATTGGCTATCTGCAATACTTTTAGAGATAATTCGCATTTACTCATTTTGAGTAGGTGAGTAATTAGCTATGGGTCTGAAACTTCACCAAGTGAAAGCTCTCCCAAAATAGGTGAATGATTAATTTGACAAAAATTGGCTATCTGCAATACTTTTAGAGATAATTCGCATTTACTCATTTTGAGTAGGTGAGTAATTAGCTATGGGTCTGAAACTTCACCAAGTGAAAGCTCTCCCAAAAGTAGGTGAATGAGTTATTTGAGAAAAATTGGCTATCTGCAATACTTTTAGAGATAATTCGCATTTACTCATTTTGAGTAGGTGAGTAATTAGCTATGGGTCTGAAACTTCACCAAGTGAAAGCTCTCCCAAAAGTAGGTGAATGATTTATTTGAGAAAAATTGGCTATCTGCAATACTTTTAGAGATAATTCGCATTTACTCATTTTGAGTAGGTGAGTAATTAGCTATGGGTCTGAAACTTCACCATGTGAAAGCTCTCCCACAAGTAGATGAATGAGTTATTTGATAAGAATTGGGTATCCACAATACTTTTACAGATAATTAGCATTTACTCATTTTGAGTAGGTAAATAATTAGCTATGGGTCTGAAACTTCACCATGTGAAAGCTCTCCCAAAAGTAGGTGAATGAGTTATTTGAGAAAAATTGGCTATCTGCAATACTTTTAGAGATAATTCGCATTTACTCATTTTGAGTAGGTGAGTAATTGGCTATGGGTCTGAAACTTCACCATGTGAAAGCTCTTCTAAAAGTAGGTGAATGAGTTATTTGAGAAAAATTGGCTATCTGCAATACTTTTAAGAGATAATTCGCATTTACTCATTTTGAGTAGGTGAGTAATCATCTACGGGTCTGAAACTTCACCATGTGAAAGCTCTCCCAAAAGTACATGAATGAGTTATTTGATAAAAATTGGGTATCCGCAATAGTTTTTGAGATAATTAGCATTTACTCATTTTGAGTAGGTGAGTAATTAGCTACGGGTCTGAAACTTCACCAAGTGAAAGCTCTTCCAAAAGTAGGTGAATGAGTTATTTGAGAAAAATTGGCCATCTGCAATACTTTTACAGGTAATTCGCATTTACTCTTTTTGAGTAGGTAAGCAATTAGCTATGGGTCTGAAACTTCACCAAGTGAAAGCTCTTTGGGATAGCTGCTCTGCAGAGATACCCTGAAGATAAAAAATTTCGTCGAAATCGCTCTATGTAGCACGGTTTTCGAAATATTAGCATTTTTGTGTTTTGCAATTTTTGCGCAAAAATTCGAAAATTCAAAATGGCCGCCATTTTTGGCAAGACAAAATTTTTTTGAAAATTGGCATGGCTACTCTGCAGAGATACCCTGTGGGTCAAAAATTTCGTCGAAATCGCTCTATCTAGCACGGTTTTCGAGATATAAGCATTTTTGTGTTTTGCAATTTTGTGAAAAATTCGAAAATTCAAAATGGCCGCCATTTTTGGCGAGAAATTTTTTGTTTGAAAATTGGCATGGCTACTCTTCAGAGATACCCTGGGGGTCAAAAATTTCGTCGAAATCGCTCTATCTAGCAGGGTTTTTGAGATATAAGCATTTTTATGTTTTGCAATTTTTGCGAAAAATTCGAAAATTCAAAATGGCTGCCATTTTTGGCGAGATAAAATTTTTTTGAAAATTGGCATGGCTACTCTGCAGATATACCCTGTGGGTCAAAAATTTCGTCAAAATCCCTCTATCTAGCACGGTTTTCGAGATATAAACATTTTTGTGTTTTGCAAAAATTTCGAAAATTCAAAATGGCCGCCATTTTTGGCGAGACAAAATTTTTTTGAAAATTGGGAAAAGTACTCCGCAGAGATATCCTGCGGGTCAAAAATTTTGTCGAAATTGCTCTATCTAGCACGGTTTTTGAGATATAAGCATTTTTGTGTTTTGCAATTTTTGCGAAAATTTCGAAAATTCAAAATGGCCGCCATTTTGGGCGAGACAAAATTTTTTTGAAAATTAGGAAAACTACTCCGCAGAGATACCCTGTGGGTCAAAAATTTTGTCGAAATCGCTCTATCTAGCACGGTTTTCGAGATATAAGCATTTTTGTGTTTTCCTTATTTGGAAAATTCGTAATGATTAATTAATGATTAATTACTCGGCCATTTCTTGACCAATCAATGCCAAAATCTAATGATTTCCAGATTTTAATAGAATGAATGTATTTGCCAAGTTTCAGGTGAATTGATAAAATTCCTTTCAAGTTATCATCCGGACAAGCTTCCCAATCGAAAAAAGACATTTTTGGTCATGTGACCTCTCTGATTGGTTGAAATGTCACTGCAGCATATTCAAAAAAATTCCCCAAGGCTACTGCCTAAACCTGCCAAATTTGAAAAGAATCCGCCTAACGGTTACAGAGTTATAAGGAAAACAAAATGCGGAGCCGGCGGAGCCTGAAGCTCTCCCATACACAAACAAGCGTCCCGCAAGGGACGCTTAAATATTGTTTGTAAAATATATCGCAAGCCTTTTCATAAATTCAGTTCTGAATTCTCAATAAATAAAAAGTTGGTATAAATAGTTTGATATTATCACTTTCATCTAAAAAGAGAGAGAAAGAAAAAAAAAACCAGTATTACTTTTTAAAAATTTAAGAACAAAACATGTGGTTATACTGGTCTTCTGACTACACAAAAATGAAAAAACATATATAAAATCACTCCACGGTGTATTCAGATCCAATTGAATGACTACTGTATGCCTTTTCATTCATAACATGTACAGGAGACAGAAATATCCCATTCACTGTTGTACACAAATTCTATCATCCACAACTAAATTAAACCAATGCATTGTCATATGGCGACATTTTTTTAGGATGGCTTCTTTTACCTCATTTTTCTGAGACAAACATAATATCAATGTTTATCAACATAGTGTTTTCTCAAAATATTTTTATTTCCATCATAGAAATGGGTAAAAGGGGCAAATTTACTGGGAACTAATTTTGCTGACACAAACAAGCATTTACCCTTCAGACACTGAGAAAATACAAGGTGGACATTAAAGAGTTTTTGGCCAAGAAGGACTTCCCAAAACAATATTTTCTGCAATTTAGCGCTTCCCGAGATTTTAGTAATTTACCAAAACGATGCATATCGGGGTGTCCTGGTACACAGCTTTGGCGAACAAAGTAATATAAAGCGGGCGTTCACTGAGGGGCGTTTAAACAGAGTTTCTCTTCCATCGTGCATTGGTGTTAATATTTGTAACAGTATGCAATGGCTAGGAACAGAGCTCACATGTGCTTGTTTTCTGTGTAAATCTTGGACAGCATATTTCTACACATATGTGATTGTTTTCTGTGTAAATCTTGGACAGCATATTTCTACACATATTATCACAAGTATAAAGTGTTCTTTTCATTGTTTGAGTTGCATACATGTACTGTTCAATTATATTAAATGCTTACCCAACTGGTGTGAATAAATTTCAAAATATTTTTCAAATGTAGACAAACTTCACCACCCTTTCCTGCCCCCATATGTGTACCCTTAAGTGAACAATTAGTTCAAAGGAAAAAAGTAAAACTGGACAGGAGCACAAATATTTGTCATTTAAGATTTATACAGAAAACAAGTAACTCGGTCTAGTGGGCATTATACTTGCAGAAGGCCACCAATTATTTAGTGCCCTACACCAAAAGGTACCATATCTGAATAGAAAAGATAATTTCCAATCATTCAATTCACTTTAATCATCGAATCAAAATCATCGCATCAAAATAACCCTAATGACCGGTTTTCCGTAAAACAGCCGATAATAGGGATAAATTGTTAAAATACGACACCTTCTGTCAAATGTTGCACAGTACACTCAAATTATTAATTGAAGTGCATGTCATTTGACAATTCGGTCATAGAATAATATAATATAAAGATGTTAATATAATTTAAATTCAAAATATTAATCACAGCATGGGCGTTTACTGGTAGAAAGCCACAATAAACCATTGTGAGCGATAATAGAAGATTTGAGAAAATATCAACTTTTGCAGACAGATAAACACAAAAAAAGCTTATTTTGGCTGAAATACAAAATATTCCCTAGCTAAAACTTGTTTCAAACTTTTGGTTGCTTCATAGTCTATCCTTTCTATTCAAAATTAAACGTCTGGATATCGTTGAATTTTTTTTTAATAATCTGGTAAAACACTTAATAAATAGTACCATATGCATAAATTCCTCTCAAAAGGTCTTCCCTAAGACCCATAGAATCAAATGTTGGGGTTACATCTACTTCTTCACTTGTTTCAAACTCTATATTTTTTAAATCATCAGCTATCGCTTGCACACGTCTCGACGCCATCCTTGTTTAGTCACGTGACTAAATTTTAGAAAGGAACTTACTGAAAGTCAAATATTCTATAAGGCACATGTCTGGTTTTTATTTGACGTGTGTCCTATATCTCAGAAATAAGTTGCATTCAAAAATGAGATGAATGTGTGAATACAAAATAATAATAATAATAATAATAAATAAATAAATAGGTAAATAAATAAAAACAAGAATTCAGTGGTATTGTACTGTGGCACCACGTTTAGTTATGAATTGAAATGGATGAAATTCGAAAGCACATATCTAATCTAATGTAATCTGAACTAATCTACTGCTTTGCAGGTGTAGTATCTTCTCCACAATGGGGAACTTGGTGCATTAAAAATATTTATCCCTAGGATAGTTCAGAGACAGTCAAGGTCAATGACCCGGAGTTATAGCCGTGACTAAAAGGAAGGAGACTAAGTGCTGAAACTAAGGGTTAAACAAGTAATTTTTTTAATGTTTTCTGAAGGATGTGACTACTCCAATCATGTTCAAAAATTTTACAAAGTGTAATTGGCTCCCCTCTAAGTGCTATTGTTTGTAAGTTTATTTCTTGTTTACAGCATAGCTCCAAAACTATACTAGACAGATGACTATCAAATTTATAGGAAGCATCAGAACTGTTACAAGAAAGAACTGATTCCAATTTGGGCATGATCAGGTCAATATCCTTGATTTTGGAGCAATTTGTCAGTTACATTACCATAGAAATCAATGAGATCATTTATTTAATCCTCTGTAATCGGATCAGTGGTTCACAAACAGAATGAGTAATATATGTTGCAAAATTTGTGAAAAAAATTCTGTTTGGAAATACAGCACTTGCTTAAGACTCTGCATAGTATTTAGTTAAGGGCATAGCTTATGTATAAACCAGTATGCCCAGTGGCACCATTTTGTGAGTAGAATCATTCATGAGATATGCAATACCCCTATCCCCGAATAAATATTGCATATAACACCACAACTTTTTGAAAAGTTAGGGCATATCAAATAAAAAAAAAATCTTAGTTTCTCTCCTGTTAGTGGAACCGGTCATGGTGTTGTATTTATAAAAGTGTTCAGTGTGAATGTCCTTGTTCATAGTGTTTCTAATGAGCAGTATATGCAAGTTCACACCCTGTAAAAATGCAAAGAACAGTCACAGGTGGTATTTACTGCGGGTGAGTAGAATACTTCTCAAAACTTTTCCAATTTGTGACCTTTATCCATGATAACAACAAAGATGGAAAGTACTCATATGCTTTATATGGTAGAATATGTGTGATTTGGCAATAAAATATTTTAATATTTTGGATTTTGTAATTAACCCCAGTAAACATATAACAAGTGAATGTTAGACTGCAAATTATTGTGATTGCTTTTTTTGTCTTCTTCTTCATTATTTGTGTTTATTTACATACACATGTAAACATACAGGTGCTGAATAACCAAAGAACGTAGAGAGTTTCCCCATTACAATTCCCGAATCACAAGTGATAAAAACAAACTTACGACCTGTCAAACGTTGCAGTATTAGAGGTCACCATACAACTTTCGTCTGCACTTCCGGTTGATATTATAGAAATAGACAACGACGAGCGAGGTGTTATAGGAGATTTTACAACGATTAGCGATATTAGGATCACGAAGGCGAAGCCTGAGTGATTCTAATGCGCTAATCGTTGTAAAATCTCCTATAACACCGAGCTCGGAGTTGTCTATTTCTATTCTAACATGACATTTTAAAATTATCTCATAAAAATTAGTTTTGAAGCTATTTTGTACAAAAATATACGAATATTCTATAAAGATTATTTATCAAATGGTGCAGTTGAAATATTGGAAGAGCCACAAATAAAATAACCCTTTCTTTGTTAAACCTCCTTAAAATTTTGTACATTCATATCAGTATATTCTATTTTCAAATGTAAGAATCCATAAATGTCGTATTTACCATTATTTGTTTATTTAATAACAAAAATCCAAGCTGTTACTTGAAGTTTACTTTTTGCGGAGCGGCATTGTGAGCGATAAAATAGAACTAGGGATGTTATGCGGGGTTTTACAGAGCAACTTTTTGCGTCTTAGCCAATCAGAATCGCGGACACAGCCGTGTCATGTTAGAATCAACTATGAGAAGATGATAAATATAACGGAGTGGTTATTTACCCAACGGCTGTGTACGCTAGTTGTGATATTGGTCTAGCGTACCCAACGGCTGTGTGTACAAGATTTTATCATCGCTAGCGTACCCAACGGCTATGTACACAAGATCAGTGCTAGTGCACCCATATTTTAATCACTTCTTCCTTAAATTAACTTTGTTAAAATGTAACAATAAGCTGAATAAGTTTAATTCAGAGAGTGGTTCTTGGCCCATTTCTGACTATTCAAAAAAATTCCTTAAAAATTAATTACTTCACCATGCCTTGGATACAGACCTGTTGAGTAAGCTATGAAGGGTACTGATATCGAGTGCACAACCATTGAGTGCATACTGCCTTGGGTAATGAGAAATTGGGCAGGCTGTAAAAATATTGGAGTTGTTGGGTACACTAGCAGCGATATAGATCTTGTGTGCACAACCACTGGGTATGCCAGCAATGATACTGATCTTGGGTGCAAAACCATTGGGAACACAGAGTTTACTGCCTTGGGTACAGGGTAGTTGGGTATGCCAGTACCTTAAACAGCTTTTGGTTACACTAACAAAAGAAAATATCAATGACGTTAATCTAGGGTACATAACCATTGGGAAAACAGAACTTAGTGCTTTAACTGGATGCAGGAGAGTTGCATATGCCATTAGTCTACATACACAGCCGTTGGGTATGCTAGCAGTGATATAGATCTTGTGTACACAACCGTTGGGTAGGCTAGACCGATATCACTGTTAGAGTACACAACTGTTGGGTACACTAGCAGTGAAATACATCTTGTGTACACAACAGTTGGGTACACTAACAATGCTATTGATGTAGGGTGCACAACCATTGGGAACAAAGGGTTCACTGCTTTGATTACAGGATAGTTGGGTATGCCGTCAGTGTACATACACAGCTGTTGGGTATGCTAGCAGTGAAATAGATCTTGCATACACAACTGTTGGGTATGCTAAGAAAGTTATTGACCTAGGGTGCACAACCATTGGGAACATAGGGTTCACTGCCTTGAGTGCAGGGTAGTTGGGTATGCCAGTAGTGTATGTATACAGCCATTGGGTAGGCTAGCTGCGATATAAATCTTGCGTACACAACCGTTGGGTATGCTAGACCAATATCACTGCTAGCGTTCACAACCGTTGGGTATGCTAGCAGTGAAATAGATCTTATGTACACAACCATTGGGTACGCTAGACTGACACTGATATCCTTGCTAGCGTACAGAACCATTGGGAAAGCTAGCAGTATAATACATCTTGCATACCCAACCGTTGGCTACACTACACTAGAAACTGATCTAGTGTACACAGCCATTGGGAACATAGGGTTCAGTGCCTTGGGTGCAGGGTAGTTGGGTATGCCAGTAGTGTATATACACAGCTGTTGGGCAAACTAGCACTGATATAAATCTTGCGTACACAGCCGTTGGGTACGATAGACCGATATCCCTGTTAGCGTACCCAACCATTGGCTATGCTAGCAGTGAAACTGATCTAGTGTACACAGCCTTTGGGAACATAGGGTTCAATGCCTGGGGTGCAGGGTAGTTGGGTATGCCAGTAGTGTGTGTACACAGCCGTTGGGCACACTAGCACTGATATAAATCTTGGGTACACAGCCGTTGGGTACGCTAGACTGATATTTCTGTTAGCGTACCCAACCGTTGGGTATGCTAGCAGTGATATAAATCTTGCGTACCCAACCGTTGGGTACGCTAGCAGTCAAATAGATCTTGCGTACCCAACCGTTGGGTACGCTAGCAGTCAAATAGATCTTGCGTACACAACCGTTGGGTACGCTAGCAGTGAAACTGATCTAGCGTACACAGCCGTTGGGTAAATATCCTCTACCTAAATATAAAGAAATAACATATTTGCAACCGATTTATGAAGTAACAACAGTATTTTTTTATTCCGTTCTTTTTGTAAAATCTCTTGCTCGTCGTAATTTTTCTCCAGTTAAAGTACCAGCTCTATACAGGTACACCTACACCCTACTACAGTACAGTAGTGCAGTAGTTCTGAACTTCAGGGGCCGATTTCGTTACTGTACTGCCTTGCGCCATAACTTGGCACACCTTGGACACAAAAACCTTATTTGTGGTTATTAGTTATTTAATATTGTGGATTTCTATTGATTAAAATATACATTGACACAAGTGCAAATTATAAATGTATTATAACAACCAAAAGTCAAAACAGTGAACGTTTAAGAAGGGTTTTTAAGGGGCGATAATATCATTTCTACATGAAATCAGCGCCTCAAATTGGCACAATTTGCATACGGAAATCGCCGATGATATTTAAATTATTTCTGTCGTCACTTCCATTTCCTTATTTGTTAAGCTGAAAATGTGCAAGTGTGGGCGATAAAGAAGCGCCATTATATGGCGCCAAGCAGTACATGGGTGGACACAAAGATAAACGGACACAAAGATAAACGGTCCTCAGAATTTTTCAAATAAAAGTAGTTTAAGCAACAAAATTGCATGAAGTAAGTAACAGAATATGTTTAAATTAAGCTTATCAAGACATTTGTTATTTGTTTTGTGAAATTTAATTATTTAATCCACTAAGATAAGCCAAACTCTCAAGACTGTTTATCTTCGTGTCCGTTTATCTTTGTGTCCACCCGTGTAGTACTGTACTGGGTGTAGTGGCATTCTACCAGTAAACGCCCACGCTGAAGTTAATATGTTGAATTTGAATTATATTACAGCTTTATAATTTATTCTTCTACCACTATATTGTCAAATAATATACACTGCAATTAATAACCGAGGTGCATGTTGTGATATTTGTTTCAAAGCTTTATATTTTCATAATTTATCTGTATTATCGGCTGTTTTACTGCAAACCGGAAATACCAGTGAACGCCCATTTTGTAGACTTATAGAAGCATTCATCCTTGACCTCTAACAAAGATATATATGGCGGGCGTTCACTGGTAGGTGGGCGTTTACTGGTTGAAAGCCACTAGTGTCATACGCGAATTCACAGTAGGCGTATTTCACAACAAAGAATCTGCATAATCTGTGCAATGCAGATTCAGATTTTGATTCTTTGGATTAGCTAGATTCGTGAAATGCAATTTTCTCTAGATCTGAATCCAAAATAAAAGAGATAACACCAACCAACATAAATATAATATATTGTAATATACTGTATATTAATACATATTAATATTATCTTATCATATTACAGTACAATAAAAATTTCCCAAACTTAAAAATTTCATGCCACATTTTGCGGCCATTATCTTACAAAGAATTTTGGGTAATCCAATGAATCCTTAAGAGGTAGATCAACAGATTCGTAATCCAGATTCAAGTCATGTCACAAGCGAATCTGTTCATCTGAAGAATCTAGATTCGACGGATTATGGTTGTGAAATACGGCTAGTTTCAAATGCCTCGTTTTTGCAAACGGCCTTGTAAGGTCAAGTGGATAAAAACAAACACGTCTGTGACAGAAGAACCAGGAAATAGCGAAAGTTAATTTATGTGGATGCACTATAGTAACACATATATATTGTAAAATTATTACTGGAAATAGAGGGATAAATTATTTAAATTAGTTCTGTTTACACTATGGAATTTATGTAAATTATTTGCAGCAGTTTTTAGCCATAGTCTCCTATTTTCGCCCCCTGCCACTTGTCAAATTAGCATTATAAACATTTGTTGCATCAAAATCCATGAAGAAATTGAGTGAGAAATCACATTTTATGTAATTTAAGACCCTATAAAATTTAACTCGAGTTTCAAAATTCATTAATACCTGGATTCAAACTCCTGTGGTCACCCATTCAAGTATTGACCAAGCCCATTGCTGCTGAACTTCAGTGATGATCCAAATTAAAGTCATCAACTTTTTATGGCACTTAATCTCTACTTAAAAGATGAAGGGTATCTTAACTCGGTTTGATTCCAAGTACAAAGGTTTATTATAATGGTACCATTAAATATTTTAAAAATTTTCAAAGGATTTTTATCATTGTACTCAAAAGCAGTATTGGGGGTGTTGAACCTTGGTGGAGGTATGTTTGATCTGAGTATTCTTATTTACCCTGATAGCATATTACACCATCAAACCAACATTGGCTATTGGTCACTTATGGTCAGCAGTTTTTGTCACCCTTGGGTCAACATATTCGGCCAAATGTAGCCGTCTTTCTAACCACTATTCAACCTGTATATCTCTAGATTTGACCTCTGTTGTGCTTACATTGGACCAATGTTCCAATGCTCTCTAGGTATTTTGCTGCATCTTCAAAATGTGAAGGGGGCCACGGTGGCAGAGTTGTAACACTCTCGCCTCCCACCTCTGAGATCGGGGTTCGGTTCCTAGCCTGACCTCAAGTGGCAAAGCAGATATAGTTGCTTGCCGTTGGTTGGCAGTTTACAGTAAAGAACCTTGACCAACTGTATGTACTATTTTCCTCTGCCCACAAAATTACCCATCATGATATGACCTGTACAGTGTTGAAAGTGATGTAAAACCCCGAATAAACAAATAAATCAAAATGTGAAACCATTGAAAAAATTATTATGTGCAGAGTTTAACAGTGACATTCTTTTTGTGTATTACTGTGTGAAATTTATATAAGTGTGAAACAACCAACAGACACCATGAAAACTAGGTCAGTCTACTTCCATTGATCAACATACTCTCAAAGGTCAGAGGTCAAAATACTCAATGCCACTTCCAGCAACCCAAATCTTTGCAATAGCCCAACTATACATATATCTGTTTTATAAATGTCAAAGGTCAGGCAACTAAAGCCCATTTCATTTATAATCTTATCCCGGCAAGTCTGCATTTAACAACATCTGATAAATTCTAAAATTCCTTTAAATATGAAGCCCCAATAATCACAATGACATCAAAGACCTAAATCCAAACCCAAGACCCAGGGGTCATATAAAGGTCAATTTGAGGATTTTTGTAAACCAACCCAAAATTTCTTTGGATAGAGAATCACAAAAGCCACTAGGCCAGCAATGGCCTCAGATTCAAACCTAAGACCTGGAGGTCATGCAAAGGTCAATTTGAAGCACTTTATAGTCCATCCCTAAGTTGTTATATACCCTCACAAAGTCATGTATCAAGCATAAAACATAGTATCCATCAGTTCTAACAGTTCCTCAAGTTCAAGCCCAGACCCCCCCAAGGTCAAGGCCAAATGCAGTAAAACATTAGTATCAGCATAAGAAAGATGTGACAACCAGAGCTGCTGAAATAATATAATGTTGTTTTTTTTTTTGCCATTTATTTTTACGATTCAACATATTAAGATATTTTAGTAAAATTAGTACATATTTACAAATATGGTTCAGAAATATATGGGACTGTTCCCAACAATAAAATAGTTTTTTTAAATAAAATATGGATTACAAGGTGGGTGGGTAAAGCTTCGCCATGCACGTGTCTGAATAAAACAAACCTTTTTTACATAACTAGGAACATTTATACACCAAATTTAAATTACTCAAACCACAAATCAGCCTGGCATTCATGAATATCTATGAAAGTTCCCCACAACTATGGCACCAGACCAAAACTCATGCATATTCAATTATTTATGATTTACTACTATAACACCACTTGATCAGTGCATGTACTAACAAATCCAATAATAAGTTTTTTACCAAAAAAACTTGAAAAACAATTTCACCTTCTATGACATTACTGCCATTGACCTAACATAATTGTTATAATTATACCATGAAAATCCTGTGACGTTAATGTTTAAATGAAAGACACAAATATATACCAGCATTTTAGTGGATATTTTTTTCATAATTAAACCAAAAGAATGCCTGTTCATGTATTTATAATGCTGTTGGGGCCCCCTATTTTCGCCCAGCTTTAATGGCTTAAAACATTATTTTACAATGTTTTTTCTTGGTGAAAAAACGGTATTTCGTAGATCCATATGTATATTTTTAATAAAAATTTACTTTAATATTTGTTATGCAAGGAAACGTATATTATTGTCATTTTTCACCATGTAAAAATCACTTCCTGGTTTAGATTCTTACGTTTGTTTTTACCCACTTGACCTTTCAAAGACGTCCGCTGGAGCATGCGCAGACAAAACTGTGATTTGGCTTATACAGCGTTCTTACTGGCCGTAAACACGACCTCACAGCCTGTAAATTTGTCAAGAACGGTCTCACCGGTCGTATATACGACTGGTGAGTTTGGTGCCTCCAGAGACTTTCCAAACTTTGACCTTCACCTCTAATGACAACAAAGATGCAGAATACACGTGCTTTTGTTATAAAAAACATGCTAAATTAAGTGTTTCGGTACTCGGGATTTTGATAAATAACCCCAGAAAACGTATAACAAATGAAATATATATGTTTTGCATGGTGGATAGCATAGGATCACTATCCACCAGTGAAATGTTGTGATTTCTTTTATTTTCTTCTCTTTGTGATTTGTGTTTGTTTACATCCACACAAACACACAGGCGGTGGATTGTTAAGAACGGTCAAAACTTTCCACTGGTACTCACAGGTCGTGAGCACAGGCTCACCACCTACTTCTGAACGCGCCATTATTCTACCAGTAAACGCCCATGCTGAAGCTAATATTTGGAATTAAAATTATATTGAAAGCTATATATTTTATTCTTCTGCCACTAAATTGCCAAATGACATATATCATAATTGATAACTCAGGTACATTTTGTTATGTTTGTTTCAAAGCTTTATATTTTAACATTTTATCTCTATTATCGGCCGTTTTTACCGCAAACCGGGAATACCAGTGAACGCCTGTTTTGTTGATATACAGAAGCATTTGTCCTTGACCTCTAACAAAGCACTGTAAGGTGGGTGTTCACTGGTAGGCTGGCGTTTACTGGTAGAGAGCCACTACTGCTGTACACATTTGCTTGATATCCAAAAGTCCTCGTATTGAAGTATTTCAGAACTAAGAACACCCCTGTCACTAATGCTAGAACTAGACAGCATTAATGTTAGACAGTGATACTACAAAACAGGTACTGAGTAGCTAAAGCTATTTTATGTGACACTTACTATTATAGTGGCTTTCTACCAGTAAACACCAGCCTACCAGTGAATGCCTGCCTTATATTTCTTTGTTAGAGGTCAAGGACAAATGCTTCTATTTGCAAACAAAATGGGCGTTCACTGGTATTTCCGGTTTGTGGTGAAAATCATTGATATTGGAGATAAATCGTGAAAATACATCACTTTCAAAGAAATGTTTCCAAGATAATCAAAGCATTTCTTGTATTGCATGTCATTTGATAATTTGGTTGACAAGAATATAAACTAAACCTGCTAACATGATATAAATGTTAAATAATTTCTCAAGCATAGGCGTTCACAAGCTGAAAGCCACTACATTGATACATATAAACCAGGGTTCATTTATTACATGTCTTAATAATTTATGGAAATTACATAAAACCAAACAATATACTGACAACCCATCCAACATTTATGCCGTTTAACATCAGTGACACATGTGTACGGCTGGTGTTTGATTTGTACGGCATTTGATTCAGACACTTGGTCTTGTCATACTACTGTGTGTGTAGTAATACTGTGGGTCTTGTCATAATACTGTGTCTGTAATAATACTGTGCGTCAGTATTTAACTATAAAAAATGTAAAAATATATCATCCAAGAAATTACAACACTGTAATTTCTATGTAAGGAATCAAACCCAGGACCCAAGACATGAAATTTGATGGAAAACATAAAATATTAAATGATACAAAAAAATACATAATAACTCACAAATTTCCAGCTTCAGTTGACTACATATTCATTTTAAAACGTCATTTATTGTTTGTGTCTCAATCAATAATTCAGATTAGACATTCCAGTTAAAATTGGCATAATTGTAAAAGTTTGACCAATTCTGATTTTTTGTGTAACTGAATCTGTGACATATTTTGGAATGAAAAATATGTCACTTGATCAAAAAAAAAGTAAGGGGTGCCCTGCTGTTATTTTTAAAGTGGTGGCAAAGACCTCTGCCAAGTAGTTTATTTCTATCTTGTCCTGTTCTGGATCATAGTATCTAGAATTTTGCTAGGATCCAGATTAACCTTACGTATTTATTATATATACTAATGTGGGAGTGCCTTGTATTTTTTTGTCATGCAATCTGACTATTAATTATGGAGGTATACACATTCTGAAAATAATAAAATGATTCTAGTAATGATAGATCCTTAAAATATTCATGGATCTGGACAGAAATACAAATCTCATTCCAAAACTAAATCATCTCTTCCTTGTGCTATTGTCAATATTTTCTGGAAGTTTCATGAAAATCTGTCCAAACTTTTAAAGTTATTTTGCAGACAGAAAACAAAAACAAACCAGTCCCACCAAAAACATACCCTCCTTGGTGGAGGAAAAAAGGGAAACAGGGAAAATTCATGCAACAAATCTGTGTTACTCAACTTACAACTTAAGAGGAAACATTTAATTGACATTATTGTTGGGAACTTCTGTCAAACACTGGTTCTGTTTTGACATGTGTGGCCATAAAGTAACCACTCTGTATGGGCTGGTCCTGTACCACCTTTTCCCCTTAAAGTGTAAATATCTCCATATTTTCAGTATATTTTTTTTCTGAATTTATGTATTGCAGAATTTATAGCAACACTGGGGGCTATGGTGACATTGTCAGAAATATTGGTGGTTACTGATACTGGTGCAGTTCTTGCCAACAAAAGATGTATCCTTTTTTTGTCTTTTACTCAAAGTTAAATTGTGAATGAAGTGTGAAATTCACCACAGTATGAGATAATCTTCGGTGAGGAAACCATCTTCTATTTCCTTGATTCCTGGAAAATTGTTCTCATAGATTGCATTTTACACTAGGACTCTTACTTTTTAGACTATTGCGAAAGTGGCAAAAATTTGGATAATTTACCTTACTTTTCAGTGTGCCTCTGATGGTGAATGGCCAATTTCAGATTTCTTACTCTATGTGTTTGTGAGATGTTGTATTGCAAAAACACAACCTTCAAGATCTTTGTCAAAAGTTATTCTGTTTCAATATTGTATATATAGCTTAAGATTTTGACAAGAGTTTCGTTATCAGTCACAATATCACTTGATATTCATCCTTTTGATATAAACACTAATCCATGGATAAGAATGTCCATGAAGTTGCAAAATTGAAAATGGTACACATTATTTTCTCATCATCAGTGACAGATGTTACTGATGTAGTACCAGATGCTTCTTTTTAATCCTTTGTGAGGTGCTGTGAAAGTATGTAAATAGTTAATGTGTGAGCCAAAGAAGTAAACATATGTGTAGAGATACATGAAATTTACTCAAAATAGTTACCCATCAAACTCCTTGTATTCTCTTGATTCTCTTGTGCTTTGTGGTAACCTTTACTTAACATGTGCACAGATCGGGACGATGTGAAAATACAATCGCACCAGGAATTTTCGAGCCAGTTAAAACAGCATGGAAGTAGTCTTGAGCCATTCTTTGTATGACAATATCACTTCATTTATACAAAGCTATATACTCCAGTACCATATACATGATTTATGTAAGAGCTAGGCAATTTGTTACTCGGGAGGCTGCTGCAAATAGCCCTGTTACAAAGTGTGGTAATACTGGCCAAAAACTGTGATTTGTCCTGAATTGAAAGACTGAAAATATTTCCCTTCTGACTGCTATAATTTATAAAGATTAGTCAAAACACCAACCTTTGTACAACTAATCTTCACATGGGATAAGATTGCTCTCTGCAAAGAAGAGTTCACAAGATAAGTCATTGCACCACAAAGATATGCAGTATACGACTTACAACCAAAAAGATTGGTTATGACTACTGGGGACAGAAATACTCACTCACAAATGTTTAAAAACATGTTTAAAAATGGGACAAACATCTGTGATCGTGCAGGTTATATCCCTCTTTGTCAGAATATATATTATATCTTATTTTAATGTTTCAGTTGATGTTTAGTTTTGTCTTATGGAAAATCATAAATAGACATTCTGTTCCTAGTTTCTTTTTTTTTTAAGCCATATGAGTAGTTATTTCTTTTTACTATGAATTAAGGTCCAATTAAAAATATACCACTTACATTTTTTTCACTGGTTCTCTTTTTTACAGTAATTATAATTTGCACCATGTGTGTGCGTACGTGCATGCGTGCGTGGATCACGCAGTTTTCTCTGAAACTACTACAGTTACCGGTACACATTTTTGGTAAATTACTTGTCCTAATGAATTTTTACGCTCTTCAAAATTTTTTTGGTTTGGTGAACTTTGGCATACTTTTGAGTGAGTAATAGCACTTTTACCTAATATAATTATATGGCTTATAACTCTCAAACTATTGCATTTAGAGTATTTTGTTGCAATATGTTGTTTGGCTACTTTCTCCACAGCTACAACATGGTCAGTAGTTTGGAAGTGTATCTCCATAGCTAACAGGCCTGGGGCGAGTACAAGTACTTGTACTTGGTACTTGTACTTAATTACTCTTTTTCAAGTACTTGTACTTGTACTTGACAGTTGAAAATTAAAAGTACTTGTACTTGGCTAAAATATCCAAGTACTTTTCAATTAATTTCAAGTACATTCCAAGTACATAGATTTTGTAGTTTTATAACTTTAATTAAGTGACTTATTAGGTGTAAATTTTTACTGTTTCTTTCAGCAGAGTGTAGATAGATTATAGTTTGTGTTGTTTTGTCAAAGTACAAAGGGCTGTTTAGTTAGCCAGAACTTTGGTTTTCTTTAATTATAACAAGGCTGCATTTAATCAACACCTTTTTACATTTTAAACAAAATACCCACTCATTCAGAATATAGCTGTGTTTTAATCATAAAGGTGCTGCATTTAATCTATCCTTTCTCACTTTTACACAAAAGATCCACTCAGTCACAGCATAGCTTTGCTTTTGTCATATACCTACCCTTATTCATTTTCACACAAAAGACCCACTCAGCCTGAGTGTTGATGCCAAGCTTAGTGGACAGGAGGGCCAATTACTTGTTTATGTAAGACAAACAAGCTAATCCCTTACACAAATAAACTGTTGACTCATTCATTTCAATACACCCCTTTATAAACAAATATCAATGTTTAGTATATCTGCTTTGGCTTTTTACACTATACAATTGCCCTTAAATATAAAGTTTTATTTCACTTGTTCATTCATTTATTTAATAAATGTATTCCAACCACCAACCATATGTAATATCAGTTTTACATAAAGGACTGGTACAAACCCTTTAAAAATGTTTTATGTGCCCCAAGTAAATAATTCATTATCTGTCAACACAAGCATACTGATGTCCAAGTGGATCTTTTGAAATCAGATTTTTTAGCATTGCAAGACAGGATTTCCATGCATTCAGGTGTTTACTCACACTGTGAGTCTCACAGACAAAATTTTTGAAAGACCTGTATTTATTAAGTGTAACCAGAAAAGTAATGGAGCAGATTTTAGCTCATCAGTGTTTATTGAATGATTGCTTTAAATTGTATGTCTCAATAAATAATTAATTTTAAATAAATAGTGATTATCTAGTTATTATAGTTTTGGGGTCGTACGCTATAAAAGTACTTGTACTTGCAATTTTTCAAAGTACTTGTACTTGTACTTGACTCTTGAGATCAGTACTTGTACTTGTACTTGCAACTTGGCAAAGTAATTGTACTTGTACTTGGCTCCATGTACTTGACCCCAGGCCTGATAGCTAAGTGAGTAATAGCTACTTTGTCAATTTTTAATGATAACCATAATGAGTAAATGGCTTATATCTTCAAAAGTATTGCCGCTACATAATTTCTCTCAAATATGTTGTTCACCTACTCAAAATGAGTAAATGCGAATTATCTCTAAAAGTAAATGAGAAAGTGTGAATATCTTGAAAGCCGTATGAGATACAGCGATTTGACCCACAGGGTAGTACAAGAGTAACCTATACAAAGGGCAAAAATTTCAATTTTCGCCACTTTTGGCGGCCATCTTTGATTTTAGCGGAAAATGAAAAAGTGTGAATATCTTTAAAACCGTATTAGAGTGATCTAGAACAAACTTTTTCACCCACAGTGTAGTACAACACTATTCTGTGCTTAGGGGAAAAATTTCATTTTTGCCCACTTTTGGTGGCCATCTTAGATTTTAGCGGAAAATGAAAAATTGTGAATATCTCGGAAAAGATATTTCTTCCCCTTTAATGCTCGACGGGAGATACACACCGCGGCAGTGGTCTTGTTACCTATGCTGTGTACATTCTACATACACTTTCTGCTGTCTTCTGTTCTGATTATTTGGACATAGGAATGTCAGTCATACATTTTGTAGACTTGATTTTGATAAAAAATTTTAAAAAAACTTGGTAATGAAAGTATAAGTGCCAATATGATTTTATTCTTCTGCAAGAAATTTTGATAAGGTTTACTTTTCAGAAATTTGCGGATGTCATTGTAGGTAACTAAAGGTGTGCATTTCTTTCATATAAAGAGACACAGAATATACTTTGTGGCTACATCTGCACAGAATGCTGACCCAGTTTACATCATTGAATTAATTTCAAGGTAAACATTATTTTGTTAAGCATAACTAGCACACCAATAAGGATTCTAGCAACAACTAAATATAAAATGATTAATTTGATAATTTTACCGAACAATGACATTGGTTCCCTTGCCTTTGCATTTTATGTCTATGTTCTTAAAATTTGATTGTTTCATCTTGCAGGTTGTATGAGCTGTGTCAAGATATGTTTGGTGTTGTCAATGAGGAATCAGTGAGGAAGAACTTTGTTTTACTGCATGAAATATTAGATGAATTTGTTGTAAGTTATTTTTGATAAACTAAAAGTTGCAGGTATGGGTTTATACAATACTAAATTGTCCATTATTGTCTAAGGTAATAATCGAAGTAAAAAAGAGATCATTTGTTTGATTCGCAATAAATTTTACGAGTGAGGGAATATGATGTTAATATGTGGGCAAGGTGTGTCATGTACCCTGTAGTAGCTTGTACCATCAGTTCGTTGATAATTTTCAAGATATGAGATTGACCCTTTGATCTTTTCTTTTTTAAAATACATAATATATTAACCATTGGTATATATTGCATATTTTTTTATATTATCCAATTTGGTATTTGAAAGTCTTGCAATATTTAATAGTACAATAATGCTGTAATGATTCATGGTGCCTGTAAAAACCTATAATGCCCTACAGAAATCACATTATTACTATTATTATTACATCTGGATTTGTCTTTATTATTCACCTAAATTCTCATAAATGATATTATTTCTAACATTTTCTTGCAAAACTAGTACTTCAAAGGAAACCATATATTTTGATTCAATTGTTTATCTGTAACTGTAAACATGCTCAAAACAATTTTTTAACTTAAACTTTAATACTTCAACTCTTCAATAGACAGCATTATTTTTAATATGAAAAACCTTTTAAAAAGATTGCCTAAAAAAACTGAAGGCCAAAAAAACAAAAAACAAAAAAAAACAAAAATTAAGCTGTTCTGGTGGGATTTGAACCCCAACCTCACGATTAAAAAGTTGAGCACTTTACACTCACAGGCACAGAGTTTCACAAACTTTGAACCTGTAAAATATTATTTATTCCTTCATCAGTAATGCACTCATTCAAAACATTCACTTTTAACCATTTTTCATTTCTTAACTTTAACTTAAAAGTAACTATATAATCACTGGAAAGATACTTTTACAGTGCTTGTTCTTGTTTCGTTTGATCAAAACCATGCAGAAATAAGAGAGATATCCCATGTTGAATATTTGAAGTGAGAGTAGAATATTTGTAAACAGACATTTGATGTTAAAGCGCTAGTATTGCACGCCTATTTAATGATAATGTACTTATACCATTGTAAAATACTTTTAAGCTGTTTATTCTCCTTTTTATTTGATCAAAATCCATCAAATAATAAGGGAGATATGGCACTTTGAAAATTTCAAGTGGGAGCAAACCAGTTGTAAACAAACTTACAAGACACATAAAAACATGCATTAATATTATTCCAAAAGTAGCGGGCGGATAGTGAAAGAACCTGTGCAAATGTGGTGTTTTATGGACCTTTAAAAAAACATTAATGAGCTAGGGAATGACTGCCTATATAATAATAATACTGACTTCGTTTGTTTGTTTCTCTCTTGAAATTATGACATAAATATCCAGAATTTTACACTTTCTAAACCTTCAGCCATAAAGAAAATGAATAGGTGAGTCAGTATTCCCTTTTGCTTTACAAACACATCTTGTCTTTTGTGGCAATCCTTGCTTATAGTACAAGTATGATTAGATTATACTGATTACATGAAAATCCAAGATCCTGACCATATAAACATGGGTTAGAAGTCCTGGATATGAGCCCAGTTATGTTAAACTGTTGATTCTTGTTGATGATGTATGTTTTGTTTTAGGATTATGGATATGCACAGCTGACCAGTACAGATAAAATCAAGCCATATATACAGTGTAATCCAGTCATCACCAAGTCTCCAGAGAATATTGGCTCAGGATTGGTGAGTACTTGTTTTTTTTTTTTGCATTTGTTTATGTGGGAAAAATATTATACCCCAAACAAATGTCCAAAACATCAGCAAATTTGTTAAGATCTGTTGATTTTATGTTTTGCAATTAAGTGTATTGGGCCCATTTAAAGTTATAAAGTTCAGAGTTCATGTTGTTTACATTATCCTTTGGCTGTTTGCCAATACAGCAAATTCCTAAGAGCTTAAAGTAACCACATACCATATTTAAAATTAAAAATATATGCATATGTCATGGTAGAAAGTCCAATCTGGTAGAATTTCAATTCTACCGGTAGAAAGTCCAATTGGATTTTCTACCAAGATAAACTTGGTAGAAACTCCAATTGGACTTTCTACTGGTAGAAACTCCAATCAAGGAGATTTAGGTACTGCTCTGGGGTCTGAAATCTGATAAACTTGGTACAGCTGGTAGAAGACTGAAAAGAACAATAAAACCATACACAGATTGGTCATCACAGCAGGAATAATAAACATTCTTTATACTGGTGAAGACTTGGCTAAAAAAGAAATGTGCATTTTCCTGTTTCACCATACATGTTGAAACTCTGGATGAGGGGAAAGTACTACAACCTTTATATAATGAGACCAACTGGGTGGTTGTGACAAACAAATGCTGCTGTAGAATCATAGGTGTTAAGTGCTCAACTAAATGCCATGTAGGAAGTGACTGCTGTCAAAATTTAATTGGCTAAAACTGTATTTTGTGTAACATTTGTTATAGGACATATAACTCTTACATCAGTTAGTAATGTCCATGTTACAGATTTCCCTTAAAAAAAGGGTGGTATTTGATGTTGATTGTAAAATTATTTCAAATTCTACCAGATTGGACTTTCTACCATGACACATATATTACCCTCTAATTAACCCACAGGCCTTAAAGACTTTGTTAGTGTTCACCCATGGTTTCTGGCTGGTGGGCAGATGCTCAGGTGACAGAAGAAAATTATCTAGGCTGTATCTCAGAAACTGCAAGGTACAATAAATTCATACCCAGTTGGGATATTAGTTTGGGGGTGTAGGTGCACAATGCCAGATGTGACCTTGATGTAACCATGCTGTAGAGTCTTTGTTTTTCATATCCTGCCCAAACATTGCAAGCTTGATTTTAGGCTTGACTTAGGCTTATTTGCCTATCAACTATGCATTTCAGTTTGGAGTGGAGCACCGTATGGTTGGAGTTCAAGCAGCCAATAAACCAGTCATCAAATCAAAAGCTGATCAAGAAGAAAGGCAACACAATGAAATATTTATCGATGTGGTGGAGCGGATTGCAGCCACAGTTGATGCTAAAGTAAGATTCAATATTGAAAGATATACATTTTAAGCCTACCATCATCTTAACGGATAAGAAATGTACTTTTAATAACCAGGAATTGTAGTTAACAGGGTAAATGTCAATGGAAAAGGCAATCAGAGAACCTTATTGGTTTTTGGGTTGGGTTTCCTCGCCACCGGATTATGGTCTCTCTTGAATATCCCCCTTATTAATTTGCTCTTTCTAACCATATTTGGCACTTGTATAACTTAATTACTTCATGTGGATAAATACGGGATTTCCCTTTTTTCCCTTCTTCTAAACTTTAACACTTTTTTGGGGGGGTGGTGGGGGTGGGGTGGTATTGTACCAAATAGTCCGAATTCGGGAAACTGAAAATGTTTTATTTTACTATATCCCAAACCGCCAACAGGAAGTGAAATTTATCAAAACAAAACATTGCAGTTTTCATCAAAAACGCATTAAAAACTTGTGTACCATTTCTTCAGATTTAGACTTTATTTCAAATATATGCAGTGTAAGATTACAGTTTTACTTAAAGTGGCGATATTGAAATACATGTTTAGATCTTGATATCGGGAGCCCAGTCCTAAAGATTACCAGATGTTTCGACCCTCAGGACGTTTCGACCCACTTTTTCCCAGACGTTTTCCCTATCTACTTTTGCCGGAAGATTCGACAAATTTGGAAGCATAGATGAAGTCTTCGAGTATGCATCCATTTTATATAATATTGCAAAGAAATCATAGGGTAAATCTGTATCCTCTTATCTTCTCATGAATATGAATGACTTGGGTGCTATGACCGTGAGTTCTGTAGTTTAAGGTATTTGATTATCGTTCATGCTTCTATTTTATAAAATATTGCAAGGAAATCCCAGGGGAAAACCGTGACCTCATATCTTCTCATGAATATTAATGACTTGGGTGCTATGACCGTGAGTTCTGTAGTTTAAAGTATTTGATTATCGTTTATGCTTCTATTTTATAAAATTTTGCAAGTAAATCTCAGGGAAAATCCCTTGTCATGAATATTAATGACTTGGGTGCAATAGCCGTGAACTCTTGAGTTTGAAGTATTTGATCTTTCTCCATGCTTCCATTTTATAGATTATTGCAAGGAAATCCCAGTGGAAATATGTGTCCTTGTATCTTCTCATGAATATTAATGACTGGTGCTGTGGCTGTGAGTTCTCAAGTTTGAAATATTTGACCTTCATCAATGCGTCCATTTTATAAAATATTGCAAGGAAATGCCAGGGAAATCTGTGTCCTATATTCTCATGAATATTAATGACTTGGGTGCTCTGAACTGCCTGATAAAAGTAGGTCGAAACGTCTGAAAAAAACATGGTCGAAATGTCGGGTGGGTGGAAACATCTTGATACCGTCCCAAAGCAATAAATATCGGCAATATTGATAATCAATGTATCCATTAATATATAGTTACAAATGGTATATGTTATTGAGTCAGATGTTCTGTTGCAATAAACATCTTTACAGCAATGTCAGATATTGCTAAAATAGCCTTAATAATATGGATTTTCTGAAATGTGTGTGTGTCCAATTTGTGTTGCCATATTTGAATCATCTAAAGGTGGTGAATCGTGGTCACCTTGGTTCAAATAAGAAAATATCTGAAGGACAAATATATTTTACAGGGAATACCATTACAGTGTGAAGTCCAAGGAAGCATTGACATGAAATGCTTTCTCATTGGAGCACCTGAAGTAAGGATTGGATTTAATGAAGGTGTCACACTAGATAAACAGGAAATTAAAGGTAAGCTTTTAATATGGTAGCCATAACAAGCATGTTTATCTTTCTCTTTTCTGTATTTTTATCCATTGACCAAAAAGTGTGGTTAACCCCTTTATAAAATTATAATTAATTTCATCTGCACTTTGGGTATTTTGTTTCAGTATGTCAAAGTGTTTTAAGTGCAAGTAGATACAGAAAGTTAATTTATTATTATACAAAAAAAAAACAAAGAAAATATCTCCTATTAGCTCTGTCATGGTATTGAGATATTTTTTAGGTGTAAATCTTAAAAAGAAAATACAATACAACATGTAATTATTATGATTTGCAGGCATTAGAAATTCTGGATTCTGTTTGTTAAATGCATAGTTGTGTGAAAGTTTCACATTTGACAAATGTTGTTTCATAAATATTCATTATTTTAAAGGCTATGGTGAGCAGATATTTATTGATGACTTCAAATTTCATAATTCTGTTAGAACTGACAGTCTTATGTCAGAAAATGTGATCTCTGTGAATCCTCCTGAGGGACGGGTAAGCTGTTCCTGAATCAAAGTGAATGATACCAACTGACATATGGCATTGCATAAAAACTGTAACAATTCTATTCTGTCCTACACTTTTATAGTGCTTAATCTCTGGCCAAGGCAGACAAGGCACAGGACCAGAAACAAATTCAATATTATTTGGAAGTGCATAGAAGTTTATTAGAAGTCAGGTTTTCAACACAAATAAATGTTTTATCTTTTGTAGTAGTAGATGTTAAGATACATTATTACTATCAGAAATGAAAAGCCAGTAGAAAAACCCACGGGAATACATAACTTCTTAGTTCAAAATAAATTTTTGACATATAATAATTTATTATCCCCAACTCCTTTAAAAACTATGATTGTTGATATTAAATCTCTTCAGTCATCTTTAAATTCATCATAAAATTTTTATTAATTGAGAAAAGTTTTTAGAAATCAAAAGTATGAAGGATTTGCATATTTGAAAAATAAAAGCCGCATATAATTATATTTACATTTCGTGTTAATTATCTTTCAGGTTATTACTTTGCACTTGTAACTGTAATTTTATGTTAAGAGTCCCATTTACTCATATTATTTTGTACATTTGAATGTAGTTTTCTCTGATGACATACAGAATTAAGAAAGATCTGGTGCATGGATTACCATTTCGACTTTATTCCTACATCAACAAATCAGGATCTGCAAAGTAAGTATTCAAGAATGTTTGAAAAAGGTTTTTCCTTGGTTTGATGAAGAGATTCTGTTGAAGACTTAAGGTGAAACACAACAGAAGTGATATATCCCCCTTTCACCAAAGTTAAAGTAAAAAAAAAAACCTGTCTTATTCTTCTAGGACATTTACTTTTTTTCAAGAATTGGTCTCTTAATGCATCATGAGGGTAATGTACATTAAAAGTTGTTACATAATATACATTTTAATTTTTTTTTCTGAAAAAACAGCTCCTATCTTGTTTACAGTAAATAGTTAGATTTTTGTCAGAATTTAATAAAAAAAAAATTAAAATTGGCTTGATTATTTGTTGCAGTGTTGCTTTTAAAAATCAAAACAAAACTGATAAAAAACATTACTTGTTCATAGTTTTAGTTAGATGATTTTATTGCGTTAATACAACTTACCTAGTGGACAGATGCATTTTGTCCGGCGCTCTGCCGGTCACGCCAAACGTTAGAAAAAAACGTCCTGAGCTGGGCTCTGGCCGGGACCGGTAGTGTCCTGTTCACTCGTCAGGTGGCTGTACAGCCTACCTGGCGGTATACTGCGCATGCGTGCGCGCGCATGCGCTCTTCCTCTTTTTGTTTGGCGCGTGAGGATTTGAAACGCTTGAAGTTTAAGAAAAACTATTTTAATTTTTTTTATGTGCTTTACAAGTGAATTCTTTTCAAATTTGTAGTTTATTATTGTGTTCATATATCATGGCATCCCCTGGAGATAAGAAAGGACAGAGGCGAGGCGTATGCGGCCACATTATGGCCTCCTTTGATTTGCACAAACGTTGTGCCAGATGCCGTGACAAGGGCATTGGGGATGATGACTGTGTTGCTAAAAAATCTTGTGTTATTTGTGACGGGTTCACTGATACCCAGAGGGATATGCTAGCCACCCCTACGTATAAGATACGCAAGGACAACAAGGCAGGTGTTTTGGTATCTCCGGATCAAGTAACAGTCATTGCTTCTGTCGAAGATAAAGAGCTTCCTCTTTTTGTTTGGCGCGTGAGGATTTGAAACACTTGAAGTTTAAGAGAAACTATTTTAATTTTTTTTTATGTGCTTTACAAGTGAATTCTTTTCAAATTTGTAGTTTATTATTGTGTTCATATATCATGGCATCCCCTGGAGATAAGAAAGGACAGAGGCGAGGCGTATGCGGCTACATTATGGCCTCCTTTGATTTGCACAAACGTTGTGCCAGATGCCGTGACAAGGGCATTGGGGATGATGACTGTGTTGCTAAAAAATCTTGTGTTATTTGTGACGGGTTCACTGATACCCAGAGGGATATGCTAGCCACCCCTACGTATAAGATAAGCAAGGACAAGAAGGCAGGTGTTTTGGTATCTCCGGATCAAATAACAGTCATTGCTTCTGTCGAAGATAAAGAGCCCGTTTTTCAACCATCGCCTTCTGCATCTCAACCTGCTGCGCATGCGCAGCCAGAGGCTTCAAGTTCTAGTTCTTCTTTTGTTACCTCTGATCAACTCCAACAAATGTCGGATCAATGGGCTGAACAATTCGCCCGGTTTGAGGCATTACTCTCCAGGGGCAACGTTTTCTCTACCCCAAAATCTTCTGTCCAGCATGTGCCTTCCCATGCTGCAATTTCAGATACTCCTTTTATTCCCCCTTCTGCCCGGCTCACCGGTCCGGTGGAGTTCCCGGCAGAAGGTGAGGTTGACAAACAACAGGACAGTAAAATTGTGGAAAGGGATGTTAAGGATCAGAAAAAGTCACGTAAATCCCGCAAGGACAATAAAGAGGATAAACATTCAAAAAAGAGACAGGTGTCGCCCTCTCCTGATGTGGGCACTTTTCATGTCAAATCTGCACCGGTCCAAGTTAAGCCACCGGCTCAAGCTCAAGTTTCCTCCGGTACGGAGGTCGTGCAGAAGTTAAAGCCTAAGCCTGCTCCACTTTCCTCTGTTGGTTCCGACCCGGAACAGTCAGGATTCTTTCTTCCCAGTGCAACCGGTCAAGGATTTGCTCAACCCGGTTCATCCGGTCAAGCTCCCCCAGTAGATCAGACTTCTTCATCTCTCTTTGGGGATTCCACTGTTTCAGATGCTTACCGGGCCCCACCGGAGCCGGATACTTTGGACATTGACCCTCCTCCTTCTGAAGCCAGTTTCTCCGAGGATCAGGTTTCTGATGAAGGTGAGATATCTTCTGATACCTTGGACAGGCCTGAACAAACAGAGGATATGAACTATAGAGAGACAGTTAGGTCCATCCGGTCTTTTATGGGATGGAATCATATCCCCACATTTGAAAGTGATCTCAGTGAGCCTGATAAGAGTAATAACCCCTGGAAAGGGAAGCTACCAAAGAGGCCTGCCCGCATCTCTGTAGCCATGCCGCCGGATGACTGGCTCTGTCAAAAATTGGAAAAGTTGAACACAGTGGTGGCGGAGGGTTACCCTTCAAGGTCCCAAGACTTGGCTGGATTGAAAAAGGATCAGTTTGTCAAAGTCCCGAAGTCGCAAAATAGATGGTACCAGATGCATATGATCAGACCGGAGGGTCCTCATAGACCTGGAAAGACTTTGTTTAGTTGGCACAATTCAGAGGCAAAGGTGAATTCCCAATTCCCTCGCATTGTGAAAGCATCTGCTTACCCTGCCACCGGGCCTCCTTCGCTCCCTATTTCCCAGGAATACTTGTGTCGGTGGGAGAAGTGCGCCAGAGAAAATTCCTACATTGTGAATCATGCGGCAGGTTTTAACCGTTGCACCAGTGAGTTACAGGAACGCATGACCGGCCATGTCAACATGCTTCATGCTAGAATTAATAAGGGAAAAGCACCCAAAGAATTATCCGCTGCCCTCTCAGACTTGAAAGACCTTACTGCTTTTCACCAGAATGTGTCCGTGGCCATGGGCACTGCGCTTCAGCACGTAGCGGACAGTCTTTTTGTACAAATGTCCAACTTGATTTTGCTGCGTAGGGATTCTTACCTTGATCATGTCAAGCACGTCATTAAACCTGATACCTATAACCAGTTGAGAAATGCTCCGCTTTTCGGACATGGACTGTTCCCTGATGCCGTTATACGTACAGCAGAACAAGATATTGCCAGTCATCACTCCTCTGGTTCTGTTCCCAGGCCCGGACCGGGTGCTGCCCAACAGACCGGATGGAGATCTTCTCATAGGTACCGTCCCTATGAAAGCAGAGAGAGTAGGAATACCGGTACCGGAGATCAGGACCGTCAGGCTTGGAGACAGTTTAGCCGGAATAGAGGCCGGGGTCGTGGCAGAGGACGTGGTACCAATCCCCGTTTCTCTAAATCGAGAGGTTACAAGCAATATAAATGACAATTACCTATTGTGTCCAACTCTCTCAAGATCAGTAGTTATGAAGTTGGGCCAGAGAACCTTAACCAGGACTGTAAAATCAAGGGTAGTAGACAGTTCAGTGTTAAACAAAGTTTAGATGACACCAAGTTTAAATTCTCAAAGTGTATCTTATCTTGCTGTCAATCATGTTCATTCTGTTTGTTCCCAAGGGCAACCACAAAAGAAAGGTATAAGTCCCTGTACTCAAAAGATAGAAATAAAAGATGTCAAAGGTGTTTCTTGTGCAAATCAATGTCTTTTTGCCCCGCATGTTCCAAATATCCCCAATGTTGCCCCAAGTTTGGCTGTAGGGGGCAGGCTACAGAAATTTTGGCAAGTGTGGCTCACACTGGGGGCGAATCCAAGGGTGGTCTCGATTTTGCGAGAGGGATACACGCTACCCTTCAAAATCAGGCCACCTCTGACACGCTCCCCGGTGATTAAGAGTGGTTATGCTCACCCAGGGAAAAGCAAGACCTTGTTCCAAGCATTGATAGAACTCATAAAAATGCTGGTGGTAGAAAAGGTGGTGATAAGATCCTCCCTGGCCTTTTACAACCGCCTCTTTCTGGTACCAAAATCCAACCACAGATGGAGGCCTATCTTGGACCTCAGCCATCTAAACCTGTTCTTGAAACCAGGCACCTTCAAAATGGAAACAATAAGGTTGTCTCTCCAAAAGGGGGAGTGGGTAATGTCGCTGGATTTCAGCGACGCTTACTTTCATATCCCCATCAGTCAAAGGTCCCGGAAGTATCTCAGGTTTTTCCTAGGAAAGAAAGCTTATCAATTTATGGCTCTTCCTTTCGGGCTCGCCACAGCTCCACTGGAATTTACCAAGGTAGTCAAGGAGGTGAAACTGATGGCTCAAGCACGGGGTATCCGGATCCACCAGTACCTCGACGACTGGTTAGTCAGAGCCCCGGACCAGGAAACTTGCCGACTTCATACCCAGACCCTCTTGGCCCTGTGCCGCGACCTGGGGTGGGTGGTAAACATGGAGAACTCGGAGCTTACGCCTCAACAGGTTTTCAATTTCGTAGTCTACCGGTTCGATCTTCTGTCGGGTCGAGTGTTGCCCACTCAGGACAGATGGATTGCTCTTCAAGAGAAATTACAGTTCATCAAAGGCAGGGACAGTTGTTCAGTTCGACAGTTCATGTCCCTAATCGGGCTTCTTACGGCCACAGAAAAGCAGGTATGGGCCGGCCGCCTTCACATGAGGCCAGTTCAGTGGCATCTAAAACGACACTGGCATGTGCCCGAGAGCCTGGAAAAGATTATTCCAATTCCCCTCTCTCTTCTTCCACACCTGGAGTGGTGGTTGGAAGAGAGCAATGTGCTCAAGGGGCAACCTTTGCACCCTCTTCAGCACGCCCTACAGATATTTACAGACGCCTCAAACGAAGGCTGGGGCACACACTTAGGGGGATCCACAGCAAGAGGCGTTTAGTCGGAGCCAGAAAGTCGCCTCCATATCAATTTCTTGGAACTCAAGGCAGTTCTTCTAGCTCTCAAGAGTTTCGAGCAGCAGTGCAAGGGACAGATTGTCCTCATCGCAACAGACAACACAACGGTGGTCTCTTATATCAACAAGGAGGGCGGTATGAGATCAGGTTCTCTCTGTGCCCTACTTTGGAGGCTCCTATCCTGGTGTCATCCCAGGAAGATAGTTCTGCGGGCCAGACACATCCCAGGTCGCTTGAATGTCATAGCGGACAAGCTATCCTGGCACAATCAAGTGATCCAGACCGAGTGGTGCCTGTCTCAACAGGTATTCAATCGCTTGTGCTCCAACTGGGCCCGACTGCAGATAGATCTGTTTGCGACCCGATTCAATCACAAGCTTCCCAAGTTTGTCTCTCCGGTTCCGGACTCGACAGCTTGGGCGGTGGATGCTCTCAGCCTTTCATGGAGCAACCTGGACGTGTATGCTTTTCCTCCAGTATCCATTCTCAGTCAGGTCGTGTCGAAACTCATGGATCAGGGCTGTCACAGGATGATATTGATTGCTCCGGGCTGGCCCAACATGCCCTGGTTTTGGGATCTGATCAGTCTGTCGAGTCAGATCCCATTCAGTCTTCCATTGGAGAGGCACCTGTTGACCCAACCATTCAACGGTCTCCTCCACAGGAGTCATCTAAATCTGCATGCCTGGCTCCTAGAGCCTCGGCCATCAGGAGACAAGGTTTTTCTGATGAAGTGGCAGCAAGAATTGAAGCTCCTCAGAGAAGTTCAACCAGAGCGGTTTATAAATCAAAGTGGACCATTTTTATTAAGTGGTGCGAGTCCAACCAGGTGGACTTCAGGTCGCCCTCGCTGAAGCAGGTGGCAGATTTTTTGTTGTATCTCTTTAAGGAGAGAAAGTTACAACCCAGTACTATAGGAGGCTATAGAACAGCCATTGCTGACATGATAGGCAACAACACGGTTCAGTTTGGTAAGGATGAGAGCTTGACTCGCTTGTTAGACAGCTTCCACAGAGACAAGCCGAAGGGCAGGCGGGGAGTCCCTGCGTGGAGCCTTTCTTTAGTTCTCCATCAGTTGACGAAAGCTCCTTTCGAGCCCATGCGGAAGGCCTCTCTTAAACATTTGACCTTTAAGACAGTTTTCCTGTTGGCATTGGGTTCTGGCAAAAGGCGGAGTGAAATCCATGCATGGTTATACCGTAACATCAGGCATCAGGAAAACTGGAGTCAGGTCTCTCTATACCCCTCTCCCAGTTTCCTTTCTAAGAACCAGCTAGCGCGGGACGGTCCGGCTGTGGTGGCGCCGGTGGTCATTCCCGCCTTGGCCCCATCCTTGGACAGGTCTCTCAAGGAGGACAAGTCACTTTGTCCGGTGAGAGCCTTGCGTTACTATTTAGACAGGACCAAGGACTTGCGTGCGGGCAAAGAGCTGGTGTTTGTGTCTTTCCGGAAGAGTTTTCAGAAAGACATTGTTCCGGCTACTGTTTCTTCCTGGATCAAGCAAACTGTATTGTTGTGCTATCAAATTTCAGACTGTGAAGCTCAAACTATTCATCAAGTTCGGGCTCATGATGTTCGGGCCTTTGCCGCTTCCAAAGCTTTTCAAGGCGGGGTTTCTTTGGATCAGATCCTGTCAGCCTGCCATTGGAAGGCCCACAACACTTTTACACAATTCTACCTGAAAGATCTAGCCTGGGCAGATTCAGAACTGTACCATCTAGGTCCTGTGGTAGCGGCTCAGCAGATCCATGAGGATAAGTAGTCGCCCTGTTGCTGATTGTATATAGTGTACATATAGGTCAGGTTTTTCTCATTCAGTGTACATCTTGTATATAAAAAAAAAAGGAAAAAACCTCCACTATCCTTGGCTGCTGGATTGCCATGATCCAAAGTGGATCCGGGAGCTTCTCACGGATGGTGTTCTTCGCTCCTGTTCTTCTTCCTCATTCATGAATGTTTTAATTCATGTCCTCCTGAGTCTCCCTGCTCATTCGGGTCGAATTTGTGCACAGACGTTTTCCTTTTGGAAATTTCAGGGGGGGCAGGGCAGGGTGTTTTGGTCCTTAAAGGTTGGTTATTCTACCAGTACCGGACACACCCGTGTTGGTATTGTCTTATGGGCTCCCCTTATTTGGCTACCCGCCATCCAATGGGTAGTCATTCTGCATCTGTCCACTAGGTAAGTTGTATTAACGCAATAAAATGGAAAATTTAATAGTAAATTAAATTTTTATCAGTTAATACCTTACCTAGTGGACAAGGGGAGTCCCACCCTACCTTCCCCGCTAGCATAACCAAACTAGGGGTCGTAAGGTAGACAACAAAAAGAGGAAGAGCGCATGCGCACGCATGCGCAGTATACCGCCAGGTAGGCTGTACAGCCACCTGGCGAGTGAACAGGACACTACCGGTCCCGGCCAGAGCCCAGCTCAGGACGTTTTTTTCTAACGTTTGGCGTGACCGGCAGAGCGCCGGACAAAATGCATCTGTCTACTAGGTAAGGTATTAGCTTATAAAAATTTAATTTACTATTAAATTTTCCAATTTGCTGTAAATTACTATAGTGAAAGTGTAAAACATCATAACAATTTTTGCTACTATTCCAGGAAATTATGAAACTAACTCTCTGGAATGCATATTTTATACAGAGATCTGGAGGTTGGCCTCAAACTGCGATGTGAGACACCTTCAAATTGTAGAGCAGTGAAGGTTGAAGTTCAGTTGCCTGTCCCCAAGTCAGTCATAAGGTTAGAGAAAAGGGTTGTACCAGTACCACACTCTTTATCGCCCATACTTTCCTAAGCGTCCTTCCACGATCTTGCGTTATTGCTCGTAAACTGCTAATATGCCTGTCCCCAAATCAGTCATAAGGTTAGAGAAAAGGGTTGTACCAGTACCACACTCTTTATCGCCCATACTTTCCTAAGCGTCCTTCCACAATCTTGCGTTATTGCTCGTAAACTGCTAATATGTCGTTTCGATGTTAACTTTCTCCACTAAAACTGCTGAAGAAAAAAATGGTTACCAGTGGAACTCTGCTTTCAAGTTTTCAACTCCAACATTTCTTAACTCGTTAAGTACTATTAGAACTTAGAAAAGAAAAGATTCCTTTGCTGGCAAGGGACCCTACTCACGTAGATTCTTAGAAAAAATTCATAAAAACAATCATTTCTTAAGAAAAAATCCTAGAATAAGAAAATTTCCAAGAAAAAAAAATACTTAACTCCTATGAAAATTAAAGAATTATGATGACAAAGTGCACACAGTAGCTTTGTAGAAATTGTTTTTGTTGTCAACCTACATATAGGTATCATTTCGATTTAAAACTGTATTGAAAATATACTTTTATGGCAACAGATTTAAACCAAAACAACCGAGAAACTGCAAAGCCTTTTACAAACTTACTTCTGGTCACCCACACTGGGCCAATTTTCATAATTACCTTTGCAACAGTGGAAAAACCGACATCTGTCACTTTACTTTATGTATTTTTTATGTATTTTCATTTTTGGCGGGTATAATTGTGATTTTAACTGGTGAATTATCAAATGTTAAGAACATTATAACTTTCAGTGTGAGAAATATGCTTCAGATAAGTTACTAAAATTTAAAAAAAATGAGTTTGTTGTTAACCAGAATATGGCTGGTCTCTTCAAATGTTACCTGGCCACAGTCAAAATATAGCTGGACTCTTCAAATGTTAGCTGGCCACAACCAAAATATAGCTGGTCTCTTCAAATGTTAGCTGGCCAGTGGCCACAGCCAGAATATAGCTGGTCTCTTCAAATGTTAGCTGGCCACAGCCAGAATATAGCTGGTCTCTTCAAATGTTAGCTGGCCACAGCCAGAATATAGCTGGTCTCTTCAAATATTAGCTGGCCACAGCCAAAATATAGCTGGTCTCTTCAAATGTTAGCTGGCCACAGCCAAAATATAGCTGGTCTCTTCAAATGTTAGCTGGCCACAGCCAGAATATAGCTGGTCTCTTCAAATGTTAGCTGGCCACAGCCAAAATATAGCTGGTCTCTTCAAATGTTACCTGGCCACAGCCAGAATATAGCTGGTCTCTTCAAATGTTAGCTGGCCACAGCCAAAATATAGCTGGTCTCTTCAAATGTTAGCTGGCCACAGTCAAAATATAGCTGGTCTCTTCAAATGTTAGCTGGCCACAGCCAGAATATAGCTAGTCTCTTCAAATGTTAGCTGGCCACAGCCAAAATATAGCTGGTCTCTTCAAATGTTAGCTGGCCACAGCCAGAATATAGCTGGTCTCTTCAAATGTTAGCTGGCCACAGCCAAAATATAGCTGGTCTCTTCAAATGTTAGCTGGCCACAGCCAAAATATAGCTGGTCTCTTCAAATGTTAGCTGGCCACAGCCAGAATATAGCTGGTCTCTTCAAATGTTAGCTGGCCACAGCCAGAATATAGCTGGTCTCTTCAAATGTTAGCTGGCCACAGCCAGAATATAGCTGGTCTCTTCAAATGTTACCTGGCCATAAAGTAAGTGGATCATTTCATCCTTGTGAAAACTGCAGGTAATAAACTCTTACATAAATTTGGACTTGTTAAAACATTCACTACTTTCAGTGTGAGTCAGCAGTTGGGAGGACCTGAACAGACTGCTGAATTTAAAGTCAAAGAATCCCACATCATTTGGAAAATCAACAAAATGGAAGGCAAAGGAGAAGAGGCTTCACATTTTAAAGTTTGTGTATTTAATCAATAATTGTAGCTGGATCATATGGTATCATGTTATTTAAGAATTTATTACTGTTTGGTTCAGAAAATATTCCTCTTTGGTAAAATTAGTAAATTTTGTATATTTTTCTTATAAAATATATTTGATGGAAGCCCTGTGAAGGATATTTTAGAAACCCCAGTTTACTGAATGGTAATAGATTTGATAAAAGTTTTCATTCACTTGAGGGACAGGACAAAAGGGGAAAAACAACATTAAAACTATGCAAATTAGACCTCCATTATCCAAACAACATTGAACAGACATAGATAAAATGTAACTTTTGGAAGTCCTGATGTACTCATGATGGTAAAAAATCTGAAATTGAAAGTATTCAGTGAAAGAAGTACATCCTTTTGGTTTTATTTTTATTTTATTTATTTGGGGTTTTTATTTATGTCGCTTTCAACATTGTATAGGTCATATCATGAGGGGTAGTTAAAAAGGTTGAGGATACCAGTACATACAGTTGGTCAAGGTTCTGTACTGTAAACTGCCGACCATCGAGAAGCCACTATCAGCTTTTCCACATCAGGTCTGGGGTTTAACCCATCAATCTCAGAGGTGGGAGGCAGGTGTGTTACTACTGCGCAACCTTGGCCCCCACCTGTATGTATAAAAAGAAGCTTAATGAAATCCTGAAAAGACTGTTGGTCGTTCAGCCCTAAAACTAATACATGTATTCTCTAGATGTCTCACTTCAACATAAAAATCCTGTAGTAGTATAAAAGGATTGATGACTGCATGTAATAAAGTTTTTTTTCTCTCCAGTTGATAGAAGGAAATAACCAGTCAGACACCAGTGAACTAGAAATTGGACCTGTTGTGATGGACTTTGAAATCTCAGGATGTCTCACCTCTAACCTACAAATTAAGTCAGTTAAAGTACTTGATGCAAATCAGTCCGTGACCCCAAAAAGATGGGTGCGATATATAACAACGCCGGACTCGTATATGATAAAACTGCACTGAGAGATTATGCGTCTCTGAACACAGAAGAGACAAAAAGAGAAGACCCAGTTAAATGGCATGTCTGGGGACTAGAAGAAGTAATTGTGCTAAACCAGCTTTTCCACCTAACAGAGTGAGGTTCATTGGGAGAAGATTCCTTTGCTGGCAAGGGACCCTACTCACTTAGATTCTTAGAAAAAGTCATGGAAACAGTCATTTCTTAAGAAAATATCCTAGAATAAGAAAATTTCTAAGAATAAAAATGATTAACTCCTATGAAAATCTAAGAATTATGATGACAAAGTGTACACAGTAGCTTTGTAGACATTTTTTTATTGTCAACCTACATGAAGGTATCATTTTGATTTAAAGCTGTATTGATAATATACTTTGATGGCAATTCGGGAAAACTTTAAATTCTTGGAATGTTTTCTTAGAACTTTTTTTTTAGAAAATTCCATTTTTGCACTAAAATTCTGAGAATAAAGTGTTGGAGTATAAGAATGTTTGGTGAACATGGGTCATCATATAAACCTCTACTTAAAGGGGAATTCTGGTTGTAACTATTTAATGCTAGTCAATGAGAGGTTATTGGTCAGAGGATTAACCCTGCAGAGACCTGTGGCATGGTAAAGTTTTGCAGACAGATTGTGCTCTGTTGGAAAAATGACTACACAGTATATATAATATTTTGGGGGAACTAAAACTGTCATAAGTAGAATATTGCCATAAGTAGAAGTAGAAAGTGGTCTTAACTGAAAGGTAATTAATGTGACAAGATTTACTTTGCAATGGTAATAATAAGATATAAGTAGAGCCTAAAAATCCTTGTGTGTAAAGAAATGTCAAAATCCTTGAAAGACATGACAAAATAGCACCATTAAGTTACTCTGTATATGATTAATTATTTTTTCCACCGGATAGCATCTGGTGGATAGTATGGATTACGCAGGAGTACGCCGCCGCCGCCACAGTGTGTAGAGATTTTCTCATTACCCCTCTAGAGGCCAGGGTATTATAGGTAGACTTCTCAAATTTGCAGGATATATTCATAACCATAAAATCTTGAATATTTTTGGCCTCATTTTCAAAAACAAGATGGCCGCCACAGACTTTTTTTTGACTTTCAGCAAGGACTTTTGTTGGCCCTCTAGAGCAAAGGGTATTATAGGTAGAGATCTCAAATTCACAGGATATATTCTATGTGGTCGGATTTGACCTTGGGCCCCTCCTTCAAGGTCAAACAAGGATAGCCAAACTTAAAAGTGCTAATAACTTGCTTATTATTGGTTCTAGAGGTTAGCAATGTGAAACCAACCTTAAAAAAACTTGAAAGTGCTTTTAACTTGCTTATTATTGGTCCTAGACGTTTGCAATGTGAAACCAACCTATAGGAAATCATGGGCTGCGAATCTTTTAATGTGGTCAGATTTGACCTTGGGGCCCCCCCCCCCCCTTTAAGGTCAAATGAGGATAGACAAACTTAAAAGTTATAACTAGCTTATTATTGGTCCTAGAGGTTGCAATGTGAAACCAACCTATAGGAAGTCATGGGCTGCAAATCTTCTGATGTGGTCAGATGTTAACTTGGGCCCCTCCTTCAAGGTCAAACAAGGATAGCCAAACTTAAAAGTGATTATAACTCACTTATTATTGGGTTTAGAGGTTCGCAATGGGAAACCAACCTATAGGAAATCATGGGCTGTGAATCTTTTGATGTGGTCAGATTTGGCCTTGGGCCCCTCCTTCAAGGTCAAACAAGGATAGCCAAACTTAAAAGTGCTTTTAACTCGCTTATTATTGGTCCTAGACGTTTGCAATGTGAAACCAACCTATAGGAAATCATGGGCTGTGAACTTTTGATGTGGTTGGATTTAACCATGGGCCCCTCCCTCAAGGTCAAGTGAGGATAGCCAAACTTAAAAGTGCTTCTAACTCGCTTATTATTGGTCCTAGAGGTTTGCAATGTGAAACCAAGCTATAGGAAATTATGGGCTGCGAATCTTCTGATGTGGTCAGATTTAACCATGGGCCCCTGCTTCAAGGTCAAATGAGGGTAGCCAAACTTGAAAGTGCTTACAACTTGCTTACTATTGAAAAATACTTTTTATCTTCGAAACTATTTTAGTTGGCCTTTTCCGGTGAATACATCTGGCCTTTGACCTTGCTGTAGTGACCTTGACCTTTAAAATCTTGTCCGGGCTATATCTCGGAAACTGTAAGGTGTAGGAAGTTGATACTTGGTAGGGACATTGGTTAGGGGGTGTAGGTGTGCAATGTCATGGTCTGACCTTGATTTGACCTTTGACCTTGCTGTAGTGACCTTGACCTATAAAATCTTGTCTGGGCTATATCTCGGAAACCGTAAGGTGTAGAAAGTTGATACTTGGTAGGGACATTGGTTAGGGGTGTAGGTGTGCAACATCATGGTCTGACCTTGATTTGACCTTTGACCTTGCTGTAGTGACCTGGACCTATAAAATCTTGTCCGGGCTGTATCTCGGAAACCGTAAGGTGTAGGAAGTTGATGCTTGGCAGGGACATTGGTTAGTTGTTGTAGGTGTGCAGCATCATGGTGTGACCTTGATTTGACCTTGTCGTAGTAACCTTGACCTTTAAAATCTTGTTGCACTTTTCGGTCTGTCTTTTGATGCAGATTAAGCACTGTTAAAGTCATATTAGAATTCATTAAGAATTTTACTTTTACAACTTCCCATTGTAACAGATGGAATTTCATAAAATTAGCCACAGATTTTGCTCCAACACCACACATAAGCATTCATTGGATGTATTACCACTTCTGTATGCATGGTAATATTCAAAACATCCAAACCATAATTCGGCATGCCAGATGTAGATAGAGAGTGTCGTAATCTTTAGTTTACTGATTAATGCTGTCATCCTGTTATTGAATTGTCTTGTTTTAATACTTCATCTTTACATGCATTATCTTTCTCTTAGACATTATTTTCTCTATTTAAACATTGTTTGGACCTTTATATAACTGACAGTGCTCTGAAAGTATCCTGAACTTTGTACTGATACAGTACTTCTATATCTCATGGTGTTAAAAATATTTCCCTAGGCTGTGGGGTACGGGCATCTCTGGTGCTATTTTTGAAATCCATGTTAAAACCATTTGACTAATACTATATGGTGAGAACCCTATTTCATACTATCTATTTATTTTCTGTCACAGCCATCATAGTGTCCAAGTGACTAAGGAGCCAATACTGCTTGCCAGTACACTAACAACTATGCTTGTTCCAAGGGTCATTCTTTAAAGTAAACAAATCATTTGAACACTGCACACTAGAAATGTACCAAAAATGTGGATTTACCACAGTAGGTGAAATAGGCCACTGAGCAATGCATTTGTGTCTTTTATGACTGTAATAAGCCTCTGATAACTCTTGATACAAACTTCGTACAAATTTTCATTATTTTGTCTTAGCTTTACAGGGTGTACCCTACTGGCAGATTTTACACAACAGTGTCAAATTTTCAGATTTACTCTTAAATTGTTTACCTAGATATCTTCATAATGCAAAGAGGGGTACATTTGGCTCAACAAGTTTCATTCACTATGACAAAGGGCAAAGTTGCTGTTTTACATCCTGTTATCAGCCAGGGTCATACTGGGACAGGTCCTCATCACTGCCACTTGTGGTATTCGAACCCACACAGAAGTGACTGCCTGTGATTAGATGCCAAACTAGCCCCCTAGAGACCTCTTCTTTCAGTGTAAATGTGGGTCATCCAGTATATAGTTACAGGTTCACTAGGGACAAGTCAACAGGGAGGCACCTATGACTTAGTGGTTAAAACAAGCACCATTTAATCACTTAGCTCTTACCTCAGTGGATGCGAGTATGATTCCACTTTATGACCTATGGGGGAATGTCCGTCCCAATATTACCACAGCTGTTGAAAGGGATGTGGAACCCCAACTTTAACCTTTCTAGAAGGATGACATTACAGTGAACACTTACTTTGAACATTCAGCTCCTGATTTAGAGATCACTGCATTTACCAAGATGATCTCTTAAAGTAGTACATGATTTAACTTCTTTGAAAGTATTTTTTTTACTTTGTTTTGGGTTATTTCGGTCCTGTGTTGTCTCTTCATTGTGGAAGATATGGCACAAGATACAACTGTCTAGATAAAAGGTTCCTGGAGATTCCTCAGTATTACCCATCCGTACATAAATAAAAAAACATGCCTCGGCCATAGCTTTGCTTTTGATGTTCCCACAGTTTGGAATGATTTACCCGATGATGTTTGTTCTGCCCCAACCCTTGCCTGTTTCAGGAAAAAAGGTAATATCTCTTCAAAAAGGCTTTCCCACCTTGGCATATAAACTATTTAGCTTCGCCATGGTATTGACCTGGCTATGTCTATAGAGTATAGAATGATGATTAATGACTTGTTTCTGGTGTCGTGCCGTAGAGTCTGCCTTGGTAAAGGTTAAACACTATAAAAGTACAGACTAAAATAAATCTTGGAGCATGTAGAGTAAGAAATCTAAAATTCGCCAGGAATCTAAAATTCACCACCTCTAAAACCTTAGTTTATTTTATGAAGAAAATAATGTTTTTTTGTCTAAAAATTGGTATTTTTCAGTTCAAAAAGCCTTAATTTACTATACATTCAACAAATCTCACCACAATTCATTTATTTTACTAGTATTTTCACATGTGGCGAATTTCAGATATGTGGCGAATTTAAAACCTTAGTTTATTTTATGAAGAAAATTATGTTTTTTGTCTAAAAATTGGTATTTTTCAGTTCAAAAAGCCTTAATTTACTATACATTCAACAAATCTCACCACAATTCATTTATTTTACTATTATTTTCACATGTGGCGAATTTCAGATATGTGGCGAATTTTAGATTTCTTACTCTTAATTAATTGATTTGCCAACAATTGCTAACATACACCAGGGTTAAATTTAAGGTACAAAAGATGTAAAAGAAGAGGTAAAGAAAAGACATATCAGATGTTTTAATGTAATATTTATGTTATATTTTCATTTTCAATATTTATGTATTTAATGTAAACATGTATTTTTACATATTACATACTGGGGTAACAACAACTTTCAGTTATATGTAAATATAACAGTTCCCGCAATAGGTAACCCTACACTAACTAATAAACAATACTTTATCATTTCTATATGCTAAACGCGTAATTCTTTAGAATAGTTTACATGGATATATACAATGACCTTATTTGAGACACAAAGTTGGAAATATACATTTATATATACTTCAATATGCATATATTATTAACTGTAGACATGACAATGAATGATGCACTTAGCCATTTTATATGAATAACTGACACTGCTGAACTGTGAATTTTAACAAGTGTACACACAAAGTTATGATTTGGAAGATGACAAAAGAGATCTCAATTTTAGCAGAAGCTCATGTTATAACTGTACTAGAAAATTATAGTTTTGAAATTACAGAACTACATTTACTTTGATATTCAAATGTTTCTCTACAGTTCCTCTACATGTAATATATTTTATTTTCTACTCTTCAATAAAAACAAATGTAAGAAGGTACATATTAAATTCCTATTATATTTATAGAACTGATTAATATACATAGATTTATATAGCAGGATGGCGAGTATCAACAGAGGCTCTGCAAATACCAGTTAACGACCTGTGCTGTTTTAAAACGTATGCACTATGGTTTTATAGAATTGTAAAACTGTGATTTCAACAATAACTAAATTTATTACTTTGTTCTTCTAAACTAACGTACTCACATAATAGTTTGACAGAATCTTTACTTTTACAAACCTTTACATTTTGGTGACATGTTGACAAAATAAAAAAAAAAAACAAAATCACCAAGACAAAACCATTTCAGTCAGTTTTCATAAAAAACTCAAAACTCAGACTTAAACTGAATACATTGTTTATAATTTTGAGTTTTAATCTTAAATTTGTGTGTAAATTCAATCTCAAATTTGAGATCGAAATATACCTTGAATAAAATTTGACTTGATTTTACTGGATAATATTAAATTTAAGTTTACATTTATGTGGGCTGAGTTTCAATTCAGAATTGACTTAAAAAAAAAAAATTTGATGGACATATATTATCAATTGACACCCTACCCAAGTAAAAACAGAAAAAAAAAATCAAATTTGAGTTTAAAACTAAAACATAAAGTTTAAACCCTAAATTATAGGGACTATAGTTGAGTTTCTCAGTTTCTTTCATGACTATCTGGCTTGGTTTTTCACATGTCACAGGTAATGAATACAACCTTTCTACTTGTTGCTCAGTAAACATACCAAATGGGGATCAGACAACAGGAACATTTTACCATATATGTAGATAGTTGTGCTAATTATATTTCCACATATATATGGAGAGAAGAGCATCAGTATCTCATTCTAACATATGGGCATTCACGCTTGAAACACTAAAATTCACGTAATTAAAAATGTCTCTTTTAGGAAACATACTACCAAATTTGTATCGAGTTAAACTGTAGATACTATATAATATATAGCATTTTTATTATAAGAATATTCTATTTTCTCAAGGCATTTCAATTCTTGCATCCTTTAGGAAAGATGCAAAAGTCATTGATGAACACGAGTAAATAAAAGATTTAGAGCTGATTTATACACCCAATAAGTTCAAGTTCAGGAAATAAAAAAAACAACGAGACCTCCCACTAACTGATTTCATTCTAATAGTATGGACATTTGGACATTTAAAGCCCAGTTTTGTGTTGCATGAACTATGTACACATTATACAGGGACCAAGTCATACAAGAGTGATGATAAGTACCAAGTAACCCATTATTAAAAAAACACAGGAATAAAGTTTCGACATTAGAATATACTTCATTAAAAAAATACTACTTTATTTTCATTTGGCTTATATTTAAAATTAACATCTCAAGTCTTTGCCTGTTCAAGATAACATAATGGCAAAACCAATTTTCGAAAATATATGTTCATGGTGTCAGTTATAGAAGTGTAGTTTGATAGATATATGTTTACACGTGCTGGTGCAATATACCACAAGATGTTTGGATAAGTGGCAAACTTTTTCACATGCCAACTAAATATTCAGTATTATTACTTTACAAAAATTTTGCAAATATATTACTCATTCTGTTTCATTGTTTGTAAGTTTTTTTAAAGCATAACTCCTAAACTACTGCACAAATCGTAATACAATTTTTAGGGAGCATCAGAACTGTTACAAGGAAGAACTGATTCAAATTTGGGCATGATCGGGTTAATATCCTTGATTCAGGAGTAATCCCCTGCTCCAATCATGCACAGATGCAGTCGGTTCCCCTCCAATTGCTCTTGTTTTCAATGTTCATAACCCGATACTGGTATACTAGTGGACAAATTACACCGAAACTGGCTAGACTTCAAACTTATGGACGACACTTGTTCAAATTCTCTAGTCTGATGTCTCGACAGTCCCCACATCAGCAAACACATGGACCTGAGACTCTAGAGCTGCTACGACCACTTTAAACTGAGTAAAACCCAGCAGGGTGCAAATCTAAGCAGGTTTGGTACAGCAATTATCACATTTTATCTTGTTAATTGGGCTTAAGTGGCTGTTACGATGACTCAGTTTTCACTGGGTAGAGATAGACATTAGAAATATGTTAAAACTATGAAGAAGTTAGTTGAATTGTCATGGCACAACTTAAATCAGTAAAAGATGCCATTTATTTATGCGACATTTTTTTAGGACGGATCCAATAAAATCTTCCCCATTGAACAACATTCCACATTATGGTTAGGGGAAAACGATACGAATAGATGGAAAAATAGAGTTAACACACAATGACTGAAAACACAATTTAATAATTTAAAATGGGGCACGATACTTTTCCCCACAGGTTTTTAAAAATTAATTTTTAGCAGAACATTCTATGTTGAGACATAATATCTGGTCAAATGTGCAGTAAAGTAGCAGTTACTGGAGTTTAACAGTCTTATTATCAACACAGTTATACTCGTATTTAGACACAAAATGACTGAAGACACAATTTAATAATTTAAAACGGGGCATGATAATTTTCCCCACAGGTTTTTAAAAATTAATTTTTAGCAGAACATTCTATATTGAGACATAATATCTGGTCAAATGTGCAGTAAAGTAGCAGTTACTGGAGTTTAACAGTCTTATTATCAACACAGTTATACTGGTATTTAGAAATATGCTAGACCAAATTTAAAAAGAGATTAAAAGGAAAATTAATCCTTGTGTTGGGTCAACAAAAACAGACAATCCATTTATCTGACTATTAGTCAAACCCCTTTGTAAGTGGATCTCTGATAAACAAATTTTCCATTTTAAATGGAATTCTAATACTACATGTCTGTGTCAGGGAATCTGATTGGTTTACAAATTCGAGTAATAGTCCACCCAATTAACCCCCATATAAACGTGTTATTTAAAAGTAGATTTGAACATAATTTAACTCTTATCAAATTAGAATAGTAATAATCCATCTCTAATTAGACATTGTACAGAATTTTAGTCAAACTGACAGTGTAGAATGACTCAGGCTTTGCCTCTGTGGTGCTAAACTGCCAATTGGATCATAATTCTGCACAATGTCCACCCAGTGATGAGTTATTACTAAATTATGTATCTAGTCCTATACGGGTCTTTTCTATTAAAATTGACCAGATGTCCGAAAATCCTGGTTAAATAGAATTGTTTTTCTGGTCCTGTGAGCTTCCACTTAACAGGGGTATAACTGTATGTGCTTTTCGGGAATGATATCGATTTTAATACACCTTCAAAGAACACCCATCTTGACGTCTCTTTGTCTTGGACATGTCAGAGCACGGGGATAATCGACTAACAACGGGCAAGAGAGAAACTGGCTATATAATATTTACACATGCTTCTTAACAGATTTTGTTATGGTTTGATAACTTACATGACAGCTGTACAGTAATAATAAGACCCAAAGCAAGCTGCTACACAGTTGAGATCTGCTAAATTAAAGTAGAAGGAACCAGAAAAAATAGAAGTTGGAATTCCAGATAGCTTTCAATGGAAAAGACAGAACTGACATTTTCTTCTATTTAATTGGACTCCACTTCATGAAAAGTTATAGAATACCAATAATCTGATCATATTACTAAAATGGGGTGAAAATCTAATTCTATGAGGATCAAATGGAGAGATCAACATGGAAAACTTTGATTTGGTTTATTTGCTTTAAATTATGGCACCATAAATATACATCCAATATTAAATGTATGCAAAAAGTCAAACAATGCATTGTATCATTTTTCTTGGTTTATAGTACACCCTCTATTGGAAAAACCTCCCCCTATCCACAGGATTTGGATCCAGTTATGGTCAACTCCTACAACACAGACATGTTGCGTGATCTCAAAAGTGGATCCACGTATGCCCAAATTCCACTTACACAGGCTCTCTCTATATATACAGAGTCTCTTGCAAAATGATCACTGAATAGCCACTTATTTTTTGAAAAATTCTCCACAATTTGTCAAACTTTTTAAAAACATAACTGAATAACTGAAAATAATACTCGGTGGGGGGTGGGGTGGGGGGGGGGTGGGGGGGAATATGTCTATTGAGAGGTGGATTGTAGATAAATAGTGTACATACTTGCAGAAAGTTTTGTAGAATCATATCCAATTTTAGGTGACTATTTTGCTAAAAAACACCCTGACAACTTAAAATGTAGATGAGAAGACATGATTTACACTGAATTTCATAAAAACATACAAACCCAGCAACATATATTGATGAATGCAAATACATTAACATTTTTTTCAAAGAATAAAACCAACCCTTTTTCCTGCCTTTTAAAGGGCAAGTAAATGTACCATAAGCTAGAAACGTGTGTTTATTGAGTAATTCCCTTTGTATCAATCTTACAAGAAACCATCAAGGATTAATAGTGAAAAAGATGATCAAGTGGTTGTTGCCTCAGCAGCAGTGTTATGGCCAGGATGGATCTGGTGGGTGGGGCCTGTGTTATGATTGACAGGTGTGGAGGTAGTATGACCATGCTGAACTTGTCCGGCTATAGCTACTGCTGCCGCTGCTGCCCGCAGTTTCCTCACTTCACTAGCAAATCGCTTTTTACTCTGGAAAACGGCAGAGTGGTATGAAAATAGAAGATACCATAATTTAGATGAGAGAATGTTTAAAAAAATGTGTCTACACACCAAATCAAATTCAAATCCATTTTGTTCAGATAATCAAAGGTTCATGGAATAAAAGAAGTGATAGAGTATTTAATATTTAAATAGAATAGGTTTTACTGTGGCAAGTTATTTAATGCTTTAAGACAAACTGAAAGCAATGTACAGGAACATGTACAGTGTTATTTATCATTATTAATATTTGTACCAAAAAGAATATTTTTTTTAAGTCTTTCATAAAAAAAGCATGACTTATTACATACACTCATCATACATTTTCTAAAATAATTGAACAAGACATATTGATTAAACTAGATTGGGCCAACTCGGCGCCAACATATCCCCAGACAGGTCATCACTCACGCCACAGGTTTTGATCGGGAATTTTTAAAAACATAATTACCCATTATTATATGAACTTCAGCACATCAATCTACTCTGTTTATATCTTCCAAGGAAGATGGTGTATCCCCAGACGCCGAATACATAACTCAAATTATATTTTCAATCTTCCTGCAATGATAACTCTAAACCTATTTTCAAAGTATTTAAATGATTGATGATTGAATGTCCATTCTAAAATAATAATCCCAAAAGAGCATATCTGTTTCTATATTTGTTGACAAATAAAATATTATTTTTAACTCAACTCATCATACTTTTCAATCTTCCTTCAAAGTATTTAAATGATTGATGATTCAATGTCCATTCTAAAATTCATAATCCCAAAAGCGCATATCTGTTTCTATATTTGTTCACAAATAAAATATTATTTAAAAAAAAATTATTTATATTATTATTTTATTATATTATTTTTAGAATTTGCAAATTGTTTTCAGTTATTCATTTCCTCTATACCTATATATGTGGTCCATATATATGCAACCTAAATATGTGACACAATCTCAGTTCTGACTCCCCTTTGTGTTATATGTAATGAAGCCCACCACCCCCACCCCCACCCCTCTCCCCTTCTCCACACCTCTCTCACTATTACACAAGATCTGCAACCCCATTGAGGTCTTTGTTTCTCATCTGATATCATTAAATACCTTTGTTTATTTAGTGTCACTCAATATAGCTGGAGGTCCCAGAGGTGGGTGGGGGGAATCCAGGTGGGGGATGTGGGTTGGGACTTAGTTTAGTTTATTAGTTTATTATAGTGACATGTATTATGTTGACAAGGATTATACAAAAACTATTGAAGTAATACCCAGCCCTATATGGGCTTATAAGTCACTTTAAATAGAGAGTTAATAACAAACAGAGCAAACATATTTTGAGGTAAGATACAGTAAATAAAGACAGCAATTCAATACATAAAAATTAACAATATAATTTACTTTTTCTTTCTTGCCACAAATCAAAAATAAAATTAATAACCATATTGACATTCATATGAGTTAATACCCTTGATAATTGATCTATTAATAATTCAGATTTATCTATATTTAAAATTTTGAAATATTTCATACGAATCAGCTCTAAAGCTGGACAAACACAAACAAAATGTATCTCATCTTCTATATCTTTTTTACACAGTTTACATGTTCTCTCAAAGAGATGGAGTGCTACAGCATAAATGGTAAACAAACAATCTATATAAAAGGGGTACTCAAATACAAAAAGAATTGAGAATTTTAAGTATGTGATTATCAACTGAAATGAGTTCATAACTGTAGGAGCTGTGTCAAAATTAACTGAGGCAAGTTGAATAAAACTGGGCTAGTTGAGGGTTAAAAATCCCCTAGTTTTACTACATACGGATATAATTTCATTAATATTGGGACTTAAAGCTCACTTAAAGTGTCCATTTTGTCTACTTGAATATGTTTAACCGGCGTTTAACCAGTTTCATTTTAAAAAGTTAAAAACTCAGCAAGCAGAGGTATAACACATAAAAATAAGTTCTTAAAAGACTAAGATAGCCATAACATTATTAATATTCAAAATTTAAATAGACAGGCATTTCCTTTTAAAAATTCAAAGATTTCAGCTCTATAACCCACATAGTTTGACAGTTACTGGGCTTTAAAGTGGCATAATGTCCATAAATTGGGTTTCTGTGGGCATTTTACAATTGTTAAAGAGACCTTAGCAATTAAACTACAGATCTGAAACTTTTTGGGGGACATACATAACAAACAAAAATTATATATAATACAGTTTAAGACTTGTCACACTAAGCATTTCCAAATAACAGGGCAAAATACGGAAAAAATGTCCAAAAAGGCACTTGGGCGAGTGTCTATGGCCCTCATACACAGGTTAAATGTCTACTAAAAACCATGATTTTCGCCATATGTAAAAAGGACATAATAATGCATTCCCAGATGGGATTTCAGCTCCATCAATCACACAGTTTAACAGTCACAGGGCTTAAAGGTGGCAAAAAGTCCAAATATTGGGTCTCTGTGGGCCTTTTAGAGATCTCGATGTGGCTTTCAAATTAAAGCTTCAGACTTAAAATTTGTTACATACTAAGATTACACATAGAATATGTATCTAATAAAGTTTGAAACTTCTCAGACTTACCATTTCCAAGTTACAGAGCAAAATATGTGAAAAATGTCTTAAAAGGGTCACTCAGGTGGGTGTTTAAGGTCCTCATACACAGGTTAAATGTCTACTTGAAGCCTTGATTTTTGGCACATGTAAAAAGAACATAATAATGTATTCCCAGATGAGATTTCAGCTCTATCAGTCACATAGTTTAACAGTCACAGGCCTTAAAATTGGCAAAAAGTCCAAATACTGGGTCTTTATGGGGCCTTCTAGAGACCTAAATGTGGCCTTCAAATTAAAGCTTCAGACTTAAAATTTGTCACATACTAAGATTACACATAGAATATGCATCTAATACAGTTTGAAACTTCTTAGACTTACCATTTCCAAGTTACAGGGCAAAATATGTGAAAAATGTCTAAAAATGGTCACTCGGGTGGGGATTTATGGTCCTCATACACAGGTTAAATGTCTTCTTAAAGCCTTAATTTTTGGCACATATATAAATAACATACTAATATCTTCCCAGATAGGATTTGAGCTCTATCAGTCACATAGTTTGACAGTCACAGGGCTTAAAAGTAGCAAAAAGTCCAAATATTGGGTCTTTGGGAGCCTTTTAGAGACCTCAATTTGACCTTCAAAATTAAAGCTTCAGACTTAAAATCTGTTACATACTAAGATTACACACAGAATATATATCTAATACAGTTTGAAACTTCTCAGACTTACCATTTCCAAGTTACAGGGAAAAAGATGTGAAAAATGTCTTATAAGGGTCACTCGGGTGGGTGTTTATGGTCCTGATACACAGGTTAACTGTCCATTAAAGGCCTAAATGTTGGGGCACATATAAGAAAACACATAGATATATTCCCAGATGATATTTAATTTAGATGAGAGACATAATTTGAAAGCTACAGTGCTTGAAAGTGGCAAAAAGTGCATAAATTGGGTCTCTGTGGGCACTTTTGAGACCTTAAGTCGACCCCTTTGGGTAAACCTACAGCCCTAAAATTTTCTACAGACAAGGATTACATATCAAAGTTATACCTAGCACAGTTTGAGACTCATCAGAATTACCACTTCCAAATTATAGGGCAAAATATGTGAAAAGTATAGCAAAAAATCCCTAAGTGGGGGTATTTATGGGCCTCAAGGACAATTTTCTCCTCAACTTAAAGTCGTGATTTTCGGCACATGTACTAAGAACATATTAATGTGTTGTCAGGTAAAATTTCAGCCAGCTGAGCATCATAGTTTGTGACCTACAGGGCTCTAAGTGGCCAAAAGTGCAATTTCTGACCTTAAGGTGGCCATAAGTTCTTTTTTACTGGGAGTTTAAGGTCACCTTAAAATAGGGATCTTCCTTTGGGCACCCTTAACATGTGTACCAAGTTTGAAAAAAAAATATTAATTTGTTTTTGAGTTATCGCGTCCACAAGGAAATTTCTACGGCGGCGGCGGCGGCGGCGGCGGCGGCGGCGGCGGCGGCGGCGGCGGCGCGACGGACCTGAATCCAATATATCCCCGACTTTCGTCTGGGGATATAATAATGTTACAGAATTAATGTGTAACTATAAGGACATACCAGGGTAGCAGTTTATTATCTAGTACTCCGACAAATTCAAATGAAAATGTATGTGATATTGTTTGACATGTTTACACCTCTCAATATGAGACAAATTTAACTTGTACACATACATAACCATAATTTTTTAACTAAGCCTATCACATCCGATAACTGATGCACATTATTATCCACCCAAAAGACAAAGCACCCAGTTAACGAGCATTTTACCTTGCACCCATGCTTACAGCAAACAATTTTTAGGACAATAATTAGGGAGATATGGGCACTTTTTAAGACTGACCACCCCGTTTGACCATGATGGGGGCCCCAAGGTCAAATCTGGCCACATCAAAAGATCCAAGTTCTGATTTCCTATGGGCTGGTTTCACATCCCAAAACTTCTAGTACCAATAATATGCACTTTTAATTTTGGCTATCTTCATTTGATCGTGGAGGAGTCAGGTCAAGTCTTACCATATCAAAAGATCCCTAGCTCATGCTTTCCTTTCAGTGGGTCTGACATCTTAGAACTCTCTAACCATAGGCACTTTTTCGTTTGGCCAAAATTTCCTATGTGGATTACTTTGACACTTTGTGGATGATCTTGAATGAAGAGCGTCAAGGCCAATGCCTGCATGCTTGTATGGGATAGTTATATCTCTTATACATTTCACTCATGAAGAGATTAAACCTTCTACTTCTTTAAGCCAGCCACCGGAAGAAGTAGGTAAATTTCAAAGAATTGCTTGGGGGGTTGCCATCTTGTTATTTTTTAATTGAGGCCAAATACAATTGCAGAGAAGCTTTCCCCCTCCATTGACCCCCTTCCCACAAATGAAGAAATCCTTAAAATTAGATGAAGCTAGCTAGTCTAGTTTTTAACAATGAAATTGCTTTTGCATGGCACCCTAACAAAAGCTAATCCATAGTCTCCACTGGATACCTCCAGTATATATAACCGTGTGATTTAAATGTCCCAAGCATATATTTCTTTTTAATGAATTCAAATTATTTCTAGTTTCAGTTTCAAATACAACATCTAGCATAAGCTGCTGTTGCCTTAAGAAATGTGCCGAGTACACAAACTTTGTCACAGAGAAATCTCATTATACTTTCACTTTTTTTTTTCTTACTGAACTGGTGATTTTTGAAACAATTTAGATACCTGTTAGTGTTTTGCAAAGTTTTAGTGTAATTTTGAGGGGTGGGTCCAATCAGCAGGTTACTTACTTTGTGGAAATCTCTTAGGCTACTTGGTTAAGATTTCTGCACTGTACACCCCAGACCCTCAGTGAGCCTGTATGGCTGCTACCAACTTTGCCCCACACAAGTCTTGCCAAAGATTTAATGAAGCAACTCCATGTTACATGATTTGAGATGCATTATATCTGATTTTACAAGTCCCCTCCCAACCCAAAAATAGTGGAATGTGCACTTTCTAACATACTCAATTGTAATGAAAGAGCTTTTGCGGTCCAACAAAACCCAGCAAGCAATCTGAATAACTGTCAAGTCAAAAACTCTCTCCAACATAAAATATATCGACAAAATGAACATTTCACTTCAAAATTGAGTTTCAAAGCTTTTAAATGAAACATTCAAAATAAAACTGATGTGTTGGAGATAACCAAAATAAGAAAAGCTGCAGTTTTTTTTCCAAAAGCCATCATACTGATTCAGTAAAGAACCTATAGTCTGTCTCAAGTTAGGAATGACATCTTCTGCATTTTGGTGAAATATTTTCTATTGAAAACAAAAGGACAATAGCTCAGATATGCTCTTTTTAAACACCAAAATTGTACATCATAGCCATCCAGAAAAGCATATTACCTGTAATTTCATTTGTCCAAGTACATAAATCTATATAGAGATATTATATCTGACAAAACCTAAATTTCTCATGTGAGTGAAAATAGGCAAATGTAATAAGTAAATTTTTATAAGTTAATACCCTGTCCAATGAACAATTGCTTTACCGGTCGGCGCGATCGGTCCCGCCAAACGCCAGAAAAAGACGTCCTGTATATAATACCGGCAGGACCGGTCAGTAGTGTGCATTCGCTAGGTGGCGCATCATACTTGCTTCCTGTCTAGGCAGAGTGACGTCAGTTCATCTTTTTCGTTGTCTAAACAGATTTAGACCCCTAGTAAGCTGGTAGCGGGGTTGGTTGGGAGGGCCTTGCCTGTCTTTTGGATAGGGTATTAACTTATAAAAATTTAATTTACTTATTAAATTTGCAATTTTATTGCGTTAATACATCCTATCCAATGGACAATTGCTGAATAACTACCGCTTGTTCGGAGGGTAAGTTAGTAGGGACTTAGGTGAACTCATAAATGATAAGAAAATTCTCTCTAGCCTAGGTTGACTTTTAGTCAGGAAAGCTGTAGGCCTACGGTCGGATACCAGTGGCCAGTTGCCAGGGTGTATACCGATGTTGTGCCCCCCCCTTTTAAACAGACCTGCTCTGAGGTAGGGGAAGAGAGGGATGAGTTCAGTCCCAGAAGGCAATAACCTCCCAAAGGAAGGCATGTAGTTAGTTCCATGAACTAATAACACTACATATATGCAAATTTCCATATAAGGGCTAATTGTGGATCTGCTGAGCAGCCACTACTGGGCCCAATTGAAGGGGCTCTGAACCAGCCCAAGCCACATTCCTTCAAAAAAAATTGTGTGAAGGTGTTATGGTATTTCCAGTGGCCGACTGAAAAATTGTTCTGAGGAGACTCCCGACTGGAATGCCTTAGAAGCAGCAAGGGGCCCTGACAACATGGGCTTTAACCTGATGTACGGTGAGGGCCTCCTGACCAGAGAGCTCATAACATAGGATCACAATTGCTTGATCCATGAGGAGATCATGGCAGGTGAGATGTCTTGTCAAAACCTTCTAAATGGAGACAGACTAACTCATTGTTCTGTTTGAGATCCTGTCCCAATAAGAAGCACAATGCTTGAACAGACACAGGACCTATCAGACTTGAGGGACTTATCCAGAGTTGGGGCCAGGGTTGGTATAACCACTGGGGCCACACTGTCCGGACTCTCCTTGGCCATCTGGTTCTTGGGAAAAAAAAGGCTGGGTGCTGGGTACAAAGACACCTTTGACCAGTCTGACTGGTGTCTGGTGTTTTTGTTTGCAAAGCATGGATCTCACTCCTGTGTTTGCCAGAACCCAGGGTCAAGAGGAAAACATTCTTGAAAGTCAATGTTTCAAAGAGGCCTCTTTAAGGGGTTCCAATGGAGTCTTGCCAATTGGTGCAACACCAGGGGAGGTTCCAGGAGGGGATGCCCCTCTGACCCTTAGGTCTGTCTCTGTAAACTGTCCAAGAGACGAGCAAGGTCCTTGATTGCTGAGGCTCTAGGAAGCATGTATGCAGATCTAATTTTGACAGATTCCTGTGAGGAGTCTGATTAAATGTTGAGAGAGCAGGTTGGACAGGTACCAAGGAATCTGACGTGACATGATCAAGAGATCCCAGAACCAGGCATGTTGGGCCACTTGGAAGCAGAGTGATTCCCCTGCATGGGTAGTCCTGCAACTTCTCCACCACTTGCCCAAGATGGCTACCAGTGGGAAGCCATATGGGTCCAGATCCTCCCATGGCAGACTGATTGTATCATTGTCCATACTGGCAGATCTGTCCCCGGTGATACAAGTTGAGACAGTTTGTTGTTGAGCCAGGTGGCAAAAACAGGCCCACTTAGGGCTGGTGCCACCAGAAGAATATTGTTGGAAAAACTCTGACAGGAGGGGCCATTCTGTCTGCTCTGTCTAGTTTGCGTGAGATTGCATAGCTTGTCTGCTATGACATTCAGCTGCCTGGAATGTGTCGGGCTAGAGTCACCTGTTTCCTGGAATACCAGTTCAGGATTCTCCATCGTTGGGCACAAAGAGGGCTTGACTCCCCCCCCCCCCCCCCCCTCTTTCTTCATACAGGCAACCACTGTTGTGTTGTCTGTAGTTATGACAGCAATATTGTTCAACCAGAGGTCTTGGAATTCTTTAAGGGCCAAATGACCGCCTTCGTTCCAGATCGTTTAATGTGTAACCTGCTTCTGGAAGGGACCAGGTTCCCCTTGCAGTGTGTTCTCCTAAGCGAGAACCCCACCCTTCTTGATGCATCTGTAATGATTGAAGAGCATATTTAGCAGGTGTAATGGTTAACCTTGAAGCACATTGTCCTCCTGCAGCCACCATTTAAGATGGGGGTGGAGGGAACTGGGGTCACCTTTGCTACTGATTCTGGTACCCTCCAGCTGTTCTTCTAGTGCCACTTTATTGGCCTCATGTGGACGTGAACTAGGGGCACTTGCTTCTGTATGGCTGTCAGTAACCCTATCAGGGGCATCAGCTGCCAGACCGGGCATGTAGGTCCGGGGAGAAGTTTCTGAATAAGCATTCAAGGTCTACCAACGCTCTAGGGTGGGTCTGACCTTACGCTCTTCCAAGCTAACTGGAAGCCTACTAAGTCGAAGACTTGCTCGAGGTCCAGTTCTAATTTTTCATGTTCACCATTCAAGCTTACTCCTGACACTGAGCTCCTAGAGACTGTGTATGCTGGAGACAGGCTTGGTGGGAACTGGCTTTGACCAACCAGTCGTACTGGTGGATTGTGGTACTCTGTAATGCCATAGACCTCCTTCGCCACCACTGAGAGAAGACTCCCATTGTACTGTGAACACCAAAGGGGAGTGACTGAACTGGTGGGGAAGACCCTAGACATGAAAAACTCCAGTACTTCCTTGTTGGTGGAAAGGGTGAGGGAGTAGGGAACCTTGAAGTTATCCACTCCCCTTGCTGAAGAGAGGTTAATATGGCTCCCAATGTTTCTCAATCTGAATTATTCAGGGTACTGGGCCACTTCTCCTGCCTGGAGATCTGATCAAGCCGGTCATTTCCGGAAGGTGAAGGTGTAGCCCTCCTGGGAGATTTCTTATGAACTTGGGCTAGGCCCTAGGAAGGCCCAAGTTTGAGCTGGCAGATTTAGCCGAAAAAACAGTGTCAACACTGGTGACAGGCTAGACCTCACTGATTCACATAGCCATATGTAACATCGGTGACCCCTGGTCTGATTAACAGATATTTTCCCGACTGCTTGAGTTTTGAAAACTGGCAAAATGGTTATAATCTTGAGGGGATAGCTGAGCTTGCAAACTCATACCCCCTTGTGGCAGCTGACACTGGTCACAGGCTGGATAAAAAGGCAAACTGGATGGCCAGTCTAAAAGGTGTGAGGTCTGATAAGGGGAGGTAGACTGCTAGTTGTTTGGCCTAAACAGCTACTTGGACCCTTAAAGAACTTCTACCGGTCTGTTCATAAGTCCTGGAGACCTGCCCAGTACCAGGCCCTAAACGGTTATACGAAAAGCAAAACTCTGTAACCGGTTTCTGGGGGCTCCACAACTCACCGGAGATGGCAGGAATAGGCTCATAAGGCTCATATGAAACTGCCTTCTTCCTGTCCACAGTGGTGGTTCAATAGCTTTTCTCTGCAACCAACAATCTCTGTATCTGGTCAAACCGGTAGGCTGGTGTCTCTCTGTAGCCAAAGTTTTCTGGGAGAAAGCTCTGTAACCAAGGAATTGGGGCAGAACAGGTCTGTACCTGGTTACTTCACCAGTATCTCTAGTTCTTTGAAGCAGCTGTCACTGAAGGTTGTGTAAGCCGGCACCCGGTCAGTAGGCTCTGTAACCGGTTGGTTAAAGGAATTTTTTCTGAAGAAAACTTCCTGTCCAACAAACTTGTCACCATCAGTTCTCTGTAACCTGCAACACTCCGGAACCGGCAATCCTCTGTAACAGGTGAAACTGTTATCAGCACTGGATTTGAAGCTGGTTTCTTGCCAGTAAGGATGGGAACAGCAGATTTCTCTGTAACCGGCAACACTCCGGAACCGGCAACACTCTGTAACCAGTAGCCCTGCTGTGTGTTACCAGCAACTCTCTGTAACTGGTAATCCTGTTTAACCGGTAGCCCTTGCTGGATTTCTGTGACCACAACCACGGCAGTCTGAGCAGAACTGGTGCTGGTATTCCTCATCACTGGCTGGCTAGAGACCCTACCGGTAGCCTGAACAGGCCTGGTACCAGTCCAAAAATCTGCACTGGGTAGATAAGGGTCTCAATGGTCACAGCAACTTCTGGTAGGTGAACCCTCTCAGCAGCCTCACCGGTGGTCTGAAAAAGACTGGAACCGGTACCCCCAACAGTCACACCAGAGGACAGGCCACTGGTGGAGGTGCCAGGATAAACAAGAGGAGAGTGCCCGTGAACGGGCACTGTGTCAGCTGACTGAATGTTTTTGATTTGTGATGGTGATAATGAGAGGAAAGCATAATTATCAGGGAAAGGGCTGTACAGAAATACAGTAAATGGTAACTGAACAGCATGTTCGAAAGATATTCCGAAGCTGACAGAAAGAAAGGACAAAAAAGTTGTGCCCTGCAAATGGTATTATGAAATAAAGTAACAAGGTAATTGTTTAAGAGTAAAAAGTAGGTTAAAAATATTTAAAGAAATACTATAAATGCAATATCCTCGTTCGACCATGAAGAAGGGGTCCAAAGGTCAAATCTGACCATACCAAAAGATTCCCAGCCAAAGAATTTAGGATGGTTTACCATCCCAAACCTCTCGGACCAATAATAAGTGAGTCATAGGCACTTTTTAAGTTTGGCTATCCTTGTTTGACCTTGACGGAGGGGTCCAAGGTCAAATCCGACCACACAAAAAAATTCCCAGCCCATGATTTCCTGTAGCTTGTTTACTATCCCAAACCTGTAGGACCAATAATAAGCGAGTTCTAAGCAATTGTAAGTTTGGCTATCCTCAATTGACCTTGAAGGAGGGGTCCCAGGTCAAATCTGACCACACCAAAAGAATCCCAGCCCATGATTTCCTATATGTTGGTTTACCATCCCAAACCTCCAAGACCAATAATACGCGAGTTATAAGCACTTTAAGTTTGGCTATCTTCGTTTGACCTGGAAGGAGGGGTCTAAGGTGAAATCTGACCACACCAAAAGATTCCCAGCCCATGATTTTCTATAGGTTGGTTTTCCATTCCAAACCTCTAGGACCAATAATAAGCGAGTTATAAGCACTTTTAAGTTTGGCTATCCTCATTTGACCTTGAAGGAGGGGTCCAAGGTGAAATCCGACCACACCAAAAAATTCCCAGCTCATGATTTTCTATAGGTTGGTTTTCATTCCAAACCTCTAGGACCAATAATAAGCGAGTTATAAGCACTTTTATGTTTGGCTATCGTCATTTGACCTTGAAGGAGGGTTCCAAGGTCAAATCGGACCATATTAACAGATTCCCAGCCCATGATTTCCTACAGGTTGGATACAATGATTTACTCAACAGTGAGAACCTGAAAGAAGCTATTGCTCAGCTATGCCATGACATAGAGGTCTGCAATTTCACTATGTTATAGCTGACCAAAACGTCTGTGAATAACATATTTAACAAAATACTCTAAATGTAATAGTTTTCAAGTTACTACTGATTTACTCAAGAGTGAGAACCTCAAAGTAACTATTACTCAGCTATGCAATGAGCTACATGTCTGAATTTTTGCTCTGTTATAGCTGACCTAAAAGTAGGTGAACAACATATTTAAGCAAAATACTGTAAATGCAATAGTTTTCAAGTTACAACTGATTTACTCAATAGTGAGAACCTGAAAATAGCTATTGCTCTGCTATGCCATGAGCTATAGGTCTGTAATTTCACTATGTTATAGCTAACCCAAAAGTAGGTGAACACTATATTTTAACAAAATACTCCAAATGCAATATTTTTCAAGTTATAGCCGATTTACTCAACAGTCAGTGCCTGAGAATAGCTATTGCTCAGTTGTGCCATGAGCTACAGGTCTGTAATTTCACTATGTTATAGCTGACCCAAAAGTAGCTAAATAACATATTTGCACAAATTTCTGTAAAGGCAATAGTTTTCCAATTACAACTGATTTACTCAACAGTGAGAACTTCAAAGTAGCTATTACTCAGCTATGCAATGAGCCACAGGTCTGGAACTTCACTATGTTATAGCTGACCCCAAAATAGGTGAATAACATATTGCAACAAAATACTCTAAATGCAATAGTTTCCAAGTTATAAGTGATTTACTCAACAGTGATAACCTAAAAGTAGCTATTACTCAGCTATGCCATGAGCTACAGGTCTGAAATTTTACTATGTTATAGCTGACCCAAAAGTAGCTGAACAACATATTTATACTAAATTCTCTAAATGCAATAGTTTTCAAATTATAAGTGATTTGCTCAACATTGAGAACTTCAAAGTAGCTATTACTCAGCTATGCAATGAGTCACAGGTCTGGAACTTCACTATGTTATAGCTGACCCCAAAATAGGTGAATAACATATTGAAACAAAATACTCTAAATGCAATAATTTCCAAGTTATAAGCGATTTACTCAACAGTGATAACCTCAAAGTAGCTATTACTCAGCTATGCCATGAGCTACAGGTCTGAAATTTTACTGTGTTATAGCTGACCCAAAAGTAGGTGAATAACATATTTAAGCAAAATACTGTACATGCAATAGCTTTCAAGTTACAACTGATTTACTCAATAGTGATGACCTAAAAGTAGCTATTACTCAGCTATGCCATGAGCTACAGGTCTGAAATTTTACTATGTTATAGCTGACCCAAAAGTAGCTGAATAACATATTTATACTAAATTCTCTAAATGCAATAGTTTTGCAATTACAACTGATTTACTCAATAGTGAGAACCTCAAAGTAGTTATTACTCAGCTATGCAATGAGCTACAGGTCTGAAATTTTACTATGTTATAGCTGACCCAAAAGTAGGTGAACAACATATTTAAGCAAAATACTGTAAATGCAATAGTTTTCAAGTTACAACTGATTTACTCAATAGTGATGACCTAAAAGTAGCTATTACTCAGCTATGCCATGAGCTACAGGTCTGAAATTTTACTATGTTATAGCTGACCCAAAAGTAGCTGAATAACATATTTATACGAAATTCTGTAAATGCAATAGTTTTCCAATTACAACTGATTTACTCAATAGTGAGAACTTCAAAGTAGCTATTACTCAGCTGTGCCATGACCTACAGATCTGAAATTTCACTATGTTATAGCTGGCCCAAAAGTAGCTGAATAACATATTTATACGAAATTCTCTAAATGCAATAGGTTTTAAGTTACAAGTGATTTACTCAATAGTGAGAACTTCAAAGTAGCTATTACTCAGCTATGCAATGAGCCACAGATCTGAAACTTCACTATGTTATAGCTGATCCCAAAATAGGTGAATAACATATTGAAACAAAATACTGTAAATGCAATAGTTTCCAAGTTATAAGCGATTTACTCAACAGTGATAACCTAAAAGTAGCTATTACTCAGCTATGCCATGAGCTACAGGTCTGAAATTTTACTATGTTATAGCTGACCCAAAAGTAGCTGAATAACATATTTATACGAAATTCTCTAAATGCAATAGTTTTGAAGTTATAAGCGATTTACTCAACAGTGATAACCTAAAAGTAGCTATTACTCAGCTATGCCATGAGCTACAGGTCTAAAATTTTACTATGTTATAGCTGACCCAAAAGTAGCTGAATAACATATTTATACGAAATTCTCTAAATGCAATAGTTTTTAAGTTACAAGTGATTTTACTCATGATGGAAGTTACTGAAAAGCCCAAAAGTAGCTATTACTCACTTAGCTATTGAGACAGGCACCCAACTTACTCACCATATTGTAGCTATGAAAAAAGTAGCTGAATAACATATTTTAACAAAATGCTCTAAATGCAACACTTTTCAAGTTATAAATGATTTTGTGCATGATTTCATGAATTTTAATGCATTAAAAATTATTAAAAAAATTTATAAAAAAAAAAGTAAGACAGATCCAGGTCTCATACTCACACAAGAGAATCTACCTGTGGCCTAGTACATATATGCAAGATATGAGAGAAATCCCTGCAATAGTCACTGAGAAAATTGTGATTAAGTGTTGAAATTTTCACACTTTTGGTGGGGGTACCCCCCTTGTAATGTCTCTAGCAAACAGACGAACAGACAGATTTGCATGCCTTGAACAATTTTTCATCCTCGATAGATAAGGTATCTTTTAAAAAAAACAGCACGTCTCTAGGCCTTGTAGTTTTGGAGAAGAAGTTGTTCACGCGGACGCGTACGCATACGCGTACGCCCACGCCGCAGAGTGACGACATAATGTCAGCTGACTGACAAGTCAGCTGACATAAAAAAAGCTGATCACTGGTAACCACTGAAGGGGGTTTCTTCACAGTCATCAATCCTTGCTAGCTAGCAGGTGACCCCACCGGTAGTCTGAACAGACTGGAACCGGCAAAACTCATCACAAGGGGTCACCACCGGTAGTCTGAACAGAAATGGTACCAGTAAAACTCATCACTTCTTGTCAGCTGAACCAATCACACTTGGGGATCTGCTGTCAGTAGTTGTGTTGAGATCTGTGAAGTCACATGACCAGCACCGGCAAAAACTTGCAGATTTCTGTGACCACTTGTTATCTAATTCTTCAGGCTAACAGACGAGTTGCTGGATTTCTTCTTGCCAGTTAAAAAGTGGATGTTGAGTAATAAATGGTCGTCTTCTTCTGATAAAACCTCTGTTGAAGACACGATTCCTCCATTGTTGAATGCATATCATGTGACCAGGTCCGTGTCATGTGACAAGCATACGCTGGAAATGATGACATCAGACGATGCATTCTTCTTTCCTTCTAATTTCTTCTCGTCGACATACACGCAGTGTTACTCGATAATGTAGAAATAAATGCAGGGTGAATCGTGGCAAATATACACTTCTGTTCAGAAGAAGGAATGCTGCAGGGACGACATATGAGCTCTCACCCACGACTTTGTCTCGATGACGAGTATAAAGAAAATCTTCAAAACTGGCTATAAAATGCTGGATAATGCCTCGATTAAGTCCTGGAGAGGCCATGATATGTAAGTAACACAATATATATATATTTACATGAAAATAAGCTTTAATTTCGTAGAATAAACCGTGTTTCCTTCAAACTTGGAGATCACTTCAAAAACACGACTGCACACTACACGCGCCAAACGAAAAAGATGAACTGACGTCACTCTGTCCAGACAGGAAGCAAGTATGATGCGCCACCTAGCGAATGCACACTACTGAACGGTCCTGCTGGTATTATATACAGGACGTCTTTTTCTGGCGTTTGGCAGGACCGGTCGCGCCGACCGGTAAAGCAATTGTCCATTGGATAGGATGTATTAACGCAATAAAAATGTGTTCTCCTTTACATATATTAATAATTTATTTTTTAACACAATTGAACATCTGAGAAGTAGAGTAAGAAATCTAAAATTCGCCACATATCTGAAATTCGCCACATGTGAAAATACTAATAAAATAAATGAATTGTGGTGAGATTTGTTGACTGTATAGTAAATTAAGGCTTTTTGAACTGAAAAATACCAATTTTTGGACAAAAACATCATTTTCTTCATAAAATTAACTAAGGTTTTAGAGGTGGCGAATTTTAGATTCCTGGCGAATTTTAGATTTCTTACTCTATATAATTATAAGTTCTGATTTCTCTTGACACACAAGTTGAATTGTTAAATATAATTTGATATTTTGAAAGGATTTTAAAAATGAATGAAACAACACAATACTCTGATAACTTAGTAATCTCTTAATAAATTGAATATGCATCGAACAAGGTTTTCCTAAATAACTATAAATGAAAACTACATCTATCTATCAATACCAATACATCTAAACTACATACCAATATCAACATAATGCTTGAACAAACTGTACAATTTCATTGTAAATACACATTAGACATTTTCTATTGGTACATATTTACAGATCATTCAACACTCACTTCTGCTTAACGTGTCAAAGCATATTTCTGGCAAATACATTATTTGTATGTAACAATAGAAATGATACATAAGCAAAAGAATATATTCTTAAAATAAGGATGTTGGCTCAGCATTGTAAGTGCTGCACATATCACAAAATATCTTGTACATAAAAAGTCCGAGTAGAACTCGCCTCAAAATCAGAATATATTTCTATGTTTCTGCCTTCTTTCGGAATTATTTAAGAAATATCTAAGAAATCTTGTTCTGTGGATTTTACTATTCTGAAGTTGTATTTCTTTGTAAGTGCCAGCAATGCATTACATATTGGATCTTTGAAAAAGGGCAAAGATAAAATACTCCTGAGATTACATATGGCGGCAATCCTGAGATCAACCTTCAAAAATTTAGATTTACACATGTCATAATATGTTCCAAATATGATGATAATTCATTTGCAATAATTGCTGAGAATTATGTCAAAACATAATTTGAATTTTTTTATGATGAAATGTAGGTACATATATAAGATTTTTTCGAAGCATGGAATTTCTCCAACATGGTAAAAGTTATGCCTATGGGGCAATGCAATTGTGGAGTATTTAAAAAAGTTATTTATGTTTCATATGTTTTCTGGCATTTCAAGAAAAATGGTGCTAAAGCTACCTGACCTTGACAAGAAATGACCTATAGCATGACCTTTCACAGTATTTTTTGATGTGTTTCATTCTGACACAATTGGTGCTGAAGGTTATTTGGCTCAACAAATGATCTGGTTATGAACCAGTATTCATTGGACCCGGACAATTGAAAAACAATTAACGAAAGAATTCATTCACCATTATTCCATTACTACTACAACCTCTAATACTAAACATACCTTATTTTAAGAGCATATAAACACAGGAAAAAATTAAAATAACTTATAATCCTAAGATATATTCTTTTCCATTTTATAAACACAGATATACACAACAATAATAAGAAACTACACAGTTTCATGTGTCATTGAAACAGCCATGACACACTTAAAAGTATTTTTCTCTCTTTCTTGAAACATTTTAAAATAATACACAAATAAATGAATGAAAAATGAGATACGCATATATAGAGAAGAGTGATTGGCGTAGTCTGCTGTATAAACTAGGACGCAGTGTGTATCAGTGTAATATGTTCAGTCTCACACGCATGTGCATTGAAAACACTCACAGTGCACCAATACTTAAGCTTGGAAGCTTTGCAATAATGGAGCGACCCTGTACAAAATACAACAAAAACAACACGCACACATGTAGAGAGAGATGTAACAACCACAGAGAATCGCAGATAAATTATAAAATGTAATGTGAAGCAGTAAGAAGACCAAAATCCAGCCATGCTAACCGTTGTGCATGTCGATACAAAATCATGGCAATATGGGAAAAATGATTTGAATCCACATTGTATTGATATTCTTACCATTTTCTCTACCCACCGAGTAGTGGTTTTTAATGTTGTCCACATTACTTTCTTCATACAGATTGACGAAACAATGGAAATACATATGCAACAAATAAGATTTTCAAAACATAGCAGTAGACTCGCAGACAACTGAAATGTGGCTTGATTGAAAATGAATTTATTTTCAGTGTACTAATGCACAACCTTGATAATGCCTTGATTGGATTATGGTGCTTCCACCTTGATATGAAAGTTCTTTTAAAAATGTCTCTAGATAAATATCAGTACATACAGGGGGGGTCACGTTAGCGAACGGGACATCCATAGCGAACGGCAATCTACCATGACATTTAAACCAATAGACAGCAAGGGGATATCGTTTACCATTGGTTAGATGATCATTTATTTATTCATATATTGCAATAAGTGAGGTGTTGGAACCCTGTGTCGCTGCTATCTACCTTTTTAATGTTATGGAAGATTGCCGTTCGCTATGGATGTCTCGTTCGCTAACGTGACCCCCCCTGTATACACATATATCAATGTCTTCTTCAATCTTATTCTAATACAAATGCATATTTTATTCATCAACAGATTTAACTAGATTTAACTAGATTTTTGACTCCTTAAGATTTCATAAGGCCACAAGAAATCAGGGAGGGTACTATCTAGTACTATCTATTAAATTACCTTCATACCCTAATTTACAAGAGCATACCCTGGTTATTGCATGTATTTCCAAAATGATTTTCAATGGATTTTTACTGTAATTACATTTGGAAGGGGATCATGCTCCAAGGCAATGGAATGAGTTGGCTTCAACACACAAAGTCCTCTCATTGCAATAACAGCAGACATAAAGCCTGTTTGTCCATTTTAGTAGGACTCCTGGTTATCATGCCTTTTACAAATGACCCTGAAGAATGAGGGTAATGGAGGAACTTGGCCCCTTTCTCTTGAAACTTTATTTGCTAATTTAATCAGAACTGACAAAGATAAACTTTAAAGGAGAATGCAAAATACACACAAGCATAAAAATCGTTTTATAATCACTCGCCTGACAGGCTATAATTTTCACTTTACAACTGTGGCAGTGAAAAATGTAAAAAAAATTCCAATCACCATATATAAATGCAATCTAATGAGGCTAAGGCATACCACAATCTTGATGCAAAAAGGTGAAACATTGGTAAATGTGGTTTGGGTAAGGTTTATAATTGTAACAGAAATATGGTTATAGTTAAAGTTTTCAAATAAAAAACCAGAAAAGGGATGCAAAGGGAATAAGAAAAAGTTATGGCAGATAAAGGATATATTACTGATGAGGAGTAACACAGACAACATAATACTGATAAATATATCACCTACCACAATGCCAAATATATCAATCAGAAGCAGATCTTGAAAATGGTTGTGTCATTAATATGGCATTTAAGTAAGTAGTTAGCTACCATTAAATAAGTGTGTTAGATAAACAGTCTGACTTAACCAAAGCTTGATGCCTTGACCAAATCTTCACCAAGTTATCCATCTTAAATCTGTGAACACAAAGCTATTGGAATTGCTGGTAATAAGATGTGATAGAAAATATTGTCAAATTCCCAAGCCTACATCCACATCAATTAAAATATCAAAACTTAGAAACCCTAACTGGTGCCTATATTCTGTAATATCAACGAATGCCAAATATGGTATATCTGATGAGATGAAAACCTTTCACAAAGCTTTGATCATATAGGACCAACAATATTCAGGTCAGAATCAAGGACAGAATAACGACCTTGCATTAAAGACACATAGAAACATGGAGAACTCTCTTTGCAGTGAAATTATAAACTCCTACTGAAATGAGGAAAAGCAGAAATTCAATTTCTCTTGAGTAAGTGTCAAATATATTTGAGTCTCAAGGAATGTTGTAAAAAGACATATAAAGAACTTTTGACAGGTGCATACAGCATACAAATGAATAAACAATAGGCATAAAGGGGGATGGGGGGAACTTCGGGATATACATATTTTAAATAAATTAAGGTACAATAAAAGAATGAGTTTCTTTTAAATATACTTGATAAAATAATAGCAATTATAATTTGACAAAGGATTAGAGCATGCCTTCATTCATAGTATATGTATATATTTAGCTATAGTGATGAAGGATATCAGAGATTTCTAGTAAGTAATGGACTAATGCTTTTAGTTGTAACCCAATCAATCACTGACAAGTAATTACCAACCTCCTCACACTAGGTGTGGGTTGAAATTATAATCCAAAGAAGTAAGTTGTGGCGAGTGAGTGTGATAGACCTCTGCATCCCACTTACATTCTCCAGTAACCACCACAAGTCATGGAAACACTTACATTAAGTTTGGTCCAGTGCCAAAAAAATCTGTTATTTTTTCATAACATGAATTAAACTTGCCCATAATTAAACAAATGCTTGACATTGTCAATCATTTCTATTATATGGTAATTAAAATATGTCTGTCAGAATTATCACTTGTGAGTTTACAAGGATGATCTTCTCATCAATCGACGCTATAGATTTGCACCTGAGTGATTTCTCGAAGACTTCCATAAGTAAACATACAGAGTCCTGTTTTTTTCTGTTTTTTTTTAAATTTTTTTTCATCTCTTTAATAAAAATGGCCAGCCTAAGCAAGTAAAAACCCCAGCCCACAAGTACAATTAAATGGGCAACAACATTGAGATTTGGGAAAATCTGGGGAACAACTTCGATAGCTGGAAGTATATAGAACCCACAGGATACTGTCACATGTAAGGACTTACATATAGTTGGACAAGCTGGAAAAGTTACATGTTTTAATCGTTCATGGTCTGATGATTATTTTTTAATGACAGGAAGCCATCTGTCAATTTTGATGGAAGCCTAGCAACACTTTTTCTAGATACACATATAAAAATGCAACTGTGGTAACATGAGTTTAATAGTGTCCCCTTTTTAATTAAGTATTTTAAAGCCAAAAAGTATTAAAAGCATTGCCATAGCAACAGCTGTTGCCAGATACTCCCCAAAAACCTAGTCAGCTCTAGATCCTCTCAGGTTAAACATATCATGACAATTCGGTGTAAATTCATTCACGGGTTCAGTCTGTGGAACACCCACAAAGTTTATGCGCCCCACCGCTGCTGCTGCCCAGACAGTGCAGGGATGACTATAGCCCCGGTTTTTTATGGGTTGGGGTTTCAAAACTAACCATTAGTGAAATTAATTCTTAGGATTTAAAAATTAGAAAATTTTCTTTGAGCTAAAATGTCCCCTAATATAGCATCTGCGAATTATGGTCATCTGCACAACATCAAGGAATGTAAAATCATTTAAGGTGTGCTTTACTACATAATGTACAACACCACATGCAAGGTCACCAAGCAGACAACATGCTACTTATACAACAGCACTAACTACATGCGCACACAGGACTACAGAAAACATCAGACCCAATGCTTTAAGGGAGTGGTTGAAATCTACACAGTCATCGTGATAAACATTGGGAAATATAGGTGTAATAATAACTTGAAAAATAAGAAATTGTGGGAAGGGGTAGGCGGGGTGGGGGATAAAGGCATAGGGAGGCACAGGAACTAAAATGGTACCAGTATGCTTGATTCTGGAGAGAGGAAAAATAGATTCTACAAGAAAAAATCAAAAGGGAATCTTGAGAAATGCTAGTACTTCTACTCTGGTCCAATATAAAAAAAATAAATGATTAAGTAATAGAGGAGCAAAAGCAACTATTTCCAACAGACCATTTTAACTAGAAAAAGGTTTTTGCTAACAAAAACGAGCGGCCCGGATGAAGACTTGAGTTAATAAAGCTGTAGTAGTTGTGGTACAAGACTGTAAGGAGAAGGTAAGCTTTACTGTGTTTTGTATCTAATGGAAAGTGGATTATCTAAAAACTGTATCAGTTCCAGTATTAGACTGTAAGCAGAATGTGAGTTTTATTGTGTTTTGTAGAGTGGTATATTTTATGAAAAGAATATATCATTTTTGCTGTAAATTTGGGATCGTAAATTTGGGATTGTAAATTTTTTCCAGGAGATATTTAATCCTAGATTTATAATGATAAAGATACACTGTAGTAAACTATAATTGGCTATAGATAGGGACATTCATATGTTGTATATCTTTGAAGCAGTTTATGCCTCTGAAAATTCATTGCTATTTAATATTTTTATAAGATAAATATACTCAAGATAATCGTATTTGTGAAATCCTTTATTGTTCCATTGTAAAAAAATACACAAGGTCATGTTGTGAGATGTTACTGTTAACATTTTTAATTCACACATAACTCTATATCTGAATATCATGAAAGCCCAAGGTTTTTACATATTACTAAGGCTTTTTCCATTCCCTCAAAACAGACAAGGCATTCTTACCACAAGGCTCTTCTTCCAAGAAACTAAAGATAAATGTCCTGGTTTGAATTCTTTACCCCCAAAAAGATTTACTTAATGAAAAGAAATAAAGACATCTTGATATCCCTTATCAACTTTCAGTGTGCAGACACACACACCGACAGATGTTAACACACAAAGCACAATGGGGCATCATGAGTCAATCTGCCTCCAGATAGATATCACACAAAAGCAAATACAGAGTTGGAGGAGAAAACAGATAATAATCAAGATACACTGTAGTAAACTATAATTGGCTATAGATAGGGACATTCATATGTTGTATATCTTTAAGGCATTTTATGCCTCTGAAAATTCATTGCTATTTATATTTTTATAAGATAAATATGCTGAAGATAAAACAACTGTTTATATGAGAAAGTATTATTTTTTCCAGTCATCTTATCTTCTGAAAGAAGTCAAGTCTATACATTTGACTAATTTACATAGTGTATGTGAATAAGTAGCTAGATCAACAACTCATGCTGCTAAACAAAAGCTGAATTAATTAAAGCTTTTTTTCCCAAAAAGGAAAAGCCATATCCACATGTGGGATTTTTTAATGTGCCTAAAATTGGGAATTTATATTATATGAACACTGATCAGCTGCAATATATTAATAACCACATCACTGCATGCTAAATACCTCATTTTTTTTCTTTGAAGATGCCATAACTTCAAAAACACTAGGTTAGCTTTGCCAGATAACAGAAATTTTGTTTTAAGTATACATGTGGCAGGTGTGGTTTTAAAAAATCTTAAAATAAATGAGGTGGGAGGAAAAACTATATATTTATTATGTTAAGTTGGCCAAAGTCTCTTAAATACAGGAATTTTAAATAAAAAGGTCATTAGAAGTCTTCCTTAAACTTAATCAATGTGTCAAGTTGAACTGATGCCATTGAACAGTAAGTCAGTTGGGAGCTGAAAACCCTCATATTTATTTCAAGATGGCCATGACTGTGCTTGTATTGGAACTCCAAGGTGGAAAGAAAATAAGAATATCCTCATTTTCATCTTTAATAAGTGTGCAAAATTTAACTGAGGTCAGCTGAACAATACAATAGCTGGAGATTAAAAACTCCATCATTTCACTGCAAGGTGGCCATCACTTAATTCATATTGGGACTTTAAGGTGGCCGTAAAATAAGAATGTCCCTTTTGTCATCCTTTATAAGTGCATAAAGTTTAACTGAGGTCAGTTGAACAATAAGATAGCTGGAGGTTGAAAACTTCCTTTTTGCACTGTAAGGTGACCATAACTTCATTCATATTGCGACTTTAAGGTGACCATAAACTGAGAATGTACCTTCAATATCAATATACGTTCGATATGGAAAAAGAAAGGGGCCAGATGGCTTTATTCCAATTTTATGACTTTAGGGGGACCATAGCTCCAACTATATTAACAGTTTAAGGTCACCATAAAGTCAGGATAATCCTTTGGTAAATCTTAATATATATGCCAAGTTTGGTTAAAAAAAGTCAAAAACTAAGTGAACTAGAGGGCTAAAACCCCCTTTTTTGACATTAAGGTGACCTTAAGACTGCAGATACAGGGCTAAAACTTCGGCATGTGAAAGATTATCACAAAGTAGCTGAATAAGTTATCCAACAAAACGCCGAAATCCTGACCGTTTTTGAGATACAGATCAAGTAGTCATTTTAAAAGAGGTTACGAAAATAAAACACCTCCCATTCTGGCATCTATGGTCCGATTGATAAGAAAATCCTTTCTGACCTGCGAATTTAGGTCTAGAATGTACCTGATAAATTTTATAGCACAGGTGTGTGTTGTTTTCCGAAACGCATTGACGGGGTGTTTTTGAAAAATGTTTACGGTTACCTTAAGTAAAGCTTAAGGTTTCCTCAAAGTATTCCAAAAATTTTTCCCGCCCCTATAGTTTTAAAGAAAGATAAGAAGGAAAGAAAAATTTGAAAGCCCAAGAAGTTATTCAAGGGAGACCATAATCCGGCAGCGGCGGCGGTGCTGATCAGCTGAACTTACGTGAAAACAAATAAGCGGCCCGTAATTATTCACCAAAGGAGGAGGCACTATGAAATCATTACAAAAGCTAAAAGCATATGGATTGGAAAAATAATGCCAATTTAATTTCACCATCTAAGCAAATAACTTCAAACACTAAGAATGTTATCGTAAAATTCTGTATCAAGTTGCACAGTTAAACATCAAATAGTGCCCAAAGTTCCTAGTTATTCCCAGGGTTTTGCCACAAATTGCCAGATCTGCAAAAGATGTGTTTCAGTCTTAACTGAATGTATTTACCACTTAAAATACATAAAACTATCAGTGTCAATGCACTCTGGAATGAAATCAAGCAACATGCCAAAGAAACTTTCAAAAACTTTAGTCAAGCAAATAATCAAATAAATACTGAAGTAATAATGGGAATAAATAAAGGAGGATAAAGAAATAAAAGTATCATGAGATTCAAGAACAAGTGTAAATCTATGTGAAATCAAGTTTCGTGCGGGGGTGGGTGGGGTGGTAATGCAAAAGAAATGCAATTTTATACCAAATATGGATAGACAGAGCAAAATACATACGAAACTTATTCACAACCCCATCACAAGACACTCACAATCATTCAAACTTGTACAACATTTTCTCTCACACAATTTTTAATTATCAGTAACCACTCCAGTTATATTGCTTAATTATTTAATAGTACATGTACTTAGTGATTTTATCTTGAGGGATTTGACAAAAATGCTTTACACAATGTATTGATCCGAAATACAGATGATGAGGCTAAACAATTTTAATCTATTTCATCTTTTGCATTTCATCAACCTTTTTAAAAACAAATAAGCTATTTAGAATAGACAAGGTTTTTGGCAAGTTATAGTGTGTTGTATAAATGGCATTACATGTTTTATAGTTTTCATGTACATTATGATTCTCTGTCAAGAATGCTGTGTTGTCAGTTATTTGTCACAGAACTTGCTGGCTGGCAGCAATAACCTCTGTTCTTTGGCATATTTACAACATAGTTTTTATGAATCACTTTCGCTGAGAGAATTTATCCACATTTATTAAACCTACAACTCTTGTGATAAAAACAAATAATTGACGTAATTTAGCTGATGAAATTTTTAAGTTAATATGTTTGTCTTTCGAATAAGAACTGATTAAGTATCACACAACTGAGATTATTTAACACAGTTATGAAACAGTTGAGACTTATAGTAAACACAAATAAGTGTATTTAAAGGTAATTATCCTAGGATTATCATTAAAAATGAATGGTGCCTTAGAGAAAGTGACTGCCTGTACAAGTTTGACTGTATGCATTATCATGGTTAAAACTGTTTGTGTTGAGTCAAAAGGTAACAAATCAAGCTGAAAAACATGCAAATATTACTGAAGTTACTCCATTAATTTAGTTTCAATCTAAAAGGTTAACCTAATTGGATGAGAGAAGTTTTAATTTATGTCATGACAAGCAACCAGTGATCGAGAAATTTGGTTACATATCTCGGTTGCTACTGAAACTCCAATCAAAATGTCTTTAGTCACCAGAATAGCTGCTGTGCAAGTATTTTACTATAAAAAAAACTGATTGAGGAAACGCATAAGAGTATAAACACTTTTGATCAACTTTGTTCTAAATTTTCAACAATTTCTGTGCAAGTGACTATATAAAATTTACCATGAAGCTAATTCCTGTATTCATTTATTTTTTGGTCAGTGTACTATAATATGCTGGTTTTTCATTATATTAGCTAATATATATTACAGTCAATCTGTGAAACCAGTCATTACGCGTAATGACTGAAAGTTTCAGTCATTTCGCATAATGACTGAAAATAAGCTCCAGTCATTATGCGTAATGGCTGAATTGTGATAAATAGCTTTAAATACTTGCCATACTAAATAATGAAATTGTCTGGCCTCACTTAGTAATATAAATTGCATTCTCATGTGATTACTAAAGCGGGGTAATGAAGTTATCACTTCAGATTTGAAGATATTCTGACATATTACTGATTACATGGGGAAATGATCAAATTATCAAATTCTTCTGGAGCTATTTTAACTTAGCCCCACTTCTTTTATGTCATAAAAATGACCTTCATATATATGTACTCCCTTGTAAAATATGACAGGGGGCCCAATGGATAAGTAGTGTTTCTAACAAATGGGGACATGATCTATAGGCTCTTGCTAAAAGTTCTGTGTAACATGTATGTCCAACTGAAGAACATAGAGTAAATCAAGTATCATGAGGGTTATTTATAGTTACAGTGGTACTCAGGTGTGAGTTAGAGCTCAAAATTATCCTACTCAGGCTTTAATAACTATTACAAGAATGGATTAAGTTGTCCCAGTTATTTTAGAACATTAAAGGTCAACTCTATCTTTGATAACCAGGCTCTTTGTGTGGCGAGGTCAAATAACAGTAACAAGGCCTCCAAAGAACAAAACTTGCAAATTTAATAAGTAAATTAAATTTTTATAAGTTAATACCCTATCCAATGGACAATAGCTTATCCGGTCGGCGCAGACCGGCCCGCCAAACGTCAGAAAAAGACGTCCTGTGTCTCCACCGGCAAGCCGGTCCCTAGCACTAGTGCACTCGCCAGGTGGCGTGTAGTACTTCCTCCCTGTCTAGACAGAGTGACGTCATGGCATCTTTTTCGTTGCCTAGACCTACGGGATGACCCTAGTAACTGAAAAGCGGGGTCGGTCTGGGAGGGTCTTGTGTGTCCATTGGATAGGGTATTAACTTATAAAAATTTAATTTACTTATTAAATTTGCAATTTTATTGCGTTAATACATCCTATCCAATGGACAATAGCTGAATAACTACCGCTTGGTCGGCGGGTAAGTTACTAGGGACTAACACTCGTTTGAACTCATATCACATTCAATGACAATTTTCTAAGCCTGGGTAAACCTTCAGGCTATGGTCGAATATCATCATCCGGTTATCCGGAGACTAACCGTCAGAGTCGACCATGTACTCCCCCCCCCCTTTTTGTTTAACAGACCTGCTCTGAGGTAGGGGAAGAGAGAGAGAGAGAGTTCAGTCCCATAGAATTAGCCTCCCTAAGGAAGTACATCCAGATTTTTTTTTTTTTTTTTTTTTTTTTTTTTTATATATATGCTGCTTAACTAGAGTAAGAAATCTAAAATTCGCCACATATCTGAAATTCGCCACATGTGAAAATACTAATAAAATAAATTAATTGTGGTGAGATTTGTTGATTGTATAGTAAATTAAGGCTTTTTGAACTGAAAAATACCAATTTTTAGACAAAAACATCATTTTCTTCATAAATTAACTAAGGTTTTAGAGGTGGCGAATTTTAGATTCCTGGCGAATTTTAGATTTCTTACTCTATATGTGCAATATGTACAGAAATGTACAATAATTACATATGTACAAGAAAAAAGACTCCTCTAGGTACTGGCCTGTTGGTGGATCTGCTGAGCAGCCACCACAGGACCCAGGTGGTAGAGCTCTGAGTCGGCCCAAGCCACATCCTTCAGATAAAACTGTGTGAAGGTGTTATGGGATTTCCAGTGACAGGCTGCCAGTATCTGTTCTAAGGAAACTCCTGACTGGAAGGCCTTAGAGGCAGCAAAGGCCCTAACATCATGAGCTTTAACTTGATGCAGGGTATGGGCGTGGTGATCAGAGAGCTCATAGCATAGGATCACAGTCTGTTTGATCCAGGAGGAGATAGTGGCAGGAGAAATGTCCTTGTCGAAGCCTTTCTTGAAGGAGACAAAAACTAATTCTTTTCCCTGCCTGATGGTTGAAGTCCTGTCCAAATAGTAGCGCAAGGCTCTGATCGGACAGAGGGATCTATCAGGTTTGAGGGACCTATCCAGAGTAGGGGCCAGAGCTGGTATGACCACTGGAGCAACACTCTCTGGACCCTCCTTGGCCAGCTGGTTCTTGGAAAGAAAGCTGGGAGATGGAAACAGGGACACTTTGGACCAATCAGCCTGGTGTCTGATATTTTTATGTTGCCAAGCGTGGATCTCACTCCTCCTTTTCCCAGAACCCAAAGCCAGAAGGAAGACAGTTTTGAGCGTCAGGTGCTTTAGCGATGCCTCCCTAAGGGGTTCAAAAGGGGCCTTTGTCAACTGGTGTAAAACCAGAGAAAGGTTCCAAGAGGGTATTCCTCTCCGCCCTTTGGGTCTGTCTCTGTGGAAACTTTCCAGGAGACGAGTGAGGTTTTCATCCTTGCTGATATTAACTTGGGTATTACCCAGTTTATCAGCAATGGCAGACCTGTAACCATCAATAGTACTAGGTTGCAACTTCTTGACCTCAAAAAGATGCAATAAGAAGTTTGCTACAGACTTCACAGGTGGTGACCTGAAGTCCACCTGATTGATGACGCACCACTTTGTAAAAATGGCCCACTTTGCCTCATAGACTGATCTGGTTGATCTTCTTTGCGGAGCCTCAATTCGCGCTGCCACTGCTTCAGAGAAACCCTGCTCTTTGATTGCTGTGGCTCTAGGAGCCATGCATGAAGATTGAGATTTGTCAGATTCCTGTGAGGGATCTGATTGAAGGGCTGTGTCAACAGGTTGGACAGGTTGGGCAGGCTGAGAGGGACCTGACTGGACATGGTCACCAAGTCCCAAAACCAAGGCATGTTGGGCCACCCCGGGGCAATCAGAATTAGCCTCTTGCAAGGGGAATTTTGGAGCTTCTCCACCACCTTGCCTAACATGGCCGTCGGTGGAAAGGCGTATGCATCTAGATTCTCCCATGGCAAGGTGAGAGCATCTACTGCTACTGCCAAGGGGTCCGGTACTGGAGAGACAAATTGAGGTAACTTGTGGTTGAACCTCGTGGCAAACAGATCTATCTGAGGTCGGTGCCATAGGTTGCAAATCCTGTGAAAAATTTCTGGAAGGAGGGACCATTCCGTCTGGATGGTCTGCCCTAGTCTGGATAGCTTGTCCGCTATTACGTTCAGACGGCCTGGAATGTGTCGGGCTTTTAGAGTCACTTGACGTTGGGAGCACCAGGTCAAGATTCTCCACAGTAGGGCACAAAGCGGGCCCGACCTCATGCCTCCTTCCTTGTTTATGTAGGCTACCACTGTAGTATTGTCGGTTGCTACCAGAACTATTCTGCCTACGCAGAGATTTTGGAACTCTCTTAGAGCAAGGAAGACTGCTTTTAGTTCCAGATAGTTTATGTGCAACTTGCTTTCCGGAACCGACCAAGAGCCCCTTGCCGTGAATTCGTTTAAGTGAGCGCCCCACCCTTCTTTTGATGCGTCTGTAAAGACTTGCAGAGCATGTCTTATGGGGTGTAGTGGTTGGCCTTGTAACACGTTGCTCTCCTCCAGCCACCACTGTAAGTGTGGGTGGAGTGACTTTGGTAGAGGAATGAATTTTTCCAGTGATTCTGGTACTCTCCAATTGTTTTTGAGATGCCATTGAATGGGTCTCATGTGTAGGCGGCCTAAGTGAACCTGTTTTTCCGTGGCTGTCAGCAGGCCTATGAGAGACATGAATTGCCGGACCGGACAGGCCGGTAGAAGCAAGAGAGCTTGAATTTTCTCTTAGAGACTCTCCCATCGGTCCGGAGTTGGTCTGACCCGGCCGGACTTGAGGTCGAACTGGTAACCTACAAAATTGAAAACCTGCTTTGGTTCCAGCTCCGACTTCTCTGTATTCACGAGCCAACCCAGTTCCAGACACATTTCTACTAACATCTGTGTGTGTCGGTGGCAGGTAGTGTATGATTCTGCCCTTACCAACCAGTCGTCTAGGTACTGGTGGATCCTTATACCCTTGCGCATGGCCATTAGTTTCACTTCTTTGACTAAAATAGTGAACTCCATGGGAGCTGTGGACAGTCCGAAGGGCAATGCTCTGAATTGGTATGTCTGACCGAGGTATTTCCTGGACTGGTCCTGTATTGGGATATGGAAGTAGGCATCCCTGAAATCTACCGACGTAATCCACTCCCCTTGTCGGAGGGATGTTCTGATAGTTTCCGGAGTCTCCATTTTGAATTTTTCCACCTTCAGGAACAGATTCAATTTGCTTAAGTCCAGAATCGGTCTCCATTTGTTGTTTGGCTTGGGGACCAGAAACAATCTGTTGAAAAACCCCAGAGAATTTCGGTTGTGTACTAACTCTACAGCGTTTTTGTCTATAAGCTGATGTAATGCCTCCAACAGGTAGCTGTTCCTGTGAGGATTGACATAACAGCTTACGACAGTGGGGGACCTGCTGAGATGTCGCCGGATCCGGAAGGGGAGCGTGTAACCCTGTTTTAAGATCTGAATCACCCTGGGACCAGCACCCAGATCCAGCCAAGTTTTCCAAAAATTTTGAAGTCTGGCTCCTACAGGCAAGTTTGGAACAACATTTGGGGCACATGAGGCATGATTTACATAAGACAATTGAGTGACACAAGAAGCACTGTTCACATATTTTAATTCTTGTTTTATGCAATGACAATCTGTTGCCCCGGGACTTACTCCTTTCTTTTGCGAATGCCCGGGGACAGAAATGGCAGGTTTTACAACATTTAAGCTTACAGTCAAAGAGTTCAAAGTCTGTTCTGTCATGATGCTCCCGGCCAGCAGTCTGTTTGGGAACTGAGTTAAACAATAACTGTCATTTATATGACTGCTGGCCCTTGGCACTACGGGAGGAAAAGTTGGTAGAACGTCCTCTGCCTCTCTTGAACTGTCGTGATCTACCTATGTTTTTCCATGCCGGCCTGTCCTGCTTGCCCTCCGACCTACTCTCAGTTTTCTTGGTTTCAGACCTTTCATAAGGATGGTATCTTAGCTTATTTCGTCCATAGGAAACCGGCTGACCCTTATTGTCAAAGTGGGAGATCTCCTCCTCCGCTTTCTTAATAATAGCATCGGGAAAAAGAGTTCCAATCTGCAAAGGGGCGGTTCTAAGGGCGGCAAAAGTGTCAGGTTTTATCCCATGCTTGAGGTGGCTAAGGTAAGCATCCCGCCGGGCCAAAGTGGAGTTACCCATGGTAATGAAAACAAAGTCCGTGAGGTGCTCCATGGTTTTGGCCGCTGCTTGTGTAATACTACTGTTAAAGTTCATGAGGAACTGCAGCTCATCAGATGCGTCGGAGACCTTCTTGGAAGCTTTGCCTTTAGACTCACTCCTGATAGTTTTTAGTTGAGACTGCATTTCTTGCTGCACCTTGAAGAGGCAGCGGTTGAAGCTAGCCGCTTGGTTGCATATCACTGAGGCCTCACGCGCACTCTTTTCCCATTTGCGTAGGGTGTCCTGTGAGATACGGCGAGACGCAGGTGGGATGGAGGTCATACCAGTTTTCCTTGAAATTCTGCTGAAACTACTGTTAAGTTTTGACGGTCCAGTATTCCAACAAGAAACTGTAGAAGGATCAGTTGATTGTCCGGGAAAGAGCCCGTACCATTTACTTTGTGACCTAGCAGGTCTTAAGAATTGATCCATGGACAAATGACCGGCTTCGGAAGTCCTTGATGGATAACCTTCAATGAGAGTCAAATTGAGTCTATTTAGCTTCTTACAAAGCCACTCTTCCGTGGGCATTTGTACTGAGACTTTATTTGGAACCGGAGCTTTCGGACCCGCAAAGGGGTTGTCATCTGAAGGATTGGAGCTATCCATGTCAGGTACGTGGGTCCAACCCATGAAGGAGCGAATGCCAGACATGGTTTCCCTATATGTCTGCTCTTCCGAAGATGGTTGGTCTGTTTCAGCAAAGTCCTGATCCTCAGAGAGTTCACCCTCCTCTACAAATATCTGGACCGGAGGTCGGTCGGAAAAGTCACTATCCACTTGAGAATCAATACTTGACACGCTGTCTCGTCTATCAGAATGATGAAGAGGGGGAGACTCTGAACCGGCCACAAAGGAAGTGCCTGGCCGGTTGGTGCGAGGTCGGTCGGAGAGCAGTTTACTAGATGACTGAGCCTTAGGAATTGCTGGATCAGTGTCTGAAGGCAGGTTATCCACTTGAAGTCGGTCGGTTGCAGGCTTACCGGTCGACTGAGAGCTTTCAGCAATGTCTGGACCAGTGCGCCCTGAAGTAGATGGTCTGGGTCGGTGAGAGTCAGGCTTAGGCTTACCGGCCGACTTATGCATAGAAGCATGTGTGTCTGGGCCAGTGCGCTCAGAGGAAGATTGTCTTTGACTCAGCTTCTCCGTTAACAGCTTACCGGTCGACTTATGCTGTGAAGCATGTGTGTCTGGACCAGTGCGCTTATTTGGTGAAGAATCAACTGGTTGAAAAAAGGGTTCTGAATCCTTCCTAATACCAGCAGGTGGAGTGTGTGCAGGGGATACACGGACCTCTGAAGTGAAGCTAGGCTGCAAAGACTTCGATAAGAAAAGAGCTTCAATCCTGTTGAAACGTTCGGACCATTTCTGGTCTAATTCAGAGATCTTACTATCAGTAGAAGACGATTCTACAGGCTTCTTAGACTTGGAGGGAAGTTTATCTTTCTTAGTCTTCTTTTCCGGAGGAGCAGAATCTACTTGAGAAGACTGAGAGTCACCCACAACACCAATAACCTCAACAGAAGAGGGATCAACGAGGGTGTCTTCCGTAGTGGGGTTAGTGGACTCAGCACGTTTAGCCTCCCGTTTCTCTTTCTTTATCTTGTAGGAAGGCGTGGCAAGTTGGATACGTTGTTCTGGGGTGAGAGAGTTACATAAAGAGCAATCAGAAGTGTCTTTATCAGCCTCACAGGGTTCCTCACCTTTCCCTTTGTCGCGACAGCGCGCACAGAATACATGTCTATCAAAACTGGCCATCGCGTGGCCACAACTTCCCCTCCTTTGTCCTGGTGAAGACATAATGTTCTACACACTCTTAGAAGAACTCAGAAGCAAATAAAAGTTAAAAACTTGAAGAAATTCACAATTAAACACAAAAAATCCTGGCTGCTATGAAAAAGCGTCCACACTAGTTCGCGCCAAACGAAAAAGATGCCATGACGTCACTCTGTCTAGACAGGGAGGAAGTACTACACGCCACCTGGCGAGTGCACTAGTGCTAGGGACCGGCTTGCCGGTGGAGACACAGGACGTCTTTTTCTGACGTTTGGCGGGCCGGTCTGCGCCGACCGGATAAGCTATTGTCCATTGGATAGGATGTATTAACGCAATAAAAATATATTTTAGTCATTAGATGAAATGACTGAAAATTTTAGTCATTACGTGTAATGACTGGTCATTTCAGTCATTATGTGAAATGACTGAAACTTTCAGTCATTACGCATAATGACTGGTTTCAAAGATTGATTGTAACATATAAATGTGTTTTTCTTTTCCTTACAATAGAAGACAGTTCCTGTGGCAATGTATGTTGTGCAATGCAAAAAAGTTTGTCATTCTTTCACAGAATATGTCCAAACATATCTTTCATCTCACAAGGTGAACGTAAATGTCATAAAGGGTAAAATTGGCATCAGAGATGCCAATACCCCACAGCCTGGGGAAATATTTTTCAACACCATGAGATATAGATGTAGTGAAACAATACAAAGATCTGGATACTTTCAGAGCAGTGTCAGTTATATAAACCTCCAAATAATGTTTAAGTAGAGAAAATAACATCTAAAAGAAAGAAAATGTACATAAAGATAATGTATTAAACAAGACATTTCAATAGCAAGATAACAGCATTAATCAGTAAACTAAAAATTACAAACCTGTAAATTTTATTAATTGGAGTATAACTGTCAATGGAAATAGTACAATTATACAAAAGTACAAAAACTAATCAGTTGCAGCAATCTATATGTCTTTGTCACAAGAGAAACATGTCTCATACAAGACACACTATTGCAGAGCCAAATTTAAAGGTCACACCATGATGCACACCTACACCCCCTAACCAATGTGCCTACCAAGAGTCAACCTTCTACACCTTACTGAATCCAATAAATATCACAGACAAGATGTTCAAACTCATGGTCACTACGACTAGGTCATAGGTCAAATCAAGACTACACCATGACGATGTACACCTACAACTCCCAACCAATGTCCCTACCAAGTATCAACTTTTTACACGTTAGAGGTTCTGAGATATAGCCTGGACAAGATTTTATAGGTCAAGGTCACTACAGCAAGGTCAAAGTTGAAATCAAAGTCACACCATGACTTTGCACACCTACAACCCCCAACCAATGTCCCTACCAAGTATCAACTTCCTACACCTTACGGTTGCCGAGATATAGCCCGGACAAGATTTTATAGGTCAAGGTCACTACGGCAAGGTCTAAGGTCAAATCAAGGTCACACCATGACGTTGCACACCTACACCCCCTAAACAATGTCCCTACCAAGTATCAACTTCCTACACCTTACAGTTGCCGAGATATAGCCAGGACAAGATTTTCAAACTCAAGGTCACTGGGGCAAGGTCAAATCAAGGTTAGACCTTGACGCTGCACACCTACACCCCCTAACCAATATCCCTGTCAAGTATGAACTTCCTACACCTTATGGCTTCTGAGATACAGCCCAGACAAACTTTTTCCTGCCGCTCGCCCACCAACCGCCCATCTGGACACCATGGGTGAAAACAATACCCCAACAGCCCTTAAGGGCTGTGGGGTAATAAAACTGATGAAAGTTTGCCATTCACAAGACACAAAACACATTCTAGCGATAATTTGTACCACAATTCACTTCACCAATAGAAACTATATAATGCAATACCCAAGCAGATATAAGATAGAAAAAGAGAGAAAGTTGTTAAAAGAAGCAAGTGAAAGAATGAAAGACATATTCAAAACCACCTCCAGTATGCAAGGACAAAAGTAAATCTCAGATATATAAACAAACAAGAGAGAAAAGTGAGTGAAGAGGGAATGGTATCAGGCAGAGTAGGAAGGTTACTTTGTGAATATATGTATTGATTTTGATTATTTTTTTGAAGGATGCATACATGTCAACTTACATGGTTAGTTTGGGGGTTTTAAATGGATGGAAAGGGGATGCATGTCGATTCAACCTTCTCCCTTTATTTTAGAAGTAGCAAAGGGAAATGGGAAGTGAAGCGGCACCTTTTTCTTGGCCCCGCCTAGGAATTCTTTGTACATGTCGGAACGTGCATATCTGCTGTAGCTATCACTCTTCATTAAATGGAATATGTGTTCCTGGAAGTACATAAACAAACAACAAAAGTGTTACCGAGACTTAGACTTTTACTATTATAAACAGCTGAGAGTCATATTAAATTGGTTTAATTATGGAGAAGAGATACATTACGATGGCGCAGTGGTAACACACTCGCCTCGCACCTCTGAGGTCAGCGGTTCAAACTCCGGACCTTATATGGGATAGTTGGCAGTTGTTTACCAATGGTCGGCAGTTTACAGTACAGAACCTTGACCTACTATATGTACTGGTTTCCATTACCCACAAAACTACCCATCGTGATATGACCTGTACAGTGTTAAAAGCAATGTAAAACCCCATATAAATAAATACACTACAGCACCATAATAAACCTTCTACAGTAAGATTATAATGAAAATAGCATCAGAGATGTCCATACCCCACAGCCTAAGGAAATATTTTTAACACAGTGAGATATAGAAGTACTGTATCAGTACAAAGTTCAGGATACTTTCAGAGCACTGTCAGTTATATAAAGGTCCAAACAATGTTTAAACAGAGAAAATAATGTCTAAGAGAAAGATAATGCATGCACTTTATCTACATCTGGCATGGCCGAATTATGGTTTAGATGTTTTGAATATTACCATGCATACAGAAGTGGTTATACATTCAATGAATGCTTAAGTGTGGTGTTGGAGCAAAATCTGTGGCTCACTTGATGAAATACCATCTGTTACAATGGGAAGTTGTGAAAGTAAAATTCTTAACGAATTCTAATATGATTTTAACAGTGCTTAATCTGCATCAAAAGACAGACCCAAAGGTGTAACAAGATTTCAAAAGTCAAGGTCACTACGACAAGGTCAAAGGTCAAATCAAGGTAACACCATGATGCTCCACACCTACAACCCCTAACCAATATCCCTACCAAGACATCAACTTCCTACACCTTACGGTTTCCGAGATATAGCCCGGACAAAATTTTATAGGTCAAGGTCACTACAGCAAGGTCAAAGGTCAAACCAAGGTCAGACCATGACGTTGCACACCTACACCCCCTAACCAATGTCCATAGTAAGTATCAACTTCATACACCTCACAGTTTCCAAGATATAGCCCGGACAAGATTTTATAGGTCAAGGTCACTATGGCAAGGTCAAAGGTCGAATCCTGGTCAGACCATGATGTTGCACACCTGCACCTCCTAACCAATATCCCTACCAAGTATCAACTTCCTACACCTTACGGTTTCCGAGATATAGCCCGGACAAGATTTTATAGGTCAAGGTCACTACGGCAAGGTCTAAGGTCAAATCAAGGTCACACCATGACGTTGCACACCTACACCCCCTAAACAATGTCCCTACCAAGTATCAACCTCCTACACGTTACGGTTTCTGAGATATAGCCCGGACAACATTTTCAAACTCAAGGTCACTACGGCAAGGTCAAATCAAGGTCAGACCAAGACGTTGCACACCTACACATCCTAACCAATGTCCCTACCAAGTATCAACTTCCTACATCTTACGGTTTTTGAGATACAGCCCGGACAAACTTTTTCCCGCCACCCGCCCGACCGCCAGCCCGCCCATCCGGACACCATGGGTAAAAACAAGGTCACATCATGATGTTGCACACCTACACCTCTTAACCAATGTCCCTACCAAGTATCAACTTCCTACAGCTTACGGTTTCTGAAATACAGCCCGGACAAACTTTTTCCCGCCAAACTTTTGTATAAATATGGATACTTGTGAATAGTGTTTGAATATATTTATGAATATGTTCAAGTAACGACCAATCACCCACACAAAAAACTGATTATGTATCCATATCTTTATATTTTTGACTTGAACATATAAAATATATACAACCTTGAAAGCACAGATGAGTTAATCGTAGTTCACATTTACATCAGTTCATAATATACAACAGTTCACATTTATTGCTCTAAGATATGATAATTCCATCTGACATACGTAAGCTGCTTAAAAGTGTTATTTGAAAAGGAACATCTGCCTGGCCAAAAACTTGGCCTGCACCAGGTGTTTAATTGTACAATGGTATTTATTTAAACTACCATGATATTTCAATATTAGATGGATTTGTGGTTGTAAATTTTATAGTTTTGTTCAAATACTATTATATAATACACAAATAACGCCAAATGAGTGAAAAGAAAGAAATTAGAGAAAACCTTATAAGGTCCTTTATATGAAGCTAAAGATGAATTTGTATGAACATGTAGAACTATACCAAATCAATTATCATGAATTCTACCTAGTGGGTTTTTGGTAATATTTCTTATGGATGAATACTCTCATCATAAAAAACTCTACATTAAAGAGAGAATACCTCTGCCTCTTCAAACACATATCTATCTGCATTGTTCTCCACTTTCTTTTTCACAGAATCTGAAACACGGCAGTCAATATTCACAGGTTCTGGAGCACCATTTGCTAAAAATTCACTGAAAAAAAACAGTCAAGCTTAAGTATAGTCAAAAATATATGGATTAATTTTCGAGTACATTGTAAAATAATATTGCAAGTAACTATGAACAAACATGTATCTCTGGCAGAAAAAAAAACAAAAAAAAACAAGTTGATTTTAAACACATGTTAAATTACAGAGTTCAATTTTAACTTCTGAAACACCATTTTGAGCAAACAAATTGGAAGCAAAAATTGTAACTACAATGTACACTAGATATACGTTCTATTGAAGCAGTTGCATATTATATCGAGTAGCATTTGCCAGATATAAAGTATTTTTTCACTTTTAGATGCATCACAAATACCATAGAATTCTAGCAAGCTTGCTTCCACTCTCAATATTGCGGGGATAGTGATCAAGGGTTCTGACTATCTAAAATATTATTTGATTTGTAAGCAAAACCACTTGACCATTGCTTACACTGGAAACAAGTGTATTTCAAATTTCTCAAAGAATTTAAGTGGCATGGACTCCGAAATAAGGCTTTTTCTAAGCCATTTTTTATGCAGAGATGAATTTCTAGGTACTCAATATGTTCAGGCCCAATTACCACATCACAAATACTAGTTCCACTGGAGACAAATTGTATGAAAATTATATAAAATTACCGAGCACTCACAGAGTACAGGCCACCACTAGGAATTTTCTGAAAATTTGGGTTTTTTGGTTGTTGTGTACACTCGCATAAACAAACGCACCTGAAAACATAATCTCGTGGTGGAGGCAACAAGACCCAACCGCCAATCCAGCAAACGTGATAACATGACCCAAATAAAGACAATATCCCACCTGGTTATAAGACTGGGGTGCAAAAGAATATAATTACCTATAAATTTCATTCACTCTACTACATACTTCATCTTGGGGTATAAACCGCAATGCTTTGCATGCTTCCCAAAACCTGGAAAAGAAATGCAATAGAAGATTTCACTCAAAATATTCAAATTTTAACATCAGGTTCATGTTACAGAATTTGGAAAAAGGTGTAATGGGTTTTACAATTATTTCCAACCAAACATAAGTTTTATTTTACTAAGACCTGCACCAATATAATGCAGTGGTTCCTGAGCCTCGTTTTTTTCTGGAGGTCAATTGACCCCCGCTTTTGAAAACCGGGGGTCAATGCAAATTTTTGAGGGTCAGTTGGGCTTGACCCCTTCTAGTTTAACTACAGGGTAGAAAAATAGTAGACAAACAATGCTGAAATACCTCGCAAAGCTGGTGTTCGCATTAGAGTTATGAAATGTGGGGTACCAAGTATCCCATGGGGTACTTAAAATGGGGTACAAGTAATATTCTGCCACATTTTCCTCAATAAATAATGTTTAGATGTGCCCAGTTACTAAAAAGCAATAAATTTGATTTATTTATCACGTTGACAAAAAAAACAAGAGGAATGCTTTTGCTAACAAAAGCGAAGCGTCCCTTAAAGTTTAAAATGCTTTGTGGTTTTAATAAGCATGCTGTAAAGCTAAGAATGCACAAAGCTGCACTGTATGCTTTCCCAATACCTCTTAATACATTCTGAAGCTATGAAAGCAATGATAAAGGAGATATAAGGCAAAAACTCCAAAGCAGCTATTTATGACCCCAGTTTGGCCCATAAGGGAGGGTCGGGGGGTAAAACTGACCGGCTATTTAGACTCTCCACATATGCTTTCCCAATACCTCTTAATACATTCTGAAGGTCTAAAAGCAACAATAAAGGAGAGATAAGGCAAAACTCCAAAGCAACTATTTTATGACCCCAGTTTGACCCATAAAGGGGGGTCGGGGGATAAAACTGACCGGCTATTTAGATTCTCCACATATGCTTTCCCAATACCTCTTAACACATTCTGAAGCTATAAAAGCAATGATAAAGGAGATATAAGGCAAAAACTCCAAAGCAGCTATTTATGACCCCAGTTTGGCCCATAAGGGGGAGGGGGGGGGGGGGGGGGGTCCGGGGGTAAAACTGACCGGCTATTTAGACTCTCCACATATTCTTTCCCAATACCTCTTAATACATTCTGAAGCTATAAAAGCAACAATAAAGGAGATATAAGGCAGAAACTCAAATCAGCTATTTTATGACCCCAGTTTGACCCATAAGGGGGGGCCGGGGGGTAAAACTGACCGGCTATTTAGATTCTCCACACATGCTTTCCCAATACCTCTTAATACATTCTGAAGCTATAAAAGCAACAATAAAGGAGATATAAGGCAGAAACTCAAATCAGCTATTTTATGACCCCAGTTTGACCCATAAGGTCCGGCTATTTAGATTCTCCACACATGCTTTCCCAATACCTCTTAATACATTCTGAAGCTATAAAAGCAACGATAAAGGAGATATAAGGCAAAAACTCCAAAGCAGCTATTTATGACCCCAGTTTGGCCCATAAGGGGGGGTTGGGGGGTAAAACTGACCGGCTATTTAGACTCTCCACATATGCTTTCCCAATACCTGTTAATATATTCTGAAGCTATAAAAGCAACAATAAAGAAGATATAAGGCAAAAACTCAAAATCGGCTATTTAATGACCCCAGTTTGAGCCATAAAGGGGGGTCGGGGGGTAAAACTGACCGGCTATTTAGACTCTCCATATATGCTTTCCCAATACCTCTTAATACATTCTGAAGCTATAAAAGCAACAATAAAAGGATATAAGGCAAAAACTCAAAATCAGCTATTTTATGACCCCAGTTTGACCCATGGGGGGGGGGGGGGGGGGGGGGGGGGGGGGGGGGGGGGTAAAGCTAACCGGCTATTTAGACTCTCCACATATGGTTTCCTATTACCTCCCAGTACATTTTATTGCTCTAAATGCAATACTTAAGAAGATAATAGGGGGGTTGGCCTAAATTTAAGGCTTTCAGATTGGAAGGTAGTGCTGGGAGATCGCTTGGATTTTCCGTGTCGATGTTCGTATCGGACATTTGTAACCAAACTTCGAACATTGCCGATTATGGAGTCGAAGTGTTAAAAAGACAGATAAAATATTAATATTATATTATATGAAGCAAAATACACACAAATTACCACAAATATGACCAAAATATAATCTAAAAGCCATTCACAGACGTCTCCCTCACTAACAGACTATGCTTGATGTATCCTCACTTGTGATTGGCTGATTTTATTATTACCTTGACAACAGTTGGAAAACCCCAAGGTGTTTCTATTTACGTTATTTTTATTGCATTCAAGGCTAGTTTTGTGATTTTAACTGATGGATATTTCAGATTTTTACAAAATATTATGAAGGTTAGCATTTTATTGTGACCAAAAGGCTGCAAAGAAATGGATTTAGCAAATATCGGTATTACTTTAATTTTACCGATCATTGATTGGCAATGAGCCAGCGAGCGATAATACCGAAGTTTGCGAACATCGTCCCAGCACTATTGGAAGGTGTCAGAAAATCACTCATAAATGAGACATTTTTCAAGGGATTGCTCCCAAAATCTAATCAGCTCGCGTTTTCGATAGTATGAACAGGTGTGTCAAATTATAAGGCTGTGTAGCAAGTAGTTTTTCCTGAACTGCGATGACGGGGGGTGTACTTCAAAAAATAAAGTTTTTGATCATGTGACCTTCATAAAGGTCAAAGGTCAAATTTAAGCATGCAGAAAAATTTTCCCACGCCTAAGGTATATAACTGCCAAATATGGTTTGAAACCTTTTAATAATAAGGGAGATATTCAAGGGAGACGAAATTTACTTGAGTGAGGTCCTTTCGGCGGTGAGGAAACTGAGGCGAAAACAAATAAGCGCCCTTTCAGGGATGCTTAATTACAGTACATTGTACATGGCTGTATATTCATAAAGATATCTGATCAGTTCACCTGTGTACATCTGGGTAAAAAAAAATAGTCAAAAAATAAACTTGACAATTTTTTTTATTTGCCGTACAAAAATAATATTCATACTGGTTGAAAGACAAATTATTGTAGTTTATTTTGCTTTTTATTTGACAAAAATCCATTGAGTGGTTCCAGAGTTATAGTGTTTTTGCGAATATTTTCGAATTTCACAGCTAGTATTTTCCGGGGAGGTTTCTGGGGTTAAAAATTCAAGAGTTTCCGAGATTTAGTAGAACGTGTCTCCCAATGCACAAGGTATTTGTCATCGTTCGGAGACGTTGTTTCCAATTGTTTCCTTGCAGAGATCATGTTTTCCTTCGATGTATAATGTTTCGAATAAGATTTGCTAGGGTACATTCTAACACTGGCCATTTAAGATGGATTTCATCTGCGTAGCTCTGGCCTTAGAAGAAATTTTAAAATATACAGCTTAAGTGCTGTTTTATTGCATGTATATCTACGCTTTCAGTAAAAAATCTTGTGTCCTTTGGTGGATTTTGTAATTAAATAACCCGAATGCGTACGCATGACCTTGTAACTCTTCACCTCTCGACCTTTTGCATGCGCAGTGACAAGTAAACAACAGGAAATCGGCCATTTTTGTTTTGAAATTGGAATAAATAAAGATTTGCTTCACAAATAGATGAAATGTTAATATTTTTTTTTACAAATACTGCGTCAGTCTGACCCCCTGGTAAATAATATGTGTGTAAATCGCTTGATTTCGGCGTAAATTTACGCACGTTAGTGCATAAACGGAAACAATGATAATCCTCAAGTCCACACCTGCTCAATACATTCATTTTGGATTCGATTTAATACTTCAGGTATCATAGTATCTAAAAAGGAGCTTCCTTACAAACTGACAAGATGTAACAACAAATACTAGTACCTTCATTGTTGGCAAATAAATTGGCATGACTTAACTTACACCATTACAAAAAGACACTATTTCTGTTATAAAATATGCTGGGTTTTTTTATATTTAACAGAAGTTTGCACACTTTTACAGCTATTTCCTTGAACAGAAAAGAGTTGGTTGTTATTTGGTAATTTTCAGTTTTAGTATATCAGCAGCCGATCAATTTGGCATTGGCAAGATAACAAATTGAACATGAAGAATTGTACATGGCATAATTCTTTCACACTATTTTGCCTTTTTTGGACTCTTTTATATACATATATAAAATTGATCTTAGCTCTTGTAGACCTCTAATAATTTGACAGTTAGCTTAGCTTGAGCTGGATTCATGAGAGGTGAGTTTGTGGCAAAAAGAGCTGCCTTGCTTCACAATCCATTAGCATTTGACAGCTGGATATTTGGCACTGGTTGAATTAATCAATGAGATCAAGTTATATACTCTGGGTTAGTGAAGGGACGATTAGACCAACATTCGATTAATTGTCGGCGTTATGGTACAATCACGTTCGGTCACTTAACTTCTAGAAATCGATTAAATCTTACCCTTCCTTATGTGTCTCAATATCCATGTGTTTTTTATATTTTTAGCAATTTCCTTAACTTTCCTTTGATAAATAATGAGATTTATCACGAATTTGGGTTTGTTTATGTCTACCACCATATTTACCGGAAGTGAGTGTTTTTGGAAGGTTCTAAATGTCGGAAACACCGTTATTCTTACCGGATTGACAAATACTTCATCCCGGAAAGTGTTTCATGATATATTTTCTTACAGTGGAGTAAAAAAGTTGATTATGGGTCGATCATCGGTCGGAAAATTGGACGAATAATCGACCACGAAAATTGAGGCGATTCCACTCACTACTCTGGGTATCTTTTATTGTCACTTTTCATCTGCATGTTTATTATTTCACGATATGATATACAACAAAGAAATATCCTTTGATATTTCATACAATTGTCATTCCTCTACTTTAAATATCACTGTTTTCACTTTTATGTTCCATTTCATTTAATATTAATATGCAAACAATTTCCAAATCTATTGATATTTATCAGAAATAATTTTACATGCATACCTTTGGCATTTTAATTTACATGCCAAAATTTTATTTTGGGTGTAACAGTTGACTAAGGCCTGTCTTTGTAAAGATGTGAAATTGTGCTTGATATATATTTTATCCATAAAAATAGCAACTACGGAGAGTAAATCTCAAAATGACAATAAAACACTCTTTTTAATGACTGGTTTTGTGACTTTTTTTTAAATTTCACACCTATTATCCAGATATGATGTAACTTATATTAATATGGTATATTAATGTCAAAGATTATAGCAAAAGACTATAGTTATTACATTAGTAAATATTTCTCTTTGTAAACTAACCTGCAAATGAGACAAGTAAGCTTTAAGCATTTGCTATGTCAAGGGTGGGCACTATTTACTAACATACTTACTTCAAATTTTCAGCGCTGAATTCTTTTTCTAAGAACTTGGCAAAGTGCTCTTTTCCAGCAGGATCTTTAAGCAGTTCATATATGGAGAAGCCCCATCTCTTCACACGTCGATGGGGAATTTCTTTCCTACAAATTTATAAACTCTTTACTTAGGCTGTGACAGGTTTACCTGGTTAGCCGAAAGCAATCTGAATTCTTTGAGAAACTGAGTACATAGAGCTAAAACGGGAAAAAAGACCCTTAAACAAAGTTTAAATCAATAAAATACTTGGGTAAACTTTAGTATTAAACCTGCGCATTTGAAACAGAATTGTAAAAGTGTGCAATAACAAATGCTATACATTATATTACAGTTAGATTTCTCTTCCTTGTACTAGTTTTTTCGCGTAATTTTCCTTATTTATACTGATACATAACATCAATTTTCTTAATGTTTTGTTTATATAATACACTATGTTTGTTTCGCAGGCACTTCAACTAGGTCACAACTAAAGCGTAGTTACCTGAATTTGGATTACTTCCTTCTAGATGAATACCCAGTGTCATTTTTGACAGTTTGTTCTGTCTGTCTTTCTGTCCTTCTGTCTGTAACTTTTCACTCTTATAACTCAAAAACTATAAAACCAATCAAGCTAAAATTTGGTGAGCAGATATTTCATGGGGTACAGATGGATTCCTCCAAATTTGGTGTAATTTGATTGAAAATTAAAGTCAGGAGAGTTTTCTTATTTTTAATTGGGTATATACAGTGAAATCTGTTTCTCTATGTCCCATACGTGAAAAATCAATACCTTGAATGAATATCTTCCTCACAAATTTTTGTCCATTCAGAATTGGACTCTCTTGTGTTGTAGGCAAAGTGTAGTACGTCCTAATTATGTATCTTCATTCATTTTTTCTTTGCGGGGATATTTGTCACTGCTAGAAGTATAGCCAATGTACAGGTGTTCGATATATGCATGTTTTTGATCATTTAAACTTAAAGCTCACACTCTTGTTTTTGGGTGACATTTTCTATTTTTGAATGAATATGCATTCTGATTGAACCAGAGACTCTGGCAATTGAATTTTGTTTCTATTCTATGTGTGAAAGTTTGTTGTGATACTCCTCATTCTCATATGTCCATTTACATAGTCATATCAAAAACCCGTCCATCGAGGATACTGCTCAGAAGAGATAACAAATGAAAAAAGGAAGGACTTTTGCAAGAATTTTGCACCAAAGTATTTTGGTCACTGTCTTCTGCACAATTAAAATTTAAATGACAATATATGAGTGATAATAGAATACTTTATAACACTAGTGAGTTGGGTCATATAAAGTCGAGCGTTCTGCTCTCTCTGAGTGCATCTTGTTACACATAATTTGGAAAAAAATAAATTTGAATACAATTCAGACACTTCACCTTAAGAAGCAACAAATAATAGTCAATTTCAAAAATTTTCTCTTTTTTTTTTTTACTGAGACATGAAAATGTACTTGGTGAAATAAATGGTCTTGAAAGAGTAGAACTCGCTTACAAAATTTGAAAGACATGGGATCTGGATATTTAAATTGCAATAGTTTTTGTCACAGCATGTATGTTACAGACAACAAGTTTTGACTGTAAGTGCCATAAGACCTTTACTCCTTTACACATACACCCCATGAATATTGTAACCTTTCTTAACATCAAGGCAGATTGTTGTGCTTCAATATTGGGAGTCATTATGGTGTAGCGGATTTGATTCTATATTCCTGGGCTTAACGTCACTTAAACACACTGTATAGATTATATCCCAACAGTTATTTTAGGGGGAGAGGAAACTAGTGCATACCAGTTCATCAAGATTCTGCACTGTATACTGCCAGGCATCGCTAAGTAACTACCAACTTTCCCATATAGGGTCTGGTCCAGGGTTCCAACCGCTGACCTCAGAGGTGGGACGGAAGTGTGTTAATCACTAAATTCACCTGATTTCCCTTCTGAAGATATGGGCTCAAAGTTCAGGTGTTGCCTAATATGGGAAAGTTGGTAGTTGCTCGCCGAGGCCTGGTGGTAAATATTGCAAAATCCTGACCAACTAGTATTCTCTGCTTTCTTTTAATCCTAAACTACCAACTGTGATAGGGTACTTGGGAAATGTATTGAAAGTGACATTAATTCCAAATAAACCTCATCTACTTACATACTACACTCTTGTTCCCAGAATTCTAAGTTGTCTGAAATCCATGGGTTGGAAGGATCGGGTGGCGTCATAAAGGAATCAAACTCTGCATATTGCTCAAAATACGATATGAAACTGAAAGTACAACCAATAATTGAACTAAATATTTAATGCTATTTTGTATGTATATCACATTAAAAGTATTAAATGTTTCATAAATGTAAAGACTACATAAGTAGACTGCCTCTTTCGAAAATAATTAAGTTTGTGCAATACATAAAAACATATTTTATAAGGTACTTTTTGGGAGAGTATAACATGGTATTTAAGGGTAAAGTAATTGTAAATATAAACAAAACACATAATAAGTAAACTCACTAATTTTAACATCAATAACAGAGTAAAAAAAGTTAATAACAACAAAAAGACAACCCTGCCATAATACGTAAGAATTATTAGGAATAAGTAAGCATTTCTCTTGCTATCTTTTAATTGTAACACCAACCTGTCTGCTACTTTTGAGACTTTAATTCGCCGTCTGTCTAATCTTGAACGTAACTGGTGAACCTGCAAAAAGGGGGAAGAGTGTAGCATTAAACCCTGTCCACTCTAACACCTTCCAAATATAAACACTAATACATGAATTTCTTCTGGTATTGCCACTCAATGTCCACTTGTGAATAAAATTTTCTATAACATGGCCTGTTACACGAACTACCTTGTGAACAAGAATTTTCCATCCAATTCCAATAAACCTTAAAATTACTATATTTGAACTCTGAAGAGATGGGGTATTTATATTTGCACAAAAAATTGTGTTAATAAATTTTTTCAATGAATCATCCTTCCTTAACACCTGTTTATTCATTTTAACAAATGTACCAACAACCTGGTACAGCTAAGGTTGTAAAATACAAAGACAAGTGAGATTCATACAGAGCATCAATTTTGGAGGGGAAAAAATTTGAAATGCCATTGCTGAATTAAAAACTGGTACAGTGGCATAATGCCCTGGTACCCTAGACCCAAGTACATAACAGTCACAAATACCACAAACTTCTCATAATGAACTGATGAAGTACACCTTACCGTTATACCTGGGTCCAAGTTAAATAACATTATTATATTATAAAAAATTATTCTTTTTCTTATTTTCTAAGAATTATTTTTTGAATAAGAAATTTTTTTAGAAAGAATTTGTTTTTCAAATGGATAGGAAGTTTAGATTTCTCAAGATCACAATGACAAATTGAATGCAATAACAGTGTAGAAAACAAGAAGTATTAGTATTTTAGCTGTAAATTAACATGAATGCATTATTTGTACAAAAAAATCCATTGTAATCAATCAATCAATCAGTTGTCCAAGTGCTTAATCTACAGATTCTAAGGCACACCATCCAGTTCGTTAGGCATAAAAAGTCACTTTTTGAGGCAATTTTGAAAAATTCTTCATTTTTCTCATCCTTAGAAATTTTTCTAAGAAAATTCTTATATTCTAAGATTATTCTTATTCTAAGAAGAATGTTAGTGACTACAGTCCCAGATGGCAGTAGCAAGAACTTACTATAATGTCTCTAGTTGTTCATGGAGTTACAACATACTCTTGCACTAACATCTGACTGGTCAAATGAGTGACTGACTGTGCTAGTCAATCACCACGCAGTAAACTTACTTCTAATCTCATGTGATCTATTGGGTTTCTGAGATCCACTTCGGATACGCTTGGACTAATTCGCCCTCCAGGAACATTGTAGTTCTGCTATAACAAACCAATGGAGACAATAACAACTGAGCTAATATATGAAGCTTATACCTTAAAACAAATACAACTACACTAAACAATTAATTTTTATGTGCTTATGTTAGTTATTCTATCAGAGACAAGATACAAAAATAAATGAATTACTTCAAACAAAATGGTCATGATGGTAACTCAAGGGCTTGAATTGGTAGGTGTGAAAAATAGGCAAAAGACTGGTATCCCAATTTTTTTGAAAAATTTATTTTAATTATAATTTAACTGTAAACCTTAGATTTAGATGTCTATATTATCCAATGAGTTGGGGGCGGGGGACCCAACAAACCGCTATTGTTAGGAAATTGTCAGTATATTTCACTACAAAGAGACAGACAAATGAATATGATGTGAATGTTGAAAAAATACCTTGGCAGCTTTCACAGGTTTACTGGTTTTACAAGCCTTCTTAATGTCAACTTCTGTTGTGTTTACACAACCAGGCTGAAAATCAGAGAAATTAGATCCACACAACTTTAACAGAAAACTTTGTCTTTCTTCTTGTAAAATGATTTCATGGAAAAAAGTAGTTTTATCAGAAATGTAACTTTTGTCAATATAATTTTTATGTCAAGGAGTGGAGTAAAAACAAGATCCAGCCTTTCTTCAAGAGAATTGAATTTGTAAAATTATATTTCATATTTGTGCCTGAAACATTAATAACAACGTAAAAAATTGTTGCTGGCTTACTAAGACATATACTACCAAACTGTGACAATGTTCAATTTCAACTAGAGGATCGCTTGCAAAAACAAAGCGTCCCGAAAAGGAGAAATAATGGCAGCTTAATCAGATATGAAAGTTCTGCTTATAGCTCTGACCTCCATTTTTTGGAAGGGTAAATTTTTGGGGAAAATTGGGTAGAGTAGTTTGCTTACATACCCAAAGAAATGGCCGCCATTTTTGGCGAATGAAATATTCGTTGAAACTTGGAAAGGCTAGTCTTCACAGACACCCTGTGGGTCAAAAATTTTGCCAATATTGCTCTATCTAGCACAGTTTTCAAGATACAAGCATTTTTGAAAAAAATTTGAAAATTCAAAATGGCTGCCATTTTTTGGCAAGTGAAATATTCGCTGAAACTTGGAAAGGCTAGTCTTAACAGATACTCTGTGGGTCAAAAATTTTGCCGAAATCCCACTAATAAATTTTTATTTTATGAAGAAAATGGTTTCAATCAGTATTGTTCTATATGTGTACCTTATGAGCCTATATTTCCAATTTTATGTTTTGCAATTTTTGTCAAAATTTCGAAAATTGAATGACACCCATTTTTGGGGAGGAGAAATTTTTTTAGAAACTTGGAGAGAGTAGTTTGCATAGATCCCCTACGCTTCGAAAATTTCGACGAAATCGTTCTATCTCACACGATTAAGGAGATACAAGCAGTTTTGTGTTTTACTCATTAAGAAAATTGTTAATGCTTAATTAATCATCAATAACTCAGTCATTTCTTAACCTATCTCTGCCAAAATTTATTGTCGCCCAGATCTTTATATGAGGAAGGTATTGGCTAAATTTCAGGTGGATAGATAAAATACTTCATAAGTTATCATCTGGACAAGGACGCCCTTCCAAAAAACACATTTTTGGTCATGTGACCTCTCTGATTGGTGAAAATGTCATCGCAGTATATTCAGAAAAAATTCCCAGGGCTACTGCATACGCCTGCCAAATATGAAAAGAATCCGCCTTATGGCTGCGAAGCTATTGCAAAAAGAAAATGCGGATCCGGCGGAGTCGCTTCTCCTATATACAAACAAGCATCCCTCGAGGGACACTTAATTATACAAACCATTTCTGCTTCTGTTCTGAATCTCTCAATACATGAAGACATTACCACAATGAGCAATATGATCTAATCTAATTTACTTCTAAAAAGACCTTTCACAGTGCTAAATCTCCATCATCTGATACCTTAAGTTTGTTACACACATCAAAGCAATTACCCAAACTTATGTTTTTTTAGTACAACCCACCTGTGAAAATGATTACCCTATCATGTACAATATTACAACCCTAAAAAGTACATATATTCTGCAGTCAAAGTTATGTTAATTCTCCTTTCTGATCCAATACATTTTTTTACATGTTTTTAAAATGGAGCCAGCATAACTATAAGAAAATCTATACTTTTTCAGAAAGAATTTTTATGAACCAAAAATAAGAACCACATACAGCAGGTCTGTGTACATCCCAAAATGCCCGTTCTTGGCTATCCAGCACTTTTCTTTCCAGTTTGTCTCTTTTCTTGTCAACTCTGAAACCCAAACAGAAACAAAATACAACATTTTAAATCAAAAACAGCTGTGACAAGAGCTCTGCATTGTGTCCAAATAGTTCATAGTTCTTTCTGTACACATGGATAGGGCCACAGGATCACTCTTCTGATAAAGGCGAGAAAGTTTAGGTGAAATCTCACAGATAAATACATGCATACAACACGCTAATTGGAAGAGATGGGTCATGCAATTGAGTAAACCAAACTTCTGGCAATCTTAGGTGCATTGGTGTTGCACAAATTTTTAAGAAAACTAAAAAATGGTACCTTTGGTGATAAGGTCAAAAATAGAGTCCCAAGAGCTCTCCGTGACCAGTAAGAAGAACACAAATTTCTCGCCATTTCAAGGATTCTAAATTTCTATCGTGTGAAATAAATTTTGCCTCCATTGTAAGCAATGAACCTTAAATACTATCCCTGAGTCATAAACACTCCCCAAACTGTTATGACTTGTGAAGTCTTGTCAGAACTAGATCACTTAGTTGATATTTACTTTCAGGTGCTATTGTACAAAAATCAATCATGGGCCACAAATCATATTTAGCTTTTACACTTAAATTAATTGCAATAGATGTCTTGTAAATATACTTAGCAAATAAAGAAATAAATACTGTCATTTATTCTTTATATTCTTGCTTTGTCTTTTTTGTTTTTTTGACTTAAAAAGTTCTACATACCTGAGGTATGTCTTTAAGTTAAAAATTACAATGTGTGTGGGCCTTAAGCACAAAATACAGGCAACAACAATATCTTCACTGTTGCCAGCTGATAAGAATGAAATCCTCCTTGTTGGGCTTACAAGTTCCTGATAATCCATTTTTAAGTTTGGCAAAAATTTGTTCTGAAATTCCTATTACTTCAAACATCCGTTTTCTAAGAAAAGACCAAAGTACAGAACAATCAAGGTTGGACTTACGCGTGTCGGTTTTTTATTTTTGGTTCAAATCAATAAATTAATTTTCACAAAAAAATGCTCACATATATCCTATCCCAAAGGAACTGCCAGTATCATGATGATTTTCACCATAAGGAGAAACAACTTCAACATAATATCCCAATTTTAAAACATAAATAGTTAAACTCTTCACTGTACACTGAAAAATATACGCTGCTTGACTCGTCAGTAACTTCATTCAATGATACGGTTTTCCATGTCTTTTTAGGGGCAATGCCTGAAGGTTCTGTGGCTTAAAAAATGATCAAGACTAACAGCATTTATTTTATAACCCACCATAAGCCATACTTGACCTGAATCCTAGGATATACAAAAGTTACAGAACATGTGTTTTTTTTCTGTACTCACCATTGCTCTTACCATGGATAATTAGTGTAAACAAGTGCTAAGTTTTTGTAAATTATTTCCATAATTATGTGCGATTGGACTTTCTACCATGACATTTACAAATTGATAAATAAAATACATGATTTAGTAACTTAAAGGGGTATCAGTTACCAAGGTATTAAGTCCAATATATATACAACTTATTGAGCACTTATTATGCATGTGGATAAGTATCTCATCTATATGACATTTAAATTATATATTCGACCCCCCACCCACCCCCAAAAAAAAAAAAAAAAAAAAAAAAAAAAAAATGGGAGCTCAGAGGATTAATAAGTTACAACAACATGTAACTTGTTGATATAACTGCAAATATATGATCCAAACTTCCAGATTTATGGGGTTTTTATACAATGGGCCATATAAATTTTGTTAGAATTGAATATAAGATATATAAAATAGAAGACAGAATTAATTTAAGTGGTTACTCTAGCTCTAAAGCTTTACATGGTTATGATGGGGTGGATGTTATTTTTTGTCGACGTGTCTGAGCAATAAGCATAATATCCTTTACACATAATACTGCCAGGAGAAAGCCCCAAGTACCGAGCACTGCCAGAAACGAATCATGCAAACATGTGATACATCTCTTTCAACTCAATTATATGGGGTAAAAATATGAGGTAAGTTTTCTATAAGAGACACATTTAGAAAGCCATCAATGTGGCCTTCCAATATTCCCACCAAACAAATTCTATTTATGCATGTTACGAAGAAATCCTCTGTCCAAAACAAAAACTAAATCTGTCTTCTTACTAAATTACTCGGGCAAAAAATCAATTATGTACTTCCACCATAATTATAGAAACTCGGCACTAAAGAGAATGATAATATGAAAAGATTAGATCTGTTAGACACTGATAATATTCCTGTATTTTGAATGACTGTGATCACAAGAAGTCTACTTTTTACTTGTTTTTCTTTTTTACGTTTCCTTCAACTTTTTGTGTTAGTCTTACAATCTTAAATTTCACTGGATACTACAGAGATCAGATTCAACTCAAGAAAAATGTCTCTAAAATATAGAAATAAACTACCTATGCGTGGACTTTATTGGCAATTCAATTATAAAAATACCCTCTCTTTGGAGGGTATTTTTGTGATTGAATCGCCAATAAAGTCCAAGCAAAAGTAGTTTATTTCTATTATAAAATGAATGATGCTGTTTTATCCAATGTTAACTGATTTTGTTTATTTTCAATTTTATTTTCGAGACTATGTTGCGCAACCATGTTCGTAGATTGGAACAGCGTACATTAGTTTCTCTGTTAAGTACTCTCACGAAATGCGCAGAGATGCATATTCGTTGACTGTGCAGGTGTCCGTTTATACTCAAGTGTAGAAACAGTGACAAAAATGAGGGCAGAAATAAAGACAAAATGTCTTGATTGTTACAGAATTGGCTTTTGCACAATTTTTTTCCCAATAAAAGACCAATCCATATTTTAATCTAGAGGTAAGATCTTTTATGATCTAAAACAAAGTTAAAGCCATTACTTTCAGAAGTCTATTCACTTTAAAAGTTTTGGACTATATTCCTTAGATTCTTTTCTTACTTTTCCCGCCTTTTCCACCCCTATTTCTGCCTGTGGAAAATCTTTCTAACTCTGCAGTACCTGCTCTTTATCAATGAAAAAAGACTGAAATTTATGTAACAGTGTGTGGACATTTTGTTAATTGGTTTAAGGTAATGTTCCTGTTGAAAAGTCATTTATATGTGTTACAGTAAACATGTGAAATCAGTCAATACGCGTTTTTACTGAATATTTTAGTAAATACGCATATTTACTGATTTGGTCAGTAAATACGCGTATTCCTGAAAATTTTCAGTAAATACATGTATTACTGATTTATGACCTGTGTTATTTCACAACATCATTTTTGGCAACATCAGGTAATTTTATTATATTACAATGGTATAATGCATGTCAACGTGAAAAAAAAAAATATTCATCAAACTTTACTAGAATAAAGGATAATGTTAGCTTGTTAAGGCAGCTATGGGTTTATAGAAATCATAAAAACATGTTACATTTGACAAACCGGAAAAACAATTGTTTTTATAATTCAAACTAGAAATTATAAAACGATATATTAGAATATTTCAATTTCAATCTTTTTGCAACTATAAGCTTGATCCTTTGTCAAAGTATTTAAATGATTGACCATACATTTTACGATAATACGTCAAACAAGGTTTTATCTGTCTTATTTGCCTTTAATATATCATTTAAATATTATGAAATATTATTAAACACTGTGATTAAACTTAAACAGATTGACTTACATTTTTAGAAGTTTAGACTAAATACAGAACCTTGATAACCTAAAGTATTCTTGTGGAAACTTTTCTATGTACTACACGTAAATTTTTCTGCTATTACAGCAAAAATATATTAACCTCTCATTATTAGAATAAATACCATAATGAAGTTTTGACAGCAAAGAGGGAGGAGGGGCATGAAATATTGTGACAATAGGAAAATATGCCAGTAACACCTGGTATAGGGTACATAGAGAAACCATCATTTTGACAATTGACACCCCGTAATATATGTGAAATTCAGTTAATTCACCACAGCACGAGATATTCACAATTCAGACCACCTATTAAAATAACAGCTAAAAGCTACAATCCAATGAAATTTCCACACTATGGCTAATTTTTTCATTATTTACCCCAATACAGAAGATTTTTGATGCACTGGAAGGCAGTTAGACAAGCTATGTGATTACATTTATCCATCTAAATTATTTCACCATGAATTCATTCTGCTGTGAAAACTTAATAATGAGTGGCCTAAGCTTGACCAAGAGAATCACTATTTGTCAAAATTTGGCACAAATAAAACCAGCTTAGAGGTTAATACACTGGTGGTCAATTTCCATACAGTTAAAATACATGTTGACATTAGACATTTTATGTGTGTACTGTAGCATGGATGGTTTATTAATCGGACATTTAATATTAATAGTTGACACAATAAAGAGCACAATAATTCCAGCTAAAAACAGACAAGGGTTTACTTCCACAAACCCTTATTACCCTCAACTATTGGTACAAAGTCTAGTGGTGGAGATTATGTCATCATTAGATTCTGTTTATTTGAATGTTAAAAAAAAAAAAAAAAAAAGCCGAATGGATTTACATCAAATGTTCTCAGTGGAATGATCTCGGGTCTTGCATAGAGCAGATTTTGAAAATGATCTGCAACCATTTCTGGATCCTGAATTGTTTTGAAAGAGTTTTTTTATCATTGCACTCATAAATCAATAATGGAAGTATTGGGTCTTGGCAGAGGTGTGTCCTTGTTTCCAAAGGACTTTGTTCACATAAGGATTTCTTTAAAGAAGATACTTTTTTTACCGTGATTTTAAAATACCAAACAGAACTAAATACTTTTGGCAGAAAATGCTTTATGTTTTGCAGATACAATGGGCATCAGCCTCAACCAGAAACAAACTATGTAGCAGATATTAGACATCATATAATCCCATAAAAATTGCACTCAATAAACCTGTTGACATACTTAGCTTGTGCCTCAGCTTGCATGAAGATGAATTCCCATTTTCGAGAGAACATCTTCTGTAGTCGTGCCAGGTTTTCTGCCTCATAATCAGCAAGCTCAAGCCTCTGCTTGTTTTGCATTGTTCTTTTGCATAAGTATACAGCTGAAAGAAACACACAAACTCATCATTGTTTGCAAAGAGAAATAAGTTTCAAAAAATATTTAAATAACCTATCTGCATTATCAGTGAAAAATATTATTTGAAATAATAACATTTTGACATTTTATAAGAATATGAAAATATAACAGAACTAACAAGTTAAGGTTGAAATAGCAAAGTCACATCTGTTGCATTTAAAAAAAATGACGACTTATTTAACAAAAATTTAAAAAGAATGAATCTGATTGATCTTCAGCCCATATTACCAGTCAAATTGACTGTAATACATTCTTTCAAGTGTACATACTAATCGGATCCAGTTTTGTAAAGTAATACCTTATTTTCATAAATCCAAAAGTACCCAGGAATCGTACATTTTACAACACTAGTTTGACTCAGCCAAAGTATTTTAACTAAAAACCTTGTTTTATAAAATGCTCTTTTAGTCTGCACATTACTGTTTCTGAAATAGGCCTGAACTCTTTACAAACAGCCTAAATCAAGCAATACTGGTTAAGAATAAGGGTGTTATGCTTGCAATTAAATTATACATTATTTCAACAAACATTGTATAAATGGTGACAATCCGTTTTTATACTAATCTTTCTGACCCTTTTTTGACATACACACACAAAAAAACCCAAAAAACATAAACATTGTACACCACAAGAAGAGGTAGACAATGTTTAGCACATCAAAACTTTGAGACGGACAACACATAAACAACTGAAAAATATACAGCTGACAAGGTCTGGAACTGTCACAAAAATTGCAAAAATAACTTTGAATTCAACCAGCAAGGCATCAAAGAATGTCCAATTTCATAAATAAAGCATCAATGGCTACATTTCAATCTACTATGATAACATTATCATAAAATAGCATCAGAGATTCATGTACCCCACAGCCTGGGGAAATAGTTTCAACACCATGAGATATAGAAGTAGTGAAACAGTACACAGATTGGGATACTTTCAGAGCACTGCATGTAAAGATTAAGCATTAAAACAAGACAACTCAGTAAACTAAATGTTATGAAGCTGTAAAATTTCTTAACTGGAGAATAGCTGACAATGAAAATATCACAATTATGTATGGTCAAATTATGGTTTGAATGTTTTGAATATTACCCATACATACAGATGTGGTAATAGTACATGCTTATATGTGGAGTTGGTGCAAAACCTGTGACTCACTTGACGCAATACCATCTGTTACAATGGGAAGTTGCAAATGTAAAACCCTTAATGAATTCTAATATGACTTTAACAGTGCTTAATCTACATCAAAAGACACCCAAAAGTGCAACAACCAAGATTCAAGTAAAAAGATATGAGAGATATAAGACAGATAAAATAGTATCACATATCCCTGTAGAGAGATAAAATAACATCAGATATGCAAGATCAAAGGTCAAATCCAGGTTACACCATGACGGTGCACACCTACAACCCCCGACCAATGTCCCTACCAAATATCAACTTCCTGCACATTATGGTTTCCGAAACATAGCCCGGACAAGGCATTCTAGGTCAAGGTCACTACGGCAAGGTCAAAGGTCAAAACAAGGTCACACCATGACGTTGCACACCTACACCCCTAACCAATGTCCCTACCAAATATCAACTTCTTACACCTTACGGTTTCTGAGATATTGCCCGGACGAGATTTTATAGGTCAAGGTCACTACAGCAAGGTCAAAGGTCAAATCAAGGTCACACCACGTTGCACACGTACGCCCCCAAGCAATGTGCCTACCAAGTATCAACTTCCTACACCTTACGGTTTCCGAGATATGGCCCAGACAAGATTTTCAAACTCACGGTCACTACAGCAAGGTCAAATCAAGGTCACACCATGACATTGCACACCTACACCCCCTAACTAATGTCCCTACCAAGTATCAACTTCCTACACCTTACGGTTTCTGAGATACAGGCCAGACAAACTTTTCCCGCCCACCCGCGTGCCCATCCGGACACCTTAAGGGCTGTGGGGTAAAAACTGTAATACACTGGGAATTAGGATACTCAGGTTCTTTCAAAAGGGTTCTTGTCACCCCTCTTATAAAGAAGGCTTTGCTTCCCCGAAATGAATTTAAGAGCAACCGCCCAGTGTCTGGTCTCTGCTTCCTGCCCAAGTTGGTTGAGTGGATAGTTGATTAGTAGTTAACGTCCCATATCAGTAGCAACTGCTCTGGGTGGCTTGACTTGTCAGCAGCTATTGACCACAATACTCTCCACAGCTTTAGCCAATCTTGGTTCGGTCTTAGTGGAACTGTCTTCAAGTGTTTTGTCTCCTACCTGAGTAATCGCTGTCAGGCCATTAATGATAGGTTCAACACTATCTGAATTAAGCAAGCTCATCTATGGAGTCTCACAAGGATCTGTGCTGGTTTTCCCACTGTTGTTCTCACTTTATACAACTCCAGTAAGCAAAATGATCGGCCTTCGTCCCGATATAAGATGCCATTTTTATGCAGACGACACCCAATTGTATGCCCATTTATCTCACAAGAATGCTTCGGCTGCTCTTATCAAGCTGACTGTTTTCAAGATGTACAACAACGGATGGTTTTCAGTAAATTGAAACTCAACCCTGATAAAAATGAATTTATTGCTTTTGGTTCTAAGGCTTAACATCAAAAACTCTCCTCTACTTTTCCTGTTAATATTCTTGGTACTCTTCTTCATCCTGCTGATATTGTCAAAAACTTGGGTGTGTGGTTCCATGCAAAAATTTTCTTCCTCAGAACATGTTCAGAAGACTTGTAATGGCTGCTTCCTCCAAATGCATGACCTTCATGGAATTAGGTGGTATCTTACTCATGAAGTGACCATCCTTGTTGCAAATGCCCTGGTTAGTATGCAGCTGGACTATTGTAACTCTGTGATATTTTAATCAGCAAAAGCTGCAGAGTATTCAGAATACTCTTGCAGGTATTATCACAAATCATAGAAAGTATGATCATGTCACACCCATCTTATATATTTTTAAGCCAACACTGGTTTACAAATTTCTCCGCAGTGGTTCTCCAAACTATTTTGGACTATGCTTCTCTCTGTGCAGCTGCTCCTACAATACCTGGCATAGTCACTCTGACCATCAATACCTGACAGTTCCTCCTTTTCATTCCTCACTGTACAAGAAACTCAAACATTTTAGCCATAGTTTTGTCTTTGATGCTCCTGAGATTTGGAATGACCTTCCTGACAGCATAGGCAGTGCAACATCTATTGTCTCCTTCAGGAAAAAGCTCACAGCTTACCTATTTCAGCCATAGCCTTCCTGTCACCCCTGAGTCTTCTCTAGTGTGACATGGCTATGTTACTAGACTTGTGATTATTCACCTTGTTTGTGTTCAGCTGCACCTTAGAGTCTATCAACTGATGGAGATTAAGTGCAATAAAAGTCCACATTAGATATCATCATATCAGATCAGATAAAAAAATAATAATTGCTTAAGTTTAAATAAGATTTTCTTAAAAATTGATCAAAGTATGTTCCTTCTAACAGCTTCATGACAATAAATGATTTTAAATGAAGAATTAAATTTCTAAAATGTATTGTAAAGTACAAAATATACAGACTGCTGGACAACTATGGCCAATTGTTGGTTTTGCAAAAACAAGTGTTAACCAGTTATTAATCAGTGAAAAAGAGTATTACAAATATCTTCACATACATGTATTACAAATAAAGCATAAAGGTTCATCACTTTGGTAAACAACGTTATAATTTTTTGCTGATAAAAGCTTAAAAGGTTAAGATAATCTGTGTATGACATTCCATCAGATATATAGCCTATTGATAAAATTAAATAACATTCTGTTGAACGTATGAAAGAAACTAACACAAAAGTTTATATTTATTGCTGAATGCAACAACTGATTTTGAAAAGTGTTTTACCTCTTGTTGATTTTTATGACAAAATCACCTAATATCCAGAACAAGAGGGTCAAACGTGCCCCAAAAGGCGGGTTGCGCAGGCAGCAATAAGCTTAGTGACTGCTGTAATTACATTTAGAAACAAGGAAAGAAATGTTAAGTCACCCAGTTAAGGTAAATGTGTTAGACGTGCGAAGAAATGTGAAACTTGTAATCTGGGTTACATAATTGTGTCTATGCTATAAACGGACAAACGAACAGACGGAATTGCACCAATTTTGAAAGGAACCTAGCTATGATGGTGATCTATCTCCCTGTCAATTTCCAATTCAAATGGACAAAGCATTTTCGAGTTAGATTCTGGAAACGGAAATGTTGATGGACAGAGAAACGGACATAAAATGGACAAACGAACAGACGGAATTACACCAATTTCAAAAGGAACCTAGCTATAATGGTGATCTATCTCCCTGTTAAGTTTGAATTCCATTGGACAAAGCATTTTCAACTTAGAGTCCGGAAATGGAAATGTTGACGGACAGACAAATGGACAAAAAACAGACAAACAAACACACAGAATTACACCAATTTTGAAAGGAACCTAGCTATGATGGTGATCTATCTCCCTGTCAAGTCTGAATTCGATTGGACAAAGCATTTTCGAGTTAGAGTCCAGAAACGAAAAATGTTGGACAGATGGATGTCGAACACATCAATCTAATCGGCGGGGTGGTTACACGCAACCCGCCTAAAAACCAGTGCCTATTTACAACCTTACTACAGTGATACATAATAGGTGGGAATTATTCCCTCCCTTATTGTATATGGCACATAGTTCATTACTTGACTCTCAAAATGTACTCAAGTATTTTTAAAACAGCCCTAGTACACTGTTCACAGGTTTTTAATAAAACACCCTGTCTACCCAGGTTTGAACCCATAGCTTTAAAGTCTGAGAACCCATTAGATTCTTCACTACAGTGTGAGATCTGTTAGTTTTTGATCTGTAAGAAAAGTACTTTATTTTTTTTATACCAATATGGCATAAGTCAGAAAGGGGGTTGCTTTTTTTTTTTTTTTTTTTTTTTTAATTTTTTTTTTTTTTACATCTTTTACTCAACCAAAGGCATGTTACTGTTCTTTCCTGGAAGTTTAAGATCCATTATTGTTGCAGTGTTAATATTTTACCCACATAAGTGAAACATTTTTTCACATTAAAACTATGAAAAAAAGGTAACCATTTGAAGATTTTTGTACAGTATTCTTCTGTGTCCCAATAAACTGTGACACAATAGACCAAAAATGTGAGAACTAAGAATTGATTTAGTCCAAAATGTTTGCTGCTCTTCTTTTATTTAATAAACTTTACCTAGATTTATGTGTGACTCACTACCGCAGGCACTTGCTGCCGTCAACTCACCTACACAACTACCTATCAGCAACTCACTGCCACATGTATTGACTGTTTCAAGTACAGATGTCAAGGAGTGCTCATCTTTGGGAAATGTTTTCAAAACTAGTAGAGTAAGAAATCTAAAATTCGCCAGGAATCTAAAATTCGCCACGTCTAAAACCTTAGTTAATTTTATGAAGAAAATGATGTTTTCGTCTAAAAATTGGTATTTTTCAGTTCAAAAAGTCTTAATTTACCATACAGTCAACAAATCTCACCACAATTCATTTATTTTATTGGTATTTTCACATGTTCACATGTGGCGAATTTCAGATATGTGGCGAATTTTAGATTTCTTACTCTAAAAGCATATATATAAAATAAATACTACTGGAAAGATATGGCAGAGCACTTCTGCTTGTTTTTATTGCATTAAAATCAATCCAGATACAATAAAGAATAAATTCAACTGTAATTCTTACTTATATCTGGTGTACACAACATTTCTTCAGATACCTCAGTCAGTGAAATTAAAATCAAGGTTTTATGTCCTGACAAAAGCCAGGGTCATGTTGAGATGGGTCCTCAATATTACCACTTGTGGGAGTTGAACCCACATGGAGGTGACTCCAGAAACCGTAGCAAATATTCAACCAAAAGTTCTAAAATAAATGCAACAGAAAGAAAAATACTTTACTTTGAAAATACTCAAAATAATAGGGCTGGGACAGGTGCTAAAAACAGCCCCGAGTACCAGCACTCTAATAACCGACCCAAATTCGAGTACTCACAAGATTTAGTATCTACCATTAGAAGTCTTCTGCAAACAAATGGTAACAAAACTTTTGACGAAAAATGTCTTCCATTTCATCAGATATGATAGAATATGGAGTGAATTATAGGTTTTGAAGCAAAAACCACAACTTTAATTGATATTATGTGGCGGAAATGCAGAAATGTAGCATATTTTACATTATGTTTCATTTCGCAGGCGATAATATAATACACTGAGTAATCGAATATTTAAAAATAGACTCGAGTGCCAGCAAAGGCCAACTCATCTATTGAAGCTTGGGTGACCGTTTGCCACCTTAGAAAATTGTATGAATTTCAGATTTGAGCTTAAACAGTTACTGAGATATCATGGTTTATTAATCTCATTACTTTGAAAAAATACGACATCAACTGATATATATTACCATTCTTATTACTGACTTATTAGATGTGTTCAGTGAGTTGTGAGGGCCAGTTGTCGGAACGGAGTTTCCAAAACACCAAAGTACATGTATCCCTAAACATATCTCTCCTGTCAACTGTATATGTGACAGAAAAACAACAAAATAAACAACTGGATGATGAAACAGTCAGGCTTAAAAAAATATAAAGTGGCCAACTTACCATATTCATTATTTTCAGGATCACCTCCTCTGGACGGCCAAAAACATGGAGTCTAAAATCAACACAATAAAAGCCATGCAAGTATCTTCCAATACACGTCCTTCTCCTCAATTACCCCACTACATCCTTGTCACCATACACACTTGAACCAACATATCAAAATAAAAACTGCTAAACAATAAAAACATATACTTCAACAAAGAATGAAACTAAAGTATAAAAAATACTACAGTAGGTGATGGTACTCTATATATTACTGGACAGTATACAGGCATGATTACGAACATTCCAAACCATTATGTCAACAGAGAAAATAATAAAGAAATAAAAACAAAATACCAGTACATCTAAACAAAACTCACAAAACCTATAACTTACTTAGCAACTGCTATAAAAATTCACAGGTTTCAGTAAAAGCTAAACATGAAATTATAATAAATACTGAGACATCAACCTTTCATGATCATGATAACCTTAATGTGATGAATCCATACCCTCAAGTGATGCATAGAAGTTTTATATTGATCAAATATGACTATAAGATCGGGAATACAATCTTTTTAAACAGAGAGAGAGAGAGAAAAAAAATTTCACATGATTTACTTCTTTTGTTTTTGGTAAGGAAATTAAATATTTAAGAAACACCAATTTACAACCTTTTATGTCATAAGTAATACAAATAGCATACTAAGTACAGGTCTTTGAAACTATAAAGAAAATATTACCTCAAACAGTAACAATTTTTTTTTTATATATTAATTTTAAAAAGCGGATATACTTTAGCAACAAAGCTTTGGCGGATTGTATTGTAATGATAAAACTATATAATGCAATTTTTCTTCTCAATGATATTTCAAATCTTAGCCGAGGATATGTCCTATGAAAACTAAATGCAAAAACAAAGTCTGATTCTCACAAGGTTGAATGCTCTTCATCCCTTAAACTGATTCTTTAATGCTGTATTGTGAGATTTTAAAGCCACACTGGATGATACATCACTGTGAAAACAAAAAATAACAAATTAGAAAATCATAAAAAAAAACAAAGTGAAGCACTATTACCATGCCCTAGTTGACAAAATTACATGCTGCAAAACATAGTCTACTACATACAACAAAAACAAAAGTACAGCGTAAAAGAGAGTAATTACTTAAAGCATTTGAGATTAAAGGTTGTCGCCTATTTTTTGTTTTTATGACAATGGGTAGATGAAATAAGAAGCTCAAAAATTACTCAAATGTTTTCTTTCATCAATGAGTTCATATACAAAAAAGTTATTGATAGTTAACTTTAAAGCCATTTGTTAAATACTTGGAAAAATATATGTTGACATATTTTCATCAGTGTGTTCATAAGTTATAGGTAGTAAAATTTAAAGCCATTTGTTAAATACTTGGAAAAAAATACGTTGACATCAATGTATTTCACAACAGTTGTTTTGACTTTCCAGTTTCAAATAATAAAACAGATACAACAATTTTTAGGAACTGAGATTTACTCTTTTTACACTGTGGTAGGTTCAATAGAGAAAGTAAATCCCATCTGAACATATGCAGCCCATGAATTTCTGTACATTGCTTTCATATCCTTTACGTCTAACATCAACAACAAGGGATACAAAATATCTTTTACATATGGTAAACCAGAGTGCCACCGAGATAGACAGATCATTGTCAAATATCAATTTCCCAAAGATTTGTGGTCCATAACTTCTTATATGTTGCTTTAATAAATTCTAGGACCGATAACGAGCGAGGTATAAGGGGTTAATGATTTTGTTATATGACCTTTTTTCATTCTATTACAACACACAGGAGCTGGCAATACAACAAATGGAACTAAGGTATTACAATTGTGTGAACTGTTTAACCAAAGAAAAAAGAATATTGCTTTCCAGCAACAACAAGGGAGGAGTTAGATATAATATTGGGAATAACCAACATGTAACACCAAAATGCACATTAATCTGTAAAGCAAACACAATAACTTTCAAAACTGATCGATGTTGGAAAGTTCACCCACAGAATTTCCTACAGTTTTATACATCCTATAAATTTATAAAGGTATCATCACAGAACCTGTGGCAACAACTCACCATACTCATAATTTTCAGGGTCCCAGTAGTTTGAGGGCCAAAAGAATGGCGTCTATATTTCAGGAAATAGCATAAAGATAATACACAGAAGTCAAACATGTCTATAAATAAGTGCTGACTGATAGACTACAAGTGAAGCAGAAGCCGCATAGAGTAAATACCTTGGAAAAAAAAAAAAAAAAAAAAAGAAAAGAAACTGTAGAAAATCATGTTTTCAAAGGGACACAAATATACCTGCCATTTCTTGAAAGTGGCTTCTCAAAAGGTATATGTACTAGCATACGAAAGCAATACCCTACATAGGCTACCATTACCAATAATTTATCTAATCTATTATACCATTATGTCACAATATGGTGTGATCACTTTTGTTGAATATCATAATTATAAAATATAACTTAAGACTGAACTTAGATAGCCAGATTTTACTTGTCAATGTGATCTAGGGATTGGTAATCAATAAATTAAACAATTTTTAACAATTTCAGAAATGTATAAATAAAAATAGCATCAGAGATGCCCGTACCCCACAGCCTAGGGAAATATTTTCAACATCATGAGATACAGAAGCACTGTACCAGTACAAAGTTCAGGATACTTTCAGAGCACTGTCAGTTATATAAAGTTCCAAAAAATGTTTCAATGCAGAAAATAATGTTTAAAAGAAAGATAATGCATGTAAAGATGAAGTATTAAAACAAGTCAATTCAATAACAAGATGACAGCATTAATCAGTAAACTAAAATTCAACATTCTTTATCTACATCTGCATGGCCGAATTATGGTTTAGATGTTTTGAATATTACCATGTATACAGAAGTGGTAATACATTTAATGAAGGCTTATGTGTGGTGTTGGAGCAAAATCTGTGGCTCACTTGATGAAATTCTATCTCTTACAATGGGAAGTTATGAAAGTAAAATTCTTAATGAATTCTAATATGAATTAACAGTGCTTAATCTGCATCAAAAGACAGACCCAAAGGTGCAACAAGATTTTAAAAGTCAAGGTCACTACGACAAGGTCAAAGGTCAAATTAAGGTCACACCATGATAATACACACCTATGGCCCCTGACCAATGTCCCTACCAAGTATCAACTTCCTACACCTTATGGTTTCCGAGATATAGCCCGGATAAGATTTTATAGGTCAAGGTCACTACGGCAAGGTCAAAGGTCAAATCAAGGTCAGATCATGACATTGCACAACTACACCCCCTAACCAATGTCTCTACTAAGTATCAACTTCCTACACCTTACGGTTTCTGAGATATAGCCCAGACAAGATTTTATAGGTCAAGGTCACTACGGTAAGGTCAAAGGTCAAATCAAGGTCACACCATGACTAGTATAGGGATCGAGACCCATGTTGAGGATCGATATCGAATGAAAATTTAGGGTTATGGATCGATCGATATTTCAATATCGGGACCGTTAACATAAGCCGTGGGCGATAATAGAGGTTCTTTGAAAACGTGCACATATAAATTCACGAAAATATCAAAAGATACTACTTATGCATCAAAAATATATTTCTGCAATATAAAATTAAATAAAATGAACAAAACGTACATTAAACAAGAGTATTCTTGCTTTCCTGTGCACTAGCTGTCAGGTTTTGTATCCCTTCCGTGAAACAGGAAGTAGGTCACTGGCAATGTAAACAAAGATGGCACCAGACTTGACCCCGTTTTGTTTCAGTTGTAAATGTGCCTTTTAAAGATTTTATACAATAAATATGCATTTAAGCAGTAAAATTGCCATTTTTAAAATAATTTTTGTGTTTGTTGTATGTTATTTCGATATTGAAATGCTGGTAGTGTGTGTCGATATCGGCAGTTCTGTGGGATGATCGATCGATATTGAAAGATCGAGCATCAATCCCTATACTAACCATGACGTTGCACAACTACACCCCCTAACCAATATCCCTACCAAGTATCAAGTTCCTACACCTTACGGTTTCCGAGATATAGCCCGAACAAGATTTTATAGGTCAAGGTCACTACGGCAAGGTCAAAGGTCAAATCAAGGTCAGACCATGACGTTGCACAACTAAACCCCCTAACCAATGTCCCTACCAAGTATCAACTTCCTACACCTTACGGTTTCTGAGATATAGCCCGGACAAGATTTTCAAACTCACGGTCACTACGGCAAGGTCAAAGGTCAAATCAAGGTCAGACCATGACGTTGCACAACTACACCCCCTAACCAATGTCCCTACCAAATATCAACTTCCTACACCTTACAGTTTCTGAGATATAGCCCGGACAACATTTTATAGGTCAAGGTCACTACGGCAAGGTCAAATCAAGGTCACTCCATGACGTTGCACACCTACACCCCCTAACCAATGTCCCTACCAAGTATCAACTTCCTACACCTTACAGTTTCTGAGATATAGCCCGGACAAGATTTTATAGGTCAAGGTCACTACGGAAAGGTCAAAGGTCAAATCAAGGTCACTCCATGACGTTGCACACCTACACCCCCTAACCAATGTCCCTACCAAGTATCAACTTCCTACACCTTACAGTTTCAGAGATATAGCCCGGACAAGATTTTATAGGTCAAGGTCACTACGGAAAGGTCAAATCAAGGTCAGACCATGACTTTGCACACCTACACCCCCTAACCAATGTCCCTACCAAGTATCAACTTCCTGCACCTTACGGTTTCTGAGATACAGCCCGGACAAACTTTTTCTCGCCGCAAGCCCACCTGCCCGCCCGACAGGACGCCCACCCGCCCGCCCATCCGGACACCATGGGTGAAAACAATACCCCGACAGCCCTTCAGGGCTGTGGGGTAATAACAAAAAGTAAAAGCAACGTGTACTGGTTGGTTAAGATTCTTCTCTGTACAGGACACCTATAGGGCAGGACCACAGGTCTAAAGCTAGAGACTGTCGACTTTCCACAAATTTTTAAAGCCACATTCTCACAGGAGGACCATATAGACAATATGTGTCCATTATTACTGGACTTTGTAAGTAGATTATGCAAATTATTTTGCATCAACTGGCATTAACACAAAAATGTTAGACAGCTCTTAAAAGTAAATTTATATGATGATCAAGGTTGAATTTACTTTGTGAAACACAGAGTAATTTCAGTACTACTGTATTCTATAGTTTAGACTTCTTAACTCAAAAATGTTATTTTAGTTGATGAAATAAGCTAGATCTTTTTAATTTTAGATGGTTACTATATTAGCATACATAAAATTTTCCTGTACTTTAAAGGGTTTTCGTCTGCATGTATAATATTTTAGACTGATTGAAAATATCCAAATTCAATGTCAAACAAGTAATGATTTTTAAGAATAAATTAATGTACAGCAAAAATATTCCAATCCAATTTCATGACCACATTATCCCTTTTTCCAACTGATGAAACTGAAACATAATACTATTTTGCTTTTATACGTCATCCTAGATTATTAGCTACTGAAGTAATGGCAAATATACATTCAGGAATGGCACTTTGGGGTACTGTTGCCTTTTTCATGATTGAAATGGCAACAAAATGATTCTGCAAATTGTTGAACTATTATGAAGACAAAGACCAGATGTAAATGAATGTCTGACCTGGAATCTGTAGTATGTGTTGTCATTCTTCACTGTGAGTATGTGGTCATCTATCGGGAAGAGGTAACCGTGGGCTGCGATTAAGTGAGCAAGGTGTAAGGCTTCAGCTAAACAAACAAATGAAATATAATGTATTTCCTGTTAATAAAAAGGTACTTAATCTAGGTTTCCCCTATAATGGAGATGGTTAATGTTTTTGGGGTTTTTTTTTAAATTTTGAATAGTATTTATTTGATAAATTCTTGAGTTGACACATTTACAACACCGAAAAAAGCCAAATTTTTACAAAGATTTAAGAAGGAAAAGACATGAAACATGGAAAAAAGGTATCAAAAATAGTAATAAACATATAAATATTTTGTTAACCACAAAACCACAATAATTGGCTGGATTTCTTTTGCTTGGTACATAAATAGTTTCATAATATCAATACACTGGCGAGCAATACTTTAGACTAAAATTATGAAACCACTGAATCATCCAGATATCAGAATGATTTAGTGCTTTCTTTTCTTTGATTTCTGATTCTGTTCTATTTCAATTATCTGGTGTCTGAAAAGTAGTTATTTCAGGAAAATTGAGAAATATTTAAATTTATTCAATTTCCAGGTAAAACATAAAATGTGAATAAAAGAGGCATGGAAACAACTGTTGACAATTTATTGTAACTATGTTTCAAGAAACTTAAAAATCTATTAGGCTATTAAGATGATTTATTAGTTCAAATTGTTTTTGAAAATCAAAACTGATTTTCAACACTTGAATAGTGTTACGATTGAATGTAAATATGGAAACCGGGTCCCGAAAACAAAAATTCGGCGGAAACCGGATTCGTTCGAATTAGTATACACCAAGCTGTAGTCAAGCTGTAAAACTTTCTGTGCGTGTACATGAACAATAATTTCAACTAAAATGTGGTTTATTTGATGATAAAACAGACGTTTTGGATATTATTTCAGTGTATATTGGCAAAATATCACAGAAGTTAATATTTTCAAACGTTTCTGTGCAATATTTTATACGTTTTGATGTTAAATATGTGACATTTCGGGAACCGGTTCTTGGAATTTGTCACCGGATTTCGTTTACTCTTTTATAAATCGAATAGAAACCAACTATCCGGTTTGCTGTCTTTATCACTACATTTGAAACAAAGAATTAGTCCGCAAAATTTAGTATACTGTCACCTATGCATCATAATTCACATTTGAAATTGAAAATGTATTCAAAGACATTTTAAAGTTAATAAACTCTATTTTTATCCAATGTAAAATTCAAATGCCAGATATTTTACCAAATTTACAGATTTTATTTTCATAAAATATTAAATATAAAAGGCTACAATATTATAGTTCTCAGAATTCAATAACTGTTTCAGTCTTAAATGTTCCTTGTGGTTTTCTACAAAAAAGTTCACTGTATGCAACACAACAATATATTGACAAAGTAAAATTTAAAACACATTTCACACCATAAAATGCACTTGCTAACAACTGGTAATGTCTTGTTTTCCAAAAAAGGTTCTGTAATTGGACATAAGTACAATGAAATTCAAGAAGCTATATCAATCAATATTGAAATGTCAATATTTTATCACTTCTCTAATTCCAATATCCATGTTATCAATCTTAGTTATCTAAAATACAAAAGAACTTGATGCTAAAACCTAAAGTTAAAGGGTTAACTGGTAACTGCACTCAACTGGGGAAAATTTTTTTTATTTTTTCACACTTCTAATGGATTGGATATTCAATTTTCTAATAATGAGATATGTGACTTACTTTGATCTTCTACATCTATATTTCTCATAAGCCAAGCCGTCAAGTCTGCACCTATAATATAATTTATAAATAGAACAAAGACAATTTTTTTTATGTAAGAAAATAGCAATATCTGCTCAAATACAACAAAATGGGATACATTCCGTTTCAGATCATTAGTCCAATCAGTTATTTTCTTAAAACCATAGGCATAATATTTAAGGTGAGAAAACTGCAATATCTGCTCAAATACAACAAAATGCCGTAATTCTGTTTTGTCTCATTTATCCAAAAGCATAAATTTTATGCACTTAAATTAAACCTGAAGAGTGAATTTGACCTTCTACTTGAATGAGTCAACTCACAACTTCACAAGTTAGTTTGGACTGCCACTTCTGCCATGAGTACTTAATTGTGTACTTGAGCACTGTTTTATCATTGTTTTAATCTTCAACAAGTTCTCTTTTTGTGACACAATAACAAAATGCCATTTGCCATTGCCATTTTGCATGTGAAAAGTTTAAAAATTGTCAATGTTGAAGTAAAAAAAAGAGGAGTACTCTTATATTAATTTTATACTCCAAAAATTCCATAACTCTAATACTCATGTTCTACTGAAAGAGTTTAGTGGTGATTGGTTGCATGAATTGCTCTCTGCTGCTAGTCACCTACAATTTTCACGTCTGCCGTGACTTTTATGTAAATTTGTGGTGAGACAATCAAATCTTCACAACACACCATAGAGAGATAATTGTCATGAAGATCATGCTTGCAACTAGTTTTTTTGGAGGGTTGTACATTCATCACTAACATATGTAAAACGTAAAAATCACATGCCAGAGGTAACCATTTCACCCTTAGGGAGTGAAGAGCGAGTCACTACAGTACCACCAAGGCATGAACAAGTTTTAAACAAATAAAATTTATGAGCTCTCACCTGTGAACACACTTGGTATTTTGGACATAAAACTCTTCACGGTTCTCACTGGTACACCTAAGTGCTCATCCTGCATCCTTTCTATTATCAGTTCCATCTGAAAAAAGACAGATATTTGTAGTCTCTGACATTTGTCTGCATAAAGTGTGTCAGTTCAACACCACCAAAATAAGCCAATGTAAAGTATGAAATAGCCCAAAAAATTAGTTTGGCTACATATAATTAAGGTATAAAATCTCATGAGTGAATATATATGGCATAGAATAAGAAACACAAATAATTTATATGCAATACAAATTTGGTAACAGCGAATTGCAGAAACATTATTATATATGTAATTGAAACAAACTATATACTCTAGAAAGACTAAAAAGGACACATAACTTTTACAAATTCTGCTTATAAGTTAATTTTATCATATAAAACACCAAGTAAAATAAACTGTAGTTTTTAACTTTTGATACATTTATTTATATGATTCCATTTTTGTTTTAAATTTACCTTTTTATAAACAATTATGTTGTGATTATCATCATTTTCTTTGTGTGTATCTCCATTAGGTTTTCTTAAGGATCCTTGAATAGAATCTTGCTTTCTGCTAAAGCGATGAGCCATTCTCGGTGTGAGCACCATTTAGATTCACACTGCTTGATACCACCTAAACAAAGAGATAAATCTTAAATTATCAAACCTTTTACTTGTTATTTTGACTTATTCATAGCCCTGCATATCCCACAAATATGCACAAAGTTAGCAAAACTCTCTAGTGGAACGAGGAGTACAGAATTAGGGTACTTCAAATAAAGTGTATTAAAAATTTAATTTTATTCTTATAACAAGTGACACGTTTATATGTTGGGGTTACAAAAACATCCACAGAACAATGCATGCATCATAAAAGTGTAAAGTATTACCATGGACTATGGTTTAGCCTTGGTTTAAGGCCACCATAGTTTGATTATAAAGTCTTGATAAATACATTTCAAAATTACACAGAGCACAAATAATTGTAAACATGCATTATTGCCATTAACAGGGCCCCATGGTGGTGCAGTGGTAACACACTTGTCTCCCACCTCTGAGGTCTGCGGTTCCAACCCTGGACCATATGTGGGAAAGTAGGTAGTTGCTTACCGATGGTCAGCAGTTTACAGTGCAGGACTTTGACCAACTATATGTACTGGTTTCATCTGCTCATAAAACTACCCATTGTAATATTACCTACACACGGTTGAAAGTGACATTAAAATCCAAATAAATATTGCCATAAATGCTGGAAGTGGTCACGAAATATACAACTGTCATTATTTTACGATGGGTGAGATTACATTCGATTACAAATCAAAATATATTTTCCATAATGGAATGGCAAAAATACTTATTGTTATACTTGTTTAAAAAAATACTATTAAATACCAAAATATATATGCCATACCTAATAAGGCTAATATCACCTGACTCAAAGCCTCAGTCTTAAAAAGATAAAACAAGTCAATGCGAGGAATTTTATGTGAATTTTCATGCACATTAGCTCAATAAAAAAACAAGTGATGGCTTTCAAACTACATAATTTATTTTTCCAACATAATTTATGAGTTTTAACCAATCAGAATAGCTATCATACCACTTTGTGCCAATATAGGCAAATTAATTAATCTGAAAAAAAGAATGTGATCTCTTTCACAAAAATGCCAGTACTGCTCATGTGAAGTCCATTCGTGAAGTTCATTGCAGGTTTTTTAAAAAATATTCAACTTCTTCACAACTTAAATTGCCTTCCTGTATTGCATATTACTGTTACATTTTTTTAAATAAAAATTATTACTCATCCTCAGGGCAGGTGATAAATTTTACTTGACTAACGCAATTCACTGGCTGAGTGGTACTGTACATAAAATTGATGCTTACTGAAAGATCTAATCAGTGCCTTGAAATTGTAAACATAACTTGTATTAGTCTTAATGCACATTTGTATGAAACAATATCTACATTACATCACATAAACGGAATGCAAATAAACACTAGGTGCTCAAGTTGTGCTGAATTACTTTATAAAATTGGTTCACAAAAATTATAAAATGGCACATAGAAGCCTTACATCTTGATCATTCGCGAGTTTTAACGTTTTAGTTAAGGGCTTATTTCACGTCAAAATATTTTATTTTGCAGCAATTTGGATGTGTTTTATAACACTATAAATACCAAAGCACCATTTTATGTTATAAAAAGTGAAAATAGATGCTCTTATATCCAAGAAAAACGGCCATACTCGAATCAACAAGACCCTCGAATCAAGGATACTTGACTAAACATCTTATAAAGAACATTAATAACTTTAAAACAATACAGAGTGACAAGTATTTTAATAACATTTTATCTAATCATAATAAGATCGTAGTTTGAGACTGAGAATACCAGCTAAAAACAAAATTTGCAGTCTAGAGGGGGGAATATTTGTCTGTAAAGGAGCTTTCTCTTGGGTTTTCAGATGTTGGAGAATATATAATTACATGAAAACTGGTGTGACTAACCAGTATGCAGTCTTTATTCCATAGCACAATTCTATATAATCATTTGGCATAGTGCGGGATCAGCTAAGCAAATCTTACAAAATCTTAAAATTTTTATAATTAATTCAACATCTACATCTTTGATTCGTCTGCCATCTTGACACTAATTTTTAGCCAATCAAATCTTTTCTACCTTTGCACGTAAACATAAGGTAGTACAAAGTCAAAAACAAACACTTCGGGCAAGAATTTTTCAGGATTTTTTTCTCTCTGCTTGTTTAAACTTGAAGAATTAATTATTGAGGGGTTTATCCTGTTGAAGGTTCTATTCAAAGAAAATTATGTACACATTTCATTGTGTATGAATATCATTGTGGTTTTAGATATTCAAAGATATTCTGGAATTTAGTAATTTTGAGTGTACATACTTTTTTAAATCACAAAGACAAGTTTAAAATGCGATAATGTCAATATATATGCCAACACAACTGGTCATAGAAAACAAGTACAATTTTGTAGAGTATCTGAAGGCTATTAAAATGTTAAATTAAATTACAAATTAATGCTATAATAACTACACAAGTTAAAATCGGATTAATATTTCTTGTAGCTGACATTTCCCTTCCCAAAGGCAGCTGTTAAGAATTCTCAATTGCTGTTGTAATTTTTACCGTTGTGATTTCTCCCCTATAAAAGAAGTTATATGTGCAAAAAAGGCTGTTTCTCTGACTTTTCTTTCTGCAGAACATTCTAGTCAAAATATGAAATAATAAAATGGTAGTGCATCAGGAGCAATGTTCTATTAATTTATTTTTTAATTAATTGCTTGCTGTAAAAACTCTGCACCAGTAGGTCTAAGTTAAGGTTTTACATCCCGTTTAACAGGCCTGGGCCAAGATTCAAGAAAGGTCTAAAATCCTAGACAAATTTTTGCTGAGACCAGTCTTAAGTTTAAGACTGTTTATGTTATCTAAGATTTTGCTTAACTTCGTTTACAAAACATGCTTAGCAACATCTTTGGTAAGACTTTTGTGTTAGCTCTTTCATTAGAAGTAATACAACCACATCAACAAACAATGCCAACTAACAGGTTTGTTATCGACGGGATATAAACTAAAGTTGGCTGTTTGTATAAACATGGAGGATAAACATAGCAAACAACATATATATAGTAAACAATGTAGTAATAACTGGAATGAACCTGAGAAATCAGTGTTAAGGGAACATGTGTCAAGTATAATGATATTATACACTAGGTTGTGTTATCTGTATTAACCAGTCAGAAGATAATAAAAAAAAACTTGGCATTGTGGATGAAATAAATGTTGTGGGTTGGTCTGGCAGGAATGTCATTGAAAAGAAAAAAGTATGGCTCAGTATGAGAGCTTCATCAGCCCATAATGTGAGGTAGTGTATACAATTTAACTTTACTTGCATTAAGAGTAAATGCACCAGTAAACACTGGCTGTGCCTTTGTGACTAAGCTACCCCCATAACAGTATCTTGTTACATTTAATTTGTAAATTGTTGGTAGACCCTTGCAGAATGCTTAATACTCTTTTGGTACATTTTGAAACTTATTATGTCATTGGATGAAAGGCAATTAATGAATATTGGAAAACTTCACAAATGACATATACAAAAAATGACTCATAAATGAAGATGAAACTTTTTACATGACTGTGTCAGCATGGGAATTTAGCATGTTAATTTGTTAACCAGAATCTTGAAAAAGAAGCCCTTTCAGTCTTCTCAGTTGGTTTCAAATTACCTTTTAACACAGGATTCCTGGACAATTGAGGGGCCACGGTGGCAGAATGGTAACACTCTCACCTCCCGCCTCTGAGGTCGGGGTTTGGTTCATGGCTCTACCTAAAGTGGGAAAGCTGGTAGTTGCTTGCCGTTGGTCGGCAGATTACAATACAGAACCTTGACCCACTGTGTGTATTGGCTTCTTCTGCCCTTGCAACTACCCATCATGATATGATCTGTACAGAGTTGAAAGCGACGTAAAACCCCATATTCGGAGGATGATAATAACAGTGATTTACATAATCATCCTCAATAGCTTGGGTACTGTATTATTTGGATGTGTGATTTGTCAATCAGACTGACCACATTGGAGACTTGCGTTCTTCAAAAAAAAGCTGATTATTTTTCTCAATATCTGCATGACCTGTTGGAAATTTTATAAAAATGTCTTTCATGGATTCCAGTGCTTGTGTAAAATTGGATATGATTCAAGTGACAGATGACTGTGACAACTGGATGTCACAGATGTCTCCTACCACCCTGTAAAGTCTACCAGTAGAAAAATAGCTGAGGCATGTCAATATACTTGGAAATACACTGGGATGGCATGTGACCTACAGATAGGTGCTTCCTATCATTCTTGCAAAATATGAATCGAAAAAGTATCCCTGCTCTTGACAAACAATGTTATGTTAATTGCAGAGAACTGGGAAGAGAAAAAAAACGCACACACAGCAGTTTTCTATATATACATAGGCTTGGAATAGGTTTTTATTTGAATGCTTCTGTGTACTGAAGAATATAAGTAAACTTTAGTTTTCTTTTCCTGTGAAGCTTAATACTTAAGACTTTTATAACTTTAAGACTTCTATATATAGCAGTCTTACATTTGTCTTAGAAAAATTTTGTCTTAGACCTTTTGGAAATTTTGACCATTTTGGCTAAGCATTAAATTTGCTTTAACTTTATGACAAAAATTCATCATTGAAGATTATTATCCTAGACTTAAGACAAAACTTAGACTTAAGACCTTCTGTGAATTTCTGCCCAGGGTCATAATGGGACAGACATCAGGCACTGTAACTTGTGGGGACTGAATCCACACAGAGGTAACAGCCTGTGATGATATGAAAACCTGCTTGCCCACTAGGCCACTGAGGGCCTAAACTCTACAACAAATATGTTGCCAGCATTCACAGGCATTCAATGCCATTTTAGGTTTTCCCTTCCAAATACTTTACTGTATGTAACTTCCTGAAGCACACTTTCAGTAAAGTAATATAATGAATTTCTGTAGAGCATGAAATGGCCCAAAGTGTATGTCTATGAAGTAAATATTGCAAATTGTGTCACATTTCCAAACAAACCTTCCCAGCAGGCACATGCCTTGAAATATCGTTGATTTAGAGTTGAAAACAGGTCCTGACGTTGAAATCCGCATTATCAACTACTAAATCTAAGTTAGTTTTCTGACATGAAAAGTAGTGATATTTTGACCAGACATCATGATGATTTTTGGTTGAAAAATTGACACTGACACAATTTCAACACTATTTCAAAGCTGGATTTTTGACTGGAAAAAGTAATGATACTTCATGAAAAAATCACCACTAAATCAAGTTAGGTTTTTCGACATGAAATCTTAGTCATGTTATTGAACAGAAAACAGGTTGAATATTGGGAAATGAATGACTAGTGATCGTTGATTGAAAATTCTTTTTCTAGAGGGTGATATAGTGATTAAGTCTAACTTTTTAAAAGAACTATTATTGCAATAGTTTTTGAATTTGTAGGTATTTGTAAAGCAAAGACTAATTTTTAAAGATTATAAAGATGATAAAGATTATGTGTGCATGTACTTGTAGCTTTTATCCATTCCCCTTATTAATTTATAGCAACTTACAACAAAACTGATGCACCTAAATATAATTTTTATAATTTATAATGATATTTTGACTAATGCAATTCCTGATAATTAAAAAAAAGACATTTTTAAATCAAACTTATCTTAAATAAAAAATGATAATTTCAAACTTGTTTATCAAAACTTAGTAATTTGAATTTGTTTCTCAAATTCTCCCATACCCATATAACTAGTTTTCAGTTTGCAAGTTTACACTGAAAACTTCTCTATACAGAAAACCTAAGCTACAACATTTTATCACACAACAGTGAGGTTGGGGTTCCTGGTTTTTCTTATCTGTACCCTGCTACACAGAACATTAGGCCTGTGACTAAAAGTAATTAGATAACACAGCAGGGGTGGAGGTGGGGGTTTACCCTTGCTCAATTGCATGCATGGTGTTTACTTCTTTAGGTCTGTTTTTTGTGGCCAGAACTGACAACTAATTAAGGTGGGGAGTAATGGGTGAAGTTCTAATAATGTGGCTATTCTTGTGTTTTTTTTCAGTTTATATGACAAAGTTGTATGAGACACAAGCATCTGAACTGAGCATTGTGGCTTTGCTACATGATTATAGCTTTTTTATAATTACAATATAATTATAGCCAACTTAATAAAACATTTAAAAGAAACTGATTGGATATAATCCTGAAGATATAAATAATGTCACAATTGTTTGTTATTTACAAAGAAGAAAAAAATTATTTTAAAATTTCACAAAAAGAATTTCAATTGAAGGCACTGAATAATACTGGTCCTATAAATAACATAAAAATGGATATCTAGTTAGAAAACATGGAATTAACATATCTTGAACAATTGTATTTGAAAGCTGATGCAAAATTATGTGTTAATACAATGTCATTAGAAATAGAATATTGAATATACAATGATTCATGAAAACATGTCATCTTGGAAAGAATTAATTACTTTGAAGATGTATCCAAATTGTAAAATATGCATATGGATAGTTATTGTATTATATTATTAAGAAGCTATAGTTATGAAACACAAGCTACAATGATTCAAATAAAGTAGACAGTGTAAACAATCTGATTTCACCCATTGAATTCAACCCTATTTTATACATTAGATTCAACCAAAAACAGTTTGCAAAATCTACACGTATTTCAACCAGATTTCACTGATTGAATTCAACCTGATTTCACCAATTGAATTCAACCTGATTTCACCAGTTGGATCCAACCAAAAACGGTTTGCAAAATCTACACGTATTCCAACCAGATTTCACTGACTGAATTCAACCTGATTTCACCGGTTGGATCCAAACAAAAACGTTTTGCAAAATCTATACATATTTCAACCAGATTTCTACGTTGGATTCAACCAGATTTCAAAGTTGCGTGCCTGCTGGGTTAGTTATTTGATATTTACATATTGATACTTTGACCCGAAAATATAATCGTCTTTCAATTTGGATTTGTCACCGAATAAACGGAAGCTTAAAATGTCCGCCATGTTTAGATTTTGTTGGTGTTTTCTTTGAAATGGGATCTTTTTAATACCTATACCAGTGAATTTGTGATAAACTGGCATTTAGAAAGTAAGTGTAAATACTAAGTGTGGTATTATCCCGCTTAAAACTATCCTAAATTATCTTTACGTCATTAAATAACTTTTTTGAACACCGTGCGTTTTAAAACTCTCAATCATTTGTATCAGATATACAGTAGTGGCTTTCTACCAGTAAACGTCCATGCTGTGATTAATGTTTTGACATTAAATTATATGAACAGCTTTATATTATAATCTTCTATGACCAAATTGTCGAATGACATGCACTACAATTAAAACTTCGAGAATACTGCATTATTTCATAGGTGTCCTATTTCAAAAATTATCTATAATCGTCCGTTTTAAAGCAAATTGGAAATAACAGTGAATTCCCATTTTGTATAGTGGTGGTGGACCACTTCACGCCCGGGTACCAATTCACGCCCACCCCTAAATTTATCCAAAACAATCATAGTTTAACAATAAATTACAAATGTATACAATCAATTTGATGATTATCTATAATGTGGTAAACATCTTCTCTATGAAAAATCAAAAATATTCAAGAAAGTTGAGGGTGGGCGTGAATTGGTACCCGGGCGTGAACTGGTCCACCACCACTACTTATAGAAGCATTTGTCCTTGACCTCTAAGAGAAATATGAGGCGGGCATTCTCTACTGCTTCCAGTCATAACTTAGTACACCTTGGACACAAACCCCTCATTTGTAGCCATTATCTCTTTAATATACAGTGTTCGTGTGGACGCCGTCCGATATATATGAAAATCACGTGGATTTTAACAAGGATGCATATTTCAAAAGAAAATGCATCTCAGGGACACGGATTAGCGAAAATGTAGAGCAAGTTTCTGTCCTGTCGCATATTGCTGTTGATATTTCTGATGGTACGCAATGGTGAGGGACAGAGTTCACAACTTCACATGTACCTGTTTTCTGTGTAAATTTTGAACGGCATATTTGTACACATATTACCACAAGTATAAAGTGTTATTTGGTTTCTTTAAGGTATGTACATGTACCGTTCACTTATATTTCATGCCAATCAAACTGCCATGTATATATTTCAACTTATTTTCAAAATGTAAACAAACCTTCAACATTACATAGTTCTTTACAAAAAAATTCCTGGGTTCTAAAAACAGTTTAATTTAACAACATATGTATTGGAAACTGGATACAGCTATAATAGACATAACAATAACTTTTTAAAGTGAATGCAATAATTCCCCACAGTTCAAGGTTTACACAGAAAACAGGTACATGTGAGCTCTGTCCCTCGCCATTGTGTCCATCAGTATATCAATAGCAATTGGCGACGGGACAGAAACTCGGTCTAGCGAAAATGGAATTCGCGAAAATGTAAGGAGTATTTTGAATTAAATAGACGAGTAAAAGAATATATTTGCCGGGTTTCTTATTCGTCCGCCATGTTTGTTTGTTTACAATGAGAAGATGACAGTGCACAAGCACGAGTTCCTCCAATCAAATCGTTCGTTTTATTTAAGTCGCACATGTGCGACAATGACAAATGATAGCCAATAGAATTGCTTCTTTCCAACAGACGAAGATGTGCAGACGACTTCACTTATTTGATGTCTGCAATGGATTCAGAACCGCAGACGAAAAAAAATTTTAAAAATAGAAAATTTGACAGTGACTGGCCCAGCCATCCTGAATTTTGAAAATGGCTTCATAATGACCAGACAGTTGAAAAGATGTTTTGCATGTTCTGTTAAAAGGCAAAGCAAGCTAATGGCTTTTAAAAAGGGTGTGGAAATTCTGACTTCACTGTTGTGTGTCTGTCTGTCTACAGGATTTGAATAAAAAATTGGTGAACAAAAGGGCTTCATCCAAACAACAACAAAAAAAAATAATAAATAAATAAATTAGGTCTTGGTACAGTACAGAACCTTGACCAAACTGTATGTACTGGTTTCCTTTGCCCATTAAACTACCTGTCGTGATATGACCTATACAGTGTTGTAAGCCAAATAAACTAATCAAACAAACACTAATTTTTAGGTTTATTTGAACATTTGTTTCATTGTTTCATTGTTCCTGCGGCATAACAGGTAACCTAGTAATAGTAAGTTTAACAGGTATTTCTCAATATAAATGAAGTAAAATAAATTTAGTATATATTACTTTCTCTAATTATGGTACTCACAGATTTGAATAGGGACTCGATTTTAAAAATCCCAGTGCTAACACTGATATAGTATATTTCTATTGATGAGTATATGTGTTGGCACAAGCGCAAACTATAAAGGTATTTTAACAACAAAAAAGTCGAAACAATAAAAGTTTAAAAAGGGGTTTTAAGGGGAGATAATATAATTTCTACAAGAAATCAGTGCCCCAACTTGGCAAAATTTGCATACAGGAAGTACCAAAGCTATTTAATTTATTGTTGTCGTCATTTCTGCGTACTTTCTTAATTGGTGGGCAGAAGTTGTCGAATTTTACTGATGGCAATCTTGTGACAATAGTAGTGCTGGTATTGTTTATCGATATTGAAATATTTATCGATCCATGCTAAATATACTGATATCGATAATGCAGGGTACAATATCAATATCAAAACATACAACTAAATAGACGTAATTAGGCTCTTTTCCATGTAAATAAAATCTAAAATTTGAGAAATATATTGGTTTTCCTATCATTTTTTGTCTAATTTCACTTACCGCTAAACCGGAAATGCCATATTTGTTTACGTTTCGGGAAACTTCTAAAACTCGTTAAAGCGTTTGGAAGCTCTCTCCCGGAAATCACCCATGACCTGAATATAAGGTGAGTTGACTTTTTAACATTGTCCTATTTTCGATAATTATATCCCCAGACGAAAGTCGGGGATATATTGGATTCAGGTCCGTCGCGCCGCCGCCGCCGCCGCCGCCGCCGCCGCCGCCGCCGCCGTAGAAATTTCCTTGTGGACGCGATAACTCAAAAACAAATTAATTTTTTTTTTTCAAACTTGGTACACATGTTAAGGGTGCCCAAAGGAAGATCCCTATTTTAAGGTGACCTTAAACTCCCAGTAAAAAAGAACTTATGGCCACCTTAAGGTCAGAAATTGGACTTTTGGCCACTTAGAGCCCTGTAGGTCACAAACTATGATGCTCAGCTGGCTGAAATTTTACCTGACAACACATTAATATGTTCTTAGTACATGTGCCGAAAATCACGACTTTAAGTTGAGGAGAAAATTGTGTTTGAGGCCCATAAATACCCCCACTTGGGGACTTTTTGCTATACTTTTCACATATTTTGCCCTATAATTTGGAAGTGGTAATTCTGATGAGTCTCAAACTGCGCTAGGTATAACTTTGATATGTAATCCTTGTCTGTAGAAAATTTTAGGGCTGTAGGTTTACCCAAAGGGGTCGACTTAAGGTCTCAAAAGTGCCCACAGAGACCCAATTTATGCACTTTTTGCCACTTTCAAGCACTGTAGCTTTCAAACTATGTCTCTCATCTAAGTTAAATATCATCTGGGAATATATCTATGTGTTTTCTTATATGTGCCCCAACATTTAGGCCTTTAATAGACAGTTAACCTGTGTATCAGGACCATAAACACCCACCCGAGTGACCCTTATAAGACATTTTTCACATCTTTTTCCCTGTAACTTGGAAATGGTAAGTCTGAGAAGTTTCAAACTGTATTAGATATATATTCTGTGTGTAATCTTAGTATGTAACAGATTTTAAGTCTGAAGCTTTAATTTTGAAGGTCAAATTGAGGTCTCTAAAAGGCTCCCAAAGACCCAATATTTGGACTTTTTGCTACTTTTAAGCCCTGTGACTGTCAAACTATGTGACTGATAGAGCTCAAATCCTATCTGGGAAGATATTAGTATGTTATTTATATATGTGCCAAAAATTAAGGCTTTAAGAAGACATTTAACCTGTGTATGAGGACCATAAATCCCCACCCGAGTGACCATTTTTAGACATTTTTCACATATTTTGCCCTGTAACTTGGAAATGGTAAGTCTAAGAAGTTTCAAACTGTATTAGATGCATATTCTATGTGTAATCTTAGTATGTGACAAATTTTAAGTCTGAGGCTTTAATTTGAAGGCCACATTTAGGTCTCTAGAAGGCCCCATAAAGACCCAGTATTTGGACTTTTTGCCAATTTTAAGGCCTGTGACTGTTAAACTATGTGACTGATAGAGCTGAAATCTCATCTGGGAATACATTATTATGTTCTTTTTACATGTGCCAAAAATCAAGGCTTCAAGTAGACATTTAACCTGTGTATGAGGACCTTAAACACCCACCTGAGTGACCCTTTTAAGACATTTTTCACATATTTTGCTCTGTAACTTGGAAATGGTAAGTCTGAGAAGTTTCAAACTTTATTAGATACATATTCTTTGTGTAATCTTAGTATGTAACAAATTTTAAGTCTGAAGCTTTAATTTGAAAGCCACATCGAGATCTCTAAAAGGCCCACAGAGACCCAATATTTGGACTTTTTACCACCTTTAAGCCCTGTGACTGTTAAACTATGTGATTGATGGAGCTGAAATCCCATCTGGGAATGCATTATTATGTCCTTTTTACATATGCCGAAAATCAAGGTTTTTAGTAGACATTTAACCTGTGTATGAGGGCCATAGACACTCGCCCAAGTGCCTTTTTGGACATTTTTTCCGTATTTTGCCCTGTTATTTGGAAATGCTTAGTGTGACAAGTCTTAAACTGTATTATATATAATTTTTGTTTGTTATGTATGTCCCCCAAAAAGTTTCAGATCTGTTGTTTAATTGCTAAGGTCTCTTTAACAATTGTAAAATGCCCACAGAAACCCAATTTATGGACATTATGCCACTTTAAAGCCCAGTAACTGTCAAACTATGTGGGTTATAGAGCTGAAATCTTTGAATTTTTAAAAGGAAATGCCTGTCTATTTAAATTTTGAATATTAATAATGTTATGGCTATCTTAGTCTTTTAAGAACTTATTTTTGTGTGTTATACCTCTGCTTGCTGAGTTTTTAACTTTTTAAAATGAAACTGGTTAAACATATTCAAGTAGACAAAATGGACACTTTAAGTGAGCTTTAAGTCCCAATATTAATGAAATTATATCCTTATGTAGTAAAACTAGGGGATTTTTAACCCTCAACTAGCCCAGTTTTATTCAACTTGCCTCAGTTAATTTTGACACAGCTCCTACAGTTATGAACTCATTTCAGTTGATAATCACATACTTAAAATTCTCAATTCTTTTTGTATTTGAGTACCCCTTTTATATAGATTGTTTGTTTACCATTTATGCATCCCCCACCCGGATTCCCCCCACCCACCTCTGGGACCTCCAGCTATATTGAGTGACACTAAATAAACAAAGGTATTTAATGATATCAGATGAGAAACAAAGAACTCAATGGGGTTGCAGATCTTGTGTAATAGTGAGAGAGGTGTGGAGAAGGGGAGAGGGGTGGGGGTGGGAGGTGGTGGGCTTCATTACATATAACACAAAGGGGAGTCAGAACTGAGATTGTGTCACATATTTAGGTTGCATATATATAGACCACATATATAGGTATAGAGGAAATGAATAACTGAAAACAATTTGCAAATTCTAAAAATAATATAATAAAATAATAATATAAATAATTTTTTTTAAAATAATATTTTATTTGTGAACAAATATAGAAACAGATATGCGCTTTTGGGATTATGAATTTTAGAATGGACATTGAATCATCAATCATTTAAATACTTTGAAGGAAGATTGAAAAGTATGATGAGTTGAGTTAAAAATAATATTTTATTTGTCAACAAATATAGAAACATATATGCTCTTTTGGGATTATTATTTTAGAATGGACATTCAATCATCAATCATTTAAATACTTTGAAAATAGGTTTAGAGTTATCATTGCAGGAAGATTGAAAATATAATTTGAGGTATGTATTCGGCGTCTGGGGATACACCATCTTCCTTGGAAGATATAAACAGAGTAGATTGATGTGCTGAAGTTCATATAATAATGGGTAATTATGTTTTAAAAAATTCCCGATCAAAACCTGTGGCGTGAGTGATGACCTGTCTGGGGATATGTTGGCGCCGAGTTGGCCCAATCTAGTTTTCAATATTGATCGATAAAACCCCTGTATATCGCTCCCAATATCGATACAGCAAATCCCGTTCGATACCAACACTAGACAATAGATATTCTGTCTTCCGTTTTGTGCCAATTTATGGTGTGTGCCAAGTAGTGCTGTCACTCGCTAGTGCAAATTAACATCGAATATCGCCCACGTTGGCCGACCGAGTACCGACATATGTCGACTTCATAAACTCATCTCAAAACGAAACTATTTAATTAAAATGTAAAATAATATGTTGTTTCTCACCCGAATACATCATTTTAGGGTCATATTTGTCCTTTTATTTCGGTTGTTTATGCATTGTCAAACGTAGGAACACTTTGAAAACTGTCGGTATATTAAATTAATTATCTAATTCTGACTTTATAAAGTGCTGCATAATGGCTATATAATATCATGTACGACTCAAGTAAACAGAACCACAGTGTTTTTAAAGATTATTTGAAAGCTTTATGTCAATTAAATTGACTAACCAAGTGTGAAAAAAATAAAGATGCAATTCCGAAACTACATTCGAGCAATGGTTTAATGCTTTCCTGTTAGGTCATTTGACTAGATTTGTACGGACTGTGTTGTCAAAAGGCCGAAAATATATTTTAAAATGTTGAATAATCCTTCACTTTTAAAAGATATTCTATCTTTATTATATAAATATGCCAATATCTTTGCAATCGGATTGGAAAAAACACATCCGATTATCGCCAATAATATACCTGCCAAACGATAGTATCGGAAGTAGCGAGTGTCGCGACAGCACTAGTGCCAAGATACGAAGCCAAGCAGTAGTAGATGGGCGTTTACTGGCAGGAAGCCACACCGTTTTTCAATTCTTTGAGGGATAGTAGTTATTTACAGTCTGCACGGTAAACATGTGGAGTCATTATCATATAGATCAAGTTGTATAAACCCCTGAATTGAATTTTTTGGGAGTCAATTTTACATCGATCGAGTTGTATGAACCCCAGAATTGAATGTTTTGAGAGTCACTTTCATATAGATGGTAGGGACATAACGACTACTAATATTTCATGTTGGCTAAGCGTCAAGTATTATTCATGTTGACACCGTCGAATTTATAAAACTACCACAAATCTTAGTTTCATATTGTAAATGGCAATGAAAACGATAGATATGTAAAATTAAATGAAAAAATATGTCTAAAATATGTAAAATTAATAAAGTTGGTGTTTTCCTGTGACTTCTGAAGCATTTTTCTCCTACAGGAAGTGGGCGATATAAGAGATGTATGGTACTTTCGGTTTTACATGAATGTATAAACTACAGAAAACGTGGCTGTTGTTTGAATTTAACATATTTTATGTGACAATATGGACATATTTTATGGATTTAGACCTTCTGCCATCTTTTACTACATTGAGCGATTATTCATAGTTAAAATATCAAGCAATATCAGTGCTAATGGTAGGTTTTGAAAGTCCAGGAATTGAGCACCCATGGCGGAGGTCTGCGCTCTCCAAGTACTCTTGTTAGGAATATAATAATAGATATTAGATACAAAAAGCAACAAAATTATTCATTCAGTTATATAATCCCCAGATTTTAAAATGGGCAACAATATTTATTTTGGGCTAATTATGACACACATTTTTAAATGGCTTCTCAATTGCACTTCATTGTAATCAAGACTGAAGTTTTTGTGTCGACGGGTAGTCTTGATTTGAGTCACAATTAAATAATGACAATAGTGTTATGCTTTCCATTCTCTTTGAAATATTATCAAAGGATTCTATTCTAATATTCAAATTGGAATAAGTCCTCTGCTCTGCAATGTGTATAAATATAGTCAGAAAATGTGGGGATAATCATAAGTCAAACAGATCTCTAGATTGGCAGAAGGGCTGCCAGAACCAGACCTAAAAATAATAGTGACATTTATAAATATATATTTGACATTTATACTATTATGTTACAGTTTACTATTATGTGGTTATTATTTAGGCTATGGACTATATATAGGCTTTATTCCCCCTTTATGCTTTTTTGTGTATTATTTATGTGTAATATGTGTTGACTTTGTTAAACAATGACGTTTTGTTAAATTTGATAATAATTTGGTGTTATTTCACTATATAAAATGTTTCACCTTCATGTTATTCTCTTTAAAACTTATTTATTGCTTTCAAACCACTTTTTAAAGAGCATCCGGATGATCCGCTGGATACCATGGATTACGCACGAGTACGGCGCCGCCGCAGTGTGTAGAGATTTTCTCGTTACCCCCCTAGAGGCCAGGGTATTATAGGTAGACTTCTCAAATTTGCAGGATATATTCATAACCATAAAATCTTGCCCGGGAATATGTTTGGCCTCATTTTGAAAAACAAGATGGCCGCCATGAACGTTTTTCGACTTTCAGCAAGGAGTTTTGTTGGCCCTCTAGAACAAAGGGCATTAGAGGTAGAGATCTCAAATTCGCAGGATATGTTCATCGTTACAAAATCTTGACTGAACATATTTTTGGCCCCATTTTGAAGAACAAGATGGCCGCCACAGGCATTTCTTTTTAGTCATGAAAAGTGCTTATATCTCCCTTATTATTGGTCCTAGAGGTTTGCAATCTGAAACCAACCTATAGGAAATCATGGGCTGCGAATCTTTTGATGTGGTTGGATTTGACCTTGGGCCCCTGATTCAAGGTCAAACGAGGATAGCCAAACTTAAAAGTGGTTATAACTCGCTTATTATTGGTCCTAGAGATTTGCAATTTGAAACCAACCTATAGGAAATCATGGGCTGCGAATCTTCTGATGTGGTCAGATTTGACCCTGGGCCCCTCCTTCAAGGTCAAACGAGGATAGGGAAACTTAAAAGTGGTTATAATTCGCTTATTATTGGTCCTAGAGATTTGCAATTTGAAACCAACCTATAGGAAATCATGGGCTGCGAGTCTTCTGATGTGGTCAGATTTGACCCTGGGCCCCTCCTTCAAGGTCAAACGAGGATAGGCAAACTTAAAAGTGCTAATAACTCGCTTATTATTGGTCCTAGAATTTTTGCAATGTGAAACCAACCTATAGGAAATCATGCCCTGCGAATCTTCTGATATGGTCAGATTTGACCTTGGGCCTCTCCTTCAAGGTCAACGAGGATAGCCAAACTTAGAAGTAGGGACGTCACGACTCCAAATATTTCATGTCGACTAATCGGTAAGTACTATTCGTGCCGACACCGAATAACCGTCGAATTTATAAAACAACCAAAAATCTTAAGTTTCATATTGTGAAAAGTACTGAAAACGATAAATATGTGAAATAAAATGAAAATATATGTATATAACCTGCAAAAATTAATAAATTTGCTGTTTTCCTGTGACTTCTGCTTCGTTTATTTCAGACAGGAAGTGGGCGATATAAGAGGTATATGGTACTTCCGGTTTTACGTGAATGCATAAACAGTACAGAAAACGTGGCTGTTTTGGGATTTTAGCTTATTTTATGTGACAATATGGATATATTTTATGGATTTAGACCTTCTGCCATCTTTCACTACATTAAGCGATTATTCTTACGTTAAAATACGAAACCGGTATATAGCACTATTCTAACCGTTGTCGATTAGTCGGTTAGTCGTGACACCCCTACTTAAAAGTGGTTATAACTCGCTTATTATCGGTCCTAGAGGTTTGCAATGTGAAACCAACCTATAGGAAATCATGGGCTGGGAATCTTTTGATGCGGTTGGATTTGACCTTGGGCACCTCCTTCAAGGTCGAATGAGGATAGCCAAACTTAAAAGTGCTTATAACTTGCTTATTATTGGTCCTAGAGGTTTGCAGTGTGAAACCAACCTATAGGAAATCATGGACTGCAAATCTTATGTGGTAAGATTTGACTTTGGGCCCTCCTTCAAGGTCAAACAAGGATAGCCAAACTTAAAACTTGTTATAACTTGCTTATTATTGGTCCTAGAGGTTTGCAATGTGAAACCAACCTATAGGAAATCATGGGCTGGGAATCTTTTGATGTGGTCAGATTTGACATTATGCCCCTCCTTCAAGGTCAAATGAGGATAGCCAAAAATTAAAAGTGCTTATAACTTGCTTATTATTGGTCCTAGAGGTTTTCAATGTGAAACCAACTCATAGGAAATCATGGGCTGGGAATCTTTTGTTGTGTCAGATCTGACCTTGGGCCCATCCTTCAAGGTCAAACGAGGATAGCCAAACCTAAAAGTGCTTATGACTCACTTACTATTGGTCCTAGAGGTTTGCAATGTGAATCCAACTCATAGGAAATCATGGGCTGGGAATCTTCTGATGTTGTTAGATTTGACCTTTGGCCCCCTCCTTCAAGGTCAAACGATGGTTCACTGTCTTTGGTGAGTTGTCTTTCCGGTGGATACAAATTTGCATCGGTTCTCCGATGCGTAGGTCTAGTTAAGCGTCCCGCAAGGGACGCTTGTTTGTGTATGGGAGAGCTTCAGGCTCCGCCGGCTCCGCCGGCTCCGGCGGCTCCGCCGGCTCCGCCGGCTCCGCCGGCTCCGCATTTTGTTTTCCTTATAACTCTGTAACCGTTAGGCGGATTCTTTTCAAATTTGGCAGGTTTAGGCAGTAGCCTTGGGGAATTTTTTTGAATATACTGCAGTGACATTTCAACCAATCAGAGAGGTCACATGACCAAAAATGTCTTTTTTCGATGGGGAAGCTTGTCCGGATGATAACTTGAAAGGAATTTTATCAATTCACCTGAAACTTGGCAAATACATTCATTCTATTAAAATCTGGAAATCATTAGATTTTGGCATTGATTGGTCAAGAAATGGCTGAGTAATTAATGATTAATTAATCATTACGAATTTTCCAAATAAGGAAAACACAAAAATGCTTATATCTCGAAAACCGTGCTAGATAGAGCGATTTCGACGAAATTTTTGACCCACAGGGTATCTCTGCAGAGTAGTTTTCCCAATTTTCAAAAAATTTTTCTCTCGCCCAAAATGGCGGCCATTTTGAATTTTCGAAATTTTCGCAAAAATTGCAAAACACAAAAATGCTTATATCTCGAAAACCGTGCTAGATAGAGCGATTTCGACGAAATTTTTGACCCACAGGGTATCTCTGCAGAGTAGTTATCCCAATTTTGAAAAAAATTTTGTCTCGCCAAAAATGGCGGCCATTTTGAATTTTCGAAATTTTTGCAAAAATTGCAAAACACAAAAATGCTTGTATCTCGAAAACCGTGCTAGATAGAGCGATTTCGACGAAATTTTTGACCCACAGGGTATCTCTGCAGAGTAGTTATCCCAATTTTGAAAAAAAATTTATCTCGCCAAAAATGGCGGCCATTTTGAATTTTCGAATTTTTCGCAAAAATTGCAAAACATAAAAATGCTTATATCTCGAAAACCCTGCTAGATAGAGCGATTTCGACGAAATTTTTGACCCACAGGGTATCTCTGCAGAGTAGCCATGCCAATTTTCAAACAAAAAATTTCTCGCAAAAAATGGCGGCCATTTTGAATTTTCGAATTTTCAGACCCATAGCTAATTACTCACCTACTCAAAATGAGTAAATGCGAATTATCTCTAAAAGTATTGCAGATAGCCAATTTTTCTCAAATAAATCATTCACCTACTTTTGGGAGAGCTTTCACTTGGTGAAGTTTCAGACCCATAGCTAATTACTCACCTACTCAAAATGAGTAAATGCGAATTATCTCTAAAAGTATTGCAGATAGCCAATTTTTCTCAAATAACTCATTCACCTACTTTTGGGAGAGCTTTCACTTGGTGAAGTTTCAGACCCATAGCTAATTACTCACCTACTCAAAATGAGTAAATGCGAATTATCTCTAAAAGTATTGCAGATAGCCAATTTTTGTCAAATTAATCATTCACCTACTTTTGGGAGAGCTTTCACTTGGTGAAGTTTCAGACCCATAGCTAATTACTCACCTACTCAAAATGAGTAAATGCGAATTATCTCTAAAAGTATTGCAGATAGCCAATTTTTCTCAAATAACTCATTCACCTACTTTTGGGAGAGCTTTCACTCTGTGAAGTTTCAGACCCATAGCTAATTACTCACCTACTCAAAATGAGTAAATGCGAATTATCTCTAAAAGTATTGCAGATAGCCAATTTTTCTCAAATAACTCATTCACCTACTTTTGGCAGAGCTTTCACTTGGTGAAGTTTCAGACCCATAGCTAATTACTCACCTACTGAAAATGAGTAAATGCGAATTATCTCTAAAAGTATTGCAGATAGCCAATTTTTCTCAAATAACTCATTCACCTACTTTTGGGAGAGCTTTCACTTGGTGAAGTTTCAGACCCATAGCTAATTACTCACCTACTCAAAATGAGTAAATGCCAAATATCTCTAAAAGTATTGCAGATAGCCAATTTTTCTCAAATAACTCATTCACCTACTTTTGGGAGAGCTTTCACTTGGTGAAGTTTCAGACCCATAGCTAATTACTCACCTACTCAAAATGAGTAAATGCGAATTATCTCTAAAAGTATTGCAGATAGCCAATTTTTGTCAAATTAATCATTCACCTACTTTTGGGAGAGCTTTCACTTGGTGAAGTTTCAGACCCATAGCTAATTACTCACCTACTCAAAATGAGTAAATGCGAATTATCTCTAAAAGTATTGCAGATAGCCAATTTTTCTCAAATAACTCATTCACCTACTTTTGGGAGAGCTTTCACTCTGTGAAGTTTCAGACCCATAGCTAATTACTCACCTACTCAAAATGAGTAAATGCGAATTATCTCTAAAAGTATTGCAGATAGCCAATTTTTCTCAAATTAATCATTCACCTACTTTTGGGAGAGCTTTCACTTGGTGAAGTTTCAGACCCATAGCTAATTACTCACCTACTCAAAATGAGTAAATGCGAATTATCTCTAAAAGTATTGCAGATAGCCAATTTTTCTCAAATAACTCATTCACCTACTTTTGGGAGAGCTTTCACTTGGTGAAGTTTCAGACCCATAGCTAATTACTCACCTACTCAAAATGAGTAAATGCGAATTATCTCTAAAAGTATTGCAGATAGCCAATTTTTCTCAAATAACTCATTCACCTACTTTTGGCAGAGCTTTCACTTGGTGAAGTTTCAGACCCATAGCTAATTATTCACCTACTCAAAATGAGTAAATGCGAATTATCTCTAAAAGTATTGCAGATAGCCAATTTTTCTCAAATAACTCATTCACCTACTTTTGGGAGAGCTTTCACTATGTGAAGTTTCAGACCCATAGCTATTTATTCACCTACTCAAAATGAGTAAATGCTAATTATCTGTAAAAGTATTGCGGATACCCAATTTTTATCAAATACTCATTCATCTTCTTGTGGGAGAGCTTTCACATGGTGAAGTTTCAGACCCATAGCTAATTACTCACCTACTCAAAATGAGTAAATGCGAATTATCTCTAAAAGTATTGCAGATAGCCAATTTTTCTCAAATAACTCATTCACCTACTTTTGGCAGAGCTTTCACTTGGTGAAGTTTCAGACCCATAGATAATTATTCACCTACTCAAAATGAGTAAATGTGAATTATCTCTTAATAGTATTGCAGATAGCCAATTTTTCTCAAATAACTCATTCACCTACTTTTGGAAGAGCTTTCACACACGAAAATGAAAAATTGTGAATATCTCGGAAAAGCTATTTCTTCTGCTTTAATGCTCGGCGGGAGATACACACCGCGGCAGTGGTCTTGACAAAAATTTTTGTCTCCCCAAAAATGGTGGCCATTTTGAATTTTCAAAGTTTTTGCAAAACACAAAAATGCTTATATCTCGAAAACCGTGCTATATGGAGCGAACTCAACAAAAATTTGGACCTGCTGGGTATCTCCAATTTTCAAAATATTTTTGTCTCGCCAAATATAGCGGACATTTTAAATTTTTTTATTTTTTGCAAAACACAAAAATGCTTATATCTTGAAAACCGTGCTAGATAGAGCAGACTGCGCTGACTTTGGTTGCCACAACAGTATAAGGCTAGAAACGAAGCATTTTCTTAATACTTTAGCACTCACCTTTATATCCTTTTCGGGACGCTTTGTTTTTGCTATGCAAAAACATTATCTTTTTTTTTTGCGAGCGATCCTCTAGTTAATGTATTGACTTAATAATAAAAAAATTAAAGTCTCATCTCGCTTGTCAACACATATAACACAAGGAGAATTATGTCCACCCACTGGGGGTGGACATATTATTTTTGCTTTTTCCGCTGTCCACCGTCCGGCGTCCGGCGTCACACTTGGTTTCCAGACATTTTAGGCAACAGTTCTTATCCTATTTTTACCAAATTTGGCATGCAGGTTTATTGGGTTAATAGCTTGTATGGGATTGCTTTTGGTGATGATAGCTCTATAGCTAACTGAGTAATAGCTACTTTGCTACTTTTGAGTATCTCTTTGGTTTCCAGACATTTTAAGGAATGCTATTAAGCCTATCTTTCTGAAACTTGGTATGGAGGTTCATTGGGTTAATAGCTTGTATGGGATTGCTTTTGGGGGGAATTGCTTCATAGATCAGTGAGTAATTAATTAAATAAATGAGTAATTGGCTATTTTGAGTACTGAAAAAGGCAAATGTGCTCATATCTCCTAAACCGTGCGAGATAGAACGATTTCGTCGAAATTTTCGACCCACAGGGTATGTAAGGAATGTAATCTTTGCAATTTTCAAAAAATTTTCCCCTCCCCAAAAATGGCGGCCATTTTGAATTTTTGCCAAAAATGGCAAAACACAAATTTGCTTCTATCTCCTTAACCGTGCGAGATAGAGCGATTTCGTCGAAATTTTCAACCCACAAGGTATCTGAGTATTGTACTCTTGGCAATTTTTAAAAAATTTTCCCCTCCCCAAAAATGGCGGCCATTTTGAATTTTAGAATTTTTGCCAAAAATGGCAAAAAACAAATTTGCTTCTATCTGCTTAACCGTGTGAGATAGAGCGATTTCGTCAAAATTTTCGACCCATAGGGTATCTAAGGAATGTACTCTTTGCAATTTTCAAAAAATTTTCCCCTCCCCAAAAATGGCGGCCATTTTGAATTTTCGAATTTTTGCCAAAAATGGCAAAACACAAATTTGCTTCTATCTCCTTAACCGTGCGAGATAGAGCGATTTCATCGAAATTTTCAACCCACAAGTTATCTGAGTATTGTACTCTTGGCAACTTTTAAAAATTTTCCCCTCCCCAAAAATGGCGGCCATTTTGAATTTTCGAATTTTTGCCAAATATGGCAAAAAACAAATTTGCTTCTATCTGCTTAACCATGTGAGATAGATCGATTTCGTCAAAATTTTCGACCCACAGGGTATCTAGGGAATGTACTCTCTGCAATTTTCAAAAAATTTTCCCCTCCCCAAAAATGGCGGCCATTTTGAATTTTCAAATTTTTCCCCAAAATGGCAAAAAACAAATTTGCTTCTATCTGCTTAACCGTGTGAGATAGAGCGATTTCGTCAAAATTTTCGACCCACAGGGTATCTAAGGAATGTACTCTTTGCAATTTTCAAAAAAATTTTCCCCTCCCCAAAAATGGCGGCCATTTTGAATTTTCAAATTTTTTGCCAAAAATGGCAAAACACGAATTTCCTTCTATCTCCTTAACTGTGCGAGATAGAGCGATTTCGTCGAAATTTTCAACCCACAGGGTAACTGAGCAATGTACTCTTGGCAATTTTCAAAAAAAATTTCCCCTCCCCAAAAATGGCGGCCATTTTGAATTTTAGAATTTTTGCCAAAAATGGCAAAAAACAAATTTGCTTCTATCTGCTTAACCGTGTGAGATAGAGCGATTTCGTCGAAATTTTCGACCCACAGGTTATCGAAGCAATGTACTCTTGGCAATTTAAAAAAATTTTCCCCTCCCCAAAAATGGCGGCCATTTTGAATTTTCGAATTTTTGCCAAAAATTGCTTCTATCTCCTTAACCGTGTGAGATAGAGCGATTTCGTCGAAATTTTTGTCCCACACCACCCACACCCACAGGGTATCTCAGAAATGCACTCTTAGCAATTTTCAAAAAAAATTCCCCTCCCCAAAAATGGCGGCTATTTTGAATTTTCGAATTTTTCCCCAAAATGGCAAAACACAAAATTCCTTCTATCTCCTTAACTGTGCGAGATAGAGCGATTTTGTCGAAATTTTCGACCCACAGGATATCGAAGAAATGTACTCTTAGCAATTTTCAAAAAATTTTCTCCTCCCCAAAAATGGCAAAACACAAATTCCTTAACCGTATGAGATAGAGCGATTTCGTCGAAATTTTCGACCCACAGGGTATCTGAGCAATGTACTCTTTGCAATTTTCAAAAATTTTCCTCTTCCCACATATAGCGGCCATTTTGAATTTTCGAATTTTTCCCCAAAATGGCAAAACACAAAATTGATTCTATCTCCTTAACCATGCGAGATAGAGCGATTTCGTCGAAATTTTCGACCCACAGGGTATCTAAGAAATGTACTCTTGGCAATTTTCAAAAAATTTTCCCCTCCCCACATATGGCGGCCATTTTGAATTTTCGAATTTTTGCCCAAAATGGAAAAACACAAATTTGCTTCTATCTCCTTAACCGTGCAAAATAGAGTTATTTCGTTGAAATTTTCGACCCATAGTGTATCTAAGAAATGCACTCTTGCAATTTTCAAAAAAAATTTCCTCTTCCCAAAAATGGCGGCCATTTTGAATTTTCGAATTTTTGCCAAAAGTAGAAAAACAGAAATTTGCTTCTATCTTCTTAACCGTGCAACATAGAGTGACTTCGTCAAAATTTTCGACCCAACCAATGCAAAAAGGCATGAAGCTGAAATAATTTACATGTACACTAATAAATATTTAAGCATCATTGATATATTTTACAAATGAAACAGGGTCTTATAAGACTACTGTACAATTTTGGCAAAAGGTTCATGGGGTGGACATTACACATGATAATGTGTGTTCTTCTATGCTATCCTGTTTCTATTCATATGTCGCAGCTACTATCAACAGGGCGTCCTATTTCTAGCTTAAATTTTGGAAACAGATGACAAATTGAAGAAGATGAATTATTTTATTCCATATTTTTGTACATTTTGGGTCTTCTATTGTGATTTCATTGAGAGGAAACTGCCATGTTTTGGTTTCATGTGTTTCTGTTCGTCTCACCTGAGGGTCTACTGAAATGTAGAGTGGGTTTGACTGCCACAAGTGATAATGCCATGGGCCTGTTCCAGCATGACCCTGGTTGTTAAATGTGATGTAAAACACAACTTTGTACTTTTAAACTCATTGTTCTTTCATTCAACTGTTTGTGTTCTGGTTTTGAAATAACCACAAATGGGATAATCCATGCGACCAACCAAACTTTGTTCTTAACTTGCATTGTATTTACAGAATGTCGCAAGACAGAAACACTAATCAGGCTGTGTTTGGGGTAACTGGTCCCATTAGCACTACCGAAGCAACAAGTCATGACATAGAATTAACCAAGAAGTTAGTAGAAGTCATGTCTACTTTTGGTGTATATGAATCAGAGGAGGACTTACAAAAAAGGTTTGTTTACAATGCCGGAAGTATATTTTGAATTTGAATACAATTCTAGTTTAAAGTTATAAATTCACTGAGACATTTGTGTGAATAACAATATAAAAAATGTGCAGGTTTGAACAATTTCCCTTTAAAACCTGACCAGTGTGAAAAAAAAAAACAATTCGAATTTAAGTTAAAACTAGCACAAGGCCTGCAGGTCTTGGGACATCCTCCACAAGCTTTAAAGCTGGGTGGCGGCCATCTTAAATACAAGATGGCGGACACAAATTTTTTTTTCTCAAAGTAGTTCCTCTTTAGCCTAAAATGATACAGGAAACCTGAACTTTATATCTCTAATGATTTTTCTGTAATGATAATGACATGCTATAGAGTTGACAAGTGGTCAGCAGGAAATTTTCAAAATTCATTACAGGTCACATTTTTTTTTTTTTTTTTTTTTTTTTGGAATATGGCAAAAAATATTCTATGTGGGGGTAAAACATATAGGAAAACACAATGGCAACATTTTTGAGACATTTGGAAGAAGCCTTCTGGCATTTAGCATATCATCAGTGAAGTTGCGGTTTACAAAATCGCCACTGGCTGCCATGTATTTTTAGTAGTTTTGTCCAAAATCAATAGGGTTCCTATAATAAGTAATATCAATAACTGTACGAAGTTTTGAAGAAAATTGGTGAAAGCAGTGTGGACCTAGGGCGCACACAAGCACTTAAAACTGGGTGGCCGCCATCTTGTAAACAAGAGATGACTTTTTCCAGAAGTTGTCCCCCTTGACCCTAAAATAAACACAGGAAACCTAAACTTGACATGTCTAATGGTATTGCTGTAATGACGTACTATAGAGTTGACAAGTGCTTAGTCAGCAAATTGTCAAAATTTATTAAGGTTTAAAATTGACATTTGTTGCTTGTAGTGTATAAGACAGGAAACTGAATATATATTTATAAACAGAACAACACTGATCCAACTACCTTCTATTTGCATGTAACCTAAACCAGTTTCCTTGCATATAATTATGTCAATATATACCAAGATATTTAACTACGAAAAGAAAAACAAAAAAAAAAACAACAGTATTTTATTATATTCTGTCAATATATTAGCCATTTTGTCAACCAGAAGTCTTCAGATAGCACACAACATGTCATTAATATATTTCCGCTTTCAGGAACTGGTTTTAAAATATGCAGTCAACCAGCACACTCATTTCTTGTTAGAAGATAAAAGATGAATTTTGTGTGAAAGGAAAAGAATCTCTTCTACAGTGTTACAAAGGAATATATTCTTTGATTAATGCTAAAACGTTGTGGTGAATTATGTACAATTATATACCGGTGCCGCTCTTTAAAGCAGCCCATGGGCAATGTGACCAAAAGTTGCAAAAGTTGGGGATGGGCATTAACAACAACGAAAAGCAGCCGGGAGTTTCGAAAAAATAACCCGAATTTGGGGAAACCGCATTTTAGCACACACCACCTGAAAGTAAAATATGTGGTTGGTAAACAGATCTCTGCGCAATAAAATATGACATAACTAAAATAAGGAAAATTTTGTTGAAAATGGATATAAAATGCTAGTGGTGGCATCGTTTACAGAAATCAAATCCAGTATTTCGTATGCTTGTTACTGCCAGGCAGTGATTATTTCTTGCAGGGCTTACAGGAACCAGAACTTGCCACTGGAAATGGCTTTCATGAGATATTAAAACATATTTAAACACAGCTTTTGCTCAATCTAAAGTAAAAATGTGAAATATTTAACAAAATATGTATATATTTGGTCGTTTTGATGAAATATCAGCCATTAGAAAGCCTAAGATAATAATGTTTTCAAAAACCGGTTCCCAAATATTCTTGGCGGATTTTGTTTTTTTTCTGCCGAAACGAAATACCGCATACCGGAAAACCATTAACAACGCTATAAAATGCTAAAACTAGACAGATTACTGGGTTTTAGTAGAGAGTGTAACAACAAAATGACATATTGGCAATTTTTGAGTGATAACGTAAGATCGTGGATGGGCGCTTTGGAAAGCATGGGCGATAAAGAGTGCGGCACCGGTATTTAACAAGGTGTGTGATTGTGTTTTTATTGCGTTAATACATCCTATCCAATGGACAATATGCTAAACCGGTCGGCGCAGACCAGCCCGCCAAACGTCAGAAAAAGACGTCCTGTGTCTCCACCGGCTGGCCGGTCCTCACACTGCACTCGCCAGGTGGCGTGTCGTACTTCCTTCCTGTCTAGACAAGCTGACGTCATAGCATCTTTTTCGTTTGGCGCATGCACTGCTGGAACGAATATTTGGAAATTGTTTTTATATTTTATTTTATGTGAGTTTGAAGAAGTGCTGGATTGTTGAACTTTGCGTATCACTTCCTCACATACTATAGATCATCTCTACAGTTATTTTAGTACTTGGAACGCTTTGTGAGTTGTTAGAAGTGCGGTTTTATTTACCTTACGGATCACTTCCTCACGTGTGCTTGTTTTGTCATGTCTTCTCCAAGTCAACGTAGGGGGGGGGGTGCGGCCACATGATGGCTGGCTTTGACCACCACACTGTGTGTGCTAGGTGCCGTGACAAGAAGAAGGGCTCTGACCCTTGTGTTAAGTCCCCACCTGAATCTTGTGGACATTGCGACCTTTTGACGCCGGAACAAAGGACTCAGCTTTCAACCCCCTCCTACAAGCTAAAGAAGGAACGGAAAGAGGCCAAGTCTTCAACACCCATCAAGGATTCAGACACTCTCAGTCCCACCCTTGTGGACCCGGCACTTGTGTCGGTAGTAGGGGTAGTGGATGGCCAGGGTACCTCCGGTGCCTCTGGTTTGAGTGGGCCGGAAGAGAAGAGGAGGAAATCTGAGAAGAAATCTGATAAGAAGTCTGCATCTTCTAAGTCGGTTAAGCCGGACAAGTCGGTTAAGTCGCCCAGCCGGCCTGCATCCTCATCTTCATCTACCGGACAGGGGAAGTCCACTGCCCCTTCTACCGACTCTAAATTATCAGATTTAGACAAAAAGTGGTCGGACCGGTTTAACAGACTGGAGGCCCTGCTTATGGCCAAGACGTTGGACCGACCTCAGGAACCAGTGTTTGGAACTGTAAAGGTCACCCCTTCACATGCTCCACCAGCCGGTTTGATCCGACCGGAACCCTTCATTCAACCGACTACTCTTCCTCAACCAGCCGACACTGCCCTTGCCTCACCGGCCACCGACCCAGTTCCTCACGGGTCTACTACCACTTCAAAAGCCTCATCCTCAGGCCTACCAGAACTGGCACAACCAAGGCAGAAACGTTCAGCCACGGCCTTTGACATATCTAAGAAAGACGCCTCTCCCTCTAGTGATTCGGAATCGGACAGCCTGTCTTCCGACCATCCTCTTGTTGATATCTTTCCGGAGGAAGGGGAATTGTCAGACGATATGGAGGCAAATGCATCTGATCATGATCAGTCCCTCTCGGAGGAGCAATCCTACCGAGAAACTATGAGGGGGATTAGATCCTTCATGAACTGGTCTCATATACCGGACATTGACACTGGGGCGACAACATCTGAGGACAATCCTTTCTCCGGCCCCAAGATGCACACTCCAGGGAAAGTCTCTGTTTCTCTACCGACAGATGAATGGCTCTGCAAGAAACTTTCAAAGCTCAATCTTACCCTTACTCAAGGATATCCAACTCGAGCTTCTGAGGCAGGGGGCCTCTTGAGAGACCAATTCGTCCGGCCACCGAAATCACAGACCAAGTGGTATGGGTGCCACCCAAACCCAAAGAAGGACTCTGACCAAGTAGTTACTTCGTGGCACACCGGTTCTTCACGCCTGAACAGTGGATACTTGAGGATTGCCAGACAGGCCGGTATAGCAAGTGCCCCACCCATGTCGCGGCCTATTTCCCAAGAGAACTTACGTAAATGGGAAAAATCCGCGCGTGAGTCCACTATTATATGTAACCAGGCTGCTGGATTCAACAGGTGTTTGCTGAAGGTCCAACGGAACATGGGTGCACAGTTAAAGGCAATACGAGTGGAGTCAAAGGGCAAGGCACCGACTAAGGCTTCAGCTGCTGTTGACGAGCTTCAATTTTTACTGGACTTCAACGCCAGTGTGTGTCAATCCATGGCTAAAGCAGTCGAACACCTCACTGAATTTGTGTTCGTCAACATGGCAAATGCAACCCTCCTGAGGCGGGATTCTTATCTGGCATATCTTAAGGCTGGTGTGAAGGCGGATACCCTCAACGCCCTCCGTACCTCACCTCTTCATGTGGAGACTCTCTTCCCAGACTCTTGTGTTAAAAAAGCTGAGGAGGACATTACTGACTTTGATAGGAACAAGTCTGGCTCTGTATATAAGGGTTGCCGCTACCACCCGTATGAAAGGCAGGAACAAAGGTCGGACAGAAAACAGGACAAACCGGCCTGGAAAAACTTGTCACGCACTCAGCGCCGCAAGAACAAAGGGAAGCAACAGTACTCCTCACGTCCTGCCAAGGGTCAGCAGCAGTATAAATGACAATCAATGTTTTTATGTCAGCTGACTTGTCAGTCAGCTGACATTATGTCGTCACTCTGCGGCGTGGGCGTACGCGTCCGCGTGAACAACTTCTCCTCCAAAACTACAAGGCCTAGAGACGTGCTGTTTTTTTTAAAAGATACCTTATCTATCGAGGATGAAAAATTGTTCAAGGCATGCAAATCTGTCTGTTCGTCTGTTTGCTAGAGACATTACAAGGGGGGTACCCCCACCAAAAGTGTGAAAATGTCAACACTTAATCACAATTTTCTCAGTGACTATTGCAGGGATTTCTCTCATATCTTGCATATATGTACTAGGCCAGAGGTAGATTCTCTTGTGTGAGTATGAGACCTGGATCTGTCTTACTTTTTTTTTAATAAATTTTTTTAATAATTTTTAATGCATTAAAATTCATGAAATCATGCACAAAATCATTTATAACTTGAAAAGTGTTGCATTTAGAGCATTTTGTTAAAATATGTTATTCAGCTACTTTTTTCATAGCTACAATATGGTGAGTAAGTTGGGTGCCTGTCTCAATAGCTAAGTGAGTAATAGCTACTTTTGGGCTTTTCAGTAACTTCCATCATGAGTAAAATCACTTGTAACTTAAAAACTATTGGATTTAGAGAATTTCGTATAAATATGTTATTCAGCTACTTTTGGGTCAGCTATAACATAGTAAAATTTCAGACCTGTAGCTCATGGCATAGCTGAGTAATAGCTACTTTTAGGTTATCACTGTTGAGTAAATCGCTTATAACTTGGAAACTATTGCATTTACAGTATTTTGTTTCAATATGTTATTCACCTATTTTGGGATCAGCTATAACATAGTGAAGTTTCAGATCTGTGGCTCATTGCATAGCTGAGTAATAGCTACTTTGAAGTTCTCACTATTGAGTAAATCACTTGTAACTTAAAACCTATTGCATTTAGAGAATTTCGTATAAATATGTTATTCAGCTACTTTTGGGCCAGCTATAACATAGTGAAATTTCAGATCTGTAGGTCATGGCATAGCTGAGTAATAGCTACTTTAAAGTTCTCACTATTGAGTAAATCAGTTGTAATTTGAAAACTATTGCATTTAGAGAATTTCGTATAAATATGTTATTCAGCTACTTTTGGGTCAGCTATAACATAGTAAAACTTCAGACCTGTAGCTCATGGCATAGCTGAGTAATAGCTACTTTTAGGTCATCACTATTGAGTAAATCAGTTGTAACTTCAAAACTATTGCATTTACTGTATTTTGCTTAAATATGTTGTTCACCTACTTTTGGGTCAGCTATAACATAGTGAAATTTCAGACCTGTAGCTCATTGCATAGCTGAGTAATAGCTACTTTGAGGTTCTCACTATTGAGTAAATCAGTTGTAATTGCAAAACTATTGCATTTAGAGAATTTAGTATAAATATGTTATTCAGCTACTTTTGGGTCAGCTATAACATAGTAAAATTTCAGACCTGTAGCTCATGGCATAGCTGAGTAATAGCTACTTTTAGGTCATCACTATTGAGTAAATCAGTTGTAACTTGAAAACTATTGCATGTACAGTATTTTGCTTAAATATGTTGTTCACCTACTTTTGGGTCAGCTATAACATAGTAAAATTTCAGACCTGTAGCTCATGGCATAGCTGAGTAATAGCTACTTTGAGGTTATCACTGTTGAGTAAATCGCTTATAACTTGGAAATTATTGCATTTAGAGTATTTTGTTTCAATATGTTATTCACCTATTTTGGGGTCAGCTATAACATAGTGAAGTTCCAGACCTGTGACTCATTGCATAGCTGAGTAATAGCTACATTGAAGTTCTCAATGTTGAGTAAATCACTTATAATTTGAAAACTTGCATTTAGAGAATTTAGTATAAATATGTTATTCAGCTACTTTTGGGTCAGCTATAACATAGTAAAATTTCAGACCTGTAGCTCATGGCATAGCTGAGTAATAGCTACTTTTAGGTCATCACTATTGAGTAAATCAGTTGTAACTTCAAAACTATTGCATTTACTGTATTTTGCTTAAATATGTTGTTCACCTACTTTTGGGTCAGCTATAACATAGTGAAATTTCAGACCTGTAGCTCATTGCATAGCTGAGTAATAGCTACTTTGAGGTTCTCACTATTGAGTAAATCAGTTGTAATTGCAAAACTATTGCATTTAGAGAATTTAGTATAAATATGTTATTCAGCTACTTTTGGGTCAGCTATAACATAGTAAAATTTCAGACCTGTAGCTCATGGCATAGCTGAGTAATAGCTACTTTTAGGTCATCACTATTGAGTAAATCAGTTGTAACTTGAAAACTATTGCATGTACAGTATTTTGCTTAAATATGTTGTTCACCTACTTTTGGGTCAGCTATAACAGTAAAATTTCAGACCTGTAGCTCATGGCATAGCTGAGTAATAGCTACTTTGAGGTTATCACTGTTGAGTAAATCGCTTATAACTTGGAAATTATTGCATTTAGAGTATTTTGTTTCAATATGTTATTCACCTATTTTGGGGTCAGCTATAACATAGTGAAGTTCCAGACCTGTGACTCATTGCATAGCTGAGTAATAGCTACTTTGAAGTTCTCAATGTTGAGTATATCACTTATAATTTGAAAACTATTGCATTTAGAGAATTTAGTATAAATATGTTATTCAGCTACTTTTGGGTCAGCTATAACATAGTAAAATTTCAGACCTGTAGCTCATGGCATAGCTGAGTAATAGCTACTTTTAGGTTATCACTGTTGAGTAAATCACTTATAACTTGGAAACTATTGCATTTACAGTATTTTGTTGCAATATGTTATTCACCTATTTTGGGGTCATCTATAACATAGTGAAGTTCCAGACCTGTGGCTCATTGCATAGCTGAGTAATAGCTACTTTGAAGTTCTCACTGTTGAGTAAATCAGTTGTAATTGGAAAACTATTGCCTTTACAGAAATTTGTGCAAATATGTTATTCGGCTACTTTTGGGTCAGCTATAACATAGTGAAATTACAGACCTGTAGCTCATGGCACAACTGAGCAGTAGCTATTCTCAGGCACTGACTGTTGAGTAAATCGGCTATAACTTGAAAAATATTGCATTTGGAGTATTTTGTTAAAATATATTGTTCACCTACTTTTGGGTTAGCTATAACATAGTGAAATTACAGACCTATAGCTCATGGCATAGCGGAGCAATAGCTATTTTCAGGTTCTCACTATTGAGTAAATCAGTTGTAACTTGAAAACTATTGCATTTACAGTATTTTGCTTAAATATGTTGTTCACCTACTTTTAGGTCAGCTATAACAGAGCAAAAATTCAGACATGTAGCTCATTGCATAGCTGAGTAATAGTTACTTTGAGGTTCTCACTCTTGAGTAAATAAGTTGTAACTTGAAAACTATTACATTTACAGTATTTTGTTAAATATGTTATTCACAGACGTTTTGGTCAGCTATAACATAGTGAAATTGCAGACCTCTATGTCATGGCATAGCTGAGCAATAGCTTCTTTCAGGTTCTCACTGTTGAGTAAATCATTGTATCCAACCTGTAGGAAATCATGGGCTGGGAATCTGTTAATATGGTCCGATTTGACCTTGGAACTCGCTTATTATTGGTCCTAGAGGTTTGGAATGAAAACCAACCTATAGAAAATCATGAGCTGGGAATTTTTTGGTGTGGTCGGATTTCACCTTGGACCCCTCCTTCAAGGTCAAATGAGGATAGCCAAACTTAAAAGTGCTTATAACTCGCTTATTATTGGTCCTAGAGGTTTGGAGTGAAAAACCAACCTATAGAAAATCATGGGCTGGGAATCTTTTGGTGTGGTCGGATTTCACCTTAGACCCCTCCTTCCAGGTCAAACGAAGATAGCCAAACTTAAAGTGCTTATAACTCGCGTATTATTGGTCTTGGAGGTTTGGGATGGTAAACCAACATATAGGAAATCATGGGCTGGGATTCTTTTGGTGTGGTCAGATTTGACCTGGGACCCCCCCTTCAAGGTCAATTGAGGATAGCCAAACTTACAATTGCTTATAACTCGCTTATTATTGGTCCTACAGGTTTGGGATGGTAAACAAGCTACAGGAAATCATGGGTTGGGAATTTTTTTGTGTGGTCGGATTTGACCTTAGACCCCTCCGTCAAGGTCAAACAAGGATAGCCAAACTTAAAAAGTGCCTATGACTCACTTATTATTGGTCCGAGAGGTTTGGGATGGTAAACCATCCTAAATTCTTTGGCTGGGAATCTTTTGGTATGGTCAGATTTGACCTTTGGATCCCTTCTTCATGGCCGAACGAGGATATTGCATTTATAGTATTTCTTTAAATATTTTTAACCTACTTTTTACACTTAAACAATTACCTTGTTACTTTATTTCATAATACCATTTGCAGGGCACAACTTTTTTGTCCTTTTCTTCTGTCAGCTTCGGAATATCTTTCGAACATGCTGTTCAGTTACCATTTACTGTATTTCTGTACAGCCCTTTCCCTGATAATTATTCTTTCCTCTCATTATCACCATCACAAATCAAAAACATTCAGTCAGCTGACACAGTGCCCGTTCACGGGCACTCTCCTCTTGTTTGCAATTGAGACCACTGCTGCTGACCGGGAGCCCACAAGAGACTATGAACACTTTAAATGCAAAGTTACTTGTTGTAAATTCTGCTCATACTGCGCCCGGGCATTCGCAAAAGAAAGAAATAAGTCCCGGGCAGCAGTTTGTTTTCCAGATCTAAGTTCATTAAAATCTGTGAAAGGTGTTTCTTGTGTCATTCCATTGTCTCATGCAAATATTGTAACAAATGCTCCCAATGTTGCCACAAATCTTCCTGTAGGGGCCAGACTCCAAATTTTTTGGGAAAAGTGGTCAGAGCTGGGGGCCGGTCCGAAAGTTGTTCAAATCCTGAGGGAGGGGTACACCCTTCCCTTCCGGACCAGGCCAAACTTGTCAAGAACCCCAACAGTTGTAAGCTGCTATGGCAATCCTCACAGAAATCTCAAACTGTTAGAGGCATTACATCAGCTTACGGCAAAAAATGCTATAGAACGGGTACACAAACAAACATCCCTAGGGTTTTTCAACCGACTATTCCTGGTTCCCAAACCCAACAACAAATGGAGGCCAATCCTAGATTTGAGCAATCTAAATCCCTTTCTCAAAACAGAGAAATTCAAGATGGAGACTCCGGAAACCATCAGAACCTCTCTCCAAAAAGGAGAGTGGGTAACCTCCATAGACTTCAAGGATGCCTATTTCCACATCCCCATACAGGAACAGTCAAGGAAATATTTGAGATTTCACGCCCAGGGACAGACCTTTCAGTTCAAAGCTCTCCCCTTCGGCCTATCCACAGCTCCCATGGAGTTCACTGTCATAGCAAAGGAGGTGAAACTTATGGCCACTCAGAAGGGTATAAGGCTCCACCAATACCTAGACGACTGGTTGGTGAGGGCCACATCCCACCGGGCCTGTCTCCAACATACACAGGTCCTAGTACAACTGTGCCGACAGTTGGGTTGGCTAGTGAACATAGAAAAGTCGGAATTGGACCCCAAGCAAGTTTTCAACTTCGTCGGTTACCAATTCGACCTCCAGTCCGGTCGGGTCCGACCGACACCGGACAGGGGGCAAAGCCTACAGGAAAAGATACTAGAACTCATCTCCCGACCGGCTTGTTCAGTGCGGGAACTGATGTCTTTAATAGGCCTGCTAACCGCGACAGAGAAACAAGTTCACCTAGGCCGACTACACATGAGGCCCATTCAGTGGCACCTCAAAAGAAATTGGAGAATACCGGAATCCCTACACAAATGGATCCCTCTGCCCAGATCTCTGCATCCTCACTTGCAATGGTGGCTGCAAGAAGACAACGTTCTCACAGGCCAACCACTACACCCTCTACAGCATGCCCTGCAAATCTTTACAGACGCATCAAAAGAAGGGTGGGGCGCTCACTTAAACGAGCATATTGCCAGAGGATCCTGGTCCCTACCGGAAAGCAAATTGCACATAAATTACTTGGAGTTAAAAGCAGTCTTTCTGGCTCTAAAAGAGTTCCAAAAGGTATGCATAGGCAAAATGGTGCTAGTTGCAACCGACAATACCACCGTAGTAGCCTATATCAACAAGGAAGGAGGCATGAGGTCGGGCCCACTTTGTGCCCTACTCTGGAGAATCTTGACCTGGTGCACCGGGAAGCAAGTGACTCTGAGAGCACGACACATTCCCGGCCACCTAAATGTAGTGGCAGACAAATTGTCCAGATTGGGTCAGACCATCCAAACCGAATGGTCCCTCCTGCCAGAAATCTTCCAAGCCCTATGCGACAGGTGGCATCAGCCTCAAATAGATCTATTTGCTACGAGGTTCAACAACAAGCTGCCCCTGTTCGTATCACCGGTACCGGACCCCAGGGCCACTGCAGTGGATGCACTCAGTTTGTCATGGGAAGATCTGGACACATACGCCTTCCCACCAACAGCCATTTTGGGCAAAGTGGTGGAGAAGTTGCAAGACTCCCCGTACCGGAGGTTGATCATTATTGCCCCGGGGTGGCCCAACATGGCATGGTTTTGGGACCTAGTGGAGATGTCCAGCCAGATACCATTGCTTCTACCTCAGTTGCCGAACCTTCTGACTCAGCCATTCAATCAGACCCCTCACAGGAGTCTAACAAACCTAAATCTCCACGCATGGCTCCTAGAGCCACAGCTATCAAGGAGCAGGGTTTCTCTGAGGCAGTGGCAACAAGAATTGAAGCTCCTCAAAGAGGATCAACTAGATCCGTCTATGAGGCAAAGTGGGCCATTTTTACAAAGTGGTGCATCACAAATCAGGTGGACTTCAGGACACCTCCTGTAAAGTCAGTTGCTGATTTCCTCATGTACCTTTTTGAGGAAAGGAAATTGCAGCCCAGCACCATTGATGGCTACAGGTCTGCCATTGCTGATAAATTGGGCAGTTCAACTCTCAACATCAGCAAAGATGAAAATCTCACCCGTCTCTTGGATAGCTTCCACAGAGACAGACCCAAGGGCAGAAGAGGTATCCCCTCCTGGAACCTATCTCTGGTTTTACACCAGTTAACAAAGGCTCCCTTTGAGCCAATTAAGGAGGCCTCCTTGAAGCATTTGACCTTCAAGACAGTTTTCCTCTTAGCCTTGGGATCAGGCAAACGCAGAAGTGAGATTCATGCTTGGCAACATAAGAACATCAGACACCAGTCTGATTGGACTAAGATATCCCTGTACCCTTCTCCCAGCTTCCTCTCCAAAAATCAGCTGGCTAAAGAGGGTCCAGACAGTGTGGCCCCAGTGGTTATCCCAACCCTGGCCCCAACGCTGGATAGGTCCCTCAGGTCTGATAGATCCCTCTGTCTGGTTAGAGCCTTGCGTTACTATTTGGACAGGACTTCAGACTTCAGGCAGAATAAGGAGTTGGTTTTTGTCTCCTTCAAAAAAGGCTTCGACAAGGACATCTCACCTGCCACTATCTCCTCTTGGATCAAACAAACTGTGATCCTATGTTATGAGCTCTCAGACCAGGAGGCCCACAAGTTACATCAGGTTAAAGCCCATGATGTCAGGGCCTTCGCTGCTTCAAAGGCCTTCCAGTCGGGGGTCTCCTTGGAACAAATATTAGCAGCATGCCACTGGAAGTCACATAACACCTTCACCCAATTCTATTTGAAGGATGTGGCATGGGCTGATTCTGAGCTTTACCACCTGGGACCTGTAGTGGCTGCTCAGCAGATCCACAAATAACCCAGGCCAGAGAGGAGATTTGTACATATGTATATAGTGTATATATAGTTAAGAAGCATCAAAAAAAAAAAAAAAAATCAAACGTGCTTCCTTCGGGAGGTTTATTTCTTGGGACTGAACTCATCCCTCTCTTTCCCTACCTCAGAGCAGGTCTGTAAAAAAGGGGGGGGGGAGGCGAGTCGGTTTGGACCGGTTAACCGGTCTCTGTTGACCGACCATAGCCTTAAGGGTCTTGATAATCTTAGATCGACCCAGGCTTAAAGTTGTTAGTTATTTTCTGAGTTCGTATAAGTCCCTAGTACCTTACCCGCCGACCAAGCGGTAGTTATTCAGCATATTGTCCATTGGATAGGATGTATTAACGCAATAAAATTGCAAATTTAATAAGTAAATTAAATTTTTATAAGTTAATACCCTATCCAATGGAGACGCAAGACCCTCCCACCGACCCCGCTATCAGTTTACTAGGGGTCTAATAGGTTTAGACAACGAAAAAGATGCTATGACGTCAGCTTGTCTAGACAGGAAGGAAGTACGACACGCCACCTGGCGAGTGCAGTGTGAGGACCGGCCAGCCGGTGGAGACACAGGACGTCTTTTTCTGACGTTTGGCAGGCCGGTCTGCGCCGACCGGTTTAGCATATTGTCCATTGGATAGGGTATTAACTTATAAAAATTTAATTTACTTATTAAATTTGCAATTTCCTTAAATTGCAGACTTGAAGTTCTCCACAAGCTGAATAATCTTGTAAAGGAGTGGATTCATGACGTCAGTCTGAAAAAGGTATTTGGTCAAATATTTGATGTACACATTTGTTAATTTTTATCCAACCTTTAAAGGCTGTGCAGGTACTGTGTTTATCCATCATGTCTGGCTGGGTGGTCTGGGGGGAGCTGGCGGAAAAAACCTTATCCAAGCTGTATCACAGAAACCATGACATATAGGAAATTTACTCTTGGTGGAAAAAATTGTTTGTTTTTTTTTGTTTTTTGGGGGTGGTGGGGGTGGTGGGGGGGGGGGTGGTAGGTGTGCAATGTGCTTGATTTGACCTTTGACCTTATATCAGTGACCTTGTTCAGACTCTTGCCATCTTCTCTGGGCCATATCTCAGGCATCATAAGGTGTAGGAAGTTGATACTGATGGTTAGCTGAGATGCTGTATTGGTTGATGATGATTTGGATAAGATTTTTGGCATAAACCACCCTACCCGTTTGGTTGGGAGATGTGCAAAGTCATGTTAGTGGTGTCATTATCAGGGGTATATGAGGTCTCGATACCGTGCACAAATCTGTGAGTGATATCACAGTGCCATCATTTCACAAATAAAACGTACATTTGCACTTTAAATAAATGTGCATTGATAAGTGATAACTCTTTCTGAAATAAATTGGATACTTCTTTTGTGCTGATAGTTACTAAAATGGTGAATATTTGAAATAATAAAAAGTAAACAATACTTACATTTTTACCCCACAGCCCTTAAGGGCTGTCGGGGTATTGTTTTCACCCATGGTGTCCGGATGGGTGGGTGGGTGGGCGGCGAGAAAAAGTTTGTCCAGGCTGTATCTCAGAAACCGTAAGGTGTAGGAAGTTGATACTTGGTAGGGACATTGGTTAGGAGGTGTAGGTGTGCAACGTCATGGTCTGACCTTGATTTGACCTTTGACCTTGCCGTAGTGACCTTGAGTTTGAAAATCTTGTCCGGGCTATATCTCGGAAACCGTAAGGTGTAGGAAGTTGATACTTGGTAGGGACATTGGGTAGGGGGTGTAGGTGTGCAATGTCATGGTGTGACCTTGATATGACCTTTGACCTTGCCGTAGTGATGTTGACCTCTAAAATCTTGTCTGGGCTATATCTCGGAAACTGTAAGGTGTAGGTTGATACTTGGTAGGGATATTGGTTAGGGGAAGTAGGTGTGCAACGTCATGGTCTGACCTTGATTTGACCTTTGACCTTGCCATTGTGACCTTAACCTATAAAATCCTGTCCGGGTTATATCTCGGAAACTGTAAGGTGTAGGAAGTTGATACTTGGTAGGGACATTGGTTAGGGGGTGTAGGTGTGCAACGTCATGACGTGACCTTGATTTGACCTTTGACCTTGCTGTAGGGACCTTGACCTATAATGCCTTGTCTGGGCTATATTTGGAAACCATAATATGTAGGAAGTTGATATTTGGTAGGGACATTGGTCAAGGGTAATATGTGTGCAACATCATGGTGTGACATGGATTTGACCTTTGATCATGCATATCTGATGCTATTTTATGTCTCTACGAGGATATCTGATACTATTTATCTCTCTTGTATCTCTCATATCTTTTTACTTGAATCTTGGTTGTTGCACCTTTGGGTGTCTTTTGGTGTAGATTAAGCACTGTTAAAGTCATATTAGAAGTCATTAACTGTTTCACTTTTGCAACTTCCCATTGTAACAGATGGTATTGCATCAAGTGAGCCACAGGTTTTGCCCCAATTCCACATAAAAGCATTTATTGCTACATCTGTATGTATGGGTAATATTCAAAACATCCAAACCATAATTCGACCATACAAATGAAAATCAAAATGGGAGAAGTCTTAAAGCTTCATAATTTTTAGCTTACTGAATTGTCTTGTTGTAATACTTAATCTTTACATGCAATTTCTTTCTCTTAGATCTCATTTTCTCTACTTAAACATTATTTGGACACTGACACTGCTCTGAAAGTATCCCAATCTGTGTACTGTTTCACTACTTCTATATCTCATGGTGTTGAAAACTATTTCCCCAGGCTGTGGGGTACGGGCATCTCTGATGCTATTTTTTACTTTCTGTGATAAGTGGAAGAAGTCATCACCCTAGTTAAATCACAAATCAAAAAACCACATGAAAGTAATAATTATATGAATATTTCATCATATTTTTATTAAATCCCTTCGAAAATAAGCTAAAGTTAATGGTTAATGGCTGTTGTAAGATGCATCGCGGATGAGCAGTAATACTCTGTTATCATCCATTTATTGCATCACCGGTGAATGTGTGAGATTGGCACTTGTGATGACATCACTTGTCTTGGTGTGATCATTGACCTTGGGTCTGCTTTTCAACTGCCATATTTGAGACATATTTCTACTCTAGAAAGCTATATGGATTTCTGCAACTGATTACTACACAAACTTTTACTTAATTGTGCTATCTCTATTGACAGCTATACTTTAAGAAGTAAATAGATCAATTGTACAGCTTCATAGTGTTACTCATAGCCAGTTACTCATAGCCGGAGGCCCCACAGATATACTCCACGGTTCCATTTTCGGTAACTGATAGGGATGCACAAGGTATGGGGGTGGTCATGTAAATGATTTACGGAACTGCCACGGATCTCCTACGGACTGCTACGGAACGCTACAGACAGGGTTGTGGATGAAAAGATCGCATCAAGGTTGGTCTTATGGCTGTTTTTTAATCCGCAAACCCTTTCCATGTCGGACCGTAGCAGATCCAGTTAGATCCGTCAATGTTTTTACGGATATTTTTTGCCGTGGAAGCGTCAAGGATGTAAGGGATGCCACAAGGACATCCAGGATGGGTTTACAGACAATAAGGACAGTCACGGAAGAGCTATGGATGAGACACGGAAGAGCTGCGGACATCAATTACAGATAAGATACGCAAAGCCTTTATGGAAAAATCAAGCAGTTTGATTTTCCCGTGGTGCTCCCACGGACACATGGCATCCGTGGTGGAAGCCACAAGGACATTACAGACGTTACGGATGACCGTACGGGCGGAAAAGATGATCCGTAAATCACTCAACATTTTCCATATAAGGAATCCTGCCGCGATCCGGCGGTACATCCGGCCATGTGTAACTGGGGTCTAATTTGTCTTCTTTGATACTTTGTCTTTACCTATATATTCCCTTTCTTAAGTGGTATTCCTCCTGCACCTTTATATAACTTGCATTGTTTGTTCTGAAAGAATCCTTATCTTTGTACTTTTTCACCTCTTCTGTATCTGGTGGTGCCTAACGATATTTCCCCAGAACTCAGGGAACACTCTGATGCTATTTTTGAATTGACAGTCCATTTGTACAAAATGTTGTGGTACTTGAATGGACTAATCTAATCGTTAAAGTGAATTTCTGTTGATGTTTTCAATAACAGACACATCAGTAGCCTTTATGGCCAGAGTATCTTTGGACTCTAGTCTACTTAACTCAGTAAAAATACTCGGAAGTGTTGCTTAAAGTTTTGAAAATGTGGAGTAGTCATTGGAGTAATTTTGGGCAATCCTTTCTGTTTCACTGTAAACACTTTAAAAGGTAGAATATTAATCTTTTATTAATCTTTTAGAAATGTAGAATGAAAGTACACATTTTTTTCCTTTGAGTAGTGAATATTTTGTGATATAAGAATAAAAGTATTTGTTAATATATATACATTTTTTCAGAATATGCCTGAAACCCTGGCAGATAAAGTTGGAGGCAAGATCTTCACTTTCGGTAGTTACCGCTTGGGTGTTCATACGAAAGGTTGGTAGAGCAGTCATTTAAATTATTTATTATATCCACCAATACTATGGATTTTGCTTCGTTACGCCGCCACCGCCGCGGTGTGTAGAGAGATTTCACCGTTACCGCTCTAACTAAAAAAATATTATAGCTAGCCTTCTCAAATTTGCAGGATATATTCACAACCATAAAATCTTGCCTGGGAATATTTTTGGCCTTATTTTGAAAAACAAGATGGCCGCCACGGGCGTTTTTTCGACTTGCAGCAAGGACTTTTGTTGGCCCTCTAGAGCAAAGGGAATTATAGGTAGATATCTCAAATTCGCAGGATATGTTCCTCATTATAAAATCTTGACTGGGAATATTTTTGGCCTCATTTTGAAAAATAAGATGGCTGCCACTGGCGTTTCTTTGTCAGTCATAAAAAGTGCTTATATCTCCCTTATTATTGGTCCTAGAGTTTTGGGATGGTAAACCAACCTATAGGAAATCATGGGCTGGGAATCTTTTAGTGTGGTCAGATTTGACCTTGGACCCCTCCTTCAAGGTCAAACGAGGATAGCCAGCTTAAAGGTGCTTATACCTCGCTTATTATTGGTCGTACAGGTTTGGGATGGTAAATCAACTTATAGGAAATCATAGGCTGGGAATCTTCTGGTGTGGTCAGATTTGACCTTGGACCCCTCCTTCAAGGTCGAACGAGGATAGCCAAACTTAAAAGTGCTTATAACTCGCTTATTATTGGTCTTGCAGGTTTGGGATGGTAAACCAACCCATAGGAAATCATGTCCTGGGAATCTTTTAGTGTGGTCAGATTTGACCTTGGACCCCTCCTTCAAGGTCGAACGAGGATAGCCAAACTTAAAAGTGCTTATAACTCGCTTATTATTGGTCGTACAGGTTTGGGATGGTAAACCAACCTATAGAAAATCATGGGCTGGGAATCTTTTAATGTGGTCAGATTTGACTTTGGACCTCTCCTTCAAGGTCAAACAAGGATAGCCAAAGTTACAAGTGCTTATAACTCGCTTATTATTGGTCCTGCAGGTTTGGGATGGTAAACCAACCCATAGGAAATCATGTCCTGGGAATCTTTTAGTGTGGTCAGATTTGACCTTGGACCCCTCCTTCAAGGTCAAACGAGGATAGCCAAACTTAAAAGTGCTTATAACTCGCTTATTATTGGTTGTCCAGGTTTGGGATGGTAAACCAACCTATAGAAAATCATGGGCTGGGAATCTTATGGTGTGGTCAGATTTGACCTTGGACCCCTCCTTCAAGGTCGAATGAGGATAGCCAAACCTAAAAGTGCTTATAACTCGCTTATTATCGGTCCTCGAGGTTTGGGATGGTAAACCAACCTATAGGAAATCATGTCCTGGGAATCTTTTGGTGTGGTCAGATTTGACCTTGGACCCTTCCTTCAAGGTCAAACGCGGATAGCCAAACTTAAAATTGCTTATAACTCGCTTATTATTGCTCCTAGAGGTTTGGGATGGTAAACCAACCGATAGGAAATCATGGGCTGTGAATCGTTTGGTGTGATCAGATTTGACCTTGGACCCCTCCTTCAAGGTCAAATGAGGATAGCCAACTTAAAAGTGCTTATACCTCACTTATTATTGGTCGTACAGGTTTGGGATGGTAAATCAACTTATAGGAAATCATGGGCTGGGAATCTTCTGGTGTGGTCAGATTTGACCTTGGACCCCTTCTTCAAGGTCAATCGAGGATAGCCAAAGTTAAAAGTGCTTATAACTCGCTTATTATTGGTCCTAGAGGTTTGGGATTGTAAACCAATTTGTAGGAAGTCATGGGCTGGGAATCCTCTGGTGTGGTTTGATTTCACCTTGGACACCTCCTTCAAGGTCAAATGAGGATAGCCAAACTTAAAAGTGCTTATAACTCGCTTATTATTGGTAATACAGGTTGGGGATGGTAAACCAACCTATAAGAAATCATGGGCTGGGAATCTTTTGATGTGGTCAGATTTGACCTTGGATCCCTCCTTCAAGGTCAAGCGAGGATAGCCAAACTTAAAAGTGCTTATAACTCGCTTATTTTTGGTCCTAGAGGTCCTAGAGGTTTGGGATGGTTTGGTGTGGTCATATTTGACCTTAGACCCTTCCTTTAAGGTCAAACGTGGATAGCCAAACTTAAAATTGCTTATAACTCGCTTATTATTGCTCCTAGAGATTTGGGATGGTAAACCAACTGATAGGAAATCATGGGCTGTGAATGGTTTGGTGTGATCAGATTTGACCTTGGACGCCTCCTTCAAGGTCAAACGAGGATAGCCAGCTTGAAGGTGCTTATACCTCACTTATTATTGGTCGTACAGGTTTGGGATGGTAAATCAACTTATAGGAAATCATAGGCTGGGAATCTTCTGATGTGGTCAGATTTGACCTTGGACCCCTTCTTCAAGGTCAATCGAGGATAGCCAAACTTAAAAGTGCTTATAACTCGCTTATTATTGGTCCTAGAGGTTTGGGATTGTAAATCAGCTTATAGGAAATCATGGGCTGGGAATCCTCTGGTGTGGTTTGATTTGACCTTGGACCCCTCCTTCAAGGTCAAACGAGGATAGAAAAACTTAAAAGTGCTTATAACTCGCTTATTATTGGTAATACAGGTTGGGGATGGTAAACCAACCTATAGGAAATCATGGGCTGGGAATCTTTTAGTGTGGTCAGATTTGACCTTGGATCCCTCCTTCAAGGTCAAGCGAGGATAGCCAAACTTAAAAGTGCTTATAACTCGCTTATTTTTGGTCCTAGAGGTTTGGGATGGTAAACCAACCTATAGGAAATCATGGGCTGGGAATCTTCTGGTGTGGTCAGATTTGACCTTTGACCCCTCCTTCAAGGTCAAACAAGGATAGCCAAACTTAAAAGTGCTTATAACTCGCTTATTATTGGTCCTAAAGGTTTGGGATGGTAAACCAACCTACAGGAAATCATGGGCTGGGAATATTTTAGTGTGGTCGGATTTGACCTTGGGTGCCTCCTGCAAGGTCAAACGAAGATATCCAAAGCTAAAAGTGCTTACAACTTGCTTATTATTGGTCCTAGAGGTTTGCAAAGTGAAACCAACCTATAGGAAATCATGGGCTATGAATCTTTTGATGTGCTCAGATTTGACTTTGGGCCCTCATTCAAGGTCAAACAAGGATACCCAAACTTAGAAGTGCTTATAGCTCGCTTATTATTGGTCCAAGGGGTTTGTAATTTGAAACCAACCTATAGGAAATCATGGGCTAGGAATCTTTTGATGTGGTCAGATTTGACCTTGGTCCCCTCCTTCAAGGTCAAACAACAATAGCCAAACATAAAAGTGCTGATAACTGGCTTATTATTGGTCCTAGAGGTGTGCAATATGAAATCAACTTATAGGAGGTCATGGGCTGGGAATCTGCTGATGTTTTCAGATTTGACCTTCCGCCCCTCCTTCAAGGTCAAACAATGGTTCACTGGCTTTGGTGAGTTGTCTTTTCGGTGGATACAAATTTGCATTGGTTCTCCGATGCGTAGGTCTAGTTTCCATAGTGTCTAGAATTTTTTTGAAATAAAATGTGGTTTGTATGAGTTATATTCTTATGTTCATTTGTTAGTGTAGTGCACCAAATTCTATTGGGTACATTGCTTATCAATGTTGACAATATTTATTGTTTATGGACAGGTTTGCCAATATCGATGTCTGAAGACATATATCAATATCACCATTTTAAGTAAAACTGTAAACTTATACTGCAAATGTTTGAAATAAAGCCTAAATCAGATTAAATTGCACACTTTATCTCGCATTTTTATGTCAGCTGACTTATCCTTCAGCTGACAGTATGGCATCACTCTACGGTGTCTGCATCCATGTGAACAATTTCTCCAAAAGTACAAGGCCCAAAGACTGCAGTGTCTTTTAAAAGAGACCTTACCTGTCGAGGATGAAAAACTGTTTAAGGCATGCCGATCTGTTCATTTGTATGTTCCTAAGAGCCATTACAAGTGAGGTATTCCCCACCCAAAGCGTGAAAATGTCAACACTTTATCACAATTTTCTCATTTTACTATTGAAGAAATTTGTCTCTTATCTTGCATATATGTACTAGGCTTGCATATATGGACTAAGTCACAAGTAGATTCAGTTGTGCGAGTATTTGGCCTGGATTATTCTTAATTATTTTTTATGAATTTTTAAAGTAACTTGTGATGCATTACAATTCATGAAATTGTGCATTAAATCACTTATAACTTTAAAAGTATTTCATTCATAGCATTTTATTAAAATATGTTATTCAGCTACTTTTTCCACAGCTACAACATGGTGAGTATCTTGGGACCTATCCGAATGGCTAAGTGAGCAATAGGTACTTTCTGACTTTTCAGTTGAAAACTATTGCAATTAGACATTTTTGTGTAAATATGTTAATGGTCTACTTTTGGGTCAGCTATAACATAGTAAAATTGCAGAACTGTAGCTCATTGCATAGCTGAACAATAGCTAGTTTAAAGGTCTCACTGTTGAGTAAGAGTGTTTTGTTTAAATGATATGTTTCACCTAATTTTGGGTCAGCTGTAACATAGTGAAATTGCAGGCCTGTAACTCCTTGCAAAGCTGTGCAATAGCAACTTTCATGTTCTCATTGTGAGTAAATCACTTGTAACGTGAAAACTATTTCATTAACAGAATTTTGTTTAAATATGTTATTTACCTACTTATGGGTCAGATATGTAACAACATAGTAAATTTGCAGACCGGTGGCTCATTGCATGGCTGAGCAATAGCTACTTTGGGGTTTCACTGTTGAGTATAACACTTGTAACTTGAAAACTGTTGCATGTAGAGAATTTTGTTGAAATATGTTCTTCACCTACTTTTGGATCATCTATAACATAGTAAAATTGCAGACCTTTAGGTCATTACATAGCTGAGTGATGGGTACTTTCAGTTTTTCACTGTTGATTAAATCACTTGCAATTAGAAAACTATTGCATTTAGACAATTTTGTGTAAATATGTTATTCATCAAGTTTTGGGTCAGCTCTAACATAGTAAATTTGTAAACCTGAACAATAGCTACTTTGAGGTTCTGACTGTTAAGTAAATAAGCTATAACTTGAAAACCATTGCATTTAGAGTGGTTTGTTTAATTATGTTTTTCACCTACTTTTGGGTCAGCTATAACATAATAAATTTGCAGACCTGTAGCTCATTGCATAGCTGAGCAATAGCTACTTTGAGGTATTCACTGTTGAGTAAATCACTTGTAACTTGGAAACTATTACATTTACACGATTTTGTCAAATTTGTTATTCACCTACTTTTGGGTTAGCTATAACACAGTAAAATTGCAGACCAGTATGGCATTGCATAGCTGAGCATTAGCTATTTTCAGATGGATTCTTTTCTACTTTCACTTGTATTGTGAAGCTCAAAACACAAAGTCAGCTGACACAGAGCCCGTTCATGAGCAGTGACTGCTTGTGTCAGTTTTACAAAATAGCTTGTTCTAATAGAACTTGCAATTTTTGTGTAGGGCTTCTAACTTTCCAAGGTTACAAGCCTGACAACAAGTTTTTGCACATGATCCGAAACTGCACCCACTATTGAAATATTTTTACATTCAATATCGATATCCACACAGATTTTGGATTTGTTTGTAATATTTCAAGCTTTCCCACACCTGGATATGTTGAGATAGCAGTTGTAGCGTTTTTTTCATGGTATTTCAGTGAAATGGTGTCTACTGAGATACTGGTGCCACTGACCCATTGCTATAGTATTCATTGATATTTCTTTACAGGTGCTGACATTGATACTCTTTGTGTTGCACCAAGGCACATTGACAGGACAGATTTCTTTTCATCATTTTATGAGAAACTTAAGAAACATCCAGATGTGCGAGAACTTAGGGTTTGTAACTAGTATTTAAGTGGAATGATGTCAAATTAATTTGTTTAATTTTTTGTCAAGTCTGCCTCAACGGGTGAAAGTTGGTATTTGTTTTCAAGTTTACATTTGGTATCTGTATAAGTGATATCTGTTTGCCTGGTATTTCATGTGTTTTCAGACAAATGAGGTTTGATTTTCTTGAAGAACATTTAAATTTTGGCTCTCAGATAGACTTGGAGTAATATATTTTCCAGTGTTGTAAGATACAGAACAGAAAAAAAAAGTTAATTTGGAATGTTGAAAAAAAGTTGCTTCAGTTTGTGTTCATATGATGATATTTTATTAGGCGGTGGAAGAGGCATTTGTTCCAGTTATTAAGTTGACGCTGGATAACATAGAGGTATGTACATTCTGTGGGTCATTCTCTTATTGCACTGCTATAAAAAAAGCATATTGATCTCTTAAATATGTGCCTGTTTAATATGATTGTGTAAATTATTCCCTTAAATTACTGTACCATTGCTTTTACAAGTTGTTGCAGGATTGGAAGTGTCTTAAATTTTTAAGTTTAAAACTAAAACTGTTATGTGTATCATCAAAAAAAGAAAGAAATACATTTTACACATGAAATTTCATCTTGTTCATACTTAAAATACTTGTTTTGAGTGAAAGTTTAGAGAAAGTTGGATTCAAGATGGTAGACAAAATCAGTTTGAAATACTGCAATAAATTTAATTTGTCTTGCACCAAATTCTGTTTGTATCTTTAATGTGTGATCTTTGTCCTAATCTAGGGGTCTGGTTGGTCATATATTCAGTTGTTATGACTGTTTTCAGCTTGACTTGCTGTTTGCTCGGTTAGCACTACCAGTCATCCCAGAAGACATGAACTTGTCTGATGAGTCCTTACTTAAGAACCTCGACTTAAAATGCATCAGAAGTTTGAATGGTAATATCACAAAGATAACAATGATACTGTATAAGTGGTTATTTTCGCGTGGAATTAATTTTCGCTATATTCGCGAGTGACTACAAAACGCGAAAATAACTTCTAGCCAATATTTATCAGTAGAACCAGTCTAGCGTGAGCGGTAATACAAGATTGTGCAAGATACAATATTTGACACTGCCACGGAAACAATAAATTCCATTGCTTTATCAAATGTACCATTCACAGAAACGCCTAACTTCTTTGATCTTTATCACCAATAGGGAGGGATTAATTCAATTACACGACCCCGCTACACAACTTCTTTGATAATGCGCCGATCAATGAAAGTGTGTTCGATTGGGTTTCGTAAATTTATAATCTCCCAGAGTAGGTTCACACACTGACAACGTGTATAAAAGAAAAGACGTTAACTATGCATTTCCAATCAAACCAGCAGAAGTCCGCGTAATATTTTAATTTGAACATGTTGTTAGTTTGGGTGATAATTGAATATATTTCACCGCGAAAATAAATTCTCGCGAACCAGGCCTACAGTGTACATTCGCGAACTTAAGTACCCGCGAAAAAAACCACTTGTACAGTATTTAAAAAGGAAGTGGCTTGAGTACGGTAAATCACCGTACTTGAGAAGAAATTCTGCAGTATGGTGGCATTCATTTGCCATATTCCAGTAAATTTATTAGAGAGCGGTTCAAGCTGGTATCCTAAACATCTCATGGAGTGAAGGAAATTTGAGGCCACAATGTGGGGGTTTCTAGCATTATTTTAGAAATAGAAAATCTAGCAACATTTTGCAAATAAAATATCAAATGCTAGTACTTGTACACATGCAGACGTAAGAAAATATGACACCACAATTGGGTTCTAGCCATATTTTACAAACAGAAGATCTAGCCAACCAATCTAATGTTTTATCTGCAAACGTGATTAATTTAATTAACCAATGAAAACAGTTGTAACTGAACGCCTCACTCAAGACAAAGTTCTGGTGTGTGGCAATCCATACTGTACCATATTTTCTACGGAACGGTTTTACCGTACCAAAGCCACACCCATTTGAAAAACCTTTTGATGTAAAGCCAAGATAATGACTGAAATCAACATTGCTTGAAGTAATGTAGATTAAAAGAGTATGAAGTGGTACATTCATTACTTGTTTCTGCTGTTTAATTTAAAACAATGATTTATGTGGATTTTTTAGTTCAGACTAAAAAAGTGCCAGAGGGTAAATTACTAACTTGTCTGACTTTATCTTTTAAAATTATTGTTTTGTATATTATTATGATGTTCTAAATTGATACATAATGTACGTTCATTTGTTGTCAGGTTGTAGAGTTACAGATGAAATTCTGGCGTTAGTTCCAAATGTAGATAGTTTTCGTACAACACTACGTGCTGTGAAGCTTTGGGCAAAACGTAAGTTCAAAACAACCAGTATTTTTTTTTTATCAAGTCATAGCTACTTGCATGTACAGTAAATGTATTTAACAACCTTGAATATATCTGAAAATGTTTTCGTGCATTTGCAGAATCTTATAGTGATCATGTTGAGCAAAAATGCCAAGTTTTGGTTACGACACTTATAACCTTAATCTCACTTGTCAACGCATATAATGGAAGGAAAAATTAAAGTATTGGGAAGAAACCAGAATTCTGAACAAATTGAACATGTTTATCTCATATTTTGTGCATTTGGGTACTTTTATTGTGATGTCTTTAAGATGGGGTGTACTAAAATACAGAGTCCTAGAATCGGTACGGTTTTGCAATGGCGGCCTCCAAATGTACACATTTTTGGTACCGATCCCTTCTCACTGCTGATCAGAGGTCTTCCGTCACTTCTATCATCAAACAGAAATCTGTATTCATTGTATTGCTTGCTATACAGTAACCTGCAAGTTTACATTATAATAACAATGGTTTTTGATATTAGTCATAAAATTTTTTTTTAAATCCTGTTTTTAATAGACTATATATTTTTGAAGATGGAGGTTAAAGCGAGCTTATTTTTCCACTACATGTATCAGTGTACATCCATCTTTACTGATGTTTCAGCAATTTGTATCCCATGTGTTTAGGGCGAGGTATATATTCCAATGCATTGGGTTACCTCGGTGGTGTGTCTTGGGCCATGTTAGTAGCTAGAGTCTGTCAGCTGTACCCAAAAGCTGCAGCTGGGTTGTTACTGCAGAAATTTTTCATGGTTTTCAGTAGGTGGTGAGTATCCTCTGTTTTAGTTTGATAAGATGTTACTGTGTTACAATGAATGCAATGAAGTAATTCAAATGAAAAAAAAAAAAAATAATACTAATACATTTTTTTCAGTGTTTACACAAGTTATATTTCTGTAATATCAAGCTAATTTTAAGAACTGTACAATGTTGTGCCGTATATTACTCAAAATATAGTAAATTATTTTGACATACATAGTTTACACTTGTTCAGCAGTGAAATTTTCACTCTTTTTAGATCATGTGAAACAAAGTTCAGTACTAAATCATTCATTACCACTGTGTATTTTTTGTGCAGTGTAAAAATGTATGTTGTGTATCTTCAATTGCTTCTGTAGGACTTGGCCACAGCCTGTACTTCTCAAAAGTATACCTGACGAAAACAAGTTGCAGTTTCCAGTTTGGGACCCTAGGGTAAGGAGAATTACCTAATGATTCCTTGTGGGGGCCAGAGTGGTACAGTAACAAACACACTTCTCACCTCTGAGATTACAGGTCGAATCCTTGCTTGACCTCAAGTGGGATAAGCTGGTAGTTGCCTGCCATTGGTGTGTGGCTTTCAGCAAAGAACCTTGACCAAATGTATGCTCTGATTTCCTCTTCCCTTCCAACTACCTTGTGCAATATAACTGTTGCGAAGGGTCTGATGTTAAACTCTTATATTTTTTTGTTTAAATATTTTGTTAGCATATTACTAGCTGTTATGTAAGCTCCACCGTTAATAAAAAAGGTCTGTGTCAAATGCTATTTTAATTGGTAGAGTCTGAGATAGTTGTCAGGATTTTGTTCCGGTATAATACTTAGGTTGTTTTTTTTTTCTCAGGTAAATCCTTCAGACAGATTCCATTTAATGCCCATTATCACTCCTGCCTACCCTCAGCAGAATTCCACATTCAATGTCACCCTGAGTACACGGGATATCATGAAAGAAGAGATGAACATAGGTAAACTTGTAATCTGTTATTACAGATATATATTTACAATATATTTTGTGTTTGAAGCATTTAGGATTTAGATTGTAGTATACTTATACATCAAGCCTTTGTAATTAGTATTTCGTTTTTATCATTATGCACTTTATTTGCTGTGGAAAACTTTGTTTTACCATGGCAAAAATATTTTTCTAGCGTTTAAATTAAGTTCAGAAAATTTTTAAAACATTAGCAGTGGGTGTGTTAATTGCAATTCAAAATGTCTCTCAGACACTGGTAATGACAATTTATGCTTTCTTGGTGAAAGTAGTCAACAAAATCTTTTTCTTGCAATTATCATACACAGTATAAAACTATTTGTACAAATTGTTTTCTTCTCATTTTCAGCATTATCAATATGTCAGATGATATATAGTGGAAAAGAAACATGGGTATCTTTGTTTAAAGCCTCAGAGTTCTTTAATCGGCATCGGTAAGTCTTGAAATGAAATAGCTGAGCCATTTTTACCCCACAGCCTAAAAGCTGTACCATATTGTTTTTTTACCATTTTGCTTATGGGTTTAGCAATGTCATGTTTTGACCTTGATTGGACCTTTGACGTTAAAGTAGTGATCTTTACCTTTAAATCTTGTATGCGCTATACATCAGAAACACTGTAAGGTAATACTTCTAAGTGTTATTGGTTGGGGGATGTTGATGTGCAACATATTGGTATGATCTTCATATGACCTGTGACCTTGAACTTTAAACTCTTGTCCGGGCAATATCTTGGATATTCTTACGTGTGGGAAGTTGATACTGGGTATGGATTTTGGTCTTTGGATGTAGGTGTGCATTGTCATAGTGTGACCTGTATTTGACCTATGAACTTGCTGGATTAACCCTGACTTTTAAAATCTTGTCCGGGCTCTATCTCAGATTCTCAAAAACAGTTATGTTGAAGAGGTTGATGCTTTGCAGCAATATTGGTTAGGTGCAATTGTGCAATGTCATGCAGTGACTTTTGGATCTCCATTGACAACTATACTTTACATGATAAACAGTTCAATGTATAAATTTTACAGCTTCCTAACTTGTACTTTATAGATTATGTCTGTTAAAATATTTGACAGGTAACACATTTTTAAAACACAGAAACTGTTTCACAGCAAAGATCTTAGTTTGAACATGCAATCTAAATGTACATTTCAAACTACAAGTAGAGGTGTCAATGTGAATTTTTATTTCCTGTGTTTCAGACATTTCATAGTCCTTTTATCAAAAGCAGAAACAGAAGCACATCATTTAGAGTGGTAAGAACAGTTCTGTTGTTTTCTATAAAATCTGTCAATATAAAGTTGAAAGGAAGGAAAACAAATGTTTGACTTTCAATGTAGGGATCACAACATTTCTGATTTCACCCTGAGTACACGGGATATCATGTTTACACTAGTAGATTGTGTGTAGACATAGAATCCCTGAAAAAAAAACCCACACAAATTGAGATACTGTGTTATGTTTCAGATGTAAATGAAGATTTGTTTTTGTATTGCATGTTCTGAAGTCAATCTTAGCAGTAATACAACAGTAAGATTTTATAACCAAACTCCGTTATTATGTAAGGATGCAATTTGTGAGATTGAGTACATAACATGTCAATACTATTATCCAGTTTTAAAAATTTTATGAAATTACAAGAATTAACTGTCGATTTCACCTGAAGACATGTAAAATTTTACAGTATTAAATTTTAAATATCTGAAATAACTAAATTGAAACTTTGCACTAGTACTGTATGTGGCAGTAGGTGTTTCAGACATTGTCTTTTCAACCAGGGGCATTGAGCTTTTGACTTTTGTAGGTCTGGGCTTGTGGAGTCCAAGATTCGGTTGCTGGTACAGTCACTAGAGAGAAATACTTCAATATCCACAGCACATGTCAGTCCAGAAGCCTTTGGTTCACAGCTTGAACAGTAAGAAAATGCCAGATAAAGCTGGAACATTTAGTTTCTTTGCATGAGTTAGTTTTCAAGTGTTTTTGTATTTGTTTGCATCTTGTTTGAAAAAAAAACAAAAAAAAAAACAAGAGTTCTATGTCAACACCAGAAGACTTCTAATTATGCATGATTATATATGTCACAGTAAATATGTGAAATTAGTGAATGTTTTTTAGGCCTGGTAAAATCCATGAAATTACTGAAGTGAATTAATCTTCAATTTCATTTGAAATGTAAGCTCTTGCTCTGCCACCTGAATGTTTCTATAAATGACGTTTCGTTGGAAGAGGATACTTCATTTAGATAGTACATCAAATACAGTAGAACCTCGTGAACAATATTTTATCAAAGCAATTAGGCAAAATAAAAAAAGATTATAACAAGCTTTCTCACTTCTAATATGTCTATATTTACAATATTGTTAAAGTTATGTCACAGTTGTGGAACTTTAAAACACATACTAGGTTTAAATATGTAAATCAGCATAGATATGGTCCCTGAGTTTAATCTTTTAAATCAATGGCAGTTGTATAAATTCCCAACAGCATGATAACTTATTGATCATTGTAAAGTCTGTGCAATTACACATATATTAAATGCAACAGCATTAATGATTGCAGTGACCCAAAACACGTCACCAAGTGGTTTATTGGATTGGAGTTCAGAAAAACGGAGGGAGGGAACATAGATCTTACATCTGATATCCAGTCATTTGTTGATTTGGGTGAGTAGTTTGACTTTTCTTGAGGTTTCTATATTGGCAGAATTTTGAATCACACAAAGTTCAATAGTTAAATGTCAATTATAAACATATTTTGTATTAAATGTCACTTTAAACACGATGAAAAGTAGGGCAGGGTCGGCAGCAGATTTTTCATTTCGGTATCCCGCCAGTGTAAAACTGTACCGATTCCGGGATACCAAAAGAAGAAATTGCATTCTAGCATATTCCCAACCGAATAGGCCCACCAACCGGAAGTAAGTTTCGCGAAAAGAAAACATTGAAGTTCTGAAGGAAATCACTATAAAAGTGCTAAAATATGTAAAAATATTGGATAAAAGTTTGTAATTTCTTCAGATTTGAGGTTTGTTTCTAATACTTTGTTTTCTCACAATATTATATACTGACATTCGAAATACCGGCTGTAAAGTGTCACCACGGTGTTGAGGTGAATTGGTCTCAATACCGAGATACCGGTGTTACCGACCCTGCCCTAATGAAAAGGTCACATCACAATAGTTAGTTTATGGGAATTGGGAAAGCAGTTCACACTATTTGTTCAAAACACATTCTTTCGTGAGAAATTGTTCTTGAAAAAAAAACAATCTTACGGAGAAAGAAAACATGTTATTGAGCCAATAATACAATTTTGAAAAATAAATCTTATTAACTACATAGAATTATGTCCACCCCAGTGGGGAGTGGACATATTATTTTTGCTTTTTCCGGTGTCTGCCGTCTGCTGTCCGTCACCATGCTTGGTTTCCAGTCATTTCAAGGAAAAGTATTTATCCTATCTTTACCAAATTTGGTATGGGTGTATATTGGGTTAATAACTTGCATGAGATTGCTTTTGGTGAAGATAGCTCTATAGCTGAGTAATAGCTACTTAGCTACTTTTGTGTACTTCTTTTGTTTCCGGGCATTTTAAAGAAAAATATTTGACATATCTTTACCAAATTTGGTATGAGCAGTAGTTAGGTCAATAGCTTGCTTGGGATTGCTTTTAGTGATAATAGCTATATAACTGACTGAGTAATAGCTACTTAGCTACTTTGAGTAGCTTTTTTATTTTAAGCATTTTAAGGAAAAGAATTTCACGTATGTTCACAAAATTTGGGATGGAGGATTATTGGATCAGTAACTTGCTTGGGATTGCTTTTGGTGGTAATACCTTTATAGCTAACTGAGTAATGGCTACTGTGCTATATAGCTATTATGCTATTCTGAGTTGACTTTTTTACTGGACATTTTAATGAAACAATGTTTTCTATCTTCACAAAAATTTATATGAAAGATAATTGGGTCAATAGTTTGGCCAGGATAGATTTTAGTCGATGATAGCTTTGTAGCTATGCGAGTAATAGCTGCTTTGCTACTTTGAGCCTACTCTGAATTGCATTTCTGTTTTCACTCTTTTAAAGGAAACATATTTAACTCATCTTTGTAAAATTTAGTGTAAAGGTTTATAGGGTCAATTGCTTGCTTGGTATTGTTGGTGGTAATAGCTTTAACCTCCTGAGTAATAGCTACATAGCAAAAAACATAAATATGTCCATCTCCTAAACCATGCGAGATAGAGCGATTTTGTCGAAATTTTCGACCCACAGGGTATCTAATCAATGTAGTCTTGGCAATTTTCCAAAAATTTTCCCCTCCCCAAAAATGGCGGCCATTTTGAATTTTCGAATTTTCACCAAAAATGCAAAAACACTCATTTGCTTCTATCTCCTTAAAAGTGTGAGATAGAGTGATTCATCGAAATTTTTGACCCACAGGGTATCCAAAAAATAAACTCTTGCCAATTTTCAAAAAAAAGTTTTCTCTCCCCAAAAATGGCGGCCATATTGAATTTTCGAATTTTTTACAAAAATGCAAAAACACAGATTTGCTTCTGTCTCCTTAAACATGTGAGATAGAGCAATTTCATAGAAATATTCGCCCAACAGGGGTATCTTAACAAACGACTCTTTGCAATGTTCAAAAAAAATTTCCTCTCCCCAAAAATGGCAGCCGTTTTGAATTTTCAAAGTTTTACCAAAAATACAAAAATACAAATTTGCTTATATCTTCTTAACCGTGTGAGATAGATCAATTTCGTCGGAATTTTCGACCCACAGGGTATCTAATGTACTATTGGCAATTTTCCAAAAAAAATTTCCTCTCAAAAATGGCAGCCATTTTCAATTTTCGAATTTTTGCCAAAAATGCTAAAACACAAATTTGATTCTATCTCTTTAACTGTGCAAGATAGAGCGATTTTGTTGAAATTTTCGACCCACAGGGTATTTTAGCAAACTACTCTTTGCAATTTTCAAAATATTTTACTCTCTTCAAAAATGGCGGTCATTTTGAATTTTCACATTTTTGCCAAAAATGCAAAAAAAAAAAAAAGAAATTTGCTTGTATCTGCAAGATAGAGCGATTTCGATTAAATTTTTGACCCACAGGGTATGAGCGGAGTCAAGTGGCGACTTTTCCCGAAAATCGTTTTCCAGCCATTTTTGGCAACCATCTTGGATTTTTGCGAAAAATGTAAAGATGCATTTATCTCAGACACGGTGCGAGATAGAGCAATTCAACAAAATTTTTGACCCACATGGTATCAGCAGAGTATGCTTGTGACTTTCTCACAACTTGTTTTCCCACCGCTTTTGGCAGCCATCTTGAATTTCTGTGTAAAACACAAAAACACATTTATCTCAGAAACGGTGTGAGACAGAGTGATTTTGTCAAAAATTTTGATCCCCAGGGTATCAGGAGAGTGTACTGGCAACTCTTTTTAAAAATGGTTTTCTCGCCATTTTTGGCGGCCATCTTGAATTTCTGCGTAAAACACAAAAACGCATTTATCTCTGAAACGGTGCCAGAAAGAGCAATTTCGACAAAATTTTTATCCACAGGGGATCAGCAGAGTCTACTGGCAATGTTTCTCAAAAATTCTTTACCTGCCAATTTTGGCAGCCATCTTGAATTTCTGTGTAAAAAGCATTTATAGCGGAAAGTGTGCGAGATAGAGTGATTTCAACGAACTCGCGACTTTTACCAAAAATCGTTTTCTCACCATTTTTGACGGCCATCTTGAATTTCTGTGTAAAACGAAAAAAAAAAAAAAAAATTACACCTTCATCTACTGGCGACTTTTTCCAAAACTTGTTTTCCCGCCATGAGCAATTTTGGACCCTTTGGGTACCCGAGATCTTAGATGTAGTGCTTCTGAAAAATGTTGAATTTCCCGAATTTCAGCTGCTATATTGAATCTTGACAGAAATAAAAAAATACCGTTTATCTGGAAAACCATTACCGACAGCAATTTTGAACAAATTTTGAACCCAGTGGGTTGTATTGAAGTTACATGTAGTGCCTCAGAAAAATGTTGAATTTCCTGAATTTTGGCGGAAATTGAAAATGTCATTTATCGCAAAAACCGTTAGAGATAGAGTGATTTTGAACAATGTTTCCACCCTTTGGGTACTAGAAACCTTAGATATAGTCCCTGTGAAAAAAGTTGAATTTCCAGAATTTTGTCCGCCATCTTGAATTTTGGCGGAAATTACAAAATGTTGTTTATTTCAAAACCATAAGAGATAGAGCAATTTCAAGCTAATTTTGGACCATTTTGATATTTGAGATCTTAGGTATATTATCTCCCGCCCGGCTCGCCGGAGGGAGATTATAATTTGCACCATGTGCGTGTGTACGTGCGTGCGTGCGTGCGTGTGTCACGCAGTTTTCTCTGAAACTACTACAGTTACACATTTTTGCTAAATCACAAGTCCTAATGAATTTTTTTGCTCTTCAATATTTTTGGGGTTTGGTGAACTTTGGCCTACTTTTGAGTGAGTAATAGCTATTTTAGCTAATATAATTATATGGCTTATAACTCTGAAACTATTGCATTTACAGTATTTTGTTCTAATATGTTGTTCAGCTACTTCCTCCACAGCTACAACATGGTCAGTAGTTTGGAAGTGTATCTCCATAGCTAAGTGAGTAATAGCTACTTTGTCAATTTTTAATTATAACCATAATGAGTAAATTGCTTATATCTTCATAAGTATTGCAGCTACACAATTTTGTTCCAATATGTTGTTCAGCTACTTTCTCCACAGCTACAACATGGTCAGTAGTTTGCAAGTGTATCTCCATAGCTAAGTGAGTAATAGCTACTTTTTCAATTTTTAATGATAACCATAATGAGTAAATGGCTTATATCTTCAAAAGTATTGCACCTACACAATTTTGTTCCAATATGTTGTTCGGCTACTTTCTCCTCTGCTACAACATGGTCAGTAGTTTGGAAGTGTATCTCCGTAGCTAAGTGAGTAATAGCTACTTTTTCAGTTTTTAATGATAACCATAATGAGTAAATGGCTTATATCTTCAAAAGTATTGCAGCTACACAATTTTGTTCCAGTATGTTGTTCAGCTACTTTCTCCACTGCTACAACATGGCCAGTGGTTTGGAAGTTTATCTCCATAGCTAAGTGAGTAATAGCTACTTTTTCAATTTTTAATGATAACCATAATGAGTAAATTGCTTGTATCTTCAAAAGTATTGCAGCTACACAATTTCTCTCAAATATGTTGTTCATGTACTTTTTTGTGAACTGTAACATATTTAAGTTTCATAACTGTTGCTCAATGTACAAGTGAGTAATGGCTACTTTATTGCTACTTTTAGTGAAAATGTGAAAAATCAGAAATATCTCTCAAACTGTAAGATATAGAGCAATTTCGAGCAAATGTTTGACCCACAGGGTAGTACTAGAGTATCCTATTGCTAAGGGGGAAAAAGTTTGGTGAACTTTGGCCTACTTTTGAGTGAGTAATAGCGCTTTTACCTAATATAATTATATGACTTATAACTGTCAATGAGTAAATGGCTTATATCTTCAAAAGTATTGCAGCTACACAATTTTGTTCCAATATGATGTTCAGCTACTTTCTCCACAGCTACAACATGGTCATAATGAGTAAATGGCTTATATCTTCAAAAGTATTGCAGCTACACAATTTCTCTCAAATATGTTGTTCATGTACTTTTTTGTGAACTGTAACATATTTAAGTTTCACAACTGTTGCTCAATGTACAAGTGAGTAATGGCTACTTTATTGCTACTTTTAGTGAAAATGTGAAAAATCAGAAATATCTCTCAAACTGTAAGAGATAGAGAAATTTCGAGCAAATTTTTGAACCACAGGGTAGTACTAGAGTATCCTATGCTAAGGGGAAAATGGTTTGGTGAACTTTGGCCTACTTACTCACCTCCTCCAAATGAGTAAATGCGAATTATCTCTAAAAGTATTGCAGGTAGCCAATTTTTCTCAAATAACTCATTCACCTACTTTTGGGAGAGCTTTCACATTGTGAAGTTTCAGACCCGTAGCTACTTACTCGCCTACTCAAAATGAGTAAATGCGAATTCTCTCTAAAAGTATTGCAGATAGCCAATTTTTCTCAAATAACTCATTCATCTACTTTTGGAAGAGCTTTCACATGGCAAAGTTTCAGACCCATAGGTAATAACTCACCTACTCAAAATGAGTAACTGCGAATTATCTGTAAGAGTATTGCATATAGCCAATTTTTCTCAAATAACTCATTCACCTACTTTTGGGAGAGCTTTCACATGGTGAAGTTTCAGACCTGTAGCTAATTACTCACCTACTCAAAATGAGTAGCTGCGAATTATCTCTAAAAGTATTGTAGATAGCCAATTTTTCTCAAATAACTCATTCATGTACTTTTAGGAGAGCTTTCACTTGAAGTTTCAGACCTGTAGCTAATTACTCACCTACTCAAAATGAGTAAATGCGAATTATCTCTGAAAGTATTGCAGATAGTCAATTTTTCTCAAATAACTCATTCATCTACTTTTGGAAGAGCTGTCACATGGTGAAGTTTCAGACCCATAGCTAATTACTCACCTACTCAAAATGAGTAAATGAGAATTATCTCTAAAAGTATTGCAGATAGCCAATTTTTCTCAAATAACTCATTCATCTACTTTTGAAAGAGCTTTCACATGGTGAAGTTTCAGACCCGTAGGTAATTACTCACCTACTCAAAATGAGTAAATGCTAATTATCTCTAAAAGTATTGTGTGTACCCAATTTTTATCAAATAACTCATTCATCTACTTTTGGAAGAGCTTTCACATGGTGAAGTTCCAAACCTGTAGGTAATTACTCACCTACTCAAAATGAGTAAATGCGAATTATCTCTAAAAGTATTGCAGATAGCCAGTATTTTTCAAATAACTCACTTCACCTATATTTTGGGAGAACTTTGAATTAGTGAATTTTCAGATCCATATCTAATTACTCACCTACTCAAAATGAGTAATTGCCTATTATCACTAAAAGTATTGCAGATAGCCAGTATTTCTCAAATAACTCATTCACCTACATTTTGGAGATATTTCACATGCTAAAGTTTTTTTATGAATTATTAAAATAATTTTTAATGCATTAAAATTAATGAAATCATGCACTAAATCGATTATAACTTGAAAAGTATTGTATTTAGAGCATTTGTTAAAATATGTTATTCACCTACTTTTTCCCACAGCAACAACATGGTGAGTAACTTGTGTGTCTATCTCAATAGATAAGTGAGTAATAGCTATACTTTTGGATTTTTCACTAACTTCCATCATGAGTGAAATCACTTGTAACTTGAAAACTATTGCATTTAGACCTTCAGGGTAGTACAAAAGTGTCCTATGCAAAGGGGAAAGATTTCAATTTTCGCCACTTTTGGCGGCCATCTTGGATTTTAGCGGAAAAAAATGAAAAAGTGTGAATATCTCGAAAACCATAAGAGATAGAGCGATTTCGAGCGAATTTTTGACCTGCAAGGTAGTACAAGAATGTCCTGTGCAAAGGGGTAAAATTTCAATTTTCACCACTTTTGGCAGCCATCTTGGATTTTTGCGGAAAATGGAAAAGTGTGAATATCTCTAAAACCGTAAAAGATAGAGCGATTTCAAGCGAATTTTTGACCAGAAGGGTAGCACAAGAGTGCCCTGTGCAAAGGGGAAAAATATTGATTTTCACCACTTTTGGCGGCCATTTTGGATTTTTGCGGAAAATAGAAAAGTGTCAATATCTCGAAAACCGTAAGAGATAGAGCGATTTCGAGCAAATTTTTGACCTGCAGGGTGGTACAAGAGTCTCCTGTGCAAAGGGGGAAAATTTCAATTTTCTTTGCGTTAATACATCTTACCTACCAGACGATAGCTATAGTCCGGCGCCAGCCGGTCCCGCCAAACGAAAGAAAAAGACGTCCCGGGTTTCACCCCCGGCAGGACCGGCACCCTACAATCCACTCGCCAGGTGGCCTAGTTCCTGCCTCACTCGCCAGAGGGATGTGACGTCATAGCATCTTTTTCGTTTGGCGCGATATTTAAAGTTGTGGATTTTTATCTGTGAACCTTTTTGGTTTTATATTTGTGTTATTCTGTTTAATTTGTGTCGGAATAGTTGCCATTAGTTGACTTTTCTATCATGGCATCTCCAGGACAGAGAAAGGGTGCGTGTGGCCAAATTATGGCTTCATTCGACAAGCATAGCAGGTGTGCGCGTTGTCGCGAAAAAGGACAGGGTGATGACCCTTGTGTTCAAAATCTGCAGTGTGACTTTTGCAGTGTCCTTACCCCGGAGCAAGTGCTCAAGTTAAGTACTCCTACCTATAAACTCAGAAGGGAAAAGGCTAAAGCAAAGGAGGTGTTGGTCGATCCGTCGACTGTGGTAGTACTTGATACCCAGCCAGAACAAGAACCTGATGTTTCTTTGTCTTCTGCTCCGGATTTGTCCCTTCCTGTGCCTCAGTTTAAGAAAGATCTTCAAGAACTGGACGAAAATTGGGCCACTCGTATGGCCAGGCTTGAGGCACTTATTACTTTAGGACATCGCCCCTCACCTTCTGTGCAACACAATCCGTCATTTCTCCGGTCAAAGTACCGGTCTTTCATGCTGCTCCAGCAGGTGCTCTTTCCCAGACGCCCTTTTTTGTCACTACTTCTGCTTCTTCCGGCCCAGCCGGCCCGGCTGTTGGCCCGGATGAGGCTAGAGATCAGGATGTTTCCTTTGCTGACAGACAATCTCCACTTCAAAACCTCTACCCGGAAGCAGAGCCTATGTTTAAACACCCTGCTCCGGTGGCTACTGTTTCGTCAGCTGCTATGTCTGCTTCCTCTCAATCTTCATTTCAACAACCTTCTTCCGGCTCCGGGCCGGTCACCTTCCGCGATGTCAATCCTCAGGAAACATTTGAAGAGGGTGAGTTATCTGACGCAGAGGAATCCCCAGACTTGGAAACCTCAGACCCGGACCGGGTCCTCAGTGAAGACCAAAATTACCGCGAGACTGTGAGAGGCGTCCGCGCGTTTATGGGATGGACACACATTCCTGACCTGGAGTTTTCTCCACAATCCCGCACTGATAATCCTTGGGCAGGTCACCGTTCTCAGCCGGTGGGCAAGATTTCTGTGGATCTTCCACCGGAAGATTGGTTGTGCCGAAAACTAGAAACTCTAAACCTTGTACTGATAGAAGGATATCCTTCAAAATCTAGTGATCCAGGTGGCCTGCATGTGGACCATTTCCTCAGACCCCCAAAATCCCAGAACAGATGGTATGGGATACACCCGGCAGAGCCTACAGATCCAACTAGGCCGGGTAAATCTGTGAATTCTTGGCCAAATGATGCGGCGAAGATCAACAGCTCATTTCCCAGAATTTCAACCATATCTTCTACATCTCCTCAGCCTCCATCCCGCCCACTATCACAAGACACTATGCGTAAGTGGGAGAAAGCAGCAAAAGAGTCTTCATATATTTGCAACCAGTCAGCGGGGTTTAATCGCTGTATCACCAAGATACAGGATGCCTTCCAAGAACAATTGCATATGTTACAAAGTGAACTTAAGAAAGGCAAGTCCTCTGTCAAAGCTCAAGGTGCACTGGATGAACTTTTATACTTATCCTCATTTAACCAGAATGTCAGTTTCGCCATGGGGAAATCTTTACAACATTTGGCAGACTTTACTTTTGTGCAGATGGCGAATTTGACCCTACTCCGTAGGGACTCATACTTGGAAACTGTGAAACCGGGGATTAAGCCAGATACTTTCAATTCCTTGAGAAATTGTCCCCTGAATAGATCTGGGTTATTTCCAGATGCTGCTATTAGAAAAGCTGAGGATGAAATCAACCAGTTAGAAGCTTCCCGACGTACTTCCCAGCCCGGCCCGGGCCGCGGGGGGTTCGCCGGTAGAGGCAGAAAGCAGAGATACCAACCCTACAGTACTGGTTGGAAACCTCAAGACAATGCTAAATCAGCTTCTCAGGCCGGAAAGGAACTACCAGCTTGGAAAGCGTTTGGTTCCCGCAATAGAGGCCGGGGCAGAGGCCGGGGTGGTCAGCCCGGACGTGGTACCAAGATGGCTCATGAGAAGACACAGTATAAATGACAATTACTGCAAGTCAAGTCCGGTGCCGGTGGCCCGGCCAGTCAGTTCTGTAAAAAGTGTCATAACAAGAAACTCTTTTGTATCTGTTCCAACAAATGTTTCTTATCATGTTGTAGGTCGTGTACCTACTGTAACAAGGTGGCAGTCGCAAAAGAAAGACGTAAGGCCAAAATCAAAGATCAAAAGTCAAAGTGTGTGAAAAGTGCTTCTTTTGTCGGTCACTTTGTTTCTGCTCCAAATGTTCCAAATGTCCCCAGTGTTGCAAGTGTCCAACCAGTGGGGGGACGTCTTCAGAGTTTTTGGGAAATATGGGCTCACAAGGGTGCAAACCCAAAAGTAGTGTCAATATTAAAGGAGGGTTATGTTCTCCCCTTCAAAGTCAGACCTCCCTTGGTAAGGGATCCCCTGATAGTAAGTGGCTATGCAAACCCCATCAGAGACTCCCACTTGCAAGAAGCTGTACAAGCTCTGATCGAGAAAAAGGCAGTAGAGAGGGTCAGGGTTCAAACCTCACTAGCCTTTTTCAACAGACTGTTCATTGTCCCAAAGCCGAACCACAAGTGGCGGCCAATCTTGGATCTCAGTACTCTAAATCAGTTTTTATGCGTAAAAACATTCAAAATGGAGACTCCAGAGACAATCCGGACCTCTCTACAACAAGAGGAGTGGGTGACATCGCTAGACTTCAGCGACGCCTACTTCCACATTCCAATTCACTTCACATCCCGAAAATTCCTCAGGTTCCACTTTCAGAACCAGTCGTACCAGTTTCGGGCACTTCCCTTTGGCCTGTCAACAGCTCCCATGGAGTTCACTGGTGTGGTCAAAGAGGTCAAGTTAATGGCTCAGTCACAGGGTATAAGAATCCACCAGTACGTAGACGACTGGTTGATTCGAGCCCCTACCAAAGAGTCTTGCCACCAGGGAACCCAGTCCCTCCTAGCCCTTTGCCAGGAGTTGGGCTGGATGGTAAACATGCAAAAGTCAGAACTGGAACCCCAACAAGTCTTCGACTTCGTAGGCTACCAGTACGACCTACTCAACGGAGTAGTCAGGCCTACTCAAAACCGTTGGGAAGCCCTTCAACAAAAAATAACAGTGCTTTTACAGAACAGATTTTGCCGAGTGAGAACTTTCATGTCTCTTATAGGTCTTCTCACTGCGACAGAAAAACAGGTGCCCCTAGGCAGACTGCACATGAGACCTATTCAGTGGCACCTCAAGAAGCACTGGAGAGTCCCAGAATCTCTGGAAAAGGAGATCCCAATTCCGAGGTCTCTCCATCAGTACCTGCAGTGGTGGACCCAAGAGGAAAATGTCCTAAAGGGTCAGCCCTTACACCCCCTGCGACACGCAGTTCAAATCTTTACAGACGCCTCAAAAGAAGGCTGGGGTGCTCACTTAGGCGACTTCACAGCAAGCGGTACTTGGTCAGTGCCCGAAAGCAAGTTGCACATAAACTTCTTAGAACTAAAAGCCGTGTTGTTAGCACTAAAAAGATTCCAACATTTAGTGCAAGGAAAGGTCGTCCTGATTGCCACAGACAACACTACGGTTGTAGCATACATCAACAAGGAAGGAGGTATGAGGTCAGGCTCACTTTGTGCCCTTCTTTGGCGGCTCCTATGTTGGTGCAGCCTCAATCAAATAGTACTGAAGGCCAGACACATTCCAGGCCATCTGAATGTAATTGCAGACAAATTGTCTCGCCAAAGACAGGTCATTCAGACGGAGTGGTCCCTCCATCAAGAGACCTTCGACCTCCTTTGTCAAACCTGGCATTATCCCCGAGTGGACATGTTTGCAACAAGGTACAACTGCAAGCTAGTTCAATTTGTGTCCCCAATTCCAGACCCAAAGGCCTGGTCAGTGGATGCTCTGACATTGTCCTGGGAGGACCTGGACATGTACCTCTTCCCTCCAGTGTCTCTGATGGGGAAGGTGGTCAGCAAGCTGTCAGATCACTGGTATCGCAGAGCAATCCTGATTGCCCCGGGATGGCCCAACATGCCTTGGTTTTGGGACCTAGTGGAGCTATCTGCGAGGGTTCCTCTTTGTCTTCCACACCACCCAGATCTAGTGACCCAACCTTTCAACAAGGCACGTCACAGGGATCTGACAAACCTAAATCTCCATGCCTGGCTCCTAGAGCCCAGACAATCAAGGAGCAGGGGTTCTCTAGCCCAGTGGCGTCAAGAATTGAGGCGCCTCAAAGACGTTCAACCAGAACAGTCTACGAAGCGAAGTGGGCCGTTTTTATCAGATGGTGCGAAACAAGTCAGGTGGACTTCAGGAACCCATCTATAAAACAAATAGCAGATTTCCTCCTGCACCTTTTCCAGGAGAAAAATCTCCAGCCCAGCACTATTGACGGTTACAGGTCAGCCATTGCAGACAAACTGGGAAATACCTCGATTAATGTCGGCAAGGATGACAATTTGACTAGGCTGTTAGACAGTTTTCACAGGGATAGACCCAAAGGACGCAGGGGGGTTCCTGCTTGGAACCTCTCCCTAGTTTTACACCAGCTTACAAAAGCACCGTTTGAACCCCTCAGAAAGGCTTCTCTGAAACACCTTACTTTCAAAACTGTTTTTCTCCTAGCCCTGGCTTCAGGAAAACGCAGAAGTGAGATACACGCTTGGTTAAACAAAAATATCAGACACCAAGCTGATTGGTCCAAAGTTTCCCTCTACCCATCACCAAGCTTCTTGGCGAAAAATCACTTGGCAAAAGAGGGACCAGAGTGCGTGGCCCCTGTGGTCATCCCGGCCTTAGCCCCCACTCTGGATAAGTCTTTAAAGGAAGACAGATCCCTTTGCCCCGTTCGGGCTCTTCGCTACTACCTGGACAAAACACAGGACCTAAGAACGGGAAAGGAGTTAGTTTTTGTCTCATTCAAACAAGGTTTTGACAGGGACATCTCTCCTGCCACTATCTCATCCTGGATCAAACAAACAGTAGTGTTGTGTTATGATCTCTCTGACCAAGAGTCCTTGACCTTACATCAGGTCAAGGCCCATAATGTTAGGGCCTTTGCGGCCTCCAAAGCTTTTCAAGGTGGCATATCTCTGGACCAGATTCTAGCAGCATGCCACTGGAAGTCCCACAACACCTTTACACAATTTTACCTTAAGGATGTTGCCTGGGCAGATAAGGAGCTTTTTCACTTGGGTCCTGTGGTGGCGGCCCAGCAGATCCACCACTAGTCCCCTAAGCTTCTTTGTATATAATTATATATAGTGTACATACTAGTTAGTTTTAGGTGCAGGCTCACTTTTAGCCTATGCCTTGGCTTCTCAAAGTTTTTTACTTCAGAGTAATTCTCTGGGTATAGGACTTTCCCTACTCTTCCAGGTTAACCGTGGGAATCATGGACTTGAACTCTTGCTCTCTTCCTCCCCTCAGAGCAGTCAAAAAAAAGGGGGGGGGGGGGGGGGGGGGCAGGTAGGTCTAGATACCCTTGAGACTAACATGTCTCCTCAAAGGACTAGAACCTCACACCTAGGTATAATATAAGAGTTCTCTCCAATCCTCAGAAGGCTGCCCTCCTTCCACTGGGTAGTTATTCTAGCTATCGTCTGGTAGGTAAGATGTATTAACGCAATGAAATTGCAAATTTTAATTAGTAAATTAAATTTTTATTAGTTAATACCTTACCTACCAGACGGGAAATTCCCACCCGGCCTTCCCCGCTTCCAGCCTTCATCATTCAATCTTAGGGACGAAAAAGATGCTATGACGTCACGTCCCTCTGGCGAGTGAGGCAGGAACTAGGCCACCTGGCGAGTGGATTGTAGGGTGCCGGTCCTGCCGGGGGTGAAACCCGGGACGTCTTTTTCTTTCGTTTGGCGGGACCGGCTGGCGCCGGACTATAGCTATCGTCTGGTAGGTAAGGTATTAACTAATAAAAATTTAATTTACTAATTAAAATTTGCAATTTCGCCACTTTTGGCGGCCATCTTAGATTTTTGCGGAAAATGAAAAAGTGTCAATATCTCGAAAACCGTAAGAGATCGAGCGATTTCGAGCGAATTTTTGACCCGCAGGGTGATACAAGAGTGTCCAGTCCAAAGGGGAAAAATTTCATTTTTCGCAACTTTCGGCGGCCATCTTGGATTTTTGATGAAAATGGAAAAGTGTCAATATCTCGAAAAGCGTAACAGATAGAGCGATTTCAAGCGAATTTTCGACCTGCAGGATGGTACAACAGTGTCCTATGCAAAGGGGAAACATTTCAATGTAGTATTTCTTCCCCTGCGGTACTCGGCGGGAGATACATACCGCGGCAGTGGTCTTGTTGCCTCTGAAAAATGTCAGATTTCTCAAATTTCACCCACTCTCTTGAACTTTGTTGGAAATCGAAAATGTTGGTTATCTGAAATGACACCTTATAGTGCCTCTGCAAAAATGTTGGAATTTCTGGAATTTCAGCTGTCATGTTGAATTTGGGCAGAAATTGAAACTGTTATTTATCTTGAAAGCTGTTAAAGATAGAGCGATTTCAAGCAAATTTTGGAGTCTTTGGGTAGTATAAGCCCTAGATAAAATGCTGCTGAAAAACTTTTAATTTTTCGTATTCGGGCAGATCTCTTGAGTTTTGCCAAAATTGAAAATGTCAGTTGTCTCTAAAACCTTTAGAGATACAGTAATTTTGAGTAAATTTTGAACAAATGCAAAAAGGCATGAAGCTGAAGTAATTTACATGTAATAAATATCTAAGCACCGTTGATATATTTTACAAGCAAAACAGAGTCTTGTAAGGCTACTGTACAATTGTTGCAAAAACGTTCATGGGGTGGACATTACACATGATAATGTGTTTTCTTCTATGCTATCCTGTTTCTTTTCATATGTTGCAGCTACTCTTAACAGGGTGTCCTATTTATAGTTTCTTGTAGTTTCTCTGAGGGTGTGTTTTCAGTGAAAACTATAACCGCATGAGCATGCACTGGGTAATGACAAGATAAGTCAACTTGGGATTAAAATGGGTCACTCAGCATCACAGTGGCAGATGGGCCTCTTGTTTATAACTTTTATGTTACTCAGCGAAACTCCAAAGAAAGTTGTATTCAAAGATACAGGCTTGTAAAACTTGTGTTAACTGGTGGAGAAGAATTGTAGTTTTATGCTTATATTTAATTGGTGTATATTCCATGCAGTTACTCGGCAAGCACAAAACCTGGGGATGTACAAAGAGGGGATGAGTGTTGAAGTGAAGCACGTCCGACGGTAAGAAACAGTGACACTGATTCAAACATTAGTAAAGATTCAGCGTTAAAGCTTTTGGAAAATGTACCTTTGCAAGTGGCTTTCTTGTGTGCCTGAAACATTCACCAGATGTTTTTGTTGAACTTCAGCAATATCAAGAATAATTTTTAAGAAAAGAAATTGTTTCTCAAGCAGTTTTTACCCCACAGCCCTTAAGGGCTGTTGGGGTATTGGTTAGGGGGTGTAGGTGTGCAACGTCATGGTCTGACCTTGATTTGACCTTTGACCTTGCCGTAGTGACCTTGAGTTTGAAAATCTTGTCCGGGCTATATCTCGGAAACCATAAGGTGTAGGAAGTTGATACTTGGTAGGGATATTGGTTAGGGGGTGTAGGTGTGCAACGTCATGATGTGACCTTGATTTGACCTTTGACCTTGCCGTAGTGACCTTGACCTATAAAATCTTGTCCGGGCTATATCTCAGAAACCGTAAGGTGTAGGAAGTTAATATTTGGTAGGGACATTGGTTAGGGGGTGTAGGTGTGCAACATCACGGTCTGACCTTGATTTGACCTTTGACCTTGCTGTAGTGACCTTGACCTATAAAATCTTGTCCGGGCTATATCTCGGAAACCGTAAGGTGTAGAAAGTTGATACTTGGTAGGAATATTGGTTAGGGGGTGTAGGTGTGCAGCGTCATGGTCTGACCTTGATTTGACCTTTGACCTTGCCATAGTGACCTTGACCTATAAAATCTTGTCCGGGCTATATCTCAGAAACTGTAAGGTGTAGGAAGTTGATACTTGGTAGGGATATTGGTTAGGGGGTATAGGTGTGCAACGTCATGGTCTGACCTTGATTTGTCCTTTGACCTTGCCGTAGTGACCTTGACCTATAAAATCTTGTCCGGGCTATATCTCAGAAACCGTAAGGTGTAGGAAGTTGATACTTGGTAGGGATATTGGTTAGGGGGCATAGGTGTGCAATGTCATGGTCTGACAAGGATTTGACCTTTGACCTTGCCGTAGTGACCTTGAGTTCGAAAATCTTGTCCGGGCTATATCTCGGAAACCGCAAGGTGTAGGAAGTTGATACTTGGTAGGGACATTGGTTAGGGGGTGTAGTTGTGCAACGTCATGATCTGACCTTGATTTGACCTTTGACCTTGCTGTAGTGACCTTGACCTATAAAATCTTGTTGCACCTTTGAGTCTGTTTTTTTGATGCAGATTTAGCACTGTTAAAGTCATATTAGAATTTATTAAGAATTTAACTTCCCATTGTAAGAGATAGAATTTCATCAAGTGAGCCACAGATTTTGCTCCAACACCACACCTAAGCATTCATTAAATGTATTACCACTTCTGTATGCATGATAATATTCAAACCATCTAAACCATAATTGGGCCATGCAGGTGTAGATAAAGAGTGTTGAATTTTAATTTGCTGATTAATGCTGTTATCTTGTTATTGAATTATCTTGTTTTAGTACTTCATCTTTATATGCATTATCTTTCTTTTAAACATTATTTCTCCATTTAAACATTGTTTGGACCTTTATATAACTGACAGTGCTCTGAAAGTATCCTGAAGTTTGTACTGGTACAGTACTTCTGTATCTCATGGTGTTGAAAATATTTCCCTAGGCTGTGGGGTACGGGCATCTCTGATGCTATTTTTAAATCTTGAATTATCAACTTATCCATGATGCCATGAGCTGGAATTGATATTTTAAAATGGTGCTCAAAGTAACTTAATATTGAAAGAAATAATTTGTCTTTGCAGAAAAGGTTTATATCAGTATTTGCCACCATCAGTTTTTCCCAAGGGAACAACGCCCAACAGGGACAAGAAAAAGTTGGTGAGTGCTTTTATTGCATATGTTAAGTTGTAGAGTAAGAAATCTAAAATTCGCCAGGAATCTAAAATTCGCCACCTCTAAAAGCTTAGTTAATTTTATGAAGAAAATGATGTTTTTGTCCAAAAATTGGTATTTTTCAGTTCAAAAAGCCTTAATTTACTATACAGTCAACAAATCTCACCACAATTCATTTATTTTATTAGTATTTTCACATGTGGCGAATTTCAGATATGTGGCGAATTTTAGATTTCTTACTCTATCAAAGATATGGCAGCTTTATAAAATTTAATTTATTGTTCAGTTGGTTGGTTGATATATCTCTTCATTTTACTGTTGTAGGTATAAGTGAGATTGGATTTTGCTTGTGGACTGTCCAGAAAACAAAGTTCAGTTCAAGTGTCTGAAATTGTGATTCTGCTAAATGGTTATAAATCACCAACATACAACAAAATATGTTATTTTCACCCAGCTATAAAACTTAAGTTTATTGACAAAATGGTGATATTTTTTTCCAAAATATCTATGGATATTATGTTTTCCCACATTTTCGGCATGGTGACAAGATGTTATGGTAGATTTCTGTATTTTTTTGTGCCAGTTTTGAAAACGTTGCATCAATAATGAAACTAGATCACTGGTATATAGAAATACCAAACATCGAACCCAAAATTCTAAACGAATTCATGCCTGGTGATAAGATGTGCATTATTACCAGTCTATTTTTGACAATAGTATTCATTCACATCATAATTGAAGCAGAAACATTTTGTGTGACTAATACATGTACTTAGATTAAGGTGAACAGCTACTCGTCAATTTTCCATTGACACATATGTAATGCTCTTTATATATCTTTTCCAGTCGGCAGGAAACCATGTTATCAACAAGAATGTGGAGAACAATCGGCTGGATACGAGCAGTCCATCGCACCTGCAGAAAGCCCCTTCTCCTGCACAGTCTACACTTATACAGCAAAAGCTGAACAGTGTTAGCTCCACGAGTCTGGATTCTATAGACACTGAGTCGGTGGACTCTGCCATATCAGTGGGTGTCTCTGTGTCAAGTGGTTCTCTCAAGACCTGTTCAGACGGCACAGAGAACAGTATAGATCCAGCCGTGTTGAACACCACAGAACTGCTATCTGTCACAGACGATTCTCCACCTCAGGACGCAAATACTGGGGAGACGCTAAATGGAGAAGTGAAAGAGGAGAGCCCCATCAAAACAGACAACAAAACTACAGAGCAAGGTAAACTGTGCTTAGTGCATTATACTGCTTTAATGTTTGAACTTGGTGAACTGATTGTGTCAACAAAATTATGAAAATATACAGATCCACAGGTTGCTTTTTCATTAAAAAAAGTATAATTTACAGTGAATTTGTTATTCATGAAGATTGGATATATTGATTTTATGAATTTTAAAATATAAATTCATTAAAATACATTTCTCAACTGATAAATATGGAGCTTGTACAAGTTGCAACTTGTACAGGTCCAAATTTGTACAAGTTGCAACTTGTACAAGCTGTTTGTATAATTTGCAACTTGTACAGATTTCTTGTACAAGTGGCAACTTGTACAAAATCTCAACTTGTACATAACATATGCATAATTAAATGTACAGGAGTGAGATGGTACCCAGTTTTCCATACTTGAATCCTGGTAATATAAAAAAGTTTTATTTACAAAATTACCAATAAAATTTTGTTCCAGTATTTCCTTAATCAGAGAAGTGAACTGTATTGAAATAATTTAATTTTTTTTTTCATTTAATGAAATCACCATAAAAGAGAAAACATTTTTTGAAATTCCCAATATCATAAGACATACTTTCCCAATATATAACCTTTGTGATCTGATTTTCAAACTTTGTCATGTGTCTGTCCATGCAGTCGCAATGTGTCAGCATTTTGAGCTCTTAAGCTTATCCTTTTAAACCGGCATAGGATTTATTATAGAGTGTTTGTACATGATGAGGACCCTGTAAAATGTGACAAGTATATTGGCCTTGTAAGAGTATTGTATTTTCAGGGGACTCAGGAGCTTCAGATATCACAGCAACAAAATCAGAAATCATTGAAACAGTAAGTATATTGTTAAAATTATAATCCTGTGAATTCCCAGGTTGAATATAGGTCAAACTTAAGGGTGTGACTTCATTAGAAGACAGAGACCGGGTATCTGATTGGAAAGAATCAGTTGGAATTGTGGAACCTTATTTTAATGTAAGCAACTCTCCAAGTGCTGGTGAAGTAAACATGGCTTATATGTGTAAAAATGTTAAGAAAATGAAATGTTAAATATCTTATAAATAAAAAAAAATTATGTGTAAAACAAATAACAGATAGACAACTATGACTGAAGCTAAAGGTTCGCCCGAATAAGTTCTTGATTTAATCTACATTCTGATAGTTTTTACATTGCTGGCTTCTCTAATTTGTACTCTGTTTCTCCATGAATTCGGGCTATTTTCAGAAAAACCACATAACCTATCACAGCACTTGTCAAAATGATGATAAAGTCTGTGCGTTCACTCTATTCAGTGAAAACCATTTGGATCTTTGAATACATTTAAGCACAGCAACCTGTGATTGAATGACTGTTTGTACTTTTTCCCAGGGTAAAGGTGAAAGTGATGGAACAGTGATCTCGAAGCGACCACATTCTCCAGGCACTGGTCACACGGCCACGCCTCCCAAAAGATGCAGGGATGACGAGGTAAGTCATATGCTTGTGTTAATTGATATCTATAGCATAAGAAATCTAAAATTCGCCAGAAATCTAAAATTCACCACCTTAGTTAATTCTATGAAGAAGATGATGCTTTGTCTTAAGCTTGGTATATTTCAGTTCAAAAAGCCTTCATTTACTATACAGTCAACAAATCTCACCTTAATTCACTATGGATCATGCACGGTCATCATCCGCAGAGATTTTCTTGTGTTCAACCTACGGGCCACATTTCTTTTTGGATTTCTTTTACACTTCACAAGTGGCTTGCTATGGCAGAAATCTGGCCACCCCATTCTTTTGGAGGCCCAGGAGTCAAAATTATGCTCTGGGGAGTCAAAAATGTCAAACATTTTTACTATTGCTGGTGCTCGAGCAGAGTTTCATTTAGATTTATTTTATATTTAGTGCATGAATTGGTGGGTATGACGTGTCATTTTTATAAGTAATTCCACTTGTGGCGAATTTTAGATTTCTTACTCTAATAACTTTGAGTGTTGGGGCACATACCTCTGGCTTAGTGGATATAGGTGTCTTCCCTGTGTTTATTTCCATCCACTTGTGCAAAAGCAGTGGGATTTGAAGCCCAGGGGAAGCGTAGGTAGTTTATTTACGGGTAAAAAATTTTCTGGATTGGTCTGCCTTTTATGTAAATTCTTAAGTGGTAAAATGCAGACATTTCTAACGAGTATTGACTTGTAAAGGGCATGTTATAACCTGTATTTTATGGACACCTCGGGAGAGCAAAATTTTAAACAATTAGATTATTTATAAAGTGCAAATTTGATCCACATTGGTGCAGATACTCAAAAAGTGAAAGTAATACCAATAAAAGGATTTGTTTGTGTGTAGTATTTTCTTAATGTGCATGAAAGACTTTCAGACTAACATCCAAATGTAGAGCCAGTAAATTTTAAAGATTTAAATTTGATTGGTATTTTCAATTTACATTGGAATATAGATGATCAGTTTTTTCTGTATTCATGGGATCATGTATTGATATTTTAATAATATTTAATACAGTTTCCAGGATTTCAAATAGGAACCAAATGTAAAGTATTCACTATTGTTTCTAGCGTCTTATGAGTCAGTCAATATTGTATATTTTGCTACTTTATACTTTGATCATATAAATTCCTATGCTGGAAAATTCATTCTGCGATTTTTAAAGGAATTTTCTAACTTACCAGTTTTGAATGACACGTGTGATCTTCATAAAATATTTTGTGTATTTTTCTATAAGTCAATGGAGCTTGTCAAATTATGCATGCTTTGGCGGGAAAAAGATTTCAACATCAGTTGGTATGCAAAGTAAAGTTTGGTATCAAAATGAAAAATATACTTTTATTGCGTTAATACATCCTATCCAATGGACAATAGCTTATCCGGTCGGCGCAGACCGGCCCGCCAAACGTCAGAAAAAGACGTCGTGTGTTTCCACCGGCCAAGCCGGTCCAGTGCTGTGCACTCGCCAGGTGGCGTGTAGTACTTCCTTCCTGTCTAGACAGCGTGACGTCATAGCATCTTTTTCGTTTGGCGCATGCTTGTGTGCACGGAATATTTTCATCAGAAGTTTATCTTCAGATTTTCATTGTTATTGGTGAGAATTGTACTTTATAATTGTGCTTACTTTATCTTGGGAGTATATAGACCTGTTAGAACTCTGTATTTTACTGCCATCAGATTGTTATGTCTTCCCCGGGCCAGAAACATGGTAACTGTGGGCACATCATGGCCAGTTTCGACAGCCATTGTTTCTGCGCGCGCTGCAGGGAGAAAGGAAAAGGTTCAGACCCTTGTGTGTCTAATAACGATTGCCAGGCTTGTAATTCTTTGACTGAGGAACAACGTGTTCAGTTGTCTACCCCCAGTTATAGATTGAAGAAAGAAAAGCGCGAATTAAAGAAAGCGTCAGATACTCCCACTAAGGACTCAAACAGTTCCACCCTCATAGATCCGTCCTCTGTGACGGTAGTGGGGGCTGTGGACGGCCAAGGGATGGTACAGTCCCCAGGTTCGAGTTCCTCTGCAAAGAAGAAGAAATCTTCATCTTCTGACAAGAAACCCCCTACAAAACATACTAAGTCTTCAGAGAAGCCGGCCAAGTCGCCTAACACTCACAGATCCTCAGCTGACGCAAGGATTGATGAGCTCGACCAGAAATGGTCGGATAGGTTTAACAGACTGGAGGCTCTCTTACTTGCAAAGACTATGGACAAAGAACCCACCTTTTCAACAGTTAAAGTGGCTCCTACTTCTTCCGCTCCTCCTGGCATTGCTAAGTCCACCGAGCCGTTTATCAGACCTTCAGATGCCATACCACCTTCAGATTTGGCCGGTAACCGTTCCTCTCCACAGAGTCAGGCTACCGACAAGTCGCACTCTTCATCCGCTGATGATAAGCAACCTTCTTCAGATTTGCATGGTGTATCTCAGACTGCTCACAGAGTTCAGACGACCAGCAAGTCGCTTAGGGAGAAATCGACCACCTCAGATCTGGCTGGTACCGACCCACCGTCTCATCAGGTTCCCAGCAGGTCGTCTGCCACACCGGCCGGCCTTCACAGCCCACCGGCTATGGACACGGACTCTGATTCAGATTTCTCCGACCAGCCCCCAGTGGACATTTTCGTCGAAGAAGGGGAATTGTCCGACCAGGACACAGATGCTGCTTCTGCTGACCCCGACCAGGTCCTATCAGAGGACCAGAATTACAGGGAGACCATGAGAGGCATCAGGTCATATATGGGCTGGTCCCATATCCCTGATTTGGATACAGCGACCACAGCATCTGATGACAACCCTTTCGCTGGGCCTCAGTCTCAACCTACAGGAAAAATCTCAGTTAATATGCCAACCGACGAGTGGTTGTGTAAAAAGATGGGTAGGCTGAATCTAACACTGGTGGAGGGGTATCCCTCACGCAGCTCTGAGGCAGGGGGGCTTCTAAAGGACCAATTTGTCAAGCCGGTCCGTTCACAGGCCAAATGGTACGGGTTTGTATCCGACCAGCAGAAGGGAGATGCCACTAGTGAGAAAACTGTTAGTTCCTGGAGTACCGACGCTTCAAAGATCAACAACACATACAGTCGCATTGCTAAAGCGGCAGGTATCTCCTCAACGCCTCCAGCCTCCCGTCAGATTTCTCAAGACAATCTTAGACGTTGGGAGAAATCGGCTAGGGAAGCCTCAACTATCTGTAATCAGGCGGCTGGATTTAACAGATGTTTGTATAGAGTTCAAGAAAATATGAAGGGACAAGTTAAAACTCTCAAAACAGAAATGGCCAAAGGAAAGTCTTCCACTAAAGCAACCGGCTCACTCGACGAGTTGCAATTTTTGATGAACTTTAATGCCAGCATCACGCAGGCCATGGCTAAGACACTAGAACATTTAAGTGATTTTGTTTTTGTGTCAGTGGCTAATACTACCTTGGCTCGCAGAGATTCATATCTTTCACATCTCAAAGCAGGTATTAAACCAGATACCTTGGCCTCTCTCAGGACTGCACCTCTCCACATTCCAATGCTCTTCCCTGATGAAGCCCTCAGGCAAGCGAACAGGATATAGCCGCTTTTGAAAGCAAGGGCCAACTTCACACTGGAAAGAAGGGTCGTTTCCACCCCTATGATTGTCCTGATAAACGTGGGGATAACAGGAAACAGGAACGACCGGCATGGAAGAACATTGGGCAGCGCGGACAGGGCAGGAAACAGAAGGGCAAGGCCTCTTACTACTCCTCGCGACCAGCCAAGGGCCAGCAGTCCTATAAATGACAGTTATTGTGTAAACAGAGTGATATCAGGACTGCTGGCCGGGAGCACTTTGCAGAGACAAACAGACACTTTTGTAGACTTAAATGTTGTACCTTGTGTTCCTACTGCTCCCGGGCATTCCCAAAAGAAAGAAGTAAGTCCCGGGGCAGTAGTTTGTCTTTCTCAAAGAAATTACAAAATAAAATCTGTGAAGCTTGCTTCTTGTGTCACTCTGTTATCTTGTGTCAAACCTGTGGTAAATGCCAGAAATGTTGTCTCAAATCCTCCTGTAGGCACCAGACTTCAGAGTTTCTGGCAGGTTTGGTTGAAGCTAGGGGCCAGTTACAAGGTCGTCCAGATCTTAAGGTCGGGTTACACCCTCCCCTTTCAGAACAGGCCCCTCCTATCAAGACACCCAACGGTCATAAGCCGTTATGTAAACCACCACAGGAACAGCTACCTGTCGGAGGCTTTACATCAGCTTATTTCCAAAAATGCAGTGGAGCCAGTACGAAACCCAAACTCTCTAGGTTTCTTCAACCGACTTTTCCTGGTGCCCAAACCCAACAACAAATGGAGGCCCATTCTGGACTTGAGCAATCTAAATCCCTTTCTAAAAGTGGAGAAGTTCAAGATGGAAACACCGGAAACCATCAGAACTTCTCTTCAAATGGGAGAATGGGTAACCTCTGTAGATTTCAGGGACGCTTACTTCCACATACCTATACAGGAACAATCAAGAAAATACCTGAGATTTCATGTCCAGGGTCAGACATACCAATTCAAGGCTCTTCCATTTGGTCTGTCCACAGCACCTCTGGAGTTCACGGTAGTAGCCAAGGAAGTAAAGTTGATGGCCATGCACAAGGGTATAAGGATCCACCAGTACCTAGACGACTGGTTGGTGAGAGCCATGTCCTAGGCTGGGTAGTCAACAGAGAGAAATCAGAACTGGATCCACAACAAGTCTTCGACTTTGTAGGATACCAATTCGACCTCAGATCCGGTCGGGTCAGACCCACACCGGACCGGTGGCAGAATCTCAGAACAAAGATTCAGGCTATTTTGGCCCGACCGACCTGTCCGGTCCGGCAGTTTATGTCCTTGATAGGTCTCTTAACGGCCACAGAAAAACAGGTTCACCTCGGCCGACTCCACATGAGACCCATTCAGTGGCACCTCAAAAACAACTGGAGGGTACCAGAATCTTTGGAAAAGATCATCCCTCTACCCAGGTCCCTGCACCCACATCTACAGTGGTGGTTAGAAGAAAGCAATGTTTTGCAAGGTCAACCACTACACCCAATAAGACATGCTCTGCAAATCTTTACAGACGCATCAAAAGAAGGGTGGGGCGCTCATTTAAACGAGCTCACTGCAAGGGGTTTTTGGTCAGTGCCAGAAAGCAAACTGCACATAAACTATCTGGAGTTAAAAGCAGTTTTCCTAGCCCTAAAAGAGTTCCAGGACCTCTGTGTAGGCAAGATAGTCCTAGTGGCAACCGACAACACGACAGTGGTAGCCTACATAAACAAGGAGGGAGGCATGAGGTCGGGCCCGCTGTGTGCCCTACTGTGGAGAATCTTGACTTGGTGTTCCCAGCGTCAAGTGACTCTCAAAGCCCGCCACATTCCCGGTCATCTGAATGTTATAGCAGACAAGCTATCCAGATTGGGTCAGACCATCCAGACGGAGTGGTCCCTCCTCCCGGAAGTGTTTGCGGAAATATGCAAGAAATGGCACCAGCCTCAAATAGATCTGTTTGCCACAAGATTCAATTACAAACTTCCTCAGTTCGTCTCCCCAGTCCCAGACCTCCTAGCCGTAGCGGTGGATGCACTCACTCTACCATGGGAGGATCTGGATGCATATGCCTTCCCACCGACCGCCATCTTGGGCAAAGTGGTGGAGAAACTGGATTCCCGGTACCAGAGAATTATTCTGATTGCTCCCGGGTGGCCCAACATGCCCTGGTTTTGGGACTTGGTAGCCATGTCCAGTCAAATTCCTCTGAGCCTGCCAAATCGGCCCAATCTCTTAACACAGCCATTCAATCAGATCCCTCACAGAAATCTGACAAACCTGAATCTCCATGCATGGCTCCTAGAGCCACAGCAATTAAGGAGCAGGGATTCTCTGAGGCAGTGGCAGCAAGAATTGAGGCTCCTCAGAGAAAATCAACCAGATCAGTCTATGAGGCAAAGTGGGCCATTTTTACAAAGTGGTGCGTCTCTAATCAGGTGGACTTCAGGTCTCCACCTATAAAGTCAGTGGCTGACTTCCTTCTCTACCTCTTTGAGGTCAAGAGGTTGGAGCCCAGCATCATTGATGGATACAGATCTGCCATTGCTGATAAACTGGGTAGCGTCACAGTCAATATCAGCAGAGATGATAATCTCACCCGTCTTTTAGACAGTTTCCACAGAGATAGACCCAAAGGGCGGAGGGGTATACCCTCCTGGAACCTTTCTCTGGTCCTACACCAGCTAACAAAGGCTCCCTTTGAACCTCTTAAGGAGGCGTCATTGAAGCATCTGACCTTCAAGTCTGTCTTCCTTTTGGCCCTGGGTTCTGGCAAAAGAAGGAGTGAGATCCATGCATGGCAGCATAGGAACATCAGGCACCAGTCGGACTGGGCTAAGGTGTCCCTTTTTCCATCCCCCAGCTTTCTTTCTAAGAACCAGCTGGCCAAAGAGGGTCCAGAGAGTGTAGCCCCAGTGGTCATACCAGCCCTGGCTCCTACTCTGGATAGGTCCCTCATGTCTGACAGAACGCTCTGTCCAGTCAGAGCCTTGCGCTACTATTTGGACAGGACTTCAGACCTTAGGCAGGGCAAAGAATTAGTTTTTGTCTCCTTTAAGAAAGGCTTCGACAAAGACATATCACCTGCCACTATCTCCTCATGGATCAAACAAACAGTGATCCTATGCTATGAGCTCTCTGATCAACAGGCCCACACCTTGCATCAGGTCAAAGCTCATGATGTCAGGGCCTTTGCTGCCTCTAAGGCCTTCCAGTCGGGAGTCTCCTTAGAGCAGATCCTGTCAGCCTGCCACTAGAAATCTCATAATACCTTCACTCAATTCTATCTGAAGGATGTGGCTTGGGCCGACTCAGAGCTCTACCATCTTGGACCGGTTGTGGCTGCCCAGCAGATCCACCAACAGGCCAGTACTTAGAGGAGATGTGTACATATGTAAATAGTTGTACATAGTTGTATATATTGCACATATAGTTATAAAAAAAAAAAAAAAAAAAAAAAATTTCTGGACGTGCTTCCTTCGGGAGGATTACTTTATGGGACTGAACTCATCCCTCTCTTCCCCTACCTCAGAGCAGGTCTGTTAAAAAAGGGGGGGGGAGCAAGGTCGACTGACGGTTCAATACTTTGTAACCGGATGATGATATTCGACCATAGCCTTAAGGGTTACCGACCTCAGGTCTAACCAGGCTTTAAAGGAAATAGTTCATTATTCCAGTAGGAGTTCAAGGCTAGTCCCTAGTAACTTACCCGCCGACCAAGCGGTAGTTATTCAGCTATTGTCCATTGGATAGGATGTATTAACGCAATAAAATTGCAAATTTAATAAGTAAATTAAATTTTTATAAGTTAATACCCTATCCAATGGACACACAAGGCCCTCCCACCGACCCCGCTTTCAGCTTACTAGGGGTCTAATTGGTTTAGACAACGAAAAAGATGCTATGACGTCACGCTGTCTAGACAGGAAGGAAGTACTACACGCCACCTGGCGAGTGCACAGCACTGGACCGGCCTGGCCGGTGGAAACACAGGACGTCTTTTTCTGACGTTTGGCGGGCCGGTCTGCGCCGACCGGATAAGCTATTGTCCATTGGATAGGGTATTAACTTATAAAAATTTAATTTACTTATTAAATTTGCAAATCAATCCCAATATGAATTTCATCTGCTTGTCTGTCTCAGGTTGGTCATGGTTCCCCTATGCAAGTAGACGAAAGTGACGCATCTATAGGCAGTAATACCATAGTGTTTGATGCAAATAAAGGTAGTGGTCAAAACCCAATTGTTTCTCATCAGAGGCAGCAGAACCTTCGTACCAAGGACAAAATGGTGAGGGCGATTTGAATGGTTCTGTCAATATATAGTGAGAAATTTACGAATGAGAACCAGTTCAAGTTGAATCTGAATAAACTAGCATTATACATTCAACCTTTAAGTTAAATTTCAATAGACAGGAGGATAAATGAAAAAAAAAAATTGAAAAGGGATTGGATTTTTACTGTGTTCTATTGAATTATGACTTAGATTTATAAATGTACATGTGAGAATTCTATTTTTCATTCAAGATAAAATGCATGACTTCATCAGAATAAATTGACAACATTCAAAGGCTAAAGGTACTTTTAATGAATATTATTTTTTAATCAACAGTTTCATAATTAAACCTCGATGGAAAAACGATGTAAATTAAATTAATTGTATCCACTTTTGATGGAAAAACGATGTAAATTAAATTAATTGTATCCACTTTTGATGTGGTCAAATTTGACCTTGAGCCCCTCCTTCAAGGTCAAAAGAGGAGAGCAAATTTAAAAGTGCTTGTAACTTGCTTATTATTGGTCCTAGAGGTTTGCAATGTGAAAGCAACTTATAGGAAATCATGGGCTGGGAATCTTCTGATGTGTTCAGTTTTGACCTTGGGCCCCTCCTTCAAGGTCAAACAATGGTTCACTGGCTTTGATGAGTTGTCTTTGCGGTGGATACAAATTTGCATTGATTCTCCAATGCGTAGATATAGTTCTGTTTGCAAAGTGTGTAAAATTTATTTTTAAACTGTAAACAGGTATTTAAGCGTCCCGCAAGGGACGCTTGTTTGTGTATGGGAGAGCTTCAGGCTCCGCCGGCTCCGCCGGCTCCGCCGGCTCCGCCGGCTCCGCCGGCTCCGCATTTTGTTTTCCTTATAACTCTGTAACTGTTAGGCGGATTCTTTTCAAATTTGGCAGGTTTAGGCAGTAGCCTTGGGGAATTTTTTTGAATATACTGCAGTGACATTTCAACCAATCAGAGAGGTCACATGACCAAAAATGTCTTTTTTCGATGGGGAAGCTTGTCCGGATGATAACTTGAAAGGAATTTTATCAATTCACCTGAAACTTGGCAAATACATTCATTCTATTAAAATCTGGAAATCATTAGATTTTGGCATTGATTGGTCAAGAAATGGCTGAGTAATTAATGATTAATTAATCATTACGAATTTTCCAAATAAGGAAAACACAAAAATGCTTATATCTCGAAAACCGTGCTAGATAGAGCGATTTCGACGAAATTTTTGACCCACAGGGTATCTCTGCAGAGTAGTTTTCCCAATTTTCAAAAAATTTTTCTCTCGCCCAAAATGGCGGCCATTTTGAATTTTCGAAATTTTCGCAAAAATTGCAAAACACAAAAATGCTTATATCTCGAAAACCGTGCTAGATAGAGCGATTTCGACGAAATTTTTGACCCGCAGGGTATCTCTGCAGAGTAGTTTTCCCAATTTTGAAAAAATTTTTGTCTCGCCAAAAATGGCGGCCATTTTGAATTTTCGAAATTTTTGCAAAAATTGCAAAACACAAAAATGCTTGTATCTCGAAAACCGTGCTAGATAGAGCGATTTCGACGAAATTTTTGACCCACAGGGTATCTCTGCAGAGTAGTTATCCCAATTTTGAAAAAAAATTTGTCTCGCCAAAAATGGCGGCCATTTTGAATTTTCGAATTTTTCGCAAAAAATTGCAAAACATAAAAATGCTTATATCTCGAAAACCCTGCTAGATAGAGCGATTTCGACGAAATTTTTGACCCACAGGGTATATCTGCAGAGTAGCCATGCCAATTTTCAAAAAAAATTTGTCTCGCCAAAAATGGCGGCCATTTTGAATTTTCGAATTTTTCGCAAAAATTGCAAAACATAAAAATGTTTATATCTCGAAAACCCTGCTAGATAGAGCGATTTCGACGAAATTTTTGACCTGCAGGGTATCTCTGCAGAGTAGCCATGCCAATTTTCAAACAAAAAATTTCTCGCAAAAAATGGCGGCCATTTTGAATTTTCGAATTTTCAGACCCATAGCTAATTACTCACCTACTCAAAATGAGTAAATGCGAATTATCTCTAAAAGTATTGCAGATAGCCAATTTTTCTCAAATAAATCATTCACCTACTTTTGGGAGAGCTTTCACTTGGTGAAGTTTCAGACCCATAGCTAATTACTCACCTACTCAAAATGAGTAAATGCGAATTATCTCTAAAAGTATTGCAGATAGCCAATTTTTCTCAAATAACTCATTCACCTACTTTTGGGAGAGCTTTCACTTGGTGAAGTTTCAGACCCATAGCTAATTACTCACCTACTCAAAATGAGTAAATGCGAATTATCTCTAAAAGTATTGCAGATAGCCAATTTTTGTCAAATTAATCATTCACCTACTTTTGGGAGAGCTTTCACTTGGTGAAGTTTCAGACCCATAGCTAATTACTCACCTACTCAAAATGAGTAAATGCGAATTATCTCTAAAAGTATTGCAGATAGCCAATTTTTCTCAAATAACTCATTCACCTACTTTTGGGAGAGCTTTCACTCTGTGAAGTTTCAGACCCATAGCTAATTACTCACCTACTGAAAATGAGTAAATGCGAATTATCTCTAAAAGTATTGCAGATAGCCAATTTTTCTCAAATAACTCATTCACCTACTTTTGGCAGAGCTTTCACTTGGTGAAGTTTCAGACCCATAGCTAATTACTCACCTACTGAAAATGAGTAAATGCGAATTATCTCTAAAAGTATTGCAGATAGCCAATTTTTCTCAAATAACTCATTCACCTACTTTTGGGAGAGCTTTCACTTGGTGAAGTTTCAGACCCATAGCTAATTACTCACCTACTCAAAATGAGTAAATGCGAATTATCTCTAAAAGTATTGCAGATAGCCAATTTTTCTCAAATAACTCATTCACCTACCTTTGGCAGAGCTTTCACTTGGTGAAGTTTCAGACCCATAGCTAATTACTCACCTACTCAAAATGAGTAAATGCCAAATATCTCTAAAAGTATTGCAGATAGCCAATTTTTCTCAAATAACTCATTCACCTACTTTTGGGAGAGCTTTCACTTGGTGAAGTTTCAGACCCATAGCTAATTACTCACCTACTCAAAATGAGTAAATGCGAATTATCTCTAAAAGTATTGCAGATAGCCAATTTTTGTCAAATTAATCATTCACCTACTTTTGGGAGAGCTTTCACTTGGTGAAGTTTCAGACCCATAGCTAATTACTCACCTACTCAAAATGAGTAAATGCGAATTATCTCTAAAAGTATTGCAGATAGCCAATTTTTCTCAAATAACTCATTCACCTACTTTTGGGAGAGCTTTCACTCTGTGAAGTTTCAGACCCATAGCTAATTACTCACCTACTCAAAATGAGTAAATGCGAATTATCTCTAAAAGTATTGCAGATAGCCAATTTTTCTCAAATTAATCATTCACCTACTTTTGGGAGAGCTTTCACTTGGTGAAGTTTCAGACCCATAGCTAATTACTCACCTACTCAAAATGAGTAAATGCGAATTATCTCTAAAAGTATTGCAGATAGCCAATTTTTCTCAAATAACTCATTCACCTACTTTTGGCAGAGCTTTCACTTGGTGAAGTTTCAGACCCATAGCTAATTATTCACCTACTCAAAATGAGTAAATGCGAATTATCTCTAAAAGTATTGCAGATAGCCAATTTTTCTCAAATAACTCATTCACCTACTTTTGGGAGAGCTTTCACTATGTGAAGTTTCAGACCCATAGCTATTTATTCACCCACTCAAAATGAGTAAATGCTAATTATCTGTAAAAGTATTGCGGATACCCAATTTTTATCAAATACTCATTCATCTTCTTGTGGGAGAGCTTTCACATGGTGAAGTTTCAGACCCATAGCTCATTACTCACCTACTCAAAATGAGTAAATGCGAATTATCTCTAAAAGTATTGCAGATAGCCAATTTTTCTCAAATAAATCATTCACCTACTTTTGGGAGAGCTTTCACTTGGTGAAGTTTCAGACCCATAGCTAATTACTCACCTACTCAAAATGAGTAAATGCGAATTATCTCTAAAAGTATTGCAGATAGCCAATTTTTCTCAAATAACTCATTCACCTACTTTTGGGAGAGCTTTCACTTGGTGAAGTTTCAGACCCATAGCTAATTACTCACCTACTCAAAATGAGTAAATGCGAATTATCTCTAAAAGTATTGCAGATAGCCAATTTTTCTCAAATAACTCATTCACCTACTTTTGGCAGAGCTTTCACTTGGTGAAGTTTCAGACCCATAGCTAATTATTCACCAACTCAAAATGAGTAAATGCGAATTATCTCTAAAAGTATTGCAGATAGCCAATTTTTCTCAAATAACTCATTCACCTACTTTTGGGAGAGCTTTCACTATGTGAAGTTTCAGACCCATAGCTATTTATTCACCTACTCAAAATGAGTAAATGCTAATTATCTGTAAAAGTATTGCGGATACCCAATTTTTATCAAATACTCATTCATCTTCTTGTGGGAGAGCTTTCACATGGTGAAGTTTCAGACCCATAGCTCATTACTCACCTACTCAAAATGAGTAAATGCGAATTATCTCTAAAAGTATTGCAGATAGCCAATTTTTCTCAAATAACTCATTCACCTACTTTTGGCAGAGCTTTCACTTGGTGAAGTTTCAGACCCATAGATAATTATTCACCTACTCAAAATGAGTAAATGTGAATTATCTCTTAATAGTATTGCAGATAGCCAATTTTTCTCAAATAACTCATTCACCTACTTTTGGAAGAGCTTTCACACACGAAAATGAAAAATTGTGAATATCTCGGAAAAGCTATTTCTTCTGCTTTAATGCTCGGCGGGAGATACACACCGCGGCAGTGGTCTTGACAAAAATTTTTGTCTCCCCAAAAATGGTGGCCATTTTGAATTTTCAAAGTTTTTGCAAAACACAAAAATGCTTATATCTCGAAAACCGTGCTATATGGAGCGAACTCAACAAAAATTTGGACCTGCTGGGTATCTCCAATTTTCAAAATATTTTTGTCTCGCCAAATATAGCGGACATTTTAAATTTTTTTATTTTTTGCAAAACACAAAAATGCTTATATCTTGAAAACCGTGCTAGATAGAGCAGACTGCGCTGACTTTGGTTGCCACAACAGTATAAGGCTAGAAACGAAGCATTTTCTTAATACTTTAGCACTCACCTTTATATCCTTTTCGGGACGCTTTGTTTTTGCTATGCAAAAACATTATCTTTTTTTTTTGCGAGCGATCCTCTAGTTTAATTTTGTTTTCAGGAATATGGGTGAGGATCCAGGAACGTTTTCTTATTTAAGAGTAGCATTACTTCTTTAAGTCTTCAATAATTTACTCGTTTGACTAGTGTTGTCAGATCATATCTGAGTTTCAATTTGATCCTAGAAAATTTATACACGAATATTACCAAAAAAAGTATTGATTTCGTTAATGTGTGTTGTTTTATACTTCAGTGATTTTTGTTGATTAGCACGTTATATTGAAGAATTTTATCATGCTGAGACTAGGGCAGGGTCGGTAACACCGGTATCTCGGTATCGAGACCAATTCACTTCAACACCGTGGTGACACTTTACAGCCGGTATTTCGAATGTCAGTATATAATATTGTGAGAAAACGTCAAGTATTAGAAACAAACCTCAAATTTGAAGAAATAACAAACTTTTATTGAGTATTTTCATATATTTTGACACTTTTATAGTGATTTCTGTCAGAACTTCAATGTTTTCTTTTCCCGAAACTTATTTCCGGTTGGTGGGCCTATTTGATTGGGGATATGCTAGAACGCAATTTCTTCTTTCGGTATCCCGGAATCGGTACGGTTTTACACTGGCGAGATACCGAAATGAAAAATATGCTACCGACCCTGCCCTAGCTGAGACCATCAAAACAATAACACCCCCCACCCCCAAACCAAAACCTTTTAAACCCAAATGAAAAGATAAATGAATAATTTGCTCCTACTGCTTGTTTCATTCAGTGTAGAATATCAGTGTGTAAAATAGAATATCCTGAAAATGAAAAGCAGTAATTACATGTATCATTAACATATCGGGACATGGTAGTGTGGCAGTTGAGGTGGGTCATACATTAAGAATTGTTGCCCCCCCCCCCCCCCCCCCCAATTTTCTAGTTTATTAGTCGTTCTGTTTGCCAACCAAAATCCAGAATTGATAATTCATCTGGTTTGCTACTTTTATTGCGTAAAATAGCCTTACCTTATCCTCACAAATGCTTACTTGGTTTTGTGGAGGCAAAACGCGGCGACCAACAAGAATATTTAAAAATTATTCTTGTTCGAGAGGTGAACCCCGTAGTTAGTGATAGGTGCGCATGCGCACAACACATTGTCGGTTGGACTTTGTCGAGAGATCCTCATTCAATTTTTGGTCGTTGAGGAGGCAACACGTGAAGGTTTTTCAATTCTGCCCATTTCCAAGATGGCAGATGCGTTCTTTTAGAATTCATAGAGTTCGTGCTAAGAAGAAAGAAGTTTAAGACTTCCTATTCTACAGATCTGAAGTACAATATTTCATGCTGAGGGTTGAGTAATCCATGACAGCATTCTTAGATCCCCCTTGGCTGTATAACAGTCTTTGGTAGAGGATCTAGTACAGAAGATTCTTCAATTTGTTAGTTCAAGTCTTCATTTATGAGGGATCTCCAACAGAAGTCTTTGAACTGGCCACATTTTCGCCTGCTGCGATTGAAAAACAGCTAGCAGTAAAAGATTTACTAGAGTTTGCTTTTCCAACACCAGATGACATTTAGATTTGATAGCTGGTCAGATTAGAATTCGTTTTCTGGGGTTAGTAATTAAACCTCCAGAAAGCTAGTAGCCTCTCCACTTGGTAGACAGACAGAGGGTGACCCTTCATCTTGGAGAAAAAGATATACTTCAGATCGTCCAATGGCAAATCCCTTTCATGAAGTCCTGGTGGATTTTTATGAAAGAATGCAGCAGTAACCTTTCATTGTCTACAGGTCCTTTCCTCTCTGAGAAGCACAGATTGCTTGCTTAGTGTGAACTTCAATAGTACTCTATCATACCAGCAGTTAGCAGATTTCCTGTAGCCTGAAAAACAGTCAGTCCTACGAGATCTACTTCAGAAGTTTATCAACGTTTGCTTTCAACCTACAAACCAGGCATCAAGATGGTTAATTTCCTCCATTGCCTTGTCTTTTTTCTACAACTGGCTGGTGGACCATTTATTACTTCATTATAGAGAAGATAATACATACGCTTTCCCACCAATATTCTCAATGAAATAGGGGATTCTGGTGTAGTAGAAGAAATACCTATAAATAGCTGGTTTAAGTGAAAATATTATTGCCATCTCAGAGTTGTGCAGTTTTTGAATGGGTACTATGTAGCCCTCCAATCAAAACTCCCCTTTCATGTGGCTCTACTGCAGGTGCTACAGACAGGAAAACAATCCGCCATGTTGCTGAAAATATTGTGTTGCATTAATGTTTATTTTCACACACTTTCTTCTGAAAAAGACTACAAGTCACAGGATTTTCTCAGTAAAATAGTTTCCTCTATCATATCTGACACAATGCTGCTTGTTTTGGATGGAAACATTTGCTTTCTTCAAGACATGGATCGTTGGTGTGTTGTGTGCTGTATAAATATAAAGTACGGATAGCCTATACAAGAAGTTTAGTCTATTCAAGGAAGTTAATCAGCATTGGGCAAGGTTAGTGCGTGGATAGATGGCCATTCCTGTCATTTTCTTTGCATCTTACAATATCATTGGCCAGTGAGGATCTCTTGCATACGTCTCCAAGCTGTGAAATGGAATTTTATAAAGAAACACGGTCACAAAAGGTTAATGACCAGTTTCAACAGATCTCCGTACCAAATACAAGGGTTGTGCAAATCTTGAGAAGGTTTATCGAATAATATTCCAGTCGAATCCGCCCATGTCTGTACATCCCATAATTTAAAGCGGTTACAGACAGGAAAAACATGGTTACCTAAGAGTGTTGCAAATGCTTCAAAAAGGCACAATTTACTACCTCAAGGATTGCACAACTCCAGGTTTTACAGCAGATTATTTCTTGTACCAGAACCCGGCAATAAATGGCGCCCTGTGATAGATCTCAGTGTCCTGGACAAATGCCTGCTAGTTCCAAATTTTAGAATGGGGACAGCAGAGATATTCGGAAACTCGGTCATAAAAGGAGAATGGCTAGTTTCGATAGACCTAAAAGACGCGTTCTTTCACGTGCCCATACACCCAGATTCTCAACATTGGCTATGTTTCCATGTAGACAAACAAATGTATCAGTTCAAAGCACTGCCATTGCGGTTGGTGACTGCACCCCTATAGTTCATGCAGATTGTAAAAGAGGCTCGTTCTTCAGTCTCGCGGAATTCGAGTTCACCAATATCTGGACTGGTTGTTAAGAGCAAATACCAGACACCAGTGTCAGCTCCACACAAAAGAACTCATCCATGAGATTCAAGAACTTGGCTTTGTGATAAACTTTGAAAAATCAGAGATCGAACCTACACAAAAAATCGACTTTCTGGGTTACCATTTCGATGTGATATAAGGAAAAGTCTTTCAACCGAAAAGAAGTTGAAAATTCTAGAAAAAGCTGTTCAGGACATGGAGATTGTATCACAATCTACTCCAAGACTATTAATGTCCCTGATAGGTGTGTTAGCATCTCTAGAAAAGACAATACCAATGGGCAGGCTCCACATGTGTCCTTTTCAGTGGTACCTGCAGACACATTGGCAATATCCCCAGTCTCCAGACCTGAAGATTCCAGTTTCAAATCTTCTGAAAAGTTATCTTCAGTGGTGGAAAGGTCCAAAAATTTTAAGAAAGGGTTGTCCTTTACATCCACAGGAATACAATACCCTTATTTTCACAGATGCATCAAACCAGGGTTCGGGAGCTCATTTAGAAAATCTGACAGTCAGTGGCACTTGGACAAGTCAAGAGAAAATTTTACATATCAATGTCCTAGAATTAAAGCCGTGTTTCTGGCCTTAAAGAACTTTCAGATCCAAATTCTAAGTAAAAGAATTTTGATAGCAACAGACAATGCCACTGTGGTTAGTTATCTGAACAAATAAAGGGGAACACACTCATGGCACATGTGTCTCCTGGTTTGGCGCATCTTGGCCTACTGCAATCCTCGGAACATACTCATAAGAGCCAGACACATTCAGGGTTGCCTTAATGTCATAGCCGACAGTCTCTCCAGGAAAGACAAATAATTCAGACAGAATGGTCTCTTCATCCTCAAATATTCAGTCTAATTTGCAAAGTTTGGCACACACCAATGGTGGACATGTTTGCCACCAAATTGAATCACAAGCTACCAATCTATGTCTCATCAGTCCCAGATGCAAATGCTATGAACATAGATGCATTGAACATCTCCTGGGAGGGTCTGGACGGCTATGCCTTTTGTCCTGTAGCTCTCATACCAAAGGTCATACAGAAAATGAACACCAACAGGTGCAGAATGATAGTAGTAGCACCAGGGTGGCCCAGAGTGCATTGGTTTCGGGATCTAGTCAATCTGTCAACCAAGCCCCATTACAACTTCCTCACTGGCCTCATCTGCTAAAACAACCTTTCAGTCAGAAGTTCCATCAGAATCTCATGTATCTGAATCTGCATGTTTGGCACCTGGACACCACTCAGAGTCACTTGCATCATTCTCTGAGGAGTCACTTGCATCATTCTCTGAGGAGGTGGCAGATAGAATTAAGGCACCTCAAAGACCCTCATCTAGAAGATTATATGAGCCAAGGTGGGCCATTTTTGAACTCTGGTGCCAACAGAATAAGGTGGTCAGCGCAGAACCTTCTATCTCAGACATAGCAGAATTTTTTAACCATCTGTTTACTGTCAAAATTTGAAGCCTGCCACAATTGCTGGCTACAGAACTGCAATTGCTGACCATTTGGGACCTTTTGGTCTGGAAGTAGGCAAGAGCATGCACTTGAATAGACTTCTTGCAGGCTTTTATAGGGACAAACCTATTCTAAATAGGGGTATTCCCTCTTGGGACCTATCTTTGGTTCTTATGGCTTTGACTAAGGCTCCTTTTGAACCTTTGAAGGATGCGAGTCTTAAGATTTTGACTTTCAAGACTGTTTTCCTGATGGCTTTGGCAGCTGGCAAAAGAAGGGGGGAGGTGCACGCTTGGACATTCTCTTCCCTCAGGCATAAACCTCACTAGAAGGAGATCACTATTTCTCCTTCTCCTGCCTTCTTAGCAAAGAATCAGTTGGCTTCTGATTGCCCAGATTCGCTAAAACCGGTGGTCATTCCAGCTCTTAAACCTTTTTTGAGCTCAGACTTGACTGAGGATATGACTTTATACCCTGTCAGAGCACTTAGATACTATCTAGACAGAACTAGTGCTTTAAGGAAGGGAAAGTATCTCTTGTTTATGTCCTTTAAGGAAGGCTTTGACAGAGGTCTCATGGGATCTACTATCTCTTCTTGGATCAGACTGTCTTATTGGCTTATCAATCATCCAATTTTGATACACAGGACCTACAGGTTAAGGCCCATGATGTTAGGTCCATGTCTGCTTCTTTAGTATTCAAGGATGGGTGTCCCTAGAGCAGATTTTAGGCTCCTGCCATTGGAAAAGCCACAACACGTTTTCTACCTTTTAAGCTATGTGTCTTGGCAGTCCACAGACCAAACAGATTACAATTAGGCCCAGTGGTTTTTACTCAGCATGTGATTGGCTTTGAGTATGTTCTTGAGTATTTCATATGGCTTACATACTTTACTCTTCCTTCCATACCAGTATCTTGTATGGACATATGTCTTCTTCTGTGGCAGATGGCCTCATGACTGTATTTTGTAAAACACAGAAGCCAGCTTGGGGTGCCTTCTTGCTGGATGACAGCTCCCAACTCAAGGGACCCTGGAAGCCATTCCCCACCACACAGTTATGGGTGATGGTTTAGATATAGGAGAACTTTATGCTACATTGGACAAGTGTCAACTACAACAGTACATCATGAATATTCATGAGGTTACCTATCATTACTTATCTTTACAGATTTTTTACAGTAATGGTAAATTCTGTTGTAGCATACTTAAGCTTATCTTATCCTCTCCATCAAATGCTTTCATGGTGAACCCCATAATCTATTAACAGGGAGGTTGCAAAACAAACCCCTCCTCCTGTTATGGTTGGAATCAAGCATTTGTGAGGATAAGGTAAGGCTATTTTACGCAATAAAATGTAACAAATTTTATTGTAATTTAACTTTTTGTAAGTTAAATACTTACCTTATCCTCACAAGGACAGACCCACCCTTCCTCCCCTCACAAGTTTGTTTTCATAGGGGACCAAAAATTCAATGAGGATCTCTCGACAAAGTCCAACCGACAATGTGTTGTGCGCATGCGCACCTATCACTAACTACGGGGTTCACCTCTCGAACAAGAATAATTTTTAAATATTCTTGTTGGTCGCCGCGTTTTGCATCCACAAAACCAAGTAAGCATTTGTGAGGATAAGGTAAGTATTTAACTTACAAAAAGTTAAATTACAATAAAATTTGTTACAATTTATATCAGTAGAGCATCTATGCAAATAAATACAAAAAACTATCTGACATTCTCAGCCAATCAAACCTTCGCATTTAAACGTGGGGCCTCCGCTTATAGAAAGGGAAGATGTTAAATAATGGATCATTTGAATTTGCAATGACTGTGATGGTACACCATTACTGACAATTAATTGACCCCATGTCTAATTATCTCACCACTGGTTATGCACTTGCAACACTTCTCGATGTTTGCTTTGAATCCCAGCCACCACTTTTTGGTCGAGATGTTGGTCGTGCCATGCTAGTGCCTAATGGTTTAACATTCAAACATTTGGGTGCAATATTTAATACATTTGTGTTTTCAAATGTGTCCTATTTTCTGATTCGGGTTGTTTACCTCTGTGACCAAATTTTGTTTATATTTGCATGAATCAAACTAGTGGGTATCTATTTTGCAGTCTTTTACACTACAGACATGCATGTTCTGCTCTTCTCTACCTGTACAACTACCAGTGTGTTATGACCTGTACAGAGAATAGTGATCTTCAACCAACCCTAATTACTTTCATTAATATCGGGACAAATATATAGAAATAGCATACCCTTAGTGAGAATGTTCCATATAGTTACCATTCTGTTTGTATTTTGCAGCCAACCAATCGACTGCCTAGTGGAGAGCTCCCAGACATGTCCAGTCCTCAACCCGCAGGATTTAGTGTCGTACAAAAGAACAGTATCCGCCTCAAACTCAACAGATGATAAGAGTAGCCACAGTAGAAGCTACACATCCGTCTCAGTGGGCCTTTTCAGGGGAACTCATTTCTGATGGGCAAAATATACACAAAGAAACATACACTTAACGTGGAGGGGGTGAGGAAATGGGAGGGGAGAAGCAGGCTTATATTCTCAGGCACGCATTCTAGGGCTGCAAGCGAGCCCGGAAATGCGCCTCGATTCCTGGTTTTGGAAGAACTGACTCGGGCCTCGGGTTAATCGCTTGATTATCGCCCATGAAATAAACGCCTTATAAAATGGTTAAAAGAAATAAAACAAGAAAGAATTTTGATAATTCACTGAATTTTGGAAAGAAGATGCATTTATAATGCAGAATACAGGAAACTTTAACCATTTTTATATTGCAAGATTTGAGGCGTCTTCGTAATACTTTATATTAAAATGCCATCTTATAAAAACATTGTTACATAAACAATTAAAGTTGCAAATGCTTAACATATAAAAAACTGAAATGGAAACACCTTATATTTCTAAAATGTATAAATCTATTCATATATTAAAAGAAATTCTGATTTTGTAGTAGATTTTACGTCTATGGTAAGTTGGTTTCGAAGACCCGGTTCACTTTTCTTGCCTCGAGCATTAAACTGAATTGTTTCATTTCCAAGTAACCGAAGAATCGTTGCATGCCAAATGCATTCAGTTATAAAACTGCTACAATACGACTTAAGAATGTATCTGTGTATGCAGTGAACATAGCTATAATCTGATTTTGTATTTAAATTAATTCTTGAAAAATCATTACCAAAAAATCATTATCTTTACCTGGATTTGATTACCAAATCCTGCTAACCAGGATAAGATACCCGAAACCCCCCTTGAAGAAAATGATATTATCTCTCTGATCAAAGACTGTGACACAACCTCGATTTGTACTTTCACATGAGCTTATTTCAACAACACTAGTATGTATGTGTGCTTATCATACGTTACTTACATAAATTCATTCTATAGATGCTTCTCAATTTTCCACTCACTTGTGTGCAGGAAATAGGGAATATTAGAGGATTTGGACCTTTGTTAAATACCATAAATGTGTAAACATTTTGTATATAGTGACATACAAGAGATTTTCCTTTATTTTTGTTACCAGTTAATTTACCACTATGACATAAACTGCCAGAATATGCATTTGTTCATAACAATTGAATTCAGTTCATATGTTCATGTTATCTAGTATATTGTACACTATAACCGTGTCATGTCTATGTAGTACATTGTTTATCACCGAGAAATGTCAGTTTGCTGTTGACTTAGATATGTCTGCTGCCATATTTACAGAAAGTGTTTTTTGGTAGATTCTAAATGTTGGAACACTGTTATTCTTACCGGAGTGAAATATGTTTTATCCCGGAAATGATACCACCAATGGAATAAGAGAACCAATGGAATAAGAAAAATGGATGATTAATCAACCATGAAAATTGGAGGCGATTCCCATCACTACTGTGGACAGCTGTCAAAATTAATCCCCTTTGGGAAGCCTTAAGAAATGTATACGACAATAGTGCTGGGACGACGTTCACAAACTTTGGTAGTATCACTTGCCGAACAATGATCGGTAAAATTTAATTACAACCGATAGTTGCTAAACTCATTTCTTTGTGACCATTTTGACATAATAAAATCATATTTTTTTTTTTTTTTTTTGTTTGGTTTGGTCTTCACTTTTGGTTCCATGATTGACAATGATCGATCTTTGTTCACATTTTTCCCGATACGAACATCAACAGGTAAAATAGTAGCGATCTCCCAGCACTATACGGCAATACATCCCAAATTTGATCCCAAGTTAATATTAATCCTGTCTAAATAAGTTCCATTAAGGAGGCCTTAAGACATGTGTACAGGCATGTTACACAGTAATCTCCAGCATTAAGACCCCTTATGGCAATTGCTAGCTTTTTCAATTTAATCTCCGATTAACATCTTCTGATAATTCACCCTAGTAGGAAGATGTGTAGAAGTGTTGTACTTTAAATTAGGTAAAAATTTCCTTATTTTATAAATACCTGGAATTTTTGTTGGTGCTGAGCAAATCTGAAAACGGGGATTAAAATTAAAATCCAGTTGTTCCAGTTGTGAGAACTGCAATGTTTCAGGTTCTCCTTTGCAGAATTTGTCAGCATTGATTTTGTTCAAAATAATGCATTAACGTTTAAAATGCACAGGATTTCCTCTTGGTCAAGAGCATGCAATACAAGTCATCGATTACAGTGCTTATTTCATACTTGTGTAGTAAATGTAGCATTAGCAATAGATAGTACAATGTTATTTTGAATAAGTTTTTGAGCACATGCCTCTGAATTTTTGTTACAATGTCATTGATTGATGTGTAAACCACAGTTTCTGTGTTGCTATTTTTCTGTAGATCTTAGTAGTTCTAGTGAATGGATTAAATCCATTGTAGTGGTGTGGAAGGGAAACTAGAGATTAGTACACCCCACTAAGCGAACGATGGATAAATGCATAACATGAAGTTAACATGAATTTAGATAAAATCAACTAGAAAATTAGTAAATAATTTTGTAATCTTGGTAAAAATCCATAGGAATATTATTTTTAACTTCTAAAGTTTGATCTATGAAAAATTTTATATAATTTACCATTTGTATGTAAACATGTTTGTCAGTAAAAGTATGTATAGATCAGTCGCGGTTACATAAAATGACAGAGTTTGGACTGATTAATATTTTGTGAAACTTGTTGAGAAAGTTTCAGTCCCACCTCAGCTAGTACTTGAGTTGTTAAATATTTCTTATGGTTTTTTACCCCACAGCCCTTAAAGGCTGTCAGGGTATTGTTTTCACCCATGGTGTCCGGATGGGCGGGCGGGCGGCGGGAAATAGTTTGTCCGGGCTGTATCTCAGAAACGATAAGGTGTAGGAAGTTCATACTTGGCAGGGACATTGGTTGGGGGTGTAGGTGTGCAACGTCGTGGTCTTACCTTGATTTGACCTTTGACCTTACCGTAGTGACCTTGAGTTTGAAAATCTTGTCTGGGCTATATCTCGGCAACCATAAGGTGTAGGAAGTTGATACTTGGCAGGGACATTAGTTAGTGGTCGTAGGTGTGCAACGTCATGTTCTGATCTTGATTTGACCTTTGACCTTGCCGTAGTGACCTTGACCTATAAAATCTTGTCCGGGCTATATCTCGGAAACCGTAAGGTGTAGGAAGTTGATATTTTGTAGGGACATTGGTTAAGGGGTGTAGGTGTGCAACGTCATGGTCTGACCTTGATTTGACCTTTGACCTTGCCGTAGTGACCTTGACCTGTAAAATCTTGTCCGGGCTATATCTAGGAAACTGTGAGGTGTTGGAAGTTGATACTTGGTAGGAACATTGGTTAGGAGTTGTAGGTGTGCAACATCATGGTCTGACCTTGATTTGACCTTGCTGTAGTGACCTTGACCTATAAAACCTTGTCCGGGCTATATCTCAGCAACTGTAAGGTGTAGGAAGTTGATACTTGGTAGGGACATTGGTTGGGGGATGTAGATGTGCAACGTGATAGTGTGACCTTGATTTGACCTTTACCGTAGTGACCTTGACCTATAAAACCTGGTCTGGGCTATATCTTGGAAACCGTAAGGTGTAGGAAGTTGATACTTGGTAGGGACATTGGTTAGGGGGTGTAGGTGTACTACGTCATAGTGTGACCTTGATTTAACCTTTGACCTTGCTGTAGTGACCTTGACGTATAAAATCTTGTCCAGGCTATATCTCAGAGACTGTAAGGTGTAGGAAGTTTAGACTTGGTAGGGACATTGGTTCAGGGTTTTAGGTGTGCCACGTCATGGTGTGACACTGATTGACCTTTGACCTTGCTGTATTGACCTTTAAAATCTTGTTGCACCTTTGGGTCTGTCTGTTGATGCAGATTAAGCACTGTTAAAGTCATATTAGAATTCATTAAGAATTTCCTTTTGCAAGTTCGCAGTGTAACAGATGGAATTTCATCAAGTGAGCCACAGGCTTTTCTCCAACACCACATTCATTGAATGTATTGCCACTTCTGTATGCATGGGTAATATTCAAAACACCCAAACCATAATTCGGCCATTTTTGGTTTACTGATAAGTGCTGTCATTTTAGTACTGTTTTGTTTTAATACTTCATCTTTACATACATTTCTTTCCTTAGATGTTATTTTCTGTACTTAAGCATTATTTGGACCTTAATATAACTGACACTGCTCTGAAAATATCTTGAACTTTGTACTGTTATACTACTTTTATATCTCATGGTGTTGAAAAATATTTCCCCAGGCTGTGGGGTACGGGCATCTCTGATGCTATTTTTTTTTTGTCAGGTAGTTTGTCATGTAATTTTTAATTTCTCTAAATATTGGTGCAAACTATTTGCTGTAAATATCAAGCACTGCCACTTATATTCACAAATTTTTACACAGGACTTTGAAAAATTGTATTTTGCAAATTCTGCCATTGTAGTGTGGTCTTTTATTAATAGTTAAGTCCTGACCACTGTATGAAAACAATTGAAATATTACTTTGCCTGAAAGAGACCAGTTATTTCTTGGTATAATTCTACCCTTAATGTTCAAGTTTAAATCACATATAATCCCGTCGCAAAAGATTTTAGATGCAGAAATGATCTGTATATTTCTCTGGACAAGATCTTAAAATATGAAAAGTAGAAATTTGTGATTGGGTGACAATGGGTGTGGAGATATACCCTGTGGGGTTATTGTGCATATTCAGTTGCCTCTTGGTTTTTGTTTAGTATAAAAGTTGGAAATTATGAAAACAGAGTTACATTGTAGTAATTTGGTAGTTGGACCTGATGTTGTGTCTACAATATTTTATGCGGTTATCACAGATAAATGAGGCTTTGCCAAAGGTGTACTGTCATTAATGGAATAAATGAAATTTCTGGGCCATTTTGTACATTTAAGTGTCTACTTATACAGTAATATTTAAAAGTTACAGCCAGCGGTAGTGTAAGTATCCAGTTCAAGTGGCAGAATGGCTCAGCTTATTTAAGATGTTTCTCTTGAAAAGAGCATTTTTAATGGTACCAGTGAAAGCCCTGTAATATGACATAAGATATTCAAGGTTATGTGTGTACCTTTTTAAGGTTTTATCCTCAAATTCCACACATAGACTTGAAACCGATTACAGTCCCCCATATCAGTTATGCCTTCAAGTTTCAATTAGTGACAAACATTTTGTCTTCCATATTCTAGCATCCGTGACAAATGCCTAACCTTTGGTATGTTTTTTTAAAGGTGCATGTTTTTCTCTCAGTGTTTTCAAAATTATTTGAAAGTGTAATTAATGTTAATAAAGAAGAACATTAAAAACTTTCCTGTTTCAACCAGAGATTCAGTGTAGTATTTTGTAAAATAGTTGGAGAATGCAGGAGCCAAACAGCTGTGGCCTTTCATGCAATTACCTTTGTCATATGATCACACATTTTTTATAAGGATTCCTGATATCATTGTTAGATCTGAATGGAAAACCCTTGAGATCATTCAGATTTTGTCCAAAATGAATACCCTCATTAAAATCAGTTGGTTTTTGCCCAAAAAAATTCTGTGTAAGTTTTTGTAAAATCTCAGATTATTTGCAGGAAGAAGTTACCTGTAAGTTGTAAAATAATGTGCTTAGATCTAGTTCGATCAAATTTTCGCTTATGCCAAAAAGTGGCTTTTTTCTGGGGTTCATTTTTTGCCAGTATTTACCTCACTGTTAAATCATATTATGTTGTGTAAGTATGTGATATATGAAGATTGTGTTTTTTTTTATAAAGTCAGATTGATTGTATATGTGTAACATAAATCAAAAAAATAAAAATTTAAAACATGTTCACAGTTTTGTTGCAATTCTTTGAACACCCACAAACTTTAAGACCGAAAAATTTTAAGTGTTGTCATGGCAACAGTTGTAGCTGGATACCCTCCACAGTCACAGCCTGGGGAAATAGATTTCAACACCATGAGATATAGAAGTAGAGAAAAAGTGCAAAGATTGGGATACTTTCACAGCAGTGTCAGGTATTTAAAGGTCCAAATAATGTCGTAGACAAAATAATGTCTAGAAGATAAAAAATGTATCTAAAGATTAAGTATTAAAACAAGTCCATTCAATAGCAAGATAACAGCATGAATCAGTAAACTGAAAATTATGACGCTGTAAAATTTATTGACTGGAGAATACATGTCAATGGAAATAGCACAATTATGTAAAAGTACATATTATTGTAACCCCGAAAAGCGGGGATACTATGGATCATGCACGGTCATCATCCGTGTCTGCAGAGATTTTCTGTGTTCAACGTACAAGCCACATTTCTTTTTTAATTTCTTTTAAACTTTACAAGTGGCTTGCTATGGCAGAGATCTGGCCACCATATTGTTTTGGTAGCCCAGGAGTCAAAATTATGCTCATGGGAGTCAAAAACCTCAAAAATTTTGACTGTTGTTTGTGTTCAAGCTGTAGGCACAGTGTCTTTCAGATTTATTTTATATTTAGTGGATGAATTGGTGGGTATGAGGTCTCGCCACCCTATCTTTTTTGTAGGCCTGGGGTCAAAATCAAGCGAGTAATAGCTATTTTAAGCCCAGGGGTCAAAATTATGTTAATTTATGTGCCTCCCCTCCACATCCTCAACCCTTACATTTTGAAGTATTGTCTTTGAAAACTCCAGCAAAAATTGTCCCACCAACCACAGGCACGGTTTTACAACAGAAAATCGAATCTAAACTTGAGAAATCCCTGGATACTCAATTTAACATCCAACTGCAGCAACAAATGGTGGGGCTTCCAGGCTTCAAGCAATGAAGTCTGCGAGACAAAATGCAGTCTATGAAAAAGTCTGCTCAAGATGTGGTGGTGGATCAGACCTCCACTTCTGCCTCAAAGCCTGGCACAGTAAACAGACTGATACTTTGCTCCCGAACACTGCTCCTAACACTCGGCCATCCGAACGCATGGATGAGGCCATGGAGTTGGACGTGTATGGTCCACCTCTTCCACCACGGTTCGGAGATGCTCAGTCCGAACGGATTGGAACCGTGATTCGGATCATCACTCAGACCAATCCGAACCCGAACCAGTGACTTCAGCTAGAGCCAAAAAGCATGCGGACAAGTGGGCTTAGGGGCCCTTGTGAACAAGACCAACCACAACATGATCCAGACCCACTTTTCTACAGGGAAGTAGCTATGGCCGACTTACCTTCTCAATATGCAGAAGTTGAGAACTTCAGGCACATCCTTGATCTCCAGGGAAACTATGCCCAGGTCTTCCACTTCTGTTTTGGGCCTGGATGACCAAAAAGTCCAACAGGAGCTTAGGCCAAGAGGCCCTTCATCTATGCTCCCTCTTAGCTCTCACATCAAAGATGCCTTTGATAAGTTTGAGCAGGACTTCCTGGCCTCTAATTTACCTGAGGGTAAATACATTAAACCCCATCCCTCTACAAAGTGGTACAAGGTGGGACACCCTTGCTTTGAAGATAAAATTCAAGAGTTGAACACAGATTTTTCAAAAATCTGTATCTCTCCCAAACCCTCTGGGCAAGGTTCCCCTACCAGTTCTTGAGGAACTGGAACATCAAGCTAGGCAGAACTTCTCTACCATTAACTTCACGGCTGCCTTTGCTAAGACTGCTTCCTCCTGCAATACTACTATGGGGAAGTGCCAACACAGTCTGAAATCTACCTTCTAAAAGGTTAAAAGCCAGATTCAGAAAGGTTCCAATCCTGAAAAGGCAGCCAGGCGTGGTTACGACAATACCTGTGACTATTTTGAGGTTCTAAATAAGGCTATTCTTATTCAACAAAGAGCTCTTGCCTGCCTAAGTAAATCTCTAGCCCATATACTCCAGAGGGAACTCTGCACTATGGGTAACACTGGCCTGCTAAGGTGCGAGGCCGAGATGACCCTTTTACAACCACATTTAGGGGACACGTGACTTCAAGAACTGAGGAATTGGCCATTTTGGCCCTCCTTGTTCAAGTCTCAGCTAGTCAAGGAGGGAGAAGACTTCCTCCTCAAAAAAGGCACATCTAAGGATTCACAGGGTTTCGGACCCTATCAGAGTAAGCCCTTTCATGGTCCCCACAGTAAGAAAAGAGGCTCCTACAGGAAATGCCCCTATGGGGGCAACTCCTCACAAAGCAGTAACCAATCGTTTTCCTCAGGTAGGGGGCAACCAAACAACAGAGGCTCCAGGGCTCGTTTTTGACCCCACTCTAGGGGATGAGGGCGTGAAAAGCCCTCCCCCAATGACTCAATGTCCTCCCTCAGTCCACCAGTAGGAGGTCGCCTCCGCTATTTCAGAAGAGACTGGCAAACAAAAAATGTTCAGAGAACGTATTAAACATTATCACCAATGGCTATGTTCTACCATTCATCTCAAAACCAAACTTGGTCAGAGCCCCCCTGATTCGATCCGGTTACAAGGCCCTTCACAAAGAACAAGCTCTGGCCTCTTGTATCCAGTCTCTTCTGTCAAAGAACGCAATAGAAATGGCGGAAAATATAAAATCTCTCAGATTTTACAGTCGCCTGTTTCTAGTCCACAAGCCTCACCAAAGGTGGAGGCTAGTAAGAGACCTAAGCAGGCTCAGCACCTTTCTACTTGTAGAAAGGTTCGATATGGAAACACACAAGAGTCCATCAGGGCCTCTCTGATTCTAGGGGAATGTGTGTCATCGATAGACTTATCAGACGCCTACCTTCATATCCCCATCCACCCAGACTCAAGGAAGTACCTAAGGTTTTGCCACAAGTGGTGTTCCAGTTCACCTCCCTTCCCTTTGGGCTAGACACAGCCCCTCAGGTCTTTACAATGATTGTAAAATAAGTGAAGCTGATGGCCCTGACAAGGGTAATCAGACTTCACTAGTGCCCGGACGACTGGCTTATCAGGGCCCAGTCTCAGGAAGAAGCTCTGTGAACACTCAGGCAGTGGTAGACCTGACTCAGTCCTTAGGGTGGATAATAAATCAAGAGAAATCTGAACTAAAACCTGCTCGAGTGTTTTCGTTCGTGGCCTAAGAATACCACCAAGATTCAGCCCTTGTAAAACCCACTCAAGAGAGATGGCTCAAACTTCAGGATTTGATCCTACAACTCCAGTCAAAACATGTTTTGACTGCAAGATGTTTGATGTCACTAATTGGGTTGTTGGACTCAACAAGAAGATGGTCCCGGAGGGACGCCTTCACATGAGGCCCTTTCAGTTTCACCTTGAGGAGCACTGGAGATATCCTCTGTCGTTGGACAGTCTCCCTCCTTGAACAGAAACCATTCAGCACACCTAGACTGGTGGCAAAATCCCACAAACGTGATGAAAGGTGCAGACCTTCATTCCAAAGACCACAGTATGCAATTCCTTACAGACGCCTCAAACAAAGTTTGGGGTGCTCACTTAGAGAAAGCCTCTACAAAGGGCCTGTGGTCAGACAGGGTAAAAGGCTACACATAAATGTTCTAGAACTGAAGGCGGTTTCTCTGGCCCTGCAAAGTTTCAAGGACCAGTGCCAAAACCAAACAGTTTTGAACTCTAACAGTGGCTATTTAGACTGTCCACATATGGTTTCCCAATACCTCTTAATACATTCCGAAGCTATAATAGCAACAATGAAGGAGATATCAGGTAAAAACTCCAAAACAGCTATTTTTTACCCCAGTTTGACCCATAAGGGGGGGTCGGGTGATAAAACTGACTGGCTACTTAGACTCTCCACATATGCTTTCCCAATACTTCTTAATACATTCTGAAGCTATAAAAGCAACGATAAAGGAGATATAAGGCAAAAACTCCAAAGCAGCTATTTATGACCCCAGTTTAGCCTATAAGGGGGGGTCGGGGGGTAAAACTGACCGGCTGTTTAGAGTCTCCACATATGCTTTCCCAATACCTCTTAATATATTCTGAAGCTATAAAAGCAACAATAAAGGAGATATAAGGCAAAAACTCAAAATCAGCTATTTTATGACCCCAGTTTGACCCATAAGGGGGGGTCGGGGGGTAAAACTGACCGGCTGTTTAGAGTCTCCACATATGCTTTCCCAATACCTCTTAATATATTCTGAAGCTATAAAAGCAACAATAAAGGAGATATAAGGCAAAAACTCAAAATCAGCTATTTTATGACCCCAGTTTGACCCATAAGGGGGGGCCGTGGGGTAAAACTGACCGGCTATTTAGACTCTCCACATATGCTTTCCCAATACCTCTTAATACATTCTGAAGCTATAAAAGCAACAATAAAGGAGATATAAGGCAAAAACTCAAAATCAGCTATTTTATGACCCCAGTTTGACCCATAAGGGGGGGGCCGTGGGGTAAAACTGACCGGCTATTTAGACTCTCCACATATGGTTTCCTATTACCTCCCAATACATTTTATGGCTCTAAATGCAATACTTAAGAAGATAATAGGGGGGTTGACCTAAATTTAAGGCTCTCAGATTGGAAGGTGTGAGGAAATCACCCATAAATGAGACATTTTTCAAGGCATTGCTCCCAAAATCTAATCAGCTCGCGTTTTCGATAGTATGAACAGGTGTGTCAAAGCATAAGGCTGTGTAGCAAGTAGTTTTTCCTGAACTGTGATGACGGGGAGGGGTGTACTTAAAAAAATTGTTTTTGATCATGTGACCTTCATAAAGGTCAAAGGTCAAATTTAAGCATGCAGAAAAATTTTCCCACGCCTAAGGTACATAAGTGCCAAATATGGTTTGAAACCTTCTAATAATAAGGGAGATATTCAAGGCAGACCATAATGCGGCGGTGGCGAGGAAACTGAGGCGAAAACAAATAAGCGCCCTTTCAGGGACGCTTAATTACTTAAATGTAGCTTTTATAAGCTACAAGCTTACCATGTGGGACTTAATGCTGTTCTCGGGTTGCCACACCCGGGGCCAACGTCTTAGTAAAAAAGATCGTTCTTGTTAGCCACCGGATATACTGGTAGTTGTCCTCACGTGATAACTTCTGACCAATCGCCCTACTTTCTCGTTGAAATTTTCTAAAACCTACCCCTCAGCTGTAAACAGCGGGGAGGCAGGGTGGGACTCTTCTAAGTCCCACATGGTAAGCTTGTAGCTTATAAAAGCTACATTTAAGTAATTAAAATTTTCAATTTTATTACGCTACAATAGCTTACCATGTGGGACTTAATGCTGAATTCAACCGCCCGGTGGCAGGATTACAGCTGAGACTGGAAGATATGTCATTTTTTCTAAGATTTTGAATTAATATGTAAAGAATAGTGCCAGAAATACCAGTCTGAGTCCCATTTACAGTGCCCCGATCCCGAAGACCGGGCCTGTAACGAGCCAAAAACCTAAGTAAAATGAGAGACAGTGCTGAAACTGTCTAGATGTTTGATTGTAGGACGGAAGTGCAGCAGTGCTCACTTGAAGTCTAAGGGTCCCTGAGGGCCCTTCACAAGTGACTGACCAACCCAATGGTTGGACATCTCATAAATTTTTGCCACCTGAATATGAGATTAATGACAACTTCATAAGTCCTTAATACAAATTACTTGATAACTAAAAAATAAAATGACCTTACCCGTAACATCTTGAAGGTAAAAAAATACCTAGATCCTGGGAGAGACTCCTGAAGACTTGGTTGTAGCGGATGTGCCCCCCCCCCCCCCCCCCCCCCCCCCCCCTTTTTCTTTCCGAGGACAACTGGTCTGAGGGGAAGGATCTAGGACTTGTTGTGCCGCCACTACTGGACCCAGATACATATTGTTGTCGGTGTCTAACCAAGTAAGGTCTTTTAGGTAAAAATTTGTAAATGTGTTGTGAGATTTCCAGTGACAGGCTTACATGATTTGGTCCACCGATACCCCACCGTAAAAGGCCTTAGAGGCCGTGAAAGCCCGGATGTCATGCGCTTTAACTTGGACCAAGTCCAAGGCTTGTTGATCTGCTTGTTTGTAACAAAGTAGAATGGTTTGTTTCAACCAGGAAGAGAGTGTAGCGGGTCTGATGTCTGAGGTATGTCCTTTCTTAAAGGAGATGAAAAGGAGAGAACGAGACCCTCTCAGGTCTTTTGTTCGGTCCAGATAAAACCTCAGGGCCCGCACGGGACACAGGGTCCTGTCTTCTTTAAATTGTCTATCTACAATGGTAGTCAAAGCAGGAATAGTCACCGGAGACACACTTTGAGAACCTTCTCTGGCTAGTTGGTTTTTGGCTATGAAATCAGAAGAAGGGAACAAGGCGACCTTTTCCCATTGGCCTAGATTAGATACTTTGTTTGCGACCCAGGCATGGATTTCGCTGCGGCGCTTGCCGGAGGCCAAAGCTAGCAAGAAAGCAGTTTTGAGAGTAAGATGTTTGAGGTCTGTGTCTTTCATGGGCTCAAATGGTGCTTTTGTGAGCTCGTTGAGGACAACAGAAAGGTTCCACTTTTGTAAATTTCTGGAAATTTTGGGACGATCCCTGTGAAAACAGCGTCCGACAGATCTATCGACGATACCCACTCCCCTGGGATCAGGGAGGTCCTGATGGACTCTGGAGTTTCCATTTTGAACTTTTCTACGTGTAGAAAAGTGTTGAGCCTGCTTATGTCTATGACTGGCCTCCACCTTAGGCTTGGGTACTAGGAACAGGCGACTGTAAAACCCTAGAGATTTTACATTTTCCACCCTTTCGATGGCGTTCTTTGACAGGAGAGACTGGATACAAGTGGCTAAGGCTTGGTCTTTTTGTTGGGCCTTGTACTCTGACAGAATCAGAGGAAATCTGACCAAGTTTGGTTTTGAAAGGAATGGCAGAACGTAGCCATTGGTGATAATGTTTAACACGTTCTGAGAACATTTGTTTGTGAGCCAGTCTCTCCTGAAAGAACGGAGGCGACCTCCTACTGGTGGACTGTGTGAGGCTTTGGAAGAGTCATTGGGAAGGGGGGTTTCCACGCCCCCTTCCCCTATTGTGGGGTCGAAAACGACCCCTGGAGCCTCTGAAGTTGGGTTTTCCTCTTCCTGAGGGAAAGGATTGGTTACTGCTTTGAGAGGAATTGCCCCCATAGGGGCGTTTCCTGTAGGAGCCTCTTTTCTTGTGGGGACCACGAAAGGGCTTATTCTGGTAGAGTGCGAAACCCTGAGAGTCTTTTGAGGTGCCTTTTTTGAGAAGGAAGTCCTCACCTTCCTTCACGAGTTGAGACTCGAACAGGGAAGAGTCCCAAAAGGACGAGTTCCTAAGTTCTTGACGTCTCGTTTCCCCTAACTGTGGATGTAATAGAGTCATCTCGGCTTCGCGCCTAAGCAAGCCGGTATTAGCCATAGAATATAACTCCCTCTGGAGAATATGGGCTAGAGATTTGCTGAGACAGGTGAGGGCCCTGTGTTGAATAAGAACTGTTTTATTCCAGAAATCCATGTACTCAGCGACTTCCTCATACCCGCGCTTTGCTGCTTTCTCAGGATTGGCACCTTTCTGAATCTGAGATTTAATCTTCTTGACAGTTGACTTAATGCTATGTTGGCATTTTTCCAAGGAAGCATTACAAGAAGAAGTTTTGGCAAAGACAGCGGTGAAGTTGAGGGTTGAGATATTTTGTCTAGCCTGATGTTCCAGCTCCTTGAGAACTGGCAGGGGATCTTTGGCTACAGGGGCCCCAGGAGGTCTAGGAGTAATACAGATCTTAGCAAAGTCTGTATTCAACTCCTGAATTTTATCCTGAAATGTGGGCTGTCCCACCTTGTACCACTTGGAAGTGGAAGGAGGAGGCTTGACATATTTGCCCTCAGATAAATTGGCAGCTTTAAAGTCATGTTGAAATTTATCAAAGGCGTCCTTGATAACTGAGCTAAGGGGTAGAATAGAGGAAGGACCTCTAGGTCTGAGCTCTTGACGGCCTTTTTCATCGTCCAGACCCAACACTGAAGTTGAAGACCTAGGCATAGATTCCCTGGGGTCAGGGAGAGAAAGAATACGCCTGAAGGTGTCTACTTCTTCAGAGTATTGTGAGGGCATGTCAGACGGAGCTACTTCCCTATAATAAGGGGGGTCTGGATCATGTTGTGGAAGGTCTTGATCAGAAGTTGCCCCTGAGGGCTGAGCCCTAGAGGGCTTAGAAGACCTGTGTCTGGCTACAGGGGACTGATCTTCCTCTGAAGAAGATAACACTTATCTGGACCTGGATTTGTGTTTGCTCTTGTCAGAGTGCTTTTTAGGTTTGGAAGAAGGGATCCGAGGTTTGTCGGAATCCTCATGTAGTTGGTCCGAGGCAGAGCCCGGATCAACTGGCTGCCTATAGTAATGCTTTTTGTGAGAGTACGAGACCTCTTTCGGTAGGACCTCAGAGGGAGCAACGTACTGATCCGAGGTATCTTGGTTGAGTACTAGACGAGGAGGGAGTGCTGGACCGTAGTCCACATCCATTGCCTCGGTCTGAACATTAGTACTAGATCTCGGAGGGGGTAGGTCCAGATGGGCAGCATTGTCACTGGATGTACCGGTTTGGAAGCAGGAAACGAGGATTCTACCTCAGGTTTCTTTTTAGTGGTCAACTCCTCTCGAAGTGACTGAAACGCTTCCAACATGGATGCCTGGAAGGAACCCTTTTATTGCGTTAATATATCTTACCTAGTGGACCAGTGCATTTGTCCGGTGCGCAGCCGGTCCCGCAAAACGTTAGAAAAAAACGTCCTGAGCTGGGCTCTGACCGGGACCGGTAGTGTACTCCTCATTCGCCAGGTGTCGTGACTGCACCCAGCTCCCCTACTGCACGTGCGCGCGCATGCGTACTTCCTCTTTTTGTTTGGCGCCATAGTGTTTTAGCGGATAAATTTCACTGGAATAAACTTTGAATTATATTAGTTGTTTGCAAGTGTGTTACAAGGAAAGTTTTGAATATTTGCGAAATATATTTATCATGGCATCACCAGGACAGAGGCGTGGTAGTTGTGGCCATGTTATGGCGGGTTTCGACCTTCACAAAAAATGTGCCCGCTGCAGGGACAAAAAGATGGGAGATGACCCTTGTGTCAAAGGCCAACATTGTGATTTGTGTGATAGTTTTTCGGACTCTCAGAAGGGTATGTTAGCAACTCCACAATACCAAATCCGGAAAGATAAGAAAGCAGGGACCTTGGTTTCCCCTAGTAAAGTAACTGTTGTGGGTCCCGCAGATGATCAGACTGATTTTGAGATGGTCCCAGACGCTGCGCATGCGCAGGAACGGGTTATTACCGGTTCTTCACCGACTGCCTTTGGTTAAGCTAGTGTTGTAGATTTTGTCTCCCGTCAGGACCTTGAACTATTAAACAACCAGTTGGAAGAAAAGTTCACCTGTTTTGAGGCTCTCCTTTCCAGAACCAACATCTTCTCAACTCCTCAACAATTCAAGCTCCCATCTCTGACACGCCTTTTATCAACCCTTCTCCTGACCCGGGAGCCACCGGTCCGGTGAGGCCTCTAGGTCAGGAGTTAGAGGTTTCACCTGCTGTTAAGAAGCATAAGGGAAAATCAAAGCAAAAGAAGGCTTTTAAACCGGCCTCTAGTGCCGGTTCTTCAGATCAGATTGCTTCGGATCCAATTCCTCCTCCCAAGACAGTTGTGCCCGGTCCGGGTTTACAAACTCTTGAAAAACCGGAGGAAACTGTTTCCTCTTTTACCAGTGTCACTTCTCTAGGATCAGTGGTTCTGCTTCCTTTGCTCCGGACAGTTTTGTTCAGCCAGATCCGGCTCTGTCAGACGGGGAACCCCTTCCGGACCGGTCAGATAAAGACTCTGGTGAGGAGGGTGAACTTTCAGATTCTGAGGTTGCTGAGAGAAACGAAGAAATGAACTACAGGGAAACGGTCCGGTCGGTCAGGGCTTTCCTTGGCTGGTCTCACATACCAGATTTTGAAGCTGCTGTAGGTGATACGGACAACCGCTCTGACAACCCTTGGAAGGGTAAACACCCTCGTCGTACAGGAAAAGTGTCAGTAGAACTGCCAGCGGACGACTGGCTTTGCTATAAAATGGAGAAGCTTAATACGCGTGTTGCAGAAGGCTACCCTTCCCGTGCACAGGAAGCAGCAGGTCTGAAACAAGACCAGTTCATCAGGACACCTAAAAGCCAGGCTAAATGGTATACACAGTCCCGAATCAAACAGGATGGCAACCAAAGACCCGGAAGGACTATCTTTGGCTGGTCGGGTTCCGAAGCAAGATTGAATTCACAATTCTCACGCATTGCCAAGATTTCCTCTTATCCATCCTCAGGACCGGCTTCTAGGCCTATCTCTCAGGAAATCCTTAGACGGTGGGAGCAATGTGCTAGGGAAGGCTCCTTGATTACCAACCATGCCGCAGGGTTTAACAGGTGCGTGAGTGAGACTCAGGACAAAATGAACCAACATATTTCCTTTCTGAACTGTACCATTGTTAAAGGTAAAGCCCCAAAGGAGGTCACGGACGCCATCAAGGACTTGAAAGACTTGTCAGCCTTCCACACTAGCGTCTCTGTGGCCTTAGGTACTGCTTTTCAGCACCTCGCAGACAGCCTGTTTGTCCAACTAGCTAATTTCATTTTGTTGAGGAGAGATTCTTACCTAGAATATGTTAAACCAGGCCTGAAACCTGACACGTGGAATAAGCTGCGCAGTGCTCCCCTTTTCACTTACGGGTTTTTCCCGGATGATGTACTGGCAGTGGCGGAGCAAGATATACAAAAACATGAGTCAAATAGGAGTGCTCCTGGTCCCGGTTCGGGCACATTTCAGTACTCAAAGAAACATCAGTTCAGATACCAGCCTTACGAAAAGAAAGATAGTCGTCAATCTGGCTTTTCATCTTCTCAGACTCAGCAACCTTGGCGGCAGTTTTCTGGCAGAGGCAGGGGTAAGAGTCGTGGTAGAGGTAGCTCTAGCTCCACATATTACTCCAAGCCTGCCCGTGGTACTAAACCATATAAATGACAATCAATGTTTGTTGAGTCCCCTAGTTCAGTTAAAGTCCGGGGATCTCAATCTAGTGTCATCAGCAAACAAAGTGACTTTTCAAAAGACTGTAAATTTGCCTGTTGTTCTTCCTGCAGTTTCTGTAAAAGGGCCCTTGCAAAAGAAAAACGTAAGACCCTCTCATGCCAAAGTAGAAATAAAATCTGTGAACAGTGTTTTGTCTGTAAATCAATGTCTCTTTGCCCCAAATGTTATAAATGTCCCATGTGTTGTCAAAGATCCACCTGTGGGAGGCCGTCTGCAACTGTTTTGGCAGGTTTGGCTCTCCCTGGGTTCAAATCAGAGGGTAGTCTCCATCCTCAGGGAAGGGTACCAACTCCCCTTCAAGGAAAGACCACCCCTCGCAAGATTCCCTGTAGTAGTCAGTGGTTCATCAGCTCCATTAAGAAACAAAAATCTGAACGAGGCCTTACAATCTCTACGTCAAAAGCAAGCCATAGAAAAAGTGTCAGTTCAATCATCTCTGGGCTTCTACAACCGGTTGTTCCTGGTTCCAAAACCCAACAAAAAATGGAGGCCCATTCTAGACCTAAGTCAACTGAACCTGTACCTTGCTCCGGCAACGTTCAAGATGGAAACTCCGGAGACCATCAGACTCTCCCTACAACAGGGGGAGTGGGTCACTTCGCTGGATTTCAGCGACGCTTATTTTCACATTCCCATAAGCCACAGATCGCGAAAATATCTCGGGTTCCACATCAAAGGTCAGACCTTTCAGTTCACAGCACTTCCCTTTGGCCTGTCGACGGCTCCGTTGGAGTTCACAAAGGTGGTCAAAGAGGTAAAACTCATGGCTCAATCGCGGGGTATTCGAATCCACCAATACCTAGACAATTGGTTACTGAGAGCCCCATGCCGGGAAATTTGCCTACGTCATACCCAGACCCTTTTGGACCTTTGCCGCTCCCTGGGTTGGGTGGTCAACATGGACAAGTCAGAACTGGTGCCCCAACAAACCTTCGACTTTGTAGGTTATCATTTCGACCTATCTCAGGGGTTAGTCAAACCAACTCAGGACAGGTGGAGGAGTCTATCTCAGAAGCTCAACCTTCTCCTGGGACTGGAATGTTGCACAGTCAGGCAGTTCATGTCTTTAATCGGCCTTCTGACAGCAACAGAAAAACAAGTAGTATCGGGACGGCTGCATATGAGGCCCATTCAATGGCACCTGAAAAAGCATTGGCATGCCCCAGAGTCTCTGGAAAAGGTCATTCCAATTCCTTCATCTCTCCATGTACATCTAAGGTGGTGGTTGGACCCGACCAAGGTTCTCTCAGGTCAACCTTTACACCCTCTTCAACACGCCCTTCAACTGTTTACAGACGCTCACTCAAACGAAGGTTGGGGCGCTCACTTAGGCGATTACATGGCAAAAGGAGTCTGGTTAGAGTCAGAAAACGCCTTGCACATAAATTTGTTAGAGCTCAAAGCAGTCCTGCTGGCCTTAAAATGGTTCGAGCGGTTGTGTTGCAACCAGATAGTTCTTGTTTGTACGGACAACACCACTGTGGTCTCTTACATCAACAAGGAAGGGGGTATGAAATCAGGCTCACTCTGTGCCCTCCTTTGGAGACTGATGCTTTGGTGCAATCAAAGGCAGATTATCCTGAGGGCCAGGCATATTCCGGGTCACCTGAACGTCATAGCCGACAAACTGTCCAGACTCAATCAGGTGATCCAAACAGAATGGTCCCTCCTCCCGGAGGTTTTTGCTCAGATTTGCCGGCGTTGGCACCGTCCGTCAGTAGACCTGTTTGCCACCCGGTTCAACCACAAACTTCCCCGGTTTGTATCCCCGGTTCTAGACCGGTCAGCGTGGGAAGTGGATGCCTTAAGTCTCCCTTGGGAGGACCTGGACGCCCTTCTACATCAGGTGGTAACGAAACTTTTGGACCACGGATTCCGTCGTCTCATCCTGATAGCGCCAGGTTGGCCCAACATGCCTTGGTTTTGGGACCTGGTCAACATGTCAGTTCAAATTCCCCTCCTGCTCCCTCAGGTGTCGAATTTGATAACTCAACCGTTCAATCAGTGTCCTCACAGGGACCTTCCCAATCTGAACCTTCATGCTTGGCTCCTAGAGCCTCTGCCATCCAGCAAGCCGGGTTCTCGGCAGAAGTGGCAACAAGAATTGAGGCTCCTCAAAGACGCTCTACCAGAGCCATTTATGAATCAAAGTGGTCCGTTTTTGTCAGATGGTGTGAGAAGAATAAGGTGGACGTCAGAACTCCCTCTATAGAGCAAATTGCGGATTTTCTCCTTTCCCTTTTTCAGGAGAAACATCTTCAACCTAGTACCATAGAAGGCTATAGGACTGCCATAGCCGACAAAGTGGGAAATTCCAGAATTAACATCAGTAAGGATGAGAACTTGACCAGGTTGTTGGACAGTTTTCATAGGGACAAACCAAAGGGCAGGCGTGGGGTTCCTACGTGGAATTTGTCTTTGGTTCTTCACCAACTTACAAAACCTCCTTTCGAACCTCTTAGGAAGGCTTCGCTGAAGCACCTCACTTTTAAGACTGTCTTCCTTCTAGCCTTGGGCTCTGGGAAATGGAGGAGTGAAATTCATGCTTGGGTTCACATAAACATTAGGCATCAAGAGGATTGGTCGAATGTTTCCTTATCACCCTCTCCTAGTTTCATTTCTAAGAATCACCTGGCTAAGGAGGGTCCCGCTTGTGTGGCCCCTGTTATCATTCCAGCCTTGGCTCCTTCATTGGACAGATCCCTCAAGGAGGATAGGAGTTTGTGCCCGGTCCGGGCACTCCGTTATTACTTGGACAAAACCAAAGATCTCCGTTCAGGCAAGGAATTGGTTTTTGTTTCCTTTAGGAAGAGTTTCCAGAAGGATATTGTCCCTGCTACAGTTTCCTCCTGGATCAAACAAACCATTGTCCTTTGTTACCAGCTGTCAGACCAACAGGCTCAACAATTGCATCAGGTTCGGGCTCATGACGTTCGCGCGTTCGCGGTGTCCAAAGCTTTTCAGGGTGGTGTTCCCTTAGACCAGATTTTGGCAGCCTGTCACTGGAAGTCTCATAATACCTTCACCCAATTTTACCTGAAGGACTTGGCCTGGGCGGACTCGGACGTGTACCATTTGGGTCCTGTGGTAGCGGCCCAACAAATTAGGGACTAAATAGAGGCTTCCATGTATATAATTATGTATATATGTATTCATACATGTACATAGTTTTTAAAAAAAAACAAAAAAAAAAACAAACGTCCCTGCAGTCTGTCTTGCGTTGCAAGAAGATGGGGGACCATCTTAATCTTCATTTCCCCTTCTTCACTTCCTCGTGGACTCTTCAGCTACAAAACAGGGGGGGTGGGGGGGGGGGGGGGGGGGGGGGGGGGGGGTAGAGACTGTTCCTATCCAGGGTAGTTAGAAACCCTTCCCGGGTGATTCCCTCTGGATTTACGGAGTATATATTTAGATCTTAGAGTCTCTGTCTCCCCTTTTTCCATAGCTACCCTCCAACCACTGGGTAGTTATTCTGCACTGGTCCACTAGGTAAGATATATTAACGCAATAAAATGGAAAATTTAATGGTTAAATTAAATTTTTATTAGATAATATCTTACCTAGTGGACCAAGAGAGTCCCACCCTACCTGCCCCACAATAGCTAAAAGGGGGACATTCTTAGGTAGGCCACAAAAAGAGGAAGTACGCATGCGCGCGCACGCGCAGTAGGGGAGCTGGGTGCAGTCACGACACCTGGCGAATGAGGAGTACACTACCGGTCCCGGTCAGAGCCCAGCTCAGGACGTTTTTTTCTAACGTTTGGCGGGACCGGCTGCGTGCCGGACAAATGCACTGGTCCACTAGGTAAGATATTATCTAATAAAAATTTAATTTAACCATTAAATTTTCCAATTTGCTGCTGTAAATGTATATTTAAGGAATCACCCAGGGATTTTTCAATATTTTTCTGAATTTTATTTTGTAAAGCTTTACCTGGGGTGGGTGGGACAGACTTGGCTGGGGTCTTTAAAGATAAGGAACTGAAGGCAAGAGGTTGAGGACGGGGGGGGGTGAGGTAAAAAGGTCAGCAGCACTCTCGAGGTCTGCATTTGATCCAGTGAAGGAATCCCCGTCGCCTTCGCCCAAAAGATCTAGTTCATCATCTTTGGAACTAGTTTCCGCCTTTTGCTTTTTAAGATAACGTTTCCTGTTCTGGATTTTTTTCAACTGCTCATCTGTGAAAGATGTACAGATTTGACAGGGAGTTTCGAAGGTGACACAGGGGTCATCTCCCTTGCCAGCCTCCCTACAGGTAGGGCAGTAGTTGTGTAGGTCGAAACTAAAGCAAAAGTGGCGGCATTTCTGAGCTCTCGGTTTGTCTTTATTCGCTTGATGGAGAGACATTTTAAACGCAATAAAAGACGTACAATATAATTGCCTGCACCGAGGAAAACTCAAAACACGCGAAAGCAAGAAATATACTTATCCTGTGAAAATAAAAATTTTACAGAATGATCTATGATATATATTAAAAGAAATATCCAAAAATTAGCCTCCAACAATAAGTAAAGTCTGAGAAATAAATGAAAATATCTGTATATTTACAAACTGCTACCAGTCAAGCGTGGCCAACGAGAAAGTAGGGCGATTGGTCAGAAGTTATCACATGACGACAACTACCAGTATAATTCCGGTGGCTAACAAGAACAATCTTTTTTTCTAAGACATTGGCCCCGGGTGTGGCAACCCGAGAACAGCATTAAGTCCCACATGGTAAGCTATTGTAGCGTAATAAAAACACAAAATTTAATTTGTCAAACACAAAGAGACATGTGTTCTCAAATGACCAGTTGTTTATTTTAAGATATAAATGTACAAAACAAAAATGAATATAATATCACAGATTATATCAGAGAATATCAACAGTCAACAATCAGAACACAAACAATTTACAGTAAACCAAATTTTTAATTTGAGATAATAACATCCTACAAGATCTTCAAATAGGAAGAAGATCCATATGGTCTCAAGTGATAAATAAGGTATTCCAATTCATACATCTTATTTGGAGACACATAATGGAAACTGATGGCAAAATCACTACAGCAATCAGGTCCCTGAAACAAAAAGAAAAACTGTCAGATGACCTCATAAAATCTAGAAGAAAATAGACACAAACACAATGAAAGTATGATGATTTAATGATTCAACATTAAATTTTTAAATTGAAAAAAGAACAAGAGGGTCAGAAATGCCCCAAAAGGCGGGTTGTGCAGGGAGCAATAAGGTTAGCGACTGCTGTAATTAAATTTAGAAACATGGAAAGAAATGTTAGGTCACCCAGTTAAGGCAAATGTGTTAGACATGCTAAGAAATGTAAAACTTGCAATCTAGGTTACATTATTGTATCTATGCTATACCAAATATAGGACTGAAACTAAGTCAGTGTAGAGCATTAATGTACCATAATGTAATATTGCATGGCACCTAATCACAAAAGACAATTTATTAAAGTAAGACATAGTATTACCATATGTACAGGATCGATGTATGGTAGATGTATGCAGAAGAAGGTGGTGATAGTGGTCATGAACATACCAAAATATGTTCATAATTTTTAGAGAACAGATGGAATCACATCAATTTCGAAAGCAACTTAGCTATGATGGTGGTCTATCTCCCTGCCAAGTTTGAATTCGATTAGACAAAGCGTTTTCGAGTAAGAGTCCGAAATGGAAATGTTGATGGACTGACATACAAAAATGGACAAATGAACAGACAGGATTACACCAATTTTGACAGCAACTTAGCTATGATGGTGATCTATCTCCCTGTCAAGTTTGAATTCGATTGGACAAAGCATTTTCGAGTTAGAATCCGGAAACAAAAATGTTGACAGACAAAAAATGGACAAACAAACGGACAGAATTACACCAATTTCGAAAGCAACCTAGCTATGATGGTGATCTGTCTCCCTGTCAAGTTTGAATTCGATCGGGCAAAGCGTTTTTGAGTTAGAGTCCGGAAATGAAAATGTTGACAGATGGACAGACGTCGGACACATCAATCTAATAGGCGGGTCGGTTACATGCAACCCGCCTAAAAAACGGTCAACCTATGTCCCCAGTTTGACCTGAAAATCAGAGATAAGGTGTCAAAACCTTATGCTTCTAACATAATTTACAAACTTCCCAATATATTTTGTTGGACTATCTCTGATATTACATACAAAAGAAATGACTTTGATTTTTTAAATTTGTCAGTCAACAGCTAAAATAAAAGTAAGACGAAAAAAGATTCTGTGTTTGACTATGTTTGCATAGTCTGAAAAATCTACGAAAAGCGCCAACATAAATAAAGTCGGTGACTTGAACAGCTAATATGTTGCTTAATAGCAATATTTACATCCAGAATGGTAAAACAGTTATTAAAATCAATATAATAAGTAAGAAAGATTCATTGTCTTGCAGAAAAAATTGTGTCATGAATATATGTTCTGTTTGGGCAATATAAGTTTATTTTCCAAAATGGAAGACACCTAAGAATCTATATCAGCAGGACAGATTGAAAATTGGGAAAATTAAAGCACAAAGTTAACATGAAATACCATGTACTCTAACTAAATACTGAAACAATTATATGTTCTGACATATTAAGAAAAAAACTATGTTTTCACTGTACCTGGACAGCAGGGTAATAGTTATATTTCCAGTACCACATGTCTTCAGGAAGTATACCTGGTATAAGATGGTGTTCTGGCACAAAGGGATGGAAAGTCTCCTTTTTGTGATTGTCCCTAGAATCGCCAGCTTTTACTTTTAATTTCTGAAGACATCTCCCAATAGCAACATCCTCTACACCCTTATCTCCAGCTTGACAAATGTTGTTGCCTAGTCCTTTTGTCACAAATAAAGTCAAGCCAGTTTTACTGAGAACATAACCGGCCCCTCCACTCATGTAGCCCTGGGAAACAAGTGGTTTGAATTTTCTCCCAAAGTAAATAGGTTGGGTGCTGCTCAAGTTTTTCAGCATGAATCTTAAGTTCTCTACAACAACATATGTATCATCATCAGCCTTTAGAAACCAATCTGCATCACTTAAATGATGGTCATACACATAATGAAATGCAGCCTTTGTTTTACCCCACAGGTTTTCCCTTCCTTCTGCAACACCAAGGCCAACTGCTGGCAAAGATGCATCATTTTCTGAACTCATAAATAGTAGTTTGTTACAGCGTCTTCCCCAAGTTGCTTTTACATGCTGAGCTTTCTTCTGCAGGTTATTTGGGGCAGTCATGACCCAACATAATAGCCTTACTTCATGGTATAACTTGTCATCATTGTGTGCATCTAAAAATACACAACTTTTGCAAAAGAATCTTTTTTAACTTACAAATATCTTTACATCCTATTACATAAAGTTACTAAAATATACAAAGCTGCTTTAACTTGTAACTGTAACAAGAAATATATTTTCCTGGAAAAAGTGAAGATCTTCAGTGCCAAACTTATATACTAGCAAACTCGATAAGTTGCTCCTATTTTTGAAAAAAAAAAACACCATGGTCAGATATAGCTTCCAAGGTCATCATATTAATGAACTAGTGGTTAGGGACCAGTTTATGGCAATCAATATATGTAGATAAATTATGTAAATATAACTGTAACCAAATTTTTTATTAAATCAGATTAGCAAGTAATACTAATTGGTCATTAAAACTTTAATATGCATTCAAGTAATCCACACAAAGTCTCCTTTTGCAATAAATAACCTATATAAGGAAATAAGGAAACTGGAGTTCTAGAAAAATAGATATGATAAATTTGAATTGAATAATTAATATATAAAGCTAATTATTGTAAACATCATCTGAGGCAGTGATATTCAAGAAGAGATAGTCTAATTTCCAGAGGTCAACACCAAAAACAGCATCCACCTTCGGAGAGATAGTTGTGGTGGTAAGGCAAGTCTGAAAAGAGGCGTCTGTCATTTGTTTCTGAAATAAGCTGCAGTTGTTTGTCTCTCGACTACAAGTAGGTATAATGCCCAATAGCAAAACTCCAGCTACCATTGCATTTGCTGGTACAGACATTTAAAACAACTGAGTCTGCTAGAGTTCATCTCTGCATACAAATAAAGAAGTTGACTTAAACTAAGAGCCTTAAATACTAACAGGTTGTACTTGAAAAGGATGGCTGTTTTATAAACAAATGTAAACAAGATCTACTAAGAGATAGCAAAATGCTCGACTCATGACCTGACTCGAGTGTGTTATAAAGTATTGTTATCACCCATCTATTTTTTTCACCCATCTATCACCGTTTATTTTTTAAACTTTGCAGGAAGAAAGTGACCAAAATGCTTGCAAAATCCATAGGAGTCGTCTGTATAACTGCACAGTTTGAATGTTGATTTTGAAGTGAGAAGACATATAACATAAAAATTAGGAAACTAATTTATATAATAAATGTACAAGAAAATGGGGTTGTAGACCCCCCAAAATGGGTTGCACAATCAGTATCAGGGATGGTAACACATACTTGTACTTGGCATGTCTACAGGATAGATGTATGCAACATGATAGCTATGATACTGGTCCTGGACATATCAAAATAGTGCTGGGTTCTGTCCTTTCACTTTGTTAAGTTTAAAATCAAGTTACAGTTTGCAAACAGAATTTTAAGATGGCGGCCATCTTGTTTTTCCAAATGGCAGCAATTTCAAAAACAACCTAGGCTGGGCGCTGTCCTACCATCCTGTGCTACCACTCCAAGTAGACCGGACACCAGTCCGTTTTCACAGAAAAAGTGACTGGTATCGGCCAAAACGACCATGACACAGAAAACTACACTTCCGCCACCTCATTATTATTTGGTCAATGGAAAAAAATGAACTTACTTTCCTCAGGGTGACGATACTTTTGTGAGAATGGAAATAAAGCTAAAAGTTACACTGAGCATTTGCAGAGCTCTGGTCTTTCTTTCATTGTGGGGTAAAAAGAGAAACTGACCCCTAAAATGGGTCACCCGGAAGGCAAGAAGTGGTACAATAAAATGGTGGTCAATACCAGACACCTCTTTGTCCCACAAAGTGGAGACGGGAACCAGACAACTCCATGAAGTTTAAAATCGATAGGCAGAAGAGTCTTCGAGTTAGAGCCCAGAAACAAAATGTAACATTTTATAAATATTCCCTACACAAATGTTTTTGTTGAAAACATTTATTAAATGTTTATAAAATAACTCAAGAAACTAGGTTTGACTGGAAAGGTTTTTTAAACATTTATTAGATAGCTGAAGAAATGAAGGTTATGCTGGTAATGTTTTTCAAATATGTTTAAACAACATTTATTGACAATGTTTTGTAAATGTTTGTTCTGCAAATGATTTACAAGTGTTTCATAGCAACTTGTTTTTATAACCATCATTTTAAAACATTTTTGAAATGTTTTCTGGCAAATGTTTTGAAAACTTTCTTTCACAAACATTTTTTATACCCATATTTTTTTTCAAACATTTCCAAACAAAGATGGCGGTGAGCAGTAATAGGGTATTTTAGAGGACTTTGTCAAACACTGCGACTCATGCAATCCCTAAAAGTAAAAATTGAATGGGGGCACAATTTATAAGCCACTATCATATAATTTTAGACATAAAAATAATATTTTCATTAGTGAGCAACCTAAAAAGATATTGAATTCTACCTCTGAGCTAAATTAAAGTTAATATTGCTCAGTACCACCAGAGGAATTAAGTAAGTAACGTTTTTCTAATGTTTGTCATTAAACACTGAATAAATGATATACAAAAAAAAAACATTTTGAAAACATTCTTTGACAAATGGGTTTTGTACCCATCATTTTTTAATCTTTACAAGACATTTACTTTCAAACATTGGAAAAACTCGAAAACATTTACTGGGTGTGTACATGACTAGCACTCAGTAGCACTTATAGCACTCAATAATTTTCACATAGTGTCCTGTGAATTCTTCCTCCATTATTTCTCATGGCCATATTCAAAGTTTATAAATATTTTAAAATGAAATAAATTAACTTATTTTTATAAGCAATACATTGCTTTCAAACCTTTGCATATCTTTGTAGTAGTTCTATTTGTTGATGAAAGCAATAATTTATTTCTTACAAATCTTTTTCTTTTGTCACAGTTTCGAAATCAAATCTCATGATGTGCTCATGAATATTAATGAGATTTACAAGTGCAGGAATAGATCTTTTACAGTTATATTTACTGAGTAACCCAGTTTGTTTCGTTGTCTTTTTATATAAGCTGCCTATAAATAGTATTTTAAAGTCAAATATGATATATATGCAGTGACAACTTATACACCTTAATTTAATAACAAATATATTTCTTTGAAACTTTTGCAGTAGACATACTTTTCTTCCCATTTTTGTGCACTAGAATGTGGTGTAAGGCACTCTGCAGACTGTCATCTATATTGGTGCACCAGTAAATAAATTTTTAACTTGTAATTTGTCCGCCATTTCCACATGGATTTGTATGGATTTTACGTGGCTTCCAAAATATTAATGAAAAACTTGACAAATATCCTTGTAATGAAATAATGAATGAAATGATGTAATTAGGACATACGACACATTGCCTAGGTCACAAGAGTCTTCAATTCTGATTGGACACTAATTCGTGAAGAAGAAATCCTGTCATGATATTGATTTAAGTGCAAGAGAAGCAGATTTCTTAGTCTATGCCCAATTGAAAATCAGAAAAATAGCACCAGAAATGCCCATACCCCACAGCCTGGGGAAATAGTTTTCAACACCATGAGATATAGAAGTAGGGAAACAGTACAAAGATGGGGATACTTTCAGAGCAGTGTCAGTTATACAAAGCTCCAAATAATGTTTAAGTACAGAAAATAACATCTGAGAGAAAGAAAATGCATGCAAAGATAAAGTATTAAACAAGACCATTCAACAGCAAGATGACACCATTAATCAATGAACTAAAAATTATGAAGCTGAGAAATTTATTAATTGGAGAATAGCTGTCAATGGAAAAAGCACAATTATGTAAAAGTGCATATAAAAATCAGTTGCAGCAATCCATATATCTTTGTCATAAGAGAAAGGTGTCTCAAATATGGCAGGTGAACACACTTTGGCAGAGACAAAGTTAAAGGTCACACCAAGATGCACACCTACACCCCCTAACCAATGTCCCTACCAAGTATCAACTTCCTACACCTTTTGGTTTCCGAGATACAGCCCGGATAAGATTTTATAGGTCAAGGTCACTACAGCAAGGTCAAAAGTCAAATCAAGTCACACCATGATGTTGCACACCTACATCCCCTAACCAATGTCCCTATCAAGTATCAACTTCCTATACCTTACGGTTTCTGAGATACAGCCCGGACAGACTTTTTCTGCCCTAAAGGGCTGTGGGGTAAAAATATTAAGAAGTTCTTCATTCCAAAGTTTTCTGATTTAAATTAATGTTTATATCTTTCAAATGCATATATTTGTAATATTGCCTTTGAAATATAGTTACTTTACCATCATCTTTGAAATATTTTGTCTGGAGAAGTGAAAAACACCAACAGACCATGTAATGTGCTTTTATTGTTATACAGTTATACAATAACTCTTAACAAACAAAACTAAACCATTCTAATACTGATACTTTTCTCTATTAACAACCTGCAGGATATTGCTTTAACTTATAATAGCAATAACAAAAACACTTTTACAGACAATAGTACAAATAAGCTAAAATAAAATTAACCAAAAATTAAAATAGCATCAGAGATGCCCGTACCCCACAGCCTGGGGAAATAATTTTCAACACCATGAGATATAGAAGTAGTAAAACAGTACAAAGACCGGAGTACTTTCAGCCCAGTGTCACTTATATAAAGGTCCAAGTAAAGTTTAAGTAAAGCAAATAACATCTAAGAGAAACAAAATGTATGGAAAGATAAAGTACTAAAACAAGACAATTCAATAGCAATATGACAGCATTAATCAGTAAACTAAAAAATATGGAGCTGTAAAATTTATTACTTGAAGAATAGCCGTCAATGAAAATAGCATAATTAAGTAAAAGTGCATATAATAATCAGTTGCAGCAATCAATGTATCCTTGTCATAAGAGAAAGATGTCTCAAACATGGTAGCTGAACACACTTTGGCAGAGCAAAAAGGTCACACCATGATGCACACATACATTTACATACACCCCCTAACCAATGTCCCTACCAAGGGTCAACCTTCTACACTTTCTACACCTTATGGAATCCAAGAAATAGCCCAAACAAGATTTTATAGGTCAAGGTCACTATGGCAAGGTAAAGGTTAAATCAAAGTCACACCATGACGATGCACACCTACAACTCCTAAAAATTGTTCCTACCAAGTATCAACTTGCTACACCTTACCGTTTCCAAGATAGAGCCTGGACAAGATTTTAAAAGGTCAAGGTCACTACGGCAAGGTCAAAGGTCAAATCAAGGTCACACCATGACAATGCACACCTACAATCCCCCTATCCAATGTCCCTACCAAGTACCAACTTCCTACACCTTACCGTTTCCGACATATAGCCTGGACTAGATTTTATAGGTGAAGGTTACTACAGCAAGGTCAAAGGTCAAATCAAGGTTACACCATGGCAATGCACACCTACACCCCCTAACCAATGTCCCTACCAACTTCTTACACCTTAAGGTTTCCGACATATAGCCCGGAGAAGATTTTATAGGTCAAGGTCACTACGGCAAGGTCAAAGGTCAAATCAAGGTCACACCATGATGTTGCACACCTACACCCCCTAACTAATGTCCCTACCAAGCATCAACTTCCTACACCTTACGGTTTCCGAGATATAGCCCAGACAAGATTTTATAGGTCAAGGTCACTACAGCAAGGTCAAAGGTCAAAACAAGGTCAGACCATGACATTGCACACCTACACCTCCTAACCAATGTCACTACCAAGTATCAACTTCCTACACCTAACGGTTTCTGAGATACAGCCCGGACAAACTTTTTCCCGCCGCCCGCCCATCCGGACACCATGGGTGAAAGTAATACCCCAACAGCCCTTTCGGGCTGTGGGGTAAAAAGTACAACTATTCTTGACAATCAGATAATTTGACTGCAATATAAGATACTTCACAACATACTAGGTACAAAGACCTGACTGATATTTTTCCAATATTATACCAGAAATGCCAACTCATGTCTTTGCTGTTTGACAGTGCTCCACTATTTATTTATTTATTTGGGGTTTTACATCACTTTCAACACTGTATAGGTCATACCACGACGGGTAGTTGGAAGGGCAGAGGAAAACAGTACATACAGTTCGCTAGGGTTCTGTACTGTAAACTGCCGACCAACGGCAAGCAACTACCAGCTTTCCCACTTAAGGCCATGACGGGGATCGAACCCCGGCCTCAGAGGTGGGAGGCGAGAGTGTTACCACTCTGCCACCGTGGCCCCTGACAGTGCTCCACTAAGATATGGCTCTAAACATTTATTCTGTCAGGAAACTAGTTCAACTTTTGACATTGACAGAAAATCATTATTACTCACACTTCAGGTTCAGAGTGCCTTGGCCTTTTCTTCAAATGCTATAATCCTTATAACAAATTTATATATCATAAAGATATTGTAAACCAGGTTTCATTAAACATCAGTCAAACATAAGTGTGTTTTTGATGAACATTTACACCTGTCAGCTATAAAAGACTCTACCTTTCACTTTAATTAAAACTGGATGCTTGTTTCAAAGCTAATCCTGTCTCTTTAATCTGTATTAAATTACCAACATATAACCAACTTTAACCATTACCCAGTCATTATTCAGTATTATTGTCATATTTTGTGTTCATACCTAAACAAGTACTGTGGTTGTGTAAATGATCTGTCAAATTAGTGTGCCTTTTACACTGTTTTGTAATGTTTTTTTCTTGCTATTGTCATTGTTGCTTTCTGTTTTTGTCTTTTTGAGTAAATAAAAAAAGCCCTAAGACTTGTGACTAAATTTGGTCTCTGTAAGATTTACGAATACCAGCCCAGAAATAGAAATATAAACAGCTCTCCTCTGACATCGTCAAGGATTGTTCACTTGAAATTTTGAAACACAAAAATGAGCAAAAAACACTGTAAATATCTTTCTAATGAAATATATTTAATGTTTGAAAGTTAAACCATTTTCAAAATTTCTATGAGAAAATCCACACTTGTTTATAGGAGACAACACATCAAAAGTCTCTACAAGGAGTAACCATAGCAAAATTCGACATCAAGATGATGTGATATCATTACCCTTTTCTACATCACTATTATAACTTTTAAGGTCTCAATGGTTCTCCTCTAGGTTTATCATTCCGTCACATCATTTATGATTGAGACAAGCACACCTGACTACACGTTTTCTAACTACAACTCTCTGTGGCCTACGGTTACCTGTACCTTCCAACCTTTTCAATGATACGTCAACATCCCCAGCCTCTTTTTGATCATCAACCTCTGTGGTGTCAAATGGTGTCCTAGCTTGCTCTGCTCTCTTGGAAAAAACTTTTGAAGGTGACTTCATGGATGACTGCCTTATCATGCTGTCCCTTGCTTTGGGGACTTGACTGATTCTTACAGACACTCCTCGTTGTTTTTGGTATGGATTCCCTCGTGGACAGACTTCTTCTTCTGTTGATGATGAGGACGGTGGTGTTGGAGACCTAGATGACAGTCCTTGATGACTTGGCCTCATTTTGTTTGAATAGTCAGAACTATCATCAAATATATGAAGTCTCTGTGTTTTCTTGCTTAGCTTTTCAAAGACTTTATGCTCATGTCTCATCCTCTCTTCCATCCGCAATCTTAGCAATTGGTATGAATTAGAGCGATACTCTTTGAACAGCTCACTGATATTTTTTCTCTGTTCAAGTGTACTTGAACGCTAGGAAGTGGTAAAACAAAAACAATATAAAGTACAAATACTCACTATTTAACAGTGAAATACTATACAAGTTAAATAAGTGACATGTATTTTTAAATTTTATCACCACAGAATACAAATACATACAATTTGAGTCTACAGGACATAGGATTGCGCATTTTGTTAAAATTATAGCTATTACATTAAAATTATATATTTTTAATAATAAAAAAAATTAACTTTTGATTTCTCTACCATTTTCGAATATATATTTTATACATTAGAAGAAGCTCTGTAAAATACACTTGGGATGTAAGTTGGACTTAAGTTGGCATAATCCTGAAAAAAAACAAGGCACCTAATAATAAGCGAATTAAAAAATCCAAATTATTTTTTTTGTATCCAGACAGTTATCCAGATTACTTTCAAAATTTAATGGGATCTAAGTTGGACAAAGACCCAGCTTCTGACTTTTTTTCATAAAGACCCCAGTGGGAGTATCTGTGTAATCCTACTGACAAACGGGCAAACAGAAAAACAGACAAACGATCATGAAATTCCTCCTTGGTGCAGGTAATTATATATGTCACATATTTGTAGGTTTATATGGTTATTCAAAAAATTCATAAAAAATCAACACTTGTAAAGAGTTTCAGGGGATGCAGAACATTATTTCCTGATCTTTGCTTCTCATTGTTTTGGTCAAATAGATGGACAATAACTAAAAAACTATCATTTATAACATTGAGAAGGAGCTACAAATTGGCTTTCTCCAGTTTAGATAAAACTTTTGTCAAATGATTTAAGGAAAATAAGTAATAAGTAAAAATGTCACATTGCAAAGGTTTGGCTGTTCATTGCCATTGTTGTGCTAATTTAAATATTGTTGCTACGTTGAAGTGATTGGTCTCAGGTGGAACCCTTCTTTATCTCCGAACTTTCTGCCTGTTGTAAAATGAACAAATAAAGTGATAACAGAAATGTCATTGAAGAAACACCTATCCCTACCTTAAATCTGGCTCTCCGGTCCCCTATCTGTTCTCTCTCTTTTAAGTTGTCTCGCAGTTTCAGTATCTCATCTCTGTATTCACCAAGGAGGTTCTGCCATTCATGTGTCTTCTTTAGATAAACTAAGCCTTCTTTACAGCTACAGATGAAATTGTCATGCGGAGCCTCTTGCAGACCTAAGTCTGCTGATTTCTGTTTCTTAGGTAATTCAGACTGATAAGCTTTCTGTACCTTTGCTGTATGAATATCGGGTAATCGATTCTGTTGCTTTGTTCGCACTCTTTGAATATTGTTGCCTTTGCCATTTATGGCATACTCTCTAGTTGTACCAGATGAATGTATTCTGTGTGGTTTTCTGTTCTTATCTTCCTTATCATATCCTTTACCCGTTTTACTGTTAGGATTTTCCTGTCTCATCACCCATCTTTTTCGTAATAATGGCTCCTTGCCAACAGTTAAATCTGGAGAGGAATGGTCCTTTCCACAACATCTATCAAATTCATCTTTGTACACTACATTGATAATTTCAATGTAATCTCTGGAGTGCATGTGGGCTGCCGAACCAGCAACAGTTAGTGAAGATGTTCCTGACTTTGGGAAAGGCATCTTACCAATCATGTTTAACACTAATGGGAATTAACCAAAATCATTTTAGTTGTGCTTTTAAACATAACCAGTCTATTATCACAGTTGAGTATCACAATATTTCCAGGCATTTAACGGCCTTTTGTCCTGCAGAAAAAATAAACAAAAAAAAAGTCGAACATCATTATGATTGCCTTCTTAATAATATATACTGATTTAAAATATGATATATGCATTCGATTTGATGATAAAATATACAAAAAAATATGTTTTAAATAGATACAATTGCACATATCACATATGGAATTTTATCAACTAATAAATATAGCTTGTACCTTGTAACAGAGTTGCATTTATATACCAATTTCATGACAAATGCCACCAGACTTGTCAGCCCCAAATAAAAATTCTTCTTGTAATCTCTATAAATAGAAGAAAATAGCACGCCAACATTGAGCATCATAAAACCTAATACAGGTTTGTCTTTTCCTGATCACAGCTGATGTCACAAAAAAGTGTACACATATACAGGTATTGTTCTCTCTTCCAGACATGCAAGTATCTTCTTCTTTTGGAATTGTGTTGATTAAATGCACACCATTACTGTTCAAAGCTTAGTCTAGAATAATCACCAGTTTTATGGGATGCCTACTGTCCCTGGATGTTCTGCCTTGAGAGACAATAACATTCCACCTGAAAATTGTTCAGTTCAAATACTCAAGTATTTTTTTACACAACTGTAAAGTACTCCCCGTTTCAATACATAGTCTCTCCAGAAAATCATGTGGATTTTTAATCACACCATTCATTTTGTAATATATATTTATACATAGGAACTGATAGGATATTATGAAAGACTTGTATAGTTCTTCCACCTTTTCAATGTAAACAAGTCAGTCGTGAATTCAATTTTATGCCAGAATATTTATAATGTTTTTTGTTTTATTTTCTTTTTTATCAATAACTACAATAATATATCACATATCCATATGGAAGAGTTGGGCTTATTCAGTAATCACTGAATTCTAGCTCTGTCAAATGTCACAGATGTGTACTTCTTATTGTCTGTTTTACTTTTGGAAAAATTGCTTCCACAGTCATAAAAATCTGTATTTTATACATATACCCATGTTGTCAACAGAAGTTGATTCTTGTTAAACACGACTCCTCTAATGACATATTTTGTCTGAGCAACAAAATCACAGCACAGGCTGCTGTTGTTGTTTTGTAATTATTTCAAGACTACTTGGACTGGTGACTGCACACCATCAAGGAAACCAGCTTATTACCTTGGAAACCAATTTTCTCCTCAGCTGCAGGGAACTCTTATGGTGTAGAATTGCCAACATAGGTGTTTTTATACCTTGGTTCTAGAACAATGTGCCATGCAGTTATCATTCTCTGCTTTTTCCAATACATTTTCACAGTGTTGTATCCAAAATATTTGATTGAAATCTTTGGTGGGAAAAAAAGAGAATGTAGACAAACCTTTACTTCTGAAGTGTAAAAGGTGGGTATTTCATTTGGGATCAATTTTCACTGTTTAATTAAACATGATGATATTTATATTTTCACTGTAGCAAATCCATGTATTCAGCAGAGGAAAACTGTGGAAAATAATTGAAATATTCCAATTAAAAAGCCTCATGAGAAAAGCGACAGTTGACCACATATTTGACCACACAACTTTGCTTGCTTTAGGACTGTCCCCTTTAGGATTCCAGCGCATTAGACGATCCTCATCAATTCTGCATTGTATAAATGTTTCTAATGTAGTCCCAGCAAGGCCTTACTTAAGACTCAAATTTGTACCATATATTTTACAACGATGTACACAGATATATGGTGTCAATAAAACACTCCTATAAGCTCATCTGTCTTAGCAGTATGCTGATGATAAAAGCAAGTGTATGAGTATATAATATAAAGTGAAATTTCACTATGTGAACTGAAAGTTTTCCCCAATTACAGAGAAACTTGAATCTTTTGCAAGGCTAGTCCCAGCATAAACTTGTTGGGTGTGTGACTTCTCAATTATGAAGGTTGGGAATGTTGTCATGGAGATTGTGGGTGTGTGTCCTAGTTTTTAAAAGTGTCATAAAACTATTGTGAGAGAGCCTTTCTGTCTCATGTACCACAACAGACATTTTCGACCACAAGCCAGTTTCGTCTAATCTTCATGTCAAAATATTTTTTTAAATATTTTTTGGGAGCTGCTATGATCTATCTCTTACTCTCTGCCGTCACAATATACATTAAGTGATCCTTCCCTAAATGAGATTAGTTGAAGGGGTCCTATTGCTGCACAACAGTGGTCAATGCTTATTACCTCCACCAAGAAGGTATTATTTTCATGACTGTTTGTCCATTTGTCTGTTTGTTAACACTGGATAACCCAAATACTACTGCTTGGAACTTTATGAAAAAAAAAACTCAGATCAGTCTTGGTCTAACTTAGATCCTATCAAATTTTATGAATGATCTGGATCACTGTCTGGATACAAATAAATAACTCTGGATATTCACATTTTCTTGTTACTATGTGCTGTGGTGGAGGTCTGCACTCTCCATCTTGTTGCACGCTACCTTTACGAGTCCTATGAATGAGTAGTGGTTAGCTAATGTTTTATTGTACTATCTATCTCAGGACAAATCATATGATTTTTAAGCTTTCTCACTTATTTTCAACAGGATTGGACATAGCAGCCTCTCAAGCTCCAGATTGGCTAGGTCTTACAAGACCTTGCAAAATGAAACTGCACGATCAACATCAGTGGCTTCATTACCCAGTGACTTATTTAAATTTATAAAAAAATGTCTCAAACCAGCATTACAACACTACAACAGGAGCATTCTAGACCTCTACTAAACTTGCTCCAAGTCTTTGTATTTCTTATTCCACCAAATCTGACATGGAATCATTATGAATCCACAAATGGTTGGGGATATTACTGTCAGCCCCACATTCTGGTAAAAAAGTCATACAGTCCTCATATAATACCTTAGACAAAAGGACTTGAAGAAAGTCTAGACCTCTACAAAAACCTCTTAACCTTGTAACATGTAAGCATCAAATGAAGGGAATTTCAGATTGAAAATAAATTGTCAGGGTTTTCACCAATTTAGGCTCTCTTTCCCAGTGCAACACACCTACTCAACATTTCCTTTCATTTGGTTATTTGATTTTTTGATGTGATACTGCAGACATTAAAAGCAAACAACCAAAAGCTGCAAAAAACAGAACCATAAAGCAGAGATTCTGTCTGAAATATATGGAACATCGGAATGTTAACATAGACAATTTATGTTCTGGTGCTCGTTTTACAAAGGGTCTTAGACTGAGCCCGAACTTAGTCTTAGACTAAGTCAGGGACTTAAATCTGAGCTTTTTATCTTAGATCTTGACTTAAATGTATTTCACAAAGGGTGACTTAGCGGAGTCCAAGCTTATTATAAGACAGTGGTTTTCTGTGTCATGTAACTTTTTATTTCATGTCAAAATATTCTATTGGTGACATATGTCATTTGTTTGACACATTATATCATTGGAAAAATATCACTTTGCAAAGGAAAACCATGGTAACCACATTGAAACATCCATAGACTAATTCTATATGCATTCTATATGTTTACTCTTTATTTTCAGACATTTTAAATTTTAAGTGGAGAAAAATTTAAGGTGGCCATATTTAAGTCTTTGTTTATAAAAGTTAAGCCCACTTACAGGTAGATTTAACTGTGAGCCCAAGACTTATCCAAAGCTGAGAATTATCAAGACAAAAGGCTTTTAGTCTAAGTCAGGGCTAACACTTTTTGCGAAACCGGCCCCAGATATGTTTGTAAATTTATTATCTATCATGCGCCGTGTATAGCCTACATAGGGAGATATACAGAGCGGGATAAATATTTTTGTACATCAAACCCTCCTTACCATGGATAATCAAAGTCAACCAGGTTTGATTTTTCATTAATGTTCTCTGCATGAACTATGTAAGCTACTAATGCATTATATGTTTCATTAGAAAGGTATGTTATAGTGTTCATCTCATTTTTATTGCATAAAAAGCCATGCAGAAATGGCTAGGAAGTCACAAGTTAAAGATTGAGATTTTTACAGTAACTGGTGCCCCTATGTGTATATGATAGAAGTAAGTCTTCACTCTTTAAATATGGGATTATTTTACTTTTTATTCATACAAAATGGCTGATAATAATGGTAAAAAACATCCCTTATTTGACATATGTGAAAAAAATATATTGTCCATGAACATTAAGAATATAATACTCATGCTACGCACTCATATAATATTGTGATCTTCATTCATGATAAAAATTTCGGGAAGATTTCCTATTAACTTGCAAGCACAAAATTGCCATTTTCAGTATTGATATAATAAATATTCAACATAATTAAAGAGATGTACAAAGTATAAAAGACTGTGATTAGTTAATTATTTTTATTGCAACTGCAGTATAACGTCAGCACACAAAAACAATCACTGAATCAAAAAGGTAATCAGATACATGTAAAGCTCCTAGCACAAATCACCATTATTAAGTGTTTACATGAATTCTTATAAAAGCCTATTACCAGCCCGGTTCTATGGTTCCTAATTACTGACAGCTTCCTATGTCAGTTTTACGAACTCTTTTGTGGCTGTCCAATTATTTTGAGTAAAGAAGTCACATGAAGATTTTTTCAGGTGTGATGATATTTTTCTACAACCTTTTTCACCGAATGCTTGCATGTTACTTGGCCTAGAAAACCTGTTGTTTGCACTTGTTTTGTACAAATGAGTTTGAAATGATTTCTACGTAAATATGCAGTCTGGGGTTCTAACCTGTAGGCCAAACTGAAAGAAATTTGACAATGTGATTTATGGTCAATTTATGGTTGGCCTGATTTCACATAAAACAAATCAACTGGCAGGATATAAAACTAGACCTAGCGCATCGGAGAACCGATGCAAATTGTATCCACCGTAAAGACAATGCACCAAAACATTCTAGGACCAATAATAAGCGAGTTAGAAGCACTTTTAAGTTTGACTGTCCTCATTTGACCTTGAATGAGGGGCCCAAGGTCAAATCCGACCACGCCAGAAGATTCCCAGCGCATGATTGCCTATATGTTGGTTTACCATCAGAAAACATCTAGGACCAATAATAAGCAAGTTATAAGCACTTTTAAGTTTGGCTGTCCTCATTTGACCTTGAATGAGGGGCCCAAGGTCAAATCCGACCACACCAGAAGATTCCCAGCCCATGATTTTGTATATGTTGGTTTACCATCCCAAACCTCTAGGACCAATAATAAGTGAGTTATCGGCACTTTTACCTTTGGCTGTCCTCATTTGACTTTGAACGAGGGGCCCAAGCTCAAATCCGACCACACCAGAAGATTCCCAGCCCATGATTTCCTATAGGTTGGTTTACCATCCCAAACCTCTAGGACCAATAATAAGCGAGTTATAAGCACTTTTAATTTTGGCTGTCCTCATTTGACCTTGAAGGAGGGACCCAATGTCAAATCCGACCACACCAGAAGATTCCCAGCCCATGATTTCCTATATGTTGGTTTACCATCCCAAACCTGTAGGACCAATAATAAGCGAGTTATAAGCACTTTTACCTTTGGCTATCCTCATTTGACCTTGAAGGAGGGGCCCAAGGTCAAATCCGACCACACCAGAAGATTCCCAGCGCATGATTTTCTATATGCTGGTTTACCATCCCAAACCTCTAGGACCAATAATAAGCGAGTTATAAGCACTTTTAAGTTTGGCTGTCCTCATTTGACCTTGAATGAGTGGCCCAAGGTCAAATCCGACCACACCAGAAGATTCCCAGCCCATGATTTTCTATATGCTGGTTTACCATCCCAAACCTCTAGGACCAATAATAAGCGAGTTATAAGCACTTTTACTTTTGGCTATCCTCGTTTGACCTTGAAGGAGGGGCCCAAGGTCAAATCCGACCACACCAGAAGATTCCCAGCCCATGATTTTCTATATGCTGGTTTACCATCCCAAACCTCTAGGACCAATAAAAAGCGAGTTATAAGCACTTTTAAGTTTGGCTGTCCTCATTTGACCTTGAATGAGGGGCCCAAGGTCAAATCCGACCACACCAGAAGATTCCCAGCCAATGATTTCCTATATGTTGGTTTACCATCCCAAACCTCTAGGACCAATAATAACCGAGTTATAAGCACTTTTACCTTTGGCTATCCTCGTTTGACCTTGAAGGAGGGGCCCAGGGTCAAATCCGACCACACCAGAAGATTCCCAGCCCATGATTTTCTATATGCTGGTTTACCATCCTAAACCTCTAGGACCAATAATAAGCAAGTTATAAGCACTTTTAAGTTTGGCTGTCCTCATTTGACCTTGAATGAGGGGCCAAAGGTCAAATCCGACCACACCAGAAGATTCCCAGCCCATGATTTTCTATATGCTGGTTTACCATCCCAAACCTCTAGGACCAATAATAAGCAAGTTATAAGCACTTTTAAGTTTGGCTGTCCTCATTTGACCTTGAAGGAGGGGCCCAAGGTCAAATCTGACCACACCAGAAGATTCCCAGCCCATGATTTCCTATATGTTGGTTTACCATCCCAAACCTCTACATCGATAATAAGCGAGTTATAAGCACTTTTAAGTTTGACTATCCTCGTTTGACCTTGAAGGAGGGGTCCAAGGTCAAATCTGACCACATCAGAAGATTCGCAGCACATGATTTCCTACAGGTTGGCTTAACATTGCAAACCTCTAGGACCAATAATAAGGGAGATATAGGCACTTTTAAAGTCCGCTATGTGGGTTACTTTGGCACTCCGTGGATGACCTTGAGTTAGGAGCTTCAAGGTCAAATGTGTGCAAGGTTGTAGAGGACATGTATATATGTCATACATATCACCTATAAAGAGATTCAACCTTCTACCTATGAGGAACAGCCAGTAGAAAAATGTAGATTATTTTCAAAGAAATGCCCGTGGCGGCCATCTTGTTTTTCAGAATGAGGCTATTTTCCTTCCCAGAGAAGCTCACCCCCCAATGAAGATATCCTGCAAATTTAGTGAACCTAGCTGCTGTTGTTTTCCTCTTAGAGCGTTAACGCCGAAAATCTCTCTACGCGCAGCGGCGGCGTAGCAAATGCTAAACCAAAGTATCCACCGGATGCTTCCGGTGGATACAATTAAACTTTCAGTGAACTGTCAGTGAAAACCACTTGATAAAGTCTTTTAGCCCAATTTACCTTGCAAACCATAAAATTAGAGATACTAGTTATTTCACCATAAGACATGTCAGCACTAGTCACAGCTATTTTTTCAAAAATATCCCTTCTGCCTTTATCTAAAATCTTGGATACGGCAACTATTTGAAACATATAAAATACTGACAAAAAATTGCAATTTAGGCAATTGCCGCAACAACCAGGCTTTTATTTGAGCCAGTCAATATTTTATAGAAATTTATACTGTTCCATAAATTCATAATTCACATTATTCCTCTTTGAATTAAAAACATGATGGACAACAAGTATGACATATTCTATGTAGATTGAATTAATAACCATAAAGTTACCAGTTGGTGAATATGCAGCATATAAGTAGATAACTCACAATTGTGGGGATTTCACATTTACTACAGATAAGTGGATTGTATTGTACATCTAATCTCAGCACAATACTTCCTTAACTACAGGACTCAAAGTGCTTTCTGATCCATCCCTACTGCAAAAGTACAGCCCAAGCTCTCCAATCTCTGATATTCCCACAACTGAAAAGACAGAATCTCAGGGATGACCATTTCTCATTTTCCCTAGGGTTCTTTTGCCTGCCAATGAGGACAGGACCTAATTACAGAGGACTGTGATTTTAAAAGGTCATCTGACCTACTATGCATAAATCTGTATCTCGGATCAAAGCCAGGGCTTTTTGTGTTCCTAGGCAATTGTGTGTGTCAATCAAATCCGATTTTATTTTATTTGGGAATACACACATTGTTTTTAAGTTTGTATCTGGTCACTAGTGCTGCAGCTTGTACTCCTGTTCCACTGTTACGGGCTTGCGTCCCAACTGCCCCCTATGCTACAGTCGGAAGTAAAATTGTGTCTTCATGTGACCCTTCTTTACACTCCGGAGGGTGAGGCACATCATCAAGCCAATCAAATGCATCTGTCCTTTTCTTCAGACCTTTGTCATTAAACATTTTCCTCCAAGCTTCAGTCATAACCACCTATGTTTTCTTTAATGTTTTCTTTAATAATGTCCTTTAACATTTTATAGTGCAACCTATTTTGTTTCTTTTCTGTGACACAACTAATCTTCCTGTTTCACCAAGTTCCATGCTGGCTTCACAAGCTTCATACCAGTTGTGCATATATAGAGCAAGGTATCTAAAATTTGCCACAAATCTAAAATTCGCCACCTCTAAAATCTCACCTTATTCTATGAAAAAAAATGATGTTTTGTCTTAAACTTGGTATCGTCAAGTCAAAAAGCCTTAGTCTACTATACATTCAACATGTCTCACCTCACTTCATTTATTTTATTAGTATTTCCACTTGTGGTGAATTTCTGATATGTGGCGTATTTTAGATTTCTTACTCTAACTAGTCCAGAATCATTTGTCAGTTCACACTGTTTCATGTCTCAGTGGTCTCCATTAGGTTTCATAACCTGGGATTGGTATTTGTGTAAGATGCAGTCCCAACAACATGGACAATATTTACACCTTGTGGCAGCTTTTTAACCATATTTGAAAAACACATCATTGCCTCTCATAAACATGCGTTATCAAGATTTTGCAGCTCTTGAAGCAAAATAGAAATAGGAATTCTGGCAACTGTATAGAACTGTGTGAACAGGCTTAAACATGGAGCAGACTGATCTCATCCCATGAGAAGAAAAGTTTCTGAGCCACTTAAATTCCAAGAGTGAACATGATTTTTTTGTCAAAATGCTTCTTTGGAATCATAGCTATCTGGAGCCAGTGTAATAGCAACTGTTTTGAAATATTAACTGTTTTGGTTGTATGCCATATTGTTTAATCTATAACAAAATAAAATTTCATTTGGTAAGTCACAATTTTTCCACCGTTTCAGACCATGATCGGTTACAGTGGGACCCCATCTTCCAAATTCACTAGGTGATTATGAAACATCAAAAAGCCACAAAAAGAGTGGGATTTTTAATCTTTAGAAATAATGTTATGAATACATTCATGTGGCTTTAGATGCTAATTTTTACCTCAAACAATTCAATTATCACTATGTTTAAACTATTGGATTGATAAACTGGAGAAACTTAAAGTAAATTGTGGAGATGAAACAAAAAACCTCTTTCCAATTTTATGGTTCCCTGTCCTTTAAGATAAAGAAATTGTACATGGAACAGCAATAAGGAGCTATGCTTTAAGTAGTTCCAATGGTTTTTAACTGCAAGACACTATAATAAAAGCAGATAAATCAAGCTGTCATGGTTACAGCTTAATGCTGCTTAGTCCTTATTTCCCTAACACACAGAAGATATCACCTGTTTTATCGCATATTTTATTGTCACGCTAAGAGACCTCAACGTTTCTGAAAATATCTCCTACAGTAGGAAATAGGAGCCCCTTTTGCTCTGTGGCTTTAAGGAGGATCTTTTGGCTGTTGACAATTTATCAAAGTAAAACAAATAGTCTCTTAATTGTCTGTTTAGCACTGCACTGTACTGTATTATTTTATCCCCAGACAAAAGTTGGGGATAATAATGTTTTAGCATGGTCACACCACAGCCATAGAGACTTCCTTTCATATGTGATAACTTAAAAACATACTTTAGGTAATTTTTTGTGAATTAGGTTACACCATGTCTTGTCCAGGGATCCACAGTGCTGAGATGCAATCTCTAGTTGTGTATTGTTGTTAGTGACAGGGGCCCAGGGGAAGATAACATATTCTGTTGCCACCCATTTGTGCTTACTTCACCAATTAAACTGACCATCATAACATGACCTCTACATAGACTTGCTCCAAGTCTTTGTATTTGTATCCACCAGTAACCTGAACAGTTACTTTTAGATTGGAAACTTACAGGAGATGTCAGGAATGGCGGTTTCTCTAAAAGTCACACAGTACCCAATACTAAATGGCATGTATTACACAAATGACAAAAGGATTTGGTCAAAGTCTAACCTCTACACTGTGTTAAATGTGACAATAAAGTTTCTGCTCCTACAAAGCAGTTGATTACATTAAAATGTAGAATTTTAATTGGATGTAGATTTAAATGAGGTTGACTCTTTAACAAAAATCTTACCACCTGTTTTACATGGGTGACCCAAACATAGTTCTTTGTTGTGATTTTAAACTCATCAATAATAAACATCAATAATTTAAATTTTTAACCTTTTAATTTGCATGTGGTAAATACAAACGACTGATGCAGAACACCTTTGTTGTAATTATATCATTCATCCTTAATAAGTCAAACAACCAACCTGATACACTCAGAGAGGGCAGAATGCAAATAATGTAAAAATTTATAAAAATATAAAATAAATTTTAAATTGTAAAAAAAAACCTCACAATTTCCTATTTTTATGGTGGTCGGAGCAATCCTTTAGGTTTGAACCTAGGGTATGATATTGCCTTCAATTGAGCTCCCCTCCACGTGTCATGCTGGATATCTTATTCAGGTTTAGCTTCCAGTGGAAAAATGTAAAATGCTGTACCTGAATTTTTTTTTTACCCATTTCTTAATTGGAAATATTTTTTAAAATAAAAAGATTGTTAACAAGAGGGTCAGAAATACCCCAAAAGGCGGGTTGTGCAGGCAGCAATAAGGTTAGCGACTGTTGTAATTAAATTTAGAAACAAGGAAAGAAATGTTAGGTCACCCAGTTAAGCTAAATGTGTTAGATGCGCTCAGAAATGTAAAACTTGTAATCTAGGTTACATAATTGTATCTATGCTATAAACAGACAAACGAACAGACGGAATTACACCAATTTCGAAAGCAACTTAGCTATGACGGTGATCTATCTCCCTGTCAAGTTTGAATTCAATTGGATAAAGCGTTTCTGAGTTAGATTCCAGAAACGGAAATGTTGACGGACAGACAAACGGACAAAAAACGGACAAACGAACAGACAGAATTACACCAATTTCAAAAGGACCTTAGCTATGATGGTGATCTATCTCCCGGTCAAGTTTAAATTCGATTGGACAAAGCATTTTCGAGTTAGAGTCCGGAAAACAGAAACAGAAAACAGAGCGTCCCTACAGCTTGTACTTTTATATGAAATGCTTAGGACCAATGTGAAGAGGTAAATAAGGTGGGGCCCAAGATCAAACCTAACCACATCAGAAAATTCCTAGCCCATGATTACTTATAGGTTGGTTTCACATTGCAAACCTCTAGGACCAATAATAAGTGAGTTATAAGCACTTTTAAGGTTGGCCATCCTCATTTGACCTTGAAGGATGGGCCAAAGGTCAAATCTGACCACATCAGAAGATTCCTAGCCCATGATTACCTACAGGCTGGTTTCAGCTCCCAAAACTCTATGAACAGTAATATAAGTAGGCTAGGAGCATTTTTAAGTTTGGCTATTCTTGTTTGATCCTGAAAAGGGGGTTCTAGGTCAAATCTGACCACACAAGATGACTCCCAGCCCATGATTTCCTATAGGTCAGTTTTAAATCCCAAACTCTAGGACCAATAATAAGCAGGTTGTAAGCACTTTTAAGAGTAGCTATCATCGTTTGACCTTGAAGAAGGGGCCCCAAGGTCAAGTCTGACCACATCAGAAGACTCCCAGCCCATGATTACCTATAGGTCAGTTTCACATCCTAAAACTATAGGACCAATGATAAGCGAGTTAGAAGCACTTTTAAGTTTGGCTATACTTGTTTCACCTTGTAGAAGGGGTCCAAGGAGATATAGGCACTTTTAATAACATTAAAAATCTCCCTACGCACTTCGGCAGAGGCGCAGGATATGCTAATCCAAAGTATAAACTCAATCGGTGGATACAATGAAGTTTCATAGCATTCCAGCTAATCCTTGTCTAGATATACTACAAAATGAAAGAAAATGACCTTTATGACCCCAATTGACATTTGGGGGAACTCAGAGGGCCCCCAGCCCGTGGTTTCCTATTACCTTCTAAACATTCCAAAGCTTTAAACCCAATAATTTTGACATTTTAACTATCTCTCCCCCACGAACACAGTATAGGAAAGGCGTCTGATTTAATTGATTTTAAGGTAGCCGTAACAAGATGTTTCCATTTTTTAAATCTATACACCGAAGTGTCATATTTCAATATGATACTGAAGCATTTTAGGCTCTTTAATTCCTGCCAAGAGATAGAAGATTTGGCTGAAAGGCTTAATTTTAGCACTTTTTTACAACCGATAATCAATCGTCCGTCAATCAGCCAATTATGGCCCAATTGATCTCAAAATGGACTGGCATCTAGATTTTGATGTGAGGAATATGCTTACTAAATTTGGTTGACCTACAATTGGTACTTTGAGAAAATCTGGTGAAACTTAAGTACAAAAAAATAACATCAGATATGACCGTACCCCACAGCCTGGGAAATAGTTTTCAACACCAAGTTCCTTCATACCCCCACTTTTGACCGTAGAGTTCATAAATCAATTAAACACTTCTTTATTTCTTTTAGTCACTATGCCCCAGTTCTTTGGAACTCTTTCCCCTTCCAAATAAGAAACAGTCCCTCTGTCGCATCTTTCAGGAAACACCTCAATCCCACCTTTTCAATTCTAGTTTCCCAACTTAGTCCCCTTCCCTCTCAGTCTCACCCACAACTATGGAATACTGACCTTGAACGTCCCTCGACTCTCCTTATTAGAAATGATTTTTGTTAACTAGCGCACTGAGTTCCCCTCAGTGGGGAAGATATTGCGCCTGCAAAGCAGTAGACTAGATTTGATTAGATATAGAAGTAGTGAAACAGTAAAAAGATTCTGATACTTTCAGAGCAGTGTCAGTTATATAAAGCTCCAAATAATGTTTAAGTAGAGAAAATATCATCTAAGAGAAAGAAAATGTATGTAAAGATAAAGTACTAAAACAAGACAATTCAATAGCAAGATTACCCCATTAATCAGTAAACTAAAAATTATGAGGCTCTAAAATTTATTAATTGGAGAATAGCTGTCAATGGAAAAAGCACAACTATGTAAAAGTGCATATTATAATCAGTTGCAGCAATCCATATATCTTTGTCATAAGAGAAAGATGTCTCAAATATGGCAGGTGATCACACTTTGGCACAGCAAAAAGGTCACATCATGATGCACACCTACACCCCCTAACAAATGTCCCTACCAAGTGTCAACCTCCTACACCTTATTGAATCCGAGATGTAGAAAAGATTTTAAAACTTATGGTCACAATGGCTAGGTCAAAGGTCAAATCAGGGTCACACCATGATGTTGCACACCTACACCCCCTAAACAGTGTCCCTACCAGGTACCAACTTCCTATACCTTACGGCTTTTGAGATATTGCCCGGACAAGATTTTATAGGTCAAGGTCACCACAGAAAGGTCAAAGGTCAAATCAAGGTCTCACCATGAGGTTGCACACCTACACCCCCTAACCAATGTACCTACCAAGTATCAACTTCCTACACCTTACAGTTTCTGAGATATAGCCCAGAGAAGATTTTATAGGTCAAGGTCACTACGGCAAAGTCAAAGGTCAACTCAAAGTCACACCATGATGTTGCACATCTACACCCCCTAACCAATGTCCCTACCAAGTAACAACTTCCTACACTTTACAGTTTCTGGGCTATACATGATTTTATAGGTCAAGGTCACTACGGCAAGGTCAAATCACAATCACACCATGACGTTGCACATGTACACCCGCTAACCAATGTCCCAACCAAGTATTAACTTCATACACCTTACAGTTTCCGAAATATAGCCCAGAAAAAATGTTATAGGTCAAGGTCACTACAGTAAGGTCAAATGTGAATACAAAGTCACACCATGACGCTTCACACCTACACCCCCTAACCAATGTCCCTACCAAGTATCAACTTCCTACACCTTACAGTTACAGAGATACAGCCCGGACAAGATTTTCAAACTCAAGGTCACTGCGGCAAGGCCAAAGGTCAAATCAACTTCCTACACCTTACGGTTTCTGAGATACAGCCCAGACAAACTTTTTCCTGATGCCCGCCCGCCCGCCTGCCCATCCGGACACAATGGGTAAAAACAATACCTTGACAACCCTTAAAGGCTGTGGGGTAAAAAAAATTGTTATTGATCATGTGCCTAAGGGTCAAAACAGCTGCTGGCACGGTGACCCGAGGCCACCAAGTATCATGGCAGGCCTACATCTTTGATAACTTCTTCATCCGATAGGCTAGTAAAATAAAATAATTAACAACATGTAGAATTCTGTAAATTTAAAGAAAATAACACAAAACTTGTGATGTCTGTCCATATTTCATCTCATATTGAAAGTTTGTATTATCGCTCATCATAACAATCATTCAAAACATCTCCACTGTTAATATTTTAGCCGTCCAAATTGAAAGAATATACTGTGAGAGGCTTTCGTTCCCATCTTTTATATATGTCATTCTGATCAAGTTTGGTGTATTTTAGGCTTTTTGGATGGATTTTATAGGCCATTAGTATAATTTAACACCCTGTCTAATAGAGTTTTTGATGAAGTAAACTGTTGGAAGAAGCAACAGAGGAATGTGGTTGGTTAATGAATAAAAATAAGGGGAAAATATTCTGATTGACCAATGACCTAGCCAGTGATGAAGATTTTTTTCTTGGTTTTTTTTTTTCAATTTTGAAAAAAAATTTCTTGATTTTTAATTTTTCCTCAATTTTAAGCTTTAAAATTTGACCAGTTGGGCCATTAACTTTTTCAAGTTACTGGCCCTGTTGGCCACCAACAATTTTGTATGAGTCACGAGCCCTGGTCAAAGGTCAAATTTATGCCTGCCAAAAATTTTTTCTCACATTTATAGAAGATAACTGCCAAATATCATTTCGATAGGTCTAATATCAAGGGTGATATTCAAGTGAGATGATAAAGTGGCGGCTGTGTGAAAACTAGGGGTGAAACAAATAAGCATCTTCTTTTAAAGGGATGCTTAATTATTGCCAGAATACCCCCACTTGGGGCCTCAAGTTTCCTCAATTAACAGTAGCTAGCAACGATGGCCATATATCCAACTTGGAAAAACAATCACTGTTGGCCAACTCCCCATTTTCATCGTCATCGCCCTTCTTCACCACATTGCCACTACTGCCGCTTTGTCAAAGTACAATTCCAAGATTGACAGAAGTCCAAGTTTTAGAATGAACCTTCTTCAACAATATAAAGATTTTAAAGTTATATATCTCCAAAAACAATTAAGCAACAAATTAAATAGAAAAACTTCCCAACTGTGCTGAGTGTGCTCTATATTGGGGCATCAGTGAATATAAAATCTTCAGTTTTTAACTTGCAATTTCTCTGCTATTTCTGTATGGACTTTTATACAATAAAAACGAGCAGAATAATACATTTCTAATGATATAAATAATATATTTGTAGGTTACATAGTTTCCAAAATAATAAGAAAGATATACATGTGTTTAAGCTAATTAATGTGGTTGTAATGGAAACAAAGAAATGATTGCTATGACATAATGAGTACTTTACATTGCATACGTCACAAGTACCTTCAATTCAATTTGTAAAGAAAAATTCAGATGTGATATTGATTAACGCTCATGCAGAAGGGAAGCAGGTTTCTTTGTGTGTGCCCAATTAAAAATTAGAAAAAGTGTCTCCTGACGTTAACTTTCACTCAAGATTTACGACATGAGGAGGAAATCTGTGTGCCCTAAGTATCAACAAATTTCAACTGAATTAATATTTTGTTTGTACATTTCTTAATTTTTAAGTTTTAAAATTTGGTCAACAACTTCTCAGTTGGGTCAATAACTATTTTTTCAAGTTACTGGCTCTGCTGGCCAACAACAACTTTGTACGAGTAACGAACAATAGTTGTCCCAAGGCTCTACAGCTAGTAATGTAGAGCTTTCTGGTAAGCATGTCTAATCTATGTGCTATGTTCTGCATGTTTCCCTTATTTCTGTGATGCATGGTGATAAAGAACCATATTATCACCACAGACACATGGCTTTAGTCACATGATATATTTACTGAAGGTACCTGTTTCACCTGGTGAAATACGGATAATAAAACAAGAAGATTTTGTGTCAGTGAAAAATGAGTCAAGACTTTAAATCTCTGCCTTATATTCACAGTATAATAGTTGTGAATATTTCGATCTGATTTTGTCAGTTCTCATCAGAGGCTGTGAGAGGGGTTGGGGGGCTCACCTGAAGTACAGATATGAGATCCTCTCTGATCCTGGGGATCAGATCCGGTGGCCGGCGGATCGGATCAGATTTTTTGTATCTGATTGTTGAAAATGCAAATTTGCATTAATAAATGACTAAATATCTTTAATTATGAATTTAAGTCCAAAAAAACAGTAAATAATGGTACTGTGCTCATTGTAGAGATTATAATTATAAATCTCCTATGTACTGTCCAGTAAGTAGCTGGAAACAATGGATTCAAACTTCAAATTAATTTGAATGCAGTGGTGATATGTAATAAATAATACAACAGGATAATTTGTTTTATTTTTGTGTTTGGTGTATTATACTCATGTCCAAAGATAAAATTGTCATGAATATACACAACTGAAAACCCTTTTTCCCAATGAGAGTCGAGTTGCTCTCTCTGAAGCATTGTCTCATAGTGTGTATTGTTTGGGTTCCAAGTAGATCTGTTTCAGTCACCTCTTGCAATACCCGCCTAGATTAGGAGGATAAGGGGGTGAGTATACCACACACAGTCTTGTGGCACTGAATCAGATCTCAAGACCCAATAGCATTGATTTAGTGAGTGGAAGTCAGTGGTGAATATTCATACTTATTCACCCATAATCCGTACTTCCATTAACGTATTTATACCGGAATAATTGTCGGTAAAGATAATAATAAAATACTGGAAAGATGGGTGGCAATCCAACATATTTTGTGGATGCCTTTAATTAGATTTTTATAAAATAATGTTAAAAAATCTATATATATATATTGGAGACAAATAAAGCCCAGATTTTTTATTTGAGCTCTAAGATAGATGTCAGTAAGGATTATTTTATAGTAAAAATAACCGTGATTCACAATAATAACCTTTTAATGCAAGTTAAGTAGTGATTAATATTTATGCAATATATAAAATAAGCATTATATTTATATTAAAATCAAGTGAAATGTTAAAATTAATGATTTTAACTATTTATAAAGTCTAAGACTATTATGTAGTCTTCAGTCCGTTATTTACACAAAATTGCCGGTAAATAATCCGTGAATAAAATGTAAATAAACTGTCTTTTTATATATACCCAACTTTTCAATTACTGGTCTGTGGTGGTGTGATGTTCTGACACAGATTGTTCATGTATTCCAATAGATCAAAGTTCACTAGTGGTTCACTTTGTGGGATGACTCCCCAAATTGGAATTTCAGCTGACATGTATGGGGGGAGGGGGTCCTCTGAGACTGCTTCCTCCATTGGACCTTGATAGGCAGTGCATCTGGGCAGTCCTTGTTGCTCCCTTTTCAGTTGGAATTCCTCAGTGAAATAGCTGGGGATGTCCATATCAGGGGTTTCCGGTGGTGATGAGTCATCTTCCCAGTTATTCATGGGTGGTTCATCAAGGAACAAGCAGTGTGGTGATGTTCCCTTGGAAGCCAGAGGAGGTGCCTGTTGAGTGGTCTTGTCCCTCATAAACTTGGGGGTGGTGTTGCATCCCGTATGTGTGACTGTTTTGATGGGGGGTAAGTCACAAATATCAGTTTGTGTGCTGATGGATATCTGAGTCCTGCTGTGCATGGTCATTGTGGTGACTGTGCATGTCTTTGGTGCAGGGTTCCTTCTATGAGTTGGTTCATCATCATCAGGCCACATATCAGTGAAGAAGGTACTCAGATCCGGTTGAGTGTCCTTTCCTCCAGTTGTCTTATCCTCAGGACAACTTGACTGACTTTCTGTGAAATCCCCTGGTTCAGTTTCAATACAGTCTCTTATTCTGGAGAAAGTATCCATATCAGTGTGGTATTGTTTCATATGTCTATCCAGGTATTCTTTTCTCCTGAATTCCTGATCACACATGTTACATTTGATCCTAAAGTTCAGGTGAGTACTTTTTATGTGCCTCCTGAGATTTGATCTGTGTGAATAAATCTTATGGCATGTACTGCAAGTGAACCACATTTTTGAATTGTGCACACAAAATAAGTACATAAAAAATATTTTTGTCACACCAAAAATCAATTATGAACTAGTGTAAATGCTATCTTCACAGCTTTTGAATTCAAAGTCCAGATTGTAACTTAGTGACCAAATATGTTACTAAGTAATTTTTACGTGACTAGTATTGATCCCAGAATGACGTCATGAGTCATTCTGCGTCATTTGTGACGTGAATATGTCACTAACCAATTTTGATGGGTTTTTGTGCCCTTTGGTGAGGTGCCCAATATATAACAAAATTAACAAGTAGGCACCTGGGTTAGGGGTGCAATAAGAGGGCATAAACTCACACAAATATGTTGATACCCGTGGGATGGAGGGTGGGGAAGGCCCAGATATAGAATAGTTCCTGTCTTTTACGTTTAGTGGAAGAATCTGGGTTGTTTTCCTCCCCCATCCATTGCACAATGCTGAACTCCATATTTCTGACACTATGCTTGGGTTGTGTAAAGTGTCTTTACACAACCCAAGCATAGTGTCAGAAATATGGAGTGAATGAAGGCATACAGGAACATATAAAGGCATATGGGATGGTAAGAAAGGCATATGGGTCTGGTCTAAAATGTGTATGTGACTGTAAATAACCTTTAACCATTCTGTTTTCACAATTTCTGTTATCTTGTGTTGTTTAAATGCATTTGGGTTTATCAATCAATGGGTGTTATTGGTAGTTATGCAACATATAGTGATACATGGCTTAATTTGGTGGAATAAATTTGCCAATCATTAGACCTATCAAAATGATATTTGGCAGTTATCTTCTATAAATGTGAGAAAATCTTTTTGGCAGGCATAAATTTGACCTTTGACCAGGGCTCATGACTCATACAAAATTGTTGCTGGCCAACAGGGCCAGTAACTTGAAAAAGTTAATGGCCCAACTGGTCAAATTTTAAAGCTTAAAATTGAGGAAAAATTAAAAATCAAGAAATAAATATTTTTCTAGCTGGGGTTTTCTAGCAATATTGTAAAGACACTTTACACAACCCAAGTATAGTGTCAGAAATATGGAGTTCAGCATTGTGCAATGGATGGGGGAGGAAAACAACCCAGATTCTTCCACTAAACGTAAAAGACAGGAACTATTCTATATCTGGGCCTTCCCCACCCTCCATCCCACGGGTATCAACATATTTGTGTGAGTTTATGCCCTCTTATTGCACCCCTAACCCAGGTGCCTACTTGTTAATTTTGAAATACGGATAATGTTCGCCCTTGATAGTTTTAAGGGCAGGCAAGAAACTTCACTGGCTGAACAGTACAAATATTCCGCTCGTTTGCATGGTATTATAAAGACTTTAAAGTGCGCAGAATAACCAAAACCCTTGTAACACATACTATTGCATAATTATCTGAAAGAGCAAATGAACAATTGTCAATAACAGAGATATTAGAGACACACTGGCACAGACAAAATATAGTGTAAGAAAAAGGTGTGTAAAAATAATATTTATAACAATATTATCTAATCCTAAATGAAACCGGTCTTTATTATGAAGGAAAAAAATTCTTAGATTCATACTTTATGACCTCTATAAAGGGTGGCACTTCCAATGGATAATGGATGAGCATGATAGTACTCACCTTCAGACTTTCTTTCTGTAAATTCTGTCACCAATGCAAATTAAACTGATGGTACTGAAAAGTGTACGGAGCGTATGGGAGTGAATGAAGGCATACAGGAACATATGAAGGCATATGGGATGGTAAGAAAGGCATATGGGTCTGGTCTAAAATGTGTATGTGACTGTAAATAACCTTTAACCATTCTGTTTTCACAATTTCTGTTATCTTGTGTTGTTTAAATGCATTTGGGTTTATCAATCAATGGGTGTTATTGGTAGTTATGCAACATATAGTGATACATGGCTTAATTTGGTGGAATAAATTTGCCAATCAGTTACAGTCAGTACATTCGGCATGGTCAATTTTTTCTAAGCTTATATGCTTTCAAATTCTAAAGCTCAGACATTCAATTGTGATGTTTAATTTCATTTCAATGATTGTCTGAATTTATCTAATACTGTCAAACAGTATATCTGATATACATGTTTTTGATATATTTACATGTATGATCATTTTCAGATTACCATTTTCATTTTCAGATATAACATTTGTGTGATAACACAATATAATAAACAGAAGTTTGAAGATTTAATTGTTATAGGCCATTTACACTTCCATGCACATTTTATACAACTCCAATATGCTTTCTTTCACTTCCATACGCCTCCAAACACTCTTTAGCGCCACCCAATTAAATAAGTAAATAACCACTCCGATTATGTACGCAAGATTTATTTCAAGGCTAGCGTACCCAACGGTTGTGTATGCAAGATCTATATCGCTGCTAGCGTACCCAACGGTTGTGTACATACACTACTGGCATACCCAACTACCCTGCACTCAAGGCAGTGAACCCTATGTTCCTAATGGTTGTGTACGCAAGATCTATTTCACTGCTAGCCTACCCAACGGTTGTGTACTTATGGCATACCCAATTATCCTGTACTAAAAGCAGTGAACTTGTGTTCCCAATGGTTGTGCACCCTAGACCAATAGCATTATTAGTGTACCCAACGGTTGTGTACGCAAGATGTATTCCACTCGTAGTGTACCCAACAGTTGTGTACACTAGAAGTGATATCGGTCTAGCGTACCCAATGGTTGTGTACACAATATCTATATCACTGATAGCGTACCCAACAGCTGTGTATGTACACTAATGGCATACCCAACTATCCTGTATCCAATTAAAGTACTAAGTTCTATTTTCCCAATGGTTAAGTACCCTAGATTTATGTCATTGTTTTTTTTTTTGTTAGTATATCCAAAAGCTGTACAAGGTACTGGCATATCCAACTACCATGTACCCAAGGCAGTAAACTCTATGTTCCCAATGGTTGTGCACCCAAGATCAGTATCAGTGGCCGTGTCCACAAGATTCAGATCACTACTAGTGTACCCAGCGGTTGTGTACACTGGCAGAGATATTGGTCTAGTGCACACAAGATCTATATCACTGCTAGTGTAGCCAACAACTCCAAATTTTTTACAGCCTACCCAGTTTCTCATTACCCAAGGTAGTATGCAAACCATTGTTGTGCACTCAATATCAGTACCTTTTACAGCGTACTCAACAGGTCTGTACCCAAGGCATTGTGAAGCAATTAGTTTTTAAGCAAATTTTTGAGTAGTCAGAAATGGGCCAAGGATCACTCTCTGAATTAAAATTATTCAGCTTAGCATTGGTTTGCACTGTGAAACAGCAGAATTACTTGGTTATTGTTACATTTTGACAAAGTTTAAAGGACGTGTCAGAAATGAGCTAAGGAAGAAGTGATTAAAATTTGGGTACACTAGCAGTGATCTTACATACATAGCCATTGGGCACGCTAACGATGATATAGATCTTGCATACACAGCCGTTGGATACACTAGACCAACATTACAACTAGCGTACACAGCCGTTGGGTTAGACGTGGTTACCTCGGCTCTACTTTACTGGCATGTAGAGCTGTGGCACGACCCCACATAGAACTGGATATTTGCATAAAATCTTTTTCTGTTGAATAAAACTTAATAAAATGACTGAAAATGATTTAATATAGTTAGAAACAGTTGATTTTAAGGCAAGGACACAACAAATAGAATATGTGTACAAAATATATGGTATTTTGCACAGCTTTTATAATAAAAGAACATTTTTAAATTTTTGGAGAAATGGTCCAAAAACCCTGGTAAATCAGGAAATGTAATTTATTGTCAAACATGTTTGCATGTTGACCAACTGTTGAAGAAAATTAAACAAAATAGTTGTGGGAACAGTTATGTGTTCACATTTTTATGATATTTGTGTTTTCTGCAAATCTCCAGTTCTATGTGGGGTCGTGCCACAGCTCTACACGCAAGTAAAGTAGCTAGAGCCAAGGTAACCACGTCTACCGGATTTACGTGCAACTCGCTGTCATAGGAAGTCGCTAACGGAAACTCGCTGACAAGAAATATATACGAGTGTATATATATACATGGCATCTTATTAGAATATGGCCGTGAGTTCAGGGGAAATCCGTGACCTCATATCTTCTAATGAATATTAATGACTTGGGTGCTATGGCCGTGAGTTCTTTAGTTTAAAGTATGTATTTGATCTTCGTTGAGATGTCCGTTTTATAAAATATTGCAAGGAAATGCCAGGGGAAATCTGTGACCTTGTATCTTCTCATGAAGATTAATGACCTGGGCCCGTATTCACAAAATGTCTTAGACTTAGCCAGGTCTTAGGCTTAAATCCAGTCTTAAAGTTAAGACTTTTGTCTCAGCTAAGTTTTGTCTTAAAACCATATTCACAAAGGGTGACTTAGCTGAGTCCAAGATTATGAAATAACCACAGTGGTTTTCTGTGTCATGTGACCTTTCTTTTTTATTCAAACTATACTATTGGTGACATATATCCTTCATTTAATGCATTTTATCTAAAGAAAAGTGCTGTTTTGAAATGGAAAACCTTGTTACCATATATAAACTTCCAATGACTGCTTTAGTTAGATGTTCTGTATAATTATACTTTATTTACAGCCATTTCAAATTTTGAAGTGGAGAAAAGTTTATGGCGGCCATATTTAGGTCATCTTTACAAAATTTAAGCCCACTACTAACCAGTCTCACAGTTGAGCCCTTGGCTAAGCCTAAGACCGGTCTTTAATTTTTTGTGAATACCACTAAGCCTAAGACAAAGGTCTCAGCAGTTTTTGGGCAGAAACTTGAGACAAAAGTCTCAACTTTAAGCCTAAGCCCTGGCTATGACCTTTTGTGAATATGGGCCCTGGGTTCTATGGCTGTGAGTTCTTGAGTTTAACCGTCTGTATAACCTGCCATATCTAGTGGTGGTGGACCAATTCACGCCCGGGTACCAATTCATGCCCACCCCTAAATTTATCCAAAACAATCAGAGTTAAACAATAAATCACAAATGTATATGATCAATTTGATGATTATCTATGATGTGGAAAACACCTTCTCTATGAAAAATTATAAATTTTCAAGAAAATTGAGGGTGGGCGTGAATTGGTACGCGGGCGTGAATTGGTCCACCGCCACTAATCTATTGTCAGCGAGTTAGTGTCAGCGACTTCCCGTGTCAGTAAGTTGCACGTACACCGTACGTCTACCGTTGGGTAAATAACCGTTCTGATTAAACAAATTAAAAGGCCTGCGGGCGATGGACAATGGGCCTAGCGGCTAGGTTACCAGCAGTACTTACGTAAATGATTACTCTCGTGGAAGTCCTGCCACCTCTGCTGATTAATCGGGCCATCAAACATGTCCGTTTCTCCGTGGGAATGAGGATTCAGTGGAATAAACGTTTCCGTTCTATTCAAGGGAACATGGTTAACTTTTGTGTACCATTTCTCAAATACTGTCATTGACAAAAGTCCACACACAATCCCTGCTATTATCACGCCAAATTTGTTTCTACAAATTGCAGGCATCGTGACCGGTGCTGGTCCTAAACTTTAAAGTTTCAGCTTTGTTTATCATTGGGCGATAATCCAGTGATACGAGTATGGCTAACTCTAAACGGCAAAAATTATAAATTATCAGGAACAGAAATTTCGTTACTTTGGAATATCCGAAATTTCGAATAATTTCTTCAAGAATTAATCATGAGGTGCGTTAATCGAATTAATCACTCACGTAATATTTCAATTATTTCTAGTATTTTAGAATTATTAAAGGGGATGAGAATTAGGAAAGAAAACCAGAAACTACTCTTGTCTACACAAAAACAAAGGACCCACATTAAAACAATTTTATAATGATCAATGAAAGAAAGAAATAGTTATGATAAAGGCTAGTAAAATACATGAACATGGTTAACTATCTTTTATAAAAGTATCTGAGGGTTAAAAAAAGGAAACAAAAGAACTTTGCAACCCCATTTGGACCTTGAGGGACAGCACAAGGGGGGGGGGGATTGTTTATGCTTTTTAATCCCTGGCCATGATCTACTACAACATCTAAATATATTCCAAGGCTCTAATCACTATAATAAAAGAGATATTAAGCAATGACTAAAAATCTTACCCATGTGGGGTCGTATAAAAATGCAAGAAACCAGCAGCAGGTTGAATCCAATGGTGAAATCTGGTTTAAATTCATGTGTAATTTGCAAACCATTTTTATTTCATAACAGCCAAATAAACCTGTTAGCCGTTTCAAAACTATCTTACTGGTTTTAACTAGCCAGTGTTTTTAACTTTTTTATACTGGCCATTTAAAATGGCCAGGGTTTTGAAACGCCCAGGAAAATAAGAACTAAGAAGGATGAATAAAAAATGTGTAGCTATATCAGAATCTTTTGAAAAAGCTCTCACTCTGTAGTCAAAAATACAACTACTTTTACAAGTTGGAAATCTGAACAAGATTTCGTGTTGATTATTATTGTGAAACATGATTAAATTAAATTTTTATAAGTTAATACCCTACCCAATGGACAATTGCTAATTTGGTCAGCGCAGACTGGCCCATCAAACGACAGAAAAAGCCCTCCTGTGTGTCCAACGTCCTGTCCGGTCATGTACTATGCATTCGCTAGGTGGCACATCTTACTTCCTTCCTGTCTAGACGGTGTGATGTCATCGCATCTTTTTTGTTGTCTAAACCTATTTAGATCCCTAGTATTCATCTTTGTGGGCTAGGGTCTTATCAGGTAGGCCTCTCCACAGCAGTCCACTTTCATCTGCATTGTAGATTTGTTCTCAAGTACGGCCCAATTCTTACACCTTTATTTTCAGTGCACTTCTGAAACTCTCAATTTCTGTGGTTTCAGCAGAAAGTTTTTTCCATCAACATCTAACTGCCTTATCCCATAACGATTCTTGAATTTATTCAACCAGCCCTGAGATGCCTTGAAAGTGTTTCCTTCACCATTCAGTTGAGTAGCAAATTGATAAAGCCTTAGCCATCATAATAGGAGCTGATAGGGGTGTACCACGAGCTCTCTCTTGAGTGAACTCACATGTCTACTGCCTTGTCCAAGTTTACATTCTGTGCAGATTTGAGAGTTTTTCGACAAAAAGTTTTTATCAGCCACTGCTATATCCAAAAGATGAGTGAGCTTTTTCTGGTCTCTCTTAATGTCACTTACAGTAGTCTTTCCTAAGTCATATTCCTCAGCTAAACTAACATTTCTCCTGCCTAGTTTAATTTTTTTCAGTATCTACAACTTTATCTCCAGAGTTACTGCAGTTCTCTTACATTTAACACCTTTTTAAGCAGACATGATTTTAAAGAAAGCAACAAAATGTTCAGTGGATTAAATAAACTTCAACTCATAATGAAAATGCTGTGCCAGTGTGGGATATTTATAAAGAATTTTGACTAAGGGGATTAGCAATTAACTTCTTTGATATTTGTAATTTAACTGTTCAATTAAAATTAGGCTACAAATAATTTTTTAATCAAAATGAGGAGATAATCTGACTTTAATAACCTAAGTACATTTGAAAGAATTTTGATCACAACAGTTATACAGTAAATGCACTTGAACGGCTACTGGTCTTATCCTCTTATTGCAATCATAACACATTAGAGTGGCAGGTCATTAATTGATCTCCTGTTCAAAGAAGCAGTTTAGTCTATGTTTTTTTTTCCCAACAGCTGTCACTTTCAATCTCACACTGCCAGAGTTTAATTGAGTGGGAGGTGGGATTAATTGAAAACAAAAAGAAGGCACAATGAAATGAAAGTTTGTATCTTTGAAGTGTGTGGGCTGTCTCAGTGCATTTTCACCAACTGAGTGACAGTTTATAGAATTATGTAGTTAGGCCGGATAACTAACAAAAAGGTTGTGGGAGTAATTTGAGAGACAGAAATCGACAGGTCGAATAATAGGGGTTCTACTGTACTTGGCTGTAACTTCCTGTCCTGGAAAAGGTACAGTATGAAGTTGGCTATCGACTTTACGGGGGTGCCCTGAAGTCCATCCAATTACTGAGGCACCACTTTGTAAAAATAGCCCATTTTGACTCATAGACTGATCTGGTTGATCCTCTTTGAGGAGCCTCAATTCGTGCTGCCATTGCCTCAAAGAAGCTCTGTTACTTGATAGCTGAGGCTCTAGGAGCCAAACATGCAGATATAGGTTTGACAGATTCCTGTGAGGAGTCAGATTAAAGAACTGTTAGCAGATTGTTCAGGTTGGGCAGGCACAGAGGGATCTGTCTTGACATGGCCACTAGATCCCAGAACCAAGGCATGTTATGCCACCATGGTGCAATTAGAATGATTCTGTTGCATGGGTAGCCCTGCAGTTTCGCCACCACTTTGCCCAAGATGGCTACTGGTGGGAAGGCATAAGTATCCAGATCCTCCCATGGCAGGCTGAGTGTGTCCACTGCCCAGGCGAGGGGGTCCAGTACTGGTAACAAAAACAGAGATACCACTCTGTCTGGATGGTCTAGCCTAGCCTAGATAGCTTGTCTGCTACCACATTCAGCTGGCCTAGGTTTTGAGGGTAACCTGTTTTCTGGAACACCAGGTCATGATCCTCCATAGAAGAGCACACAGTGGGCCTGACTTCATGCCTCCTTCCTTGTTTATGTAAGCCACTACTCTGGTGTTGTCTTGTCTGAGCAGAGGTCTTGGAACTCTTTTAGGGCCAATAAGACCACTTTTAGTTCCAGATAGCTTATATGCAACTTGCTTTCTGGAAGAGACCAGATTCCTCTTATAGTGTGTTCCCCTAATTGAGCGCCCCACCCTTCTTTTGATGCATCTGTAAAAAACTTGTGCATATTTTATTGGCTGTAATGGTTGGCTTGAAACACATTGTTTTCTTGTAGCCACCATCTGAGATGTGGGTGGAGTGACCTTGGAATGGGGATGACCATTTCTAGAGAATCTGGTAACCTCCAGTTGTTTTTGAGATGCCACTGTATGGGATCATGTGGAGTTGGTCAAGGTGAACTTGCTTTTCTGTGGCTGTTAGCAGGCCTATCAAGGACATAAATTGCGGACCCGACAAGCTGGTCGAGAAAGAAGTTCGAGTATTTTGTGTTGGAAAGTCTTCCACCAATTCAGTGTGGGCCGGACCCAGCCACATCTGAGGTCAAACTGGTAACCTACAAAGTCAAAGACTTGTTTGGGATCCAGCTCGGATTTCTCCAAATTCACTAGCCAACCTAGTTTCTGACAAGTTCCTACCAATTCCTGGGTATGCTGGAGACAAACTTGGTGGGATCTGGCTCTCACCAACCAGTCGTCTAGGTATTGGTGGATCCTTATACCCCTATGTAAGGCCACCAGTTTCACCTCCTTTGCTATAACAGTAAAATCCACGGGAGGTGAAAAGTCCGAATGGTTGTGCTTTGAATTGGTACGACAGACCCTGGGTGTGAAACCTCAGATATTTCCTGGACTGTTCCTGTATTGGTATGTGGAAGTAGGCGTCCTTGAAGTCTATTGATGTCACCTACTCCCCTTGTTGGAGGGAGGTCCTGATGGTTTCTGGCGTCTTCATTTTAAATTTTCTGCCTTGAGGAATTGATTCAGATTGCTCAGGTCTAGTGTGGGTCTCCAACAGTTTTTTTGTTTGGGAACCAATAGTAGCTGGTTGAAGAAGCCCAAAGATTTTTGATTTTTGACCAGTTTTACAGCATTTTTTTCATAAGAGCATGCAATACCTCCATCAGGTAGCTGTTCCTGAGGGGATTTACATAGCTGCTTATGATGGTTGGTGACCTTGTCAAGTTTGGTCTGATCCGGAAGGAAAGAGTGAAGCCTTCTTTGGGGATTTTTATTACTTTCAGACTGGCACCCAGAGCTTCCCAAGTTTCCCAAAACTTGTGCAATCTTGTTCTTACAGGTGGATCTAAAGCAACAGCTGCGACATTGGTTACAGGTATGACAAAAGACAATTGATCGACACAGGAAACATCTTTCACATATTTTAATCTCTGATAACAATCTACAACAACCAGACTTACGCCTTTCTTTTGCGGCTGCCCTTTTACAATATGTGCAAGAGTTACAACAGGCGAGTTTACACTCAAAATCTGTTGTGTCTGAGGTTCTATTGTCTTTCTGGTTAACCTTAAAGTCTCTGGTGACTAGCACACATTTACAGTCTCTTTGCTCCTGGCCAGCAGTCCTGCATAAACTGGAGCATTTACATAATAATTGTCATTTACAGGACTGCTGACCCTTGGCTGGACATGATGAGTAATGAGAGGCATTGCCCTTGCTTCTCTTGCCTTGGCCACGAGTCTCAATGCTCTTCCAAGCTGGCCTGTCTGATATCTTTCTGTCTGGACATTTCTCCGAGCACTCATAAGGGTGTTAGCGACCCTTCTTGTTGGAGTGAGTCTGCCCCTTATTTTCAAAGTTCGTAGTGTCCTCCTTAGTCCGTTTGAGAATGTTTTCTGGGAACAACATGGCCATCTAGAGTGGAGCAGTTCTTAAGGCAGCAAGAGTGTTTGATGCCAGTCTTCAGATGGAGGTATAGTAGTCCTGTCTAGCCCTGGTGAGGTTAGCCATAGAAATGAAGGCAAAGTCACTAAGATGCTCCATAGTTTTGGCCATGGCTTGGCTAATGCATTGAAGTCCATTAGGTACTGAAGTTCATCAGTAGCTGCTGATACCTTGCCTGAGGGCTTCCCCTTGCTGTGATATGACCGGATTGCCTTGAGTTGAGTCTGCATGTTTTTTTGCACTTTGTAAAGGCATTGGTTGAAACCAGCCACCTGGTTATAGAGGATGTTAGCCTCGCATGCAGACTTCACCAACCTTCTGAGGCTCTCCTGCGAGATCTGTCTAGAAGCTGGTGGAGTTGAGGCAATGGTGGCTGCCCTGGCTTTCTGACTATATGAGCTGTTAAGTTTTCAGGCATTAGAGTTCCATGATGACACAGCAGCAGGATCAGTCTTTTGTTGGTCAGAAAACAGCCAGTGGCACTTTGCCTGCGACTTTGCTGGTCGGATAAACTGATATTTGAGTAATCCACCAGACTCAGAGCTGCGGGAAGGGTACCCTTCCACCAAGGTTAGATTAAGTTTCTTCAGTTTGTTGCAAAGCCATTCATCAGTGGGCATGCAGACCGACACTTTCCAAGCAGGCTGTAACTTCATACTGGCAAATAGATTGTCATCTGGTGTTGTCCATATCAAGGATGTGTTTCCAACCCATGAACGACCGGATCCCACTCATAGTTTCTCATAGTTTTAATTTGCTGGACGCCTGTCTCTGCAGAGGGGTCAGTACCAGACAAATTTGAGGGTGCTGGTTGGTCAGGCAGGCTGAGAGAGAGACTGAGTTCAGTTGGCCGGCTTGATGGTTGGTCATCTTTACAAAGCCAACTGATGGAGTGTGTGTTGGCGTGACCTTGACAGTCTGAAAGGTTTATTCTGGTTTCTCAACAGTTCTTGCCAGTAGTAAACCCTCCAATCTACTAAATCTATCCGACCATTTCTGGTCAAGTGGATCAATCCTGGCATCAGCTGAAGACTTGGCCAACCTGCTATCGGAGACTGACTTAATTGGCAGGCTTATCTATAGATGACCTGGTCGGTTTTGAAGCTGGTACTTTAGACTTGTCTTTAAAAGAGGTGACCTTTTTCTTCTTTTCTTTACTGGCACTAGAACCAGGAGATTGTAACATCCCCTGGCCGTCCACACCGGATCCACAAGGGAGGAACTGTCAGTGTCCATAGCTATAGATGGAGATTCACATTTTTCTTTTTAAAGCTTGTAACTAGGGGTTGATAACTGTAAGCATTGGTCAATAGTTAACACATTGCAGAAAATACAATCACTCTTTAAAACACAAGTGTCTGGGCCCTTACCTTTGTCACGGCATCTCACGCAGAAACAGTGTGTTTCAAATTATGCCATAAGATGGCCACAACCTCCTAGTTTCTGTTCTGGAGACGCCATGTTGTTCTATACAGTGACTAATATCCACAGAAGTAAAAAAAAGTTACACACTTGCAATCCACAAATATTCAAACTTTGAGCGGACAAAATAATCTGTCTGCACAGTACATGTGCCAAGTGAAAAAGATGCGATGACGTCACACTGTCTAGACAGGAAGTATGATGCGCCACCTGGCAAATGCACAGTTTGTGAATGTCCTGGCCGGTGGAAACACAGAATTGCAAATTTAATAAGTAAATTAAATTTTTATAAGTTAATACCCTATCCAATGGACAATTGCTAATCCGGTCGGCACAGACCGGCCCACCAAACGCCAGAAAAAGACGTCCTGTGTTTCCACCAGCTGGCCGGTCCCAGTACTGTGCATTCGCCAGGTGGCGCATGGTATTTACTTCCTGTCTAGACAACATGACGTCATAGCATCTTTTTCGTTGTCTAAACCTATTAGACCCCTAGTAAGCTGATAGTGGGGTCGGTGGGAGGGTCTTTTGTGTCCATTGGATAGGGTATTAACTTATAAAAATTTAATTTACTTATTAAATTTGCAATTTTATTGCGTTAATACATCCTATCCAATGGACAATTGCTGAATAACTACCGCTTGGTTGGCGGGTAAGTTACTAGGGACTTATGTGAACTCACAAGTAATAGCAAATTTTAACCTACGGTCTAGGCTGACTTTGTCAGGAGACCTATAGGCCCAGGCCTGGGTTGACCTTAAGGTCAGGAAACCCTGTAAGGCCATGGTCGGTTGCCAGCAGCCGGTTACCCAGGGCTATATCGCCGTCGCCCCCCCCCTCCTTTTTGCAGACCTGCTCTGAGGTATGGGAAGAGAGGGATGAGTCCAGTTCCAGAATGCAAATAAACCTCCCGAAGGAAGCATGCCACACTTAATTCTTATATACATGAAGAAACTGTTTATGCACATATACAAATCTCCTCAATCTAAGGGCCACTTGTGGATCTGCTGAGCAGCCACTACCGAGCCCAATTGGTAAAGCTCTGAATCAGCCCAAGCCCCGCCCTTCAGATAGAACTGTGTGAAGGTATTATGTGACTTCAGTGGCAGGCTGACAAGATTGGATCTGAGGAGACTCCCGACTGGAAGACCTTAGAAGCAGCAAAGGCCCTGACATCATGGGCTTTAACCTGATGTAAAGGGTGGGCCTCCTGGTCAGAGAGCTCATAACATAGGATCACAGTCTGTTTGATCCAAGAGGAGATAGTGGCAGGTGAGATGTTTTTGTCGAAACCTTTCTTAAAGGAGACAAAAACCACCTCCTTATTCTGCCTGAGGTCTGAGGTCCTGTCCAAATAGTAGCGCAATGCTCTGACCGGACAGAGGGACCTGTCAGACTTGAGGGATCTATCCAGAGTTGGGGCCAGGGCTGTTATAGCCCCTGGGGCCACACTGTCTGGACCCTCTTTGGCCAGCTGATTCTTGGAGAGAAAGCTGGGTGATGGGTACAGGGACACCTTTGACCAGTCGGATTGGTGTCTAATATTTCTGTTTTGCCAAGCATGTATCTCACTTCTACGCTTGCCCGACCCCAGGGTCAACTGTCTTGAAGGTCAAATGCTTCAAGGAGGCCTTTAATTGGTTCAAAATGAACCTTGTCAGCTGGTGCAAAAACCAGGAAGAGGTTCCAGGAGGGGATTCCCCTCCGGCCTTTGGGTCTGTCTCAGTGGAAACTATCCAGGAGACGAGCGAGATCTTCATCCTTACTGACATTGATGGGCAAATTTCCCAGACTATCAGCAATGGCTGACCTGTAACCATCAATGGTGCTGGGCTACAACTTCCTGTCCTGAAACAGGTACATAAGGAAGTCAGCAACTGACTTTACAGGGGGTGCCCCGAAGTCCACCTGATAAATGATACATTACTTTGTAAAAATGGCCCACTTGCCTCATAGACTTATCTGATTGATCCCCTTTGAGGAGCCTCAATTCTTGCTGCCACTGCCTCAGACAAGTCCTCCTCGATTGCTGAGGCTCTAGGAGTCCTGCATGGAGATTAAGATTTGTCAGATTTCTGTGAGGGATCTGATTGAATGGCTGTCAACAGGTTGGGCAGATTGGGCAGGCTCAGTGGGATTTTGCTGGACATGGCCACTAGATCCCAAAACCAAGGCATGTTGGGCCACCCCGGAGCAATAAGAATGATTCTCTTACATGGGGAGTCTTCTCCACCACTGCCCAATATGGCTGATGGTGGGAAGGTGTATGCTTCCAGATCCTACCATGGCAGACTGAGCGCATCCACTGCTGTGGCCAGGGGATCCGGTACCAGAGCCACAAACAGAGGCAACTTGTTGTTGAACCTTGTGGCAAATAAGTCTATTTTGGACCAGTGCCACCTGCTGCTTATTGAGTGGAAGACCTCCGGAAGGAGAAACCAATCTGTTTGGATGGTCTGGCCTAGCCTGGATAGCTTGTCTGCTACCACGTTCAGCCGGCCTGGAAAGTGTCGGGCTTTAGAGTCACTTGTTTCCTGGCACACCAGGTCAAGATTCTCCATAGTAGGGCACAAAGTGGGCCCGACCTCATGCCTCCTTCCTTGTTTATGTATGACACTACTGTGGTGTTGTCGGTTGCTACAAGTACTATCTTGTTTGAGCAAAAGTCTTGTAACTCTTTTAAAGCCAGAAAGACTGCTCTTAGTTCTAAATAGTTTATATGCAGCTTGCTTCCCGGAAGGGACCAGGTTCCTCTTGCTGTGTGCTCGTCTAAGTGAGCGCCCCACCCTTCTATCGATGCGTCTGTAAATATTTGCAGAGCATGTTATATCGGGTGTAATGGTTGGCCTGTAAGTACATTGTCCTCCTTCAGCCACCATTGTAAATGGGGGTGCCGGGACCTGGGGATTGGGATCACCTTTTCTAGTGATTCTGGTACCCTCCAGTTGCTTGAAATGCCACTGAACGGGTCTCATATGAAGTCAGCCGGCCTGATGAACTTGTTTTTCTGTAGCTGTTAGTAAACCTATCAAGGACATGAATTCCCAGACCAGGCAAGCCGGTAGGGATCGCAGTTTCAACCTTTTCTCTAGAAAGTCAGTCGGACCCAACCAGATCTGAGGTCGAACAGGTAGCCTAAAGAATTGAAGTCTTGTTTGGGCTCCAGCTCTGATTTCTCTAAGTTCACCAGCCAACCCAGTTGCTGACACATTTTACTAGTTCTTGTGTATGTTAAAGACAAGACTGGTGGAATCTGGCTCTCACCAACCAGGTACTGGTGGATTCTTAATCCTTGTGTATGGCCATCAGTTTCACCTCCTTTGATATCACAGTAAACTCCATGGGTGCTGTGGACAAACTGAATTGCAGGGCCTTGAACTGGTATGCCCGACCTTGGATGTGAAATCTCAGGTATTTTCTGGATTGTTCCTGTATAGGTATATGGGAGTAGGCGTCCTTGAAATCTATTAAGGTAACCCACTCCCCTTGTTGGAGGGAGGTCCTGATGGTCTCCCAAAGGCTGGGTTTGCTCAGATCTAGAATAGGTCTCCAACGGCTGTGTGGTTGTGGAACCAGGAAAGCCGGTTGAAGAAGACCAGAGATTTTGAACTGGCTCGACTGCATGTTGGTCTATAAGCTGATGTAGTCCAGTAGACAAACCCCCAAAATTGGCTGAAGCGTGAAAATCAGTATGAACAAAGTTTTTTTGCTGAAATGAATTCTTTAGGGGGTGTAGATCAATAATCTAATGGGTGCCGCTCTGGCATTGTTGAGCAATTTTTTTTATTTAGCAAAATTCAAGATGGCCGCCATATCGGTTCTGTTGTATCAAAAATGTCCATTAAATCGTTATTTCTTTATCAATTTTCAAGTGTAATATACCATTTTTTTCAGACTTTTATACTCTATCACATGGTCAAAACAGTTGTTAGTTTTCCCTAAAATTTAAAATGGCCACAAAAATAAACCTTCCCAAAATTACGATTATGCAGTCATTTTGTGAAGTGGCAATAACTTGTAGATGCAGTCTGTTATTGACTAAGTTTACTTTGCCACAAAATAGTGAATACATAGATTAAATATAAACATATTTCTCAGCATAAATTAGTAGACTTAAATTATAATATTTCTATCATAAATACAGTAAATCTTCATTCAAATAATCTCACATCAAAAAGTGGAAACCATCAACATACTGAACGGATATTTGAAAAAGCTTCGTAGACATCAAAATAAAAATTCTTCTTCTTCTTCTGAGTCATCAATAAAAGACAGTGTTACAGTGTTTTTATTTCCACAGTTGGTTTCTGCCTCACAGTGGCAGTAAGATGTGCATGAGAGTCCAGCTTTATGACAACTACAGTGATTACTATTACATGGAGTTTGTGATGAATATGAGCAAGCTCTCTTCATGTGAAACAGCAGCTTCATAAGTTGGTGGCAGGACTTTAACCTTATGAGGTTCTGCTTTTTTGTTGAAGAGTGTGTATCTGTAGCTATTAAGGTCAGTTTCTGTAGATGGCAACCATAAAGATATAGCAGTACTGTTGATCCAATTTCTATAATGGTATCATCTAGTGAGCCTATGTTACACATGGCATCCAGATTTATATCTGATTTGAGTAGGAGGTTAGCAGCACTGATTTTTCCCTTTCCTAAGGGGTATGCCACAGTGTCAAAGCCTGTTAAGGCATGTATGGGTAATAAAATGACACACTTGTCACCAAGTCTTGATGTTGTTTCACTAATGTAAATTACTTTTCCATCATACTTCTTCATAGAAACCTGGGTTGTGATGTCATGCTTCCAGACATAGTAGACTAAAAGGACAAATATATCGGTATTATCTGCTTTCACCTGAACATACTGAGGTTTTTCTTGAACAACAGGAGATAGCTGATGATGTTAATGTCTGCTTTCTCATGATTAAAATGGCTTTGATCTTCACCTATAAGATGTAGCAGAGGGCATTCATTGTTATCACATGGAACATTGATTAACTGCTTCTTGTTATAATCACTCTTCATTATGATGTCTTGAGGTGGAAGTGGTGAATCCAGAGTGAGTCTGGGGTGTAGTGGATTGAAGCCACCAGCTCTTCTTTTCGATTCATTGTTGATCCTGATACATACTTGTCAAATACAACATATGTTGTATGTGGCTTTGACAATGTCCAGTAAAAGGACTGACTTAAATGCTGTACAGTACCAATTTTTGGCTACTTTATGTAATATAGTGCCTCACTGCTATCAACTATTTCAAGGTCCACTGGAACTAAGGGATTTGATGCTGTAGATGCTAGCTTTTTCAACAGAATATTCTTTGGTCCTTTTCTCATGTCACCATACTTTTCAAATTAAGATGGAGATACTAGCACCAAATTAGCATCAAACCAGACACTAAGATTCTTCACAACAACTGCTGGATGCATGAAATTACCAAATATCCTAACAGGGTGGTAGGGATCTAATTTTTTGAGTTGAGCATGAGATCCAAAGATGATAAACTCTGTTTTGTCAGGGTTTAATTTGACCATACTGGATGACATCCATTCTTGAACATCTAGAAGACATGAATTCGGTTTGTCAAAAGCCAGGGCTGCATTCTTGTGAGACATATGAATAAACCACTGGGTGTCATCTGCATAAAAGTGGAACTTGATGTTGGGGTGCATTCCAATAACCTTATAACTCAAAGGATTAGTGTATAAAGATAACAGCAGAGGACCAAGGGCTGAGGATTGTGGAACTCCAAACACCAGCTCACGCATTTCAGAGAGGGTTGACACAATTTTAATTGCTTGGAATCAATGGCTGAGATAGGACGTGAACCACGTCAAGGCTGCGCCGAACACTCCAAACCATGACTTAAGACAATCAAGAAGAGTAGTGTGGTCAGTTTCAGTGTCGAATGGTCAGTGTCGAATGCTGCTGATAGACTGAGTAAGACAAGTGCAGTAGGTTCACCATGTGATAGTGAGATGAATCTGGAGGGACCAGTTTTGTATGCAGATTGCTCAGGATTGTCAAGATTATTTCTGTTGATATGCTGCAAGAGCTGTTTGACAACTATGCAATCCACCAATTTTGACATGAAATGTAGTCCTGATACCAGTTGATAGTTCAAACCTTTGCTTGGAAGTGATGCTTTCTTTATGAGGGAGCATCAACTGCCTTCTTGAATTTTTGAGGAAACACACCCTCAGCTAAAGACAAATTGACAAGTTTTGTAATTGACAGAAGTAAAATACCCACACAATCTTTCAGAGGGAACTGGATCTAAAACACATGATTTTGTAGGGAAATTTTTGGTGATATTAAGTATGTCGTTCTCTGAGACATTTTAAGTGAGATAGGTTGGCAGGTGGACACATGGGTGGTATAACTGTTAAGGAAGAAGTTGTGAACATGTCACAAATCCTTTTGATTTTTTGATTAAAGAAGGAAGCAAATTGGTTCTCAAAGGATTTTTCTGACTGATGAGGAGAGAAAATCATCTCTTGGCCCTTATATAGGACATGTCAAAGTGCCTGCCATAGCTTTTTTGGGTCATGGCTGTTGTTACTAATGACAGTGCTATACTATTCAGCCTTCTCTCTGTTTATGATTGCATTGCACCGTGCAATCTGCGCAATCTACTTCTGCTCAACTGAGACCTATCTTTACCCCACATGCACTCAAATTGATGCCTGATAGATTTTGCACTAGGATATGAATCAGACAGCCTCCCAGCTCGTATTTTCTTAACTCTTTGACAAATCAATAGTGCATGCCCGTCCAATACACCACCAAAGTCACAAATATACTGATCATGCAGGTCAGCAGCTGTGCTAACAGGAGACGTGACAAAGAAAGTATTTGCAAGATCTTCGCAAAACCTCTGCATGCAGATTTTATGATCCCTGCGGTAAGAGATACTATTGACCTTTGGTATTGCAAGACATTCAAAATCCAGAAGACATTTTATCAATGCATGATCCACGACCAAATCACCAACTGTCACATTGCTGACAAAAGAGGAATCATTTGGGCTGAGTATCAGATCCAGTATATGGCCATGTAAGTGGGTAGATTTGTTTACATTTTGAGCAAGGTTGGAGGTATCTAGTAGATTATAAAATTAGCATCATCAATTATCTCCTGTTGCTCAAAGAAAACTTCAGTATGTTCAGGTGAAAGCAGATGATACCGATATATTTTTCCTTTTTGGTCTACTATGTCTGGAAGCATGACATCACAATCCAGGTTTCTATGAAGAAGTATGATGGAAAAGTCATTTACATCAGTGAAACAGCATCATGACTTGGTGGCTGTGATACTGTGTCAAATATAGAAATAACCAAGTTTATCTGGGAAATTAAGGATAAAGGAGAGTTGTGGTCTATTTATAGGCGTGCAGCGGTTGCACCAGCAAGTCTTCTACAAGTTGTAGCTTGCTCCTCTTCATTGCAAACTCCATATAATAGTAATTGCTGTAGTTGCCATAAAGCTGGACTATTATGCACACCTCACTGCCACTATGAGGCAGAAGTCAATGAAAACACTATAACACTGTTTTTTACTGATGACTCAGATGAAGAATATAATTTTTATTTTGATGTCTATGAAGCTTTTTTTCAAATATCCGTTCAGTATGTTGATGGTTTTCACTTTTTGATGCAAGATGATTTGAATGAAGACTAACTTTATTTGTAATACAAATATTATGATTTAAGTCTACTAATTTATGCCAATAGATAGGTCTATCTTAAATCTATGCATTCGCCATTCTGTGTCGAAGTAAGCTTAGTCAATAACAGACTGCATCTACACCTAGTGATCAGCAAATATGGGATCTAATCACAGGCAGTTACCTCTGTGTGGGTTCAACTCCCACAAGTGGCAATGCTAAGAATCTGTCCCAATATGTCCCTGGCTGTTGAATGAGACATAAAGCACCAACTTTGACTGCATCTGCAATTTATTGTCACTTCACAAAATGACTGTATAATCAAAATTTGGGAAGGCCTATTACTGTGGCGATTTTATTTTTTTGGAAAAACTAACAACTGTTTTGACCATGTGATAGAGTATAAAAGTCTGAAAAAAATAATATATTACACATGAAAATTGATAAAAAAATAACGATTTAATGGCCATTTTGGATAGAAGAGAACCGATATGGCGGCCATCTTGAATTTTGCTAAATAAAAAAAATTGCTCAACATTGCCAGAGCGGCACCCATCAGATTATTGATCTACTCCCCCTAAAGAATTGATTTCAGCAAAAAAACCTTGTTCATACTAAATTTCACGCTTTTTCAAATTTCTACTGGACTAATGTAATGCCTCTAACCAATAAAGGTTCCTGTGAGAATGTACATAGCAGTTGATGATGTAGCCCTCCTTCAACATTTGTACTACCTAAGGTACAGCCCCCAAGGCTTCCAAAGTTCCCAAAACGGATTTAGTCTGGATACTACAGGAAGATTGTGTGTCCGGACACTGGTCCGGTCTGGTGACAATGGTCCAAGTTAACAGTCTTTCTGTTCTTGTTTTGGTGTGGTCTGGTCCGGTGGGGGTGATACAACTTTTCACATTTTACAGACTCTTTGCCCCAGGCCAGCCACCTGCAAGGTGCAGCATTTACAGAGAAATAGTTATTTAACAGATGGCTGACCCCTGACCGGACATGATGAAAACTTGTTTGACTGTAGACCACCTTTTCTTTCTTTTTTTTTTGTCTATCCAATTGATTAAAAGGTTGAAATCTATTATCTTCCCAGTCAAGTCTAGCACCAATAAAAGGCTGGTGAGAGGAATGATAAGGGAAGGTTGCCTGGTAGTAGCTTGGGACATTTTCATATCAAGACCACTGACTGGTCTAAGAATTCTCTGTAACCAAAAATTACCTTAGGCAACTCTGTCCGGTATCAGGTCTCTGTAACCGGTAATTCACTGTAACCAGTAATTCACCAATGAATGAAGACAGCTACTGGTCTAGATTTAGCTAGCTTTTGTCCATTTGTAAAAATTGTAGTTTTCCTGTAACCAGTAATTCTCTATAACCGGCAAAAAACTGGTAGGCTGGAGTCAAAATAAGGGCTATGTAGCCCGGCACCTGGTCAGTAGACTCCATAACCAGTTGGTTGAAGCAATTCTGTGGAGATGCTTCCACATCTACCTGCCCCAGAATCAACACAGAGTTGAATGGACTAGGTTGGTAGACTCTGTAACCGGTTTTGGTGAAGCAAGGCTGTATAGCCGGTACCTGGTTGGTAGGCTCTGTAACCAGTCATTGAAGTGATCACTCTGTAACCTGTTTTGGTGAAAACAAGGCTGTATAGTCGGTAAACTGGTCTGGTGATTTGAAAACTCTGTAACTGGTCAGTTGAAGCCATATTTGTAGATACTTGCTGTCTGCCTGCCCCAAATTCAACAGAGTTGAATGGACTAGGTAGGGAGACTCTGTAACCGGTTGGATGAGGCACTGCTGAGGCTGTGTAGCCGGTAACTGGACTCTGTAACCAGTTGTTAAAACAATTATACAACTATTTTGTGTTGAATCCAGCCTATAGCAGGGTTCCTGTATTCCTCAAAAGAATTCTCGTAAGCACACGTCTAATTGTGTAGGTTTGACAGTTGGTGGGAAAGCCCTTGTGAGCTATATTTAGAAATTGCTGGTCGGTGTGTCACGTGACCAGTTTGTCAGTTGTTGTGTTCTTTTGTGATACTTAAACAGGCACATGCTCATCCACAAACCCCACTACCGACAACAAAGGCCGGGTCCATGAGGAAGAGACTAGTATCACAGTAGACGTGAGTTGTGAAGAATGTACTTCCGACTTTCCTGGTCGGTGAAACACGTGATCAGCTTCGTGATCTGGTCGGTGAATCACGTGACCAGCTTCGTGGAGATGACATCAGAGGTCGCGTTCTTTTGAGCTGGCCAGTCGGCTGATGCTTTAAAGCAGAGAAGCCTGGACCAGTGCGCTCTTAAGATGAAAGTCCTGGTCGGTGCCGGTCTGAAGTTGTTCTTCTCAGCCGGCTGTGCACTCAAACCAGTTGGCCATCCACTGCCCTTATTACCGACACATGAGCCGGGTCCACAATGGTGGGACTGAGAGTGACTGAAGATGAAATTCCTTCTATGTCGTAGATGTAAAGTTCCGATGAAAAACACTCGAGCTAGGCTGGTGTGACTGATGCTTTACAGCAGAGAAGTCGGTACCAGTGCGCTCTGAAGAAATCTGAAGAATGCATCTCTTCTTGGGGAATTCCCTCTATGTTAAATACTGCATAAACTGAGGTTTTCCGTGATTGCAGTTTCAAATACTAGAAGGACTGACGTTACCTTGGTGATTGTAGCTGGAGGTTACAGAAGGTACATTCAAATAACAAACCACGGATAAAAATACCTTGTAAGTAGTATATCCACTTCTTTCTAAATATTGTCGATCTGCCCCTAACAACACAATTGTTGAATGGGAGGAAACTAGAAAATGGCTGCCTTCATATTTCTTGATTACTGCCCTATCATCAACACTAAATTGAGTCAACTAGGGAGCGTTTCCAGCAGATTTTTAAAGTATGTCCGTGCTTGATATGTAGATAAAACTTCTACACTAAATATTTGCAAATAAGGTTGAAAATCCGTCATAATCCACACTTTTCCTTAAAATATCTGGAGATTGTTGAAAACACGTCTGCACAGTACACGCGCCAAACGAATGACATGACGTCATGTTGTCTAGATAGGAAGTAAATACCATGCGCCACCTGGCGAATGCACAGTACTGGGACCGGTCAGCCGGTGGATAAAAATACCTTGTAAGTAGTATATCCACTTCTTTCTAAATATTGTTGATCTGCCCCTAACAACACAATTGTTGAATGGGAGGAAACTAGAAAATGGCTGCCTTCATATTTCTTGTTGATTACTGCCCTATCATCAACACTAAATTGAGTCAACTAGGGAGCATTTCCAGCAGATTTTTAAAGTATATCCGTGCTTGATATGTAGATAAAACTTCTACACTAAATATTTGCAAATAAGGTTAAAAATCCGTCATAATCCACACTTTTCCTTAAAATATCTGGAGATTGTTGAAAACACGTCTGCACAGTACACGCGCCAAACGAATGATATGACGTCATGTTGTCTAGACAGGAAGTAAATACCATGTGCCACCTGGCGAATGCACAGTACTGGGACCGGCCAGCCGATGGAAACACAGGACATCTTTTTCTGGCGTTTGGCGGGCCGGTCTGCGCCGACCGGATTAGCAATTGACCATTGGATAGGATGTATTAACGCAATAAAATGGCTTTTTCCTTTTTTTTTTGCGGGTCGGTCTGCGCCGACCGGAATAGCAATTGTCCATTGGGTAGGATGTATTAATGCAATAAATTTTATAGTGTTAATACATCCTATCCAATGAACAATTGATAATCTGGTCCCAGTACTGTCCATTCGCCAGGTGATGCACCGTACTTAATTCCTGTCTAGACAGCGTGACGTCATAGCATCTTTTTCATTTTGCTCGTGTATTGTGCACAAGGATTTTATTGGAAGCAAGTTTTTTGTACTTTATTGTTAGAATATCTGGATATTTTACTCTTTTATTGTGGTTTACGGATTATAGTCAGTGTGTAGCACATTATGTTATCCCCTGGCCAGAAAAGAGGAGCTTGTGGCCATGTTATGGCAATTTTTGACAGCCATTCTGTTTGTGCACACTGCAGGGACAAAGGCAAAAGGAAGGACCCTTGTGTACTGACCCGCAATTTACTGACTGTAAATTTTGTAACCTTCTTACTCCAGATCAAAAGGCTCAACTTGCTACTCCCTCATACAAGTTAAAAAAATAAAAGTGTGAGGCCAAGAAGTTAGGAACTGATTCTTCCTCTACTACTCCCGTTAAGGACTCTGTACATTTAGCCAATCCCTCCCTTGTGGACCCTGCTTTAGTGCAGGTAATAAGGGCTGTGGATGGCCACGGGACGATGTAACACAGGGACCTGTAACAAATGTCAAAAATGCTGCCTCAAATCTTCTTGTAGGGACAAGACTTCAAAAGTATTGGCAAACTTGGCTGAATCTGGGTGCCGGTCCGAAAGTAGTTCAAATCCTAAGAGAGGGCTACACCCTCCCCTTTCAAATCCGGCCAAAACTCACAAGGTCTCTGACCGTCATAAGCTGTTATGTCAATCCCCACAGGAACCTCCACCTGCTGGAGGCATTACATCAGCTTATAGACAAAAAACGCAGTAGAGCTTGTAGACAATCAAAGATCTCTAGGGTTTTTCAACTGACTATTTCTAGTGCCCAAACCCAACAAGTGCAGACCTATACTAGATCTGAGCAAACTAAACCTTTTCCTCAAGGTGGAAAAAGTCAAAATGGAGACATCGGAAACCATCAGGACATCCCTCCAGCAAGGGGAGTGGGTTAATTACCTCAATAGACTTCAAGGATGCCTACTTCCATATACCAATACAGGAACAGTCCAGGAAATATCTGAGATTTCATGTCCAGGGTCGGACATACCAGTTCAAGGCACTGCCATTCGGTTTGTCCACAGCACCCATGGAGTTTACTGTAATAGCCAAGGAGGTGAAACTGATGGCCATACACAAGGGTATGAGGATCCACCAGTACCTAGACGACTGGTTGGTGAGAGTCAGATCCCACCAGGCTTGTCTCCAGCATACTCATGACCTAGTGAAAATGTGCCAAGAACTAGGTTGGCTGGTGAATTTAGAAAAGTCAGAACTGGAGGCCAAGCAGATCTTCAATTTTGTAGGCTACCAGTTCGACCTCAGGTCCAGTCAGGTCCGACCGACACCGGACCAGTGGCAGAACCTTCAGGAAAAGATACTGAAACTGCTATCCCTACTGACTTGTCCGGTCCAGCAGTTCATGTCCTTGGTAGGTCTGCTAACAGCCACAGAAAAACCAAGTTCATCTTGGCCAACTGCATATGAGACCTATACAGTGGCATCTCAAAAACAACTGGAGAGTCCCAGAATCACTAGAAATGGTCATTCCAATTCCCAGGTCCCTGCATCCCCATCTACAGTGGTGGCTAAAAGAAGACAATGTACTCACAGGCCAACCATTACACCCCATAAAACATGCTCTGGAAATATATAGACGCATCAAAAGAAGGGTGGGGCGCTCACTTAGACGAGCACACTGCAAGAGGAACCTGGTCCATTCCGGAAAGCAGGCTGCATATAAATTATCTGGAACTAAAAGCAGTTTTTCTAGCCTTAAAAGAGTTCCAAGACCTCTGTTTAGACAAGATAGTTCTTGTAGCCACCAACAACACCAGTGTCATACATAAACAAGGAGGGAGGCATGAGGCCAGGTCCACTTTGTGCCCTATTGTGGAGAATCTTGACCTGGCATACCGGAAAACAAGTAACTCCAGGCCGGCTGAATGTGGTAGCAGACAAGCTATCCAGGGTAGGCCATACCATCCAAACAGAGTGGTCTCTCCTTCCAGAGGTCTTCCAAACAATATGCAGCAGGTGGCACCGGCCCCAAATAGACCTATTTGCCACAAGGTTCAACAACAAGTTGCCTCTGTTTGTGTCACCAGTACCGGATCCCCTGGCCACAGCAGTGGATGCACTCAGTCTGCCATGGCAGGATCTGGATGCATATGCCTTCCCACCAGCAGCCATATTGAGCAAAGTGGTGGAGAAGTTACAGGACTCCCCATGCAAAAGAATCATTCTTATTGCTCCGGGGTGGCCCAACATGCCTTGGTTCTGGGATCTAGTGGCCATGTCCAGCCAAATCCCTCTGAGCCTTCCCAATCTGCCCCACCTGTTGACTCAACCCTTCAATCAGATCCCTTACAGAAATCTGACAAATCTAAATTTCCATGCATGGCTCCTAGACCCTCAGCAATCAAGGATCAGAGCTTCTCTGAGGCAGTGACAGCAAGAATTGAGGCTCCTCAAAGAGGATAAACCAGATCGGTCTATGAGGCAAAGTGGACCACTTTTACAAAGTGGTGTCTCACTAATCAGGTGGACTTCATGGCACCCCCTGTAAAGTCAGTCGCTGACTTCTTTATGTACCTGTTTCAATAGAGTAAGTCACAGCTAGCACCATTGATGGTAACAGGTCAGCCATTGCTGATAAACTGGAAAACTCTCCCATTAATATCAGCAAGGATGAAATTCTCACTCGTCTCCTGGACAGTTTCTACAGAGACAGACCCAAAGGCCGGAGGGGAACCCCCTCCTGGAACCTCTCCCTGGTTCTGCACCTGCTGACAAAGGCTCCATTTGAGCCAATCAAAGAGGCCTCTTTGAAGCATTTGACCTTCAAGACAGTTTTTAGCTTACTGGCCAATGACCGTAAGCTAATGGCATGGCCTGGCGTCGTCTTCGTTGTTGTTGTTGTCGTCAACAATTTTTTCCAGCCTCTTCTCCTCAGAAACTACTGCACCGATTTCTTTGAAATTTGGTATGGAGCTTCCTTGGGTAGAGGACTATCATTTTTCCTCATTGCATGTGTTTCAACCAATCAGAGAAGGTCACATGACCAAAAACATGTTTTTCAAAAGGGTGTGCTTGTCTGGATGATAACTTAAAAAGCGCTTCACCTATTCACTATTTTGCAAGTAGGTTCGTTATATACATGTCTGGAAATCAATAACTTTTCGAAGTGATCCAATACAAAATGGACGACTTATTAATAATTTACTAAATGTCTCGATTTTTCTTAACGCTGAAAAAACAAAAACGTGTTTATCTCAGAAACGATGCGAGATAGAGCGATTTCGTCGAAATTTTCGACCCCCTGGGTTTCTAATGAGCGTACTCTTTGGAATTTTCAAAAAATTTTCCCCTCCCCAAAAATGGCGGCCATTTTGAATTTCGATTTTTTGCCAAAAATGGAAAAGCACAAAATTGCTTGTATCTCCTTAACCGTGCGAGTTAGAGCGATTTCGTCGAAATTATCGACCCACAGGGTATCTAAGTAATGTACTCTTGGCAATTTTCAAAAAATTTTCCCCTCCCCAAAAATGGCGGCCATTTTGATTTTTCGAATTTTTGCCAAAAATGGAAAAACGCAAAATTGCTTCTATCTCCTTAACCGTGCGAGATAGAGCGATTTTGTCGAAATTTTCTACCCGGAAGGTATCTAAGAAATGTACTCTTGGCAATTTTCAAAAAAATTTTCCCCTCCCCAAAAATGGCGGCCATTTTGAATTTTCGCCAAAAATGGAAAAACGCAAAATTGCTTTTATCTCCTTAACCGTGCGAGATAGAGCGATTTCGTCGAAATTTTCAACCCATAGGGTATCTAAGGAATGTACTCTTAGCAATTTTCAAAAAAATTTCCCCTCCCCAAAAATGGCGGCTATTTTGAATTTTCGCCTAAAATGGAAAAACACAAAATTACAGGCAAAATGTGTTCTTTTTTATTTTACATTTATTGTTGTATAAAACATATATTAATTGCTGCACATTTATAGCATGAAAAAAGTATTTGGGTGGCACAACCACAACATGCGGGTCGCCAGTAAGCAGCAGGCTTTGGCCTATTTTTCTCTTAGCCCTTGGGTCGGGCAAACGCAGAAGTGAGATACATGCATGGCAAAACAAAAACATCAGACACCAATCTGACTGGTCAAAGGTGTCCCTGTACCCATCACCCAGCTTTCTTTCAAAGAATCAGCTGCCAAACAGGATCCAGACAGTGTGGCCCCAGTTGTTATACCAGCCCTGGCCCCAACTCTGGAGAAGTCCCTCAAATCTGACAGGTCCCTCTATCCGGTCAGAGCATTGCGCTATTATTTGGACAGGACCTCAGACCTCATGCAGAATAAGGAGTTAGTCTTTGTCTCCTTCAAGACAGGTTACGACAAAGATATCTCGCCTGCCACTATCTCCTCATGGATCAAGTGGACCAGGAGGCCCACACCTTACACCAGGTTAAAGCCCATGATGTCAGGGCCTTTGCTGCTTCCAAGTCCTTCCAGTCGGGAGTCTCCTTAGAACAGATCCTATCAGCCTGCCACTGGAAGTCACATAACACCTTCACACAATTTTACCTGAAGGATGTGGTTTGGGCTGAGTCAGACTCTTCCACCTGGGACCTATAGTGGCTGCTCAGCAGATCCACCAGTGGCCCAGGATATAGAGGAGATTTGCGCATATGTAAATAGTTGTAAAATAGTAGGTATAGCCCCGGGTAACCAGTTGCTGGTATCTGAACATGGCCTTAAGGGTTTCCTGACCTCAAGGTTGACCCAGGCTTGGAGAAAAATTTGTAACTTTGATTATGAGTTCACTTAAGTCCCTAGTAAGTTACCCGCCGACCAAGCGGTAGTTATTCAGCAATTGTCCATTGGATAAGATGTATTAACAGAATAAAATTTCAGATCTAATAAGTAAATTAAATTTTTATGAATTAATACCCTTTCCGATGGACACACAAGACCCTCCCACCGACCCCGCTATCAGCTTACTAGGGGTCTAATAGGTTTAGACAACGAAAAAGATGCTATGACGTCACGCTGTCTAGACAGTAAGGAAGTACGATTCACCACCTGGCGAGTGCACAGTACTGGGACCCGCCGGCTGGTGGAAACACAGGAAGTCTTTTGCTGAAGTTTGGCAGGCCAGTCTGCGCTGACCGGATTAGCAATTGTCCATTGGATAGGGTATTAAATTATAAAAATTTAATTTACTTATTAAATTTGCAATTTTCCAAAAGCAAAGCTCATCTCTAGTGGTTATACCTAGTGCAGTTTATCAGCCATTTAAAAGTTACCAGCCTGAGGCAAAAATGGTGGGTTTATAGGCCTCATACACAGGTTAAATGTGAACTTAAAGCTGTCATTAATGGAACATATAAAAGTAACATTGATTTATTCTCAGATGAGATTTTAGCTCCATAAGCCACATAGGTTGAAAGCTACATGCCTTAAAGTGACAAAAACGTCATGAAATGGGTCCCTGGGCAATTTTACAGACCTTAAGGTGAGCTTAAAATAAAAGCTAAAGACTTCAGATTTTCCAAAAAAATTACACAATGTGTCTGTTATTGTCTGCAATCATATAATGTGAGTATAGATTTGTGATTATCCATTCAGTTGCTAAACAGTTCAAAAAGTATTCAAAGGTGTGATAGTGTTACAAAGACTATGAAATGTGATGAGGTCAGGACTTATAAGATGAGTGACTCATAACATTTAACTTTATCAGGTAGACTTAGTTCATTATATCAATATGGAAATGTGGTGATTCAAGTGTGAAATGAAATCAAGCTTTTGGCTTTAATTAATTATTAACTAGAAAACGGTTTTTGCTAACAAAAACGAGCGGCCCGGATGGAGATGTGGGGTTATTAAAGCTGTAGTAGTTGCGGTATCAGACTGTAAGCAGAATGTAAGCTTTACTGTGTTTTGTATCTGATAGAAAAGCAGATCATTTAAAAATAGCATCAGAGATGCCCATACCCCACAGCCTAGGGAAATATTTTTAACACCATGAGATATGGAAGCACTGTATCAGTACAAAGTTCAGGATACTTTCAGAGCACTGTCAGTTATATAAAGGTCCAAACAATGTTTAAATAGAGAAAATAATGTCTAAGAGAAAGATAATGCATGTACAGATGAAGTATTAAAACAAGACAATTCAATAACAAGATGACAGCATAAATCAGTAAACTAAACATTACGACACTCTTTATCTACATCTGGCATGGCCGAATTATGGTTGGGATGTTTTGAATATTACCATGCATACAGAAGTGGTAATACATTCAATGAATGCTTATGTGTGGTGTTGGAGCAAAATCTGAGGCTCACTTGATGAAATTCCATCTGTTACAATGGGAAGTTGTAAAAATGAAATTCTTAATGAATTCTGATATTACTTTAACAGTGCTTAATCTGCATCAAAAGACAGACCCAAAGGTGCAACAAGATTTTAAAGGTCAAGGTCACTACAACAAGGTCAAAGGTCAAATCAAGGTCACACCATGATGCTGCACACCTACACCCCCTAACCAATGTCCCTACCAAGCATCAACTTCCTACACCTTATGGTTTCCGAGATATAGCCCGGACGAGATTTTATAGGTCACGGTCATTACGGCAGGGTGAAAGGTCAAATCAAGGTCACACCGTGACGTTGCACACCTACACCCCCTAACCAATGGCCCTACCAAGTATCAAGTTCCTAGACCTTACGGTTTTCAAGATATAGCCCAGACAAGATTTTATAGGTCGAGGTCACTACGGCAAGGTCAACTCAAGGTCACACCATGACGTTGCACACCTACACCCCCTAACCAATGTCCCTACCAAGTATCAACTTCCTACACCTTACAGTTTCCGAGATATAGCCCGGACAATATTTTATAGGTCAAGGTCACTACAAGGTCAAAGGTCAAATCAAGGTCAGACCATGACGTTGCACACCTACACCCCCTAACCAATGTCCCTACCAAGTATCAACTTCCTACACCTTACGGTTTCTGAGATACAGCCCGGACAAACTTTTTCCCGCCCGGACGCCCGCCCGCCCATCCGGACACCATGTGTGAAAACAATACCCTGACAGCCCTGTGGGGTAAAAACTAAGTGAACTGGAGGGCTAAGACCCCCTTTTTTGACACTAAGGTGACCTTAAGATTGCAGATACAGGGCTAAACTTCGGCATGTGAATGATTATCAAAAAGTAGCTGAATAAGTTATTCCAACAAAATGCCGAAATCCTGACCTTTTTTGAGATACAGACCAAGTACCCATTTTAAAGAAATTTACGATAGTAAAATGCCTCCCATTCAGGCATCTATGGTCCGATTGATGAGAAAATCCTTTCCGACCTTCGAAATTTGGTCTAGAATGTACCTGATAAATTTTATAGCTCAGGTGTATGTTGTTTTTTCCGAAATGCGATGACGAGGTGTTTATGAAAAATGCTTAAGGTTACCTTAAATAAAGCTTAAGGTCTCCGCAAAGTATCCCAAAAATTTTTCCCGCCCCTATAGTTTTAAAGAAAGATAAGAAGGAAAGAAAATTTTGAAAGCCCAAGAAGTTATTCAAGGGAGACCATAATCCGGCGGCGGAGATCAGTCGAACTTACGTGAAAACAAATAAGCGTTCCTGACGGGCCGCTTAATTAATTATATTGGCATTTAAACACAAAAATGTTTTTTTTTGCTGATGGGAACTTGTCCTGAGAAGTTTTCTGTACAATGAATTTCAGCTACTAAGTCTTGACTATCTGATTTTCAAACAGAAGAGAGAAACTGATTTAGTTATCCATGTAAAAGTTTTAACTTTGAAAATATATTTGGACAGATATTCTTTCTGGTAAACAGGTTTCATTATGTTTTCCTACTTTAAACAAAAATTTAAAAATATACTCGTAATTGTACTCAAGTACTTTTGAAAGTACTCGTACTTAAGTATATTGCAGAAAAATGTACTCATACTTGTACTTATACTCGTACATTTTGGATGTACTCGTAGTCAAGTACATTGACTTGTACTCGACCCCAACCCTGTGACACATAAAATCTATATCTACTACAGTTTGAGACTGGTCAGACTTAGTAGTTACAGGGCAAAATAATTGAACAAGAGGAGAGTGCCCGTGAATGGGCACTGTGTCAGCTGACTGAATGTTTTTGATTTGTGATGGTGATAATGAGAGGAAAGCATAATTATCAGGGAAAGGGCTGTACAGAAATACAGTAAATGGTAACTGAACAGTATGTTCGAAAGATATTCCGAAGCTGACACAAGAAAAGGACAAAAAAGTTGTGCCCTGCAAATGGTATTATGAAATAAAGTAACAACGTAATTGTTTAAGTGTAAAAAGTAGGTTAAAAATATTTAAAGAAATACTATAAATGCAATATCCTCGTTCGACCATGAAGAAGGGGTCCAAAGGTCAAATCTGACCATACCAAAAGATTCCCAGCCAAAGAATTTAGGATGGTTTACCATCCCAAACCTCTCGGACCAATAATAAGTGAGTCATAGGCACTTTTTAAGTTTGGCTATCCTTGTTTGACCTTGAAGGAGGGGGTCCAAGGTCAAATCCGACCACAAAAAAATTCCCAGCCCATGATTTCCTGTAGCTTGTTTACCATCCCAAACTTGTAGGACCAATAATAAGCGAGTTCTAAGCAATTGTAAATTTGGCTATCCTCAATTGACCTTGAAGGAGGGGTCCCAGGTCAAATCTGACCACACCAAAAGAATCCCAGCCCATGATTTCCTATATGTTGGTTTACCATCCCAAACCTCCAAGACCAATAATACGCGAGTTATAAGCACTTTAAGTTTGGCTATCTTCGTTTGACCTGGAAGGAGGGGTCCAAGGTCAAATCCGACCACACCAAAAAATTCCCAGCTCATGATTTTCTATAGGTTGGTTTTCATTCCAACCTCTAGGATCAATAATAAGCGAGTTATAAGCACTTTTATGTTTGGCTATCCTCATTTGACCTTGAAGGAGGGTTCCAAGGTCAAATCGGACCATATTAATAGATTCCCAGCCCATGATTTCCTACAGGTTGGATACAATGATTTACTCAACAGTGAGAACCTGAAAGAAGCTATTGCTCAGCTATGCCATGACATAGAGGTCTGCAATTTCACTATGTTATAGCTGACCAAAAATTATGTGAATAACATATTTAAACAAAATACTCTAAATGTAATAATTTTCAAGTTACAACTGATTTACTCAAGAGTGAGAACCTCAAAGTAACTATTACTCAGCTATGCAATGAGCTACATGTCTGAATTTTTGCACTGTTATAGCTGACCTAAAAGTAGGTGAACAACATATTTAAGCAAAATACTGTAAATGCAATAGTTTTCAAGTTACAACTGATTTACTCAATAGTGAGAACCTGAAAATAGCTATTGCTCCACTATGCCATGAGCTATAGGTCTGTAATTTCACTATGTTATAGCTAACCCCAAAGTAGGTGAACAATGTATTTTAACAAAATACTCCAAATGCAATATTTTTCAAGTTATAGCTGATTTACTCAACAGTCAGTGCCTGAGAATAGCTATTGCTCAGTTGTGCCATGAGCTACAGGTCTGTAATTTCACTATGTTATAGCTGACCCAAAAGTAGCTGAATAACATATTTGCACAAATTTCTGTAAAGGCAATAGTTTTCCAATTACAACTGATTTACTCAACAGTGAGAACTTCAAAGTAGCTATTACTCAGCTATGCAATGAGCCACAGGTCTGGAACTTCACTATGTTATAGCTGACCCCAAAATAGGTGAATAACATATTGCAACAAAATACTCTAAATGCAATAGTTTTCAAGTTATAAGTGATTTACTCAACAGTGATAACCTAAAAGTAGCTATTACTCAGCTATGCCATGAGCTACAGGTCTGAAATTTTACTATGTTATAGCTGACCCAAAAGTAGCTGAATAACATATTTATACTAAATTCTCTAAATGCAATGCTTTTCAAATTACAAGTGATTTACTCAACATTGAGAACTTCAAAGTAGCTATTACTCAGCTATGCAATGAGTCACAGGTCTGGAACTTCACTATGTTATAGCTGACCCCAAAATAGGTGAATAACATATTGAAACAAAATACTCTAAATGCAATAATTTCCAAGTTATAAGCGATTTACTCAACAGTGATAACCTAAAAGTAGCTATTACTCAGCTATGCCATGAGCTACAGGTCTGAAATTTTACTATGTTATAGCTGACCCAAAAGTAGGTGAACAACATATTTAAGCAAAATACTGTAAATGCAATAGTTTTCAAGTTACAACTGATTTACTCAATAGTGATGACCTAAAAGTAGCTATTACTCAGCTATGCCATGAGCTACAGGTCTGAAATTTTACTATGTTATAGCTGACCCAAAAGTAGCTGAATAACATATTTATACTAAATTCTCTAAATGCAATAGTTTTGCAATTACAACTGATTTACTCAATAGTGAGAACCTCAAAGTAGTTATTACTCAGCTATGCAATGAGCTACAGGTCTGAAATTTTACTATGTTATAGCTGACCCAAAAGTAGGTGAACAACATATTTAAGCAAAATACTGTAAATGCAATAGTTTTCAAGTTACAACTGATTTACTCAATAGTGATGACCTAAAAGTAGCTATTACTCAGCTATGCCATGAGCTACAGGTCTGAAATTTTACTATGTTATAGCTGACCCAAAAGTAGCTGAATAACATATTTATACGAAATTCTCTAAATGCAATAGTTTTCCAATTACAACCGATTTACTCAATAGTGAGAACTTCAAAGTAGCTATTACTCAGCTATGCAATGAGTCACAGATCTGAAACTTCACTATGTTATAGCTGATCCCAAAATAGGTGAATAACATATGAAACAAAATACTCTAAATGCAATAGTTTCCAAGTTATAAGCGATTTACTCAACAGTGATAACATAAAAGTAGCTATTACTCAGCTATGCCATGAGCTACAGGTCTGAAATTTTACTATGTTATAGCTGACCCAAAAGTAGCTGAATAACATATTTATACGAAATTCTCTAAATGCAATAGTTTTGAAGTTATAAGCGATTTACTCAACAGTGATAACCTAAAAGTAGCTATTACTCAGCTATGCCATGAGCTACAGGTCTAAAATTTTACTATGTTATAGCTGACCCAAAAGTAGCTGAATAACATATTTATACGAAATTCTCTAAATGCAATAGTTTTTAAGTTACAAGTGATTCTACTCATGATGGAAGTTAGTGAAAAGCCCAAAAGTAGCTATTACTCACTTAGCTATTGAGACAGGCACCCAACTTACTCACCATATTGTAGCTATGAAAAAAGTAGCTGAATAACATATTTTAACAAAATGCTCTAGATGCAACAGTTTTCAAGTTATAAATGATTTTGTGCATGATTTCATGAATTTTAATGCATTAAAAATTATTAAAAAAATTTATTAAAAAAAAAGTAAGACAGATCCAGGTCTCATACTCACACAAGAGAATCTACCTCTGGCCTAGTACATATGTGCAAGATATGACAGAAATCCCTGCAATAGTCACTGAGAAAATTGTGATTAAGTGTTGAAATTTTCACACTTTTGGTGGGGGTACCCCCCTTGTAATGTCTCTAGCAAACAGACGAACAGACAGATTTGCATGCCTTGAACAATTTTTCATCCTCGATAGATAAGGTATCTTTTAAAAAAAACAGCACGTCTCTAGGCCTTGTAGTTTTGGAGGAGAAGTTGTTCACGCGGACGCGTGCGCGTATGCCCACGCCGCAGAGTGACGACATAATGTCAGCTGACTGACAAGTCAGCTGACATAAAAATGTACAAAAAAGTCTCTAGGCAGGTCTTTAAGGGCCTTAAACACAGTTTTAACCTCAGTTTCAACTATTATTTGGCATATGAAAGAAAAACATATTAATGTGTCTTGGGTAAAATTGTAGCTGAATGAGCCACAGATTTTGTGACTTAGAGGGCTTTAAGTGGCCAAAGGTCCATTTCTGACCTAGAGATTGCCACAAGTTCTTTTTGAGAGTTTAGGGTCACCTTAAAAGAAGATTCTTCTGACCTATATTTATGTGTCCGCCAAATGTATCGTGGTGCAACTGACATGATATACAATAATGTGCAGGATGATTTACATAAAGAAGCAGTCTCAGAAAAAAAAAACAGATTTCTGAGAAATAATTTTTAATATGTTGTAATATATGCATGTAACTTCATTCATCAAGTGATGTCAAAACATGTTACAATATGTACTGCAAGCACAGAACATATTTTTTGCTGCATTTGTTATGTCTAACTTCAGATATAATACACTGAATAGGATACAAAATATCATAAAATGCAACTTCACTCTGTTTTAATGAATTGGCAAAAACAAGAATTGCCAACTTTTCCGCTATCAGCATCTGCAAGTGTTTGACATATGGTGTATATTGTGTTCAGATTATTTTCTGTTTTATATTTGCTTAGATTCGCAAGTAATATATTACCACTCTGAATTTACACAACATTATATTGATGTTATGTTTAGACATTGCATCACAGTACATAAATTAGAGACTTAAACATGAATCAAATCCCCAACATTGATTTCTTTTTTGAAACTTTTAAAGACTTTTGTTTCAATTCATTGATGGGAAATGACAAAAGCCACTTGGATCAAACAACAGTAAACACAGTTAACAATCTCACTTTAGTAATTATATTTGCTGAGATATGAATTATTTTTTCAGTGTAAAGGTGAGAAAGTGTCCATATCAAAAAGTTTTCATCTGGGCTTGTGGCTCTGCAGCATTTTTCTGCTGTTTAGCCATCAATTATATGGATCATTACTTTGGTAGCTATAAAAATAAATTTAATTTTCAATTAAAAAACAGCCTAGATAATAATGTATTTATAAAACCTTCAAGTCAATGCCAGATGCATACGACTTTGTTTAACAAGTTTAAATCCTTCAAGCAAGATAACTATTCTGTGCATATTGTAACACTTTCGACTGATAAAAGCTACAGCGAACAACTTACAGTGCTGATGAAAAGCGCCATTCTGTTCACAAGCAAACCTTTGTATTTTTATATTATCTATGAGGATACTGATGTGCCAAGAAATATCAGCAGTGTTATAAACTCTTGGCTATTTCTTCGAGAAAAAAGCTTGGTTGTAATTTTTATGAAATTGGACTGGGTAAATTCACTTGAAAATATAACAGATCCACAGCGCATTAAAGATATGATATGTGGGGTGAAAGTTGTGGTTTACATGATGTTAACAAAATGTTTTCATCACCTCAAGAAAATCATCTATGTAGATTCGGATTTTATTTTTTTTGAAGATCCTGTGCAATGGTGGAAACTGTTTGACAATTTTAACTCCAGCCAAATTGCTGGACTATCTCCAGCTGGACCGCGATTCATAAAAGGAGTAACAGGAATTGGAAGGAAGTATCCAAAGTTTTATCCCCCTCCTCTTGGATTAAATGCTGGGATTATGCTCTTAGATTTGAACAAGCTGAGACAAGTAAACTTTACACATGATCTTGTCCAATACATTAATAATATCAGAAATTTAAGGAATGATCAGAATCTGATAAATTTTTATTTCTTTAATCATGGCGATAAACTTTATCACCTTCCATGCCAGTACAACTACCACATGGGTGTAGATCTGTGCAAGAAAAGAACAAATGCTATTGTGGAGGAGATTTGTGCAGAAGTCCATGAAACAGGAGTCTATGGGATGCATGGAAGTGCAAAAACATTCTACTCTGGATTAGGTAGAAAGCATGCACTGACTGTAGTGTTTCACAGTTTCAAGAAATTTAACCCTCCACAAAGTAGTCCTTGGGAATTCTCATCTTTTGTTAAAACCACAATGAAACAGTTTTGGAATAATAAAGTATGTGATTACATCACCTCTGAGACTATTTATAAAAGGTTTGTTAAGAATATAGAAATGATACCAAATGCTTCTTAATATTAATAGTATTAGCACCCTATAAAATAATCTTTAAAACTGATAAAACCAATTGTTGTGTATGTGTTGAAATTTTCAGTTGTTTCTATTTCTTCTGGGTTTTACCTTTGACATTTTTATGTGGCCCTCAAATTTGAACTGACATATACACTAATATTGGTAACACATTAAAATGAACTAGGAAATATTTTACAATATGTTTAATCCAAATAGGATACATTTAAGTCAACGCATTACACTTTGTGGGCGTGGATTACTGATGGGTTTTATACCTTCTGTCATTTGTATTTATTCCACGAGTTATTTTGATCTTCTCAACTCCTAACAAAGACGTTTTATTAGATTTGTGTACAATAAGTATAGTTTTTGTGTACATTACAAAGTTATTATCCCATTTACATGAACAAAAGGAAAATGCATGAATATAATAAAATGTTTATTTACAAATACCAGAGACATAAAAATTTTACATTCTAAAATGACACATTGATAAATCACAGAATAGCTAAATAACATGTGGGTATTATAGTAAGTAATTTGCATGTGAAAAACTATCAAGAAAAGATTGTTATTAATTATGTTAATGCAAATAAACTATAATTGAATGGTTGATGATCTTTTATGCAGTGTCATTACATAAGTACATTTTAGATTTTTTTTTCAGACCAAAGAAAAATATGGATTTTTAATTTGCAAAAAGTGTAAAAATTTGAGAAGCTCTTCCTCATTTCAAGTCCCAGGGGTCATGTCAACATACTTCTGCAGCTGTTTCCTGTAATGTATATGAATAGCAAAGGTGTGCAAAGTAATTTCAAGATTTCTTTAAAGGCACAGTTCATCAACTGCAAAAAATAACTAAATAGAAATGTCTCAATCATTCAGTGATTAAGGCAATGTTAAACAACATAAAGCACTGTAGCTAGCAAGTTCCCTAGGGAGCTCCCAAGGTAGCATTCTATGATTAACTGGAAACCATTTATGCTAAAGTCTTAAAACAAAAACTGATATGAGTGGGTTCACATTATAAACCTCTGTGGGACCAATAATAAATGAGAATAAGCACCTTTGAGGTGGACTGAACGTCAAATCTGACTACATGAAAAGATTCCTAGCTCATGGTTTAAATTACCATTATTTGGACTTTTTTTGTGTTTTTTCCCACCTGACACAAACACACAACAGTTTGTAGTTATTCAAACTAGAAAAAAGTTTTTGCTAACAAAAACGAGCGGCCCTGATGGAGATGTAGGTCAGTAGTTGCAGTATCAGACTGTAAACAAAATGTAAGCTTATTGTGTTTTGTACATGATGGAAAAGTGGCCCAGTTTTGCTGTAAGATGACCAGACCTTCACTCGTATTGGAACTTCAAGGTGGCCAGAAAATAAAAATGTCCCTTTTTCATCCTTAATAAGTGTGCAAAGTTTACCTGAGGTTCGATGAAAAATAAGATAGGTGGAGGCTAAGAACCCCTTATTTCACTGTAGGATTGCCATAACTTCATTCACATTGGGACTTTACCATGACCATAAAAAAGAATGTCCCTTTTGTCATTCTTTATAAGTGTGCAAAGTTTAACTGAGGACAGTTGAACAAAAACATAGCTGGAGGCTGAAAACCCCTTTCTTTCTAAGTTGGCCTTGACTTCATTCATATTGGGACTTTAAGGTGACCACAAAATAAGAATGTCCTTTTTTCATCCTTAATAAGTGTGCAAAGTTTAACTGAGGTGGGTTAAAAATAATGTGGGTGGAGGCTGAAAACCCCCTTATTTCACTGTACGGTGGCCATAATTTCATTCATATTTGGACTTCAAGGTGACTATAAAATAACAATATCCCTTTGGCCACCCTTCATAAATGTGCCAACTTTTATTTAAAAAATTTAAATACTTACCGAGCTTAGGGCTGAAAACCCTGCATTTTAAGTTGAAGATGACCGTAACAGTGTTAATATTTAAATCATAAGGTAACCAGAGTCTTCTTTTCATCTATTTCAATATCAATGATAAGTTAGATTTAAATTATAGAAACACAAAGGAGCCAAAGGAATTATTCCAATTTTATGACTTTAAGTAGCCTATAGCTCCATTAATGTTTAGAGTTTAAGGTTACCATAAAGTAGGATATTCTTTTGGCAAATCTTTATATATATGCCAAATCTGGTTGAAAAAAGTGAAAAACTAAGCGAAATGGAGGGTTAAAAGCCCATTTGTTGACATTAAGGTGACTTTAAGGTTGCAGATAGAGGGTTGAAACTTCAGCACATGAAAGATCATCAATAGTTGAACAACTTATCCAACAAAACACTGAAATCCTGACCATTTTTGAGATGCAGACAAAATACCCTATTTTTTTTAATTTGTGAAAATCAGACGCCTCCCATTCAAGCATCTACAGTCAGATTGATCAGAAAATCCTTTCCGATATGCACATTTAGTTCTAGATTGTACTTGCAGAATTTTATAGCACTGATTTAAGTGGTTGTTTCTGAAATGTGATGACGGGGTGTTTTTAAAAAATGCTTAAGGTGACCTTATATAAAGTTTAAGGTCTGGCAAAGTATTCCAAAAATTTTTCCCATCCCTATATTATTAACAAGAGGGTCAGAAATGCCCCAAAAGGCGGGTTGCTCAGGGAGCAATAAGATTAGTGACTGCTGTAATTAAATTTAGAAACAAGGAAAGAAATGTTAGGTCACCCAGTTAAGGTAAATGTGTTAAATTTGTAAAAAGAAATGTAAAACTTGTAATCTAGGTTACATAATTCCATCTATGCTATAAACGGACAAACGAATGGACGGAATTACACCAATTTCAAAAGGAACCGAGCTATCATTGGTGATCTATCTCCCCGTCAAGTCTGAATTCGATTAGACAAAGCTTTTTCGAGTTAGAGTCCGGAAACAAAAATGTTGACGGGCACACAAACGGACAAAAAACGCAAGGAATTACACCAATTTCGAAAGCATTCTAGCTATGATGGGGATCTATCACCCTGTCAAGTTTGGTTTTGATTGGACAAAGCGTTTTCGAGTAAGAGTCCGGAAATGGAAATGTTGACAGACAGACGGACAGACAGAAGTCACATACATCAATCTAATAGGCGGGATGGTTACATGCAACCCGCCTACAAATAAGAAAAAAATGTGGACGGACAGATGGACGTCGGACACATCAATCTAATAGGCGGGTTGGTTACATGCAACCCGCCTAAAAACGAACAAATGGACAGAAAAACAAGACAAATGAACAGACGGATTTACACCAATTTCGAAAGGAACCTAGCTATGATGGTGATGTATGTCCCTGTGAAGTTTGAATTAGATTGGAGTAACCGCTTTCGAGTTAGAGTCCGGAAACAAAAATGTGGACGGACAGATGGATGGACAGAAAAACGGACAAAAACGAAGAAACGGACGGAAAAACGGACAAACAAACAGACGGAATTTCACCAATTTCGACAGGAACCTAGCTATGATGGTGATCTATCTCCCTGTGAAGTTTGAATTTGATTGGTCAAACCGTTTTAAAGTTAGAGTCCGGAAACGAAAATGTGGACAAACAGATGGATGGACAGATAAACGGACGAAAAACGGACAAACAAACACACAGAATTTCACCAATTTCGAAAGGAACCTAGCTATGATGGTGATCTATCTCCCTGTGAAGTTTGAATTTGATTGGTCAAACCGTTTTAAAGTTAGAGTCCGGAAACGAAAATGTGGACAAACAGATGGATGGACAGACAAACGGACGAAAAACGGACAAACGAACACACGGAATTTCACCAATTTCGAAAGGAACCTAGCTATGATGGTGATCTATCTCCCTGTGAAGTTTGAATTTGATTGGTCAAACCGTTTTAAAGTTAGAGTCCGGAAACGAAAAATGTGGATGGACAGACGGACAGACAGACAGACGGACAGACGGACGTCGGACACATCAATCTAATAGGCGGGTTGGTTACACGCAACCCGCCTAAAAAAGGAAGAAAAGAAAAAAAATTCAAAAGCCATAGAAGTTATTCAAGAGAGACCATAATCCGGCGCCGGTGGTGATCAGTACACTGTATGAAAACAAATAAGTGCCCCTGACGGGCTGCTTAATTACAAGTGATGGCACTGTAAATGCAGTGCATAAAAATATATAGAGTAAGGAATCTAAAATTCGCCAGAAATCTAAATTTCGCCACCGCTAAAATCCTTACTTAATTCTATGAAAAATAGATGTTTTGTCTTAAACTTGGTATGTTCCAGTTCAAAAAGCCTTAATTTACTATACATTCAACAAATCTCACCTCAATTCATTTATTTTATTATTCTTTCCACATGTGGCGAATTTCAGATATGTGGCGAATTTTACATTTCTTACTCTATATTTAACTAATAAAAATTAGAAAGTGAAAATTAAAGTTGCAACTACATTTTTACCTTGGAACATGCATAATTTCTATTTTCATATCATCTTGTAACAAACCCCGCTCAGCAGCTGTCAATTTTGCTGTTGAAAATAAAACAATAACAACTTACACAATTTCTAATTTTAATTTACTTCTGCTTTTGCTTATTTTCACAATAAAGGACTTGCTTTATAGTTGTATACTGTAAATATCTTTCTACTTATTCCTGTTCAGTGTGAAAATAACAACATTCAGGTTGTCCTATTGAAAGTGCCACATATCTTGGAGTTATGTGAAAAGGGTTGTATAGTGTTGTATGTCAAAATCAATTTTCAAAAGTACTACAAAGTTGCACATCGATTTAGTACCCTGGACAGCTGAAAATTCACTTGTTGTGTTTGCAAGAAAAACAAATTTTTATTACATTTCTGCAAAATCTGTGATGGTCATAAAAAGGAATTTTTTTTATGTTAAATGCATGCAATTTTTTGTATGTTATGGCTTCAAACTTCACTTGAAATCCCTCTACCTCACTCAAAATTATTTACATTTTACACAAATATCCAAAATGGCTGTAAAACTTAATGAATATGATTCTGTTCCAGTTGTATTTTTCACATAAACTCCTACAATGTTTACTTGAAATGAAATCCCATTATCTTGTACACTTGTATCCCCCAAACAATGTCCCTACCATGTAGCAACTTCCTACACCTTAAAGTTTCTGAGATATAGCTCAGACCAGGGCCCAGTTTGACAAAGGCCTACTAAATATAGAAGATAGTATGTTATTGAAGCTAGATGTTAATGAGCCCTTAGTAGCCACTACAAAAGTGGTCCACTGAGCTGATACTTGGGACCTATTAAGTTCTTGAGACAGCTGGGCTTCTAGTGAGGAAAGCCTACCAATTGCCGCAGTAAAAAACCATCTCAGTGAAACAGATAGTATAGGCTTAGTAGACTACCAGGACTTAGCAGCCTACCAAGGAGATAGTAGGCCTTTGTGAAAATGGACCCAGATTTTCAAACTTAAGGTCACTACGGCAAGGTCAAAGGTCAAATCAAGATCACACCATGATATTGCACACCTAAACTCCCAACAGATTTCCCTACCAAGTATCAACATCCTATAACCTCACAGATACAGCCCGGACAAGCTTTTTCCTGCTGCCCACCCGCCTGCCCATCCATCTGGATGCTTTGGGTGAAAACAATACCCATAGAACCCTTAACGGCTGTGTAATAAAAACTAATAAGGAGCCCTGGAGTGTTAACTTATCCTTTATTATGAAAAAGAGATCAAAAGATTCTTACCATTTACACAATATATTGTACAACATATTCACACAAATCCAAGATGGCAGCCAAAAATGGAAAAAGTTTAAAGGCTTGGAAATTAAGTTAAAACCACTCAAATTACCTTCTTACACTGAAATTAAGTTTGAAATTTCTGTAAATCTTTTTTGGGTATCAGAACTCTAAGGGTTGTAATGCTCTTTCCAAAAATAAAAACAAAATTGCAAATTTAATAAGTAAATTAAATTTTTATAAGTTAATACCCTATCCAATGGACAATTGCTAATCCGGTCAGCGCAGACCAGCCCGCCAAACGCCAGAAAAAGACGTCCTGTGTTTCCACTGGCTGGCCGGTCCCAGTACTGTGCATTCGCTAGGTGGCGCATGGTATTTACTTCCTGTCTAGACAACATGATGTCATAGCATCTTTTTCGTTGTCTAAACCTATTAGACCCCTAGTAAGCTGATAGCAGGGTCGGTGGGAGGGTCTTGTGTGTCCATTGGATAGGGTATTAACTTATAAAAATTTAATTTACTTATTAAATTTGCAATTTTATTGCGTTAATACATCCTATCCAATGGACAATTGCTGAATAACTACCACTTGGTCGGCGGGTAAGTTACTAGGGACTTATGTGAACTCACAAGTAATAGCAAATTTTAACCTACGGTCTAGGCTGACTTCCCAGGCCTGGGTTGACCTTAAGGTCAGGAAACCCTGTAAGGCCATGGTCGGTTGCCAGCAGCCGGTTACCCGGGGCTATACCGCTGTCGCCCCCCCTTTTTTTTAGACCTGCTCTGAGGTAGGGGAAGAAAGGGATGAGTTCAAGCCCAGAATGCAAATAAACCTCCCGAAGGAAGCATGCCACACGTAATTCTAATGTATGTGAAGAACTGTTTATACATATATATACAAATCTCCTTAATCTAAGGGCCACTTGTGGATCTGCTGAGCAGCCACTACCGAGCCCAATTGGTAAAGCCCTGAATCAGCCCAAGCCACACCCTTCAGATAGAACTGTATGAAGGTATTATGTAACTTCAGTGGCAGGCTGACAAGACTGTATCTAAGGAAAGTCTCGACTGGAAGACCTTAGAAGCATCAAAGGCCCCAACATCATGGGCTTTAACCTGATGTAAAGTGTGGGCCTCCTAGTCAGAGAGCTCATAACATAGGATCACAGTCTGCTGGATCCAAGAGGAGATAGTGGCAGGTGAGATGTCTTTGTCGAAACCTTTCTTAAAGGAGACAAAAAAAAAAAACAAACAAAAAAACCACCTCCTTATTCTGCCCGAGGTCTGAAGTCCTGTCCAAATAGTAGCGCAATGCTCTGACTGGATAGAGGGACCTGTCACACTTGAGGGATCTATCAAGAGTTGGGGCCAGGGCCGTTATAACCCCTGGGGCCACACTGTCTGGACCCTCTTTGGCCAGCTGACTCTTGGTGAGAAAGCTGGGTGATGGGTACAGGGACACCTTTGACCAGTCGGATTGGTGTCTAATATTTCTGTTTTGCCAAGCATGTATCTCACTCCCACGCTTGCCCGACCCCAGGGCCCAGAGGAAAACTGTCTTGAAGGTCAAATGCTTCAAGGAGGCCTCTTTAATTGGTTCAAAATGAACCTTGTCAGCTGGTGCAAAAACCAGGAAGAGGTTCCAGGAGGGGATTCCCCTCCGGCCTTTGGGTCTGTCTCAGTGGAAACTATTCACGAGACGAGTGAGATTTTCATCCTTACTGACATTGATGGGCAAATTTCCCAGACTATCAGCAAAGGCTGACCTGTAACCATCCACGGTGCTGGGCTGCAACTTCCTGTCCTGAAACAGGTACATAAGGAAGTCAGCAACTGACTTTACAGGGGGTGTCTCGGAAAAAGTCCACCTGATGAATGATACAGCAATGGCTGACCTGTAACCATCAATGGTGCTGGGCTGCAACTTCCTGTCCTGAAACAGGTACATAAGGAAGTCAGCAACTGACTTTACAGGGGGGTGCCCCGAAGTCCACCTGATGAATGATACATCACTTTGTAAAAATGGCCACTTGCCTCATAGACTGATCTGATTGATCCCCTTTGAGGAGCCTCAATTCTTGCTGCCACTGCCTCAGACAAGTCCTGCTCCTCGATTGCTGAGGCTCTAGGAGCCCTGCATGGAGATTAAGATTTGTCAGATTTCTGTGAGGGATCTGATTGAATGGCTGTCAACAGGTTGGGGAGATTGGGCAGGCTCAGTGGGATTTGGCTGGACATGGTCACTAGATCCCAAAACCAAGGCATGTTGGGCCACCCCGGAGCAATCAGAATGATTCTGTTGCATGGGGAGTCTTGCAGCTTCTCCACCACTTTGCCCAATATGGCTGATGGTGGGAAGGTGTATGCTTTCAGATCCTACCATGGCATCCTGAGTGCATCCACTGCTGTGGCCAGGGGATCCGGTACCGGTGACACAAACAGAGGCAACTTGTTGTTGAACCTCTTGGTAAAAAAGTCTATTTTAGGCCGGTGTCACCTGCTGCATAGAGTGGAAAACCTCTGGAAGGAGAAACCACTCTGGATGGTCTGGCCTAGCCTGGATAGCTTGTCTGCTACCACATTCGGCCGGCCTGGAATGTGTCGTGCTTTAGAGTCACTTGTTTCCTGGTACACCAGGTCAAGATTCTCCATAGTAGGGCACAAAGTGGGCCCGACCTCATGCCACCTTCCTTGTTTATGTATGACACTACTGTGGTGTTGTCAGTTGCTACAAGTACTATCTTGTTTGAGCAAAGGTCTTGGAACTCTTTTAAAAGAAAGAAAGACTGCTTTAAGTTCTAGATAGTTTATATGCAGCTTGCTTCCCGGAGGGGACCAGGTTCCTCTTGCAGTGTGCTCGTCTAAGTGAGCACCCCACCCTTCTATTGATGCGTCTGTAAATATTTGCAGAGCATGTTTTATCGGGTGTAATGGTTGCCTGTAAGTACATTGTCTTCCTTCAGCCATCATTGTAAATGGGGGTGCAAGGACCTGGGGATTGGGATCACCTTTTCCAGTGATTCTGGGACCTTCCAGTTGTGTTTGTGATGCCACTGAGTCTCATATGAAGTTGGCCTAGATGAACTTGCTTTTCTGTAGCTGTTAGTAAACCTATCAAGGACATGACTTCCCAGAACGGGCAAGCCGGTAGGGATAGCAGTTTCAGCATTTTCTCTTGAAGGTTCTGCCACCGGTCTGGAGTCAGTCGGACCCGATCAGACCTGAGGTCGAACTGGTAGCCTACAAAAACTGAAGTCTTGTTTGGGCTCCAGCTCACCAGTCAACCCAGTTGCTGACACATTATTTACTAGTTCCTGTGTATGTTGGAGACAAGCCTGGTGGGATCTGGCTCTCACCAACCAGTCGTCTAGGTACTGGTGGCTTCTTAAATCCTTGTGTATGGCCATCAGTTTCACCTCCTTTGGGATCACGGTGAACTCCAAGGGTGCTGTGGACAAACCGAAAGGCAGGGCCTTGAACTGGTATGCCCGACCTTGGATGATAAATCTCAGGCCTTTCCTGGATTGTTCTTGTATAGGTATATGGAAGTAGGTGTCCTTGAAAACTATTGAGATAACCCACTGATGGTCTCCGAAAGGTTTGGATTGCTCAGATCTAGAATAGGTCTCCAACAGCTGTCTGGTTTTGGAACCAAAAAAGGTCGGTTGAAGAAACCCAGAGATTTGAACTGGCTCGACTGCATCTTGTCCATAAGCTAATGTAATGCCTCTCAACCAATATAGGTTCCTGTGAGAATGTAGATAGCAGTTGATGATTTTTGGTGACTTTGTTAAGCTTGGGCTTGACTAGAAGGGAGAGTGTAGTCCTCCTTCAACATTTGTACTACCTAGGGTCCAGCCCCCAAGGCTTCCTAAGTTCCCAAACGGGTCTGGACCCTACAGGCAGTTGTGTGCCACATTTGGGACATTTGATAGTCATTTCTGTCCCCCCCGGCCTCTGGTCCGGTCTGGTGACAATGATCCAAGTAACCAGTCTCTCTGTTCTTGCTGTGGTCCGGTCCGGTGGGGCTGACACAACTTTTCGCATTTAAAAGACTCTTGCCCCAGGCCAGCATCCTGCAAGGTGCAGCATTTACACAGTAATTGTCATTTGTGAGATGGCTGACCCTTGGCCGGACATGATGAAGAGCTTGTCTTACTATCGACCACTTTTTTTTTTTTTTTTTGATAAGGTTGCCTGGCAGTAGCTTGGGAGTAGCCTGTCATATCACCAAGACCACTGACCAGTCTAAGAATTCTCTGTAACCAAATTTACATTAGGCAACTCTGTCCGGTACCAAGACTCCATAACCGGTAACTCGCTGTAAACAGTAAGTCTCTGTAACCGGCACAAAAAACTGGCAGGCTGGGGTCACCAATGAATTTAGACGGCTACTGGGCTACATTTAGCCAGCTTTTTCTATGTAACCAGTTGGGGTGAAGCACTGTACAGTAAGGACTGTGTAGCCAGCACCCTGTTAGTAGACTTTGTAACCGGTAGGTTGAAGCAAGTGTACAAGACTGTGTAGCCAGTATCAGTCAGTACACTCTGTAACCAGTTGTTGAAGCAAGTGTACAAGGCTGTGTAGCCAGTACCAGCCGGTACACTCAGTAAGCAGTTGTTGAAGCATTGTTACAACTATCTTGTGTGTTGAATTCAGCTTGCTGTAGGTTTCCTCCATTAATTAAAGTATTTCTTTAATCGCACGTCTTATTTGTAGATTTGACAGTTGCTGGGAAAGCCCTTGTGAACTATTTTTAGAAACACTTTGTGTTCGGTGTGTCACGTGACCAGCTTGCTGGTCGGAAGACACGCGATTGGCTGATTGGAGCTCGTCAGTTGTGGCGTTCTTTTGTGATACTTAAACATGCAAATGCGCAGTATTCTGCTCATCCACAAACCCCACTACCGACAACGAAGCCGGGTCTGCAAGGCAGGGACTGGAATCACAGAAGACGTGAGTTCTGAAGAACGCACTTCCGACCTTCCTGGTCGGTGAAAACACGTGACCTGCTTCGTGATTGGTCGGAAGGACACGCGATTGGCTGACTGGATATGACGTCAGAGGTCGCGTTCTTTTGAGCTGGCCGGTCGGCTGATGCTTTAAAAGCAGAGAAGCCTGGACCAGTGCGCTCTGAAGATGAAAGTCCTTCTATGTAAATACTAGGTGAGGTCGGCTGAACATGAGCTTGCCGGTCGACTAATGCTTTACAGCAAAGATGTCTGGACCAGTGCGCTCTGAAGAAATCTGAAGAATTCATCTCTTGCTTCTGATGAAAAAACACTAAATACTCGAGCTAGGCTGGTGTGACTGATGCTTTACAGCAGAGAAGTCGGTACCAGTGCGCTCTGAAGAATGCACCTCTTGGGGAATTCCTTCTATTTGCAGTGTTCAAAACTATGTAGATTGAAGTTGTCCGTGATTTCTATTCATAGTACTAGAAAAGACGTTTCTATGGTGATTGAACTGGAAAGTTACAGAAGGTACATTCAACAAAAGACACGGATAAAAATACCTGTAAGTAGTATATCCATTATTTCCTTAATATTGTCAATCTGCCCCTAACAACACCATGGTTGAATGGGAGGAAACTAGAAAAATGGCTGCCTTCATATTTCTCGTCGATTACTGCCCTATCATCAACACTAAATTGAGTCAGCTAGGGAGCGTTTCCAGCAGATTTCTTAAGGTATATCCGTGCTTGATATGAAGATAACATTTCTACACTAAAATATTCCCAAATAAGGTTGAAAATCCGTCATAATGCACACTTTTTCCTTTAAAAACTCTGGAGATGTTGAAAACACGTTTGCACAGTACACGCGCCAAACCAAAAAGATGCTATGACGTCATGTTGTCTAGACAGGAAGCAAATACCATGCGCCACCTAGCGAATGCACAGTACTGGGACCGGCCAGCCGGTGGAAACACAGGACGTCTTTTTCTGGCGTTTGGCGGGCCGGTCTGCGCCGACCGGATTAGCAATTGTCCATTGGATAGGATGTATTAACGCAATAAAATGTTAAAATTTGTGGTGTAATACATACAAGATACATGTATTAGATAAATCCCCTCAACAATTAAAAAGAAAGAAGCTGAAGATTACTCAAATTACAGGATAGCTGGTACCCCACTTTATGGATCAAAAGTATATAAACAAATGCACACACAAAGGCTATAAAGGCCAATATCACATGTGACTGATTTTGTCAGCATACAAAAGGAAAATTCAATTTTTTTAGTATCTAACATTCCATTAAATAGTTTTTTTAGAGCAATTGCTAAATCCAATCAAATAAATCAGTCAGCATAGTAACTTACACTGTTCTGCAAAAGAATGCATGGGTGTGGAAAGATCAAGTGTGGAAGATGACATCTTATGCAGTTTTAAACCAATGAACCATTTCATATTTCTGCTGCCACTAAAATACATGACAAATGGTTTTATACCCGATTACAGTTCATAGCATATCCCCTGAATCAGCTTTACCATTAACATGATAAACAGTTCAGTAAAAAATTTGGCAACAAGCACTTAAGAACTGTATCTCTTTGGAAAACTTCTAAAAACATTTTAAAATATGACTGTGTCCTTTTCAAAACATATAAAAATTAATGATGACAGTTGTAAGTTAGGAACTTCACCTGTCCTTTTTTCTTCACCCGTATCCGTGTCTGTCATTGCCCGTATCTGTGATACCCTAGATCATTTGGTATAAAACAGTGAACTCATCCGTGTCCATGGTTAGGAAGGAAAAAAATTCATTCTTCATGGATACAGACAACTAGTACACTGATTTATACCAAAAGATCTAGGGTATCACGGATACGGGCAATAACGGACATGGATACGGGTGAAGAAAAAAGAACAGGTGTAGTTCCTACTTATCACATTTCTTTGAAAAGATCATTTAGTTGTGATGACTTGTAATTTTAGTATGGACACAAAAATTATGCCAATTAAAGATATTATTATAAATTCAGATTGTGAAGGCAGTTCTTTGTAATTACTGATGATATATCAGACCACATGTACAAATTCATGGCCTAAAGTTGGCTTTGCTAAAATAGAGTAAACTTATTATCGATAACATGTATTTCATGCAAGTACATATTTTTTTCAAATTTATACTTCACAGAGAAAGTAATACTATATCAGATATTTTTATATGTGTAAAAATGCCATTAGACCTGAATAAATTGTATGTATAAATTGCTAGCAGGTAAACTATAATAAGTCAAACGTGAAGGACCTGAAATAAAATTCTTCTTAACCAAGATTTCCAAATAACACGTTTAAATTAGGTCTTTAAATAAATATAGATTTACTTCATGAAGTTCTATGTTCTATGATTTAACTGAATGTTATAGTACCCATTATGATAGGACTTTGGGAACAAATGTATTTGCTGGATGGCTTGCTGAACTTGCAAACCTTCAACCAACTTCCTCAGCTGGGATTCCAAGAAACCACACCTTTTGAAAAAAAAATATATATACAGGGAAATAAATAAAATGGTTACTCATAAGTTATATAATAAAGTTAGGGTTTTAAACCTAAAACTAGAAATAGGACGAAGAGTAGCTGCAACAAATAAAAAGAAACAGGATAGCATAGAAGAACACACATTATCATGTGTAATATCCACCCAATGAACGTTTTGCAACAACTGTACAGTAGTCTTACAAGACCCTGTTTCGTTTGTAAAATATATCAATGATATTTAAATATTTGTTAGTATACATGTAAATTATTTCAGCTTCATGCCTTTTTGCATTGGTTCACAATTTGCTCAAAATCACTCTGTCTCTAAAGGTTTTTGAGATAACTAACATTTTCGATTTCAGATAGAATTGAAGATTGTGGGCGAAATTTGACAAATTTGACTCTCTAATATCTAAATGGTAAAAAATTAGCTTGAAATTGCTCTATCCCTTACGGTTTTCGAGATAAACAACATTTTCAATTTCTGTCAAAATTCAAAATGGTGGACAAAATTCTGGAAATTAAACTTTTTTCACGGGCACTATATCTAAGGTCTCTAGTACCCCAAAGGGTCCAACATTGCTCAACATCACTTTATCTCTAAGGGTTTTTGAGAAAAAATGACATTCTCAATTTCCGCCAAAATTCAAGAGGGCGGCCAAAATCTCGTTCCCAAGATAAATGCATATTTGCATTTTACACAGAAATTCAAGATGGCTACCAAAAATGGCGGCAAAGAGATTTTTGTGAAATGTCGCCAGTACACTCTGCAGATACCCTGCGGGTTAAAAATTTCATCAAAATCACTCTATCTCGAACTGTTTCCAAGATAAATGTGTTTTTGCGTTTTACGTAGAAATTCAAGATGGCCGCCAAAAATGGCGGGAAAGTGATTTTTGTGAAAAGTCGCCGGTACACTCTACAGATAACCTGCAGATCAGAAATTTCATCGAAAATCACTCTATCTCGAACTGTTTCCCAGATAAATGTGTTTTGTGTTTTATGCAGAAATTCAAGATGGCCACCAAAAATGGCGGGAAAGTGATTTTTGAAAACTGTCACAAGTACACTCTACAGATACCCTGTGGGTGCAAAATTTTGTCAAAATTGCTCTATCTCACACTGTTTCTGAGATAAATGCGCTTTTGCGCTTTACACAAAAATTCAAGATGGCTGCCAAATGTAGCAGGAAAGGGTTTTTGCGAAAAATTGCCAGTAGACCCTACAGATACCCTGAGGGTGCAAAATTTTGTCAAAATTGCTCTATCTCGCACTGTTTCTGAGATAAATGCGCTTTTGCATTTTGTCAAAATCCCTCTATCTTGCACCGTTTCCAAGATAAATGTGCATCTGCGTTTTACGCAGAAATTCAAGATGGCCCCCAAAAGTGGCGGGAAAGCAATTTTTGCTAAAAGTCGCCAGTAGACTCTGGACACTCTGTGGCCGAAAATTTCAATGAAATCGCTCTATCTCGTGTAGTTAAGGCGATAGAAGCCAATTTGTGTTTTTCCATTTTCGGTGAAAATTCAAAATGGCCGCCATTTTTGGGGAGAAGAAATTTTTTGATTGCTGAGATACCCTGTGGGTCGAAAATTTTGACGAAATCGCTGTATCTCGCACAGTTAAGGAGACAGAAGCAAATTTGTGTTTTTGCAATTTTGGCAAAAATGCGAAAATTCAAAATGGCCGCCACTTTTGAAGAGAGTAAAATTTTTGGAAATTGCAAAGAGTACTATGATCATATACCCTGTGGGTCGAAAATTTTGACGAAATCGCTCTATCTCGCACGGTTAAGGACACAGAAGCAAATTTGTGTTTTTCCATTTTTGGCAAAAATTCGAAAATACAAAATGGCTACCTTTTTGGGGAGAGGAAATTTTTTTTGAAAATTGCAAACAGTAGTTATCTAAGATACTCCGTCGGTCGAATGTTTCGACAAAATTGCTCTATCTCGCATGGTTAAGGAGATAGAAGCAAATTTGTGTTTTTGCTTTTTTGTCGAAAATTCAAAATGGCTGCCATTTTTGGGAAGGGGAAAATTTTTTAAAAATTGGAAAGAGTATATTTTTTAATACCCTGTGGGTCGAAAATTATGACAAAATCACTCTATCTCACATGGCAAAGGAGATAGAAGCAAATTAATGTTTTTGCTTTTTTGGCGAAAATTCAAAAATTCAAAATGGCCGCCATTTTCGGGGAGAGGGAAATTTTTTTGAAATTGCCAAGAGTACATTACTTAGATACCCTGTGGGTCAAAAATTTCGATGAAATCGCTCTATCTCGCACGGCTTAGGAGATAGACATATTTATGTTTTTTACTATGTAGCTGTTACTCGGGAGGTTAAAGCTATTACCATCAACAACAATACCAAGCAAGCAATTGATGCTATAAACCTTCACACCAAATTTTACAAAGATTAGTTAAGTATGTTTCCTTTAAAAGAGTGAAAGCAAAAATGCAATTCAGAGTAAGCTCAAAGTAGCAAAACAGCTATTACTCAGATAGCTACAAAGCTATCATCGACCAAAAGCTATCCTGGCCAAACTATTGACACAATGATTCTTCATATAAATTTTTGTGAAGATAGAAAATTGCAAATTTTAATTAGTAAATTAAATTTTTATTAGTTAATACCTTACCTAACAGACGATAGCTATTGTCCGGCGCCAGCCGGTCCCGCCAAACGCCAGAAAAAGACGTCCTGAGTTTCACCTCCGGCCGGACCGGTACACTCCAATCCACTCGCCAGGTGGCCTAGTTCCTGCTTTACTCGCCAGAGGGACATGACGTCATAGCATCTTTTTCGTCCCCAAATTAGGTAATGGAAGCTGAAAAGCGGGGAAGGCCGGGTGGGAATCTCCCGTCTGTTAGGTAAGGTATTAACTAATAAAAATTTAATTTACTAATTAAAATTTGCAATTTCATTGCGTTAATACATCTTACCTAACAGACGATAGCTAGAATAACTACCCAGTGGAAGGAGGGCAGCTTCCTCAGGACTAGAAGGAACTCTATAAATAGGCACGTAACCTCTGGCCCGGATAATAAAGAAGCTCAAAAACTGCTCCTTAAGTTACCGAGCAGTGCCACTTCTCCCCCCCCCCCCTTTTTCTACTCTGAGAGGAGGAAGAGAGAAGAGTTCAGTCCTAGAGATTCCATTGAGACCGTAAGAGTGGAATAAAGGTTTCATACTCATTGCCTCAGGCAACCTAGTAAAAAACCTTAACTATTATGTACATTATTTACAAAATAGGAGCCTAGAAGGTTCATTGGTGGATCTGCTGTGCAGCCACCACTGGACCTAGATGAAAAAGCTCCGAATCTGCCCACGCCACATCTTTAAGATAGAATTGAGTAAAGGTGTTGTGGGATTTCCAGTGGCATGCAGCTAAGATCTGGTCTAGCGAAATGCCACCCTGAAAGGCTTTTGAAGCCGCGAAGGCTCTAACGTCATGCGCCTTCACCTGATGAAGGGTTAGAGACTCCTGATCTGATAGATCGTAGCAAAGGGTAACCGTCTGCTTGATCCAAGATGAGATCGTAGCAGGAGAAATATCTTTCATGAAACCCTTTTTGAAGGAGACGAAAACCAGCTCCTTTCCTTGTCTGAGATCTTGAGTCTTGTCCAGATAGTAGCGCAAAGCTCTGACTGGGCAGAGTGACCTGTCTTCTTTCAAGGATTTGTCCAGAGTAGGAGCCAGGGCTGGTATAACCACTGGAGCCACGCACTCTGGACCCTCTTTTGCTAAGTGATTTTTAGCCAAAAAACTTGGTGAAGGGTAAAGGGACACCTTGGACCAGTCAGCTTGGTGTCTAATATTTTTGTTCAGCCAAGCGTGTATTTCACTCCTACGCTTTCCAGAACCCAGAGCGAGGAGGAACACCATCTTAAAGGTCAGATGTTTTAAAGAGGCCTTTCTGAGAGGCTCAAAAGGAGCTTTTGTGAGCTGATGTAAGACCAGAGAAAGATTCCATGAAGGAATTCCTCGTCTACCCTTTGGTCTATCTCTATGAAAACTGTCCAAAAGGCGGGTTAAGTTTTCATCTTTACTCACATTCAAAGAAGAATTGCCCAATTTGTCTGCAATGGCTGATCTGTAACCATCAATGGTACTGGGTTGGAGATTCTTCTCCTGGAAAAGATGCAGGAGAACATCTGCTATCTGTTTGACAGATGGAGACCTGAAGTCCACCTGACTTGATTCACACCATCTGACAAAAACGGCCCACTTTGCCTCATAGACTGTTCTGGTTGAACTTCTTTGAGGAGCCTCAATTCGTGACGCCACTGGGCTAGAGAACCCTTGCTCTTTGATAGCCGCGGCTCTAGGAGCCAGGCGTGTAGGTTTAGGTTGGTCAGATTCCTGTGACGTGCCTTGTTGAACGGCTGTGTCACTAGGTCGGGATGGTTGGGTAGGCAAAGAGGGATCTGAGACGACAGTTCCACCAGGTCCCAGAACCATGGCATGTTGGGCCAACCCGGAGCTATTAGGATCACTCTCTTGTAAAGATGGTCCGACAGTTTGCTGACCACCTTGCCCAGTAACGATACTGGGGGGAAGATATACATGTCCAGGTTTTCCCAAGAGACTGTCAGGGCGTCCACTGCCCAAGCCCTGGGGTCCGGCACTGGAGACACATACTGGGCTAGTTTGCAATTGTACTTTGTTGCAAACATGTCCACCTGGGGACGGTGCCAGGTCTGAGTCAGGAGGTCGAAGACCTCCTGGTGAAGGGACCATTCTGTCTGAATGACTTGGCCTTGACGAGACAATTTGTCTGCAATCACATTCAGACGACCAGGGATGTGCCTGGCCCTTAGGACTACCTGTCTCAGATTGCACCAACACAGGAGTCGCCATAGAAGGGCACAAAGTGAGCCTGACCTCATACCTCCTTCCTTGTTGATGTATGCCACAACCGTGGTGTTGTCTGTGGCAACTAGAACTACTTTGCCTTGTACCAAGGACTGGAATCTTTTCAAGGCTAGTAGGACCGCTTTTAGTTCCAGGAAATTTATGTGAAGATGACTTTCTGGAACTGACCAATCGCCTCTTGCTGTGACGTCTCCTAAATGAGCACCCCAGCCTTCTTTTGAGGCGTCGGTAAAGATCTGAACGGCATGACTCAAGGGATGTAAAGGTTGCCCTGTCAAGACATTTGCCTCCTTGGTCCACCATAGAAGGTGCGGGTGAAGTGACCTTGGCACAGGAATCTCCTTTTCCAGGGATTCCGGAACTCTCCAATGTCGTTTTAGGTGCCACTGGATGGGTCTCATGTGGAGTCTCCCCAGTGGAACCTGTTTTTCCGTCGCTGTAAGCAGGCCTATCAGGGACATAAATTTCCTGACTCGGCAACTTGGCTTGGATAGGATGGATTCCAACTTTTGGAGGATCGACTCCCAACGGTTCTGAGTCGGTAAGACCAGTCCTTGGAAGAGATCGTACTTGTAACCCACGAACTCGAAAGTCTGTTTGGGTTCTAGTTCTGACTTTGGGAGGTTGACTATCCAACCCAACTCCTGGCAAAGGGCGAGGAGGGATTGAGTGCCCTGGTGGCAGGATTCTTTGGTAGGGGCTCGAATCAACCAGTCGTCTAGGTACTGGTGGATCCTTATACCCCGGGATTGAGCCATTAACTTGACCTCTTTGACCACACAAGTGAACTCCATTGGAGCTGTGGCGAGGCCAAAGGGAAGGGCCCGGAACTGATAGGACTGATTTTGGAAATGGAACCTGAGATATTTCCGGGATGTCACATGGACTGGAATGTGGAAATAGGCGTCGCTGAAATCCAGCGATGTCACCCATTCCCCTTGTTGCAGGGACAACCGAATTGTTTCTGGGGTTTCCATTTTGAATGTTTTTACGCTCAAAAATTTGTTTAGAGCACTGAGGTCGCCATTTCTGGTTTGGTTTTGGAACTATGAACAGTCGGTTGAAGAAGGCTAGAGATGTTCGAACCCTCACCATCTCTACTGCCTCCTTTTGCAGTAAGGCCTGCAAGGCCTGTTTCAGGTAGAGGTTCCTGAGGGGGTTTGCATAGCCGCTGACTATCAACGGATCTCTGACTAGATTTGGTCTGACCTTGAATGGGAGAATGTAGCCGTCCTTCAAAATGGACACTACTCTCGGATTTGCACCCAGGAGGGACCACCTTTGCCAAAACTTTTGGAGGCGTCCCCCTATCTGATGAACATTGACAACATTGAGGGCATTTGGAACAACCGGGGCAAAAACGCAATGATCTACAGAAAAAGCATCTTTGACAAACTTTATTTCTTGTTTCATTTTTAATGAGGGACTTGTGTCTTTCTTTTGTGACTGCCCTCTCACACTTAAGACAAAAGGTACAGGACTGGCAACAGGACATAACACAGCTTGTTGAACAGACACAGAAAAGTTTTGTCTTTCCACACTTAACACAATTTTGTTTGGCTGGGCTACTGCCACCGGACTGAGAACACAATAATTGTCATTTATACTGCCCCTGATCCCTAGGAGGGCGGGTACCGCGTCCGGGCTGACCTCCCCTGCCTCTGCCTCTTGCTCTACCGCGTCCTCCAAATGACTTCCAAGCCGGCATGTCTTTTCCGGTGGGGTTTCCGGTATGAGAGGTATCTTGACCTGGTTTCCAGCTAGTAGAGTAAGGTTGGTATCTGGCTTGTTGTCGTTTTTGATTTCCGGCGAACCCACCACGGCCCGGACCGGGCTGGTGAGTACGCTTAACAGTTTCAAACTGAGCAATTTCATCTTCTGCTTTGCGGATTACCGCATCCGGGAACAGAGCATGGGTATTCAAAGGACAATTCCGCAGGGCGGAAAAGGTGTCTGGTTTTATACCTAGCTTCAAATGATCCAGATAAGAGTCTCGACGCACTAGGGTGAGATTGGCCATCTGAACAAAGGTAAAGTCAGAAAGATGTTGGAGGGATTTTCCGACCGCAAAACTCACATTCTGATTGAATGATGTTAGATAGTGAAGTTCGTCCAACGCGGCCTGAGCCTTGGGAGATGATTTGCCCTTTCCAAGTTCACTCTGTAAAACTTTTAACTGTTCCTGGACACTGTCCTGTATTTTAGTAATACAACGGTTGAATCCTGCAGATTGGTTGCATATATAGCTAGTCTCTTTGGCAGCCTTTTCCCATTTCCTGAGCGTGTCCTGAGCAATGGGCCGGGAAGAAGGTTGAGAAGTAGTAGCACAGGGTTTTGCAATGCGGGCAAAAGCACTATTAAGTTTCGCCGCATCATTCGGCCAAGTTGTAACATATTTTCCAGGTCTGGAGATGTCCTTGGGCTCTGCCGGATGTATCCCATACCACCTAGCTTGTGATTTAGGGGGACGGAGATAGTGGTCCATATGTAGACCCCCGGGTTCTGCAGATTTTGAAGGGTAGCCTTCAATGAGTACCAGATTCAAATTCTCCAACTTTTTACATAACCAATCCTCCGGGGGGAGGTTGACGGATACCTTTCCTACTGGCTGTGATCTATGACCTATCCACGGATTATCAGCCCTGGAAGAAGGAGAATATTCTAAATCCGGGATGTGTGACCATCCCATAAAGGCGCGGACGCCTCTCACTGTCTCCCTGTAGTTTTGGTCCTCGCTCATAGCGTGGTCACTTTCAACACTTTCAACGTTGTCTTGATCTGGCTGATCCTCCAGTTCTGACAATTCGCCCTCTTCAACATGAGTAGGTGGTGAAACATTCCGGGCAGAAACTGACAGAGGTTCAACACCTTGGTCATAAGACACCGGGCCGGAAGAAGTAGGTCCAGCAAAAACCGGTTCCGGGTCAGGGTCCTGGTATAACTGTTCCAGAGGAGACACCATATCCATATTAGAAGCACTTTGAGTTCTATCCGGACCAGAAGCCGGGGCGGCTTGGCCGGAAGGAACTGAAGTCAAGAGGAAAGGGGCTTGAGAAATTGATCCGGCAGGTGCTTGATGAGAAACCGGTGCTTTCACCGGGGAGAAAGATGGCTGAGAAGCTGGACGATGTCCTAGAGTTAATAGAGCTTCTAGACGAGCCATGCGAACTGACCACTTTTCATCCAGTTCTTGGAGGTCTTTCCGGAAGGATGGTTGTGGTAAAGCAAGGTCAGAAGAAGGTTCATGAGTAGAAACAGAAGGCTCTACGTCCTGCGAATCTACTTGGCCAACAACCGTAACAGAAGCTGGGTCTATTAGAGTTTCTTTACTTTTTGCCTTTTCCTTTCGCAGTTTATATGTTGGTGTAGCCAACTGAATCACCTGCTCCGGAGTTAACAAATCGCAGTACTCACAGGGTAACTTAGCCACACACGGATCCTCACCCATGCCTTTGTCCCTGCAACGTGCACAGCGAGAGTGGGTGTCAAAAGAGGCCATTATATGGCCGCACGCCCCTTTCCTTTGTCCTGGAGATGCCATGATGAATTAAGATTCCAACTGACAAAGCTCAAGTACACACAAAAAGGATTGATATAATTATCCACAAAATAGAAAGTTTTAGAGAAAACACAACTTCAAAACTCGCGCCAAACGGAAAAGATGCTATGACGTCACGTCCCTCTGGCGAGTAAAGCAGGAACTAGGCCACCTGGCGAGTGGATTGGAGTGTACCGGTCCGGCCGGAGGTGAAACTCAGGACGTCTTTTTCTGGCGATTGGCGGGACCGGCTGGCGCCGGACAATAGCTATCGTCTGTTAGGTAAGATGTATTAATGCAATGAAACATTGTTTTTATTAAAATGTCCAGAAAAAGTCAACTCAAAATAGCATAATAGCTATATAGCACAGTAGCTATTACTCAGTTAGCTATAAAAGTATTATCGCCAAAAGCAATCCCAAGCAAGCTACTGATCCAATAATCCTCCATCCCAAATTTTGTGAACATAGGTGAAATACTTTTCCTTTAAAATGCTTAAAATAAAAAAGCTACTCAAAGTAGCTAAGTAGCTATTACTCAGTCAGTTCTACAGCTATTATCACTAAAAGCAATCCCAAGCAAGCTATTGACCTAACTATTGCTCATACCAAATTTCGTAAAGACATGTCAAATATTTTTCCTTAAAATGCCCGGAAACAAAAGAAGTATACAAAAGCAGCTAAGTAGCTATTACTCAGTTAGCTATAGAGCTATCTTCACCAAAAGCAATCCCATGCAAGCAATAAACACCCATACCAAATTTGGTAAAGATAGGAAATACTTTTCCTTGAAATGACCGGAAACCAAGTGTGACGATGGACGGCGGACGCCTGGAAAAGCAAAAATAATACACCCCCCAGTGAGGTGGACATAATACTTTTCCTTGCAATGACTGGAAACCAAGTGACGGATGTTGGACGGCTGATGCTGGAAAAAGTAAAAATAATATGTCCACCCCCCAGTGGTAGAACTACTACTAAATATTGGGGACTATGTAATACATAATTATTGCTAACATTGAACAAATAGTAAGTGATACCTATGTTATGATTCAAATGTAAAAGTACTACATTGGCAAATAACAGTGGAAAAGGTATTTTGTAATACAATTTTCATTCTGCAATCCACCTACATCCAATCCCTTTGACTTTCTTCTGGCCATATAATTACATTTTATCATAATTTTATGTCAATGTTTGGAGTTTTACTTCACATTTATGGTAATGCATTCACTCTTCAAACATTCAAAACAGTTACGTTATCATAACAATCCTAAAAGTTTCACTGTAATAATGATGTTTACTTTGCGTTATAGCTGTATAACCAAAGCACACACTTTCCTTCCATCTTGCCCTTAAATTAAATCATACCACTGCCAAGGTAGTTATCTCCTGCTGAGTCTTGCTATTGTGTGATTCCAGAATGGAATTCATCATTTAATTTTGGAACATTAGCCATAAGAGTATTAACCTTGTTGTAAAATTATCTTTGTATAAAACTTTGAGATTACCATACACAGTAGACATCTAATTAGAGCCAAGGCTTACTCACAAACCAGATATACATGAAATGCACTATGTAGTTTTGGGGTAATTGTTAAAATAAGTAAAACATGACAAATGCACACATGGCACACACAGAAGCTGCATTTTATAATCAAGTAGGTCAGTGGGGGAAACTAAGGATTCACAACTCATTTTCCTGAGTCAGTAGGAAGTTACCAGCTTACATTCTTTTGACCAATTATAATCCTTACCTTATTCTATCTGTATAACATCCTTTCCTGGTATTTAATGTGTATTCACTGTGTTCAAAGAATCATTTGACATAAGTTCAAGTAAAACTAGAGGATCGCTCGCAAAAAAAAAAGATAATGTTTTTGCATAGCAAAAACAAAGCGTCCCGAAAAGGATATAAAGGTGAGTGCTAAAGTATTAAGAAAATGCTTCGTTTCTAGCCTTATACTGTTGTGGCAACCAAAGTCAGCGCAGTCTGCTCTATCTAGCACGGTTTTCAAGATATAAGCATTTTTGTGTTTTGCAAAAAATAAAAAAATTTAAAATGTCCGCTATATTTGGCGAGACAAAAATATTTTGAAAATTGGCATGGCTACTCTGCAGAGATACCCAGCAGGTCCAAAATTTTGTTGAGTTCACTCCATATAGCACGGTTTTCGAGATATAAGCATTTTTGTGTTTTGCAAAAACTTTGAAAATTCAAAATGGCCACCATTTTTGGGGAGACAAAAATTTTTGTCAAGACCACTGCCGCGGTGTGTATCTCCCGCCGAGCATTAAAGCAGAAGAAATAGCTTTTCCGAGATATTCACAATTTTTCATTTTCGTGTGTGAAAGCTGAGATATTCACAATTTTTCATTTTCGTGTGTGAAAGCTCTTCCAAAAGTTGACGAATGAGTTATTTGAGAAAAATTGGCTATCTGCAATACTATTAAGAGATAATTCACATTTACTCATTTTGAGTAGGTGTATAATTATCTATGGGTCTGAAACTTCACCAAGTGAAAGCTCTCCCAAAAGTAGGTGAATGAGTTATTTGAGAAAAATTGGCTATCTGCAATACTTTTAGAGATAATTCGCATTTACTCATTTTGAGTAGGTGAGTAATTAGCTATGGGTCTGAAACTTCACCATGTGAAAGCTCTCTCACAAGTAGATGAATGAGTATTTGATAAAAATTGGGTATCCGCAATACTTTTACAGATAATTAGCATTTACTCATTTTGAGTAGGTGAATAAATAGCTATGGGTCTGAAACTTCACAGAGTGAAAGCTCTGCCAAAAGTAGGTGAATGAGTTATTTGAGAAAAATTGGCTATCTGCAATACTTTTAGAGATAATTCGCATTTACTCATTTTGAGTAGGTGAGTAATTAGCTATGGGTCTGAAACTTCACCAAGTGAAAGCTCTCCCAAAAGTAGGTGAATGAGTTATTTGAGAAAAATTGGCTATCTGCAATACTTTTAGAGATAATTCGCATTTACTCATTTTGAGTAGGTGAGTAATTAGCTATGGGTCTGAAACTTCACCAAGTGAAAGCTCTCCCAAAAGCAGGTGAATGATTAATTTGAGAAAAATTGGCTATCTGCAATACTTTTAGAGATAATTCGCATTTACTCATTTTGAGTAGGTGAGTAATTAGCTATGGGTCTGAAACTTCACCAAGTGAAAGCTCTCCCAAAAGTAGGTGAATGAGTTGAGAAAAATTGGCTATCTGCAATACTTTTAGAGATAATTCACATTTACTCATTTTGAGTAGGTGAGTAATTAGTTATGGATCTGAAACTTCACCAAGTGAAAGCTCTCCCAAAAGTAGGTGAATGATTAATTTGAGAAAAATTGGCTATCTGCAATACTTTTAGAGATAATTCGCATTTACTCATTTTGAGTAGGTGAGTAATTAGCTATGGGTCTGAAACTTCACAGAGTGAAAGCTCTCCCAAAAGTAGTTGAATGAGTTATTTGAGAAAAATTGGCTATCTGCAATACTTTTAGAGATAATTCGCATTTACTCATTTTGAGTAGGTGAGTAATTAGCTATGGGTCTGAAACTTCACCAAGTGAAAGCTCTCCCAAAAGTAGGTGAATGAGTTATTTGAGAAAAATTGGCTATCTGCAATACTTTTAGAGATAATTCGCATTTACTCATTTTGAGTAGGTGAGTAATTAGCTATGGGTCTGAAACTTCACCAAGTGAAAGCTCTCCCAAAAGCAGGTGAATGATTAATTTGAGAAAAATTGGCTATCTGCAATACTTTTAGAGATAATTCGCATTTACTCATTTTGAGTAGGTGAGTAATTAGCTATGGGTCTGAAACTTCACCAAGTGAAAGCTCTCCCAAAAGTAGGTGAATGAGTTGAGAAAAATTGGCTATCTGCAATACTTTTAGAGATAATTCGCATTTACTCATTTTGAGTAGGTGAGTAATTAGTTATGGATCTGAAACTTCACCAAGTGAAAGCTCTCTCAAAAGTAGGTGAATGATTAATTTGAGAAAAATTGGCTATCTGCAATACTTTTAGAGATAATTCGCATTTACTCATTTTGAGTAGGTGAGTAATTAGCTATGGGTCTGAAACTTCACAGAGTGAAAGCTCTCCCAAAAGTAGTTGAATGAGTTATTTGAGAAAAATTGGCTATCTGCAATACTTTTAGAGATAATTCGCATTTACTCATTTTGAGTAGGTGAGTAATTAGCTATGGGTCTGAAACTTCACCAAGTGAAAGCTCTCCCAAAAGTAGGTGAATGAGTTATTTGAGAAAAATTGGCTATCTGCAATACTTTTAGAGATAATTCGCATTTACTCATTTTGAGTAGGTGAGTAATTAGCTATGGGTCTGAAACTTCACAGAGTGAAAGCTCTCCCAAAAGTAGTTGAATGAGTTATTTGAGAAAAATTGGCTATCTGCAATACTTTTAGAGATAATTCGCATTTACTCATTTTGAGTAGGTGAGTAATTAGCTATGGGTCTGAAACTTCACCAAGTGAAAGCTCTCCCAAAAGTAGGTGAATGAGTTATTTGAGAAAAATTGGCTATCTGCAATACTTTTAGAGATAATTCACATTTACTCATTTTCAGTAGGTGAGTAATTAGCTATGGGTCTGAAACTTCACCAAGTGAAAGCTCTGCCAAAAGTAGGTGAATGAGTTATTTGAGAAAAATTGGCTATCTGCAATACTTTTAGAGATAATTCGCATTTACTCATTTTGAGTAGGTGAGTAATTAGCTATGGGTCTGAAACTTCACAGAGTGAAAGCTCTCCCAAAAGTAGGTGAATGAGTTATTTGAGAAAAATTGGCTATCTGCAATACTTTTAGAGATAATTCGCATTTACTCCTTTTGAGTAGGTGAGTAATTAGCTATGGGTCTGAAACTTCACCATGTGAAAGCTCATCCAAAAGTAGGTGAATGAGTTATTTGAGAAAAATTGGCTATCTGCAATACTTTTAAGAGATAATTCGCATTTACTCATTTTGAGTAGGTGAGTAATCATCTACGGGTCTGAAACTTCACCATGTGAAAGCTCTCCCAAAAGTAGGTGAATGAGTCATTTGATAAAAATTGGGTATCCGCAATAGTTTTTGAGATAATTAGCATTTACTCATTTTGAGTAGGGGAGTAATTAGCTACGGGTCTGAAACTTCACCAAGTGAAAGCTCTCCCAAAAGTAGGTGAATGAGTTATTTGAGAAAAATTGGCTATCTGCAATACTTTTAGAGATAATTCGCATTTACTCATTTTGAGTAGGTGAGTAATTAGCTATGGGTCTGAAACTTCACCAAGTGAAAGCTCTCCCAAAAGCAGGTGAATGATTAATTTGAGAAAAATTGGCTATCTGCAATACTTTTAGAGATAATTCGCATTTACTCATTTTGAGTAGGTGAGTAATTAGCTATGGGTCTGAAACTTCACCAAGTGAAAGCTCTCCCAAAAGTAGGTGAATGAGTTGAGAAAAATTGGCTATCTGCAATACTTTTAGAGATAATTCGCATTTACTCATTTTGAGTAGGTGAGTAATTAGTTATGGATCTGAAACTTCACCAAGTGAAAGCTCTCCCAAAAGTAGGTGAATGATTAATTTGAGAAAAATTGGCTATCTGCAATACTTTTAGAGATAATTCGCATTTACTCATTTTGAGTAGGTGAGTAATTAGCTATGGGTCTGAAACTTCACAGAGTGAAAGCTCTCCCAAAAGTAGTTGAATGAGTTATTTGAGAAAAATTGGCTATCTGCAATACTTTTAGAGATAATTCGCATTTACTCATTTTGAGTAGGTGAGTAATTAGCTATGGGTCTGAAACTTCACCAAGTGAAAGCTCTCCCAAAAGTAGGTGAATGAGTTATTTGAGAAAAATTGGCTATCTGCAATACTTTTAGAGATAATTCGCATTTACTCATTTTGAGTAGGTGAGTAATTAGCTATGGGTCTGAAACTTCACCAAGTGAAAGCTCTCCCAAAAGCAGGTGAATGATTAATTTGAGAAAAATTGGCTATCTGCAATACTTTTAGAGATAATTCGCATTTACTCATTTTGAGTAGGTGAGTAATTAGCTATGGGTCTGAAACTTCACCAAGTGAAAGCTCTCCCAAAAGTAGGTGAATGAGTTGAGAAAAATTGGCTATCTGCAATACTTTTAGAGATAATTCGCATTTACTCATTTTGAGTAGGTGAGTAATTAGTTATGGATCTGAAACTTCACCAAGTGAAAGCTCTCCCAAAAGTAGGTGAATGATTAATTTGAGAAAAATTGGCTATCTGCAATACTTTTAGAGATAATTCGCATTTACTCATTTTGAGTAGGTGAGTAATTAGCTATGGGTCTGAAACTTCACAGAGTGAAAGCTCTCCCAAAAGTAGTTGAATGAGTTATTTGAGAAAAATTGGCTATCTGCAATACTTTTAGAGATAATTCGCATTTACTCATTTTGAGTAGGTGAGTAATTAGCTATGGGTCTGAAACTTCACCAAGTGAAAGCTCTCCCAAAAGTAGGTGAATGAGTTATTTGAGAAAAATTGGCTATCTGCAATACTTTTAGAGATAATTCGCATTTACTCATTTTGAGTAGGTGAGTAATTAGCTATGGGTCTGAAACTTCACAGAGTGAAAGCTCTCCCAAAAGTAGTTGAATGAGTTATTTGAGAAAAATTGGCTATCTGCAATACTTTTAGAGATAATTCGCATTTACTCATTTTGAGTAGGTGAGTAATTAGCTATGGGTCTGAAACTTCACCAAGTGAAAGCTCTCCCAAAAGTAGGTGAATGAGTTATTTGAGAAAAATTGGCTATCTGCAATACTTTTAGAGATAATTCACATTTACTCATTTTCAGTAGGTGAGTAATTAGCTATGGGTCTGAAACTTCACCAAGTGAAAGCTCTGCCAAAAGTAGGTGAATGAGTTATTTGAGAAAAATTGGCTATCTGCAATACTTTTAGAGATAATTCGCATTTACTCATTTTGAGTAGGTGAGTAATTAGCTATGGGTCTGAAACTTCACAGAGTGAAAGCTCTCCCAAAAGTAGGTGAATGAGTTATTTGAGAAAAATTGGCTATCTGCAATACTTTTAGAGATAATTCGCATTTACTCCTTTTGAGTAGGTGAGTAATTAGCTATGGGTCTGAAACTTCACCATGTGAAAGCTCATCCAAAAGTAGGTGAATGAGTTATTTGAGAAAAATTGGCTATCTGCAATACTTTTAAGAGATAATTCGCATTTACTCATTTTGAGTAGGTGAGTAATCATCTACGGGTCTGAAACTTCACCATGTGAAAGCTCTCCCAAAAGTAGGTGAATGAGTCATTTGATAAAAATTGGGTATCCGCAATAGTTTTTGAGATAATTAGCATTTACTCATTTTGAGTAGGGGAGTAATTAGCTACGGGTCTGAAACTTCACCAAGTGAAAGCTCTTCCAAAAGTAGGTGAATGAGTTATTTGAGAAAAATTGGCCATCTGCAAAACTTTTAGAGGTAATTCGCATTTACTCTTTTTGAGTAGGTGAGCAATTAGCTATGGGTCTGAAACTTCACCAAGTGAAAGCTCTTTGGGATAGCTGCTCTGCAGAGATACCCTGAAGATAAAAAATTTCGTCGAAATCGCTCTATGTAGCACAGTTTTCGAAATATTAGCATTTTTGTGTTTTGCAATTTTTGCGCAACAATTCGAAAATTCAAAATGGCCGCCATTTTTGGCAAGACAAAATTTTTGGGAAAAGTGGCATGGCTACTCTGCAGAGATACCCTGTGGGTCAAAAATTTCGTCGAAATCGCTCTATCTAGCACTGTTTTCGAGATATAAGCATTTTTGTGTTTTGCAATTTTGCGAAAAATTCGAAAATTCAAAATGGCCGCCATTTTTTGTGAGAAATTTTTTGTTTGAAAATTGGCATGGCTACTCTGCAGAGATACCCTGCGGGTCAAAAATTTTGTCGAAATTGCTCTATCTAGCAGAGTTTTTGAGATATAAGCATTTTTATGTTTTGCAATTTTTGCGAAAAATTCGAAAATTCAAAATGGCCGCCATTTTTGGCGAGACAAAATTTTTTTGAAAATTGGCATGGCTACTCTGCAGATATACCCAGTGGATCAAAAATTTCGTCGAAATCGCTCTATCTTGCAGGGTTTTCAAGATATAAGCATTTTTATGTTTTGCAATTTTTGCGAAAAATTCGAAAATTCAAAATGGCCGCCATTTTTGGCGAGAGAAAAATTTTTTCAAAATTGGGATAACTACTCTGCAGAGATACCCTGTGGGTCAAAAATTTCGTCGAAATCGCTCTATCTAGCACGGTTTTCGAGATATAAGCATTTTTGTGTTTTGCAATTTTTGCAAAAATTTCGAAAATTCAAAATGGCCGCCATTTTTGGCGAGACAAAAATTTTTTGAAAATTAGGAAAAGTACTCCGCAGAGACATCCTGCGGGTCAAAAATTTTGTCGAAATTGCTCTATCTAGCACGGTTTTTGAGATATAAGCATTTTTGTGTTTTGCAATTTTTGCGAAAATTCAAAATGGCCGCCATTTTGGGCGAGATAAATTTTTTTTGAAAATTAGGAAAAGTACTCCGCAGAGACATCCTGCGGGTCAAAAATTTTGTCGAAATTGCTCTATCTAGCACGGTTTTTGAGATATAAGCATTTTTGTGTTTTGCAATTTTTGCGAAAATTCAAAATGGCCGCCATTTTGGGCGAGATAAATTTTTTTTGAAAATTGGGAAAACTACTCCGCAGAGATACCCTGCGGGGGGTCAAAAATTTCGTCGAAATCGCTCTATCTAGCACGGTTTTCGAGATATAAGCATTTTTGTGTTTTCCTTATTTGGAAAATTCGTAATGATTAATTAATCATTAATCACTCGGCCATTTCTTGACCAATCAATGCCAAAATCTAATGATTTCCAGATTTTAATGGAATGAATGTATTTGCCAAGTTTCAGGTGAATTGATAAAATTCCTTTCAAGTTATCATCCGGACAAGCTTCCCCATCGAAAAAAGACATTTTTGGTCATGTGACCTCTCTGATTGGTTGAAATGTCACTGCAGCATATTCAAAAAAATTCCCCAAGGCTACTGCCTAAACCTGCCAAATTTGAAAAGAATCCGCCTAACGGTTACAGAGTTATAAGGAAAACAAAATGCGGAGCCGGTGGAGCCAGAAGCTCTCCCATACACAAACAAGCGTCCCTTGCGGGACGCTTAATTTAAGAAGGATCATATGAGTATTTGATTTATTCATACCAGTCTAACATGCCTTTATCTGACTCTGCTGATGCTGTTACCATTAAGTAATGCCTAAAAAAAAAACAAAAAACAAAAAAAAAAACAATAATAATATTAATAAATTGCTGAAATAATATGGGCACCAAACAATGCATTTTTAGTTTTTCTAGAATAGCTTTACCATGAATACTGAATCAGATAATTAAGGTCAGATCTTATATTGATTAGCATTCTTAAAATTATATTTTCTGTGAAAAGTTCTGGAAAAAAAGACTTTTATAATTTTAAAGGTACATACTGACTAGCTAGGTAAAACAGCTATGAATAAAACAGGGTGATATTTTTGTTGATCACTAGCATGGTGGTTTGAGAACTTTACTTATAAAGTGCTTGGGGGCAAATCTAAAGAATTTCTTTACTTTTTAATAAAATTATCTCACTCTAAAGACTCTTCCAAGAAAATGTGTGATTCTCAAAGAAAATCAGATCAACGAAAGTTTCTTCAGCATTTTTTTTCCACAAAATAACACAAGTAGTATAGTTGCTAACTTTTAGTATTACACTGATAATATTGTCAAAGAACCTACTTGTATAAACTGAAGAAATCAACTGGTACAAATAAGGTACTCCATTCTGACTGTCCCCTTATTATTTTCTCGCACAGAGATTTAGCTGTCAATAAGATTTAAAACAATAGATCAAGAGCAGTTTATATTTACCTGTTCAGTGTAAAAAGTAACCTGGGAAATTGCACAACAGTTAACTGGATTGACAGGGATACAACATATGTCACATGTCAAAATAGTTTCCTGGTGAGGCAAAAATGTTATACTGTTTCGTTGCAGTCACAGATGCATTAATGTGTATTGGGGTTTTGTCAATGAAGTGCTTCAGAGAATTACAGTATCACATAACACACAGGATCACAATTTTCATAACATTGTTTCAACACAATGTTGGAATGTACAAAACCCTTCTGTTAATTTGTCAACAAAAACTGTTCTTTATACAAATTTTGAATACTTAATGTAGAAATCATGATCATCGTAAGGGTAATAGAAAGACTTCCCGAATGACATACACAAAACATATTTCTCCAGCGAAGATGACAGTATTATATCAATGTGCAGCACTAGTCTTATATTGTAAATTTTCATGAATACTAAATAATGAGAAAAAACAAACAAACCAAAATTACACGGCCTATATGTTCCGCTTTTTAAGTCTGAGTGGTGGATAATACAATATACTTTTTTATATTGTATGAAATTATACCACTAGAACAGACAAAAACATCTGTGGCCTTGAAAGACAAGAAGGGGGCAAAAACCCATATCTTTATGTTTGAATACTCCTGAAGATTATTCAAGTAAGTTTTATAGAATTTCAGGCAATATTTTTATACACACTTCACACTGCAAGAAATTCAAATCTATTACTCCATTTTGACTTTGAGTGTGTGTGTGTGTGTGTGTGGGGGGGGGGGGGGGGTGATGTGACTTTTGGAATCCCAGGCCACTGTTTCCTATTCCTTCACAAGACATTCAGAGCTCTAAATCCAAAAAATAAAAGAGATATCTGACATTTTACAAATCTCTTCCGACTGTATACTGTAGACCAAAGACATATGATCTGGCTGATGTTAAATTAACCTTAACATGATGATGGTACTTTTGATGCAAAAAAAGGCAATTTTCATGCTTTAATAACATACTGAACCTGTGTAAAGTCGTCAATGTGAGTATGGTTTTTACTAATCAATAATCAACTGGCTCTCAATCAGTAAATTGTGTCCCAAATGATCTGAAATTTGACTGGCATCTAGATTTTGATACAAGGAAAAAATTTTTTGAATGCATATGTAGTACTTTCTGTAAAAATCTGGTGAAAAGGAAGTACAAGTAAAAAAAAAATTTTTGATCATGTGACCTTGATAAAGGTCACAGGTCAAATTTGTACCTGTCAAAACTTTTTTCCCATTCCAATAGATTATAACTGCCAAAAATAATTTTAATAGGCCTTATGTTAAGGGGGATATTCAACATAGAAAATACTGTGGAGATGGTGTAGGCTGTCTGAAAACAGGGGTGAAACCAAAAAGCGTCCCTTTAATGTTTAATTACCAATAATATTTCAGTCAGAATGACCAAACACACTAGTTGATATACTATTTGCCATTAATTTTATTGAAAGTTTTCAGGTTTAATTCATCATGACAAAGTAGTTTTTTGGGGTTTCAGGTCAGGATGAATGAAAATAATTAAGTATGGGAGGCCCCAAGAATCTATCCGGGTATAAAATGAACGGGGGTATACTTTAAGGATTCACAAAGGCAAGAAAATAATGTGGCAGTTTCATAAGTGGTGAATTTTAGATATTGTGGCAAATTTCAAACATTTTACTCCACACTTACTGACTCACTGAAGATTATATTGAGTGCATATCTTTTTACATTAAAATGTTAACACATGGGTATAATTTACGGAGTAAAACACTCACAAAGACTCATACATCAGTGTAGTTGTTTTAAGTTTTTTGCGGTCTGACATGTAGCTGTCACAATAAACAAATATCAGGTATAAGTGGTGTTTTTAAATTGATCTTTACACACCTTTAATGCTATTGATCTAAGTATTGATAATGCTATATATTTATGTACCTGCCAGGCCAGTAAATGTGTTTTGTGTATGAGCCACTGACAGATTATAAATTGATATAAACTAAGTTTGAGACATTAACTACTCTGAAGATTGAAAACATATTTTTTCATACCCTGTGTGAGACAATTGAGAATTATTCCTTTGCTACTTGAATTCACAGTGAAACAGGAATTATGTTCAGGAAAGGAAGGGGTGATAACTGGCATGATATGGCAGCGGTCACTTGGATTTTTCTGTGAGATATGAAAGACAACAATTTGATGTGAAAAGTTTCACAAATCTGTATTTGTCCTCTTAAATTTCAACTTAACAGTTTCCATGAATTTTATATAAAGATTAAAAGAAATTAAAAAACATAGTTTGGTTTAACCCATTATCCAACACATAAAATATCTGGAAAGCAAACCCCAATTAACTAATTTGGTATACATATTATAAATATTATTAAGATCATTTAATTAAGCATTCAGGTACTATAAAACATCTGCCAAAATAGTGGTAAGCTTAATCATCTGTAAAAGCAGCTTAAACTGTCAAGAAAAACTATTTCAAAGTGACATAAATCTTGCACAAATTCAATTTCAAATCTTAAAATAAACAAACCATCAAAGTATACATGTGAAAAGAAAAATTAAAAGTTTATATCAAATTTATTTTTAAATGATTAATATTTATATGCTACTTTTCATGTGTAATCTTTGTTTTGTCATACATACCTCTTATTTCCATAAATAGTTTGAAGTAGATTGAATATTTACACATATAAAGCAACTAATATAAAATTCAACAAAGCATGCAAATCTCTCTAATGAAAAAAAACACCTTTTAGTTAATTCACTTGTGGGAAATTCTTTACGTTTTTGTCACTACATCAGGGGCCAGCTCTCGAAACCTCCTTTGGAAAGGACCTCCTTCAGTAAAGGAAGATCTTTTTTTTCCTTTGGTAAGGCCACCTTAAATTTCAGTTTCACATAGCCCCCTTTAACTTGCCTTACCAAATATCTTCCCTGAAACTTAAGGAGGGAGGAAATGTCTTTTAAAAGTATTAAACATTTTTTGAGGACACTTCCTTAACTTTGAGCTTCTTTGAAATTTAAGGTGAGTTTTCAAGGTCGCCTTTAAGGAAGGTGGCTTTGTGAAACTGAGATTCTTTAAAGGAGGGAGAAATTCAAGGAAATCCTTATATTTAAGGTGCCCTTTGTCTTAAGGAGGCTTTGTGAAACTGGCCCCTGATTTCCCCTGATGTAAAACTGGAACAAATTTTGATTATTTTTAAAAGATAGTAACAGAGGCGATTTTCCATTCCTTATGCAGGAACTTCACCTGTTTGTTTAAAAGAGTGTAGCTGTCCGTGTCTTTATGAAGAACATTTTTTAAAACTTTATTTATAACGGACATTGATGATAACACTGTTTTAGATCAAAAAGATCAAGGGTATCACGGGTACAGGCAATAACAGACACAGATGTTGTTGTGGAAAAAAAGGACAGGTGAAGTTCCTACTTAACCTTGTAATGTACAATAATGTATTCTAATTCACCTTTGAATCCCACTGCACACAAGTGTCCAATAGCTTATCCGGAGGAGAAGCCAACAGAGGTCTTAACAAAACTGGCTGAGGCCAATTCCACTGAGAGATCACTTGAAAGAATTGGTATACTAACATGGATACACTTGCCAGTGGATACATCTGGCACACTCTGGCAACCATGATGGTCCAGGCTATGCCACCTGGATAGCCAAATGCTGACCCATGAATGCCCTGGCCTGAAAGAGAAAGAGAGGCTAGTCTTAAAACACCTACTAGAGGCAGCACCCCATCATTAACTCTAAATACTACTTAAAACAGCTAATTTAGAGCAGATTCTTCAAAAATGTTGTATTGCCAGATCACAGGAACCAACATGATGACATATGCTCGAGTATATGTGGATAAATTAACAATTTGGAAAGTTTTTACTATGAATTTATTAAAATTCATGTATGTGTTTATATTATGTGCTGTTGGATTTTCGATTCATATCCAGATGAGGATTATCAATCTAGATGTCGGTCAACTTTGAGGAGGACTGAGCCATGGGTAGATGACACAGTGTGCAAGAATGCATCCCTGAACTGATGAATAATGTATCAGTCAATTGCCAAAAAATTGTGTGAAAATATGATCAAAATCCCATTTATAATTTCTGAGACATGCACGCGGACAAACAGAGATACAAACAAATGGATATGATTGTATAACCTTCATCCCTCACCTTTTGGGATTTGAGGGTAAGAGATAAAAGTGTTCAGTAGAAGATGAATATAAAAGCAGCTTAAGTCTACTGCAGAAAATTGAATTTTTTTCTGATTTAATATTGACTGTTTAGTGATTAGCAAGTTTGCATCTACTCATAGACTGTGACCTCCCTCAGGTGTCAATGCTGAGGGCCTCTACAAATATGACCCTGGCTGCTGAATGGGACGTAAAAACCTGACCTTGACCTTGTAAATATGGCTCCAAATGGAAAAGAACCTGGCCCTTATATAACTAACATGTTGAATGGTGAAGGACCCTTAGTGTATAATAGCTTCAGAAGGAGTGCTTTTCTGGTGTGCAGCTTGCGGATGCTGCTTGCTTATTGTGTCTTGCATTAATTTTTTTAGAGCAATGGTCAAATTTTACTGCAAGCAAGGATAGGACACATATTCTGGAAGACATTTTAAAATATCTGGTATCAAAATTTATGGCTCATTATATGGCAAAAGAACTTAAAATCAGACCACAAACAAGGAAAGTATTATCATTTAAAGGAAATGCATTATAACCGTTAGTTTATTTTCCTTAAGACAAATGCTTGTATGCAAGCTGCAATCTGTAAACCGCATCTGTTCACATTTACATTTAGGAGGGAAAGTAAGTCACTAGAGAGCTCTGACTGTACTTGTGCAGTTCTGATTGGCCAATAGCACTTTAAATCCTGCAGAAAAGGAGATATTGCACCGAGTATAAATAAACAATTCCATTTCTTCACTCAAACCTAAGAAGTTAAGAACTAAATAAAAAAAAATTCAATGGGTCATTTTCTTGTGAAACTTCATAGATGTTTTCTTTTCTGAGATATGTGTCCATCTACTCACAATGTAAACACCATGATAAGGCTCTAAATTTCCACTCTAAATTTAGTGGTTTATGTTTAGCCCATACTTTCACTCTTCATAACGTAGATATTATAAATCTGTCATTTTCATAATATTAAAGTGCCTCACATATAGCCCACATTTTCACAGCCTTCAAAGTGTCCACAAAGTTTTGATGATTTGGAACCAAAGACAAAAGTTCCAACACATCTCTGATACCACTCAAACTTCTGACACTCAACTGGTCAATGTTTAACAAAACATCTTCACCGGAAAACGACAGCTCCACTGGAACATTTTCGAATCTGAGAACTGCAAGGCATAGATCTATCTAAAGCACGAAAAACACATAAAAATAAGTTTTAACAAATACCAGACAAATGATGGGAGCATAATAAACTAATACCCATCCTGTTAAATTAAGTAAAAAATCAATAGTTCCACAAAATGTTAGTTCCAAGATTCTGTTCAATATAAATGGAAAATCAAACCAATTTCTATCATATGGTGAAGTAAATATTATTTTCAAAATGTAAAACATTGTTATATGTGTAGTTTATCAAATCCTAACAGCAAAGCCTAACACAACAAGCAATCAGTGCCCGTGAATGGGCTCTGTGTCAGCTGACAGTGTGTTTTGAGTTTCAGAGTAGAAGTGACAGAAGAAAAGGACACAAAAGTTGTGCCCTGCAAATGGTATTCAGAAGTAAAGTAATAAGGTAACTGTTCAGGTGTGAAGAGTAAGTCAAAAACATATTTCATAACAAGCAATCAGTGCCCGTGAACAGGCTCTGTGTGAGCTGACTGTGTGTTTTGAGTTTCAGAGTAGAAGTGACAGGAGAAATGGACACAAAAGTTGTGCCCTGCAAATGGTATTCAGAAGGAAAGTAACAAGGTAACTGTTTAGGTGTAAAAAGAAGGTTAAAACATATTTATAGAAAATACTGTAAATGCAATAGCTTTCAAGTTACAACTGATTTACTCAACAGTGAGAATCTCAAAGTAGCTTTTGCTCAGCTATGCAATCAGTTAAAGGGTTGCAATTTTACTATGCTATAGCTAATTCAAAAGTAGATGAATAAGACATTTAAACAAAATTCTCTAAATGCAATAATATTCAAGTTACAGCTGATTTACTCAACAATGAGAACCTTAGAATAGCTATTACTCAGCTATGCAATGAGCTACAGGTCTGCAATTTTACTGTGGTATAGCTAATTCAAAAGCACATGAATAAAATATTCAAACAAAATTCTCTAAATGCAATAGTTTTCAAGTTACAACTGACTTACTCACCAGAGAAAACCTCAAAGTAGCTATTGCTCAGCTATGCAATGAGCTACAGATCTGTAACTTGACTATTTTATAGCTGACCTAAAAGTAGGTGAACAACATATTTAAAGAAAATACTCTAAATGCAATAGTTTTCAAGTTGCAACTGATTTACTCAACAGTGAGAACCTCAAAGTAGCTATTATTCAGCTATGCCATGACATAAAGGTCTGTAATTTTACTATGTTATAGCTGACCCAAAATTAGGTTAACAACATTTTTATAGAAAATACTCTAAATGCAATAGTTTTCAAGTTACAACTGACTTACACACCTGTGAGTACCTGAAAATAGCTATTACTCAGCTATGCAATGAGGTACAGATCTGCAATTTTACCATGTTATAGCAGACCCAAAAATACATGAAAAACATATTTAAACAAGAACACTTGGAGAACGCAGACCTCCGCCAAGGGAGCACATATCCTGAAAATTTCATCAAAATCTGTCCATAACTTTTTGAGTTTTCTGTCTTTAAAAATTACATTTCATGGATCCAGAAGATCCAGATAGTGATCCGGATCACTCCCCAAATTGAATCATTTCTTCCTTTTACCTTTTCAGGCATATCCTGAATATTTCATCAAAAATCCGTCCAGAAGTTTTTGAGTTATCTTGTTCACAAACAAACTCACAAACCCACAAACAAACCCAGGCAAAAACATAACCTCCTAACTCTAAATGTAATAGTTTTGAAGTTACAAGCAATATACTCAACAGTGATAATCTCAAAGTAGCTATTACTCAGTTGTGCAATGAGCTACAGGTCTGAAATTTTACTATATTATAGCTGACCCAAAAGTAGCTGAATAACATATTTATACAAAATTCGCTAAATGCAATACAGTGTAGTTTTCAAGTTACAAGTGATTTTACTCATAATGGAAGGTACTGAAAAGTCAGAAAGTAGTCATTACTCACTTAGCTGTTGGGATAGACACCCAAGTTACTCACCATGGTGTAGCTATGGAAAAAGTAGCTGAATAACATATTTAACAAAATGCTCTAAATGCAATACTTTTCAAGTTATAGGTGATTTAGTGCATGATTTCATGAATTTTAATGGATAAAAAATTATTTTAAAAATTCATAAAAAAAAATTAAAAAGATCCAGGCCTGATACTCACACAAGGGAATCTACTAGTGGCCTAGTACATATAGGCAAGATAAGAGAGAAATCCCTGCAATAGTCAATGACAAATAAAAAGTGATTTAGTGCATGATTTCATGAGTTTTAATGCATTAAAAATTATTTAAAAAATTAATAAAAACTAGACCTATCGCATCGGAGAACCGATGCAAATCGTATCCACCAGAAGAAAACTCACCAAAGCCATTCTAACATCGCTTAACCTTGAAGGAGAAGCCCAAGGTGAAATCTGACCATATCAAAAGATTCTTAGCCCATGATTTCCTATAGGTTGGTGTGACACTGCAAACCTCTAGGAATAGGAATAAGCAAGATATAAACACTAATTTTGGCAATCCTCATTTGACCTTGAAAGAGGGGCCAAAGGTCAAATCCGATCACACCAAAAGATTCCAAGCCCATGATTTCCTAGATTTTGGTTTACCATTCCAAAGCTCTAGGACCAATAATAAGCAAGTTATAAGCACTTTTAAGTTTGGCTATCCTCGTTTGACCTTGATGGAGGGTCCAAGGTCAAATCCGACCACAGCAAGATTCCCAGCACATGATTTTGTGTACTATCCTCGTTTGACCTTGAAGGAGGGGTCCAAGGTCAAATCCGACCACAGCAATAGATTCCCAGCCCATGATTTCCTATAGGTTGGTTTACCATCCCAAACCTCTAGGACCAATAATAAGCGAGTTATAAGCAATTTTAAATTGGGCTATCCTCATTTGACCTTGAAGGAGGGGTCCAAGGTCAAATCCGACCGCAGCAATAGATTCCCAGCCCATGATTTCCTATAGTTTGGTTTACCATCCTAAACCTCTAGGACCGATAATAAGCGAGTTATAAGCACTTTTAAGTTGGGCTATGCTCGTTTGACCTTGAAGGAGGGGTCCAAGGTCAAATCCGACCACACCAAAAGATTCCCAGCCCATGATTTCCTATAGGTTGGTTCACCAACCCTAACCTCTAGGACCAATAATAAGCGAGTTATAAGCACTTTTAAGTTTGGCTATCCCCGTTTGACCTTGAAGGAGGGGTCCAAGGTCAAAACCGACCACACCAAAAGATTCCCTGCCCATGATTTCCTATAGGTTGGTTAAAAAAACCATGCCAAACCTCTAGGACCAATAATAAGCGAGTTATAAGCACTTTTAAGTTTGGCTATGCTCGTTTGACCTTGAAGGAGGGGTCCAAGGTCAAATCCGACCACACCAAAAGATTCCCAGCCCATGATTTCCTATAGGTTGGTTTACCATCCCAAACCTCTAGGACCAATAATAAGCAAGTTATAAGCACTTTTAAGTTTGGCTATCCTCGTTTGACCTTGAAGGAGGGGTCCAAGGTAAAATCCGACCACACCAAAAGATTCCCAGGCCATGATTTCCAATAGGTTGGTTTACCATCCCAAACCTCTAGGACCAATAATAAGCGAGTTATAAGCACTTTTAAGTTTGGCTATGCTCGTTTGACCTTGAAGGAGGGGTCCAAGGTCAAATCTGACCACACCAAAAGATTCCCAGCCCATGATTTCCTAGAGGTTGGTTTACCATCCCAAACCTCTAGGACCAATAATAAGCGAGTTATAAGCACTTTTAAGTTTCGCTATCCTCATTTGACCTTGAAGGAGGGGTCCAAGGTCAAATCTGACCACACCAAAAGATTCCCAGCCCATGATTTCCTATAGGTTGGTTTACCATCCCAAACCTCTAGGACCAATAATAAGCGAGTTATAAGGACTTTTAAGTTTGGCTATCCTCGTTTGACCTTGAAGGAGGGGTCCAAGGTCAAATCCGACCACACCAAAAGATTCCCAGGCCATGATTTCCTACAGGTTGGTTTACCATCCCAAACCTCTAGGACCAATAATAAGCGAGTTATAAGCACTTTTAAGTTTGGCTATGCTCGTTTGACCTTGAAGGAGGGGTCCAAGGTCAAATCTGGCCACACCAAAACATTCCCAGCCCATGATTTCCTAGAGGTTGGTTTACCATCCCAAACCTCTAGGACCAATAATAAGCGAGTTATATGCACTTTTAAGTTTGGCTATCCTCATTTGACCTTGAAGGAGGGGTCCAAGGTCAAATCCGACCACACCAAAAGATTCCCAGCCCATGATTTCCTATAGGTTGGTTTACCATCCCAAACCTCTAGGACCAATAATAAGCGAGTTATAAGCATTTTTAAGTTTGGCTATCCTCGTTTGACCTTGAAGGAGGGGTCCAAGGTCAAATCTGACCACACCAAAAGATTCCCAGCCCATGATATCCTATAGGTTGGTTAACCATCCCAAACCTCTAGGACCAATAATAAGGGAGATATAAGCACTTTTCATGACTGCAAAGAAACACCTGTGGCGGCCATCTTGTTTTTCAAAATGAAGCCAAAAATATTCCCAGTCAAGATTTTATAATGAGGAACATATCCTGCGAATTTGAGATCTCTACCTATAATACCCTTTGCTCTAGAGGGCCACCAAAAGTCCTTGTTTAAAGTCGAAAAATGCCCGTGGCGGCCATCTTGTTTTTCAAAATGAGGCCAAAAATATTCCCAGGCAAGATTTTATGGCTATGAATATATCCTGCAAATTTGAGAAGGCTAGCTATAATATTTTTTTCGTTAGAGCGGTAACGGTGAAATCTCTCTACACACTGCGGGGGCGGCGGCGGCGTAGGCGTAACAAAGTCAAATCCATAGTATCCACCGGATGCTATCCGGTGGATACAAAAATGAAGACAGATCCAGGTCTGATACTCACACAAGGGAATCTACTTGTGGCCTAGTACATATAAACAGAATATGAGAGAAATCCCTGCAATATTCAATGAGAAAATTGTGATAAAGTGTTGAGATTTTCACACTTTTGGTGGGGGTACCTCCCTTGTAATGGCTCTAGCAAACAGATGAACAGACAGATTTGCATGCGTTGAACAATTTTTCATCCTCGATAGATAAGGTATCTTTTAAAAGAAACAGCATGTCTCTAGGCCTTGTAGTTTTGGAGGAGAAGTTGTTCATGTGGCGTGTACGCGGACACATACGCGGACACTGCAGAGTGATGCCATAATGTTAGCTGACTGACAAGTCAGCTGACATAATAAAAACTGTCGGACTGTAAATAGCAGAGACATCTGTGTTTTTTTTGTTTTATTTTTACAACACAAATCATACAAAATGTAAAAATAACACACAGCGGTTACTATATTTATGTGCTATTGTATAAATATGTAACTAGCAATCTAAATGGCTAATCAATAAATTGAAATCATTGAATATGAATGTACACCACACAGTGTATTATTAAAACAACCTTAATAGCCTGGAAAGTAAACTGTAAAACAGGAACATATGCACCCTCAATCTTCCTGATATTTTGAACATCTTTTGAATCTTCAAGTCGATGTACCAAAGTGCTAAAGAAGTCTTCCTTCTGAATAAATTTTGGTGCAACACAAACCACATCCACATCCCCTCCTGAAAATCATATCAGACACTTGGAATGTCACATAGAGTGTTTTCTTAGGAACTTTTGTACACACCCAAACACTGTGTGAAACGGCATACTAGCAAGGGATTCACTAGCAAGAGTGTAAGGAAGTATAACAAAATCCAGTGAAATAGATAGAGTAAGGAATCTAAAATTCGCCACCTCTAAAACTTTTGTTAATTTTATGAAGAAAATGATGTTTTTGTCTAAAAATTGGTATTTTTCAGTTCAAAAAGCCTTAATTTACTATACAGTCAGCAAATCTCACCACAATTCATTTATTTTATTAGTATTTGCACATGTGGCGAATTTCAGATATGTGGCGAATTTTAGATTTCTTACTATACTAATAAGATACTAATGTTTTCTTAATTTTTGTCTAGTTTGTGCTATACTGATACTTCATATCCTCTTTTTTAAAATTAGAATCTGGCACATAGGTAAAAACTAATTTATGAATAAAACTCCAGTGTAAATAATGGAGTAACAACAGAAATCGAATATACTTCTACATCGGCTGTCAGAAATGCGCACACTTGAGATGAAACATTAACAGGTTTATTTGACAATAGCTGAAATCATTTTCTTTCTTCCATTTGGAAACATGTAAGAAACTAGAAATAGGACACCCTGTTGATAGTAGATGCGAATAGAAACAGGATAGCATAGAAGAACACACATTATCATGTGTAATGTCCACCACATGAACCTTTTGCCAAAATTGTACAGTAGTCTTACAAGACCCTGTTTCATTTGCAAAATATATCAATGATGCTTAAATATTTATTAGTGTAGATGTAAATTATTTCAGCTTCATGCCTTTTTGCATTGGCTGGGTCGAAAATTTTGACGAAATCACTCTATCTTGCACGGTTAAGAAGATAGAAGCCAATTCCTGTTTTTCTATTTTTGGCCAAAATTTGAAAATTCAAAATGGCCGCCATTTTTGGGAAAAGGAAAATTAAAATTAGCAAGAGTACATTTCTTAGATACCCTATGGGTCAAAGATTTCGACGAAATCGCTCTATCTCGCACGGTTAAGGAGATAGAAGCAATTTTGTGTTTTGCCATTTTTGGCAAAAATTCGAAAAATCAAAATGGCCGCCATTTTTGGGGAGGGGAAAATTTTTTGAAAATTGCAAAGATTACATTCCTTAGATACCCTGTGGGTCGAAAATTTCGACGAAATTGCTCTATCTCGCACGGTTAAGGAGATAGATGCAAATTTGTGTTTTGCCATTTTTGGCAAAAATTCGAAAATTCAAAATGGCCGCCATTTTTGGGGAGGGGAAAATGTTTTGAAAATTGCAAAGAGTACATTCCTTAGACACCCTGTGGGTCGAAATTTTCGACGAAATCGCTCTATCTCGAACGGTTAAGGAGATAGAAGCAAATTTGTGTTTTGCCATTTTTGGCAAAAATTCGAAAATTCAAAATGGCCGCCATTTTAGGGGAGGGGAAAATGTTTTAAAAATTGCCAAGAATACAATGCTCAGATACCCTGTGGGTCGAAAATTTTGACGAAATCGCTCTATCTCGCACGGTTAAGGAGATAGAAGCAAATTTGTGTTTTGCCATTTTTGGCAAAAATTCGAAAATTCAAAATGGCCGCCATTTTTGGGGAGGGGAAAATTTTTTGAAAATTGCAAAGATTACATTCCTTAGATACCCTGTGGGTCGAAAATTTCGATGAAATCGCTCTATCTCGCACGGTTAAGGAGATAAAAGCAAATTTGTGTTTTGCCATTTTTGGCAAAAATTCGAAAATTCAAAATGGCCGCCATTTTAGGGGAGGGGAAAATGTTTTAAAAATTGCCAAAAATACAATGCTCAGATACCCTGTGGGTCGAAAATTTTGACGAAATCGCTCTATCTCGCACGGTTAAGGAGATAGAAGCAAATTTGTGTTTTGCCATTTTTGGCAAAAATTCGAAAATTCAAAATGGCCGCCATTTTTGGGGAGGGGAAAATTTTTTTGAAAATTGCAAAGATTACATTCCTTAGATACCCTGTGGGTCGAAAATTTTCAACGAAATCGCTCTATCTCGCATGGTTAAGGAGATAGATGCAAATTTGTGTTTTGCCATTTTTGGCAAAAATTCGAAAATTCAAAATGGCCGCCATTTTTGGGGAGGAGAAAATTTTTTGAAAATTGCAAAGATTACATTCCTTAGATACCCTATGGGTCGGAATTTTCGACGAAATCGCTCTATCTCGCACGGTTAAGGAGATAGAAGCAAATTTGTGTTTTGCCATTTTTGGCAAAAATTCGAAAATTCAAAATGGCCGCCATTTTTGGGGAGGGGAAAATTTTTTGAAAATTGCAAAGATTACATTCCTTAGATACCCTGTGGCTCGAAAATTTTGACGAAATCGCTCTATCTCGCACGGTTTAGGAGATATGAGCACATTTGCCTTTTTCAGTATTCAAAATAGCCAATTACTCATTTATTTAATTAATTACTCACTCATCTATGAAGCAATTCCCCCCAAAAGCAATCCCATACAAGCTATTAACCCAATGAACCTCCATACCAAATTTCAGAAAGCTAGGCTTAATAGCATTCCTTAAAATGTCTGGAAACCAAAGAGCTACTCAAAAGTAGCAAAGTAGCTATTACTCAGTTAGCTATAGAGCTATCATCACCAAAAGCAATCCCATACAAGCTATTAACCCAATAAACCTGCATGCCAAATTTGGTAAAGATAGGGTAAGAACTGTTGCCTAAAATGTCTGGAAACCAAGTGGGACGGCGGACGGCGGAAAAAGCAAAAATAATACGTCCACCCCCCAGTGGGGTGGACATAATTAATCTAAAACTATCTACTCATGAAAAAGTCACATTCATAATGTTTATATTTTGTTCAAGTTTGTAATATTTAATGAATTAGACCACAACAATGACCATAACTATGAAATACCAAAAAAATGTTCTGCTGACCATGGAGTTCCACTTTATGTATACCAGGTTATTGATGAGAACACTTAATTTGTTATCTAATGAGAACAAGTTAATTAAAAGTATAGTTCTAAATTTAACACTGTTACACGTAAGAGTGTGGAATTCAAGAAAAAACATAATTACATTGTTCTAATTAACTCATTTCTACTTTCTTAAATTATCATCATAAAAATCTACTGTTGTGTGAATAAATATGGATAAAACTGTTTACTGTTACAAGTAACACCAGGCTCTTCTACTTGTTATTGGTAATTGTTTTATGGTGTACACATGTGGCTAAAAGATAAAGTTAAAATATTTTTAACTATAACATATCTGTGGTTAACCTAAAATATTTACCTTGTCTGGGTTTGTCTATGACTCAATGTGTTTTATGTTTTGGTAGTATCCATTAGGTCTCATAAGATGGTATTTGTATTTGTGCAGGACAACACGACATAAACAGCATTTCCAGCATGTAGCAGAGCTTTTGAGAAGTTTGAAAAAGTTGTTACATCCTCTCACAAGGTGTCTTAAAATATGTACGCAGGAGGGGTGGAGGAGCGGTGGAATTATTAAGTGTACACCACCAAGTTACAAGGTCTCTTTTTGGAGTCTTTAGAACAACATCATGAAGAAAAATTCAAGAACGATATGTTAATGACAGTAGAGAACTGTGTTAACTGGCTATTACAAACACTCTATTGGGTTAAGGGTTTTTTCTTTACTTTCTTTTATAAGTTAAACATATATATACATTACAGTAAATATGCGAAATCAGTAAATAGACGTATTTACTGAAATTTTCAGTAAATACGCGTATTTACTGATTTATGACCTGTGTTATTTCACAAGTTTACTGGTTTGACTTTCAGTAAATATGTAAAATGAAACTTCACTGGTTGTAACTATATAATATTATATGGTAAACCAAACTGTACATCATATTGGAACATTTTACTCTGTGTAATATTAAATGGTAAACCAAAATATGAATTATAGTGAAACATTTTACTCTATTATGATGACTCTCAGAACATACTAAGCAGACTTCATTTTAGAGTACATTATATGCAAATATGTTGAAAAAATAGCACTGGGCTTTTAAATATTTATTTCTAAAAACTTTAGATATGTGCTTTCTATAGACATTTCATTTAAGCTTATATTATTTTCAATCCCACCGGTACCAAGGACCTATGTCATCCCTACAAATGATTAAAGATCAATTAACTTTCAACTATTTTTCTGTGACTGATACATAAAAAGCATTTTATTGGAAATAAATAAAAGTTTAAGAAATTAATTTAAATTTCCAAATTTTAACATATTTTAAATGTACCTTCATTCAGCAGAAATTTTACCTTATCATTTAAGACAACATGATTTACACCCAAACAAGTCTGCATGTATTCTCAAAGAATCTATTGTTAAACAGAGATTATTAGTAAGTGGTTTCTTTATTTTATTTCAATCAAGGCTTAATATTCTGCCATTTTCTGTTAGATTATGACTTTAATATAGGTACTGGCTACTTGATCAAAATATTGTTTTAGAAACAATGAAAAGGCCAGCTAGCCCCTAATTGGATTTCATCATAGTCTTTCAGAGGGACTTAATCTCTTTTAAGGCATCTATGGTTATGGTGTGGCTTCCTCTATTGAAGGGACAACATTAAAGGGAAGTTTTATTTAACCCTAATTATAGATCTAAATTTTATTGGTTACCTTTGGAAAAGAAATACATTGTTAAAACTACAGTGAAAGTCAGTTCTTGAACAAGAAATGTATCTTAATCTTATTACCTTGCTTGTTGTTCCTTATACATAAAGCATCATAATTTGATAAATATTTGGATATTTAAATTTATAAACAATTTATTTTAAATGAAAAAGATATATTACAAGTTTTTATCACATATCACATGCAAATGCTTTTGAAATTATAAAGTGATGATAAATAGTTATCCCAGTGCTGGATTGTAAACAGATATCAAACTTTGAATATGAACAAGCCATTTAAAGTTTGAAATAACTGTATGAAGACATAGCAGATAATGCCCAAGATATTTAAGATATAAAGTTTTCACAATGATTTTAGTAAATACGCATATTTACTGGACCAAAAAACCAGTAAATACGCGTATTTACTGAAATTTTCAGGGAATACGCGTATTTATTGACCAAATCAGTAAATACGCGTATTGAAAAATTTCAATAAATACGCGTATTTACTGATTTCGCATATTTACTGTAACATATATATATATACATCAGATTAATATAGGAATAAATGACATATAAGAGTGCTTTATGATGGTTTTAAACTATTGATCAGCTGAATATTAAAGTCATGAAGCCCGTTAGGCTGAGTGCTTTAATACAGTCAATCGATAGTTTAAAACCATTATAGAGTGCAAGAAATTATCATTTATTTATATTCTAAAATGGTTACATTAATATTTTGTTCAAAATAAGGTGTCAATCATACAACAAAATCAAAACTAGAGGATCGCTCGCAAAAAAAAAGATAATGTTTTTGCATAGCAAAAACAAAGCGTCCCGAAAAGGATATAAAGGTGAGTGCTAAAGTATTAAGAAAATGCTTCGTTTCTAGCCTTATACTGTTGTGCCAACCAAAGTCAGCGCAGTCTGCTCTATCTAGCACGGTTTTCAATGATATAAGCATTTTTGTGTTTTGCAAAAAATTCGAAAATTCAAAATGTCCGTTATATTTGGCGAGACAAAAATATTTTGAAAATTGGCATGGGTACTCTGCAGAGATACCCAGCAGGTGAAAAATTTTGTTGAGTTTGCTCCATCTAGCACGGTTTTCGAGATATAAGCATTTTTGTGTTTTGCAATAACTTTGAAAATTCAAAATGGCCACCATTTTTGGGGAGACAAAAATTTTTGACAAGACCACTGCCACGGTGTGTATCTCCCGCCGAGCATTAAAAGAGAAGAAATAGCTTTTCCGAGATATTCACAATTTTTCATTTTCGTGTGTGAAAGCTCTTCCAAAAGTAGGTGAATGAGTTATTTGAGAAAAATTGGCTATCTGCAATACTATTAAGAGATAATTCACATTTACTCCTTTTGAGTAGGTGAGTAATTACCTACGGGTCTGGAACTTCACCAAGTGAAAGTTCTCCCAAAAGTAGATGAATGAGTTATTTGAGAAAAATTGGCTATCTGCAATACTTTTAGAGATAATTCGCATTTACTCATTTTGAGTAGGTGAGTAATTAGCTATGGGTCTGAAACTTCACCAAGTGAAAGCTCTCCCAAAGTAGGTGAATGATTTATTTGAGAAAAATTGGCTATCTGCAATACTTTTAGAGATAATTCGCATTTACTCATTTTCAGTAGGTGAATAATTAGCTATGGTTCTGAAACTTCACAGAGTGAAAGCTCTCCCAAAAGTAGGTGAATGAGTTATTTGAGAAAAATTGGCTATCTGCAATACTTTTAGAGATAATTCGCATTTACTCATTTTGAGTAGGTGAGTAATTAGCTATGGGTCTGAAACTTCACCATGTGAAAGCTCTTCCAAAAGTAGGTGAATGAGTTATTTGAGAAAAATTGGCTATCTGCAATACTTTTAAGAGATAATTCACATTTACTCGTTTTGAGTAGGTGAGTAATTATCTACGGGTCTGAAACTTCACCATGTGAAAGCTCTCCCAAAAGTACATGAATGAGGTATTTGATAAAAATTGGGTATCCGCAATAGTTTTTGAGATAATTAGCATTTACTCATTTTGAGTAGGTGAGTAATTAGCTACGGGTCTGAAACTTCACTATGTGAAAGCTCTTCCAAAAGTAGGTGAATGAGTTATTTGAGAAAAATTGGCTATCTGCAATACTTTTAAGAGATAATTAGCATTTACTCATTTTGCGTAGGTGAGTAATTATCTACGGGTCTGAAACTTCACCATGTGAAAGCTCTCCCAAAAGTACATGAATGAGTTATTTGATAAAAATTGGGTATCCGCAATAGTTTTTGAGATAATTAGCATTTACTCATTTTGAGTAGGTGAGTAATTAGCTACGGGTCTGAAACTTCACCATGTGAAAGCTCTTCCAAAAGTAGGTGAATGAGTTATTTGAGAAAAATTGGCTATCTGCAATACTTTTAAGAGATAATTCGCATTTACTCATTTTGAGTAGGCGAGTAATTATCTACGGGTCTGAAACTTCACCATGTGAAAGCTCTCCCAAAAGTACATGAATGAGTTATTTGATAAAAATTGGGTATCCGCAATAGTTTTAGAGATAATTAGCATTTACTCATTTTGAGGTGAATAATTAGCTACGGGTCTGAAACTTCACCGAGTGAAAGCTCTTTGGGATAGCTGCTCTGCAGGGATATCCTGAAGATAAAAAATTTCGTCAAATCACTCTATGTAGCACGGTTTTCGAGATATTAGCATTTTTGTGTTTTGCAATTTTTGCGCAAAAATTCGAAAATTCAAAATGGCCCTCATTTTGGCAAGACAAAATTTTTTTGAAAATTGGCATGGCTACTCTGCAGAGATACCCTGTGGGTCAAAAAATTTCGTCGAAATCGCTCTATCTAGCATGGTTTCCGAGATATAAGCATTTTTATGTTTTCCAATTTTGCAAAAAATTCGAAAATTCAAAATGGCCGCCATTTTTTCGGAGAAATTTTTTTTTTTTAAATTGGCATGGCTACTCTGCAGAGATACCCTGTGGGTTAAAAATTTCGTCGAAATCGCTCTATCTAGTACGGTTTTCGAGATATAAGCATTTTTATGTTTTGTAATTTTTGCGAAAAATTCGAAAATTCAAAATGGCCGCCATTTTTTGCAAGATAAAATTTTTTTGAAAATTGGCATGGCTACTCTGCAGAGATACCCTGTAGGTCAAAAATTTCGTCGAAATCGCTCTATCTAGCACGGTTTTCGAGATATAAGCATTTTTGTGTTTTCCTTATTTGGAAAATTCATAATGATTAATTAATCATTAATTACTCGGCCATTTCTTAACCAATCAATGCCAAAATCTAATGATTTCCAGATTTTAATAGAATGAATGTATTTGCCAAGTTTCAGGTGAATTGATAAAATTCCTTTCAAGTTATCATCCGGACAAGCTTCCCCATCGAAAAAAGACATTTTTGGTCATGTGACCTCTCTGATTGGTTGAAATGTCACTGCAGCATATTCAAAAAAATTCCCCAAGGCTACTGCCTAAACCTGCCAAATTTGAAAAGAATCCGCCTAACGGTTACAGAGTTATAAGGAAAACAAAATGCGGAGCCGGCGGAGCAGCCGGAGCCGGCGGAGCCGGTGGAGCCTGAAGGTCTCCCATACACAAACAAGAGTCCCTTGCGGGACACTTAATAAATCCAAAGCCATGTTGGCTGCTCCATCAATGAAACATATGTGGTGATAACTTGGTTATAAAAAACCAAGTATTATTTATTACTTTATTTTCATTTGTCTGTATTTGCATTTCCAGAACAAAAGACGCGTCCATGTTCACTGTGCAGCCTACCATTTTAGAATAAATAAAGGACAAAAAAAAACATTTTGATGTAAAAATGTTTTTAAGAACTTTACTTAAAAACATTAAGAACTTTTAAGAACTTTACCTTTTCTGACCACACCTATTGCTTGGCCTCCAAATGGTAAAACCTTTGTCCCATAATTATCAACAGGTACCTTTGACTGAATCTGTAAAATAAACAGCAGGTGGATCTGCTGACAAGGTTTAGGTGAAATTTAACTTGAAATATCACTATTTTTTAGAATGGCTCTATTTCTTAAACCTGGATAAATGACAACCCTCTTTGCATAATCATCTACCTAGTTTATTTACATATAGATGAACCAACTTATCTCTGTTTTGTATGTGGTTGTAGGTTTGCATAATAATTATATATATGTCATGTTTGCCTGTCATTACTGTTATTGTGTATATGTTAATTATATGAAATTAAAACAAAACGATATAGATGAACCAGTATGAACCAACCTCCATATCTTTCATCTCTGATCAAGCCTAGTGGCATCACATGGAGTGACATAATTGTACATATTTTTATTATCAGAAGCAAACAACACTTGGAAAGTATTAAAAACAAAACTTCTATAATTTTTCATCATATGTAAGATAATAAATACATAACTTGCAATAGTATAAATAAATATACCTGTTTACTTTTCTGGTCAGCAACACCATGAACCCATAGAAATATCATCTGTTTCAGTGCATCCACAATTTGTTTTCTAAAATCCAATAACTACTTTTAACAATTTCAAATTTGAATATTTTAAGTATTAATTTCTGGTATGGCAAGTAATGAAGAAAAAGTAACCTGATGAATAGAAGAAAACATTAAAATATTTAACCAGACTTTATTGAAGGCAAGTTATAAATCTGAACTGTTGTTACAAATTCAAATTCTAATAGCACTTTTATAGCGCCTAATGTCTCCAGGCACAGTACAAAAAAAAAAAATCATCCTCTTAAATTTTATAAAGATAACTAGATTGGGCCAACTCGGCGCCAACATATCCCCAGACAGGTCATCACTCACGCCACAGGTTTTGATCGGGAATTTTTTAAAACATAATTACCCATTATTATTATATGAACTTCAGCACATCAATCTACTCTGTTTATATCTTCCAAGGAAGATGGTGTATCCCCAGACGCCGAATACATAACTCAAATTATATTTTCAATCTTCCTGCAATGATAACTCTAAACCTATTTTCAAAGTATTTAAATGATTGATGATTGAATGTCCATTCTAAAATAATAATCCCAAAAGAGCATATCTGTTTCTATATTTGTTGACAAATAAAATATTATTTTTAACTCAACTCATCATACTTTTCAATCTTCCTTCAAAGTATTTAAATGATTGATGATTCAATGTCCATTCTAAAATTCATAATCCCAAAAGCGCATATCTGTTTCTATATTTGTTCACAAATAAAATATTATTTTAAAAAAAATTATTTATATTATTATTTTATTATATTATTTTTAGAATTTGCAAATTGTTTTCAGTTATTCATTTCCTCTATACCTATATATGTGGTCCATATATATGCAACCTAAATATGTGACACAATCTCAGTTCTGACTCCCCTTTGTGTTATATGTAATGAAGCCCACCACCTCCCACCCCCACCCCTCTCCCCTTCTCCACACCTCTCTCACTATTACACAAGATCTGCAACCCCATTGAGTTCTTTGTTTCTCATCTGATATCATTAAATACCTTTGTTTATTTAGTGTCACTCAATATAGCTGGAGGTCCCAGAGGTGGGTGGGGGGAATCCGGGTGGGGGATGCATAAATGGTAAACAAACAATCTATATAAAAGGGGTACTCAAATACAAAAAGAATTGAGAATTTTAAGTATGTGATTATCAACTGAAATGAGTTCATAACTGTAGGAGCTGTGTCAAAATTAACTGAGGCAAGTTGAATAAAACTGGGCTAGTTGAGGGTTAAAAATCCCCTACTTTTACTACATAAGGATATAATTTCATTAATATTGGGACTTAAAGCTCACTTAAAGTGTCCATTTTGTCTACTTGAATATGTTTAACCAGTTTCATTTTAAAAAGTTAAAAACTCAGCAAGCAGAGGTATAACACACAAAAATAAGTTCTTAAAAGACTAAGATAGCCATAACATTATTAATATTCAAAATTTAAATAGACAGGCATTTCCTTTTAAAAATTCAAAGATTTCAGCTCTATAACCCACATAGTTTGACAGTTACTGGGCTTTAAAGTGGCATAATGTCCATAAATTGGGTTTCTGTGGGCATTTTACAATTGTTAAAGAGACCTTAGCAATTAAACAACAGATCTGAAACTTTTTGGGGGACATACATAACAAACAAAAATTATATATAATACAGTTTAAGACTTGTCACACTAAGCATTTCCAAATAACAGGGCAAAATACGGAAAAAATGTCCAAAAAGGCACTTGGGCGAGTGTCTATGGCCCTCATACACAGGTTAAATGTCTACTAAAAACCTTGATTTTCGGCATATGTAAAAAGGACATAATAATGCATTCCCAGATGGGATTTCAGCTCCATCAATCACATAGTTTAACAGTCACAGGGCTTAAAGGTGGTTAAAAAGTCCAAATATTGGGTCTCTGTGGGCCTTTTAGAGATCTCGATGTGGCTTTCAAATTAAAGCTTCAGACTTAAAATTTGTTACATACTAAGATTACACATAGAATATGTATCTAATAAAGTTTGAAACTTCTCAGACTTACCATTTCCAAGTTACAGAGCAAAATATGTGAAAATGTCTTAAAAGGGTCACTCAGGTGGGTGTTTAAGGTCCTCATACACAGGTTAAATGTCTACTTGAAGCCTTGATTTTTGGCACATGTAAAAAGAACATAATAATGTATTCCCAGATGAGATTTCAGCTCTATCAGTCACATAGTTTAACAGTCACAGGCCTTAAAATTGGCAAAAAGTCCAAATACTGGGTCTTTATGGGGCCTTCTAGAGACCTAAATGTGGCCTTCAAATTAAAGCCTCAGACTTAAAATTTGTCACATACTAAGATTACACATAGAATATGCATCTAATACAGTTTGAAACTTCTTAGACTTACCATTTCCAAGTTACAGGGAAAAATATGTGAAAAATGTCTAAAAATGGTCACTCGGGTGGGGATTTATGGTCCTCATACACAGGTTAAATGTCTTCTTAAAGCCTTAATTTTTGGCACATATATAAATAACATACTAATATCTTCCCAGATAGGATTTGAGCTCTATCAGTCACATAGTTTGACAGTCACAGGGCTTAAAAGTAGCAAAAAGTCAAAATATTGGGTCTTTGGGAGCCTTTTAGAGACCTCAATTTGACCTTCAAAATTAAAGCTTCAGACTTAAAATCTGTTACATACTAAGATTACACACAGAATATATATCTAATACAGTTTGAAACTTCTCAGACTTACCATTTCCAAGTTACAGGGAAAAAGATGTGAAAAATGTCTTATAAGGGTCACTCGGGTGGGTGTTTATGGTCCTGATACACAGGTTAACTGTCTATTAAAGGCCTAAATGTTGGGGCACATATAAGAAAACACATAGATATATTCCCAGATGATATTTAACTTAGATGAGAGACATAGTTTGAAAGCTACAGTGCTTGAAAGTGGCAAAAAGTGCATAAATTGGGTCTCTGTGGGCACTTTTGAGACCTTAAGTCGACCCCTTTGGGTAAACCTACAGCCCTAAAATTTTCTACAGACAAGGATTACATATCAAAGTTATACCTAGCGCAGTTTGAGACTCATCAGAATTACCACTTCCAAATTATAGGGCAAAATATGTGAAAAGTATAGCAAAAAATCCCCAAGTGGGGGTATTTATGGGCCTCAAACACAATTTTCTCCTCAACTTAAAGTCGTGATTTTCGGCACATGTACTAAGAACATATTAATGTGTTGTCAGGTAAAATTTCAGCCAGCTGAGCATCATAGTTTGTGACCTACAGGGCTCTAAGTGGCCAAAAGTCCAATTTCTGACCTTAAGGTGGCCATAAGTTCTTTTTTACTGGGAGTTTAAGGTCACCTTAAAATAGGGATCTTCCTTTGGGCACCCTTAACATGTGTACCAAGTTTGAAAAAAAAATATTAATTTGTTTTTGAGTTATCGCGTCCACAAGGAAATTTCTACGGCGGCGGCGGCGGCGGCGGCGGCGGACCTGAATCCAATATATCCCCGACTTTCGTCTGGGGATATAATTAATGGACATATAACAGTCTCAGCCAGATACATACAGAACCGCTTACAATATCTAGGCCTCTTCCCTTTTGGGTTGACAGTAACAAACACCCATGTACCTTGCTTTTAGCGAATCATTTGATTCATAAAATCCACTTGACTCCACTGTTTGATTCAAAAGCTTAGCCTGCACTGGTTCATCCATTGGTTCATTCAAGTTTATAGGCTCTGCACTGGCCAGCTTCAAACTGGCCATATCTAAAATGTCTGATAAAAGAAAATAGATCAACTGTTTATCACATATCAGTGAAAATACAACACTGATGTGATGGATAAAACAGAGCATTTCCATTTCCAAGAAACAAAAATGTATGTTATTTCGGAGGGCAATTTCAACAAATTTATCATCTAATCCACAAGTTCCTATGCAGAAAATATTCTTATAACCACAAAATTATGTGTATCAAGTTTTGCTTTGAGATATTTACATTATTGATATGTGTAATTATAATATATTTATTAACTTGTGCTTAAATTTATAAAAGTAGAACCTTCAACAAAATTGAAAACTTGAAATACAGAAAATAAGGTCAACCACACATCTTCTTTCAAATGTATTATTAAGTGTACAATTATACAGTTTTTTCTTTGAAAAGTTTTGCAAAGTATATTACTCAATCAAAAATCTGTTTGCTTGTTTGTTATGACTAAAAAATCTTTCGATTTCAAAGAATGTTGGTTAGTCGGTTTGTTTGTATGTATGCATGTATGTATGTTTGTTAGTGCATTCTAGGTCACAATTTTGGAGCTAGGATTCTCATTTTTTTCTATAACATTGTCATTGGTCAGAATAGAGAACGACCCAATTTCAACAAAAGTGGTAGCATTTTCACATAGCTAAGACCATTTTAGCTACTCTGAGTAAATGACTTATCTAATCTAATCTACTGCTTTGCAGGCACAATATCTTCCCCACTAAGGGGAACTCAGTGCGCTAGTTAACAAAAAATCATTTCTAAGGAGAGTCGAGGGACGTTCAAGGTTAGTGTTCCAGAGTTGTGGGTGAGACCGAGAGGGAAGGAGACTAAGTTGGGAAACTAGAACTGAAAAGGTGGGTTTTATGGTGTTTCCTGAAGGATGCGGCAGAGGGACTATTTCTTATTTGGAAGGGGAAAGAGTTCCAAAGAACTGGGGCATAGTGACTGAAAGAATCAGAGAAATGTTTAATTGATTTATGAACTCTGCGGTCAAAAGTGGGGGTATGAAGGAACTTAAGTTTGGGGGTACTACGCCTAGTATTTCTGAGGGAAGTGGAGGGGTGAATTAATTCTCTTAGGTAAACAGGTTGACCTTGGTTGAGGATTTTGTATGTAATGAGGCCTTTTTTGAACTGTACCCTGTACCTGACTGGAAGCCAATGGAGTTTTTTGAGTTGAGGCGTGATGTAAGAAAATTTTGAGGAACGGGTGACAACCCTGCAGAGTAAGTTTTGCACTAGTTGCAATCTCCTTAACTCAAAATCAGTGAGTGATAAGAACAGGGAATTGCAGTAGTCCAATCTGCTGCTCACCAAAGCATTGGCTAGAAGAACTGATGTTTTAAGGTCTAGACTGGGGCGAATTCTGTAGTGGTCTCTTGCATGAACTCTAGTGGACTTTATGACCTGTGACACATGGTCAGAGGTGAAATTGGAATCAAACACCACTCCGAGGTTCTTGACAATTTGTGCTGGTGAGACCTGATTACCAAGAATATTCATTGGAAAGTGAGGGAGGAGTTGTTTATGATTGTTTTTCGAACCTATCAAAATTAACTCGGTTTTGTCAGGGTTGAATTTTAATTTATTAATTTAATTTATTTTAATTTATTTGTGAAAATTTTGTGAAATTTTGGATGTCGTTAAGACAATTCTTTAGTTTTTGTATGCAGTGAGAAAAATTTGCTGGAGAGAGTGAAATGTACAACTGGGTGTCATCGGCATAGAAATGGTAATTAATACTACTGTGTGATTGTATGATGGAGCTGATTGGGTTGGTGTAGAGTGAAAAAAGAATTGAACCAAGGACGGAGCCCTGGGGGACCCCTTATTGGAGGGCAACAGGATATGCGAGTGTGCTGCCTACCTTGACCGTGTGTGTCCTGCACGACAGGGATGATCTGAACCAGCCAATTCACTGATTCCATAGTAACCATTAAGTCTGTCCACGAGAATGGCGTGGTCAATGGTATTGAATGCGGCGGAGAGATCTAGAAGGGTGAGGGCTGTAACAGACCCTTTGGCCATATTGAGAAGAATATCATTGTGAATATTGAGGAGGGAACTTTCAGTACAATGATGTTTTCTATACGCCGATTGGAAGGCAGTCATCATGCCGGGCTCCTCAAGGTGAGTTTGTAGCTGGGCTGCTACTACCCTTTCAAGTATCTTTGAAATAAAGTTTAGATTGGAGACAGGCCTGTAATTTTTGAAAACTTCTTTGTCTAAGGATGATTTTTTTGAGGATTGGGGTTACATGGGCCTGCTTAAAAAATTAGGACACGTACCTTGTTCTTGAGAGGCGTTGATTATTGAAGTGATGGGGGTGATGAGAATGTCTAGATATTCAAGAACAAGAAAAGTGGGCCAAGGGAACATCATTTAGTAGGAGAGTCTAGAATGATTTTGGTAACTTGATCTTCAGTTACAGTAGAGAAAGAGGCAAGCATGGGTGGAGGAGAGTCTGGGATGATGTGTTGGAAATTCAGTGAAGTAGAGAAAATAGAGTGTATTTTTTCAATTTTCTCTGTAAAGAATTCCAAAAATCTGTCAGCCAAAAGCTGAGGGGGATTTATCGATGGGAGGATCTTCTGTCAGCCAAAAGCTGAGGGCGATTTATCGATGGGATTCTGTGTAACACATCACCCAGGACTCGCCATAATTTTTGTGGGTTGTGGTGAGTGTCCCAAATTTTTACTTTAAGGAATTCAGATTTGGCCTGCATGCAGATTTTATTGTAGTGGTGGACTTTCTGCATGTATTGGGATCTGTTGAAGGTAGATTTATTTCGGCAGCAAGTACGTTCAAACAAACGCTTGGTCTCTTTTGCCACAATTACCGTTTTGTTAACCCATCCTGGGATGTACTTCACCTTGGTATTTTTGGTGTGTGGTGGTGCATGACTCAGAAACTATTGCATTTAGAGTATTTCTGTTAAATATGTTGTTTAGGTACCTTAACTTTAGCTATAAAATGGTACATAGTTGGGAGCTCTGTTGCATTAGCTGAGCGAGTAAAAGCTATTTTCTGATTTGTAGCAAATTTAAAAAACTAGAGGATCGCTCGCAAAAAAAAAAGATAATGTTTTTGCACAGCAAAAACAAAGCGTCCCGAAAAGGATATAAAGGTGAGTGCTAAAGTATTAAGAAAATGCTTCGTTTCTAGCCTTATACTGTTGTGCCAACCAAAGTCAGTGCAGTCTGCTCTATCTAGCACGGTTTTCAAGATATAAGCATTTTTGTGTTTTGCAAAAAATAAAAAAATTTCAAATGTCCGCTATATTTGGCGAGACAAAAATATTTTGAAAATTGGCATGGCTACTCTGCAGAGATACCCAGCAGGTCCAAAATTTTGTTGAGTTTGCTCCATATAGCATGGTTTTCGAGATATAAGCATTTTTGTGTTTTGCAAAAACTTTGAAAATTCAAAATGGCCACCATTTTTGGGGAGACAAAAATTTTTGTCAAGACCACTGCCGCGGTGTGTATCTCCCGCCGAGCATTAAAGCAGAAGAAATAGCTTTTCCGAGATATTCACAATTTTTCATTTTTGTGTGTGAAAGCTCTTCCAAAAGTAGGTGAATGAGTTATTTGAGAAAAATTGGCTATCTGCAATACTATTAAGAGATAATTCACATTTACTCATTTTGAGTAGGTAAATAATTATCTATGGGTCTGAAACTTCATCAAGTGAAAGCTCTCCCAAAAGTAGGTGAATGAGTTATTTGAGAAAAATTGGCTATCTGCAATACTTTTAGAGATAATTCGCATTTACTCATTTTCAGTAGGTGAGTAATTAGCTATGGGTCTGAAACTTCACCATGTGAAAGCTCTCCCACAAGTAGATGAATGAGTATTTGATAAAAATTGGGTATCCGCAATACTTTTACAGATAATTAGCATTTACTCATTTTGAGTAGGTGAATAAATAGCTATGGGTCTGAAACTTCACAGAGTGAAAGCTCTGCCAAAAGTAGGTGAATGAGTTATTTGAGAAAAATTGGCTATCTGCAATACTTTTAGAGATAATTCGCATTTACTCATTTTGAGTAGGTGAGTAATTAGCTATGGGTCTGAAACTTCACCAAGTGAAAGCTCTCCCAAAAGTAGGTGAATGATTAATTTGAGAAAAATTGGCTATCTGCAATACTTTTAGAGATAATTCGCATTTACTCATTTTGAGTAGGTGAGTAATTAGCTATGGGTCTGAAACTTCACAGAGTGAAAGCTCTCCCAAAAGTAGGTGAATGAGTTATTTGAGAAAAATTGGCTATCTGCAATACTTTTAGAGATAATTCGCATTTACTCATTTTCAGTAGGTGAGTAATTAGCTATGGGTCTGAAACTTCACCATGTGAAAGCTCTCCCAAAAGTAGATGAATGAGTATTTGATAAAAATTGGGTATCCGCAATACTTTTACAGATAATTAGCATTTACTCATTTTGAGTAGGTGAATAAATAGCTATGGGTCTGAAACTTCACAGAGTGAAAGCTCTGCCAAAAGTAGGTGAATGAGTTATTTGAGAAAAATTGGCTATCTGCAATACTTTTAGAGATAATTCGCATTTACTCATTTTGAGTAGGTGAGTAATTAGCTATGGGTCTGAAACTTCACCAAGTGAAAGCTCTCCCAAAAGTAGGTGAATGATTAATTTGAGAAAAATTGGCTATCTGCAATACTTTTAGAGATAATTCGCATTTACTCATTTTGAGTAGGTGAGTAGTTAGCTATGGGTCTGAAACTTCACCAAGTGAAAGCTCTCCCAAAAGTAGGTGAATGAGTTATTTGAGAAAAATTGGCTATCTGCAATACTTTTAGAGATAATTCGCATTTACTCATTTTGAGTAGGTGAGTAATTAGCTATGGGTCTGAAACTTCACCAAGTGAAAGCTCTTCCAAAAGTAGGTGAATGAGTTATTTGAGAAAAATTGGCTATCTGCAATACTTTTAGAGATAATTCGCATTTACTCATTTTGAGTAGGTGAGTTATCAGCTATGGGTCTGAAACTTCACAGAGTGAAAGCTCTCCCAAAAGTAGGTGAATGAGTTATTTGAGAAAAATTGGCTATCTGCAATACTTTTAGAGATAATTCGCATTTACTCATTTTGAGTAGGTGAGTAATTAGCTATGGGTCTGAAACTTCACCATGTGAAAGCTCTCCCACAAGTAGATGAATGAGTATTTGATAAAAATTGGGTATCCGCAATACTTTTACAGATAATTAGCATTTACTCATTTTGAGTAGGTGAATAAATAGCTATGGGTCTGAAACTTCACAGAGTGAAAGCTCTCCCAAAAGTAGGTGAATGAGTTATTTTTGAGAAAAATTGGCTATCTGCAATACTTTTAGAGATAATTCACATTTACTCATTTTGAGTAGGTGAGTTATTAGCTATGGGTCTGAAACTTCACAGAGTGAAAGCTCTCCCAAAAGTAGGTGAATGAGTTATTTGAGAAAAATTGGCTATCTGCAATACTTTTAGAGATAATTCGCATTTACTAATTTTGAGTAGGTGAGTAATTAGCTATGGGTCTGAAACTTCACCAAGTGAAAGCTCTCCCAAAAGTAGGTGAATGATTAATTTGACAAAAATTGGCTATCTGCAATACTTTTAGAGATAATTCGCATTTACTCATTTTGAGTAGGTGAGTAATTAGCTATGGGTCTGAAACTTTACCAAGTGAAAGCTCTCCCAAAAGTAGGTGAATGAGTTATTTGAGAAAAATTGGCTATCTGCAATACTTTTAGAGATAATTCGCATTTACTCATTTTGAGTAGGTGAGTAATTAGCTATGGGTCTGAAACTTCACCAAGTGAAAGCTCTCCCAAAAGTAGGTGAATGATTTATTTGAGAAAAATTGGCTATCTGCAATACTTTTAGAGATAATTCGCATTTACTCATTTTGAGTAGGTGAGTAATTAGCTATGGGTCTGAAACTTCACCATGTGAAAGCTCTCCCACAAGTAGATGAATGAGTTATTTGATAAAAATTGGGTATCCGCAATACTTTTTAGAGATAATTAGCATTTACTCATTTTGAGTAGGTAAATAATTAGCTATGGGTCTGAAACTTCACAGAGTGAAAGCTCTCCCAAAAGTAGGTGAATGAGTTATTTAAGAAAAATTGGCTATCTGCAATACTTTTAAGAGATAATTCGCATTTACTCATTTTGAGTAGGTGAGTAATCATCTACGGGTCTGAAACTTCACCATGTGAAAGCTCTCCCAAAAGTACATGAATGAGTTATTTGATAAAAATTGGGTATCCGCAATAGTTTTTGAGATAATTAGCATTTACTCATTTTGAGTAGGTGAGTAATTAGCTACGGGTCTGAAACTTCACCAAGTGAAAGCTCTTCCAAAAGTAGGTGAATGAGTTATTTGAGAAAAATTGGCCATCTGCAATACTTTTAGAGGTAATTCGCATTTACTCTTTTTGAGTAGGTGAGCAATTAGCTATGGGTCTGAAACTTCACCAAGTGAAAGCTCTTTGGGACAGCTGCTCTGCAGAGATACCCTGAAGATAAAAAATTTCGTAGAAATCGCTCTATGTAGCACGGTTTTCGAAATATTAGCATTTTTGTGTTTTGCAATTTTTGCGCAAAAATTCGAAAATTCAAAATGGCCGCCATTTTTGGCAAGATAAAATTTTTTTGAAAATTGGCATGGCTACTCTGCAGAGATACCCTGTGGGTCAAAAATTTCGTCGAAATCGCACTATCTAGCACGGTTTTCGAGATATAAGCATTTTTGTGTTTTGCAATTTTGCGAAAAATTCGAAAATTCAAAATGGCCGCCATTTTTGGCGAGACAAATTTTTTTTGAAAATTGGCATGGCTAATCTGCAGAGATACCCTGTGGGTCAAAAATTTCGTCGAAATCGCTCTATCTTGCAGGGTTTTCGAGATATAAGCATTTTTATGTTTTGCAATTTTTGCGAAAAATTCGAAAATTCAAAATGGCCGCCATTTTTGGCGAGACAAAAATTTTTTCAAAATTGGGATAACTACTCTACAGAGATACCCTGTGGGTCAAAAATTTCGTCAAAATCGCTCTATCTAGCACGGTTTTCGAGATATAAGCATTTTTGTGTTTTGCAATTTTTGCGAAAATTTCGAAAATTCAAAATGGCCGCCATTTTGGGCGAGAGAAAAATCTTTTGAAAATTGGGAAAACTACTCCGCAGAGATACCCTGTGGGTCAAAAATTTCGTCGAAATCGCTCTATCTAGCACGGTTTTCGAGATATAAACATTTTTGTGTTTTCCTTATTTGGAAAATTCGTAATTACTCAGCCATTTCTTGACCAATCAATGCCAAAATCTAATGATTTCCAGATTTTAATAGAATGAATGTATTTGCCAAGTTTCAGGTGAATTGATAAAATTCCTTTCAAGTTATCATCCGGACAAGCTTCCCCATCGAAAAAAGACCTCTCTAATTGGTTGAAATGTCACTGCAGTATATTCAAAAAAATTCCCCAAGGCTACTGCCTAAACCTGCCAAATTTGAAAAGAATCCGCCTAACGGTTACAGAGTTATAAGGAAAACAAAATGCGGAGCCGGCGGAGCCTGAAGCTCTCCCATACACAAACAAGCGTCCCATAGCATCAGAGATGCCCATACCCCACAGTCTGGGGAAATGGTTTTCAACACCACGAGATATAGAAGTACTGCAAGAGTAGAAAGATTGGGATACTTTCAGAGCAGTGTCAGTTATATAAAGGTCCAAATAATGTTTAAGTAGAGAAAATAACACCAAAGAGAAGAAAATGCATGTCACGATAAAGTATTAAAACAAGACAATTCAATAGCAAGATGACAGCATTTATCAGTAAACTAAAAATTATGAGGCTGTAAAATTAATTAATTGGAGAATAGCTGTCAATTGAAATATCGCAATTATGTTAATGTGCATATAATAATCAGTTTCAGCAATCCATTTCTGATCCATATGTCTTTGTCATAAGAGAAAAATGTCTCAAATATGGCTGGTGAAGACACTTTGGCAGAGCCAAAGTTAAAAGTCACACCATGATGCAACACCTTACAGAATCCAAGAAATAGCCCGGACAAGATTTAAAGCTCATGATCACAACAAGGTCAAATGTCAAATCAAGATCACACCATGACATTGCACACCTACAATCCCTAAGCAATGTCCCTACCACGTATCAACTTCCTACACTTTACGGTTTTAGAGATATAGCCCAGAGAAAAAGTTTAAGGTCAAAGTCACTACAGCAAGATGAAAGGTCAAAACCAAGGTCACACCATGATGTTGCACACCTACAAACCCCAACCAATATCCCTACCACATATCAACTGACTACAACTTGGGGTTTCTGAGATATAGCAAAGATAAGATTTTATAGGTGAAGGTCACCATGGCAAGGTCAAAGGTCAAATCAAGATTACACCATGACGTTGCACACCTACAACCCCTAACCAATGTCCCTTCCAAGTATCAACTTCCTACACCTTACGGTTCCTGAGATATAGCCCAGAAAATATTTTAAAGGTCAAGGTCACTACAGAAAGGTCAAAGGTCAAATCAAGGTCACACCATGACATTGCATACCTACACCCAGTAACCAATGTTCCTACCAAGTATCAACTTCCTACACCTTATGGTTTCCGAGATATAGCCCAGACAAGATTTTCAAGGTCAAGGTCACTACAGCAAGGTCAAAGGTCAAATCAAGGTCACACTATGATGTTGCACACCTACACCTCCTAACGAATATCCCTACCAAGTATGAACTTCCCACACCTTATGGTTTCCAAGATATAGCCCGGACAAGATTTTCAAACGAAAGGTCACTATGGCAAGGTCAAAGGTCAAATCAAGGTCACATCATAACGTTGCACATGTACACTCCCTAACCAATGTCCCTACCAAGTATCAACTTCTTACACCTTACGGTTTCTGAGATATACCCCCGATAAACTTTTTCCTGCCGCCCGCCCATCTGGAGACCATGGGTGAAAACAATGCCCTGACAGCCCTTACGGGCTGTGGGGTCAAAATTATACAAGCACTTCAGTGTTTGTGGAATGAATGAACTTTCATTCTGTAAACTTTGTTACTTAATGAAGTTTGTTCATAGATACAACATTTATACCTTGCAGTAAATTTTCCATTTTGTTCAAACCTAACTTACAATATGTTACAAAAGTATTAAAGCATAGGAAAAAGTGATTGCAAACCATATTGTAAACTTCAACAGGACTAAGCAATGCTTGATTAACATATTTGATGGCTAAGAATACTGGAGACAACTGCCATTGGGAATTTAGTAGCTGGTGTTCATTACAGCAGATGTGAACCTTCATAGACTCAGGGTTGCATACACCCCTCATAATAAATTTTGTGTCAATTGTTTTGTAAAATTACATCTTACATAAATCAAAAGACAAGGGGATTGTAATGCCCTCTGCCTTTAAAATCATTGCACACAGAGATCACTTGTCAATGGAAATGTTAATCCTTATTTAGGTTTACATATGTTACACCTAGGTTATTAACAGATTATAGAAACATTGAATTATAAATAAGAATCTAAATGCACCCTACTGATTTTTATATTCTGCCTTTTTGGCCTTAGGCTAATGGATTTAAAAGATTAAAGTAATTTAGTCTTTTGATTGTTTTAATGATAAACATGGATCTTGTAAACTTTCTAAATTGTTTAAAGTGATGTATATGCTACATAAATCACTTTATGTCCTATTGAATCTCATTAAGTTAGCTTTTACCAGTTTTTATATGAACTAAGCCTGTTTATATTAAAATATTAACCAAAGAAGTGACATTTATGGGTAGATCGCCAGTATATGTATCAAATACATCCTGGGATTCTACCAGTAATGCCTTGCTACCAGTAAATTTCCACATTACATGTCTTTGTTAAAGGTCAAGAATAAATGCTTCTATGTATACCAAATGGGAGTTCAGTCAGTTCACTGATATTTCCATTCCTCCAATAAGATATGAGATATTAAGTCCAAAATTTATTATGTTAGCTTTAACTTTTAAACTTGATGGATCAGTAATTAGAAATAAATATCACTTGACATCACACACAGGTCCTCAAACAACTAAAAAATGTTTTTGCTTACAAAGGGGATAAGATTCACAAGAGGAGTCAGGGGGTAGATTATACCGCCTATATGGACTGTCCACATATGGTTTTCCAATACCGCTTAATACATGCTAAAGCTGTAAAAGTAATAATAAAGGAAATATAAGGCAAAAACACACAATCTGCTACTTTATTACCCCAGTTTGACCCATAAGGGGGTCAGAGGGTAAATCTGACCAGCTAGCAAGACTCTCTGCATATGGTTTCCCAATACCTCTTAATGCATGCTAAAGCTGTAAAAGCAACATGACGAGTTGCGCAGAAACGAGTTTTAGTTCTATGCGCACACATTTATCTGAGACAACAACAATCGCACGCTGTTCCATTCAAAACTTGTGGATAAAATATAATTTTTTTGGTTTAAGTACAAGTGGATTATTTCTATTCTACCATGACATCTAGGCTTATTTAAAAGACATTTTTCATTTGTTTTCATTTTTACAAGAATTAAATTGTTTCACATACTTCATTTGTGATGGTCCAAATCTGCAGTTGTAAGGTACAATGGATGGAACAGCTGGTTGCTAAGGTCACCACAATGTAAACAAATGTCCGTGAAACAATTTATTCCTTATAAAAATGTAAAAAAAAATGGAAAATGTCTTTTTAAATAAGCCTAGATGTCATATTAGAATAGAAATAATCCACTCGTGCTCAGGGTTTGTGTTCGGCATTTAACCATGTCACTTACGGATAATTATCTCCCGCCGGCCGAAGGCCGTGGTCGGGAGATTATAAAACGCCTTCCATCCGTCCGTCCGTCCGTTTCGTTTTTGCATAAACCTTAATATCTCATTCATTTATGAACATATCTTCACCAAATTTGCAGGGAATGTTTATGGCTATAAAAACCTGTCTCTGAAAAATTTTAGCCTCACTTTGAAAAACAAAATGGCCGCCATAGCTAATTGTTTGAAAATCCTAAAGGTGCTCTAAATCTTGAAATATTCCACCTAGCTTCATCAAATTCGCACAAAAGCTATATGGCTAGAAAAGCTAGCCTGATAATAAATTTGACCTAGTTCAAAAAACAAAATGGCCGCCATATCGCATGTTTAATGGCAAACAGGGTTATTCTATTAAAAAGGCCTTATATCTCCCCAAATATTGCATATCTTCACCAAATTTGCAGGGAATGTTTATGGCTATGAAAACCTGTCTCTGACAAATTTTAGCCTCATTTTGAAAAACAAAATGGCCGCCATAGCTCATTGTTTGAAAATCGTTAAGATGCTCTAAATCTTGAAATATTCCAGCTAGCTTCATCAAATTTGCACAAAAGCTATATGGCTAGAAAAGCTAGCCTGATAATAAATTTGACCTACTTCAAAAAACAAAATGGCCGCCATATCGCATGTTTAATGTCAAACGGGATTATCCTATTAAAAAGGCCTTATATCTCCCCAAATATTGCTCCTAGAGGTTCGGAATGTGAAAACTTGTACGAAGTCATGGCCTGGTAATCTTTTCCATGTGTTGAATTTGACCTTTCACCCCTGCTTCAAGGTCGTCACACTAAAATGTCCTTATTTCTCCGATATTATTGGTGCTGTGGCTTCAGATTGTAAAGACAGACCATGAAAAGCAAAGGCTGAGGTCTAAAATTGTAAACAGCTTCCATGCGTGTGTGCATCTGTTTGTGCATCCGTCCGTGCATCCGTTTGTCAGGTTTCAGCATAAACCGTAATATCTTATTCATTTATAAAGAGATCTTCATCAAATTTGCAAGGAATGTTTATGCAAAATTTTGACCTCATTTTGGAAAACAAAATGGCCGCCATAGCCAATTGTTTAAAAATCATACAGTTGTTCTAAATGTCGAAAATTCCAGCTAGCTTCATCAAATTTACATTTTAAGAGGCCTTCTATCTCCCATAATATTGCTCTTACAGGTTCAGACCATTAAAACTCTTGGCCTTCAAATGTTTTGTCTGAGAAAAATTTTGGCCTTATTTTGAAAAACAAAATGGCCACCATATCCAATTATTTAAAATTCATTAAGATGCTCTAAAACGTGAAATATTGCAGCTAGGTTCATCAAATATGCGCAAAATATATATGGCCAGGAAAGTTAAGCTGATAGTAATTTGACCTAGTTTCGAAGCCAAAATGGCTGTCTTATTACATGTTAAATAGGATTATCCTATTAAAATGGCCTTATATCTCCCTTATCATTGCTCATAGGGGTTCCAAATGTGAAAACAACTTAAAGGAAGTAAAGCCCTGAGACTGCTGACTTTTACCTTTGACCCATTCTTCAATGTCAAGTGGGGTTATCTTACTATAAAGCCCTTATCTCATTTACTTCTCCATTATTACTGATTCCAGGCGGGAGATAAATGCTGCGGCAGTGGCCTTGTTTTACCATGATCACTCATGGATTATTTCTACAATAAAGAAAATATAAGGCAAAAACACAAAATCTGTGACGTTATGACCCCAGTTTGATCCATGGGGGGAGGGGGGGGGGGTCAGGGGGTAAATCTGACCCACTAGCTAGACTCTCCACATATGGTTTCCCAATACCTCTCATACATTCTAAAGCTGTAAAAGCAGTGATTAAGGAGATATATTGCAAAATGTCAAAATCTGCTATTTTTATAACCCCAGCTTGCCCCATGGGGGGATTAGATGGTAAATCTGACTGGTTATATAGACTCTCCACATATGGTTGCCCAATAACTCTTAAATACATTCTAAAGCCATAAGAGCAATAATAAAAAGAGATATTAGGCAAAAACACAAAATCTGCTACTTTATGACCCATAAATTAAGGCCATAGAGCCGTGGCACAACCCACCCCCACCCCCCCCACCCCCACCCCCCCCCACACACACACACAGAAAACTGGAGATTTGCTTCAAATGCAAATACCTACAAATGTATTGACCAAAGTACTATTTTGTTATATTCCCCTTTAACATGCAAACATAACGGAGTGAAAATAAATATACAGTTACCCATTTTCAACATTTTTTAAAAAGATTTTCCCAAAATATTTAAAATGTTCTTTCACTGTAAAAGATGCTTAAATGGCTGATGTATCATCACCTCAGTATCCTTACATCAAAATCAATTGATTTTAACTGCATGAGTCAAATTTATAGCCATCTATCTAGTTTAATTCAACAGGAATTAAGGTCTTTTATGCAAATCTCCAGTTTTATGTGGGGGGCAGGGGTGTGTGTGCCACGGCTCTACATGCAAGTAAAATAGAGTCAAGGTAACCATGTTTAATAAAAAATATGATCTATGTTGCACTCAATAGGCCTTTCACTAAAATTTAAAATCAAAGGGTTATCCACAACATATGGCGTTTACTGCAGTTACACGGGTGGTCATAATTAAGTTCGGTTCATAATAATGTCCGACTTTTATTGGAGTTTATTTTTAAAATGTTATAACCAGAACTTTGAATATTTTTTTCAAATTATTCCAGTTGAGATTGATATTATTTCATAAAATTTTTTAAAAATTGAACTAAATACCCAAACTGAGTACATTCACGTTCAACAAAAAATTAAAGGACACAATTATGAACCGGACACAATTGTGACCACCGGTCAGTTTCGATACATAGTATGCCTTACTACAAGAAAATACAGTAATAACTTGATAAATCCATGATTTAGTACCAATTTTATTAACTTTTTTACGGGGAGGCGAGAGACTAATTAACACCGCATACAGCTACGTACATTGCACCACCATTCTATAGAAACTTTAATTATCGCCCAAAGATATTGTAGACAAATAGAAAATCTGTGTATCAAAAATACCCATACATTTAAATTCTACCGTCTTCCTCTACTATAATATATTATTTTACTTGGAAGTAGTCAATTTTATGGTGTTAAGACGCACTTTAAGTTTGTTGATTATGGTGAATACTAAACCTGAAAACATATTAACGGTGTATTCTAAAAGTATTTGTTCGAATAGGTTATAAGGAGGCGTATTTCACAACCATAATCCGTCGAATCTAGATTCAGATTTGGATTCGTGGATTAGTTAGATTCGTGAAATGCAATTTTCTGTAGATCTGAATCCAAATTTAAAACATTACATAAACCAACATATATATAATATATTATTACAAATTAATATGCCATATAATATAATATTATAATTTAACAAAATAATAAAAATTCCCCAAATGTTAAAATTTCCTGCCACATGTTGCAGCCATTGTTTTACAAAGAATTATGGGTAATCCAAGGTCAATGAATCCCTTGATCTACCTCTCGAGGTAGATCAACGGATTCATAATCCAGATTCAGATTCAAGTCACATCACAAGCGAATCCGTTGATCTGACGAATCTAGATTCGACGGATTGAGGTTGTGAAATACGCCTAGTGTGATATAGAATAGAATAGAATAGAATAGAATAGAAACATTTATATAGCGCAAAATTGATGCAACATCCTCTAATGCGCTTGAAATCAAAAAGGGAAAGTCGAGGGACGTCCGAGGTCATGATCCAAGGTTAGCGCCCGCCAGGGAGATGTACTATGGTGGAGGATATGCTAATCTAAACAAGTAGGTCTTTAGCTGGCTACGGAAACCTGTTATTGTTTGTTGTGATCGTACTGATTGTGGGAGTCTGTTCCATTCTATGGGGGAAGCCACTACAAAACCTCTCCTACCGATGGCCTTTTTGTGAGAGGCTGAGGAAAGAGAAAGACGATTTCCACGTGTTAGACAACTGGTTTTGATCAAGGATGATAGGTATATGGGTTGAGAGAAATTTATAGCCTTGAAAGTAATTAGATTGTACTTAAACAATATACGGTAAGTGATAGGAAGCCAGTGTAGTTTTTGAAGAAAAGGAGTGACATGGCTAGTTCTATCAAGTCTAAAAACAATTCTACAAAGGGCATTTTGTATCTTTTGGAGTTTAGCAACATTGTACTTACTGATGCCATAAAGTAGGGAATTGCAGTAGTCAAGTCGACTACTGATCATTGAGTTTGCAAGCAAGGCTGCAGTTTCCACACTGAGGAATTTACGAATACGTCTTAGGTCCTTAAGGTGGTAGTAGCAGGCTCGACACATATTAGTTATGTGGTTGGAAAAGGTGTTTCCAGAGTCAAAAAATTACACCCAGGTTCTTGACTGTATCAGTAGGGGAAATAGAATTTCCGAGAAGTTGAGTAGGGAATTTATTAATGAGGGACTCTCTGGCTTGTCTATCACCTATTATAATAAATTCAGTTTTCTCGGGATTGAGTTTCAATTTCACGCCAGCCATCCAGTTTTGGATACATGTGAGACACTCTGTAAGCTCAGCGAAACTGGAATCAAAATTCCTATTGTCCAATGCTAGATATATTTGGGTGTCATCAGCATATAGATGGTGGGTGACATTGAAATTGGAAATGATATTACTGAGAGGGGTTGTGTAAAGGGTAAAAAGGAGGGGGCCCAGGACAGAACCCTGAGACACACCATACGGAAGTGAGAACACATCTGAAAAGCTATTTCCTAATTTAACCTTCTGTTTCCGGTTTGAGAGATAGGATCTGATCCACCTCAACACAGTGCCATCAACCCCAAACCAATCTCTTAGGGAATTAAAAAGAATGTCATGGTCGATAGTGTCGAATGCCGCTGAGAGGTCTAGCAGTGTGAGTGCAACAGCCTTACCAGAGTCCAACGAAGCAGCAATGTCATTCTGGATTTTCAACAGCGCTGTTTCTGTGGAATGGAGTCTCCTGTAAGCGGATTGGTTGACATTGGAGAGCCCCTCGCTATCGATATAATTATTTAACTGTTTGGCAACTACTTTTTCGATCAGTTTGGATAAGAAACTAAGGTTGGATACCGGTCTATAGTTTTTTAGGAGATTTCTGTCTAAGTTTGGTTTCTTGAGAAGAGGGGTGACATATGCTGTTTTGAAACAGTTTGGGAAACTCCCTTCTTTGAGTGAATAGTTTATAATATTGGTGATTGGAGTGACCAAAATGTCCGCACACTCTTTGACTAGTGCGGTAGGGATTGGGTCCAGGTCGGATGATTTGGTGTTGGATGACCTTAGGATTTTGAGGATGTCATCCTCAGATACAGGCTCAAAAGAGGTCAGGGCACTGCTATTACTCTTCGGTATTGTGAGGGAAACAGGCACTGATGACTCTAAAGCAACTCTGATTTTCACAATTTTGTCACTGAAAAAATGACCGAATATGCTGCATTCAGACGGAAATTCACGAGTGGTGCGCACCACCTGTGAGTACGTATATGCCAGTGAAAAGTTTTGACTGTTCTTAACATATTCACTGCCTGTGTGTTTATGTGTGGATGTAAACAAACACAAATGACAAAGAGAAAGAAATTCAAACAATCACAATATTTCGATATCCAGCATGTAAAATTTGTATATGTCATTAGTTGTACCTTTCCTGAAGCTTATTTACAAAATACAGAGCATTCAAACACTTTACTTGAAATGTTTTTACAACGAAAGCACGTGCATCAATAATATTCTCCATCTTTGTTGTCATTAGAGGTGAAGGTCACAAACTGGAAAGTTTCTGGAGGCACCCAACTCACCAGTCATAAATACCACCTGTGACACCGTTCTTGACAAATTTACAGGCTGTGAGGTCGTGTTTACGGTCAGTAAGAATGCTGCATTATGCATAATTCTGGTGCGTTCAGAAGTAGGTTGTGAGCCCGTACACACCACTCGTGAGCTGGTACCTACCAGTGAAAAGTTTTGACCGTTCTTAGCATATTCACTGCCTGTGTGTTTATGTGTGGATGTAAACAAACACAAATGACAAAGAGAAAGAAATTCAAACAATCACAATATTTCGATATCCAGCATGTAAAATATGTATATGTCATTAGTTGTACCTTTCCTGAAGCTTATTTACAAAATACAGAGCATTCAAACACTTTACTTGAAATGTTTTTTCAATGAAAGCATGTGCATCAATAATATTCTCCATCTTTGTTGTCATTAGAGGTGAAGGTCACAAATTGGAAAGTTTCTGGAGGCACCCAATTCACGTGTGGTAAATACAACCCGCGAGACCATTCGTGACAAATTTACAGGCTGTGAGCTCATATTTACGGCCGGTAAGAATTCGATTCACAGTAGGCTTTTCACGAATGTAGCTAATCCAAAGAATCCAAATCTGAATCTGGATTGCACAGATTATGCAGATTTTTGTTTGTGAAATATGCCTAGTGTCCGTGTATTAGGTCAAGTATATATAAAAAAAAATCTGCCTTGAACAGTGAAAGTTAAAGTTTCAGAGAAAAAATCCAGTTAAGATTTCTATGCATATACAAATGAGTTTAATATTTATCTGTTTATCTGCATTTTTTCAAGAGGCTTGACAAAAATCAAAAGCCAAAAAAGTTCTACATCCCATTCCATAATGAGGTACGTCTTAGTGGGACAGGTAAGCATCATTAGGCATATTCGATTAGGATAACTTTGTTCACTTCAATCATGATCTAAGTGATCAGTCTTCCTTGTAGGTTCACTTGGTGTAATGATTTTAGTTATGCAAAAGGACACAATCAAATAGAAAATATCACTTGGGATCACTAAAATCACTTAAATCAATTGCAATCAAATACAGGAATTTGCACTTTTGGGAGTGAAAATGTTAATGCCCTACAAAATACTAATTAATAATGAAGAGTACACCCCTGTGCATTTAAGTCTACTAATTGGCATATTTTGTTTGAGTATTAATTCAGGATATATAATGATAGTTGATTTTGAAAATCATGCTAAGGTATGGTTGAATAGATTGCGTAAAACATTCAGTGGATACTAGTTGGTTAACATACTGCACTGAAAACATCAGGGACAAAATTTCGATATTAGGTTGGCAATTGAACCCAGTACTTGAAAGGTGTGTGTGTGTGGGGTGGGGGGAAGCAGTGTGTTACTCACTGTGACAACATGCTTCTGAAACACTGTCATATTTAGTTGAAATAAATTTATAGCATAAACATATAGTGATTCTTGAAGCTTCAGACGGTTATATTAAACTGAACTGTGTCTGAACATTAGGTTGGAGACTATTCTTGAAGAAATGGACACTTAGAATTATTTTGACAATTGAGTGAAAGCTTTACACATTTAATATTTTGGTTAGAATTGCTAAACCTAAAATCTACTTTTGTAAGTCCTATATACATCAGTAGGCGTATTTCACAACCATAATCCGTCGAATCAAGATTTGTCAGATCAACAGATTCACTTGTGTTGTGACTTGAATCTAAATCTGGATTATGAATCCGTTGATCTACCTCGAGAGGTAGATCAACGGATTCAGATTGCTTGGATTACCCATAATTCTTTGAAAAATAATGGCAGCAACATGTGGCAGGAAATTTTAACATTTGGCAAATTTTTATTCTACTGTGATATTATAATATATTACTGCATCATAACTTATAATAATATATGATATTTATGTTTGTTTATGTTACGTTTTAAATTTGGATTCAGATCTACAGAAAATTGTATTTCACAAATCTAGCTAATCCAAAGAATCCAAATCTGAATCTAGATTCGACGGATTACGGTTGTGAAATATGCCTAATGCCAATCGCATGTGTCAGTAGGCGTATTTCACAACCATAATCCGTCGAATCTAGACTTTTCAGATCAACAGATTTGCTTGTGTTGTGACTTGAATCTGAATCTGGATTATGAATCTGTTGATCTACCTCTTGAGATTCATTGGATTACCCAAAATTCTTTGTAAAATAATGGTGGCTACATTTGGCTGGAAATTTTAATGTTTGGGAAATTTTTATTATACTGTAATATGATAATATTATATTACGGTATATTAATTTATGTTAATATATGATATTTATGTTGGCTTATGTTATGTTTTCATTTTGGATTCAGATCTGCAGAAAATTGTATTTCACAAATTTAGCTAATCCAAAGAATCCAAATCTGAATCTAGATTCGACGGATTACGATTGTGAAATACGCCTAGTAAGACTTTAGTAAAAAGTGGTGTATAAGCACGAATTGAATGAAAACATTTTTTATCTTTTTATTTTCACGGAGATTGTGTAAATTATCGGCTGGCAATAACCAGACAAAGGTCAAGGCTACTATGGATCTGTTGCGAAGTTGGAAGTTTTTGAGATGACACTCTAAATTTAAATATTAACTTTTAGCAATTTCTTATGTTTAAATACACGTAATCAAACATTGTCTTGACAGTAAAGCTTTAGTTCAGCGAAATGTTGTTTCAGTGGATTGATTCTCTTTTTGAGTGGGGCCTTTTGATTGTGTCCAAATGGTTTGGCCGGTTAAGGTTCATCATTCAGCAGGTTTTAGCTGTTGTTATTTTCTGTATGGTGGTATTGTGGCTGTCGATGTTTATGTATGGCTGTTTTTATTATACATATATGCCAACTGTAACTCATGAACGGGATTTGCATTTGCACTTCAGGTTGGTTTGAGTTTGAAGACCATTTGTGTTATTTTGTGCTAGTGATACTATTTATTTCATGGATAGTACTTACAAGCAATGAATGTGGCAGTACCATGTGGCACAATCTGGCCATTTTATTGTTGTTAACCATTTGCAAATATTACAATGGTGACATGTTTCTCCGCATCGACCACACTTCTATCCTTTTTCTGAACTTCAGAACGGCTTGGTGAAAAATAATTATTTGGTACACGGGTGGTCACGAAGATAAATGGTCATAGAGATAAACGGTCTTCAGAATTCTTCAAATATAAGTAGTCTAAAGAGCAACACAACACAAACCAAATACCAGATGTCTTGATAAGCTTTCTTTGATTGTATTTTCTTATTTAGTTTGTGTGATTGTATTGTTTACACCACTTAGATTTGAACAATTCTGAAGACCGTTTATCTCTATGACTGTTTATCTTCATGACCACCCGTGTACCTTCTTTATCAAGGACACTGGTCACGTGGTAGTGTACGTGGTATTTGGTCAAGTCATCACAAAAGCCAACTCATAATTACTAATAAAAACTTGTCACCAACCTTCTATACATATAATGGCCCTGTTAAATTCATGTTGTGAATATTATTGAGCAAACCCAAGTATATTTGCATTATATTTACTGATTGATTTTACCGATTTGAACTGAAAACATATATGAACTTATTGATATTCATAAACTGCATTGATAATTTTAGAAGGCAGGGTTGATTGTATCCAACTATCCATACATAATAATTTTTGCAGTCATACTTAACCAAAAATATTTTGGGCATTTCTGTAGAGACTACAAAGAATCTGGAATAAAGATAATATATATTAGTTGTGAAATTTTTCTATCTACCACTTCGAAAAATGACATAAAACTAATGTTGATAATCATATAGAAGCCTTGTGAAAATATATACCTTCATTTTGGAACCATGTTGACATTGTTTTAAATTTTGGGTTTTAAGTAATTTTAACTTGGTGTGATTGTGTTCTTTTATTTTTCAGAACTGATTGTGACAGTTTTAACAGTGGGCAATATTGTAGTTTTCCATCTGCAAATGTAACCCTTGTGAAAGAAAGTCAAACAGAGGTGTGTACAAATACATGCAGTTTGACACCAATGATCATGTAAAACGTATCTTTTCAAATGAAACTATTTATTTAATTTCTCATTTTTTTGAAACATTATGCAACATGATTCATTTAAAGTCTACTATAGTGAGCATGTTGTGGTTCATTGTTTAGAAGTTAATGTCTCAAGTCGATCTATGTATTACATATCATTTGGGTTAAAAGTTAATGGTTAATGCTTTACACAGATGACATTGGAGCTGTATTTGAGTAGGCATCACTGATGCCGCATCAGCTTAGTTTGTAAATTACGACCTTTCTCATGCACTGATGTTGAAAGTTTTGATGGCAGGCTTTTTGTTGTAAGTTGGTATCACAGTGTTTGTCAACCTTGTCTAACAATTTTAATTGCTTAAATTGTGTTACAGTTGTTGATGAAAGGACAGACATATGTTGTATCTGTGGATGTGGAATTGCCAGAATCTCCAGTTAACCAAAATCATGGTATGTAAATATCAAAGAACAAATCATGATGTTTTGTTATAGTTTTGTTGTGTTAATTCTGTTTTTCTTAATATAAAAATCAGTGCTTTCTGTTTTTCTTAATATAAAAATCAGTGCTTTCACTGCTTATAAACTCTCGATCTCCAAATAATGTTTCTCAAATGTAATGGTTGTGTCTGCAATGTATCTGTTATAGTTAAGGAATGACATGGTTCCTATTCCTGAAATGATTCTGTGATGTTCAGTAGTGATTCGTAACAATCATGAGTAGTCTTGTATTTATTCCATGTGTTTAAGCCACACAGAATTGCTAAGAAACATTAAAAAACACTAAGAAATCTTAAGGAATAGCTGACCATCATAAAGAACTAAAGGATCTACTCTGGAATGACTTAGAAATGAATTATGAATATCATTAGAATTGGGTAAAAATCTCTTCAATCAGGAACTGCCCTGATAATTACATGCTGCCCAAATTTTCAGGGACATGGCTGATTCACATCTCCGAATACAAAGAATACTCCAAAATGGTCTTGAATGTTCATGAATGACTCCAGAAGCAGACAGGAATCTCCTGAATGACAGAACAAAATCCATTTGTCTCTCACTTTTGACCCCCATTTCCACACTAGTTTTGAATTGTGTGAGGAATATGCAGTATATCTGTTTGAAAGTTCCTTGCATAAGCCTAAAAGGTGTAAGACCTTTTTGTAGCAACCCAGCACCAGTTATTTGGGTCATATATCTACCACAATCAGGTTCAGTGCTGTGTTACTGCATTGATCTTACAGGGGATTGCTATAAATTGCTCATGCACAAGTTATGTTGATGTCAGGGTGTTGGATGACCACCAACTTGCTCAGAATGTGATGTTATCATTGGAAAATTGTGTTGACAAATTTTGGTCTATGGCACTGCTTCTGTAGAAATTTCCCTGTGTATGCAATAACTCAAAAATGCATCAACATTTTTTTCAAACTTAGTACACATGTTAAGGATGATCAAATGAAGATCCCTATTGTAAGGTGACCTTAAACTCCCAATAATGAAGAACTTATTATTATGTATTTATACTCAGCGCAATATCTCCATATACTGCAGGACTCAAAGCGCTATTTAACCAATCCGACTGTACTGGTACAGCCCCAACTCACAAGTAACTGACATTCCCCTAACTGGAAGATAGAGGCTCAAGGATGACCATTTATCAACCACCTTAAGGTCAAAAATGGACCTTTGACCACTTAAAGCCCTCTTGTTTTAAGACTGCTTCTGGATATGGATTTATCTGTTGTTCAGGATTTCTTTACAGAGGATTTACAGAGGCCTCATTGCCCATATTGGTTAACAAGTTTGGTATTCAGTCACATAGCTCTGGGTTTGAACTCAGCTGATGACATCATGTGTGATTCCTGTGTGCCTGTCCTCTGTGAAATATTCAAATTAATTATTGAAAGGGATGTAAAACCCCAACTTAGACATTGACTTTGTCATAGAATTGAATATATTCAGAGTTTTTATTCCAGGTTTATAGTTGTTAAATTTATTTCATTAGGCATGATCATGACTGTTCTGCAGTTTTACACAAGACATGGTGAAGTAGTGCGCTCTTCAGCAAGATCTGTAAGTGTACGTTTCATTTTCCTATGACTTCATTTGGCACTTTTGTCATCTGAACATAAGCAATGGCACCTTGTTTGTAAGTGTTTGGACAATATTATACAATATAGACTAAGACGATAAATTGTTGCACATGTTTCAAATATGTATTTGAATGTCACATTTCTCTTTTATTGTCATTGTGTCTTGTTGATTGTGTTTGCAGTGAATAGTTTTTGATTGTGTTTTGACAAAATAGTTGAAAAGGTATGAATTGTTTTGACCTTTGAATTAAATTTATACATTTTCTGTTATTAATTAGAATTTAAAGCTTTGAGGTAAAATTTGAGTCTTCCTAGCTGAGCAATTTTCTGTATATTTGCTGTTTTGAAAAATTATGGGGTGATGTTAAGCCATTAACACTGATACTCCGACACATAAATGATACTATTCATTGTTAAGAGAGTATTTCCACTTATAGTTCTACCCAACAGATATGTTTATACTTCACATATATAGTTTGTGTGTGTGTGTTTTAGGTTATGCTGCGGTACAAATCAATTATGCTTCAAGTGTTAGAAACCATGTTTTATCTCCCATCTTTACTGATGTCAACAACAGAGCAGAAACAAGTCATCACAGTGAACTACTTTGAGAACTACCAGGAAGATCCAGTATGATTACTTGATAACCTATGCACTTTATAATTGTATAAGTTTTACCACAAAAGGTGATTAATAAAACTTTGTATTCGAAAAGATTTTTCCGAACATGTATTTGTGCATATGTAATAGTTTAACCTCAGTTAAAGAAGAATAAAATACAATTTAAATACAAATCAAATGGGTATATCTAATATGAATGTAACAAATACATGCAGTAAATATTTTTATATTTTGTAGTATAAACCAGCCATTGGAGTGTTCTTCCAACTGCAAAGTAGATGGGTGGAGGTGTACAAAGTCTCCCTCAAAATTCATGCAACATTTTATGGATTAAGGTATGCTAATACGAGGTCATAAAAATTCACACAGATTGGAAAACAAAAATGAAACCTAGTGGTGTAATCATTAGCAAAGTCAATACAAGTTTTGCCATAGTTTTGCCTTCTTGCTTAAATTCATTTTACTAAAAGTCTTCCAGATACGGTAGTCCTTGCCTACTATTTGAGAACCTGTAAACTCCAGTAGGTGTTTTTATCTTTCAAAGGAAATATAATGTTAATCTCAAAAAGAAAATAAAAGAGCAAAATGCTTTCGGCTGCCATGATTAACCCATTTTTAATTTATTTTAATAACTATTTTATACCTCAAGTGATTACTGCCAGTCAAAATGTTTTATTTGTGGGTAGTATCTGGTAATATTGCCTTCTTTGAAAAAAAAAATCACTTTGATCCCCATTTTGTCTTGAAATTGTGAAATGCACGTACGTTTCAAATGTAGACAAAATGGATGTTGTTACTGGAAACATCATCTTGATACAACACTAAGGTACAAGAAAAGGATCAAAGTAAAAATAATTGTTACATAATTAGGAAACCAAATTATTATTCTATATTTTTAAATAATGTCAACATATAATTTTTCAAACTGATAACATTTGATATTAAGAATTCCAAAAATCATGTTAATAACCAAATTGATTTATTCAACAAGCAGTGGATATTGATTTTTCTGTAGTCAGTCTTTACTACAGACTGGTGAATTAGGTCAGTGGAATTTGTTTGTGATGTCACATTTGATGTATCAAGAGGAACTTTTCACAAGCATTCCATTATATTTTATTTTTTATTTTTATTGATCTCTAGCAAGCATTTCTGTATGCAATTACTGCTAAGTAGAAAAAATATCAAATACTTTCGGTAAAATGAAGAGAAACATTTTATTCTGTAAATACAAGCCTATTCTGAAATACAGTCTCTGTTTTTTTCCTACCAATTGTCACAAATATTCATGGTTTCATTTTTAAATCTGCCAAATCTGCTGAAATTAGCAAAAGCAAATTCTATTTAAATCAATAATGTTTTACTAATTGTCCCAACAAACAGACTTGACAAACATTATTATTGTATCCCCGGACGAAAGTCGGGGATACTTAGGATTCAGTACGGTCACGCCGCCGCCACTGCCGCCGCCACCGCCACAGAGATTTCCTTTTGGACGCGATAACTTGAAAAATAATTTAGTTAGAACTTTCAAATTTGGTATGTGGGTAGATATGGGCAATGCCACGAACGCTATTGTTTTGTGACCTTGACCTTCAATCTCAAGGTCACTGGTGTCCACTTAAAAGTCAGATTTTGGCCATTTTTTCACTTTTTGGCCCAGTTCTCATATACAGAAAGTCAGATCATCCTATGGCTGGTATATATAATACATATATATGTCCTCTGTAAGCATGTACAAATTTGACCTTGAAGCTCTTCATTGAAGGTCATCCACTGACCGCCAAAGTACCTGACCGAGGGTCATTTTTGGCCTTTTTGGAGATATTTTCACACTTAACTCATATACAGAAAGTCAGATCATCCTATGGCTGGTATATATAATACATATATATGTCCTCTGTAAGCATGCACAAATTTGACCTTGAGGCTCTTCATTTAAGGTCATCCACTGACCACCAAAGTACCTGACCGAGGGTCATTTTTGGCATATTTGGAGATATTTTCACCTTTAATGCTGACTACATTGCTTGGAAACTAATGAAAATGGCTTTGGAGGTTGAGTACATGATGGAGTACCCGCATGCAGGCTTACCGGTTACAGATCTTCATTTAAGGTCATCCACTGACCGCCAAATTACCTGAACGAGGGTCATTTTTGGTCCTCTATTTGTTTGTTTGTTTGTGAACAAGATAACTCAAAAACTGACAGATGGATTTTGATGAAATTTTCAGGATATGTCCAAAATGGTAAAAGGAAGATATGATTAAATTTTGGGAGTTATCCGGATCACTGTCTGGATCTTCTGGATCCATGAAATTTAATTTTTAAAGACAGATAACTCAAAAACTTATGGGTACATTTTGATGAATTTTTCAGGAAATGTCCTTAATGAGACGAGGAACAAGTGATTAGATTTTGGGAGTGATCTGGATCACTGTCTGGATCATCCGGATCCAGGCTGCCAGATGTGTTTGTGTACAGTATAGCTCAAAAAGTTATGGATGGATTTTGATGAATTTTTCGGGATATGTCTGAAAAGGTAAAAGGATGAAATGATTGAATTTTAGAAGTGATCCGGATCACTATATGGATCTTCTGGATCCATGAAATGTAATTCATAAAGATAGATACCTCAAAAGTTATGGATGGATTTTGATGACATTTTCAGCAAATGACCTAAATGGTGCAAGGAACAAGTGATTACATTTTTGGAGTTATCTGGATCACTGTCTGGATCATCCTGATCCAGGCTGCCAGATGTGTTTGTGTACAGTATAGCCCAAAAAGTCATGGGTGGATTTTGATGAAATTTTCAGGAAATGTCCTAAATGGGACAAGGAACAAGTAATTAGATTTTGGGAGTGATCTGGATCATCTGGATCCAGGCTGCCAGATGTTTGTGTACAAGATAAATCAAAAACTTATGGACGGATTTTGATGAAATTTACAGTATATGTCTGAAAAGGTAAAAGGATGAAATGATTGAATTTTGGAAGTGATACGGATCACTATATGGAACTTCTGGATCCATGAAATGTAATTTTTAAAGACAGATACCTCAAAAAGTTATGGATGGATTGTGATGACATTTTCAGCAAATGACCTAAATGGTGCGAGGAACAAGTGATTAGATTTTGGGAGTGATCTGGATCACTGTCTGGATCATCTGGATCCAGGCTGCCAGATGTGTTTGTGTACAATGTAGCTGCAAAACTTATGGACGGATTTTGATGAAATTTTTGGGATATGTCTGAAAAGGTAACAGGATGAAATGATTGAATTTTGGAAGTGATCCGGATCACTATATTGATCTTCTGGAACCATGAAATGTAATTTTTAAAGACAGATACCTCAAAAAGTTATGGATGGATTGTGATGACAGTTTCATCAAATGACCTAAATGGTACAAGGAACAAGTGTTTACATTTTTGGAGTGATCTGGATCACTGTCTGGATCATCCTGATCCAGGCTGCCAGATGTGTTTGTGTACAGTATAGCCCAAAAAGTCATGGGTGGATTTTGATGAAATTTTCAGGAAATGTCCTAAATGGGACAAGGAACAAGTGATTAGATTTTGGGAGTGATCTGGATCATCTGGATCCAGGCTGCCAGATGTTTGTGTACAAGATAAATCAAAAACTTATGGACGGATTTTGATGAAATTTACAGTATATGTCTGAAAAGGTAAAAGGATGAAATGATTGAATTTTGGAAGTGATCCGGATCACTATATGGAACTTCTGGATCCATGAAATATAATTTTAAAGACAAATAGCTCAAAAAGTCATGGGTGGATTTTGATGAAATTTTCAGGAAATGTCCAAAAAGGGACAAGGAACAAGTGATTAGATTTTGGGAGTGATCTGGATCCTCTGGATCCAGGCTGCCAGATGTGGTTGTGTACAAGATAAATCAAAAAGTTATGGACAGATTTTGATGAAATTTTGAGGATATGTCTGAAAAGGTAAAAGGATGAAATGATTGAATTTTGGAAGTGATCCGGATCACTATATGGATCTTCTGGATCCATGAAATGTAATTTTTAAAGACAGATACCTCAAAAAGTTATGGATGGATTGTGATGACATTTTCAGCAAATGACCTAAATGGTGCGAGGAACAAGCGATTAGATTTTGGGAGTGATCTGGATCATTGTCTGGATCATCTGGATCCAGGCTGCCAGATGTGTTTGTGTACAATGTAGCTAAAAAACTTATGGACGGATTTTGATGAAATTTTTGGGATATGTCTCAAAAGGTAACAGGATGAAATGATTGAATTTTAGAAGTGATCCGGATCACTATATTGATCTTCTGGAACCATGAAATGTAATTTTTAAAGACAGATACTTCAAAAAGTTATGGATGGATTGTGATGACATTTTCATCAAATGACCTAAATGGTACAAGGAACAAGTGATTACATTTTTGGAGTGATCTGGATCATCTGGATCCAGGCTGCAAAAGAATTTTAGGATGAATTTTGTCATAGTTTTAGGATATGTTACAAATGGTAAAAGGAAGAAATGGTAAAAGGAAGAAATGATTAACTTTTGAAAGTGATCTGGACCACTATCTGGATCTTCTGGATCCATGAAATATAATTTTAAAGACAAATAGCTCAAAAAGTCATGGGTGGATTTTGATGAAATTTTCAGGAAATGTCTTAAATGGGACAAAGAACAAGTGATTAGTTTTTGGGAGTGATCTGGATCACTGTCTGGATCATGTGGATCCAGGCTGCCAGATCTGTTTGTATACAAGATAACTCAAAAATTTATGGACGGATTTTGATGAAATTTTTAGAATATGTCTGAAAAGGTAAAAGGATGAAAAGATTGAATTTTGGAAGTGATCCGGATCACTATATGGATCTTCTGGATCCATGAAATGTAATTTTTAAAGACAGATATAAGTGAAAGAACTAGTGATTAGCTTTTGGGAGTAATCTAGTACTATGGAGAATCCTGACCTGGTGCTCCAGGAAACAGGCTCAAGACGAACACATTCACGCCTTAACTATGTCCCGTCCGGGGATACACTGCGTCGAGACGCAATCTCTAGTTTTATTCACAGCCTGACAGGGATATTTTACATATTGAAATACTTGAATATCAGAAAACTTATTTTTTGAAGATAATAAGGCAGAAAGGGGTTTTGATCTACTAGCACGAGCTGCAAAGCCATCAGAGACACAAGTAGTGTGCCAAAGCGGTCACCCATCCCAGTACTAACTTAGCCCATTGACGCTTAACTTAAGTGAACAGACAGATACTCATGATGCAGCGCCACAATTCATGAAAGTCCGGAGACAAACAAAAAGTGATTCCTAGAAGTGCACCTCGCTAGAGCTCGCTGTTAAAAATAGTTCCAAAACAAGTTTTTACCCCACAGTTCTTTAGGGCTTTCGGGGTATTGTTTTCACCCATGGTGTCCAGATGGGCAGGCGGGTGGTGGGAAAAAGTTTGTCCGTTCTGTATCTCAGAACCCGTAAGGTGTAGGAAGTTGATACTTGGTAGGGACATTGGTTAGGGGGTGTAGGTGTTAAACGTCATGGTGTGACCTTGATTTGACCTTTAACCTTGCTGAAGTGACCTTGAGTTTGAAAATCTTGTCCGGGCTATTTCTTGGAAACTATAAGGTGTAGGAAGTTGATACTTGGTAGGGACATTGGTTAGGGGGTGTAGGTGTGCATCGTCATGGTCTGACCTTGATTTGACCTTTGACATTGCTGTAGTGACCTTGACCTATAAAATCTTGTCCTGGCTATATCTCAGAAACCGTAAGGTGTAGGAAGTTGATACTTGGTAGGGACATTGGTTAGGGGGTGTAGGTGTGCAGCATCATGCTGTGACCTTGATTTGACCTTTAACCTTGCCGTAGTGACCTTGACCTATAAAATCTTGTCATCTACATGCCAGATGTAGATAAAGAGTGTCATAATGTTTAGTTTACTGATTAATGCTGTCATCTTGTTATTGAATTGTCTTGTTTTAATACTTCATCTTTACATGCATTATCTTTCTCTTAGACATTATTTTCTCTATTTAAACATTGTTTAGACCTTTATGTAACTGACAGTGCTCTGAAAGTATCCTGAACTTTGTACTGATACAGTACTTCTATATATCATGGTGTTAAAAATATTTCCCTAGGCTGTGGGGTACGGGCATCTCTGATGCTATTTTGTATTATTTCAGGTACTTCCTTTTTCACTGGCCCACATTCTCTGCTGTCATTGGCATCAGTGTGAATGCATTCTTTATCTCTTTGGTGTTGTTAATTGCTTGGTGCAATTTGGGTACTGTTTTTGATGGCTCAAAATCTGACCAAAACACCAGAAAACAGCAGCTTCGTGAAGACCTTATCAGAGAAAAAGGTAAAGTAGAAACACTTATCATTCAAATATTTTGTGTTGAATCCTAGGTTTACAGCAGGGGTGGGTCGGTTTCAACGTGTATAGATGAGGAGGCCACTGCGCAAAACTGTTCTGATTCCAGATTTCTGTGTTTTAGTACACCCCCAATCAAATACACCATTGACAGGAAGTGAAACTCGTGAAACCAAAACATGGAACTGCCATGATGCAGTAACTCTCAACGAAATCACATAAAAATACCCGAATGTATAAAATTATTGGACAAACCTTTGTAGTTGCTTAAGATTTCGGGTTTGTTTCAAATATATTTTTAGTTTTCCTTCCAATCTATATGTATTGACAAGTGAGATGGTGGTTGTAAAATTTCGTCATGATATTTCAGTTTTAAAATGCTCTCAATACCAATGCTACTGACCCATCCCCAGTTTGTGGAGAATTGCTTGATAAGTACATTATGTAAGTCAACTGTGGATTTGTATTTCATACAGACGTTAGAAATTCGAATTAGATTGAGAAATGAAACACCAGTCATTGTAACCTTTCAACATGTTTTTTATTAGACTCACAAGAGTGTTAATTATTAAAAGTGATCATATATTCAGTGGGGTGTGACTGGAGGGGGTGGGGGGTGGATGGGAATGGAGCTAGGTATCTGAAATGCAACAACTAAACCAAAACTGGGTAGTCTCATTTTATTTGTAACCAAGAAAAAGTACAAGAAAAGCAAATGAAGGAGATATTATAACAACTTTATCAAAAGTAAATTGTCAAATATCTGAAAATAAGGAAACCTATTTTGGGTAGACAAATTTGAGTACACTGCCAAATCTAGTTGAACTTTGACTTTCACTGATGTTATTCGTGGAAATAAACAATATTTAATAGTTTTAGGATTATGTAACTCACAAGTTAGCATTCTGTTTTTTAACATAGATAGCCCATTTTCAAGTAGCTAGGGACACTGTCACAGTTTAATATTTGGTGATGTGGAATTGATACGTATTGGGACATTTTAACCTGGTTGCCTTATTTGAAGTTTCATGAAGTTATTTAATCTTCTGAAGTATTAAATTCCTAGATCCTGGTAGAAATTAAATTCTGGTCAAAAAATAAGATTCTTAAGATTCATTATTTTGTCAACAAAAAGAAGACATTACACTCTTTCGACAGAGAAGGAAATCTGAAGATTTAATTGGAAACCAAGAATTGCAGTGTCAGTTTAATAGAGATAACTAGACAGATATTAGAGCCATATTCATCAACACCTTATTGTTGTGTACTGAAAAATATGTATTTTAAAAATTCACTTTGTATTTACAGCTTCAAGAAATAATCAGTCCATTCCAGTTCAGTTCCATTCAACTTCTTCTTCTCGGTCAAAACGCTCGCTGAATAAACCTGCAGAAAACCTACATCCTCAGGGAACTTCCTCAGACACCTTGTTATTACCCAGTCAGACCTCAGTATTAACCAACCCTAAACAACCACTTCAACAAATACCTGAAGATCAAGACACGGGTCCAGGGAAGACAGAAAATTACGCCACTGGAAAGTCAGAAAGTTCTGACTTGAGAAAGAGAGTGATATCACAGTCATAGTAGAAAGAAAATCTGTGATTTTAGTGTTGCCATAGTATGTACACATAGTATAACTTGTATATATGCACTAGCTGTCAATTCAATGTCTTCAAATGTACAATTTGAATTATTTGTTTCCAGTTGATGGTTTGCTAACTCAGTAAATATTCATCTCATGAAACTTCATTATTATGGGTGTGGATCCACACATAAAGGATTTTTATTAAGTCACATCCACTTTCTCAAATCTATACTTCCAGATTATTTGAACAAAAAATGTCTTCCAATTAAATGAAGTTTCTGTTACCTAATGAAATCTCGTTATCTCAACAAGTTCTGATGATAGATCTGCTACAGTGCCTTGTTGATAAGGGATGATTATTTTGCATATTTTCCTCCGTACTGTGCATGTAGTGCTGAGGTAGGTGATGTATATTGTACATGGCGCCAAAGTGATTGTGAAAATATTGCAACACATTATTCTCACTCGCGTCAGTGACAAAAATTAGGATGATAATTACCCAGAAAAATGTTTGGTTCCAGTAACAGTATATAAAGTTAGGTGTGTTGAGGAAATGTAATTCTTGTAAAACTAGTAATTAAGCGTCCCTGAAAGGGCGCTTCTTTGTTTTCGCCGCAGTTTCCTCGCCGCCGCCGCCGCATTATGGTCTCCCTTGAATATCTCCCTTATTGTTAGAAGGTTTCAAACCATATTTGGCAGTTATATACCTTAGGCGTGGGAAAATTTTTCTGCATGCTTAAATTTGACCTTTGACCTTTATGAAGGTCACATGATCAAAAACTATTTTTTGAAGTCCCCCCCCCCCCCCCCCCCGTCATCACAGTTCAGGAAAAACTACTTGCTGCAGAGCCATATAATTTGACACACCTGTTCATACTATCGAAAACACGAGCTGATTAGATTTTGGGAGCAATCCCTTGAAGAATGTCTCATTTATGAGTGATTTTCTGACACCTTCCAATCTGAAAGCCTTAAATTTAGGCCAACCCCCCTATTATCTTCTTAAGTATTGTATTTAGAGCTATAAAATGTACTGGGAGGTAATAGGAAACCATATGTGGAGAGTCTAGATAGCCAGTCAGTTTTACCCCACGGCCCCCCTTATGGGTCAAACTGGGGTCATAAAATAGCCGATTTTGAGTTTTTGCCTTATATCTCCTTTATTGTTGCTTTTATAGCTTCAGAATGTATTAAGAGGTATTGGGAAAGCATATATGGAGAGTCTAAATAGCCGGTCAGTTTTACCCCCCGACCCCCCCTTATGGGCCAAACTGGGGTCATAAATAGCTGCTTTGGAGTTTTTGTCTTATATCTCCTTTATTGTTGCTTTTATAGCTTCAGAATGTATTAAGAGGTATTGGGAAAGCATATGTGGAGAATCTAAATAGCTGGTCAGTTTTATCCCCCAACCCCCCCTTATGGGTCAAACTGGGGTCATAAAATCGCCGATTTTGAGTTTTTGCCTTTATCTCCTTTATTGTTGCTTTTATAGCTTCAGAATATATTAAGAGGTATTGGGAAAGCATATGTGGAGAGTCTAAATAGCCGGTCAGTTTTACCCCCTGGCCCCCCTTATGGGTCAAACTGGGGTGATAAAATAGCCGATTTTGAGTTTTTGCCTTGTATCTCCTTTATCGTTGCTTTTATAGCTTCAGAATGTATTAAAAGGTATTGGGAAAGCATATGTGGAGAATCTAGATAGCTGGTCAGTTTTATCCCCCGACCCCCCCCCCCCCCCCCCCCCCTTATGGGCCAAACTGGGGTCATAAATAGCTGCTTTGGAGTTTTTGCCTTATATCTCCTTTATTGTTACTTTTAGACCTTCAGAATGTATTAAGAGGTATTGGGAAAGCATACGGTGCAGCTTTGTGCATTCTTAGCTTTACAGCATGCTTATTAAAACCACAAAGCATTTTAAAATGTAAGGGACGCTTCGCTTTTGTTAGCAAAAGCATTCCTCTAGTTTTTTTGTTTTTCTGTTTTTTGGGGGTTTTTTGGGGGTGGGGGGTGGGGGGGGGGGGTATAATGTGTGCAAAGGCAGATATTTTTTGGGCTAATTTTTACCCCACAGCCTTTAAAATTCTGTCTGGGTATGTTTTCAGCCGTGCTGTCCAGATGGGTGGGTGACCTTGATTTGATCTTTGACCATGCCGTAGTGACCTTTAAAATCTTGTCCCAGGCTAGCTCTCAGAAACTGTAAGGCGTAGGAAGTTAACACTTAGGTGGGACTCAGTTGGGGGTTGTAGTTGTGCAATGTCATGGTGTGACCTTTATTTGATGTTTGACCTTGCCGTAGTGACCTTGACATTTATAATCTTGTCTGGACTTTATCTCAGAAAGTGTAATGTGTAGGAAGTTAATACTTGGTTGGGACATTGGTGATTGGGTGTAGGTTCTTTAGGTCTGTCTGGGTATGTTTTCACCTATGTTGTCCAGATGGTTGGATGGGTGACCTTGATTTGGTCTTTGACCATGCTGTAGTGACCTTAAAATCTAGTCTGGGCTATATGTCAGGAACCGTAAGAAGTAGGAAGTTGATACTCAGAAGGAACATTAGTGTAGATGTGCAACCTCATGATGTGGCCTTGATTAGACTGTTGACCTTGCTGTAGTGACCTTGACCTTGTCTGGGCTGCATCTCAGAAATTGTAAGGTGTAGGGAGTACATTCTTGGATGAGTCATTGGTTTGGCAGTCTAGGTAAGATTAATCATGGTGTGACCTTTAACCTTGCCTCTACCAAGGTGTGTTCATCAGCCATATTTGAAACATATTTCTTTGACTTGCGGGATATTCCTTGCATATTTGTGATTTTGGGCCTGTATTCTTCCTTGATGCAAAATTTGCACTACTTTTTTATTATTTAATTAATTTTTACAGGTCCCCACTCCCCTTGACACAAATGTAATTTAGGATTCTGATCTCCCCTGATGGGGAAGCTAACTTCAAATTTGTTACCAAAAATGTTACTTATTCTAATATTTATAACACTAAAAGTAATATGTAAATAAAATTTAATGGGCCAGTTAAGTTTTACACAGTATACAAATCCTTTTAAGTGGGTATTTTAACTGCCATAGAGTAAAAGGTGAATAAAGCTGATATTAATATTTACCGCAAGTTTTTATCTGTGGAGATATAGTCTTAAGTTGTAATGTTGTAGAATAAGATACAAACCAGTGGCTTGCAGATAACTGTGGTTAAATGTTCTTCAAACTACCACAAAGTAATTAGTTTTTTTCACATTTTCTTGATATTCGTATGAAAATACATTTTTTGATATTGTTGATTGTGTTTGTTGATCATACCTCAAGTATTTTGTTCAGTTCAGTGCTACATTGTGGGCTCAATTATGAACCCTTATTTTGGTTTTGCCATGTTTTCGCACTGTATAAAGGGGGTGAGAATGTTAAATTTTTGAAAGTTTGAGAAGACATTTAACATCAACTAGAGAGCATAGACCTCCAATTGGGAGAGGTATTTCTGAAAATTGAGGATTTTTTATGTTTTGTATCCAGAATGCCCACATTTCCCATAATTGTATCCACTGGATAGTATCCGGTTCATACTATGGATTTCGCTTCGTTACGCCGCCGCCGCAGTGTGTAGACAGATTTCACCGTTACTGCTCTAACGAAACAAATATTATAGCTAGCCTTCTTAAATTTGCAGGATATATTCATAACCATAAAATCTTGCCTGGGAATATTTTTGGCCTCATTTTAAAAAACAAGATGGCCGCCACAGGCGATTATTTGTCAGTCATAAAAAGTGCTTATATCTCCCTTATTATTGGCCCTAGAGTTTTGGGATGGTAAACCAACCTACAGGAAATCATGGGCTGGGAATCTTTTGATGTGGTCAGATTTAACCTTGGACCCCTTCTTCAAGGCCAAACGAGAATAGCCAAACTTAAAAGTGCATATAACTCGCTTATTATTGGTCCTAGATGTTTGCAGTATGAAACCAACTTATAGGTCATGGGCTGGGAATTTTCTGATGTTTTCAGATTTGACCTTGGGTCCCTCTCAAGGTCAAACAATGGTTCACTGGCTTTGGTGAGTTGTCTTTTCGGTGGATACAAATTTGCATCGGTGTGGTTGGATTTGACCTTGGACCCCTCCTCCAAGGTCAAATGAGGACAGCTAAACTTAAAAGTGCTTATAGCTCGCTTATTATTGGTCCTAGAGGTTTGTAATGTGAAACCAACCTATAAGAAATCATGGGCTAAGAATCTTTTGATGTGGTCCGATTTGACCTTGGGCCCCTCCTTCAAGGTCAAACGACAATAGCCAAACTTTAAAGTGTTGATAATTTGCTTATTATTGGTCCTAGAGGTGTACAATATGAAAACAACTTACAGGAGGTCATGGGCTGGGAATCTTCTGATGTTTTCAGATTTGACCTTGGGGCCCCTCTCAAGGTCAAACGATGGCTCACGGGCTTTGATGAGTTGTCTTTTCGGAGGATACAAATTTGCATCGGTTCTGTGATCCGTAGGTCTAGTGTTAATTACTTTTTTTCTTTAGCTAGATCATACCCACATAGACATATTTTCATAAAGATCTGCTCATTACTTTTCGAGTATTGTCATCCAGAAAGCCGAAGTCATTGAAAGTACATTGAAAAAGCGACCTTTGAAAATTTGGGAATTTTTGTATCAAAATGTGATCCAGATTTTTAGGCGGGTTGCATGTAACCAACCTGCCTATTAGATTGATGTGTCCGACGTCCGTCTGTCCGTCCACATTTTTCGTTTCCGGACTCTAACTCGAAAACGGTTTGTCCAATCTAATTCAAACTTGACAGGGACATAGATCACCATCATAGCTAGGTTCCTTTCAAAATGGGTGTAATTCTGTGTGTTTGTTTGTCTGTTTTTTGTCCGTTTCTGTCCATCCATCTGTCCATCCACATTTTTGTTTCCAGACTCTAACTCGAAAACGGTTTGTCCAATCGAATTCATTCTTGACAGGGACATAGATCACCATCATAGCTAGGTTCCTTTTGAAATTGGTGTAATTCCGTCCTTTTGTTTGCCCGTTTGTCTGTCCGTTTTTTCTCCGTTTGTCCATCCGTCTGTCTGTCCACATTTTCATTTCCGGACTCTAACTCGATAACGGTTTGTCGAATCGAATTCAAACAAGACAGAGGTATAGATCACCATCATAGCTAGGTTCCTTTTGAAATTGGTGTAATTCCATCCGTTCGTGTGTCCTTTTTTTGTCCCGTTTGTCTGTCCATCCATCTGTCCATCCACATTTTCGTTTCCGGACTCCACTCGAAAACGGTTTGTCCAATCGAATTCAAACTTGACAGGTAGGTAGATCACCGTCATAGCTATTCAAATATGTTGTTCAGCTACTTTGTCCTTAGCTACAAGATGGTACATAGTTTGGGGTCCCATTGCATGCCATAAGTGAGTAATAGCTATTTTCTTATTTGTAGCAAAATAATGACCAAAGTAAATGTCAAATATCGTTAAAAGTATTAAAGTTACGGAATTCTTTTCAAATATGTTATTCATCTACTTTTTGATAAGCTATCACATAGTAAAGTTTCAGATCTGTTCCACATTGGATAGCTGAGTAATACCTACTTTGTTTCCAAATGTAATTACAGCAGTTGCTAACCTTTTTCCTATATTTAACCATTTCTCCAGTGCTCTGAATCTCTCCAGTTTCAAAAGTCAACTCAAAACCTACCTATTTCAGAAATCATTCCCACCATAGCTTCTTACTACCAAACACCGGACGACCTCTCTGGGAACGACTCGGAACATGTCTAATGTCTTATGATTTATGCCTTATGAATTGGATGGTGTGCCTTAGAATCCGTTGATACGGAGATTAAGCACGTGGACAACTGATTGATTGATTGATTGATTGATTTCTTCTTGTAGTCAGGCCATACCCACAAAAAAAAATTCAGGATGCTCATTTTATTTGGAGTTATTGTGAACATAGAGAGACAACAAACTCACCCCAAGACATAACCTTGTAGTGGAGATAAACATGTTTAAAATGTATAATAGTGCAAGTTTGTATTCTTCCTATAAAAAATGGAACTGTGTTTTAAGTTCCCCCAGTCCTATTGAGTCTTCTTTGTACTAGATGTGGTACCAAATTAATTTGCAAGAACAGCAGTCAGTTTCAATAGGTGAAGGAAAAAAATAATTTTCCAGTTGTGATCCAAGTGCTAAGTCGCCTATCATAAGCATGTTTGTTACAATAAAACACACTGCCCAGAAGCAAATTTTGTTGTAATTTCGTGCATTAACCAGATAAATCAATAAAAATAATACAGTACGCAGAAGATACTTTCGGCTTTGCCTCCTGTTGCAAAGGTGACTAGGAAACCAGTCAATCACAATTGACTCAAGGTAAAGTACAGTGTAGAGTTAGGAAGAATTTAACAAAAAGGTTTTCTAAAGGTATGTTATGGTTGTGTCTGTTTAGACTTGTGTTTATTTTCCTTGTTTTGGTTTAATATTTTGTTTCAGTCTGTTGAAACTGATAATGGATGATATAATATGATGTAATATGATGTGGATGATGTAATATTCTACTGATTGTTTACGTGCAAGTTGTAACCAAATGATAACTGGTGGAACCAGTTTTCCCATTTACACTTTTAACTATTTACACAAAATATGGGTTCCATGACAGAAGATTAGAAGAACCAATTAAGATTATGCAAAATGGATAATAATGTACAAAATCAATGGTTAGTGTGTAGTAATTTGAGTGAATTGTAGTCATGCTGATATGGAACCAATTACATTATAAATGCCAAAGTATTAATGTAGCCAAATGTAGTTGTATCAATATGGGTCTGTTTTTCAACTAGGAACAAAAATTGTAGATATGTTTTTGTTAAATTGTTTGTTAAATAACTTCCCTTAATATTGCAAACAATTTGTGATTAGATTAGATTATCCACTTATTTTAACCATCTCCAGTAACCTAATATTTAAAACCAGTGGTAACTGCAATATTAACTAATTTTTGACCAACCATATATCCTAATAATTTAAACCAAACACTAAAATTTGGGTCAAGAGAAATTGCATTAATTGCAGACACTCATGTGTCTTGTGTTGTAAACAGATAAATTAAATTCCATATTCTCTTGAGATTCTGTTAACATTCCTGAAAGCTTTCATGCACTGTAAATCTGGAATTGCCAAGTAAATTATTTTGACTGTATTTATTCAAGCTTTGGGGTCTTATTATATCAAATAAATGTGATTTCATTTGACCTGGACATTGATTTGTACTTCAAGCTACCAGGAAGTCGAGAAAGGTTTTGTTCATGTATAGGTTTTAGGTAAAATGCATAACCAAAAATATCAAAGCCTTTCACAAAATAACTGAGTTTTTGACCCAGGTAGTCCCATGAAATGCTTAATTTTATGACTTATGCATCAATCATGATTCTTAGTCATTTTGGGTTAAGGCTGTTTCATATACACACAAAATATGCAGAAATATGGAAACCCATTTTTTTTTTGTCTTATTTGGAGCCTTTCACACTTGATAGGTGCTATAGGTAAAATTATATAATTTAAACAGATAAAAATTTGTTAGCATAATGACTTTTATGTGTACATATCCTCCCCTTAGACTTCCAATTCCATCATAGTAAACAGCTTTGACAAGTGTGATTTGCATAAATGGACACTTGAAATTGCTATCATTAATAAATCTGTTTTATGTTCATTTGTGGTCTTTTGAAAGGAAACATCCAAACCCTTCATCAAATGTAGTTAAAAGTTCTAATAAATTTGTTTTATAAGTGTTTGCTGCAAAAGCAAAAAAATTAAAGAATGTTAAGTCAAACAATAATTAATTAGAAATTAGAATTAATCAACTTGATATTGCCTTATTTCTTCTGACATATTTAAAGCCATACTTTTAAACTTTTTTTAAATTTATATTTTGTTCCCATCTAATTTTTGTGTGTATGACAGCCCTTTAAAAGGGACACTGATGTTTTGGCAAGCAAACAAATAGCGTATATTATACATCTTGTACAAGTTTTTGTATAATATTAAGTTGAAAGATTACATGTGGCATAGCTTTTACAGATGTTAATATGTACTTTATAAGATGAAATTTTCACTAGGCATTTGTTAAGCTATTTTAGCTAATGAGAATTGACAGTGAAAATTCCTAGTGAAATATCAAATTTGTGTTAATCTCTCAAGTAGAAATTAGCCATTAGTGAAAATTAATTCCAGTAAATTTCTTAAAAAAAAAAATAATATGTGAAATTTTCATCTGGCTAAAATATCTATGGATACAGTAGATGTATTAAAACATGTTTATATTACATTTGATAAAAATTGTAGCAGAGTTAAATGACGGTCGTTGTTAAGTCAGTTCATTATCTTTAGTATGTATATTTTAGTTGTGGTGTTCATGATGCAGTATCAATGCAATGTTCTGCTTTTAATTTTTGTTTTGTTCATATCTTTTTATTATTACATATTTTATTTTTTTTTGTGGTATGTGTAAATGTATTTATCAAATACTTTTAGGTTTACTTGTTAAACTTTATGTTATCTTCAGATAAAAATTATTCTCATGCCTTTCTTGATGTTTGTCAAGCTTTTGATGTTATTGGTCATCACATGACAGTGGTTTAACAGTCTGCGTTGTATATAATGTACAAACTATAATTTTTTCAACAGCCAGAGAAATGTTGTAATTTTATCCAGGGGCAATAAGAGGTTGTGTAATTGACCCAAAGTCCCACAAATTATGATATTGACAATATAAATATTGTAATATAATCATTAAGTGATGCAAAACTGCAAACTTTCATGTTTTAACAGTAATTTTAATTTGAGAACATTCCAAATAAACCAGGTATCATCTTAATCATCACAATAAATGTTTAAATATTTTCAAAACCACATTGATTGTCTGTTGGTTTCTTTTTTAATATAAAGTGTGATATTGACTCTTTCTAAGTCAGCTAATTAATGAACACCACACAGTGAATCATGAATCAGACTGGTGCATTGTTTTAACTCTCTGACTCTTTGTGTTCAGTCAACTGAACTTATTTGTGTGTAATACATCATGTACAGTCATCTTACATGAAACAGTGTTTTAAACAAAATCATGTCTTTCATTTGTCTTTTGTATATCATTTGAAGTAAATCTTAGCAACCTACATTGAATATTTCAGTTTTGTAGAATTATTTAAGCTCTAAGGTAATGAGAAAGTATCTGGACAATCTATCTCATGAAAATGCTGTAAATCTATTACTTTTCAAGATGCAATTTACTTAACTGTGACATTATAAAAATGGCCATTACCCACTTATATATTAAGTAACAACTTTTAAACTTCAACATGTTAGAGTTCATCAAAAAGTAGATGAACAACACCTTCAAAAGAAAATGCGTAGCTGTAATACTTTTGAAGATACAAGTCATTTACTGATTAGGTAACTGCTGGAAATTACGAAAGTAGCTATTAATCACTTGGTTATGGAGCCAGTCTTCCAAACTTGTGACCATGTTGTAGCTATGGAAAAATGTAGCTGAACAACATATTTTAACAAAATGCACTAAATGCAATACTTTTCAAGATGATTTCATGAATTTTAATGCGTGAAAAATTATTTTAAAAATTCATTAAAAATACTTAAGAAAGATCCCGGCCTGATAGCTCACAACGGAATCTACTTGTGGTCTAGTACAAGAGGTCTAAAAGAGACATAGTCAATGAGAAAATAGCATCAGAGATGCCCGTACCCACAGCCTGGGGAAATAGTTTTCAACACCATGCCACATAAAAGTAGTGAAACAGTGCAAAGACTGGAATACTAGTACTTCCAGCACAGTGTCAATCATATAAAGTCCAGATAATGCTTAAGAGAAAGAAAATGTATGTAAAGATAAAGCACTGAAACAAGACAATTCAACAGCAGGCTGACAGCATTAATCAGCAAACTAAAAAATATCAAACTATAAAATTTATTAATTGGATAATAGTTGTCAATGGAAATAGCACAATTATGTAAAAATGCATATAATAATCAGTTGCAGCAAGCCATATATCTTTGTCATAAGAGAAAGATGTCTCAAATATGGCAGATTAACACACTTTGGCAGAGCAAAAAGGTCACACCTACACCCCCTAACCGATTGTCAACCTTCTACACCTTATGGAATCTAAGAAATAGCCCAGACAAGACTTTAAAACTCATGCTCACTGACAAGGTCAAAGGTCAAATCAAGGTCACACCATGATGTTGCACACCTACACCCCCTAACCCATGTCCCTACTAAGTATCAACTTCCTACACCTTACGGTTTCCGAGATATAGCCCGGACAAGATTTTACAAGTCAAGGTCACTACAGGAAGGTCAAACCAAGGTCACACCATGATGTTGCACACCTACACCTCCTAACCAATGTCCCTACCAAGTATCAACTCCCTACACCTTACGGTTTCTGAGATACAGCCTGGACAAACTTTTTCCCGCTGCCTGCCCATCTGAACACCATGGGTGAAAACAATACGACGGCCCTAAAGGGCTGTGGGGTAAAAACTGTTGAAACTTTTGCACTTTGGGTGGGGGTACCTTGCTTTTAATGGCTCTGGGGAACAGACAAACAGATCTGCATACTTTGAACAATTTTTCATGTCAACATGCCAGCATGTCTCTGGGCCTTGTACTTTTGGAGAAGCTGTTCACATGGCCACTGCAGAGTGATGCCATAATGTCAGCTGACGTAAAAAAAGACTGAACCTTATATTGAAGTTAAAATTAGGGATTTACATCCCTTTCAATAACTCACGACACAATGGGACAGGTTCACAGTCATCATCGGTTCATTGAAACCAGTCACAATACCACCAAACCAAAATGCCTCCTTCATAATGCCACGACATATAAATTGCATATAATATTTTATAAAGATAATAGTCATGATTGTAGCATGAAATAATATATGTACTGTAGAGATATGTACTTCACTGAAAAATAGAGAAATGGCAGATTCCAATAGGCATTTGAATTTTTAAAATCAGAATTCAGTCTCCAATGTTAATTTCCATTTCTTAGACTTGCAGCTGCGATACTAAATGTGTGGTGGCGTAATTGTTTGGTGGCGTTCTGCCTGGCTGTACTCATAAAGAAGTCCGGGGAGTTCCCAGTGAATGAATGCCAAACTTCTTGGCCATGGAAGCCCTACCGCATATTAAAATCAACAAGTTTTGCAATGGGTATTCATTTGTTGCATTTCTGACCAATGTTAATCCTTCAGAATTTTTTTATTGTACAAACCGGATAGCATCCACTGGATACTATGGATTTTGCTTCATTACGCTGCCGCAGTGTGTAGAGATTTCACCGTTACCGCTCTAATCAAAAAAAATATTATAGCTTGACTTGTCAAATTTGCAGGATATATTCATAAGCATAAAATCTTGCCTGACAATATTTTTGGCTTCATTTTGAAAAACAAGATGGCCGCCACAGGCGTTTTTCTGACTTTCAGCAAGCAGTTTTGTTGGCATTCTAGAGCAAAGGGTGTTATAGGTCGAGATCTCAAATTTGCAGTATGTGTTCATCACTACAAAATCTTGACTGGGAATATTATTTGTCTCATTGTGAAAAACAAAATGACTGCCACAGGCATTTCTTCATCAGTCATGAAAAGTGCTTATATCTCCCTTATTATTGGATAAAAGCCCACCTAGAGGAAATCATGGACTAGAATCTTTTGATGTGGTCAGATTTGACCTTGGGCCCCCTCCCTAAAGGTCAAACCAGGACAGCCAAACTTAAATGTGCTTGTAACTCGCTTATTATTGGTCCTAGATATTTGCAATGTGAAACCAACCCATGGGAAGTCATGGGCTAGAAATCTGATGATGTGGTCCTTTCACGGAGGATACATCTTGCATCTGACCACAGATGTGTCTTTGATCTAGTTAACAAATTCCACTCTGGAGCTAAGATGTTATAGCTGAATTCTTGTGTAATGCCTTTGTTTGAACACTTTTATACCCGCAGGGATCATACTAGATATTCTTGCAGTGAAACTACACAGTGGCATGAGGTTAGCCTTACTACATCACAAATATCTTTTACTTTTTCACCATTTTGGAAAATATTAACTCCTAGCAGAGCCAAAAATAGCATCACATCCTGGGGAAATAGCACCGGACACCACAAGATATAGAGTAAGAAATCTAAAATTCGCCACATATCTGAAATTCACCACAGGTGAAAATACTAATAAAATAAATGAATTGTGGTGAGATTTGTTGACTGTATAGTACATTAAGGCTTTTTGAACTGAAAAATACCAATTTTTAGACAAAAACATCATTTTCTTCATAAAATTAACTAAGGTTTTAGAGGTGGCGAATTTTAGATTCCTGGCGAATTTTAGATTTCTTACTCTAAAAGACATGGAAAAGTGCAAAGATAAGGAGTCTTTCAGAACAGTCGAAGTAATGTTAAAGTGCAGGAAAAATAACTCCAGAAAGTGAAAATGTATGTTGGGACAAAGTATCAAATAATTCACTGGTAATAGCAAGGTGACTGCATTAATTTGTAAACTAAAAGTTATGAAGCTTGATCTTTCATTAAAGTTTATCTGTCAATGGAGATAGCGCAATTACATAAAAGTACATTTAATAATCAGCTGCAACAGTTGATATATCTTTGTGATTAGAGAAATGTGTCTCAAATATAGCAGTAGAAGATATTTTGGCAGAACTGGAATCAAAAGTCATACTAAGGTATACACCTACAACCAAAAAAACGACCATGTATCAACTTCATACACCTTACAGTTTCTGAGATACAGCCCACACAAGATTTTAAAGGTCGAGGTAACTGTGACCAGTCAAATCAAGGTCGAATGATGATGTTCCAAGTTATATCCCCCAACCAATGTCCCTACATAGTATTAACCTTCTATAGGCCACCTTACTATTTCAGAGATATCGCCTGGACAAGATTTTAAAGGTTAGGGTCACTACTGCTAGGTTAAAGGTCTTATCAAGGTCACACCATGACGTTGCACACTTACATCCCCCAACCAATGTCCTTACTAAGTAGCAACTTCCTACACCTTAACATTTCTGAGATATTACCCAGACTAGATTTTAATGTACATCATGGGTGAGAATGTAACCCTGCCCAGAAATGGGAAGCAAGGGGAGTTAGCTGCAGAAAGTATGGCACAGGGTGTAACTTCTGAGAGCCTTTCTATTCATGAACTGTAAAATTGGCTTTTAATTGCTATGCTTTCGTTTATTATCACAAAAGTATTTTGTGTTGCACAGAATTAATCAATTTTAAAATATTACTTGTTCAAAGTTACTAAGATTGTAAAGACAAAATATACTTCAAAAATAAAAATGTACTGAATATTACTGGAAAATTTTCATACTGAATTTTCTGTTACTTAGATTCCACGTCAATAAATATAAAGACAAAATTTAAAAGAAATAATGCAAAATTAAAATTTGTTTGCTAGGACAAATTCTTAAGTAAAATATTCAACCAGAACTTCAGATCATTTGAAATAAGATTCTAACCCACAATTAATGCAAAGTTATAAATATTTTTATAAATATTTTGAACCAAAGTAAATGTCTGATTTAATGCCCTGTAAAAAAATGACACTGTATAGTAACTTACACTCAAATGTCCCTAAGGCCCTAAAACTTGACATATGTTATAAAAATTTAAACTTCGATTTTCCTGTTTTGGTTTTAATTAAAAGAGATATTCCAAAAATGAGAAGTCCACAGACATGTCCTAATACGGCACCAATAATACAGCTGACAGGCCAAACCTGAAAAGGACAAAATTATTTGTTTATTGTTTACTTTTTCACTATTTTCATTCACATTCTGCAGATATTTGGGATAAATTGCCAGAATATGATTTCTATTGTTTCATGCTTTCTGGGATAAAATGTTTTGAAATTTAGGGGAACTAAAGAAATATCCCATTTGTCCTATCATTAGAAAGAGCGCTGTGTACAAAGTGAGGTTTTATTTCTGGCAACCATTGTAGAGTCATAACACCTGATTTTAATGAATGCCAGGGGTTAAGGAGCATATGGAAATATGTGAAACCAAAAGTTCTGATAGTTTCTTTAATATCACAACAAATTGACTGAATCAAATTTCAATACAAGGTTACTGTGTCAAAATGTGAATAAGTATATTACAGAAGGCACAATACATCTGTCATAATAAGAATACACATTTTACTGAATAAAAAGTACAACTTTTGTACCATGTCTCAAGGTTTCAAGATGACAATATCAATATTAACAGCATGTATTACCTTAAAGGTAAATAATATAAGTATAAATACATAAAAATGTAAAATATCCAAATGAGATAAAGACAAGATTTTTAATGTAGAAATAAAGTCCGAGGGTGAGTACTTTATGACCTCTATAGAGGTCATAAAATACGAACCTGAGGACTTTAATTCTATTATAAATACTGGTTTCTTGTATTAATCCATAAATATTATTGTAAATATGTTGTTATACACACCTATTTATCGCACTATATTTTGTGTGTATCGTTTGGTTCTCTATTATCGGCGATTGTCCATTTATTGCCTCAGATAAATGTACGCAAAAATATGTGCACTACATTGTTTTGTGTGGTTGATAAACAAACCTGCCATGGTCTGTCCCAGTCAAGAGGTATTGGGAATGCTCCCAACCAGGCTCCTAACATTGTACCCCAAATTGAAAACCACAGTGCATCCTCAATTTCCGTATCAGTCCTTCAATATAAACATACATTATACAAAGTTATACATGGTAGCATTGTCAGAAAGAAAACTACAAATTCCAATTTAGGCAGTGTACATTATATAAATATATATTAAGTTTTATAAAATAGCATCAGAGATGCCCGTATCCCACAGCCTAGGGAAATATTTTTAATACCATGAGATACAGAAGTACTGTATCAGAACAAAGTTCAGGATACTTTCAGAGCACTGTCAGTTATATAAAGGTCCAAACAATGTTTAAATAGAGAACATAATGTCTAAGAGAAAGATAAGGCATGTAAAGATGAAGCTTTAAAACAAGATAATTCAATAATAAGATGACAGCGTTAATCGTAAACTAAACATTACCACACTCTTTATCTACATCTGCAAGGCCTAATTATGGTTTGGATGTTTTGAATATTACCATGCATACAGAAGTGGTAATACATTAAATGAATGCTTATGTGTGGTGTTGGAGCAAAATCTGTGGCTCACTTGATGAAATTCCATCTGTTACAATGGGAAGTTGTAAAAGTAAAATTCTTAATGAATTCTAATATGACTTTAACAGTGCTTAATCTGCATCAAAAGACAGACCCAAAGGTGCAACAAGATTTTAAAGGTCAAGGTCACTACAACAAGGTCAAATCAAGATCACACAATGATGCTGTACACCTACAACCCCTACCAATGTCCCTACCAAGCATCAACTTCCTACACCTTACGGTTTCTGAGATACAGCCTAGACAAATTTTTTCCAGCCGCCCACCCGCCGGCCCGACCGCCTGCCTGCCCATCCGGACACCATTGGTTAAAAGTAATACCCCGGGGTAAAAAATCATAACTGAATTTAAATAAAAATTGGAATAAAATAAGATAAACAGAAACACAGTTATTTGGGTATGTTTCAGCAGTTGCAGGAAATAAAATTTTCAAAACAAAACCATTCCATTACAACTGAAAGTTTACGTCAAGTATTGAAAGATAAGTGATCACTGTGACTGAAACAGTCACATCTCTGGAGTTGGCGTGGCGTTGAGTATCAACAAACAGCAATGGAAGGCCAAAGACACTAGTTTATATAGTAAATATAGAACCATTTTAATTATATGAAAAGTGTGTTACATATCTGTTAACTCTTCTACTATCGTCCGCATTTGCAAAAACGTTTGCCAAAAGCTGTTTGTGAACTGGAGCAATAAAAGCTCACTTCTGATTTGCTAGATGTGCTTCATTTGCGATTTGTCAAATACACCCATTGTGCAGAAAAGGATGGCGCAGATGGCAAGATGACTGTTGAGGTTATATATTAGAAATCAACCATTGTACTACAGATTGGTCATGTGACAAAAGTGGCCAATGAAAGTATAGAGGGGCTAGCTTAGGGGAGATGCGCAGACAAAGATTTTATATTGAGACTGACTGTGCAATACTGACGTTACACATGCTTTCATGTCTAGACACAAGCAGATGGGTAAATTGGTTATAAAGTTTACTTCAGTGGACAAAAATAAGAGCCAAAACACTAGATTCTAGGACATAAAGAAAATTACACAACTGGAAGTTATACTAGACCAGCTTTTTATTTAACAAAATACTCCCTAATAAAACATCAAAGAGCTAAATGGCTTATTAGCAAGTATAGATGTAAAGCTAAAGGAAATTGTAGGAGTTGGCTTTTTAAGAATTTTCGATATTAAAACAATGAGTTTACACCCAGCACTCACGGGATTGTAATAATGAGTATAAGGGTTTTTTATGCTGTGTTAACAATAATACATGTCTCTTGGTAAAATATTTTTTTCAAGAAATATATAAAAAGTTAAAAATTGAAGAATTTCTGAGATTTAGTATGTCTTTACTGGAAACTCCATCAACATTATAATTGGAAAAACCTCAGCATCACTCATCTAATGAAAAGCCAGTTTTAAAAGTTAGGTATGTGTATCAATAAGAAAAACTCGTCCAAAATTCTTTTTTTTTTAAATGGAAAAATTATGATAAAAACACTGAACCATTATTTAGTTGGAATTATTCAAAATGCATCTGAAAATGGCAATTAATAACCATTCAAAACTGCCACAATTTTCAGTGTAAGGTCCACCAGATAGTCGAGAAGTCTCCTGAGTTCGCGCCTGCACTCAATGCAAGAGAAAAAGAAAACAAAATTGCTTCAAAACAAACCTATTGAGCAGGAATATTTTCTTTGCCTCTGTCAAAGTTGCATGAAAGAACATCGAGTATGGGAGGACTGTCAATGATGCCATCAAGGATGAAAAGTGTAAGGTTGTACCAAATGACCTGTCAACATAAAGTTTCACAACTAATACAATTACATGCATGTTTGTAACATCTTCACAGGTGTGTCATAATATAAATATGCTTATTACTGTAAAATCAATTATCTTGTTAACTTGATGCTTTTACATAGCATTTTAGTAAAATGTGTATAAATTGTTGATAAATACATATCATATAAATAAAATCACATTTTTTTCTTCAAAAGTTTTGACTCTGTCAGTAAGGTAATAACAAACAGAAAATAAGTTCACTGAATTTATAGCCCAATTTATTTAAATTTGTGAAATACTTATCTACTTAGTTGTCTGTGTATTTTCTTTTACAAAACAATCTTGAAAGTGATCTTACTCAAATGCAGAGGCTCCATAACACCAAGAGATAGCATGAAACAGGAATGTTGCAACAATCCACAATGAAAACACTTTTGTCAGATTTGGGAGCTGAAAGACAAGGATTGTATTATACAAACTATGTTTTGCCATTTCAGGTCAGTGGAGCCATAATTAAGTGACAGGTATTTCATTATCCTGTATGCTATAACTACAATACCTCTCCTAATTAAAGAAACTAACACCTGAACACAGCCCCCATTTAACAAGATGAAAAATCTGCTGAGTGTGCATTGATGTATATGTTGGTAATAGGGCTTCGAAATGTGAAAAAACCTACATGAAGTCATGGCCTGTGAATCTCTCGCAAATATCAAATTTGACCAAGGTCAAAGATCAAATCAAGGTCACACTATAAAGTTGCACACCTACACCTCCAACCAATGTCCCTACCAAGTATCAACTTCCTACACTTTAAGATTTCTGAGATATAGCCCAGACAAGATTTTATAGGTCAAGGACACTACGGCAAGGTCAAATCAAGGTCTTACACAATCTAGTTTATTTATGCTTTTGTGTGTGCTTGGGTTTGTCTTCATGATACAGACTATCAGGAAGTTCCGCATTTTCCATATAGGATCTCTGTACGGTGGCTTTAAGATCTTTAAGATGTATAAGATTCAGTTTCTGATTCTTGAAAATTGACCATCGGGAACAGGATTTACGATATATCACAGAAATGGATCAGGCCTCTGAGGTAGCAGAAATGAATGCCCAGGGCACACACTGGAGTTGATGCTACGATCAGCGATATCAAACTTGCCAAAATTTGCTAGAAAAAGTGACATTTCTGAGATTACACCTAAACAAAACAAGATTATACTTGAGAACACTCTTTGCACTGGTGAAGATATCTGGCGATTTTCCAAAAATAACCTCATTTATTACCAACAGAAAGGTGAACATGATATATGTGAAGAATTTTCTACCACAAAGAAAGTTTTTAATGTCATGGGAACAGGAAGAATATCTGCTGGTGAATTTATTGAGAACAAAAATTTAGCTAGTATGACTTATTGGCAACTGCCCAATATGACAGAGCTATGACATGGAACAATTTGCTACCAGTTGTGGGATTGTCAAGGCAAACCCCAAAAAACTGGTGAGTACTGGCAACAATTTCGAACATCAGGTTTTTGTCACCATGAGGTGGTGAAAAATATGAGGAGAACTGAAGACAAAGGGGGAATAGCGAGGAATCCAACAAGAACATAAAAAAAAAATTTATATTCGCCATTAAAATTTGTCACTGTCTGATCAGGGCATAATATCTTGGCGGTACAGTTGGGTGGGTATACGAGGTGTTGGTCATGACTTGCCATGGTGCAGAGATACGTATAGTGGCTTTCTACCAGTGAACGCCCGCCTATCAGTGAACGCCCGCCTACTATTTCTTTGTTGGAGGTCAAGGACAAATGCTTATATTTAACCACAAAGTGGGCATTCACTGGTATTTCCGTTTTGCGATAGAAACGGCCGATAATAGAGCTAAATTATGAAAATAGAAAGCTTTGAAACAAATAAAACAACGTGTGCTTTAGTTTGTTAATTGCAGTTTATATTATTTGACAATCTGTTGTTAAAGGAAGAAAATATAAAGCTGTTAATATAATTTAAACAGAGTGTCCTCGGAACCGACAAGGACGGGTCACAATTATTTTAATTTCAGAACCGTCACGTTCATATTATAACTATTTGATGTGTGGCTGTTGAATTAAAGCATGCTGTCGATGAAAATAGATACATAAAACCAGTCTACTTTTCATCTGCAAACGTGATTAATTTCATTAACCAATGAAATAATTTGTTACTGAAACCTCACTCGAGACCAAGTATAACTTTTTGTCTGCAAACGTGATTAATTTCATTAACCAATGAAATAATTTGTTACCGAAAACCTCACTTGAGACCAAGTATAACAAAGTTTGTATATTTTTCTACAAAATAGCTTCAAAACTAAAGATATTCTAAAATGTCATGTTAGAATAGAAATTATGCGCTTCCGATTTTATGAAAACATTTATAAAATATATCAAGGGTAAAGACATTTTTGTTTAAAACGTAGACCGAGTTTTCTGTCCCAAAGTTAGACGTGGTTACGACCCCACATAAAACTGGAGATTTGCATAAAACACAAATACCATAAAATTATACACACAACTGTTCCCACAACTATTTTGTCATATTAACCTTAACTGTCAGCCAACATGCAAACATATTTGACAAAAAAAATAAATTACATTTCCTCATTTTCAGTACTTTTTGGACCATTTCTCCAAAAATTTGAAAATGCTCTTTTGTTATAAAAGCTGTATAAAATGTCATATATATTATACACATATTGTATTTGTTGTGTCCTTGGCTTAATATCAACTGCTTTTAAATATATCAAACCATTTTGAGTCATATTATCAAGTTTTATTCAACAGAAAATGATTTTATGCAAATCTCTAGTTTTATGTGGGGTAGTGCCACGGCTCTACACGCAAGTAAAGTAGAGCCGAGGTAACCACGTCTATCCCAAAGTATGCCTTTTTAATACATCCATCTTTTAAAAATTGGCTGAGAGACAGCTAGATTAATCGGTCTATTTAAAACGGGTCTTAAAGCAAATAATTTGCGAGCCATTTCTATTGGCGGTTCTGAAAGGGATTGTTTTCCGATCCGTCAGTGACTGTTATGAAGCGACAGTGTAATTTAAAATCAATATATTAGCTTCAGCACGGGCGTTTACTGGTAGAATGCCACTACAAATTATAGATTGAACTTACAAAGTCAAAAACAGGAACCTTCACAATCTGTCTAATTATAACTGCCACAATTTGCAAACCAATGAACAATTCTGTACGCCATAGAATGGTTTTCAGAAGATGCCGGTCTGCATCAGGAGAAAAGGTCGACAGGGGTAAAAAGGATAAAATTGTGACAAACACTTCATAACATATGAACAAAAACACTTGGACGTCACTCTTCATAATACGTTATTAATGGGTTGACGTAAATGAGAAATTTTGTCAAGTTTTTCCACACTGCAGACAGGCCTATAAAACAAGGGGCCCCTTTTGTTTACATTTTAGTTTGTCGATCAAAAAACGTGTTACTTATTTTCTCTAAAGAAATAAAGTAACGACTACAGTGCTTGTTGAACTAAAAAAGTTTAAATGTTTTGAAAGAAATGATAATTTTTTTCCACAATAACAGTCATCAGTGAGTTTGCTACTTTAAAAATGCTGTAAAAGCATACATAAAACGGTTTATCTAGATCAGAGTGATACATAAACATCTACCAAATCTTAATACCTTCTGGTGTGATGTTCGGGGGTGGACAGCCTAGAACAGAGGACATTCATTATGACACAATCAGGTTAATTCTCTTTCTGTTGTACTCACCTGTATTTAAAAACTGGATAGGATTATGAACAAATTAAACAGTCAAAACAGTAGTATAGCATTTGGTAAAATAGAGGTATATCTGCTGATAATCTATTTTATGGGAACTGATTCAATATGTATCACATACTGTCATGTCAGATTTATTTATTTCAATTTGACACATTTTTGGCCCAGATAAATTAAAAATAAATTATAATTTAAATCTGAATATGTAAAACTATTACAAAATAAAACATCTGATGACCCAGTTCATGCATGCAAAAAGGTAGTCTTTAGAGTTAAAATGCAAAGTCTAAAAGTTTCATATCATGTAAATATTTTGTTAAATTCTGAAAAAAGAAGAAAACAGTTCTGCACACTATTATATTCTGATGACTTGGACCGTGCTAACAAAACTGGGGTTGTAGACCTCAAAAGGTGGATTGCGCAATCAGTATCAGGGATGGGAACACATACCAGTACTTGCAATGTGTACAGGATGTGTGTATGCAAAATGTATATGCAATATGATAGCAGTGATACTGGTCCTGGACATATCAAAATAGTGCTGGGTTCTGTAATTCGACTTTGTCAAGTTTGAAATCAAACAGAAGCATCTTCAAGTTACAGTCTGCAAAAAGAATTTCAAGATGGCAACCATCTTGTTTTTCAAAATGGCACCAATTTTGAAAACAACCTGACCTGGGTGCTGTCCTACCACCTTGTACTACCACTTTGTTTAGATTGGACACCAGTCTATTTTCACAGAAAAAGCTGGTATCAGCCAAAATGACCTTGACATACGAAGTACACTTCTGCCACGTCATTGTTATTTGGCCAATCGAAAAAATGAAGATCTTTCCTGGGGTTTTTCCTCTTAAGGTAAAAAGTTACACTGAGCATGTGCAGTGCTCTGGCCTTTCTTCTGGTGTCCAGGAAAGAAACATACTGAAAGTTAAAATGGCCAACCGGAAGGTAGGAAGTGGTAGAATAAAATGGTGGGCAATAGTGGACCCTGCTTTACCTCCAAAAAGAGAAGATGGGAATTGGATAACCACTTTGTGAAGTTTGAAATTGACAGACAGAAGTGTCTTCAACTTAGAGCCCAGAAACGGGATTTCAAGATGGCGGCCATGTTGGCCTTCTTGTTTTCCAAATGGCACCAAATTTTTAAAAATTAACCTAGCCTTAGTGGTGTCCTACAAAATTAGCCTGTTAAGATTCATACTGATCGACAGAAATATCTTCAAGTTAGAGTCAAAAACAGAATTTCAAGATGGCGGCCATGGCAGTCATATTGTTTTTCCAAATGACAAAAACTTGGAAAGCAGCCTAGCCTAGGTGGTACCCTTGTTGTTTGAAGAAGAAAGCAGTTAATAAATTTTTAAAATTAAATTTCTTAAGAATATGAATGGTAACATCTTTTTGCTGCACCCTTTGAAAAGATTATGTTGTGTTATAAAATAATGTGATGAATCAAATGACGAAGTACTGTCAAAAAAATATATTATGATTTGTACAGTACTTTCATTTGTAGCTGTTGCCATTGTCTGGCTCCCAGGTCACTTTTCTCTTCAGGACAAGGTATCGTCCATGCACCATTTTGGATAATAAGCATTTTTAGTTACATTTTACAATACCACAAAAAATTGAATATGTTCACTCTTTCATATTATGTTCCATTTTTCTGTATATTTTTTTAATTTGGGGTTTGACGTCGCTTTCAACACTGTACAGGTCATATCACGACGGGTAGTTGGAAGGGCAGAGGAAGCCAGTACATTGAGTTCGCTAGGGTTCTGTACTGTAAACTGCCGACCAACGGCAAGCAACTACCAGCTTTCCCACTTGAGCCTGTGCGGGGATCAAACCCTGGCCTCAGAGGTGGGAGGCGAGAGTGTTACCACTCTGCCACCGTGGCCCCCCATTTTTCTGTATAATGTTAGTGCATAATACCTTAACAAACACCATCTTCCCCTGATTCATGATGGATTTGTAGATGAGTCACCTATTCATTTTCTGACAACAGTTTTTCTCTTCATCAAAAAGTGTGTTTTCTTGAAAAAAATCCTACGTGAGGATGCTATTCACTTGAAAGAGAAAAACTGTGCAAGAACCAGACTAGGTGGAAGTTGCTTTCTTCTAAAATAGATTAGTGACCCATCTAGTGTTGCCACATCTGTAATATTGGCAATAAAGGTAAAATCACTGAAATAATACTTCAGGGTTTTAAGTACTAAATAGAGTATAATATTTTTGTTACTCATATAACACAATAGATAGGAATTCTGCATGTAAATGCTGGAGTTTTATTAAAGTAAATTGGATATATTTCATAAAATAAATCTTCACATTTGTGATACATATTCTGATTATTGTATTTTTATGACCCTGGCTGTTGAACGGGACGTAAAACCCCAACTTTGACTTTGACTTTATGCAACTGCTCCCATTCCAACCATTCATAACTGTATTTCAAGAAAATGTACCATTTTTGTTAATTTGTTACAGTAGCTTGTTAAATGCAAGCTACTGTTCTAAAAAAGGTAAATCTTTTATTCGTGTGTCATACTTTCTTTAAAAATAAGTGCTTAATATATCCTAAGAACATGATGACTGAAGCCAACCCCCTAGCTGTGCTTGTGGTCATAATGAAGTTATAATTTTAAATATTATTATGAAGATCATATAGTGCCTCATCACAATACAAATGAACCTGTTATTTTTTTATCAATTACAATGGGAATATTTTTAAAAATGATAAAATTCCAAAATTAGAGAAGATCATTAGAAAAAGGAATAAAAATTTATATAATGGTTTATTGTATTGCTAATAAATTTATTCAAAATGCTAAAAGACTATTTTCTGAAATAAAAGGGCAAAATAGAAGTAAGTATACTACCCATGAACTTTTAGCACCTGGATTATCTTTGCTCTTGATATTGCCAGGTAAGTGGAAATGGTTGTCTGCAATGATGAATTTGCAGAAATATCCTTTGAGAAAGTAGGCTTATAATTTACATAATGGTGTAGTAACATTGATCTTCAAGGAGTAGACAAACTATAACTGCAAAACTATAGACTCATAAGTCTTCCAAACTGTGATTACAAAATCTTTATATTTGTTCTGCCTCAAATATATCAACAAGTAGCAATAAAAGGGTTATCACAATATCAAAGTCACTAAATGAAAAAAGGGGTGTTTTGGTTTTAAAACTCTATACAAATACACCATTCAACCTCAGTATTAACACTGTCAAAATTGAAAAGTGGATGTAAAGTCCCAAATCTTAATTTGGCCAATGCAACCATAGCAATTGTATAAAATAAGCTAAGCTTATTTCATTTGTTCAATCTCTATGAACATATGCATAATTAATTCTCTATTACAATGTGTCATTCATACTTTATAAACGTTCTTAATTCTGGCTTTGAGCATGCAGTGATTCTTGTCATTTCAAATTACTAAAGGTAAAACTTTTGTCTTTAGTTATGTTCAGATTAATGCCAAGGTTAAAATAGCATTAAGAATCATTTTTATTGATATTCTAGAACCATATGTTACTAATAATAAAGGGGTAGATTTTGGGATGGCTCAGAATCTACCTCCGGGTACATTTTTGATACACAAAAACTACCATTGAGGAGGACATACAAACAGCTTAACGGACAAACATAAAACAAAATTTCAAGTAAAATCATGAAGAAAACATTAAATAAAGAACCATAAGATTATATTCAAGTGAATTACAAAAATAAATGGAAAATGTGAATATATAATTGTGAATTAAAAGTGAAATCAATGAACTGAAACTTATGAACATTTGTTATTATTGAAAATGGGCATTGTTGTTAAAATGAATCTAATGAATGTATTGATAATAATTTGTGGCCAATTGTTATTTGTTAATAAATGAAAATAACAAAATTAAAACAAAAGAGTTCCAGAGCATATTAAAAATATGTTTCAATAAACTGTCAATAGAAATCTGAAAAAATCTGTGAAACCTATCGCAATGCCAACTACCTACAAAGAGCTACACATCTCATTCACCCCCATATACAATGGAAGACAAGTTTCCCATTAAGCTATGCAAGGTGAACACCGAGATTTAATCCCACAGTGCAGACAGAGATGAAAGATTCTAGTAATTAGATATCAAACTTTGCTAACCATGAGATCTCTGAGGAATTTTTCTGTTCTGCAATGAATTCAAGTGTTATCTGCATTTCCCAGCCATATTTTTTAGTTAAAGTATCATGGACAACTTGGCCCTTTGCCAACTCGGCCTCCTTCAAAAACGCATCCCCACAGAGTTAGCCCTACTTTTACATGCAAAATTTATGTGTGTATCATATATTAATAATGTATGGTTTTTATGAGATAAATTTTCAGTAAACCTTGCAATGGATTTGATAAAACACTTTTGCACATATTACTATAACTATATAAAGTTGATTCAAGATAATGTCATACCATTATATACTGTGACGGATCCGAGCGGTGTATCCATCACATAACATATTCTTCCAAAGTAGGGCCACTACGCGTACATTTCAAGGCTCTACCATAAAACACAGAAGTCTACAGATTCAGTATAATCCATCAGGACTTCCACAGATACAAGATCATATCTCGTGATCCCCTGCATCCAGATGACATCACTACACGTAGATTCCACAATGTCATCATGCAGCATAACATCACTGACATCAGATTCCATGATGCTACCAAGGTTTCCACCAGTACTGGAATTTCCATAACAAGGACCGCATTTGTCCTTAAAACCTATGTCATGACACTCCACCGTGCCATACAAGAATAGGCCAATTTTCCCCTTATAAAAATATAGGATTTGTTGGGGGAGTACCAGCCTCCCCGGGACAACACAATGATGAGCACTGACATAAAATGGGTGAATGATAAGAATTGGTTATTAGATTCCACTGGGCGCTTTCCAGATTCCCAAACTAATCTTGTTCACACAAGTGATGGAAGAGGTACCCCTTAACTATGTATATCAACTGTCACTCCCTGGCATTCTATAAGTGTCACTCAATCACCCTTCACTGGATCTCTGGATTGTTGGGTTGCACACCAGTCGCTGCAAAAAGGGGTTTACTTAATTACTCTTCATGGGATCTCTCACATTGCTGGGTTGTCAGCTGGCACACCTTTCACTCTGTAAATGGATCACTTAAGTACACTCCACCAGATCTCTCACTATATATGTGCTGGCTTGTTGGGTGGCACACCAGTCGCTCAAGAAGTCCACTTAATTACTCTTTACTGGATCTCACAGCATGCTGGGTTGTCAACTGGCACACCTGTCACTCTGCAAAGGGTTCATTTAATTATTCTTCTTCTGGCAGGCAACAGGACTGGCATCAGTGAGAGTTCAGACAAGTTATTGGGTTTCTGAAGTAGGCCAGGTAAATGACAAGTCATATAGCAATGAACTCAATATATTTACTAATAATATACATGACTATAATTACAAAGGATGTTTAACACCAATTATTCTAATCAAGATTCTGCTCCCGAGATCAATATGATCCGCTCCCGGGATCAAGATTCTGCTCCCGGGATCAGAATGATCAACTCCCAAGATCAAGATGTTCTGCTCCCGGGATCAATATGATCCGCTCCCGGGATCAAGATGTTCTGCTCCCGGGATCAAGATGATTCCCGGGATCATGGGTTCACCACTGATCCGGTGACAATCTGTTGATTATTCTTTACCTTTCCTTCTTTCCTTTTCTTGACTTTGCCCAGTGGAATTCAATTCTGAATTCTGACTCTCTACTGTAAAACCAGCTCTTATATAGAGGTTCTGATGGTCACATGATCATCCAAAAAGAGGGCATAAGGGAGATAGAGGTAAAATGGGGGTGATAACTTTTACATTTCATACCAGTTCATAAATTTACATTACATAAATGGATACCCAATATTTTAACACTCAGGTTAATTAATCTGTACAACATGCTTCACAGCAAATCATATTCTGGACTAGTATTCTAAGTTTTAGTGTCAGAAATCATTCCCGAGTAAACCTATCTCACCTATTTCATGAATAATCCATCCCTGCAGTAAAAAATGTCCAACTAACAATAAAAAATAGCCAAAATGTACAGATTAACAAGCTCTGTTAAGCTGGAAATACATTTCAAGAAAAGATAAAGTGATTATAAATGATTTGCCTGAATATTAGTGAATTTTCTTGTCCCAAACTACAGAAAATCATAGATTTACCTGTAGTATTGCCCATACGGCCGGAATTAATATTAAGTAAACAAACCCCTTCAAAGAGCATTTTATGGGCCGATAAGGGCCGAAAATAACCAGAAATACAATAAAAGTTATATTTACCTTGATTTTCACCTCAAAACAGGAAAATAGCACTCAAAATAGCTCAAAATAATGCAAAAACGGCCGCTAAATTTATTGCGAATTTTACTGTACCGCGAAATTTACCGGGGCCCGTATTCACGAAAGGTCTTAGCCAGGGCTTAGGCTTAAAGTTGAGACTTTTGTCTCAAGTTTCTGCCCCAAACCTGCTAAGTCTTTTGTCTTAGGCTTAGAGGTATTCACAAAAGAATTTAAGACCGGTCTTAGGCTTAGCCAAGGGCTCAACTTTAAGACTGGTTGGTAGTGGGCTTAAAATTTGTAAAGAGGACTTAAATATGGCCGCCATAAACTTTTCTCCACTTCAAAATTTGAAAGGGCTGTAAATAAAGTAAAATTATACAAAACACCTAACTAAAGCAGTCTTTGGAAGTTGTATGTGGTAACAAGGTTTTCCATTTAAAAACAGCACTTTTCCTTAGATAAAATGCATTAAATGAAGGATATATGTCAACAATAGTATAGTTTGAATAGAAAAGAAACATGGTCACATGACACAGAAAACCACTGTGGTTATTTGATAATCTTGGACTTAGCTAAGTCACCCTTTGTGAATACAGTTTTAAGATAAAACTCAGCTGAGACAAAAGTCTTAACTTTAAGACTGGATTTAAGCCTAAAACCTGGCTAAGTCTAAGACCCTTCGTGAATATCAGCCCGGGAGTTAGATGTGAAATTCGAAATGTCGACTTAAAGGTTGAGCCGTAACAATACACAATTAAAAACTGTAAACAATTATACCTAGCCCATCAAACTCCAGCCATAAATAAAGATTTTATGTCAATTTGAAATTTTAATTGAAAGAGGTCGACCATACATTGATGAGTCTGAGTTGGCGAGGGCCAAGTTGGCTGAGGTCAGAGGTGACCAGTTTCCTTGAATGGGATGTATAGTTCTTACTTTGACTTTGTTAGGTTTATTCTTAATATTTTACATAACCTCTCTTTTATCGCCAAAAAGTATGAATATTTCGGAGGGTTTTTCATCGGGGTTTTACTAAATTCGAAATGTGGTACTTTCCCAATCGGCAATTTTAGCAACTACCAACTCTCCCTGCCCCGCCAGCGGTTTTAGCTTAATAGTACAATATGGTGAGCTTAATAACATTAAATCAATAAGCCCAAAACAGTGTGATTCATGTATTTTTATATCAGAACCCGAATAGTTTATTTGTGGCTTTGTATTTTTCGGTAAAAGAGTAAAATATTCTTTTATCGCTCACTCATTTTACGTCGTGAAGACTTATCGTCACACTTCCTATTATCGTGCACGTCTTATTATCGTGCACCAGCCTAGTTTTTGTTTACCATGTATTCATGGACCAATTTCTGTCACAATCCGTGAAGTTCATGTGCCAAACATAAATCGTGTTATTTTTTTCTGGCTTGAGCTGAGAAATTGGATAGAAACAGGTATTTTATAAAATTGGCCAAAATCTCATAGTATTTAGGCTATGTAGATCTTATAACCCCCAAAATCAAAGTTTTTCACTCATGATTTGTTATATTTTGAATTGAACCAAAAAGCATTATACCTACTTATTAATTGTTTGCTTTGAAATTGGACTTTAAGGTTACCATAAATTAATATGAGAATAAAAATCTTCATGTGCACGGTAATAGGAAGTGCCCTCTCTAGTGAAAACAGATATGACCAATTTTGAGGATGCTAAAAAACAATTGAAATAGTTCCTTTCAAGTAGAAACTTCATAAGGTCTTAAAAGAGATGTATTGACAGCTTTTGATACTCAAGCAAACTGAAGCATGTGGTGTCAATTCTTTGCCCAACATTACTGTTTCTGTTAGGCGCACGGTAACAGGTGGTTCGAGGATACTGTACTGCTTTCCTGCATAAGTTGGCCGCAGTCATAAGTTGGCCGTCCTCACCACAGCTTCACAGGGCTTTAACATGAGTGGCCTCCTACATTCTGAAACCATGTATTATTGTTAAACTTATTATATGCAACAGTTTTCATTGGTGCACAATAACCTATTTATCTTCGGCAATGTTATGTCCCCGGACGTCCCGATATATAACATACTGGCTATATGTCGGGAAGTGGTAAATAGTGAAAACTTGGAAGTGCTTCATGTACAGCAAGGGCTATATATCACGGGATGCCTTGTTTTAGGATTGTAGCAATATTTTACAAAATGAAAACCTCCAAAAAGATCAAATACTTTCTCTCAGAACTCACGGCAGTAGCACCAAGGCATTAATATTCATGAGAAGATATGAGGTCGTGGATTTCCTGGGTTTTTCTTCTGATATTTTATAAAATGGAAGCTTCAATGAAGATCAAACACCTTAAACTCAAGAACTCACGGCAGTAGCACCAACTAATTAATATTCATGAGAAGATATGAGATAGTGGATTTCCCAGGTTTTTCTAACAATATTTTATAAAATGGAGGCTTCAATGAAGATCAAATACCTTAAACTTGAGAATTCATGGCAGTAGCATGAACTCATTAATATTCATGAGAAGATATGAGGTCACAGCTTTCTCGGAAAACTAACCATAAAAAATCAACCGATGAAATTACTTCCCGACATATAGCCAGTATGTTATATATCGGGATGTCCCGTGATTTAACCACTGCGATTTATCTTTCTGGAGCCTGTAGATGAGCCGCGGCCAACTTATGACTGCGGCCAACTTATGCAGCGAAGCAGTAGTGGCATTCTACCAGTAAACGCCCATGTTGAAGTTAATATATTAAATTTAAATTATATTTACAGCTTTATATTTTATTCTTCTAAGAACAGATTTTCAAATGATATATACTACAATTAATAACTTGGGCACATGTTGTTTTATTTGTTTCAAAGCTATAAATTTTCATAAATTATCTCTATTATCGGCCGTTTTTACTGCAAACCGGAAATACCAGTGAACGCCCATTTTGTAGACTTATAGAAGCATTTGTCCTTGACCTCTAACAAAGATATATAAGGCGGGCGTTCACTGGTAGAAAGCCACTAAGGGTATACGAGCATCTTGTGACCATGGCAGCTCGTGACCAACAAGTCGTACCCACAACTCGTACACAAAATATTCTTTTTAAATATTGCAGGAAACCCCGGATCAAGTGAAGAAAGAGGCGCATTCATTCGAAACGCCACTAAAACATGGGTCGAGGGTGGAGATCTTCCGTCGGTTTGCCGAGTGGCGCCTCTATCTTCACTTGTCCCGAAACCCCACCAACTTCTGTCTGCTCACGTTTTTTTCCAATTTGCATATTTGAAGTAAACTCCACAAACTTCTGTCTCCCCACGTTTTTTTTTCTAATTTGCATAATTTATTTGAAAATATTGCAGGAAAATCCACAGACTTCTGTCTCCTCACGTTTTTTTTTCTAATTTGCATAATTTATTTTATAATAGTTCTGGGAAGCCCTCTGGGAATTCCGTGACCTCACGTTTTTAATTTGTGTATTTTATTTCATAATATTGCTAGGCAACCCCCAAGGAAGTACGATAATATGAAATTTGATCTCTAACTGAACAGACATTCTTATATAAAAGAGCTCGCTGTTTAAGCAGCATTTCTATTTATTAAATATAAAATATTGTTAGAAAACCCCACTTAATTGGGTGATCTCAGATATACAAGTACTCAGTATTTGATATTCAAGCAGAAATAATGTTTGTGTACGAGTTGTGGGTACGAGTTGTTGGTCACGAGATGCCGTGGTCACGAGTTGCATGTAATTCGACTTCAGATGGGAATGACTTTGGATTAGACGTGGTTACATCAGATCTACTTCACTTGAGTGTAGTGTTGGTATCGAATAATAATATGTATATCGATATCAAACCAGATTTTTACTTCTGTATCGATTGATATTGAAATATCGGGTCATGGGTGTTTTCCGAGAAAGAACTTCCAAACGCTTTCACGAGTTTTAGAAGTTTCCCGAAACGTAAACAAATATGGCGTTTCCGGTTTGGCGGTAAGTGAAATTTGACAAAAAATGATAGGAAAACCAATATATTTCTCAAGTTTTACGATTTATTTACATGGAAAACAGCTTAATTGCGTCTATTTAGTAGTATGTTCCGATATTGATATTGTACCCTACGTTATCGATATCAGTATATTTAGCATGGATCGATAAATATTTCAATATCGATAAACAATACCAGCACTACTTGAGTGTAGAACCGTGGTACGACACCACAGAGAACTAGAGATTTGCATAAACTCTTTTTCTGTTGAAAAACTTGATAAGATGACTGGAAATGGTTAATGTATTGGGAATGAAATTGAAATGATACTCTACAGTAGCCAAACTGTGGCCACAGTTCATAATGCTGGAAGAAACATCCTCAAAGGGAACTTTAATTACAACCAGAAGGACCTTTCTACACAGGTTGTCACAATACTGTGCATGTCATTATTCCGTGTGTCAATTCAACAAAGTAATAATGAAACCTATCCATTCATATTACAGAAAATAAAGAACTTGAGTGTAAATATTGATCAGTTAAACAAAAATTTAATAAAGTATTACATGTTGATAGCCAATGTACTGCTGGATAGATCTCTAAACAGAAAAAGTATTGTGACATGCACAGAATTGTGACAACTGGTACTATCTCCATTTCAAAGATTGCAGCTTTGTTATTTCCCTGAGTGAAGATTTTTTTTTTTTTTGTTCTTTCATTTTAGAGTAGAAATTTTTATCTTTCATCTTGAGCTCTTGGTTGAGCTGCCATTTTTTCCCCAGTCCTTAACACTCGGACAAAGTCAGAGCCAGGCATTGTCAACTTTCAGTATCATTGACATGAATTAAAATTACATAATGACCTCCATAAACACAAAACTAAGTCCTAGTTTCATGTTTGAAAATTAAAAGCAATTTGAATCTTCGATGTGAGTGATGGCCTAAAATCATCTGTAACTAGACTTCCTGGAATTGTTTATTGCAGGAAATGATGTTGCAGGAATTGCAGCACAAAAGAATAGTACAATTAAAGAGAATAAAGAAAATCCAAGAGCCATTTTTAACTGTTGATCTAGAAGAATTGTCAAATAAAAGTGATGGCCACAGGTATTGATTCAGAGTTCTCATTCACTTTATTTGGTTTATATATGAAATACTTACCTCTCAGTCCTTTATACGTGTATATAGTTAAAATATAAATATTTAGGATAGAATGAGTAACAAATGAACTGTTTGATACTGCAAATAATATCCCAAATTGCTGTTGTTTAATTTGTTGATTGCCTTATGAATAATTATACTGTTTTATTCAATGTGTTAAATGTAATGCACTTGGGGGTATAGTCTCCATCCTGGAATTTTCAAACAATCAGTAATATTATGATCATGTACAAACTACAAAATAATATTTCCTCATGAAGCGCAAATAAAATATGAAAAGTAATCGCACCCAGAACCATCTTCTAAACAATGTTAAGCATATAAACTCGTACAAGAAAACATTCAAGATCAAGCCAAGAGTAGGAACACCTGTTGAAATGTGCATTTACACCAGAGTAACACATTCATTAACAACACAGTGGTTAGAACTTAACTTTATGAGAACTAGTTATTATTATTGATTTGTCTGTATGTAGAATATGTATATTTTGTACAATTTTTAATGTTCATCATAGGGTTAAAGAAGTTCATGGGCTCTTAAAGGATATATTAGATGCTCAACTGGAAAAGATCAAAATTGAGAAACAACTTAAGCAAGTGACTTTAGAACACCAGAAACAGAAACTGTGTAAGAGACTTGCAGGTGTGTGGTTTTGTGGTTTTACAATATATGTTGTAATCTAAACCATGTCAGTTATTTACCTGATTATGATAACATAATCATAATTTGATATTTTCTCTTATTAAGAAATATGTTACATTGAATTTAGCAGCTTGATTGCTGAATTAAAAGTTTTTTTCAGCAGAACCAATACAATATACCAAGGATTTTAAGGGTTGGTATACATACAAAAACAAACTAAATCTGAGACTGAAATCTAATCCTTGTAATTAGAGTGTAAACCTAATGTTTGAGTTTAAACTCAAATTTGAATTTCAACATATAGTTTGGTAAGATATCACTTGATAAGGCAAAGATTGAGTTTCATGCAACATTTTGGTTGGTATTAATAAAAGTCTCAAACTCAATCTTGAATGCAAACTCACTGACAGTTTCAAACTGAAACTCATTTCTACATAAGTATAATCTTAAATTTGTATAGGAATTTCTATTTGAGCTTGACTCTAAAATTGATTTTTTTTTTGTAAATACCAATCAAATAAGTTATGATTTAATTTAGCTTTCAGATTTTTATTCTGTTTATGCACATGTTTGTACAATATAATTGGCAAATATTTAAAACTTGGTTGAAGTTGTGTGTATATATTTTGTGTAGGGCTAAGATTACATAGAAAAACTACATCACCGACAAAACTTCAAAAGTGGAAAGCAGATTTTGAGAGACTTACAAAGGAAGGGATACATGATATCAGTAAGTTTATGATTCAGAGGTCGCTATTCTCAATAATATTATAGAAGAATATTGACATTTAGGCAATAAATTGGTTTAGAGAAATTTCACCTTGTATATTGAATTTTAAATGTGTTAAGCTGTACATAAATAATTTTTTTTTGATGGTGACAAATTTGTAATCACTTTCACAATCCAGAAATATAGATTTCTAAGTATATATATTCAGAAATATATTCAAAAACCAGAAAAGTTATTTTATTTGACCAGAAGTTTAATGTCAAATGCCTTCCTGGAGTAACATGGTTTCCACAGTATTGTGCAAATCCAGATCTTGGCAGTCTCTTTTCTAACACCTCCCATGCTGGATATTTCATTTTCATCATTGATGTCCTAAATAACATTCTTATTGCTTTGAATATCTTAATAAATCTCTTGTCTATCTGAGGAGTAAAGGATGGTACTGTGCACAAGATTGCAAAGTAACATGTGATACAAGGCAGCTAAAATTAATGTTTATTATATGTTTCAGGAGTAAAGGACGGTACAGTAGATAGCAGTGTAAGGTGTAGTATACTTAGCTTTAGTCAAAGTTTATTATTTCAGTAGTAAAGAACAGTGCAGAAGAAAATTATTACTAAGTCTTCCACAAAATCTTGCTTGTTGGAACACCTGGCCCACTTTTCTTGTGAAAGAATGTTTAGATATTCTTCATCAAAAACAAAGTTGATAAACTGCTCCTTGTCTGAGGGCTTTGTTCCAGATGGTTTCAAGAAGGCAATTGTCACCCCTGTTCCAGATGGTTTCAAGAAGGCAATTGTCACCCCTCTAATCAAAAATTCCTCTTTTCCACATGAGATGAAGAATTACCATTCTGTATCTGGCTTGTGTTTTATATCTAAACTAGTTGAACGAGTTGTTGCCTCTCAGTTGATTGATCACATAAATTCAGATGGACTAGATAATAAGAATCAGTCTGCCTATATGGTTGGTCACTCAACTGAAAGAGTGCTGCGGTCTGTAAAAAACGAGATCCACCTGTCTCTATCAAAAGGGCAAGCTTTGGCACTGACCCTTCTGGATCAGTCAGCTTTGTTTGACACCATTGACCATTCTACACTTCTGAGTTGCTTCCAGACATGGTTTGGTAGTGGCACTATATTAAAATGGTTCCAATCCTATCTCATTGACTGTTTCAACTGTATCAAGATTTGTTCAACCCTTTCAGAACTCAGGAGACTTTTGTATACTGACCCTCAAGGTTCAGTCATTTTTGGTTCAAAGTTGCATCATGAAAAATTGAAGTCCTCCTTGCCAGTCAGTAGAGTCAGTAATCCATTACATCCTGTGAAAGTGGCCAAAAATCTGGGAGTATGTTTCGACTATTAGGAGACCCAGGCAGCATCTTACACAGGAAGCAGCTGTGAAGGCTGCAAGTGTTCTTTTGAGCAGTCTGCTTGACTATTGTGATTCTTTGTTCAGGGTTCTTTCAGGATTTAATTTTAAGAAGCTCTAGAGTGTACAGAACAGCTTAGCTAGGATACTCACATATAACTCCAGTACTTAAAGAGTTTGCCTTGGTTGCCTCTTCAACAATGATCAGTGTTCAAAACAGCTACAATAGTGTACAAGTTCCGTCAGAGTGGTTATCCATTATTTCAGAGCTTTTTTGAATCCCAGGAAAAGTTTTTATAATAGTAGGAGTAGCCAGATGGAGGATAAGGTTCTTGAGGTGCCACAGTTTATTCCGTCTGTTCATAAGTCAACAAAGCAATATGGCTTTAGTTTTTGCCTACAATGCTCACAAAGTGTGGAATGAGTTGCCAGATGACATCTACTCTGTCACATCTCTTCTATCTTTTAGGAAGAAACTGGATGCTTATCTCTTCACAAAAGCCCACCCACCCTAGATTATATCATATTTTCCGATTACCTCTGTGGTGTGCACCCCACCCCCTGTGTCTCTGGACTATGATTTTTTTGGACTTGTTTCTTGGAGGTTGTGCCTTAGAGTCTGTCTTTTGATGGAGATTAAGCGTTTGAAAAGTCATTGTAGAATTAGAATAGAAGATTGCAAAGTAAGATGTAATAAAATAAGCTGTAGTCAGTGCTCATTATTTGTTTCGGGAGTAAAGGAGGACACAGAAGATGGCAAAGTAAGATGTAATACAGTCAGCTTTAGTCAATGTTATTTGTTTCAGGAGTAAAGGATGGTACAGAAGACTTAAGTATAAGATACAGTACAGTCTGTTGTAGTCAGTGCTTATTTGTTTCAGGAGTAAATGGTGATACAGAAGACTGCAAAGTAAGATGTAGTACAGTCAACTATAGTCAAAGACAACTTACCAGTGATGAGCCAGAAACAGAAACACTGGACTTTTCTATCATCTGCAACAGTTGTCTCTTTAATTTAAATATACATAAACAATGTCAGAGAGAGCACAATACTACCTCTGCTGAATCTACTGGTGGGGAAGAATATACAAAGACAATCACAGTGTGTTGTGACATTTATGTTGAAGGTTTGGACGAGTGCATTATCAGTCATCTGTGCAGCAATTCTAATTTTGACGAAGCACTGAAAGACATTGTCTCTTTAATTTTCGACAAATATTTAGCTGCGGGGTAATGGGTGAAGGCTATATTGTTATTGAGGGATGTTGTTCTTTCAGATAATTGGGTAGTTTCAGATTAAGCCAGGTGGCTGCCTTATATAATAAAGTTATAAAATGTTCACAGAACAAACTTGTGTTTGTTATATATTTTTTACATTTATGCTATGCTGGTCTCCTCAGATGCAATATCCAAAAAATTCACCTTTGGTCCCTGCAGTGCTTTTTGTCTCCTGGTCACAAACCAGTTGTTTTGATAAAGGCTGGCACCAATAATAGTTATCATACATATAGTGTTATTTGGTTCAGAAGTCCAGATTTTGGTCTAATAGTCAAAGTTATATGTGGCCAGGACATATAGACAGTTTAGGAAAAGGATATATGAATATAGGACATCATTTGTGATAAACAGCAATAGATCCAAACAAATCGGTTGAAATTTTTCCATTGATGACAAAGACACAAGTGTTAGAGTGGTGCAGATCTAGATTTGCACTGGACAAGACAGCTAATAGAATGTGGCTTAAACTGTCCTGGACATTCAAATAGTTTGCCCTTCAAAATGGTGTCAGTTAAATAATACAACAAAATAGAATGATTTTATTTGATCTTGCAGCAACATGGAGGCTAACAATTGCTTATATTTTGCAAAGACTATTTTACCAACATAAATGTAATATTGGCAGAAAGGTATTTGATAGTAGTTCTCATTTCCATTGCATTAAAATCTATTCACAACACATATTTTTATCCATCAAAAAGATAAAAACATCTAGTAAGCAAGCTATGTGTAGCATCCTTGCTAGGAGCAATAATAAGTGCTATATAGGAACTTTATCTTTGGTCACCCCCTTTTGACCTTCAGTTAGGGGCTCGAGGTCAAATCAGACTACCTGGAAAAACTATGCTTCCCATATCTCTAGGACCTATAATAAGCGAATTGTAAGAAATCTTAAATTTGCTTACTTGACTGTGAAGGAGGGATTTGAGGTCAAATCTGACTCAAGTTATTCCCTGTTCATTCCACTTGTTTGACCTTGAAAGAGGGAGTCAAATCAAGATAAAATGTGACCATATCATAAGATCCTAGTCCATGATTTCCTTAAGTTTGGTTTCATATTCCAAATCTGTGGGACAAAAAGGAAGCAGCTTATGCAGACCTTTAATTTTATGGTTGATTTTGAAGTAGATGATGTTACCGCATTAAACAATTCCCAGCTTATTGTTTCCCTGTAGGTTGATTATGCATCCCAAACCTGTAGGAAAAATAGTTGGCGAGTTATAAGCACTTTTAATGTAGGTTACCATCACCTGACCTTGGAGGAGTCCAAGGTCAAATCTGGCCACATAAAAAGAATCTCGGAATATGACTTCCTATAGGTTGATTACATATCCCAAAGTTCTAGGGTCAATGATAAGCTAATTTGGCACTTTCTTTGGTTTGGCCTTTTCCCTTGAAGGATGGGTCCCAGCACGATTTCATACAGGTTACTTTAAGATCCAAAACCTATAGGAATAAAAAATAAACCAGATAAGTACTTTCGGGTTGACGGAAATTTGCTATGTGGAGTACTTTGGGCTCTCCGATAATAACCTTGAATAAAGGATCTCAAAGTAGGTTATGTACATACGTATAGACAATGTATTTATCCATTAAGTGTATCAATCATAAAAAGTCGGCCATCTACAACTGGGAATCAGCCACATCTTTTCAGTTTAAATGGGTTGATAATGTTTGAAGAAAAGGCTGTGGCAGCCATCTTGTTTCGCAAGGTGAGACCAAAGTATTCCCAGGACATTAAAAGATTATGTATAAATAAAACTTTATTCACAGACTTGTAACATAGTCTTTTTGAAAAAGGATGCCGAATAACGAGGCTAGAGGCTTTATTGATATATTTGTAAACAATGGTACAAGTGTTTTAGTATACACCAGTATCTAACTGGGAAATCATTGCAGTTTGTTAAGTATGGGAAACAGTAGGAATGATGAAGTTGTACCAATTATCATACAAGTTAATGTTTACAAAACCAGAGCTGGTTACAATAAAATAAAAAAGTACACTAAAATTAGTGCTTTTAAAGAGTCTGTTTTGCTCAAAAACACAAAAATACACAACTTTAAAATTCATCATTACTTTGGTGAAAGATAGTTCAAATCTGTAGCAGAATCAATACTTACTCCCACAAGAAATGAATATCTGTGAACCGTAAAAAACAACAATTTTACAATATATACTTTATATACTTTATTACTTTGGTGAAAATGGTACTTTAAATCCATATGATAGAACCAGTTTAACATTATCAAGATTTGTTATTTCCGCAAGAAATGAAAATGTGACTGATAAATCGTGAAAATGAAAAGGTCTTTGATGTCTCCTTATTTTCACATCCTTGGTCTGCTTTTTCCTTCAGTGAAGCATTCTCCTCAATAAACTCAGGGATACTGAATTCTTTGAATGCATTTCTTATTTTAATGTGAACTTGTTCATCTAGCATTTCGGAGCCTTCATGTTCCACAACACTCATCTTATGGCTACTTGATATTTCTGTACCCAAAGGGATATCACTGAGTGATTCTTTTTTGTCCATATTTGATATATTTTCTTTTGGATCAACTTCCAATGCAACAGGATTCTCTAACAAACATGCTGATTCCATGTTGTCATCAGTTCCTGGTGGAGATTTCTTTACAGAGCCATTTGGACCGTATTCTTTACCTGATGGAGATTGTATAAGTGAACCATTTGGGCTATATTCTTTGTCTGGTGGAGATTGTATAAGTGAACCATTTTGGCTATATTCTTTGCCTGATGGAGATTTTATAAATGAACCATTTGGAATGCTCTCTGTGCCTGATGGGACATGCAAAAGTGAACCATTTGAAACATCCTCTGCATTTGCCAGTGAATGTGTAAGCAAACCATTTGAAACATTCTGTTCGTCTGATGGAGACTGTGTAACTGAGTCGTTTGGAAAATTATCTGTGCCTGATAGGCATTGTGTAATTGAATCATTTGGGACATGATGTACATCCTCGCAATCTATTGTATTCCAATTTTGTTCAGGACCATTAACATTCATGTCTTGGTCACTGTATTTCAGTCTTTGCGTCTGGTCGTCAGATGTTAAAGAGTAACTGGATGTAAAGAAGGTGTTGTCCTCTTCCTGGGACAAATCTGGACAGCTATGTTTATTTTGGCCTGATTCTTTGAGATCTGTACTTTTATCTGGTGTGAAAACAGATGGTTTCATCTCAGATTTACTTCTCACAGATTTTGTCTGTGAAGTTGTTTTCATCTTGCAATATCTTGGTATTTTACTACCTGACAAGTATTTCTTATCCTTGGGCCTTTGACGACTGCATGTTTCATCATGCTTAACAGTTTTATCTGTAGCTTTGGTTTTTCTATTGATACAATCTAATGGCGAAGCAGCAACATGTGGATTACTTTTTGTCATTGAACCAACTTTATACTTATCTGCTTGATCTTTTAATCCAGGAAGGTGCATAATTTGGGTCCAGTCATCATAGCTTCTTTTCAGTGATCCTACAAGGATGTAGAAACTTCCTTTGTTTTTCTGCAAAATATCATCATTGTCTAGAATATTTTGGAGATATTTCTCAAGGTTTTCATCATTACTAACATCATTTACAGCATCCGGGTTTTCTTTATGGAAGCTGGTATCTATAATTCCATAGATAGGATCATAAAAGAATGTGTCCTCAGCTTCTACCATTTTTTGCCTTTGGCCATTTCTCATCAAATTGATTTTACACAAAGGAAACAATCCCACCTTCTTGCACATCAGTGATTTTGAACACACAAAAAGGTTTGAATACTGCATTGCCCTCCTTCGACTGGGAGCTTTGTAGCTGAAGCAGACCATGCTTGATGGCAACAACATTTCAATGTCTGCTGGATCAATTTGAAATGTTCCACTTAGTAGGACAGGTAGTGCTTCCAGTTTAGAAAGATGACTTAGATGACTACACAGATGGCGAAACATACTCATGCACTGGCGTTTTCCAGTGAAGTCATCTGTAAACCAAGAAACCAAAATGATTTTCTTCCTGCTCTCCCTAGTTCTGTGTATCTTGGTCATTGTAAAGTTCTGCTTTGGCAAAAATACCTTTGGTATCTTCTTTGAAGCTGCCAGCTCTTCTACATATTCCTTGTAATACTTTTCACTCACAGCTACATATTCATCTTTGTTATAAGCAATGAAACTCCTGTTGCTGCCTATTTGTTTGTAATTCCTGGGAAAGCTGTACTTGAAGTCACTTTGCTGACCAAGCAAAACATCTGCCCGTGTACAAATAAAATCCACCAGCTTTTGCCCATATTTCCTGAACTCCCAGTCATTGTAACGTCCTTTCAGGTTCATAGAAACTATCCTACATTCACCATCCATGTCTTCTATAATATACCTCTCTTATTTTTTATCTTGCATAGAGTTGTGCTTACAACATATTATTTATATTGATTACATTTGCAGTGCTGTTTTACCAACTGACTGGAAATATCAAATATATTGCTCAGTTGTTCATGCTTGTTTAGTAAATTTTATTAAGTGGATTATGTGAGTAAATTGAGCATCAAGCAACATCTGTGTGTGAGCTCTCAGTACAATGCAACACAATATATGAGACCAAATTCCTGTATACCTTTACATATAAATTTCTGATTGTTTCCCCATGTGTTTCAAATGCTGAACAAATCGACTCTTCTGTGAATGTAACACCTGGAGATCCTTAACTAGGTGTCAGTGTGTTTTTAGTTTGTTAAATGCATTTGTTATGTACTTGCGATGTTCCAAATATGGTGTAGTCTATTCAGTTTATCAACTGACTCTATGTTTGAGGTTATGTTTTCCATTTGTGTTTGTCCACCTGTCTCTGAAAGTTTCTGTTATATATTGTTTTCATGACATTTGGTCTGGCAACAATCTAACAGCCATTTTAGTAATAAAGCTATCTTAAATGAAATGATGCTTTTATTTGCATACAACAACAACAACAACAACACTTTATACACAAGCTTAATGTTGTAGTCGCGGAGGGACAGACGTTGAAGAAGAGGGTTCAGTGGTACAACAGAAGCAGCAACGTATGAAACTCGATTCTAAATTGTTGATGTTTGGTTCAAAGCCCACAATAATGTCATCCGTAAGTGTCTGTAATATGTATATTTGTTGATTTACAAGTGATATCATAGTAGCCTTGCCACAGGCGTTTATATGTATAATATAGACAGATCTGTTTGATTGCATTATAAGTATTTTTCATAATGCTCTCATACATTTACTTAGCCTAGCTTGCTTGTCTCCCAGACTAGAAAGGCCTCTGATACAGTGTGCATTATGGCAAAAAATATTTCATGTTTGCATTATGGTTGAGACAGCCTGGAAGGCCAGGCTAATATCATAGATGTCTTAATTAGAAAATGACTTAGCTAGCAAAAAGACACATGTACAAATTTCTGTCCCATCTAATAATATTGTCCCTTTTTCTAGTCTGATGATAAAAAAAACGTCTGAAGATAACTGTTCCAGTGCTTTCTAGAAAACACCTGAACTGGGTTAATATATGTTGGCATTTTTTTCTTTAACATCACATAAAGTTGTTTCAACTTTTGTTTCAGCTAACCTACCTTAACACTGATGTCGGCCTCATAAATAGTTTAGACTTGCATACATGTCTTTACTTTGAATATTTTTTTTTTGAGACAATATGTGCATTTTATAACAGACTGGACTCAATGTAAGGGAAATGCGCACTAATGAAGGTATATAAATAGTTGAATATTCTAGGAATATAAAAACCAAAAGTGGAGGACTAAATAAAAATAATGAAATATAAGTGTCATTCTAGAATTATGGAATCCCTTGACTTGGCGATTCCATTTGCATTTGATATATCTCTGCTATATAATTATGTGAAGATGATAAATTTAGCTGATATGTTTTGAGAGTGACAAATGTTGATCAAGTTAAGAAATAATCTTGTGCAAATGATGTGCGATCAATAATTCCAGGATATTATTTAAATGGTTGATGGCAAATATTTTTACTCTTTGTTTCATTAGAACTTGTATTTTTTCAGATTTTTTTTTTGAAATTTCAAAGCAGGAAATGTAGTTCACTAATTGAAAATAAAACTGAAATCACCCCCACTTGCCATATGATGCAGTACAGTTTCAGTTATGAAAAAGCTTTGAATGGAATAAAAAGACATGGAGACTTCAAAGCCACAGGCTTTTCATTAAACTTGCCTACAAGTCTTTACTTTGTGGGGGTTATTTGCAACAATGAATAAGTGCATGTTATAACAGTCTGGATTTTACAGACTCACTGGAAGTAACTGTTCGAACCCTGGACCCGACCCAAAGTTGTTGGTAAGTCGGTAGTTGCTCCCCGATGCCTGGCAGTTTGCAGCACAGAATCTTGACCAGCTTGTATGTATACTGGTTTCTTCTGCCCTTAAAACTACCTATCTTGATAAAACCTTATACAATGCATTGAAAATGACGCTTAAGCTAAATAAATGAAAGCAAATCAATTTGTCCAGAGGAAAATGTTCTCAGGGAGTCATACTGCACAGGGAAGACCTTGCACTAGGTCTTGCCTTTCATAGTTTGCAGTTTCAATCTCAAGCAGTGCCATATGTAACAATTAAGGCTGAAAGGGGATTTTGGTCTTCTAGCGTGAGTCGCAGAGCCATCACAGAAACGAGTAGTGCACTGAAGCAGTCCCCCATCCCAGTGCTAACGTAGCCCATTGCCGCTTAACTTCAGTGTGAAGACAGGCACTCATCACGCTGTGCCACAATTTATGAAAGTCCAGATACAAAAAAAAGTGATCTCTAGAAGAGCGAGCCTCACTAGAGCTTGCACTTAAAACTGTATGACAAATACATTTACTGGGTATTGGTTTACAGTGTTAAATCTACTGCTTGACGTTATAACTTGACACAGCTCTGACACAATTAATTTTAATGTTTGTTTTTGGTGTTATTTAGAGGATTCCTTTGGATTAAAATATGCATTGACTAAAAAGGCAGTTTTACATTTACTTAATATACCCACAACGAGTCGCATTAGTTGACCTTGTAGAGGTGATTTATTATAAAAGGGTGGTAATATAATTTTACTTGAAATTAGGACCCTAAGTTTTTTGTATTACTCGGAAAATGCATACGGAAATTCCCGAGATAAAAGTCATATCTATCAATTCAGCCACCTTGTTTGATAAGGTCCGTTCTCGGAAATGCATGATGGGTGCTGGTGATAATTTTCAATCAATTTTCTGTATTTTGGTATGTGCCAACTTGAGGACTGTGGTAAGTTATGGCAGGGAACAGTAACCACCATTGGATTAGAAGAAGCAAAACTCTTCTAATATGCAAACCCATTTGGAAAATGAATACAAGTATGTAAAAACAGGAAGATTATACTGCTAACCAAAGGCAATGAAAAAACACAATCTGGTTTTATGACTGTCCTTTTAATGCCTAACGTCAAGTCTTTGGGAGTATCATAAAGGCCTTGAAGCAAGCAAATTGTTATGAATATTAGCATATGTAACTCTCTATATATGACATTAAATATCAATCCAATGGTGATATTCTACATATGGTAAGACAACACATTGATTCTTGTCTGTTTTAGATCCATTACCTTAGAAGAGTTACTCAAATTTCATTTTTTTTGTTTGTTGTACAAGCCATTTACAAAAATTATTGTCCTGGACAGTACGTTAACTGTACCTGCCATAATATTGTGACAGTATACTTTACGCGTTTGCTGAGGAGTGTTTACTGCCATGTTATTCACACAATAAAATATATATTGTAACATTTTTTGCACATGCTACCATTATGCGCATCTCAAAATTTCATTAAAGTTAGTTCAAACAAATATTGGAGAAAACATTTACCTTACGCCATTGATATAGTTAAAAAAAATCAGTCATGTTTTACATGTGTACAACAGTCTCCCATTCCAAGGATACACCTCTTAAAAGCAGCCAGATGGCTATATTGCTTAGAACTGTCTTTCTCTGGAGAGGAGTCACAAGAATCCTCAATGACAGAAGGTAGAAAAGTTTGTGGGATACTGTCTACTGGTGTACAAAACTCCTCTATAGTTTTAAGTTCTTCTAAAATCACTAGGGTAGCCATAACGGGGCTGTCACTGCCGGGAAATCTCTTCAAGTGTCCAATTTGTGTCGGTTCCCTGTTTTCTGTCGATCTCAGATCCAGCGGCCCAACATCTTGTAAGACCATATCATTGGATGAGATAAAGAAATTCGAAGAGTGGAACACGGTGCGTTTATTTGGTGGTGTGTATCCCACGCAGTGGAATTTAGTGGGTACCAGGTCAACTGCATCTTTTAATGTTATTCTAAAGGTCCCTGTGGCTATAACTGGCAATCCCTCCCACTTGCTGAGGTTATCAATAAAACTACACAATTTCCTGAAGACACTTGTGCTTCTAACTTCTCCAATACCTTCCTCTGTCACCCAGCAAATGGCAATGAACTGAAATGGAGGCTGGTGGGCTGCCACCCGTGACGTCATCTTGCACAGGATATAATTGCACTCTGGAAGATAGCTCTTTGGGAATATCCCAGCTAATTCCATGTCTCTAATGTACTGTTTGTATTGTTTTTCATCCTCGGCAACAATTTTAGACTTATCATAAATCATGCAGGTCCTCCCGGTCCCAACATAACCCAGCAATTCAGTATTCTGGATTTTTAGATTACCCTCCCCTTGCTGGCCAAAGAAAACAGAGGTTTTCTTCTCAATTAAAATATCCTCTATGTTCTTGAAGATATGCTTCTTACGTTCATCCCCTATCCAGCTTTTTAAGTTCATGGATAAAAAATGTAGAGTTGTCATTTTTTTGCAGGATGATATATGTTCAACTAAAATATTCTTTAAAATGTTATCTCCCACAAAACAGTGTAATTTGTCACTTAAATCCATAAGCCATTAAATGTGCAGATATAACAACCAATCGAGGTTGGCAGAACCCACATAAAATATATTATAGATACTGTAAATGCATTGGAAATCAGGTGTTGAAACTCAACAGTAAAATCAGCTTTTTCAACATCTGGTGTAGTTTATTGTTACAAACAAGGGGTCATAGAGGAACAATGCAGAACTTAACATGTGTATATATATATTTTCAAACCAATATTTCATAAATGAGCATCCAGTCTATTGAACCAATAGTAAATGACAGACTTAGACTGTAACAATTTAGACATTTAACATATCTTTTTTTCAATTTAATTTCATTGGCATATTCATAAGTTAAATTATTATTGCAGATGCTTGTTTAAAATATACATAATGCACCATATTTGTACATGTTATAAGGCTGACATATTTATGTAATATACATTAATATAGAATATCTAATGGACCTAACTGCGTCCCTTTTATACAATTGGGGAAATACTGGGACAATCAGTAGTTCTTAAATGTTGCCATGCACTGTACTCAAACCTAAGACCACTGAAGGGTTGAGTGAGCATTTGTTAACTAACCTACCACTAAGCCACTGAGGTCCAGCTGATACATGGTCCAAGAATAACCAGTCTATATGCCAAAGAAGAAGTGTAGATTTTCACATACAATTTTTGTTCTTGTCAAAATTAGCATGATACTTTCCCTTTGTCAGCTATCCGATGCAGGTTACAGTAAAATTGACTTCAAAATTTCATCCCAATTAGTTTAGTTATGTTGGGGTAATTTCTACGAGACAAAGAAACAAATTCTCGGTGACAAATAACCTCATTGCTCCAGTTGAAATTATTTCCGTTGTTTAGCATCCTTCTTTCATCACACAGATCACAACAAGGGGGGATTTTTAATCAAAATACATTTCAAATATATAGGTCATATTCGGTTCTCATATACATTGCACTAAGTGATGATCAAGTTTTGCAATATGATTACTTGACTGTCACATCTGTGGTAATGGGTTTACATCCAGTTAATGACAATATTTGTGAAATATTGATAGTCTGTCCTAATTAAATTTGTCACTGCTGTTAAATTGGAATTTTAACAAACCTCTGTGAGGAAAAAATAAATTCAATGGTAGATGTCCTTTTTGTGTTACATATCTGTTAGTTTAACGTTATGACTACAGTACAATCAATAACAGTGTAAATTAATTAGATCAGTAATCAGTAAGTGAACAAAAAATGTACAACACACAGTCCTGATAAAGTACACTACATATGCAGTCCTGACAAAAGTACACTACACATGCAGTCGTGCTAAAAGTACAGGGCATATAATGCTTCGTTAATGAGATAACTGTTCCTCGGTACTGAAAGCTACCTGTATAAAAGCACACATAGCTGTCAATGCTCACGCAAGAAAATTTTATGCAGCTTTGGCATTATAAACCTGAATAAGTTTGAATGCCAATGTATTTCTGATCAGCTTGACAAAAAAGTTGACATATATACGTGAGAGAAAGCCATATTTATCTTATTTATCACAGATTGTCAGGTATTAAATGTATATGCTTAATCTACAGTCAATACATGTACTTTAAAAAAACATCAGCAAATTTCTCAAAAAAAAAAAAAAAAAAATGAATGTGCGCAGTTACATACAAGCTACAGTTGTAGCAATAACTATTGTCGTTTGGACCCTACACATCAGCACAAAAAGAAACATGATGGAACAACATGTTAACAGGGGCCACTGTGGTGCAGTGGCAACACACTCGCTTTCCACCTCTGAGGTCGGCGGTTCAAACCCTGAACCTTATGTGGGAAAGTTGGCAGTTGCTTACCAATGGCCGGCAGTTTACAGTACAGAAACTTGACCAACTGTGTGTACTGCATGGTTTCCTCTGCCCACAAAACTACCCGTCATGATATGACCTGTTCAGTGTTTAGAGTGAGGTAAAACCCCAAATAAATAAAGAAATAAACTACATGTTAACAGAGCTGGAACTCCTGCAATAAAGATTTTTCATTATTATCCCCACCTTCGAAGGTATCGTTATTGGGTCATTTTCTTTGTTTGTCTGTCCGTCCACATAACTTGAGACTATGCACTGGGTCAAATTTTCACAGATGGCGGGGTATCTAACCGTGGCTAGGACCTACTTAGAAATGGTCTTGATCGGGAACTCAAATCCAGATATTGTATATTTATAATTTTTCAATACAACCAGTAGGCAGAGATGTGTGCATTCTCAGCCACTGATTGTCATATTCAATTTAAAAGGGCCTGTATGTGAGTGTAGATGTATCGTATTGAATTGTGTTGTTTTGTTGAGTATTATACCTGTGTCACTGATGTTAGATGGCATTAATGTTAGACGAGTTATCATTATATTGTCTGTTTTTTTACGTAATTTTCTTAAATTATTAATGAATGCAATAAGTGAACCCTGATTTATATGTATCAATGTATATGTATAACATAAAATGGGTTTAGCTACCTGTTTGGTATCACTGTCTAACATCAATGCTGCCTAACACATTAGTGACAGGGGTGCACCCTATACAACAACAGTATTAAAATATAGATGACATTATTTGCCTGTATTTGTACATCACAAAGTCTGTATGTACACATATTTACTTAGAAAGGAGCTTATTTGCAGATACACATGTTTTAGAAGTATCTGAAATCTGAAGTAAGAATATGTCATTAATATGAAATTCCGATTGTTTCGTGTTAACTGAGTATTTGAAATGAGGAAATTTGTAATGTAGTGATTATAAAATTATTGAGATCTGCAAACAAGGTAGGTCAGTTGCTTTCCCTCCAGAAGGCCACCTTAAATTTAAGTTCCACAAAGCCTCCTTTAACTATTCTTAGCGAAGGTGTTCCTTCAAATTTAAGTGAGCAACAGTTATTTAACATTTCTTGACGGATATATTAAAATCGGGGTAGTTTCTTTGCTTCCTTAAAAAGCCTCCTTTAAGGATGGAGGCTTTGTGAAACTGACTTTCATTCAAGGAGGTAGAAATTCTAAGAAAATCTTAAATTAAAGGTAATTACCTTTAGCTTAAGGAGGCTTTGTGAAATTGGGCCCTGTACTTCAACGGTCTCTTGAGAGGTTATAGAAGATCGAAATATATAGCTATGGGCTAAATCAGTTATCAACAGCAGTATATCATAGTCTGATGAAGCTGCAGATTAGTTTAAACTGGTGTGACCCCTTGCCAGTCTTTACCATGTTCTGAATGGGAACCACTAGATTTTCTATCTTCAGTCTTTATGTTCTTGAAATTCAGTGAGAGTTCTTCAGTGAGTGAGCCCAGCAAGCCACTCACACGGGTCAGTTTCGAAAGCAATGGTACAGCGGAAGTAAAAACGCCCCTCCTCTGAAAGTGTTACAGCAAATTTTAGGTATTTAAAAATGTTAAAGTATTTATGTACATGAATGAAAATGCAAAAATCATTTCAAATAATATTACAAGAAAATGTGAGCAAAAATATGCCTCCACGAGGATTTAGTTCCTATAATTACCTTAATTTTATAGCCTTATGTTAGGTAGTAAATCATGTTAAGAAGTTATTAGATAGGTGATAACGTTGTGATAACCTCATGATACTTAATTTGTTATTAAATGTCAAAGGCATACGCTCACATATCTAAGTAAGTTTAGCAAAATTATCCCACAATGATAAACTATTTCAGTACCCAAAATCATAATTGGTCATTTGTTGTAACATAATTATGGTTCATGATGTGCTGTAATAACAATTGTGTACATGTGTAACATCTACGATTTTTACAATGAAGCAGTGATTTGAGAATTTGAATTTCTCCACATACTCAAATATAAAATCCTAACAGTTGGGATTTAGCTATTGTCAAAGGCTCTGTATTGTATGAGGACATTATGAACTATGCACTCGTTCATTATCTTACTGATACGTCCAGGCAGCCACCAAATACTTCGTAGAAAACATCTCAAAATTATTGAGTGATGCAATTTTTTTTAGATATTTCTTAGAAAGATTCAGAAAAGTCATGCAGTTCATAATAAAATAACAAAGGTTGATTCTGTCATCATCTGTGAGATAATATAATATTGGCCTTGAAATTATAGAAAGATATAAACAATAGTTGCTTGAAATATAAAATTACAAACTATCACAGGTCTTTGATAATTACAAGGCAAAGAAGAAGAGATAGAAAATAATGCTCTACAAAAGTGTGAAAGGAAAAAAACAGCTGAATGACAGAGTGCATGTTAAAGTCAAGTAATAAACTCAGTGGTATGGCAAATAGACTTACCAAAAGCATCCCACCACCTCTGCTAACTACAAAGGGCTACAGCTACTCTGCTGTTACTGCATATAACATACCCCACTGTTGTTTACAAGCTCTTCATCATAGAGCTCCACAAAACTTGCAGCTTTCTTCAGCTGGTCTTTGTGTTTGTATTCTGGAGAGGTTTCTTCTGGCAAGTCATTTTCTGCTCTTGTGCATGGTAAATCTTGACTGGAGGACAGATTTAGATCAGAGGAGCATTGAGATTCTCCTGACAGAGACAGCAATGAATCTTTGGACTCTTGCCATCTTCCATGGGAAATTTTTGTCCTGGAGGGGATCTGGGATTTACTCTGCACATCGTCTTGGCTTGCAGACAACAGGTCCTCTTGTTCGGACTCTGTGGACTTCTCTGGTGACAAAGAGGCATTGATACATTTCAGAGCTTCATAATAAGGCTTTAGTTTTAGTGCACCAGTCCTCTTCTTTCCATCTGGAGAAGGGGTATCCTCCATTATAAATTCAAATCTGTTGGCAATATCATCTTCTTTACTAACTGTTTCCTTTCTTGTTACCGATTCTTGCCTTTTAATAAATCCAAATCTGTTTGGAACTGCAGGTTTTTGTGGAAGTTTATCATTTCTCACACTGGGTTGAATATTCTCCCATACTTTGCCTTGATCTTTCTCTCTCATATATGCTGCAACCGGATCCCAATAAAATATATCTTCTGGGTTGATAAACTTCCTGAGGGATCCATTTACATGATCAGCAACATCCATTTTACCACAGACCATTGGTCTTACATCATTCATGACCAATGATCTTGTACAAATGTAGAAGTTTGACTGCCGCAAACTTCTCTTTCTAGTGCTCGGTATGTAACTACAACATCGAAAGCCATCAGGAACAATCTTCTTTGCATCTTCAAGATTGATTCGAAATGATCCACTCACAAGGATTGGCATCTCCTCAATTTCGAGGAGATTTTCTAGAAATACACAGAGTTTGCGAAAGAGACTAGTGCTTCGAAGTTTTCCAAAACATTCATCTGTGTGGAACGAAATGGCTATGAATTCCATGCAAGGCCAACTTTTGGTCCGCATCTTACTTATCACAAAATTGTTCTCTGGCAAGTAGTTCTTTGGTAGTCTGCCTTGCAGTTCTAAGTCCCTCAGATAGAGTTTGTAATGCTTTTCATCTCCAGCATCAAGCTGGGTGGTATCATACAAGATGAAGGCTCTTGTTCCTCCCATATATTCATAGTTGTTTTGTAGATCTGGTACAAAATTTGTCTGTTGTCCAAAAAGCATTGCAGCTGTCTTTTCATTAAGAATGTATCTTATTATCAGTTGTCCATATTCCTTAATTTCACGCCCTTTAAATCTACCATGAATGTTCATGGAAACAAGGCGTAACTCACTTGGAAAATTTGAGCTATCCATACTTCTCCTAATTCCTGTCTTCTAACCAGTACAGTTAATTTGAAAGATCAGGAAATCTGTTTTCTCCCACCAACTTGAACAACCTAATTTCCAGTGCCATTGTATTGCTTATCACAGAAATTCCGTTACACTCATTGAGAATTTGTTTAACCTTCTACAAGTTTTACTGAAATGCTCGTGAGAGAGACACAAGATGTAAATGTCTCAAGTACTACATATTCTTATATTTTCGCCACTTTCTCATTTCAGCTTCATTTGCCTTCAAGGAATGGTGCTTACGAATGCAATAATAAATCCCACATTTCAACAGTTCTTATTGGGTGATAGCATACTGAAATAACACCTATATGTAATACATGCTAATTTACTTATGCTTACTGTATATGCATACACATCTGCTGTGCGAATTGACATCTCTTGAGAGACTTTTTCAAATGGGTACACTGAGGCTAGCTGAATGTTTCTTGGTAACATATTGGTGCTTCAATGCAGTAGCATATTGATTTGTATGACTAATATTGTGAATCTGGAATATTTAAAGTTCCCTTACACATTGACGCAGCAAGAATTTTCAAGCATATAAAATGAAATTGCTTGTGCAAAAACTTCTATAATTCTAGTAAAAATAGAAGTACTTAAATACAAAAAGACACATACATTTTCGAAAGGAGTGAATCAATGTATTAAAATGTCATCCTTTTGATACATGTTGAAAGATTGGAATATAGATTTTAGATACGTGTATATTTGACATACATAATATCACAAATCAATTCAGTTTTCAATACAAGAAAGCACTCCCTTATGTATGTATTATTACTATTCAATTCAACAAAGTTTGTTTGTAACGTACAAATAAGGGTTTCTCTAGTAAGTAATATCAATGACTGTACAAAGTTTGAAGATAATTGGTTGAAGCAGTTCTGGACTTAGAAAGCACACAAGCTTTAAAAATGGTTTACTGCCATCTTGGAAATAAGATGGCGGACGTAAATTTCTTTTTCAAAAGTTTTCCCCCTTGACCCTACAATAAACACAGGAAACCTGAGCTTGATATGTCTAATGGTTTTGCTGTTGTGGCATGCTATATAATTGGCACGTGCTGAGTCAGCAAAATATCAAAATCTATTACAACTGTCATATTTTTTGTGATATGGCAAAAATGTTCTATCTGGGATGAAACATGTCAGAAAAAAACACAATGGGAGCATTTTTGAGACATTTGATGCAAGCCTTGTGGTACTTAGCATTACATTGGTAAAGTTGCATTCTACAAAATTGCATCCGGTGGCCATGTTATTTTTAATCAATTTTGTCCAAAATCAAAAGGCTTCCTAATGTAAGGAAAAGTGGGCTGTGATTCTAAATAAAAATTTAAATATAAACATGTGGAGTGAAATTTATCTGAATAGTTTTAGATGCTGTGTTGATAGTTCTATGAGGGCCTTTCAGTATAGTATCCTGTTACGTACAGTTCCTACTAACAAATTTTTACTTAGTAGCAAGTGATAAGTGCTATTTTTGTAATGAGAACACAGAGAGTATAGAGCATGTATTTTATCTGTGTCCATTTGTTAAAAACTTCTGGTTCAAAGTGATAAGTATGATAGATCTATCAGAATATGCAAATCAAAAGTTAGGAATTAGTGAATTTCTTCTGGGCATAACAACAGGGAAACATAAAGAAAGTATAAACTTTTTATTCACAATAGTTAAAAGATATATATTCGAGGTAAAGTTATATAATTCAATGTTGAGTATTCATAGTCTCACTGCAATGGTAAAAACGATACACCAATTGGAAAAATGTGCCACTTCATACCATTTTGATAATATAAGTAAAAAGATGGATAAATGGGACTATTTAAAGTCATTTACTGACTAGCAGATTTTAACAATCTTTCACATTGTCAATATAAATGGTTCAGAGAGAGAAAAAAAAACAATTCCAGAAAAACAGGGGTAATGTAACTATGTTTTCAGAAATCAAAAATACCAAATCGGTTTATAGAAAAAAACAAATGACAAGTATAGAATTCATAAGGAAAAATAAGTGTGCAAATTCAACAGATATTTGCGTATGATGGTTTGTTTCTTGTAAATTTGTGTCAGTTTATAGACTTGTATATATTGTTTTGTAAAAAAAAAAATTTTAATAAAAAAAAAGGCTTCCTAACATTAGTAAGGAAGTTAGAAGACAACTGGTCAAAGCAATCTGGACTTAGAGCACACACAAGCTTTAAAATGGGTGGCCGCCATCTTGGAAACAAGATGGTGGACATAATTTTGTTTTTCAAATGGTGCCATTGACCCTGAAATGAACACAGAAAACCTGAACATGATATCTTGAACCACTTTGCTGTAATGAGGAAAAGTAGGAATAAAGGAAAAGGAGAAAAAAAAAATTCTGACAAATCCTTAAGGACCTCATACTTAACCCAGTAAACAGACTTGTCTGGACTGGTTTACTTAAAAGTTGTTGAAAATAGAATGATAAACAATAAATAATCTAAATGCTGTGTAATTTTGACACCATGACTTTTTCTTAAAATCTGCTTGTACCAAAAACTATAAAAGTCTGAGTAGTCTAAATGAATTTGAAAAGACTACTTCTTGTCTATAGAATATCCAGGAATCCACCTGCAGAAAATTATGAGTTTTCAGGTAATGATTTTAAATGTGATTACATTTTTAAATGATAAAATAATACCAATGAAAAAATATGACCCTTGATGCCAGATATGAAAAAAAGGAAAATTCATTGTCGCCAGGTATTTACTGTGAGAGTTAGTGGCTATTTCTACAAAGATCTTTAACATTCACAGGCGATGTTATAATATTAAAAGTATGGACATAATATTCATTCTTAGATGTAGCGAAACATCTTCCATTTTGGTACAAAAAGTGGTCAGTGTTTTGTATTTCAATAGGGCTATTCGAGTGGGGAACGATCACAGCCACTTTGGTCAGTTAAGTCATTACTGAAGTGATCATGCTTTCCCATGGTGTAATGGTTTTAGTTACACTGAAGGTACCCAGTCGAATAGAAAAGATCACTTCTGATCACATAGGTAACTTCATTGAGTTGGGTTTTTACGTCACTTTCAACACTGTACAGGTCGTATCACGATGGGTAGTTTTGTGGGCAGAGGAAACCAGTACATACAATTGGTCATGGTTCTGTACTGTAAACTGCTGACCATCGGTAAGTAACTACCAACTTTCTCACATAAGGTCCGGGGTTTAAACCACCGACCTCAGAGGTGGCAGGCAAGTGTGTTACCACTGCATCACCGTGACCCCTTCATAGGTAACTTATTAATCAATCCACCCAAATACACGTATAAATACAATATATATGTATATTCATATTGTTACGCTGTTACATGCTCAGCATACCATGTAACCCAAGCAGTTACCTTAATTGGAAGTGTGACCTCTTCACCCTATATAAATATAGTTTTAGTGAGAGAGCTTGTGGGAGCTCTTCCAAAAACACTTGATAAATAAAATAGGACTAAAATTAACTACATGTACCTTAGGAACATATTCAGAAGTGTTCCTGTCCATGGTTAGTGCAAATGAGTGGCAAAAACCAGAGAAGTAATAAAAACAAGGCCACTGCCGCAGTGGTTATCTCCCACCTTAGAATCAGTAATAATGGAGAACTAAAGGAGATATAAGGCCTTTGTACTAAGATAACCCCACATGACATTGAAGAAGGGGTCAAAGGTAAAAGTCAGCAATTGGAAAAAAGTCTCAGGCCTTGATTTCCTTTAAGTTGTTTTCACATTTGGAAGCCCTAGTAGCAATGATAAGGGAGATATAAGGACATTTTAGTGTGATGACCCCATTTAACCTTGAAGCAGGGGTCAAAGGACACATTCAACACCTGGAAAAGATTCCCAGGCCATTCTTGCAAGTTGTTTCACATTCTGAACCTCTAAGAGCAATATTAGGGGAGATATAAGGCCTTTTTAATAGAATAACCCCGTTTGACATTAAACATGTGATATGGTGGCCATTTTCCTTTTAGAACTAGGTCAAAATTACTATCAGGCTAGATTTTCTAGCCATATATCTTTTGTGCAAATATGATGAAGCTAACTGGAATATTTCAAACTTTATGAAATTATGATTTTTAAACAGTTGGCTATGGCGGCCATTTTGTTTTTCAAAATGAGGCCAAAATTTTTCAGAGACAGGTTTTTGTAGCCATAAACATTCCCTGCCAATTTGATGAAGATATCTTTGTAAATGAATGAGATGTTAAGGTTTATGTTAAAACCTGACAAATGGACGCACAGATGGATGCACAAACAGACACATGTATGGAAGGTGTTTACAATCTGTCGACCACAACCTATGCTTTTCATGGTCTGTCTTTACAATCTGAAGCCATAGCACCAATAATAAGGGAGAAATAAGGACGTTTTAATGTGATGACCTCATTTAACATTGAAGCAGGGGTCAAATGTCAAATTCAACACCTGGAAAAGATTCCCAGGCCATGACTTCCTACAAGTTGTTTTCACATTCCGAACCTCTATGAGCAATATTTGAGGAGATATAAGACCTTTTTAATAGGATAACCCTGTTTGACATTAAACATGTGATATGGCGGCCATTTTGTTTTTTTGAACTGGGCCAAAATTACTATCAGGCTAGCTTTTCTAGCCATATAGCTTTTGGGCAAATTTGATGAAGCTAGCTGGAATATTTCAAGATTTAGAGCACCTTTACAATTTTCAAACAATTAGCTATGGCGGCCATTTTGTTTTTCAAAATGAGGCTAAAATTTTTCAGAGACAGGTTTTTATAGCCATAAACATTCCCTGCAAAGTCGGTGAAGACATCTTCATAAATGAATGAGATATTAAGGTTTATGCAAAAATGTGACGAACGGACGGATAGACGCACGCATGCACGTACAGAAGGCGTTTTATAATCTCCCGACCACGGCCTTCGGCCACAGGTGGGAGATAATAATGCATCAGGCTTGGCCGGAACATTTCACCTGTGATATGTAGGCCACAAGGGCCTGGATTCGGATACATATAATTATTTTTTATTTTAATGAATACTAGCTTTGTCTAACTCTTGCAGATTGTACAAGAACAATTGCATACCAAACCATTCACCATGTAGTCATCCATAGAAGTCTGGTGTTTTACGATTTGCCAAAAAGACAATAACTAATGTGTACTGGAATTCCCTCGTTTGTGGATTGTAATGCAATAAATGTACCACTTGAGATTGCAAATTAAGGTAGCATCGTCTTTCTATTGTCAAAATCACAACTTTTATTTATGATTTCTAGTACAATGTTAGAAGGATATATTGAATTATCAGTTCTTAAATTATGATCATTTATCAGTCAAGAAACAAAAGTTAGGTTTTCATTCTTCCCTTTTTAGTCTCAGCCCACTTCCTCCCTCACAATGTTACACATAACCTCATAAAATTAATTTTAAGTTTTACATAATTATATATATAACAATAAATCTCTTCATATCCGCAAATTAAAGGGCAAAAATACCCATTTCAGCTCTTAATTCATTCATACATTACAAATGAACCAAAGTTAAAAACCGACAGAAATGTGTATTGTTCAAAATCTACACTTGAAGCTTGGAAAGTGAGAATCTGCCTCATTTAAACATTTGAACCCAGATTTGTTCATGCTACATCACAACATGAACACATCTCTGCACATACAGAATATGGTGCACACACAGATCACTGTTTTGCTATTGTTTCTACTGTGTTTCTAGTATATTTAAATGGGTCTATTCGTAGCTATATTTTTTTCATAAATAATATAAACAACTGATAATCGTACCATTGTATCATGCCTTTTCACAAGATAAAATACCCAGTGAAATGGAAAATTTTATATATGTTGCAATACAATGTTTATGGCTTTTGATATATTTCTTTCATAACTAGTATGGCTTTTTGTTTACAGATTATTAATTCAAAATGATTTTAATCTGATGTGTGATCTTTACAATTGTCATTGCATGTGATCTTTGTTCAAAATTCAAATGAATTGTCTTGTCAAGGAATTAACTGATTGTTTTGGTATTTACATCTGTTGAATTTTAAGTGATTTTGATTTACTTGAACTTGTACACCACGGTATAGAATTGTAGAATCTTCAAACAAGACAGTAATGATTTAGGAATCGATCATATATATGAAATGAAATAAGTATAGTTGCAATTATGCATTTTATGTTTTTATCTCAATCTCTCAGGTATAAAGTTATTTTACAATTTTTTTTTTTGTTGAGATCACCTACCAGTAGCCTAGCAGTGGTGTGGGTTTTAGATGCCACCATTGTTTTGTTTTCAACGAACTTGTTTGTTGCTCAAATTCCATTTTTTTTCAGGTGAAGTAGCCAGGTAATAGTTGAATTTTCAATGAGAACCGTTAATAATTGACGTTTTATGTGTTTGGATGTGTTTTTATAATGCTCCATAGTGCATATTCTGTGAAAATGGTTTGTTTACATGTTTGGGTTCCTTAATTATCGCTCATATCGTTCTGGGGGCCATGTCTTGGCCGAGTCTAAAGTAGGAACTTCACCTGTCCTTGTTCGTCCGTACCCGTGTCCGTATCCGTGCCCGTGAAAAGAATGAAACCAATCAAAGTATCACAGCTAACTACACCTGTCCTTACCCGTACCCTTGAAAGTTAATACCCGTGTCAGTTCACGGATGGGATGGTTTCTGATCGTTCTTTCACGGACACGGATGAGGGGGGCAAAACTTAAACATTGCTTGAGGATTATACAAAAATCAATATCCCCCTCCCCATCCGAGTCCTCAGCACAACAACCTCAATTGAAAAATACGGACAGAAATAAGGATAGGTGTAGTCGCTATCACTGACAAGGACACGGACACTGACGGAAATTACGGACACGGGCAAGGACAGGTGAAGTTCTTGCTTTACGGTAGGTCTATAATGAACTGACCTCTGCCACATTTGATGATATTCGAAACTGTCAATCAAATTCTGTAACACGTATAATGAAATATAGAGTGTGTTATAGCAAGCCAATTTACAATAGAGATATAAGGGAATATTCATCCAATGAGAAACAGCTCTATAAATAAACTTTGTATTTTTATGTTTAGCTCTATAAATAGAATTGGAATTTTCACATTTGTGTATTTAATACCTGTCTACAGTACTCGTGGTGCTGCTTTTACACACCGTTTACACACATTTCTCTTCTGGTTCACTTATGTGTGTTTATTTTGTAATTATGGAAGGATAACAATGATATTAATGCCTGAATTATTCATATTTAATGTCATGAGACATACGAACTTGCAGAGTACATCTCTAGGTCATATCATAAAAATTCATTCATCTGCTTAATTACAGACCTATTCCTTGCATTTTATATGATGAAATTAGGGCAAACAGATCTCTGCCATTTCACTCAGGTGTGAGATTTATTTAAGTACAGATCTATTCTATTCCATATACTGGATATGGCGAGATTTGAGTGCACAGACCTGTGTCATATCACTCAGATGTGAGATTTATTTAAGTGGAGACCTATCCCATATACTGGATATGTCGAATTTTCAGTGTACAGACCTGTACCCTACCACCCAGATCTGAGATTTATTTCAATACAGACCTATTCCATATGCTGGATTTGACGAATTTTAAGTGCACAGTCCTTTTCCATATCACTCAGATGTGAGATTTATTTAAGTACAGACCTATTCCATATATTGTATATGGCGAATTTTGAGTGCACAGACCTGTACCACACAACCCAGATATGAGATTTAATTAAGTACAGACCTAATCCACAAACTGGATATGACGAATTTTGAGTGCACAGACCTGTGCCACATAGCCCAGATGTGAGATTTAATTAAGTACAGACCTATTCCACATACTGGATATGACAAATTTTGAGTGCACAGACCTGTGCCACACAGCCCAGATCTGAGATTTGTTTAGTACAGACCTATTCCACATATTGGATATGGCGAATTTTGAGTGCACAGACCTGTGTCACACAGCCCAGATGTGAGATTGATTAAAGTACAGACCTATTCCACATACTGGATATGGCGAGTTTTGAGTGCGTAGACCTGTGCCATACCACCCAGATCTGAGATTCGTCATATCCAGTATGTGGAATAGGTCTGTACTTAATTAAATCTCACATCTGAGCTGTGTGGCACAGGTCTGTGCAGTCAAAATTCGTCATATCCAGTATGTGGAATAGGTCTGTACTTAATTAAATCTCACGTCTGGGCTGTGTGGCCCAGGTCTGTGCACTCAAAATTCGTCATATCCAGTTTGTGGAAAAGGTCTGTACTTAATTAAATCTCACATCTGGGCTGTGTGGCACAGGTCTGTGCACTCAAAATTCGTCATATCCAGTTTGTGGATTAGGTCTGTACTTAATTAAATCCCACATCTGGGCTGTGTGGCACAGGTCTGTGCACTCAAAATTCGTCATATCCAGTATGTGGAATAGGTCTGTACTTAATTAAATCTCACATCTGGGCTGTGTGGCACAGGTCTGTGCACTCAAAATTCGTCATATCCAGTATGTGGAATAGGCCTGTATTTAATTAAATCTCACATCTGGGCTGTGTGGCACAGGTCTGTGCACTCAAAATTCGTCATATCCAGTATGTGGAATAGGTCTGTACTTAATTAAATCTCACATCTGGGCTGTGTGGCACAGGTCTGTGCAGTCAAAATTCGTCATATCCAGTTTGTGGATTAGGTCTGTACTTAATTAAATCCCACATCTGGGCTGTGTGGCACAGGTCTGTGCACTCAAAATTCGTCATATCCAGTATGTGGAATAGGTCTGTACTTAATTAAATCTCACATCTGGGCTGTGTGGCCCAGGTCTGTGCACTCAAAATTCGTCATATCCAGTATGTGGAATAGGTCTGTACTTAATTAAATCTCACATCTGGGCTGTGTGACACAGGTCTGTGCACTCAAAATTCGTCATATCCAGTATGTGGAATAGGTCTGTACTTAATTAAATCTCACATCTGGGCTGTGTGGCACAGGTCTGTGCAGTCAAAATTCGTCATATCCAGTTTGTGGATTAGGTCTGTACTTAATTAAATCCCACATCTGGGCTGTGTGGCACAGGTCTGTGCACTCAAAATTCGTCATATCCAGTATGTGGAATAGGTCTGTACTTAATTAAATCTCACATCTGGGCTGTGTGGCCCAGGTCTGTGCACTCAAAATTCGTCATATCCAGTATGTGGAATAGGTCTGTACTTAATTAAATCTCACATCTGGGCTGTGTGGTACAGGTCTGTGCACTCAAAATTCGTCATATCCAGTATGTGGAATAGGTCTGTACTTAATTAAATCTCACATCTGGGCTGTGTGGCACAGGTCTGTGCAGTCAAAATTCGTCATATCCAGTTTGTGGATTAGGTCTGTACTTAATTAAATCAAAATTCTCTGTAACTAGTTAAATTACAGCTTTGGACAATACTTATTGTTTAAAACCAATCATTTATTTTAAAACTCCATTTCATGTTTTATTAATTGAATGTCATGATAAACTCTTCCATGGTTGAGGATTACATTACATTTATTTGATAAGTTATGGCTATGTTGATGTATATAGTTATTTTCATTTTATATTTGGAAAAAGTATATATATTTTAGTTACTATTTTCATTGTATATATTCATGTTTCTTAGTGAAATAATGGGTGTATAAATGTGTCAAGGTATTCAAACAGAATATCTTATGATTTGTTTACAAATAGACTACCTTGTTTGATTTATGTCCGAGAGCCCTTTCCATAAGAAAAAGTAAGACATGTTCCATCCAAAAATAGATAATAAAATGTCAAGGATATCTAAATATAATATGCATTTTCTGTTCTATAGAAAATCAGCCAATGAGGTTACAGTTCTATATTGAATTTAAGTGTTAGTAACCCCCCAGACACCGCCCCCCAAATCTTCCGATACTTCCGATGTTTTGATTGAAAATGTGGCACGGGTCTGTGTTAAATAGAATTACTGCCGAGTCTTAGGCTTAACTTTTGCGTACAAATATGGCCAACTTAAGCCTAAGACTTGACTAAGACCTTTGGTGAAGATGACCCCTGATCCTAAATGTCCTAGTGGTGATGGACCATGCAGTTCACGCCCGGGTACCAATTCACGCCCACCCATAAAATAAACCAAAACAATCACAGTTAAACAATAAATTACAAATGTATATGATCAATTTGATGATTATCTATAATGTGGTAAACATCTTCTCTATGAAAAATCATAAATCTTCAAGAAAATTGAGGGTGGGCGTGAATTGGTACCCGGGCGTGAACTGGTCCACCACCACTAAATGAATTTACTGTGGATAAAAGAAGTACTAATGGACCAATAAACATGCACTCTTTAATCAGCTGCTCTAGTAGACCGAGTTTCTGTCCCGTCACCAATTGCTATTGATATACTGATGGACACAATGGCGAGGGACAGAGTTCACATGTACTTGTTTTCTGTGTAAATTTTGAATGGCATATTTGTACACATAATTTCCGAAGTATAAAGTGTTATTTACATTCTTTGAGCTATGTATATGTGCCGTTCACTAATATTTAATGCCCATCTTACTGGTATGTGTATAGTTCAACCCATTTTTAAAATGTAAACAAACCTTTAACAGTACACTGCTATCTGCAAAAAAGAAATTCTTGGCTTGTAAAAGCAGTTTAGTGTAGCAACATATATGTATTGTATCCTAGATACAGCTATGAAGACGTATCAAAGAATTTTTAAGGTTAATGCAATAATTTCCAACAGTCCAAATTTACACAGAAAACAAGTACATGTGAGCTATGTCCCTCGCCATTGTGTCCATCAGTATATCAATAGCAATTGGCGATGGGACAGAAACTCGGTCTACTGCTCTAGGTGACTATACATGCAGATTTCACTACTGTACTGCTCAGCCAGTGAATTTCGTCACCTGCCATTTAAACCCTCAAAAAAAAAAAAAAAAAAAAAAAAAATACTTGTGTTTAAACACATGCAACCACAACTTCTAATATTAATATGTAATTCAGCAATGTAAACTGAGTGTAAAAATGATTTAATATTGTCTGATGAAATGCAGGTGACAAAATTCACTGGGTGACAAAGTTCTCTGGCTGAGCAGTAACCATATGCAAATACATAAGTGGTATATTAGCTTTACTGCTCACCGAGTGAAGTTTGTCATTTGTGTTTCATAGCAATATTAAGACATCTTGTCTTCGGAATCGGCAAGGACAGGTCATACTTCTCTTGATTTCAGAACCATCACATCCACATTTACAGAATTTCATGAGCATTGCCAGTGACAACCAAATTTTATTTTACTTTCAAAATTCATGTATTATTTCTCATAACAGAATCAGAATTTTACTGAATCTTACATTAAAAACTTAATTTTGTCAAACGTACATATATGTTTTTGTGAAAGGCATCAAGGTGAAAGATGTGGCTGTCCTAAAGCCACAGTGTTTATTTAAACATGAATATTGCTTGCTATTGAGCATTTTCACAGCAGGTGACGAACTTCACTAGGATGACAAACTTCATTTGCTGACCATTAAAAAATTCACAGACTTCTAAATTCAACTCATAAATTTTTAATGAAAGTTATATGTATTTTTGATTCATTTTAAACCTGGTGTCCCGTAAAATAAGTTCCCAGTAAATAAGTACCTTGGTAACCATTTCTAAGCTATTGCCCATGTAAATATCATTATTTATAAGCAGCTATTTAAAAACGACTTATAACCTGTGATTTAGTATCTATATTTGGAGGATTATAGATTTTTCAGAAGGGAACAGATTAATACTACACCAGAATTCTGGTAAGATTGGATATGTGCGATAAAATGCAATGGGTTTTATGTATTAGTTAGAATGTCTTCGTAGAGCACAGACCTCCACTGAGGCAGTATCCCCATATTTTATTTTTACCTAAACACTAATTTTTAATTTTTATCTTCATAATTGGATAACATGACCATGAAAAGTATTTTCAGTATCCAGAGTTAACTATTTCGTGAAAATGCATGCATTGAGGAACACAGACAAAAATAAGAAAACATACAAATGCATTCAAAAACATAACCTCCTTGACGTATGTTAAAAAGTGTTTTATATGGTTCTTTCATTAAAGCTACAAATATAACATTCATGTCATTTTGAAGGCAAATTATTGTAGTTTCTTTCACAGGTATTTGTCCTTGACCTATACAATTTTCAGGTGTATATTCGTGGATATGTAATCGTGACATCATTGTTTTAAGTTTTAAGTTGCTGATATAAAATATTCATGAGTCAGTGGTTATTGACCTGACTGAAAATCCATTCTGCAACTAAATAAGTTGGTAGTCAAAATAGCGCAAGCCTTGTGAGTGAGCAAAGATCTCTGTTTACCTCTGTGTTGTTATAAACTGTAACAAAAGTGAGCATCCATTTATTAAATTTTATTATAAATATAATGTGTCACATCAGACACAAAAGAATTTTTGAATTGCTGCGTATTTGAATTCTGTTTAACCTGTAATATTTTTTTTTTCTGCTGTAGAATAAATAAAAAGAAAAATGGATGGTTATCCGAGGGAATCTACTCTGGAAAAGTACATAAAAGATTTTGTTTATCACAATACTGCTGAAAAGGTTGAACTTTATTTGCAAAATAATATAGTCATAAAACCAAAATCCAAGAAAGGCTCTATAATTGTGGGCATATTTTGGAGTAATGTGCTTCAGTGTGACCGTAACTTTCCCCCATACCCATTTGTCTATAAGAAGAGGTTCCATGATGAAGCACAAGAGGAAACTCTAGAGGTTTCAGTTGATGGAGTCAAATTTACTGTGTTCCTTACCACAGGTAAGTGTGTCTTTGTTTATATAATCATTTTAATATCTCTGTGTAAGAGTTGCAGTTTGCTGTAATTTAAGCAAACCAGTTGTTTGTTTGCAAATATAACAAATAATAAGTTAAAAGCTGTTTCCAAAAAAACTTTTTAAAACATCTTTAAAACTTACACAAATGAAACATTCATCAGGTTGGTGCATCCATGTAATAACTTTGGCTAAAAGCCTAAAACAAACTGAAGCAGAGGTATATCACTGTGGTGCCTTTTAATTTTATGGAGCCCATGATGGGAAATTATATTTAAGTAAGTGTATGTACCAAGTCATGCACACAAGATCATTTGTGATTATGAGATCATCTTGTACGCATGACTTATTATCCCTTGCGTGTGGTTAATTATTTTGTGATCACCAAGATGATCACATGGTCACCAGATGATGTGGAGAACAATAATTCATCTGGTGAACACTATATCAGTTAATGATTGTAACATAATAAGTGGTGGATACCTTATTATATGCTGCTCACCAGATGATGTGGTGCACACAACATATTTTTTCATGATCACCAGATGGTGTGGAGATCGCAAAATGATGTTGTATTGTGGTGAGCCCCAGATGAAGTAGAGATCACCACATCATCTGGTGAGCACAAGATCATCTGATGAGCACTACTTTACCTGGTGATCACAAAGTAATAACTTGTGCACATGAGATAATAAGTGCATTTATGCTTTTTGAATGCATACTGGGATATCAAGCCATCGAGAATATCAAAAATTGTTTTCCAAGTTTTTGGTGGTAATTTTGGACTTTTTGATATCTAAAAATGCAAAGTAAAGCAGTTTATCTATCCTTTATCTTCAGTTTTGCCTTTGTCGTGCAGTATGCCCATACACGGTTGCTTAGTAAATTATTTAATTAACCAGTAATGACCTTTTTCATTTTCAGGTAAATTCACCATTGAGGGAGATTATATTTATGAATGGTTCACGAAGAAATTTCAAAATGTTTTGAACAACTTTGACCTTCAGTTTGGTGAGCGGTGGAGGTATGAAGCCACACCAGTTCAGCGCTTTGACTCTTGTAATGAGAAGGAAAATTGTACAGACATTTATAAAACAGGTACAACATCGCTTTTCTCCCAGAACAGAAGCTTTTTATTGTCATTAAGTGAAATGTAATATTAATATACATGTATATCATAAAATACATCATATGCCACTAAACTTTAAAATAATGCAAAAGACACAACTGTAATGGGGCTATGATGCAAATGTTGATTGATACAATAAAATGCATCATATGTTATGAAAACCCTCATTTAGATAAAATACAGCTGTGTTGTGGATATTTTATATGTACCATAATTTATATCTGTTATTAAATTGAAATTGGACTTGATAAAATAACATTTTTTGCCCAAAGTTTTGTCATACATTTTAACTGGTCACAGTGTATAAAATCTATGGTAAACTGACACTAAATTGGTAACTTTTTGTTTTAAAAACAAGTGTCCTTTTATTTGAACAATGTCATACAGAACAAACCCTTGGTACTTGATAATTATATCTACTTAAAAGGAAACTCTACATAAAAGTATTAGCCATAAGGTTTTAACTGTATTATGACTAAAAACGTGTCAATATTTTCTTGTTGTGGTAGACACAGAGAAATACCTCTTGCTAGAAAATACAGAGCATCAGGTGGATGTGTCAATGGAGAGAAAGTTACAGGAAGGAGAAGAGGACCTAGTCTCTGGTGTTGGAAACCTCAATATGGACCAAGTAAGAACATTTCATTGTGTCTCTCCATTCTATGGGGATGTTTATGTTAGAATTATGGGGGGGGGCCACAGTGGCAGAGTGGTAACACTCTCACCTCCCACCTTTTTGCTGCCCAAAGGCTACATATTCTGAAATATCTTATTTACTTATTTTTCAGTCACCAATCAAATGCCAAAGTTTCACAGGTCTAGGTACCTTCACCTGTGAGTTTTGACCATTTTGAATATTTTATCTATAGTCAATATGGGTAATGACCTATAACTTCTAAAGAGTTATGACCAGGCAGTTGTTAGCTCAATAATGTTTTCCCCCACAGCACTTAAGGGCTGTCGGGGTATTGTTTTCACCCATGGTTTCTGGATGGGTGGGCGGCAGGAAAAAGTTTGTCCGGGCTGTATCTCAGAAACTGTAAGGGGTAGGAAGTTAATACTTGGTGGGGACATTGGTGAGGAGGTGTAGGTGTGCAACGTCATGGTGTTACCATGATCGGACCTTTGACCTTGCCGTAGTGACCTTGACCTATAAAATCTTGTCCGGGCTGTATCTCAGAAACTTTGAGGTGTAGAAGTTGATACTTGGTAGGGACATTGGTTAGGGGGTGTAGATGTGCTATGTCATGGTGTGACCTTGATTTGACCTTTGACCTTGCCATAGTGACCTTGACCTATAAAATCTTGTTTGGGCTATATTTCAGAAACTGTAAGGTGTAGGAAGTTGATACTTGGTAGGACATTGGGTTTTAGGTGTGCAACGTCATGGTGTGACCTCTATTTGAACTTTGACCTTGTCATAGTGACCTTGACATATAAAATCTTGTCCAGGCTATATCTTGGAAACCCTAAGATGTAGGAAGTTGATACTTGGTAGGGACATTGGTTATAGGTTGTAGGTGTGCAATGTCATGGTGTGACCTTGATTTGACCTTTGACCTTGCCATAGTGACCTTGACCTATAAAATCTTGTCTGGGCCAAATCTCTGAAACTGTAAGGTGTAGGGAGTTGATACTTGGGAAGGACATTGGTTGGGGGTGTAGGTGTGCAACTTCATGGTGTGACTTTGATTTGACCTTTGACCTTGCTGTATTGACCTTGACCTATAAAATGTTGTCCGGGCTGTATCTCTGAAACTGTAAGGTGTCGGAAGTTGATACTTGGTAGGGACATTGGGTAGGGTTGTAGGTGTGCAGAGTCATGGTGTGACCTTGATTTGACCTTTGACTTTGCTGTAGTGACCTTGACCTATAAAATGTTGTGCAGGCTATATTTCAGAAACCATAAGATGTAGCAAGTTGATAATTGGTAGGGACATTGGTTGGGCATTTAAGGTGTGCAATGTCATGATGGGATCTATATTTGACCTTTGATCTTGCCGAATTGACCATGAATTTAAAATCTTTTCCGGACTCTTGAATTTTGTAAGGTGTAAAAGGTTGACACTTGGTAGGGACATTGGTTAGGCAGTGTAGGTGTGCATCATGGTGTGACCTTTAGCTTTAGCTCTGCCATAATGTGTTCACCTACCACATTTGAGACATGTTTTTCTTATGACAAAGATATATGGATTGCTGCAACTGATTATTACATGTACTTTTACATAATTATGCTGTTTCTATTGACAGTTACTCTCTAGTTAATAAAATTTATAGCTTTGTAATTTTTAGTTTACTGATTAATGCTGTCATCTTGCTATTGAATTGTCTTGTTTTAACACTTTATCTTTACATACATTTTCTTTCTCTTTGATGTTATTTTCTCTACTTGAACATTATTTGGACCTTTATATCACTGACACTGCTCTGAAAGTATCCTGATCTTTGTACTGTTTCACTACTTCTATATCTCATGGTGTTGAAAACTATTTCCCCAGGCTGTGGGGTATGGGCATCTCTGATGCTAATTTTTAATTTATATTTCAATCAGTAATAACATGTTTAGATGTCTCATTTAGGGTGTCCATGAGTAATCGCTATTACATGTACAGGTATATTCTTACACCACTGCTCATTATGGGCCACCCTAATCACCTCATTTTCCTTACGTGATTTTATCTTCCAATAAATTGTTTACCGGCTTCTTAATTGTTTTTCAGGGCATAAAATTTCACTGCAGCATTCCCAATATATTAACCAGTGCTATAGTGTTAGTGTTTGAGATGGGGTTGTAACGGGTAACAAGCTTACCTTCTACCTCTCACGTTCCAACACAATGTAATCTATTCTAATATAATCTTCTGCAATGTCTTCCCTACACAGGGGAACTGAAGTTCTAGTCACTGATATTCCCCCAACTGGAAGACAGAGCCTCAGGGATAACCATTTATCAATTTTTCTGAGGTTCTTTAGCCTACCTTTGGGGATAGGACACAATGACAGAGGACTGCCATTTTAAGTTGTTATTCAAGCCAGTGTGTATCTGTCTGAGATTGAACCCACATGCTCTCAAGTGTGTGTAACCCATTAGGCCACAGTGGCAGATCAGCACTTGTTCATCTTAGGATCATTTGTGCCCCATTGCTCTATTTATAGTGGGTGGGCAATTAGATGTGCGCTCGATTAATCATTGGTTACACAGTAACAATTACAGTTTGTCACTGGAATTTTCTAACAATAGATTATTTAGGTTTAATCTCACATTTTCTTGTGTTTCTCAATATCTACATGCTTTTAAAAATATTTTAGTCAGTTTTATATAATAAACAGACAGATTTGTCATGAATTCGGGTTTGTTCATGTCTGCCACCATATTTACATGAAGTAAATATTTTTACTGGATGCTAAATGTGGGAAATGTAGAAAAAACACCAAAATTCTTACCAGATTGACATACCCTTAATCCCGGGAATTGTTTCATAGTATAACGACCAACAATGGACTCAAAATAATCGATTCTAGCTTGATTGTTGGTCGGAAAATGGATGAATAAGTGACCATGAAAGTTGGAGGTGATTCCCAGCGCTACTATTGATATGTATAATGATGACTGATGAAATATTGAACAGGTTCTGTTTACTGATGAAGAACTGACACAGGAGTTGAATAAGATGCAACAAGGAGGGCTGCAGGATGGCTTAGCTGTTGTGTATAAAACCTGGAAGTCCTTACTGAACAGGTGGTTTGGTAGAGAAGGGACACAGGTAAGCAGTAGGTTTTAGTGAGGATTAGCTAGGTGTATGTTGAACGAGATATATATCACAGAGTACTTATGGGAATTTATAAACCTGGATCTAGTGCTGGTATTGTTTATTGATATTGAAATATTTATCGATTCACGCTAAGTTTGCTGATATCAATAATGTATAGTACAATATCAATAAACATACTACTGAACAGGTACATCTATGGTGTTTTTTATTCAAATAAAGGACAATATACGAAGAATCCATTGGTTTTCATTTTATTTTTGTTGCTAAAGCGGAAGCACCATATTTGTTTACGTTTCGGGAACCTACTAAACCTCGCGAAAGAGTTTGGAAGGTCTCCCCCAGGAAAGCATCTCATGCCCCGATATTTCAATATTGATCGATACGGAAGGCAAAATATGGTTTGATATCGATATAAATGTTTTTATTCGATACCAACACTACCTGGATGTAAAAAGTATATATTCATTTTAAGTAGCAGTACATATTTCTAGTTAACCACAAAATATTTATCTGGTGAAACATTTCAAACAATCCTGCAACACTACATTATTTTAATTATATATATTATATAAGTTTGTATATTTGTGTTTTATCCATCTTTCAAAGATCCTATAGTAAATCCTTTCAAAGATCCTTGAGTAAATTGTTTTTTAAATGCCCATGTATTTGTATTGCTTCCTGTTAGTTCTAAAATAATATGAATTTGTTTAGTCACAAATCCTATTCCCTTCAATAAAACACTATTTTGAATTTAATTAAATTTACTTTGTTTAACATTATTTATGATATTTTACAGGTCATATCTTAGTTTTTTTCTTTCAATTTACGTACATTATTTGTATGAATAGGTTAGTCTCATGGCCATTTCATATAGTCTTTTTTTCTTCTCATTTTTAATCCCAGCTCATAAAGGCTGTGGTTATAGTCGTCCCCTGCACCGTCTGGGCAGTGGCGGCTGGCATAAAGCTTGTGGGTGTTCCACAGCCTAAACCCATGCATGGATTTTTGTGAAATTTTATATATTTATCTCAAGAGGATCTAGAGCTGGTTTAGATTTGAGGGATATATCAGACCACAACTGTTGCCATGGCAACACTTTTAAGATTTTTGCGTCTTAAAGTCTGTAGATGCGCCACAGCCTAAACCCATGCATGTGTTTTCACCAAATTTTCGGGATATGTTTACCCCATGAGGATCTAGAGCTGATTAGGTTTAGGGGGGTATCTGGCAACAGCTGTTGCCATGCCACACTGTTGATATTTTTGATAGGCCGTAAACTTCTGAATGAAAAAGGGGGCACTATTTAATTATGTTACTACAGTTGCATTTTTATCTCCCCCTGGCAAAAAGCCGAAGTTGGGACATTATGAAATGGCTTCCATTTGTTTGTGTGAGTGTGTGTGGGTATATGTGTGCCTTTGTCACATTTTTTACATAATCCTTTCTACTCATTCATTTATGGAAATATCTTTACCAAATTTGCAGAGGATATTCATTGCTATGAAAAACATGTCTCATGGGTGCTATATACTTCTTCAACTGAAATTGTTCCTTAGATTTTTCCCAAAGCTCAATGTTGTTGCCCATTTAGTTGTACCTGCGGGGCTTGGGTTTTTACCTGCCGAGGCCGGCAATGTTTATATTTGTTAAACTCTTGTAGGTCTACCTATGCAGTCCCATGCTAGACAGTGAGAGACTTGGCGACATCGTTGACCTCTATCTTCAACACAAAACATTGGGAGATGTCAAGACTTTCTATATCAGAGCATTGTGTGACCCCTCTGGTGGCAAATCACTGACCCACATCCAAAAGGCTGTCCTTTCCAAATACAACAGCAAGCTCCAAACCTTTATTGAGTACAGAATTCTGCGGAAGATGGTGCAACCTGTAAATACTACTGATGCTTGTTTTATTGCTGGGGTGTCTAATGATGAAGCCGAGGTATTTGTCACCAGTGCAGCTTTCCATGGTGACAATTTTGTGCAGAGGAAGGCACAGATGGCTTTGTTTACCAAAATGAGCGAGGAAGAGTTTAGAAAGAGATATATAGAGGTACTACAGGCTCCCAATGCTACAACAACATACTAACTAGCTCACTAAAGCTCTGAATGATCAGTAGTGGCAATTTGCAATAAATTTCTTCAACTGTACTTAAAAAAGAAGAAAAAAAAAGTTCCTTTTTGTGTCATTTGGTTATGTCAAAGCTCACTTGAATGAATGTTGTATTAGATTTAATAGAATTACTAAACATATCTGCCACAGTATTGCAGTAGCATGTTTAATTGTACTGGTTAAAAATAATCCTTCTTGTGTCTCTTCTTCAATATCATAATTGTATTTACTTCAAAGTTTATCGAACTAGATTGAATAGAACTACAAAAGATATAGTTGTCACTTTAATATGGCAAATATATCTTTTGATGGAGAGTATTGAAACTAGTTTGTTGAATATGCAAGGTGTTGTAATCAAATTGTTGAATTTTGCAATCAGTTATTTATTGACTAATGAGACATTTTTTTACAGAAAACCTGCATAAATATCCCCTTTATCCATCAATTTTTTATATATAAATGGTCAGGATTACAATGGTAACTTGCTTTAATTGCTTTTGCATGACAACAACGTAAGTATTAATCATTTTATTCGCAATCAGCAGCACATGTTCAAAGATATATTCCATGTGGTTTGATTATAATGTGCCTGAGCTGAGTATATTATGAAATCAGTACTTTATGCATTGCATATATTGATTGTCTTCTGGTACATGAAGTTACAAAAAAGCTTTAATGCGTTATTTCTTTGTTTTTATTATTTGCCAGTCTGTACTTAACACAGGAATATTTGCTTAAAGCATTAGATCATAATTATATCCCCAGACGAAAGTCGGGGATATATTGGATTCAGGTCCGTCGCGCCGCCGCCGCCGCCGCCGCCGCCGCCGTAGAAATTTCCTTGTGGACACGATAACTCAAAAACAAATTAATATTTTTTTTTCAAACTTGGTACACATGTTAAGGGTGCCCAAAGGAAGATCCCTATTTTAAGGTGACCTTAAACTCCCAGTAAAAAAGAACTTATGGCCACCTTAAGGTCAGAAATTGCACTTTTGGCCACTTAGAGCCCTGTAGGTCACAAACTATGATGCTCAGCTGGCTGAAATTTTACCTGACAACACATTAATATGTTCTTAGTACATGTGCCGAAAATCATGACTTTAAGTTGAGGAGAAAATTGTGTTTGAGGCCCATAAATACCCCCAGTTAGGGATTTTTTGCTATACTTTTCACATATTTTGCCCTATTATTTGGAAGTGATAATTCTGATGAGTCTCAAACTGCGCTAGGTATAACTTTGATATGTAATCCTTGTCTGTAGAAAATTTTAGGGTTGTAGGTTTACCCAAAGGGGTCGACTTAAGGTCTCAAAAGTGCCCACAGAGACCCAATTTATGCACTTTTTGCCACTTTCAAGCACTGTAGCTTTCAAACTATGTCTCTCATCTAAGTTAAATATCATCTGGGAATATATCTATGTGTTTTCTTATATGTGCCCCAACATTTAGGCCTTTAATAGACAGTTAACCTGTGTATCAGGACCATAAACACCCACCCGAGTGACCCTTATAAGACATTTTTCACATCTTTTTCCCTGTAACTTGGAAATGGTAAGTCTGAGAAGTTTCAAACTGTATTAGATATATATTCTGTGTGTAATCTTAGTATGTAACAGATTTTAAGTCTGAAGCTTTAATTTTGAAGGTCAAATTGAGGTCTCTAAAAGGCTCCCAAAGACCCAATATTTGGACTTTTTGCTACTTTTAAGCCCTGTGACTGTCAAACTATGTGATTGATAGAGCTCAAATCCTATCTGAGAAGATATTAGTATGTTATTTTTATATGTGCCAAAAATTAAGGCTTTAAGAAGACATTTAACCTGTGTATGAGGACCATAAATCCCCACCCGAGTGACCATTTTTCGACATTTTTCACATATTTTTCCCTGTAACTTGGAAATGGTAAGTCTAAGAAGTTTCAAACTGTATTAGATGCATATTCTATGTGTAATCTTAGTATGTGACAAATTTTAAGTCTGAAGCTTTAATTTGAAGGCCACATTTAGGTCTCTAGAAGGCCCCATAAAGACCCAGTATTTGGACTTTTTGCCAATTTTAAGGCCTGTGACTGTTAAACTATGTGACTGATAGAGCTGAAATCTCATCTGGGAATACATTATTATGTTCTTTTTACATGTGCCAAAAATCAAGGCTTCAAGTAGACATTTAACCTGTGTATGAGGACCTTAAACACCCACCTGAGTGACCCTTTTAAGACATTTTTCACATATTTTGCTCTGTAACTTAGAAATGGTAAGTCTGAGAAGTTTCAAACTTTATTAGATGCATATTCTATGTGTAATCTTAGTATGTAACAAATTTTAAGTCTGAAGCTTTAATTTGAAAGCCACATCGAGATCTCTAAAAGGCCCACAATGACCCAATATTTGGACTTTTTACCACCTTTAAGCCCTGTAACTGTTAAACTATGTGATTGATGGAGCTGAAATCCCATCTGGGAATGCATTATTATGTCCTGTTTACATATGCCGAAAATCAAGGTTTTTAGTAGACATTTAACCTGTGTATGAGGGCCATAGACACTCGCCCAAGTGCCTTTTTTGACATTTTTTCCATATTTTGCCCTGTTATTTGGAAATGCTTAGTGTGACAAGTCTTAAACTGTATTATATATCATTTTTGTTTGTTATGTATGTCCCCCAAAAAGTTTCAGATCTGTAGTTTAATTGCTAAGGTCTCTTTAACAATTGTAAAATGCCCACAGAAACCCAATTTATGGATATTATGCCACTTTAAAGCCCAGTAACTGTCAAACTATGTGGGTTATAGAGCTGAAATCTTTGAATTTTTAAAAGGAAATGCCTGTCTATTTAAATTTTGAATATTAATAATGTTATGGCTATCTTAGTCTTTTAAGAACTTATTTTTGTGTGTTATACCTCTGCTTGCTGAGTTTTTCACTTTTTAAAATGAAACTGGTTAAACATATTCAAGTAGACAAAATGGACACTTTAAGTGAGCTTTAAGTCCCAATATTAATGAAATTATATCCTTATGTAGTAAAACTAGGGGATTTTTAACCCTCAACTAGCCCAGTTTTATTCAACTTGCCTCAGTTAATTTTGGCACAGCTCCTACAGTTATGAACTCATTTCAGTTGATAATCACATACTTAAAATTCTCAATTCTTTTTGTATTTGAGTACCCCTTTTATATAGATTGTTTGTTTACCATTTATGCTCAACCCACATCCCCCACCCGGATTCCCCCCACCCACCTCTGGGACCTCCAGCTATATTGAGTGACACTAAATAAACAAAGGTATTTAATGATATCAGATGAGAAACAAAGAACTCAATGGGGTTGCAGATCTTGTGTAATAGTGAGAGAGGTGTGGAGAAGGGGAGAGGGGTGGGGGTGGGAGGTGGTGGGCTTCATTACATATAACACAAAGGGGAGTCAGAACTGAGATTGTGTCACATATTTAGGTTGCATATATATGGACCACATATATAGGTATAGAGGAAATGAATAACTGAAAACAATTTGCAAATTCTAAAAATAATATAATAAAATAATAATATAAATAATTTTTTTTAAAATAATATTTTATTTGTGAACAAATATAGAAACAGATATGCGCTTTTGGGATTATGAATTTTAGAATGGACATTGAATCATCAATCATTTAAATACTTTGAAGGAAGATTGAAAAATATGATGAGTTGAGTTAAAAATAATATTTTATTTGTCAACAAATATAGAAACAGATATGCTCTTTTGGGATTATTATTTTAGACTGGACATTCAATCATCAATCATTTAAATACTTTGAAAATAGGTTTAGAGTTATCATTGCAGGAAGATTGAAAATATAATTTGAGTTATGTATTCGGCGTCTGGGGATACACCATCTTCCTTGGGGAGATATAAACAGAGTAGATTGATGTGCTGAAGTTCATATAATAATGGGTAATTATGTTTTAAAAAATTCCCGATCAAAACCTGTGGCGTGAGTGATGACCTGTCTGGGGATATGTTGGCGCCGAGTTGGCCCAATCTAGTTTTACAGATGTTGTTGCTGTGTTGGCATCTTGGTGTACAGTTATTAGCGATAACGTGGGCCATACCTCAAAGCAACACAAAAATAAAGTAAACAATGGTTTTTTAGCCAGTCAAGGACACTGATGTAAAAATAGTAATTTGTAAGCTGTATGTTGATTATTACATGGTGAGATGGCATTTTGGGGTGCAGATTTTTGTTATTAATTGTGTTAATACCCATTGATTATAAACCCCAAAGCCGAAGCCTGAGGGGTTATGCAGAATTTTACCATGGTTTGAGATTATAAACCCCAAAGGCGAAGCCTGAGGGGTTTATTGCCTCAAACCATGGTAAAATTCTGCATATACCATGGTTTGGAGGGCGTTATTCCTATTCTAACATGACAAACCAATTAAAATACTTGTAATTTCCTTATATTTTGCAAAATATCATGCCCATTTCACAAACGTTCGAAACAAATCAGGCTGTTCTACCAATTGTACATTGTGACAGTAGCATTTTCTCACTAAATACACCGAAAATAAAGAGTTTTTTAAAAATTTTTTAGGTTCTATATATTTTCTTTTCATTATCAGAATTATATTCAATTAAAAGTGCTTTTATGAATAATAATAAGTTCTGATCAAAAACCGGAAGCATGTACTTGGTTGTTGTTACTTGCGATGGGATGATAATGGAACAGCCAAGATGTATATCGAGGTTTTACCAATCAGAATCGCGGACACAGCCGTGTCATGTTAGAATGTAGTATAAAAGATAAGATTTTGTTTTCGTAAAGTAAATGTATAGCATGCAGTTGTATAGTCCATATTAGAGAGGGGTCAGGGCCAACTGAAACTATTCCAGTAAATTACTGTACCGACACATTGCAACTGTCTTCTGGATTGTCAGCAAAAATAATTGTGGAATAACTTGAACTATTGAAAACGTACCCTTAATCTGGAGTATTTATTAGAATTTATGCCATATTTTTGTAGATTTTAACATATTTATTAGCCTTGACTTAAGACTCAAATTTGTACCATATATTTTTTAAACATGCACAGTTATTTGGTATTGACAAAACACTTGTATATGTAATGAGATTTAAACTTATCAGACAGATCTCTCTGTCTTAGCTGTATGCTAATGTAAAAGGTGGTAATATATATGTAAGTACATAATATAAACTGAAAGTTCAATGTATGAATTGATCCCTAATTGCTAACAAACTTGAGTCTTTAGTGAGGCTACATTTTTATAGTAATTTCTGGATCCTCACTTCCTGTTAGTGGGCCTTTTCACTTGGGGATATACTAAAATACAAAATGTTTGGTATCCTGGAATCAGAATGGTTTTGAAATGATGATATACTTGAATGGCAAAAATGCTATTCCTAGTACATATTAAAATGATGTTTGTGCCTCGGGGAGAATCACAGGACTGGTTAGCTGTTTGTCGGCACCTGATTCGAATCTGAGTTTTACCATGTTTTAGTAGTAACCAACAGAAAGTACCAGTAAGACAAACATGGCAGATGATGCAAAACAAAATTAATTGAAACTAAAAATGTGAGATATCTGTGAAAATAAGGAAAATTATATAAAAAACTAACATCATTTGTGTGCAAATCTGACTGAATACAAAAGTTTTTCAAAGTAATTAATGGATTTAATGTGTATCTTTAGATTATCTGGTTCATAAGTTTGTACTTGGGTTTTGTCAACAAAGTCGGACTATTTTGGGAATTTAAATATAGATTTCAATGGTGATGTCCCCAAAGCAGGTGAAAATGAAGATATTATATTTTGGGTGTTGTAAATTACCTAATCTGTAAAAATGACACGTGTAACTTGAGATATTGTAAGTTGCTTGTACTTATTTCCGTTCTTTTACAAAAACTGTACACTCTTATACACATAACATTTACAGTTTTACACATTGTGGTAAACGTAAGCATAATAAAACTATTTTGTCTTCTGTTTGTGTGGCTTCCAAAAGGGGGGTTAGAGCACTTAGAAAGAAAAGCTTTAATAAGTAAAGATATTATATTTTCCAAAAATAATAAATATTACCGAAAGAGATTGTATCTTATAGTAGCAGAAACTTTCTGTTACATATTAGTTTTTCAGTTCTATGAAATAATGTTTGAATTCATTGTAGTATAGAAATGTGTTCTCATATAAGAATAATTAGTGAAATTAATGTACATGTTTCAAATGTATGTATTGATGATTTAATTGCCATACCCATCACCATACTGATCCCTCCCTGGCAGGTACTTACTGGGTTATGACCTTTGTCTGGTTTCTGGACTGTCCCTTTTTAGATTCCAGTGCAGTAGATTATGTTTACCAATTTTGCACTGGATCAATGTTTCTATTATTATTTAACCTTGCTTTCAATTAGGGATGGGTCTACTGGTCGGCCTGGTGTCTTGACATAGAGGGCATTTTAATGAAATACCGAAACAAGATTTTATAAACGCTTCTTCGCTTGTCAACACATATGATGGAATATTAGAAACACACCCAAAATCTGAGGAAATAATAAGCTTTTACTCCATATTTTTGTGCGTGTGAAGACTTTTACTGTATAGTGATTATGTTGAGCAGAAATGCCATGTTTAGGTTATAACCATTATAACTAGAGCTGTAACGAGTTGACCGAAACTCAAGTCGTAACTCGATGGGCGATATTTGGGGATTACATCGGTTTACGCAATTTAAACTCGAGTTTTAAAGAAATATATAATGATATACTAATCTCCTTACAAACTACCACTTTTGCATTTTTTTTAACCATAAAGACGTAAAAATCAATGAGCAATGGTCGTTTTTTTGTTTCCCTGATTTACGTGGCTATTCCATAAAGTGCTCATATATATCTGTACGTAATGGCGGATCCCTTAATGACAATATTTGGACATTGTTATTTTATTTATATTTATATCATTTACTCGAGTTCACCTCGAGTTCAACTCGCATCTAACAGGCGATCCTCGATCTACAGAAATCACTAATGATTACAGCCCTAATTATAACCTCAATCTCGCTTGTTAACTCGTATATTTGAAGCGAAGATTAAAATTTTGGAAGAAGTATGAAGAAACTAAAAACCTTTATCCCATACTTTGTGCATTAGGGGACTTTTATTGCAATTTCTTCAAGACTAAATGCCTATGTTTGTTTGAGGTGTACTAAAACTAAAATTCGCCAGGAATCTAAAATTCACCACCTCTAAAACCTTAGTTAATTTAATGAAGACAATGTTGTTTTTGTCTAAAAATTAGTATTTTTCAGTTCAAAAAGCCTAAGTTTACTATACATTCAAAAAATCTCACCATAATTCATTTATTTTATTAGTATTTTCACATGTGGCGAATTTCAGATATGTGGCGAATTTTAGATTTCTTACTCTACTAAAACTAAAATCCTGGAATCAGAATGGTTTTGCATTGGCGACCTCCCGATGTACACATTTTTGATACCGATCCGTCCCTTCCTTCAATACACTATATATGTGCTGTCACAATTGGGGAATGGATCGAGACCTTGTATATACCCTGATGATGACACCACTACGGGTAGTGGAGTGGATGGAGGGAAGCAGTGCATACCTGTTGATCAACATTCTCTACTGTCAACCATCAAAAACTGGCTAGCAACTACCTAATTTACTACTTTAAGAGTCAGGCAGGGAATTGAACACAGCACCACAGAGGTGGTAGGAGGGTGTTGCCCCATTATGCCACCATGCCAGCCTCCAGCATGTAGCAGCAAATTCGTTAATATATGAAATAATGTTTCGTATTATATTTAACTGTGCCAAATATGTAACAAGTATTAGCACTATTCAGTATTTGTGAAAGATATTATAAACTACTGTATTTCACTGTATAAATGCTCCCTGGCAGAGGCGGGGGCGGGGGAGGATGCATTTTTTCAAAGGTGAGGGCTATTATTACAGATTAAAGTGTTCAGTGCCAATAGATGGGCAGCGGGCAATAGATAGTTTACGACCTGCATCTTGATTGTCAACACATATAATGGTGGGAGAACTTGAAATATGATAAACCTTTTAAATCTGACGGACTTAGAGTAAGAAATCTAAAATTCACCAGATATCTAAAATTCGCCACCTCTAAAACCTTAGTTAATTTTATGAAGAAAATGATGTTTTTGTCCAAAAAGTGGTATTTTTCAGTTCAAAAAGCCTTAATTTACTATACAGTCAACAAATCTCACCACAATTCATTTAGTTTATTAGTATTTTTACATGTGGCAAATTTCAGATATGTGGCGAATTTTAGATTTCTTACTCTACACACTTTTATCTCGCATTTTTGTAGATTTTAAGCCATTCTTAATCAAAACTGCCATGTTTTGTTTCGATTTTCTTCATTTCCAGTCAGTGGTTATTCGGTTGGGGATACTCAAATGCACCTGTTTGTGGAATCCTGGAACTGCAGGAGCTGGGGGGGGGGGGGGGGGGGGGGGGGGGGGGGGCAAGGCATTTCATAGGCAGGGGGCATTTATATGGTGAAGTACTGTATGTTATTTCTTAACTTGGTCAATTATCTGTGATAAATCATTTGTATTTTTAAAGATATTTTGTTTTTCTCCATTTTGTTTGTGGCTATTTTATGAATTGTTGTCCTTGAGTGACTGTGTTTCTAATTTAAGTATTGGATATATTTATACTTAATAGTAATCTTCAAAGAAGATTTCTTTGGATATGTGTCCAGTGTTATATAAATTAGTCCTACTTTTATATATTAAAAAAAAAAACAATTTCTTTGCATAAGGCTTAATTAAATAAATCATACTTTTCACTGAGTGAAAGAGTGAAGTATATTTTTACATGATATAGTACCGATTTTTTGTATGTTATTTTTTATTCCTTAAATAAGATGCTTTGCTTTCAAACATTTGTATTTTGATGCAATATAAATAAAATATAACGATATTTTAAGTATTCTTCTATGTATGAGTGTTGATAATAATACACATTCCATGATGTTATTAACTGCTATAGTATACATTTCTGTATAATAAAATATAAAGTCATTATTTAAAGATTTTACTAGTTCAGTTTTTCAATGGTAAATGTCTAGTGTATTTTATCCTGTCTTTGAACATAAAACTGATCTTAAATCCTTCGTTTGGAAGTGAAATCAATTCTAAATTCCTATGTTTGGACATTAAATTGATAATAAATCATATGATCAAATAACTATAGCAAATAAACATTTTTATTAGCCATTGTACGTGTATACACACGTAAAGTGTGCTACAAATATTGCTGAAAAATATGAGTGTAGCCTGGTTTTGGTTTAGTAGAGCTTTGCATGTGCAAACAAGGTGTGTTCTCCCAACAACAGCTAGTGTCGCTTCTTGCATATCAATGAACAGTCTGCAACTAGCTACAGGCCGCACAGAGGGTTAATATACATGCCAGGTACACGTGAGTGTATCTAACAGCACATGCAAACCCTTGAAGTAACTGTTAAGAAAGTGCAACACTAGCAAGGAAAACGCGTGTGCCCAAGCCCCTCGTGCATTCCCCTTGACGCATGGATGTGTTTCTAGCCATACTGCGTGCATACAGAGAATAATGTGCATGCCAGTTTTTCATTGCAGGGTCTCTGCAACCTCGAAATTCTGTTATAAAATCCCACGTGTAGCTTAAGTGTCCCTTGCAAATCAGCCGATTTTTCTCTGCAACCAGGACGTACGTGCACATATGATGGGATATAAGAGAGGCTAAAGCAAGTCCCTTAGCACACACTCACGTGTACCTTGCATCCATATTAAACCACTGTGAGGCCTGTAGCTAGCCGCAGTCTATTCTTTGATGTTCAAGCACTGACACTCTTATCAGAAAAATATACATTGTTTTCACATGCAAATCTCTGCTACCCCACTACCAGGCTACGTTCATATTTTTCAACAATATATGCAGCACACTTACGTGTGCATACCCGTACGATGGGATGTAAGAGAAGTTTTACCCTCGGATCTGCGACTCCTTCACAAATGAACTTAAAGTTGAAGCATTGTCACAGGTTAAAAGGCGAGAATGTTGTCATGGAAGTTATGTCATAATTGTTACAAAATTATTACACTGTCACAATTAAGTTAAAACTTGAGATAAGACACAATTTCAGTGGATATGGCCTCAGATAATCACGCAACATTCTGATATCAATGCAAAAACTTTGACCTAATGTCCTCATATAAACCAGTGTATTCTGAAAAGTCCTATGTGGGGACATTATGGTTACTTGATGATACAATTTCTTCATCTATACATTTATCATACATCGTGTATACATACAGTATATGAATAAAGAAGTTACATTTTCTGTAAGGTTAATGGTTAAAACGAAAAATGTGTAAATATGTTTGAAATAATTACTGCCTACTCAATTACAGTTAAAGCAAAAACTATGAAACTCTATTTTTGATCCCCAATCTGTTAAGTTTTAAAAGACAGCTTCTTTTTGATAGTCGTGAGAACAACTGAGTCATTGAACTAAATCTTTGCATTGGCTTTGGAAATTGGACTCTTTCATATAAATTGAAAGTTTATTTATCACAGGGACTTGGCCATGGTGGCAGAGAGGTAACACTCGCCTCCCACCTCTGAGATTGTGGTTCGGTTCCCGGCCGGACCTCGAGTGGGAAAGCTGGTAGTTGCTTGCCGTTTGTCGACAGTTTACAGTACAGAACCTTGACCAACTGTATGTACTGGTTTCCTCTGCCCTCCTAACTACCCGACGTGATATGACCTATACAGTATTAAAAGCGACGTAAAACCCCAAATAAATAAATGTACATACAAATACATAACAAGTCATACAAGGAAGGTTTTAAAAGTAATAACTTAGTGATATGATGCATGAATATTTCCATTATCAGTTTACAAATATGACCTGTCATAAAGTCAATCAACTAGCATCAGTAAATGACATAGTTCGTTCTTTTGCAGCTATTTTTGTATATATATTTGCCAAACCTTTCTACTTATTTTATTAATACAATGTACATTGAAATCTATAGGATTCAGTCATTTATAAAAATTAAAAATAAAAATGAAGAAAGAGAGTGTAGGGGGTGACCATAGATGGCATGCTAAACATAATTGCTGGCAAGTAGTATGTATTTTTATAACACAAAGGATGACCATGGCTGGAGGACACATAAGATAATATTTTCGTATAGTTATTATTTCGATCAACATAAATTCTTGAAATGTAATCTTATAAAAAAACAACAACAAAAAAACAGCAACACAGTTATGTCCTCCTCTAGAACATTAGGGATTAAAAGAAAGTAGAAGAATGATTGTTTTTGATATATTACCAACTGTCACCTCTGCATTGCACCTGAAGTCATAAGCGCATAAAACCCACTGAGCACCAGGAAGCATTTATTCTAAAACGTATATTTTTTATCAATAGATTTTAAAAAATTTAAAAATGAATGAGTAGCAAATACACTAAAAGAGGGCATTATAACCCTAGTTTTATTAAAACACAGAACAAAAAGGGATTTACTTAAGGCAGACGTGTATTTTTTCCTACAAATATAGTCATAAACTTAGCAATCTGAAAGTATTAATAATTTAATCATTCTTGTGAGAGATCACAAACATAAAATTAAAATCAAGATTAATGTTTTACATCCCATTCAACTGCCATAGTAATATCAGGAGGGGGCCTCAGTATTCCTCACATACTGACATGAGTTGGATTGAAACCCATTACCACAGAGGCCAGGGTTTCATAAGACTTCCCTCAAGTCCTTTGTCTTAGGTGCTATATGAGGACTGATTGACTTTTTTCCAGAATTTGATGCGGACAAAAAAGGGACTTTTTTGTATTTCATCAGAGAGCTGGATTCCCACTCATCAGATGGATTCATAATGATACCATGTATGTCAGATTTGGTGGAATAAGAAATACAAAGACTTGAAACAAGTCTACGGTTTCATGTTTAAATGCCAAATTGGTAACTCCTCTGCCAGTTGACTTTTCAAAAACAAAGCATACCCTCCACAGTGATCTCGCATTTGGGAGCAAACCCTGTTATGTCTTATGACTTCTGTTTTCTGAACTTCTAGTGCCTTAAAGTCTGTCTGTTGACAGAGAATAGTCATTATAAAGTATTTATTGCACTGTTGTGGCCTCTTGATTAATCAATTATAGTTAGTAAAATGAGTATATTTTCCCCCAAAAATTAATAAATCAAGGGAAGATACATGTATATAGATAAACCAAAAATATTAAATGTTTTACAGATAAACCAAAAATATAAATGTTTTGGCAATAATTGTTGCTTTTTGTAACATTGTGGATGAATTTGTTTTGCAGAATATAAAACTGTTGCATGTCTCATTTAAAGGTGAAACGGGAAAACTGGAGCCGAGTGTTCTGGTTTCCAGGGAAGACCAGTTGTACAAGTCTGCTGATTTATTTTCTCTGTTTTCTCAGAGTGATAACATTGTATTGTGTATTTATACTCAGCGCAATATCTCCATATACTACAGGACTCAAAGCGCTATTAAACCCATCCGACTGCACAGGTACAGCCCCAACTCACAAGTAACTGACATTACCCTAACTGGAAGATAGAGGCTCAAGGATGATCATTTATCAACATCCTTGAGGTTCTTTAGCCTGCCACTGGGGATAGGACCCAATGACAGAGGACTGCCATTTTAAGTGGTCGTCCGAGCCAATATGTATCTGCCTGTACCTGGGTTCGAACCCACATTCCTGAGTTCCTAGAAAAGTGTGTTACCCGCTAGGCCACAGTGGCAGATATAAAACTGCTGCGTTTCTCATTTAAAGGTGAACTTAGAACTTGATAGGAACTTGGAATTATTGGTGATTCTAATTATTCCTGGTTTTAGGAGGTGGTGAGACTTATCTCTTCAGCTGTATGACCTTTTTTTGTCAGTATAAAACACATGTTTTGGGGGATTATGTTTTAATTTTCCTGTATTTTGTGACAAGCACAGTTGTAGCAGCTCCCCCTGATTAAAACTGGCTTGGTTAAATTCAGTTATTCCAAGATATTGGCTTCAAATAATATTGAATTCTGAATTAGCTCTTGCGAGGATCACTATTCTAGAGATCACTTTTTCATTTTTTTAAACTGCTACATTTCACATTTAAAGCTCTAGTGAGTAGTGAGGCTTGCACTTCTAGGAATCACTTTTTTTGTCTATGGACTTTCATGAATTGTGGCGCAGTGTTATGAGTGTCTCTTCACTGAAGTTAAGCAGCAATGGACTGGGTGACTGTCCGAGTTCTACACCAGCTATGGGATGTGTCCGAGTTGAAATTTCTTCTCGTCGCCAGACTTGCCTAAATTCTAGTGCACTACTCGTGTCTCTAATGGCTTGTGCAACTCGCGCATGTAGACCGAAAGTCTTTTCGGCCTAGTTTGCTTGTCACCAGACATTCATTGGATTTGCTCTTCTAGCTAGGAATCTGCCCTTTCAGTGTGCACTATATATTTGTGTTTCTGGTTGCTTCCAAGCTCTGATGTCAGTACCCTGCTGATGGCCTTGCAGCTTGTGCCTGTAGATTGAAAGACATTTCGGCCTTGGTTTTTATTTGACTGTATTCATATCATGCGCAATTGATTGTAATAATAAAATTTTTTACAACAATCAAAATACTTTGCGAGATTTTTTTTTTGTAAAACTGAGTAGAAAATGAAAATTCAAATAAAAGACAGGAACATGCATGCAAACATGAAGACTGTTATGATTTTTGTTTTCCTGATGAAAGCACATCAATTTTAATTGTGATTTTACACAGGAAAGTGCAAGGGTGAATTGGTGAGATAAGTAAGTAAAAATGTATTACTAATTTCTATATTTTAGTATCAACTGTCAGTAACATTTCAGTAATTATTGTGCAATCATTTAGAATGCCCAAGAGTACCTCCGCCATTTCTTATGAATGCAATGATAAAAAAATCCTTTGAAGAAATCCTGGATGCAAAATTGATTTGGTTAAGCATCATGCTCAAAATGAAGTCAGTTCTATGTAAGGCCAAGATTCATCTATTTTTAAAATTTGGTGTAATCTTGCTGACATACAGACAAACATAATACAGCAAACCTCATTGCTAGATGTAGCAACAACAGTGACCATATCTTGCTAGTCTGTGGACAGGAGGGAGTTGGCAATGTGGAGCAAGCATATTTTATACATGAGGCAAAACTGAATGAAGTAGGATAAGCATCTTGAAAAAGGTATGCCTTGAATCTGACTTTGAAGGCAGATTTGTGGAAGCCAGTCTGCTGTTTTGTTTTTTCCAAAATCTAGCACCATAAGCTATTCCATGTCAATGACTGCATGCTATGATTAATATGTATTAATAGTTTTATTGATACTCAGAGATATTTTGTCAGTAAAATTATTAACATTTTCCTTGAAAACCAAGAGGGGGGCCACAGTGACAGAGTGGCAACACTCTCACCTCCCACCTTTGAGATTGGAGTTCTCTTACCAGCCCGACCTCAAGTGGGAAAGCTGGTAGTTGCTTGCCGTTGGTCGGCAGTTTACAGTACAGAACCTTGACCAACTGTATGTACTGGTTTCCTCTGCCCTTGCAACTACCTGTCATGATATGACCTATACAATGTGTTGAAAGCGACATTAAAACCCAAATTCATAAATAAATGAAAACCAAGAAAAGTATTTCTTCAACAATTGAACTGTGGTTATTTATTTATGTTCAATATTTCTTTCTTTATACTCTTTATTCTATCACATGTTTATTGTCAAAGTACATTATACTAACACACACGTGTGTAACATGTAGTGAGCCAAGTTATATCTGAAATGGCTAAATAAACCTGGATAATTCCAGTGACTTCTCTTCACAATGCTTCACATCTCAGCTCAGGTGGCAAAAGTTTGATTAAATTTCTGGCTGAGGAACATAAAGAAGCTTAATTTGTTGATCATACTGGCAGAAATAATGGGTTCCTTTTTCCCTATCTTGAATTAGCTCCTATCCTCTAAACCTCCTGCTGGGATTTTGTTTTTGGTTATTTTTAGTGATACCTTAGACATGTTCCTTACTTAAGTAGCAGGGATTTCTTTTCATTAATTAACTGAAATAGTTTAATTTTTATTGTATAAAGATATATACATGCGACAAGGGATATAACCAGGTCAACCACATAACAACCACTTCTCATTGTACTCAAAATAAAACACATTGTAACATGTGATTGCAGTTATTATTAATTTGCTGTAACATTATGTATGCTAGTTCGACAGATAATGTATTATATTGGTCTGCAATTTACCTCAGAGCTGATTTGCCCAAACTTCCACAAATATCATACAACAATATATTCTTATATGAATAAGATCCATACCCATCTATAAATTTGAATTTATATATGACATTTGTTTTTACCAGACGTTAGCAAATAACTATTTTGACAAGTTGTTATTTCAATATAATATTAAATATATATAGATACCACACTAGAAACAAGAGCACTTGAATAGAATATACTCCAAGGCCCAACACCTTGAAAATTGCTTAAGACTGCAATACTAAAAGAATCCTTTAAAGAATCCCTGGATCCAGACGATGATCCAGACCACCACCAAAATCTAATAATGTCTCCCTCTATATTCGACACTTCTTGAAAATATCATCAAAATCCGCCCATGACGGAGTTATTTTGGAAACAAACACTCGTCGTCTAGGAGATACCCCACTTGACGGAGGCAATAATATATTTAAAGCAGTTACAATAATGTATATTTTCAAAACTGCTCTTTACAATCTACCCTGTTGTATAATCATTACAAAATGTACAATATCATCATTTTACACAATTATTATTACCCAGTATAACTCTTGTGGCGGAAAGGTTGTGTAACATATTAACATTTAATAACGTGACACTATTATGTAAATGAGCAATTTTATTGCATAATATGCCATTACAAAGGGATTTACAGAGAAAGAAAGTGTTGCACAGTTGGAATTTTGAACACAATCCTATTATGTCTGTTGAAAATAGAAAAAATGGCGTGACTGAATAGAATTTAGAGAAATATGCACTCCATTTAAGTCAGTGTCCATTCGTGAAAGAAATATTTAGCCTGGTTTCCGAAACTAATCAAGCACACACGCCACCATTTTCTGTGTACCAGTTTTGAGAGGATTACTGACACTTAAAATTGACACTTGTTTGATACGGAAAAGGGGGTATCCAAAAAGAGAGCCAGTGGCAGCAATACATCTAGCCACTCGTAAGGCCACATGGATACCCATACACAAATTCTAGACATGTATGATAATACAAATTACAGGATTAGTGTCCATATCTTCTCAAAACAGAAACATCTCAGAGCACACTACATTTTCCTGTAGACATCTTGAAGAGAGGGTCCCTCACACTTTTTGTTTTACTTGGGTGCTCATTGACAGTAAATTCTTTGGTAATGTTGTGCAATATCCTTAACCTGACAAATAAAGGGCCATAAGAGATCATTTGTCAGGATTATAAAGGCTACCAGTAATTGCTTTCATTTTATTATGTGACCTAATGTTCTCTCTAGCCCCGATTCCAATGCTCTTTTTGAGCTAATATTTGAAAGAGGGTAGAAAATAATTTCCGACTGATAGTAGTCGAAATTTGAGTGGTGTATATTTTATAACTCTCTTAAATACTACAAACTAGAGAACACTCCTAGAGCACAAAGCTCTTCCAAGTATCCCATATTGTAATTTTATCCAAATACTGAATTTTTATTTTAACCCCTCATTATGGGAATGCCTATGGAAATGTAACAGGAAAACTTCATCAGCCGTAGTATTGTTCATCTTTATGAGCGATACATTCTTTTGTACTTATACTTTTATTATCGACCATTTTGCAAGAGTAATAATTAAACAAGTCGATATTTAAAGAAGTGGTGAAAAATGTACTGATATGTATGTAGGGCACCAGTGAATATGAAAACTTCAATTTTTAACTTGCTATGTGGGTAACATAGTTAAACAAATATTAACAAAAAGTAGAATTTGTAGGCCAATTTGTAATGCTAATTATGTATACAAAAACATATAAAAATTTGTGCTTCCCTTTATTCAGGACAAGTGCAGCATGTGAGGGATATTATAGAGTGCAGTGTTGAATACTGAGGCAAAATAATTGAAAATTAACTGAAAATTGCATGTTTGAATATTCGGGATTTTTTTGTATTCATAGTATGATTTGGATCTTTCCCAAATTTAATTGCTTCTGTCTTTTACCCAGGCCAGAACTACAAAAAAAATATAAAAAGATATATTCATTAGTTTTTGGGTAATCACAGAGACAGACAGACAGACAGACAAACAAACTGATCATAAAACATCATCTCCGTAAGGGAAGTAAAAATAATTTATGCAATGACACATATCATAAAGTAACATACTAGTATCCCTATTTAATCTGTACATCCTATCGTATGATCCAGGCCATATTGAACTGCTTGTGTCAAGAAAAATGGGCTTAGTTTGACTTTCTAAGTAAACTAGTTTTACATTAACAACCAAAATGACTAGTCATATGTCCAAAAATAGAAGTCTTAGGACCAGGGGCCGATTTCACAAAGGGACTTAAGTCCAGATTTAGACTTAAATATAAGACTTTGGTCTTATATTTTGTCAAAAGAATGTTAAGTCTGTGGTCTTAGACTTAGTGGATTTCACAAAGCAGCTAAGTCCATGAAATTGCTAAGTCAGTGGACTTAACTTTAAGTCTGGTAGGTAGTGGGCTTAAATTTTGTAAAGGGGACTTAAATATGGCCGCCATAAACTTTTCTCCACTTCAAAATTTGAAATGGCTGTAAATAAAATATAATTACACAGAACACCTCACTAAAGTAGTCTTTGGGAAGTTTATATGTGGCAACAAGGTTTTTCCATTTCAAAACAGCCCTTATCCTTAGATAAAATACATCAAATGAAGGATATATGGCACCAATATTATATTTTGAATAGATATAAAAGGTCACATGACACAGAAAACCACTGTGGTTATTTGATCAGCTTGGACTTAGCTAAGTCACCTTTGTGAAATTCATTTTAAGTCCCAGACCTAGCTAAGACCAAAGTCTTAGATTTAAGTCCCTGACTTAGCCAATAAAGGGACTTAGTTTAAGTCCTTTAGTGAAATCGGCCCCTGCTACTGACTGCCATGGTTTAGTAAGAGAAACCCACTGCTTATAAAATCATCAACAGTCTCCATAAGAATTCTCTCAGAATAATGCAATTTCTTTTGAAGAAAAATTTAGAGTAAGAAAAATTTTGTATGAATAAAACATTTTCAGGGTTTTATAGAAGGTGCATTTACAATAGATTTTTGCTATGAATAATACCTCCGTGCTGATTAAAAACTTTAACACTAATAACACCAGTTTTATACACAAAAGATAAAAGTTGGGGTTTTACTGGGTGCAACAGCCAGGGTCATATTGGGACCAGTCTTCTGTATTGCCACTTGTGGGACCTGAACCCACACAGAAGTGACTGCCTGTGATTAGATGCCAAACTTGCTAACCACTAGGCCACCGAGGACCTCTACTTTTATACACAGGTATTGTATCCAAATTGTTATTATAGCCTGTAGAAATGAAAATAAATCCTACGAATTTAAAATTTCTTATTCATAGAATTATTTGTTATTCAAAGATGTTTTCTTAGAAAATGTCTGTTTTCTTAGAAAAGTGTAAGATTAATAAAATAATAAGGTTCAGATATGGCCTTAATTTTAACCAATTATGGAGGTCATGCCACTGTGGAACAGACCGAGCTTTCTCAGATATCACCATGGGGCAGTCCTTGTGATCACCTGGTCTAAAACAATGCAAAATAGGAAAGATTTTGCCACTATTCCCTTGCCTGACCTTTGTGGGAGTCCCCTTTGTCCAGTTGCTGCCCTTAGAACCCTCTTCCAGGTTTTTCCTGGTGACTCCAACTCTCCGGTGTTTGTAATACCAAGGAAAAGTGGTTTAGTACCATTAACTGATTCAGTTGCCCGTAAGCATCTTAAAGATATTTCTAGGGCCCTGGGTCTCCAAAAAAGCCTAACTTTCCATGATTTCAGAAGAGCTGGGGCTTCTTGGGCATTTCAACATGGGGTTCCACTCGAGCATATCATGAAACATGGGACTTGGAAGTCCGACTCAGTCTGGACTTATCTTTCCTCCTCGGTATCTGCCACTAACCCTGTATCGCTTGCCTTCCAACGTGAACTACTTCCCTAGACCTACTGGGGTTTGGGTGCTTTTTCTTGCCAGATTTGTATACACACTGAATTAAAGAACGGTCATATGCATGGCCATATTACATTTTAACTACCATCTTACACCTGATTTCAGTGTGTGGCAATATATTAGAATACACTGACTATTTGCTGGCCAACTTACCTCCCTTACTTTCGGTCGTCGGGTGGGAATTTTGACCTAAACTTGACCTTGCAGGTCGTTTACCTTTGACCTCCTAAGGTTGAATTCACTTCTGGCCTGGTATGGCCGTTTGTGGGATAGGCAGCTAGATTGGGCAGAGTTGGATTGATATGAACAATGAACTTTAAAAGTATTTATATTGCTGGCCAATCTGTCTGCCTTTCCTGTACATTGTCTGATTTAGTTCACCTGGCTTTGACCTTCAGGTCAAACTGTCATTGCGTTTGACTTTGGTTCTTGGTTCAGTTTGGCAGGTTGCTTGGCCAGCCTAGGTCACACATAAACATTATGAATTAAAAGACCATTTTATTATGTGCTTTTACAAAAAACAAAGTAGTTTTACAAAGTGCAAGAATAAATTTTATATCCCATGTTCCTCTTTCTTTCCACTTGCTGGGAACTGTTCGTGCCCACATGTGGGTGTGGGCGAGGTCAGTTCTGGGCAAGTTGGTGTTACCTTAAACTTTTGTGTTACTGGTAAATTGATTTTTCTATACTGATTGTCGATTATATATGTGGCCTACTGTTATTGGCCACTCATTGGTCAGTGGTTACAAACATCCCTTCATTCTGCCATTTTGAAGTTGGAGGCACATGGGAACACATCTATAAAATTTTCACCCGCCCTGTATACCCTTCCCCTTTTCTTTTTCTTCATATAAGTTGTTATAATATTACATATTATTATCATGTTGTTTTATGAACAGAATACTGTGTGAGCTGTTTTTCAGATCACCATGAGTAACAATGGTGAGATGTACTTCATTTTCATTACCATCAGCAGGAGCTACTGTGTCACAGGATTACTCCTTTGTTGCTCCTTCTCTATGGACACAATATATGTGTTATGTTTCAACCCTGCATGTATAGCCTTAGCTTGCTTGGGCTATTGATTGTCAGCTGCCTGTACTACTGTGGTTATGAGGAGTGCTTTTCTTCCTGTGCTTCCTGCTTCAAAATATTATGAACTATAAGCTGCTATTTTATAAATTATATGCTATCAATTATGTATTATTATGTGTTATTATAAATCATAATATACTATTACAAACATATTTTACATTAGTTGGTCTGGTGATCATTCAGTCTTACTTGAGGTCTTGAGCTGATATGTTGTTAAGCAGAGGCTGCATTGGGCAGTCACTAAGGTTGTAATAAAATATTTATAGTGAGGGGACCTCAACGATCACCTTTCCAACCTACAGTATAGCAGTGTTTTCTTTTACTGTCTTTTATCACATTATTTTAATTAACACTGGAATGCACTCTTGTGCACTTCCAGTACTTTTTATCTGGCTTATGCACCTTGATCTTAATTCTGGCATGCACATTCGTGCATTCCCAGTCTTGAATTCTGACGATTGAGCTAACATACTATTACTATTGTTTAATGCACTTTCATCTTAACACTGGCATGCACGCCTGTGCACTTCCAGTTTTGAATTCTTATAACTGGGTTGGGTGCTTTTTCTTGCCAGATTTGTATACACACTGAATTAAAGAACGGTCATATGCATGGCCATATTACATTTTAACTACCATCTTACACCTGATTTCAGTGTGTGGCAATATATTAGAATACACTGACTATTTGCTGGCCAACTTACCTCCCTTACTTTCGGTCGTCGGGTGGGAATTTTGACCTAAACTTGACCTTGCAGGTCGTTTACCTTTGACCTCCTAAGGTTGAATTCACTTCTGGCCTGGTATGGCCGTTTGTGGGATAGGCAGCTAGATTGGGCAGAGTTGGATTGATATGAACAATGAACTTTAAAAGTATTTATATTGCTGGCCAATCTGTCTGCCTTTCCTGTACATTGTCTGATTTAGTTCACCTGGCTTTGACCTTCAGGTCAAACTGTCATTGCGTTTGACTTTGGTTCTTGGTTCGGTTTGGCAGGTTGCTTGGCCAGCCTAGGTCACACATAAACATTATGAATTAAAAGACCATTTTATTATGTGCTTTTACAAAAAACAAAGTAGTTTTACAAAGTGCAAGAATAAATTTTATATCCCATGTTCCTCTTTCTTTCCACTTGCTGGGAACTGTAATTCCTGGACATATATTCATTATCCTTTTGACGTTGTATGTTTTCCTAGAATTTTGCTATCAAAACATTCACTGGTGCCATTCGGGTGCAGTGGTAACACATTCACTTTCCACCTCTGAGGTTGGCAGTTTAAACCCCAGACCCTATGTGGGAAAGTTGGTAGGTTCTTACAGATGGTAGACGGTTTACGGTGCATAACCTTGACCAACTGTATTTATGCATGCTTTCCATGTTGTCATATCTGTATGTATTTCCTTTCCATTTGACAACGTTGTACTGGTAGTCCAAACAGAGACCCTGTATATGACAAGTGCAGGTTGAAGACCAAGCCACTACATCCGTCTCACCCTCCCCTCACTTCTTTAGCTTGTATATTTTTGATACAGCTCATGGCAGCTAGTGTAAACATTAAAAGACTTGTTCCAAATAAATATTGGTTTCAGAGGTGTGTTGGATGATACAGAACACATATCCTACCAAATACTAAGCAGACCGAACCACAGCCAATGGTAGATGAGTTTATCTTCATTATTTCAGCTCGGGACCCATGAGTGAATGATGTAACCTTGGTATAAGAATGAATGTTACTTTGGGGTGCTGAATACATGTAAAATTAAATTAATGCCCTTTTAAATGGACCTCTAGAAGGTGATATAGTTTACAAATTAAAGTATGTATATAACCTGCTGATTCACCATAAAATAGGAAATGACTTTAATTTTGAAGAATTCTTCAAGTTTTGTTGGATAGTAGGTACGTTACACATATAGGACTTAATTTTAAAATTAACAGATGTTCACAAAGGCCATGTTTTAAAAATCTGGAACGTTACTTTACTTTAAAGGATGTTTTATATGTCCAGAGTCCTCTAATCTGATATATAATTTATTTACAAAGAAAATGGGTCTTATCCTCAATACTTTCAGTTTTGCAAATTAAGTGGAAACTACAGTTACAAATCAAATGATAATCAATTATTCTCTGTCTATGGATCTATATGAGAACAATATGCAGTTGATACATCTGTAATAGCTAAACTTCAAAGAGAGTGACTGCTATATTAATCCATACAGTTGGCTGTACTTTCACAGAATCACTCCCAACCCCCCTGCAAGAGACAATGGCAGATAAGGTGTTGTGATTGATATTTTGATTAATAATAATTTCATTAGTCAAGCCCTGTGATGTTACAACGTAAGCTGGATGGTGGCGGTATTAATCACATGAGGTAGAGTTATCACAGTGTTTTGCCTTTATTGAAAAATCTACAAAGAGTGCTAATTACCTAACAAAGGCACCACCCAACTTGAAGCATGAAAGATATGGCAGCCATAAAGTGAGATTTAAGAAAAACCTTATTAATATATCTGTGTACTAAATTTAAAGTAACGTGTTACTTTTGTTTCAAGTGATAATTGATCATGAAAGAGATAATAACAAAGACTGATGACAATATAATGTTTTGGTAGCAGTTTTACATGGATTAGATAAGCTTGTGTTCAAGTTTTCAGACTTCTAATCTTTGACTGATATTTTTCCCTTCACTGTGAACTAACCCCAAGTCTCTATGTAGTTCCAAATACCAATAATACAGACCAAAAAGGGAGTCATCAAATAAAACCCAAGGCAGATGGAAAGTGAACAGAAAAAGAAGGACAAAATGAAAAAAATGACTTTAAGTTCTTACTTATATTCATTCAATTTATATAAGTTAATACTACGCTTTCCCACGGGGTGGCCTTTAAAATTCATCTCTTTAAATCAATACTTTAGGACATAAGTATAGCTTTTCTTCTTCGTTTAAGTTTGTTTTTCAGCTACCCCTTTGAATCTATAATTTACTTTAAGTTTTGACTTAAACCATTACTGTAATTCCTTGTAATCAAAATTGCTCCACAGCTGCATTTTTTGGCTTTAATGATATCTTACATTTTGTACAGATTGCATCCAAACCTGAGTATACTTAATGAGTGTAACGCTCAAACTGATTGAAATCTTGCCCTGCATAAAATGTTTTGTGTATCCAGGTATGATGAACATAAGATAAATTAAAAAGCTTAGTTTTGTCCTTACAAAATGCTATAAAGGGGTCATCAAAGACAGTGTCAAAACCCAGACAAATCCTATAAAACAATTAAAACAATAATTATTATGATTTAATAAATGTGCAAACGTTTGTTCATCAACAAGACAGGTATTACACAAAACTTAATTCACTCCATTCAAAAAAAACATATCATAGAAGACTTGTGACTCTTGCAAGTATAATTATTATTTGACATTACCACGCCTCTGTCATTCTGGAAATGAGCTATGTATTCTTCCACAGAAAAAGCTTACCCCTCCCCTCCACCCCACCCACTGCTTCTAGGTAGAGATTGCCTTTAATTACATCCCCAGGTAGTTAAATCCATACAGCCCCAACCCCATACTCGGCAACCCTGGTTTTGTAGTCCTGGTTAATTAATTTCTCAGCATCAGCTTCAGTTCCAGTTACCAGCCACCTGGTACGGGCACTGGGCTTCTCATTAGGTGACAAGTGCCCTTGATTTTTCTCTGATTTTGTGGACAAAAAAATCAGAATCCCCTCTCGGAACGAGTTTCTTATAAAGTCTAGTAAACATTTAGTACAGAGCTATCAAAATGTAATTATGGTCATATGATGATTGCATCAGGAACCTCAGTAGTCTAGTGGTTAATAACGTTTGTCAGATGACCTAATATCCAGGAACTTCTCAGGACTGGGACATAATCCTATTACATTTACTTGTTTTATAGTAAGTAAGATACCTGGCTTACATATGTTATACAAGTAGTTTTTCGCTAGCATTAATATACAACTATCTGTGTGTTCAGACGACTGAAATTACTCTGGTTGAAACAGATCTAAGCAGATTGGTGATTACATGTAAAGGCTCATCATCCGTGCTGTAGGAGAACTTAACAAGCACAAACATATCAAAAGCTTGCAATTGGTCCTATTATTGAAAAATACAAAACTGAAAATGTTCTTAATAAAAAAATTTTTTATTGGATAATTATAAAAAAAATAATAAGCTAATTAACTGTATGATATATGACATAATATTAGTAGTATATGATGCGGCAATCATCATATACTACTAATATTGGTTTTTCATTATCAGTCTTGAAAACAAAAACAAAAAAATAAATAAATAAAAAATAAATAAATAAAAAAATTTATTTAAATATTTTTACATTCATTCCTTAAGGTAAATGCAAAGGCTTTACTCTGTTCAGATTTTTGACACTTCTAACTCCAGATTAAACTCTGTAGTGGGGACGCTTCATCTGTATTGAAATGAACTTGGTTCAGTCTAGTTCAACCCTCAATCCTTGTCAACATGGATTGTAGTGTGAACAGGGTATGTGAGGTCTTAGTGGTCTTGTGGGTTAACAAATTGGCATTTAATCACTGGTCTGGCTGTGGGTTCGAGACTAGCTCTTGACAAACACGTGGTATACACTAAGGACCACTCCTAGTTTGATCTTGACTGTTGAAAGGGACATATAAAACCACAGTTTTAACATGACCACTATTCTATTTTAAACCTTTATAATGCTTAATCTCTGCCAAGGTAGATGTTAAGGCACAACACCAGGTCCAATTCAGTAATCATCATTCCATAGACATAGCCAGGTCGACACCATTGAGACGTCAGGAAGTTTACATGCTAAGGTGGAAAAGCCTTTTCAAAGAGATAAGATGTTAGTCTTTTCCTGAAACAGGCAAGAGTTGGAGCAGAATGAACACCATCAGGCAAATCAAAAGTGTGGGAACATCAAAAGCAAAACTGTGAATGAAGTGTTTTTTTGGATTTGTGTACAGATGGGTACTGCTTCCCTGCATAAGTTGGCCGTGGGTCGTAAGTTGGCCACCACTCATTTAAATGTATCAAACAGACAAATGTGTGGTTGCACAGGTTTTAAAAGTGGTAGTTATAATAAATCTTATTATACTAGACCATTCAAGAATGATACAGGCCTTTAGATTTATAGAAATTTCAAAATATGATGATGGCGGCCAACTTACGACCCGCGGCCAACTTATGCAGGGAAGCAGTAGTACTGAGGAACCTCCAGCAACCTCCAGGAAAAAAAAAAGCTGCTTGCATTTAGATATAAACTAGTGGGCTCAGTGATGTATTCGTTAATACCCCACCTCTGAGGTCAGTGGATTGAATCACGGACCAGATGCTATGTAGGAAAGTTGGTAGTTGCTTATCGATGCCCCACAGTTTACAGTGCAGAATCTTGACCAACTGGTATGTACTAGTCTGATCTGTCCCTAAAACTACCTGTCGTGATTTAACCTATATCCGGTATAAAAATAACTATTGATCACCGTGAAAGGAATATATTCTTTCCTTAGGTTTTGAGTGTATTGATACAGCCTTAATATTATTTGGTGATTGAGTCAATGTTAAATTCTTATAATTCATTCAAAATGATCTAGAAACCAACTTTTTGCCATTTTCCATACTATGTCCCTATTTCTCCTGGATGAACAGAAACACTGGACATATTCTTTTGTCTGGCAATTTACGATAACCACTTACCCTATAGCAGATTGTCTGGATACAGATTTCAGGGCAAATGGAACACTTGCTTTTAAACCATCTCATACCCTGTTTTTCCCTGTGGTATATTAATGTGAAAGTATGATATACATCAGTGATACACACTGTTCTAGCACTGATTCTACCCATCAGTGAATTTGACTCCCTTGATAGGAAGAAAGATCTATTGTACCTAGGTCACATTTTTTCCATGTTGACCTCACTAGCTGCATACAAGCCAAAAATATTTAACTCATCTGGGCTCATTTGTGGCTCATTGCATGTAATGTTTTAGTAGTATATGTTCAAACAGACTCGTCTAAGAACACAGAGGACGTGGGTTCAAACCCAAGTGCAGGCAGACACATAATGGCTCAGATGATCACTTAAAATGGCGGTCCTCTGTCATTGGGTCCTGTCCTCAGTGGCAGGCTAAAGAACCTGAAGGACGTTGATAAATGGTCATTGTTGAGCCTCTGTCTTTCAGTTAATGGGATGTCACTAACTTGAGAGTTGGGCTGTACTTATGCAGTCCGATTCGTCATAAAGCACTTTGAGTCCTGTTGTACATGGAGATATTGCGCTTAGTATAAATACAATATTCGGTTCTGCTAGTGTATATAAGTCAGGATTGGTACTTGGCTAGGCCGCCTTTGACACAAGACGAATGGCCATTTCAACACATGGTGTAATTTTAAAGATGTTTGAAACACTGGCCACAAGCTCTCATGTTCTGTTCTAAAATGTACATGGTGGAAGGGTGAAGGGGTGGCAGAATGGCTATATAGGGTGGCTTATTTTTAAACAGGATCTACAAGGATACAATGTCTCTTCCCAGAGTCACAAGGACAAGATGGTGAAGCAAAATTCAAAAATGACCTTGTTATGACTGCACGGAGCTGTGCGAAAAAAGCTGTTTAATTTTTTGTAAACAAAATTACCGGATAAAGCCATTTAAATATAACTTAAGAGTCTGCTTAGCTACATACTACCTAACAAATGGACTAAACAAGAATAAAATGCTGCTGCTAATCAACAAGACGTTGTTCAAAAAGATACCTGAAAAACAAAATATCACTTCTAAAGATTTTGAAACAATACCATTCAGAGAGTGTATACCTCCCCCAAAGGCGAGTATGTCAGTGATTGAAAATATGGAAATCATTAATCTTTAATCGGAATATTAGGAACTTCACCTGTGAAAGATTCATATGGCCATTAATCATTGTAATGAAGTAATAATTAAACTACTTAATGTCGCTCATTGTTCAGAATTGCTATAGATATAGGTTTCTTCAAACTGGTTACACTAGACCCTAGGTATAGGCTTTTTCAAACTGGTTACCCTAGACATGTTGATGCTTATTTTTCTTCTTATTCCAAGTCCTCAGTGGCCTAATAGTTACCAAGTTTGGCATCTAATCACAGGCAGTCACCTCTGTGTGGGTTTGAACGCCCACGAGTGACAATGCTGAGGACCTGTCTCAATATAACCCTGGCTGTTGAAGACGTAAAACCCCAACTTTGACTTTTTCTCCTTATTCTAGTCTGAATAAAGCCATGCCTTGTTGAGGTAACAGTAAAACTTCTTGTGGTTCCTTAGTTTTGTAGAAATCAGTCACACAATTGGGTTACAGTTTTGCGTTTGATGCACTGAGAGTTCCTAATGAGTTTCCTGATGAGACTTGTACTTACTGTCTCGTCCAAAAAGTATCTTAAGTCTTACCTGTTTCTCAAAGGATATCCACCACAGTCTCTTCATTAATCCAGTGTCTTCATGGTACTAACATTTTTGTCTTGTCATCAGACTTTTTTAATATTGGCAATTTGTTTTGACTGCTGCGACGTAGAATCTGTTTTGTAGTGAAGATAAAGTGCTATAAAAGCTGGCGAGAATTAGTATTCTTAAGATTACTTTTATGGCCTTCTATAATTTATAGTAATATGAGAAGACATGACAATGCTCCATCCCTAACCTTGTGGGATTTCATCTTCACACCAGGTTCAATTAATTAATTGGACAGAACACCATCATGAAAGATTTCAGCTTTTAGTTTTTAATCCCATTTCCCCTTGAAAACTCTACACTGACATTTTCCCTGGAAACTTACTTGAGCTTCAGCCAGTCTAAATCACTGTTTCCAAGCAATCTTTCTCAAGGAGGAAAATATATTAAGTCAAGGAATTATAGAGTTATGATGTTATGGTTGTTTCTTCAATATATATCTCCTTTCCTACCCGCTTTGGTGATGTAACATTGCATAATTCTAAGGTTAACCTTAATCCCCATTTCTTGATGTGAGACCGTCTGATCATTTAATCACAGTTCTCCCAAGGCTGGGGATATCTCTCTAAAATGATCAAACATTAACAGCTAATTTCCTTATTGTAATGTCCTGTGGAGTGGGGCTGATGTTATGCCTTGTGAGATGGTGGTTTTTTTAAGTAATGAGAACTTGGAAGGATTTAAACACTGTTTTTGTCATTAATAAGATTTCAAGCCTATTACCACCACCTTGTCGCAACCGTTAGTATTAATAGACATTTGATTTAATAGAAGCAATTAGGATTCTACTTGTATAAATTAGTTGTATAGATTTGTGTAAATAAATACTCTGTACACTGTCTGGATTGGAACCTCGACTTGGCACAAAACATAACATATAAAAACAAGAATACTCAGAGAACGCAGATCTCCGCCAACGGCCAACACCTCTAAAATTGCTTTTGAGTGCAAAGATAAAAATCATTTTAAAATTCTTGATCTAGATGCTAATCCAGATTACCATCAAAATGTAATCATTGGTTCCTTGAGCTAATGTTGATTTTTTTTTCTGAAAATTTCAAAATCCGTCCACAACTTTTTGAGGTATTTTTAACAGCAGTTATAGTTGTAAAAATGTGCCCACGCAGAAATGCTACACTCACTAATATGGATTGAATAAATATAGGGCTCTATTTATTAAAAATATCTTGTCTTACTGCCCAGGCCTTGTTAACAAAGGGAACTGTTTCTCAAAAGAATCAACAAGTATAATAAATATCTCATATTCTGATAAATTTCGAATATGTGTAGTGTGTTGTCTGACTGGCGATAAGAAGTTTGGTCTGAGGCTTTCACAGACAACACAATGACATAAGAAGTTTATTTCATCTTCTACTTCATTTGATTTGCACTAAACAAGTAATGAATATCATATTAAAAAGGAGAGCTGCGCAATCGACGAAAATGGGTCTCGGCGCATTTGTGGGAGTAGATTATAAAGAGCCTAATGTCCACTGTTTCATTCTACGAACATGCTTCATATAAACTCGAAAAAAAATTGAACACAAACAATAAACAGAAAACATTGAAGAATACACAGTTAACGTTTTATGATAGAAATAGGCTACCACTGTATGGATATTCTATCATCGATTAAATCACAAACTATCCTCTAAATAAAGGATGAATATACCATAGTTTATTTCTACATTTAACTCTTTTGTCAATAAATATAATTACATCAAATGCTGGTATATACAAATATATAAATCAGTCAGGTGTCATAGCTCATGAACTACCATTTATAGATAGATTCATTTATCTAATGTTGCTTCTTGTGCCCTGTTTTGGTTATATTACGATGGGACCGCCATTTAAGTGATCATCTGAGTCACTACGTATCTGCCCATACCTTGCCCAGAACTCAGATGGTCACCCATCCAAGTACTAACCAAGCCCAGTGCTACTTAACTTCAGTGATCAGACGAGAACTGGTCAAGCTAGGTGTTAGCTATTTTTCAGCAATACTAGCATTTCTATATACCACAATAGATTTTTCACCCAGCCAATGTATTTAACATAAATATTGGAAAATAAAGCTCAGATATTATTTTTATGGATAACCCAGCGCCCCGTATTATGGATATAGTTTATGATTTCACCTAAATAAGTGTCAATTTTTTTTTGTAGATATTGGAACTGTGAAGCCTATAAATACGTTATACCATATCATTAAAAAGGTATTTCGTTCTAGAGATTCTGATCAGTTTTGCTTGCTTCAAATCCATATCAGAATGTGGGAAATCTTGGGGTAAAAACTTGACATGGTTTATTTTACTTGGCGCCCCTTATTATGGATAAGCTTCACGGCTGTCTCGTTCTAAGGTAAATATGGACCTATTACCTCAGCCAAGGAGGGTTATGTTTTTTTTGTGTACGCTTATATATTTGTCTGTCTGTAACTGCAATGCCTCCAAAACTAACAACTGCATCTGGATGAATTTTTTGAGCCTGACCAAAACAAGAAATGTTCAAATTCTGGTAAAGATCCAAACAATACTATAGATACAAAAAATCCGCAATTTAAAAAAAAATCTCAGTTTTAGTCATTTTGGATCTGTAATCAAGGGTTGCTCAAAAATAATCCATGGATCTTTCTGAATTTTTTATATGTGCATATAGCCTGACCAAAGAAAGAATTCGTTACATTTTGGGAGATTCTAGATTGCATTCTTCATTCTGCATATATTCTGCATATGGCAGAGGTTTATGCTCTTGGAGTGCTTCCTGATTTTATTTGTTATTTACCAAAGAGGTGGATAATAAATGTAAGATATCCTCTGAGAAATCTATGTTTAAATTTTGTCTTTGAATGACCAAATAAATAAATAACATTGGCATAGTGTGAGTGTGATGTTGTATTATTTTCTTTACATACGGTAGAATTTGAAAAATATATGTTGGGTAAGTTTCTTTTTAATGCCCTATTCACACTAGAGGCTGTACGTCCCACAGTTAGAAGTTTTTCTCGGCGGCTGAACCGCCCCCAGGTCATCCATTTTGTCGGAGTTGTTCACACTACAGACGGATGGCTACTGATTTGGACACTGGTTTTTAACCATCAATAACAACAGGATGACACTACTACAAACGTTGGTCACCAAAAAGCAACCTTCATTAACCTCAACGCACCTTTGGTATCCATTGGATGAACAAGTGGCGAAACGACCAATAGGTCCAATACCTTAACTCACCTTATGTCATTGTATTACACTGAAAGACAACCGAATCACAACCTTGTGTACACTATGGACCACCCCTTGGGTTAACATAGTCAGAAATTCATAAGGGCATGCGTAAAATCATCTGGACATGCTCACGGTACCAAAATCAGAGGCGGAAATTTTAAATGGTTTGAAACTTCCATAGAACATGCAAGGTAATGGACGGTTCGCCACTGAATCACAAGGTCGCATACGGACGTCAGGCGGTGATCCAAGGACAGGAACGTTTCACCAAATGTGGGTTACTGTAGATGATACCACCTGTAATGTGAATGGAGTATTAGTATCCACCCAAAGACATAATTTATGGAAGCTGGAGAAAATACAGTCCAGGACAGCACCCCATGCTTGTGCGTTTTGGTGAAATTGTACTGTAAAACATTGAATAAAAGGAAGACAGTAAAACATCCTTCATTAGCCTTATAAGAAATTGTTGTTATTCCATCTCAATCCAATATAACTAAAACGGTGTTACCTAAACATATGTTCTGTGCATCTTTAGAAGGGTATTGTCACAAATTTTCTTTACTTATTATTAAAGCAAAATGGTTACAAGTGAAACGTCCTCATTAAACATGTAACCCCCCTCAAAATATATCATGCTGAGCTCTAGTATGATATTGTTATCTTCACTTGTAATATATATATTTTTCTGTATATATCATTCCGAAAGTTTTCTTGTTACGTCACCACATTTTAATATACTTTGTTATGTAACCATTTGCTCCTCCATCCATCCACACAATACATAATGTGGTGGTGATAAATGGATGACCCCAAAATAAAATAAAATTAAGGATTATTTTCTAGCCCAGAAAATATTGTAGAAATGTGTCAGCTGACGTTACGGGCGGGGGAGTAAGCTGCTAACAGAACTCATTACTGTTGTCACAAGGGACACAGGGGATTAGAAATGGGAGGGGAGGGGTAATCCCTTCTTATAAACCCCTGTCTCAAGCAAGAAAACTACAAGTAATTGGAAAGAAGCAAAAGCTTAAGGCTACAGCCGTTTTATGTCTAAGAAAATGTGTCGTTACTGTCTGTTTATGACGTACTTTGGCTGTTTTTTTTTCAAAATGTTTCTTATAAGTATGTATGTCCATAATTTGCTGTATACTATTTTATATGTAGATAGTAATGAATGTTGTTCCAGTATACCATTATTACTTTAAGGTGACCTTAATCTGTTTCAATGTTTTCCTCCTGTTTCTCCCTCAAGGTTAACTGAACAGGAGACAAGAGAAAATGGCAGAGCTCCTATAACATAGGGCTGGGCTTGGTGAGGTTTCTATGTGTGAAGATCTTCTTACAGAAGAAGAAACACCAGAGAAATGATAGACAGAAAAGTAAAAAAAATACTGACCAAAACAAGAGGACAGGGGAAAGACAGAAATTAGGCCAGAGGGAACAGATAGAAGTGGGGGCTTAATGGGAGGCTATGTGGGTGTGTGCATTTGGGGGTCTTTAGCTGCCAGGTGAAAAGCCCAGCTCATGTTCTAAGCTCTGAGAAATCTTCCATTTCTTTGACTCAGAAATCCAGACAAAGAAGCTTACGGGATAGAGAACATGTGCTGAAGTTCCCCTCTTTTTAGTCTTTTTCTACTGATGTCTGTGGGGTCTGTAGAGATGCTTTTCTTATTTTCTCTAAGTCCCCCCTTTTGCCCCCCTCCTCACATCTCATCACCCCCCCCCCCCCCCCCCCCACCTTTTACTTCACTATGTTTCTGGTTAATCATCTTATGTACGATTTATCACATCATCTTCTTATTTTGAAAGACTTCATAAGTTATATGTTATCTCCTTAGATGGGTCCAAATCCGCCTTTATTTGAGTCCTATATAAAGCTCTTCAGATCTCATCTTGCCTTCCACTTGGTCCTCTGGACAGGGTAAGGTTGTAACCATGCTCTGTTGGTAGTGAGGGACAATTATGGAGAAATAAACTGGAGTTTTAAAGTCAAAGTCATAATTTTAGATTTGGGTTTCAAAGTGAAATTGGAACATAAAGCTTTAGTGAGTTAAATACTTTTCTTAAAGACACAAATGAACAAATGGTTTGTATTGTATTCTGCTGAAATTGCCTGTTTGTGGCTATGTTTTGTTTACATTATGTGCACATGGATATTTGACATGGATGTAGATATATATGCCTTGAAGACAGTATGGAATCGAACTCTACCCAAGTTTACAAGTTGATCACTAACTGTGAAATTTTAATTTGAGCCTTTGTACAGAGCTATAATTGTATATACATGTATATATCTTCCAGCTTTTTTATGAAGTATACTCATTAATGTTTTGACAATAAACTTGCAATTATAAAAACGAAGTTATGGTTTTATACCTTCATCAAAAGTAATGGAATTTGTTTAATGACTACAATGTAGCATGGATGCATACAAAGTTATGACTTGGATATATATTTGAGACAGGAATGGTTAAAAAAGAGGCAGACATGCTAGTAATACACCATATGCAGATGATATCATGTTTTGTGAACTTTTTATATGAAAATGGATACCAATAGTGGGAAACAGGTTTAACCTTCTCTGATCTAACATATCTTTATCTGGATCAGTCATTGCAGGTCAACTACTTCAAACTAGATGCAAGATTGAAGATCTATTCATTGACAAAAATTTATTTTCCTCAAGCACGTATAAAATCAATGTGAATTAATTGCTGTGTGGAATTAGGATCAAGTGTGATAACTAATTCATAGAAATCTGGAGTAGAATACTTTATCATTATACTGAATAGCCACTGAACATCACATAACAGTGATGGGACACAATGCGAAAAGATAGAACTATGTCAGCCCTCTAGACTGACCATGTTATGTGACCTATTTGGATTTTTTCTATTAATATTTGTGTTATTATCGCATGCAAAGTATTTCACTTCCAGTTGTCATAAATTAATTACTCATTTTAATTATTTGTATAGCTATGTAAGTTTGGTAGTATTTTATTGTTGTCCATTTTGTCAATATATTTGTTAGTGTACATTGGTTTGGACGGTCAGTATGTATTTGTATGTAGACGTGACGTCATATGAAAACTTCCGACAGTCACTGTTTTGCTGATGACACAATGCCAGTTACTCTGTATGACAACAAGATACTATACTGCACACTTTCATGTAATACTGTGAACTAACATGATTGGTCTCCTTAAATTGTTATTCATTATATACTGTATGAGTTGAAATTTTGGCTAGGCATCAATTTTAGCCATTTTATCTAATGAAGTTGGATACTGAAACTTTATTCCTACAGAATATTTAAGTGTGAAATTTTGTCATAAATAATGTGTCATAAATCTGCTTTAATATCTCAAGTAGAAACTAGCCATTAGTAAAATTAATCTTTAGTGAATTTCTTAAAAGTGAAATATTAGTGAAATTTTTTTCTGGCTAAAATTTCTAGTTATACAGTATATACCTTGCTGCTTCTCGCCATAATTTGGTACACCTTGAACACAAAATGCTCATGTGTACTTGTCTTTTGTGTCATAAATTTGATTCATTTTGATGAAAATATACATTGACATAAGGATAAGTGAAAACTTCAAATCAATAAACCCATGTTTTTAAGGGGTGATGATACAATTTCTGCTTGAAAACAATGCCCCAACTTTGCACAAAACTTGGAAAAAGCACTCGGTAATTCTCGAAAACTATTATTTACTAGCAAATCAATTGCCCAGATCTAATGTGTCAATATGTTTACAATGACTATTGTCTGACTCTCTTAATAATGCAAACAGGGGAAGCAAGCCTCTGCAATGATCTTCATATGCATACTGCTTGACGTCGTAACATAGCACAAAACCCCATCTTAGCACAAACCGGAAGATAAAGTATTCAATAACAGTTACTTTTTATCGTTCACACTCGCGCATTTCCACATACCATATGCGGTGGATGAAGTTAAGGCGTGTATAAACTAATTTGCCTCGGAAATTTTCGTATGCAAATTTAGCCAAGCTGAGGCGCTTATTTCATGTAGAAAATATGTTATCGCCCCTTAAAAATCCTTCGAAAATGTTTTTGTTTTGTTTTGACTTTTTCTTATTTAAATACATTTCTAGTTTGCGCTTGTGTCAATGCATATTTTAACTAATAGAAACCACGCCATTGAAAATTCTAATACCCAAAAATAAGGATTTTTTGTCAAAGGTGTGCCTAGTTACAGCGGGAAGCAGTATATGTCTATTGCACATTATATGTGCAGTATATTTTGTGGATGACTTTTTGGAAATCCAAAAAGTGTTAAATCAGACAGCAATTTTTTTTGCATATCAAGCCTTTGGTTACAAACCTTTGCAACCTGGCTCTAGTCAATGTGGTGCTGTATATAATTTATTTATTGGGTTTAATGTCGTTTTCAACACACTAGGCGTATTCCACAGCCGTGATCTGTAGAATCCAGATTTGACGGATCAAGGGATCAGGTCAAAAGAACCTGATCTGACTGATCCAGATCATGATCTGAGTGATCTGATAAAATGGTGGATTCGAAAGATCAGATCTGCGAGATATCCCACATTTCTTTGTAAAGATGGCGGAAAACATGAGGTCTGAAATATCCATTAAGAAATTGTATTTTTCTTATTTTTTTTAAAATTGGCATTATGGATATGGAACTGGATATCATTTTTTCCTTTCCTTCTAGCATTATTTTCAAAAAGTAATTCCAAAGATGCAAAGCATGCCATTTCAGTGGCCATCTTGGATCATCATTTCTGCAATTTTTGCATATCACAGATTCTACTGAACTGAAGGATCTGGAGCTCAATCTGGATCACAAAGATCACACAGATCTCAAGTTGTGGAATACGTCTATTGTTTTAAGGTTATATCAAGATAAGTAAGATAAGTTTATTTTAAGGTTATATCAAGATAAGTAAGATAAGTTTTAATGACAGAGGAACCAGTACATACTAACTGGTCAAGATTCTGCACTGTAAACTGCAGGGAAATCAGCAACTGACAACTTTCAACCATAGGGTCTGGGGTATGATCCCAAAGTCATGATAGCATCTAGCTTACATTGAGGTCCTGGCCAGATATGACCTTGTATGTTCTGATCACACTACATTCTGTGTTCTCCACATATTTGGCTTTTCATATAACTTCCCATTCCGCCAAGTACTGCTAGACTTCTGTCAGTAAACTTCGCTTATATTTTCTCTTGTATATTCTACTCTATTACAGCTGAGAGATATTCTTTGTTAAAAGTGTCCAATATCTTTCACTACTGGGCAGATGTTCTGCTCTGTGGTTTTGGCCACATAGAGAAGCCCTTTTTGGACATTTCAAAAGAAACACCTTCTACATTTATTTCACTTAAAATGATCACAAAAACCCAAAAATACACACTAGAAATACGGGAATGAAAAGGGAGGATGTTAAAAACATCTTAAAAATTACAAATTAAAGATTGAATGTAATTGAAATAGGTCAATAGCCTTGTATGTGTCCCATATTAGAAAATAATAGATTGTTGATTCGGTCCCTTCAGGACGTCTCAAACAATCCATTATTTTATAATATTGGACACTTACTTGGTCATTAACCTATACAAGTATTCCATGGTCAACACATGGGAGATTTCAACTGTTCAAAATTCTGCCTAAGGTACCTGCTAAGAAATATATGTGTCACTGCAGGGTTTTGTGTCATTTCTGTAGTTCTGATGCTACCTTTCTGTTTCCATTCTGTGTCATTCTCTGTAGTTGTGTGTCACAAACTAAATTATATGATCGCTGTAACATATTACTTTATCTTTAAAACATCTATTCTGTGGCTGTTCTGTGTCTTTCACTTTGCCAAAACTGTGGCCATTGTTCTCCCCAATTCTGATTATTTCCTGAAGCAAAACTATAGCTAGAGGTGTATAGCAGGGTTTGACAAGTTGTACAGAATTTTGTCTCTGATTTTCTTGCCATCTATAACCAAAAATTAAATTATAGAAAATGGAAATTATTATTATTCTCCTACTTAGACTGTGACACAGTGGTGACACACTTGATTCTCACCTCTGCATTTGGAGTTCGAATCCTGGCCTGACATCAATGTCGGCAGTGTACAGTACAGAACCTTGACCAACTTTCATGGTCGATTATTCGCCCATTTTTCCAACTAATAATTGACCCTTAATCAATTATTTTACTCCATTGTTAGTCATTATTTGAGAATCCCTTTCTGGGATGAAGTACTTTGAACCTTGACCAACTATGTTCTGGTTTCTTCTGCCCTCCCAACTGCCCGTCATAATATAACTGATACAATAGGTACTAAGCATGGCATAAATGAATAACTCTTAGTTGCACAAATTTTATGAAAAGATATTCGTAAAAATATGTATGAGAATAATTACCTCTGGTAAGGAGATTGTGTAATTGGTGACGTGTGTTTGTCTGATTGTTTTCAAAATTACTCTAATAGTTATAAACAGATGGTTAGATTTTGGTTGGCCTGTCAAAATATGATCCTGGCTGATGAACAGGATGTAAAACATCAACGTTGACTCTATAATAATTGTGTTAAGTAATTATTGGTTAATTCCAAGCAGTCCTCGTCAGTTTCTGTCAGAATTTGTTTTCACTCCCCCCCCCCCCAAAAAAAAAAAAAAAAAAAAAACATCAAACAAAGAAACAAACAAAAAAAACAACCACAACAAAACACACATGAGAAGGCAACCAAACTCTGTCACTAAACATTCTGTCACTTACAACAAGTGTTGGACAGTCAGTAATTCAATGATAGTTATCTCATTAGAGGCAGGTTGGGAAGAAAATGTATTTGAGTCCACACGGAGATTCAGATGATTGGATTTAGTCAGCTGGAGGAAAGAGAAGATTCTGCTAAGCCACTTATAAATGTGTGGCATTTAAATCCCATTTCTGATTTTTTTCCCCACAACAGTAGAGAAGCCATTAACTGTCACTAATGGTGCCACAAACAAGATGCTCTAGATTTTTATATTGCATTATTTATCGCCAGGCTGTTTAGACTTGGCAGCAAAGGGGTGACTTTTCTATCCATTAATGTACCTTAAGGAAAATTGCTTTGGTGATTATAGAGGATTTTGTGTTCACTAATCAAAGGGTTCTGATTATTTTCAATTATCTAGTTTATTTACTTGGGGATTTACAATAAATTGCTCTATAATGTTTTTTTTCTGCACTTGTTATAATACCATCATTTTGAACTTGTCAACTTTAGCATGTGGGGGGTTTCTTTAAATACCCAATAAATTATAGTATATAAATTGCTTGATATTCCAAATTAATATGTATAAGCCTAAACAGGTTTTTACTTAACTGGTCAATTACTTTTTACCAGGAGGAAATGATTTTGCATCTCTACAAGCTTTTGTTCTAGCTTTTAGTTACCACTAGGCTTATTCTTTACCACCTTTTTGGAAAGTTATTACATAAATTCCAAGGAAAGGTATTTTTGTACTAATTGATTAGGCGTTTAATGTCACTTTCAACACATTGTACAGGTTATATCAAGACAGGTATTTAAGTGGGTGGATGAAAGCAGTGTATACAATTGGTCAACATTCTGCACTGTGAAATCACTGGACACTTGCAAACAAACACCATTTGCATTCATTCGTGGTTGGCCTGGGAATTGAACCTAGGTCCTGAGACATGGGGAGGAGTATATACTTGTATAAAGCAACTTGGGTATTTTGTTTTATATTTACCTAGTCTGGCTGATTGAAAATAGTTGGTTATACAGAAACTTTATGATATGTCAGAATGTAACATTTTTCTATAGACACCTATGTAGGATGGTTGAGACGACAGGAAAGTTACTTAGTTGACATATATTTCTAATATCTTTATCATGAGTCGGACACTTAGTGGGTTGTAACCTCTGGAGAGGCTCTGCTTAATTATGGGCTATCCAGCGCATTAAAGGGTCTTTATTGACTCTGCGCTGTATAAATGTTTCTATTGTTAATATTTTAAGGAGTAAACACAAGAGAATATAAAACTTAAAGTGCAAAAGCTTTAAAATGTAGTAATAAAGGGTTATTTTAGGTTTATTATCCACCACCTTGTTTTAATACTATGTTAAAACAAGTCCAAATTTAAGTACAAAGGTACTTTAACTGTATTTGCTTACGAAAAAAAGCCTTAACACATATCCATAGTAAAGGGCACCCCTATTTTAATTTTATATTTTTCTAGACACATATTTACACAGAATCAGCAAGGGACGCAAAGCTGTATAAATTATTACTCAGTCTGTCTATCCCAGTGTTCAAGTTGTGCAATGGATCATAAATATAAACATTACCATATTTTCAGAAGCATAAGGACAAGGTCGTTTAATGGAAAACAAAAGTATACAGAAACACCTGCGAAAAAAGGTGTGACCTAGGTATTATAAACTTATTCCTTCAGAACACCCTGACAAGTTCCAATAGCAAGTTCTCACCACTAATATGCCCACCAGGACAAGTTCACATCAGAAATATCAGGGGTAGCATAAGTAGTGTATGTTGTAACCTCAAGCACACAAAATATCCCTCCATTTAGAAGACTGAAAAGACTAAAATTTCCATTATACAAAACTATTGTTACCTATTCAGTGGTAAGACACTCACCTCCCACCTCTGAGGTTGGCGGTTCAAACCCCAGACCTTATGTGGGAAAGTTGGTAGTTGCTTACCGATGGTTGGTAATTTACAGTACAGAACCTTGACCAACTGTATGTACTGGTTTCCTCTGGCCACAAAACCACCCTTCGTGATATGACCTGTACAATGTTTAAAAGTGATGTAAAACCCCAAATAAATAAATAAATAAACACATTAATCAGGTGAAAAAGTCACAGAGGCAATTTGACCTCTGATCACGTGTCTCTCATCTCTCTGGTTCTAGGTTTTAGTCCAGCTTATGACAATATGTGGGAATCACAGAAGGACTGCTCTGATATGACCTTAGATATTGAAAGGGATCTAAAAATGCTAAACTTTTGACCTGACCAGGTTAAAGGGATGCTACTCTTCAGGCAAGCATGATAAACTGAGAAATTTCATCTACCATTCCACAACTTTGGCCTTTCGCCTAATCAGGTAAAAATGAAGCTTCCAGGTAAAAATGTTTAACTGTGACATTTCATCCGCAAGTAAACAACTTTGAGCTTTGATCTATGACATAATCAGGTAAAAGGGATACTACACATCAAACAGGCACATCAATCTGAGAAATTTCACCTGTATGTCCAAAGTTTTGACCTATGACCTAAACAGGCGAAAGGGATGCTACTCCCAAAGTAGGCATTTTAAGCTGAGACATTTCATTTGTAATTCCACAACTTTGTACTTTGGCCTTATTAAGTGAAAGGGAGTCTACGCATGAAGAAGGCATGCCCAATGGAAACATTTTACCTGCAATTCCACAACTCTCACCTAATCAGGTGAAAGGGATCTTCCTCATGAAACAAGCATACCAAATTGAAACATTTTACTTGCAACTCCTCAACTTTGAACTTTGACCTGATCAGGAAAGCGTTGTTGCTCATCAAGGCATCAGGCATGTCAAGCTGAGACATTTTACCTGCAATTCTACAACTATAAGACAATGTTACAAAACAGAAATCTTGACCTTCAAATGATTTACCTATCAGTTTTTCAATTGTAAAATGTCAAGCCTCGAAGACTGATATATTGGGCATATTCGTTATGGTCTGCGGATATGGCTTTAGCCACTTCTTGAGAGGGTTATTGATTCGCTGAGGCCTTTTTATTGTTAGTTTGAGATTCTTCAAAACAACCAAATCTGCTATTAGCAAATACAATTGATCTTACCATGCCATCAAAATGACCTTAAGGCCAAAATACTTAGTGTGTGTGTATTTCTCCTTGCCTCTTTCACTACATGATATTTCCATTAAGAGATTGATCTCAAATGCATCAATATTACAGGGTTACTCATAATGAAACAGAAGAAGCCTGTCGCTGTAAGGGGAAACACTTACTCAGTGTTACAAATAGCATCTCACTTCCCCCCCTTTGTCATAAAAGGATGGGCAAAAACCACATTGTGATTTCCGGAATTGGTTTGCTCAATAAATAGGAAATCATAGATGTGATGTTACTTTGTTTTGGTGTGTGATGACTCTTTTTCCCCTCTCTGATTTCCTGCCAGGAAAAGGGGGATTTTGCTCATTTTCCTGACTTCTTGAGATGGGATTGTGTAATTGATAAACCAATCAGCTAATCTCTGACTCTTCTCCTTTAACTGGCTTCAGGGCTAATAGTTTATTCAGTGAGATGAGATGTTTGTTTCATTGCCATCCTTCTTCGTTGATACATTGTGCGAGAGAGGTTTTTTGTGTAATAGTTGGACACATTATTTGTCATTTTATTACTCCATAGTGTTAAAATAAATAATATTTGATGGCAAAAGTTATTTCATCTTCATTCCATGTAACATCTTGAGGAAAATGTCAAAAACTACTATTCATGTATTTTAAATTTGGGGTACAAAATGTCCTGGGCTGGGTATGAAATATCTGGGTGGGAAGTTTACCAGTACAAAATGCCTGGGTACAAAATGTTCTATACCTTTATACTGTAAACCATGTACTTGTTCTGTTCAATTTGTTGATTAATTCCCCAAGGTTTTGTCTTTCAAATGTTAATTCTGAAATGGTCAGTAATTCTAAAAGATACAAATGTAATATTTGGAAGAATTTAGAGCGGTATTTAAATGAAGATACATTTATTTTAGTCAACGGATTGCCCTTTTGTGGTAGCCCATATGTACCAACAATGACAAGAAATGAGATGAGATAATCGAATATTATAACAAAGTTGCAAATCAAATTATATATCTTGGCTATTCCCTTTAGCGACCATATGAGTCAATACAAAATAAGTTTTAGTTTGAGGAATTCTTTAATTTTTACTGGATTGGTAGGTATGATCAACAAAATAAAGAGGACTTAATTTTTAAATATTAGATCTTCCTCATTGACAGACTGATTTAAAATAATGTTCCACCAATGTCTTCAGTTTGAAAAAGGATTTTTGTCTAATCTAATCTACTGCTTTGCAAGTGCAATATCTTCCCCACTAGTGGAAACTCAGTGTCCTTAATTAATACCCCCCCCCCCCCCCCCCCTAAAAAAGAGAAAAGACAAATTACAAGGGATAGTCAAGGGACGATCTAGGTCAGTAAGGTGGGATTCTAGGTGTGAAAGGAAGGAAGAAATACAATCTAGGTAAGCTTCAGATGAAGAGGTGGGTTTTAAGATGTTTCCTGAAGGATATAACTGAGGGCTTGTTTCTTATGTAGGAATGTAAAAATTTCCAGACGGTTAGTGTGTTATGGCTGAAGGAGTTGAAAATGGTGTATATGGCCATTTACAACATTATAATATTATCTTATAGATTAGTTGTATAAAATTATAGAAGTCTTCCATGCCTTTCATCTGCCTCTCATCTACCAAACATCTCAACTATTGATTGTGAATGCATTGATAAAAAAACCTGGATCAAGAATTTGAGGATCATTCTCAAAATCAAATCCTTTGTATGTTACACTAAGACTCACCTACTGTGAAAGTTTGATGTAAACCTGTTCAGTAGGTTTTTTTCCAGGCAGTGAAACTGAAATAATACGTGATTTTGTCCTATGTGAAAAAAAATCAGTTGTATGACTCGGTAAGTGAGATCTTATTACTTGCTACTGACAGCTCTAATTCATAAAAATAACTCTTCACACCAAGCACCAATCAGTCTTGCACAGTAACCAGTTAGTTCACAAGAAAAATCTTCTCTTTTGTGGACAAAATCACTCAGCTTCATTGTAACAGGAATGTTGCATAATGTCTGCATCATGACAAGACTAAATAAGATAGGCCATAACACCAAAAAGATGAGTTGTAAGTAGGTTACAGCTGAAAAGATCAGTCACGAGTGCTTGGGACAGATATTAGCCTTGCTTAACGCTAAAATTTGAATGATATATTTTACAAACATGCACACAGATATTTGGTATTCTAAAGCACTCATGCATGTAAGGAGATAAAAGCTTATCAGACAGACTTTTTCTTAGCTGTATACTGCTGTAAAAGTCAGTACATGTGTGAGTGCATTATATAAACTGAACTTCCATTATCGGAACTGAAAGTTTTTCCTAACTGAGAAGAAACTCAACCTTTCAGAAAGGCTAGACAAATATATGATCTCTCGCAAAGGCTTTTAAACTTGTTGAATATGTTTTCTAGAGGAGTCTACAATTACCGTAATCCCACTCTTGAATATAAGTGGATTTATTTATTTGGAGTTTTACATCGCTTTCAACACTGTACAGGTCATATCACGAAGGGTACTTGGAAGGGCAGAGGAAACCAGTACATACAGTTGGTTAAGGATCTGTACTGTAAACTGCCGACCAACGGTAAGCAACTACCAGCTTTCCCACTTGAGGTAGGGCTGGGAACTGAACCGAACCTCGACCTCAGAGGTGGGAGGTGAGAGTGTTACCACTCTGCCACCATGGAATGACTTGTCAAACAACCAAATAAATTATGTCCAGGACTGCATTTTCGGGGTAACTGGGAGACCAATGTTCCCACTCCATTGTCTTTTCCCCTATTGGACGATAACATGGACATGGATTCTTTCTGATCAATGAATTATCCACTTTTTGACATTGATGCCAGTGGTGCAGTGGTAACGTACTCGCCTCCCACCTCTCAGATTAGACTTTGAATACCGGCTTGACCTCATGGTGTTGCATGCTGTTGGTCGGCAGCTTATAGTATAGAACCTCTACCAACTTTATATACAGATTTCCTCTGCCTTTCTAACTACCAGTGGCAATGCAACATATATTTGCCACTTTGTAAATGTTTATTAAATGCACTATTATTATTATTATTAAATTTGTGACAGTGAAACCGGTGTATCACCAAACATGTCTCAGAACAATTACCCAAGGAAAACTTTCAGCAGACTACAATGAACTTTAAGAGCAGGGTGGGGGGGGGGGGGGGGGGGGGGGGGGGAAGGGATGAGGATGCAAGAAGATAAAGCTCATTTGCCTTTTTTCTCCTCCTTCCATTAACAGTGATTAGTTTGGAGGATTTCATCCTTAAGCTGGTCTGTGTCAATATTGTGCTGCTGCTGTTTTCGATGATGGCTGTATCTGTGAATCTCCGATTTCTGTCCTTTATCATATGATTTACTTTGCATAGCACTTAAATGTGGAAGCAAAAAGGCCCAAGGTACAACTTGTATACTTTTAGGTGGAGTAGTTTAGTTATTAAGTAACTTCATTGCATACATTTCTTGCTCATTGTCAACCTCATATCCTTGATAGGACTTATATTATGCATCTACATTCTACAACTTTTATTGTTAGAGCTAAAAGGTCCACTACACAACTTCTATGTAAATGTATAAATTTATATTTTGTTTCAGCTAGCTTTATTATGTGTAGGTGTATATTTCTTGCATATATTTGTATCTTATAACCAAACTCTTATTTCAATTTCTTGGCAGAATTTTTGTCTGATATCGTCAAAAACAGTCAAGAATATATATTCCTTTTCTACAATTGATCCTATCTACATGACAGTAATTGGTGGAAATCCCAAAATATCAAGGTGGGATGTTCTGCTACAGTTGATACCTTCACATATATGTGTTAAAACTCAATTTCAGATCTCGCCAATTTTAAGACTGGTGCTAGCCCAACTTAGGATCCTAAATTTGGCTACCAATCTAAAGATTGGCCAGGCTATTTGAAGTTGGGATATTTATACCAGCACCTTTTAATTTAATTGTGATGTCTTTATGAAGCTTTAAATAAAAACAAATATATGGCAAAAGTTTATGGTGCATCTTTTGAGAAAATTTTCCCTGTATACGTTATGATCATAAACCCATGAGTGAATTCAACCCAACGAGAATAATGTATTGACTCTCCATTTACAATCTTTTTCAAACTACGGAGAATGAGATATTATTTACACAGAATGTATTTTAGATATATTTCCACTCAAGTAAATAAATGACTTTCATAAATCTGATAAAATGTTTCCAAATTGGGTTGGATATCATCAACGACAAGACGGTCAAAAATCTTCTACTGTTATGTATATTATGATGGCATTAGTTAACAGAAACTCCAACTTAGTATACTCACCATTAACATATTTTTCTACTACTTGTGACAGTTTTAGATATAAATTGCTTGCTAACCAGTTACAATGTATGATCATCAACCCATAGGCTTCATTATAAGCTGTATGTTTATAACACTAAATTGTTGTTGTAAAAGAGTTAACGGAACAACCCGCATTTGAGGGGGGTGGCGGGGTTTGGTAATTTTAACTCATTATATTAATATACAAATATAAAGGTACATACACACGAGGACAAAATGATCTGATCATTAAGTTATAGGTACTTTGGCACAGCTTGTATTATATACACCAAAAACTATACAACATGAGTTGATATATAATGATTTTGATTTTGAAGAGTTAATGTTTCAACTGTTATCTGAATCAGAAGTTATTGTCAGCTTGTAAGATAGAACCGTATTTAAAATTACCATAAGGTCTATGTACTTATCAATGTGGCTTATGACATCTGATTTGTGACAGTCATTTTTTCCTATAGCTACCTTCTCATTTTTTTGTCATCGTACAAATTTCACTGTGACATTACTCATCAGATTTTTGTCCATCTTAGAGTTAAAAAAACACCTCATTATTGCAACATTATACAAATGAGAAGGTGGGAAAAGGTCTCTGTTGCAAAATTGACCATCGGATGTTATAAGTTACATACATGTGTACATACAACAACTTACTTATGTCTGATATGATCAAAAAATATTTCCCACCATTTTTAAGCTTAAAAATTAAGGCAATGTATCTGATCCATTATACTGGATGTAACAGGTTTGGTGCATACAAACCTTATGAGGCTGTTCCAGTATCGAGATATGATTATAAACCTATCTCCCCATTGGAAAAAATAAGACCACTCAAAATCCATAGGTGCAGTTCAGGATAGGTTTCCGATATTTTCCTGATATTTTCTGATAGACTTTGTTCTTTGGATAAGCTCCCAAAAAGTTTTTGATAATTTTTCAATCCCTCTGATTGGTTTATGAACCTTAAAGAAGATGGAAAAGATTGTTTTGCAAATGATAACATACGTTTAAGATAGCTGTAAGATAAAAAAAATGACTTTACAAATGGAAAGATAAGTTTAAAATGGGTTTAAGATTTGATTCCCGATTGTAGGATCTGATAAGAATCAGGAACAGTTTACAATAAATTCAAAGAATTTAATATTATTGTTAACTGTTTCTGATTGGTTCCAAATACATCACATTGGGGATTGCCTGAACTTCCATACATGATTGTCCCCATTGTAGTTTGTGATGGCTTTAGGATCATTACGAATAAAAAGATTGACTTCCTGAACTGAAAAAATGAAGGATTGTACTTCAATGTGGGACACTCTCTCCATATTGGAACAACCATATAAGTTTGTGTTTGTTTATTAAAGCTTAATGGTTTAACATCCTGTTTAACAGCCAAGGTCATATTTGGACAGACCCTCAACATTATCAATTGTGGCACACAGAGGGGGGCTGTCTGTGATATGATTTATTTGGGTTTAACATCACTTTCAACACATTGTATAGGTTCATTTCAATGGGTAATTTTAATGATGGAGGAAACCAGTAGAGTAAGAAATCTAATGTGGGTGTTCCACCACACGACTAAGGCTCCTGATTAAGGGTTTTTGAGGGTCGGTTTCAAAAATATGCTTAGTCCCAGGTGTCCTGTAAGGGTCGGTTGTGGTCGGTTGGGGCCGTGTGAAAAATCAAACATGTTTGATATTTCTCGCGACCCCAACCAATTATTTTTTCCCGCCATAAACAAAATGTCCAGTCCCAGGCTTCCACAGGCCTCCTCAGACCAAATTTACACAGTCCTATGTTGTCCCAGGCCGCCTGCGACCCTTAGTCCCAGACCCTTAGTGCCTTAGTCCCAGGCCTCCTGCGACCCTTAGTCCCATTGCAAAACAAGAATCGGTCATCTCGGTCTGGGGAAGCCCGGGGACGCCTCAGGACACCTGGGGGTTCGGGACTTGATCGTGGGTTATTCGGGGCTTAGTCCCAGGAGGCATGAGGCATCCTGGGACCCAGTCGGTTTGTCTACGACAGGATCGTGGTTCAAACCGACCAGAAAAATGGCTTAGTCGGTTCTTAGTCCCAGACCAGTTAGGGACTGTCTGGGGCCGCCTGGGGCCTCCTCAGGCCCCTTGAGGCCGATCTGTACTTAATCCCAGACTTTGACACCGATCCAGTTTTCCCGCCCATTTTTGCTTTTTTTTTCACCGATTGTCCATGATTAAGGGTCGCCGACAGGATCGGGGCTTAGGTTAACAGGGGCATAAAATTCGCCACATATCTGAAATTCGCCACATGTGGAAATACTAATAAAATAAATGAATTGAGGTGAGATTCGTTGAATGTACAGTAAGTTTTGAACTGAAAAATGCCAATTTTCAGACAAAACATCATTTTCTTCATAAAATTAACTAAGGTTTTAGAGGTGGCGAATTTTAGATTCCTGGCGAATTTTAGAATTCTTACTCTATACATTAGCTGGTCAAGATTCTGTACTGTTAATTGCCAGGCATCAGTAAGCAACTACCAACTCTACCACATAGTGTGTGGTAGGTGTTTGAACAGCTGACCTCAGAGGTGGGAGGAGAGTGAGTTAACCACTACACACCAGTGAGCCCCTGGGATGCCACACTTACTAACCACCAGGCCACTGAGAAGATCAGGTTTTTATTCTAATTGGACTTTTATAGTGCTAAAGCCTCTCTTACATCCCATTGTACGTGCACGTACGTCCTGGTTACGGAGAAAAATCGGCTGATTTGCAAGGGACCCTCAAGGCACACTTGCGATTTTATAACAGAATTTCAAGGTCGCACAGACTCCGCAATGGAAATTGACATGCACATCTTCTCTGCGTGCACGCAGGATAGCTATAAACGCATTCATGTCTCAAGGGTAACTTACGAGAGACTTAGGCAAGTGCATTGTCCTTGCAAGTGTTGTAGGTTCTCCCCATTTACTTAAATTGTTTGTATGTGCTGTAAGATACACTACCGTGTACCTTGCATGTATATAAACCTACTGTGTAACCTGTAGCTAGTCGCAGACTGTTCTTTGATCTTCAAGTTGTGACACTCTTGTTGGTAGAATACACCTTGTTTGCACGTGAAAATCTCTACTACTACTCTACCAGGCTAAGTCCATATTTTTCAACAATATTTGCATCACACTTACGTGTGTATAGACGTACGATGGGATGTAAGAGAAGCTTTAATCTCCCCTTTATCTAAGGAGACTCTAACAGCACCTAAACAGTCCAAAAAATTAAGTATCCAGAGAAGTAAAAAAGGTCAAGTACCACGGAGAACGTCAGAGGGGAAGATTAAGACTAAGGTTGGTATGCCTTGGTGTAGAGGTAGGTTTCAAGAGCAATGCTGGTGTCATACTTATCTTTCAACAACTAAGATCACATCAGGACAGGTCCTTAATAAATTCCACATGTTGTGATGAGCTGTTTTCGAACCAAGCACCAAAGATGGAGAAGCATTCTTGTAATTTTATGGGCCTAAGGTTTTGAGAGTTTTTCCTTTTGCTATAAACCCCAATAACATATTTGTCATTTCATACATTTTTATTGTGACAAAATAGGCTCACAATTTGAGTACTATACAAATATGGTAAAACTGAAATACCTAAGGAGTTCAGTGACAATTTGTTACTTTTATAAAATTAGCATAAAACAGATTACAAGGGGTTTTCAGCAAAGAGAGGCTGTAGAATAAGTTACTTTTTTCATATTTTATGAACATTGGGGGGTTATTATCTGAAACAATGATAAAGGGATAACACATCTATTATTTCAGCTATAAACATTAAAATATATATGAAATACTGTTTGTGTGTTATCGAGGTTTAAAGAGAAAATAAACTCACCAAACTTAGGCCCATAAACTGATGAATGCTATTAAGTGGAAAATTATTAAATATTCATTATCCAACCAGTCGCCTATTGAACCCCGAAAAATATTTAACAGATGTCAGTGAGACTATTTTATAACATTCACATCCAGCCTTACAATCTTGGTTTGAATTTGATCAATAAAGGTTAATGGTTGGAAATTGTAAAATTTGTAACGACTACTTTTTAAATTAGTTTTTTATTTATGTCCCCAAAAAGTACATAATAAATCATCATATTACAGCAAGGAGAGAGTAAAAATACAATTACATGTAGCAAATGACAACAATAACATAATAAGACAGATACATAAACTGATGTCAAATTAGTTTTAATATTTCACCAAATCTATTATCAAAAGAATGTTGTTTACATTTTGTGATATAAATATATTTGTCCAACAACCATCTATCTTTTACAAATGATAAAAATGTTATATAAGGAAGGACTTTTTGGGTAACATGATCAAATAATTAACCGAATAATAATGCTTGAGAATGAAGACCTAGTAATATCTTTAAATACATTAAATTTGATCTCTATAAAATGAACATTAACAAGACACTTTGCTATTTGTCTCTCAAAGAATGCTTGACTCATCACAATAAAAAGATAATGTTCTAAGTTATAAATCTTATTGTAAAGATGGACCTACAACTTTCTACCCGTTTTTTACCAGTAAAGAAGTAGTTTTTACACTTTAAGAGGGATAATAAACATCAATAATTATTTTTATTAATTTTGATCTCTGAAAAATTGTGGTTTAAAACTGTTAAAATACACCACTCTGTACTGGTGGTTTCTTCAACCAGTAAAATACAGGTTTTTACAAAAGTTAAATATACCTAATTGTACTGTTGCTAAATTGCCCTAAATATTCACAAAAGCATTAAATTACAATAACCAGTCCGAAAGGGGTTTCGGTCTACTAGCGCGAGTCGCAAAGCCACCAGAGACACAAGTAGTGCACCAAAGTGGTCACCCATCCCAGTACTAACTTAGCCCATTGCCGCTTAACTTGAGTGAACAGACAGATACTCATCACACTGCGCAACAATTCATGAAAGTCTGGAGACATAAAAAAAAAAAAAAAAAAAAAAAAAAAAACAAGGAAGAAGAAGTGATCTTTAGAAGCTCTAGCTCGTGCTTAAAAAGTACAGAGCTGAATAACCTACGAATAACCTACCATATTATACACAGTTTTATTATATATACCATTCTATTATATTAAAATTTAATTCATTTTTTTTCTGACATTTTCAAGTGAGCTGTTAAACCCATGACAATAGTAGCCAATTTTTACACACGAATTTTTACAATGTAAGATATATTGATATAAGACTGAATAAAAATTATAATTTGTAAAACCCAGGATTGCAGTGTAAAAATTTGTTCAGTCAAGTTTCAGTCTGCCTGCTGTTTTAGTACTTAAATAAACTGAATCCCAAACTTTATCACACCAGGTAACAATCTTACTTCAACCAAACAAACATGAATTGCAATATAAATAATTCAGCTTCTCTATTTGTAGGTATAAGAGACCTGTTTCTATTGCTTTAATATCTTTCATAAAATCTTAATATATTAATACATTTCACAAAGTCCAGCATCCAACCTTAACATAAGGAAAACTAGTCAATGAAACAAGTTTATTACCATATCAATTCTATGGCCATTTGACACAAACAACTCAATCATTGAGACAGGTAAATGGTTGATTTGGGGGCCTTTTCTTGGAGACAGCGGGGATGTACCGGATAAGGTAACCCTAGACAAAAGGATTAAATGTACTGGAATGTTAAACCCTAATTTGAATATTAGTACTCAGTGGGTCGCGGCGGGAGGGCGTTTATAACATGGGGCGTTTTGAAATGTATGCGTCAAAACTTGGAGACGGTAAAGCTTCCAATTCAGAGGTTTATGAAAAATATGGGAAAATGGGGGCAGAATTGAATAGAATTAAACTGAAACGTTTATTGGGTAATTGGCGTGGATAAAGTAAAGTAATTGAACTATTTATAGGCTCTTTTGTGTGTAATATTATAATTCCGAAATTATGTAGTGTGAGGAAATTATGACAGGTTTCTGGGAGATATATAATTTATTAATATACAAGGCCACGTGACTTTACAAGTGTGGTGCTTATCAATTTCATTGGCTTTGAGTAGCTGGCTATTTATTTTGCCAATAAAATCCTTATTAATTAATATGTGTGCATAACGTTTTCGTAAAATTTAGTACAAATCAATTGAGTAAAACCCTTGCTCATCCGAGCCCTGAAACGCGGGTTTTAACTAAATTGTTTCTAAAAATTATATGTCTGTAAAATTATGTGAAGGAATTGGATTAAATATAAACTAGATTAGTGAATACGATATTAATGTATTGTGGGTATTTTTGTAAGTATAACTCACTGTTTATTTGTCCAACAAAATTAAGTATACGTCAGACTTTTGTTATATTTTCTTTCTATGTGTTTATTAATTTAAATACTGAAAACAAATGCATTAATAATTAATTCTCTATAACAATAGCAACTGAAAAAAACTTGTTTTTACAAATCCACAACATGCCTGAGTTATATGGAAAATGACATTTCAAATCCTAAGTATAATATACCCTGTGACATATATCTATACCATAAATATTTGTGGGGGAATGAAATCATAGACATATTTAATCCCTTACAGAAATACGTACTGGGCCAGGTGGGTTCAAAATTCAGGGTATGTTTGCATACTTATATTTTTATTGTGACGAGTGCCCCTGACAGGTTATCAAATGTAAACAATAATCCAATGTAAACAGTGTCACTTTTCCCATTCAAATCAATAATCGACTGTCATTGAATTAATTTGTAATCCAATTAGGTTTCAATAGGTCCCGCTTAAAGGGACATTATTACCAAATAATGGACTTTACTGAGAGCATAATGGAGGGTTTGATTAGTATCACTGATTCGAGGAACTAAAGAACTATATTTCAGAAAGTTAAAATTTTTATGATCCACCTGAACAGATGAGAAACAAAATTATTATTGATGAACTGAATCCAATAATAATAATAATAATAATTTCTGAGTAAAAATGGCCCATTCTCCCTTGATATTCTTCCATTTTTCACCATGGTGTTAAAAATCATACCTGGCGACTCGATGGTAAAAAATACCATTGCCTTGCAAAACTCAGTTTTTTTTTGCATCATCCTCATGTGACTGGTTAATCAGTTGATTAAAATGAAGTTATAAAGGTTGTTTTACATTTGTGATTGTATTAAGAAGGAGCTTTGCCTATCTTGTGGCAATGAGGGTAACACACAAATTCAGTGTATTGGGTTTTTTTCGTTGTCGAGGGTCCATTTTATTTGTTTTAATATGTTCAGCTGGTATGTGAGACTTTGCTTGACATTTGAACCCCCCCCCCCCCCCCAGCCCTTTCAAGACCAAATGGGTAGGTTAGTGCTAAAATGTCCCCTTGTCTTGATTTTTACATCTCACAGAAATCTCACTTCTGTTTAGAACAAAGAACATTCATAAAATCATAGTGGGTTGACTCGATGAGCAAATATTGCTAGTCTAAAGAGAATGTGTTACGCAGGAAGTAACCTTGGGTGAAAAATGAAAATAACTTGGAACTTAAAGAGGCCGTACTTTTAATTATTAATCTATAAACTTTTCACAAGTCTTGTTTCTGTTTGGCTGAACACACAGTTTTTTTCAACGTGATATGTATACATGTGTGTAGTCTTGATTGTGCAAGATTGTACATGTGAAGAAATTTGCAGGAAAATGTGACATCCAATGCTGAACCTTAATTGCAATCTATTTATATAATAATTTGGCTGTATACTATTCCATTGACAAATCTGACCATAGTGTTACTTTCATATTTGCGTAATTTCTTAATCAATTTTTCTATGAATTGGATTAATTCATTTTTTTTCTTGGGGGGTGGGGGGTGGGGGTGGGGGGTCAACACATTGTACAGGTAATATTACGACGGGTTGTTTTATGGGCAGAGGAAACCAGTACATACAGTAGGTCAAGGTTCTGTGTTTGTAAACTGCCGACCAACGGCAAATTCAAATAGTATATACAGATCACCTAACATGAAAATGTATATACAAAGAGACATTAGAGGGTTTATTGTCTGATTTATTGTCTGAAATTTGTTTTCCAAATGTTCCATATTATAAACTCATTTCCACTCTCCCTAAAATGTTATTTTTACAATTTTATTGAATTATCTTTTCAGGTTACAACTGTTCTATTATCCAAAGCTAGTCTTCTGCTCCTAGCTCGTTCAGATAATAGAAAATCTACTGTACTTTGTGATGTCAGTTACATTGACTATAACAAAAGCAGTCTAGTTGAGTAGAAGTATTGATTACACCTAGACAAATCCCTCTAATCCAGGGGTCATTGATCCCTGTTGACTCCTTCTACCTCTGGTCACCAAAACAAGTGCCCAGACAAGGTTTGTAAAATGGCAACTAAGATGTCTGGTTCGGGATGTGGAACACTGTTGGCTGCCAATTGAATTCGGGGGGATTTGAGGTTTAGATGTCACTCCGAGTAGCCTTTTCTGTGTCATGCTGTAAGCGGCTTACACGTCAGCAAAAGTGAAACTTTGGCGACTGTGTCATGCAGGTTAATCCTTGGCTATGCATGTCTGGTTGGCTTTATGTCTAGAAAATAAGCAGTGGCAACTTAAGTGCACAAATGTTAGAACAGAGAGGAGAGATTGATATCAGGTTGATATATGAAATAAAGAAAGAAATATCAAAGATATAAAGGAAGAGAACTTCTATTTTTGTGTGTTTATCCATTTACTGTTGAAAAATTAAGACATATAATGTTGATTAGAGTAAAGATATGTATTCTAAAATTTGTATGTGCTTAATAGACGTTTATAACAAAATGTTTCTGTGGTAAACTATCTGAACCATGTAGGATTTTCTCATGGATTCAAATATCTGGGGATTATCAATCTGGGGATTTTCTATGTGAGGGATTTTCATATACAATCACAACTCCCACACACTTACATATAAAGATCTGTGTTTGGGAAGTACAAGAAAAAAATGATAAACATTCATTGTACATTTTGTACGTAAACAAATGTGCATAAAGACACTTAAAGTTATTTTATTTCCATACCCATGTATTCAAATTTTGTGTAACCTGTGGTATTAAAATCACAATAGAATCACAACTCTTTTTTCTCAATTAATTCAGGTATCCCACAATTTACATAAATATGCCAAGGCATGGCTGTGGAAGAGATAACTAGATAGCTACAAACAAACCTATTTAATACCACTGGTATAAGGTCTGTAATGGTATTGCAGTTCCTTAAAGCCCTGTTTTGGGAAGCTTTGATAGAGCTGAAACTGAAACCAAACCTACGAAAGGAAATTTGCCTCCAGTACACAAACTGTGACCAATTTGCCTTCACCGCATCCATCCACTATGACGTTAATTATCTTCTGAAACATCACATCCAAGCACATTGATGCTAGCTTTGCAAGCAGTCTGGGGGGATCCATAACTGGTGTGTAAAATATCGCCAAACAGGAAAGGTGCCCAGCACCGATTTCCCCCAGGATAATTGCCCATCAGAATAAGTCAAGGTTTGGAAATGTTCACATCAGTTTTCCCATCAACCAAACATGCATTATGATAAAGACAAATATCTAAATCCAGTATCATTCGTTGGACACAAATTAGTAATATAGCATGGGATATACATTGAATTTCAATTTACATTCTCTAATGAATTTAAAAGTAAAAACCCTCATAATAGTAATTATGGTAGCTTATGGATGGCCAATTTTAACATCTCAATTTTTCCCTGTTTGTTTAGTATGCCCACACATGACCGTACATCCATGTATATTTACTGAATACAGGTGTACACCAATAAATGCCTAAATATTTACAAATAAATATGTGGGTTTCGGCTATCAAAAGCCTTGTGCACATCTCCAAGCAAGGTGTGTATGTAGCATACACTTGCTTATCTGTTTGCTGACACAACACATCATTGGAAGGTGCTAGGTATGGCTCATCCAAAATATACACTGGTTATGCAACAACCTTAAACTTCAAAAGTTTTCCTAATATTTCCCTGGCTCTATAATGGTCTGCATAAGATTATAATGGTTGGGCTTAATGTCACTCTCAACGGACTAATGGTTTTGTATATACTCCTTCTGGTATTTTGAATATAGGTATAGTCCCAAGAAATTCGGGAAATGATCTACAGAAGACAATAACATACAGAAGCTACTAATGTACACATGATATACATTTAATATCTGTTCATATTAAAGTAATAACTAATTAAAGCTAATGTGAACCTGTAATCTTCAACCAAGCAATCATTTTTTTATTCATTTATTTATTACAGAGACATGGTTTCTTTTATGCCATGACCAAACAGAAGAAATATGCAAAACACTCTCACATCCATGTTGGAGCCCAACTTTGGGGTCAGCCCATCTCAAGATATTTAGATTGGTTGATTCCTTAGTTGGGCCCCAACATCAAGCCCTATTGGGCCCATCAGTCTCTAATAGTCAAATGCAACAACAGATTAAGCATGTGGATCTTTGTATTTCCAATTCAGTTAATAGTTAAAAATTACCACATTTCTGTTTTTATTGCATTTATTTAATAACTTTTCAAGATATTCTTTGTGACTGAAAATCTAACTAAAAAACGCTCACTTATCTACAAGGCTTGCTTTGTAATTTTCCTTGACCTAGGCTTATCTACAAGGCTTGCTTTGTAATTTTCCTTGACCTAGTGAAAATATTGAGGGTCTGGACTCAAAGACATTTCTAATATCATTACACCCCCACCACCCATCTGTATGTCTGTCTGTCGGTGCACATAACTCCAAAACTAAACATCGGATCTGGGGGAGGAGGGGAGGAGAATTTTACAAGAAAATATATCTAGAGATGAGGGTTTGTGCTTTCCAATTCACTGCTTGTTTGGTGAGTGCCTGATGAACAGCCTCAATAGGGAAGACCCTGGAGTCAACCAGTACCAACTGGCTGAACGCAAAATCCAAAATCGCAACCTTGACCTTTGACAAGTAACAAGATTAACAAGCCTGCATCAGGAAATCAGGACAGAGAGCAGTTACCAGCTCATCATTGAATTTATGATCGCCTGTCGTGATCTGACCTTAGCTATTGAAACCCCAACCTTAATTGTTTATCAGGCTGCTAAAATCTTTAAATCTGCAGGTTATAAGTCTTTAAATTTGCAGGTTATGTAATTGAAGCTGTTTTGGGGGGTTGTTGAAATCTTGCATATTTACAACACAAAATTGTTCAGCTAAGTCAATGAAATATCATAAAAATATAATTTAAATTATAAGTAGTGTAACATTTAACATTCAGCTTATATATCTCATATCACAGATTAATTATTTTAATTTGCAATACACCGAAGAATTATTACATTTTGATTGATTTATGGTTTGGTCACACATTTCTCTATGGCTGTTTCTGTATGTATTTGTTCTACCTTTGACAACTTCATCCTAATGGCTGAAAAAAAGAGATCCCTGTATCTTGGTAGTACAGGCCTATTTCCATACATGCGGCATCCGGTATCCGGCATCCGGACACGGCATCCGGGTCCGGTATCCGGCATCCGGTTGGTGTGTTTCCATATGTACTGATATAAATTGCTACTTAGCTGAATATTTGAGATTTTCAACCAAATTCCAAAGATGGAGGGCATCAGCATAAGATGTTAATCTTCTGCAAATATTTTTAAAAGTACTTTGCCCACATACACAAAACAACAAAAAAAGACATATTATTAGACAGGTATTTGAACAATGTTTGCTGCTTTTATTGCATTATATCCAGAAATAATAGAAAAATTCTAATTCAAAGTTTGGCCTTATATATACAATTACATGCACTTTACTTACAAATAGCATACACAACAATTCCTCAGATACCTTAAGCACCTAATCAAAGAAAAAGCAGTACAACCTACAACAAAGTCCCTTTATTATTATTTATACATAAATGTCATATTTTTAACTTCAATATTTATTTACACACTGATATATAATCTGTAAAGTTTAATTGCCAAACATTCATTATTTTTTAAAACTTATTTTCAGATGAAGCCAAAACTTTTTTCATAATTCTTTGACTGTCACTACACCCAGTTGATTCTTATAAAAAGCATTATGAACTACAATAATTTCCCTTCAAAATGGTATAAAGTAAAATAATAAAATTTGTGTACAGCAATTCTCAGCCAAATCCCAACAAGCTGGAGGGTCTGATCAAGTACCTATTTCAGTTATTTGAAGGAGTAATTTACAAACATGTATAAATGCAATTAATAGTATATATTACTTGATATTATTATACAATAAATGTTGAACAGTGCATTGATTAGTTTTATTGCCTCAAAATACAAGAACAAATGAGGAAGAAATTACAAAACACTGAGTTTCATTTTTGCAAATCATATACACTCAATTTTTCACTAGTTTGTGTTTAAATATTGAATTATTGTCATCACATATGGTTTCTGTTGGATATAAGCTTTAAAATGATACATTATATGTTAAAATCAAGCAAGAAATGGCGATTTTATGTATATTTACCAATATTCTGATCTAATTTATATAACCGCAAGATGTTATGTGGCCTACCTAGTACTACAGAGTGACGTCATTCTGATGTAATTTATTGATTTTTCCATGCGGTATGCGGATATTCACCGTACCAAGACCCTGATGGGTCACGCATGACGGATCAGTACTGTTACCGTGCATCTAAAACGCATATAAGGAAACAGACCTTATATTTTATTGCAAAGTTAAAATAGCCGCATACCGCATTCCGCTTGCCGCATACCGCATCACGCATGAATGGAAATGGGGCTGTACAGGTTAAAGAACAAGCTGTCCTGAATATCCACACCCCCTTCACCCCTCCAGGGAGTACATCTCATGACAGCAGTCCCTAACACAAACTGCTTTCCGAGTTGTGTCAAAGGTGCCCTACCGAAATGCGAATCCCACCCAATCGCACCAAAGACGTCCTACCAACATATGGCCATACCACAACCACCATACGAGAACCAAAGACAACCGATAGTACAAGAACCTGTTCGGTCATAGCTTGTGACCTATGTGTAACTTTGGATACCCATATAAACCTGAGAAATAAACATGTGTACAGTTCTGGACTGTAAACCCCCTCTGTTCCATTCTCATAAAGACCTCTATACTGTTTAATTTGGAGTCAAATGTCACTAGCAACTTCAGTAGTCTGAGCACCGGGAGATACAATACATCTAAGGCTAATTAGGCAAGTTTTGAAAACAGCAAAACCCCATTTAATAGACCCGTTCTATAAAGTTTTGGAGAATATGATTTCAATTGACCTGTGGACCCCCTTCGTGTGTGGGATCTAACCCTTTAGTAGTCTAGCTTCTTTTCATCCATGTAGAATCACACCAATGAACCCCCCATTCAAGAGTACTTCTCATTCTCCTTTGGTTCCTTTTTTTCATCTCAATAACAACCATATTGTAGCAAATTTGTCCTAATATTTTGAGAATGTTTCTACTGGTGGCAGGGAACAGAAGAAAGGATACTTAATATACAGGGAGAATGGATAGGGGGGACCAGGGGGGAGGCAGAGGAAAGGGCGGCATGGGCTTTGATCTTTCCAAGAGAACTGGTCTGGGCGGAAATCTTAGGTTGAATAGTGATATGTTGTGAGGGTTGGCTCTGTGGTTAGAGGACCTACTATTACGTGGATACATGTAAGACTAGGGGAGTAAAGCTTTAAGGAAAGTGGGCGATCATGCTATTTCAGATTAAAGTCCACTGGGCCAGCCCTTGACCAAAACTACTGGTATATGTCTCTCAAGAAATGACTGTGTGCTACTGGCACGCATGTGTTGAATGGGTTTAAGATTTGACTTAAACTGAAGTCAAGATGTGTAGGTATATGCTCTTAACTAAATATATATGAATATATAATTACTTACATTGCTACTTATTTAAAGAATTAATGATTTCATTATCAGTGATATGCACGTTAGACTCTATCTGAATTAACTTTTTAAACCCAATCTTACATTCAGATTTATCCCGCATTCTGGTTTACAAACTTCTTAAAACAAAAGAACTTGCTTCAAAAGTATCGTGTATCACATTTAAATCTGCTACAATAAAATCTAGCCCTTATGAAGAGGTGTCGAGTGACCATTGGTATCGTGAGTAACCTTAACATTCCAATTTCTCAGATATATAATTTATTTTCAAAAAAGGGTACAAAGAATCGACAAATCCCTCAAAGGATTACAACTCCACTTAAACATGCACGTGATGAGGGTTCACAAGACAGGGGGTTGAATTTAAATACTCACTCAAAGACCCCTTTAAAAATTGTCTCGTGGCACACAAAAGAACAAAGTTGAAGATATTTACTGAGCAATATATTATGTGCATGCATTTGATGAAATTTAACACTCAAATTAGTCTCTTTATGAAAACTATATACAGTCTTATTTGATTTGGTAAATCAGGATATCTTATTACACTGTAAATCAATTTATAAAATGTTTAATAGCAATTTGATTAAAAATTAAAAATAAAATCTCTTTTCAAGACAGAAGGTGTAAATTATATTTTTCCTCTTTGATATATTAATCTCAATATACATAGATTTTTAACCATATTAAATATCTTTATTAAAATGACTGATATGATAAAGTAAAATTGAAGTACATAATTCATGGATGTTAAAGAATTAAAATGAAAAGTAATCTATTCACTAGGGGCCTCGGTGATGCAGTGTAAGATACTCGCCTCCCACCTCTGAGGTCAGCAGTTCAAACCCTGGACCTTATGTGGGAAAGTTGGTAGTTGCCTATCAATGGTCGGCAGTTTACAGTACAGAACCTTGACCAACTGTATGTACTTGTTTCCTCTGCCCGCAAAACTACCCTGACGTGATATGACCTGTACAGTGTTGAAAGCGACACAAAACCCAAAATAAATAAATAACTTAATACATTTTAAAGAATATCCAAATACAAGAAATGTGATATGGTTTTATCCAGAGGGAGTATAAAATCTTCTCAAGCTTAGTAATGTAAATGCATATGCAAATCAGATGTAAATTATTAAACTATTTTGAAGCACTTGGAAGTTGGAATTTGGATATACAGCTGTGGTACTTGAAGCTACTATTATTTAAACCACTCTGCCAGATAACACAATGAACAGAAATTGAAGAGTGCAAAAATATTTATTTTGTGTACGCCTCATAAGTTAGTTACATTGAAATCTTGGGAAGTTGAGCAAACCTCTGTTTTATGCTTTTTAAAAACTCAAGTACTTTAGTAAATATTAATGCGAAATTCACCCAGGTGTTATCATAAGTACTTTATGTGAAAAAAAAAACAAAATGCTTTATGGGCTATGTTCTTACATAAATTGTTCATCATCCTTGCAAAAAAAACCTCACAAACTGTGCAACATAGTATCTTATTTTAGCCATTTATAATCTTATCTAACAGACAAGTTTAAATCTTTTCAAAATCACCATGCCCTCAAATTTATACTAACAGTAAAAATCAATAGATAAGAGAGTGTAGATAAGAGATAAGGAGGTGAGGGTGTGAAGTGCACTGAGGTGGTGACAGGAAGGCTTCTTCCCACACTTTAGGTGTTGCTGTCAAGAGTGTTAGTCTAAACTGTGATATGTACAGAGAATATCTAAAGATTGTCCATGCTTTTTCCAAACTTCAATTTTGCTACAATTTTAACAGGGCCCTTGTTTTCTACCACAGGGTTATTTTTGTTTTGACTATGTATTTAAGTTTTAAGAAGGAACAAGGCCGAAAGGGCTTTTGGTCTAGTAACGCGAGCCGCAAAGCCATCAGAGACAACAGTAATGCACTGAAGTAGTGACCTGTCCCAAAACTAACATAGCCCATTGCCGAGCCTTGCTAGAGTTGGCTCTTAAAAATACCCACAAGGAAACTTGATGGAGTAGGCCCATGGGCTCACATGATTGGGGAGGAAAATGCCCATCAGCTAAGGTGATGGATCAAGGAGAGGATTCATTGACTAACTTGATGGAGCAGCAAAAGTCCCCATGGACAAACGTGATTGAGTAGAAAAAGGGCCCAAAAAGTAACTTCATGGAGCAGAAAAAGTCCCCATGGATCAACTTCATTGAGTAGAAAAAAGGGCCCAAAAAGTAACTTGATGGAGCAGAAAAGGTCCCCATGAACCAACTTGATTGAGCAGAAAGAAGGGCCCAAAAAGTAACTTGATGGAGCAGAAAAAGTCCCCATGGACCAACTTGATTGAGCGGGAAAGAGGGCCCAAAAAATAACTTGATGGAGCAGAAAAAGTCCCCATGGACCAACTTGATTGAGTAGAAAAAAGGGCCCAAAAAGTAACTTGATGGAGCAGAAAAAGTCCCCATGGACCAACTTGATTGAGCGGGAAAGAGGGCCCAAAAAATAACTTGATGGAGCAGAAAAAGTCCCCATGGACCAACTTGATTGAGTAGAAAAAAGGGCCCAAAAAGTAACTTGATGGAGCAGAAAAAGCCCCCATGGACCAACTTGATTGAGTAGAAAAAAAGGGCCCCAAAAGTAATTTGATGGAGCAGAAAAAGTCCCCATGGACCAACTTGATTGAGTAGGAAAAAGGGCCCAAAGGTAAGTTGATGGAGAAACAATAGTGCCCTTTGTCGAACTCGATGGGGTTGAGAAAATTGTACATCAATTTATTATTTCACAGTTTTAAAGATTTAATATTAAATTTCTCAATTTAATATTAAATTTCTCAAAATCACAACAGCAAAGCTCAGTTAAAATTCCTCAGAAAAGCCGAATTCTGAAGGTCACTTACCTGTGTCCAAACAATATTTTGGCATAATTTCAAATTAGTAAGACAACATACTCATTTGTACGGTGGACGGGTACATTTCTACACAATAATAAAACACAGTTTACAACAATTTTAACTTTTCAAATGGGCTCTACAAAAAATCACTCCAATATGTGAATTTCTAGAATGACACATGCCAAGGGTTGTTCAAATTAATACACTAAAACAACAATACTTCTAACAATATTTTCCATTTCCACGCAATATTTTCAAAACAAAAATAGCATGTGTATTTCTATATCTGTCAAACTTGCAAGCTGGCTATCAAAAAAAAAATATTCATCCAGATTTTAGCTAAATACTTGTGTTATTACATTTAATTTTGATAAAACAAGGACAACATAATATGTTTGGACTAAATGGCTGGAAAATGAAACTTTGTACTTGTCATCACCTACAGACAATTAATAAATCAATATAACAAAAGATAATTAAGGCAATACAGCTTTAATCTACAGTACAAATATAAAGTGACTGTTATAAAGTGCTTTAATTGGAGGATTAACAGTGTAAAACACAATATGAAATTAATCTTATTCTGTCCACATATTGTAATCCCTTTTCCCTGTCTAACATTTAGTTAATTAATTCCCTGTTATGTACAATACAATAGTTGAGCGACAAAAAGTTCACAGTGATTATGGATGGGCACAATTAATCATTTGAAAATAAAAACATCTTTCACTTTGGCTTGAGTTTTACTTCACAATCTCTTGACACTAAAGCTCATTCCGGAGAAAAAACATGTAATGAAGCACCTTTTGTAAAACCTTTTAAGTCTCAAAGTCCCTCGGCCTCTTTACTCTCTAAACCAAATAGTTTGTCAAGAAAATATCACTAATGATGTTTGGACACGAATCACTCCGGTTGCTAGTTGCACGACAAGAACCTCCTTACAGAAAATTCACACATATTTCTTTTGTCTAGCATTGAACCCCGAAATCCAGCTTAGATTTGAGTTATTCAACTCTATTTTAGTAAATATACATCTTATCCTATCAAGCCTATTCTAAATATACATTAATTGCACTCTTGTTGTCAAAAGAATTGCTTTTGTAACCAATTGTATTGTTCCTTCAATTGGAATTTCTGAACTTCCATTAATTGATATATGATTGACAAAAAACATAGCTCTATTTAAAAACCTACACACAATAAAACCCTAGTTCATTTAATTGTTCCCATGAATTGATAAATTAGAGCATGTATACAACATACTACCAGATTTTAAGGCAAATAGATAAAGACATATATGTAATCATTCCACATCAAAGGAGCCGCGCAGTAATACATGTTTATGTCCCGTTGTGGTGATGTTGTATACAAATGTTTTGCTCACACATAAACCCTGAAGTTTCTTGTTGAGATGAATCAAGTTTGCTAGCATTCATCAAACGTGTTAAATGATGAGGGCAAAACAATGGAAAGAATCAATTAAAACTTACAAACAAGTATCCCATCAAGCTGTTTTTGTTGGGACAAATTTAATAAACAAATCATAGATTATTAGCATCTTATAGCTTCTGAAGATATTAGTCCAACCCTTTAATTTAATGATGATCTGTTTTTATCTGTTTAATAGGGGTAATATTTAGTGAACCATCTTCCAGCTTAAATCCTGGTGTGCTGTTTAGTTTTTATACCTTTGGGAATCTCCAAACCTCTTCAGTTAATGACAAATTTTAACCTGTAATAACTTGTAATTTATATATTATTCTGCGTTTGTAAAACAACAGAATATTTCTGTCCATTTTTTTGGCCAACTAAATTTAAGATTATCGCATACACAAAGTCCATTTAATCTGGTATGTCCCTCGTTGTCCACAAAAGAGGAAAAAAAAAAACTCAAATATCTTGAAGGTCATTTATATGAGGATTCAAAATGACAATTGCATGATATAATGGTTATTTTATGAATAATCTGAAGTCGGATATAGTTCATACAAAAGTACACCACATATCACCAGGTGGTGAAATTTGTTTACAATTTGTATTTATGTTTATTTACCAGCTTTGTCTCGTTTTGCTTATGAGTAATATTCGACAATTCTGACATGCATTTATAAATTACATGATTAGATGCAAAAATTGTTAATTTTAAATTATGTGTAAGGTCAGGAAATACTGTTTCCTTCCTTGTGGGGAAAAACAGGTGATTTAACCGTTCAGTCATAATTATTATTCATGAAAATAATGCTTTGTATCATTTAGGGAAATGATAAAAGTGAATTATTTAGATGCATAAATAGGAGATAAATAGAATTCCATAATGTTACTTAACCTCTACTCAACAATAAACTAAGGCAGGAAAACTTTATAAAACATCAAATAATATCTTAAGATCACCTTAAAACCAAAAGTTGATATCATTGAAAGAAAACTGAATCAAAAACTTATGACAAATCTTTATGCAATTTATCATATCCATTACCCCCTTAAGACACTTCATACATTTCTTTATTTTCAAATCTAAATTCTAAAGTTTATTTCCAATATTTTGTCTAGAGCTTTAGATATACACTCTTATACATTTATAAAATCACTATAATTAATCTATTTTCTATGTAATGATTTAGTATGTATGATTACCTCAGTCAAGGAGGATATGTTGTTTTAGAGGTGTATTTGTTTGTCTGTGTGTGTTCACAATTATTCACAATCTAAGGAATGCATCTTTATCATTTTTTATGTGGTTAGAACCTGAGCAAAGGAAAAAAGTGATTCAGATCATTTTCTGGATAAATAATTACAGATTTTCAATAGTTCTATTTTCAAGTTTTGGAGAGTGGGTGAATATTATATTGCTCCAAATAATTTAAAAAATATTTGGGTGTAACATTACAATATGGGGTTGCTCTACTGCATTGCTATAGGTCGGCGCTTTGGGAATTTTTTCTAGTATGTTTTAGTCATTTTTTACACATGTTTTTAAGGTGTATATTCCATTTCTCTTTTAAAATTGCAAAATCAATATTTCGTCAGTCTATTCCAATAAAGTTGCTTAGTATCAGACAATTGCAAGAAAGAGAAGCATTTCCTCAAACACCCATTCTTGTGTATTTACTGAAAAAAGTACCAACTACTTTAGAAGGCATTTCTCTGCATAATCCAACACCCTCAAAAGAGCTTAACTTTTATGGTAATGACTTCTTTAAGCGCAATTCCTAAAACTCTTTTTACATACAGTTATGTAAACAATGGATTGATATCAGATCACACAGATAAAACCAAACAACAACTCCCTATGGGAAAAATGCTATATCTAGTAAACTAAAATAAGCCAGAGATTTATAAGGGTCACATACACGAAAAGCTAGTGAAAGTCAATAAAAGGATAATTCTGTATTTATGTCACAGTTAATATCATAAGCAGTTCACAGATTAGTTATCTCAGACACTTTGTGGGAAGTGAGTTTTTGCCCCCCTCCCCCCTCCCAGATATTTTTTTTCTTTTCCAAATCCGATTTTGAAAGACACCTACTTTATTGATAGAATGAGTGAATGAAGCTTGAATACATGACAATAAAATTAATCTTCAGAAGGAGGGTTATGTAAACAGACTTTGATTTATGACCGATAATTTCCTTGTGAGTTTTATTTCTTCGACTATTATCTCTCACACTTTTGTGTCCTGTTTATCTTTACTTAATGATACATACTAAAACTTTTATACTGGGAGAATCTATTCACCGGATAATCCCGGGGGCTGAATGTTGATTTCTTTGGTAAGTTTTTAAAACAAATTTGTACATAATGTGTTTAAGGAATTTCAAAGTGCATGTTTTAGATTCAAAATGTATATATTTATTCAAATAGTAATTATATACAATGTGATTGTTAATATTCAATAAGAAATGTAAATGTATCAAACATACTTTGTGCGTTTATCATTGAAGAAAGCTGTCAGTGAGAATATGTTTATTTCTAAATGTCCCTCAAAGTAAACATCTGACCCAAAATGTGAATTGAGAAAGGTAAATAATATAGAATGGTTCATCATAAATCAAAATTTCATTAGTATGTTATTTATAACAGAAAGAGCTGGCATTGAAATCTATAATACAATAAATTGGAGTGGTGTAGGGGGGTAAATATGAAGTGACATAATAGAAGTGTGACAAGATATGGGACACATAATATACATGTCATTAAAAGAAATGGTGATTTTTGTCTTTTAATGGAATGTTTTCTTTTCAATTCCAGATATACATTTTGCACACTCCAAACTGAATCAGTTGTTCCATCTTGTTTTAGTAATTCTTAGTGTGCTTAGTAATTTTATTTTACAAGTTGCAAAGACAGTCACACAAAGCTAGAAATATTAATTTTTTTCTGTGTCATTTTCCCCTCATAGCTATTTCTCCGATATTTTCCACATGTCCACAACACTTGGCCGCAAAAGGACACACATTTCTGGTGACACATTTCTGCTGAAACAATGCAGGAGATTTCATTGGCCCTCGCCTCAGCCAATGAAAAACCAGCTAGGTGCTGCTGTACCATGCCTTGTTTTGGTGAATTGCAATTGAACCTGGTATTGTGTGGACGCCCCAGATGTTTATAAGCCAAGAGGATTGAAGCCAAATGGCAGATCAACCCTGATTTATACACTGAGTGTATCTTGAAAAAGAGGTGTAAATCACAGATTATTACATCTAGTATATTTACAGTATATACAGATTTAGAATTATTACAGGAAAGTCAATTGTTTTATGTGTGTGCATGCATATATATTTATATGTATATCATTTGAGATAGGTAAAGAGGATTATACATTTATAACTGATTACATATGTTTAATCAGGTATGTTATTAACAATTGCTTAAAGATTAAACAGAAATACTGAGAACTTTAATACCAGTATACTACAACAATCTGTTGTCTTTTTCGGGGAACAAAAATAAATCATATTTTTTAGCTTGAAGATTGGAATGAACTTGTACAGAAGAGACATCACCTGATAAAAAAGAACAAGAACGGTTCCTTCTTTTACTGTGTGTGTCAGTGCACCCCACCTTTGGATATTCCAAACTTCACCTAAAACTTTCAAGCTGAATCAACCGGAAGAAAACACCCCAGAGATGGCGACCTATGATACTTACAACCCTTACAGTCATATGAATAGTCACATGACCTATCCGGGACATACTGGGCACACTGGCCACTCTGTGGGCATGTCAGCAGCCATGATGGGAAAGCCAAGCATGCCTTATGGAATGAACGGAGTGAACCTTAACACACAGCAGATGGAACTCATGCAGAATGCCATCAATTTTCCTGGTAAGTAACTATATCCCTATATCCCTTAATGTCTAAATCGCCTTATAGGCTTGCCAGTTAACATAGGGTAAACAATGTACAAGGTATTCATTATATTACATATCTCAAATATTTTGTCGAAGTACTCTTGTTTTAACTTAATATATACCAAGAATCTTTGCAAATGTACATGGTAAAGCAATAGAAAGTAGTTCCATTGCAAATCAACTGGGATTCTATGGGCATATGTAAATGTCAACCTAAAAAGGCAGCTAGCTTTCTTAAGTGGGCTTGCATGTTGGGTAGGGAATTCATGGTCTTTTGTACATCACAAAAGAAAAAAATTGCTGTCAGTAGACTAGAGGTATTCTGTATCAGAACTTGCTGAATCGGAGGCAGCTGATTAATTTTGGCATTGTCAAGTTTTGCAAATGAATTGCAATTTAGCATGAGGATCATTAGGGTTTATATCAACTTCAATCAAGCAGCAACAAGTAATAAATTTCTACACTCATGAGGGTTTATATCAACTTCAATCAAGCAGCAACGAGTAATAAATTTATTCACTAAGAGACAATAGGGCCTGTAATGCTACTGAAGTCTAAATTGTGTGGGTTGAGAATGACATGAATTCTTTGTGTATGGTATATGACTTACCCTGCTGCAATGAGATAAACACCAAATGTAAATGGGTGATTTGCAAGTTTTTGAATGCATATCATTTTTACAGACAAAATCAGTTGGGTAGTGACATCTCTGATTTAACATCAAAAGCCACTTCAGGTTCATTTACTAATAATCTTGAATTTAATAAAGAACCTTTTTTTCACAAGCCATAATACAGTATTGAAATTAAAGTGTGGGCGAAAAAAGGGGGTTTCTATCCATTGGTAAACCAGTGTTGACGTCACTAGGTATTAATCAGGGAAGGTTAAAAAGGGTAACTTTATTATTTATTTCAGACTGTAAAATATAAATTGCCGCAGAATCCTTTAGGTTAATGGGTTAATGTTGATTCACTTTTTGAACTTGATAGGTTTATTTTTCTTTCACTCCAATTACAGGTGTATTCAATTTTTAGTGACCAGCTTCCCGCAAAATATACACATAGCTAAATATGACTTATACAATAAGTTATACCTTTGTCTACAAATAAAAGTTCGCACTTATTTCTGCATGTGCATCATATTTCATTCTGGTAAAATTAAATAATTCTTTCAATTGTTAAAATTTGTATCAAATTCCAATGTGTATTAATTTGTTGCATTGTAGTTTTTACTGAGTGTATGTTTTTTTCATATTCCAAGCTCCCATTGACTTCAAAGGGTATTCATTAATACCCTTCATTAGGCTTTAATTAATCTGGATTACAATACAGAAGCCACCCTAAAGATCTATACAATGTAGGAGCTTTGAACATCCTTCCATGTTTTCTTTATTATAGGGATATTTCAGATGAACTCGTTTCAAGTTTTACTAATCCATTAATCCCATTAACATATGTAGTAGTAAAAAATGTAAATTAAATCAATAGGGGTAATTATCCAATAATTACATACAAAATATGTATGTAACAATCCCATGTATTTTTTGTTTATAAAAATTCCCAGTACATTTCTATAAATGCATTCTTGTAATAGATTCTATACATGCTATTATACATATCCAGGTAGGATTAATTAATAAACAATATAGGGATATTTTGGGTATGATAAAGGCGACAATTTTTTTTTCAGTTTTGAGTCAATGTAAGAAATCTTTCAATTGATATTCTAGAGAGTATACAATATAGTAGTTTTCAAGTGTTTATCATACACAGTTCACAATAACATCATATTTTGGGTCTAGTCATTGACATAACCTCATTGATGACAAACTTAGAGTATTTATATAAATTGGCTACAAGTAAATGGGAGAAAAAATATTTGCAAGGATATGCACAAATAACAATTAGGTCTTTCATTCTAACACCTGCGAAATATTCAAAACCTCAAGAATGTTATTCAAACTACAAATGTGAAAGGATACAACAATAAGGTCTGAAATGACATTTGTGTATGTTTCTTACAGATGTATCAACTCACTTGTAATTGTCAGTATTCTTTCTCTGAAGCTTACTAGTAATTCAAATGTATTTACATTATTTATGATGTGAAATATTTATACATATATATGTGAAACTGAGAAAGAAAAACTTATCCAGAAAACTTGATAAAGGTCTTAAAATACTTGAGCAAGAAGATTGCACCCCTTTTGTTTTCAACAATAAAATCCTAATAATCAGTTATAACTTTTGCTCATCCGAGTCCAGATTATCCATTGACTCTAGATTATAATAGTTCCTAGCAATGGCTATTAAACAACAGTCCATACCTTCACTGACTTTTTCCAAACTAGTGAACTTGCAACAAATATGATTTTTTTTCTATTTTAATGGGTCTCTCCATTTAATAAAGCTATAGCTTTAACCTTATGTCATTTCAGTGCATGTCTACAAATGTACTGTTCCCTCAGCTAAACAGTCTTTTGGGGAAGGCTAATCAATCGACTAAAGATTTCCTGCAAACCTCTCTCCCTCCCTTGAATGGAAGAAACTTCAAAGTAGTTTCCTACATACACTACAATTTCATACTTTAATGCCTTTCTAAAGACAACTGTTTACGTCCAAATCGCAAAATAGAAACTAGGGAAGCTTTTTCTGGTCTATACAAAAACTCCTGCATGAGTAATGATAAATATATGTTGAATTGGGTGTCAGACAAAATAGTTACAATATGTATTTGTGTGAGGAGGGGGGTGGGGTGGTGAGGGAAATATTCTGTCATAAATAATTTATATGGAAACACATGTGTCAAGACACTGTTACATAGATGGACAAGGTTAAAGATGTACATATATATAAGCTCTTATATTTTTATGTCATTAAAATCAAATTTCAAATAAATACAGTCATCACAGTAAATGTAAAACTTTATACTTAAGTTTCGTTTTTTTCCATTTTATAAACTCGATGACATGGAAAAGGCTTGCAAGTGATTTAATTTGCTGAAGTAATTAGTAAATTTCTTAAATGACCTACAGAATAAACCACTGTCTTTGTGGAGTAATTTAGTTATTTGTGAAATCCCCAGAGTGACACCTTTGGAAAAGACCAAATAGAACAAAAGGTGGCAACAATTCAGGGGAAAAAAGGATAATAAACACATAATCCCTCTTTTTCTTTCTACAACCTGACATGTGCATCTAGTTATATTCTTCCCCAAGTTAGGAATAAACCCAGTTCCCATTCATAAGCCTAAATAACTTACAATAACATCATTTTTGGCTTTGAAAGGTGAACCTGTCTCGACCAAATGACTTGAATGGGGCCAAATAATGACAAATAATACAAGTCATTAAGTCTAAAGAAAAGGTCTGTCTTATTTTGGCCCAGGCCACCCCATTTTCCTTATAGCCTCCAAATGCTAAATAAAAGGACATATTTTCATATGGTGGCCAAAAACGGGGCTCAATTATGGCGCAAGGATTTTAGAAAACAATGTCACATTATGAGGGATTAGTATTAATTATCTTCGTGTTTTGCCCCCCCCCCCCCCCCCCATTTCGGCCATAAAAAGGTAAATAGAAAACTGAACATTTCTTAATTTTTCTAGCTTACATAAAGGTTACACAGTCAGACACAGACATGCAACCATATTTACAGTCATCCGTGGCATATGGAACCATATATGGTTGATTTAGTCTGTGTGGAAACATTTAAGGTCCAAATTAGAGTGTTTTAAGCTGCAATGCAGACTTAAAAGGGAGTCCAACTAATTACTCTACTGTTGACACATGCATGCTCTGACCCCCTTTGAAGTCCACCAATAATACACCAATTTTTTGGCTGTTTTTCCCCCATCAAGAATCCATTATTGGAGATGTAGTTTTGTGTGAACGGGAAACCCCACAGATGGCACATTAAGAAAATTACTGCCTTTTAACAAGCACAGAAAAGCTGGTGCAAGATATCAATAATTTGTACTTTAACTGCCCATTTTCCTTATTTTTTCTTGTGATGTTCTTTCATTTACCTTTGAAGTTATGAAGTTGTAGTATTTTGTTAAGGTCCATAACAGAAAATGTTTCAAAATCAATAACAGAAAAAAGACACAACAAACTTAGCTACATGTATAATTATAGTACAATATATCAATATTATTTAGTCAGTGAAATAATTATTATTTTATCTTTATTTTTATAGGTGGTACTGGAAGGAAACAAAGAAGAGAGAGAACTACTTTTACACGTGCCCAGTTAGATGTTCTAGAGGCACTATTTCATAAGACTCGCTATCCAGACATATTCATGCGCGAGGAGGTGGCGCTCAAGATCAACTTGCCAGAATCACGTGTCCAGGTAAATAAAAAAAAGTTCACTTTATTAATACCCTTTCATTTCAAATATGTATTTGAAATAGTAATTCAGAGTGTATCAGCAATTACAAAGATCAAGTTGTCATACAGAGAAGCAACTTTAAAAAAAAGTAAAAAAAAAAAGAGAAAAGTACGCAGGGCTACGTTTATTAATATTCAAGTACTGCGCGCGCATATGAGTTGTATTATTAACATATTGAGAGACACAAGTGGTCAGAAGAATGGCAAATGACTGAGTGGCATCTGCTGCATATATTTGTGACTGTGGTGTACTTGTAATGAAAATAAAACATAGGGACACTCGGGGTCATATGTGACCAGATTTGAGTACCCACTACAGAACACGTGTGTTCAGACACACTCACACACAATCACCATAGTTTGACCAGAGTGTCAGATATACGAGTTAATTTAATGAGTTTAAGACACTGATAAACACATGTGTGTCATTCAGGTCAATTCGTGTTCTCTTTTTAAAAAAACTTAATTATGTCAGTTTCAAACAATTTGTTTTAAATATTCATAAGCTATAAAACTGGCTCCAAATTTAAGTTTGTGTCAGATGTAAAATAATATTCTTTTTCGTATACTTAGCCATTTGAACAAAAATAACAACTGTTCAACATTGCCAATTCAAGCCTCTAATACTTTCTTAATATTTAGCTTATTACAGAAAATAAAAAGTCTAATATAAAGTAACATGCCAATTGTAAAAAAAATATGCATTTGTATGTATCTAATAAAGGTTCTATTCTCTTTTAGGTCTGGTTCAAAAACCGTAGAGCAAAATGCCGCCAGTTGCAGAAAGCTGCAGAACATAGTTCCAAATCTCAGAATAACAACAGCGGTAGTGGATCAAATACAACTACCTCTCCTTCCAACAAGACATCTTCCTCATCCTCTGCAGTCACCAAATCAGAAATAAAGACTGAACCAGCACCTTCTCCCACAAAGAAAATCAAGAGTCCCCCACCCAGTGAAACCAGCAGCTCCCCAACCCCGGCATTCAACAAGACTGGCTCTGACACATCAGCGGGGTCTCCCTTCAGTGCCATGTCATCGGGATCTCTCTGGAGCCCAAACAGTGTCTCTCCAACTGCAGCTACATCGGATGCTAACAACCCTCCACCCAGCTACCTCCAGTCAAGATCCTCATACCCAGGGCATCACCATACTATGACCAATGGTCAAGTACCAGTCTATGGACAGGGTTATGGACATGGCTCCTATTATGGCAGCTCACATATGGACTACTTCTCACAAATGCAGCATTTAACAGCACCAATGAGCTCTGGCACTACCCCTGCTGGGCAAATGAGTGCTCTCCCCTCCTACACTTCCGGTTCTACTGGTTCCAACATGGCCACCAGTCACGTGACTGGTCTGGAGGACATGTCAGCACAAATGGCACAGTATGGTTCATCTGTACCTTATGGGAGAGGAGCCACTCCAGTTGATACAGACTGTATTGATTACAAAGATACCAGCACATGGCCAAAGATGTCTTCTCTGTAAAACAGGAAGGGTTGAAGTCACTACCAAGTATTATATGTTACCTACTCAAAAGAAAAGAAAAACTGAACATTTATCATTCCCAGTGATCTCAAAAAACTAAAACAATATTTTTGAGATGTATGATATTATCATTAGCATTATAAGATATTGTGTTTTTGTATTTTTTTTTGTTATGATGGACAATTATTAAAGAGATTATTGTCACATGTTATATTATTGTTTAGATGCAGCATTATGTATGGACTGTATATCATTTTAATCATTTTGTTATTCCTTCATCATGAAAACATTTTAAAAGTTGAATTTTTCAGCAAATGTTCACATAGTTTGTTCTGTACAAATGATGTCCCAAGAAGAAACATCAATTTGACTGTCATTGTTGTTTATACAGATGGCTAAAGTGCAAAACCATCCTGAATTACTCTATTTGATCTTTGTCCTTTTATATATGTAATTTCATAAGGGTTCTTTCATAACATATCTGGTTAGTTTCATACAAGCAATATTTGTAGTTATGTTCTTATAACAGAGCTGTATGACCATGTTAAATGCATAAGAGTTTTTATATAGCTATATTAATTGAGATTATGTTGCTAAATTCTGCTATGCGCTAAAGATATTATGAGAATTAAAAACATATTTTATACATATATTGTGCTTTGCCTTTAGTCAAGATTCACCATTTTGTATGTATGTAACATTAATGTTATATTGGTCTTAATTGTGACAAGTTTCAAATAAATTAACAAAAGATTATATGGTTAAATCTACTTCACTTAAAACAGTAAACTCACTTGACTGAGCAAGCATTATGTATATATGTATACGGTCTGTATAAACTTTGCCCATTATCAAAATAATTTATTGTTTTCTTTTTTCTGCACATATTATCTCACTTGTGTTATAATTATGTTCATACATGTATAATGTTAAAAACTTGCCACAAAGAAGTCTTTATTTCAATATATTTATGAAATATTTTTAAATATTGTCAACTTGTGTATATAAAACACAAATAAAAGTTTAAAACTTAGAACACCTCCTCCTTCTTAAATTGTTTGTCAGAATCATCAAACTTGACCATGGCAGTTGGTCTTGGTAAACTGTGCTGCATTTTTCCTGCTTCACCAGTAAGGGGGCTTGGAGTAACATGCTCGCCTCCAACCCCTGAGGCCTGCAGTTCAAACCCTGGACCAAACTCTATTTTGAAAAATTGGTAGTTGTTTACTGATGCCCCATAGTTCACAGTGCAGAGTCTTGCCCAACTAGTGTGTACTTGTATTTAGCACAATATCTCCATGTACTACAGTACTCTCCATGTACTACAAGTACAGTCCAACTCTCAATTTACTGATGTTCCCCTAACTGAAAGACAGAGGCTCAAGGATGACCATTTATCAACGTCCTTGAGGTTCTTTAACCTGCCACTGGGGATAGGACCCAATGACAGAGGACCGCCATTTTAAGTGGTCATCTGAGTCACTATGTATATGCTTGTACCTGGGATTGAACCTACGTCCTCTGTGTTCCTAGGTGTTACCCACTAGGCCACAGTGGCAGATAAACCCAAATAAATAAAAATTCTGCTTCACCCAGACTGTATTTACTTGATTGATTGATTGATTGATTGATTAATTGATTGATATGTACCAGTTCACGACCTGTAAAAAGCCATAGAATGACATCACCATTGCTAAATACCATTTTTTGCCAGAGTACTTTCCAAAGCCTTCTAACTTGTGTCCTTGACCTATAATAACAACAAAAAGAGCCGTACTGATATAGAAGACTGTTTTGGTTGGAAAAATGCATTATAAATTTACATTCATAGATAACCCCAGAAAACATTTTTCCCCAAATGAAATATGGGTATTTTACATTTTGGACAACAAATTATAATTATTTTTAACTCCTCATTCATTTGTGTTCTGTTTATTTACATATACATGGTCAATTTGAAAAAAAAACCCCACAATGCTTCACATTGGTAGGCAGCAACTCACATCGGGAAAACATCAGCTCACACTGTAGAAACAAAGCAGCATAGCTTCCCCAAAGCTTTGAGACTGGTTTACCATGACAAACCCCTAGTTTCCTCTACCTATTGAAATCTGGAACTATTATGATCTAAGCAATGTCGTGAAAGCCAAATCAATATAAATACACACACGTCTATAATAATAGTACTAATACTACTACTAATAATAATAATTTAAATTTGAAATATACTATTCTAAATATGCTATTGGGAAGAGGACAATGGTCATGTTTTGACAAAGAAAGGACACAAAGATACTTACATATATGTGTAAATATATGAAGTCTTAGCAATCATTTAACTTCACTGAAGATACAGAGGGAGACAGAATTCGACTCATTAACGAGGAAAAGAAGCAGAATATTTACAGAAATGATAGGACATCTTGCAATTACAGTTGACCACATGCACACTGTGTTTTGAAGGTGGAACTTTTGAACATTTCAAATTTCTATCTGAGTGGCTGTTGGCAACAGTTGAGTGACATGGTATACAGATTTTATTGATTAAAGTCTGGTACTGTATGGAATAACGGGGCGTTATTTAAAATAGCTATAAAGTTTGCATATTGGGATATTCTCTCTTTGCAAAAAATAACTCAAAGAGTTGTGTATCAGTTTTGATGAAATTCTAGGAAATATCGACAATGACTCAAGTAGAAGTTGGTTAAATTGCAGTTGGTGATCTGGATCACTGTCTGGATCCAGGAAATTTTTAACGGATATTTTTTTAAATCATTACGCTCATAAGCAATACTAAAAGTGTTGGGTCTTGGTGGAGGTCAATGCTCTCAAAGTGCTCTTGTTATGTTTGTGGGTAAATGCATTTGTGAAGCTCTGAAAACAGTTGTCTGTTTGTCATTGTAGTTTACTATATATTCAGACAAATAAGTTTTCATTTGGTTAAAAACCCCGGTTTCACTGTCACGAATTTGTCTTCCGACCCACCTGAAAATGTAGTCGGCAGCATACTTATGTTAGTCATGTGAACTATCGTTGTTGCTTTGGTTTAAGTGTTATCTAGTCAATGTATTGGAGAAGAAGGATTAAGATCTATCTATTGCTTTGCAATGTAATGCAGAGTTTAATTGGTAACTCATATTGTCCTGGTGCTTTTTGACAGGACAAGTTGTAACAGGGAATGACAGGTTCAAACCCCAGATCCCTATGGGAGAAAGCTGGTAGTTGCTTACAGATGATCGTCAGTTTACAGTGCAGAATCTTAACCAACTAGTATGCACTGTTTTTCTGTTTTAAACTACCCATCGTGATATAGCCTACAGAATACGGTTAAAAGTGACGTTAAATCCAGATAAATCTAAATCTCATGACAGGTGACATAAGTGACACCGGGGTGTAAGTTATTTGTAACTGTCGCCTGAATATCTCACTACTGTTCTAAAGTCAGAATACAAGAATATAAAATGTAACCATAAAATCCATGCCACAGAATATCAACAACATTACAAACATTCAGCATTGATGACCAGAAAGTAAACAGAAGTACTGGCGGTATTAACCAGTTTCTGGTTTAATCCAAAATATCTGAAGTTTGTGATGTAACTGACTTAATTAACAGTCTCTACTTAATCATGACTGGTCCTTTAAAAGCCATATGAAAATCCTTGACGTTGCCAAATGAACATATCATTGTTAGAAACAGAATAACACATGATTTGAAGCAATCCCTGCCAAATCTATGGCATGTGGAGACAGAAAATGACCATACAAAACGTCTGTACCATATTTTTGCCAATCTGTGATAAAATCATTCATTCTGGAGCCCTAATCCTTACTTGTTTCTTAATGAGAAAGACCTAAATCGGATTTACAGTCACGGAAATAATGGCAGTTATACAAGAGTTAGGATTGGTAATGGCAGGGAAGGGGGGGGTGGGGGTGGGGGGGGGGGGGGTGGGGGGAGGTTAGAGGGTTGGAAATGTGTAATTTACTGAAAAGTAATATAGTACTTCATCAGACTTTCTGGGCCTTTTAATGGTTTTGTAGTTTTTATAAAAAATATTTTCATTTATTTAAATTTGACAACCAAAACAAGATTGTTTTAAGCAGAAACCTGTCTTACATTTAATTTGTAAATCCATGATGTTAATGTCTGAATATATATAGTCATTAGCAATATTTATTCGTCTTAGCTTGAATATTTAGGCTGACGGTGAAGAGATTAGAGAAAAGTTTCAATGTGACAAAGGCTAAAAATAGAAGTTACCAGCATTTTCAGTTTGGATGGTGAAATTAAAACAAGGTAAAAAAAAGTATTCAGGGACTCATCAAGAGTGCCAAGGACCACTATGAGGGGCCCATGGAGACTGATTGAGAAAACAAGGCTGAAAGGGGTTTTGGTGTACTAGTGCAAGCCGCGAAGCCATCAGAGACACGAGTAGTGTACTGAAGCGGTGACCCATCCCAGTACTAACATAGCCCATTGCCACTTAACTTCAGTGAAGAGAAAGGTACTCATCACACTATGCCATTATTCATGAAAATCCAGAGAAAAAAATATATAGTGATCTCTTAAAAAATGAGCACATAAATGAACTGATGTCATTTCCAAATTACATCACCTGAAATGTTTTTTTCTTTCTATGGTAAGAATATTATACAAAAATATACACAGAGCGACACAATGAACAGAATCAACATGAACATCTATATATGGCAGATGTGCTGTGACTCCATTTTTAGCTCAAGATGTCAGAGAAGAATAAAGGTGAACAAGGTCAAAAGGGGTTTTGGTCTACTAGGGCGAGCTGCAAAGCCATCAGAGACAGCAGTAGTGCACTGAAGCAGTCACCCATCTCAGCACTAATGTAGCCCATTGCCACTTAACTTCAGTGGAAGAGAGACAGATACTCATCACACTGCGCCACAATCCATGAAAGTCCGGAGACAAATAAAAAACAAAAACACAAAAAAAACAGGATGCCTAGAATGGTGAGCCTCGCTAGAGCTTGACCATAAAAAAATTGCTGTAATAAATTTGTTAACCTAGAGACACTGAAGTCTCTGGGATGGAATGTCCAGGTTGTTGTTCTCTATATTTGATGGCAGTGTTTTATTGCACCTAAAAACATAAAGAAGATTAATATGGGATTCTTTGTTTCTGTATACTTATATTTGCTCCATCCGATTTCGATTGAAAGAATTTTAAGAATGGGGTCAACTATTCACACAAAGTGACATCTACATGTGGTTCAGTGCTCCTCATAGATTATCTATACCCATATCTGGTTCAACGCACTAGAAATTTTAAAGCGTTTTTCGACAATATCTGCTCCAGAATTCACCACTATTAATCACACTGGAGCTTGTTTTCACATAGGTGCAGGTCTGCCCTTGGCTTCTTCCAAACCTGCACTGGGACTCCATTTTTTTGCCAATTCCTGGTTCTGGATCCCTGAGCGAGGTATGGTGATTTAAATGAGACTTGACGATAATCTCAAAAACTAATTTTTTAAACAAATAATAAACAGAAATATTGAAGAAAACATAATTCACTTTTATAATAGAAATTAACTACTTTTACATAGACCTTTTTGGGTGATTCAATCACAAAAATATCTGCCAAATCAAGGACTCGGGCCTTCGACCTTTATATGAGGATTGATTGGATTGCCGATAATCTCCGAGCAAAAGGAGTTTATTTCTGCCATAAAAGTCAATTATGAGTTCTTAAATTCATAGTTCATTTCTACATGAGACTGTCAAGAGCTCCACCTATAATTCTGAAAAATCCATTCATGTATTCTTGTGTGTTACTCTCTTGTAGTGAAAGAGTCACTGTATAACAACCAGAGAGATAAACATAGTATTCTTCCTCATCCAGACAACTTCTGAAGTGTCTTAAGTAAATGTTATAATGCTCGTGTCCAGCAGACAAAGTGCAAAGCTCATTTTGTCAATGGATTCCTGATCTTCATTTCAAACCAGGAACACGCATGGACTAATGCGAACAAATCCTCACTTAGGGTGAGTAGTTCTGATATCTGGGACAATCCCACTATTAAATGCTTCTCTTCTCTCGCCAGTAAGCTATTTATGACAGGATCTCCACTCAAACTAAAGGCTTGTAAGAAGGTGATAGGATTAAGTCCAACAAACAGCTAAAAACTTTTTTTCTCGTTCATTTTCCAGACAGAACTCACTTGATTTGGTAAACGTGACCGAAAAATAGTACCAGTGATTTAGTATGTACCAAAATATTTTTTTGCGAGAAAAGCGGATTTGTGACTATTTCAGGTTTTGTTCAAATTAGACAACTTGGAAATATAGCTGATAATTTTGTGATGTGTTATTAATTATTGGAAAAAATTACACAAAGTATCAGTGTTAGTAATACGGTAATTAGAGAATGTTATAATTATCTTGTAGCCATAATATTAATTCCACCTTATTAGCGAGAAAAATCAATGATCTGAGTTGCACTAATATTATTGGATATTTTCACAGTACAGAAAATTATCCCATGTTCTGTTGTTATTATAGAGGTTAAAGATGTGTCTTAAGTATGATTTTATTTGAGTCACTAATGTATTGGCAACATCACTGTATTGATATACAAACCTTCACTAATTACTGAAATGCACTTTTGCTATTCCACATAATTAGAAGATACAAGATGTCCTCATTAGCACCGGCAATATGTAGTAATTTTCTGGATAATGCTACAATATATTGGATTAATTCATACTCAAATTCTTTGATGGAGTACATGATTTTATGCTTATGCTCTTCTGATAATTTAGATTTAAATCAACAACTAAGCAGTATAAGATATGTTGCCTTAGGTTATTATCTGCAACAAATACAAACAAAACATTACTTTATTATAGTATTAGATAAAGACTTCCGACAGAGTTACTTTCAAGGTTACTCAGTAATTATCAGCAGCAAACTTTCTGATATCCAAACGTATAGACAGGGGTTAAAAGGTAGGTTAAATAAAATATTCCAGTCTGGGTCAAGTTGAATATGCTACTTATAGTCTGATAGGGTATGTCTTTATAGATTAAAAACAATGATTACAGATACCATACATTAGCAGAACTATTTCCCAATAGTATTTTTACACCCCCCCCCCCCCCTCCCGTAAAAATATGTGTTCATGTAATCATGTTTCTAGGTATATTATAATAAACCACAGCATCTGTTGAATTAATCTTGGAGCCATAATACACATTTAAATTTCCACTATCCCAGCTCTGCCATGAGGGAAGTTTACAGTCGTGGCATCACTACGACTTGTTATATAGTTCTTAGTGCTTCAAGTTATGGTTTTGAATTTAGGAAGTCGGTGTAAAATCGCAAGACAATCCGATTTATCATCCTGGATCTGTCTTCTAGTCATGCAATATGTAAGATTTGTTTGTTCTGATGTACTGCAATTGATCACAGTTTCTCCTACCTTTTGTCAAAATCAGCTAGGCCTCTTCAGTCAATCATGCAAATGGAACAGGAACTTTAATGAATTAGTACATTAATAAGTACACTAACTACCTCTGACTCAAAGAAAAGTAAAAGCTAATATGTCTCATCGGACAAGTACCAAATAATACACACTTTCTAGGTGACAAAATCCTGGGATAATCCCAGTTTTACACTGCTTAATAAGTATAATATTTACATTATCTTATCAAACAAGAGCCATATAAATAGGCTTAGCACTGTATTAAAGGTAGAGGCTCTGAACGTCACAAATAAAAATTGTGCCTCTTTAAATATATTTTCTGTCATAATAAAATAGAATATTTCGTTTATTATAGTGACATGTAAACTATTACTACCAGAATATTTCATTTATTATAGTGACATGTAAACTACTACTACTACTACTACTACCTACTTCTGCTGCTACTACTACTACTACTACCTACTTCTGCTGCTACTACTACTACTACTACTACTACTACTACTACTACTACTACTACTACTACTACTACTACTACTACCTACTTCTGCTGCTGCTACTACTACTACTACCTACTTCTGCTGCTACTACTACTACTACTACCTACTTCTGCTGCTACTACTACTACTACCTACTTCTGCTGCTACTACTACTACTACTACTACCTACTTCTGCTGCTACTACTACTACTACTACCTACTTCTGCTGCTACTACTACTACTACTACTACCTACTTCTGCTGCTACTACTACTACTACTACCTACTTCTGCTGCTACTACTACTACTACCTACTTCTGCTGCTACTACTACTACTACTACTACCTACTTCTGCTGCTACTACTACTACTACTACCTACTTCTGCTGCTGCTACTACTACTACTACTACTACCTACTTCTGCTACTACTACTACTACCTACTTCTGCTGCTACCACTACTACTGTTGCTGCTTTTGTTGCCGCTGCTACTGCTGCTACTAACTGATGCTACTAACTACAACTACTCAGTTAAAATAAATTTTATTTTGTCTTCTTGAATTATTATACCGTAGTGAGGAACATTGTTTTTAAGGATATTACAAAAATTTAATCAGGTACTTTAATTTAATTAGAATGTATCATTTCAAAGTGACTTTAAATATTTTTTTTGCCACGGATTCGGAGACAATTAGACATAAACTGTAACATTTCACAGTGACATAAGATACACATTCACCTGATTCTCCAATAGAATGATATAAAAACGAATACAAAAAAGCCTCCTGGGTTTTGTATTGAAGAGATACTTAACGTTTATCAGTTTTTCTACTTGTTCTCAAACATTTAGAGGATTGACAAACATCTTTAGCTAAGTGAGTAAATGAATATGAACACGAGTTCTTTCCTCTAAGCTGGATAATCCAGACAATATGTTTGCAGGACAGCTAATCTGTGATCTTGTCTCTTGTACTCCCACCTGTATCATGGAAGAGATTTTGAAGATGGATATGTAGTGGGTGAAATAAACAGAAGGTCTGTTGATATGGGTGATTATATAGTTAAAAGTCAAGTGGGCAGTGAGGAAGTAGTGTTTATTTCAGTGTGTCATAATCACTAGAACCGTAAGGACCTTTGTTATTACAGGGAAGAGATTAGTCCAGATTAACATGGGTGTTCTTCTGTTAGTCTACTAAAAGAGAACAGATATTTATTATTACCTGTTAAACAAGGGCTTAGGGAAAGGTGTACTCTTGTAATCTGTCTCTGGATAATGAAATGTATGATAGTTATTAGCAGTATGAATAGAGAAGCTGTTTACTTGGTCTGGTAGTAGGTTCTGTTCATGGCTAAAATAGGGACATGTCATCTGCAAATGGTATGTTGATAATTTTTTTTTAACGCAACAGAGTTTATGAAACTCATCTGATAAATACCAATATATAATACTATGCCATTATAAGATAGACTATATAGATAACTAAGACTATAAATATATAGTTACATGTCCTTGCAATAAATATTAAAATTTTAAAGCCATTTTTGGGCTATTTTTAAATATTTAAAACAATAAATTTCACCCACACATGTACATTTTTATTTTAAAAGGTTTACAGTGATGATGAAGGTATTGGTGGTAGCATGCTCGCCTCAAACCTCTGTTGTTGTGAGTTCAAGTACTGGCCAGATGTTACTGACCTATGGTGCACGTTAACAATATCCACCAGTTTGATAAAACATGAGAGGTGTTAAAACTCAACTCAATCAAAATCAGTTCCACAAAAACTTAACTGTTTCCTGCCCAAATATCGAGCAATGAAGTGAAGCGGCATTAAATTGGGTTTTGTTCTTGGACAGATGACCCAGTCAGGATCCATAGTGCAAGTCCTTGTATTGTAACCCTCAACCCAAAAAAGGCGATGAGGATATTGTAAATGGCATTTTATTTTGTCATTTTGTTAAATTTTCACACAAGGTCGGACTACCCATGGCTCAATGCTTAAAGATGACCTGGATCCCAATTTAGATCAAGCTTTCAGAATTATTTTAGGGATTTTTCAACAATATTTGCGGCATAACTCAAAAAATATTGATCACATTGGGTCCTCTCTTCATATGAGATTGGTATCTAACCCTGGTGTGGTCCTCTTAAAGATGATTAGAATCCCAAGATTTTTTAGACAATATATCTGCCTCTGGATCAGTGGTTACGGGTTTGTGGTCCCTTATGCATTACTTTTGTCAATGATTCTACTTTTAACCTTCTCTGAAAACATGGATGTCATGCTTCAAGTAGACTGTATCAGGTTATACCTAGGTCACATCTTTCTGTTATGGGGTTACAACATCCAACCAAATGGACTCTACCTTTGGTTGTCATCGGACTATATTTGGTCCATCTCACATCTTTTCGAGAAGCTGTTTGAGGTGATTCAAAAGGATTGCATTAGGGTAGGACATGTTTGGAGAGTTTCAATTGAGAATGATATGTGTTTGGGACACCTTTAATGTAATGTTTGAAAAGGCTGGATGGATATACAGAAGGACTTGTTCTTCAATGTACACTAACCAGATACAAGGTCTTCTTTCAGGACCATAAGAAGAAGGTCATGAAGCAGAAAACAACTAAGTAAAGAAATAACCGCATGGAAAGCTGTGACCTGGGCATTTAGTGGATATCGTGAAAATTGTTGCCCACAAAGTTCAAAGGTTAAAGTTGGATTTATAGATCCACTTCCACAGTTTGTATCATCTTGGGAAAGATCGCCACTATAGTTCTTGCATGATTTTATGAAACAGGAAAACAGAAAGGTGAAAAACAAATAGATCCTTTTATACAGACTTGTTCTGACCACTGGGTCGACCTTTTTTTTGTCATAAGAGGACTGAAGCTATTGATTCAAGAACCCCAAACTGGAAGTTAAGCAAAGTAATGTTCCAACTGAATCTCTTGTTTCTGAAGAACATCATACACTTAAGGCCCGAACGCACCAAAATGATACAATAAGGTCAAATATGAAGCCTCTCTAAACTGAAGATTATGTTGGGAAAATATTCAAAACTAGACCAGAAGATATATATTTTGCAATCATATGTTGCTCATGGGACCAGCACAGAAGGGTGTGAGGTAGATTTAAAGGGGCTTTAGTTGTGAAACAGGCCTTTGCTTCAAAATACTTATTCCCTTAAGACAGGAAGCCACAAATAACACATCTGTATACTGTGCCTCCTCTGATAAAAGTCTTATTTATGTTATCTAAGTAATAAAATTATGGTAACTTATTAACAATAAATGAGGTTTCCATGCAACAAAATGATTTATCAAATTTGCTCCCGCAAACTATCAAAGCTTGCAAATACAGTTGCAATGGAACATATGTAGAGTGTAGGAGTTTCTACATTCAATACAATCTAAATCATATATGTCTCTCACTGTAAATATTGATACAAACTCTGTCCCTTTCATTTTGCGCAAAGTGACTTGTATAATAATGTAAAGTGGACCCACATATGCAGAAAATATTCATTGACTTGTAATGGACAACCCACTAACTTGGAGATTTGGTTTTAATCCTAGTTCCAAACATATACATCTGGAACATGTACACACAAAAGGCTGTATTTCTGATATTGGAATGACTAAAGCTATATGTCTATATGTATAAGTCTTTCTTGATGAAAAAATATCTAACTTTTTATCCCAAAAGTGATTAAGATTTACATGTGTTTTTTGCAGGTTTTTGACAACTGGATTAAGGCCATACCAATATTTGAATGTTGTGTATGTTTCAATGTATACGATTCGCAATCCGCAATTTTAGGCGATAATATGCAATTATATATTTTCTTGCTGTTTGACAGTAATACATGGCAGATCGTTAGATCGCTGCAGATTTGTGGCTAAAGTGTTGGACTTCAGAATGGAAGGTCTTGGGTTCAGTCATAGCTAGGTCATGGAAATTGAATGAAAATACTTTACACATATCTGTCCCTCTTCAGCCAGAAGTACGAGTGGATAACAACGCTTGCTGAATAGGTGAGTCTGTGGCATGCTGACATCCTGTTCAGGAGGGTAGAGTCACTTTATGCCACAGAAACCATAAATAGGCAACAGCCCCCATTGGTAACTAGGCCAGAAAGTCACATACTAAAGTCAAGTTTTAATTGATTGATTGATTCATATCTAGTACCTTGCTTTGGTTATATTGCAATGAGACCCCAAGTTAAGTGATCGTCTGAGTCATAATGTATCCACCCATACCTGGTCCAAAACTCAGACGGTCACCCATCAAAGTACTAACCAAGCTCAGTGCTACTGATCTTCAGTGTGATCAAAGTGGAACTGGTCAAGCTACATCACATAGGGAGATCCTCAAAGGTCACTAGGGAAAAGCAAAGATCCTTTCTGATGAAAAGGTCGCAATTTATACAACATGCTTTGTTTACACTCATCCTTATGAGAGTATAATTTGAGCCGATATAAAAACAATTTTTAGTTCGATTTATTTGGGTTTAACGTCACTTTCAACCGGTTGTATAGTTACATCACGATGGGAACTTTTTAGGGAAACGAAAACCAGTACATGCTAGGTGGTCGAGGTTCTGCACTGTAAATTGCTGGACACTGGTAAGCAACTACACACATTTCCCCACAGTGTGTTGGTTCCCAGGTTTGAACCACATATGTCAGAGGTGGAAGACAAGTCTGTTAACCCCTACACGACAGAGCCCCACCAGATGGCGAGGAGAAATTGCTGTTGCAGATTTAGGAAATCGCATATGTGAAAACAGACACTAAAAGACTTGTTTTCTGATTGTTCTCTGTTTTCCTGACATGAAGTATACTTTGTCAGGTACTTTGTTGTTACAAAATGACCAAGTTTTCAGCTAGACCTTTGTCAAGAGTTCATCATTTAGTGAGACATTCAAATGCTGGTTGAATTGAGAGAAAATGTACAAAGAGAAACAATTGAAACCTCTCAAAAGACACAAGGAAACAAGCTCTTTGACATCAGAAAATACATTCCAAAAGCTCTGATAGCCTTTCGTAGGCAATGCTTTGCTGCAGTGTTGTGTAAATTTCATAAAAAGCTTTGCAATTTCGGATTCACTTTATGTCTAAAAATTGTTGCAATGATAACATAAAATAGGATTTGTTTGCTATAACACTAACATGAAATGTTTTGTTTAAACATAGGTCGATTAAATGAAATGCTTTGAAAATTTATCAATAAAGTGACTCGCGTTGTTAACTAAAGTGACATGGTTCTTTCACAAATCACAGGAATTATACACCCATTCTTAAAATGCCTGTAATGTATCAGGGTCCATTTTGGGGGAAACTAATAAAAAATAGTGTATATTTTATGTGATGTCACAATTCATCATTGTTTCACATGGTTCAAACATAGTTCTGATGTTATAAAAAGTCTGATCACATAATTAAAATATACATTGGTAGCAGTTTAGTAGGCTTTGGACAGTGACCCCTTTGGTTGACCGAAATCTGCTTGGTCTAGGGGTACATCACAATAGTTTTCTTCCTTTTAAAACGTGACCTATTGATTAGGAAGTTTGGAAACAATCACTGCCATCTCTGTGTGGGTTCTACTCCCACAAGTGGCAATGCTGAGGATTGGACCCGAACCAGTATATAACAATAGTCCAACAAATGGGGCGTAACACCCTTAGGTTGACCTTTCACCTTTGGTTATTTCAAATCAATAAACCTGGAGATGAACATGTTTACAGACTAAATGCCACGTATATGGATGGACTGATTCACACGCCCATTCTTCATTTACATAAAGGTAAACAGAAGTGTGGGTCAAAAAATTCTATTGTCTCTTCTTAGATCTGTGCCCCAGAAAGGCTACTGAGTAAGCTTTGGAGAACCTGGTCACATACAAGAAGGTCTGGGAGCCAATGGATTGAATTTGTAAGTCTTTGTTTTGTCGTGTTTATTACAAATCTGAATAGCAGACAGAAATAAAAGAATGTACCCATATAATGAAAATGAAGAGTTACTCGAGGGTGGGAAAAGGGGGGGGGGGGGGGTTATAGGCTATAACAAGGGGTTTGCTCACACGTGTTTTAATCCGGATAATGGACCTAGTTTTATTATCAAGTTCTATAGTAGTATTCAATAAAGAAATTACTTCCCATAGTCCCGTGCAATAATAGGTGAACTACTTGTGATTGGAAACATTAGTAAAATAGCAAGGACCTCCTTTGGGTTCTTTTTGTTTGATAATAATAGAACAAGTTGGTACACAGGAAAATGAGCAAGATATCTGTTAAAGGTTTATAGTGAAGAAACTGAAGCTTGGTAGATCTTTTGTTGATTTGTGGAGCCTATACTTCTATTGACAATTATAATTATTATTGCCGTGAAATTGTTTTGGCTTCAACGTTTAGTAATGAGTTTTTTTCCCTGTTGCGAGTTGGCGCTCAACATCTCTACCGACTAGGGACATGGATCTAGTTTGATTATGTAATAATTAATGCTTTTAAAACTGAATAAAAAGTATAGAAACCTGCCATAACATCGTGTAACCATGATAAAATATGATATGATATGATAAAACATATTATCCATAGAGATTTTTTTTATAAATGTCACCATATTTTAGATAAAACTGTTGTAGTATAGTTGGGGGAAATAGGATATTTTATGTCATTTTGATGATTTCTATATATTTTGTAGAATCCACATTTGAGACGTTTTAACCAAACTTTGTTTTGGGGACAGTTAACGAGTGAATTATCAAACCTCTTCAATCATTGCCACAGTATTATTGACTATTTGTCCTGGTCATATGTCATAAGTTTAATGTTAGTTCTATGAGATGATGTATGGTTAGACATGGTTACTTGGGCTCTTCTTGTTCTGGCCGCTGAACGGGACGTAAAACTTCAACTTTGACATTTGATCTTTCTTGTGTGCGTGTGGAGCCCTGATACAACCCCACAAAGAATTGGAGACTTACACAAAACACATACCATGAAAATGAGTATGGCTAACTGTTCTCACTACTATTTTGCAACATCAACGTACAAACAAGGGGACATGGTAGCTACATTGGTAACACACTCGCCTCCCACCTTTGAGGTCTGTGGTTGAAACCCCGGACCCTATGTGGGAAAGTTCGTGATTGCTTACCAATGGTTGGCAGTTTACAGTATAGAGAACCTTGACCAACTGTATGTAATGGTTTCCTCTGGCCATAAAACTACCCATTGTTGAAAGTGACGTTAAAACCCCTATAAATAAACATCAACATGTAAACATAACTGAGTGAAAATAAATGACACTTTCTCATTTCTAATATTTTTTTGGACCATTTCTCTAAAAATTTGAAAATGTTCTATTATCATAAAGTTGTATAAAATTGCATATACATATACATTATAGTCTCTGTATCCTTGGTTTAATATCAATTGCTTATAACAGCAATAAACCAAATTTAGACATCAAGTTTTTATTCATCAGGAAAGAATTTTTTTGCAAATCTCTAGCTCTTTATGTGATCATGCCAAACTTTAACACAGTTTAATGTTAACAAATGTAACTTTGGGAAGTGAAAAGATATGCGATACTTTGCTAAAACTTATGGTACTAGATGCTCAGTAGCTGAGTGGGTTAGCACCTTTAGTATCTGATTAAGCTGTACGATCTGTCCATATTTTAGATTGACAAAAAGTGGAATGGAGAATCACAAGGGGAACATCAAGGTCTCTGCCAAGGCTGACAAGTTACCTGGCCATAATATTAAGCATAGATCCCTTGATGTAATCCAGGTATGCCCCATAGTATGATAACTAAATATCACTATGGAATCAGGATGGACAATCTGTATGGTTTTTTAAAAAGAGCCTTGGACATTGCAGAGTTTTCAATATGTTCCCCAGGTATGGTAGAATTCTATGATATGATTCAATGATCACAAATGTGCAAATGTGTTTCTTGCCCTCATACTAAAGAAAATGGTTGGGGTACTGTAATCAGCTCTGTCTGTCTGTCTGCACCCAGAACCTAGAAAATTATACATGGGGTCATATTTCCATTCCATATGGATCCTACCTGTAGCATGGTCCTCCTAAATGTTGATCCGGATTGATGATCCCTATCTGGATTGAGAATCCAAATTTTCCATTTGTTTTTCTTCAGCACTACCTGTAAGCGAGTGTTTTGTCGGTTTTTTGACACTGCATGTTGTGTCAGTACTTTCTGTGTCAGTTCTATGGGTTTCAGTTTAAAATTATGATTACAGGTTAATGTTCAGACTTTTCACATCCTAAAGGCCCTTACACACCAAACTGACCTGGGACTTGCAAATAAAAACCTTCATTCTATTGACCAATTCGTTAGCTCTTGGTTAACTCGCAGACAGCAAACCATTGATTAAATCAAAGCCTAATGGGGATGTTCCACTATGGCGATCATGTCCCTGATTGGAATATGATTCCTCATTTTTACAATTCTGGAAGTCGATCTTTTCATTCGGAAAGATCCTAAATATTTCTTAAAAATTTTGTCAAAACATGTCTACAACTTTTCAAGTTATTTTGTAAAGAAATAAACGCTGTTAATTGCATATACCTTCTTGTCAAAGGTTAACAAAAATCATTTTGTTTAGGTTTATAAGGAATTATGTTTTACATGCGTATAGTCATGGCATGGAAAAAGGGCAGATAAAATGACATAATTTTGAACTATTTTAATATACATACATATTTTAACTAGAAATCCATAAACTAGAAAACTTTAACTAGAAACCCCATTGCTGGCTCAACCCTAATTTCCTTTGTGCAGACATTTTTTCGTTTAAAAATGCATTATACCACTCTCTGTTACTGAACAGACTATGACAGAGATTTGAGGCAGAGAAACCCTTGTATTTTGAAAGTTCTACCATGCATAAGTAATTCAATATAAACAAACACACAACATTTCTAACGTATGACATCAACAAAATTTCCAGAGTATCCTTACTTGAATGTCATTGTTTCAATGTTCTGATGTACACACATACAGAAAGTCAGTTTTATCAAGCTAAGAGTTTTTATCTTGTAGTAATAATAATCTATTGAGAACCAATATATTTTTACAAACATCTCTTAAAACTATTTTACTCAGTTGTTTTTTGATGTATGAAATATTTAGCTTGGCTAGTCCCCAGTAAGTGCCATATTAGTTCATTTTGAAGTTACAAAATGTCTTTGTACTAAACTATTAAGGCAACCCTAAATTCGCGCCAATGTGCTAAATGTCGTCTGCTAAGACTCTACCACTCAGACAGGATGTTGGCATTATGGTGTGGACTGAAGATATTTTGAACTAAATAAAGAATTTCAATAACAAGTGTAGAACCAATATTTGGCGCTGGCAGTTTTTGTTTGCAGATCTATTAGAGGCTATTCAGTTGGTGGAACTTTTTCAAACACACGCTCGCCTGTCATGCGAGACATACCCATACAAACTACATTGTCCTTTTTTGACAAGAAAGTCCTTGCTGAGAAAGACCTGAGAAGGTGACACAGAGCTCCTCTTGTTTTAAAACATATTTCATCTATCTGCTATAAAACTGGACTGGAACACTAAAGACCTTTACGGTGGGGCAGTAGCAACACACATGCCTCCCATCTCTGAGGTCAGAGGTTCAAACCCTGGACTTTATGTGGGAAAGCTGGTAGCTGCTTACCAATGGTCGGCAGTTTACAGTACAGAACCTTGAGCAACTGTATGTACTGGTTTCCTGTGCCTACAAAACTACCCGTTGTGATATGACCTGTACAGTGTTGTAAGCGACGTAAAATCCCAAATAAATTAATTAACTGAAGGCCTTTATGCACCAGACCGATCCGATCCTTGCAGATGCCAGCCTTTTAAAAACTGGATGAAACAGTGAAACAAGTTTGAAAGTTGGACCATAAATATTACCTAGGTGACATGTTTCCATGTTGGGGTTACTAGCTACATATGAATGGTTTAGTGTACTTTCAACTGACTATCTTTGTGGCACATTCCGCTTTTTGTCTCGGTAGGACATCTTCGACATGATCGGTGGGATCCTCATTTGGGTAGGATGCATTTGACACAACACAGAATGCAATTTACATTCGGGACAACTTTTTTGAAATACTTGAAAACGGATATTTCCAAAACCAATTAATTTATATTTACATCGTTACTTCATCTACCTTATATGGTGTGCTGAAATGCGACAGAAGTGTGGGCGATAAAATCAACTATTATTAAATATTTTATCTTCCAAGTTTGTGCCAAGATGAGGCTTGTGTCATAATATGGCACCAAGCAGTTTAGCATTATATTGTATACATTGATGCTATCCCACCAACCCTGTTAAACCTGGGGAATTCTTTGAAAAAGAAAGTCGTTCCTTATGGGCTCATATCAATGCATCTAAACAATGTAAGTCATACCAGTTCGAACTTCATCATTGGATTCTATTTTATTATCCACCACGCGACGTATTTGCCCCAAATACGGGGAAATACAGACCGGGATGTATTTTTTTTGTATACACCGGCGCCCCGGTACTATGGATATTAGTGTGGTTAACTTCCGGTTTTTCAACAATATCTCGGAAAGTATGTAACTTAAAAATATGTATAATATATCATTAGAAAGGTGTTATTCTAGCGCTTCTGCTCATGTATGTTGCATAAATATCCATGCAGAAATGACTGAGATATTGCAAGGTAAAGATTGAAGTTTTATATTCAGTGTTGCTCATTCTTTTTGACAGTCTGTTTCACGTTTTCTCATTAAATATTCATGTTATTTGACCCATAAATCGCACAAAATGGTGGATAATAAAAGTAAAACATCCCTCATCAGACATATACAGAAAAAATATATCACTCATGAAGATTAACAATATAATACTCGTGCTTCGCACTCGTATAATATTGTTATCTTCATTCGTGATATATTTTTTCTGTATATGTCATTCGGGACGTTTTCCTATTATACAGGATCATCTTGGAACCTTACCAATGTTTAGACTCCTTTAGGTTCAGGCTTTTCTGGTTTTGTCTGATTTTTAAGGCTCGCGCTTCTACAGATCACTTTTCTTTTGGTCTCCGGACTTTCATGAATTGTGGCGCAGCGTGATGAGTATTTGTCTGCTCACTGAAGTTAAGCGGCAATGGGCTACATTAGTACTTGGATGGGTGACCGTCTGAGTTCTACACAAACTGTGGGATGTGTTGGGGTTGGAATTTCAGACTTTTGTCAATTCTATTGCACTACTCGTGTCTCTGATGGCTTTGCGCTCGCGCTAGGGGACCAAAACACCTTTTGGCCTTGTTTTTCTCATATGTGACAGTGCCCAATGTATTTTTTGTTTGTTTTAGTGCAATTGTCCTGTAAGACATTGAATTTAAAAAGGCTAATAAAAGTAACACATCCCTCATTAGACATTTGCAAAAAAATAAACATCACTCATGAAGATGAATGATGTAACACTTGAGTTATGCACTCGTGTAATATTGCCATCTGCATTTTGGTATGTATTTTTTCATATCTCTTATTTGGGAAGTTTTTCTATGATGTATATTGCTACATTTTAAGAGATCCAGTTGTCTAGTAGAAGCAAAAGAAAACATATATGACACTGTGGTACAGTACCATAAGGGTAGGACTTTATATAATTATTTTTTCAGTTCCAGCTTCTGTCAGAAAAACGCCTGAGTTCTGTGACAAGAGTATAACACCAAAATTCAAATTGGAATTTCTACCATGTTTAGCTTTGTATAAAACTCAGTTGGATTTTGTACAAGTTTAGATCAGTACAAACCCCAATTGAACTTTCTCCGGGTAGAATTAAAATTCTACTTCTTGGACTACCATGACATATACATATAACTATATACACACGGCTTGCCCCCTCTGACGAAAACAATCACCACTTTAATGATTCTTTCATGTCAAAGAAAAATGAAATAATATTTATCAATCCTTGTGTTTGCCCGACTTCTCACACTTACATCAACTCTGTGCATTTTTCTCTCAGATCCAAAATGGAGAAGTCAAAGATCTGAATGATTCTGCAAGCAACACCATAGCACCTAACTCATTCACAAGTCAATAAACAAACAATAAACAAACAAACAAACAAAAACATGTTTACTAACTTTTTATCCCTTTTGTCTAATTTCTTCTGAAGCAAAGAAGTCTCTTTTTTATGTGTTTGAAGTTAAGTTCACACATTCTGAACAAAAAAAACCCAGAAATCTTGAGCATGAGCTAAGTCAGAGTTGACAAAGAAAGCATTTCCTATTTTCTCTCACTTACAAAGCTAACATTGACTGTCAACAAGCACCCCCCTCTCTTTTGGTCTCTATCCTGTAGTTAGATCAATATGAAAAGAAATACCTCACGCTCCCCCTTATCCTTTTTAAGGACCAATATCTTAACAAGGGAAAGAAATGTGTAATTTTTATTTCTTGTAGAAGAGATTAAAAACTAAACTGCCTTTGGCTATGTAAAAAATCCTAGATGATGTTTTAACAATGATCAGTTTCATGTTGATCAAGGGGGTTTTCACACATGAGCAACACAGAAATATATATAAAAATTAGCTCATTTTTATGTCATTCTTTTGTTGAATTTTTAGTGTTCTTGTACAAGGCTATACCGACTGACTAGCCAAATTAATTGAATAGGCAAATTTAGAAATGATAAAACCTTGCTCACTTTTTGTATATTGTTATAGCTATGTTGTGTTCAATAATATTTAATCGCACCTAAATTCTACTGAAGGAAATCCATTGCTGCTTCTGAGTTATTGGCCAAAACTTTATCAAAGGAAACTTCACCCAATTTTCAATAGAGCCAAACAGATATGTTCAATAGGTGTTCATCAGTTAAGCGTATGTGGTATTACCAGCAAAATAAACAACAGTCTTTTATATATAAGTTAATGGTTGAGCTGCACAAAATGGAAAGTTTAGAAAAAGATAGTTTCAAAATAGTGATGTTGATAACTAATTATGTCCCACTCACATAATAGGCTTTAATGGTTTTGTTTATAGGTGTTTATAGAATATTTCATTCCTGCATATACTGCCACAATTCTGTCAGTAAAGTTTACATGCTGTGCATTCCCCGCCTCCTCCTTCCCCTCCCCCTCCTCAATTCCTACTCTCTTCTCCTAGCCAAACTGTAGTCAGAGATGTGTGGCTGAGTTTCACAGGATGTACGGCATTCAGTCTGTCTTTTCCTAATATCCCTTTCACACTACAGATGGCATCGCCTCCAGTAACCTGCATTTGGTGAAATGTCCCTGTCATTAGATCAGCACCTGACATCCACATGCAACCTTGCGAGTCAGTGGTGAACCGTCCATTACCTTGCGATTCCTACAGAAGTTTTGAAAAGTTTGAAATCGCCACCTCCGATTTCAATATTGTGGGCATGCGCAGACAATTTTGCGCATGTGCATATGAAATAGTTAATACGGTAACCGAAGGTGTGGTCCACGGTGTACATAAGGTTATGATTCGGTTGTCTTTCAGTGTAATACAGCGACATAAGGTGAGTTAAGGTATTGGTGGTCTCGTCACGTGTTCATCCAACAGCTACCGAAGGTGAGTTGAGGTTAATGGAAGTTGCTTCTCAGTGACCATCATTTGTAGCACTGTCATCCTACTTATTGACGGTTGAAAAACTGTGTCCAATCAATGGCTGCCTGCCTGTAGTGTGAACAACTTGGATGAAATATTGCGACCTGGGGGTGGTTCCGCTGCTGAGTAAAACTTCTACCACGGGACGCACCGCCTCTGGTGTGAAAAGAGCATTACTGGCGGAAAGACCGCCTGTAGTTTGATTGGGACATTTCTCTTTAATACTAAGAGAAGTCAGTGACCAAGTGAATAGCAAATTATGGCATCAGTTTATCCCTGCCACTATGGTCATGGGTTTAAATCTCTAGCTTTTGGCAATTCATTACCATTTGGGATTTATTTACGTCACAAGCCCTTACCTTATATAACCCTTTTTGCTGAAAGGTGCATAAGGCCTCAACCTACACCTCTGCTACATGTCTTTTATTTATTTATTTGGGGTTTTACATCACCTTCAACACTGTACAGGTCATATCACGACGGGTAGTTGGAAGGGCAGAGGAAACCAGTACATACAGTTCATCAGGGTTCTGTACTGTAAACTGCCGACCAACGGCAAGCAACTACCAGCTTTCCCACTTGAGGTCGTCCCAGGAACCGAACCCTGGCCTCAGAGGTGGGAGGCGAGAGTGTTACCACTCTGCCACCGTGGCCCCTTGCTACATGTCTGCTGAATTTGGAGGCAAACTTGATTTCGGTCACCCTGGCTTGTCAGATACATAGTAGTTATTATAGTGTCGATAACATATTTTCCCATATAGGTATCCTGCTTTATGTAAGACCATACCCCATACTAGGATACCTGAAAAACTGTGTTATAGTATAACCCCAGTTGAATAGGTCTGCTAGTAGGAAGAGACATTCATAAAAACAGAACATGGCAGCTCTGCTCAAAGGAATCTTAACATCTCCAAAACTATGGGATAAAATTCAATACTTTATTCAGGTTTATGGCTTCTTTCCGATATTTTAAGTTTTGCTACAATTATAGGTCCTGTCAATCAAGATATCAGTTGTGTAAGGTGTCGTCACAATGTGTAGGTGAAATGGTCCCATTACCGAGATTTCACCACAGATTCATCCCTAATATAAACTAATTATTGGACTGATTGATTGTTTTTTATTTTACACATTGAATAGATCATATGATGACAGTTAGTTGTCTCTGTACTGAAAGCATGAACTCGCTCCAACTTTCCCACTTAAGGTATGGCTGGGAATTTTAAAAAAGGCCAAAAAGGAGGGAAATGAGTGTGTTCCCACTACCATACTTGCACCTTAAACATAGTATTGGAATATTAACATAACAATTATGAAATATAAATTGTTTTTTTTTCTTGCAAAAATAATCATCATAATGAAGTAGTAAAGATATTGACATTTTGTCTGAAGATTATTTTAACTAGATGTTCGTTGCATGGGTGATGTTTTTATCTCAGATTTTTGCTTCCATGAAAGAACAAAAAGCATTTGACTCCATTGAGCATTTCAAATGTGTGTATTCTTTATGTCATTGTTTAATCACATCTGTGTGTTTTGATGACCTAATATCTAAGTCATGGCACATGTGAAAGTACAACATTACATAACTGGTGTCAATTCTCTGTAAAGGAAGATGACTCATAAAAATTCACAGTGTTAATATCCTGGTTCTAAAGTAACAATAAATAAAGGGTTAATGTTCACTCCTAATAAAAGGCAAAGGAAAAACTAAGTCTTTACTAAAGAGTAAAATATCCTGAGATTTATGCTATACAATTAGAATATATATTATCTATATATTTTTAAATTTCAGTTTTATTGGAACTCAAATTTTCAGCTAAAACATCAAGTAAAATGCATTAAAATATGATATTGAACAGGCTAAACTTAAAATGGTTAAATGGTTGACAATACACTTTTATATAAAGTTAATCATTTGATGAGAAAAATGGATTTCTGAGAAACCTGCAAATTAAGTGCAAACTAGTCTTGCTGTTGTGTCAAAACTTAACTTATTAGTTCAGCTTACCTCTAAAATCTTGTCCACATCCTTCAGAATATGTCACTGTGGTTATCTGCCTCTGTGCTATAATGGGTACACTCTCATCTCGGAACACCGAGGACCTGGTTTCAAACCCAGGTAAGGCAGACACATAGTGGCCTGGATGACCTGTTAAAATGGCAGTCCTCTCACTTTGGGAGCTATTCACAGTGGCAGGCTGAAGAACCTAAGAAACATTGATATGGTAATCTTTGAAACTATGTCTTTCAGTTAGTGGAATGTCAATTACCGAAGATTGGGTTGTACTTGGATGGGCTGAACTTTTTTTGAGTCTTGTAATAAAGCAGGTATTTCACTCGGAATAAATATAGATCACTACAATTATCAGTCTAATCAGTGGTCATCAGTGGCCTAGTGGTTAGCAAGTGTGATAACTAATCACAGACTGTTACTTCTGTGTGGGTTCGACTGGCCCAACCAGTAATGCTTAAGGGCCTGTCCCAGTATGCTACTTGCTGGTTAATGGAAAGTAAAACCCTAAATCTTGAACTTCTTAATCTGATGAATGTGTGAAATTTAACCACTATTTCCCCATTCTGTTCTGCTTCCTGAAATAGCTCAATCTGGAAGCATAGGATGAATGTTCAGCCAGTCTGTGAGCATAGTCCAAAGAGTGTTAGTGTAGTCTATTTACTTTGACAAAATTTTTTTTCTGAAGTTTGGAAGTTCTGATGAGGTAGAAAATGGTGGATGAGAGACACACACCTATGGTCACAAGTAGAAGCAACTAAGGTTCCTAGTAAAAGAGAAGCCCCTTGTTTCCCATGGAAAGTGTTGAAAAAACCTGACAAGCCTACCATGCAAACACGCTGTAGATACCAACAGTACAAGTGCTGGAGCTCTTTAGTGGAAAAAAGCTGTAGCAGCATAAAGCTGAAAAAGACAGTTCTTGGTCCAGATGTCATAACTGTACTAGTGGATTATGTAACTGGTATGATACCCCTGTTTTAGCCATGCAGTTAAAATGCATACAGCACACATAAAATGCATACCTATGTTTTATACTTATCCATTCAACCATGTGAACCATTCCCCCATGTAGTATGTGTTATAACCTATGGTGGAGTCATCCACGGTGGCACAATGGTAATACACTTGTCTTCCTCCACTGGGATCAGAGTTCAAATCCCAGTCAGACCTCAAGTGGTAAAGCTGGCAGTTGCTTGCCATTGGTCGGTGGTTTACAGGTTTACATTACAGAACCTTGACCTCATGTATATGTACTGGTTTCCTCCACCCTTTTAACTACCTGTCACTATATTATTATTATAAAGGTACTAGGCCTAACATATAACACAAAATAAATATATTAATATAACCACGATAGATGTTCCAATGCATGCAATCCGCCTCTGGTAATCCACAAACCTAGATTTCCTATATTACACAGCTCTTGTGCAGAAATATTAGGAACGATTTTAACAATAATATAATTCAAATTGACCTTAATGTTGATAAATTTTAAGAGATAATAATAGAAAATATTACAAAATTAAAAAACACACTTAATAAAATTTCATTTCAGTTACCAAAGGACATTTAGTTTTATGGACGTGCTAACTTTCTTGTTCAGAAGACAGAAACTTGGCGATTATGCATCTCAGATTGTGCATATGGAAATGCACATTTACAATGGAAAAAACTTTTGGTTTTATGAAGTCAAGCTGTTTATTATATTTCCATTGAATTTGTGATGATATCAGTGGTACAGGTTGTGTCCAGATACCAGTTCATCACTGTTGCTGAGCACATAATTCCAAGTAAGGGTGTTGGTCCAAGATAACATTGTAAAATAAATATAAACAAGGGTGTTGCTACTTTGACTACATCCTGCTTTTTGAATTAAATATTTTGCTACTCAAAGTGTTGTCAGTTATATTATGTTTCAATACCAAAAGACTCAAATTATTAAGAATAGGTTAACATACAGATAAAAATCTATCTCATAGATAATCATTCTATAAAACTGGAGGAATGTATAAGGATGTATAAGGATTGAATTCCAGTATAGATGAACAGGTTCAAAATTCCAAGGCATATGACTAAGACAAAAATTACATGGTGTGCTATATGCAATAACATGTTTACAAAGCCTAAGTCTTGGAATTAGTTTGCAGAGTCTTTCTAGTTCACTTTGGCATCATAAATGTGACATCATATTCTTTTCTGTAAAGCTGCACTCTCAAAGGTATTAGGTGAATAGACCAATGTTGCTGATTTATGTGAGGTCATATATTAGGAAGGGGCCTGAGTCCATTGAGTCTGAAATAAAATTTGGTAATCTCCTTTTGCTGTCATAGCAGTGATTTTGGTTTCAAAACATGACATCATACAGATGCAATACTGGAGACATGCTCCTTTAAAATGTATGTCTAAAAGTCAGAGCAGTTACAATTTAAAATGATCACTACAATAGGAATGTACCTTACAATGTATTATAAATTATGCTTCTTGTGAGAAAAGAAAACATGAAACTAAATCAAAATCAGGTGACATTCTTTATGAAAAAAAACTGAGCTAATCCAGAATCAGGCAACACTCTTGTGAAAGGCAAGTTAAATAATAAGCAAGCTTCACCCTTCACGCTGTGGAAACATTAGCGCTTTTGGTGATGTTGTGATTGGTGCTTAAAACATTCCAATATGTTCCCAAAAACATTCGTGATTGGTTCTAGAATCCTGGAATTGCTTTTTTAAACATTCCAAATTGGCTACAAATCTTATATAGGTCTATATGATCATTAGAACTGAATTAAGAACCAAAAGACTGCTTTAAGAAAAGTTAAGATAGCTTTAGGATTGGGTTCCCAAAAGCTAGATCTGGGAAAGGTCGAAGATGATTGTAGAAATTTTATGAAAAATTCAAAATTGAATTTGAATTCACTGGGAACACACACTACTCACTTCCAAACAATTGTAAAGTTTAACTGCTACATCTGAGTCATTCATATTCACTAAGATTGTGGTTTACCAACCTCCAGAATGAAAAGGTAGATTTGATGAATGCTTCCGAATGGCAAATATTCAGGATTTAATCCAATCAGGGTTGGGATGGTCGATCACCAATATGAAACAGCCCTATAAGAATCAACTAAACCAGAATCAAGTAGTACTGAAAAATCATTATGTGAACACCAGAATCCGAAGACACTCTTTTGTGACCAGAATCTGATATTATATGTGATATAAAGTAATCATCTGAACAAGAATTAGGTGATACTCCCTGTAAATAAATGATCAACTCAATCAGAATCAGGTGATACTCCCTGTAAAAATGATCAACTGAACCAGAACCAGGTGATATTCCTTGTAAAAAATGATCAACTGAACCAGAATCAGGTGATATGCCTTGTAAAAAAATGATCAACTGAACCAGAATCAGGTCGTGCTTCTTATAAAACAATTAATTAAACCAAAATTAGGTTAATACCCATCATAAAACAAATCAACTGAACTAGAATCAGGATCGTCCTTTCTTTGAGTGATGACAAGTGCTTAGAAAAGTAGGCCAGTGGCCAGAACTTTTTCTGAATTGTATGGTCGAGATGCAAGTCATGAGGATGCATGTACTAGTTGTCAAACCTGGACCTTTTGTGTGGTAAAATGTGTGACCTACTAATTAAATCTTATGACAGATATTATCTCACATAGATCCCTCACAATATTAGTAAGATACAGATGGAACATTATTTTTATGTTCATATGTTACAGTTGTGGGGTTGCATTGTTGATATTTTTCATAGCACTTATTTAGTGTTTGTAAATTTCCATAATGCAAAACTGTAACTTTAATTAAAATTAGGAAATATGCCATGAAAGTTTGATGTACACGACTACTTTGAAACAAATCACAGCTTATTCTAATTCTAACTAACTTTTATAGTGATTTTTTATAACAATTTAAAAAATCTAGACACGAGAAAAAGGTCCGCACTACAGGGACTCAAGATTAACATTAATGGTCTGGAGGTCTGAAGTTTCTTACTGAAGGAGAAAACAGAAGACAAGGCACGAATCTTGCCGTGACAAAGAATGAAAAAAATTTATAGTTAAATAATTATTTAGAGGCAACCTTAACTGTGAGATTTTTATTATATAACCCTGGATTGTCTTGCTTCTGATCAATTACTGACTTCATTTTTATCTATTCTAAAATTCCAACAGCTGTCCTTATTTCTGCGGGGCACTATTTCTATGTCAACAAGCACCAGTATTATTTCCCTTGTCTGTAGAGTATTCAAATAATCGCGAGTAAGGTCAAGCATGAACTTAAAAAAAATCTGCAGTCAAACTTTTCAGAGACAAGAAAACTAAAGGGATTATAATTTTATTGATTAACACTAGTACTTTGAATTGTAAAGGTAAGGATATATCATGCATTTTGAAAGATATAGACTTTCAATATTCAATGTGGTATTAAAACAATAAATAAACACCAAGAACTTAACTTAAATTTACAGAATAATCAGAGTAGCATCCAGTCAATTATCAATAACTTCTTTCCCTGAAGTACAAGCACTCATTAATTCTGTGAAGGGAAATCAAATAGACACAATCCCCCACCTGATAGTTCCTTAATGCCTCACTACTGTGTTTTCACAGATCACTTGTCCTCTTGACCTTAACTTTGACAGCTGGACTTGTATTTACTATAAACACCTTAACTTTTTAGCTTGAGACTAATAAAGTTTGACCCTATTAATAAATTGGTATGAAAAAATTGACGTCACAAAGTGTAATTGTTAAATGAGGATGTTTGTTTTATTAATTCAATACTAGTTTTATACATAGAAATAAAAAAAAAACCTGACATGATATATGGCTTCATGTCTCTAACAGTGAGTTTAAGTTTGAATTAAAAATTAAAGGCTCAATTAACATTAATAAGGTATGTAAGACATGAATGTCAAATACATACATATGAGGGGTTTACTACTGTATAAGTTGAAATTTTCGCTAGCCGTTTATTTTAGCTGTTTTAGCTAATGGGTTTTGGATAATGAAAATATTAATTCCTAGTGAAATTTTAAATCTGTATTAACACCTCAAGTAGAAACTATCCATTAGTGAAAGTTAATTCTAGTGAATTTCTTAAAATTGGAGAATTAGTGACATTTTCTTCTAGCTAAAATTTCTGCTTTTGCACTATACCCGATAGAGGGAGTAAATATCTTAGTAAGTGGCCTTACTGGCATGGTAGTTTGGATAATGTTGGTGGGAAAACCCATGTCACTACAGCCAAGTAGGTAGCACACTCGCCCAGGAATGCAGAGGACTTTGGTTCAATCCCAAGTAGATGTAGATATATAGAAGCAAGTAGGTACCACACTCGCCCAGGAATGCAGAGGACTTTGGTTCAATCCCAAGTAGAGGTAGATATATAGAAGCTTGATTACCGTTTAAAATGGTAGTCCTCTGTCATAGGTTCCTAGCCCTAGTTGGCAGGCTAAAGAACCTCAGATTTAAAGGTCATCCTTGAGATTGTATCTTTCAGTTATGGGAATCTCCGTGATTAGAGCTTGGGCTGTACTTGTGCACTGCGCATCTGACAAATAGCATTTTAAATCTTGTAGTAAATGAGATTTACCTCTGTATAATAATACAACAGACTTAAGTGTTTTCTTATGATAACCAGGTAAGGTTTTGCACAGTTATTGTATCAATAATACTCTCTTGTATATTACTTTTTTCAAGGCAAATTCCTACAAATACAAATATTATGCAGAACATATTGCATAGGTTTGCAATCTGTCCTTAGCTCAATACAATGGTCAATTTCATCAAACTCAGTTGAGCGAAAATATTGTTAGTTTCTAGAATTCAGTCAGTGGACACAGATTTGCAGTTGTGGTATCATCTAAGTGGAAAAGATTATTACTTGTAGTCAGGTTACAAACAACTATAGCTTCTTTCAGAAACAAATTGAAAGATAGCCAGCCTTGGCAGGCAAGAACCCCAGCCCGCAGGTACATCTAAATGGGCAACAACATTGAGATTTGGGAAAACCTTTGGAACAACTTCAATTGTAAGAAGTATACAGAATCCAAGGAATGTTGTCAGATGTACGATTCACAGGCAATGATTTCTCACAAGTTGTTTTCATATTGTGAAGGCCTAGAACCAATTATAAGTGAGATATAAGGCCATTTCAGCATAATGTCCCCGTATGACATTGAAACAGGGGTCAAAGGTCAAATCAGCTCTAGATCCTCTCGGGGTAAACATACCCTGAAAATTTGGTGCATGGTTTCGGGCTGTGGAACACCCACAAGCTTTATGGCCATCACCACCGCCATCCGGACGGCGCAAGGGACAACTATGACTCCAGTCTCTATGGGCTGTGGTTAAAAACCATCTTTTCAGACTTGCCTTCCCACCAACATAACTATGTCTCCCCTGGTGAATGCTGTTGTATTGCTCCTTCTTGATATTGGACTATCCTGTTTGTTGGAAAATAAGCACCTTAGAGTATGATCACATCCATTTAGCACTAGCTAAATTCTGCAAAACAACTTAAATACAAATATAGCAATACTGGTAAATGCCTATGTAACAAGCCAATTTCCTGGAGCAAGTATACTATTAAACTATTCATGTTTTTGGCATTTGCATGTTTCTTCAAATTCTACTTTGTCCACAACAGTTCAATAAAACCTTTTCTAATTTGCCTCAGTTTACCATCAGAATTACTGTCCCTTTTCCGAAGTATCTATTTACCTTTGGATTCATGTGCTCATTCTAATGATATTGAATCATTGCTATGTAGGTTTTATTAATCTTTCATTCCACATAAAGCTACTGCACTAAATTGATGGCAACGATCCCATATAGCCTGTGAAAGACTGCATTTCTTAACGTGATAAGGGCCATTGAAGTTAGTGTAGCTGTAGAGTTCTGGTTTTGAAGAGTCTTTCCTAAAACTGTGAGAGCCATTTACTGGGTCAGTAGCATCATTCACTTTGACCTTTTGGCTGCTTGAACCACTACAGGTAAATGATAACAACACAACTTAAGATAATATACTGTATTCAAAACTACTGTGGAGTTAGCATGCATAGAAATAACACTACCTGTATAATGATATTCTCTATAAACTCTCAGCTATGTATGTCATTTTATGTCTTTCTTATCCCATATTTATTCTGTCAATATACAATTTACTCTGACATTGTAACTTGATCTGTTTATGAAGATCTGACTGTCAGAGGTTTCACATCTTGAGGGATGTTGACAAAATACTTAACAGTTTTGAAACTTCGAAAAAAAGGGGGTCCACATCAACAAGTACTAAATGATATCATCAGAAAAACTCCAACTCAAATTTTGTTGTGTAATGGAATGCCGTTTAGTAAACTGTTTTTAAAAATATATCTCTGACTTGTCAAAAGGAGTTGCATGTTAGGAAAACATTTCAACAAAAGTGTATTAAAAATCATAGCAGATTTTTAAAAACCATTGAAACTCTACAATAATACCTTTCTTTTTGGGGCAATCACCTTTTAACATTAACTATAGATAGAGAAGTACGCATATCTTTGTATAGTAAACAACTTTAGAAAGTGGACAATATCAGCAAGGAGTTGTACACGTTTTTATTTTTCAAGTATTTCCTGTTTGTTCATATCTCTCAGGCATGTTGGTGCAGTTGGCAACATGCTTGCCACACACCACTGAAGTTGCCGCTTACAATCGGACTTGGGCCTGAAGTTGGTACTAGATGCTGAATACAATCCTGCTTTCCTATATCCTTTCACCTGTTGTGATATGACATGGATCATGTGTTGAAAATGATGTTACTTCCGGGGAAAATACAATAGAATTCGCAATTATTCCAAACCTCGGGTAAAAATGTAGAGAGGCTGTAAACATAAAGCCTACCATTTATCTATTAGGCAAAAAACGCCAGTACTTGTAATGAATTAGAGGATTACTTTAAATATTCATTTTCAAGTTATGATACTTTTTTTCCCTGAAAAATTATTTGATTAAAGGCAGAATCAAGGGACAGCTATAGCTTGGATGTTCAAAAGTCTGCCACAAACAAAGAATACATCAACATGACTAAGATGTTGGAGATAACAGAGGTAATCATTTTAATCAATAAAGTTGCTGAAAATTATCTAAACAATAATGTCATTTTCTGAGTCCTTTAAATTTTACGAGTGTAACAAACTTTTAAGCCTCTGTGTTAGATTGAAGCTTAAATATCTTATCACCTATGCCCATCTATCAAATCTTTGGATAAGTCTTACAAGTGACCACTGGTACATCACCTACTTGTCTATTTGAGCAGAATAGTTTCTTTTGACCAGCAAAACTATCTCCAATCTACATCTACAGAAATAAGCTGTCTCATTAAACTGGGACACATGTTAGTAATTACTTACAGTTCACCTATGGTGTACAAAAGGGTACATATGTAATCCCCTACTTCAAAAAGCTAATACCTCCAATACAAGACAATAGGATGAACTACTCCTCTGATATCAATACCCTGCCACCCCCACTATTCTTCCTCTGGTTTTGTCTCTTCTTCTTCAAAAAAAGTTACCTTCTTAACCCAGAGGAGTTTCTTCTTTTCTAATGTCTGATATTTGTTTCTGACTTATAAAACATGAGAAGTAGTAATGAGATACTAGTTCAGCCCAGGGGAGGGACTGAAAAAGTTGTAATCATCTTATGCTTAAACTGAAACTTAAATTTATTCAGCAAAAATACATGTTCGGGGTTTAATTGTCATTGTGCTAAAATGGTTAAAACTTGTCAATTTATATTTAAATTTTAAAATTTATAATGTACTTTTTGTGTCTTATATTAAAGTTAACAATCACAAATAATAATATAGGGTAAATGGGTCAGTTTAAGAGGGACTTAAATTCCTATTTCCAAACTTGTTTATTGCCCACGAGCATTTGGACAGATCATACACATATGTATATCTATTTGTACTCCAGCAGATGAAATCTACCATCTTGAGTAGGGTAAAACAAGGGTCTAAAAGGCTTGTAGTTTTCAATTTCCTCTCAATTTCTTCTTTGATCAAGCGTTTAGTGAGTAGTTTAAATCTTCTTATGTTTGTCTTACAACCAAAGGAAGCATCAGTTAGGGTGGATTTAACTTTCAGTTCAAAGAACAGTTTCAAAATAACACAAGAATGAGGTTCAATTGACAGACTATCAAAAAAACCACAAAGTCTTAAATTATAGGGCTCTTCTTTCGTGGGATGAGCGATAGATTATAGGAGAGTTTGAAACTTCTCAGATGGTGCTAGTTATGTGGGTGTTCCACCACACGACTAAGGCTCCCGATTAAGGGTTTTTGAGGGTCGGTTTGAAATATTTGCTTAGTCCCAGACCTTCTGTAAGGGTCGGTTGTGGTCGGTTGGGGCCGTGTGAGAAATCAAACATGTTTGATATTTCACACGACCCCAACCGATTATTTTTTCCCGCCATAAACAAAATGTCCAGTCCCAGGCGTCCTCAGGCCTCCTCAGATCAAATTTACACAGTCCTATGTGGTCCCAGGCCGCCTGCGACCCTTAGTCGCCGACCCTTAGTCCCAGACCCTCTATTCTTAGTCCCAGGCCTCCTGCGACCCTTAGTCCCATTGCAAAACAAAAATCGGCTATCTCGGTCTGGGGACGCCTGGGGACGCCTCAGGACACCTTGTGGGGTCGGGACTTAATCCTGGGTTAGTCGGCTCTTAGTCCCAGGAGGCCTGAGGCGTCCTGGGACCCAGTCGGTTTGTCTACGACAGGATCGTGGTTCAAACCGACCACAAAAATGGCTTAGTCGGTTCTTAGTCCCAGACCAGTTAGGGACTGTCTGGGGCCTCCTGGGGCGTCCTGAGGCCGATCTGTAGTTAATCCCAGACCTTCATACCGATTCTGTCTTCCACCCCATTGGTCAATTTTTTTTCCATTTTTTCCAAGACTACCCACGATTAAGGGTCGCCGACAGGATCGGGGCTTAATCCTTTGGTGGAACAAGGGCATTAGGAAGATGATATGATCTGAAGGTTTAACTTATTCCCCAATAGGTTACTGTGATAGTGGGAGGGGGGGTTTGTATGGGTCGGGATTAAGTGGTTAATATTGTTGATATAAAGTACACCAATGGTCACTGTCTTGTTTCCTTATTGAATATGTTAGGGGCCACAGTGGCAGAATGGTAACACTCTCGCCTCCCACCTCTGAGGCCGGGGTTCGGTTCCCGGCACCGCCTCTAGTGGGAAAGCTGGTAGTTGCTTGCCGTTGGTTGGCAATTTACAGTACAGAACCCTGATGAACTGTATGTACTGGTTTCCTCTGCCCTCCCAACTACCTGTCGTGATATGACCTGTACAGTGTTGAAAGCAGCCCAAATAAAACCCAAAATAAATAAATAAATTATTGAATATGTCACACACATATGTGTACCTGTTCAATCACTTAACATCTAAAGAAAAGAATGATCTCTTTCAGGTAAAAATCCCTGAAATTTTAACATACTTCTGTTGAACATACATATCTTGCACCTTAACACTGTTAAGGACAGGATCAACCTATTGAATGTTAAGTTTCCTAGCCATGTTTCTCGGGATCTAGAAATTTTCTAATTGGTTCTTGGTAAATTGCAACTGTTTCCCAATCCATCCAATTATTTCTCGAAAATATTCCAGTGGGTTGCCAAATCATCCTGAATGGATTCCGAACCTTATGAAGGCCGATACAATTGCTATGATTGGTTTAAAAAAGAAAAGATTATGAAATTTAAGATAGTTTAATGAAAGGTATGTGATTGGGTTCCCAAGTACAAAATCTGATAGGGACAGTCAACAGTTAATGATAATTTCAAACAGATTGAATTAATTGAGGACAAACAAGATTCACTTCCAAATGCTTCCCAACATTACTGGTCCATAACTGTCAGTCCCGAGTGTGTCCCGAAATATCTCCGATCATGGTTTACCAACATCCCAAAAGATGAAATCTTTGCTTTTGAATTTATACTGCATCCATGTTCAGATGAGAATAAGATTATGTCATGTTATACAAGCCACAAATCATTTGAGTAAGCTATCCTCACCTCTGAGATTCTGGGTTTGAATCCAGTACATATCAGCAAGTAAAATTTACTGAAGGTCCTTATATGTTGAAAGCTATCTAGAACACCAAAGTTGACTTTGACCTTAAGATGATGAAGATATTAGTGTGCAATGCAATACCACAATTTGCTTTTTCAGTAGCTTTAGTAATTTTCTTGTGTATTGTTAATACCAACCTTTTTATGTCCAAAGATGATTCTGTGCTTGCAAAAAAAAAAAAAAAAAAAAAAAAAAAAGATCGATGAGTGTGTTCAACCAACTAAAAACAACCTTTTTATGGTAAGAATTTGAAGTTGTTCAATATTTACATATCCTATGTAACTCCAGAAAAGGTCACAGAAGGCGAGTATTTGAGTTCTACTTTTATCAAAGTATTAGGAGAGGTTCTGGAGTGTTTGGAGCATACAGGGCATTTGACACAGCCCTTTGCCTTAGGGGAATTGAAAAAAAACTACGCTGCTGTAGAGTCAAAGAAGACTGCACTGACAATAGTGCTTCAAATGCTATTGTTGTGTTTTTTTTCTCCATGAATTTTGTTAAATTTTTCTTTATTTGATTGTGTTTATGAGTGTTACTCTGAAACTATAAGCAAAGTCATTCAAGTTGCTGCAAAAAATATTTTATGATTAAAAACAAAATATATATTATATTTGATGATGCACCTTCTTTGATTTTCTTTGATTTCATAATAAAAGGGGGAAAATCTAGTCAAGTGATTATATAAAGATAGATAACAACCACTCCTTGCCAACAACTCCTATGATCTAGATGGCTAAGCCATTTAAACCTGTGGTCTGCCATTTAAAATAGTGAGCCACCAATTAAAGTGGCATCCTGACTGTTTAAAAGAGCAGGTAAGGTCAAAATTGCATGTAACATATTCAACATATATGTCATGGATTCTTTTTTTTTATTGACCAGCCCCACAATATGATAAAAAATATTAAACCCTGAACCTTTTTTCTTTGGTGAGAGAGTTTACACTAAATCGTTTATAGATATAGAGAAGGCGTTTGAATAGAAAAATCTATCTTGGTGATAGAGAGTTACTGTGAATAATTTATAGATGAGACAAAGACCTTTGACTGCAAACTATAAGATATAGTGGCACAGTGGTAATACACTTGCCCCCCCCCCCCCTTACACACACACCTCTGTAATCAGAGTTTGAATCCTGGCCTGACCGGAAGTGGGAAGCGGGTAGGCGTTTGCTGTTGGCTGGCAGTTTACTGTACAGAACCCTGACTAAATGTGTGAACAGGTTTGTTACAACCTTCCAACTAAGAGGCAGAATGTAACGTATATATGGCATATAACACATGTAACACCAAATAAATAAATTGCCTGGAAGCTTCAGCATATGATGTGAGATATCTGCAATCAATTTGGAGAATTTTTGGACAGACACAAAGGTGTCCTCTTGCTTTAATTTATATCAAACAACCTTTAGGTCTTTCAACAAAGGGTCTAAAGTCTATATTATATACAAGGTTATGACTATTTGTGATGAAAAAGAAGATATGTATGGATGTTCTGTTTGATCCATGTTTTGTAAGCAAACCAATATTCAGTTATGTTTATAAACTATTAAAGATAGTATCAAATGACTTCTTGATTTCAAAGCGGCCTTGTTTTGCTATTTTACAGTTAAAAGGTAGATACCTATACAATGTTAGTGAATTGCCTTGGAGAATACTTTCAAATGAACTAAGAGCTTTCAATGACAGAATTACTACACAACATTACTACTCATGCGAGTTTATTTCTATGTTGTCTGGTTAACTTCATACAAAAGTAAGGGAAACATACAACATGAAAGACTCTAACTTATAAGATGACGTATGCACCAAAATATCTCAAATGTCCAAAGATATTATTACATCAAGTATATTACTGGTTCCTGTTCATAATTTGACTTCATTTTGAAGAACATGAAACGACTGGTGAAGTGGGGCTTGGCCTCTGATGTGTTTCAATCAAGTTGTTATGAGGTTGACACCCTATGGTCAATTATCCATATATCAAGATGGTATTTAATAAGTGAGACAGTGCTTTCTTTGGGAGAAAGTTGGCAGACGACTGTTACTTGATACATGCACTTCTTATTTGAATATAGGACATTAGCAAGTTCCTTAAGGGATGACCAGAAAGGACAGTTCTGGGTGTAGGGTATAAGTAACTGTATCATTGGGAATGCACATATAAATAGATAGGTAAATGGATAAAGGCAATGTGCAGAATTATATAAACATTATTATCAGGACTTGTATATCTTAATGTTTAACATTAAAACTGACTTTAAGCTGACCATAGATTATTGCAGTAACAGCCAAGTTTGAGAAGGATAGAAGGGAGGGGTAACTTTTTCCAGACGACATTTGACATAGAGACCATCAGTTGTTTGGAGACAGTACTCCAATGCCTTCTGTTTAGAAATGTCTTTGAATTTTGGAATAATATTGTCAAAATCCCTAAAAGTTAATGGCTTATTTATAAATATCACTCAGGAGTTCATAAATAATACTTTGTCGCGACTCTCTTTACGCTTGGATTCTTGGTACCCTTGATGTCAATCTTATCCCAAGTGTTTTCCCACTTTTGAACTAGCCTATGACCCATTGACTTCAACTACAACCACAATCTATAAAGATAATAAGAAGAGATATCAATTTTTCTGGTAAATATTTTTACTTTTCATGTAACTTTTTTGTATTCCTTTTATGGTCTGTCAAACTTGATGACAACACTAAGCCTTCACTTTAGACAAGTTTAAATCATCAAGTGGATCCAATTGTCACTGGTATATAATTAAGCTTTCTGGACTAATTGAACAGATAGTATATGTTTAAAAATTGTTATAAATTGTTTTAAATGTACACTTTGGCTTGGACCCAATTAAGATAAGAGAATAAAAGTAATTAAATTTCTACAGGTTTTGGAAACTTGAAATCTACTTAAACTTAAAATCTACTCAATTTTAGATTGACAGTGACATTAAGGGGACGAGGCACCATTATACAAAAATCGACAAAAACTACATAAGCTTTTTGTGGTAATAGAACTCTTTGGTAAGTGTTCGTGTTACTACTACTTTTACTATTCTCCTGAATGTTTTTTTTTTTTCAAATTCCATTAAAACAGCATTAAGATTAAGGGAAAACCTTAACATTGGATACCTTTAAAAACTGCCGGCCAGTCACTCTGCTCAGTAAACTTTCTTTTGATACCATACTTTCTTTTCAATTCCACCTTCTCTGTTGTGGTAAATCCCAGATTCAAGAGGCCACTCCAAGTTTAACATGCATTGCATTTCATCAACAAACCCTGGGCCAAACCTTTCTCACTTTCCAACTGCTGTGTCACCATTAAGTGGCCTATACCTGGCAAATCCTGTCTCCTATAGTCTCATTTCTAACACCCAAATATATCTGTCTATAGTCTTTCTGAAGCATTTGAATCTAGATTTTTTATTGTAATTAACTATGTATGGAGTTTTTTCGTATTCACGTGGATATTTCCAATTTCTAAAAATGGTGTCATTTATCATGGAGCCAATTAATGGTTTAGTCTGAAAAGATAAATATTGACAGAAATGATCAAATAATTTCAGGGGGTTCTCAGAATGTTTCAGTTAAATATGAAACCTCTTGCCTTGAAACATTGTACAGGATTTAAACAAGGATTGTAACTAGAACTGATTTAACAACATTAGACCATAAGCTTACATTAAACGCCAAAACAAAAGACCTCCTTAAAACAGGTTTAATTATTCTACATTTTGAAGTTTATGAAAATATTAGTTGGTGGCATGTGTCGTCATTGGTATATCTTCATGCCAAGGGAAGACCTGATGTCCTTCAATGTTTTGACATATATATATGTTTGGTTAAAGTACTCTTTTTAACAGTCCCACAATTTTGAAAAGCAGTGTATGCCACATTTAGCACATGAGTTCTAAATATGTCATCCTTAATAATCTGTTTAGTTTCAAAAATATTACTCACCCTTACAAAGGGCTCAAATTTTTTTGAAATCCTACCCTTGTGAAAGGATCTTAAGTAGCATTATGGACGGCTGTGTTTAAAAACACGGGCGTTCTCTTGGGGTATCTAGTGTTGTTAAGTTGCGGGACCAGGGGGTATAGAGGGGTTTCTTGGTGGCACTAGGTGGTGAGAACTAAAGACAGCTGCTTAACCAAGGGGACATTTGTGATGGCTGGGGGGGGGGGGGGGGGGGGGGATTCCCAAGGGACAGAGAGGGTTTTTGTTCATATGAACATTATTCATCTGAGGAAAGTTCAACTCAATTGTGGCTTTCACTTTCTCATGAAATTTAGAACTATCGAAGTCGATTCTTGAGTGATTGTTGTGTCCTGTATTGAGGCCATATTGTATGGCACCTTTCTTATTGATATTATGAAGAATTATAAGTGTCATTAAAAGCTAATATTATTAAGAAATAAGCTTGTATTTTACTCTACGGCTGTAATATTTGAAATTATGCAGAAACATACATATTTCTAAGAAATAAAGGAAAAAAATATTATTGATATAAAATATGTATTTTGACAGAAGCTATAATTTAGGACATTTATATCACACTGCTCAATTCATACTTAACACTCGTAAAGCACAAATTTCTTCTTCTGCTATTTATAGGAGGCATTTAAGGTGGGTTTCCAGCATCTAAATGAAGTCTGACAAAGCTCTGTGTTTCTGTAAACAGGCCACAGTGAAAGATTGCCTTGCAAAGTATAATAGAGTACTCAAAGTGTTCACACCTCCGCCAAGACCTAGCAATCACCACTTGCTTATGAGTGTAATGATTAAAAATCCTTTAAAACTTCCTGGATCCAGGATTGATCTTGAATCATTCCCAGAATGAAATCAGTTCTATGTTAGACCAGGGCCCACCTACTGTGAGAAGTTGATGTACATCTGTGTATTAGTTTTTTTATTGTAATCTTGCTAACGAAAACAGCATCTTACAACCACAGAGGTAACAATGGCTTCCCTTTTGATGCTGTTTCAAATAAACCAGATGTTAATTTCAAAGCATTGTAATTGAGTCTCATTCATTTGTAGGTGGACACTTAAAACAACACCATTAAAGAAAAGACTGACCATACGAATAAGCTTACCTTTGATATGCTTTGTTATGGAAATGGCAGAGAGAACCAATCTAAGCACAATTCTATAGTTTTACAGAAACTACTTAGAATGCATGCGATAAACTTGAGCATATGGTCACCTATTAGATCGCCTCCATCAAGGTAGTAATCCTTTAAGTATGTTCATTCGTCTGTCTGTCTGGCTGCAGGCGGGAGATAAAAAACTGTGAATGTACCAAATGTTCCATTTTCACTAAATGTTCACTGCTTTTGCCTTTGCATTCAACATGAATCCAAAAATTATCAACAGATCTTTCAGAAATATTTTATGTAAGTTGGATCAGATCAAAGGAAGAATTGGTCCAATTTTGGAAAAGACCCAGATCTTTTACTGGATACCAAGAATAAAATCCTAAGTTTCAAAAAGTCCAATTTTCACTGTATTTTTAATAGCCTTCTGTATGATTAAGAATGTTAAAATAAAGCAGTATTTGGGTGAAATTACAATATGAGGATCTTCTGTTGTCTTTGCAGAGGTTTACACTCTACAAGTAATTTCTAATTATCATTTTGACACAAACTTTGGACCTGGGTATCAACCTATTCTGCCTACTTGGGATGGTGAAAGAGTTTTAATTGGTAACTTGTAAATGTAGTTTGCCTCTGCCACAATGTCACAATTTGAGTATTGATTTTTTTTTCCAGTCCAGTGACAAACTTTAAGTCTCAGTGTTAGTTTGAAGCATTGGTTAATTGAAAGCAAGAATTTATTGGCCAGCGTATGGAATGCAAGGAAGATTTAAGAAATGAAAGGAATAAGTTTTATCCTAAACTCAAAAGACTGATCCAACAGATCAAAATTCATTGCTCTAGTTTGTAAGCTATGTATCCCCCATTATGACATTGTGAATTTTACTGCAACATGTATTGAGTTGTGAGCATGACTTATTATGTGGTGATCATCAGAAAATTATGTGAGAACAAGAAGATCTCATGCGTACCACGTAATCTATTTTCTTATGATCATGGTTTAATTATTCAGTGATCACCAGATGATCTTGTGATCACCGTTCATTTTCTCATGAGCACCAGATCATCTGCACATATTTAGCTTTGATAGACAGAGTATCATATTCTCTGGTGATTCAGCATCTTACCCAAACTGACTACAAATAGCCTTATTAATGTCCTAATAGGGACTCCGTAGGAAGCAAAGGTGTCTTTGTGTGTTTTAAAGATTAAGTGTGACATTACACATTTATAGAAAAAAAAATAAAGTGTTGTTTTTTTTATAATTACAAAAAGATTGAGATGATTATAATTTTTATAACGTCACTGAAATGTATATCTATAATTAAAAAAAATAATAAATTCAAGTGTTACTACCAAGCCAGGCATATTCCTCATTAAACCAACATTATTGGTGTATCTGCAAATATTTAAATTTAAGTTCTTTAGCTTAAGTTTCCTGTTTCCTGGCATTCACAAATTTTCAAATTGATTATCCATTATCTGATCTGGTGTTGCACATGTGCAGCCTATTGCTCAACACTAGGCCACCAGGTGAGATAAATTCATCACCCTTAGAGAAGCTTTTCAAGTAATAAATAAGAACTTTAGATGTGGCTTGGGGTGTCCCAGTGGACGGGTGAAAGACCCACAACTGCTATTATCGCCCGGCAATCTATTATCGCCCATAATAATTTCTGTATTGAGGACAAGTGAAAAAATTCATGCTCCCATGAGATTGCTCGCGACCTGTTATAAACCATCGATAACTGATGAATTTCTAGCCCCACCATTCTCCTTTTTCTCAAAGTGGAAAATGTGATAATAAGGGGGTTCCTTATTTGAATATCCCCGACCCCCTCTTACCCCATTCCCTTGCTATTTATATATCAGCTTGGTGGTCTTTTGTGTGAGAAATAAAGCATTTTAACCTTAGGGCAAAAGAAACCACTGACTAATTTTCTATTTGATAAATTAGTACAATAAGATGTATTGTCAGTAAGCTATTATGGTCGCAAGTTTTAACAATGAAATGAATATTTTTTTCTAAACCATTTTAAAGTATGAATATATAGGCAGAGTTTGTTTTTAGTTAAAGTTAATTTCACAGATATTGGTAAGGCTAAGATTGCTAGAGTAACAAGAGTTCTTTGATAAACACAGACATGGGCTGTGGGTGCAATTATAGGGTCAGAGGACTATCTTTGTTAGGGTGTGGAAATAAGTGGCAACCAGTTACATCAGTTTGATTGTGACTCTAATGGGGCATGCCTAAAGAAAAATCAATATTTGATTTCCTCTCCCTATCTGTTGTGAGAGGGCTAATTATATTTTCATACAGAATAATTTGTTTACACACAAACCTGACATTCAAATATATATGGATACACAAATGCAAAAATGTACTACTACTACTACTACTACTTCAGTTTTGCTTCAGAAAGGAACAAAAATTGAGTAGGACAATGACTGACACAGAAAAAGACAGAATAACACAGAACTGGGAGAGAATGCAGGCAAGAGCTAAAGAAATAATACGACACCTTACAGTTACACTGCAGACCTCGATATCATCTTTGTTAGGTGGAAATTTAAAAGCAGTTTTAAAACTTCTTTGTGGGTTTCGAAGAAAAGCAAGGAATGCTACAGTATGCCAACTTTACAGACAGAGGTATGGCAGTACATGGATTAATGGGGAGGTACATAAAACACGTACAAACATAGACAATACTGCAATAGTGTTATCAGGCCATAAATATTCAACAAATGCCTCAGGAAATGTTTCTGTAAAGCAAATAAACATCCTATCCCAAATTATATTCAAATTTTAATTTGACTTTCATAGTGCTTAATCTCCCCTTGATTTAGGGGACTCTAAGGAGCAACAGCACAACAGCTATCAACCATTTGCAGTATTTATCTAAACCCCATCCCAAACACCATAACATCATAGTAACTTTTGGCTGTCAAATACACTATCACTTTGTCCTTTTTTAAATATCAACCAAATTCTATCAGCCCAGAGAAATAAAAAAGAGAAGAGTAACACAAGATGCTGCCATTAAATAGCAGCAATAAAACCATTATGCAAATTACCATATTAAAAATCTTCAGAGTTCTCAAGTGTTTGTCTGAAGCAAAACAAGGATGAAATACCACATACCCTTCCCATCTGTTGAAGCCATCTATTCTGTATTTAAGTGTAATTACCATTTCTGCCAAGGATTCCTTCATTGAGAAATGACAAAATCATTCCAGAGAATAAGAGCACTTTGATCAAGAAAAAGCATCGGCTTGTTTTTCATAATTTGGGTTGATGATGTGTCACCTTAATTGAGGTCTGGTTATTTGATATTAATGTGAGATTTTTTTTCAGTTAGATACAGCAGAATATTTTGAACTGTCTCTTAGTTTTTTTATTTGCTGAATTGAAAAAAAAGAGAAATTAGGAACTGGATAACAGTATTGGATGCTATTTCGTCCTCAGAAATGGTTGAGAGAGCTTAAGCTAAAAATTGCAGTTTTAATATACACCAGTTCCTGTGAGTATGAATAGGTAATTTGTTTTGTATATAGGGGTTTATTTTACTTTATACTGAATCAAAGTGGTGAGCAGTAAAAGTAAAACATCCCTCATTGATCATGTATGAATAATAAAATAATTTGCTGTGACTCACTACTCTTCTGTACAAAACAGAGTTTTGTATTTTCCAGTTATAACATACTATTTAAAAATAGGTAGAATTTTCAATAGCTAGATGATTTTAAAAAATTTAATTTGAATTAATTTTTACAAATAGTCGGTTTTAATTGTAGAGAATAATAAATTAAACAATAACATTTTTTTATTTTTAGGTTTAACTTAATTTACCATTTTTATTATTAAATTTTCCCAAGATATGAACCATCTAATCATCAAGCAGTTTTTAAATCTCTCCTACATTTTCTTTCCCTACACCCCCCCCCCCCTTCCCCCGTCTTCAACCATTGCTATGATCCTAGCAAAGAAAGAAGTAGCAGCCCAAGGGCATTATGTCTCCTCTTAAGCTTGCCTTGGGCGCAAAGTTATTCAAGGAATAGGGTTAGGCCATCTAGGTCAACAGAGCCACACTCTTAAGTCCCCACTTATACCCCATAAAGAGGCTTCATATAACCAGAGGTCCATATGCCAGGCAACTTCAGATCTCCTGGAAATCCTACAGAATGGGGCCACTTTAGAGCTGCACACATTCCTTATGCTGCATTTTGATGTCTGTGTTTAGTAACCTTTTTTACCCTTGCATGCTAAGGACAGTTTTAAGGACATCAAAAAGAGAAAAAGCCAATGCAGTGAAGCTCAGTGAAATATGTATTGATTTTTGAGCACAGAGGCTCGAAGATAATTGATTGGCTGCAATATCCAGTCAGTTAGTTATATTTTAAAAAGGTTAGTTATATTTAAACTAGTGTGTCAGAATCATTATCGCTGTTACCAAGATGAAACAAAAGCCAAAAATACAAAGTATTCCTTTTATTTATTACAGTGACATTTAATATATAATACAGAAATACAAGAATAAAACCAACTCCCTGAACCCTGCCAAGGGGGTATTATTTTCATGACTGTTTGTTAGAAGGATTACACAAATACTACTGGTTCTAACTTCATGAAAAATCCAAAAGATGGGTCTTAGTCCAACCTAGATCCCATTAAATTTTGAGAGTGATCTGGATCACCGTCTGGATAGAAAAAGAAAATTAGATACTCCCATTTACTTATTATTATGTGCCTTGGCAGATGTCTGCGCTCTCTGAGTGCTCTTGTTGAAATATGTCGACCATTATCCAAGCACTATTTTGATGATACCAATGAGAACAAGGCCAAAAGGTGTTTTGGTCCCCTTGCCGGAGAGCAAAGCCATCAGAGACACGAGTAGTGCACTAGAATTTACGAAAGTCTGGTGACACAAAGAAATTCCAACTCAGACACATCCCATAGCTATTGTAGAACTCAGACAGTCACCCATCCAAGTATTAACCTAGCCCATTGTTGCTCAGCTTCAGTGAGCAGACAAATACTCATCACGCTGTGCCACAATTCATGAAATTCTGGAGACAAAAATAAAAAAAATGAAAGAAAAAAGTTGATCTCTAGAAGTGCGAGCTCTATTGAGGCTCGCACTTAAAACTTACCAAATATTTCAGAGGAACATGTAAATTTTGATCATAATAAATGTTACAATATCTAATAAAAGAATTTTATTTTTTGATGGTCTTGTGTCATGTCTAGTACCTTTGTATATTATTACTTTATTGTGACATGTAGTTGGAAGGGCGGAAGGAACCAATGCATACAGTTGGTCAAGATTCTGTACTGTAAACCACCCATAGATGGCAAACATCTACCAGCTTTTCTATTTGATGTCAGGTTGGGATTCAAACTCTGATCTCAAAGGTAGAAGGCGAGTGTGTTATCACTGTGCTACCATGACTTCTCCTGCAGAAGAAAGCATTGTGGAAATACTAATGTACTCCATCATACAATCTGCAAGTTCCGATAAGTTTCCGAAAATGTCTTGTCACATGTTTTATTCCAATTACCGAGAACTAGTTATATCCGCCAATGAGATTATATGATTGTTATATTCTGTTTGTTTCTTTGTTAGCAAAATAACAAAAAAAAAAATTACTCTACATATTAACATGAAGTTTCAACAGTAGGTGGGTCCTGATATGACATATAGAACTGATTGACTGTCGGGAATGATCCACAATCAATTCTGGTTCCGGAATTATTTTAAAGGAATCTGTTTATCACAGCACTTATAACCAAAAGTGAATGTGTTGAGGCTGCGCGGAGGTATGCACTTCCCAAGTGTTCTGTAATCTGACCAAAGGTAATCTTCCACTGTGGGTTATTCACAAAATGCAGTAGTTTTGTCAGACTTCATTTAGATGCTGGAAACTTACCAGAACCCACTCTGGCATTGCCTGATGCAAACAGCTGAAGGACCAACGTCTGCCATGGATTAAGTACAAGTGGATAATCCCTGTCAGGTGGGGACATTTCCCTGCTGTAAGGGAGCATGCAATGTTTGATGGGGGTGGGGTGGGGGGTGGTGGGGTGGTGGAGTGTAGAATGAAAAAGTATTTGACTATAGCAATTCCTTAATAGCCTCTTCAAGTCTTAATGTAAGGGGAAAACTTCCCGAATGACATATACTGAAAAAAGTATATCATGGGTGATTTATTTGTTCTTTGTTTTATGTCACGTTCAACACCCAGGGTTATATTGCAATGGGTGGTTTACTGGTGGAGGAACCAGTGCATATTAGTTTGTCAAGATTCTGCACTGTAAACCACCGGGCATCGACAAGTAACTACCAACTTTCCAACATGAAGTTCCCTGACCCTGATTCGAACCAGCAAAGTGTGTTAATTGTGTTAATTGAATTCATCGGTATTTTGAAAGGAAAAGTCAAATTAATAATCCAAAGGGGTTACAGAAAAGTGGAATACAATTGTTTTATGTCCAGATTCTTCACTGTCAAACACCAGGTGTCTAGAAACAACTACTAACTTTCTCATTTAAAGCATATGTTGGGATTTGAACCCGTGCCCACAGAAGGGAGACAATGAGGTTGTTCCCACTATGAATACACATCCCTGCAGTGTTTGAGATTAAAGTGCCATTTTGAACCTACAAGAGCCAAATAATACTAGTTTATAAATATTAAACTATTTAAAACTTTCGGTATTTGTATTTGAGAAAATGGAATAGTGACTCATTCAGTAAATGGCACAGTGGCTTCTTGTTGAGAGTTTGCGGTAACTTTAAAACATAAAGTAGGTTGAGGTGGGGGATATCTTACTATTTCTGGCAGGGGCCACGGTGGCAGAGTGGTAACTCTCTCGCCTCCCACCTCTGAGGCCGGGGTTCGATTCCCGGAATGGCCTCAAGTGGGAAAGCTGGTAGTTGCTTGCCGTTGGTCGGCAGTTTACAGTACAGAACCCTAGCGAACTCTTTGTACTGGTTTCCTCTGCCCTTCCAACTACCCATCGTGATATGACCTGTACAGTGTTGAAAGCGATGTAAAACCCCAAATAAATAAATTACTATTTCTGGCAGCTCACTAAAAGATACAGTTCTTTTAAAGCCATGACACTGTGACCACATGGAATGAAAGTATGGGGTTTTCGTTTACAAGACTCATTCATTAAATGCTACAGTGCCTTCTTGTCGAGAGTTTATGGTAACTTTAAAATATAAAGTGGGTTGAAGTGGTGGTGGTGGTGGTGGTGGGGAGGGGGGGGGATTGTCCTACTATTTTGGTAACTCATTAATACATACAGTTCTTTTTAATGTCATGCCAGTGTGACCATGGAATGACAGAATGGGGGTTTGCATTTACAAGACTCTCAAGTATCAGCTTTATAACATATATAAACTTTCAGCATCTGATAAAGAGAAGCAACGACTATTTGAGAGTTAAGAGGGTTTGACAAGTGATAATAAAATTAGGTTGGTATTGAAAGTCTGAAAAATTAACAATAGCTTTTAGGTCAGATGTTAGACAAACCCATTAAAAAATATTGCAGTACACCATTGACAGATTATATCTTAAAGTGCTGATTATAAATTATATATGACTTAAAATTCTTAGAAACTGATTAACACTTTCTGTATTTATATTTGAGGAAGTGTGAATGTTGTTTCATCCATTATGTGTTAAAGTGGACCTTTTTGAGAATTTATGGTAACTGCAAAACAAGAAGTGGGTCTGGTTGGGTAGATGTCCAACTATTTTTGGTAACTTGTTGAAAGTTGCAGTTCCTCTTAATGTTACTTATATTCTAATGTTGGAATGATAAAATAGGGTGCTTTTTTAAAAAAAAAAGATGCAAGTTAAACCTGTCAACAAAAATAAGCCAAGAGTGTGTGAGGGAGGTGAAGTGGAATGATTTAACAGTTTGTTAATATTCAGACTTTTGTCAAAATTGTCCTTAAATTGCTCCTTTGCACGCCAAAACCTATCTCTTTAATTATATACCTCGTGCGGAGTTTTTTCTAATTTATATTACATATGTTTACTATTTATGATACATTATAATAAGCATGTGTTGTATCAAATTTATATAAATTTCCTGAAAACATTTATCTACTTCTTAGATAAGTACAGATTGTGGTTTTATTTCACACTTTTTTTCTGTGGGTGACAAGGATAAAATCAACTGATAAGCATATATAAATGATCTGTTTCCCACTTTTTAAAAGGGAAAATATCTTCAATGGCGATCTGTGTGTGGATATAATATATGACACACCCTGTGTTCTTAATTTTCAAAATTATCCCTGTTAGGGTCATTTATATAAAGGCCTTCGGAAATCTGTAACATTGGTGTCCAGTTTTTATAAATACTTAAAATAGCACACTGTAATACAATATCCATTTTATTATTCACCACATAACATGTGTGACCTAAATAAAGGGACATACACTCATTGTACTATTTTTGTCTTGAAAATTCACTGTGCCTCTTACCTTGGATAATTATCATTTGTAAATGCGTAAATAAGAATCAACTTTGTGTTAATATTTCGTTAGTTTCGTAAGTTTGAAATATTTTGCCTAAATTATCAGAAAGGCATTCTTATAGAGATTCTGGCCATTTTTGTTTCAGTGATATCCATACAGAAGAGGATATATCTGCCATTTAGAAGCATGTTTAAGGACGTTACCTTGACAGCTAGGTACACCCAATAAAATAAACATTTTTAAAAATCAATAAAGAAAAGTCAAAAAAAATTTTTTTGGGGGTCAACATGTGTGAGCAGCAAAGCCATCGGTCATGAGTAGTGCACTAGATTTATGCAAGTCAGGTGACAAAAGCAAATTCAGAGTCAGATACATCTCATAACTGACCTAGAACTCAGATGGTCTTCCATCCAAGTACTAACTTAGCCTACTGCTGCTTAATTCCAGTGAGGTACTCAATATGCTACACCACAATTCATGAAAGTCCAGTGACAAAAAAAGTGATCTCTAGAAGTGCAAGCTTGTGCTTAAAAATTCCTGGACCCAGGCAGGGGATTTAGATTGCCACCAAAGTTGAATCATCTGTTCCTTATGCCATTGTCAACCATTCCTGAAAGTTTCATCAAATCTGTCTGTATTTTTTTCAAGTTATTTCACAAACAGACAAACCAGTGTTGTCATAACATTCTTGGTGGAGGTAATAATGCTTGTTTTTTTTGCCCAATAGAAAAAACCCATATAAAACAGGTATTAGAGACACATGACATTCATACACTTTTTCACTAGCTTGCTTCCCAAGTCACACAATGATTATATCCTTATGACTCCCTAATAATCCTTTTTTATTTAAAAAAATGCTTTTTTATCTCTCTCCCATTTGCAAGCAAGTTTAAGGAAGTTACCTCATCAGCTAGGCACATCCAACACATTGCATATTTTACTTTTGTCTTGAAACATAATTAACAGAACTGTATTTACATATAAACAAGTAGATGCATGCTTATCAGGGCATTTTAGTGTACAGATCAAACTCTGTTGTGTTTCTATGTCAGGCTATACCTAGGTCACATCTAATCGTGCTTGGGTCACAAGCTAGAAATGAATGCACTCGTGTACTTTTCATGCTCGTTCATTGTGGTATGGCCAGCTATATGTCTTCATAGGATGTGTTCGGCATGATTGGGCCAGATTCATATTTGAATTGGATGCATGGAACAGAACTTGGACAGCCATTTACATTTGGGACCGCTTGTTAAAAATGTTTGAAAAACCTCACGCGATCTCTTAGAGGCTAAACTGAAATGTACATGGTGAAGGTGGGTAAAATATATATATGGGGTGGCTCATTATTCAACAACCACTAGCCAGATACAAGGTCTCTGTTCAAATTTCTTACAGATACGACTGTAACAGAAAGTGTGACCGGGGGATTAAACATTTTTACTCACATTACAATAGGAAAACTTGGCATATGCAAAAATATGTCAAATATGAAGGTGACAGTGTTATATGTGTGCATATTGTCCATCTTCATGAGTGACTTTTTTTCATATTTGCCTTATGACATATGTCATCTTTCTCCAAGGTCCAACATCTCCAATACTACTTATGAGTGTGGTAAAACATCCTTTTTAAAAATGTTTGATCCAGGCGGTGATCTGGATCAGCTACCACCAAAATCTAATCACCTGTTTGTTGTGCCATTATCACCATTTCCTGAAAATTTTCATGAAAATCCACCCATTGCAAACAAACAGAAAAACAAATAGACAAACTCCTTTGGCGGCGTTAATAAATGAATATTGCTGTAATAACCACAACACCCTAACCATTTTTATCCTCGAATATACTCAGCTGCCTCGATGGAGGTCTCACTCACTCACTCACTCACTCACTCACAGAAAATTTCTAGATTTTTCATCCAGATCTGTATCCACTTTGAGAATACCAAGCCATAGGTAGATTACACCTTGTGTGGCATCATAACCCCGATATGAGGAATAGGAAATCCAAAGTATCACAAAAACAGTTCCAGATTCATGATCCAGAACCCGTTTCAGATCATCTTTGAGAATCAAACATCAGGTAGACCTCAAGCTTAAGTGTAAATATGACCGTGATCAAATGTACAGCTCTTTGACTTGTGTATGGACACAAAATCAAACCTAGACAAAATGAAGGTGATGATAAATAGGGTATGGTTGCGTTACGGTAAACTAGTTCCATAGAAATAAAGCCCCAATTCCATATACGCGTGATGTGGTATACGGCATGCGGTATGCGGCTATTCAAAGTACTAGAAGCCTGATGGGTTCTGCATAAAGTATAAGTACCGGATCTGCATAACGCACACGCATGTATAGAAACACCTCTTACTTTTTTATTGTAAAGTTAAAATAGCCGCATATCGCATACCGTATACTGCATGCCGGATCACACGTATATGGAAATGGGGCTTTATGCTACAATACGGATTGCTGCACTGCAGAACTTTGATTCAAATGAGGTATTCTGTAACAATTGTTTTCATTGGTTAAATAAATTAATCACGTTTACAGATGAAAAGTAAACAACACGATATTTCTTAGTGAAATAAGCCTGTAAACAAATCAAAGTATTTAGTCAACATTCTAAAATTTACAAGATGTTTAGGATACCAGCTTGAACCGCACTCCAGTTAGTTTACTGGAATATGGCAAATGAATGCTAACATACTGTAGGATTTCTTTTTGAGTGTGGTGATTTACTGTACTCCAGCCACTTCGTCATAAATAAATGAACAGATTTTTCTGACCAAATAATTATACAACTATGTGTATTTTTTGGGTAGTCTTATAAAACAATAAAGTTTTGAAAATATTGTAAAAAAACTAAGTGATAGTATACCAGATATAAGTTACTACCTTTCAGTAGGAAAGTTCCTACTTGTGTCAAATTACCTGATAATATAATGTTCTTTTTTGTCAAAACCCACATTAAACTCAAGAAAAATATTCACGTAACCACTTAATTATGATTGAGTTACAATCTCTGGAATTTTTTTACGTGCATATACATTGAATTAGTTTAATAAATAACCTAAATTAAGATAAGATATGTTCCTTCAGTCACACTTTGTCAGTTCCAGGATCATATTTCAGCCATACTATCTGTGCACTGATTTTTACACTGAAGGAAGTGTAACAATGACTCTTTATCTTTTGCCCTTTGTTGCATGTTTTGTGCCATTATTTGCATGATAATAAGATATAAACCTAATGGAAGATAAAGGCTATCTACGCCTTTTGTGATGATTAATATTAGAGCCAGTTTATACCTTTAGATTAAATAAATTATCATCACTATGTTCAAATTTGTAAGAATATTTTACTTCTTGCAGTCCATGTCAGAATATGTACAGTATGTACATGAACCTGTACAATATGAAAAACATTACTCAAAACAGGAATTAAGATTTTATATGACAATATAGCTAATTAGTAATATTCACTAAATTTTTGCAATCAGTAAAGTACATAAATTTCATTACCATTTTAAAAAAAATTCAAAATATTGTACAGGTAATACCTTTTTTTCCAAGGCCATGGCTAATCCACAGACTAGGCCAGTTTTACACTCAGTTGCTATTGTGACTAAAACTATCACAGTAAGGGAGGAAAACAGACAAACTGCATGCTTTGTCCTAAGTGAAAATGATTGGCCTCATGATTTGCTCTTGACTGCTACAATTCACAATTTGAATACGGGGCTTTCAAGATATTGTATAGCTTATATTAGGATGGGTAGTTTTAAGGCAAGATTCTGCATTGCAAACTACCAGGCGTTGGTAAGGAACGACCAACTTTCCCACATAGGGTTCGGGGTTTGAACAGCCGACCTCAGAGGTGGGAGGTGAGTGTGCTAGCCACTTTAGCTACATTTCATAATTATCTCTCATACGTCCTGACCACTCTTGTGCAGTAATTTGGGAATTCCTATACTATTATTCTCTTGGATCAAGATTAATTGGCAATATAATTTTACAAGAGAAGGTACAAGATAGGTTGTAACACTAAAGTAAGGAATAGCAACATTGGCATAAATCGTAGCAACATTTCAAGGTAAGTTGTAACTGCTTTATGCCCGAAACGATTGTTTGTGAGCACTGGTGGCAGAAATGCTCACTCATGCAATGGTTTTTATATATGTTTAAAAATTGGACGAGCATTGATAACTAGTCAGATTATGCTTCCAACACTTCGTAACTGAAAAAATAAGTTGCACAGTGGGACCGGGCCATAAAGATCCAGTGATGGTGAAGCAACCCTAACTTCTAACATGGACACAAATCCCGTGACATAACTGCAGATATATGAAGGCATGGGCTTTAATTAGATAGTATGTGGTATTTATGAAGTATTTTAATGACTTAGAATGTCAAGTCTACAATATAGACAGTCATAGACCACTTGAGAATGCCCTGTGAAGGTATTGTGGGCAATCTAATGTTTGGGTGTTTACAGCACCCAACTGTGATCTCACTTTGATTTGAGCCAGCTTAGAGAAAATATGTGGAATGAAGTTGCTTCTCAAGTGAGCTACAAGTCTTTTGATATAACTTGTTTTTCAAAGAAGAGTGTACCTTTATAGTCATTACATACCTAAGATTACCCAGTGTAAGATGTAAGTCAGACCTTTAGTAACCTATTGATTTTAAATATACATTAACTACTACCATGCCTATTTAAGTCATCAAGTGATAAATTTAAATAAAGTCATTCAAAATTAACAAAAATTGCTGCCATTACTTTGCTGATTATTTATACTTATAAATATTAGTTAATAGTTTGTAATGTAATCGTAAGCTGTGCTAACTTATACACCTACCATTATATCTGTAAAAAAAAGGAATACCATTATCAAAGAGTTATGGAGATAATTTATGTGGTGGAGTTTCTATTAAGCATACATTTACAAAGAGAGGATAACTTCAAAAAGTAAACTTTACCTGGGTATTCAAACAACTGCAATGTTATTGTGACCTTAAACTCAAATTAGAAAAATTTGGAACTTGCTTCCGTTAGAGCAATACCTTTAACATGTTCTCTTTACTTTTTTTTTAGAACTAACCAAAGAAAGTCTCTGTCAGGCTTAAACCTGCACTGATATAAATGTAAATTAAGAAAGTTTTGTATATTAAGTTGATGTTTATATTTTTAAAAAGGTTGGGGTTATTAATTTACAAACAACCCTAGGCCCGAGTTTATTCATTATTAATTCCAAAAGTAAAAGTTTAACCACAAATCTTTAATTATGTGAGAAGAAAAACTAAGAGGTTTCTGGATGAAGAAAATTCTAAAGGAAATTGGATATATATGAAAACACGAGGTGTCACAAACTGCACTGTACCAAGGAAGCTCACTAGCTAACTGTATACACTAAATATATGTATATTTTTTGGAGAATTCAAAGAAGGAAGACCTTACTTTGATCAAATTGTAACAGGACCTTGTTGTATATCTAGTGTGGACATTGTTGCTGTAAAATAAAAAGGAAAATAATATATGAGACATCATCTTGTCTATTTATATTATTTTATAAGCATTTGAAACATTAGAAATAAAAGTACTTTTGATGAAAAAGACTGTGGTTATGGTGTCTCTTACAAATGAGTAATATACCATGTAAGAGTTTTTCCTAAAGGTCAACATTTTAAAAATTAATCATCTTGAATCTTGTAAGATGTAATACTTAAAAAATTAATTGCCTTCCAAAGCACCAACTAACACGAAAAATAGAGAAATAAATATGCACACAGTATATCAAATTGAGCGCAATGCCAATTTAGATGATCTAACTGGTGATCTGTGGTAACGTGTCTTGCCAGAAAGGTCACTGTCTTCCCCAAATCTGATTTTGTAGGCAAAACTGGAGCTATAGGTGTGTGTCTGGATGCCACAGGAGGTACAACAGTCAACTTCAAAGTTTCACTTCGTCTATAATCGCTGGAAATAGAACCTATATATAGTGTGATCAGGTCATGAACTTTTAGCTTAATTTTACCATCACCCAAAACAACAGTACCCCAAAGGTATTTACAATAAATTAATTTAACCTAGCCATATTATGTCCAGTGTGGAAAACAACCTGCTGAATGTAACACTTATGCTTGAATACAGACCAGTGTATATACATTGAATTCAAATCACCTAGTATTACTACACAGCCTATCTTAGAAGCTGTCCCATCAATATGGTTACAGTGTGTCATTTTTTTCAGCTTGTAGATGAGAATATCAAATTTGCAGTCAGTTCTGATTAGTCAGCCCGTTGCTCACACACAGAGACCCTCTCTATTGTCGAGTACAGATGACACCTCCATAATGACAACTCAATTTGCAGGAGAAAACCCCACTCATTCAACAAGCATTCAAACGCTAATTTGCCCTCTCCAAATAGAAGTCACCTCTGTAAGTGGTGCTATTTGGTATCAAAATCAGATACTTATAAGACGACAACGTGTGGATACATTGGGCTGTGAGAGTGTAAGGCATAGAATCTACCTTATATTTTATATCTTTTAAAGCAAAACGTAAACTGGTTATCAATATCGCCATCAGTGAAGCCATATACTCTATGTAGAAAAAAAACTGCTTATCTGTAACTATTAGATGCATTTGTCAGATTCAAAATTTTACAAAGATACTAGATATATTTTTCTGGGATTTTTTTGAAAAAAATTGAGAAACATAAAACACCTCATGATCTTTGTATCAGTCTTAGGGAATCTTGAGGTGAGATATCTAATGTCTTAAACATTTAGCATAGAGAGCAAACCTTGTTAGATGCTTCTTCTCATATTACATTTTAAAACTCAGATAATGTGATGGATAGTTTACAAAAAGTGATGACATATCACATAGGGTAACAAGCTGTGGGTTCTCTTCAGATGATAGACAAGAATGTCATGTGCAATTCAATCTTTTATAACACGGTCTCTTGCTGATATGATAAATTCCAAGCATGTGCCTTAAAATTCTATTCTATTCTATCTTATTCTGGACTTTTGTAGCGCACAATCTCTGCATTTAAGCATACTCTAAGGCGTAATGTTCATAAGACCCCAGTTACACATCCAAGGATGGTCTGCCGGATGACGTTAAGTTTCCTAATATGGAAAATGTTAAGTGATTTACGGATGTTCATAAGACCCCAGTTACACATCCAAGGATGGTCTGCCGGATCACGTTAAGTTTCCTAATATGGAAAATGTTAAGTGATTTACGGATCATCTTTTGTGTCCGTAAGGTCATCCGTAACATTCCTAATGTCCTGAGATCTCTTCCGTATCTCATCTGTAGCTCATCCGTGAGTGTCCTTATTGTCCCTAAACCCATCCTGAATGTCCTTGTGGCATCCCTTTCATCCTTGACGCTTCCGCGCCAATAAATATCCATAAAAACATTGCCGTATCTAACCAGATCTGCTACGGATCTGCTACGAACTGACACGGAAAGGGTTTGCGGATTAAAAAACAGTCACAGGAACAATCCATTGTGCAGTCTTTCATTCACAAACCTGTCCATGGCGATCCGTGGCAGATCCGTGGCAGTACTGTAAATCTTTTACATGACCCACCCTCATCCCCTGTCCATCCCAGTCATATTACCATTTATGGAACCATGGGCTATATATGTGGGGCATCGGGCTATGTGTAACTGCCACTTAAGCAATATTTCAAAATTCATCAGTTCATGGGCATAATAATAGTTGTTACCACAGAGACAATGGCTAAATAACAAATGGAAAACAAAAATGATTTGAGTTTCTCCCTGAAACAAGGCCAAAAGGGGTTTCGGTCTACTAGCGTGAGCCGCAAATCCATTAGAGACATGAGTAGTGCACCGAAGCAGTCACCCATCCCAGTACTAACATAGCCCATTGCTGATAAACTTAAGTGAACACACAGATACTACTCACGCTACACACAATTCATGAAAGTCTGGAGACAAAAAATGAAACAAAAGTGATCTCTAGAAGTACGATCCTCCCTAGTGACAGAGGAAGCAGAACAAACATCATCAGACAAATTTCCGAAATACAAGAGTTCAAGTCACCTAGAATAATAATATTATAATAATGTGACCTTTGTAAACATGAAATATAATTCAGAAAATGTTGCAATTTATATTTTCCTATCTTACCATGAGAATACTTTTCCAACACTTTTTTTTACATTTTCCAATGCATGTATGCTCATATGAACTGAATACTTGCCTCTTTATGAAGACTGTATAACAGTAATTAATGTAAGTTGTGAGGTAGTAAATATACATCATTATCAAGCTGTGACTATGAGAAAAGAATCATACCATAAAGTGAGTTTGTGTACCATCATAACATTGGTGTCTTGTTATGTGATTCTAATCTCAGCATAGCTGTATCAAGAATGACATTTTAAAAGATTATAATGATACAAGTATAATACAAAAGCAACATTTTACGTCAGGTGTAATAAGACCCATTGGAGCCTGGTAGATGAGGTCAATATTTGGAAGAACAAAGACACTGGTTCCTGATTCAAATAACAGAAACACATTTTAAGGACACAGAAGGGATAAAATTGATTACAGGCTATCTATAAGTGTGTCTTATGTTGAGGTTACAACCTATAATCAGATCTGTTATTATGATAAGCATCCACCAAAGTTGTAGACAGAAAACAGAAGGAAAACCCACCCACAGAGAGTATTTGACAGTGTGAACCACAAGCACACACACAGAGCTGCCATGTAATGTGATAGTGTAAAGGGTTAACTCTTCCTAGTTTCTGGCCATGTAATTATCCTGTGATGATTACAGTAATCTACTCAATTATTCCTTCAATACTAAGATTGTATTTACAGATTCGAATGGCTTACTAAAGTCAACATACTTAAAACTGTTGCAAAGATATCACCTTTTTTAATTGACCAAACTGCAAAACAACAGACTGTATAATGTTATTGCTCTTAACTAATATATTTTTAAATTGTAATAATTGTATGTTTTAGTATATAATATGGACACAATTTGCTAGACATTTATACAGTACATCAAGGTAAAATGGTCATGTAAAGGAGGGTGAATAAAAGCTGAAACAGTGAAAGTTTTAGGGATGAAACAATTTGTTTAAATAGGTTAAATTTAAGCATGATGTATAGTGTAAATCGTTTATGGCATTTCCAGAACAACAGAGAATTAATACCTCAAATATTATGTATAACCCTAGAAATGCTGCCACAAAGGAATTTAAATGACAAAATATTATCAAGAATGCCAAAAAAAGTTAATTAAATATGTATCTATTGATATAATAAAACTTAAATCATAAATATTTTCGTGGTAAAAAGTACCATGGTGTGTGCCATGGTATTGTTCTCTCACAAAAGACCACCGCAATGAATCCACTTACAGATTTATCAAATATCCCCCTTATTCAAAAAATGTGTGTGTTAATTGTTCATGCCCTAACCACTAATTCGAGGAAATGTTACAAAGAGGTGCATCACACTGGGTTTTGATATGATTACAAGAAGAAAAACCATATCATTCCATCAGTTTATTACATTTCACTCCACAAACTATAAAACGTCAAAAAAAAAAAAAACAATTATGGCGCGTTACCCTCAACACTTCCGGTACGCGGCCATTTTGGGGCGGTAAAACTGATTCTAACCTCAACCTAAATGACTGTGTTTTCATAGAGGGTTAAGATCTGTGATAAAAGCTGGTTTGTTCTCGAGATACATACCAACCTTTCTCCACCTTCTAAAACATACAGAGCCGTTTGTATCTGTGTCTCAGGCAGGTTTATATCTTGAGCAGCTTATGTCCGCTTGCACATCAAATTTACCGTGTTAAAATGAAAATTGTCCACTTTCCATTTGATGGTTTTGAGGTAAGTTTTTACTCTAAGGGGGAGGCTTAATGTTGAACTTATGGACATGTTAAATCCAATGCATACACACTACATTGTGTGGAACTATAATGACAAAAATAAGATTATATTTATTAAATATAAATTTACAGATATACAAATTATTATGTTAATGTAAGTTTACATAATATTAAAATTAAGCTTTAGATTTTAGTTAAGATGAAGATAATTTCATCTTCTATCAAGTCTACTGGGGACAAATTGGAGATGTGGTTGCCTTTAGGGGATGATTTTGACACTTTGTTGTCACAGAAAACAGTTAGTTATTCAGACACCGAAGTAAAGCATGATAAAATCAAAATAACCTTAAATGGTAATTGATTCATGCTGGGTTACCATGCTTGTACATCCTGTAACAACTTCTAAACAGTCTTCTATGAAAGCTATTATAATTACGACGCCAAATTAACCCAGTCCTATGCTTGTTTCAAACCAAGTGTTTTTAAGAATAGTTCTTTTAGCAGTGTTATAATATTGTTTTGAAAGACAGGTGTTCATTGCAAATTTAGCCCAACTTATAATATCTTTGGTGTCACAATTTGTTTCAAATTGAAAGTGCTAGAAAATGCTCAGCCAATTTTCATCAGAACAGTAATGCAAGACATCACAAATTCAACTTTTGTATTCCAAATACACTACAGCTTTAACATTTTAAAATAATCCTAAATATGCCCAGTAAAATTATGGAACCTTGACCTTTGATTAAGTATCACTGTTAGGATTTTTCTGGACGAGCCATATTGCAGAATTATATGTATTTTAACTAATTGAACTACTTTGCTTTATACTTTGTTTTATGACTTTGTTATTATTTTATTATTTGCAAGTTTCTTAATTTTAAGTATATATTTGTAATTTTACATATACTTAAAGCTGAAAGAAAATCCACAGGAAAGACATTGCATCAGAAGAAAAAAGGAAGGCATTTGAACACATGCATAGAATCATGTGTATTGGATGATGGTTGAACTATGGGGTGGTAGATGGAAGTTAACTCATCAAGGCACCTCTTTGACCTCTGAATCAAATGCCTCATAAATCAAAACAGCATGAGTCACTGGGGGTGATGAATGCATGATGCACATTACAAATGAAACTAGGACAAACCTACCATTCAGTGATTTACACCAAAATAGGAGGAAATGACAAATACAATATGTCACTGTTAACAAGGGGAGTTTAATTGAATAGTTTGTCGAAAATGAAGTGGTACATACTTTTATTGATTTAATTGATTGTAATTATAAATTTTAACATTCCATCGCAAAAATAAAAGATTATTTTTCTTCGGAAGAAAACATTACTCTATAATACATAATATAATTGTTACAGGAACTTTGATGGTGACAAAAGTGTTCAGGAAAAAAATGGTGTTGAGTAAAACAGGGTTTGGCTTATATCAGTAGAAACTGATTAGTTAGAGTACAACTGTAAAAATTTAAATTATTTGTCGAAGAACCAGAAGCTGTAACTTGTATTGCTTCATATAATAATAATAATTTCAATACTTTCAACACTGTATAGGTCATATCATGACTGGTAGTTTTGTCGGCAGAGGAAACCAGAACAAACAGCTGGTCAAGGTTCTGTACTGTAAATTGCCAACCATCAGTAAGCAACTGACAACTTTCCCAAATAAGGACTGGGGTTTGAACTGCCGACCCCAGAGGTGGGACGCGAGTGTGTTACCACTGCACCACCATGGCCCCTCCATGTTAGTGTCTGGCAGAGGAAAAGACTATGGAGAAGAGTAGGCTGGTCTGAATAGGTCAGTCTTTAACTTTGTCTAAACCCGATGATACTAGTCCAGGTCCTGATGGCTTTAGAAAGTCTGTTCTATTCAATAGGAACACCCCCTTGCATTTAGTTTGTCTTGTTAAGGAGGTGGAAAGGCGGTTACCCTGTGTGAGGCCTCTAGGTTTAATGAAAGATTAAAGATATGGAGGTTGGAGGTTATGTAAAAGTTATATATTCTGTGAGTTATCCAACACCAACAGTTTTCCCCTAAACAGCAGAGTTATGCATATTATCATATGACATTATTGAACTTCATGCAGCACTTTATGTTCCATTTCTTCAGTCATAATCTATCAATTAAGTGATACAAACTACACATATGTGTTATATGTGGCCAATCATACTTTTGATCACCCCAGAGGTGACACACCAATAGCTATATCATAAGGACCATATCAAAGAATATCTAGGTGATTGGTGAGTGCCAGTAGTGGAAGTCATTCCACACCTCGGTAGTTTTTATGAATTTTGGGGGGCATTCTCAATGTCCAAAGAGGGTGGCAAGTACATTCATGGTACTAGGGTGGCACCTTTGAACCCCTTACACCCTGTGTGTAGGAGTTGATCGTTGGTTATCCCCCACAGACCACAAAAACCTGCTAACCACACACACACACACATGCATGCAGGCTATTGTTTAAAACCAAACAGCCTTGTGCCAGTCTATCTGTAAACATCCTATCTTGTAACTCCAGTCAATTGATTTATTATCTGTCCCTATACGACCTTTGCTTTGACTTTTGACAATATCATCTGATATTATCCTCAGATTCATGTGTTCCTGGATGATCTGAAGTATTTTTCTATTTTCAGGTATATATATACAACAACACGTAGGACACATAGATGTTTGGCCCTCCCAGACATAACCCGAGACTCATTTTCCAGTGGGAGGGCAAAACCTCAGAGTCTATTTTTCTGTCAAATCTATATTTGATTTTTGTAAATATATTTAATATATTTTAACTGATAGCATTTAACTTTGTTTTCAAGTGATTATTTACTGGATAAAAATAACTTTAGATCGAACTTACTCTTGCTATCGGAGCAGTTAAACGGTTAAACACCAGAGTTAATTGTGTCAGTGATAAAGTAATAAAAGATTTGAAGAATAGTAAGGTGTGAATAATGATTCACCCACATGTATGTGTGGGTTTAGATTTATTTAGATTTACTTTTTGTTTTACGTCGCGTTCAACAACCAGGGTCATATATTGCGATGGGTAGTTTATGGGTGGAGGAACCACTACATAGTAGTTGGTCCAGATTTTGCACTGTAAACCACTGGGCATCGACAAGTAACTACCAACTTTCCAACATGAAGCGCCCAGGCCAAGATTTGAACCGGCAACCTCAGAGGTTGAAGGTGTATCTGTGGAAAAGACTATGCTAATATAAGGAGATTTCAATGATGAAGTGTTAATAATGAATGAGCCATATATATTTGTGGACAACAACTTCTATTTACCACTAAAGTCAGAGTTTTGTGAAAGTATTTTTCTCAGTACATCATCCCCAATTTTATTTTCACATTATGTATTTATATAAATACCCATTCACATTAATGAAATGCAAAACTATAACACAAATGCATTTCCAGTCAAAATGAATAGAATCAAGTTTGCATCACTACAAGCTTTAGTTACAAAGTAACCAGTCTTAATGGCAATACTATTTCCTTGTTGCTTCTCACACAAAGTCACAACTGGACACTATAAAACAGTTAAATTAGGTGACACCTGCACATTAATATGACCCTATTGTTTCCTTAAGTCCAATAGATAGATGCCCATGTTATCAAACTCTTTTTGATGATCCACCAATTGATCTTTGACCCTTCAAATGCAAACCATTTCTGTATTTCCTCTAATTTTAGACTGAGAAATGATGACAAAAGCAAATATTAGAATATGAATCGATCAACTTTTTTCTTGACAGATTGAAGGTATTTCCGAAAGGAGTCGTGTCCATTATAAAAACATCTTTGATTTGGAGCTTCAAGTGGACTTGGAACATCAAAGGATTGTGATAAAGACTCTATTTTTGTGGCTTTAATCCCAGTTAGAACAAAAACCAGGCTGTATTTGCTGGCCATACTATTATGAGAAGGTCTGAAAGGAGATTCTGAAAATGGTTTGGACTTCTTTTATTGATAAGATTATACTTAATGCAACTCTTAATCATAAAATAAAGTTAAGGAATAAAAGTAAGGAATATGTAAAAATAGTTAAAGTTTTAACACATGCAGCTAAACTTTCACTAATATTTCTGGAAATCTGACATCAGAATAAGGGCCATAAATTCTGACCTTGAGTTTTTTTTCACCTGAGTTTAAGAACCATATAAGATCTAAAGAAAAAGAAATAACACACTTAATCAGAGACTGTCTGGCTAGGTTTTGTTAGGAGAAAAGCATTGGGAACTCTCGTTTCCACTAATCTCAGTGTTACAAACTACCCCCATTGGGAAACTATACAAAAATTGGGAACCACTATAATGATACATACACAATTAAGTTGTTATGAAAGCATATAAGTATATGTATTTTCTATTAAGTATATCTATATATACATATGAGAAATGGATTGCAAAGTCTACCCAGCATAAATAAAGGGGGAGTGGGCTATGATTTGGTTAGAAAGCAACGTTCCAGTGTATGTACATATCTCGGGGATATACAGTAGTCATTGCTGGTTGATTGAACATTTTCCAATAGACCTAATAATGGGTATTGTGTTCTGGCTTGATAATTTATAGAATCTGAAGAGTTAAATTAGTTTATCAACTATTTTTGATGTTATATATGATGTGTTATGTTAGGACATTCTTCAAGTGCCCCCAAATACGCATTGTGTTGATGTAGTTCAATGTGATATTATCTGGAAACTGTTTGACCAGAAACCACTTTACTATTGTGTCTGTCTTGATTGCAACGTATTCTGTACTCTTTGATACTGTAGATTTAATATTTGCACATTGTAAGACTTGACCAAGTATACAGGTGTCCAGGAAGTTGGTGGAAGCTGATAGGTGATGCAAATGAATGAGCAGTTGTATTTATCAAAAATCTTCAAAAGGTAGCAATTTTAATTATCCTCACATACATTATTTAGTGTTTTTTTCTGTTTATTATAGTGACATGCAATATACAAAGTATAAATACAAGAACAAGTAAAATACAACAATGCTCAGCTCTGATGGGATTAAAAGCCACTCTTGATGAAGACAATAATTAACATGGCTATATTTATTTATTTATTTGGGGTTTTACGTCGCTTTCAACACTGTACAGGTCATATCACGACGGGTAGTTGGAAGGGCAGAGGAAACCAGTACATAGAGTTCGTTAGGGTTCTGTACTGTAAACTGCCGACCAATGGCAAGCAACTACCAGCTTTCCCACTTGAGGCCGTGCCGGGAATCGAACCCGGCCTCAGAGGTGGGAGGCGAGAGTGTTACCACTCTCCCACCGTGGCCCCTTAACATGGCTATAGCCCTTAGACATATTACAATATTACCTGCATTAGGCGTAAGAAGTCATTGACTAGAATATTTTAATACACTGTACAAGCTATATTAACGATAAATTTACCCACTACTGAAAAAGCAAGCAATATAAGACCCTGCATTGTGCATCGCATTACAATAATATGGAAAATGAAACAGCTGACTTACATTTTCCATTTGAATGATAGAATTTATTCCATTTTACAGCAATTTGACAAATTTAATTAGAAACTATAAATGAGGTTATGCATTGCACATATAACGTATCCTAATTTATAAAGTTTTTATAAAGAATATCTCTAGATAATTCTGGAAAGTATAAATAAGATTGCAATAATGCCAAACTTTTTTTTTGTATCCTTGACACAGCTAGAATCATATTGGAGAAGGTCATTTGTGTATCCCTCATGTGGTCATTAGTTGGATACTTATGTGTGACCATAGCATTGGAAGCAAAGGGACCAATTTCTAAACTTAATACCTGAGTTACACCCTTCTCTGCTGGGATTACGAGGTACAACCAAATTGACTCATCCACCTCGGGATGTAGTTCAGTCCACCTAGCCCATATTTGGGTGAAATTCAGTAGGATTTGTATTTGAGTCACATTTGGGGCGATTCAGCAACAAACTGGGAAGGATTTAGGCCAACTTTTCCAAAATGTTTGAAAGAAAACTCCAGTGACCTCTCATGAGCTCTTCTACAATGTGTAGGGAAGGAGGGCTGTAAGGGGGTGTGGGGTTGATATACAGGGGGTTTATTCTTCAATGAGGTCATTACGCGGATACCAATATATACAGATATGACCATGAGGACTGGTATGACCTAGGCATAAAGATTCATGAAGCCACTAACCCCAGTCAAATGCAGCATGACCTGTTTTTGTGTGTTCTCTCTCTCTCCCTTTCTGTGATCTGGTTACACAATCATCTAAATCTGAATCCACAATACTGGTTTATTACCCTCGTATCCCGAAGATGAGGCAGGGGGAGGGGGTATTGTAATAAAATAAAATTGTCTGTTTGTCTGCCCAGCATGATTTGAAAGCTATACATAGGATCCAGGTCATATTTTCAAACAAGGTTAAGGTCTACCCTTGGAACAGTCCTCAAAGTTTATCCGGAGCAATGACTGGTATGTATGTACAAAAAAATCCAGATTTTCCTTTGCATTCTTGCATCACCCAAAGGCCAGTGTTTGTGGATTGTCAGCCACCTCTATTGCTCTGACATTACTTTCAACACAATGTACAGGTCAAATCACGATGGATAGTTGAGGGGGTGGAGGAAAACAACGCATACTAGTTGGTCAACATTCTGCCCTCAAACCTATCAGACATTTAGCAATTAGAAACTTGCTCACTTTCGGTCTGGGCTGGGATTCCAAGGAATAATCTGAAATGGATAGGGATGGTGTTACGCACTATACCAACACACCCCATCCTAAACCCCTGAAGCCAAAAGAGGTCCTTGGTGGCCTGGTGGTTACCAAGTTTGGCATCTTATCACAAACAGCCACTTCTGTATGGGTTAGACCCCCACAAGTGACAATGCTGGCGACCTGTTTCAATGTGACCTTAGTTGTTGAACGGGACATAAAACCCCAACTTTGACTTGTCCCTGAATCCATAGCCCACCTTTGAATATACAAAGGCTACCAGATGGTACATACTGTGGTGACTGTTCAAATGTGCTATGCTATTTGCAGTTAATATGATATGATTATTATTGTCAATAGTAAACTTAAGAGAAAAAAAGCCACAAAACTGCACCTTTTAATAAAAAAAATTCTTAACAAAAATACTTCAAAGAGACAGAAAATGTTTGCAGACTGTGCACCATGAAATTGTTTGGATTGAATTCCGCACATATTTATCAAGAATTCCTCTGCTGTTCCTTGTATCCCACAATACTTCCCCCAACTATGTACCATGTAGCAATGTTTTGTGTGTTTACCTTCTCATTCACACCCAGTCCATTACCAAACCTGATTCAACAACACATCAAGGCATGCGGCCAACTTATGCATAAGGACATTGCAATAGAGAGTTAATGTACCAGTTCTGCATTGAAAACCAACATTTCAATTAGTCATTCTCCTTAAAATGAAGCCTTTCACAGGAAAGGTGGAAAGAGGTAAAGAGGGGTTTTGTGTGTGTCTTCTCCTTCACCAAATATGTTTGTATGTTTCTGTAGTCTTTCAGGGGGCTCAAACACATCAACATCATAGCTTTCATGAAGGTTTGGTATTTTTCTCGGCTGCATCAGTTAAATGGAACAAGCATCCACCTATAATTGTTAGATCCCAACAGACCATCTCCAGAATCAGGAGCCAACTCAAGACACATCTGTTCTGATTGACATAGCCATCCCTCCCTTATGGGCGTTGACTTGATGCTGACCTCTGCCTGGTTTTGACTGTCCCTTTTTGAACTGTCAGTTTTGAACCATAATAATGGTTCTAATGGGTAATGATTGAACAGGCAGAAACACAGCGGCTTGGATGATCACTTAAAATGGCAGTCCTCTATCATGTGGTCCTATCACTTGCAGAAGTACAAAGAAACCTCAGGGATGTTGATAACTGGTCATCCCCGCGACTGAGTTTTAGTAAGGGCAATGTCAGTGACCAGAGCTTGAGCTGTACTTGTGTAGTCAAGATCAAGATCAAAATCAAGGTCAACTAGCACTTTGAGTCATGTAGTAAAGGAGATTGTGGCAAGTTGAAATAAATAAACAATACAATACACAAACCTCCGTAACTAAAATACTAAACAATGTGCAAGTTGTTTCAAATGAAACCTAAAAGACATGTATCAACAACAAAAAGCAGGTTTATATGAAAAACAGTCTGAGGTATAAGATTAATATTTTTGTGAAGTAATAAAATTTGACTTTTCTGGTGCTATTGTGAATTTAGGTTTTTTTAGGTGACTGCTTTGTAAATCTTTGTTTCATTATTTACCTCTTCGTCTGGCTATTCAGTCTGTTACGGAGAGTGCTAAAAAGTCAGACATTAACTTGGATGGGATTTGTAAATGTGTAGAACTGATTTGGTTTTCAATATGCCATTACCATAAGAAGGTTATGCTTTGATGTGCATTTGTTTATCTGTCCGTCTAAAATTTTTTATACAGGTAGGGCCTAACCAAAGAAAGAAGTGATTATATTTTGATCCGGACCTCATTCTGGATACCAAAAAATCCCAACTTCTCAAAGGTCCCATTCCAATGATGTAAGCATTCTGATTGACATTACCCCAAGAGTAATGAGCAGATAATCATAATTTTTATATGGGTAGGACATGGTCAAAAGAAGAAGTGATTACATTTTGGAAAAGATCCACATCATATACTGGATACAAAAAAACATCATGATTTTTCAGAAAATTTTGCCCCAACCGCAATTGAGGTCTCTCTCTCTGCAAGTACTTTCTATTTGAAAATAACACCAGTTAATGAAGACACCATGGATTGCCTTAATATCATGTGTCTAGTGATTACACTGTCAGAGATCTAGCTGTGGTAATCTCGGAATATATGTTATGTTATTAAGAATTCATTACTTGACAACCTACATTGTGAAACACATGGTCACTGTGTGTTAATAGTTTTATGAACTTGTTAATATATCAGAAATGGTAAACCCATAGTAAGAAAACACCAGCTATTGCACAGTCAAAAAGAAAAGCCAAACCTTGGGTTTTATGCAATCAGCTGAGATTATATCACGAACAACCCTCTGTAAATCCTACATGTTACTATAAGCTGAATTCAGGCCCATGTCCTCGGGAGGAGAGCCAAGTTTCTAAATGCCAATGGGTTATTGAGGTCTGTACAACTAAAGACAAGAGGAGAAAAGTGGTACAGTGGTAACACACTCACCTCCCACCTCTGAGGTCGGGGGTTCAAACCCCAGACCCTATGTAGGAAAGATGGTAGCTTCTTACCGATGGTTCGCGGTTTACAGTACAGAACCTTAACCCGCAGTATGTACTCGTTTCCTCTGTCCATAAAACTACCCAGCGATATTTGACCTATACAATGTCGAAAGCGACGTTAAAACCCAAATAAACAATCAAAGACAACAACTCAATATTTGTAGTTAAGTTACAACATCATCCATAGAAAGACTAGCTTCTTTAATAAAATCCACAATATGTGTGTGTGTTTACAAAACACAGGTTCACAAAAGCAAAAGTTCTATGCTTTAATATAAACACATCATTTTATCTAGTGGAACAAAGTGGAATGTCATCCTTTGATATGGTGTTTGATATTCAAGAAGCTAAAACAACAGGTACTTGGGGTGGACCAAGTAGACTCGCCCTTCACTGAACATGCACTGAAATTTTGGGTTTTTATTGCAAAATAAAATATGTACACAAGAAACTAAATGTTCAGGTGAGTCTCCCTATTTTTAAGTATCTATTATTCATAGCTTTGGCCTTAAGTATTTGTGGATGCAGAACTGTAAAAATATTTAATGTGAACCAATTTTTCAGAATAAAAACAGGTGGTACACTGGATGCCCTTCATTCCTCTGTCAAACTATTCTAATTATCTTGTGTTTTGGGTGTCTAGAATTTAAGTAATTTGAAGTCTCCCCTTTCAACTATAAAGTTCAATCCCACAAAAATTTCCTTAGTTTTTTGTTTATTGTTTATTTGTGTTTTAACGTCTCTTTCAACACACTGTATAGGTCATATCATGACGGGTAGTTTTATGGGGCAGAGGAAACCAGTACATGCAGTTGGTCAAGGTTCTGTACTGTAAACTGCTGACCAATGGCAAGCAACTACCAGCTTTCCCACTTGAGGTCGGGCCAGGAACCGAACCCCGGCCTCAGAGGTGGGAGGTGAGAGTGTTACCACTCTGCCAATGTGCCTTCCCCCCCCCCCCCCTTTCAACTATAAAGTTCACAAATCCCACAAACATTTCCTTAGTCTTTCAGTCATTATAATATCATATATATAAATAATTGAAACATTTATAAAATACCGAATTGATGTAACCATTCCTTAAGGTACTGATGTCCGAAAAGGGAGAGTCGATTATCGAGGCAAGAGTCGTCATCGGAAAATGTAGCATAGACCAGGAGGATATGTTGAGCTAAAGAGATTCACCTTTAGATTGTTTATGAACTTGTCAGCCATGGTGTGATTGAGCTCCCTAAATCTAGTAGGTATTAGTATACAAATATACAAAAGACAGCAACATATTTTACTACAACATATGTACCATTTTATCATTTGGTTCAGTTACATAATTTACATGACAGTTAGATCTTAATATATACTTAAAATAAAGCATACCCTGACTCCAAGTACATTGAATAATGCCACACTTCTTCCAGCAGAAGAATTTAACTTAAACATGGGAAAATTAATTTTCAAATGCATGAATAATACAAAATCGAAGAATTGTATTTTATTCGAGCAGAATCTCACGACTTTGTGATCATTGATAGATGTTCAGAAAGTCTTTGACTCAGTAGAACGTCGTCTGTGTTAATAGAACAAAACAAGACGCACACAAGTGCAACACACTGAGACCCTTAAAGCTTTTAATTGGCACTTGTTGAAAGTGTACAGACTAAATATTTTGCTTTGCATTTACCCCTGAATGGAAATGTCACAAAACAGAACAACCAAGGAGACCTTTTACAGAGTTTTGTTACAGCTTAAATATACCAACCCCCGGAACCCCTTTCACTGCAAATATTTACCTTTTAAATTAGCTGAAACCATGGTAACTAAATACATAAATGGATAGAAGCTTTCAGGGTTGGAATTCAGTTGAAACAGTGTCCCCTTTAGGGTCATTCCACCTCTAAGTACACTCAGGGGCGGAGAACTAGTGTAGGGTTAGATATTCAAGGTCACTCGTTCTTAGACTTTGCCCTATTGATTCAACAGACAATGGTTATGTCCTAAGGAATTAGCATATAGAGTCTAAATTACTTTACACTGACACTCACAGAAACTTTTTTTATACAATTAATGTCAAAAATGGACTTTCATATCAATGATACAGCCATATATTTCTTTTCTTATTTTTAACAAGCCTACTTAAGGCTTTGTACATGTACATACAGTGACCCTACCTAAAAAGTAATCAGATTGGTATTTTCATAGAGTGCTAAAATTTCAGTCATTTATAAATATTGTGCATGTCATCTTAGAAGTCACAGGTGTAAGAGTTTATAATGCTTCAGAATGACTTTCTCTTCAACATTTAGCATAGATGAAACCTTAGTACAATAAGTACTATATTCTGTCCATCCCAATAGGGACAAAGTTTCAAATTAGTACAGCTCAAAATATATATCTCAATGATACAGATTCGCCAGTGTAAAGCTCTTATAAACTTGCCAAAAAAGCTACACAAAAGACCCTTTGCCTTTTTGCCTCTAAACACATCCCTGAGTTCAAGTTCTGGTCAAAATACAAGGTACTTGAAATGTGGGTGGCTTGAGCTCAGAACTCTGTGGCTTTTGATAGTTCTATGTGTCTCTCTCATCACTTCTAACTTCTAGCATAGCCCACCTTGTTGACACACCATACAAACCTGCCCATTAGTTGCATTGTTATTTTTAAAGGAAATGGCACGAGCATTGTTACCTGGTGAAGTAATTGTTTAGAAAAGAAATGAAATATAAAATTTATCAAAACCAACCGCCAACTTGGGTGGCTTTTGCCAGTGCAGTGTAAAGTTATAGACATATATAAATATCCACACATCTTTTTAGAGTTCCTTTTTCAATCATTTAGATGTCCTTTGGTAAAGTTCATCACTCATTTTAATGATTTACTTTACTTAAATTTCACAGGCCAACTTGAGCTTCTTCCTTTCAGGAAAATAAATAACTGAAAAGATTCTTTTGTAAAGAGAACTGATTACGTTTAAGTTGTAATTAGAAAAAAATAATATCATAATTGGAGACTTAACTTTTCATATGCGTAGGTAATATTTAAGAATTGGCCAATCATAAGTAGGGAGATGATCGTTAGCAATGACTAGCAATGAGTTACTTGCATATTTTTGCATGATTTTGAATAAATGCTCATCTGTGTTCTTACAGAATTTCTGATGCATTGACAAAAAAAGAAATATAATGTCAGGTTTATGTAACAGTGACAATCTGTATTGTTACGTGCCACAGAGACACTGCAGAGACAAGCATGTTGCTTTTGTGTAATGTTATTAGAGACTAAACTATGTTACTCAGAAAAATAAAAATAACAGATTGATTTATATGACTGTGTGTTTTGTATTTATATTAATAGTTTTTGGCACTGTAACCTGGAGTACTGCTCATCCTGGCATGAAACAAGGCCAAAGGTTTTTTTTTGGTCTACTAGCGTGAGACGCAAAGTCATCAGAGACATGAGTAGTGCACTGAAGCAGTCACCCATCCCAGTACTAACGTAGCCCATTGCCGCTTAACTTCAGTGAAGTGACAGGTACTCATCACACTGCGACACAATTCATGAAAGTCCAGAGCCAATAAAATGGTGATTCCTAGAAGCGTGAGCCTCGTTAGAGCTCATGCTCAGAAAGAAACCTAATACTTGGCAGTTGGTTGTCATTGGCAACAACTGTGTTACATACTAGGCAATGTATTAAACCACACAAGGTGGAGGCGATGGTAACAAAAGTAACAACAGGAATAAATGAAATATATCCGGGAAGTGCATATTACCTGCCATATGTCGAATTGGTCTGTGGGTGAAGTATATCTATATAACTTTAGTATGCATTCATCAGAAGAAACCCATGCTATTACACACACAAAACAAAGCAGAAGTAAGGATTTGGAGTTCAAGTTGAACTAAGCTTTGATAGTGAGCAGTATGCTCACTTTTTCCCTATCAAATTTGTACTTCCACAAATTTACCCTCAGACAAGAATAGTTCATAGTCAAAAGTGTCAAGTATTACTATTAACAGAGTCATACACAACTGGTGAGCTGGTGTCCTGGATCTAGTCTAATCCAATAACATCTCTACAATACTAAATCTGTTTTCAGAGGTCATTTCAGAGGCATGTTAAACTAGAGAGCACTGCTATAGGGCAGTCATCCAGCATGGCAGTCATGTTTCAGAATATGATTCAGATCTTTCCTGAAATGTAATGAATTCTTCTTCCTTCGATTAGACCATATGTACACGAAAAAAATTACAGCAAGATCTATTGATTATTTTTTTGGAGTGATCTCAACCACAAACCCAAAATAATTGAAAATAGGACTGGTGTTATATGTTGTATCCAGGATATAATAGATTAAGATTTGGAATGATTTATCTGATGATGAACGTTCAGCCACTTCTCTCTACTCATTGAGGAAAAAAATAAAAATATGTCTCTTTGCAAAAACATACCCACCCTAGTTTCTGCCTTAGTACCAGTCTCGCTTCGTGGCGATGACCCATTTTATGTCTCTGGTTATATGATGATGGATTTCTACTCCTGTATAATGATCTGTCTTAGATTAAGCACTATAGACGTACTATTACAATTAGAATTCTGATTCATATCTTTCCCAGAATTTAACCCCTTCTTTATTTTGTCAGGCCCTATTCATACAAAAGGTTTTATACCAAAAAGCATTGCTTCAAAATGAGGCCCCCTCCACTAGTCAAAGCCTATCTCTACACAAAGGCATATCCTCCTTAGCTCATTTTCTCTTGTGGCTTCTCTGTGGTGCTGACCTATTTCTGTCCCTGGACTTTGAATTTGCATATTGCTATTGTCTTGTTGCGCCTTAGAATCCACTTCTCAGTGGAGATTAAGCGCTATAAAAGTCGAATTAGAATTAGTCGTCTGAGACTGGTAACTATTTTCTCAGACCTGTATCTTTGTAGAGTTACAAGTCCAGATTGCTGTAACTTGAGAAAACTGTTCATGTATGTTTTTCACTCGCCGAAATTGAACATAATTATAGTTCCTCCCTCTTTATATTCTTTAGGGCTTGCCGTTTGGTCAATTATGAAACCCACTATTGATTTAACCTACATTGAAGCATAGAGTGGCATCATTTGCTATGGACTTGTAACATGTTTTTTTTTAGTTTAAGCTGCTGTGGACCTGGATAGCTTTCCAGTAAACTTTGTACACTGTATAGCACAGTGAAGATATATTTTCATCGGGATTATTTTTAATTTGTTTGGAAAATATGGCCATCAGAATGTAAGGTGGGTAATTTATGAGCAATATCAGTTCATCATCTATCATTGAATATTAACAAATCAACCAAAGAGAAGTTATTGATTTTTATCTCTCTGTCTACTTGAATTTCTAATCATGTAAAGGCTTTTGTCAAAGAAAATCTAGCCTTTATTGTGGATGTTTTGGGAATATATTATCAAATAGAAGAAACTCTGAAGAAGGGAGCATTATCTTCACATCTCTTGTGTATTTAGAACAATTTGAAGAAGATTCAGTCACATAAGGTTCTCACACCAAGATGGCAAAAATGCCAAACATACCGTGGATAAAAATAATCTAAAATTAAAACTAAATATTCTGTAAGGATATAGTTTTATTTTATTTGCCATTAATAACATGTAACTGAACAACAGGTTATTTCTCTTAGCCATCAGACCTCTAAATCATCTATTATGTTCAAATGTCATAAATATTAAGCCATATTTTCTGGATCATTAACCTGAAACAAATTTAGTCTAGATACATATGTACTCTCACAGAAAAAAATAAATTATATTTAATGCAATGATATACCTCTTATGACTTTTGCCCCTTTTTTATAGTTAACTTGCTGTAGAAGGCAAATTTAATCACAAAACAGGTACAGTTTTGAATTATTATTAAAAACATTTTTTTGTGTAAATATTTAAATAAACTTTACATCTGAACATGAGGAAAACAATCCTACATTCATCGTCAAGTGAGTATACACATTGAAACATTTTATTGTTCTTCTCATTACACTTTCCTGGACAAAATCTCAAATGGAATGTTTATTATTGTGGGATTTTTATTGTTTGGAAATATATAACAAAATTAACCCTTATTGGGCCAAATAATTAACGTACTGTAATATCATTGTAAATATTTTAGAACCCGACTGATTTGATTTCCCATACAGCTACCTAATATCATATCTTTCATCCTATCTCACATACTAAATTGCATTTACTATATTTAAACTTCATAGTAAACAGAAATAAAACATGAAAACAAAACACATTATACAACTGACTCAACATAAACAATACAACACTGCTTAGACAGTTTACTTATTTCTTTTTATTTCATAAATAACAACAACTAACATTTCCAGAGAGCTAGCTTGAGCTTTACTGCACACAGAATTTCTATAGCTGCTGGAATTTGGACCAACTACTGTCTTTGAAGTCAGAGAGGGACATATCGGAAAGGATGTTTTGCCCGTAGTTTTGTCCACCATATTGACTTAACTGTCCGGTCATACCTCCATACCCGCCCATGTGACTTCCAAGCGGTATGCTGACATTAGAAGAATATGTAGACGGTGTCATATTGTTTGTGTTGAGACCAGACATCTTTATGGGCGCAAAGTAGTCCATAGTGTTACCATAGTAACCAGGTGAGGTATAGGTTTGGTCTATATAGCCATTGGTGGACAATGGACAAGTGAGATTTGTGGAGGAACGTTGTTGCATACAGCTGTCACTGTTTACTGAATCACATCCGGTGGACGATGAATAGGTAGATGGAGTCCAGAGAGAACCAGCAGTTCCCGCCAAATTGCTGCAAGCAGACGACACTGCTGCCACTGGAGATACTGGTGAACTGGTTTGTTCCGGTTTGATGACAACAGCTGGTGGAGATTTGAATGCAATGGAATTAGAGGGTGAAGTAACACTGCTACTGTCACTGAGACACGGGGATTTGCTCTTCCTGGGCGATATTGGGGTTTTTGTAGTGTTCTTGGACGAGATCTCGGGAGATTTCTGAGTAGAGTTGGTGCCATTGGTCTGCTTGGCCTGGTCAGCTGATTTCTGGATTTGCCTGCATTTTGCTCTTCTGTTTTTAAACCATACCTGCAAAATATATGATAAAATGAAGTAGTTAAACATACGTGTATTTTGCACAAACCTATCCTTGGAAAACTTGCCATAACATTACATTTATTAACTGTAATGACCAGTGACCAGAATAATATCTATGGCCTCTTAGATATTCAAAATATTTGCCATGCAATTCTAGTTATACTCAAAATTTGCAATAATAAATCACTGTTAATCAATCACCCTGACAAGAACTTGACAAAAAGCACAAATCTGTAACCAGTGACACTTAGAAACACTTTTTCAGGAAAACCTGTAACTTGTCCAAACTGAGTAACATTCAGATATTGCCTGCTTATCAGTTTGACAATTTTATCAAATTTTACCTTTTTTTGGCATAAAAAATCAGAATTCAACAATGTACAATATCCTAAATTTTCAAATTGGTAATTAATTTAGCTGTCTTATGTCTTTTGTTATTTAAGACATAACCTTAAGAGACTTTAAATTCAAGAACCCAAGAAGGAAGCACACATAATCCTGAGTCATTCATATGGTTGTTTCTCTCTGTTAAACAACAGTTCTCCTTGGTTGTTGGCAAATATTGGAGAAGACACTTCACTGGATTGATCTTAACTCATGGCTTGTAAACAAGACCCTTATTGAAGCTCTAAAGGTGAGCACACATATGACTGGCACATATCAAATATCTGCAGGTCTCTCCCTCTTCGGTTTGTTTTGTAATGTTTTTGTTGTTGAGCCTTTTTAAGCTCGAGCTCTAGTGAGGCTCCCAATTCTAGAGATCACTTTCTTTAATTGCAAGCTCTAGTAAGGCTTGTGCTTCTAGGAACCACTTTTTTTTTGTCTCTGGACTTTCAGGAATTGTGGCACAGTGTGATAAGTATCTGCCAGTTCACTGAAGTTAACGGGAAATGGGCTATGTTAGTACTGGGATGGGTAACTGCTTCGGTGCACTACTCGTGTCTCTGTTGACTTTGCATCTGACGCTAGTAGACTGAAACCCCTTTCGGCCTTGTTAGCTAGCCTTTTACCAAGACTTCAAGACATAAACGTCTTTGTTCAGCTAGATTTTTGGTATATAACAAAAATGTCTGAGCATTTTCTTTTCAACAAACTTTCAATAAGTTCTACATACACCCTAACAACTATGTGATAATTGCTTATATGCAGAATTTCCTGAATTATTTTTGAGATGCTAAATTCGTGTTGATAAAGATGGTTTAAATCTGAAGGAGTTGACTTCAGGACTTGTTTGCTACAGCAAAGCTTCCTGAATGGCATATAACTATACATTCTAAATCGTCTAACACTTCGAGTATTTTTGTGTCGTCTGGAATAATCTTTAGCATATATATCTTTAGAACCAATATGCCCAAATACACATTTATCCTGATATAGTTGAATATATTATCCTTACATAGTTTAATATACTTATTTACTCATTTTTTTTGTTTTGAAATTAATGTAAGTTAGTTGCAGGAAACCTGGCCATGGTAGGCAGATACATTTTTAATTCAATAAAATGCCTAAACTTACAGCAATGGCCATTTTATCATTTTTATGTGTATGAAATTTACAGAATCTCTTATATCTCATAGTGACAACAGATTTCAGAGAAAGGATTCCAGTTTTGTAGCATCATTGACACTGTCACTCCATTCTGTCCGCAGACTCATTTTCGATCATAGGCTGTTCATAGAAGAGTTGCCATAAATCTAGAAATGCGGCGGAGTATTCTAGTTGCCTTGAGTGGGTGATTAATTTATAGACTAAAGTGCACTAATTTGAAAGTAGATCACAATGATTCAGTTGGAATTCCCCCAGTATCTAGTCCTTACCTAGCTTAAATCTGGCAATATCTATAGTCAGGCCAATGCTAGAACCCAGGACATATCCATCATACTTACTGGACTAGAAGTACCTCACAATTCATATGTCTGGCATACTTATGCTCTTTTTCTATTTCTTGCATTGTAAACTATGCAATATGAACCATATTTGCCCGACTTGTCTGATGACATCTGATCTTGTATCTTCAGATCAAATTTAAAATTCTACTTGTTCTCAAAAGCTTATCCACCTTGGATATCCTTTTTTCATCTTGGTGTCTCCATGGTTCATGACCTCTTTTATGTCCCCGATTATCTGATTTTGGACTCTATCTTTATGGGTATGTTGTACCTTAGAATCTACAGTTTACAGGGATAAACCGCCATAACAGTTGAATTAGAATATCTGTAGCTTGAAGCTACAATTGGGGGGTGTTATGTCTCTTTCTACAGCCAAGGGCATGCCAGAATTTTTTATAATAGATTATATCTCTAGAGGTCCATGGTGGCCTAGTCGGTTAGCAAGTTTGGCATCTAATCACAGGCTGTCACCTCTGTGTGGGTTCAACTCCCACAAGTGGCAAATGCTGTGGACCTGTTCCGATATCACCCTGGCTATTGAACAGGATGCAAAACCCCAACTTTTGAACTTTGAGGAACATATCTCTTTAATATGTGCTTTTAAATTATAATTACCTGAACACGTGATTCTGGCAAGTTGATCTTGAGCGCCACTTCCTCGCGCATGAATATATCTGGATAGCGAGTCTTATGAAATAGTGCCTCTAGGACGTCTAACTGGGCACGTGTGAAAGTAGTTCTCTCTCTTCTTTGTTTTCTGGGATTTGTACCTGAGGTATTACAAAGAGAGAATATGTTTTATTACAGTGTTATATGCAAATACTTAATATTTCATTAAACGATATAATTTTAGTACAAAACCTTCACAAATAGCCAAACATTATTTACTGTAGCCAGCTGATACCCGGGCTTGCGAGGCACACTAATCGTCATGATTAAAAATCTAATAAACAAGTAGAGTAAGAAATCTAAAATTCGCCACATATCTGAAATTCGCCACATGTGAAAATACTAATAAAATAAATGAATTGTGGTGAGATTTGTTGACTGTATAGTAAATTAAGACTTTTTGAACTGAAAAATACCAATTTTTAGACAAAAACATCATTTTCTTCATAAAATTAACTAAGGTTTTAGAGGTGGCGAATTTTAGATTCCTGGCGAATTTTAGATTTCTTACTCTACATTCAAAAGAAGAAATTATTTAACACACCAAAGAAACATACTGCATTACTGCATAAAATATAGGAGTCATTGTGGTAACACAGTGGTAACACACTTGTCTCCCATCTCTGAGACTGGAGCTCAAATCCCAGACTGACCTCATGTGGGAAAGCTGGCAAGTTGCTTTGTGTTGGTTGATGGTTTAAAGTACAGAACCTTGACCAACTGTATGTACTGGTTTCCTCCACCCTACCAACTACCCAGCACAATATAACTGATACAATGGTACTACATGCGTCACAAAACAATAAGGAAATAGATACTGTATGAAATAGTATTTTCATATTTTAACTATTCTTGAATAGTGTTTATGTTACTTTTTCATAGATAAAACAAGCTTTCCATAAACTGATAAACTGTCTCATTGCTCATAAAAACAGATGGTTCTATGCTAAGTTTAATAGGTATTAAGTTCATTTTGAATTATTAATGACACGTGACCTGGAAATATATGAGTCACAAACAAAAATAGTATCAAATTTACAGATGTATGAATTAGAGTAAATAAACATAGTGACTCACATAGTTTTGATTGTACTCAATGAATATACACTTCCGTTATAAATTAAATGCACTGATAAACTATGAATTGAAATATAGAATTATTAAAGTGGGTTATTTTGTACTGCTTTGATACACCCTGTGAAGATAAATATAATTAACATTTGCATGAAATATTCTGATCATATGTTTAACTGGATTTCAATGCAAACTAAACATAAACTTAGTTGAGTTTAAAATGACTTAATATGGTAGATATTTAGAAAGCATATATTTACTAGATGTTGTGTTTACAATAATATTATGCATGATTTAAAATCATTCATCTGGCTAAGATATGAGTCATAAAATGACCTTGACCACAGTTTTAGAAATAAATGTGCTAACACTGTAAGAAATCAAACCTTATATATTTCCTAGATTATTTTTTATACAGTATTATAATATCAAATAAACCTTTCTTTAGCTAAGATCTTAAGTAATTTGCAAGTGTATAAACTGAATATATAACTACCATGCTTGATGTTATCGATAATTTGAAAAACACTTGTACGTTTGATTTTTAATAAAGACTACAAGTATTGCATTAATGCATGAAAGTTTCAGAGAATCCTAGATTTAAATATACACTCAATAAAAACGGCATTTATTAGTATTTATCATTGCCATGCAATCAGAAACAAAATATCAATCCTTGTTTCAGAGATCAAATTGTTTGGGACAATTCTAAGGGATAGCTGATGCCAGTAGATCCTGTTTGAAAATAATGAGAATATTTAACATGGATATTATAAATTATATGTCACGTGAATATAGTACAACCACAAGTACACATGGAGTTTTTTTTTATCTTAGTGTAGAGATGATTTCTTTATCAATATTTGATGTACCTCATTCATTAACTAGTCCAAAGTTCACTAACATTGTTTACCGACCAGATTGACAAGTATTCTGGTGAGTGACCAACCCTGATAGGACTGTTACTGTCTTACTATAATTCCAACAAATTTGCATATTTACAAACTTACATCCATATGCCAATTTACTGTACAGGATTTAATGATTTATATTGTTAAATATAAGTAGGTCTTACGTTTTAAGTCTTTAAGTATATTTGGATATATTACTCATTAATCTTGTATTGTTCAGAACTAAAGCTTCCTTTAAGGTAAGGATGAGGAATTTGACATATTGCGAACAAGCCTGGCACTATATACACTGTAGTATTTGTAGACTTTTGGGTACTGTTGATATATTCTTGAGCAAACTTTATCTGTTTGACACATCCTCAGATAACAAACTATCTAACCCAGGTGAAAGGTTCAACTATCTGTGTACAGTGACCACAAACAGTAAACTGGAATCTTATCACTGATATCTCCCTGATAGTCACATATCAATCACATATATGTGTCTACTTTTGAACATACATGCGTTTATGTTTACAACTGCTATAACTCAACCTAAGCTATCAAAGGCTTTATTGAAATCTCAGAAAAAAAGATTTTCTCAATCTCAAGTAACTGCAGCAAGTCTTATTGACAATGAAATTGATCTAATATATGTAAAGTTTTGTAAAGAGAAAGTTACAGCAGTTTGCAATGATAAGGATGAGGCATTTTGAAATTAGTATATTTGTCTCAGATGCTCTTACAATATACAAATAAAGATGTGTGCTGTTGGGGATGACACAATGTCAGTGATGATTCCTTTAAGGTAATTGACCAAAAGAATACATTCCTCTGTGAAATGAATTATAAGAGAAAGTATGAACATTTGAACAACCTGACCAAACTTGAAAGAAACACCCTACTGTTATCCATCAGAAATAGTAACACAGTAGCGGACTCAAATAGAAGGGATTAAATCCAAGGATTAATCTGTGATGAATCAAGAACATATTTCTAATTACAATTCTGAAATTGTCCACTGGGTTTTAGCGTAGAAGAAATAAAGGCATATAGGCATCTATTACAAAACAAGAGAGCTTCAAAGCTTATAGCTTGCTGGGCGATCTCTCTTCCCCCATCTTGGACATTGCTAGAGTATTCGATTGTGTTTTGCAAGACTTCTTTAGTTTGGTAGGATTAGTAAGGATTAAGACTGGCCTCCACTGACCCAATAAACAAGACTCCCACAGAGAACTAAGTTACTGGGAGTTAGTAAAATATATTTGTATCAATAGATGGGTAGAGGGGCTTATGTGGGCAGGGAATATGTCACAATTACCTGGGTAATTTATTCCACTTTGATTTGTTACCAATAAATTGACGGCAAAGTATCAGAAAAAGAAGGAATATATACTTGTGTATATATCAGGTTTCTTATTCCCACCAGGGTGATGAATTGTTCTGTGAAAAGAACAAGCAGATTTACTGTCTAATTCGACTGAAGGATTTGTTTTTTAGGCGTGTGGTTGTGAGATAATTATCAAGAAGAGTCTCTTTATAATTATAGAGTAACCTGTAGAACTGGTAACACACAGAAAGGTGTCATTAAAGGTCTTCACTATAAAACTTGTGCTCTACTAAATATATTTGTGAATTTAGCAGCAAAGGCCTTGCAATATACCAACAAGAATATTCAGAAACTCAGTGGGATTTGTGGGTAACACAATCACCTTCCACCTCCAAGGTTGACGGTTCAAACCCCGAACCAGACCCTATGTGGGAAATTTTGTAGTTGCTTACCAATGCCCGGCAGTCTACAGTGCAGAATCATAACCAACTAGTACTTACTGGTTTCCACTGCCCTTAAAACTACCCGTCATGATATAACCTATACAATTTATTGAAAAGTGAGGTTAAACCCAAATAAATGAGGCATAGCTACGGATGCTGTTGATTTTAACGATATTTAATTTGGCACCAAATTACGTTATCTTTGCCATGTAAGAAACAATTGATTGTGATTGCTTCAGAAGCAGACAAGAAGTTTCATTAAAGCCTAATATTTCCTATCCTTCAGCAATACCCTCAGTTCAAAATCTGCTATGAATACTATTGAATGGTATTGCAGACATTACCATTTAAAATCATCCTTTTTAATACAAAATAAAGTAAGAAAAATAAATGAAATAATGTCTTCATATCAAGGTTAATAAATTTGGAGACTTATTTGGTCCACTGTTGCAACGGAGAGGGGGATAGGGAAACTATGGTTAATTTAATGGTTACCATAATAGTTAAAAACGGTGGGAAACAACTTTGTACAAGATGTTTACGTTCATTCATTTTCATATTGATCAAGTAAACCCCCCCAAATTCATGCTCTAACCCCCTCCGTGTTTAACGCCAGTTCCAAGTGGATCATTTCATGACATAATTCAATCATTCCGCCTCATTAGAAAACCATGTCAGAATGTTTACAAATAATCATTGACACACCAAATAATGACTTCTCCCTCATTACTGCACACTTGCAGTCTCGGCAAACAGTCTTTAGAGTGGCCCATCTAACAAATTGTTCCATGTCACGAGATCTCCTGCACATAGGCATGTCTGCATTATTGAATATTTACTAACAAACCACTTTTTCTTGTTTTATTGTACTAAATGGAGATTTTAATGTTGCAGAAAATAATAGTGCTTGATGCATACTGTCACTATCTTCGAAAATCCCTAGATTGAAAACTCGCAGCTCTTTTGCAAACTCATTGAAAATTCCAAGACCAGACATTGAAAATCCCACAATATAAAAATTGTCAAATACAATACCAATTGTTTATGTATGCTTATATTTTGTTATGGTATATTGTACATACAATGGATCAGAAGAGACTTTTCTAAATATGCCAATATATAGTAGTATTTCAATTATTAACAAAAGAATTTGGAGAGCACAGACATTCACCAAGGCCTGGCATTTCCAATATTGCTTATGGATGTAATGATAAAAAAATCCTTGGGTCCATGGAAATTCCATCAAAGTCTGACCATAACATTTTGTGTTATATTGCAAACCCACAAACAAATACGTACTACCAAAACATAACCACATTAGTAGAGGTATTAAGGATAGAGTATTATGGGTAAAGTTATTCCATTGTAAAGCATTTCTTTCTTGTCATGGGACTTTCTGGTTGCACTTGGTGTCTTAAAACAAAGATAATTGTTGTAAGATATGTTAAGCTACATTTTCTACTTGAAGACATGGCCCTGTATAACTTGATACTTGCACTAGAATGTTATTTATCTCATTATATTACACATTTATACAAATTATCCTATCCTGAATTATCAAACTCATTATTCCCAGACATATTTGCATGCACTAAATAACCTAACCTACCCGGAAAAATTGCAGTGTTAACAGAGCAGGGTTTTTTCCGGTATATTCGGCGGCAAACTTTTGAACTACTCGTAGAAGTTTGGAAAAGTGGCGTGAAGTGGCACTCGTGAATTACAGAAAAGTCCTTTCAGAACTCGTGGCAAGTTTGATAATAGCATTTTTTAAAACCTAGATCTTACAGACGTTTTGTATTTTTTAAAGCTGTCTCTTTGGAATTGTGTGAGTCAAGATATTCCCATCCTTTGATGATAATGGAAATACAGAATCTTACTTTTTAATCTCTGCAGACAGCACACTCAGCGTTTTCACTTCAATAATTTCCACTGGCTTAATTGCTTTATCATTAAGACTACTGTATGCTAATTTTAATCACTGTAACTATGACGTGGATATAACTATATTTGTACACTTTGTTACATCAAAATGTATGAACGATAATATGAGATGTAACATTTTGAGGGCTGTTTTATTGTTTAATAACAGTCCTGGACCCTCTTTCCAGAGACACAATTAGGAGATGATGTATGTCTCCTAAACCTTTTTTTGTGAATTAATTCCCTAGAACTAGATATATTACACATTTATTTGTTTTAGAGATAGCAATAGCACATAGAATGATCAGTTTAACTTTATGTGTGTATTCTTTTTTTTTTCCATTGCAAACTAGATACAAGTATTGGGTGTTTGTGATTAAATTGAGCATGCCTAACTATCTGATTCAGAAGTGGGGAAAAATCGAGTCTGTTGAAGTTTTCAGTACTTTAAAAACTGTCTCGAGAATTCTACCAATATTTACCCGAGTAATCGGCCATTTGAATTGCATTCATATTTTATACAAAGATAAACTAGTTTTATACATAGAATCAACTTGACTATACTGGATGAAGTATATGTCACTTGATTTTTTTCTTTACTGATGAGCAATAAAAATGCACAATGACACTAAAGTTTTTTTGAAAAAGAGTTGTACTTCCATCTTATTTAATATATCTCTTGTTGTTTGCTCTGTGTTAATATAGTTCATGCTTTGTAGAATATTTTTTAGTATCAACACATGAGATAGTAATAATTATGGTGATAATTTGTCCTTTATGATACTTAATTTCTTAATAAACGTACAGAGTAGCTGTGTGTGCATATAGCTTCTGAAATTTATGCAGTTATTGTCTCCTTTGTTAAGGAGGTTATGTGATCATTTCTGTCTGTTTGTTTGTATGTAAACAAGATTGCCAAAAGATTCTTCTCAAATTTATATCAAATTTTCACAGTAGAATTTTTAAAATGATACTTTATCATTGCATTCATAATCAACATTGAACGTGTTGGGGCTTCGCAGAAGCATGCGATCTCCGAAACAGCCTTGCCATTTCAATACAGGACAGAGAAAACAAATCTTAATTAAGTTCTTTTGCTTGACATTATTTCCTGAGCAGGTAATTAGTGAGATATTATACTTTTAATTTTATTGGTACAGTGGCCAGTACCATCAAGGAATATGTATCATAAGAAATAAGATACATGGTTAGATTTGTTATTGTGTTAATTGTATATACATATATCTTGTAGTTCAGTTTGACACTTAAGCCAAATTGCTTTTAGGCTTTATATGTATTGATAAATATTATATCTGATAAATGTTTTATTTCAAAAACATCTAACAGTTCAAATACACATGGTTGACTCAAAATGTGAGATGTATTTTTTTCTAATTTGGCTTTGGTTTTGAAACGCCCATGGCCGTTTTGAACTGCATTCAAAATGGCAATTAACATATACACATATTTAAATTCCTCACTTAATTCCTCTATATGTCCCTTACCTTGGTAACCCATGGCTGGATGCATGAGATCCACACTACCAGTGGTAGCCCCAAGTCCTCCCATTCCGTTCATGCCATAGGAGAATCCATTCTTGGAAGCCATGGTCCCAGGGTAGGCCGATCCATAGTGGGAGTAAGCCGCCATGCTGGCCATCCGTTCAAAGTTATGACTCATCTCTTGATCCAGAGATCCCTTGCTTGGAAACTCGTACATTCAAATCTCGCGTGAGTTGGAATGAGACTTTAAATGAGACTTTATTTTCCTTTCCAAATATTGTTATCTGGTTTTAATAATGACTGTAGAACTTCAAGTTGGATTCTTCTATTTTTTCACAGCAAAGTCAGGTTATACAAGTATATTAGTCAATAATATCATTTACAATAAACACAAAGTATTGCAAATATTTAATACTGTGCCCTTCTTGTGACTTTAATAGTCTCATATAAGCAGTAACAACACATATACTAAGCTGACAGGTGATATCCTAATGTCACTCTGGTACCTAAGAAGCTCTGCTCAAAAGTATTAGCATATGGTCATCTCCTGCTTTTCACCAAAATGCCACTTGCTTAGTGTCACTCATTCCCTGAATGAAAGTGTCTTTCTGACTGAGAATGTCTTCTTCCCTTGTATGTGTGTCTCCCTTCTTGTGTTCAACGTGTCAAGGTGGTTTCTGTTGGTGAGTAAATCTCTTTTGCTTTCTCCTGTGACCCTGATGTTTTCAAAACAAAAACACATACACAACTGTATGATTTAGATATGACACATCTCAGTTATATATATATGTGTGAATATATATATGAATGTACCCTCTCTCTCAAAAGTCATCAAAGTTGTTAGGTACACTACACAACTACACACACACGCAATGTGTGGATTACATAAACAGGTTAATTAAGTGTACCAAACTATCTCTGTCCTCTATTGTCAACAAACAATTGACACACGCCAAGTTCTGATGACCAATGTTTCCTTTCTTCTCTCCCCTTGTTTGGGTATTGTTTTAGTTTCAATCATGAAGCAGCATTAATCACTTCTTCCAAAGCCACCGATTGCACTCAATAACTTTGAGCCCCCAGTCTATACAGAGTTTGTGAATGAATCAAAAGTTTCGGCTAAGCCTTGTTAATGTAAGACTGATCTTCCTTTTCACCCCTCTTATTTTACACATACATACACACTCATTGAAAATTTGGAAGTGATTAAACTCCTCTTCCCCCCAGAGTGTCAATGCTTAAAAAGGCAACTGCCATAAATCTCGAGAGATACCACTGTTTTTAAGGATCTAATGAGAAGACAGAGAGGCTAAAAACCCGACACAAACAGTTGACAGTGACAAGTGGCTGTCAAGAAGGAAGCAAAGACTCACAGAGCTCTCGGTATAAGTCGGGTGACAAAGCCCCTCCCACGCGGAAACAGACGAAGAATGAAAACAGGCCGCCGTTTGACTAGTATGACCATATATGGTCAACAGAAACGTCCGGAAACTGTGACACACTCTTGCAATTGGAGAGCTTCCTCAACCAATTGCAATGCTACTGAAAAGATTGCTACTAATGCAACACAGGCTTTTAGGATGAATGGATGCTGTTTGCTATGAGTAATATATAGAGTATATCTCAACAGGACAAATTATCTCATTACAATATTATGTATTTGTATCTGGTAAGTATATAGAATGCAAAACAAACAGTAAACATAGAATCCAAAAAGGCCATTAGGATTATAAAAACTACCGACACTTTTTAAGTCAGAATGATTTTGTTCTAGCTATTTGTCGACATATTTGGAATCTACCTACAATTAAACTTGTTATATCACTGTATTACCCAAATACAGTTAGAAACAATTGGCATCTAAGGATAATTGGATATATTTGTGCATTTCCCTAATGAGATTTCTGCTGGTTACTCAAAGTCTCAATCAAGTGACGGCTATTTGTTTAAAATATAACAGTATACTTGGCACTCATCACAACTACAATTCCTTAACCGTTTTTATTGACATTGGATTGACACTATATTTATAACAGATGTGCATTTTTAAACCAAGGTAGCTACACGTTACTAATATACAATTACTAAATGCGTTATTTTTTTTGCAATAATGTCTCGGGTATAACCTATTTTTACTCTAAATTAAAAATTCTCAAATAAAATGTAGGACTGGTAATATATCCTCACAATTCTCGTCTTCCAAATATTGGTAAATATTGGAAGATCGAATAAGTCACTTATTCCCATAACAGCAGTAAACCTGTGTCAGACCTAGATGTATTACAGATAAAAGAAGTAGATAAAAGATTAAATTATTTTTTATGAAAGATTAAAATATATGCCATTTATTTACAGTCTGCAAGTTTATTTATTATATATCAATAGATATTCATATAATGATTTATTATGAATTAGGTCAAGTATTGTTACAATTCAGCTACTTGGCTCTGAAAGTTTGAGCCTTCAGGAGCCGGTAGATTGTTTTTATTTTAGCCAACCACTCATTGCTAGCCACAAAAGGACCAGCCTGGTATTATTTCCAGGTATATGAGAAAAAAACTGTATCTGTAAATAAACTTATGTCTGATTTTACACTGTGTTCTTCCACTGAAAATTTCTGAGCAATTTATAAGGGTGACCTGCGCCATGTAGTGTATCCTCAGAATATCCTCTTGGATCTTTTGAGATACAAAACGAGGCAGTCTTATTTTGTATCCCAACAATAGGGGGTTAAGGGGATACAAAATGTGGAGGGATATTTTGTATCTCCACCATATTCTGTATCTCCTCAGTGGGCAGGTGTTATAGGTGGAGTGAGTGTGTAAGACATTTGTTGCATATTGAAATGTAATGTAAAAGGTAAAATCATAGGAGGCCTGTTCAACAACATTAGCAACAGCGCTGGATGTATGGACATAATGGCCATGTATTATTTGCCGGGGTTGTTTTTATTAAAATATATTTCCATTATTATTTGAGCAAGCAACAAATTAAAGAGTTTGTGTGTGCGTCTTATGGCACTTAGTTCCACAATACTGGAGCCAAAACAGAAAACGATCTGTTATCAAATTTAGTCCTGATCTCCACTTCTCCAACCAAGAAGACGACTTTTTGTTATGCCCGAGTGATCTGATTGCCTCCTCAGCCAGGCACACAGAGGGCCTAGGTTCGACCCCGGGTACATATAGATACATAGTGGCTCAGAAGACCCGTTAAAATACTTCTCCCCTGCCATTGGGTCCTTCACACTGTTTACTTGACAATGCATAGTTATGTAGAAGCCAAACAGGGCTCCTAAAATTGTTTTCTCGTGGTGTTGGCTTTATAATATTGCCAGTAATGTGCACATTTTAAACAATAACTTTTTAAGCATTCTCTAGATCTACAATGGCTACTTTATTACACTATGAATATAATGCTAGGTTAAAATTGCAGCTTATATTACATAGTACATTATTTTCAAAAAGACACGTGTAAATAGCCATGATAATAATAAATAAATAGGATTCAAAAGAGAATAGGTCACAGATTTTACTTTTTTTTGCTCCAACATATTTCATTTGATAGACTCTTTTGTGACTTCTCAATTAAAATTTCAAAACATATATGTATATTGCCTTTCATGACCAGTATCTCAGTTACATGAACAGACCACGACACGTGCCCTTTTTGATTTGCTAATGGTAAAAATTTGAAACCTGTAGGGTTAGGATATCAGGGAACGTAAGTCATCAACCATGTATAATATTTCAACTACATTTAAAACCATTGTAATGCTTCTCCATAAACATTTCAAAGCTGGATTTTATCTTGGTTAGTTTTTATTTATTTTTGCTTTTTGTGAGGGGGTATAAAATTTTTATTTGCCAACCCCAGTTTATTCAGACAAAGATGAGACCAAAATACAAAAAAATATTTCTTAAAAACCCACCCCAGTCACAGGGTGTTGGTATCACAATAGCCTTATTTAAGACTCAAATTTGAGTCATATCTTTATTCAAACATGCAAACAAATATTTGGTATTCATAAGGCACTCATACATGTTAGGGGATGCAAGCTCATCACCTCTGTCTTAGCAGTACACTGAGGTTAAAAGCCAGCCTATATAAGAGTACATTACATAAACTAAATTTTTATGGAGTAATCTAACTATTTTCCCTAATCGCAAAGAAACACGAGCCTTTAGAAAGGCTACTGTCACAATTGCACTAAAGACAGATTATATATGATACACCATCCAGGAAGACTTTGAATGCACTGATACCCCTGTTTCACTGTCTTGAGTATGGCTCCCGGTGTAAACTCTAGAAGTATACCCCCTTCATTTTATACCAGGGCAAATTCTGGGGGACCATGGCCATCTCAATAATGTAGTTATCTGTCACTATGGCCTAGTGAACTATGCACTTACCTAGGAACACAAAGGAACGCATACATCTGCTGCCTTTGACCAGTTGAACAGGTGCCTAGATGATGCAAAAGAGTGGATGTCAACTAGTAAACTCAAACTGAATCCAGTTTATTGTATTTGGTTAAAAAAAGTCAGAGGGATAGGTTGAAAGCATATTTCCCAACTACCGTCTTGGGTAGTGCCTTCTGCCCTGCTGAGTCAGTCAAGAATTTGAGAGTATGGGTCGATTCTAATTTTTCCTTGTCCAAACATGTTCAGAATGTCTGCAAAAGTTGTTTTGTGCAACTCCTTGACTTTAGGCATGTCAGGCGGTTTCTTACTCATGATGCTTCTGTACTTGTGGCCAATGCTCTTGTTAGTAGTTGGTTGGATTACTGTAACTCACTTTTCAGGAGTCTCTCTAAGTTCAATCTTTGCAAATTACAGTGCATCCAAAATAGTGTAGCTAGAATTGTATCAAATACCAGTAGATACACTAGTATAACTCCTGTGCTTAAGAAATTGCATTGGCTTCCTGTTGAACATTGCTCAGTGCTTAAAACAGCCTCACTTGTTTACAAGTTTCTTCACACTGTTTTTTCTGCTCCATAAATCTCTTCCTACAGCAGTTCTTACAGTACCAGGCACAGTCAGAGTGGTGGTAATTCCCTTGTGGTTCCAAAGTTCCAACCCTCTATCCATAAATCTGTCAGGCAGTTCGGCTATAGCTTTGTTTTTGATGTCCCCACTTTTTGGAATGCTCCTCCTGATGAGATTCGTGTGTCCCCCTCCCTAGCCTTTTCCAAAAAGCAGCTCAAAACCTACCTGTACATCAAGGCATTCCCACCTTAGTCTTACTTACCCCCTGGAATTCTCTGTGGTGCTTGGCCTTTTTTCTGTCCCTGGATACTGGAATTGATTGACTGTTTTCGTTTTCCTGCGCCTTGGAGCACCCTTTGAATAGGGGAGATTAAGCATTATAAAGGTGCAATTAGAATTAGAATTAAATATTGGTTCAATCACAGGTACATGCAGTTACATAGTGGCTCAAATGACCACTTCAAATGGTGCTTCTCTGTTATTGGGTCCCATCTTCAGTTGTTGGCTAAACAAATTCAGGTTTTTTTTTTTGATAAATGGTCATCCCTGACACCGCTTTTTAGTTAGGGGAATGTCAGTCACTGGAGAGCTTTGGTTGTACTTGTGCAGTTTGGAAGGGTCAAATAGCACTTTGAGTCCTGTAATGCAAGGAGATATTGTGCTGAGTACAACTACAACACAACAGTTCCGAGCATAATATTATTCTTTGTAAGACTTATTTTTCACTGCTGAAACTTGGGACTGTAATCGTAATGATTGTACAGGCTCGACAGAAATCTTGAAACATGCTCTAAAATCCTTGTGAGTAGTTCTGTCCTGTATGCTTACGATAAATGTTCTTCATTGTAATGCAGTTACAAGTAATCTTCAATGTGCAACAACTAATCTTTATAGTGTAAAACCCTTTTTGGAGCTATTACGACCTATTTTACATATTCGTCTTTCAAAATAGAGCCATTTGAACTTGGTCCCAAGAGAAGATGAGTCACAAGAACCCGCCAATAACTGCACAAGAGTGGTCAAGGCTTAGTGCTCCAAGTAATCATTATATTTGATTTATTTTGCTGCTTTCAACACATTCTATAGGTTATATCATGGCGGGTAGTTTTAAGGGCAGGGGAAGCCAGTACATACTTGATGGTCAAGATTCTGCACTGTCAAATACCAGGCATCAGTAAGCAACTATCAGCTTTCCCACATACAGTTTGAACTGTAGACCTCAGAGGTAGGAGGCGAGTGTGTTACCCACTGCACCATCACACTACACCCCATCATTCTTGTTAATCATAGCAGTCGACAGCAGACTGTAAGGTCAATATCTTCAGTTGCATGACCAACTATTACTCAGGAGAAATCACATGGTTTGCCAATTTCACACCCTTTTTGATAGGTTTAGTTGTACTAGCATCCAGTGTTAAAATCAGAGTGGTCAACTGATCAATCGCTTAAGTGGAACAGGTGTATAACTTAGGATCACACTATTGGTCAGGCATCTCCAAACCGTATAGCAAAGATAAGGAGATTAACATTATTGTCTGGTGCTAACTTGGCATTTGTTTTACACACAAATTCCTGTTCAATTTATTATGTTTTATGAAAGATGTAAATCAACTGTGACTGGCACCTAATTTTTCCCAATATAACCAAGAGAATTCAGGCATATTTACATCAACATACAGAGCAGTAGGCTAACAAACACACCCCCAATTGTTGGAGCTCTTCTTACTTCTTCAGTTACCATATTAATTTATGCTCCGATCACACAAGAGGCAGTCTTTTTTGCGGCTATAGACAGCAGAAAAAACAGAGCCAGAATGCTATACCTTCTGGGAAACCCAACCACACACACCTCTAGCTACAGCTTTGCTTCAGAAAAGAATAAAAAGGGGAGAGGACAACAATGGCCACAGTGTGGCACAAAAAAATCCTGTAAGATACTGTAAAGACACAGTAATGTTACGGCAAACAGACAACTGGCGATACACAGAGACAGAGAATAATACAGTATATGGTGAAAAGGCAGCAGAACAACTACATAAATGATACGACACCTTGAAGTTACTAGAGGTTAATGGCAAGGACCTTCACATCGTCTTATGGTAGGCAGTGAATTTGAACAGTTTAAAACTTCCACTCGAGTAGCCACAGCAGGCAAGGAATGCTAAGGTGTGTATACTTTGCAGAAAGAAAATCAGACAGTAGATTGAGGTATGAATGGGGTCACATGACATGCCCATAAACATAGGGTATAACACCTGTAGTATTATGTGGGACAGGAATTCTTCAGGAGGCCTCAGTATTCATTCATAAGCTTGTCTTTTAACCCCTTCACTCTTAACTCTGTGGTTTTGTGTTTGAGTCCTACTCATGACAATTTGTTGGACTCGCTGAGGGCCTGTGTCTCACATTACCTTTAGCAGTTGAAAGGGACATAAAACCCCAACTGTGACTGTCATTAATAATAGAAACATTTATATAGCGTAAAAATGATAAAATCCTTTAATGTATTGGAAATCCAAAAAGGGACAGTTAAAAAACCAGGCAGAGGTTATAACCCAGTAAGTGCCCGCCAGGAAAAGTTGACTATGGTGGTAGGTATGCCAATCTAAACAGGTAGGTCCTGAGTTGGCTGCTGAAACTAGAGATGGTCAGTTGGGATCTGACATTTAGTGGCTAATGTTCCATTAGTGGTAAAACCATACCTGCTTATCACCTTTTTGGGATGGATTGTGGAAACTGATAATCTATTTCTATGAGTAAATACCTTAATACTTCAATCAAGGGTAAATTTACTGCCTTCCTTAAGTCAATTTCGTATATTATGCTGTTGTATGTGTTAAGGTTACCTTTACTTAAGTTAATGGTCATGGTAATTTTACATTATTTAAATGGACCTTTCACTGTAATGTATAATTACAAACCTTAACTCAACCTTAATTTATGTTAAATTTAGGTTCCGAGTTTGAGGTCACCCTATCGGGTGCAAAAGTAATGTTGCGAACCTTAACTTGTACAAATGTTGAATTGTAATAGATGTTTTACCTAAACTTTACTCTTGTGATTTTCTTGCTAAATTTTCTCGTAATCTAATCTAATGAAAATTTGATGGCACTTAATCTTCATAACTCACAAATTTTGAGGTTGAGTGGCATTACATTATCATGGTTTGAAATTCATAAAGCCTCTGAATGCATTGTTGGTCGGAATTCAATTTAATTTGAATGAGATACTGGGACTCGAGCTTCTATTTGAAATGTTACTGTAAAGTTGAATACAAAATTTATTTTTATTATAAAACACATTTGTCGCTTGCATGGCTAACATAAATCACAATACGCCCAATTGAAGAAGTGTATTTTTTTTTTGCTTTATATTACGACATCATAACATCTAATATTCCCTATCATATGTGTGATGGGGTTTAATTTCACCCCCACTAGCAATTTACAGTCTTAAATCCCCCACATCTGTCAGGTTTCTACAAAGACTGGAACAATCTAAGGTCATAATGATTAAAGCTTGAATAATATACCCATTAGTTATGAAAGACACTCTCACCTGAGAGCTAGTGAGGGTTCCTACATTTATACATGCAATGCCACGTGCTTAAAGGTATATTGATCATAAAAAAATTCGGTAACATACATACTTGCTGTGGTCTTGTCTAGTGTTTTAATGTTACATTAAAAAGTTTTTTTGTTGCTTTCTCCCCTCAAGTATTGAAGTTGCATTATTGTCTTAACAATGATTGACTGTAGAAAACTGCATCTTAAACAAATCTGGAATCATATATTGCTGTTCCACTTTTGTATGTTTGGTCCTAACCATAATGGTTTGCTGTCGTGATCAAAAGTGTTGAGGTTGTGGGACTTGAATTTTAAGTCATGGTGATCGGTAGTCCAAATATGTGGCATGAGCTGATGCCCACTGAAAATGTTAAACAGGTTTAAAACAAGACCGAAAAGTCTTTCAGTGTACATGCGCAAGCCATACAGCCATCAGAGACACGAGTAGTGCACTAGAATGTATGAAAGTCTGGCAACAAGAAGAAATTCCAACTCAGACACATCCCATAGCTGTTGTAGAACTCAGACGGTCACCCATCCCAGTACTAAACCTAGCCCATCGCAGCTTAACTTCAGTGAGGAGACAGATACTCATCAAACTGGGCCACAATTCATAAAAGTCTGGAGACAAAAAAAGAGAGAAAAAAGTGATTCCTAGAAGAGCGAGCCTTCGTTAGAGCTCACGCTTAAAAACATTGTGAGTGAACTTTGATCTTGCAAGAACTCACGAGTAATCTTTTTTCAAGTCTTAAATCATGTAAACTAATCTCCAGTGTGTCACAACTTATCTTATATATTCTTTTCTATGTCATTCTTTTATTTACCAAATTTTACATTGAATATATCAAAATATACAAGTACAGTATAATAAATGAAGTAGCAAAGTACTACCACAATGGAGCTAATCTAATCTAATATGGCCTTACTTAGCACTTAATCTCTATCACTGATAGACTCTAAGGTGCAACTCTACATAAGTATATTGAATAGTCACTGGTCCATTGGCACATCATACCTGAGAAGAACACAGGGGTCGAGGTATGGAGGATAGGCTTTTGTAAAACAAGTAAGTTTTGAGCTTTTTCCGGAAGTAGACAACAGATGTTGCATTGTGTACATTGTTGGTAAGGTCATTCCAAATCATAGGAGTCTAGAAGGCAAAATTATTCCAAAGTTTTGACTGACTTGTAGAGACAAGAGTGTAAAGGAGGAACTCTCAGTCAGGGTAACTACTCCTGTTGCTGTAGGAGCAACTGTTCAACGTTAAGGATGCCATTCTAGGCCAGTGAACCCAAATTTGAACTTGCCAAAGAGAAAGACTTTGATTTATTTTTGACTGGATCAAAGCTCAAGATGGAGTTTTTGACTTCATTAGGAAAGAAGACTGTAAACATATGTTGCCCTCCACATTTGGATATACACAAAATGTGACAAGGAGATTAGCAACATAAACCACATAAAAAAGTCTTCCATGCATGGCTTCCTTGGTGTGTAACACGAGACTCTGTTATTTAGGGTTTTTATCTGATTATCAAATCACTCCTATTTTTTAAATATATTTACATATGCCAAGTTATAGAGTATTTTTTTTTCTCTAATACTTTCACCCTTATCTCTTGTCTTATGGCATGGTTTTGTTCTTGATATAATAATGACAAACGGAAGGAATAAGTTTGCCTATCAATGATCTAGACACTTATTGTGATAATAAACATCCACACTTCACTTAGATTGGTTATAAATCTAATCACTTGGGTGGTTTTAATTAAGTGACTATTAAATGTTCACGATTTTTACTACAAATATAAGTCATAAAAGATGCCAGCCACCAGAATTTAAAAAAAAAAATGGCGGGACTTTAAGATACTCGTATGGAACATAACAAAGCCTCAGCCTTATCTTTTGTTCTCGTAAACAAACATTGGAAATAATTTATTAAATAGTTTGTTAAACTGAAATATAACATAAATAATGATTGAAAAAGGTACGGAAGATATGGACAGTCAAATAGTTGGGTTTTAATGTATCAGGTGCCTAACTGGAATACAAGAGTTATTTAACTCGAATGTGCATGTTAGAAAGTGGAATATGCAAGTCGGCAACCTGAATGTACGAGTTAATAGCTTAAGCAAATGAGTTAACTAAGTTGAATTAAATATAGAAGTTAACAACTGTAATATACTGGTGCGGTAAATGGGATATTCAAGTTGATAACTCATATATCCAAGTTAGTTAACTCGTATATTCACGCTAATGCACTTATATTTTTCAGTTAGCTAATGCATATGTTCCAGTTAAATAACTTGTATGATGAAGAACTCTAAGTTGCTTGTTTGGGACATAATTACAATACAGAGTTCTGTCTCCTAATGTTCCACCATGATCCCATGACCTTGTAGAGGGGCCATGGTGGTATAGTGGCAACACACTAGCCTACCACCTCTGAGGTCGGCGGTTCAAACCCCAAACCTTATGTGGTAAAGATAGTAGTTTCTTATTGATGGTCAGCAGTTTACTGTACAGAACCTTGACCACCTGTATGTACTGGTTTCCTCTTCCCATAAAACTTCCTGTCATGATATAAGGTATACAGTGTTGAAAGTGACGTTAAAAGCCAAAATAAACTAAACACATAACCCTGTACACTGCTTTTTGTTACAGTCTTACTGTAGGCTGTAAAAAGTAGGGCCAACCTGAAGCTGAATGCTTCACATTCTGTGAAATCCAGCTTTGTACCAAATTCTCACCCATCTACTCAAAAGTTTGTCAAACAGTTTGATTTACAGTTTTGCTTTAGTTTCTCCCACGGCGTACTGCATACTCTTCCTGATGAGATTCATACTTCCCCCTCTACTATTAAGTTTAAATCCTATATCTCTACATCAAGGCATACCCACCTTAGTCTTTAATACCCCCGTGCTTGTTTTCTGCGGGGCTTGATTTCTTTCCTGCCCCTTAATACTGATATTGGTGGACTGTTTTGGTTTTGTTGTGTCTTAGGGTTCCATTGTACAGAGCAGATTAGGCGCTATAAAATTCCAATTAGAATTATCTCTGGCTACAGTTTTGTCAAAGAGGAAAAATTGGAAATTTTGAGGTTAAGGGTCAGTAGTCTGTGATTGTGGCACTAACAACAGAGCACATTTATCAAGTAATTTCTTCTCCCAATATCCCCCCCCCCCCCCCCAATCAGTATGCCACTTTAATCCTTTGTTAATATTCTCTAAGACTTTATTCTATAAGATAATGAACTCATTTGAAAATCCCTATCGACGTGAGACACCAGTTGGGCCTTTTCTTTGGGAACATTCTAAAGCTCTTTAAAAGTATGAAAAAAGTAGCCTCTCTCTCTTTTTTTTTTGTTCAGAATATGCAAATGAGGAAGAAGGTAGATTAGCTTGGCACGCGTTCACTGTGTGAACATATGGTGTGAGTCTGGTTGAGAATCTATTGATTACATTGATGACTGCTCACTTTATTTTGATTTTACCCTTTGACTTCTCCCTTCAGAAAGACAGAGGGTATTAGGTCATGTTAATTAGGTCGTGTTGTGTTGTGCACCACATGGGGGCCACTGTATGAATTGATGGAGCTGCATGCCTGATTTTTATTGAGCTCCAATTTTCCGCAAGTCTTTTTTTTTTTTTAAAGTGCCCTGACAAATTTGCGGTACTTCTTAATTAAAGCAGGCTTTTCAAGCCATTTTGTTCATCTAATGGATTTTCAGTGATTAAAGAAAACAGTGCATCCTTAATGTTTATTGGGCTTTTGATTTGTATATTGGGAGCTTTAAAAAGTTGACAGATGTATGCACATTTATAGTTGTCATGGTGGAATTGACTTGTTTGGATGGCTTGTTGTGGCCTGGCTCGTGAGTAAGTTTAATTCATTATCCCTGAAGGTATGGGTAAAACGAAATACATATATTTGATTCATTTTCCTCAAAATGTCATAAAGTAAATGTGTTTGTCTTTATTTGAGTTAGGCCTAGGTCTGCTAGTAGTCACATGACCTTACTTTTTAAAATATCTGTTTCACCTTATAAAACCTCGTGGGAGACGACTGAGAATACCATTGACAAAGCCAAATGAAAATGTTGGCAGGCAGAGTTTCAATCTTGCTGCAGTGTTTGAATGGAATAGACTCCCCCAGACCATCAGAGACACACTATAGCTGGGTTCAGAAGTAATCTAAAGACACATTACTTTAGACTAGCATACCCTCTATCCCCTGGTCTATGCTACCATTTCCAATGATTTTATTTATTTATTATGGGTTTTACGTCACTTTCAATACTGTACAAGTCATATCATGACGGGTAGTTTTTGTGGGCAGAGGAAACCAGTACATACAGTTGGTCAAGGTTCTGTACTGTAAACTGCCGACCATCAGTAAGCAATTAACACCGTTCCCATATAAGGTCTGTTGTTTGAACCACCGTCCTCAGAGGTTGGAGGCCAACCTGTTACCATTGCGTTATAGTGGTCCCCATTGCATTTCTGATAATGACTCTGGCCTTGATTATCAAATCCTGTCTTTTCAGACATCAGCGCTAGCATTGTTACTTTATTTTATTTAGTGTTTTACCTCACGCTTAATACCTTATCGGTTATATTGTGATGGGTAGTTGGAAGGGCAGAGGAAACCAGTACATACAGTTGGTCAAGGTTCTGCACTGTAAACTACTGACCAATGGCAAGCAACTACCAGCTTTCCCACCTAAAGTTGGACAGGGATTCGAGCTCTGATCTCAAAGGTGGGAGGCAGTTGTGTTACCACTGTGCTACCATGGTCCCTAAAGAGATGGTTACATCACATCAGCCCTCATAGATGTTCCAATTATTCTTATCAATTATTATTCACTGTTCAAGATTAACATATTATTCACTCTTCTAGATTAACATATTATTCACTTTTCTAGATTAACATATTATTCACTGTTCTAGATTAACATATTACTTACCATTCTAGATTAACATAAAATAATGCATCCCCTAAAAGTGTGTATCCCCACCTTTGCTATTTATCCTGCTGTTTCACTTTTAAGAGTTATCATAAGATCCAGGCAATTTATACTTGGATGGTTGCTGTGACTAACCCTGTTGAAATGGGCGGGAAAACTAATAAACCATGTGATTTAACCCAAAGTCCAAACAACAAGTTGTGCGACTGAAAAAAATCAGCCTAATGACCTGCTTCTGATTGTGACAACTGTTGAAGATAACTCATAACAATAACTCTCAACCCACTCTTGTACAGTACTTAAGTGATTCCTACGACTGGTCTGGTCCTCTCTTTGTGAAACATCACTCGCCTTCATTTCTATAGAAGGTCGTACATGGTTAGCTGTAACACTGTGAGCATAGCATCATTAAGATAAGTTGTAACTTCCTAAGACTGAGAAGGGTGATTTGGGGTACTCGGGACAGAAGTGTTCACTTGCAAAACATTTTAAACATGTTTGAAAGTAGAGTCAGTATCTACGATTGTCACGATTATGTTTTAGACCTCTAAGGTCGAAAAGAAAAATCATACAATTGGTAATATTACGCTGTAGACCACATTGTTAATTCAATTCAATCTGGAGGCAAACTTAGAAAGATCCAGAAGCTATTGACGGTTAATATAATATGAAAAGATTTTTAAAATCCGCTTCCTGGTAGAGAATTGCTCAGAGGATGACATACATCAATGTTAAAATACTTCTATATATTCTTCATTCTAAATTCATCTAGTTTGACTAAGTATCCCTCTTTCTGCACAATTCAAACCTTTAATCATTTGATACAATCTCCTACACTTAACCACTAACCAGAGTCATTACTAATTGGACACAATCAGAGCAGTCTTCTATCTAACCAGATTGAACACTAATTTGACAGTTGGCTGGTTGTCAGCCATCCATTTTCTAACAGAGGGCCCCCTCTCTCTCTATTTCTCTGTCTCTTAGTCTCTGATCTTTTTGATCATTTAATTTTTTTCATTTGATGCAACTGTATATAAGCAATTATCTGACACATGTCACCTCAACAGATGCACAACCTTCAACCCTTTCTGTGTGATCTGCTGATATTAATTTGAGGACTTAATTCAAGGATAGGACAAATAAGACAAATGGTAATCCTAGAATTGATGCTTAGCTGAAACTGGTAAGGAAATTTGAATTTCCAGAGAAGCTTCTGTTTTTTGGGAAGTTTACTTGGCACAATTTGCATACAAACTCCTTATGTCTAATTATTTTGAATGCCATAAAGTGAATATTTTCTGGATAAAATATATATATGCTGTTGTATGTTCACAAACCTACTACACTGGCCTACCGATTTCTCAAAGAGTCTCCCACAAGCTGTTCTAGACCTTCCTTGTCATTTTGCAGTTGTTCTTACAATACCAGGCATGGTTAACCCTAACAGACCGTACTTGGCTGTTCCACAGTTTCACTCATAAGTTCACATATCAGTCAAACATATTGGTCGTAGGTTTGCCATTGATGCACCTCTAAAATCTGGAAATGACCTACCTGATAACACACAATGTGACATCTATTGCCTCATTTCTAGCCTAGCATATCCACCATAGTGTATCTCCCCGATGGGAGCTCATTTGGATCTCAACCTGATACATCTCTAGACTTTCCCGTTTTGACCTCGAGTGCATTAGAGGATGTTGTATCAATTCAGCACTATATAAATGTTTCTATTCTATTCTCTTTCGCTAAGAAGCCCAAAATTTAAGCTGTGTGTTTATCGTAACATAACTGTGTATTTACAGTATATTTTCTGAGTCCAGTTGCACCTTAGAGTCCATCAGATGATGGAGACTATGCGCTATGAAAGTTCGTACTAGATTAGTTTATAACTATCAAACAGAGGGAAGTTATAGAATTACTTAACCCACAAAAGTAATGTGATTCTTTTTTAAAGGGGCGATAATATAATTTCTATTTGAAACCATTCCCTCAAATTAACACAAAAATCCGAAAGCCATTCGGAAATTGCCGAATATATTTAATTTATTTCTGTCGTCACTTTGACTACCATTGCATTCACCTGATATTGCATGGTAGACCTACAAAATTTTTCGGGGAGGTTTCATTATTTCCAACCCTTAATAATGCATCCAGTACTTCATATATATTTTCAATGTTACTAGATGTTTTGTCCTTTCATCATTGTACCAGATATTGTCCCCCTAATATTTAGAAAATGTTAAAAAAATATTACATTTTAAATCACTTTATAAGTCTATTTTATAAGAATGACAAATTGTGTGTTAATCTAATTTGCTTTTAACCAGCTAAATTTTAAAAAAGATGAATTGTTTGTTTGCCCTCACAAATAAGCCCTCTGGGACTGGACAGTGCCAGATTTTTTATAACATAACGAAAATAAATATAGTGCCATTCCATAAGTACTAGCAATATTAATATATTTCTTTTAATTATCTTTCACAAGTATATGGTATTTGCACGTGCTTATAATAAAATAAAGCATATGCATTTAACAATACGGTAATATTTACTCAAGCTCACATATCTAGTTTATCTAAAAGGACTAAAATCACTCTGTTATAATGTTAAGTATATGACCAAGAAAAAGTAACATTTTCAAATACCCCCTTAGCATGTATAACTAATCTCACTTTGCCCCCCCCCCCCCCCCCCCCCCCCATTCAATTTGGACGGCAAGTGAAAAAAACCACCAAGATTGGACAATTTTCTTATCAAAAGTTATCGCCATTACAGTTGTGCTAATGTGACATAGGAATAGGAGTTGAATGCTATCAGTTTCCTCCAGGCGGCAGGGCATGGGGAAATAAAAGCTGGGTGGGTGTGTGCAAAACAATAGGGGTAGGGGACTGTTGGGGGTAGGGCAGGGTGACAAGACCCCTTGTGGTTGTCAAGCTAGCACGTGTTAGATTGTATCCCCAAAGACTTCCTTCTTTTAATTAAATTGCCCTGGTTTTAAACACTGAAGTCTGTTAGTATTTAAAAGTGCCTAATATTTCCTTATTTGGACATAATTTCCGGCAAACTTATTCAGGCTCAAATTAAAATATAAATAGAATACACCAGTAAAGACAGAAGTTCAAAAACTGTTACAATTTGAATATCTGAATATCCTGAATAGGTTTTTAAAGCTTGGCATGTTAAGGTTAACGTAAGTGTAACAAAAAGTTTGGACCAGAACCTTTAGTCACTCACTTTTAACCAGTTGATCCCTTAATGGGACTATAATTGTCACTCAAATTTGTTCTAAGCTTCCTTCCTTTGAAATAAACAAATCACCATAGTCAGTTACTGTGACAGACAATGGTGATAATACATGTTTAGTCTTGAATCAATTGCCTCTAAAGATTCAATAAATTTACTGTGTATAAGTAAAACAGCTGACCTTTTGAAAGTAATGGATATGTTTTATTATGATGTCACACTTTCAAATGTTTGCACAATTTTACACATTATGCTGACATATAACACTTATTACTTATTTTATCATTGAGATAACACTTGGGCTTATTGACACATATAAGGAATTTTTATTTCTTTTTAGTGTGACATGTTATACATTACATTAATAACAAATACAATACAATTATTTTAATACTAAACCAATACTTTCTTATGAGACTCAATTAACACATTAATATTTCTGATAGCATTACCTTAAAATTTTCATTTTAAAATATATGTCTTTAAAGTCACTTCAATCATTTAACTGATGTATTGTGATTTTAATTTTCACAATTTTGACAAAATAAGAACTATATTCAGGGCTAGGCAAAAAGGATGATTGATAAATTAATTTATCAGAAGAAAATAAATCTTAAAACAGGAATGTCTTTGTGCAGCTAATGATAAGGTAACAAAATTAAAACTATGTTGTTTCTATTCGAAATCTGCAACTGTATAGCTCAGGATTTTCTTGATGAAAAGAAGGGGCTATATAAGTATTTGACTTTGGAAAAAGATCCCGTTCATATGGTGATATTATGCTTACTAACTAGTGCTTTACAATTATTTATGTATCACCTATTAAAGAATCTGTTATCGAGTACCACTTCTCTCCTGAGACCCCAGTTTCATTGTCAGGAGTTTGCCTTTGGAGTGCCCGATTATGTAGTACCGTGCATATTCTTATTAACAATACAACCCAAGAGAACATTAATCAGTTGGTTATTACGAGTTATCTTCATGAGTCATAGCAATCAGTAGCTGATGTTTTCGGCCACGCGATAAATTTTTTTCACTTGAGAAAAATTTTGGGGTATGTCACGTTCCCTGCATATTTTCAAACTGGAGCAATAATGATCATAGAAGCCCCCCACCCCACCCGACCCCCGTTTAAAATTGACTAGATCTTATAATAACTCGTGAAAGTCAAACAGTAGTATTATTTTGAAAGGCTTTAAATGAAGCTGCCACAGGTTGATGGGGTTACAGAGGTGCAGCATCCTTTTCCTGCACCACTAGGTATTTTATCCCTTTGCATTTTATCACTTATCTCGAACCCTTGAGAAGGTGTTGGATTTAAATCCAAAATCATGGCAGAAAAGGACCTGTACTGAGGATCTGGCTTGAAAATACCTAAGCTGTTAAAAGGGATGCATGGAGGTCATGGTGGTGAAACACTCACCTCCCACCTCTGAGGTTGGCGGTTCAAACCCCAGACCTTATATGAGAAAGCTGGTAGTTGCTTACCAATGGTCGACAGTTTATGGTATTGAACTTTGACCATCTGTGTGTACTGCTTTACTCTGTCCACAAACACTACCCATCGTGATATTTATTTATTTATTTTTATTTATTTGGGGTTTTACATCGCTTTCAACACTGTACAGGTCATATCACGATGGGTAGTTGGAAGGGCAGAGGAAACCAGTACATACAGTTTGTCAGGGTTCTGTACTGTAAACTGCCGACCAACAGCAAGCAACTACCAGCTTTCCCACTTGAGGCCGTGCCGAGGATTGAACCCCGGCCTCATAGGTGGGAGGCGAGAGTGTTACCACTCTGCCATCATGCCCCCCACCCCCATCGTGATATGACCTGTATAGTGTTGAAAGCGACGTATAACCCCAAATAAATAAAAGGGATGCATATCTATCACACTTGACCTTCAAAATGATATAAAATCTTATTATACAAGCAATGGTATGGTGACGTCAATCACATACCTTTTTGTTCCACCAGATGTTACAGCTTTATCTAGCTTCACAAAGAACAATATTTATTAGATTATATAAATACCAAAAAACACAGTAGTGTGAATATAAAATACAGTATTATACATAGAATGCATATGGAGCGTGACGAAACCTTGAAACAGCTTTTATTGTAAATATGTGCGTGGGAGTGATGGAAATTGGTCTTACCATATGTTCGAGTTTGTATATCCCGTTTACATTTCTGTCGGCCATTTTGAATATCTGTTACATTAATTGTGATGCCTGGCTTATTAGTATGGTTTTCATCGTTTATCCAAATGATATTAATATATGTATATCCTCATGTCTGTGATAACATGTAAATTAAAATGTTGTCATATATGTAGCACACAATTGATATCACCACCGTTTTTAAAATACAGATTCAAAATTTATCTGTGCTGACATTTTACATCTAAGCTCACAGTTTCTAACTTAAATTTATTTCTGTTAAACTGTAATTCAGTTTTCAACTAACTGGCTAGTGTATCTGTGAGTTGAACTAGTTATAAAATGTTTGGACGGTGTTGTGGGTTTCCTGTAAATATATAGGCAGGGATGGAGAGGGATTTAAAGATAAGAAGCCTAAACACTACGCTAAGAAGAAACTAAAACAAGAAGAGCAAAGAAATCTGAGGGATTGGGAAGGATTAGAGGAGTTTCTAAGCCTAAGACGTTGAGGACTGGGGAGAGTCACACATTCACCCAACAGAAGACTGAAGGAAGGATGATCTAATACGGCAATAGAAGGGTTTAGAGAGGGACGTCACAAATAGCCTGGGATGAGGCGCATATTGTATATTTCTACTCAGTGCAATATCTCCTTGAAGTAAGGGACTCAAAGTGCTATTGATCCATCCCAACTGCACAAGTACACCCAAAGCCCAGTACTGACCGACATTTCCCTAACTGAAAGACAGAGGCTCATGGGTGGCCATTAATCAACGTCCTTGAGGTTTTTTTTAGCCTGCAGTCTTATTCAGACAAAAATTAGAAAGTACGTCACAGAACTGGCATGTTCTTACCGAGCTCAAACATACTTTTCATATCTAAGTTGTTTTACTTTGAGTTTAAATATTAACAAACAATATACACCAACTAGAACATTTAATATTGAAGATTTATTTCAAATAGTACAATCCTACAATATTACACCACTACTAGTATATAAAACCAAATACTTTCAAAATTGCTACTGTGTGCCTTGCAAATGATATAGAAAATATTCTCCCTTCTACATTCTATGCTTATTGTGTAATGTAATCATGGTTTCTTTACATCATTTTAAGCTACTCTTAATAAGTTTTTAATAAAAGTTCATTGCTTCTTTAGTAATCCTGTAAAAGCTGGGTAAAGAGACCAACAAATATATGATCAAACAGACAAACGCCGATACACACATAATGGCTTGATTGATGTAACCAGACAAAAAATACAATTTTTGTAAAAAGTGCAGTATTCATAAGATTTGTGATGAAACAGAGTCTTGTACAGGCTAGGGAATGTTGAAGGGTTTCCTGGCCAAAAGAGTAAGCTTCTTTTCATTGACACTAAATACCTATTTATGAACTGGCAAAAATAAGTCGACAACAGAGAGATTATAGAAGAAGCCTTTGAAAAAAAAACTTCTTGATATTCAAATAAATATTACTCGTGAGCTTTGTATTAATTCAGTTTTCCTCCCCTCCCTTTTCTTAAAATTTAAAGTTTAATCCCACATTTATGTGTGGATAAAGAAGAATAAATAACTCTCCAAAGCTGGATTTGTGTACCATATGGAAAATAAATTTCTTCCTTCATTTTCAAAGGTCATTTCCCCGCAGAAAAATAAATCCTTTAAATCTACATATTTCTGTATGAATGCATCCTTAGGCCATATATTGTTGTACATTTGCTTTTGTCACTTTACTATGCTGTAACACATTTTTTGGTTTTGTCTTTCTCTAAAGCCACTAACACTCTCTCCCTCCCTTACAACTCCCTTTTATTGCCTTATATTCTTAATCTCCTCGAGGTTATACTATCAAGCATAAAATTATTACAAAATGAAGGAATGTCAGTCCTCTAGGCCATTAATAATCTCAATATTAATCAGTCACCCCATGGAATCCAATTTCTCTTGTTTTTCATTTGGATCAGCTAGCTTAACAGATACACGCAGATACCCTGGACGTGAGCTGTTTCTAGAATTTTATATCATTTTACTTAAACTAACTTAATCAGACATCTATCTAAAATGCAAACCAAGTATAGAGTCTTTAAGAAAACTTGTGTTACTAACAGTAAATTGGCATAAAAAAGATTGCTCATCCAAGTGCCAACCTCCTCTTGTGATTTTATTTCAGTTCTCTTTTCACGTTATATTACATTCTGCTTTATTAAATTCGATTGGCTTTCCTCAGCTAAGTTTAAGCAGAAAAAAATACTTAGTGTGCCCTGGTTAGTAGACACCCTGCGTCTTCATTAATCCCAGGTGTGAATATACCAATAGTTTACAGGCTTCCAGTACTGTTTGCACAAGGACTTTTCTCACATAATATCTATCACTATAAAATGCTTTTATTTTTATCTTTGTTATTCAAAAGTTCTGTTATATGCAGCACTAACACAGACATTAGCATGTGTTCTAATAGGGCTTTTAGGGAATTTACAAGGAGTCATAGTGGACCAATGGTAACACACTCACCTCCCACATCTGAATTCGGAGTTCGAATCTCATCCCGACCTCAAGTGGGAAAGCTGGTATTTACTTGCTATTGGTCAGCAGAACAGAACATTCACTAACTGTATGTACTTGTTTCCTCCATCCTTCTAACTACTTGTCACAATATAACCAATATAAAGGTACTCGGCCTTATGTAAAACACTAAATAAATAAATAAGTAGACCTAGAGACATCGGAGAACCAATGCAAATTTGTATCCACCGGAAAGACAACTCACCAAAGCCAGTGAACCAAGGCCAAATCTGAACGCATCAGAAGATTCTCAGCCTATGATTTCCTACAAGCTGGTTTCACATTGCAAACCTCTAGGACCAATAATAACCAAATTATAAGTACTTTTTTACATTTGGCTGTCCTCGTTTCACCTCGAAGGAGGGGCCCAAGGTTAAATCTGAACACACCAGAAGCCCACGATTTCCTATCGATTGGTTTCACACTCCAAACCGCTAGAAGCAATAATAAGCAAGTTTTAAGCACTTTTAAGTCCTCTAGGACCAATAATATACGAGTTATAAGCACTGTAAAGTTTGGTTATTCTCGTTTGTCCTTGAAGAAGGGATCCAAGGTCAAATCTGACCACATCAAAAGATTCCCAGCCCATGATTTCCTACAGGCTGGTTTCATATGCCAAACCTCTGGGGCCAATAATAAGGGAGATATAGGCACTTTTAAAATCTGCTACATGGGGTAATTGGGCACTTAGTGAATGACCTTGAATGAATAGCTTCAAGGTCAAATGTCTAAAGGCTTATAGAGGACATGTTTTATCTATTATACATATCACATATGAAGAGATTCAACCTTCTACTTATGAGAACCAGCCACTAGAAAAAAGGTAGATAATTTTCAAAGAAATGTCCAGGGCACCCATCTTGTTTTTCAGAACGAGGCAAGTTTCAGTCCCAGAGAAGCCTACCTCCCAATGAAGATATCCTTCAAATTTGGTGAAGCTAGCTGGTGCGGTTTCCTGCTAAGAGTGGTTACTACGAAAATCTCTCTACTGTGGGTTTTCGGCAGTGATGCATCTGGTAGATACAATTAGTTTACAAACATTTAATAATGCTCCTGTCACACTACAGGCAGTAGTTCCTACTGTTATATAAGGCAGGAAAAACAGAAGCAGAAGCTCCTGTAAAACTAAGCCATTCACCTCTAGCTACAGTTTTGTTACAGAAGAGAATTTTAGTTGGGGTGTACAGTGGCCACAGAAAAGATGCGATAACACTACAGCAACTTTGTGGCACACGTTTGACCTCACTGGAGGCACAGAAATAAACAGAATAACAAGTAACACGGAGAGGAAAGGGACTGCAGAACAGCTACAGAAATGACAGGACACCATGCAGTTAGTCTACTGGGTACTGTCTATAGTAGGGCAACGATTTTGAACAGTTTAAAACTTCTGCGTGGTTGGCCACGGAAAGCAAGGAATACCACAGTATGCAAAGTTTACCCACAGATATGTGGCTAGATTGATAGAAGAAGTGCTGTACAAAGAGGTATTAAATGTAGGTAATACCCGCCTGTACTGAGACTGGGGCATCACTCTTCACACAAAATAATTACCCCTCAGCTTGATCATTTCTAAAGGCCCAGACACACAAACGGTGATATGATGATCCACTAAATCCTATAGCAATACTTAATATTCTCCTAAACTGCACAAGCAAGTTTACTGGGGACTCTTGAAGGTCCTCAATGACCTAGTTGGTTAGGAGATTTGACATCTAACCACAGACTGTACTCTCTGTATGGATTTGACTCCCACAAGTGACAATGCTGAGGACCTGTCCCAATATTACTATGGCTGTTGAATGGGATGTAAAACACAAACTTTGAACTTTCTACTGGTTGCTCTTACAAGGCTCCCCAGGGTATATGATATCCTTTGTTCCAGTGAAGGTTGCATTTGATCATTTTTATGTTATTATGGCAGCTTTTGTCAGGATGAAGGTTGCATTTGATCATTTTTATATAATTACGGCAATGTGACTCCTATGTTATCCACTTTTTTTTAACTGCACAGTCATACTTGAACTGTATCTAGCCTTGTAATGGTATTAACTTATAATTACAAAAGTATGCCTAAGTTTAATTTCCTCTCCTATCCCATTTCTAACCCTGAATCCCTGTGTCTCAAGACCTTAGAAAGCTGCATTTCATGGTACTTTAACCTTTCGGAAGCATTCAGACATTAAAGTTTTATTTTATATCTAATTATAAATTATCCCATGTCACTATATACAAATACTAAACTTACACATCGGACTTTTACAAATAACTTAATTTATCCCCTGGTATAGCAATTCAGCCTGATTAATCCCTTGGGTGATATAGCTACTTAACATTCTCATCCACAATAAGGGCTATCAGAAGGCTGTCCAGGCCATATACAGGTTATAGGGTTCTTCCGAGAAGGGAGACCTGGAAATCCTTGCAACATGTACAGTGTCTCATTTCTGTCAATGGAGATATTGCTGTTGACAACACACCAAAGAATTGTTAAGTACAATTACTAAAGACCTTCCTATGTAAGATATGTGACAATGAGATATAATCCCTTTATAGAATAATCCTTTGTATCCTGTCAAATTAAAAATATTTCATATTTTTATATACATTACAGATATATTGACATTACATAAACGTCATATTATCCTTAATTATTTTTATTTATCACTAAACAAGTATAGATGATTTCATCTGAAGTTTGTGCAGCAAAATCTTGAGATTTTTTGCACAATCTTAAGATTTCTGCCTAAACTTAGGATCCTAAGTTTGAGCAAGCAAATCTTAAGATTTTACTGATCTTAAGTTTGGGCCTAACATTATGACTGTGGAACACGGTCACTGTCCAACATTGTCACATGGGTTGATCTGATTAACCCCTTGGGTATTCTGGCTACTTAACATTCTCATGCACAGCAATGACCATTACAGGGTTATCATGGTCATGTGGTAGAGTTCTTACTAGAACAGGTGCCTGGAAACCCTTGGAAGATAACACCAGGGTGTTATTTCTGCCAATGGAGAGATTCTGACCGTGGTACAGATGAAAGTGTATTTCTTAGTTATAACTTCATCTTATTAAAGTTTTAGATACTGTAAGAATTCACATAAATTTCTGCATTCTTCACTGCTAGTCTCACTGGGATGGAGATTTTTAAATATGATTTAGTTAAGATAGCTTTTGAAGGTTGGCAATGACACTACAACACGGTACAATATGCCCAATTTGATGAGAATGATAAACAAGAGCACTCAAAGAGATTATAACTCCACCAAGGCACATAATAATAAAAAAATAGGAAAATGCAGATTAATTTAATTGTATCCAGGCAGTGATCCAGATAACTTTAATGGGATCTAACTTGGACCAAGACCCATCTTCTGATTTTTCAGGAAGATCCAACCAGTAGTATTTATGTATTCTTGCTTACAGACAAAAGGTCCTGAAAGTAGTAACTTCTTGGGAGAGGTAATAAGGATGCTTAAAATATGCACTTGTTGGGAATGTGCACTATAATGATGGGAGACTAGGATTTCTTCTGTAACTAGGATTGCTGTAATCAGATCTGTTTGTATGTACCACTAATAATGGGAAAACTAGGATTTTTTTGTGATCAGGACTATTTGAATGTATGACTAATTATGGGAAACCAAGGATTATTTGTAATGAGGTCTGTTTGTATGTTCCACTAATAACGGGAAAAAGTAGGATTTTTTGTAAATCGGGACTGTTTGTATACACGACTAATTATGGGAAACCAAGGATTATTTGTAATGAGGTCTGTTTGTATGTTTCACTAATAACAGGAATACTAGGATTTTTTGTAATTGGATCTGTTTGTATCTACCACTATTAATAGGAAAACTAGGATTTTTTTTGTAATCAGGTCTGTGTGCATGTACCACTATTAATAGGAAAACTAGGATTTTTTTGTGATCTGGTCTGTTTGTATGTATCACTAATAATGGGAAAACTAGGATTTTTTGTGATCTGGTCTGTTTGTATGTATCACTAATAATGGGAAAACTAGGATTTTTTGTGATCTGGTCTGTTTGTATGTATCACTAATAATGGGAAAACTAGGATTTTTTGTGATCTGGTCTGTTTGTATATATCACTAATAATGGGAAAACTAGGATTTTTTGGAATCTTTATTTATTTGGGTTTTACGTCACTGTCAACACTGTACAGGTCATATCATGACGGGTAGTTGGAAGGGCAGAGGAAACCAGTACATACAGTTCATCAGGGTTCTGTACTGTAAACTGCCGACCAACAGCTAGCAACTACCAGCTTTCCCACTTGAGGCCATGCCGGGAACCGAACCCCAGCCTCAGAGGTGGGAGGCAAGAGTGTTACCACTCTGCCACCGTGGCCCCAATTTTTTGAATGAGGACTGTTTCTATGTACTACTAATAATGGGAAAACTAGGATTTTGTAATGAGGCCTGTTTGTATGTACCAATAATAATGGGAAAACTAGGATTTTGTAATGAGGCCTGTTTGTATGTACCACTAATAATGGGAAAACTAGGATTTTTTTGTAATGAGGCCTGTTTGTATGTACCACTAATAATGGGAAAACTAGGATTTTGTAATGAGGCCTGTTTGTATGTACCACTTATAATGGGAAAACTAGGATTTGTTGTGATCAGGTCTCTTTGTATGTACCACTAATAATGGGAAAACTAGGATTTTTGTAATCAGGTCTGTTTGTATGTACCACTAATAATGGGAAAACTAGGATTTTTGTAATCAAGTCTGTTTGTATGTACCACTTATAATGGGAAAACTAGGATTTGTTGTGATCAGGTCTCTTTGTATGTACCACTTTGTATGTAATCAGGTCTGTTAATGTGTTCCCTGTGTTTACTTGTTTACTGATTGATTTGGGTTTTTTATCCCTTTCAACACACAGTATCATACATATAATGACGAGTAGTTGAGAGGATGAAGAATAGCAAACCATACTAGTTGGTCAACATTCTGTACTGCAAGTCATTTTTTTGCACTGGTAAGAAACCACCAACTTTCCACCTTGCGGTCAGGGCTGAGCTTTAAACATACACACTGAGAGTTACCTGCTGACCCATTGAAATCTGAGAACCCCCCCCCCCCCCCCCCACACACACACACACACTCAGACATGCAAAGACATACAAATTGACCCAAACTCTAGCAACTGAGATGCCGGATACAGAATTTGAAATTGCAAGGTGGCTCTGGACCCTGGCAAGAACTTAGTATTTTAAACAACCATGCAGTTAGTAACAATAGTCTTGTTGCAACAATCACTTTGATTATCAAATTTTATCTTGGTTTGAATCCACAGTTTATGTGTTCTGTAGTCAGTATTAAATCACCTTTGGAAATGTAGTAAATGTTAAGGTGTATATTTATTATTATTTTAAATTCCAAAGGGTAGCATCTGTATCTATTTTAATGGCAGCTTGTGTATTAAAAATAACATATTCATTACTAATAGAAAATTACTATGAATATCATTGAGTTCGACAATTCTAAACTATATTATTTTATTTAAAGCTGTTTAAAGCTGCTGTAAAAAACATTTACGAATAACTGGGAAGCACTCATAGAATACAAACCCCCGCTAAGGTAGTCAAGCATCCTTGTATTGTAATTTCACCCAAATTATTTCAACACCTCACAATGGGAAAGTCAAGACCATGAAATATAAAGAGTAATGTTGAAAACAAAGGCAAATCATTGAAAATTCAGTAAAAATGGGACTGTTAGAAATCCAGGGTTTTTTTAATATAGAGTGTGATCTGGGGCGGTATTCACTAATATTCCTATCTTAGTCTTAGTCCTAACTTTAGGATTTTTGTCATAAAAATATGTTAGGAAATTTGTCCTAGTGAATTTCGTATTCACAAAGCATCATAGTCTTATCTTAGTCCTAACTATGGTCATAAGTCTTGTTCTGAACTCCTCTCAACTGTACTTAATTCATCCATTGTGCCACAAAACGCAGACAAGAATGGTTACATCACGTGATGAAATCTCAGTAATTACAATGTGGTTATACAAACTCTCATGAGATTTGCAACAGTGAACTAAGATAGGATTAGGAAAATTGTCCTAGCTAGGACATGTTTTGTGAATATTAAGTTGGGACCTATGTTAACTAAGACAAATGTCATAAATTTTATGACTAAGATAAGACTAAGATTAGGAATGTTAGTGAATACCACACCTGGATCATTCCCAAAACTTAATCACTTCTTTCCTTTGGTCAGGCCCTATCCATATAAAAATTTAGAAAGATCCTTCGATTTAGCTTAATGGAGTAATTGTGAATAGAGACAAACAAACATATGCCCCTAAAACATAACCTCCTTCGCGGAGGTAATTAACATGGTGTGTTCAAGAAAAAATCTCACTGAGTTATAAGTTTATATTCTGGTGTTAACGTACTGCTGCCAAAAAAAAAATAAATTAAATAAAATTCAGGAAATCCAAAACACTAATGGAGTTTCAGGGGCTTCTAATGTGGTCACCGTGTGAGCCATTGTGTGATAGTGAATAATCATGTCACTGGAAATTTTGGATGGAATTAATTAAAGCAAGCAAATGACCTGTGAAGAAAACATAGGGTACATGTGACAGGCACCCACGTGGGATTCAGTGCCCTCTGGCGATTAACTGGACAGCTGCAAGCCAGGAATTCCTTATATGGAAGACACTCGACGTGTAAATTTTCTTAGCTAAGATGAGATGTGTAAACTGGACCATTTGTGGTTATGTTAAATATCTACCCAATAAATTTCCATTTCCATTCGTAAATGTGGTAAGGGAAAGAGATTTTATTGAATACAAAGGAGTAAAAACTATTTTATTTACATTTTACCACATATAATATTCTGTCGAATGACAATATCACTCAAATTCTTATATTAGTCAGTTGTTGACATTTTCCTCGATGATTTTTAACCTTAATTTGTGAAGCCAGTCAGCTGGCCAGTGAATGTTACCCACCCACTGGCAATAATAACAGCAGAAAATTACTAGGTTCTAGACAGCTGACCCTGTGTCCATTATGGTTTGATATTAATGGCATATTTCTGTTTGTAAAATATAAGACATCACACAATGATTTTTCCTTTCAGTTGACCTTAAAGCTCAGTGAAATATCAAGACAGAATTTTAGGAATCACTTTGTCATATAAGCATTCAAGTTATAATGTGTTGCAAGTTCATTTCATTTAAAAGTACATATATTACTTTATGTGGTTGCTGCATAAATCCGGTAAGACAGGAAATTATCAAATAGAGAATTTATAAGCAACAGACAATTGTCGTCTGCGAGTGATGATAAAACCGCCAACACAGGGAACGGGGTAGGATTGGGGGGGGGGGGGGGGGGGGGGGGTAGGAGTTGATTTGTTTATTTGGGGTTTAACGTCGCTTTCAACACTGTACAGGTCATATCACGACGGGTAGTTGGAAGGGCAGAGGAAACCAGTACATAGAGTTCGCTAGGGTTGTGTACTGTAAACTGCCGACCAACGGCAAGCAACTACCAGCTTTCCCACTTACGGCCATGACGGGGATCGATCCCCGGCCGCAGAGGTGGGAGGCGAGAGTGTTACCACTCTGCCACCGTGGCCCCTGGGTAGGAGTTGAATGCTAAATCTTTGTGAAGACTTGGTTAATGAGGAGAGTATGGTGACAATAAGGGACTGCGACACTACCTTGTCATTTAAATGGAAATTAATTTGCAGACACATAAGACCATCTCCCCCCACCCCCTCCCATTTATAAGAGGTAAAAAGACTCCTGCGCCCCCCCCCCCCCCCCCCCCCTTCACTGATTCTCTCACTCTCTCTCTCTCTCTCTCCCTCCAATAGAACACATCAGAACAGACAAAACAATAATCCCGCAGTGACTAATCATTTTCTTGATTAGAAAAAAATGATTAAGCATGAAGGGATTTGTTCTGTCCAATACTGGTGGTCCTGTGGTGAGGTGGAGGGGTGACCTTTCCGTCATTTTATCTGACTATTATGGGTCTTTTTAGAAGGGTTTTGGGGTGTCTTGTGGCTGATTAGCTTTCACTGAGGGGGTGTGGGGATTTGAGATATGGAAATACCCACGAGCCGACAAGTGTGTAGCGGTGATTGCTCTGCGGTCCGTAATTTGTGTGGTTATGTCATGGGTGTGTTCGATTGGGGGGAGCAGATTTTACGCTTGTTTCATGGCAGATTACCGTGAAATATTGCTTCCTGTAATGAATTGCAAGAGTCAACAAGATACAAGGGAGGAGGAGGGGGGGGGGTCATCAGTAGGGCTGACTAGGGAGTGATAACAAGATGGTTGTTAGCAAGACACTTTGTTATTGTGATAGTTTTAGAGCAAAATGAAGATTTGCATTGACTTTAAGAATAATAAGTAGTATTTATGCTATTCACAAGAATTAAAGAATTATTAATACTCCAACTTTTGTTTTGTGAAAATGGTATTTTTATCTACTGACTCTTGCTGTGGTTTATGAACATGATAAACTATAAATTGTTTTAATCATATGATAAAGAAATAAACATCCCTACTTTATTTTGTGAAAAAAAATAAGTCTAAAGTTTCGCTAATTTTTGCTGTGATTTATGAACACGAGTCAACCAAAAATGTCCAACTTTCCTAGTCAATTTGGCCAGGGTTTTATGTCTTGGGTGCATTCGCCTGTTTGTTTGCGTTCAGATTTACTCCAAAAGTAACATACAGATATTTATGAATTTTATGTGGGTAGGGTCTGACTAGTGAAAGAAGTGATTAAATTTCGGGAAATATAAAAATAATCTTCTGGACATAAAAAAAATTCCAAATTTTCAAAGGGCCCACGTTCAATGTATTTTCAATCAATTTGGCTTTCCCATTGAAATTACTCCAAAAGTTTGGGAATTCCCCAAAATAAATTTTTTTTTTTACTATTAGACTACACTGTATTTGGAACATAATATGATATGAGTCTGAACTTTCTTACCAGGTCATGTTGTCATTGGTCTGTACAGGTCTAATACTTAGGTCAAAGTTTTCCATGTTTTTACGATCACAAGCTACAAACCACTGGGTTCATGTACTTTCGGTTGTGGATCATTGTAGTTCGCTTTGTGTCTTCAACACAATTCAGTAGGGGGCACCATGGTGCCTGTTTGAATCCGAACTCATGACAACAGAAGGACCTGTACTGAGGATCTGGCTTGAAATTACCTTAGGTGTTTAAACTAAAGCATTCTCACCTCCCACCTCTGAGGCAGGGGTTCGGTTCCCGACACGGCCTCAAGTGGGAAAGCTGGTAGTTGCTTACAGTACAGAACCCTGAAGAACTGTATGTACTGGTTTCCTCTGCCCTTCCAACTACCCGTTGTGATATGACTTGTACAGTGTTGAAAGCGACATAAAACCCCAAATAAATAAATAAATTAAACTAAAGCATGTGGGCCATGATGGCACAGTGGTAACACACTTGCCTCCCACCTCTAAGGTTAACGGTTCAAACCCCAGACCTTATGTGGGAAAGTTGGTAGTTGCTTACCGATGGTCAGCAGTTTACAGTACAGTACATACAACGGTATGTGCTGGTTTCCTCTGCCCACAAAACTACTCATTGGGATATGACCTGTACAGTGTTGAAAGCGACGTAAAAACAGCAAATAAATATCTAAATCGACACAATTCAGTGGAATTCACATTTGGATATGACACTTTTTTGACGCAACAAAGAGCCATTCATGTATACAGGACTGCTCTACAAATATGCTTGAAAAACTTACCGAGAGCTCTTATGAGCTCAACTAAAGTGTACACAGTGGAGAAGTCAGAGGGAAGATGGATATACGAGGTGGCTAGTTCTTCAACCTGCACTACTAGATCTCTTTTTGGAGGTCATCACCCCTAAAGCGAATATGTGCAGAAATGACTTAACAGAAAGCTGTGACATATAGGCATTAAGTTTTGTTTATAGTTATTGTAATGTTCCGCGGAGTAGCTTCAAAGTCTTCTGCTTTGGAATGTCAAGTTTGAATATGAATGTCAATGATGATTATCCCTATTTTCAAAGAAAGACTTTTTTTAAGCATTAGCTCTCCGAAACTCGTGTTTAGAGACCAATTTATTTTCATTGTTTTGTTGGTCTCCAGACTTTTATGAAATGTGTATTACTCAGATGCACTACTTGTCTGATTACTTTGTTTGTCTATGTCATACATGCGATTTAGGATTTGCTTTAAACATATTTCTTTCACAAGTAGGCCACAAATGATTATATAATTATATAAAGCCTTCTTACATAATGAAATATACAATGGAAAGAAAAAATATGAAGTTACGAAGCTGCACTGATGACACACATTATATAATAGTCTATTTAGAAAATGCTTATTTTGGCCAATATACGATGCCTTAAAGATTTGAGTGCAAGAAAGGTTATCATTGCCCTGTAACAAAAGCTTAACAGAAATGTTTTAAGTTACTAAAAGGTTGTAAAGAATTCATAATATCACAGTATCGATGTTTTTTTTTTTATATTTTTATTTCTTTTTGGGTTTTCGTATAACATTTAAGGGTATATTAAACAGTAGGTTCAGTTACACACTGGAATTATAATAATTTTACACTCGTCTAAAAAACACAGAAAGAAACACATAACAAGAGGTAGGGTGTCTTTCACAGATTCGGTCGGATTTGTGTTGTACCTCTTTCAGGGTGATTTGGTACAACTTTGGAAGCAATTTGCATTCGGCACAGCTTAGAAAATATTTCAAATAGCTGTTACAACCCTTCATGAGCTGTATTAAAATACAGACACACTGGATTGAGCAAAGAAGGGGTGGAATGGATATTTAGGGCAGATTGTTCCTCAAGCACTAGCCATTTACAAAGTCTCTTTTAGTAGCTGTAAGGACGAGGCCATCAATTTCAAAACGAACACACAAGGCATGGTGTCACTGGGCTAGAAGAAACAAGACCAAAAGGGGTTTCGGTCTACTAGAGGGAGCTGCAAAGCCGTCAGAGACATGAGTAGTCCGGTGACAAAAAAGGGATCTCTAGAGGCACAAGTCTCGCAAGAACTCCGTGCTTAAAAGGGGAATCAAGATCTTCCTATTGTTGGCTACAAGAAAAGTCTTCATTGCTTTGTAAATATACATTTCTTTTCAAATGAAATTTGAGGCTACTACAGGTAAGTCTGAGACAAGTATGAATAATATTTATATGCCTGGTGCCAAGCGTATATAATATGCACACCTTTGGACTTTTTGTATGTCCACTTAGGATTCTTATGGTGTGGTTTAAATTGAACCTATGACTCAAAAAAATCTTAGGATTTAGGTCCCTTTCACCATATAGGTCACATCAGAAGACTCCGTCTTTTATGTTTTTGGATTTAAAGTCACTCTCAGTATATTATATAGGTTATATTTTGATTGGAAGTTTTAAGGGCAGAGGAACCCAGAACATATTACTCATTCAAGATTTGGCACTGTAAACGTCATTGTCAACCACTGGTATGCAACTTTCAACTTCCCAACATAGGGTCTGGTCCAGGTTTCAAACTGCCAACCTCAGAGGTGGGAGGTGAGTGTGTTATCCACTACACAAGGGAGCCCCCCCCCCCCCCGACCTCTCTTTGAATTCCACATGCTAACTATGACTAGATTCTGTCACACAGTTTAGATCCAAATAATGAAATGTGTTGCATTGATATCTCAGAGGTTTTGATTCAGTTTGTTTCTAAAATAATACAGAAACATTGTGATAAAGTAGGCAGTTATATCCCTGGCATTTCTAGTGCCAGCCTGCTATATCTGTGGATTCTGAATGGTTTTTTTTTGTCTCTTTGTGGCCCCAATGCCTTAAAATCTGTTACATGGTAGAGATCATATGCTATAAAGGTTCTCGCATTACATTAAATCACTATCATTACAAATGCAATGGAACGTGCTTAGTTTATAAATAAATAGAGGATCGTGTTGGCTTAATGCAGAAAATGCTAATAATGTTCTCATATAGAATCATCTGCTGTAATTTCACAAACTGTTCAGAAATAATGAAACCAAGTAGATTATTGTGATCTCCAGGGGAGTGTTTATAATCAACTTAAGAATAGAACATATTTTTTTTTTGCATTTTCTCTGTAAATATTAATAATCCATCATTCTTTTTATATTACATTGTCGGGGACATTATGTCTGTCTATATGTGTACATTATGATATTTTATTCATCAGAATGGGTTTCTTACTGGTATTCACCAAATTTTAAATTTCTGCAAAATTGCTCCTACACCATAGCAAAATTTTATATTACACAATATATTTTCTGTGTTATTTGCTGAATAAGCAACAACTTGATTAAATTTACAAAACATTACAATAGGCTCTTTTAAGTTTAAATATTTTAATGAAGTATTGTAATTAAATAGTGATTGTGAAAAACAGTCAAACAATTCCATAAAACAAAAGATATTTATTATACAATATAGAAAAATAAAAACATATACATGAAATGAAATTATATATTAACATAAATTACCTATGCTGATGCACTGTATTTGCATAAACACAACTTATGTATACCAGTTACCCTGGAACAATTATCACTTATCGGATAGATAAGCTTTTACTGAAAAGCTTAAGTGATGATGATAATATTACAGGAATTTACTGTACCCGACTGGGGACAGAATATCTAGCTGGACACAGTATGATATTCACCAAAATAATCTAAATTTGTGTCAAATTTCCAAACTAAGTTTACAGGCCAAAGATTGTAACCCCAAACCAAACACAAATGTTTTAAGAATTTTAAGTTAAGGCAAACCTGGACTGATGTATTTCATATACTGTTGAAAAATTCAAATTATTTTGCTCTATGTTATAATCAACAGATCACAGGATTATATATCAATCTGTGTAACCATTAGAATATATGTAAAACACTCTTTAAATGTTCCCCCCCCCCCCCATACTTGAAAGTACGCATTATTATAATGCACTCGTACATATAAGTAAAATATGACCTGGAGAATATTATGCTTGCTTAAATGCTATACAGGGATGGACAGCCTTTACAGACAGGACAGTACCATTGGACAGACGGTAAAACTAATTGCGTCCGTTATGACTGCCCTGGCCTTAAGACTGTCCACTTCTGCACAACAAACTTAAAGTGCATTTGGATAACTATATTTTAAAATATCAATAAATTTACCAATTAAATAGTAGCACAAATGAGTGCATATTGATTAAAATATAAGGTAAAATAAATAATAAATATGTGCAAGGTACATGTTTAATAAGACAGAGTGAAAATGGTAATGAAGTTACAATAGCTACTAAATTAATGTTTTAACAGCATGTTTTAGTGACTATAGCATGTATACAGGACTGCTCTACAAATATGCTTGAAAAACTTACCGAGAGCTCTTATGAGCTCAACTAAAGTGTACACAGTGGAGAAGTCAGAGGGAAGATGGATATACGAGGTGGCTAGTTCTTCAACCTGCACTACTAGATCTCTTTTTGGAGGTCATCACCCCTAAAGCGAATATGTGCAGAAATGACTTAACAGAAAGCTGTGACATATAGGCATTAAGTTTTGTTTATAGTTATTGTAATGTTCCGCGGAGTAGCTTCAAAGTCTTCTGCTTTGGAATGTCAAGTTTGAATATGAATGTCAATGATGATTATCCCTATTTTCAAAGAAAGACTTTTTTTAAGCATTAGCTCTCCGAAACTCGTGTTTAGAGACCAATTTATTTTCATTGTTTTGTTGGTCTCCAGACTTTTATGAAATGTGTATTACTCAGATGCACTACTTGTCTGATTACTTTGTTTGTCTATGTCATACATGCGATTTAGGATTTGCTTTAAACATATTTCTTTCACAAGTAGGCCACAAATGATTATATAATTATATAAAGCCTTCTTACATAATGAAATATACAATGGAAAGAAAAAATATGAAGTTACGAAGCTGCACTGATGACACACATTATATAATAGTCTATTTAGAAAATGCTTATTTTGGCCAATATACGATGCCTTAAAGATTTGAGTGCAAGAAAGGTTATCATTGCCCTGTAACAAAAGCTTAACAGAAATGTTTTAAGTTACTAAAAGGTTGTAAAGAATTCATAATATCACAGTATCGATGTTTTTTTTTTTTATATTTTTATTTCTTTTTGGGTTTTCGTATAACATTTAAGGGTATATTAAACAGTAGGTTCAGTTACACACTGGAATTATAATAATTTTACACTCGTCTAAAAAACACAGAAAGAAACACATAACAAGAGGTAGGGTGTCTTTCACAGATTCGGTCGGATTTGTGTTGTACCTCTTTCAGGGTGATTTGGTACAACTTTGGAAGCAATTTGCATTCGGCACAGCTTAGAAAATATTTCAAATAGCTGTTACAACCCTTCATGAGCTGTATTAAAATACAGACAGACTGGATTGAGCAAAGAAGGGGTGGAATGGATATTTAGGGCAGATTGTTCCTCAAGCACTAGCCATTTACAAAGTCTCTTTTAGTAGCTGTAAGGATGAGGCCATCAATTTCAAAACGAACACACAAGGCATGGTGTCACTGGGCTAGAAGAAACAAGACCAAAAGGGGTTTCGGTCTACTAGAGGGAGCTGCAAAGCCGTCAGAGACATGAGTAGTCCGGTGACAAAAAAGGGATCTCTAGAGGCACAAGTCTCGCAAGAACTCCGTGCTTAAAAGGGGAATCAAGATCTTCCTATTGTTGGCTACAAGAAAAGTCTTCATTGCTTTGTAAATATACATTTCTTTTCAAATGAAATTTGAGGCTACTACAGGTAAGTCTGAGACAAGTATGAATAATATTTATATGCCTGGTGCCAAGCGTATATAATATGCACACCTTTGGACTTTTTGTATGTCCACTTAGGATTCTTATGGTGTGGTTTAAATTGAACCTATGACTCAAAAAAATCTTAGGATTTAGGTCCCTTTCACCATATAGGTCACATCAGAAGACTCCGTCTTTTATGTTTTTGGATTTAAAGTCACTCTCAGTATATTATATAGGTTATATTTTGATTGGAAGTTTTAAGGGCAGAGGAACCCAGAACATATTACTCATTCAAGATTTGGCACTGTAAACGTCATTGTCAACCACTGGTATGCAACTTTCAACTTCCCAACATAGGGTCTGGTCCAGGTTTCAAACTGCCAACCTCAGAGGTGGGAGGTGAGTGTGTTATCCACTACACAAGGGAGCCCCCCCCCCCCCCGACCTCTCTTTGAATTCCACATGCTACCCCCCCGACCTCTCTTTGAATTCCACATGCTAACTATGACTAGATTCTGTCACACAGTTTAGATCCAAATAATGAAATGTGTTGCATTGATATCTCAGAGGTTTTGATTCAGTTTGTTTCTAAAATAATACAGAAACATTGTGATAAAGTAGGTAGTTATATCCCTGGCATTTCTAGTGCCAGCCTGCTATATCTGTGGATTCTGAATGGTTTTTTTTTGTCTCTTTGTGGCCCCAATGCCTTAAAATCTGTTACATGGTAGAGATCATATGCTATAAAGGTTCTCGCATTACATTAAATCACTATCATTACAAATGCAATGGAACGTGCTTAGTTTATAAATAAATAGAGGATCGTGTTGGCTTAATGCAGAAAATGCTAATAATGTTCTCATATAGAATCATCTGCTGTAATTTCACAAACTGTTCAGAAATAATGAAACCAAGTAGATTATTGTGATCTCCAGGGGAGTGTTTATAATCAACTTAAGAATAGAACATATTTTTTTTTTGCATTTTCTCTGTAAATATTAATAATCCATCATTCTTTTTATATTACATTGTCGGGGACATTATGTCTGTCTATATGTGTACATTATGATATTTTATTCATCAGAATGGGTTTCTTACTGGTATTCACCAAATTTTAAATTTCTGCAAAATTGCTCCTACACCATAGCAAAATTTTATATTACACAATATATTTTCTGTGTTATTTGCTGAATAAGCAACAACTTGATTAAATTTACAAAACATTACAATAGGCTCTTTTAAGTTTAAATATTTTAATGAAGTATTGTAATTAAATAGTGATTGTGAAAAACAGTCAAACAATTCCATAAAACAAAAGATATTTATTATACAATATAGAAAAATAAAAACATATACATGAAATGAAATTATATATTAACATAAATTACCTATGCTGATGCACTGTATTTGCATAAACACAACTTATGTATACCAGTTACCCTGGAACAATTATCACTTATCGGATAGATAAGCTTTTACTGAAAAGCTTAAGTGATGATGATAATATTACAGGAATTTACTGTACCCGACTGGGGACAGAATATCTAGCTGGACACAGTATGATATTCACCAAAATAATCTAAATTTGTGTCAAATTTCCAAACTAAGTTTACAGGCCAAAGATTGTAACCCCAAACCAAACACAAATGTTTTAAGAATTTTAAGTTAAGGCAAACCTGGACTGATGTATTTCATATACTGTTGAAAAATTCAAATTATTTTGCTCTATGTTATAATCAACAGATCACAGGATTATATATCAATCTGTGTAACCATTAGAATATATGTAAAACACTCTTTAAATGTTCCCCCCCCCCCCCCCCATACTTGAAAGTACGCATTATTATAATGCACTCGTACATATAAGTAAAATATGACCTGGAGAATATTATGCTTGCTTAAATGCTATACAGGGATGGACAGCCTTTACAGACAGGACAGTACCATTGGACAGACGGTAAAACTAATTGCGTCCGTTATGACTGCCCTGGCCTTAAGACTGTCCACTTCTGCACAACAAACTTAAAGTGCATTTGGATAACTATATTTTAAAATATCAATAAATTTACCAATTAAATAGTAGCACAAATGAGTGCATATTGATTAAAATATAAGGTAAAATAAATAATAAATATGTGCAAGGTACATGTTTAATAAGACAGAGTGAAAATGGTAATGAAGTTACAATAGCTACTAAATTAATGTTTTAACAGCATGTTTTAGTGACTATAGCTATTGTGAACAATTTATTACTGAACTATAAAACACATGAGTTGTTTGAATGCCCATAGTTTACAGTGCAGGAATTATAAATATTACTTCATAAAATTACATACTGTACAAATAATCTATAAGACAATTACATATGCTTAAGGTATAAGCATTTACGAAAAAATAAGCACTCACAATAATTAAAATACATTCATACATTTTAACTAATATGTAATAATTATTATCTTTGGCAAATTCATTGGCACAACAAACTTGTTTTGGCAGTATTGCTTCATGTTGATCACATGACGTGATATTACAAAGCTACATCAGTATATGATATATCCCTACGTTTACAAGGACTCAAGCTTTGGCATGGGATGATCGTGAATCTTAAACTCCTTATAAGGAGAGGTGCTTCCTCTGGCTTGAGAGGGTGATGTCTCAACGCCATATGGATAACTCACTGATATTGTGCTCGGTATGGAGTGACTTCCATTGTTTGCAGCCCACTGATTGCTATTGACTTCTCCGTGACTGTTGTAAACAGGTTCCATTTTTACTGGAGAGGGATTGGACAGATCCTTAGTCACGTGGGGCAGGTGACTCTGCGGTATTTCCTGGGTAAGATTAACAGGTGCGCTGGTCTCAGATACCACTGCACCTTGGTTAGTGATTTCTCCCTGTTGTGCATCATTATTATTGCTATACTGCCCTTGCACTTGGGTGGCCATATTAGAAGCTGGGTAGCCCATGCCATAACTCATTGGAGAGTTGCTGTAGTAGCCATTTCCTGACATATTTGAGGGCATGTAGGTATGCTGTGGCATCCTGTTTACCATTCCATTGTATGGGGCTATGGCATGTTCACTTGGGCTGGTAGGGGGATAGCCACACCACGAATGAGGAGACATGCCATTAATATATGGCATCCCTGGAGTAACGGGAACATGTTCTGTATAGGATTTCAAGTAGCCAGAATATGGATCATGAGGGGTGGGCGACCCACTCTGTTGGGATCCTGGTGATCCGGAAGAGCCGGCATAGTGATCTGCTGGTGGGGAGACATGCTTGTCACCTTCTATTTTCTTTCCAGTTTTCTGGCCCTGCCGGCATTTAGCCCGCCTATTTTTAAACCAGACCTGTTAAGAAGTAAACAAGAAATATAAAATCAATGTGACACATTTGTTATCAGTTGTGGTGATTTGGTACACAGGGTTGCATCTGTTGTAACTGTATGGAGAAGTTATTAACCTTCAGATTACCAGTTTATCATGCAAGAGTTCTGATATACATGACCAAATGACAATTCAGACATCTGATTATCTTAATTATGTTAGCTATTAATATATATTTCAATGTATGTCTATTTTCACAAATTATTATTTAAATGTTCGGGCAGGGGTCACGGTGGCACAGTGGTAACACAAGCACCTCTCATGTATGAGATCATCGGTTCAAACCCTGAACCTTATAGGAAAGTTGGTAGTTGTACAGAACCTAGTCCAACTGTATGCATTGGTTTCCTCTGCCCACAAAACTACCCGTTGGGATATGACCTGTACAGTGTTGAAAGCAACGTAAAACCTCAAACAAATAAATTAAATGTTCAGAGGAATCCAGAAAAAAACCCGATATACCCACTCTTTAGACATAATTAAAACAGTCAACTATGATCAGGAATATTATGTTAAAATTATCTATGAGCAAGAAAAAGTTATGTTAGTTAAAATGGTCAGTTTTCATAATAGGTGAGTAGTGACCAGGTACAATGGAAAATAAATGTAAACTGAACTGTAGTAATAAGAATAATAGAACATTTGAAAATTCCCAGTTCAAGCTGTTAATAGCCTTTATTTACAAATCCTAGATGTTATACAGGTATAAAGGCCAAACAACACAGTCACTGTTTGGTTGATTTAGTTGATTTTTGTTTAACATTACTTTACACACTTTGTATATTTTATATTTGGATGTGTAGTTCACATGATGTAGAAAGACAATACCTACTAATTGGTCAAGATTTGGCACTGAAAATCATCAGCTACTAACAAGAAACTACCAACTGTCTCACTTCAGGTAAAGGCTAGTAATCAAACCCAGGAGCCAAGAGCTGTGATACCAGCATTTTACTCACTGTGCCACTGTTAGACTATTAATAGGTATAGGAATCAGGTATCCAACTGCTTAATCTGCGAACTAGTAGATTCTAAGGCAAACCATCCAATACATAAGCCATAAATCGAAGGTCATCGGTATATGGCAGTCGAGAACTGGGGAGGGAAGGACTAGAAGTCGCAAACTTAGCTTTGGAGCATCATATGAGAAACAGTTGTTAAAATAAAATTTTGACTGATGACTTGAGGAACTGTAATAAAGAATCTTAAGTAACATTAACAGTTACACATAAAAAGGTGTTCGTTTAAATTCCCTTTATATTGTAAGAGACCACCAGTATTTTTACACATGGTTCCAAGTAGAAAGTACCAATTTTCCATCTTCACTTGGGCCAGAAATTGAACCCATAGACCTAAGAGATGGAATGTTACAAGAATAATCTTAGACAAACCATGGTATATGCGGAGAAATGTGTGAATGTTTTATTACCTTCTTGGTACGATAGATGGAACAGCCTGGGTTTGGGCAGCAAGTGTTCACAGAATTTTACCAGGATCCTGAGCCAATCAGAATCTTGGACATAGCCATATCACATGAGTGTTACCAATTAAACCACCATGTCCCACACATATACACTCTAACAGTCTCTCACCTGAACCCTGGATTCTGGCAGCTGGATCTTCATGGCTACTTCCTCCCTCATGAAGATGTCTGGATACCTAGTCTGTGCAAACAAGCCCTCCAGGACATCCAGTTGTTGTCTGGTAAAGGTGGTCCTCTCCCTTCTCTGTTTACGTGTGGGCACTGCAATATACCACCCAAAAAGTTATGTATGTAAGAATTACTTTATATCCCAGTTCCACGAACAACAGTTACTGCAACGGCTGCCTGATTTATAACCCAGGAGGCTTTTACGATAAATTATGTTAAAAAGGGCAGGGGGAATGACAAACCACGTGATTTGTAATGATTTAAATCACAAGTTGTACAATCTGAAAGATAGCCTTTATAACTTGTTTCTGTCTTCTGTGATTCATCAAGACAACTTATAATGACAATGCTGTACACTGTTGTGATGTACTCTTATATCACGAACACACTCTCTTTGGAAAAAAGATGACTCGGATCTGTTATAAAAGAGTGTACAGAATCAGCACCCTGAAGATAAGTTATAGCAATGCAAAGATAAGTCAGAGACAAATTACAACAGAAGAGATCAGTCGTGGCCACTCGGGAAAGAAATGCCCACTCGTAAGCGTTTTTAGATATGTTTAGACAATAGGAAGAGTTACCCCAATCACCAAAAGTATGCTCCAGACCTTAACGAGTAAGAGGCTGAGTAGACCGACTACCACAAGTTGGCACGTGGGCACAAGTAATATTCTACCCCCCCCCCCCCCCCCCTTAATCTTATTAGTTGGGGTGATAAATGTTGTCTGCAAAATAATGACTCCCCCAAAAAGATCAAAGGAGAGGAGTCAGAAATTGAGGGGAGTCATTACACCTCGTTACACCGGTGTAGCGCCAGATTTTACACCCCACATAAAATGCATGGGGGTGTAATATATGGCAAGTTCACCTGCCACATTTTACACCCCTTGCCATATTCTACACCCCCTTGCCATATTTTACACCCCTTGGTGGATTTTTTTACAGTTGCTATATTTATGAAATAAGTGAACTTCAATAGCTATACACATCCACAAATTAAGCATTAAAACTCAAAGACAATAATTCCCTTGCTTACAAATTTTTAAATATTTTTAAAATATTTGCTGGCCCATCTAAATAATAATAGATCTATTTTTAAAATATTTGCTGGCCCATCTAAATAATAATAGCTAATTATTATCCAGTGACTTTTCAGTTAATTTACAAATGTCTAAGATTAATAAACCAAATGAAATAAAATATATTTTGTGTTAATACAGTGGGACAAAATCATTTCTATATATTTTCCTTTGATATGAGAGGCCAAACCATTGTTGTTGATTTGTATTCACTAGGCTAGTCCCTAATTGAAATTATCCCTATTGTTGTCTCACCACAGCCCTTTGATTAGAATCTTGCCAATAGACCTGCAACTATGTGCAAGGCTTTAAGCTAACTGTGGCTTCTCACCTGGGGTTCTTGTTCTGTGTACTGTTAGTGTTTTCATTCATTAACTTCAAAGAGACTAACATTGCTAGGTAAGACATAAGTAGTTAATTAGATAATCTATGCATTGTCTCTTTTGGTTGAATTAATATCACATAATGAACTAAATGGGTCGTTGACCAACTTAGCTGTGACTTCTCATCTAGAAGCTAGAAATTAGATAGGATTTCTTACTTGTCATCCTATTTGGATATGGATTGCCAGATGGGACATGAACAAGCAAAAATGACATATGTACATAAATTAATTGAACTGTTGTAATATATGATTAATTCCCATGAATATTGAAATGTATTTTATGATATCTGAGCACACTGAATGTTACTGTATGTCACAGTATTTTATTAACAATGGTATTTTACAATTTTCTATGTAATAATAATAGTATAATAAAATTCTTCAAGAATGCTTTTTACTCTCAATATAATATCAACGTACAAGCTTGTGTAAATGAAAGGAATTTATGTAAGTTATCATGGAGGAGTTGTATCTCCCCAAAACAGCTTAAAAAAGTGTTTCAACAATGCCCATTAATCCTGTTAGCTTGGCTAGTCAATTAACCACAAGTGAAACAAATCAAGTTCAAAAGAATGCTAAAACAAAAGGCAAATCTAATACTAATCCATTTAACAAGTCAAATATACATAGCCAAACAAATCAACTTAAGAGTCAATTGACAATAGACATATCATAATCTAACCCAGTTTCTGTCACACCCCAAAAGTAAAACAAATCAAGTTCTAAGCAGTGATTAGACAATACACAATTTCCAAACACAATTGCAATCTAACCAACAAAGGGTTTGCTCCTAATAGGGGGTGTAACTTTTGGTGGGGGTGTAAAATATGGCAGCTATATTTTACACCCCATTAATCCCCCATTGTTAGGGGTGTAAAATATGATTGCCATATAATGCACCCCCTAAAAGATCAAAGAAAGGGTGTGAAATATGGCAGGGGTGTAAAATATAGCGTTACAAAATATAGCGGAGACAAAATTCGGGACAGCAAAACTGGGTTGTTGTAGAAATATCAATGCCAATGGGTGTACACTAGAATCAATGTTTTCTGGTGTGTTAAAATGAAGGGAAAATATGGTTCCATTCTCAGAAACACATTTCAGTGACTTTGACTAACTATGTACTAATATTACAAGTTGATTTAATCTGCTATATCAATTGAAACCAAGACTTTGATTCTTTAAAATATCTTACTCGGCACCAGAGATCTGTCTACTAGACCGCCTATTACATATTTGTGAGAGAAAAAAAATCAGCTTACAACTTTCATGTATTCTTCAAAGAAAAAAAATACTCAAAGGGAATGTTACATAGTTTGACTAGTTAAAGGACCAGCTTCGTATTGACACTACTGTTGTTTGTACAGTCAGAAAGACAGAACACATTGTCACTTCACCTGGAGTCATTCTGTCTTGGTGTATTTTGAATTGGGTGCATGTCAACACAGCACTTCTATTTATTAATAAATAAAAAGCTTTGCTCAGTAAAACAGCCCGAGGACATTTTTACGTCCAGGCCCCCCTTATACTTGTACACACCCATATACATAGCCATACGTTCAGCCATACACTAGCAAGACAATTAAAGTAGCTTCTCCTGGTATTCCAGGATTGCTAAAGAATGAACTAAACTTAGACTTTAGAAATTCAATATTAAATTTAAAAGAAGTGATATCTTGTGGGTTTGGATTACGTTCGTACCATGACCAACTGTATGTATTGGTCTCCTAACCACCATCACAATGTACTCATTGCAAAGGTACTGGGCAAGACATAAAACACTAAAGAAATAACCAAGAAAATCACTTGGAGAGGGCCAACCTCCTCCAATGCCCAAGTACCTCCAATATGGTCTATGGTTGTAATGACAAAAAATCCTGAGATGGTGATCCAGATCGGTGCACGGAAAAGTGCCCTCCAAGAAAAGTGCCCTTCAAAATTGAAGGAGGGCAGTCTTCCAGGAAGGCCCTTTTCTAGGAGGGCACTCTTCATGGATTCATTCAGATCAACATCAAAATTTAATCATCTGTTCTGTGGAATTTCTTTGGACATTTCTGGATTTTGTGACCATAATATCACTCTAATATCTCAAGATGCCAAATATGCTCACGTTCTGATTATTATCTCTGTCAAAAAAGGTATTAAATTCATGAATGTACAATGTACATTTGTCTGTTGGTCCGTTTGTTTGTCAGCAGGATTGCGTGAAAACTAATGGCTGGATCTCCATGAAAAAAAAATGAGAAGACGGGTCTTGGTCCAACTTGGATTCCATTCAATTTGAGAGTGATCCGGATTTCTTAATTTACTTGTTATTAATCCCGTTTTTTTTAAAATCATACATGCCTTGGCGGAGATATGCGCTCTCTGTGTGCTCTTGTCTTACTGTTAAAGTGTTTCTTTAAATGTTAAATGTCACAAACTGTAGCTAACATAACATTTCTTACTTTAAATGTAAGTTTGTGTGTAATGACATAAATAAAAGGGTTTAAAAAATTGTCATTTTGATCAGAGGTTACTACTCTTTAGTTCCCTTGCAAAAGTAAAAGAAATTTGCAGTCAGGGAATTGTAAATGGGTTTGGTGTAGTGAAGTGTTAATGACGTTTTATTACACTGCAAAGCCCAAATGGAATTTCTAATAAATTAATGTATTTCTACAGAGTTAGGTAAAAAGAAGACATAATAGAAAAAAAAACGGCGTTGTTCATTTGATTGGCTTGAAAGCAATAATGGTAAGTGGGTGTTTAGGTTAGTAAGAATCTATCTTCAGGCTAAAAATATATCACTGAATGATTTTCACTTTAAGTTTTGACTTAAAATCTATATATTTATGGAAATTGGGCAAATGTGTTTCTGCTTGATGGGTCAAGTATTGCCACACATATAAACAAATATATCTTTACATTTTAGTATTTAAATTGTCATCAATTAATGTTGAAAAAAGGGTTATAAAATCAGATTTATTTTCTTGCAATGTTTTAATATTCCAAGTTATCTTAATGTGCATACATATGATTGTAAAACGATTGAAAAAAAAAATAGTCATAAGTGCAAAAGTGAATTAAGTTGGCAAATTATTGATTTCTAACCCCCTCCCCCTCTGCCTCTTGACACCCCGAAGGTCGTAGAAAATTACTCACAGTTGCAATTAACCACATTCCGGAAACCGTTTTCACTTTTAAAATATTTAATAACACAATTATTATTGTTATTTGTGTTTATACAACTGGGGGATGACCCGGGGTTAGGGAGGTTTTAATGGTGTTGACAATGAGTAAAAATGCTTTGGGACAAAAATACCTTTACAGCTAACCGCACAAATCGAATGTAACCAACTAGTGGGCCATTTTGGACCTAGCTTTATCAAGCACGTGTAATGCGCATTGATTGGAGGTAATTTGGCGCGTATGGATTCATTGGGGCGCGTTGTTATTTTCTAATGGACACTTTGTGCATTTCATTTTCACGAGGAAAGGGGGGAGGGGGAAATGAACTGGGGGTAGGGAGGTGCTAGTTGCTGCAAGAGCTGTTAAATGCTAGCACTTTAGCACTTTCTGACACGACATAGAACGTTTGGTATTTTAGAAAAAAAAAGACTATTGCAAACTCTACTTAAGTGACCCAAAACAATCCCGATAGAATTGGACTGTCTTTGGTTCTAAAACTTCATGAAGCTTGATAAAAAAGGAACAGAAAGGTTATAGAAATAATGATTTGTTATAATATATCCTCTTGGACATTTTAAAATGTAGAAGCTTATGTCACAACACTTAGGTCAGTTTTGAGATGTAATAGTTTAAATATGATTCTCTGTGGCGTTTCAAGGTTTAAAAAGACATTATTAAAAACAGAACTGCTCACAAAGGTGTTGTGAGCGACAGATGACCCCAGGTAGTTCGGCAGGTTTGTTTTATTTCATTTTTTTCTGTAAATATGAATATGCCTCTGAATATTGCACTTTGTATGATCAACCACACAAATGTATCCCAAACCCTACATTCCATTTTTGTAGACTAATCACAACCAAACCGTGCAAGCTATTCACTGTCTTCTCATCTATGTAATTTTGGGTTCGAACCTAGTTTGTGAAGTCGTTTATTGATTGAAAGATCAAAGTTAGGGTCTTATGTCTCACTCAACAGCCAGAGTAATATGGTTGATTTTATTTACCAAGCATGGAGAATAAGACAGGATTTGCTTAATAAATAGAACATACTTATTCATTCTATGTTGGTGTGTGTCATAGTTTCTGTAGTATATTTACTTTGTCACTATTGTAATTGTTACTAGTTGGTACACTTTCCTTTTCAAAAATATCTTTTGCCTAATGCTGGTAATACTATAATTTATCTAACACTATAACCATGTTAATTATTGTCTTGATTAAGAGTGACTTATAAGCCCTTCAGGGCTGGGCAATGTTGTATTTCTGCCTGTTATCTCATTTGTATATTATATATTGCATGTCACTATAATAAATAAATAAAATAATAATATTGGGTCAGGTCCAGAGCATTGTCACCTGTGGGAGTTGAACCCACACAGAGGTGACAGCATGTGATTAGATGCCAAACCTGCTAACTCACTATGCCACTGAGGAAGTATATACTGCTTAGCCAATTTCGTCACCTGCATTTCATGACAATATTAAACCATTTTTACACTTAATTTCCACCGCTGAATTACATTTTAATATTACAAGCTGTGGTTACATGTGTTTAAACACAAGTATTGCTGGTTTTTGTGGGTTTAAAGGGCAGGTGACGAAATTCACTGGCTGAGCATTATTATTTCAACAATCTGAGACAATATTCCCAGAACTCTAGACTCCCTGCAACATATATATCATCATATCATGATCTCTACTTTTATGATTGAATAAAATCATGTGTTATAGATGTTCAAAGTGCATGTTTATTCTACCGGAAATGCCACCCTTCAATCACTAACAAAGTACACATTCTTGGACTTTGTTATTATTAAAAAAAAACAATCCCATAACTCAAGTCTGCTTATATGGTTGGAAAAAAACCCATGTGCTATGGTTTTTGATGTGCTTGTTTATTCCACCCTTAAATCACTAATGTCATACATATTCTTGGGCTTTGTGTTATTATTGAAAACCCATTCCAATAACTCATGGTCAGTTTATCACATAACTTATCAAGTAGAGCACCGCTAACTGGCATCCTTACATGATTGTGTATTTTTTTCTTCATTGAAAACCAAGGGTCACAGAAGAAGCAAAGAATTGTGGGAGTAAACAGAGATCTATTAACAACTAGTTTTGGAGGGTTATCTCTAAAAGTGGAAAAAAATACCAAAAATACCAGGAATTGGCTCACATGGGTTTGTGAAAAAAATGCTCTCATTCGCGTATAATTTATTTTATTTATTTTGGTTTAACGTCAGTTTCAACACATTGTTATAGACGATATCCAAATGGATATAACCAGTACTTACTAATTTGTCAAAATTCTGCACTGTAAACTGTCTGGTATCTGTGAATAACTACCAACTTTCCCGCAAAGGGAAGGGCCCAGGGTTCAAACCACCAACCTTAGAGGTGGGAAGAGTCCTGTGGAAGAGGGGCATTCTCTCACGAGATATTGTTTCCATCAAAAACTATCTTTCAGAAAACGTAGTGTATACATCCCATAGTGCAACTGAGCATAACTTGCTCTATTTCTAATTTGCTCTGACTCTAACTTGCAAGTATTTCCCGACAAATATGCCTAAATATATAACACAATATTATATATATATTTTTCATATATTTGCATAACTATAGGACATGTTCATACATATTAATATTACAATGGCAAAACGTAGGTTTTGCTAAATTCCCAGAATTCATTGCAGCTTCTGTTTTCTGTCAGAACAAATCCATGTAAGAATATGTAAGAGATATGGCTTTATTTAGAAATTATTTCTTGGGAGAGAACTGTAGATATCTGTAGAGAGCCTCAGACAGGCTACTTTTAGTAAACTCCTATGCCTCACCACTGGGGTAGGTGTTAAAGGTATAATCCAGAATATAAGGGGATGCAAAAATACAACCCCCTCATCATTTCCGGAAGAATTTGCCCACTAATGTGGTGTTTTTAGGTACGTGTGCAGCACCAGAAAAGGAGGTGGGAGGGGGGGCATTCAGGGGCATTAAAAGGGTTCTACTGAGGTCACACCAAGCCATCATAATTGTGTCATCAGCATACTGCAGAAGAGTTAGTTTGTGTCTGGTACAAGAGACCGAACTTTCTGGGATTTTGAGACGATGACTAGTTGAATATTGAAGTATTTCTGTTACTTTTTGTTGTAACAGAGAAATATTCTATGTTTCTTGGAGTGGAAATTTGACCATTTCTATAACTTAAAAAGGTGGAGCCAAATATACTATAAATAGCTGGTCTTACAGTGATATAAAACTGACACACTGAGTTCATATATAAATACAATTTTTAGATTTACCACAAAAATTCAACCATAAAAACACCACCTTTTTAGGCAAATCCATAAAAAACAACCCTCCAAATAGAAAGGGAGCATAAACAAGAAAGTATTTGGTATTTTGGTATTTCGGAATAACATCTAGACTGGTGAAGTCTAGGCATGTAGTTAAGGCTGATCTTAAAGTGCATGTTAACAAGGGTTATGGTGTAGTTAAATAAATCTCCAAATGTTAGACAAGAGTTTTTCTATATGGACTCATAAGGTCAGAGACTCTTTCGGAATAAGGTTGTTTTGACTACAAAATGTGTGATATACTATTGAATGAGGGGAGGGTGTCTTCACCAAACTCACCATGTGTCAGAAGTAAGATACAATCTTTGATAATCCTACTGCTTCAAAGAAGTCTTATACCTTTATTAACAGTGGGTACTTGTATGCCCCCTTTAAGTTTGAGAGAGAGTCTTTATGGATTTACCTAAGTACAGTTGTATTATTGTGGTGTGTTATAAGATCTCCAGAAATACCTAAGGATGACTTATCATTGTGTTTATGTAGTTCAAGGTCAACAAATTATTAGATGCTAAACCCTTATAATCACCCTTATAATCACACAACATGGCCATAATATATAGAGAGAGTAATGTTGGTCACAAAGGTCAAAGTTGAGGTTTTACTGGTTCAACAGCCAGAGTCATATTGGGACAGACCCACAACATGTGACTCATGTGTGTGTGTGTGTGGGGGGGGGGGGTCTAACCCACACAGAGGTAACTGTCTGTGAGTAGATGCCAGACTTTGCCAAACGTTACTCTAGGCCATTGAGGACCTCTGTTGAACACAAAGGTAAAATTCTGTGAAAATGAGACTTTATAATATATTTCCAGAATTTTTAGTATGTACAATCAGATCCAGATATTTTCTGAATGTAATGAGTTATTCCTTTGGTCTGGCCATACAAGCAAACTTTCAGAAAAATACGTTCATAATGTTTAGAGTAATTTCACCCAGAAACCCCAAATCACTGAAAATGAGACTATTTAAAATTTGGAATATTTCTGGGCATCAAGCGTATAATCTGGATCTTTCCCCAAATTTAATCATTTCTTCCTTTGCTTAGGTCCTACATACATAAAATATCTCATTTAAGGAAGTGTTCATTTGTTCTGGAGTTATGCCAAACACAGACATATGAACTCACCCAATGAGTAATTTTAAATCATAATAGATGCAATGACATGGCTTAAAGTTCAAACTTACGGTTTTTACGTCTGTTCTACACCCAAGGTCATACTGGGAAAGGCCCTTAGCATGGCATTTTTTTGGAGGTCAACCCACACAGAATCAAGAGTCAGATATTAGATGCCAAACTTACCAACAACTAGGTCACTGAGGATCCTTTAGAACTGACCCCTTAAGTGCCTTAAATTTATTTCATTATTTTTTTTTTGTTTTACATCTCGTTCAACAGGCAGGATCATATTGTGACAGGTAGTTTATGGGTGCATACTAGTTGGTCAAGATTCTGCACTGTAAACCACTGGGCATCCGCAAGTAACTACAAACTTTGCAACATGAAGCACCCGGGCTGAGATTTGAAGTGGTAGCCTCAGAGGTTGAAGGCTAGCACTGCTACACCACAGGTCCCCTTTAAGTGATTTAAAAGAAATACTAGCAATAGGAGACTAGCTAGATTATATTGTGGGACCTGTTTAGTTCTGTCCAACTTTGGTGGATGTAAACCAGGTTAAAAGTCAATAGTTTAGAAGACCAAATCTTTTCCCATATACACATTTAGAGAAGGACCTGCCCGTGTGAATACAATAAGGTGACCCAGGAATTTGGATATTTATACGCCCAGGGCGTAAGAGTCTTCTATAAAGAGTCAGCTTTTTGTTCCACCTCGACAAAAGCCAAACAATGGGGGCCCTCAGTGTTTTTGAGGAAAACTGATTCTATTTATTCCCCCTTAAACTCATGCTCCAGAGACTGAAAAGAATAAATTACAGCCACTTATGTGGAGTTAAAAGAGCAAAGTTCACCCCTCTGTACAAGATATGTTTTTGGTATATATAGATTGAATCTACGAGAGGGTTGGTTGTATACCTACCTTTATAGAGCAGAGGAAAGAGTTCACAAAAAGGGATAAATTCTCTAAATACCCATGCCTTTAATCTGACCAGAACTTAGCCCGAACCCCCCAGATACCCCTGGAGTATTATTCTCTGTGGTGCCCAACTTTATTTCTTTTACATTTGATGACTTGATAAGAATATTTAGAAATTATGTACACTAGTATCATTATGCACAAATGTATATTGCACATAATAAATATATATGAAAATATGTTTGCTAGCTTACTACACTTAAATTCCCAATTTGTAGATAGAATGAAAAACAAAATTCTAAGTATATCTACTAACCATGATATAGCAAATTTATTCTTGAATATTATCCATAACTGTTTAGAACCAGTTAAGGATAAAGCCAGTTTCAGTAATCAAATCAGTAGATTTTTATGCTGTAGAAAGATTCAACTAAATTTGAATTATAACTTTCAGATAAAGCACAACCATTCAGTTTTAGTAGGTTTTCACAGCTCTGTGGAACTGCTTTTTGGTAACGTGAGTAGTGGTTATCCCATCTGACAAATGGTCACGTGATCCCTCGCCATTGTGGTCATTGGTTCAATTCCAGCTCATGACTAGATAAAGGGAAGATTACTCCACTCTGTAGGTTGGCATAAATTGAACACACAAAAATCCTAGTGTTTTTTTTTTGTTGTTCTAAAAAGTGGATTATATTTTATCAAAAAGATGCATTGAATCTAGTATAAGTTATAAATGTACCTCACCTACAATTCACATCAGCTAACCTTTTATACAGTAGTATTTAAGGGGCGATAATATAATTTTAATTAGAAATCAGTACCTATAAATGGTACAAAGCTCAGCATATATGCACTCACAGAAATTACAAAAAATACATTAATTTAACTCCCATTGTCACTTATATACTATCTTTGTCCTTCTCGATTGTTTATCAAATCTTCTATGACTGAAATTCACCACAGACATAAACGTAGGAGTGTTGCCAATGACAAGCAACTGTAAATTAGTAAACCTGAATTCCATTTAATGCCAATTTAAGGCATTTGCCAATTTAAAAATGGGTTGAGAACACTTAAAAATGGTAGGTCCACTAGAAGACTTTGCCCAGTATAAACCAAGTTATTCAAGGGGCATTATAAACTTCCAACTTTTGACTAAGTAAGAAGTATCCTCATACAAGTTTATGTGTGTTTTGTACAACTTTCCTGTCGCCAAAGTGACGGAATGATTGTGGCCCGAGGGGTTGAGGTCACAATGAATATAGGAAGGTTTTGTGTGTCCAGCCTAGGTGGCCTGAGTTAATCTGAGTACGGGTAAACACTGGGAAATATATTAGTTGAGAGAGATATAGAATCAAACCATTCTCAATTACATAAACTTATATTTCAAATCTTTTTGCTAGTTTTAGTACGCAGGTAAAATTTATGACATAGTAAATACAGTGTAGTTCATTTCAAATTCTCTGTAAGCGGGAATTTTCATTAGGCGATAACTGTAGTTATCTTCGCTTATAAACTTGGACAGTCAAAAGTACTTCATTTTTTAAAACCTTAAGTATCTGTTAATATCTTAAGTAGAAACTGACCATTACTGAAATTAAATGCTAGTAAATGTCTTAAAATTTGGATAGCAGTGGAATTTTTGCAGTAAATCCAACAGGATCAGACAGTTTTATGGACAGGACAGTCACAGGTTATTCGGTGTATTTTACCGTGTGTCTGTTTTAACTACCCTGCCCTTAAGACTGTCCACCCCTGTATTTTCTCCCAAGATTTACTTTGAAATATTAACAATTGAGGAATCTTTGCAGAGAAAACAGCTGTAACTGAATTCTGACCAAATAACCCCACTGTATCTTCATTCATGTTATGTACTAAAGCATTAAGTTGTCAAATAACTGTTTCATTCAGTAAACTGGACCAGTGAATGGTAACTTTAGAAAACATAAAAAAAATTATATATTTATACATATATATTCTATTCTATTTTTCATTCTATAAAGTTTGTCAGTGAAAATCTGATATTCATCTCTTAGATCTTGAAGAGTTATTTAAAAATACACCAAACATGATTTATTTGCATTATCTTAATGACCTATTTTTTAGGTTGTATAACTTATTAGTGAACGTTTTTTTAAGATATGAATAATCTCCCCTAAAATGACACCGAGTGGTCTTGTCCTAACAGAAGATTGGTCTCCCAATTTATCTTCTCTATTAGCTTAAGATTGATCAAGATTATGATACTTATCTTTATGAATTGTGGAAGTCAGTTGTAGGTCCAAAGATCCATCAATTCGGTTGGATGATTAACCCTTTTGGTGGTTGGGAAAAATCCCGTTTTTTTCTCATTTCAATTTTCTCGCCATTTTTGACATTATCAGTTATACAAGCACCCCCCGAGTATAAACCTGTTGTCTTACACTCAGTTGTAAATGTAGGACTTGGTGTAATATTTATCTCTTCACCAAGAGGGTTATGTTTGTCTGTTTGCTTGTTTCAAAGTCACAGTTCCGTCCGGTTCAAACAGCCAGGGTCATATTTGGGACAGATCCACAGCATTGCCACTTGTGGGACTAGAAACCCACAGAGGTGGCAACCTATGATTAAATGCCAAACCTGAAAACAACTAGGCCACCAAGGGCGTTTGTTTGCTTGTTTCTTTGTGTTTCCTATAGTTTCAAAATTAATTAACCAACAAATCTTTCTGAAATTTCTATGGTGTTGGGCCTTACCAAGGAAGATGGGATTGAATTCTGGGGGAAAGATCCAGATCATATTCTGGACTATGCCAGGTTAAACAATAAAACTCTCTGCTTGAAACTGGGCCATACCTATATTAACCATCCTCATAAAGTTCAACTGGTGGGGAAACAGGGATCAAACAGATAGCTCGGAAACAGTGTTATTTTAAAGAGAGCATCTCTGGAACATTTGACTTCCAGGAGGAGTGGCAAACATCAAAGGAAAATAGCACTGATTTGAGTCATGAGATGACAAGGTACTCATTAACCCAAGAGACCTCTAACAGAAGCCACAAGTGCAGTGGTGTAACCTATACTGATTTGAAGAGGTGCAAATAAGTGTGAAGAATACAGGCTTGTCATATGGGGAGTAGCCTTTCTGTGTTGGGTGACATACTAACTTGTTTGTACATTTACAGAATCATTGTAGTCTGAATCTAAAACAACAGTTTTGTTTGTATATTTACCACACCATTGTGTTATAGCTCTTAAAAACAGTTCTGTTTTTGCACATTACTATAGGGACAGGTGGGGCATTTGTCACTTAGTGTATGTTTATATAATCTACCAGATTCAAAGTTTGGGTTAAGGGTTCGGTGGTATGGTTGGTAATACACTCATCTCCCACCCTTGAGGTTGGTGGTTCAAACCCTGGGCCAAACCCTGTGTTGGGAAAGTTGGTGGTTGCTTGCCGATGCTCTCCAGTTTACAGCACAGAATCTTGACCAAGTTCATGTATTATTTTCTGGTTTCCTCCACCCTCAAAACTACCCATCGTGATATGACCTATACTGTGTGTTAAACATTTAACCCAACTAAGTCAAACTTTTGGTTATTGTGTCCCTTTCAACAATTACAGTAATACTTCATTAATCCATCAGTACTTTCAAACTATTGAGTAGATGGAGGAAATCAGTGCATACTAGTTGGTGAAGATTCTAAAGTGAAAACCAGTTGAAAGCAACTCCCAGCTTTCCCACTTCAGGCCAGACTGGGAACTAAAACCAAGACTGTGAGAGTTGGGAGGCATGCGTACCATGCTCTTTGGACCGTGCCCCCCCCTCTTCATTTGAGGTAGAGGTGACAGCTTGGAATTATTACCAATCCAAGACATGAGGGTGTTCTGTAAACCTTATATGATATATGGTTCTTATATTAGGAAATTTGCCCGAGATACATAGAGTTGTAAATTTTTTATCAGGAGAGAATGAAAATAAAAAGAATCTCAATCCAGGATAAGGGGGAATGCGCACTTTTGTCTTCTTCAGTGACAAAATTAAAAACATACATATTTGTCACCAGGTTTAATTTGCATTTATTATCATTCATCATGTTCGACAAAAAATCAGTCATGAAATGTATCCATGCTAAGGGGTGCCACCAGTGAATAGAAAGAGCAAACATTTTAACTTAGGGTTTCTCCGTCAATTTGTATTTTTAGTAACAGAAGGAATTAAATTTATTTATTTGGGGTTTTATGTCAACACTGTCCTGGTCATATCACAACGGGTAGTTGGAAGGGCAGAGGAAACCAGTACCTTCAGTTTGTCAGGGTTCTGTACTGTAAACTGCCGACCGACAGCAAGTAACTACCAGCTTTCCCACTTGAGGCCGTGCCAGGAACCAAAGCCCAGCCTCAGAGGTGGGAGGCGAGAGTGTTACCACTCTGCCACTGTGGCCCCAGAAGGAATTTAAAGTTGCCTCTCAATTTTTGTTTGTTTATTTGGGGTTTTACGTCGCTTTCAACACTGTACAGGTCATATCACGACGGGTAGTTGGAAGGGCAGAGGAAACCAGTACATACAGTTTGTTAGGGTTCTGTACTGTAAACTGCCGACCAACGGCAAGCAACTACCAGCTTTCCCACTTGAGGCCATGCCGGGTATTGAACCCCGGCCTCAGAGGTGGGAGGCGAGAGTGTTACCACTCTGCTACCATGGCCCCTAAGTTGCCTCTCAAAGGGATATACGCAACATATCTGTAGGTGACACAGTTTAAAAAATATATGCATGTAAAAATTCAGCTCTCATTTAAGCCAAATGTATATAATATAAAGTTTTGTTAGGAAATTTAAAAAAAAAATCATTATACAGTCTTTATTTTCCTGTACATTGATCATAAGTAGTAAATTATAAAATGAGATATGAGTAGTCGATAATAACTTAACACAAATAGTAGATAATAAATAATAAAATAACACAATGTATACACAAATGGGGGGAAACTTTTCAGCAGTGTCTGGAACATAGGTTTTCTGTCCATTTAATAGAGAGGTTTAGTGATGGGTTTGACACCTACCTAACGTAAAATAATTTCCGTAAGAGATACGTTAAGTTTGAAGTGGATACGTTTGTAAAATAAAGGTTTAGCAATACGTCCATATGAAAGAGTGCAGGTCAACGTAGTTTCTTTGATGTGATAAAAAAGAAGCACCATTTGTAAACAGACCTCTGGTATTCATGTGGGTAAATATAGTGAACTGAAACCTGACCAAAACGTGGTGTACATATTTATCTGTCTATGGGTTTGCTGCATATTGATATGTATTGTGTAGTTTTTAAATAAAATAGATAGGGGTGAGTGAACGTAATGGATGAACCTTTTACGTATAAAACGTAACCTAATAAACTCCAAAAACACTAAAAGTCACCGGATACACTTCTACTGCTGACGTAAATAAGTTTGCGTTTACGTTTTTATAACCAAAACGTAACACTAAACCTCTCTAATACGAAATCACCTACTTAGTACCACCTAACAAAAGATCAAATGATTGTTCTTCTGCATTAGCACTGTTAACGGTATCAAATTTGGTTCCTTATGTCAAATAAACCAGCAGGAGTCTTATTGGGAATTCCCTAAATAATTTTCTAGAATATTCAAATGAGTTTGATTCAAGTTTGTTACAAGTACACGAATGAAAGGCAAGGGAAGAAATGTTATGATGGGTAACCACCAGGATTTGTTGAACTCAGGAAGAGTCCCCTGTATTAAGTAAAGATATGGTCTACAAACATTTTTTTTTATAAAGAGATTAAACATATAGACATTAACTTACCCGAATTCTGTTCCGGGGTTGAGGCTGGTCCGATTTGGTCACTCTGTCCATTTTCGTAGTTTACCATTCCCCCAGGAAATGACTCTGCGAGAGTAGCTTTAGTCTGTAAACAGGCCAGATCCCCTCCTGCCATCCCAGCGTAATGTTCTAATGTGGTTGTCATGTTTAATATGTAATTCTTTATTTTATATTATAATTTAATACAAATGAATAAGCATTCAATTGTCTATTAAATGGAATGAAACATGAAAGTCCCTTTTTTAATCAAAGTATTAAGTAACTTTCAAATATCTCCAGAATTCCACGTGGTTTTGTTTACTTCGTTTTCTATGTTGACTGTTTTATTTATTCAGGGAAAACCCCACTTGATAGTTATTGTTGTCTCTCAAATAAGGAGGTGTGATCTTGTCTCTTATGTCAACAGATGAACTATCTTTTAAATCCCATTTCTACACAGATTCTCTTCTTTCTAATCCTCTATAATTCATTTATAACTAGAAGTTTCTCCACTACACAAAAAATTACACCTCAAAATCCCTTCCTGAGTTCAACAAATCCTTTCTGCAAAGTGAGTAAGTCTTGAACACACAATCCACACCACTTGTTTGGTCCGGAAGATTTTCTTTATAAACAGGTATGGCACAGTATTGCTGTTTATATATGGTTAACCATATGGTCAACAAATCTGCATTCCACTTTTGTCCACACACATGAGAAAAAAATAAATAAACAATAAAAAAACAAGTTGTTGTGTTCTAAAAAGTCAAATATACAGTGCATGTATTACTCAGTCAATTTGTTGTCCAGTAGGTGTTTGTCAATAAATAAATAAATTGAAACTGAACGTGCTTATAAGGGGGTGTCTGAAGTTGTCAATATGACTGGTTAAAACAGGCACCCAGAGACCATCCAGAGTCAAACAGCCTGACTGAATAAATGGCTTGAAGAAAAGTGTCAGCTTTTATATGTGGCGACCACTAATTGTGCCCCCCCCCCCCCCCCCCCCCCAACTTAAACGGGAATCCCAATATTCCAAGTCCCCCTCCCCATGGGTTAATTTCCCCCATTTTTTCTTTCCAAACATACACATAGTTTTCATTGAAATTTACTGCAAACATTGAAAAAACACCCCGAGGCCGGACATAGGCGATTGTTACCATTCAAACAAAATTGCAATTGAATATATACAGTGTCAATTCTAAATAGAACTAATCAATAAAGTTCATCTGTTTCATGTGAAAAGCTAGCATTATGTGTTTGGGACTTCACAACTGGTTAAAACAGCCCGCCGAGTGTAAGTTTTAAAAGGTTGAAATTTGTTGCTAATACAATAAGTCCAAACAATAGTGGATATTGTATAATAAGTGTTACATGATCAAAGGAAACAGCTTTTGAAATTCAGAGGAGGGAACCTACAATACATAATATGAATATCTATAGAGAGAGAGACGGTAAAATGCTTTAAGGAGGGAGGGGAGATAACGTTATAGTATTTGGTAAGTACATATAGAGCTTGGGTTACCTTTTAAATCGTCAATCATGTCCACTTGTTTTGTGATTCCAGTTTTGTTGAAAAAAAAAGATGAAAGAAAACTTCAATATTGAACACAAAGTTGGGTCCTGTTTTCATTTTGACAAGACCTGTTGCCACTTGAATACAGATTTCTAAGTAGGAGAGTTTATTCTAATGTTGATGGGCGAAGTGTACTTATGAGCCATTTAGAACCAATCGGGCGTACCTTTATTAAACAAATATTTCAATCTTATGACTACTATTACACACAAAAAAGTGGCCTTTTCTCCTTGGGAAAAACCTTTATTCTAACTAAGTGTAAAAGATAAATCAACCACGACAATATCTAAAGTTAGATTTCTTCAAATCTTAGGATATGTGTTGTGCATTGAAAAAAAACCGCCCTAAGCATCCATTGTTGTTTCTATCAAGAAAAAAATGCTAGTCCTAAAGTTATATAAGAATTTTAAATATGCCCGAGCAATACTCTGTAAAAGTCCAATAATCTACCAAAGTGATAAAAGTTATATTGAACTAATTAAATAAAGCTTGCTTTATAGCTAATTACAGGTCATTATTTGAATGTGCTTGATCAGTGTTTGAATACAAACATGCCATTGTTATGACATAGAAAGCAACATTAGGTTGGTTCCCATGTTTTGACCAATTTCTGACCCTGACTTCCGGTCCTGTAGAGACTGAAGTGGACCCTTCATCTATTGTGAACAATTTCAAACTGAGGAAGTGAAACACTAGTATACTACAAACCTGTACAGTGCAATATCAACGAGGTCGTGTGTATTACTGCCTATTGTAAAATAAACTATGAAACATTCTTTTATTTCATTCTTGGGAGGGCCACGGTGTTGCAGTAGTAACACACTCACCTCCCGCCTCGGAGGTCAGCGGTTCAAACCCCAAACCTTATGTGGGAAATTTGGTCGTTGCTTACCGATGGTTGGCAGTTTTACAGAACCTTGACTCACTGTTTATACTGGTTTACTCGGCCCATAAAACCACCCTTCGTGATATAACCTTCCTAGGGAAGGGGGGGTGCAGTGTTAACACACTCGCCTCCCACCTCTAAGATCAGGGTTTGAATCCCAGCTTGACCTCAAGTGGGAAAACTGGTAGTTATATACCATCGGTTGGCGGTTTACAGTACAGAACCTTGACCAACTGTATGTACTGGCTTTCAATGCCCTGCAAATTACCCGTCACAATATAGCCATCACAAAGGTACTGGGATGTAAAATACTACACAAATAAATAAGTTTAATCCCTTCCTCCGTAAGAAATCAGCATTCTGGGTGGTGTGGTGAAAATACACGGATATCCCACCCCTGTCAAACTACAGGTGGTATAGCCCATGGTTGTAGGTTTGGGGTGAAACACGCCTGTCTTTCAACTACCTTCAACTACCGTCCGACGTTCGTGTGTAACCTTGTGACACAGTAGCCAAATATCCATTACCTTGTGCGTTTGATGGAAGTTTTAAAATGTTTAAAAATTCTGCCTCTGAATATGGTACCATGGGCATGCGCAGATGAATGCAAGAATGTGCAGATGAATTTCTTGCTACGGTAACTGAAGGTGTAGCCCACGATGTATATAAGGTTGTAACTCGGTCATCTTTAGGTGTAACACAGCGACACAAGGCGAGTGGAGGTAAATACACGTTTTGCCACTGTGTTACAACTTATATAGGAACCTCACACGGTATTTGAAGGACAGGGGCGTTTTGCCCAATGCCGGTATCTGCAGCTTATACCACCTGTACAGTGATAGAAATACCAAATCTCAGACGTGGTTCTGCCACCAAGTAAAACCTCTAACTGCAGGATGTACGGCCTGTAGTGTGACTTGGGTATTAGACTGTCAAGTATTTTCATGTGTATGCATGCGTGTGTGTGTGTGTGTGTGTGTGCAAATTATATTTGTAACTAGTATTTCAGCTAATATTCAGCTAATAGTTTCATGAAATGAAATTGACCCTTATATACATATCAATTGATTTTGGTTTAATGTCGATTTCAATCAGGTAATTGTGGGGGTGGAGGAAGTCGGTGCATACTAGTTGGTCAAGTTTTAAAACTGAATACCATTGGGCGCTGAGAAGCAGCTACCAACTGTTCAACTTCAGGTCGGGCTAAGAATTGAACCTAAGACCTGTGAGTTGGGAGGCGAGTGTACTACTCTCTTTGCCTCTGTTGCCCCAGACACTTTGGGCAGAGAGTTGACAACTTGGAAATATTACCAGTTCAAAATATGAGGATGTAGTGCAAATCTGATATAGTATTTAGTGTTTATAATATAAAAATACTCAATAAAATTTTCTATATTCTGAAATTTTAGCAGGAGACAAAAAGAGTCTGAGTTCAAAAGATATGAGATTGTGTAGGGATGGAGGATTGCAGTGCAAATTAGTTAGTCAAACTTTTTGAACTACAATCCATGGGCACGGGCAAGTAACTAACCTTCTTTTCCACATTTCATTGTCTTCCCAGGAATGGAACCTTAAGCTGGGAGACGAGAGATGAGTTTGCTACCAATCGAACCACTTTACCCCAATATGTATAGGGGTCCGAGTCAACAGTTCATTATTTTCCAATATTGAACACTTACGAGGCTATTAACCCATTTAAATTATACCTCTTCCTTAATTTATATTTTTAAGATGTTGTTTAACATCATTACTTTTCATTTCTATATTCCTGGGGTGTATTTTTGGTGTTTATGATCATTTTAGTTGAAATAAATGTACAAGGGTTTCTTTGGAAATGTGCTAAAAAGACTTCTATATATGGTCAAAATCACAAATTGGCCAATAGTGAAAGATATTGGACACTTTTAACAAAAGAAAAACTTTCAGGTGTAATTTAAATGTATAGAAGGTACAAATAAGAAGTTAGAATACACGTGCTGCTTTATCAAGCCAGGAAGTAAACAGACAGAGAGACAGACATTAATAAAATCGTAACAACGTGGCTTTAGGAAAGCTGTTTTATAAGGACTGTACAAATATTTCATAAGTTTGGCAATTGAAATGACTTTTACTTCCAAAATATGTTCCTGGGCCATGGTATTTCAGTGGTAACACACTCATCTCCCACATTTGAGATAGAGGTTCAAATCCCGGTCCGACATCATATTGGGAATGTGGTACTTGATTGTCATTGGCCACCAGTTTACAGTACAGAATCTGGACCAACTGTATGTACTAGTTTCCTCCACCCTTCCAGCTACCCATCACAATATAATCAATTCAAAGGTACTAAGCGTGACGTAAAACACTCAATAAATTAATTAAAATATCCTCCCTTTTGTGTCTCTACATTATTTGGAAATCACTTTAAATATAAATACAATATAAAATATACTGGTCAACAATGTTAATCAAACTCTTTATACACCTGGTTTTGTATTCACGAAAGGTCTAAGCCAAGTCTTTGGCTTAAAATTGTATACAAGTATGGCCAACTTTAGCATAAGATTTGGCTAACACCTTTTGTGAATACGACCCCGGTTTATTAAAATAGCACTAAGCAATGGGAAGTCAGCATTTCATAGGTCAAGGTCATTTTGCAGTCGTATACATATAATGTTTTTACCACTTGAATAATCTTAATAATATTGTTTTCTGTCTGGAAGACTTCACCTTTATTATATTAAATATGAATTTTTAAAGTCTACACCATTTTAACACATTGACTATCAGTGGTAACTCCTAAAATGGTTAACCACAAGTGGCCATGCTGTGGATCTGTCCTAATATGACCCTGTCTGTTGAATGGGATTTAGAAGCCTAACTTTGACTTTGCCTAAAATGCCTAAAATTATCACAAGTTCTTTAAACCAAGAAGTTTTTTCAAAATAGAAAATATCACAACAATCCCCTTTTTATAACCATTGTTATAACGACACACAAAATTAAATACAATATAAAATATCCCAGCATTTTTATCAATGTTTATGGATCCTCTTAAAAATCCTACATCCTGATCCAGGTAATTTAACCTTGGTACATGTTACCTTGTCAACATAGAGTAGTATTAAATCAGTAAACATGTTTGTCTCAGCAGTCTTATTCATGTGTGCCATGAAGTGCAAGCAGTAGCTTATTTGATAGCCTTGCTGAAGGCTCAAGTTTCTTTGCAGTTAGGGAAAGTTTTCAGTTCAGATAATGGAGTTTCAGTTTCTATAATGCACTCCTACATGTACTGACTTTTAAAGCAGCATACAGCTAAGAGAGAGACTGTCTGATAAGCTTCTATCTTATAACATGTATGAGTGCTTTATGAATACCAAATATTTGTGTGCATGTTTGAAATCATGCAAATTTGAGCCTTAAGCAAGGCTACTCATTTGACACAGATCACCTAAACTTTCGTGCAGATTGGTTATGTACTTGAAAAAAATTCTTACAGTGTATTCCTAATTATAGATTATAGACAAGCATTTGTCATACAAAAAAAGATAATCGGTTAGGGCCTGGTCACACAGTTTCAGGAGGTTGAAACAACTTTGAATGTAGGTTTGTCATCTTCCCAGGTTTGATAGTTCACATTTAAAAACAAGCTGCCCTGTATAGCCATTTATACCCCCCCCCCCCCCACCCCACCCCCCACCCCCACCCCTGTCCTGTACATTTTAATATAGCTCATGGATTCCGTAACGTATTCTACCCAACCACAGATCCATCCTTACGTACACTTCTGAAACCGAATGAATTATACTAAACTATGAAACGCATCAAGCCACGGATGAGCCTGGATGTAACCCTGGGGCAAGCACTCTACTGTTTGACCTAGGTATAAAGAAACATAGATGTAAACTGTTGCAAAGGTGTAGATAGTAAAACATGGAACAAAGTTTTTATAGAGATAAGCATGTAAAATATTTTACATATATTGTAACAAATGTACAATCACATTATCCAACCAAGATGGATTCATTAGTCTCTTCTGTTTGACCCCTTAGCCACCAATGAGCAGTATTAAACTGTACAAAAGGAAAATCAGAGTTTTGCATACAGTTAAGTTGCTAAAACTCACAACACAAATGTTACTCGTCATAACTTTGTACAGAATGTTTTAATTGATTGATAAATAAATTAATTTTGATTAATTAATTAATATCTGCACTCGTATAATATTGTTATTTTCATTTGTGATAAATTTTTTTTGGTATATATCATTCAGCAGGTTTTCTTATTATACCCCCAGATATTAGCCGTCATTACACTGAATAAAATGACGAAAAATGTCAACACTGGATCAAATCTAAGAAGGTTGTGGTCATTTTAAATAGAAGTCGATGTAATTTGCTTACAAATCCTTCCGATTCTATGACAATTCTTCGAGATATAAATTTTTTTTTTGTACTGGCTTATATCCTGTTACTTTTGGTGTGGTTTATCAAAGGACCATGATCCAAATTCAAATATGGTCTTATTCTTAGAATTATTCTTCTTAGAATTTTATAGGAAAAAAATTCTGAGAACTTTTCAGTGGTAACACACTCGCCTCCCACCTCTGAGGTCGGCAGTTCAAACCCCAGACCTCATGTGGGAAAGTTGGTAGTTGCTTACCGATGGTGGGTAGTTTACAGTACAGAACTTTGACCAACTGTACGTACTGGTTTCCTCTGTCCACAAAACTACCTGTTGTGATATGACCTGCACAGTGTTGAAAGCGACGTAAAACCCCAAATAAATAAAACTAGTAGCATTATTATATTAGCTGTTGATTTAAAAAATGGTTTTGTAAATGGAATTTTTATGGGATATTTTTTTTAATTCTTATTTTTAGAAATTTTAGCTTGTATTAAGAATATTTAGTATAAGAAAATGTTCTAAGAAAATTCTTATTATTGAAATACCACCATATGTACAAACAGGGCTTAACTATTTTAACCCTCATAACCCCAGGGTGCATCAAATATGGAATATAAAGTGACAAGCTTCAATGGTTCTAAGGTAAAAGGGAAATACTCAAGTTTTCAGATGCAGCTGGAGTTTTCAAACAGACCTCACACATGTGAATTGACTATTAATGTCTTTGTTAAAGTGAGACCCCAATAACCAGGGTTACTTGCCATTGTTAGCTATTTAAAAAAAAATCCAGTGTACTGTTGTTAAGGGCATGGAAACTTCCTGACATTCAGCATTCACCCCTTTATAAAGTTTGTTGGTTTGCTGTGTATTTGAACAATTATTGAATTGTATGAACTTTGACACACACACAGAATTGCAGCTCTGAGGGTAACATTATTGATGTTTTAAAACTCGTTCACGCTTGTCCGATAAGGTTAACCTGATGTATCCCCGCATCTGGTCAGCAGTCTAATGATCCATCAGAAAATCAGTTTAAACAACAGCAATGATGATACTGCAAGAGACCCTCGGCATTTGCCACTTGCGACAGTCGAATCCACACAGAGGTGACAGCCTGTGATTAGATGCCAAGCTTGCTAACCACTAGGTCACCCAGGACCTTGGAGCTCACACCCATGTTCCCCTATCCCCAATCTTATCAATCCAGTTAAACTATGTCAGAATTGTACTATGGACAATCAACAGGGCAATGTGGCACTGTGGTTGGGTGTTAGACCTTAGAGAGGAAGGTGTGGGGTTTGATCCTTGTGTAAATTCTAACTTAAGACAAGGTACTTCATAGCCTTACCACATGCGTTTATATGTATAGTATAGCCATAACACTTTGATTGCTTTAAAATCATTTTTTTCTTGCTGTTCTCATATATTTATTTAGCTTGGCTAGCTGAGGAAAACTGTATCTCAGACTAGAAAGGCCTCTGATACAGTGTGCATTATCGCAAAAAGTATTTCACGTTTGCATTATGGTTCAGGCAGCCTTGAAGGCCAGTCCAGTTATTTAACACACATATGTATCCCTCTTCACGCAGTAGTACAAAAGGCTAGCAAAAATAGCTGGGGAGGTAAACCTGCGACAGGCTGGCATCCTATTTATAGATAAGTTAAGATATATCATGCTTCTTGCCTCAGAAGCCAGAAATAAGATATGACCGTATGGTCCACTAGGCCTGAAGTATGACTTTACCTTTACCATTAGACAGGGACAGTGTGAACAAAGGATAAAGGTTATAATATCGACATTGTAGAGCTTCCTAGAGACTTATCAACTTCCTAAACCAGGTCATTTGCTGCGTTTATGGACGTTTTTTTTTCAAACATCACTTGGTAAGTGAATGGACTGTATGGTAATTAATGAATATGTTGGGCGCAAAGTACCGATCCGCGCCATCTCGAGATTGTACTTGCGCGATCTCGTCATCATGAGCAATCTCGAGATGGAGCTGCTCCAACTCACAATGATTTGTATCACAGAATCTTGATGTGATTGGCTGTATTTATTTTTGTAGTGGCCACTGATTGGCCAATTTTATAACACACTTTAATAGGGCATCTAGGGATCTTAAGATCTCAGCCCATTTTAAGGTCTTACAGTTTCAGCTATTGTTCTGTCTAATACTGAGTGATCAGATGTCAAGGATTAATTGCAATCAACTTATCACTGTTAAGACAGTAGCAAATCAATATGAAAGGAGTCATTTCCTATTATCATGGACCTGGTGGCACAAGGCTTTCTAGGATTAGTTAGTGATTAGTCAATTGCAATTTCTTAGGTCCTCTCCTGTCCCTGGGCTCTGGTTAAACCCAACCCAAGACTATATGGTGACAAAGTGTTTAAAAGTTATTCTAATTGCCATTACAGGCTGCTTCTTCCTAGTCAGGGCCATACTGATTCACTCCATAATCCCCAATAGCCACCACTAGTTATAATTATAGTGGATTAGTAAATTGTACATACAACCACCTACTTATATAATAATAGTAATATAATAAGTATACCTGATACTTTCTGTAGCAAACTTTGAACTTCTGATATCATTTATGGCTAATCCAAATCAAAGAACTTTTCGAAATCAATAATTAAAAATTATCCTTAGTTGGAGCAGCTCCATCTCGAGATTGTTTGAGCAATCTCGAGATGGGCGCGCGATCTTTTGATGACGAGATCGCGCAAGTAGCATCTCGAGATGGCGCGGATCGGTACTTCGCGCCCATCACATACAGTAAGGGCATCCACCTTGTATACACGATTTCCTACATTCCATACTGCCCTCCTCCCCTTTTCTAGGGGTTGAGAGAGTATGCCCCAACACTGTCAACTTCCGAAAATAGTACAGTGGCTGATGTAGGTTTTTTAGTATAAATATACATGAAAAGGTGTGATGCTTGTTAAAAATATAGTTACAGCTTTTTGCCATATTAAGCTTGTCTATAGTGTGAATATCAATTTCTTTAAATTTGCTTTTACATAATAACAAAAGAGAAGTTAGTATATGAAAAAGAATTTATTTTACAATGTTTCATCTTGACAATAACAGTGTCTGTTTGACTTTGCTTCCATGTCCAGTAATAGCCAATCAAACTACTGAGATACTAAAAAAAATTATTTGAAGCTTCAATGTTTAAAGCTGTCATATTCTTTTAGAATATCAAGCAAGTAGACTGTTCATTGGTATAAGAAACTCAAGTATCAAGAACAGTCAAAGTTCAATGGCATGAAAGGCTCCTTTAATACAGTCCCAGTGAAACCTCCCTGATATCCAAGGCTACCATGATATGAGTTAAAGGAATTGTTAAAATTTATTAATAGCTATTGTGGCATCATCCATTTTATTGTTAGAATCCTGAATCCGGGGCTTATATGTGTTCACTGCCATTTTGACCCCCAAGCTGTTTGAAATGGTGTCCGCCATTTTAAATTGCAGGCCCTGCCGTTTACATTCACTAGATTTAAATAAGGGTTCTAAATGGCTGAACCATTTAAAATGGCGGGCTCCAGCTCTCAGCCATTTTAACTCTTTTTCTAGCTATTACTTTGTTAACTGTTGAACTATTGTTTGTCTTCTGTGAGATACAAGTTTAATGTTTCAAGACAATTATTTAATTTCTTTTCTATCCATTATTTGTCATTTAAGCTTAAAATTTAAAAAGTGAAATATTAAATAGCAGCAATATTATTATATTAATATATAGTAATTACGAATATTCAAGAAGCATTCAAACAGCTTTAACACTATCAAGTCAATCATAGTTTCAGTCATAGCTAATTTTGTGATACCCTAACAATAGGGACAAATCCAATTGAGTGATCACTTAAATAATAGTTAACAAATCAATGCAATAGGGATGACTTGCACACTGTTATGAAAAGACTAGCCAGTGGAAAGCCATTCTTTTCATGTAGGATTACTTTCTGATATATTGTCTAATATGTAGGTTGGATTTAACATAATGAATTAAATTTGTGGCAGCCATACCCGTTTCTGTTGATTAGTTTTCTGACCCATCCCTTCGACCTTCACCTCAACCTGGACTATGCAGTGATCAATATTTTGTTAACTTAGCACACTGAGTTCCCCACTGTGGGGAAGATATGGCTCCTACAAAGCAGTAGATTAGATTATATATTAGATAAGATCTCAACTGCACAAGTATGTCCAAGCTAGCTAGTGACCGACATTTCCCTGACTGAAAGACAGAGGCTCAAGGATGACCTTTTATCAGCATCATTGGGATTCTTTAGCCCGCCACTGGGGATGGGACCCAATGACAGATGATCGCCATTTTAAGTGGTCATCCAAGCCACAAAATATCTGCCTGTATATACGTTCAAACCCGGTGTAACGCCATATTTTACACCCCTGCCATATTTTACACCCTCTCTTTGATCTTTTAGGGGGTGCATTATATGGCAATCATATTTTACACCCCTAACAATAGGGGATTTAGGGGGTGTAAAATATTGCTGCCATATTTTACACCCCCATCAAAAGTTACACCCCCTACTGGGCTATACAAAGCAAATCAATTGGAGATTAAGGGCAAACCTTTTATTGGTTAGATTGCAATTGAGTTTGTAATTGTCCATTGTCTAACCACTGCTTAGAACTTGATTTGTTTTACTTCTGGGGTGTGATAGAAACTGGATTAGATTATGATATGTCTATTGTTACAAGACTCTTTAAGTTGATTTGTTTGGCTATTTATGTGACTGGGCAAATGGATTAGTCTTAGATTTGCCTTTTGTTCTAGCATTCTTTTGAACTTATTTGTTTCACTTGTGGTCAAGTGACTAGCTAAGCTCACAGAATTCATTGGTATTGTTGAAAAACTCTTTTTAAGGTATTTACAGGAGATATTTCTCCCTGGTAATGTAACATAAATTTATTCATTTATATATGCTTGTATGGTTTATATTATATTCAGAGTAAAAATCATTCTTGAAGAACTTTATTATTATATTATTATTATTACATAGAAAACTGTAAAATACCATTGTTAATAAAATACATGTACTCTGATATGCAATAACATCCAGCATGTTCAGTTATCATAAAATATATTTCAGTATTCATGGATATCAATAATATGTTACAATTCATTTAATTTATGTGCATATGTCATTTTTGCTTGTTCATGGTTTCTAGATGAGAAGCCACAGAAAAGTTGTTCAATGAACCCATTTTGTTCATTATGTGATGTAAATCCAATCAAAAGAAACAATGCATAGATCTAATTAACTAATCACTAACTTATCATAGAACAATAACCTATGCATTACCTATTACTGTAAGTTTCTTTTAAAGTCAACAAAATGAAAACACTAACAGTTCATAAACACGAACCCCCAGGTGAGAAGCCACAGGAGCTTAAAGCCTTGGACATAGTTTCAGGTCGAGTAGCAAGATTCCAAAAAAAGGGCTGTGGTGACTTAAGACAACAATAGGGATATTTTCAATCAGGGACTAGCCTAGTGAATACAAATCAACAGCAATGGGCTGGCCTGTCACTTCAAAGGATAATAATAGAAAGGATTTTATCCCACTGTACTGACACTAAATATATTTTATTTCATTCAGTTTGTTATACTTAGACATATAACAATTTGTAAGTAAAGGAATTATTGTCTTTGAGTTTTAATGCTTAATTTGTGGATATTCATAGCTGTTGATCTTCACTTATTTCATAATATAGTAACTGTAAAGAAATCCACCAAGGGGTGTAAAATATGGCAGGGGGGTGAAGAATATGGCAAGGGGTGTAAAATATGGCAAGTGAACTTGCCATATATTACACCCCCATGCATTTTATGTGGGGTGTAAAATCTGGCGCTACACCGGTTTATGCATTATGAAACTATCTGATCCAATAACTAAGTTAGAACTTATACAATATACCTTGGTGTGTTTTTTTTGCACTGACATTGATATGAGTGTAAGACAATAGAAAACAGCTTTTATTTTTATAGTATTCACCAACTTTTATCGAATTAATGGGTATTATCAGCGCCAAGAGAGCTCTCCACTTAAAATGAACAAGAACATGATGTATCCACTGAATTTTAAGTTCTTTCACCAGTTTCTTGAGTTTAAAGAAGACTCTTGTCTTAGTTTATCATGTAAGGTTGCATCAAATTCAGTTTAATATGCAAGGCCCGTTAGTTACATAGTTCTCAATAGACTTTACTCTATCCGACACAACAGCCATCTAGATTCCTGAAACTGATGTTTATTGTTTAAATGATACTTCATATACTTCAGTCTTTGTGATATGATATTGTACTTTATTAATTACGTCCACCACACACTGTAGTTTACCTAAAATACCTGGCCATTCAGACAAGGTCATATCTTTTGTATTCCTAGAGCCACTTTCTCTGCATAATTAGTGTTACAACTTCATCAACAAGTGCAGATTTTTTTCGTTTATATTGCTTAAACTGTGTAATCTATGAAATGTCTTATCTAGTCTATTGCTTTGCAAGCGCTATATTTACGATGAACAATATTGTGTTTTGCTGGGCTATTGTCATGTTCATTCGTGATATATTTTGGTTCATGTTATTCGGGTATTTTTTCCGATTGTATTATTTGTACTCAGCATAATAACTCCTTTACTACAGGATTTAAAGCAATATTTGACCCATCACAACTGCACAGGTACAGGTCCAGCTCTCTGGTGTATCTCCTCTAACTGAAACAGAGAGTCTCAGGGAGGATCATTCATCAATATCCCTGAGCTTCTTTAGCTTGCCACTGGGGATAGGCCCCGGTAACAGAGGACAGCTGTTTTAAGTGGCTGTTCCAGTCACTGTGTATCTATCTGTACCCAGGTCCTTCATGTTCCCGGGTGAGCATGTTACCCACTAGGCCACAGTGGCAGCTGGGCGCATTGTGGTACAGTATAGTCTCTTTAGTCCTGGGGCCGATTTCACAAAGGGACTTAAGCCCAGACTTAGACTAAAATTTAAGACTTTGGTCTTCAATTTTGTCAAAAGAATGTTAAGTCCATGGTCTTAGAATCAACGGATTTCACAAAGCAGCTAAGTCCATGAAATTACTAAGTCAGTGGACTTAACTTTAAGTCTGGCAGGTAGTGGGCTTAAATTTTGTAAAGAGGACTTAAATATGGCCGCCATAAACTTTCTCCACTTTAAAATTTAAAATGGCTGTAAATAAAGTAAAATTGTACAGAACACCTCACTAAAGTAGTCTTTGGGAAGTTTATATGTGGTAGCAAGATTTTCCATTTCAAAACAGCATTTATCTTTAGATAAAATGAATTAAATGAAGGATATATGCCACCAATAGTATATTTTGAATAGATATAAAAAGGTCACATGACACAGAAAACCACTATGGTTATTTGATAAGCTTGAACATACCTAAGTCACCCTTTGTGAAATCCATTTAAGTCACAGACCTAGCTAAGACCAAAGTCTTAGATTTAAGTCCCTGACTTAGCAAAGTTTGTGAAATCGGCCCCTGGGTTCAACTCCTAGTCCAGGGCAATATGGGTTTGCAGTTGGCAGTTTTTGCTAGTACCTGATGATAGCTAGTGCCTGATGATTTTCAGTTCCACTTGGCTGAGCAATTTAGCATTACTTGTTCACTAAATGTTTCATTTGTCTTTTCCTTATGTAAATTAGTGTCATTAGAATATGTGTTGCCACAAGCATACTCTATAAATAGACTTCACAAAATATCACAATAAGTAACATTTTGGAGGGCTCTTAAAGGGCGATAATATAAAAATAAAAGAAATAAAATGGAACAAAGCCAATCAGATTTCAGCTTTTAAAGCTTTATTTTTGTATCAGCTATGGTGATTGGTTGAAACTTGCATTTTACATTCGTTGGATTATATTTTTTCTCTTTATTTCAATTTAAAGTAAAGACAAGCAATGATCCAATAGTTTCTCTCTACTTTTGTAGAACAACAGGTTAGCCATTAGTGGGTGGTCATACAATGTACATGTAGTGGTGGTTACTTATACAAGATACTTTCAGACGACTCATGATATACTGATTTATTCTAAAACATTTTCTGGTTGAAAAGGACACATGGAAACTTTAAAAATGGCACATTCTTAGACTCTTGTGGTGTTACTAATCATAGGTCAACAATGTACGATTGAAGAAAACATGGCAGATATAGCAGTAATATTGCAGAAAATGATAAATTTATAAAACAAAAAACTTACTGGAAGTAACCATCACACAGCCAAAATATCCAAGTTTGGGTTTGAATCCTATTGCTAGCATTTAGTTTGATGCATCATGGAGGCGTCCAACATGAATCTGAACAAACTGACAAACTTTGGACTATGCTTAGGGACAGGTTTCTTCGTTTGGAATATTTTGGGGGATAGACTCATACTCTGGGATATGATTGAGGACAGACTGAAACTTTGGGATATGTTTGGGTATAGGCTCATAATTTGGACTATGTTTAGGGGCAGAGTCATACTTTGGGATGAGTTTAGGTACAGACTCATAATTTGGGATATATTTAGGAACAGAATCATACTTTGGGATATGTTTGGATATACGCTTATAACTAAGGCTATCTTTAAGGACAGACCCATACCTTGGGATATGTTTGGTGATAGACTTATACACTGGGATATGTTTGAAGACACATTCATACTTTGACATACGTTTTGGTACATATCCATACTTTGGGATATGTTTGGAGACAGATTCATACTTTGGGATATGTTTTGGATAGATCCATACTTTGGGATATGTTTGGTTACAGACGTATCCTTTGGGATATGTTTAGGGATAGCCCCATACTTTCAGTATGTGTAGGGGCAGAATCATACTTCAGCATATGTTTAGGAACATACCCTTACTTTGAGTATGTTGGGGGTGATTCTTCGAGGTATGCTTTTTCTGGCAGACTCATGCACTGGGAAACATTCGGTACAAACTTACCTTCATGCCAAACATTCAGCAAAATTATGAGGGGGCCACGGTGGCAGAGTGGTAACACTCTCGCCTCCCACCTCTGAGGCCAGGGTTCGATTCCCGGCACGACCTCAAGTGGAAAATCTGGTAGTTACTTGCCGTTGGTCTGCAATTTACAGTACAGAACCCTGACGAACTGAAAGTACTGGTTTCCTCTGCCCTTCCAACTACCCGTTGTGATATGACCTGTACAGTGTTAGACTTGCTCCAAGTCTTTGTATTTGTATCCATCAGGAACCAGAACAGTTAAATTTAAATTGGAAACTTACAGGAGTTCATTATACCACAAGCAATCTGGAGTATGGGGGATAGTCTCTGAATTTGTCAGGGCTGACTGTTTCTCCAAAAGTCATACAGTACCCATATATTACACAAAAGACAAAAGGACTTGGTGAAAGTCTAATACAGTGTTGAAAGCGAAGCAAAATTATGGTGTGATTTCGTGTGATGATAGTTTAGCCTAACTTATCACAAAATCATTGTATTAGTTTGTTGTATCTATACCAGCCTGAATTATTTTGGATTAAAACCTTCATTGAAAAAAGTGCGAGTTTTAAATACTATTAAAGTATATTTGACAATTTTTCTTTTGTAAAAAGTGTCCAAGATTTTCCATTAATGGACAGTTGTGTATTACTCTGATTGATAAAGATCATATATGGAAGCCCTGTTACACATTTCCAATGAAACCTTTTATTTTTATTATAATTAAAATGATAAGAAAATCGCGAAAAAAGACGTATCAGAAATATTAAAATGAAAGTAAAGATGTTGAACTATATCTTATAAATTACAAATTAAGGAATGGGTGTAATTTAAATAGGAAAACAATGGATTGTGTATGAGGTTCCTTAAATATTTGAAAATAATGGACTGTTGACTCGGTCCTTTGAGATAATGTAAACAATCCATTATTTTCAAATACTGTACACTTATATGACCATTAACCTACATGTATACTATACACATAAAGAAGTTTTTAATGCAGCTTTTATTATAATTATAATGCGGCAATAACACAAATCGACGTCATATATGTAAGCAAATGACCAATCCACACACAGAATACAAATCATTTTGTATCAGCAATTCTGGTTGGTTGGTGCACAACTTTATTTTTAAAACATATTTGTGCCATTTTAAGTTGTGCATCACAGTACCTGCTTTGGTTGAAGTCGTAGAAAGGGTGTTTCACACACTGGTGACACATATCTAACCAGGTAGGGTTTTTATACCCTTCTCAATGGCTATGGTCATATCAAGACTGTCCCTAGTGAACGTACGTTAAATGCTAGCCATCGTGAGCTGGGTTAGAACCCATGAACAATAAAATGAGAGTGATGACCTTATAATGTCAACCTGAGAAAAATAAGGGTACTACAGGCATCACAAGAGCAATAAGAAATCCTATCAATCACTGCCAAACAGTTAAACGTGAAATTCTAGAATATACAGGGAAAAACCCATGTACATGTTTATATGAAAAACTCTCTTTCTAACACACTCTTATGCCCCATTTACACTACAGGCGATATATCCCATGGTGAGAAGTTTTTCTTGGCAGCGGAACCGCCTCCAGGTCGCCCAATTTCATCCACATTGTTCACACTACAGGTGGACAGCCACTGATTGGACACGGGTTTTAAACCGACAATAACAGTAGAGTGACAGTGCTACAAACGATGGTCACCGTGAAGCAACCTCAACTCACCTTTGGTAGCCGTTGGATGAAATGACCAATACCTTAACTCACCTTATGTCGCTGTATTACACTGAAAGAAACCTGAATTACAACCTTATGTACATCATGGACCACACCTTTGGTTACCATAGTAAGAAATTCATACAAACATGCACGAAATCATCTACACATGCTCACGGTACCAAAATCAGAGGCGGAAATTTCGAAGTTTTGAAAACAACTGTGAGACTCACAAGGTAATGGATGGTTCACCACTGACTCGCAAGGTCGCATACGGACGTCAGACGGTGATCCAAGGACAGGGATGTTTTACCAAACGCTGGTTACCACGGGCAATAATGCCTGTAAGGTGAATGAGGTATTACTGTTTCTACACCCATGGAATTATAGTTTTTATTATGAAATAGTATAGATAAACAAATATACCTTTTTCTTGCTTAATAATGAAAATTCTAATAATTTTCAGGATTTTAGCTTGTGATGTAATTATCTGAATGCTGGTGGATTTTGATTCTACTCAAATGCCAACTTCTGCCAATCAATCCGCCACTTTTGCCTCAGTAAGTTAACTGCACTAGTTATAGATGTTAGATAAATGTTGTTGCATTTAGCGTCAATTTGTTAAATGGGAGGGGCATTATGAATATCTTTAACATGTGAATTCAAATGATAATGCCCCAGTCACACTATGGGTGGTATGTCCTGTGGTTGGAGGTTTTACTCGGCAGTGGAACTACCTCCGAGGATGCCACATATCTTCCAAGATTTGTATCTTTCCATCACACTACAGATTATATAACCCTTTCCTTCAACTACTGCCCAATGTTTGTATGTTACCTTGTGACACAGTGTCTAAAGGGCCATTTACATCCAATCACCTTACGTTGCCGTGTTGCACCGAAAGACGGACCGAATCACAACTGCACCGTGGACTACACCTTCAGTTACCATAGTAAGAAATTCATCTGTGCATGTTTGCATTCATCTGTGCATATGCTCATGGGTACCAAAATCAGAGGTGGAATTTTTTTTTTAACATTTTAAATCTTTCGTAGGACGTGCAAGGTAATGGATGTTTTGCCACTATGTCATAAGGTTGCATATGAACCTCGGACTGTAGTTGAAGGAGAGATGCATTTCACACAATGCCTATAACCATGGGTTATACCAGCTATAGTGTGATTGGGGTTTATTACTCTCATTTATTTTAGTATCCACTGCACAATTTATTTGACCTATTTTTACTAATCTTCTGCTCGTTTTGTTTTATTAAAATTCATTCAGAAAAATGGAAAAATCTCCAATTATATAGTTAATATATTTACTAGTGTTCCCTTTAGCTTTCATGGCTGATTTTTTGCATTATTTTGGTATTTGTGGACATAGAATGACAGATGAAAAAAGTGAACAACCATAATCAGACCACCTTCAACTAACAAAGGTGAGGGTTAGAACCCAGGATAAAGGTAAGATGTAAGATACATGAACCAAGTTTGGGTCATCCATTTTTACCATTCAGCGTAAACATCAATAGGCTATTTTTGTAATATTTATCTATAATAAAGTTTAAAATACTATATTTCATTGATTTAAAATATAAGCTGGCTCTGAATCCAGTCTTAGCTTATTTGTTCATGCTAGTATTCTTATACGGGTGCATAATGATCAAACTCTTTCACCGCAAAACATTCTGCTACTGTCAAGTTACTACAATCTTACATGTGCACATAATGGAAAAAAATACTTTTTTTTGTGCAAGAAATGCAATTATAGAGTGTATGATAGACAAAACCCGTCTCTTATTATAACAATTCAAAGTTATTAAAATTTCACTTGAAAGTATTGTTTTCTATTTATATTAATTTTGTCCGGTAATCCTTGTCAAAATTGGACGATAAAGGGTTTTTAATCTTATTAAACAAATTTAACCTTGAAAATTTCATAATCATTAGAAATATTTCTGCCAACTTTTTCCCCTAAATTTTAATGTCAAGGCAAAGTCACAGAAAAACTACAGTAACTGTTAGTACTGGCCGTAAGACTTAGCCCTTGCTATGAGTGAGTCTGGAGTGAAAATAATATGACATTTCAGTTAAACATTAAACTTATGACAGACAAATTAAGTCTTATGGCTGAAATGTAAAGTGTGACAGTCTGATCCTGACCAGAAAAGTGCAAGACAATAAGCCCGTATCAAGACTAGTCATAGAATCAAAGGAGATTAAGCAGGATACTCTTTAAGCCTTGTAGGGCAAGATCACTCGTCTCCACTATTACAGGATTTTTTTTTTTGTTTTAAGTCGCGGTCAAGATGCAGGGTCATATTTCAACGGGTAGCTTATGGGTGGAGTAACCAGTGCATACTAGTTGGTCAAGATTCTGCCCTGTAAACCACCGGACATCAGCAAGTAACTACACCGAGCCCCTCCATTATTACAGCAATACTACCCTGAAAAAGGAGTGAATAAGTAAGTTGTACGATAAGATATATAATCGAAAAGATAAGTTGTAATCTAGTTACCACTGAAAAGATCTAAAAAATTTCACGACACAAAGGTTATTGCACATGTTTGAAAATGGAAAGTAAATCTACAATTGCCACAATTATGCTTCTAAATCATCCGACTCATATAAGATGGTGGGGTGGGGAGGATACAAACTTGTGACAGTGGCAAAGTGGTATAAGGGTTTGGGGCAAGGGAATAGTTTTATTAGAGTATCTGGTCACATTAAGGCTATTCAGAGGTGACGATTTAAGTGAATTAAGTGGTCGAAAATGATCTTGTATATTCAGATCGTACCTTTCGGTGTAACTAAAATCATTACACGATGTAATTCTACAACCTTGCACAATCACTTGCAAGTGATCAAAGTGATTTTAGTGATAGTGATTTTACCTTATCCGAACAGTCCTATTGACACATAGTGAGGGATTGGTGGTTCAGTTGGTTGATGGTTGTGGTATAGCTGAATGGCCAAATAAGTATCCAATATTTGAATATAATGGATTGTTTACGATGTCAACAGTCCATTAGTTTCAAATATTCGACACCTGCAAGACTTTTAACCTATTTAAACTACACCCTTCTTCAGTCTCAAGGTCACGAACTCATTAAAAACACTGTTCGTTACACGTTTAGAGCATTTATTTACAGTTCTATCACCACTGGTTAGCCACGTATTAAGTTCACCCTAATTGAAGCGTTAAATGACTAGTTAAGGTTACCTTAAATTGTGGATGCTATGTTATCTTGCTATTCCTACTTTCTACCACACGTTTATATAATAATTTGTAATTTTAAGATGTAGTTTTTTTTTCAAATTAGACAGGTTCATGTTGAAATTTCAACAATACCTCCACATTTGAACACAGCCCAGTTGTCATTATAAATTGTATACATGAATACATGCACTTATTCATATTGGCCATGTACAACAGTTGGCTTAAGTGCCTCTAAAGAATCCCAGTTTAATTAATTCCAACAATTTGTGTTGAAAGCATTTATTCCTTTGCCTTACAATCAGATTGCAGCAAGCAATAACACAGTGAGTTTTACCAGTCTCAGGCTTTAATGCAATTTATTGCTTCTGCCATTTCGTTTATTAAGCAATAAACTTTATGCCACACATGAAGTGCAGAGAGAGTTGGAGAAGCTAATATGGTACTTCCAAGTGAACTGTTTATTGCCCAACTGGATTGAATACCATCATGACCCCCCCCCCCCCCCCCCCCCCCCCCCCCCCCCCCGTGGGGAGGGGCGGAGGAGGAGGTATAGTAATCTCTTCCATTTATGTGTCTATTTGTCCGCGCAAATGGCTTGAAAACTATAATAAATCAGATCAGGGTTATATTTTAACACAAAGTGGGGTCTACCATTGGCTTGATCTTTCTCACAGACGATATGGTTACCGATTAAGACTCCTCTAAGAATTTGAAAGGGATTTTTCGACGAAATTTAAACCATAACTCATATTTTACACGGGTAAATTTAGAATGTGACTGTAGAAATATATATATATATAAATGGGATTTTGTTTGTAACTAAAATTGTGGTTGAGAGTACTAAAAGCGATAAAATATTTTGATCATCTGATAAGTTAAAATTTTCACTTGAAATTATTGGATTGATGGCCTGGAGAGAGAAACCTAATATCCATTAAAATTTGAAATCTGTTTGCCTTTTTCCAGTGTAAATTCGCCACAAGTGACAAAAAAATAGTGAAATTTTACTCCATCTGAAATTTACACTCATAAAGTTTCCCATCTTATTCTGTTCATAAAATAACTTTCATTTAACATCCACAGTTCCATGTAAGTGACACCAGGCAATTTAGCAACTGAATTTATTGTAAAAACTGACCTCTGTAGTATTGTTCAAATCAGGTTTTATGCCACAAAGAAATACCTTCCAATCATGTATATCTGAAATGTTGTGTGGCCAATAATAGTAGCATCTTTTACAATATCAATATGCATATAGTGACAAATAATAATAACTAGAAATACAGCAAGGACCTCCACTAGGAGGCATTTCCATAAATTCAGGATTTTTATTTGTATCAGAGTATGAATTAGATCTTCTTCTCTTCCCATCCACATAAAATTTCAGAAAGACTTTTGGAATTATTGAGAACTCAGAAAGACCAACAGACAAACGGACAACAAAACATAACCCTGAGGAGGAGGGAATAATAATAGTAATTTCATAGAGAACTTTTCGGTCAACTTGTTTAAAGTTCATAATTGCTGTAGCATTTTCTTGAAACAAGTTCTCTTGACTGTTGGTTGTGTAGACCCCAGTTACACAAAGCCAGATGGGATGTACCGCCAGATTGTGGCAGGATTCCTTATATGGAAAATGTTGAGTGATTTACGGATCATCTTTTCTGTCCGTACGGCCATCCGTAATGTCTGTAATGTCCTTGTGGCTTCCACCACAGATGCCATGTGTCCTTTGGGGATGCCACGGAAAAATCAAACTGCTTGATTTTTCTGTAAATTCTTTGCGGATCTTATCTGTAATTGATATCCGTAGCTCTTCCATATCTCATCCATAGCTAATCCAAGTGTCCTTATTGTCTGTATACCCATCCTGGATGTCCTTGTGGCATCCCTTACATCCTTGATGCTTCCACGGCAAAAAATATCCATAAAACATTGACGGATCTAACCAGATCTGCTACGGACTGACACAGACAAGGTTTGCAGATTAAAAAACAGTCATAAGACCAATCCTTGGTGCAATATTTTCATCTGCAAACCTCCCCATAGCGGTCCGTTGCAGATCCATGGCAGTTCCTTAAATCTTTTACATGACCACCCCCATACCTTGTCCATCCCTATCAGTTACCATTTATGGAACCGTGGGCTATATCCATGGTGCATCTGGCTATGTGTAACTGGCCCCTTAGGGTAGATGGCATAGCTAAATACTGTTGTACAAATCCTTCTCACATACATGGTAAAACCTTAATGATTTTCCAATGCTCTGTGACAGTTGGGATTCAAAAGCCCTTAGGTCTGCCAAGCACGTCACAGGATTACTTAATATAAGCCCTGTCAACAGCCTTCGCATCGAGGTCCCATTTTGATGAACAGCCATTATTAACTCTAGTCTAAGTTGTGTTTCTCATCTCTGTTATCTTTAAAAACAGAGAAAATGCAGACATATCATTTCTGTGATACAGCAGATCTAGTTTCTGTTTTATGAGAAGAAGAGAACTTGGAGAGAGGTAGACTTTCACCAAGGCATGTAATAATAAGGAAATGGGAAAATCCAGATTTTTTATATATTTTTTTCTATCAAGACAATGATCCAGGTCAGTCTTAACAAACAGTACTCAAACAGTAGTATTTGCATAGTTCTGCTATCAGTCAAACAAACAGCCATGAATGTAATACCTCCTTGGCAGATGTAATTAAGCAATATATTTTATGAATTTTGGATTTAATGTCACTATCGTTGCATTGCTTAATTTATATCACAATGGGCAGCATGAGTGGTGGCCTAAGGTCAAAGTAGGTGTCTGTCAACACCAATAATCATATTAGGCCCTCTGTGACTTCTACATGTTCATATGAAGCTGGATTCCAACCCATGGCCATACAAGTCAGGTGATTCATCAATGCCAAACTTGTAGTAGTAAGAAACACTTATATAGCGCCGAATTTGATGTAAACATCCTCTAAGGCGCTGATGTGCAAAAAGGGATAGTCCAGTTCCAGAAAGATGTCAGTTTCCGTATTAGCGTCCGGTCGGGGAGATAGGCTATGGTGGAGGATAAGCCAATCTAAAAAGGTATGTTTTCAACTGTTTCCTGAAACCAGAAATGTTTTCTATGGTTCTGATGGCTTGAGGAAGCTTGTTCCACTCTGTGGGAGCCCCTGCTATGAAACTGCGTAGCCCTGAGCGTTTATTTGGTTTAGATGAGGAAATTGATAGGCGATTGCCCCGTGTGAGATCACTCCGCCTAATTAGAGCGGAGAGATATGGAGGTTGGCTCAAATGTATTGCTTTATAAATGAGGAGATTATATTTGAACAGTATACGGTAATGAATGGGGAGCCAGTGTAGTTTGTGCAGGAAGGGTGTAACATGACAGTATTTATTTAGCTTGCACACCGTCCGACATAAGGCATTTTGAACTCTCTGTAGTCTGCTAGTATATGCCTTTTTTGTGTTGTAAAGCAGTGAGTTACAGTAATCCAGACGACTGCTTACCAAGGCATTTGCCACCTTTACAGCTGTTTCATGATTTAAGTAGCTGCGGACCCTTCATAGTTCCCGGAGATGGTAGTAACTTATGCGACATAGATTAGCCACGTGTCTTTGCATTGAATTATCAGCATCCAGGATGACACCAAAATTTTTTACTGATTCAGCTGGTTCCATAGTGTTGCCAAGCAAACTCACTGGGAAAGATGACTTAAGGGAACTTCTAATTTGATCATCACCAATCACTATGAATTCTGTCTTGTCAGGATTTAATTTAAGCTCATTATTTCCCATCCAAGCCTGGACCGCCTCAAGGCAATTTGTTAATTCAGTGATACTGGAATCAAAGTTCCTAGAGTCGAGTTCCAAGTAAATTTGTGTGTCATCTGCATATAAGTGGTGGGTGACATTGAATTTAGATATGACTGAACTGAGAGGGGTTGTGTATAGGGTAAAAAGGAGTGGCCCAAGAACTGAGCCCTGGGGAACCCCGTCACTCTGCCATCCATGCCCCAGTCACAATGAACTTGAAATTATACCTAGGTCGCAATGTGCAGTTGTATCTGTATCTATACATGTGATTTCCGACTGATGACCTTGTCCTTATGTCTCCAAGAAGGAAACCTTCTATCTTGGTAGTACAGAGTGAAAAATGAGCCACCCTGTATATCCCTGTGTAGCCATCCTGCACTCTCTTCACCTCTCCACCGTGTATAGTAGGAAAATTTCCCAAATGATAAATACAGAAAAAATATATCATGAATGAAGATAACAATATTATGCAAGTGCATGGCACAAGTATTATATTGTTAATATTCATGTGTGATATATTTTTTCTGTATATGTCTGATAAGGGATGTTTTACTTTTATTGTCCACCATTTTGTATTGTTTACGAGTTAAATATATATTTGCATTTGAAGAGAGAATGTGAAAGTTGCTGTGATACAGACAGAAGCACCAGTAAATATAAAGTTCAATCTTTAACCTGCCATTTCTCAGCCATTTCTGCGTGGATTTTTATGCAACAAAACGAACACAACCACTATAAAAAGGCCTTTCTAATGATACATAATACACATTTGTAGGTTACATAGTATCCGAGATATTAATGAAAATGGACACTTAATAATCCATGGTAAGGTGGCGCCGGTATATGTAAAATAACCATCTCTGTATATCCCTGTATATTGGTTACATACTTCTCGTGGTGGATAATAAACTGTAGTATAGCTCATGATAGCTCCTGGGAGGTTTTTCAATTATTTCAAAACAGCAGTGCTGAACTGAAATCGTTGTCCAAGTTATGTTGAATTGTCCGAAATGCATCATACTCAAATGTGAATCCCACTGAATCTCGCCGAAGGCGTCTTTCCAAAATACGAAGTGGACCACATCACAATAATCCACAAGCAAAAGTACACAAGCCTTTTGATTTAAGTAGCTTGTGACCTCAGCATGAAAAAGTGTGACCTAGGTTTTAATGTCTTTGTATAAAGGCCTATGCATACTAAAGCGATATGTATGAGTTATTATGATGGGATACTAATATTGACACTGCTATGGCATACTTCGCTTATATGCATCAACAACAATAGATTACAAAGTAAAACATTATGGATTTTGATTTTTTTATCCAACATTTATAGGATTGGTAGGTACCATCAGAATATACAACAGAATGTTTTAACTAAAATGGCCATAACTTCCTTTTATGGTTCAATTAAAATTTTTGACCCTACCAGTTTGTCCACTTTAAGCAGGCTCCTATCTGAATGGATTGGATCATCCCGATGCGTATGAGCCTTAAGTCCCTGAACATCACACCACAATACCTATTATAAGGTCTTTTCAGCTTGTGTGAATACAGTGCTTTGATTGAGGGGTCAGTTTTATCCAGGTATATGTATTTACAATCAAATATACACAAAACTACAACATCGATGAAAAACATACCCAATATGTATTGAGTACATGTGCACACAAAACCCCTTGCCCACAAGTGATGCGGATTTTTTTTTTTTTTTTTTTTTTTGTATTTTTGATTTAGATGGGGATGAAGATCATTGTTTCAGATCTGGATCGACTTTGAGGAAGATCAAGCCAGGGGTAGGACTCAAATGGTATAAAAGTATTACCCAGATATGATATAGTTCTACACTCTGGTAGACAGACAGACGAATGGACATGAAGGGGAGGATAAAATGCCAACACATGTGGTTCATATACATGTACCTGAAATATTCTGGAAAAGGTCCTGAGAATTGATCAGATATGAAATGTTCGTGTAAATGTGACCAAGTCATAAGGAAATACCCTTTAAAAGCCAAGCCAAAAACACTTCACCAGAACAGTTAATTAAGTATTTGGGTGAGCAGTGAAAATGTATCTTGTGATCAGTTGTGAGCAAGATATCATCTGCCACTGTGGCCTAGTGGGTAACACACTTGTCTAGGAACTCAGAGGACGTGGGTTCAATCCCAGGTACAGGCAGATACATAGTGGCTCGGATGACCACTTAAAATGGCGGTCCTCTGTCATTGGGTCCTATCCCCAGTGGCAGGTGAAAGAACCTCAAGGACGTTGATAAATGGTCATCCTTGAGCCTCTATCTTCCAGTTAGGGGAATGTCAGTTACTTGTGAGTTGGGGCTGTACCTGTACAGTCGGATTGGTAAATAGCGCTTTGAGTCCTGTAGTATATGGAGATATTGCGCTGAGTATAAATACATAATAATAATAATAATAAAAATATCACACACCTTAAGTTTGGTACATATATGCAAAATGTTGTTGCATGATTTTAGGAGTTATAAAAGACATATTTCCCCCCAAAAAATACAAATATTTTTTCATATTTGTTTAGTTAACCGATCCTGTCTCATGTAAAGGGAAAAAATCAAAAGCTGACGTCCAAACTTAACCACAGAAAGGCTTCTATTTTTACCAGTTAGTGACGTCATTTGGGTGATACAGCTTCAAATTGATTGCTGTCACTGAAGCAGCTCTTACTCTTATTGGATTTTATCCCTCTACAGCAACAGCATTTAACAGGCAAAGGAGAGTAATAACAGGGAAGTAGTTAGAACATTTTTTTTATCTCAAAAGAGATGTGAGGATACACTCTTGTTTCCAAATAAGGACAATATTATTTGTATGTTTTGTTTATACTGGATAAAAAAAACTGGATTACATGATAACATAGAAATTATATATTTTACGGGGATTATTTATGTAGTATATTAAAATAAACTTCAATAGGATAATGGCTATATTTTGGAAATACTGTACACTGGTTTTCGCAGGTTTGTAATTGTAATATATTTTATACTTAATTCCATAACCTTGGGAGTTGACATCTTTATAATGGTAACTTTGTCAGTTTCTACTGAATCTTTTCTAGTTGTTTAACATCACATCAATAACCATCTGTATGTAACTCTCAGATGTGGCCTAGCTGCGGCATTTTGTCTCTGTGGAGGAATTTCTATGTTGCTATGAAATCAATATCACGCTACTAGATGCTGTAAATATTTCATTTAAACAAACATGCTTAACTTAAATCAATATGTCGACAACTCCTGTCAGTTGTTTAAACTAAGGGAAGTCTAATGTTGTTAAGATTTTATGTTTTCTTGTTCTTTCAACTGAAATAAAATCTATTGATAAATCTTTTTTGTATTGTTTAAACTCTGATTTTGTATATTTTCATTCTTATGGTTATATAGCAGTGTCCAATTTTGCATTTTCAATAATCACACATGCCAGTCGATCAGCTGTAGTGAATATAAAGTAATCTAGATGTTCTATTTTTAAAAAAATTATAACAGTAAATTACATTTTTGTTAAGGGAACTAGATGATGGGGGGGCTAGCACACTTCTACCTGTGTTAAATATGTCATCAAAATAGCTGACTGAATTCAAACTTCAGCTTATTACTTCCACATTACTTTATGGATTGACAGCAGACTGTAGGATTTGATATCAGTGCAAAGAAAAAAACAAACTTAGGCATAATAAAAGCATTTGAAAAAAACAAAACAAAAACGGAAGCAATTATTGTGACAGTCTTTTTATCTTGCTGTTGTTCCAGGTTGTGGAACCAACTGTCAGAACACATAAAAACTCTTCAGTCTGTTGCCTTTTACATAAAAGGAAATCAGTAATAAGATTCTTATTCCAAAGAACCTTTGGTAGATGATGTTTGACTTGTTCCAAGCAAGGGAAGTTGGATGTACTGATTGAATAGTCGTGTTAAATGCTCAAGTTGTCTTGTAATTCAGGCTAACCTTGTTATGGCCGATCTCGGTCAACATTAGCAAAGTTTTCGGTCAGTACTTATTGTTTTAAAACATTTCCCTACATCAGATTTTTGCCGGATCTGATCAGATATTGTCAGAAATACACCTGTTTTCATATCACATCCATTCACTGTAAGAATTACGCAAATGGGCCCATATAAGCTGATGTTTCCAGTAGAAGAAAAAGAGAAGGCAATACTTCCACTATCACGGCTACTTTTGATGATAGTTTGCTGTTTTGATCAGACAAAAGACATTACTACTACATTAACTGACATCTGTTTACTGCAGATCTGTCAACATTGGGATCCGTTAAAAGGCAGTACATCCCGTGTTTTACTTCCCCAGTAAACGACATTAGTTACATGACCTACACTACTAGAAAACAATGGTAAAGACTGCAGGCACTGACAATGATACAATACTAGACCAAGAGTAGGCTTACTAGGCGCGCGCGTGTGTGTGTGGTGGGTGTTAACCTAGCCGGAAAGATGACCAATTTTAAAGGGAAAAGTTTTCGTCTCTGGACAAAAATCTTATTTCACTCTTGGAATATTCATAGGTGTTATCTACAAGAATAACCAAATCTACAAGAATAAATAAACCCATCTTGCTGCTGATGTGTTGCCTATAATCTGTGTCACATTGAAATCCTTTATGCTCCCTCACGTTTGCAATAATAGGACTACTTTGATATGTACAGAATATGTATATTCATAGTAGTGTTACAGTTTTGATGTGTATATTATACAGATTATGGCCAAGTGGCACTCCATTATGTAAACGCAATGGCCTGTGAAGCAATGAATTGAAACCAATTAATTTATTTAATAAATTTGACACCTTTTACTAATGGTCAACCCGTGCAATCTAGGCAAGGTGTGCTGTGGTATGAATATCACCAAATTAATTAGTTCTGTGGTCTTTTTAATTTCAATACACAATCAATATTGTTTCACCGTGTCTATCATTGGTTTTCCTTTTTAGAAAAATAAATTTAATTTTGGATAGAACTTGAAAACTGTGACTATAATTTGACCCACAAACTTCAGCAATGGATAGTGATAATAGATAGACTAGGGATCTTTGACATACAGAAAGCACTTTTCAGAAAAATTTAGATTGTTCACACAACAGTGTTCCTGCTGTGGATACTTTGTTGTGAGTTTTTCATGTTACTATACTGATTTTTACTTACTTTAAGCAAGTAAGTGATTATTTTTGTTGATTATTTTTGTGTTTCATGCATTGAAAGCACTACAAACTGGAAAATTATTTTCTTGTTTTTTTTTGTGTCAAAGTTTTTAGGTTTCATAAGATTTGCATTTTTTTGTCTCTCTCTCTGTCTCTAAATTTTGAATCAGGGAAAAATACCTCCTGGAAAGATGGTCTCCTGGGATAAAAAGCCTCATAGAACGAATGCATGCACCATTTTTCTTTTGCATTCTAGAAATGCCTTCTAACAAATAACTCCACAACATTCAAAAACAAAATTTATTTCCACCACAAATAGGGTATCATGTCAGTAGTATATAACAAAATATAATAAGATTAATTAAAATCCATGTTTTGAATTTAAAAATTTAAATTAAATCAAATCTTAATCCAGTACTCATGCATTTCAACACTACATTATAGCACAACCTTTTTGTTTTCATTTTACTTCAGTAAAAAAATTTTTTTAATTATTTCATGTGGTACAATTTGGATTGTAAATCAATAACAAGTACATTCTGGGCAAATAAAATCGCTCCTTTTAAGCTAGTATTCTGGGCCAGAATAAGTCTTAGACAATTTTTTTGCTTAGACCATTCTTAAAGTTATGACTTTTGTCTTAGCTAAGATTTCTCTTAAATTGGGATTCACAAAAAGTGCTTAGCAAAATCTTAGCTGAGACAAAAATTATGCAAAAAGTCTTAACTAATTTGAATTCAAATTAACAAATTTTAGTAAAACAAAACCTTTTTCATTGATAAATACACCAAACATGCTCTTCAAAATTATAAAAAAGATTTGTTACTTTTTTTTTGTAAAATTATTTTAAAATAGTAGTTTTTGTGTTTTATTGTGAGTCAGCCATTTTTATGACAATATTTTTACCACAAGAAGGTAAAATGTGGAAATTTATAGATAATTAAATGATGTAAATTTCTGTTACAATGCACAAAAATTACTTTTATTATAAGAAAGTATAGATCCCCATATTATATATGTTGTTGGCATAACAAAGGGTAAAATGTAAATACATGCAATGGAATATTTTAAAAATGACTTAAGTCTGCCCTGCAATGGTCTTAAAGTTATGACAAAATCTAAGACAAATTTTTGTCTAACACCTTTTGTGAATCCCATTTTGTCTAAGCAAAAAAAGTCTTAACTTTATGACAAAATTCTTGCATAGTTAAGACTTTTCTCTTAAAGTTAAGACAATTTTTTTGTCTAAGACCTTTTGTGAATCCCGGCCCTGGAATAGATTCTGACAATGCACAGTGTAAGCCACTAAAACCACTCTCTTTTGTGGATCGCTAACTCATCACAACACATGATTATAATTGAGACCTGGGTCTGTATTCACAAAGATTCTTAGATGAAATGTTTAAGGAAATGTCAACAACAGCACATGGAACAGGTGATTACATTTTGGAAGTAATCCAGATCACCGTCCGGATCCAGGAATTTTTGAAGGCTTTTTCATCATTGTACTCACAAGCAGTTATTGGAGGTGTCGGGTCTTGACAGAGTTGTGCGCTCTCTGAGTGCTCTTGTTAACATTGAATTAAAAGACTTTAATCGTTTCTCATTACAGCTTAGCTTCATATTAGAATGGGAGTTAGGGAAGATTTTGACTAAGGTTTAACTGAAAATATACAGGAAAGCTACAGAAAAGATACAGTAACCTTACAGCAAACATTAACTTGATTGGAGACACAGTGAGATACAGAATGGAGAGGAAAGGCAGTGGATAACTACAAAAAATGATACAACACCCTGCAGTAACAGGCAGTTATATGAGGTGAAATGATACCATCTATGATAGGAAGAAACTTTGAACAGTTTAAAACTTCTATATGGGTGACCAGAAAAAAAACAGAGAAATCAAACAAGCTTTACTAACAGAAGTGTGATAGTATATACAGGAATGAGGCGTTATACAAAACCCCTATAATGTAGGGGATAGCGCCTGTAAGTGTGACCAGAACATAAACCAGTCACAAATGGAACACCCTGTATCTAAGCACAGGTTGTCAAGTCATTGTGGGTTCAACTGACACAAGTGGCAATGCTAATGGCCTGTCTCAATATGATCCTGACTGTTAAATAGAGTGTAAAACCTTAACTTTTACCTTTGCATAACCTTAAGCAAAATAGTAATGCAGGTGCTTGTTTAACTGTATATTTATAACTTGTATTTTAAACAATCAAAAAGCCTATTTTATATCTATATGCATATTATAATGCTAATTAAAATGTAATAATACCAACCACTTGACCTTTTTTTTTTGTTTGAGGGGGTGGGATAAATTCTTTCCATAATATCAGTGCCCTCAATTGGCACACAACCAATCGACATACTGCTTACAGTGCTTCATTTTTGTGTCATTAAACTAGATTGGTTACAAACTGACTTAGTTGTTTACCTCATATTCGTGCAAATTTGAGGTGTATGCCAGCTTAGTAACCGGTAGACAGGTTTGTGTATGCATTTTATCAGATCTGTGAAGTATCAGAGATCAATAGATTTTGATTGATTAATTGACTGATGATTAACTGATTGATTAACTGATTGATTTGTGTTTAATGTCACAATGCATTCTACGATTGTTGTACCTATTTCCATTCTACTCATCCCAAACAGTCACTACGGATTACATGAGATAACCATTCTATTACAAAAACTGTACTACCTCTTTTAGCTGTAACATTTGAAACATTTTTGCACACTTCTTGTCACACAGAATCCTGTTTACAACAAACAACACCTCTAGTTTTTCTAAGAATATATATTGCTTCTGTTAATATATCTACACAGCAAACATGCATAACACTGACATTAAAACAATTTACACTGAAAAGTGGAATGGATCGGATGCTGGTAGAAGAAGTACAGAGGTCACATCATCATGATTATCAGCGTAACTGAAGTGATGGGATAAAACAGTGTATACTAGTAGGTCAACATTTTGCACTGACAAAGTTTAAACATCAACAAGGAACTAACTAACTTTCCCATTTCAGGTCTGGCCAGGGGATCAACATCAACATGTGCATATTTTCACTGCCATTTAGTTCTATGTTTCTTTAATTCTTTGTAACTTGCTAATTTGCATACATATTTCTTGGGTATTTGTTTCAGTGTTCTGTCTGCTGTTTGATGTAAATCTTGCACAAAGCAGTACCACTGCTAACATCACGGATGAGAATTCAGACACTACACTGAATGAACCAAATACCACTGCAGCCAAACCTACCACTGGTGCCCCGACCCTGCGTAAGTATAGGGCACAAATTTTCAGAAAATAGAAGTGACCAAAAGGCCATTAAGTTTAACACTTAGGTGGCTCTTATTAATATTCACTGACCCTTAAAAATAAAATATATAGAAAGATTTAAAATCTCCACTTTGAAGGCATGCTTTTTGTCTATGTTAACCCACTGTGAATGTTAACCATTGACTAATATGTCCAATACAAACCAGTACATGATGCTTTTCGCTCTATGCCTCACAAGGGGGCCACAGTGGCAGAGTGGTAACTCTCTCGCCTCCCACATCTGAGACCGGGGTTCGGTTCACGGCTCTACCTCAAGTGGGAAAGCTGGTAGTTGCTGAATATTAATGTCACGAAGCCCGAAGGGCTGAGGGCTTTAATGCCGCCGATCGATAGTTTAAGACATGTCCAAGGTCACTGTGCAGCCTACCATTTTAGAATACATAACATATGGGTTTATTTATTTTATATATATATATTTTAGCACTTTTACCGCAGACTGAAGGTCAGCCAGACTTCTATGTTTACAAAACAGAGCACAGGAAGCTTGTGCCCTGCTCCAGAACTACCTTCCTGGCTAGTCTCAGCACACAGTATACTAACACACAGGTAAATTGCATTTAGACCATACAGTTAGTTAAATAAGAATAATATCATACAGTTAGTTAGACCCCAGTCCATCATACAGAATGGCAATCCTTAATTAAACAACTAAATATACCCTCAAGGATTGCTATTTTTATTAACCCCAGCCCACAAAGGCTGGGGTTACAATTGTCCCTCTATGCTTTCCCGACAGCACATGCAGTCCATACTTCTCCACAGATTTTTACCAAATTTGCAGTATATAATATATAAAATATGTTATGACATAACTACATATGATGAAAATGTTTGTTCTTTGTTGCATTCATTAATGTGCACAAGTAAATGATATTATATTAACACCTGTACATGACTGATTTAAATCTGTGTTGTTACGCATCGCACCAATGTACACAATTGTTTTTGATAGTATGATAACAATAAATGTACATATGATGATACAAATATGTGCTGTGTTGTATATAATATACCCTTGGTTATGATACTATGATGTGAACATATGTACACACTGACTGATTAAAGTGTGTATGTTCTATGTTGCATTAATCTTTAATATTACCACACGCTAATAGCTTATTCCACCATATCTCTTTCTCCAAGGGCGAGCTGATCAGCCTGGATCTGGAGGTACCCAGTGATGTGACAATAGGTGGGGAGTGTGGTGACATGGAAACTACACTCAGTCTGCACTGGGGAGATGCCAACTTCACAGCTCACTACCTTAACTTCACATTTGTCACTAAGGTAGGTCTCCTGTACAATGTCAAAGTCAAATTTGGGGTTTTACATCCTGTTCAACAGCCAGGGTCATATTTAGACAGGTCTTCAGCACTGCCACTTGTGGGACTCAAACCCACACAGAGGTGACAGCCTGTGATTAGATGCCAAACTTGCTAACCACTAGGCCACTGAGGACCTTAGGTTCACCTGTACAGATCTTGTATAAAATCTTCTGCAGGAACAAGCATGTAGGGCCCTTGACCCAAATACTGTATAAGTGGAAATTTTCACTTGGCATCAATTTTAGCTATTTTAGCTAATGAACCTGGAGAGTGAAAATAATTACAAACTAGAGAGTCTTGTTATCAAATGATAACATACACTCATGCCACATGATTTAAGAATTTTATAGGATTTTTATTTTATGAAATGTAGAACACTGCAGTATTTTAACTGGTACAAAAAGGAAATAGATTGCATCCATGTTCTAATTGTCCACAACTCTACAAATACTGTTACCCTCTAACTTCCAAATAGTCTAAACACTGTTTCCTTCCAACTTTCCAAGTAGTAGTATCAGTGTATTAGTATCAGCTATATAGTCTATAATCCCACCAAAAATTTGAAAGTGCTAACGTTGCTGTCTGGATAGTTTGGTTGTGTGCACTGTGGGATCAGTAGCCTTTCTGCGGTTACTGGTGGAAAATATGACTTCCAGCTTGCCAAACAATGTAATACAGACCTAGATCCTATAGCACATATCATTTCTAACCATAAAACAAGAATACAACAAAGTGTTATGTCTTGGTAATGTTGGTAACGTAAGGTGTAGGAAGTTGATATTTGGCAGGGATATTGGTTGGGGTTGTTGGTGGGTCAGTGTCATGGTGTGATCTTGATTTGACTTTTGACCTTGCCCTAGTGACCTTGATCATTAAAAGTTTGTCTGGGCTATATCTCAGAAACAATAATGTGCAGACAATTATTACTTGGTAATTATATTAGTTGGAGGTGCTACGTGTGCAACATTGTAATGTGACCTTGTTCAAGGCTTGTTGTTACCTTGGCCTTGTCAGAATGTTTTCAACTGCCTTTTTAGACATGTAACACCTATCACAAAGATATACTGATTATTATAATTATTTACTTTTACCTCATTGTGCTATCTCCATTGACAGCTATACTTTAATAAATAGATCAATTATTAAATTTTACAGCCTCATAACATTTAGTTTACAAGTTAATGCTGTCATCTTGCTATTAAACTGTATTGTTTTGATGCTTCGTCTTTACATACATTATCTTTTTATTGCGTTAATACATCCTATCCAATGGACAATAGCTTATCCGGTCGGAGCGGACCGGCCCGCCAAATGTCAGAAAAAGACGTCCTTTGTCTCCACCGGCCAAGCCGGTCCAATGCTGTGCACTCGCCAGATGGCGTGTCGTACTTCCTTCCTGTCTAGACAGCATGACGTCATAGCATCTTTTTCGTTTGGCGCACATGCTGTGTACACAGAGTTTTATCAGTAATCTTATTTTAAAGTTTTTGGACTTCATTTATTCAGAGTGAGTTTTTTAATGATACTATTTTGTTGCAGGGTGCTTATAGACCTTTCTGGACCAGTTTTTATATTATTACATCAGTTACTATGTCTTCACCAAGCCAGAAACATGGGAGCTGTGGACATATCATGGCTAGCTTCGACAGCCATTGTTTCTGCGCCAGGGGCAGGGAAAAAGGTAAAGGTTCTGACCCTTGTATCTCCCACCTTGACTGTAACGCTTGCAATTCTCTCACTGAGGAACAACGTATCCAGTTGTCCACGCCTTCTTATAGGCTCAAAAAAGAGAAGCGTGAATCAAAAAAGGTTTCTGACACCCCTAAGCAGGACTCCAGTTCCTCTCTCATAGACACGTCTACAGTTACGGTAGTGGGAGCAGTGGACAACCACGGGATTGTAAAGTCCCCTGGTTCTAGTTCTGATAAGAAGAAAAAGCAAAATGTTGACAAGCCTAAACCTCAGACTTCAAAGGACTCTAAAGCTGACAAGCCATCTAAGTCGCTCAAACCACACAGATCCTCTCAAGACTCCAGGATCGAACAGTTGGACCAGAAATGGTCCGAACGCTTTAATAGACTAGAGACCTTGCTGTTAGCAAAATCCTTAGATCAACCAGAACCGGCTTTTACTGTGAAGGTTACACCTACACACTCACCACCTCATAGTTCAGTTGTGTCTTCCAAGCCGTTCATCAAACCTGCACCGACAATGCTCAGACTGTCTTCAAGTCGACCTGCAAATCGACCACAGGAAAAGTGTCCACGGACCAACCTACAGATCTGGCTAGTACTGACTCACCCATATCTCAACAAGTACCAAGCAGGTCGTCATCAGCCCCCGCAAGGAGGCAGAGCATATCTTCAATGGACACTGATTCTGACACCGACACCTCTGACCGTCCCCCAGTAGACCTCTTTGTCGAGGAAGGGGAGTTGTCCGAAACGGACCTTGAGAACTCTGCTGCCGACCCAGATCTGACCCTATCAGAAGAGCAGAACTATAGGGAAACCATGAGCGGTATCAGATCATTTATGGGGTGGAACCACATTCCAGAGATGGATACAACGGCATCTAGGTCAGAGGACAACCCCTTCGCGGGACCCAAGACACAACCTACAGGGAAAGTTTCAGTGTCCATGCCGACAGACGAATGGCTCTGTAGCAAGATGGGAAAACTCAACCTCACTCTTACAGAGGGGTACCCGTCGCGTAGCTCTGAGGCCGGTGGCCTGTTAAAAGACCAATTCGTCCGCCCCCCAAAATCTCAGGGCAAATGGTACAGCTTTGTTCCGAACCGAGCTTCTGGTGATCAGGATCCTAAGACTGTGCATACTTGGAGTACGGACGCATCAAAGGTCAATAGCACGTACAGCCGTATAGCCAAAGCTGCCGGCATTGCATCAACTGCTCCAGCCTCCAGACAGATCTCTCAAGACAGCCTGAGACGCTGGGAGAAATCGGCCCGCGAGGCTTCCATCACTTGCAATCAAGCGGCCGCCTTCAATAGGTGTTTATACAAAGTGCAAGACAGTATACAAACTCAACTTAAAGTGGTGAAGTCGGAGTTAAGTAAAGGGAAGTCGTCGGAGAGGGTTTCACATGCTGCTGATGGACTGCAGTTCTTACTGAACTTTAACTCAAGCATCACGCAGTCCATGGCCAAGACTCTCGAACACTTGACAGACTTCGTCTTAATCACAGTGGCTAATACGACCCTTGCAAGGCGTGACTCTTACCTTTCTCATCTTAAGATGGGAATCAAGCCTGATACCTTTGCTGCCTTACGCACTGGACCTCTGCATATTGCCACTTTATTCCCAGACACTGTTTTCAAACAAGCCGAACAGGATATCGCCAATTTTGAGAGTAAGGGTCAGGTCCAGTCAGGGAAGAAGGGTCGCTTTCATCCCTACGAAAGACAGGATAAGCGTACCGACTACAGGAAGTCAGACCGTCCCGCTTGGAAAAACATTGGCAACAGAGGACAAAGTAAGAAGAACAAGGGAAAGTCCTCTTACTACTCCTCGCGACCAGCCAAGGGCCAGCAGTCCTTTAAATGACAATTACTTTGTAAACAGTTTACAGGCAGGACTGCTGGCCGGGAGCCAGACATTACCAAAGGACAAGACATTAAACTTTGCAAGCTTTCATGTTGTAAAAAGTGTACCTTCTGCTCCTGGGCACTCCCAAAAGAGAGAGCTAAGTCCCGGGACAGCAGATTGTCAGATATCAAGAAATTACAACTTAAAATATGTGAACAGTGTTTCTTGTGTCACTCAATTGTCTTGTGTCCGACCTGTAGTAAATGCCCCCAATGTTGTAACAAAAGCTGCCTGTAGGGGCCAGACTCCAAACCTTTTGGCAAACCTGGTTAGATCTGGGAGCCGGTCCGAAAGTAGTTCAAATCTTGAGAGAGGGTTACCCCCTCCCCTTTCGGATCTGCACAAAACTCTCAAGGTCTCCTACAGTCATAAGCCGCTATGTCAATCCTCACAGGAACAGCTACCTGTTGGAGGCATTACATCAGCTTATAGACAAAAACGCAGTGGAGCGGGTATTAAATCAGACATCTCTGGGGTTTTTCAACCGACTATTTTTAGTTCTGAAACCCAGCAACAAGTGGAGACCTATACTAGATCTGAGCAAACTGAACCCTTTTCTAAAAACGGAGACTTTCAAGATGGAAACTCCCGAAACCATCAGAACTTCCCTCCAACAAGGGGAGTGGGTTACTTCGATAGATTTCAAAGACGCCTACTTCCACATACCGATACAGGAACAATCCAGGAAATATCTCAGATTTCATGTCCGGGGTCAGACATATCAATTCAAGGCTCTGCCCTTCGGTCTGTCCACGGCACCCATGGAGTTCACTGTGGTAGCAAAGGAAGTAAAGCTGATGGCCATGCACAAGGGTATAAGAACCCACCAGTACCTAGACAACTGGTTGGTGAGGGCAAAGTCCCACCTGGTTTGTCTCCAACATACCCAAAGGCTAGTGAGGTTATGCCAGGATCTAGGATGGATGGTGAACTTGGAGAAGTCAGAACTGGAACCAAAACAAGTCTTCGACTTTGTAGGCTACCAGTTCGACCTCAGTGCCGGCCGGGTCCGACCGACACCGGACCGTTGGCAGAATCTTCAGAAAAAGATTCAGTCTCAACTTCTACTGCCGGCTTGCTCGGTCCGGCAATTCATGTCCTTAATAGGTCTGTTAACAGCCACGGAGAAGCAAGTTCACCTAGGCCGACTCCACATGAGACCCATACAATGGCATCTCAAAAACAACTGGAGAGTACCGGAATCCCTGGAAAAGGTCATTCCAATCCCCAGATCACTGCACCCTCATCTACAATGGTGGCAACGAGAAGACAACGTTCTTACAGGTCAACCGTTATACCCTATAAAGTATGCTCTGCAAATCTTTACAGGCGCATCAAAAGAAGGGTGGGGCGCTCACTTAAACGACCGCACTGCAAGAGGGGTTTGGTCCTTACCGGAAAGCAAACTGCACATAAACTTCTTGGAGCTAAAGGCAGTCTTCCTCGCCTTGAAAGAGTTTCAAGGCCTTTGCACCGGCAATATAGTTCTGGTAGTAACCGACAACACTACAGTAGTGTCATACATAAACAAGGAAGGAGGGATGAGGTCGGGCCCACTTTGTGCCCTTCTGTGGAGAACTCTGACCTGGTGTACCATACACAGAGTGACTCTCAAAGCCTGACATATCCCAGGCCGGCTAAATGTGGTGGCAGACAAGCTATCTCGCCTAGGCCAGACCATTCAAACAGAATGGTCCCTCCTTCAAGAAGTTTTTCAAGCTCTCTGCAGCAGGTGGCACCGACCAGAAATAGACCTATTTGCCACGAGGTTCAACAACAAGTTACCTCAGTTCGTATCACCAGTTCCAGACCCACTAGCGGTAGCAGTGGATGCACTCAGTTTTCACTGGGAGGATCTGGATGCTTACGCCTTCCCACCAACAGCCCTCTTGAGCAAAGTGGTGGAGAAGGTTACAGGACTCTCCATGCAGGAGGCTCATCTTGATTGCCCCTGGGTGGCCCAACATGCCCTGGTTTTGGGATCTAGTGACTATGTCCAGTCAGGTCCCCCTGAGCCTGCCCAACCTTCCAAACCTGCTGACACAACCATTCAATCAGATCCCTCACAGAAATCTGATAAGTCTAAATCTAAATGCTTGGCTCCTAGAGCCTCGACAATCAAAGAGCAGGGCTTTTCTGAAGCAGTGGCAGCGAGAATTGAGGCTCCTCAGAGAGGCTCAACTAGATCAGTCTATGAGGCAAAGTGGACCATTTTTACAAAGTGGTGCGTCACTAATAAGGTGGACTTCAGGGCACCCCCTGTGAATTCAGTGGCTGACTTCCTTATGTACCTTTTCGAGGACAGGAAGTTACAACTTAGCACTATTGATGGTTACAGGTCTGCCATTGCTGATAAGTTAGGCAACGTACCTTTCAACATCAGTAAAAATGAAAACCTCACTCATCTCCTGGACAGTTTTCACAGGGACAGACCCAAGGGTAGAAGGGGAATTCCTTCCTGGAACCTATCTCTGGTTTTACACCAGCTATAACAAAGGCTCCTTTCGAACCTATTAAGGAAGCTTCCTTGAAGCATTTGACCTTCAAAACAGTCTTCCTTTTAGCCCTCGGGTCTGGGAAATGCAGAAGTGAGATTCATGCTTGGCAGAACAAAAATATCAGACACCAATCAGATTGGTCTAAAGTTTCCCTGTATCCATCTCCCAGCTTTCTTTCCAAGAATCAGCTGGCCAAAGAGGGTCCTGAGAGTGTGGCCCCCGTGGTTATACCAGCCCTGGCCCCAACTCTGGATCGGTCCCTCAAGTCTGATAGGTCCCTCTGTCCGGTCAGAGCATTGCGCTACTATTTGGACAGGACCTCAGACATCAGGCAGAATAAGGAGTTAGTTTTTGTCTCCTTCAAGAAAGGTTTCGACAAGGACATCTCACCTGCCACTATCTCCTCATGGATTAAACAAGTTGTAATCCTATGTTACAAGCTCTCAGATCAGGAGGCCCATACATTACATCAGGTTAAAGCCCATGATGTTAGGGCCTTCGCTGCCTCTAAAGCCTTTCAATCAGGGGTTTCCCTGGAGCAGATCTTGTCTGCCTGCCACTGGAAATCTCACAACACCTTCACACAATTCTATCTGAAGGATGTGGCTTGGGCTGACTCAGAGCTCTACCATTTGTGACCTGTCGTGGCTGCTCAGCAGATCCACCAGTAGTCCTATAGCCAGAGGAGATGTTGTACACATGTAAATAGCTGTACATATAGTTAAGAAGCAAAAAAAAAAAAACTCTGACATGCTTCCTTCGGGAGGTTTATTTTACTTCTTATGGGACTGAACTCATCCCTCTCTTCCCCTACCTCAGAGCAGGTCTGTTAAAAAAGGGGGGGCAGGGTATGTCGGTTGGACCGTTTAACCGGTCTCTGTCTACCGACCATGGCCGTAAGGGTTCCCTGACCTCAGGCTCGACCCAGGCTTGGAGAAAATCTTGTTAGTTCTGTTTTATGAGTTCACCTATGTCCCTAGTAACTTACCCGCCGACCAAGCGGTAGTTATTCAGCTATTGTCCATTGGATAGGATGTATTAACGCAATAAAATTGCAAATTTAATAGGTAAATTAAATTTTAATACCCTATCCAATGGACACACAAGACCCTCCCACCGACCCCGCTTCCAGCTTACTAGGGGTCTAATGAGTTTAGACAACGAAAAAGATGCTATGACGTCATGCTGTCTAGACAGGAAGGAAGTACGACACGCCATCTGGCGAGTGCACAGCATTGGACCGGCCTGGCCGGTGGAGACACAGGACGTCTTTTTCTGACGTTTGGCGGGCCGGTCCGCGCCGACTGGATAAGCTATTGTCCATTGGATAGGGTATGAACTTATAAAAATTTAATTTACCTATTAAATTTGCAACTTTCTTGAGAAGTATTTTTTCTGCACCTTTACATAACTTATACCGGTCTGACAGATTAATTAATTAATTTGTAATTTTTCACTTCATCTATATCTCATGGTGGCCACTGCTTTTTCTGTAGGCTCTGGGGTATGGTAATCTCTTATGCTATTTTGTATCCTGGAAATATACCTTAATATTTTAGTACAGTCTTTATCTAACATTCTACCAAAGTATATACTGAAAAATCAAAGAGTTTAAAATTCAAAATTAAGATATTGTTGAAATCTTTAAATTATAAGGATTGTTATTGAGTTTGATATTTTTCACAAATTCTAAGCCTTATACAGATGCCTCAAACATCTTAGGTTTAGTAAATACACAAGTGAAATGAGTTCAGTAACTTACGTTGTAAGTGTGCATTTCCATACGCACTGATCCGTATCCGCGATGCAGATCCGCAATGCGTATGCAGATTGCATAAAATGTGTTTCCATACGCGCTTAAAAATAGGTGCATAAACAATGCAGATTTGGGAATAAATATAGCAAGCAGCATAGATTTCAATTTGAATTGGTGGAAAAGTATTGGTTAATAGTTAAATCCATGACAGAATATATTTTTATGAATTATTAAGGCTTATAAATATTTCTTAAAGGTAGATTTTTCAATTTGTCCATTTATATTTTATTGTTGTTGTTATATTTACTTAAAATATTATGAAATCAATCACATAACCAATGTAGGTGTATTCTGCACATTACAAGCTTGAAAACGATACCTTATTTTTAAAATTTGAGCAAAAAATGACGATTTTATGCTTGTTTGGAGAGAAAAGATAACAAAATCAGTGATCTTGACAATATTTTACGCTGCGTGAATGCGTTTTTTTGCAACAGTGCTGCATTTTCTTCACGCATTGCGCATACGCATGCTTAACGCAATAAGGATCAGTGCATATGGAAACACTCTCCATCATTTATATAAGCTGCAAATAAACGCAAACGCATTTACGGATCTGCATTGCGGATACGCAATACGCATCAGTGTGTATGGAAATGTACACTAAGTCATTGTTACATTCGCTGTATTCATTGCTTTAATTTTATTATGAAAGGATTCCACAAAAAGTTAGAGGCAGAATAAACCTTTTTACTAAATATGAATGAAAAACTGTAAACTTCAAGCAGCTGTGTTTATTGTACTATTAAAATTTGTACTTACATTGTTAAAAGTATATCAACTGTGTACCAATTATATCAATCAATATGTATCAATCATATACTACAGATGCTTCTGAAATGCTCAAAGTCCCATTAAATTGTTTTGTAAATATAAATGTTTGTAAATTGTTTGGCCAATAGAAAGGTTTAAAGGAACAATCAGCAATTATTGTAGCATTAAATTTTGTAATTAGAATTAATGTGAATGAAATACAATGTTTCAGCAGAAGTACAACAAGGCTGTGTATTCTGCTGAATAGCTCACATTTGTTACTTGAGTAGGAGAGGCTGGGGGTTCCCCATGCACCCTAAAGATATATATTTTAACCTCCCTTTTCATAATCCCGAAGGTGTCTAGAAGCAGAATTACTAATGCAATCTTAAACTTAGAATATTCTATTTATTTTAAAAAAATGTCTTTTTTTTCAGAAAAGTGGGTTTTCTGAGTTTAAGTGTAAGCACAAGAAAGATTTCTTAGAAGAAGAATGTTCAATTTTGTGAAAGTGCTATGAAACTGTATTATACTGCTTTTCAACAAACAATACTTTTATGCTAATCAACAACTAAAATAACAATGCCATCTTTTTTCTGTACAGCTAATACATCCAATTGTCAATGTTTATAATTGTTAGGCATTTCTCCTATTCTTAGAAAGTTCTAAGAATATACTCATAGAATATGTCCAGAAATGAAATGCTTGTGGTTATTTTAAACTGAGGTGTATACGACTGACGATTTCTTCCAATTCTGATAAAAGTTGGAAAACTTTTTTAACATTGAAATTGTTTTGCAATGGATTGTATCGTCATTGGTGGGTACAGACAAGTTATGTCATGGCAATTCCAAATATATAAATGTATGGGATTATCCAACATCTTATTGTCTCATGTGTTATCATCATTGCTGCGTTCAGGCCTTAAGACGAATTCTAAGAATGAGAAAGTTCCTGCTTGAAGGCATTCCATGTAAAGGGGTCAATAAGTATTCATATTTACCATTGTTCTCTTATTGCTCCCATCAAACAGTTCCAAATTTCAGATTTCTGCTTAAATGAATGAGGGCCTAGTTGAATTTCCACTGTTGTGTACACTTTCAGCCCCCTTCAGACACAGAGCCCAAGTTCTCCACCTGGATATTACAGTCCATCTCTCTGACCTGTAATATGGATAGCAGTGAATTTGAGGATCCACTGGAAGGTAAGTCTGTAAATTATACCTAGAATAGATGTTATGAGACAAATGTTTCCAAGTGTATTAAATGTACACTGCTTTTGTGTTTTAAAGCATAATTGGTGTGTAAGTGCTTTGCACTAGCAGCAGGTTTATTTAAAGTGTTTCAAAGATTTTAAGCGGCATTAATAAAGCAAGTGAAATGTATCTCAACTGTTCTTAACTGCCATTTACAATACAGGGATATCAGGGTTTCATGTGGCTCCATTGGTAGGGTGTTGGACTCATAATCCAAGGGTCATGGGTTTGATTCTGCCTGCTGCAAACTGATTCATGTTGGATAACATCCTTGGGCAAGTTGCCAACCTGAACTGTGCCTCTCTCCATCCAGGGGAAAATATGGGTTACCCAGCTATAAGGGACACTGGCTTCTGTGCCTTGCATGACAGCCAAGGCTAGCTATCCTTGCTGGGGTCATACCATGTATTATTATTATTATGTATTTATACTCGGCGCAACATCTCCATATACTACAGGACTCAAAGCGCTATTTAACCAATCCGACTGTACAGGTACAGCCCCAACTCACAAGTAACTGACATTTCCCTAACTGGAAGATAGAGGCTCAAGGATGACCATTTATCAACGTCCTTGAGGTTCTTTAACCTGCCACTGGGGATAGGACCCAATGACAGAGGACCGCCATTTTAAGTGGTCATCCGAGCCACTATGTATCTGCCTGTACCTGGGATTGAACCCACGTCCTCTGAGTTCCTAGAAAAGTGTGTTACCCGCTAGGCCACAGTTGCAGATGTAAAGTGGCAGATGTCTAACGTGTAAAGCTCTTTGAGCTAATAATAGAGAAAGCGCTATATAAGAGACCAGTAATATTATTATTATCCACAGTAAGAAAGATGACCCAACCAAAAGCATAATCATAACAAGAGCACTTGGAGAGTGCATACCCTACTACAAGGCCAAACACCTCCAATATTGCTTATGAGTGTAATGTCAAAAAATCCTTTAAAAATTTCTGTATCCAGACGATGACTCAGATTAATGTCAAAATCAAATCAACTGTCTCAGGTGTCATTGTTTGAAATTTTCATCAAACCCACCCATAACGTTTTTAGTTATTTTGCAAACAAACACCGCAAAAACATATATTCCATGGCAGAGGTAAATATGGACAAACATGTCTAAGTATCAGCCAAATTGAATCAGTTTATGTAATACATGTATTTATGTCATGGTAGAAAGTCCAATCTGGTAGATTTTCAAATTCTACCGGTAGAAAGTCCAACTGAACTTTTTACCATGATATATGCCTTCACATTCAGCAAAATTGAGTTAATTCATTAGATTTTTAATTCAATTCAAACCACAACGGTTTACTTGAACTGTAGAATATCTTTCACATGAATGGTCAAGTCACGTATTAAGTTCAAACACAATGCTTTTAAGTGTGTAATTTATAACAATCTTATTAAATCTTACAGCATCATTTGACAATGCCATATAACTTTATTTTTAAGGTGGCTTCCATTCTATTGAGAGTAACCCAGACACCAATTACTTTGAGACTCCTCTGGGACTCTCCTATGCGTGCATCAGTGAACAGAGTATTGGGCTTGAACCTACAGATAACAGCAGTCAAGTACTGCAGGCTGCAACTCTGATGTTTTCTGGTCTCAAGTTACAACCATTCCAGCTGCCCGGAAATGGAGTGTTTGGAGATGGTAAGGTGTCATTATTTTCTGTTTTAGCTACAAACCTTCAAAGGTTCATCGGTAATATATTCTTGTTACCTAAAGCCAATTATCTTCTCTACTATATGACTGAAAATGCTAGTTTTACCTATTCTGACTGCATAAGTAGCGTTTTATTGATGGATGTTATCCCAACTGATAGAGTCTGAGAGATGACCATTAATCAACATCCCTGAGGTTCTTTAGTCTGCCACAAGGGAAAAGACCCTATGACAGAGGACCACCATTTTAAGTGGTCAGTTTGAGCAACTTTATAACTGTCCATGCCTAGGACTGAACCCAGTTCTTCTGTATATATGAGGGAGCATCAACCGCAAAATAATGAAATCTTTCCATATTCAGCCCCCTCCCCATCCTCTCCCCTCAGCTTGAACATTTGTATTTCATTCTTGAATTTCTTGTACTGTCCCTTCAGAGTTCGACTTCCTAGAATTCAGTATTTATTACTGTACTGTATTTCGTTTTTATATTGACCCTTGAGAGTCTGACTCTACAAATTTCATTTGTATTTCATTCTTGAATTTCTTGTAGTCTCCCTTCAGTGCTTGAGTTTACAATCAACAACTGCATTCTTTTTGGTCCCTGAAGAGTTGACCTTTCAGAATTCATTTGTATTTCATTCTTGTTTTTTGTCCCTCGACAGTTTGACTCTACAAACTTCAAATGTATTTTATTCTCATTTTGTTTCTTGAGAGTTAACTTTGAACAGAGATTAACTGTATTTTATTTCTCATAAACTCCCTACAGAGTTTGACTTTGCATAGTTCAACTGTTTCTCATTCTCACAATGTCCCTCCACAGTTTGGCTACATATAGATCAATACTTTACCTTTTTCCCCCCACAGCTGCAATCTGTGATGCCGACATGAACAGCATAGATGAATCTACTGGGTCTAGCCATGCTGCAGCTATTGCTATAGCAACCATTCTCTCCGTTGTGATTCTGGCCACACTCATCACGTACTACTGTATGAAAAGAAGCCAGAAAACAAGATACACATCTATGGAATAATGTGACAATTTGAGTTCATATGATAAAGCTAGGCTATTTTTGTAATGTGTGATGAAAAGGCTTAAACAGTGTATTTCAGGGTCAGAACTTCATTTGATACTGTAACAGTGAAGCTTTGAAGGTTATTTATGTAATGTAGTGAGAATTATAAGATACAAATATTTACACTAACTAATTACAGTTATTTGAAATATATTTTTAAATAAAATTTGTGTGAATTAAATATTATAAAATTTTAAAAAGCAATCCTTTCGAAAGAAGAATTTTACAAAATAGGTTTTGTGAGTGATTGCAAGTTTAAAGTAACAGGTGCCTGTAAAATGATTTTTGATCAATTTGTAGAAATGAAAATATTTTCAATAGAGAGACCCTTACTTATTTTTTGAAGAGATATGTACTTTTGAATGTATGTATGTAGATATTTGTGTAAATATGTATAGATAAAGTATGTATAGGTACCATAAATAAAAAGTATATTATATAGTGTTGGTATGTTGACAATTTGTCGTTCATGTATTGAAATTTTTCATACATATATTAATGGATATCTTCATGTCCATTCTATGCCAAACAAGAATTTCCACTTTTAGAATCAAGGAAAGGCTCACCCTGTTTAAAAGCACAAACCAAAGGCTTTGAGGGTTTTTTGTCACTTTGCAGTTACTTTTTGTAAACACGAGATTGATCAGGTATGGAAATGGTAAGGGAAAGAAGGCTTTCAGTCATGTAAGTTAGTAGCTTTTAGTAAGTACCTAACAAACTTGTCTCATTGTTCAATGCCAAAGTAAGATCCTGTACTCAGAAAGATTAAGCTACATTTACAAAGACATTGTCTTCAGATCAAAGCAGGGAATTTAGAAGATAAAGTCAACCAGCTTTACCAGTTGGTCAAGCTTCTGCACTAGATATGACCAAATGGTTTACATCAATTAAGAACTTAATCTCAACGGAATCAAGCTCCAAGTAAATGTCAACTTTGGTACATACAACAGGAGTCAAGATTTGGATCCAAGTGGCAAAGGTGTGGAGACCAAAACTGTGACACCACAGCTAAATTTTTGGAACAAGATGCTTCATTAGCGACTTAAAGTTGAAAGTGACCTAGGGGTTCAAGTTTTGAAATCAGTGACGCATATATTAATGAATCCCACTGGTGTATTCAGATAAAAATTTGATCACATTATACTGCCTACCCACAAGTGGACTTAACTTTAAACTTAAGACAAGTGCTTGTACTTAGCTGCTTTGTGAAGTCTGCAAAGTCTAAGACCACATGATCATGAGATGTCATAAGCATGACTTCCCAAATTTAGTAAAAAAATATTAATGTCTTAATAGGCACAATGTATGCACAATAGGTGTAACAGTATATACACATTAGAGTAAATAGGGTCTTCATATATTATTCTCCCACAATGTTGGAAGAGGAGGCTTTTGTTCAGACAATAGAATGTAAATATAACGGGTAGTGTAGTGAACTAGTAGCAACTGGAGAGAGTCAGGGGGGAGATCAAGCCATAAAAGACAGATATTATATTTTGTGAATTTGAATTCAGATTGATACATGTTCAATGTATTAGATGTATGGCCCCAAGTATAAACCAGCTTCATGAAATACAGACTTTATTTTAAATAGTTAAAAATTTTAATTGTTTGAAACAGATAACTATTTTTTCAAGAGAGTATGGTATATTGACTTATTTTGATATCAGTTCAAAAAAATTTCTCTGTTGTTTGAGAGGTTCATTTTAACAAATAGTGTAGTTTCCACATTTTTTATTCAGAAGGTTCAAGAAATCTAAGAGTACACATATATTAAAAAAGATTCAACAAAACAATTCTTTAAAAGTGGTTCATTGTTTATTTTGACAAGATTTTAATATATAATTTGTTATATATTTTGTTTAATTGTAAAATGTCAACATTTAATAAATTTCATTTGATATGCAGGTTAACTTTTTCCAGATAAAGGTGCTCCACATTCTTTTATAGTTACACTTGTATTACATATATTTCAACTAATTGTCAAGGTAATAAATGTTCAGAAGCTGCATGTTAACTACATGTAATTTGAATCTGAAACGAACCCTTTGGGATATTTATTATTTTATTTTAATTTTGGTTACACGGTTCCTAGAAAATCCTTGTGTAAATATAATATGTTTTGGTATATAATGTGCAAGTGTGGTTTCCTTTGAATTTGTTACATTGTTTCAGTCTCAGACTTAATTTGACAATCTTTCTTTGAACATCAGAAAGCAATTTGTTCAGATTAACAAAAATCTTCCAGAAAACCTGTATTTTCAGTGGTTCTAATCCAGATCAATGATCTATGTCAACAAAGTATGTCTTGAAGAAAAAATATTTCAGGTTTTAGATAAGAAAAACTTAAGTGAAATATCTCACGTTTTTACTTTATACTGTGTAAAAATCAATTTATTCATGATATAATATCTCACAAAATGCATCTCCAGTTATAAATGACAGCTCATAAATATGTTTGCGGTTAAGTTTTATCAAGGCAGTGGCGAGTGTCCAAACACTTGAAGTAGTTTGTTTCAATGCCCCGGAAAAAACAATTTTGATTAGTGTAAACAGTCAGACCACTAAATTTTAGATTTCTCCATTTTCTTTTTACAATATGTCAGAAGGTTCCTGTCAAGTCTAAGTGTCATTTAAAATCTATAACATAAGCATATGGTGAATTTTTATCAGAAAATCAACAGTTTTCATTTTGTTTACATTTTCAAAGTAAATCTACAAAAATCTGACTCATACAGAAACGGCAGTATTAAGGTGTTGCATCTGATAAGGAAATTAAAAGACCATAGTCTTAACAGAAAACTGTTTATTTTTTCATGAACGAAATACATCTGTTAACATGTGACTACAAAAATATAACAAGTAATTTTAAAGTTATTTGACAGAATTATTAAGGTGTTCTTCTTTTCTGTGTATTACAATAATTTATTTTAACTTTTTTTCGGTTTTCTCAGACATCACAGACAAGCTCAAATTTTTTAAAACTGACTCTTCATAAATTATCAAATAACTAATTTTTAAATGGTTTAAAATTTTAAAAAAAAATTTGTTTTTTTAACATTTAAAAATATATTCAACCAAAATACTATTAACCGTTTTCATTACATTACAATCTATTATTTTTCCATTTTTTTCGCTTTTATAAAATTGAATAACTCTATAAAACATTGAATAGAATATACAGAATAACAATAATAAACAGTAATTAAGACTACAACTATAAATAGAATTGTATCTCTAACACTAATTAAATGTTTGTAGATTCCCCATACAAAAGTAAGAGCACCATTAATAACAGAAGAAATGTTGCAACATCAAATGATAATGTCATTACATTATCACACAAAATGTATTTATCATATTCATAAAAACCCAGAGTTATTAAATATTTCAAGGTCACTAGATTTTGTGGACAGCTATAGTATATCGAATAACTGGGACACAGAAGGATGTTTAGAGGAAAGTGTTACTGTGTAGGAATATTTCACTGAGCAGTAAATAAAGTATTACTTAGAAACTGAAACATTAAAGTATTATTGCAGAAATAACAGGCTTTTATAGCTTAATGTTAGGGAGATGAATACAAATATGAGCATGAATGAAATCAGTTAAATTAAGACTTTTTAACTAAAATACAATATATCTTTATACATAAATTGTAAGAATTAATACACAGTCACAGAATGGATGTAACTAGAATTAACAGTGCACATAATATATAAAACATGAATAATTAATATAAACCTAAAATGTATAGAAATTGAGAGCAAATATACGATAAACATCACTGTCTGTTACATGGTCAACATATGTCATATTTACAGTGTGCTAACGAACAAAAGAAATGAAACTATATCATTAACTATAAAATACATCCCCATAATTCTGCACCGTCTATAACAACAGACATATATTTGTTACAAGTACTGTCAATATTCTGTACGACAGTATATAACCCTTTTTAGGCTGAACCTTGATAGAAAGGTAGTTTCTTCTACTTCACCAAGAATTTCAGAGAATAGTGGAAATCTAACTAAAAAAAATGGCCTTCTAATAACCTCATATTGACTTCTACTTATTATTAATAAAAAGGTACATGTAATTTTACTGAAAGGACTTCCACTCTTAAAAGGGTTCAAAATACTTTAACAGTGTCTCTGTTGTTATTTCTTCTATTACAAGCACATCCAAGTGCCTTGCTGAAGGTATCCTAAACAAGTTGAAAAATTTTGTTGTAATTTTAATTTTTATTAGATAAATACTTATCAACCTCCATTAAATGACCAGAGAAAGAATCTTTTCATGTGTTATTAATTGTATTGTCCTTAGAAGACACTGTCAAAACAGATGCCTCACCAAAGAACTCAAAAACACACAAAAATTGCAAAAAAACTAAAAAGAAAATTCCCCAATTTAAATAGACATCCACACTCTAAGATGACCAACAAAAATAATGAAGATTGTTTATTGACCACTAGGGGGACTTACTAGTTCACACTCACTCACTGGCCTCTTAAGGTACCTTAAAACGTTTCTCAACATTGACCAGTGAGTTGGATGGCACCAATATATAGCAATGGTCACGAGATGGTAAGTGTATTTTTCGCAATAAAAATACAGATTGAAGGACAGAGGAACTAAACTTGTGACCTGAACTGACAATACTTGTAAGTTTCTTTAACATTATTATGCGTTGCTTAATATAATCGTGTGATTCCCCTGATTTTGGTGTATTTTACAGTTACAACTACAAGTATATATCTACAAATGTATATCACAGAAAAGTTACAGTGTGGACCCCAAACGACAGTACGTGTAACTTATATCAATATATCATGTAAATCCAACACAGTGTTATATTTTTAAACACTGCCAAGTGACACCACAGACTAATGACTATCATAAATTCTTCCCAACAAAAGAATCAATAACAAAGTTAAAAATACACAGAACAATATGCGTTTGTTGCATGAACAAATACAAATAATTGTTCAAAACTTAGTGCTTTAATCTGTACAGTTCAAGCATATTAGAGTAAGAAATCTAAAATTCGCCAGGAATCTAAAATTCGCCACCTCTAAAACCTTAGTTAATTTTATGACGAAAATGATGTTTTTGTCTAAAAATTGGTATTTTCAGTTCAAAAAGCCTTAATTTACCATACAGTCAACAAATCTCACCACAATTCATTTATTTTATTAGTATTTTTACATGTGGCGAATTTCAGATATGTGGCGAATTTTAGATTTCTTACTCTAACAGTGACACCTGTTTTTATCAGAAAATTATTCATTTTGATCTGCTCTGCTGCTGAAATATTACTTCAAGGCAATTTCTCTGAGACAGAATTTAGAAACTTCTATAACACAAGAACAAGTGCCATTTCAGTTTCTTCAGATATATGTGTAGATTGAATAAGTGATGTATACAGCCTTTCTGTATTCACTTTTAACGTTATTTGAAGACATTGTGAACTGAAAGCAAGAAACACATTTATAGCATTTTAACAACATCGATAAATGACATAATATCATTGTTCACAACCCCAAAATGTTGACGTCTTTTTAATAACCCAAAGTTCAAGGGAGTTGTACACATATTAGAACCCCAAAGCAATTACAGAATAAGCTTGACAGATTTTACAATATTCATGCAGAATATAATAGAAGCTTTGAATGGTGATTACATGAAACTATACAGAGACCAGTGGATAGATTGTATGTGTGTCATTAAATTGACCACTACAATTATTTCAATATCTCGCTTTTTTAGGACAAAGAAAGTCAACAAATATCTTATCATTAACACTTCCTAAACAAAAACTGAAGCCAAATCACTGGAAAATATTACACTCTGATTCTTACAAGGTAGTAAAGTATGCAGATTCACTGAACAAACAATCTGTAAATGACTGATGTTGCACATCTGTTGAGTGCATAAAATCAATGTAATAAACTATGTAACACTGTACCCGTCACATTTTGACATCAAATCGAAGATTAAAAAATAAACCTTAACAATAATGAAGTTTGTATTAAAATACAGTATTCTGTCCAAATGAAGTCAATACTACTGTCACAACTAGTTGACCCCAGGGCTTTATTAACAAAACCAATTTCGGAAAGATGAGCAAAAACAAAATATAACCAAAATAGTCCAAAAAAAAACCCCCAGAAATTTCATAAGAAATTCCCATAATTTAAAATGAAAATTTAACTGGGTTTACCCCTCAGCAGTCAATTTTGTTCAATGTGGAGGATTTCATATTTATTAATGGAGAAGTATCAACACATGCTTAGTACGTTTTACACACTCCTGTGCTAATATTTCCGGTGGTCTCTCCGTACTGGCGAGGCGGATCTCGTGCGCAGGCTTCCTGATCCCATGGAGCGGGTGACTTTCACAGGACTTCTAGATCTCGTAGGAATTCTACGCGTGGCGTTCTCGTAGCCAACGCGGAACCCGTCGCTGACATCCTCCAAGGCAGTATCCAAGGCAACCACAGTGGCAGCATTAGACTGGTTGGCGAGGATGAGTTTCTCCAAGCGAGCGATGATTTCATAGTCTGGGACTGCAAGACTGTTCACATCCATTCCCAACATACGGGCCATGACTTGACGTAGATCCAACAGCTGTGAAGATATACAAAGACCATTAAGTGTCAATATGGTAAGAGTGAAACAGTTACCCATATCAATTGCTGCATACAAAGTTTGCTGGAAAACTTTTCAGGTCCATGTACCAGGGGCCGTATTCTTCAACAATACTTTGCTAAGGTCACCTGACATCCAAGTTGGGAATGGTTTACTCAGATTTCTTATTCATCAACCTCTACTTGGTTAACTATTCTTTAGATTCTAAGTTAGGAAAACTCCCTACACTTTGTACTGTATAATGTATTGGAAACCAGTATATCTAAGAAAGAGTCTCATTCCACAACAATTCTCTCTTAAGGCATCCTTTGTTTTTTACTGAATCACCTGCTTTGTTAAAAAATGGTGAAAAAGCTCATTTTCTTGAGGGAAAATGCTGTTTTCAATATTGTGTCATAGTTTAATATCAATAAAACACACAATTCCCTGTAATAACTGCATATTTTAAACACATTCTATCGTCTAAGATACCTCTGCAGATAACTTCTAATATAAGTAAATTTCTAAGGTAACTTAGATTTAGGAATGTTGATGAATACCATTTTGATCTAAGTTTACTTAGCAAAAGCTTGAGAAAAAACTTAGAATCTAAGTTAGCAACAGTCTAAGTATTGTTGAAGAATACAGCCCCCCAAAATGTTGATTAAACAGATACCGGTCCATGAGAATTGGGGGGAGGGGGGGATGGGTGTTAATTTCACACACTGATCAATTGGCTTTTAGGTTTTACAAAGACAAATTTCATAACCCAGTTAACTGGCATAAAAACTGAATTCCTTTTCCTGTAAAATATAACCAAATTAAATATATATTAAGTAAAACAAGGAAAATCGACATAAATACACTCCAACTTAATCAAAACATAACTGAAACAAACTTTTCAGTCTTCACTCTACTTTATCTCTGCTCGAATATGAAAAGCTGGATTCATACCTTGGCAAAAGTGGGAAAAACCCCAAAGGTATGTCCTGTTTACTACTTCTGTTTTAGTGCTAATATTGTGATTTTAACTTGTGAATGTATCGAATTATAACAAAACTGGAACACACAGTCTTCTATTGTGATGAACATGCTTCAGAGAGGTGAACAATCGATCACTTCAAATGGTGTACCAAACACAAAAATGGACCATTTTACTGATTTTAGCATTATGACCGTTCTATAGATGGTCCGGACAACTCAACATCTGGACACACAAAAAATGGGCAAATGTTTGACAGATTTTCACATGAAACTTACATGTCCCCAAACAATAAAAGTACATTTTTCGGTTAGTTCTATAACATTAATGAATATGCTTTGCCTTATAAAGACAAACACTCGAAAACATTTATCCTGAGCCTACATGACAGCTGTACCAACAAACGTGTCAAAGAATTGATTTTCATTGAAAAACTGACTTTGTGTGAAAGGTTCATCTCTACAATGTTTGAGAAAGCAATTTTGAGGTGTTGATTCTCATTCATCAATACAAAAGCAAGACAGGAATCAATATCTGCCCTTCGGTGTGACATCCTTTGGTTATTATACAAAAATGAAAGCCTCTTGAAGTCTGCGTCACTTAAGAATAGTAAGCCCCTAAGCACATCCCATGGGCAGTAGAAAATTAGTTGAACTCAACCAGCACTTTCAGGGTTTATATTGATAAAATATCTTGATCTCAAAAATAATCCCAATAACCTGGGTTTTTATACTTTAAAGTTTAGTTTAAACTCAAGCTTAGGTTGAGCTTAAGATTAAGCTTGAACTAAAATTTAGCAATCTCAACTGAAATCCTACCTTAATGGATATGCTCAAACTCAGATTTTAGTTTGAGCATATCCTTTGGAAGGATTTAACTAGGGCATAATAAATTTGAATTTATACTCACAGTTTAAGTAAGACTGTGGGCGAGTTTGAGACATTTCAAGAAAACCAAACCATAGTTTAAAATGCCATGTAAGCAGAACATTATTTACTTTTGCTTAAAAGGAAACTCAGCATACTCGACAAAACCTGATTTAAAATTGTTTGACAATATTTTTTAAAAACAATTTTGACAGCAATTTAAAAATCCACAAAAAGAACTAGATTGGGCCAACTCGGCGCCAACATATCCCCAGACAGGTCATCACTCACGCCACAGGTTTTGATCGGGAATTTTTTAAAACATAATTACCCATTATTATATGAACTTCAGCACATCAATCTACTCTGTTTATATCTCCCCAAGGAAGATGGTGTATCCCCAGACGCCGAATACATAACTCAAATTATATTTTCAATCTTCCTGCAATGATAACTCTAAACCTATTTTCAAAGTATTTAAATGATTGATGATTGAATGTCCATTCTAAAATAATAATCCCAAAAGTGCATCTCTGTTTCTATATTTGTTGACAAATAAAATATTATTTTTAACTCAACTCATCATATTTTTCAATCCTCCTTCAAAGTATTTAAATGATTGATGATTCAATGTCCATTCTAAAATTCATAATCCCAAAAGCGCATATCTGTTTCTATATTTGTTCACAAATAAAATATTATTTTAAAAAAAATTATTTATATTATTATTTTATTATATTATTTTTAGAATTTGCAAATTGTTTTCAGTTATTCATTTCCTCTATACCTATATATGTGGTCCATATATATGCAACCTAAATATGTGACACAATCTCAGTTCTGACTCCCCTTTGTGTTATATGTAATGAAGCCCACCATCTCCCAACCCCACCCCCACCCCTCTCCCCTTCTCCACACCTCTCTCACTATTACACAAGATCTGCAACCCCATTGAGTTCTTTGTTTCTCATCTGATATCATTAAATACCTTTGTTTATTTAGTGTCACTCAATATAGCTGGAGGTCCCAGAGGTGGGTGGGGGGAATCCGGGTGGGGGATGTGGGTTGAGCATAAATGGTAAACAAACAATCTATATAAAAGGGGTACTCAAATACAAAAAGAATTGAGAATTTTAAGTATGTGATTATCAACTGAAATGAGTTCATAACTGTAGGAGCTGTGCCAAAATTAACTGAGGCAAGTTGAATAAAACTGGGCTAGTTGAGGGTTAAAAATCCCCTAGTTTTACTACATAAGGATATAATTTCATTAATATTGGGACTTAAAGCTCACTTAAAGTGTCCATTTTGCCTACTTGAATATGTTTAACCAGTTTCATTTTAAAAAGTGAAAAACTCAGCAAGCAGAGGTATAACACACAAAAATAAGTTCTTAAAAGACTAAGATAGCCATAACATTATTAATATTCAAAATTTAAATAGACAGGCATTTCCTTTTAAAAATTCAAAGATTTCAGCTCTATAACCCACATAGTTTGACAGTTACTGGGCTTTAAAGTGGCATAATATCCATAAATTGGGTTTCTGTGGGCATTTTACAATTGTTAAAGAGACCTTAGCAATTAAACTACAGATCTGAAACTTTTTGGGGGACATACATAACAAACAAAAATTATATATAATACAGTTTAAGACTTGTCACACTAAGCATTTCCAAATAACGGCAAAATACGGAAAAAATGTCAAAAAAGGCACTTGGGCGAGTGTCTATGGCCCTCATACACAGGTTAAATGTCTACTAAAAACCTTGATTTTCGGCATATGTAAAAAGGACATAATAATGCATTCCCAGATGGGATTTCAGCTCCATCAATCACATAGTTTAACAGTTACAGGGCTTAAAGGTGGTAAAAAGTCCAAATATTGGGTCATTGTGGGCCTTTTAGAGATCTCGATGTGGCTTTCAAATTAAAGCTTCAGACTTAAAATTTGTTACATACTAAGATTACACATAGAATATGTATCTAATAAAGTTTGAAACTTCTCAGACTTACCATTTCCAAGTTACAGAGCAAAATATGTGAAAAATGTCTTAAAAGGGTCACTCAGGTGGGTGTTTAAGGTCCTCATACACAGGTTAAATGTCTACTTGAAGCCTTGATTTTTGGCACATGTAAAAAGAACATAATAATGTATTCCCAGATGAGATTTCAGCTCTATCAATCACATAGTTTAACAGTCACAGGCCTTAAAATTGGCAAAAAGTCCAAATACTGGGTCTTTATGGGGCCTTCTAGAGACCTAAATGTGGCCTTCAAATTAAAGCTTCAGACTTAAAATTTGTCACATACTAAGATTACACATAGAATATGCATCTAATACAGTTTGAAACTTCTTAGACTTACCATTTACAAGTTACAGGGAAAAATATGTGAAAAATGTCTAAAAATGGTCACTCGGGTGGGGATTTATGGTCCTCATACACAGATTAAATGTCTTCTTAAAGCCTTAATTTTTGGCACATATAAAAATAACATACTAATATCTTCTCAGATAGGATTTGAGCTCTATCAGTCACATAGTTTGACAGTCACAGGGCTTAAAAGTAGCAAAAAGTCCAAATATTGGGTCTTTGGGAGCCTTTTAGAGACCTCAATTTGACCTTCAAAATTAAAGCTTCAGACTTAAAATCTGTTACATACTAAGATTACACACAGAATATATATCTAATACAGTTTGAAACTTCTCAGACTTACCATTTCCAAGTTACAGGGAAAAAGATGTGAAAAATGTCTTATAAGGGTCACTCGGGTGGGTGTTTATGGTCCTGATACACAGGTTAACTGTCTATTAAAGGCCTAAATGTTGGGGCACATATAAGAAAACACATAGATATATTCCCAGATGATATTTAACTTAGATGAGAGACATAGTTTGAAAGCTACAGTGCTTGAAAGTGGCAAAAAGTGCATAAATTGGGTCTCTGTGGGCACTTTTGAGAACTTAAGTCGACCCCTTTGGGTAAACCTACAGCCCTAAAATTTTCTACAGACAAGGATTACATATCAAAGTTATACCTAGCGCAGTTTGAGACTCATCAGAATTATCACTTCCAAATTATAGGGCAAAATATGTGAAAAGTATAGCAAAAAATCCCTAAGTGGGGGTATTTATGGGCCTCAAACACAATTTTCTCCTCAACTTAAAGTCATGATTTTCGGCACATGTACTAAGAACATATTAATGTGTTGTCAGGTAAAATTTCAGCCAGCTGAGCATCATAGTTTGTGACCTACAGGGCTCTAAGTGGCCAAAAGTGCAATTTCTGACCTTAAGGTGGCCATAAGTTCTTTTTTACTGGGAGTTTAAGGTCACCTTAAAATAGGGATCTTCCTTTGGGCACCCTTAACATGTGTACCAAGTTTGAAAAAAAAATATTAATTTGTTTTTGAGTTATCGCGTCCACAAGGATATTTCTACGGCGGCGGCGGCGGCGGCGGCGGCGGACCTGAATCCAATATATCCCCGACTTTCGTCTGGGGATATAATTATGAAATGGCAATGGCCTTTTTGAAAACCAACAAACTACAATTTCTGAACACAAAATGTTTCAATTACATCAGTTCTTAAATTGGAAGAGAGGATATTATAAGGCTCAAACATAGGACAGCTCACACTTTTTATCAACTCATGTTACAAAACTTTGATGCAATAAATCTGTGTTGTGTTGCCAAGGGAAAGTTATTATTAAAAAGACATTGAAATGAAATACTAATCACACCAATGTAGATACAACAGACATTACTCCATTGATTTTGTAATCAATAGCTTCTGTATCAATTTTCTTCCAAGAATAAAACTACTGAATTATGTTGTGAAAAACCTCATTAGCCTTAAAGCTGTGAAAAAACTCAACACAGTAAAAATTCAGTATGGCATGGAGATTTTGAACATTTTTTACATTTTTAATGAAAATTTTGTCTTGTTTAAAATAGCCGGCTTGTATGAAGAAAGTAATCTATTTCATCGATAACATGAGGAAATGTACTGATCACAGTGACTTTACCTGTAATTGGTTCATTTATTTATTTATTTGGGGTTTTACGTCGCTTTCAACACTGTACAGGTCATATCACGACGGGTAGTTGGAAGGGCAGAGGAAACCAGTACATACAGTTCGTTAGGGTTCTGTACTGTAAACTGCCGACCAACGGCAAGCAACTACCAACTTTCCCACTTGAGGCCGTGATGGGGATCGAACCCCGGCCTCAGAGGTGGGAGGCGAGAGTGTTACCACTCTCCCACCGTGGCCCCTTGTAATTGGTTCAAGCTACTTAGATAAACAATTTTAAACAAGAACACTCAGAGAGCACATTATAAAGCTCTGCGAAGGCCCAACAAATCCACCATTGCTTATGAGTGCAATGAAAAAAAAATCCATAAAAAATATCTTGGATCCAGGTAATGGTTGTGGTTCATTCTTAAAATTAAATAAGATCTTTGTTTGACCAAATACCTACCTAATATGAAAATTTGATGTAAAACCATGCAGTTAGGTTTTCAAAATCTTGCTAACCTACATAGAAATACAATAACCGTCTAGAAAACCTATGGTTTTATTTGTAGCCAGTCATTTGAATCTTCCATTCATAAAATCATATAGTAACAATCCGGTACCATTTATTGCGTAGTTAAATGTAGCTAACTACTGCACATGCCTGTTTAGTCTCAACCTTAATGGGTATTTCCAGGATTATGTGGTTGTCTGCTGTCCTGTTAACTCATGTACACAAATTATCACATATAAATAAATATAATATAACAATATAAACTTAATATGCTCTTGGTAAGTCAGGCATCAGTCAGAAAATGTCACTTAATATTATCAGTATGAGTGTCTCTTACTCATGACCTCTTAGTAGTGAGTACATCAATTATCAATATTAGTGATATTTATGGTTTTGGGACAGGGTTGCCGATATTGATGTATAAAGATGTATATCAATATCACTATTTTAGGTAAAACTGTAAACTTACACTGCAAGTAGTTGAAATAAAGCCTAAATTTGAAGAAATTGTACACTTTTATCTCATGGTAGTTTTTGATGAAAACTCCCATGTTTTGTTTTGGCACATTTTACTTCCTGTCTGCAGTTGGGGATTTGCTAGAACAAAAATGTTTTCGGTATCCAGGATTCAGACTCTATGGTAGACAATATAACACCCCAATGTCGGCCGATATTGGAATATTTTTACTTTCAATATCGACATCCACACAGCCAAATGATTTACCCACTACCTGTTAGCCATCAATACACATCCCAATTCACAGTGACATTGGTTTATGATTTATTATTTGTACTACAATGAAATATATCAGAGTGCCACCACTCTATATGTAATTAAAGCCTTCTTTTTTTCTCAAACTAATTTCTTCTAGAGCCATCCCAGTGGTCCTTGGTTCACTCTAGTAAGACACTCCCTTAAGCTTATTTTGATAGGGCATATACATCATCTGTATTTATGCAATAATATAAACTCTGTTATATATTGTCCTTTTCTCCATTTCATCAAGAGCTATCTATGATTTATTTGTATTACAGGTACATATATAAGTACCATACTTGTATTTAGATAGCAACAGACTGTGTCTGCCTATGTGGTGAAGCTTGACCAGTTCCCATCTGATCACTGAAATTAGGCAGCACTGGGCTTGGTTAGTACTTGGATGGGTTTCTAAGTTCTGGGCCAAGTATGGGCAAATACTAGCCTGGGCTTTACATCTGCAGTCAGGATATGGCTCAATAGCACTTTTGAGTTCTGTACTACAAGGAGATATTGTGCTGAGTATAAAAATACACAGTCAACATAATCTGTTTTTTTACCTGTCTTTCTCTCTTGCTCATTTCTTCCAGAGCCATCTTAGTGGTTCTCAGTTCACTGGTGAGACTCTGTACCGTGTGGTGAGCCACTTCCTTCTTCTCCCCAAACCTCTCCAGCTAAAACAAGCAGGCAAAATTTAAGAGTACCAAGTTTTGAAAGTCTGTCATTATATACACAGAAAAGTTCACTAGAATTAACCAGTTGATTCGTCTTGAAGGAAAAGACTAGATGTGTGAACCAAAAGATTAGTGTTATGACCTTCTTCAGACATCTATGATTCATAAAAATCACTTTTAGCACCAAGCCCCAACCACTCTTATGTAGTAATTGCCTCAATCTCAATCAATATGACTAATCTTCCCTTAAAGTAAACCACTCACCTCTTGTTAAACAGAAGAGTATATAATTCATGGCAGCCAAAAGGTTAGACTTAGCACTTTAAGATTATTCCTAACTGCTTTACAACCAAAAAAATCGGTTGCGAGTATTCAGGAGCAGAAATGTACGCTGACAGCTTCATAAAGGTTTTTTAGTCATGATGAATATTTTCACTGGGCACCAATGAGTGAAAATATCAGTAGTATGAAGCAATCGATTAGCCTTATATGATCTTTCTCCAGACTGCTACGATTCATAAGAATCACTTTTAACACCTAGCCCTGACTGCTCTTATGCAGTAATCGCCTCATTCTCAACAAATACGACAACTCTTCTCTTGAGGCAGTGTTCGCTCTCGTCAAAAATGAATGCGAGACAGACTGTCTCCCTTCACTTGAAAAGGCGAGACAACTGTGAAAAAATGTGAGACATGTTTTGCGTCAAGATATTTTGAAATATTTAGTTCCAATTTGGGACTGCATAAAATCTTCTTTCTTTAAATAATAAGAAATAGATGCTAAACTAAAAGTTCAAATAAATAAAATATTTAATGCTGTTTTTATTTGTCTTTTTTAAAATTTATATTTCACTTTTAAACCACATCTTAATGGCTTAATGGCTGGGTGCTACTGGTTTTTTTTTAAATTTTTATTTATTTTTTTTTAATTTTAAGTAAGTAAGTATTTATTTATTTCATTTCTGTACATACATACAATTATACTTTTTTTACAATATGAATATGATTTTTGGCACTTTAGTGTATGACAGAAATTTGTGAAAAGGGAACAGTAGAAGCTAAAGCTTATCTTGGCCGATCCCCTTACAACCAGTAAAATTACATTAAATTGCTTATTAGATACCTCACTGAGTAGTTATGAAAAGGTAAGACTTTAAATGTCGAAATTAATTATTTTACTACTATCTGGATTCATCAAATAAATAAATAAATTGCATTTCTTCTCTTTTCTTTGAAGAAATATATATTTTGTCTCTTCCGACAATAGACGAATTTCTTTGGTCAGTAGTTGTTTCGACTGTTTCGCCTGTGACAAATATGCAGAAGACGAGTTAAAAATTAGACATAAAGCATGGAAATCTCGTGAGAATACCCGAATTCTCGCGTGAATTACTGTTAGCTGGATGAATCAAATAAAATAAACTCACTTTCATCTCTTTCTAACCTATTTCTATGGGGAAATATGTACGTCGTCGCTTCCGATAATAGACGAATTTCTTTGGTCAGTAGTTGTTTCGACTGTTTCGCCTGTGACACTATAAGCAGAAGACGAGTTTAAAAATCAACAAAAAGCACGAAAATCTCGCGAGAATACCCGAATTCTCACGTGAATTACTGTTAGCTGGAGATATAAAATAAAATAAACTGATTTTCATGCTTTTTTCACCCATTTCTATGAGGAAATATGTAGGTTGTTGCTTCCGATAATAGACTAATTTCTTCAGTCAGTTTTGAGCGTTTCGCCTGGTAGCGACAGCACAGACGCGTTTGTGAGTTGGTTTTTTGACAACTCGCCCCAGAGTGTGTACAAACTCGCGAAATCGCGCTCGAGAGAGAACACTGTTGAGGCATATGATAGCTCACCTTATTTATAGAACAGTGTACAAGATAGGTCTTGGAAGCCAAAAGTTAGTCATAGCATAGTCATAGATTATTCATAACTGCCTGACAACTACACAAAATCAGTCGTGAGTACTCAGGATAGAAATGTTTGCTGGAAAAGACTTTTAGTAATGATGAATATTTTTTCCCCTGGGCAATACCATGATTACACACTCCCGACCTTTACAATATAACGTTACACCATCAATAAGATAATGCTTGGAATTACAGTAATGTGGAGCTCAGCAGACATTCTCATCTTACCGTGTCATCCAGTTCACTCTTGAGTCCTTTGATCTTCTCTGCCTGTCTCTCTCTGACATTCTGCAACTGTCCAACTTTCTCCTCCAAACACTCAATGTCTCGCACATGTTCTAGGCTCTGGTTCTGTTTAAATTGCAGAACAAAAAAGCATAAAAAATTTGACAAAATACACATATGCACAAATGCCATTTAGTACAATTCTATTGGAATGTCCATGCGGCACATCTTAAAAAGGATAATGCATTCACTAAAATTATCACATCCAGGACCTGTAAAATATAGTAAAACTATATCAAGTAGTATTTGTGTTTAAGTAAAAGTAAATGGATGTCAGGTCCAAAGAGGGTATATACTTATTTCATTTCTATTTTGAATTACTGGTTAAGAAAACTTTTTTTCTCTGTTTCTTTGACATCAGATTTACAAGGTTTTAATGGTATTTTTTTTCATGAGTAGAATATTAACGGTAAAACAATCCATTTAATTTTGTTGTTGGCTTAAGTGTTAACTCACTATAAATGCTTTTACTTACAATTTACATGCAGCGTTAGTCTCCTCATAACAGATAAACATTATAACTTTGTTTTTCAAGTACATAAAACAACTGTAGTTATTTACAGCATAATTATATTGACAGGGCAGCGAGTTCCTAATTTACACACCCTTTTGTCACATGATCTTTGATTGGCAGGTAAGGTGTACTGTACTCACTGTTTCCCGTTTTATCTTTGAAAAACAGTACCAAACAGTTTCAAGAATGGTTGTAAAAGGTTTAGTATCATAATACTGTCTGAGTGTTATAATTTTGGCCTATTTTACTGAAGGCATTTATCTTATAGCAGTTAGCCAGTTATGAAATGTCAGCAATCACTTTTTGCATTTGTAAAACATAGTTCAAAGCTGATTGCCATGGTTAACCATGAAATGTCAGCAATCACTTTTTGCATTTGTAAAACATAGTTCAAAGCTGATTGCCATGGTTAACTATTAATTTTCCCCATACAGAATACAGCATTTATTTAGCATTACAGCCCCATTTGCTGAAACTATACCAATAAATGGAAACTTTGCAACAATAGAAGTAATTAGTAATTTGATAATTTCTTAAAACTGACCTTACAAGATGCAACACTGTAACTCTGGCTAAATGGGAAAGCTGGTAGTTGCTTGCCGTTGGTCGGCAGTTTACAGTACAGAACCCTAATGAACTCTATGTACTGGTTTCCTCTGCCCTTCCAACTACCCATCGTGATATGACCTGTATATATAGTGTTGAAAGCGACGTAAAACCCCAAACAAATAAATAAATAAATAACTCTGGCTAAATGCATAATGCACACATGCAGGTCAAATTTCATTCAATGTAACACAAGTTACATAAATGTCACTAAACAAAGTAAATTCAGATTGTCATACACTCCCTAAGATGACAACTACATACATGTACTCCAGAATTTTACTTCCATGGTGCTTTTTTTTCAAGTGTGCGCTCAAACAACCCCTATGTGTTTCTAATTATCTTATAAATTTATGTCACAGGGAAGTCCATAATACCTTATTGTTTACCCTTAAGTCCAACTTTGTACTCTTTTCCAGACATCTACAGATTTTAGTGCGCTGGATTTAAGTTACTTTTATCCATATATCCCTTACTATGGGCTTCTAATTCACAAACGGGATTAGTTAAAGATAATTATTAAATTATTTCAAAAAGTGTATTTTTAAAAGTATAGTTGAGCTCCTGTATCATGATGTTCAAGTCCCTAATTTCAATATACAAAATACCCTTCACAAGTGTACACTCCTACATCTGCATTTTCTGAACCTTGATTTCTATACACTCCTTATCCTGATATCTACAGACTCTTTAGAATATAAGGTCTCTTCTTTGATATACAGGATTTCCATACACCATTATAATATACCTTTACATTGATAAACTCCAGTATCCTGGCTATCAGATCCCTTTTTTATATATATACCACTTACCCTGATATCTGCGGAACCCTTAGAATATAATCTCCTTCACTTCATGTCCTTAATTTCCATATACAGTATACCCTTTAGCCTGATATTTGCAGAGTCCAATATTCTGGCTTTCAGGTTCCTCATTTACATATACCTTACCCTGATAACAGCAGACCCCGTGGAATATAGTGTCATTTAATTCACATCCCTAATTTCCATATAACTTTAACCCTGATATCCGCAAACACAAATATTCTGGTTCTCCAGTCCCTGTTTTATAAATACCCCAAACTCTGGTATCTGCAGACTTTAAGTGTTATCTTGGCTTTCAGTTCCCTTATTTCCATACAATTGTTATCCCAATATCTACAGACTCCAGTATGTTGGCTTTCAAGTCCCTGGTTTCCATAAACCATTTACCCTACAATCAGCAGACTCCAGTATCCTGGCTTTCAAGTCCCTGAATTCCATATACCACTTACCTTTATATCAGCAGACTCCAGTATCCTGGCTTTCAAGTCCCTGAATTCCATATACCACTTACCCTTATATCAGCAGACTCCAGTATCCTGGCTTTCAAGTCCCTGATTTCCATACACCACTTACCCTAATATCAGCAGATTCCAGTATCCTGGCTTTCAGGTCCCTGATTTCCATACACCACTTACCCTAATATCAGCAGATTCCAGTATCCTGGCTTTCAGGTCCCTGATTTCCATATACCACTTACCCTAATATCAGCAGACTCCAGTATCCTGGCTTTCAAGTCCCTGATTTCCATATACCACTTACCCTAATATCAGCAGATTCCAGTATCCTGGCTTTCAGGTCCCTAATTTCTATACACTACTTACCCTAATATCAGCAGATTTCAGTATCCTGGCTTTCAGATCCCTAATTTCCATATACCACTTACCCTAATATCAGCAGATTCCAGTATCCTGGCTTTCAGGTCCCTGATTTCCAGCCTGCACTCATTCAACTCTTGCTTGTATTTGTCCACAAGCTTCAACAGCTTCCTGTTCTTCACAAATTCCTCATCCTTCTCTCTCTCACACTCACTCCTCCCCACAGCACGCTCTTCTAGGGAGGCAACCTGCACCAATGCAAAAACTCAGGTATTACTCACTGACTTATGTGGAATTAAAATATATTTTGCTTTCAACACTGTACACACACAGGTCTTGTGATACTTCCAGGTGGTTTTAGAGAAGAGGAAAGCAAAGTACACCAGTTGGCCCAAATCCCTAAGCAACCAACCTACACCCTTGTGTCCATTTCTCGTCCTTGTTGAAAGACACAACAATTTAAACCATCTTGTAAGCACTTGTCCCTAATGCTTCAGAAGATCCTGGTCAATTAATATTTTTCTTTTGTATACTATATAAACTGCACATTATCAAAAAATAAAGAATGACAAAATTTTTTAAAAAATAACAAAATGCATTAAAATCTTTACTTCCATACATTGATAGAAATGCAAACCCCAAACTTTTCATACATTAAATCCATACATAAATGCTGATTAAAGAAGCACCATGAGAATGGAAACTAAAACCTTTTACACTGAAAGCATATATAATCCTTACTGGTTAACCAAGAAACATGACCATGTAAACCCCCCAACCTTTTTGCGTAGTAGATCCATATGCAAATCTTTGCTGTCCAGCTGTTCTTTCAGAGCTTTGATCTTCCTCTGCAGATTATAGATGTGGGTCTTTCTGTCCACCAGCAGGTCTGCTTCTTTCCCAACCACTTGATGGATACGAGCCAGAATAGCCTCAGCAGCACCGTCCATGCCCATGTCTAAAGTCATTGGGTCCATCTTCAGGGACAGGCTTAGCTGTTCAATAAACCGTAGGTACTGCAACAAAAGAACAAAAATATCACCAAAATCATTGGGAATGTTGAGATTCATTTGTAACAGACTCTGTGCAACTAGAACCTCTTACACCATCAGAACTGGATTGGACTACCTGTGCCCATAATCAATGGTCTCAGCTATTGTTTCTTTAAAAAGGAACTAGTCAAAGCCATCACTAATGAAGTAATGATCATTCATTATTTCATAGATTTAAGTATTATAGAAAACGTATGTTTACATATGTCAATTATGAGGCATTTAAATAGTCAGCGCAAACTTACATCAGTGATTAAAAGTACCACTTCTCACCCATTGCATACTACTGTATTAATAACAACTACAATCTCTATCCATATACAACTGTTGATTATACAAGCTTTGTATACTTAAAATATCAGACACCAATCTAGTCTTCCCTTGTGGCAGGCTAGAGAATCCCCAGATATTCATAAATGGTCGTCCTTGAGACTCTGCTTTCAGTTAGGGGAATGTCATTCCCTATCAAGAGCTTGGGCTGGACCTGTGCAGTTAGGATGGGTCAAATAGCACTTCCTGTAATAAAGGAGATATTGCACAGAGTATAAATATACAACAATACTCACCCTTTCTTTATCTGCTCTCATTCCATCTCTCAGCACATCCCCTGCAGATAATTCTCCCTCTGCCCTCCGCAGTCTCTCCTCCAGACTAAACAATTCACCCTCAGCCTTTTGGGCTCGTCTCTCAGAACTCCTTTGGTGCTCAAGCTGCCCATCCAATTGTGTGGTTAAAGCACTCACTTTGCCTTCGAGCATCTCAATATGCTGTGTAATCAAAGAAAGGAACAATGTTTTTAAAACTGTATACATAAAAGTTTATAATCTTAATCTTATTAACTTCATCCAATACAAATTATGTAAGCATGGTCAGAAGCTGAAACAATCCCAACATCACGGGTATGTACTTAATGTAACTTTCATAAACTGACTTTGAATGTTATTAGGATCAGTGACTGGGTGATAATGAATGTAATATGTTCTATAACAGAATATGACGATTACAAACTCAATATTGTGGTTATAGTTCTTATGGTCTATTAATATATTTACGGCTTTGGGTAGTATGAGGTTTATGGTACACAGAGGTCAACTCACAGATTTTCTGTCACTAGTGCTTCTCACTAATGCAGCCAATCTCTCTCTGATTTGTTCCTCATAAGGTTCTACAGTCACATAACTGTCTGACAACAGAGCAGCAACCTGCTCCTTGAATGATCTGAAAATAAAGAAAATACAAACTGTAGAGCAATTTGACACCTGTCAAGACATAAATAACATGAAAAACACACCCTTTTTGAAAATTTTTTTTAAAAAAAGGTAAATGATTTGAATCAGTTGTATTGTGAATATGATTAAAGTACATACAGTACAAGTTACTTGAATGTCTGTTGTAAAGTTTGCAAATGTCTGATGCATAGTTTGCAATTTTATTATGGTTGTGCTATGAACTGTGTATCTCAGAAAACACTTTATCCAAATATCTATTTTACATTTCACCAGGGATGGGTCAATATTGCTGGTATCTCAGTATTGAGAGCATTTTAGTGAAAAGTCGTGACATTTCAAACTGCCAACTCGCCTGTCAACTTAAACATTGCAAACAAACCCTAAATCTAAAACAATCGCATACTTTAATCCCATATTAGGGGGCTTTTATTGTGGGTTCGTTGAGAGAGGACTACCACATTTGGTTTCATGAGTTTCACTTCCTGCCAGTAGCCTTCTTGACTGGGGTAGACTAATGTGCATTCTTGTTTTGGAATCCTAGAATCGGAATGGTCTTACATTGGTCGCCACCCAATCTACACATTTTTGATTCTGAACCATCCCTACATTCCCCGACCATTTAAGTATGAAATGCCATGCAGTGTATATGCCATTATCTACCTGAATGTCTGCTCTGCAGTGCGTGACTGTATTTCAAACTCTTTCAGCTGGGTCTCACTCCTGCCAAAGCGAGCCTCCCTCTCCTCCAGTTCTGTGCGTGTAGCATTCCATGCCCTCTGGCTAGCATCCAGCCTCTCTTTCAGGATATCAATCTCCCGCTCATAGTCACGCTGTCTAGATACAGCCAACTCACGTTCCTGTGTAACAAATAATGACTTTGATACAAACATTTAAAAAGTGAACATTATATTTCTCAATCCGCGACATAGAAGATAAACCAAAAAACTAAAGCACCAGTACTATAAAATAGGGATCATTAATAGTAACACCTATATCTCAGGTAAAGTGATATATCATGGCAACATTTTAAATGGCCTCTTAATTGTCAGCACATATAATCGTGAAAAAAAACTTGAAATACTAAAAACAAACCCCAAATCTGAAAAATCTTTAGCCTATATTTTTGAAAATTCTAAAGATTTTAAAAATTCTGAAGCTATTTCTTTGAGCCATGGTTGGTTAAATTCAGCTCCTCTTTAATGGCCTACTCGATTGAAGATATATGCTGAAAGAAAAGTATTTGGTGTCCTAAAATCAGAACGACTTTACACTCAGTCTGGCACAATCACAAAATGAAAAATATGATACTGACCAATCCCTAATATAAAGCATACATTTTTTTTTGCTAATGTTACAACATCTGTAATGCAATTTTTTGATAAATGCCATTATCTGTCTTCGGTAGTTTTTCTTTTATGTTTGTAAACTCTATGCCTTTTCACAAACTGTAAAATTTGACTTGGAGTTCAGTGAGCCCTGTTTAGTGGCAGTAGTAAGCCTTACTTAGTCTAAATACTGTAAACAATAGGCCAAAAGCTTGGGCCTGACCAACACTCCAAAACACCTTTTTGGTTAGAGTCCTACAACTCAAGTTTTTATCAGTGACTGTGACGCAAGTGACTCTCAAAACTGGGGAACTGTATTACTTTATACACAAATAAATACTTTAAATTATTTGTACAACATTAATTTTGATAAAATAACAACATGGAGATAAAATGTTAGTTTGATCATATGGTTACAAGATTAAAAGGCTATATTAATTAAAAATATCACTTTCTGACATTAGGATAAATTAGAATGCTTCTTGGAACTTGTTCTTTAAATGAAAGGAAAACAAAGAGTAAAGACATTAGCTAATAAATCATTGACAATAATACAGTCTGTCACTGCCTGATTTTTTTTCAGCTAGTATAAATTGAGAAAAAAACACCTCTTATCAAAACAACTTGACTCCGAACAACATAAATACAGAAATCATTCATTGTGAATTGCTTGATAACTTATGTCTGTCACTTAAGATTCGCTGACTACTATTGGTTGTTAAGCATGTAAATATTTACATTTCTGCTAAACAGATTCATGCGACAGATAAAAGCCAAACAAAATGGATATAATCAATATCTCTGTAATAATTCACCACCTTTTGTAACTGCCACTCAGAAGACAACATGTTTGCAATTGTATCAACATGTAAAATACCTTTGTCACTTGAAGTGAAATTCAGTGGAGAACCATTAATAATAAATCAATCATCAAAAATGAATCTGTTGTGGTTACAAAAAGTATTTTCCGAGGTTATACGTCTATCCGAGTACCTCTCCTGATAGAAATAGATACTTTTGAAATGTAATTTGAAACTGCCAAAGTAATCAGTCAATATTTTACTTAACATGAAAATGTAACATTATAGTTGGCGTGCTGGCTTTACAAACCATATCCACCACCAATTTATCTTTGTAAGATCAACATGTTTGATCAATGTACAAATTAAAAGGGGTTAGGGGTTGGTTAGGTTAGGGTTAGGGTTGGACGTCTGACGTTAGGGTTAAATTAACACCTACCCCCTTGTCAGAGACTAGAGACTAGTAACTATTCCCACAGACGTGTTTCTTTCTAGAGTTACAGGTTGGGATGCGCTGTAACTGTAAGAAAACTGTTCATATGTGTTTTTATAATTAGAGTAAGGAATCTAAAATTCGTCACATATCTGAAATTCGCCACATGTGGAATCACTAATAAATTAAATGAATTGAGGTGAGATTTGTTGAATGTATAGTAAATTAAGGCTTTTTGAACCAAAAATACCAAGTTTAAGACAAAACATCATTTTCTTCATAGAATTAATAAAGGTTTTTTAGAGGTGGCGAATTTTACATTCCTGGCGAATTTTAGATTCCTTACTCTACCAAAATTATTTTGGGACTAGGACACCACAAGAAACATTCTTGCCGACATAGAAAGTAACATTATACCATTTATTCTTTAGCAATTGGTCAACATTGAAACTGCCAACATTTATTGTGGACGTGTACTATTTTTGAGTTGCAGGTCTGGTAGAGAATTTCATACACAGTACTGTTTGATCTCGAACTATTTCATCAAATGTACGGTGCATGAATTTAAGCTGGTTCCTTACCTGTCTAAGCTGGTCAAACTCCACTGTATACTTGGACACTGTCCTCTGCTCCCTCTCTGCTTCGGATACCAGTCGTATAATGGTCTCCCTGCTCGCTTTGGTCTCCAGCTCAGCATTATTGATATATTCTTTCATCGCAGCAATCTTTCCACGGAGACTGGCATTTTCTTCCATCATGTCGGTCACCTGATAAGGTCATAGATTTCTTATTATGCCGGTCATTATATATTTCTTTTCTAATTAAACCACTAATTGAACTGACAAAATTAGGGGTATTACACAGTATTAAATATACTTTTTATTGAATATACTTGGAACAAAAACAATAGAAAAAAAGACAACAAATATGTCAAGAACATAAATTTTTGTCAAATTAACTGTAAATGTATCATTTAAAAGGCAATTTTTTGGAACAATATTCTGGAGCCTCAGCAGAGAGATTAATAGACCATTTCTGGTTTAAGATTTAGTAGTTTTATTTTTTGCTAATTAACCTAACCACACTTACCCGTCTGACAAGAGTTTCATGAGAGGTGGCATTGAAGGTGGCATCTACAGCCATCAGCCCACTCAGTTGTGTCCATAGTTCTGTATATCTCTTCTCCAAGGTTTGTCTCTCCAGGTCATATCTACCCCGCTCCTCTGCATGTGTTCTGAACAAAAAAATATAAATTATATTTTAACCGTTATATACCAAAATCTGATCTGAAGATTTTTAACCTCAAATTAATACAGTGTGAAAATATTAAACAGTAATGTATGTCCTGGAAATAGAAAATTGGCTTTTCATATGTTACACTTGGGTTTAGAGAGGGGCTAAAAAGGGTATTCAGACCCAATGGATATACACATGGTAATTAAATTGGACATTCTACACAACCAGGATATACTTGAAATTAACTGATCGTGTCTTATCTGGGCTTACCTGAGTCTAGCCTCCAGGTCAAGTATCCTCTCCTGTTGTTCCCTATTTTGTCTTTGAAGGGTCTGAATAGCCACCTCACTGCGAGAGGCTGCTCCTGCAAAATAACATCATTGCAAGTGAAGAGTACTCATTACCAAATGTGACCAAAACCAGACATACACAAAGAGATAACACGGTTAATTCTATTAGTCACTCATACCTCGAGTAGTTCTGTTCAAGACAATTTGAAAGTTAGGAAACTTAATTACTGCCAGAGGAAATTCCCCCAAATTTATTTTCTATTTATTGGGAATATTACAGATAACAGGGTTAATTTCAATGAAAATGATCTCTTGGGACAAGTAATTAGAGTAAGAAATCTCAAATTCGCCACATATCTGAAATTCGCCACATGTGAAAATACTAATAAAATAAATGAATTGAGATGAGATTGGTTAAATGTACAATAAATTAAAGCTTTCTGAACTGAAAAATACCAATTTTAAGACAAAAAATCATTTTCTTTATAAAATTAAGTAAGGTTTTAGAGGTGGCGAATTTTAGATTTCTTACTCTATACATTAAACTTAAAGGGAATTTCACTGTAATAAAACCTTTGAAAGTTGAGGCAAATAACTCCAATTTTGCAATCAATATCATTCTGTCAATACCTTCTAAACTTCCAGCCTGGGCCTCGAACTCGGCCAGTCTTGTGTTGAGTGTGTGTACTAGCGCCACCTGTTTGGCTTCAGACTCTTTTGTGGTCTCCAACTGAAGTCTCAGCTCACGGATCTTCTCTTCTCTCATGTCAAGCTGACCCTGTAGCTCTCTCACCTAGGAATGGTAAATAACACAGGAAACCTCCTTAAAGTAAAAATCTGTTCAGTGATAGTTCATCACAAGTAGTGATATATCAGTAGTATATTTTTTATGTTGGCATCAAGGCTAGTTTACTGGTGTAGCATATGATGTTAATTTTATGCTGTAAATGCCACAAACATGAGATATACTTAGTTACGTTTGAGAAATGTTTAAACATCACAAGAATAGTCTCTAACAAGTAGCAATGTCAGTAGTATATTTTTCATACTGACATCCAGGCTAGTTTACTGGCGTAGCATGATGTTAAAGATATGTTGTCATATGTCACAAACATGAAATATACCTAGTTACCTTTGAGAAATGTTTGAGAATCACAACAACAATCCAAGGTGTACAGTAAAATATGTGCTGAAGTTGTGTTTATTTTTTTTTTTTAATTATTGAAGCAATCCTTTCAACACTTTAAAATTATATCAAGGTGAAATATATGCACTTTATAAATTTGCATATATCATCCCCCTAAGTCAGGATTCAAGTTACCATAAACTCATCCCAGCACTCGTGTTTACCAAATTCTGTGTTGAAGCTTTCTCTGGGAACCCTTATCATTAATACCCTGCTCAACACTCAGTAGCCACCAGGAACAATATCTCAAACTCTTTTAACATTTGGGTGCTCAGTAATTTGGTCCCACCTGAGCCTGTAAGCCCTCCACTCTGACTGAGAGTCCTGCCACTTCACTCTTTGCACTGGCTGCAGCAGCAATCCTCTCACTAGCATACAGCTCATCTATCTGTAAAATTAACACATTATATATCATCAACAGTGTTTACATCTAGGGCAGCCACTGGGCAATGGTCAACCTTTTGCAAATCATAACCAAAATAAAACAAATCACTGGCAGTCTTTTTTAAATAAAATAAAATAATAAGGAAGTATTTATAAAATGCTGAGTTGAGGTAGTGTAAGAAATCTAAAATTCACCACATATCTGGAAAATCACAACATGTGGAAATACTATTAACAGTAATGAAAAAAATGAATTCAAGTACGATTTCTTGAATGTATAGGAAAGTAAGGCTTTTTGAACTGAAAAATACCAAGTTTAAGACAAAGCATTATTTTATTCTTAGAATTAACTGAGGTTTTAGAGGTGGTGAATTTTAGATTTCTGGAAAATTTCAGATTCCTGACTGTAGACATCTTCTATAGCACTGATGTCTGAAAAGGGATATATCCATGAGGTGTCTGGTAGGGGAGGAAACTGAATGTCAAACACTTGGAAAGTGAAGACCTTTTTTAAATATTATATAAAAAAAGTTTTAAAAAATCCACATTCTACTTAATCACACTTTACATAACCATACTCTTTATATACCTTTATATATAATGTAACAATACTTACATGACTTGTGTCTACCCCTCTTATAACTCTGGGTGATTCAACACTGAAAAAAAAACACATGCAAGTTTATCATTTACAATTCAGTGTCAAAAGAATGTCACAAGAAAAACCAGCTTTAAAAAAGTGATAGTTTTAGTTTCTCAAATATTTTCAGCCTTTTGTTAATATTTAAAATTTAACTTTTGAAAATTTGAGAGAAGTATACGAGTCATTTAAAAGTACTTCTAGAGTACCATATAAGTCGGATAAAGAGCTTTTTTTGACTCACTCAAATTTCATATTTCTGTTAATGATTTGCCTGTTCAATACCAATCGCTTTAATGGTTAGATACATTTGTGTGGAAACCGAGTTCTGTAAGAATCATTTTATAATGTTATGTATGAAGTTATTGCTTAATGACAGTAATTCCAATATCTAAAGTAGTAGTTGAAATTTTAGCTTAGGTGGTATGAAGGTGTCTAAGTATGAGCTGCCAATGTCCCAATGTATGCTCAAGAATAGTAATGATACAGTAAATGTGGATGTTATAAAAAATCTACATGTATTATACACAAAGGTTATAAAATCAAGTAGTTTTACAGCTTCTGAAATTCAGGTTATGATTATATATTCTGTGTAAAATATACTATACTGTGTACGCTTTTGTTTATTTTGTTTTTCTATGTGTGTTACATTTATATATTGAGCCTCTACATCGTACAAAACTTTACTATTTAAAATACATAAAAATCAGTTGACTAATGCTGGCTTTATTACCTTGTTTAGAAAAGTATGATAATCTTATATTTTTATTCCAGCCAAGTAAAAATATTGTGACTACAGTACAAGGACCATTTAAAGTTTTGAGATTATCCACACAATACAAAATACAAACCTGGTTAGTTGTGAAATAAGTCTATCCTTTTTAGCTGACTCTTCTCTGTAAGTCCTGACTTGTTCCTGAAGCTGTGACATAATATATAAATAATTTGAAAGACAAGACAATTAAAGAGGGCTATAAATATCATTTGAATAGCAATCACGATATTTGACATGTAATATGCTGGTAATATGTTGTTTTCTCACTCTCTCTCTGCTTTTATTTGTGTGTGTGTGTGGAGGGGGGGGGTGTTATGCGGCCATGGGAAATGTCACATTAATATATGGCAAACCCATTTCCAGAGTGATAAAACTAAAGTAGGTAGTAAGGGGAAATCAAAATATGATGGCAGCAGAATCAGTGGCCAGCAAACTTGAGCTTGTAAAAAAAAACAAGCAAGTACACTTAAATATATTATTTTCCATAGAATAACCGCATGCATAGGATATATACAACTACAGTGATCATACATATTTGAAAATACAAACTACTCATCATCATAAAAGTTAATTTGACCAAAGACAGAGCTAAGTTAGAGGTGGCTATGTACATGGGCAATGTAGACTTATGCTGGGTAACTCAAATAACATAAAAAGTATATTTAATACCAAATTTATTTTCATTATTTTGGTTCTACTCAACAGAATACTGAATATTAAAATAACTACATAAATAATTACCAATGGGAATAGTCACTGTCTGTAACACTATTTATATTAAAGGGATATGTTCCTTCCTACTCAACATTTAGCCATTGTCAAATATTGGAAAACCCTGGGTCATTACATAAAACTACATTATGCAACTATGTTACACAGAACATTCAAAAAATGTAAAACCTTTAATAGTAATTATATTGGATGAAATATTCATCCATCACAGAAGACTACAAATAAATTTTACCTTTTAGTCAATTGTAGGTAAAAGTGGAAGTAAGTTTGAGGCATAATCTCAAATATAACATGAAAATGTTATGTTTTTGTAAGTATATATTTATGTGAATTAGCCATAACTTAATACAAATGCTGCAGATAGATTGGAAGCTCTACACAAATACATTTGGTCTGCTGTATAAATACATATATACCATACAGTATATAAAACTGAACTTACATCTAAGAGTTGCTGTCTGGAGAGATCATGACGAGGTGGTGACATGGGTCGGGGATAAAATACCCGATCTTTGTGGTAGGCGCCTGTTGGTGATACTGGGCGAGCATATCTACATAACAAATACAAAAATTATATAAACTTTATTTATACATGGACACTACCATTTAGTGTGTTGATTCAGCAAAAGTTAAAACATAATACTCTTATTTATGCTGAGTTTTTCTCAATTGACGTCAATCGTATAGTATTAAAATACTTTTGAAACTTTGGGAAATTAACCTGTTAAACAATCAATATTTATCAAATATTCCTCTAAAACTGTAGTATTTGAGTGTTATATGCACTTTAACTGAAACATTTATGCAAGGTATGGACAAGTCATGTGCATGTCTGTACGAGTTGTCAATGATAGGTTTTATGGCAGGTGGTGAATTGGGATAAGTGACAAACTTGAGCAGATACATCAGTAGTAAGTAAATCAAATTTAAGAATATATAGACGTGGTTACCTCAGCTCGACTTTCCTGTTAAATTAAACTAAATAAACGGCTGAAATTGATGTTATACAGTTAAAAACAATAGATTTTGATGTAAGGACACTAGGGCAGGGTCGGTAGCAGATTTTTCATTCCGGTATCCAGCCAGTGTAAAACCGTACCGATTCCGGGATACCGAAAGAAGAAATTGCGTTCTAGCATATCCCCAATCGAATAGGCCCACAAACCGGAAGTAAGATTCGCAAAAAGAAAACATTGAAGTTCTGAAAGAAATCACTATAAAAGTGCTAAAATATATAAAACTATATTGGATAAAAAGTTTGTAATTTCTTCAGATTTGAGGTTTGATTCTAATACTTTACATTTTCTCACAATATTATATACGGACATTCGAAATACCGGCTGCAAAATGTCACCACGGTGTTCATGTGAAATGCTCTCGATACCGATCGAGATACCGGTGTTAGCGACCCTGCCCTAAAGGACACAGAGATTATGATATACGAGTCATTTCATACAATTTTTACAGCAATAGAACATTTTCAATTTTTGGAAAAATCTTCAAAAAATGGATAAAAATGGGGTAAAAGTCATTTATTTTCACTTAATTATGTTTACATGGTGACGGTAATAAAACAATGTAGTTGTGAAAATATTTGTGTGAACATGTGCATATATTTGCATTTGAAGCAAATCTCCAGTTGTATGTGGGGTTGTGCCACGGCTCTACACGCAAGTGAAGTAGCACCGAGGTAACCACGTCTAAAGAATACAGTACTGCATGGTGAGCAACAGCAACTATACCATACTACAAGAGTACTGTACTGAAATAAGTACATATACTTGGTCTAAAATCAGAAACGAGATAGTGTACAACCTCTATAAGAACTTTGGCATTATTCTTACCTGCCACTGTCCTCTAAAGTTGTAATTGGGACTCTTTGTCTGCTGTTACAGTAGATTGAAGGTAAGCCGGTGTCAAACCGTTCACCACTTGATTCTCGAAGTTTATACGCCATTGTTACTCAATAATAGAAGTCTAAATAAAGCCTGAGTATTTGATTTTACAAAATTTTAGTGATTTTCCTTCACTTGTATGTTAATATCTGGAGGATTTGCGGATTTGAAGCTTAAGCAATCATCACCAAATGTGCATTGAATGTCTTCTGTCTAACATAGCAACAGTGTAAACATTACTGCCTCAGTTTCGTAAACAACAACATGGCGCCTGTGTACATGGGACGCACTAATATTCAAAATTAAATATCGACAAGAAATGACCCGAATTTTCCCAACTCTTGAGAAGCACAATTAAATGGTGAAACTGATAAATATAAAACATGAAAACGTCAAAGAATGACACTATTTATACTAAATACATTATATATTTATCACTAAGATCCTATCAAAAATTAATGTGCTTAAGGAAAAAGAAATAAATAAGTCACCAAGGTCTGAACTGTTATGGGATAATTAAAACTATTATCAGTTACAAATACACCATATCTCAATCTAAACTGGCAAAAATTTACAATGTTAATATTTAATACTAAAGGTTAGGAAGATATCGCATAGACATGTAAAATGCCACAAAACAATAATTAGATATCGAATAAATAAATATGGTCTTTATGCAGTGGCCTAGTTTTGCATGTAATCACAATCTATCTCCTCTGAGTGAGTTCAACTCACACAAGTAGCAAAATGCTTAGGACCTTCTCCAATATGACATTGGCTGTTGACTAGGATGTTAAACCTAGAATTTGACTTTGTCTAATAAATAAACTGCATCACTTAGTACAACTTACTAAAGAAAAAGAGCTAACATAAGAACTTATTCAACCTTGAGAGGGGTTCAGAGTTCAAAAATGACTCAGTTGAATCATTCACATATTATATTTTTCACACAAGGTGAAGTTATGGATACTGTACCTATGTTAATATACAGACGGCAAAACAGTTCAAAACTAGATTGCGCTGACTCAACGCCAGTATATCCCCGGACAGCCCATCTCTCATGCCACAGGCATTCACTAGGTATTTTTCTAGCACCTGTTTTGTGTGGTTCTCAATTATTCTAACTAATTTTTCATTTATTTATCTATTTTTTGTCAAACCATTTTTAGGTCAATATTAAAAAAGTCCTCCGGGTAGATTGTTCATGGGCCTCATATAGAGGTTAAATGTCTACTTAAAGCCTTGATTTTGGGCACATGTAAAGACCTATTAATATAATCCCAGATCAGATTTCAGCTCTATCATTCACACATTATGACAGCTCTGGGGCTTAAAAGTGGTAAAAAAGACCATAAATTGTGTCTCTGTGGGCATTTTAGAGACCTTAAGGTGACCATAAAAATAATGCTACAGACTTCAAATTCTCTACAGAGATTACATATAGAAGTTATATCTAACACAGTTTGAGGCTTGTCTGAGTAGGGTCTTATGGGCCTAAAATACAATTTTAGCCTCAATATAAAGTCTTTATTTTTGGAATATGTAAGAATATATTAATGTGTTCTCAGGTAAAATTTTAGCTAGATGAACCACATATTTTGTGACCTAGAGAGCATTAAGTGGCCAAAGCTACATTTCTGACCTTAAGGTGGCCATATTATTATTAGAAGCTTAAGGTTACTATAAAATGGGGTTCCTATTCTGGTCCAAATACATGCGTTTCGACTTTAAATGAAATCTATGAAAGTGTTTTTGAGTTATTGTTCACACAAGGTGGCGTACGATAGCAAGGCAATGGACATGACAACAGTGTAGCTCCAATGTTCATCTGGGGATATAGCAATTCCTTCCAGTAGATCATTATTCTGACAAATGTTAAACCCAGTATTCAACCAGCGAGTGTTCCATTTTGCCCAGGATAAAGTTTAAAAGAAACATGATGAACTGTAACAAGTTATGGTAAACTGATGTTATCGAACATAATGGCTCAATACTGGTTAGTCTCATAGCAAAGACCCAAACCAAATGGAAAGTTTTTGTTCTGACATGAGGCTGGCAATAAAACATGTTGTTTCAAAATTTAACAGTGGAAGAAGTCATTCTTAAATACCTCCAATACTCACGGATAACCAGTCTCCAATGAAACATTTAGTGGCCCAGTAAGTTAGGTTTGGCATCTAATCACAGGTGGTCACCTGTGTGGGTTTGAATCCCATACATGGCAATGCAAAGAACCTGTCCCAATGTGAACCCGGCTGTTGAAAAGGATGTAATTTATAGAATATAAAATCCAAAAAATTAACTTTTGACCAATGAATCATTTATGACTTAACTGATGTGAAAATCAACTTGTGAGGACATTAAAGTTGTAAATACATATATCAAATTTTTGTAGAGCCAAGTAAAATAGTGTCCTAGAAATAATAGTCACAATGTATACAAACATGGATCCCTGTGGGTATTTTCGAGACTTTTAAGGTGACCTTAAAATTCAAGCTACAAGGCACAAGTTTCTCACAAAGATCACACAAAGAAGTTATTCTTAATACAGTGTGAGCTATTCACACTTATCAATAAAAGGCAGAAGTGTGAAAAAAAGATCATTGGACATGCCTGTAACCCACAGAACGGGGAAATAGTTTTTGACACCATGAGATATTGAAGTGAAAAAGTACAAGGATCAGGTGACTTTCATAGCACTGTCAGTTAGGTAAAGAACCAAATAATGTTTATGTAGAGAAAATAACATTTAAGAGAGAGAAATACATATGTAAGATCAAGTATTGAAACAAGACATTTCAGTAGCAAGATGACCGCATTAATCAGTAAACTAAAAATTATAAAGTTGTAAAATTTATTAATGGGAGCATGGCTGTCAATGGACATAGCACAATTAAGTAAAACCACATACAATAATCAGTTGCAGTGATCTATATATCTTTGTGATAAGAGAAAAATGTCTCAAATATAGCAGGCAAAAATACTTTGGCAGAACCAAGGTTAAAGGTCACACCATGATTTAACATACCTACACTCCCCAGTGACCCATTTAAGAATAAACCCCACACCTTAGTTTCTGAGATATGGCCCGAAAAAGATTTTAAAGGTCAAGGTCACAACAGCACAGTCAAAGGTGAAATCAAGGTCACACCAAGTTACACACCTACACCACCTAATCAATGTCCGTACCAAGTATCAACTTCCTACGGCTTGAGATTTCTGATGTATAGCCCAAACAAGATTTTGAAGGTTCAAGGTCACTACAGCAAGGTCAAAGGTTAAATTAAGGCCACATCATGAGGTTGTTTCTACACCTTAGGGTTTCTGAGATATAGCCCATACAAGATTTTACAGGTCAAGAGTTACAGCAGGGTCAAAGGTTCAATCAAGGTCACATCATGACGTTGAAAATCTCCACCCACTAACCAATATCTCTACCAAGTATCAACTTTCTGCAATTTTATGGTTTCTGAGATACAAACAGGAAAAGGTTAAGATCAAGGTCACTACAGCGTCAAAGGTGAAATCAAGGTCACACCATGACGCTGCACATACAACCTCAGCCAGTATCTCTACCAAATATAAACTTCCTACATCTTACAGTTTCTGAGATATTGCTTGGAAAGGTTTTCAAAATGAAGGTCACTATGGCAAGGCCAAAGGTCAAATCAAGGTCACACCATGAAGTTGCAGACCTACAACCCCCAATATCCCTTCCAACTATCAACTTCCTACACCTTATGGTTTCCAAGATACAGCCCGAACAAGATTTTCAAACTCAAGGTCATTATGGCAAGGTCAAATTAAGGTCACATGAAGACGTTGCACACCTATACCCCCTAACCAATGTCCCTACCAAGTATCAACTTCCTACACCTTACGGTTTCTGAGATACAGCCCAGACAGACCTTTTCCCATCGCCCGCCCGACTGCCCATCCAGACACCATGGCGAAAACAATACCCCAACAGCCCTTAAGGACTGTGGGGTAACCAGTTGGAGGTCTTTATGTGCCTAATACAGAGTTTAAATATCAACTTAAAGCTTTTAATGTTGGCATATATCAGACAAAAATTGAGCTGGATGAGCCACAGTTTGAGAGCAACAGGGCTAAAAGTGGCAAAAAGTGAATAAATCCCTGTGGGCAATGTCGGAGACCTTAACGTGATCATATAATTAAAGCTACAGAGTTCATACTTTCCACAAAGTTAGACTAACCATTTCCATATTTCAAGAATCTGTGAAATATGCAGAAAACTGTTCCCAGAGAAGGCGTTTTTAGTGGCCTCAAACAGATTTTAAAATTTAAACTTAAAGCCTTACATTTCAGCATGCATTAATAAACATTAATATATTTCCAGATGCAATATATTTGTTGGATGAGCCTTAAACGTTAAGGTGACCTCAAAATTAAATTTTTCATCTCAAATTTTCCACAAAGATTGCATATAGATGTTCTATCATGTGTAATTGGAGCCTTGTCATACATCTCAAAATTACCAGAGAAATGTTAAAAATGTAAGTATAAAGGCTAGGGGACGGATGGAGGAGGGGGCTTTAAAAATTTCAATTTGAAGTCTTTTGGTATAAAATACCAGAATATATAAATGAAATTTTAGCTGAATAAGAATATAATTTGAGAGCTACAGGGCTTAAAGGGACTTACAGGTCACTTTAAAGTAGGGGTTTTTCCTCGATGAAATACACTTGTGCCAAATTTGAATGGAATCTGGTGAAGTATTTTTGAGTTATTGCACACACAAGTCAAAACATACAGCGACCACAATCCCCTGATTTCAGTTTATCCGGATTTTTGTCTGGAGATATACAGTAAGTATACTAGTTCAGCAATCCAAAAAGTTTTGTCATGAGATAAATGAGCAGCAAAAAACATTCTGGCAGAGCTGTTAAAGGTCACACTAAAGTCACACCAAGACGATTCACACCTACATCTTCCAACCAATATACCTTTTAACAATTTCCCACACCTACAGTTTTCAAGATATAGATAATACAAGATCTTAATGGTCACTGCAGCAATGTCAAAGGTTAAATCAAGGTCACACCATGATGATGTACATCTACACCTAACCAACATTCCTGCCAAATATCAACTTCCTACACTTTAGTTTCCAAGATATTACCAGGACAAGGTTTCAAAGTGAAAGGTCAATGGAAAGGTCAAATCAAGATCACACCATGATGTTGCACACTTACTTTCCTGAGCAGTATTTCTGCCAAGTACTAACTTCCTACACGTTACAGTTTCTGAGATATTGTCCAGACAATACTTTAAAGGACCACACGGCAAGGTCAAATGACTCAAATCTAGGTCACACCATGACTTTGGAGACCTACACCCCGACCAATGTCAGCAAAAACTTTCTACACCTTGTGGTTTCTAAGACACAGTTTTGATAAAACTTTTCTGCTACCACCAACCTAATGCCTGCCCAGATACCATGCGTGAAAACAGTACCCACACAAGGCTGTGGGATAAAAAAAGTTATTTTCTGGTTCATGTTATCTGGGGAAGTGGCCACAGTCAGGTTAAAAGGTATGCAAAATTTTACTTGACCCAAAGAGGATACATTCCAGAAATCATTTCCACACCACTAGTAGCCTAATACCAAAGAATATATTAAGACCATAATGTCAGCAGAAAAGGGTGTCAGCGTTGGTGAAAATATCATACCCAAAACCAAATAAGTGTCTTTGAAGGAAGACAATCATTAGTTTCTCCACAACAGGTTAATCTACAAGACCAGACATGACAGTCATATATATCCTACACTAACAGGTAAAACAACACAATTCAAATGTACAAATAGACCATTGATTGTTGATGTGTTTACCCTTTGAATGAATGAATTGCATAAAAAAGGAGCCGAATAATTCATGCACTGAAACAGTCCTATTACTTAGGAGTTCCTGAGAAATAAGCCAAATACGGACTCAGGTACCCAGGTACTCATTAAGTCTTCAGTACAGGGGCCAATACCTAGCCCACACCATTCTGTGCTGGCCTAACAAGTTACACAAGCCCAAATATTTTGATTTGTGGTTTGATGGCATTTCACATTTCAGCTGTATGCAGATTTAACTAGAGTACTGCTTCACAGGAGAAAAAGAAATTGCTTTTGCACAGCAAAAACAAAGCCTCCCAATGAGAATTAATGATTTTGTAGAAATGACCATCTTCCTGTAATGAATATGTTTTTCTATTTATGCCAAAATGCAAGGTTTCGTAGATGACTGTGCTTTTTTTTTTTTTTTTTTTTTTTTTGTGATTCATGCAGAATTTCAAGATGGCCTCCAAAAATGGCAGGAAACCGATCTTTGCAAAAAGGCACCAGTAGACTCTGCAGATACCCTGGGGCTCAAAAATTTCGTCAAAATCGCTCTATCTCGCACCGTTTCTGAGAAAAATGTGTTTTTGTGTTTACATAAAAATCCAAAATGGCTACCAAAATGGTGGGAGAGCGATTTTTGCGAAGTCACCAGCAGACTCTGCAGATACCCTGCAGATCAAAAATTTCGTCAAAATCGCTCGTATCTCGTGTTTTTTTATTTTAAGCAGAAATTCAAGATGGCCTCCTAATATGGGGGAAAGCGATTTTTTTTTTGCAGTCGCCAGTAGACTCTGCTAATACCCTGGGGATCAAAAAGTTCGTCAAAATCGCTCTATCTTGCACCATTTCTGAGATAAATGTGTTTTTTTATTTTATGCAGAAATTCAAGATGGCCTCCAAATATGGGGGAAAGTGATTTTTGCAAACAGTCGCCAGTAGACTCTGCTAATACCCTGGGGATCAAAAAGTTCGTCAAAATCGCTCTATCTCGCACCATTTCCGAGATAAATGCGTTTTTGCACTTTGCGCAGAAATTTAAGATGGCCACCAAAAATGGCGGGAAAGTGACTTTTGCAAAAAGTAGCCAGTGGACTCTACAGATACCCTGTGGGTCAAACATTTTGTCGAAAGCGCTCTATCTCACACTGTTTCCAAGATATTAAAGATTTTTCATTTTCAATGTTAAGAAAACTCATGCCGTTTTTTTAATTGTTAATAAGTTGCCCATTTTGTATTGATCACTTCCAAATGTTAATGATTTCCAGACATCCATATAACTAACCCACTTGCCAAATTTCATGTGAAGCGCTACATGAAGCACTTTTTAAGTTATCATCCGGACAAGCACACCCCTTCCAAAAACATGTTTTTGTTCATGTGACTTCTCTGAATGGATGAAATGTCATGACACCATATTCAGAAACTTTTCCCAGAGCTACTGCATACATGTGCTAAATTTGAAGAGAATCCGCCCAGTAGTTGCTGAGCTATATAAGCAATAGAAAATGCGGGAGCCGGCAGAGCAAGCGGACCCACTCTCTCTCCCCTCTCCCATAAATACAAACAAGCGTCCCTTGCAGGACGCTTAATAAGGATGCATGTGATAGAGAACAGAAACACGACATTTTCAAGATGTTTGAAAAAAAAAGCTGTACAGGACAGTTCTTTTGTACACATGCACTACTGACATACGAGGTCCACTTACTTGGCAATAAGGACAAGGTCATGAGGCAAAATTCAAATATGTGTTGGTACAACCACAGGGAACGGTGTGACGGACCTAAAAAATCTCAAAGTTGCCACAAAAATGCACCAAAAGCTTATTTAGAACAAAAGCCTAATTTTTTTGTTTTCAGTTAAAAGTAGAGAACTTGTGGAAGTACTTGCCCACAGTAATATCTTGTAATCTGAAGCCCACTGGTGTGCATCAGTACATCACACAAGTTGTCTAGATAGCAGTTATGTATCCAGTTATCCGTCCAAGATTATCCAGACTCAAACTCTGGTCAACCTCGACTAGAAAGCTGCTTCAGAATTAAATAAACACCACAGTTCATAGTTTCCTTTTATTTGTACATGGCACTACATGCAGTACAAAACTGATGGAAATAACTTTGTTTTATGATGGTTATTCTTTAAAATATTATTCCTCACTGTAAAACCCCATCAAAAGAGTATAACATGAAACATTGGCATTAATGTATCTTTAGTATTATTTTTTTCCACCTGGATACTCTGACAAAGTTCACAACTTTCACATTTCAAAAAAAGTTGAAATTTACAAGAAACTGTCAACATGTATTCACTATATATTCTATTATTCATCTAGAATAACAAGTTCTCTTTAATCTTTTTTGGGAGAGTCCATAACTACAAATATTTGGTAGAGGCTAAAGGCAAACTGAGCGTAGACCAAATATTTTGTAAACTGGAACAGCACTTGGTCAGATTTGCCTCTTTTCAGCCACACAATTGCATTGCTGTCCTACAAAATAAATACACAAGACACAGATATTTATGTTTCATCTGATATACTCCAAATTCCAAAAGAGCAAAGTGTGCTATTTAAGTATTTATTATACAAGTATTATAGTATTAATTTTCATCAGTGATATATTTTTTCTGTATATGTCCAATGAGGGATGTTTTACTTTTATTATCCACCATTTTGTATGACTTATGGGTTAAATAACATGAACATTTAAAGAGAGAATGTGAAAAGCCTGTCAAAAGGCACAGGCAACAGTGAATATAGAAATTTCAATCTTTGAATTGCAATAGCTCCTTTATTTCAGGATGGATTTTTATGCAACACACACGAGCAGAAGCGCTGTACAATGACCTTTCTAATGATATATAATACATATTTGTAGGTAACATAGTTTTTGAGATATTAGTGAAAATCCGGAAGTTATTGACACAAGTTATCCATGGTAGGGAGGCATCATTGTACACAAAAAAATATATATTCTGCTCCGTCTATCCCTCTATGGGTCAAAAACGACTTGCGGTGGATGATAAATTCTTAATGGAGGCACTACTGTACATGTATTTGGTTTTAGTATTTAGCAAATATTTGGATATTTGGCATCTGTTTTAAAGTTTATACAACAATATCTGGCATTTACTTTTCAGCCCACTAAATATTTCGGTTTGTCAGAATGGATCTAAGAATAGATATCATACAATAGCTAGCAAAATCTTAATAAAATAAAAATACGCTTACTACTGAGAGAAACTAACTGAAAGGCTTTTAGACAACTCGTGGAAAATTTTATACTGTTGCTTTTTGTTGTTATCACAAAAATACCATTTTCAAACAGGACTAGTCGAAGCAGCATTCCAAGTTATAAATCGGCCAGCTCTTACGACACAGTATGGAATTGGGTTATTATCGACACTGGCTTCATTGAACATGTGTTTAATACATCTGTGGAAATCATGATTTTGTGAGCCCCATTTCGGCATTTCAGCTGAGTGATGCCTACAAAACTGCAGGCAGAAGAAAATGACAAAAAAACCATACTCCCTCTGTTTTAAATTACGTTCCTTGGCAGAGTAAACTTTCCCATCAAAGTTACTTACAAAAGTTATTGAAAAAAAAAAAAGAAAAAGAAATTACATTCCATTCACTCTGTAGCTTCATCAGGCGCTCATACTTCTTTTTATTTGGAACAATCCCAAACTTTCCTTCAAGTCCTTGTTTGAGTGAGGTTGTGGTACTCCTTCGTGTGCTTGTACTAAAAGCACGAACTAAAGCCATCTCCACCCTCTTCAAATACAGCAACAACAAATAATATACACAAACTGTCTGCATATAAGATAAACTTGTTGCATTCATACTATTAAGAAACAAAACTGAAATACCTACCTTGGCATTTATTTTATAACAGGTATACGATAGACGAGACTAGACGAGGTAATATGTCACACAGATCAAAGAAAACAATTTAGTGTTATAGATTAGTTCTCTTTCAAGATAGCTGGGTTGGCAAGTTTTTGATAGACATGGTTAAAACCTATGGTTTAAACCGTCAAGTCAAAAACAGGTTTTTGACTTCCAATGTCAAAAACGTCAAAAATCCCTCAAGCCTGATTGTCAAAAACTGGATAATAGGTCTTAAACTTAGTTTCTGAATAGTTTTACATGCTAAACATTATGTTTAGTTTCTAAGAGAATTTATACACCTTCAAATGCTATAAACCACTTTAAACCTGCCTTAAAATGCTTCCTCTTCAGTTATTTTTTTATATAATTTAATTGAGGCTACATGTATGCATTGACATATACTACCATTGAAAAACTTAGTCATAAACTTTGTTTTCTGAGTATATTAACATAATTAAACATAATATAAAACTAATATAGAATTTATAAGAATGTTTATGTGGAATCATCTTTCACTGAACAGCATTACTCAGGCATGATTTTGGTTTCTACACTTTTGAATTGGTGACAGTTAAGCTAACTATTGAAAGACAATGGGATAGTCTTACTCTAATCTCTAACAGTTTTACTCAGGTCATTTAAAGGGATTATTGTGACATTTGTTGAGGTGTCTCAAACTAGTGTTTAGGCATGGAAAATCTTACTCCAATCTCTGGCAGTATAACTCAGGCCATTAAAAGGGATTATTGTGACATCTGTTAATAAACTAGACCAAGGACGCATCTGTGGCCAGATGCAAGATGTATCCACCGGAAAAGGCCAACTAACATAGTTTAGAAGATAAACAGCATTTTTCAATAATAAGCAAGTTGAAAGCACTTTTAAGTTTGGCTACCCTCATTTGACCTTGAAGGAGGGGCCCAAGGTCAAATCTGACCACATCAGAAGATTCGCAGCCCATGACTTCCTATAGGTTGGTTTGACATTGCAAACCTCCAGGACCAATAATAAGCGAGTTATAAGCACTTTTAAGTTTGGCTATCCTCGTTTGACCTTGAAGGAGGGGCCCAAGGTCAGATCCGACCACACCACAAGATTCCCAGCCCATGATTTCCTATATGTTGGTTAAAAAAAATACCATCCCAAACCTCTAGGACCCATAATAAGCGAGTTATAAGCACTTTAAGTTTGGCTATCCTTGTTTGACCTTGAAGGAGGGCCAAAGGTCAAATCCGACCACACCACGAGATTCCCAGCCCATGATTTCCTATAGGTTGGTTTACCATCCCAAATCTCTAGGATCAATAATAAGGGAGTTATAAGCACTTTTAAGTTTGGCTATCCTCGTTTGACCTTGAAAGGGTGACCCAAGGTCAAATCCGACCACACCACAAGATTCCCAGCCCATGATTTCTTATAGGTTGGTTTACCATCCCAAACCCCCAGGACCAATAATAAGTGAGTTATAAGCACTTTTAAATTTGGCTATCCTACTTTGACCTTGAACGAGAGGCCCAAGGTCAAATCTGACCACACCAAAAGATTCCCAGTCCATGATTTTCCATAGGTTAGTTTACCATCCCAAATCTCTAGGACCAACAATAAGCGAGTTATAAGCACTTTTAAGTTTGGCTATCCTCGTTTGACCTTGAAGGAGGGGCCCAAGGTCAAATCCGACCACACCACAAGATTCCCAGCCCATGATTTCCTATATGCTGGTTTACCATACCAAACCTCTAGGACCAATAATAAGCGAGTTATAAGCACTTTTAAGTTTGGCTATCCTTGTTTGACCTTGAAGGACGGATCCAAGGTCAAATCTGACCACATCAGAAGACTCACAGCCCTTGATTTCCTAAAGGTTGGTTTACCATCCTAAACCTCTAGGACCAATAATAAGCGAGTTATAAGCACTTTTAAGTTTGCCTATCCTTGTTTGACCTTGAAGGGGCAGCCCAAGGTCAAATCTGACCACACCAGAAGATTCGCAGCCTATGATTTCCTATAGGTTGGTTAGACATTCCAAACCTCTAGGGCCAATATTAAGGGAGATACAAGCACTTTTCATGACTGAAAAGAAAAGCCCATGGCAGCCATCTTGTTTTTCAAAATGAGGCCAAAAATATTTTTAGCCAAGATTTTGTAATGATGAACATATCCTGCGAATTTGAGATCTCTACCTTTAATTCCCTTTGTTCTAGACGGCCAACAAAACTCCTTGCTGAAAGTCGAAAAACGCCCGTGGCGGCCATCTTGTTTTTCAAAATGAGGCCAAAAATATTCCCAGGCAAGATTTTATGGTTATGAATATAACCTGAAAATTTGAGAAGTCTATCTATAATACCCTGGCCTCTAGAGGGGGTGACGAGAAAATCTCTACACACTGCGGCAGGCGTACTCATACGTAATCCATAGTATCCACCGGATGCTATACTGTGGATACAATAATAGGCTGTTTATGGTGCTTAAAATTTAAGTAAATTTGCTTCTTTGACTGTTTTTTTTTTTTTTTTTTTTTTTTTGCACATTATATGTTGTAGATTACATGTCTACATTATTGTATTTAAAGTAAATCATAGAGAACTAAAAAGACAAATTAACCAAAATTTTAAAAATACACGTTTTCAAGGGCTAGTGGTTAGACATTTCCATTTTCACCTAAGAAAACAGGCATCCATTTGAACCAAACATCATTAAATTTTTTCTTTCTGTTGTTTATTATTGCCAAATATTGTTCATCTTGATATGTTTGTTGAAATCTATACTTTAAAGCTTCAAATATATAACAAGGGCTATTACTGCTTTTAAAATTTGTATCATAAATATACTTCTTCGTATTTAGAATAATAGCATCAACAGGAATTTTGTTTTGATTATTCAAACGATATCCAAACAGAATATCTAATTTGCCAAAGATGACTTCTATCCTAATTGTCTTGTAAATATATTCTTCAAGTAAGTGCCAAATTTTTTTAACATTTTCACATTCAACAAACATATGCACAATTGTTTCATTTTCACCACAATAAACACATTTACTACTGTCTACTAGATGGAGTTTATATAAATAGTTTCTAGTTCCTATCACTCGATATAGTACCTTTATTTGGAACCATACAAGAGTATCATTGCAAAGACTTTTATAACAGGAATTAAAAATATTTTTCCATGCAGTATCATCAACTCTGATATTTAAATCAACCTGCCATTTATCTTTCATCGAGTGTTCATTTTTATCTTTTTTCTTTATCAGCCTATTGAAGACACTTGCACCTTTCTGGTTTTCATACAGTATCTTTACATAGAATGGAACAAAAGGTCACTCTACTCTATTTGACTGTCCAAATCTATATTTTTCAAGAATTCTTTAACATTTTGTTGTACTCTGAGATAATGGAGAGGGTTTATTGTATTTATGCCATATACTCTTTTTAATGTGTCAAGATCCATCACAGTACCTAAATCACTTATGACATCTGCTACTGTAACTATTCCTTTTTCGTACCATGTTGGTAGATACATCTCTTGATAAAACATTTGTGTGTTGTACCACAATGGACTGGTTAGTAAATCTGTACCATTTTTGATTTCCTGTTTATTGGATATTTTAATCCATGCATCAAATGTATTTTTCCAAAATAAATTGACCTTTTTTTCAGTAAAATTGGATAGAAAGTTCAAAAAATGGTAAATTTTGTAATATTGGTATTATACATCTTTTCAAATAATTTCTATCCATAAACTATGGCAGGAAACCCATGAGGAATTCTGTGATCTCATACTTTATGTGCATGCATGGACACTTGCTAGACCACCAGAGTCTACCTGGGTATAAAATGAAAGGATGGCTACACTTTAGATTTACACATTTCTGTTGTAGTGGGCCCCCAAACAATTTTTTTTAATTCTAGTGACGAACTTGGGTGGGTGACAAACTTGGGTAGCTGAGCAGTACATGGGCATGAATTGGTCCACCACCACTTTTGCTCAGCCTATGAATTTCGTCACCCAGTGAATTTCATCATCTGCATATTGTGACAATATTAAAACATTTTATACTTCATATTCATCGCTGAATTACCTGTTAATATTACAAGTGATGGTTACATGTTTTTACACAAACATATTGATGGCTTTTGAGGGTTTAAATGGCAGGTGACAAAATTCACTGGGTGACGAAATTCACTGGGTGAGCAGTAATTGTTTTGTTTATTAAAATGGGAATATTGTTCCTGGCAGACAGTTATATAAGGGCAGGTGACAAATTTCATTGGGTGACAAAAGTCACTAGCTGAGCAGTACTGCTCAGCCAGTGAAGTTCGTCACTCGTATTTTATGACAGTATTAAAACTTCTTTACTGTGATCTTCCTGCAAACAATTATACCTTGCTCCCCAAGGCAAGTAGTCCACTTTTTAAAATGTGGATATTGCTAGTCCTTGAATGCTTTTATAGCAGGTGACGAACTTCACTGGCGTGACGAAATTCACTGGCTGAGCAGTACCATTCAGGTAAATATTCTTTAACAAGCTACTGGTCGGCCAGTGAATTTCGTCACCCCAGTGAAGTTCGTCACCCGCATTTTATGGCAATATTAAACAGTTTTAACTGTCCAGTTATGGCATATATGTATACCTTGCCGTTGAAAGAAAATATTCCATTTCTTTAAATGTGAACATTGCCTGTCTTTGAGCGTTTTTACGGCAGGTGACGAACTTCACTGGGATGACGAAATTCACTGGCTGAGCAGTAGTGGTTGTGGACCAGTTCACGCCCGGGTACCAATTCAAGCCCACCCTCAATTTTCTTGAAGATTTATGATTTTTCATAGAGAAGATGTTTACCACATTATAGATAATCATCAAATTGATCATATACATTTGTAATTTATTGTTTAACTGTAATTATTTTGGATAAATTTAGGGGTGGGCGTGAATTGGTACCCGGGCGTGAACTGGTCCACCACCACTATTCTTTAATAAACTTTGAATTCAAAATTCATAATTACTTTTCATTCCGATTTTATTCTAGATTAGAAATTCTGGAAAAAAAATCGAGCCACATTCTTGATTGCTTAGATTATACAGATAACGTTTGCTGAGGACCAAGGATAGTCGACGTGACGACTGTTAGAGCAAGGTACGTGCAAAGCAAAATATGGTCGCAAGCTGTCAAGGTCACTGTATTATCGCCCATTTTTCAATACAGATATAACAATATGCCATAAAACTAAGTAAAATGCATGACAGCATGTGGCCTAAAAATAGAGTCATCTTTGCACCTGCATGTTTGATTTTGAAGAACAACAGAAAGCACTTTATCCACAGAACGACCCTTTTTTCCTGCTAGATCGTTTTTAACCTAAACTATAAACTTCTTCTCTCCGAAGGCTAACTTACCCCGAAAATATGCCAAGGATTTTATGTAACCCAGGTCATGTTTCACGCTGCTGAAACTAAAAAAAAAAACAAAAAAAAAACCAGATGGTCCAAATTGTATATTTCTATATAAATTGACAATTTGACATCATGCTAATACTTTCAAGCTGGTCATATAATCATAAATCCCTTGGGTATACTTCTTGATATTATATGATAAAATAATATTCAGTGGTCACATCTGAAACATTTTGTAACAAAACAAACAGCAGCAAAACTGCAGTGAATGTTATATCCAACACAAACTTGGCTTATTTATCACTTTAAATCCATTTTAACTACAGTGGTGAGAAAATACCCCCCCCCCCCACCCCCCCGAAAAAAAAAACAAAAAAAAAACAGAGAGCTAACAATACAGTATACATTTCTCAAGATGCCTTATGTTACATATAAGGGAACCCTGCACGATTGTCTTTTAAACATGACAATGTTGTATATGAGTGTATACCTGGTCTAATTAGTACTGATTTTGTACACTCTGTTGGAGTCATTAATTTTCTTTTTATGGATATGGTGAAAATACCACTAAGCTTTTTCTGGAAAAAGAATATTCTGGAGCCAGAACAGTATATATATATATATATATAATAGGGACAGAACTCTTTAAAACTGTTATATATACTGCGGATGAATGAATTTGTATGTAAAATGAATACAAAGTGCTTGTTTCATACATTTTGTGGTGAACTCTTATTAGAGTGTTCTGGATATAGACACACTTAATATCTGGATATATAGATATTTTGTGTTAGTGGGCACTGAACAGATCACAAGTTATAGATATTTTGTACCAACGGACACAGAACAGATCACAGGACACAAAAGTTTACATCTTTGGAAGTACATCTTTGGAAGAAAAAAAATTCATCCCTGTTCAATAGATGAAACAGTCAACATGGCGGCAGTCTATTTGTTCACTTGAATAATTTTATTTTTTAATTTTCAAGTGTTTTAGGTATTTTATGTTAAACAGTCATGTTAGAATAGGAATATAGCACTCAAAAACCGTCTAAATGCAGAATTTTAGACTGGTTGGCTTTGTCAAAGCACTCAGGCTTCACCTTCATGCTCTGACCACGCCAACCAGTCTAAAATTCTGCGATTAGACATTTTTTTTCTCTATTTCTATATTAACTTTTGAGTGAAACTTTTTGTCTCTACCTGTTGCAACTTGAAAGCAACCGGTAATTGCATGTACACTTGCCCTGTAAACCATATGCATAACACATAGATAACTCACTAATATTGTAGCGGGCCTGTGGATTTCCAGCAGTGTTAAAGTTATGTGTGTATGTGGTAGTGTGGTTCGGGTCTCCAAATCCACCAATGGACCACTAACAGTTTGATATTTTAACGCAATAAAATTTAGTAGTCACTTAGAATGGGTATCTGAATTCAGATCACCATGTATGCATAAGTGACTCAACAAAAGGGTATTTCAATTATTAGAGAGTTTATTAGACAATGTCTATCTCTCTAGACCTCCTGTAGGAACTGTTCTGTGTTGGCTCGGGTACCACTATCCCAAATAATAATAAACAACTATATGTTCAAAAATAAAATATATAAACTCAACAACTGGGCAATCAGTATGACGAGGTATGGCAATCCAAATTAGGTATCAGCAGAACTACTGCGTGGCTATTATACTTTTTGTTGTCACACAATGTATGGCAAGATACTTAAATAAAGTATTCTATAAGTATAATTTAATCTCACTGCTATCTCCACTCAGCTGGTTATCTGGAGTGGGATGAAGATGCATGCTAACTTCACCTGCAAGTGTTAAACCAAGCTAAGAGAGAGGAGAAAGATCAACTAAACTTATATATATAAATTTATTAACAGTTTAACATTGTATATTGGTATATTGAAATACTAAAGTAATAAATCTAGCAAACCATGTACAATTGTGGAGATTTAAATGTTCTAATCTACAAAATGTAGCAAATCAAATGCTAATTGGGGTCATGTAAGTGTTTACGGTCAGGATATTTAGCAACTCATCTGCTAATTGGGATCATGTAAAATGTGTATAGTCACAATATGTAGCAATTCATGTGCTAGCTGGGATCATGCAGATGTTTTAGTCGCACAATGTAACAAGAATATGCTAATAGGGGTAGTGAAAATGTTTAAAGGAGTGTAAAATCCAGCAAATTGAATTAGATCAGTCTATAAATACTTCAGCTGGACACATGTGCCACAGCAGAATATATAATTATGCTTATTTAGTCAGAAATAAAGATAAAGGTTATTATCTGGTAAAGTTACTCACTAAAGTTAAGTGCCAGACTTAATAAAAATCTACAATATTTAGAACAAATGTCAAAATTACCTATAACTCCAGTTCACAGGTGAATCTTCAAAATGAGCAGTTCAAATAAAGGTCAACAAAAATTAAGCATCAACTCAAGGACAAATCAAGTTCAGCCAGGTCAAGGTCAGGCACTACAGTTTCACACTAAAGAATATCTGTCATTTGATTGGTTGACCATTAAAGGTCAGTGCTTCAGAAATATAGATATTGTTTAAATTCTATCTACTGAAACACTGTATTAACCATTATAGACATTTGTATTCTGGCTTAAATTAGTGTGTTATTACTGTATCAAGGGTTTTTATTGGATTCTGAGTCCTGGAACCAGCTTAATGGGGTAAATTTGGAGATTTCAATGATTTGCGGTTGCGGTTGGAGTGCGGTTGCGGTGATTTTGATTTGTATGTCACTTGCCGCAAGACTTGCGGTTAGTATTGATTAGAGGGTTTACCTCTTATTTTTGCGTTACGCAAATGCGGCCTCGTCATATGAAAGCCAAAAACCACTGGAAGTGCCTCCTTATATAGATTTCACGACTGTTTTCGCGTGTCCCTACGCCAGCCTACCGCAAGTAGTTCCAACGCAAATCTGTTAGTTTCAACTCAAATTAAACAAAATATCACCTAAAAACGTATAAAATATGCAAATTAAATAAATTATAACACTGCAAATATTTTAAAACAATGGTTTGTCACCTACTTTAAAGTCTTTCAGACGTGATATACTGGTACAACAATGGCGGCTAGTTTGACAGTTGAAATACTTCAAAAGCTACAATTCTTTAAAGTATAAGTAAAATATGTGGATAATGCGTGGTTTGTTAGTGTGAAAGGTTAGTGTGTGATAGATTTTTAGCTATTTATCAGTCTTTTTGTTGGAATCTCATGTGATTTGTTTGTTTGTTTATTTGGGGTTTTACGTCGCTTTCAACACTGTACAGGTCATATCACGACGGGTAGTTGGAAGGGCAGAGGAAACCAGTACATATAGTTCGCTAGGGTTGTGTACTGTAAACTGCCGACCAACGGCAAGCAACTACCAGCTTTCCCACTTACGGCCATGACGGGGATCGAACCCCGGCCGCAGAGGTGGGAGGCGAGAGTGTTACCACTCTGCCACCGTGGCCCCCGGAATCTCATGTGAAAAACCACTTTTTCTCAGCCCAAATGGCTGAATTATCGCTAAGTTAGCCGTGGTCCACGATTCCAAACCAAACTGCTAGCCCATATTTCGTGTTACGTCGGCTCTCGCCGTCACAATATAATTTACAAAACAACTTCCTTTTATCTGAATTAATTATGTTATAAAATTGTTCATATACATATATTTCATAAATTGAAACTATTTAAGTCCTGTAAGATAAATAAGACACTTACACACAACACAAAGCTGTTTTTCAACTAGTTCTTGTAATAGATTTAACAAGTATGATTTTTAGTTGGTACAGTATTTATTTATTTATTTGGGGTTTTACGTCGCTTTGAACACTGTACAGGTCATATCACGACAGGTAGATAGGAGAGCAACTGTGTCCCCCTAGTGGGTACACTAATAATGACCAGTCTTAACAATAAAAGGGATAATAAGCAATCCATAATTGTGACATAAGTGACAGCTGAAATTTATTAAGGGTACCTCCAAAATAATCCTCGAGTTTAAGACTATTTTAATAAGCCTATATGGACTTATAGTCCTTGATCTTGCAGGGAAACTAATTCCACAATGATGGGCAGCTCACAAGTGATTTTGATGCAAAGGTCTATAGGCTTGTTATAGGTACATGAAGATCATTTGTGAAAGTAAAGGATCTGGGTCTTCGAACACTGATTTTCCACAAGTGCTATGCATAAATCATATTTAATCTGCCTTTTGAATGCATAATGTTTACTTCATCGTTTGAAAATTTGTTGAAAATCCCACTCTCTCCAATTTTCCAAACACATATCATGGTCGCATAATATTTAAATCCTGGTAGTATTCAACCTATTTTACCCTGAACTGCTGAGGAAAGTAATTCTTTTAAATTTCATTTTTGAAGGTATGTATAGCAGCTATGTTTTGTATTTTTACAGTATAATTATGTTTTTTTATCCAAATGAAATAATGTTCACAAATTGGTATATAATTGTACTTACCTGATGACCAGTTCTAAGTCCTAAGTTGCAAATTTAAATGTAGACATACTATTACATAGCTATTATTTTTTCTTTTTTGTACATGGTTTTAATCACTACTTATGTGTCGCATCACTTAGAATGATGACAAGTTAGTAAATTCTAACACTTGGACTTACCTGAAACCCAATGTATTCATTGCTAATTTCCTGACACATAAATTTAAGCATAAACCTACTGAACACAGTCAGTTATCAACACTTTTGTGTTGCGTCACTCAAAACTTTGTTTATTTGCTTGACATTTATAATAACTATTATGAGCTCTATTGATAGGAACTACACTGAATATAGATTGTAAGGTTCTTTGTACTGTTAAATGCAGGTCAAACCAAACTACCAGTAGCAACTGAGTCAAAAGCTATTTAGTTGACGTGTACCAACAGTAAATCACATTGCTTTGAAATGCTAATCAAATTTTCTAAAGGTTAATGAATTTTTTAACTATTTGTTTTCTTTGATAAGCTAATTTAATCTTTTAAAGTGCTATGCTTTTCTCTTAGAAAATAGCCATTGATACTTTGAAATGTGCGAATCTTATAGACACATAATAGCCTGTTTGCACATTCATGTTATATTAAAAATGAACTTAAAATCACTGGGATTAACTTAGTAACTCTGTATTATTGTTTAGTGCATGTTAAAAGACATCATTAATAGTAACTCTTTCTCTATGGATTATAAATTGGCAAGTAATTTTTTGGTTATGTCCTTGTAGATTATGTTGTGTAGGTGTTTCAATTTCTGCTAAAAATTTGTAAGTGATGTAATATTGGTGTTCATTTGTTAAAGAATATAATTATCACGAAAATAATAATTTTAAATTAATTGAAAAAAAATTGGATATTAAGCCAGATAATAATACAGACAAATTAATTTGGTAAATGATTTAATAATTGCACTTACGTGATGTCCATTGTTTGATTTTTATATTGCTAAGTGGTAAAGTTGATTCAGACTTAATCCACATGTTTATCATTTGGTATTTATATGACAAATAAATTTAATAGTTTTACAAATGTACTTACCTGATGTCAGGTGTATCAATTTCTAAATGATTAATTTGAATGTAGATTTACTGTATATATTGGTTTCTTGATCTGTACACAATTGTGTTGTATCTCTCAAAATGATGACAAATTAGTAAATAATCCAACACTTGAATTCATCGAAGTTCAACAAGTTAATTGCTACTCTGTCTTGTAACTTTAAGCATAGATTCACTGATTATTATTAAAACTTATGTAATACATCACTTTCAAATACAATGATAAATCAGCAAGTAATTATTGGTATGTCTATGTAGATCGTGCTGTGTATGTGATCCAACTTATGCTAAAAAAATTGTAAATGATGTTATATTCGTATTCATTTATAAAAGAATATAGCTAGCAGAAATATACCCATAATTTTTAAGTTAATTGTAAAAGATGTGGATAATCAACTAGATAATAATGCGGACAAACTGTTAAGTATTTTAATAATTACACTTATAGGATGTCCCTTGTTCCCGTTTCTTTTTAATTTCTAAGGGGTAAATTTGAATTTAGATGTAGTCCACATGGTTATGTTGGTATTTACCGGACAAATCAGTAAATAGTTTAAAAATTGTACTTACACGATGTGAGAGTATTAATTTCAAACTTCTGAATGATTAATTTGAACGTAGACTTACTCTACATGATCGATTTCTTAGTAAGTGTTCATATGTGTGCATTGCTCAAAATAACAACAAATTGGTAAATAATCTAACACTTGGACTCAACAAAGTCCGATTGATTAATTGCTAGTCGTTTGTCTTGTAATCTGAAGCATATATTCACTGAACATGGGTACCTATAAAAACTTGTATATTGCACCACTTAAAACTTGCTTTATGTTTATAGTAAGTAGAAATGTCATTAATAGTTACCCTGTTTCTCTATTGTTGATAAATTGGCAAGTAATTTTTCATATGTTCTCATAGATTATGTTGTGTATGTGTTCCAACTTTTGCTCAAAAATTTGTAAATGATGTAATATTTGTACTTATTTGTGAAAGAACATAGCTATCAGAAACATACCCTTAATTTTAAATTAATTGAAAAAAAAATTTTAAAAGATTTGGATATTCAGTCAGATAATAATGCACACGAATTGGGAACTAGTTTAATAACTTCACTTACCTGATGTCCATTGTTTGATTCTACCTGGTTATAAATTTACATGACAACTTGGTAAATAGTTTAACAATTGTACTTACATGATGTCAAGTGTACTAATCCCTGGATTTCAAAATGACTAATTTAAATGTAATCTTCTTATATACGATTGATTTCCACATTAGTAGTCATGTGTTGCATTGCTCAGAAAGATGACAAATTGGTAAATAATTAAACACTTGAACATACTGATGTCTAATATGTCAACTGCTAATCTTCTGACTTGTAACTTTAAACATAGACTCTCTGAAGATGGTTATTTATCAAAACTTATGTATTGAAACACTCAAAAGTTATTTTATCACTTAAGGTTTGCAGATGAGTGTCTTAAAGTTGAAGCACTAGAAATATTTACAATACTTACCTAATGTAATTGTTTAACTTTTAGTTAGAGTAACTGTTACAAATGATGGTTGCCAAGTAGTAAAAGAACCCAAGTGAAAATCATCCTCCTAACAGAGTACCTAGCAAATCATCTTAATTTCCACTATCTTCCATTGTTAAAGCCTGTGAATAGCAATGATATTTACATGTTTATTTTTGTTTTTCTATTGTATCTTGTCCCTTCTTGTTGTGTACATGCATTGTGAACAAGGCTTGTTGACTATTCTCTGGATGCTAATGTGTCAGACCATGTATGCCAGACTAGTAGATGTTCATTCTTTCTGCAAATACCCATGGATTATAAACATATAACTTTTAACTCTTTTAATTGTAGAGGCATTAGGAATAGCCAAAAGAGAAAAAATATATTTAACTGGTTAAAAAATCAACACTTTGGATTAACTATGCTCCAAGAAACACATTCTGATGAAAGCGGTGAATCTTTGTGGGAAAATGAATGGGGGGGGAAAATGTATTTTTCACATGGCACAAGTAACAGTCGTGGTGTTGCTATTTTAATTCCTGATAAACTGGCTTCAACTATAAGTGTTAAAAATATTATAAAAGACAATTATGGTAGATTAATTTTAATTGAATGTGAGATACAAAACACTTCATGCATAACTGTAACAGTGTACTTTCCAACTAAAGGTAAACCAAATGAACTTGCAAGTAATTCTCTTAGAATACATTAGACGATTACTCATGAATTACAGTGGTCACAATATTGTCATTGGAGGTGATTTTAATACATGCCTCAATTTCAATATTGACAAAAAAAGTCCCTCAAAAGAAAGTGGATCCAAATATAATAAAGAACTTAATAATTTTATGAATGAAATGGAATTGATAGACATCTGGCGGATCCAAAATCCCCTAAAATTACAATACAGCAGAAGAGAGATGTCTAAATCAGGATTAGTTCAATCTCGTATAGACTTTTGGCTTATTTCAACAGCTTTACAGTATCAAATAAAAAGATCTTCTATTAAACCAGGTAATAGTTCAGATCATAGTTTAGTAATAATACAAATGGAATGTCTAGATACTCAAAAAGAGGTAAAGGATTCTGGAAATTCAACAATAGTTTACTTCATTTTTTTTTCATTTTTTTTTTAAACCATGAAATTTATTTACCCTTTTTTACATAAGTGCAAAAGGACTTTGGGAGGGCAAGGGTAGCAAACCCACCATCAAAGCCTATATACAGTGCAAAGTCATACACAGTATGACATTATTTTGTTGTTGGATACCAATAGATTTAAAATATTCATTCATATGTATCAGAAAAGTATATCAGTTCAATAAAATAGTTATATGAATCATATGAATCAAAAAGTAACACAATTATTAACAGATAGAAATTTACTCTAATAGATTTTCAGTAATACAAATTTGAATTTTTTATATATGTGATGCATTATCAATTGCAATCAAACTAATTAATTAACTATATGAAGTATGTCTTGTACCCATTTGTAAAACAAAGTAAACCATTCTTCTTTTTTACTAAAATTTTGAAAAATTTTCACATAGTAATGCAGATAGTTGTGCACATTTTTTGTAATATTAAGATATTTAAAACTTTCTTTGGTCTCACCACATTTCACCCATAATGCATAAATGGAATAGGTTATAATAGTGATTATATTATTCCTGGTTAAATTTATTTGTTTTGCATTGATTTCATCTAAGCCAAGAACAATATGATGCCAACTTATATCGAGTTTTAGAATTTCTCCTACTCTTTTCCAGATATTTTTTACTCTGTTGCATTCAAATAGCATGTGCTCTACCGTTTCATTTTCACCACACACTACACATTTACTTGAAATACCAAATTTCCATTTACTCAATATATATCCAGTGTAAAAAAGATTATGAATGATTTTATAATTAAATTCTGACAATTTTTTGCATAAAATTCCTCCCACTTTGCGTCTATATATTAACCTCCAGTCATCATGGTTAAATTTCTTGTCAAACTTAGAACACCAATTTTTTCCATATAATGCCTTGTAGCAATTTTGAGTATGAGGTTGTGATATATATCGTTACTTTTCAATGTCAAAAGAGGTACTGTAACATTTTTGTTCTTGTTATAAAACAGGATATCATTTGTTTTTTTAATGTTCACAAAATTTGCGAGGGACGTATTGAATAGTTCTAAATAAGGTTTTAATACCCTTTTTACAGTTGTATATTCTCTAATCCAATCTCTTTTGCTGGGTATCTAACTTAAAATAAAACCTTCGTTGTGGAAATTTCCCTGTATATCAAACAGGTCCTTGACATAAATGATTCCTCCTTTTATCCAGTTTTCAAAGTGGATACATTTATTTTGAAATTTAAAAATTGGATTTCCCCAAACAACTTGCAATAAAAAATCATAGTCACTCATTAACCTTACCAGTTTTGCACTTTTATATGAATAAAAGGCTAACCACAGTTCTTGATAGAAACTTGGTAAGTTCGACAGAATTGGAAAGTCTACTAAACTTTTAATATTCATGTGAAGAAGCATTTGTAGGCTACAGCCAATTTTTTTCAAGAAAGCTTCAGCGACAGGTTCCCATAAGGGCTTTTTAACCATCTAATCAACCATGAAATCTTTAAAGACTGTATCTTGGACCTTACATCAATGACATTCACACCACCGTTTTCTACTGTGTTTATTGTACATTTTCTGTTTATGCGGTCTCTGTTGTTCCACATAAATTTATTTATTTGTTGTTCAATTTGGTGAATAATATGTTCTGGAACTGCTTTGCTGTACACAGATAGATTAATTTAGGAAAACAAATAGAGTTAAGTACTGTAACTCTGCCGAATATATTCAGATTTTTCCTTTTTCAAACATTGAGTGTGTTTTCAAATTGAAACATTTTGGTATTCCAGTTTAAATTTTCACATGTTTGTTTGTCACTTCCTATATATATGCCTAGGCATTTAATTGGTGATTCACAAAAGCTAATGTTCTGAAAACTATTTATTTTTAACCTTTTCAGGCTACCAAGCAGAAACCCTTCTGTTTTGTCTAAATTCAGTCGCGGCCCTGCAACTTTTGAAAACTTATTTACAGTGTTTATTGATTCACTTTCCGAGTTTAGGTCATGAAGTATTAGTGTTGTATCATCAGCGTATTGACTGATTTTCAATTCATTTCCTTCAAAAAGAATACCCTTTATATTATTATTTTCTTGAATATGCATTGCTAGTATTTCAACGCACATAAATAAAATGGCAGACACTGGGCACCCTTGCCGTAAACCTCTTTCAAGGAATACTTTTCGGGAAAGATAACCATTATTTTTTATAACTACGTTAGCACCATTGTAAAGAGTGCCAATAAGGTTTGTACCAAAATTAAATTTTTCCAGGGTTTTAAACAGAAAGTTCCATTCAACTGTGTCAAAAGCTTTTTGAAAGTCTAAGTTTATGATGACTCCATCTGTGTCATACTTTTTAGAGTATTCAATAATGTCATTAATTAGTCGTAAGTTATCACCAATGTATCTAGTTTTGATGTAGGCAGATTGATTTTTGCTCACTAAAGTTGTTATCACTTTTTGCAACCTATAAGATAGAGCAAATGCAATAATCGTAATTTGTTAAGCTTATGGGTCTAAAATTTTTAAGTAAGTATCGTTCATTTTTTGTGTAGTAAGGAAACTACTGCGATTTTCATTGCTTCAGGAAGTGTTTTTTTCACAAATGACTCGTTCACCATATTACAGAAAGGGGTGCTGAGATGATGCCAAAAGTGCTTGTAAAATTCAGGTGTAAGGCCATCCAGGCCAGGCGATTTATTAATCTTTAACTTATTTACTACATTGGAAAACTCATTCTCACTGATAGGAGTCTCACACATAAGCTTTTCTGTGTCTTTTAATTTAACCTTTAGGTTTGTATCTGAAAAGTACTGCTCAATCTTATCATTGTTGGCTTTGTTACTTTTAAATAATTTTTCATAGTATTTAGCCAGCTCATTGATGATGTCACTGTCTGTATGAACAAAATTACCATTCGAAGTTTTAATCTGGTTAATGGTGTTATTACTTTGTCTCTTAGACTCTAGGTTCATAAAAAATTTACTACATCTGTCACCTTTTTCACACCACTCTGCTTTAGATCTTATATATGACCCTTGTGTTGCTGTTTCTAGTAACTCATTTAATCTTATTTGTGTATCACAGATCTCGTTCTGCACATTTTGGGAATCAGTTAAGTTTTTTAATTCTTCTAGTTTGTTCTGTAGGATTAGAATTTCTGATTTTTGTTTCTTAGATCTTTTGCAACAATAGTTAACTGTACATTCTTTTACTGAAACTTTAATCATTTCCCATAATTGTTGACTATTTAATGAACTATTGTATTTATCTATACATTCATTAATAGCTTTTATAATATACTGACAGTACTCTTTATCTTTGAGAAGACTGGAGTTGAATTTCCAGTAATTTGGTCCCCTTTTATAAAAATTAAAAGTTAATTCAGCAATAACCAGTTTGTGATCAATTTTGTCAAAAGACTCCACTACTTTACTATTAATCTTGGTATATTTATTTTGACTTACAAATATGTAATCTAACCTACTTTTGGTCCCATGCTGTTTATCAATGAATGTGAATCCATTGTTTAAATTATTAGATTGCTGTTTTGCATCCAGCAGACTATTATGTTCTATAAGCTCTGTTAACCGTTTTCGACTTTTGTCCTTTAGATGAGTTGGTGGTTGTCTGTCAGAATCTAGAAGACAGCAGTTAAAATCGCCAGCTATCACTACATTATTTACATTTAGTGAATAATCAGTTATCCACTTATCAACTTTACCATAAAACTGGTTCTATCTGTCTCAGAATTAGGTGCATAAATATTTACTAAAGTAATGATTTCTTCATTCACTTTTATGTTTACAAGTAATAAATGTCCCATATCACATGATTTGGTATTTAATATTTCAACATTTAGATTATTTTTAAACATAAAGCAAACACCACGACTGTGTACAGAGTCTGTAACAGAGTGTAAAATCTTCCCTTTCCATAAATTGTTAAAAGATTTCATAAAATTCAATTTACAATAGGTTTCCCGCCGGAAAATAATATCTAAGTTAATTTCTTGAAGCCAATTAAACATTTTTTGTCTAATGTTAAAATTTTACACATACCTCTTACATTTAAACTGCCGATTCGGAAACAAGGCATCTTAAGACTTTATGGATTATTCTATAGTAGAGAACAATTTCTTTAAGTAAAATTAAATACTTGACACTCACTGTTATTGATACCATTGCTGTGTTATTGACACTCATTATCACAGTATTTATCAAAAGATTATTGTCAATCACTGTCAGTAGAGTCTGACATAGACTTTGATTATTCTGAGTTTGTGTGTTTGTTCTACTCTTATGTTGTTGACGAGTACTCTTGTTTTGACCATCTTGGATTGAGTCTCTGATTTCAGTCAGCAGGTTTCCCATCTGATTTTTTCCATACCAGAACTTTGACTTTGTGTGGAGTGTGTCTTTTTTGTTGAGACCAGAACCTCAGAAGTAATCCCATGGTACAGCTTCCACAATTTTGTTTTTGTTGGAGTTTATCAGTGCTTTCTGGAATTCAGGTACTTGATCACATTTGGCTATCAAAATATCTTTCATAACCTGTACTTTCTCATCATTCCACTTTGGGTCAAACGGAAGCCTTTTTGCAGCTTGTTTGGCAAGAGCTGCAGTTGGGGCATCTTTCACTGCTTGTGCCACTTCGGGGGAGCCACGTCTGATTGCCTTGACATAATTGTAAGCATGTTCAGAAGACTTAGCTATAATTCCATGGCACCTAATTTGGCATGGGTAGAAATTGCTGAGTATGTCATCAGCTCCCTGGAATGCAATAACTTTCTTGTGTACATTCTTTTTCACAGCTTCGCAAGTACTATCTCCTGGTTTATGTCCTGGGGATCTGCACAAATAACAGGCTGTGAGATTGGTACATTTAGAGCGAAAGTGTGAGGTTTCAAAACAATTGGTGCACAAGATGTCTCTCTGTGGCACTGGCTGTTTCTCATAAAATAATCTTGCCCTGCTACACAACACGAGGAATATCCTGATGAAATGGCTTTGCATACATTATCCGATCTCCTGAGTAGCAATCAGTAAGTTCTCTGGTGACAGGATTTCTCATCTTACCAAACTGAATGGGTTTAGCAAATAGTTTACTTCATGACTTGAATTTCGTAAAACGTATTAAAGAAACAATTGCTAATTTAAAAAAATATGTCAAAATGGATAATAAGGCAATGTTATGGGATTTTGTTAAATGTAAAGTAAGAAGTGAAACAATAAACTATTCCATTAGAAAATCAAGAGAAAACAAACAAAAAGAAACCGAACTGGCGAATAGGTTAATACACTTGGAAAATTCACTGCATTATAATAAGGACAGCTACAATGAATATTTAACAGTAAAAGAAGAATGGGAAAATTGCCAAAAAATTAAGCTTCAAAGGTCAATTATATGGTCAAAAGTTAAATGGGTTGAAGAGGGAGAAAAAAATAGCAAATACTTTTTAAACCTTGAAAAACGAAATCATGATGTCAAATATATAAAAAAACTTATTACAGGTACAAAAATGGAAATAACAAAACCAAATGAAATATTAAAAGAACAGAGGAACTTTTATCAAGAACTGTATACCTCAAAATTAAATAGCTCAACTTCAAACAATATAGACACATTCTTTTTAAACAGTAATATTCCAAAACTGTCAGAAGAAGATACACAATCCTGTGAGGAAAAACTATCTACTGAGGAGTATATAAATGCTTTAAAAAAGTTATCAAATGATAAATCTCCAGGTAGTGATGGGCTAACCACAAATTTTAATAAATTTTTCTGGAACGACATTAAAGAGCTACTTGTTGAATGCTACAATTATTGTTTTCTAAATGGCCAGCTAAGTCAAGATCAACGATTAGCAGTTATTAACTTGATTCCAAAAAAGGACAAGGATACTCGTTATTTAAAGAATTGGAGACCGGTTAGTCTGCTTAATACAGATTATAAAATATTGACCAAAGCACTAGCCCAGAAACTACAAAAAGTTATAGGTACAATAGTTAATGAAGACCAAGTAGAATATATCAAAGGTAGATACATTGGTGAAGCAATAAGAACTATTGAAGATGTAATGTCTGCATCAAAAATGAACAATATTACAGGTTATATTACTTTGATTGATTTTGAGAAAGCATTTGATAGCGTAGAATGGTCTTTATTGTGGCAGTGTCTCACCCACTTCAATTTCGGAGAAAAATTCATCACTTGGATTAAAGTATTATATGAAAATATAAAATCTTTTGTTGGAAACAATGGCTATTACACAGAATCATTTGATGTATCAAGGTCTGTTAGACAAGGATGTCCCATATCTGCCTTATTATGCATACTAGTAGTCGAACTTGTTGCCATAAGTATTCGAAGTAATACAGATATAAAGGGCATCAGTCTGATGAAAAGAGAGTTCAAGATAGCTCAACTGGCAGATGATACTACCCTCTTTTTGGCAGATCTTCAGTCAGTCCAACGATCTACCTCCCTTTTTGAAAGATTCTCCTTAGTCTCTGGCTTAAAAGTAAATTTAGAGAAATCTGAAATCATTCCAATTGGTTTAACTTCAACAACTGATTCTAACGGGGGATATGATATACTTAAATACAACAAAGGCCCATTTAAAACCTTGGGTATTTGGTTCTCGTATGATAAAGATGAATCTATAAAATTAAATTATAAAGAAAGACTCAATAAAATGAAAGTGCTAACTAATATATGGTCTACAAGAAATTTGTCATTAAAAGGCAAAGTAACGATTATAAAATCCTTAATTTTACCACAAGTGTCTTTTTTATTTTCTGTTCTGTTCACACCAGACCAAATATTAAATGAGATTAATAAAATTTTATTTTCATTTTTGTGGGGTAACAAAATAGCAAAAATTAAAAAAGACACCATCATAGGTAACATAAGTGATGGAGGCTTGAAAATGCCTGACATAATTTCTGTTCATAAAACAGCTAAGATATCTTGGAAAATAAGTGGAAAACCTTAATGTTAGATTTGAAATTTTCAAAGCTAAACCATAAGCTACCATTAAATCAAACAAAGAATTGTAAATCTGCCTTTCATAAACAGGTACTAGAAAACTGGAAAAACTTTAAAAATGTTGAACCAAGCTTAAAATGTGAAGTTCTTAATGAATATATTTTTAACTCTGCTTTCATACAAACAGATTGAAGCAGTTTGACACCAAAGATGTTTGGTCTGTGTAATACCACTAAAAATTATGGCACAAAGATAATTGATATTATAAATATGGCAACAGGAAAAACACTAGACAATACCAATTTAAATACTAAATTGGATTGGAATTTAAACTTTTTACAATATCTAAGATTAAGAAATATTGTGATCACTTCAACATTTTTGGCCAAAATTTCACGTCAAGATCAAACTGTGATTGGTGAAAGTAATAGACTACCAGACAAAATATATGGATGAGTGAGAACAAAATTGCAAAAAATAACAGAAATAAAGCCGCAACAGATATATCAAGAATTAATTAGTAGAACTGTCAAACAACCAACATCCCAAAATACATGGTCAAATCTATTTACATTCCTGGAAAATCATTCATGGGAAGACACTTACACCCTACCATTCAAAGTTATTAGTGAGCCATATTATCAAAGTTTTCAGTATAAAGTAATTCACAGAATTATAAACTGCAAAGAAAACTTGCACAAGTGGAAACTAACTGATAGTCCAAAGTGTGACTATTGCATGTCAAAAAAATAAAAGACACTTTTGATATTAATATACATTTTACTGTTTGTGAAATTATGCTGGGGCTAAATTTATACCAAGACCCCCTATTTTACTGTATCAACTACCTCATACTTATAGGTAAATGGTACATAAACAAAGTTAAAAATTGCAAAAAGGAAATTAACTTTACCGAATTTTTAATAATTTTAAAGTCTAAGCTACATGTTCTACACAATATATACAATAAGAAAAACGAGTTGAATACATCAGAAGGTCCTCAGTGGCCTAGTGGTTAGCAAGTTTGGCATCTAATCATAGGCTGTCACCTCTGTGGGTTCGAGTCCCACAAGTGGCAATTCTGAGGACCTGTCCCAATATGACCCTGGCTGTTGAATGGGACGTAAAACCCCAACTTTGACCTTTGAATACATCAGAGACACATTTTTGCGCTTTGTATGGATTATTTTGAGTGTATTCCTGTATACAAACTTGTCACAATGCATCAAAGTGGGCGTGTGTGTGTAACGTCCCCTTTTTGTGTGTGTGTGCATCGTCTTTTTTTGTGGCAAGTTGCGTGTATGAAAACAGTAATAATATGTCTATTTTTTTGTATGTGAAATTAATACGTACATATTAATTTTTCCATTGTTATACTATATACTCTATTGTAAATCATTATAGCTATGAATAAAAAAAAATGTTTTTTTATCCAAATACTGGAACAATAATCTAAAATGGCCCAAACAATTGTTTCATATAACTTTGAAAATGCTGAAAACCCTATATATCTTAAATAATAAACTGTACAATTACACTGATAAGAGCCTTCCCAGCAGATGTAGCCAATGTATTTGCACATCCATTATGTAAAAGGTTCATCTAATATTATATCTCAGTAATTATACTTTGACATCATTGCTGACGAGTCATTGCAAAATTTGAAGATTTGCTTTATCCTATGTCATGTGATTTAATCTGTATAGAGACCTATTCTTGATTAAAAATATTTTATCTTTACAGAGCATAATATGTTTAAGAAGGCCATATCAGGACTTATAGCTATGGTGGACTTCTATATATAGTAACAGCATGGAGTGTTAATCATGACAAAGTCCTCTCAAATAACTCAAACTCATTTTACTCTTGTATCTAATACAAATATATTCTTTAAGTATCATTTCAAATGGTGCTTTGTGACAGGAAAATTAAATTACTGCATGTGTTCTTTTATTACTAGTAGATTCCTATCTATAAAATTTACAAATATTATTAAGTATGACTTGGTTCTTTTGCCTTATTTGTTGTTTATAATATTAAAATTTTAAAAATTGAAAATTATTCAATGTATAGTTATAGGATTTGTCTTCTTATCTGGATAATAATGTGAGCAAATATGACATATTATGGTATCATGTCAAACATGCTTAATAGAGATTTGTATACTTTTAGACTATTTGACATCAAATTCAAAGGGAGAAATCTACAATATGAATGTTTTTAAATGCATAATGTAACGTGGTGAAGCAGGTTATATCTGCATAACTTATCAAACAATCAAAATGGATAGATATTGTTTTTAACTACAACTTTTAGAGATACACCAGTGTGTAATCCATTAATTGATGATAAATTATTTGTCTTCAGTAAAAGAAATTTTGCATAGCAGTCTGTTGAAAATTACATAGACTGGGGAAGTTCTTATATATCAGTAAAATGTATTATGGATAACATATGATAACATATTTTGACAAACCTCTTGCCAATTGGCCCGCATAAAAGTTAATATTATTTACGACCTTATTTCAATTAAGACAACGACAGATGTGTTATCTTTGTATAATTTACATAGAAACAACATGGTGGTCTGAGGCAGTCCACGGATTTGGTGTTTATTTGGAATACAAGTTTGTAGTTTTAATAAATATGTAATAGCAAATAATGAATTTGTTTTAAATATATAAATGGTTAAGTAGCAATAAGCATCTGATGTATATTAGCCTGCTTACTTCCTTTTTTTGTGAAATTCAGTACATGTACTACGTACAGTACGTACAGTACTGTGCAGATTTGGAAACTGGACACCTAGGACTTCCGAAAACTCAACCCCCTTTTAAAACTACCTTAATTAAAACTAATCCCCACAAAGATGGCCATGAAGTTTTACGAATTCGGCTTCCAATTAATATCAAAAGATAACTGCATGTTGACATTCTACCAGTAAACGCCACCCTGAAGTTAATTTTTAAATCTAAATTAGATTAATTGACAGCTTTATATTTTATTCTTTTTCCATCAGATTGTCAAATGATATAACCACAATAAATAAATGAGGTACATTCTGGAACATTTATTTCAAAGCTTTATTTTTTTAACATTTTATCTCAAACCGGAAATACCAGTGAACGCTCATTTTGTATATATAGAGCAGCACTGGGCTTGGATAATACATGGGTGGTCACAAAGATAAATGGACAGTCATAGAGATAAACGGTCTTCAAACCATTCAGGTCTAAGTAGTGTAAATAACAGAATAGCAAAAAACTAAAAAATATATATATATATATATACATAAACAATGCTTATCGTGAGATTTTTCTGTGTTATGTTATTGTTAAACTATTTAGCCATATTTGATGTGATAATTTGTGAAGACTGTTTATCTCTATGGTCGTTTATCCCAGTGACCACCCGTGTACTTGACTTGGAATGGTGATCATCTGAGTTCTGTGCTATGTATGGGTAGATATATAGTGACTCAAATGACCACCTGAATGGTGGTCCCATTGCAGTATAACCAAGACACGATACTAGGCATGATGTTTAATTAGTCGTGCAATCAAAATGTCAATATAACTTTTAATAAATCTTGGTCTGTGAATCAATTCATTCGGTCTGATTTGACATTTGACCCTTAATTTTAGGTCAAACAGGATTGTCTTACAAAAAAATGACTTAATTTTGTATCTCCTGTTATTTTTTTCATGGGCTCATTTCATATCTTTAACCTCTGCTTCAAGGTCAAATGAGGTCAGATTACCAAGAAATCCTTTTATCTCCCTTATTATTTGTGCAAGTAGTTTGCACTGTGAAAACAACATGCAGAAAATCATGGAAATTGTAGAAAATAATGTAATAACAATTGTCTTTATAAAAAAGGTAAATCAGTGAGTAATCTCATTATCAAATTTAAAGGCTTATACCATCACTATAACAATGTGAGAACTGTGAAATGGGTTGCAACCATAAAACATTCAGTCTTCTGAATGGAGTTGGGAAGACCTAGCTAAACAAATATGTTTTCAATTAGTTTAAAGCAATAAAGCAGTAGACTAGCACAAATTTTAACAGATCCAACATAGGATTTTTAAGTGATAACCTATCAAAATGATATATACCAAAATGTTATGTGGGCTCTTCAGGACAACATTTGTGGATTTATTAATCGGCTGTAATCATGTTTATTTTTGATTGTGGATATTCACAATTGAAATATAATGTATAAAGAATTACATTCCATTAATTATTTGATCTGGACAAATTTCACTTTGAAATTTTTTTCTGTAATATTAGACTGTAATGCCCATATTTAATTATCTATTGCCTTGATTGTATTGTTTAAATCACTGATGTTAGAGTTTTATAATGTGGAACCAATTGCAGGAAGACATAGTCTAACTGAAAGTAGATTTAGAAAATCTACAAGCTTTGTTTTTTTATTTTATTTAATGATGCCCACTAATACTTAATGTCTCTTTACACAACAGGTGGTACATCCCATGGTTAGAAGTTTTACTGTGTGTCAGAACTGTCTCCAAGGACGCCACATACCTTTCAAGATTTGGTGTATCATTCAAACTACAGGCAGCTAACCTGCGGTTATAGGTGTTGGACGAAATGCTCATGTCCTACAACTACTGTCCAAAGCTCATTGTGACACAGTAATGAAACGTCCATTTACCTCCCACTTGCCTTATATATGTCGCTTTGTTACCCTGAAAGACGACTGAGTCACAAGCTTATTTACACCGTGGACTACACCTTTAGTTACCATTGCAAGAAATTTATCTGCACATGCTCATGGTACTAAATTCAAAGGCGGAAATGTTAAATCTTTTAAACTTCTGTAGGATGAACAAGATAATAGAGGTTTCACCACTGTGTCGCAGGGATGCATACAAACCTCATACAGCAGTTGAATGATGGGCATTTCGGCCAACGCCTATAAACAAGGGTTATACCATCTGTAGTGTGAATGGGGTATAACATAATTACCAACAAATTTCCCATTTCATACCCAGCAGAACAGATGAATATACTACAGAGTACTGTTTAAACATGTAACACAGGCGGCATGGAAGGACATCTCATAGATTTTCGAAGTACCAAAGATTTGTGGTACCCAGTGGCAATTTTTACAATTGAAACAAACAAATTAAAACATTATTTTATTTGCAGGTCTGTCGTTTCTTAGACATGTAGTAACCTGAGTGTGAACAATCAAGATGCCCGTAGCTCAAACCAGGCTGGAAATCTTGCAGATTTGCAAGCTCTTACAATGTGTAAGGGAAGAAGATACGGCTCAGATAGCAAAGCTAGTTGAAAGTGGAGTCCCAAATCTCATAAACTACAATGAGCCAAATGAAGGGGAGACGGCACTGACCATTGCGGCAGCACAGAACAATGACACAATGATAGACTTTTTGCTGAAGGCTGGGGCCCATCCCAATGTTGTGGACTTCAAAGGAAGAACATCTGCCATGAGAGCAGCAGAATATGGGCATGTTCAGTGTTTGCAAATGTTAGCCAGCGGAACAGATGACATCAAAGCTGATATGAAAGTTGTTGACCTTGAAGGAAAAGGTTAGCAATGCACTGAACTGTTTAAAGATTTGACAGAGTAGTAGTGTTTCCATTTAAGAAATATGTAACTCCAAAATTAGCTGCAGATCTATTTTAGTGGTTACTTTTTAGTAGAGTACAGGATACCTAAGTGGCCTGTATGAATATACACTTTTAGAATTTAATATTAAAATAAGTATGAGTATTCAGTTTTAACCCTTTTCATTCCACTGATGGTGTTATGTTTTCACAAATTTATTGAGCATCATACTCCCCGCTTATTGATATGCTAATGGAAAACCTGATTTAGGTTTCCAGTTGAAATTGTGGCAGCCTCAGTTCCCTGCATCACATGAATTGATTGAACCAGGAAAAAAATGCCTTTTGGAAAAAACACCAAAATTAATGAACAGTTCATTGATTCTAACAGTTTTATGTGGGTAGTGGGTAGCAGGTAGTGATTAAATTTTGGAAAAGATCCAGATCATATTCTGGACACAAAATTATCACAAATGTTTAAAGTTCCTATTTTCAGTGTATTTTCAATTACTTTGGCTTTCTGGTTGACATTACTCAAAAAATTAGTTAGCGGATCTTTATGAAATTTTTTATGTCTTCTAATATATTTTACAGGAATTATTTTTTACTGCATTTGCCCAACTCAGAGACACAGTAAGTGCCTGGAGATTTCTTTGAAGCACGGTGCTGATGTCAACAACAGATCCAAGGATGGTATGCCTGTCTTTCTGTTTGCCTGTGAATCAGCCAGTGAGAATGAAGAAGCCTGCTTATCTTTGCTAAGGAAGGGAGCTAACCCAAAGTTAAAGCATGAGGTAGTTGATTTCTCTTAGTTCTTTTCAGAAGACCTCATATATTCCCTTTTAAGTAGACGTTAATATGAGGTGCTCAGAGGCCCTCACCTGCCACTGTGGCCTGTGAGGTAACACACTTGTCTAAGGGCACAGAGGCCCTGGATTCAATCCCAGGCACAGGCAGATACACTGCAATTCCATCGACCACTTTGAATGATAGTCTTCTGTCTTTGGGTCCCCAGGGACATTGATAAATGGTCCTCTCATACAGATATTTAAAAAAAGTCTCATAAACTATGTATATGACAAACTACCCACCCAGTAGAAAAGGATACATTTTCCCAATTAACCAGCATTGACCAGTTAATAGCAGACTTAGTTTATTTTAACCATAATCTGGTCAATAATCATATCGACTGGCTTTTGGCCAACCATAATTATTACTGTTCTGCACTTCACTGAACCCTTACTTGTTCTTGTATATCTCAGAAAAGTAACAGGACTGCTCTGATGGCTGCCTGTAAAAGTGGGAGTGTGAAGGTGGTGCGCTCCATTTTGAAGGCGGGTGCTGATGTGAATGAGGTGATGGTGAGACCAAAGCACCACGCTGCTCATGAGGCAGCAAAGGGAGGCTTTCTTGACTGTCTACAGGTAATACAAATGACTTTCAGTTAGTTTTGCAAGGGACATACTTGTGTAACATAAAATCTCTCCTCTCAAAATCATCACCATGAAGGATTTGGGGGGAGGGTTAAAATTGTCAGAGGGGAGGGACATTTTAAGGGGTTAAATTTAACTGTTACACCTGTATTTTGCATTTTTTTAGATGTGGAACAATTATCTTGTAAATGAGGTAAATCACATATACTACCAGCTTTTGCACATAACAATTTCAAGAGTTTAATGAAAACAAAGGCAATCTGTAACAACAGCAACAGGCTTCAAGGTCTTACCCATGCATAAAGACATACCAAATTTTAAATGACTGTCTATTTAAAATATTTTAAAGTTAGTAATATTTTTAAATTAGAAATAGCTCATATTTAATCTTTAGAAGGTCACCATTGATCTTTTAGTGGAAGGCCAAGTCCACAAAACAAGTGTATGCATACAGTGGTCCTGTGGACATATACATGTGTTTGATATATCAGCCATAGGATAATTTGTCCTGTATGGGAATACCAGGCAAACATGTAGAAATACCCCAAATTTGACCTTTAGAATGGCCCCATTGGTCTTCCAGTGGAAGGCTGAGTCCACAAAAGAAGTGGAAAATACCCCCAATTTGACATTTAGGAAAGGAAATCTCCACAGGAAAAAAATCAAAAGACCAATGTTTGAAAGCCAGCCATGGCATTGAGGAAAAGGATCAAAAGTCAAATTTCTGCATACCTACAGGGGATATGTTTCAGTCATAGGATGATCTGACCTTCTGTATGTGAGTTCTAGGCCCAGATGAAAGAGATACCTCAATTTTTACCTTTAGAAGGCCACCATTGGTCTTCTAGTGGAAGGTTTTGACCACAAAACAATAGGCTTCAAGGTATTACCCATATTTGCCCCCATGTCAATTTTGAAAGGTCTACCTAAAATATGTTTAACTTGTTGCATATGACAGGAAATCTCTGCTGCAGCTTGACCATGCTAAAACCTAAGCATCCCCGTAACAGGAAAGGAAATATCAATACATGTAATTATTATGTAAAACCAAAATTTAAGTAGTTTTGTCAATGTTTCATAATGACCTTGAAGCAGGGCTATTTTCCCCTCATGAAGCATTAGAAAAAAAATCAAATTTTATTTTTTGTTTTTAAATTTCAAATTTATTTTAATGTAACAGTTATGCAAATAAACAAAGTGATATGTTGTAATGTAGTTATGCAGTGTGAATCACCTGCAAGAGTATTTTTTTTAATTCCGGCATGTGATGTTATTTTGGTGGAAATTCGTAAAACTTAATCTGCTTCTTGTTTACCCATGTTTTAGTCAATAATTCTTCCATTAGCTCATTGGCTTCAGGAGTATTTTATGAATGTTAGGTACATATATATGTAGATATGTTGGAAAAGTTTATTATTTAAAAGGGCACTCAGTAGTGGTCAAAATAAGAATAAAGAGACAGTCTGCAGACAGACTGGTCCACAATACCATGCAGAACACACCCTAGCAGATGGTTTATAAACTCTGCTTTAATCAGATGGTAGTCATGAGAGCTGTTATCATTAACGATTTCAGTAGATCGACGCTCGCCTGTTAGATGCGAGTTGAACTCGAGTAAATTACACAAATATAGTCTAAGAGCAATTTTGATTGAATTTTTGACCCACCCGGTAGTACAAGAGTATCCTACGCAAAGGGGAAAAATTTCAATTTTCGTCACTTTTGGGGGCCATCTTGGATTTTTGCGGAAAATGGAAAAGTGTGAATATACATGATAACCATAATGAGTAAATGGCTTATATCTTAAAAAGTATTGCAGCTACACAATTTCTCTCAAATATGTTGTTCATCTACTTTTTGTGAACTGTAACATATTTAAGTTTCACAACTGTTGCTCATTGTACAAGTGAGTAATGGCTACTTTATTGCTACTTTTAGTGAAAATGTGAAAAATCACAAATATCTCGCAAACCGTAAGAGATAGTCTAAGAGCAATTTTGATTGAATTTTTGACCCACCGGGTAGTACAAGAGTATCCTACGCAAAGGGGAAAAATTTCAATTTTCGTCACTTTTGGGGGCCATCTTGGATTTTTGCGGAAAATGAAAAAGTGTGAATATACATGTAATTATTATGTAAAACCAAAATTTAAGTAGTTTTGTCAATGTTTCATAATGACCTTGAAGCAGGGCTATTTTCCCCTCATGAAGCATTAGAAAAAGATTCAAATTTTATTTTTTGTTTTTAAATTTCAAATTTATTTTAATGTAACAGTTATGCAAATAAACAAAGTGATATGTTGTAATGTAGTTATGCAGTGTGAATCACCTGCAAGAGTATTTTTTTTAATTCCGGCATGTGATGTTATTTTGGTGGAAATTCATAAAACTTAATCTGCTTCTTGTTTACCCATGTTTTAGTCAATAATTCTTCCATTAGCTCATTGGCTTCAGGAGTATTTTATGAATGTTAGGTACATATATATAGATATGTTGGAAAAGTTTGTTTATTATTTAGAAGGGCACTCAGTAGTGGTCAAAATAAGAATGAAGAGACAGTCTGCATACAGACTGGTCCACTGTACCATGCGGTACACCACCTATCAGATAGTTTAATGAATTCTCCCTTAATCACTTGGTCGTCATAATATTTATTCATTTGGATTATGTAACCATTATTAATTAAAATTCAGCTTATGATAAGAGTAACCAATTTTATTGCATACATTGTATTTTCTTTTCTCTTTAGGCTCTGTCTGCATATGGGGCAATGTTTGACCAGTATGATGAACAAGGAAACAACCCCATACACATAGCAGCAATGAATGGTCATGCCATGTGTTGCAAGTTTTTATCCCAAAGAGGTAGAATCTTTCGTATACTTGCATTCAGCTTTGAAAGTTGGTAGAGACTAAATGTGCAATGTCTTTTGCGATGACCTGTTATATTTTTTACCCCACAGCCCTTAAGGGCTGTTGGGGTATTGTTTTCACCCATGGTGTCCGGATGGGCGGGCGGCAGGAAAAAGTTTGTCCAGGTTGTATCTCAGAAACCGTAAGGTGTAGGAAGTTGATACTTGGTAGGGACATTGGTTAGGGTGTGTAGATGTGCAACGTCATGGTGTGACCTTGATTTGACCTTTGACCTTGTCATAGTGACCTTGACCTATAAAATCTTGTCCGGGGTATATCTCGGAAACCGTAAGGTGTAGGAAGGTGATACTTGGTAGGGACATTGGTTAGGGGGTGTAGGTGTGCAGCGTCATGGTGTGACCTTGATTTGAACTTTGACCTTGCTGTAGTGACCTTGACCTATAAAATCTTTTCCAGGCTATATCACGGAAACTGTAAGGTGTAGGAAGTTGATACTTGGTAGGGACATTGGGTAGGGGTTGTAGGTGTGCAACGTCATGGTCTAACCTTGATTTGACCTTGTCGTAGTGACCTTGACCTATAAAATTTTGTCGGGCTATATCTCGGAAACCATAAGGTGTAGGAAGTTGATACATGGTAGGGACATTGGTTAGGGGGTGTAGGTGTGCAGCATCATGGTGTGACCTTGATTTGACCTTTGACCTTGTGGTAGTGACCTTGACCTATAAAATCTTGTCTGGGCTATATCTCGGAAACCGTAAGGTGTAGGAAGTTGTTACTTGGTAGGGACATTGGTTAGGGGGTGTAGGTGTGCAGCATCATGGTGTGACCTTGATTTGGCCTTTGACCTTGTGGTAGTGACCTTGACCTTTAAAATCTTGTTGCACCTTTGGGTCTGTCTTTTAATGCAGATTAGGCACTGTTAAAGTCATATTAAATTTCATTAAGAATTTTACTTTTGCATCTTCCCATTGTAACAGATGGAATTTCACCAAGTGAGCCACAGATTTTGCTCCAAAACCACACATAAGCATTCATTGAATGTATTGCCACTCCTGTATGCATGGTAATATTCAAAACATCTAAACCATAATTCGGCCATGCCAGATGTAGATAAAGAGTACATGCATTATCTTTCTCTTAGACATTATTTTCTCTATTTAAACATTGTTTGTACCTTTATATAACTGACAGTGCTCATGGTGTTAAAAATATTTCCCTATGCTGCGGGGTACGGGCATCTCTGATGCTATTTTATATTACTGCATTAATATTATTTATAAAATGGAGAATTTACCCCAGTGATGGTTTAAGTATCAGCCCTCACTACAGTTTTATGATATTTTTCAACCGGCTTTCTTACACTGCATATTCCTTTCCTTGAAAGGAATCACTCCTCAATATTTGAAATATTAATTGGAAGTCTGGCTTAACTCTTGATATTGATTCTCAACTAACTTCAATGATATCAGGTTTCAGACTTTCAGATAAATTCTTGGTTGTTGCTAAACTTTCGGCATTCAGTATCTACTGCACATAGCTACTTCTTTCAAATCTGATGGCAACCATAAAAAATAACAAAAAGTTGTAAAATTGTCATAATTTTACAAATCAAAACTGCATAAATAATTTTAAAAACCATTAAATATTTTAAATAATTACAGAAAAGTTTTGATAAGAATGAGTAAACTTGATCAGGAAACAATGGATCAATATCAGTGATCTTTATTCCTAATTTTGAAATGATGTCAGTGCTGCTAATTGGAGTCAGTTCTCACTCTCTTCATAACCCCAGTCACTAGAGTTATATTTTATCCAGCATTTGTTTGCATTTTGTAAGTCAGTCTGCAAGAAGGATTACTCAGAAAGTGCCGATTTGAATAAAATTTTTGGCTGATGAGAAGTATGGACTAAGTTCAAGATGATTGACAGTGTGAACAAAAGTGCAAAATCAATATTTTTCTTGTGTGATTTTTGTATTATCAGATCATACCTTATTAGACTTTTGTAGTGCTTGATCTGTGTACTAACAGGGTCTAAGGCACAACAACAATGAAAAAAAATCTATTTACATTATCCCTACACTATTTCTAAATAATGTTTCAAGGATTCTTCATCTTTACAACAATAAATTTTGTTGGGAAATGGATAGAGCTGTGACAGAGTGCCCATGCTGATTGCAAACTATTGAACTGGTTACCTATAAAACTATTAAATTATTGTGTTTTTCTACAAGTTACATGCCATTGGGTAAAATGTAATTATCAATGAGATTTGCATACCTACTATTTCTCTGGGACATAAGTTTCCTTATTTTTGCAGATACTTTTCAAGTTTTGATATACCAGGTAGTTGTTATATTATCCTTCATATTTATTTTACTGGTATTTCCAGTTACTAACAACTATAATATAGGATGGTTAGTTCTGGTGACAACCTAAGTAATGGAGAGGCTTTTTAGAATTAATAGCCTTATGAAAATTGTCTGTGGAATTCTAGATTTTAATTAATGCTTCCTGACTTCAGCTAAGAATTTTGCTTCTGTCACTGATATTGAAGGTGGTATTAGTTTCCAAATTAATCTGCGCAGTTGTAGAGTTCAATTGGAGAGTCATATTTTTTGCATCCTTTTTGTCTACATAATGTATATTATTCTTTGTATCAAATTAACTGTGCCAAGTAATGACAGTCATCGTGTCTTTATTTTGCCATGCAGGTTGTAATCCAAAACCCAAAAACACAGAAGGAAACCAACCAAAAGGATTAGCAAAAGATAACGGTCACAAAGAGGCTCTAAAAGAATGTCGCAAAGCAGAGAAATCATTTGGCAAAACAGGAAAGAACAATGAACCATGGGCCATGGCTCTGTATGACTTTTGTTTTGAACGTCATGATAGCCTATTAGAGATCTTTCAAAAATATGATGCCGATGCAGCCCGTTGTATTGGCAGAGAGGACTTTGAGGAGGCTTTAGAAGGAGCCGGTGCACCGATGCCGGAGGAGAATGACATGAAGAAAATCACAATGAGCCATGAGGCATCGAGGGGAGGGGATATTAATTACGAAGACTTTCTTACAGGCAAGAAATACATCAATAAAATGTACCTAATGAGTGCATTCGAGGGCAAGAAAAAGAAGAAAAAAGGGAAGGGAGGAAAGAAGAAAAAGGGGAAAACAAAGGTTGTCATGCCGATTTGTACTCAGGATGATGGTCCAAGAACAGAGGATGGAGGACCACCGGAAGTGTATGCAGCAAGGCATATACACTATACAGACACCAACAGATTTGACAGGTGAGTGTTCATATCTCTAGAGATATTGATAGGTTTGTCAGGTTTATGATCATATCTATACATACATCAATAGGTTTGACATGTTAGTGCGTTCGTCTCACATAGACACCAACAGATTTGACAGGTGAATATTCATATTTCTAGAGATATTGATAGGTTTGTCAGGTTTCTGACCATATATTTACAGACACCCATAGGTTTAACTGACATGTTAGTGTGTTCGTCCCGTATAGGCACCAATAGATTTGACAGTTTAGTGTGTTCATCCCATTCGGACACCAACAGATTGACAGGTCAGTATTCACACCATACAGGTGCCAATAGGTTTGTCAGGTTAGTCACGATGTTCATAATTCTTATCTATTTAGTTAGATACATAGACATGACTGGGTTTCATAGGTTACTACAGAACAGTTATATCAATAGGCTATATAATACAATACAAATATTTTAGTCACCTTTTGTATACTCAGTACTACACTAGAAATTCTATTATCTAACCATGGTGAGTGAAATGTTATTCTGATTCATAAAAAACCCCAAAAGATTCATAAAATGATGTAGAATAATACATTTGAGCGAGTAGCACTGTGTTACAAATGTTGAATATTTGCATATTATAAGGTTAATTAATATTTAACAGAGGTTTAACTTAATGATTGTATTTGAGCTGTGAACAGTACTCATCCAACAATATGAAATTTTGAACTCAAGAACTTATGCTCAGAAGTATGTCCCCATACAGACTGTGCTGATATTTTGGCAATGAGTCCCTGTTAAAGTTTATCCTAATTTGTTCTTTATTGACCTTCATTTTTTTTCTCCTTCTGTTTCAAGGTTAAATGACATTAATATACCTAGGAGCCCTTGAGCCTCATAGTAAGTAAGTAAGAAGCATTTGTAAAGCGCCAAACTTGATGTAAACATCCTGTAAGGCGCTGATGTCCAAAAAGGGATAGTCCAGATCCAAAAAGGAGGTCAGTATCCATATTATCGTCCGATAGGGGAGATAGGCTATAGTGGAGGATAGGCTAATCTGAATACTTTTAAGATAAGTTTTCAACTGTTTTCTGAAACCAGAGGTTTGCAGCTACTGCAAAACTGCGAAACCCTGAATGTTTATTTGGTTTAGATGAGGAAATTGATAGGCGATTGCCCTGTGTGAGATCACTCCGCTTAACTAGAGAGGAGAGATATGGAGGTTGACTAAAATTTATGGCTTTATAAGTAAGGAGGTTGTATTTGAACAATATACAGTAATGAATGGGGAGATTAGTGGGATTCACTGTGTTACATTGAAGTTATGCCATCCTGAGATATGCTGTGTTGAGATGTAATATCTAGCTTTTATCTGCTTTTCCCATTGTAATTATCACTCCTTATTTTTTCCAGGGACAATCCTCCCGAGCATCCACTTAAGGATGACTCTGGGTGGTATTTGACCAGACCAGACAAAAACTATGTGAATCTGAACGAGGCCACAAAACATGCAGATCTGGATACATTGAAAGATGCATTCGACAAGGGTGTAAGTGTGGACATCAGAGATAAGTACTTCAAGACTCCTTTGATGATTGGATGTGTGAATGGAAATCTGGAAGTGGTGTCTTATCTGGTAGAAAGAGGGTAGGATTTGATTTATTTGATTAATTTTGCTTTTTAATATCTCTGTTAATAGTTGGATCATTTTCAAAAATCAAAATCAGTTTCCACAGCATTTGAAATGAACCAAACTTGATACTTTGTGTGTCTGTAACTGATACTGTGAAACCTAACTGTCGACCATACATGAGCCGTAATTTAAACATGGAAAATGTCTTCACATAGAACTTGTACAGGTCCTTCCTTTGTGCACTATGATTCTCTGAGAGCATTTCCCTCCAGAAGGAAGTTCACTTAGACTTATAAAATGCACACATTCACTATCTCAAATACAAACCCCAAAGTAAAGACTTGTGTGCAAGTCTAGTCTTCACAAAATATATTGCATAAACTGTAGTAGGTAAAAAATATATTCTGTACAAGAAATCTTATTAAACAAAGCATCAGTTTGAACCTAGGTGAGAAATGTACAGCGTAAAGTAATTTTCTCTTTATTTTTTTAATCACCAGGGCCAATGTTAATGCTCAGGACAATTTCAAGTGGACTCCACTGCACTTTGCTTCTCATGCTGGAATGAAGCATATTGTGGAATATCTACTCAATAATGGGGCAAACATGGAGGCAGTGACCATGAATGGAGCCACACCATTGATGAGGGCGATTGAGAGTTCCAAAGTGGAGGTGGTACAGTACCTCATTGATAGTGGTGCAAAGCTGCAGATTGAGAACAGAAAAGGTACAGAATGAATTTATGGTGCAGTTTTTGGTTTCTTTTTCACATTCTGGTATTTTCCATTTTCATTTCTGAGCTATATGTGCATTGTATGGCTGGTATAACTGATTCTGTTGAAATAAACGATAGGAAAACTTAAAAAACAGATGCATAAAAAATAAGTTTTTTATAACCAAAAAGACAGGTCTTATGTCTAAAAAGATAAGTCTTACAAGCTGTTCCCAACTGTTAGACTTTATAAAGCTAAATCTTAGCACCAAGCCTCAGTCACTCATGGCAGGCTGAGAAGATTAATCAGCTGACTTGTACAACTAATATTTTCTTGGAGCAGTTCAAAAACAGCCGTTATAGTTGCAGCAACTCGTGTGTGTATCTCCCGTGTGATATTTTTATTTCTTTGTCTGTAGTAAGCAGAAGGCTCCAATATCAAATCCTGGACCATATTAATTAAAGAGGTCTTAGTCAAGTTTCAGGCTTAAGTTGGCTATATTGTTATACAAAAGTTAAGCCTGAGACTTGGCTTAGAACTTTGAGCGAATGAAGCCCCATGTTATAGGCACCATTGTTGATTTATTAGGTTTTTACCCCACAGCCCCTAAGGGAAAAAGTTTGTCCGGGCTGTATCTCAGAAACCGTAAGGTGTAGGTAGTTGATACTTGGTAGGGAAGTTGGTTAGGGGGTGTAGGTGTGCAAGGTCGTAGTGTGACTTTTATTTGACCTTTGACCTTGCTGTAGTGACCTTGACCTATAAATCTTGTCCGGGCTGTATCTCGAAAACCATAAGGTGAAGAAAGTTGATACTTGGTAGGGACATTGGTTGGGGGTTGCAGGTGTGCAACTTCATGGTGTGACCTTGATTTGACCTTTGACCTTGTCATAGTGTCAATGAGTTTTAAAATCTTGTCTGGGTTTTTTCTTTGATTCCATAAGGTGTAAAAGGTTGACACTTGATAGGGACATTGGTTAGGGGGTGTAGGTGTACATCATGCTGTGACGTTAACGTTGTCTCTGCCAAAGTGTGTTCACCTGCCACATTTGAGACATCTTTCTCTTATGACAAAGATATATGGATTTCTGCAACTGATTATTATATGCACTTTTACATTCTCCAATTAATAAGTTTTACAGCTTCGTAATTTCCAGTGTACTGATTAATGCTGTCATCTTGATATTGAATTGTCTTGTTTTAATACTTTATCTTTACATACATTTTCTTTCTCTTAGATGTTATTTTCTCTACTTACGCATGATATGGAAGTTTATATAGCTGACACTGCTCTGAAAGTATCCAGATCTTTGTACTGTTTTACTACTTCTATATGTCATGGTGTTGAAAACTATTTCCCAGGCTGTGGGGTACAGGCATCTCTGATGCTATTTTTTATCTCATTTTAAGGCCAGAATCCTGTGGATATTGCTGCAGCCTGGTCAGACTTTAGGGTGTACGACATAGTGAAGGCAAAATGGGACAGTCTGCCACCTCCACCTGACAAGAAAAAAGGGGCAAAAGGTGCTAAAGGTGGTAGCAAAGGAGGGAAAAGACCCAAGTCCTCGGCTTCAGGAGGGGAAAAGGTGATTAGTCTAAATTAGTCTCCAAATGCCATGAAATTTATTCTCAAAATCAAATCAAATTTGGTTTGCAAATCTGCTGAAATACAACCCCTTTAAGGAGAGTTGTGTTGAGTAAAATTCTTGTTCACTATTGATAAACCATAAGGCTTGTATTTACAAAGGTTCTTAAACTAAAACTTGTGTTAAACCTCATTTATTCATTCATTTGTATGAGTTTATGCTTAAACTCATACATTTTACAGTTTAGAAAATTCTTAAATTCTCATGAAAACTCATACATGAACTCATTGTCTGAGTTTATGCTTAATCTAAAAGAGAAAAGTTGGCAGCCTCCTTTGCTTGATTTTAGTTTTCCATGTGTGCATATTTACAAACAATGGTCCCGAAAACAGATGACTTTACGACCAGAAAAAAAAGGTACAGACTGTACGTATAGGGCTGTCAACAAGCACTTGACTTTAAGCATAAATTCCGAGGCTGACTTTATGTTCATGCGAGATTACTTTTGAAAATTCCAATTTCAGCATAATCTCAAGTGAGACAAAAGCTGAGATTATGTGTCCGAGTTAGTGAGTTTAAGAATCTTTGTTAATACAGGCCCCAGATGCTCAGAGGGAAGTTTGTAGTAGTATATGCCCAACTATATGGAATTCTTGCTCAAGTTTAAGCATTTTTTTCTGTGATCCCCTGAAATTCAGCTTAACTAGAGACGGGTTGGTGGCATATTTTCGATACGAGTATCCATGGAATAGGCCCACTTACAGGAAGTGAAGTTTGTGAAAACAAAAACATGGCTGATCTACTCAAAGAAGTCGCTGTAAGAAAACTAAATCTTGAAATCTACAAAAAATGTGGGAAAAAAGTTTAAAATTTCTCCAGATTCAGGGTTTGGTTTTGATATTTTAAAATTTTTACACATTTATATGTCCCGACAGTCGAGATGCCAATTGTAAAGTATTGTCACCCTATTTCAGTAAAATGATGTCAGTATTGCCCTCTTCAAAATCCGATGGAAAAGTCTCAAAGTCCACTGAAATAGTCTCAAATTCAGTCAAGTCACTTGAAGCTAAAAGTAGTCTAAGATACCTGAAATATACAGAATACTTCTCCACACATAATGTTTTAGTGTGTTTTATCTTGTGTAGGAAAAATAGTATTTTTGTACATACTTTTTACCATGTTTGTTCTTTATCTCAGTGTATTGCAAGATAGAACATATTAAACCATGATTTATGTGGAGTATATGTATAAATAATATAGATAGTTTGATAGATAAGAAGCTGTTTTTATTTTATGTTCTATACTTTAATGATGCATAAGTAAAATGATGAGCTACAGGTATATCCTAATTCACTTATGTCAGAAGAGTTTTTGTAATATTGCAAAAAAAGTTAAGAGTATAAATCAGTGAAATCCATGAGGCAGTTTGTGAATTCATGACATTTGGAAAATTTGTAGATTAGTATGAAATGTGATTGATTTCTCAAATTCACTAGTTATGAAGAGTCAAGAAGATCTTGTTTTCTAGCAAAATGTTTAACACTTGCACAAAATCAATTTCATGTTTTAGATATTTTACAATATTTTTAATAAAGATATAATACTCTGTAACATATCTTGAATCAAAAATCCTAAATAGGTACAACTACATTCACTTGATAAAATTAGTGTAGTTCAGAAAAAAAAATTGTAAAAAATTTTGAAAATGAAAATAATTTGGTCAAAAAGAAGTCAGTAAACTTCTTTATATCTTATCTTGTATTTACTTATGCATGATTGGAGTATTTCACTTTCATACCAATTTCAGATATTCGCTGTATGTAACTGAAATAGTGGAAGTAGCTACAATGTAATAATGTCAATGAATTTATTTCCTGTTGCAATTATATTGCTTTAAAATCAATACAGAATTAAAAGTAGTATCAATGTTTATAGAAATTTGGTTAAGATAGAACCAAATATCTGCGCGATTCAAATGGTAGAATATGCTATATATTTTAAGTATATACCGGTAAGTTGAACCAAATCCTGTGGAGGGTATAGTTACCCAGTGTTCACGGTTATTACCACCATTTTATTCATTTTTTTTCCCAAACTATCTTCCAAAAATATCTTTCTGACTTTTTGTGTATAAGATTTAAAATAAATATTATTGAGTGTATCACAAAAAATATAAGAGAGAGTGCCTCCAGCTTCCACAGTTTCAGTATTTTGTCATGTGTATATATTTTTGAGTTTATACATAATTGTATGTTGTAAGTTGTAAAATCAATAGCATATTAACTGCAATTTATATTCAGGGGTGGGCCGGTAATCTTGGTAAATCAGTTCCAAAATCAATTACTTTTAATTACATAATATTGATATTTCTCACAATCCAGTTTATACATAAAGGGATGTGTGATTAGTTTTCGATGATTTGAAGCAATGAAATATACAGGTTTGTTAATTAGGTATAACAAACTGATGTCTAAAGTACACTTGCAATTGTCTATACACAAATTAGAAATGGACATAATAGATACATATAATATTTCCTTTTCAAATTTCCAAAGATACCTTAAGTTTAAACATTTGAAGCTCATTCTCTAATATATGTACTGACAAGTAAGATGTCAGTTGTTTTGTTTTCTATCACTTTGAAAGTAAAATGGTCTTGATAGTTTGATGTCAGAACTACTAACCTACCTCTGACATCAAGATAATCCTCTTGAATTGAGTATACACCGTTCAGTTGTAATTGACCTCATTATTTTCAGTTTACATGTATCTGTTGTATTTTATGTTACATCACACTGATTTGCACTCACACAAAACATTGAATGTCAAATATCAATACAGGGTCTGGGTCAAGTCCCTTTAGAAAGGTTTACATCTAAGTTCTTTCAAATATTTCAAATCTAAATCAATACCCGATCTTTTCATTTTCAAATTAATTTTGTTGAAGAAATTCAAACTTCTTTAGGATATATCTACATATGTGATAGAAGAGGGGTGTTTACATTTCTACAAACTATATAAAACTATCTAATTTATCAGCATATTCAAAACTTCAATCCTTTTTTGCAAAAGTTTACTCACCATAACATAATATATTCCAAAATTCCATTTGCATTATGTATTTCACTTCTAATTGAATTGATGCCAGTCCCGTGTACAATGCTGAAGACAAATTATTTGTTGTGCAGTTCATTCAAAATATATTGGCAGTCTCTTAGTTTCTAAAACACTTGGCCTTTCAGTTTTTTGTGGGAGTTTATAAGAATTACCTTTTAGTCCCATGTATATAGTAAATGTTGTGAAAAGTATTTTTATGTAGAAAAGTCTAAATCAACCATCATTTACTATATGCTGATTATGTATATACATTTAATCTGTTTTGTCACCTTCTCTTTTTAGATTTCCTAAAATACTGGCATTTACTTCATATGTAAATTATTTTTGTCAGGGGATTTCTAGAAAGAGGATTTTTTTCATGGTCTATATCAGCAATTTGGCTTTATAGCTCTGAACCAAAATTACAATGGTCCTCATTAAACAGATATTTTAAAAAGAAATCATTATCTTAGAATTACACAATATGGTTCCTGTCCTTTGGTTTCTTCAAATTATTGTTTGAATACAAACAAATGAATTTAAATCCTCTTTTTTTTACCCTGAATCATTCTTGTCATTGTCCTTTGTGTCCTCAAGCAGCACACAAAACTCAGAAAGCCTGGTAGCAAATATCTGTATTATTAGACTAAGTATGGTATGAAAGTAATTTAGTATTGTGTTTTTGGTATTACTTTACTTTGGGTATTAAATTCTATATTCTATTTTGGGATGGGGCTAATACAATAAATGCCAATATTTTGGGCAATCATACAAACTATTGCATTGATGAACTTTTGGGCTGTATACTTCAATAAAATCTCCATATTGCTGAAAAATTAAAAATGATTTAAAAGCCAATATTTCTTTTGTTTCTTATCCAAATAATTTCAGGACAAATTATTTTAAGTCATATGGTATCCGAATAGTTATTCTCAAAGCAGAATAGGTCTTCAAAAAACTGAAAACTAGATTTCTGTATATATAGCCCCAAGGTTTTACTAACATCCAAGCCTTAGTTAAAGAGACCACATCCAGTGTTAAAACTGAATCAAATCAAGACCACATGCCCCCCAAAAACCCCAAATTATGAAGGAGTTATTATCCCATATTTGAGTAAAGAGTGCCACCAGTACAAAGATAATTAAAATTTAAAATTCTGATAACTGTATTTCAAAAATAAAAATATCTTAAATTACATTCTATTTTTTGGGCACCATCTCACCTGGTCATTTGTTCTTGTATCTCGGATATATCTTCCTGCTTCCATCCTCAACACAGTTTGTATCAATGAGCCATCATTTCAAAAGTTTTCCATCAGATTCGGTAATTTTAACAAAATTCAAATTGTATTAAAAAGTGTACTCTTATATATCAAACTGGTCCACAATCTTAAGTTTAATTTTAACAACATTTTGAATGTTATTATTTAGACTTGCTTCATCTGTGGACCATTAATTGTTGATCAGTTATTATCCTTTACTGAATTCAAAATGCCCATTATAAAAATATCTGCATAGATTGTCATTCTCTGAGTAAATTCCTAAATGTTGTAGGGTGGACTCTTTGTGAAAGGCTTGCCGTTATAGATTCATTATCATAAATCTCCAAAATATGGTCCGGGTATTACATTAGAACAACATAAAATAATAAATATAGGGTGCAAAAAGCATTAATTTCCATATTTACTGCACTCCTGTGTTATAAAATGACTCTGGGTTAAAAAATTATTGCTGTTATTTCCAAAAAAAAAAAACATGCATAAATATAACATAACATGTTAACATATAACATGTTAAATAGTAGTCAATTGCTTATTTTACATAAGAGTAATGGATTATTTTAAGTACAGGATTAAGAAATGAGTGGACTCTTTTTTTTACCACTTAAGCATTCACAGTTTTTAAAAATATCAGCATACAAAATCATATCTATTATAGGCCAAATTCTCTTAATTATTAAGGAAAAAAAGACATAGTTTGGTTGTTTTTCTTGCTAAATAGAACACTCAGAGTGAAAGAGTAGACAAATGGAGAAAGAAAACTCTAATACCAAAATTACTTCTCATGGCAACCCTGATCTTAATACCCGGGCCTTTATTTTGGAACAGCAAGGACTGGTGTATGTAGAGAGAGCATAAAGTGTAAGGCGTATAGCTGAGGGTTGGCGGGTGTTTTGTGTGCTGCAGGACGGAGGAGATGGGAATGACGGAGGGGGAGGGGATGATGAGGATGATGGAGCGGGAGATGATGCTGGTGATGAAGATGGAGATGACTAAACCTCACATTTCAGGGGTCTCCTATTTGATCATGGAGTTCACAAACTTTTTCTGGGGTGTATTAATAGATGATGGAAGCGGCTCAAACTTATGTGTTCTTGAGGTGTCTCCCAATGTGTCCTGGAGATTGCTAAAATATGTTTTTCCCCTTTTTTTGTCAACAATAAAATCCTAAGGAGGTTAATAAATTAGATCTAATTCTGAGCGTAGATTTGCATCAGTTTATTCATGAAAATCTTATCAGTGATATCTTAAAATTCTCCTTATTTACCCAATGCTTACCCTCAAAATTAAGACAGATGTTTTTGTGCTTTTTGGTTGGCTATCTTTGATCCATCAAAAATTGTCATCTCATATAAATTGAATCTGTGATGAATTTTACTATTTTAATTTTATGCACAACTACACATTGAATTGTTGACTATATTTAAATTCTATATCCTTACTTATTCATTTGTTTGTGTTACCATTTGAATAGTTTTAGTCATGGACAAATGTTTTCTTAGTATCAGTGTACAAAGTTAGCTCATAAATAGTGTACATATAATATTAAATAGTGCCTTGTAAGTATCAATGTTGATTATCTGTTCAAATAATATTAATAATTACCGTATGTTATCCAATTCAATACTTTTAGTCTATTTTCTTAATTTTATGTTGCTTTTAAGTGTCACACATTTCATTTTTGATAGTTTACAAGAACAATTCTCAGTTCCAGTGTTAGGATTTCACTACCCCTTGATAAAAATACTCTTCGTAGTTTCTTTATACTTTCAATTCACCTGACTCCTCCTCCTTGGTATTTTTGTACCCATGGCATGCACAAATATTCTCCCTATACCATATACAATAGTAAGTAATTATCCACTCCTGCCTCTTACACCCTCCCTCCAGGAGAAACCTCCGGGTAGAGCTGCCGAAACAGAAGCTCCTCCCCTTGACCTAGAAGAGGGGGCACCAACCCATCGTAAAGGTTCCATCCTCCGTGCTGCATCTGCCCTGGCAGGTGGGATTGAGGAGCAAGAAGATATCACATATCAACCCATCAAGATATGGACCAAGCAACCTACTACTCAGGAGCTGATCCAAGACAGAGTCAACAGAAGAGAGGTCTTTGGCTGGGAGGTAGACTTCCATGACTTCAAGATGCCATTCCAAAAGAATGTGGATAACAAAGTGATAGAACTGGGTGGTTTTGATGAGGATGATTGATAGAAGTCTTGGCAATATGTAACTGAATAAAACATAAAAGTATGTCACTCTTAATGATAATGATGATTCGATGTACATGAAAGCTTATTTGAGGGTGCAGAAACCATTGAAATTACTCGAGCAAAGTGTAGCTCTTGCCCTTAAGCATGTTGTAGTATGTGATTTGTTTTTAAAAAAATTTTTTTGATGCTGACTTGGACAATGATCATGAAATCTAATCCTCTTTCATAGGGTCCAGATAACTGAAATTTAATCATACAGTGACTTGTCATATTTTGAAAGTTAATTATGTGTTTCTAAAGTTTACAGTGTACATTGCTTGAATATTTAGTTTTTTCTTGAAATGAAATCTATTTAAATTATATATTGAATTGAACTATGATAGTTTTTCTTCAATGTACTGTAAAATGTAAAGATCATTTGTACAGGTTTAGATAATCTGCACAATTTAAATCTGCACACCATATTTGTGGACATGTTTTAACCTTCAGTATTATGTTCAGTGACAATTTAAAGTGTTGTGTATTTTCATTGTTGTTCTATTCGTAGCTTGTCATCACTTTACCTATGAAGATAATATTTGAGTACTTTCCATTAATCGTTACACATTTTGTCATATTATATATAGATATATTGAACTTTTTTATCAAATTTATCAATAAGAATCCAACTCTGCAATATCTAGTTGTTAAATGACCAAAAATTGTCACAGAAAATAAAAATTTTATAAGAATGTCTGATTACTTAAAACAAAGGGGTACATATACGTTTTCTCAAGAGGCAAATTTTAGATACTCTAGTGAATTTCAGCTTTGTTGCCCTAATACGAACACCTGAAAGTAGGTACCTTTTAATGCACATGTTTTGTTTGAGTGTGCATGGAAGCACAATGTACTTTGATCTAAGACAAATAAGTATTATTTTTAAATTTTTACTATTTTTTTGTCTACATATTTTTTATTAATATAGAGCTTTAATGTGCCTGTTCAGAACTGTGATAAGAGTAAGCTGGAAACCTTCTTGTTGTGAATCGTAATATTTTTAGTTTTAAGATTTTTAAGTATTAATTGGTTTGTTGTGAGTTTATAAATATAGTGACTTTGTACACGTGCCATCTAAAAGTATAATCACCCTCATTAATTGTGCCATCGGAAATACCAAATTTTCTTCATTTAAATATATTTGTTAAGTATTTAAATTTAAAAGCAGTTATTCATCAGGATCATGTATTTTGTTTACTTTTTTTTAGAAATAAATGCATTAACTATGCAAATATTTCTTTATTAAAAACTGAAATAGACTTAATAGAAGCTTTGATTACATTTAGATCAACTACTTATAATAAAAATAATAAAGTTATAATAGTTACCGTTTAATAAACTTGAAACAATTATTTTGTAATAATGTCTTTACAATTCCCTGCAGGAAACTGCATCATTTTTATCAAGTCAAAATTGAGAGTGGGAAAGTTGGTGGTTATTTGTCCGAGGTTTTCAGTGCAGAATCTTTACAACTTAGTGTGTACTACTTTCCTCCCTTTCAACTACTCATTGGTGATATAACCTCTTGTGTTGAAGCAATGTTAAACCCCAGTCATAACTGCATGTCTTCATTAAGCGTCCCGCAAGGGACGCTTGTTTGTGTATGGGAGAGCTTCAGGCTCCGCCGGCTCCGCCGGCTCCGGCGGCTCCGCCGGCTCCGCATTTTGTTTTCCTTATAACTCTGTAACCGTTAGGCGGATTCTTTTCAAATTTGGCAGGTTTAGGCAGTAGCCTTGGGGAATTTTTTTGAATATACTGCAGTGACATTTCAACCAATCAGAGAGGTCACATGACCAAAAATGTCTTTTTTCGATGGGGAAGCTTGTCCGGATGATAACTTGAAAGGAATTTTATCAATTCACCTGAAACTTGGCAAATACATTCATTCTATTAAAATCTGGAAATCATTAGATTTTGGCATTGATTGGTCAAGAAATGGCCGAGTAATTAATGATTAATTAATCATTACGAATTTTCCAAATAAGGAAAACACAAAAATGCTTATATCTCGAAAACCGTGCTAGATGGAGCGATTTCGACGAAATTTTTGACCCAAAGGGTATCTCTGCAGAGTAGTTTTCCCAATTTTCAAAAAATTTTTCTCTCGCCCAAAATGGCGGCCATTTTGAATTTTCGAAATTTTCGCAAAAATTGCAAAACACAAAAATGCTTATATCTCGAAAACCGTGCTAGATAGAGCGATTTCGACGAAATTTTTGACCCACAGGGTATCTCTGCAGAGTAGTTATCCCAATTTTGAAAAAATTTTTGTCTCGCCAAAAATGGCGGCCATTTTGAATTTTCGAAATTTTTGCAAAAATTGCAAAACACAAAAATGCTTGTATCTCGAAAACCGTGCTAGATAGAGCGATTTCGACGAAATTTTTGACCCGCAGGGTATCTCTGCAGAGTAGTTATCCCAATTTTGAAAAAAAATTTGTCTCGCCAAAAATGGCGGCCATTTTGAATTTTCGAATTTTTCGCAAAAATTGCAAAACATAAAAATGCTTATATCTCGAAAACCCTGCTAGATAGAGCGATTTCGACGAAATTTTTGACCCACAGGGTATATCTGCAGAGTAGCCATGCCAATTTTCAAAAAAAATTTGTCTCGCCAAAAATGGCGGCCATTTTGAATTTTCGAATTTTTCGCAAAAATTGCAAAACATAAAAATGCTTATATCTCGAAAACCCTGCTAGATAGAGCGATTTCGACGAAATTTTTGACCTGCAGGGTATCTCTGCAGAGTAGCCATGCCAATTTTCAAACAAAAAATTTCTCGCAAAAAATGGCGGCCATTTTGAATTTTCGAATTTTCAGACCCATAGCTAATTACTCACCTACTCAAAATGAGTAAATGCGAATTATCTCTAAAAGTATTGCAGATAGCCAATTTTTCTCAAATAAATCATTCACCTACTTTTGGGAGAGCTTTCACTTGGTGAAGTTTCAGACCCATAGCTAATTACTCACCTACTCAAAATGAGTAAATGCGAATTATCTCTAAAAGTATTGCAGATAGCCAATTTTTCTCAAATAACTCATTCACCTACTTTTGGGAGAGCTTTCACTTGGTGAAGTTTCAGACCCATAGCTAATTACTCACCTACTCAAAATGAGTAAATGCGAATTATCTCTAAAAGTATTGCAGATAGCCAATTTTTGTCAAATTAATCATTCACCTACTTTTGGGAGAGCTTTCACTTGGTGAAGTTTCAGACCCATAGCTAATTACTCACCTACTCAAAATGAGGAAATGAGAATTATCTCTAAAAGTATTGCAGATAGCCAATTTTTCTCAAATAACTCATTCACCTACTTTTGGGAGAGCTTTCACTCTGTGAAGTTTCAGACCCATAGCTAATTACTCACCTACTCAAAATGAGTAAATGCGAATTATCTCTAAAAGTATTGCAGATAGCCAATTTTTCTCAAATAACTCATTCACCTACTTTTGGCAGAGCTTTCACTTGGTGAAGTTTCAGACCCATAGCTAATTACTCACCTACTGAAAATGAGTAAATGCGAATTATCTCTAAAAGTATTGCAGATAGCCAATTTTTCTCAAATAACTCATTCACCTACTTTTGGGAGAGCTTTCACTTGGTGAAGTTTCAGACCCATAGCTAATTACTCACCTACTCAAAATGAGTAAATGCGAATTATCTCTAAAAGTATTGCAGATAGCCAATTTTTCTCAAATAACTCATTCACCTACTTTTGGCAGAGCTTTCACTTGGTGAAGTTTCAGACCCATAGCTAATTACTCACCTACTCAAAATGAGTAAATGCCAAATATCTCTAAAAGTATTGCAGATAGCCAATTTTTCTCAAATAACTCATTCACCTACTTTTGGGAGAGCTTTCACTTGGTGAAGTTTCAGACCCATAGCTAATTACTCACCTACTCAAAATGAGTAAATGCGAATTATCTCTAAAAGTATTGCAGATAGCCAATTTTTGTCAAATTAATCATTCACCTACTTTTGGGAGAGCTTTCACTTGGTGAAGTTTCAGACCCATAGCTAATTACTCACCTACTCAAAATGAGTAAATGCGAATTATCTCTAAAAGTATTGCAGATAGCCAATTTTTCTCAAATAACTCATTCACCTACTTTTGGGAGAGCTTTCACTCTGTGAAGTTTCAGACCCATAGCTAATTACTCACCTACTCAAAATGAGTAAATGCGAATTATCTCTAAAAGTATTGCAGATAGCCAATTTTTCTCAAATTAATCATTCACCTACTTTTGGGAGAGCTTTCACTTGGTGAAGTTTCAGACCCATAGCTAATTACTCACCTACTCAAAATGAGTAAATGCGAATTATCTCTAAAAGTATTGCAGATAGCCAATTTTTCTCAAATAACTCATTCACCTACTTTTGGGAGAGCTTTCACTTGGTGAAGTTTCAGACCCATAGCTAATTACTCACCTACTCAAAATGAGTAAATGCGAATTATCTCTAAAAGTATTGCAGATAGCCAATTTTTCTCAAATAACTCATTCACCTACTTTTGGCAGAGCTTTCACTTGGTGAAGTTTCAGACCCATAGCTAATTATTCACCTACTCAAAATGAGTAAATGCGAATTATCTCTAAAAGTATTGCAGATAGCCAATTTTTCTCAAATAACTCATTCACCTACTTTTGGGAGAGCTTTCACTATGTGAAGTTTCAGACCCATAGCTATTTATTCACCTACTCAAAATGAGTAAATGCTAATTATCTGTAAAAGTATTGCGGATACCCAATTTTTATCAAATACTCATTCATCTACTTGTGGGAGAGCTTTCACATGGTGAAGTTTCAGACCCATAGCTAATTACTCACCTACTCAAAATGAGTAAATGCGAATTATCTCTAAAAGTATTGCAGATAGCCAATTTTTCTCAAATAACTTATTCACCTACTTTTGGGAGAGCTTTCACTTGGTGAAGTTTCAGACCCATAGATAATTATTCACCTACTCAAAATGAGTAAATGTGAATTATCTCTTAATAGTATTGCAGATAGCCAATTTTTCTCAAATAACTCATTCACCTACTTTTGGAAGAGCTTTCACACACGAAAATGAAAAATTGTGAATATCTCGGAAAAGCTATTTCTTCTGCTTTAATGCTCGGCGGGAGATACACACCGCGGCAGTGGTCTTGACAAAAATTTTTGTCTCCCCCAAAATGGTGGCCATTTTGAATTTTCAAAGTTTTTGCAAAACACAAAAATGCTTATATCTCGAAAACCGTGCTATATGGAGCGAACTCAACAAAAATTTGGACCTGCTGGGTATCTCCAATTTTCAAAATATTTTTGTCTCGCCAAATATAGTGGACATTTTAAATTTTTTTATTTTTTGCAAAACACAAAAATGCTTATATCTTGAAAACCGTGCTAGATAGAGCAGACTGCGCTGACTTTGGTTGCCACAACAGTATAAGGCTAGAAACGAAGCATTTTCTTAATACTTTAGCACTCACCTTTATATCCTTTTCGGGACGCTTTGTTTTTGCTATGCAAAAACATTATCTTTTTTTTTTGCGAGCGATCCTCTAGTTTTCTCTGTGACAGTGTTTCATATATAACCAAGGATCTTACTTAAATTGGTTTGGTTTGTTCAATTTTTTCAAAGGTTTGTTCAGTCTTTTCAAATTTATTTAGTCTGAAGTATCTGTGATAAGTTGTATATTACTTTCTGTTATGTCTTGTAAACAAATAAAGTGTGCATCTTTCATGATTATGTATGGTTCGTCTTTTAATTCCATTAGACCTTAGATGTTTCTTTGGCTAACCTTTAAATTATTATAGGTTTTAATGAGTGGAATCAACTTTACTTTCAAATTTAAACATTTCCACTGGTATCTAAGTTATTATGGTGACAACTGGTAGTCTGGTATTGCTGGACACTAGTTGGTTGCTAACGTATTAGATTTGATAATAACTTATCAATAACTTGGCATATTGTGGATATGTTTGATTTTGTAATCACATGTCAATCACTTCCATACCATGGTAGGTTTAAAGAAAATAACCCAGATAAAGATGTGCTCAAACGTATTGCTTTATAATTTAGATGAAGACTTCATTGAAGAGAGTCCCTACAGAAAACTGGCCATTGTAAGCCCAGTAAGTTTATGTCCAAAACTAATCACTTTAACTGGATTCTCTTATGGCTGAAGAAAACTGTTCTGTATTTTCTCATCTGGATGAAACTATAAAATCGAGATTGCTCAGCAAGTCTGTAAAGCAGAAAGGCAAATAACAGGAATTTTGTGCCACCATACTATTTGTGTATCATTAGCAACAACTATTACTTGCCTGTAAAGTTTGTAGAGCAAGAAATCTAAAATTCGCCACATATCTGAAATTCGCCACATGTGAAAATACTAATAAAATAAATGAATTGTGGTGAGATTTGTTGACTGTATAGTAAATTAAGGCTTTTTGAACTGAAAAATACCAATTTTTGGACAAAAACATCATTTTCTTCATAAAATTAACTAAGGTTTTAGAGGTGGCGAATTTTAGATTCCTGGCGAATTTTAGATTTCTTACTCTACATCCCTGGTGCCTTTCTGGAAGCTTTCAATATGGAAATGCAACTTTCCTTAATTTTATCTTTCATACGGAAGGCAGATCTCTTAATTATCTTATTGGCATGGATATTAAATAATGTTTATGTCCAATTTTTCCCCCACAGCCTTGAAAGGCTGTATGGGCATTGTCAGGGCGGTCAGACAGGCGAGCTGCTGGAACAATAATCTTGTCCAGGCTATATCTCAGAAACCGTAAGGTATAGAGTTGATACTTGGTAGGGATATTGGTGGTGTAGGTGTGCAACGTCATGGTGCGTCATTGATTTGACCTTGCCATAATGAACTTAAGTTTGAAAAGCTTGTCAAGGCTCTCAGAAACTGTAAGATGGAGGTTGATACTTGGTAGGGACACTGATTGGGAGATGTTAGTGTGCAACTGTGAACTGTAAGGTGTAGAAGTAGAGACTTTGTAGGGACATTGGTTGGGGTGTAGATGTGCAATGTCATGGTGTGACCTTGACCTTTCATATCTTGTCCAGAGGATACATCACAAAAACCGTAAGGTGTAGAAAGCCGATAATTGGTAAGGACACTGGTTGGGGGTGTAGTTGGCCTTGCCATAGTGATCCTGATCTTTAAAATCCTGACCATATCTTGGTAACTTTAAGGTGTAGAAAGTTGATACTTGGTAGGATCATTGATTAAGGCATGTTATGGTGTGACTTTGGTGTAATATTTGACTTTTGATTTGCCATGATGTTTTCTCCTGCCATGTTCTAGCTGACCCAAAAGTAGAAGAATAACATATTTCAAGAAAATTCTCTAAATGCATCAGTTTTCAAGTTATAAGTGAATTACTTAACAGTGAAAACCTGAAAATAGCTATTGCTCAGCTATGCAATGAACTACAGCTCCGCAATTTTACTATGTTATAGCTGACCCAAAGTAGGTAAATAGCATATATAAACAATATACTCTAAATGCAATAGTTTTCAAGTTACAACTGATTTACTCAACAGTGATAACCCACAAGTAACTATTGCTCAGCTATGCTATGAACTACAGGTCTGTGATTGCAGTACGTTCTAGCTGACTGAAAAGTAGGTGAACATATTTAAAGAAAATGCTGTAATAGTTTTCATGTTACAACTAATTTACTTAACAGTGAGAACCTGGAAGTAGCAATTCCTCAGCTATGCTATGAACTACAGGTCTGTGACTGCAGTATATTATAGCTGACTGAATAGTAGATGAATAACATATTTAAAGAAAATACTCTAAATGCAATCCTTTTCAAGTTGCAACTGATTTACTCAACAGTGAGAACTTCAAAGTAGCTATTGCTCAGCTATGCAATGAGCTATAGGTCTGCAATTTTACTGTGTTCTAGCTGACCCAAAAGTAGGTGAGCAACATATTTGAAGAAAATACTCTAAATGCAATAGTTTTCAAGTTACAAGTGATTTACTCAACAGTGATAGCCTCAAAGTAGCTATTGCTCAGCTACGCAATCAGCTACAGGTCTGCAATTTTATTGTTATAGCTGACCCAAAAGTAGCTGAATAACATATTTATACAAAATTATCTAAATACAATACTTTTCAAGTTACAAGTGATTTAGTGCATGATTTCATGAATTTTAATGCATAAAACATTATTTTAAAAATTCATAAAAAAATAATAATAATAATAGATCCAGGCCTGATACTCACACAAGGGAATCTACTAGTGGCCTAGTACATATATGCAAGATAAGCGAGAAATCCCTGCAAGAGTGGATGAGAAATTAAATAATTTAGTGCACGATTTCATGAATTTTATAGCATTAAAATTATTTTAAAAATTCATTAAAAAAATAAGACCGATCCAGACCCGATACACAAGGGAATCTTGTGGCCTAGTACATATATGCAAGATAAGAAGGAAATCCCTGCAAACGGTAAATAAAAAACAAGAGGAGAGTGCCCGTGAACGGGCACTGTGTCAGCTGACTGAATGTTTTTGATTTGTGATGGTGATAATGAGAGGAAAGCATAATTATCAGGGAAAGGGCTGTACAGAAATACAGTAAATGGTAACTGAACAGCATGTTCGAAAGATATTCCGAAGCTGACAGAAGAAAAGGACAAAAAAGTTGTGCCCTGCAAATGGTATTATGAAATAAAGTAACAAGGTAATTGTTTAAGTGTAAAAAGTAGGTTAAAAATATTTAGAGAAATACTATAAATGCAATATCCTCGTTCGACCATGAAGAAGGGGACCAAAGGTCAAATCTGACCATACCAAAAGATTCCCAGCCAAAGAATTTAGGATGGTTTACCATCCCAAACCTCTCGGACCAATAATAAGTGAGTCATAGGCACTTTTTAAGTTTGGCTATCCTTGTTTGACCTTGACGGAGGGGTCCAAGGTCAAATCCGACCACACAAAAAAATTCCCAGCCCATGATTTCCTGTAGCTTGTTTACCATCCCAAACCTCTAGGACCAATAATAAGTGAGTTATAAGCACTTTTAAGTTTGGCTATCCTCATTTGACCTTGAAGGAGGGGTCCAAGGTGAAATCTGACCACACCAAAAAATTCCCAGCTCATGATTTTCTATAGGTTGGTTTTCATTCCAAACCTCTAGGACCAATAATAAGCGAGTTATAAGCACTTTTATGTTTGGCTATCCTCATTTGACCTTGAAGGAGGGTTCCAAGGTCAAATCGGACCATATTAACAGATTCCCAGCCCATGATTTCCTACAGGTTGGATACAATGATTTACTCAACAGTGAGAACCTGAAAGAAGCTATTGCTCAGCTATGCCATGACATAGAGGTCTGCAATTTCACTATGTTATAGCTGACCAAAACGTCTGTGAATAACATATTTAACAAAATACTCTAAATGTAATAGTTTTCAAGTTACAACTGATTTACTCAAGAGTGAGAACCTCAAAGTAACTATTACTCAGCTATGCAATGAGCTACAAGTCTGAATTTTTGCTCTGTTATAGCTGACCTAAAAGTAGGTGAACAACATATTTAAGCAAAATACTGTAAATGCAATAGTTTTCAAGTTACAACTGATTTACTCAATAGTGAGAACCTGAAAATAGCTATTGCTCCGCTATGCCATGAGCTATAGGTCTGTAATTTCACTATGTTATAGCTAACCCAAAAGTAGGTGAACAATATATTTTAACAAAATACTCCAAATGCAATATTTTTCAAGTTATAGCCGATTTACTCAACAGTCAGTGCCTGAGAATAGCTATTGCTCAGTTGTGCCATGAGCTACAGGTCTGTAATTTCACTATGTTATAGCTGACCCAAAAGTAGCTGAATAACATATTTGCACAAATTTCTGTAAAGGCAATAGTTTTCCAATTACAACTGATTTACTCAACAGTGAGAACTTCAAAGTAGCTATTACTCAGCTATGCAATGAGCCACAGGTCTGGAACTTCATTATGTTATAGCTGATCCCAAAATAGGTGAATAACATATTGAAACAAAATACTCTAAATGCAATAGTTTCCAAGTTATAAGTGATTTACTCAACAGTGATAACCTAAAAGTAGCTATTACTCAGCTATGCCATGAGCTACAGGTCTGAAATTTTACTATGTTATAGCTGACCCAAATGTAGCTGAATAACATATTTATACTAAATTCTCTAAATGCAATAGTTTTCAAATTATAAGTGATTTACTCAACATTGAGAACTTCAAAGTAGCTATTACTCAGCTATGCAATGAGTCACAGGTCTGGAACTTCACTATGTTATAGCTGACCCCAAAATAGGTGAATAACATATTGAAACAAAATACTCTAAATGCAATAATTTCCAAGTTATAAGCGATTTACTCAACAGTGATAACCTCAAAGTAGCTATTACTCAGCTATGCCATGAGCTACAGGTCTGAAATTTTACTATGTTATAGCTGACCCAAAAGTAGGTGAACAACATATTTAAGCAAAATACTGTACATGCAATAGTTTTCAAGTTCCAACTGATTTACTCAATAGTGATGACCTAAAAGTAGCTATTACTCAGCTATGCCATGAGCTACAGGTCTGAAATTTTACTATGTTATAGCTGACCCAAAAGTAGCTGAATAATATATGTATACTAAATTCTCTAAATGCAATAGTTTTGCAATTACAACTGATTTACTCAATAGTGAGAACCTCAAAGTAGTTATTACTCAGCTATGCAATGAGCTACAGGTCTGAAATTTTACTATGTTATAGCTGACCCAAAAGTAGGTGAACAACATATTTAAGCAAAATACTGTAAATGCAATAGTTTTCAAGTTACAACTGATTTACTCAATAGTGATGACCTAAAAGTAGCTATTACTCAGCTATGCCATGAGCTACAGGTCTGAAATTTTACTATGTTATAGCTGACCCAAAAGTAGCTGAATAACATATTTATACGACATTCTCTAAATGCAATAGTTTTCCAATTACAACTGATTTACTCAATAGTGAGATCTTCAAAGTAGCTATTACTCAGCTATGCCATGACCTACAGATCTGAAATTTCACTATGTTATAGCTGGCCCAAAAGTAGCTGACTAACATATTTATACGAAATTCTCTAAATGCAATAGTTTTGCAATTACAACTGATTTACTCAATAGTGAGAACCTCAAAGTAGTTATTACTCAGCTATGCAATGAGCTACAGGTCTGAAATTTTACTATGTTATAGCTGACCCAAAAGTAGGTGAACAACATATTTAAGCAAAATACTGTAAATGCAATAGTTTTCAAGTTACAACTGATTTACTCAATAGTGATGACCTAAAAGTAGCTATTACTCAGCTATGCCATGAGCTACAGGTCTGAAATTTTACTATGTTATAGCTGACCCAAAAGTAGCTGAATAACATATTTATACGAAATTCTCTAAATGCAATAGTTTTCCAATTACAACTGATTTACTCAATAGTGAGAACTTCAAAGTAGCTATTACTCAGCTATGCAATGAGCCACAGATCTGAAACTTCACTATGTTATAGCTGATCCCAAAATAGGTGAATAACATATTGAAACAAAATACTGTAAATGCAATAGTTTCCAAGTTATAAGCGATTTACTCAACAGTGATAACCTAAAAGTAGCTATTACTCAGCTATGCCATGAGCTACAGGTCTGAAATTTTACTATGTTATAGCTGACCCAAAAGTAGCTGAATAACATATTTATACGAAATTCTCTAAATGCAATAGTTTTGAAGTTATAAGCGATTTACTCAACAGTGATAACCTAAAAGTAGCTATTACTCAGCTATGCCATGAGCTACAGGTCTAAAATTTTACTATGTTATAGCTGACCCAAAAGTAGCTGAATAACATATTTATACGAAATTCTCTAAATGCAATAGTTTCTAAGTTACAAGGGATTTTACTCATAATGGAAGTTACTGAAAAGCCCAAAAGTAGCTATTACTCACTTAGCTATTGAGACAGGCACCCAACTTACTCACCATATTGTAGCTATGAAAAAAGTAGCTGAATAACATATTTTAACAAAATGCTCTAAATGCAACACTTTTCAAGTTATAAATGATTTTGTGCATGATTTCATGAATTTTAATGCATTAAAAATTATTAAAAAAATTTATTAAAAAAAACGTAAGACAGATCCAGGTCTCATACTCACACAAGAGAATCTACCTCTGGCCTAGTACATATATGCAAGATATGAGAGAAATCCCTGCAATAGTCACTGAGAAAATTGTGATTAAGTGTTGAAATTTTCACACTTTTGGTGGGGGTACCCCCCTTGTAATGTCTCTAGCAAACAGACGAACAGACAGATTTGCATGCCTTGAACAATTTTTCATCCTCGATAGATAAGGTATCTTTTAAAAAAAACAGCACGTCTCTAGGCCTTGTAGTTTTGGAGGAGAAGTTGTTCACGCGGACGCGTACGCGTACGCCCACGCCGCAGAGTGACGACATAAAAATAGCATCAGAGATGCCCGTACCCCAGAGCCTGGGGATATATTTTTCAACACCATGAGATATAGAAGTAGTGAAACTACACATATTTGGATACTTTCAGAGCATTGCATATAAAGATTAAGTATTAAAACAAGACAATTCAGTAAACTAAAAGTTATGAAGCTGTAAAATTTCTTAACTTGAGAATAGCGGTCTATGAAAATGTCACAATTATGTATGGTCAAATTATGGTTTAAATGTTTTGAATATTACCCATACATACAGATGTGGTAATACATGCTTATATGTGGAGTTGGGGCAAAACCTGTGACTCACTTGATGCAATACCATCTGTTAGAATGGGAAGTAAAACCCTTAATGAATTCTAATATGACTTTAACAGTGCTTAATCTCATAAAAAAACGCCCAAAGGTGCAACAACCAAAATTCAAGTAAAAAAATATCAGATATAAGAGAGATAAAATAGTATCACATATCCCTGTAGAGAGATACAATAGCATCAGATATGCAAGATCAAAGGTCAAATCCAGGTCACACCATGACGTTGCACACCTATAACCCGCGACCAATGTCCCTACCAAATATCAACTTCCTGCACCGTATGGTTTCTGAAACATAGCCCAGACAAGGCATTATAGGTCAAGGTCACTACAGCAAGGTTGAAGGTCAAATCAAGGTCACACCATAACGTTTTACATCTACACACCGTAGCCAATGTCCCTACCAAGTATCAACTTCCTACACCTTAGGATTTCCGAGATATAGCCCGGACAAGATTTTATAGGTCAAGGTCACTACGGCCAGGTCAAAGGCTCAATCAAGGTCACACCATGACGCTGCATACCTACACCCACTACCCAATGTCCCTACCAAGTATCAACTTCTTACACCTTATGGTTTCCGAGATATAGCCCGGACAAGATTTTATAGGTCAAGGTCACTACTGCCCGGTCAAAGGCTCAATCAAGGTCACACCATGATGCTGCATACCTACACCCACTACCCAATGTCCCTACCAAGTATCAACTTCCTACACCTTATGGTTTCCGAGATATAGCCCGGACAAGATTTTATAGGTCAAGGTCACTACTGCCAGGTCAAAGGCTCAATCAAGGCCACACCATGACGCTGCATACCTACACCCACTACCCAATGTCCCTACCAAGTATCAACTTCCTACACCTTATGGTTTCCGAGATATAGCACGGACAAGATTTTATAGGTCAAGGTCACTACGGCAAGGTCAAAGTCAAATCAAGGTCACACCATGACGTTGCACACTTACACCCCCTAACCAATGTCCCTACCAAGTATCAACTTCCTACACCTTACGTTTTCTGACATATAGCCCGGGACAAGATTTTATAGGTCAAGGTCACTATGGCAAGGTCAAAGGTCAAATCAAGGTCACACCATGACATTGCACACCTACACCCCCAACTAATGTCCCTACCAAGTATCAACTTCCTACACCTTATGGTTTCTGAGATATGGCCTAGACAAGATTTTCAAACTCAAGGTCACTACAGCAAGGTCAAAGGTCAAATCAAGGTCACACCATGATGTTGCACACCTACACCCCCTAACCAATGACCCTACCAAGTATCAACTTCCTACACCTTACGGTTTCTGAGATACAGGCCGGACAAACTTTTTCCCACCGCCCGCCCGCCCATCTGGACACCATGGGTGAAAACAATAACCCGACAGCCCTTAAGGGCTGTGGGGTAAAAATTGTGATAAAGCGTTGAAATGTTCACACTTTGGGTGGGGGTACCTCACTTGTAATGGCTCAGAGAACAGACAAACAAACAGATCTGCATGCCATGAATAATTTTTCATCCTCACTAGATACAGTATATTTTAAAAGAAACAGCATGTCTCTGGGCCTTGTACTTTTGGAGGAGAATTTGTTCACACCGACACTGCTGATACCATAATGCCAGCAGACTCAGATAAAAAATTGTGTATTATTCTCATAGAAGATCTACAAATGTGTAAGAAATACTGAAACCATATTATTTCAAAAGATAAACTTTAGGTTAAAAGAAAGGTAAATAAATAGTGCTTTTGTTGTTTGAAATAGGTATTTTTTGTTAATAATTACGTGGATACAATTAAACTACTGAACAATTAAGGGTAGCATTTTTAAATTTAACATTTTTTAACAATAAACTATTTTCTGGGTACAACTTAAAAACATTTATATCAGATAAGGTATGAAAGAAAAATTCCCATTACCAGATGTACATATTCTTTTTATGTTAGATCAATTTATTTGGGGTTTTACGTCGCTGTCAACACTGTACAGGTAATATCTCGATGGGTTGTTGGAAGGGCAGAGGAAACCAGTACATACAGTTGGTCAAGGTTCTGTACTGTAAACTGCCGACCTACGGCAAGCAACTACGAGCTTTCCCATTTGAGGGCGTGCCGGGAACCAAACCCCGGCCTCAGAGGTGGGAGGCGAGAGTGTTACTACTCTGCCACCGTGGCCCCTTTATCTTAGATCAAAGACTTAACTGTAAATTACATGTCTTCATTATAGAAGTAATGTAAACTGGAATGGCCTCTTTTGTAGGACTAACATTCACTTTGTGTGGTGTCAAGTTATAAGTGCAGTGCATTACAATTAACTATTTTGTCCTCTGCACACCCAGGCCCTTAGGTGTGGTTGAAATTGGGTTCTGTGGCTACCAAGGTTTAGTTGGTTGATGATCTACCATCTATTTCTATAAAATAGTGTAACTTTCATGGTTGTTATCAGATAGGTCACCTGAGTAGTCAAGGGTGGCTTAAGGTTAAGGTACTTGTCACAGTCAAAAATTCTGATAAATAACAAGACAATGTGCAATGACAAGATCATAAATGCTAAAGATATTGTTTCAATATTGCTTAGGAACAATAATTATGTGTTTTAATGTTTATTTGATGTTTAATTTAAATAAAGGACATGTTTTTTTTATTTGACTTACTTAATGACTGTGTGAAGTATGTTCCATGTTATTACAGGTGTGGCAGTAGTACTATAATTAAAATTTTTGCAGTAAAATCAGTTGTTTTTTATGAAAAAAAATGAAAATAAAGTTTGAACTAGATTGGGCCAACTCGGCGCCAACATATCCCCAGACAGGTCATCACTCACGCCACAGGTTTTGATCCGGAATTTTTTAAAACATAATTACCCATTATTATATGAACTTCAGCACATCAATCTACTCTGTTTATATCTCCCCAAGGAAGATGGTGTATCCCCAGACGCCGAATACATAACTCAAATTATATTTTCAATCTTCCTGCAATGATAACTCTAAACCTATTTTCAAAGTATTTAAATGATTGATGATTGAATGTCCAGTCTAAAATAACTAGAGGATCGCTCGCAAAAAAAAAAGATAATGTTTTTGCATAGCAAAAACAAAGCGTCCCGAAAAGGATATAAAGGTGAGTGCTAAAGTATTAAGAAAATGCTTCGTTTCTAGCCTTATACTGTTGTGGCAACCAAAGTAAGCGCAGTCTGCTCTATCTAGCACGGTTTTCAAGATATAAGCATTTTTGTGTTTTGCAAAAAATAAAAAAATTAAAAATGTCCGCTATATTTGGCGAGACAAAAATATTTTGAAAATTGGCATGGCTACTCTGCAGAGATACCCAGCAGGTCTAAAATTTTGTTGAGTTCGCTCCATATAGCACGGTTCTCAAGATATAAGCATTTTTGTGTTTTGCAAAAACTTTGAAAATTCAAAATGGCCACCATTTTTGGGGAGACAAAAATTTTTGTCAAAACCACTGCCGCGGTATGTATCTCCCGCCGAGCATTAAAGCAAAAGAAATAGCTTTTCCGAGATATTCACAATTTTTCATTTTCGTGTGTGAAAGCTCTGCCAAAAGTAGGTGAATGAGTTATTTGAGAAAAATTGGCTATCTGCAATACTATTAAGAGATAATTCACATTTACTCATTTTGAGGTGAATAATTAGCTATGGGTCTGAAACTTCAAGTGAAAGCTCTCCCAAAAGTAGGTGAATGAGTTATTTGAGAAAAATTGGGTATCTGCAATACTTTTAGAGATAATTCGCATTTACTCATTTTGAGTAGGTGAGTAATTAGCTATGGGTCTGAAACTTCACCAAGTGAAAGCTCTCCCAAAAGTAGGTGAATGAGTTATTTGAGAAAAATTGGCTATCTGCAATACTTTTAGAGATAATTCACATTTACTCATTTTCAGTAGGTGAGTAATTAGCTATGGGTCTGAAACTTCAACAAGTGAAAGCTCTCCCAAAAGTAGGTGAATGAGTTATTTGAGAAAAATTGGCTATCTGCAATACTTTTAGAGATAATTCGCATTTACTCATTTTGAGTAGGTGAGTAATTAGCTATGGGTCTGAAACTTCACAGAGTGAAAGCTCTCCCAAAAGTAGGTGAATGAGTTATTTGAGAAAAATTGGCTATCTGCAATACTTTTAGAGATAATTCGCATTTACTCATTTTGAGTAGGTGAGTAATTAGCTATGGGTCTGAAACTTCAAGTGAAAGCTCTCCCAAAAGTAGGTGAATGATTAATTTGAGAAAAACTGGCTATCTGCAATACTTTTAGAGATAATTCGCATTTACTCATTTTGAGTAGGTGAGTAATTAGCTATGGGTCTGAAACTTCACCAAGTGAAAGCTCTCACAAAAGTAGGTGAATGAGTTATTTGAGAAAAATTGGCTATCTGCAATACTTTTAGAGATAATTCGCATTTACTCATTTTGAGTAGGTGAGTAATTAGCTATGGGTCTGAAACTTCACAGAGTGAAAGCTCTCCCAAAAGTAGGTGAATGAGTTATTTGAGAAAAATTGGCTATCTGCAAAACTTTTAGAGATAATTCGCATTTACTCATTTTGAGTAGGTGAGTAATTAGCTATGGGTCTGAAACTTCACCAAGTGAAAGCTCTCCCAAAAGTAGGTGAATGATTAATTTGAGAAAAATTGGCTATCTGCAATACTTTTAGAGATAATTCGCATTTACTCATTTTGAGTAGGTGAGTAATTAGCTATGGGTCTGAAACTTCACCAAGTGAAAGCTCTTCCAAAAGTAGGTGAATGATTAATTTGAGAAAAATTGGCTATCTGCAATACTTTTAGAGATAATTCGCATTTACTCATTTTGAGTAGGTGAGTAATTAGCTATGGGTCTGAAACTTCACCAAGTGAAAGCTCTCACAAAAGTAGGTGAATGAGTTATTTGAGAAAAATTGGCTATCTGCAATACTTTTAGAGATAATTCGCATTTACTCATTTTGAGTAGGTGAGTAATTAGCTATGGGTCTGAAACTTCACAGAGTGAAAGCTCTCCCAAAAGTAGGTGAATGAGTTATTTGAGAAAAATTGGCTATCTGCAATACTTTTAGAGATAATTCGCATTTACTCATTTTGAGTAGGTGAGTAATTAGCTATGGGTCTGAAACTTCACCAAGTGAAAGCTCTCCCAAAAGTAGGTGAATGATTAATTTGAGAAAAATTGGCTATCTGCAATACTTTTAGAGATAATTCGCATTTACTCATTTTGAGTAGGTGAGTAATTAGCTATGGGTCTGAAACTTCACCAAGTGAAAGCTCTCCCAAAAGTAGGTGAATGAGTTATTTGAGAAAAATTGGCTATCTGCAATACTTTTAGAGATAATTCGCATTTACTCATTTTGAGTAGGTGAGTAATTAGCTATGGGTCTGAAACTTCACCAAGTGAAAGCTCTCCCAAAAGTAGGTGAATGATTAATTTGACAAAAATTGGCTATCTGCAATACTTTTAGAGATAATTCGCATTTACTCATTTTGAGTAGGTGAGTAATTAGCTATGGGTCTGAAACTTCACAGAGTGAAAGCTCTCCCAAAAGTAGGTGAATGAGTTATTTGAGAAAAATTGGCTATCTGCAATACTTTTAGAGATAATTCACATTTACTCATTTTCAGTAGGTGAGTAATTAGCTATGGGTCTGAAACTTCACCAAGTGAAAGCTCTGCCAAAAGTAGGTGAATGAGTTATTTGAGAAAAATTGGCTATCTGCAATACTTTTAGAGATAATTCGCATTTACTCATTTTGAGTAGGTGAGTAATTAGCTATGGGTCTGAAACTTCACCAAGTGAAAGCTCTTTGGGATAGCTGCTCTGCAGAGATACCCTGAAGATAAAAAATTTCGTGGAAATCGCTCTATGTAGCATGGTTTTCCAAATATTAGCATTTTTGTGTTTTGCAATTTTTGCGCAAAAATTCGAAAATTCAAAATGGCCGCCATTTTTGGCAAGATAAAATTTTTTTGAAAATTGGCATGGCTACTCTGCAGAGATACCCTGTGGGTCAAAAATTTCGTCGAAATCGCTCTATCTAGCACGGTTTTCGAGATATAAGCATTTTTATGTTTTGCAATTTTTGCGAAAAATTCGAAAATTCAAAATGGCCGCCATTTTTGGCGAGACAAAATTTTTTTCAAAATTGGCATGGCTACTCTGCAGAGATACCCTTTGGGTCAAAAATTTCGTCGAAATCGCTCTATCTAGCACGGTTTTCGAGATATAAGCATTTTTGTGTTTTGCAATTTTTGCGAAAAATTCGAAAATTCAAAATGGCCGCCATTTTTGGCGAGACAAAATTTTTTTCAAAATTGGGATAACTACTCTGCAGAGATACCCTTTGAGTCAAAAATTTCGTCGAAATCGCTCTATCTAGCACGGTTTTCGAGATATAAGCATTTTTGTGTTTTGCAATTTTGCGAAAAATTCGAAAATTCAAAATGGCCGCCATTTTTGGCGAGACAAAATTTTTTTGAAAATTGGCATGGCTACTCTGCAGAGATACCCTGTGGGTCAAAAATTTCGTCGAAATCGCTCTATCTAGCACGGTTTTCGAGATATAAGCATTTTTATGTTTTGCAATTTTTGCGAAAAATTCGAAAATTCAAAATGGCCGCCATTTTTGGCGAGACAAAATTTTTTTCAAAATTGGCATGGCTACTCTGCAGAGATACCCTGTGGGTCAAAAATTTCGTCGAAATCACTCTATCTAGCACGGTTTTCGAGATATAAGCATTTTTGTGTTTTGCAATTTTTGCGAAAAATTCGAAAATTCAAAATGGCCGCCATTTTTGGCGAGACAAAATTTTTTTCAAAATTGGGATAACTACTCTGCAGAGATACCCTTTGGGTCAAAAATTTCGTCGAAATCGCTCTATCTAGCAGGGTTTTCGAGATATAAGCATTTTTGTGTTTTGCAATTTTTGCGAAAATTTCGAAAATTCAAAATGGCCGCCATTTTTGGCGAGACAAAATTTTTTTCAAAATTGGCATGGCTACTCTGCAGAGATACCCTGTGGGTCAAAAATTTCGTCGAAATCACTCTATCTAGCACGGTTTTCGAGATATAAGCATTTTTGTGTTTTGCAATTTTTGCGAAAAATTCGAAAATTCAAAATGGCCGCCATTTTTGGCGAGACAAAATTTTTTTCAAAATTGGGATAACTACTCTGCAGAGATACCCTGTGGGTCAAAAATTTCGCCGAAATCGCTCTATCTAGCACGGTTTTCGAGATATAAACATTTTTGTGTTTTCCTTATTTGGAAAATTCGTAATGATTAATTAATCATTAATTACTCGGCCATTTCTTGACCAATCAATGCCAAAATCTAATGATTTCCAGATTTTAATAGAATGAATGTATTTGCCAAGTTTCAGGTGAATTGATAAAATTCCTTTCAAGTTATCATCCGGACAAGCTTCCCCATCGAAAAAAGACATTTTTGGTCATGTGACCTCTCTGATTGGTTGAAATGTCACTGCAGCATATTCAAAAAAATTCCCCAAGGCTACTGCCTAAACCTGCCAAATTTGAAAAGAATCCGCCTAACGGTTACAGAGTTATAAGGAAAACAAAATGCGGAGCCGGCGGAGCCGGCGGAGCCGCCGGAGCCGGCGGAGCCGGCGGAGCCTGAAGCTCTCCCATACACAAACAAGCGTCCCTTGCGGGACGCTTAATAATCCCAAAAGAGCATATCTGTTTCTATATTTGTTGACAAATAAAATATTATTTTTAACTCAACTCATCATATTTTTCAATCTTCCTTCAAAGTATTTAAATGATTGATGATTCAATGTCCATTCTAAAATTCATAATCCCAAAAGCGCATATCTGTTTCTATATTTGTTCACAAATAAAATATTATTTAAAAAAAAATTATTTATATTATTATTTTATTATATTATTTTTAGAATTTGCAAATTGTTTTCAGTTATTCATTTCCTCTATACCTATATATGTGGTCCATATGCAACCTAAATATGTGACACAATCTCAGTTCTGACTCCCCTTTGTGTTATATGTAATGAAGCCCACCACCTCCCACCCCCACCCCTCTCCCCTTCTCCACACCTCTCTCACTATTACACAAGATCTGCAACCCCATTGAGTTCTTTGTTTCTCATCTGATATCATTAAATACCTTTGTTTATTTAGTGTCACTCAATATAGCTGGAGGTCCCAGAGGTGGGTGGGGGGAATCCGGGTGGGGGATGTGGGTTGAGCATACATGGTAAACAAACAATCTATATAAAAGGGGTACTCAAATACAAAAAGAATTGAGAATTTTAAGTATGTGATTATCAACTGAAATGAGTTCATAACTGTAGGAGCTGTGCCAAAATTAACTGAGGCAAGTTGAATAAAACTGGGCTAGTTGAGGGTTAAAAATCCCCTAGTTTTACTACATAAGGATATAATTTCATTAATATTGGGACTTAAAGCTCACTTAAAGTGTCCATTTTGTCTACTTGAATATGTTTAACCAGTTTCATTTTAAAAAGTGAAAAACTCAGCAAGCAGAGGTATAACACACAAAAATAAGTTCTTAAAAGACTAAGATAGCCATAACATTATTAATATTCAAAATTTAAATAGACAGGCATTTCCTTTTAAAAATTCAAAGATTTCAGCTCTATAACCCACATAGTTTGACAGTTACTGGGCTTTAAAGTGGCATAATATCCATAAATTGGGTTTCTGTGGGCATTTTACAATTGTTAAAGAGACCTTAGCAATTAAACTACAGATCTGAAACTTTTTGGGGGACATACATAACAAACAAAAATTATATATAATACAGTTTAAGACTTGTCACACTAAGCATTTCCAAATAACAGGGCAAAATACGGAAAAAATGTCAAAAAAGGCACTTGGGCGAGTGTCTATGGCCCTCATACACAGGTTAAATGTCTACTAAAAACCTTGATTTTCGGCATATGTAAACAGGACATAATAATGCATTCCCAGATGGGATTTCAGCTCCATCAATCACATAGTTTAACAGTTACAGGGCTTAAAGGTGGTAAAAAGTCCAAATATTGGGTCATTGTGGGCCTTTTAGAGATCTCGATGTGGCTTTCAAATTAAAGCTTCAGACTTAAAATTTGTTACATACTAAGATTACACATAGAATATGTATCTAATAAAGTTTGAAACTTCTCAGACTTACCATTTCTAAGTTACAGAGCAAAATATGTGAAAAATGTCTTAAAAGGGTCACTCAGGTGGGTGTTTAAGGTCCTCATACACAGGTTAAATGTCTACTTGAAGCCTTGATTTTTGGCACATGTAAAAAGAACATAATAATGTATTCCCAGATGAGATTTCAGCTCTATCAGTCACATAGTTTAACAGTCACAGGCCTTAAAATTGGCAAAAAGTCCAAATACTGGGTCTTTATGGGGCCTTCTAGAGACCTAAATGTGGCCTTCAAATTAAAGCTTCAGACTTAAAATTTGTCACATACTAAGATTACACATAGAATATGCATCTAATACAGTTTGAAACTTCTTAGACTTACCATTTCCAGGTTACAGGGAAAAATATGTGAAAAATGTCGAAAAATGGTCACTCGGGTGGGGATTTATGGTCCTCATACACAGGTTAAATGTCTTCTTAAAGCCTTAATTTTTGGCACATATAAAAATAACATACTAATATCTTCTCAGATAGGATTTGAGCTCTATCAATCACATAGTTTGACAGTCACAGGGCTTAAAAGTAGCAAAAAGTCCAAATATTGGGTCTTTGGGAGCCTTTTAGAGACCTCAATTTGACCTTCAAAATTAAAGCTTCAGACTTAAAATCTGTTACATACTAAGATTACACACAGAATATATATCTAATACAGTTTGAAACTTCTCAGACTTACCATTTCCAAGTTACAGGGAAAAAGATGTGAAAAATGTCTTATAAGGGTCACTCGGGTGGGTGTTTATGGTCCTGATACACAGGTTAACTGTCTATTAAAGGCCTAAATGTTGGGGCACATATAAGAAAACACATAGATATATTCCCAGATGATATTTAACTTAGATGAGAGACATAGTTTGAAAGCTACAGTGCTTGAAAGTGGCAAAAAGTGCATAAATTGGGTCTCTGTGGGCACTTTTGAGACCTTAAGTCGACCCCTTTGGGTAAACCTACAGCCCTAAAATTTTCTACAGACAAGGATTACATATCAAAGTTATACCTAGCGCAGTTTGAGACTCATCAGAATTATCACTTCCAAATAATAGGGCAAAATATGTGAAAAGTATAGCAAAAAATCCCTAAGTGGGGGTATTTATGGGCCTCAAACACAATTTTCTCCTCAACTTAAAGTCATGATTTTCGGCACATGTACTAAGAACATATTAATGTGTTGTCAGGTAAAATTTCAGGCAGCTGAGCATCATAGTTTGTGACCTACAGGGCTCTAAGTGGCCAAAAGTGCAATTTCTGACCTTAAGGTGGCCATAAGTTCTTTTTTACTGGGAGTTTAAGGTCACCTTAAAATAGGGATCTTCCTTTGGGCACCCTTAACATGTGTACCAAGTTTGAAAAAAAAATATTAATTTGTTTTTGAGTTATCGCGTCCACAAGGAAATTTCTACGGCGGCGGCGGCGGCGGCGGCGGCGGCGGCGGCGGCGCGACGGACCTGAATCCAATATATCCCCGACTTTCGTCTGGGGATATAATTAGTGTTTACAGTCACATTAAAGCAATAAAACATGTTTGGACATGAAACTTTACTTTTCAATTCTGGTACTGCTTGTTTCATGAAATGGGCAAGCAATTACTGCATAAATTGCCAATTTTATCAAATGGGCTCAACTGTTGCTACTTCATGAAATGAACAATTTCACAGATTGTGCATAAATACACCTCCATATTGTGTGTCCTTCAAATGTATCACAATAGGAATATTTGATATTTTGACTACATATAAATACTCCATCAGTTGTTAATTTTCATGAAACAGACCGAGGGTCCTTTCTGTCTAAATGAGACGATGTATTTTCTCAAATTATATTTTTGGTAAAGGGTTATTCAAATGTCTGATCTATGATAAACTTGGGCCCCAAAATAAAAGTTATTCATAGACATAAAAATATATATTAATCATTAATTTAACTGTAACAAAATAATAAAATTAATACAGTGATATTACCTTGGAAAAACTCATTAAGATTACAAATCAATAATTCATTTTGCAAAGAGATTATATATTCAAAACATATAAAATATGCAAGGCATGAAATATTTAAATATGCCTTCAATAATTATGATAATTAAGTTATTAACAAATGAGCACGATCTTCTATATTTAACAGAAACAACTAAATGACTAGTGGATTTCAAGGTGCAATTAATTGTAAAGCTTCTCAAACACTATCCAATGGAAATGTGAAAAATGCTGAGCATTATAGATTGCATTGCATCACAAGGTGCAGCCAAATGAAACTAGAGGATCGCTCGCAAAAAAAAAAGATAATGTTTTTGCATAGCAAAAACAAAGCGTCCCGAAAAGGATATAAAGGTGAGTGCTAAAGTATTAAGAAAATGCTTCGTTTCTAGCCTTATACTGTTGTGGCAACCAAAGTCAGCGCAGCCTACTCTATCTAGCATGGTTTTCAAGATATAAGCATTTTTGTGTTTTGCAAAAAATAAAAAAATTTAAAATGTCCGCTATATTTGGCGAGACAAAAATATTTTGAAAATTGGCATGGCTACTCTGCAGAGATACCCAGCAGGTCCAAAATTTTGTTGAGTTCGCTCCATATAGCACGGTTTTCGAGATATAAGCATTTTTGTGTTTTGCAAAAACTTTGAAAATTCAAAATGGCCACCATTTTTGGGGAGACAAAAATTTTTGTCAAGACCACTGCCGCGGTGTGTATCTCCCGCCGAACATTAAAGCAGAAGAAATAGCTTTTCCGAGATATTCACAATTTTTCATTTTCATGTGTGAAAGCTCTTCCAAAAGTAGGTGAATGAGTTATTTGAGAAAAATTGGCTATCTGCAATACTATTAAGAGATAATTCACATTTACTCCTTTTGAGTAGGTGAATAATTATCTATGGGTCTGAAACTTCACCAAGTGAAAGCTCTCCCAAAAGTAGGTGAATGAGTTATTTGAGAAAAATTGGCTATCTGCAATACTTTTAGAGATAATTCGCATTTACTCATTTTGAGTAGGTGAGTAATTAGCTATGGGTCTGAAACTTCATCATGTGAAAGCTCTTCCAAAAGTAGGTGAATGAGTTATTTGAGAAAAATTGGCTATCTGCAATACTTTTAAGAGATAATTCGCATTTACTCATTTTGGGTAGGTGAGTAATCATCTACGGGTCTGAAACTTCACCATGTGAAAGCTCTCCCAAAAGTACATGAATGAGTTATTTGATAAAAATTGGGTATCCGCAATAGTTTTTGAGATAATTAGCATTTACTCATTTTGAGTAGGTGAGTAATTAGCTACGGGTCTGAAACTTCACCAAGTGAAAGCTCTTCCAAAAGTAGGTGAATGAGTTATTTGAGAAAAATTGGCCATCTGCAATACTTTTAGAGGTAATTTGCATTTACTCTTTTTGAGTAGGTGAGCAATTAGCTATGGGTCTGAAACTTCACCAAGTGAAAGCTCTTTGGGATAGCTGCTCTGCAGAGATACCCTGAAGATAAAAAATTTCATTGAAATCGCTCTATGTAGCATGGTTTTCGAAATATTAGCATTTTTGTGTTTTGCAATTTTTGCGCAAAAATTCGAAAATTCAAAATGGCCGCCATTTTTGGCAAGACAAAATTTTTTTTGAAAATTGGCATGGCTACTCTGCAGAGATACCCTGTGGGTCAAAAATTTCGTCGAAATCGCTCTATCTAGCACAGTTTTCGAGATATAAGCATTTTTGTGTTTTGCAATTTTGCGAAAAATTCGAAAATTCAAAATGGCCGCCATTTTTTGTGAGAAATTTTTTGTTTGAAAATTGGCATGGCTACTCTGCAGAGATACCCTGCGGGTCAAAAATTTCGTCGAAATCGCTCTATCTAGCAGGGTTTTCGAGATATAAGCATTTTTGTGTTTTGCAATTTTTGCGAAAAATTCGAAAATTCAAAATGGCCGCCATTTTTGGCGAGACAAAATTTTTTTGAAAATTGGCATGGCTACTCTGCAGATATACCCTGCGGGTCAAAAATTTCATCGAAATCGCTCTATCTTGAAGGGTTTTCGAGATATAAGCATTTTTATGTTTTGCAATTTTTGCGAAAAATTCGAAAATTCAAAATGGCCGCCATTTTTGGCGAGACAAAATTTTTTTCAAAATTGGGATAACTACTCTGCAGAGATACCCTGTGGGTCAAAAATTTCGTCGAAATCGCTCTATCTAGCAGGGTTTTCGAGATATAAGCATTTTTATGTTTTGCAATTTTTGCGAAAAATTCGAAAATTCAAAATGGCCGCCATTTTTGGCGAGACAAAATTTTTTTGAAAATTGGCATGGCTACTCTGCAGATATACCCTGTGGGTCAAAAATTTCGTCGAAATCGCTCTATCTTGCAGGGTTTTCGAGATATAAGCATTTTTATGTTTTGCAATTTTTGCGAAAAATTCGAAAATTCAAAATGGCCGCCATTTTTGGCGAGACAAAATTTTTTTTCAAAATTGGGATAACTACTCTGCAGAGATACCCTGTGGGTCAAAAATTTCGTCGAAATCGCTCTATCTAGCACGGTTTTCGAGATATAAGCATTTTTGTGTTTTGCAATTTTTGCGAAAATTCCGAAAATTCAAAATGGCCACCATTTTTGGCGAGAGAAAAATTTTTTGAAAATTGGGAAAAGTACTCCGCAGAGATATCCTGCGGGTCAAAAATTTTGTCGAAATTGCTCTATCTAGCACGGTTTTCGAGATATAAGCATTTTTGTGTTTTGCAATTTTTGTGAAAATTTCGAAAATTTAAAATGGCCGCCATTTTGGGCGAGAAAATTTTTTTTTGAAAATTGGGAAAACTACTCTGCAGAGATACCCTGTGGGTCAAAAATTTCGTCGAAATCGCTCTATCTAGCACGGTTTTCGAGATATAAGCATTTTTGTGTTTTCCTTATTTGGAAAATTCGTAATGATTAATTAATCATTAATTACTCGGCCATTTCTTGACCAATCAATGCCAAAATCTAGTGATTTCCAGATTTTAATAGAATGAATGTATTTGCCAAGTTTCAGGTGAATTGATAAAATTCCTTTCAAGTTATCATCCGGACAAGCTTCCCCATCGAAAAAAAGACATTTTTGGTCATGTGACCTCTCTGATTGGTTGAAATGTCACTGCAGCATATTCAAAAAAATTCCCCAAGGCTACTGCCTAAACCTGCCAAATTTGAAAAGAATCCGCCTAACGGTTACAGAGTTATAAGGAAAACAAAATGCGGAGCCGGCGGAGCCTGAAGCTCTCCCATACACAAACAAGCGTCCCTTGCGGGACGCTTAATGAGATGAACTGATGTTTTTAGTTTTAAAAAAATGCAAAAGTTGACAGCAAATTAGGCAATGAAAAGTAAAGATTTAACATTTCTTAAAAAAAAATATTTAATTACAGTAAGACAAAAAGGCAATGACTGATTTTGTAACCTCAAAACATGACATTAAATCAACGATTACTGGTTTCTATGACACAGTGAATACAAAATAGCACCTTGATATATTTTACAACAACGGTAAAATTATCTGTCTGGGGCCTATTTCACTAAAGGACTTAAACTAAGTCCCTTTTTTGGCTAAGTCTTGGACTTAAATCTAAGACTTTGGTCTTAGCTAGAAAAATGGATTTCACAAAGGTGACTTAGCTAAGTCCAGGCTTATCATATAACCACAGTGGTTTTCTGTGTCATGTGACCTTTTGTATCTATTCAAAATATAATATTGATGCCACATATTCTTCATTTAATGTATTTTATCTAAGGATAAGTGCTGTTTTGAAATTGAAAACCTTGTTAGCACATATAAACTTCCCAAACACTACTTTAGTGAGGTGTTCTGCATAATTATAATTTATTTACAGCCATTTCAAATTTTGAAGTGGAGAAAAGTTTATGGCGTCCATATACAAGTCCTCTTTACAAAATTTAAGCCCACTACCTCCCAGACTTAAAAGTTAAGTCCACTGACTTAGCAATTTCATGGACTTAGCTGCTTTGTGAAATCCGCTAAGTCTAAGACCACAGACTTAGCAGTTTTTTGACAAAATTTAAGACCAAAGTCTTAGATTTAAGCCTAAATCTGGACTTAAGTCCCTTTGTGAAATCGGCCCCTGGAAAAATGGTATTTTTGCATTTATGGAAAGAAATTACATACTATTGCCGTAACACAGAAACTCAATGAGTGATGCTGGTAAGCCTAAAATTTGGCACTTTACCAACAATCCTTGGTTTATAATGCTGCGAATAGCACGTCGACACATGTTTTTCAATGATGGCAAAATTTCCTGATGAGATGCATGCTCTTTCAAAAACTCAACAAAGTCAACCAACTGTGTGTTGCTTGTCTCTTCTACTCTGCCAAGGTAGGTACTACTGTCAATTTTACAACCAAATAACACCATTAACTTTGCAGTTCGGTAATACTTGTTGCAAATGGCATACTCCACTGGGAAAGTTTGTCCATATCTACAAAGTTCCACATCTTGATTGACCTTGAGAATGTTAGTACTGTGTACAGACTTGTCGATATTGCAACCATTCATGATCAGAAAGTTAGCCGCTTCTTTCCAGCCATGTATAAGCAGAAGCCACAGTGGAGATATCTCATTGTCATCACAGATATTGCAATCAGCACCGGACTTTAATAATGACGACATGCAGGCTATACTGCCCCTCTGTGCAGCATAATGGAAACATGCCCACCCTCGATAGTCTTTTGTATTCAACTCTTTGGAATTCATATGTGACAACAGTAGTTCAACATGACCTTTAATATTGCTGTGGTAGTCATAGTACACATCTGACATGGCCAACATTAGAGGAATCTGACCTTGTAGATTTAGTTTGTTTACATCAGCCCCACCAGTAAGAAGTTGCTCAATACAGGTGTTGGGTAAATATGGGTTTTGGATTGCTAAATGTAAAGCTGTGCCACTTACAGTTCCCATTGGTTCTTTAAAGACAGTAACAGGAGGAATATGGGAATAATTAGAAGGTAAGGACAGAAGATCCTGATTATTTGCCTGTTCCACTGTTCTATCTGACTTTAAAGTAGCACCATAGTTGACATCACACCCACAGTTTATAAACAAACTAATGAGCTCCTGGACAAAGAAGGCATTTTGGTGGATTGCTGCATACATAAGTGGTGTATAATTCCAATTATCTAGAACATCAATTGTTGCTCCATGTTCTATTAGGAGTTTTGAAATCGCGACACTGTGAATATATACTGCTATATGAAGTGGAGTAGTTCTCAAACTTCCACATGCCTTGTTAACTGAACTTCCAACACTTAATAAAATTTCTGTTAAATGATAATCATCAGCTCGAACTGCAAACCATAAAGGAGTTGCTGTACAATCATCAATGGTGATTTCACAATTGACACTTATATCCTCCTGAGACAGTAAAGACTTGACAGACTTAATACTTCGAACCTTTGCAATCTTTTGCCTCACTTTTGCAAATCTTGACTTTTGTTGTCCCATTTCTCATCTTCTTGCAGAGAAAACACCTGAAAATAATGTAGAAAAAGATATTTAGGTTAAGTAAGCTTTACAAACAGCACTTCATTTAGTATTACACCTATAAAATTAATAAAGAACTGGGAACTTAATCCAAGATACATTCATTGTCTAAAGCACTGACAGTGACAGCACGACAAAGTTGGGTCAGTGTTAGCTTTGGTTGGAAAGAGAAACAATCCGGTATCAACTAAATGTTGGGCAACACAAAAGTCATTTTCAAATAGGTAAGAATGAGAGGAAGTTGACATTCTTCCCATTTGTCATTAATTTTGTAAACTAGCAGAACTCTACAAATGAGATGCACTCTGCGAGGGGGTGGGCAAATTCCACAAGAAGGGAATCACTTTGTCTGGTCACTCAGGCTCAATCCAAATATAGTAATCTCTTCATGGTAAATGTATGCTGTCACTATTATATTGTTAGATTATAGAAGCCCAATAAATTCATAACATTTTTGGATGATAATTGTCTTACAGAAGGCCTAATTGTACAACAAATAGTTTTTAACCAGCAAAAGTCAAGACACTGACTCTATATTCTCTCATATTATATGTCTCTTTGAAATGTTATCAAAAGATTCTGTAATGAATAGTTTTACTAATTTTAACATTTACACACAACTGCATATGACATTAATTTTATGTCGGTACATGGATGCTATGCCTTTGTTTAAGTGTATATGTTACAGTAAAGTTGTGTAACCAGTAATTTCGCGAAATTACTGAAAATTTTAGTTATTTCGCGAAATTACTGACCAAATCAGGAATTTCGCGAAATAACTAAAATTTTCAGTAATTTCGTGAAATTCCTGAAATCGCTGCTAATATTTTACACAGCTTTACTGATGAGCATTCAGTAAATTTGTGAAATATTGGAAATGCATTTTTAAGGTTATTTATGTGAAGAATTATGAAAAACTTAACTATGTTGAAAGCTAAAATTGACTTTTAAAATATAAATACTTAATGTGCATCTAGAAATTTAGAAACTGATCTACTTTTTGTTTGTAATAATAACAGTTTTAGTCAACATTTAATGTAATACCTTTGCATGGGTTTATTTAAGTACTTTCATAATTGGTCTTGATATTGAAATTAATCTTAAAATTGCTAAGAATTATTATTATTTAAATATATTATCAATTATAATACATATTAATACATATTATTATCATACATACACTCTTCACAAGCACAAAGCTTTGTTTCATTAGCATACTAACTTTAACTTGGAAAGAATGGAAATATTTGACTAATATGGTGTTACTTTTTGACTGTATGACTATTTCGTGTATTTTTGAATTATCTGGACAGGTATAAAGTTTAGTCAAGCAACAATAACTAAAATGAGGTAATGTGATGTAATTAAGTGATTTATTTAATAATAGTAGTGAAAGTTGAACATTTTGAGTTGTATTTTAATATAAATATTTTTAACATGGATCTAGGTTTAGTTTATGTCTTCTGTTTTTCATTGATTAGGTATTTTGAAGTATGTTTGAAGCCTTTGAAGTTAATCAATCTTTTGTCAACGAATTGCTTTCAAGTAATTGTAATTGACTGATTGAGTATGGCTTCTGCCATGGGTGAGGGGGTTGGGGATTTATAGTATAATGGTAATTGCAGTGTACTTACAAAGAGTTAATTCAACAGTTATCTTTAATCAATTCAAAGTATTTACCACGAAAATGGGGAGTTTATCCACATGAGAAGCCATGACAGTAGATAGAACCAAAAAACTCATACCTGAGTAATCTGCATTAAAGATAAAAGACCGTTAAATATTTCAAAGGAGGACTTCTTCTTTTGAACTAGGGTATCAAAGTTTCTCATTAATCCTCTCCTGGCTATATAAAGAGACACAAATTTGACCTTTTCATCAGATTATTTCATGCCGCCACTGCAGTGAGAACCATAAATCCAAGGAATGCCCAGGGTCAGCCAAAAAGTGTGCAAACTGCCAGGGAGACCATCCTTCAACCTACAATGGATGCCCCAAGAAGCAAGAAGCAGTCAGAAGCAAGAAGACCACCACCCTCACCCAGGCACAGGCCTCAGCCAAAGCAACCGATGAAATGGAATGCATCAAACTCGCCCTCACACTGACAGCCACAATCACAGAAGCACTCACAGAGCACACAGGCATCACATGTGACACCCTCCCCATAGCCACCATTGTCACCAAACACATCAACAACTTTTATAAGAGCGACTTCCAACACCTCCCAATCACCAACTACATCAGAAAACACTAGGAAGAACCAAACCAAAACCACAAGTACCAACCAAAACTCTACCACACACACCAATCATGAAGAAGCTAGCCCACTGGAACCTGAATGGATACGACAACAAGGCAACGGATCTGGAGATCTTCCTAAAAGAGAATAACATTGACATCATGTGCCTCAATGAAACAAAAGCAACAACCAACACAACTTTTGACATCCAAGGGTACACCCTAGCCACCAGGAAGGAGCGAAAAACACGCCAAGGAGGAGGATGTGCCATCCTAGTCAAGGACCATATTGATTGTAGAGAGGTACCAGTCCCTGAAGATGACATATGTGCCATAACCCTCCACTTAAACCGGAAACCCGTATGCATCATAAGTACTTACTGGGGCTTCGTCCAATGCATAAAACCAACACAAGATAGAATGAAAGAACTACTAAGACAACACCAACACTGCATCATCCTAGGGGACCTGAACGCCCACCACAGCAAATGGGACAACAATATGAGACCTAACAAGAGAGGAAAAGAAGTAATAGAGCTCTGCAAAGACTTCAAACTCACAGTTCTCAACACCCCCAACATCCACACAGCTCACAACCAACACCAGAACAAAAGGGACACCACAATTGATCTAGTACTCGCCACAGAAACCATCACAACAAGAGACTTCATATCGATACAGATAACAGATCCGCCAGTAGACGGAAAACACTACCACTCTCCACTTATCACAAACCTGAAAACCAGCATCAACGATCACACAATCACCAGCCAGAAAGTACTTGCAAAATGCAAATGGGAGAAGTTCCGAGAGGAAATGAGACAAACCTGCCAGAAACTAGGACAACTACAGACATCAGCACCAGCACACGAAATAGACACCTACATAGCAAAGTTCACCAGGGCCACAGCCAAACACCTTTGGGATAACTGCCCAACTAAAACACACCACCAAGGACTACACCGCGTATCAGCAGAACTACTCCAAAAAATCAAGCTCAAACACATACTACAGCGCCAAGCCAGAGATCATCCCAACATCCCCCAACTGAGAACACAGCTAAACGCCACCAGAAAAGAAATAACACTGAAACTCACACAGGAAAAAGACAACAGAGTACAGAGGGACATAGCTGGAATGGATCCAAAAAACAGCAAAAACTTCTGGCGAACCTTCCACAACACACTGAACAAAAACACCAAAAACAAAAACCACACTACATTAGAAGACCCCGCCTCAGGAAAAAAGACCACCAACAACAAAGAAAGTGCTACCCTCTTCGCCAACCATCTACAGACAGTCCACCAAACCCACAAAGACAACTTCATGGATGACCAGCACAAACAACAAATAGACCACTGGACCCAACAACAAGCCCACCTTTTCAACCCAACAACCACGCCACAGAACCTCAACGAAGCATATTGCAATCCCTTCACTCCAACCGACCTAGAGAAAGCACTAAAAAATATGAACTACAAATCCACTCCTGGGGAGGACACCATCCCGTACAGAGCGATCAGGGAATTTCCAGAGGAAGCCAGCAAACTACTATTGCACATATACAACATCTGCTTGGCCAGAGGATACTTCCCCAGGGACTGGATAATCGCCACAGGAAAAATGATCAAGAAACCAAATAAACCAAAAGGAAACCCAACGAGCTACAGACCGATAAGCCTCCTCAACTGCCTGGGCAAAACACTAGAAAAACTTATCGCATCAAGAATTCACACCTTCCTAGATGACAACAAACTGATGAACACATGGCAACGCGCCTACCTACCAGGAAAAGAAGCCAACGAACATATACACACCCTAGGAAACTACCTCAGAGCAGCAAAAAACAAAAATAGGTTAGCAGCCCTACTACTGATCGACGTCGAGAAGGCGTTTGATGCGGTATGGCACAATGGCCTGAGGAAAAAGTTACACAGCATGAAACTACCTCCAATACCCCTCCGCATCACATCATCATTCCTGCAAAACAGAAAGATACAAGTCAAGGAAGGAAATGACATCTCACACCAAGTTCCACTAGAGGCCGGCACCCCACAAGGTAGCATACTAAGCCCACTCCTATTCCTCCTGTATGTCAACGACGTACCCATCGCAGAACCAACAAAATGTACACAATATGCAGATGACATCGGGATATACACCAGCCACAAAAACAAAAATTATCTACAAAGAAGCCTGCAGAGACAGATAGACACATTAGAAGCCTGGTGCAGCAAATGGTTCATCAAACTAAACAGCAAGAAAACACAACTAATCCTATTCAAGCCACAAATCAAACAGAAACCAGTGATAACAATGGGCGGAAACCAGATCGTACCCACAGACAAAGCCACGCTACTAGGAACCACTCTCGACCCACGACTGAACATGATGGAAAACCTAGCAACAATTAAACAGAAAATAGCACCAAGGATCACAAAGCTCATAGAACTAAGAAACTGGGGAGCAACCAAACAGTCCCTCAGACTCATCTACCTCACCCTCATCAGACCAATCATGGAAACCGGATACCATCTAGGAATACACGTGCCAAAATACATGAAGAAACTCCAGATCATCCAAAACAAGTGCCTTAGAACCATAATCTGGGCCCCATACAGAGAACCAAGTGAACCACTACACCACCTACTAAGAGTACCCCCCATCGAAGAATACCTGGCAAATCGACATAAGAAAGCACTGCAGAGATACCAAGGATCCAGACTCCAGGAATCCATCAACACGGCCATCGCACTGATGTAACCACCCCAGCCAAGGGACCCCCAATACCCCCCCCCCCCCCCCCCATGTAACCAATACTAATCACTTTTTTCTTTCTTTTCAGGCACAGGAAAGAAAGAAGAAACCCTAACTATATACACATTTCTTTTCTTTTCAGGTACCACCCCACCCCACCCCCACCCCCCACCCACCCCCCCCCCACCCCCACCCCCGGTATTAGCTCATATTTTTCTGTTTCTTCATTTCAGACCACAGATGGAAAGCCACCCCAGTCTACAACCACACCACTCTCCTGGCAATGGTCGACCATCAGAATCGTCAGAACCGCCAAAACCAGCCAACTGCCGAACCTGCCCCCCCCACCCTGACACAGCTCTGACATAAAGTCAACCCATTGAGGAAACAAGCCTGGCAAAAGAGGAAACTACCCCTCCTCAGGCCAACTTTAAACTGCTCCTGCGGAGCAGTTTAGTATTCATAGTACCTTTTCATCAGATTATTTCATGCTTTATGGTGTTATAAGACAAGGGTTATATGACAAGGGTTCAAGAAGTGTACTTGTGCTTCAATGCAATGTACAAGTAACAAGGCAAAAGTGTTGTGTAACAGCAGATGTCATGGCAGTTTAAACTTGTATTTCTGGCTGTTCTTGGTGGAGTGTGTTCAATTAATTTTGGTGAAATTGTGACTATCAAGTTTTTGAATAAATGATCTTGTATGCCAGACTATGAAGGTGGAGGGTGCTTCATTGATTTCAGTGAACTTGCAAGTATAAAATCTTTGATTAAATGAGCTTTTATGCCAGACTTTTGTAGGTGGAGAGTGTTTAATAAATATAAAATATTATTGAATATATGAACTGTATACCAGAGTATTGTACTATTGTAGGTGGAGAGTGTTTAATAAATTTCGTAAGATATTGTATATAAAGTTCTTTGATACTATTGCATTTTCATACTATTGATGTTATTTGTTTATGCAAACAAAATGAATGAACGAAAATTTGGTGAAATAAAAATCTAAAATGTATTCTTTTAATCTGCATATAACATTTAGGAATTTCATGAAATTCCTGCTCGAATATTTCAGTAATTTCACGAAATTACTGAAAATTTTAGTTATTTCGCGAAATTCCTAAAATATTCAGTAATTTCGCGAAATTACTGGTTACACACCTTTACTGTAACATATTGTTGTGGTTTTCAAGTTCACTTGGGTGAGCTATATTTAGCCTTGCCGGGCTCTCCGGACCGGGCTCTTCCGGGATCCCGGTACCGGGCACCTTCGGGTTCCTGGTATTTACAGGCTCCGGGCCCCCCTTTTTGGGTTCCTGGTGCTGTTATAGTATACCAGAAAAGAGTGAGCTGGGGTTCCGGGCTTCTGCTGGGTTCCCGGCTGAAAATCCCTATATAAGGGGGTAGCATTTAGTCAGTTGGGTGTGCAAAGTTGGGGTGTGCAAAGTTTGAAGTGAAAAGTGAGGGTAAAAATAGTGTGTGGAGAATGAGGTTGTTAATGATGAGATGAAAAGCAGGAGTGAGTTCCTTTGTACATAATTGTATGTAACTGTATATTCACTGTTTATAAAGGACCTGTATAAAGAAAGCAATATATCTGATGAATTAGAACTTTGTGGGTTTTTTTCCTATTGGTGTTTTTACTGAAACTCTGCCTGAAATTAAATTGGCCACACCAGCAGAAAATGAGAAAGTAAGAACTCAACAATATATATGGATCATATTATAATACTGATTGAGTCAAGATGAGAACTGCCCCTGTGAGGTGTGTGCTTGAATGACCCATCACTTTTTGCTGTACTCGTGTTGTCATATGAGTCACTGGACTCATTTAACTTGATGATATTAAAGTTCAAACAAAAACATTCCATGTCAGCCTTATCCAGACCAATTTTGTAATCTCTGGACAAGAATCATCTGGATTAGGTGGACTTCATGGCCAACACATGGAGGTCTGTTTGTTATATCATGATTTGATCTGATCTGATCTTTTCATCATTGTTTGTTGCATTTGAAAACACATTTAACGTTAAATTATTAAGTTCTTTATTCATGTCCAGTTTATCTTTATGTCCCCCATGTTGTCCAAAACTTTTAGCCTTATCATTCTTATTTTTGCCGACACTCACTCCTTGTACGTAACATCTATAAACTTTGGACTAAGACTGTGGATAATATGGGTACAGAAACCACTGTACTGCTTAACAAACAATTATGGTCATAGCAAAAATTATGGACGCCCGAAATTTCCATACACCAATCTTTTAAGTTTTTAAATGTAGCTACTGTTTTGCAATGGTAGATCAATCTACACGACAACAGAAAAACATTTTTACATGGACATTATACTTTAGAGTTTTAGATTTACAAAGTTAGAAAACATGTGGGCGGACTATAATTGGAGCAATGACCATTAGTGCTGGGACTGTTGGAAATTTTTGCAGATCGAGGATAAGTTGTTAGAAACAATCTGAACTTGCACTGAACTCTAGTAAATATAGAAACTTAAAAATGAAATAAGAAAATGTCCAAATATTATCACTAGTTGAATTTGGTACCTTTGTATTGCAAGGAAATATATTTTTTGTTGGTTGAACTGTACAGGTATATATGAGCACTTTATGGAACAGCTGTGAAAGTATATCCATGGACATGGTTTTAGAAGGTAGTATTTAACAAATGAAGGCTAAAAAGTGTTACTAATGGGTTTGAGAAAACATTGTGTAAATATTCCTCTAATTGTGTAAACCTGATTCCTGATTATATCTTATCATTATACCCACAATTAAAAACTGTAAACAATGATACCCAGATTGTAAAAATCCATCCATAAATAAAGATTTTATGTCAATTTAAATTTCTAATCGAATGGGGCCGAGTTTGCACAGATGAGTTCGAGTTGACGAGGGCCAAGTTGACCAGTTTCCAATTCGGTGTGGCTTCACAACAGTCACAGACAGATCGGAAAACAATCACTTTCGGAACCGCAATCGGTTTGCAAATCATTTGCTTTAACACCTGTTGTTAAAAAAGTCCTTCCCCTTGATGTCTTTCACAAAAAAAATATACATATATATGTTTGATAAAATAAAGTTCTTAATGTAAGATTCAGTAAAATCCCAATTTGGTTATGTCAATTAATACATAATGGCATGAATTTTGAAAGTAAAATAAAATTTGGTGATCATTGGCAACACTCATTAATTTCTGTAATTTCCTCTAAAGAGACTAAAGTATTTTGTAAAAGACTGATTCGAAACATTTATTTTTAAAAAATAAAATGCCATATATTTTAATTATTGATTTTTGCTTCAATCTATTTTCAGCAGCCAATTTATTTATTTATTTTATTTATTTCTCGTGCATACAAAGCACAAAGTTGATAAAAGTTGGTTAATTACAAAAAAGAACAAATGAAAAAAAACACAAAGTTATTATGAATAAAGGAACAAATAATACATAAAAAATATACAAGAAAGTTGCATAAACTACATAAAAGGTGAATTAGTGTCTCAGGTGGTACATACAAAATTTAGCATGGCATTTATTTCTTCATTAGTAAAACATTTTTAAAGACCCTCATAAGGCTCATATATAACAAATCTTTAATATGTCCTACATGTTTTAAGTCTTCTTCATTAATTGTATTGTAATCTCTCATTGTTTTAAAAGCTGACATGTAGAATTATATATTACTTTCATTGATACATTAGTATGGTAAATAATAAGATTCAGAATTTGAGATATTATTACAACAACTACCATTTATAACCATTTCAGTCCACAGTTACACAATATGGTAAAGTAGAAAATTTTTTTATAATGTTGGGACTGTTGGAAATTTTGCATAGTTGCATAGTTGAAAGTCTGCATGGTTTTTTTTCATAATGTGGACATGAAGGTTCTGAAATCAAGAGAAGTATGACCCATCCTTGCCGGTTGCGAAGACAGTCTGTGTACCAGTTTTAATCTATCTTCACTGACAGGAGCAGCCAATATAGTGAAGTAGTAAAATATTTCATAATGTAGATGTGATGGTTCTGAAATCAAGAGAAGTATGACCAGTCCTTGCCGGTTCTGTAGACACTCTGTTAACGTTGAGAACTAGACATTCAAATATTTTTACTCACCCCTCTGACTAGACCAAGTTTCTGTCCTGTCGTCAATTGCTATTGATAAACTGAAGATTACAATGGCAAGAAACAGAGTTCACATGTACTTGTTTTCTGTGTAAATTTGGCTAGTTTTAACTTTACCAGTACGAGATTTGGGTGATAATATAATTCCATGTTTTTTTTTAGTAATTTCATCCATTTATTTTTATTGTCATATGCAGGAATATTACCATTCATGGGGTTGGGGGCTTGCCCCCATTTATAACTTTGTTAATTTAATTTCATACTTCCTTGACAACTTCTTGCAATTATCAAATATGGCGGATTCCATACCGGTAAAGTAAAATTGCCCTGTAAATTTTGAACAGCAAATTTCTGCTGTCCTGTCCAATTTTACTTGTCCCTTTGATAAAGTTGTATGTGAAACAAACTTCCGTGTCAGTAACTTCCATCAGTGACCGTGCCCTTGCATGGTATATTTACAGTACTAACAACTAAGATTTAAAAGATGCCATGGTCGCGAGTTATTAAACGTACCGCAGTGGCATTCTACCACTAAACGCCTATGCTGAAGTAAATATATTGAATTTAAATTATGTAAATAGATTTATATCAGGCCTGGGGCGAGTACAAGTACTTGTACTTGGTACTTGTACTTAATTACTCTTTTTCAAGTACTTGTACTTGTACTTGACAGTTGAAAATTAAAAGTACTTGTACTTGTACTTGGCTAAAATATCGAAGTACTTTTCAATTACTTTCAAGTACATTCCAAGTACATTGATTTTGTAGTTTTATAACTTTAATTAAGTGACTTATTAGGTGTAAATTTTTACTGTTTCTTTCAGCAGAGTGTAGATAGATTATAGTTTGTGTTGTTTTGTCAAAGTACAAAGGGCTGTTTAGTTAGCCAGAACTTTGGTTTTCTTTAATTATAACAAGGCTGCATTTAATCAACACCTTTTTACATTTTAAACAAAATACCCACTCATTCAGAATATAGCTGTGTTTTAATCATAAAGGTGCTGCATTTAATCTATCCTTTTTCACTTTTACACAAAAGATCCACTCAGTCACAGCATAGCTTTACTTTTGTCATATACCTACCCTTATTCATTTTCACACAAAAGACCCACTCAGCCTGAGTGTTGATGCCAAGCTTAGTGGACAGGAGGGCCAATTACTTGTTTATGTAAGACAAACAAGCTAATCCCTTACACAAATAAACTGGTGACTCATTCATTTCAATACACCTCTTTATAAACAAATATCAATGTTTAGTATATCTGCTTTGGCTTTTTACACTATACAATTGCCCTTAAATATAAAGTTTTATTTCACTTGTTCATTCATTTATTTAATAAATGTATTCCAACCACCAACCATATGTAATATCAGTTTTACATAAAGGACTGGTACAAACCCTTTAAAAATGTTTTATGTGCCCCAAGTAAATAATTCACTATCTGTCAACACAAGCATACTGATGTCCAAGTGGATCTTTTGAAATCAGATTTTTTAGCATTGCAAGACAGGATTTCCATGCATTCAGGTGTTTACTCACACTGTGAGTCTCACAGACAAAATTTTTGAAAGACCTGTATTTATTAAGTGTAACCAGAAAAGTAATGGAGCAGATTTTAGCTCATCAGTGTTTATTGAATGATTGCTTTAAATTGTATGTCTCAATAAATAATTAACTTTAAATAAATAGTGATTATCTAGTTATTATAGTTTTGGGGTCGTACGCTATAAAAGTACTTGTACTTGCAATTTTTCAAAGTACTTGTACTTGTACTTGACTCTTGAGATCAGTACTTGTACTTGTACTTGCAACTTGGCAAAGTAATTGTACTTGTACTTGGATCCATGTACTTGACGGCAGGCCTGATTTATATTTTATTCTTCTTCCACCAGATTGTCAAATGATGTACACAGCAATTAATAATTCAGGTCCATGTTGCTACATTTTTTTCGAAGCTTTATATTTTAATAATATAACTCTACTGTATTATCGGCCGTTTTCACCGCAAACCGGAAATACAAATGAAGGCGGACGTTTACTGGTAGGAAGCCACTACTACACAGGTGTCATTAATGTTAGACGTCATTAATGTTAGTGGTGGTGGACCAATTCACGCCCGGGTACCAATTCAGGCCCACCCTCAATTTTCTTGAAGATTTATTATTTTTTCATTGAGAAGATGTTTAATACATCATAGATAATCATCAAATGGATCATTTACATTTGTAATTTATTGTTTAACTATGATTATTTTGGATAAATTTAGGGGTGGGCATGAATTGGTACCCGGGCGTGAATTGGTCCACCACCACTAGACAAGTTATTATATTGTTTGGTTTTATGTTACTTCCTTAAATTATTAAGAAATTGAATAGGTAAACCCTTGTTTACACGTATCAGTGTATATGTAACACATTAAATGTGTTTAGCTACCTTTTTTATGGTATTGTCTAACATTAATGACACCCCTGTACTGTACTGCTCAGCCAGTGAATTTCGTCACCCCAGTGAAGTTCGTCACTCATATTTTATACACTGTGGCTTCAGAACAGTCACTGACGGATCAGAAAACAATCCCTTTCAGAACCGCCAATGGAAATGGCTCACAAGTTATTTGCTTTAAGACCTGTTTTAAAGAAAAATGTCTTTACCCTTGATATATTTTGTAAATGTTTTCATAAAATCGGAACTGCAAAATTTCTATTCTAACATGACATTTTAGAACATCTTTAGTTTTGAAGCTATTTTGTAGAAAAATATACAAACTTTGTCATACTTGGTCTCAAGTGAGATTTCAGTAACAAATTATTTCATTGGTTAATGAAATTAATCACGTTTGCAGACAAAAAGTCTCGAGTGAGGTTTCAGTAACAAATTATTTCATTGGTTAATGAAATTAATCTCGTTTGCAGATGAAAAGTAGACTGGTTTCCTAGCTGTATCTATTTTCATTGACAGCATGCTTTAATTTAACAGCCACACATCAAATAGTTATAATATGAACGTGACGGTTCTGAAATTAAAAGAATTCTGACCCGTCCTGGTCGGTTCCGAAGACACTCTGTATTTTATAACAGTATTAAAACTTCTTTACTGTGAGCTTCCTGCAAACAATTATACCTTGCTCTCCAAGGCAACTATTCCACTTTTGTAAATGTGGATATTGCTAGTCCTTGAACGCTTTTATAGCAGGTGACGAACTTCACTGGGTTGACGAAATTCACTGGCCGACCAGTATCCACGATGGACGGATTTTCGATATGACAACGTAAATGGACAATGCTGAATATCACAACCAACGCAACCAATATTATCGGACATAAAACAACAATAATAAATCCTTAAACTCGCTGGTTCAATGTGACTGCATATTCATTCTAAAATATTGTGAAAATGCCACCCAAAAACGAGGCCGAGAGCTTATATTTTAAATGATCGAAAACGTGAATATATCGAAAACCCGTACATCGGCTATACATCACAGAGACTGGCAGAGACTCGGTCTACCCTCCGACCGCACCTCCAGAACACTGAGGTTTAGAAGACACACTAGCTACGTATATGTATTTACACACTATGTTCCCCAACTGCTTATGTGGCGGTTTTTAATGTCTTAATTAAGTCAAATTGCACCACTTTTTGATTTTTGACCGCTGCTTGTTTTGTTGTAGAAAATAACTTTATTTTATTATAACATATTATAAACCATAGAAGGTTTTGCTAAAATAAAAAATACAGTTATAGATAATTAATTTGTAATACTTATAACAGTCGAATTTACAAATTACATTTGCAGAACATATGAAATACATGAATGGAAAATGCTTTCTTGATAAAGATCGAAGGCACCCACTTTAAAACGAGCGAATACTAAAGATGTAGATATCCCAGTGTCTACCCCGAAAATTCGAACGTGTCGTTTTCAATGTAGTAAAATTCAACCATAAATTCTGATTATTTTCATAGCTAAACTGTTTAAATGCATGATATGTTGGTACTTTAAAAATATTTGAAAAAAAAAGAAATATTGCCAATAAATAAATGAAAACTCTAATGACATGCACAAAAACCTTAGAGACAACAAGACCCTAAAAAATTCTGTCAATTCTACTAATTAAGCAAAATGTTATAAAAGATAGGCTTTTGACTGCAATGGTAAATTGTTTATTATAAGAGGACTTCTTATCACCTAGCTTTATAAAAGTTATTATAACCCCTCTTATAAATAAATCTTCCCTAATGATAAACTTAAGAGCTACTGTCCTGGCTCTGATTTCTGTTTCATCTCTAAGCTGGTTGGGCATTTTATGGCTCTAAGAAAGAACCTTAAAAACCCTGCCAGTCTATACCTCTACAAGGAGACACAAGTTTTTTCAAGCAACAATTAATGCTTTCCATAAAAATTAGGTGAACCAACTACCCTGGTGTCACTTGACTTGTCAGCAACAGTTGATAATAGAGACCATTCCTGGCATGCCACACTACTTTTATCTGTGTCCCCATGGTAGTAAAGGCGATGCTATGTGATCATTTTTGGCACCCTCAGAAATGATGCTCCATGTAAACATTCCAAACGTTTACACACGTTTAGTAAACCTAAAGAAATTTTTAAAACCAAATATAAACCTAAATATTGACAATTGTTCAATATTATGGTTTCATAAACGTTTCAGCAATATTAGTTTGGTATATAAATGTTTAAAAACGTTTTAAATGTTTACAAAGAGTGAAGAATTTCTTAAACTCATTTTTATTTTGGTTGATGATGTCAGCACAGCCATTTTGGAGAGAAACTGGAGAAATATTTCTGTAAGTATATCTTGCTGTATCACTCTTGTTTGAAGCCATCATTAAATTCTAGGTAGAGATATAAAAGTATTTAATGGGGTTCCGGCATGAAATACTCACCAGGGCGGCGCCACAATCGATGTGACCTAAACAAAAAACGTATGCGACAGAAGAACCAGGAAGTAGCGTAGAAAATACATTCTGCATGGATTTTTAGGGACTACATATGAGCAGAAGCACTGAGGAAATACCTTACTAGTGACATATAGAACACATCTCTGGGTTACATAGTGTGAAAGGTCATGGTGTGACCTTTGACCTTGCTGTAGTGACCTTGAACTTTAAATCTTACAGTTTCTACATAGTGTGCAAGGTCATGGTGTGACCTTGGACTTTGCTGTAGTGACCTTGAACTTTAAAATCTTACAGTTTCTGCATGTGATTAAAATTCTTTTCCTGGCTATATCTCAGAAAGTGAAAGTTGTAGGAAGTTGTTACTTGGTAGGAGCATTGCTCTCTTACCATATGATATTTGTGTTATGTACAATGAAATAGATTATCAATTAATTAATTTTAATTTTTTTTTCATAACATATTTTAGTGAACAAGAGCCCAATGAGTCAAACACCACTAATTATGATACATTTTTACCCCCAACGCCCTTAAGGGCTGTCAGGACTTTGTTTTCACCCTGCAAATTTGGTGAACCTAGGTCGTGTAGTATTCCTCAAATTAAATGCCTCCAGTGGATACAATTAGTGAAATGATGAAGGAGAAATTACAGGAAACTGAGTGTAATGAGAAATCAAATATCAAGATTTTAAAGGTCAAGGTCACTGCAGTAAGGCTAAGAGGTCAAATCTAGGTTCCAATCACTACATTCCATGACACTACACACCTACATCCCCTAGCCAATGCCCCTACCAAGTGTCAACATCCTACACCTGACAGTTGTGAAACACAGTCCATACAAGCCTTTTCTTGCTACCCGGCTGTATATCTGAAGGTATTGTTTTCATGAGTGAGACTTGAGACTGGTCTCAGTTTGGTCTGTGCTGAGAACCTGTTTGTCAATACAAAGTTGAGACTTGGTTTCAGCTAAGACCAAATCTCAAATCTGAGACTATTTTCTGTCTCAGACTTAAGATCTCTTCATGAATACAGCCCCAGGAGACTTTCAGAGCAAATTATTAGTCACATTTACACACCTACACCCCAACCAACATCCATACCACATAATCCAGCGGCAGCGATCAATCGGTTGTACACCCAACCAACATCCCTACCACATAATCCAGCGGCAGCGATCAATCGAACCAACCTGAAAACAAATAAGCACTCCCAACAGTCTGCTCAATAACTCTTGGAAACCCTTATTATAGTCCAGGCAACAAGCTAAATACACACATAATAGAATATGGCTGGCTGGGGTCAAAAAGGGGTATTTTAACCCTTTCGCTACTGAAGGAACATTATTCCATGGGACTGTAGCCATATGACGTCATATCACGTCATAAACGCCAATGAAGTAAAATAATAACTCACTGCCTTATACACTTTATTTGCGGTATTTTTCGGTATATTTCATTAGGAATTGATGGAAGTCAAATGGAAAAATTTGTGGAAATTCCCCAAATAAAAATAACCACGAGTAAACAATATGCAGCTATATGCAGTAAATACGGCAATATCTCAGAAACCAGTTAAAATAAGTGAAATGGTGAATTTTTTTAAAATATAGCATAACTTTCACATAAAATATTTAAAAAATTGGTTTAATACTGATACACCAAAGAAAACGTGTAACAGTACACTGAAGGAAAAGAAGAAATATATATTATTGCCGTCGACCCTTGGTCGACAGACATGGTCCCTTGTAATACACATTGATGTCGACTACTAGTCGACACACATGGTAGCGAAAGGGTTAAACTCATGTTAGGTCCTCAGTAAGACATATGTTCCAATACAAAAAAGCAAATTTTCTTTAAAATATATATATAATTTTTTATCTTATAGTATTGTAGCAACAAAATAACAGACTGAGTGCTCTGTCATTGAGCTATGATGTCTCATTCCACATCACTGGGAATCAAACCCAGGTCTCCCAGTCTGAGCGGAAAGTTAATATTTTGTTACAAGTATGAACATCACGGCCTCTGCCCTTCCAACTAACCGTCGTGATATGACCTGTACAGTGTTGAAAGCGACATAAAACCCCAAATAAATAAATAAGTTACAAGAATGAAAAGAAACAAACAAAAAAAAATTCTGATATGACTTAAAAAAAATTTTGCCTTTGAGCAATATGTCTCAAATAATGGATAATAATATATGTCTCAAATAATGGATAATTTTTTTACTAATTGTACTGGTATTTAAAGCATCTGAGGACATTTTTATAGATTAAATACTCACTGACTATATAACAAAATTATAACATAATAAATATTGAAATACTAAGGTAGCCAGGGTGTTTTTATTTATTTATTTATTAATTTTTTTAGGCTTTCTTCAACATCAGTGATAAGTTACACTTTTAAAAATGGAACATAAAGGAGCCAGAGGGTTTTACTCAAATTTTATTACTTTAAGGACGACATATAGAGCTACATTAATATTTACAATTTAAGGTAACCATAAAATCGATGTATCCCCACAAAATTCTCATCCCTATAGTTCAAAACAAAGTACAATGAAGTAAAAACAATTCCAAAGACAAAGTAGTTTTTCAGGGGTGGCCATAATCCGGCGATGGCGAACAGGTGTACCATCGTAAAACATGTAAGCACTCCTGACAGACTGTTGGAGTTTCAGATACCCCTATTATCGCCCATTTCACATGATAAATACACTAAAAATAAAGCATGGCAGCCGTCATAAACTGCATCAAAATGAGTATTATGCATCAATTGATAATTCTTATATATATATTTTCGAATAACTCTGCTGTATATAACAGGACAAGAATTTATCCTCATTTGTTTATATTAGTTACTGTGTTTGGTTCAAAGGTCACATCGATAACGGCGCCACCTGGATTCGGGTACATGCTACTATTAGTACGCCGGAACGCCATATCATCAAATTATATACTTTTATATGTCTACTTAGAATGTAATGATGGCTTCAAACAACAGTGATACAGCAAGATATACTTACAGAAATATTTCTCCAGATTTTAAACACATGTATAAACGTTTATAAATGTTTATGTATTAGCGTTTATAAATGTTTATGTTTAAATGTTGATAAACGTTTATATTTAAATGTTGATAAATGTTTATAGGCAAAAGTTTAGGAACCCATCATTTTAAACCTTAACTAAACCGTTCATAGTTAGGTTTATAAACGTTAAAAAACGTTTGTAATGTTTACTGGGCTATAGTATCCCAGAAACCCAAACCACAGACCATCTGTCAGGGTAATGGGCGATCAGAGGATTAGGGAGGGTGAAGCGGGGAATTAATCAATGGGTTTAATTAACCGTGAGGCTTTTTAAAAGTTTAAACTCCAAACAAAAAAGTTGGTACGAAACCTCCAAAATTTCGGGACGAAACCTCCGTGGTACGAAACCTCAGGTAAGGTTAGAAAGCACCCAATAAACAACGTTTCAAACTCAAAACGTAAGGTAAAGTACTACTACTGTACTATTTGTAAGGATAAATCATCTATTTTTAGCATATCTTTATATCTATATTCAAAGAGTTTGTACATCAGCTGACAACACGCCTATTTCTGACATGTGTAATTACTGGGCGATAATAAGGTGAAAGGTAATACCGCTCACATGACATTCCATGCACGCTTAAAGTACCCTTGAGCCTTAACGATTCGCGAGTTTTAAGTTTATGTTTAAGGTCTTAATTCACTTCCACGTATTCTATTGTGCAGAAAAATTCAAGTTTTTTTGATAATGTTCTATAACATAAAAGTTACACTGTGATATACACTTCTATTAATAATAGACCGAGTTTCTATTCCGTTGCCAATTGCTATTGATTTTCTGATGGATGCAATGGCGAGGGACAGAGCTCACATGTACTTGTTTTTTGTATAAATCTTGAAGTACATATTTCAGTGTTTCTGGCAAATTTTTCTTGTTCCTTTGAATTAACTGTACTGCCTTGCTACCAATTATCGCCGGCTACCAACTATCGCCACCAGAAAATAAAATGTTCATATTTCAGTTATGGTTATATATTTTGAAGGCCTTTTGTTGTGTATTCGTTCCTTTCACTTTGGAAATAGTTTTACCTTATTTGCTAGACTTGGGATGCTACTTTAGTAAAGTTATATCCATTTGAATTCTGTCTGGCGATAATTGGTACCCGGCGATAATTGGTAGCAAGGCAGTATGTGAAACAAATTATAATGTAAATATATTTAGCAAGCATTTTAGACATCACAATAACATACATTTATGACACCAGAAAATTGTGGTGAAGTTTGATAACATGTAAAATTTATGCATACCAGTTTGATAGGCATTAAATATTGATGAATGGCACATATATGTACCTCAAGGAATGCAAATAATACTTATATATACTCAGAAAACAAGTACATATGTGAGCTCTGTCCCTCACCATTGTGTACCATCAGAAATATCAACAGCAATGCCCAGTAGGACAGAAACTTGGTCTGTCTTAATAACTGAGATACATTTTTATGTCAGCTGACTTAATTGTCAGTCAGCTGACATTATGTCATCACTCTGCGGCGTGGGCGTCCGCGTGAACAACTTCTTCTCTAAAACTACAAGGCCTAGAGACATGCTGTTTTTTTTAAAAGATACCTTATCTATCGAGGATGAAAAATTGTTCAAGGCATGCAAATCTGTCTGTTTGCTAGAGACATTACAAGGGGGGTACCCCCACCAAAAGTGTGAAAATTTCAACTTTTTATCACAATTTTCTCAGTGACTATTGCAGGGATTTCTCTCATATCTTGCATATATGTACTAGGCCAGAGGTAGATTCTCTTGTGTGAGTATGAGACCTGGATCTGTCTTACTTATTTTTTAATAAATTTTTTTAGTAAATCACTTATAACTTCAAAAGTGTTGCATTTACAGCATTTTGTGAAAATATGTTGTTCAGCTACTTTTTTCATAGCTACAATATGGTGAGTAAGTTGGGTGTCTGTCTCAATAGCTAAATGAGTAATAGCTACTTTTGGGCTTTTCAGTAACTTCCATTATGAGTGAAATCACTTGTAACTTAAAAACTATTGCATTTAGAGAATTTCGTATAAATATGTTATTCAGCTACTTTTGGGCCAGCTATAACATAGTGAAATTTCAGACTTGTAGCTCATGGCATAGCTGAGTAATAGCTACTTTTAGGTTATCACTGTTGAGTAAATCGCTTATAACTTGAAAACTATTGCATTTAGAGAATTTCGTATAAATATGTTATTCAGCTACTTTTGGGTCAGCTATAACATAGTAAAATTTCAGACCTGTAGCTCATGGCATAGCTGAGTAATAGCTACTTTTAGGTTATCACTGTTGAGTAAATCACTTATAACTTGAAAAGTGTTGCATTTAGAGCATTTTGTTAAAATATGTTATTCAGCTACTTTTTTCATAGCTACAATATGGTGAGTAAGTTGGGTGTCTGTCTCAATAGCTAAGTGAGTAATAGCTACTTTTGGGCTTTTCAGTAACTTCCATCATGAGTAAAATCACTTGTAACTTAAAAACTATTGCATTTAGAGAATTTCGTATAAATATGTTATTCAGCTACTTTTGGGCCAGCTATAACATAGTAAAATTTCAGACCTGTAGCTCATGGCATAGCTGAGTAATAGCTACTTTTAGGTTATCACTGTTGAGTAAATCACTTATAACTTGAAAACTATTGCATTTAGAGTATTTTGTTTCAATATGTTATTCACCTATTTTGGGGTCAGCTATAACATAGTGAAGTTTCAGACCTGTGGCTCATTTCATAGCTGAGTAATAGCTACTTTGAAGTTCTCACTGTTGAGTAAATCAGTTATAATTGGAAAACTATTGCATTTACAGAAATTTGTGCAAATATGTTATTCAGCTACTTTTGGGTCAGCTATAACATAGTGAAATTATAGACCTATAGCTCATGGCACAACTGAGCAATAGCTATTCTCAGGTACTGACTGTTGAGTAAATCAGCTATAACTTGAAAAATATTGCATTTGGAGTATTTTGTTAAAATATATTGTTCACCTACTTTTGGGTCAGCTATAACATAGTGAAATTACAGACCTATAGCTCATGGCATAGCGGAGCAATAGCTATTTTCAGGTTCTCACTATTGAGTAAATCAGTTGTAGCTTGAAAACTATTGCATTTACAGTAGTTTGCTTAAATATGTTGTTCACCTACTTTTGGGTTAGCTATAACATAGTAAAATTTCAGACATGTAGCTCATTGCATAGCTGAGTAATAGTTCCTTTGAGGTTCTCACTGTTGAGTAAATCAGTTGCAACTTGAAAACTATTACATTTAGAGTAATTTGTTAAATATGTTATTCACAGAATTTTTGGTCAGCTATAACATAGTGAAATTGCAGACCTCTATGTCATGGCATAGCTGAGCAATAGCTACTTTCAGGTTCTCACTGTTGAGTAAATCATTGTATCCAGTGGATAGCCGCAGTGTGTAGAGAGAGATTTCACCATTACTGCTCTGATGAAAAAAAATATTATAGCTAGCTTTCTTAAGTTTGCAGTATATATTAATAACCATAAAATGTTGTCTGGGAATATTTTTGGCCTCATTTTGAGAAACAAGATGGCCGCCACAGGTGTTTTTTGTCAGTCATGAAAAGTGCTTATATCTCCCTTATTATTGATCCTAGAGGTTTGGGATGATAAACCAACCTGTAGGAAATCATGGGGTGGGAATCTTTTGGTGTGGTCAGATTTGACCTTCAATGACCCCTCCTTCAAGGTCAAACAAGGATAGCCAAACTTAAAAGTGCTTATAACTCGCTTATTATTGGTCCCAGAGGTTTGGGATGGTAAACAGACAGGAAATCATGGGCTGTGAATCTGTTGATATGGTCCGATTTGACCTTGGAACCCTCCTTCAAGGTCAAATGAGGATAGCGAAAATTGAAAGTGCCTACAACTCGCTTATTATTGGTGACAGAGATTTGGGATGGTAAACCATCCCATAGGAAATCATTGGCTCGGAATCTTTTGGTATGGTCAGATTTGACCTTTGGACCCCTCCTTCAAGGTCAAATGAGGACAGCCAAGCTTAAAAGTGCTTATAACTCATTTATAATTGGTCCTAGAGGTTTGGAATGGTAAACCATAGGAAATCATGAGCTGGGAATGTATTTGTGTGGTTAGATTTGACCTTGGACCCCTTCTTCAAGGTCGAACGAGGATATTGCATTTGTAGTATTTCTTTAAATATGTTTTAACCTATTTTTTACACTTAAACAATTACCTTGTTATTTTCCTTCATAATACCATTTACAGGGCACAACTTTTTTATCCTTTTCTTCTGTCAGCTTCGGAATTTCTTTCGAACTTGCTGTTCAGTTACCATTTACTGTATTTCTGTACAGCCCTTTTCCTGATAATTATTCTGTCCTCTAATCACCTTCACAAATCAAAAACACTCAGTCAGCTGACACAGTGCCCGTTCACGGGCACTCTCCTCTTGTTGTTACATTTGGTTCAAAAATTTATATTTTAACTTTTTATCTCTATTATCAGCCATTTTACCACAAACCGGTAAGGAATGTGGGCGTATCACCCACACTTGAACTTGCACGCAGCTACTCACACACTCAACTCGCCCATATATATTATTTTAGATTTACGCTAATCTTTGTATCCATCTTTATATTTATGTCCACCCCCCTGGGGGGTGGATATATTATTTTTGCTTTTTTCGCCGTCCGATGTCCGATGTCCGATGTCCGATGTCCGGCGTCCGGCGTCCGATGTCCGGCGTCACGCATGGTTTCCGCTCATTTAAAGGAAAAGTATTAGAGCTATTGTCACCAAATTTGGTATGCAGGCTTATTGGGTCAGTAGCTTGCTTGGGATTGCTTTTGGCTGTTGTACCTCTTTTGCTTACTGAGTAATACTTAAGTACAGCTATTTTCAGTACCCATTGGTTTCCGTGCATTTAAGCCAAAATAATTAAAGATATTTTACTACAATTTTGAATACAAGATTGTTATGTCCATAGCTCGCTTGGTATTGCATTTGGGACTGATAGCTTTGTCAGTACATGAGTAATAGCCATTTAGGTACTTCATTGTGTATTTTCAGTACTACTTTTGAGTAATTTGCTTCTATCTCCTTAACCGTGCGAGATAGAGCGATTTCGGCAAAATTTTCGACCCGCAGGGTATTTGAGGAGTGTACTCTTTGCAATTTTCAAAAAATTTTCCCCTCCCCAAAAATGGCGGCCATTTTGAATTTTCGAATTTTTGCCAAAAATGGCAAAACACAAATTTGCTTCTATCTCCTTAACCGTGCGAGATAGAGCGATTTCGTCGAAATTTTCGACCCACAGGGTATCTAAGGAATGTAATATTTGCAATTTTCCAAAAATTTTCCCCTCCCCAAAATGGCGGCCATTTTGAATTTTCGAATTTTTGCCAAAAATGGCAAAACACAAATTTGCTTCTATCTCCTTAACCGTGCGAGATAGAGCGATTTCGTCGAAATTTTCGACCCACAGGGTATCTAAGGAATGTAATATTTGCAATTTTCAAAAAAATTTCCCCTCCCCAAAAATGGCGGCCATTTTGAATTTTCGAATTTTTGCCAAAAATGGCAAAACACAAATTTGCTTCTATCTCCTTAACCGTGCGAGATAGAGCGATTTCGGCAAAATTTTCGACCCACAGGGGATCTAAGGAATGCAATCTTTGCAATTTTCCAAAAATTTTCCCCTCCCCAAAAATGGCGGCCATTTTGAATTTTCGAATTTTTGCCAAAAATGGCAAAACACAAATTTGCTTCTATCTCCTTAACCGTGCGAGATAGAGCGATTTCGTCGAAATTTTCGACCCACAGGGTATCTAAGGAATGCAATCTTTGCAATTTTCAAAAAATTTTCCCCTCCCCAAAAATGGCGGCCATTTTGAATTTTCGAATTTTTGCCAAAAATGGGAAAACACAAATTTGCTTCTATCTCCTTAACCGTGCGAGATAGAGCGATTTCGGCAAAATTTTAGACGCACAGGGTATCTAAGCAATGCAATCTTTGCAATTTTCAAAATATTTTCCCCTCCCCAAAAATGGCGGCCATTTTGAATTTTCGAATTTTTGCCAAAAATGGCAAAACACAAATTTGCTTCTATCTCCTTAACCGTGCGAGATAGAGCGATTTCGTCGAAATTTTCGACCCACAGGGTATCTAAGGAATGCAATCTTTGCAATTTTCAAAAAATTTTCCCCTCCCCAAAAATGGCGGCCATTTTGAATTTTCGAATTTTTGCCAAAAATGGGAAAACACAAATTTGCTTCTATCTCCTTAACCGTGCGAGATAGAGCGATTTCGTCGAAATTTTCGACCCACAGGGTATCTAAGGAATGCAATCTTTGCAATTTTCCAAAAATTTTCCCCTCCCCAAAAATGGCGGCCATTTTGAATTTTCGAATTTTTGCCAAAAATGGCAAAACACAAATTTGCTTCTATCTCCTTAACCGTGCGAGATAGAGCGATTTCATCGAAATTTTCGACCCACAGGGTATCTAAGGAATGTAAAAAATTTCCCCTCCCCAAAAATGGCGGCCATTTTGAATTTTCGAATTTTTGCCAAAAATGGCAAAACACAAATTTGCTTCTATCTCCTTAACCGTGCGAGATAGAGCGATTTCGGCAAAATTTTCGACACACAGGGTATCTAACCAATGCAATCTTTGCAATTTTCAAAATATTTTCCCCTCCCCAAAAATGGCGGCCATTTTGAATTTTTGAATTTTTGCCAAAAATGGCAAAACACAAATTTGCTTCTATCTCCTTAACCGTGCGAGATAGAGCGATTTCGTCGAAATTTTCGACCCACAGGGTATCTAAGGAATGTAATATTTGCAATTTTCCAAAAATTTTCCCCTCCCCAAAAATGGCGGCCATTTTGAATTTTCGAATTTTTGCCAAAAATGGCAAAACACAAATTTGCTTCTATCTCCTTAACCGTGCGAGATAGAGCGATTTCGTCGAAATTTTCGACCCACAGGGTATCTAAGGAATGTAATATTTGCAATTTTCAAAAAAATTTCCCCTCCCCAAAAATGGCGGCCATTTTGAATTTTCGAATTTTTGCCAAAAATGGCAAAACACAAATTTGCTTCTATCTCCTTAACCGTGCGAGATAGAGCGATTTCGGCAAAATTTTCGACCCACAGGGGATCTAAGGAATGCAATCTTTGCAATTTTCCAAAAATTTTCCCCTCCCCAAAAATGGCGGCCATTTTGAATTTTCGAATTTTTGCCAAAAATGGCAAAACACTAATTTGCTTCTATCTCCTTAACCGTGCGAGATAGAGCGATTTCGGCAAAATTTTCGACGCACAGGGTATCTAAGCAATGCAATCTTTGCAATTTTCAAAATATTTTCCCCTCCCCAAAAATGGCGGCCATTTTGAATTTTCGAATTTTTGCCAAAAATGGCAAAACACAAATTTGCTTCTATCTCCTTAACCGTGCGAGATAGAGCGATTTCGTCGAAATTTTCGACCCACAGGGTATCTAAGGAATGTAATCTTTGCAATTTTTAAAAAATTTTCCCCTCCCCAAAAATGGCGGCCATTTTGAATTTTCGAATTTTTGCCAAAAATTGCAAAACACAAATTTGCTTCTATCTCCTTAACCGTGCGAGATAGAGCGATTTCGTCGAAATTTTCGACCCACAGGGTATCTAAGGAATGTAATATTTGCAATTTTCAAAAAATTTTCCCCTCCCCAAAAATGGCGGCCATTTTGAATTTTCGAATTTTTGCCAAAAATGGCAAAACACAAATTTGCTTCTATCTCCTTAACCGTGCGAGATAGAGCGATTTCGTCGAAATTTTCGACCCACAGGGTATCTAAGGAATGCAATCTTTGCAATTTTCCAAAAATTTTCCCCTCCCAAAAATGGCGGCCATTTTGAATTTTCGAATTTTTGCCAAAAATGGCAAAACACAAATTTGCTTCTATCTCCTTAACCGTGCCAGATAGAGTGATTTCGTCAAAATTTTCGACCCACAGGGTATCTGAGCATTGTACTCTTGGTAATTTCTAAAAAATTTTCCCCTCCCCTAAAATGGCGGCCATTTTGAATTTTCAAATTTTTGCCAAAAATGGCAAAACACAAATTTGCTTCTATCTCCTTAACCATGCGAGATAGAGCGATTTCGTCGAAATTTTCAACCCACAGGGTATCTAAGGAATGTAATCTTTGCAATTTTCAAAAAAATTTTCCCCTCCCCAAAAATGGCAGCCATTTTGAATTTTCGAATTTTTGCCCAAAATGGAAAAACACAAACTGGCCTTAACCGTGCAAAATAGAGTTATTTTGTTGAAATTTTCGACCCATAGGGTATCTAAGAAATGTACTCTTGGCAATTTTCAAAAAAATTTCCTTTTCCCAATAATGGCGGCCATTTTGAATTTTCAAATTTTTGCCAAAAATAGAAAAACAGGAATTGGCTTCTATCTTCTTAACCGTGCAAGATAGAGTGATTTCGTCAAAATTTTCAACCCAACCAATGCAAAAAGGCATGAAGCTGAAATAAATTACATCTACACTATCAAATATTTAAGCATCATTGATATATTTTACAAATGAAACAGGGTCTTGTAAGACTACTGTACAATTTGGGCAAAAGGTTCATGGGTGGACATTACACATGATAATGTGTGTTCTTCTATGCTATCCTGTTTCTATTCGCATCTACTATCAACAGGGCGGCCTATTTCTAGTTTACACTCAATTCACCCACATATATTACTTTATATAAACTATGTATCCATTTTTATATTGTATGGTAAACCACACACATGATAATGATGGTAAACATCAGGAAATAAATTACACAATATGACAACTAGTGCAGTAACGATGCGGCTCGACTTGGTCATAGTCGGTCACGAGTGTTGAAATTACGACATGTCGGTTCATACATGATAAAGATCAATTTTTCATCAAAACCTTTATATTACACTAAAATATTACCTACCTGATAAATGTTTAAGATAATTAGCGTTTTAAAGAAAGCAATCACATTTTTAAGTTGTCATGGCTTTCAAGTGGAAACAACAATGGCTGCTTCCCTCAATTTTTTAACCGCAAGTATAAATTCTGACGAGATTCAGGGGCCGATTTCACTAAAGGACTTAAACTAAGTCCCTTTTTTGGCTAAGTCAGGGGCCGATTTCACAAAAGGACTTAAGCCTAGTTTTGGGCTTAAGTTTAAGACTTTGGTCTTAAATTCTGTCAAAAATGTGCTAAGTCAGCGGGCTTAGACTTAGTGGATTTCACAAAGGGGCTAAGTCCATGGATTTGCTAAGTCAGTGGACTTAGACTTAAGTCTGGGAGGTAGTGGGCTTAAATTTTGTAAAGAGGACTTAAATATGGCCGCCATAAACTTTTCTCCACTTGAAAATTTGAAAGGGCTGTAAATAAAGTATAATTACACAGAACATCTTACTGAAGTAGTCTTTGGGAAGTTTATGTGTGGCAACAAGGTTTTTCATTTCAAAACAGCACTTATCCTAAGATAAAATGTATTAAATGAAGGATATAAAAGGTCACATGACACAGAAAACCACTGTGGTTATATGATAAGCTTGGACTTAGCTAAGTCACCTTTGTGAAATCCATTTTAAGTCCCAGACCTAGTTAAGACCAAAGTCTTAGATTTAAGTCCCTGACTTAGCCAAAAAGGGACTTAGTTTAAGTCCTTTAGTGAAATCGGCCCCGGGGACTTAAATCTAAGACTTTGGTCTTAACTAGGTCTGGGACTTAAAATGGATTTCACAAAGGTGACTTAGCTAAGTCCAAGCTTATCATATAACCACAGTGGTTTTCTGTGTCATGTGACCTTTTTATATCCTTCATTTAATACATTTTATCTAAGGATAAGTCCTGTTTTGAAATGAAAAACCTTGTTGCCACACATAAACTTCCCAAAGACTACTTCAGTAAGGTGTTCTGTGTAATTATACTTTATTTACAGCCCTTTCAAATTTTCAAGTGGAAAAAAGTTTATGGCAGCCATATTTAAGTCCTCTTTACAAAATTTAAGCCCACTACCTCCCAGACTTAAGTCTAAGTCCACTGACTTAGCAAATCCATGGACTTAGCCCCTTTGTGAAATCCACTAAGTCTAAGCCCGCTGACTTAGCACATTTTTGACAGAATTTAAGACCAAAGTCTTAAACTTAAGCCCAAAACCAGGCTTAAGTCCGTTTGTGAAATCGGCCCCAGTACTTTATCAGCTAGGGTCAAAGATCAAACTATGAAAATTCGATTTTTTATTTAAAACCGGCTAATTAATGAAATATATTTCTTCTGAAGTCCTTGACCAACTAGTACGACTTTTGTCGGTTCACTGTCGTCTATTAGTTCCGACGCGTCGACTCTAGTATTCTGCACAACTTACAGCACTAATGACAACAATCGAAATACCACTTTTTATTTGTCGGGGACCTCACATGTTTAGTATCTATCTTATCAGTGAAACTAGTTTATTGTAGTGCTGAATAGAAATTATGTAAATGTCTGATATCTGCAAAACTAGTAAAGTCACATGAATCTTGACAAAAACGTTCTTCATCAGCTGTTAAATAATCTATGTTTTAATAAAGTTTCAGACCTGTTGTGCATTGCATGGTAAAGTAATACAATGAGTAACTATCAAATATCTTAAAAAGTACTATACATAGCCAGTTTCTCTCTGTATTTTATTCAGGTACTATAGGGTACATGGTGAAGTTGTACACCTGTAGCTCATTGTACCTCTGAGTAATAGCTACTTTGACTTACTTATTGTTAAGTAAATCACTTGTAACTTTAAAACTGTTGCTTCTAGAGGTTTGCTATGTTCAACCATCCTTTAGGAAATTATATGCTGTAAATCGTTTCATGTCAGATTTGACCTTTGACCCCTTCTTCAAGGTCAAATCATGGAAAGTTATCTTGAAGGGTCTTTTTCTCGTTTGTGCTTGTAGAGGTTTAGTATGTACAAACAATTAATAGATAACCATGTCATGCAAATCTTCTGATGTGGTTTATCAGTTGTGTGGTTTGATGGTATAACATCACTTTGTTTCCTAATGAATGTAGTACTTGACAGGTCAAAAGATGACAAAGATTTATTTCTGTGGTAGTATTCGTGGAGGAAGAGATGATGCTGAGTTATACGCTCGCATTATTAAGTATTTGCAAGCATATGGGCAAGTCTTGACTGAACATGTTGGTGCCACAGAACAGCATTTTCAGGAAGGTAGGTTTTATGTGTGGCTAAAAGTTTTCATTGATCAGCCTAAGACATTGAAAGAAAGAAATAATATGCTGATAGTTGTGAAAAGTAAATAATACAAATTGACAACGGGATTCACAATTTAATAATCTGGTTTACCAATATTCACCCAAATATTGATGGAAAATCAATTTTGGCACCACTTTTTCATTGGGTATGGGATGCATAGGTACCCACTGTTATAACCTACTTTAAGAATATTATTACATTGGAGATATTATAAGTGTGCAATTTTACCTTTTTATTTGTCTTAAAATACCACAATTTTACAAAGTTACAGGGTACCTGATAGGCCGATTCCCTGCTTTCAAAATCCAAATGCAAAAACTGATTTTTAAAAAAAATTCTATGTTTAAATTTTATGTGACATTTTTCTTTGTGTGTTTCAGCCAAAGATTAGATAATAATATCATGTAAGAAATGTAAAGGCAAAACAAAAAGTTCTTTAGGAACCTCTCAACAAAGTCTTTTTTAGTGCATGAAGATTTTAATATTTTTCTTACACATATCAAAAAAGGTTTTCTCATGTAAATGGATAAAACTGAATGCCCAGCTGTAATCTCATTTGAATCTTACATATCTATTTTCAGAATCCAAGAAATCATCAAAATATATACATGACAGAGATATGGAATGGATGGAAGAAAGTGATGGTAAAGCTGATTTTTACTCCACAGCCTTTTATGGCTGTGCAGGTGTTGTTTTCACCCATAATGTCTGTATGGGAGTCCTGGACATGGGCGATGGGAAAAATATGTCTTGGCTGTATCTCAGAAACTGTAAGGTGTAGGATGTTGATACATGTACTTGGTAGAGACATTGAATGGAGGTGTAGCTGTTGAATGTCATGATGTGACATTTATGTGACCATGTCCAGAGTTGCTTCTAGGATGCGTTTTCTGCGATATCTCGCATTAATTTGCTTTTGCTCGCGGATTTCATCGAAGTATGCGGGGACAAGATTGTAAAAGAATGCATTCAGCACAAGGCAATGCGGGATATATATATGAAGCGAAAAGACGAGAGATCAAAGAAATCGAAACGATGCGTGGAGCGAGAGTTTGTCGAGGTTTTGATTTTTCCGTCGAAACGTTCTTCGAATAATGCCTGTAGACGATTTTGGTTTCGTGATCGTTTACAAACTCAAATATATTATGAGGTACAGACAGTATTTGGACATATTATACCCAAAAATATAAAATTAAGCTGAAAGTGGATGAGTATATAAAAATGGCTGCAAGAAAAACGAAACTTACAGTAGACTGGATTGTTACCACAACAGGAGAGGCAAGCCGGTGCTGACCCTACGTATCTGTGGGGTTTCCCAACAATGTATGTCTAGAAAATATTTTACTTGAAGATCAAAATTCATGGATAACTCATTAATATTAATGAGGTTTCTTAACAATATTTTCTGCTTTAAGATAAAATACTAGATGGACCACAAAGCTCAGCTCAGATTCGTAGAAAATATTGACAATTTCATGGGATTTTTTAACAATATTTTACTAGAAGAATTTGTGGACTACTCATTAATATTCATGAGGTCACATTATTCTGTGAGGTTTTCCAACATATTCGTACAAATTGATGGTATACAGATTTTCGTGGTGGTTTTAATTCTTAATATTTTCTGATTTAAGATCAAATACTAGAAGGACTACAGAGCTCATGTATGCGTAAAAAATATTTAACGATTCCATTGGATTTTTTAGCAATATTTTACTTGAAGAATTTGTGGACTACTCATTACTATTCATGAGGTCATGGTATTCTGTGGGGTTTTCCAACATATTTGTATGAATTGATGGTGTAATGACTGAATTTGTGATGCCATGACTTCAGATGAAAACTTAAAACCATAATGCCATGACAGGAGCCACTTTGATGTAAATAACCATTTTCAGTATTTTTTTAAAATTCTATCACTAGCCTTAAAGTTTATTTTTATTGGGCAAGACAATAAAAATTGACCACTAATTAATAGAAGTCCACTGTTAAAAATGCCTAAATAAACTGAAAATGTATTTTTTATTAGTTTAAACTTATCATAAAGTCGTCCCCCAGAATTTTTAGCCCCTCCCCCACATTTTGTGTAGTGGTGGGGGATCGCCCCCACTTTTTGAAATTCCTAGAATCAACACTGATGTCGTTGTGACCTTGAGTTTGAAAATCTTATCCATCATGATGTGACCTTACATTCGTGATATATTTTTTCATTAGGGAAGTTTTCCTATTGTATACAGTCTGAGTGCAAAGGACATCTCAGAGTTTAATTTAGCACCCTGCTCCTGTGAGACTTGTGTGTATGGAAGAAAAATTCATGCAATCGTGTTAATTGTTGCCTTCTCTTAGACTGTTACATTAAACTTTCAGACAAATCAAATCAAATTGGCTCTGTTTATAGAGTGGGGGAATATGAGACAATTTCTGACATTAAGTATTTGACCTTTGGCTTTTCAAATTTACTTGTTATTTTTGAAGGATTTACTTGTTGTTATTTTTGAGGGAAAGCCACTTGTGTTGTAGCAGTAAAGATTCCTCACATGAAAAGCTTCTGAGCAATTGATTTTTTCACAGTGTTCCACAAAAAATGGCCAACTTTTAGCCAATTTTATTCTAGCATGTAAATTTATCAAAAATGTTCATGCATATTAAACAGGGTAAGAAAAAGAAATTTTGAGTGAATTTTGGACACCGGAGGTTATTACCAACTCAGTGTTATAGCCGAACAAATAAATCATGTTTACCTTGTAAATGGAGCAGAATGGAGTGAGTTTGAGTTAATTTTGGACTCATAAGTAGCTTTTGGTCATGATTTTACACTTAGATTGGAATCTAAAGTAATAAAGTCATTTTTAGGCGGGTTGCGTGTAACCAACCTGCCTATTAGATTGATATGTCCGACTTCCGTCTGTCTGTCCATCCACATTTTTCGTTTCCGGACTATAACTCGAAAACGGTATGTCCAATCGAATTTCAAACGTGACAGGGAGATAGATCACCATCATAGCTAGGTTTTTTCGAAATTGGTGTAATTCTGTCGGTTCATTTGTTCGTCAACATTTCCATTTCCGGACTCTAACTCGAAAACGCTTTGTCCAATCGAATTCAAACTTGACAGGGAGATACATCACCATCATAGCTAAGTTGCTTTCGAAATTGGTGTAATTCCGTCCCTTCGTTTGTCTGTTTATAGCATAGATACAATTATGTAACCTAGATTACAAGTTTTACGTTTCTTAGCACGTCTTAACACATTCACCTTAACTGGTAACCTAACATTTCTTTCCTTGTTTCTAAATGTAATTATAGTTGCTAACCTTATTGCTGCCTGTGCAACCCGCCTTTTGGAGCATCTTTGACCCTCTTGTTATCTTGTAATACAAGCAGGATAGAGTGATTTTGAGTTACTTTTGGACTCGTAGGTATAAAATGTATTTTCACAGAAATGTTTGAAAAGAAATACTCCTGGTGACGAAAAGTTAAAACCCTTTCCAAGGGTCTTTACTTGGCATTATGAAGTGCCCAATAAGAGAACTTAATTTTACTGAAGTAGAATTCAAGATGCTATGAGTTGAGTCTGGGTCCCTTTAGCCTCCAGCTCAGTGCTCTCACTTCTAGGTTTCAGGCCACAGTACAGTTGTAGTTTGTGACTAGCTATGATTTGTACATTAAAATCTGTGTGCACCAATGTACAGAGCATTTATTTGGGTAAAAAGATCTGGTTTAACCTCTACTGGTCCCTCAAAATTTTGAGTAACATCTTATGTTAGGGTTTAAGGACATCAAAACAGATTCAACCAATACTTACATTATCTCATAGAGTGACAGATTTGATCCATGTAAGTCTTGTCATCTGCTGCGGCAGAAAGTTGCAAAAGTCGACGACTTTGGAGGTTTGATAAGACGGGAGGCAGTGGAGCACATCAAGAGAAATATGAAACTATGCAATGAAAAAAAGAAAACCCAAAACTTCGAAATGCTTCAAATATTTGCCTTTTCGTCCCTTCTCAAGCCACACTATAATGGAGGATAACAATGGGAGTGAAGATGGGTGTGAAATGGAACCAATGAAATAAGTACATGTATTGTAAAGTATTTGAAAACAGTATAGTTGGAAACCTGCAAAAAGCATATTTTGATCTCTTTCCCCCATTTGTTTAGTTTATGTCACTGGACACTTACTATAATATCTTAGTATACCATGCTTAGGCAATTAGTGTCAGTTGACACTTTAAGTGGCTTTTGACCTACAGTGGTATCCCATTTTACATCCACCCTCTCCCTCAATTACCACTCTGTTGTCGTGCATTTGTTCTCCCATCAAGCTTATTACCTTAAATTTTCCTGTCACCATTCCTATCATTTTACTTTCGTGTGCGCTCCCAATTGTTAATTCCTGAGATTTTCATTTACTTCAGCTGACACTGTAGAGAACTGTCTGGATTCTTTATTGGTTGTCAAGGGAGAAGAAATGTATCTTAAATTTCATTAGTTCCTGCATTAATCTGTATATATGACTGTCCCTAATTTAAAGCGAAATAAGGGGGTGTCCTCCTTGTTGATGCTTTCATGCTATGCAATATTTTTATACAGCTTCACATTTCTTCTCTTACTGGTTCTGTGTGTGTAGACTTTTGCACATTTGTGTTACAGTTTTAGTGGCAGAGGTGACTCAGCCTTCACTTGGTGTTGGTTATGAGCTGGGTAGAGCTGTGGCAATGAAAAAACCTGTCCTCTGTCTCTTCAGACCAAACACAGGCAAAAGTAAGTTTCTGTTATGAGATTACATGCCCATGCCATGCTTGGCAAATCATTACTTGCCCATCCTTGATAAAAAAAAATCTGTCTAGATGTTTTAATATTCTGGCTCATTTCAAAGGATTTTTATCGGCAAATGTCATTTATTTCATGTTTAGTAAATAAGTAAATAACATATCTAGTAAAAGAGCTGTTTATTTATTGACATATCCAAGTAAAATACAAATATTCCTTGTAGAAATTGATAAAATTTTATGAATTAAATATTGGTTGTGGGCCTCTTACCCCACCGTCGCAGATTTGCTTTCAGAAACGATTACTCAAAATTTGACTAAGAGCCTCAGATTTGGGCAAGAAGCTATTTTGTGGGTGACCTTTTTCTAGCTCAATGGTGGGCTTGTATTCTCCATGTTTGGCCATTTTTCCTCATTTGGCCTACATTCTCCTGTCCTATAGGGTTTGCTCACATTTGGTTAAATATCTATAACAGATGTCCATGTACTGTGTCAACCTGATGAAAGTTAACCTAGAATCTGTTCAAGGGCATCCAGAAAGTGTAAAATTCCCCTGCCTCAGCTGTGTATATGTTCTCTTTCTATTATCTTTGTGTTACAGTTTTGTCCTGCATGATTGGCGGTGCAGACAATGGCAAGACATTCATTGTGAAGGAATACACAGGATCAGAATATGAAGAAATCATTAAAAACTATTTCCAGACTTTGGAAAACTAAATGGATCAGCCTGTTAACTAACTTTAGTCAAACCGGTGATTAATGCATTTAAGTTTCGTTTCAGTATTTTGAGAGAAAGTTTTACGGACACATTTTGAAGCACTGAAGACGAAATATTTCTCTAGCCCTTGATCAGTTCGAACTAAATATTTTTTTTTACCAAAGGTACAAGGCAGCAGTATATCGCTGATTTTTTGTGCCGTCTATTAATATAAGTTTTAGTGATATTATGTATTACACCTAAGTTTGCTTGAAGTACACATTCATATTAGTTTATTTCACCTGCTCTTACCAAACCCACTTGTGTGTTTTACCTCAAAAACCATAAGGTATTGGAAATTGATTCTTCATGGGGATATTAGTTAGGGTAGTTGATTTTTTAACTTTTTTATAACCCGACAGTTAAAATTTTATATCTTGGAAACTGTTAGGTGTAGGAATTTGACATTTGGCAGGTATATTTGTTTGGGGGTGTTGATGTGAAACTTCATGGTGTAAACTTGATTTGACCTTGCCATAGTGACTTTAAAAAAACCTTTAAAATCATGACCTTTAAAACCTTCACTTCAGACACCAGCTTGTTCAACATGCTTGTTACTGTTAGGTTATCTGGTGGTGAGGTTAGAACTTCATAAAGTTTGAAAAATTATTTCATAGAAGTGGGGTAAAATTGCATTGTGTCATTATTGTAAATAAACATGCTATACAACACTTTTTGCTGAAATGAACTAACTTTTGAATCATTATGTCCACCCCCCTGGGGGGTGGATATATTATTTTTGCTTTTTTCGCCGTCCGATGTCCGGCGTCCGATGTCCGGCGTCCGATGTCCGGCGTCACGCATGGTTTCCGCTCATTTAAAGGAAAAGTATTAGAGCTATTGTCACCAAATTTGGTATGCAGGCTTATTGGGTCAGTAGCTTGCTTGGGATTGCTTTTGGCTGTTGTACCTCTTTTGCTTACTGAGTAATACTTAAGTACAGCTATTTTCAGTACCCATTGGTTTCCGTGCATTTAAGCCAAGATAATTAAAGATATTTTACTACAATTTTGAATACAAGATTGTTATGTCCATAGCTCGCTTGGTATTGCATTTGGGACTGATAGCTTTGTCAGTACATGAGTAATAGCCATTTAGGTACTTCATTGTGTATTTTCAGTACTACTTTTGAGTAATTTGCTAATATCTCAGAAACCGTAAGAGATAGAGCGATTTCGACAGAATTTTTGACTCACAGGGTAGTAGAAGAGTATTCTGTACAAAATTGAAAATTTTCAATTTTCGCCACTTTTGGCGGCCATCTTGAATTTTTGCGAAAAACGAAAAAATCTTAATATCTCAGAAACCGTAAGAGATAGAGCGATTTGGACAGAATTTTTGAGTCACAGGGTATCTAAGGAATGTACTCTTTGCAATTTTCCAAAAATTTTCCCCTCCCCAAAAATGGCGGCCATTTTGAATTTTCGAATTTTTGCCAAAAATGGCAAAACACAAATTTGCTTCTATCTCCTTAACCGTGCGAGATAGAGCGATTTCGTCGAAATTTTCGACCCACAGGGTATTTAAGTAATGTAATCTTTACAATTTTCCAAAAATTTTCCCCTCCCCAAAAATGGCGGCCATTTTGAATTTTAGAATTTTGGCCAAAAATGGCAAAACACTAATTTGCTTCTATCTCCTTAACCGTGCGAGATAGAGCGATTTCGTCGAAATTTTCGACCCACAGGGTATCTCAGAATTTTACTCTTGCGAATTTTTAAAAAATTTTCCCCTCCCCAAAGATGGCGGCCATTTTGAATTTTAGAATTTTTGCCAAAAATGGCAAAACACAAATTTGCTTCTATCTCCTTAACTGTGTGAGATAGAGCGATTTTGTCGAAATTTTCAACCCACAGGGTATCTGAGCATTGTACTCTTGGTAATTTTTAAAAAATTTGCCCCTCCCCAAAAAGGGCGGCCATTTTGAATTTTCGAATTTTTGCCAAAAATGGCATAACACAAATTTGCTTCTATCTCCTTAACCATGCGAGATAGAGCGATTTTGTCGAAATTTTCGACCCACAGGGTATCTAAGCAGTGTACTCTGTGCAATTTTCCAAAAATTTTCCCCTCCCCAAAAATGGCGGCCATTTTGAATTTTCGAATTTTTGCCAAAAATGGCAAAACACAAATTTGCTTCTATCTCCTTAACCGTGCGAGATAGAGCGATTTCGTCAAAACTTTCGACCCACAGGGTATCTGAGCATTGTACTGTTGGTAATTTTTAAAAAATTTCCCCTCCCCAAAGATGGCGGCCATTTTGAATTTTAGAATTTTTGCCAAAAATGGCAAAACACAAATTTGCTTCTATCTCCTTAACTGTGTGAGATAGAGCAATTTCGTCGAAATTTTCAACCCACAGGGTATCTAAGTAGTGTACTCTTTGCAATTTTCCAAAAATTTTCCCGTCCCCAAAAATGGCGGCCATTTTGAATTTTTGCCAAAAATGGCAAAACACAAATTTGCTTCTATCTCCTTAACCGTGCGAGATAGAGCGATTTCGGCAAAATTTTCGACCCACAGGGTATTTAAGGAATGTAATCTTTACAATTTTCAAAAAATTTTCCCCTCCCCAAAAATGGCGGCCATTTTGAATTTTAGAATTTTTGCCAAAAATGGCAAAACACTAATTTGCTTCTATCTCCTTAACCGTGCGAGATAGAGCGATTTCGGCAAAATTTTCGACCCACAGGGTATCTGAGAATTGTACTCTTGCCAATTTTTTAAAAATTTTCCCCTCCCCAAAGATGGTGGCCATTTTGAATTTTAGAATTTTTGCCAAAAATGGCAAAACACAAATTTGCTTCTATCTCCTTAACTGTGTGAGATAGAGCGATTTTGTCAAAATTTTCGACCGACAGGGTATCTAAGGAGTGTACTCTTTGCAATTTTCCAAAAATTTTCCCCTCCCCAAAAATGGCGGCCATTTTGAATTTTTGCCAAAAATGGCAAAACACAAATTTGCTTCTATCTCCTTAACCGTGCGAGATAGAGCGATTTCGGCGAAATTTTCAACCCACAGGGTATCTGAGCATTCTACTCTTGGTAATTTTTAAAAAATTTGCCCCTCCCCAAAAAGGGCGGCCATTTTGAATTTTCGAATTTTTGCCAAAAATGGCATAACACAAATTTGCTTCTATCTCCTTAACCATGCGAGATAGAGCGATTTTGTCGAAATTTTCGACCCACAGGGTATCTAAGGAGTGTACTCTGTGCAATTTTCCAAAAATTTTCCCCTCCCCAAAAATGGCGGCCATTTTGAATTTTCGAATTTTTGCCAAAAATGGCAAAACACAAATTTGCTTCTATCTCCTTAACCGTGCGAGATAGAGCGATTTCGTCAAAAATTTCGACCCACAGGGTATCTGAGCATTGTACTGTTGGCAATTTTTAAAAAATTTGCCCCTCCCCAAAGATGGTGGCCATTTTGAATTTTCGAATTTTTGCCAAAAATGGCAAAACACAAATTTGCTTCTATCTCCTTAACTGTGTGAGATAGAGCAATTTCGTCGAAATTTTCAACCCACAGGGTATCTAAGGAGTGTACTCTTTGCAATTTTCCAAAAATTTTCCCGTCCCCAAAAATGGCGGCCATTTTGAATTTTTGCCAAAAATGGCAAAACACAAATTTCCTTCTATCTCCTTAACCGTGCGAGATAGAGCGATTTCGTCGAAATTTTCGACCCACAGGGTATTTAAGGAATGTAATCTTTACAATTTTCAAAAAATTTTCCCCTCCCCAAAAATGGCGGCCATTTTGAATTTTAGAATTTTTGCCAAAAATGGCAAAACACTAATTTGCTTCTATCTCCTTAACCGTGCGAGATAGAGCGATTTCGGCAAAATTTTCGACCCACAGGGTATCTGAGAATTCTACTCTTGCCAATTTTTTAAAAATTTTCCCCTCCCCAAAGATGGCGGCCATTTTGAATTTTAGAATTTTTGCCAAAAATGGCAAAACACAAATTTGCTTCTATCTCCTTAACTGTGTGAGATAGAGCGATTTTGTCGAAATTTTCGACCGACAGGGTATCTAAGGAGTGTACTCTTTGCAATTTTCCAAAAATTTTCCCCTCCCCAAAAATGGCGGCCATTTTGAATTTTTGCCAAAAATGGCAAAACACAAATTTGCTTCTATCTCCTTAACCGTGCGAGATAGAGCGATTTCGGCGAAATTTTCAACCCACAGGGTATCTGAGCATTGTACTCTTGGTAATTTTTAAAAAATTTGCCCCTCCCCAAAAAGGGCGGCCATTTTGAATTTTCGAATTTTTGCCAAAAATGGCATAACACAAATTTGCTTCTATCTCCTTAACCATGCGAGATAGAGCGATTTTGTCGAAATTTTCGACCCACAGGGTATCTAAGGAGTGTACTCTGTGCAATTTTCCAAAAATTTTCCCCTCCCCAAAAATGGCGGCCATTTTGAATTTTCGAATTTTTGCCAATAATGGCAAAACACAAATTTGCTTCTATCTCCTTAACCGTGCGAGATAGAGCGATTTCGTCGAAATTTTCGACCCACAGGGTATTTAAGGAATGTAATCTTTACAATTTTCAAAAAATTTTCCCCTCCCCAAAAATGGCGGCCATTTTGAATTTTAGAATTTTTGCCAAAAATGGCAAAACACTAATTTGCTTCTATCTCCTTAACCGTGCGAGATAGAGCGATTTCGGCAAAATTTTCGACCCACAGGGTATCTGAGCATTGTACTCTTGCCAATTTTTAAAAAATTTGCCCCTCCCCAAAGATGGCGGCCATTTTGAATTTTAGAATTTTTGCCAAAAATGGCAAAACACAAATTTGCTTCTATCTCCTTAACTGTGTGAGATAGAGCGATTTTGTCGAAATTTTCAACCCACAGGGTATTTAAGGAGTATACTCTTTGCAATTTTCAAAAAATTTTCCCCTCCCCAAAAATGGCGGCCATTTTGAATTTTTTCCAAAAATGGCAAAACACAAATTTGCTTCTATCTCCTTAACCGTGCGAGATAGAGCGATTTCGTTGAAATTTTCGACCCACAGGGTATCTAAGGAATGTAATCTTTACAATTTTCAAAAAATTTTCCCCTCCCCAAAAATGGCGGCCATTTTGAATTTTCGAATTTTTGCCAAAAATGGCAAAACACAAATTTGCTTCTATCTCCTTAACTGTGCGAGATAGAGCGATTTCGTCGAAATTTTCGACCCACAGGGTATTTAAGGAATGTAATCTTTACAATTTTCAAAAAATTTTCCCCTCCCCAAAAATGGCGGCCATTTTGAATTTTAGAATTTTTGCCAAAAATGGCAAAACACAAATTTGCTTCTATCTCCTTAACTGTGTGAGATAGAGCGATTTTGTCGAAATTTTCGACCGACAGGGTATCTAAGGAGTGTACTCTTTGCAATTTTCCAAAAATTTTCCCCTCCCCAAAAATGGAGGCCATTTTGAATTTTAGAATTTTTTCCAAAAATGGCAAAACACAAATTTGCTTCTATCTCCTTAACCGTGCGAGATAGAGCGATTTCGTCGAAATTTTCGACCCACAGGGTATCTAAGGAGTGTAATCTTTGCAATTTTCAAAAAATTTTCCCCTCCCCAAAAATGGAGGCCATTTTGAATTTTAGAATTTTTGCCAAAAATGGCAAAACACAAATTTGCTTCTATCTCCTTAACCGTGCGAGATAGAGCGATTTCGGCGAAATTTTCAACCCACAGGGTATCTGAGCATTGTACTCTTGGTAATTTTCCAAAAATTTTCCCCTCCCCAAAAATGGCGGCCATTTTGAATTTTCGAATTTTTGCCAAAAATGGCAAAACACAAATTTGCTTCTATCTCCTTAACCGTGCGAGATAGAGCGATTTCGGCGAAATTTTCGACCCACAGGGTATCTGAGCATTGTACTCTTGGTAATTTTTAAAAAATTTGCCCCTCCCCAAAAAGGGCGGCCATTTTGAATTTTAGAATTTTTGCCAAAAATGGCATAACACAAATTTGCTTCTATCTCCTTAACCATGCGAGATAGAGCGATTTCGTCGAAATTTTCGACCCACAGGGTATCTAATTAGTGTACTCTGTGCAATTTTCCAAAAATTTTCCCCTCCCCAAAAATGGCGGCCATTTTGAATTTTCGAATTTTTGCCAAAAATGGCAAAACACAAATTTGCTTCTATCTCCTTAACCGTGCGAGATAGAGCGATTTCGTCAAAAATTTCGACCCACAGGGTATCTGAGCATTGTACTGTTGGTAATTTTTAAAAAATTTGCCCCTCCCCAAAGATGGCGGCCATTTTGAATTTTAGAATTTTTGCCAAAAATGGCAAAACACAAATTTGCTTCTATCTCCTTAACTGTGTGAGATAGAGCAATTTCGTCGAAATTTTCAACCCACAGGGTATCTAAGGAGTGTACTCTTTGCAATTTTCCAAAAATTTTCCCGTCCCCAAAAATGGCGGCCATTTTGAATTTTTGCCAAAAATGGCAAAACACAAATTTGCTTCTATCTCCTTAACCGTGCGAGATAGAGCGATTTTGTCGAAATTTTCGACCCAAAGGGTATCTAAGTAATGTAATCTTTACAATTTTCCAAAAATTTTCCCCTCCCCAAAAATGGCGGCCATTTTGAATTTTCGAATTTTTGCCAAAAATGGCAAAACACAAATTTGCTTCTATCTCCTTAACCGTGCGAGATAGAGCGGTTTCGTCAAAAATTTCGACCCACAGGGTATCTGAGCATTGTACTGTTGGTAATTTTTAAAAAATTTCCCCTCCCCAAAGATGGCGGCCATTTTGAATTTTAGAATTTTTGCCAAAAATGGCAAAACACAAATTTGCTTCTATCTCCTTAACTGTGTGAGATAGAGCAATTTCGTCGAAATTTTCAACCCACAGGGTATCTAAGGAGTGTACTCTTTGCAATTTTCCAAAAATTTTCCCGTCCCCAAAAATGGCGGCCATTTTGAATTTTTGCCAAAAATGGCAAAACACAAATTTGCTTCTATCTCCTTAACCGTGCGAGATAGAGCGATTTCGTCGAAATTTTCGACCCACAGGGTATTTAAGGAATGTAATCTTTACAATTTTCAAAAAATTTTCCCCTCCCCAAAAATGGCGGCCATTTTGAATTTTAGAATTTTTGCCAAAAATGGCAAAACACTAATTTGCTTCTATCTCCTTAACCGTGCGAGATAGAGCGATTTCGGCAAAATTTTCGACCCACAGGGTATCTGAGAATTCTACTCTTGCCAATTTTTAAAAAATTTTCCCCTCCCCAAAGATGGCGGCCATTTTGAATTTTAGAATTTTTGCCAAAAATGGCAAAACACAAATTTGCTTCTATCTCCTTAACTGTGTGAGATAGAGCGATTTTGTCGAAATTTTCAACCCACAGGGTATTTAAGGAGTATACTCTTTGCAATTTTCAAAAAATTTTCCCCTCCCCAAAAATGGCGGCCATTTTGAATTTTTTCCAAAAATGGCAAAACACAAATTTGCTTCTATCTCCTTAACCGTGCGAGATAGAGCGATTTCGTTGAAATTTTCGACCCACAGGGTATCTAAGGAATGTAATCTTTACAATTTTCAAAAAATTTTCCCCTCCCCAAAAATGGCGGCCATTTTGAATTTTCGAATTTTTGCCAAAAATGGCAAAACACAAACTGGCCTTAACCGTGCAAAATAGAGTTATTTCGTTGAAATTTTCGACCCATAGGCTATCTAAGAAATGTACTCTTGGCAATTTTCAAAAAATTTTCCTTTTCCCAAAAATGGCGGCCATTTTGAATTTTCGAATTTTTGCCAAAAATAGATAAACAGGAATTTGCTTCTATCTTCTTAGCAAAAGGTTGATAGGGTGGACATTACACATGATAATGTGTGTTCTTCTATGCTATCCTGTTTCTATTCATATGTCGCAGCTACAAGCAACAGGGCGTCCTATTTCTAGTTTTATGTATCATTGTTGAAAACAAAACAGGTTTGACAGCACTTCTAATTAGTTAAGAAGACGGTAAACCGGAAACCTATTTGCCGACCGAAAGACACTGATCCGATTGTGTTTCATTTTCTTTTGAGCAAAACCGGTTTCCTCACATATTCATTAGTTTAACATAAATTTATCAAAATATTCAACTACAACAAATATTTTACAGTATTTTGTGATATTCTATCAATATATCAGATGTTTTGTCCTCAAAGTCTTCAAAAAGCACAAGGCGGTTCATTATTTATATGCGAGTTCTAGCTTATGTACGCATTTGAGAACTTATGTCTTGACATTTACTAAATCCAACGCACCTGATTTTTCGCCGAATTTCCGCTTTTGATAACCGATTTTAAAATTCGCATTTAACCACAACACTACTTCTAATGAGATAAATTGAAGTATGCTTATGTACATTTTATTTCCTCTGAGCACGGAAACGATTTTTAGGGGGAGGCATAATTATTTTCTGGTTAGGAAACAATAATTTTCCCCCATTATTAGTTGATATGGCTGCGTAGTTAAACAGTGTATCCAGTCACTCCAAGTGATGAATATGACAGGTTTCATATGACCACAATGTTTTGATCCTTTGCCCAATTCTTTGCAGAAGTCAACGTAATACCAGACTTAGTAGACTGGTTTTACTGCTTCAACTTCTGTACCATTAGCACATATATAAAAGTTGGTCTCCATTTTCCACCTGACACTCCTTAGTTGCATGGCATCTTCATGATTCTCCACAATTGCATGTTTAATAGCTAGGTTTAAATTGATGATTTTGCCGGACACATCCAAGAATCTGCCAGTATAACAAGATCACTCTGGGAGCACACACCTTCACCAAGGGTCCAACACCTCCAAAATTGCTTAAGAGTGCAATGATAAAAAAAACCTTTAAAAAATTCCTGGACACAGACAATGTTCTTGATCACCATCAAAAACAGCTAATCTTTTTCTTGACATTGCGTGAATATTTCATCAAAATCCATCCAAACTGATGCCACCAGTTGCTTAACCACCTTGGCGGATGTGATGATAAATCAATAATAAAGATGTATTAGTAAAGCGCTGAATGGATAAAAATATCTTCTAAGCTACTTCATTTCAAAATATAGGTCCTCCGACGCTTAGTGGTTAGCAAGTTTGCCATCTAATCATAGGCTGTCATCTCAGTGGATTTGATCCCCACAAGTGACAAATGCCGAGGACCTGTCCCAATATGACCCTGGCTGTTCAACGGGATGTAAAACTCCAACTTTGATTCAAGTCTAAAAAGAGATTAGTCTAATTACCAGAAAGAGTTTGTGTCCATGTTAAGCATACAACTGGGAAGAAAAATGTGGATAGGGATAGGCCATATGGTCCGACTAGGTAAACCTTCAACTGTCAACTAGACACAGTAACAATGGCCGAGTTCTGATGGCTTAAGTGAGTTTCTAAAGAGGTTAAGTTTTCTTAAAGTCTAGATCCCATACCGTATGCACAATTGTATGCCAAAAAAAAAATAAATTTTTGCATATATTTTGGAGTATATCATAACACTGTGGCAGTACATCTATTCTTTTACCTCAGTCATTTGTATTTAGGATTTCTTTTAATAATACATAAAAGCCCAAAATTTAAAAAAAAATTTCCTAATCATTTCTAAAGTTCGATGAATTTTGCTGTTTTGTGAAAGATTGATTTCAAAAGATGGCCCCCTATACACTAACAAGTATGGAGAAAATCATAAATATATATAACAACACTTTTGTTTATTTCATATATTCTGTCTGTCTTTTTATTAAGAATTTACATACACATTAACATATAGCAAAATTAAATACTGTTTTGTAAGATAGAGAACCATATTCCATTTGCAAACAAATTTACATTTTACCCATTTGCAAGACCTGATTTTTTTCTAAAAGATCTATGGTCTTAACAAGCACTTTTAAATTCCTAAATATTTTTGTAACTTGAAGTTTTACATATATGCAAGATAGTGTTGGTATTATATGTCAATATTTTGATACCAAAAATAGTTTTCTTATCAAAATTCTTCTATTATACCAGTCCTACTAAACATTCAAATCCTTATTTTATAACTTTTATGCCTTATTACAGTGCTTTATGAAAGTCATTATAGTTTTTAGATATGGTTACATAAAATAACATCTTGGTAACTTAACCATCAGTTTAACGGTAGCAAATGATAGTTTTAATGTAGAATCATGCTAAAAACCAACTTTAAGCTTGATGTCAATAATGACATTTCCATTCATTACCAGTGGAGGCAGATAGATGGTTCCAGCTTCAATTTAAATTAAGTTTCTTCTATTTCTGCATATATTTTGTGACAGAAACTGTAACCTAACAAGATTTGAAATTATGCTGACAAACTCCAATAGGAGTTGCTGTTGATGTCCCTTGGCTATAATCCCTTTTGTCAAATCATTTAAATAAGTGTACAGAGTTCCCCATTGTGGTGAAGATATTGAGCCTGCAAAGCAGTAGATTAGATTAGACTGAATTTCAAATCTTATCAAATATATACATAGGACCTCTGTTATCTGAACCTCTTGGGGGAATAACAATTAGGTCAGATAACAAAAGGAACAGTTAATAGAATTAAGGGCCAAAGTAACAGGCTTAAATGGAGTTGGGGAAAGTGGGTGTGAGGTTGGATAATTGAAAATTCGGATAATAGAGGGTCGGAAAATAGAGGTTCTACTGTATATATGTCACAGAAGTTCGAATGGTAGTTTCTGTCGATAGAAAGTCAAATCTCCACTTAGATTGTGTTTTAATTGTGTGAGTGAACAGAATTCAGATCTTGTCAAATATATTGTGCACAGCACCTCAAGACCTGTTTGACAAATTGCAATTTGGATTCATTGAATGGCCTTGTGATATCTCGACACCTTTGTAGGGAATCAAAGAATATTTACATCCCAGAGCAGTCCAGTAGTATGCACACAACACTTTAATTTGTTTCATTTTTTCCTATTTTAAGAATGGCTTGGAACACTATGCATTCCAGAGTAGTGACATTTCTTATAAATAAATTAGAATTTTATTTCTTCAAGTCTGATACTCTGGTTACATTTTCAGCACTTTTATCAGAATTAGATCCTAAGCTTCTGTGTACAGAATTTCAAATTTGGCTGACAAGATTTGAAATTTTATATGCAGAAACTTCAATCATGGTAAATAATGCAATTAATGAATCTTCCATCTAACGGAATTTCAAATCTTCTCAGCCTAAAAGTGGTTTTAATAGTCCAAAAATAAATCAGAGGATTTTGTAAACAGATTAACAAAAGTGATACTATACATTTTGAAAAAATAATTAAAGTATATTTCTGGCGCAGTAGGATTACAGATTCAGTAAAACATGAGTGGATGAAATTAATTTCTGCATTAACTAACCAGGTATATCTTTCCCAGATTACTAGGAACATGTATATTATAGGCGAGACACCTAAAAGTCATAAATTGAACATCAAAAAGATATATACAGAAATTTTGATAACATTAAACCAAACAACCCTAGCAAAATAATGTTTTGGAGACATAAAGCAAATCTGTTCATTAAAGCTCTGTTTCAGAAGAAAATTGTATATAATACAAAGGATCTGCCATGCAAGAATTAATCAAATAATATATTCTTAAAATGCAAAAACATTATCACAGAAATGCTTTCTGATAAAACAGAATTTCCAGGAATTAGCACAATGAATTCTGTTGTGATTTTGCTCTAATTTTTGCCACTTTGAAATTGGCATAGTACTTCAAAAAAGCAAAGAAATTGAAAAGTTTTGTAAACTTTGTCAGATATCGTGAGCTTGTGTAATGTAACGAATTATAACATGTAATGTTGTGATGGACAAAATAAACTTGATAACAAGAAAAAAAATAATAAATTAATTTGTAAATTGAAGAGATATTGGCAAAGATTATTTACGTTTTGCAGGTTCCGTATTTTTGTATGCAAGTAAGTCAAACATGATAATTTTGTAAAACTAATTTTCCTTAAAATAAAAGTCTTGTATTTTATGTCAAGTTATATTTTAAGTGTCCATTGTTTTTGGTTATTTTGAGCAAAACACATAATAATATAATGTATTGACAATTTAACTTCTCACATGTAAGACATATACATTGTACATGTTTACAATATTTTTAAATACAAAGAAAAACAAACATTTCTACAGATTAAAGGAAGGTCTGACGCCATAAAATGGCTTTGGGTGAAATTCATCCCAAGCTTTAATTTAAAATACATATGTAGCATTGATTTTTTACACTAAATTTCTAGTATTTAATTATAAACTAAGCTCGTCACAGCAGGGAAACTGAACTTTGCACAACAAAACCAAAGACTTCTTTTATGTGCTCCATAGAATTGTTGTTTGGGGCCACGGTGGCGGAGTGGTAACACTCTCGCCTCCCACCTCTGAGGTGGGGGTTCGATTCCCGCGCACGGCCTCAAGTGGGAAAGCTGGTAGTTGCTTGCCGTTGGTCGGCAGTTTACAGTACAGAACCCTAATGAACTGTATGTACTGGTTTCCTCTGCCCTTCCAACTACCCGTCGTGATATGACCTGTACAGTGTTGGAAAAAAAAAACCCATAGAATTGTTGCACATATGCAACATGGCTGTTATATTACGTAATATTGAAACAAGCTCAACCAGTTGGTTAAACCTGGCTTTTAGCACAGAATCCTAACACCCCCTTTTGCAGATGGCTCATATCACACACAGCCCATATCTCAACCCTCCAAAACTCTCTCCATGAAAAAGCTTCAGATCTATCACAGATTCATTTCTCTTTCGTAATGTTCTTTTATTATCCACCACGAGGCTTGTTTTGGGCTAAATACTTGGGAATAATGACTGGAAAGGCATTTTTACAGAGCTTCTGATTGGTTTTGTTGCATTAAAATGGAGGACAAATTTCAAGTTAAAAATTGAAGCTCTTCATAATCACCAGTGCCCCTTTCTATAATATGTTTTACAGATGATTTTATGTATCTTTTATAGGTACTTAATTTGCTTATTATTCAAATAAAATGGTAGAAACTAAATGTTGAAATAACCCTAGTCAAAGTTTGGGTTTCATGTCCTTTTCAGCAGCCAGGGTCATTTTGGGACAGGTCCTCGGCTTTGCCATTTGTGGGAGTCGAATCCGTACAGAGGTGACTGCCTGTGATTAAAAGCCAAACCTGCTAACCCACGAAGGTCACTGAGGACCTCAAAATCACCCTTGTGATGCATATTTTAAAATTTCATTGCTCGAAAAGACAAAAATAAATCATTGGTAATGTTGTTATTATTAATTCAGATGGTCTATTTGCATTTTTTATTATTTTAATATTTGTTCATAGAATAGTGATGAGGGAAATTAAAACTTGTTTTGCGAACGTGCAATGTCTTTTACACTTTATGTACAATCACAAGTTTATTTATGTATTGTGTCATGCATTACATGAGTAAAACTACATCACATGTATTTACAGAAAATGCAGTTTGTTTGCCTTTACATATATGTATACATCACTGCTTATAAAGTAAGTTTGTACAAAAAAAACTAAAAGCGATGTTCATTAAAATCCATCTCTTCTTCCTATTGATGGTAAATAGTGTCCTCCGTATATCTGTCTTGTCTGAAACAACATGAAATATCTTTGTTAAAAATAATCCTTTGATCTTTGCATTCAAAATGTGACATAATCTTCTCTATCACTACATTTCTTGCTTTATGTTTACTTCTACCAATACACAGTCTAACCTGTGTAGGAGTCCACCTCTCTATAAAGACCTACCTCTAGATAAAGAGCGATTTCTGATTCCCAAGAATCCATTTCCCATAAATTTTTACCTTCAGTTAAAGATTAACCCCTTTTAAAGACCATTTTTCTATTTTCCAAGGGAGGTCTTTGTACACTGGTCTCACTATTTGATTTACTTTATTCTTACCACATATGAATCCTGTTAAGCTGAACTTAAGCGATTAAGAAATTACTTGTAATTAACCAGGATTTTTTGATAAAAAGGGTATTTTTAATGGACATTGTTCTCCGCTTACCTGATAGTAACTTACTATCTAGTACTTGGAATTTTACTTGCAGGGATTTAAATGTGCACCAACCTTTGCTTTATTCTTTTTACTGCAGACTATTGCCTGACTGAAACATGTTACTATTACTATTGAGTAAGTGGTTTAACTTTATCACTCTTGCACCAACCTTTGCTTTATTTGTTTTACTGTTGAGTATTTTCCTGGTTGAGACATGTTACTTTACTACAATTGCTATTTATTAAGTGGTTTTACTTTATCACTCTTGCACCAACCTTTGCTTTATTTGTTTTACTGTTGAGTATTGCCTGGTTGAGAGTTGGTAGGAAGGCTGTAGTAGAGGTGGAGGTAGACCCTAGTTTCTGTAAACCCCCGGTTTGTCCATAAGCACTGGTTTGAAAGGAAGGCAGGTAAGCTGAAGGCTTGGTCACTTGGTTGATCTTTGGCAAGGAAGGCTTGGCACCAGTCTGGTCACTTGTATCCAGATTACTGGCGGCATTTCGTTTTCTCTGGAAAATAATACAGTAAGCAATTAGCTGAGACTTTACAGTCATTATGAAACCAAGTGATCTGTGGTTCCATTACGGTACATTTTTTGTAGTAAAATATATTCTTTGAAATACAAGAGAGTTAAAATGTTGACTGTACAGGACATATGTAGGTCTTAGAGTGAACATATGTAATCATAGAATTCACATCATCTCTCATATTTCAAAGAAAATACATATTCCCTTATTTAGCCAGAGAATATGTATGTGTTCTCCAGATCAGATACCAAATTTGGTATCTTCCTTCCCTTCCTCCAGCTAAGCTCATATCAGGTAGGCCCTGAATTAACTTGTTAACCACTTGGTAACTAAGGCCTCTGTCTATTATCTAGGGTTTACAGTTGTACTAACACAGTTATTTCATGGATTCACTGAATTAAAGTCAGTGAATATATCTGAAATAGATAAAATTGGTATTTACATAACACGACCATAACAAATTATATGTAATACTTGAGATATAAGTATTACTGTTCAGTTCTACACATTTCATTTATGTGTAGCATTTTCTTCATATTTAAATGTGATTAATTTAATTTTTGTTTCTAATAACATAAAACATATGGGTCCAGTGTGAGGAATGAAGTATTACAGTTTTATGGATCTCACCTGTATGTACATTTTTGGGGAAACGTATTCCTGTTTTTAATAATATATTAACTTGGTTATGTGTTTCTAAATTAATATATTCTTGTATTAGCTACTATTAGGTACCTATTAATATAAACAATAAGAATTGAGTCACAACCAGTAATATATCACTATAAAATATGTTAATGTTCTGATTGACCTCTTGTCACATATACACCCCTTCTGGTAAAAAAAATCTACACAAAAAAGATAAAAGGAATTATCATAAATGTACAGTTAATTCTCAGGATTATACAGTTATGAAACTACAATAATAAAAGTGAAATAAAAAATAAACTGATTATAGACAAAACATTCACATTTTTAGGTTAATTTGGGTGCAATAATTTGATTGTTTATAATTAGATTTACAAAAAAACACACACACACAAAAAAAGTAGTGTTATATTTGAAGAATTAGTACATTTAATTAAAGAATGCAAGTGAACAGTTGTAAACATTTACTGAAAGAATCATGGACAATTAAATTTAACGATTCAAAACTATGATGTACGAGTTTCATTTGAGAATTATTTTGTTTAAAAATATGTAGAGTAGGGAATTAAATGAGAAATTTACCATTGAGGTAACCATGTAACCCCTATTCATCAGTGAACTTTAGAATCAACAAAGTACTGGGTAGGGAACTAAGGGAAATTAGAATAAGTATATCTCAAATTTAACTTTGTGATCCATATCTTTTTCTGGTTCAAATCACTTTGATGAAAGCCTGAGTTGAGTAAGATTTACAGACTATTGCTATACAGTTAACAGTATAGTGCAATATAGATGCATTAGATTAGCATGGGAAAATAATTCAATACATTATTAGGTCAAAATTGTCTCGGCTCAAGTAAGAAAGAAGTGCACATATATTATCTGTGTGTATCAAGAATTCACACAAAGCATTCCCAGAAAACAAACTTTGATTTTAAATTATAAAACAATAGATTGTTACATGGCTGAAGAGACCATAAACTCAGAGACAATTAAAAGAACTATTGCACAATAATGCTATTGCAAGAAAGTCCACAACTCTAGGAATGTACCAGCTGTAGGTTTTAACTGACATTGAACTAAGGTTAGCAGAGGGAGCTTTGTTACATTTTGTGTACAAGTGTACCTTATGTTGAAAATAATGCTTCTGCATACTGATCTCAGGCACAAAGGTATAGGCGGATTTCATGTAGTTTTGCTGAAAATAAAGGAGTTTTGGTGTATATAACCCGCAAAATGCTACTCTGTTTGTCATTAGTATTTAAAATAACCCTTTGTAATAATCTTCAACTGTTAAAACATCAAACTAATTTCTATTTTCTTAATTTTTAAATAATCATACCTCAAGGTCAGGTCAAAGGTCAAAATTAGAGAATTTATATCCGCACTTTCAACAATCCCATCAGAACTGGCTGTCAGCACATATTGTGTGTTAATTGTCATAATCTGGCTTGGAACCTATAGCCACTGGGGTGAGAATGAAGTCCTATGTCAAAAGTGGTTAAGCATTTTATCATTGATACCTCAGATAAAACATGGTAGGTCTTGGACCATAACATGAAGCTGACTGTTCTTTAAAATTTGGCATATCTCTGATTTTATTTCTTATAGAGTAGTGAAGTTTATTCCTGTTAATAATGCATTTGGAAAATGGACACATTTGCTTATTCACAAGGAAAAAGTAAAAGAAAGTGGACTATTATTGCTTCTACTCAAATATTTTATTGTAAATTTTAATGAGTTTAGACTGAGGTGAAATATCTGCATTTTGAGATTAACTGATAGAAATATGAGGAGAATTTGATGATCAAGTAAATACAAAGTTTTCGTTTCACAATACATCCTTGCTATTTTATTTCCAGCTGATATCTTTGCACTATTGATTTTACCACAATCTGAGATATATGTCACCCCTTCATCAGACACTATGTAGGCTTATAGAGCTTCATGAGAGCTACCTTATGGGAAGATTTTTTCAGTGCTCAGTAATTTAGTAGATGATAAAAAAAAAACCTCTACAGAAGCAAAAATTACAAGGATTTGACTTGTAAGTGGTTCTCTTTACAGAAAAATTTTAGCTTCCAGTGCTTCAGAGGCAGCTGTAATTTGATAAATTTAAACTTTTTGGTTTTGAAAAAATGCAGAATATTGAAACATTGAATATTCTTAATAAAATCTACATTGGCAATAGTTACACAGTTAGATATAATATAAAACCAAATTATAAAAGCACTGCAAAAGACATATCACACAAAAGTATAAGTTTGCTGAAACTAACCATGACAGAATTTCAGTTAAACTCTATATAAGTGTCATGAAATATATAAAGCACACTTCAAACCTTTTTGATAAAATATTAACATAATAATTCCCCAAGTCACCATAAGTTAGAAGTGCCACGGAAACGTTAGTGACAAGTTACATTTCTCTGAAATCAACACATATTTTTCATTCTCAAACAAAGTCTAGTATAAATTTAATATGCAAAACACAGCAATATAAGGACCAAATTAAGTTGCAATAAAAAATAAAAGAACAGCAGCGCACAAGTAAAATGAGAGTATAGTCCCCTCTCAGCACTGTGTCATCTAACATTTATAGGAAAAAGCATGAACTGTCTGATTGTATGGACAGAACTTTGGAGTACCCTCTTGGATAAAAGATGACTTTGAATTTGTTCCATTACCCTCTTCCATATTTTTTCAAAGTTGAAAACAGACGCATATCTCAAAATCTAAGATGACTGCCACAATTGAAACATTTAAAAAATTTCTGGAGTACCCAGCTAGGCTTAAAAAGGACTTAAATTTGTGCTATGTCTTTCAAAATATTCACAAAAAAGTAAACAATACAAGATGTTATCTACTACTATGGCTTAGTGGGTAACACACTCGCCTAGGAATGCACAGGACCTGGGTTCAATCCTAGGTACAGGAAGATACATAGTGGCTTGGATGACCACTTAAAATGGTGGTCCTCTGTGGTAGGTTAAAGAACCTCACGGACGTTGATAAATGCTCATCCTTGAGCCTCTGTCTTTCAGTAGGGAGAATCTCAGTAACTTGAGAGTTGGACTGTATTTGTACAGTTGGATTGGTCATATAGCGCTTTGAGTCTTGTAGTACATGGAGAAGATATTGCGCTGAATATAAATACAAATTTTGGAAAATATGATCTAGTCGCAAAATCTGGCCAAAAGACACTGTAATGTCAAAAATGAGATAAAAAAATCAGTCTATTTCTGACCATTCTCTGGATCTGCCTGATTTTCAAAAATGCTGTGAGGTTCCCAAAATAACAAGATTCCTGTCAAAATGACAAGAAATTTAAAAGTAAATAATCCATACTCTGGATTCAAAAGCCTCTATTCTTCACAACATTGAAACATTTAGGCTGTGATGCTATTTTTTGTTATACCAAAACTGAATGAAAACAATTGTACAAAAATATTCATGAAAAAATAACTATTAAAACTCCTGGGTTGTAATTCACGTGGGTTGATGTTTATGCAGTATCATCTGTATACACAATATATTACACAAACCTCTTAAATGAGAAATGGCCAGTAAAATATTTGAATTATAAGTTTTCCCAAAAATTCAGACTGATTTGGATGCCACAAACAATTTTTCAAGCAGAGTGAATGTGCTATCAGACACAACAAGAAAAGAAAAAAACAAGGTTAGTACGTAAATATAGACACCAATACTGCAAGATCACAACTTGTGATTCACAAGTTGAAGGCTTGGTCAGCTGACTTAATGAATGAATTAAAATATGTACACATATCAGCAAACACAGACTAGACAAAACCAAACATTTTGCTGTTTTACAAACCTATCCCATCATGTTTGGACACGTGAATTAATTTCAACTGCTTTAAGTTAAATCACAATAGTCAGTGGCTACTTAGCGAAGTGACTACCAATTTCTGCCGTTAGGGCTAAGACTCAACTCTCAACAACAACATCAGACTGAGAATGGAGGGTGTGCGTGACAATATTCTGCCACTTGGAAAAGCATCGACCATTTGTGACTACCAACCTTCCATTAGCTACCATTAGGCCGGATTCAATGCATAACACCAACATAGGACTGGAAATATGTGTGTGTCATCTGCTGTCCACTGTGCCAATATGGACCTAATTTCAGCAAACAAAGATTTTCCTGTCCATGAACAGAATTTCTACAACACCTTCCCAGTTATTACATGCCACTGGATAATACAGTCTTTTCGATAATGGAGATAAAACAAATTTTCTACAGCCATACATTTGAATCAAAAGCATTTATTCCCTTACCCTCTTTTTCTCACGCCGCAGGTAACCATGTACAGGGTCCTTGTTGTAGAGGATACTGCCAGGATACCGTGCTGTACTGGTGGTCAGGGTAGAAGTGCCTGAGTCTGGCCGTGGTGTGGTCTTCTTTTTCTCCTTGTCCGACTCCTGTTTTAACAGTTCAATTGGATCGAGTTTATATTTACTATTGAGTTCTTTGAGATTGTTCTCTTTCTCCTTTAGCCGTTCTCGGTCTTTCTTGACTTTCTTCTCAGTCACTTCTGTCTTGGCCTGAGCATCCTTTGTTTGAGATTCTTCCTGAGTGTCTTCCTTCTTATCGTCCTTGTTCTCTTTTTCAGTTTCTTCTTCTCTCCGTTCCTGTTCCTTTCTTTCTCGCTCTCTTTTGGCCTTAGCAATGGCATGTTGTCTCCTCTCAACATCTCTGTTTTATAGATGAGAGACAAAGCCAAAATTTTAAATAGTTATGGTAAAATCAGAAAAGACCTTCATTGAGTCTCATATGTTACCATGAGCTATATTCTTACCCAAAACAATGATGTTGAGAATAATAGTAATAATTTAAACATTTGTATTGTGTAAACATTCATCTATTTAAATTAACTCAAGTTCCTTCGTGCACAATGTTTAATATTTTGTCAATTAACTTATCAATATAAACTGGCATTTTTAAAATTAGGATAAAATTTCTTATGAAAATTTTAAATTAAATGAGAACTCCAAGTGCTTTTCCATTTTAGTAAGAAATCCTATTAATTTTGCTATGTAACTGAAAAATGGTGAAAAATCTTACTTTGATTTGTTTCTGTATTTTTCCATTACTTGTTCCACAAATAAGATATCCAAAAGATGCCTTGACATATTTTTATTATGATTAATATACACCAGTGTTTGCTATTTATTAACAGTGTCTTTGAACTTTTCACTCAAAAAAAAATTCTGCTATAATATATTTGACAATCTGCACCAAGTTTACAGGTTTTCATCCAATATCATAATTTACACTTTCTTTTGAGAAAGCAAAGAAAAACTGCAAGTCCAGAACTGATAGACTGAGCTGATAATTTATTTAACTACCTACACTCACAGTCTTGTTCAATAATGGTAATCAATTATAATTACTGGACATATAGCCTACAAAGAGGGTTTTCCTTAATTCTTACTTTCATCAACATATTTACAAGCTTTATTTCCTTTTATGGTTAACTAGAATGAAAGTGCTCAATTTGAAATTAGTCATACCTTCCATTGTAATGTTTAAAATTTAATTTTCTTTTGAATAATATAATAAATTTAAGCAATTTATGATACATTTTCGATGTTATTTCAAATTACTAGCTGTTAACTACTAACTACTAAAAGTCATAACTTCTTTCATAAATTGCAACCCAAATGAGATCAAACTTAATATAACTAATTGCACTGGTTTTGCAGTGATTTCCCATGGTAAGAATGTGTGAAAAGAAACTAGTTAATTTTCCTTATTACACACATAATTATGTTATCGGAAACTGATGTACAGAAAGAAAACTAAAATTTGCCAGAAATCTCAAATTCACCACCTCTAAAACCTTAGTTAATTCTATGAAGAAATTGAAGCTTTGTCTTAAACTTAGTATATTTCAGTTCAAAAAGTCTTGATTTACCATACATTCAACAAATCTCATCTCAATTCATTATATTTATTGGTATTTTCACATGTGGCGAATTTCAGATATGTGGCATATTTTAGATTTCCTACTCTAACAGTTTATTACCTGTTACCCATGAGCACAAATTTTGGCTGTTTAAATCACTGTTTCTGTATGACTTATTAATAGCTTATAAGGCTAATGAAATAAAGATGCTTTTGTGTTATGTTGGCATTGATTCTGATTTACACAGAGTACCACTGCTGCTATTCTCTACTTTTAGTACTTTACTTTTAATTTTTTTAAATTGTAAAAGGTTGGTACCATTTCCACAATATCTACTCAGTTTTAAATCTTGCTAAATTGATAGGAATTATTGATACTTTTCTACAAGTAGTTTTTTATGACCCAAGTTCTCCAGAGATTCCCCAGAAATAAAATCTAATCTCTGAAGCAGAATTATGGTGTCATATCTCCGAAATAACAGGTTTTCCATTTCAAATATGTTTTGTAAAGATACCTGCAACTAAATGTGGAACAAAGTCTCCCAAAATAGCCCTGTGATCTGGTGAGTCAGTCACATGAGATCATGAATAGATCACTATATGGCTGGTTTCAAGAACATTAGTTTTCTCAGATTGATAAAGGAGATCTATATCTTTATAGGCCTCGTATCTTGAGCAAAACACAATTCACTCAACCAGATGCATTAACTGCCAAAAACAGGCCAAAAATGAAGCAGAAACCACAATGTGGGATAACCAATAGTTATATAAGGGTACTTAACAAGTAGTGCATATTTTGATAATTTGATTATTAAGCATTCATTGCAGTCGTACCATACACATAATCACATAAGAAGATATTAGTGAAATAGTATGACAAACCATGATCGACATAACATTTCCAGGCATGAAATAAAAAAAGACATTTCTGTAATGACTTGATCAAATTTTTGCAATGACATAACCCAATTACTGCAATGACTTTTTCAATTTTTTTGCAATGACATGACACAATTACTGCAATGACTTGATCAAATGTTTGCAATGACATGACCCAATTACTGCAATGACCTGATCAAATTTTTGCAATGACATGAGCCATTTACTGCAATGACTTGATAAAATTCTTGCAATAATATGACTCAGTTACTGCAATAACTTGATCAAATTCTTGCAATAATATGACTGAATTACCGCAATGACTTGATCAAATTTTTGCAATGATATGACTCAATTACTGCAAAGACTTGGTCAAATTTTTGCAATGACATAACTAAATATCTAAAATAACATGATGAATTATGATCAGATGGCTTTTTTGGTGGCATGTAAAAATATATTTTGTAATGACACAATCCAATTTCATGATCTGATCATATATCTGCAGTGATCTGGTGAGTTTAGCTGATCTTTTTGCCGAGTATAAAATAAATAAGAAAACAGGTAAAACAGCACCTTAGTTCTTTGAAGTAAGGATCTCTTAATGCCTGCTTTGCACTGATTCTCTCCTCCGGATCGTATGTACACATGAGATTAATGAGATTTATACTCTCACTATGAGCATGAGGTAAGAGTCTGTCTATGCCTGAGCCTTTCTTCTGTGGAAAGTTAAAATTCATTCCACGGGTTTTACTGAAAGTAGACAAATTTTTTTCACACAATGATTTAAAGAAAAAAAATTTATAATAATAATTTTTAACCCTGTAAAGTTAAATCTGAAGTGGCCACAGAACGATTTCTGCTTTCTATATATAACAGGGTAGCATTCAAAAACTATCATTGATCACTTAAAATCTTTTAAATTGGAAGGATATTTCTGGCTCATATTCCTGTGTTAACTAACAACCCAATGCATAAAAGGAACCGATAATATAAATAAGATGCAAAAATAATCCTAACCAGATCTAATTAGAGCCAGATTGTCAATCCACAACACTGATATTTTTTTCACAAGCTTTAAGCAATGATGCACATAATCAAAATTCTCTGTCACTTGGCCAATGAAAATTTTTTTTACATCCAAGGGTGATTTGTTGAAGCTGTGATCTGTTATTATACATCTCATATTCTAATCTGCCCTGTGCTCTTGAAAGCTAAACCCAGAAGTTTTGACAAGATTTATTTGTTTCTTTTTCAACCACACAGTCAACATTTTCTAAAGGTCATGTTATGCCATATATTTGACAGGATTAAAGAAAACACTGCACAGAAGACATGGTCAGTCATTTTCACTGTAAACCATGTGGTATTAGCAAGCCACTGCCAATTTTCCAACTAAACATTGGGGAAAGTTTGAACCCAAGCCCTTAGTGGTTTAAAGCAGTCATTTGTTTCACCACACCACTCTTCGAAAGCTTGGTGAAAAATTTTTACTTTAAACTTATACAACAGTAATAGTCAGATGCTCAGGTAAAACATAAATAAAATACTGTAAATAAATACTCACATTTTGTATCAAATACTCAACAATATCTACATTTAAATGAGTTTTAGTAAAATTAAATAGAGCTGGAACCTACTAAGTCAAATCTTGAGGGATGAGATAATAGGAAAAATTAGCCTTTGCTACACTTTTTAAAATTATATCAGCAGAGAGGAAAAATCAATAAATCCTAATCTGAAGGACAAGGGTTGTGTTTTTTGTCTTTTCAAATGATGCAATTTTAAAAATGCACTAAGAGGTTGTTTTACTTTTAACATCCACAACTTTGTATGTATAATAAGTAAAATAAGTACATATTTAATGAGAGAATATATATATATGGGCATCTGAAGAAGTTAAAAAAACTTCAAATTTTAGCTTACAATTTCTCCACCAAGTTTACATGGATTTTAATGCAACAAAAAACACCTGTATATGCATCTAATTAGTTCACATACAGTGTGTGTTGGATATTAAATATAAGAACTCACTTTCTGAGTTTGTTGAGCACACTGGGGTCTGGAGTTCCCATGATGTCATGGATTTTAGCAATCTGATCCACCTCATTGGATCCAGGGAACAAGGGATGAAGACTGCACAATAAAGGAAAATATTACAGATAAAGTAAGAAATCTAAAATTCGCCACATATCTGAAATTCGCCACATGTGGAAATACTAATAAAATAAATGAATTGAGGTGAGATCTGTTGAATGTGCAGTAAATTAAGGCTTTTGGAACTGCAAAATACCAATTTTAAGACAACGCATCATTTTCTTTATAAAATTAACTAAGGTTCTAGAGGTGACGAATTTTAGATTTCTTACTCTATACTACTGAATCCTGATCATTTTCCCCAGGTACCAGAAAATTTCATTTTAACTTAGCTAGAGTTGCTAATTGATGGAGGAATTTCAATTAATAAAGGCCTTATAAAGTCCATAAATTTACTTCTTAAAATACTTCTACACAACAGGTTTCTGTCAAAAGAGATTAGACAAAAAGAGACCTAGCATGTAGGAAGATATATCGATAAGAAAGATTCCATGTTTGATGTAATAGAAATGAATATTTCTCCCAAATAAATTTTTTTTCCATAATTTTGCAGCATTGGTTGTTAAATTATTTCTTAAATACAAGACATGCAATATCATTTGTACATAGATGTTATTTGAGGCTCAGGTTTAACCAATATTCCTGCTGTTCATATTGAATTTACTTGGATTGAAGCAGGCAGAAGATTAAGTGTGAATGCTCACAATCCAGGTTGATCAGGGTAAATCTCAACCCTGGTCAAGAAGTGGTTTGAAGCAGATTGGCTCCACCCCTTTTACGGTGTGAACTTTCTCAACTGACAAAGGTTGAGTGTATTGTTTACAGTAAACACATTTGACACTTCCCAATCCAGATTAAACTGTGACCAAATCATTTGAGAAACAGAAAATATTTATAATATAAAATACCCTTTACCTTGTCACTTATTCAATGTATTTGTTACATCAAAGCCAGAAGACAGCTTCCTTTGTCTTCAGTTCACCACTGAACAGAAGAAGTTAAACTTGAGGAAAATTCTTCTTCTGTTAAGAGGTGAAGTGAAAACAAAGGGAGCAGTCTTGTGGCTTTGATGTAACACACACATCGCGTAAGTGAGGATAAGATAAGTAATTATTTAACTTGTAAAAAATAAATTACAATAAAATTTTTTACAGTTTGGCAGTTACTGAACATCTATCACTTTATTGATTTGGTTCTATGGTGGTGGTAATCTAAACTTCACCAAAACTACTTTTATTAGTTACACACAATTTCACTTTTGTTAATTTTTCCTCTGCAATAATATGTTTCTGACACTTGTGTCTTAGGTGTGATATGTTGGAATATCTTCAATTCTGCAGATATTGTGATTTTTACCTCGGCCAAAAAATTTCCATTAACTGCTTCACCCCACAAAGACTTCATAGGTAGTTGGGAATTTAACTGTACCTCATGACCTTGTGGTCACCAGTAAGCTGTCCCTTCCTGTTATTTTGACCAACAGATCATTGGAATGTATTACTTACCCTCCATGGTTAAACCTTCACAAGTTTAAACGTCATGTAAATTCAGTTTTTGTTTTACCGCCTGTCCACAGAAAGAGTAACTAGATTTAACAAATAATCAAATTATTTCACTGAATAAACCTTCAATTTTTAGTTGAAGTTAAGACCTACTGATTTCTATAGCATTTTGATACATATCAAGTTAAATCAAATACTCAATTTCACAGTTTAATGGCTATTCATTTTGAACCAAAATGATATCGTTTAACTTTCTTATTGGTGGCTACAAATTAAGTGCAATAAAAACCAGACTGGATTAGATTATATAAGAATTTATAAAACAATATAATTGAGAGTTATTACCTCATGATTTCAAACATCACACAGCCAACACTCCAGATGTCCATTTTATAGGTATAAAAACCATCTGTTAAAAGGCACTCTGGGGCTCTGTACCTGTTTGTGCAAAAATATATACATATATTTGGTTCTTAATATCATTGGTTTCGGGTTAAAGCCTGCGCTGAGTCGGTTTCGGGTTAAAGCCTGCTCTCAGCGCATTGTATAGGTTATATTTCAATGGATAATTATGGAGGTGAAAGAAAGCAGTGTGGATTGGTGAAGATTCTGTACCATAAAGCATTAGACAGCATTAACCACCAACTTTCTAACTTGAAGGCAAAGCCAACATTCCTACAAACTTTCTTGACTCAGATAAAGGCCAACCTTGAAAACCACAACTTCAGAAGTGAGTGAGCAACCATGATTATTATATTTATGCTTTTGAAAAAGTAAAAATAAACTCAAAATCCACCAGAAGGAGTAAAAGGTTTTCAGACCCATTTCTGTAGTTGTAACAATTCACCACATCTTATAGGGTGCATTTCAAAATATAATTTTTAACTTCATTCCTATGTAAAATCATATGGTAAGGTTGGAAATACATTATTTTTTCAACTAAATAAAAAATAAAAACATGACAGAAAATTAATAAATAAATAAAACCAAATACTATTCTAGTATTTAGATATCCAATCACAATAGAAATTTACTTAGAACTGGATCCCTTTTTCCCTATTATACAAATAAATGGATTTGTCTGTCCTCAGTGCTATTAATTCTTCTTTGGCTTATACTTACTTCATTTGCCACAGTATGTTAATTAAACGCAGAGGACCTCCCCTATTTTATTTTGAATAATAGTGCATTCTTATAAACTTTGTGACTTTCAGGTTAAAGTTTAACCATTTATTAATATGTTAAAATGTTGGTGACTTTTATTTGTTTTAACAGTAATATATCATTTAATATTATGGATTTAGCCCTGGTGGCGACTTTCACATACAGTGTTTGATTTTTCAAAAAACTTTTTCCTCATTAGTAACTCCACATTGATTTTTACAAATATCTATCGAGTTAGGATAAGGTTGTAATAACACTTGTTCAGTTTCAGGTCACAAACTAACAAACGAAATCCCCTTCAGTTTTTGAAGTAAAAATGAGTTTACTTCTCATTATCCCAGAAACCTTCCAGCAGTGTAGCAGTATTACAAAGACAAAGTTACAAGAATGGTGTACAGTAACTCTGTGAATGTGCAGTTGAAAAATGATGTTTAATTGGGGACAAGGTTTTAACCCCAGCCCATAAAAGCTGGGATTACAGTCATCCCCTGTGCATGTTCTTGTTATTGGCATATTTTCATCTATAAATAGATCCAGTTTCACTTTTTACTGATGTTACATCAATGTCAAATTTCATATATCTGATTCTCATGCATGTATATGTAGTTGCTGTAAAATTAATATTTAAATTCATACAGTTTGAAAAAAGTAGGGAAATAATGGAATGTAACTGGAAACAAATGATACCACTATTGGATTAAATTTAAATATTTAAAATAGCTGGAATGTTCACTATGCAACACTGCTTTTTTTTCGGAAGAACAAAACACATTCAGTATCCTTCATTTTTTTCCTTTTGTTATTTTATAAAAATGCAGCTTTCAATTGAAAAGCATTTATTAATTACAGTCTAGATTGTGTAAAATATTAAAAAATGGTAGTTTTTGAGATTTATTTCTTATGCTGTGCTATTTGGTATTTTTGTCAATTTGTAGAATAATCGTACTGTGTTATGATTGATATTGTAAGACTACAATCCTGATGGGGGGTTTGCCACCCTTGCCCCTCCAGGAGAGGAGTTTAGTTTTTTGTAAAAAAAGGGTGAATAAAAATTTCTTTAAACTGCAAAAAAAACAACAAAATAATAAAATTTAAAAAAATAAATAAATAAAATTCAGGTACAACAGAAGGTTATTCTGGAAACACATGACATAATTCACTTACCACCGTGTTGAAATATATTCTGTGTAAGGTTGCTTTGAGTAAACACTTCTGCAGGAACCAAAGTCAGCCAGCTTGAGCAAATCATCCTGAAAAGGTTAACACAATTTTGTTATTACACACATTTTGTAAATCCATGCATTAACCATATGTAGTGTAACAGAAATATTGCATGTTTTCCAATATCCAGTGGCCAGGTAAATCTTAGATGCTCTCTGACCAAAACAAATTCATTTCCAAATTGAAATATTTACAATGTTAGCAGGCATATTTCACAAACAAGAATCTGCATAATCTGTGCAATCTAGATTCAGATTTGGATTCTTTGGATTAGCTAGATTCGTGAAATGCAATTTTCCCTAGATCTGAATCCAAAATGAAAAAATAAGATGAACCAACATAAATACAATATATTAACATATGTTAATATACAGTAAAATAATATTATCATATAACAATATAATAAAAATTTCCCTAACGTTAAAATTTCCTGCCACATTTTGTCGTCAGTATTTTACAAAGAATTTTGGGTAATCCAAGGAATCTGGATCCATTGATCTACCTCGAGAGGTAGATCAATGGATTCATAATCCAGATTCAGATTCAAGTCACATCACACACGAATCTGTTGATCTGAGGAATCTAGATTCGACGGATTATGGTTGTGAAATACGCCTAATAATACCAGATCACCCCGGGATTATCGAAAGGCTGTGGCCATAAACATTTAATGCAGATTTTATTTTTAAATAATTTTATAAACTGCAGAAGATGCTCAAGTTTTTGTTCACATCTTAATGTACAATTCTTTAAAATTTAGTTTGGTATTGATTCTAAATGTTTATAGGTGTAACTTGTACTAATTTATGTTTAATCTCTACCAAGAAATTATGTTTTTATATGTGTTCATTTGTCTATCAGTCTGATGGTGTTTGCAATAACTCCAAAAGTAATGAAACAATCATGTGTAAAAGTTTGATGTGGGAAGGGTCTAACCAAGAAAAGAAGTAATTAAATTTTGGGAAAGAATCTGATGACATTCTAGATTCTAGAAAATCCCAAATTTTCAAAGGTTCCATTTTCAATGTATTTTTAATGACTTCGGCTTTCTCATTGACATTACTCCAAAAGTAATGCACAAATCATCACAAAATGTTTTAGGCCGGTTGGGCTTGGCCAAAGGAAGAAGTGATTACATTTTGGGAAGTCTGGATCATATTCCGGACACAAAAAAATCTCCAATTTTTTGGAAATGCCTCCTCCACAGGAATATAGAGTAAGAAATGTAAAATTCGCCACATATCTGAAATTCGCCACATGTGGAAACACTAATAAAATAAATGAATTAGAGATTTGTTAAATGTACAATAAAGTAAGGTCTTTTGGACTGAAAAATGCCAAGTTTAAGAGAAAACATCTTTATTTCATAGAATTAAGTAAGGTTTTTAGAGGTGGCGAAATTTAGATTTCTGGCGAATTTTAGATTCCTTACTCTATGATCTAGATCTTTCTCAAAATCAAATCACTTCTTCCTTTGGTCATTCCCCACCTATATTATAAAAATTAATTAAGATCTGTTGTTTACTGTTGGAGTAATGTTGACAACAAAAGCAAAAGAATGCAGAGGTTTAGCCAGATTTTCCCCTACATTTAATCACTTCTTCCTTTGGTTAGGTCCTAAACCACATAAAACATTTTATGAACATGTGCTTATTACTTCTGGAGGTAATTGCGAACATAAACAAACACATCCAAAAACTCAGCGGATGTAATAAATATATTTATTTATATATATCATCAAAATGGACACTTACTTTGATGAGGATGTTTTCTGGTTTTACATCTCTGTGAAAAATGCCATTTCTGTTCAAATAAAAGAGTCATTGCATTTACATTAGTTGATAATTCTGTTCAACCAAAAACAAATCAATATTTATAAAACTCTCAAGAAACAAGTTTATTTTTTTTCTTCTTAACAAGGCTTTTTTAAATAACATGTGTTATATATATAAGATTCATTCAATTGATTGTACACCAACTGCAAATATTACTTCCAAGGACCTAAGATTACTTTGAGGTAGCATGACACCAAGGACACATTTGATTTAGTTGAGTAAAATCTGATGCCAAATCTCAACGGATATTTGTAACTTTAAAGGTCAATGCAATGAGTTTAAACCATAACCACAGACTCTGAGATGGAAGACACGTGTGTTGTACAAGCGTCTTTGTCATGGATATAGAGCAATAGCAAGTTTATACCTAATACACACCTTTTTCGTGTGGAGTCACAATTAAGCAACTACCAAAAATATTTCTTGTTTGATCTGCTTTATACTTGGGTAGGGCAGTTTCAGTCTGATTCAGTGGGATTGGCATATGTGTTAAATGTACATATGCCTTAGTGGCAATTTGACACAACTCAGAAAGTGACTTGTGTTTGGGACGGCTTTGTTAAAATGTTTTAAATAGATGGTATGACCCTTCATGAGCTCTATCAAAATAAATATACTGGATGGATGAAGGCGGGGGCAGGGGGGGACTGGATGTTCGGTGTGGCTCATTCTTAATGGTCTCTTTTCAGAGCCAAAACAATGACGTCGTCAAGTGGCAAGCAAAAATGTCCAGATCCAACCACATGAAAGGTGTGACTAGGCCATTATGTATTATCACAGATTTCTTGGTAATTACCTTTGAATTCAAAGTAATATTTTCATACAGTATTTTTAACCAGATGGAATAGGAGCTATGGGTCAACTTAAGGCTGTTTCATACACACATGGGAATGGGTATGGAAACAAACTGAAATCCAACATTTTGTTCACCTTGCCATGGACAAAAGGTCAAAAACTAAGAATTTACGTTCCTTTCAACAGTCAAGGTCATATCAGGACAGGGACAATCAGTGCATCTCACATATTGTCATCAGCTGGGTTTGAGTTCATTACCACAGAGGTGAGTGTGATTAAATAGACAAATTTGTCAACCGTTCAGACACTGAAATCTCTTCCTTACCATGGACCATTTCACACATGTCATGTATTATTGTATCCACTGGATAACACCCAGTGGATACTATGCATTACGCATGAGTACCCTGCCGCAGCTGCCACCACAGTGTGACAGATTTTCTCATTACCCCTCTAGAGGCCAGGGCATTATAGATTTCTCAAATTTGCAGGATATATTCATAACCATAAAATCTGTCCTGGGAATATTTTTGGCCTCATTTTGAAAAACAAGATGGCCCCGACGGGCATTTTTCGACTTTCAGCAAGGAGTTTTGTTGGCCCTTTAGTTTTGTATGACACACAAATTTTTTGTTGTATGGCAGGGAAATGGCAGGAAAATAGGACAGTCATAATGACCTCATACAAATGGGGAATTTCTTCTGAGATAAGTCCATTCATTTATTTGTTTAACATTTTACGTCAGGCCTACTACCTATGTATTTGTTAGATTGTGATGGATAGTTGAAACAGCAGAGGAAACCTGTACATACAGTTGGTCAAGGTTCTATACTGTAAACTGCTGCCCAATGGCAAGAAACTACCAGCTTTCCCACTTGAAGTCAGGCTGGGATTTGAACTCCAAGGTCAGAGGTGGGAGGTAAGTCTGACTACCACTGCACCACCATGATCTTCCCCCTACCCCCTTAAATAAGTCCAAGCCTGTTAGAATCCCAAATGTGAACAGAGTCACAGTTCTTGTAAACCATTTTAAAATTGATATTGCGTTCCCATGATGTGTTTGTATGAACCGCAATGCTGTGACCCAATATGATCCTGGCTGTTGAACGGAACATAAAACCATAGCTTTAATCTTTGAAACAAACTTTATGACATATCCTTCAGAGGTTGGGTATGTAGTGTTATAATAGGGGCATACAGTTGATTTTACTAACAAAACCTTCTGTTGAAAACTGTTTTATCCTAACTTAAAACACAACTAAATATTTTATTCTGGATAAATTACATGCATGGTACATTAATTGCTCACTTCATTAAATCATATGGTATGGTTTATATCCATTTTATTTGACACAAAAGTAATTATGTAAGTATAACCCTTCAAGGATGCATTTTAACATATTATTGTATATTTACCAATTATAGCTTAAATATTAGATATTAATTACACAGCTGTATGTTATTAGAATTTATGTTTATATGTTAATTCCATGTTATATGTTATACAAAAAAAGTTAATAACATCTCACAATACAGCATTTGGGTGTATTATACAACAAACCATGAAACAGACATTAATAAGTATGCAATTACCTTTTTAATATTATAGTAAATTCTGGCATAATGTGTGAAGTTGCATACATTAAACAAGAACTTTACAATAACATGTGAAATATGTATCACTCGAAGCAACAAATAATATTCAGCCACATTAATTAAACTTCACTTAAAATTACAAAGACAAATGGCATAAAATTATTACAGTTGCCCCAACTATAATAATAAGGTAAAGTAATTTTTTGGGCCTAGTGATCCATATGATTGTTGATTTATTCCAGTTTCTGTGGTTTGAAGTGACTCAGAGTACTTGTACTACCTTGAAAAAGTTACCAGCCAGTTTTAGGTTTACCTGATCAACAAGCATTGGTACCATTTGTACTCTGAGTTGAAAAGGGACACATATGTTTAAAGTAATCTTAAGTTATCCAAGGGTACAATCTCTAAGAACTTTGACAATAGTGTCAAGAAAATAAATTTGCAAATTTGTATAATTTCTCATTATAAACAAAGTTGAAACAATAACCAGAACATAATTAAAGGTGATTACAGCCATGCCTTACCCAGAAGAGCTGTATAGTACTTCAAGAGAAGAGGATATTCTAGAATAATCCATACTCAAACTCATGCCCCACTCATATTGTCTAAATGAATTTTTATCCTGGCATTTATCAATAAAATGGCAAACAGTTAAGAATGTAAGCCAGGCGACAGAAACCCCTGCAATATTTAGTATATATTAGTATACTGTGCAAATACATCTAGCTATGCCAGAGCTTGTAGTTTTTTAACATCATCAACACCTTTGCCAAGCAGGTGAGGTTATGTTCTCAATAGCATTTGTCTGTTTACAGATACACTCAAAAAGCACTGAACTGATATTTATGAATGCAATATGTAAGATATGAAAGTGTATTATTATGTCACAGTGAATTTGTGTAATCAGGGAATTCCTGAATTCCCTGAATGTTTTTAGGGAATTCGCGAAATCCCTAAATGCACCAGGGAATTTGTGAATTCCCTAAAATCTCTAGGGATTTCACGAATTCCCTAAAAACATTCAGGGAATTCATGAATTCCCTGATAACAGAAATTCCCTGTAACATATACACTAGTACGTATAATGTAATTTTAGCAGCAATATAATCACAAATGAAGTAGAAACAATTAGTAAATATTTTAGATGAGTATCACTCTTAAGGGTAGGTATAATATGTGTTCTATTGCAGTGAAATAAAAATTTGTGCCCAACCCCCTCCCCATCACAACATCAGTCCAATACCTGTTGAATGAGGTTAATTACAATAGGAAAACTTCCCGAATGACATATACAGAAAAAATATATCACGAATGAAGATAACAATATTATACGAGTGCGTAGCACGAGTATTATATTGTTAATCTTCATGAGTGATATATTTTTTCTGTATATGTCTGATGAGGGATGTTTTACTTTTATTATCCACCATTTTGTGCGATTTATGGGTCAAATAATATGAATATTTAATGAGAAAACGTGAAACAGACTGTCAAAAAGAATGAGCAACACTGAATATAAAACTTCAATCTTTACCTTGTAATATCTCAGTCATTTCTGCATGGATATTTATGCAACATGCATGAGCAGAAGCGCTAGAATAACACCTTTCTAATGATATATTATACATATTTTTAAGTTACATACTTTCCGAGATATTGTTGAAAAACCGGAAGTTAATCACACTCAATATCCATAGTACCGGGGCGCCGGTGTATACAAAAAAAATACATCCCGGTCTGTATTTCCCCGTATTTAGGGCAAATACGTCGCGTGGTGGATAATAAAGATTAGTATGTAGTACTTTGTCTTCAATCTTCACATCTTCTCAAAGATTATTTTCAATTAATTATTAATATTAAATGCAATAGATCGTTATATTCACAACTCAACTGCATTCTAAAAATAATAGTGTTTACAAGGTTAATGTGTGCACAAATGATCAAAGAACATCCAAGAATTTTGTGTTCATTACTGCCTTAAAATAGTTTAAAACATAATACAACTTACTGAAGTACATTAGCACAACTGGACCACAATTTTCTTTTACTGGGATTTATGTTGTATAATTTAATGCAAATTTGTTACGATGAAAATAAGCTTTTACACAATCAAAACTTCGAGCTTTAAATACATCAAAAAAACACTTATGTTTTGATCACACTACAGGTGGTATTTCTGGAGAATATAGATGGCAGGAAGATCAGAGGAGGATATTGTACCTCCTGTGAAAGACAGATGCACACCTCTAGCTACAGTTCGGCTACGGAAGAGAATCAGAAGTGGGCAGAACAATGGCCACAGCTTGCCAAAGAAAACATACACAAAAGATACACTGTAAAGATACTGTAACAATAACATAACCCCAAACCTTTTAACTTAACTGGGGATACACAGAGACAGAGAATGACACAGAATGTAGGCATAAAGAAGCAGAAAGGCTACAGAAATGACAGGACACCCTGCAGATATGGCCGGTTATGGGAGGTGACCTTTATACTGCTTAAACTTTCATGTGTGAGGCCACGAAAATCAGAGAATATAACAGAATGAGATCTTGACTGAGTCTGACAAGTCTAGAAGTACATAAATAATTCAATAATATAACAGAAACATTTGTATAGCTCAAAATTGATGAAGAACCTCTAATGCAATGGAATCCAAAAAGGGACAGTCCTTAGAGATCCAGCCTGTAGTGTGATTGGAGCTTAACCAACCATTACAGTCATACAAAGCTTTACTTTTATACCTGCTGTCTGATGATTGGTTAAACTTGGCAGATACCTGTATTTTGTACTTCCTGTTTGTGCCAATGTATGGGATGTGCTAAATTACCAATTGAAGTAGTATTATTCGTTGGGTGTATTTCTTCTAGACAAAACAGCAACAAGTATATTACCATAAAATACCCTCTATCTGCAAAAGTTCATTAAATTCATTCATTTGTGAAAGAAATACCTTCCATTATATTAAATTTCTGTTGATTAAGAAATTTGACATTGGCCAAATGAACACAGTATGTGAAATTTACCAATTGGTAAAACTCATATTAAACTTTAAATTATTAACTTCATCATAATATTTGTGAATTTCTTTTATAATTTTAAGAATTTATATTACTTTTTTTTAAGAATTTCCGTAAATTGTACTTGTTACTTGCAAAATCTTGAGTTTATTCACTCACAAATTTCCAAAGTAGTGTCAAATTTCACATTCCATACCCAGTAAGAAAGATGTTTTTTCTTTAAAATTTATCTGTCTTGCCTTCTTATTATTCATGACTTTCTCATATCACTTTAAAAATCTCTTGCAAATATTAACAGTACAGGTATGTTATGGTAAGAAAGTGTGTATTTGATCGAGCACATTCATTGAGCACATTTCACTTCTATTCAGTACTTTTTCTACGCTTCACCATTGTGCAAAATATTTTTCAAGAATTTTACTGTGAATGTTTCATTGACCACATTTAAACTTTCATAAGCAAAAAATGCTCAATGGTAAAGACACCAATCGAATACAGAGAATCATTAGTATGGTAAGTTTTGTGTGCATTGTTTGTGTGCGTATATCCAGAGTGTATTCCCTCTCTTGTACACTGACCTGTGCATATGTTCTACTGACTTACATAACTGATACATATACGACTTGACTGTTTTCTCGGGCAAATAATGCCGTTTTCCTGGAAAAGGTAAAATTGTGACATTTTTAAAATGTGCATTAGACACGTAATAATTACAAATCCTGAAAAACAAAAGCAGATCCCACTGCATATCTGCATTCAAATCAGCTTGAACCTCAGAGGACTTTTTCTTTAGTTGAACCTGTTACATGTAGTGTATCCATCCATATGAACAGATGTGGCTTGCTGGTGTGGGTTTCAGATGCAGTTTTGAGGTAAAAAACTTTAGTCATTAAAGGAATATCAGTGAAACATAATTGCAAAGGGATTAACAAAAGATTACAAAAACATTAGCTTAAGTTAAGCCAAAAACTAAAGGTTGGTATTCACAGAAAACTTAAGCTAATTTTTGGATTAACTTTTGGCTTTAATTTAATCCACCAGTCAAAATGGGATAAATTTTGGATTAAATATGGTTCAATCTTTTGCAGTTAATTAAAAAATTAGCTTAACTCTGGGAATACCAATTTAATTCACAGATTAGCCGTGCCATTTTCTATGAACTGTAATCTAATTTTTGGCTCAGCTTAATCCATTATGAATACAGCTCCGGGATTGTTTCCATGTGTGCTGGCTGGTGGGAGTGGCTTGGGGTTACAATTTTGAGTTTGCATAAATTTTTGAGTATTGACCATTTAACCACATCCATAAGCGAGTGAGATAGAACATAGATTCTGGAAGATGCTTTTCCTTGTTTGATGTCAAAAGGTTCATCTCCCTGAACTGACCACATTGATGAAGATATTGTCAAAATGGAGCAAATAATACAGAAGTTATGGACATTTAAAGAATGAAGTATTAGGCTATGTTCATTTTTGTATTGCAAAAATTAGAAAACTTGAAACACAAAACCGCACCCCAAGTGACGTCTGCAAACCGTGCATATGGATCTATACACTTGAAGTGTAAGGCTTGTGTGTATTCTGTGGTACCTTGAATGTCTTAGATTACATCCTAGCTGATCTCTGCTTTCTTGACACCAGAGCTTAGAAGCAATACAACTACGAATGTGATTGGCGATGCATAAATCCTGATATGAATTACCAGGGTATAATTATAATACAAAGACAGTGCATATGTACACAGCGGGCTGTTACAGTCATTCCCCCAGACAAAGCTTACCTGTGAACTATTTCCAGTGCAGTTAGCAACTGATATGATATTGAACGAATTTTTCTCTCAGGTAAAAAACTTGTGCGTCCTGTTGAAAGATATTTTATGTATTGACAAATCAATCAGCAGTGTAATTCATAAGTAAAATGAAAACAAAAATAGTATCAGATACGCATACCCCATAGCCTGGGGAAATAGTTTTCAACAATGTGAGATATAGAAGTAGTGAAACAGTACAAAGACTGCGATACCTTCAGAGCAGTGTCAGTTATATAAAGCTCCAAATAAAGTTTAAGTGGAGAAAATAACATCTAAGGGAAAGAAAATGTATGTAAAGATAAAGTATAAAAACAAGACATTTCAAAAGCAAGATGACAGCATTAATCAGTAAACTAAAATTATGAAGCTGAAAAATTTATTAATTGGAGAATAGCTGTCAATGGAAATAGCACAATTATGTAAAAGTGCATATAATAATCAGTTACAGCAATCCATATATCTTTGTCATAAGTCAAAGGTCAAAGTTGGGGTTTTACGTCCCGTTCAACAGCCAGGGTCATATTGGGACAGGTCCTCAGAATTGCCACTTTGTCATAAGAGAAACATGTCTCAAATGTGGCAGGTGAACACACTTTGGCAGAGCCAAAGTTAAAGGTTACGCCAAGATGCACACCTACACCCCTTAACCAATGTCCCTACGAAGTAACAACTTCCTACATCTTATGGTTTGCGAGATATAGCCTGGACAAGATTTTAAAACTCAAGGTCACTACAGCAAGGTCAAAGGTCAAATCAAGGTCACACCATGACATTGCACACCTACACCCCAACCTATGTCCCTACCAAGTATCAACTTCCTACACCTTATGGTTTCCGAGATATAGCCCGGACAAGGTTTTATAGGTCAAGGTCACTACAGCAAGGTCAAAGATCATTTCAGGGTTACACCACAACTTTGCACACCTACATCCCCTAAGCCAATTTCCCTACCAAGTCTTAACTTCCTACACCTTTACAGTTTCGTAGATATTGCCCAGACCAGATTTTATAGGTCAAGGTCTCTACAACAAGGTCAAAAGTAAAATCAAGGTCATACCATGACATTGCACACCTACACCCCCTATCCAATGTCCCTACCAAGTAACAACTTCCTACAGTTTACGGTTTCCGTGGAATAGCCTGAACAAGATTTTATAGGTCTAAGTCACTATGGCAAGGTCAAAGGTCAAATCAAAGCCACACCATGATGTTGCACACCTACACCCCCCAACCAATGTACCTACCAAGTATCAACTTCCTACACCTTACAGTTTCCAAGATATAGCCTGGACAAGATTTTATAGGTCTGGTTACTACGGCAAAGTCAAAGGTCAAATCAAGGTCACACTATGACGTTGCACACCTACAACCCGTATCCAATGTCCCTACCAAGTATCAACTTCCTACACGTTACAGCTTCCAAGATATAGCCCGGACAAGATTTTATGTGTCAAGGTCACTGCGGCAAGGTCAAAGGTCAAATTAAGGTCAGACCATGACACTGCATATCTACTCTCCCTAGCCAATGTTCCTAGCAAGTATCAACTTTCTACACCTTATGGTTTCCGAGATATAGCCTGGATAAGATTTTATAGGTCAAGGTCACTACGGCGAGGTCAAAGGTCAAATCAAGGTTGTACAATGACATTGCACACTTACACACCCTAACCAATGTCCCTACCAAGTATCAACTTCTTACACCTTACGGTTTCTGAGATACAGCCCAGACAAACTTTTTCCCACTGCCAGCCTGCCCGAATGCCCATCGGGACACCATGGATGAAAACAATACCCCGACAGCCCTTAAGGGCTGTGGGGTAAAAACATTTAATGTGTAGCACTGGTTTTAATTAGGTAATTACTAATGAAATTTTTAAAGCAGTAGATACTGTCATTTATAACATATATCAAGTATAATATAATTGTATTAACATTTACATCAATAAAATTTATAGAAAAAAGTAGATATTGAAGTAAAATAGGGCCTACAGTATCTGAATATTTTTCTGTGTTGAATTAAGGAAAATGTGGTAAATTATTGTTTGACCTCAAAATTAACATCTAAAGCTTATGCATGACTTGAAATGACTTTAAAAAGTCAAATCATAAGTAAACTGTGATCCCCGCAAAAAGAAGAAAAAAAAAAGATTTTATGTTGAAAAGAAGTTTTGCTGAGCTGTTCTCCTTTAAAATATTACGTTTCACCTACATTATCAAAATATAATTCCTTGTTTGGACTAAAAATCTAATTTCAATATTTGTAGGTAAATAACCTGAATTTCAATGTATAATCCATCCTGTCAATGTGTAAAAATAATAGCACTACATATTTAATATTAACATGCTACTAATAAACATTTTATACCGCTCTTTATTCACATTTTGATTTTACTTTTTAAAATGCTTTTCAGAAAATTTTTAAATACTACAAATTATGAAAACAAGTACCAAGTGATTGAAACAAATTTTGATTCTTAATACATCATAGTCAAATGTATTGCTAATTCAAATGCTGCATCATACAGAAAAAAAAAACAGAAAAAAAACCCGATTACATTTGCATTCAGCTTTGAGAGCCTTTTCATGATTGATTTTTGCAGAAAAGCACATTACATATTGTCTTTATGCTGAATCATGCTTAGATATATAAAATATAAATATCAAAACAATTGGTTAGCTTACCTCTTATGAGCTCATAAATATTCATATCCATGAGTTCACAAATTAAGACTAGGGTACCAGACTTTTTATCACTGAAATAAATGAGAGAGAAAAAAACAATTGGATGTGATATAATGAATGAAGAGTTTGTGACAAGTACCTTCTGTATATTAAATAAAATACTTGGAAATATTTGCATCTCCTGCTTACTTCAAATAGAATTATAATAAATCGGCCCTAAAACCAAGTTATTGATGAAATATAAATTAAATTTATGAAGTATTACCAGGGGTGACATGCACAATGGTTTACATAAATAACTTGAGGTTATTAAATTAGTTTTAATGTCAGTTACATTTAAAACTAGAGAAATTATGAAAAGAACAAATTATGTGACTTTAAGGTGGCCATAACTTGATAAAAATGGAACATTTAAGGTCACCATAAAGTCAGATTACATATTTCTGATACTGTGGCATATACACCAGGTATAATAGACTATAAAATGAGCCACAGTGTGGATATGGGATAAAAATCTCATTTTTCAACTTTCAGGTGGCCCTAATACTGGTGGTGGTGGCAGTGACACCTCCAAAATTTAATTACTTCTTACTTGAGTATATATGGACACTCTGAAAATTAGAAGAAAATCCATTCATAACTCATTACGCTGTTCACTGAAAATAAACAGACAGACAGATGGATAAACCCCAATGATTACATAACCTCCGCTGGCTTAGGTAAAAGGCTTAGGTGTTTGAGTTTAAAGTTGTAGTTTGTACATGGTTTTTGACAGTTCATGTCATATCTGGTCAGACTCTCGGTGAATCAGTTGGGTTTGAATCTAGAACCACAGAGGTGGGAGCCAAATGGGAGTTACGATTTTGCTTGAACTACATAAATGTATTGCTTGACTAAAAGTTAAATGTTTTACTAATGTCCGTGCTCTTCCCAGAATATTGGAGCATTTTAATGGTTATTATTAGCTTTAAAGCTAATTCTGGAAAAACCTGATATAGCACTTAAGTGTTGGGCTTAATAATCAGAGTGCCCACCCTAATTTGCTTGACAAACAGTATAATCTTTTATTTATCTTTATGGAAAAAAACTCTTTCTGAGAGCACAACTTTAAAGTATCTTTGCAAAGCACATTTTGCAGCATGAACCCAAACTGGATCATAAAGATTTATTCATATTCTCCAAACTTCTTAGAAGCAGAGGTCTATAACTTTGTCATGCATATAACAAGCTGTAGTACCATGCACTTCAGAGCTTTGTCCTAGTATATTTAAATGTATATTTTGGCAGCCATGGTGGCCAGTAATAACACACTCACCTCCCACCTCTGTGGTTGGTGGTTCAAACCCCAGAACTTTTGTGAGAAAGTTGTTAGTTGCTTACCGATGATCGGCAGTTTACAGTACCGAACCTTGACCAACTGTATGTACAAATTTCCTGTGTCCACAAAACTACCCATCATGATATGACCTATATAGTGTTGAAAGTGATGTAAAACCCTAAATAAATAAAATTCAGTGTATATTTTCTCAGCCTTTTGTACTTACAATAAGACCTCTATAAGTTCCAGTATATTGGTATGTGGACTAAGTCTTCTCATGGCTTGGATTTCTCGCAGATTGTTGACTTGCTCCAAGCTATAACAGAGGTACAGACAAACAAACTGTAGCATTGATATTAATCAAGAAGAAAATTGGCCATTATCTTCTGGCAAAAGTAAGCTTATATCATACTGGAAAGATAAATAAAACATAAGACTATATACAGGTTCAACGTCCTTCCTGATGGATAGTTATTGTCCATATGAAATAATGAATGATATACCATTGCCTGACCTAGTATGAGTACATATTCTATCCACTAACATAAGCAAATGTGTTTGTAATATTTGTTTGCAGAGTAATTGGTTCCAGATCTTTATGGCAGTTTGTTGTGGGTTTTTTAGATGGGTCTAATTGTGAAAAGGTACATGAACACCTAACCCTTCAATGAGCAAATAATTTATCAGGTTATTATCATTGTCCTATGATTTTTAATGCAACAAAACTAAAAAATATAAATAATTAAAAAGTAATTTCAAGCTCTGTCAATTCCTTTGTTACAACCCAAGGATTTTTGACAAAGTAATAGAAACTCTGTCAGTAGTTTGTAAAATAATCTATCTGATTGCATACTGTATAATGTGTAGAGATTTGTTGGTTTTATGCTCTTAACACTAAAGCTATTCAGCAAAACCAGTGCTTTTCTTATATTATTTGCCAAGTCTTTTTGCAATAGTAAGTAACTAAAATACTGTTGTCACAATGCTATTAACTATCAAACTTTTGTCTTGACATACTAAAACTTTCCTCAATGTAAAATGTTCTGTAGTTAACAGAGTATATGATACTGAAATTTAACACTACAACATGCTGTTCACTGTCTGTATATAAATAAGATACGTGTTCCATTAATTAGAAATATTATATTTTAATGGTGTTGGGATGACAAGTAGGCTAATTTTATTGTGTCAATATTGTTTCTGGCTCCAATGTCTCTGAATAGCTTTTTAACCTAAAGGATTTTAGCTTTAAATTCTACTTATGATCCCTAGCAAAAATAATTTGCCTATATATACATATATATATATATATATATATACCCTGACCTGGTAATAGAAAATGTCTTTCTTGCAATGAATACATTCCTTGCCCAAGAGAGTAAATTGTTTTTTCACCAGGTACTATAAAGAAAAAATCTCTCACCTCTATTACTGTATTGACTTTTCTATATTAACAACTGTTACATGTTTTATTAGAAATTTTTTTTAAATGTGGTGTGAAACCATTCAATTTAGAGTAATATTTATATTCGGCCAATGTCGGCAAAGGAACATATTTAAAGTTGGTAAGTATGAAGACTTTGAACAGGACTCCCAAGTATAGTGCACAAGTTGTGTCATGAAAAGTAGCTTACTGCTGGAGACAACCAGAGTACCTTGTCTGGTTCCCAAACCACTTTTCTCTGCAAAAAGAGGTCTGGTATCGGCCACCATTTTTGTTAATTAGCATTGGTAGTTAGACTTAGCAATAGTAAGGAAAAAGCCTTTTATAATATGTATTCCTGCTCAATTTATATGGTGCACATTTTGATATTATGTTTGATATTATATTATTTTTATTATAAAATTTTTATCAGATAATAGTTTGATAAACTTTATTTAAAATACAAAGTGTCCTACAGTTTAAGTGTTGTAAATCTCCTAATATGTTTTTTTAAAATAAATAGTCAGACCAAATATCATTTAATTTATTAGCAATATTACATGTTATAGGTCTGGCTATATGTTGCAAAGCTAATAAGAAACTGATATAAACTGATATAAACAAATAATTTATTTAAAAGTTAACACAAAGTAGTTGCAATCGTGATAGATTGGTAGATGACAAGTGACTGGTCACCTGTCAACACTAAAACGAAAAGTTGTACAAGAACCAGACCAGATGAAGGTCACTGTAGGCGATACCAGTATGTTCTTTGTTAAATGAGCTGGTAACCAGTCTACAGAGTACCTAGACAAACCTTTAGACTGCAAACCAATGACCTCTTCTGCCAAGTTTCACACCTATATATCCTGCCAAAACTGGGAACCTGACTGCAGATTTGGTTTTAATGGTAGTGTGTTAAAAATTCAATGCCTGGGACCCCAAAGAACCACACAATTCTTTTGAAATCTACTTTTGCTTTGCTTAGATTTTAAAGAATATACGGTCCTTTGAACACTTCCTTAGAATCAATTGCTTCAAAGAAGAGCAAATATATTTGACTTGCCAGACAAATGAGATAGAAATGTATTTGTCTCTTAGTCACATTACTACTTCAAAACTAGACAAAAGTTTTTGTACACAAAAACAAAGCATCCCTACAGCTTTTAAGCTTTATATAAAATGCTAAAGGACTAATGTGAAGAGGTAAATGTTATTGGTGAAGAGAAATTTTCGTGAAAAGGACCATGTTAGGATCACAAGAGTGACCTTAAAACGAAAAAAACACTCAGTGCCTATGAACGGGTTCTGTATCAGCTGACTGTGTGTTTTCAGCTGCAAAGAAGAAGAAGCACTTTAAAGTTTGGCTGTGCTTGTTTGACCTTGAAGGAGAGGCCCAAGGTCAAATCTGACCACATCAAAAGATTTCAAGGCCATCATTTCCTATATGTAGGTATACCATCCCAAACCTCTAGGACCAATAATAAATGAGTTATAAGCACTTTAAAGTTTGCCTATCCTCGTTGGACCTTGAAGGAGAGGCCTAAGATCAAATCCGACCACACCAGAAGATTCCCAGCACATGATTTCCTACATGTTGGTTTACCATCCCAAACCTGTAGGACCAATAATAAGTGAGTTATAAGCACTTTTAAGTTTGGCTATGCTCGTTTGACCTTGAAGAAGAAGCACTTTAAAGTTTGGCTGTGCTTGTTTGACCTTGAAGGAGAGGCCCAAGGTCAAATCTGACCACATCAAAAGATTTCAAGGCCATCATTTCCTATATGTAGGTATACCATCCCAAACCTCTAGGACCAATAATAAATGAGTTATAAGCACTTTAAAGTTTGCCTATCCTCGTTGGACCTTGAAGTAGAGGCCTAAGATCAAATCCGACCACACCAGAAGATTCCCAGCACATGATTTCCTACATGTTGGTTTACCATCCCAAACCTGTAGGACCAATAATAAGTGAGTTATAAGCACTTTTAAGTTTGGCTATGCTCGTTTGACCTTGAAGGAGAGGGCCAAGGTCAAATTCGACCACAGCAAAAGATTACCAGCCCTTAATTTCTACATGTTGGTTTACCATCCCAAACCTCTAGGACCAATCATAAGCGAGTTATAAGCACTTTAAAGTTTGGTTATGCTCATTTGACCTTGAAGGAGAGGCCCCAAGATCAAATCTGACCACACCAGAAGATTCCCAGCACATGATTTCCTACAGGTTGGTTTACCATCCCAAAGCTCTAGGACCAATAATAAGCCACTTATAAGCACTTTTATGTTTGGCTATCCTTGTTTCACCTTGAAGAAGAGGCCCAAGGTCAAATCTGACAACACCAAAAGATTCCCAGCCCATGATTTTCTATATGTTAGTATACTATCACAAACCTCTAGGACCAATAATAAGCAAGTCATAACCACTTTTATGTTTGGCTATACTCATTTGACCTTGAACGAGGGGCACAAGGTCAAATCTGACCACACCAGAAGATTCCCAGCACATGATTTCCTACATGTTGGTATACCATCCCAATCCTCTAGGACCAATAATAAGCGAGTTATAAGCACTTTTAAGTTTGGCTATGCTTGTTTGACATTGAACGAGGGGCCCAAGGTCAAATCAGACCACACCAGAAGATTCCCAGCCCATGATTTCCTACATGTTGGTTTACCATCCCAAACCTCTAGGACCAATAATAAATCAGTTATAAGTACTTTTATGTTTAGCTATCCTCTTTTGACCTTGAAGAGGAAGCCCAAGGTCAAATCTGACCACACCAAAAGATTCCGAGCCCATGATTTCCTACATGTTGGTATCCCATCACAAACCTCTAGGACCAATAATGAGCGAGTTATAAGCACTTTTAAGTTTGTCTATCCTCGTTTGACCTTGAACAAGGGGCCCAAGGTCAAATCCGACCACACCCAAAGATTCCCAGGCCATGATTTCCTACATGTTGGTTTACCATCCCAAAGCTCTAGGACCAATAATAAGTGAGTTATAAGCACTTTTATGTTTGGCTATCCTCTTTTGACCTTGAAGAAGAGACCCAAGGTCAAATCTGACCACACCAAAAGATTCCCAGCCCATGATTTCCTACATGTTGGTATACCATCACAACCCTGTAGAACCAATAATAAGCGAGTTATAAGCACTTTTAAGTTTGGCTATGCTCGTTTGACCTTGAACGAGGGGCCCAACGTCAAATCCGACCACACCAGAAGATTCCCAGGCCATGATCTCCTACATGTTGGTTTACCATCCCAAACCTGTAGGACAAATAAGAAGCGAGTTATAAGCACTTTTATGTTTGGCTATCCTCGTTTGACCTTGAAGAAGAAGCCCAAGGTCAAATCTGACAACACCAAGAGATTCCCAGCCCATGATTTTCTATATGTTAGTATACCATCCCAAACCTGTAGGACCAAAAATAAGCAAGTCATAAGCACTTTTAAGTTTGGCTATACTCGTTTGACCTTGAACGAGGGGCACAAGGTCAAATCAGACCACACCAGAAAATTCCCAGCACATGATTTCCTGTATGTTGGTATACCATCCCAATCCTCTAGGATCAATAATAAGCGAGTTATAAGCACTTTTAAGTTTGGTTATGCTCATTTGACCTTGAAGGAGAGGCCCAAGTTCAAATCTGACCACACCAGAAGATTCCCAGCACATGATTTCCTACATGTTGGTTTACCATCCCAAAGCTGTAGGACCAATAATAAGCGAGTTACAAGCACTTTTATGTTTGCCTATACTCGTTTGACCTTGAACGAGGGGCCCAAGGTCAAATCTGACCACACCAGATGATTCCCAGCACATGATTTCCTATATGCTGGTATACCATTCCAAACCTCTAGGACCAATAATAAGCGAGTTATAAGCACTTTAAACTTTGCCTATCCTCTTTTGATCTTTCACGAGGGGCCCCAGGTCAAATCTGACCACACCAGAAGATTTCCAGCACCTGATTTCCTATATGTTGGTACACCATCCCAAACCTCTAGGACCAATAATAAGCAAGTTCAAGGCTTAATCGTAGTAAATTTTTTATGAACTTATAATCAATCGCCCGTCAATCGCTCAATTATGGCCCGATTGATCCCAATATCGATTGGCGCCTAGATTCCTCTGTCAGAAATGTGCCTGATTGGCTCCTTAAGATACAGAAATTCAACAAGCAACACATACAATGCATTCAAATGTTTAAAGTTACGGGATATAACAAAATTCAAAACATGTACTCATATTTTCAAAGCTCATAGGAATTTGCTACCACCTAAACTAATGGAATGATATAGATATGTCAAGCATGTTCATAACTATAATACAAGGAACTGTGGAAACATTTATCAAAATATCCCGAAAACTTTCTAAAAAAGTAGATGTCCTAGTATTATAGGGGTTAAACTGTACAATCAAATTCCATCACATGTAAGATTGTTGCCATCTATAATAAGCTTCAAAAAGAGATTAAAAGAAGAATTCCTCACTAAATATAAAAAACCATTGCCTATCTAACAAATTATGGTATGACAAATGGAAGTTACGGATCTGTGTACTAAATCTGTGTGTATCTTAATCTATATTTTTACCATTAAGTACTTTGTCAAGTATGTTAAAATTTAATTAACAGACAAACAGTTCAAATTAGCATATTCATTGATAAATAGCTTCTTTGTGTCATAAATCAAAATCTATTTTATCTGCTGTATTTCTTTCTTGACTTTCTGTTGTCAGTTATGTCCAAGTTAAGTAATATTTACTAATAAGTTCATTTGAACTTCAGGCATTTCTGTTTAGTATTTATTGTATGTTCTTAAGTTTATGTTGTCAGTTCTCTCCAAATTTAGGGATGTCTAGTTATAAGTTCATTTGAACTTCTGACATTTACTTTCAGCATTTATTTTAAAATGTTGTATTATTTCATTGTAATGTAATGCTGAATAAAGATCTATCTATCTATCTATCTATCTATGTATTCCTCCATAATAGTAAAACACCCGACACCATGTTTGTATACATAGTTCTTCACAATGTGTGTGGTTTTATTGCTGTTTACCTTTATAAAAGGATCTAAGAGTTCAAGAGGAAATTATTCCCATAAACTGATACATTTGTTGTGTTTTTAACATCTGCATTTTCCAACTATCTTAGTCTTTTCCAAAGTCTCTATTTATAACTATATACCTCGAAGCAGGACCCAAGTCCAGCTTATGGTTTCCCTTAGGTTGGTTTCATATTGCAAACCTTAGGACCAATAATACGTGAGTTATAACCACTTTTAAATTTGTCATTACAGGTTAGAATGTTTGGTCAAGGTTACTGTAAATATAAACCACCAGCAATTAACCTTACTTATTTCAAAAACAGTTCTACAGCTTGAAAAATGCAACAATTATAATATTGTAGGTCATTGTTTTCCTTAACAAAAATATGTGTCCGGTGTATAAAAAAACAAATTATCTGAAAGCTATGTCATATGTAGATAATGTCAGTACAGTAGTGAGTAGCACACCATATTATTTCTACAATGTTCTGTGACATATTACAGGAAATAAAATGAGTATGATGCAATGTATATTATTATAGGGACTTGTTAAATATGATGCCCATCTTGGGCACATCGATTACCAATATTCCATCAGACAATGCCACAAAGTGATCTGATATTAAAAAGGTGATAAAAATGTTAATTTCAACAGAAACAATCTGTGCACCTGAACAAGGCTACATGATTGTTTTCATCCTTGAAGTATACAACAGTGTCTTTTCTCTAAATTCTCATTGAGTGAGTTAGCCTTGCTTAAGGCTCAAATTTGTACCATATGTTTTCATACTTGTACACAGATATTTGGTATTCATAAAGCACTCATGCATGTTTTGAGATATAAACTGAGCAGACATATCATGTGTAAAATCCAGTACATGTTAATTGTAAGAATACATTATGCAAAATGACCATGTTTTCTGTATATTTTCTCTTAATTACTAGGGTACTTGAGCCTTAAGCAAGGCTATGAGTGAGTGTAAAGAAAAGGTTGAATCTACTATTAAGGTGGCATGGATCTGTATACTTTTTGAAAAAAGCAGTAAATCAGACATTTACAACTGCAGCAACTTACTATCCTAATATATATCATTAGAACATAATTCAGTGGTAATTCACTTCAAAATATGGTAAACTGAGTGAAGTTTCTGTTTGTTGGATTAATGAAGGGGAAAGATTATAAATTCCTTTTTACAAATATAAAAGAAAGAGAACAAAGTAATATATAGAGTTGTTGTACTCTACAGGAAAAAATATATGTAACTTTAGTCAAAAGCAAGAGGTTGCAAAGTAAATACACTTGTCACAGATATGAAGGCCAACTGCAAAACATTTCAAAATCACAAATGAAAAAAAAATTGCAAACCATGAACTCCTATAGGTTGGTTAATATCCAAAACTTCTAGGACCACTAATAAGCGACTCATAAGCAAGTTATAAGCACTTTTAAGTTTGCCTATCCTCATTTGACCTTGAAGGAGGGTCCCAAGGTCAAATCCGAACCCAAGAAAAGATTCCAAATCCATGATTTCCTACATCTTGGTTTACCATCCCAAACCTCTAGGACCAATAATAAGTGCTTTATAAGCACTTCTAAGTTTGCCTATCCTCATTTGACCTTGAAGGAGAGGCCCAAGGTCAAATCCGACCACACTAAAATATTAACAGCCCATGATTTCCTGCATGTTGGTTTACCGTCCCATACCTCTAGGACCAATAATAAGCGAGTTATAAGCACTTTTAACTTTGACTACCCTCGCTTGACCTTGAAGGGGGCCCCAAGGTCAAATCCGACCACAGCATAAGATTCCCTGCCCATGATTTCGTACATGTTGGTTTACCACCCCAAACCTTTAGGACAAATAATAAGTGAGTTATTCACTTTTAAGTTTGGCTATGCTCGTTTGACCTTGAAGGAGAGGCCCAAGGTCAAATCCGACCACACCAGAAGGTTCCCAGCCCATGATTTCCTATATATTGGTATACCATCCCAAAGCTCTAGGACCAATAATAAGTGAGTTATAAGCATTTTTATGTTTGGGTATCCTCGTTTGACCTTGAAGGAGAGGCCCAAGATTAAATCCAACCACACCAAAAGATTCCCAGCACATGATTTCCTATATGTTGGTATACCATCCCAAACCTCTAGGACTAATAATAAGCGAGTTATAAGCACTTTTAAGTTTGCCTATCCTCGTTTGACCTTGAACAAGGGGCACAAGGTCAAATCTAACCACACCAGAGGATTCCCTGCACATGATTTCCTATATGTTGGTATACCATCACAAACCTCTAGGACCAATAATAAGCGCGGTATAAGCACTTTTAGGTTTGGCTATCCTCATGTGACCTTGAAGGAGGGGCCCAAGGTCAAATCTGACCACACCAGAAGATTCCCAGCCCATTATTTTCTATATGTTGGTATACCATCACAAACCTCTAGGACCAATAATAAGCGAGTTATAAGCACTTTTAAGTTTGGCTATCCTCGTTTGACCTTGAGGGAGAGGCCCAAGGTCAAATCTAACCACACCAAAAGATTCCCTGCCCATGATTTCCTATATGTTGGTATACCATCCCAAACCTCTAGGGCCAATAATAAGCGAGTTATAAGCACTTTTAAGTTTGACTATGCTCGTTTGACCTTGAAGGGGGGGGGCCCCAAGGTCAAATGCGACCACACCAGAAGATTCCCAGCACGATTTCCTATATGTTGGTATACCATCACAAACCTCTAGGACCAATAATAAGCGAGTTATAAGCACTTTTAAGTTTGGCTATGCTCTTTGACCTTGAACAAGGGGCCCAAGGTCAAATGCGACCACACCAGAAGATTCCCAGCCCATGATTTCCTATATGTTGGTATACCATCCCAAATCTCTAGGACCAATAATAAGCGAGTTATAAGCACTTTTAAGTTTGGCTATGCTCGTTCGACCTTGAAGGGGGGGGGCCCAAGGTCAAATGCGACCACACCAGAAGATTCCCAGCACATGATTTCCTATATGTTGGTATACCATCCCAAACCTCTAGGACCAATAATAAGCAAGTTATAAGCACTTTTCAGTTTGGCTATCCTCGTTTGACCTTGAAGGAGAAACCCAAGGTCAAATCTAACAACACCAAAAGATTCCCAGCCCATGATTTCCTATATGTTGGTATACCATCCCAATCCTGTACGACCAATAATAAGCGAGTTATAAACATTTTTATGTTTGGCTATGCTCGTTTGACCTTGAAGGAGAGGCCCGAGGTCAAATCTGACCACACCAGAAGATTCCCAGCACATGATTTCCTATATGTCGGTATACCATCCCAAACCTGTAGGACCAATAATAAGCAAGTTATAAGCACCTTTAAGTTTGGCTATCCTCGTTTGACCTTGAAGGGGGGGCCCAAGGTCAAATGCGACCACACCAGAAGATTCCCAGCACATGATTTCCTATATGTTGGTATACCATCACAAACCTCTAGGACCAATAATAAGCGAGTTATAAGCACTTTTAAGTTTGGCTATGCTCTTTTGACCTTGAACGAGGGGCCCAAGGTCAAATCCGACCACACCAGAAGATTCCCAGCCCATGATTTCCTATATGTTGGTATACCATCCCAAACCTCTAGGACCAATAATAAGCGAGTTATAAGAACTTTTAAGTTTGGGTATGCTCGTTTGACCTTGAAGGGGGGGCCCAAGGTCAAATGCGACCACAGCAGAAGATTCCCAGGACATGATTTCCTATATGTTGGTATACCATCCCAAACCTCTAGGACCAATAACAAGCGAGTTATAAGCACTTTTCAGTTTGGCTATCCTCGTTTGACCTTGAAGGAGACGTCCAAGGTCAAATCTGACCACACCAAAAGATTCCCAGCCCATGGTTTCCTATATGTTGGTATACCATCCCAAACCTCTAGGACCAATAATAAGCGAGTTATAAGCACTTTAAACTTTGCCTATCCTCGCTTGACCTTGAACGAGGGGCCCAAGGTCAAATCCGACCACACCAGAAGATTCCCAGCACATGATTTCCTATATGTTGGTATACCATCCCAAACCTCTACGACCAATAATAAGCGAGTTCAAGGCTTAATCTTAGCAAAATTTTTATGAACTTATAATCAATCGCCCGTCAATCGGTCAATTATGGCCTGACTGATCCCAATATCGACTGGCGCCTAGATTCTTCCCCCAGGAATGTGCATACCAAATTTGGTTGACCCACACCCAGTACTTTCTGAGGAAATCTAGTGAAAAGAAAGTAAATTTTTTTTTGAATTTTTGATAATGTGACCTTGATAAAGGTCAAAGGTCAAATTTATGCCTGTCAAAAAATTTCCCCACGCCTACAGAAGAACACTGCCACATATCATTTGGATAGGCCTAATAACAAGGGAGATATTCAAGGGAGACGATAATGCGGCGGCGGCGGCGGCGGCGGCTGACTGAAAACCGGGGGTGAAACCAATAAGCGTCCCCTTTTCAAGGGACGCTTAATTACATATTGGGATGAATATACAGGGGGATTTTTCAGTGCCCTGGTGAAAACATGGATTTTCACCCCCAAAGTCATTACCATTTGTAACATAACCTGAACCACTTAATGTGGTGTAAAGGTGATCGTAATTTTAATGAGGCTTTCACATTTGTCTGAAGTGATCAACAAATTAATCTGTCTCCAGTTATTAAAAAAGGGAGCACCAAACCTTGAAGAAAAGTGCTTGAATATGTGCATATTTTTTCTTATTATAGGGTTTAACCTAGTCCTAACATGATTAAACAATTATTGCAACATAGCTAAATGAGTACACATTGTATACATTGAAAATTCCCAACTAAAAATCCCTCACATTAAAAAATCCTCCACGTTTGTCAGACCCACAAGGAATCCTCTGCAGATGCCTCTGCATTGCTTTTCAAATCATTTGATATTGATGATATTGATGACCTAGAAAGTGTTAAATTTTGGTGTTCTACCCCTCACATAATTGTTTGTCCATGGATTGTCATAGTTGCATTGTCATGGAATGTCACTGGGAAAGGAGGCTCTCCTGTTGTGACCTGCTTGCAAGATTCATTCACACTTCATAGAGACACTGAAGGCCTGAAGATTCATGGTCTGTTGGTTTAAAAAGGCAAAGACCATCAACTATTCCAAAAAATAAGAGAATGTTTTCATTTTAGCTACAGTGGGACACTAAGCTATTATTCTGAAGTCTCTGCCATATACACTGATATTTAAAGTAGTTTTCACAAAATTAAAACCATATGATAAAGTCAGTCAGAATTTGTAAAAGATACAGATTCTGAAGGAAAGATTGCAAAATGCCAAAAATACCGAAAAAAAGCAATCCCATATGTTAACCAGATGCAAACCTCTCAGATAGCAGCCCTCTTTAGGTTAAACACAATGGTAAGACCAAATTTGAATCAGAGGAGAAATAAAGGAAGTTATGGTCATTTTCCCTGGAGGTCTTGGATGCTGTATTCTGAGGATACGTATCGATCCAATAAAATTTGGAGAATTTTTCAGATTAAAACTCACTTCAATCTCAGCTCATATCCCTTCCTTTTTAATCCAAATACTCACGAGTTACTTTAGATGTGGAAATTTTCACTAGGGATTAATTAAGCTAGTTTAGCTAATTAGCTAGGATGGTGAAAATTAATTAAATTTATATTAATATCTCAATTAGAAAAGTTCAACAGTCAGGGTTATATTGTGATGGGCAGTTTACGGATAGAGGAGCCAGTGTATACTAGTTGGTCAAGATTCTGCACTGTAAACCATTGGGCATTGGCAAGTGACCACCAACTTTCTAACATGAAGCACCCCGGTTGGGAGACTATAAAATGCCTTGTGTGTGTGTGCGTCCATTCGTCACATTTTACATATTTTTAATCCTTTATATCTTGTTCATTTATGAAGAAATCTTTACCCAATTTGAAGAGAATGTTTATGGCTATGAAAACATGTTTGTAAAAATTTTGGCCTCACTTTGAAAAAGAATGTGGCCCAAAATCAAAAATCATTAAGATGTTCTAAAACTTTAAATATAACAGCTACCTTCATCAGATTTGCACAGAATGTATATGGCTAGAAAAACTTGCTTGAGAGTAATTTATGGCCTCATTTTGAAAGCAAAGTGGCCACCATATCACATCGTTAAGGGCAAATGGGGGTCATCGTACAAATAATGCCATATATCTCCCTTATTGATGGTCCTATGGCTTCAAAATGAGAAACAACTTACAGAAAAGCTGGTGCCTTGTCAAGTGGGGTAATCATACAATAAAGGCCTTATATCTCCCTTATCATTTATTCTAGGGCTTCAAAATGTGAAAACAATGCATAAAAAATCATTACCTGCAAATCTCTTCTAATTGTAGAATTGACCTTTGACCCCTTATTTCTAGATCTAGTCATTTATACTAAAAGGAGCCTTTAATAATACAATAAAGGCCTTATATCTCCCTTATCATTTGTTCTAGGGCTTCAAAATGTGAAAACAATGCATAAAAATCATTACCTGCAAATCTCTTCTATTTGTAGAATTGACCTTTGACCCCTTGTTTCTAGATCTAGTTATTTATACTAAAAGGAGCCTTTAATAATATAATCTCTCCCACATTATTGGGCTTTGGAATGTGAAAACAACTTATGGAAAATTATTCTAAATCTAAATCTACTGCTTTGCAGGCGCAATATCTTCCCCGAAGGGGAACTCAGTGCGCTAACTAATCATATATAATATCCGAGTCATAAGTGGGGGACGTGTCCAGGTCTGTATTCCGATGGTTGTGGGTGTGAACGTGGGGAAGAAATCTAGGTTGGAAAAGCAGATTTGAAAAGGTGGGTTTTCAGGTGCTTCCTGAAGGATGTGACAGATTATTGCCTCTGTGAATCTTTTCCAAGTACCTAATTTGATCTCTGACCCCTGCTTCAAGATTGAATCAGATCATCATACTGAGAAGGCCTTATATCTCCCTTATTATTGGCTTTAGGGCTTCAGTCCCTGTTTTAAGGTCACACTACTTCCACTTTTGCTTAATATATGGTGGGAAATAACCACTGTGCTAGGGTCTTCTTATGTAGATAACACAGAAATGTTTAGGAATGCTACATTTCCAAGCATTGCTACAGAACAGAAAAGTGATATAGGGGATTTAATTAAATAAGCAAAAGGTTGTTCACATACATCTGAGATATATTTGAATTACATTTGTACTGAAGTGGATTTCGCTCAATATGCCATTTAAGATATGGAGGTAAGATAAACATTCATATCTTTATAAAGATTCTTTTTCCAAAGAGAAAATATACTGTTACTTTATTTCAGCAAGACTGGGAGTGACAAATAGGAGCACACACAGTATAATCTGCTTATTGGCTGAAAATGAATGATTTTAGCACTCAAAACAACAAATATCCCAATTCAAGGAAGAAAGGCTAAATTATCTCAGTATTCTATGTGTTTCAAGTGATCTCTCAGTCACTTAATTTGATATTAATAATTCATGAAGGAACAATTATAATCTCAATGTCAATATATCCCATCAAGTGTGTTAGGCACGGACAATAACTATAGTTGACGATTAATTTACTCAGGATGCAATTAGATTACACAACAAAGAAAATTCTGTTTGTTCCCCTCCCGATATTTTTGGTAAGTTACAGAAATATAAGGTGATCTTAATGACACATCTTTCTCTAGAAGGAAATTATAATATCACACAGATGCAGGTCAAATCTTTGGTGAACCAGGAAGTATACAGGAGTTATGGGCAACAGCTTAAATATCACTACAGTCCAAGTCACACAACAGGCAATATTGTCTACATTTATAGACATTTTCTATCATATCTGCTCCATGTACAGCCACACTTCCGTCAGTGAAGTCTGTGGTATATTCATTGCTTTCCATGGCCACACAGGCAGAAGGTTTAAACTGGTCCAAATTCTGCCTACCACAGGCGGTATCAAGATTACTTTCCATAAATGCAGGGTGTCCAATCATTTTTCTATTAATTATATATTATTTTATACCTTTCTGTGTCTCCAGTGAAGCTAAATGTTTGATCATTGTGGCCATTGTTCTCCCCAATTCTCTTCTTTTATGTAGTAAAACTGTAGCTAGAAGTGTGTTGTAGGGGCCTGATTCACGAAAGGTCTCAAGTCTCAAATCTGAGATTTTGATCTCAAATCTAAGATTTTTCTTAAATCTTTCTCAGCTGAGATTTTGCTCAAATCTGAGATTTTTGTCTCAGCTGAGATTCTGCTTAAGTTGAGATTCACGAATGGAATCTCAGCTGAGACCAAAATCTCAGCCAAGTTTTGAATCTGGACCAATCAAAACTGATGTAACATTTTGTTGAGATTAGTGGAAAGTATACACATTTATATTTTACCACTCTACCATAGAATATTTTCAATTCAGCAAAACATTGTCTTTTTAACTCTAATTTGTACTGACATTCAAAAGAACTTATTATAACAGCAAAACAAGCCACTCATGTAAATTTGTAATGTAAATGTTTACTGTTGTTTTTATACAAACTCTTAATATATATTCATATTTTGTGTGAAAACCCCAGGGTTTAACAGAAGGTGCTACATTCTGCCTCTCCTTTTCCTGCCATTTATTATCATTGGAAAGACTGTTGCCCGTAGGGTAATTAGGGCATCACAAGGGCTTTCTGAAGACTTAATGATATTTAGATGATTAAATATCATGTTTAAAGAAAGGGAAAACGTGCCAGTGTTAATTAAGCACTGGTATGAAAATGAAATTGTTTTGTTTTTGACATAAAGGACAAAACATAAAAGGAAAAGTCATTTCTGTTGCAAAACTACACAAAGAAAAATATGCCTTTGGGGAAAACAACTGTTAATATGGAAAATAACACGATATACTCACTAGCAAAACATATCTTCGAAACTAACATCCATACAAGGTGAAGTGTTTTATTATCAGGTGCTTATTATCATGTAATTAATTTCAACATAGAAAATCATTGGTACATCTGTCATAGTTCTTAATTAATACAGCAGATGTTTGTTTAACGGTAGAATAAATATACATGTAGTAAGCACTAATACAAGCATTAGACAAATTCAATATCCTATAAATAGACAAATAAGCAAACATTACACAGGTAAACTATTTTGCACTATTTTTTCATTAAAACATTTATGAAAATTATGAAATTTATTTCAATTTAGCTTCATTTTCATTTTCAAGGTATCATACACTTAATACCAGAGCGGGTATCTTCAGGAAAAAGGAGTGCATATTAGATTCTACACTTCTATAAACCAACTAGGGTCAACATTCCTCTGAGTAGTATTGGCTTCACATATTCTGGCCACTCATCAGAGAGGTCACTATCCCGACAAATGTTTCATATATTAACCTAATCTAACAAACACTTTTTTATATTGCTTAATATCTGTGTCCCAGCGAATTCTAACTATTAGGCAAAGTGGGTCATTATAATCATGAAGACATTACGTGACAAAGATTGATAGATAAGATTTTAATTGTCTATACAGTACCCAGTTGGTATGGAGATCTTATGATTTTTCATGAAAGGAAAGTTCAAAAACAAGGAGCCAAACACCAAAAACCAGCCATCAACAGCCAAGGGGAGATATATGATGGTATTGAGATGAGTTATGATGATTTAAACTGAAGTCTAAAAAGACGATTCTTTAGTTTGTTTCTGACATAAGGCATGAATGTTTTTGACTTGACTACGTATGTGGTAATCTAATCCACTTTGATGGTGCCACACCTTCATCACTCCATGCAGCTTCCAGTAAATGTTTGTAGGTACAGAAACTAGAAACTGACAATATGTTGCCCCATGACTGAGTGTGCTGGAACATACCATGGCAGACAGATATGAATGTTGACTAACTTTTACCTGAAAAGGATCCGCTGTTCAATAGGGAGTAAATGGAGTTTTTCTAGAAAAAGAATAATGTGAGTTTGTATTTGGAACTGGCAGAAAATTTAACAAAAGCAGTTCTGAACATGTTTAAATTTAGCTATGTTGGCATCACTGAGATCACATAAAAAAAATTAACACTAATCCAGAATGGATACTGACAATTTGCCACCATAACAGCAGTGTCTATATTTTGAGAAATTTATGTTTTTGGTAAAAATTCTTGAAGGCAAATTTTAATAGCATGTCAAGTTGAGGTACACTAGCCTTGCTGAAGGCTCATGTTTCTCTGCAGTTCGGGAAAGTTTTCAGTTCAGATAATGGAGTTTCACTTTCTATAATGTACTCATACATGTACAGACTTTTAAAGCAGCAAACAGCTAAGAGAAAGACTCTGTCTGATGCAGTTCTGTTTACATGTATGAGTGCTTTATGAATATCAAATATCTCTGTGCATGTTTGAAAAGATATCATGTAAATTTGAGCCTTAAGCAAGGCTAGAGGTATGCTTGCATCTGGGATAGAGGCTTAAAATTCAGTAGCACACTGCTATTTCTGGTATGCTCTTAACTGTCTAATGCAAGTGCTGAGGTAGACTTTAACATTAAATGTCAACAAGTAGACTTGTGTAAGTTCAGCAGTATTCAGTAACTGAAGTACCCATTAATTTACAGATATTGATTGTCATCAATATTTATCATCACATCAATTTTTCATCTCAAGAGGCAATTGGCTGTCTTACTTCCTGGCAATTGTTACTACACAAGTAGAGAAAAAATCTTGCAAAAAAAAAAAAAGAACAAAGCTGTATCTCAACAGCCTTTTGATAAATACAAGAAGAATAAAAACATGGCTGCAGAGGATTTGTTAGTCACACACTATATAACTATAAATTTGTTCTCAAACCAAACCTTTGCCAAATGTAAATTTCAAATATCTAAAATACAGCAAATTGTCCAGAAGAAGCATTCAAGCTTGATAATTTGAATGATTTTGTAGATTATGACATAACATGATAACTTATGGAAAAAGGTTATGAATATTCAAAACACTCTTCACAATATAACATTGTGTCAAAATAGAGTCATGAAAACATACTGAGACAATACCAAATTCAATTTCATTCTATGGGGGATGAGTACCTTTTTTTGTTTTTTTATAAATTACTCAGAAATTACAGTGAAAATTGTTCCTGTCAAATGAGCTGCCATAAAATAAAAGAGGCTTCATGAATTGTATAAGCTCTTGCTCTTGAATTATTAACTGCATTATTTTTTATATTAGTTGTTATCACTTTGTAAAAAGGTCACTGCAACGTGAGTTTGTATACATTTAATTCAAGTGGAAAAATCAGCTGTGCAGTTTGAATAAGTGCACTTGGAGAGGGCGGCATCTGTCAAGGCTCCTATGATAATACGTAAATGCGAAAATTCAGATTATTTTTTTTTTGTATCCAGAAGGTAATCCAGATCCCTTGCACAATTTAATGGGATCTAAGTTGGACCTAGACCCACCTAGATTTTTCATGAAGTTCCAGACAACAAACAGACAAACACACTAATAAACGGCCTTGAAAATAATATCTACTTAGCGTTAGTAATGAAGAGGGATTAGTACATTAGTTATATTTACATCCTTCACACACTATGGTGACGCAGTGGTAAGACACTCGCCTCCCAGATGGTAGTTTCTTACCAATGGTCAGTAGTTTACAGTACAGGACTTTGGTCAACTGTATACATGTATACTAGTTTCCTCTGCCCATACAACTACCCATCGTGATATGATCTCTACAGTGTTAAAAGCATGTTAAAATCAATAAATAAACCTTCACACTTACTGGTTTCTCATCCTGAAGAACAGGGGTTTTAAACATAAGGCAGATGGTTCCTCCATATTACATACATTGTTAGTTAGTTTTAATAGGCTGTTGATTTACAAGCGACTAGCACTCTCTCCCTTCATTCCTGAGTCTAGCCTTTGACCTTGATGAAGATGAGGTCAACTATTGGTTCAAATTGTTAAAACTCACAGAGTGAATACATGTATCAGATTAAAATCCTGTCATAAATACAAAATATCACCAGGGGTCCATACAGTACAAAACGTATCTGTACAGTGTACAACTGGACCTTCCAACTTCCAAAGCATTTTTTTAAAATTTTTATGCAAACAACAATACATTTTCTCTATCATTACAATACTGAGTAATTTAATACTCACCTCTCATATTGTTGCTTCATCTTCTTACAGGCAAAATAAGTGCCTTCTTTGATGTTCTGACATTTCAGAACTTCTGAGAATGTGCCTTCACCTTTTTTACCGAGTATTCGGTATTCTAAAAATACAGCAACAAAATATTCAAATTGATTTAATGACATCACAAAAGTTACCATGGTACTGTATATAACTACTCTCCCCTTTATTCCATTTATAAATTACAAATGAGAAATCTTTTGTCTTACATTTGATGAACAAGGTACTTCTGTACTAATGACCATTGGTATGCCCACAGACTGATAAATACTGCTTCTGATTGCTGTGCATTAGAGCCTGCTTCAGTGTAGAGATTAAGTGCTTTAAAAGTCCAACAGAGAATAGAATAGACTGGAATAAGTTTTTCAGCAGTTTTAATATATAGATCCATTCTTTAATAATTACTCAGAAAATAGAGGATATTTGTGAGTATAAGTACAAATCAAAGATAACTAGAACAGATCCTGTTCTACAGGTTTCAGTTTATATAACCAACTGTATTTGTGCTATTCTGTTTAAACCTTAACAGCTTCAGAAAACAACATCAACATCTGGATATAAAAATAATCCAGATTTTCCCATTTACTTTTCATTACCTGACTTAGCGGAGGTATGCACTCTCTGAGTGTTCTTGCTATGTCAATAAATTGAGAATTTTTTTTTAGATTTACCAGTGGGAAGTAAGATGGCCAGAATGTTTTTTCTTTTTCTTTCTGGGTGCAGCTCTACTACTTTTTTCATATAGCTATAACAGCGTGCATATTTCAGAAGATTGAATGTTAATATATGTATCGGCGGTATTTTGGGACAATTTATCTTCAAATTTATGGCAAACAGGCAAAAACGGAGATCAAAGATACATATATACATAAATATGTCTGTACCTTTACAAGCAACTATAAACATGGAATAAACTTCAGATTATCTTAGTGTTATTTCACTAAGTATTTCTGGTTGGTAGTTAATATATTTTCATTGCTAAATAATGTGACTAGTTTCCATTCCCCATAGTTTACTTAATCACATAAGGCAGTTTTATGAAGACAAATCTTCCAAGGAAATCATTCGCTTTGATTAATCAAGTTTTTTTTACTGCAGATACTCTGTTTGTTAATGCTTCTTGTTATTGAATTTTATCCTTATAAAATATTCACCACTGCTAAGAAATCTTAGACTATCTTTTCTCTCACCGACGTTATGTTTTCACTTAACCTAATTGTTTTGTTATTTTTACTGTTCACACTTTGAGATTCTGACACAATATCAGAAATTACAATGATATTTTATGGGGTATACATACATTTCTAGGTCTTTCCAAGGTAATGAGATTTAAAACAATTTTAACTTATCGCTTATCATTTAAGACCCAGACAATCTTAATCTTCACCCTATTTCTTCAAGATATTGTGCAATGGAATGGGGAAATCAATTGTACTCAAGAGATTACTGATTGCTTCAGTTAGCTTGTAAGGAGGATCATCCTTAAAGTGAGCTTCAGGGGCATTTAATGTTAGACTTGTTTTTCCTCTCATTGGGAAATTCTATGCAAAGTAAAACGGGATCCTGACCCCTTGTGTGTAGACTGTATTCTTAATCCTTAAACCCTTGTCTCACACTTCTGTTTGGAATAGTTCAATGTGTCAAATTGTTGTGCCAAATGGGTCAAAATATGATAACTAATATACATGTCAAGTTGTTGCGTCAAATGGGTAAAAAATGTGATAAGTAATCTACATGTCAAATTGTTGTGTCAAATGGGTCAACATGTGATATCTAATATAAAGGTCAAGTTGTTGCGTCAAATGGGCCAAAATTAATACATGTAACTACTATACATGCAAAATTATTTCGTCAAAGGGGTCAAAATGTGATAAACTAATACATGTTAAGTTGTTGCGTCAAATGGGTAAAAAAATGTGACAACTAATACACATTTCGGGCAACACTTAATCAGTCAGATTGTATTACTTCAACCAGGAGATTATATCTTGGGGTGTAATTTCTTGGTCTCTTTGCTTGTATTTGCAATAACTTCAAAAGTAACAAGAGCACTCAGAGAGTGCAAACCTCCACCGTGGCCTGTAATAATATGCAAATTGGAAAATCCAGATTGTTTTTGTATCCAGACGGTGATCCAGATGACTCTCAAAATTAAATTGGATTTAACGAATACCAAGACCCATCTTCTGAATTTTTTCAGGAAGATCCTACCAGTAGTATTTTATAATTCTGCTAACAAACAAACAGACAAATGGTCATGAAAATAATACTTCTTTGGTGGAGGTACTGAAATTGATATTTTTGAATTTTTTTTATGTGGGTAGGGCTTGACCAAATGAAGGAGATCAAATTTTGGGAAAGATCTGAATCAGATTCTGAATAGAAAAAAATTCCAACTTTAGAAATCCCCAGGGTGAAGGTATGTGCCCCATGAGTACTTTCTAGTTTCTGTGTAAATACAGTAAGTCACTATGTAGCTTCTCAGGTTTCCAGGTCAGATCACTGATGTTACACTTAGATTCCTTTTAGAACTTCTACTATCACATTAAAGTGAGGAAAACCATGGATTAAATCAGAATCGGGTGGTTTTGGTCCAGTGTTTGAGTCATTGTATTATAGTGCCGTGTTAAGACTCTAAAGTTAGCATTTCAACTATGTATTGTGACACATTCTTTGAACTTTCCATGAGGAGCTTTTGTTCAGTTGTGATGCCACAGCTTTAAAAAGTAAATATACCAGTTATATACTAAGTTTGGTGTGTCCTATTCAACTGGAAACTTTCTAACACCCGATCTGTTTGTCAGGAAAAATGTGACAGCCCCATTAGTATTAATCGGATAATACTTTATAATAAATCAGACCTAAGACTGCAGTACAGAATAACAATGAAGTAGTCAACAAGTGTGCACTATATTGTTCATTGTTTCTTTTTGTCATATGTCATAATCACAAATTAAAAAACACATACATGTACAGTACAGAAATGGCATTTGGGAATATGTTGTCTGCAGTGAGAATATGAACATGTTGCCCCACTTTTTCTTTGATCATACAATGTTAAAGTTTAAATATCTTGATCTGCATAGTAGAACAGAGATCTGGTAATACCTCAGCTGAGAAAAATACTATTGTAAATTTATAATTTCCAATTATAATCACTGACATTTTCAGCAGCAAAAACATTTTTAACTGCACTTGTTGATATTTCAAAATAATTTCAATTTGAAGTTTGTCAATTTGTATTTTTATCATGTTTATCACTTGTTAATAAAAGACAAACTTACATCATATTTGTGAAGCAATAAAGAGATTTGTTTCACCTGTTCATTTATTGGATTTATATGTAACATAACGTGATATATCCAACTGCTCTCTTAGCTTCTTCATCTTACTACAGTGACATGTATGACAACTCTTAAGTAAGAAATAATTCACATAAAACTTAACCATCATCATGGCATTTACATCACATTGAAAATGATAAGATTTACAGCAATTAAGATATATTTGTCCTAGATTTTCCCTGATCCAGAAATAACTATTCAATCATTCCCAAGACATATTATTTACCCTGTGGAAGACAAGTTTGGTAATATAAATTTATCAATGTTCCAAGAAGGTGAACCACAGACATTAGGGAGAGAGAATTGTCACTTGAACTGCTCATCCAACCCACTTTGAGTCTAATTCTTGATTCACATTTCCCTATCTCCATTAGGATTTAAAATTCTCAATCCTTAACTACAGAAGAAGTGGTGAGGCTGTTTGTATACCCCTCAGATCTGAATGTGAATCCAAATGTCTGTTATGCTTAAAATTGGCATTGACTGTTTAAACCCAGGCAAGTTTAAAGGTTGGATATCTTTAGAAACTGAAAAGGTATATACATTTTTAGTATCTACCACATACTATATTTGACCCTGATACTGGTGAAGAAAGATAATGTAATAATTATTCATTCCACTGTGCCCTTTACTGTGGATATGTTTTTGCCAATTTTGAGCAATTATGTGTTGATGTTACATAAGTATTCCAATAACTACGTCAGCTAAGTATAGGTTAATGGCCAAATAAGTGTCTAATATCAGAAAATAATGGATTGTTTATGAGGCCCGAAGTGACCAAGTCAACAATCTATTATTTTCTAATATTGGACACTTAGGAGGCTATTAACCTATTTAAATTACACCCATTCCTTAATTTGTAATTTTAAAGATGTTTTTTTTTAACATTCTTACTTTTCATTCCTATATGTCTGGTGTGTATTTTTATGTTTTTATGATCATTTTAGTTGAAATAAATGTGGAAGGTGTTTCTTTGGAAATGTGTGAAAAAAGCTTTTATATATGACCAATATCACAGAGCAGAACAACTGTCCAATAGTGAAAGATATTGGTCACTTTTTTCCAAAAAATATCTCTCAGGTGTAATTTAAAAATATGTTAGAAACTACATAAAAAAGTGTTTGAAATTCATTCAGGAATGGTGGAGAATTCTAAAGTGAAAAAATGAAGTTATTACATTCACTGATGCTGCTTACTATGAATGCATTTCACAGCGAATTTTCTTTTTGTAAAACAAGGAACACTAGCATTCTGAGTGTGATGGAATGCTAAAAATGATACACAGTTAAATAAATTAATTGATTAATGCTGACTGGATGTATTGCTCCAATATTCCACATCCACCACCTTTCACACTTTGTTTCTGTGCGTAGGTTTAGGTGTGTTGTATTTTAGAGAACACCATTCCAGAATTGAGAATCTTAGATCATTTACAGATTGTCCCTTGTCTGTGAAATGTTTAGACACTGGGGTTTATCTGTAGGTAATTTCTCCTGGGGAAATAGAGTGTCTAGTCCTCTCAAATCCAGTTCACTGGACTGTATGTCTATTCTGGACTCAGCACTAATCAGAGTGGTGTGACTGGCATCAGTAGAAATCACACTCATTGTAGAAGATACAAAACACAGGTATATATGTGTCCAGTCACTACTACTAGTTCACTTATAAAGTGTTTGTGGCCTTATACTGTTATGTTTATTAACACACAACTGTATTTCGACAATCAGGTGAGTTGTCTCATCAGAGGCTGGAGATTTCACCAAGTCCTATCCCTGAAGTACTTTTTCAATGGTGCAATTGCACCTGTGCATTGCACCGGTGCAGGCGCAGGTGCAGCACTGCTTTTTGGTGCAGTTTGCACTTAGTGACCTATTGATTAGTAAATGTGATTTACTAATCAATAGGTCACTAAGTGCAAACTGCACCAAAAAGCAGTGCTGCACCTGCGCCTGCACCGGTGCAATGCACAGGTGCAATTGCACCATTGAAAAAGTACTTCAGGGATAGGACTTGGTGAAATCTCCAGCCTCTGATGAGACAACTCACCTGATTGTCGAAATACAGTTGTGTGTTAATAAACATAACAGTATAAGGCCACAAACACTTTATAAGTGAACTAGTAGTAGTGACTGGACACATATATACCTGTGTTTTGAATTTTCTTTTTGTATTATTTAGGTAAATATAGCCATATTTTACTAATTATGCTTCTAAAATGGAGCAAAATAAATGTAAAAATAACCGTTGTGAAGTATCCTTTTAAATTTTATCACTCAAAAAGACAAAAAAAAATATATGAATATATAGGTCTTTACTAGTAATAAAATTTAATAAAATTTAAAAAACTTTAAAATATCCATCAATTGAGTAATTTTCCTATTACATATATGTACTAAAATAGCAGTATTTTATTATGTCAGACTTTTACTTATTTTATTAATTCACTACAATCTCTTATTTTCAATGGAATGTGGACTGCTGTGATATGTGCTTATGCAAACTGTATTGCCGCCTCCTTTAATGAATGATTAATTTGTCTACACTATGATAAACACTGCTTTTATTATCAAATAAATTGACCATAAGATGAATGCATGATTTTTATTGAATAGTAATTGACACCACACGATAAGGCTGAATTTCTTTTCTTTTTTAAAAAAAAAATTGTATTTTCAATATAGTGGAGAGGAAAAATATTTGATTTCCTGTCAGAGAGGTTGCTTACTGTGTAATTTGAATTCTAAATGATCTGGTTGTAGACTCTCTTTATGGATTTCCATATCCAGGTTCTGATCCAGTACTGTGTGTTCAGCTTGACCATACCTGGCTTGAAGTTCAATGTCCTTTGTGTTATAAAACAAGGCCTGCTGTCCACTAAAGATACAATTACATGTATTTACATGCCCCTTCTTGGGTAATTTGGGGAATCACTTGTGGAGGCCAAGTTTAATGATACTCTAAGTATGCTAAACTGTTCTACCTCTGGTAAATATACCAGTACAAGACCATAGGACTGACAAGATTTTTTTGTGCTATGACCTTGTTTCAAAGTGGATATATTTGTTTATAGTTTTATGTGGTGACATTCACTAATTATGTTGGCTTAGTATTCTTAAAATAGCATAGCTTATCTGTGCTAATGTCAACAAACGGTATATAGTTTTAGTATTCTGTCCTTAGATATCAAGTGTTATGTAGATTATAACATAATGTTTATTTACATTCTCCTATAGTTATGAGCTGAATAATACAATGATATATATTATATGTATTTCAGATATATTACTCTTGTAATATTTCAATATTGGTGTGTTAATAACAGAAAATAACTTACATTCTAATTTACAACTCTTAAATCTTATTCTTGAAATGTTTAGAAAATAATTGATACCTATTGATATTAATCAAATTTGTTACCGAGTTAAACTTTTCTAACTGCCACTGTGGCCTAGTGGGTAACACACTGACCCAGGAACATAGAGGACGTGGGTTCAAACCCAGATACAGGCAGATACTTTGTGGCTCGGGTGACCACTTAAAATGGCGGTCCTCTGTCGTCGGTTCCTATCCCCAGTGGCAGGCTAAAGAACCTCAAAGACGTTGATAAATGGTCATCTTTGAGCCTCTGTCTTTCAGTTAGGGGAATGTGATTAACTTGAGAGCCTGCATGGGCTGTACTTGTGCAGTCAGATGGGTCATATAATATATACATGGAGATATTGTGCTGAGTATAAATACAAATTAAATACAACAAAATACAAGCTGTTTAGAAAATAATTACCTTTTGATATTAATAGAATTTATCAGAGCAAAGATAAAATGAACCAAATTTAATGTCTGGTCACATTCTGGGAACCTTTGAATCCATCCTATCATGGAAATAACGACTGCAAAAGTATAATAATAATAATAACAATAATGCTTAATATGAACATTTATAAACAGAAGCAGTAAGTATTAATATAGTCCTGTTTAATCACACAATTATACTTACTTTGGTGAATAAAGCTCAACGTCATTTTGTTGCTGCTATCCAACTTCAGATGTCCACATTTGTTTAATATCTATGTTTATCACTTGTATACGAAGGAAAAATATGTGATCATTTAATTTAATCCATGACATGCATTTATAATATCTCTAGTAAAATTAATTTTAACATATACCACTCATAGATTCAGAATCATGTTGAGGTAATCCTGATTTAACATGGGTCCACTTCATTTTAAAACCATGTAAAAAATGTATCACATAACAATTTGAATCAAAGGCTATATTGCGGTCTATTGTCCATATAATACTCTCTTTTTTCTCTTTTTAAGTTCTGTTTAATACATGTGATAGCACCATTTGATTATTCCATACATTACAATAAAAATGGTTTATGTAAGTTTTCTACAGCCACCAATGTGTGTCACACAATGATACAAAATTATGTTATTGAATAATTTACGATCAATTCTCTTTTTCCAGTGGTTAAAAATTTATAAACATTGCTTGGTATTTTGTTACACTTTTCACAATCTCTGAATGTGGAAGACATCCATAGAAGGAGAGATATATATCCGAACGTTTTCTCAGATTTTTTCCAAGGAGGTCGATGTCTGTTATTAATTATACACACTTTTATCATGTAACACTAAAGGAATACCTACACAAACAGAGCACACACAAGATATATTGTTCAAGCAAAAACGATCCATACTTCTAGCCTTTCACATATTATACTTGAAGAAAAGCTTTATTTTCGTAGGTTCTGAATTGTGCAGGGATCTGCAGAAAGAATCCAGCTTAAAAGAGAGAAGTTTTGATAAAGAAATCACCTAGCGACTGTGGATCTAAATCTTCGTAAGGATCTTCACGCATAAGCTAATTTGCTTATTGGATTTGAAAGGTTGGATCGAGTATGTACTAGATTACCATATGTGTGTATATGGGAGTGTGTTATGTATATGATATACTCAAGAAAGAAACTGACCTTATGTCTATAAATGTTCAGAATTAAAATCATGAATTTAAGTGTTGTATATATAAGTGTTAAGGTAATATATATAACCTCTTTCTGACATCAAAAGAGGAGAAATGGCATTATATATAGTGGGCGACCCCTTCAATTCTGTAATATTCATGAACACACATATATATATATATTTCTCTACAGCCTTGCTATATGGTTTAACCACATATTTGATTAATTCATCAATCACTTTACATAATCTAATATGCATTGTAACTCATATATAACGTCCCAGCAAGGACTTACTCTATACCCATTGTCAACTAATCCATTTGAAGAAACTGTCTAAGTAACAATAGGATGACAGTAATATATATTTTCACCCCTGTTTAATGAGATCACCAAGTTAAAAAGCCCATTCAGTTACACCCAAAGGAAACCAAATTATGACATTTATGATCAATCACTTTTTATGGATTTAATAACATATGGAAAATATGTCTGCTTTGTACGACGATAAATACTTAGGTCGAGAGTTAATACATGGATCAACAACTGATTAATATCAGAAACTAGTTTGATCCCCATTTGATGCCAGTTTTGGGTGCTTGCTTACCTATGTTTGAAGTGCTATAGAGACAATGACCTATTTTCTCACTGATGTGTTAACTTTATAACACCTTGTAAATGCTGAAGTCAACTGCTTTTATCTTGGTAGAAAAACTGTCTTCTTTGAGATGTTTTTTTCTCCTTTTTTTTGTCATGAGTAAAATACACAGCTTTCATCTGTGAGGTTATCATAATTGGTTGAAATTCGGTCCTGGAGTAAAGTCAGTATATTGCTTCTGTGTATTCTGTACGTGACCAAGCAAATGGCTAAAATTTCAACATAAGAGATTATTTATTAGGTCTCGAAGGGGCTGAATCAACAGTCCAATATTTGAAAATATTAAACACTTTCAAACCTAATTAAACTACACCCCTTTCTTGATTTGTAATTTTAAAATTTTGTTTATCAATCATCCTATAACTTTTCATTTCTATATGTCTGATACGTATTTTTTATGCTTTCAGTTTTATGGTCATTTTGTGAACATAAAAGTAAAAAAGTTTCTTTTGAACTGTGTGTGAAAAAAGGGTTTCCATGTATGGTTATAATTACTGAACGGAACAACTGTCCATTATTGAAAACTTATTCGACAATTTTCTCTCAAGTGTTACTTGAAATTTTGTTTGGCTTTATTTCCTTTACATACCTTATGTTTAATGGAATAACATGCAAATCCATCAAAACACCGACACTGAACACAATGCTCAACTAGTGTTATTGATACGTAATAATATAGAAAGTTGAGATATTTCACAAACATTTTTGCATTGGCCATGGATTAATATAAATTTTAAAAATGACCTTTTTTATTTGAAAAAATCTCTATCCAACTTATTTTGTCCATATAACTATATTGCTCTCCATATATCTTCAGTTCATCCTTTTTTTAAATAGTCAGCTTTAGGAACAATCGATTTTTGGTATAAAATATATAAAACTCTTTAGTATTTGGTTACAATAAGAACGAGAGAACGAGGAGGCTACCAAGGCTCAAAAATCCCTTTTAAAACATTCTGGATCCACAATTAGCTGCAGATCATTTCCAAAATAATTAAATAAGTTCTGTATGTTAGGAAAAGGCCCACCTACTGTGAATATTTGATAAAATCAGTAGTATTTTTTGTAATCTTGCTATCAAAATCCAATGATCACATGGCCCTTCCCGCCCCCGGGGCTCGGGGTGTAGTGGTTAGAGTTCTTGCCTCCAACCTCTCAAGCCGCCGGTTCGAATCTCGGGCCGGGCGCTTCATGTTGGAAAGTTGGTAGTTACTTGCCGATGCCCGGTGGTTTACAGTGCAGTATGCACTGGTTTCCTCCACCTGTAAACTACCTGTCGCAATATGACCCTGGCTGTTGAACGCGACATAAAACAACAAACAAATAAGCCCCCCCATTGTGGAGGTACTGTAACAATAGTGATAATGTTTAGTATAATGTTACTTGTCTATGTCCCAAGTGCTTTTAGTGCAGACCCTTTTAACATCTATACTTGCTCCGAGTTTTTGTATTTGTACCAATCACTAACCTGGGCCTGTATTCACAAAGATTCTTATTCTTAGAATTAGTCTTATTTTCTTAGAAATTTTTTATTACAATTGTTATTTTCCTTAGAAAAGAATAAGACTTTTCATTGTCACAAAGATTCTTGGTGTTTTTAGAATCACACTTATTCTAAGAATTTTTCTTTCTAAGAATGGTTTTTATTCTTAGAATTTTTCTAAGAATTGTGCTTTCTCTTACAATTTTTCTAAGAATAAATGCAAAACTCTTATTCTTAGAATATTCTAAGAATTTTATTTAAATCTAAGACTGGCACATAGCATGCTTAACTTAAGAAAAGTGGTTGCTTTGTTGATTTTTGTGCAGCAACTGATTGCAAATCGACATCCAGAATAGAGGGTTACATATAATTTAAGTTGTCTATTGTGTGTACTGCAGTGAAAAGCTCACTTTCTGTTCACACTGGCCAAGATTTGTATTCACAAAGATTCTTAGAATCAGAGTAAGGGGAGTAGTCTGAAAAGGTCAGGGTTGTCTGTTTCTCCAAAAGTCATAGAGTACCCGTGTATATACACAAAAGACAACAGGACATGTTGAAACTGTTTTTCCCCTATCTTTAAAACCCGTCCATCACAATGCGACCTGTGCAATATATGATGGAAGTGACGTTATATGAATATGTATAGAAATTCTCTAAAAGGTAAAAGAACCAATAATTAACCTTGTGGCCCATTATAGAATTTAAAAAAGATAACTTTGCAGCAATGGCAACTATAATACTTTAATCAAAATGATCATAACGTCCTCACTTATGTTCCTTCTGTCACATTGCTACAACAAATCGTTCTATCATGATGTGCTAAATCAGATCATTACAAACGAGGGAAATTTAGATAAATTTGGGATTTTCTGTCCTTTCTACAGCCAATGCCCTATTTCCACTTTCAAGCTTGTTGGTTTTAAAACTGAGTACTGTCAGAAGCAATCCTCTTGTAATGGTGTGAATATTTAAAAAATTATATCTGAGAGATTTTCTTTTGTTAAAAGTGTCCAATATCTTTCACTGTTTGATAGTTGTGCTACTCTGTGATTTGGCAATATATAGAAGCCTCTTATACACATTTCCAAATAAACCATTTTACATTTATTTCAAATAAAATGATCTCAAAACCCCAAAATACACACCAGAAATATAGGAATCAAAAGTAAGGATGTTAAAAAAAAAACATCTTTAAAATTACAAAATTAAGGAATGGGTGTAATTTAAATAGAATATCCCCTTAAGTGTCCAATATTAGGAAATAATGAACTGTTTACTTGGTCCCTTCGAGGTCTCGTAAACAGTCCATTATTTTTAAATATTGAACCTATACTGACGTTTCCAATAAAACATGCGTTACATTAGAGAAGATAATTTGCCCTGACTGGAATTCAAGGAGTCTGAGAACTTCTACTCAAGGAGAGCAAAAACGAGGTTCTGGATCAGGTCATGACCCAGGGGAAACAGAAAGTAAATTTGAAACTAGACCTACGCATCGGAGACCAATGCAAATTTGTATCCACCGAAAAGACAACTCACCAAAGCCAGTGAACCACTGTTTGACCTTGAAGGAGAGGCCCAAGATCAAATCTAGCATCAGAAAATTCCTAGCCCAAGATTTCGTATGAGTTGGTTTCGTACTGTAAACTTCTAGGATTCAAGATTCCCAGCCAATGATTTCCTATATGCTGGTTTACCATCCCAAATCTCTAGGACCAATAATAAGTGAGTTATAAGCACTTTTAACTTTGGCTATCCTTTTTTGACCTTGAACGAGGGGTCTAAGGTCAAATCCGACCACACCAAAAGATTCCCAGCCCATGATTTCCTATATATTGGTTTACCATCCCAAACCTCTAGGAGCAATAATAAACGAGTTATAAGCAATTTTAACTTTGGCTATCCTCTTTTGACCTTGAACGAGGGGCCCAAAGTCAAATCTGACCACACAAAAAGATTCCCAGCCCATGAGTTTCTATAGGTTGGTTTACCATCCCAAACCTCTAGGAGCAATAATAAGCGAGTTATAAGCACTTTTAACTTTGGCTATCCTTGTTTGACCTTGAAGGAGGGACCCAAGGTCAAATCCGACCACATCAGAAGATTCTCAGCCCATGAGTTTCTATAGGTTGGTTTACCATCCCAAACCTCTAGGACCAATAATAAGCGAGTTATAAGCAGTTTTAACTTTGACTATCCTCGTTTGACCTTGAAGGAGGGGCCCCAGGTCAAATCCGACCACACCAGAAGATTCCCAGCCCATCATTTCCTATATGTTGGTTTATCATCCCAAACCTCTAGGACAAATAATAAGAGAGTTATAAGCAGTTTTAAGTTTGGCTGTCCTCGTTTGACCTTGAAGGAGGGGCCCAAGGTCAAATACGACCACACAGAAAGATTCCCAGCCCATGATTTCCTATATGTTGGTTTACCATCCCAAACCTCTAGGAGCAATAATAAGCGAGTTATAAGCACTTTTAACTTTGGCTGTCCTCGTTTGACCTTGAAGGAGGGGCCTAAGGTCAAATCCGACCACACAGAAAGATTCCCAGCCCATGATTTCCTATCTGTTGGTTTACCATCCCAAACCTCTAGGACCAATAATAAGCGAGTTATAGGCACTTTTAACTTTGGCTATCCTCGTTTGACCTTGAAGGAGGGGCCCAAGGTCAAATCTGACCACACCAGAAGATTCCCAGCCCATCATTTCCTATATGTTGGTTTACCATCCCAAACCTCTAGGACCAATAATAAGCGAGTTATAAGCATTTTTAGCCTTGGCTATCCTCGTTTGACCTTGAAGGAGGGGCCCAAGGTCAAATCCGACCACGTCAGAAGATTCCCAGCCCATGATTTCCTATATGCTGGTTTACCATCCCAAACCTCTAGGATCAATAATAAGCGAGTTATAAGCACTTTTAAGTTTGGCTATCCTCGTTTGACCTTGAAGGAGGGGTCCAAGGTCAATTCTGACAACATCAGAAGATTCCCAGCACATGATTTCCTGTAGGTTGGTTTCACATTGCAAACCTCTAGGACCAATAATAAGAGAGATATAGGCACTTTTAAAGTCCGCTATGTGGGTTACTTCGGCACTCCGTGGATAACCTTGAATTAAGAGCTTCAAGGTCAAATGTGTGCAAGGTTGTAGAGGACATGTATATCTGTTATACATATCACCTATGACGAGAATCAACCTTCTACCTATGAGAAACTGCCAAATGTCGATTATTTTCAAAGAAATGCCCGTGGTGGCCATCTTGTTTTCACAATGAGGCTATTTTCCTTCCCAGAGAAGCTTACCCCCCAATGAAGATATCCTGCAAATTTGGTGAATGTAGCTGCTGTCGTTTTCCTCTTAGAGTGTTAATGCCGAAAATCTCTCTATGCGCGGCGGCGTAGCGAACGCTGAACCAAAGTATCCACCGGATACTAAAACTAAAACAATAAAGCACTAACTAAACAATAAATTTTAAAAATAAACAAATTTAAATGTACATTTAGTAAATGAGTGAAACCACATGATCATAAGAAATTATGAGAGAAAATAACAACAAAGACACAGGAAATGAATATAATCAGTAAATGAAACCGATAAAATGCACAAAATATGACAATACAGTTATAAAAAAGACTAGATTACATAACATATTCTGGATTCGGAATTGGATGTGGCTTATTCCCAAAATTAACTCACTTCTATGATAGATTATAACCCAGTAAACATTACAAATGTTTATAAACGTTTATAGACCTAACTATGAACGGTTTATTTAAGGTTTATAATGATGGGTTCCTAAACGTTCGCCTATAAATGTTTATAAACGTTTAAGCATAAACGTTTATAAACATTTACACATAAATGTTTATAAACGTTCAAGTATCCAGCATGATTCAAGTGAGAATGTAAACAAACTTCATTTTATGAATAATTTCCCTGTTTACATTAATTTAACCTTGTACAGTGCATTCTATAATATAATGTACTTTTATATCTCCACTTATAATTTAATGATGGCTTCAAACAACAGCGATACAGCCATATAAAGTAACAGAAATATTTCTCCAGTTTCTCTCAAAATGGCTGTGCTGATATCATCATCCAAAATGAAAGCGAGGTTAAGATATTCTTCACTCTTTGTAAACATTTAAAAATGTTTATTAAACGTTTATAAACCAAACTAATGTTGCTGAAACATTTATAAACCCATAATATTGAATAATTGTCAATATTTAGGTTTATATTTGGTTTGAAAAACGTTTATACATTTACTAAACGTTTATAAAGGTTTGCTATGTTTACTGGGAAGACCAACCTAGTCTTTGCCAAAATCTGATATCTAATATTTGTTAACGTGTAATACAGAGTGTCTGTAATTTCATTTTCTTTGCTTTCTTTGTTTCTTCCAATAAAATTGTTAAATATAGACTTCCAATATTTACCAGTTGCCTAACTGTCTCATTTTGCCAAAAAATTGAACAAACATGTTTGATATGTAAATATGCTTTGAGGGTCCTTTTTAACATTCAGTGTGCAAACATATATTCTATAATAGTATTTGTCTGTTTATTTATATGTTGTATATCAGTGTTTGTTGTAACAGAAAGTCCACCCCCCATATTTTGTGTAGATATCTGTACTTTGAAAAAAGAAATAAAAGTAAATAAAACAACCCAGTAAACATTTTTAAGTATTACAAAGGTTTGGAGGGAAACGTTTGGTAAAGGGAAAACCATGTATAATAGAAGATTTTCAAAATGTTTTATTGATACCATTTTTAAAACTTTGTTTGCAAATGTTTGAAGATAAACGTTTACTAAGCATTCTGAAAATATAGGAACAATAAACATTTTTGTTAGAACATTATAAAAACATTTGACAGAAAACGTTTTAAAAATGTTTTAGAATGATGGGTATGAAATCAAGTTGCTGTTTCATGTTTGTTTGCAAAACATTAAACAAACCTCATTTCCGAAAATTCAGGATTTTGTTTTGTATCCAGAATATGATCTGACAGGGAATCCAATGTTTTTGAAAATATTACCACAGCCATTTCATCTATTTTTTGTCCTGTTTTTTTTTTGTTACCCCACAGCCCTGAAGGGCTGTCAGGGTATTGTTTTCACCCATGGTGTCCGGATGGGCTGGCGGGTGGCGGGAAAAAGTTTGTCCGGGCTGTATCTCAGAAACTGTAAGGTGTAGGCAGTTGATACTTGGTAGGGACATTGGTTATAAGGTGTAGGTGCGCACCGTCATGGTCTGACCTTGATTTGACCTTGCCTTAATGACCTTGACCTATTAATTCTTGTCCAGGCTATATCTCAGAAAGCATAAAGCGTAGGAAGTTGATACTTGGTAGGGACATTGGTTAAGGGGTGTAGCTGTGCAACGTTATGGTCTGATCTTGATTTGACCTTTGACCTTGCCGTAGTGACCTTGACTTTTAAAATCTTGTCCAGGCTATATCTTGGAGATGGTAAGGTGCTCTTGCTCTGTCCAAGTGTGTCATATTCCATATTTGAGACATCTTTCTCTCATGACAAGGATATATGGATTGTGCTGCAATTGATTATTATATGTGCTTTTACATAATTATGCTACAGCTATTCTCCAATTAATAAATTTTACAGCTTCATATTTTTTAGTTTACTGATTAATGCTGTCATCTTGCTATTGAATTGTCTTGTTTTAGTACTTTATCTTTACATACATTTTCTTTCTCTTAGATGTTATTTTCTCCACTTAAACATTATTTGGACGTTTATTTAAGTGACACTGTGCTGAAAGTATTTCGGTTTTTGTGCTGTTTCACTACTTCTATATGTATTGAAAACAATTTCCCCAGGCTGTGAGGTACGGGCATCTCTGATGCTATTTTTAACATGTGTAATGGGTGCGTGACTTCAGGAATCAAATGTCTGTGTTACCTTTTCTTGCATCTGTGCCAACTTTGCCAGTCCCTAGCCAGACATATCAATGATTAACTTGACATACAAAGTTTCTTGTTACTTCACCAGTATTTTCACCTCCTTGGGATTCTGGTTTTTTTCACACAGAAGCCACCCCCACAGCATATCGTTTTTAGTGTCTTTGTACAGTGGATCTCTAGCTCTTGTTATGCAGAAACTAATGATCCTACAGAAAATCAATACAATTTTTGCCTTGGTCAGTGAAACTTAAAATTTATTGTTTCCAATATGCTTTGTGCAGATAATGAAAAATTTGAAATCTGAATTCAACAACACATATTTAACACTGAATTTCTTTATATGTCAAATGTTCATATGATAGATTGAGTATTAGTCAATAAAATATTTAAACTATAAATATTCATAAATAGCTTGACCCAAGTATGTAAAAGCGAAAAAAAAAACTAAAAAAAAACTTTAGGTAATACTTGTTAAATAAATATTAGTATCAACTGTAAACTTTTCGCTGGTTTAGTCATAATGGTGCAATTTCCAAATAATTCTAATTATAAAAACAATCATAACGTCTTTTTTTTTCCCCTGTAAAAAGTTGTTCTTGTTTCGCCTGTTTCATTCCACAGATGGCGCCTCGGTTAGTTTTGGTCGACACGTCAAAACATTAAACATGGCGGATACCCAAGTTTCATCCAAAATTGAATCTCTAAACATGAATGGAGACGTTGACAGTGAGGGAAAAAGTGAAGCGAGTGAAGAAATTGATGAGACTTGGGGGATGACAAGAAGTGAGGTGTATAAGATAGCGCTGAAATTTTATAAAGGTATGTTTTCACCTGTTTTGGCCCACCTACTGCAGTATCCAGTTCTTTTCTATTGCAGGTGTTGTTTTGCTGCCTTTTGTTTTTTATGTGCGAACCATGTAAATTAATAGCACCAGAGGCAGCTTAAGAGGTTTTTTGAATGAAGTAAACCTTCAGCTCCATTCTGGAGTCTTAAAACCATTTTTTGCGGGTTAAAATACACTGGATGGAAATAGCCGGCATAGTGAGCAACTTCAAACCCCTTTCCAACTGTCCATACTCCCTATGCCCATGTCAGATATACAGGGGGGGGGGGGGGGGGGGGAGGGATTCGCCCATAAAAACAGCAAAATGAAGTTCTTGAGAACAAATATGCAGTATAGTTTTAAAAAAGTTATCAGAATGACAAGAGGTTCCTCAAACTGTAAAATGATAGCATCATAAAAGATATTTTGTGATAAGTACAAATACAACCATAGAACTTGTACCATGGCAATAACATTAGAGCTGTTGGAAAGTGGACAGCATTTCGCCGATTATTTCATACTGTTCCAAAAAAGTTACAAAGATTGTTAAACACTTTGCAAACAATAGTTAAAGCTAAAGATCAATTCTTCTCATTGTATTCTAGCACTCAATGAAGTTATAAATAGTATTTATATTGACCCCAGACACAGTTTAGAGAACATACAGCCCTTTGCATCAGTCAGATACAGTTTGTTAGGCATATTTCTCACTGACATATAAACTTTTTTATTCATCTTTATAATCCTGCATGCTGTCAGTTTTAAAATCTTAGAAAATATCAAGATATGTTGCACACTTTTCTATGCTATAATGCTTCTTCAGTATCAACACAGATATTAGTTTTAAATGAGGTACAATAGAAACTGGCGAATCGCTGTCCCCAGCGAATCGCTGCCCCCCCCCCCCTGTACTCCAGTGATATACATTTTATTGAAGGAGGAACTATAGATGATTCTCTTTTTCCATCAGATTGTACTGGCATATCTACGTGTGCTCACAATATGGTCAATGTTTTATTAAATTGGTTACAGGTCTAATTTTTCCCAGATCTCACATTTAGTGCATTGCAGATCCGAGTGTTATGTTGGCCAACATTTTGTCATTTACTCTACATGTGCGATAATGGTATTTGTGAGTTGATAAGTTGATTTGCTTCATACACACATTTATAAATTTGTCTCATGGAAGATTGAAATTGGCCTTCATAAAATTCTATTTCAATATTTCAATGGGGGGTATTGCCCTCAGTGTTAGATTTCAGTATGATTAGATAACCCTATTTTCAAAGTAACCCTACTTTTACTTAGTACCTGGTGGGAGATAACCACCAAACCAGTGGTCTTGTTACACTTTTAACTCCCATATCTCTGCCTGAATGCCATTTGATCATGTATTAGAATCATTTAATCAAGCTAATGTCAAGTACCGTTTTCATTTTTTTCCTATAATATTCAGTTGGTGTAAGCATCTTTAGCTGACTTGTTATTCAGATACTTATGGAGAGATTTGTATGTATCTATGTTTTTTACAGAAAAAGAAGGCAAAGCTATACATGCAAGTTACAAAGATAAGCTGAAGCTTGTTGCTTTGACAAAGCAGGTCATTCATGGCAAATATCGCCCTGGTGTTTCTCCTGATGTTGGATTCTTGGATGTGGTCGGGAACGATAGAGTGTAAGATTTTCAGAATTTGTTTCTATAATTCTCTTACGAATAGACATTTGTTAAAAGCTTTGCAAATGTTGCCAGCGGCCTATAGTACATATTAGTGTTGGGAAGATTAGACAAATGGTCGATTATTTGTCGGTGACAGTGTACAAAGATGGTCGGTCATTGTCATTTTCTAATAATCAAATTTTCAACTTAAATCTTATCTTTCCTACTGTGCCTCAATATCCACGTATTATTAACATATTTTAGGTATTTTTATATAATAACTGTCAGTTTTGTCATGAATTTCGAGTTTGTTTATAATAGTGTTGTGGTTGAATGCGAATTTTGGAACCGGTTTCCGAAAGCAGAAATTCGGCGAAAAACCGGGTACATTTGATTTATAAAATGTGAAGAAATAAGTTTTTGAAATGCGTACATGACCTTTAACACGTATATAAATAAGAACCACAAGGGACTTTTTGAAGACTTTCGAGGACAAAACGTGTGATGAATATTATAGAATACTGGGAAATATTTGTTATAGTTCAATATTTTGGAAAACTTAAGTTAAAATAATGAAATATGTGACGAAACCGGTTTTGGTTAGAAGAAAACGAAACGTAACCGGATCACTGTCTTTCGGTCGGCAAATAGGTTTCCGGTTTACCGTCTTCAACACTAGGTTTATATCTACTGCCATATTTACAGGAAGTGGGTACTTTTGGTAGATCCTAAATGTCGGAACACCGTTATTTTTACTGGATTGACCTATACTTTATCCCGGAAAGTGTTTCTTAATTAATGATCAACAATAGAGTAAAATAATCGATTAGGGGTCGATCATCGGTCGGAAAAATGGACAAATAATCGACCCTGAAAGTTGAAGGTGAGTCCCAACACTAGTATATATAAAATTATCTTGTCAGTTGTGTAGGTTATAATGTGATTGCAGAGGCATTCCTATAGAAACATGTACTGGAATGTATTGCTTTGTGGTCCTTGGTGATCTAGTGGTTGAGAAGTTTGGCCTCTAATCAATGATCACAGGCTGTCACCTCTGTTTGGGTTTAAGTTCCACAATTGGTAATACTGAGGGCCTGACCCAGGCTGTTGAACTGGACGTAAAACCCTAACTTTGTCTTTGGAATATCTTGGAATATTTTTGTGACAATAATTTTAAACTGTGCAGCAGCATTACAATTGCTGATTAACCACATTGTTTTTATTTCAGACATAAAACTTACAAACTATGCCTTTTTAATACAGTACTGCGTGAAGAAGGACAGAATTGTAATGATAAAATTACTTTACAATACGGCTGTCACAGGTCACCCAGGTACTTGAAAACAGGCTGTGTATACAAAACTGGCAACCAGATATTCCTGAAAGTATTAAAACATTATGCATTTCCATGAATAACATCAGGTGGATTGAAACCTACTGTAAAGTTTAATTATGGGTTCTGAGGTTGGAATTTGAATGCAGGCCCAACCTCAGGTGAGAAAGCTGGTTGCTGCTTGCTGTTGGTTTGCAGTTTACAAAACAGAATCTTGACCTACTGTATATACTGGTTTCCTCCACCCTTCCAACAATTCATCACAATATATCCAATGCAAAGGTACTTGGCATGGGGTAAAACTCTACATAAATAAAGTTAAAAATGTTTTCCTAATCTTTGTTTATAACATACTTTTTAGCCCACAACCTTTAAGGGATGTGCACTGTGCAGGTATTGTTTACACCCATGGTGTCTGCATGAGTGGGTGGCAGGTGGCAGGAGAAAGTTTCTCCGGGCTGTATCTCAGAAACTGTAAGTTGTAGGAAGTTGATACTTGGTAGGGACATTGTTTGGGGGGTTAGGTGTGCAGTGTCATGGTCTGACCTTGATTTGATCTTTGACCTTGCTGTAGTGACCTTGAGTGTAAAGATTTTGTCTGGGCTATATCTCAGAACCCGTAAGGTGTACGAAGTTGATACTTCGTAGGGACATGTGTTGGGAGGATGCAAGTGTGCAATGTCATGTGACCTTGTTTGACCTTTAACTGTGCCGTAGTGACCTTGACCCTTAAAGTCTTGTCTGGGCTATATATCGTAAACCGTAGGATGTAGGAAGTTGATACTTAAAAGGAAAACTGTTTTTGGTTTGTAGTTGTGTAACTTCATGATAAGACCTTGATTTGACCTTTAACCTTGTCATAGTGACCTTGACCCTTTAAATCTTTTCCCGGCTACATCTCAGAAACCGTAATGTGTAGGAAGTTGATATCTTGTAGGGACATTGGTTAGGTAGTGTGGGTGTACAAATGTCATGGTGTGACCTTGATTTGACCTTTGAGCTTGCTGTAGTGACCTTGACCATTAATAAAATCTTGGCCAGACTATATCTCGGAATCTGTAAGGTGTAAAAGGTTGTGCTGTAGTAACCTTGTACTTAAAAATCTTGTCCAGGCTATATCTCGAAAATCATAATGTGTAGGAAGTTGATATTTTTCAGGGACATTGGGTAGAACTTGTAGGTGAGCAACAATCTTTATTTAACCTTGACCATTAAAATCTTGACTGGGCCATATCTCAGAAACTGTTAAAAGAGAAAGTTGTAGAGAGGTGTAGAAATTTGATTCTTGGATGGGTCAGTGGTTGGAGGTGCAGGTATGCTTAGTCATGGTGTGATCTGTAATCTTGGCTCTGACCAAGTGTGTCCACCTGCCACAATTGAGACATATTTCTCTTATGACAAAGATATATGGATTGATGTCACTGATTATTATATGTGCTTTTACGTAATTGTACTATCTCTTTTGGTAGCTGTACTTCAATTAATAAAGTTTACAGCTTCATAATTTACAGACATTTTCTCTTGTAAACATTATATTCTCAACTAACAATATTTGGAACTTTACATAACTGACATCTTTTGCTGTGAAAGTCTCCTGATCTTTGTACTACTTCATTTCTTCTATATCTGATGGAGTCAAAAACTATTCTCCCAGGCTGTGGGGTATAGGCATCTCTGATGCTATTTTTACTCTCCCATATTTGTAGTTCCCTGTTGTTTTATACTAAAATACTCTTCTATTTTATGTTCCTATTTTCCAAACAAAACCTCACTCTCCACACCTGTTTGGATAACAGAGGTTCTACTGTATATTAACTAGGGATGGATCAGTAGGCCTGGTGTCTTGGTATCAAGAGTATTTCAGTGAAATACCGTAGTGAGATTTTACAACTGCCTCTTTTGCTTGTGAGTATATATAATGGAAGGAAGAGTTAAAATATTAGAAACATACCCCAAATCTGAAGAAATTATAAGCTTTTATCCCATATTTTGTGCGTTTGTAGATTTTTATAGCAATTAGGTTGAGCAGAACTGCCATGTTTTGGTTACAGCACTTTATAACCTCATTATCGCTTGTTGACTCATATAATTGAAGGAAAACTTTAAAAATATAGGAAATAAACCAAAAATCTGAAGAAAGTCCAAATGTTTATCCCATATTTTGTGCATATGGAGACTTTTGTTATGATTTCGTTGAGAGGAAACATCCATGTTTGGTTGCGGTGTACAAAAACACAAAGTCACAGAATCGGTATGGTTTTGCATTGACGACCCCCAGAGGGACACATTTTTAATACTGACCCATCCCTATTTTTGCCTTAGTTATCATTATTTTTGCAGTTGTTTAGTTGATTATTTGAGAGTTGATTTTGTTTTCTTGTTTTGGATATTGTTTTGATTTGTAAAGTATGAAAATTTATAAATTTGAAAATGTGCAAGCTTGAGCAAAAACCCAATTAATTCTGTAGCCGTATAATTTTACTGATACTTGTTGCATGTCAGTATTATCTCTGTTTATTAATAAATCTTAATTTTAGTATCAGTAATAATTTCAATATTATTCCCAAATTGGTAAATTTCCGTAATTCAGAAAGCAACTTTTTTTAAATATGTGTATTGCTTGTTGAGTCAACATTGACCGATATCCAGAATTGGTAACTTTAAAAGTTTTAGTTTGATATTACAATGTGATGTTTAAGAGTTCTAGTTACAAACCACTGATACAATTTATCATGCTTTTTGAACTGTTTTTACAGATCAGTGTAACCTTTCTTGTAAAGATTATATGAGGTAGATGTAACATAACCGTTATAGATAGTGTAACAGGATGCATATGTTACATAACCTTTCTTCTAAATGTAACATTACTTTGGGAGTTAAACATCGAGTGAGGCATTGACAATTTCATTTGCTATTGACATTAATATTGCAGTACAGTGTAATTGTCAAATGCCGGAGCCAGAGCATCATGATATTTATCAGGTACCAATTAATAAACCCGTGTCAGTCTAAATGGTTGGCTGTATAAATAAAATGAATAGTATAATGTTTTTGTTCATTCTATTTGGCAGTATTGGTTTTATTTTTCCAACTACATTAACTACAGTTTATAAATTTCAGGTGTTTAAAATACACCTAGTTAGGTGTTGGATAAAAACTTTGAAAAAGAAAGAGAAATAATCAAATAAAGTGGTATTTTTCATTTGTTAAACACAGTGGTGTTATGATAGATATCAATCATGATTCTGCTTTTCATGTAGACATGTTTTAATGTTTACTTGTATACATTGCTTGAATTTCATGGCAATCTGGTCACAGAACTATAGTTTTAGTCGTCATATTTGTCATTGCTCTTCTAATCTCTCTGTGTATTGGTTTAAGCCATCATTTTTAACCCTATCAGACACAAGCTTTCAAAATACAGTACCATAACAAACCCTAGTGATTAGAAGGTGTAAATAGATTTGTACCTTTGTGGTGTTCATAGTTTCTGTATTGGCAATATTTTTGCATATATTTGTTTGCATCATTTATATCTTATATATTATTGGTCGAGTTTTCAAAGATTTTAGAAGCAGCAAGTTTTCTAAAGGACCCTCAACCTTTTCATGTTGCTGGTCCTGTGGACTAGAGAACTTTTTTTTCCGAAGTCTATTCAGGGCTTGTACAGTGTACTGTATACCTTAGAGATTTATCAGAGTGTGTGATCAACCATTCATGATATGTTGAACATAAAAAAAGTATTTTTTTAGTTTTTATTGACTCTGTGTTGAAAAAAATCCTTTTAATAAGCCTTGGAAAAGCAGTGGGTATAGTATTTTCACTTCCAAATACAGAGTGACATAATTTGAGCATTTAAAGTGTTAATACCTAAGATCACTGTCCCTGTGTGTGGACCTATCTGTGTTATTCGTGATTAATTGTTCTGTCTTAAAAAGAAATTTTTATTGCGTTAATACATCCTATCCAATGGACAAATGCTATTCCGGTCGGCGCAGACCGGCCCGCCAAACGTCAGAAAAAGACGTCCTGTGTTTCCACCGGCCGGCCGGTCCCAAGTACTAGTGCACTCGCCAGATGGCGTGTCATACTTCCTTCCTGTATAGACAGCGTGACGTCATAGCATCTTTTTCGTTTGGCGCGAACTAGTGTACACGGATATTATTTTGCCAGAAAATTATTTAGAATTTCAACAGTTAATTTGATTTCTTCAACGTAAGTGTACTGCCATTGTTTTATCAACACATCATGTCTTCTCCTGGCCAACGTAGAGGGAAATGTGGACACGTTATGGCTAATTTTGACACACATTCTCACTGCGCACAATGCAGGGACAAAGGGAAGGGTAAGGAACCTTGTGTTTCAGATCCACAAACTTCTAACTGCCAGATATGTAATAGCCTCACGTCTGATCAACGCCAGCAATTAGCTACACCTTCATATAAGCTTAAGAAGGAAAAACGTGAAGCAAAGCTTACTGACCCAACCTCCTCCCAGGACTCTGATCAACTTGTCGCCCGTCAAGCGCGTCTGTTATTGGGGTCGTAGACGAACAGGGATCTGTCAAATCTCCTGCTTCCGTCCCCCCACCTGATAAAAAGCCTAAGAAAGACAATAAGAACAGTAAGAAAGAAAAAATCTCCCTCTGCAAAGGCTTCTAAACACAGTACTGGTACTGAGGATAAATTTGCAGAACTGGATAACAAATGGTCGGAGCGCTTAAGTCGTCTGGAAACTTTGATAATGGCCAAGAGTTTTGAACTGACCTTCTCTTCAAAAGTGAAAGTTACACCGACCCATTCACCTCCTCATGATGTTGGAAATGTGTCTGAGCCTTTCATCCGACCTTCTACTTCAAAGCTTACTGGAACTGGCTTCTCTGCTGAAAAGCATCAGCCGACCAGTAAAGCAGTGACCAGTCAACAGGCTTCTACAACTAAGTTTCCTGGTATGGGCGTCTCTGCTAACAAGCATCAGTCGGCCAGTCAAACTGTATCTCACCCACCGAATTCAACTGCAAGGTTTACTGGACAGGGCTCCTCTGCTATTGTGCATCAGCCTACCAGTCAAACCAAGTTCAATCAACTCTTCAGCAAAACTTCAGTCTCCTGGGGAAGGTGATGTTAACCGACCTTACTCTGACCGGCCTGCTGCTACCGACCGGCCACTGTCATCTGAACCGGCTGACACCGGCTCCCCTGCTCTTCACAGGTCAAGGCGAGATAGCATCTCCAGTCTGTCATCTGAGGCCGGTAGCATGTTGTCGGATAACCCACCACTGGACTTATACACTGAAGAAGGGGAATTATCTGAGGACCAGGATCAGACTGTAACCGACCCGGACCAACCAGTGTCAGAGGAGCAAAATTATAGGGATACTATGCAGGGTATCCGTTCCTTCATGGGCTGGTCTCACATCCCAGAAATAGACAGTACAGCCTCCACCTCAGATGATAACCCTTTTGCAGGGCCCAAGACTGTAACTCCTGGCAAAGTGTCGGTTAAAATGCCTACTGAAGACTGGTTATGTAGGAAACTGGCCAAGTTGAACCTAACATTGGTTGAGGGCTACCCCTCCCGTGGATCAGAAGCCGGTGGCCTAGTTAAAGATGTCTTTCTGAGACCGGCCAGAACACAGTCCAAATGGTATGGGCTTCACACCGACCATAAAGTTGAATCTTCACAGATTTCAACTTGGAATACTGATGCTTCAAAACTCAACAGCAGCTATAGTCGGATAGCTAAATACACTGGGCTGTCGTCTACTCCACCAGCTTCTCGCAGGATATTACAGGAAACACTGCGCAGATGGGAGAGATCTGCCAGGGAGACGTCGGTTATATGTAACCAAGCTGCCAGTTTTAACCGTTGTCTCTTCAAGGTGCAGCAAAACATGAAGGACCAGCTTAAAATTTTGAAGGCAGAAAACAAAGGAAAGGGCTCTACAAAGGCATCTACAGCAGCTGAGGAACTGAACTATTTGATGGACTTTAACTCTAGCATTACACAGGCGGCTGCAAAGTCAATGGAACACTTGTCAGAGTTTGTTTTCATCACTATGGGTAATTTAACTCTAATCCGCCGAGATGCATACTTGAGCCACCTTAGGACCGGTATCAAGCCGGATACACTTACAGCACTGAGGTCAGCCCCCCTTCATATCTCAACTCTGTTTCCAGACTCAGTTATTAAGCGGGCAGAAGAGGATATAGCTCAGCTTAAGTCTAAGGGACATGCTGGTGCTTCACAGAACAAAGGTCGGTACCACCCTTATGAAAGGCAGGATAAGAGATCCGTTAACCGGGACTCAAGATCAGATAAACCCGCCTGGAAAACCATTGGAAAGAAACAGTTCAGAAGAGGAGAGGTCGTACCACCACTTTCTCATCACGACCAGCCAAGGGCCAGCAGTCGTATAAATGACAATTATTGTGTAGCCAAGTTACAGACACGACTGCTGGCTGGGAGCACACCACAGACAATAAACACTGGTTTAAAGTTAAATGTAAAGCTTCCTGTTGCATCACATGTTCATACTGTGCCTGGGCATTCCCAAAAGAGAGAATTAAGTCCCGGGTCAGCAGGTTGTCATTACAAAAGTTACAAATTAAAGTCTGTGAAAAGTGTTTCTTGTGTCACTCAATTGTCTTATGTCCAACCTGTAACAAATGTCAAAAATGCTGCACCAAATCTGCCTGTAGGGGCCAGACTTCAAAACTTTTGGCAAACTTGGCTGGACCTGGGAGCAGGTCCAAAAGTAGTTCAGATCCTAAAAGAGGGTTACACTCTTCCCTTCCGGATCCGTCCAAGGCTCACAAGGTCACCCACGGTTGTAAGCTGCTATGTCAATCCCCACAGGAACAGCTACCTGCTGGAGGCATTACATCAGCTTATAGCCAAGAATGCTGTAGAACTAGTAAAACACCAAACTTCTCTGGGGTTTTTCAACCGACTATTTTTAGTCCCAAAACCCAACAAGTGGCGACCTATACTAGATTTGAGCAAACTGAACCTTTTCCTCAAAACGGAGAAATTCAAGATGGAGACACTGGAAACCATCAGAACCTCTCTCCAACAAGGGGAGTGGGTTACTTCAATAGATTTCAGGGATGCCAACTTCCATATACCAATACAGGAACAGTCCAGAAAATATCTGAGATTTCATGTTCAGGGTCAGACATACCAGTTCAAGGCTCTGCCCTTTGGTCTGTCCACAGCACCCTTGGAGTTTACTGTAATAGCAAAAGAGGTGAAACTGATGGCCATTCACAAGGGTATAAGGATCCACCAGTACCTAGATGACTGGTTGGTGAGGGCCACATCCCACCAGGCTTGTCTCCAACATACTCAAATTCTGGTGAAAATATGTCAAAAATTAGGCTGGCTGGTGAATTTGGACAAGTCAGAGCTGGATCCAAAGCAGATCTTCGATTTCGTAGGTTACCAGTTCGACCTCAGGGCTGGTTGGGTCCGACCGACCCCAGACCGGTGGCAGAATCTTCAGGACAAAATATTAGAGATAATGTCACTTCCAACCTGTCCGGTTCGACAGTTCATGTCCCTGATAGGTTTACTAACAGCCACAGAAAAGCAAGTTCACCTAGGCCGACTACACATGAGACCCATACAGTGGCATCTCAAACAACACTGGAGAATACCAGAGTCACTAGAAAAAGTGATTCCTGTTCCCAGCTCCCTGTACCCTCATTTACAATAGTGGCTACAGGAAGACAACGTTCTCACAGGCCAACCATTACACCCAATAAAACATGCTCTGCAAATCTTTACAGACGCATCAAAAGAAGGGTGGGGCGCTCACTTAAACGAACACACTGCCAGAGGGACTTGGTCACTGCCAGAAAGCAAGCTGCATATAAATTATTTGGAACTCAAGGCAGTGTTTCTTGCCTTAAAAGAGTTTCAAAGCCTCTGTGCAGACAAGATAGTACTTGTGGCAACTGACAACACCACAGTGATGTCGTACATAAACAAGGAAGGAGTCATGAGGTCGGGCACACTCTGTGCCCTACTATGGAGGATCTTGACCTGGTGTACCAGACATAAAGTAACTCTAAAAGCCCGACACATTCCCGGGTGACTGAACGTGGTAGCGGACAAGCTATCCAGGCTAGGCCAGACCATTCAAACAGAATGGTCCCTCCTTCAAGAGGTTTTCCAAACTATATGCAGCAGGTGGCACCGACCTCAGATCTATTTGCCATGAGGTTCAACAAGTTACCTCAGTTTGTGTCACCAGTACCGGACTCCTTGGCAGTAGCAGTGGATGCACTCAGTATGCCATGGGAGGATCTGGACGCATACGCCTTCCCACCAGCGGCCATCTTGGGCAAAGTGGTGGAGAGGTTACAGGACTCCCCTTGCAAGAGAATCATTCTGATTGCTCCGGGGTGGCCCAACATGCCTTGGTTTTGGGATCTAGTGACCATGTCCAGTCAGATCCCACTGAGCCTGCCCAACCTGTTGACACAACCTTTCAATCAGATCCCTCACAGAAATCTGACAAACTTAAATCTCCATGCATGGCTCCTAGAGCCTCAGCAATCAAAGAGCAAGGCTTCTCTGAAGCAGTGGCAACAAGGATTGAGGCTCCTCAAAGAGGATCAACCCGATCCGTCTATGAGGCAAAGTGGACCATTTTTACAAAGTGGTGCATCACTAATCAGGTGGACTTCAGGGCACCCCCTGTAAAGTCAGTCGCTGACTTCCTTATGTATCTTTTTGAGGAGAGGAAGTTACAGCCCAGTACCATTGATGGCTACAGGTCAGCCATTGCTGATAAACTGGGAAATTCAACCCTCAACATCAGCAAAGATGAAAATCTCAATCGTCTCTTTGGATAGTTTCCATAGAGACAGACCCAAGGGTAGAAGGGGTATCCCTTCCTGGAACCTATCCCTGGTCTTACACCAGCTGACAAAGGCCCCATTTGAACCGATCAGGGAAGCCTCCTTGAAGCATTTGACTTTCAAGACTGTTTTCCTCTTAGCCCTAGGGTCAGGCAAACGCAGAAGTGAGATTCATGCTTGGCAAAACAGAAATATCAGACACTAGTCTGACTGGTCAAAGGTGTCCCTGTACCCATCTCCCAGCTTTCTTTCCAAGAACCAGCTGGCCAAAGAGGGTCCAGACTGTGTGGCCCCAGTGGTGATACCAGCCCTGGCCCCAACCCTGGATAGATCCCTGAAGTCTGATAGGTCACTCTGTCCAGTCAGAGCGTTGCGTTACTACTTGGACAGGACCTCAGACCTCAGGCAAAATAAGGAGCTGGTCTTTGTCTCCTTCAAGAAAGGTTTCGACAAGAATATCTCACCTGCCACTATCTCCTCATGGATCAAACAGACTGTGATCCTATGCTATGAGCTCTCAGACCAAGAGGCCCACACCTTGCATCAGGTCAAAGCCCATGATGTCAGGGCCTTTGCTGCTTCTAAGGCTTTCCAGTTTGGAATTTCCTTGGAACAGATCTTGTCAGCCTGTCACTGGAAGTCACATAATACCTTCACACAATTTTATCTGAAGGATGTGGCTTGGGCTGACTCCGAGCTCTACCACCTGGGACCTGTAGTGGCTGCTCAGCAGATCCACAAATAACCCAGGGAGAGAGGGGATTTTGTAAATATGTAAATAATGTATATATATATATATAAATGCAAAAAAAAACAACAAAAAAAACAAAACAAACTGTGCTGTGCTTCCTTCGGGAGGTTTATTTCTTCTTATTATGGGACTGAACTCATCCGTCTCTTCCTCTACCTCAGAGCAGGTCTGTTGGAAAAAGGGGGGGGGGGGTAAATCGGTTGACCGGCTTCCGGTAACCTACTGTAGCCTTAAGGGTTTCTGACCTCAAGGTCGACCCAGGCCTGAAGAAATTTTGTTAGTTCTGTTATGAGTTCACCTAAGTCCCCAGTAACTTACCCGCCGACCAAGCGGTAGTTATTCAGCATTTGTCCGTTGGATAGGATGTATTAACGCAATAAAATTGCAAATTTAATAAGTAAATTAAATTTTGATAAGTTAATACCCTATCCAATGGACACACAAGACCCTCCCACCGACCTCGCTATCAACTTACTAGGGGTCCGATAGGTTCAGACAATGAAAAAGATGCTATGACGTCATGCTGTCTATACAGGAAGGAAGTACGACACGCCATCTGGCAAGTGCACTAGTACTAGGGACCGGCCGGCCGGTGGAAACACAGGACGTCTTTTTCTGACGTTTGGCGGGCCGGTCTGCGCCGACCGGAATAACATTTCTCCATTGGATAGGGTATTAACTTATAAAAATTTAATTTACTTATTAAATTTGCAAATTTTAACTTTATAAAGTGAAAAATTTGTAAATGTTATGTTACCACATGGAAAAATGTTGACTGTTGTGTTTATTTAGCAAAAGGAAAGGAAGTAAAGAACTCTTTGTATGTTACCATGGTAAAAATAAACAAATGTAAACAAATGGAAAATTTCTTCATGTAAAAGGATTATAGTCATTGTTGTTGGATACTTTTTAAGTCAGCTGATGAAGTTGTTGATGTATAATCAAGGTTAATGCTGGGGATGGGACAACATCCTTAATGATTGAGCCACTTATTGGTGAAATGAATTGTGGTTGAGTTCAACTTGACTGAGTTAACTGTGAAACCATATCAAATTATGTTTTAAACAGACTAGAAAGCCATTGAAATGTTCATTAAACAAACAACATGTTGAAGAAGATGTCTGTTTTTAATTGCAGTTTAAACAAGGTTTCAAGTGATTAATTTGTTGAGATAATGTAAAACTGATTGAATAGCCGGGTGGGGTTTTGTTTGAAAATCACAAGGAAAAGCAAAGATTTGAAATAAAATATACATTTGCAGTTATGTGTAATGAATCTTTTAATACCAGTAATGACTTTGCATTTAATATGAAGGCAATTCTGTGCAAAGCACTGAAATAATTGAGTTAAAATACCCACTCCAGACTACTTCCCCAAAATATCAACCACCAAGCTGGCACTTGTGCTACCATCAAATCATCCAGACTGGTTGACTGGTTGTGGTTTGTTTGAAAGTAAATAGCACGTGTACCGTTGTTTTTATTTCTGCTTCTTAGATGTACTGATTTGAATGAATGGTGAGTACAATATTTGTGTATCATTTTTTGAGGGTGTGAGACAGGGTACCTGCATGGTCACAAATGGCTGATGTTCTGTGTTGCAAAAAGACTTTGGCATTTCTCGGGATATGTAACAAACTTGGCTAAAACAGGAATATATTAGGAACTAGGCATATGGACTATGTTCACATGTGTCCCACGTTAATAATATAATGATAAATCATACTGCATGGTATAGTATTTCATCATACTGTTTAAGCTTTCAACTAAAAATTGGAAGATCATGACAGCATGTAAAGTTTGTTACTTAATGCAACCCCCCCCCCCAAAAAAAAAAAAAAAACAAAAAAAAAAAAACCAAAAAAAAAACCACAAAAAAACCATAAGTTGTAAGAAGTAATATCAAGTGAAACTGGAAATAGATCACACAAATTGTGTGAAACTGTCTTATATATATTTGAATTGAGCGTTTCATAATTCAGCAATGTATATGGTAGGGAGTAGGAATATATCATTTGCATAGGCGGGATGAAATATGCAAGTCAGAATAATAATTTCTTGGTCACCCCGTCTCACCTCCATCTTTATAATTATTTGACTTTGTATTGTTTTATTTTGCAATGTGGTATGTGTTGTCTGCTGTAGTGATACTGTGTTTGTGTTGAATTTCAGAACATAATGTGTTTTGTGAGCCTACAGTCTGATTGTATTTGTGGAAATTAAAGTGACATCATAGTGAGTCTTGTACTGTGATTGTACTTGTGCATATTAAAATGACATCATAGTGAGGCTTTTTACATTATGTTTTGTATTGGAATCTTAATTATTACCCTCGACATCTGAATGGGAGGGGTGAGGGTATCATCATCGGGTCTGTTTGTATGAATAACTCAAACACTACATATGGTATTGTGCTCATATTTTTATGTGACCAATTCATTCGGTCACTGATTACTTGTTCTGTCATTTGGGGTCTACTGATGGCCCAGTCCTCCTCATTGAAGATGGGGACCTGGATCAGAAATTCAGCAGTGAGGGTTTTTGCATTCTCAAGCACTGCTCATCTGATCTTTTGTGGAGAGTGTTTTATGTTTGCAAAATAGTTATTTACATAAACATGAAAAAAGGGTTTCGGCATGGAACAATAGGAATCCAGCAGAATGTTCAAAATTTGTATGAGTGAAAGCATGTTGTGTAAAATTGATTGTGTAAATCGCTGCCAAACTGTTGTGACGTATTGTAAGACCTAGCCTAAGTGCTGCTATGACTGACTGATTTTGGTAAAAAAAAGGGGCAGGAGAAACTGATCTAATCTTTTACATTTTTGAGTAAATATTGAAGTTACTTGATGCATACACGCTACATGTATGAACATTGCAAATAATGTCCAGATCTTGAGCTACTGGTAAAATAACAAAATTCATGCAAATTGTGCTGTAATGTTTAAAATAAAATTATATTTTGAATTTTCGGAAAACACTTCAAATATTGGGTTGGTCGGAAGACAAACTGGTGACAGAGAAACAGGAGTCATAACAGTTTCATCAGTAGAAGTTACAAAACTGATACAATGTAATTTGTTTATTTTATAGCGAAATACCCTTACCATTTCCTAACAGTAGCTATTTGTTGGAGCCATCCAACCCAATGGCCAACGCAGAGATGCGATTTTTAAGGTTATATAACAACCTTAATAAAGCCATTGGGTTACAGTAGTCCGTCCTCCCGCCATTTAGGTCACATGACCACGTTGTTTACTTCATTATTTTTGTTGGCCATCATCAGTAAGGACGTCTTTGGGAATTAGGAGAAGTTTTGTCAAGGTTTTATTTATTTTTTGAGATTTTTAGTCAATTTCACTTATTATTTTACATGTATATCATACAGAACTTATACCTTTGTTAAATCTTCGAAGGTATGCATTATAATATGTAAATAAAGGACTTTTGGATGGCGACTTCGAGGTTTCATCTTCAACCTCGAGGAAATAAATCAACAATAATTTTTATGTCAGCTGACTTGTCAGTCAGCTGGCATTATGTCGTCACTCTGCGGCGTGGGCGTACGCGTCCGCGTCCGCGTACGCGTACGCGTCCACGTGAACAACTTCTCCTCCAAAACTACAAGGCCTAGAGACGTGCTGTTTTTTTTAAAAGATACCTTATCTATCGAGGATGAAAAATTGTTCAAGGCATGCAAATCTGTCTGTTCGTCTGTTTGCTAGAGACATTACAAGGGGGGTACCCCCACCAAAAGTGTGAAAATTTCAACTTTTTATCACAATTTTCTCAGTGACTATTGCAGGGATTTCTCTCATATCTTGCATATATGTACTAGGCCAGAGGTAGATTCTCTTGTGTGAGTATGAGACCTGGATCTCTCTTACTTTTTTTTTAATAAATTTTTTTAATAATTTTTAATGCATTAACATTCATGAAATCATGCACAAAATCATTTATAACTTGAAAACTGTTGCATCTAGAGCATTTTGTTAAAATATGTTATTCAGCTACTTTTTTCATAGCTACAATATGGTGAGTAAGTTGGGTGTCTGTCTCAATAGCTAAGTGAGTAATAGCTACTTTTGGGCTTTTCAGTAACTTCCATCATGAGTAGAATCACTTGTAACTTAAAAACTATTGCATTTAGAGAATTTCGTATAAATATGTTATTCAGCTACTTTTGGGTCAGCTATAACATAGTAAAATTTTAGACCTGTAGCTCATGGCATAGCTGAGTAATAGCTACTTTTAGGTTATCACTGTTGAGTAAATTGCTTATAACTTCAAAACTATTGCATTTAGAGAATTTTGTATAAATATGTTATTCAGCTACTTTTGGGTCTGCTATAACATAGTAAAATTTCAGACCTGTAGCTCATGGCATAGCTGAGTAATAGCTACTTTTAGGTTATCACTGTTGAGTAAATCGCTTATAACTTGGAAACTATTGCATTTAGAGTATTTTGTTTCAATATGTTATTCACCTATTTTGGGATCAGCTATAACATAGTGAAGTTTCAGATCTGTGGCTCCTTGCATAGCTGAGTAATAGCTACTTTGAAGTTCTCACTATTGAGTAAATCAGTTGTAATTGGAAAACTATTGCATTTAGAGAATTTCGTATAAATATGTTATTCAGCTACTTTTGGGTCAGCTATAACATAGTGAAATTACAGACCTGTAGCTCATGGCATAGCTGAGTAATAGCTACTTTTAGGTCATCACTATTGAGTAAATCGGTTGTAACTTGAAAACTATTGCATTTACAGTATTTTGCTTAAATATGTTGTTCGCCTACTTTTGGGTCAGCTATAACATAGTAAAATTTCAGACCTGTAGCTCATGGCATAGCTGAGTAATAGCTACTTTTAGGTCATCACTATTGAGTAAATCAGTTGTAACTTGAAAACTATTGCATTTACAGTATTTTGCTTTAATATGTTGTTCACCTACTTTTGGGTCAGCTATAACATAGTGAAATTTCAGACCTGTAGCTCATTGCATAGCTGAGTAATAACTACTTTGAGGTTCTCACTATTGAGTAAATCAGTTGTAATTGGAAAACTATTGCATTTAGAGAATTTAGTATAAATATGTTATTCAGCTACTTTTGGGTCAACTATAACATAGTAAAATTTCAGACCTGTAGCTCATGGCATAGCTGAGTAATAGCTACTTTTAGGTTATCACTGTTGAGTAAATCGCTTATAACTTGGAAATTATTGCATTTAGAGTATTTTGTTTCAATATGTTATTCACCTATTTTGGGGTCAGCTATAACATAGTGAAGTTCCAGACCCGTGACTCATTGCATAGCTGAGTAATAGCTACTTTGAAGTTCTCAATGTTGAGTAAATCACTTGTAATTTGAAAACTATTGCATTTAGAGAATTTAGTATAAATATGTTATTCAGCTACTTTTGGGTCAGCTATAACATAGTAAAATTTCAGACCTGTAGCTCATGGCATAGCTGAGTAATAGCTACTTTTAGGCTATCACTGTTGAGTAAATCACTTATAACTTGAAAACTATTGCATTCAGAGTATTTTGTTTCAATATGTTATTCACCTATTTTGGGGTCAGCTATAACATAGTGAAGTTCCAGACCTGTGGCTCATTGCATAGCTGAGTAATAGCTACTTTAAAGTTCTCACTGTTGAGTAAATCAGTTGTAATTGGAAAACTATTGCATTTACAGAAATTTGTGCAAATATGTTATTCAGCTACTTTTGGGTCAGCTATAACATAGTGAAATTACAGACCTGTAGCTCATGGCACAACTGAGCAATAGCTGTTCTCAGGCACTGACTGTTGAGTAAATCAGCTATAACTTGAAAAATATTGCATTTGGAGTATTTTGTTAAAATATATTGTTCACCTACTTTTCGGTTAGCTATAACATAGTGAAATTACAGACCTATAGCTCATGGCATAGCGGAGCAATAGCTATTTTCTGGTTCTCACTATTGAGTAAATCAGTTGTAACTTGAAAACTATTGCATTTACAGTATTTTGCTTAAATATGTTGTTCAGCTACTTTTAGGTCAGCTATAACAGAGCAAAAATTCAGACATGTAGCTCATTGCATAGCTGAGTAATAGTTAGTTTGAGGTTCTCACTCTTGAGTAAATCAGTTGTAACTTGAAAATTATTACATTTAGAGTATTTTGTTAAATATGTTATTCACAGACGTTTTGGTCAGCTATAACATAGTGAAATTGCAGACCTCTATGTCATGGGATAGCTGAGCAATAGCTTCTTTCAGGTTCTCACTGTTGAGTAAATCATTGTATCCAACCTGTAGGAAATCATGGGCTGGGAATCTGTTAATATGGTCCGATTTGACCTTGGAACCCTCCTTCAAGGTCAAATGAGGATAGCCAAACATAAAAGTGCTTATAACTCGCTTATTATTGGTCCCAGAGGTTGGAATGAAAACCAACCTATAGAAAATCATGAGCTGGGAATTTTTTGGTGTGGTCGGATTTCACCTTGGACCCCTCCTTCAAGGTCAAATGAGGATAGCCAAACTTAAAAGTGCTTATAACTCACTTATTATTGGTCCTAGAGGTTTCGAATGGAAAACCAACCTATAGAAAATCATGGGCTGGGAATCTTTTGGTGTGGTCGGATTTGACCTGGGACCCCTCCTTCAAGGGCAGTTGAGGATAGCCAAACTTACAATTGCTTAGAACTCGCTTATTATTGGTCCTACAAGTTTGGGATGATAAACAAGCTACAGGAAATCATGGGCTGGGAATTTTTTTGTGTGGTCGGATTTGACCTTGGACCCCCTCCTTCCAGGTCAAACGAAGATAGCCAAACTTAAAGTGCTTATAACTCGCGTATTATTGGTCTTGGAGGTTTGGGATGGTAAACCAACATATAGGAAATCATGGGCTGGGATTCTTTTGGTGTGGTCAGATTTGACCTGGGACCCCTCCTTCAAGGGCAGTTGAGGATAGCCAAACTTACAATTGCTTAGAACTCGCTTATTATTGGTCCTACAAGTTTGGGATGGTAAACAAGCTACAGGAAATCATGGGCTGGGAATTTTTTTGTGTGGTCGGATTTGACCTTGGACCCCCTCCTTCAAGGTCAAACAAGGAGAGCCAAACTTAAAAAGTGCCTATAACTCACTTATTATTGGTCCGAGAGGTTTGGGATGGTAAACCATCCTAAATTCTTTGGCTGGGAATCTTTTGGTATGGTGAGATTTGACCTTTGGACCCCTTCTTCATGGTGGAACGAGGATATTGCATTTATAGTATTTCTTTAAATATTTTTAACCTACTTTTTACCCTTAAACAATTACCTTGTTACTTTATTTCATAATACCATTTGCAGGGCACAACTTTTTTGTCGTTTTCTTCTGTCAGCTTCGGAATATCTTTCGAACATGTGTTCAGTTACCATTTACTGTATTTCTGTACAGCCCTTTCCCTGATAATTATGCTTTCCTCTCATTATCACCATCACAAATCAAAAACATTCAGTCAGCTGACACAGTGCCCGTTTACGGGCACTCTCCTCTTGTTTTATATAGCTTGCCAGTCGTTCGGTTCAGTTTGCTGGACGTTGGAAGCTATAATTTTTGCAGCATACATGTTTAGAAAGAATGTACTCTTCAATAACAGAAGCGATATGGAAGATGCCATCTTGGATGAGAAGGACAATTCGAGTGGCCGTTATTGCTGTTTCACGTCGGGTTCTAATTGACAGGCGTTGAAAGCAATTTTGTGATCACATTGTACATCCCAGTCGAATAGATTGTCCACGAGTCAGCCATTTACGTTGCCATGGACACGGCATCGTGGAGGAGTTTTGAATGCAGGAAACACTATTTCTTCGGAAAACACTTCCGTTTGAGGTCCATTCAAAACATCCATGCACAATCGAGTATTCTATACCTCTCAGAAGGTCAGAATTCTGGTTGTCAGATGTCCGGGAGTGTCACTCATTAACTACAAGGAGAGGCTTTTGATTAAATGGTTTTGCACAAGAATTTAGTACAATCGGGTTTCTATACCTCTCAAAAGGTTTAGAATTCAGGTTGTCAGGTGATGGGGATTGGGATTCATTCCAAGAATAATATTATTAAGTGGCTAGATATTGATACAACAGTCACAGCCAGTGTAAATGCTCCCTTGTTTGGTCACATTTACCTACATCTTGTAATTCCCACATTCCTTAGGTGAACAGCCAGAATTGAATGTGGTCCTTATTTTCGGTTTCAAGGAGTTTTTGAAGCCTCTGTTGTTAAGAGCACTCATGCAGGAAGAAGTTTTTGCTTGGACTTCCTTACATAATCATTTTCCTGGATAGCTCCTCAGTTGTAGGAGGTCTGCAGGAAGATCACTTCAGACACTGTAGGAACAAGTTCCCTTATAGAAGACTATAGCAGAAACCAAGTGTAGATTGTTCCTTAAGGTCTAATTTAAAGGTTCTTAGGGATCACCATGACATGTTACAGTCTTCAATACTGCCTTGGACTAGGTTCAAATCTTCTTGGAGTTTTGACCATGTCTAAGAACAAGTGACTCAACAGGAGGGAGGTAACTTTGAATGCATTTCTTGCTCCTTATGAAGTTATGAAGTTTCCTGCTGGACATACTGTTACATGTTCAGAGGAACTTCATCCAATGTTTTTCATTTCTATAAGGATGATTATAGTTATGGAAATAACATGCTCCTACAAAGGGAACAACAGACCTCACATTAGTTTTTGGTCCCTGTACATTACGCCTAAAAACAGTTACAAGTGCCTTCTTCTCCTTAGCTAGTTACAAGGGGGGGCATTCTTGATTATTCAGACCCATGGAAGCAGGGATAGTAGGTTGCTTCCAGGAATTTTTAAGCATTCTTTGTCCAGTGTAGGTTGCATACAAGTCTTGGAAATAGGCTACTATTCAGTCAAACCTTTCAGAAGTGAGGTTTGGAAAAAAAAAACAAAAAAAAAAACAAAAAAAAACGGGAGAAACAGTGTTTTTGATAGAAAGCTGTTTATGAAATGATCGACAAAAGGGCGATAACACCAGTCACATCGCTGGAAAGTTACAGTTTCAGTCTATTTCTTAGGAATAGTAAGGAAGAAATGTCTTTCAATGACACTTAAGGTCAGGTAAACAAGCTTTGCATGTATCTTACTTAATATGAACTGTGGCAGTATATTCGGCATTCGTTTTAAGAAGGCGACTGTATGACGTCACTAGAATTTGTGGGTGTAGTACATAATTCACCGATTTACCCAGCTAACAAGGTATCTTCGCATCATTGGAGGCTACAGATTCTACCAGTTCACTGCCTTACCCTGCAATATTACTACAGTTCCTCTTCAGATCACCAAGGTAGCAAAAGAGGTGAAGCTGATGGCTTTTGCAGAAGGCATCAGTATTCGCCAGTATATAGGCAGTTGGCTAATGAAAACAAGCTCAAACAGCAATGCCAGGGATACACCCATTGGGTGGTGCATCTTGTCGAAAGCCTGAGTTGGATCACAAATTTCTAAAAATCAGATTTATTTCCAACTCCACTAATCGAATTTATGGTTACAATTCGACCTCAGGGTAGGTCTAGTCTTCTCAACTCAAAGGAAATCTATTGTCTTCTTGGAAAGACACTTACCATGTTGAAAGCTTCTCACTTATCTCCAGGGAAGCTCATGTCACTTTGAAAGCATGGCTTCAATGGGGAATACTATACCATTGGGTTATCGGAGCATGAAGTTGCTCCAATGGTATCTGGAAACATTGCTGATATCTTCAGTCTCTGGATGTTCCATTTCTTGGGTCTTTGGTTCAGGGAATATCGTCAGTGGTGGACCAATAGTTTAATTTTGAAGGAGGATACACCACTCCTTCAGGAGCGCACTTTCTCTCCGTTCACAGAAGCTTCCCTAATGGGTTGGGGTGCTCTCTCGAGTCATCCACAGCCATTGGTCTGTGGCATCAGGAAGAATCAAGACTCCTAATAACATTATACAGCTGGAAGCAATGTTGTTAGCTTTAAATGATTCAAAAATCATTTTTGAGTTGAAATCGGTTGATTTTCACAGACAATTCTTTAGTGGTTGCCTATATGAACAGCCAGGGAGGCATCCACTCAGGGAATTTGTACCTTAATCTGTAGAGTTATGGGTTAGTCCAATGCCAGAATGATTCAGATTCAGGGAAATTCATTCCAGGGAATCTACATGTTCTAGCAGATTCCTTGTCTAGGAAGATAAAAGCAAAAAAAAAAAAAAAAAAAAAAGACCAAAGCGGTTATGAATCGCCAGGTTTTTCAATCAAATTAGACATTGCTGCCATCAATCAGTGGTTGATGTGTTTGCAACAAGATGACTCACAGGTTTCCTTGGTAGGTCTGCTGTCAGGCTTGGGAAAAAGGTGCTTGAACACCTCTTGTGATAGTATGGACAGACGTGTATTTGACCAGGGTCTTGGTCCTCATGTCTCATGTCCCAGACAGTCGGGCTTGGGGAACAGATGCATGGAATGTCTTTGGGGAGGGTCTGGTCAGTTATGTCCAGTGGCCCTCATCCCTCATGTGATTCAACAGATGACCACCTTTAGGTATAGAATCATCATATTGTACCAGGGTGGCCAGGGATGTCTTGGTTTTTGGGTCTGGTGGATTTGTCCACAAGACCCCTTCTAAATGGGTGAATCTATTGACTCAACCATTTAGTAATAGACTTCACATGAATCTTCATGTTTGGCATCTGGAGTCAGGCATGAATATTATGGAAGATTTCCAGAGGAAGTGGTGAATCATGAAGGAGCACTCCTCTAGGAGAATCTGTAAATCAATGGTTGTTTTCTGGGCAGTGGTGTGTAGAGAGTCGTATATACATCTCAGACCCCACTATTCCACATTAGCAAATTTCCTGAAATACTAGTTCAAAGAGACATACCTAAAGGCCTAAAGGGTCAAGAAGTATCTAAAAGTTGAGATAAATAATAGATTAGCAACTTTTAGTAAGAGACAAACCAATAGTTTTGGATTTTGTCATTGGTCCTTCATGCTCTTATCAAACAACCTTTGAGCTTGTGAGGAAGGATTTCTTGAAGTTATTACCTTTCAAGATGGTCTTTGGTTTTGACTTTAGGTAAAGTAGTGAACCCTTCCCTTAGTTATAGGGAGGATTGGTCACAGGTAACTTTGGCCCACTAACTGCCTTTTGGCCATGAACCAGTTGGCTTCAGATGGGCCTACTGCATTACTGCAACTGAGTCAGTGGTCTTTGTCTCTGTGGATTATAGAGTCATGGTAAAGGAGTGACATTAATGCTTGGACATATTCTTCCTTTAGTTATAAGGAGAATTGGTCACAAGTAACTCTGGCCCATCAATTGCCAGATCCAGTTTGCTTTGGATGGGCCTACTGCAATTAAGCCTGTGGTCATGCCAGCTCTTAGCCTCTTTGGACATCAGTTTGACTCAATGTGGGTCTGTCTGTCCTGTTAGGGGTGGTAATCAAAAGGTTTGGGATAGAACAAAATCTTTTGTTTTTACTGCCATTAAGAAAGTTTCTTAATAAGACTTATCTTTTGGCACCTATTTCATCTTGATTGAGTCAAGATTGAGTCACGGAAACTATTGATGTATGTTTTTGATTGCATCTTTAGTTTATAGGTGATTTCCTTACATGAGTTTCTTGATACATGTTATTGGAAATTACATTGTATGTATACTAATTTCTGTCTGAAAAACCTCTGTTGTCATAGGGTCAGATTTGAAATTGGGTCCTACAGTTGCAGTTACAGTTTTGTTACTTTATAAGTATGTGTTTCATACTTATATTGGTACATTTGCAGTTTGTGGCTGGTATGTCTGCAATGCTGGATGTTTGTAGTTAGATATCAATGTTGCCTAAATCCGACTTGGGAAGGATTTGGCATTATGCTGATGACACTTACAGGTTGGTTTGACCTTGTTTTGGGGTCGGATGTTACAATGTAGATGGGCTATCTATTTATGACATCTTTTTGCAACACCAACATTGTCAACAGTTGTGAGAACTACAACTACATACTGCCATTTTTTGGAAGTTGTATGTTGTGAATGTTTGGAAGTTATATGTTCATTAATGCATGTAATTCCATTGTGAAGTTCTCATGTTGTTTAGTTGTAGGTTGGGTAGTGGTTTTTCTTAAAAGAATTCCCTCCATCCTACAAGGCTGAATTCAGCTACTGTTAGGAAATGGTAAGGGTATTTCGCTATAAAATTGGAAAATTTAATAGTAATTTAAATTTTTATTAGAAATACTTACCATTTCCTAACACTCATATTTCCCTCCCGCCTCCCCGCAAGTCATTCTTTTACTTGCAACAAAAATAATGAAGTAAACAACGTGGTCATGTGACCTAAATGGCGGGAGGACGGACTACTGTAACCCAATGGCTTTATTAAGGTTGTTATATAACCTTAAAAATCGCATCTCTGCGTTGGCCATTGGGTTGGATGGCTCCAACAAATAGCTACTGTTAGGAAATGGTAAGTATTTCTAATAAAAATTTAAATTACTATTAAATTTTCCAAATTGGTTCTTTTCAAACTTGTCATTTAGATATTTGGTATTAATTTTCATAATTGAATAGTTTTAAGTGGTTGTCTTTTGACCTGGTTTTCAATTCAATCATTTTCAAGGATTTGGTTATGTGATTTCAATGCAGCCGGCAATTAATGTTGTAATAAATTCCATATATTTATTCAAGGGTGGAAACCTTTTTGTTGAATGTTTATTTTGACATTGTATGAATCAAAGCTTTGATGGTATTCTCGTCCATTGTCAAAAATTTCCAAAACAGTTTCATGCTTATCTGATTTACACCAAAAATCTGTCTTAAAAGTAGGATTTCTATGATTTAAAACATATTTAATGGAGGATTTTATAGCAAGAAAAAACGGTTGCAAACTGACATACTCTCTTAGATTGTTGATGTCCTTTATTGAGAAAAGTGTATCTTGTGCATTTTGAATTTTGTACAGTATAGCTATTAGTTGTATGGTTGTGTTTGTATTTTGTATTGTGTACTGGGGTTGAACCCGGATCCCCTGTATTCTTAGGCAAGTGTGTTTCCTACAGGCCACTAATATCAGTCATCATTTCAAAGCAATTTTTTTATGGTGACGTTGATACAAAACTTGAAAAGTACACTAAAATAGCAAATCTGGACAAAGGTTTAATTTAACTAAATGGTAGCAACCTCATAGTAGAAGAAAGAAATGCAGTTGTGATGGCGATGTATAAATATTTGAGGTATTCACACAGCTCGCCCAACAAGGAGAATTGTTGGGCTCCCAATAATGCAGAGTTACAAGCCACAACTGATGTGCTGAGATGGAAGTACATCTACGGTAGACTCTGTTACTAGGACCAGTGTGTGTTTGATTAAGGTCCAAGTATGAGAAAAAGATGCCGTTTTTTTTTTTTGGTATTGGTAGTAGTATACTAGTATACCAGGGTTCACTGTGGCCCAACTGTTCATTTGAATTGAACAGTTTCAGCAAAGTCTGGACTTGCTTAATGAATCATGATGAGCACATTGGAAACACCTCAAACCTGTGTATATACAATAAAATGATGCTTGGAATGAAATGAATTGCCAATTTATTGGCCAGTAATGAGTATAATCACCAATATTCCATATACAGTAGATTGTGTACAACTGGAACCTCCAATATCCTGGCTTGTAGATCTTAGTTCTTGTTCTGCTTAATTTCTGCTTATATAAACAATATTTTCTTGTGTAGGACCTCCAAAGTGGCTCCACTTATACTTAAATTCAACTTACATTGGTTCTACATATGCATAATCTACTATACTTAATTGATTGTACTCACTATTGTACCATAAAAGTTATTTTGCACAATGTTATTAAAAAAAAACATTTTGTATTAACTTTTGAATGATCTCTGGAAAAAAGGTTGGTTGAAGTGTCATTTCGAAGCCAATTTCAGTCTGCATTTTGGTGGTGAAGTTGCAGCAGCAGTAGTTATCTATGGTAGACTATGGTCAGTCATAGAAAGAAATGAATTATGGATATATTGGAGATTCTTGATCCACACAATGTACTGTGCACTGTTGAGTAGTGCTGGGAAACCATTTAAAATTTTGGGTTCGATGTTTGGTATCTCTTCAAACTAGTGATCTTTGATCTAGTTCGATCATCAAACCAACATTTTTAAAAACCAGAGAGAAAATAGAAAAATGTCACTTTGTTGTAAATGTGGTAAAAAAACCCCATAAAATTTGTAGATATTTTGAGAAAGTTTCACCATGTTCTCAATAAAACACAAATTTTTATAGATGGTCAATAATAGCATCCATTATATTGGTGATTTCTAAATGTTTTCCAGAGTCCAAATTTCAGAAGTTTGAACCAAACTTCCTTTTCAGGCAGTCAATGAATGAACTATTGACATTCTTCAATCATTCTCCCAGGACTACTGCCGAGCAGTGAATATTATGTTCTGAATGCTTCCTTTATGATTCTATGGTCTTACTAGAGCATGTGATGGTGTTTTACTGACTACTTGTATTTACTGTTTGAGGACACTGCAGTCCCACATCAAATGTGGAAGGTGAAAATTGTGTGCCTTACAAAACAAGAAACTAAAACTTAAACATACATCAGTGCATTGTTGATTTGTCTGAACTGCATTTTTGTAGGGTTTTCAAAATGTAGGGTCAGCGGTTAGAACATAGGCTCTAGCCACATCAAAAATTTCATATAGAATAGATCAGCTCATCACTTTTGGGGTAATGTCAACCAGAAAGCTAAGGGTGTTGTCAGTACACTTAAAATTGGACCTTTGAAAATTTGAGAGTTATTTTTGTATCCAAAATATGATCCAGACTTTCCAAATATTTAGTCACTTCTGTTTTGGTCAGGCAATACCAACATAAAAAAATTCATCAGCATTCGCTCGTTACGTTTGGAGGAAACACAATCAGACAAACAGACAAATGAACGCATCCAAATATTTTCTCATTATACTATAGAAAGGAGCTTGAACTTACAACATTCTGTTGTTTTGTACAAAATAAACATTTGAAATGAGACTTTATATTGTGAGAATGTTTTTGAGGGGTATGACCCAGGGTAAAAAGAAGGCCCAGGTATAACCATCATTCCACATTGAGAAAACCAATATGAATCTTAAGTGGTAACCAACCGTAGTGGTTAAGCAAATAATTGTGTTAAAAACAAAGATTGGGTAGACAAGTCTAGTTGAATATTTGAGGTTCCTCTGCATTATTTATGGAAGTAAATGATATTTTAATAGTTTTCTGGGTACCCAGTTCATTTGTTTAGACTCTGGTGTCTCAACACAGGTGACCTGGTTTTTGTAATGAGTAGCTTGACACTCTGGCACATCCTGAGAGTTTACAGGAAAGTGAAAAGTCTGACAAAATACAATTGTTACTGTCTTGTATTGCGATTTTATTAACCATTGTTATATATCATTTTTATGTGTCCCAATTACAATAGATGAATCAAAGTTTGTTATGTCCCTTTGAATAAAATTTCTTTCAAGCATAATTACAGAGGTCACTGGTAATATCCTTGTCATTTGACATTAACAAATTTAGTAAATTACAAATTTAACTCATGTTCTCAGAAGTCACATGGCATTTGAAAACATGACTCACACCTCTCTGAGAGGTCCTCGGTGACCTAGTGGTTAGCAGGTTTGACCCCCACAATTGGCAAAGCTGAAGACCTGTCCCAATATGACCCTGGCTGTTGAATGGGACGTAAAACCCCAACTTCGACTTTCTGAATCTGGGTTTGAACACAACATACAGGATTCATTGAGAGCCTCATCTGCAATGACCTGATGGGTGCTACAGCTTTTTTTGGTATCACAAATTATGACATGCATGTTTTCTGTTATTTTCAGTAAAGTGTGGCAGAGTTTGGGAGACATGGAAAAAGAAACGGCACAGGCTGAGTTTGTCAAGATACTGGATGAACTGTGTCCACTCTTCAGACCCTCAGTGGAAGCTCACAAGAGGGAAAAAGAGGAGCAAGAACGACTTAGGTTTGTTTTGTTTTCTGGCTGCCTGTCTGAACATAGGAATTTAATCTAATCATTGTTTCAAGTCACTTAATCTCTTGTTTGCAGATGTAATGCACGCAAAACAATATGATTCTTCCAGAATCATATTTTCATTGAAAAAGCTTGAGTCCTTAACCAGAGAAGCCAATATCCACAATGAAACTTAATAAATATGCATTGCTTTCTATGGGTATGACTTAGTGAAAATTGGGGCAATATCGCTCTTATTATTGCTCTTAGCAAGGATGCCAGATAAAGTGTCTGGTAACCTTAGGTGCTTTGTCTTCTCCTGTGGACATAAATGTGCATCAGTCTCTGGTGAAAATTAACCCTTGTCCGAGATTGATAACTATTCTCATGGACCTTATCTTATAATTACAGGTCTTGATATACAATCACATGTAATTTAAGAAAACTTCTTATATTTTTAAGCACCAAAATTTCAAGAGATTTTTACTTCTGCCCTTCTGTATTCTTTAGCACTTGCCACTTGTGAAACTCAATATTGATTTATCCTACACTGAAATACGGACTGGCAACTTTTCCTACCGATCTGTAACATTTTGAGTTGCAGGTCTGATGGACTTGGAAAGTTTACTGGTAAACTTCATAGACTGCTCATGTGCTCAGTCCTGTAGTTGATATATGTATCACATTCTTTATGGAATTTTCTCCAGTTGGATAAGATTAATATCAAATCTTATGATATTTGTACATACTCCACTCTCTGCCAGTTCCTATCCGAAAATTTCCCATAAAACCACCTTTAAGTCCACTACACTGTGTGAACCTGTTTAATTAACTTGTTCCCTCTTTTTCTCTACAATCATTGCATGATTACTAATAATGGCAAGGGGCTTCAGTTTTCTTTAGGTTGATTTCTGAAGCAGGGTTTCTGATGTCTAATTATTATTAGAACCCTTTCTTTATAATTACTATCCTGCAGATTCCAGTGGGGGGTATTTTGTGACTTGTGAGTCATTAGTGGTCACTGTACAGTGGGAGGCCTATCCATTGATTAAGTTCCACTCCTATCTCAGGGATAGTGAAGATTGGTTCCAAGTAACTTATACCATATTTATCCGTACAAACGCCACCTCCCTATTAATTGCCCACCCTCTACCTTTGCAAAGTTTATGTTTTGGGGTTTTGCATCCCAATAGCCAACAGCTTTGTGATTTGGGGATTCCAAAGAAAGATGCGTTTTAGTACTTCCCCAATCAAATACTGCTTACGAGAAATATAGAAAATCAGAAAAAAACATCACAGTTTTGATCATAGACGCATTAAAATCTGCAAAATTATGAGATAAAACTATATAATTTCTTCAGAATTATGGTTTGTTTACAATATTTTAAGCTCTCTCACCATAATACATGCTGGCAAGCGAGATCAAGGCTGCAAGTGTCCATTATCGCCCATTGCAACTGGGCTCGAGAGTTGATTTTTTTACAGGGTGTATCCAGTCATGGAAAACCGGGAAAAGCCATGGAACTCCATTTTTTATTTCCAGGCCTGGAAAAGTCATGGCAATTGACTCCAGATTTTGGAAAACTTATAAAAAGTCATGGTAATTAAAAGGCATCCTCTCGCGAAACAGCACTGTTCCTTTCTTTTATCCATCATTTCAATACAAGGATACGTTTATGTAATCAGATAAAATTTTGGTGTCTTCCACATCTTCCTGTACTGTGACTGGAACTTTGTGCTTGGTTCTCAAAGGCAAAACCGGTGGGAGCTTGCAATGTGGCCTCGGTGGGAGCTCATGGCCTTGCTATATATCTCTTTAAACGGTCTTTGATGTTAAAGCTTTGGTATTGGAGAAGTCCTGGAAAAATCATGGAAAAAGTATTGAAATTTAGTGGATACACCCTGTTTTATCTGTACTAGTCACCCCCTTCCCCTTTGAAAAATGCATCAATAAATATTGAATACGAATAAATATTGCGTATGTTCAGTTTTGTCATGTCAACATTGGCTTACATGGCAGTCACAAGTTCATTGAAACATTCCAAGCAATGTAAATGGAAGGCAGCAGAAGTTTTTCTCTTCTGGTGGCCTGCTGTTCAAGAGATAAAAATACAGCCTGTAAGTGGGTTTGTAGTTGTGTACATTTGTCATGTATCCTTATTTAGACCTTTGCTCCAAAAATTACAGGGTGGAGTTCATTTATATTTGATGTGTTGGAGAAGTTTAATCCCAAGAAGACGTCTCTGTAAAATCCTTACAATCTCCGAGATGATGTGACTTTAAGGTTACTGCTGTAATTGTTAATATTTTAAAAACGTACATGATATATTTCACTTTTATTTAGTTTGGGGGTATACTTAGGGGCCCAGGAAGATGTCCACTTTATGGTAAACTTAAAGTCCTAGTAGCTGTTAAGGTTACCGCTGTAATGGCTAATGTTCCAAAATCTCTGTGATAGGTTTTATTTATATTTGACATGTGGTTGTGGTTAAGTAGCAGGAAGATGGCCCTTTTATGGTGACCCCCAAAGTTCAAAGATAACTTAATTATAGGATTATTTAAGGTTACCACTCTTATGGCTAATATTCCAAAAGTCCATGATATATTTGTATCCACCAGATAGCATCCGGTGGATACTATGGATTTGACTTAGTTACGCCGCCGCCACTGCCGCAGTGTTTAGAGAGATTTCACCGTTACCGCTCTAACTAAAAAAATATTATAGCTAGCCCTCTCAAATTTGCAGGATATATTCATAACCATAACATCTTGCCTGGGAATATTTTTGGCCTCATTTTGAAAAACAAGATGGCCGCCACGGGCGTTTTTCGACTTTAAACAAGGACTTTTGGTGGCCCTCTAGAGCAAAGGGTATTATAGGTAGAGATCTCAAATTCGCAGGATTTGTTCCTCATTACAAAATCTTGACTGGGAATATTTTTGGCCTCATTTTGAAAAACAAGATGGCCGCCACAGGCGTTTCTTTGCAGTTATGAAAAGTGCTTATATCTCCCTTATTATTGGTCCTAGAGGTTTGGGATGGTAAACCAACCTATAGGAAATCATGGCCTGGGAATCTTTTGGTGTGGTCGGATTTGACCTTGGACCCCTCCTTCAAGGTCAAACGAGGATAGCCAAACCTATAGGAAATCATGGCCTGGGAATCTTTTGGTGTGGTCAGATTTGACCTTGGACCCCTCCTTCAAGGTCAAACGAGGATAGCCAAACCTAAAAGTGCTTATAACTTGCTTATTATTGGTCCTAGAGGTTTGGGAGGGTAAACCAACATATAGGAAATCATGGGCTGGGAATCTTTTGGTGTGGTCGGATTTGACCTTGGACCCCTCCTTCAAGGTCAAACGAGCATAGCCAAACCTAATAGTGCTTATAACTCGCTTATTATCGGTCCTAGAGGTTTGGGATGGGAAACCAACCTATAGGAAATCATGGGCTGGGAATCTTTTGGTGTGGACGGATTTGACCTTTGACCCAACCTTCAAGGTCAAACGTGATAGCCAAACTTAAAAGTGCTTATAACTTGCTTATAACTTGCTTATTATTGGTCATAGAGGTTTAGGATGGTAAACCAACCTATAGGAAATCATGGGCTGGGAGTCTTTTGGTGTGATCGGATTTGACCTTGGACTCCTCCTTCAAGGTTAAATGAGGATAGCCAAACTTAAAAGTGCTTATAACTCATTTATTATTGGTCCTAGAGGTTTGCGATGGTAAACCAACCTACATGAGATCATGGGCTGGGAATCTTTTGGTGTGGCCGGATTTGACTTTGGACCCCTCCTTCAAGGTCAAATGAGCATAGCCAAACTTATATGTGCTTATAGCGCGCTTATTATTGGTCCTAGAGGCATGGGATGGTAAAACAACCTATAGCAAATCATGGGCTGGGAATCTTTTGGTGTGGTCAGATATGACCTTGGACCCCTCCTTCAAGGTCAAACGAGTATAGCCAAACTTAAAAGTGCTGATAACTTTCTTATTATTGGTCCTAGAGGTTTGGCATGGTAAACAATCCTACACAAAATCATGGGCAAAGAATCTATTGCTGTGGTTGTATTTGACCTTGGACCCTCCATCAAGATCAAACGCGGATAGCCAAACTCAAAAGTGCTTATAACTCGCTTATTATTGGTCCTAGAGGTTTGGAATGGTAAACCAAAATCTAGGAAATCATGGGCTGGGAATCTTTTGGTGTGATCGGATTTGACCTTTGGCCCCTCTTTCAAGGTCAAATGAGGATTGCCAAAATAAACAGTGTTTATATCTTGCTTATTCGTATTCCTAGAGGTTTGCAGTGTCACACCAACCTATAGGAAATCATGGGCTAAGAATCTTTTGATATGGTCAGATTTCACCTTGGGCTTCTCCAAGGTTAAGCAATGTTAAAATGGCTTTGGTGAGTTTTCTTTCTGGTGGATACAATTTGCATCGGTTCTCCGATGCGATAGGTCTAGTTCAGTTATATTTTCATGGATTCAGACTGTAAGAATCCCAGTGGTGGATTACTGCCATGCAATGACCTTCACAAATGTTTAATTTATGCAATGAAGCTATGTGCTATAGTGAAATGACCTAAAATACCAAATTTGGTTTTGATAGCATTGATGAGAATGTTCTGCGCTTCTCAGAACACTGATAGCTTGTGTTGGGAAATTGCTGTAGATAATTAGCATCGATTTGGAAGTGGTGCTGAGAGAAACCTTGTGTAAGTGGAAAAAGTTTGATGCGATTTATCAGACACAACATTATAGGAGATGAAATAGCAAATGAAATACTGTTTTTTAACATTAAGAGGGAATATATTGCAGGTATTTCCTGTCATTCTTTTAACACTGCCAAATTTTAAGCATCTGGATGATCAATTTAGCCATATAGTTGTTGGTGATATTTTAACAATTAGATAGATTTAATTGATTTGTATAAAGTAAGATGTGTCACAACATTGCTTTGGATTATTCATGTTGAAGTTGCCATAGTTAGAACAAGAACATTCATTCTTTTATGAAAAATTAAAATGATTAACTCTTTAAAATAAATATAAAAAAAACAGGTGACATATTAAAAATATAAAAAGAGGCAAATACCATATCTAGCCACACACACAGTTTGTGAGAATAACATGGAAAATGTCTTGATACTAAGCTAGTTGTCTTTGTTAAAAAATCATTTAAATATCTTGTCCAATTGATTTACATGTTGCAGTCAAAATGTGTACTTTAAAATTGAATGATTAAGTGTATGACAACAAAATGTAATTTCAGCAAACAAAATAAGTAAATTTTCTTGCTTAATGGTGAAGAATGAATATTAATCTCCCCTGATTTAGTCAGTAAATGTATTACACACTGCTCGTAATTGTTCTGTTTTGTCCCCTCACTTTCTGTGACACTAAGCTCAGGTCAGACAGGGGCATATGGATGGCTCTGGATCTGTCTGGAGTTTCTTGAGAAAATACAATTCTCTTCCACAAGATGACTTTTGCTTTATACAGTGTCTATAATTCCTTTTTAGTGCAGATAAATATATGTTTGTCCAAAGCACTGGCTATCCAAAAATATAAATGACTTTGGGGAAGTTAGAAAAAGGCTAAAGGAAAAAAATATTTAGAGATACAAAAATATAATGCAGATGAATGACAAGTCACACACATTATGGATCTTAAAATGATTTTATTTAAATATTGGCTCTGACTTTATAGATGTATTCAATGTAAGTTAAAAGACCTACATAATACCTAGTTTTGACACCTTTCTTTACAACCAAATATGCCTGTATACTTTTGTCTCTTGTTCTATACACCTTGTATGTTGTAAGAACGTCTTCATTGAAACTCACAATTGGGTCAGATATCTTCGTCAGATTAAGACACAACCCAGAGAATGTTTTTGTGCTTTTTTGGACATACTTGAAAACCTTTCTGTGAGTCTTCATGAGCTGTGCAGAAGAAACATACATGCTGGGGTTGGTGGGGCAGGATAGATATTTTGGGTGGCTAGTTCTAACCGGATACAAGGGTTTCTTTCAGAGCCATAAGGATGAGATAGTCCAACAGAAAACAAATATATACAGATACAGCTGTAAGGAAAGATTTGAATGGGCTACAAAGTATTGAAAATGACATTAAACCCAAATCAATCGATCAATCCTGTAAGTTAAACTGCTGAAGTTCCACATTTTGAGCAGTTATAATAAAACCTTCATACATTCGGACATCATCCATACAGATGAAACTCAAACTCTCATCATTGTGAAAGTTTTTTTTAAATAAGCAAAGTGTGAATTTCATCCAATAAGCCTCTGCTTTACCCAGGGGTTTTACTCTGCTATCAGCAGTAATCCCAATAAATTCTTCTTTTTTTTGTCTATAGACACACAGAAGTGAGTTCTTTTCAGTTTGTTGAGTGAGATTCATTGGTTGGCGTAGCACTTCATTATGAGGTGACAGTTTCAACAGAAGATGTATCAGCTACAGTTTCCTTCCTTCTTTTTTTTTATTTAGTCTTTTTCTATGCTTTGAAATTTTGGGGGGGCAATAGTTCCCGACACCCAGATTCAGGGTGAGAGACGAGGATGGGTGACTTCCTCTTCCCCTTTTCAGTGATCTATTGAATTACGATTGATGAAAAATCAATAGAAATTTTGACTTTTTACCTGACATAAATGACATAGAACTTGTCGTCCCACTTTAGAAGTTAGGCACCCTTAGACTACACGATGTTTGCTTTTTTGTGTTCAAACTAAACACTAGTGAACAGGATTAAATAAAGATGTTGATTTAGTCTCTTATTCATCCTTTGACTTCGAACACTTGTAAAGTGGATGAAAAATAGTTTTTCATGTTATGGCATGGATATTATATGAAGAAAATATAAAAATATTTTCAATAAAGACAGAACTGTGCACTATTTATTGGAAAAATATCAATGTAATTTCTCTGCTATTAAATCACTGAGGATGGTTATCTTGCTTAATATATCGAAGGAGAGAATTTCATTTCGAGCCAAACTCTTTCTGGATTAAATCTTAGCTTTCTTTCAACAGTAATATGAGCAGTACGTGGTTGTTGTTTCTGTTTAATTAAAAACCCCTTGATTATATTTGATTTAACCATGGGTGGAAAAGTTAGTCAGAATCTAGGGTAAGTGACTAAAATGAATTTCTGCTGGTTCTCCCAAGCTGTGCTTGTGGTGTTGCTTTTCTTTTGCTGCAAAGTATTATTTTCAATGACAAATCTTGAAACAAAGATACTGTATAAGTGTGATTTTTCTCTAGGCATTAATATTAACCCTTTTGGCTAATGAAAATTAATTCCTAATTTCCCAGTGAAATTTTCAATCTGTATTATTGTATCCCCGAACAAAAGTCGGGGATACTTCCCCCGACAAAAGTTGGGGATACTTAGGATTCAGTACGGTCACGCTGCCGCAGAGATTTCCTTTTGGACGCGATAGCTTAAAAAATATTTTACTAAGATCTTTCAAATTTGGTATGTGGTTACATATGGACAATGCCACAAACGCTATTGTTTTGTGACCTTGACCTTGCATTTCAAGGTCACTTAGGTGGCCTCTTAAAATTCAGATTTTGGCCATTTTTTCTTATTTTGGCCCAGTTCTCATATACAGAAAGTTAGATCATCCTATGGCTGGTATATATAATACATATGTATGTCCTCCATAAGCATGCAATTTGACCTTAAAGCTCTTCGTTGAAGGTCATCCACAGGTCATCCAAAATACCTGAACGAGCCCAATTTTGGCCTTTTTTGGAGATGTTTTCACACTTATTGCTGACTATATTGCATGAAAACTATTGAAAATGGCTTTGGAGGTTGAGTACATGATTGAGTACCAGTATTCAGACTTACTGGTTACAGAGGATTGTTGGTTTCAAAGAAAATCTGCTGATTCCACAGTTATGGGCAGGAAGAAGGCAGTTGTTTCATATAAGCCCCTGCTGAGATGTAGTCTAATTCGCCCAGTTCTGCCAGCTCCTATGAGTTTTTGCAGAACTGTGGAGCCAACAGGAAGTGGTTACAGAGCATTGCTTCACCTATAACCGGTTAGGCCCTGGTACTGGGCAGGTCCACAGGACTGGCTAACAGACCAGCAGTAGCCTTTTAAGGGTCCAAGTGGCTATCTCAGATCAACCAGTTACTGCCTGAGGAAATTGGTTACAGAGAAATTCTTAGACTGGCCACCCAGCTTGCCTTTTACCCAGCCTGTGAGCAGTGTCAGCTGACACCAGGGGCCTGAGTTTCCAAATTCAGCCTTCCCCTCAAGATTATAACCCATTTGCCGGTTTTCACAACTCAAGCAATGGTAAATTTATCTGTTAATCAGACCAGGGGGCACAGTTCTCATAAATGGCTATTAGTGTTGAAGAACAGCTGAAGGGTATCAGACTCACTAGAAAAGGTGATCCCAGTTCACTCCACCCCATCTAAAATGGTGGTTGTAGGATGACAGTATGCTTCAAGGTCAACCAATACACCTACTTAAATATGCTCTGCAAATCCTTACAGATGCATCAAGAAGGGCGAGTGCTCACTTAGGAGAACACACTGCAAGGGGAACCTTGCACTTACACATAAAGTATCTGGAACCAAGGCGGTCTTTTGGCCCTAAAGGAGTTCCAAGACCTCTGCTTGAACCTTATTGCTACCATAGCTACGGACAATACCATGGTGGTTGCCTATTTAAGGAGGGAGGGGGGAGTAAGTCGAGCCCTCTTTGTGTCCTACTATGGAGAATCCTGACCTGGTGCTCCAAGAAAAAGGCTCAAGCCCGACACATTCACGCTTCAACCATGTCCTGTCCGGGGATACACTGCGTCGAGACGCAATGTCTAGTTCTCTTAATAAGAAACGGACTATTGGGAAAATTAGTTCTAGTAAATCTCTTAGAAAAACTGAGAATTTGTGAAAATTTCTTCTGGCCAAATTTTCTACCAATACAGTATCTTTTTGGCCCATCATATAAAGGAAAGAGTGAAGTGCTGTTACCTGTTATTAGATTTCATTTTTCAGAGAATGTAGGATTAAAAATGCTGCAATAAAGGAAGATAGTTAAACTAATCAACTAATCAAAACATTCACTCTGGTGAAACCAATGTGATCGTTTGGAGCAAATTCCGAAAAAAAATAAAATCTTGAAACAGATACACAAGCTTTTGTTTCAGGGGTTTTTTAATGCCAGTCTGGAAAGATGAGACCCAGATATTGCAGTTTAGTTGTCAGTGGAAGGTCTACAGGTTGAATAATAAATTCTTAAGCTTAAAACAGATGTGCCTTGTTTGTATTACTGCTATTCCACTGTCACAGCTTATTGTAAGGCCCAACTGATTTTGAAACTCTGTAGAATCCTTTGACTGATCGTGTCAAAAAGGACTGGAAAACTGACGAACACATGATTTATCCCAAGAGAAAAGATAAGTGATACGATCAGTAAGATTGCCCATACCACCTGCTCTTGATTGTTACAATTCTTAAAGGGATACTATAAAACAAACCCTAATCACTCTTGGGAAGCAGAGACAATTACACTAGTATAGGAATCGAGAGTCATGTTGAGGATCGATATCGAATGAAAATTTAGTGTTGTGGATCGATCGATATTTCAATATCCGGACCGTTAACGTAAGCCGTGGGCGATAATACAGCTTCTTTGAAAACGTGCACATATAAATTCACGAAATTATCAAAAGATACTACTTATGCACCAAAAATATATTTCTGCAATATAAAATTAAATAAAAATGAACAAAACGTACATTAAACAAGATTTTTGGTGCTTTCCAGGGTACTAGCTGTCAGGTTTTGTATCTCTTCCGTGAAACAGGAAGTAGGTCACTGGCAATGTAAACAAAGATGGTGCCAGATTTGACCCCGTTTTGTGTCAGTTGTAAATGTGCCTTTTAAAGATTTTATACAATAAATATGCGTTTAAGCAGTAAAATTACCGTTTTTAAAAAAAATTTTGCCTGTTTAGTGTATGTTATTTTGATATTGAAATGCTGGTAGTATGTGTCGATATCGGCAGTTCTGTGGGATGATCGATCGATATTGAAAGATCGAGCATCAGTCCCTATACTAAATTACACCACTTCATGTTAACAGAAGAGCGTGTAATACAGTTATAAAATCATGATGATAAGTGGTAACACAGTGTAGGTAAATTATAGCACCAAAAGGTATGTCATAACTGACTTATAACTGAAAAGATAGGCATGAGTATGCAGGACAGAAATGCTCACTTGCAAAGGTTTGTATATACTTTCATTATTTTAGATGGGTGGCAACAATTGCCATGATTTCACGAGTGAAGTGGTAAATTGTATGACTACCATGATTTTTGCTGACTGCATACTCTGGATGGTCTGAAGGTAAACTTGGGACAATGAAACTAGGATATAAAAAGGTGTTGAAGGCTAATATAATATTGTACAGTCATAGATATATGACTACATTTATAGTCGTCACCCAGATCATCAATACCTTACTGTTCCTCCTTTCCGCTCATCAGTCTTCAAGTCAGTCAAACATTTTGATCACAGCTTTGCCTTTGATGCTCCTAAGATCTGGAATGAACTTCCTCATGATGTGTGCAGTGTAGCATCAGTTGCCTCCTTCAGAAAGAAGCTTAAAACTTACCAGTTTGCAAAGCATATCCCCCATAGCCTCTCCTGTCACCCTGTGTCTCCTTGATATGACCTGGCTATGTCCTCGGATTAATGTTTACTGCTTCTCTTTATGTTCAGTTGCGCCTTAGAGTCCATCAGTGATGGAGATTAAGCGCTATGAAAGTCCACATTAGATTAGATTAGATAGCATATTAGTAATATTGTGAGCATCTGAACATGCTGTTTTAAGACCATGAAGGAGTAGATTTGTATTCATTGTGGCCCTCTTAATAAAATCTGCTTGATATATAAGTTATATATTAGTGTGACAGGTTTGTCTGTTGAAAGTGAATATAGTTTGTTTTGTTGACAATTTCAGGAAAGAAGAGGAAGAAAGAGTGAGACGAGAACAAGAAGAACTGGAAAGACAAAGACTTGAGACAGAATTACAGCAAAAACAGCAAGCAGAACAAAACAAACAGCTACAGCAAGAGTAAGTCAAGTAAATAGAAAGTATAAAGTCAGCAAGATAAATGGTTTCAGCAAGAGTACATCAAGTATAAAAAAGTATAATAATAGCAAGGGTTGATGAGAGGAAACAGTTACAAGGAAGAGTCGGATAAAAAAGCTACAACAGGAGTGAGTCGAATAAAGAGTTATACTAACAGTTAGTTAGATAAAACAGTTTAGCAAGATTGAGACTTATGAACCATGATAGCAAAAGTCCAACAGTGATAGCAAGAGTGAATGAGAGAAAACAGTGATAAGAAGAGTGAATCAGATAAACAGATATAGTAAGAGAGAGTGAAATAAAAAGTAATAACAAGAGTAAGTGAGATACAGCATTTTAGGCAAAGTGAGTTGGATAAATACTTATAGCAAGAGTGAGTTAGATATTAATAGGTTATTATAAGAGTGAGATAACACAGTTATAGCAAGAGTGAGCGAGATGAAACAGTAATAGCAAGAGTAAGTGAGACAAAACATTTCAGTAAAAGTGAGTTAGATAAATACTTAGAGCAAGAGTGAGTCAGATAAATAGTTATTACAAGAGTGAGATGATACAGTTATAGCGAGAAGAGTGAGATAAACAATTAGAGTAACAGTGAGTGAGATTGATCAGTTTATAGTAAGAGCGAGATAAAACAGTGATAACAAGAGCACATAGAGAGCGCACACCTCTGCCAAGGGCCAACACACTCAATCTTGCTTTTGAGTGCAATGACAAAAAAAGCCTTTGAAAAAACTCTGTCACCCAGATAGTGATCTGGATCACCGCCAAAATCTAATCATCTATCTGTTCCTTGTGCCATTGGCAACCTATTCTGAAAAATTCATCAAAATCTGTTCATAACTTTTGGAGTTAGGTTGCAAACAAAAAAACAAATGCATCCCGCCAATTGCAGAACCTCCTTGGCAGAAATAACAGGAGTGAATTGGATAAACATTTCTAGCAAGAGTAAGCGAGATAAACAGTTATACCAAGAGTTGAGATAAATACAGTAACTTACAATACCAGTGAGTCAGATAAACTGTTACAGAAACACTGGGATAAAGGTGAAAAAAACCCCAAAAAACTATTTCACTGAGATCATGGCTATAAATATAGTGAAAACACACAAGAAGAACAAAATAGATAGTGACAGTAAAGTTACAGGGATATGTACAAATAACTTAAAATAAGTAATCTACGTAGTCCAGACTCCAGAGTGACTCAAAATTTGAGTAAATCAACAGCCAGAGCAAAACAAAACGTCAAAAGAGTCAGTCAGATATTGTTTAAGGCCACCTTAAAACAGGGCACACCTTGAGGACTAGCTATATCCACATGCCAAATTTGAATTTAATCCATCATGAAAAGTCATTTTACTGATGGAAAATAAAACCACACAAAAGACATTGGTGTTTTCGTGTCCTGAGAATCCATTAATTTTACAAAGGACAACATATGATTGGTGCATTACAAATGTCTGGGAAACTTATGTATTAAAAAAAGATAATATAACAAACCCTTAGAAAAGATATTGCTTCACTTGTTCTAGGTGTCCATGTTCTATCAATTTGCTTAAAAAGATGAAATGTTAAATCATCAAACTAACTGTGGAGTTGTACCACAAGGAACATTCTTCAGAAAATACACAGTACAGAAATCACATTTTAGTCGGTAGCATGGATGAATTAACTACTGAAATTATGAAAAACCTGATTTGGCACTAGTTTGTGGAAAGCCCCATATTACTATCTGTCTCACTGCCAGTTGGTCAAAGTCAAAGTTGGGGTTTTACGTCCCGTTCAACAGCCAGGGTCATATTGGGACAGGTCCTCAGAATTCACTGCCAGTTGGTACACACATTTCTGTCATATACTTTTTCACTGCTTCATCAATTCTTTCCCAAAGGTCATTTTTGGTCTTAATGCCTTGGTGTGATCTTTTTGAAACATTGTTTTCTTAGCACATTTTAGTAGGAGTGTGAGGAGAACAAATAATTTGGGTTGATTGCTTGACATCGAGCCTTCCCACCGTGGTAGAAAACAACATACCAACAAGTAGTCAACCCATAGACTTGGGATCATATTTTCATGAAATTTAGCTTGTTTAGCGAGCAGTGAGTACTCGTTTCATATTCCCAATTTTTGATTATAGGAACGACAACCCAGATCATATATTTAAAGAACGCTTGGAATTTTAAGCAAACAGAACAATCCACAATGCATAGTTGACAGCAACTTCGAGTGTATGGATTTTTATAAGATAGAAAAAAAATTGTGAACACTTATGACAGAGAAAACATTAAGCCAACTTTAGACCATTCATACTGTTTTCTGCATCTTGAAAGGTCTTTGAGTGAATTTTTACACATCCGCGAAAAAGACTGACAACAGAAATGACAAATGGGAATATTGATTTGGGTGACAAAGTCGCCCAATTAGGACTCTGGAGGATGTGTCTTGCAACCCTAAAATTCTGAAATTAGGTTTCCAAAGATTGAGTGGGCATTTCAAACACAAAAATAAGAGAAAAAGAAAACCCCGTAATTGCTTCCGGTAAATGTATTTAGATAAAGTGTCATGACAAAAGGAATTTTGGCAAAAATAGTTCATGAAGAATTTTGAGAGCTTACATACATTTGAGAATAAAAGATGAAACATTCCCCATTGTGAGTGAAGCCCAAATTATAAAAGTTTTTATTATTTGCATTATGGAAGGAAGCGTTGCTTTAAAGTTAACCTTTGTTTTTCAGTTGGCTATTGATGGGAAATAATTGAATGTTGCATGTAACCAAACCGCTTATTAGATTGATGTGTCCGAAGTCTGTCCGTCAACCTTTTGGTTTCCGAACTCTAACTGAAACACGCTTCTGCTGATCGATTTGAAACTTAACAGGGTGGTAAGTCAACGCCTAGGCTTGGGTGCTTTTGAAATTGATGCCATTTGGAAAAAACAAGATGGCTGCCATGACCACCATCTTTAAATTTTATTTCCAGACTTTAAGACGAAGATGCTTCTGCTGATTGATTTGAAATGTAACAGGGTGTAAGGGCATCCTCTAAGCTAGGTTGCTTTCAAAATTGGTGCCATTTGGAAAAACAAGATGGCCACCATCCTGAAATTCTGTTTCCAGACTCTAACTCGAAGACGCTTCTTCCGATCGATTTGTTGCTTTGGAAATTGGTGCCATTTGGAACAACAAGATGGCCGACATGACCGCGATCTTGAAATTCTGTTTGACATATAATACACATTTGTAGGTCACATAGTTTTCGAGATATCTAATCTAATCTAATCAAATCTACTCCCTGGCAAGCGCAATATCTTCCCCACAAAGGGGAACTCAGTGTGCTAATTAAACAAAATCATTATCATAGGGGAGTCGAGGGGCGTTCAAGGTCGGTAATCCAGTATTGTGGGTGTGACCGGGAGGGAAGAAAAACTAAGTTAGGAAGCTAGAGCTGAAGAGGTGAGTTTTGAGGTGCTTCCTAAAAGATGCAACAGAGGGACTATTTCTTACATGGAAAGGGAAAGAGTTCCAAAGGGTAGGGGCATAGTGACTGATGGAATTAGAAAAGTGTTTAATTGATTTCTGAACTCTGCGATCAAAAGTGGGGGTTTGAAGGAACTTGAGTTTGGGGGTACTTCGCCTTGTATTTCTGGAAGAGGTGTAGGGGTAGATTAATTCTCTTGGGTAAACTCGTTGACCCTGGTTGAGAATTTTATATGTAATGAGACCAATTTTAAATTGTACCCTGTATCTGACTGGTAAAATATTAGCGAAAAACTGTAAGTTATTCACAATTATTATCCAAGGTGTGGAGGTGCTGTTGTCACCAAAAAAATATATATCCAGCTCAGTTATATGCATCCCTCTATATGGGCCAAATACAGCTTGTGGTGGATTATAAAAAAATATATCTTGGTCTGGATAATTCCTCCTGTACAAGCCAAATATATTGTGGTGGCTAATAAAATGTTTTTTTTCCTGACCAAAAAAAAAATTATATATATAGTTTCATTAACATCTCAGGCAAATACATAAATGGACATAAAAGGAAATAAAATATAAAAAGTTGGACACATGACCAGGAGTTCATTTGAATGATTTTGTTACATTTATTGAAGGAATCAGAATATTTGCAGTACTGCCATAATGTATGCATACTAAAAAAAAAATTCATTTCTTGACATGTACCTTGGTTTAATATTGTCTTTCTCAGAAATAATTTTCAAATATTAGACATTAAAAAGAATCTTTCTAGTGTGTATCACACAAGCATTAAGGCATAAAATGGCCATGATCTGCCTGGCTATATAAGGTTATGAAAGTGTCACATTATAGGCAGCGGGAATGGATTGGGGGATGTATCTAGAGATAGAACTATTTTCATGGTAAATTTAACCATATTTATAATCATAAATATGTCCATTTACCGAAAAAAATGGGAAGTTGGGTTGACTAAGTATAATCTTTAAATCTCGGGGGGATTTTGCTTGCTAGGGATGGCAGAAATAAATGTAACATAATGGATATGATAAGATTTTATGGTTGCTGGCTATGAGTATGCTGCTGTATACAATGAGTGTCTGTAGTATTACTATGGTACACCACAGTTGAACTGTGGGGAAGGAATATCACAGGACATAAGAAAAGCATTATATTCTGTGGTGATTTTGGATGAACAGATTAAATTTTGTATTGAAAGAACTTTGGTAAAGGACCAAAAATATACCTTCATGGAAAAGAAAATGAGAAAAATTAACTCCTTGTCATGTTGTGTTTGTGGTGGCTTTGTTATGAGTAAGGGCATTGCATTTCCAAAAAGAAGGTCTAGGGTTCGATCTTTGACTGGGTCATGGTGATTGTACCCTTGGACAAGGCACCTTCCAAACTAGTACAGGTCAATTTCCTGCAGCTTTTGCTATAACTTTGATTTAGATCAAAGTTTCTACAACAAACCTAAGTTAGGACTAAAATAATTTACATATTTTATGTCTACATGTATGACTGTTTAACTTTACGTACCATACAAGGTAAAATAAAATTTCATTCTCCCATGATAGTCAGATAATAGACGTACTACATTACTAACTTTATCAGTGAAGGTGTCCGTAATTGTTTATTTCCTTTTGTACAACTTCATTAACTACTTCAGTCTGTTTCTCTGTCTTAATCAGTTGTTTATCATAAAATTATATATCTCTGTACTAGCTGGTTCTTGGCCATAGATACAGAATCACGGTTCAAAAGTTATTGAGCCATTTGTGTCAGTCATAAGCCAGAGAAGTCACCTGGGAACCAGTGATAATTCATCAAATGTTTTTAATTATTACTTCTCCCCTTTTCCAATGCTTTCTATTCGTGCACAAGAATCTTTTTCTAGTTTGTGGATTATTAAAAAATTCATCTATTTGAAATTACCTTCTTGCATTTGTGGATACATTAAATTCCTAAGGGTTAACATGTTTTACCGCTGAAACATGGTCTCATTTGCAGACCGCCTTCTCTCGTGTTTCAGATTGACTTCAGTTGGATAGAGCTACTTTTGCATTAAGCCGCCTCATAGCTTGCCTTGTCTCAGTAATGGGCAGTGTGTTTATGGATATGTTTCTTAATTATATCCCCAGACGAAAGTCGGGGATATATTGGATTCAGGTCCGTCGCGCCGCCGCCGCCGCCGCCGCCGTAGAAATTTCCTTGTGGACGCGATAACTCAAAAACAAATTAATATTTTTTTTTCAAACTTGGTACACATGTTAAGGGTGCCCAAAGGAAGATCCCTATTTTAAGGTGACCTTAAACTCCCAGTAAAAAAGAACTTATGGCCACCTTAAGGTCAGAAATTGGACTTTTGGCCACTTAGAGCCCTGTAGGTCACAAACTATGATGCTCAGGTGGCTGAAATTTTACCTGACAACACATTAATATGTTCTTAGTACATGTGCCGAAAATCACGACTTTAAGTTGAGGAGAAAATTGTGTTTGAGGCCCATAAATACCCCCACTTGGGGATTTTTTGCTATACTTTTCACATATTTTGCCCTATAATTTGGAAGTGGTAATTCTGATGAGTCTCAAACTGCGCTAGGTATAACTTTGATATGTAATCCTTGTCTGTAGAAAATTTTAGGGCTGTAGGTTTACCCAAAGGGGTCGACTTAAGGTCTCAAAAGTGCCCACAGAGACCCAATTTATGCACTTTTTGCCACTTTCAAGCACTGTAGCTTTCAAACTATGTCTCTCATCTAAGTTAAATATCATCTGGGAATATATCTATGTGTTTTCTTATATGTGCCCCAACATTTAGGCCTTTAATAGACAGTTAACCTGTGTATCAGGACCATAAACACCCACCCGAGTGACCCTTATAAGACATTTTTCACATCTTTTTCCCTGTAACTTGGAAATGGTAAGTCTGAGAAGTTTCAAACTGTATTAGATATATATTCTGTGTGTAATCTTAGTATGTAACAGATTTTAAGTCTGAAGCTTTAATTTTGAAGGTCAAATTGAGGTCTCTAAAAGGCTCCCAAAGACCCAATATTTGGACTTTTTGCTACTTTTAAGCCCTGTGACTGTCAAACTATGTGACTGATAGAGCTCAAATCCTATCTGGGAAGATATTAGTATGTTATTTATATATGTGCCAAAAATTAAGGCTTTAAGAAGACATTTAACCTGTGTATGAGGACCATAAGTCCCCACCCGAGTGACCATTTTTAGACATTTTTCACATATTTTGCCCTGTAACTTGGAAATGGTAAGTCTAAGAAGTTTCAAACTGTATTAGATGCATATTCTATGTGTAATCTTAGTATGTGACAAATTTTAAGTCTGAGGCTTTAATTTGAAGGCCACATTTAGGTCTCTAGAAGGCCCCATAAAGACCCAGTATTTGGACTTTTTGCCAATTTTAAGGCCTGTGACTGTTAAACTATGTGACTGATAGAGCTGAAATCTCATCTGGGAATACATTATTATGTTCTTTTTACATGTGCCAAAAATCAAGGCTTCAAGTAGACATTTAACCTGTGTATGAGGACCTTAAACACCCACCTGAGTGACCCTTTTAAGACATTTTTCACATATTTTGCTCTGTAACTTGGAAATGGTAAGTCTGAGAAGTTTCAAACTTTATTAGATACATATTCTATGTGTAATCTTAGTATGTAACAAATTTTAAGTCTGAAGCTTTAATTTGAAAGCCACATCGAGATCTCTAAAAGGCCCACAATGACCCAATATTTGGACTTTTTAACCACCTTTAAGCCCTGTGACTGTTAAACTATGTGATTGATGGAGCTGAAATCCCATCTGGGAATGCATTATTATGTCCTTTTTACATATGCCGAAAATCAAGGTTTTTAGTAGACATTTAACCTGTGTATGAGGGCCATAGACACTCGCCCAAGTGCCTTTTTGGACATTTTTTCCGTATTTTGCCCTGTTATTTGGAAATGCTTAGTGTGACAAGTCTTAAACTGTATTATATATAATTTTTGTTTGTTATGTATGTCCCCCAAAAAGTTTCAGATCTGTTGTTTAATTGCTAAGGTATCTTTAACAATTGTAAAATGCCCACAGAAACCCAATTTATGGACATTATGCCACTTTAAAGCCCAGTAACTGTCAAACTATGTGGGTTATAGAGCTGAAATCTTTGAATTTTTAAAAGGAAATGCCTGTCTATTTCAATTTTGAATATTAATAATGTTATGGCTATCTTAGTCTTTTAAGAACTTATTTTTGTGTGTTATACCTCTGCTTGCTGAGTTTTTAACTTTTTAAAATGAAACTGGTTAAACATATTCAAGTAGACAAAATGGACACTTTAAGTGAGCTTTAAGTCCCAATATTAATGAAATTATATCCTTATGTAGTAAAAGTAGGGGATTTTTAACCCTCAACTAGCCCAGTTTTATTCAACTTGCCTCAGTTAATTTTGACACAGCTCCTACAGTTATGAACTCATTTCAGTTGGTAATCACATACTTAAAATTCTCAATTCTTTTTGTATTTGAGTACCCCTTTTATATAGATTGTTTGTTTACCATTTATGCATCCCCCACCCGGATTCCCCCCACCCACCTCTGGGACCTCCAGCTATATTGAGTGACACTAAATAAACAAAGGTATTTAATGATATCAGATGAGAAACAAAGAACTCAGTGGGGTTGCAGATCTTGTGTAATAGTGAGAGAGGTGTGGAGAAGGGGAGAGGGGTGGGGGTGGGAGGTGGTGGGCTTCATTACATATAACACAAAGGGGAGTCAGAACTGAGATTGTGTCACATATTTAGGTTGCATATATATGGACCACATATATAGGTATAGAGGAAATGAATAACTGAAAACAATTTGCAAATTCTAAAAATAATATAATAAAATAATAATATAAATAATTTTTTTTTAAATAATATTTTATTTGTGAACAAATATAGAAACAGATATGCGCTTTTGGGATTATGAATTTTAGAATGGACATTGAATCATCAATCATTTAAATACTTTGAAGGAAGATTGAAAAGTATGATGAGTTGAGTTAAAAATAATATTTTATTTGTCAACAAATATAGAAACAGATATGCTCTTTTGGGATTATTATTTTAGAATGGACATTCAATCATCAATCATTTAAATACTTTGAAAATAGGTTTAGAGTTATCATTGCAGGAAGATTGAAAATATAATTTGAGTTATGTATTCGGCGTCTGGGGATACACCATCTTCCTTGGAAGATATAAACAGAGTAGATTGATGTGCTGAAGTTCATATAATAATGGGTAATTATGTTTTAAAAAATTCCCGATCAAAACCTGTGGCGTGAGTGATGACCTGTCTGGGGATATGTTGGCGCCGAGTTGGCCCAATCTAGTTAGACAGACTGCCATTATGGACTGCTCCACTGTTACAAATGATTCAGGAACCTCCCCAGATGGGCATATCTTACTGGTGCTGGTCTTCTGAAGCAAAATCTCAGGCCAGTTTTGCACACCTGGAGGCCAAATTTGTCTCTGCCAGCTAGTCCCGAACAGTCCCAAACACTAATACCTAGTTCATACCTTTCTTTTACTGGAGTGACAAGCTACAACAAAATGGGCTTGGCTTCCTACAGTTGTGTTTAGGTCTGCTTTGTATTTTTGTAAGATGCCTTTTTTTGAGATTTGCATCCATCCTCAAAACAACTCAGAAGATGGTTTACATTTGAGACTGCTTCTTTAAAATGTTTGAAATACCTCACATACCCCAGTCACACTACAGACTGTATGTCCCGCGATTAGAGGTTTTACTCGGCGGTGGAACCGCCTCCAAGGACGCCTTATACCTGCCAAGATTTTGTGTATCCATCACACTAGAGGCTGGGTAACCCAGGGTTATAGGTGTTTGGTGAAACACCCCTGTCATTCAACTACTGTCTGAGGTTCGTACGCAAACCTGTGACACATTGGTGAAACGTCCTTTCACCTCCACTCACCTTATGTTGCCGTGTTACTCCGAAGCATGACTGAGTCACAGCCTTATGTACATCATGGACTAGACCTTCATTACTGTAGGAAAAAATTCATCTGTGCTTGCTCATGGTGAAGCGATCATAGGCGGTAGTTTTAAACATTTTAAAACTTCCGTAGGACGTGCAAGGTATTGGATGTTTCGCCACTGTGTCACATGTTCACAATGTATTACCAACCTCGGATGGTAGTTGAAGGACAGGGGTGTATCACCCAACACTTGTAACCACGAGTTATACCGCCTGTAATGTGACTGGGGTATCACAGGCTTAAGGAGCTATGCAGAAGTATATGCACCTGAGGGGTTAAATGAAGCGGGATTGATTTTCAGGGTGGCGAGGGTCCATATTCAGAGCCATGAAGACAAGGTCAAGGACAAGAGAAAGCAAATATATTCATAAATGACCTTAAGGAAAGGTGAGAACAGGGAATAAACATTGGTTAACAAAGGTAGAGTTACTAGAGTGTGTCCTGAACATCTGGTTTAAGGGAAGTACCTAGTGACCACTCCCAAAGTGATCCTGTGATGTTCAACATTAATTCCAGCAATCAACATTAGTTCTGTATTTAATTTGGGAACAAAGCCACACAGAATTATGATAATCAAACATAGATGATGATTAACTTAGACATGATTTCTAAATAAGAGTCTGAGGAATGTCATTGGAATCAGGCATCTATCACTTCAGTGAGGGATGCCTCCAATAATAATATGGCCTGAAACAATTGGAAATGCGGCCTATCAAACATAAGAAAAGCTCCAGAAAACTCATGAATGTTCAGGAATGGCTACAGAACTAGATAGGAATTTCCCCCAAGTGTGAAAAAAAAGATTCATTTGTTTCTCATTCAGGGATGTGGAACAGGGGTCTTCTCAAAAAACAAGGGAAAATTTTCTACAACGGATGCTGGGCACATTCTGATAAAATTACAAACAGAATTAAGTAACTGATAAAAAACACATGTCTCTACCAGACTATCATCTAAAGAAAAATAAAAAAAAGCTTTTTGCAGTTTTTATAGAAGACTTAACAGAAGACAGTGGCTTGAAAGAGATACAGTAAATACAGTAGAATCTCTTTTATCAGATCATGTTGAGATTGCAAGATTTTGGTTTGGATAACGGAACATTCCTAAAATAGAAAAGGTGGTTTAGTATAATATAATGGGACATATAAATTTGGGAGAGTAGAAATATGGTCAATGTAAAATAGTTCTGATTCCCGGATTCCGAAATGTGTATACCCCAAATCAGACAGGCCAATGACAGGAGGTGAAACTCATGAAACCAAAACATGGTAGTTTCCTGTCAACAAAGTTCAAAGCAAAGTCCCTGAATGTACAAAAATATATGAGATAAAAGTGTGCAATTTCTTCACATTTAGGGTATGTATAGTTGTATACAGTATTTTAAGTTTACCGTCAATTATATGTTGACAAGTGAGATGGCAGGTTCAGAATGTTGTCAGGGTATTTCAGCAAAATGCTTTCGTTACCGAGAAAATGGCAACAACAACCCATCCCTACAAAATAGAAGTTCGGATGATAAAAGTTGGATAAAAAAAAACCTTACAGCAGTGCTTTTGTTGTTAGGCCCTCCTTTTCAGGAAAAAAAAACATTGCTCAGTGGTTCTTGTAACAAAAATTGCAGTACTTGAAGAAGTTGCCTTACAATAAGTCCACTACAAGTATTACTACTAGCAAGTGATAAAGCAAACCCAATTATTATAAAAAGTGAAAATCTAAAGAAGGTGAAGACTATTAAGTGCAGTGAATGGGATCAGCAAAAGTGCACCATTTTAAGACAGATTGTTCAGGGTAGGACCTTTTTGGGACATTTATCATTCTGAACTGAGACAAGAAAACTGTGGTCTTGTGACATTGGCGAGTCTTGCGGTTCTCTTTGGAACTTGTACAGACAAAAATATCAGTGACAGTGTATGTATAATACACATATATTTATAAAACCTTTTGGCAACTGAGCATATCCAATCACTGAAGATGTGTTCAATTGGGATTTTACAGTTGATAATCTCCCAGAGTTTTTCAATTGACAAATGCATGATGACATTTATCAAAAATGAAACATCATTAATGCATGTGCTAACCAAACACACCTATCTCAAGCCCACGTAATATTTCAAATAAAAATGACAATTATATCCATAGAATTGAAGCAAATAAGTCACAATAAGAGGGGCAGTTATATATTACACAAATATGTTAAACTGCTTCATCAGTGACCACCCCGCATACATATTTATTGCCTAATAACATAATCTTCAGTGTCGCCAACTTGGTTATTCCATAGATGTTGGATTTCGGGTATCTGAACTTCTCGTTTAACCAACCTGATTGTATGTTCCCCAATGGGTTTGGATAATCAAAGTTCTGCAGTATTTCAATCTGTTTTTGCTTGGAGCTCTTACATTTAAAATTAAGTTTTAACTCAGAAAATTGAAGTTTAACATTCATATTTTATATTGCTGTCTAGACAGCCTTTTTTCGTGTTCTGTACTTATACTAGAGCTGAAATGATTAGCAAAATTTGCTAGCCGGGTAGTCCCTTGCATAAACCGTCAACTAACAGATTAACTGTTTCTGAGGTTTAGCATGTATGAGAAATACCGAAAATGTCACATGTATATGTGTTTCGGATGTAAACAAATAAAATGGCGGATTGCGAGATGCTGACAAGCAAAGAATTCACCAGATTGTTGGATAAATTGGCCAATAATGTAATATTTTGATATTTTAAACATAAAAGGCATACAAAATGCTTCAATTTGATACGTTTTAAGGTCTCAACTCGAGATACTCATAGTTTCAACGATCGCGTAAAATCCGCTATGTGGTGATATACACAAGAAAACAGTTAACCCATTTCACAATATTGGCGTCGACTAGTGCTTTGATAACCTACTAATCGATTAGTATGAATAATCGTTTCAGCTCTAACTTATACCTTGCAGTTTCAAAATTTGAGGTAATGGGGGAAACATGACATCACCCTCTGGTTTTGCCATACATGTTGTAATGGGGTATTTGTAACTTTAACTCTCAATTTTACCATACATGCAAACATCAACAAATTTTATTATATCCCCAGACGAAAGTCGGGGATATATTGGATTCAGGTCCGTCGCGCCGCCGCCGCCGTAGAAATTTCCTTGTGGACGCGATAACTCAAAAACAAATTAATATTTTTTTTTCAAACTTGGTACACATGTTAAGGGTGCCCAAAGGAAGATCCCTATTTTAAGGTGACCTTAAACTCCCAGTATTAGACAAAATGGACACTTTAAGTGAGCTTTAAGTCCCAATATTAATGAAATTATATCCGTATGTAGTAAAACTAGGGGATTTTTAACCCTCAACTAGCCCAGTTTTATTCAACTTGCCTCAGTTAATTTTGACACAGCTCCTACAGTTATGAACTCATTTCAGTTGATAATCACATACTTAAAATTCTCAATTCTTTTTGTATTTGAGTACCCCTTTTATATAGATTATTTGTTTACCATTTATGCTGTAGCACTCCATCTCTTTGAGAGAACATGTAAACTGTGTAAAAAAGATGTAGAAGATGAGATACATTTTGTTTGTGTTTGTCCAGCTTTAGAGCTGATTCGTATGAAATATTTCAAAATTTTAAATATAGATAAATCTGAATTATTAATAGATTAATTATCAAGGGTATTAACTCATATGAATGTCAATATGGTTATTAATTTTATTTTTGATTTGTGGCAAGAAAGAAAAAGTAAATTATATTGTTAATTTTTATGTATTGAATTGCTGTCTTTATTTACTGTAGCTTACCTCAAAATATGTTTGCTCTGTTTGTTATTAACTCTCTATTTAAAGTGACTTATAAGCCCATATAGGGCTGGGTATTACTTCAATAGTTTTTGTATAATCCTTGTCAACATAATACATGTCACTATAATAAACTAATAAACTAAACTAAGTCCCAACCCACATCCCCCACCCGGATTCCCCCCACCCACCTCTGGGACCTCCAGCTATATTGAGTGACACTAAATAAACAAAAGTATTTAATGATATCAAAAGAGAAACAAAGAACTCAATGGGGTTGCAGATCTTGTGTAATAGTGAGAGAGGTGTGGAGAAGGGGAGAGGGGTGGGGGTGGGAGGTGGTGGGCTTCATTACATATAACACAAAGGGGAGTCAGAACTGAGATTGTGTCACATATTTAGGTTGCATATACTGTATAAGTGGTTTTTTTCGCGGGTACTTAAGTTCGCGAATGTACACTGCAGGCCTGGTTCGCGAGAATTTATTTTCGCGGTGAAATACGAGTATATTCAATTATCGCCCAAACTAACAACATGTTCAAACAAGATGCACTCAGAGAGAGCAAAACGCTCGACTCCATGTGACCAGTCTCTCAAGTGATATAAAATATTGTAAGGAAGACAATAAAATAAAACCAAACATGTAAATTAATTTTCATAGAAATATCAAGTAGAAAGCTACAGTCATTAAAATACATTGAAATGGGACCTCTGAAAAATCATGAATTTTTTGTATCTAAAATAAGATCCTGATCTTTCTTTTAGTAACTTCTTCCTTCAGTCAGGTCCTACTCACAAATTTTTAAATAAAGATCTGTTCATTAGTTTTAGAGTAATCTAAACACACACACACACAAAAAATAAATAAAACAAACATAAACAATTAACACACAAAAACATAAACTGCTGGTGGAGGTAAAAATTCTGCTTAAAGGTCACTTATTGGTGAAAATCATGCATGGTAATTTTTTTGTGATGGACTGTCAAGGAATTGAAAGAAAAAAGAGAAAATAAAACAGAAATAATAATTAATAAAAATGATGAATATACCACCTCCCTCTTTATTATGTTTATGTCAATTTCAAGACATACAATGAGAAGAAATATTTTTACTTAAAGACATCAAGTATCACAAGCTAGGTTTGTGACCTCACAATGGCAGTTACATTGTGACATCACTTAGTAATGACATCATCAGAAAGCAAAATATTGATTTTTACGTATGTGATGAAGAGAAGCATTTTCACTGTGTATTCCCAATTAAAATAAGAAAAACTCTCTCCTGGCTTTAATTTTCAAACAAATTACACCAAATTTGAAAGAATCTGTCTGTACCCCATGAAATACCTTCCCACCAAATTTGAGATTGATTGAAGTTATAGTTTTTGAGTTATAAGGGCAAAATGGTGCACAGACAGAGAAGCAGATTTCACTGCAAAAGCCCAATTAAAAATAGGAAAAACTCTCTCCTGGCTTTAGTTTTCACACAAATTACACCAAATTTGAAAGAATCCGTCTGTACCCCATAAAATACCTGCCCACCAAATTTGAGCTCGATTGGTGTTATAGTTTTTGAGTTATAAGGGCGAAACGGTGCACAGACAGACAGACAGACAGACAGACAGACTGACAGAAACAAACTGATTACAATAACCCTCTCCTATCGTCGAGCGTTAATTATAATATTACGCGTACTTCTGCTGGTTTGATTGGAAATGCATAGTTAACGTCTTTTCTTTTATACATGTTGTCAGTGTGTGAACCTACTCTGGGAGATTATAAATTTACGAAACCCAATCGAACACACTTTCATTGATCGGCGCATTATCAAAGAAGTTGTGTAGCGGGGTCGTGTAATTGAATTAATCCCTCCCTATTGGTGATAAAGATCAAAGAAGTTAGGCGTTTCTGTGAATGGTACATTTGATAAAGCAATGGAATTTATTGTTTCCGTGGCAGTGTCAAATATTGTATCTTGCACGATCTTGTATTATCGCTCACGCTAGACTGGTTCTGATAAATATTGGCTAGAAGTTATTTTCGCGTTTTGTAGTCACTCGCGAATATAGCGAAAATTAATTCCACGCGAAAATAACCACTTATACAGTATATGGACCACATATATAGGTATAGAGGAAATGAATAACTGAAAACAATTTGCAAATTCTAAAAATAATATAATAAAATAATAATATAAATAATTTTTTTTAAAATAATATTTTATTTGTGAACAAATATAGAAACAGATATGCGCTTTTGGGATTATGAATTTTAGAATGGACATTGAATCATCAATCATTTAAATACTTTGAAGGAAGATTGAAAAGTATGATGAGTTGAGTTAAAAATAATATTTTATTTGTCAACAAATATAGAAACAGATATGCTCTTTTGGGATTATTATTTTAGAATGGACATTCAATCATCAATCATTTAAATACTTTGAAAATAGGTTTAGAGTTATCATTGCAGGAAGATTGAAAATATAATTTGAGTTATGTATTCGGCGTCTGGGGATACACCATCTTCCTTGGGAAGATATAAACAGAGTAGATTGATGTGCTGAAGTTCATATAATAATGGGTAATTATGTTTTTAAAAATTCCCAATCAAAACCTGTGGCGTGAGTGATGACCTGTCTGGGGATATGTTGGCGCCGAGTTGGCCCAATCTAGTTTAGTCACAGAAATCAACATATACAATGTTCAGTTGGAAATTTCAACAAATTATTTGTCAAGTGAAGTAAATAAATAGTTTAACCATTTTTACTGGAAGTTTAGCTAATGATTTGTTACAAATGCTCAGCTTTGCCGTTTCTTTGAGGAAGTGGGTTTAAACTCGAACTCAACCATAAGTAGCAAAGTTAGTAGTTGCTTCCTGAGGGTCAATCATTTACAGTGCAAACTATATGTGCTGCTTTTCTGCACCCATTAGAGTAACCCTCATGACCAGTGTAATATGCTCAAAACAGCATTTAACATAAATAAATGGACAAGTTAAATTGCTATGGTATAAGGAAAAGAATGTACGAGCATACTTGAGTATAAGGAAAGAAAGAAGTTTAAAGATATATAGTACATAGGTGTATTTAATTATTAATGGAAGGCAGGGGAATGTTGTCGTGTCTGTATCTCAGAAAACAAATTAAGTAGGTACTTTGTACTTGGTAGAAATTTTGGTTTTGGGGTGTAGGTATACAGTGGCATGGCGTGACCTTGATTTGACCTTTCAATAGTGACCTTGAACCTCAAAATCTTATCCATATTCCGGAAACTGTAAAATTGAAGAAGTTCATATTTTGTAGGGATATTGGTTCAGGGTTTTACTGTACAACATTTTGGTGTGACCTTGATGTGATCTTTCCATTCTAACCTTGAGTCTATTAGTCTAACAATGGCTTTTGCATAAGGTACTTTTGTGTCAACATATTCTCCTTGCAATGGGGTATGGACGTACCTGATCCTACTTTTTTTTAATCAGTGTTTTTAGGTATGTAACAAGGAACACAGTATAAGATAAAAAAGTAGTGGGAGAGTCAGGTAAATGAAAATGGACACCAACAGCAACAGAAATGGTCTTCTTGATGCTATCATTAAAGCTCTCTCACTTAGGTGATTTAATTGTAAACTACTATCAGAGGAGTTCCTCAGAGCAAGGATAATTCCTTGCGCAAGACACTTTATGGTAAAGTCCATTCTATAACATTGTTATAGCATTAAACAAAGAGCATCTGCTCAAAAAGGTCTGCAGACACACACACATATACACACACATATATAGAAGGCCGATTAAGCTCGCTGGGGAAACACTAAATGAAGTTTGTCTACTGCGTACATGTGTTTAATAAAAGCTATTGATTGCGAGGAGAGAGAGAGAGCCAAAATTTAGAATTAAAGGACAAGTAACAGGAAGTAGAAATACCAGCAATGTGTTAAGTCTATTGTTACAGGATTGAGCAAATTGGTTATGAGGGAGTGTGTGCTGGACTAATTGTGTATGATTACCTTATGGCATGAGCTACTGATGCTCTCCTGCAGGTAGTTATTTTACAGGTAGGTAGGCAAACAGTTTGGCCAATAGTTATGCTGTATATGTTGTGCTGTTTACATGGTCGGGGGGGGGGGGGGGGGGGGGGGGGGGGGGGGGGGGGGGGGGGGGGGGGGGGGGGGGGGGGGGGGGGGGGGGAGGGGTATAAATCTTATGACTGACTGTGGCAGGTACAAGTTTATGTTATACATGGTTGTTGGGCACGGAGCGGTTGGGGTTTTAAAATAGCCAAGAAAAGGAAGGGTTGGAGATAATTCTATATAAAAGAAAATATATAGACGGAATGAAAATAACATACTTGTATGTGTGAAATATTTATGGATATAGGAAAAAGTTGTAAATGTTATAATGAGGAGTATAATTGTACAAACATAATCACTTGCGGATTAACAGAACTTGGTATAATTTTTTTTTTTTTAAATTTTTTTTTTAATAAATCACAATTATAAATTTGAACAAGTTTATAAAGAAATTGTGTTGTTTATATATTTATTTTAAAATAGTAGGAATTATGACCCGACCAAAAAATGAAGTTCATTTTCTTTTGTAGCTGCTAATCAGAGCAGCTCTCAGTTTAGTCCTTTGAAATAGGATTTTAATAGATCAGAGTAATATTTCTATTTCGACATGATTACTACTCAAATTTGTGGTGCATTTAAATTGCGTAAACTTCAAACCATAAGTGTGTTTTTCTAAAGTTAAAATTTAAGAAAAGAGGATTCCATTTTCATAGGGTGTATTTCCTGTAACTATGTTAACCAATTTTGCAGTTGTGTTTATGTCGTTTCAGAAAGTCCAATCTATCGGAATTTCAAATCCTGAAATCACAAACTCTGATTGGAAGTTCCGATGTCAGAAAGTCCAGTTGGGGTTTCTGATGGATATTTTGGTCATAATTTGAAATTCTGGGGTTTGAAATTTGAAATTCTGACAAAATCTAATTATTTTTAAGACCAGAATTGGATTTTCTGATGGATTAGACTTTCTGATACAGGTGAAATTCTGATTTCAGAACCTCAAATTCAACCTCAGAGCATTTTTCTAATTAAATAACAAGATTGGACTTTCTAAAATCAGAACCTCCGAATGGACTTTGTGATGTCAGGATTTGAAATTCTTATGGATTGGACTTTCTGATACGACTAATTATGTACTTTTAATTTAAAGCTTTACTCTGTAGAAGTTGCCTATGTTAGACAAAAAAAGATTCACAGTCTTCTGGTCAGGTTTTTGCAATGAATAATTGAAATCAAGAGAAGAAAAAATTCATTTTGATTGATCAGGCAGGCTTTTACAGAAAACTATTGCTTTATTGACCAAGATGTTTCTCACTGTAAGTTATTTATAGATTTGAAAAGTGTTACTTAGTCATAAAAATTGTTTTGATACATATGGTATCTTCTCATACAACTTTGGAATTTTGAAAGATTTTAATATTACGAGTGCATACTTGAAGTGTTTCAGTTATAGTTCTTAATGTGTATTATAAAAATATCTTGAATTGTTTTCTCTGTGTTTTCTAAAATTGTTGTTCAACAATTTGACATCATATGAACTTTTCTGTTTAGTTTAAATGCACCCAGATTTGTATCACCATCAACTTATCCAGCTATAATATCATTAGCTTTTGAAGAGTGTTTCAGCCATGATAAAGTATTTTTTCCTAAACATAGTCAACTTCATACTTACTGCTACTAGAGATAACTATCTTGAATTACATTTGTATGTCAATGGTAGATGACTGTGTTATAATCACTACAAATAGTTTTCAATGTATTTAATTGTTAAAAGAGGTAAAATAACTACTTCCTATATGACAAAATTTGAAGATAATGTTAATTTGCCCTATTTAATTGGCTGTTATCTAGCCAGTTGTGTTGAATTCATCAAAGTAGTAGATTTCTGTATCAAGTCGAGGTAAATACTAGGCCACCATTGGAGCTTTCTGTTGAAATTAACCCTGTCATGCAGAAATAAGTATTGTTTCTGTCTGGTCCCTTGACATCTCACCCAACAGCCTTCAACTGTACTATGTGATATTGATTGGTTTACAGGCTTCAGATACGGGCGGCTCTAAACCAGCAGACAGCAGTCCAGTTTAAACAATACGCAGAGCAACAGTATCCCGGCAACTCACAACAGGTATGCACTGTTAATTGATGTCCTGCCACCAGCTGGGGAAAGATCTGTCCATTAGAGTCCACACAGAGCCAAGTCTAAGACTTGGTGATGTGCTGACTTTGAAAATAAAAGGAAATAATGCTTTATTTCTGTTAATTTCCTTTATTAACGGCATAAACTTAGTGTGGGCAATCCATTCTAAATAATTCAGTAATTTCGGTACTTAACGCCCTTTGGCTGTTCATGTTTTTTTCTTCAAAAGTGGGAAGTTAATTACAACAAAGAGCAGTGGCATAAGATTTTTCATGTCAGTTAAATAAGTACCTCAAAATGTTCAATTAACAGTGTCTGTTTAGTATTTTTTGGGTTACTTTGTGAAACTGAAAGAGACAAAAGTAATAATGCAAGATATTTTAATGTACACTCTTAGTTAAGGCTGTGATAGGTTACTCAGTTACCCAGAAATGATCCAAGTTCCTTGAGAATCTGAATGTAGAGTAACAAAGCGACTGAAAAATTATTGAAATGTAGATTAAATCTTTAAACTACATGGTAACCTTAGAATTCAGTCAGTTGAGATTTTGACTCAACGTTGAAAGCCTCATGAAGTTTAGTATGTACCTAGTACCTGCTCCTGTTAACCAAAAAAGAAAATACATATATATATATATAAAGATAATTGTGGATGAGTTATGAAATTATGTTTTTTTTTCAATTTCAGCAACAAAAACTACAATTATCTAGATTTGAAAAAAAAATGTACAATTTATGTATATTTTAAAATGTTATGTACAAGTTGAGGTTTTGTGGAAGTTGTAACTTGTAGAACTAATCTTGTATGAGTTGCAGCTTGAACAAGCTGATTTTATAATTTCCAACTTTAAGAGTTTCTTTTTATGAGTCGCAACTTGTTAAAAATCTCAACTTGTACATATGTAAATGTAGTGAATATTGACAATATCTTTAATGTTGTTTTCTTTTCTCAAATTAGTATTTTTTTTCTGGAAATTAAAAATACTGCATTTGCCAATGATAGATTATTGATTGTACATTGCACAGATGGAAAAGTATACTTTGTCAAAGAACAGTTTCCATGCTGTCATTATGTTTATTGTCATTTATTCTTCTCCATTATTGCACATTGGAGATGTGGGATAATATTTATCAGTACTTACAGCGGTTGCCTACAGAATAGAACAAACTCAGTTGTCATGTTTGAAGTGTGGAATGATATTAGAAAAGCCTGCAAATTCAGTGTTTTTAAGTGTAACTGAGGTGCAATTTGTTGGATGTGTTGTCTGCTAAAACAAAAATTACTTCAAATTCACAGAAATTTGTAAAATTACCCTTTTAGACTTTTACCAATAAATCCAGGATAGAAATACAATTCATGTTGAATCCCTATGGAAATAATAATTCTTCCACTTAATCAGGTGTAACAGTTCCTGTAAATTTAAATGGAAAAGGCCCTCAGAAGAGCTGATAATATTATGGACTTTTGCTCAAACAGTAATTCCACGTAGTTAATACCAAACTTCTTATACCCTATTCAGACAGTACAGGGAGTATGTCCCGCGGTTATAAACACCACTTTCCTTTGCCTAATGTCCGAGATTCGTATGTGACCTTGTGACACAGTGGCAAAACGTCCATTACCTTGTGCATTATACGGAAGTTTTAAAAAGTTTAAAATTTCCACCTCTGAACTTCGTAATGTGGGCATGTGCAGATGAATGCCAGCATGCACAGATGAATTTCTTGCTAATGTAACTGAAGTTGTAGTCCACGGTGTATATAAGGTTGTGTGGCTCGGATGTTTTGCCATTGTGTTACAAGGTTGTATAATTATGAACCTCGGACGGTGGTTGAAGGACAGGGACGTTTTGTCAAAAGCCTTCAACCATGAATTATATTGCCTGAATGATACACCAAATCTTGGAAGGTATGTGGCATCCTCGGAGGCGGGTTCCGCCGAGTAAAACCTCTAACTGCAGGACATACCACCTGTAGTGTGAATGGGGCATAATTTAAGGAGGTTGACTGCAACTGCAGGTAATTACATTGAAGACATCCCTCTACAAAAAGATGAAAAGAAAAGAAGAAGCAAACTGGCAACTGTAAGGAATGTATACAGAATATGACACCCAGAATTAGGTTGTTTGGTGCCAGTCGTTTTTATGAGGATAACTCTGTTGGTTTGCAGGATGAAAAACAGTTGTTTTTCATCTTAGTCAAATATGGCCTAGCACGATGTCTCCTCCACAACTAGACATGATCCTCAAAGAAACCTTTGACAAAAGCTGGATTTATTTGCCATTGACGCTTCCATGAATAGAATAATTTATGAAACTAGAGATGTGTGGGGGCATCCTGTCACACTACTAGAGAATGTGAAGGAGTTTTCAGATGCCATTTTCAGATGAATTTAGTGACCCACAAGTTATGTTTGTCAACCCTAATTTTGTATTTGAACTTCTATGATATGTAGATGATATATAATTTAGCAAGCCATGAAAAGCTCTAATTGGACTTTGAATTTGATAGAACTCCAGAATTTAAACTTTATCACCTGGGTAATAATTTGTTGATGTTTTGTACATTATTTACCATCTTTACACAGCCTACAAGATTGCTTCGTATATTTTTACAATAAAAGGAAGAGTTAATGTAATTGGTCACAGTAGACTGGATACTTGTTTTTGGGATGTGACTTGACTATTGCAACTCTCTGACTTAAGAAGTCTGTCAAGTTTTAACATGCAAAAACTGCAGTGTATCCAAAATAGATACACACGGACATCTCCTGTTCACAAAAGACTCCATTGGGTGCCAGTTGAACATCTCTGTATCTTCAAAATGGCCACTTTGATGTATAAGTTTCTTCACTGACTGGTCATCCCAGCTTTTTTGGTTTTCTTTTGTCTACTTGTTGTTCATGTGTATGTAAAAAAAAAAAAAACCACTTTGGTCACAGTTTTGGTTTTGATGCGCCCACAGTTTGGAATGATTTATGTGATGATTTTTATTCTGCCCTAATTCTTACCTGTTTCAGAAAAAAAGTTAAACTCTTGTCTTTTCAAAAATATCCAGCATATAAACTACCCGTCATCTCCATGGTATCTACCTTGGTCTGTCTCTAGAATAATGATTATTCAGTTGGTTGTGGTGTTCTGCCGTAGAGTCTGCTTTGGGCAGAGATTAACCACTATAAATGTCTAGAGTAGAATAGATTATATGGATGGACCCTCAGATATTCTAACAACATCATTAACAAAAAATATCTGAGATGTTTGTTTGAACTTTGAAGTAAATAATTGTATTAATGAGATCTCTCATTCTCTCAGCAGAGACAATAACATACACACATAGCCTGGAGTTCAATGAAATGTGAACATGTAACAAAAAGCCTTTCTTCTGAAGTCATGTGGCTGTTAGACAAGCACTGAGAAGGTATCAGTAGCCCAGTGGTGTGAACAAGTAACAAAAAGCCTTTCTTCTGAAGTCATGTGGCTGTTAGACAAGCACTGAGAAGGTATCAGTAGCCCAGTGGTGTGAACAAGTAACAAAAAGCGTTTCTTCTGAAGTCATGTGGCTGTTAGACAAGCACTGAGAAGGTATCAGTAGCCCAGTGGTGTGAACAAGTAACAAAAAGCCTTTCTTCTGAAGTCATGTGGCTGTTAGACAAGCACTGAGAAGGTATCAGTAGCCCAGTGGTGTGAATAAGTTTGGCATTTGATTACTTCTCACCTCTGTGGTCACAGGTTCAAGTCCACCTCTGTCCTCGTGGCATCACGTGAACTGTACTGGGAAACGGTCTTGATAGGACCCATAGATGTTGAAAGGACCATAAAACCTCAACGTCGTAACCTCACAAACATTGGTTATTAACTGTTGAGAGCTCAGGTTGTCGACAAGATTAAGAGGGAGAAGCATTGAACACATCTTACAGAAATTTAAACTGACCAATTAATGATCATCAAGCCATCCTAGTCTTGTATATGATCATATATTCTTATTCTGTTCTATTCTGTCAGATTTATGGTTGTCTCCAGGTTGGTAGAGTAAGAAATCTAAAATTCGCCAGGAATCTAAAATTCGCCACCTCTAAAACCTTAGTTAATTTTATGAAGACAATAATGTTTTTGTCTAAAAATTAGTATTTTTCAGTTCAAAAAGCCTTAATTTACTATACATTCAACAAATCTCACCATAATTCATTTATTTTATTAGTATTTTCACATGTGGCGAATTTCAGATATGTGGCGAATTTTAGATTTCTTACTCTATACAAATTATTCATGGCTTATGACCACCCAGTTGATGTCTTCCAACTGTTTACCACTCTTGACCCTACTTATTTGCAGATTTCTGAGTGTAAACTTCATATCCTTTTGAGTTCAGCATATTGAACATTGCACTCATATTTTTTGCCTTGTTTGCATTATCTTCTTTCCCTTCTTGGACTTCCAGCAAGAAGAGTTGATAAAGCAGTTACAGGAACAGCATTTCCAGCAGTACATGCAACAAGTATATCAACAACAGTTACTACATCAGCAACAACAGCTACAGCAGTTACACAACATGAACCAAGGTACGTTTACATCTCATTTAACATTACACAACATGAATCAAGGTATGTTTACATCTCATTTAACATGTTACACAACATGAACCAAGGTATGTTTACGTCTCATTTAACATGTTACACAACATGAACCAAGGTATGTTTACATCTCATTAAACATGTTACACAACATGAACCAAGGTATGTTTACATCTCATTTAACATGTTACACAAGATGAACCAAGGTATGTTTACATCTCATTTAACATTACACAAGCTGAACCAAGGTATGTTTACATCTCATTTAACATGTTACACAACATGAACTGAGGTATGTTTACATCTCGTTTAACATTACACAACATGAATCAAGGTATTTTTAAGCGTCCCGCAAGGGACGCTTGTTTGTGTATGGGAGAGCTTCCGGCTCCGCCGGCTCCGCATTTTGTTTTCCTTATAACTCTGTAACCGTTAGGTGGATTCTTTTCAAATTTGGCAGGTTTAGGCAGTAGCCTTGGGGAATTTTTTTGAATATGCTGCAGTGACATTTTAACCAATCAGAGAGGTCACATGACCAAAAATGTCTTTTTTCGATGGGGAAGCTTTTGGCATTGATTGGTCAAGAAGATTTTGGCATTGATTGGTCAAGAAATGGCCGAGTAATTAATGATTAATTAATCATTACGAATTTTCCAAATAAGGAAAATACAAAAATGCTTATATCTCGAAAACCGTGCTAGATAGAGCGATTTCGACGAAATTTTTGACCCGCAGGGTATCTCTGCGGAGTAGTTTTCCCAATTTTCAAAAAAAATTTGTCTCGCCCAAAATGGCGGCCATTTTGAATTTTCGAAATTTTCGCAAAAATTGCAAAACACAAAAATGCTTATATCTCAAAAACCGTGCTAGATAGAGCAATTTCGACAAAATTTTTGACCCGCAGGATATCTCTGCGGAGTACTTTTCCCAATTTTCAAAAAATTTTTGTCTCGCCAAAAATGGCGGCCATTTTGAATTTTCGAAATTTTCGCAAAAATTGCAAAACACAAAAATGCTTATATCTCGAAAACCGTGCTAGTTAGAGCGATTTCGACGAAATTTTTGACCCGCAGGGTATCTCTGCGGAGTAGTTATCCCAATTTTGAAAAAAAAATTTTCTCGCCAAAAATGGCGGCCATTTTGAATTTTCGAATTTTTCGCAAAAATTGCAAAACACAAAAATGCTTATATCTCGAAAACCGTGCTAGTTAGAGCGATTTCGACGAAATTTTTGACCCACAGGGTATCTCTGCGGAGTAGTTATCCCAATTTTGAAAAAAAAATTTTCTCGCCAAAAATGGCGGCCATTTTGAATTTTCGAATTTTTCTCAAAAATTGCAAAACATAAAAATGCTTATATCTCGAAAACCCTGCAAGATAGAGCGATTTCGACGAAATTTTTGACCCACAGGGTATATCTGCAGAGTAGCCATGCCAATTTTCAAAAAAATTTTGTCTCGCCAAAAATGGCGGCCATTTTGAATTTTCGAATTTTTCGCAAAAATTGCAAAACATAAAAATGCTTATATCTCGAAAACCCTGCTAGATAGAGCGATTTCGACGAAATTTTTGACCTGCAGGGTATCTCTGCAGAGTAGCCATGCCAATTTTCAGACAAAAAATTTCTCGCAAAAAATGGCGGCCATTTTGAATTTTCGAATTTTTCGCAAAATTGCAAAACACAAAAATGCTTATATCTCGAAAACCGTGCTAGATAGAGCGATTTCGACGAAATTTTTGACCCACAGGGTATCTCCGCAGAGTAGCCATGCCAATTTTCAGACAAAAAATTTCTCGCAAAAAATGGCGGCCATTTTGAATTTTCGAATTTTTCGCAAAATTGCAAAACACAAAAATGCTTATATCTCGAAAACCGTGCTAGATAGAGCAATTTCTACGAAATTTTTTACCCACAGGGTATCTGTGCAGAGTAGCCATGCCAATTTTCAAAAAAAATTTGTCTCGCCAAAAATGGCGGCCATTTTGAATTTTCGAAATTTTGCGCAAAAATTGCAAAACACAAAAATGCTAATATTTCGAAAACCGTGCTAGTTAGAGCGATTTCGACGAAATTTGTTATCTTCAGGGTATCTCTGCAGAGCAGCTATCCCAAAGAGCTTTCACTTGGTGAAGTTTCAGACCCATAGCTAATTACTCACCTACTCAAAAAGAGTAAATGCGAATTATCTCTAAAAGTATTGCAGATGGCCAATTTTTCTCAAATAACTCATTCACCTACTTTTGGAAGAGCTTTCACTTGGTGAAGTTTCAGACCCGTAGCTAATTACTCACCTACTCAAAATGAGTAAATGCTAATTATCTCAAAAACTATTGCGGATACCCAATTTTTATCAAATAACTCATTCAGCTACTTTTGGGAGAGCTTTCACATGGTGAAGTTTCAGACCCGTAGATGATTACTCACCTACTCAAAATGAGTAAATGCGAATTATCTCTTAAAAGTATTGCAGATAGCCAATTTTTCTCAAATAACTCATTCACCTACTTTTGGGAGAGCTTTCACTTGGTGAAGTTTCAGACCCATAGCTAATTACTCACCTACTCAAAATGAGTAAATGCGAATTATCTCTAAAAATATTGCAGATAGCCAATTTTTCTCAAATAACTCATTCACCTACTTTTGGCAGAGCTTTCACTTGGTGAAGTTTCAGACCCATAGCTAATTACTCACCTACTCAAAATGAGTAAATGCGATTTATCTCTAAAAGTATTGCAGATAGCCAATTTTTCTCAAATAACTCATTCACCTACTTTTGGGAGAGCTTTCACTCTGTGAAGTTTCAGACCCATAGCTAATTACTCACCTACTCAAAATGAGTAAATGCGAATTATCTGTAAAAGTATTGCAGATAGCCAATTTTTTTCAAATAACTCCTTCACCTACTTTTGGCAGAGCTTTCACATGGTGAAGTTTCAGACCCATAGCTAATTACTCACCTACTGAAAATGAGTAAATGCGAATTATCTGTAAAAGTATTGCAGATAGCCAATTTTTCTCAAATAACTCATTCACCTACTTTTGGGAGAGCTTTCACTTGGTGAAGTTTCAGACCCATAGCTAATTACCCACCTACTCAAAATGAGTAAATGCGAATTATCTCTAAAAGTATTGCAGATAGCCAATTTTTCTCAAATAACTCATTCACCTACTTTTGGGAGAGCTTTCACTCTGTGAAGTTTCAGACCCATAGCTAATTACTCACCTACTCAAAATGAGTAAATGCGAATTATCTCTAAAAGTATTGCAGATAGCCAATTTTTCTCAAATAACTCATTCACCTACTTTTGGGAGAGCTTTCACTTGGTGAAGTTTCAGACCCATAGCTAATTACTCACCTACTCAAAATGAGTAAATGCGAATTATCTCTAAAAGTATTGCAGATAGCCAATTTTTCTCAAATAACTCATTCACCTACTTTTGGGAGAGCTTTCACTTGGTGAAGTTTCAGACCCATAGCTAATTACTCACCTACTCAAAATGAGTAAATGCAAATTATCTCTAAAAGTATTGCAGATAGCCAATTTTGGTCAAATTAATCATTCACCTACTTTTGGGAGAGCTTTCACTTGGTGAAGTTTCAGACCCATAGCTAATTACTCACCTACTCAAAATGAGTAAATGCGATTTATCTCTAAAAGTATTGGAGATAGCCAATTTTTCTCAAATAACTCATTCACCTACTTTTGGGAGAGCTTTCACTCTGTGAAGTTTCAGACCCATAGCTAATTACTCACCTACTCAAAATGAGTAAATGCGAATTATCTCTAAAAGTATTGCAGATAGCCAATTTTTCTCAAATAACTCATTCACCTACTTTTGGGAGAGCTTTCACATGGTGAAGTTTCAGACCCATAGCTAATTACTCACCTACTCAAAATGAGTAAATGAGAATTATCTCTAAAAGTATTGCAGATAGCCAATTTTTGTCAAATTAATCATTCACCTACTTTTGGGAGAGCTTTCACCCTGTGAAGTTTCAGACCCATAGCTAATTACTCACCTACTCAAAATGAGTAAATGCGAATTATCTCTAAAAGTATTGCAGATAGCCAATTTTTCTCAAATAACTCATTCACCTACTTTTGGCAGAGCTTTCACTTGGTGAAGTTTCAGACCCATAGCTAATTACTCACCTACTCAAAATGAGTAAATGCGAATTATCTCTAAAAGTATTGCAGATAGCCAATTTTTCTCAAATAACTCATTCACCTACTTTTGGGAGAGCTTTCACTTGGTGAAGTTTCAGACCCATAGCTAATTACTCACCTACTCAAAATGAGTAAATGCGAATTATCTCTAAAAGAATTGCAGATAGACAATTTTTCTCAAATAACTCATTCACCTACTTTTGGGAGAGCTTTCACTCTGTGAAGTTTCAGACCCATAGCTAATTACTCACCTACTCAAAATGAGTAAATGCGAATTATCTCTAAAAGTATTGCAGATAGCCAATTTTTCTCAAATAACTCATTCACCTACTTTTGGGAGAGCTTTCACTCTGTGAAGTTTCAGACCCATAGCTAATTACTCACCTACTCAAAATGAGTAAATGCGAATTATCTCTAAAAGTATTGCAGATAGCCAATTTTTCTCAAATAACTCATTCACCTACTTTTGGGAGAGCTTTCACTTGGTGAAGTTTCAGACCCATAGCTAATTACTCACCTACTCAAAATGAGTAAATGCGAATTATCTCTAAAAGTATTGCAGATAGCCAATTTTTCTCAAATAACTCATTCACCTACTTTTGGGAGAGCTTTCACTTGGTGAAGTTTCAGACCCATAGCTAATTATTCACCTACTCAAAATGAGTAAATGTGAATTATCTGTAAAAGTATTGCAGATAGCCAGTTTTTCTCAAATAACTCATTCACCTACTTTTGGGAGAGCTTTCACTCTGTGAAGTTTCAGACCCATAGCTATTTATTCACCTACTCAAAATGAGTAAATGCTAATTATCTGTAAAAGTATTGCGGATACCCAATTTTTATCAAATACTCGTTCATCTACTTGTGGGAGAGCTTTCACATGGTGAAGTTTCAGACCCATAGCTATTTACTCACCTACTCAAAATGAGTAAATGCGAATTATCTCTAAAAGTATTGCAGATAGCCAATTTTTCTCAAATAACTCATTCACCTACTTTTGGGGGAGCTTTCACTTGGTGAAGTTTCAGACCCATAGATAATTATTCACCTACTCAAAATGAGTAAATATGAATTATCTCTTAATAGTATTGCAGATAGCCAATTTTTCTCAAATAACTCATTCACCTACTTTTGGAAGAGCTTTCACACAGGAAAATGAAAAATTGTGAATATCTTGGAAAAGCTATTTCTTCTGCTTTAATGCTCGCCAGGAGATACACACCGCGGCAGTGGTCTTGACAAAAATTTTTGTCTCCCCAAAAATGGTGGCCATTTTGAATTTTCAAAGTTTTTGCAAAACACAAAAATGCTTATATCTCGAAAACCGTGCTATATGGAGCGAACTCAACAAAATTTTTGACCTGCTGGGTATCTCTGCAGAGTAGCCATGCCAATTTTCAAAATATTTTTGTCTCGCCAAATATAGCGGACATTTTTAATTTTTTTATTTTTTGCAAAACACAAAAATGCTTATATCTTGAAAACCGTGCTAGATAGAGCAGACTGCGCTGACTTTGGTTGCCACAACAGTATAAGGCTAGAAACGAAGCATTTTCTTAATACTTTAGCACTCACCTTTATATCCTTTTCGGGACGCTTTGTTTTTGCTATGCAAAAACATTATCTTTTTTTTTTGCGACCGATCCTCTAGTTATATCTCATTTGACATGTTACACAACATGAACCAAGGTATGTTTACATCTCATTCAACATGTTACACAACATGAACCAAGGTATGTTTACATCTCATTTAACATGTTACACAACATGAACTGAGGTATGTTTACATCTCGTTTAACATTACACAACATGAATCAAGGTATTTTTATATCTCATTTGACATGTTACACAACATGAACCAAGGTATGTTTACATCTCATTTAACATGTTACACAGCATGAACCAAGGTATGTTTACATCTCATTTAACATTACACAAGATGAACCAAGGTATATTTACATCATTCAACATGTTACACAAGATGAACCAAGGTATGTTTACATCTCATTTAACATTACACAAGATGAACCAAGGTATATTTACATCATTCAACATGTTACACAAGATGAACCAAGGTATGTTACACAAAATGAACCAAGGAATGTTTACATCTCATTTAACGTGTTACACAACATGAACCGCTGGATATACACCTTGTGCTTCGTGTTACACAACTTGAACAAGGCATATTTACATCTCACACAGCATATGGCACAACCTGAACCGAGGCATGTTTATATCTTTTGCAACATGTTACACAACATGAACCAGGGTTTGTTCATATTTTGTACAATCTGTTACATAACTTGAACTAATGTATTAACTGTTATGTATAAAGTGTGTTTTAAGTGGAGGTTATAGCATACAAAACTTAGACTTAAATTAACCAAGATAGGTTTACAACTCATACAACTTGTTACACAACATAAACCAACGTATGTTTTACCTGTGCAGTGTGTGAATTACATCAGTTATACAACATGCAACACATACAATGATGGTTCTCCTACAAGGTATATTTTTTTATATCAGAGCTGCAAGACATACACAAAATGAACCAAAGTATAGTGAAAATTCACTTGTCATGAGACTCCATATTAAGTTAAAATGCATCATGGATATTTGTGCATGGAAGAAAAATGAAACATATCCTACATTTGGGTACTCTGATTAATTAGCAGAAATCTATCCAACAGCAGAGGTTACAGCTGGTATAGAACATAAACTAAAGACTGGTTAAGTCGGTAAATCAGTACATTTCAGTAATTGTGGGGTTGGTACAAAAAGATGATGGCCTATATACCTGCCCTATAGATAAAAAACCTCTAAAAATATATATATGTACTTGTAAGGCTATGTATTTCCCTGTTCCTATTCATTTCTTGTGCTAATAGCACTTTTAGCTGTTGCTGAACAGTGTATGAATTTAGTTGAAGCCTTAATTTAAGCAATTTCCTCAAAAATGTACTCAAAAACTGTAAAGCAGTAGATATATACCAGGATTGCTCATCGTTACACCCATGCTCAAGTAAACGCCCCTTCCCAACTTTTGTCAAATGTGTATGAAAAACTAAGAAAAATGGTCCAAATACCCCAAAATCAGACATAAACCATGCCATTTTATAAAACTCACAAAACAAGTTGCAAATATATTAGTTATTCTGTCCTTTGGCTAAGATCTCTACAACAGTACTGGTTGCACCTCCTCTTGATGTAAGTAATTGATCACATGTTTTGCCAAACTCCAGAAAATATATACTACATCAAAGAAACATGAGATTAATTATTTTATATGGTTTATTTATGATCATTTAATGCCCACCCCCCACTCTCGCAGATACATGCCTCTATCGCCCATGGGCATAATGAGCCTTCCCGGTGATTTGTGTCTTTTAAAAAAGTAATTCAGATACTTGTCGATGGCTGGTGTTCGAATGGTTGTTGAAAATCAGAATCAGTTTTTACCCCACAGCCCTTAAGGGCTGTCGGGGTATTGTTTTCACCCATGGTGTCCGGATGGGCGGGCGGGCGGGTGGGTGGGCGGGCGGCGGGAAATAGTTTGTTCGGGCTGTATCTCAGAAACCGTAAGGTGTAGGAAGTTGATACTTGGTAGGGACATTGGTTAGGGGGTGTAGGTGTGCAACGTCATGGTCTGACCTTGATTTGACCTTTGACCTTGCCGTAGTGACCTTGAGTTTGAAAATCTGGTCCGGGCTATATCTCAGAAACCGTAAGGTGTAGGAAGTTGATACTTGGTAGGGACATTGGTTAGGGGGTGTAGTTGTGCAACATCATGGTCTGACCTTGATTTGACCTTTGACCTTGCTGTAGTGACCTTGACCTATAAAATCTTGTCCGGGCTATATCTCGGAAACCGTAAGGTGTAGGAAGTTGATACTTGGTAGGGATATTGGTTAGGGGGTGTAGGTGTGCAACGTCATGGTCTGACCTTGATTTGACCTTTGACCTTGCCGTTGTGAACTTGACCTATAAAATCTTGTCCGGGCTGTATATCGGAAACTGTAATGTGTAGGAAGTTGATATTTGGCAGGGACATTGGTTAGGGGGTGTAGGTGTGCAACGTCATGGTGTGACCTTGATTTGACCTTTGACCTTGCTGCAGTGACCTTGACCTATAAAATCTTGTCTGGGCTATATCTCGGAAACCGTAAGGTGTAGGAAGTTGATACTTGGTAGGGATATTGGTCAGGGGGTGTAGGTGTGCAACGTCATGGTCTGACCTTGATTTGACCTTTGACCTTGCCGTAGTGGCCTTGACCTATAAAATCTTGTCCGGGCTATATCTCGGAAACCGTATGGTGTAGGAAGTTGATATTTGGTAGGGACATTTGCTAGGGGGTGTAGGTGTGCAACGTCATGGTCTGACCAGGATTTGACCTTTGACCTTGCCGTAGTGACCTTGAGTTAAAAAATCTGGTCCGGGCTATATCTCGGAAACCGTAAGGTGTAGGAAGTTGATACTTGGTAGGGACATTGGTTAGGGGATGTAGTTGTGCAACGTCATGATCTGACCTTGATTTGACCTTTGACCTTGGCGTAGTGACCTTGACCTATAAAATCTTGTCCGGGCTATATCTTGGAAACCATAAGGTTGAGGAAGTTGATACTTGCTAGGGACATTGGTTAGGGGCTATAGGTGTGTATTATCATGGTGTCACCTTAATTTGACCTTTGACCTTGTCATAGTGACCTTGACCTATAAAATCTTGTTGCACCTTTGGGTCTCTCTTTTGATGCAGATTAAGCACTATTAAAGTCATATTAGAATTTATTAAGAATTTACCTTTCATAACTTCCCATTGTAAGAGATAGAATTTCATCAAGTGAGTCACAGATTTTGCTCCAACACCACACATAAGCATTCATTAAATGTATTACCACTTCTGTATGCATGGTAATATTCAAACCATCTAAACCATAATTCGGGCCTTGCAGATGTAGATAAAGAGGGTTGAATTTTAGTTTGCTGATTAATGCTGTCATCTTGTTATTGAATTATCTTGTTTTAATACTTCATCTTTATATGCATGATCTTTCTTTTAAACATTATTTCTCCATTTAAACATTGTTTGGACCTTTATATAACTGACAGTGCTCTGAAAGTATCCTGAAGTTTGTACTGATACAGTACTTCTGTATCTCATGGTGTTGAAAATATTTCCCTAGGCTGTGGGGTACGGGCATCTCTGATGCTATTTTCATGTCTATGAAATGAACAAAATCCACAAATTTTTTTACCCATCACGGATGTGGTGAATATGTAGCTGTATGCAAAAATAAGTTAGAAACATATTTCACATAGTTAGAAATTTGAAGTGTCTCTGCAATTATTTCATTAATAAACCCCATTATTACCCGATTCGAAGTCCAAGGGTAAAATATTTCCCATTATTTGTCAGTGTTTATTTTCATCAAGAACACAAGCCATCGAAACGGTTAATTTATTGATATTTAAAGAAAAACCTATTCTTAAATAAGTCGACCACAACCAGATAAAACCCAGAATACATTTTTTACTGTTTTGACATTAATATTTTAAGTCCTCCAGTGAATCTATAATATGACTATGTCACTGAAGATTAGTGTCAGTTGAAGGCTTTTAACGCAGTAGCTTGTTTAATTCATTTTCTTTTTCATGGTCACACTCAAACATATCAATCACTCTAAATAAGAACAGCCTCCTCAGAATTTGTGACCAACAATTAGGATACTTCATACAATTACATGGTTGCATGCTTGCTCCCATCCGTTTGGCCTTGAATCAGACACATCCTAAATATGAGCCAGTAGGTTTTGTCGCAAGCCATTTACCACCATGTAGTGCTGGTATTGAATTGAAACCTCAAAAAGAATATCAAACCTCCATTCGGTTCCTATATCAGTTGATATTGAAATATAGTGCCTCTTCATAAGATTCATCATATTACAACTCAACTTAAAATACCAATATGGCATGCGATTTAGCAATGAACAAAAGGTTCATGAAATATGGACAAAAAAGGGCCTTCAAAATATTGGATTACTCAAAATCAATCAAGGAAGCTACATATGAATGTTTAGTAGCTATAAAAGTACCGAATTATTTTCAGAAAATTGTTCACTTATTTCTTAGAATTTAAAATAACATTTTTACACTCAATGGCACAAACCACAACTGTTATTGATCAGTAGAAAAAATATGCATATTAAATGATACCCATACTACCACCAACTTACAGTGTGTTACCAAGCGTTGCATTTTTACTCCAGAACTAGCACTATTAACATCATATGATCTATTTGAACAATTAAAAAATGCAGTGACCAAAAACATTTATCGCTATATGCCTTAACTGTAATAAGACTGGCTTTTTCAGTACAACTACTACATTAGAAACGATTAATGCATAGAGTAAGAAATCTAAAATTCGCCACATATCTGAAATTCGCCACATGTGGAAATACTAATAAAATAAATGAATTCAGGTGAGATTTGTTGAATGTACAGTAAAGTAAGGCTTTTTGAACTGAATAAGACCAATTTTAAGGCAATACATCATTTTCTTCATAAAATTAACTAAGGTTTTAGAGGTGGCGAATTTTAGATTCCTGGCGAATTTTAGATTTCTTATTCTATAAACTTGTGGTTTCTTGTATCCCTTTTAAAAGCTAAGGTCATGTCAGTGTAGGCCCTCAGTTCATTCCATATGCTGTAGTGGGTATTCCGGTAAATTGTTTGACTGTGGATATTGACATTAAATGTAAAAGTATTTCAATATCGGACGATATCAAGGGGGGTTAATGTTGTATACCAAATAGACTGAATCCGGGATACCAAAAACGTTTTTGTTCTAGCATATCCCTGGCCACTAACAGGAGGTGAAATATAACAAAACAAAACACGGCAGTTTTCATCAAAAACGCATTGAAGACTACATAAATGTGAGATGAAAGTGTACAATTTCCTCAGTCTTAGGCTGTATTTCAAATATTTATAGTGTAAGTTGATAATTATTAAGCGTCCCTGAAAGGGCGCTTCTTTGTTTTCGCCTCAGTTTCCTCGCTGCCGCCGCCGCATTATGGTCTCCCTTGAATATCTCCCTTATTATTAGAAGGTTTCAAACCATATTTGGCACTTATATACCTTAGGCGTGGGAAAATATTTCTGCATGCTTAAATTTGACCTTTGACCTTTAAGAAGGTCACATGATCAAAAACAATTTTTTTAAGTACACCCCCCCCCCCCGTCATCACAGTTCAGGAAAAACTACTTGCTACACAGCCTTATAATTTGACACACCTGTTCATACTATCGAAAACACAAGCTGATTAAATTTTGGGAGCAATCCCTTGAAAAATGTCTCATTTATGGGTGATTTCAGAATGTATTAAGAGGTATTGGGAAAGCTATGTGGAGAGTCTAAATAGCCGGTCAGTTTTACCCCACGGCCCCCCTTATGGGTCAAACTGGGGTCATAAAATAGCTGATTTTGAGTTTTTACCTTATATCTCCTTTAATGTTGCTTTTATAGATTGAGAATGTATTAAATATGTATTAAGAAGTATTGGGAAAGCATATGTGGAGAGTCTAAGTAGCGGGTCAGTTTTACCACCCGACCCCCCCCCTTATGGGTCAAACTGGGGTCATAAAATAGCTGATTTCGAGTTTTTGTCTTATATCTCCTTTAATGTTGCTTTTATAGATTGAGAATGTATTAAGAAGTATTGGGAAAGCATATATGGAGAGTCTAAGTAGCCGGTCAGTTTTACCGCCTGACACACCCCCCCCCCCCCCTATGGGTCAAACTGGGGTAAAAAATAGCTGTTTTGGAGTTTTACCTGATATCTCCTTCATTGTTGCTATTATAGCTTCGGAATGTATTAAGAGGTATTGGGAAACCATATGTGGAGAGTCTAAATAGCCGGTTAGTTTTACCTCCTGACCCCCATGTATGGGTCAAACTGGGGTCATGAAATAGCTTTTGCCTTTATTGTTGCTTTTATGCTTTCACAATGTATTAAAACCTATTGCAAAACCCTGTGGACAATCGAAATAGCAATACATACTTGCACACATGATTATATATGAAGTTATCAATACTCGTTACTGAAATGCTTTGTAGTATTTACATAAAATTTACCAAAGTTACATCCAATGTTGTACATCCAATGTACAACACTTTCTCCAGCTTGTCTATGTCTACAACGCTTGTTTATGTTAATTAAGGAAGACCTTTGTAGGATTTTCCCTGTCATGATATCACTAAGGGGTGGGTTTATGTAACAGTACGGTACAGCTTCGTGCATTCTTAGCTTTACAGCATGCTTATTAAAACCACAAGGCATTTTAAACTCTCAGGGACGCTTCGCTTTTGTTAGCAAAAGCATTCATCTAGTTTTACTTAAAATGGTGATATTGATATACATCTTTAGCCATCAATATCGGCAACCCTATTTCAAAACAATAAGTGCCGCCAATATCAATAAACAATGTACCCACTAATATATTGCTATGTCAGAAGGATTTGAACCCATGACCACTGTGATGAGAGCCAAGTAATCAAATGCCACATGTGTAAACCACTTTTCCACTGAAACCTGTAGATTAGTGTATGTAAGGACCATGGAGTGGTGTTAACAGATGTGGTACAGCTTAATATAAATAAGAGGTGTGACTGTCTAAAGAATGAAGCCAGGCATTCATTTTGCTATGACTGACCTCAAATCTAGGTATCTGACCTCCATTTTAGTAGTGACCAACTTGAAATACTGGTAAAGCAAATATAGAGGGTGTGGTAAACAAGTGATTTGGGAATAAAATGTCAAATATTTGTGAAGATAACTAGTTTTAGGTGAAAAATGACATTTGGGGCCTATATGTACTTTTATTAATCAAAAATTTGGTAGGCATTACAAATAAAAAACTATCCATCCCAGAGTAGCATGATTGTGAAAATTATAACAAAGGGTATTCTTTTTTGAAATAAAAAAAAATAATAATAATCTGTTTCAATTTTTAACCCCCAAACTCTTCATACTTGCACAAACTGATTAATTGAGTTGAAAGTGTGGGATTCAAAAAATGAAAAATTAATCTGAAATTCTTCACAGTATGTGACAATTGTTTCTCAGAAAACTCTCCCACATAGCCCAATTATCTTTTGGTGTGAGTTATGGAAATTTTAAGGGGTAAACCCAATGTCAGATTTAAAAATTTAGCCTTTCCTGTTGAAACCATATGTAAGCCAAACCACTTGTTACAAGGAATTTTACCTGTTTGAGAAAAGGGGCCCAGTCCGAGGTTCAAGCCTCAACCTCATTGATTTGGGAGGCAAGTGTGTTACCAATTACATTACAGAGCAACCTCCCACCCTCTACCCCTACCTCCTGAAAATAAAAGAAAAATATCACCTATAATTAACTTGGTGGCACATTTTTTTAGCTGGTGCCAGGGGGATAGACTGGGATGTAATTTATAAGCCCTGTCGCCAAAGGGCAGCTGGTTATACCTGAAATACAAGTCTGATTTTATTGCCCAGTAAAGCCACAAAGTCATTCATATGTCTGCTTTCCCAACTTTTATTCTTCATGAAATGGCATATTTTCGATATTGGAGTTTGAGTCTGTCTTTGGGCCAACTAAGTCATCACTAAAGTAAAGGATGAATAAGCCTCATGTGGTCATAGCAGAATAATCGATGAACCCATCCCATAACCATGTATCAAAGGAAAGTGAAAAAGATTGTCTTTATTGGTTCTGTGGGAGAAATAGCAAGTCATGTTAATTTTCTGTAAGGATGTTTTATGTCAGATTAAATGACACGGTTTCATTACTCAGACTCACATTTTGCCAAGTGCTTTTTCACAATGGATGAAATGACATAAATATATGAAAAGCCTGGAAAAAATAAGAGTATTGTTCATTTTTTAAAGTCATCAAAGCTATTTAGATTTTGCATTATAAAACCAACCGTTAATACCCCGGGTAAATACTGGTATGTATCTTCAGCTCCTTCTGACAATACTTTTTCCCGCAATTATTAGAGGAAGATATCTTTCCTAGTCCTTTTCTAAGGGCTTATTACCAAGTAAAGAGAAAAAAAAGACTGTAATTTATCGGGTCTGAGTGACGGAGGTTAGTGGAATATAAGCGGGTTATTTATCTGGCCATCCTTTCTGGACTGTTGATTTCCATCAGGGTAAATCCCAGTTTGAGTTTTATTGATAGGGGACCAGAGCCAGCTCCGATTCTCTTCATATCAACAGCTGTGGCCTCCTATTAAACTGTTTGTCGCCTCTGGTTAGGGCCCAGGAACCCAGAGGGGATTAATGCACAATTTCATTGTAGATCTCTACTTTCTAGTGCCATTCATCAACAGAATTACCTATCTGCATCAAGACCCTGATTCCGCTTCACAGCTTTCACAGGCAGCTTTGCATACTTAATGGCCCCTAAACATTCATAGAAAAACAAATAGATGGATTGTAGCTCCCAACTCCCTCTTTTCCCAAACTCACTGATCTCAAATTCTTTCTGCTTCTCATATCGATTGGAACATTACCAGTTTTTCTCCAACCTTTCTTTAAAGGGTTAAAAATTTATCTTTACCATCTTACTAAATAAATGCAATGTCAAAAGAGTAATGGATATCTCTTTGCTTGAAGCCAAACAAAAGTTGTTCTGCTCTAGTGTTATGGTAAACAGGTTTGAGTCAGCGATAGGTTTTAACTTAGTGCATGAAGTGTGTCTTTATATGTGCTGGGATGAAAATGAAGAACAAAAGTTTTCAGCATATTAGAATCATTAATGTACAATATACTTTTAACAAACTTAACAATGCAATGCTTTCATTAAGTAGACATTGGATTTTCTAATGGAGTTTGGATGTTAAGCAATACAGTCATCAGTCTTACTGATGATCTTATTGAATATATTTTCTTTTCCCCTATAGAATATTAAGTTTGTTTCTTATGTCAGAACACTTATTTGTTCTCTTATACCCCAGTCACACTGCAGGCAGTACATCCCATGATTAGAGGTTTTACTCTGTGGCAGAACCGCCTCCAAGTATCCCTCATATCTTCTGAGATTTGGTGTATCCATCACACTACGGGTGGTATAATCTGCCTTTATAGGCACTGGGCGAAACCCCCCTGTCCTTCAACTACTGTCTGAGGTTCGTATGTGAAGTTGTGATACAGCGACAAAATGTCCAATTACTCCACTCACCTTATGTCACTGTATTACACCGAAAGACGATCGAGTCACAACTAGTGTAGAAGACTGTAAACAGGAAACCTATTTGCAGACCGAAAGACACTGATCTGGTTACGTTTCATTTTCCTCTTAATTAAAACTGGTTTCCTCACATGTTCATTATTTTAACATAAATTTACCAAAGTCAACAACTACAAATTCACATTCTTTTATAATATTCTATCAATAAATCTGACATTTTGTCCTCTAAGGTCTACAAAAGGCACAACATGGTTCGTTATTTATGTGTGACTTATAGCTCATTGTACGCATTTGAAAACTTTGTCTTGTGGCATTTACTAAATCAAACGCACACGGTCTTTTTGCCAAATTTCCGCATTCGTTAACCGGTTCTAAAATTCAAATTCAACCACAATACTAGTCAACCCTATATACACAGTGGACCACAACTTCAGTTATCGTAGCAAAAATTTCATCTGTGCATGCTCGCGGTGAGACTGCTTTGCTTTGCAAATTTGTATTACATTTCTTCATTGATTTTTCAATACTTTCTTCATTGTTTCAAGATACACACATAATACAGAGAGCAGTAAAATACATTCAGTTCTGTGACAATGCTCATAGGATATATACAATGTATAACAATTAAAAAAGATCGTTCAACTTTTATTCATTACACAGATAAACAAATATCAGATACACAAATTGTTTAAACCTCATCTGTAGAGAATGCAGAACCGATGGCAACTCATGTATTCAACGAACCCAAAAATATCACAAACTAGTCTGAGATCCTTTTTATTCTTGAGAACATTAGATTGTAAGAAAGTTGTATCTGTTATGATCAAATTTGAGCTTAATGGTGACTAAAACGAAATACATTTAATGTTATTTCAGAAGTATTTTTATACGCTTACTCTGTCACCAAAAACACTTCTAAATTATTTGTTTATGTTGACTTTTTTCACATTTCCCTCAATTTGCAATTTTAATATTTTTGGCTGCGAATATTATTGCTTAGTAAATATTATAGTGGTACTGTGAATAGCTTTTAACTGGAAGTTGCACCAGTAAATTGTAAGGTGATATTAAGTGGAAAACAAATATTTTACAAGTCATAACCTTAATCATCTTGTTTTTTGTTTTGAATGCTAATGCTATGATTGTAGATCAAATGAATGCAATTTTAAACAAAAATAACATCTGTTTTGTTTTTAACCCCCTTGGCTCCATTGATTTGTCCTGTGGTAGATTCCAGCCTTCTGTCTGAGCTCATGATGGCGTACCATCAATATTTGATTGCAATAAGAGGCATCTTTAAAAATCAAGAATATTAAACTGCATTTTGCAGTGAAATCTCTATTATTTGAACTACCTTATCCAAATATCTAATAGGTCCTCGGTGGCCTAGTGGTTAGCAAGTTTGGCATCTAATCATAGGCTGTCACCTCTGTGGGTTCGAGTCCCACAAGTGGCAATGCTGAGGACCTGTCCCAATATGACCCTGGCTGTTGAACGGGACGTTAAACCCCAACTTTGACTTTGACTTTGTCCAAATATCTAATTTTATGAACTCGTATTGACCAGATTTGTATCCTTGCTCCTGTCTGAGGCTTGTGATAATATATCTTTAGCTCAGTAATTAAAAGTGTAATATTCTATTGAAAAATCAGATAATTTTGTTCACTTGCTGGCAGATCTCCTTGTTTTACTCCACCAAGGAGATATTATTTTCATGACTGTCTGTATATATAAATACATTGAGATTGTTCCAACCAGATTGGAAGACTTAATGCCACTCAAAACAGACACAGTAAACAATATTATCAGAAGTTAGTGAATATATCATGACATAACTGTTACTCTATCCACTTCCGCTGCACATTACAGGAGGCCCCCAATCTCAGCAGGTCCCACCAGTCCCTGGCCAAGTGGCCACTGTGATCCCATCTGCTGTGGCCACTCATCCTGGAAATGGGGTGGCTACGCCTGCCGCAGTGTTAGACAACCACCGCTCTCAGACTCAGCAGAATGGGGAAACGGAAGGAGAGGCCACAGGTGAGGGGTTTAAAAACAGAGAAATATTTGCCGCTATGTTTTAATTGTACTCGAGTTAATTGCATTAAAACAGGTGAATCTTTCCTTGCCTGGATTTTTATTAGGATACCTGGTTTTAAAGGACATTGATGGTCAGTTATGGGGTAAATTCGTAGTATGAATAAACTAGTGTTGAAGACTGTAAACCAGAAAGCTTTTTATCGACCGACACTGATGCGGATGTGTTCCATTTTCTTCTAATCAAAAATGGTTTCTTCAAATATTCATTATTTTTACCAAAATATTCAACTACAAAAAATATTTCACACATTTTGTCCTCGAGAGTCTTCAAAAAGCACATTGTGGTTCATATTTTTATGTGAGTTATAGCTTTTCGCCGAATTTCCACTTTTGGTAACCGGTTCTAAAGTTTGCATTCAACCACAACACTAGAATAAACAGTGCATCTCTTTAACATTAAAAATGTATAGAAGAGAATAAGGAGAGACCAGTGGAAAGGACTGTTGAGTATATTAGGCATGGCAGAGCATAGACTGATGAACTTTTGAGGAGAGTCAAAACTGTCGAAATCAAATCCTCTGGAGTCAATTGCTGTAGTTGTGATGCAGTTGGAGATATAGATGTACAATATTTTTCCAATATTAAAGAGGAAGCTTTTTGTTCCAGAAGAAAAATCCTGTTAAAGTGAACCACTTTTAGCATAATTATGTAGGTGTTATCTACAAAATATAAACTAATCCCAACTGGCTGCTCGACATGTAATGCATACAATTATTTGATGGAGGTGACACGGTAACACACTCACCTTCCACCTCTGAGATCAGAGTTCGAATCCCAGCCTTACCTCCAGTCGGAAAACTGGCAGTTGCTTGCTGTTGGTTAGTTGTTATAGTACAGAGCCCTGGCTAAAAGTGTGTACTGGTTTCCTCTGCCTTTCCAACTACTTGTCACAATATAACCGATAAGGTACTAGGCATGATATGTGAAACACTAAATAAATGAATAAATAATCTATTTGAGAGTGAAATCCTCTATCAACCCTTGTGTTCATAGAAATATTACTGCTTTGATATGCACACTAATTGTGGGCAATTGCCATGTGTATGTTAGATTTGTAATATTATCATCACATTTTACATTGGGAGAAGTGATTTTAAATGCTGTTTAATCTCTTGACTTTGGGTTTAACTAGGCTGTAGTATGTGAAAGATATGTAATTCGTTCATTTGTCAAACCAGAATATTTAACCTGATAAAAAGATTTATTTTTTTTTAGATCTTTGATAAGTGATGTATTTACTGAAGTATTTATCAGGTAAAATAATTTTATGTTGGAATTTCACCTGTAGCAATGTTTATACACAATTGCAAAGGTGGCCATGAGCAGAGGTTATTCCATGTTTTTAGAAGAATCACAGAACAAGATGCCTCCCCTTGTGCCTGCCTCCATGTGGACACGTAAAGACAGCAAAATGTTCAAAGATATGGTCAGGAAAAACCCTGACAATGTCATCAAAATAGGTAGCCTGGCCACTGCCACGGTGAGTTGGTCTGCTGGCTGAGATTCAGGGAAAAAGGAAGGGTTAACTATCAAACTGGTAGGAAAAAGTGAGCTGTGGAAAGGAATATAAGGTCCAATCTTCCACATCTGATAAGGGGGAAAGGAGGAGTGGAGCTAAGTATTAGTCTTGTAGGGGAAAAGATCAGTTAACTGTTAGACTGATAGAAAGAAGGAGTTTATTAGACTGGTAACGGAAAGGAGGCGTTAACTATTGGAGTGGTAGATGAAAGGAGTTAACAACCAGACTGGTAGAAGGAAGGAGGTGTTAACTATTGGACTGGTAGGGGAAAGGAGGAGTTAACTTTTAGACTCGAGTCTGGTAGATGAAAGGAGTTAACAACTAGACTGATAGAAGGGAGGAGGTGTTAACTATTGGTCTGGTAGGGGAAAGGAGGGGTTAACTTTTAGACTGGTAGACGAAAGGAGTTAACAACTAGACTGATAGAAGGAAGGAGGTGTTAACTATTGGACTGGTAGGGGAAACAAGGAAAAAGACTATTAGCCTTGTAAAGGGAAGGAAATAAACTATTAAAGTGGTAAAGGGAATGAGTCAATAAATAGATTGATGGAAGGAGGAGTTAACTATTATACTAGCATGGAAAAAGAGGAGCTAATTATAAGACTGAAAACTGGAAATTTCAGACATCTAGTTATTTTGGGTAGATGTTTAATTTGGTCCAAACACTAGGGGATTTGGCATATTGTAAAAGTCTGAGATAACTTTGACGGAGTTGAAATCTCCTTCTCAAAAAATAATTTTTGGAGGCCATCAGGGATCTTGGAGGCTTATAAGCTGTTAGAGATTAGATCAGTGAAACATACACACAACTGTTGAAAATGTGGTGAACTGTATCATTTTGTATTTCTCTGATCAGTTTGTAGAACTTTTCCTAAGGTCAATATTCAAGTACTTTTTAAGTCTTGATTAAATTTCACAGCTCAACAGAACTATCTTGAACTCTTTAGTCATAGAGTAAGAAATCTAAAATTCGTCAGGAATCTAAAATTCGCCACCTCTAAAACCTTAGTTAATTTTATGACGAAAATGATGTTTTTGTCCAAAAATTGGTATTTTTCAGTTCAAAAAGCCTTAATTTACTATACATTCAACAAATCTCACCACAATTCATTTATTTTATTAGTATTTTCACATGTGGCGAATTTCAGATATGTGGCGAATTTTAGATTTCTTACTCTACCACATCTGGACATTTGAAAAATGCATTGTTTTCTTTTATCTCTTCAGATGTTTGTTAGTTTGCTGATCCGTTGTTATGTTTCTGTGTTACAGATCTCCAGGCTTGTTTTATGTTGTCATTCATTCTACCCTAGTGGCTTTAGATGAAGATGATTTTAATATATGGGGTTAAATCAGTGTCATATAAACTCTATGGCTAGTTGTATTCAAGGTCCAATAGCGGGAATATGCAAAACACTAAACTGAAACTGGAATATAGTTGCCCCAAACTTCTTATTTGAGCTGCTATCATATTAGCTGGTGTCTGTTGTCATGATCATTTTGCATGAAATTAGTAGCATTTTATTTTATACTGTTTATGTTTATTTATTGTTCTTTTGTTTTTGTTGCTGTTCTGCATGTTGTTTAACCTATTCCTGTTTATTTTTTAATCATATCTCATGCCTCATTATCAACTCGATATTGTGTGTTTGCTCAATATGTTTGCTTTTTATATTTGTATCTAATTACAAAGATAATGCAAAAACATTTTGGAACTAGTAATAATACCAGGAATTTTGATGTTGCATCATTTTCCACCGAGGTGTAGAGTAAGAAATCTAAAATTCGCCAGGAATCTGAAATTCGCCACCTCTAAAACCTTAGTTAAATTTACGAAGAAAATGATGTTTTTGTCCAAAAATTGGTATTTTTCAGTCCAAAAAGCCTTAATTTACTATACAGTCAACAAATCTCACCACAATTCATTTATTTTATTAGTATTTCCACATGTGGCGAATTTCAGATATGTGGCGAATTTTACATTTCTTACTCTAGCATATTTCCTGCCTTTGTTCACAAATGATTATTTTTTTTCATTTACACAGAGCTTTTGAATTTAATATATTTCCGTGTTTTAATTAAATTTCAAATATTTTGTCAAAATGAATATAAAAAAAAAACAGAACACACAAAGTAATAAATATAAAGAACATTGCACAGTTTGATATATTAGCTGAAATATATGTAAATATAACCATCCACAAGCCAAATCATGTCAGAAGTATATTTGACTCCTGGTCACAACAAAATGCTATTGATAAAGCTTCATATTTGTGTTCAGTATTACTACACCCAAGCTCTGACCTGAGGCAAACTGATGCAATCAGTAAAAATTTGCTTTGATATATTACAGAGTAATAACTCACAATGAATATCAATACAATCTGTCCTTTTGCTATTTTACTGTTGGGAATGGCAACTTCTTTATCGATCCTGTGATTGATTTGAGGACATAAGATGAAGGTCTCGGGAGTTGTTTTTATCTAGATCTTTTTTCTAATTTTCTCATCGTTTAATCTGGATTCAGACAATGTCTTGGGGGAGCATGGTGTCGATATATCTCAAGGACAAGGTGAAAAACTTAGTTTTGGGATCGACATAATATTCAAAGTCTCTCTCAAAGATGATCTATCAATAGTGTCATTGGCAAATTAGGAAAAGGATGTACCTTGAAAGATTATGTTATTAAGTACCCTACGGCATTCTTCTGTCATTGCTTACATTTCGTATTAGCTTTAATTCTGTCTAGCTTATATTAGATATACTAGCTACTAATAAAATGCTAGAGATGGAGAAGCACATTCTTTTTCTAAAAGAATTTAGTGTCTGTGGTAGGTCAGTAGAGTTCTTTGCACGAATTACAAAGTCTTGGCCAGTAGATTAACATGTCTTTATCTCCAGTTTTCTTTCTGTTGTAACTAGTATAAACTGTTTTCTAGATTCATCAGTAAATGATTGTTGGGCTGATTGATTTGCAGTCCTGTGACATTTCTGTTTTTTCTTGAACACGGACATATAAGTACAGTTCTGTGGCATAGCATTGCTGTGAAAATTAAAATGAAATATTTTATTATCCAGTAATCTCAAAATCCTGGTTTGCGGCAACTTTATTTTACTGCTCCATTGAGATTAAGTTTTACAGGGCTGGCCGTTAATAAGCAGGAATTGCTTATAAGCACACAACAATGCATCAAAAGCTGCTGTTTTCTTGATATCATTGCAATGCACAACAATATAACAATTTTCTCAATCACATACAACATTTTTTTGCATCACAGTAAGTTCCAAAGCTGTAAATTGTTCTTTTTATAGCGAAATACCCTTCAAATTCAAATTTCAAATTCTTGACTTCAATTATGTCATATCTTATACCACGACCCTATTTTGCATTTCCTACCTTCATACCAATAACCTTGACCATGTATTTGTTTTCTTATGCACTTTTTAATATCCTACTAGCATTTTTAAACTGGTAATAATAATTGTATGGTGTTTCATGCATTTTCCACCACTGATCCATGTAGCCTTGTCAGCTTTGATAATATGTTGTAGCTTTGTAGAGGCTTTAGTAGTTTCATTGTTACTCTTTCATATGAAACAAATTTGCTTCAAGGGAAAACCATTGATAAAAGTTTTCATTCTACTAAGGCATAGTATAGTTTCCTTCTTTTGATCACTTTCTGTTGTATAGTTTTTAGCTTTTAACACTAGTACATAACACTCATAGTTTTTGGATGAGACACCATTGGTCATGGGTATCTTTTTTGTTTCTCAAGGATTTTCTCTTTTTATGGGGACACAGTGTCACTTAGAGTTAAGGACTTAAGCCAGATATTAACATCCATATAATTTAGCAGCCACTTCAGCACAGGAGGCCACATATTAACATCAGTATGATTCACGAGACACTTTAGCGCTGGGGTCAGACATTACCATCTACATAATACATATTTGAGACTGCAGTGGGATATCATCATTGACATTAATTACTTTAGACTTGCCCTTGACACGGTTAATGAGAAACGGGCAAATACACACATACACAACAGGGAATTTTTTTTTTTTTTTTGGCTTACTCGGGGTAGACAACCCCTGCTTATGTTCTCTGTGTATGTGCGACTGGCCAGTGACACAAGTATCCCCTTCATTCATGTTGTCAGTATTTTGGCGTCTTTGTCTCCTTGTGTGTCTGTGTGTATTTGTAGATGGTTCCCTACCCATAGCCGCCCCGTCCATGTGGACACGTAAAGATATCAAAGAATTCAAAGATTCTTTACGAAAGGACACAGACTCCATTATTAAGGTCGGCTCGGGAGAGACTGTAACGGTGAGTAGTATCACCAGTGTGTTTATGTACCGAGGTATCCTACCAAACATAAAAAAAAAAATCCCTACCAGATCAGATTCTGTATTTAAAGGCAAGTTAAAAGATTGTGTTGGTTTACTTGACTAACTGCATTAATCTTCTTTTAAATTAATATTCGTGGATTCCCAAAGGTTTCTGAGTAAATATGCCAGTCTTTATACTATGAGGCAAAATTAGTATATCCATTGTTTACACTGATAGAAACTTGAGCCCACCAAGGACGAGATTGTAAAATACAATGTGCATGAGTGCATGTGTCAAATTTTAAGTTATTTGGCAGGTATATGTTGGATTTCTCTTATATTTGGCATGTAGGTGTACTTGCACCCCCAGCATTTTTTAGTAACTGAATTAGTTCTGAAAAATAGCTTAAATATAACAACATTTTACTGTCTTAATTGCTAATATTCCAGAAATTACCAGATAGATTTTAGTTATGTTTAGTATAAGAGTGTACTTAAGAAGATGTGCACTTTTGGGTAACATTAAAGTGCCAAACATAACGTAATTCTAGCAATATTTTAAGGTTGTGTCTCGATTAACTGTCATTTCAAAAACTACCTAATTGATTTCATTGATTGTTGGTTTGTGGGTGTACTTAGGCCCTAGAAAGATGTCTACTTTATGATATCCTCAAAGTCCCAAAGATAACTTCATTTTAGCAACTTAAAGGTAACTGCTGCAATGGCTAATATTCAAAGAAAAGTATGTGATAGATTTCATTTATATTTTCTGATTCAGACTATATGAATCACCCTATTAGATAACTACCATGTCAGTGATCCTGTTTTAGATGTTCTTTAAACTTCAGATGACAAGGACTCAGAAACTTGCCTTTTGTATTAAATATATTTACACTGTTGAACTACTGGGGACTCCATATATGTACAACTGATTGCCCATACTGAGAACCTGACTTAAGAGAATTTTGCTCATAGTCTGAGGCCTGAGGTCAGATTTAAACAGTGGCAATGCCATGTTTTGTCTGTTGTACATCCCAGAAAAAAACACAAATAAGCCCCAAAATAGTATTTAAAGACCAAAAACTTTATTGATATAAGTCACTTTACCAAAGGAATTACAGTAGAACCTTTACTATCTGACCCTCTTGGGGGAGTAGTAATTTGGTCAGATAATAGAAAGCCTAAAATAACAAGCTTAAATGCAGTTAGGAGAGTGGGTTTGAGATTGGATAATTAGAAATTTGGATAATAGAGGGTTAGACTAATAGAGCTTCTACTGTAATTAAATCCACATTCTCAATCTACCATGTGGGACTCAGTTCTATTGAATTAGCTGTATTTGAAGTACACACTATCATCTGTGACCACAGAAGAGCCTTTTCAATAGACCCTTCACATGCTTTCTAGAAAAAAGCTTGAATTAGCAGGCTGAGGGCCCATACACACCAGACCAATCCGACATATGTTCCGATACCAGCCGTCTTTAAACTGGGGGAAAAAAACAGATGATGAAAAAAATTTGTATAAATCGGACCAGAAATTTAAAAAGTCCTGGTCATTTTAGGTGGAGGTCTTTGCCCTGTGGTGACAGTACGTACCGATCCAATAAACAGTGAAAATTCTTCAAAATTAAAAACAGTTTCTTATTAATCCATGTTTTAGTATTTTTGGTGTGTACAGATAACTTATGTCATAACATGTCAGAATGTATTGGATCACATTAGATTGTATTATTAGGGTATATGAGATTATATTGGATCTTATTGTATCAGATCACATATTGTATAGGATTTGTATTGGATCATATCAGATTGTATCAGATCATGTCAGATTTATTGGATCATATCAGTATGTATTGGATCATGTCAGATTTATTGGATCATATCAGATTAGATTGGATCATATTAAATGGTATCGGATTGTATCAGATTGGATTGTTATTGGTGTGTATAGACCTACATATTTTCTATTATGTATCTGTTCATTTCCTCACTGATGCTTTAAGTTAACAACTTTATTGATTAACACATTAGATTTCATTCATAGTACATTTAGTGTTAATTTTAACATTGTTGTGACTGTGTTATAGTGGTAAAAATCTTGTTTTTGTCGGTGGTAAAATAGGATTCTCTTGAAAAAAGGCTGAAACAGACTTGACAAAATTACTATTCTAATATGTGGTTATGGTATTGGCCTATTGGGTGAATTTTCAATATGTGGTATCTGTTATAAAGGGTAAATTAAATATAACTTGGATCTTTTCTTGTGCAAAAATAACAAATATTGTCTTCAGTTACTCTGATAAATCAGAAATTATTCATCAAAAGGCATAAAATTTTTGCATATGTTTTAATCTCCACAGAAACGGGAGCTCATCTTCACATCTGCCTGCCAATAACATTTAACATTTTCAATGGGGTAGGGCGAGTGGGATTTTGAGAGGGTAGGATTTAGTTTTACAGTGTATATTGTAAAACAGTTTTCTCTCATCTTAACACAACCAAACCAGGAGTGAAATACTGCTATTCTGTTGACAACACTTGTTTTCAGAACTATCTTGTTATTATGTCACAAGTCAGTTAACAGCTTTTCACTTGAATTAGTTCCATTTTGCACGAACAGTAAAGTCAATCTGCAAGAAGGTTGAAGTTAGTATCCAATGTTATTTCCAGACAATCTTTGAAATGATCGATGTACATAACTTGAAAAGTATTTGTTTTGACAAATGTCTTCCTACCCAAACTTTTGAAAAAAATGTAGATATAAAGTGAACTTCTTTCCTGTTTCTAATAAAATCTCTATTATCTGAACAGGTTGGGAGAGTGACATGTTCGGATAATAGAAGAATCTTCAATAAAAGAGGCATTTTAGAACAGAATACTAACATAAGAGACACAAAATTGGGAATGTGAAAATTAGTTCATAAAATTTAATATTCGGATAATAGAAGGTTGGATAAGAGAGGTTACACTGTATATGTTTTATTTACATTTAATAATTGTTGTTTGCATGATTGTTCTTGACTTAGAATGTTACATTAGATGTTTAATGTATCGTTGCATTGCTTGTCTGTTGAAACCTTTAATTGCTCACTGACATTAATGAGTTCCTAAGATTAACAAGGTATTAGAGTAAGAAATCTAAAATTCGCCAGGAATCTAAAATTCGCTACCTCTAAAATCTTAGTTAATTTTATGAAGAAAATGATGTTTTTGTCTCACAATTGGTATTTTTCAGTTCAAAAAGCCTTAATTTACTGTACATTCAACAAATGTCACCACAATTCATTTATTATTTTATTAGTATTTTCACATGTGGCGAATTTCAGATATGTGCCGAATTTTAGATTTCTTACTCTACTATTCTCCCTCTACAGCAGGACACTCGTTAATTTGATCTCTGCATCAGTTTGACATTCCCAAAAGTAGTATAAATTGCCAGCATAGTTCTTCTTGATCACGTGTTCTATTTCAGACAGGTTCAAGTTATCCAATTAACTTTTTATCATCTACCTTTGGATGTATTCTGCGATCTCAAGTTATTGCCAGGACTTAACAGGCTATTTTAGGACCAGAAAGATAGAAAAAAAATCAGGAAATTTTCTCTAAGATCTTTCTCTTCAAATTTGAAACCTTTTTGAAAAATTTGACGGGCGCCTTTTTAAGAAAAAAGGTTTTGGTTATTTGAAGCAGGTATTGGGGTCATATGACAGATGTAAATTGATTTATTTAAATATATTTTTTCTCAATTAACATGTATGTTTTTTTATACCTTAAATATGCCTGCAAGTCTTTAGTTTGGGGCATGCCAAAGAAAAAATGTGGGACAGAATAAGTTGTTGTTGCCCCAAAGGAAATGTAAACGTGATGAGAGTCTCTTTCATATGAGCCTAAATGGTTATCACTGTACTGCAGGACATGTAGAGTCATTCTTATTTCTCACATGTTTGTTGCAACATGTCTTGGTCCTGTTGTTCAGTTTTAGTCTCCCTGTCAATTGAGTATCTGCAAAACAAAATATGAAGCAATGTTTTTATCTTGAAAGAAAAATTTATTCTAATCCCAAAAATTTGTTCATTATTTTGGGCTTAGTTTGTAAAATCAAGTTGCAACAGTTGATTCTTTTCCTTGTTTTTTTTCTGATAGAGTAAGGAATCTGAAATTCGCCACATATCTGAAATTCGCCACATGTGGAATCACTAATAAATTAAATGAATTTGAGGTGGGATTTGTTGAATGTATAGTAAATTAAGGCTTTTTGAACCAAAAAATACCAAGTTTAAGACAAAACATCATTTTCTTCACAGAATTAATAAAGGTTTTTAGAGGTGGCGAATTTTACATTCCTGGCGAATTTTAGATTCCTTACTCTACTTAGAACTATGTGGCCCTTGACAAAAATAAGGCCAGTAAGCAAATTTACATTTAAATTGTATTGTAAGGCTCAGGAGTGTGGCTATACTATCACATATAAATAATTTGTCTTATTGAAGAAAATTTTGTTTTAATTGCATAAAAATATACTGACGATGGCTCAACTTTCATGCTATCTCCTGAGATGAGATTTTTTTTTTTTAAATATCCTTTTTAAAATATTTTGTTCTTCAAGCAAGTCTGTACTGAGTACCGAGTTCTTATATGTAAAAGCAACATCTTTTAAAAATTTTAATTAACTTAATTAAATTGTATTTTAATCAAATATTAAAACCATATGTGAAATTTGTCCTGGACTTTGTTTTAGGTTCGAGTTCCCACTCATGAGGATGGGACGTGTTTGTTCTGGGAGTTTGCCACAGATAGCTATGACCTCGGGTTCGGTGTGTACTTTGAGTGGACAGTGGCGCCATCCAACCAAGTCAGTGTGCACGTCAGTGAGTCCAGTGATGAGGACGATGTAGAAGAGGAGGAAGGTCAAGGTCAGTGGATGATGTGTGAGATTCTGGAGATTAGGGGTCAGGTGATACCAGAAGCCATCAGATTACAAAAGAATCTGTATGTAATCATGGTGAATTCTCATGTGGACACCAATGTGATAATCTATTCCTGGACTTGATTCAGATTGCAATCACAAAATCAAGGGCCTTGTCATAATATTGTGATTAACTATAATGCTATAACAAGGGTTATCTAATTCCAAAGAGTCAAATTTCACTGGAATTCTATTATAAAGACAAAACCAAGCCATCTTAACACAGAAGTAAAATTTGGGTTACACAAAATAGTAAAGAACCAAAAGACTTGAACTCAAGCTTCAGAATCATTGAGTCGCCTGATGAAGAAGTTCTTGAAGAAAAGGAAGGTGATAAAATTGTATGGGATTCTGATAATTAGTGTTAGGGCTTTACCAGAAAGCTTCAGATTTCTTGACCTTTAACCCCTGCTTCAAGATGAAATGAGATCATCATACTAAAGTGTCCTTATATCTCCCTTATTGTTGGTGTTAAGGTTTCAGAATGTAAAAACATCCCATGGGAAGTCCTGGTCTGCAAATGAATTGCCTGTGGACAATTTTGGCCTCATTTTGAAAACAAAATGGCCACCATAGCCAATTATTTCAAAATCATTAAGATGCTGTAAAACTTAAAATATTGCGGCTAGATTCATCAAATATTCATTAAAGATATATGGCTTGGAAAGTTAGCCTGATAGTTAAATGGCCTAGTTTCAAACACAAAATGGCCGTTATATCACATGTTTAATATCAAATGGGATTATCCTATTAAAAAGGCCTTATATCTCCGTTATCATTGCTACTTGGGGTTTGGAATGTGAAAATATCGTACAGGAAGTCATGGCCCTTGGAATCTTTTCCAATTGCTGACTTAGACCTTTGACCCCTTCTCCAGTATCAAATGGGGTAATCTTACTACAAAGGCCTTATATCTCCCATAGTTCTCCATTATTACCGATCCTAAGGCGGGAGATAACCACTGCGGCAGTAGTCTTTTTTTCTCTGCAGAGAGACATAGTAGGTAGCAACTTTGGTTTATCAAATTAGTGAGAATTGTCCCAGAATTGTGTCAGTATTCCTTTGATTTATGAAACCTTTGTAAAAGATAGGGAGAGTTCTAAGGATCTCCCCGTTGAAACGGGATGATGTACTGTTGACAGGCGTTTCTTTCTCTGGGTTGTTAGGGTGACTAACTGGCTGTTGTACCACTCATCTAGCTGACTCTGCCTAATAGATAGACTTCCTTGTTTGTCTTAGAGAGAAAAAAAAATGTTATTTTCTTTACCAGTGTATTATTCTTTTTCAGATGCGTCAAAAAACATTACCCTCTAATTTGTCAAAAAATGGTGCTCTCCATTGAATTTTTAACACAGTTGGACCATTTACGAAAATCCAAAGCATTTCTGGGGCTTTAAAGACCAGGAAAATGTGATATTTCTGATGAAACAGTACCAAAACCTTTGTTGTGTACTTGATCCATAATTGAAAACTTACCTGTCTTTGCCAGATATTTTAAAGTGAATTAACTTAATTTTTACTCTGTTTTTGGTAAAAAAAATGAAAAATTAAACCAAATTTATTTATTTTAGGTGGGTTGCGTGTAACCAACCCGTCTATTAGATTGATGTGTCTGACATCCGTCTGTCTGTCCATCCACATTTTCGTTTCCGGACTCTAACTCGAAAACGGTTTGTCCAATCGAATTCCCAACTGAATAAACAGGGCTGTCTAGAGGCACTTTCATCGCACTGGAAACAGGAAAATTATAGACACTTCCAACATAGACACTGATGACACAATCTATTCCACATGTACTGCAAAATTATAGTATGGGACAGAGAGTTGTATTCTTCAAAAATATTGACTTGATACTTATTCTTGAAAATTATGTAGTTTTCAAAGGGCAGGCACAGTCACTTTTCTTGAAGAGTCTAAGGTAACAATCTTTGAAATGTTGTGACTCTTGATTGCAAAATGTTCTATTCTTGTTTCACTTCATTTATATGACTGTGTGCTTATAGTTCAGTGATCAAGTACAATGCAGATAGAACTTATATTGCGATAGGGTTTCATTGAACAGCCACATTATGTGGCCTTAACTATGTTTGGGGCTTTGCGGGTTGGGAGCTGATGTAATGCATAAGATACAATTACATGGGATCTGTCTGTGACACTTGACGACTTTTCTATAGGCAAGGATGGGACATATTGCCAAGGGTACTCACAGGCCATCATATTTTTATTGTTTCCAGTTACAATTTTCCCCTCGTTTGACACCATTTATGCCCACATAAAAATGTTGTGTTTCACTTGCCAATAAGAAAGTCCATCTATGAAATTATTAATTCAAATTTCACGTCGACATCTGACAGCTTTCACAGTTATTTGCAGTAACATACTTATGAATTATGAAATTATAATGTGAATACATTTTTTTTGCAAATTTTATAACTGAAGGTGAAAGTTTTGTAGAGAAAAAGAATTTAATAATAGAAATATTTGCATCTTATTGACACTGTTTGGGTTAGGGTTAGTCTTCTCTCTGAGAGTAAATTAACCCCACATTTGTAGAGTAAGAAATCTAAAATTCGCCACATATCTGAAGTTTGCCACATGTTGAAATACTAATAAAATAAATTAATTGAGGTGAGATTTGTTGAATGTACAGTAATTGAGGCTTTTTGAACTGAAAAATACCAATTTTAAGACAAAATATCATTTTCTTTGTAAAATTAACTGAGGTTTTAGAGGTGGCGAATTTTAGATTCCTGGCGAATTTTAGATTTCTTACTCTATATATTAATGGAAATTCTGCATTCATATGTTAGATTTACACTCTCAACTGGCATTGCATTCAAATTAGTGAGCAAAGAAATCTTCCCAACTTTCATGAGTTGTGGCAAAGTAAAACATTGTACAATACAGTCTCTTTAATATGATCTGTTACAAAGAAAAGGACTGGAAAATTTAAGCATTTCATACATTGCTTGGTGACACGGTTTCCCTTTAAGATCTACAGATGTAATTATCCCCACAGTATAAAATGTCTGTTCATATACTGACATCTATCTTTTTTTTTATTCTTTTACCCCTGTCATCTTATATTACTTGCTATTAAAATAACCTATCCAAAATAAGGGCAGAACCAATAGCTGAAGGCAAATAGGAAAACAATCTAAACCCTATTTATAGAAGTTGGAGGCAGTCTGCAAGTGACTTGACATATTGCCAGCTTATAGAATTAAAAAAAAAACAGGGATGAAACTGGGCCAGATTTTGTATTTTAGTCAGTTATTGCATTTACCAGGAAGTAACTCCACAGGGACTTCAAAAACAGAGGCTAAATAAGTCAACATATACAGGCCGTCTGGTGATTAATAGAAGTGCTTTCAGTCCTCCACTGATGTCATTTCTTGTTTAACCGTAGAACTTCGACAGTATCAGGATTATAAATAATATATACCCTGTTAAGGTTTGTCTTTGCAAGACTACTTGCCCATTCCAGTGACATTATGCGTAACACTCACGCTTCCCACATCTCAGATCGCGTGGTCAATGCCTAGCCTAATTTTTTTCAAAGTTGATAGTTACCTGCTGCTGTCCATTGGTTTTCAGTTGCGAGACTTGAGCAACTTAGTATGCACCGCTTTCCAACATCCTTCTTAAATTATCCATCCTGACATGTCCCGGAAAGTGTATTTAAACTTCACAGTGAACTTTGAACCCAAATCAATCTATTAGTTGAGACAAATGATTCATTTTATTACTGAAGGTACTGGATCTCTTTTGTGAACTTTTTTCAAAGGAAAGCTTAAAACCCATCTATTCACCATCATGGCCTTTTTCACACATAATCTTTTGTGTTTCTATGTCAACCACGTATCCAGGATAAACTGGTTTCTTAACCTGGAATACTGAGTTATATACACTGCACCCTAGAAACTGTGTAAATAGAAGTTGGGTCAGTGTTAAACGTCTGATTGCAATGTTTTCACTAGTTAAAGTATCAGTAGCCGTAACTTTGTTTTGCTTCGGAAACTGAACTTTTCGAGTATGACTGTTGCCTCCGTTTGTTCATAATCTTGACTGTTTCTGAATGACTAGTACTGCTTTTTATTCCTGATTACACCATTGCAATTGGTGTCCTAAGCCTGTTTCTGGAGTCCATTGTGGGGTAGACGTAACAGTAATGTGATGAAAGTGAATGGAATCTAAATTAACACTGTATAAAAGGGCTAACTTTTAGGGATTTCTACACATGTCCATCTTCTGTATTTTCTACATATCTCTCCTTGTCTATGAAGTACGATGGATCATAAACTAGATTTATGAAATCATTAGAGTTTGTTCTATGGCACCTCATGCGTCTGCAAAGAGCTTACCTTAAGAGGCTTTTCTGCCATAAATATCCACCCAAAGTGCAGTGAAAACTACATTAGGTGGCTAAGTAGAAGTGGATTGTATTTGAGTGGGGTGAAGTAAGATTTTATTTTTTTTCAGTCAGTTAGTGACAAATACAGCAGAAAAGTACAGTAAGATACTAAGAAATGTAAAATGCGCCACAGTATGTAACATTCCCCGTTGAGGAAAGCCCCTTCTGTTTCTCTGACTTGTGGGAAGTTGTGAACAGGTTTGTGATTTGTGTTGACTATATTAGGCTTCTAACCGCCCCAGATGTAAAATTTGGACACACAATTTGGGGTGTATTTAATACTACTATTTATCCGTAGTTTTATACGATGGCTCCTAGTGATAAATATCACAAACTGTGGCAAATTTTAGATGCCTTACTCAAGTTTCAGTGAAAAGGGAGAAGATTATCCACCCACAGATGAGATATCTTTCTGATAATCTGCTTTCTGTTGACCTCAATATCATATATTTTGTTTTCTGTATCTGCCAAAAACTACCGATGGAGATTTGATTAGGACAGTGCCAACAAAGAGGAAGAAAAACTAGACACCCACACATGGGAGTTTTTTTTTTGTTAAATCTGTGTTTTTATGTCAGCTGACTTGTCAGTCAGCTGGCATTATGTCGTCACTCTGCGGCGTGGGCGTACGCGTACGCGTCCGCGTGAACAACTTCTCCTCCAAAACTACAAGGCCTAGAGACGTGCTGTTTTTTTTAAAAGATACCTTATCTATCGAGGATGAAAAATTGTTCAAGGCATGCAAATCTGTCTGTTCGTCTGTTTGCTAGACATTACAAGGGGGGTACCCCCACCAAAAGTGTGAAAATTTCAACTTTTTATCACAATTTTCTCAGTGACTATTGCAGGGATTTCTCTCATATCTTGCATATATGTACTAGGCCAGAGGTAGATTCTCTTGTGTGAGTATGAGACCTGGATCTCTCTTACTTTTTTTTTAATAAATTTTTTTAATAATTTTTAATGCATTAACATTCATGAAATCATGCACAAAATCATTTATAACTTGAAAACTGTTGCATCTAGAGCATTTTGTTAAAATATGTTATTCAGCTACTTTTTTCATAGCTACAATATGGTGAGTAAGTTGGGTGTCTGTCTCAATAGCTAAGTGAGTAATAGCTACTTTTGGGCTTTTCAGTAACTTCCATCATGAGTAGAATCACTTGTAACTTAAAAACTATTGCATTTAGAGAATTTCGTATAAATATGTTATTCAGCTACTTTTGGGTCAGCTATAACATAGTAAAATTTTAGACCTGTAGCTCATGGCATAGCTGAGTAATAGCTACTTTTAGGTTATCACTGTTGAGTAAATTGCTTATAACTTCAAAACTATTGCATTTAGAGAATTTTGTATAAATATGTTATTCAGCTACTTTTGGGTCTGCTATAACATAGTAAAATTTCAGACCTGTAGCTCATGGCATAGCTGAGTAATAGCTACTTTTAGGTTATCACTGTTGAGTAAATCGCTTATAACTTGGAAACTATTGCATTTAGAGTATTTTGTTTCAATATGTTATTCACCTATTTTGGGATCAGCTATAACATAGTGAAGTTTCAGATCTGTGGCTCATTGCATAGCTGAGTAATAGCTACTTTGAAGTTCTCACTATTGAGTAAATCAGTTGTAATTGGAAAACTATTGCATTTAGAGAATTTCGTATAAATATGTTATTCAGCTACTTTTGGGTCAGCTATAACATAGTAAAATTTCAGACCTGTAGCTCATGGCATAGCTGAGTAATAGCTACTTTTAGGTCATCACTATTGAGTAAATCAGTTGTAACTTGAAAACTATTGCATTTACAGTATTTTGCTTAAATATGTTGTTCACCTACTTTTGGGTCAGCTATAACATAGTAAAATTTCAGACGTGTAGCTCATGGCATAGCTGAGTAATAGCTACTTTTAGGTCATCACTATTGAGTAAATCAGTTGTAACTTGAAAACTATTGCATTTACAGTATTTTGCTTTAATATGTTGTTCACCTACTTTTGGGTCAGCTATAACATAGTGAAATTTCAGACCTGTAGCTCATTGCATAGCTGAGTAATAACTACTTTGAGGTTCTCACTATTGAGTAAATCAGTTGTAATTGGAAAATTATTGCATTTAGAGAATTTAGTATAAATATGTTATTCAGCTACTTTTGGGTCAACTATAACATAGTAAAATTTCAGACCTGTAGCTCATGGCATAGCTGAGTAATAGCTACTTTTAGGTCATCACTATTGAGTAAATCAGTTGTAACTTGAAAACTATTGCATTTACAGTATTTTGCTTAAATATGTTGTTCACCTACTTTTGGGTCAGCTATAACATAGTAAAATTTCAGACGTGTAGCTCATGGCATAGCTGAGTAATAGCTACTTTTAGGTCATCATTATTGAGTAAATCAGTTGTAACTTGAAAACTATTGCATTTACAGTATTTTGCTTAAATATGTTGTTCACCTACTTTTGGGTCAGCTATAACATAGTAAAATTTCAGACCTGTAGCTCATGGCATAGCTGAGTAATAGCTACTTTTAGATCATCACTATTGAGTAAATCAGTTGTAACTTGAAAACTATTGCATTTACAGTATTTTGCTTAAATATGTTGTTCACCTACTTTTGGGTCAGCTATAACATAGTAAAATTTCAGACGTGTAGCTCATGGCATAGCTGAGTAATAGCTACTTTTAGGTTATCACTGTTGAGTAAATCGCTTATAACTTGGAAATTATTGCATTTAGAGTATTTTGTTTCAATATGTTATTCACCTATTTTGGGGTCAGCTATAACATAGTGCGGTTCCAGACCCGTGACTCATTGCATAGCTGAGTAATAGCTACTTTTAGGTTATCACTGTTGAGTAAATCGCTTATAACTTGGAAACTATTGCATTTAGAGTATTTTGTTTCAATATGTTATTCACCTATTTTGGGATCAGCTATAACATAGTGAAGTTTCAGATCTGTGGCTCCTTGCATAGCTGAGTAATAGCTACTTTGAAGTTCTCACTATTGAGTAAATCAGTTGTAATTGGAAAACTATTGCATTTAGAGAATTTCGTATAAATATGTTATTCAGCTACTTTTGGGTCAGCTATAACATAGTGAAATTACAGACCTGTAGCTCATGGCATAGCTGAGTAATAGCTACTTTTAGGTCATCACTATTGAGTAAATCAGTTGTAACTTGAAAACTATTGCATTTACAGTATTTTGCTTAAATATGTTGTTCACCTACTTTTGGGTCAGCTATAACATAGTAAAATTTCAGACGTGTAGCTCATGGCATAGCTGAGTAATAGCTACTTTTAGGTTATCACTGTTGAGTAAATCAGTTGTAGTTGGAAAACTATTGCATTTAGAGAATTTAGTATAAATATGTTATTCAGCTACTTTTGGGTCAACTATAACATAGTAAAATTTCAGACCTGTAGCTCATGGCATAGCTGAGTAATAGCTACTTTTAGATCATCACTATTGAGTAAATCAGTTGTAACTTGAAAACTATTGCATTTACAGTATTTTGCTTAAATATGTTGTTCACCTACTTTTGGGTCAGCTATAACATAGTAAAATTTCAGACCTGTAGCTCATGGCATAGCTGAGTAATAGCTACTTTTAGGTCATCACTATTGAGTAAATCAGTTGTAACTTGAAAACTATTGCATTTACAGTATTTTGCTTAAATATGTTGTTCACCTACTTTTGGGTCAGCTATAACATAGTAAAATTTCAGACGTGTAGCTCATGGCATAGCTGAGTAATAGCTACTTTTAGGTTATCACTGTTGAGTAAATCGCTTATAACTTGGAAATTATTGCATTTAGAGTATTTTGTTTCAATATGTTATTCACCTATTTTGGGGTCAGCTATAACATAGTGAAATTCCAGACCCGTGACTCATTGCATAGCTGAGTAATAGCTACTTTTAGGTTATCACTGTTGAGTAAATCGCTTATAACTTGGAAACTATTGCATTTAGAGTATTTTGTTTCAATATGTTATTCACCTATTTTGGGATCAGCTATAACATAGTGAAGTTTCAGATCTGTGGCTCCTTGCATAGCTGAGTAATAGCTACTTTGAAGTTCTCACTATTGAGTAAATCAGTTGTAATTGGAAAACTATTGCATTTAGAGAATTTCGTATAAATATGTTATTCAGCTACTTTTGGGTCAGCTATAACATAGTGAAATTACAGACCTGTAGCTCATGGCATAGCTGAGTAATAGCTACTTTTAGGTCATCACTATTGAGTAAATCAGTTGTAACTTGAAAACTATTGCATTTACAGTATTTTGCTTAAATATGTTGTTCACCTACTTTTGGGTCAGCTATAACATAGTAAAATTTCAGACCTGTAGCTCATGGCATAGCTGAGTAATAGCTACTTTTAGGTCATCACTATTGAGTAAATCAGTTGTAACTTGAAAACTATTGCATTTACAGTATTTTGCTTTAATATGTTGTTCACCTACTTTTGGGTCAGCTATAACATAGTAAAATTTCAGACCTGTAGCTCGTGGCATAGCTGAGTAATAGCTACTTTTAGGTCATCACTATTGAGTAAATCAGTTGTAACTTGAAAACTATTGCATTTACAGTATTTTGCTTTAATATGTTGTTCACCTACTTTTGGGTCAGCTATAACATAGTGAAATTTCAGACCTGTAGCTCATTGCATAGCTGAGTAATAACTACTTTGAGGTTCTCACTATTGAGTAAATCAGTTGTAATTGGAAAATTATTGCATTTAGAGAATTTAGTATAAATATGTTATTCAGCTACTTTTGGGTCAACTATAACATAGTAAAATTTCAGACCTGTAGCTCATGGCATAGCTGAGTAATAGCTACTTTTAGGTCATCACTATTGAGTAAATCAGTTTTAACTTGAAAACTATTGCATTTACAGTATTTTGCTTAAATATGTTGTTCACCTACTTTTGGGTCAGCTATAACATAGTAAAATTTCAGACCTGTAGCTCATGGCATAGCTGAGTAATAGCTACTTTTAGATCATCACTATTGAGTAAATCAGTTGTAACTTGAAAACTATTGCATTTACAGTATTTTGCTTAAATATGTTGTTCACCTACTTTTGGGTCAGCTATAACATAGTAAAATTTCAGACGTGTAGCTCATGGCATAGCTGAGTAATAGCTACTTTTAGGTTATCACTGTTGAGTAAATCGCTTATAACTTGGAAATTATTGCATTTAGAGTATTTTGTTTCAATATGTTATTCACCTATTTTGGGGTCAGCTATAACATAGTGAAGTTCCAGACCCGTGACTCATTGCATAGCTGAGTAATAGCTACTTTTAGGTTATCACTGTTGAGTAAATCGCTTATAACTTGGAAACTATTGCATTTAGAGTATTTTGTTTCAATATGTTATTCACCTATTTTGGGATCAGCTATAACATAGTGAAGTTTCAGATCTGTGGCTCCTTGCATAGCTGAGTAATAGCTACTTTGAAGTTCTCACTATTGAGTAAATCAGTTGTAATTGGAAAACTATTGCATTTAGAGAATTTCGTATAAATATGTTATTCAGCTACTTTTGGGTCAGCTATAACATAGTGAAATTACAGACCTGTAGCTCATGGCATAGCTGAGTAATAGCTACTTTTAGGTCATCACTATTGAGTAAATCAGTTGTAACTTGAAAACTATTGCATTTACAGTATTTTGCTTAAATATGTTGTTCACCTACTTTTGGGTCAGCTATAACATAGTAAAATTTCAGACGTGTAGCTCATGGCATAGCTGAGTAATAGCTACTTTTAGGTTATCACTGTTGAGTAAATCAGTTGTAGTTGGAAAACTATTGCATTTAGAGAATTTAGTATAAATATGTTATTCAGCTACTTTTGGGTCAACTATAACATAGTAAAATTTCAGACCTGTAGCTCATGGCATAGCTGAGTAATAGCTACTTTTAGATCATCACTATTGAGTAAATCAGTTGTAACTTGAAAACTATTGCATTTACAGTATTTTGCTTAAATATGTTGTTCACCTACTTTTGGGTCAGCTATAACATAGTAAAATTTCAGACCTGTAGCTCATGGCATAGCTGAGTAATAGCTACTTTTAGGTCATCACTATTGAGTAAATCAGTTGTAACTTGAAAACTATTGCATTTAGAGTATTTTGCTTAAATATGTTGTTCACCTACTTTTGGGTCAGCTATAACATAGTAAAATTTCAGACGTGTAGCTCATGGCATAGCTGAGTAATAGCTACTTTTAGGTTATCACTGTTGAGTAAATCGCTTATAACTTGGAAATTATTGCATTTAGAGTATTTTGTTTCAATATGTTATTCACCTATTTTGGGGTCAGCTATAACATAGTGAAGTTCCAGACCCATGACTCATTGCATAGCTGAGTAATAGCTACTTTTAGGTTATCACTGTTGAGTAAATCGCTTATAACTTGGAAACTATTGCATTTAGAGTATTTTGTTTCAATATGTTATTCACCTATTTTGGGATCAGCTATAACATAGTGAAGTTTCAGATCTGTGGCTCCTTGCATAGCTGAGTAATAGCTACTTTGAAGTTCTCACTATTGAGTAAATCAGTTGTAATTGGAAAACTATTGCATTTAGAGAATTTCGTATAAATATGTTATTCAGCTACTTTTGGGTCAGCTATAACATAGTGAAATTACAGACCTGTAGCTCATGGCATAGCTGAGTAATAGCTACTTTTAGGTCATCACTATTGAGTAAATCAGTTGTAACTTGAAAACTATTGCATTTACAGTATTTTGCTTAAATATGTTGTTCACCTACTTTTGGGTCAGCTATAACATAGTAAAATTTCAGACCTGTAGCTCATGGCATAGCTGAGTAATAGCTACTTTTAGGTCATCACTATTGAGTAAATCAGTTGTAACTTGAAAACTATTGCATTTACAGTATTTTGCTTTAATATGTTGTTCACCTACTTTTGGGTCAGCTATAACATAGTGAAATTTCAGACCTGTAGCTCATTGCATAGCTGAGTAATAACTACTTTGAGGTTCTCACTATTGAGTAAATCAGTTGTAATTGGAAAACTATTGCATTTAGAGAATTTAGTATAAATATGTTATTCAGCTACTTTTGGGTCAACTATAACATAGTAAAATTTCAGACCTGTAGCTCATGGCATAGCTGAGTAATAGCTACTTTTAGGTCATCCCTATTGAGTAAATCAGTTGTAACTTGAAAACTATTGCATTTACAGTATTTTGCTTAAATATGTTGTTCACCTACTTTTGGGTCAGCTATAACATAGTAAAATTTCAGACCTGTAGCTCATGGCATAGCTGAGTAATAGCTACTTTTAGGTTATCACTGTTGAGTAAATCGCTTATAACTTGGAAATTATTGCATTTAGAGTATTTTGTTTCAATATGTTATTCACCTATTTTGGGGTCAGCTATAACATAGTGAAGTTCCAGACCCGTGACTCATTGCATAGCTGAGTAATAGCTACTTTGAAGTTCTCAATGTTGAGTAAATCACTTGTAATTTGAAAACTATTGCATTTAGAGAATTTAGTATAAATATGTTATTCAGCTACTTTTGGGTCAGCTATAACATAGTAAAATTTCAGACCTGTAGCTCATGGCATAGCTGAGTAATAGCTACTTTTAGGCTATCACTGTTGAGTAAATCACTTATAACTTGAAAACTATTGCATTCAGAGTATTTTGTTTCAATATGTTATTCACCTATTTTGGGGTCAGCTATAACATAGTGAAGTTCCAGACCTGTGGCTCATTGCATAGCTGAGTAATAGCTACTTTAAAGTTCTCACTGTTGAGTAAATCAGTTGTAATTGGAAAACTATTGCCTTTACAGAAATTTGTGCAAATATGTTATTCAGCTACTTTTGGGTCAGCTATAACATAGTGAAATTACAGACCTGTAGCTCATGGCACAACTGAGCAATAGCTGTTCTCGGGCACTGACTGTTGAGTAAATCAGCTATAACTTGAAAAATATTGCATTTGGAGTATTTTGTTAAAATATATTGTTCACCTACTTTTGGGTTAGCTATAACATAGTGAAATTACAGACCTATAGCTCATGGCATAGCGGAGCAATAGCTATTTTCTGGTTCTCACTATTGAGTAAATCAGTTGTAACTTGAAAACTATTGCATTTACAGTATTTTGCTTAAATATGTTGTTCAGCTACTTTTAGGTCAGCTATAACAGAGCAAAAATTCAGACATGTAGCTCATTGCATAGCTGAGTAATAGTTACTTTGAGGTTCTCACTCTTGAGTAAATCAGTTGTAACTTGAAAATTATTACATTTAGAGTATTTTGTTAAATATGTTATTCACAGACGTTTTGGTCAGCTATAACATAGTGAAATTGCAGACCTCTATGTCATGGGATAGCTGAGCAATAGCTTCTTTCAGGTTCTCACTGTTGAGTAAATCATTGTATCCAACCTGTAGGAAATCATGGGCTGGGAATCTGTTAATATGGTCCGATTTGACCTTGGAACCCTCCTTCAAGGTCAAATGAGGATAGCCAAACATAAAAGTGCTTATAACTCGCTTATTATTGGTCCCAGAGGTTGGAATGAAAACCAACCTATAGAAAATCATGAGCTGGGAATTTTTTGGTGTGGTCGGATTTCACCTTGGACCCCTCCTTCAAGGTCAAATGAGGATAGCCAAACTTAAAAGTGCTTATAACTCACTTATTATTGGTCCTAGAGGTTTCGAATGGAAAACCAACCTATAGAAAATCATGGGCTGGGAATCTTTTGGTGTGGTCGGATTTGACCTGGGACCCCTCCTTCGAGGGCAGTTGAGGATAGCCAAACTTACAATTGCTTAGAACTCGCTTATTATTGGTCCTACAAGTTTGGGATGATAAACAAGCTACAGGAAATCATGGGCTGGGAATTTTTTGGTGTGGTCGGATTTGACCTTGGACCCCCTCCTTCCAGGTCAAACGAAGATAGCCAAACTTAAAGTGCTTATAACTCGCGTATTATTGGTCTTGGAGGTTTGGGATGGTAAACCAACATATAGGAAATCATGGGCTGGGATTCTTTTGGTGTGGTCAGATTTGACCTGGGACCCCTCCTTCAAGGGCAGTTGAGGATAGCCAAACTTACAATTGCTTAGAACTCGCTTATTATTGGTCCTACAAGTTTGGGATGGTAAACAAGCTACAGGAAATCATGGGCTGGGAATTTTTTTGTGTGGTCGGATTTGACCTTGGACCCCCTCCTTCAAGGTCAAACAAGGAGAGCCAAACTTAAAAAGTGCCTATAACTCACTTATTATTGGTCCGAGAGGTTTGGGATGGTAAACCATCCTAAATTCTTTGGCTGGGAATCTTTTGGTATGGTCAGATTTGACCTTTGGACCCCTTCTTCATGGTGGAACGAGGATATTGCATTTATAGTATTTCTTTAAATATTTTTAACCTACTTTTTACCCTTGAACAATTACCTTGTTACTTTATTTCATAATACCATTTGCAGGGCACAACTTTTTTGTCGTTTTCTTCTGTCAGCTTCGGAATATCTTTCGAACATGTGTTCAGTTACCATTTACTGTATTTCTGTACAGCCCTTTCCCTGATAATTATGCTTTCCTCTCATTATCACCATCACAAATCAAAAACATTCAGTCAGCTGACACAGTGCCCGTTCACGGGCACTCTCCTCTTGTCATGTTTCTCAGATGCGATGTTTTTCATTGAAACCACTGTAATATGATAATCTGTTACTATATCTTCAGAAACTACCAAGGGAGATGTAGAAAAGGGCAGTTCTAATAAAAAGGAAGACAACCGGCCTCCTACAGATGAGATCATCCCTGTGTACAGGAGAGACTGTCATGAGGAGGTGTACTGTGGCAGTCACATGTACCCCGGCCGCGGCGTCTACCTGCTCAAGTTTGACAACTCCTATTCCCTCTGGAGGTCAAAGACTCTCTACTACAGGGTGTACTACACGCGATGAGGGGAGGGGGTGAACGGGGGGTTTATTGTGTGGCTCTGTGTATGCAATTTGTGATCTGCAGTTTGCAAAAAGAAAGATTTGAGATTGCATCTATTGTATTCTATGCTATTCTTTTATATAGCATTCTATGCTATACTTTTATATAGCATTCTATGCTATACTTTTATATAGTGCTCAATCTCAAGAGGCTGACTTGAAGGCGCAACACCCAAGATGATTTTTTTTGTTAAAGTTCCAATTTCCATGGACATAGCAAGGGAAATAATGTAGTCTGTAAGAAAATGTGTTGGTGGGAAGGCCTTGGCCAACAGGTATTGTTTCAGGTGTTTTTCTAATGGACGGCGCAGAATGAACATCTTGGTCGGTTCATTCCTGACTAGAAGAGCATCTAAGGCAAAACTGTGGTCAAAGGTCCAACCAGATACCAAAATGTTAAGAATGTTAAGCACAAGTTTTACAGTAATAAGCAATGTCATAAGATGAACAGTTATGGACAACATCTACATATGGGGTGAGACAAAAATCACAATCACAGATTTGAAGTTTCGTCAGATGCAGGAAACATTTTGGAAAACTTTAAGAGGAGAGAATAAAAAATTGAAGTATCATGTTTTGCGGATTGCAGATTGTATACATGGAAACAGCCATTTAGTGTATAGAATAAATTAGTTTATCTAACACCTCTCTTTGAGAGAGTTGAAGATTGTGTCTAATTTATATATTAACAGTGTTCTGAATAGAGGCCGATAGACCTTTCTCCCACAAGGCTTATTTATGCAAAGTTAGGACTTGATGAGAAGTATAGGCGAAATGGTAGTTTAAGTATCACAGTATCCGAAGTATACATCTGAAGTACTAAATACAAAATTATGTCACTGGTATGTCAATTGTTGATCCATAAAATGATAGCAAAACTTAAGTGTTACAAACATATAATAAATCTGAAGAAATTCTAACTTTTTCTCCAATATTTTTGCACATATTTTAGGTTTTCTTTTTGACTTTGATGAGTTTCTTTTATTCTCACTCATTCCACTTCCTGTTATTGGAGCCGATTCAGTTGGGGACAACACTAGAACACATTGTTATCAGTGTCCTGGTATCAGAAACATCTTGTAGTAGTGGGGAAATCAGTGAGGAAACTGTACTATCATCTCATTCCTTATCAAAAGTGTCCGTAGAGGTGAATATAATGTACATGGTCATTGGGTTCAACAGTGTCAAGGTTATCTCCTTAGTAATCCATAAATTCAAATTCAGGTGATGTTCACTGTCAAGGTCATGATATTTTGTTGGTTTAAGAATAGTCATTTGGGACTGAAATACTTCCGAGTTGTATACCAATAGAGATGTACTAGGTGTCAGCTGATGTAAATATGGATTTGAAACGTTAAAAGGAAAAAAAAACTCATATGGTATATATAGCTAGCTTCCTGGGTACTTTAGACATTTTTCGCACTCAAGATTCTATTTGCTTGGGAATGAAATTGGTTTCTGGATACTACATGTGGTCGACAGTGTATTAAGGAAAAGCAGTGTATTTATTCTGAATAAATGTAATTATAGACCAGTTTATTTCTTGGTGAGGAGAAATGCTGCATTATCTCAAAGCTCAGAGTTGAAGGAAGTAACCTTGAAAATCTTGTGGATGTTTCAATATAAATCTCATATAAACACCAAAAACGAGCCAAAATGTTCCAATAACAAGAGTACCTTTACTATTCCGGTATTCCCACAAACGACCACACAAAACAAACTGAATTTTGAAGAATTTTCCAACTTTCCGTGAATTCGCAAGTATTGCAAGTATAATTGAGAGGGGTCTCGTTAAAAAAAACTTTCTTATGTCTGGGCATATGGTGAGTACAAGTAATTGGGATCGATTGCTTGTGAATGAGATTGCGACTTGACATTGAGCCCTTGTAAAGTTCAGTATGTACAAAGTACCATGACAGGAAACAATATCCATTGTGGTGGATCCCATAAATGAAAAAAAAAAATATATATATATATATATAAGGATAAAAGCCCTGAATCATTGGAATTAGCTGATGTTACCATATAAAATGGTGAATATTATGTCAAAAATAGTGTATTTTGGGATTTAATGTAAGTAAGGTGTGTTATTAATGACTATGTAGAAACGTAACCAGGTCTATGGAGTCTTATATATACGAGAGCATTGGACCCTTTAAAATTGGGATCAAATTTCCATAAAATTCACCTTGTTTAGTGAGCGCCAATTACTCACCCCCCTACTTATTTCTGGTTCTGTTTAATTGGATCTTATTCAGTCAGTTCGGTGTGTGTGGCTCTTTAAACACAAAGTTTGTTGTATAGTGTTGTAACAGCCGAGACAACAAGTCACAGTATTGTCAATTGTATTGTTAGTCTGTCGACATTTGTCCACTTTGCACACATGCTTAAGATTACATCTGATGCTTAGATTTAATGCAGGATGAAATTTGTACAACAATATATGTAGTCAGTTCAAAACCATTTTTTTTACAGCCTGAATGTCTGTGTATTCGTTTTGTTCTCACTGTGAGGAACTAGAGAAATTAAGATAGTTTTGTACGACGTGTGATAATGAAATTAGAAGGATTATTTGCAGCAAAGCACCGCACTGATAGAAATGACAGCCCCTCCCCCCAACGAATGATGTGTTAATATAATTCTTTCCTTGTAATGTTGCCAGTTTTATTTGTATAGAAAGACCTGGTTTCCATGGTTTCTTCCAGTAGAGATTAACAGTAATAAATAAATGCATTGCCATGTGCCTAATTGTTGGTGAATGGCATAAATTTTTTTATTTTTTTTACGAAGCCATATAAACAGTTCTATTTATTTATTTATTTGGAGTTTTACGTCGCTTTCAACACTGTACAGGTCATATCACAACGGGTAGTTGGAAGGGCAGAGGAAACCAGTACATAGAGTTCGCTAGGGTTGTGTACTGTAAAGTGCCGACCAACGGCAAGCAACTACCAGCTTTCCCACTTGAGCCCGTGCGGGGATCAAACCCCGGCCTAAGAGGTGGGAGGCGAGAGTGTTACCACTCTGCCACCGTGGCCCCCTATAAACAGTTCTAAAGAATATCTAAAATTTAATCAAACAGAAATCCAAATTGAAGTTGGTAGATATTAATAAGCAGTTACATGTCTATAGATATGTGCATGTTCAATGCTTAGCTCTACTAACTATTATTAGTATCAAGCCATGTGAGTTGCCTTTACCAAAACTTGTCAGAACTTTTGTAATGTAATAGCTGAAGAAGGGAATTAGTTGATAGGAAATCTGTATATTTTGTGAAGAAGGCGGATTCTGCCTTCAATCATTCTTGTATGTTATTTTTCACTTGCAAGTCAGTCTCTGTTATAAGACATAAATTAATTGAATTGTGTATAACATCTATTTGTATGTGCAAATTTGTAAAGAGATACAGATAAAACCTCTTTTTATTACGCTACAATAGCTTACCATGTGGGACTTAATGCTGTTCTCGGGTTGCCACACCCGGGGCCAACGTCTTAGAAAAAAAGACAGTTCTTGTTAGCCACCGGATACACTGCTAGTTGTCGTCACGTGATAACCTCTGACCTCTCGCCCTACTTTCTCGTTGGCCACGCGAATTACAATGCTTTATTTTACAAGGAATATTATTTTCATTTTTACAAGGATATACTTATTGTTGGATATGGAAACTACATCAGTTTCCTTATTTTATTGCATAGAATCACAATTCGATGTCTTTTCATAGCTCAGATAAGTATCTTTACCATATTTTACAATGGAAGTCCACTTCCGGGTTCACGTTGTAAAGCAATGGCGACTCGTTCATGTGGTTTCTATTACAGGATATATATTTATGCCTGTCAGTAAAATAAAATAAAATATGTAGCCCTATCTGCTTCATTATTTGACCATTTTTAGGGTTTAAAAGTGTATAAATGTAACACAAACGAGTCCTTGTCGAGTGAAATAATCGAAACCACTTCCAGTTTTTTATCGAGACAGCTTTTCTTGCAATTTGCACGTCTCGCGTAGGTAGTTTATATACAGGAATATATGCCTGTTGAAATCAAATCAAATAAATTTTGCAACGGTTTATCCGCGTTCTTCTACTCTATTGGTCCATTTTAAGGGTTAAAATATGATATAAAGCACGATTCTAACTGGGGGAATCCTCGGGGAAACCCCTGTGATGACGTCACGTCTAGACCGCATGTGCTGAGAGACGCGGGTTTCTTACAGTACGTTTATAAATAAAATAAAATAATATATTTTATCCCTTCTTTCCTGTATTATTGACCACTTATAAGGTTAATACTTAAATAAACAGGAATAGAATTCTTCATTAATCGTCTAGACATTACGTGTCTCTTTAGACCATAAGGTAACCTTGGTTACCCATTATTTTAATTATATTTTAATTCATCCAGTTTTAAATTATAATTTCTTGTTTTCTTTAGATTCTATGTTATTTAATAAAATTCTGTGTAATTTCTGCTTTCCTTATCTCACAACTAACCCTACCTGCAGTGAGGCGGGTGGGGCAGGTGACCTTGTGTCACAGTAGATTTACATCTAGTTGTGTAGTTCCTTCAAGAAGGAAAGACAAAGCTTACATCGAAGCTTACCTCAAGGAAAGCTTACATAGAAATTATAATATCCAACTTCTTTCTCCAGGGTGGATCAGATCCCTGCTTAAATTCAGATAAGATCTTAGTTCATCCGAGATTTTTAATGCATCCGAGAATCGGATGCAGTATTCCAAGTATGATTTGATACTCGGATTTTCATTGCATCTAGACCCGATGCTCAGATATCAGATCCGAGGCTCGGATGTCTGCTTCTCCATCCTATGCTCGGATGGTCGGATGTCACACTAAGTTCCAATGCTCGGATGATCTAATCTAAAATCCGATGCTCGGATGATTGTATCTAGATCTAATCCTCGGATGATCAGATCTTAAATCTGATGTTCAGATGATGGTTCCAGATCAGAACTCTGAACAATTCTAACACACACTTGGACTAATAGTTTCACCAGCCTGGCAGTAAATATCACCTATTGGAGGCTTGGGTCCAAGTTCAAGTCCAAGTCCTCAAGCCCAAGAGGCCTTCTAAACAAGGTCCTTCATTCAGTCCTGGCTCTGTATTTTAGGGAAGTAGGTTGCCTGACTTCACCCTAAACAATTTTTGAGGACATTGAAACTTAGGCAGTTTTTTGAACCTCCCTGCCCCCAGGGAATTTATGCCTAGATCCTCCACAGTCTGGACTCTGAATGATTTACTAGGCCAACAGGAACTTGGGCCGTTTAATTTCTCTTAAAATGGAACAAGTTTTCAAATTTGTATCTCCTTAGGGGCCTCCTTGGGTAAGCCCCTCCTCCCCTTCTGGTCAGCAAGAGTTGAGCTTCAGGCTGCTCTTCACTAGGTTCTCCTCAATATAACCTGGTTATATATATATATGTTAAGACAGTAGCATGGCTACCTCCAGACAGGTCAAACTCAATTCCATGGTGCATATAAGCTCAGAAGGGGTATGGTGAATTCAGGTGAGATACTGGATCTTTAGATCTTAAAGTTCCCCATTCACAACTACTTTAGGAGGGACAGGAGTCCCTCATCAAGGCACCTGTAATAACACTTAGGGTTTAGGCCCTATTAATCAACCCTTACCAATTCCCCACATCTAGAGGCTCCTACAGGAACCACCCCAATGGGGGTCATTCCATCCCTAGCAGTATCCATCGTTTTCCCCAGGTAGGGGGAAATCGAGTAGCCGAGGCTCCAAGGTCTCTCGACCCACTCCAGGGGACGAGGGTATAAAAACCCTTCCCCCCAATGACTCCTCCAGCCTCTCTCAGTCCACCAGTAGGAGTTCTTCGTTCTTTCAGATAAGACTGGCAAACAAATCCTGTCATTCTTTTCAATTCAAGTCCAGTCAGACTTCTGACCCGGTCAGAATACAAGGCCCTTCAAAGACCAAGTCCTGGCCTCTGTATCCAGTCTCTTTTGTCAAAGAACGCAATAGAAAGGGTGGAAAATGTAAAATCTCTCGGGTTTTACAGTCGCCTGTTCCTAGTACCAAGCCTCACCTAAGGTGGAGGCCAGTCATAGACCTAAACAGGCTCAACACTTTTCTACACGTAGAAAAGTCCAAAATGGAAACTCCAGAGTCCATCAGGACCTCCCTGATTCCAGGGGAGTGGGTATCGTTGATAGACCTATCGGACACTTACCTACACATCCCCATCCATCCAAACTCAAGGAAATACCTAAGGTTTTGCTACAAGTCACAGGTGTTCCAATTCACCTCCCTCCCATTCGGATTAGCCACAGCCCCCCAGGTCTTTACAATGATCGTAAAGGAAGTGAAACTAATGGCCCTCTCAAGAGGACTCAGAATTCACCAATACCTGGACGACTGGCTGATCAGGTCCCAGTCTCAGGAGGAAGCCCAAGTGAACACATAGACAGTGGTAGACCTAACTCAGTCCTTGGGGTGGATAATATATCAGAAAAAATCAGAACTGAAACCTACTCAGGTGTTTTTCGTTCATGGGCTACAAATACCACATAGATTCAGCCCTTGTAAAACCCACTCAAGAGAGATGGCTCAAACTTCAGGATTTGATCCTACTACTCAAGTCAAAACGTGTTTTGACTGCAAGATGTTTGATGTCTCTAATTGGGTTGCTAGCCTCAACGGAGAAAATGGTCCCGGAGGGACGCCCTCACAGGAGGCCCTTTCAGTTTCATCTCAAGGAGCACTGGAGATATCCTCAGTCGCTGGACAACCTCCTTCCTTGGACAGAAGCCATTGCAGCCCACCTAGATTGGTGGCAAAATCCCTCAAACGTGATGAAAGGTGCAGACCTTCATCCCAAACACCACAGTATCCAACTCTTTACCGACGCCTCACACGAAGGTTGGGGCGCTCACTTAGACCAAAAATTCCACAAAGGATCTGTGGTCAGATCGGGAAAAAAGGCTACACATATATGTCCTAGAATTGAAGGCGGTCTCCCTGGCCCTTCGAGACTTCAAGGACCAGTGCCAGAATCAAACAGTGTTAGTTGCGATGGACAACTCAACAGTGGTAGCCTACATCAACAACAAGGAGAAACACACTCAGCAGAGATGTGCGCTCTCCTGTGGAAGATCACGACCTGGGGCCATCACTACCTCATAACATTGAAAGCCAGGCACGTTCTAGGGTGCCTGAATGAGATGGCCGACCTACTGTCCAGGTCCAACCAAGTACAGTCAACAGAATGGTCTCTTCACCCATAGGTGTTCAAACAGATCTGCCAGAAGTGGTTCACACCTCATGTAGACTTATTTGCCACTCACCTGAACCACAAGCTCCCACTGTACGTGTCTCCTATCCCAGACCCAAGGGCCTGGGACATAGATGCTCTAAACACAAACTGGACCAACCTCACGGCCTAGGCGTACCCTCCTTCGGCTCCTTCACAAGGTGATCCAAAAGATCAGGCAATGTTTTTGTCTGATCATCGTAATAGCCCCAGGCTGGCCAGGGATGCCCTGGTTTTGGGACCTAGTGCAGCTCTCAACAGAGATCCCACTACAACTCCCAGTGTCAACGGCCCTACTCAACAGTCCTACAGGTATGTGTTCCACAACAACCCCCAGCACCTGAACCTCCACTCCTGGTGTCTAGGAGCGGACAACTCCAAGAACAAGGCTTCTCTGTGGAGGTGGCAGAGAGAATTGCTGCCCCTCAGCGGTCTTCAACAAGGACCATCTACAAGTCAAGTGGTCCCTATTTGAAAAATGGTGCAGAGAAAATTCGGTGGATTTCTCCACTCCATCTGTGACACAAATCTCAGATTTTTTCATGTACCTGTACCAAGACCTAAACAGGCGCCCCTCGACCTTTGATGGTTACAGGACTGCAATCCTTGACACTTTGGGCCCAACGGCCCAACATGTTGCACACAATGCAGACCTTCATAGGTTACTCTCCAGTTTTCACAGGGATCATCCCAAAAGTTCCAGAAATTTACCCAAGTGGAACCTTTCTGTTGTCCTCAACAAGTTCACAAAAGCACCATTTGAGCCCATGAAAGACACAGACCTCAAACATCTTACTCTAAAACTGCTTTCTTGCTAGCTTTGGCCTCCGGCGAGCGCCGCAGCGAAATCCATGCCTGGGTCGCAAACAAGTATCTAATCTAGGCCAATGGGAAAAGGTTGCCTTGTTCCCTTCTTCTGATTTCATAGCCAAAAACCAACTAGCAAGAGAAGGTTCTCAAAGTGTATCTCCGGTGACTATTCCTGCTTTGACTACCATTGTAGATAGACAATTTAAGGAAGACAGGACCCTGTGTCCCGTGTGGGCCCTGAGGTTTTATTTGGACCGAACAAAGACCTGAGAGGGCTCGTTCTCTCCTTTTCATCTCCTTTAAGAAAGGACATACCTCAGACATCAGACCCGCTACTCTCTCTTCATGGTTGAAACAAACCATCCTACTTTGTTACAAACAAGCAGATCAACCAGCCTTGGACTTGGTCCAAGTCAAAACGCATGACATCCGGGCCTTCGCGGCCTTTAAGGCCTTTTACGGTGGGGTATCGGTGGACCAAATCATGCAAGCCTGTCACTGGAAAGCTCACAACACATTTACAAATTTTTACCTAAAAGACCTTACTTGGTCGGACACCGACAACAATATGTATCTGGGACCCGTAGTGGCGGCACAACAAGTCCTAGATCCTTCCCCTCAGACCAGTTGTCCTCGGAAAGAAAAAAGGGGGGGGGGGGCACATCCGCTACAACCAAGTCTTCAGGAGTCTCTCCCAGGATCTAGGTATTCCTTTACCTTCAAGATGTTACGGGTAAGGTCATTTTTGTTTTTCAGTTATCAAGTAACTTCTATTAAGGACTTATTTAGTTGTCATTAATCTCATATTCAGGTTGTAAAAAATTTATGAGATGTCCAACCATGGGTTGGTCAGTCACTAGTGAAGGGCCCTCAGGGACCCTTAGACCTCGAAGTGAGCACTGCTGCACTTCCGTCCTACAATCAAACATCTAGACAGTTTCAGCACTGTCTCTCATTTTATTTAGGTTTTTGGCTCGTTACAGGCCCGGTCTTTGGGATCGGGGCACTGTAAATGGGACTCAGACTGGTATTTCTGGCACTATTCTATACATATTAATTCAAAATCTTAGAAAAAATGACATATCTTCCAGTCTCAGCTGTAATCCCGCCACTGGGCGGTTGAATTCAGCATTAAGTCCCACATGGTAAGCTATTGTAGCGTAATAAAATTGTAAATTTTAATTACTTAAATGTAGCTTTTATAAGCTACAAGCTTACCATGTGGGACTTAGAAACCCACCCTGCCTCCCCGCTGTTTACAGCTGAGGGGTAGGTTTTAGAAAATTTCAACGAGAAAGTAGGGCGAGAGGTCAGAGGTTATCACGTGACGACAACTAGCAGTGTATCCGGTGGCTAACAAGAACTGTCTTTTTTTCTAAGACGTTGGCCCCGGGTGTGGCAACCCGAGAACAGCATTAAGTCCCACATGGTAAGCTTGTAGCTTATAAAAGCTACATTTAAGTAATTAAAATTTACAAATTAGTAGTAAAAAACAATTTATGGGTGTCAGTGTCACAGACTCTGAGTGAGGAGAACTAGTGTGAAGTGAGTATGATTGGAGAATTACTCAAGGGGTGTACAGTTTTAAATTTTATCATGATTTAGGACAAATCTATATAATTAAAGTTCAAGGGATGAGAATTATGTGTTTTGTTTGCTAAAGTGATAAAAATTTTAAAATATGTATCAGGAGGGTTGAGGGTTCTGTTATTATCCACCATTTTGCTTAGATAATAAGTAAAATGAGCAAATATGAACCCCAAAATATGTACTTCTACTGTTAATAAAAAATCGGCCCTGAAATGTATCCTTTGTAAAAGTTAGCCCTGAAATGTATCCTTTGTAAGGGACACCGGTGAACATAAAAACTTCAATATTGTGCATTTTTTTTCGTTGTGAAATTTTACGAAATCAGCAAAGAATATTTCAGAACTAGTTATTGATAGCATCATTACTTTAGGCTTTCTAATGACTGATACATCATCAGAATAATTATAATATATATATTTGGGGAAGTATATCACATTTTAACTTTATATATTAAGTAAAAATTAAGTTTATTAACATCAAATTGTCTCACGAAGATGCCTCTAAGTATGGCTCATATACGCTTGCCATTATGATTCACCATATCAGTAACAGGCTTACGGAAAACTGGATTTTGTTCAGTTTCAAAGCCCCAGTAACTGGTTTTGATTGCTGTAAACTGACAACTATTACATGATCGATAATGTAGTAATTAATGGAACAACTTTAGTTCTAATTGGACTTTTACAGCATGTAATCTTCCCTTAACAAAAAGGGGACTTGAAGGTGCAACAGCCCAAGACAGTTAACCAGATTCAATATCCAGGGAAAGAAAAGAGGTCGAGCACCAGAGAGAATATTAGAGGTCCCAAACGCTGAAAATTGCCGTATTCTTGTCAAAGTAAAATTAGCCATAACTAGAATCAAATCCTTGGCCTATATTGGAGGTTTCAGTAATACCGAATTTACTGTGTCGATTTTTGAAAAGCATGTTGCTGAAAGTTGGTCTTATGTTCAGTGTTTACAATAAAAGATTTCCAATTTGTATTCATCAATTTTGTAAGCTTGCAAGGAGTTCACATAATATAGGTTTTTGGAGTATTTGAATATTTCTGTTGTATCTTCAGGTATTGTATTGTTGTTATTTTTTTTTGTACAGTGTAAAATTATTGTGTGTATTCACTGGTAACGTATTGGCATATTTAATAAAGGGGAGATTTATATTATTTTTGTTTTCCTGCGTGTGCCGTATTACTTGATTTTCTAAGTGTACTGTAACATCTATTTAAAAATACTCCATTAAAATTTGTTACTTTTTTGCCTGGCAAGTGTCCTTGGGGGTCAATTAAAAGTTGAATAAGTTCCAATGCATTTTATGCGTAGTCTGCTGTGGTGAATGAAGACTTCATATTGGATAGTTCTTAAGGAATGATAGATTACTTTAACCAGTTCAAGTAGTCGAGTAGAAGTATAAGATGGCAGGCAACCAAATACATTTGCTATTGATGGCAATTTTGTGAGTTTTTTTGCAAATTTTAAAAGTTTATATTGCATAAAATCCCCTTACTTAATCCTGTCTGTTGCTACTTATTATCGAAACCAATCTTCAGCAAAATTTACCAAATATTTTTTGCAAGCATTTTTGTTGGTAGATCTGCAATATTGCTGCTGCAGCCCAAGTTCCATGTTATTGTGCACATTATTGGTAATTATCTGATTAAATTACAATAAAAATTTTTACAATTAGTGCCTCCAAAGATATTTAAGAATGGTGAACCAATATGAGGAAAAATATCCTCCAAGATCTCATTTATACTCTGATCTGCAGTTCAGTGTACAATGCAATTGCAACAAGTACAGGGGACCATATAAGTAGAGCCTGTGTAAGTAGAAGCAGCCTTGAAATCTCGGTGTCTAAAGGTGTCATATTTATGTAAGTTTTAAGTGGAAGCGAGCCATAACTAATACAAAACCCTGTGGAAATTTAGGTTGTTGTCATACAGAGTCTACCATTTGTGGATTCAATGGCTTTTTTACCTTGAAGCCAGTTTTTGTATGTATATAGAAAGAAGTACTGTTAAAACTGAGCTTAGCCATTAGTGTATGTTTCCATGGCATTGTTCTGCCATGGCAACCACACAACGTCCGTGTTCTTGTAGCTAAATTATCACCCAACTTGCATCCTGTGATTGTCTTCTGGTTTAGTTTGGATCACCCATACATTAAAGGGCCTCTGTAACCTAGTGTCTATGAAGGATTGGCAAATGGTAACATAATTCCGTCTCTCTGGGCACAGGGTTCAGATTCAAGTTTCGACAACGTGCGAGATATGTTGAAGTCAAGTATAATGATAACCAAAACAATCTTTTATGTCAGTGAGTGAGTAAAGATCCTTACAAGAATCCCATCCCATTGTGGGTAAAACAAATACAGAAATAATGCTGGCAGAGATATATGAACAATATTCATAAGTTGAACTTATAAAATTACATACTTCCTCATGTACATGCTAATGTTACTACATCTATAGCTGTGTAATATTGCAGCTTTTATAACCAACAAGTGTATCTAGCCTTTCTGCTATGAAAAGGAGGAATTCGTATTTCAAGATTTGGAATAACATATTTTCAAGTGGGTGAACTTTAGAATTTCGCAATAATGTAATAAGGTAACAGTTGTGTATTCTAGAATTAACTGTATAGTGTAACTCCTCACTCAAAAACGTAAAAAAGCAGGTTCGTACATCTACTTTATGTTGTGAGAATTGTAAAAGTTCGATAGCTTTTAAATTTTGCTACTTGGGGTACCTGTTGCAAAGAAAGGATAATTTGTGGAAATTTTGCAATAGATAATATAAATGGCTTAAACTTGTTACAAAGTTGTCAAATTGGAAAGGGAAAATGTGTCATAATTCAAACACAGTCCGAGTAGTTCCTTGGTGATGAATTTCACAAACTAGAGATTGTCATGTTTTTTTTCTGTAATCAAAAGCCTCTCCTTACCCTCGTGACTTCTCAGTGTTGTTTGGTATTAAAAGCTTGATTCTCTCGGTCGCCATTGCATGTGAAGAAACTATTGTCATTAGCTTTGAAAGTAATGATAAGTTTGACTCTTCAAAAAGAAATTGAAAGCTTAAACATTGATTTGTAATATTCTTAATTCTCTATTTTTTTACTGAGTAGGTTTTTAAGTTACAATTACAAATGTTAGTTAAGACAAAAAAGAGAAAAGAAAACTCACTGTGTGTATTAATTTTGGGGTGAAAACTGTTCTGGAGTATTCTGCAAAAGGTAACCAGGCATTATATTGAAGCAGTGTTATACACTGTGCATCTTTGAATGTTCTGTATGTGCTTTCAAAGATCAATTCTGTTTGTTTAAATACATGACCATTAGTGTGCCATTGTACCAATTGTAATTCAACCTTTGTTCATTAGAATCAGTGTTATCTTAGTATTAATTACATACTCTACCTAAAGCATGTGTTTAAGACCCCTGCTAGCATTAATAAATTTTTTCCTTCCTTTGTGATTTGAATACCATCATATTATCCCTCCATATTTAACTGTTTGGCCATGTACTTTAGTATTGGTACAATACTTTTGACACTGATACTTCAAAGGTTCTAATATTAAAAGAGTTCAGGGTTTTCTGGTAAGGATTATATTAGTTTGTGTACGCTTGAGTTTTTTTTTACCCAGAATTGTTCAGATAATGGAGATTTAGTTAATTTTTTTTTTCATTGGTAGAATAACAACACAGACTTTCTGAAATATATGGTGTAATGTGCTTGTATAACCCTCAATGTTGATGTGATATGTATAAAGAAGCCTGTGTTTATGGTAAAGCTGTATCTTTTGTTATTAAATAAATATTCATAAGTAAAACAGTAACCAGACATATATATGTATGTGTTTTATTTTAACTTTTTTAACCAGCCAGCAACGATTTGATCTTTTTGCCAAAACTAGAACTGCAGCTGTGTATTTCCTTTGACAGAAAAATGTAATAATTTAACCTGCACCAAGCTATCTGATTAAGAGGGTGTTAGGATCGAGGGAGCAAGCACTGTAGCAGTCACCAGTTGCCTTCAAGTTGTAACAGGAAAAAACAAAGTTTTGCTTAGTAAATTTATTTTTAACAATCCAAATAATATTTATAGTCAACTGAAATACTCTGATGGTTGATAATAATAAACAAATCAGATCTGACTATAATCCTTTATCCATGTAGCTAACAGTCAAAACCAGTTGTCCACTCTGTTCAGGGCTCATATTCACAGAAGGGAACAAGCTCAAGATGAACCAAAAGTCAGCTTAACTTTACAGCTGTTTATACTAAACTTCAGCTGATTTTTTGCTCAACTTGAGCTTGATCCCTTTTGTGAATATGGCTCCAGTGATCTGTCCAAAGGTCTGTCCAGTGTTCACCAGCACATGTTTGTCTCAAAATGTTGAATAACTCCACTGTTCATTCCAAGATGTGAATAATATCCAGTGAGCAGCAGTCCACTTTCCTGTATATCCAGACAAACTATCCGGTTCACTCCAGTAAGCATTCTCACAGTAATGCAGATTAGATGTAGTTCATATCCACTTCACACAGATAATTAAATCCACAATTAAGGTTAGCAATTTTAAAGACTGTTATCCATGTAGCATTGTAGTTAATAATTCTGCGGTCAGGCTTTCTGCTCCTTTATATATATATATAGAGCTGGAATTCTAGAAGGTTCTAGAAAGAAATGGAAACAATTTACACCCACCAGAAGTACAGAGAAGGTTCTGGAAAGGAAATCATGAACAGATTGTACAGTTGTTATGTCCACCCCCCTGGGGGGTAGATATATTATTTTTGCTTTTTCCGCCGTCCGATGTCCGTTGTCCGATGTCCGGCGTCACGCATGGTTTCCGCTCATTTAAAGGAAAAGTATTAGAGCTATTGTCACCAAATTTGGTATGCAGGCTTATTGGGTCAGTAGCTTGCTTGGGATTGCTTTTGGCTGTTGTACCTCTTTTGCTTACTGAGTAATACTTAAGTACAGCTATTTTCAGTACCCATTGGTTTCCGTGCATTTAAGCCAAAATAATTAAATATATTTTACTACAATTTTGAATACAAGATTGTTATGTCCATAGCTCGCTTGGTATTGCATTTGGGACTGATAGCTTTGTCAGTACATGAATAATAGCCATTTAGGTACTTCATTGTGTATTTTCAGTACTACTTTTGAGTAATTTGCTAATATCTCAGAAACCGTAAGAGATAGAGCGATTTCGACAGAATTTTGGACCCACAGGGTATCTAAGGAAAGCAATCTATGCAATTTTCCAAAAATGTTCCCCTCCCCAAAAATGGCGGCCATTTTGAATTTTCGAATTTTTGCCCAAAATGGCAAAACACTAATTTGCTTCTATCTCCTTAACTGTGTGAGATAGAGCGATTTCGGCAAAATTTTCGACCCACAGGGTATCTGAGAATTCTACTCTTGCCAATTTTTAAAAAGTTTTCCCCTCCCCAAAAATGGCGGCCATTTTGAATTTTCGAATTTTTGCCAAAAATGGCAAAACACAAATTTGCTTCTATCTCCTTAACCGTGCGAGATAGAGCAATTTCGTCGAAATTTTCGACCCACAGGGTATCTAAGGAATGCAATCTTTGCAATTTTCAAAAAATTTTCCCCTCCCCAAAAATGGCGGCCATTTTGAATTTTCGAATTTTTGCCAAAAATGGCAAAACACAAATTTCCTTCTATCTCCTTAACTGTGCGAGATAGAGCGATTTCGTCGAAATTTTCAACCCACAGGGTATCGAAGGAGTGTACTCTTTGCAATTTTCAAAAAATTATCCCCTCCCCAAAAATGGCGGCCATTTTGAATTTTCGAATTTTTGCCAAAAATGGCAAAACACAAATTTGCTTCTATCTCCTTAACCGTGCGAGATAGAGCGATTTCGTCGAAATTTTCGACCCACAGGGTATCTAAAGAATGCAATCTTTGCAATTTTCCAAAAATTTTCCCCTCCCCAAAAATGGCGGCCATTTTGAATTTTCGAATTTTTGCCAAAAATGGCAAAACACAAATTTCCTTCTATCTCCTTAACCGTGTGAGATAGAGCGATTTCGGCAAAATTTTCGACCCGCAGGATATCTGAGAATTGTACTCTTGCCAATTTTTAAAAAGTTTTCCCCTCCCCAAAAATGGCGGCCATTTTGAATTTTCAAATTTTTGCCAAAAATGGCAAAACACAAATTTGCTTCTATCTCCTTAACCATGCGAGATAGAGCGATTTCGTCGAAATTTTCAACCCACAGGGTATATAAGGAATGTAATCTTTGCAATTTTCAAAAAAGTTTCCCCTCCCCAAAAATGGCGGCCATTTTAAATTTTCGAATTTTTGGCAACAATGGCAAAACACAAATTTGCTTCTATCTCCTTAACCATGCGAGATAGAGCGATTTCGTCGAAATTTTTGACCCACAGGGTATCTAAGGAATGTAATCTTTGCAATTTTCAAAAAATTTTCCCCTCCCCAAAAATGGCGGCCATTTTGAATTTTCGAATTTTTGCTAAAAATGGCAAAACACAAATTTGCTTCTATCTCCTTAACCGTGCGAGATAGAGCGATTTCGTCGAAATTGTCGTCCCAAGGGGTTTTAAAGAAATGTACTCTTTGCAATTTTCAAAAAATTTTCCCCTCCCCACATATGGCGGCCATTTAGAATTTTCGAATTTTTGTCCAAAATGGAAAAACAAACTGGCCTTAACCGTGCAAAATACAGTTATTTCGTTGAAATTTTCGACCCATAGGGTATCTAAGAAATGTACTCTTGGCAATTTTCAAAAAAATTTCCTTTTCCCAAAAATGGCGGCCATTTTGAATTTTCAAATTTTTGCCAAAAATAGAAAAACAGGAATTTGCTTCTATCTTCTTAACCGTGCAAGATAGAGTGGTTTCGTCAAAATTTTCAACCCAACCAATGCAAAAAGGCATGAAGCTGAAATAATTTGCATCTACACTAATAAATATTTAAGCATCATTGATATATTTTACAAATGAAACAGGGTCTTGTAAGACTACTGTACAATTTGGGCAAGGTTCATGGGGTGGACATTACACATGATAATGTGTGTTCTCCTATGCTATCCTGTTTCTATTCGCATCTACTATCAACAGGGCGTCCTATTTCTAGTTTAAGTTAATTGTACAGTTACTTGAAATACAGAGAGAGTTCTAGGATTAATAAATATGCCACCAGTGCAGAGTAAAGAAATATCAACGCATCAGTGTCATATGATAAAAGAACTCCGGACAGTACCCTTATGTGTAACACGGAGGGGTAAAATAGGAAAGCAGTGTCGGGGTAAAATTACAATATGGGGATACTAGGCTGCCTTGGCGGAGATTGCACTCTATGAGTGCTTTCTAGTTATTATGTCCACCCCAAGAGTGCCCCATTGAAAAGGGAAAAATTTCAATTTTCGCAACTTATGGAGGCCATCTTGGATTTTAGCAGAAAATAAAAAAGTGTAAATATATGGGAAACGGTAAAAGATCGAGCGATTTCAAGTGAATTTTGGCCCATAGGGTAGTACAAAGGTGTCCCATTAAAAAGGGGGGAAAAATCCATTTTATTGCGTTAATACATCTTATCCAATGGACAGTTGCTATTCCAGTTGGCACAGACCGGCCCGCCAAACGCCAGAAAAAGACGTCATGTGTTTCCACCGGCCGGGCTGGCCTAGTACTGTGCACTCGCCAGGTGGCGCATTGTAATTCTTGTCTGGACAGCGTGACATCATAGCCTCTTTTTCGTTTGGCGCATATACTGTGCAGAAATAAGTTTTGGGTGGTTTGTTATGAGAATATTTGGATATTTGGCTTTTCTGTTGTGTTAACGGATATTTGTCAGTATATAGCACATTAAGTCCTCACCTGGCCAGAAGCGAGGTGTGTGCGGCCATGTTATGGCGATTTTTGACAGCCATTCTGTGTGTGCCAGATGCAGGGACAAAGGTAAAGACAAGGACCCCTGTATGGAGAAGCTGCAATGTACTGACTGTAAGTTTTGTAACCTTCTCACTCCAGAACAGAAAGCCCAACTTGCTATACCCACCTATAAACTCAAAAAGGAAAAGCGTGAAGCTAAGAAGTTAGAATCTGATCCTTCTACTCCAATTAAAGACAATGTGCTTTCAGCCAATCCCTCCCTTGTGGACCCTGTCTCTGTGCAGGTAATAGGGGCTGTGGATGGCCAGGGGACGCTGCAGTCCCCTGGTTCTTGTGAACCGGCCGGAAAGAAGAAAAAGATGGACAAGGACAAGGCTACCATGTCTAAAACTAAGTCACACTCTGATAAACCGGTGAAATGTGTGAAGGACAGCAAACCCATAAAAGGATTCTACAGATCTGAAGATTGCTGAACTGGACCAGAAATGGTCGGACCGGTTTAACCATTTGGAAGCCTTACTATTGGCCAAGACACTTGATAAAGAACCTACTTTCCAAACAGTCAAGGTAGCTCCATCTCACTCTCCACCAGCTGGTGTAGTGAAGTCCACTCAGCCTTTCATCAAGCCGACCGAGCCGGCTACTTCGCATTCTACACCAGCCTCTTCAAGTTTGCCCGGCACCGACTCCTCTGCTGAAAAGCATCAGTCTTCCGGCAAACCTCTGACCGACCAACCTCAATCTGCCTGGCCAAGAACTACCAATAGGGCTACCTCTCAGCCCTCTGCCTCTCACAGACATGCCTCCAGGAAAGATAGTATCTCCAATCGGAGGCAGACAGTGAGTTCTCTGACCGGCCACCCTTACATTTATACGTAGAGGAAGGGGATTTGTCGGACGACCAGGATGTTACCGTCACCGACCATGACTAAGCTGCCTCTGAAGAGCAGACATACAGAGAGACTAAGTGAGGCATTCTCTCTTACATGGGCTGGTCCCACAAACCAGATATGGATATAGCCACCAACACTGCAGAAGACAATCACTTTGCCGGTCCAAATACTCGAGTGCCCGGAAAAGTATCAGTCCAGATCCCTGTTGATGACTGGTTATGCAGGAAGCTTAACAAACTGAACATTACTCTGGTTGAAGGATACCCTTCCTGAAGTTCAGAGGCCGGTGGCCTGTTGAAGGACCAGTTTTTGAGACCAGTGAAGTCCCAAGCCAAGAAGTATGGGCTGTATTCTGACCACAAGGGTGACTCCACTGCTGTGTTGACTTGGAATACAGACGCATCACACCTCAACAGTAGTTACACCAGGATTGCTAGACAGGCCGGTGTGTCATCTACTCCACCTACTTCACGTCATATCTCCCAAGAGAACTTACGTAAGTGGGAGAAGTCGGCAAGGGAGGCTACTGTTGTGTGTAATCAGGCCGCGAGTTTCAACAGGTGCCTGTTTAAAGTTCAACAAGACATGCAATCCCAACTCAAGACTCTCAGAAGCGAAAGCAAGGGTTCAAAGGTCACAACTGCCACTAGTGAACTGCAATATCTTATGGATTTTAACTCCAGCATCACCCAAGCAGTGGCGAAAGCCATGGAGCACCTCACAGACTTTGTTTTCGTTTCCATGGGGAACTTAACTCTAGCCAGAAGGGACTCTTATCTAACACGTCAAGACAGGTATCAAGCCGGATACATTGGCCGCACTCAGGACTGCCCCACTTCAAGCTGGTACTTTGTTCCCAGACAGTATTTTGAAACCTGCAGAGGAGGACATTGCTCACTTTGAGAGCAGAGGGCAGTCAACTTCCTCACGTAGCAAGGGTCGGTACCACCCCTATGAACATTTTGATAAGAGGTCAGAGAAAAGGTCGGATATACCAGCTTGGAATTGTCTTTTGTAAAACCTGTAACAAATGTCCAAAATGTTGCCTCAAATCTGCCTGTAGGAGCGAGACTTCAAAATTTTTTTAAAGAAATTTTTTTTGGCTAGATCTGAGTGCCAGTCCGAAAGTAGTTCAAATCCTGAGAGAGGGCTACACTCTCCCTTTCTGGACCCAGCCAAACTTATCAAGGTCACCCACCGTCATAAGTTATGCCAATCCTCACAGGAACCTCTACCTGTTAGAGGCATCGGCTTATGAACAAAAATGCAGTAGAATTGGTCCAAAATCAAAGATCTGTGTTTTTTCAACCGGCTTTTCTTGGTACCAAAGCCCAACAACAGGTGGAGACCTATATTAGTCCTGAGCAATCAGAACCAATTCCTCAAGAACAAGAGGACAGGACGACATTGCTCACTTTGAGAGCAGAGGGCAGTCAACTTCCTCATGTAGCAAGAGTCGGTATCACCCCTATGAACATTTTGATAAGAGGTCAGAGAAAAGGTCGGATATACCAGCTTGGAAGTCTATTGGCAAGAGGACAGAACAAGAAAGCCAAAGGTAGATCTACAACCTATTCATCCCAACCAGCTCCAAGGCCGGCAGCATGCAAGAGACAATGAACTTTCAGACACCACAGAATCAAAGTGTAGACTTTTTTGTTGTAACATCTGTACATTTTGTAAAAGGGTATTCGCAAAGGAAAGATATAAGTCCCATCATTGTTATAAATTCTTTCAAACAAAGAATATTAAAATATGGCAAAGGTGCTTCTTGTGTCACTCAATTGTCTTTTGTAAAAACCTGTAACAAATGTCCAAAATGTTGCCTCAAATCTGCCTGTAGGAGGGAGACTTCAAAATTTTTTGAAAGAAAAATTTTTTGGCTAGATCTGAGTGCCAGTCCGAAAGTAGTTCAAATCCTGAGAGAGGGCTACACTCTCCCTTTCTGGACCCGGCCAAACTTATCAAGGTCACCTACCGTCATAAGTTATGCCAATCCTCACAGGAACCTCTACCTGTTAGAGGCATTGCATCAGCTTATGAACAAAAATGCAGTAGAATTGGTTCAAAATCAAAGATCTCTGGGTTTTTTCAACCAGCTTTTCTCGGTACCAAAGCCCAACAACAGGTGGAGACCTATACTAGACGTGAGCAATCAGAAGCAATCAGAACCAATTCCTCAAGGTGCAAAAATTCAAGATGGAGAAACTGGAAACCATCAGAACCTCTCTCCAACAAGGGGAGTGGGTTACCTCAATAGATTTCAAGGATGCCTATATTTCAGATTTCATGTCCAGGGCAAAACATATCATTTTATTACGCTACAATAGCTTACCATGTGGGACTTAATGCTGTTCTCGGGTTGCCACACCCGGGGCCAACGTCTTAGAAAAAAAGATCGTTCTTGTTAGCCACCGAATATACTGGTAGTTGTCGTCACGTGACAACTTCTGACCAATCGCCCTACTTTCTCGTTGGCCACGATTGACTGGTAGCAGTTTGTAAATATACAGACATTTTCATTTATTTCTCAGCTTTTACTTATTGTTGGAGGCTCATATTTGCATATTTCTTTATATATATGCCATCAGATCATTCTGTAAAATTTTAATTTTCACAGCATAAGTATTTCTTTGATTTTCGCGTGTTTTGCGTTTTCCTCGGTTCAGGCAATTATATTGTACGTCTTTTTATTGCGTATAAAATGTCGATTCACCAAGCAAATAAAGACAAACCGAGAGCTCAGAAATGCCGCCACTTTTGCTTCAGTTTTGATATACATAACTACTGCCCTACCTGTAGGGAGGCTGGCAAGGGAGACGACCCCTGTGTCACCTTTGAAACTCCCTGTCAAATCTGCACGTCTTTCACAGATGAGCAGTTACAGAAAATTCAAAACAGGGATTCCTTCACTGGATCCAATGCAGACCTCGAGTGTGCTGCTGATAACCTTTTCACCTCACCCCCCCCGTCCTCAACCTCTTGCCTTCAGCTCCCTGTCCTTGAAAACCCCAGCCAAGACTGTTCCACCCACCCCAGGTACTGCTTTGCAAAATAAAATCCAGAAAAATCTTGAGAGAAACCTTAAATATACATATACAGCAGCAAATGGGTTCCTTCCAGGCATCCATGTTGGAAGCTTTTCAGTCACTCCGAGAGGAGTTGGCTACACAAAAGAAAGTCGAGGTAGAGTCCTCGCTTCTTGCTTCCAAACCTGGCTCGTCCAGTAACAATGCTGCCCCTCTGGATTTACCCCCTCCGAGATCTGGTACTAACCTTCCAAGCGAGGCTATGGATGTGGACTACGGTCCAGCACTCCCTCCTCGTCTAGTACCCACTCAAGATTCCTCGGCACAGTACGTTGCCCCCTCTGAAGGTCATCCCAAAGAGGTCTCGTACTCTCACAAAAAGCAAAGCCATAGGCAGCCAGTTGACCCAAGCTCTGCCTCGGACCAACTAAATGAGGATTCCGACGAACCTCGGATCCCTTCTTCTAGATCCAAAAAACACTCTGACAAGAGCAAACATAAATCAAGATCTAGATATGGGTCATTCTCCTCAGAGGAAGATCAATCCCCTGTAGCCAGACACAGGTCTTCTAAGCCCTCTGGGGCTCAGCCCTCAGGAGTAGCTTCTGATCAAGACCTCCCACAACATGATCCAGACCCCCCTTATTATAGGGAAGTAGCTTTGTCTGACATGCCCTCACAATACTCTGAAGAAGTAGACACCTTCAGGCGTATTCTCTCTCTCCCTGACCCCAGGGAATCTATGCCCAGGTCGTCCACTTCGGTATTAGGTCTGGATGATGAAAAAGGCCGTCAAGAGCTCAGACCTAGAGGCCCTTCCTCTATCCTTCCACTTAGCTCAGTTATCAAGGACGCCTTTGATAAATTCCAACATGACTTTAAGGCTGCCAATTTATCTGAGGGAAAATATGTCAAGCCTCCTCCTTCCACTTCAAAGTGGTACAAGGTGGGACAGCCCACTTTTCAGGACAAAATTCAGGAGTTGAATACGGACTTTGCTAAGATCTGTATTACTCCTAGACCTTCTGGGGCCCCAGTAGCCAGAGTTCCCCTGCCAGTTCTCAAGGAGCTGGAACTTCAGGCTAGACAAAATATCTCGACCCTCAACTTCACTGCTGCATTTGCCAAAACCTCCTCTTCTTGCAATGCTTCATTGGAAAAATACCAACACAGCATTAAGTCTACGGTCAGGAAGATTAAATCTCAGATTCAGAAAGGTGCCAATCCTCAGAAAGCGGCAAAGCGCGGATATGAGGAAGTAGCTGACTACTTAGATTTTTGGAACAAGACAGTACTTGTCCAACACAGGGCCCTCACTTGTCTCAGCAAATCTCTACCCCATATTTTGCAGAGGGAATTATACTCTATGGCTAATACCGGCTTGCTCAGGCGCGAAGCCGAGATGACTCTATTACATCCACAATTAGGAGAAACGAGACGTCAAGAACTCAGGAACTCGTCCTTTTGGGGCCCTTCCTTGTTCGAGTCTCAATTAGTGAAGGAAGGTGAGGACTTCCTTCTCAAAAAAGGCACCTCAAAAGATTCTCAGGGTTTTGCACCCTACCAGAATAAGCCCTTTCGTGGCCCCACAAGAAAAGAGGCTCCTACAGAAAACGCCCCTATGGGGGCAATACCTCTCAAAGCAGTAACCAGTCCTTTCCCTCGGGAACAGGAAAACCCAACTTCAGAGGCTCCAGGGGTCGTTTTCGACCCCACAATAGGGGAAGGGGGCGTGGAAACCCCCCTTCCCAATGACTCCTCCAAAGCCTCACTCAGTCCACCAGTAGGAGGTCGCCTCCGTTCTTTCAGGAGAGACTGGCTAACAAACAAATGTTCTCAAAACGTGTTAAACATTATCACCAATGGCTACGTTCTGCCATTCCGTTCAAAGCCAAACTTGATCAGATTTCCTCTGATTCTGTCAGAGTACAAGGCCCAACAAAAAGACCAAGCCTTGGCCACTTGTATCCAGTCTCTCCTGTCAAAGAACGCCATCGAAAGGGTAGAAAATGTAAAATCTCTCGGGTTTTACAGTCGCCTGTTCCTAGTACCCAAGCCTCACCAAAGGTGGAGGCCAGTCATAGACTTAAGCAGGCTCAACACTTTTCTACACGTAGAAAAGTTCAAAATAGAAACTCCAGAGTCCATCAGGACCTCCCTGATTCCAGGGAAGTGGGTATCGTCGATAGATCTGTCGGACGCTTACCTTCACATCCCCATCCACCCAAGCTCAAGGAAATACCTAAGGTTTTGCTACAAGGCTCAGGTGTTCCAGTTCACCTCCCTCCCGTTCGGGCTAGCTACAGCCCCCCAGGTCTTTACAATGATCGTAAAGGAAGTGAAACTAATTGCCCTCTCAAGAGGACTCAGAATTCACCAATACCTGGACGACTGGCTGATCAGGTCCCAGTCTCAGGAGGAAGCCCAAGTGAACACTCAGGCAGTGGTAGACCTAACTCAGTCCTTGGGGTGGATAATAAATCAGGAAAAATCAGAACTGAAACCTACTCAGGTGTTTGTGTTCGTGGGCTACGAATACCACCTAGATTCAGCCCTTGTAAAACCCACTCAAGAGAGATGGCTCAAACTTCAGGATTTGATCCTACGACTCAAGTCAAAACGTGTTTTGACTGCAAGATGTTTGATGTCTCTAATTGGGTTGCTAGCCTCAACGGAGAAAATGGTCCCGGAGGGACGCCTTCACATGAGGCCCTTTCAGTTTCACCTCAAGGAGCACTGGAGATATCCTCAGTCGCTGGACAACCTCCTTCCCTGGACAGAAGCCATTGCAGCCCACCTAGATTGGTGGCAAAATCCCTCCAATGTGATGAAAGGTGCAGACCTTCATCCCAAAGACCACAGTATCCAACTCTTTACCGACGCCTCAAACCAAGGTTGGGGCGCTCACTTAGACCAAAATTCTACAAAGGGTCTGTGGTCAGATCGGGAAAAAAGGCTACACATAAATGTCCTAGAATTGAAGGCGGTTTCTCTGGCCCTTCGAGACTTCAAGGACCAGTGCCAGAATCAAACGGTGTTGGTTGCGACGGACAACTCAACAGTGGTAGCCTACATCAACAAACAAGGAGGAACACACTCGGCAGAGATGTGTGCTCTCCTGTGGAAGATCATGACCTGGTGCCATCACTACCACATAACATTGAAAGCCAGGCACATTCCAGGGTGCCTGAATGTGATGGCCGACCTACTATCCAGGTCCAACCAAGTGCAGTCAACAGAATGGTCTCTGCATCCACAGGTGTTCAAACAGATCTGCCAGAAGTGGTTCACACCTCATGTAGACTTATTTGCCACTCACATGAACCACAAACTCCCTCTATACGTGTCTCCTATCCCAGACCCAAGGGCCTGGGACATAGATGCTCTGAACATAAACTGGACCAACCTCACGGCCTATGCATACCCTCCTATGGCCCTCCTTCACAAGGTGATCCAAAAGATCAGGCAATGTCATTGCCTGATCATCGTAATAGGCCCAGGCTGGCCAGGGATGCCCTGGTTTTGGGACCTAGTGCAGCTCTCAACAGAGATCCCACTGCAACTCCCAGTGTCAACGACCCTACTCAAACAGTCTCACAAGTTGGTGTTCCACAACAACCCCCAGCACCTGAACCTCCACGCCTGGTGTCTAGGAGTGGACAACTCCAAGAACAAAGCTTCTCTGTGGAGGTGGCAGAGAGAATTGCTGCCCCTCAGCGGTCATCAACAAGGACCATCTACAAGTCAAAGTGGGCCCTATTTGAAAAATGGTGCAGAGAAAATTCGGTGGATTTCTCCACTCCATCTGTGAAACAAATCTCAGATTTTTTCATGTACCTGTACCAAGACTTAAACAGGCACCCCTCGACCATTGATGGTTACAGGACTGCAATCGTTGACACTTTGGGCCCAACGGCCCAACATATTGCACACAATGCAGACCTTCATAGGTTACTCTCCAGTTTTCACAGGGATCGTCCTAAAAGTTCCAGAAATTTACCCAAGTGGAACCTTTATGTTGTCCTTAATGAGCTCACCAAAGCACCATTTGAGCCCATGAAAGACACAGACCTCAAACATCTTACTCTCAAAACTGCTTTCTTGCTAGCCTTGGCCTCCGGCAAGCGCCGCAGCGAAATCCATGCCTGAGTCGCAAACAAAGTATCTAATCTAGGCCAATGGGAAAAGGTTGCCTTGTTCCCTTCTTCTGATTTCATAGCCAAAAACCAACTAGCAAGAGAAGGTTCTCAAAGTGTGTCACCAGTGACTATCCCTGCTTTGACTACCATTGTAGATAGACAGTTTAAAGAAGACAGGACCCTGTGTCCCGTGCGGGCCCTGAGGTTTTATTTGGACCGAACTAAAGACCTGAGAGGGTCTCGTTCTCTCCTTTTCATCTCCTTTAAGAAAGAATTTTAATTACTTAAATGTAGCTTTTATAAGCTACAAGCTTACCATGTGGGACTTAGGAGAGTCCCACCCTGCCTCCCCGCTGTTTACAGCTGAGGGGTAGGTTTAAAAAATTTCAACAAGAAAGTAGGGCGATTGGTCAGAAGTTATCACGTGACGACAACTACCAGTATATCCGGTGGCTAACAAGAACGATCTTTTTTTCTAAGACGTTGGCCCCGGGTGTGGCAACCCGAGAACAGCATTAAGTCCCACATGGTAAGCTTGTAGCTTATAAAAGCTACATTTAAGTAATTAAAATTTTCAAGTTCAAAGCACTGCCGTTCGGACTGTCCACAGCTCCCATGGAGTTCACTGTGATAGCAAAGGAGGTGAAACACAAGGGTATAAGGATCCACCAATACCTAGACGACTGGTTGGAGAGAGCCAGATCCCACCAAATCTGTCTCCAGCATACACAAAAGCTAGTAAAAATGTGTCCGGAATTGGGTTGGCTGGTTAATTTAGAAAAATCAGAGCTGAACCGCAAACAAATCTTCGACTTTGTAGATTACCAGTTTGACCTCAAAGGTGGCCAGATCTGGCCCACACCGAACCGGTGGCAGACTCTTCCACAGAAAATACAGACCCTAATCTCCCAACCGGCCTGTCCAGTCTGGCAGTTCATGCCCTTGATAGGTCTTCTAACAGCCACAGAAAAACAAGTGCACCTAGGCTGACTGCACATGTGGCCCATTCAATGGCATCTCAAAAACAACTGGAGGGTTCTGAAATCACTAGAAAAGGACATTCCCATCCCCAAGTCTCTGCAGCCCCATCTGAAATGGTGGCTGGAGGAAGGCAATGTACTTCACGGCCAACCATTACACCCAGCAAAACACGCTCTGCATCTTTACAGACACATCAAAAGAAGGGTGGGGCACTCACTTAAAGTAGCATATTGAAAGAGGAATTTCCAGAAAGCAAGCTGCACATAAATTATTTAGAACTAAAAGCAGTCCTTCTAGCATTGAAAGAGTTTCAAGACCTCTGCTCGGGCAAGACGGTTCTTATAGCAACTGACAACACCACAGTAGTGTCAAACATAAACAAAGAAGGGGGCATGAGGTTGGGCACTCGCTGTGCCCTACTGGGGAGAATCTTGACCTGGTGTACCAGAAAGCAAGCGACCAGCTGGCCAAAGAGGGTCCAGACAGTGTTGCCCCAGTGGTAATACCAGCCCTGGCCCCTACTCTGGATAAGTCACTAAAGTCTGATAGGTCCCTGTGTCCAGTCAGAGCTTTGCGCTACTATCTGGACAGGACCTCGGACCTCAAACAGAATAAGGAGTTGATCTTTGTCTCCTTTAAGAAAGGCTTCGACAAGGACATCTCACCTGCCACTATCTCCTCCTGGATCAAGCAAACTGTGATCCTATGTTATGAGCTCTCTGATCAAGAGGCCCTCATTGTACATCAGATTAAGGTCCATGATGTGAGGGCTTTGGCTGCTTCCAAGGCCTTCCAATCAGATGTCTTATTGTAACAAATCTTATCAGCCAGCCATTTAAAATTACATAACACCTACATGCAGTTATACCTGAAGGATGTGGCTTGGGCTGACTCAGAGCTTTTTCACCTGGGACTTGTAGTGGCTGCTCAGCAGATCCACCAGTAGCCTAGGTTTTGACGAGACTTGTACATATGTAAATAGTTGTACATATATATATAAATGCCAAAAAAAATCATTAAAAAAAGAAAAAAAAGTCATGTGCTTCCTTTGGGAGGTTCATTTCTTCTCCTTATGGGACTGAACTCATCCCTCTCTTCCCCTACCTCAGAGCAGGTCTGATAAAAAAGGGGGGGCAATGTCGGTATAGCCCCGGGTAACTGGCTGCTGGTAACCGATCATGGCCTTACAGGGTTTCCCGACCTTAAGATCGACCTGGGGGAAATTTGTTAGTTTTGTTTATGAGTTCACCTAGGTCCCTAGTGACTTACCCGCCTACCAAGCGGTAGTTATTCAGCAATTGTCCATTGGATAGGATGTATTAATGCATTCAAATTGCAAATTTAATAAGTAAATTAAATTTTTATAAGTTAATACCCTATCCAACCCTTTTTTGTAACTTATGGCAGCCATCTTGGATTTTAGCGGAAAATAAAAATTGAAAATATCTTGGAAACTGTAAGAAATAGAGCCATTTTGAGTGTATTGTTGATCCGTAGGGCAGTGGAAGAGTAGCCTAAGGAAAAGGAAAAAAACTTTTGGTAGCCATCTTGGATTTTAGTGGAAAATAAAAATTATAAATATCTCCTAAATCGTAAGAGATAGAGCTATTTCAAGCAAATTTTGGACCCTTTGGGTACTACAGACTTTAGATGTAGTGCCTCTGAAAAAATGTTGAATTTCCCAAATATCAGCCGCCATCTTGAATTTTGGCGGAAATCGAAAATATCATTTATCTCGAAAACCGTTAGAAGATAGCGTGATATTGAGCAAATTTTGTGTCCTTTGGATGTAGTGCCTCTGAAAAAAGTTGAATTTTACTGAATTTTGGCTGCTATCTTGAATTTTGGTGGAACTTGGAAATATCATTTATCTCGAAAACCATTATAGAGTGATTTAGAGCAAATTTTGGACCCTTTGGGTACAAAAGACCTTAGATGTAGTGCCTCTGAAAAATGTTGAATTTTCTTAATTTAGTCTGCCATCTTGAATTTTGGTGGAAATTGAAAATGTTGTTTATCTTAAAGACCGTTAGATATAGAGCAATTTTGAGTGCATTTTTTACCCTGTGGGTACTAGATATCTTAGGTGTAGTTCCTCTGAAATATGTTGAATTTACCGAATTTCAGCCGCCATCTTGAATTTTGGCAGAAATAGAAATTGTTGTTTATCTCGAAAATCATTAGAGATTAGCAAATTTTGGAACCCTTAGGTACTAGAGACCTTAGATGTAGCGCCTATGAAAAAGGTTGAATTGCCTGAATTTCGTCCACTATATTGAATTTTGTTCATTTGGGTATTAGAGATTTAGGTATATTGCCTCTGAAAAATGTCAAATTTCTCAAATTTTACCCACCGTCTTAAATTTGGTCAGAAATCGAAAATGTTGGTTATCTCAAATGTTAAAAGACACCTTAGTTATAGTGTCTGCAAAAATGTTGAATTTCCGGAATTTCAGCTACCATGTTGAATTTTGGCAGAAATTGCAACTGTTTTTTATCTCGAAACTGTTACAGAAAGAGCAATTTCAAACAAATTTTGGAGCCTTTGGATACTATAAACCCTTGATAAAATGCTGCTGAAAAGCTTTTAATTTTTCGAATTCTGGTAGACATCTTGAATTTTGCCGGAAATTGAAAATGTCGACTATCTCAAAAACCGTTAGAAGTACAAAGATTTTGAGTCGATTTTGAACCGATTTTGAACCTATGCAAAAGGGCACGAAACTGAAATAGCTAACATGTAATAATTATCTAATCATCGTTGATATATTTTACAAAGAAACCAGAGTCTTTAACGACTACTGTACAATTGTTGGAAAACATTCGTGGGGTGGACATTACACATGATAATGTGTTTTCTTCTATGCTGTCCTGTTTCTTTTCACATGTTGCAGCTACTCGCAACAGGGCGTCCTATTTCTAATTTATATTTAGAAAGTAAATGGTAATGGCATTTTTAATGATGTGTTAGCTGGATCTTTATTAAAGTTAAAAACTAAAAACTTAAACTTAAAAAACATTTTGTTCCAACAAAAAAAGTTTGAAAACCTTATTAACATATTTAAGATGTTTTATATAAACAAGTTAACATGCTAGGTTCCACAACCCTACAAGAAATCACTGGAATTTGTTTAACATTCTTTGAATACTAACCAGGGAGCATTCAGTATTCTAATGGTCAAATCTGGCACATAATCACTTAGTTTCATATTTCTGTGATCATAAGTTCAAATCCACCTCGAGACACCATGCAGGAAGTCATGATTGTCTTTCCATTATGATGCTGGCTGTTAAAATGGATGTAAAAGGTAACTCCAACTGTGTTTTTATGTTAGCTGACTTGTAAGTCAGCTGACATGGCATCACTCTGCTGTGTCCCTGTCCGCATGAACAACTTCTCCGAAACTACAAGGCCCAAAGACATGCTATTTCTTTAAAAAGACATCTTATCACTCGAGGATGAAAATTTGTTCAAGGCATGCACATCTGCATGTTCATTTGTTCCCCAGAGTCATTACGAATGAGGTACACATCTGCATGTTCATTTGTTCCCCAGAGTCATTACGAATGAGGTACCCCAACCCAAAGTGTGAAAATTTCAACATTTTATCACAATTTTCTCATTGACTATTGAAGGGATATGTCTCTTATCTTGCATATATATATATATATATATATACTAGACCACTAGTAGATTCTCTTGTGTGAGTATCAGGCCTGGATCTTTCTTAATTATTATATCCCCAGACGAAAGTCAGGGATATACTGGATTCAGCTATGTTGCGCAGCCGCCAAACATATTTTGTCCTGCAATTTGAAAGTGGTAATTCTGATGAATCTCAAACTGTACTAGATATTACTTCTATATCTAATCTTTATCTGTGAAAAATTCGAGGCACGTAGCTTTAAAATTCTGTCTTTCATCTAGGTAAAATATCATCAAGGAACATTAATAGACATTTAATCTGTGTATAAGGGCCTTAAACACCCCAATCGAGTGATATTTTCCCACATTTTTCACTTATTTGGCCTTATAACTTAAAAATGGTAAGTCCGAAAATCTCAAACTGTGTTGGATATAACTTCTATATGCAATTTTTCTCTGTAGAAAATTTAAAGTCTGTAGCTTTAAGTTTAAGGTCACCTTAAGGTCACTAAAATACCCACAGAGACCCATTTTATTGCGCTACAATAGCTTACCATGTGGGACTGATAGCTGTTCTCGGGAGGCCGTCCGACCTTGCCAACATCTAAGAAAAACAGACATTTAGTGTTGACCGTAGTTGAGGTTGTCGTCACGTGACTTACCCCTTCTGTTACTTCTTTTCTCGTTGGCCGTCACCTAATTAGTTATGCTTATCGAGTCAAAGACATTTTTTCTTCTATATCTTAGTATTTACGTATGATTGGATATTCACATCTAGCCATTTTGTTTTTTAATATATATCACATATTTTGTGAAAGTTTCGTTTCTCCAGGCTAAGTATCTTTTATATTCTGAGCGTTTTGTTTTTCGTCTCGTCAGGTTTGTTATTCTGCCGAGCATTGGTTGTTGTCACGAGCAAAGTGCTTTTATTGCGCATTTATTTCCTCCCCAAGCAATAAAAACAAGCCGCGAGCTTCATTGTGTCTATATTTGATTCTTTTCAGAACACGAAATTAGGTATTTATTTCTCAATATATGACACTTTATATGATGATCTCGACCTTTGGGTGATCAGGACGTCAAGTCTTCTCGTGGTTTTTCGTGCAGATCTCGGGGATGCTGCAATATTATTTATCCCTCCACGTTTCTTTCAACCCCTTGCTTTCGAGGCATTATTTTTTAAACAAACGCCAGAAAATCTGTCCCACCACCCCAAGTACTGCATTGCAGGAAAAGATTGAGTTCAAACTCGAGTCTTCACTGGGGTCTCGTCTTTTTATCCAAATATTTTCCAGTATTCTATTCTCGAGGCAATGCAGTTTTCGAGAGGACTTAAAGTCCCTCAATATGGCTATTAATACACAAGAAGTGGAGGTGGATCAGATCTCCTCTTCGGCCTCAGAAGCCTGACCCATCTGGGCCACCCACCCACCTCGAGACTGAGCCCTGCCCTCGAGGCAATGGACGTGGACTTTGGTCCAGCACTCCTCGTCTCGGCACTCGTTGATGTCGCCTCGGCCCCACCCTGTTTCCTCAAGGAATCTTCGAGGTTGCCTTCAGCCAAACCAAACAACATCACTCAAAACATGCAAGAATAGCTGGTGTGGTGTAGTGGTTAAAGTGCAGGACTTGTGAGTGGGAGGTCTGGGGTTTTTATAAAACATAAGTTAAATCTTATATCCAGGTCCAGATATTATCAAAGATGCCTTTGATAAGTTTGACAAGGATTTTCAACTGCAAACTTGGCTGAGGGAAAGTACATCAAAGCTCCTCCATCCACTCCTAAGTGGTACAAGGTGCGACAGCCTTGTTATGAAGACAAGATTCAGGAGTTGAATGCAGATTTTGAAAAGATCTGTATTACTCCTAAACCCTCTGGGGCCCCTATGGGCAAGGTTCCCCTACCAATTCTCAAGGAATTGGAACATCAAGCAAGACAAATATCTACACTCTCAATTATCACGTTGGAGAAGTGTCAGGATAGTTTAAAATCAACCTTTAAGAAGGTGAAATCTCAGACCAGGAAAGGTGCCGATCCTGAAAAAGCAGCTATATAAGCCTGTGATTACTTAGACATTTGGAATAAGACTGTTCTTATCGAACTCAGGGCCCTTATAAGCCTGTGATTACTTAGACCTTTGGAATAAGACTGTTCTTATCCAACTCAGGGCCCTTACTTGTCTCAGCAAATCCTTAGTCCATATTCTCCAGAGGGAACTCTACACTATGGGTAACACCGGCTTGCTTAAGCGCGAAGCCGAAATGACCTTGTTACAACCACAACTAGGGGAAACGAGACTCCAACAACTGAGGAACTCGTCCTTTTGGCCTTCCTCTTTGTTTAAGTCTCAGTTAGTCCAGGAGGGAGAAGACTTCCTCCTCAAAAAGGCACCTCAAAAGACTTACAGGATTTTTGGACCCTATCAAAACAAGCCCTTTCGTGGTCCCCACAAGAAAAGAGGCTCCTACAGGATACGCCCCTATGGGGGCAACTCCTCACAAAGCAGTAACCAGTCATTTTCCTCAGCCAGGGGGAAATCGAACTTCAGAGGCTCCAGGGGTCGTTTTCGACCCCACTCTAGGGGGCGAGGGTGTGGAAACCCCTCCCCCCAATGACTCCTCAATAGCCTCCCTCAGTCCACTAGTAGGAGGTCGCCTCCCTTCTTTCAGAAGAGACTGGCAAACAAACAAATGTTCATCAAACATGTTAAACATTATCACCAATGGCTACGTACTGCCATTCCTTTCTAAACCAATCCTGGTCAGATTTCCTCTGATCCTATCAGAGTACAAGGCCCATCAAAAGACCAAGCTCTGGCCACTTGTATCCAGTCTCTTCTGTTAAAGAACGTAATCGAAAGGGTGGAAAATGTAAAATCTCTCGGGTTTTACAGTCGCCTGTTTTCCAGTAACCAAGCCTCACCAAAGGTGGAGGCCAGTCATAGACCTAAGCAGGCTCAACACTTATCTACACGTAGAAAACTTCAAAATGGAAACTCCAGAGTCCATCAGGACCTCCCTGATTCCAGGGGAATGGGTATCCTCGATAGACCTGTCGGACGCTTACCTTCACATCCCCATTCATCCAAACTCAAGGAAATACCTAAGGTTTTGCCACAGGTTTCAGGTATTCCAGTTCACCTCCCTCCTTTTCAGACTAGCCACAGCCCCCCAGGTCTTTACAATGATTGTAAAGGAGGTGAAGCTAATGGCCCTCTCCAGAAGACTCAGACTTCACCACTCCCTGGACGAAGCATTCACCACTCTTAGGAGGAAGCCCAAGTGAACACTCAGGCAGTGGTAGACCTGACTTAGTCCTTGGGTTGGATATTAAATCAAGAAAAGTCAGAACTAAAACCTACTCAGATGTTTTTCATTCGTGGGCTACGAATACCATCTAGATTCAGCCCTTGTAAAACCCACTCAAAAGAGATGGCTCAAACTTCAGGATTTGATCCTACGACTCAAGTCAAAACATGTTTTTGACTGCAAGATGTTTGATGTCGCTAATTGGGTTGCTCGCCTCAATGGAGAAGATGGTCCCGGAGGGACGCCTTCACATAAGCCCCTTTTCAGTTTCACCTCAAGGAGCACTGGAGATATCCTCAGTTATTGCACAGCCTCCTTCTTTGGACAGATGCCATTTCTGCACACCTAGACTGGTGGCAGAACCCTACAAAAGTGATGAGAGGTTCAGACCTTCATCCCAAGACCACAGTATCCAACTCTTCTCAGACGCCTCAAACGAAGGTTGGGGTGCTCATTTAGATATTTTCTACCAAGGGTCTGTGGTCAAACCAGGAAAAAAGGCTACACATAAACGTCCTAGAATTGAAGGCGGTCTCACTGGCCCTTCAGAATTTCAAGGACCAGTGTCAGAACCAAACAGTACTTGTGGCAATGGACAACTCAACAGGGGTAGCCTACATAAACAAACAAAGAGGAACCCACCCAGTGGAGATGTGCGTGCTCCTGTGGAAGATCATGACATGGTGTCATCGTATCATCACATATCATTGAAAGCCAGGCAAATTCCAGGGTGTCTGAATGTGATGGCCGACCTGTCCAGGTCGAACCAAGTGAAGTCAACAATGGTCACTGCATCCACAGGTGTTCAAAAAAAAATCTGCCAGAAATGTTTCACTCCTCATGTAGATCTATTTGCCACTCATTTGAACCACAAGCTTCCACTGTTCGTGTCTCCAGTCCCAGACCCAAAGGCTTGGGACATAGATGCTCTGAACTTAAACTGGACGGGTCCCAGCCCACTCACTGCCTATGCTTACCCTCCAACGGCTGTCCTTCACAGGGTGATCCAAAAAATCAGGCACTGCCACTGCCTGATCATTGTAATAGCCCCAGGCTGGCCAGGGATGCCCTGGTTTGGGGACCTAGTGCAGCACTCAACAGAGATCCCACTGCAACTTCCAGTGTCAATAACACTCCTCAAACAGTCCCACAATTATGTGTTTCACAGCAATCTTCAACACCCCCACCTCCACGCCTGGTGTCTAGGAGTGGACAGCTCCAAGAACAAGGCTTCTCTGTGGAGGTGGCAAAGAGAATTCCTGCCCTTCAGAGGTCATCAACAAGGACCATCTACAGGTCAAAGTGGGCCCTATTTCAAAAATGGTGCAGTGAAAATTTGTTGGTTTTCTCCACTCCATCTGTGAAACATATCTCAGATTTCTTCATGTACCTGTACCAAGATCTAAACAGACGCTCCTCTACCATTGATGGTTACAGGACTGCCATTGTTGACACTTTGGACCCAGCGGGTCTCCATATTGCACAGAATTCAGACCTTCATAGGTTACTCCCCAGTTTCCACAGGGATCGTCCCAAAAAGTTCCAGGAATCTTCCAAAGTGGAACCTTTCTGTTGTTGTCAATGAGCTCATAAAAGCACCCTTTGAGCCTATGAAAGACACAGACCTCAAACATCTCACTCTAAAACTGCTTTCTTGCTAGCTTTGGCCTCCGGCAAGCGCCGCAGCGAAATCCATGACTGGGTTGCAAATAAAGTATCTAATCTAGGCCAATGGGAAAAGGTCGCCTTGTTCCCTTCTTCTGACTTCATAGCCAAAAACCAACTAGTAAGAGAAGGTTCTCAAAGTGTGTCTCCGGTGACTATTCCTGCTTTGACTTCCATTGTAGATAGACAGTTCAAAGAAGACAGGACCTTGTGTCCAGTGCAGGCTCTGAGGTACTATTTGGACCGAACCAAGGACCTGAGAGGTTCCCGGTCCCTCCTTTTCATCTCCTTCAAGAAAGGACATACCTCAGACATCAGACCCGCTACTCTCTCTTCTTGGTTGAAACAAACCATTCTACTTTGTTATAACAAGCAGACCATCAAACCTTGGACTCGGTCCAAGTTAAAGCGCATGACATTCGGGCCTTTGTGGCCTCTAAGGCTTTTTACGGTGGGGTATCAGTGAACCAATTCATGCAAGCCTGTCACTGGAAAGCTCACAACACATTTACAAAATTTTTACCTAAAGGACCTTACTTGGTCAGACAACGACAACAATATGTAGCTGGGACCAGTGGTGGCGGCACAACAAGTCCTAGATCCTTCCCCTCAGACCAGGTATCCTCGGAAAGAAAAAAAGGGGGGGGGGCACATCCGCTACAACTAAGTCTTCAGGAGTCTAATCCCAGGGTATAGGTATAAGTCTACCTCATCATGATGTTTGGGTAAGGGCTTTTTGTTTTTTAGTATATAGTATCAAAGTATTAAGGACTTTTTAAGATTGTCATTAATCGTTTTAGGGTGGCATTAATTTGGAGAATTCAAGGCTAGGGCTTGTCCTCACACATGATCCAGCCCTTAGAGACTGCACCCCATATAAGTGAGCATTGGCTGCACTTCTATCCTTTCATCCAAACATCCAGACAGTTTTAGTCATTCATTCATTCAAGTTTTTGGCTTTTCTACAGGTCCGGCCCTCTGGACTGGGACACTGTAAACGGGACTCAGACTAGTATTTTCTATCATTCATTCTAATCTATTACTTCAAAATCTAAGAAAAATCGACATATATTCCAGTCTCAGCTGTAATCCCGCCACCGGGCGGTTGTATTCAGCTATCAGTCCCACATGGTAAGCTATTGTAGCGCAATAAAATTGAAAATTTTGATTACTTAAATGTAGCTTTTATAAGCTACAAGCTTACCATGTGGGACTGAAGAGAGTCCCACCCTGCCTCCCCGCTGTATTACAGCTGAGGGGGTATGGTTCAAAATTTAAACAAGAAAGGATGTAACAAAAGGGGTAAGTCACATGACGACAACCTCGACTACGATCAACACTAAATGTCTGTTTTTCTTAGACATTGGCCAGGTCGGACGGCCTCCCGAGAACAGCTATCAGTCCCACCTGGTAAGCTTGTAGCTTATAAAAGCTACATTTAAGTAATCAAAATTTTCAAGTTTATGGATTTTTTGACAATTTTAAGCCATATAACTGTCAAACTACGTGGCTGATAGAGCTGAAATTTCATCTGGGAATATGTTAATATGTTCTTTTTACATGTGCCGAAAATCAAGGCTTTAAATATACATTAACCTGCGTATGAGGACCCAAAACACCCACCGGAGTGACCCTTTTTTGACATTTTTCACAGTTTTGCCCTGTAACTTGGAATCATTAAGTTTGATAAGTCTCAAACTGTATTAAAGATATCTTCTACATGCAGTCTTTATTTGTGAAAAATTTAAAGTCTGTAGCTCTGATTTAAATCATAATGAGATCTGTAAAATGTGTACAGTGACCCTGTTTATATGCTTTTGGCACTTTTAAGCCCTATAACTTTCAAACTATGTGACTAATAGAGCTGAAATCTCATCTGGGAATATATTGATATTTATCAATGACATTGAAATTTTTCAAAGGAAGGCCTGTTAACTTAAAATTTGAATATTACTGACATGGTTATATTAAGCTTTAAGAAACTGTTTTTTATCCCTCTGCTTGTTGAGTTTTTAACTTTTTAAAAGCAAACTGCTTACATATATTAAAACAGGCTAGAGGGACATTTTTATTATCTGGTGAGCTTTAATGGCCTACTTACAGTGTAAAAGGGGGATTTTCAGCCCTTAACGAGTCCAGTACAATTTAACTTACCTCAGTACATTCTGATACAGCTCATGCAATCATGAACATATTTCAGTTGATAATCACACATATATAAATACAAATTTTAAGTACATTGTACAACACTTTTTTTCTTGTGGCTTAGTAATTTATAAATCTTGACATACAATTTTCCTGTTGGGCACCCCTTATTGATATGTTTGATTTTTTTATTGCTCATAAGATTGACCGAGCCTTTTGGGGGCAACGTTTGTAAAATGGATACTGACTGGACCATTGATTACTTCTGAGTATTTTTATTACCCCTTTTACATAGATTAGAGTGTTTGTGATCTGGTTCTTCTGATCTCATACCATTTATATAGTGGCAGTAGTTCTGTTGACACAAGTGTTAGTGGGGGCCTTCATTACCTCATTAGCTCACATAGTCATGAAGTTACTTCAGTTGATAATCACACATTTATAAACCCCAATTTTAAGTACATTATCCTATACTTTTTCTTGTGGCTTAATAATTTATAAGTCTGGATATGTAATTTTGGTGTTGGGAATTCCTTGTTGATATGTTTGATTTTTTATTGCTTTAGCTCCATAAATTGTCGTTGATATTGAAATCCTTCAATGGAAGGACCTGTCTACTTTCAGATTAAATATTAACGATGTTATGGCTATCTTACACTTTAAAAATGATCTTTTTATCCCTTTGCTCACTGAGTTTTTAAACATTTTAAAATCAAACTTGTTACACATATTAAAATTGCCAAAAGGAACCCTCTTAATTTGTGGTGACCTTGAAGTCCCATTGGAACTATTATCACTTCAGTCACTTTATAATCACATATTTATAAATTCCCAATTTTACTGCATAATATAATACTTTTTCTGACTTTCATACTGACAGATCTTTGGGGGTAAATTGTGTAAAATGCATAGACTGGACCATTGAGACAGCTACAGAAGAGAAACCCTATTCCCAACAAGACAAAAGGGAGTGAGGACTGATAATGTGTCACATATTTAGGTTGCATATATATGGACCACATATAAATAGGTAATGAGGAACTGAGTAACTGTAAAACAGTGCAAATTCTAAAAATAAAAGTTAATCTGTTAAGATCTAATCACATATTTATTTTATAATATTTTATTTGTCTACAAATGTATTACAATCATAGAAACAGATAAGCTCTTTTTGGATTATTAATTTAGAAGAAACATTAATCATAGATCATGGGTAATTATGTTTTCCTACAGCAAATGGCTTCCATTGAAAATACCCAATCAAAACCTGTGGTGTGAGTGATGACCTGTCTGGGATATGTAGGCCCCGAGTGGCCAATCTAATTATTAATGATTTTTTAAAATAATTTTTAATGCATTAAAATTTATGAAATCATGCACTAAACGACTTATAACTAAAAAGTATTGCATTTAGAGCATTATGTTAAAATGTGTTGTTCAGCTACTTTTTCCATTGCTACAACATGGTAACTTGGGAGCATATCCTACTAGCTAATGCAGGTGTTCACTGGAGTCGGCAGGCCAGAAACTATGCATTTTTGGAGAGTCGGGACCAATGTTTACATGGCTGACCCTATGTCTTGTCGAGATGCTCATCATGTCCTGTCTGTAACTTTACCGACCTGTCGGGGATTTCATAACCGACTCAGCATTTTCGTGCGCTTTTTCCCATGACCCTACGACTTTTGCAACCGACCCTAGGGTCCTAGGGTCGGTTACAGGGTTGGCTCCAGTGGAACACCTGCATAATTGAGTAATAGCTATTTTCTGACTTTTCAGCACCTTCCATAATGGGCAAATCACCTGTAACTTGAAAAGTATTGCATTTGCACTATTTAAATTTGTTTAAATATGCATTTGCAGTATTTAAATTTGTTTAAATATGTTAATCACCCACTTTTGGATAACTCATTGCATAGCTGAGCAATAGCTACTTTTAGTTTCTCACTGTGAGTAAATTACTTTAAAAATATTGCTTTAGAGTATTTTGTTTAAATATATTGTTCGCCTACTTTTGGGTTAGCTGTAACGCATTAAAATTGAAAACATGTAGCTCATTGCATAGCTGAGCAATAGCTACTTTGAGATTCTCACTGTTGGAGGTTTTTTGCCCAGTCAGTCATAGAAGTACTACGACAAGCCCTAAACCCCCAGACAAGACGGATCACAAACAGACAAGCCGTAAAGACAAACAGACAAGCCAGGAGCATGTTCCCGACCCTTCGCAACAGGACTGATTGTTTTTGTGGGTCGGTATCTATAGTCGGGATCCAGAATCGGGATCCATATCACACTATCTAAACCCCCCTCCCTGTGATGTGCCATTCATTTCACACTTCAAAGATGACAGGAACACATCAAAAGCAACTGATAGATCACTTGAGGGTCCTGGTGACGGTGCTGGTTGAAGTTGAGAGGGTGAAAATGGCTGTGGTGTGTCCATCTGCTGATACTGAAGCACACAGGGAATTGCTGCAAAGAGACTGGATAATCCAGAAGTGTTGTGCTGACTTTCCTCCTGTTGTGAAGCTGCAACTGAAGGTGGGTTGAAAATCATCTGTCTGGAAGTCCCAGGCTGTTTATCATCCACAATACATAAAAAATTGTCTGTGCTGACGCTGATGAAGGCCTTGGTTGTTGCTTTACTTTTGCAATCATTGTAACAGGCTCTCCTGTGGCTGTCTGTGTAGGCTGCACAACTGGAGTCGAGACTGGTTGAGTTTCCGGTATGGTGAGTATGTATTGACGTCCTGCTGTGGCCTGTGATGCTTCTGGAAGTTGATATGTGGTGACCTCTTGACTTTTGGTGATCTGTCTCTTGCGTTCTTCAGCCTGTACTGTATTTCACTGAGAAGCTTCACTGTCTCATTCCTGAAGGTTAAAAAGTCTCTTTCTTCACGGTGTTCAATCTCAGAGTGGAGATAGTTGTAGAACGACTGTCTTGGACTTGTAGTGGGGTTCTGACGTGCACCCAGAAATGTGAAAATCATCGACCTCATCTGCTGAAACTGATCTAAGAGTAAATCTGCAGAAGTGGTGGTAGTCGCGACTTGAGGCTGTTGTTGCTTGGGACTGGTGCTCGAAGGCTGATGAGTAACATTTGATGCAATGCAGATTTCCATCTCAGATTCTGTGTCCATGGATGTATCTGGAACTGAAGCTGCGGCTGCAGAAGGCCTCTGGGGTGACTTGAATGCAGAAGACTTGGAAACTCCCTTCCTTCTGATGTGACCTCGTAGAAAACTGAAACTGTCCTTCAGTCAGGTCTGTCTTTCTGTGCTCTTCTCAGCTGCTTGTCCTGACTTCATCTGAGTGAGCTTGCCATATCTGGTAGGTTGAGTCTGAAAACAAAACTTAAAAATAAAAGTGAAACCTCACAGAACAGATTTCACTCCCAACCAGTCCAGCCTAGCTCAAAACTTAAGATAACCTTACAAAAAATAAAAACCTATAAGAAAAGCTGCACACCAGTTGTCTCTCGACAAGTCAAAGCCCAAATATACGCAGATTGTCAAATATACGCAGATTATTATACCCACAGATATTGAAACCGGGAACTGTAACCGACAGGCCGGCAATATTTTTGCATCTTACAGCCTGTCGGTTACAATTCCAGGCTTGTCTGTTAGTGTTACAGGCCTGTCGGTTGTTGTTTACGGCTTGTCTGTTTCAGTTTAAGGCCTGTCAGTTACAAATTTTCCCGACTCTAGGACCCAGTCGGTTAAAGTTACTGACCGGCTTTGAAACTTTACAGGCCTGTCAGGAACACTTACAGACAGGCTGGCTAAAGTTACCAACTGTACTGTAACACTTCCCGCACGGTTGGTGAGTCATCAAGTACAGTCTGAAAGTCAATATTTGGGACAAGCCGGATACTTGTTACAGACAGGCCTGTTTCATTAACCGACAAGTCAGGAAGTGTAACCGACAGGCCGTTAAGTTAACCGACAGGCCTGTTGCTAGGGGGCTGAAATTAGGGTCAGATACAAGAGTTGGTAACGGTCGTAGAAATATCAAACATGTTTGACCGACTCTCCCCGACAGGCCGTGAACTTACAACCAACCCTAACCGACCATGTAAACATTGGTCCCGACTCTCCAAAAATGCATAGTTTGGGGATAGCAAATTCTTATTCTTATTTATTTAGATTTATTTGTTATTTTTTACGTCGCGTTCAACAGCCAGGGTCATATTGCGACGAGTAGTTTACAGGTGGAGGAAACCAGTGCATACTGCACTGTAAACCACCGGGCATCGGCAAGTAACTACCAACTTTCCAACATGAAGCGTCTGGCCCGAGATTCAAACCGGCGGCCTCAGAGGTTGGAGGCGAGAACTCTAACCGCTACACCACCGAGCGTATTTTCTACTTTCACTTGTACTCTGAAGCTTAAAACATATGAAGTCAGCTGACACAGAGCCCACTGATGGACACTGAGTGCTTGTTCATTTTTTTGTCTGAAAAGTACAGCTCTTTATATAAATATTTTCAAAACCAAATTCACTGAAAATGCACCTCTTATTATTTTTATAATTGTGTTTTTGGGAGAATATTCTTTAAAATTAAGACTAGATATATCCGAAATTATAGTGATTCTTCCTTGAGATGTGGCAGCTTGCAAAGACCTTCAGTATTTTTCAAAATCCTTTCTGTGTAGAGTCTTCTTTTTTCGAATATATGTGTTTTTGCATTGAAAGTATCATTAACAATTTATAGCTTCAACCTGTCTCATTATACTCGAATACATCAACTGTGTTGGAAATGAAACTACAATATCCTGCCAGCCATTAATCTAAAAATTTAATTTCCTGCGTTCTAGAAAAAGGACAGGCCTTAACATTTTTTCCCTTTACATAAAACATATTTTCAAGCTCCCAAATAATTTGATTAATGTTTGTGATTCCAGTTTGGTGATTTTTTGACTGCATTAATTGTGTCAAGTAAATAGGTTCTCATTATCTTTGTTGGGCATATAAAAAGTATAAATTTATAATTTATTATCTATATCTGTACAAGTGAGACATAACATTAACAACAAGGCCATTGCCGCAGCGGTTATCTCCCGCCTTAGAATCAGTAATAATGGAGAACTAAAGGAGATATAAGGCCTTTGTAGTAAGATAACCCCATTTGACATTGAAGAAGGGGTCAAACTTTCCTAGCCATATATACTTTGTGCATATTTGATGAACCTAGCTGCAATATTTCAAGTTTTAGAGCAATTTAATGATTTTTAAATAATTGGCCATGGCGGCCATTTTGTTTTTCAAAATAAGGCCAAAATCTTTCTCAGGCAAAACATTTGAAGGCCAGGACTTTTGATGGTCTATCTTTATATTCTGAAGCCATAGCACCAATAAGAAGGAAGAAATAAGGACATTTTAGTGTGACAACCCCATTTAACCTTGAAGCAGGGGTCAAAGGACAAATTCAACACCTGGAAAAGATTCCCAGGCCATGACTTCCTACAAGATGTTTTCACATTCTGAACCTCTAAGAGCAATATTAGGGGAGATATAAAGCCTTTTTAATAGAATAACCCCATTTGACATTAAACCTGTGATCTGGCGGCCATTTTCCTTTTAGAACTAGGTCAAAATTACTCTCAGGCTAGCTTTTCTAGCCATATATCTTTTGTGCAAATATGATGAAGCTAGCTGGAATATTTCGAGATTTAGAACAACTTTATGATTTTTAAATAATTGGCTATGGCGGCCATTTTGTTTTTCAAAATAAGGCCAAAATTTTGCAGAGACAGGTTTTCCTAGCCATAAACATTCCCTGCAAATTTGATGAAGATATCTTTATAAATGAATGAGATATGAAGGTTTATATTAAAACCTGACAAACAGACGCACGGACGGATACACAAACGGACACACGTATGGAAGGCGTTTACAATCTCATGACCAAAACCTATGCTTTTCATGGTCTGTCTTTACAATCTGAAGCCATAGCAGCAATAATAAAGGAGAAATAAGGACGTTTTAATGTGACGACCTCATTTAACCTTGAAGCAGGGGTCAAAGTTCAAATTCAACACCTGGAAAAGATTCCCAGGCCATGACTTCCTACAAGTTGTTTTCACATTCTGAACCTCTAGGAGCAATATTTGAGGAAATATAAGGCCTTTTTAAAATTATAACCCTGTTTGACATTAAACATGTGATATAGCGGCCGTTTTGTTTTTTGAACTAGGCCAAAATTACTACCAGGCTAGCTGTTCTAGCCAATACAGCTTTTGTGCAAATTTGATGAAGCTAGCTGGAATATTTCAAGATTTAGAGCACCTTTACGATTTTCAAATAATTGGCTATGGCGGCCATTTTGTTTTCCAAAATGAGGCTAAAATTTTGCAGAGACAGGTTTTCATAGCCATAAACATTCCCTGCAAATTTAGTGAAGATATCTTCATAAATGAATTAGATATTAAGGTTTATGCAAAAACGTGACGAACGGACGGACACACGGACGGACGGACGGAAGGCGTTTCTCCTTCGGCCGCAGGCGGGAGATAAAAATAGTATCAGAGATCACTGTACCACACAGACCGTGGAAATAACATCAGACACCATTACATATAGAACTTACGTGTAAGTTATGCGAAGGTACAGGGGCAATAACATTTAAGAGAGACAAAATGTATATAAAGACAAAGTTTCAAAACAAGACAGTTCAATAGCAAACAGCATTAACAGGTAAATTAAAAGTTATGAAGCTGTTGCATTTATTTGAAATGTAGCTGCCAATGGATGTAGCACAATAAGGTAAAGTACAAATAATAATCAGTTGCAGCGATCTATATATGTCTTTGTGATTGGAGAAATAAGTCTCAAATATGGCAGTAGAAACATTCTGACAGAGCCAAGGTCACACAATGACGTTACATACCTACAACTTCCATCCAATCAATGTCCCTTCCAAGTATAAATTAACCTCCTACATCTTACAGTTTTCGATATATAGCCCTGACAAGGTCACTACAGCAAGGTCAAAGGTCAAATCAAGTTCATACCATGACATTGCGAACATACAACCCCCAACTGATGTCCCTACCACGTTTCAACTTCCTACACTTTACGGTTTCTGAGATATAGTCCAGACAAGATTTTAAAAGGTCATGTTCACTACAGCAAGATCATTGGTCATATCAAGGTTGCACCATGACGTTACATACCTACAACTTCCATCTAATGCCCCTCCCAAGTATAAATTAACCTCCTACATCTTACAGTTTTCGATATATAGCCCAGACAAGGTCACTATAGCAAGGTCAAAGGTCAAATCAAGATCATACCATGACATTGCACACCTACAACCCTCAGCCGATATCCCTACCAAGTTTCAACTTCCTACAGTTTACCGTTTCTGGGATATAGCCCAGACAAGATTTTAAAAGGTCATGGTCACTACAACAAGATCATTGGCCATATCAAGGTCACGCCATGACGTTGCACATCTACAACCCCATACCATTATCTCTACTAACTTCCTACTCCTTACAGCTTCGCAGATATAGCCTGGACACAAATTTAAAGGTCAAGGTAACTACAGTAAGGTCACACCTTGACGTTGCATACCCACAGACCTATACCAGTGTCCCAACTAAGATTAAACTCCCTACTTCTTATGCTTTTGAGATATAGCCTATGCAAGATTCTAAAGATCAAGGTCACTACAGCAAGGTCAAAGGTCACCCAACTAATATCCCCACCAAGTAACAATATCCTACAACTCACAATTTCTGAGATACAGACCAGGCAAACTTTTTTCCTCTGGCCACCTTCCTAAATTCTCATCCTGATGCCATGGGTGATAAAATACCTGCACCGACTTTAAAGGCTGTGGGGTAAAACCAACAGATCCCAAAATGTGAAAAATGTTTCCATTTTTTTTTGTGATGCCTGAATTAAAAGGTTATAACAAATTTAATCTCTTTCAAATCTGTTATTTCCTCAAATCCATAGGAAATCAAAGGAAAATTGCAGATATTTTATTTTCAAAAAAAATGTATAAATGATGGATTATTTGAATTGAATAATAAACACTTTAATAAAAAAAGGCAAGGATTCTTAGAAAGTTTTCACATTAAAAAAAAATTCATAATGATGGCAACTCTTACCCCGAATTGGCTTCATTACTTTATAACAGAAATGTTAGTTCAGACTTTTCTCTGGTAAGATTTTCTTTTACAATATTGTCAATCTTACTTTACACTAATAATTGTTCTGCACATGAAGCCACAAACTCCTCGCTTTCTGTAGAGGAAGTGATTTAAAGGAAAAAATGTCCACACAATGCTAAAATGTACATGTAAAGGGTACATTGTGATCATTACAATTTGAACGAATGTCTTGGTGTCCTTAATACTATAGCTTCCCAAATGCTAAATTGCTGATTCATTTGTATTATTGCCTAGATCTTTCCAATCATGTCATTCTATCATCAGACCCCACCATTAAAATATTTAGAAAAAACTGTCAATTATTTTTGGAGTCATGGCCAATATAGACAAAATAACAGACAAACACACCTAAAAACGTAACCTCCATGAGGAGGTATAAATACTGTGAAAAATCACAGTAAACATGTTGTCACTTACATCGAATAATGTGCAATGATTTTTCACTTTATGTTCAGTGTAAATAATAACAATGTTTATTTTATACAAATATCTTTATGAAAACTTTCCAAAGTTTAAAGTTGATCTGTAACATTGTCAGAAAATTTTTCTTTATTTTTTTTTAGTTATTCGGGAAAATCCCATGAATCTCCACACTAAAATGAGGCTTGTATACTGGCTGCTAGGCCGTCTGCTAGGACTTCTACAGCTATGTTATAAGGCTGAAACCCTTTACATTTAAACGTGGCAAACTCCTCCAAACTAGACCAGCTCAAAGTTAAGTTGCCTTAGACATGGCTCTCAGAATGCACCCATTTTCTTACTTCATGGTAGAGGTTTCTCATTTCACCAAAGTTATCCTACAGTGTGTATTTTGTGTGAAGTTGCCGAATGGGCCATTGTTGGTTGCAGAGATATTCTCTGTCCTGCCAAATGAATCTACAATGTCCTCATCTTGGTCTGTAAAGCAGACAGTCTTCATTCTCTTTGACAGCCCTCTGGAAAACACAGTATCCCGAAGACTCTTAATCTCCTGTGTCTTGGCCTCCAGCACCTTGACCCCCTGGGTCTCTGCGATGACAATACGGGAAGTAAAGCCTCTCTTACATCCCGTCATATGTGCATGTACGTCCTGGTTACAGAGAAAAATCGGCTGATTTGCAAGGCACATTTAAGGTACACTTGCGATTTTATAACAGAATTTAAAGGTCGCACAGGCCCTGCAATGAAAATTGACATGCACATTTTCTCTGCGTGCATGCAGAATTGACATAAACGCATCCATTTCTCAAGGGTAACTTATGAGAGACTTGCGCACGTGCATTTCCCTTGCAAGTGTTGCAAGATCTCCCAATTCACTTGCAGGGCTTGTAAGTGCCTTAGAACACACTCATACGTACCTTGCATCCATATTTAACCACTGTGAGGCCTGTAGCTAGTCGCAGTCTATTCTTTGATGTTCAAGTACTGCCACTCTTATCAGAAAAATATACCTTGTTTGCACGTGCAAATCTCTGCTACCCCACTACCAGGCTATGTTCATATTTTTCAACAACATTTGCAGCACACTTACGTGTGTATACACGTACGATGGGATGTAAGAGAAGCGGATCATGGTAAAATCAAAACATAAGGAATTATTGAGTCCTGTGAGACTTTGTATTCTTTCATATTATCAGGTACCAGAGTTTTGGAGCATCATATGAGAAGTATTTGTTGAAATGAACTTTTGATTTATGAACTGAAAGGCTGTAAAAAGGAACCTTGAGAAACATCTTTTCTGGATTGCCATGTCTTGTTTTAACAGGAGATGAATATAAAGACAAATAAGGGGCAAAATACTTTGGCTTCCCAGTGGTGAGGTACTTATATATACGAGTACCAGGGTTTTGAAGATGATTCGTTGTTTAACAGGACGCCAGTGAAGAGACTTTAAGGGTGGAGTGACATGAGAAAATCTGGAAGCACCAGAGACAAAGCTTGCCAAACAATATTGGATACTCTGGAGCCTTGTGATATTCTTAGAAGACAAACTATAAAACAGAGATTTGCAATAATCCAGACGACTACTGACCAATGCATTTGTAACCATGACTGAGACATCATATGAGAGAAAGTGTTGGATATGATGCAAATCATGCAGGTGATTTTATCATTTTTTTTCAGTCGTGTTCACCATGAATGAGATCCAACAGAATAGTCTGTAAGCACATCGAATTGCTGTAAAATTCAGCTTGCTTTAAAATGATCCATATATATGAAGAAAATCATTTAAACACAAATCTATGTCGATCAGATGACATAAGTAGCCTTTTTATGTTGATTGGTTGTCCTAGGGTGTCAGTTTTTCATGTATAGAAATCAAATTATCACTCATTGCAAAGATGTATCACTTTCATTATTAATTTTCAAAGCTCTGTTAAAAATAATGTTCTAACCCCTATTCCAATGTTTGAGTTTGCCGACTACAACAAATATATGGCTGGGGGCACAATTCTGGAGATTATATTTGAATGGGACATATAACCCCAACCTGGACTTGACTTGGAGGTCATATGCCAAATCTTTTCACTCACTGAGGTCCCGCTCATGGCTGTTATGGAAGCCTGTCATGAGCCATAAACTCTGTACACAGAGCCCAAAGATGCTGAAGAAAAACAACAGAAGATGCCAAGGTGGCTGCCTCCTCCGGGAAGCTAAGATAGCAGAAAATGTGCTTTTCAGGGATAAATATAAGGAAGCAGTAATGAATGTCCTGAATGATCATAAGTGCCAAAAGAAATAAAAACACAAACTTTATGAGAATTCTTAGAAAATCTATATGTTCTGGGGCAACCTGGACCTGGAATAAGTTGATAATGGGTCAAATCCCAAAGGACTATTTGACAGTTCAAGTTTGGGCAGGCTACACTTGCATTCAGTGAGTGCCAGAAGTGGCTAACCATCATCTTTGATTTCTTAAGTAGCACAGAGTTCGTCATGTAGCCAAGAAGACTGGATTTTTAAAGTCAGGCCCATTAGCTTCTTCAGTAATACAGGAATGCAACATCACTGAGGTTCCCAAAACAGAGAACACCCTTGTGCTTGAGATGCAAGAGAGATTTGTAAAAGAAGGGGAGACTGACATGTAGGGTTTGTGACGGAGTCTGCATTTATGAACTGACTAGTTGTGGAACTTGTCAAAGCTGACAAGGACAACTTCTGAACTTTCAAGATGGAAACATTTTATCTGTGTACAATGCCTTCAGCAGGCGCAAAGACACGGGTCACAGCAGAATTTGCAAAAGCTGTATCAGCCTCATCCGACCACACTCTACCAGGTGCAACCCAGTACATCATAACAGAAGAAGCCCACTACATCCTATATAACAGCGGCCATCCACTTTTCTGCATCAGCAACGTTTGCAGAGGGTGTTCTTTTATCAGTCACCTCAACAAACACCATAATACCAGAGGCTAGGGACAACTAAGAATCCAACACACACATACAGCCAGTCAGACTAGTTGTTAGACTTGCTCCAAGTCTTTGTATTTCTGACAGACATGGAATCATCATGAATCCACAATACAAAGACTTGTCTGTATTTCTTATCAAATCTGACATACATGGAATCATTATGAATCCACAATACAAAGACTTGTCTGAAATACAGGTGTTTTAAGTGGCTGAAAGTCTTAAGGAATTTTTCTCAAAATTGGTAGTGTGTATTTTTCTCACTAGGTGGACAACCACTTCCTGTGACCTGTGAAAAAATTCCTTCTGCCAGCACCAAATTCTTGAAAAAAAGTAATTTCAGTCCTCATATAATACCTAAGACAAAAGGACTTGAGGAAAGTCTAACTAGTTGTGAAAACCAGAGCAACTATAATGCAGCCAACGGAATGAACAGTCACAGGCTCTCCATGCTTGGTTATCAGGCACAGTCACATCCAGATGTATAGGTTATGTCAACAGGCCCAAACTAGTATACCACCCTGTACCATTATCTTTGTATCTTTGTCATACTAATTGGCCTAAGGGGTCCAGTCTTACCCCTTGTTTCTACAAACGTTTGGCAAGAAATAATAAAGAAATGACAATTGCTAACTCTAATTGCAACTACTGTACCTTGTGCATAGATACCATCGAGCATGATCACTTGTACTGTGTCCTGTCAAGAGATTTTTGGTTGAAAGTATCTGAATGCTTGAATTCCTTTACGAGAGAAACTTTTCGCTTTACATTATATGAAGTGCTTCTCTGTATCACTAGAACCTCTGCAATTAAGATTCATTATTAAACTTGTAATTATGTTACCCTATTTGACAAGTGGTTCATTAATTTTAAAAATATAATGAAGAAGTGATTTGGTTTTCAGATTACATTGCATTTGTCAACAAGAGCACTCAGAGAGCGCAGACCTCCGCCACGGAAGCTCAATCCGGATCACTACCAATATATTTTTTATGGATCCAGACAGTGATCCAGATCACTACCAAAATCTAATCACTCGTTCCTTGTCACATTTAGGACATATCCTGAAAATTTCATCAAAATCCGTCCATAACTTTTTGAGTTATCTGTCTTTAAAAATTACATTTCATGGATCCAGATAGTGATCTGGATCACTCCCAAAATTTAATCATTTCTTCCTTTTACCTTTTCAGACATATCCTGAAAATTTCATCAAAATCCGTCCATAAGTTTTTGAGTTATCTTGTTCAAAAACACACAAACAAACAAACCCAGGCGAAAACATAACCTCCTTGGCGGAAGTAAAAATTAAGTTATAATTATGAAAGAATCATTTATAATGACTAACAACGTAAATGTATTTAAACAAAGGTACTGCTTAGCCAGTGAATTTCGTCACCTGCCATATAAACCCCCAAAGACCTTCAATACTTTTGTTTAAAAACATGTAACCATTGCTTGTAATATTAATATGCAATTTAGCGATGAAATAAAGTATAAAAATGTTTTAAAATATTGTCACAAAATGCAGATGACGAAATTCATTCGGTGATGAAATTCACTGGCTGAGCAGTATAGAAGTACGACAATTTATGTGGCTGATTTATAGACTAATTTATGTATCTATGGTAACTAGGTATGCTCTGTATTACAATAACCATCTACTAGAAAGGCTAATAAAAAAGAAATGACATGAAAAAATGGGGAAAGTATTTCTTTATAAAACTCAGAATGGTGACCCCTTCTATTGTGCCAACTATTCATTATTTCTGCATAATTGGCATTTAACACTTCATTATTTTCTAACAGTGGAATGTGGTTGAGTTCATGTGGCAGTCTGCCAAGATTTATTTATTTATTTATTTGGGGTTTTACGTCGATTTCAACACTGTACAGGTCATATCACGACGGGTAGTTGGAAGGGCAGAGGAAACCAATACATACAGTTGGTCAAGGTTCTGTACTGTAAACTGCCAACCAACGGCAAGCAACTACCAGCTTTCCCACTTGAGGTAGAGCCATGAACCGAACCCCCGCCTCCGAGGTGGGAGGCGAGAGTGTTATCACTCCGCCACCGTGGCCCCCCGGCAGTCTGCCAAGAAAAAAGGGTGTTTCTTGGTCACCCTCAGCTAAATGAATTCAATATTGAATTGTTTTCACAACTTTTTTAATTAATTAGGTCATTGGGTACATTTATAAAGTCGTTTTAATTCTGCATGACATCCAGAGTGCCATGTAAAAATACCTCAACAATTCAAAGTCCTTAAGATTCAATTCATAAAACTGGAAAGTTTTTAATTATTTGCATTTTCTTAACTGGATATTGGTTTTACTTTTTATTTAAATTTTTAAATGCTTTTAAATTCAGACATGGACCTTAATTTTCCTTGTTACATTTTGTTACATACTTCTGACATGATACACTATTTGTGGTGGAAATGAATTTTGTTTTTAAAGTTGCAGATTTACATTTAGGATGCATTTTTGGAAAGTAAAATATGGAATATGCATTCTTTCTAAGAGGCCTTTTTTCCAGGAGAAATCTTTCCAGGAGGCGTTTTCCTTGATTGAAAAATAAGAAACAAAGAAAGGCAAAAAAAAAGCAAATCTCATGAAACGGTAAAAAACAAGTATGTAATTTTCCAGTTTGTAGCACTTTCATTGCATGAAACAAAAAATTCCCACCTCTGAGGCCGGGGTTCGGTTCTCAGCACGGTCTCAAGTGGGAAAGCTGGTAGTTGCTTGTAGATCGAGTTTCTGTCCCGTCGCCAATTGCTTTGATATAGTGATGGTACACAATGGCGAGGGACAGAGCTCACATGTACTTGTTTTCAGTGTAAATTTTGAACGGCATATTTGTACTCATATTTCCACAAGTATAAAGTGTTATTTGAATTCTTTAACTTATGTATATGTGCCGTTCATTCATAATTATTGCCAATCAAACTGGCATATATGTGTTTTAGCCTATTTTTAAATGTAAACAAACCTTCAACATTACATAGTTATCTACAAAAGAAATTCCTGGCTTGTCAAAGCAGTTTAGTTTAACAAGATATGTATTGTAAACCTAATACAGCTATATAGTGGTGGTGGACCAGTTCACGCCCGGGTACCAATTCACGCCCACCCTCAATTTTCTTTAAGATTTATAATTTTTCATGGAGAAGATGTTTACCACATCATAGATAATCATCAAATGGATCATTTACATTTGTAATTCATTGTTTAACTGTGATTATTTTGGATAAATTTAGGGGTGGGCGTGAATAGGTACCCGGGCGTGAATTGGTCCACCACCACTAGACATAAGAATTACTTTTTAAAGTAAATGAAATAATTTCCAAGAGTTCAAGATTTACACAGAAAACAAGTACATGGGAACTCTGTCCCTCGCCATTGTGTACCATCACTATATCAAAGCAATTGGCGACGGGACAGAAACTCGGTCTAGTTGCTTGCTGTTGGTCGGCAGTTTACAGTACAGAACCCTGATGAACTGTATGTACTGGTTTCCCCTGCCCTTCCAACTACCTGTTGTGATATGACCTGTACAGTGTTGAAAGCGATGTAAAACCCTGAATAAATAAAAAGAAACAAAAAATAATCACTTACTTAAAATAAAAACATATCCATATAGTGGTGGTGGACCAATTCACGCCCGTGTACCTATTCACGCCCACCCCTAAATTTATCCAAAACAGTCTCAGTTGAACAATAAATTACAAATGGATATGATCAATTTGATGATTACCTATGATGTGAAAAACATTGTCTCTATGAAAACTTATAAATTTTCAAGAAAATTGAGGGTGGGCCTGAATTGGTACCCGGGCGTGAATTGGTCCAGCAGCACTAGTAACACGAAAAACTCACTACTGGTTAGCCAGTGAATTTCGTCACCCAAGTGAAGTTCGTCACCTGCCGTAAAAACGCTCAAGGACAGGCAATATTCACGTTTAAATAAATGGAATAGCTTCTTTTAACACCAAGGTATACATATACGCCATAACTGGACAGTAAAAGCTCTTTAATATTGTCATAAAATGCAGGTGACGAACTTCACTGGGGTGACGAACTTCACTGGCTGAGTACAGCCAATTTTCCACAACAGGTATATTGCCATATGAACAAAGTTTTTTTTTCTGGAAAGTGCTTTCTGTAATTCACAGATCCTTAGTCTGTCCATTGTCACTATCGATGCATGGTTAAAGTTTGAGGTTCAGATTATATTCACAATTTTCAAGTTCTATCCAAAATTAAATTTGTATTCCCAAACATGAAAACCAGTGACAGACATGGTGAAACAATATTGATTGTGTATTGAAATTAAACAGACCATAGAACTACTATGGTGAAAGAGCCCCCTATGATATTCAAACCAAAGCAAACCTTACAAAGATTGAAGAGGTTGACCATTTAATAAAAAGTGTTAAATTATCCAAATAATTAATTGGTTTCACTTCACATAATTGCATCATGACGTTACTATTATGTACAGTTAATGGCTGTTTCAGGTCCTCAGTGGCCTAGTGGCTTAGTATGTTTGGCATCTAATCACAGGCTGCCACCTCTGTGTCGGTTTCGATTTCCACAAGTGACAATACTGACCCAGTAAACATTTTTGGGTTTTGCAAACATTTGAAAGGAAACGTTTGGCAAAGGTTAAAAAATGATGGGTATGAAAACCATTTGTAATAGAATGTTTTTAAAATGTTTTATGTATACTGTTTATTAAATGTTTAACGATAAATGTTAGAAAAACGTTATAAATGAACATAATAATGTCTGAATAATAATGGGGTCACAGGTCAAATTCAATATCTTTGTATGGTTGCTCACTATTGAAAATATTATTTCTATGTCTAAAATTGTAAGATAGTGGCTTAGAAATTGTGCCCCCATTCAATTCCTACTTTTAGGGATTGCATGTGAGGCAACTTTTGACAAAGTCCTCTAAAATCCCCTGTTATTGCTCACCACCATCTTTGTTTGGACATGTTTGAAGGTGAAGGTTTAAAAATATAGGTTTAAAAAACGTTTTTGATAGAATGTTTTTAAAACATTTGACAAGAAATGTTGTTTAAACATTTTATGTGTACTGTTAGCAAAACCTTCATTTCTTCAGCTATTCTATAAATGTTTTAAAAATGTTTTCAGTCAAACCCTAGCTTTTTGAGTTATTTTATAAAACTTTAATAAATGTTTTCAAATTTAATAAATGTTATGAAATGTTTTTTAAATATTACAGTGTAAACATTTACTTGGAAACGTTTAGAAAACCATAAGATAGGGTTTAGTTATGTTTTAAAAACGTTTTGTAAATGTTTAAACCATTTAAAAACGTTTCTAATGTTTAAACCATTTAAAAACGTTTCGTTTCTAATGTTTACTGCGGAGGACCACATCTTATGGCCATGTGTTTTCCCATCTATGGATCTAAAGGCATATTGAACATTCCATCTTTTTATCACAGCTTTTTTGCCATGCAATTCTGTGGGGTAGTTGAGAAGACCACAGTCTAGACTTGATATTTTTATATGAAGGCACCATATAGACTCCCCGGATGAATTTGCTTATGCCTGATCCACCCTGAAGCTGTACTGCATTGAGCTGTAAGTATCCCAGGTGGACAGATATCTAGCTCTGACTGCTAGCTTGAAGCCAGTTCCCGGTGTTTGTTTGAAGGACAGTTCTTCTCATCCCTAGGTCCTATCCTCCTCAGTAATTTCTGAGACAGTTCTGGAGAAGTTCATGCAGAATTGGACATCCTATATCTCTCTAAATCTGACAAGAGTGGACGATAGTAACCAGATGTAAAATGTAGGTCTTGTTCCTGGGCCTATGTTCTTTCTTTCTGCCCTTTCCTGGAATCCATCTGAGCCTTAGAATCCTTAAGTTCCATGGTAGCCAAAGTATAAGTATGAGGGCAAATTAGATGCTATTTATGGCAGCATCTTGGACTTCAAAATAATTTCCCAGTCTAGTCCAATAACCCTAATTTATATACTCGCTTCAGTCAATTGTACTTGCCATGTCGCCAATGAGTGCAGTTACATGGAAATAGAACTAGTCCAGCCAAACCCGGTCATATAGAATTTTTAAATTTTTTTTTTATTGATTCATTTTTGCTCATCAGTGGGTGCTATGCCCCTTTCTTCTTGAATAATGGTGAGCTATAAAATAATGGGAAAATATTTTATTCATCTTTGCGACCAGTATAACATGTAGGTTGCATTCAGGTTTTTAAAAATTTTCTTCGACAAACTGTGATACCTCGGGACATTCCTGTTCTCCTCCACCTTTTTTTGCCAGGCTTATTCATTGCAGGGTCCCAAATTGACAAAAATGGGAAAAAAGTCTTATGATAGATCTTGAAAGCCAAACTGGGGTAATGTTTGACTAAGATACCCAAGATGATATACGCCAAACAAACACAAATGATTTGCCTTTGTTACCCTCGCCCCCAACAGGGGAAGTTCCAGGGAACTGTGATCAGGTCTGTTTCTCTGTATTGGATAAGACTCATATTTTCATATCATGTTTTGTCTATCTGTTGCTTTGTCCTTCTCAAAAATTATCTGGATTGCAAATCCAGAATTTTTTTAATGTTTTTTTCTTTCCACACAACCAGCAGGTGAGGGTTTGTCATGCTCATACACAATTTGTTCCAAATGTACCAAGCTAGGCAATGCATGGCAAAGTACAATTAATACTGGGCTATTGACTCCTCTGTGTGAATCTCATAAAACATCCTTGTTCATATAATCAACTTGATGCACAGGTTTTAGTAGACCGGGGACCAGTCCACTTTAACCAAAAAAGGACCGGTATTGCCTACAGTTACATTCACCTAGTCTATCTGAACTACATTTCATAGTGGTACATTGCATAGCGAGTTTGGCTTGTCACGTGTGATGGTGCATGTAGAAGAGAGACTGAACAGCTTGGAATTCTTCCGAGGAACCCTAACTTTAGCCAAAATGGTGGTCAATACGGCACCAGTTTCAACAAAGAAAAGTGGTATGGAAACCAGACTAAGATTTAGGCATTATTTTTTTAATTTCTGTGAGTGAGAGAGGGGAGAATATAGCATAAAAATGTGCTAAGCATAGGTTAGACAGAAATATATTGACAGCTTTTTATGCTGCTGATAAGTGTTTCTACGTAGACTAATAAAAAAAAAAAAAAAAAAACCTTTACAAGGCATTTTTTTTCTAAAAAATGAAACGGGAAAACAGATTGCACAAATAGTGTTTGTATGTAGATTAGTAATGAATGCTCTTCAATAATTCTGTGTTTATGCACATGTTTTTACCTTATGGTATTGAATAACTTGATAAACTTCTCAGATTTAATTTGACCATGTTCTCCCCTATCAAATACTGCATTAATTATAAACCTCATATTTCAACGAGTGCATTTAATAGTATAAACGGACGTCTTTGTAAGTGTCAGCTAAAGCAAATATTCAATCACACTAATAATACTTATACAACAAAATGGCAAAAAAATACATTTATTGTCCAAGATTCGTACAAATTATGTCGACAATCTCTGCAAAGAACACATGTTCATAAAACTGGAAATAATTTTTTAATAGGAAGCTAAGCGACAAAATAGTTTTATTGTCGAAGATAATTCAGCCGAATAATATTGGTCTTTTTTATTGAAATATCACTAATGGTGGGAGAGAATAGCTATTTGTTATATTGACACATAAAAATCTACCTTGTTGAAAGATTTAAAAAAGACAAGCAAAAGTTATAAAACCAAGATCAATTTATTTGCTTGTTATAAAGTTATGGGGGCCTTCATACTGTTCCAGACATTTCTAGGAAAGTCGTACAGCAGCCAGGTGACCCATTGTGGCTGAAAGTTGCCACATTTGTACAACATATTTGAAATTAAGACGTCAAAAAATCTGAAAATTGTTTTGGCCAATCGTAATATATGACATAGTTAAGAATGGGTCATTGTGAGAGTCACATAGCAATTATTTGGAGTAACATATATAAATATTTAATACATCGGAGATTGATTGCCTTGGGGTTTCAACCTGTTTTTTTTTTCCTTTTGGAAATACCTAATGTATATAAATGACTATATCAGAATTAAAACTTTACAAAATGGAGATTTTCGTTACACTTAATATGTATCACATTGAACGGATGACAAATATGGAAGTTTGTTCATTTATAGTAATACACATAAATGATTGGCTAATGTTTCAGATAATGGATAGACAGACTTTTGCATTTACTAATAAACATTAGGGCAGGTTAAGTGAAGAACTCAAAAATCCATTACACAATTTCCAAAAGGTGCCATTGGGTCTCCCCAATTTTTACTGTATGATGAAGGGGCCACAGTAGCACAATGGTAGCCCACTCGCCTCCCAACTCAGAGAAGACAGTTCAAATCCCGGCCTGACCTCGTGTGGGAGAGCTGGTAGTTGCTTGCCATTGGTCAGCAGGTTACAGTACAGATCCTTGACCAACTGTATGTACTGGTTTCCTCAGCCCTTCCAACTACTTGTCACAATATAACCGATAAGGTACTAGGCGTGACGTAAAACACTAAATGAATAGATAAATACTGTGTGATAAGACTTTTCAAGAAATCACCCAAGTTGTGGAATCATGAAAATAAATTATTACTTGACCTACATTGACCTTTATTCATCGTAGTTTTGATCAACGGCAAAGGTGGGGGGGCTCGGTGGTGTAGTGGTTAGAGTGCTCGCCTTCAACCTCTGAGGTCGCTGGTTTGAATGTTGGCCTGGGCACTTCATGTTGGAAAGTTGGTAGTTACTTTCCGATGCCCGGTCATTTACAATGCAGAATCTTGACCCACTAGTATGCACTGGTTCCTCCACCCAGAAACTACCCGTCACAATATGACCCTGGCTGTTGAACAAGATGTAAAAAGAAAAATTAATCTAAATCATCAACTACAATGCACAGAGCAGAATTTACAATTCTTACAGTATTTACTCCCACTGTCTTTTTTCAGGGTCACCTGATTCATTAGTGGAATAGCCGGAAGCGGGTTATTGTTATTTGAATAAACGCAATCTACTAGTTATATTGCCTGTTGATTGAATCCCAATGATCCACACAGTTTTTTGTTGTTGCTGTAGTTATAACTCTGTTAGTATGGACCCAGGGCCCCATTTCATTAATAAAAAAACCCTAAAGTTACATAAGCTAGAACTTAAACTCTCTGTCCTAACTGAGATATATAAATCAAAACACAACCATTATGTAACCAAAGTTATTGATAATATGTGTATGGTAATTTTTAATTATGAAATGATAGTTTTCATTGAATCTTACGTTCGATATTCTATTCCTATAAACTATATACCGCAAGGACTTATATTTTTGAAATACCGTTAATTTTTAAAGAATAACTCTCTAGAAAGAGCTGTGAGTCTTAGAGTAAAGAGTTCTGAATAAATCAAAGGTATGGATGTTGGCACACAAAGACAATCCCATATACAAACTGTGCACGCCAATATACTAAGTGTCAATAGTGCAAATAATAATGTCAAAGATTATCAATTTATTAATATGTCAGTAAATGTTGAGGCCATAGAGAATCTGGAAATATAACACCAAGATATATATTTATTCAGTGTAGACATGTCTTGACGTAATCGGTGAGCCCTTTTGCCATGATTATTAACTGATATATAGGTGTGTTTGTATATTTTATTTATTTGGGGTTTTACATCGCTTTCAAAACTGTACAGGTCATATCACTATTGGTACTTAGGAGGGCAGAGGAAACCAGTACATACAGTTGGTCAAGGTTCTGTACTGTAAACTGCCGACCAACAGCAAGCAACTACCAGCTTTCCCACTTGAGGTCGGGCCGGGAACCGAACCCCAACCTCAGAGGTGGGAGGCAAGAGTGTTACCACTCTACAACCATTGTCTCCCAGGTGTGTTTGTAAAATCGAAATTAAATATGCAGATATTTGATCCAATTTATATATTGTAACTTGGCTTATTGCAATGGCTTTATGAGCACCATTGATAAATCTATCCATCAACTTTTGTCTTTATTGCTATATCTTGTTGGGGGCCCACGGTGGCAGAGTGGTAATCAGTCTGTAAAAAATATAAAAAGCAGATGTTTTGTTTCAATTCTTCTTAAAATTTGGGCCGAAAAAATATAAGGATGGGGTTTATGGTGTTGTCTTATCAAAACAAGACACTAGAAGTAATTACTTCATTTTGATTGACAAGTTTCATTTATTGGCAAGCTTTCTATGTCGTCACCTTTTATGGGGGATTTTTAATGTATTATGTGAAAATAGGAGGTGGCAAATGTCATGTGACACTAGGATAGTTCAACAACAAGAACAAAATACATGTGTGGTATTATTTAGTTAAAAGTCTTAATTTGACCATATGGTAAATTTTGGGGGAAGTAAAAATATAGTGAATATGTTGTTTATGCATAGTGTTGCTGTTTTGGGTGAACTTTGGCATTTGACCAAACATTCTGAACATACACCTTTAACCCATCTGGGGCTGTTTTGCGACTTGGCGTGTGAAGTCCGGTTTTCCAAACAACAAGGACAGCTTTTTCAGCACAGAGAAGATTTTTAAATTATTTGAAAACCTACCAGTTTATGGTAGGTTTTCAAACAATTTAAAAATCTTCTACACAATTTACAAAACTGGTAACTCACCCCAATTAATAATTTATTACTGCACTCCTGTATTTCAGTTCTAATTTGCTATAGTAGCTATGGTAAGATTAAATTGCAAAAAAAGAGTTAAATTCTGAAAACGTTTCATCAGATTTAACCAATTGGTTTATGTGTTTTTAAAGAAAAACAATGAAAGAATCAGTTATTTTAAAATAAAAATGTTAACGAAACATTGTGGCATATACATTTAGATTCAAGTATGTTTCCCTCCATTTTTTTACAGTTATACCATTGTTTATTATGGGAAGCCCCTTTGAAGTTTATTTTAGGTTTCATGTGTTTTTATAGAAAACTAATGTACTAGTAGAAAACTAGTGTATGAAAAAATAACCCCAGTAGAAAATACCCAAACCTTTGTTGCATGGTGTACACTACTTAACAGGGCTTGTGTAAATGTGTTATGTACCATTAAGTTAGAGGGCTTTTATACCGAGGTATTTTCCACTGCAGGTTTTTACAGAGGCTTTTTTCTGCTAGAGGTTTTTTCAGTTTACTTGACCATCAGTATCATATATAAAGTGTTTTGATAAGATTGGCATTTTGCCCTCCTTGTCCCATAAAATGGCCAGCGTTTTGTCCCCCCCCCCTTGCAATTTTGACTGGCATTTTATCCCCCAGTATTTTGTCCGCCAACATTTTGTCCATCCACCGCCTGATATATCCCGCTACAAAATATCCAAGTATGAAATATCCATACTCGCTACAACCCACGCCCCCCCCCCCTCCCCTTGGGGTGGGGGAAATGGCTTTATAGGGACGGTTCATTTTAAAAGGGCATTACCAAGATATAACATTGTAAAGGAAAATTAAAACATGAGTTGTTACGACTGTACGAGGGGCCATGGTGGCAGAGTGGTAACACTCTCGCCTCCCACCTCTGCGGCTGGGGTTCGATCCCCGTCATGGCCGTAAGTGGGAAAGCTGGTAGTTGTTTACCGTTGGTCGGCAGTTTACAGTACAGAACCCTAGCGAACTATATGTACTGGTTTCCTCTGCCCTTCCAACTACCCGTCGTGATATGACCTGTACAGTGTTGAAAGTGACGTAAAACCCCAAATAAATAAATAAATAAAGTTACGACTGTACGGAAGAGTGTGAACAGGCCCTTAATATGACAACTGGTACGAAAAAACCGACAGCTGATCTAAATGCTTGATGGCCAACCATTATTAACATATATATCTTATTGCAATATGGACTTTGACTGTCAATACATATTTGTGGTGGTAAAAAGTGATCAATATAAAAACTTTTGAAAAAAATCACAACAACAGTTCTGGATTTGTAATCCAGATCCGGATTCAGATTATCATTGGTGAGGACTGAGCCTATGTCCCAGATGCTTGTTTTTTTTAAAATGCTGATATTTTGCCGTTGTGTTGTGAAATTCAATTGTATATATATATAACTATGACATGCTATACAATAGATATGTAAACACAGTGAAAGTCATAAGAACTTGTAAATGCAATGTGCAATGTAAATTGTCATTATTTTACGGAGGTAATAAAAGGCACTAGTTAAACCTATACTTTTATACACAATGCTTTGTAAAAAAAATAAAATGTATATATTTACAATGAAATAGAATCTACAAAGTGTGAATATGTGAGTAAAAAAATAATGCAAAGTTTATCATCTAATCTTTACAACAGTTGAGATTTAACTTTACTGTAAAAAAGTCATGTTATCCACCATATTTAAGATATTATGTATTCTAAGAGAGAAAGCGAAAAATCAAAATCATAAAACTCATAAATAACAACAGTTACTACAATCTGTCAACTGTTGATCTTTTCAACCCATGCTATTAATCAATGAATTTTTATTTGGGATATGTGTAATTTTATTATACTATACGGTCTTAATTCTTTAACCTTACACTACAAATAATTAACTTAATATAACTAATTAAACTCAAACGGAGGTAGTGCAAAGTACAAGATAAAACAAATAATTTTTTAATAAGTATGAAGTATATTGGGTCAGTCTACTTAATTAAGGAATTTTGAGAGCAATCACAGAAAATATGCTCTCAAAGGACCACAATAACATAGTTTTGTGAAACACTCAAACCAACCTCTAGACTTCCATCTAGATAGCAGAGATACAATTCAGAATATCTTCACCTATGGATACCATTTACCATTTAAAAAAACCTCATAACTACCATCTTAATTCTATACCTTTATTCAGATTATATCTAAACTGTAATCCATTTTTCTTTGGGCCCGAGTTACAGTTCACCTGAAAATGTTACCCAATTGGGTTGAGCCATTTGTGGAATATATTCACACCCATAAAAGTATAACAAACAGACAAATAAACGCAGAGTAAAATATAACCGTACTGGTGGAGGTAATTGATAGTACATCACAGGTAGAGTTCGGTTGAGCCCTTTGTGGAATATCTATGCACACCAGTAAGAGTTTAACAAACAGACAAATAAACACAGAGTAAAATAATAACCATACTGGCGGAGGTAATTGATAGTACATCACAGGTAGAATTAATATAATCCAAGTTTATATCCACTGGCTCTGTGTATGCTCATAAACTCTGAGACTAGCTTTTTATACTGCAAACATCCTTTTTGTATAAAATATATATCCCACTCTTGCTGCTATTTCCCCACTCATACATTCTATTCAAAGTATGTAGCAAACACAGTTATCACTACAAATATATCCTTATGTTTATAAGTAACATTCACCATGTTGTCAGTATTTGTGTCCCAAATACACCTGCTTGCATAGTTCATCCCTTGTTCTCTCTCTTGTCCAATCATCGCATGGACCACATACTTGTATCTTTTGAAGGGGAGCTGTTTCAGCCTTGTCTTGATGTCATCGGTAATGTACCTCGCGACCTGGGTGCTCTTGGTCGGATTATATGCAGATTGCTTCACCATAAATAGCTTCAGGGAGTCGCCGATAACTTTCTTCACTTTCTCTTCACTGAAAACCTGGTCCCCTTCTGGAGAGAGCCGGTAGGTATTTTCCAACGCCATCTTTGGACCACTGCGGATGGAAGAGCCCATGGTACTTCCAGCCCCAGCTCCTCCCTTTTTCCATTTGCTGACCTTTCTCTTCATCAGCATCAGGCCGGCTAAGCCCCTCTGGCTGCTGTTGCTGTTACTCATTGCTGGAGCTCCTGTCCCTGTACTAGACTCCGTCTTCTCCCTGTCTAACTTCTCCCCTCGCTTCTCCAGATTAGCCGGTGCTAATAATGTTGTAAGCCTTTTAGCCGCAGGCAAGGTATGTTTTTCCATCGACTGTTCAACTATGTCAGCGGTTGCCATGATAGCTGATTATATTAACAACAGATAAGTATTTTTATATATTGTTACACACAAGCTTTTTATTATCTCTACTTAAGTATGGATAGACAAAGGAAGGACCTGTGTGAAAGTATTTATTGTGCTTTACAGAGACAGATATAAAATATCCTGAAGGCATCCAGAAAACCACTCTTGTGTCATAAGTGATTGACAATGGTATCCGTTTGATTGCTACAAGTATGTTCACAAGATAACCTAGGCTTTTCAAAAAAACAGCTTTATATTCCAAGGTCACTAGTGCAGAGAGTAATATAACTAGACAAAGTAACATAGGTTTGTATCATAAAGTTGTACAAATATCCCTTGTCATTAATCAGTTAATGTATATACTTAACAGATAAGTTAGACTTATTAGCATGTATATATTTGTTATCAACTGCAGTAAGTCTTAGTAATGTATAATTCTCAGTGCCCTCAAAACTCACCACAATTAGATTCCCACACAAGGTCCATATTTAACAGTGTCATAAAATTACATTTTATTCTTAATCACAAGTATTTGCATCAGATTAACTGTGAAAGGCTTTTCACTGAAATGTCTCCAGTCTGCATTTAAATATATCCTCCCCACATTTATTGCACATTTCAAAACTGTTTACTCTAGAGTGTGTGTTATGGATTAGCTGTTAAGAGGGTCCTTATGAAAAGTAGTTCAGTCATCAATACAGATCTTTTCCTGGATACACAAAAGGGCTGAATCATAAACCTACATTTTAATAAACCTTCTAAGCAAATTAGACCACTTCTCAGTCACTAGTTCCATTATAATCTGGATTAAGCTGCAACAAAGTTTTGTCTGTTGAAACCTTGTCTGGGAAGAGGCTTAAGAACAGTTTTTTCCAAGTGGTTTTGTCAAAATGGTTCCTATATTTTTGTGTAATTATATAGCTCAAATGGTACAAAATGACACTTTTGTTGTTTGTGTTTATATTGTAACAAAAAAACTATCCTTGTTAAAAGGTTACGCCAACCTTAGTGAATTCGTGGATTTATGCAAGACAAATTTGATATTTACCTTAGGGGAGTGATTCAATATTGAGACTTAGTCCGTTTAGGTGTTATTCAGAATGAAATGTAATATCTCTTTAGTCAACAGTGTGTGTTCTGTACAATTATAATGAGGATTGCTATGGACAAAACAGCAATTGAAAATTCCATGTTTGTTCTTCTTTCTTTTTCTTATATATTTGATAATACCTTTACTTGTACCATTCTGTGGAGTTAAATAATGGTTTTCAGCTTCAGGTACATAACATGAGATTATTTTTGTTCAAAGTGACTTCAAAGCGGTATGCCTTAGTTTATGGTGCAATGCCTGTAATGTAACCTTTTTAAGCGTGAGCTCTAGCAAGGCTCTCTCTGCTAGGAATTGCTTTTTTATTTTTTGTCTCCAGACTTTCATGAATTGTGGCACAGCGTAATGAGTATCTGTCTGTTCACTGAAGTTAAGCAGCAATGAGCTACATTAGTACTGGGATCGGTGACCACTTCGGTGCACTACTTGTGTCTCTGATGACTTTGCAACTTGTGCTAGCAGACCAAAACCCCTTTCAACCTTGTTAACTGCTGTTTTCTATTACTTTTGAAATCTCTCTTTTCCTTCTTGTCATTTCTTAGGTTCTTGTAACCGGTGCTGTGTTTCACTGTACACCTAATTTCTAACTAATTTCTAATTGGACTTTTATAGTGCTTAATCTATCCTTTACAAGGGGACACTAAGGTGCAACAACACTAAAATGGTCAACCAATATCGGTGTCCAGGAACACAAAAGGGTAAGGTAAAACAAAAGAAACTGATAAATAAAAGTTACAAGCAGTTCCCGAGAGTGCTTAAGTCCTTACCAGTTTGTAATAATGAAAAAAACAAAAACTCCACATCAGACCACCTAGTGTAAACATATAACCCGAACAGATGAATAGTTCTTGAGTCATGCATATGGATATCGCAGGAAAATCACAAAATCAGTTCTGGATTTGCAGATCCAGATACATCTTTGGGCCGGACCAAGTCACTGGTAGACCACACCTTGTGTGTAAGTTAACATTATATTGCTTATACAATTATTTATATACTTTTTGTTAATTTGTCACTATTACATAAATTTACATTTACCATTATTAAGTATTCGTTTTAGAGGAATCTGGTTTGATAAAGTTGTCTTTTTAAAATAAACTAGGACACTGATTGCCCATTGCATGCATATTTGAAACCACTAAGCTTGATGATTAGACATCCTAGATATTTTCGTAAACATTTTCAACACCCATTATGTGCACTTACACACAGCCTTTGATGCATGAATTTCTGTATTATTGCTTAGGGGTTGCTAAATAATCATTTAATTCACACAGTTGGTCTTGTTTTGCATTGACCTACTTGTTTAATGGGTTAATCATGCAGCTACGACATAGTTATTAAGACGTATGTGAATTGGCATATGTTAAACCAACTGCCTTGTGAGGATTATCCCAATTTGACAATTATTATTTCCTAGTGTGATTTTGTTTTGCCACAATTCATAAAAGCCTGGAGGCAAAAAAAAATGAAAAAGAAAAAAAAAAAAGAAAAAAGAGCGATTTCTAGAAGTGAGAGCCTTAATTGCTAGAGCTCACTCTTAAAAAATCTGTCTAAATGCCCAAACTTGTGGTTGGTCTCCAGTGTGTGTCGTCATTTTGTGAGTTAAGAACACATGACCATGATACTTCCCGTAAGTCCACCCTTGCCACTTCAAGGTCAGTCATGCTAGCTTTGAATTTCTCACAAAAATAACTGTATAATAAATCTTGCAGTACAATGATTGGCTGCAGAAAGTGGGTCATGAGACTTGTGTAGACTAGACCCCAGTCGAATGGACCGTTCCATAGGCCACGCCCACTTCCTGGTTTACGGTATTTTAGTTGTCTCCATGTCAGGCCTTGTCTGACAAACAAATCGCGAAAATGGCGGGAAATGAAACGTAAACATGGAGTATTTTAAGATATACGAGAAATAACATGTATTTTAAATGATTGGATGGAGTATAAAATAAGAAATAATATAATAAAGTATATTTGTTTTATTATGACAAAAATTAGAAAATAAATAAATAAACAATTTATTGATCAAAACAAATCCTCGTGTATTGCAGTAAAATGTAAACAATGGCAGCTTGGGGACATATATATACATTTCAGACATTTTAAAGTAGGTAGGATTGATGATATGATTTTTTTTATTAAATTATACTTTGGTTTTATTTTGTTCCATTATCAGAGAGCAATAATATTTACAAATATGTCCCTAAAAATGACCACGTTTTTGTAATTCAAAATGGCGCCGATGAAAACCGGAGGAAATGATTGGTTGTTGCTATTGCAGTAAACAGGATGTTTGCCGATTTGCGGTATTTTGATTGACACCGTGGAAAGGTCCATATAGGGACTGGTATCACCTACGATGACCTTCACACCAATGCTGCATTCTTTTGCACATTGCAGGGAGGTGTTAAATATCCGTAAAACATTTTGTTTTAAGAAAACCTGAAATTTTGACTGCATTTTACGGTATGTGACGTAGTAAGTACCAGTGCTGAATAGCCAAAAGAATGCATCACTAATATCCGTCATGTAACGGGAAATCTCGATCTTGATTTTAATTATTTATATAAATTTTGTATGCATTAAAAATGTTTTTACCATATATTATGGGACTTATAACATTGAATATTGCCAATTAAACTTTAAAATATTTTTGGAAGACAATAATATTCTTTTGAAGCAAATACGTGGTTTTGGGCGATAATAGAGGATCGACAACACTTAAACTGATGCACAATTTTTGTTTATCACAAATGTCGTTTAATTATTATGCTATATCATTACATAGTACAAGGGGGATAATGTGCACCAAATGTGTTGACTAGAAATATTTTTATTTAATTTCTTCTTGATCATTGCTAGGTATAACTACGAAAGCCTAGTACCCAAAATGGTGGGCGATACCTGACTCTTTATTGCAGAGTAAAGCAGGAACCAGACTAAGACTTGTGGGGAATGAAACTCGCTAATGGAACATAGGATATTAACCTTCAACAAAAAGCATGAGCAAGAAGTATGAACTTGCAACAGAAAAACTCAAGAAAAACTTTTTCATATTCTATAAATCTAGGCCAAACCTGCCCCTCTATGTAGTTTAGCTTGATGGCATATATTAGTCCACAAACTTTAAGCACTAAGTCCACAATTGTCTTTGTTATTTACTGAATGGTCAGATTACCAAGCCTTCTTTATTCAAGTTATCTATGTCTTCTTTACTTCATGCATTATTAATTTATGTAAATATATTACAGGTATATAGCTCAACAAGATATGTAATACTGCTATGCCACTTTCACGAGGTATGGTTAGACCTTGCCAGTTTTAAACTTAAGGGGCTGCCAGAACTTGTCCAACTGAAAACACTAGCCCGATGACTTGTTCCCCATTGGTATGACTCATGAAGATAGTTAAAACAATAACCCTAGACAGCTCTTGCAGTAATTGAAGGACTCAAACGACTAACTATCTCTTGGGGATAGGATAAATTGTGTCAGTTTTTAAATAAAAGAGTGAATAATATCAATCGTAGCTGCGGAAAGATAAGTCATAACATATGAAAGATTATTAGTACCTGCCTTATAACCGAAAAGATTGGTTATAAGTGCTCAAGATAGAAATTATTACTAAAAAAAAGATCTTTTATCAGATTTAATATTTTCAACGAGCATCAGAAATGATCATAATTACTCTTTTGATCCTCCCAAATGTTACAATATGTGGAACAACTAATATAAGATTGTGGTCTGGACTGCATAATCAGAGCAATTGTTTAGACAAAATCGTGACAGTGTAACAGAGGTGTAAGCTGGACAACACTTATGTGAATAAGATAGATATTTGCAAAGGTGTCCTGTCACTACTTTTGCATATGAGTTGTTGATACTGAATAAACACTTGTTTATGTTTATGATTTGTGAAATGTAATCCATGTCAATAAAAAGTGTTCTTTTATGTTCCGATCAATGGGTTTGGTTATTTTACCATAATGATTGGTCAAACATATTCATGACCTTTAGCTTTTGCACACGAAAAAATTGGGAAATATGTTTTTTACTAGTGCAAGAATTTTTCAAAAGCATAAAGGGAGTTTTTGTAATTATACATCTTTCAATGTTTATTCAAGAAAACCTGAAATTTAATGAAAACATTTTATATAAAGATCACAAAATGTTTGAATTGTTTTGAATGTCCCTAATACGGTCTTAGTGTAATAGATGTATATTGTCCCTTTGCTGTGTGCAAATCTGTTTGCTTTATTTTGTCTCCAATGACTTATTATGTCTCCATATGTCCATCGTTTCAATGCTTTCAGTAGACTTGCTCCAAGTCTTTGTATTTCCCATTCCAGCAAATCTGACATACATGAAATCATTATGAACCCACTTGATGAGTAAAAAAAGCTTCTGTCTAGAGAAATACAAACTTTTGTCAGCCCCACATTCTGGTAAAAATGTCATTCAGTCCTCATATAATACCTTAGACAAAAGGACTTGATGAAAGTCTATGCTTTCAGTTGTAGTCACAAAGCCAAATAACATACCATGAACAAGAAGTACTAATGACCCAGGGACACTTCAGGCAGTATGTCCTGCAGTTAGAGGTTTTCCTCGGTGGCAGAACCATGTCCAAGGACATCTCATATCTTCCAAGATTTGGTGTATCATTCACTGTAGGGGCAGCATACGCTGCGGGTTATAGGCATTAGGTAGCCTTGCTGAAGGCTCAAATTTCTTTGCAGTTGGCGAAAGTTTCCAGTTCAGATAATGGAGTTTCAGTTTCTATAATGCACTCATACATGTACTGACTTTTATAGCAGCATACAGCTAAGCCTTCTTCTGGAGAGCTTGCCTTCTTGCTTTGAAATTCTGAATGCGTACCTTATGATTGCCAAATATTTCTGCACCTATTCTGAACATATTATACACATAGGGGCCTTAAGCAAGGCTAGGCATTGGGCAAAATGTTCCTGTCCTTAAACTAGCGTGAGAGGTTTGTACGCAAAGTTCTGACACAGTAGCAAAACGTCCATTTACCTGAACTAGTCTTATATCGCCATGTTACACCTAAAGATGACCCAAGTCACAACCTTGTACACACCATAGAGCACACACCTTCAGTTACCATAGCGAGAAATTCATCTGCAATTGCTTCGTCTGCATATGCCTATGGTACCAAATTCAGAGGTAGAAATTTTAAACATTTTAAAAATTCCATAGAATGTGCAAGGTAATAAACAAGGTCACAGACAAACCTCGGACGGTATTTGAAGGACAGGGACGTTTTGCCCAACACCTATAACTGTGTCTTATACCACCTATAGCGTGACTGGGGTTTAAGAATGCACAAACCCTTATCCGTAGGTAGTGCCACCCACACAAAATGAATTTCGCCCCAGATGCATCCTTGCTTGATCGAGTTACTTGAAATTTAAAAAGGGGATCTCAGTGTGACCATAATCTTGCCTTCTTATTTCTCTTTTTAATTAGTTTACACTCAATAACCCTGTTACACACCTTCCTTGTCTTTTGAAGTGTTCTGTGCGGTCATCTTTTGTGTTCAGTAGGTTTTATTACTTTTTGAAAAATAGAAAAAAAAATCTGAAGACTCATTCTGGATTTGGATCTGAATCGTCTTTAAGGAGGACCGAGTCACCGATAGACTGTACCTTCTGTGGCAATATGACACACATCCAAAGTATTGTTATTGACTTATGCAGACAGACAGACACAATTACAATACCCGGGGGGGGGGGGGGGGGGGGGGGAAGGTAATAGGACTTCTTATCCCACTCAGTATCATAGTAAGCAAGTTAAAGTTAAAAATCTAACAAGTTTGGCAAATTTAAAACATTTTATTTCTCTCAAAATTTTGGATAATTATCCTAGAATTAATTTTCCGACTACTTTGTCATACTAGTTCTAGTGCCGCTACTTCTGCTACTACTACTGTAATATCTATGGCTACTTTTAATACTACTACTCCTACAGCAACTACTACTTCTACTACTACTAATGCTATTAATAATATCCCTGGGCTTTTACTTCAGGGAATATTTGTGTGAATGTAATAATACAGTTAAACTCCAAAAAACTGGCCAATAAACAATATTGGAGAGTGACGCCCGATAGTAAACCCCACTTGCAGGTTTTCACTGTTGACTGATAAGTGCAGTACTAATCCAGTATTGGACACTTCATGACCATTTTGGGGGATAATTAATTTATTCCTGTAAAAAAAGAGAAATTACAGAATATATATATATATGTACATTTTGAACCAGGCTTTAAATCGGATATAGAGTGGGGTTTACAACAGCCAAACTCCTCAAAAGTAGCCAGTGATAGAAAATATTGAAAATTTTGGCCCTATCGGGCCTCACTCTCCAATATTTTCTGGTATTGGCACTATTCTGCAGTTTAACTGTATCAACTGATAATAACGTTGGGACTGGCGTGACATGCCATTTTTATGGGATTGGTATAAGTATCGTCACTATATCTATAAATATCACATAGATCCCCAGTTAAAATGTCCTAAACTGTGGCTGATAAAATGTGGCTGAGTGCACTGTATCTGACAACATCAGATCGGTATACCATGCAGCCACCTGTAGAAGTGAAAACTACATGGGATTTTGTTAAATTTGAAAGAGACTTTGTTTCCCTCCTTTCCCTCCCTCTGCAATTTATATGCCCTCATTTCAGGATATGTCATACATGAGTACATGCTGTTTTATGGTCAAGTAAATTGTCAACTTAGTTTTGTATTCATAATGTAACCTTATGTCTCACATCAAAATCAGTAGGAAATGTCAAAGACATGATTCAATTTGTTGTTCAGGACACTGTATCAGTTATACAAATTATTTCAAGTAACTGTGGGTGTTATTATATCTTAAATAACTTTCAATCCTAATGAAATGATTCATAAACATACAAAATATGAAAATGTGTACAAGTCAGCATTTCCCTCCCGACTGGTCATGTCAAATTCTTACAGTTGCATCTGTCTTACGACCTATCGTTTTAATCATATGTCCTACCCGCATGGTTGAGGTCTACGAGTACTTTCTAGTTGAAAACTCAAATCTTTCATACCTTTCTTTTTGCTGTGATTACTCTTATCACACACCCCCTAAAAACTGACTTAGTCTTAGAAAAGGTTACAAAAGTGGACGCGGTGTAGTACTTCCAGGAGATTATGTTTGGTGTGCGTTTTTGGGGTTGTTTACTTCAAAAGTAATTGACCGAATTGTATGATTTTTTTTTACGTAAGACCTCGCCAACGGAAGACGTGATTAAATTTTGGGAAAGATCTGGAACATATTTTGGATACAAAAACAGTCCTGAGTTTTCAAAGGTCTCATGTTCAGTGTATTTTCAATGTCTTTGTATTTCTGGTCAACATTACTCCATAAGTAAATAGATGGATTTTCATGAATTTTTTATATTAGTATGACCTTGCAAAAGGAAGAAGCGGTTATATCTTTCAAATTTCATGCCAAATTATATTTCAGTTGAAACAATTGCATGTCAAATGTTTATCAAATTTCCTTGCCTCAGTACTTATGTGTAATATTTGGGCACTTTTGATTTATTGACATATCTTAAGTAGGTTTCACACTTCTGTCTGTTCAACCAGCCCCACGTATCCGTGGTTTGAAAATGGCCTATACCATTCTGTAAGCTTATCCATGCAACTTACTTTCGCATCCAACTCCCCCTGTGCCAGTTGATGAAGTGAAAATAAAAGCTCCAATAGTGTATCAACTATTCACAACTATTCAAAACTTCAATAATGTATCAAATATTTAAAACTATTCAAACCTTCCATCGTGTATCAACTATTCAAAACTTTTCAAAACTTAAACAGTGTATCAACTATTCAAAACTATTCTCAAATAAAACCCAGACGGGCGACTCTTCCGTTGTCTCAACTCTCCATTATTTTTGCATAATGGAGAGTTAACACTACATTATTTTTTAACAGTGGATTGTGGTTCAGTTCAATGGCCAGTCTGCCAAGAACAAAAGGGTACTTAGTATTTGCTAGTCATCCTCAGCACAATGCATTAAAATATTGAAATATTTTCACAATTCTTTCATATTAATTAGTTCAGTGGGTACATTTACAAAGTCATTTCAATTCTGAATGACATTCAGCATTCATAGAAAAATACCTCATGGAAAAATGCTACCTTAAAAAAATACCTCCTGACAAATACAGGACAAGCAGTCTAATTTGTAAAGTTGGATATTTTTTAATTCTTTGCATTTCTTTAAGATCTAACTTTACAATAATCTTCTGTGAACTTAATCAAAGGAGTAGCTAACTTTCAAACAAAGTCACTGTGAAAATCTAACCCAGCATACTATATTAAAAGGAATGCTTATCCATGCAACCTACTTTCGCATCCAACTCCCCCTGTGCCAATTGATGAAGTGAAAATAAAAGCTCCAATAGTGTATCAACTATTCACAACTATTCAAAACTTCAATAATGTATCAAATATTTAAAACTATTCAAACCTTCAATCGTGTATCAACCATTTAAAACTTTTCAAAACTTCAATAGTGTATCAACTATTCAAAACTATCCAAAACTTCAATAGTATATCAACTATTCAAAAGTATTCAAACCTTCAATAGTGTATCAACTATTCAAAACTATTCTCAAATAAAACCCAGACGGGCGACTCTTCCATTGTCTCAACTCTCCATTATTTTAGCATAATGGAGAGTTAACACTAAATTATTTTTAACAGTGGATTGTGGTTCAGTCCAATGGCCAGTCTGCCAAGAACAAAAGGGTACTTAGTATTTGCCAGTCATCCTCAGCACAATGCATTAAAATATTGAAATATTTTCACAACTCTTTCATATTAGTCAGTTCAGTGGGTACATTTACAAAGTCGTTTCAATTCTGAATGACATTCAGCATTCATAGAAAAATACCTCATGGAAAAATGCTACCTTAAAAAAATACCTCCTGACAAATACAGGACAAGCAATTTAATTTGTAAAGTTGGATATTTTTTAATTCTTTGCATTTCTTTAAGATCTAACTTTACAATAATCTTCTGTGAACTTAATCAAAGGAGTAGCTAACTTTCAAACAAAGTCACTGTGAAAATCTAACCAAGCATACTATATTAAAAGGAATGTTTTTATTGGCTCAAAATTTACTCAAGTAAAATGAGAAAAAAAAAATGTAGTGCAAAAATGCAGTTCTGAAATGCATTACTGCTGGGTTTAAATTTGATTTAAATTTTTAATGTTTTTAAGTTCAAAACAAAGATTTTAATTTATCTTATTACAGTTTGTTATATACTTCTAAAATGATACACTGTTTGTGGTGGAAATGAATTTTGTTCTTAACGTTGTGGATTAATTTTCATAGGAGGTATTACTGAAATACAAAATGTGGAGTAGGCATTCTTTCAATGAGGCTTTTTTTCCAGGAGACAATCTTTCCAGGAGGCATTTTTCCTTGATTCCAATTAAGAGACAAAGAATCACACAAAATAAAAATCTTGAGAAACTAAAAACTTCAACACAAAATAAAACAAATAAGTAATTCTCCAGTTTCTAGTACTTTCTATGCCTTAAACACAAAAATAATAGCTTACTATCTTAAGATAAGCACAGATTAATAAAGTAACACGAAACACTCACCACAACAAATTATCCACAGCATTGTTAAATAAGCAGTCTAATTTTTTTCTGGAAAGTACTTTCTGTAAGTCACAGATCCATATTTTATCGATTATCATTATCCATGGTTAAATTTTGTGGCAGTCAGATTATATTAAAACTTTTCAAGCTTTACCCAAAATTATATTTTCCCTTAAAGGAAAACTAGTGGTACACATAGTGAAACAATGTTGATTATGTATTGAAAAAAAAAACAACCATAGAACTAATTTAGTGATAGCCCCATATGGTATGAACACCAAAGGAAACATTGCAAAGATTGTCTAGGTTGATCATTTGGTACAAGGTGTTGAATTAATAAATTGGTTTTAATTTACAGGGTTTTATAATATTCAGGGCCGAAGGGTCATTAAGTTTACATAATAGAAGAGTCACAAGGCAATTATCTATATACTAATGTGTGTGTGTTTTTTTTTTCTTATTATTGTGAAAGATACAAAAACCCCTGCGGTGTTTCTAGCTTAATGACTATGGATCTCTGCTTTTTGGAATTATACGCTTTAGCATCTGTCAATAGATGGAGATTAAGTCTATAAAAGTACTATAAGAATTAAAATGCATAACATTTGATGTCAGGAAACAAGGTTTGGACCCCCCAAATTACAGAAAATATTCCCCCTCACTACCCCAATGAACACTCCAACTTATTTTTAACACAATTTTCTTCAAAATTTTTATCACTCACCTAGCTGATTCGCTAATTTATTTATTTATTTATTTGGGGTTTTACGTCCCTTTCAACACTGTACAGGTCATATCACGACGGGTAGTTGGAAGGGCAGAGGAAACCAGTACATAAAGTTCGTTAGGGTTCTGTACTGTAAACTGCCGACCAACGGCAAGCAACTACCAGCTTTCCCACTTGAGGCTGTGTCGGGAATCGAACCCCTCGGCCTCAGAGGTGGGAGGCGAGAGTGTTACCACTCTGCCACCATGGACCCCCTGATTCGCTATTATGAGAGCTTCATTCCTTTATCTTTGTATAAGCTTAATTTGCAAAAATACACATATTTTCTTGGCCTCTGTTACCTTATGGTAAGGTCATTGGATTTTAGAGCCGAAGGTCTGGGGTTCGAGCCTTGGCAGAGTCATGGCTCTTATACCTTTCGACGGGGTTATTGACACACATGTGTCCCTCTTGACCCAGGCGTACAAATGAGCCGAAGGTCTGGGGTTCGAGCCTTGGCAGCGTCATGGCTCTTATACCTTTCGACGGGGTTATTGACACACATGTGTCCCTCTTGACCCAGGCGTACAAATGAGTTAGAAAAGTAGCTGGGGATGTGAACCTGCCACAGGATGGTATCTTCTTCAGGGGAGTAGACATACTCTGAGTGACGTCACGCCACAGAACCGGAAATAAAACACCTTCCATATGGGCCAGTAGGTCTGATGAATGACTTATCTACACTGTTACCCCATTTAAATTGTAGATTTTCTTCAAAATCTTTTATTACAATCCTTTATACTGATCAATATATTTGTGAAAATATCTGATGGACTAACGTAGCAGCTTATACAAGTTTTAATTTGTGGAAAGAATGCACACCTTTTCTGGGGACCACACCTGGCTACTTAAAACTGAGAATGTTCATCCTTCCACGTGGAAAACAGATGATGCAAGTCACCAAGCTGATTACTACTTGGCATTGAACAATTGGAGGTACTTAGTCAGTCTCAAAAATTGCAACAGCTAGAACTGCACTCACATAAAACACATGGCGACCTCTTTTCTTTCCATAAATTCACATTAAACCTAAGCTGTATGAGCGAAAATCCAATATTCCATATGTTGTTTTTCTTATTGATTGATGAGTAGAGTTTTCATACTCAGAATGATGGTCTTGAAATCAATCAATGTTAACATATTTCAGACATTCAACAGTGTCTTTTTTACCATAAAAGTAAGATTTTAAAAAATCTGCCATTTTTATTATGATATGCTTTCCCCCAATGCATTGTGTATCAGAAATATTTAGAATATACAGTTTTAAAATGGATTTCATCTTTATGTCATTGGAATTGTAGTTATCATTTTATGTCTTTATGACAGTACAGCTATTTTAACAATAATTAAGGTCGCCTTAACTTAAGCTTCTCGTTATCCCAGTCTTTCCCAATATGTAATGGAGTGATGATATGCCACGCATGTCGTTTGTGACGTCACAATTAAAGCCATCTTCTAGTGGATAAAAGTAAAAGATTGACCAAAGAAATGGACTAAGATTTATTTAAAAAAAAACTGGACAAGAGAACAAGAAAAAAAGCTGAGTGAAAAATTTGAAGAGAATAACCAACAAATATTAATTTGTTTTTATAAAGTTATCACAATAATTGGTGTAGTGAAGGATATTAATAGAGCAACAGTAATAAAGACAAAAGACACTAAAGTTATAAACAATGATAGCAAAGTTGTTTATAATACTTTGTTTATTGTGGATTCCCTTGAAAACAGAGTAAGTGCTGTTCTTTACATAATTATTATATATTTTAAAAATAACAACAAATTCTTCTTTAGTTTCAAGAATATAAAGCTTTGGATAATTGTTTCCTATGTGGAAGCCCCAAGAGTTCTTCTGGCAGAACTGCTACAGAATTTCCCCATCAATTTATTTATTTGGGGTTTTACGTCGCTTTCAACATTGTACAGGTCATATCACAACGAGTATATGGAAGGGCAGAGAAAACCAGTACATACAGTTCATCAGGGTTCTGTACTGTAAACTGCCGACCAACAGCAAGCAACTACCAGCTTTCCCACTTGAGGCCGTGCCGGGAACCGAACCCCGGCCTCAGAGGTGGGAGGTGAGAGTGTTACCACTCTGCCACCGTGGCCCCTCTAATTTCCCCATCCAAAAACCTCAACTAATTGTACAGTTAATGCCAAGTTTTATTGAAATTATATATGTATTTAAACTCTTGCAAATACATTGTTCATGTGATAAAGCATGGAGCTAGAACGAGTCACAACTCCTTAAGATACATTGTTCAGCTGATAAAATTTGAGCTTAATTGAACCAGTAACAACTCATTAAAATACATTGTCGAACTGCTTAAATATGGAACAAATGACAACTAGTAAAGGTTAAAACTTGTGCAAGTTACAAATTTTACAGGTTGACTAGTAAAAACTGTCATTTATACAAGAAAATTTGTAAAAGCTTTAACTTGTATCATTTGAAATTGTTCAACTTTTGAGCTTGTGCAAACTTCTACCTAAAATTTCAACTTCTTCATATCATATACAATACAATGACGGTATAATGGTGTAAACTTTGGCTATATATTTGCTTCTTACATTTCTTGGTTTACTCACTTGACTGTCACATTTGTGGTGTCGGGTTTGAATCAGACTCATGGCCATATATGCAAATACCCCTGAGGGACTTCTCTTACATAACCTTATCTGTTAACAAGGATGCAAAACCTACGTTTGCCTACATTATTCAAGTGCCCACAATAAAAATAAAGCTACACATATTTTTTTTTGTTAATGCCCATGTCTCACTGTCCTGATTTTGTCCGATAATGTAATCGCTAGTGTGTAATGTTATTGATTGTATGACTTATCTTTACACTCATGAAGTCTATCTTGAATTGGTGTGATCCTAGGCACTCGACCTGAATATTAAGTATAGGTAAATGACCAAGTAATTGTCCAATATTTAAAAATAATGGACTGTTGACTCGGCCCCTTCAACACTTACGAGGATATTAACCTAATTAAATTGCACCCATTCCTTATTTGTAATTTTAAAGATGTTGCTTAACATCCTCACTTTTCATTGCTGTATTTCTGGTGTGTTTTTTTTTAAGCTTTTGTGATCATATTAGTTAAAATAAATATTAAAGGGTGTCTTTGGAAATGTGTTAAAAAGGCTTCTATATATGGTCAAAATCACAGAGTGGAATAACTGCCCTTTAGTAAAAGATATTGGACACTTTTAACAAAAGAAAAACTCCCAGGTGTAATTTTCTGTCACGAGTACTCACAACTAATCTCTTTGGTTGTAAACCAATTAATTATGGTGCTGCAACTTATCTTATAAAGTCTTCTATGAAAGTGGAACAGAGAGAGGGGAAATAAGTCATGTTCATAAGATAATAAATGGTGATGATGAGAAAACAAATCAGTGTTCATAAGCCAAAAAATCATGCTCACAAAGACCTTCAGGCAAAAAAATAAATAAATAAAAACTTATAATGCCCTCTTATAGGAAGTACTAAAAATTCCAGTTAGAATTGGGTTATGTGTTTCAGTGTTCGTTTAGTCATCTGCCTGTCTGTCTGTCTGTTCGTCTGTGTTCATGATAATTCCGAAAGTAATAAATTCATCTTTCTGATTTTTATATTTCGGCAGCACATAATCAAAGGAAGAAGTTAATTCATTTGGGAAAGCTCCTTATCATATTCATGATACCACAAAAAGTCCTAAATTTTCAGAAATGCGCCCTGGAGTTGGTCTGCAATCTACGAGTGCTTTCTAGTTTTCAGTATTTTCTTGATTATCACATCTAATGGGTGGTAGATTTATCAAAATATTATGATAGATTTAAGATATAGGCCATAATAAAGTAAATCTATAAAATTGACTTATCTGTCACTGTAGTAGCATCATAATTTTATTGTTGAGAGAAAGGAAAAAGCAGTAAAGCATTTATGTTTAAGATGAACTTATACATTTTATAAATAAAGTTCACTATCTTTGCTAAATCAATTTAGCATTGTTATTGAACAATTATAATGTACAAAAAAAAAAAGAAAAAAAAAAACAGAAAAAAAACAAAGATTAATAACTGTTTCCAGTTTTTCTGAAGGTTGTAACTTGAATAACTTTTGTGAGAAAGACCATTGTTAAAAACCACGTTGCCTTACTATTCCGTCAACAGTATATAACATATACAGCTATTACTGTTATACTGCTGTTTGACTTTTGAGAGTTGTCATTACACCTTTCCAGTTTTAACTAGGGGGGGGGGGGGGGGGGGGGGGGCGCTGCTCAAACTGAACCTGTTGAGGGTGGGAAAACTCACAAACCATGTGATTTGACCAAGTAAAAAATATAACTTGCATGTTCAGTAGAATGACCTTATCTTGACTACAACAACTCATAAAGATAACTTGTAACGATTAGCTCCGATTACTCCAGTATAATAATACGAAAATTCCTATGAGTGATGTTATCTAGAAGACAGATGACTTATCACATAAAGGATTAGCAGTAACTACTTTATGTCCAAAACATTGGACGAGAGTATTCGTGAGAGAAATGCTTATTTACTAAGGTGTTTAAACAAATTACAATATTTGCCCAACCTCCTCAGTTTCCTGGTTAATGTTCTCTACCTACACAGCTGCAAAGATCATTTTCTTTCCAAATAATACTTTACTTTGGTCTGCACAGGCGGAGCAGTCAGGAGGCATGCTCGTGACAACATAACAAGAGTAATAACTAAACAGAAAAAAGTTTCTAAATACTCAGGTTATTTTTTTCTAGAGAAGCAGTAGATGATGAAGGGGAAGATGAAGAATACTATGAAGAATACTATGAAGATGAAGAGAGCTGGGAAGAACAAGAAGAGGAAGAGGAGATTGAAGATGATACAGATGATGGTTTAAGTGAGAGTGAAGCTGAGGAAGAAGGTGAAAGTGACGACGAAAGTGAAGATGCAAGTGGAGAGGAAGGTGGAGAAGATATATTTCAAGATGAAAGTGAGGAGGAAGACATTATTGAGGAGGAAGATGATGAGTTACTTTCAGAAGAACAATCTGGAGAAATTGATGCTGATGAAGATGATTACTGGGGTGAAGGAGAAGGAACTAATAAAGAGGAAATTGATGAAGATGAAGAATTACATCAACTGGACAGTCCAGCTTTAGAACAAGCTGAACAAACTGATAGTATAGAAGATGAGAGTGAAAGTGAAGAACATGAGGATGACGACAATGAAGAGAGTCTCTCTGCAGATGAAGATACCTCATTAGAATCAGCAGAAAAAGAGGAAGATGATAATAAGATTCAGGATAAGCATGATATAGAGGATCAGGATAGTTCAGAAGATCAAGATGATCAAGAATTAAATGATGCTGAATCAGAGGAAGAACCCTCATCTGATACTAGTGAGAAGATTGATGAAATGGAAACATATGATAAAGTTTCAGATGATCTTGACGAGCCAACAAACAAAGAGGATCAAGACGTAGACGATGATGAAGAAGCTGAAGGTGCAGGTACAACTGACTCTGCAGAAGTCCATGAAGAGGCTGAATCAGATAATGATGATCTACCTGGTGATGAGAATAGTAAAGAGAAAAGTGAATCGGATAAAGAATATATGAAATCCAAAGAAGGTATAGCAGATGAAAACGAAGCTGTAGAAGAGGTCACAGATGAGAAGGAACAGGATGCAGTAAGTGAGGAAACTGTATTTAAAGGTGATAATAGTGTAGTTACATCTGATGATGAATATGAAGATCCAGGATATGAATATGAGGAGGAGGAGGAAGAAGACATACTAGAGGGACAGGAAAGTGATTTAGATCAAGATGCAGATACAAAAGTTACATCTGAAAGCATGCAAATTCTAGGTGAAGATGAAAGTACAGATAATGATGATGCAACTGGTGAAGAAGAAACTAGAATTGATGAAAATGTAGTTGAGAATCAAGGAGTTGCAGAAGAACCTGCTGAATATGAGTCCAAGAAAGAAAATGAGGTAATTATAGATGACCAGCTTGTTGAAGGGGAGGTTGAGGAAGCTGATGACTTTAAAATTGTGGATGAAGAAGATAACAAAACAGAAGAAGAGAGGGCTGGCGAGGAAGACAAAGCTGATGATGAAGAATCACTAAAACAAACATCTTCCAAAGAAAGCGATACTGACCAAATGATTAATATAGAAAAGAAAAAGGTTCTAAAGAAAGTTACAAAGAAAAAATCTGCCAAAAAAGTAAAACAAGTGCAAACGGCAGACCAAAAGACACCTGAAAATATTGAAGATGAAGAAAACAAAAAGTCAGTCAGTGGAGAAAGCCATAATAAGACAAGCATTGATGAGAAGAAGTTACACGATGAACCAAAAGGTGAAGAAAAAGAAGACATCAAAGATAAATTACCAGATGTGTTAAGTGAAAATGATATTCCACTTCCAGATGCAGCAGACACCATTGGCAAACAGGAGGAAGAACAAACTATACAAGGAGGTAAATGTGATTTACCACTGGAAGATATGGAGGTAAGAGACTGTGGCGATGCATCTGGTTATGTACTTGATTCGGAAAAAGAACAAAATACATCAAATGAAATTCCAATATCTACAGCTCATAAAAGTGCCTATGATGCAGAATTCCAAAAATTACATGACATGTTGCAAGATAAAAAGAATATGTATGAAGAAAAGATGCATTCGTTAGAGATGCAGTTATTAAAACTTGAAAACAAGATCTTAGCAGAGACACTAAACAAAAGTAATAACACAGCTACATACTCGAACCTAGAAAATCATGTACTAAAATTAGAAAATGAACTACTCAGACTTACACAGAGTATGATGAACATAAAGCAGGAAAATGATTGGTTGGTTAAAAATCAAAAGTCACAAGCTAATGATTTAGCATTAGTCAAAGAAGAAACTCACCAAAGTAAATACCCAATGCTACCAGATTTAACATCACAGTTTAGTGAGACAATTTCAAAACATAAAGGTAAGATAATGGAGCTTATGACCAGAGTTAATGATCACTCCAGCTTTCTTAACTCTTTTGAAGAAAAGGCAAGGATTTTAGAAGAACAAAATGCCCATCTCCAGGAGAAATTGATAAGTCAAAGTTTAGCAATGGCTGAAATGATGAAAAAGGTGGAACAATTAGTAGAACAGCAGACTCACCATACTGAACAGTTAAAAGAGGTCCAAAGTGCAACAGATGATTTGCATGAAAAGTCCAAGGAAATGTTAGAAAAATCAGAAACTTTTGTAAACTTAGAATCATTGAAATCTTTAGAGCAAAATGTGAAGGAACAAGTAGATTCACAAACAAGTAAACTCAAGAAACTCACAGAACTATATGCAACAAAGCAACAGGACACAAAAGCTTCTGAAGAGCCCCATGTATCAGACAAAAAGAAACCTGCAAGTCAAACTGAATCTAGCAGCAAAGTCCCTACTCCAAGTCAGAAACAGATAAAAACTAATGTTCCACCAAAGACATCAAATATACAAAAAGACAAAGAGGTGAGGACACAGACAAAAGAGGATGATAAAAAGCAAGACCCTAACATCAAAGCAACAAAGGATAAAACTACAGATTCTGGTGACAAACACCAAACTACGACCACCAAGCAAAAATCACAAGAAGTAAAATCTACAGAGTCGGCAGCAAAAGTTAAAACAGTGAATTCAGCAAAAGAGGATAAAACTAAGACTAAAAAGCAAGAAACTAAATCTACCAAAGACAAAACTTCAAAGGCTGCAAAACCAGAAGAACCAGTGAAGGAAAAGTTGTCTCATACTACCAAAAGCAAGGAGCCAAAGCAAGTGAAAGGCAAGATAGGGGATCACAAGGCCAAGGAGGAAACGGCAACACCAAAGCAAACAGGAAATACTAAACAAGCTTCATCCACAAAGCAAACAGGAAACACCAAGCAAGCTTCATCTACAAAGGAAATGGATAACAAAGTGAAATCTGCGAAGACAGTTCAACAAGGAGAGACATCAAAGACTGCTGGACAAAAATCTAAGGCAAAGGTGACAGAAACAAAGTCTTCGCCTAAGAAGGTAAACTCACCTAAATCTACAGAGACAGTCTCCAAAACACAGTCAGAACAAACGAAAAAAGATGCCAAATCTAAGGGTGAACAGACATCACATACGTCACAGGAGAAGAAGGGTGGTGGTGATGATAAGAAAAAGGACGAGACAAAACTTACTGACAATAATAAAACTAAACCAAGTGAGGTCAATAAGAACAAAGAACACTTGAAAGAAGACACAAAGAAAACTAAAACAAGCAAACCAATAGATGCCAATAAAAAGGAAGACAAAAGTTCTGCCAGCACCGCTCCTGCTTCAGACGGTGGACAGCCTCAACCCAAATATATTGATAAAGAGTATAAACAAAACAAAGGTGAGAGTTTATCATATTACTGACTTATCTATTACCTCCACTAAGGAGGTATTAGTTTCATGAACGTTTGTCTGTTTGTTAGCAGCATTACACAAAAATTTCAAAGTCCTGAAAAAATCAGAAGATGGGTCTTGGTCCAACTTAGATTCCATTAAATTTTGAGAGTGATCTGGATCACTGGATACAATAAAAATTCAGATTTTCCCATTTACTTATTATTACAATGCCTTGGCGGACGCCTGCACTCCGCAAGTGCTCTTGTTTTCAGTGTATTCAGATAAAAAGGTAAAATACATAGATTATTTTCTTAAAGCAGTTCATATTGTAAATAATAAAACAACACATAATTGTTAATTTAACTGTGCACTTAATAATCATTTTACGATCAGTTCTTTTCTCGCCTATCATTGCCAAGATTTTGATATATTGGCTCAGTAAGGGGAATGGTAGCAGTATTATATCCTTAGGACATGCAAAGGTTATCTATTGAATCAGATTAATATTTAAACCAAGTTGATAGTGTATCGTCTAAAATCATTGGACCTGCATGTTATGATAATATTACTTTTTACATGGACTTGGTATACCATTTTGTTTTCAGATTGTTTTGATCATTTCCTGAAGGGAAGAAAGAGAGATACCACAGTGACCATAAGACCAAAAGGTTCCAATGCAGATATCTCTGTGTGGTGTGATATGAAAAATGGGGGCTGGACACTCATACAAAAGAGACAAGATGGCAGAACAGACTTCTTTCGAGATTGGAGTGATTACAAGAAAGGCTTTGGTGGTAAGATTATGTCATAGTTGAGACTTTTCAAGATGACATTTACTTTGAATGAGGCATGGGCAAAGACCAGTATACTAGAGATTTGTATTTGACATTCAAATGTAAAGTATTTAGTGACTTTTGGGGACAAAAGTTTAGATCATTTCCTTATTAAAGTTTAACTTGGCACCTCATTTAAAGTTATCTGTCAAGTTCTCATTATTGGTAACATTTGATTGACTATAGGTTTCAGACAGATTGTTAGTCTTTTGCATTTATTGATATAGATAGTTAAATACAGGTGTTTGATAGAGGAACCTTTGTGAGAAAGCATTAGAATTGAAAAGTCGTTGACTCAGTTAATGATAAATGTTGTTCCTAGTCAGTAAATTTACATCTGTACGTTTAAGTAAAAAGTATTATTTCAAAGCTCATTACTTCACCAGAAGATTATTTTTTGGTTGTGTTTGTCTCTCTGTCTATTTGTTTGTCTGTGTTTGCAGTAACATCAAAAGTAATTAATGAATGAATCTGATTTTATGTGTGAGTTGTGCCCGACCAAAAGGAAAATTGATTAAATTTAAGGAAAGTTCTGGATCATATTCTGGATCACAAGAAATCCCGAAGGTCCTATTTTTAATGTATGTTCAATGATTTTGGCAAGGGCCATGGTGGCCCAGTGGTAATACATTCACCTCCCATATCTGAGGTCTGTGGTTCAAACCCTGAACCCTATGTGAGAAAGTTGGTATGTACTTACAGATGGTCAGTAGTTTATAGTACAGAATCTTTACCTACTGTACCATGGTAATATGACCTATATAGTGTTGAAAGAAACGTTGCAACCCAAATAAACAAATAAATCAATGACTTAAGCTTTCAGGTGGGTATTATACCTTCAGTAATGAGCAAATCTTTATCAATTTTTATGTGGGTACAGCTTTACCAAAGTAAAGAAGTAATTTTGGGAAAAGATATAGAACACATTCTGGATACAAAAACATCCCAACGTGCCTTGTGGACTGGTGGAGGTTTGCACTCTATGAGTGCTTTCTAGTTAAATATGTTAACTTTGTTAACAATGCCTAATTGTTATTCTTATATGCATAAATATATTGTACATTTCTAGTAAGATTTTATCAAACATAAACCATTGAAAATATCCTTTAGGAGCCCTTGGGGAACACTGGCTTGGACTGGATAACATCCACACCTTGACAAACCAAGACTACTACACTTTACGTATCGACATGTTGGATTGGAACCGTAACGAAGTCTATGCTGAGTACGATATGTTCCTGGTTGAGGATGAGGCCAACGGTTACAAACTGCACCTTTCTGGATACAAAGGAACAGCAGGAGATGGGTTCTCAAACCATAGTGGCATGAAGTTCTCAACTAAAGATGTTGACAATGACTTAGCAGTAACAGATTTCAATGGTAGTTGTGCCAAGAGATTTACTGGCGCCTGGTGGTATCATAAATGTTATAAATGTAATCTAAATGGCAAATATTACAAAGGTGGAGAGGTGGCAGATAATGCCTTTGATGGTGTTAGTTGGAAGCCATGGAAAGGTCCTAAGTACTCTCTTAAGAAGGTTGAAATGAAGGTTAGGCCAAAGGATGCTGCAGACAGATTGCTTTTTGGTGCATAATGTGTTTTTATATATGTAGTTTCTAGTATCATCCACATTTCTGTGATAAAAACTCATTTCAGTTTCTCGTTTGTTTGGCAGTTTTGAAATTATTGTCAAATATGAGAGGTTTTTATATACATTAGAAAGAAAACAGGATTTTGTATGTGGATGTTATTTCATCTAGGAAAATTTTCTTGAATGATTTTAATGATATTTATTTTTCATTTAAATTTTGTATGTAAATATTTGTACTCATAGAGATACTAGAGCTAAAGTTAAAGTATTGTATATAGATATGACACCTTCTTTAAGAACTGTTACAGATTTATTGGCCTCTACTTAAAATTCTGAATTCCAAAATTATATTCAAATATAACTTTTACTAGTATTTATTTTTAACCTTCCACTGCTTTGCTTACCAAATGGTGTATGAATTACATAAGTTGAACATCCAGCTTATGAAATTAAAAGTTTAAAATATATATTCTTTTAAGAATTGTAATTAATTTACACATGTTTAAAAGATCAGTTGGATCAAGATTAGGAACATAAAACTGTATCTACTTGTACTTCAATGTTATCAAAGCCAAATTGCTTCTTTTGATCTATGTGTGTATGAATGTTATTTGTTCAAATAAAGATATTTTTAAATAATTAATATATATAATTCAATTGTTGTGTTGCCTTATATTGCATAATTCCAAATGTATGATTTGATGCCATTATCTTTATGAAACGTATTTAAAATCATTCATTTTAGTAAATCACATGCATTAAGTTACAGTAAATGGGCACTTCTGTAACTTATTTTAGTGTTTTAACGATAAAACTATAATTTCAATACATAATCTCTCTTTTTTGCATGATTTCAGTTGGAATACCATGGAATATTAAAATAAATATCCTCTTAACTACACGCCATGATATGACCTGTGCAATGTGTTGAAGGTTACATTTTGATGGAGCAAATACAGGCGGCCCCTATGCAAATTGATGAAGTAACATATTATTAAATTGGCATTGTGGTGTAGTGAGTAACACTCTCGCCTCTCACACGATGGGTTCAAATCCTGGTCCCCTAGCTGACCTGAAGATGGAATGAAATTACTTGTCAGTTTCTCATGGTTTTTAGGGGATAAAGTTTTAACCAACTACATTGCACTGTAGTTCCTTCCATCTCTTCAATTCTTCAATGATGTATGGCTTACAAAAGCAATTTTCCAATATACAATAAAAGCAATTTTCCAATATACAATAAAATTGCAAAATTTAAATACTGACTCATATTAATCGAGGCTTCGAAATCTTTCTATCTCTTACCATTTTCAAGTTATTGACACATTTATGTTGTGATGGATTTGTTTACCATTACAAGTTACTTGGCGTAAGAATGACTTAAGATTTTGTAACAAGAATAAACATTGAGACTTAGTAAAATATGTCTACATTAACATTGGGAAAAGTCTCACAAAGAAGAATCCCACACGAAGAAAATGTGATATAGTCAGAAACCTCTTCTTTATGTGTTAAGTGAAAGAAGTTTTCGAGTTACAACTGATTTACTCAACACAGGTGTGGCCCAACATGTCATGGTTTTGGGACCTGGTCAATCTGTCGAGTCAGCCACCTCTTGTGCTTCCTCTTCAAGAGAACCTGGTGACTCAGCCGTTCAGCGGGGTTCACCACCGCGACCTCAAGAATCTGAACTTGCATGCCTGGCTCCTAGAACTGCCACCATTCAGGAGCAAGGATTTTTGGCTGAAGTGGCAACAAGAATTGAGGCTCCTCAAATGATTGACAGATGAAATTGGAATAATAATAATACCCAGGTCTGTAACTAACAAGGTTTATCAAGTGCTACACTGGCATTCTTTGATTCGACATACCCTTGGCTTCAGCAACCGTTATTTTAAAAATTAACAGATATTGTTTTAACAAAACCACAATTGTGGCAACCAAATTATTTATAATATCTCATTAATTCACATTTATCTGTGTGAAAACAAGAAATAATGAGATAACTTGATATTTTCACAATTGAGAACGCATAATTTTTTCTGGTATTAAACTGAGACAGTCAGTCACTTTCAACAATTAATATAATATTTGGTAATAATTCTGTCAGATACATAATATATTTTTTGTCCAAAAATCACATTTTTATGCAACATTTAATATATTTTCTGTCATTTGTAAATAATATTGTAATGGGTCTGGGGTAGATCAGTTAATATTTTTCTTATGAATGTAATGAATTCATGACTATAGGAACTTACAAAGTTATCCAAGTTACAGAATAGGTTTTTCTGATTATTTTTCACCAAACAGTTTTAAAATGTTATCTTACAGCCAGGCAGGGGTGCACCTTCCCACTAAGCTGTACAATCACTTGTGACCCAAATAAGGGTCACCCCTAAGTAAAGCATTTCTGTAGTACAGAACTTTGAGAGGGGGGATATTTTAACTCTGTACTCATTTTATTGATTTTCTAGGCTGAACATGCTTTCTTTGAATGTGTGTGTGTGTGTGTTTAGTTTCTCCAGTAAATCTTGATCTTTTAGTGGATTTGTTTCAGTACACACACTTGTGTGGAGTGAGGAATGTATTCTGGGGATAGTTTAGTATAAAACTGAATGTCTTTATTATGTCTCAAAAGTTATTTATGCATGTATATAAAATTGTACTTACATTTTCTTGATGTATTGGGACATGTTTAATAATCTATGGTAATGTAATTTTACTATATTTTGGGGAGAAACTTTGTGCAAATAATTACTCTGAATGTCAGAGTAGAGTCAGAGTATGTCAGAGTAGACTCAGCCAATCAAATGGCTTCTAGGCATTGTGGGTATCTATGTACTTTGGAAACCAGAGTAAGTCAGAGTAGGCCTTATAAATTGAGAGTAAAATAGGTAATTGGTGGAGTTTAGCTCAGAACTCCAGTGTGTAAACATCTCTCCTGAGAATTTACCAGCAGATTAGTCCACTCCACTCTGATAATTCCACACTTATCCACGGAGGTAATCTACAACCACAACTTGCTAGAAAGCTATCACCCCTCTATTCTTTGTTTACATATTATAACTGGCAGATGAGATTTTCCATATTTGGCTCCAACTTACTACATTGTTGTGACAGCTGTCAGATTGATATAAACTTATAGTATCACAGATATCTTATCAGAATACTCTTGGAAATCACTGTAAGTGCCTTTATTATTTTACCCAGTAACTTAATAGGTGATATTTAACCTCTTCGCCACCAAGGGAGCAGTATTCTACTATACCGAAGGAAAATCCGGGATGAAGAGCTGACAGACAGTTTAGGTTGCTAAAACACACACCACAAGTGATTTACATTGTCCATAACGTCCTCGTACATAATATTTTAAATAGCGTATTTCAGTATACCAAGACGTTTAATTCTACAGTGCTGAAGGAAAGCTGGCATATCATATGGGGGTGTCGACTGCTAGCCGACAGACATGGTACTGTAGAATACACATTGCTGTCGACTGCTAGTCGACAGATAAGGTCTTTAAGGGGTTAATTATTTTAGAGAGATAATTTTGATATACTGATATTTATCAGCAGTAATTAAGGCCTGACATAGTGCTCACTGATAATTAACAAGCACTAAGAGAAACTTGGCACAAGCTAAAATACCCCTTTGAGTAAGTCACTCCACAGTTTTCTGGGTGACTCATACATTTGGCCCATGACTGAGCATATTAACAGTACCGGAATATCTGTATGAATAACTGAATAGTACAATTCAGTTGGACCATTTAATTCAAAGATTGTTCTCTTCTTGTCATTGTCTAAACTTTAGGTTGATTTTGCATGGACCGTTGTATATATTACACTGTATATAATATTTTACTGAATACTGTGTATCCCATCTGTACAGATATGTAGTTTCACCTTAGCATAGGTTGCTGTTTACTTTTTCACTGACTAAAAGTAACATTGATTCTGTATTACACTGTATATAATATTTTACTGAATACTGTGTATCCTGTCTGTACAGATATATCATTTCACCATAGCATAGGTTACTGTTTTCTTTTAATAAACTGACTTTATAGTTATATATTTGGCTCTTTTCACTACTATCGACACTGGCTCATACTTTTATTTACAATACTAACCAAAGCTGTGGAATCTGCTGAAGAGAAATTACTGTTATATAAGTACTAGCTGATACTCATGACCACATAATACCCTTACACTTTGATATTAAGACTTAGACTGTGATCAGCACTGATGAGAAACTGGTTCCTGTGATATTGTATTGAGAGACAACTCTACTTTGTGACACTCAACCAGATTAAATTTAACTGGTGGCTTCAGAATTGAGACCCCAGTACAGAGATAACAGCTACTAGTCCAGTAGACAAACCCCCCAAATTAGCTGAAGCGTGAAAATCAGTATGAACAACATTTTTTTGCTGAAATCAATTCTTAATGGGGAGTAGATCAATAATCTGATGGGTGCCGCTCTGGCATTGTTGAGCAATTTTTTTTTATTTAACAAAATTCAAGATGGCCGCCATATCGATTCTGCTTTATCAAAAATGGCCATTAAATCGCTATTTCTTGATCAATTTACATGTGTAATATATCATTTTTTTCAGACTGTTACACTCTATCACATGGTCAAAACAGATGTTAGTTTTCCTTAAAATTTAAAATGACCACAGTGATAGACCTTCCATAATTGCGATTATACAGTCATTTTGCGAAGTGACAATAAATTGTTGATGCAGTCCGTTACTAAGTTTACTTAGACACAAAATAGCGAATGCATAGATTTAATATAAACATATTTATTAGCATATATTAGAAGACTTAAATTATAATATTTATATTACAAACAAATTAAGTCTTCGCTCAAATCATCTCACGTCAAAAAGTGAAAACCATCAACATACTGAACTGATATATTTGATAGAGCTTCATAGACATCAAAATAAATATTCTATTCTTCATCTGAGTCATCAGTAAAACACAGTTACAGTTACTTTTATTCCCACAGTTTGATTCTGCCTCACAGTGGCAGTATGATGTGTATGATAGTCCAGCTTTACGGCAACAGGGATTACTGCCACTGTGAGGCAGAATTTGTAAGCAGTGTGTTTTACTGATAAGTCAGATGAAGAATAGAATGAGCAAGATACAACTTGTAGAAGACTTGCTGGTGTAACTGCTGCAGGCCCATAAATAGGTCACAATTCCCCTTTATCCTTAGTTTCCCAGCGAAACGTATTGGGGGCTCATTGGAATCTACTACACAACAAAGCAGAATTTGTAAGTGTGTTATCTTGATGTGAAAAATCAGCTTATTAGTCGGTGGCAGGACTTTAACCTTAGGGAGGTTTCCTTTTTTTGTTGAAGAGTTGGTATCTGTAGCTATTAAGGTCAGTTTCTCTAGATGTGCAACCATAAAGGTATAGCAGTACTGTTGATCCCAGTTCAAAATTGATGTCATCAGATATACCTCTGATTTGAGTAGGAGGTTAGCAGCACTGATTTTCCCCTTCCAAAGGGATATGATACAGTATCACAACCTATTAAGGCATGTAAGGGTAATAAAGTGATACACCTACTTCCAAGTCTTGATGCTGTTTCATTTGTAGGCTATCAGTACAACCTCAGGCAAGGACTAGTTAGGCCCACCTCAGACAGATGGGAGGCCCTGAAGTCAAAATAGGGGCTCTTCTAAAGCAAAAGCAGTGTACGGTGAGGCAGTTCATGTCACTGATAGGTCTGCTCACTGCCACTGAGAAGCAAGTTCCTTCAGGCTGCCTACACATGAGGCCTATCCAGTGGCACATAAAGGCAAATTGTCATGTTCCAGAGTCCTAAGAAAAGTCAATCCCTATTCCAATGTCTCCCCACAAATACCTAAAGTGGAGGAAGACAATGTCCCAGTAGGTCAACCCCCACATCATCTACAATATGCTCATCAAGTATGCCTTTCCACCAACTCCCAAAATAGCGAATGTCATAAACAAGATTCTCAGAAACGACTGGCCCAACATGCGGTTTTGGGATCTAGTGCGCCTGTCATCCCAGCTCCCCTTTGCCTACCTTACCAACCCAACCTTCTAACTCAACTATTCAATGGGAACCTACACAGAGACCTCCTCAATCTAAATCTCCATGCTTGGTTTCCAGAGCCTCGACCATCAGAGTCCAAGGTTTCTCTGGTCAAGTGGCAGAATGAATTGAGGCTCCTCAGAGACGCTCAACAAGAGCAGTCTATGAGATGAAGTGGTCCATTTTTGTTTGAGGGTGCAAATGGAATCAGATGGACTTCGAAACACCATCTATAAACCATATACCTGAATTCTTTCTCTACTTGTTCCAGGAAAGGTAACTTCAGCCCTCCACCATAGTTGGCTACAGAACTGCCATAGCTGATAAGGTTGGCAATTACTCTGTTGAAATACATAAGGATGAAGTTTCCACAGAGATAGGCCAAAAGGTCGCGGGCATATCCCCTCTTGGAACCTATCTCTTGTTTTACATCAACTGACCAAGGACCCCTTTGAACCTCTCAGGAAGGCCTCCCTGTAACACCTCACTTTCAAGACTGTCTTCCTATTGGCTCTGGCATCAGGAAAACGTACAAGTAAAATCCATGCCTATATGAATAGGAACATTCACCACAGGGAGGACTGGTCTCAAGTCTCTCTTTACCCCTGTGAGGGTCCCAACAGTGTAGCTCCAATGGTTGTCCCTGCACTGGCCCCTGCCGTGGACAAATCTCTGAAATCTCTGAGGGTCCCAACAGTGTAGCTCCACTGGTCATCCCTGCACTTCCCCCTGGCTTGGACAAATCTCTGCACTATGCTACTACCTGGACAGAATTAAGGACCTCAAAGGAAACAAACAACTGTTTTTTGTCTCTTTTAAGAAGAATTGTGACAGGGGCAGAATTAAGGACCTCAGAGGAAACAAGCAACTGGTTTTCGTCTCTTTTAAGAAGAATTGTGACAGGGGCATATCCCCTGCTACAATCTTTTCTTGGATCAAACAGTCACCACTCCTGTGTTACAAGCCCTCTGACCAGGAGTCACTTCAAGTGTATCAGGTAAAAGCCCATGATGTTAGGGCCTTTGCTGCTTGCAAAGTCTTTCAAGGAGGAATTTTCTTACAGTAAATCCTCTTGGCTTGTCATTGGAAGTCTCACAACACCTTCACTCAGTTCTACGTAAAGGATGTTGCCTGGGCTGATACTGAACATTATCACTTGGGTCCCATAGTGGCAGCACATCAAATTCACCATTGAGTGTCTGTACTATAAAATCTAGTTTTTCTTCCGCCTGTTGTATCTTGTTTAGATATTTGAGAGGGGAAACTTTCCTGGAAAACCAGCAGAAGGGTATTTTCATTCTATAGATTCTACTTTGTTCATGGAACCTCTCCACCTTGCTGCTATAAGAGTTACAAGTTCTATCAATGTTTCCCTGTCCTTCCCTGGAGACTGAACTCTTTCTTCCCTCTCTTCTTATTTTAGGGGAGAAAAAATGAGAGGGTTACCCATTCCGGTAACCGGTCAACCGGTCGGACCTAAGACCTGACAAGAGAGATTTTCTGTCAAATTCGTCCTTAGAGTTCTATCTTGCCCCTTCAGTAAGCTACCCACCATCCTTTTGCTAGTTATTGTGGCATTAGTCTGTTAGGTAAGATATATCAATGCAATAAAATACAAAATTTAACAAGTAAATTAAATTTTTATAAGTTAATATCTTTAAGTTACCTAACAGACGGGAGAGTCCCACCCCCCGACCCAGCAAATCTACCTTACTAGGGTTCACAATGGTCAAGATTTTCAAACAAAGAAGTGACATCACTGGCCACCTGGCAAGTGAGGGATACACTAGCCCCCTAGTAAGTGGGGGTGGCACCATGGCCGGCTCCGCTGGAGGAGACTCAGGACATCTTTTTCTGATGTTTGGTGGGCCCAGCTTGCACCGGGCAAATGCCATTAGTCTGTTAGGTAAGATATTAACTTATAAAAATTTAATTTACTTAACAAATTTTCTAAATAACAAAGTTTGTTTGGAAAATAAAGGATAAAGGAGAGTTGTGGCCTATTATGGGCCTGCAGCGGTTGCACCAGCAGGTCTTCTGTAAGTTTTAGCTTGCTCATGTTCATCACAAATTCCATGTAATAATAATCACTGTAGTTGCTGTAAAACTGGACTATCATGCACATCTTTCTGCCACAGTGAGGTACAATTGAACTGTGGAAATGAAAGCACTGTAATTGTGTAAGTACTGTGTTTTACTGATGACTGAGATGAAGAATAGAATTTTTATTTTGATGTCTATGAAGCTCTTTCATATATATCGGTTCAGTATGTTGATGGTTTTCACTTTTTGATGCGAGATGATTTGAATGAAGACTTACTTTATTTGTAATACAAATATTATGATTTAAGTCTTCTTATATTAAATCTACGCATTTGCTATTTTAGGTCTAAGTAAAATTAGTCAGTAACAGACTGCATCAACAATTTATTGTCACTTCGCAAAATGACTGTAAAATTGTAATTTTGTGAAGGTCTATCACTGTGGCCATTTTAAATTTTAAGGAAAACTAACATCTGTTTTGACCATGTGATAGAGTATAATAGTCAAAAAATGATATATTGCACATGAAAATTGATCAAGAAATAGCAATTTAATGGCCATTTTTAATACAACAATATTGATATGGCGGCCATCTTGAATGTTGCTAAATAAAAAAAATTGCTCAACAATGCCAGAGCGGCACCCATCAGATTATTGATCTACACCCCCTAAAGAAATGATTTCAGCAAAAAAACCTTGTTCATACTAAATTTCACGCTTTTTCAAATTTCTACTGGACTATACAGAGATAAGAGATACAACACTTCCGCTGGGCCGTTTCAATATAAACATGCACTTCTTGAAATACAATATAACAAATTACAAACATAACAAATATAAGAATAACAAACTCTGAAGAGTTATATATCTTTTCTCGCCTTCAAGATTTTATGGCATCTTTTTTATGACAAGCTGCAAATAAAACTGTCTCAGAGATCTGTTTATGTGGAGAAAATGAAATTGCCTTACAGTTGCGTTATTACAACTGAAGTAAACAGAAGTGCTCAATGTCTCCATTTTTCACTTCACAACATGTTTCACCCAAATATTAGAACATACAGATATGATAAAATGTTTGGTGCCCCTTACCATGGATAATAAGCATCACAACTGCTTTAATGATAAATGACTTTCATAAATATTTTATGTAATTAAGCTAAAAACGTGTTGGTTGCACATAATTTATGCAGATTTTGGAGGAAAATCTCAAATTAAAAATTGTTGAACTTTTTTATTTCTCCTGTTCATAACTATGGGTATATGTGATAGCTGTTTAAGTACTATATGAGGACTGAATGACTTTTTTTCAAGAATTTGGAGCTGACAAAAGTTTTATATTTCATCACAGAGTAACATCCCCACCCATCATGATGGATTCATAATAACACCATGTATGATTCGGTGGAATAAGAACACCAGATTCGGTGGAATAAGAAATACAAAGACTTGGAGCAAATATAATAAGTATGTGGCTAGTTAGAAACCCAGGTCACTATACTATCGACCATGATGATATCAGTGACTGTGCTGGTATAAAACTCTGAAAGTATATCCCCCTTCATTTTATAGCCGGGTAGATTCTGGGGGACCTCCAACAGAATCTACTCCGCCCTCCCAGATTACCCCCAGAGGTAGATTTTGGGAGGCCTTTGGGAGTTATTAGGTGTAAATTAGTTAATAATAATTAAGGCTGTGATTGGTTACCTGGTTACCCGAAAACGGTCTGAATTCCTAATGTGGGTGTTCCACCACACAACTAAGCTTCCCGATTAAGGGTTTTTTGTAGTCGGTTTCAAAAATTTGCTTAGTTCCAGGTGTTCTGTATGGATCGGTAGTTGTCGGTTGGGGCCGTGAGAAAAATCAAACATGTTTGATATTTCTCACGACCCAAACTGATTCTTATTTCCTTTCCATCAACAAAATGTCCAGTCTCAGACCCAAATTTACACAGTCCTATATTATGTCAGGCCTCCTGTGAAGCCTGTTGTCAGTCCCCAACTCATAACAGATCCATAAAATTTTATGCGTGTGAAAAAGAATCAGTTTCATTAGTCCCAGGAAGCCTCAGACCATCTCAGGTGTCCTGTGACTAAGAAATCTGGGTCTGGGACTAAGCCCCGACTAAGAGAAGCTGATCCAAACCGATCCAACCTGGCCTCCTCAGGCCACCTGGGACCACACAAATTTAGTCTGTGACAGTCTGAGGACGCCCCAGGTGGCCTGGGACTAAGTACTGATTAAGTACTGACTCTTTTCCACGCACTTTAAACCAAAAAGAGGCCGGGGTGGGGGGTCTGGGACTATATAAGCCACTGGTCTGGGACTATAATAGCTGTAACTTGTTCAAATTCCTCTCCCAAAACATAACAGTTCAGTACAAATACTTATCACAACACTGGTGGTGCTGGTGGTGGTTTCTGTGGTCGACGTAGAAATAGCAAATACATCATTATATGTAACTGAATAAACACTAAAAAGGCCCTAAATTGTTGCTGAAGCTGTCTTCCATTGAAAGGTGGCATCCTGCTGTGTTCCTAGAAAAGTAATGATAATTACATCCCAGAATTTATATATATACCCGGAAAATCCAGTTTTCTTTTGCAAAACAAGAATCGGCAGTCTTGGTCTGGGGAACACTGAGGAGGCCTCAGGACGCCTGAGGAAGCCGGGACTTAATCGGCGGTTAGTCGGGGCTTAGTCCCAGGAGGCCTGAGGCATCCTGGGACCCAGATGGTATGTCTACGACAGGATCGTGGTTCAAACCAACCAGAAAAATGGCTTAATCGGTTCTTAGTCCCAGAACAGTCGAGGACTGTGTGGGGCCACCTGGGGCCTCCTCAGGCTTTTTGAGGTCAATCTGAACTTAATCCCAGGCTTTATATAATTAATACCGATTCAGTTTTCCCGCCCATTTTACCTTTTTTTTCACCGACTGTCCACAATTAAGGGTCGCGGACAGGATCGGGGCTTAGTCCTTTGGTGGAACAGGGGCATAAAGAAACCGAGCTCAAACAGGTGAAGTGGGTAACCGAAAAAATGTGAAATATAGCGTAAATCAACAAAATACTTGGACAAATCTTACTATTCTGTCAGATTTCTTTAACTGATATTAGTTTTTCACATAATTTTCCTTATTTTTACAGATATTTAACATTATTTTTCGTAACGTTTTGTTTACATCATCCGTCATATTTGATTCTCTGATACTTCCACTGGGTGACAACTAAAACATGGTTACCCAAATTCGGATCGGTTCTTTCGAGGCGAATACCTGGTGTCATTTTTCCAACGAAGTCACAGCCTTACTTTGGGTATTAGCATTGGTAACTGTGATTTTTCAACACATACACTGTTAGGCTGTTAAATTGATAGAACCTATTTTTATGTACACTGAGGTCCAGCTTCAGCTAATCCCAAATTATGAAGGAATAACATGACTTTGGTGTACACTGAGGCCCTGTTTCAACTAATCCCAATTTATGAAAAGAAAGAATAACTAGGCTTTTGATGTACAGTGAGGCCCAACTTCAACTAATTCCAGTTTATGACATCAAAAGAATAAATAGACTTTTGACGTACACTGGGACCCAGGTTCAACTAATCCCAATCAATCAAATCAAACGGATAACTACACTTGTAGTGTGTAAAATGAGGCACTTCATTCACAAATCTTAACTGGTAAATTCAAAGGAATTTGTCATAATTCAAAAAAAGAAGACAATTGTATGCAGATCTTTTGAAATATTTCAGCTCTATAAAGAGTGTTATAAGACAGACAAATGTTTATTATACAGAGAGTATTACACAAATACATTACACAAAATGTTTGAAAACGTGTATGTTCCTGAAACTAAATATCTAGGTCAACAAAACTTCAGATATGTATTTATTCTTCATATTTTTCACATCCAGTTTAAATTTTGTTTATAAATCATTTTTTTCGGAAGTATGTAAGCAATAGGTAAAATCGAAATATGAATCATCTATTTTCAGAAGCTAAATAATAGCAAAACAGTATTCACACAAAATCCTCTTTCTGTCAACAGACTAAGTTTAAAATCATGAGGTTCAGGCAGCAACAGGGGTCGTCATGTATAAACTTTTCGTACTACCTTAATATTTGTCTGGTGGTGACTATGCAAACTAACGAAGGTCATGTGATTTAAAAGACCCTCAAAAATACACAAACAAGAATGAAAGGATTTGGGGTTTTGCTGTTGTTATTTTCTGCTGTAGCCTCGTCACCGTTTGGAGGCTGGGAAGATGGTGATCCAAAAGCTAAAGTTGTACAAGGAATCGCAAGAGGCTATGTACAAGATCTGGACAGCAAGAGTAACTCCTTATATCATTTGAAGTTCCTGGAGTTGAAGTCTGTCAAATATCAGGTCTGGCAACGACATTAAGATGAAATATCGCAGTTACTGCATTAATTAGTCCATTTAATTTATACCTACATCTTTCAGTAAAGGCGAAAGGATTTTACATATTTAAAATATATGTTATTGTTTATGGAGGTGTTGATATGTCATTGAAACTTCCTGGTAGAGAATGAATGTCACTTTCACTTTCTCTCTTGCGTCATCGATGGACAGGCTTTTGATAAGATAAACAAAATAAACAAAACAAAATTATCATACATATCCTCGATGGACAGGTTTTCGATATGACAACGTAAATGGACAGTCAGGCCTGGGGTCAAGCACATTCAAATGTAATACATTACCCAGATAGCATTCCGCCATCGGACTGATGTTGGCCTAACGTCAGCACATTCGTCAGTCTGACGTTGGCGGCCGATGTTGGGCCCAACGTCTGCAAGCCACCGGTAAAAATTATATTCTATGTATAGCATCAGCCAATCAGATAATGTTCACCAACAATTTTTTTAGTGTGAATTTATAATGAGAATATTATTTTTATGTGTAAAATTGTTAAATGGTCAGATAAAATTTGTGGGCTCACTGAAATATGATTTTTAGACATACTGCCTTGCTACCAATTATCGCCGGGTGCCAATTATTGCCAGACAGAAATCAAATAGATATAACTTCACCAAAGTAGCATCCAAAGTCTAGCAAATAAGGTAAAACTATTTCCAAAGTGAATGGAACAAATACACAACAAAAAGCTTTTAAAATATATGACCATTACTAAAATATGAATGTTTAATTTTCTGGTGACGATAATTGGTAGCTGGCGATAATTGGTAGCAATTAAGGCAGTACCATAATAAATAATTTTTTTTCTAAGTTTCCCCAAATCCCCTATTATTGCTCGCCGCCATCTTGAATAAAAATCCGCCGTTGGCCCAACGTTGGCAAAATATAGAGACATCTAACTTGAGTAGTGGTTGGCAAGCCACTGTTGGCCCAGCGTTGACAAAATCTGCCGACCATGCGACCAACAGCCAACATCGGTCCGACGGCGGAATGCTGTCTGGGTTACCATTACATTACATTTGAGTTTGCGTGCATTACATTATATTATTGAGGATCAAAATGAATGAAACCAAAATGATCAAAAATATAACAACATAATTAAATCCACGAAGTCTCAAGCTCAGTGTGATTGTATATTTATTCTAAAATATTATAAAAACATCCTCGAAAAATAAGGCTGTGAGCTTATAGTTTAAATGATCGAAAATGTGAATATATCGAAAACCCGTACATCGGCTATACCACTATATAATATACAGTAAAGTCACATCCCCGAACTCTGTGGTTCAGCGTGACTATATATTATATCTAAAATATTATGAAAACCTGCAAAAATGAGGCCGTGAGCTTGATGATATGACATAAATATCTCGTAGCAGGCTGTACTAAGGGTCCTGGAGCATTCCCTGGTCACTTGCTCACTGTAGAAAGTCTGGCAGTTCAGCTATACTGCAAGAAATGTGCAAGTGTCTAATGTGAGACAACCATAATATACAAGCCAAACAAACACTTGCCCAGTACTAAAATCTGTCATTATGATGTCCATACATATGTCACATAAATCTCTGAAATCCCTGCGATTTACTACAGTAATTTAAAAAAGAAAACAGATGACAAGTACAATCGCAATGTCATTTGTAGAAAATTGGATGTTTATTGACAAAAAGCATGTGATAAAAATCGTGAATTAGATGTCTGATGTTCTAAGCAGAAATTTCCACAAGCTGCACACGTGTGAATGTAGACATATGTTTGTTATTTATAATATATATTTTATGTTTTCTCAATAATATATGCTGAGTATCAAGATGTTGACCCTGCAATATTGTATATGTAGTTTGCAGCATGAGCAAAAGCAATTGAATTATATGTTCTGTTTGAGATAAACTGAGACATTTATTGATAACTATGTAAGGGGCAAAAAAAAAGAAATTGCAGTATATTTGCTTGTTAGTGGTTTACTACATATATACAGACTTATAAGTTCACCTCAGACTTACAAATATTAATGATCAAATCAGAATATATTTGCATACATACACAATTTTAGTCCATTTGTTAGAGAGGGACAGTGATTATTATCACTGCATGTTTTAGTCATCCACTTGGATTAGAATATGTAAAGTGGGAAGGTTGATTTTTTTATATCAGCTGACATTATGGTATCAATCTGCACCATGTGAACAACTTCTGTTCCAAAAGTACAAGGCTCAGAGTCAAATTGTTTCTTTTAAAAGATACCTTATATATTGAGGATGAAAATTTTTTAAGGCATACATATCTATTTGTTTGTCTGTTTCCCGGAGCCATTACAAGTTAGGTACCCCCGCCCAAAGTGTGAAAATTTCAATACTTTATCACAATTTTGTCATTAACTGTTGGTGGTATTTGTCTGTTATTTTGCATATATTTACTAGGCCATAAGTAGATTCACTTGCGTGAGTATCAGGCCCAGATCTTTCTCAATTATTTTTTAATGAATTTTTAAAATGATTTTTGATGCATTAGATTTCAAGGAATCATGTACTGAATCACATATAACTTGAAAAATATTGCGTTAAGAGCATTTTGTTAAAATATGTTATTAACCTACATCTTCCATATCTTCAACATAGTTGGTAATTTGGGAGCCTATCCCAATAGCTAAGTGAGTAATAGCTACTTTATGACTTTTCAGTACCTCCCATAATGAGTAAAATCACCTGTAACTTGAAAACAATTGAATGTAGAGAATTTTGTGTAAATCTGTTATTCATCTACTTTTGGGTCAGTTATAACACCGAAAAATGGCAGACCTGTAGCTCATTGCATAGCTGAGCAACAGCTACTTTCAGGTTGTCACTGTTGATAATTAGTTCTAATTTTGAAAACTATTGCATTTACAGCATTTTGTTTAATATGTTATCCATCTACATTGGATCAGCTTGCAGACCTGTAGTTCATTGCATAGCTGAGCAATAACTACTGTCAGGTTCTCACTGTTGAGTAAATCAGTTGTAACTTGAAAAATATTGATTTTACAGTATTTTCTTTAAATATGTAATTCATCCATATTTGGGTCAGGTATAATATATTGAAATTGCAAATTAATTAACAATAAATTGAAATTCCTTTATTGTTGGTCCTAGAAGTTTTGTGTTCGAAGAAGAGCTGTTACAAGTGAGGTCCACAATCTAGTGCTACAATTTTAACACCCTTTCATAATTTTCTCTGTGAAAATTGCTGGGATTAGTCTGTTATTTTGCTAATATGTACTGGGGAAGAGGAAGATTAGCTTACCTTTGATTACTATGCACCAACCTTTTTAACTCTCTACCTTGGTATTAGAACCAGGTTCTCAGTAGCTTCGTAGGAAGTACCTTAACAGTTAACTTTATACTTTACTTCTGAATACCATTTGCAGCGCACAACTTTTGTGTCCTTTTCTACTTTCACTTGTAAACAAAATTCAGAATTCAAAACAAGTCAATTGGTACAGAGCCCATTCACAGGCACTGATTGCTTGTTTTTTTTTACCCTTTTTTGGGTAACAATTAAATATGACCGAGAATAGTTATTTAATTTTATTCAGAATAAATAAACCAGTGTATCATTGAGTCATCTGAATGAATACAAATAAGCTGTGTATCTTTCCAGATTGTTGCTGGGACCAGGTACAACCTGACCTTTTACATGGGTGTTTCAGACTGCGTGAAGTACAAACTTGATGAAGATCTCAGTGGATGTAACGTTAGCAAGGTATGGGCCAAGTCTATCGATTCGCACAGATTGCAGTGATTTCCTGAAACATTATAATAAATGTACTGTTTAAGAATCTAGGTCTAGCTTTCTCTTTGCAGAACAATATAAGTATATAGATTTTGTTTATTTCTGCGACAAGTATAATACTTTTGGTAAGTATTTTCTCTGTGAGAAACAGTAACAGAATAAACACCCAGCATGGAAGACTTATTAGTCACAGTTTGGAAATGGGAAACTACATACTACTGACACAGCTTTTTACACTTTATTCAGAAAGAAAAACAATATGATTATTATTATTATTATTATTATGAAATCAAAACACAGTTTACTCAATATGCTCCCAAAATAGAGGAAAGTCACGCAAAATGTTAAATTGATCTGTTGAATAAAATATGCAAAGTTATTGTTAAATTTAAGTACTTTACCAAACATAAATATTTTGTAGATCTGGATACTATTTAAGTCAAATTTTTGCTGGATGAAAATTTCACTAGTTCTTCACTTTTTTATAAAAATTCACAAGAATTAATTTTTCACTATAATGGTTAGTTTCTACTTGAGATATTAATACAGATTTAAAATTTCCCCAGTTATTCATTTTCATTAGCTAAAACAGCTAAAATTGATGTCTAGAGAAAATTTTAACTTACAGTATTTCTGGCAAAGAAAGTGCAAATGTTCAATTTTATTTACATTACACATATGTAACGTGTGCAATTTACCAGAAGTATATTTGTATATTTTGTGATCTTATTATTTGTATGTTTTGATCTGTTAGCCTGTATGTTTTCTTTATCATGTTGAATGTGAAGGTACAAGAATGCAATGTGGTCATATGGTTGACACCTTTTATAAAAGATCAGCAACAACAGATTGAAAGTGCATCATGTGTGCCAAAGCCAATTAAAAGAGTCCTAAAACAGGTTATCTCTTACTATTTTTGTTATAAATAGTTTCAACTTTTTATTTGGGTAAATCCATATAAGTAATGTGAATGATGCATCACAAAATAGAATTTCATGCAATTGCTAAAGACAAGGCAAATATTAAGTAAAATTGCACATGAGGTATGCATTAGGTGTGCATTATTCTGTAAAGCAAAATTTTTCGGAGTTAAAGTATACTTCTTATTTAGTGACATTACTTAATTTCTTGTTCAGACATTGCTTAATTTCTTCTTCAGATGCCTGGCACTTATGTTTTCACTAGCTAAGTCGGGATTTTATATTGTTTATTCATTTTGTTTATATTTTCTTTAAAGGTAATGCACATGTTTTTCTTTTCCTCTTTTTAGAGCAGTGTCGATCTTATGTCGGCTTTCAAGGATTTCAAAATGAAGTACAACAAACAGTACTCTGAAAAAGGTACAGGTCCCTTTTAATTTTGCGGTGTTTTTAGAGTGTGGAATGACGCTATCAAATGCAAAGTGTGGAGTTATTATGAAAAGCATTTTGTGATTACTATCTTGCAATTATCTGTATTGAAAACTAGGCATGGGACAGTATAAAAATTATGTACATCGGGAGGTCGCCAATGCAAAACTGTACCAACTTTGGGACTCAGCTTTTTAGTAAACTTCAACCAAACATGCACTCTTCCTCTTAACGACATTGCAATAAAAGTCCTGAAATGCACAAAATAAAGGATAAAATTGTGCAATATCTTCATATTTCTGATTTCTGTTGAATATTTTAAGTTTTCCTTCCATTTTATGTGTTGACAAGCGAGATTGAGGTTATAAAGTGTCATAACATGGCATTTCTGCTCACCCAGTCGCTATTGATTTTAAAAGTCTGCAAATGCACAAAAATATGGGCCAAAAGCGTATAATTTCTTCAGATTTTGGGTATTTTTCTAATATTTTAACTCTGCCATTATATATGTTGCCAAGTGAAGTGATGATTTCAAAATCTCGTCATGGTATTTCAGTAAACTGCTCTCGATACCGAGATACCGGGCCTACCGACCCATCCCTATTGAAAACTGTGCTGTCATTTCTTAAGTTTTGTTTTGATTAATGAACACTATAGCTTGGTTAGTCAGCTGTTGTAGTCAAGTATCTGCACTGGCTCTCCATCAGTCATTGGTGTACTTTTAAAACTGTTACAATTTTGTAACAGTTTCTCACGTCTAGGTTACCTGAATGCTAAGAGTCCTACTTGCTGAACAAGTGTAATGCTAATACCATACATTCTGATTCTAAACTAGATTTCTTCTGTTTCCTTCTTTCAAGTCTGGCATGTATAAGTCAGGCATCAGTTGTGATAATAAATGTTTTACATGTGATGCTCCAAGTCTGTGGAATGGCCTTCCTGAATGTATTGAAATTAGCGCAGAAGACGATAAACCATACACCTATTTTGTGACTGAAAGTCACTGATCTGACTACCTTCCATTTTCTCGTAGTTGAAACTGGTTATGTCATGTTTTTAATATTTTAACATAAGTTGGCCAAAATATTTTAACGACAACAATATTTCACAGTATTTTATTACATTCTATTAATGTTTTATACATTTTGTCCTCAAAAGTCTTCAAAGGCACATCATGGTTTATATGCAAGTTATAACTCATGTAAACTTTGAAAACTTATGTCATGGGATTTACTAAATCAAACACACCTAGTTTTTTGTGGAATTTCTGCTTTGGATAACTGATTCTAAAATTTACATTCAGCCACATCACTTATTAAAACGGTTACATTTCTGTACTCGTTTCATCGTACCAAAAAGTTTAATAATAACACAAATTCCAAAAAGTGAAGCAGATGTCACCTACGCATTTGTTTTACAGAGGAAAAAATGAGATATCAAATCTTCCAAGATAACATGCAATTTGTGCAGCAACTCAATAGCAATGAGTTGGGGACAGCAAAATATGGAGCTACAGAGTTTGCTGACTTGTCCAGTAAGTACATTGCAAATTGTGTTTCTCTAAAAAAAATTTTTTTATGATTGTAAAAAGGGGTAAGGGGACAATCAATGTTGTAGTGTAAATGTATTCGTTTTCACCCAAATGTATTTAGGGGGTCATTGTCACCAAAAGCTTTTTGTCTAAGTCAATTTTATTCACATTTTAAAAGGGAACATTTTTTTTCTGGTCAAAAAATTAAATTTTAGATAAAAAGTATTTATTTGTTGTTGTCTGTAACTACCCTGATTGTTTTGCCACTCAGTTCTAAACTCTACATTTACAGCTGATGACACTGATGTCAAGGCAGTTGTAAGAAACTCTAGACTAAAATCATTGGAGTAATATTTAAAACAGTTAAAAACCTATTGCACAGTAGTCAAATATCATTTCTTTAAAAAAAACCCAAAACCACACATTTCTAGTCCCAAATCTGTTATTAATATGTGTGATTATTTGATCTTCAACTTAGAATTGTTTAACACTAAAGGCCAATCAACCGAGCTAAAATTTGATCTTTAGTCTGATGTGTCACATGTGTCTCATGTCTTAGGGCTACATACCAGAGAGTTTAAGATACACGTTTTGGAAATTACGTGTACTGCAAAATCTATAAGTATACGTAGACTTTCCCGTATATCATTTTTGGTTTAAGATACAAGTACTACGTGATGTCATGCTCCCCTCCCCATTTGGGTATTTATGCTTGGAAATGGAGTGAATTTCACTGCAAGGAATGTATGGTAGAGGTATTATGATTCAATTGATGTAATATGTAAACTTTCTCAACAGTTGCTGTGCTTGTAAAATAAAATAATAAAGATTAAATACATAAATGGCCGATGTATACATAAACTATTTAATTTCAAGTTTTGTTTTTTCTTAAACTTACCACAAAGGTAAATACAATATAGCATGATAAGGAATAGTCCGTCCCTAATCTGTTGCATATGGCAAAAGCTACAGGCTTTTTAAAAACAGTGTTATCAAGTGTATTTTATGTCTAAAACTACATTTTAGCAACATAAATATAATGTAAGATACTTGAATATATTATTGCTTAACAGTTGATTATAGAAAATGAAGATTTAATAGTATAAAGTTGAGATAAACCCTCACGTTTTATTTTTACTTGTAGAACTAGTTTTTCACGTTGTGAACTTGTAGCTTGACGTACGGAGTTTGATAAAAACGCCAAAGATGACGTCATACGTTCTCTTTGCAGTACACGTCGCGACGTGTACTTGTATCTTAAACTCTCTAAGCCTTGAAGCCTTGAACCTCTAGTAATGAACAAATATAGATGTGTGTAAATATTTCATTTCCGCTGACTGGCTGATGTTCAGCTCACATATATAAACGAACAAATCCACATTTTATCTAGTAATTTCCTGTCAGGGTACATTCTAAACTTTGTGGGGTGTGTGATGTCGAACTGAAATTTCACCCGTGAGCAATCAACTCCCAATTATTTGTACTCATAGCACCCCTACACCATATACAGTCATACCTTTATTATCCAATTTCATTTTATCACAACATTAATCATTATGAAGACAATTATTCTCTCTTAAATGTTTATTTCCCCACTACTTAAATATCTGTTCTATTTGATGAACATTCTGTTATCAGAACAAAGGTGTTTGTGTTGAACAATAGAGGCTGTACGTCCATTATCTTCATGTCAGTCAAATATCTTCCTGTAATGTGTAGAAGCGGAGTTTGCAAAGACTCATCTCACACCCAAGTGGAAGGTAGAGTTTGATCCAGATGCACAGATTGCAGATATACCAGATGTCCCCAGTCCGCCCGATGCTTTCGACTGGAGAGACCATAATGCTGTCACTCAAGTCAAGAATCAGGCAAGTAGTGAAAGAATGTTTCAAAATACTCGTTAACCCTAGACTGAAAAACTTAGATGACTTGTAATGAATTTACGTACTATTTCTATTGAGGATGGGAGTACATCATTGTTTTCATTAAACCTGATGCCAAGTGAAACACTGTGGCATATTCAGTGCAAGTGCCTTCCAGTTAATGCATTTGTGAAATAAGCATAACTTATTTTATGAGCTAATCAAAGAAATTGCATAGATTATCGGGAAAACTTTACTGTTTCAATAAATGCAGATTTATTTTTACCTAACAGGGAAGTTGTGGCTCTTGCTGGGCGTTTTCCACTACAGGCAATGTGGAGGGTCAGTGGGCCATCAAGAAAGGAAAGCTTGTGTCTCTGTCTGAGCAAGGTGGGTTTAGAATAATATAGTGTATTATCCAGAGATATTGAGAGTAGGGCAGGATGGGTAACACGGATATGTCGGTATCAAGACCATTTCACTGAAATACTGTGTTGATACTTTTCATCCAACCTTCTCGATTGTCAACAGACATTATTGTGGGAAAATGTAATTCTGAAGAAATTATAAACTTTTTTTCGTGACTTTTATAGTGATTCCATTGAGCAGACCTACAATGTTCTGTTTTTTATGAGTGTTACTTCCTGTCAGTAGGCTTACTCCATTAAGGATGTCCTAAAAACGTAACTTTTTTTGAAAATCCCAGAACCAGTTCGGTTTTGCATTGTCAGGATACTGAAATGGAAATTTTGCTATTGATCCTGCCCTAATTGAGGTAAAGAGGACTATAAAATTAGATCGGATAGACTTAAAACCAGTTTTGAGACCACAACATCAGAAATTTCAGTAGTGTGTGGGTATATGTGGAAGTTAGCTACAACTTGAAATATTCTGGATTTCGGAGGGACTTCTTCTGCAGAGTTAACTATATTTAGGTTGATTGTTTTACTCCTTCTGGCAAAGCTTGTAAATGTTATGATAGATGTAATAAAAATGTTATATTTTTCCTGAGAGTCTAATTTATCAGTTGAAGATTTTAAATTTGGAATTCTAAGTATCAGGTTACATTATCACTTAAATACTTTATGTATTAATGAATATTTTAGATTGTATATTCGCAGACTTAGTGGTCTTATTGAGCAGAAAGAGGTGTTTTGTTTCCGCAAGCTGTGCTCACTTTTGGATTTGGTATTTAGTAAGGCTGTGATAGGTTTTCCAGTTACTCAAAAACGGTCTGACTTCTTTGAGAAACCGAGTACAACGTGGCAAAGCGGCTAACAGAAAAAATATTAAATATACTGTAAAACGTTGAAATACTTTGGTAAACCTTTGTATTCTGTCAGATTTATCTACTTATATTAGGTTTTCACATAATTTTCCTTATTTATACAGATATTTGATGTAATTTTTCGTAGCGTTTTGTTTACATCATCTACCATGTTTGCTTCTCTGACACTTCCACTGGGTGACAACTAAAATGCGGTTACCCAAATTCGGATCGGTTCTTTCAAGACGAATACCTGGTGTCGTTTTTCTAACAAAGTCACAGCCTTAGTATTTTGGTGGGGACACCCAATATTCCAAAACCAGAAAGTTTGCAGTGGTTGGATGAAAAGCCATCTCCCATCCCCAGCCCAAGCTCTTAAGTGTCTCTTACCTGTTTTACAGAACTTGTGGACTGTGACAAGCTAGATGATGGCTGTAATGGAGGCCTGCCAATCAATGCTTATAAGGAAATTGAACGCTTGGGTAAGACTTTTAAGACAAAGTACTGTTGTTGAATACTGAGACAGACTAGCTTTGCAAAGTAAACATTTGGACATGTTTTTATGTGTATTTACCTTTAATTACCAGTGTGTTTTCTATCTGTACTCGGTGTATATTCACTGTATTGTGTATACCCTGTAATAGAGACTTTCTCCAAGCCTTTGTCTTTTGCTTAACATATAAACATATGGGTAGTGTATGACCTTTGAAGAAAGAGCCAGTCCTAACATTTTTTTTTTTTTTTGAGTAATATTCCCCAGAACTCCAGAACAGAATGCTTGTGGTATAATGAACTCTTCAAAAAGAATTTCCACTTCAAATTAAACTGTTCAGGTTGATGTTGGATACAAGTAGAAAGATTTGGAGCCAGTCTTACTCTGTTGAGGACTAGAACCTTAAAAATGGTTTGCAATTACAAAGAGAGGTGTAAAGGGATATCCGTGTATGCCCCTGTAATTTCTGTGAGTTTCTCTGTATGTGCTTTCTCCATGTGTAGGTGGACTAGAGACTGAGGGAGACTACCCATACAAAGGTGATGATGAAAAGTGTGAGTTTGTGAGGAAAGAAGCCAAGGTTGACATTTCTGGCTTTCTCAACATCTCCAGCAATGAAGACGGTGAGAGAAATTAAGGAAGAAAATAAAAAATAAGTTTCAACAACTATCTTTTTAATAATGAATATTAATTGACAAAATAAACAGAAAAATTAAAACTGTAAGTCCAGCTTGTTTTATTATAGCCAGATAAAGCTTGATGCATGCATTGAAACTTCCTGAAGGGCAATTGATGTTTTGATGTATCATTTTAGATATGAAGGCCTGGTTGTACAAGAATGGTCCAATCAGCATTGGGATTAATGCCATGGCCATGCAGGTAAGCTTCTGGTGGAAAATTGGTGTATATGATATAATAGCTATAATAATAATAACAAAGTGTCCAATGACTTCATACAGATTTTTGAGTGGTTGTAAATTCATCTCGTAAAACTAGAAATTCTAGTTACCCCACAGCCCTTAACCCCTTAAAGACCTTATCTGTCGACTAGCAGTCGACAGCAATGTGTATTCTACAGTACCATGTCTGTCGGCTAGCAGTCGACAGTCCCATATGATATGCCAGCTTTCCTTCAGCACTGTAGAATTAAACGTCTTGGTATACTGAAATACATTATTTAAAACATTATGTACGAGGACGTTATGGACAACGTAAATCACTTGTGGTGTGTGTTTTAGCAACTTAAACTGTCTGTACGCTCTTCATCCCGGATTTTTCCTTCAGTATAGTAGAATACTGCTCCCTTGGTGGCGAAGGGGTTAAGGGAAAAAGTTTGTCCGGGCTGATTCTCAGAAATTGTAAGGTGTAGGAAGTTGATACTTGATAGGGACATTGGTTGGGGGCTGTAGGTTTGCAATGTCATGGTGTGACCTTGATTTGACCTTTGACCTTGCCGTGGTGTCCTTGAGTTTGAAAATCTTGTCAGGGCCATATCTCAGAAAGCCTAAGGTGTAGGAAGTTGATACTTGGTAGGGACAATGGTTGGGGGTGTAGGTGTGCAACATCATGGTGTGATCCTGATTTGACTTTTGATCTTGTTGTATTGACAAGGAGTTTTAAAATCTTGTCCGGGCTATTGAATTTTGTAAGGTGTAGAAGATTGACACTTGGGACATTGGTTGGGGGGTGTATGTGTGCATCATGGTGTGATCTTTAGCTTTGGCTCTGCCAAAGTTCTTTCACCTACCATATTTGAGACATGTTTCTCTTGTGACAAAGATATACGGATTGCTGCAACTGATGGTTTATATGTACTTATACATAATTGTGCTATTTCCATTGACATCTAGTCTCCAGTTAATAAATTTTAGTGTCATACTTTTTAGTTTACTGATTAATGATGTCATCTTGCTATTGAATTGTCTTGTTTTAATACTTCATCTTTACATACATTTTCTTTCTCTTAGACATTATTTCTGTACTTAGACATTATTTGGACCTTTATAGAACTGACACTGCTCGGAAAGTATCACAATCTTTTTACTGTTTCACTACTGTAGTGTGCGTAACACACTCGCTTAGAAACACAGGGAACGTGGGTTCAATCGCAGGTACAGGCAGATGCAGAAGCTCAGATGACCACTTAAAATGGCGGTCCTCTGTCATTGGGTCCTGTTCCAAGTGGCAGGTTAAAGAACCTCAAGGGTGTTAATAAATGGTCATCCTTGAGCCTCTGTCTTTCAGTTAGGGGAATGTCAGTAATTTAAGAATTCGACTGTACCTGTAATTGGACTGTACTTGTACAGTTGGAGGGGTCATATAGCGCTTTGAGTCCTCGAGTATATGGAGATATTGTGCCGAGTATAAATACAAATACAAACAAAAAACAAAAAAAAAACTTCTGTCTTATGGTGTTGAAAAATATTTCCTCAGGTTGTGGGGTACAGGCATCTCTGATGCTATTTTTTTGGAAATGCTGTACTAATAGAAGTTTAAGTGAAAGTTATGCAGAACTAAGCCAAATCCTGTGGATAATGTTTTGTCTCCCCATAATGAGTCTACTGGATTTTGTGTTTACAGTTTTACTTTGGTGGAGTGTCGCATCCCTGGAAAATTTTTTGTAACCCCGACAACCTAGATCATGGTGTGTTGATCGTTGGTTATGGAATAGGTAAGTTTATAACCTGTTAGCATTTCATCTATTGTATAATGCGAATATTATTTTGCCTCAAAATCACATTTCATGTTTTGGTTAGTTGTCGTCCACTAATGTGGATAAGAATGAGTTTAAGCAAAGGAGTTTTAATTGAATTTGAATCTCCAGTAAAAGGTTGTGTAAAATAGAAATCATCATGTAATTTCACAATATTGCTATTTGGTGGTCAACTGTTTAAAGAACAATATTTTTGAAAATAAACAAAAAAGCTGTGGTTATCTGATAAACCTGAGAATGAAGTCAATGTGCAATTATGTTTTACGACCAAGGGACTAGTTGCATCATAAATTTATGCCCCAGCGTTCTTTATAAAGAACCAGCTTTAAAACATAACTAATTGAGCATTTCTGAATCAAAGTTAACCACACTTTTGAATTTTTTTTTTCATTTTTAGTGATTTCCAGATTGTTACACATTTTCCCTGTTAATATATGCAGTGGAACTTCTGTTGTTCCATACTTCTAAAAGAGTAAAGTTTTGTTCAGATAAAAGAAGATTCATAAAACGAAATAGGCATATAAAACAATGGGTAACGCATGTAAGAATAAAAACAAGTCAAATATTCAGATAGTACAAGGTCGGATAACAGAGTTTTCCACTGTATATGATGAGATGTTTTTTCTCTATTTAGACAAAGGTATGTTCTCAGAGGAGCCATACTGGATCATCAAGAACAGCTGGGGGTCTAGTTGGGGAGAGTCTGTAAGTAGATAAACATTATATTAAAAAATAGAAGATCTGTTTTTAAGCCTGAGCTCTAGTGAGACTTGCGCTTCTAGATGTCACCTTTTTTTTTTTTGTCGCAGGACTTTCATGAATTGTGGTGTAGCGTGATGAGTGGCTGCATCCTCACTGAAGTGGCAATAAGCTACGTTAGTACTGGGATGGTTGTCTGCTTGAGTTCACTACTCATTTCTCTGATGGCTCTGCAGATCACACTAGTAGACCGAAACCCCTTACGGCCTTGTTTTTTCTATTGAACACCCCAGTGATAGAATGATCAATGGTTAAAAGTGGCATCACTTAATCACTTTGCCCTCACTTCTGTGGGTCATGCAGTGTATTGATTTTCATTATTCCTAAGTTTTTTAAAAACTTACAAGTAAGGCAAAAACTGTTAAAATATTCACCAAATGTAAGGTTAAAAGCATTAGCTCACTGGTCAACAGACTTCTTGTATATTAGAGGTGTGAACAGTAAACCGGCATACCACATTTTTAGGCGGGTTGCGTGTAACCAACCCGCCTATTAGATTGATGTGTCAGAAGTCCGTCTGTGTCCATCCACATTTTCGTTTCGACTCGAAAACGCTTTGTCCGATCAAATTCAAACTTGACAGGGACATAGATCATCATCATAGCTAGGTTCGTTTCAAAATTGGGGTAATTCTGTCTGTTTGTTTTTTTGTCTGTCAACATTTTCGTTTCCGGACTCTAACTCAAAAATGCTTTGTCTGATCAAATTCAAACCTGACAGGGAGATAGATCACCATCATAGCTAGGTTCCTTTCGAAATTGGTGTAATTCCGTCAGTTCGTTTGTTTTTTGTCCGTTGGTCTGTCCATCAACATTTCCGTTTCCGGATTCTAACTCAAAAACGCTTTGTCCAATCGAATTCAGACTTGTCAGGGAGATAGACCACCGTACTAGCTAGGTTCCTTTCGAAATTGGTGTAATTCCGTCCGTTCTTTTGTCTGTTTTTTGTCCATTTGTCTGTCCGTCAACATTTCTTTTTCCAGACGCTAATTCGAAAATGCTTTGTCCAATCGAATTCAAACTTAACAGGCAGATAGATCACCATCATAGCTAAGTTGCTTTTGAAATTGGTGTAATTCCGTCTGTTCGTTTGTCCGTCCGTCTACATTTCAGTTTCTGGACTCGAACTCGAAAATGCATTGTCCAATCGAATTCAAACTTGACAGGGAAATAGATAACCATCATAGCTAAGTTGCTTTTGAAATAGGTGTTTGTCTGTCCGTCAATATTTCCGTTTCCGGACTCTAACTCAAAAACGCTTTGTCCAATCGAATTCAAACTTGACAGGGAGATAGATCATCGTCATAGCTAAGTTGCTTTCGAAATTGGTGTAATTCCGTCTTCGTTTGTCCGTTTATAGCATAGACAAAATTATGAAAACTAGATTACATGTTTTACATTTCGTCTAATACATTTACCTTAACTGGGTGACCTAACATTTCTTTCCTGTTTCTAAATTTAATTACAGCAGTCGCTAACCTTATTGCTGCTTGCGCAACCCACCTTTTGGGGCATTTCTCACCCTCTTGTGTTTAGGTAGAAATGACGAAATCCGCAAAGAATATTTAAGTATCGGTTATTGAAAACGTCATTATATTAGGCTATCTACTGGTTAATACTTCATCAAAACAATATAAATTTGAGGAAACGTCTTACATTTTTACTTTATATTCAAGGTAAATGAAGCTTATAAACTTCAAAATATCTTGTGAACACACATTTCCTCGTGAGAATATAGCTCATGTACGCCTGCGTAAAGGTTTCGCCATATCAATGCAAACTTTTGAAATCCCTGATTTCGTTCCGTTTCAAAGCTCGGGAAACTGTTTTTTATTTTCAGAACTGGTCCGATCACTATTGCATATATCCCCTCATATAGGATTTCACTGTACTTTATGTGATCATTAGACTTCTTTCTTATTTATATTGGGAGTTTTAACCAACAAAAGGTATAAATTTGAGGCATTTTATGTGTATATTATTTTAAAAAATAAAATAAGATTTATATTCGAATATTATTCGACATTTTGCATGAATTTTCTAATTTTTAACACCTTTAGATCCACCGTATAGTTTCCACTGTTTGCATTTGCAGTATACATGCATTTTACATTCTCAGTATTTCTATTCAAAGATGCCATACATCAGAAACAGTTGACCAGTTAGCCACTCTGTGACAAAATTGAGCTAATTGTTTCAGCCTAACTGACAAGACAAGATTATGATTCTTGTGTGATGAACTGTTACTGTAAGGAATCACTACCTATATGTAAACTAAGAAGTAATTTGTGGTCATTGCCAATATATACCGTTTATGTCGGGATTGATTGGTAGTATATTAGCTATTCATTGAATTGTTCAGAGTTACCCATGGTATGTTAGCTGTCCAGTAAATTTTGTAACTGTAAGCTATTGTCAATTCTCTTGGGTATATTCACAAAAGTAATTTTGCGAAAGATCAGTGCAAAAGTTAGGTGAATCTAAAAATTTGATTAGGATCAAGGTTAGCATTCAGCGAGATTAAGCTAAAGTTTGTGTCATTGTTTCAGGGATACTATCGAGTGTTCCGAGGCGCAGGAGTTTGTGGTCTGAATAAAATGCCCACCTCAGCATTAGTCAACTAAACACGTGGGTACTCAGACTACACCTGCGGGGCATTCCACTAAAGAAAGACAATCACCAAAGAAGATGGATTTTTTTTTTATTAAGAAGAAATTAGTGGTTTATGCAGACTAAGTTAAGCAAGTTATATGTGTTGCAGATAGCTTTTCAGTTTGATTGATTGATTTTTTATTTATTTTTTTTAAGTTTAGTGAAAAAAACACTCTTTTTATTAATAAGAATGAGGTGTCTACAAATGTAAAGTATTAAAGGTTTCATGAATGTTTTTTTTTTTTTTTTCAGATTATTTATATAGAATGAATTATTTAGATTTATTCACATGATAAAGCACCAAAACTTATCTATGTAATCTCTCTTAATCTATTGCATTTATTCCTTATATTTTTATATTTAGAATTTGCTGTGCATTTATTTTGATATAAGCTATCTGTTATTGGTTAGCTGCAATTGAGATCTAATAATAATAATAATTCTTCAAATCCTCCATTAAATGTATCTCAAATTGAGGCTGTTATGGGCTACTGGGAAATGGTCTGAATTCATTGAGTATAAATTAGAGAAGTGGGATCTGAAAAACTATTAAAATATAGTTTACACCAATCAACTTCTTGGGTAAGCCTTTGTATTCAGTCAAATATGTCTATCAGTAGTAGATTTTCATGTAATTGTATCCCCGAAAAGTGGGGATACTATGGATCATGCACGGTCATCGTCTGCCCCGCATCCAGATATTTTCTTGTGTTCAACCTACAAACCACATTTCTTTTTGGATTTCTTTTACACTTTGCAAGTGGCTTGCTATGGCAGAGATCTGGCTACCATGTTGTTTTGGTAGCCCAGGAGTCAAAATTATGCTGTGGGGAGTCAAAAACATTAAAAATTTTGACTATTGTTTGTGTTCAAGCTGTAGGCCACAGTTTCTTTCAGATTTATTTTATATTCAGTGCATGAATTGGTGAGTATGGGGTCTCTTTTTCCTTATAATCACAGATATTTAGCAATTTTATATCTGATAAATTTGTTTATATCATCCGCCATATTTATTTTACTATTATTTCAAGTTGGTTACAACTAAAGTGTAGTTACCAGAATTCAGATCGTTTCTTCCAAACAAGATACCCAGTCACATTTTCGTATAAAATCACAGTCTTTACCTCAAAAACATTAACTGCTGTTAATGGTTTAGTTGTAATAGTTGAAGTATTAGTAAAGTTTATTGTACAGTATATGTGATGTTACTTTACTGGTTGTATATTGTAGGGATGGGTCGGTATACAAAATTTGTAGATCAAGAGGCTGCCAGTGCAAAACCATTCCACATGTGGGATTCTGCGTTTTAGTACACCCCAGATCAAATAGGCCACCTAGAGGAAGTGACACTCGTGTAACTAAAACATGGTCGTTTTCCTCTCAACGAAATCTCAATAAAAGTCCCCCAAATGTGCATTAGCAACTCCCAACTTCTTTGGATTTGGGACTTGTTTCCAGTATTAGTTGTATCCACCGGAAGCATCCGGTGGATACATTGGTTTAGTGTCCGCTACGCCGCCGCCGCGTGTAGAGAGATTTTCGGCGTTAACGCTCTAAGAGGAAAAGAACAGCAGCTAGGTTCACCAAATTTGCAGGATATCTTCATTGGGGGGTAAGCTTCTCTGGGAAGGAAAATAGCCTCATTCTGAAAAACAAGATGGCCGCCACGGGCATTTCTTTGAAAATAATCTACATTTTTCTACTGGCTGTTCCTCATAGGTAGAAGGTTGAATCTCTTCATAGGTGATATGTATGACACATATACATGTCCTCTACAACCTTGCACACATTTGACCTTGAAGCTCCTAACTCAAGGTCATCCATGGAGTGCCGAAGTAACCCACATAGAGGACTTTAAAAGTGCCTATATCTCCCTTATTATTGGTCCTAGAGGTTTGCAATGTGAAGCCAACCTATAGGAAATTATGTGCTCCGAATCTTCTGATGTGGTTAGATTTGACCTTGGACCCCTCCTTCAAGGTCAAACGAGGATAGCCAAACTTAAAAGTGGTTATAACTCGCTTATTATCGATCCTAGAGGTTTGGGATGGTAAACCAACATATAGGAAATCATGTGCTGCGAATCTTCTGATGTGGTCAGATTTGACCTTGGACCCCTCCTTCAAGGTCAAACGAGGACAGCCAAACTTAAAAGTGCTTATAACTCGCTTATTATCGATCCTAGAGGTTTGGGATGGTAAACCAACATATAGGAAATCATGTGCTGTGAATCTTCTGATGTGGTCAGAATTGACCTTGGACCCCTCCTTCAAGGTCAAATGAGGACAGCCAAACTTAAAAGTGCTTATAACTTGCTTATTATTGGTCCTAGAGGTTTGGGATGGTAAACCAACATATAGGAAATCATGGGCTAGGAATCTTCTGGCGTGGTCGGATTTGACCTTGGGCCCCTCCTTCAAGGTCAAACAAGGACAGCCAAAGTTAAAAGTGTTTATAACTCGCTTATTATTGGTCCTAGAGGTTTGGGATGGTAAACCAGCATATAGGAAATCATGGGCTGGGAATCTTCTGGTGTGGTCGGATTTGACCTTGGGCCCCTCCTTCAAGGTCAAATGAGGATAGCCAAAGGTAAAAGTGCCTATAACTCACTTATTATTGGTCCTAGATGTTTGGCATGGTAAACCAACATATATAAAATCATGGGCTGGGAATCTCCTGGTGTGGTCGGATTTGACCTTGGGCCCCTCATTCAAGGTCAAACGAGGACAGCCAAACTTAAAAGTTCTTATAACTCGCTTATTATTGGTCCTAGATGTTTGGGATGGTAAACCAGCATATAGAAAATCATGGGCTGGGAATCTTCTGGTGTGGTCAGATTTGACCTTGGGCCCCTCCTTGAAGGTCAAATGAGGATAGACAAAGGTAAAAGTGCTTATAACTCGCTTATTATTGGTCCTAGAGGTTTGGGATGGTAAACCAACCTATAGGAAATCATGGGCTGGGAATCTTCTGGCGTGGTCGGATTTGACCTTGGGCCCCTCCTTCGAGGTCAAACGAGGACAGCCAAACTTAAAAGTGCTTATAACTCGCTTATTATTGATCCCAGTGGTTTGGGATGGTAAACCAACATACAGGAAATCATGGGCGGGGAATCTTCTGGCATGGTCGGATTTGACCTTGGGCCCCTCCTTCAAGGTCAAGTGAGGACAGCCAAACATAAAAATGCTTATAACTTGCTTATTATTGGACTTAGAGGTTTGGGATGGTAAACCAACATATAGGAAATCATGGGCTGGGAATCTTCTGGTGTGGTCAGATTTGACCTTGGGCCCCTCTTTCAAGGTCAAATGAGGACAGCCAAACTTAAAAGTGCTTATAACTCGCTTATTATTGGTCCTAGAGGCTTGGCATGGTAAACCAGCATATAGGAAATCATGGGCTGGGAATCTTCTGGTGTGGTCAGATTTGACCTTGGGTAGGGGTGGGACGAGTACAAATAATTCGGGTCGATTACTCGCAGATAAAAACTCGACTCGACATCGAGCCCTCGCAACATTTAGTATCCACCATAACAGGAAATGACATCCAATATGGCGGCTCCCGTAAACGAAAAAAATATAAAGATAAAAGCTTTGAATCGCTTGAATTAGCTATTGTCAGCACATAATATCATTAATTTTATGTTACAAATGGTGGATTATGCGATTTAATGAAAGTAAGGTATGTTATTTATGTTTCATTAACTAAAAAACGTAACCGGTTCTATAGGTTATTATATATACACGAGTAATCGACCCTAAGAATTGGGGTCGAATTTTCGTGAAATTCGCCTCGCTCGGCGAGTGTCGACTGCTCGGTCACACCCCTAACCTTGGGCCCCTCCTTGAAGGTCAAATGAGGATAGACAAAGGTAAAAGTGCTTATAACTCGCTTATTATTGGTCCTAGAGGTTTGGGATGGTAAACCAGCATATAGGAAATCATGGGCTGGGAATCTTCTGGTGTGGTCGGATTTGACCTTGGGCCCCTCCTTCAGGATCAAATGAGGATAGCCAAAGGTAAAAGTGCCTATAACTCGCTTATTATTGGTCCTAGAGGTTTGGGATGGTAAACCAACATATAGGAAATCATGGGCTGGGAATCTTCTGGCATGGTCGGATTTGACCTTGGGCCCCTCCTTGAAGGTCAAATGAGGACAGCCAAACTTAAAAGTGCTTATAACTTGCTTATTATTGGTCCTAGAGGTTTTGGTGCATTGTCTTCACGGTGGATACAATTTGCATCGGTTTTCCGATGCGCTAGGTCTAGTTTTCATTCCATTATATGCATTGACAAGCGAGTAGTGGTGTGTCATCATCTGGGTTTAGGTCTCGATACCGTGAACAAAACCATCAGCGATATCACAGTGCCATTGTTTCACAAGTAAAACCTCAATTCGCTCTTTAAATAATGTGCTTTGGTAGCTTATACTGAAATATAATAGATTTTATATTTCATTTGTGCTGACAGTTGTTAAAATGGTGAATATTTGAAGCAATAAAAAGTAAACGTTTTTTTTTTACTTCCTGTAGGAAGTGGAAGTAGTCATCACCATAGTTACATCACAAATCAAAACAAAACCGCATAAAAGTAAAATTATATGAATATTTCCTCATATTTTTATGAAATTCCTTCGAAAATAAGCTAAAGTTAATAGTTGAATATGGTTACAAGTAATCCTAGATTATCGTCCATTTCTTTCATCACCGGTGAAACTGCGATATCGCCGCTCTTGATAACACCACTACAAGCGAGATGGTGGTTGTAAAATTTTGTCACAGTATTTCAGTAAAATGCTTTTGATATGAAGATATTGGGGATACTGACCCATCCCTAGTAAGTTTAAATGTGTTTACCCGTGCCATTGCTAGTACATGTTAGAAATTTTTTTTTTTCTCCTTTTAAATTTCATGGGTCTCATCCCTTTTAAGAAAGAATTCCCTTCGTTGCATCAGTTCAGAATACTTTCTGCTAACTATGTCAAGGCTGTGATAATAACTGTATTAGTGCTAAAATGCAAGACAACTGTTGAACTAGCAGATTCAATTGTCACAAATGACACTAAAGTTAAGGAAATCCAATGAAATCATAAGAATTATGGTTTAAGTTTTTGTCATTAAGAGACATTCGTTTGTCACACTGTAAAAAAAGAGAGTCAAATGTACAGATATTTTTGTATATTATCGTTGCTATATGTGTAACAATGGGTAGCTTTTCTATATGCTACAGCTGGTTCTTAATTCTATGTTCCACCAATATCAAAAACATCAGAGATGGACAAGTGCAAATTTTTTTTTTTTTTGTGTTTGTATTCTAGTAAAAAGCTTTTGTGTATCAGAGAATATTAAAAGTAATCATATTTTACCACCCCCAAAATGGCTGAAAAATTGCTAGTTATCATATATATGATGTATATTAAAAATGGAATCAGCTATGTTATGAAATATCAACTGTAAAAAGCATTTTTTTCAATGAGGTCAACATTTTCTTGTAAACCAAGGTTTTTGGTATTATGATGAAACTGATTTATTACTCTTTGGTTAATCTTTAATTCATATTATCTCAGGGAATTTTAAGACGATCTAAAAGTAAACTTCCTTTTTTTATTTTTTTTTAAGGAAAGTAATTTCTTTTTCCCCATTTTATTTGTATTGTAAATTTGTAAATCGGAAATATTTTCAAATAAACCTGTTCCAGTATTTCTTCTTTTGTTGTCAAACACCAGTATTCAGTTCTTGGTAAAATTTAGTATCAAATTACCAACAAAGCACTTTACCGGGCGTTGACCAGCATAATGAACATTTACAACAACAATAAAAAAAAAAAAAAAAAGGTCTTAGGACAGCTACATGTGTTGCCTGATGTTACCCAAAACCTATTCACCACAAGTTTCTCTTGGGATTAGCATACAAGTACTTGTTCGTAAGTATTACTACTCCTTCATGCCCTACAAATACAGTACACATCAATGTTGGTATATGCTTTTCAAAACAAAATTATTTTACCAAGACTTAAACGATCCGTCAAATTTTGTAGTTGGCTTTCTGTTAGAAGAGACCACATATTCATTTACCGCCAATTAATGAAAAATATAGAAAGAATAGCCTTGAATAATTGAAATTAACTCATGTCACCATATGAAATACTGAACACATCAAAAACCGTGCATTATGCGGTAAGTTAGATGTGTTTTTAATGTTTTACTATGTAAAAACGTAACCAGTTTAATATGGTATTTTATTTAATACCCAAGCTCTTGACCGTTGACACTGGGATCAACTTTTCATGAAATTTGCCTCGTTCAGTGGCCACCAACTACGTGTTCACTTCCCTAATAATTACACAGACCTCAGCATCAAATGTGTCTATAAGCAATATCTTACTTTTCCAGTAAAAATGGTACATTTTAGTGGGTAAATCATTGGCTTTGTGGATATTGATATTTAAAAATATTTCAATATCGGCCGATATCAGGGGGGGGGGTTATATTGTCTATCTAATAGACCAAATCCAGGACACCGAAAACGTTTTTGTTCTAGTATCTCTATGACTGTTTATCTTAATGACCACCCATGTATGTTCCCAACCAGGAAGTGAAATTTACCAAAGCGCAATTTTCGCCGCCCCCCCCCCAAAAAAAAAAAAACAAAAAACAAAAAGGGAGGGTGGGGGGGGTGGCGTGTAGAAGTATATGTCTTCAGGCATCAACATCAGCAACTCTGTTCCAATAATACAAGAAATATCGTTAATATTGATAAAATGATAAACAATGTACCCACTAGTCCATTTTGTTCTTGAGAAAGTACTCATTAAAAGAGTACTTAGGTACAGACAGTACTACTCCTAGCCCTTAATTGATGTCACATGTTGCCACAGATGTCCACCATCTGGTCAATGAGTCTCTGCTGTTCAGTGAGAACATGGTGGTTATACTCCAGGGCAGCCAGCAGTTGAAAGTATTTATTCAGATCTTTACTCTGAGCTTCATCCAAACCAGGGTTATAGAAACTCAGGTTTTTCCTCTCTTTGTCATCGTCGTCTTCCGAGTCTGTGGAACAGGTGGACAGCTGCTCTTCTGAAAAAAATAAAAAATCAACAAAGTTCAAGTTACAGGTATCCTGCCAGTGTAAATCTTTTATTCCACAAATCTTTTTATTCCACAATACACCAATACAGAAATAAATTTGCAACTTTAATAAGTAAATTAAATTGTTCTAAGTTAATACCCTATCCAATGGACAATTGCTAATCCGGTCGGCACAGACCAGCCCGACAAACGACCTATATGTGTCCATTATAGAACACTAGCTGGCCGGTCCCACTGTGCATTTGCAAGATGGTGCATCGTACTTCCTGTCTAGACAGGTCTTATGGGTCAAACTGGGGGTCATAAAATAGCTGATTTTGTGTTTTTACCTTATATCTCCTTTATTCTTGCTTTTAGAGTTTAGAATGTATTAAGAGCTATTGGGAAACCTTATGTGAAGAGTCTAGATAGCTGGTCAGATTCACCCCGGGATCCCGCCTTATGGGTCAAACTGGGGTCATAAAATAGCCGATTTTGTGTTTTTGCCTTTTATCTCTTTTATTCTTTTAGAGTTTTAGAATGTATTGAGAGGTATTAGGAAACCTTATGTGAAGAGTCTAGATAGCTGGTCAGATTCACCCCGGGATCCCCCCTTATGGATCAAACTGGATTCATCAAATAGCTGATTTTGTGTTTTTGCCTTATATCTATTTTATTCTTGCTTTTAGAGATTTACATTGTATTCAGAGGTATTGGGAAACCTTATGTGAAGAGTCTAGATAGCTGGTCAGATTTACCAGATGGATGTGTTCAAAGCATTGTGTCATAAACTTCTTGCCTTTCTGAAGGCTCACATTTTACTATGCCTTTTTCTAAAATGTAAATAGATATATGGCATTTACAAAGCACTGTTACTCTTTAATTAAGTAGTTTTATGGTGTAACTTTCGACCTATTATAAGTATTGATGCTTTATGCATTCTTAGCCAGAGCATTTATTCAACCAGACCTACGCATCGGAGACCGATGCAAATTTGTATCCACCGAAAAGACAACTCACCAAAGCCAGTGAACCACTGTTTGACCTTGGGGGGGCCCAAGGTCAAATCTAACATCAGAAAATTCCTAGCCCAAGATTTCGTATGAGTTGGTTTCGTACTGTAAACTTCTAGAATCAATAATAAGTGAGTTATAAGCACTTTTAACTTCGGCTATCCTCGTTTGACCTTGAAGAAGGGGCCCAAGGTCAAATCCGACCACGCCAGAAGATTCCCAGGCCATGATTTCCTATAGGTTGGTTTACCATCCCAAACCTCTAGGACCAATAATAAGCGAGTTATAAGCAGTTTTAACTTTGGCTCTCCTCGTTTGACCTTGAAGGAGGGGCCCAAGGTCAATTCCGTCCACACCAGAAGATTCCCAGCCAATGATTTCCTATATGCTGGTTTACCATCCCAAACCTCTAGGACCAATAATAAATTAATAAGTGAGTTATAAGCACTTTTAAGTTTTAAGTTACTCTGAGAGTAACCTGTTTTCTGGTACACCAGGTCAGGATTCTCCACAGAAGGGCACACAGAGGGTCGATTTCATCCCCCCTCTTTGTTAAATGTAAGCAACCACTGTGGTATTGTCCGTGGCTATCAGGACTATGTTGCTTTCGCAGAGGTCTTGGAACTCTTTTTGGGCCAGGAAGACCGTCTTTAGTTCCAGGTAATTTATGTGTAGCTTGCTTTCTGGAAGTGACAATGTTCCCCTTGCAGTGTGATTGTTTAAGTGAGCGCCCCAACCTTCTTTTGATGCGTCTGTAAACAACTGCAGAGCATGTCTTGGAGGGTGTAATGGTTGACATTGGAGTATATTGCTTTCCTCCAGCCACCATCTTAAATGGGGGTGGAGCAAAATGGGAACTGGTATCACCTTTTCTAGTGATTCTGGGACCCTCCAGTTTTTTTTTGAGATGCCATTGTATGGGCCTCATATGGAGTTTGCCTAGGTCGACCTGCTTTTCTGTTGCTGTTAATAGCCCTATGAGGAACATCAGTTGCCGGACTGGACAGGTCAGTCCAGTTAACAAGTCTCTGATTTTTGTTCTTAGTGTCTGCCACCGGTTTAGGGTGGGTCTGACCTTGCCTTCTTTCAGGTCGAACTGGTAACCTACAAAGTCGAAAACCTGCTTGGGGTCCAGTTCTGATTTTTCCAAATTTACTAGCCAAGCTAGGTCCTGACACAGAGCTACTAGTGTTTATATATGCTGGAGACAGATTTGGTGGGATCTGGCCCGGACCAACCAGTCGTCTAGGTACTGGTGGATCCTTTTGAATTTTTAATCCCAGCCCATAAAGGCTGGGGTTACAGTCGTCCCCTGCGCCGTCCGGGCATCGTCGGCGTTCCACAGCCTAAACCCATGCATGGATTTTCACCAAATTTTCAGGATATGTTTACCTCAAGGCTCAAGAGGATCTAGAGCTGATAAGGTGTTGGGGGGTATCCGGGAACAAGTGTTGCCATGGCAACACTTTTAAGATTTTCGGGTCTTAAAGTTTGTGGGTGTTCCACAGATTAAACCCCTGTACAGATTTTCACCAAATTTTCAGGATATGTTTAATCCAAGAAGATCTACAGCTGATTAGGTTTTGGGGGATATCCAGCAGCAACTGTTGCCATGGAAACACTTTTAAAATTTTCTACTCTAGATAGATCTCTGAAAGAGGACAGGGCTCTTTGTTCGGTTAAGGCTCTGTGCTATTACCTGGACAAAACTCAGGATTTGAGGATTTTTGGGGGTGCATATTTACATATTATATATAGTTTTACATATGGGTAGTTCTGTTTTTAAGTGTTTCTACTTCAAGTAGGTTAGACCTTCCTTTGCCCTGGGTAGTTATTCTAGCATTAGTCTGTTAGGTAAGGTGTATTATCACAATAAAATAGAAAATTTAATAGGTAAATTAAATTTTTAAAAGTTAATACCTTCCCTAACAGACGGTGGAGTCCCACCCGCCTGTCTCCAATTTTTTATCTGCCTGGGTACTTTAACGAGTAGGTTTAACCGAAAAAGAGGTGACGTTATGGCCACCTGGTGAGTACAGGAAGCATTAGCCCTCTAGTGAGTCGAGAGGGCAATACCAGTCCGATCGGGGGGGTTCCCAGGACGTCGTTTTCTGGCTCGCGCCGGTATATAGCATTAGTAAGGTATTAAGTTATAAAAATTTTATTTACCTATTAAAAACTTTCTAATTTGTACCCCTGGCTGAAGAGGGACAGGTGTACAGTACCTTGACCCAGATGAGATCGAATCACAGACCTTCCACTGTGAAGTCTAGCACCTTAACCACAAGGCCACACAGAACTAGGGATGGGTCGGTTTTAAAAATGTGTAGATCAGCACTAATTCTCAATGACTGTGGGAAAGTATTTTCATTTTTCACTACCATCATTTTACTCATACTGGTGTTATCTGGGATATATATCGTGTACCTTGTGCTGCCTAGTAAGTTACCAAATTTGGAATCTAATCACAGGCTGTCACCTCTGAGTCTGTGTGGGTCTGACTGTCACAAGTGACAAAGCAGAAGACCTGTCCCAATATGACCCTGGCTTTTGAATGGGATGTAAAATCCCAACTTTGACCTTTGTACCAGTGCAAAACTGTTCCGATTCTGGGATTCCGAAAAAAGATGTATTTTAGACTTTAGTACATTCCAATCGAATAGACCACAGTAGTCGAGCACTGACAGGAAATGAAATTCATGAGACGAAAACATGGTAGTTTCCGAAACTTTCCTCTCAGTGAAAGCACAATACATGTAAGTTGTAAAACTCCCTAAATGTACAAAAATTATGGGATAAAAGCATGCAATTTCTTCAGATTTAGTATTATAGTTACAAAGTCAAAAGTTGGGGCTTTACGTTTCGTTCAACAGCCAGGGTCATATTTGGACAGGTCCTCAGCATTGCCACTTGAGGGGCTCGAACCCACAGAGGTGACAGCCTATGATTAGATGCCACACCTGCTAACCACTAGGCCACCGAGGACCCTTATTACAGTTCAATACTCACCCGATATCATAAAATCCTCATCACTTGACTTAGTTTCTGATGCTTTCTTTTTCTTCTTTTGCATTTCAGCATTGATAAGTAATTGAAAGTTATCGACTAACACTGCCACAAAAAGGTTGAGAAATATCAAATATTCCACGACAATATACAGCAACAAATATGTAATGATATGCCATTTTCCTGGATCGCTTTTGATCACTGCTTCATATATTTCAAACCAGTCATCCATGGTTAGCAGTTGGAACAGGGTGAAGAAGGATAGATATAGATTCCCAAAGTGGTCTGGATCATCTTTGGCATAGAGTCCTCTTCCAATCACGGCAAACATGTACATGAACAGGGTGATGATGACAACTATGGCGCCTATAGAACGCATCGAATTCATAACTGTTCCCATGATCACTTGCAAGTTGCTCAAGAACCTAAAGATTCAAAAAATTATATATCATGGCTTAGAATATAAAAAAAATTGTCTAAATTTCAGAAGCAATAGGATTAATAGTTACTTGGGAGCATGCATGTAAAATTGATTTCAAATATGTTTGCTGGAAGTTTATTTTCAACAAAATACACCTGAGAGGGTCTTGATGGTGTAGTGGGCAAAACACTTGCCTGCCATCTCTGAGGTCTGTGGTTCGAGCCGCAGACCCTATGTGGGAAAGTTGATAGTTGCTTACCAATGTCAAGAAGTTTACAGTACAGAACTTTGACCAACTAATATGTACTCTTTTTCTCTGCCCTCAAAGTACCTGTTATTAGTTCTGGTACAGAACTTTGACCAACTAAATATGTACTTTTTTCTCTGCCCTCATAGTACCTGTTATTATTTACAGTACAGAACTTTGACCAACTAATATGTACTCTTTTTCTCTGCCCCCAAAGTACCTGTTGTTACATTACCTATACCATGTGTTTAAAGTGACGTTAAAAGTTAAAACCAAATATTTTCAAATTACACCGAGTCATATCATAAATTGCATACTGGTTTAAATTTCAAAGATTGGGTTTTGAGTCCCATTGAACAGCCAGGGTCATGTTGAAAGAGGCCTACAAGAACAATTAACTGTGGGAGTCAAACTCACACAGAGGTGACAGCATGTGATTAGATCCCAGACTTGCTAACCAATGGGCCATCAAGGACCTTTATAAACTAAAAGTTCTGGTTTTGTATATACCATATGTAATTATGTACACTGGCAAACAACTCCCAAACTTACCCCAAGAGATTCAAACACAAGACATTCATCAAGGTGTTTTAGGCTTTTAGCCATGGTTATTTTACTAATATGAAACTATGGAACACTGTTTACATAAGAAAGTAATTGTATTTAAAACTATTTCATTGTAAGATGCCTTTAACAAATGTAAAATACTTGAACAAATAAGCATATTGTTTTAGGCTTTTAGCCGTGGTTATTTTACTAATATGAAACTATGGAACACTGTTTACATAAGAAAGTAATTATATTTAAAAGTATTTCATTGTAAGATGCCTTTAACAAATGTAAAATACTTGAACAAATAAGCATATTGCCTCACCTAATTGTCCTTAACACACGGAGGGCTCTGATAGCTCTTACTGCCCTGAAAACACGCAGAAACCTCAGGATGGCAATCCCATTGAAGCCTCTCATATTCTGTATTATCAATGGCAGGACAAACTCCATCAGATTAAAAACAACTATGATGAAGTCCATGATATTCCAGCCATCTTTGAAAAATCTTGATCTCCACGCATAGATTTTCAATACAATTTCCATGATGTAAATTCCCAAGAAAACATTGTCGAGCAGAGAAAAGTACCACCCAACACGTACACGGACCACGTACGAAGTAGATACAATAAGAATGATGGTGTTCAACAAAATGACTGCCAGGATGAATATGTTAAAGAAGGTTGAGTTTGTAAAATTGAATATGATGCTATGAAATTCATTCTGAATGGGTACAGGATAGGATTTCCCTCTAAAGCTGTACTCAGATGCACTGATGGTTTTGTTGCTTTTAGATTTCTTTCTGTCCTCCATTGCTGTGGCACTTTTCTTGTCGCCTTCCACACCCACTGTACTTCGGCCTACATCTAGATCACTCTTTTGATGCAATGTGGTCACCTCAGCATTAGAAGCCACCTCCCCTTCAGAATACATATCATCAGGTTCTTTTTTATCGCCCATTCCAAGAGGCAAGTTGCATTTAGAATACCTTTCCAGAACCTGTTCCACTTCCGGGTCGTGAAAACCCATCCTTGACATTCGCTTACAAACGGCCTTCACCATTTTGCTTTCCCTCACGTCGATATTACTGGCTTTTAGTTCCTTTTTCAGCTTCTTGTACACTTCTTGGTGGGAATCAACAGGTACCTGTGCACTTTTGGGGTAAGTAATTTCCTGGGACTTCCACAGATTTTCAATGAAAGACATGCCTGTTACCTGTATATTTGAGACGGATTTTCCAGAAACATAAACAAACTGTCTGAGAATATTTTGGCGCCAAATGGAGACGTGCCTGTGTATGACGTCACCAGACACGTCACTTTGTAATATTCATTGTGACGTCAGTTTGACATGTGAGGGCTTTATTTCTACCCTGAAAATTACTGGATGGATACTTGTCTGTTTTGATTTAACAACATAAATGCATCAATGTGAAAGAAGGCAGTTTGTTAATGGTATTAAATAATGAATTTAACCGTGCTAGCTTGTTTGTACGTAGTTCTATTTGAAAAAAAAAAAAAAAAAAAAAAACACCAGAAAATGGTGAGTCGACACTTTTCTAAATTTGCTCAAAGTTCAACTTGTTTTACCTCAACAATCCATCATGTAAATACAATATCACAAAAATCACCAGATATTGCAGTGTGTAATCGTCATTCAAGTATGCAAATTTGAACTCAACACAATATTCAGTCATTTACAATCATTTCTGAAAATGGGGTATATCTTCCCTGTGTAACATTTTCTTTACAAAGATATTTATAGAAATTTGACGTTTTGCTCTCCAAATCACCCCGCGTAGCATTATGACGTCAGATCAAAGGGCCTTTCTCCCCATGAAAGTGTCAATTTGATAAACTTATAATAAATAATAATTAAACTGATAATGTGTAAAAGCGCATTTTTTATCAGAAATTTTATTCTTATTTGCATTAAAATGATATAAGATGGTGTTATATATATAATGACAGACCAAATGTTAACGAGCAAATGTTATGCATGTATGTGTACATTACTGTAGTTTATCATACATGGGGTCATTGTGTAACCACGAGCCAGAATAATATTCTTTTGGGCTATAATAGTGCATTATGTATGTAGCTGACCCCATTTCCACTCTTGATGATATTAAATAGTAATATCAACGAAGGTTACCAGATCTTGAAATCTTGAAAACCGGAAGTAGAGTAAATACCACTAAATGTAACCCAACATAAGAATGCAATGTACACATTTTCAGCATCCACCAAATCATGTACCATACATAGATACACAAATTTTAGTTTACAAACGTAAAGTCACAGAATAAAAATAATAATTGATATGTGTTAATGTTTCATTAAGAAAACACATACTATTAAAACTTTAACACATACACACATGATGTGCATCTAAATTTACCCGAAAAAAACCACACCTTTTCCAGCTACAAAAATTCAAGAACCAACAAACTGTACAAGATACAAGATACAAAACCATGCAAAAATTTTTGTGGTAAATTTTCAGACGTAAATTCTATTACATCTTCACCAGAGTGTAAAGTTCATAGAGTACAATAACAACCTTTTCTTAATATCTCCAAAAACAGCCTCACCTGTTCAAATAGCACATAAATCAACACACTTCATCCCTGGGGGGTAGGGAAAACCCTATGTCAGGGTGGTAATGTACCCCCTTTATAGTTGCATAGTGTGACCCCTGAACAATGTGAGGTAATCAGTCATCATAACCCCAGGCTCTGAGGTAATACCGTAAAGTATAGATAATTCTCTCCCGGTATATATAATGTTCACCCGTATGTGACATAAAATGAACATTACTTTGAATAATTATAAAAATAAGTGTTGTGCATGGTGTTGGATATTGTCAGCCACCCTTATTGTAGTGAGGTTTGTACATTCCCCCCCCCCCCCCCCCCCCCCCCCCCCCCTCTATTTTTTATTGAACTGAGGAGTGTTTTCAGATGTTCATAAAATCATATATATATTGCCCTTAGATATACATTTGCGTCCTGAGTGTTACACATATTTCTTTTAGTAATTGTAGCTTATTACCTTTGGATGTTTCTGGCGGCCTGTTTGTTTCCAAACTAACTCAAAAAGTTATGGACGGATGCTGATGAAATTTTTCAGGACTTGTGGACAAGGAACAGATGATTTGATTTTGAATGTGGTCTGGATGCCTGTCTGGGTCCAGATTTTTAAAAGGGGAAAAGGGGTGGGGGTGGAAACGAGCTGCTTGGTGGATGTTTGCACTCACAGAATGCCAGCAGTGTTAATTAGTATTGAAATTATCCAGAATATATGTTAGATACATTCAACAAAAATGTCTATGTAGTTTCTGTACCCTTTCTAAGTAATTGCAAGAATAATCAAAACTTACAATTTGCATACAATTTGCATGTGTTGTATTTTATCACTGAAGATATTTGACATAACATTATAACAATTTAACATTGTTCTGATTTAGTTTTATAACGTCATTAGTGGCCTTATTGTAGAACAAGTATGCCATCTAACAACAGACTGTCTCCTTGGTTAATAACAATAATAATAATAATTATATCGAGTGAAATCTAAATTTCTATAATTTACTGCAGAACAAGTCAAGTTACCGCGAGGTTCTCGCGAGGTTAGAAGTGCATATCATCTGCATGTTGACCAAAGTGTTAATATATTGAGAAGTTTTGGGCTCGGGGTGTGGCAAGTGATGCAATATGACATAATGGTTGTTCGATTGTTTATCCAGCTCTAAATTGCTTGAGTGGGTATTACATCATTGGGGGTGGGCCAGAATGTGCTAAGTGATTTGTTATGGTACAATCTTAAGTAACAGATGAGTTCATCTTATGTAAAGTAGTCAACACACCCATTAGCTTGTTTACACAAATTCCACTGATGGGTGTTTTGACTGAGGTCAAGCCTGGACTGGAATATTTATGGTGTTTATTTCATATCTGTCTAAATGGCCACATCGTTGCCAGTTTAGGTTATGTTGACAACTTCATGTAACTTTAGTGAATTTTGAAAATTAATAGCAAGTAAGATATACATATCATGTTCCATATGAGGGATGGTTGGATTTGAATTCTACAATGTTTGACTATTGGTGTAGAATCTACCTACTATAGTTTCAGTGTGCTTTATATGAATTTGGTTAAAATATTAATTTAAAATAATCATACTATAAGCAGATTTTACTGTTTAATTGTTGTCCCTGTACTAACTTCTCATTATTTCCTATATGATGCAAACCATCAGTACTGCAATGGGTCTAAATAGGAGAAACATTACAAACTCTACAAAACCCAAACAATCTAAATTCAAAAGGTTACAAAAACAGTTCCCTTTACATATACCAAACACATCCATAATAACATAAATACTTCTATTCTAAGTAAAGGCCAGATTAGTTGGTTTTGTGTGAGTTTTTGCAAATGCCAGCCAGTTGTTTTGATAGTTTACAATATGCTTTCAGTCACACACAAACAGGTTTCCTTGACCAAGCAGTGACATGCATTTGGGTGGATTAGATTGAGTCGTTCACTTTTAAGAATTTTAGTGTCTGTGTGCATGGTCTGTGTAACCTTGCTTGAATTTCAAATTTTGGATTTCATTAGTATGGTTAGATTATTATCTCTTGTACCAAATACTAGGGGTGCAATGATTCTTCGGTTACTCGGAAACGAAACGATTCACTTTGTTACTCGAGTCAAGAAAACTAAACCGGGTTTTCGAAAACAACTGAAAATAGACATAAAATCTGTTACAAAATTTTATTTTTCTTTAAATATAAGGACATATTCATATAGTTTTCTAATACAAGGTGTTTTCATTTTCACTTTTATAATTTTTAAGTATTTGCAAATTTTAAATGTGTGTAACGATGTTTTTATAAGACGGCATTCTAATATAACCTATTTCGAAGACGCCTCAAATCTCGCAATATAAAAATGGCTAAAGTTTCCTGTATTTTGCATTATAAATACATTTTTAATCCAAAATTCAGTGAATTATCAACGTTCTTTTCCACTGTATGCATTTTAAGCCTTTTATAAGGTATAATATGTCAAAATATGATGCAGTTAATTTCGTCGGCGATAATCAAGCGATTAACCGAGTCCGAGTCGGTTCTTCATAAACGAGGAATCGAGGCGCATTTTCGGGCTCGCTTGCAGCCCTACCAAATACTAATTTTTGGTCTATGAATATATCTCCTTACAGACCACTTCTCTGATTCAGAACTGTTGTTCAAGATATACTGCTTGGCGTCACAACATACCACACACCTCATTTTGGGACCAAACGGGAACACAGAATATATTCAGTGATGGTTGCTTGTCATCCTCAACAGTGGTATATTCCTGCAAATCATATAAGGTTGGCGAAGTGATGATATGCATAAATTGTATTGTTTTCAGGAAACGTTGTTTGCAAATTCTGAGATATCTGCGAAGTTGGGTCTCTGATTTTCCAGTAAAATTTATACTATTCCCCCCTAAACAACCATTCTAAATGGTTTGTTGATTTGATTTGATTTTGGTAAGGCATATATATAACTTTATCTGGTGTCAATGCATATTTTAACACACACACACACCCACCCCACCCCACCCCCCAAAAAAATCAATGCAATTACAGGTAAAACAAGCAAAACAAGAACACCCAGAGAGGGGGGGCCACGGTGGCAGAGTGGTAATACTCTATCCTCCCACCTCTGAGGCCGGGGTTCGATCCCCGTCAAGGCCTTATGTGGGAAAGCTGGTAGTTGGTTGCCGTTGGTCGGCAGTTTACAGTACAGAACCCTAGCGAACTCTATGTACTGGTTTCCTCTGCCCTTCCAACTACCCGTCGTGATATGACCTGTACAGTGTTGAAAGCGACGTAAAAAAAAAACCCAATAAATAAACCCCACCCAGAGAGTGTATTCCCCTGCCAAGGTCCAATGCCTCCAGTATGGCTTACAAGTGCAATAATACTAAAAATCTTTTAAAAGATACTGGATCTAGATATTAATCTGGATTATCACCAAAACCTTTCTAGTTATTTTGCAAATAAACAAACACTTGCTACCAATTACTGAACCTCCTTCAGGGAGGTAATAAGGATTTTGTAGTCAAATTGTACAAAGTTACAGAGGTGAGCAATAGAGAGGTTGTTAACACCTTTATTTTCAGGGAATCATAACACAAAAATGCAATATAAATTAAAAACAATATCGTGACGGAGGTTTACGGTGTAATGTAGATAGATACAGGTTCAAAAACATGCATCACCTCTGTGGGTTCGAGTCCCACAAGTGGCAATTCTGAGGACCTGTCCCAATATGACCCTGGCTGTTGAACGGGACGTAAAACCCCAACTTTGACTTTGTCAAAAACATGCACAACCTCTCTAATATCAGAAAGCGTTGGCTTCCCATGTGAGGAATATAATAATTCTGCCAAGTCACACAATATTATTAAAAAGAGGAAGCAATGGTTCAGTATACAGGCTAAGTTCTTAACCATTGCAGTAAAGCATCATATGGGAGTTGAAATTCGTGTAACATATACGTGCTTTTTTAATTTCATTTATATGTATGATTATTAAATATCACGAATCTGTAAAGTAATTATAGCATTAGTTTCCAAGTTTCCATTAAGCTGGTAATTATAATATTAGTTGCCATTTATGTTAGTAATAAAGGCATTACCTTCTATATTCAGGTGACCACATAATTAAAAAAAAAATTCTATATAATGTGAAACAAAGACATATCACTTTTATATTAGTTTGATATGTGTAAGAGCTTACAGAAGGTCTGTAGTTTTTAACAGATAAAGAAATAACATTAAGGCACCATTCACCAGTTTGTTTGTTTTTTTGTTGTTGTTGTTGTTTTGTTTTTTTAAATGAGCAGGTCTAAACTAACACAGCTATTCCGCGTGAACTCTAGTTGGCCTCTCGCCTCGTGGACGCAATGTTCACGTAATCAGATCAGTTGACCTCCTCTATGCATAACAAACCTCGATGTCTTGTGTAAATTCATTGGCTGGCGATACGTGTGTTATGATGGTAAAGTTAGCCTTTCGTTGGCGCAGTAAAGATGCTGTGTGTTATGTGATACGTTTACTTCATTGAGAATGTATGAAAATATAAGTGTAACGTTTAACTGACTTGCAAATTAAAATTAACTGTTAAATTAAGAGTACTAAGTAATATTGATTTATTATACACAGTTGTCTAAAGCCTACATGTTTGTTTTGGTTTGGAGTTAGCAGGCTAAAAAGCCAATTAAGTATCCCAGAATTTTAGTGACAGATTAATCTCTGGTCATTTTATCTAAAACTACAATGTTAATCTCACAAGCATATAACAGCGAATATATAATTGCTGAATGAAATTAAATACGATTTAGACCTATCACAAGTGTTACCAATTTTAATTTCCAATTTATTTATTTGGGGTTTTATGTCACTTTCAACACTGTACAGGTCATATCATGAGGGGTAGTTGGGAGAACAGAGGAAACCAGTACATACAGTTTGTCGAGGTTCTGTACTGTAAACTTACGACCAATGGCAAACACTACCAACAACCCTCTTGAGGTCGGGCCGGGAACCGATCCCTGATCTGATGGCCCCTTTTTAATTACCAATGACGGGGCCACGGTGGCAGAGTGGTAACACTCTCGCCTCCCACCTCTGAGGCCGGGGTTCGATCCCCGTGATGGCCTTAAGTGGGAAAGCTGGTAGTTGCTTGCCGTTGGTCGGCAGTTTACAGTACAGAACCCTAGCGAACTCTATGTACTGGTTTCCTCTGCCCTTCCAACTACCCGTCGTGATATGACCTGTACAGTGTTGAAAGCGACGTAAAACCCCAAATAAATAAACAAATAAATTACCAATGACCAGCTGTAAGGAAGGTGATTTTAAAATGGTATATATAAACTAGCAAGGCTTGCATTCCTTTCCCCGTATATAACAAATAATGAGAGATGTCAAATTAATTATTGTATTTTTGTAATTTATTTTTATATACATGTTATCAGTAAATACTGTTAATATATATTTATTTATGAACGCGGTGTAGTGTGGCTCTTCTGTATTTTTATACAATTTTTCAGAAACTTTACATCTGTCTCTGTGATACAGCATGACCAGTTCTGATCTGATCACTGAATTTATTTAATTATTTATTTATTTGGGGTTTTACGTTGCTTTGGACACTGTACAGGTCATATCACGACGGGTAGTTGGAAGGGCAGAGGAAACCAGTAGATACAGTTGGTTAAGGTCATGGCCCCCGATCACTAAAGTTAAACAGCACTGAGGTTGTTTAGTACTTAGATGGGTGACTGTCTGAGTCCAGGATGAATTAAATGGCAGTCGCATTTGGTCAACAACCAAAGCAAGGTACAAGGTGTAATCAGTCAATAAAACAAATATCAACCCAATGTAAGGAAGAGCCAAAAAGGGCTACTATGATGCACATACATGCGCTACATAGCAAGTCAATTTTCAACACATGTTGCATTTATACTCAACCATTCGAAGGTCGGTGAATAGGTGAACAAGTGAAACAAATGGCAACAAGAGAGGGAAACACTGGTCACTAGTGCCTGCATATCTGTAACACTTATCCCGTACTTAACCTTAACGTTTTTCCGGTCTTACTGGTTTGCAAATTTTATTCCGCAAATACATACACGTATGTTTTGAATGCAGTATCCGGTGCAAATATTACTTCTGATATAAGTTTCCCTTGAAGCAGACTAACTATTTTGTTGTTTTGCATATATAGAGAATATAAATCACAGTAATGATTTAAGATCAATCTAATGAAAATGATACTTTATTTTGCCCTTTCCATAAAACACTTGTTCAGACATGCAAAGATATGTTACACATGCAAGCCAAAACATTAACCTATTTGTAATGTACAGATTCCCCAAGTATGTATAATATATTCACCCTCCCTGTGTTCTTTTCACAATATTACCTGTTTGTGTTACAGAGATCAAACCACATTTTTTCAGGTATTCAGATTTTTTTTGTATACACATTTTTTTTTTCGCTGGGGGCCATTTGTTACAGCATAGTCATTACTTCACAAGTTGCAACGTGTGTATAGACATGTACATGTCACCTGTATTGTAACATTGTCGAATATTGAGTGTATTTTCCACATTTCTTAAAAAAGAAATGTCACAAAATTAACATATGTTCTCCATGTGCTTTGAAGGGGAGAAAGACATGACAACTGAAATGCTTTCAACTTAATCGTTACAAAACACTTTTGTGGCAAGGGCTGTACACACTGAAGCCATCCAATATTAGCTCAGTTTAAACTGAAGAAAATGATGAATTTCTGTCGTAAAATTGGTCCCTAAATAAGGAAGTTAAGTTGATTTTAAATGACACTCTATGTTATTTGCTGGCATAACCTATGATGAAAGTTAGAAAATTCTTTAAAATAAAAAGTTGTTTGTGGTCATCGGTGTGAATAGACAATGTACATCATGAATTCTTTGTTTATTATCGAATCTTCTTATCTCATATCACAGTTGGATCAAATTTAAATATGAAAATATTTACCAACAATTTATTCTTGAAAGTTATTTTCAGTGCAGATTTATTATCTAGGGTCCATATTAGGGTTTAACATCCTTTTAAGAGCTATTTATATATTCTCATTGTCATATGTAAGATGATGATGATGAAGATGGTGGTGGTGGTGGTGGTTAATACACTCACCTCTAACCGTTGAGGACATCATTTCTAATCTATTCTAAAGCCTTTTTGGTAAAGATACTGGCTGATATAGGGTCTGTCATTTTCAATACAGAATCATAATCAGCTAGTAGGTATTATCTGTATCTACCATGGAAAGTGCCGAAACTTTCAACCCAAATAACTTTAAATTCTATCGATTTATTTGGGTGAAACAATGGAGGACACAGGTCAAATTCAACCGCCAGGGTCATATTGGGAAAATATGCATCAAGCGAGAGTCAATCCCTTAATCGTTCCATGATGGGGGAACGTGATATAACTGACTACTTGAGGAGATGAAGCAAAGCAGTACATACTAGATGGTCAAGACTCTATGTTGAAATAAGAAAAATCATTCTGCAATACCAGCAAGGACCAACCAACCTTGATACTTCATTTTCAGCAGGCAGAAACCAACCCAGGACCAGGGAATACAGTGTTACCAGCTATGTCCCCATACCCCATTTAAGTTTCTTGCGTTTTCAGTATTACCTCAGCCCAGGAGGTATTAGTTTTATAATCATTTCTTTGTTTACTTGTTATGGGGCCACGGTGGCAGAGTGGTAACACTCGCCTCCCACCTCTGAGGCCGGGGTTCGGTTCCCGGCACGGCTTCAAGTGGGAAAGCTGGTAGTTGCTTGCCGTTGGTCGGCAGTTTACAGTACAGAACCTTGACCAACTGTATGTACTGGTTTCCTCTGCCCTTCCAACTACCCATCGTGACATGACCTGTACAGTGTTGAAAGCGACGTAAAACCCCAAATAAATAAATAAATTGTTTGCTTGTTAGCAGGCTTATACAAATACTACTAGTTGGAATTTCATGAAAAAATCATCAGATGGGTCTTGGTCCAACTTAGATCCCATTTAATTTAGAGACTGATGTGGATCACCGTCTAGATACAAAAAAAATTCTGATGTCCCATTTAGAGAGGTCTGTACTCTCTGAGTGCTCTTGTTTGGTACATGTATTTGATTTGATGAATAATGGAGAGATCTCCAGGTTATCAACCCAATTAGTGAGCATTGCTTTCCCTGACTATTAAAACCTGTCTGTACAAGTTGCTGAAAGTATATTTAATCCCAGATTACTAAATTCTGTTGAAGAATATCATATATCTGAAATTAATATCAGGACAAACTCTCTGCACCTCCTACACATTGCAATGAGTTAGAGTTGAACCCATGGTCACAGTGGTAGAAACCAGTGTTAAATGCCAAATTTGTAAACCACTATTTGTCCATATGTTTCTGGGAAATCCAAGCAACTTGGAAAAAAAATAGTTTCAGCAACATTGATCACATATGGCACTGCATGACAACTGACAAGAATTATAAACACAGACCAGGTATATTCCACGTCAAGCTTTTGTAAATGACTACACACATGTGTGCATGTGTTAATGACAATATTGTATGCATATCTCTTCAGCATTGGTATTCTCAGAAGGTTTCACTGTTGCCCAGTATTGAGACAGTTGTGGTCACTTATTGGTTTTGGTCAATTACTAGAATTTCAATTATGTAAAGGCCATCATTTTGTCATGTTCATGTTTTCTCAGTAGTATACATTTATACGCACAAGACGTTAATTGAAATCTTGCATGAGCTTCAGGGGGCTTTAATAGTAGACTGTATATGTGCTAATGTATAACATGTTAGATCTAAAATTGTTATGTCATGTGGTAAACAAGGGGTTTGCATGCAATGTTTTGAATTTCAGGTATATGATTTGGTAGTGTTCAAAGTTTCTTGCATGCCACTTGTTTACATTCCTGAAACCAGAATACAATAAACCAATTTTCAAATAATTCTAGTGCACCATTTTCAACTGTATATTGTTGTTGGAAAGGGTCTCAAAGAACCTGTAACCAAGTTTACAAAATCCCATACAAAAAAATGCCAACATCATAATTGATGATAAAAGTGAACCTCCTACTTATTAAGCCCACTAGTTTGAAAACTTTGGCAAGATACAAAGGTTGGAAAGCTAAACAGGTGCAAAGTTTTGGGGTCATGTTAGGATAGGCTTTTTGTAAACCCCACGAGGTGAATTCATTCCCAGACCAAAGAGATGACAGCCAACTGACTGAATACTAAACTTAATGACACCTCAGTCACACTTGACAGGGTCCTTTGTGATCTGGTAGTTCTCATGTTTGGAAAAGTAAGTACCTGACTCTCAGTCCTGTGATTGAGGGTTTGAATCTGGCTCATGGCTGCATGTTGGAAATAGTAATGTTCAAATCTCAACATGGCTTCAGCTATTGAAATAGATGGAAAGCCCAATTTGAGACTACTCTCAGTACTTCAGTTTCAGATATTTATTGACAAGGGGGATAGGAGGTCCTCAGTGGCCTACTGGTTAGCAGTTTTGGCATCTAATCACAGAGAGACTCCCACAAGTGACAATGTTGAGGGCATGTCCCAATATGGCCCTGGCTATTGAACGGGACGAAAGATACCAACTTTGATTTTATAGATGAATGGGAGACTTGACCAGTATACTTATTTACAGCGTTGTTCCACTTTGTCAAATGCCATGATTTCTGAATTAGGAATGGTAAAATAAAGGTTTGGGGACGTAGCTGCTTCATAACAGCATGCTGGCAAAACTATTATCCTATCCCAACATAACCTTAGCTGTGGAAAGAGATGGAAAGGCCATCTGTGACAATGTCCAGTACTTTAATTTCAAATATTTACTCTCAGATGGGTAGGGGAATTCGGCCAGTGCACTTGCTTACGGAGCTGTTTCACTTTACCAAATAAAAATTGTTAAATGACTTAGGAATTTAAAAAAAGAGGGTTTGAAAACATTGCTCCGAGTTCTTGACTACGTGGCAATAAAATGCCTTTCAGGGGAAGTCAGCCATGTTGCCGATTGCTCCCGAAATTGTTGCTTACCAATAACTCTAGGGAGGAGTTTCCAAACAACACAATTCTAGTTGTATTCCTCTGGGATTTATATATCATTCGGGATTGTTCAGGAAGTTTGTGCACATTTGCTGTGTAAGCCAGTATTTCTTGTCCTTCATATGTTCTTTAGTGTTCAGTTCTCTTGTCCTTTGTTGGGGTTTTAAGTCCTGAATTGTATCAGAGTGATTAGAAAAGTTCAGCATTTTATAAGTTTGGTCTCATTTCATTGTCAAGCATTCGAACCAAGCAACATGTGGGATGATGATGACCTGGGGGGCTGTTGAATCGCCCCCAAAAAGCACAAGATCATTTCTGGATCAGTTCCTATATCATTTGTGACCATTTCAGTTTGAGGATGATTTCAATGCCTTTGTAAACATTTATTTTGGGAAAAAGATGGTGTTGGGGTGTTGGTTTGTAGTTAGAGGAATTGGCAGCAAATTCATACACCTTTGCTTCAGAATGGCAAGAACTGAAGAAATGGTTATGCTCGAAGGTTTCCGAATGGTTCATGACAGTTGAACAACCCCTCTTTTGGCTGATGTCAAGTTTGATTACGAATGGCTGAAGTTCCATGATCTGTGACTGAATGGTTAACAAGTTTAACATTTAGTTATTTGTATCTCATTACTGTTGTTCTTGGTTTGCAACCACCCCTAAGCTTTTTCTTCTTCCACTGTCACTGAAAGTCGCAGATCAATGATGTCATCATTATTTCCTTGATTCCCACAAGAATCAACAAGACGCGACAAGTAAACAACTTGGACAGATTAGAACATGGTCATGGACAAGAACTATCACTAACTTTGAACCCTGTTAATTGAACACCTGTCACTAAAAGAATTGTTTGGGATTTTCCATATTTAGTTTTTTCTACATTATGAGATTCGTGTCCATCTCTTGTTTTTTTTTATTTCAAAGCAAATTCAAGTCATTGATCAGCAAAAAAAAAGGAAGTGGGTCAATGGAGGGTCAATCAGGAGCAGGTGTGTGTGATATGTTGACCACTCTTTTCAGCAACAGATGATTGATTGACTTTGTTATAAGAACTAGAAATTCTCATTGGATTTTATCCTCTAACATAGATGGTGCTATTAAAAATGACAAAAAAAACCTTTCCAAACTAAATACGTTTCTAATAGTGGGAAAAATGCAAATGTGTAACAGCAAATAAAGTTTTTGTATTTTGTATTGGTTTATAAATCAGACCCAGTCATTGTCTTAAGTTAAATAAAATTAATTAAGCAATAAACAAAATAATTTACGTAAGGCAGTATGAATGAAATACAGCCCAAAGTATTTCGACTTTACCTGGCAAGAATCAAATGTAGATCATGAGAATTTTGTCCCAACATATTTTTAGTTTTAATTGATTTTCTTGATATAAATAATGGACCAGGTTTGATCTTACTGAAGTAACATAAACTAACAATAAACGTATCAGTTACTTTGCTGGAACAGCTACATCAAGGCATGTGGCAATAATGGGAGTACATGTTATGCTGGAAACAGGCACACTTATACAAACTGCAGTGTTAATAAATTTTCTTTACAAAGCAGCCTGACCGGAAGTACTCACCCAGCCTCGCCCTTAATTAGAGTCTTTTTGGTCTCTCCTGTTCCCTCTCAAATGGTCAAAATGACATAAAAGGAGGCTAACTTTTAGGTAACCCTAAAGTGTTGTTATTCATATATCTTTTGTCTGACCAAATTTATTTTCTGTCTTTCTAAAGGTACATGGCAATAAATTATGCAAGTAAACTTTAATGATTTATTTTTTACAGTATAAATTTGTAAAGATGTAGCTCCATGAATAATGCAAACCAACATATCTAAGTCAGTTTGAAACAAAATATACATATTTTGTATGGAAATAAATTGAAAAAAGCACTAGAAAATATAAGTGCACATGTAGACTAATCTTAAACATTGTTACTTTAGCATATTTTATTTAGTAGTATTTATATTTATTTGTAGTGAGTCAGTTTTTTTTAAACCAGACAACCAAATTCAGATAATGCATTGTTTATATTTAAGGCTGAGACTGTTACATCTTGCAAAAACCCTCCCCTGTCTCTCTCTTTGAATGCAAAAAAGAAGAAATGGCAGGTTGGTCATAACCTTTGTGTGGCCTTTCTATGAAAGACAATTATGGGCGTTGGTATGCAGTTTGCATGATACTCCACCTGAGATTACACAAATAAGCATAAATCACAAAGGACAATAACTTGACCACTGGAGAATAATAGATGACTGATCAATACTTATACAGAGCAAACAGACAACAGTGATCAATAATGCATTCTTATTTAATGTTTTTATCAAGATAATTTATACCATTAAATTGAATAGTGATCAATGAATAAATCAAATTTATATGTGATGTGGCCATTTGGTGGCTATCTTTTAATTGAATAATATAATGCCTAACAATAGGTATTTGTGCAGAAATTAATTGAAATACAGTATGTTGAGACCAAATTATTTATTGACGCCTTGCAATAATCTTGCTATGTAATTGATAATTATTATCAAAAAGATTATACAGAAAATGTTGTAATTAGAATTTGGTTTAAATTTCTGTATTTGGATTCTAGTGAGCCTCTGGAAAATACCTGAGGTCAGATTGATCTATCGCTGAGATTTACATATTATGAGCCTATTTTTAAGTCATATTTGGGTAGACTATCAGCATCTCTCAAAGATTGACCTGTACTGGGTGTGAACCTAACGGCAACAGGATTAAGGAAGAAATCATAAAGAACTCCTGTTTTAAGTCTCAACGAAAGTTACTGATCATAAATTGTAACATTTATACCTTTATGTTTAAAGGTTTGTTGACATTCTAAAATGAAAGTGATCTGTTAAAAATATAAAACTTGCTTCACGTGTCAATACATCAATCTTAGTGCCATGTGGTATTGCTTTATAAGATTGATGTCTTAGTTTATTCTAAATTCCTTGAAATAATAAGCATTAATTTGGTCAGTAATGGATCTCCCCAGCTCCCTGACATGAAGGGTTACAACACTGGATGTAGAAGGAAATTATATTTGCATTGTATATTTACACTCTGCATATTTCCTTTTCTACGGGACTCAACGTGATATTAGACACCCATCCCAACTACAAAAGAACCCCACAAACTCTAGTGTCATTCTCCTAAGTGAAAAAACACAGTCTCATCGTCTCAGAAATGACCATTTATCAATGTCCTTGGGACTCTTTAGCCTGCCACTTGGGATAGGACCAGATGACCAGAGGACTGCCATTTGATGTTGTCATGTTGGCCACTGTGTATTTGCCTGTATCTGGGATGGAACCCAGCTCTTCTGTGTTCCTGGGCAAGTGTACTGTCCACTTGGCCAGAGTGACAGAATTATCCATCAGCAAATCAAAACAAAATTCACGAATGAGAAAATTATGGATCTTAATAGTAAAGAGATAACATATTTCCTTCCCACATCTACATACTGGGTTTAACTTTCAGCCCAAACTCAGTTTATCGAAATTGGCAAAAAAAATTTACATTGGTGTTAATCTTGACTACTCTACACAAGTTTTTGTACCACTAAACATGTCTTATTTTGTCTATATTGTGGTAGTTATCTAGTGCTGGGGGGGGGGGGGGGGGGGGGGGGGGAGGATCATATTTATCTCCCACTTTTAACTCACAGGAATGGAAAACAGCAGGCAGTTCCAATAAATTAGTTTATAATAATTTACAACATTGTAAAGTAAACAAAGTCATACCATGGTTGCCGTGACAGTTATGCACAATCGTTGAAATAGCAAACATCATGCAAAATTAAGAATGTAGACACAAGCTTGTCCTATTGTATTTTCCCCATTCTAGTTATATAACATTTTATTTTAATAATTTATATTATCGAACTTGATTTGACACATCTTCTTAACTGCTGATTTTCTGAGAAGCCATAGACTATGAACAAGAAGGAGGTCAACGACAGCAAGTACAGAATCCAACAGGGGACATGCAGTGGTCTCGACAAATGTGTTATTAGTTTACATATCAACTGTGAAAGAACATATACACTGTAGTTACTTGTAACGACACCATACAGGGGGTGACATATTCCACTGACGTTTCCATGACTGTTTTGCTGTAATTCATCATTGCACACTGATAAGTGAATTGACTGAAGTTAAAAGCCTTAAATTCCAAAAGCTTGCAAAAAAGTGCTGTTGTCAGTTAAGCTCTTTTAACCTTTGCAAATCATCACTTGGTTCCTACTCAGACAGTGATGGTTTTAAATACAGAGCAGCTGTTAAAATGGCTTAAAAGCCAATTTCGTCTTCAACATGATGGGTGAAATACACGCCTGGGAAAGGCTAGGAAATCTGGCCACTTCAGAGAGGGTTCATCGCGCGGCCACCATACAGGATTTGTGGACAGACTAGCTGTTTGAGGTCATTGCTCTTTCTTGTGGTCAGTTGAGAGGTTTTACAGTTATCCATAGCCTTACCCAACGGCGCAAAAAGCAGTCCAAATACACCCACAAATAACTCTTTATTAAATTGATACATATTTTTTTATTTTAATGTATATTTTCGCAGATGAAGTCAGTTGTTTAATGAGGGAGTTTATGTTGATGTTCTACTGTTGTAAATAATCAAAAGACTTAGCTGATTTTAAAGTCTGGGTGCTGTAATGACTAATTCATTCTGAAAGGATGAGGGGGGCGGGGGGCTAACAAAAGCAGTTAATTTTTTCCAAGTAAATATATTGCTCTTAAAACTGAATAGATATGCCTTCCAACCTGCTACTACAGCTGCTAGTGAGCATTACTGTCCTGACTTACCACCACTAGGCCACCTGCCATTGTGGCTGAGTGGGTAACACACTCGCATGTGGGTTCGAACCCAGGTACAGGCAGATACATTGTTGCTCAAGTGGCCAGTTAAAAAGGAGGTCCTATCCAAGCATGGGTGACCAGTTCAGTGCACTACTCGTGTCTCTGATGGCTTTGCGGCTCGCGCTAGTAGACCAAAACCCCTTTCTGCCTTGTTGTTTATGTTATCTCTATGGTTATGACCTCTTTTATGTCCTTTGTTATCTGATTTAGGACTCTGACTAATGGCTATGTTGCTCCTTAGAATCTTACAGATTGCAGTGATTAAGCGGTATAAAAAAATTAATAAGAATTAGAATTGAAGAGATCAGTTGTGACTACTCCGGACAGAAATGCTCACTTGCAAAGGTATTTTTAAACATGGTAAATATTTTCAGTGAGTGTCTGTAAATAGCCATGATTTCATGCCCCATTTTCACAGCTGAAAACATAAGTCACGCGACAAATAAGATTATGCTATGGACAACATACGGAGGTGTGCCATCAAGAGGCAAAGTCATGATAGTGGAATGGAGGTATCATTGAAGAGACATGGACATATATTGCCTTTATATAATGTATATGGTTTCTTTCAAAAGAAACACAACACTTTTTGGATAATGTGGTTGCCCATAATACATGAAATCTGGTCACATTTTCTGCTGTTGAATTTAAATTTCAGTCTCCGAAGAATGTAATATTTGGTGTAGGTTTAGTCTGTTGAAAATTACATTTTTCTAAGCCATGGGTGGTATTTAGTTACAATTGTCACTATGAAGTTCCAGCTGTATCTGTGTATTTTGTCATAACTGCAATTGAAAACATGCATGAGAGTAATATATTATAGACAAATCTGAACCTGTACAGGCTACCTATACTCTAACAGCCCAGAGGTCAATGATATTGTTTCATGCACGTCATCCCTTTATCAACATCTCCTTTTTCAATAGACGTGAGAGTTTTATTAACTTGATTAGTTTTTTTTGTTGGAGCAGAAATTCAGTGTGTGAGAGTGGGCTTTTTTATTCACATTGGGGAAAGGGGGGGGGGGAAGGCTTGACCATTGGTTTGGAATTTGTTTGAATTTCTACAAGACCTGTCAATAAAACAGGAATAAGTTGTTGCATGTCTGGTGCCTGTGCAGGATCGAAATACTTTCTTTGGAGCTCTTCTTCCCATTAACTAGCATTTTTAGTACAAGTAGAATCCTACCAGTGGTCGAAAGACTGGATTCTCGATTATATGGTTTAGGGTCGAATCCTGGATTAAGTTCAGGCATGTTATGAATTATGTTTGTCCATGTGTTATGTGTCTGGTCTTGTCTGAGTTAATATATAGAAGTGTTGATGAGTTTATGGGTCTAACTTCTGTGGACTTTTTTTTTTTAAATTTGACCCCACTAACACGTCCAGTATTTTATATTACTGGCCACAAATAATAGTACAATATACGCTAACTTCAAAATAGTTGTAGTATCCTTTCACTGTCTGCCATTTGTCAAAATAGACCCATAAACTCATCGCGTGGTTTTAAACAAGTAGAGTCCGGCAGAGTAATATGTTTAATATCTGTATAAATATTATTGGAATAATATCGGGCAGGATGATAAAGAAAAAAAACCATACTTATTATTTGAGCTATTAACATAACAAATATATAAAATACTAGACGTGTTATTGAGGTTTAAGGAGATAAATATACCAAAAGTAGACCCATAACTGATCAACACTTCTACTTAAATCCAGAAGACCAAATCTTAAGCTTACACCCAGTTGTGTTGTCATGAGTTATCACAAGATTTTGAAGTATGGGTCTGCTGCAGCTGGCCTAGCCAAAAACGTGGGGAAGTGTGAGTTACATTACTGGCTAAAATGACTAAAGAGATAAGTTGTATGACTGAAAAGATAAATTGTATAACCAAAAAGATAGGTTGTATGACCGAAAATATATGTTATATGACTCAGAAGATAAGTTGTACGACTGAAAAGATAAGTTGTATGACTGATAAAGTATGTTGTATGGTACTGAAAATATATGTTATATGACTCAGACGATAAGTTGTACAGCTGAAAAGATAATTTGTACAACCATAAATATAGGTTGTATGACTGAAAATATAAGTTGTACGACTAAAAAGATAAACTGACCAAAAAGATGATTTGTATTACTAAAATATAAGTTGCACGACTGAAAAGATATGTTGTATGACTGAAATGATAAGTCCTACCACCTGTTCCCAGATGCTATGATTCAAGAATATACTACATAACATTAAAAGCCTGGTTCAGTGTTCAAGGACTGGCATTAAAATCCATTTGAGTCAGTATCAAAAAGTGTCAAGAAGTGCAACTCATTCTTTGAGATCAGACTTAGAATTCTCAGATTTTTTTCTGGGAACTGTCCAGACAATGGCAACTGAACTTGGGGTCCCCAAAACGTTTGACCCTCACAATTTTAATTCAATTTCAATATGAATGCTAATATGGCATAATGGGATCAAATCCCTGACCATCCTTAGTTGTGGGTAATAAAACTAACAGAAGATAGCAAGAATGGAATGGCAATCCATGGCATCATTTTGGTTAAAGTTAGGGCCATTAGTTTCCCATCCTTTACGATTTGACCTGATGGCAGTAAGATAGGTCATGATGATTATCCTGACTTTGGGGTTTGTAAGCAAAGTCATTGACTTTCCAAAAATGTCAAATATGTTTAATTAATTCTCTTGCCTTTTACTGACTTTCATGAATTGGCTTCCCAACCTATACCACCTTCACAATTTTGGTCCTAACTTCAAATTCGGGACGAATTGGGACCAAAATTATGTACATTGATCCCATACCACTCAGATCACAATTACTGCTGGCTAGCAGGACGATTAATAAATACCTTTAATTGTGAGATAAGGTTACTCAGCTCCATTTTACAGGAAGATTACTCATGTATCATCAGAAGATTAGACAAGATATGTTGTACAACTGAAGTAACAGGTTATATGAGCATGTTATATAATGCATTTGATTGGGAAAAGCAGTAGTCGGGTCAGATTTGATCACCCACAAAGATTTCCAAACAAGTTTGGAAAATGAGATGAAGTCCTGCAATAATCACAATTATGTACATCTGACTTTCCCAAAGTATAAGATAGATTACATGACCAATGAATATAACACTCCCGACCATGAACACTCAGAGAGCGCATGACTATGCCATGGCATGCAATAATAAGTAAATGGGAGAAACCGAATCTTTAATATTTTTGTATGCAGATGGTGAACCAAATGACTCTGAAAATTTAATGGGATCTAAGTTGGACAAAGACCCATCTCCTCATTTTTTTTTCATGAAGATCCAGCCAGTAGTATGTCCTACCAGTAATCCTGCTGACATAAAACCCCAGCCAAACAAATGGTCATGAATTTAATACCTCCTTGGCAGAGGTAATTATAGGGGTAGTAGAGAGGCAAACTTGTAACAGTGGCACTGCGATATTACGTATACACTTAAAAGTGTTCAAAATGTCATTTAACTTTGCCGATTAACAATACATTGAAGTTTGTCAAGTTAAAAAAAGCATCATGAACAGTTGGCTGAATGTATTCATGCATCTCAACATATGTCAAAAGACCATATGATATCTTTGCTACTTGTCTTTTCTTTATTCTTTAACTTACTCTCTGACACAGATGTTGTGGGGGCCATGGTGGCCCAGTGGTAACACACTCTCCTCCTACCTCTGAGGTTGGCGGTTCAAACCCCGGACCTTATGTGGGAAAGTTGGTAGTTACTTACCAATGGTTAGCAGTTTACAGTACAGAACCTTGACCAAAATGTGTGTACTGGTTTCCTCTGCCGACAAAACTACCCTTTGTGACATGTCCTGTAAAGTGTTGAAAGCCACGTTAAACCCCAAATAAATAAAATAAATAAATTGACGCAGTTGTTCAGTTGGCAAATTTCAATCAGTATCCCCTTCTATACTTCTAAGTTCCTTGGTTTTATATTCTTAGTTATGGGTTCAAAAGCCAATATTCGTAGAAGCCACACATATGCTCAGTTGTTTAAGGCCATTTCACATTGTTCTGTGCAGTACTATCAACATGTATTTTAGTTTTGGTTCACGGTCTTGGCCTTATTGCTCTGTAAATGGATCCCATACGTGCGTAGGGCACAATTAAAACACAAGGGGCTACCCCTGACCCAATCCACAGAGATTATCGGATCCACATTCAGATTCCTAATTTTATTTTATTTTTTTATTTATTTATTTAATTTATTATTTATTTATTTTTATTTTATTTATTTATTTATTTATTTTATTTATTTTTTTTTTTTTTGGGGGGGGGGGGGGGTATGAAGATCTCGTTCCAGATCCTCAGGTAAGGATTTTTGCCCCCTCAATCACTATTTATGGTTATGGGATCATTCCTTCTTGGAGAATAAGTGTGTTAAAGGATGTTCACATTACTTGATCACAATACAGATTAGTCAAATAAATTGAAATCAAAACTCCAATACATGTCATGGCGAAGGTCTACACTCACCGAGTGCCCTTGTTTAGCATATGTTGCTTTCAACCGTTTGTGTCAAATTCAAATATGAAAAAGCATGTGGATGTGTTTCAATCGTCCAGACTTTTTTGTAGTTTCAGTGTAAAAAGGGCTGCATAAAATGAACAAAATACAGTTTGCTTGGTAAATTTAAAGTATATAACACTATAAAAGGCCCAAATGACTTTTTAATGTAAAACATTGAAGAACCATCTAATTGAAATAGGAAAGTTAAAAGTGGCATTTCAATTTACTTTTACAAAGTAATCAGTGAAACTTATACTTTGTTAAAATTATTGAAACACTTTTTTAACAGATTTCAAAAATGTCCAGTTTTAGTTCTATTTCTTTGAAGATCTCTAGTATCAAAGAAAAGTATCAACAATCTTGAAATTATTGTCATAAAAAATAACTTAATATTGGCATTGTGTACATAAAAGCCATACAAGTTCACTTTGATGTATCTTCCCCAAAGCCCACCTTGTTAATGGGCAAATCAGTCCTGTAAATAAACCATCATCAATTTTAAACTACTTAACTAATCATTTTTGTCAAAAGCTCAAAGTACTTTTTTCATAACAGTAAAATACGTTTCATGTTGAGTCGTATATCACACTTGCAGCTCATTAAAACATGCTCACATTATAAAAAGATCTATTTACACAACTGCTATTGCATTCAGGTGATTTAATTACTGTATTTTACCATTTGCCTAATGAGGTAGGTGCCTCCAATAAACTAGGTCAACTAAAAGAGTGAAAAGCTGTCATTACCGTGAGCTCGGAACAATGGGGCCTACTTTTTGTAAGGGTATTGATACATGGGGGATTTACTTTTGAAAAAAAGAAGTTCCTTTGTCATCTATAAGTGTTGCACACCTATTTTCTACTCACTTGTCTGGGAATTTCAAAAGAGCTACAACTGACCATTATTATTGAGCAAAGGTTTTTTTGTACAATGAAATAGAGGAAGGGGGGCTAGATTAAAGGGCATTGAAGCTACTTATTATTTCCCCGAGGGTTGTAAAACCTAGAGGGGTATGGGTAACAATTGTTTGAGTGAGTCTGTCTATTCATATATGATTATTAACATTTCTTTATTTATCAATCTACTTTTATATTTTAAAAAGTTATATCAGTCACGTGGTATTCCAAAAGTAATAAAAATTACTCAGAGACTTGTAAAGATTAAAAGGTTTTGATATTTTTGCCCAAATATAAGGTCACATGAATACACTTCCGTGTTTCACTTCTCACCAATGCCTCTGTTGAAATCTTATTCAGTGACTAAATTATATGTATCAAATTCACCTTTTTTCTGAAAAAAAAAAAGAGAGAGGAAATTATAAGTCCATATATGGTTAATAGAATAAAACCTTTCACATCTGTGGTTCTATGACTATGCTGCAACAAGGAAGTATTGTGACTCTTTTATGAGCGTGTTTTTTTTCCTTAAATAACATATTTACTCATAGCAAGACAAATTTACTGAAAACCTGAATGTATCCGTTTTCTACATAAACAAACTAAGAGGAACCACATGTAAATATTCATATGTATATCTTGCAATATATTCAACACATTGGCACACACACGCCTATGACGTCATATGACGCAATACCTGTTATGTCATAAATTATGTGGGCTCAAATTTTGATCTCAACTAACAATTGATCAAGGATGAACAATGTTATTATACTGTTATAAATGTGAAACTGTAACTGCAGTTTTCTATAATTGAAAAGATATAGTGTGTTGTCAGAGTTAAAATTATAATGGTGTTGAATGGATATTAATATAAGATTATTAATGTCTAAAAGGATTCAAGTTAGCCTATTCCCTCACTATGATCAAATATTGTCCACGACTGTTAAATAGTGCCTCAGTACCAGCTCCTGTGAGAAATGTGAGATTAATTTCCTCCCAACTTTGTATAACCCCATGTTGCTGGGTTCAGAGTGGGCTGACCCGGGGTCAACCTGACGGCCAACTTTGCTTAAAAGAAATCACACATTGTAGAGAAGGTTGGCAGGTTAACAGGGCTATGATTTAGCATTCGTGATTAATGATCTGCATTACAACTTATTTACAAGTGTACAATCACAAGATTGATATTATATATTATCCATCACATGAAGGTATTTGACTTAAATAGTGCAAAAATAGAGAAAAAAATTTTTTTTAGTTACTCAATATGCCTGTTACTGTGGATATATTTTGCAGATTTTGAGCAAGTTAGTGTCGTAAACAGTACTTTACCTATGTTATCTATAAATATCTGATATGTATTATTAGAAACATATTTTGTACAGACCTGTCGCTCTTTCTGTACTATATTAAACTACATTTTAAAAAAAAGTAGAAATTTCAAATTAAAAAGTGAAGATTTTATACTCACAAAACTCACAACTGATTTTTAAAACGTCTTTAGGTATATTTTGAATTATTTTACTAATTATTAAAGCAAAGAGTTGGATAATAAAGATGCCCCAATTCAAAATTTTCTATCATAAGATCAAACCTACGTTAAAACTGGGGCGGGGGTGTAGATTGTAAATGGCGGGAAAGATTGATCAACTGAGGACAAAACAACACACCTTTATTTTGAGTAAGAAGGTTTTTTTACAAGATTGAAAGGATCCTGCTACCTGTCCCAACTGCAAACCAGCAGCTCTTGGGGGTGATTATGTGCTTGTTTTTATTCTTCAGAATAAAGTATTTAATCATATTGAGATAAACTTACTGAAAATCATAATGTGTCAATTTTCTCTTTTAACAGACTCAGCAAGAACAACTGTAAATACTCACATGTATCATACCACATCTTAGCACATCATCACACGTCTGTGATGTCATTTTATGCAATACTTATTACGTCACGAGTTATGCAGGCTAAAATTCTTACCTCAACTAGCAATTAATCTAATAATTGAAAGGTTCCTCGACCACTCGGTACTGTCTCGTGACTGGGAGTTTTAGATATGCAACCATTCAGGCATTCCTAGTTTAACGTTTTACATTGTTGTAATCTATTCCCCATTCTTATCAGATCCTGCACTCAGGACTCCATGGCAAACCCATCTTAAACTTATTGTACCATTTTTAAAGTCATATTTATTTTTTTTCATAGAGCAATCTTAAATCTTTCTTAACATTTGTAGAGTAGTCTTTAAAAATCATTTTGAAAGCAAAAAAAAAAAAAAAAAAAAATTTAAGTGGATCCTTAAGGTTTCTAAACCATTCAGATGGATGAGAAAACTATGGCAAACTTTTTTCAGCCTTTTGGGAGACTTCTTGAACCAATTTCAACGTCACTCGGAAAGCTATCGAGAAAATTTTAAAAACCTATCCTAATATATACCCACAGATCGTGAAAGGTTTTAATTTTTTTCAACTAGCAGGTAGGTTTGTAATCAGATCACCATTATACAGTCCTAAGAATTATACCATCCAAACCCCTCAAATCTGAGGGAGGGCTTATCTGCACAGTCAGATGGGGAGCAGATAGACCTTCCCTGAGATCTGAGGGACTTGGACGGTATAATTCCGGGGACTGTATAGAGCAGTTCTATCGTATACTTAGTCCCCTGTTCAAAAATGCTAGAAATCAGGCTTCTATCCACTGTTGGAGAGAGGTGACTTCTAATTCCCAATCGGTACTCAAATCCTCTCGAATTGGTTTACGAACCTTACAAGATCGAAATAATATCTTTACAAATAATGAGAAAGCTTTAGGCTGTGTTCCCAAACACAAAATCTAATAAAGGGTCTTAGAAGATTATAGAAGGATTAAAAAAATCTAAACAGGTTTTATATTTTTTTTTTTATTTTATTTTTTTTTTTTTTTGTAAATAAGTATATTAAACCTGTTAAATTATTGCTGGCTGAATGACAACATCGTTATATTAATATGTAAACTTAGGTATGTTAGGTGTCACTTTTTTCATTTATTTTAACAGCAGAAACATAGTCCAGAGAATCATTATTAAACATCAACCACACTTGTGTTGTTTTATCATCAACTTTGCTGTTACTTACATTATAGAATATATCAAGTTTATGATCAACCTTTGTGAAATATCACCACAGATTATCTATTTAATGCCTTTGTAATCTCCTTCCATCAAGTATTTCTGTATATGACAGAATTCTAAGCTTTAAGAATGGTTACAATATATATTTACACGTATCTCAATCATAGAATGTCAAGCAATACTTTTTGGTCAAATTTTGTAAAATATCTACATTTAGAAGATTAACCAACTGATACTTAATGACCAACTTCACAAATTATATAGATATCTAAATTGTACAATATCAAGGCAACCTTTGTGATCTGTTCTGAGAACCCCCAATGGGTGGAAGTTCCAGCCAAACACATCATTTCAATCAAAAATAAAATTTATGAGCCCTCAACTTTGAATAACCCATGATTTTGGAGTGAGAGCCAACCCCACCAGGTCCCGACCCCCGGGGCTATTTAGAAGTTAGAACTGCATTACAGGATGATTTGGTTGTGAGAGAGGGAAAGTATAGTAGCCTGGCGAGAGACTTAGATATTGTGAATTGTCTTCTTGATTTTCTTACGTATGTCTACCTTTTATGAAACCAGTATTGGTGGGCCTGCTAGAAAGTTGTAGATATTATTCGTCTAGAATTTTGTACTATAAATTACGAACCACCACAAGTAATAAGAAGCACAACAATTACAATTTCAAGCTTATTTTGAGGTTTGAACCCATTTCCTCATGTTGGGAGATGAGGGTGATACCCTTTACTTTTTGATTGTCAGTCGTAAAAGTCGAGGTTTATTTTTAGCTAGTTTTTTTATTAGACTTTTGATAGTCTAGGATGAATATGGATCAAAATCAATGCATGTGTGGACAGGGCTATAGTTTATAGTATCAACAAATTACAGTCAGATTCTCTAGCATTGCCAACCAAGAGATGCTGTGAACAGTTCTTTGATATACATGTCTACTGAAGCAGAATTGTTGACTTGTCAAGGCACACGTTTTGCAGAAGCCGATAATTGTGCATTATGTACAAATATTACTATACTGAGGTTTGTGCAAATTGTGAAGACTACATATGCACAAGGGGCAGTATTTTATTCGTGGTTATTACCTTTGCCTAGGATGTTATGTGATAGTTGGAGTTTGTTTGTAGGTTAGCAAGACCAAGACAAATCTGCTGGATGGATTTACATCGAAGTTTCATAGTACGTGGGTCTTAATCTGGGTGGGTTATTTAATCTAGGAGATGATCTACAACCAATTCTAGATTCAAGATTTTTAAATATGTTTTTTTTATAATTGCAGTCATTAGCAATAGAGGAGGCCTTGGGCCCTGGCAGAAGTATGTGTTCTCTCAGTGTTCTTACAGTTTTATCTGTATTGAAAAAGTTACATTTCCCAAAAACTAAAGACATTGTAGAAAATGCCACATATGCTACCAAATGCACAAACAGTTCAATGTTGTAACTAATGGGAAGTTGAATTAAATGTTAAAATGAACATATCACAGAAATAAAGTTGGAGACTTAAATGCATCTTTATTTATAATCACTCCAAAACTGGCAACTGAATCTGTGATCTTTATGCTCTCTGTGGGCTTAAAGCCAGGCTAATATAGCAAAAAGGGAGGGGAGAAAACCAGACATGATGCAAGGGTTACGTGCTCAGGGCAGAGATAGGGGTCATGGGGTTAAAACTTTGACCCTACCCCAAGACCGTCTGCAAGTTCACCATAGATCATCTAGAACTGACAGGAACTTGCTCACTTCACAGAACTGAGGGACCCACCCTCTTGACATGCTATGAATAGGTCCTGTCAAATACTAGATGGTACAGCTTGATGCTAGCTCATGAACTTAAGTTTGAATCAGATTTTTAAAATGTTACAATATATATGTATAGTTATAATATTTTTATCAGTTATATATAGAGTATACATTCTGTCTAATTAAATGTGATAGGGGACCCGTGATAGGCTACAGTTTATGGATGTTTGGTAATTTGTGAATATACTTTAATGCATGTAATATAAGTTTAAGGAAAATCCAGGAAAGACTTATGGAAATATGATAAAGGTTATTTTAAGAGCGATGTGGCCCTCTCTCTCTCTCTCTGTGGTCAAAGGAACAGATGTGCTGGTGAACTGACACACAGAAACCATGCCCTTTGAAGACAATTACAAAAAGAGACATGAAATGTCTCAACCTATTTTCAAAACTGGCCACAGAGGCTAATTACAGCAAACTGGTCTCATTAGTGAGAAGGGGCTTCAAAGCTATTAAATTTTTATGAAAGATAAGGAGGGAAGAAAGAATACTTTGTAGCCTAGAGCATTTTAAGGTAGATTGTTGAAGAAGAGGTTTTTTTTGTGTTTATACCTAGAAATACTCTAAGGCATTTTAGCATTGATAATTTTGAAATCATTTAATTATTGTAACCTCTGAGAAGTGTGATGGGCCTCTATTTAATATTTATGCAATCTGCAGGACTATGGACAAAAAACCCTGCATTATCGCCCGTTGTCAATAATGTATGAAATGGTCACACTCTCGGCTATTCGAACCTCCCGATTATACAAACTTAAGTTATGTCTCCCATGAGGTTCGGATAAGCAATAGTATATATTACCCATTAGTCTTATCAAGTTCTGTTTGGACATTTAAATTGGCAAAAATCATATCTTTGAATAATCAGAATCACCCGTGTCCAGTTTCAGTGGGAGGTGGGGCATATACAAAATCAATGTAAGGGCATTCTACATAATTATTTTCATCAGTTCTGTGACATGACAACAGCCTTTGTTATTGTTACATTTGGACTATTTTTATGTCACACTCAGAACTTCATTAGAACAGAGGCGTTAATTACTACTGGGAGCATGAGTTTCCTGACCTGTTTTGAAATAGTCTTGCTCTGTAAACATGCCACGTAGGTTGAATATGTTGCATGTATCTAGCTACCATTTTCTTTACATTGTGGCATTTGCTGCATTTAGGTGATGATAGATCTCTTTTACACCAGTAGTTATATTGTGACATTTGGTCAAGTCTCTACTTTATTATTTATGAAGCTCTGTTTGTCTGGTCAGCTGTCACCTTTTGCTAAAGATGACCACTGCTTGATTTAGAGCACTTCATCTAATGTCATTCATTTGGATTTCTGCGGAGACAAAACAAAAAATCAATAAACAATTTATCTGTGAGCTGTTTGACTCAACTGCTATGATTTTGCAACCAAGAAAAACAAGAATAATTATTATCTGTTTAGTGTTTAAAATATTACCATTTTCAAATATTACCATTTTCAAGTGATGACACATAAGTAGGAACAGTCGTTATGTTGCTTTTAAAGCATTTTTTCGAAGAAATTTACTATCATCAATTTTACATCTGTGATTTTTGTTCACCTTCGGTGTATAAAAAGAGAAGCTTTTTGTAAATGGACCCAAGGATATTCATTTCACAGGATGAAACATAGAAAAAGATATTTCATTCTTGATATCCCATTGTATTTTCCCTTCAAAATACCTCAACCATTTGTAGTTTCTGTTACCTTTTGTGTGGTCATTGGCCATAATCTAGCCTTGCTAAGGCATAAATTTGTATTGTGGTTTTTTTTTCAATAAGTTCTATTCTGTTTTAAAAAGTCACTCCATCGTTTATTTATGTCACTTGACAATATATAAAGGTAAGAAGCTTCTATTAACAGTACTTATTCACAGTAAAATATCAAAACTTCATGCCAAAGATTTTGTTAATATGCACATATTTTATGGGTAGAATTCTTTTTGAAATCCATTTGTTTCATTTACGTTTGCTCACTGGCCAGTGTCAGCGCCTGTGCAGACAATGTGAAGGAATTTTCTGGGGATTTCTTACAATATTTTATTGACAAAAAATGCATTCTTATGATTTTTATTTATAGCAATGCACAAAAGAGACATACAATTGTAAAGGTCATCTTTGGTGACAAAAAGGACTAAATATGGATAAAATGTGGGATACAGTTTAAAGGCAAACTTTTATTGTCATAAATATTTGTTGAATAAATTCCTAAAAATGAAGATATATTGTCTGTGTAATCTTAACAGAAGCACTTGAAAAAATATAAGATTAACAGCATCATTTTTACATTATTGCAAGGTCCTAAGTGGCCTAGTGGGTTAGCAGGTTTGACATCTAATTACAGGCTATTCACCACTTTGTAAGTTTGACTCCAACAAGTTCTAATGCTGAGGACCTGTCCCACTGTGACCGTTGCTATTGAACTGGACTTACAATTATAACTGTAATTTTTGCCTGTGCACAATTATTTCTATTTACATAGTTTGTATTGCCTGATTTCCTCTGTATAGAAGCCTTTACAACTAAAGATTTCAGTCGCACTAATCTAATCTAATCTAAGGACTTTTTTAGTGCTTAATCTCCATCATGTGAAAGACTCTTATGCACAAATTCACATAAACATATTGAGTAAAAGTCGACCCATTAACAAAGCCAGGTCATACTTCAATGAAAAGAAAACTGTTACAGAGACTGAAAGTCGGTTTAGATATTTGTTTACTTTTATCATATTTAAGGAACATACACACGGCCAAGATTTCATACGAAACACATGTGTTTCTTTCATATATATATCATCTTTGTTTTGCTAGTTGATTTTGGTTCTGTGACCTTAAACTTGCGTTCCTTTGATACATCACAAACTCTACTCCATAGTTGATGTAATTGGCTTAAAATATCTTCCTAGTTTTTATGTTTGCCCCAAATAATGTTCCAATTGGTTTCATTGGCTGTAATGTAAATAGGTTTTATTGTAAATTGTTACCTTCACCAATGAGGTATTAAATGCATAACCATTTATATGTTTGTTTGTTAGCATGATTACTCAAATACTACTGGTTGGGGTCTTCATGAAAAAATCAGATGGATTTTGGTCCAACTTAGATCCCATTAAATTTTGAGTGATCCAGATCACTGCCTGGGTACAAAGATATATATAAGATCTGGATTTTCCCGTTTACAAACTTACAAAAAGTTCCCTTCTGTAAAAAGAAAATATCCCCCTCAAACGTGAGCCAAAAGAAAGGCTAGCCTAAGTGCAGTTGGATAGCCTTGTGCAATCAGTACACCTGTATGCACAGGTGACACATCAGTTATTCATACAGATTTCTGAGTAATATTTCAAATATTTTTCAATAGGTGAGGTTTTCAACAGTAGCATGTTTCAGTAGAACAAACTTTACATTGTCTTTTTATGTCAAACTGTTTTCTGGCCTCTGTTTTGTTTGGAGGAAATTAATTATGAGCCTTTTATTATACACCTTTTTTGTATTTTGAATAATGACTTCAACCAAGTTGTCAAAAAAGGGATAATTTGAGTTATTGCTTTGCCTGTAATGCCAAAACAAATACACTAAGGTTGCATGCAATATGATGCATTTTGTAATTGATATGAAGAAAGTGTAATTAATCGATGGCAAGATTTACAAAAAATAAGCGAAAAAAGAAAGAAACAAGCAATCAGTGCCCGTGAACGGGCTCTGTGTCAGCTGACTGTGTGTTTTGAGTTTCAGAGTAGAAACGACAGAAGAAAAGGACACAAACGTTGTGCCCTGCAAATGGTATTCAGAAGTAAAGTAACAAAGTAACTGTTTAGGTGTAAAAACTATGTTAAAACATATTTAAAGGAAATGCTGCAAATGCAATACTTTTCGAGTTGCAACTAATTTACTCAACAGTGAGAATCTCAAAGTAGCTTTTGCTCAGCTATGCAATCAGTTAAAGGGTTCCAATTTTAATATGATATAGCTGACGCAAAAGTAGGTGAATAACATATTTAAAGTAATACTGTAATAGTTTTTAAGTTACAACTGATTTACTCGACAGTGAGTACCTGAGAATAGCCATTACTCAGCTATACCAAAAGCTACATATCTGCAATTTTACTATGTTATAGCTTATTCAAAAGTAGATAAATAACATATTTAAACAAAATTCTCTAAATGCAATGGTTTTCAAGTTCTCAACAGTGAGAACCTGACAGTAGCTATTGCTTAGTTATACCATGACCTACAGGTCTTCAATTTCACTATGTAATAGCTGACCTCAAAGGAGGTTAACAACACATTTAAACAAAATACTTTAAATGCAATAGTTTTCAAGTTACAACTGATTTACTCAACAGTGAGAACCTCAAAGTAGCTACAGCTCAGCTAAGCAATGAGCTTCGATCTGCAATTACACTAAGTTATAGCTGACATAAAAAAACTTGATGTTTGGGGGGATTGTCTGTTATTAAAATGCAGCTTCAGTATTCTGACATTAAAGCTAAAATAGCACACATTTTTATCCAAAGGACTTCAACTCGTGCTCTTTTATTTTGATAAAATGCTAACTCTATCATTGTCAGTGAAATGGGATCAGTATACTATTATATCTATTATCTATTTTCCTTCTGTTCTGACATCTCACTTAGAGATAAAAAAGATCATGTATATTGGAGGAGGAAATCAGTGCTGTAATTTCGTAAACCCAAATTTATGCAGAGTACATTTAAATGTAGTATAGTTGGAAACCTACTCACTTCTCACTTCCAAGGTGGAGGCCTCAAATCCAGGACCGACTGGAAGTGGTCCCTTGCCATTCTCTCCAAATTTTCAGTGCAGAATCTTTACTCAATCATAAGCATCGATTTTCTCTGTCCTCCCATCTACCCATTGTGATATGACTTACATAGAATCTGGACCAAAGTTAAAGTAGAGGTTTTACGTCCCGTTCAACAGCCAGGATGCTATGGGGACAGGACCTCGGCATGGTCACGTGTAGGTGTCGAATCCACACAGCGGTGACAGCCTGTGATTAGATGCCAAACCTGCTAATTAACTAGGCCACTGAGGACCTCTGGAATCTGAGTCAATCAGGATGCACATCCTTATGGCCCAAACACACATATGCGATACAATATGAGGAAAATTGTGAAACTGTCTTTGAAGTCAGACAACACGTTCTTGGGGCCATATTCACGAAAGGTCTTAGCCAAGTCTTAAGCTATATAGCCAACGTAAGCCCACTATTTGACCAAGATCTTTCTTGAATACCACCCCTGGTCATTTTGATTGAAGGTCTGTGTTATATGCTGGCTATAACAAATATTCCAATGAAAACTTCTTCAAAATGAAAAGTTATCTTGTATTGGCTTGTTGCATTTGTTTCTGCTTAAGGACAATGTAGATTATACCAGTTCCGACTAAATTATCAGGGATCATTGTTAGTGTGTAAGGGCCTTTACAACTGTCTTCATGTGACTTGTTTTGTGCTGTAAAGTGACAATAAGCTCCAAAATTTTATGTTTCATCAGTAGACAAAGACCAGAACAAGATATGGCAGCAACACATGAATATATAAGGGTTTTTAAATACTTTATTTATTAGGAAATATACCTCTTAAACATCAACAGAATACAAAGAAATAAAGAAACACAAAATGACTCGACATATATATCTAATATATGCTTATAACATATTTGTCTATCTTTAAAGCTATTTGTCCCATTAATGATAATCTAACAGACCTTGCTTGTTCAAGATGATACATAGTTTAAATACACACTTACAAATTCATAAACCATGTATACACAGAATTTATGCTCCCCCGATATAATAACCTGTCAGTTGTAAACAATAGCTAGTACACAAAAGTAAATAACATTGATTATATATATTTGTCATCTTGATATGAAATTGAAATTTGAAAAAAAAAATATTACACACTTCAAGTAGGATCAGTGAGCATCTATATATCTTGACCAGTAACACACACAGTTTTCTTAAGTGGATCACAAAACACAAGGCCTTACATTAACAAAAATTCAAGATGGTGGACAGTTCCGTCAGTCATTCTATCTGTACCCAGTCTTTTGCTATTACTGACAATTAACAGACAAAATCCAATTATATTACAGAAAAGATTTGGGTGGTGAAAAGCGGATGTCATAAGAATGGATCAATACTTGTCCACCGGAAACCAACATATCCTAAGGCTGACCTCCCACTGGGCAATGGTAGACACATAAATGGATTTCTGTGCATGGCAAAGCTTAACGACTGAAAACTAGTCTCTTAATTACTTACTGAGACCACCAGATGAATCTTTTGATCATTATTGATAATTATAAGTGCATATTATTTTTCTTGTTGACTTAATACTTCCCTGAAACAGTGGTCATTTTTGGGTATTTTTTTAAACTATTGGAAGGAATAAATGGGTAACTTAAATACATAATGAAAGTTTGATATTGCTTCAAACCTTGTTTCAGACAAGAAATGCAGTTATAAAGCCAGTAGCTCCAACAGTGATACAATAGTTTAACTGAAACTCGTATGATAAACCTTATTTTTTTGCCCTGTTGACGATGCAAGTTGACACTAAACCATTTTTACTTCAAAGAAAAGTAGGCATTATCATATTGCAAAGAGCTCTGTTTAAACTGACCATAACCCTTAAAACTGTGAGCTCTCTTGGATGCTCGTAGTTCTAAGGATCACATGACTGGACTTTCATGAAGTGAGCCCTATAGTAGCAGTGCACTACTCGTGTTTCTGACTGCTTTGAAGCTCGTGCATGTAGACTGAAACGTATTTCACCCTTTATCATATCCGGTCTAATTTCTGAAAAAATAAAAATTCACTATATTGTTCAGCTTGAACAGGACTTGTATCTGAATGTATCATCTCAGATCGCAGTGGTGCGTGCAGACCTTTAAGATTCACCAAAAGAGGATAAATAGCAGATTTCCTTAACAGCTAGAGCCATATTGGGATGGGTTTTTTCATTGTTCTGCCTTATGAAGTGTGGATTGGAACCCACAAAAAACATTAAAGGTCAATGTGATAGTCAAGTAAATGATTATTTGTCTCAACAATAGGGATCTTCTAATGGGACCATCCGATCAAAAACCTACCTCCGGATTGGAAAAAAATAAAACCACCATTCATGATTCATGGGTGTATTTAGGATAGGTTTCCGAGATTTTCCCCCCGATATCTTTCTGACCGACATTGTAATTGATTCACGAAGTTTTCCAATAGGCTCCCGAATATATTGTGATAGTTTTCCAATCCATTAGAATGGGTTACAAACCTTATGGAACACTGAAGACAGAAAAAGATTGCTTTATAATTGTTATGATAAGTTTACGGTCGCTGTAAGGTCAAAGAGATGGCGATACAAACAGTGCAATAAGTTTATGATGGGTTTGTGGTGGGTTCCTCATCACAAGAGATCTGATAAGAATTGAGAACAGTTTATGATAACATTAAACCATTGAATATAATGGGGAACACTCTCCAAACATTCTGATTGGTCAATGTTTCAAAACTCCTATCCTTAATTGTCTACAAATGTTCTAATTGTGTTTACAAATGTTCCGATTGCATCCCAAACAACAAATTTTCAGGAACCCAGTCGGGGAGGTTTATCGTCACAGTGGAACAGTCGTATAATTTCATAACCGCTTAGCTTCTGAGGCCTTACTTGAGATTATAGCAGTTTGTGGTCTTCAAAGCAGGAAACAATATTTGACACGAATACATTTAATGTTACCAAAAGAATATGAAATGCCTACAAAAAGTAGAGTCATTGTATAAAAATATCAATAACAAAATATTAAGATAAAAGGGATAAAATGAAAATAAAGTGAGAGTCAAAAATCTGGTGCACTTCATTTTGAGCCTGAACATGCTATATACAAAGAGAAAGAAATAAATTGTTTTCCTGACTTGTCAGCTTGTGAAGCTGTAAAAAAATCCCTGTAAACAACATACAAAGGGCACCTATATGGTTCGAAACTCTGTAAATCAAAGCCGTAAGTGAAGTTTCAATAATACGTAACAGCTGCACGTGAAACTATTGAATAAATTCCAAGGTTATGCGTATAATAAATTATCACTCATCACACCCAGATATAGCAAGCTTTCAAATGCCTTTAGCTGTAATCAAATAGCTTCTGTAACATCTTACTCAATTTTAATGATTTTACTCTCAAGTTTTCACATGGGCTATAGTAAACTAGATTTGAAATATGCGGGATAAACAAAGTTCAAAGTGGCACCTGATGAAGCTAACTCCTCTGTAGTTGTACGATCAAAAGGCCAAAGCCGACTTTCTTGTCAATGTTATGAACATGGACAATGGACATGTACAACAGGCTGAAATATCAGAATCTACAGCTATTGTTTGTGCCTCACTATAAAGCTGTCCTTGATTTTAATTTCTGTTAACAATAAACAATGATCTCCCCTAGATCTTGTCAGTAAGAAAAAAAAATATCAATGGGATTCTCAGGTACCACATGTTTTCCATGTAGCAGAAACTAGAATGAGCAATTCTAAATGGTAACAGAGTTCAGAGAACCTCTCCATTTTCTAGATTTGAACTGCCGTACTCAGACGAAGAAGATTACCAACAAACTAACTGCATTACAATATGCTACATGCAGTTTTGCAACAAGGTAACCGATGCATTTCAGGTTTAATATCAATACATTATTCTGGTCATATCAGGATGGGCGAGGGTGATAGAAAAACAGTGCTTTCAATATTGGTCACTGGCAAGCAACATTCTTACTTAACATGGGAGTGGTGGTGGGGGGGGGGGGAGGTGCCAAAGGTTTCAATCCACAACCCTAAGAAGTTTTAATTGAATGATGTACAGTATGTGGGTTTAGCATCACTTTCAACTGATTCTATATGGGTAATATCACATGTAACTTGTAGATGGTCAACAGTACTGCGGTTAAAGCCATCAGGCACCAACAGGCAACAGCCAACTTACTCATTATCGGTTGGGTCAGGAATGAAACCAAGGATGTCAGAGGTGGGAAACTAGTGTGCTATCATTTTTACCACCGTGTTCACCCATCCTTCCTCATGAAAACTTGAAAAGTAGAAAGTTACAACTTTACCAGTTGCTATATGGTCATCTCTAGTACTTCCTGGTTTTACTTAGTTTTCCTATCTGGGTGAGTAAATGTTTCACAAGCAACTAATAACATACACTGGACAAATCTGTTTTATATGAAACACGTAACATGAAAACTTCATGCAACAAATTGCTATTTTGTTCCATTTCTTTGATGGCAACTTATAATGTACATATGTTACACTTTAAGCTTTTAGACTGACATCAAGACGATAGCTTGCACTTTATGTATGTTTTATTTTTGTAAACATTTTCAACGTTACACAATATTTTGTAATCTTGAACTTATATCACAACATTAAGGCCTGTTCACACTGTTCCATGTGATCGTATCAAAATATATTTAAATTTGGGTTCAAAGCCTTGTCCTTTTAGCTCTGTAAATGTACCCTGTTATGTGGGTAGAGCACGTTTAAAACTGAGCCACCTAATATAGCCATTCCACTCCCCTCACCCCTGTAGCATGTCCACTTTAACATACCTGTGGCAGGTTTGTTAAACATTTTTTTAATAATCTGCTAGCACACTCCCTTCATGTTGTGGCAAACACATCATGTACCAAAACACAAATTAAGACTTACTAACAATTTTAAAACCTTTTAGATACTACTAAAACATGAAGCAGGTTGAGGCACAAAACAAACCCCAATGAGTTAATTATTTTTAACTGGCTATGTAGTTCATGAGGCCATTACAGAACTGTGTGAACTAGGTATAACATTTGTAACCATGAACAAAAAAAATTTTTTTTCAACTGAAAACTGATAAGGCTATTCAGTGTGTCACTGCCCTGAGATATATTTACAACTGTAAAATCTATAAGAAAATGAACAAAAATAGAGGTAACTGCCTAAAGCAACTGAATCTAATGTCAGGGGTGACAATTAATTACTCAAATACATACACCTGACAATTTAATGGGTTTTTTTATTAACATACTGATTAAATAAAAACAACAAGTGAGGTAGCACTAGGTGTGTATAGCTTTATAAATGCACCTGAAGTCATGTCTTTAGCAAAATACAAAGCAATATTTACTAGTAAATAGTAAATCAGCAGTAAAATAAATCTATATATTATCATAAGTTCATAACTATTAAAAAATAAAGCGGGCAAAAAAAATTAAATAGATGATATTAAAACAAAACTTAAGTGGTATAATGAGTGACTGACTTTTTAAAACAAATCAATACAAACATACTATCTAACTTATCTGGGCTTCTGTGAAGATGCTCTTATGATTTGAAATGTTTTGTGAGATCCTAGAATTCGATGACCATAGCACAAAGGACAACTGTTGTCAAACAGATACAAAATGAAAGTAATTTTGGAAATGGACTGGCTGAAATGCATTCTTTCTAAAAGCATCAGCACCAGATATTGTAAATACAAATTTTAAAAATGTCAGAATGAATGAGGATGCCTAAACAACACCTTAAACATGAATGAAGAACTTCTTAATTATTTCTCAAAAGGAGATGGCAAAGTAAAAAGTTGAAAACATATCTAAAACTTTGAAATCAAATTTAACTAGACCTAGCTCATCAGAGAACTGATGCAAATTTGTATCCACCAGAAAGACAACTCACCAAAGCCAGGGAACAATTGTTTGACCTTGAAGGAGGGGCCCAAGGTCAAATCTGCCCACACCAGAAGATTTCCAGCTCATGATTTCCTATAGGTTGGTGTCACATTGCAAACCACTAGGACCAATAATAAGCAAGTTATAAGCTCTTTTAAGTTTGGCTCTCCTCATTTGACCTTGAAGGAGGGGCCTAAAGTCAAATCTGACCACATCAGAAGATTCCCAGCCTATGATTTCCTATAGGTTGGTTTCACATGCCAAACCTCTAGGACCAATAATAAGGGAGATATAGGCACTTTTAAAGTCTGCTGTGGGGTACTTTGGCACTCCATAGATGACCTTGTATGAAGAGCTTCAAGGTCAAATGTCTGCAAGTTTGTAGAAATGCCCGCAGCAGCCATCTTGTTTTTCAGAATGAGGCTTCTTTCAGTCCCAGAGAAGCTTACCTCCCAATGAAGATATATCCTGCAAATTTGGTGAAGCTAGCTGGTGTAGTTTTCCACTGAGAGCATTAATGTCGAAAATTTCTGTATGCGTGGCAGCGGTGGCATAGCGAAGGCTAAACCAAAGTATCCACCGGATGCAACCAGTGGATACAATTAGTCTTAACTCCAACTAAAACCATTTGCATTCAAGTAAAGAAAAGAATTACAAGTTAATGTAATCTACCGATTCTGTAAGTAAATATGTAAATTAAGTATATCTTCATCAAGTGTTAAACTAATGACACAACTTTCTGATTTCACAATATCTGTATTTTCTTCGCAAAAAAATAAAGTATTTTTATTTCAAAACAGTCAGCTATATACAGGATATATTAGTCATAAAATCAAAGCTATCACACCTGTATCAAATGTAGCATGAATTTATTGTAAAAATAACAGCTACATTTAGTGCCTGAGATCAAAAGTTTTAAGCAGAGACAACAGCTTTTGTTTTCAAACATGAGAGCATATTATCAACTAAACCAACCCACTATTTTACACATATATTAGTACGTTTTTCCACAAACACAATTTGCAATGTTGTATGGAACACGATTCGGTAGGTGTGACCTGCAATTTTTGACTATTATTTCTAATTTTCTGTTTCCATGTAGGATAATTTTCAGAACGATTTTTACAGAAATCAAATAATGAAATCCCCCTACAATAAATACTGACATAGAAAATCACATGTTTAGTTTTACATGTAGATTTTCTATATTACTCTTGTGCTGAATCTTTTGTAAATAACATTCACAAACACTGAAACACTTTGTGTGTGACACTTTAAAAGGATATTACCATTGTGGCAAACTTCGCAGATCATATGTGTAAAAACATACACAAAGGAGAGGCTGACTCAGTGAGCCATAATGTATCCAAAAGGTTCAAAAACACAGCTCTTTATTAGGTTACACATTCATGTGTCCACAGTCGGTATGCAGCTTGAAGCCACAGCTTGTATTTTTATATTTTTTATATTTTCACCTCAAATTAATACACATGACAAATATATGTTTCTTTTAATGACTTTGTTGTTTATTCATTATTTACTCTGTTCAACCATCCCGTTTGGTTCAATGACACAAAAAAATTGTTACCCAATAATCAAAAAAAACATCTTTCAGAACGTATCTACTATCTCGATTGCTGGGGCCTGCAGACAAGCCAAAAATCAGTTTCTGTTAGAAAATAAGAGTCTGCCTGGCAGAGATTAAGTGCCCAGACACTGCCTGTGGTTACTACAGGCCTGTTATCTTCTGATGCAAAACCAGCACAAATTCTGATATAATTACCTCTGTCAAGGAGGTATTCAATTCTAAACCGTTTGTTTGTCTGTTTGTTTATTTATAAGCAGGATTAAACAAATACCACTATTTTGATCTTCATGAAAAAAATAAAAAGATGGCTCTTGCTCCAAAATAGATCCCATTAAATTTTATAGACAGATCTGGATCACTGTGTGGATACCAAAAAATATCAAAGATCCCAATTTTCCCATTTACTTATTATTACATGCCTTGGCAGAGGCATGCGCTCCCCGAGTGCTCTTGTTTTGTCATATTTTTAAAGGATGCCCACATTACGTGAAGGTCACGTACGGTGGCTTATTTCACAGTTTTCACGTTAAGGAGTATTAAACTTGAGATCATAAATAATCACATACTTTCAGCCTGAGATTTTGTGAAATGCATACAAAAAACACTATAATTATTGAATGTTATATACATGTTTACACATATTCCTTGTCCCTTACTATAAACATAGCAAAAAAGGCACAAATCTGCACTATTATGATTACTGGCAATTCCTCAGCCAATCAAAATAGTTTATACATTTGATGGAGAAATTTCTTAATGAAAATATATGTTACAGATAAATATGTTAATGAGAACCATATTTGGACAATGATCACATGTACAATGACAATTTCCCTGATACACATATTTTTTCCCTGAATATAGATTGTTGTATTTAATTAATAAGTTCAAAAACTAAAGGAAATTAAGTAGATAAGACCATTAATATGAGTTTTAGCACAACCGTCATACTACTTTAATCTTGACTTCAGTTTTCATGTATAGACTATACAACACATATACATATTTATATATATATTTTTTATAGCAAATAGCCATCATTGGCTATATTTAAGATCACTTAAACTTGGCATTTATTATACGTTACAACTTTATATACAATATGCACACTAAACTGTCACACAATACAACCACTAATCAATTAAATTACAGAAGACATCAAATGCACACATAATAATATACAAATTACCCTGAGATAAACTTTAACCTGAAGATCCCCGACTTGTAAAGCTTCAGTTTTCATATGATACAAAATCTAAACACAATTGTACTACTTCAAATCACAACATCTAGATACTGAAACAAACAGATATACATGACTTAATTTTAACAGAACTCATGCTCGTTGCATTTCAAGTAATAAGAGATAGAATTCAACTCAATTTAATCAAAACTACACCTAGGACACATCTGTGGCCAGATGCAAGATGTATCCACCAGAAAAGGACAACTAACATAGTTTTGAAGATGCACAAAATTTTTCAAGAATAAGCGAGCTGTAAGCACTTTTAAGTTTGGCTACATTCATTTGACCTTGAAGGAGGGGCCCAAGGTCAAATCTGACCACATCAGAAGATTCCCAGCCCATGATATCCTATAGATTGGCTTCACATGCCAAACCTCTAGGACCAATAATAATGAGATTGAGGCACTTTTCATGACCGACAAGAAATGCCCGTGGCAGCCATCTTGTTTTTCAAAGGGGCCAAAAATATTCCCAGGCAAGATTTTGCAATGATGAATACATCCTGAAACTTTGGGAACTCTACCGGTGGACACGATAATGGATAGGGATGTTATTATTTTCTGTCTGTTCAAGTGATAAAATTTAAAACTATACTTCATAAGGGTCAAGTTAGACATAGTAATCAAAATTTCTGTTTGAATAAGTAAAATGCGTCCACGTTTGCTCACAGTATAGAAAGGAATGAAATGAAATATTTCCTTAGTAAGGGGCACCAGCGACAATAAAGGCTTCACTTTATAATTGTAGATTTACTCAGCTATATTTCTGCACAGAATTTACTGCAACACAACGGAGAGGTAGAGCAGTGAAAATACCTTTCTAAATGATATGTGTAAAACATATTTATAAGTCACATAATTATTGAAATCTCTTGGCACTCTTGGCACTTTACCCATTCATAATGCTAATTACCTATAACATGGGCCACAGGTATATACAAAAGAACTATCACCTAGCCTTTATTTCCTGATATAATATGATGCATGGTGATAATAAATTACGGAACAGGTCCTGAGTTGTAAATCAGGGAGGTCTTACAATAAATCTTGCATGTGGAACAGCAGTATAAGTATCACAACCTCACAGAGACTTTTCCATTAACAATTAAACTATGTGGAGGCCCCAGTTGAGTAACCTCTTGATCACACCTTTGTGTACAGTTATATCTGTACATACTTGATTTATGCTTGATGAACTCCATAATTATGCCTCTTAACGATGTCATATCAGAGTAGTAGATATTGGAAGAACGACCTACCTCGTAAAATCCATCCCCCCCCAGCTCCCTCACCTCTCCAGTAGTATATTGTAGTACAGCTTCTGAGAGGTCATGGGAGGTTTTACAAACATTTTTAAGAAATGCTCCTGAGCGGTGTTGAATTACCCAGAACACGTCCTATCCCAATGTGAATCGCAGCAAATGCGTCCTACCCAAGTACAAAGCACACTGAACCACAACTGAAGGTAGGCAAGTCGGTTTGGTTGTAACTCGCGACCCCACCCAGGAGCAGTGTGACTTGGGTATAAAATCAATTTTCTGGTTTTGTGGAATTTGTGGTACTAGGAATTTAATGGACAAATAATACAAGAGTTCTTTACCTGTTCAGACAACATCTACACAAACCGACTCAACGTAGAAGTACAACAAAATGGGCGATACAACCAACCTAAAGATACCTGATATTTATGGTCACAATTGAATGATACCCTTACAAACATCAATAGAGAATATGGAAATGGCACACATATATAATACAAAGTATTCCAACCTAAATATTCATATATTTATATATATAAACAACATCAAAAATCACACAATTACTGCCACGTCGTGGATAATATTTAACAAGTGTCAAGTGTATATTTCACAGATGAAATCAAGTGGCAGATCAACATTAAAGAGCACTGTTTCAGAAGATGGTCACTTTTTCAAAAAAAAATAATAAACAACCTATTTCCTGTTGCATTGACAAAACCTTTGTGTATGCAGTTGAACGATCACAAGAAGTAAACATGTAAACCAGGGGTGTGGAAATAACTCTTAAAAAGGTATAAAATATTAAGAACTTTTACCAGTTGGTGTTTCCATTTCCAAACAACCAGGGTATTTTATGAGTTTTGCTTTTTCATTTCATGACACGTCCCCCTCCAACAAACTCACCAACCTTTCCACGAATTTAATACAGGTTCAATACTATTTTATGGGGTTATGCATAAGAATACCTTTTTTCGTCAGAAGATTAATGTGCTAAAAGTGTACGAAAGGACCAAACTGTGGTTAACCATTGCTATTTTGCCTTCTATTGAGTTATAAAGTCAGTTATCATATATATTACTTTTATCATACACATATATTCACTGAAAAGTGTCTCCCCCTTTATTAAATATGAAAAAACTGAACCACTTCTTTTATTCATAAGATACTGGTCTGTACATGCATATCAAGTGTAACAGACCCATATAAGCACAGAGAAACAAACACCTTGAGATACATGAACAATAATAAAACAATAACAAATTTAAACATATGGGCAATGATACAATTCAATAATAGAACTAGTAATAATAATAATGAGAAACAAAATGAGAAAACAAGAAAAAACAAAGAAAGAGAACAAAAAATACTATACCTTTCCCTCCCTTACTATAAGCCAGTTCTAACTGTTATACAGCATACATCTGAGCTTAGCAGTTTCTGTTTTCAAGGCAGCTACTTCTACCCTTAACTTAAGGTTTTCTTGCTCCAGAAATGCTGCCCTTATGGCTATTTCGTCCTCCTTAGCACGCCTGGCATCCCTCGACCTTTTGGCGGCCTCATTGTTTTTTCTTCGCCGTTCCCAGTATGAGGCATCTTTCTGGTTTTCTGGCAACCGAGAGCGTTTACGGGATGAGGCATTGCCGACATCAGTTCCTGTGGAGGTTGGCGTACCATTGACAGGTCTGCTTTGGTCCTGACTGGTGGTGATCTGGTGGTAAGGTGGACTCTGTGAGGATTGTGAAGGTAGACAAGGCGGTGACTGAGGTGCAATAGTTGGTGATCTATCCTCTTCATGACTATGTGGATGATGCTCTTTGATACTTTCCGTATCACTGATGTCTTCAATGTGCATTGTGCTGTTGCTGTGCTGTTGTTGCTGCTGGTGATGGAGGTTATTGTGATTGTTCTTTGAGTTTCTCTGCTGCTGTTGCAGCTTCATCACATAGTCTCTGTAATACTTGTACATCTCCTCTGAATTCTGTGACATAGCTTGGGCAGTATTTGCATCGATTGCAGGTAGTGCCGCCATGTTGGGCACACCGAAGTAGCCCATGGGCAAGGCGACATGGTCTTTTGGATAGGACTTAAATGGACGGTTACTCTTGCTGCTGTTCTGTTGGTCAAGTGTGCCAGTGACCTTTTGGTCGGCCACTAAAGATGGCATGGCACCCATCATTCCCATTCCCGACATAAGGCTTGGGTTGAAGTAGGGTGGTAGGAGCATTCCGGGTGACTGTGGGATGCCCATGCCAGCTGGAAGAAATCCGGGGAAGACTGGCTTGCTATCACTGAGTTTTTCTTTATGTCCATTCAAGTGACCATTTTTCTCTTCTGTCTTTATAGTTTTGGCCAATGGTATCGGAGACGGTTTGCGATAGATCGGAGAAGAACTTGATCCCACCTCAGAGTCGCAAGGAGACATGGGTTCATTACCATTCTCATTGCCATTACATTCTTGTCTATTGTCTGATGGTTCAAGATCTTCTTTCCGTTTGACCGAGAAATCCAAAGGAGCATCCGTCAAAGTGTCTCGTTTCCCATTTTCTTCCTTCACTGAAGAATTGTGATGGTGATCTCCATTGATACGAAATGGGTAAGAATTGGTAGAAGATCTCGGACGAGAGGTTTCTGGGTTGGTTGGACTTCTACCCGGATGAGACGTATCCTCATTTGGATCCCTTCTAAAAGAGTCCTCTTCTTCCCTGATGTTTAACACCATTTCTTGAATTGTGAATTCCAAGAAATTGGAAATCTCTAAAATCTGAAGAGATGTCTGTGAGGTAGAATATTATCAAAAGTTGTGTTGTTCAGCTGTGGCAATGTTGTCTGAAAGGGAAAAAAGAATCATATGGTAAAACATACTAAGAATCATTAAGTGTCTTAGTGTAATACTGCATGACTAATGTTTTATAATTATTATATGCTTATTGTATTAATGCTTAGTTAATCACAGCAATTATGTATGTAAGAATGAAACTATATATTTTTGACATTTTCATTTCTTGATTTTAAGCACTAATTCACAGGTCATACAGTGTTTAGTATATGTACTGATATTACTTTTATCTAATGTTACTCAAATCCATGAAACTGCCCATTGGATGAAATATACACAAACCTTTGCCCATTTCATGAAATAGGCAATTGACTGTTATTAACTTATTACTGATATTACAGTATATGCAGATGATATTATCTAGAACACCTGATCTATAAAATGTGAAATACATGTGAACTTTATATACAATTAAAATCCATTCTTTACATTTCCTTCATTCAAAGTTTGCAACAAAATGGAACTTAAAATGAATTCAACATATGTGTCACTTACTATACACTTCATATCCTTTTTTTTTGCAACAGAACTTGTGAGGCGTATAAATCCATAATTTCCAGTTCATATACTTATTTACATAATTCATTATGATATGTAACTGTTGCCCTGTTTGTTTAGTTGCAAGCATATTGTCATAATAAGGTTTTTGTTTTAGGCTGCATGTAGCCACATTGTCATAAATAATGTGTCCTCGCGTCACCAACACCTGGCGTCTAATTATTTACAGCCTGAAATGGCTTTACAGTGATAACTCAATCTAATTAATGACTTTTAATATCCAGATCTAGAGACACTGCAATAAAAACAATAGACATAGTAGTTCACAGACCTAATAACTCTTGTTTATGTTATAACCATATTTAGACATGTTTAAAGTTATTCCATTTACTTATTTTCCCCTTATTGTTGTTCAGTTGAACTGCTGGAATTAAATACCAGTAGCTTAAAAACAGCACTAACTTCCATATACCAATTAATCAAAAAAGCTATTAGTTAATAAGTAGATGTACACATAATTTGCAAACGGAAATTACACACACATCATTCTGTATGTATCCGCCTTTATTACCAGTGATCAAAACAATTACTGGTATTTTGGACCAGTTTTTTTTTAGTGAATAATATGCTAATAATAGTCACATTCTCTCACACACTTCTGTAGTACATAAATGTGAATTGTTCATGCTTGTAAAATTGAGTGCATTTTAATCCTGAGTCTTTTATTTATTGTTCATGCAATAAAATATGTTGCACTACACACGCACACAAATGCGACAAAGAAATCTTGAATGTACCGCAAAAACCAGAAATCCTGTTCTGCCCAGTTTGAGATTATATCCTTGTAAATTGTTTATGTCATAAAGACACACAGTAAATCAGATACAAATGTATATAGACGGGAGTCCCCCCACTGCAAAACTATGTAGAAATCAATTCAATTTTTTTCAAGTGTATTGCCTAACATGACATAACCAATAAACATTCAATAGATTTCCTCTGCCCCCCCCCCCCCCCCCCCCCCCATCAAATACGCCATGTGTTCCATTTGGACAGAATCATCATTTGCGGTAAGTTTATAGCAAATAGTTCACCTCAAGCAAGTAGAAACCAAAATCAATGCCATAAAGATATTTTATGCACTCACCAAGGTTAATAGGTGAAAACTTGTCAAGTTACAACTGAAATGCATGAATCATGAGTGCCCTCCATTTGTGATGTCAATGTGTGTATAAAATATACTGTACATAACTGGGGTTTTGAGTTCTGGAAAAAACAACAAAAAAAACCACTGGAAAAATATTACTTACCGTTTAACAAACTCCAAAATCCTAATTCTGCTGCATTCAGTTTCTTTGAACTAATGTCACAGATATATATCTGCTATGATTAATTATTTTTAAGTTCCGGCTCCAGAAACTATATTTAAAACATCTGTTTATTCTGTTTTATTCCAGTTTATGGTTCCGTTTTTATGGCATTTTTATGCATCGAAATATCCTTTTTCATTCTGTGCATATGTTAACACAAGTTCTTCGTTTTTTATAGAATGAATAAGGTAATTTTGTCCATCTTATTCTAACAGGGTTTTAAACTGTGCACAACTGTCAGATTTTTACCACAAAAATAATCCCTTTCTGATGGTCATATAGACCTTTTCAATCCCATTTTTTTCAACAAACCGCGTAAAATATATGGACACTGACCACTTGGAAAAACAAAACTCAATTCTCTAGATATACATCACAGAATTACCATCTATAACAACACAAGATACACTTGATTCTTCAGCCTTCACCAGAAGAATGAGTTACTCATGCAACACCAGAGTCTCAACTAATCTAGTTACTTAATGAGTAATACACAACTGTCCATAGGCTTTAATACATAATCATCAGGCCACACACACCGCCCCCCCTCAAATCTATGTCCTTTCCCCCTCCTCCTCTTCTGTCTCTCTATTCTTGTATAATCATAAAAACTATAGTAAAAACCTGCTGGACCCACACATGATGATATGTAATGGTCATTCTGATTGGCTGGTCAGTTCTCGCTGCCTACGAGGGTTACGTAAGTACGAACCGAGTGGTTAATACAAGGCAAAGAGGTGAAAGCCTCGTTTTGATCTCCCCCACTGACCAGTGAATTTCATTGGTCAGTCGTTGCAGTGGTTTTGCCTTGACTCGGTTGTGCAAGTTGAATGATTTATTGCCACCTCCTCCTCTCCTCTTTATCTTTCTATCTGGTTCGAGTTTCAACCTGCATTTGAGTAGATCAGAAACTGTGATTAAAACTCAGCTAATATATAGGGTTTATCTTGATGTACACTGCCCATTGGTAATGGCAGAAACACTGTTGATTTCTTTGTTCAGCATTTTTAACAAAAGAACACAAAAGCTAATTTGATTCACAAACAATATACTTCCTGACTTATTTTACTACTGATTTTGAGTGATCTCTACACAGAGATCTATCTCTCCAAATTTTGAGATTCTGGAGTATTTTTTTTCTTTTCCAGTGGAAGTTGGTGGTGGGGGGTGGGTGGGTGTTACATAATGCCCTAATCAACTTGCTCGTGTCTGACCTGGATTGGTAAGGACACAAGTACACTATGCAAATGAGGAATTTCGGACGTAAAGGTAAACATAACTTCAAATCACATGATCTGTGATAAACAACTAGTTTCAATTAATTTTTTTATTGCACGCATTGGTAAATGAAGTTTTATAGTTCATACAAGTAAACATCTATTCTAGTAGCTTATTACTCTCTCCTAGAAAGTTACTGCATGCATGTTTCATAAAATAAACTAGGGTTAACTTATGGTGGGCAGTAATGACCATTACATTATGTGCCATTGAAGGCAGTCTCCATCCAATGCTAAATATTGTTGTTTTTCCTCCCAAACAGAACAAAAATACTGTCATTCCTACTTTGTGATGCAAAAATCAATCAAGTCGTGTTGTGCATTGCAAGAGTGTTATTGATTGTCCACCCATGTTTTTGTTTAGCTTGTTTATATCTTAGGACCACCTTGCATTGACCCCTAGCAAATGACCAGGGTATTAATAAACTGCTATAGCTGGTGTTTTCAGCTAGCCTCAAACTCTGGACTTTTGTGTTGATATTATGAGATGCTTTAGCACTGAAGAGACCATTAATTAAAGAAAGATGTGTGCATATTTCAACTGTAAATTTTATGTTACAGAAACGATGACTTTTAAATTCATAAATTTGGCCCAAAAAAGTTGGTTTGATATTTTCATGTAATCTCTGTATGACCTGCATATTTATCCAATAAAGTTAAGCTCAGGTTACAACCAATATCTAAACATTGTACGTGAATTAATGTATTTTTAATTGTTGTTATTGAGCTATATTCAGTGCTGCCAAGTCACTTGAGTTATTTGTTTACATCACTTGATGTAAACATGTTATACAATTTCCTCATTTATTATATTACACACAACAAAATGCTGAATTGATTTTACACATTTTATCTACTTATGCACATGTTTAAACTATTAATCACTTTACCATTGTATAACTCCCCCTTTACAATACATGTATATACCTTTACGACGACAATACACAATGAAAACATAAGTAAATAACCAAAATTTTGTGGCTGAACTTACTGGGCCAAAACATGAAAACAAACTGATAACATATGGGAGTCAAAGTTCCTGTTTTAATTCCGGGTTGATGTGTTGGGGGCTAAGTTTTTCTGTAAACACCTTTGGATGCTTTTGTAAACTACCTTCCCTGGAATGATTACACACACGTTCAAAATATGTAATACTTTTTTAGTTATTAATAAGAAATACGTTGTAATAAAATTGTATGACATAGAATAAATTTCCGTTGATGAAACACACTGGCATCGACAAAGGAAGTGTTTTTATTACCATTTTTCTGGAAATAGAATTATCTGTGGTTTATAGCTACACAGATTTAATCATCTGTTACATAATCATTAATGATTTTTTTTCTTGTGCCTACTTATTAGACGACAGGCAGTTGGAATTTTGCAACAAAGTATCATAAATAATGATGAACACGTCTTCTCGCGAGAGTTCCTTTTCTCAAGAAAAACGTCTCAGAAAACTCAGATTGTATCTTGAGCCATTGTACAACTTTAATACTTAACACTGTTACTTACATATATTTCACAATAAATAAACTCGAATATAAATATGACCGGTTTTCTTTAAAATATATCAAAGTATGTAGGTATGTCTCGAACGATGGAAAATGAAGCAAATGGCTTTTAGCGAATGGGATTACAATGCACTCATGTGATACACCCCATACGTGAAGCTTGTTTTATCATAACGTCCTGGTATAATATTCATAACACACTTCTACACTATTTGCCTGTGCACATTTTTTTTTTAAATCAGCATTTTTTACTTTTCTACCAGAACATACGAAAGCCTATCCATGGCGGAAAAAAGTTTGTTTTCTAAAACAAATCTGTTTTGTCCAAGCACTTTATAAATTTCTTGAATAAATTACAAGATGTTTACCGGAATTCGGAAAACTTAATTTATTATATCCAGTGGCTATTGTACCCAGAGGGTCCAAAATTTGCTTGATATCGCTCTATCTTTAACAGTTTTGGGGAATATTGATATTTATTCGAAATCCCTCCCCCTTTAACGGTTTTTAGATAACTGACATTTTCAATTTCTGTCACAATTCAAGATGACAGCCGGAATTCAAAAACTTTAAAATTGTTCAGAGACATTATACCCCGGGTCTATAGTATCTATTGGGGCCAAAATTTGCTCAAAATCTCTCTTTCTTTAATGGTTTTCCAGATAATCAACATTTTCTATTTCTGCCAAACTTCAAGATGGCAGTCGGAATTTCGAAAAATTAAAAAGTTTTCAAAGGCATTATAACTAGGTTCTATAGTATCCAAAGGGTCCAAAATTTGTTTGAAATCGCTCTATCTCTAAGAGTTTTCATGATAATCAACATTTTTCATTTCCGCTAAAATTCAAGATGGCTGCCAAATTCGGGAATTTAAATTAGATATAAGGCATCTTTAGTATGAATAACATATTTCAACAAAATACTCTAAATGCATAAGTAATAGCTGGTAGTTACAAGTGATTTACTGAAGTGAGAATCTCAAAATAGATATTGCTCAGCCATATTGCTCAGCTAAAAATGTAACAGACATACGCACACACAGGATGCATTTCATAATTTCCCTCCCCGGCAAAGCCCGGTGGGAGATAACAAGAAGCTTTTGTAAAAATATTTATGTTTAGCATACTTTTTTCAATTCATTTCCAGTATATTTTTATGAAAATGGGGATACTGATACATCGGTACTAGACATCATCAATTTAATGGGCTAAGATTTGGTCACATGACCCTTTGTAAAACAGATATTTTACAGAGATATAACAGGTAACAGGGCTCTATGACTTATAATGGCCCTCAGCTCTAATGAATATGTGCCATTACTCAGGTCCTCTGTGTTCTTAGGTGAGTGTTATAGGTCTGTTCTTGTTATGGAGGTCACCGCCCTCTCCAATTGGGTTGCCATCCTAAAAATCTCCTGGTTGGGGAAGGCAACTGGAACATTTGTGAACTCAAACCTTAGCAGATCTTGCGTTCGGGAACCTATTGCATGCCCATCTTAACATCTGCAGACTAATCTTTTCCATTGTACAAGGTTTCTTGAGGTGTGTAAACCAGTTAGGATGGATTGCAAAGTTTCAGGTGCCTAATGGAAGAATTATTGAACCAATCACAATGCCACACGGATAACTTGGAAAATACCAGAAACATATTGTAAAATACACCCATTGATTATGAATGGTTTTACCAGGAAGTAGGTTTACGACTGGATCACTCTATAATAGAAACAGCCCCATTACCCACCAGGCCACGCTGGAATATCAGAGCAGGACCCTCAGTGAACCCCTTTGGTGTCATGAAATGGATTTAAACCCAACATGTCAGATTTGAGGGTCTAGTGAGTAAAAGCCAAACTTGTGAACCTCTTTGGTTACTGAAGTGCCCGGTCTCTTTAAAAGGAGATTGTGTTGTTTACGTTGTGATTGAGACCATTATGATTTCATTTTTTAAATTAAATATCCATAATTTTATCTTGACTTGTTCTGACTGAGGACATTGTAACTAACATTATATTGTCAACAGCAGAAAGATTAACGGTTTGCTTTGAGTGGTCACTGTTGGCTCAAACATAAACTAGCATTAACTAATATTTATTATCCACCATCAGCTGTTTTTGATCTAAATATAGTTGGACATACCTACCAGCACTTTTTTTTTTTTTTTTTTTTTGGGGGGGGGGGGGGGGGGGGGGGGGGGGGGTGTTATTTCCAGGGGCGGTATTCACTACCACTCCTATCTTAGTCTTAGTCCTAACTTTAATATTTTTGTCATAAAAATATGTCATTATTGTGCACTCTCTTCGTTAAGACTTTCAATTGCAACATAGTTGTAATTAAATTTAGTAAATTCCGCTTTATATGGGTCTGTTTTGGTTATTTGAAGGTCAGTGCAATGTTAAATTTTATGACTAAGATAGGATTAAGATTAGGAATGTCAGTGAATACCACCCCAGGTGCCTATTACTCTGCATAATTTGCGTTACAAATTCGTTAAGAAGTGCAAATTTTATATCCATGTTTCCTAAACAGTACAACCTAAAAATATGTCATATAAATCATGCACGCTGGATAATATTGTCATCTTCGTTTGGGATACTTGCAGAATCTATATGTCATGTATCTAAATGTCGGAAAGCTATTCTAATACAATGTACATGGTATTTATTTACCTATAAGAACGTGCAACCAATCACAATTGCCAATACATGTTACATTCAAACAAGTTAAACTCAAATGCTGGTTATTTCTATATCAAAGTATACAGACAGAAAAAATAAACTTAATAATAATCAAGTTAATAAAATTTCGAAAAGTTTGTGGCAAGCAACTGGTCAGTTGGATGGGACAGCATTGTATTTATAACACTTTTAGCAATATACACGAATTAAACCTGTTTGGACAAAATAATTTTTCGGTGTAAAATAATTTGGTCAATGATTTTCTTATAAGCAAGTAAACGTATATGAGGACGTTGTAATTCTTTCTGCGAGAGAGAAAATATTCGAGACAGAAAAGCACCAAATGACATCAGACCTGCACCCAGCAGGTGGCGTCCACCCTGATCAGACTTGGGGATATAATAGACAATAATGTTGGAGTGTCTTGTATTCCTTTGCCAAGCAATCTGACTATTATTGTAATGTATATGTTATATGCCATGTAATAGTGGATATGTGTAATCAGGGAATATGTGTATTGCCTGAAAATTTCAGCGAATATGTGTATTCCCTAAAGTGGTCAGGGAATAAGTGTATTCCCTAATTACACATATTCACGGTCACATTTATGCATGTATTGAAAATGACCCTATTTAGCAATGCTAAAAGAATCTTTAGAATTCCTTCCTGTATCCAGTTGGTGATCCGGATCATCACAAAAATCGAATGATTTGTTCCTTGTGACATTGTCAACATTTCAGGAAAATTTCATCAAAACCTGTCCATGACAGCTCAATAAATAGAAAAAAAAATCTTTACTTGGCTCTCATACTTTTTCCGTAATTGTCAGTAAAACAAGACAATCTCAATAGATTTTAGATGGACATCAAGACAGGGCTTTACATGAGGTACTACATATGAGTATGCTTAAAAAGTAAAATGGAGTCCATTAAGTTGTGCTCAATATTTGACGTGAGTTCTTCTCAACAAAGATACATCATATAGCATAGCCTCAGTCATGCAAGGAACTATGGAAATCATAATTGTTCAGATAATGATAACATAGACTTAGACAGTAGCCCGAAAGCAAACTGAACATTTTCAAAAATGGTCCAACAATTAATGGGAAATCATAATTTGTTCAGATAATGATAACATGGACTTAGAAAGTAGCCCCAAAGCAATTGAACATTTTCAAAAATGGTCCAACAATTAATGGGAAATCATAATTTGTTAAATCATGATAACATGGACTTAGAAAATAACCCAAAGCAATTGAACATTTTCGAAAATTGTCCAAAACTTAATGGACATTTCCACCTCTCCTGCTGTTGAGACGTTGTTTTTGTACTGCCTTGCAGAAATTCAAACTTCAGTTAGTTTATTGCTTCAATATGAAAGCTATGTTTTGTTATGTTCATTTGTTCGTCTGTCTGTTTGCCTGTGTTTGCGATAACCTCCTAAAGTAATGAATAGATCATTCGGAAATATTTTATGTAGTTAGCTGATCTTCATGAATTTGTATGAGTCTGGCTAACCAAGGGAAGATGTGATATACATTTTGGGTAAGATCTAGGTCACATGATGGACACCAGAAAAATCCTAAATTTTTGGAAATACGCCGTAGCGGAGGTCGGTGTTCTAAGAGTGCTTTCCAGTTTTGACTATATTCATAGGAATTTTGGCACTGGTTATAACATTGACACAAGGTTTCTGCTTTGTTCCTGTTTTTTTTTTCAAGTTTTTTTTTCCAGAATCCCTAATTTAGCCAAGACAAAAGCCTTAAACTTTAAGTAAGAGATTAACTAAAATAGCCTTGGCTTAATGCTTAGTCTAAATTGAATATTTCCTCTGGATGTCAATGTGTTGACAAAAAAAGTGAAACTGCCTATTTAATGAGTGTTTTATTACAGCTTTCAATAGAATATTGCACAAATGTAAGAGAATACGTATTATTCGATACATAATACACATGTACATATAAGAAGGTTTAATTTCTACACTTTATTAAACTGAATGGTAAAGCTTTCACTAAAGACACACCTAGATTTCTATTTGGATAAATATTCCAGCTATAAGAATGAAATAGATCAGTCATACATAGACTCATATGATCAAAAAGAGCTTGCAAGAAGGCTTATTATGACATAGTTTGATTTTGCCTATTGTTTCAATAAAAGATTGTTTATAAACAAGGCCGAAAGGGGTTTTGGTCTCCTAGCGTGAGCCGCAAAGCCTTCAGAGCCAGGAGTAGAGCACTAAAGCAGTCACCCATCCAAGTACTAGCGTTGTCCATTACACTACGCTATAACTCATGAAAGTCTGGAGACAAAAAAAGGGGGGGGGGGGGGAAGTGATCTTTAGACGTGCGAGCCTCGCACAAGACAGGTCTTCAGTATAGCCACTTGTGGGAGTCTATTCTAATCAGAGGTGACAGCCTGTAATTAGATGCCAAACCTCAGATTTGTCGGAACAAAAGGGCTCACTTGCAAATATTTTATTTTTTTTTTTAATAATAAAAAAAGTAGCATTCACCACTGTGTGTACATATGATTAAATCAGGCCTCTTTATCTCTGTGTTATCAATTTCTTGAACTTAGATATTCTATTGTCCCGAGAGTTAATATGGGACCATGATTGCTTATTGGGTACAGACCCACCTCTGACCTTTAAAGGCTAGGGTTCAATTCCTGGCTGAACCCTGAAGTGGGAAAGTTTGTAGTTGCTTACCATTGCCTGACTGGTTTCAGTACAAACTCTTGATCACCTAACATGTTGAAAGTAATGTTAAATCTCAATAGATGTCCCAATCAATCAATCAAAGGGTTAAATAAAAAATGTCCCTTGAGTATTTTGTGTGGCCAAACAAATACAAGTAAAAACACATACAATATATAAAAATAGTATATTATAAATATAAGTACATCTTAACTATCTGATTAGCTGGTAACTCTGAAAAGAGTCTTAATTTGAGGGGTTAGTGCCTTGTAGAATGTGTATAAATTAATACAAATACTTTTACATTACAATAACATACTGAACAAAAAAGAAACTAGAAAAATCTTCCTGTTATCTTGTTGACAAAAACTGACAAATATTAATACAGTAGTAGTTATACATTTACATAATACACAACACAAAGCTGATTATGGTAGAATTTAAATATCTGCTCTAGCTTATAAGTATACAGGAAATATCATATTGGTAAACAAACAATTTCCGGTAAGTTTTAATTTTCTCCAAAAAAACCCATGACATTTGCAGGGTGTAAATCTTTACACTAATTGTCCACAGAAAGGGAGCGTAAGTGCATATGAAAACAAAATCCATTGGTCCATATGTTCAGAGGCAGTAAGGTATCAGCCAAATCATGGGCTTAAGTTGGTTATATATGTGTATAAAAATTAAGCCTAAGACTTGTATAAGACTTTTTGTAAATACGACCCCAGCTGATTAGGCCAAAAAGGTGCATAGTGTATGATAAAAGTAGGTTAAACATATCTTAAAATAATTTGACAAATACCTATAAGTATAAATTTTAGCAAAAAGAAAATTTCACTAACTCTTTATTTTAAAAGAAATTCTCTAGAATTAATTTTCATGAAAGGCTAGTTTCTACTTGAGATAATAATACAGATTTTAAATTTTGCCAGCAATTAATTTTCACTATCTAAGGTCATTGGCTAAAATAGCTAAACTAATGCCTAGAGAAAATTTCAATTCAATTTATACATGTAATGACAATGAAACTTCAAAGTTTACTAATCTAATGAATAAAGGCAGAAGTACTTCTATTTTGACTGTATATAATTATTCCCTAAAAATTTACTATATACTTTTCTACTTTAGATACAAGAACTTATTAGATAACTCAGTTTCCATAGTATTAGTAACTAATAGAACACCCATTATATTATTATCTTCAAGGATGGAGGAATAATTACATGATAAATACTGCTGTAATTAAGTTATCAAGTGTAATAAAAGGATAATATATGTACAGTATTTACAGGAATAGATTCCATCTGTTTAACTTTTAAGTCCCATACATACTGGACCGATTCAATATGATGTACACAGATACGAAATCTCTTTAAACCGAGAAAATGGTAAAGAAAAAAATTAAAACTGGCTCAAAAATGAGAAAGTCTGATTTTATTTAAATGGGCCCCAGTGTTACACACTGCTTATACTGATTTTATAAAATTCGGAGAATTCATCTAAAAAATATCATCTAGTACTGTCTCATATCACATATTTGGGAGTGGGAATAAACAAGGCCTATATTATTCAATTGACTACTTTATCATCGAAATGTATTGGATCGTTATGGTCTGTACAGACCTTAAGTTAAAGCCCCTGAAAATTTATGAGTACGCCTCTGTAAATATTGTATATTTGAACATTCCTTTTATCATTTTCTTAAGCTTAAAAAGTTTAAGTAAATGTTATAACTTAACCAATGACATAAATATTTAACCAGCTTGTCCTTGATATTTTGTTTATCTGTTTACTTATTACTGGTATTACTGAAAAGACACAACATTGATTTATGCGAAACAACTCTATCTTCTGATCTCCAAGAATTACTTATTCAAGATTACTCAAACTCTGAATAGAAGTGTGGATATAAATAAGTTGTGATGTTTTATTACAAATAAAATCTCTTACTGAAGGTAGTATTCAACTCTAGGGATTGTGTGAAAGATTCTTTTATATTTCAGAATAGCTTAATGTTGCCATTTCTAACCGTCCTTGTCCACATTTAATACGATGATACCCATTATGTTCATCCCAAGTACACACTGTTTCTTCAGCTGACAAAATGTAACTCATTTTATAAGTCAAGTCAGATCTTGGGCCTGTCTCTCTTCAGTTCACAACATTTAGGTACAATGACTCCTGAAACAAGTTAAATCTTGTGCTTTCCTCTGTTTAGTTCACAATTAGTTACAATGGTTCCTGAAACAAGTAAAAATCTTGGTGATCCCCTCAGAGTCTCTCTTGGCCTTGAGTGATGTAGTAGAGGTGACTTGGGGTGGGATACATGCCTGATGAGGTTCTCGTCTGATATGACCTTATGCTTGACCTTGGAGTACGCGTGGAATCAGTGTCCACTTTGTAGAAAGGTTCCTTCTCCACCCAGCGCATCCTTTGTTTTCCAATGGGGCACAGATCGGAACAGCATAAACAACAAAAGAGAACTGTCAGGAAAGCCACTCCAACAAATGCACACACCCCAACAACAATCCATTTCCAGCTGTCACTGGTATCATTTCCTGGTACTTTTGGCTCATCATCAGCATCATCATTACTGTTTGGCGCTGTTACTTGTCCATTGGATGGTAGACCAGGCTGGTTTTCATCCGTGGTATTGCCATACTTAATATAGGTGACGTGGTAGGTGTACTGGAACACTGCCTCAGAACTGTCTTTGGGGACAGTGATCACCATCTGTGGAAGCTGTCCCATGAGAGGAAAGGCAGCAAGAGGAGCTGGAGCAGTGCCAGGCGGTCGGCAGGTGAGCATTTCAGTGGATACCACAACGTCTGAGCATTCGCCAACACCAATCTGTACACGATATGAGGAATGGTTCAGACCCACCATCAGATAGTGTCCCATGGCTGTCACTCTGTTGGCAAGGTCCGAAGGATCAAAATCAATGTACGTGTCAGTTGCATCAGTGAATATTGGGACACGGTAATGGACTTGACCAAATCCCTGCTGTTGGTAGTTTCCAATGGACATATTCACCGGGGAATGGTCCTGGTAGTTGATTACATCGGGTATAGTTGTTGGCACAGTGCAAGAAATCCATGTTTCATTAACATAGCTAACGGGACAATCCAGATGAGCTATGGTAAACTTGTAGTCGCTCATGTTAGAGATGAAGCCAGTCAAGTCATACCCAGAGAAGCGGATAATGCTATTAGTCCAGACGGTGAAGGTTCTTTGTGGATACTGCATTGTTAACTCTGGATCCTTGTACACATTTACTGATCCATAGTCTTCTGACCCAGTAGACCAGGTAACGCCAATGGTGAAAGATATTGGATCTCCACTACTGTCAACATCAAGTAACCACTTTTTGGGATCTGAAAGAACACAAGTAATTATTTTATTTTTTTGGTTTAACTTGACATAAATTGTTAAATTACAAGTAAATTTCATTAATTGTTGTTATCTTTAACTCTTCTGCCTGTGTCTTGCTTCCACTAAGGGGCAAGTTTCCATACTGTGAAACATCTGGCAACAAAAATCAACTGTTACCGTTCTCTATTTATGATTATATTGAAATTTTCTATTTTAATTGTAGAACCAGTGGATGATTGAACTAATTTTGTGAAATTTGTAAGCCATGGTCAATTAGTTGAGGAAGTACAGCATCCCATGGCTTGAAAGTGTGTTACACATACAGAACAAGTGAGTCTGGCAGCACTCCTACCCTGCCTTGCCCTTAACACCTGACTGTGTGTCAGATTTTCTTGCAACCACGTAGAAAATAATTGGCATGCAAATTACCACACAATACTCGCATACTCTGATGTTAAGCTGTTGCACTGTATGGAGGAATGGCTGAACTAAAAGCTATATGCTTTTTAGGTTTTTAAAATTTTACCAATAATATAATACAGTCCAGGATATATACAATGTTGAGAGAATGTATCCAGTGATTTGGGAGCACTCAGTGTTTACCTGTTGGCACTGTGTATCCAGTGATAGTTGAACTACTAGGAATAAGATATGCTCTAGCATTTACCTGCTGGCACTGCTTATCTAGGTAGTTGAATCATCAGGAATATGATATACTATTTTCTTTACCTGTTGATGATAGTTGAACTACTAGGAATAAGATATGATCTAGTATTTACATGTTGACACTGCTTATCCATGATGGTTGAACTATCTGGTATAAGATTTACAATAGCATTTACCTGTTAGTGCTGTGTGTCTATTGATGGTTGAACTGTTAGGAATAAGATATACCCTAGTATTTACCTGTTAGTAGTGTTTATCCAGTGATTGGTGAACTGTTGGGAATAAGATATACACTAGTATATCCTTATGTTGCTGGTACTGTTTATCCATTGATGGTTTAAGTGTTAGGAATAAGATATACTCTAGTATTTACCTGTTGGTACTGTTTATCCAGCGTTGGTTGAACTGTTAGGAATAAGATATACTCTAGTATTTACCCGTTGGTACTGTTTATCCAGTGATGGTTGAACTGTTAGGAATAAGATATACTCTAGTATTTACCTGTTGGTACTGTTTATCCAGTGATGGTTGAACTGTTAGGAATAAGATATACTCTAGTATTTACCTGTTGGTACTGTGTATCCAGTGATGGTTGAACTGTTAGGAATAAGATATACTCTAGTATTTACCTGTTGGTACTGTTTATCCAGCGTTGGTTGAACTGTTAAGAATAAGATATACTCTAGTATTTACCTGTTGGTACTGTTTATCCAGTGATGGTTGAACTGTTAGGAATAAGATATACTCTAGTATTTACCTGTTGGTACTGTTTATCCAGCGTTGGTTGAACTGTTAGGAATAAGATATACCCTAGTATTTACGTGTTGGTACTGTTTATCCAGTGATGGTTGAACTGTTAGGAATAAGATATACTCTAGTATTTACCTGTTGGTACTGTTTATCCAGCGTTGGTTGAACTGTTAGGAATAAGATATACTCTAGTATTTACCTGTTGGTACTGTTTATCCAGTGATGGTTGAACTGTTAGGAATAAGATATACTCTAGTATTTACCTGTTGGTACTGTTTATCCAGCGTTGGTTGAACTGTTAGGAATAAGATATACTCTAGTATTTACCTGTTGGTACTGTTTATCCAGCGTTGGTTGAACTGTTAGGAATAAGATATACTCTAGTATTTACCTGTTGGTACTGTTTATCCAGTGATGGTTGAACTGTTAGGAATAAGATATACTCTAGTATTTACGTGTTGGTACTGTTTATCCAGTGATGGTTGAACTGTTAGGAATAAGATATACTCTAGTATTTACCCGTTGGTACTGTTTATCCAGTGATGGTTGAACTGTTAGGAATAAGATATACTCTAGTATTTACCTGTTGGTACTGTGTATCCAGTGATGGTTGAACTGTTAGGAATAAGATATACTCTAGTATTTACCTGTTGGTACTGTTTATCCAGCGTTGGTTGAACTGTTAGGAATAAGATATACTCTAGTATTTACCTGTTGGTACTGTGTATCCAGTGATGGTTGAACTGTTAGGAATAAGATATACTCTAGTATTTACCTGTTGGTACTGTGTATCCAGTGATGGTTGAACTGTTAGGAATAAGATATACTCTAGTATTTACCCGTTGGTACTGTTTATCTATTGATGGTTTAAGTGTTAGGAATAAGATATACTCTAGTATTTACCTGTTGGTACTGTTTATCCAGTGATGGTTGAACTGTTAGGAATAAGACATACTCTAGTATTTACCTGTTGGTACTGTGTATCCAGTGATGGTTGAACTGTTAGGAATAAGATATACTCTAGTATTTACCTGTTGGTACTGTGTATCCAGTGATGGTTGAGGTATCAATGGCTGGTGAAGGACATGTCAGTGAAGTTGCTTCGACAACTGTACAGTCTTCTCCAGTAAAAGGGAATGTGCTGCCCCTAAAATACACAGATCCAGTTAAGTTCAATACAATATTCATATTATGTTGATATTATTTAGAATTATTTAACTACAAAAGAGGTTAACATTTTGGGTTATTGAGTGGATATAGTACAGAAGAGGGGGTGGAGACAATCAAACCATATGACAATGACCTATGGTAGCAATCTTTGTACAAAGTCATCTGTTTTATTTGTATTTTGTTTCATGTTATTTGTATATTTTGTTTAGCTAATATAGTTATTGATTTCACTGTGGCTGTATAAAAACTAAGCTATTAACTATATAAACACTTATTCCAAATCTAAACGCTCAATCCTTTGTCAAATTAGAATAGGAATCTTGCCCCTAGAAATAGAATGGGGTCATTATGTTAGACTAAAAATTAATCGGAGAATATGTAAACTTTGTAAAAGGATGTAGAAGATGAGATATAGTTTGTATTTGTTTATCCAGTTTTAAAGCTGATTCTTATGAAATATTTCAAAATTCTATACATAAATAAATCTGTATTAATGGACCAGTTATCTAGGGTATTAACTCATGTAAATGTCAATATGGTTATTAATTTTATTTTTAAGTTGTGGCAAGAAAGAAAAAGTAAATGATATTGTTAATCTTAATGTATTGTATTGCATTCTTATTCATTGTGTTGTAGCTGGGTATTACTTTAATACTTTTTGTATAATCCCTGTCAACATAATACATGTCACTATAATAAACTAATAAAATAAATAATAAAATAAAAAGTAATAACATCACGGTGTCAAAATTATTGACCTAATTATAATGTAGTGACATATTTGTCATTTTTGCCCTTATAGCAACTTAAATGGCCAGATATATTTATATTTATTTTTTCTGGTGAAGTTTTCTTCTACAATATGGAACTGTATGTGTATCTGCTTAAAACTGTATATCAACCAAGGTAAAATTCACACGAAGTTACTTCAGGCTTGTTCAATTTTGACCTTATTTTCTCGGTTTCAGAAATATCCGCTTTTGTTTCTTTCGACGAGATAATCTTGAGGACTATTTTATCTTATGCTTCTGATTTCACAGTGTGTTGGAGTTTGTCAAGGTGTGTTGCCACACCTCACTGACAACCAAACATTAGTTTTTACAAAGCATTAGACATAAGACTAAAACGCCCAAAATGCCATTGAGCCAAATACCATATGCTGTATAAGTGGGTGTTTGTGTAGTTCAGAAGTAGGATGTATGTTTCTTTCTAATGTATTCCTACTTTGTTATCCAGGATGATAAATTTGTATTGTACCTTATACTAAGTGTTATATGTCATTTACTCTAGGACCCAAATAATTATTTAAACCCACACCAACTACGCAAGTACAGCCCAACCTCTCTGGAGACTGATATTCCTCTTACTGAAGGACGGAGTCTTGGGGATGACCATTTATCAACTTCCCTGTTATTCTATAAGCCTGTCACTTGGGATATGACCAAACAAAAGTAGGACCACCATTACAAGTGGTCAATTCACTCTCGCCTCCCACCTCTGAGGCCGGGGTTCGATCCCTGTCACGGACTCAAGTGGGAAAGCTGGTAGTTGCTTGCCGTTGGTCGGCAGTTTACAGTACAGAACCCTAGCGAACTGAATGTACTGGTTTCCTCTGCCCTTCCAACTACCCGTCGTGATATGACCTGTACAGTGTTGAAAGCGACGTAAAACCCCAAATAAACAAATAAAATAAAATAAACAAGTGGTCAATCAAACAACTAGGTATCTCCCTGTACGTGGGGTCAAACCCAGCTCTTCTGCGTTCTTAGACAGGGGTTGTTACCTACTAGGTCACTGTGGCAGAGGAGTACTATTTGATACTTGGGACTTTTTTCCCTTCCTGGCGCCCATTACTGCGAAAAATTATCATTGCATTGAACAAGTTTTGATTTTTCACTTTTCAATGACTATTTAACATACAAATGAGTTACATGTATACCACTGTCTTTTATTTTTACAGAGTTTCTATTCCCCTTTATGTTGCATTTAAATCCACTAAGAAATGATAAAATGGCAAAGAAATAGAAGATTACGAAAACCACAATATATAATTATAGTAACCCAACTTAGTTTATTTATCAAAGTCAAATGTCACAGTATTTAAAAACACATTATAAAAAAATCAAACCAGGGATATTTGTGACCATGACAAGAGTTTTCAGTGCTTCAGATAAACAGAGTTTTAAATTAACTAGGTTAGACCCTCAGATATTAATACATTGGATGGACCGACTACCTTTAAAGGACAGCACAAGCTATAGCCACATGAAAAGAAAAATGTTTTGCACATTTGAAGCGCCAATGACCATTAAGAATGGTCCTTAAGAGTGGATTGGCCATTGAATATGTATATGCGACGGTTAATGCCATTACACACTTATCTAATTTCAATAACATGTGGACTTGTTAAGGGGATTATAACTTTATTAAGTAGGTTAACGTACCTACTCATCTGTAAAGTATTTTTGAATAATTATGTGAGTTGTGTGGCCATTCTATTTCTAAATAGTTCTTACTAATTTGTGTGTATTTATACATCTCATATTTTATTTTTAATATGTCTAACGTAATTATGATTTCATAGTGGTTAATTTCTGTTCAGCAGATAATAAGGTGCACTGAATTAATTTATTATTCAAGGGATTGGACATGCGTGGATCCTCAACCACCGTGGGCATGGTGGGTAATTTAGAAGAAATAAGGTGGGGAAAATGATTATGAATATATAGGGTTTTAAACCTTTGTCTGAAACAAGTCTGAAGATGGCACTCCAAATATCTAGCCCCAAACAATCCTAATGTACTGTAAAATCATATGAGAAGACGTTTTTATAAGTATTGGGTTTCATTATTTAAATGACTATTCCATTATGCCGATAACCCATCTCCCTGGATTCAGATGCGATCTTGACAAGTGGCCACTAAGGAGCATTCCATAGGACAATGTTTTGACTAAGGAGATTCATAAACCACGATCTTAATGTTTGGCACCAGCAGCTAACCTTCCAGAAAATTCAGGAAAGAATTGTATGTGTTCCTGATAAATTCAGACTGTTTGAATTTGTTGTACAACCCGGAAGCAGTTATTAACATCCTATTGTCTACCACACCCGATATTGCGTAGACTTGTACAAGTAATCTTTGTATCAATTTCTTGAGCTTTAACATCACTTTTAACATGTTATGTATATCATATTATGATGGGTGGCTGTTGGGATAGAAGAAAGCAGTCCATAATAGTTGGTCAAGATTCAGCACTGAAAATCATCTACCAACCTTCCAACTCCTGGAAACGCCAGGAATCAAACCCCGGACTTGGAAAGTTGAAGACAAGTGTGCTAGCCAATTTGCCACAATATCCTACCCCCTCCCCTCTTTCAACAAGTAACAGGTTAAGTAATAAATAGTGCCTAAGAGCATGCAAACCCTCATCTGTATGTAGTGATGAAAAATCACAAAAGAATTAATTCTGGATTTGCAATCCAGATGCAGATCCAGACCACCTCAGAGGAGGGCTGAGCCACGGTTAGACTTCACTTTGTGTGAACATCTATTCCTGATCCAAAGTAAAGTTAGTTTTTGAGTTATGAATACAGACAGACATATAGACTCCATTACAACCCCCCCCCCCCCTTTCTTTTTTTTTTTGGGGGGGGGGGGGGTATTCTTACAAGTACCAAAATATTGGGAAAAAATATGGCGTTGCATTCAATGGTGAGTCAATGGAGGCTTTTAAAAACAAGGCTATTAAATTATTTATAACAGCTCTGTGGTACTTCTCTATCGTGGTTGTTTTCGACATAAATTCCCTATAGATATAATATATGCTTATTAGAGGACTCCTGAACTGCTTTTTAAAATGCCACAACAAAGGCATGGGAAAAAACACATTACGAAACTGTGGGTCAGGGTTGCAGAGGGCCAATTTTACACTGCCACCAGAAAAAAATACATAGTCAATAAAGAAATCAGAACAACCCTGTAATATCAATAATTGGTGGAGTAAAAAACTATGCCTTACGTCTAGGTCTCACTTTCCCTGACTTTGAGTTTTTAAAATATTGCAGGAAGCCTGAAAGAATTGAAATCAATGTGTATAAAATATTAATATTTAGTTCTATAAAATCTACGAGAATTCTTCTATGTACTTGTCACTGTACACAATGATTGCAATTACTAAAATAAAACCGAATATGCATTTCTTTTTTTTTTTTTTTTTTTTTTTTTTTGGGGGGGGGGGGGGGGGGGGAGGCACATTTGCAACTATAGTGATACAATGTGTAGCCCAAGAATATAGTTAGAGCTGGAATGAAATACTTTGACTATAAAAGCAAGAATGTCTATATTATAAAGGACCACTAAGTATCATCAATATGTAACATAGAGATCCATCACTGTGGGAATTCTATTCAGAGTAAATATGCAAATTTGAACATGTTGTCAAACAGGTGGGCAACATGGGGTAAAGTGTGACCTGGGCTTATGGAGAAAAGGGCGTGTTTCATCTAGACATAATTACCCCATTCTTTTTATGATTGTTTTTGGGTGGAAGCATGAAGACATTAAATGTTATGCATTTCCCTAAACACATTTGTTAAACTTTAACGTGGAGCAAACTCACCCAATGACTAGCCTTGCTTAAGACTCGAGTTTCTTTCTAATTAGTTCAATTTGCAACTTTTACACTTACAGTTTACACGATGTAATCTTACATACACTGTCTTTTACACTTAGAATACAGCTAAGACATAGTATATTCAGCTAATATCCCTTAACATTTATAGGCGTGCTTTGTGTATATGTTTGACAGGTATTTAGGGGAAACTTTGAGCCTTGAGCAAGGGCATACATTGTCATAACTATTTTTTGTTGGCATGGGAGCAGACGTATAATTTTGTTTATGAGAAAACAAGACAATAACATATTCGGAAAAAAAGAAAAGAAAAACATAAGATCTGACTGATTTTCGTTTGTTTATCAGGCAATAACAAGATTTCATAGTAATTATTGACTGACAAGCAACAATGAGTTGGTTGGGTTTTTTAAGGTGATTGGTACTTTGCACATATCAACTTATCATTCAACTCTTATTTGTAACAATCGGAGGGAGATTTTGTGTTATTATAGACGTGCTATAGATTATATATATTGATGTGTAAGTGTGTGCCCTTCATTTGAACATTATGGTCAGTAGACAAGGGTATGACTCTATCTATTTTGAACAGCCCTTTTCCAATCCTATCAGTCTCTCTCCATGTGCAGATGCTTTTATGGTGACTGTCTTTTTTCTTTGCATTTACACTCTTGATTTTTGGACATCAGTACCTTGGAGGGTGTTTCCAAGAATTTGGAGCTCCACAAATGCTTTAGTTACACTGGAAACAACAGGGATCAACATAACTATAACTGGGATAACCATATAACGGTCCCCCCTTGAAACACTGGGATAGCCATAGGCAAACAGCAGAAGTGGACACTAGATACGTGAGGATAGATCTATGTAAAGGGTTTTACATCAGGGAAGTTGGATAGCCTTACTGGATTATGACTTTTGCTCGTTTTTTTGGCTATCGTTCATTTGATTCCATCCAATTGGAGGATACGCATCAATTTTGTGCTGTACAAATGTTTCTGTCACTTAATTGTACAAGCCAGTATGCCCAAGTGTACCATTTTTAACAGTAGAATCATTGATCATATACACAATATGCCATCACCCTTAACATGTATTGCATATAACCACAATTTTCTGAAAACATCAGGACATACCAAACCAAACAAGGCCGAAAGGGGTTTCGGTCTACTAGCGTGAGCCACAAAGCCATCAGTAGTGTACTAAGACAATCACCCATCCAAGTACTAACATAGCCCATTGCTGCTTAACTTCAGTGATGTGGCAGATACTCATCATGACATGCCATAATTCATGAAAGTCCGGAGACAAAAAAAAGTAAAAAATTTACTTCTAGAATCGTGAGTCTTGCTAGGGCTCACACTTAAAAGCCTAGCTCTCCCCTGTTAGCCCTGTGCAATGGTCCTACATTGGAGAAGTGGGATAGTTTTATAAAAATGTGCTATGTTTCAGAATTGGGATAATCCTATATAGCATGCCCTTACATTGGAGAAGTGGGATAGTCCTATACAAAGGGTATTATGTTTGAAAAGTGGTATAATCCTATACAACAGGTCCTGCATTGGAAAAGTGAGATAGTCCTATAATACAGGTCCTACACTGAGAAATGGGATAATCCTATACAGCATGTCCTTACATTGGAGAAGTGGGATAATCCTACACAACAGGTCCTACATTGGAAAAGTGGGATAATCCTAACAGGCCCTATATTGGATAAGCGGTATAGCCCCATGTAACTGGTCCTACATCCATTATTTGGACTTTCTTCTACCGTTAACCGTAACTTATAAATCATATGTCATTGATTATGTAAATTATATTTTGTATAAAATAAATAATTCTAACAATAAACTGTCCCTTTGTTTTTGCTTAGTCACAAGTTTACTGTGTCTCTTTCTGTATATTGTAATAAACCCATTGAAGCACATACTCCTTCTTTCACAATGGTTTTCCCTCTATATCAAGTTACAGTTCATTCACATTTGGCTGAACTGAAAGAACGGAAACTCAGACCAAAAATATTTGTTGACAAACATAAAAACTTCCTTACAACATTATTAACTTAATCAGGGTCAATGACACTCGTATGCGTGAGTGTTTGATAAAAACAAATGCATAAAAATGTCACCTGCTGGGTATACCACAATAATATGTCCGTTTTATTTCAGATACATTCTCACGACCTTTCATGCAATAAAATTTGTCTTTTGGTGTATGTTCTATTGTCTTGTCTGCCTTCACATATCTGATTTATGATTCTTTTTTTTTTAAATGTAAACAGATTCTTGGAAAAGCTTATTAATGCACAAATCTTAACATACAATAGTACTCCAAATTCCTTCAACACTCCAATCCTACTGAATGGGATTGTAATCGGCGCTGTCTGTCTGTCTGTCTGTCTGTCTGTCCATGTACACAACTCGAAAGCTATACATTGGATGAGAATATAGATTGTGTGATGTAATCATGTAGTAAATTACGATTAATAATTATCCCTTGTATGTTTGTGTCTTTAAAATGCTATTAATAAAATATTATGACGGTAAAATGGTTTTATAATTGTTTCCTAACAGAATCTTGTTTTGACAGACTTGAAGGAGATAAATGGATACAAACCTTGAAGAACTAAAGCCTATATTTATCTAAAACTAAATTGATACGAGCACATGAATATCTCTCAAAGGTTAAAATGATATACTGAAGACCTATGACAATCCAAATGTTTGGAAAATAGCTAAACAAATCTTATTACCATATTTTATAGAAGAATAAATCAGATTTAAATGTGCAAAGATGTTGTTACATTGTACATATTTAACAAGATGCATTTATCTTATTATCTCCCTCCAGAGGCTGAAGGCCGGGGTCAGGAGAATATACAACGCCTTCCGTATGTGCGTGTGTGCGTCTGTCTGTCCATTCGTCACTTTTTTTATATTAACCTTATTATCTCATTGATTTCTAAAGATATCTTCACCAACTTTGCAGTGAATGTTTGTATCTATGAAAACATGGCTGTGCAAAATTTTGGCCTTATTTTAAAGAACACAATGGCCGCCATGGCCAATTCTTTGAAAATCATAAAGATGCTCTAAATCTTGAAATATTGCAGCTGGCTTCATCAAATTTGCACAAAAGATATATGGCTAGTAAAGCTAGTCTGATAGTAATTTTAGCCTAGTTTGCAAAACAAAATGGCCGCAATATTACATGTTTAATGTCAAATGGGGTTATCCTATTAAAAAGTCTTATATCTCCTTTACCATTGCCCGTAAGGGTTTGGGATGTGAAAACAATTTGTAGGCATGCAAGGTCTGGGAATATTTCCTAGGTGTTGAATTTGACCTTTGACCCCTGCTTCAAGGTTAAATGGTGTCATCATACTAAAGCGTCCTTATTATCTCCCTTATTATTGGTGCTAGGGCTTCAGAATGTAAAAACAACAGTCCATGGGAAGACCTGGCCTGCAAATGTTTTGCCTGTGAACAATTTTGGCCTCATTTTGAAAAACAAAATGGCCGCAACAGCCAATTATTTCAAAATCATCAAGATGCTGTAAAACTCGAAATATTCCACAAAATATATATGGCTAGGAAAGTGAGCCTGAGAGTAATTTTGGCCTAGTTTCAATACAAAATGGCCGCAATATCACTTTTAATGTCAAATGGGATTATCCTATTAAAAAGGCTTTATATCTCCCTTATCATTGTTACTAGGGGCTTGGAATGTGAAACAGCTTATAGGAAGTCATGGCCTGGGAATCTTTTCCAATTGCTGACTTTGACCTTTGACCCCTTCATCCATGTCCAGTGTGGTCATCTTACTACAAAGGTCTTATATCTCCCTTATTTCTCATATATTAGTGATCCTAAGGCAGGAAGGAGGCCGCAGCGGCAGTGGCCTTGTTCTTTTGTAAGCTCTATGTTCCATGTAGTGGTCACTTGTGGGTTGAAATTACTATTTGTATAGAGTAAAAAATTATTTATTGTACATTTTATCCGGTCAGAAATGAAGTATTAGTAACCTTTCAGTAATCTTAGTAACTTAGTAACTTTAACTTATTCGACTATATGTGTTATAAAACAGTCTTAGCATTCTCAGTAGTTAGTAGTTCTTTTGTTTTAGTTAACTTAGTAATGTGTTAATATGTGTGTTAGGTCTTAGTATGTGTTGTTATATAGTGTATTTATTACAAATAAATAATCTTTATCCCAACCTGGCTTACTTCTTGGTTTGGGTGGTAAGATCTGGCATGTTATTGCATTACCATATATGGTCATGCATATTTCTTTGGCATTTCTTAGTATTGTTGGGCTGTTTGTTCAGTAAACAAGTTACACCTCTCACTTCAAGGATACACCAATTCTCGCAAGTGTAATTATATTTCTGTATAAATTGTGAATAAGTGTATATGCATGGCATTGTGTGTTCACGTTGTATAGTTGAAGGTTGTCTTCATGTAAATACAAATATAGAATGGCAACTATTTAATTTGTTTGAAGTACCTACACTTCATCTGCTTGTACTCACTAGTTGAGTTGCCAATATCATGCTTGCTTTGTCATCAAGGACAATCATATAGATCGTGCTCTTAGCTCCTGTGCTCTGATAGCACTCCCCCCTTTCCAGTTATCAAAATGTAGAATGACTATATGTGTGTTTGTCTCTTAATGCTTTAATGTAAAGAGAGTTAGAAAGTAGTTTGTTCAGGTCTGTTTTCGGAAGGACTCTGGTGTTGCTTTATTTATTTATTTATTTGGGGTTTTACGTCGCTTTCAACACTGTACAGGTCATATCACGACGGGTAGTTGGAAGGGCAGAGGAAACCAGTTACATACAGTTTGTCAGGGTTCTGTACTGTAAACTGCCGACCAATGGCAAGCAACTACCAGCTTTCCCACTTGAGGCCGTGCCGGGAACCGAACCCCAGTCTCAGAGGTGGGAGGCGAGAGTGATACCACTCTGCCACCGTGGCCCCTGGGGCTGGTTTCATGAAAAGTCTCAAACTGAGCCAGACTCAAGGCTGAGTCAGGGTCTCAAATCTGAGACTTTTTGTCTCGGCTGAGTTTTTGGCTCAAATGGATTTCACAAAGGGTGGATCAGCTGAGACCAGTCTCAAGTTATGGTCTCAACTTTTTAATGTCATTTCATATATTTAGTGGGCTTATTTTTAGTTTAAAAAGTTATATTTCATGATTATTATCATTTTAAATATCTTTAATACTCATAATACAAAGAAATTATATGATAATATATTATTCTAAGTGATCCATAAGATTGAGACTCATCTGAGGTTGAGTCTGGCTTTGAGTCCACCCTTGACGCCTGTCACTTGACAATAGCCTATAAAGCATGTCAATTCTATTGACTTTTGTTATTAGTAAATATTGAATATGTGGCTGTAATTACAAAATAATTTCATTTTGGAACAAATTGTATCGCTTTATGTATGTGTTTTTTGGCATCAAAGCTTGGACTCAAATTTGAGACACCTCCTTCATGGGCTCAAATTTGAGCCTGGGACTGAGCCGGGTCTCAAGTTGAGCTTGTTTGTGAAATGCATTGAGTCTGAGTTCACAGACTCAGCAAAATATTTCCAAAATTTGAGACAAAGTCTCAACTTTTGAGTCTGACTCAAGGCTTAAGTCTGTTCATGAAACCAGCCCCAGGTGTTGCTTTAAACTGAAAAGCAATGACTGGGAATGTACCAATGGAAGATTGAAGAAGGAACGAGAAAAGCACTCAGAAAGTGCAAGACAGTGCAGAAGGCCCATCACCTCCAATATAATAAATACAATCCTCTTGATCCAGACAATAATTCGGATCTCCACTATTTGTTCCTTGTGCCATTAAAAAAAAATTCCTAAAAAAATTTATCAGAATCCATCCACAACTTTTTAAAGCACAAGTTCTAGTGAGGCTCACGCTTCGAGAGATCGCTTTTTTGTCTCTGGATTTTCATGAACTGTTGCATAGTGTGATGAGTATCTGTCTGTTCACAGATGTTAAGTAGCAAACGGCTAAGTTAATACTTGGAAGGGTGACCACTTCAGTGCACTACTCGTGTCTCTGATGGCATTGCGGCTCGTGTTAGTAGACCCAAACCCCTTTTGGCCCTGTTTTGTGTGTTGTTTTGAAAACAAAAGCACACCACTAATTACATATACCTGTTTGTCAGAGGTAAATAAGAGGATTTATAAAGAGTGATGACTTAGCTGAGGTTTGACAAGGAAAGGACCAGGTATTACCTCTACAACTTGTAACCCTAACTCTTTACCCACTGTAGGGCGGTTGGGTCATTACACACAGAGAAAGCATCACAAATGAGTGTCTGCTCTGGCATTTGCCTCATTTTCCAGATCGTTTTAATCCATTATTGTAAGTGGTATCAACTGTTAACACATAACTTTAAGTGTTATTGTAAATGATATTACATCAAAGAGAGATTTTTAATTGCTTTACTGAATTATTTTGAAGGGACAAGAAACTCAAACTTTCACAATTTAAGATTACACAAAATATGTTAATCGACTTTTAACCAATTTCTTGTCTTATTCTACATGTTCTAATTAAAGAATTTATGCCCCTAGACCACCTGTTTAGAAATGCAGCTGGAAAGTGGGAGACTGTCCCTAACAAAGTATTAGATTTTGAATGTATCTTATTCTGGACGTGTGAAATAAGTTCCCTGTGAAATAAGTTCCAAGTGAAATATGTTTCTCAAAAAAGGATATTAATTCACGAAAAGGATATTGTTACTGATACTTTTCTGTTTTGTAAAATATACCTTTGCAGAGTGAAATAAGTTCCCAGTGAAATAAGTTCCCTGTGATATAAGTTTCATGTAAAATAAGTTCTCTGTAAAATAAGTTCCCTGTGAAATAAGTTCCATGTGAAATAAGTTCCCTGTGAAATAAGTTCCCCATGAAATAAGTTCCCTGAGAAATAAGTTCCATGTGAAATAAGTTCCCTGTGAAATAAGTTCCACATAAGTTCCCTGTAAAATAAGTTCCCCGTGAAATAAGTTCCCTGTGAAATAAATATGTTTCTCAAAAAAGGATATTAATTCACGGAAAGGAAATTGTTGCTGATACTTTTCTGTTTTGTAAAATGATTGTTTATAAATTATAGAATCATATGTATCAATAACTAACTAAGCTACATTATATATTATATAAAATATGTTCTTAGTAGAACTTAGCACAGATCCATGCAAGCATAAAAATGGGTTATACGGGTGAATTAAGGATTTTTTTCATGTGACAAATGCTTGACATACGCTTGAATGAATAGGTAAGTCATGGGTGATATGTACAGAAAGGTTTTGTTACTTATTCATTTCATTATGGGGTGTGGAAGTGACTGGCCAAAAGTTGGCAATTACAAAAGATTACAAGAGACTTCAGAATAAGTGGTAGAATATAAAAAATAATCCCCTTTAAGATATGGCCTGTGTTATTGTGGAATGACAAGAGTACTATGTCAGAAGTATAATTGATTAACACACTTGTGGAGAAAATATGTAACATTAGACACACAAATTTGAGTAAAATGAATCGTATTTGTGACAAAAACACTTGAGTTAAAAATGCTGAAAACTTTTCAAAACATTTTTTTACCCTCACTACTCAAAAGGGAGGGGTGTGTATATTTGTCAGTTCATTGCCTTGAAGTCTTGTGATTTCAAATTATGTTGGTCAGTCGGTTTGTTTGTTTGTTTGATAGCACATTCTAAGCCACAGTTTTTCAGCTATGATTCTCATTTTTTTCCCTTTAACATTATCATTAGCCAGAATTTGAGCACAGCCAAATTTGGACCCAATCGCATCATGTTTAACTTTGCTATGATTTTTTTAGTATAAGCTGCTAGATTGCGGCAAGATTTCGAAGTTACCTCTGAGCCAAGTGCTCGTTTGTTTGTCTCAAAACTCAAAAACCATACATTAGAACAAGCTCATATTTTCGCATAAGGTGCGGTATAACTATGGCTAGATCCTCCTCACAGATTATCTGGGTGGTTAATGCTGATTTAGTTTGGTGATTTTTAACACTCCTGGTTGGTGACGGCTCTTGCTTTCTCAGAGGCAACTTGTTTCATTTGCAATCAGTGTGGTTCTAAAAAGATCTTTGTTTATTAAGCATGAAAGTTGAGGCCCGCTCTTCTAAACAGGCATCAACCTTTTGACTTTCAATGTAAAATGGTGAAAGATGCATCAGTTTAATTCAAAATGTATTGTTGAAAAGCAAAATAATTTATTTAGTGACATAGAGTTTCATCTTCAGGTCAACATATAAGTTTGTAAAAGTACCACAAATATAATTTAACACCAAAACATTTCTTAAGGGTGTGAACAACCGTCTTATTTTGGCCTTAACCTTGCAGCCTTTAAAAAAATAACAAGTTTGGTTTTCTTGATACCGCCTTACCTTTTTCACTGACCGCTCATGCTTGTTTAATTAATATGTTTTAACATTTTTTATATAGATTTGTGATGCTAATAATCGGAAATCATGTTCAACTAAAAAGAAAAAAAATTCTTTGTGGAGACCAACAAAGACATTAAAATATGCATTTAAACTCATGGATTAAGTAGTGAATTGTGGCAATATTATTATGCTTCAAATTTTCAACGACTCTTCCCTAAAACATAGTAATTTTTAATGGAAAATGGTGATCAATTGGTTTGCACTTCTCTCCTCCACCCCCTCAACTATATGTTATGATATATCAACTATATGTGATGTTAACCCTAAATCAACAACAAATACAATCTACAGACAGCTGTATATAACTGATATACTAATCTCACCTATGGCCTTACAGGTGCAATATCTTTCCTCATATGACAATAAACTAATACCCCATTCACACTACGGGTGGTATACCCCACGGTTAGAAGTTTTACTCAGCTGCTGAACCACCTCCCAGAATGCCTCATATCTTGCGAGATTTGGTGTATCCAAAGAATAACCACAGCCACTGATTTGACACGGTGTGTAACCGTGAATAACAGTAGGGCGAGAGTAGTATGAACGTGTGTCACCGAGACAACCTCTGCTCACCTTATGTTGCTGTTGCACTAACATGCTACATCGAAACACGACCAAGTCACAATCTTATGAAAAACCTTGGACCATACTTTCAGTTGCCATATGTAAAAAATTCATCTGCCCATGCTCATGATGCCAAATTCAGAGGAGGAAATTTTAAACATTTTAAAACTTCCATAGGATGCTCAAGGAATGGGTCACTGTATCACAAGTTTGCATGCGGTAGTTGAAGAACAGAGGCGTTTTTTCTTAATGCCTACGACCACGGGCTTACATCGCTTGTCCTGTGAAAGGGGTATAATAAAAGAATCAGTAAAGTCATGCTAATGTTATGTATATTGATAAATGCAAGAGACTGCCCGTCTGTCTGGAACTCCTAGCCAATCAAATTCTCACATTTAGGTGTGGACCAACTGAAGGGGCTGGCTTAAAATACCACATGGAGTAAGCCTCAATAAGCCATTTTGAAAAATAATTGCTAATCAATGGATTATTTGGATTAAGCAACTTTTCGCCCAAATGTTGATGCTTTTACATTAGTACATGAAACATAACACTTAAAAATATTCAAATTTGTTTTCTCTTTCTAAAAATATTTGTGTTTATAAATATATATGTAAATTAAGCCAAAGTTTAAAAAACAGTAGAAGATTAAGATTAATGTTCTTGGTTGACAAAACGTAACTGATAAAGACTTATTTATATGACATATTACTTAAGCTTACTGGGAGATATAACAATAGATTTCTATAACCATTTATATTCTCCATGGGAGCAGTTCTATTTGGTTTAAACAAGTCCAATGTGTTTGTTTGTGAGACGTACCATAAGAGCAAAATAAGAGGATTCTGCACACTATACTTGGTGAAAGTTGGGCAGAATTATATTCATTATAAATTATCCCTTAATATAGAGCTTGTACCCTGCTGTCAAAAACATCTCTCTTTTAGGACATAACTTACACGTGAGAACCGTGTGGAAAAGTGGGTGAAATACTTTTTATGTAAGAATCTTCGGAGTAGGGAAGAATCTGTGGTTTATAGGAAGACTAAATATAGGACACAGGGTTACCCTTTTTTGCCAATACATTAAATTAGTCGGCTTCATATGTAAATACTTTTTTTAACTTTTCAGTGCCTATTTTTGTGTGACTTACTCTTGTGTGTCACTGTTTAGGTGACTTATTTTTATTTTTATTTTACTGTTGTATAACTTAATTCATTTCTGTTATATATTACTTATTTGTAGATTATTTGGTGTTATATGAACTACTATTTAGCTTCTTTTAGTGCTGTTTGATTTATTTTTAGTTTACTTTCGCAGTGTACAAGTTATTGGTCTTGTATGACTTAATTTTAGTTTATTTAAGTGTTGTATGACTTATTTTTAGTTTTTTTAGGAATGTTTAACTTATTAGTCTTGTATGACTTATTTTTAGTGTCTTTAAGTGTTGTATTAATGTCTTATTTTTAGTTTATTTAATTGTCATATCGTTTATTTTTAGTATATTTTAAATAAGTTTATATATGTCTTATTTTTAGTTCATTCAGTGTTGTATGTGCAGTTTTTTACTAAAAATAAGATTGTTTTGTGACAAATAAAATGAAATGATGCCTTAAAAATGGAACGTTTCACAAAAAATATCCTGTCATCTTTATGCAAGGGCTATGTTTAATTTTTAATTAATTTTAATATATCTTAATTTCAGCTGCCTAAATAAAATACCTCTTCGTTTTCTAAAACAGCAGATTTAAATTCTGAGCATTATTACATTTCCTCAACTTTAGTGTCAGTTTTTAAAAAGTTCAGTCTTATCCCTTTATAAATAATCCCTTTAAATCAAATTGAAAACTTTGTAATCCATTATATGGCCAACCCATAAACAATTTCAATGATATTTTAGTGAAATCTTCAAAGAGACTGCAGGGGGGGGGGGGGGTCCAGTGGTGTAGTGGTTAGAGTGCCCGCCTTCAACCTCTGAGATCGCTGGTTTGAATTTCGGCCTGGCCGCTTTATGTGGGAAAGTTAGTAGTTACTTGCCGATGCCCAGTGGTTGTACACCAACCAGTGTGCACTGCTTTCCTCCACCTGTAAACTACCCGTTGCAATATGACCCTGGCTATTGAACGCGACATAAAATAAAAAATAAATCTAAAACACATAAAACTGCACATTTTACATAATGAAAGCTACAACAGATTTCCAATATCTTAAACATAGCATACATCCCATGAATGTATCCTCGGCCTGTAAACAGTATCATAACAGAGGAGGAACATTAAAACTAATAAACTGTGTTAATGTTAAAATTGTGCTGTTCAACTTCCCAAGTTCGCCACTTGCAGTTTAAAAACAATTTTGAACCCTCTTCCGATTACCTTTCATTGTAGAGTTGTATTTCGTCATTACTAGTCTTTGTTTCATTTGTTCCTTTATCAGTATTTAATGTTCTTAACACTTAAGGCAGGTGACGAACTTGGGTAACCCAGCAGTAGCGTTTTCTTCATATCTTACTTTATCAACTGCCTCAGTGATATCTCCAACCAATAATTTTATCAATATATATGTCATAACAGAACAGAATTTCAAATTCTGTTAACAGAACTTTCAACTGGAAGTTGTGTCGACAAAACTTCCAATCGTTGTGTTTCATTAGTTTGGAGAGATTTGAAGTTCTGTGAATAGAACTTCAAATCCTGTGGATGAGATTAAGGGTATTGCTCTGAGGTCCAGATTTTGGATGGATTTGAAGTTCTGTCAACAGAATTAGAAATTCTTTCAAAATATTATGACACAACTTCCAATTGGAAGTTCTGTCGATAGAATTTGAAATTCGTTCAGATTTGAAGTTCTGTCACGACAAACATATAAAGTAAAATAATGGTTTCTTCTCCTTTCATCCTGTCCATCTAAGACCTTTGTTTATTCCTTGTGAATCTTTTGTATAATTTTCTTGTTTTTCTCTATATCTTAAGTTTTAAAAGAAAAGAAAGGGGCCACGGTGGCAGAGTGGTAACACTCTCGCCTCCCACCTCTGCGGCCGGGGTTCGATCCCCGTCATGGCCGTAAGTGGGAAAGCTGGTAGTTGCTTGCTGTTGGTCGGCAGTTTACAGTACAGAACCCTAGCGAACTATATGTACTGGTTTCCTCTGCCCTTCCAACTACCCGTCGTGATATGACCTGTACAGTGTTGAAAGCGACGTAAAACCCCAAATAAACAATAAAACAATTAAAAGAAAAGAAGAATAAAATGTGTTTATACTTACGAGTAATTTGCTGTGATGACAATTTTCGGCGTAGTAGTTCCGACGTTTAGATCTGTTCCGGTGACTGTTACGCTTAAACCTCCACTGAGGATGACTCCAGCAGGTGTGATTTGTGTGATAGTTCCAGATACTTCATTATGGTGTGAAAACAACACAACAAAACAACATAGTATGGATACCTTGACCATCATTTTGTAAATTTGTAGTATTATGTCCTTTTTGCCAGAAAACAGTTATTTCTGTGCCCTAATAATCTAATAGGCTATAATCTCATTTTGTAACTCTCTTATCTGAAATTTGACTTTCAAGATTATATTGTGAAACTATCGATGATCTATATAATTTTCATTTATTTACATAAACAAATTTATAAAAAGAAAAATATTGTTTTATAGTTAGTCACAAGTATTAATTCTGTAATGAAGTTGTGAAAACACTTTCAAGGATAATCTGGATTTAATTGTTCACCAGTATGCAGTATATATGATATGCTTAAAATATTCCCATATAAATAGCATATCCAAGTATAGAATGATTTTCACTCAAAATATTACACACTATTTCCAGTATTTATAACAATCTTCATTAATAATGTGCTCATAGGGGTAAAAACAACCCAGTCCATCGAATAAAATTATATTATTCTGAATGGTCAAATAAACAAACGACCTCTCCTTAAAAGGATGACTTGATCAAACATTACTCAGTGTGCGCATTTATAAATCCTCCATTTATGGAAATTGGCGTGGCCCATATCAAGCATGACCGATGACGTCATTGGCACCGTGACAATTGTACTTAAAGGAACCCACTATAGTGTTCTCCATGGGACCGTTAGATTGGGACGTTCACCTTTTTCCATAAATGCCATGCATAAAGTTTCTTGGATTTGACGAAATACTTTGCCTATATAATATTCCATAGGGGAAGAAGAACAACCCTGTCCATTAATAACATGATTAAAGACAACTGAATATAACCACAATAAAATTAGAGGCTTTGAAAAAGGCAGGTGTGTTTTCAACTCGAGAATTATATTTTCTCACTTAGTGCTCTCTTGAATCTCGACAAAATAATAAAATGAAAACCTAGTTTTTGATATACCACAAATTTATGTTTCAGTTTGCTTTCCATCTATCACATGAGTCAGGGTATTTTTTTTTAACATTTATCTGGTTACAAGAAATAAAGTGACTGAATCTAATTCACCCTATTTTAAATTCATAGATTTGAAGTGTGTACCCTTATGGTATAACAACGATGAGAATCACAGGGAGGTTTTAAGGTGTGTTTCCATTTAAGCGGGTTTTTTCGGAATGATGAATTTGTTCTTTTATTATACGACTGTCCCACTTTAAGGAATTATCTTTAAGCCAAGAGTGCTACTATGATCTCTAAAATGGGTGTAGTGACTAACAATTTGTCAAGAATGAAACAAGAAGTCGTATGACTGGAAAAATTGGCCTGGTGACCTGCTTCTGATAAAAGACAACTTGTAACAACAATCTTTGTCCACTCTTGCCTAGTATTAAGGGAGCTATTTTGGCTAATGTTCTCTTTCTGGAAAATCACTAAGCTATATTTTACCGCAGAGTTAAGAAGTTAGGTCGTAGCAGTCAAAAAAGTTAAGAAGTTAGGTCGTAGCAGTCAAAAGAAGTTAAGAAGTTAGGTCGTAGCAGTCAAAAAAAGTTAAGAAGTTAGGTTGTAGCAGTCAAAAAAGTTAAGAAGTTAGGTCGTAGCAGTCAAAAAAGTTAAGAAGTTAGGTTGTAGCAGTCAAAAAAGTTAAGAGGATAGGTCGTAGCAGTCAAAAACAAAATAGTCATTTTTCTGTAAAGGTAAATCGTAACCAATCCCTTATGACCAGAAATATCGATCAAATATCGATCAATCGATCAGAAGTATTAAACTGAAAGTTTTTCACATAAATTTGAACATGCATCTATGATAACTGCAATTATGCTCCCAATCTCGACGGGTGAAAAATCTACTTATGTAGGTGTGGCCGTACCAGTTCCCATCTGATCACCATAGTTAAGCGGCTCTGAAGTTGGCTAATATTTGTATGGGTGTCTGCCTGAATCATGAATGAGGTATAGTCAAATACATTTTGACTCAGATGATCATTTAAAGAACCAAAACAAGGTACTTAGTGCGATGTTAATCAAATGAGTGGATGACTCAATCAATGAATCAATCAATGAATCAACAACTGTAAAGATAAGTTGTAACAGAAGCAGATGGTTTGCACATCACAATAATTACCTGTATGGAAACCGGCACTGAAACAGGAAAGAAGAATGTAAACCTCCCACAAACAAATTACTGGTATATGACGATTCCGTAACCTCACTTATAAAAAGTAACATAAAAAACAAACTTGTTATTAAAGTACTATGCACTATTTTACTTCCGTTAAGGGTGTATGTTTAGCAGTGTGTGGACACAAAAGGTTTATATTAAATTCTAATGATAAAGACAGCTTCAACAAACGGGGGGGGGGGGGGGGGGGGGGGGGGGCTTGTTCTTACTGTATACGTTGATTTGCCTGACATCTATTTATTGAGTTATCTGAGTTTGGCATCTAATCATAGGTTTGCACCTCTGTGGGTTCGAGTCCCACAAGTGGCAAATGCTTAGGAACTGTCCCAATATAACCCTGTTGAATGGGACATAAAACCCCAACTTTGACTATTAATTGCTGGTTATATTTTCAAGTGATTTCCAAACCATGTTAATTCAATAGCCACTGCGGTTATCTCCCGCCTTAGAATCAGTAATAATGGAGAACTAAAGGAGACATAAGGCCTTTGTAGTAAGATAACCCCACTTGACATTGAAAAAGGGGTCAAAGGTAAAAGTCAGCAATTGGAAAATAGTCTCAGGCCTTTACTTCCTTTAAGTTGTTTTCAAATTTGGAACCCCTAGTAGCAATGATAAGGGATATATAAGGCCTTTTTAATAGGATAATCCCATTTAACATGTTATAAGACGGCCATTTTGTTTTCGAAACCAGGCCAAATTACTATCAGCCTAACTTTCCTAGCCATATATAATTTGTGCATATTTGATGAACCTAGCTGCAAAATTTCAAGTTTTAGAGCATCTTAATGATTTTTAAATGATTGGCTATGGCGGCCATTTTGTTTTTCAAAATAAGGCCAAAATTTTTCTCAGGCAAAACATTTGAAGGCCAGAACTTTTGATGGTCTGTCTTTATATTCTGAAGCCATAGTACCAATAATAAGGGTGAATTAAGGACAATTTAGTGTGATGACCCCATTTAACCTTGAAGCAGGGGTCAAAAGACAAATTTAACACCTGGAAAAGATTCCCAGGCCATGACTTCCTACAAGTTGTTTTCACATTCTGAACCTCTAAGAGCAATATTAGAGGAGATAGAAGGCCTTTTTAATAGAATAATCCTTTTTGACATTAAACATGTGATATGGCGGCCATTTTCCTTTTAGAACTAGGTCACAATTACTATCAGGCTAGCTTTTCTAGCCATATATCTTTTGTGCAAATTTGATTAAGCTAACTGGAATATTACGAGATTTAGAACAATTTTATGATTTTTAAATAATTGGCTATGGCGGCCATTTTGTTTTTCAAAATGAGGCTAAAATTTTGAAGAGACAGGTTTTTGTAGCCATAAACATTCCCTGCAAAATTGACGAAGATATCTTTATAAATGAATGACATGTTAAGGTTTTTGTTAAAACCAGACAAACGGATGCACAGAGGGATGCACAAACAGACACACTATGGAAGGCGTTTACAATCTCTCGTCCACAGCCTTTGCTTTTCATGTTCTGTCTTTACAATCTAAAGCCATAGCACCACTAATAAGGGAAAAATAAGGACGTTTTTGTGTGATGACCTCATTTAACCTTGAAGCAGGGTTCAAAGGTCAAATTCAACACCCGGAAAAGATTCCCAGGCCATGACTTCCTACAAGTTGTTTTCACATTCTGAACTTCTATGAGCAATATTTGGGGAGAAAAAGGCCTTTTTAATAGGATAACCCCGTTTGACATTAAACATGTGATATGGCGGCCATTTTCCTTTTAGAACTGGGTCAAAATTACTATGAGGCTAGCTTTTCTAGCCATATATCTTTTGTGCAAATTTGATGAAGCTAGCTGGAATATTTCAAGATTTAGAACAACTTTATGATTTTTAAACAATTGGCTATGGCGGCCATTTTGTTTTTTAAAATGAAGCTAAACTTTTGAAGAGACAGGTTTTCATAGCCATAAACATTCCTTGCAAATTTGGTGAAGATATCTTTATAAATGAATGAGATATTAAGATTTATGCAAAAACGTGATGAATGGACGGATGGAGGGACGCACGGACAGACGCACGCACATATGGAAGGCGTTTTATAATCTCCCGACCACGGCCTTCAGCTGCAGGCAGGAGATAAAAAGGCATCCCTAGACGGCTCGCACTTAAGAATTTTAAAAAGTAGTATTTGGGGGATATTTTAATATGTTGATTCTTAGCCGTGTGATATGTAAATAAGTGATAATGTAATTGCTGTACAAGAACAGCTTCCCAAATTGACACAAACCTCGGAATATGAATCAGAAATTCCCATATATATATATATTATTACCTTCTCCAAGGAGGTATTATTCCCATGACTGTTTATCCATTTGTTTGTTTGTTAGCATCATTAAGCAAATACTACTAGTTGGATCTTCCTCAAAAAATCAGAAGATGGGTCTTGGTCCAACTTAGATCCAATTAAATTTGGAGAGTGATCTGGATCACCATCTGGATACAGCAATAAATAATCTGGTTTTTGCCAGTTACTTATTAGTATGTGCCTTTGCAGAAGTTTGCACCCTCTGAGTGCGCTTGTTGATTTCTGCCGCTTTGGCTGCCCTCGTCTGGAAATGTACAGGTGTTGCTAGTAACAGGCATTTGTCAATATGTTTTTCTATATTCTGTTTTTGAACTTTATTATGCAAACTTAAGGTGTTTTGTTATTGCAGAAAAAAATGCTAAACACTCGAGTAATAAACAAGACTATAAACTTGTGTCCAATTTAGTTAATCTGTGTCTGCATAGTCTAATTACACTAAAAATTGTAATTGTGAATCTCATTTATTTCCTTTTGTTGAAATGGCTGAGCAAGGCTAATCCAACTGTATATCATGCAGAGGAGGTCCTACACAAGACATAAAGTGGATCAACCAAAAGTACACAAACCTATTCGTTTGTAGCTCACGACTGAAATATAGAGAAGTGTGACCGAGGTTTGAGGACAAGTCAGTATCACAGAGACTGAAGATTAAAGCAAAGGCTATAAGTGGACATGCCTTAAGATAGAGGTAAGACTTCAGGGGTTTTTTTTCTGAAGGAGACAAAAAGGAGACAGGGGCCACGGTGGCAGAGTGGTAACACTCTCGCCTCCCACCTCTGACTCTGGGTTTCCGTTCCCATCACGGCCTCCAGTGGGAAAGCTGGTAGTTGCTTGCTGATGGTCTGCAGTTTACAGTACAGAACCCTAACGAATTGTATGTACTGGTTGCCTCTGCCCTTCCAACTACCCGTCGTGACATGACCTGTAGTGTTGAAAGCGACGTAAAACCCCAAATAAATAAACAAAAAGGAAACTTGAAATTATTCTTGGGCAACATATAATGCAGTTTTTATTTTATTATTTAATAATACATATGTCACACATATATAATATCTATCTCACTTACGAAGTTTGTTTGATTATAAATGTTTGGTGTTGTCACATTAAATTTTCATAGATACTTCAAGCCATTAAATCAGGGCAGGGAATTGACAAGTAATTGACCACGTTGTGACTCAATCAGATAAAATGTTTCCTTTTTGTTGGATTTGAATAGCTGAAGTCGTGCACTGGTAATTTACAAAGATTTATCCAATCAAATTTGAGAAGCTTATTCTGACGTCATGCCGGCTAAAAGACATCATTTTCAATTTATAAATCATAAGTTTAGGGAAAAAGCACAAATTAGATGCATTGCTAAGGTGAAAACATAGCATTTTTGCGGTTATATTCACAGAATATAGAGTCAGTAGAAGAAACACAAATAAATGTAACCGAATAAGGTTTGGTTAAAACAAAAATACAGGAAAGTAATGGACATTTATGACAACATTTGACAATTTGTATATTTGGTCATTGAAAGTAGTAAAAATATGAAACAAACACAAACCGATTTTAACTTGAAATAAGAAAGTGTATATGATGTGTTAATGTTTGAAGAATTTATCCTATATTGTGATAGTTACTGCATGTCACATCATGTGATACCCCAAAACCCATATTGTATAATATACTGTAGCAACTCTGTTATCCGACCCTCTATTATCCGAATTTTCAAATATCAATGCTTATACCCACTCTCCCAACTCCATTTAACCTTGTTATTTTAGCCATTTTATTATGTAACCTTTCTATTATACGACCTAATCATTACTCCCCATGATGGTTGAATAATAGAGGTACTGTATTTATACTCAGCTCAGCATCTCCTTAACTACACAACTCAACGTGCTATTTGACCCAACCCGCCAGTGTAAAGGTACAGCCCAAGCTCACAAGTGACTGACATTCACTGACATTCATGACAGTCTCAGGGATTATAATTTATAGAAAAAAGTCACTGGGGTTCTTTGGCCTACCACTGTGGCTAGGACCCAATGACAGAGGACCACCACTATATCTATAGCCACTATATATCTGCCTGTAAATGGGATTGAAGCCAGGGCCATTGTTCCTTAGCCAAGCTAAAACCTGGCGGGAGGAGGGGGGTTGAAACGGATCCTGCCAAAAAAGACAGAAAAGTTAGAGTGATTTGTCCAGAGCATGCAATTTGTCCAGTTTGAAAATATCAAACAAATGATGGAAAATTAAGCCTTATGACATATTTGTAACCTCCACAATTCACAAATATCACTCATAAACACTAAATCCTTACCACTCTGGAAAAACAGAGAAGATTGATTGGCAGGCTTGTACGATTTATCTTACCACAAGATCACTCACCTCCACTGGAAGACTGGTCAATCGGGCACTCAACAGTGAAAGAAAGAAAAGTGTATCCATGATGGTTGACAAGAGATATGAATATGTGGATTAGTAAGTGGCGGTGAGGGGATTGCAAGCCAAGAAGACGGGGAATGAATAGAAATTCATGGTTGGTGTAGCCACAAGAAGTGTATGCACTGACAGAAGACGATGACACAAACACCTGTTAACGCTTTTACAAGTAAGACAGAGTTCCAAGTGTAAGAGAAGTCCCTTGCTCATTGTGCTATGCCACAATCCATGAATGTCTGGAGACAAAGAAAGTGATCCCTAGAAACATGAGCCTTGCTAGCTCATGCCTACCAGACATATATATGGTACGTACTGACACAGAGAGTGACCGAGTTCCTTATCAGAGCTAAAAATGGTACCGTATGTAGTGTTTGAAGTTTCAATATCCATTTGTTGCGAGATATTGGATTACTGGGCCATCACCTTTGTGGTCCTAGGTTCGGATCCACCGCATAACCATATGTAGGGTGTAACGAATGACTTATCTTGATATGATTTTAGCTGTTGAAAGGAATATCAAACCCAAGTCTGTGACATCACTAGTCAACTCATTCCAAATGTGACTGTGAACTGATATTCACAGACATACAACAATTGAGATCAGATACAATGTGAGCCCCCCTCCCCCCAAAAAAAAAATCATTTTTAATCAGCTTAGGTTATTGTTAAGATCTGATTTTTTTATTAAATTTTAGATTAACTTTACTGAATGTATTTCAATAGATTACCTTTTAGATCATCGCTGATCACAAATGAATGTTTTTATCGACACTGCAGAGGTTGGGGGACTGAATACACCATTTAGATTTCATAAGTGATAAAGAACCCTAATGAAACTGTAAATGATAATAAAGACCCAGATCAAATATTTAATCCTTCAGCAAAAGTATCTCTGCTTTGTAAATAACTAATTGTAAACAACTGACTCACTTCAAAGTTTTTTCTCAAATTTGATAGGCTATGACTGACATGACCTTAACCCTAGTTAATTAATACCGGTGTAAGACGCTAGGATAGCCCCCAACCAAATTACACCTTGTATATACTTTGGCTTAGTCCCAATCATACCACAAAATATACGTGGGGTTTCTTCAGCTACAGCTCTCAGGGTCAAAATAATCTTAAGGTGATTTTATAATAGGTCAGAATAAACTGAGAGTTATTTTATGCTAGGTCGGAATAAACCTAGGGTTATATTTTGGCTAGTCTATATCAGTTCACCTGCATCACCTCCACTGGTTATCTGTAAGGTTTCAGATCAAATTTAAAATAAATATACTAGTATGTAAGACTTTGAATGGACAGGCACCATCATATTTGACGTCAATGCTTAACTACTAGCAACACCAACACACCACAAGATTGTCAAGAAAATCATACATGCTACAAGAAAAAAAAAATCAGAACTCGTCTCTATGGGTGATCCTGCCTTCAGTATTGTGGCACCAAAGTATTGGAATGAACAGCCTGATGTTATCAAGAACATTGAACTTCCACTGGACAAGAAGAAACTAAAGCCTGATAATTTTAAAATAGCATATTGTTGAGAAAGAGTACAATGATTGTTTATTCTTGAATAGAATTATGCTATATACATATGCCATGTTATGTTACCTCATGTAGTCGAAAGAAGCATCTGCTGTAAATTAGCCTAGCCCAGCATTGACACCTCTCACTCTCGCCTCCCACCTCTGAGGCCAGGGTTCGGTTCTCGGCACAGCCTCAAGTGAGAAAGCTGGTAGTTGCTTGCCGTTGGTCGGCAGTTTACAGTACAGAACCCTGGTGAATTGTATGGACTGGTTTCCTATGCCCTTCCAACTACCCGTCGTGATATGACCTGTACAGTGTTGAAAGTGAAACATAAACCCCCAAATAAATAAATTAAACTGTTATAGGCTACATTCTGTTGAGGTATAAAATTTTCCCTCCCAGAGTAAAATGGACCAGTCCAAAGTATATATCCTGGGGGATAATCTGCGCTAGCCCAAGTTATACCAAGGGGTTATTCTTGCAAGGGATATATTTGGCATTTACATTAGCCCTAGCTGGTGAAAAGGGCATAAAAACTCAGTCTTTGATTTTTACAATGAAACATTTTTTCATAGTCTCAATCTTTATAGATAAGGAATTTGAATTGAAATAGAATGTTACCCTCCTGTGACACCAAGCTCCAGTTATCACTATGATCTATGACATGGTTCTTTCACAACCTTATGTAAGTAGACCAATATTTGGTCACTAAAATTAATGATAGCTAAAACGAGAAACCGCAGGCGACAAAATGTTTATTCTCCGAAATCTACAAGCTTAGCAAAGAAACTGTTAAAGGGAAATATAAGCTACATATTTTAATAAGCGAAACATTTAAGTAAAAGAAAAAAAAAAGAATACCAAATGATTTAGAGTTTAAAACCATACTTACGTATGAAATATATCTCTCTTTAAAATCTGTTTAAAGTAACAAACATAAGTAAAGATCAGAATCTTGACAGAAAAGTTATTAATGTTCTCAATGTGGAAGAAGTCAGCAGGTTTCAAGGTCACGAGCCCATATTTACAAATAGCTTCTTTGTTTGGTAACACCTTCTTTGAGCAAATAACAAATGAACGCAATCAAAGCAATTTGGCTTCTGGTGTTTAAAATTAGTGGTTATTATTCATTTCTAGAAGCCTGGGGGAAGATAGGGGTAGGGGTTGTAGTTGCTTTAAAGAATCTTCTGAAAGATGATGTTTTGTGTAACACCTAGGCTTCATCTTTCAGTGCTTGGGTCAAAAGTTACAACTGAATGGGCTAGTGTGCCGTCAGTTGTGAATCATTGTGGCACTGTCTGCTTTATATCTTGGTAGGATAAGATACAAACAGAAACTTTACAACCAGATTTTTGTATTTAATCTTGTAGGTGATTCACTGGTGGCCCAACTCTCTGCAGACTTTAAAGAACGTGTGGCTGCTGGGTTCAGGCCTCGCACGCTGGCTGCCTATAGACAGAAGTTCAGGTTGTACATGTCATTCATGGTGCATCTTAAGATTCAGGACATCGACTCCATGCAAGCAGTTTCACTGTTTTTTGAATACCTGGCACAGCAAGGATTGAGAGCTCAGACCCTTACCAATTATTTAACAGTCCTAAAGCACTTCTTTGCTATATACAATTTAAACTTAGCCCCTTTAGGGCACAGGCTCATAACACTGGCTATCAGAGCAGTTGCATACAACACCCCCTTATCATTCCGTATTAAAGGAATAATCACAGTAGCTCAACTGAAGCAACTAGTGCAACGAGCAATACAGCTTCCAGATGGCCATATCTACAAGGCAGTTATGTTGCTGGGATTCTTTGGTTTCTACAGACTCTCCACATTGCTTCCTCCATCTGTAGCTGCGTTCTCCAATTCCAGATTTCCCACCCACGGTGACATCATCTGGGGTGCTCCTGGGGCTCACGTTATCACAAAATGCTCCAAAAATATGCAAGTGTCGGGACAGGTTCATGTAATTCAACTCCCGGTCTTGACGGATAAAGAGATATGCCCAGTCACAGCTCTCAAGATCATTGTATCCAGTGATAAACGTCAAGTGGACAAACCACTGTTCACAGTGAAGTCAGGTTCAAAGGAAATCATCCTAACAGCCAGCAAAATGAGGAAGACACTCAGAGTTATCGTGAGTGCCATTGGGCTGAGACCATCAGAGCTGGGCTTCCACACTTTTGGTCGGTCCGGGGCATGCTGGGCCTTTGACCATAACATAGACTTGAACCAGATAAAAGTACATGGGGGGTGGAGGTCTGATGCAATATGGCGGTATTTGATCAAAACACCAGCAGCAGCAGGCTCAGTAGCTAAGACATTTCAGAACTTCTTGGACTGAATTCTTTTACTGTGATATACTTTCATACACTACACAACACTACGTTTGCCTGTTTGGGGATTATTGACATAATTCATTACTTCAGAACTGTAAATAGTAGAACTGTAGTCGTAGAAATGTAGCTGAAACTAACATAGTAAATATACAAGTTAGGGTGGCCTTAGCTTAAAACATAGCCACAATGTGGTAGTACATATATTTGAGTTAGGGTTAACTTAAGTTGTATAATGAATACTAACATGGTAATGTGTGTGTAATAAATACTCCAAATAGGTTCTGTTTGTTATTTCTAACATTTCATACTGAGCTGGTGAGACTGTATATCTTGGTAGGAATGATTCAACACAGTTCATTGAGATTCACATTTGCTTAGGATCCGCTTGACACACTTTGGTCAGGGGGTGCAGGGGTAACACACTTGCCTCCCATCTCCTCGGTTCAAACCCTGGACCCTATGTGGGAAAGTTGTTAGCAGCTTACCGATGATCGGCAGTTTTCAGTACAGAACCTTGACCAATGGTATGCACTGGTTTCCTCTGTCTATAAAACTTCCCATCGTAATATGACCTTTACAGTTTTGAAAGCAAGGTTTATACCTAAATAAACAAATTGACTCAGTTCGGTTAATGATTTACATTCCATTTGGGTCTTTTAAAAAGGTTTAAAATCCCTTTTGCAAGCTCTTAACTTACGGACTAAAATATTAAAGGGAGACGTGGGATGCACAAATGGTGAGACTTGTTTTAATGTGTACTAGCAATATACAAGATCTCTTGCTGGAACTATAGGGGTGGGATCATGAAGTGGACATCATTTCAGGACCTCAGACTGAAAGGTGTGACTTGAGCATAAGAGAACTGTTTTATGTTCTCCTGTGGTATTTACCTGGCTATGTTTAAGGAATACTGATTATTGAATTGGTTTTTGGTGTCCCTCTTTACAGTCTACCTTGGCAGAGATTAAGCTCTATGAAAGTCTAGAATAGAATACAGTAGAATATAATAGAGTAGAGTAGAATAGAATAGAATACAGTAGAATAAAATAGAATACAGTAGAATATAATAGAGTAGAGTAGAATAGAATAGAATACATTTATTTTTTGTTAGTATTTTAATCTGGGCCGAGATTCACTAATATTTTTATTGTTCGATTGATTCTTGTTCTTAGAAAACAACCATATTCTAAGAAAAAATACTTAGAATAAGAAAAAAGATAAACACTATTACATATTAATTGCAAATACAATTTTTACTGATATTTTGACTTATATTTTGTTTTCAAAGAAAATACCTGTGTTGTAAGAACATTTTGTATTCTAAGAAAGGGAATGTTGGTGAATGTCGAGCCATGTCATTCTGAGGTTTTAAATAACTAAAAGGAAAACATACAGTTTTTTTTAATTCAGAAAAAATACAAGAGAAACCTGTACCATAATACTGTGAATATTTAAATATGGGGCCAGTGCTATATGTTTACAAACTTAGCAAAAAAAGAGAAATGCAATATATGTTATAATTTGTTCTTTATAAAACGTATGTTTCTTTTTTGATTAAAGTTAAACTAGAGCATTTACACAGTTGCATAGTGTAGATCTCTACCAGGACTCATTCAGGGTTTTTTTCTTTTCTTTTATTATTATTATTATTAAATAATAATTATTATCATTATTATTGTCTAGAATATGATACAGATTTTCTCAAATTTTCTCAATATTGATAATTAAATGCTACCCTGCCCACATAAAAATACACAAAAATCTGTTCATTACATTTGGAGTAATGTACACCAGAAAGCCAATGAAAATATATTGAAAATGGGAACTTTAAAAAGTTCAAATTTGGGGAGAGTTATCTGGAATATAATCCAGATACTTCCAAAATGAAATCACCTTTTCCTTTAGTCAAGCCCTACCTACGTAAAAAAATCATAAATATTTATTCATTACATTTGGATTTATCGCCAACATTACACAAACAAGTAAAATTACAAACAAGCACTTCCCAAAACATAACCTCGGGTGGAAGTGCCTATCAAGTTAAAACATTCGATATTCTATTTTTTGAGTTAGACTCTCTTTACAAATTCCAACTTTTCATGCACACGTATAATGCTCTATAGTTGCTTGTCTTCTGGATAATTGTGGTGCAATATTCATCAACATATTTGTATTGTCAGATTACAATTACACTAAGAATTCTCCGCAAATGTAAGTATTTATTGATAACATTCCAAGAGAAAGAAAAAGAAACGGTAGGAATAAAACTTTGAGGTCCAAAGAATTCTTAAATTCAGTGGATAATTTTGACAAATTGGACACAATAGCTTGATAGCAGTGAACAAAGTATAGAAGAATAAATATAAATTCTCAGATTTATCTTAAGGGATATAGAACTTACTTTGAAATCCATTAGCACTCACTTTCAAATATAGGCTGTTACCTAAATGATGCTCTAATCTTGCCTGTCATGTGACCACTCTTTCAAAGGTTGAGATCATAATTATTAAAACTGTAGTTGCCCAGTATTCAACTGTTTCAGCAAGCCCGAAATGGGTTTCAGTCTACTAGTGTGAGCCGCAAAGCCATCAAAGACATGAGTAGTGCACTGAAGTGGTCACCCATCCCAGTACTAATGTTACTTGCCGTTTCAAAACCTTTGGCCGTTTCGAAATGGCCATGGCCATTTTGATACCTTTTCAAGGTTTAGAAATGGCTTTTGAAACAGCCAACTTTTACTCTTGGCCGTTTTGATACCTCACCAGTTTGACATTGGTGGACAAGTTTGTTCTGTGGCTTTTAAGTGTAACAGTTGTATTACAATAAAAACAGTATATTTTGGTATATTATGAAACATATATCTAACAGAACATATAACAACATTTATTGGTGCATATAAACACTTTTTGTAAAGACTATAGTTATTAATATATATCAATATTAAGAAGAAAAAAAATGAAATAGGATTAAACAATATTTTACCGCTAATCCCTTTTATGCACCCCACCCATATGCAAATGAAACAAATCAACATCAAGATATATCTTCTAAAGTAATAATAATAGCAAAGCATTATAATTAAATGTCAGTATTAACTGAGTAATATTAAGTAAAAAAGGTGCCAAAAAGCAAATCTGTTCTAGCTCATCTACAATAATTCTTTGAAAAGTTAAACAATAAATCCCTCCTTGATTGATCTTCCTGTTATGTGAATTTGTTAAACCTTTCATATTTACCTTTTAAACAGCCCACTAATATTTAAGTGAAACAAATCAACATCAAAAGAGAGTTGAAACAATAGGAATAAATCCAATTAAGCACTTCTGACAATCAATGGCAAACAAATCAACATCACAGAGTTAATATTTATCATGGCTTCTGTATGGCTTATTAATTAATCTGGCAAGTCAAACAAACAGGTTTAAATATACAGTACCTTCATGCAGATAGATTGATGAGATATGATTTATGAGGCAGACGTTGTGTTATACAACAACAAAATCCAATTTGCTTTAAGTAAAAGGACCCAATTGAAGATCACAGTTTAACTGCAGCTACCCCCATACCCGAGTACCTACTCCACAAGTTATGATTATAGAAAGTTGCTGAATAGCCCATGCTCAGGAATTTTTTTTATAATCAAAGGACAGATTTGAAGTTCACACAAAAACACATGCTATAGAAAAATGTAGAAATCAGGGGAGGTTTCAAAACGGCCAGGTTATTGATTTGGCCATTTTGAAACCAGGTTTTGAACTGGCCAGGCCGTTTCAAAACCAAGGAAGGTTTTAAAACGGCCAAGTAAATAATTTTTACTTTACTTTACTTTAGGTTTTGAAACGGCCAGGGTTTTCGAAACGGCCGGGAACACTAACATAGCCCATTGCCGCTTAACTTCAGTTGAACAGACAGATTCTCATCATGCTGCACCACAATTCATTAAAGTCTGGAGACAAAAAAGTGATCTCTAGAAGGGCAAGCCTCACTAGAGCTTACGCTTAAAATATTCTACTAGTGAGCATTTTTGTCCCGAGTACTTTGGACCGATATTTTGGGTATAACGACTGTCTTTTGGATGCTACGACCTTTCTTGTCTATACTTCTCATGATATTGCTAATCTTCCTATAAAATTTCAGTGGTGTGTCATTTTGTCACAAAAGGCTATAAGTTGTACAAGGTCAAAGGTCAAAGTTGTGGTTTTACTTCCTGCTCAACAGCCAGGGTTATATTGGGACAGGTCATTGCCACTTGTTAGAGTTATATATCCACACAGAGGTGACAGCCTATGATTAGATGACAAAACCGGCTAACCCACTTGGCCACAGAGTTATATAATAGAATACTAATATAACCCACATTAGTTGTACAGGTCAGTCAATTAATTTCCAAGAATGGGTCAATACTTGTTGTTGTGAGTGATGTTTGCGAATAACAGCAGTCAGGTGAAGGTTCTAAGGTTGATTTTTTCAGTCTTAAAGCACATATTTTTGCTTCTGATAAATCACCTGTTTTTATTTATTTAATATTATTTTTTAAAGTTTTTTTCTGCCCTTTTGATAACCGTAGCAAGCCATATCTACTTAGTTTATGATTAGGTTTGAACTGTGAAAATGAAATGGGGATATAAATCGTCTTGCTTGGTCTTAAGATTTTTGATTTATAATGATCTTTTAAATAAATCTCTTGAATAAAAACCATTAACGGTAAATGAATGGATTTCCATTAAAAGAACATGAGACATGGTGCCTTGTTTTGGAGAAATGGAACTACTTTTTTGTTACAGCTAAAGAAGTATTTTGACATTACAGGATCTCTTACAGTAAATTTGTGTAATCTGGGAATTCGTGGAATATCTTAAATGATTTAATTTGATACAGCATTTTCTCTGCCCGCATTTATTGAAAACAAAAAGCTGACACATTCATGAAATGGTTGATAAACAGTACACATAAAATGTTTAAACAACATTTTTGACAATATTTTGTACATGTTTGCTCTGAAAATGTTTCACAAACGTTTAACAGCAACTAGTTTTCATACCCACCATTTTAAAATGTTTTTGAAATGTTTTCTATCAAATGTTTTGAAAACATTCTATCACAAACGTTTTTAAACCCATATTTTCAGAATGCTTATTAAATGTTTACCTTCAAACATTTCTAAACAAAGATGGCGGTGAACAATAATAGGGGATTTTAGAGGACTTTGTCAAAAATTGCCCCACATGCTCTCCCTAAAAGTAAGAAGTGAATGGGGGCACAATTTTTAAGCCACTAGTTTGCAATTTTAGACATAAAAATGATATTTTCATTAGTGAGCAACTTAAAAAGATATTGAATTTGACCTTTGACCCCATTAATGTTGGGACATTAATATCTTCATTTGTAACGTTTTTCTAACATTTGTCATTAAACTTTTTATAAACAGTTTTTATAAAATGTTTTAAAAGCATTTTATTACAAATGGTTTTTGTACCCATCATGTTTTAACCTTTGCCAAACATTTCCTTTCAAACGTTTGCAAAACTCAGAAATGTGTACTAGGATAATTTATTCTTTACAAAACTTTCTTTTTGGTTACAAGACCGTCCATTGGTGTGTTTTGATTATATCCAAATTCCATTAGATCACACTAAAACTAAAGGAACTGAATGAAATGATAATGTGCATAAATGTCATTTCATGAATTCCGTAAAATAAATACAGTGAATGTGTGAAAAATACAATGAAGTTTTAGGGATTTTGTGAATTCTCTGGTCGATTTAGGGATTTCACGAATTTATTGAAGATGTTCACGGAATTAAAAAATTTCCTAGATTTCACAATTTCACTGAATCTTATGCAGTGACAACTCCATTATCTGGCCTTAAAGGGGAAATGACAATGAGGTCAGATAGTAGAAGGGTCGGAAAACAGTACAGAAATGTATCCAGAATAAGAATTAACTCAATACCTGTAGAACTGCTTGGTGTCGTAAGTTGGCAAACACCAAAACTTGGCACAAAATGACAGACAGAATATTTAGTGACAACAAATTGCCATTGGCAATATTCATGCATTTACATGTACCATATATGACAGCGGAAGTGATAACAGACATAAATTTATTGATTTTAGGAATTTCCATATGCAAATTGGGCCAAGTTGACTTCAAGGAGAAATTATATTATCGTCACCTAAAAAAACACTGTAAAATAAATATATCAGTGGATAGAAAATTTAATCAGTTTTAATATTTAGCCAAATATGAAAAAAAAATTCATGAAAATCATCTCATTATTATTGGAATAATGTCAAAGAGAAAGCCAAAGTCAATGAAAATACACTGAAAGTGAAACATTTTAAAATTGGGGACTTTTTCGCACCCAAAGTGTGATTTGGACCTTTTTCAAATTTGAATCATTTTTTCCTTTAATAGAGCTCTGCCAACATGAAAAAATACACCTCGCAAACGTTAGTTTTGTAGAGATTGAGAATATATACGAACAGACAAACACACTCAGAACGTAATCTCCTTGTCTGGGTTAATATGCACAGCCTGAGGAGCCACACTTATTTAGACAAGGCTTTTATCTGTCGCTTCTGGATGACTCAAAACTATATTGTAGAAAAAAAGTGTTTGATGAAATATTAGCCGATCAAGAAATAATCCTACTAAACTCATTGATCATGAAATCCAAAGACTTCACTGGTCAAAATACTACCAAAAATAAGCTTGAATCATTTATGCTAATAGCTTCAACCTAATAGACAAAACATACATCTTACTTTGATGATAAATGTTTACAAAAGACTTATCCGAAATTAGTCAATGACAAGAACAAATGTTTTTCATGTCTTTAGAGTGATTTAGCTTTGACTTAATGATAATATGATTTAAATAAAGCCTGCTTTTGTTGTTTTTAACACAAACATTAATCTAATTCAGGGAAACCGAAAATAGAGTTAGAATCAGGCATCTTTTTAAACTCACTATTTTACATCATGTATAATAATCACTCTACATATACACGTGTATGTGGTGGTCCTAGTTCCGAAACAATTTCGGCAATTAAAGAAGAAATATTACCAGTTTTATAAAGTTACAGGCCATCCAGATCTATAGCTCTAGAAAGTTATAAATTACCAGTCTCTGACTGAAGTTAGTTGTTAATTGACTGTATTGTATTGTAAACTGCAAGTGTAGAAATGCTAAATCTGACCCAGCTTTACACACGAGAAGGTTTAGTACTTAATTTGACAAATACTGGTAATCATTGCTAAATAGCGTTGAACATTGACGCAAAGACTTCTTTTGGTTTGATCTGCTAAATTTAGACTTTATGTAAACCAGGGATGGGGTGTCACTCAAAAGTAGGTCAGCCATTTAAAATCCACCCCTGTACCAGCCATTATCGTTAGTTACAAAATTGTTACAAAAACAGACAATTTAAACCACCTATTAAGGGTTGCCATTAAGATACTTGAGCTTAAACCTCAAGGGAAAATTACTACCTGCTTCTAAGAAATGATGAATTTCTAAACTAGGAAACTTGGACTATATATTTAAGGTTACTAAATGTATTTTGGGGGTGTGGATCAAACATACAAACCCATTACAAACGACATCCGATACCCGATTCATTTTTTGTCTATCACACAATATGTTTTGTCGCCATACATCAAATTTTCCACAAATGACACTATGATCCCTCTCGGAGCAAACAAAAAAAAATACTATCACAAAATGGATGTCAGGTGACACATGAAATACCCCCTTCTCATATACACGTTTTCAAAAGGCAGCCAATGACAGTTATCAAGCCGTCTCCAACCTTCTTAACATCTTCTTTAAATCTTATACTTCTGCCCTCTATCTTTAGGTACCTTCCCTGCATTTGTCCTTACCACAGAAATTTTGGTTGTGTTCAAAACTTTGTGTCTTGTTATTGAATATTGCTTCTTACCGCCTCACACCGAGGTAAAGGCAAACTTTGTTTTATGTTTCCGAAATCAAGGTCATCTCTTTCTGTGAATTCCCCACAGCAAATTGCCACCTTACAGTACCGCCAAAATGAGAAGGGGGGTTTTAACAACATAAATGAGAAGAAGCAAAATATCGTTGTCCCAAATTGGTTGTAGGATATTGTAAACTATTCACATACACTTACACAAATGTCTTTTAATTATTAATAGCTACCTGCGACAGGGAGGTACGTATTAAATTCATGACCGTTTGTTTGTATGAGTGTTTGTTAGCAGGATTACACAGATACTACCAGTTGGATCTTCATTCAAAAAACAATGAAGACGGGTCTTGGTCCAACTTAGACCCCGTTAAATTTGAGGGTGATCTGGATCACCGCCTGGATACAGACAAAAAATATCATAGATCCAGATTGTCCTATTTACTTATTATTGAGCAGTTTTACTTCAGAAAAGAGAAACAACATACATAAACTACAAATGCCTCGACGGGGGCTGCACTCTCAGAGAGTTCCTGTTATAATGACTTAAATCATACTATCATTAGAAATAATGTCATTATTTGTAATGTATTTGTATTTAAGTAATGGAGCCCTCGGTCTCACCTATCCATTCTGACACAGATAGAACAGTAGAACAGTAACATGAAAGTAGCCTTGCCACAGGCGTTAACATGTGTAGTATAGACACAACTGTTTGATAGCATTAAAATTATTTTTCATAATGCTCTCATACTTTTATGTTAAGATGTGTTAAGAATTTATATGTTCATTGAGTGATGTGTTAAGAATTGAACTATTTATTTTTAGAAGGAGGTGGTTTGGATCTGGAGGTAGTTTAAGAAACTTATAAGATGTGTTAAGAATTTTTACGTTCATCGAGTGATGTGTTAAGAATTGAACTGTTTATTTTAAGAAGGACCAGAGGTGGTTTGGATCTGGAGGTGGTTTAAGAAACTTATAAGGTGTGTTAAGAATTTATACGTTCATCGAGTGATGTGTTAAGAATTGAACTGTTTATTTTGAGAAGGAGGTGGTTTGGATCTGGAGGTGGTTTAAGAAACTTATAAGATGTGTTAAGAATTTATATGTTCATCGAGTGATGTGTTAAGAATTGAACTGTTGATTTTGAGAAGGAGGTGGTTTGGATCTGGAGGTGGTATAAGAAACTTATGAGAACAGCTGAAAATCCCACTAGTAGATAAAGTCATTTATTGTACAATCAGTGGTCAATAGCCAGAGATTTTTTGTTTTTCAATGACACTGTTTTCGGGACTTTCTCATGTCATGCTTGATCAAATCATTTCAGGAACCTAAATAAATATGCATAGTTTGACTTTGATACAAACACAATTTACAGCATTTTCCCCAAAGTAGGGTGTTTATTGAAGTCACTCCTTATAATAATAACAACATCACACAGTATTCCGTAAAACTTTGACAGATGATTGATATGTCTTTATTATTGCATAATCTTGCAGCTACTACCATAATATTGATTTTAAGGGAGGTATTGTCAAAGAGGGAAATCTGATACCTTGGGTGTGGTATCATTTACAGTTATATTCTTAGACACACATACTTACATATCATCCATTATGTACTGGGTATACAGTTTATGTGCTTTTTTATTCTATTCTGTGAAACTTTCAGCACAAGTAATTTCAGAAATAGTTTCCTTGGTATTTTGTTCAACAAATAAGGGACCATAGAATTATGTACAAGATACAAAAATTACTGGTATAGTGAGTGTTTAATATATAATCAAAGTGTATCAGGTTACAGTGTTTTTGCAATGTAATGCTGCTTAAATTCTGTGATCAATGAACACAACGTTTAGGTATACAGGTATCAGACACATGAATTAGCATACAATGTCATAAAAATATATAGCATTCTTAGTATTTGTGTTTACGCCTGACGAAAAAAATAACTTGGCCGATTTCATGAAAGGTCTCACTTAGCCCAGTCTCAGGCTGAGGCATTGGCTCAAATCTGAGCCTTTTAGGTCAGCTAAGTCTTTGTCTCTAATGGTTTTCACAGAAGGGGTCTCAGTTGAGACCAAGATTATCAAATAGCCACAGCGATTTTCTGTGTCATATGACCCTTTATTTCTAGTCAGAATATTCTACTTTAGACATATGTTCCGTCTTTGATAAATTTTATCAGTTGTAAAATGTTATATTGCAATGGATCTCCTTGTAAAAATATAAAAATATCCAAAGACTACTTCAGGATGTTGGTTTTATGTACTTGTATATTATTTTCATCCATTCCAAATGTTGAAGTAGAGAAAGAATTATGGCGGCCATATTTGAGCCTCTGTTTACAAAACTTAAGCCCACTACCTACCAGTCTCAGCCTTTGAGCCAGTGGCTCAGCCAAAGCTGAGACTGAGGCCATTTGTGAAATCCACAAAGGCTGAGCCCGTGGGCTCAAGTAAAATGTTACAAGAATTTGAGACAAAATCTCAAGTTTAAGCCTGCCATTGGGCTAATACTTTTCATGAAATTCATCCCACCCTGAGAACACAGAGGGCCTAAGCTCAATCCCATGTACAGGCAGACACATAGTGGCTAGGTAGACTACTTAGAAGGTCCTAAGTGGTCTAGTGGCTTAGCACGTTTGGCATCTAATAATAGACTCTCACCTCTAAGTACAACGTTGAGGACCTGTCCCAATATGACCCTGGCTGTTGAACAGGACGTAAAACCCTCAATTTTGATTTTGGCTTAACAGAAATATTTTTTTCTTGTTTAGTAAACTACTGTTTATTTCTATAAATTAAAATCTGCACAGATATTGGGCAAGCAATAAATAAACTTTAAACATGGAAATTCCGATCTTTTAACCTTTCAGAGTGCTTTTTAATGAGGTGATAATTTAATTTATGCTTTAAATCAGCGTGTACAAATTTCGGGTAGGCAGTAGTACCTGCGTTTTGGCAGCCAAATTGTCAGGCATCCACATCATACCAGTTGTAACTGTGTTTTGTATGTTACAAGATAGTTTGTGTACATTAATAAGAAATGATTAAAACTGGTGATTTTAAGCGTGAGCTCTAACAAGGCTCATGCTTCTAGGAATCACTTTTTTTTTGTCTCTGGACTTTCATAAATTGTGGCGTAGTGTGATGAGTATCTATCTGTTAACTGAAGTTAAGCGGCAATGGGTTACGTTAGTACTGGAATGGGTGACCACTTCTGTGCACTACTTGTGTCTCTGATGGCTTTTCAGCTCGCGCTAGTAGACCGAAACCCCTTTCGGCCTTGTTGTTAATAATGTTTCAAGAAAACAGTACTAGAAAAGTGTTCACATACTGTATAAGTGGTTATTTTCGCGTGGAACCAGTCTACAGTAGCGTGAGTGATAATACAAGATTATGCAAGATACAATATTTAACACTGTCACGGAAACAGTAAATTTATTCCATTGCTTTATCAAATGTACCATTCACAGAAACGCCTAACTTCTTTGATCTTTGTCACCAATAGGGAGGGATTAATTCAATTACACGACCCCGCTACACAACTTCTTTGATAATGCGCTGATCAATGAAAGTGTGTTCGATTGGGTTTCGTAAATTTATAATCTCCCAGAGTAGGTTCACACACTGACAACGTGTATAAAAGAAAAGACGTTAACTATGCATTTCCAATCAAACCAGCAGAAGTCCGCATAATAAGTATTTTAATTTGTGTTAGCTTGGGCGATAATTGAATATATTTCACCGCGAAAATAAATTCTCGAGAAGCAGGCCTACAGTGTACATTCGCGAACTTAAGTACCCGCGAAAATAACCACTTATACAAATTTACAAATCACACATGTTAAGCATTTGTCAATATTGTGTAAGAAAGTATCTGGATGGAAGTTTCCAACAACAGATAATTAATAAAGAAAAAGTAGTATCTTGTAACAGATCTGATATAATTGCAAACATGTGGACTTAGAGAGGGAATACCTCCGCCAAAGCCCAAAACCTCCAACATTTATTATGACTACAATGATTAAAAAATCTGTCCAAATATTTCTGGAACTAGACGGAGCTTGGGATCACCACTCATATGTTATAATCTGTTCTTTGTGCTATTGCTGACACTAACTAAAAATTTCATCAAAATTCATCCACAATTTTTCAAGTTATTTTGCAAACAAACAGACAAACCCATGCTGTCAAAAATATATGAATCTTTGTCCGAGGTTTATGACTTCGTAATTACAATTATTAACCTATACATAAAACAGTAATCTTGGGTCTGGGAGAGAGGGGGTCAATATTCTACACATATTTACATATATATAGAATGTGTAAACAAACGGGAGTTGCCTCAACAGCCCCTAATATTTTCAAGTATATAGAGGTTTACTTTATATACTGCCGGTGTAGCGCGATATAATGACTCCCCTATATTTGTCACTAGGGGGGTAAAATATTGCAATGGGGGTTGAAATATTTTAACCCCCCCTTGCAAGATTTGGAATCCCTCCCCAGATTGATGATTACTATTGTGTTGGGGATTAACTTACAGCAAAATACTTGTATTCTATTTAGTGTGGATGTGGGGGATTAACTTGAAAGAAAGCACATGTATTCTGTTTATTATTTATTTATGCTGAGTTTACATTTTTGCATGGGTAACAGAATGATGATTATATTAAGTGTCATACAAAAAAGTGTCTTTTGTTGAGCTTTTTTGCCATGAATGGTAATGCTCACACCAAGTGTTTTATTATTTTATATAGTGTGTCACACTTAAATATGGATTAGTGATTGTTTATATTCCTGAAATCTTGAGGTTCAATTAGAGCGTTTATAAGTGTTTAATTAAAATTTGTGTGTAATATAAATGTTGGGATCCAGCTTAGGAATCAGCCCATTTTAAGATGATATGCACTGACATGAACATAAAAATGTACTTTTTGTTTGGATATATGGATCATTGTCTATGTAGAAACTTAGCATGTAAACACTTAAAATTATGGACAAGTTAATCATTTTGCTTATAAACATGTACATATGTTGAGTATTACCACAAAACACTCTGAAAAAGTCTTAGGCATTTTCTTTAATCTGAATTATTATGATACACATGTATTGACCTTGTCTAGTTGACTAATAAACACAATAGTGTATGGTCCCATTGTCTCTTTCAACAATAGGGGAGTAAATGTCTAGCAGGGGGGTGATTATCTTGCAACCCTGTCTGCAATATTCTCACCCCCCTAATCCCTCTATTGTTAGGGGTGCAAAATCTTGCTTGCAAGATAATTACTCCCCTAAAGATCAAAGGAAGGGGTGCAAAATATCGCGGGAGTCATTATCTTGCGAAAATCATTTTAAGGGTCAGTCACCTCTTCCAAATACTTTACAGTCCTGTTTTGCCTTTGTGTGTCGAAGACAACAATCAGGTGTTAGAAATTCAAACGTCAATCACCTCTACCAATATGTTAAATATCTTTCCTTCTTTGTTCATGGTTAAATTCAGGTCATTGTTATAGTGTGGTAAATATCTATAAACTGGAAAATGTAAACACAAGAAATGCTTTAGGTCATATTTTATAAATTACTCTTTTTGGAATTTGAATTCTATTTAGGTTTTAAAGACATGTTAAGCTGTTTGTATCTATTGTTTATTGTGCTTATTATATTGTCTCCAATGTCCATCTTGCTCAATTATGTAATTACCTTGTTTAAGACTATTGTTTGGTTACTGTGTGAGGTGTCACATGAAAGGTATTATTTGGGTTTGTTTTGACATCTGTTTATAGTTCTGCATTGTCATCCAACCTTTGATAGTTATTCTTAAAGACAATAGTGTTATTTTAGGTATTGATATGGTCCAGTATAAATAGAAGGGACATGTAAGCTCCCAGGCAGATTGAATTTAGAGATAGAATACTGGGAGAGAACACAGACATAATATGAGATAAAATTCAGACAGAATATTGGAGTATGAGATGAAATTAGTAAGAGAATAATATAGAATAGGAAATAAAGTAGTAACTGATATTTAATATAGATATTGAGAAGAGACTGGAAATAGACTTTAATGAAAAATATACAAGTGATACTGGATTAAAATTATATGTGAATTGTTGATCATTATTGAATAATAAATTGTTACGTGAATAAATAAGAACATCAAAGAAGAACTCTTTTACACCCCCAACCAAACTATAATATCATCATAGATGAAAGAACTAATTTCAACTAAGCCATTAAGTTTTGATTTTGGTTTTTGTGTCACTAAAAATTTGAAGTGTTGAAGAGACACAATAAAGCTGAATTCTAGTGGTACACCTATTTGTCTAAACCACGCCCACATGCGCAGTGAAAGAAAAAAATAACCGTTTACATAAACATTTCACAGAGTATTACTATTTGACAGCATGAACAAGTATGTTTGAAATGTTTATGTATCACTGTAAAGATACAACAGCAGGAATGTTTTCCCCCTTTTTTTTTTGAAAACAATTTTATTCAAATATTAACACAAGATACAGTCACATTTGCACCGAGATATTTCTAAACATACGGGGTGAATATTGGAATAGAAGAAATGTTTGTTTTCCTTCCATTATGATGGACATTTCGCCCCTAAGTAGAAGGGTTTTTTCACTGTAAATTTTCTCCATTTTGTCAACTGTTCTTTAGACGTTTAATTTCATCCATGGAGCACCTGTACAACTCATTTTTATTCATGTCTGCCTTGGGACGGAATTATGTAAGGTTTTGTACAAAAATGTTTTACAAATAGAAATACTGCTTGAAAATCAAATATTTTATATGAAAAACGTCTATATAGCTGAAGATCAAATACTTGGAATTGGCAAATTAAAAACTCCCGCACATATTGAGCTAAAGCTCTAATATGTTTAACATTAAAACCTCCTGAATGAAATAAGTGGTATTTTATGGACCACTAGATTCTGCCCAAAGAAGCATGTTTTCCAATAGCAATGTCTAGAATGTAATGTAATTGACATGTATTTTATGACAACGCCCATGCATTCACGTCATACATGTACATAACAATGACAGTGTTTTTTTACCATTTGTGAACACATGAAAATGTCAATATATCTGCATGCTACAATAATACCTATGACATGCTATTGCACTCTCTTTTTTTAAAATCAGCTATGTTCTTTTTGTCACTTCAAATACGGATATAGATTTTAGGGTTAATCAACCACCGGCTAACGTGTTACATAAAAGCAGGTCATTGAACTTTTGATACTGTAATGCCCCTAGCACAACTTGAGCCCAAAACCCTTATTTCTGTTTGTCTTAAGTGTTAAAAATTGGAAGTGTTTTGATTAAAATATGCATTGACATGAGCGAAAGTTAGAAATGTGTTTTATCCACAAACATTCACACCAAGAAATCCTTTTTAAGGGGCGATAATATAATATAGTTCTGAAGTCGGTGCCACAACTGGGCATAAAGCTTGGAAAAGGAATTCGCAAATGGCCAACGATAGTATAATTTATGTTAGTGGTCTGTTCAGCTACATTAAATGGTGTGCTACATTTCCAGAAATGTACGAGTGTTACAGATGACAACTAATATTTGATAAGTATTTCCTATTCATTTTAGTTGGTCAAGGTTATGTACTGTAAACTGCTGACCACTGGTAAGAAACTACCATCTTTCACACATAGGGTCCGGGTTTGAACCATCAGCAGAAGTGGGAGGCGACTGTTGTACCACTGCGGCTCCTTAGTCTGGAGTAAGAAGAAAACTAGGTTTATGCATGAGTTTTAAAACAAATTTAAGTTTGAGAGGTTTTTTTTTTTTTTTTTTTTTTTTTTTTTTTTGTAAATAAGGGCCCTGGTAAGATCTAAAACTTGTGTTTACGATCTATAACACAGCCAGTAGACTATATAACACCTAACAAGAATCAGATGGTGATTTGGATCATTACCACAATTTTATCATATTTTCCTTTTATGTCATTGTTGACATGGCAAAATCATAATCCTTAAAAACTTTTAGTCTATGTACACATGTATGTGGCTTACGACATCCGACGGCCGATTTGCGACAGCGATCTTTTCCCTTCTTGTCATTTATGTTTAGTTGTTTACATGTATCCGACTCCGATTTGCGACATCCGATTTGCGACAGCAATTTTTTCGGTCCGGGAGCGAAAAAATCGGATGACAAGTGAATTTAGATGAATGTCCACAGAAAATTGGGAAGGTTGAAAAAAAATTTGCCATCGCAAATCGGCCGTCAGATGTCGTAAGCCGCATACATGTGTACGTAGACTTAGAGTTACACAGACGTACAGGCAAATACATGCAAATTACCAAACCACCTCAGTAGAGGTAATAATCTACTTTAGAATATGTTCATTACAAGATTTTATCTAAAAATATTTCTCAAACCAAAACAAAAGCAAGAGCGTTCGAACGCGAGCTGAGTGCATGCTTTGCAATTTTTTTACAATTTCTGTTACTCAGTCTGTTTTGGAACCACTGATCCGCTGATAAGGCATTAACTGAATGATCTCATTTGGGCATTTAGGGACCATGGGCACTAACGCGAACAATTTCAACAATTTTGGTAAAAATCGCTCCAGAATCAAAGATATTGACCCGATCATGCCCAAATTTGAATCAGTTTTTTCTTGTAACTGTTCAGATGCTCCCTGTATATTTTATAACGATCTGTGCAGCTGTTATGCTGTATCTTATCAAACAAACTGAGTAACAGTAAAACTTTGCAAGGCAATAAAACTCTAAGAAAAATGAGGTTTTACCATTGTCATAAAATGAATTTGAATAGGGTATATGAATATATCTCATGCGTATAATTTACTTTACATATTATCTTAAATGAGGTGTCAGCTTACAGGTACAAGGCTCAATATATTATCATACACAATAGGTATAGTTGAACTCTGTTGTGTTTAGGTGAGACTGTCAGTTTCTTAGAATATGACAAGATATTCTGACAAGCATGGCGCGGAATTTGGCACACAATTATTAGATATGATTTTTTTCCAATTATTTTAACGTGACAACTCAGTTTATTCACAATTACTAGAAGCATATGACACATGAGGGAAAATGAGGGGAATGACATCACAAAGCATTAAATTATGATCTGTTTTGGGCGTGGTGGTAGAAAAACAAGCTTTTAAAATAACACATACTTTGGGATTGGTTAATTTTGAATAGGTGGGGTGTAGCCTTGCCACAGGCGTTTATATGTGTAATATAGACACAACTGTTTGATTGCATTATAAGTATTTTTTTATAATGCTCTCATACATATACTTAGCTTAGCTTGCTGAGGAGCAGACTAGAAAGGCCTCTGATACGGTGTGCATTATGGCAAAAAATATTTCACGTTTGCATTATGGTTGAGACAGCTTGGAAGGCCAGGCTAGGTGGGGTGAAAAAAAGGTTTTAAAAATGTGTGAGGTCAGTGACATATAATGTTCGCATATAGGGGTCTATGGATCCTATGCATGTTCTATTCATATTGGGATTTTGGTGCAACTTTTAACATGTATTTGTACAGGCTATGAACAGAATGCCATTGCTAATTACTCCTATTGAAGTTTTGCACGTTCCTTCAACTTGCCCTGTATTTCACACTAGTCATAACAAGTATTACAAGCTGTACAAACCTCAATTGCGAACCAATTGGAAATTAGACTTGCTCCAAGTCTTTGTATTTGTATCCATCGGTAACCTGAACTTTAATTGGAAACTTACAGGAGTTCATTATACCACAACATTCTTGAGTAAGGGGGGGGGGGGGGGGGGGGGGGGCAGTCTCTGAAAAAAAGCAGGGCTGACTGTTTCTCCAAAATTCATACAATACCCATATATTACACAAAAGACAAAAGGACTTAGGGAAAAGACCAATTGAAAAGATGTTACCGACCAAAATAAGAGCTCACAATTTCTTCAGTAGAAATTAGAGGTCTGCCAATTCAAACTAGATTCTACAAGAAAGCATGACTTTTCTAAAGGTAATAACACTTATATTTTGCTTTCTCAGTCAATACAGGCCGTACATAAGTTAATTGTGAAAACGTCATTTAATGAGCCTCTATCCTTCAGCAGCTAGGTGGATGTCCAGCGCAAGAGCCTCTGCTGTATTTGTGCTCTCGGTATGGGTGATGTAGCATTTTGAATCATGGACTATTCTGTTCTGTCATGTACTTTTATAGTACTTAATCTCTGCCAAGGCAGGCTCCAAGGCGCGACACCAGAACCCTATCAATAAGCATCATTCCATAGACACAGCCAGGTCATTCTCACAGAGATACCGAATAGTTTATATGCTAAGGTGGGAAATCCTTTTTGAAGAGCTAAAATTTTAGTGTTTTTTTTTTCTGAAACAGGCAAGAGATGAGGCAGAACAAACATCATCAGGTAAATCACTCTCTAAACTGTGGGAACATCAAAAGCAAAGCTGTGGCCAAAGTGCTTTTTGGATTTATGTACAGATGGGTAATATTGAGGAACCTCCTGGAACCTTTTATCTGGATGATTGCATCTTGTGTAATATCTTCAACAACAAATAGATTTAAAAGAGAAGCAAAATAACTGGGAGGACCACTCTGGAGAAACTTATAAACTAAAGTTGTAGTTTTGAAGATACAGTGAAATTTGATTGACAACCAATGTAGTTGTTTGAGAATAGGAGATGCCTGTGAATATCAATAACAGTTTGTGACAACCCTAGCTAGTGTGTTTTGAATACAATGCAGTTTGCGCATGTTAAAACTGGGCAGACTTCTGAGAGTTGCAGTAGTCAAGACAACTACCCACCAAGGCATTTGCCACTAGGATAGCAGCCTCATCCATCAGATACTGCCTTACTCGCCTGAGATCACGTATTTGAATGAAGCATGTCTTACAACTATTGAGGACAAGATCAGCAAAGGAAAAGATTATTAACTCTGCATTATCAGGACTTTTGTAAAGGAATTTTATTCACTCAGTGAAAATACAATGTAATTTACACTTTTCCAAACAGGCACACTATGCAGATTTTGGTCTTTTGAGGGTATTGCTGCAAAACCGTACTGATTCATTAGATTAACTGATTGATTTAACATTTCATCTATCATCCGATCACTATGTATTTGTCCATACCTGACTCAGAACTCAGACTGTCACCCATGCAAGTACTAACCAAGCTTAATTCAGTTATCAGTCGGGAACCGGTCAAGCTTCAACACATAGGCAGCTGATTCATTAGAAGTTTGGCCTATGTATTAATATATTCTAATAATATTCAATGATGTCAATTGTCACAAAATTATAAAAAGAGCAATGAAAATTCCGTTGATGATGGTTTTTTTTTCATATTTATGCCCCCCCCCCCCCCCCCCCCCCCCCATCAAACAGAGAGGACAGAGCAATAACATAGTTACATAAGTAATAAGAAAATGATGAAACATCTCACTTGCTGGACTAAAAACTGCCCTATTTTTTAACCCGAAACCTCTACTTGGTTTAAAACCACCATAGCCACCACAGGCAACTAACTGGACAGGGGAGAAGTTAGGATTTTTGGTTTGGTAAACCCTGAGTTTTCAGAAAGTTGTAGTTATAATGAAATAGAAACGGTTTCTTATATAACTTTTTGGCAGGAATCCATATTTAATTTGTGAGACATTATTATGAATTCATGTCATTAACTCAGTTGCAAAGCTCAGATATTTTTAAAGGGTTTAGATTACCATCAGACTGAATATATTAGCATGTTAATTTTTACATAAACAAATCATACCATGGGAAAATGAGCTTGTCCTGTACAAATATGACGAACTCGAGTGTTGCACAACAAAAAAGTCTAACATGCATTTAGGAAAGCATATTTTTTTCCCCAAAAACAGCATTCCAAAAACCATGATTATATATCACCAATTTGTTTAGAACTATAATTATATAAAGCTTCCAAGATTGTCAAAAAAACTGAAGGAAAGTAGTCATTATTTAATCTAATGTGCCTACTTTTTGCATATGTTTAACATGTTAGAAGGAAATTTAATACATACCTTAAAGTGACAAACCCAAAAGGCTTTAGAAGTTCTGCCCTGAATTTTTGTCTTGTACCAACTCATATCTACTACACCTTACTTACTCCTATGTATGGTTTACTACTTTCTGTTTATAAGTTAAATGACATGGTCTTGTTAGTAAATTAGTTATCACACTGTTCCACTTGTGCGACCGTTCACACTGGCTTTCCAATTTAAACTTGTCAAGTGTGGAGTAGGAGCTGGGCTAACAGGAATTCTGGCAACACCACAAGGTCTGTAGAGAGTGAAATTGTAAGGCTTATGACCAAACAAGGCCAAAAGGGGTTTCAGTCTACTATGGCAAGCCGCAAATCCATCTGAGGCGGTCACCCATCCAAGTATTAACATAGCCCATTGCTGCTCAACTTTAGTGATGAGACAGGTACTCATCATGCTACACCACAATTCATGAAAGTCCGGAGACAAAAAAAAAAGGGAAAAAAAAATGATCTCTAAAAGCGCAAGCCTTGTTAGAGCTCGCACTAAATAAGAGTAATCTGATGAATGATCTGCTATGATTAATAAAGATCACTCATAACAATGTGTCTGACTAAACTGCCACTGTGGCCTAGTGGGTAACACACTCGCCTAGGAACACAGACGCCGTGGGTTCAAACCCAGGTACAGGCAGATACATAGTGGCTCAGATGACTCCTTATAATGGTGGTCCTATTCCCATTGGGTCCTATTCCCAGTGGTATACTAAAGAAAAACGGAGACTCAGGTGAATGTGGGTCACTTGAGAGCTTGGACAGTACTCGTGCCAAATAACACTTTGAGTAGCCCTGTACCAAATAACACTTTGAGTAGCCCTGTGCCAAATAACACTTTGAGTAGCCCTATAGTACTGGATATATTGTTCTGAGTGTAAATGTACAATACAGGAATACTACAGAAATTATACACTTTTAGATACAGGTAATTGACTTGTATATACCAGTTAATACATTAAAATAAAGATATGACAGTACATCCTTCCATACAGTATACAAGAAGTTATGGATGTACCATTGTGAAATTGTTTAATTATGCGCACAGTATGCCATGGAAGCAAAACCTATGATTGTATCATAGAATATATAAATCTAATGAAAAAAACTCCATAAACCTGCAGAAACTGTCAAACTAAATTAAGACTATGATTCTATCATAGAATATATCAATTTAATGAAAAAGGCAGAAACCCTCCAGAACTGTCAAACTAAATTAAGACATTACAATATTTATGCATTTATATCAACAAATATAAATTAATGTCAGAGTTTCTTGTTAACAGAATTCAATATATCAGACAAAAACAGTTTCTTTAAAAGAGGCAAAATCTTTAAAATTTGTTTTGTATCGAGACATGCAATAGAATTCCTCAGTGGCCCAGTGAGTTAGAAGGTTTGGCATCTAATCACAGGACTGACACCTGTGTGGGGGTGTACTCTCACAGGTGACAGATCTTGAGGACCTGTCCCAATGTGACCTTGGCTGTAACATGGGATGTAAAACCCCAACTTTGACCTTTGTTCACACATGAGGTACTTCCTGATATGTCTGAGAACACATATCTGGGTGAAGCAGCATCCAAATACATTCTGAATATGATATTCTGACTCTGTCAATACGAAACAAAGGAGTAAGCAGAATATTGATCGGAAAATAGGCTTTTAGTTTGCTTTCTTGATGTTCAGACCCAAATATTATAAATTCTGCTTTATTTGGATTCAGTTTGAGACTTGAAATTAGACATCCAATCATAAGAAATCATGCAGACATTGATTCATTTGTGAAATGTAGCAGCAGAATTCTTTTGTACAGGGTGGATATAAACCTGGTTATCATTGGCACAGAAATGGAACTGTGTGTCCATGTGCCTATTGATAACTCTGCAAAAAAAACTGTTGTGAACAGGGAATAACAGGACTAGCCTCAGTGTTAAACCCTGTGGTGAGCTACATAGCAGCTTGCACAGGCAGTAGACAGAGTACAATTGACCTGGATTTTGGATAGTGGTCGGCAAGATAAGATATGAATCACTATAATTTTGTGGCACATATACCAAATCACTGGAAGAGACATGGAAGAAGAAATGGAATGGTCTATGGTGTCAAATGCCTCAGATTAGTCAAGCAACACCAGGACGATGAACTACACGTGTGCATAATTCATCAGTGTGTTGCATGCCAACTAAAAGTATCATCATTTGTACGACAGTGGTAATAACAAGCTTTTCACAAAGTCTAATCTTATATCACAGGGGACTCATGAAATGGGTCAAACAGATATACTAATGTAACATTAAGGTGATTTCTTAAGATCACTTATAAACTTACTACCGATCACGCACCAACCAAAATATTGTCTTCCAATATTTTTGCACCATCAAATAAATTAAATTAAATATCAATTTATCCAAATAAATCAAATAAATCTAATATTAAATCTGTAGTACATTTACTATTTATCCAGTACTATAAAAACAACAATTAAAATGTTATATTGTGATAATCCTTACGCGTGACAAAATACATCACTTAACTTTCTTATTTGATCTTTAAAAGTGCTTAAAATAGTGGATTTGGGTAATAATATACATTTCTCAACTATTTCCTTTAACAAAAACTACATAATTGGCGAGAGAGATAACTATTTGTATAATTATACTGTTTAACCCCATTATTTTATGACCAAACATCTTCCTGACAGCAATTACATAACCATAAAGAGCTCAAGATATGGATTTATGTCAAAAGAAGATGATAGATTAGGAAATGATACATCACACCAACCCTTTTTAAACAAGAAGACATATTTGAAGCATTTTAATAGTATTGGGAGTGATGTAACTAATTTAAAGCAATCTGTATATGCAATTCCTGAGAAATCTTTTTTTTAACCACAGAAAATGTTTCACCTGACACACTATTGTTGGGATCCAATCTAAGCTTCATACTTTTTATGTGCCAATTCTTCTCCAGCAAAATCAAAGGTGTGACAATACTAAAACACCTTTCACACTACAGGCAGTATAAGCTATGGCCACAGGCTTTAGACAAAACGCCACTGCCCTTCAACTACCGTCTGACATCCATATGCAAACTTGTAACACAGTGGCAAACTGTCCTATTCCTTAGTGTCCCATGGAAGTATTCAATGTCCACAATGGCAATTCTGTCACCAAGTAATACTTCTAACCATGGGTTATACCGTCAGTTGTGTAACAGGGGTATAAGCAAAATTTAAAAGTTACATATGTTGGGACAGAAATATACCATAAGCCCTTTTAGTGCAATTGCGAAAGCTGTAAAATTATCTGAAAAAATTTTCATTAAAATATGGGTAATCTACAACATTTCAGTAAATACAAAAAAAATCATTGAAATGTAACCTTCAAGTTTGTTAACTATTATAATAAACTTGTTTCTTTGAATAATTTCCACTTTCTGTTACTTCAAAATCAAAAATTGATTTCAAAGTATGTTAGTCAGTCGGTTTGTATGTTTGTTTGTTACTTTGAAATCGAATATCGATTTCAAAGTATGTTGGTCAGTCTGTTTGTTTGTATGTATGTTTGTTAGCACGTTCTAGGCCACAATTTTGAAACTAGGTTTCTCATTTTTTGCCTATAATATTGTCAGGTGTCAGAATAGAGAACGACAAAATGGATTTCCCTAATCAATTTCGACAAAATCGGTAGCATTTTAACATAGCTATGACCATTTTAGCTACTCTGAGTAAATGACTTATAACTCTAAAACTATTGCATATGGAGAGTTTCTGTAAAGTATGTTGTTGAGGTACTTTATCTTTAGCTATAATATGGTGCATTGTTTGGAGCTCTGTTGCATTAGCTAAGCGAGTAATAACTATTTTCTGATTTGTAGCACAAATTAAAGATGAGAATGTGTCAAATTTCTTTGAAAGTATCATACATAGTGACTTTCTTTGAATACATAATTTACTATGCTGGCGTACATTATGGCATAATGCAGTTGCAGACGTGTAACTCATTCCATAGATGAGCAATAGCTACTTTCAGATTCTCACTGTTTACTTGTAACTTTAAAACTATTGCATTTAGAGTATTTTGTTGAAATATGTTATTCATCTACTTTTGGATCAGCTATATTCTAATAAAATTGCAGCCCTGTAGCTCATTCCGTAGCTGAGCAATAGCTACATTGAGGTTCTCACTGTTGAGTAAATCGCTTGTAACTTTAAAACTACTGTATTTACAGCATTTTGTTGAAATATGTTATTCACCTTCTTTTAGGTTAGGTGTAGCATAGTCGAATTTCAGACCTATTGCTAATTCCATAGCTGAGCAATAGCTACTTTAAGGTTCTCACTGTTGAGTAAATCGCCTTGTAACCTTAAAACTATTGTATTTAGAGTATTTTGTTGAAATATGTTATTCACCTACTTTTAGATCAGCTATAACATAGTAAAATTCAGACCTGTAGCTCATGCCATAGCTGAGCAATAGCTGCTTTGAGTTGGCCAAATTTGGACCCAATGCAAAAGATATGTGGTTGAATCTCGTAATGCAGAAAGTTATCAGTAGATTGCAGCCAGATTTCGAAGTTAACACTCAGCTGCGTCTGAGTGCTCGTTTGTTTGTTTGTTAGCACATGTTTGTTAGCACGTTCTAGGCCACAATTTTGAAGCTAGGTTTCTCATTTTTCCCTATACTATTGTCAGGTGTCAGAATAGAGAAGGACCAAATTTCGACAAAATCAGTAGTATTTTCACATAGTTATGACAATTTTAGCTACTTTGAGTAAAAGACTTATAACTCTGAAACTATAGCATTTAGAGTGTTAGCAAGTAATAGCCATTTCTCTGATTTCTGGCACAATTTAAAAATGAGAACATGTCAAATTTCTTCAAAAGTATCATACATAGTGACTTTCTTTGAATACATAATTTACTAAGTTGGGGTAACTTATGACATAATGAAGTTGCAGATCTGTAGCTCATTCCATAGCTGAGCAATAGGTACTTTAAGATTCTCACTGTTGAGTAAATCACTTGTAACTTGAAAACTATTGCATTTAGAGTATTTTGTTGAAATATGTTATTCACCTACATAATAAAATGGCAGATCTGTAGCTCACTCCGTAGCTGAGCAATAGCTACTTTGAGGTTCCCACTGATGGGTGAATCACTTGTAACTTGAAAACTATGAGATTTAGAATATTTTGTTGACATATATTGTTCACCTACTTTTGGGCCAGCTATAACATAGTAAATTGCAGACCTGTAGCTTATTCCATAGCTGAGCAATAGCTACTTTGAGTTGGCCAAATTTGGACCCACTGCAAAAAATGTGTGGTTGGAATCTTGTAATGCAGCAAGTTATCAGTAAATTGCAGCCAGATTTCGAAGTTACCACTCAGCCGCGGTTGAGTGTTCGTTTTTATTTTTTTCAGTTGCTGATATCAAGTTGAAGGTGCAATATGTTCCCATTTAAACTAGATGCAACAAACTTTCATTCTGTCCACCATACGTAAGGGCATTATGGTTTCAACCAGTACCATGCATGTCCGATGCTTTCAAATGTTGATCAGTTTCTGTGAAATGGGAAGGATGATAACGTGCTCCTCTAGACACTCAGGGCTCTATACCTTTTGTATGTTCAGTTCAAGAAATACAGACATTGATACTGGGGGTAAGTTTAATTCACTTGTAATTTATCAATGTAAGACATGTCAGGATTGCCAGTATCCTTGTGAAAGAAACTGAACCATATTTATTAAGATTTCATCAGTATCACACGTAATTAAGTCAATGGCAAGTCAACTCTGAGCTATCCAACATACAAAGGTCATCGCTAGGAGTTTAACGCCTGACTCCAGAGTTTGATTTAATTGTGTTTAATATCACATTTAATGTTTGCCATCTATGTTTTAGGGCCAAAATATTACATTACCTAAGAGGAAAGCTAAGGATGATCTGCAGCAGTATTTGAGGCAAAACTAAGGGAACGAAGGTTGACATGCGGTGAATCTGAATCACTTGCTAAGGATAGAGCAGCTTGGGTTACATGTAGGCAAATTTTCCGAACGGAAAAACATAGGTGAGAAAGCAATATTCCTAAAAAATTCGACCTGTATCACTTACACACATTGGTAGCAACCTTGTACACAATTCATTTAGTGTTAAAAATTTGCGGGTTTGGTTTAATGCGATTCTTATGTAGGGGTTAATGGCTAAGTAGGTGTCCAATATTTTAAAATAATGGATTGTGTACCTGGTGTGGGTTATATCAGAACAGGTAATTTTAATAGTGGGTGCAAAGAAATCTTTACTAGTTGTCCGAGAGCTTGCATTGTAAGCCACCAAGGAATGACAAACTGCTAGCTTTTTAACTTAACATGGTCAAATGCCAGACCTGGACCAATAACATCAGTAGTGGAAGTCAAGTGTGTTTTCAACTACACTGCTGAGACTTTGGCATGAGTCCTGAAGTGACTTTTGTAGTGCCTACGTCACTACCCCAACAAGACCCCTTGATGATAGATGTAGAAATGTCAATCTTACCATTCACTGCCAACACAAAGGTAGACTTTCTTAAAAATCATTTTTTGTCTTTTGTAATATATGTGTGTACTGTATGACCTTTTTCGAAAACCATACAGCTCAGGCTTAGTATTTTGACATACTATCCCCCCCCCCCCCCCTTCTCTTGTTATTATTTTGTCAATGAGAACTCTTATCAGTTTCAAAGTAAAACTAGACTAAGGACGCATCTGTAGCCAGATGCTGGATGTATCCACCGACAAAGGCCAACTAACATAGTTTAGAAAATAAAAAGCATTTTTCGTTAATAAGCAAGCTGAAAGCACTTTTAAGTTTGGCTACCCTTATTTGACCCTGTAGCAGGGGCCCAAGGTGAAGTCTGACCACATCAAAAGATTCGCAGCCCATGATTTCCTATAAGTCGTTTTCACATTGCAAACCTCTAGGACAAATAATAAGCAGGAGGGGCCCAGGTCAAATCTGACCACATGAAAAGATTTGCAGCCCATGACTTCCTATAAGTTGTTTTCATATTAATGAGTTATTTGAGAAATACTGGCTATCTGCAATACTTCTAGAGATAATTCGCATTTACTCATTTTGAGTAGGTGAATAATTAGCTACAGGTCTGAAACTTCACCAAGTGAAAGCTCTCCCAAAAGTAGGTGAAGGAGTTATTTGAGAAAATTGGCTATCTGCAATATTTTTAGAGATAATTCGCATTTACTCATTTTGAGTAGGTGAGTAATTACCTACAGATCTGGAACTTCAGCATGTGAAAGCTCTCCCAAAAGTAGGTGAATGAGTTATTTAAGAAAAATTTGCTATCTCTGCAATACTTTTAGAGAAAATGCAGAACTACTCATTTTTAGTAGGCAAGTAATTTAGCCACAGGCCTAATTTAGACATAAAGCCTACCAATAGAATACTGTGGTGCACCCTGTAATATACCTTGCAAACTTGAGAAGGCTAGCTATAATATTTTTTTCGTTGGAGCGGTAATGGTGAAATCTCTCTACACACTACGGCTATCCAGTGGATACAATGATTTACTCAACAGTGAGAACCTGAAAGTAGATATTGGTAAGCTATGCCATGACATAGAGCCTAGAGGTCTGCAATTTCACTCTGTTATAGCTGACCAAAAATTATGTGAATAACATATTTAAACAAAATACTGTAAATGTAATAGTTTTCACGTTATAACTGATTTACTCAACAGTGATAACCTCAAAGTAGCTATTACTCAGCTATGCAATGAGCTACATGTCTGAATTTTTTCTATGTTATAGCTGACCCAAAATTACATGAACAACATATTAAAGCAAAATACTGTAAATGCAATAGTTTTCAAGTTACAACTGATTTACTCAATAGTGAGAACCTGAAAATAGCTATTGCTCAGCTATGCCATGAGCTATAAGTCTGTAATTTCACGACGTTATAGCTGACCCGAAAGTAGGTGAACAACATATTTTAACAAAATACTCCAAATGAACTATTTTTCAAGTTACAAGTCATTTACTCAACAGTCAGTACCTGAAAATAGCTATTGCTCAGTTATGCCATGAGCTACAGGTCTGTAATTTCACTATGTTATAACTGAGCCAAAAGTAGCTGAATAACATATCTACACCAAATTTCTGTAAATGCAATAGTTTTCCAATTACAACTGATTTACTCAACAGTGTGAACTTCAAAGTAGCTATTACTCAGCTATGCAATGAGCCACAGGTCTGGAACTTCACTATGTTATAGTTGACTCCGAAATAGGTGAATAACATATTGAAATACTCTAAATGTAATACTTTTGAAGTTATAAGTAATTTACTCAACAGTGATAACCTAAAAGTAGCTATTACTCAGCTATGCCATGAGCTACAGGTCTGAAATTTTACTATGTTATAGCTGACATAAAAGTAGCTGAATAACATATTTATACAAAATTGTGTAAATGCAATAGTTTTCAAGTTACAAGTGATTTTACTCATGATGGAAGTTACTGAAAAGCCCAAAAGTAGCTATTACTCACTTAGCTATTGAGACAGACACCCAAGTTACTCACCATGTTGTAGCTATGAAAAAAGTATGTGAATAACATATTTTAACAAAATGCTTTAAATGCAACACTTTTCAAGTTATAAGTGATTTAGTGCATGATTTCATGAATTTTAATGCATTTTAGACATTTTTGTCTACCACAGGCCTAATTTAGACATAAAGCCTACCAAAAAGATAGGGTGGCGAGTCCTCTAGCATACCAAGCCACCTGCCAACTATGAAAGAAATCTGGAAAGAAATGTGGACTGTAGGTCGCTAACAAGCAATATTCCACATTTTAGACATTTTTGTCTACCACAGGCCTAATTTAGACATAAAGCCTACCAAAAAGATAGAGTGGTGAGTCCTGTACCATATCAAGCCACCTGCCAAATATGAAAGAAATCCGGAAAGAAATGTGGACTGTAGGTCGCTAACAAGAAATCTCTGCGGACGCGGACGACAACGATGATGAATCCATAGTATCCCCGCTTCGCGTCGGGGATACAATTACTGGAGTGCCCAGTTGGGTTTATGATAGAGTTGCAGAGACTTCGAACCTTTCATTTACCAAACAATTGACATGGGTTTAACGTCGTTTTTAACACAAGGTACAAGTTATGCAATGACATTCAGTTAAGTGGATAAAAGAAAGCAGTACATACTAATTAATCAACATTCTGCAGTAAGCTACTTAATATTCGCCAGGAATTGAACCCACTATCTGTAAGGGAAAGTGCTCGATTAAGACCAACTTTTGCAGAATTGGAATTTGCTTGTGTATTGATTACATCATTATGGGCATATTCACTGGTGGTATGAATACAAGAATACATACGGATCCTGCACCGTCAACCTCGGATAATAAGCTAGCCTTGTTTAGAGATCAAAATTGTACTTAAAAAAATATGTACAAAAATATTTGGTATGCATAATGCAAGTATGTGTATGTTTGGAGATATGAGCTTGTCCAAAGAGTTTGCCATTTTTTTTTACAGATCTGGAAGCCTGTTTTATGGATCTGGTGACACGAGGACACACAGGGAGACCCAATCTGAGAATGTTTTTTGTACATATGGGCACCCGAAGAGAAAAGTATGTCTAAACTGTAACATCAACTAGAATTGTAGTACATAAGTTGGACTTGTAATATTTGTTGTTCAACTGAATAAAGTCTTGGAATCAAGATGGGTCGCTAAACTCTACAGAGTTACACCTTCTGGGCAAAGCAATGGTCACGTGTGTTACTTCATTTGTTGGACACAATAACTCCGAGCAAACACAGTCAAGATTTGGACATCAACTTGGTGTTAGATCCATTATTCTGATCAAATGTGTATACCATAGCCTATCCAAAAAGTCATAAATTTATTAGCAATTTACAAACATGGTTTGGTGTTTGATACTAATTCTGAGATTACTTTAGGAAATTTAAACTCTTAATTCACTGGATAATCTAGCGTATCTGGAGCATGAAGTGCACTGGTTCAAGTCTTGGACACCTTTCCCATGATCCACTACAGTAACACATCATATTTTCAACATAGTTTTTTTATTTATCATTGTTTTGAAGTGACCACAAGTACATTTATGTACGTGACACACATTAAACAAGAAAACAATTTTAATTTCAACAAAAACAGCGACTGTGACTTAGTATTTATATACATTTATATTGTAAGTACATGACTTGTTATAATTGCTCTATTTACAATAATATTTACAGGGAGGTAAATACATAAAGGTCTGTGGCCATAACTCCAACAGAAAGAGACTTAAGAAAGTAAATACAAAATAAAGGAACAACGAAATCTACTTACAAAGCTATTACAATATTTACAACAGTTTATACGAGATACTGTTTAATATCACAGTCAGATTGCACAGAAATCTGTGCAGAAATTTTCCTGTAATGGCAAACTTAGTAAGTTTAGTTTAAGAATTTTTTTTTTTTTTTTTTTTTGATTGTATTTTACTATATTGCAAAATATAAAAAAAATTATTTGTAAAAAGTGTTTGTATTAAGTCAGAAACTATTCAAATAGGACTAAACTGTACTTTTCACTTAAATTCTTTTCTGATAGCATTTTAATTAATTCCACAGGTTTTTGGAAAGTAGCTGCCTTTGGGCGAATGTTTGTTTTTATTATAAAACTAACACAATACTAGACACATACCAATGATACCACAACATGTAGAGAAGCTGAGGAAAATGTTATTTAATACAAACAATCAGAGACAATCCCTTGTTTTTTCATACCTGACAAGTAACTACCATGTATGAGTACAACCTCTGTTATCCGACCCTCTTGGGAGAGTAACAAGTAGGTCGGATAAAAGGACACAGTTGCAAATGAATGACCTCTTTTTCAATTCACTGCCTTATCCAATAAGTTTTTTTTCTGTATTGTTAATTGCACACAAGAGAAATGTGCCTTTCGTGTAAAACATTATCTTCGGGCAGAGGAGAAACTACCTTTCCATTTCACAAAAATATGTACACATAATGGACACTTAGTGAACACTTTGGAAACTAAACCCTGATTTTATTGTTATAAAATTATAAAATATATGCTCACGTAGCACTTCATCTTGGCAGCTAAAAGCACATTAACTAACATAAACTATCTTCATCAGAAATCACACAAATATTTACTGAGAAGTCTGTTGCCTAGATCTGTTGGGTTATATTTTCAAATACTCATAAGCAAGGGTTTCAAGATCCTGCTCAGCTGTCTCAAAAGACAGATTTGAGCCTACTTTTAAATACATGTATATTGTTCATGTGAAATTATAGAACACAATTGCATGTATTTCAAACTGATCGATATTTTAAACTGAACACATATTCACATACGGATTAAATATAAATACAACGATTGCATTGTTTTCATCGGATCATTTTGATTAACAACACAAACTATGTAAAGTAGATGGAAACATATGTTGAATTCAAGTTTTTTAAGTTTGCACCGTAAAACTTTGTGTAAAATCAACATTAGGTCTCGTATACCATACTGAATAGAAGAGTTCTGAGCAGATATAATATCCCAACACAATGAAGCTATGCAAGGTTAATAAAACAAATTACTTTAAAGCTTGAACAATACAATACATGATACTGAGTATAAAAATGTAGCAATTTTCTCATTTTGCTATGCAACAGTTCCATTTGTAGCCATGGAGGCATCATTAAGTTCTTCTTCTCACAAACTGAAGTGGGAAAATTGCTAACGCCAGAACGAATGCTGAAATGGGGTTACTTTCTTCAATGGAAGAAGCTTAATAAGCCACACATATTACACTTTGTTTCCTACAGGATTTATGAGAACAAAAGGGTCTTAACCTGAAAAAAAATTTATAATTAAAATTTTGTCTCATAATCTACACTGGGTAGCACTTTTGATAAAATTGTTATTAAATTGCAACATAAACCATCTTGTCTATGAAATAATCAATGATACATTGAATTCAAATACAATACTATAACCTGAGATCATAGAAGAAAGAGAAATGGATCAATATCCACCAATGACATTTATTCTACACAATTTTCCCACTTTTTTTAACACCATTGACTTTTAATTCAGCCTCTACCATCAAGTTATGAGATTACTAAAGGATTCTTATTCTATGTCAATCTGTTTTTTATTTACAACCAGCTAATTCTTTTCTCCAGTTGGTCTAGCTCGTCCCTGATGACCTCTGGTAAGTCACAACCCACTTGGTTTTCCAGGAATTCTTTGGTTTCCTTGATGTCCTCTTCCCAATAGTCTTTGGGAAGGCTAAAGAGCTCGTCCCAGTCGACTCTGGACAGATCCTGGAGGTTCATGGCACTTTTCTTTGGCAGAAGACCCACGGCACTGGGTTCCCAGTTGTCTTCACCATCAACACGGCGCAACATCCAGTCAATGACGCGAATGTTCTCTCCAAAACCTGGCCACAGGAATTTACCTGAAAAGAAAAAACCAGAAGATATATATGGTGCAGGTGCAATTTCAGTATGGAGATCAGTATAAATATTTTGTTTACAATATTGGAAGATATTGGTGAAAAAAGATAAAACAAACTTATTGCAAAAGCTGATAAATTTCATGGAAAATCTCGAAATAAATGAAGACTAATAATTAGAATATACAGTGCTTATGAACTATCATACTCTATATTTTCAGAAAAAAAAAATTAATGATTATTTCATTATCTTCTTCATACATTTTCAATATTTTACAAAACTAAGTTCCACACTCATAAATATGCCAGAATACAATTAGCCACAGTATGTCCTTATGTCCTTATTACAGGTAGTCAATCTTTTAGTTCTAATGGATGTCTTACCGTCTTTGTTGACCCTGAACCAATTGACATGGAAAACTTTGGGCATCTTGCGACCTGGCTGCTCTAAGTTCAACCAGTGCTGTAAGTAGTCACCAAAGTTGTAACCCATGAAAGGACGCATGGCCATGGGGTCGTGCATAATCTGCTTCCCTGAAGAAAAACAAAGACAACAAAACACATGAAATTATGTTATCAACTAGAATATGTAAATATTCTGCCAAAACTAATCGATAGAAATTAAGCTTAAAAGGCATCATAATAGAAATTCTGTGATAAAAAAACCTCAGTTCATTAAATAATTCACATTTAAGAAAGAAAAAGGACTGTAAATTATCCAGGATAATAAATAATTTCAATTTAATGTTTCTGCTTTATAAATGATTTGGTTCAGAACTATATGGTTATGGGGTCACGTCTGGCTCATAGCAACATATGGTAAACCTATTCCCATATATTATTATATGGTGAAGGGTTATAAAAACTCATGTATACACATGTATACCTTGGCTGAGTTGTACAAGTTATTACTTACTTAAAATCCCAACTTGTACACAACATCACACATTGGTTTTAGAGAATCACCCTACCATTGTGTTGTTTATCATACTAAGCCTCCTCTTACCTTTAAACTCAGCTGCTGCCGTTGCCTCAGACTTGAGTGATGCTCCTAACATAACACCGTGCTGCCAGCTGTTGGCCTCAAACACCAGGGGTACACCCTCGGGTCTCCTGCCTCCAAACACGATGGCATCTATGGGCACTCCCTCTGGACTCTCCCACAGTGGGTGGATGATTGGACACTGGGATGCCGGGGTGCAGAATCTGGAGTTGGGATGGGCTGCTTTGCCACCTTGACCAATTTTCCAGCTGTCGCCGAGCCAGGTGGTGATGTTGGTATTGGGGTCAATTTCCTTCTCCATCCCTTCCCAGAAGACCCCTCCGTCCTCGGTTAAAGCCACGTTGGTGAAGATGGTATTAGTCTGAACTGTATCCATGGCGACTGGGTTGGTCTTCCTGTTGGTACCTGGAGCCACTCCAAAGAATCCAGCTTCAGGATTGATGGCCCGCAGACGACCGTTCTTGTCGAATCTCATCCATGCGATGTCATCTCCTATACACTGAACTTTCCAACCTGAAATCATATAATGTAAACATGAATATTAATGGAGCCAGAGTAACAGGATAAGCAGACTTAATTCATATGAAGTCTCATCATGCTGCTAAGTTAGTAGTATTCTACGTCTAATTAGACTTTTATAGCATCTAATCCCAGGTCTCTTGAAATACAAACCAGAATACTACTATCAGTGGTATTTCAGGTAAATGACATTCCTATAAATAGATTCCTCATGTACTAGTAATTTTTATGTGAGAGGATTCCCAATAAAACTAATCCAAAAACATCTGGCAATGCAATGAAACCAATCCAACCATTATACAGTCATATGTGGACATAGTTCTTACATTTCCTATATATGGTCTTTTCAAAACCCCAAGCAAATACAAAGACAACGAAATTATCAATTGCAGGATCATACCAACCTGGTAAAGAAGGCGTCAGCATGGCCATGTTGGTCTTGCCGCAGGCGCTGGGGAAGGCTGCTGCAATAAACTTCTCCTCTCCCTGAGGATTGGTCACACTCATCACCAGCATGTGTTCAGCCATCCAACCCTCGTCCTTGGCAATACGGCTGGCTATCCTCAGTGCAAAGCATTTCTTACCCAGGAGTGAGTTACCACCATAACCACTGCCATATGACATGATGAGACGCTCATCTGGCAAGTGGGCAATTAGAATCTTCTCCGGATTACAAGGCCAGTGGTTGATGATGGGTCCTGGAGGTGTGGAAAAAGAGAAGAGAAATACTTTCAACTATTTATACCAAGATAACATTTTACATAAGGAGAACCAGCCTCAGTCAAATATTGATACGAGTGGAACCTGTCTTTTTAAGGTCCAAACAATGGAAATTGTTTTTTTTTTTTTGTTTTTTTTTCCCACAAAGTCTGCTCTACTTGAAGTAGACCCAAATTCTTAGATCATATACAGCAAGGATAATGCAAACAACCATCCAACTTGCAAATTATACTCATCATTTCAGCCGTAGCTTTTATCCCTTAGTTACAGCCTAAAATTAAACCACACAGATTTTTTTACAAGCTACTCACTCTGAGCGGGTCTGGGACATCCCACACTGTGCAGGCACCTCACAAACTCCCCAGTCTTGTTGATTTCCAGCCAGATGGCATGTGACACTCTCGTCATCACTCTCATGCTCAACACCACATAGGCAAAGTCCGTCAACTGGACCCCGATCTTGGACAACGGGCTGCCCACGGGCCCCATACTGTACGGAAGCACGTACATCATGCGGCCCTGCATACAGCCTGGGTAACGGGCCTCGCGTTCCTCAGCAAATTTATTCGGGCTCATCCACTGGCCGAGAATGCCCTTGACACCATCCCTGACATGTGGCACGGAGGCATTCTTCTTCTCAGTGATGATGAAGGTTTTGCTTTCTACACGGGCGACATCTGCAGGATCGGTACGGCATAAGTAGCTGGAAGAACGGGAAAAATGGAGAAATGTAATTTGGTATAGAAATCGGTACTGGATGTTATAAAATGTACATTGGTGGGTATCCATATGGGGGGAACAGGGTTGGTACTCATGAAGGGAATCAGACAAAGCTATACCAAATTGTGGCTGAAATATATTATAGCTTTTTAGTGTGAATTTTCGGCAGAATCTTTGGCTCTTTCTTCAATTATTCCCTTTTATGAATACCACCCCTGGTAAATCACCCAAAATACCTGATCATACCTTGCACAATAGCACATTTTCATTAAGTAAATCACAAAAAAAAAGTGGTGATATTAATTTTGCGGGTTAACTTTTTGCTACATTTCGACAGCATAGAAATGAAAAGAAATGCAAAAAAATGGTTTGTCAAAATTTACTACCAAGTTAAAAATCAGGGATAAAAGTATCTATGTTTCAGGTATTTTGCAGTATTTATCAAGAATTAGTCTCACTGCAATCCATGACTAACCCTCTCTTTTTTACCATCAAGAACTGAATATTCTGTTCTATATTACATTAAAATACTCTCACAACAAGGCTGAATGGTCAATGGAAGTCTGTCATTGTAAAATAAAGTGTGCAAGGTAACACATATTTTTTATTTTCATTTTCTAGCACAATTTTCTTTTATTTTATTTAAGTTAACTATCCCTTCTTCGTGAAATGTCTTTATTAAATTAAAAAGCAGATGAAAATCATCCTCAAAAAATGCAGAATTCTGTTATGCCTATACATAATGACACTTGACCTTTCATCCTTGGTGAAAGTTTAAGTCGAAGTTTAAATAATCCACCTGAAGAAAGTTCTGAAATACTAATATGCAGTTACTTTTGCAGTAGATATTTTCAATGTAAAAAAAAAAACAAAAACAAAAACAACCAAGTATTCAACACAAAGAAATTTAACTCTAGATATGATTTCTTTACATTGTTTGAAAGCTAGGGGTGTGATGAGTCCTAATAATTTGGATCGATTCCTCCCGGATGAAATTTTGACTCGACATTGAGCCCTAGTGAAGTTTAGTATGCACCTTGACAGGAAACAACATCCAACATAATGGCTCCCATAAGCAAGAAAAATATAAATATAAAAGCCTTGAATCGTTGGTTTTAGCTGATGTCACAATATAAAGTTGTGAATATTATGTTAAAAAAAATGGTATATATCATTTATTGTAAGTAAGGCGTCTTATTAATGCTTTACAACAAACATAATCAGTTAAATGGTAGTATATATGTACACGAGCATTTGACTCTTAAAATTGGGATCAAATTTTCAATTTATCGAGTGTCGATCACTTGGTCACCCCCCTAGTTAATAAATAATAGTAATCAGATAAAAGAACAGAATTTTATCATGTTATTTTTTAAATATTAACTTTATAATTTATTGATTAACTTCTGTCAAACAGAAAACCTACTGCAAATATAACTGTATATAACTGAAATATGATTTTTCTAAGTTTTTAGCTCAGAAAAAAAAAAATACAAAATGTATAAATTAATACCCTAGAATAAAAAACAATAATCATAAACATGTCAAGCCTACAAAAATATCAACAAAATAAAAAGAAAAATACTAAAAAAAACTCAGCAAGCTGCATGCTATCTGTATCTTGTCTTTATATCAGCAGCTCTGTGTATCTGTGATTCTGTATCTTTTGATCTTTTTTACTGCAAAAAGTGTCTTGAATATGGAACATTTTCTATATTGGTCACAATACACCAGCGACACTTGACAATACAATGCAAACCAAACCTTGCATAAGAGAAGGTTTTTTTTTTTGTCTTATGGATAAGCTTACCCTTACCATACTTGTAATGGAAGTCACATTTTCATCTGTATCTGTGCCTTTAAATCTTCATCTGTAATCTGTACCCTTGATATCTCGGTGTATTTAAACCACCTCAGATGCTGTTATAAGCATAAGGGAAAAAAATAAAGTGCTCATCATTAGACGTCCTTCAAATTTTTTTTGTTTTTTATGCAACATGATTATTTTCTCACCCCTTTAATGACCATATTTGTGGAATTCAGACAGAAGGTAGCAAAAATTGGTATTATCCGTACGGATACTATTATACGGTGCACTTTTAAGCCTAACTATGCCAGGAAAAATTTCATGAAGACTTGCATAATGAAGCTCTGTAACTCCCGTATTTTGAAATTTTCAGGTTATTTTATTTTATTGAAAACTATAACATGCTGAACACATGCGAGGGTACATTCTGAAACGATATCATGCAAAGATATGGCAATATTGTATGACCCTTGGTCATTAAAGAGGCGGGAAAAATCAACCAATCATTAACTTCTAAATTTACGTTTCTACTCTAAAGAATACAGAAAATTTCAAAGACCAAGTTAACTTCAAACCTGACATCTTTTAACTCACAAACACATTCAAAAGCAAGCATTCTTGGAGAATTCCCTTGATAAGCACAATGGTCTGTGGTGTCATGATATGCTCATACAAAACAGTCTACTCATAATGGCCTCATGTGGTGGTCTGCTGCAGTCTGTATCTTCTCTGTATCTGTACCTTGTGTTTCAGCTATCTGTTATATATTATTGTGTTCACCACACAACACATGCTATAATAACTAATAACTCTGCACTTAACTATAAACACAGTGTAATAGAACACATATACAGACCAATAGCTTAGTACAAAGGAATTCTCACAACGCCCTACAACATCTAGATACTACCGATGTTTCATTTGATTTTCAAACTTGAAAATCAGTCTCTTCTTTACCAAATATAGAAAATGATTGAAGGAATATGTTAATAAGATACCAAAATGTGAACCCAATAACCAATCCATTTGTTGAAAAATAATAATTATGTTTTGAAGGTGTTTTTATAATAAAAAATAAAGTGTCAAACCCCTATTGAAAAAAAAATTCTTTTGATTTTGGTTTTTAAACTGTCAAAATTGTTTTTCATGTTCTTTTGTTTCGTGAAAAACAAATGTCACAGTAATTTTTTAATACACATTAAAAAGAGCACATTCACATTCAATATTTGGTAATATTTGCGTCAATTTCAATTTATTTAAAAAAACATCTCCCTCTGCACTTAAGTTTAGAATCTTCTATAACTTTTGTTACTACCCGAAATTTAATGTTTCAAATAATTTTTTTTTAAATTTTATTATTTACATTTTTTTTTTCTATTTCATCTCTCCTTATGCTTCTCCTAACTGTATATCATTTAAAAAAAAAAAACTTTTACAGTTTTCAAGTATGCAACAATAAAACATCGGGGTCTGGTTCACCCATCCATTCATTCATATTCAAACTGTCTGAGTTTTTCCACTCCTCTCATTCCAGTCCAGTATGCCTGGCCTACTCACCAGTTGTCCATTTTCTCAAGTTTGGTGAGAGTGCCACGCTGTGTGAGCTTTTCTGTCAGTTCAGCTGCTTCTTCATCACCCCCGTCACAGATGTAAATAGCACGAGGCTTACACAGTGCCACCTACAGACAAAATAAATATATGAAATAATTTAAAAATAAATCCATGATTTAAACCGCTGTATTTTTTCCTTAAATATCACTCGTGTCTTCATTTTCTGTCAAACTCCAGCGTATCGGGTATGAATCTGAAGCAGGTTTATAAAATAATACAGCTCAACATGATTGTACTAAACCACAAAAATTTGTCCAGAGACCCAAATCATGAAGATTTACTTAGAATTTTCTCCCAAATATACTTTTAAACTTTCATACCAATAGGTATTGTTCCTTGTCCTTAGAAATACATCAGAACAGAATGTAATTGTATTTAAAATATTTTACTGTAAAATATACCACAGTAGAGAGTTTGTTTAAATGTTGTCACAGGACTAAAAATTTTGATGTCAGGATTTGCACTGTCTTTTGCCTATTTTGTATTGTTGACATGATTTACCAACAATTCATACAAATTGACTCACACTTTCTGCAATGAACTCCTGCACTTTCCTGGGCAACTGGTTGAACTGGCCTTTCACTACAGGCACCTGTACAGGCCCGACGTTGATGATGACATCCTCGTACTTATCTATAGACAGTTCCCCCATGGAGTTCCTCCTCTCCCCGAGTCTCTGTTCTACATCTAGTTTACCCATAACTTCACTGGACTGCAAAGTAGCCTGAAACATTCAGAGAATTTTATTTATTTGGGTTTTTAACGTCGCTTTCAACACACTGTATAGGTCGTATCACAACGGGTAGTTTTATGGGCAGAGGAAACTAGTACATATAGTTGGTCAAGGTTTTGTACAGTAAACTGCCGACCACTTCGACGGTAAGCAACTACCAACTTTCCCACTTGGGTCAGGGGCCGGGGTTTGAACTCCAATCTCAGAGGCGGGAGGCAAGAGTGTTACCTCTCTGCCACCGTGGCCCCTGAAACACTCAGAGAAAGGAATTCAACTACAACTTTACTGTTGTGGGTGTGTGTGTGTGTGGGGGGGGGGGGGTGTGTGTGCGCGTGTGTGTCACATTTCATTTAAAATATTCATATCAATTTATATGTGGCTTTACATATCAATGAATATTGAAATATCATTATATCATTCCACACACCATAAAATGCATTTTTGCGAGTTACCACTGCCTTAGTTATCAAAAACAATTCTGTTAAAAGTTATAATAATAACTCAATATATAAGGCATTTTCAACAATCATAAACTGTCTCCTTTAGGTAAACGACACCCATCCTTTCAGGCTTTCCAAGAATCATATGTCCACCTCAATAAATCAATGCCAAATTGACATGACGGATATATGCGTGTGTTTTGGTTTTATGACATCTGAACATAAGCTACATGTATTGATATCGGATTGGATATTCATTTCATTAATTAGACATATGCACTCAAGTCTTTTGTATTAAAAATAGCTAATATTCTGGATATATATGATATCTGAAAGAACAGAATATTCTAACTACTGTATTCATAACAGAGTGCATGCTAATATTTCTGCTAATATCTGCCAAATGACATAAACATCCCCTATTTACGAGTCTTTGCGTTAATATCAAGACATTAATCAAAAATTCAATACACTGAATACCATATTCTGTTAATTCAATATTTCTGCCACTGGCATTAATATGCTAGAATAATAATTGCAAAAAAACACACATCAAAGGGTTATTTTTGTCAAAAGCATGTGTGTTTATTTACACTTATTTTTTAGTATTTATTTTACACACCAGCTGGGATGGTCAAAAACCAGCTTTCATTTTTATTTGCTTAATAATCTGGAAAATTATGGTTGCCTTCAAATACTAAATTTTATTTATAGAGTACTGTTATTAGAAACATATTTTGAATAGGAAAACCGGATACAAAAGTGGGGAGTACAAATGTACTTTACAGCTTTGCCAAGGAAGCAATTCTTACATAAAATTCCTTACTTTGTTTAAATATTCCCAGAAAAATACTAGCACAAATAGTCTGACTATTTTAGTTTTGGTTTTCTACTGAAACAGATTAATCACCATAAAAGTACATTACATGGGATTGGCAGGTGCAAAAACATGACTAATCTTAATATTAGTATACTTATATATTCAAGAAAAAAATAAATAATTACCATGATTAAATGTTTCCCTTGAACAAACAGCAGTTTTATTATTCAATATGTTGACAAGGATATGGGACAATATGCACTGGTGGAGATTACAAGAGTATTTTTCCATGAACAACTTTCTCAAAATTTCCCGGGAAATTTACGTGACGTAAAACTACAAGCAAACATACCGCAAATTTACAACAAAATATTCCCGAGAATTTACACGTCATAAACACTAAAAATGCAACACTTTGCCAGCAAATCTATGAACCGCCAATTTAGCCTTTACTTGTAACAAACATTAGTCATTGTATTCAAATCGTTCAAATCAACCAATTTAACCCCCCTTGTGTATAAAAAAACCTTCAAAGGTGCCACCCCAGATTTTGGTTTAGTGTCACCCATAGTTACATTACCCAACAATATTCTTTGACGTCATTAGTATATCTTTAAATACGATACGTCTTACGTCATTTTACATAAAATGATGCACATGAGGGATGAAGTAGTAATGGTAAATCCATGAATAATAAGTAAATTCCTAAATATTGTTGAAGTAAACACGCTAAGTTTACTACTGCTTGGCGCCATATTATGACACAAAATTATATATCACAATATACCGTATAGATATAAATATATGGAAGATATATTATTAAACTTCAAAAACAGAATTTAAACAGACATTTTCCTTTACATTTAACACAATATTAAGGCACTTTCTTCTCATTGTACCATAAAATAAATACATGCAATGAATTTTAGAACCATTACAACAAAAGCAAAATAAAAATATACACTCACTTGTTGATATATCAAAATGTAGATCTATAAAAATATATGGAAGTTATATTATTAAACTTCAAAAACAGAATTTAAACAGACATTTTCCTTTACATTTAACACAATATTAAGGCACTTTCTTCTCATTGTACCATAAAATAAATACATGCAATGAATTTTAGAACCATTACAACAAAAGCAAAATAAAAATATACACTCACTTGTTGATATATCAAAATGTAGATCTATAAGAAGATTCTCTGTTGATAAGACTGGCTTAGACTGCAGTGAAAATTTTCTCTAAGTATTTTCTCTCTGGTTTTCTAATATCTTGAATTCTCCCTCTTCACAGGATTTCTGTTATTTCTTCACTTCTTGACAAACGTCTGATGAAATTCCAGAACTATGGCTCCCTTTTATATAAACAAACTCTTGCATCATACATGACCTTGTCCTTCCCATAAATGTTTATTACTTGGTCATGCGCAGTATTGATTTGCATATATTATGCAAAGTTTGTTTTGCACGAACAGCCGATACTATCGACCCATGAACCAAATGAGGACACTGACGTTATAAAACGAGTTATATGCTGTGAGTTAGAGTCAGCATGAGTGCATCCAACTGCATTGCACACAATAAATATGGTTGCTTAAGGATAACTACAAACACCAGCATATTTTAAACAATAAAGTATACCACAAAATAAACTTATATGTTGATTAAAATGGGGAAGACTGTGATACTGTGAACTTGACAAACATATAGGGATAATAACTTGAATTGGCCTACACATGCAACTGCTTTAAAATATCGACTGTCAGTAATAACAGCTGCAAAGACACACCTACGTAAAACCCTTTGTAATTGGCTGACAGATTTAATGATCATTCAATCAAGAAATGACAATTCTTTCAAATTTCAAACCCATAAAATACACTAAAATCGAAGAATTTAAACTTCTTCAAAACAAGTCTGACGCAAATGCAGGGGAAAGTCAAGGATGACCAGACACACCTCCACACGGCGAGATTTGATTGGGCAATCCTCTAGACACACCTAGACACACCTTCCGTTTGGCATGTTTACCTGCCACGTTGGAAAATTGAAGTAAACAAAGGACCACATGCATTTGGCTTTTTTTCACGTACATCTAGAGTAATATTCAGCTTTGCTTTTAGGTTAGCAAATAATTATGCACAGATTGTGTAAGAATATCTTTTTGCTGTTTTGATACCATATTTAAACCAGTTAATATTCTTACATTTATTGATCCCAGATTCACAATTGTTCATCAATTTTAAATACGCCACAATGTACCTTAATTATGTGTTAATATGTATTAGTGTGTCTTTAAAGTCTTAGATCAAAAGTGTGTGTCCTGCTTGATTTTGAATCTGTGAGAAAAATTAACTGTTGAAAGCTATTGCAACACAAATCCAACGGATGGATATATGTTCATGCAGATCATCTGCCACTGTGGCCTAGCGGGTAACACACTTGTCTAGGAACTCAGAGGACGTGGGTTCAATCCCAGGTACAGGCAGATACATAGTGGCTCGGATGACCACTTAAAATGGCGGTCCTCTGTCATTGGGTCCTATCCCCAGTGGCAGGTTAAAGAACCTCAAGGACGTTGATAAATGGTCATCCTTGAGCCTCTATCTTCCAGTTAGGGGAATGTGAGTTACTTGTGAGTTGGGGCTGTACCTGTACAGTCGGATTGGTTAAATAGCGCTTTGAGTCCTGTAGTATATGGAGATATTGCGCTGAGTATAAATACATAATAATAATAATAATAATAATAATATGCTTTTTTTCACTGCATTTTATCCAACAGTTGGATATTTCTAGACGTTCCTTGGTTGGTATTTACAAAGGGTTCAAGTAGACTTGCTCCAAGTCTTTGTATTTCTCATTCCACCAAATCTGCATTACATGAAATCATTATGAATCCACTTAATGTGTGAAAAACGTTCTGTCAGGATGAAATACAAAGTGTCAGCACCAAAGTCTGGAAGCAAATTCATTCAGTGCAAAGACAAAAGGACTTGAGGAAAGTCTTTGGGTCAAGCTAAGTTGAGTAAAAAAAAATCAGCTCAAGTTTACAGCTGTTTATACTAAATTTGAACAATTTTTAGCTCAACGTCATCTTCATCCTTGTGAATCCAGGTGGCTTTAGGATCCACCACAACAACTACAGTATTTTGGCCAGTTATACTAATCTGTTTCCTCTGTTTATTTTGTGACAAAATTAGAAAATTGTGGACATTTTCATACACGTTGGTGCTTTTTACAAACTTTTACTCTCATCTGGTGCATGTATCCATGTTCACAGATGCAGTTGAAAGAAGAAGAAAAAGGAGGCGGAGGACATTGAGGTCATTTAAAGAAATGAAACTGTTTTTGCCAAAATAACACAAGCAACCATACACACTGACACATAAACTAATCCTCCCCCACCTTGTTCTGAATTGTTGGACTACACCAGAATTAAGAGTGAGTGGTCATGAGTGAGTGAGTGAGTAGGTGAGTGAGTGAGTGAGTGAGCCAGTCAGTCAGCTAGCTAGCTAGCTAGCTTTCTAGCTAGCTATCTGGCTGGCTGGCTGGTTGGTTGGTTAGTTAGTCCAATTATAGAAACATAGTATGTATAGATATGTCTAAATAGTAAATACTTAACTTTTTGTCCTAGTTGTTTTAGTAAATAATGTTATATATTTAGTGACACCAACTGTGCCAAAAGAAACAATTAATATACATAATGCTATTAAGAGAAAGTTATCTATTTTTTCCTCAAATTACACTAGAAACACTAGAAATTGGACTAGAAAAAAATGGACCAAATATCATATTGCATCATACAAACAACATGCAACAATTTCATTCTTGTAAGTTTTTTTTCTATAATGGTGCTTGGCCAGTAGAAGATATGTGAAAAGTGCAAAACAATGGATGACTCACGTACAACAACTTGAAATCTAGCTAATGGAGAAAACACATGTTGAAATAATGTTGAACACACCACTTCAAAAGACTATAGTTCAAAGATCAGGATTGTTTAAACAAAGCCTTGAAATTGCGATATAGCCTGACTATAAAGTTCATGCTCGCCTACTTGGTGTATGTTATCTAAACAATACTACAGAATTTAACAATTAGGTGTATCACAATTAAGAATTCTACACCATAGGTGTAAACTTTTGATTTTGACGTTTGTGTACAACTTGTGAAATCTGGTTAACAAAGTGCAACAAACATTACGTAGGGTATTGATATTCAAACATATCTAGGTGCTGAACAATTCCGACACTCAATCATTTGGCTCTAATCCTCATGGACGCGGGTTCAAATCCAGGTTGTCACAACATGTAGGATTCATTGAGTGTACGTTCCGATTGGACCTTATAATATTACGGAGGACTTAATTACCAACTTTGAATGTGCTCGTGTTTAATATCTAATTTAATGAATTTCTGATGTAATAACAGACGCTCCTAAATAGTTTTTTATTATTATTTCCACAGAAAAAAGTAAAGAATTTGTAGTGGTCCAAAAATGAGTTACTTTTAACTGGGCTTAATTGAAGTGGATTTTGTGTTGGAGAGGTCTGACGAAAAACAACTCAATTATTACCGAGTGGGTTCTTCGGAAAATTCCATTGATACTCTTTACTCCAATCTAAGCAGAATTTAATATACGAGTCAATTTCTATGAGTTAGAGTGTTAGCAAATCCAATGAATATTGCAGTTATTAACTCATTGTTTTAAAACATGATATTGTGTTCTTGATTCATATCCATATACCTTTTGTTTCAGTGCCTCTGACTGATAAAAATTGTATACATTAAAATAATAATTGTTTGTTTAATAATATTTATTTAAGTTCACCACCCAGATAGTGATGTTTGTCAGTGTCGCCTAATCAACAGGGTCAGTTTCACAAAAGGACTTAGCTTGGACTTAGACTTACAGTTAAGACTTTTGTCTTAAAATGAGACTAAGTCTGTGGGCTTACACTTAGAGGGTTTCACAAAGCTGCTAAGTCTAGGCTGTGGCTAAGTCTCCGCAGGAGTGGGCTTAACTTTTGTAAACACAGACTTAAAATATGGCCGCCATATATTTTTCTCGCCTCAAAATTTGAAATGCTCGAAAATAAAGAATAAATATATGCAACCCCTCCCTAAATTAGTCTTTGGACATATTTAACTGGTTACAAGGCTTTCCATTGAAAAAACAGCACTTTTTCAAAGATAAAATGAATTAAAAACTGGATATATGTCACCACTAATATATTTTGACCAGATATAAAGGGTCACATGACATAGACGACCACTGTGGTTATATGATAAGCTTGGATTTAGCTAAGCCACCCTTTGTGAAATCCATTTAAGTCCGGGACTTGCAAAGACAAAAGGCTCAGATTTAAGTCCCTGACTTAGCCTAACTCCAGGCTAAGTCTGAGACCCTTTATGAAGCTGGTCCCAGAGCTATCTGTCTGTCTGAGACATGACTGAGTTTATGGTATTCGGTTCCGCTGCCATTCAAAAGAGGTTAAAACCTCTTCTCCCATCCCCGATTCTTTGAGAGACGTTTGAAACTGTCGAATCTGTGCGGAATCAAAAAAGCAGGTTGACACAGTTAGCAGGTCATGTCTTAGTAAATTCTGTGATCTGCAGAGGATCAGACAATATTTACGAAAGATAGTTTCTATCTCGGTGGCAAATGCACTCGTCAGTAGTAGACTAGAGTACTGCAATTCATTATACAGAGGTTTATCTAAAAGTAACCCGAGAAGACTGCAGTGTCTGCAATATGTGTTAGCACCACAAAGTAATACATATATGTTCCTGTCTTTAACCCTCAGATTCAAAAGTCCAAACCTCATTATGATAGATCCATTGCTTATGATAGACCCAGACTAAGGAACAGTCTCTCACTGGCTTTATGATCCACCCCACACTGGCATCTTTTAGGCGAGAGCTAAGGCTCACCTGTTTCATGAAGCCTATCCTCCTTACAGGCCTGGGGCGAGTACAAGTACTTGTACTTGGTACTTGTACTTAATTACTCTTTTTCAAGTACTTGTACTTGTACTTGACAGCTGAAAATTAAAAGTACTTGTACTTGTACTTGGCTAAAATATCCAAGTACTTTTCAATTACTTTCAAGTACATTCCAAGTACATTGATTTTGTAGTTTTATAACTTTAATTAAGTGACTTATTAGGTGTAAATTTTTACTGTTTCTTTCAGCAGAGTGTAGATAGATTATAGTTTGTGTTGTTTTGTCAAAGTACAAAGGGCTGTTTAGTTAGCCAGAACTTTGGTTTTCTTTAATTATAACAAGGCTGCATTTAATCAACACCTTTTCACATTTTAAACAAGATACCCACTCATTCAGAATATAGCTGTGTTTTAATCATAAAGGTACAGCATTTAATCTATCCTTTTTCACTTTTACACAAAAGATCCACTCAGTCACAGCATAGCTTTGCTTTTGTCATATACCTACCCTTATTCATTTTCACACAAAAGACCCACTCAGCCTGAGTGTTGATGCCAAGCTTAGTGGACAGGAGGGCCAATTACTTGTTTATGTAAGACAAACAAGCTAATCCCTTACACAAATAAACTGTTGACTCATTCATTTCAATACACCCCTTTATAAACAATTATCAATGTTTAGTATATCTGCTTTGGCTTTTTACACTATACAATTGCCCTTAAATATAAAGTTTTATTTCATTTGTTCATTCATTCATTTATTAAATGTATTCCAACCATATGTAATATCAGTTTTACATAAAGGACTGGTACAAACCCTTTAAAAACGTTTTATGTGCCCCAAGTAACTAGTTCATTATCTGTCAACACAAGCATACTGATGTCCAAGTGGATCTTTTGAAATCAGATTTTTTAGCATTGCAAGACAGGATTTCCATGCATTCAGGTGTTTACTCACACTGTGAGTCTCACAGGCAAAATTTTTGAAAGACCTGTATTTATTAAGTGTAACTAGAAAAGTAATGGAGCAGATTTTAGCTCATCAGTGTTTGTTGCAGGATTGCTTTAAATTGTATGTCTTAATAAATAATTAATTTTAAATAAATAGTGATTATCTAGTTATTATAGTTTTGGGGTCGTACGCTATAAAAGTACTTGTACTTGTACTTGCAATTTTTCAAAGTACTTGTACTTGTACTTGACTCTTGAGATCAGTACTTGTACTTGTACTTGCAACTTGGCAAAGTAATTGTACTTGTACTTGGCTCCATGTACTTGACCCCAGGCCTGCCTCCTTAGCACCTTCTCCTCTGATTGCGCAAACACTTCTTGATGCGGACTCTTTTCGATCCATAGACGTATGACCCTCAGGATTTATTGTGCCTTAGAATTTGGTTTAGATAAAATTATACACCTAAAAAGTTTGTATTGTGTAAAGTGGTTTCAGCTCCAAAGATAAACCACTTCATAAATGCTGTTTATTAATAATAGTGTTTTGAATGGTGACAGTGCACAAAACGTTTTGGAATGAAAATTGCTATTAAAATGTTTTCATTCTTTTCTCAATATATGGAGGATTTTTTTAACTACTAACTGTTTCACTTCTGGTAAAGCAGGCATATGAACCGAGGACCTAAGAATTGTCAAGAAAGTGTGTTACCCATAACACCACACTGACTGTTGGGTAAAAAATACATGCTAGCAACTACCTTTGGTTGATGAACTTTATATATAAAAAATGAAATACTAATAAATTATTTGGCCAGGCCTAAAAGGAAGATCTATGGGAGTAAATGTTCTGCTGCTCCCTGACTATAATCGATTCAAAGGGGACAGCTGCATTTGAATCAGTCCACTTACTCAACTAATCTGAAGGGTAAATCTAAGTGATTTATTATCATAACATGTTTACATTACTATTGGCTACATTTTATGCACACAGATATATTAATATTAGTTAGTCCAACATGCCAATATTTCCTACCCAACGAACATGTCTGTTAATTTATTATATTGCCAGATTTAGTAATTAAATGTGAATATCCCTAGATTTAATGAGGCCCGCACAAATAAATTATAGCGTGTATGCCACAGGTCTCAGTATGGTTGCCCAGTTATTCCTATTTGTTACTACTTCACTGCATTGTATTCCAAAACTATGGGATGATCTGCCTGAAGAAAACCATTATGCCAAGGCTCCACATTCAGACTTCATTATGATTAATGAAGACTGTATGCAATTAACAAGTTTGTTGCCAAACTTTGGTGCAAAATGGGTCACCTGGCCTGGCATGGAGACTGTTACTACTCCTTAAAGTATTTGACGGTACTCTCACATAAATGCTGCACTAACTTATTTATTTATTTATTTGGGGTTTTATGTCGCTTTCAACACTGTACAGGTCATATCACAACGGGTAGTTGGAAGGGCAGAGGAAACCAGTACATATAGTTCGTCAGGGTTCTATACTGTAAACTGCAAATACCAGCTTTCCCACTTGAGGCCATGCCGGGAACTGAACCCCGGTCTCAGAGGTGGGAGGCGAGAGTGTTACCACTCTGCCACCATGGCCCCTACATAAATGCTGCAATTTCAGCCAAACTTTATATGATTACACTACTATTTCAACCTGGAAAGAGGAAAATTCTTGAAGGTAATTGTACAAACATCTACCATAGGTCTAAGACGTCAGTGATTGATGAAGAATGTGGCATTACTAAAAAAAAAAAAAGAATGTGACATTATAATGGATGGACATAGATGAACACTGAAAATGAATCCTCAGTTAATGGAGGCAGATAAAGATGTATCACTACGACTCCACTGCGACTATGACCCATATGTATTCGTCGATACCTGCAGTGGTATATGTCAGATTTCCAGACAGAGAGGGCTACAGAATCAGACAACCAATATGAAGACAGATGGCTACAATACTGTGGATGCACTATAGGCTTGATGGGTTTAATGCAGGACAGGGGTGTAATACAAGTATTGAGGATTTTTTATTGGGGTTTTTACGTCTCTTTCCACACTATACAGGTCATATCACAACAGGTAGTTTTATGGACAGAAGAAACCAGTACATACAGTTGGTCAAGGTTCTGCACTGTAAACTGCCGACCATCGGTAAGAAACTACCATTTTTCCCACATAAGGTCAGGGATTTGAACCGCCGACCTCAGAGGTGGGAGATAAGTGTGTCACCACTGCACTATCGTGGCCCCCACAAGTATTAAGGAAGACAGAATCCAAAGTGATGACTAATAATGAAATTTTCAAACACTTAAACATCATTATGGCATGAAGAGAGGTGGCAGATGACAGAGATGAAATAAGATTTATGATGACTTATGCAAAGTATACTGCCTTGCTACCAATTATCGCCGGGTACCAATTATCGCCAGACAGAATTCAAACAGATATAATTTCACCAAAGTGGCATCCCAAGTCTAGCAAATAAGGTAAAATTATTTCCAAAGTAAATGGAACAAATACACAACAAAAAGCTTTCAAAATATATGACCATCACTGAAATATGAAGGTTTATTTTTCTTGTGGTGATAATTGGTACCCGGCGATAATTGGTAGCAAGGCAGTAGCGTGGGTGAGGAGGATTTCATAGTTGCTGACAGTGGTGAGTTAAAATTGCCGCTGTGTGACCTGGGCATAATATATTAAGACTCGCTTCATTGCATTGCAGGTTAAAAGTCTATTCAGCCTGTAAGTGCAGACCTTGAGCTCCATGAAGGAATTGATTATATATAAGATACAATTCGTGCTACCCATAGAGAGAGTAATCTTTGTGTTGCCAAACAATTGCTTTATTTTGATTTTGTTCTCCATTTTCCTTTAATGATGTTTGGGAGTCATGTAAGCAGTTATACACAGATTTTTCATAAGAATGCAACTCTTTTGTTTGCGTTTAATTTGGCCAAATGTTTTGTATTGGCAGTGCTTAGCAATAACCAGCATATATCAATAATGTAAATTAAAACATCACGATCTGCCTTGAGTTATATATCATAAATAAAACCGTGTAACAGATTCTACATGAATGCACATTATGTAAATAAGTACTGATTCACCTTTGAATATGCCTCTCCTCTGGTCTTATGTTCTAATTATTTTTGTCTTCTTTCATTTCTCCAGTTTATTAATTTACAGGTTTATTTTTTTAAATACATTAAGTAATCCCCCACCTTCAAGACTTATAACAAGGCCGCCCTGATTTATATTTCAGGAGACAGCTATAAATACTCCTTAAGCCTCTCTTACATCCCATCGTACGTCCTAATTACACAGAAAAATCAGCTAATTTGAAAGGGACACGTGCGATTTTATAACAGAATGTTGAGGTTGCACAGATGTCCCATTGCACAAATTGGCATTTACATTGTTGTCTGCGTGCACGCAGTATGGCTACAAATGCATCCATGTCTCAAGGGAAATTTCCAAGAGGCTTGGGCACGTGCATTTTCCTTGCTGGTGTTGTAAGTGCTCCCCATGATTTCAAGTGTCTTGCATGTTTTCTTACAGGGTTTGCACATGCTGTATGACACACTCACATGTACCTTGAATGTATTATAAACCCACTGTGCAGCATATAGTTATTCACGACTGTTCTTTGATATTCAAGTAGTGACAATCTTGTTAGGAGAATACACCTTGTTTGCACGTGTAAATCTCTACTACGCCACTACCAGACTACCTCATATTTTTCAAAGATATTCACAGCACACGTACGTGTATATACACTTACGGCAGGATGTAAGAGAAGCTTTTAAAAAGGTATAACATGCGATTTGTCCTGAGTGATAAGATATGTTGTATATCTTGCTCCAGACTGTCAGGATTCATCAAGATGAGTTGCATAACAGCCATGAATACCCTACTCCACCCCACCCACCCCCCAAAAAGAGTGTAGAAAACTGGTTGTAACACCATAAGGATATGTCGTAGTGCAATTAAGATAAGTCATAGCATAACAAAGATAAGTTCTAACCACTTATTGTTTATGATTACTATGGCCAGAAATGCTCAATTCTGGATGGTTTTTAAACACATTTTCAAAATGTGACTAGCATATGCCTACACAGACAATCACTGGCTTTCTCTTCAGATTTTTACAACTACAAAGATAAGTCGTACCGCCAATAAGAATATACTTTTGTGACTACATTGTGGCAACAAATGGATAAAGTAATACACAATCTTAGAAAAACCTGACTGGAAATCTATGTATAAACTAATTTATAATCTTACTAGTGACTCTTTTCTTTAAATTTCTCTTCAATACAGAATACTTCATCGAATCTTTAATTGTAACTACAAACTATTCCTATCAGGTTTCAAAGGATCATCAGCAAGGTGTTGTCATTGAAAACATAGAACACTGTTTTCTACTGTCAAGATGTTTGTACTTCCTCTAACGAGAGAAAGATTTTGCTATCAAGTGAACTTAACGTTAAAACAGAATTTACAGCTTAATGACTCCTTCACAAGAGAAAGTATGTCCATAAAACACCCATCCTCAAGTGACTCCACTGGCTGCCTGTTGAGTACTGTTTCATGTTTAAAACCACACCATTGGTCTATAAATTTCTCTGTAGTGGTTCTCTAAGCTATTTTGGACCATTCTTGATGCTGAGCAGCTGCTCCTACAGCACCAGGCATAGTCACTCTGACAGTCAGTACCTGACAGTTCCTCCTTTTCACTCTTCTCTCTACAAGTTAGTCAAACACTTTGGAAATAGTTTTGCCTTTGATGCTCCTAAGATTTGGAATGGCCTTTCTGGAAATGTACACAATGCACTATCTGCTGCCTTCTTCAGGAAAAAGTTCAAAACTTACCTGTTTGCAAAACTTTATCCTCCACAGACATCCCACCACTCCTGAGTCTTCTTGGGTATGCCGATGTTCCTAAGATTTGGAATAACCTTTCTAACAATGTATATAATGCAACATCTATTGCCTTCTTCAGGGAAAAGTTCAAAACTTACCTGTTTGCAAAACCTTATCCTCCACAGCCATCCCACCACTCCTGAGTCTTCTTGAGTATGTCCTGGCCATTCAGTATGTTTATATATAGTTGCACCTTAGAGTCTATCACCAATGGAGATTACGTGTTATAAAAGTTCATATTAGATTATATTACATAGATTGTGGGTTTTATAAACATGGCCAAGCACCCTTTTTATTTTGTTTACTTTATTACAATTGTGAGTAAATAATGTATTAAACAGTCAGGAGATGGTTTGAAATAATTTCCATTAATTCGATTTCAGTATTGCTTAAACGAGACAAACTTAAAATTGAAGAACGTTTCCACTTGGTAAAGATAATCACTTATTTCTACTTGCAGAACAAAAGATAATTTAATATTTCTTAACAGAATATTTCAGTTGTTTTGCTATTATGAAATAATCATGTAATTGTACATTTCACTTCCTGTATAGTTTTTGCTGTAGAATATTTGGTAAACTGTTTCATGTAGTATTGCTATTATAAAATGCTTATGTCATTTTATATTTAACTTCCTCTTACACCATAGTATGTTATTCAAAAATAAAAAAAATATATATAATTTAAAAATTCTAGTAAAAAGGGTGTTAACATAGAGTCCATTCCAATACATTTTCTGAGCCTCAGTGATTCACGTTTAATCGGCAATTGCCAACATGGAATATTTCCAAAATTGGGCACTTTTTTCCCTGCAAGTGTCGCATTTTATCGCTTCTACGCTATTTTAGATCTACACTCTATAACACAATATTAACTACGCAATATCACATTTTATAGAGTTTTAACTAGTCTTATCACTCTAACAATTGATAAATAAAAGTGTGGATTTTCTCACTTACAAGTTAGCCAATTTATTGTCCCTTTTGGGGGCATTTATTGCATTTAGCAACCCTGGAAGGAAATATTCAACTTATAAAAGTTTAATTACATACCTCTATTCAATAAAATGAAATTACAGTTTAACAATTGGGTAGTTCTTTTTTATTCTTTTACTGCTGTTGTTGTTTACAACACTTTAAAAAAAACATTTTGCTACATTTACAGATTCCAAAATAATGACTTTTCAGTTTTTTTTTATAAATCAAACCATAAATCTATGATAAGTTTAGGCAAAATACACTTATCTTTCCAAGAGCGGTCAAACCAGATAGAAACTACATTGTCATTATGGCAATTTTCTTTATAAGGAAGCTTAGTTTGTATGATATCTTTAGATTTAATTGTATTTCCTTGTCATTTTATCGTAAAAAGCAAGTTAAAACTAACGTGTTTATGTGAATATGATAACCTGTGATAAATTGTGTAATGTACTTACTGATGTTTTTAGAGTTTATTTTCTTATCATAAATAATAAAAGACATGATAAACTCTGTTGAAATACTAGTGTTTTTTTCGTTGATTCATTTTCAAGTCATGATGACATTCTCTTTCCAATGTATTTCAGAATAATCTATTTTTGCCAGGATACAGTATTCATAAAAACAATTTTATGAAGAAAAAGAGTTATTCATAGCAGAAATACTATACTACTGATAGAGTATCTTGGGGATTCATTTCATCTTGATGAATTGTCATTTTGAACACATTGACCGTCTATCGTTACACAGGCATTTTCAGCTTTCACAAGCATATAGATTATTCATGTGATAAACAGGACATTTGCATATCCTGTTATTGTATCTTAGAGACATACATTGTTTAAAACACTCGTATACAGGTGTGGAACCCTTGTAATGTTTATAAATATGGCTGGTTGAATGATTTATTGAATTAATATTAAATGTCCATTGTATGATTCACAAAATGTTTAGTATAAACACAAAAATCTGAAACTATTGTACTATTTTACTCATATTTCTGTTTCAAAGGAATATGTAATTTCTGCTAATAACTTAAGTTGTATACCTTTATCTGTTAAATTGTCGTATTCCTAGACCTTACATATTTTATTAGTGAGAGTTGCCTTCATCAAGTAAATCCAACAACTTTACCTTTCATAACATTGCAGTCATTCTTTCTTTATTATGCCCAGTTCCCATATACAGGACTATACGGCAGCCAAAGATTTGTCCTTATGATACGTCAGAGTTTGACAAACAAGAACTTCAATTTTGTGTTGACTCTGGATAAATTTCATGTCTATAAATGTGAACATTATGACTTGCATGAGATGTTATTGCTCTATGAACAAGGACGTTATGTTTCTCTGGGAATCCAAATGGAAGAGTATCACCAGTCAATACGCTATGGTTATAATGCCATTTTCTAATGAAGGTAAGCTAGATGTTTTAGCTGATGTTTTCCCAACAGAAATATTCAACCTTTTTCAAAAGGCACATAATGTTTTCACAGAAAACAACCTTATGGTCATCTCATGAGGGATATGCGTGTGGAAAACTTGCGTTTTTTTATTTAAACCTTTAACCTCCACTAACTATAACTTCACAAACTTTGTTGATCTTTGGTTACCTAAAATTTCAATTTCTCTTTATGATTTTAGTATTTGATTATGGAAAACAACCCGCCATTCCTTTCATCAGAACACCTGTAAACCGTAAAAAATTCCTAGAGTGGTGATTCCATTTTTGCATGGTACTTGCTCTTGGTGAATTTGACGATTAGGACCAAAATTTGATTGTTCATTTATGTTGGGAAGCAAAATTGTGAAGCCCGGTAAAAGTTTTGAAAATATGAAAGTTGTTTCTTTTATTTTCCGAAAAGTCTTCAATTTTGCTTCTTTTTTGCCAAAGTCAGGATCCTCATCTCATTTTTTTGTAATGCTATTATGTCAAATCATATAGGCTAGAACCTACTCCAGACAGATCCTTAATGCCAATAAATCCAATGATACTGCTGCTACAACAAATCCCTTTGACTTGCTGCCCCTGATTTTGATAAAAATTATGGAATTTAGAGGCTACATACTTGCCATCTCCTGGCTACCATTTTCATGATCGACATATCGGGGAGGTTGGGGTGGGTAGGGAATATGAATCCACCACGTCCTATCAGGAATCTGATTGTTTAGAAATCATATTGAAATTGTCGTGGTCAAATTTGTTTGGATTGATTGCTCAGACATGTTGGGCACTCCCTAGTGTAACCACCAGGTTCAGGGTCCATTTAAATTTTCCTAACTTTTTGGCACTTCATGGCACTGTTGTAGCCTGATCACTCCTGACTCTACCTTAAGTTCAAAGTCCATATCCTAAAAACAGTCCTTAGATATGGATTCTAAAGGGATGAACAATTAAAAGGATTACCATATCATAGCTTCATTTCAAAATGGTTCATCAGGTTCCTGTCCCAGAAAGCTATAAGAACACAAACTGATAAGGACATTCTAATATATTTTAATCAGCCTAAAGCTATATATTATTCATTCAAGTGTTCTATAACCTCCAAATAACTGCCCTTTGACAGTGGCCAAGGATCAGATATACACCTTTGGTTGTGTTTGATTTTTGCATAGCTTTTGACACCGTTGATCATGCCACATGGTACAGTCACTTCATTTAGTCATGATATGGCTTAAGTATGGTTTATTTATGCCAGAAAAATAAGACATTTATACATATATGTTTGTATGTAACATATTGTAACCTGTGTAGGATTGATGAATGATTCATACACAAAATTGATTTAGTTATTTATATTGAAAACAAGCTTAGAAGATGAGACTGGGAAGTTAAAGTCCACAGTGCATGAAGAACAAAGTTTCTTTAAAACTTTGTACCTGTGTGCCAGAGAGTAAGACAATCCCAGTAAAGAAAACTAGACATCAATCAGAGCATCCCCCACTGAGATACAGCCTCTCAAAGTGGCATATAGAATAACATTCCTAAAAACATGTGTGGAGGTGTTGTGATGAAATAAAAGGTACACAACTGCACATTTGCGAATGGTTTCTGTTATAAATGTATTGGGAAGGATTGGATGTAATTAAATATGTAGCTGATTAAATTGTATTTTGAAGTGATTTTTTTTTAAGTTTAACTCTAAATGAATAAGGATAATTTTGTTTGAAAAGTTTTTATAATTTAACACGATAATTGGCATTTATTCTTTAATCTGAAAGCTGTCAATCAGACTCCATCTAAAATTGTCAGTGACAGAGAGAAAGAGAGTGTGTGAGAGTGAGGATTCTGTAGAGATAACATTTCAAATATTAACCATAAGTAATGTGATTCTAAGAGATGGTTTGGTTACAGTCATACATATATGAATGTGTATCAATCACCAAACTTTCAGGTGCAAATTTACATGATCATTACAATCTGATGCCTACAGTTATTAAAAGTAGATGTATGAAAGACACTGTTGTCAATAAAATGTCAGAATGTGTTTCCGTTCTCCAGTGTATTAAACTCTATATCCTGGTACTGAACCATTTCAGACTTCTTACTTTCAATATTGGCAGTTGTGTAGCCCAATATAATGACCAGATGGTTTTATAAGTTGTCACTGTCCGTTCTTAATGGTCAACTAGAGCTAGTTATGAATATTGATCTGTTCATTCAAAAATAATACAATGTACCATTTACTGTTGAACCTTGGGCTAACTTTTGCTGTTCTGATAATAAGGAGTTTGAATAATCATGAATTCCGTAAAATTGATCCCACTTTGAGAAAATTTGGAAAAGAACTGGGTGAAGAACATGCTTATCAATACATTTAAAAACTGACACACTATCAGAAGCTGCATTGTTACACTATAAAACTACACACTTATTCACTATTTTGGACACAAGTTACAGTCAAATTAGAGTGTTAATTTATAAATTATAAGACTATTATTTGTGTGTGACCAGAATATATTCCAAGTTCATTTGATAGAAGAATCTTTCCACTAAGTATTGGAAAAACAATTTCTTTTTTGGACTGAAGCTGACCCTTTCCATGACAGTTTATAAAACACTAATTTCACTTCATTTTACACTATTTTGTATTGTAAACATTGATATCAGAGTTCTGAATCACCTTGTATGACGTGGCACAGTTTCAGACAGGGATCTGTTTGTTTTTCCCCAAGTATCAGATTTAACTGGCTTTTAATGTGCTTTCTAGTGGGAGTTTGAAGATGGGACTTGGCAGGTGTGTTCTAACACACATAATCTGCATAGGGATGAAAAAAAACATTTCATGCACTGTGGTCTTTAAGGCTCCTTTTGAGACTTGACATATTTGAAAACTTTGTCAACCTTGTTGGATTTCATTATTTTCTGCTTCTTTAGAAAATCTTGATTGTTCCTTATTCCATTTATTAATTTTCTTTCTTGACCCCCCCCCCCCCCCCCCCCCCAAACAAAAACAGTTGCCAATCATTACAAAATAAATTTTTAATTCGCCAATTCCTTACAGATTAAACAAACCTTTTGGTAATCAAGACAATTGTGTAAAGTATTTCTGCAGCTACACAAAGAAATAAGCAAATATGCTTCTATTATAAACAAAAGATCAAACAATTACCCAGCATTAATTAATCTGGGATTTATTTTAAAATTACAGTAAATCAGAGGGAAAAATGATCACAATGACAATATAAATGTCTTGTGATAAATATTATATTATAAAATAATCAACAGGCACCAGAATCAAAAATGATATATTCATTAGCCAAATGTTTACAAATCTTTTTTCTGATATAACCCGTAATTACCTGTAGTAGAACTTGTAATAGTTATTTGTGATATAACTTGTCAAAACCATGCTATTTGTGATATAACTTGCTAACCATATTATTTGTGAAATAACTCGTTATCCATGCTATTTAGCCACGGTGGCAGAGTGGTAACACTCTCGCCTCCCACCTCTGAGTCTGAGGCCGGGGTTCGATTCCCGGCACGGCCTCAAGTGGCAAAGCTGGTAGTTGCTTGCCGTTGGTCGGTAGTTTACAGTACAGAACCCTAACGAATTGTATGTACTGGTTTCCTCTGCCCTTCCAACTACCCGTCGTGATATGACCTGTACAGTGTTGAAAGCGACGTAAAACCCCAAATAAATAAATAAACCATGCTATTTATGATATACTCGTCAACTATTCTGTTGTGACATAACTCAACAGTTTTATTTGGGGTATAACTTGTTGACAATTTTATTTGTTATAGAACCCGTAACAATCTTATCAGTGATATAACTTGTAACAAAGTCGTTAATACAAAGTATGCGAGAGAATAATATAAACATATATGTCAACATAAATGAATTTCCATGTTCTCTGTTTTGATTCACAGGTTCAAATGGTATTTTAGAATGTCAAATACTAGTAGGTGAAGAAAATGTCATTACATTGTGCGCAATACCTTGATACTATAAAATGCATATAACATTTGTAACCTAACATGTATTGAATCTTAAAATTAAATTAAAAACATGTCATATATTCACAAGTCTCAGGTACTGTCAAAAAGTAATTTCAAAACTTACTTCTTTAACAAAGCATTCTCTCAACAGTAATCTTACTTGCCGGCTTGTCTTGAGCTGATCGTTCTATGTCTCATTGCTTCTCATTTTCTACTTTTACCTTCAGAATTTAATTTGCATTAGAATCTGTCTATTGACATAAATTAAGTGATATAAAAGTAGTCATTGTGTTACATTCTAACATAAAAGCCATGAAATTTGTATTTATTTACAAATGGTCAATCAAGTGCTATATATGTTGAGAACAACAATCACGTGTCTATATATAGTTTGTGATGGAGTCTTTATTGTCATCTTCCCCGTCATCTTCTTCAACGGTTGACAATTCCACAGCCGCATTTTCATGTCCACAGTGTCCATTGTGGTGATTCTCATTTGCCCCCGGGGCTTCACTCTGCAATCCATTGGGACTGACCACATCTGTTACATCTCTTGTGAACCCAAAACTGCTTCTTCTATAGACACAGGGAGATCTGTGATAGAGACCATTCATCCTTGGCTGGTAGGAGTCCAGGTGACCTAAAATATCACATGCATGTTAAAATATTTAAGCCATGGCATAGCCATAGCTCATAATTCACCTACATAGGGATGCATTCAATCGTGTTGGGACTACATTGAGGCTCAAACTTTGTCATTTTCATTCTAATTATACTTTTATAGCACTTAATCTCCATCAAAAGACAGACTCTAATGTGCACCAGACAGAAAAAAAGCAGAAACCTCTAATCAAGGATCCACAAACATTTTGAACACATTACTAACAATTGCTATCACTCAGTATAGGACATGTTTTCTCTGGCCTCTGTGTGAACTCTGTGTGAACTTTGTGTTTATTTCTATTGTGTGTTTTTGCTGTTCATAGTTATATAGTTTAGATTTGTGGATACTTATTTTGTAACTTTTCATTTCTGTATTGGAATAACTACTAATTTTTTGTGCACCATTAAGACAGATTTGATAAGGATTGACGATAGTTTACAATACTTTCAAACATGTTGAATTAACTGGGAACAAACTGATTCACTCCCAAATGCTCCTGAGCATTCCGAAAACTGCTGGTTCCAAGTCATTCTCAAATGTTCTGATTATGGTTTACAGGCATTCCAAATGAGTACATCGAACTCCCAGATTGACTTACAGGGTTGTAAACCTGTCAGGAAGTATAATCATCTATATGGAACTGCCCTCTAAGAATAAGAAAAGCCATGAATATAGACCCAAGACATGCTAAATAAGAGGGATGAACTGGATTTACCTTCTATTGTATAATCCGAACATGAACATTTCCTTACGATTCCATGTTCCACAAAATCTGATCCCATTGCTTCTTGAAATCTACTCAGACGCAGTCCAATAGTGTACTTGATTATCTACAACATTTTACAATGAAATCTAAAACAGTCTCTGTGTAAAATACAGACTGAGGTTTGACATTACATTTAACACATTATGTAGGTTATATAGTGAGCAGTTGAGAGAATTGTGGAAAGCAGTGCATGATGTTTGAGTTTCTGCAAGAAAAACCATTGGACATTAACCAATATCCAGCTACTGATATTCCTGCTTCTGGTCAGGGCTGGGATTTAAACCGACAAACTGAGAGGTGGCGAACAGTGGTTCGCAAAAAAATAAATCATAGCACAAAAACAAGACATAAATTTAATTTTTAAAAAATCACGAGAAAGATAACGTGGTAAAGCCATTTTCTATATGAATTCCAAAAATATTGGCAGTACTGATCGTATTATAAAATGATGTCACACAATCCAAAAAATACTGATGTGTTTGTTTGTAACCACAGAATTATACATCAGGTCAAGGGTTATATTTCACACATGGGGAGGTCTGCATGTAGTGCAGATGATCCTCAGCTGGATCCAGGTCGAGGCTCCAACATTACCTTTAGGATTTTCCGTTCCATTACTTAAAAACCTATTCTAACATGACGTGGATGTGTCCTCGATTCTGATTGACTAAACGATGGAATACTTTAGGGTAACATACAGCAAACAGCCTTGAAGCCCCGAATTATCGCTCATTATGGCTGTCATAACAGTAACCGTTTTACCGTAAAATTTACAATATTTATTCAACTTAAAATAATTTGTCATGTTAAAATAGTTTGCCTGAGGGGTTTATTGCATCAAACCACGATAAAATTGTGCGTATACCATGGTTTGGTCAGGGATTATTCCTGTATCAATTGCACTAGGATCTTATTGTCACACAAGATGGGGTATACCTCTGTCTCAGTCCTATTCAAAGATAATCAGGATCTACTTTGGGACTTAAGATTTGTTTTAGTAATTTTCCGCCTATGTCTGGCTCTGGGTCCCTGGTTGATTTATTTAGTTGGGTATATTAACCTCACTTTTAATTACACTGTGCAGGTCATATCACAATGAGTAGTTTTGTGGGCAGAGGAAACCAGAACATACAATTGGACAGGGTTCTGTACTGTAAACTGCGAACATTGGTAGGCAACTATCAACTTTCCCTCATAAGGTCCGGGGTTTTTACCGCTTACCTCAGAGGTGGGATTCAAGTGTGTTACCACTACGTTAGCATGGTCCCTGTATCCCTGAGGATTTGTGCTCTTGTTATAGGCACTACTTCTTTGTATGTGTAACTTTTAAAAAATAACAATAGATAAACTGTAATTCTACTTTTACGGAGCTTAATCTCTGTGAACTTCAAGTTCTAAAGTGCAATGTAAGCCAGAGTGCTAAAGCAGATAACAGGGGACATAAAAGAGGTCAGCAACTATGGTGACACCACGTAAACTAAGGACACTAAGATGGATAGGCTTTGGGGAACATGTAGGATTTTAATTTTGGTGTAAAGGTTGACAAAGAGGAGATCTTATCAGAAAAGTGATTCCATTTGGTAGGAAAAGTGAAACTATGGATGAAATGTTTTTGATACATGAATAGAAGGGGGAAATAAAGAAGGAACCCGTTGAAATAATGTCAGGCATACTACACCTGGTATTGCAGGAAGAGGCATACCAATATTAGCCCTTTGCTTAAAGCTCAAGTACCTTTGTAATTAAAAGAAACTATACAGAAAAAAATGGTCAAAATGCATAATGTACGCTTACATTTACATGTAGTTGATTTTTCACAGGAATATGGCATAGATATTTAGGGTAAACTGTGTGAAGTTCGTTGTACAAGAGTGTAACTGTTTTGAAAATGGGGCATTATTCACGGAGCCAGTGTCAACTTTCCAGGATAGGTATCACATGCACATACATATTTATGTAAGTAACCACCTTGACAAGACTATATTCTGGATACACTACAAGTTATGCAAGTTAAATCGAAAAGGCATCTAAGGAGAGCATAGCAGTATTCAAGACAGCTACTAACCAAAGCATTTGCTGCCATGATGGTAGTTTCATGAGAGATGTACTGTCCAAATCTCCTTAAGTCCCGCAGAGGATTAAAATGCTACAATGGTTATTTTTTTGTTCATTAGGTAATTGTGACAGGTTAGTCACCATGGATAGCAAGTTGCATTTTGTCCAGACCAATTGCCTGTTCGTACTGTGACACACCTCAACTTTGCACAAACTGGAACACAGAATATTATTTTCAGTTGACTGTCTTTGGCATCACTTGTGATTTTCCACTTACCATGTTAGGTAGCTTGTAAAATAAATTTATAACTTAATTGTGTCAATGCATATTTTTAATCAAAAGTGTTCCACATACCTACACCTAAAATAAGCAAAGGTTACATTTTTGTGTGTCCAGGCAGTGTCAAGTTATGGGAATAGTCTGACATCAAAATGAAGAGCAAAGAGAACACCTACCAAGAGCAGAAGAACAGTTGTGACAGCAGCCCAGCCTGCGATGGCTAAAGCTGCCAGTGCTTGGACCCCCAGACTGTAAGCCCCACCTCCTTTGAACAGTCCCACCTGTCCATTGTTGAGGTTCATTACTGGCTCGTCTTCAACAAACAGTCCAACAGCCAACAGACCCTGCAAGCAGAAAGAGATGGAAACTTTTACAGTGTCAAACAAAGTAGCAACTTCCTGTTTGCCTATGTTACTAGTAACAGCCAATTTAGAGAAAAAATGAAAAACAAACTTTATATACGGGAACCAAATGACTTTTAAGTTCAGTTTTTAACTTGAGATTTCTTGCCATTTCTGTGTGGATTTTAATGCAACAAAATGGAGCAAAATCTTTATAAAAATACATTTTAATTATGTATGTAGCGTATTTCAGCTTACATAATTGAAGATATGTATTAACAAAAAGTCAACACTTGTTGACGAATTTGTGACGTTAATTATGCACAGAAAGTGGCACCAGTGAATACAAAAAGAAAACATGTCCCAATCTTCTGTCCCAGTATTTAGGCCAAATACAATCTAATCTAATATGGACTTTTCATAGCACTTAATCTCCATCATTGATAGACTCTAAGGCACATCTATAGGTAAATTGAATAATCCTAGGTCAACTGGCATAGCCAGGTCATACCATGACTTGTGGTCGATAAATTTTCAAGACATACCCAGATCCCGGCCAATCCATGGGTGGGCGCTGCAGCAACTGGATCATCTATTTTCAGGCGGTTAAGTGCATCGCTTCCAAGGATCACAATCACAGCTCCTATTGCACCAATGACAATGGCTTCCCAGGGCCTAATGACTGCACATCCGGCTGGTGAAACAACAACTAAACTGAATCCATGGATTTTACTAGCATAATAGTTGATAGCATTGATATACTCTGCTAAATCTTTATTAAGAGTACAGGTACCCTCTTCTCCAAAGCTTATCTTCTAAAGTGTATCTGGATAACACTGTTTCATGCTCGCTTCAAGAGCTACATACGAGTGCAAAATATTTAACTTGTCAGGGTTTCTTTTTTGGCATGATGTATTTTGTGTTTTGATAGTATCCATAAAGGTTAATTAAGTCGTGATTCATATCAGGTAGGATATGTTTGACCTAACACATACAGCGATTTCAGTGCATACAAGATTTTTAAGTGCAAGCTCTGGTAAGGCTCGCGTTTTTAGAGATCTTTTTTTTTCTTTTGTCCAGATTTTCATGAATTGTAGCGTAGCCTGATGAGTACCTGTCTATTCACTGAAGCTAAGCGGCAATGGGCTACGTTAGTACTGGGATGGGTGATGGCTTCAGTGCACTACTCATGTCTCTGATGGCTTTGTGGCTCATGCTAGTAGCGCGAAACCCCTTTTGGCCTTGTTTTAAATGTGAAAAACTTGCCACGACGTCTGACATGCTAAACTAAAATGTACATGCCGGACAGGAGAAGGATTGGGCGGAATGGCTATACACTCATTTTTTATCAAACACGCACTACTAACATACAGGGTATATTTATGGAGCAATAAGGACAAGTAAAATTAAAATATGTGTTAACACGACTACATGGAACAGTGTGAATTGACCATAATTGGCATAATTATTGGGATCAGAGAACACGGGACTTAGAATATTGGACACATTCAAAAATTCTCATTTGAGCCACATTTTTACAGGACATAATCTTGTTGGTAGCATGTTCAATCTTTACACTCGTTAATTTATTTATTTCTTTATTTTGGGTTTTAACGTCACTTTCAACACTCACTAGGTCATATCACGACGGGTAGTTTGATGGGCAGAGGAAAATAGTACATACACTTTCCCACATAGGGTTCGGGGTTTGAACCGCTAACCTCATAGGTGGGAGGCAGGTGTTACCACTGTGCCACCATGCCCCCCCCCCCCCCCCCCCCCCCCCCCCGCTTCACACTCGTCAAGGTTGTGAGCATAATTGAAAATATTCAACATACAATAGCCTTTTTAAGAGAGCATTCCTGCCAAGGTGCCTGCAACTGATATTTTCAGTTGCAACCGCCTCACTACTGATCTCTTGGATGTTACTAGCTATATTTCAGGTGCTACAACCTGTCCACTCTGGTCATGCAACGGTGAATCCTTCCCTAAAAGTGGAGCCAGTCCCAAAAGAAGATACTACAGATACAAGTCTACTTTTAGTATTCCCTACTTTCCAAGAGTGGTTGTAATTTTGTATCATTAGTTACCTTTTTCAAACGTGATGGCCAGGAATAGGTTATGAGGTCTTTCTGTTTGATTGTACAAGCAATATTTTCACTTGTGACAAAATCTCTTTGTTCTAGGGTGTTACATGGTATTGCTGCCTTTTTGAGAGGATTTGTTTTAACAGCTTCCCAAATTTCAAACCTGCAAGGTCTTAAAATCATTTGGGATTGGGGAAGTACAAAAATTGCTTTGTTTGGATTTGACGTCACTTTCAACACATTGTTTAGGTTATATCATTACAGGTAGTTTTAAGGGCAGAATCACAACATACCAGTCGGTCCAGACACTACCCACCTTCAGCAAGCAACCATCTGCTTTCTGACATAGAGTTTGGTTTGGGGTTTGAACTGCCAACCTTAGAGGTGTGAGGCAAGTGTGTTACCCACGACACCACAGAGCCCCTTTACAAGTATTTATGTAAAAGTAAACTAAGAGTACATAGGATCTGATTTGGCGGACTCATAACCTTAATCTTCAAATTAAGATCACCAGGAGTGGGGAGGGAAATGGTGAGATACTAAACTTTAGCTTTCTACTGACCTCACAAAAGTCAAGCAAGTCTCATCATAAGTGTGTGGCCAATTGAATAACTTTTATAAATTAAAATCATACATCATGATACAAGTGATTTATCCCAACCAAAAAGATTAGCTATATAATGAGTTACCCCTTATGAACTGCCACCAGAATTCATTACAATAACTTTTGATACCAATTTCTGATTCTTCAAAGGAAGTAGAGACGATAAATCGACGATTGTTTTGACTGATTCTCTCTTATAGATAAGATTACTTATCTCCATTTTTATAGGAGGATTGTTTGTATCATAAAAAAAGATTGAGTAAAATAGGTTGTAAAAACCCAAGAGATTGGTTGGGACACCCAAAAGATAGGTAGTAAGAAAGATTGACTGTGACTGGTTGGTCAGGTATGAAAAATTCACGAATATTTTCAAACATATTTTTAAAATGATACGAGTGTCTATGATTGCAACGTTTACTCTTCATCCTTCCTCGATGAAAAGAAGGTTGACTGGCCAATAAGATTTACTCTTGGGATGGCCTTGCTAATGGCTCAAGTTTCTTTGTAATTAGGGAAAATTTTCAGTTCAGAAAATGAAGTTTCAGCTTATAAAATGTATTCTAACATATTTTAGCTTTTACATCAGCATACTTTTATGTCTAATGAGACTATAATTCGTGTGTGTGAATGCTGTATGAATACCAAATATCTCTGTACATGTTTGAAAAAGATGTGATATACATTTGGGCCTTAAGCAAGGCTACTCTCCGGACTGTGTTACCTGTATTATGTTATGGTATTATAATACATCAGCTATTTTCACTGACTTTTTAAAAATATCTTTGTTTATTGAGAAACACTGACATTAGAGCCAAATAGATTTATCTGTAGCAATAAAACACTTTGCAAAAATTAATTCCAATGGTATTAAAGTCATTAGTTAAAATATTATTTCATTACAGACCTGTAATAGAAACTAGAGATCCAAGTATTGACGTCACCAAGTCACCGACAGAATAAACCCTTTTTCTCCACCAGTAACTATTCACAAATAGAAGAAATAGCTATAAGTACAATATTTTAAAGCAGAAAAAAAGCAATTGTGAACTATTGGAAATGTTCATTGCACTTTTTGTTAATGGACATTTCATACTGTAAACATTATGGATAAGGTTATCCTGAAAGTTTAACTTTTAACATGATACATTTTATCAGGAAAGAGAGAGACATTATTATTAGTTGTTTCATAAACTCTACATTTCAATGTTAGAAATAGTTGCATTTTGTTTTACAAGTCATGATGTCTCCTATTTTATGTGTGTGATGGTTAAGGCAGATTTTTTCACTTTTTGTCACTAATTATTTAAAGCTTGATTGACAAATTAACATCAAAGGAGAACAATGACCACTCCTTGGATTATGTTCTATCGTATGCATAATCTGTTCACTAGATTTAACTTGTGTTGTACACTATTCATAGGCTTATCAAAGCATCAAAACAACAATCATTCTCTCTGGAGGATAATCATGAAAGAAAATAAAGAAACATGGTTAAGACTGAATTCAGTCCAGTCATCTACAAGTGAAACAAATTCACATCAAGAGGGTGTTGGTACCACAGGCATATTTCCAATTAAGAGGCAGAAATCCAATTAATAAACCATCAAAGCTAATGGCAAATAAATCAGCATCAAAGAAAATACCTTTCTTTTCTTTGTTCAAGGGGGGGGGGGGGGGGGTTTAAAATGATGAATTATTTGGCAGTTTTAAAACGGCAAACAACATGGGCATTAGCCTTGAATTAGAAATCACATATAACAAACAACTAAACTAAAACAACCAACCTTTTTTACAATTTTCATTCAAGAGGGCATTTTTAAATATCCATACATCTAATGTTAAAACATAATGAAATAAACAGGTAACACACATAGACAAGAAAAAAATAAACAATTCCATTTAGAAAGTTCTTGGAATCATTGAAACAAAAAATGTAATTTATTTAGTTAATCAGTTCATTACAGTGAAATAAGAAGGAACCACATGGCGAAGAAACGCAATAATTTTAGCTAGACCCTTAGTGGGCTTAAGAGTCACTTTAATTATTACATGTTTGTCAATAATTAATATTATGAATATGACTGAAAATATTATGTCAGAGCTTGTTTTACAGAATAAAGTACATGTGTTTAAAATCAATTGAGCTTCTTAATTGAGACTGAAATATATTACACCAGAGACTGTTTTTAACTAAATAAACTACATATCTTTTAAAATACTTTGGCATTCTTACTTGGTGTTCTATTTAACATCTGTTTTGCCTAAATTAACAACTACAGTGAATCAGTAAAGATAATCTACAGTCACCTTCTCTAACCTCAAGATCACACTGGAATCTTTCCTGTAAACTGGTTATGCATTGATCGACAATATAACTTCTACTTTTATATTGCTTTCACCTTATACCCCCATTCCCACTGTCTCGAGTTTGTCTCCCGACCACCCTGATTATGTGGTCGGGGACTAAATTTTTGTTGATGGTCCAATCTATCATTACACCCGTGAAGGTCTGCATAATCATAGTGGTCATATTTCTAACATGTTAGAAAACCTGTGAGTGAGCATTTCTATCCCAACTACACGCCCCCTATCTTGCCAGTTGCTATCTTTATGATTGTATAACCTATTTTTTCTCTACCCTTTTTTCCTGATAAACTAATTTCCCTGTAATAATATATGGAGCAGAGTTATTTTGCTCCGTGAGAAGACAGGTGTTACAGGTTTCTGGATTAAACCACCCTGCTTCTAAAGAGTGATCATAATTTGGTGTTAACGGTTATATTTTATAGGCATGGTGATTGGTCCGAGGTAATAAGACCTGTCTTTTTGATTGTACAACTGGTATTTTCGGTCATAATGCAATAAGAATTTATGTAGTAACTCACATATTCCTGCCATATATTTGCTGCTTTTGATCATGGCAGGTTCCTTACTTTTACATCTGCGTTAAGGCCTGTTTCCACCATTCCGTGTGGCCATAAGATCTAGTATTTGAATTCTGGTTCACAATTGTGTCCTTCTTGCTCCATAAATTGACTTCATATGTGGGCAGTACACATTTTAAAATGAGCCACCCTGTATAGTCATGCCTCCACCCACACCTCTCTGGCATGGAGTTTTTAGTTTAGCTTCTGGGAGTTTTTCAAAGATTTTGAAAAGGCCGCCCAAATGTCCAACCCAAATATATATCCCAACTTGTTAAACGTAATAGATATTGTAAAAACATGAAACATTTTAAGCCGCAAATAAGACTGGATAAGTTAAATATTTTTGGCTGGTAGCTCCTGAGGATAGCATGGGAGGGTGAGGAGGGGGGGGGGGGGGTAAAATACTCGCCTCCCACCTCTGAGGTCGGCGGTTCAAACCCTATGTGGGAAAGATGATACTTTCTTACCGATGGTTTGCAGTTTACAGTACAGAACCTTGACCAACTGTATGTACTGGTTTCCTCTGCCCATAAAACTACCTGTCATGATATGACTGACACAGGTTGAAAGCGAAGCTAAAACTCAAATAAACCAAATAAAATATGGGAAGGGTGTGAACTAGGTATCCAAGTTGTATAAAATATTTCATAATTCTAAACATGAATATATCTGAAGTATTAATGGACAAATTATCAAGGGTATTAACTAATGTAAATGTCAATTAATGTGGTTATTAATTTTATATATGATTTGTGGCAAGAAAGAAAACATAAATTAAATCGTTAATCTTTATGTAGTGCATTGTTATACTTATTTACTGTTTTCTATCTCAAAGCATGTCTGTTCTGTCTGTTATTTACTACATGTTTAAAGTGACTTATACGTCTCATAATAGTTCTGGGTATTACTTTAATACGTTTTGTATAATCCTTGTCTACATATAATTCATGTCACTATAATAAATTAATCATAGAAATAGAACAATAAATTGTACAGGTGGGAATGGGATATTAGGTGAGGTAATGATAGAAGTTGTGATTATAATAAGCTCTTCTTTCTAAAAGTATGTAAGTGGATTACAACAACAAAATAACATTTCCGGAAGTGCTACATTCATACATACACATGCGCAGACTTTTCATTTATACTCTAAAATTACGTAACTTACAAATATGTGGCATACTAACCCCTACTCACTATTATTATTATTATTCGGCTAGAGGTTTTTTTTTTTGTAAACGAGTGCAATTAAGCAACTTAAAAGTACAAAAGAACTGAGTTAAATACCTTTTTATTCACAATATTTCCAAACAAGGTTCCAGAACAGAGGAATGTGCTGAGGTTTAAGTTAAATTAGATTTACAGTGAGATCCATTTTACTGTTATTACTCCAGACGACAAAAAGACTACCTTGGAGAATCTAATCAAATCTATTGCTTTGCACTCTCAATATCTTCCATACAACTAAATTGAAACATAGGTCTCATCTTTCCTTATTGGAGTTACAAGCAACAACCGAACTGGTTTGTGTACTTTGGGGTGGCCTTTGTCTGTATTTGACATAACTGCTTTTTTTAAAAGGTTTAAAATAACCCTCATGAGTGTGTAGAAATATATGCACTGGCGGGGTGAATCAAGAACAAGGTTGATATTCGTAGTGACTGATTCTTCAACATGCATTAACAATTTATGAAGGTCTCCTTTAGGAGACATAAGAATGAGATGATCAACTAGAAAGCAATTAAGTACAGCTATGACTGTAAGGAAAAGTGTGACCTGAAAATAGCATTAAAAGAATGATGGAAAAGAATCGATAATTGAAGGGTGTTTAAGTCAGTAACCATAGATTGTAGGTGTGAACAAGGGGTTGGATGCAAAGTGGTAAAACTTTGTATTGGGGATTTGAATTGATTGAAAATTGGGGGTGTTCAGATACTTCCTAAAATATGTTACTGAGGGACTGGTTCTAATATACGGAATCTATTGACTGCCAACGTTTTTTTGTTATTTTACTAACTTGAATATACCAGTTAACTAACTTGAATATACAAATTAGCTAACTTCAATATACCAGTTAGCTAACTTGAATATATGAGTTAGTCATTGGGATATACAAGTGAATAACTTGAATATACCAGTTAACTAACTTGAATATATGAGTTGCTAATTTGAATATATGAGTTAGTTAACTGGAATATTCAATTCTAATTCTAACTGGACATTTATAGTGCTTAATCTCACCTATTCAAAGGGGACTCCAAGGTGCAAACAAAACTAAAACAGTCAACCAATTTTCAGCATCCAGGGACAGAAAAAAAGCCAAGCACCACAGAGAACATCAGGGGGTGAGTAAGACTAAGGTGGGTATGCCTTGGTGTACAGGTAGGTTTTGAACTGCTTTCTGAAAGAGGCTAGGGATGGGAATGCACGAATCTCACCAGGAAGAGCATTCCAAACAGCAGGGGCATCAAAAGCAAAACTATAACCAAACTGCTTGGCAGATTTAGGGTGGCTGTTTTAAAGACTGGGTGATGTTCAACAGGAAGCCAGTGCAATTTCTTAAGGACAGGAGTTATACTAGTATACCTACTGGTATTTGATACATTTCTAGCTGCACTATTTTGGATGTACTGTAATTTACGAAGACTGAACTCAGAGAGACTCCTAAAAAGTGAGTTACAGTAATCCAACCGACTACTAACAAGAACATCGGCCACAAGTACAGAAGAGTCATGTGTAAGAAACCACCTGACATGACTGAAGTCATGGAGTTCCATGTAACAGCTTTTGCTGACATTCTGAACATGTTTGGAAAAGGGAAAATCAGAATCGAACCATGCTCCCAAATTCTTGATTGACTCAACAGGGCAGAGGGGACTACCCAAGATGGTAGCTGGGAAATATGCTTTCAATTTATCCCTCTGTCTTTTTTAACCAAATACAATAAACTCAGTCTTATCTGGATTCAGTTTGCGTTTACTAGTTGATGTCCATTCTTTTACACCGTCTAGGCACCTGTTCAACTGTTCAAAGGCAGCAGATGAATTCTTCTGGTATAGATGGAGATAAACCTGGGTATCATCTGCATAAAAATGATACTTTACTCCTTTGTATTTACCAAAAACCAAACCGAGGGGACTAGTGTACAATGAAAACAATAAAGGACCCAAGGCAGAACCTTGGGGCACACCTAATAGGAGTTTACAAAGATCAGAAAATGTACAACCAATTTTTATTGACTGATAATGCTCAGACAGGTAGGAAGTGAACAATTTCGGAACAGAAGCCCCAACTCCATACCAGGTCTGAAGACAATTTAAAAGAGTGGAATGATCAATGGTGTTGAATGCTGCCAAGAGGTCAAGCAATATCAAGGTAGTAGGTTTGCCTTTCAACAAGGTTAGATGAACTTTATTTTTTTACGGAGAGAAGAGCTGACTCAGTCGAGTGACCTGTTTTCTATACAGACTGATACAGATTGTCTAAGCTATGGACATCAATATGTTCCGACAGCTGCTTTGTAACCACTTGTTCAACCAATTCTGATATGAAACTGAGGCCAGACACAGGAAGATATTGTTTTTAATTATCTGCCAGGACAGTAGCCTTTTCATGAGAGGAGTGACTACAGCAGTTTTGTAACCATCAGGGACATAACCCTCCACGAGTGACCAGTTGACGATCTTTGTAATTGATGGTAGTAGTGTATCACTACACCCCTTGATGAGGAATGTTGATCCAACAGGCAGGATTCTGTGGGTGAGTTACTAGTTATTTTATCAACAGTATCTTCAGAAACTTGTGTAAAGGTAGTAACTTTTGGAGGATCAGAAGGAGGATGAACATCATTTTCAGTGCCAGAGGGGAAAAAGATATCTCTAATTGTCTTGATTTTATTCAAGAAAAAGGAGGCAAACTGGTCAGCCAGTGACTTGTCAGACTGGTGAGATGGAAGTGTCATTTCAGAAACCCTATTCATGGTTTTGCACAGCACATGCCATAATTTCTAGAGTCATGACAATTGTCTAAGATCAGTTTACTATAATAGTCTAATTTATCCTTGTTAACAAGTGCATTGCACTGAGAAATTTAACGATGAAAGCAACTTCTGTTAAGTGGATTTTTGGCCCTATGCCAAGTTCTTTCAAATTGGTGCCTAAGGTATTTAAGGTACCAATCCACAGAATCTTTCTTTGTCAGTCCAGATAGCAGTGGTGTGTACCTGTCAAGAACATCCACTAAATCATGTACATATTGCTAATAAAGGTCCACTACAGCATTAGCAGAGGACTTGACAAAGGAAGTGTTTTTGAGATCAGAGTGTAAGTCAGACATGTTGATATGGTGGAATCCCTATACTGAACTTTATTTGGAATATGAGCTACTGGATGAGGAAAGGCAATTGAGCATTTGACTAATGTATGATAAGATATAAAATCACATATTTTTACATCAATAATAGTATCCTGATCACTGGGGGATGTATATTCTGGTTAGCTAACTCGTATATTGCAGTTAGTTGTAACTGGTATATTCAAGCTATTAATTGGTGCATTTAAAAGTTAGTAAAATAAAAAAAAACTTTGTCAGTCTAGAGCTTCTGTACTTATACGAAGAGGAAGAGAGTTCCAATGAGTTTATAGTATATACAGATTTTTAGTATTAACTTAAATTTTGGACTGCTTCGTTTGGTATTTCTAAATGAGGTGTACGGATGGAGATTTTGACCTAGATACACTGGTTGGCCATGTTTTAGAATTTTGTATGTGATCAGAATTTTGAAGTGTACATTGTGTTTTACCGAGAGCCAGGGATATGTGGGGTGATGTGGGGAAACCTGGAGGATAGAGTGATTACCATGGTGAGTGAATTTTGAACATCCTGAAGTCTCCTGAACTGGAAGTTCATGATTGATGGCAAAGAGGGAATTAAAGTAAAATAACGCATAGACTTACACACCAATGCATCACTGCAATACAAGTAAATACGTCATTATTAAGTTTTTAAGCGTGAGCTCTAGTGAGGCTCTCTCCCTTCTAGAGATCACTTTTTGTCTCCGGACTTTCATGAATTGTGGCCCAGTATGATTAGTATCTGTCTGTTCACTGAAGTTAAGCAGCAATGGGCTACATTAGTACTGGGACGGGTGACCACTTCTGTGCACTAATCGTGTTTCTGATGGCTTTGAAGCTCTTGCTAGTAGACCAGAACCCCTTTCAGCAAGGTTTTTTTTTTTAATTTTTGTCACCGGACATTCTAAGAATTGGCATTTCATGATGAGTACCCATCTCTCTGTTGAAGTTAAATAGCAATGGGCTACGTTAGTTCTTGGATGGGTGACCGTCTGAGTGCATTACTCATGTCTCCGATGGCTTTGCAGCTCACGCTTGTAGATCGAAACACTTTTCAGCCATGTTGTTAGTAACAATTCTTCACCTCAGAGGTGTTATATATTGTAAAAAAATCTGATTATCAAAGGATTGAAAGTAAAATAGTACAATTATGAAATCTATGATGGACGTCCAACCTGGTCGACTAGAGTATGTTGTACAATAGCTAAAGCAAATGTTCTTAAGTTTTGATGAAGGGAACCACATCAATTTTTTAAATGACACAACAATGACACTACCATGAAGGATAATCAAAACAAAAGACAACAAGACAACCTTTGTAATGTCAGTAAATATGTTATTTGACAGCCAGAGAGTTACACTACGGAATTCAAATGGGCACAGTGGTGTGTGCATGTGTGTTAGGAATATAACCTAAATATTCTATATTTATTATATGCAGATAATAGATGTGAGATTTTAACAACACATCACACAACAACACCTTGAGTAGTGTAGAATGTTATTGGTAAAAAGTTGCACAGTATTTATACACATTGAACACGTCACTACTGAGACCATGTTAAATTTGGACATCAAAAGGCTTAAAATTGTATAAAATACTGATGAAAATTTACGAAGGAGAATTAAAAAAACAACCCCTTTCTCTCAAAATATATGAATTCTGGTGGATGTACATGGTACAATAACAATAAAACAAATAAATTCACAATAATTGCAAAAAGAGGAGAGGTGTCTGATTTTTTTTACCTGAACACAAAGCCCAGAACACCACCTCCTGTAGAGCCAGTTAATGTTATCACTGAAGATCTGAAACAGGAGATAGTAAAAAAAAAACTTGTGGTGCAGTATTGGACAAATAGCTAAATAACCCATAATAATTTATTTTTTTCTTATTTCTACAGCTGTTTTCTTCTGTTCCGATACTTGAACCAAAGGGATTCATATATTTGATTCATTAATGAAATAACATATTTACTGAGATTATGCACTGTCCAACAGACACGTGCCAGGTGTACATATATGCATTACTTGAAAACCACCCCGATTATTCCACCTCCGGTTGAAGCACACATTGTAATGGCGGCAGATCTAAGAAATACAACCAAATCAACCCAAAGAGATTGTTTCATGGAAAAGCTGCATAAGTGAATCTCTGGATGTAACAGGCAGTCATTTTATGTCCCATTCAACAGCCATGGTCATATTGGGACAGGTCCTCAGCATTAATAGCCACTAGCGACAGTTGAACCCACACAGAGGTGACAGCTTGTGATTAGATACAACCTTGCCAACCCCTAATCTAATCTAATCTAATCTACTGCTTTGCAGGCGCAATATCTTCCCCACAAAGGGGAACTCAGTGCGCTGACTTAACAAAATCATTATCATAAGGAAAGTCAAGGGGCGTTCAAGGTCAGTAATCCAGAGTTGTGGGTGTGACCAAGAGGGAAGGACCCCTAGACCACTATAAGACCTGCCAGTTGATCACCAGATGATTGGGTAATGACCGTTTCATCCGGTGCTCACAAGATGATGTGGTGAGCACCATATCATCTGGTGATTACAGCAAAATAAGTTGAGCACCAATTGATCACATGGTGATCTCCACATTTTATAATGATCGGTGTGTGATCTCATTTTCACCGATTCATTCAGTGAGTACAAAATGATGTCGTGATCACCTTATTCATCTGGGGATCACACCTAATGATGTCGTCAGAGCCACATCATCTGGTGATCACAACTTATCAATATGAAGAAATAAATAATTTGTTAATGTTCTAATAGGGCCTCCACAGAAACGTCTCAATTAAAATATGGATAACATAACATGATGGAATATTGTATAAACTAGAATAGTTTTAATCATTTTATAACAACTGCATGGTTACTGAACCCAGCATCTTTACTCACATCATTTTGGAATGTATGAAAGCACATGCACTATATATTTAAACAAGTTTATATTTTAGTACCCAATCAGATAAGTGTGAACGTGAATATATGAAAATGAAAAAAAAAAATAAAGGTAGCTACTTCTTCCTTCTTACATTATCTATTTCAAACAATATTTGACATCTGTAAATTTTCTCAGTTTTATGATATTCAAACTACCTTATTCTAAACTGATTATATTATAATATTTTTACTTGTATGATTCAAGGACTGAATTTAAATTTTAATGGTAGCACTTACTTTGCTGCCAGTTTCCATTTTCCATAAGATATGCCAAATGTACTACCACAGTTAAATCCAAGCCACCCCCACCTGAAACAATGAAAATTACATATGTCACAACAAATCACAGTTACATAACATAGTATCATGTCAGTACAAGATAAAGCCATGTAAGTTAGTATCAAATCACAACACACTAAAGTCACATAACATAGTATCATGTCACAACAAGATAAAGCCACGAAAGTTAGTATCAAATCACAACACACTAAAGTTACATAACATAGTATCATGTCAGAACAAGATAAAGCCACATAAGTTAGTATCAAATCACAACACACTAAAGTTACATAACATAGTATCATGTCACAACAAGATAAAGCCACATAAGTTAGTATCAAATCACAACACACTAAAGATGTACTTTAGTTAAAACTATGTCAGAGCCAACTAAAGCTACATAAATGAGTACTAAGTCATAGTAAATTAAAGTTACATAATGTAGTACCATCTTACAACAAACTAAAGCTAAATAAAGTAGCTCCATGTGAGAACAAACTTAAACTACATAAATTAGTTCCACATCTCAACAAACTGAAGCTGTATAAAACTAGATTGGGCCAACTCGGCGCCAACATATCCCCAGACAGGTCATCACTCACGCCACAGGTTTTGATTGGGAATTTTTTAAAACATAATTACCCATTATTATATGAACTTCAGCACATCAATCTACTCTGTTTATATCTTCCAAGGAAGATGGTGTATCCCCAGACGCCGAATACATAACTCAAATTATATTTTCAATCTTCCTGCAATGATAACTCTAAACCTATTTTCAAAGTATTTAAATGATTGATGATTGAATGTCCATTCTAAAATAATAATCCCAAAAGAGCATATCTGTTTCTATATTTGTTGACAAATAAAATATTATTTTTAACTCAACTCATCATACTTTTCAATCTTCCTTCAAAGTATTTAAATGATTGATGATTCAATGTCCATTCTAAAATTCATAATCCCAAAAGCGCATATCTGTTTCTATATTTGTTCACAAATAAAATATTATTTAAAAAAAAATTATTTATATTATTATTTTATTATATTATTTTTAGAATTTGCAAATTGTTTTCAGTTATTCATTTCCTCTATACCTATATATGTGGTCCATATATATGCAACCTAAATATGTGACACAATCTCAGTTCTGACTCCCCTTTGTGTTATATGTAATGAAGCCCACCACCTCCCACCCCCACCCCTCTCCCCTTCTCCACACCTCTCTCACTATTACACAAGATCTGCAACCCCATTGAGTTCTTTGTTTCTCATCTGATATCATTAAATACCTTTGTTTATTTAGTGTCACTCAATATAGCTGGAGGTCCCAGAGGTGGGTGGGGGGAATCCGGGTGGGGGATGCATAAATGGTAAACAAACAATCTATACAAAAGGGGTACTCAAATACAAAAAGAATTGAGAATTTTAAGTATGTGATTATCAACTGAAATGAGTTCATAACTGTAGGAGCTGTGTCAAAATTAACTGAGGCAAGTTGAATAAAACTGGGCTAGTTGAGGGTTAAAAATCCCCTACTTTTACTACATAAGGATATAATTTCATTAATATTGGGACTTAAAGCTCACTTAAAGTGTCCATTTTGTCTACTTGAATATGTTTAACCAGTTTCATTTTAAAAAGTTAAAAACTCAGCAAGCAGAGGTATAACACACAAAAATAAGTTCTTAAAAGACTAAGATAGCCATAACATTATTAATATTCAAAATTTAAATAGACAGGCATTTCCTTTTAAAAATTCAAAGATTTCAGCTCTATAACCCACATAGTTTGACAGTTACTGGGCTTTAAAGTGGCATAATGTCCATAAATTGGGTTTCTGTGGGCATTTTACAATTGTTAAAGAGACCTTAGTAATTAAACAACAGATCTGAAACTTTTTGGGGGACATACATAACAAACAAAAATTATATATAATACAGTTTAAGACTTGTCACACTAAGCATTTCCAAATAACAGGGCAAAATACGGAAAAAATGTCCAAAAAGGCACTTGGGCGAGTGTCTATGGCCCTCATACACAGGTTAAATGTCTACTAAAAACCTTGATTTTCGGCATATGTAAAAAGGACATAATAATGCATTCCCAGATGGGATTTCAGCTCCATCAATCACATAGTTTAACAGTCACAGGGCTTAAAGGTGGTTAAAAAGTCCAAATATTGGGTCTCTGTGGGCCTTTTAGAGATCTCGATGTGGCTTTCAAATTAAAGCTTCAGACTTAAAATTTGTTACATACTAAGATTACACATAGAATATGTATCTAATAAAGTTTGAAACTTCTCAGACTTACCATTTCCAAGTTACAGAGCAAAATATGTGAAAAATGTCTTAAAAGGGTCACTCAGGTGGGTGTTTAAGGTCCTCATACACAGGTTAAATGTCTACTTGAAGCCTTGATTTTTGGCACATGTAAAAAGAACATAATAATGTATTCCCAGATGAGATTTCAGCTCTATCAGTCACATAGTTTAACAGTCACAGGCCTTAAAATTGGCAAAAAGTCCAAATACTGGGTCTTTATGGGGCCTTCTAGAGACCTAAATGTGGCCTTCAAATTAAAGCCTCAGACTTAAAATTTGTCACATACTAAGATTACACATAGAATATGCATCTAATACAGTTTGAAACTTCTTAGACTTACCATTTCCAAGTTACAGGGCAAAATATGTGAAAAATGTCTAAAAATGGTCACTTGGGTGGGGATTTATGGTCCTCATACACAGGTTAAATGTCTTCTTAAAGCCTTAATTTTTGGCACATATATAAATAACATACTAATATCTTCCCAGATAGGATTTGAGCTCTATCAGTCACATAGTTTGACAGTCACAGGGCTTAAAAGTAGCAAAAAGTCCAAATATTGGGTCTTTGGGAGCCTTTTAGAGACCTCAATTTGACCTTCAAAATTAAAGCTTCAGGCTTAAAATCTGTTACATACTAAGATTACACACAGAATATATATCTAATACAGTTTGAAACTTCTCAGACTTACCATTTCCAAGTTACAGGGAAAAAGATGTGAAAAATGTCTTATAAGGGTCACTCGGGTGGGTGTTTATGGTCCTGATACACAGGTTAACTGTCTATTAAAGGCCTAAATGTTGGGGCACATATAAGAAAACACATAGATATATTCCCAGATGATATTTAACTTAGATGAGAGACATAGTTTGAAAGCTACAGTGCTTGAAAGTGGCAAAAAGTGCATAAATTGGGTCTCTGTGGGCACTTTTGAGACCTTAAGTCGACCCCTTTGGGTAAACCTACAGCCCTAAAATTTTCTACAGACAAGGATTACATATCAAAGTTATACCTAGCGCAGTTTGAGACTCATCAGAATTACCACTTCCAAATTATAGGGCAAAATATGTGAAAAGTATAGCAAAAAATCCCCAAGTGGGGGTATTTATGGGCCTCAAACACAATTTTCTCCTCAACTTAAAGTCGTGATTTTCAGCACATGTACTAAGAACATATTAATGTGTTGTCAGGTAAAATTTCAGCCAGCTGAGCATCATAGTTTGTGACCTACAGGGCTCTAAGTGGCCAAAAGTGCAATTTCTGACCTTAAGGTGGCCATAAGTTCTTTTTTACTGGGAGTTTAAGGTCACCTTAAAATAGGGATCTTCCTTTGGGCACCCTTAACATGTGTACCAAGTTTGAAAAAAAAATATTAATTTGTTTTTGAGTTATCGCGTCCACAAGAAAATTTCTACGGCGGCGGCGGCGGCGGCGCGACGGACCTGAATCCAATATATCCCCGACTTTCGTCTGGGGATATAATAATACCATGTCACAACAAACTATAGCTACATGAAGTATTACAATGTCACAACAAACTAAAGCTACATAAAATATTACAATGTCACAACAAACTAAAGCTACATAAAAGAATACGATGTCACAACAAACTAAAACTACATAAAATATTACAATGTCACAACAACTAAAGCTACATAAAATAATACAATGTGACAACAAACTAAAGCTGCATAAAATATTACAATGCCACAACAACTAAAGCTACATAAAATATTACAATGCCACAACAAACTAAAGTTGCATAAAATATTACAATGCCACAACAAACTAAAGCTACATAAAATATTACAATGTGACAACAAACTAAAGCTGCATAAAATATTACAATGCCACAACAAACTAAAGCTACATAAAATATTACAATGCCACAACAAACTAAAGCTGCATAAAATATTACAATGCCACAACAAACTAAAGCTACATAAAATAATACAATGTGACAACAAACTAAAGCTACATAAAATATTACAATGCCACAACAAACTAAAGCTACATAAAATATTACAATGCCACAACAAACTAAAGCTGCAAAAAATATTACAATGCCACAACAAACTAAAGCTGCATAAAATATTACAATGTCACAACATACTAAAGCTGCATAAAATAATAAAATTGTCACAACATACTAAAGCTGCATAAAATAATACCATGTCAAAACATACTAAAGCTACATAGAGTATTGCAATGCCACAACAAACTAAAGTTGCATGAAGTATTACAATGTCAGAACAAACTAAAGCTACATGAAATATTATTATGTCACAACAAACTAAAGTTGCATGAAGTAGTACAATGTCACAACAAACTAAAGCTACATAAGGTATTACAATGCATACAAAAGTTATATAAAGTATCACCGTGTCACAACTAAGTAAGTCAACATAAGATATAACAATCTCACAACAAACTAATGCTACATAAAGTATTATACAATGTCACAACAAACTATGTCAACATAAAGTATTACAATGTCACAACAAACTAAAGCTACATAGAGTGTCACTGAGCGCAACTTATGATACTTGACATACCAATATTTAGTATACTGACTTAATGTTTTTGCTTATTAAAGTCAAAGTTTTACCACATGCTTTAATGAACTTGAGTCGCACAGACATGAGAACATTTTAACACATGGTCCAACCTTGCTTACTTTTCATAAATATGCACATTATTATAACCATTAGCCTATTATTTACCCTATCCAAAGATATCAGCAAAGTTTTGCAATGCCATCAACGTTAAATTTAATGAAATGAAAGATTATCATTTCTATTCATTCAGCCCCACCTCTGTTTGGACCACTGCCACGAGTAAGCAAGTTTGAAAGTCAAAGTTATACTTTTAGACCCCAACAGCCAGGATTATATCATGAAATATCCACAACAGGTGACCTCCTGTGATTAGATGTCAATCCTGCTAACCCCTAGGTCACTGAGGATCTTGGAATGTATATCAAAAGAACCTGTTGACATATTTGTTATTTGCAATATATTTAGCACCCACTTCACACTGCTCCGTTCCTAGCACTATGATATTACCCTGTAGAAATGTGGCATGTCAGTGTTAATCTGTCCTTAAGATTATCCCTAAGTGAGTATGTCTACATGTTTTAACTGTTACTGTAATTTTCACATTGCAGGTAAGTACTTTTTAGTACTTTTTAATTTGTCTCAGTGGGCAAGTGGTTAGCCAGTTGGGCATTTAATCACTCGTTCATCACTTCTGTGGTCACGGTTTATTATCTTGCCCACAACAATGTGTAAAATTCACTGGGAGCATCTCATGATAAGATCTTAGCTGCTAATTGGTTGATATTAGCTGTCGATGTTAAACCAAGCTTTGATATTTGACATAAGTTTTAACTAATGATGATGGGTAAGTCCTGACTATACCAGAACCATATGGAAGAATGTTTCATGATGATGTCATAATTTTAAAATATTGAAAATCTCCACAATAGAGAGTTGTGAATGTTTTTGAAGACCGTATCTGTTTTCTTCTACATTACACATCAGCATTTTTTATGTGTAGTTGATCCTTTGTATTCCACCAACACTGTCAGCCTGACTGATTTTATGTGATGTTATTTTAATTTATGCTGCATTTTTGTGCTAAGATTTTAATGAAACGGTGAAACCCCACTTTTTGCACCTTTTGACCACTTTGTTATATAGTTACACAGAGATATCTTTTTGAATGGAGAAGTGTGAAAGGGCCCTTAATTAGTCTTACCAAAGCATGAACATTCCCACCATGGCATTGGTAGGATTTCCCATTGGTGGTGCTTCATAGGTTTTGTCAAAACGCCCTGTCCTTGGTTTTAGCATCAGAGTGGCAACTAAAGCTGATACTCCTCCAACTAGATGCACACCACCGGACCCTGCTATGTCTACACATCCCAGTTTGTTCAGAAAGCCAGACGAAGACCAAATCCAGTGGGCAGGTATACAATAGACGATGGTGTTGAGAAAGGAAAAGGATACATAGGCGGAAAGCTTGGTCCGTTCAGCCATAGCACCGGACACAATGGTTGTGGCGGTTGTAGCAAATGAGAGTTGGAAAATGAAATTGGAGAAAACTAGACCAATGTCATTTTCATCATCGGCATCGACAAAAAAGTCTCCCCAGCCCATAAAACTGTTGGCATACTTTCCTTGACCAAAGCTCAGCCTTTGAAAGAAAGAAAATATAGGAAACTGAAAGTATGTGTACATATTGAATATATATTACACCTTGATGGACATATAACAACTGTGAAAAGAACTGCAAAAGCTGTTTATATTTTCCCTTCAATCAGTTACGTACTTTTTGAGAAAAAGAGTCACAAACAGCTTACAAATATGTTCTTTAATCCTACACAGCTACGTCATTCTATAATTTCTCAAATGTAGGTACCGTGAGTGATGACTAATCCGTATACTAGAAAGATTTAATATAAAAGACCACTAGATTCTCAATTTAACTAGGTTATATGTTGTCTACTTTACAAAACACAACAACACCCTTTCACTGACCTTGTTACAAATTGGATACAGGTTAAAGTTACCGTCACACCACAATGTTTGCATCTGTACATATTTGATTCATGTTTAATGACCTCATCATTATTACGTCTCTGAAAAAGAGACCCTCAATTCTGGGTAGTGCACACTAAAGAACTAGATCATTTTTACTTTGACAATATCTCATGAGACAATACCAGACCCCTATACATGTAAAGCACATCTCATGTCTGATACCTGGTTCACTTTTTTCTTTACTAGGCTACAACTGAACGGGTTCTGTTGTAGCTTATAACTGTCAGTCTGCTTGTTATATTGTTCTATGATGCCATCATTGGGATTTGCTTTTAGGTAGAACGTTCCCCCTGGCATTCCACACTAGTTGGAAAACATCTTGTGTTCAAGACCACTTTTTGAAATCTTTGAACAAGCTGTTCAGAAATATTAATGCTGGATAGGTGACAGGGGATGGATATTTGAGATGACTCTTCTTCAACATGTACTATCCAGATACAAGTGTCTATTTTCCAAGCCAGGAGGATTAGGTCATCCAGCAGAAAACAAACACATACAGACACAAATGTAATGAAAGGTGTAACTCACAATAAGCCTTAAGCTGAATACTGCTTAAAACATACTCGTACATGGTACCTCATATGACATATGCTAGTCAAATAGGGTCAAGGTCATGATTCGTTATGGCATCCCTTTAAACAACCATTACAATGCCACTCAAATTCAAATGCCTTACCCATATCCAAAAAGCCAGTAAGCAAAGCCACCAAATACTACATCCACAGCATTCTTTACCATGATATTGACTTCATTCTTGGCAGATACATAACCAGCCTCCAACAGGCCAAAGCCTGGAAATCAAAGATAAGAAATGAGCAAGTATTTTATATATAGTATGATTAAATCAACAAGTAGTCAGGGAAATGGTGTTGCTGCCATACTTATGTACATGAGTAACTGGTCATTATATGATTCAAGAAAAAATACAGTCCTGTGACAATTATTTATTGTTCTGCATAATTATACATAATAAGTTATTTATTTAACCCACAGGGTAACCAGTAGTTGGAGGGTAGAAGAGCACATTGTGTATTATTCCTCGGTCACTACAGGCAGTATTTCAGGACATAACAGATAGCAGGAAAACAGAGGCAGAACTCTGTACCATCTGTGAAACCCAGACACACACCTCTAGCTACAGTTTGGCTACAAAAAAAGAGTCTGAATTGGGGAGGATAATGACTACAGTTTGACACAAAAAGACACAGTAGGGATAAAAAGGAACATTACGGCAAACATGAATTTCAGTAGAACACAGAACTCTGTTATATAAATGATGCAATACCCTGCGGTTACTTACAGAACTTGATACCGTCTAATTTCAGGAGGAAATTATGAGTTGTTTAAAATGTGCTTGGCGAAAGAAGCAGGCAATGCTGCAGTAGGTAAACATTGTTGACAGAGGTTTGGCTGTAATAACACTAATGAGTAGTTATAAAACCGTGTTCAAGTGTAATATAAGCATAATGTTTAGGATTGTGATGTTACAAAACACCCATTCAGTATCACAATTTTAAGACAATTAACTACCAATCCTTACATCTTATCCAAAGAATTAAGGTCACTTAATTTATCAACTCACCTGACTGCATGGTGAATATTATGAAAGCACTGGTAAGAATCCAAGTGGCATCATCCCAGGATATCAGAGCTCTTTCCAAAGCTTCTTTCGGTGACAAAGTGATGACTTGATCTCTCTCTGTTATCCCCCTGGTAACGTCAAGACTGTCAAAATGAGTATTACTCGTATTGAGTAAAGTCATTGTAACACTATGGTGGTAACCATTACTTATGTTAGCCATTGTAGTAGCTTCCATACTGGACAAATCATTATACACAGGACTGGTAAGCATACCATTGTCATTTCTTCCAGAGGAAAAAGTGACATTTCGCAACAAAGACAATGGCATCTTGGGTTTATTTTTATTTTCCAAAATCAAAAGTATTTGTTAGCCATTATATTCCTGTAATATCTTGTCAACAGTTTTCATCACTTATTAACTCAATATTTACTTTGTCAGTCCTCAGGATGGTCAATCATTTACATTTTTTTTATCAGCTGACAGAATCTGAATCTATATAACACAAGAGTCTTCACTAACTAATTTGGTGGTCCCCCAAATGTTGCATTGTTGACATTGAATTATTTCTAGTAAGTCATTGTAACAGATATAGCATCTGTCTGAAACCCCTTCAGTGTCTCCAGAGGGTGTCTTGTTTTGTAAATCACTTCTTTCTTAATGAGCTGTGGGGTTTCTGTGTACATACACAGGGCTGTTTAGACATTCTTAGTTCAGTCTTCTCTGGGATTAATTAGCTAACCATTCTCTAGCTTGACAACACAGAGGTTCTAATTGGAGATAGCCAGTACATAAGAGTTAATTCTTCTTTATGCTAACCTACGGAAGAGTATTAGGGCCAGATTAAAATTTTGGGGGATGTTGTCGCCTTTTAAACTCATTAAATAGACTTTTAAACTTGATTAATCGACTATGAATCCCATCTAGTTTGAAATTAGACAAAATTTTGGAAGTCAACTTTTCCTCATTTATTTATTTCATTTTCAATGTCATGCCTAGTATATTTATTATATTGGTTATATTCTGATGGATAATTAGAAGGGTGGAAGAAATCAAAACATACAATCGGTCAATATTCTGCACTGTAAACAGCTGACCAATGGCAAACAACTACCAGCATTCCGGGTTGAGGTTGGGCAGGGATTGAAGTTCCAATCTCAGACGTGGGTGACAGGTATGTTACTGCTTTGCCTCTATGATCCCCATCTGGTCCTAACACTCTTGTGTAATTGATGATTTTTTTTCTGTTTGGACCAGAAGTCCACAGCATGTGATTGTCTAATTCTAGAAATCATAGCCCAGGAATGAAATGGAAGAATGTCTTTCATTTTAGTTGCAGCTGTATGAAGTGTGAAGCTATCTGCTGCTGTGGCCTGGTGGGTAACACACTCACCTAGGAACACAGAGGACGTGGATTCAAACCCAAGTACAGGCAGATACACAGTGGCTCGGCTGACCACTTAAAATGACGGTCCTCTTTCATTGGATCCTATCCCCAGTGGCAGGTTAAAGAGCCTCAACGACATTGATAAATGGTCATCCTTGAGCCTCTGTCTTTCAGTTAGGAGAATCTCAGTAACTTGAAAGTTATTTTGTACTCATATAGTGGGCTGGGTGAAATAGCTCTTTGAGTCGTGTAGTGCATGGATATATTGCACTGTATATAAATATACAGTACAATATTGTATTTAGGGAAAAAAACGGTTTTGAGTTCTGCTAAGGGATTTTTGATAAGGAAGTCAGAATCCTCAGTTTATCAGGATCATTTGAGGAAATCTAGCATACCATTTTCCCTTATTATTTTTAGATTGAAATGATAGGGCTTTTCGGATGGAGTGATCCACAACCACTTACAACACTTAAAAAGTGATCCTGAAATGCTGTAGGATCACTTAAACCCCCTTCTCATCTCGGCGGTAGTGTAAGGAGCAATTTGCAGTCAAATTTTATGGAAAGAGATGACCTTCATCTCGAAAACATACAACAAAGTTCGGCTTTACCACAGTGTGAGGTGGTCAGAAATAATTTACAATAATTAGACGGAAGTTTTGAACACAACCAAAACTTTGTGGCAAGGACAAATGCAAGAAAGGTAGCTAAAGGTAGAAGGCGGAAGTGTAAGATGTACAGAAGATGTTAGGAAGGTTAGAGACGGCTTTATAACCGTTATTTGCCGCCTATTGAAAAACGTGTATATGAGAAGGGAGCATTAGTTAATGATTAACTTTACACCGAAAGGCCATCCAAATCCAAAAAAATCCTTTCAGATCACTTAAATACCACCATCCGAGTAGCCCTAATATAAATTAGTAGAAATCACTCATAGAGCGCAGACCTCCACCTGGGGATGGGGGTGTTCCCAAAAATTCAAGATTTTTCTATATCCAAGATATCACTTGTATTTTTTCCAAAAAGTAATCGCTACTTCACTTGGCCAGGCCCTTTTGTAGTAATGTCAATCAAAAAGGCAAAGCTATTAAAAATTCATTGAAAATGGTATCTCTGGGATTATTATGTATCCATCCAGAATATGACCAGAATCTTTCCCGAAATTTAATTCCAACTTTGGTGATGTCCTACCAGTATAAAAATTCATAAAGATCAGGGCCGGTATTCACAAGGGTTTTAGCCTGGGCTTAGGCTTAAAGTTGAGACTTTTGTCTCATGTTGCTGCCCAAAAACTGCTAAGACTTTTGTCTTAGGCTTAGTGGTATTCACAAAGAATTTACGACTGGTCTTAGGCTTAGCCAAGGGCTCAACTTTAAGACTGGCAAGTGGGAGGCTTAAATATTAACATCATATGTGTTTGTTTATATAGCCTTGACCTTACACAAAATCACACACTGCATTGTTAGCAAAGATTTGATTGGATGGCAGGCGTGACTTTAATATTGGTGGTGTTAAGGAGTTAAGACAAAAGTCTCAGCTAAGTCCCATTTAGTGAATACAGATTTAAGACAAGAAACTTAGCTGAGACAAAAGTCTCAACTTTAAGACCACATTTAAGCCTAAGACCTGGCTAAGTCTAAGACCCTTTGTTAATACCGGCCCAGAAACACAAACATACAGATAAACAGACAAATCATATGATTTGTCACGAGTGAACTCTTATCCATTAGTAAGGGACTCTTAGGATTCATTTTCTCTCAGTAAAAGATTACTACTCAGCTCTACCTTTGCACCAGATTGAAAAAAGGATAGGTCATAAAATTAGTCGTAACACAATAATGAACAGTTATAGATTGATCACGAGTACTCCGGAGAGAAATGTTCACTCAGAAAGGATTTTGAATATTTTCGAACAAAAATCTCTCAATTTATTCTCTAAGGCTATGTGATTGAAAGGCTAAATCATGCCACCATTCAGATTTATGCCCGGAATTGCATTATTGCGGCTGTCAGAGGGGAAGTCACCAGGCTGGAACAAGGGTATATAAAAAGCAATCAATGATATGATTAAACTGATACCCAGATTATTTCTTTGCATTATTTCTATTGTCACAAACTCCAATTTTTCACGCACGTTTAAAAATCTTTACCACTAACCTTTGTTGTGTTGAGTACTTGTGGCCCAACTTGTCAGTCGTAACTGTCTTAATATCTATATTTTTTGCTAATATCACTTATTTTCCCACCATAGAAAGTAGGGCTTATCTCCGTGGGGATTTCTCCTTGATGGGGTTTCTCCTGTATTTGCCATAATATGACCGCAGATGTTTGACGTAACATAAGAGTTGACTTTGATCAAATGTGGGACCCGTTTTTATGTATCTTTAGAGACATTTAAATCCAGGGATGGGTGATATTGCATGACCAAATAATATATATAGGGACACACAAATATATCATTTCAATTTTTGCTTCATAACATAAATAGACATTCCACCTTTGATAGTGTCTCTCTGTATTCTGTGGGGCAAAGAATTAAATATTAAGTTGCCAAGTAATGTAAGTCATTTAGGAGGAATTATACCGCAAATATTGAGCTTAATATATGTGATGTTTGCAGAAACATTTGGACGCAATAATTCTGCATTTAAATTCGTGTGACACTTCTCCATTCTGTTATGCCCCGGTCACATTAGGCTGTATTTCCTAAGCTGTCTTTTGTACGATGCCCCCCTTTCCTCCAAAATTTATATTTTAAACCAATTTTTGTCCATATTCTATGCAGCGTTTACATTACAATTGCTGTATTATTACTGCAAATGAAAGTGTTTACAAATGTACAATACAGATCAAGACAGGTAATCTTTCGGATATTTCTTTATCACCAGTCTTTGGAGGTGCAAATTTGCTGAGTTCAATCCTGCTAATCAAACCTTGCCATCAAAGAAAGACAGGAAATATTTCGGATATTTCCATATTATCAGTTCTCAGAGGCACAGTGGAGCTGAGCAAAAGTCTGCTAAAGCTTCTCTTATATTCCATCGTACGTGTATATGTTACGACCCAGGTGTGAAATTGTCCAAGGTCCACAGAGATGCACAATTTCCTATTGCTTCATCCATATTTCCTGGTATGTAATACTAAAATAATGCAAAATCTTTTTACAGCACTGCCAGTAGTTTTCCAAAAAGTGATAATAATTTTTGGTGTTCAGGTATATTTATAGTGAAATGACTGGACATAATTACACTTTGTTAATTGGACTTTTTGTAAAAAGCTTAACATCTAAAAGACTAAAACTGGCTTTCAAGTGTTGAATGGACAGTTATTTACAATATTCCTCAGAACATATAATCAAAGGTATGGCTACAATTTCTCAGATCTAACTGTCAAAGGAAAACCTTTTAAACAGGATTAGTGCACAAAAGATGCAAAGTTCTATCATATTTCTTTCAAGCAAAAGTTAAAAAATAATATACCAGGTACCAACACATTTTTTTAAAGTATAAGTGTGATAATTATTTAAATAGTGATTCCCATTAAAAGTAATTATGCTTTACATAACTGACACTTTTATTTCCAATTTATTTCAAATATTTATAACTATTTAACTGTTAACTAACTTAGTGTAAGATATTACATATACATATCATTATTATAGGGGAATAAACTGGATTACTTAAATCAAAAGATTGGCCATGAACGAAAATTTAACTTTCACACATGACTTTGTCCATTTCATGAAATGGATAGCAAAATATATATGGATTTGTCCATTTCACGAAATGGACAGTTGGGTTGTCCATTTCATGAAATGGACAATTTGCTTGTCCATTTCACGAAATGGACAATTTCACATCTGGGTCATAATATATACACACGCAAGTGCGCTTCAAGTATTGTTAAAAAATATGGGCATAGTTTGGTAGTGGGGTAGTAGAGATTTGCACGTGCAAACAAGGTGAATTCTCCCAACAAGATTGTCACTACTTGAACATCAAAGAACAGTCTGCGACTACAGGCCACACAATGATACATGCAAGGTACAGGTGAGGTAAAAATGGGGAGCACCTGCAACACCAGCAAGGAAAACGCACCTGCCCAAGCCTCTATTACATTGCATATCTAGCTTTAGTGTTCCTTGCAAATTAGCCAGCTTTTATCTGTAACCAGGACGTACATATACATACTATAGCCTCTCTTACATCCCATTGTACGTGTATACACACATAAGTGTGCTGCAAATATTGTTGAAAAATAAGAACGTAGCCTGGTAGTGGGGTAGTAGAGATTTACACACTCAAACAAGGTATATTCTTCCAAAACAGTGTCATAACTTGAAGATCAAAGAACAGACTGCGACTAGCTAAAGGTCATACAGTGGGGTTATACACATGCAAGGTACACGTGGGTGTATCTTACAGCACGTGCAAACAATGTACGTGAATGGTGAGAACCTACAACACTAGTAAGAAGAATGCACGTGCCTAAGTCTCTTTTAAGTAACCCTTGAGACTTGGATGCGTTTTTAGACATTCTGCGTGCACGCGGAGAATAATGTGCATACCAATTTTCATTGCGGGATCTGTGTGACCTTGAAATTCTGTTATAAAATCACAAGTGTACCTTGAGGGTCACTTGCAAATCAGCCGCTTTTTCTCTGTAACCACTAACCAGGACGTAAGTGCACGTATGGTGGGATGTAAGAGAGGCTTATGGGGTGAAAGAGAGGCTTTACATGGTGATGCTTGTGCTGGTTTTGGGAAATATGAACCAATTTGCAAGTGGCACGCATGTTGAAAGCAAGTGAAATGCAAGTGTTCTTGTAGTTACGTTCGGGATACAGACAACACGCCATGGCTATAGAGAATAAATTATTATGTGAATACTTCTCTGTTTGGTCGTAGAAATAGCTGACATTCAGCCAAGCTGCAAGATTCATTTGCTTTATGGGTAAGATGCGATTGCAAATATCTATTTCCCTCACAAAAGTTGCCACAGCTGTAAATTTTACCCCCCAAAAAATCATAGTACCCCCACCCCCACCCCCACCCCCTAACTAACACGATGCATAAAGATCAAAAATGCCTGCCTCCAATTTTGCAGGAAGAATAATCATTCATGTACTAAGAATAGACAAGAGGGCAAAATTAAACCCAACTAAACCTAAACCAAAAAAAGTTATGGCACAAATTTGAGCCTTGAGTGAGACTAAGGCAAGTTAAATGCTTGGCTTGGATGACTGACAAGATGATACTCCTGACCAGATAATCATAGGGGGGAGGCAAACTCTTAACAGCCAAAGCGGGTATTAGATTCTTGCTGTAATGATATAATATTGAACCCAAGCTCCTGAATATGTGTGTGGTTGTCAAAGCGTCAAAAAGGGATATAAAGAGGTAACAAGACTACAAACATTGGTCACCAAGAGACACGTGCTACAATAATGAGAGCAAATCACAACCTTATTATTAACTGCAGGGGCCGTATTCACAAAAGTGATCAAGCATTCACAAACATTCACAAAGAATTTGAGCTGATTTTTGGCTCAAATTTTGGCTTAACTTTGATCCAGCTAGGTTGGTGGATTAAGTTTTGGATCAAAGTTTGTGGCTTTATAATTAACTAAAATAGCAAACATATGAAAAATAAATCATTGGTTAATAATCTTTAATCCTTTATATTGTTAATTAATAAGGTTTTAATAGTTTATTCCTGTTTTAAGTATGCTTATATTGATGTGTAAAATAGGTCAGATTTTGTTGGGTTTTTTCTGGATTAAAAGTGGGTGGAGCCTAAATTTTTGGATTAAACATCAAATATTTAAAAAATTTTAAGTGCAAAAATAATGAACCAAATTTATATTATTGCACATTTTGTGGAAATTCAGGCATAAAAATGCTGTTTACAATGTATAAAAGTAATTAACTTATGTGTTGCTATGTGAAATTTTTCAAAATTTTTGGCTCAGCTGATCCTTTCTTTGTGAATACAGACTTGAGCCAAAGATCAGCTGAGCCATTTTCTTTGATCCTGATCTGATCTTGAGCTGATTTTTCGCTCAGCTTGATCCATATTAGTGAATACAGGCCCAGAGCAACTCTTTATAGTTACCAAAGAAAATATTTATCTGTGGAGTGCTCTCTGAAATGGATGAATGGGGACGAGACCCACGCATAAATGCACGGTGGTGGTAGGGTCAAGGGACAGTGACTGGCAGTGACTGGTGTTTTGATGATCAGAGGCAGAAATTTTTGAACATTTTAAAACTTCCGTAGGACGCTCAAGGAATTAGACGTTTTTGCTATTGCGTCACAAGTTCACATACGAACGTCAGATGGGAATTGAAAGATAGGGACATTTTGAGCAATGCCTAATAGGGCTAGGTTTTACGCCTGTATGAGAAAGGGGTATTTTCCCCAATTCTAATTCCACTAAATTGCTCCCAATATACCCTACCCAAATATGAGGTGCACCAAACCACAACCAAATGTAGTCAATTGCTTTGTGGCTCATAACACTAGAAATGTGTCACCAAGGTTTAACTGGGTAGTTGGAGACCCTCTGTATTGCTTGTTACTAGTATATATTTTAATGTTAAACTTGCGTCCACATTGTTCTGAAATTGGCTAGCCATAATCTCACTTTGGCTAGGTGTCTCTGGAGATGTTTTTCCCATAGGCCACTGGCTTGTACTGTTTCCACTTGTCACAAATATTGACAGTCATCTCGTCCCCCAAATGGTCTGAAGAATGACTGTAATGGATATATGTTTCAGTTGACATCATGTGACCTGCTGTTTTTCAGCAGGGTCAGATGGGGTTTCCAGGCGATTTAATTTTTCCATTAATACCAACATTATAGAAGTTAATGCAGGTTTCCCTGGATTAATTAACAAGAGCATTATTACAAAATGAGGAAAGCATTTCTCTTGTGTTAAACTGAAGCCCAGAAATAGATATGTCTTGACAAGGTAATTGTAATTTTAAAAAGGAAATAGAATATATATAATAAAAAGCACCACTATCTTCATAGAGAATATAATTTCAATATGCATACGTTTAACTTTACTAAGAGGAAACTGACAATATAAATATCTGTTTGGTGCATGATAAAAAAAGGTTTACACAACTTCAATAATACGTGAGTGATAGGTTTAAGTCCAACTCGACTGCAATAAAATATGATTTTTCTCCGACCTGGAGGGAACTCTCCTCAGCTCAGGTGTATCCATTTCCCCTCCAGTTGCACTGATAAGTACATGTAATTTCAATGTAATGGATTATGGGGTATTGTGTCTCTCAAAGGGAGATTTGTCTGGAGTTGAGTCTAAGGACAAATAGAGATTTGATTAGTTTTAGGTCAAAGTTGCTTTGAACACATTGTATAAGTTATAGGACTACTTTTCGGTGAATGGGATGGGGAAGAGTCCGTAGAAATGGGACAGCCCCATAACAGAGAGGGGCAGAATGTACGTATGCCTCTTGTGAAACCCAGATATACACCTGTAGCTACAGCTTTGCTACAAAGGAGAACAAAAATTGTGGAGGGGTGCAGAAAAGATACAGAAAAGACACTCTACAGATACGATAAAGATACAGTAATGTTACACCAAACATTTAGTTTCAAGTTACACAGAAAGGTACAAGACAAGAGCACTTGGAGAGTGCATACCTCCTTGCATATAGCCACATAAGTAGGGAATGCAACAGTATGCAAACTTTTCTAGTAGAAGTCAGGCAGTACATGTAGATGAATTAAAGCAATATACATAATGTCTATTCACATGGTCAATGCCCGCTTGAAGTGTAACTGTGGCATAGAATTAAAATCCACAATGTTAAGGATCTGTTACTAGAACACTAGTGAGTACAAAACACTATCCTACAAAAACTACAGAACCTTTCATCTATTTCCAGTTTTCTTTTTCTAAAAGGATATGACTGACTATGTTATAAACCTGTCTCACTTTCATTAGTTTGCAAAATGACCACCTTGCATATATATTCAGCAGAAAAACTGCGTGGTTTGGTGATTTATCTTTTCACACGTGGATGTCAGGAGCCAAATGGCGGTGGTCATGGCAGCCTGTTGAAACTTTTAAACATATTTAGCAACCCTTGAAACTGAGCATTTTCTGTCCCCCGAGTACTCGGTGTAGCAAAACATCCCTCATCTCCCCCCATGTCTCCCGAAAATTCTGAAGTGGGAAAATTTCCCCACAGGGGTGACTTACCCCCTCCTTTTTTTCTTCAAGCCATGGGACTTCAGCAAAAGTGGTAGGGGCCCTTTATAAATATATGCTTAGTTTGAAATCTTTATTGAAGGCAATAATTAACAGAGTGGCTTTATAAAGGTTTAGATAATTGAAAGGTGAAATATAAGATCCAGACGTTGAATGTATTAAATGATGGGAAAGAACTCTTTCTTAACCACTAAATATTTTCAGAGGGTAATGAGAAGCATTCCAAGTTCTGACTAGCTGTAACATAAATACAACTAATAATTAGTTTCTGTGGCTGATGAAAAACACAGGATATGTGTTATTGGATTACTGTCGAGATGTGGCCGTTCTTTGTTCCCCTCTAGTTGTTTTAATTATCACCAATATATTGCCTTCTTCCTATGCTGTATTATAGTGCCTTTATGTCACACCTGCGGTATTTCACAGTGATAATCTCTCTCATTTTCAAAGACAATGAAACACACGTCTGCACTGAATTACCTGGGAAATTATGACAATTTATCTTCATGTTATGTCATTGCAAAGTACATTTTCTGCAGTGGTCATAAAGCTGTCTTCATTTTCTCCAAAGCAATAGGATTGTGCTTTCGCCTGCCTGTTTCAGTATGTCAGGCTTTTGCTTTATGAAAATGCTCTTAAAGTGTTACAGTTTATCTAATCTTGATGTGTATAGAATGCTTACAGTTTGTTTACTTTATCATATTTCCTCACAAAGGTCTCTAAAATTTCAGGAGAGAGTAATAATAATAATAGTGTCTGGAATAATAAATAAAGTCTTACAAACATATATATAAAAACATGTCCACTCTTATAAACCTGCAAATAGTTTGTCACATGACCTTTTCAAACTGAATCTGTGAAGAGCATGCATCTGCAAAGAGCAACCTCTTAACTTTGCAAAATTTTTCCAAAGTATATTACTCATTCTGTTTGCTTATTTGTAATCTTCTTTGTTTGTTTACAGCATAACTCCGAAACTACTGCATGGTAATGAATTTTTATAGGGAGCATCAGAACTGTTACAAGGAAGAGCTAATTCAAATGTGGGCATGATCATATCAGGTCAATATCCTTGATTCTGGAGCAATTTTTCAGTCAAGTTACCATAGAAATCATACAGAATAGAGTAACGTAATTTGCAAAAAAAAATTGGCAAAGCCTGCAGTCGGCTCTGAGTGATCTTGTTTAGAATTTCACTTGTGTAGTTTCTCTTAGCAGGATTCCAATGTAATGTACTTATGTTCAAAATTAGATTAAAAATTACCATGTCTGAAGATTTTGGGATATTGTTCTGTTATTTCTACGTCACACTGTGTATTTCTGTAATATTATGTTGTCAGAAAATGCTTTGTTTTAAATACTGCTTTGGAATTAAATTTGAGTCATTACTTTAATAATTTTAGGTCCTTTTTTGTATTCTTTCTTATGAAAGAATATTTCTTTTAACATCAGTGACTTAAGCTTCACTGTTCATATAACATGTGATTGTTAGCAATGTTAAAAAGACACGGATGGTTTTTTTTAGTTTAGATACATAAGACAATTATGCTTGAATTGGCAATGCAAAGACAATTACGCTTGAATTGGCAATGCAAAGACAATTATGCTTGAATTGGCAATGCAAAGACAATTACGCTTGAATTGGCAATGCAAAGACAATTATGCTTGAATTGGCAATGCAAAGACAATTACGCTTGAATTGGCAATGCAAAGACAATTATGCTTGAATTGGCAATGCAAAGACAATTATGCTTGAATTGGCAATGCAAAGACAATTATGCTTGAATTGGCAATGCAAAGACAATTATGCTTGAATTGGCAATGCAAAGACAATTATGCTTGAATTGGCAATGCAAAGACAATTATGCTTGAATTGGCAATGCAAAGACAATTATGCTTGAATTGGCAATGCAAAGACAATTATGCTTGAATTGGCAATGCAAAGACAATTATGCTTGAATTGGCAATGCAAAGACAATTATGCTTGAATTGGCAATGCAAAGACAATTATGCTTGAATTGGCAATGCAAAGACAATTATGCTTGAATTGGCAATGCAAAGACAATTATGCTTGAATTGGCAATGCAAAGACAATTATGCTTGAATTGGCAATGCAAAGACAATTATGCTTGAATTGGCAATGCACTGTTTCCAAGTGTGTATTGTGTGGAAGTTTTATCTTTTTCGTCTATCATAATTCACTTGGCAACGTTGCAAATTAGTGAACTGTTGTCATTACATTCCTGAAAATAGATCTGTGCAAGCTGGTAATATATGAATATGTGACTTAATTTTATCTTAGAGAAAACAGTTATTTCAGACTAGCACATAAAAAAACTAAATCCAATTATCACATAACCTCTTTGCAGAGGTCATAAACTTCAATGATTAGATATTTATGTACAGTGTAATGGTTTTAAAATTTATTTATTCTCAGCGCAATATCTCCATATACTACAGGACTCAAAGCGCTATTTAACCAATTTGACTGTACAGGTACAGCCCCAACTCACAAGTAACTGACATTCCCCTAACTGGAAGATAGAGGCTCAAGGATGACCATTTATCAATGTCCTGGAGGTTCTTTAACCTGCCACTGGGGATAGGACCCAATGACACAGGACCGCCATTTTAAGTGGTCATCCGAGCCACTATGTATCTGCCTGTACCTGGGATTGAACCCACGTCCTCTGAGTTCGTAGACAAGTGTGTTACCCGCTAGGCCACAGTGGCAGATGAAGACATGTGTTAGTGTTTCAGGCATAATATTGCAAAAGCGGCAAAGATTTTTCTCAGCCTTTTTAAAATTTTGTACAGTAAGGCCTTTGTTCCTAGTATGCTGGTAAGTACATGTATCCTATATTGCAACCAGGGGGCCACAGTGACACACTGGTGACACACTCACCTCCCACCTCTGAGGTCAATGGTTCTAACCCCCGAACCTTATTTGGGAAAGATGGTAGCTTCTTTCCAAGGATCGACAGTTTACAGTACAGAACCTTGACCAACTGTATGTACTGGTTTCATTGTGATATGACCTATATAGTGTTGAAAGCAACCTTAAAACCCAAATAAATAAATATTGCAACCAAATTATCTAGTTGTTGAGAATAGTTTTTAAAGCAGGTCTTACTTTTTCCAGGTTTTCATGTGCCCTAAGCCACTTGGGGTATTCGTCTCATGAAAATATCATAGAAGTTTTTACAACCTTTTTTTCAGCTGTATTTACCAATGATGCAGTGGCTGGCCAAAATGTTTTAACTGGTAATCGAGTTTGTGCTCCAGCTCAATTTATGTCCCTGTATTTTTCTATGCTTATCCGTACTCTATTAAAGTCAAGAAAGTTAAAATTAGTAGCAAAAGTGTTTCTTTAACTTCTTCTAGAGTGAACAAGTTTCCCTCACTATTATATAAATTGGCTAGGTAGGTTAGTTCATGTGACTGTACACTATTTAATACAGATTGGAGTACTCTGTACCAATTTTCAAAAATATCTCTCCAAAATTGATTTTAAGTCTTATTTATCACAGTTTTTCCCCATTGGGGTCCCATATGCTACAATTTTTCCAATGATTTCTTATTGTATATACAAAAATACTATTAATCTGAATTTTGGTTTTGAACTAGTCTTCTTAACCATATGGGTTTCGGAGCAAATATCTGTGCACCTGTATCAAACATTCTTAGACAACCAAAGTTATAATCCTATTTATATTTATTGCTGGTTCATAATTTAGGCTAGGGATTTGCTTCAAGTCCACTGAAAACTTTATACAGAGAAAGGAAAAGAAACCACTACCCCAGTGTAATTCCTTGTTTACTTTTAGTTTATCCATAGCTCTTTTTTCCCAATCCAAACTATTTCAGCTTTCTCAGTATTGACCCTTAACCAAAAATTATTTCCAAAATTTCAAGTATATTAAGTTTAGCTTGAAGCGAGTCTTCAATTCCATTTAGTACAATGGTGGCTAATCATGATGCCTTTTATGCTTTAATCATTCATAACCATGAGGTATAAGATTTGGGCACACAAAATAAAGACTTATAGGGAATTTGAATCTCCGTGTCTACCATCACCGTTGACAGGGAAAGGTTTTGCTAGGAATCCACATTGGCAGGCTGAAGCTACTATGCTAGTTTTAAAGAGGTTGATCCATTTTTTAAAGTCAGTGCCAAAATTAAAAAAAAAAATGTAGGACATGGTATAAAAAAGACCAGGAAACAGAATCAAATTCTTTTTCAAAATCAATGAGCATTATTACGCCTGAAATATTTTCTTCTTCTATGTAGTGAAGCAGGTCATATATCAAAAGTTTTACCCAATATATCTGCCCCTTTAGAATCCTGTTTTCGTTCTAGAAACCAATTTGTCCATGCATTTTTTCTTGTGGCAACAATACAACAATTTACACTCTCTCTAGCAACTATCTTACAAACTGTATTTATATCACATTTAATTATATTAAGTAATTAACATATTGCCCGCAAGACACTGGTTTGCAAAAAAGGGAAATATTCTGTACTACCCTACGGAAAATAAATGCGGACTTAAATTTTTATCGCCCCATACAAATCATGTGACCGCAAAACACCTCCTTCCTACTTTAAACATAAATATATGCACTTATGTCTTAATTTTTAAGTTCTGGAGCTTAAGAATGGCTCGAATGATTACGTTTGTGAAAGCTTAGCTCCTATTTCAGCTTCTGCCATGTCTCGCTTTGTACAACATCCTTTTGGTCGCGAAAACGAAGTGTCTGTGAGACGGTTGCTTTATTCATTTTGCAATAACTTGTATTTGGGTCAGTGGGAATTGGCAGAAGCATGTACCAACGAATTGCATGAACAAAGAGATCTAGACAAGGGAGATATTACATCACTGTTGGAAGATATTGTTTCCTATCCATATGAAAGAAGGTGTGGTTGAAGACCAATTTATGCTCCGTGCCATTTCTTTATTAGCATGCATGTGTATATATTGTTTATTTATACTGCTCAGCCAGTGAATTTCGTCACCCAAGTGAAGTTCGTCACCTGCATTTTATGCTAATATTTAGGAGTTTTTCCAGTGAATGTTCGGCATACATGTATGCCTCGTTGCTGAAAGCAGCTATTCCATTTATTTAGATATGAATATTACCTATCCGTGAGCATTTTTACGGCAGGTGACAAACTTCACTGGGGTGACGAAATTCACTGGCCGACCAGTACAACTTTAGTGCATATTTTATGGGCTGTTTCAACACCATGTGCTCTTTTATCTGACATACAACATTATGCTACCTTGACACCTGACCCTATAGTGGTGGTGGACCAATTCACGCTTGGGTACCAATTCGATCAGGCCCACCCTCACTTTTCTTGAAGATTTACAATTTTTCATAGAGAAGATGTTTACCTCATCATAGATGATCATCAAATTGATCATACATATTTGTAATTTATTGTTTAACTATGATTGTTGTGGATAAATTTAGGGGTGGGCATGAGTAGGTACACGGGCGTGAATTGGTCCACCACCACTAGACTCTGCTTGGCGTGGCTGTTTCAAACGGCTCACCCCTATTATGGTGTGCCCTTTTACCACCCTGAAAATTTAAATATTTAATGTGTAAAGTACATCTCAAGGCATTAAGAATTTTTTTTTTTTTTTTTGTTTTTTTTTTGTGAAATACATTATGATTGTTATTGGCAACTATTCATGAATTTCCGTGAAATGTGCAGTAGCTGTAATTCTAAAATGGTACGCTGCGCAGTGACCTTGGACACGTCTTTTGCGCAATGCTAAAATCGCGGATATAGAATAGCAAATAAAACAATGCTGTTGAATTCTGCATGCACCGTCCCTTCCCATACAAATGTAAACAACTCGTGGTAAAATAAAAAGTAAATTATATGCAGCAAATTCAGTGGGGATTTTTATCAATATTTTATTTAAAGATGGACTACTCATTAATGTTTATGAGATCACGGAATTCTGTGTGGGATTTTCTAACAACATTTTAACCAAAAGGCTGTTTGCACATCCATTGCTATGCATGTTTAGTTAATGGAACAGCCAACATGGCATTGGATTTGTTTTGATTTTTTTGCGTAATATTTACCCCTTATTTTGAACAAAATATCAATGTAATCATTTTAGAATAGGAATTAAAGACAAATTCTCATGCTTTATAATGGTTTTAAACTATCGATCTGCTGTATTAAAGCACTCAGCCCTTCGGGCTTCGTGGCTGTAATGCATTGTTTCCACTGGAACCGCCAGGCCAGTAACTAAGCATTTTTGGAGAGTCGGGACCAATGTTTACATGGTCGGTTTCAAGTTCCCGGCCTGTCTGGGAGAGTCGGTAAAATTTCAAACATGTTTGATATTTCTACGACCGTTGCCAACCCTTGTATCTGACCCTAATTTCAGCCGCCTAGCAACAGGCCTGTCGGTTAACTTAAGGGCCTGTAGGTTACACTTCCAGCCTTGTCTGTAACCCTTCCAGGCTTGTCGTTATCACTTGCAGGCCTGTCGTAATATGAAGCTGGCTTGTCTTTTGTAACTTAGGTACTGTTCATTTGCAGTCCATTTCCTGCATGATGTGAGTTAAAAATATGATCAAAAAATATGTTAAGAATGACAAAGAAACAGTCGAGTGATCATAATTTCAAAGTTAAAGAGATAGAAAAGGCCCATATGTATGCTGTAAGTAATTGAGAAACCTGAACAAGTGTTTTATTTGGTGACATAATAATCAAATTCTCAGCTCATTTCACCAGAGCAATTTAAATAATAAAAGTTAAACTATTTGGATTCAATCACAACATATTTCTTCTCACTGTAAAAACCCATTATCAATTTTTGGGAAAAAAGAGGATCAAATGTCGACCAATAAACAATTCTTAAACTAGATCACTAGTAAATATTTGGATTCCATTATGTGACCAGAATTACAGCAAGTTTATTACCTTCACGAGAATAGGGTCTTTCCCTGAAGCTCGAAATTGGAGTATAAAAGGCAGCAACAAGCAAAAGATTTTCATTGTCATGTCAGAGATTGTTAGAAGCACATCTCTCTCTGTTTGTTTGCACAGGATATAACATTTCAAATGAAAATTTCATATTTGAAGTGTTTTTTTTGCTCATAATCTGCAGCAGACATACATTGATTTATTTCTTATATAATATTACAGCAAAAACATGGAAACTATAATTAAAATAACAAAAAAACCCAATTTGGACATATTGGTCATGTGATGGGATCCAAAGATTTACTAGTGGCCTAGTTTAAGAATTGTTTACGGGTCGACACTTGATCCTCTTTTTTCCCAAAAATTCATCAAAAACTGTTATTACAATACTGACTTCAAGTCTGGTCTTGGGGTTCTGTGTGTTTCTCCAGTCCTGTCTGTTTGTCTTTACGGCTTGTCTGTTACGGGTTTAGGGCTTGTCGTAATACTTCTACGACTGGCCGTGCAATAAACATCCCAGACCCTACATCTTGTCGTGAAGGTCATGACGTCCTGTCTGTAACTATACCGTCCTGTCTGGGATTTGATAACCGGCTCATCATTTTCGTGCCTTTTTTCTACGACCCTATGAGTTTTGCAACCGACCCTTGGGTTGGAGGGTCGGTTCCAGTGGAAACACTGCATAATATTCAGCCAATCGATAGTTTAAAACTATCATAAAGCACTCGAATGTGTCTTTTATTCCTATGTTATAATTATACAGAAGCTATGAATATTTTGTTCTGCCATGCAGTAAGTCGCTCCTTAGTAAGAATTCTCACACTCCAGAAATTTTTCTAGAATGGGGTTTACAAAAAAGTCAAAATATCGGTACTTGTTCATCTGTGGTATGAAGTTGTTTGTTATCATATTTGTTGACCTTGCTTCAGTAGTTACTCAGATATTAATATTTAATCTACATGATTTCAAATCTATGCAAAAAAAAATTTTAAAATTAAAATACTGAGCACCAACATTCACAAAAAACGTTTTTAGACTAGGGTTATTTTCACAACAGTTGCTTTGATTGATTAATTCGATTCAACAGAAAATGATCGAATAGCATTTGACAACAACAGTCTCAACAGATATTTTGTTTATTTTGTTACATGTAATTTGAATACATTTAAAGAACAAGAACTATATATACAGTCAATACTTACTAGGGATGGGTCGGTAGGCCCGGTATCTCGGTATCAAGAGCATTTTACTGAAAGACCTTGATGAGATTTTACAACTGCTATTTCGTTTGTCAGCACATATAATGGAGGGAAAACTTATAATATTGGGAACAAACCCCAAATCTGAAGAAATTATCAGCTTTTATCCCCATATTTCTATGCATTTTGCAGACTTTTATAGCAATTATGTTGAGAAGATCTGTCATTTTTTGGTAACGATACTTTATAACCTTTGTCTCGCTTGTCAACACATATAATTGAAGAGAAACTTAAAGTATTGAAAACAAACCAGAAATCTGAAGAAATTCTGCACTTTTAACCCATATTTTGTTCATTTGAGGACTTTTATTGCGATGTCACAAGAGGAAACGTCCATGTTTGGTTGGAGTGTACTAAAATGTGAAGTCCTGAAATCGGTATGGTTTTGCATTGGCGACCTCCCGTGGTACATATTTTTGATACCGACCCATCCCTAATACTTACAAATACCATGATTTAATAAGGTCTTCTTGTATTTTATTACATGTAATTTGAATACATTTAAGGAACAAGAACTACATGTATATATGCAGTCAGTACTATCCAAATACCATGTTTTAATAAGGTCTTCTTGCATTATTGTGTTATTTTCATGCCTTTTTATGTGTTTACATGTTACCAGTTAATTTGGATGCTAAGGTCATGTCCAACCAAATTATGTGAACTTTTATACAATAAAAGATAATACAAAACTTACTGTCCCACATAAATTCAAATGTAGGCGTACACACAATTATTATTTAAAATCTGCTTTCATAAGTTTTTTCAGGAACATATGCTTCACTTCTTTGAATTTGGGCACCATTTTGCCCTTTATTCAACAAACTTTGTTAGTAGGTTTGCTTTCTGCACTTTTATCAATATCGGATATTTACTTCTATTGGTACAAAAACGATGACCTTTGTATTTATGAATTTCTAATTCTGTGTACACTTGAATCAGTAAATAAATCAGCATTTTCATCAGTAAAATATTGCAGAACACCCCTACTGAATTTTGTGACCTCACATCATCTCAAATCCAAACTGTTACATTTAACTATTTCTCATAGTTTCTCAAAAATAAAATGTAATGCAGTGATACATGTATTGACATGTATGTACATTTTTCCCCTTTTTACTTAAATTTTTTTAAGATGAGAAACTAAAAGAATGCCTTTTCAGTTCTGTGACCAATTTGTGCTTCGTACATGTAAAATAAATGTGTGTTTTCTAACCATAGTAGGAATAATTTAGAATAAATATTAGAGTTAGCACATTGCCTAATATACATGAATATCTTTTATTTAATAAAAAGAAACTACTTTGTCTCCAACCCACAACTAAGTTTATGTTGGCATCAGTTACTCATATTATTATAATTTATTAACAAAATGAACTTGTTTTTACTTTTAAGTAGAGTATTATTGATGACATATAGAATTTTTATTTTAGTATTGGTGCTGCAAATAAGAGTATTCAGAGTCCTCATCATTTATCGTGGATGTGTCTGGAAGCATTGAAAAAATTAATCGGAAAGGTAAGGTGTACGTTTTTATGGTGAAGTATTCAGGTTTTTGTTTATTTTATGGAGATATATCCCCCCCCCCCCCCCCCCCCAAGAAAAATAAAGTGAAAAAGGAAAAAAAAGGAGTGCGTAATTTTGTCCACACACCTATGCATTCAATGCATTTGCAAGGTTTTATTCTTTTTGTTGTTTATTTATCTGCGATGTTAAAATTATTGTACGTAACTGTACATGTCAAAAATTATTATTTTAAACAAAGTTCCTGTGATATTTCTATATCCAGGGTTTTATAGGTTTTGCATATTTTTGCCTTAATTGATAAAAACACACCCCAAAATAATATAAATGGTATTTTTGTAGGTATCAGAAGAAAAGAGAGAAGAGGTTGAATTCAGATTGATTCTGTTTGAGGCAGACTTACCCAAGCAAATTGCAAAGGTAAGGTAATCGTCTTCTTCCTTTCTTGGTGAATTTTTTTTTTTGTTATGCATGTATATTGATTAATTTCAAGAATTTGTGCCAAAGTGACAACTTGGATCTCTTTTAGCTTCATGAATATATTGGACAGTCCACTATAACCCTCTTATAAACATTTTGCTTTTGTTTTGTTGAAAGTTTAAAACTATTTTTCAATGTATTTCATTATATTGTGTTTTAATCAGTACTTATGTCTGTTATATTTAGGAATATCATGTGTTTTATACAAGAACTGTGCAAAAAGAGACTCCTCCAAACCTTTCAGAAGTGTCTCTTGAGGCCCTTGGTAATTTTATGCTGGATAATCCCATGGTCGCACATACAATGATTCAAAAACTCACGGCAGTCTGCACTGATAAAGAGCAAAAGATGTTCTTGTATGAAGTATATATTACCACTATACAGAAAATTCTCAGTAAACTACATACTCGCAAATCTGGTCAAGCTTCAGAAGATGGTACAGACCTCGGATCGGAGAAAGTTTCCATTGATGTAGTATTCCATGTCCTTAGTTTGTTCAGTGCTCCAGAATGTTATATAGAAGAACTGAGAGACAGATTTTCTGAACTGTTTCACTTTATTATCAATGTTGTTTTGAACTCAGGTGGTGAATTTGGTTTGGAGCATATATATTCTGCATTATTGGGCCGGGATAGTGATAGCTTGCTTCAAATATTTCTTGCCAGTTTCAGAGATTATAAAAGGAAAAGTATAGCCTTTCATAGACAACTGGATTTCAATGCCACAGAGCTTGAAGCCTGTGTATTGAGTTTGTCTGATAAGGGTGACAGGAAGAAATTATGGGAAGAATTGTATTTATCTGCACTACCTCAGAATCAACATGCATTGGATGTTGTTATGGTAAGCATAATTACAGTTGATATGTGCAAGGACACTCAGCCTAAAGCCTTAACCATTTTTAAAGGTTCTGACTTACTTAAGAACCTGTTAATTCTGTTCGCTCTTTGTTACTCTAAATACAGAATCCAGCTAATTGTGGCAGCTATTTGAACTATCCTTGCTAGTGGTAAACGCGGCAAACTGGATAGATGGTTTCTAGTCGATTCATATAAATGTAAACAAAATCCAGTGACAAACATCCAACAACCGCTTCAGGAAAAGCCACTTATTACACATAGTGTGGTTATGTCTCATGTACACATGTAGAAGATTTTACAGTTTGGTGTATACTAATTCAAACAAATCTAGTTTTCGTCGAATTTCTGTTTTCAGGACCCGGTTTCCAAAATTACTTTTGATCTTAACACTAATTCTTACCAATACATATTTTTATATACAACATGTACTTAAATGAGAATGCCAAAAAATAGCGTTTCATTTTTGGGCGGGTTGCATGTCACCAACCTGTATATTTGATTGATGTGTCAGACATCCGTCCGTCTGTCCATCAATATTTTGGTTTCTGCAATCTAACTCAAACACACTTCCGCCAGTGGGCACCATCACTGCCTTCTTGAAATTCTTACCAGACTCTAAGTCAAAGACGACTTGAAACTTAACAGGAGGGTGGGCATCAATTAAGCTAGGTTACTTTTGAAATTGGTGCCATTCGGAGAAACAAGATGGCCGCCATGGCTGCCATCTTGAAATTCTGTTTCCCGCCTCTAACTCAAAGATGCTTCTGTCATTTGATTTGAAACTTAACAGGGTGGTAGGGCACCAACTAGGCTAGATAACTTTTGAAGTTGGTGCCACTTAGAAAAACAAGATTGCCGCTATTTTGAAATTCTGTTGCCAGACTCTAACTTGAAGACGCTTCAGCTGATCGACTTGAAACTAAACAGGTTGGTAGGGCATTACCTAGGCTAGGTTGATTTCGAAGTTGGTGCCATTTGGAAAAACTAGATGGCCGCCATGGCTGCTATTTTGAAATTCCATTTGTGGACTCTAACTCATTTGTCTGATCAACTTCAGTTTTAACAGGGTAATTGGACACCATTGGTTGCTTTGAAAATTGGAGTCCCTCCATTTGCCAGTTTTGGGGGTGCTCTCCTCCATAATATTTTTGTTTCTGGGCTCTAACTGGAAGATACTTTTTCCGATCAACTTGAAACTTAACAGGGTGACTGGACACCACCAGGGCTTGGTTGCTTTCGAAGTTGGGGTTGGTTTAATTTCCAGTTATGTGCTTGTGCTCAAGACACCTGAAATATTTTGGTTTCTGGATTCTAACTTGAAGAGGCTTTGTTCGATCAATTTTAAACTTAATAGGACAATTTAAGTAGGTACTGTTTGTCAGTTTTAGACACATGTGCATCCATCCATATTGTGCTTTCCGGACTCTAACTCGAGGAAGTTTCCACCGTTTGATTTGAAACCAGGATTGTAGGACACCGCCTGGGCTAGGTTGTTTTTTGAAATTTATGTCCGTCTGTCTGGTCGTACGCACGTCCATCCGTATGGTCATGTGCACATCTGTTAACATTTTCGTTTCCACATTCTAACTTGAAGACGCTTCAACTGATGGATTTCAAATTTGACAGAGTTGAAGGACAGCACACAACAATATTTTAAAATTTCCAGCACCGCTATCATGTTGCATACATCTGTCACCCTTCCCTAATACCAATTGCCTGCCTGTTAGGGTCTATGACCCCAGTTTCTTGTTTTATTTTAAATTGGACATCAGGTTCTGGTAGTTGTCGCTATGTTATGTCTTGGGTAATCAAGTAAGCGTACCAGACTGAATATGATATGTCAGTCATATTACTTTGTAATTTTCATTGCATTAGTAAGATATAAAGTTAATATAAACTAATATTTTTTCTAGGGTTTGGGGATCAAGTTAGTAAAATCTAGTCAGTTCACTCAGTTGAAGAAATTGTTAGCAGTTGAAGACTTCTCATGCCTGAAGCCATTGCTGATGTTAATTGGGTGGGACCACTGCAGGAGTATCACACAAGGATATGAACTAGTTGAAAGCCTCCAGGTAAAGTGATCTATATTTCTAGGATAACATTCGTTAATAGGTCATCTAGGTCATTGGTTTAGCAATTTTATGTCCTCCCCCACTGTTTGGTGGCCGTATTAATTTTGCTGTTTGTCCATTGTCACAAGTTGTTTCCACTTATTTTAAGGAAAGTATTTTAGTTATCTTTAGCAAATTTGGAAGGTAGGATTATTGAGTCAATGGCTAGTTTTGTTGTGCTTTTGGTTGTTATGGCCATTTAATGAAGTGAGTAATGGTTAATGCTATTATGAGAAAAAACTTTGTTAAAGGAAAAGGATTTTAGATGTTTGAGTGAAATTTGGAATGTAAGCTTGTTTGTTGGTTGGGTTTCGGAGTCATAACTAAATTGCTGAGTAATAGCCATTTAGCTACTTAATAGACAAAAGTGCCACTTAGTTTTCTGCTCACTTAAAGTAAAAGTAATATCTTACCCAAATTTGATGTGGAGGATTAAAGAGTCCATAGGTTGCTTAGTATTGTAATTAGCTATTTTGATTTGCAATTTGGTTTCCATGCATTTAAATGAAAATAATTCAAGATACATGTACATGTATTTGAGTGAAGTTTGGGTTTGAAGTTTATTGGGTTTATAGCTTGCTCGGTATTGTTTTTTTGGGAGTCATAGCTCTATAGGTAAGTGAGCAGTACCTACTTACTATTTTGAGGAATACTAATGGTGCAAGATAGAGCATTTTGGGGGGAATTTTCAATTTTGTAGCCATAGTGTATTAGTGCTTACATATACATGTATAAGAAACTATAAAAAATTAATTTTCTCAAGGTTTGGCAGCCATCTTGAAGTTTTGCACAAAGTGTAAAATTGTGTTTATCTCTTGAATTTTGGCCCATAGGCTGTTATCACTCTAGTATACATAGAAAGATAATGATTTTCTGAAGTTTTGGCCGCTGTCTTGTTTTTTTGCAGAAAGTGTCAAATTGTGTTAATCTTCTAAAAGGTGTGAGATAGAATGATTTGGAATGAATTTTGAAGCAGAGTTTCTGGTAGACATCTTGGTGTTTTGTGGAAAATGTAAAATCATGTTTATCTAATAAAATTGTGTGAGATGGAGTGAATTTTGTTTTTTACTCCTTTGGTATATTTGATTTTTGGTGGCTGTCTTGGATTTACATGGCGCATATAAAATCAGGTCAAACAAGGATTGCCAAACGTAAAAGTGCCTATGCCTGATTTATTATTTGTTTACAATATAAAACTCAGTTAAAGGAAATCATAGGTTGGGCTATTATATTTCAGATTTTGGGGTTGCTCAGATTTGATCAAATTGTCTATCATTGCTTTGTCTGCCTTATGTAGTATGAGGAAACATAGGAGTGTTGTCCAGGCAACGAACTGTCAATAAATTTTCTGTATTCTAGTTTGTATCTAGTTGAAATATGTGCCAAGCTATGGAAACAAGCAGTAAAGGTAATACAATACTGTGAATATCATGGTTTCAAGGTGCAATGAAATATTCGTATAATATAGAAGTAATGTGAAGCCCACAGAAAGCTTCAACATCTTTTACTTTGTTCTTTGTCCTTGCTGTTTCTCAGGATTTGTGTACAGAGAATATTCTACTGCATAAATCATGTCATAGACTGAAGAGGAAAGCAACACAGTTAAAGCAGTTTCTGCACATGATCAAGTAATGTTTGAATGCTCAATATACTTTTAACATGGTCTAAGTTAAAAATTAAATCAAGCTGAGTGAGAATTACACCTTAAGTTTAAATTAACCTAAATATCAACCGTCCTTGATGTAAAGAATAAATGAAGAATTTCAAGTAAAATTTACACAGTAATTTCAGTTAATTGCCCAAATTAATTTAATGTAGTACACTATGTCACTTATTTTGAATCCTTTTCCAAACTAGTCTAAATGATGATCATATGATATTTAAAGGGTCGGTTAAATGAGTCGGGGATTGGAAAATAAATATTTCTGTCTTTTTGATCTAATAAACTTGTATATAAATTGTGTTTTGTGCCAAAACTAGGGCCTAGCGATATATCTATTTATTGGTGTTTCTGTGTGAACAACTTGAGCATGTTTTCAGGGAATATTTGCCAGATGACTCTGCTGACATTGAAGCTTTGTTGAAGCACCACCACTTCAGTGGATTGAGTCAGTATTCCCCACTCTACATGCTAAACAATTCGTGTACTCTGTCACAAATGCCAGAGGAGGGTGTGATGGCCTTGCTCAAATCAGAAGGTAACCCAGCACTCTACAACCGCATGTAATATTATATCCTTTACAGTACCAAAGCAGAATTTAGTGTCACTTTTTAGTGCTGGTTCAGTGTCACTACAGGATTTTCCCATTGACTTATCAATGAGCCATTTAAAAAAAATCATGCATACCATGACAGACTGCAGACTTGGGGTCATATACTTTTAAAAGTATTTAAATGCAAATACTTTTATTTTTTTTCCAAATGCAGATAGTTTTCAAAAGACTTACTATTTCAAATATTTTTTCAAATACTTTCAAATGTAGAAAGTAGAGTAGGTATCATATATTAAAAAAAATATCTGGAAAAATTAATTAATTTACAATGTTCAAAGAAGCTGTATTTTAAAATTATTTCATGAACTTCTGAGATATTTATTTTCTTATTATGTGACTTCTTCATGAAGGACTGAACTTTTACCTTAAAATAACATTAATTGGAAATGCTTAAAATTGTAACCTTCAAGTGAGGGGATTAGTGGCTGCTTTTGTTGAGTCACTGAGTTCACTAGAACAATGCGGAATGCACCTCACACAATACTTTCCTTTTTCATCATGGACATTCATAACAGAAAAATCTGCTGACAGAGAGATGTACTGTCTGAGTACTTTTTCAATTACTGTTCAATGCGACCGTCTGTACTCTTCAACCTCATATATCCCATATCCCATACAGTGCCAAAGTAGAATTTAGAGTTACTGGTTCAGTGCCAGGCCCTATACCCTTCAACCTCCTATATCCCGCACAGTGCCAAAGCATGAATACCTCTACAAAGGAGGTGTTACATTCATAACCTTTTGTTTGCCTGTTTGTTAGTACGGTTATGAATTTACTACTGGTCAGGTCTTTATGACAGAAAAAAATTTAGAAGCTGGGCCTTGGGCCAACTTAGATCCCATTAAATTTTGAGAGTTATCCATATCTTTGTCTGAGTACCACAAAAATCAAAGATCCGAATTTTCACGTTGACCTATTATTGAGCCATTCTTTTTTAAAACATACATGCCTTGGCAGAACATACATGCCTTGCAATAGGTATGCACTCTGCGATTGTTCTTGTTTAGCATTACTTTTTCAGTGCTGGTTCAGTACCACCATCTCTACCCTTTCAACCTCGTATTTATCTCATACGGTGCCAGAGCATTATTTAGTATCACTTTTGTACTGCTAAATTGAGTGCCACCTCCTGTACTCTTTAACCTCACATATCGCCATACAGTTCTATAGCATAATATAGCATTACTTTTTCAGGTGCATCTTCAGTGCCACAACCTGCACTCTTTGACCTCATATATCCTTTACAGGCCATAGCATAATTGTGTATCCCTTTTTTCAGTGCTGGTTCACTGCCACCACCTAAAATTTTCCTTTGTGTGCTATTTTGTCAAATTGTGTGAAAATTTACACTGATGTAATTTGCCATAATTTTTACTAAGCAATGTCACTTAATATACACATGTGCCTGGCAATCAGGTTCCATTGTATAAGCCCTCAGCTGTAATTGAAATAAAAGTATAAATGCTAAATTACACATTGGCTGTCTGACAGGAATTTACGCTGGCCATTATTAGAGTCAAGACTTATTTCCATAAAGAATTATTCTTACAGCCGCTGTGCATTTTTCTATTCAACCAAAGGATGTGGTAAAATTCTTGCAGAAAAGTTCACTTATAGAGTAAGAAAAATATAATTTGCCACAGGATGAGGCATTCACCACTGGTGGTTCTCCTTTTTAAATTAAGACAAAGTAATCAAAAATAATATCAATTTGGCATCAGGAGAACTCAGAAGCCTACAGCATTGACAGCAATCCTAAATGTGTAAAGAAATTTCTCACAAATTAAAGAAATAGAAGGGGGTTTCCCCAGAGGAAAATTTCAAAAACAGTCCCAAGTTTCATATTTCCTTTTTCAAGTGCAGATATATTTAATGTATTTTCATTTTGCTATTCTTTCCTTAGACATATAATCATTATCTGAATATCACAAAGTAAAAGTCCAAGTAAAATTCACCTGTAAATTCTAGCATTTCTAAATAATTCTTCTTTTCAGGCACTTTTAATAGAAATCTAAATTTCATCTGTCAGTCCAGGGTCAATAGAATTATTGTTCTGACACCACAGCCTTTAAAGGCTGTGCCATTATTATTTTTACCAATGGCGTTTGGTTGCATGGGTGGGTGCGCGGCAGGTACAATAATCTTGTCTGAGCTGTATCACAGAAACCGTAAGGTATAGGAAGTTGATACTTGGTATAGACATTAGTTGGGGGGTGTAGGTGTGCATCATCATGGTGTGACCTTAATTTGCCCTTACTGTAATGACCTTGAGTTTGAAAATTTTATCCTGGGCTATACCTCAGAAACTGTAAGGTGTAGGATGTTGATTTTTGGTAGAGACTTTGTTTGGGAGGTGCAATGTTATGATGTGACCTTATTTTGACCTATGATCTTGCAGTGATGATCTTGAGTTTGAAATCTTGTCCCAGGCTATATCTCAGAAACCGTAAGGTGTAATATGTTGACACTTGGTAGAGATATTGGTTGAGAGGGTGTAGGTCTGCAATGTCATGGTGTGACCTTGGTTTGGCCTTTGACCTTGACCTTTAAAATCTTGTCCGGGCTATATCTCGGAAACTGTAAGGTGTAGAAATTTGATACTTGCTAGGGACATTGGTTGGGGTGTAGGTGTGTAAAAAGTCATGGTGTGACTTTGGCCAAAATGTTTTCTACTGCCAGTTTTTAGACATTCTTCTGTCACAAACATATATGGATTGCTGTAGCTGTTTATTATATGTTGTTATACATAATTGTATGGTCTCCTTTGACAGCTACACTTCGATTAAGAAATTTTTTACAGCTTAATAACTTTCACTTTACTAATTAATGCTGTCATCATGCTATTGAATTGCCTGTTTCAATACTTTATCTTTACATAATATGTTACTCTCTAGATAACTTGCACTGTCTATTCTGAAAGTCTCCGGACCTTAATACTGTTAAATGTCTTCTGTATTTCATGATGTTCAATGCTATTTCCCTGGGAATGCATCTCTGATACTCCTTTGTTACTTTAAGGTGCTAACAAACAAACTTACAATATTGCTATTTCTGTTTAGATAATTCTGGATGATACCGTATTTTAGTGACAATAGTTAATTTCACATTATCATTTGTGACTGCTTTACCATGATTATATATCATTTCTGAAATCTGTCACAGAAATGTGTCTAATTCCTCAAAGCCAGTGTTCAGATGTCACAATTCTACCTACAGTTACTATATCTAATACCCCATGAATTTATTAAAATTTTTTTTTGCAACTGTGGTAAAAAATAAATACTGTACTCCTAGTAACTTCTGCATTGTACCCTTCAAGTTGGTATTGGGTACGAAAAAAAAATTTTAGTCAGTTTTTGGGTAAATACTAGATATATGCAAACACTATAGTTAAAGTATTTAGTAATAGTTGAATTATTTTGAAATACATTTTATTATCCACCTCGTGACATATTTGCCCTAAATACGGGGAAATACAGACCGGGATGTATTTTTTTTGTATACACCGGCGCCCTGGTACTATGGATAATGAGCGTGAATAACTTCCAGTTTTTCAACAATATCTCAGAAAGTATGTAACTTACAAATATGTATTATATATCATTGGAAAGCTGTTCTTACAGCGCTTCTGCTCATGTGAATTACATAAAAATCTATTTAGAAATAATGGAGATATTGCAAGTTAAAGATTGAAGTTTTTATATTCACTGTTGCCTGTGCTTTTTGATAGCCTTTGTCAAATACTTTTATTAAATATTCATCTTATTTCACCCATAATGCATACGAATGGTGGATAATAAAAGTAAAACATCCCTCATCAGACAAATACAGAAAAAATATATCACTCATGAAGATTAACAATATAATACTCGTGCTGCGCACTCGTATGATATTGTTATCTTCATTCGTGATATATTTTTTCCGTATTTGTCATTCGGGATGTTTTCCTATTGTACTCTCTTCTTTCATTTTGCTGCCATCATTCCGTAGCTTCTGGTTTGTCACATGGTTCACTGGTAGAAGTTTCAATATACCAAGGATTCTGTGCAATTAAATCCTTCCTGGCTGCTCTTATTAACTCTGCCTCGATGAGGTCCTGGGTCGCACGCTCTGCTGATTCCTCCGGTATATACAGCAGAGAAACACCAACTGATCCTATAGACAGAGGTAATTCAATCTTCTTCACACAATCACAACAGATTTTTTTTCAGTACAGTAATTAATCTCCTTTTCAACCACATAGTTACTTAAGACTCCAAATCTTAGTCAGTCTTGTTATCTGTCTGTGAAATGGCAAATTCCAGCGAACTCAGTGATAGCAACTTCTCCATGCCCACACACAGGTTGATAACCTTAGTTTTGTAATTGTCCACAGTTTGCAGTAAGTCGGGTCACATTCAACCATGGATTTCTTTCAGAAGCAAACTAATGATTCATCTTTTCAGAATATATACTGTGCTACTTCTTTTTATGTCAAAATAATTAAGTGGATAATTCCATTGGAATGTATTTGGTTAAATGAAAGCTTTCTAATGACTAATGGTGAAATAGTAAGTGCTGAACACGTTGGTGTATCTTTAAGTGACCAATAAGCCCATCAGATGGCTGGGTAGCTATTACTGTATTCTTGTTAATTGTTGTATTTACCATAAGTTGTGCGTCAGTGTAATACAGATAAGATATATGGGTCAGTTGCTGATATACCATTTCTGCATCCTGCCAAAAATAAATCATGCTGCAAAACATTGTCTTCTAGAATGTCCTCAATCGAATAGGCTGCTGCCTGTAGTAACAGGAGGTGAAGTATATGAAAACAAAAACATGCCAGTTCTGTTCAAAGAAATTACAAAATTAATAGAAGTTTTTAACTATACAAAGGTCAAAGTCAAAGTTGGGGTTTTACGTCCCGTTCAACAGCCAGGGTCATATTCGGACAGGTCCTCAGAATTGCCACTTGTGGGACTCGAACCCACAGAGGTGACAGCCTATGATTAGATGCCAAACTTGCTAACCACTAGGCCACTGGGGACCTTTTTTAACTATACAAAAGTATGAGTTAAAAGTTTATAATATCTCCATATTTAGGATATTTTTCTAATGTTTTATGTGTTTTCCCACTATTACTTGTATATATGCTGACAATCAAGATGCCAGCTGTACAGTTTCATCTCAGTATTTCATCAAATGATTTTGTCTCGATACTAATATGCTGGTGCTACTGACTAATCCCTAAGAGAGACTAAAATAATAACATAAATTTTGTAGACTCTCCAGCTCACCTTGGGATGAACAGAACCAGCAGCTGTAGCCACTCGCCCGTTTCTACACTAGACCTAGAGGACTTACAGATTAAATACCCAGAGAAAGTTCTGGAACATCTAGAACATGTTAAGTCTATCCTGTCGGAGCTGCAGCCTTTACACTACAGGGTGGAGATTCTGGAAAATCTCTTCTCCTTATTGTTTGTTAGACTAGACTGTATTGATGATGAAGGGGAGACCAACGAGGAACTCCCAGGGAATGAATGCGACAATCAGGACCAGCCAAGCTCCCCCCCTTTGGATGATACACCGGTACCTGGTACTCCAGTAACGCCTACTACTCCAGTGTACCTCACTCCCAGCAAGGTACTCGACAGTCACCTGGGTAGTCACTTAGGCAGTATGGGTGGGAGGCTGGAAAAAGTCACAAGAAACCTCAATCAGGACTTTTTTCCAAAGTTTATGGCCAACTTATCAAGTATACAAGAAAAGCAGACAGCTAACAAGCAGGGAAAATTTGAGAGAGTTCTAAATGACCAAGAGGACGGTTTGCACGACATGGATGATACAAGTGATGGCCATAACTCAGACAAGGAAGGTGTTAAAACTAAGAAAGATCAGCAGCAAACACATAAGGTGAAGGAGATGACAGATAACTCTAGTGCAGCTAGTAAAGGCAGCTCACTTGGTCTGGGACATCTGGGATTCATAGCCAATGAGTACTTTGTAAGGGATGCTCTGTTTATGTTGAAAGCCTGTGTGGAACAGGTGTCTTCCAGTCTGTCGGAGGCTGAGGATACAGCGGGTTATGACAGACTTCAATGTAGCCTGACAAGAAGTAGTGTAAAGCAGCATTCTATCAGGTATGTAGGAAGTAAGACATCTGACATTTGACACAGCAATGTAAAAATTACCATTGGGGACACTGGTTAAAATTACACAAGAAAAAAAAGTCACAAAAATGCAGCAACATATTGTAAAAATATTCTAAAATTGTTTTAAAAATATAAACAGGGTTTCAGATTCGCGTCGGCCATCGGTCATTGACCGAATTTTGCAACAAAACCCCGATTTTAAATAGAATATTAGGACATATTGTCCGAGTCGTATCCGTGGGCGATAATAGAAGACCTAGACGTCTTTTTATTTACAAAATATGAAGTCACGTTACAACCCTAAAATCTCGCGAGATCTACGTGATTTTAAAGGTCTAGACGTCTTTTATGAAATCTCGTGACAAGCCACGTGATCTGCAAGGAAATCCCAGGGGAAATCTGTGTCCTCATATCTTCTCATGAATATTAATGACTTGGGTGCTATGGCCGTGAGTTCTCAAGTTTAAATTATTTGATTTTCGTCTATGCTTCCATTTTAAAAAATATTGCAAGAAAATCAAATGGAAAATCTGTGTCCTCATATCTTCTCATGAATATTAATGACTTGGCTGCTATGGCCACGAGTTCTCGAGTTTAAAGTAATTGATTTTCGTCTATGCTTCCATTTTATAGAATATTGCAAGGAAATCCCAGGGAAAATCTGTGTCCTCATATCTTCTCATGAATATTAATGACTTGGCTGCTATGGCCACGAGTTCTCGAGTTTAAAGTAATTGATTTTCGTCTATGCTTCCATTTTATAGAATATTGCAAGGAAATCCCAGGGAAAATCTGTGTCCTCATATCTTCTCATGAATATTAATTATGGTCATCTGGTATTTTCGTGCAATTGTAGATTTTGTTTTCTGTAGGGTTACACATAAATTTTACTGTAATATTCTGAATTTTTGCTTTGATTAATATTTCTCTTTATTATCTCCCGCCGGGCTTTAGCCCGGGAGGGAGATTATGAAATGATGCCTGTGTGTTCGTGCGTGCGTGCGTGTGTGCGTGCGTTAGTTAGTCACGCAGATTTCTCCAAAACTACTGCAGCTACAGATTTTTATGTCAGCTGACTTGTCAGTCAGCTGGCATTATGTCGTCACTCTGCGGCGTGGGCGTACGCGTACGCGTCCGCGTGAACAACTTCTCCTCCAAAACTACAAGGCCTAGAGACGTGCTGTTTTTTTTAAAAGATACCTTATCTATCGAGGATGAAAAATTGTTCAAGGCATGCAAATCTGTCTGTTCGTCTGTTTGCTAGAGACATTACAAGGGGGGTACCCCCACCAAAAGTGTGAAAATTTCAACTTTTTATCACAATTTTCTCAGTGACTATTGCAGGGATTTCTCTCATATCTTGCATATATGTACTAGGCCAGAGGTAGATTCTCTTGTGTGAGTATGAGACCTGGATCTCTCTTACTTTTTTTAAATAAATTTTTTTAATAATTTTTAATGCATTAACATTCATGAAATCATGCACAAAATCATTTATAACTTGAAAACTGTTGCATCTAGAGCATTTTGTTAAAATATGTTATTCAGCTACTTTTTTCATAGCTACAATATGGTGAGTAAGTTGGGTGCCTGTCTCAATAGCTAAGTGAGTAATAGCTACTTTTGGGCTTTTCAGTAACTTCCATCATGAGTAGAATCACTTGTAACTTAAAAACTATTGCATTTAGAGAATTTCGTATAAATATGTTATTCAGCTACTTTTGGGTCAGCTATAACATAGTAAAATTTTAGACCTGTAGCTCATGGCATAGCTGAGTAATAGCTACTTTTACGTTATCACTGTTGAGTAAATTGCTTATAACTTCAAAACTATTGCATTTAGAGAATTTCGTATAAATATGTTATTCAGCTACTTTTGGGTCAGCTATAACATAGTAAAATTTCAGACCTGTAGCTCATGGCATAGCTGAGTAATAGCTACTTTTAGGTTATCACTGTTGAGTAAATCGCTTATAACTTGGAAACTATTGCATTTAGAGTATTTTGTTTCAATATGTTATTCACCTATTTTGGGATCAGCTATAACATAGTGAAGTTTCAGATCTGTGGCTCATTGCATAGCTGAGTAATAGCTACTTTGAAGTTCTCACTATTGAGTAAATCAGTTGTAATTGGAAAACTATTGCATTTAGAGAATTTCGTATAAATATGTTATTCAGCTACTTTTGGGTCAGCTATAACATAGTAAAATTTCAGACCTGTAGCTCATGGCATAGCTGAGTGTTTTTTTGTGTGGTCGGATTTGACCTTGGACCCCCTCCTTCCAGGTCAAACGAAGATAGCCAAACTTAAAGTGCTTATAACTCGCGTATTATTGGCATCTAGAGCATTTTGTTAAAATATGTTATTCAGCTACTTTTTTCATAGCTACAATATGGTGAGTAAGTTGGGTGCCTGTCTCAATAGCTAAGTGAGTAATAGCTACTTTTGGGCTTTTCAGTAACTTCCATCATGAGTAGAATCACTTGTAACTTAAAAACTATTGCATTTAGAGAATTTCGTATAAATATGTTATTCAGCTACTTTTGGGTCAGCTATAACATAGTAAAATTTTAGACCTGTAGCTCATGGCATAGCTGAGTAATAGCTACTTTTACGTTATCACTGTTGAGTAAATTGCTTATAACTTCAAAACTATTGCATTTAGAGAATTTCGTATAAATATGTTATTCAGCTACTTTTGGGTCAGCTATAACATAGTAAAATTTCAGACCTGTAGCTCATGGCATAGCTGAGTAATAGCTACTTTTAGGTTATCACTGTTGAGTAAATCGCTTATAACTTGGAAACTATTGCATTTAGAGTATTTTGTTTCAATATGTTATTCACCTATTTTGGGATCAGCTATAACATAGTGAAGTTTCAGATCTGTGGCTCATTGCATAGCTGAGTAATAGCTACTTTGAAGTTCTCACTATTGAGTAAATCAGTTGTAATTGGAAAACTATTGCATTTAGAGAATTTCGTATAAATATGTTATTCAGCTACTTTTGGGTCAGCTATAACATAGTAAAATTTCAGACCTGTAGCTCATGGCATAGCTGAGTAATAGCTACTTTTAGGTCATCACTATTGAGTAAATCAGTTGTAACTTGAAAACTATTGCATTTACAGTATTTTGCTTAAATATGTTGTTCACCTACTTTTGGGTCAGCTATAACATAGTAAAATTTCAGACCTGTAGCTCATGGCATAGGTGAGTAATAGCTACTTTTAGGTCATCACTATTGAGTAAATCAGTTGTAACTTGAAAACTATTGCATTTACAGTATTTTGCTTTAATATGTTGTTCACCTACTTTTGGGTCAGCTATAACATAGTGAAATTTCAGACCTGTAGCTCATTGCATAGCTGAGTAATAACTACTTTGAGGTTCTCACTATTGAGTAAATCAGTTGTAATTGGAAAATTATTGCATTTAGAGAATTTAGTATAAATATGTTATTCAGCTACTTTTGGGTCAACTATAACATAGTAAAATTTCAGACCTGTAGCTCATGGCATAGCTGAGTAATAGCTACTTTTAGGTCATCACTATTGAGTAAATCAGTTGTAACTTGAAAACTATTGCATTTACAGTATTTTGCTTAAATATGTTGTTCACCTACTTTTGGGTCAGCTATAACATAGTAAAATTTCAGACCTGTAGCTCATGGCATAGCTGAGTAATAGCTACTTTTAGGTCATCACTATTGAGTAAATCAGTTGTAACTTGAAAACTATTGCATTTACAGTATTTTGCTTAAATATGTTGTTCACCTACTTTTGGGTCAGCTATAACATAGTAAAATTTCAGACCTGTAGCTCATGGCATAGCTGAGTAATAGCTACTTTTAGGTTATCACTGTTGAGTAAATCAGTTGTAATTGGAAAACTATTGCATTTAGAGAATTTAGTATAAATATGTTATTCAGCTACTTTTGGGTCAACTATAACATAGTAAAATTTCAGACCTGTAGCTCATGGCATAGCTGAGTAATAGCTACTTTTAGGTCATCACTATTGAGTAAATCAGTTGTAACTTGAAAACTATTGCATTTACAGTATTTTGCTTAAATATGTTGTTCACCTACTTTTGGGTCAGCTATAACATAGTAAAATTTCAGACCTGTAGCTCATGGCATAGCTGAGTAATAGCTACTTTTAGGTTATCACTATTGAGTAAATCAGTTGTAACTTGAAAACTATTGCATTTACAGTATTTTGCTTAAATATGTTGTTCACCTACTTTTGGGTCAGCTATAACATAGTAAAATTTCAGACCTGTAGCTCATGGCATAGCTGAGTAATAGCTACTTTTAGGTCATCACTATTGAGTAAATCAGTTGTAACTTGAAAACTATTGCATTTACAGTATTTTGCTTAAATATGTTGTTCACCTACTTTTGGGTCAGCTATAACATAGTAAAATTTCAGACCTGTAGCTCATGGCATAGCTGAGTAATAGCTACTTTTAGGTTATCACTGTTGAGTAAATCGCTTATAACTTGGAAATTATTGCATTTAGAGTATTTTGTTTCAATATGTTATTCACCTATTTTGGGGTCAGCTATAACATAGTGAAGTTCCAGACCCGTGACTCATTGCAAAGCTGAGTAATAGCTACTTTTAGGTTATCACTGTTGAGTAAATCGCTTATAACTTGGAAACTATTGCATTTAGAGTATTTTGTTTCAATATGTTATTCACCTATTTTGGGATCAGCTATAACATAGTGAAGTTTCAGATCTGTGGCTCATTGCATAGCTGAGTAATAGCTACTTTGAAGTTCTCACTATTGAGTAAATCAGTTGTAATTGGAAAACTATTGCATTTAGAGAATTTCGTATAAATATGTTATTCAGCTACTTTTGGGTCAGCTATAACATAGTGAAATTACAGACCTGTAGCTCATGGCATAGCTGAGTAATAGCTACTTTTAGGTCATCACTATTGAGTAAATCAGTTGTAACTTGAAAACTATTGCATTTACAGTATTTTGCTTAAATATGTTGTTCACCTACTTTTGGGTCAGCTATAACATAGTAAAATTTCAGACCTGTAGCTCATGGCATAGCTGAGTAATAGCTACTTTTAGGTCATCACTATTGAGTAAATCAGTTGTAACTTGAAAACTATTGCATTTACAGTATTTTGCTTTAATATGTTGTTCACCTACTTTTGGGTCAGCTATAACATAGTGAAATTTCAGACCTGTAGCTCATTGCATAGCTGAGTAATAACTACTTTGAGGTTCTCACTATTGAGTAAATCAGTTGTAATTGGAAAACTATTGCATTTAGAGAATTTAGTATAAATATGTTATTCAGCTACTTTTGGGTCAACTATAACATAGTAAAATTTCAGACCTGTAGCTCATGGCATAGCTGAGTAATAGCTACTTTTAGGTCATCACTATTGAGTAAATCAGTTGTAACTTGAAAACTATTGCATTTACAGTATTTTGCTTAAATATGTTGTTCACCTACTTTTGGGTCAGCTATAACATAGTAAAATTTCAGACCTGAGCTCATGGCATAGCTGAGTAATAGCTACTTTTAGGTTATCACTGTTGAGTAAATCGCTTATAACTTGGAAATTATTGCATTTAGAGTATTTTGTTTCAATATGTTATTCACCTATTTTGGGGTCAGCTATAACATAGTGAAGTTCCAGACCCGTGACTCATTGCATAGCTGAGTAATAGCTACTTTGAAGTTCTCAATGTTGAGTAAATCACTTGTAATTTGAAAACTATTGCATTTAGAGAATTTAGTATAAATATGTTATTCAGCTACTTTTGGGTCAGCTATAACATAGTAAAATTTCAGACCTGTAGCTCATGGCATAGCTGAGTAATAGCTACTTTTAGGTTATCACTGTTGAGTAAATCACTTATAACTTGAAAACTATTGCATTTAGAGTATTTTGTTTCAATATGTTATTCACCTATTTTGGGGTCAGCTATAACATAGTGAAGTTCCAGACCTGTGGCTCATTGCATAGCTGAGTAATAGCTACTTTGAAGTTCTCACTGTTGAGTAAATCAGTTGTAATTGGAAAACTATTGCTTTTACAGAAATTTGTGCAAATATGTTATTCAGCTACTTTTGGGTCAGCTATAACATAGTGAAATTACAGACCTGTAGCTCATGGCACAACTGAGCAATAGCTGTTCTCAGGCACTGACTGTTGAGTAAATCAGCTATAACTTGAAAAATATTGCATTTGGAGTATTTTGTTAAAATATATTGTTCACCTACTTTTGGGTTAGCTATAACATAGTGAAATTACAGACCTATAGCTCATGGCATAGCGGAGCAATAGCTATTTTCTGGTTCTCACTATTGAGTAAATCAGTTGTAACTTGAAAACTATTGCATTTACAGTATTTTGCTTAAATATGTTGTTCAGCTACTTTTAGGTCAGCTATAACAGAGCAAAAATTCAGACATGTAGCTCATTGCATAGCTGAGTAATAGTTACTTTGAGGTTCTCACTCTTGAGTAAATCAGTTGTAACTTGAAAATTATTACATTTAGAGTATTTTGTTAAATATGTTATTCACAGACGTTTTGGTCAGCTATAACATAGTGAAATTGCAGACCTCTATGTCATGGGATAGCTGAGCAATAGCTTCTTTCAGGTTCTCACTGTTGAGTAAATCATTGTATCCAACCTGTAGGAAATCATGGGCTGGGAATCTGTTAATATGGTCCGATTTGACCTTGGAACCCTCCTTCAAGGTCAAATGAGGATAGCCAAACATAAAAGTGCTTATAACTCGCTTATTATTGGTCCCAGAGGTTGGAATGAAAACCAACCTATAGAAAATCATGAGCTGGGAATTTTTTGGTGTGGTCGGATTTCACCTTGGACCCCTCCTTCAAGGTCAAATGAGGATAGCCAAACTTAAAAGTGCTTATAACTCACTTATTATTGGTCCTAGAGGTTTCGAATGGAAAACCAAGCTATAGAAAATCATGGGCTGGGAATCTTTTGGTGTGGTCGGATTTGACCTGGGACCCCTCCTTCAAGGGCAGTTGAGGATAGCCAAACTTACAATTGCTTAGAACTCGCTTATTATTGGTCCTACAAGTTTGGGATGGTAAACAAGCTACAGGAAATCATGGGCTGGGAATTTTTTTGTGTGGTCGGATTTGACCTTGGACCCCCTCCTTCCAGGTCAAACGAAGATAGCCAAACTTAAAGTGCTTATAACTCGCGTATTATTGGTCTTGGAGGTTTGGGATGGTAAACCAACATATAGGAAATCATGGGCTGGGATTCTTTTGGTGTGGTCAGATTTGACCTGGGACCCCTCCTTCAAGGGCAGTTGAGGATAGTCAAACTTACAATTGCTTAGAACTCGCTTATTATTGGTCCTACAAGTTTGGGATGGTAAACAAGCTACAGGAAATCATGGGCTGGGAATTTTTTTGTGTGGTCGGATTTGACCTTGGACCCCCTCCTTCAAGGTCAAACAAGGATAGCCAAACTTAAAAAGTGCCTATAACTCACTTATTATTGGTCCGAGAGGTTTGGGATGGTAAACCATCCTAAATTCTTTGGCTGGGAATCTTTTGGTATGGTCAGATTTGACCTTTGGACCCCTTCTTCATGGTGGAACGAGGATATTGCATTTATAGTATTTCTTTAAATATTTTTAACCTACTTTTTACCCTTAAACAATTACCTTGTTACTTTATTTCATAATACCATTTGCAGGGCACAACTTTTTTGTCGTTTTCTTCTGTCAGCTTCGGAATATCTTTCGAACATGTGTTCAGTTACCATTTACTGTATTTCTGTACAGCCCTTTGCCTGATAATTATGCTTTCCTCTCATTATCACCATCACAAATCAAAAACATTCAGTCAGCTGACACAGTGCCCGTTCACGGGCACTCTCCTCTTGTTTGTAAATTAATAGTCCCAATGAATTTTCATGCCCTTGAAAATTTTTTTGGTTTTATGGACTTAGGCCTAAAGATAAGTGAGTAATAGCAATCATAGCTACTTGGAGTAAAGGGGTCATAACTCAAAAACTATTGCAGATACAACTTTTTCTTGAAATATGTTGTTCAGCTACTTTGTCCTTAGCTATAAGATGGTATATGTTGTTCAGCTACTTTGTCCTTAGCTATAAGATGGTACATAGTTTGGGGTTCTATTGCATGCCATAAGTGAGTAATAGCTATTTTCTCATTTGTACCTTGGATAGCCGAGTAATAGCTACTTTGAAATTCTGACTGTTGAGTAAAGCCATTGTAACTCCAAAACTATTGCAGTTAGAGTGTTTTCCTAAAATATGTTGTTCAGCTACTTTGTCCTTAGCTATAACATGGTACATAGTTTGGGGTTCTATTACATGCCATAAGTGAGTAATAGCTAGTTTCTCATTTGTAGCTAAATAACAAAAGGAGTAAATGTCAAATATCTTCAAAAGTATTAAAGTTAGGGAAATCTTTTCAAATATGTTATCATCTACTTTTTGGTAAGCTATCACATAGTAAAGTTTCAGACCTGTTGCACCTTGGATAGCTGAGTAATAGCTACTTTGAAATTCTGACTGTTGAGTAAAGCCATTGTAACTCCAAAACTATTGCTGTTAGACTGTTTTCCTTAAATATGTTGTTCAGCTACTTTGTCCTTAGCTATAAGATGGTACATAGTTTGGGGTTCTATTGCATACCATAAGTGAGTAATAGCTACTTTCTCATTTGTAGCTAAATAACAGAAGGAGTAAATGTCAAATATCTTCAAAAGTATTAAAGTTAGGGAAATCTTTTCAAATATGTTATCCATCTACTTTTTGGTAAGCTATCACAGAGTAAAGTTTCAAATTTCAAAGTTTACAACTTTTGGTGGCCATCTTGGCAAATATCTCTGAAACTGTCACAGAGAAAGAGCGATTTCGAGCAAGTTTTGGACCCGCAGTGTAGTAGAAGGGTATTCTATTGAAACATGAAAGTTTTCAATTTCACATGGTGTAGTTTCAGACCCATAGCTAATTACTCACCTACTCAAAATGAGTAAATGCTAATTATCTCTAAAAGTATTGCAGAGAGCCAATTTTTCTCAAATAACTCATTCACCTACTTTTGGGAGAGCTTTCACTTGGTGAAGTTTCAGACCCATAGCTAATTACTCACCTACTCAAAATGAGTAAATGTGAATTATATCTAAAAGTACTGCAGATAGCCAATTTTTCTCAAATAACTCATTCACCAACTTTTGAAAGAGCTTTCACATGGTGAAGTTTCAGACCCGTAGCTAATTACTCACTTACTCAAAATGAGTAAATGTGAATTATCTCTAAAAGTATTGCAGATAGCCAATTTTTCTCAAATAACTCATTCACCTACTTTTGGGAGAGCTTTCACTTGGTTAAGTTTCAGACCCGTAGCTAATTACTCACCTACTCAAAATGAGTAAATTTGAATTATCTCTAAAAGTATTGCAGATAGCCAATTTTTCTCAAATGACTGATTCACCTACTTTGGGAAGAGCTTTCAGTTGGTGAAGTTTTAGACCCATAGCTAATTACTCACCTACTCAAAATGAGTAAATGCAAATTATCTCTAAAAGTACTGCAGATAGCCAATTTTTCTCAAATAACTCATTCACCTACTTTTGGAAGAGCTTTCACATGGTGAAGTTTTAGACCCATAGCTAATTACTCACCTACTCAAAATGAGTAAATGCGAATTATATCTAAAAGTACTGCAGATAGCCAATTTTTCTCAAATAACTCATTCACCTACCTTTGGGAGAGCTTTCACTGTGTGAAGTTTCAGACCCATAGCTAATTAATCACCTACTCAAAATGAGTAAGTGTGAATTATCTCTGAAGGTATTGCAGATAGCCAATTTTTCTCAAATAACTCATTCACCTACTTTTGGGAGAGCTTTCACATGGTGAAGTTTTAGACCCATAGCTAATTACTCACCTACTCAAAATGAGTAAATGCGAATTATATGCAAAAGTACTGCAGATAGCCATTTTTTCTCAAATAACTCATTCATCTACTTTTGGGAGAGCTTTCACTTGGTGAAGTTTCAGACCCATAGCTAATTACTCACCTACTCAAAATGAGTAAATTTGAATTATCTCTAAAAGTATTGCACAGAGCCAATTTTTCTCAAATAACTCATTCACCTACTTTGGGAAGAGCTTTCACTTGGTGAAGTTTCAGACCCATAGCTAATTACTCACCTACTCAAAATGAGTAAATGTGAATTATATCTAAAAGTATTGCAGATAGCCAATTTTTCTCAAATAACTCATTCACCTACTTTTGGGAGAGCTTTCACTTGGTGAAGTTTCAGGCACGTAGCTAATTACTCACCTACTCAAAATGAGTAAATGCTAATTATCTCTAAAAGTATTGCAGATAGCCAATTTTTCTCAAATAACTCATTCACCAACTTTTGAAAGAGCTTTCACATGGTGAAGTTTCAGACCCGTAGCTAATTACTCACTTACTCAAAATGAGTAAATGTGAATTATCTCTAAAAGTATTGCAGATAGCCAATTTTTCTCAAATAATTCATTCACCTACTTTTGGGAGAGCTTTCACTTGGTTAAGTTTCAGACCCGTAGCTATTACTCACCTACTCAAAATGAGTAAATTTGAATTATCTCTAAAAGTATTGCAGATAGCCAATTTTTCTCAAATGACTGATTCACCTACTTTGGGAAGAGCTTTCAGTTGGTGAAGTTTTAGACCCGTAGCTAATTACTCACCTACTCAAAATGAGTAAATGCGAATTATCTCTAAAAGTACTGCAGATAGCCAATTTTTCTTAAATAACTCATTCACCTACTTTTGGAAGAGCTTTCAGTTGGTGAAGTTTCAGACCCATAGCTAATTATTCACCTACTCAAAATGAGTAAATGCGAATTATCTCCAAAAGTACTGCAGATAGCCAATTTTTCTCAAATAACTCATTCACCTACTTTTGGAAGAACTTCCACATGGTGAAGTTTCAGACCCATAGCTAATTACTCACCTACTCAAAATGAGTAAATGTGAATTATATCTAAAAGTATTGCAGATAGCCAATTTTTCTCAAATAACTCATTCACCTACTTTTGGGAGAGCTTTCACTTGGTGAAGTTTCAGGCACGTAGCTAATTACTCACCTACTCAAAATGAGTAAATGCTAATTATCTCTAAAAGTATTGCAGATAGCCAATTTTTCTCAAATAACTCATTCACCTACTTTGGGAATAGCTTTCACTTGATGAAGTTTCAGACCCATAGCTAATTACTCACCTACTCAAAATGAGTAAATACGAATTATCTCTAAAAATACTGCAGATAGCCAATTTTTATCTCCCGCCAGGCTTTAGCCCGGGAGGGAGATTATGAAATGATGCCTGTGTGTGCGTGCGTGCATTAGTTAGTCACGCAGATTTCTCCAAAACTACTGCAGCTACAGATTTTTTGTAAATTAATTGTCCCAATGAATTTTCACGCCCTTGAAAATTTTTTTGGTTTTATGGACTTAGGCCTAAAGATAAGTGAGTATTCCACTATCTTTAGTACATCTTATTTATACAGCGGGAGATAAATGCATGCATCAGAATGCTTGTTAATAATTGCACTGAAAAAAAAATCAGATTGAAAGTTTATTTGCTAGCTGTAATGTTTACTGCCAGTGGACATTTTAATAGCATGGATCACCGATTCACCATACTTAGGTTTTGTGGCCGTGAGTTCTCGTTTTAGTAATACATGATCATTGAACATCATAAAGAATTTTTGACATTTTAACTAAAATGAGATTTTTATTATGATTCAGTAAATTTTACTTTATATCCCATTCATATAGGGTCATTGACTTTAATGACTTAATTTTAGCAACCTGTAGAATGAAAATTTGATTGACAAGAATTCTGTCCTAAATTCTCCGAAAATGTCCTAAACGTTTTCCTAGTCTTAGGACAGAATGTCCGACCGGACTTTTCATGTAGCAGTATCACTGATAAATACATTAAAATTTCCAATAACTCCTTAATATGAATTGTTATCAGGAAAGTATCTTTACTGTGTTAATAAGTTAAAGACTATTCATTTGGGAAACATAGTTCAAACCTATAAATCTGTATATTAAATCAGGTTAACTAGGTACAAAAGTGAATGACTATGCAGATAGTGTAGAAGACAGCAATTGGATATACATACTTTCCCTTTCAATTTATAGAAACCAAATTTGATGTAAACTGATAACTAAAAAATACACATGTAACCTCATTTGCATAAATAATACTCTATGCTCATATGGTTTGTCAATATATGTAGTGATTTAATATCCAAAATGTCTAATTACACTCACAAATGAACTACCATTATCATTGTTTTCATGTTTCAGGTACACCCATCAAGTATTTTATAGCTTGACTAATTCTAACAAAATGATTTATTTTTTTGCTTGACTAATTCTAACAAAATGAATATTTCATTGAAGTTTTGTATTTGGGACCCAGTTTCAAAAACTCATTTCAATTTTAATATCATATGTAGGTAACAATTGATCTTATGTAAGTTATGTTTATAAATTAGATCTATACCTACATGTTTGATCAGGTTAACTCAGTACATCAGTGAGGGTTTGTGGAGGCTACAGCTGATCTCACATAGAGCTGTCCCCTTTGAATATGGTAAAATCCTTGCTGATATCAGTAGACTGGATTATGACAGCTCAGAAGAAGAACCTAGTAAGTACAGTGGAACCTCTATTATCCGACCCTCCTGGGGGAGTAACAATTAGGACGGATAATGAAAAGGCCAGATTAGAAAGCCTAAAATAACAGGTTTAAATTGAATTGGGAGAGTGGTTTTAAGGTTGGATAATTCGAAATTTGGACATTAGAGAGACAAATAATAGAGGTTCTAACATAGATAGATTTTTTTTTTCAATTGTAAGGGTCAAACGGTTGATCATAGTACCCTGCTTTTGGATTTTCTGAACACAAATCAATGCAGACATTTATAACTGCACCATTGCTACAAAGACTAAATAAATTTAAATCAAATTATTAAGTAGAACAAGTAAACTATATACAAATCTGTACAGATGTAACTAAAGTAGCTTAACCAAACACTTTAAAGCTTTTCACAAACTTCTTCGTGACTTCATACTGTATTTTACATCTGCTCACCTGTGATTGGCCAGTTGTGTGATCATCTTAGCAACAATGGGTAGTACTGGACAGTTGTCTGTATTACTTTATCATTTGCATTTACAGCCAGTAGTGTGATTTTATATTGATAAATTTGGTAATTTGTAACACAGTATGATTCTGGCCAGCGTTTTAGTGTGATAAATATGCTTCAGATAAGTTTAGAATTTTTTTTCATTGAATTTTGTGTGAGTTTCTGATCAGTTAATAAATTATAAATCTCTTCAAGCAGCCAACCACACAATTACATGGACCATTTCAGTCTTATTCGATGTTATTTAAGCACTAAGCATGAAATAATTTTGCTAATAATGTTCAATTATATCTGCATGTATATGTTATGCACGGGTTAAGATTTTGTTCAAATTGAAACTTGTACAGTCAGTTGATGGAGAGCAATTTACTAATAGGTTTTTATTGGAAGAATATAGTGAATTTTTTCTTATGGACATCATTCCTGTTGATTTTATGCTTTTGAATGTGTAAAAGTTAGAGTATCCAGCTAACTTAAAAAGGTGAAGTTTAGTTGCCAACAACTGTATCCACTCGTTGTAATATCCGTTACTGTGAGTTATTGTAAATTGGAATTTTTAACATGATTCCAATTTTAAAACTACAAACTCAAATGGATGTCAAAGGTTATCATATTTTTAGCATATTTTATGTCAGATGATTGGAGCTTACACTAAACTAATAACATTATATAGTAAAACATGTTAATCTTCACTGTGGTAAGAAATGTCAATTCCCCTGGACAGAATGCCATCTGAGTATTGTAGACTTAATTCCAAATGAAAAAAAATATTAAGAAGAATAATTATGTGCGAGTCCTATGGAGTGTTTTTACTTACATTAAAGTGTATGTGTGCTTCAATATCTTCAAGTAGTGAAATAGCTAATCTCATCACAGTCTAAATCATCCTGAGGTGCAAGAAAGTGACTTTACATGGCTCTGCAAAAAATAAGAAAGGTTGCACTGGAGCTGTTTAACCACCCTGTGGCCCACTGCTAGGTCAAGCACTGGCAAGTGGAGTTTTCCTGTTGTGTTAGAAATGTTTAAAGGTTTCAAATAAATTGTTGTAGATTGGACAGACGATGAACAGACCTCATCCTCAACTGCTAAGAAGAGGAAAAGGAAGCGTAAGAGTTTATATAAACAGGAGACTCTTTAAAATAGAATCTCTAAATAAACACTCATCTGGTTCTACAAAGTGTTAGGAATCATCCCAAATTTTTCCTTATCACTTGGTTTAGATAGTTATTGTATCTACGGTGGCATGTATAAACAAAACAAATCCATCAGTTTAAGGCATAAGATTTGTTTACAATTTGATGAAAATGCAAAGAGAAAAAAAAATGTTTAAGGGCTGTATGGGTATAATTATTTTCACCCATGGTGTCTGGCTGAGCAGGCGGGCAGTAGAGCGTAATGTGTAATGTCATGGTGTGACCTTTGACCTTGCTGTAGTGTCTTTGACCTTTAAAGTCTTGTTTGGGCTCTATCTCAGAAAATGTAAGGTGTAGGATTTTGATACTTGGTGGGACATTGATTAAGGGGTGTAGGTAGTGGTGGGACCATTTACAGAAATCAAAACCGGTACTGGAATTTGTGTGGTATGGTGTGGTATGGTGTGTGGCTAGGAAAAATAGTGTGTCAGGTTTAACTGCAATTTCTGCAAGACTTATTGTAGATATGGATGAAAATTGTGGACAGTAGAATATTTAAAGGTATATAGAACAAGGAGAAATATAAAACAGAAAACAAAAAGGAGTTGTTTTAGGATAATGGACTAAAAAAGTTTATGGAGTTCTATGAGCCATATTGTGTTTAATATTATTAACATTATTACTCTGTGTGTTCAAGGACATTGGGTGTGTAGAAGGCCAGTTAATTAATTAAATGTGTGAATAGGAATGCCATCCACCAGAAGTCAAAGTAAAGAGAAACCTGTTCAAGCAAAACTAACTGGCCAAATTGACACTGGAAAGAATAGAAAGTCTACAATGGATGTGTACCTGAAGAGCAAACAGGGTGCAGCAAGTACATCAGTATCAGAGTCTACAAAAAGAACAGAAGAACAGAATAGGATACAAATACCTGAGGAAAGTGAAATTAGTGGAGATACACAGTCTGTTTTGAGTAAAATTCTACTAGCTGTGCAACCAATAGATGACATGAACAGAAAGCTGGATAATCTGGTAATAGACATGGGAGTATTAAAAAAAACAGTTGAAAACCAAGGTAGAGCAATTGAGAGTGCCATTGAAGACTTGGAAGTTCAAAAAAAACTCACAGAGAAGTGTAAAACAAGGATGGATAGTTATGAAAAAAAAGCTGTCAATCAGGAACAATTTACAGTGTTAGAAAAGACTCTATTGTCTGAAAATAAAAGGCTGAAAGGTGAATTAGTGAAATTAGAAGAATACTCTCGAAGAAACAACTTGCTGTTCCATGGGATTGAGGAAAGGGATGGAGAGGTCTGTGAAGAACTTATTCAAAGTTTTCTGGTTGACAAGTTGCTTTTCAGTCCATCGGATAGACATATCGCAATTTCTACAGCACATAGATTGGGCCCAAAACAGGACAAAAAAGTAAGACCTATTATTGTCCAGTTTGTGTTGACTTCTGATGTTTGGAACATTCTTAAAAAGAGACCTTTGCTGTTGCAAAATGCAGGAGGAGCCAGAGTGGCACAGAAAGTCTTTATCACTCGGGATAATCCTGAAGAAATAGTCAAAATTCAAAACCGCTTGCGTCCTGTTCTAAAGGTTGCCAAGAAAATTGACAAAGAATCCCACATCAGCAGAGATAAACTAATTTTCAAAGGGAGAGCTGTGAATCTGGCAGGGTGCTACACAATTCCAGAGCTGAAAGTTGAAAGGATTGGGCTAGTGCAGAGGCAAGATGTTGTCATGTTTCATGGCAGATTTTGCCCATTCAGCAATTTTTTTCCATGCGATTTTGTGGTCAGTGGTATCAAATATAACTGTGTGGAGCAATATTTTCAAAAGAAACGTGCTGATTATAGTGGTATGTTATCCTACTCTCTCCAAATCTCCCACTCCTCAGACCCAGCCGAAATGAAAGCTATTACCAAACCACTGGAAAAAAGTTTTTGGCCTGAAGAACTACAGTATAATGCAATGAAAGAAGCATTGTTGGCGAAATTTCAGCAAAATGACAGGCTTGGATTCATCCTCAAGGACACAGGTGACAGGAAGATGATCGAATGCAACAAATATGATACTTACTGGGGAAACGGGCGTTCCATTTTTCACAAGGAGGCAAGGTATGGAAATGGACAGAACAAATTAGGAGAACTGTTGGAAGAAGTGCGCTCCTTGCTACCTTAATTATCTAACTTGGTTGGAAAACACCATGACTTAAAGGGTATGATCCTGTTTTATGACAATTTTGATATCATTTTTGTTTATGTAGAATTTAAATATTTGGTAAATCACAGCAATTAGATCATTTTTGTTTCACAAAATATTTATAATAACTGTATATTATATAGTCTATTCTTGTGTGCAAAAACAAAGAACATGCATACTTTCAGTAGCACTTTAAATAGAAACTGTTGTAAATTTGTAGCATTAGAAGAGTGGATACTATACCATGGTACATTGATAGCACATTGTAACCAGAGGTTTTTTGGGTATCACAATGTAAAACAGAGATATATTTAGAAACACTTGATTTTCTATGTGTAGATGTGACTGGAAAATAAATACTAATAATGATACTTAAAAACATTGTGAAGATTGGTTAAATTAGAAGCTCCTGAGTTTATATGTAGTGACATTTTAGTATTGAAACAATTAATACTAGTCTATATATGAAGGTAACATAGAAGTTTTCTATTAAATACAATAAAATGCTAAAAATGGAAAACAAATGCCTTTCAAAATACTCAAAACTTTGTGAACACTGGTTAGATAAGAAACTCCCGGGTGATTAAACACAGCCCCAATGTATATGCAGGTAACAGGGTTGTTAAAGAACAAATAATAGTTTAAATCAATAAATGGATCTTAGACAGTTTAAGCAAAACTTATGTCACATACATATGTCACATACATGTATTAATTTCATAGTTTAGTGTAAAAAAGTACAAATTAAGATATAATGTATAAACATGTAATTGTGTACTGCATTGTGACGAAACAGCAACTAGGAACTTGATATTCTGGTATTAAAATTATACCAATGTATAACATGCAACTGTTTGTGTAAAACATTGTGACAAAACATTTACAGGAATACTGGTGTATGGTGCATACTTGTGTCGATATTAATACAGATGTAAAATGTACAATATGTAATGATAGTGTAATAATATAGTGTCTATAATGTCATCTCTTCAAAACAGGTACCAGAAACACCTATGTACACTATGTACAATTCGAGCTAAAAATAAACACAATATAAATAATATATAATATGTAACATAGATAGATATGCATATTTCATAATTTTAGTGTAAAAAGGTACAAATTAATATATAATATGTAAGCATGTAATGTCGTGATGCATTGTGATGAAACAGCTACTAGGAATTCTATATTCTGTTATAAAAATCATACCAATTTATAGCATCCAACTGTTTGTGTTATACATTATGACAAAACACTTACTGGAATACTGGGGTATAGTGCATACTTGTGTGGATATTAATACAGATGTAAAATGTACAATATGTAATGAAAGTGTAATAATATAGTGTGTTATGTCATCTCAAAACAAGTATGAGAAACACCTATGTACACTAGGTACAATTCGAGCTAAAAATAAATACAACATAAAAAAAATATATAATATATAACACATGTACCTATGTACACTATGTATTGTTTATTTGGGGTTTTACGTCGCTTTCAACACTGTACAGGTCATATCACGACGGGTAGTTGGAAGGGCAGAGGAAACCAGTACATAGAGTTCGCTAGGGTTGTGTACTGTAAACTGCCGACCAATGGCAAGCAACTACCAGCTTTCCCACTTAAGGCCGTCACGGGGATCGAACCCCCGACCTCAGAGGTGGGAGGCGAGAGTGTTACCACTCTGCCACCGTGGCCCCCCATGTACACTATGTACAGTTTGAGTTAAAAATAATTACAATATTTTATTCACAACACATAAGTTGGTTGAAATATTTTTTCTAGGAACACTGTTGCATGCAGTCTATTTGGGAGTATAAATAAATAATACATATAATATAAAATATGATTCTGTGCAGTATATTGTGACAAAACTTTTACCAGCGACACTTATGTATATCAGATATTTTAGGATAGAAATAGATACAAACATGTAATGCATAATATAAAATTTTGAGCAGTGCTGTGTCACAAAATAGTTTTAAGGTATGCTTGTGTGTATATAGAGTAACTTTATATTCTAGTAAAATAATAAGATCTAATGTTATTTTTGAACAATACATGGTTACAAAACAGTTACTGGCAATATTTGTGTATACCCAATATTCTGGTAAAAAATTTTTAAAAAATCATATAACACTATTCTCGGGTAATACATGCTTACAATGCAGTTACTAACAATAACTGTGTGTACTTTATATCCTGATAAAAAACCTAAAATATGAGGTATAACATGTAATTGCTGTGTAATACATTATGGCAAAATAGTTAATAGGAATACTTATTTACAGTATATATCCCAGCTTTAAAATAATACAAACATATAATGTAAATCATGCAATTGTTGTAACACAAAACAGTTACAAAGAATTCTTGTGTAAAAATATCACATGTATAATAATGATAAAGGTTGTAGAATAGAAAGTTGTAGCTATACTTAGTGACAGTTTTAGTGTCTGTGCAATAAGTATATAACAATGTAACGGTGTAGTTCCGTATTCAGCTATAGAAGACATACATCATGTTATTCTATGCCAATTATGAATGTAAGTAAACAGTTTGTTATAATTTTGTGAAATGATTAAGTTTTAAAAGTCTGTAAATGCTGTAAAGTTAGTCGTTTATTTAAACAATATAGTCTACAAATCAATAAACTCAGTTACTGGTCAGTGGAAAAACAAACATGTGTTTCTATAAATAAGAAAACGTATGCAAAACTGGTAAATTATGTGGCTGGAGTACCCGCTATTGAATGAATAGTGAAATACATTGTAACAAAACAATCATCAGGAACTTTTGTCTATACTTTCTAGTGTTAAAACAAATACAAACATATAATAATGTCATATGGTTGTTGATTGGAAAGGCTAGGGTACACATAGTGACATTTTAGAGTCTGTACAATGATAAGTGTATGACAAGGTAACAGTGTAGTCAACAAGAAACATCTGTGTAGTGTTATTGGTTTGGAACTTGAAAACCTACAAATTGAATAACATATACCGTTATTGGTCAGGAAAAACATATACTTGGTACATGATAAGCAATTAAAGGCCATGCAGTAGCTGGTAATTAATTTAAGCATGTTTTCGCATTCATTATTGAAGACCTTCTTACATGATGCTATGCTACACCCAGTTATGTTTGTGAGTAAACAAAGTGTTATAATTTATGAAAGTGGTGCCAATAATTTTTAAAAGTCTGTAAAAGCTAGAAAGTAAATCTGAAGTTTGTAACAATACCCTTCAAGAGTGTCTCAAAATAAGAAAAAATATTGTACTTAAGGCCACAAAATTGTTACTGAGTCAGTAGAAACACAGTAACTACTAAAAGTTGAATTATCAGCAACCTCACATTAGATATTACGTATTTAAAATTAGACCAATAGGCTACACAGAACTGGGAATTTGTGTGGCAGTCACAAATTCGTGGTAAAAGATATAATGCAAACGATGTTATATGATTATTAACTATAATTACAATTATAAATAATGTTATTGTTGTTTTTTTTTTAAATTTAGATTCGCTCATAGGATATAATGTAAAAAAATTGGAAATGAACTAATGTTGCTCATTAGTTAAAGCTCTATGCCAAATGCTACTATCTGGTATATAAAATTTTATCTTATAATATTTACTGGTCAAGATAAATGATCAAGATAAAAAACTGAAAATAAAAAGACTGGCAATCAACTAATTGATGTTGCTGTCTAGTAAAAGCTATGTTTTTCAGATGAGGCTAGTATATTTGTGTTATTAGAATATTAAATCAACAATGTCAATTTTGGTGATCACTGAACTTATTTTCTGAATACAAGGCATTGTTTTCTATAACCCTTGCAACATATTTAATTATATTAGTGATAAACCAATGAAAAAAAAATTTGACAAATTTATCCATGATTTAGAAGGTATGTATTGTTAATATTACTTAAAGTATAGACTTCTAATATTATACTTGGTTTGGAAGAAATGAGGGTGGCGGCACAGACGTGAACGATACAAACGGAAAAATGTTGAAAATTGGTTTCTGTTTTGAGGTTTAGTCTTTGGTCACATAAAAATTTTTTTCGATTTTTAATTAATATTACAAGGCAGAATGCATCACATTTAAACCGTTGCACTATGATAACACCAAAAGTGCCAGACCACACCTGGCAAAATGCCATGAATGTGGGAAATGAACTTGTTGGGGACGGGGTTGCTGACTGTACAGTTTTGAGTATAGCTGACTTTTTTCATGCCATAATGTGTGATGCAGGTACAAATTTGTTGGTTTTTACTTATTACTGTTTTTTGATTTGTTTACCACACAGAGACAGGCTATTGTTGCTGATTGACGTATCAAACCTTTTGCACGACCTTTTGTTTCACTATGCTATATTTTCCAAAAATGGGAGTAAACATTGGGATACACATAATGCAGATGTAAATCTAATGTTTAAAAAGCCTTGTAAAAATGGCTGATACACTTAAAGTATTAAGCATGAATGTCAGGGGTTTGTCTAATAGACAAAAAAGACAGGATGTCTTTCACTGGCTACAGTCAAAGAAAATGTCAATCTACTGTCTAGTAGATGTACATGCAGATGAGGAGCACCATCAAAATTTTAAACATGACTGGGGCTCTGAATGCATTTTCAGTTCTTACTCTTCAGTAAGCCGAGGGGTTGCTATTCTATTCAGTGAGAGTGTTGAGTACAGTATTTTAGAAGTTGAAAAAGACACCATAGGAAATTTATTGTTAGTAAAGCTAAATATTTCTGGAGCATTTACCTTTTTGTTGGGGGTCCTATATGGACCTAACAGAGATGAACCAGAATTTTATAATGACCTTATTGTCAAACTGTCAGAAAAAGAAAACCTGCCATTAATAATCTGTGGAGATTTTAATTTAGTTCAGGACTTTAGTTTAGACACCTATGGCTACATCAGGGAAAATAATATTAAAGCAAAGGCGAAGGTAATGGAAATGCAGTCAGTACTAGATTTAGAAGATGTTTGGCGTGTGAATAATGAAAATAAAAGAATTTACACATGGTCTAGTAGTAAGGCTCCACGGCAAATGGCAAGATTAGACTACTTTTTGACAACCTCTGACATCCACTCAAAGCTCATATCATTTACAGAAATCAAAACCGGTACTGGGGCTTTGAAACGAACAAAATCCGCTATTTCGTAATGCTTGTTTGTGTGCATTAAAAAGTATTCGCACAGCGTACATGAGGCAGAACTTGCAACTGGAAATGGCTTTTGCTAGATATTATTAAGTACATAAACATAATTTTTGCTAAATATATATTTCTCAAAATATGTATGTTTTTTGTCGTTTTGATGAAGTATCAGCCATTACATTGCCTAGAATGATTACGTTTTCAATAACCGGTTCCCAAATATTCTTTGAGAATTTCATTATTTATGCCTGAAATGAATGAAAAACCACAAACCGGTTTACTGTTCCCACCACCAGGTGTAGGTTTATGGTGTGTCCTTGATCTGACCTTTAACCTTGCCATAGTGACCTTGACCTTCAAAATCTTCTCTGGACTGTATCTCAGAAACTGTAGTGTGTAGGATGTTGATACCTGGTAGGGACATTGACCTTGTTGTAGTGGCTTTGGCCTTTAAATATGGTTTAGGCTATATCTCACAAACTGTGAGATACAGAAAGTTGATTCCTGGTAGGGTCACACTTCAATAAATAAATAGATCAGTTATTATTTTTACAGTAGTTTACAAATTAATGCTGTCATCTTGCAAATTAATGCTGTCATCTTGCTGTTAAAAGTTTTTGTTTTTATTTATTTTTTTTTGTTTATGTTTGTTTCATGTATCTTCTCATTCTTTATTATTATTTCTCTTGCACCACCTTTGCATAACTTACACTATCCTTAAAGTGTGCTGATCTTTGTACTGTTTCACCTCTTCTATATCTCATGGTTTCCCAACAATATTTACCTCGGGTGTAGGGTATGACCATCTCTGATGCTATTTTGGTTGGACTGAATGAACCTCCAGACCCTACAGCTGCCCTTTTAATCGTCTTACAGATACCTCAGATTCCCAGTCTGGTACAGAAGGTCACATGACTAATGAAGGTTCACAGAGTAATAACACCAGCATCTCTAGAAAATCCCCGCGTCAACGACATTCTCACCATCCTAGGCGCCAGCGGAGTAAGCGTGGAGCTAGGGGTTTGATGGAGAGTGGGCTGGGAGGAGTGATACCCCGCATGCTTGCAGACAGGAACAGTCTACTTGTGATGTGTCTGAGGAGAGGGAAGTTCTCACAGGCTAGTCAGGTGGTTAAGGTGAGAATCAGTGGTGTGTCCTTTACAGTGCTATTGTGTAATATATTAGCCTCACATTTTTATAGCGTTAGCTCAGCACCAGTAAATTGAAGCTTTTTTCAACCTATTGTGTAAAACCCTGTTGACCAAGGTATATAGTGATTCATTGTTGGACAAAGTTGCGTTTTATGTCCTGTTCAGTAGCCAGGGTCATATTGGGACAGCTCCTCAGCATTGTCACTTGTGGGAGTCAGACCCCCACAGGTTAACAGCGTGAGATTAGATGCCAAACCTGCTAACCCACTTTGCCACTGAGGACTGATTCCCTCTTTGAGTGCCATAGTGCAATTTGTTCATTTTTTCAAGCCTTATAACACAGGTACATAGACCAGTGAAAGTGCAGCTATTGAGCAAAGTGACACCAAATTCAATATTGCCCTTTCAGATGCACAGGGATTTAGGCCCAGTTTTAGGAGAGTCAAGATTTCACTGCCTCAAAGAAAAATTCTTTTAACACAACATGTAATTTTCTGTTCTAACACAGACATGTAAAACTACACACCTGCAGTCTGATGGATACATTGTGGTTCAGCAGATGCTAAATACCTGACTAATGAAAGTTATTCATATACTGACTGGCTAAATGACCTTGATAAGTAAGAGTGACTAGGTTATATAATGACTTTATGATCTGTATAAGTGATGGTGACTGCAGTGACTTAATAACCTTTAAAAATGAGACTGGGTTATGTGGTGACTCCATGACCTTGGTACATAAGATTGATCAGAAAATACAGTAACTATATGGTCTTAATGAATCAGGCTAATGAGAATACATGGTGACTATATGACCTTGATAAGCGAGACTGATTTCAGTACATGTTAACTGTGATTTTGATAAGTTGTATTGACAAGGATGTATAGTTACTTTATGAACTTGGTAAATAAGACTGACTAGAATATGTAATTACTGTGTAACCTTGATAAGTCAGAGTGACTATGATACATAATGACTTTATGACCTTATGAGTCAGACTGTGATTTATAATGACTTTATGATAATTATGACTGCACTAGGGTAGAGCCAAAAGGAAGATTTAGAAGCCATTGTCAGAGTGAGATTTAAATAAATGTTTGTCAAATCTAACATGTTTTAGATGGCAGAAAGTTATGATGTACCAGTCATTTGGTTGAGATGAGAATCTTTATAATATTTAAAATAGAACCACTTTGGTCATTAATTTGGTTTTGAACTATTTCTTGTAAAACCAGAACTTTGGAGGATGCCTACATTAGTTTGGTTCTGCATAAATATAAATCATTCCAATCATGTATCCAAAGCTGTTAAAGTGTCCAGAACTAGGGCAAATATTTTCAAAACAAGCCTTTAATTAGAGGACAAAAGCAATCAGAGAGTGCATACCTCCGCCAAGACCCAACACCTCTCTATATTGCTTATGAGTGCAATGATAAAGAATCTTTTAAAATCTTCCTGGATCCAGACGATGATCCAGATCACCAATAAAATCATATAATATGGTCTTTGTGCTATTGTCAACATTTCCTGTGATAACATCATCAAAATCCATCCATGACTTTGCCGGTTATTATTTTTAAACAAACAAAAAAATGGAAGCTGCCAAAAACATATCCCCTTTGACAGAGGTAGTTAAGGTTATTATTGCGAAAAAATATCAGTTTGAAATTTTTGAGGTAATTATCTTTTTACTTGCACAAGTATTCACCACATATTTTTTGTAGTTTGCTGCTGTATGGGTAAATGTTTTCAAAGTGTTATAAATTATTTTATATTTTACATACAATAATATTAATAATCAAATACATATTATATCTATCTTTTATAGACAGTTTTTAATACATTTAATGCTGAATATGTGACATGTGAAACTGACTTGTATACACAGCGGCTGAATGACCTTGATAAGTGAGATTGACTAGGTTATGCAATGACTTTTATGATCTATAATTCATTGGACTTTGTTATTCTGTTGACACTCAAGTAAACAGTTCGTGGAACGTATATCTTAAGAAGGTCAAAAGACAAAAATTTTAATATGCTTATAAAATTGTTGCATCGTTATGAGTTATTACACTTGAGGACTATACGCTTCAAAGCGCTGTGTTCCAATCCAATAAGTTCAGATACAAGCCTCTTCAAAATGAAGGCACTGATGGAAACATTTTTAAATTTGTGTGGTCCTTTGTTATATACTGACAATTTCTTCGCTTCCAATTATTGTTAGACAATTTTTGATAATAAAAATGATTTCATATAGGTTCATTGCCAGTGTGAATAACCTATGTCAAATAAGTTCTAAATTTATTATCAAATCATCTGGTTGTCATAGGTGTAGATGGGCTTTTAGTTATGAGACTTTAGTTTTTACATCAGACTTTTGGCAATAAAAATGTCAAAAACATTGTCAATATTTGCCATCTGTAAAGCCTTTTTTGGTTGATGCATTTGAAATAAAACATAGAAAATACATCATGTGACCGGATTTTGACCGTAAAACCTATAGATTGTACTCTGATGTAGATTAGTTGCTTGAAACAAATTTTAGTGATGAAATATCACGGGAATGCTTTGTTATTCTCCACATCATCAGATCACAGGGCAAAAGTATCTGGTTTATAGAAATCATGTAAAGACTGATCTCTTCAAAAATCCTACCTAAGACTATCCCCCTCTTCATTATTGGCATTATTGGTTTAGAAGATGTTCTACACCAATTTATCGCTTTATAAATGCCTGTATTACTGTTAATATTACTATTTAGGATTCCTACTGCTATGGAAAGGTTAGAGGAGTGTGGCTATTCAGTATTACCTGTTGTATCAAAGACATTCTTACAACTAGATTCAATCATTGCAAGTGTGGGGTATAGGACTTTTTTGCCATTAGCTTGCTTTTTGACCTGGAGATATCATCTCACAGCAATTAATGTTTCCTAAAGCTTCATTGGCTAGAATTAGTATTTCAGAGGGTTCTGATCCCTGCTCTATTGTTAAATTAATCACTTGAATTTTCTATAAAATTAGATAAGCACTGCAGTTGATGAGTTTATTCATTACTGCATGTGACAAATCTTTTCTGTTTTGTGCCATTTTGACATTTTATTTTCCTACTATAATTCAAAAACTTCATATTTATTATCTCCCGCCTGAGGCCGAAGGCCGTGGTCGGGAGATTATAAAACGCCTTCCGTACGTTCGTCCGTCCGTTCGTCACGTTTTTGCATAAACCTTAATATCTCATTCATTTCTGAACATATCTTCACCAAATTTGCAGGGAATGTTTTTGGCTATGAAAACCTGTCTCTCAAAAATTTTAGCCTCATTTTGAAAAACAAAATGGCCGCCATAGCCAATTATTTGAAAATCGTAAAGGTGCTCTAAATCTTTAAATATTCCAGCTAGCTTCATCAAATTTGCACAAAAGCTATATGGCTAGAAAAGCTAGTTTGTGAACTGTAATATATTTAAGTTTCACAACTGTTGCTCAATGTACAAGTGAGTAATGACTACTTTATTGCTACTTTTAGTGAAAATGTGAAAAATCACAAATATCTCGCAAACCGTAAGAGATAGAGCAATTTCGAGTGAATTTTTGACCCACAGGGTAGTACAAGAGTATCCTATGCTAAGGGAAAAGATGTTTGGTGAACTTTGGCCTACTTTTGAGTGAGTAATAGCACTTTTCCTAATATAATTATATGACTTATAACTGTGAATGAGTAAATGGCTTATATCTTCAAAAGTATTGGAGCTACACAATTTTGTTCCAATATGTTGTTCAGCTACTTTCTCCACAGCTACAACATGGTCAGTAGTTTGGAAGTGTATCTCCATAGCTAAGTGAGTAATAGCTACTTTTTCAATTTTTAATGATAACCATAATGAGTAAATGGCTTATATCTTCAAAAGTATTGCAGCTACACAATTTTGTTCCAATATGTTGTTCAGCTACTTTCTCCACAGCTACAACATGGTCAGTAATTTGGAAGTGTATCTCCATAGCTAAGTGAGTAATAGCTACTTTTTCAATTTTTAATGATAACCATAATGAGTAAATGGCTTATATCTTCAATAGTATTGCAGCTACACAATTTCTCTCAAATATATTGTTCATGTACTTTTTGGTGAACTGTAACATATTTAAGTTTTACAACTGTTGCTGAATGTACAATGAGTAATGGCTACTTTATTGCTACTTATAGTGAAAATGTGAAACATCACAAATATCTCGCAAACTGTAAGAGATAGAGCAATTTTGATCGAATTTTTGATCCACAGGGTAGTACAAGAGTATCCTATGCTAAGGGGAAAAAGGTTTGGTGAACTTTGGCCTACTTTTGAGTGAATAATAGCACTTTTATGTAATATAATTACAGTAGAACCTCGATTATCCGAACCCTATGGGAGACATACAATCCGGCCGGATAATCGAGGGGTTCGGATGGATGAAGGAAGCCTAAATTCACGGTCTATGGGTTACAGAGTGGGCGATAATTGAAGAATTGTCGTTTTTATGCAATAAATATAGACGTTGGTGGTTATCGATAAAATCATTTAATATATTTGTGTCATATAAGTGACCCTTCAATTGTCGTTTATTTGCTCCATATCTATGGATATTACATGTATTATTATTTAAATGTTACGCGGATTTGAAATGATTGTGTTCGGTTGGTACATGAATGTGGACGTTTTAATTTTAGATAAACATCGTTATGCATTTTGTCATTTGAAAAAGTCCGGGACGTTATTTATTGTAAAACTCAAAGCAAACACGCCTTCAGTGATATGTGCGTTTGGTTGGTAATGCATTGTTGACGTCTTTTCTTTTGATACACGTAGTCAGTCTGTAAACCTACTCCGGGAGATTATAAATTGCGAAAGCCAATCGAACACGCTTTCATTGATTGGCGCATTATCAAAGAAGTTGTGTAGTGGGGTTGTGTAATTGAATTAATCCCTCCCCTATTGTAACAATGGTGATAAAGATGAAAGAAGTTAGGTGTCTCTGTGAATGGTATGTTTTAAAAAGCACTGCAATTCATCGTTTCCGAGACTGTGTAAAATGTTGTATTATCGCTCACGCTTGACCGTGCATTATATGTAGGGAGACATGATTTCGGTTCGGTTAATCCGGAGATTCGGATAATAGAAGGCCGGATAATTGAGGTTCTACTGTATATGACTTATAACTGTGAATGAGTAAATGGCTTATATCTTCAAAAGTATTGCAGCTACACAATTTTGTTCCAGTATGTTGTTCGGCTACTTTCTCCACAGCTACAACATGGTCAGTAGTTTGGAAGTGTAGGTGAGTAATTACCTACGGGTCTGGAACTTTCACATGATGAAGTTTCAGACCCATAGATAATTACTCACCTACTCAAAATGAGTAAATGCGAATTATCTCTAAACGTATTGCAGATACCAAATTTTTATCAAATACTCATTCATCTACTTGTGGGAGAGCTTTCACATGTTGAAGTTTCAGACCCATAGCTAATTACTCAACTGCTCAAAATGAGTAAATGCGAATTATCTGTAAAAGTATTGCAGATAGCCAATTTTTCTCAAATAACTCATTCACCTACTTTTGGGACAGCTTTCACTTGGTGAAGTTTCTGACCCGTAGCTAATTACTCACCTACTCAAAATGAGTAAATGCTTATTATCTCTAAAAGTATTGCGGATACCCAATTTTTATCAAATAACTCATTCATCTACTTTTGGAAGAGCTTTCACATGGTGAAGTTTCAGACCCGTAGGTAATTACTCACCTACTCAAAATGAGTAAATGCGAATTATCTCTAAAAGTATTGCGCATACCCAATTTTTATCAAATAACTCATTCATCTACTTTTGGGAGAGCTTTCACATTTTGAAGTTTTAGACCCATAGCTAATTACTCAATTACTCAAAATGAGTAAATGCGAATTATCTCTAAAAATATTGCAGATAGCCAATTTTTATCAAATAACTCATTCACCTACTTTTGGGAGAGCTTTCACTGGGTGAAGTTTCAGACCCGTAGCTAATTACTCACCTACTCAAAATGAGTAAATGCTAATTATCTCTAAAAGTATTGCGCATACCCAGTTTTTATCAAATAACTCATTCATCTACTTTTGGAAGAGCTTTCACGTGGTGAAGTTTCAGATCCATAGCTAATTACTCACCTACTCAAAATGAGTAAATGCGAATTATCTAGCGAATGTTTGACCCACAGGGTAGTACAACAGTATCCTATGCTAAGGGGAAAAAGGTTTGGTGAACTTTGGCCTACTTTTAAGTAACCATAGCATTTAGAGTATGTTGTTCCAATATGTTGTTCAGCTATTTTCTCCACAGCTACAACATGGTCAGTAGTTTGGAAGTGTATTCCATAGCTAAGTGAGTAATAGCTACTTTCTCAATTTTTTATGATAACTATAATGAGTAAATGGCTTATATCTTCAAAAGTATTGCGGCTACACAATTTTGTTCCAATATTTTGTTCAGCTACTTTCTCCACAGCTACAACAATGTCAGTAGTTTGCAAGTGTATCTCCATAGCTAAGTGAGTGATAGCTACTTTTTCAATTTTTAATGATAACCATAATGAGTAAATGGCTTATATCTTTAAAAGTATTGCAGCTACACAATTTCTCTCAAATATATTGTTCATGTACTTTTTTGTGAACCGGAACATATTTAAGTTTCACAACTGTTGCTCAATGACAAGTGAGTAATGGCGACTTTATTGCTACTTGTAGTGAAAATGTGAAAAATCACAAATATCTCGCAAACCGTAAGAGCAAATTTTTGACCCACAGGGTAGTACAATAGTATCCTATGCAAAGTTGTAAAATTTCAATTTTTGCCGCTTTTGACGGTCATCTTGGATTTTTGCGGAAAATGAAAAAGTGTGAATATCTCGAAAACTGTAAGAGATAGAGCGATTTCGAGCGAATTTTTGACCCACGGGGTACTACAAGAGTGGCCTGTGGAAAGGCAAAAAATTTCGATTTTTGCCACTTTTGGCGGCCATCTTGGATTTTTGCGGAAAATGAAAAAGTGTGAATATCTCGAAAGCCATAAGAGATAGAGCGATTTCGAGCAAATTTTTGACCCGCAAGGTAGTACAAGAGTGTCCTGTGCAAAGGGGTAAAATTTGGATTTTTGTCACTTTTGGTGGCCATCTTGGATTTTTGCAGTAAATGAACAAGTGTGAATATCTCGAAAACCGTAAGAGATAGAGCGATTTCGAGCGAATTTTTGGCCCACAGGGTAGTACAAGAGTGGCCTGTGGAAAGGGGTAAAATTTGGATTTTTGCCACTGTTGGCGGTCATCTTGGATTTTTGCCTAAAATGAAAAGGTGTGAATATCTCGGAAAAGATATTTCTTCCCCTGTAATGCTCAGCGGGAGATAAATACCGCGGCAGTGGTCTTGTTTCAAGATAAATATGTTAAATGGCATTTTATGTCATATTCTCTCTGCCTGTCACAGCTTTTGGCTGGAAATTTGTTTAGTATTGCATGAAAATGTATTCCTTAGCCTTTAATGTTATGATAAAACATAGCACCGTTGTTGTTTATTTATTTATTTAGCGTTTTACATCATGCTTAATACATTATTAGTTATATTGTGACAAGTAGTTGGGAGGGCAGAGGAAGCCAGTACATACAGTTCGTTAAGGTTCTTTCTGTACTGTATACTGCCGACCAACGGCAACCAACTACTGGCTTTCCCACTTAAGGTCAGGTCAGGATTTGAGCTCTGATCTCAGAATTGGGAGGCAAGTGTGTTACCACTGCACCACCATGGCCCTCCTGTTGTTATTTATTTCCAGCTAGACTTTAGCCCAGGACGGAGATTATGAAATGCATCCTGTGTGAGTGCATCTGTGTGTGCGTCCATCACAATTTTGGTAAACCACTTGTCCTAATGGATTTTTATGCCCTTCAATTTTTTTTAGGTTTGTTGGACTTTGGCCTAAAGCTAAGTGAGTAATAGCACTTTCAGGTAATTTGAGTAAATGGTTCCCAAATGTAAAGCTATTACATTCAGAGTATTTTGTTTAAATATGCTGTTTAGCAACTTTCTCTTTACCTACAAGTTGGTAATGTGTACTCCGGAGCTCTGTTGCACTATGTAAGTGAGTAAGAGCTATTTTCTTAATTTTAGCTAAATTATTGAAAGTCTAAGTATCTAAAATCTTCAAAGTACTGCACTTAGCCTATTCGTTTCCCCATATGTTTTTCACTGTTGAGTACATCATTTATAACTTGAAAACTATTGCATTTACAGTATTTTGTTTAAATATATTATTCACCTAATTTTGGGTCAGCTCTACATAGTAAGATTGCACACCTATACCTTATTGCATAGCTGGGAAATAGGTATTTTGAGATGCTCCCTGTTGAGTAAATCACTGTTACCTCCATTATTAGTGGTTCTAGAACTTTGAAATATGAAAACAACAGGGTTGGGGTCAAGTACATTGAAATGTACTTAAGTACAAGTACAAGTACTTTGTTAATTTTCAAGTACAAGTACAAATACAAGTCCTTTTTTCCTCAAAGTACTTAAGTACAAGTACTTTTCAAAGTACTTAAGTACAAGTACAAGTACTTATCACCCGTGAATGACGAAGTAAATTTTAAAAAAACACACCACCAAGTTTATTCAAACATATATACAAAATTTACAAGTATACACTAATTGGTTGTTGTCCACTTATTACTATCTTTATAACATTAAAAGGCCCACTGTTATTATTGTTTATTCTATTTTAGTGACTACCAATATTTCACAAAACAACAGATACAACATATAAAAAAAATACCCAGCCTGCTATTGGGCTTATAAGTCACTTTAAGTTAGAAATTAATTAAGTGTTGTGATTATGGAAAATTAGTTAATCTAATACAATAATACTATACATCATAAGTTTTATGTTAACTAGTCTTTGTAAATTGAAATATTAGAGAGAAAGTAGAAAGCTTGCTGTGTATTACATTCTCCTTTAAGAAATAGGTGTTTTTCTTTTGAATACAATGTTATCACCCAAAATTGCTATTCAATAAAAGTGACAAGTAAACAATGAACTAATCTGTAATTTGAAAATGTACTTAAGTACATTTTAGTACTTTGAAAAATGTACTTAAGTACAAATGTACTTAAGTACAAAGTACTTTGACCCCAACCCTGGAAAACAACCTGTATGAAATCATGTCCTGTGAATCTTTTACATGTGTCGAATTTGATCTTTGACCTCTGCTTCAAGGTCAGATGAGGTCATCATTCTAAAGAGGCCTTATATCTCCTTTATTAGGGGCTGTTCCATTTCTGCGATATGTCGTAAACCTTGCTCCCAATTCTGAAAGCGTGGGTATTGGGAAAATTTTCTACAACTTGAGGCTCAGTAGGTAGCTGCATGAAAGGTTTGTAATAGGTTTGCGATCCACTCGCTAATCTGATTTCTGGGTTTACAATCACTACGATGACACCCCAATAAGATTTGCCAATAATAACCCGATCTGACAAAAAATGGGTATTAATAGCTATACGATTTCTACGATGGGAAAACTACAAGCCCAGTTGGGTTTACGATAGTCCCAATGGGGTATATAATGTATAAGATTCGGTATAGGATGCAAAATATTGAAAAGATCGCTTAATGACATTTGCCAATGCCCCCTGGTGATTTACCCAATTTGTGATATCCACCCTGGATCCCTATATATTTGGGTCACAGGAAGGTCAAATTCATTGACCATTTGGACTCTGAAAGACATGGATAGAGTAATAACTGAAGTGCTACATATCATGGTTATATTTATGCAACTGTTCAGGGAGATGTTGGAGTTAGATGAGATGATTATGAGGTTCAGGCGAAAAGTTGTTCCACGTTGGAGGAGGAAGGCCCCACTCACTTGGGTGAGACAGTGGTTAAGGAGACGTGAGGACAGGGGTTGATGCCAAATCTCTTTAGAGAGCAGTACCTGAGATATTCACTGAAATTGAGTGTCAATTAACACCAAACACCCAGAGGCAAACATTCCAGAGAGAGCCACTCAGCCAAGCCTGAAATTAGTTATTACATTAAGATATCAGACCACACGGAAGAGCTATGTCTCCCTTCAGTTCGCCTTCAGGGTGGGGAGGTCAACCATTAACTGCGTCATCCCTGAGGTGTGTAATGCCACAATCAGATACTACCATGGTGAGGTTGTCCTACCTGCCCTTAGGGCTTGCAATGATTCAGGGAGAGGTGGAACCTGCCCCGTGCTCTTGGCGCCATAGACAGGAAACACATCTCCATCAGATGTCGCAGACGATAGGAGAGTGTCTACTTCAACTGCAAGGGGTTCCACTCCCCTGTCCTGCTACTAGCAGGCTGCTAGCCCTGTTGGACGCCAATGGTAAGTTTATCTGGTTATGTCAGCTGACTTGTCAGTCAGCTGGCATTATGTCGTCACTCTGCGGCGTGGGCGTACGCGTCCGCGTCCGCGTGAACAACTTCTCCTCCAAAACTACAAGGCCTAGAGACGTGCTGTTTTTTTTAAAAGATACCTTATCTATCGAGGATGAAAAATTGTTCAAGGCATGCAAATGTGTCTGTTCGTCTGTTTGCTAGAGACATTACAAGGGGGGTACCCCCACCAAAAGTGTGAAAATTTCAACTTTTTATCACAATTTTCTCAGTGACTATTGCAGGGATTTCTCTCATATCTTGCATATATGTACTAGGCCAGAGGTAGATTCTCTTGTGTGAGTATGAGACCTGGATCTCTCTTACTTTTTTTTAAATAAATTTTTTTAATAATTTTTAATGCATTAACATTCATGAAATCATGCACAAAATCATTTATAACTTGAAAACTGTTGCATCTAGAGCATTTTGTTAAAATATGTTATTCAGCTACTTTTTTCATAGCTACAATATGGTGAGTAAGTTGGGTGCCTGTCTCAATAGCTAAGTGAGTAATAGCTACTTTTGGGCTTTTCAGTAACTTCCATCATGAGTAGAATCACTTGTAACTTAAAAACTATTGCATTTAGAGAATTTCGTATAAATATGTTATTCAGCTACTTTTGGGTCAGCTATAACATAGTAAAATTTTAGACCTGTAGCTCATGGCATAGCTGAGTAATAGCTACTTTTACGTTATCACTGTTGAGTAAATTGCTTATAACTTCAAAACTATTGCATTTAGAGAATTTCGTATAAATATGTTATTCAGCTACTTTTGGGTCAGCTATAACATAGTAAAATTTCAGACCTGTAGCTCATGGCATAGCTGAGTAATAGCTACTTTTAGGTTATCACTGTTGAGTAAATCGCTTATAACTTGGAAACTATTGCATTTAGAGTATTTTGTTTCAATATGTTATTCACCTATTTTGGGATCAGCTATAACATAGTGAAGTTTCAGATCTGTGGCTCATTGCATAGCTGAGTAATAGCTACTTTGAAGTTCTCACTATTGAGTAAATCAGTTGTAATTGGAAAACTATTGCATTTAGAGAATTTCGTATAAATATGTTATTCAGCTACTTTTGGGTCGGCTATAACATAGTAAAATTTCAGACCTCTAGCTCATGGCATAGCTGAGTAATAGCTACTTTTAGGTCATCACTATTGAGTAAATCAGTTGTAACTTGAAAACTATTGCATTTACAGTATTTTGCTTTAATATGTTGTTCACCTACTTTTGGGTCAGCTATAACATAGTGAAATTTCAGACCTGTAGCTCATTGCATAGCTGAGTAATAACTACTTTGAGGTTCTCACTATTGAGTAAATCAGTTGTAATTGGAAAATTATTGCATTTAGAGAATTTAGTATAAATATGTTATTCAGCTACTTTTGGGTCAACTATAACATAGTAAAATTTCAGACCTGTAGCTCATGGCATAGCTGAGTAATAGCTACTTTTAGGTCATCGCTATTGAGTAAATCAGTTGTAACTTGAAAACTATTGCATTTACAGTATTTTGCTTAAATATGTTGTTCACCTACTTTTGGGTCAGCTATAACATAGTAAAATTTCAGACCTGTAGCTCATGGCATAGCTGAGTAATAGCTACTTTTAGGTCATCACTGTTGAGTAAATCAGTTGTAACTTGAAAACTATTGCATTTACAGTATTTTGCTTAAATTTGTTGTTCACCTACTTTTGGGTCAGCTATAACATAGTAAAATTTTAGACCTGTAGCTCATGGCATAGCTGAGTAATAGCTACTTTTAGGTTATCACTGTTGAGTAAATCAGTTGTAATTGGAAAACTATTGCATTTAGAGAATTTAGTATAAATATGTTATTCAGCTACTTTTGGGTCAACTATAACATAGTAAAATTTCAGACCTGTAGCTCATGGCATAGCTGAGTAATAGCTACTTTTAGGTCATCACTATTGAGTAAATCAGTTGTAACTTGAAAACTATTGCATTTACAGTATTTTGCTTAAATATGTTGTTCACCTACTTTTGGGTCAGCTATAACATAGTAAAATTTCAGACCTGTAGCTCATGGCATAGCTGAGTAATAGCTACTTTTAGGTCATCACTATTGAGTAAATCAGTTGTAACTTGAAAACTATTGCATTTACAGTATTTTGCTTAAATATGTTGTTCAGCTACTTTTGGGTCAGCTATAACATAGTAAAATTTCAGACCTGTAGCTCATGGCATAGCTGAGTAATAGCTACTTTTAGGTCATCACTATTGAGTAAATAAGTTGTAACTTGAAAACTATTGCATTTACAGTATTTTGCTTAAATATGTTGTTCACCTACTTTTGGGTCAGCTATAACATAGTAAAATTTCAGACCTGTAGCTCATGGCATAGCTGAGTAATAGCTACTTTTAGGTTATCACTGTTGAGTAAATCGCTTATAACTTGGAAATTATTGCATTTAGAGTATTTTGTTTCAATATGTTATTCACCTATTTTGGGGTCAGCTATAACATAGTGAAGTTCCAGACCCGTGACTCATTGCATAGCGGAGTAATAGCTACTTTTAGGTTATCACTGTTGAGTAAATCGCTTATAACTTGGAAACTATTGCATTTAGAGTATTTTGTTTCAATATGTTATTCACCTATTTTGGGATCAGCTATAACATAGTGAAGTTTCAGATCTGTGGCTCATTGCATAGCTGAGTAATAGCTACTTTGAAGTTCTCACTATTGAGTAAATCAGTTGTAATTGGAAAACTATTGCATTTAGAGAATTTCGTATAAATATGTTATTCAGCTACTTTTGGGTCAGCTATAACATAGTGAAATTACAGACCTGTAGCTCATGGCATAGCTGAGTAATAGCTACTTTTAGGTCATCACTATTGAGTAAATCAGTTGTAACTTGAAAACTATTGCATTTACAGTATTTTGCTTAAATATGTTGTTCACCTACTTTTGGGTCAGCTATAACATAGTAAAATTTCAGACCTGTAGCTCATGGCATAGCTGAGTAATAGCTACTTTTAGGTCATCACTATTGAGTAAATCAGTTGTAACTTGAAAACTATTACATTTACAGTATTTTGCTTTAATATGTTGTTCACCTACTTTTGGGTCAGCTATAACATAGTGAAATTTCAGACCTGTAGCTCATTGCATAGCTGAGTAATAACTACTTTGAGGTTCTCACTATTGAGTAAATCAGTTGTAATTGGAAAACTATTGCATTTAGAGAATTTAGTATAAATATGTTATTCAGCTACTTTTGGGTCAACTATAACATAGTAAAATTTCAGACCTGTAGCTCATGGCATAGCTGAGTAATAGCTACTTTTAGGTCATCACTATTGAGTAAATCAGTTGTAACTTGAAAACTATTGCATTTACAGTATTTTGCTTAAATATGTTGTTCACCTACTTTTGGGTCAGCTATAACATAGTAAAATTTCAGACCTGTAGCTCATGGCATAGCTGAGTAATAGCTACTTTTAGGTTATCACTGTTGAGTAAATCAGTTGTAATTGGAAAACTATTGCATTTAGAGAATTTAGTATAAATATGTTATTCAGCTACTTTTGGGTCAACTATAACATAGTAAAATTTCAGACCTGTAGCTCATGGCATAGCTGAGTAATAGCTACTTTTAGGTCATCACTATTGAGTAAATCAGTTGTAACTTGAAAACTATTGCATTTACAGTATTTTGCTTAAATATGTTGTTCACCTACTTTTGGGTCAGCTATAACATAGTAAAATTTCAGACCTGTAGCTCATGGCATAGCTGAGTAATAGCTACTTTTAGGTCATCACTATTGAGTAAATCAGTTGTAACTTGAAAACTATTGCATTTACAGTATTTTGCTTAAATATGTTGTTCACCTACTTTTGGGTCAGCTATAACATAGTAAAATTTCAGACCTGTAGCTCATGGCATAGCTGAGTAATAGCTACTTTTAGGTCATCACTATTGAGTAAATCAGTTGTAACTTGAAAACTATTGCATTTACAGTATTTTGCTTAAATATGTTGTTCACCTACTTTTGGGTCAGCTATAACATAGTAAAATTTCAGACCTGTAGCTCATGGCATAGCTGAGTAATAGCTACTTTTAGGTTATCACTGTTGAGTAAATCGCTTATAACTTGGAAATTATTGCATTTAGAGTATTTTGTTTCAATATGTTATTCACCTATTTTGGGGTCAGCTATAACATAGTGAAGTTCCAGACCCGTGACTCATTGCATAGCGGAGTAATAGCTACTTTTAGGTTATCACTGTTGAGTAAATCGCTTATAACTTGGAAACTATTGCATTTAGAGTATTTTGTTTCAATATGTTATTCACCTATTTTGGGATCAGCTATAACATAGTGAAGTTTCAGATCTGTGGCTCATTGCATAGCTGAGTAATAGCTACTTTGAAGTTCTCACTATTGAGTAAATCAGTTGTAATTGGAAAACTATTGCATTTAGAGAATTTCGTATAAATATGTTATTCAGCTACTTTTGGGTCAGCTATAACATAGTGAAATTACAGACCTGTAGCTCATGGCATAGCTGAGTAATAGCTACTTTTAGGTCATCACTATTGAGTAAATCAGTTGTAACTTGAAAACTATTGCATTTACAGTATTTTGCTTAAATATGTTGTTCACCTACTTTTGGGTCAGCTATAACATAGTAAAATTTCAGACCTGTAGCTCATGGCATAGCTGAGTAATAGCTACTTTTAGGTCATCACTATTGAGTAAATCAGTTGTAACTTGAAAACTATTACATTTACAGTATTTTGCTTTAATATGTTGTTCACCTACTTTTGGGTCAGCTATAACATAGTAAAATTTCAGACCTGTAGCTCATTGCATAGATGAGTAATAACTACTTTGAGGTTCTCACTATTGAGTAAATCAGTTGTAATTGGAAAACTATTGCATTTAGAGAATTTAGTATAAATATGTTATTCAGCTACTTTTGGGTCAACTATAACATAGTAAAATTTCAGACCTGTAGCTCATGGCATAGCTGAGTAATAGCTACTTTTAGGTCATCACTATTGAGTAAATCAGTTGTAACTTGAAAACTATTGCATTTACAGTATTTTGCTTAAATATGTTGTTCACCTACTTTTGGGTCAGCTATAACATAGTAAAATTTCAGACCTGTAGCTCATGGCATAGCTGAGTAATAGCTACTTTTAGGTTATCACTGTTGAGTAAATCGCTTATAACTTGGAAATTATTGCATTTAGAGTATTTTGTTTCAATATGTTATTCACCTATTTTGGGGTCAGCTATAACATAGTGAAGTTCCAGACCCGTGACTCATTGCATAGCTGAGTAATAGCTACTTTGAAGTTCTCAATGTTGAGTAAATCACTTGTAATTTGAAAACTATTGCATTTAGAGAATTTAGTATAAATATGTTATTCAGCTACTTTTGGGTCAGCTATAACATAGTAAAATTTCAGACCTGTAGCTCATGGCATAGCTGAGTAATAGCTACTTTTAGGTTGTCACTGTTGAGTAAATCACTTATAACTTGAAAACTATTGCATTTAGAGTATTTTGTTTCAATATGTTATTCACCTATTTTGGGGTCAGCTATAACATAGTGAAGTTCCAGACCTGTGGCTCATTGCATAGCTGAGTAATAGCTACTTTGAAGTTCTCACTGTTGAGTAAATCAGTTGTAATTGGAAAACTATTGCCTTTACAGAAATTTGTGCAAATATGTTATTCAGCTACTTTTGGGTCAGCTATAACATAGTGAAATTACAGACCTGTAGCTCATGGCACAACTGAGCAATAGCTGTTCTCAGGCACTGACTGTTGAGTAAATCAGCTATAACTTGAAAAATATTGCATTTGGAGTATTTTGTTAAAATATATTGTTCACCTACTTTTGGGTTAGCTATAACATAGTGAAATTACAGACCTATAGCTCATGGCATAGCGGAGCAATAGCTATTTTCTGGTTCTCACTATTGAGTAAATCAGTCTTAACTTGAAAACTATTGCATTTACAGTATTTTGCTTAAATATGTTGTTCAGCTACTTTTAGGTCAGCTATAACAGAGCAAAAATTCAGACATGTAGCTCATTGCATAGCTGAGTAATAGTTACTTTGAGGTTCTCACTCTTGAGTAAATCAGTTGTAACTTGAAAATTATTACATTTAGAGTATTTTGTTAAATATGTTATTCACAGACGTTTTGGTCAGCTATAACATAGTGAAATTGCAGACCTCTATGTCATGGGATAGCTGAGCAATAGCTTCTTTCAGGTTCTCACTGTTGAGTAAATCATTGTATCCAACCTGTAGGAAATCATGGGCTGGGAATCTGTTAATATGGTCCGATTTGACCTTGGAACCCTCCTTCAAGGTCAAATGAGGATAGCCAAACATAAACGTGCTTATAACTCGCTTATTATTGGTCCCAGAGGTTGGAATGAAAACCAACCTATAGAAAATCATGAGCTGGGAATTTTTTGGTGTGGTCGGATTTCACCTTGGACCCATCCTTCAAGGTCAAATGAGGATAGCCAAACTTAAAAGTGCTTATAACTCACTTATTATTGGTCCTAGAGGTTTCGAATGGAAAACCAACCTATAGAAAATCATGGGCTGGGAATCTTTTGGTGTGGTCGCATTTGACCTGGGACCCCTCCTTCAAGGGCAGTTGAGGATAGCCAAACTTACAATTGCTTAGAACTCGCTTATTATTGGTCCTACAAGTTTGGGATGGTAAACAAGCTACAGGAAATCATGGGCTGGGAATTTTTTTGTGTGGTCGGATTTGACCTTGGACCCCCTCCTTCCAGGTCAAACGAAGATAGCCAAACTTAAAGTGCTTATAACTCGCGTATTATTGGTCTTGGAGGTTTGGGATGGTAAACCAACATATAGGAAATCATGGGCTGGGATTCTTTTGGTGTGGTCAGATTTGACCTGGGACCCCTCCTTCAAGGGCAGTTGAGGATAGCCAAACTTACAATTGCTTAGAACTCGCTTATTATTGGTCCTACAAGTTTGGGATGGTAAACAAGCTACAGGAAATCATGGGCTGGGAATTTTTTTGTGTGGTCGGATTTGACCTTGGACCCCCTCCTTCAAGGTCAAACAAGGATAGCCAAACTTAAAAAGTGCCTATAACTCACTTATTATTGGTCCGAGAGGTTTGGGATGGTAAACCATCCTAAATTCTTTGGCTGGGAATCTTTTGGTATGGTCAGATTTGACCTTTGGACCCCTTCTTCATGGTGGAACGAGGATATTGCATTTATAGTATTTCTTTAAATATTTTTAACCTACTTTTTACCCTTAAACAATTACCTTGTTACTTTATTTCATAATACCATTTGCAGGGCACAACTTTTTTGTCGTTTTCTTCTGTCAGCTTCGGAATATCTTTCGAACATGTGTTCAGTTACCATTTACTGTATTTCTGTACAGCCCTTTCCCTGATAATTATGCTTTCCTCTCATTATCACCATCACAAATCAAAAACATTCAGTCAGCTGACACAGTGCCCGTTCACGGGCACTCTCCTCTTGTTTGACAATCCTGCCCTTGGATGCAGTTCTGACACCCAGATTTTCCTCTACAGTGACCTTAGGTGAAAGATAGAGGGTAACCCCATTGGCTTCCCTTAGGCAGAATCACTTGTTGACCATGGGCCACAAGTGGAGTATTTGACCATCAGTGACGACGCCTTCTCCATCCAAACCTGGCTGATGAAACCATTCTTCTGCAGAAGCATGAACATGAATAAGTGGGGTGTCAACTACCGGCTGAGCCGCGGGAGAAGGGTTGTTGAGAACGCCTTTGGGACTTTGGCCTGCAGATTTCAGGTCCTGCAATCCACCATGCAGCAAAAAACTTTGGTGGTCATGCAGATGGTCACAGCCTGTTCTGTCCTACACAGCTTATTGAGAATCAGATCAGGAAGGGAACAGTTTCAAGTGGAAAACATGGGTTTGAACCTGGACAATGTGTTGCAAGGAAACCAGATGCCATATCAGGGAAGTGAAGCTCCAAGGCACTGCAAAGTGTTCTGGCAGATTGCTTTAGAAAAGAAGGACGGTGCCTGTGCAGATGGACAGGATATCAAATATTGACATCGATTGATTTATCGCAGAAATGGAACAGCCCCAATTATTGGTTCTAGAGCTTGAAAATGTGAAAATCATGTCTTGTGAATCTTTTGCAAGTGTCAAATTTGACTCTTTAAGTCTGCTTCAAGGTCAAGTGGGGTCATCACACTAATAAGGTCTTATATCTACCTTATTATTGGTTCTACAGCTTTGACATTTGAAAACAATGTAAAGGAAATCATGGCCTATGAATCTTTAGCAACAGTCAAGTTTTACTTTTGACCCTTGTGTAAAAGTCAAGTGGTGTCAACATGCTAAAAGGCCTTATATCTTATGTTATTCTTGGTTCAAGAGCTTTGAAATGTGAAAACAACCCATCAGAAATCATAGCCTGCATATCTTTTGTGAGTGTCAAATTTTAACTCTGGCCTCCCTGCTTCAAGGTCCAGTTGAGTCATCATATTGAAAAGACCTTTCATCTCCCTTAGTATTGCTCATTGGGCTTTGGACCCTTTTTGTGGCCAGACTACCTCCATTTCTGCTTAATACCCTGCTGGAGATAAACACTTTGGCAGTGGTTTTGTTATTTATATTAAAACACAAATATTTCATAACGATTGATAAATGTGTCATATCAAATTTCAAATTCTGATAACAGAAATTTTAGTTTAGAAAGTTACTCTGGGGTACAGATTTGAAGTTCTCACTTTGCTGATGATTCTTTTGTGTCAGAAACACCAGTCTATCAGAAACTCCAATCCTGATGTTTTATTGAAAATTAGTCTGAGGTACGAATTTAAAGTTCTGACACCAGGGTTTGACATTCTGATGGATTTCAGTTTCTGGTTCTCTTGTATCAGAAATTCCAGTCCATTAGAAACTCCAATTCTGACCTGTTGTTTTATTGGAAAATTGCTCCAAGGTATGAATTTGAAATTTTAATTCACAGTAATTCTATCATTAGGAATAGAAAATGGTATGAAAAGGTAAATACTTTAATTACAAGAAGCAATGAGTTTTTAGTTAAGTGTCAAGGTCTTGGTACTCGGTAGAAACATAAAAAGTGGTAAGGACTAATTCACTTGATTAAAAGACCATGACCGAAAAGTGTTTTGATCTACATGTGTGTGCTGCAAAACCCACCGAGACATGAGTAGTGCACTAGAATTTATAAAAATCTGGTGATAAAAACAAATTCTGAGTTAGGTCCATCCCACAAATGGCATACAACTCAGATGGTCACCCATCCAAGGAGTAACATAGCCCACTGTTGCTTAATTACACTGATGAGATCGGTACTCATCAAGCTACGCCAATTCTCATGAAATTCTGGTGACAAAAGAAAAAAAAAACAGAAAAAAGTGACCTCTAGAAGTGTGAGCCTTGCTAGAATTTACCTTCGAGCACACAAACTAAAAGTCTTGTTCTTTCACAACATACTGTTTCTATCTCTGCAAAACTGTAGTACCTCTGACCTATTGTATACCTGCTTGCTGTTTTAAGGGATATTCTTTCTTGAATATTTGTAGCCATATTATTCTTGGATATAAGAAATAATTACAAGTATTTAATGAATTTATTATATTACTTTAATAGGCTGTATTTAAATTTAGTCCATATGTTTTGATATTTACTGTACATGTAAAATAATCAAATATCAATATTTATTATGAAAAAAGAAATATTAATATTTTTCCAGAGCTCGTCATTTTTGTGATGGTTTAGTTCCTAGAATACACACAAATTGCTTTATGTTATTCTCAAAAGTAAAAAAACTTTATACCTAGATAATTTCATGCATTATAATTGCATATTCTTTGACATGTGTAAATACTGTCACACAGTATTTCTTCTCTCTGTAATGTATATCCCCTTACTTTTTTGCATCTGTCTAAACCTATTTATCATCTTTTCCTCTCATGAAAATAGTTATCTGTTCTGAGGAAATCAAATTTTATTGCGCTACAATAGCTTACTATTTGGGACCAAGTACTATCTCGGGAGGCAGCTTGCAGCTCGGCCATGACTGAGTCGCCTGTTTGGTGGCACACACTGCAGCCTTAAGGTGACATAGATAATGAGTTGACGTAGGTCAAAACTTCCTTCTTCTTGTTGGCGAGCATATTCTTCAACAACACATTTATAACCTTAAATCTGCCTCTGGTTCAACTTGGAAAGAATGGACAACCAGGACTCGATCGTGTATGTAGCTAATATACAGGAACTGTACCTGTCAAAATGAAGAAATTTTAAGGGTTTAACCCCTATCAGCTATATTCTTTGACAATTTAAAAGGTTAAAATATAAAAGAAAGCATCGAAAACAGAGTCCTGGGTTGAATGGAGTCCCGGCAAAACCACTCAGTTACATCATTGTTGTCTGGAAAGCACATGATTGTTAATAATGGTAAATGTATAGGGTACGACATTGGTATTGCCAAACAATAAAAGGTTGTCCTTTTTTGTGTAGTTTTGGAAGATTAAAACAGATATTTGATGTACAAAATAGTTTGCATGTTTGTACTCAATGTCGTCTCTTTTTAAAATAAATGAGTATTTAATGCGCACTTGGAAATGTAAGGCAGTTTACAATTGTAGGGTACTGCCGAACAGTTTGCCTTCAGTTCCATCCATTTAGAACACTAGCTTTGGGAAGAATTTACTCTGTATCGAAACTGGCAAAAGCAGTGGCTGTACTTTTGAAACAAAAACAATTTTACAGTCCAGAAAAATGTTCAAATACACTCCAGGTGAAGGACCTGGGAGAGAGTTGTCTCAGCCTCAGAACCCGAGAAGCTCTGCCTGAGAGTGGTCAGTAATCCCTCTTCAGGTGAAGAACCTTGAAGAGAGGGAGTTGTCTCGGCCTCAGATTCAGATTCTGGGGAACCACCAGCTGAGAAAGGTTACAAAACCCTCTCCAGGTGAAGAATCTCGAACAGAAGGAGTTGTCCTGGCCTCTTATATTCACAGTCTGAGCACCACGAGCTGACAAAGATAAAAAAACCCTCTCCAGGTACTACTTGGTGAAGAACCTCGGAGAGAAGAAATTATCTCTGAATCAGAGTCTCGGCCCATCCAAGGAAGAATCAAAAAGCAGTGAAACGCAAATACAAGTTTCACAGACATGTAATCTCCTCTTCAAAGAATACAGATCTGCCATCACACCCTAAAAAACCATCTCCAGGTGAAGAACATGGGAGAGAGGAGGGGGAACTAGGGAACCTCTGCCCTCTATTGTATACAGGGACCTTAAAAGAACTGATATAAAAATTTTAAGGCAATTTCGCCCTGCCCTTATCATTTCTAGGGAAGTAGACATTTCTGACTTGCCCTCCCAGTACACTGAGGACATTGAGATGTTCAGACAAGTTCTTAATATCTCTGACCCCAGGGATAGCATGCCAGTATCCTGAACCTCAGAAATATGCAATAACCCAGTGGCTCAGAAAACAGGGGCTCAGGCCCAAGGGCCCTTCTACTTTTCTCCCTGCTAATCACTCTATTGAAGAGGCCCTAGAAAAATTTGAACGAGATTCTGAAATTAAGAATCTTCCATAGGGGAAATTCATTAAACCTCCCTCTGCCACTAGAAAGTTGTACAAGGTGGTAGATCCTTGCTTCGAAGAGAAGATTCAGGACTTAAATAGAGATTTTGCAAACATTTGCATCCATCCTAGGACCTCAGTAACCCTGTGGGGAAAGGTTCCCCTTCACGTTGTCAAAGAAATTTGAGTACCAGGCTAGACAAAATGTCTGTACCCTCAATTTTTCAGCTGGTTTTAACCAGGTTGTCTCAGAATGTAACCTGATCATGGAAAATGGTCAAAATTCCAACTTAAAGGAAGAAGTTGTGTACTACATCACAATCTGTGTCACCTTGAGGCTGCAGGTGCTGCCATCGAACAGGCGTCTTTGTCATTATTATTCTGATTTTTCCTGAGTTGGTCAAGCCACAAGCGGCCCCCCAAAATAGCACTTAGTCCCACATGGTAAGCTGGTAGCTTTTAAAAGCTAATTAAAATTTTCAATTTTATGTGATAGTAAGAGCACCTGTATGCCATTGGTTGAATTAGTTGTGTAGTTCAATCATTTTTCAAAATCCAGCAGAGTGTTATTTTATTGTAAATCACTATAATTGGTAATCAGTTTTGTGTTTTTTTATAATTTGACAGAATTATGTTTTTTAAGTCCTAAAAACAAAGATATGGTTTTTACATATATATAACTTTTGGACAAGCACGCTACAGAGATACAAGAAAACTGAGGAATATTCAGGCAGTTAGGCAGTTTTGTTGAATAAACACAAAACAAGTAACATTCATGTGTCAAAGTATTATAATACCACTTGGCTATGCTGTTTGGTCATTATTTCAGCTCTTTGGTCTGGAACAAACTGTGGAAGATGCTGAGGTGTTGTTTGCTGACCATTTCCAGGCTGCTGTAGAAAAAGTGCATTCACATGACTCCAAATTAGCAAAACACTTGGCACATGAGCAGGAAAGTAAGTGCGGTTTTGCTGTACTTATATAATGTCATAGATATAGTCACTTGTGATAAAGTACATGTATATAACACTTGCAAAGGGTGTCTCTCTGCTGATATGATTACCAAAATGAAATGGATCAGGTCTGAAGAAAATATCATAAAGTGTGTAGTACGGTATAGTATGTAGTATATTGTCATTCAAGAGACAGTTGATTTCAATGGCAGCTTTGGAAGTAAAGGAAAAATAGCTTAAAGTTTGTAAAACTAATTTACCTTTTAAATCAACTAAAGCTGAGAACTACCAGTTTAATTGTTTTTAAATCACAGTTAAAGTTATATTTTTTACTATATCGCTATAAGACCTGTACTACTCCATAATTCAGCACAAAATAATTTTATGTAATGCATCAATGTAAATGCCTCTAAGTACAAACAATTTAACAATTTACATTTTTTTTTTGCATCAGACAAATGGATCTTATGCTTCAATATCTTCATCCTACACTGTTTTATTTTTCAATGTATTATAAACCTTTCTTTAACAATCTAATTCTATGTATAATGAAAAAAATATGTAATTTCCAGTGTCCAGACACAAATCACCACTAAGTGGTACACGACTGAGTCTGACCAGCCAATCTCTGATTGGTAACATTGCCAGTAAAGCAGCTAAAGGAGCCAGTACTATGACAGTGAGTAACACTGCTGAACAGTTGCTGGGTCTTACCATCCAGCCTGCTTTACATCATCGCTCTGGTGACGTATATTCACTGCTCAAGCCACCCCTCAATCAACATATCAACCCTGACCTAATCCCAGCCATGATTGTACTGGATTTAGCTTGTTCCAGCTCAACCACTTGGGAGTCATCCGGTGTTTTATTGGACGTGGCTATGCGTAGGTTACCATCGCATTTGAAACAAGGGAAGATGGCAGCATCTGGCAGTCATGAAAGAGATTTAATGGAACCTCCTTCTGTACTGCATACTCAGTCTTCCAAAAAGGATACTAAACCTTTGTGTGCATTGAAAGGAATCATGGGTGTGCTGGAGAGATTATCCACTCTTGTTCAGTCATGTTCGAGTAAACCAGAGGTTATGGGAAATGTGACATCTCATTGCTCAGGGATAAACACCTGTCTGAATACAGGAGTAGCTCCTCTAGATGCAGAATCTTGCACAATATTATATTTAGCCCTGAAAGAGCTAGAAAGTGCCTTGCAGAAAACACAGGTTGCCTTGAAATCCGTTACACTTTTGTCAGATGGGAGAGAAAGGTCAAGGGGTCACCATGGGAGGACTGGAAGAGAGCAGGATGCCAAGAGACCATCCTTGAGGACTGCATTTAAAAACCTTGTGACTCAGTGCAGTAAGGCAACTGTGAAGAATGGCCTGATGCAGTATATCGTCAGGTAAGTACAATAGAAAAAGTTTCCGAATGACGTATACAGAAAAAATGTATCACGAATGAAGATAACAATATTATATGAGTGTGTAGCAAGAGTATTATATTGTTAATCTTCATGAGTGATATATTTTTTGTATTTGTATTTTTGTATTTTTTGTGTATGTCTAATGAAGGATGTTTTACTTTTATTATCCACCAGTTTGTATGATATATGAGTTAAATAAATGAATATGTAAGGAGAGATTGCGAAAAAGGCTGTAAACAAGGGCATTGGCAACAGTGCAAATAAAAAATTCAATCTTTAACTTACAATATCGCAGTCATTAATTCATGGATTTTTATGCAACAAACACGAGCAGAAACACTGTAAAAAGATCTTTCTAATGATATATGATACTTTTTTGTAGCTATCATATTTTTGGAGATATTAGTGAACTGGAAGTTATTGACACTTATTATCCATGGTACGGAGGTTCTGTTATATACAGAAAAATATATGCCACTCTGTATGTCCCCTATATGTGTCAAATATGGATTGCTGTGGATAATAAATGTGTTTATAAGTGTTGTTGACAGTATGATATTATGTTTTTCATTTGGTTAGGGTACAAAGGAGTGATAACTGCATTGCATTGTTAAGAACTAGTTCATCATTTTACTCTATAATATGGCTGATGTTTCATCGGAACTGAGAAAACCTATAGATTCTGTCATATCTCACATTTTAATTTGATATGGTAAAAATGGGAGTATATTGACTTTATAATATCTTGTGATGAAGATAGTGGCAAGCAAACAAAATACCAGATTTTGTTTGTATTGAATCTCGAGAAAACCAGTTTCAATTTTGACATAGAATTACACACCTAGGTTTTGTTTAATCCTGTGCAAGTATTCATCGAACGTCAAGACGATTTAGTAACTCTAAGAAACAGGACACTTGGTAATATATCTTGGTGCCAATAAACCACAGTGCTGGCTCTGACAGATCTAGAGCTGAATCTAATGTATTCTGATAAGAACATTTTTTGTGCTTAGTTTCTATCATCTGACACACTCTAGGGTACACCTATACATAAACATATTGAATAACAGTTAGTCCATTAATGTATCCTGGTCATCATAAGACTGCATGCACAATACTCATTCCACATATAAAGAAAATTTAATTGTATCCACCGGATAGCATCCGGTGGATACTATGGATTTGACTTCATTACGCCGCCGCCGCAGTGTGTAGAGAGATTTCACTGTTACCGCTCTAACGAAAAAAATATTATAGCTAGCCTTCTCAAATTTGCAGGATATATTCATAGCCATAAAATCTTGCCTGGGAATATTTTTGGCCTCATTTTGAAAAACAAGATGGCCGCCACGGGTGTTTTTCGACTTTAAACAAGGACTTTTGGTGGCCCTCTAGAGCAAAGGGTATTATAGGTAGAGATCTCAAATTCGCAGGATATGTTCCTCATTATCAAATCTTGACTGGGAATATTTTTGGCCTCATTTTGAAAAACAAGATGGTCGCCTCAGGCATTTATTTGCAGTCATGAAAAGTGCTTATATCTCCCTTATTATTGGTCCTAGAGGTTTGGGATGGTAAACCAACCTATAGGAAATCATGGGCTGGGAATCTTTTGGTGTGGTCAGATTTGACCTTGGACCTCTCCTTCAAGGTCAAATGAGGATAGCCAAACTTAAAAGTGCTTATAACTCGCTTATTATTGGTCCTAGAGGTTTGGGATGGTAAACCAACCTATAGAAAATCATGGGCTGGGAATCTTTTGGTGTGGTCAGATTTGACCTTGGACCCCTCCTTCAAGGTCAAATGGGGATAGCCAAACTTAAAAGTGTTTATAACTCGCTTATTATTGGTCCTAGAGGTTTGGGATGGTAAACCAAACTATAGGAAATCATGGGCTGGGAATCTTTTGCTGCGGTCAGATTTGACCTTGGACCCCTCCTTCAAGGTCAAATGAGGATAGCCCAACTTAAAAGTGCGTATAACTCGCTTATTATTGGTCCTAGAGGTTTGGGATGGTGAACCAACATATAGGAAATAATTGGCTGGGAATCTATTGCTGTGGTCGGATTTGACCTTGGACCCCTCCTTCAAGGTCAAACGAGGATAGTACACAAAATCATGTGCTGGGAATCTATTGCTGTGGTCGGATTTGACCTTGGACCCTCCATCAAGGTCAAACGAGGATAGCCAAACTTAAAAGTGCTTATAACTCGCTTATTATTGGTCCTAGAGCTTTGGAATGGTAAACCAAAATCTAGGAAATCATGGGCTGGGAATCTTTTGGTGTGATCGGATTTGACCTTTGGCCCCTCTTTCAAGGTCAAATGAGGAGTGCCAAAATTAGTGTTTATATCTTGCTTATTCGTATTCCTAGAGGTTTACAGTGTCACACCAACCTATAGGAAATCATGGGCTAAGAATCTTTTGATATGGTCAGATTTCACCTTGGGCTTCTCCTTCAAGGTGAAGCGATGTTAGAATGGCTTTGGTGAGTTTTCTTCTGGTGGATACAATTTGCATCGGTTCTCTGATGTGATAGGTCTAGTTAAAATATTGACTATGAACTTTTTCTAAGATAGTTATTTCTTATATAATTACTGCAAAATATTGCCATCTTAAAATGGGCTGGGATTAGTAGCCAAACATAGAGTCCTAACTTGGGTTAAATTAGGACCAATCTTAAGATTGGCAAGATCTCAAGTTTGGCTCCAACATTTTCATCACATTCACCCTTTATCTCCTTAATGGGTTTATCATTAATATAAGTTTCCATATGTGGATTTGGCATGATTGAAACTCCTTTCAAATTTCAGATCTCTTGTATCATAATGAAATATTAATCTAATTTAAATCTTACCTCACTGCAATATGTATGTACAACTCAAGAATCTGTTAATCAATTACTCTGGGTTAGGTGCAATTAATTGCTTTTTCCAATAATTTGTCATAGATCTTAGCTAGACATAAATGTTGTGTTTTACACGGATGTCACTGTTTTCATAAATATATTTTTAGGTTCACTTCAAATGCTTCTGTTGCAATATTTTTATATCACCATGGTGTCTCATTATCCCTGATGCTTGGGGCTGGCTGAACTGTATACTGTATTTTCTTATATAATTTTTCTGTAAACCATGTGCAGGTGGCACTTGCATGAATGATATTCTCTCTCTTGCTAATATGATGGAATCTTTTGAGTGACAGTTGTCACAGTTCACACGTGATCCTACCAAGGCTTTGTTAACTGGTCTAACTCTTAATATAGTTGTCACTCTAAGTTTTGTTGTCACTCTTATATTACACTTTTCTATTTTATTTTTCAAGGTAACATGTATTTATAAAAGGTAAACAATTATTTATGTGTAACAGTATGATGAGACCTCTGTTGGGCTTATATGTCACTTGAACATTTATACAGAAATACACATGTAAGTGGTTTAATCATGCAAAGATAAAAGTCAAATTATGAGAGTACAAAGAAAGTTTTGTTTTTTACTTAATTTACTAATAATTTTCTATTTCATTCAAATTATTTCATTTATACAATATTACACTTTGATGACCAGGCTGTTTGTTTGTTGTCAGCAAAATAATTGGGCAACATTCAAAGATACTAAGAATATATATTGAGGATTGTATTGCAATTAAGAAAGGTTAGCCATAGACAAGATTCCCTTCAAAGGCTTCATGTTTTCTTTGATTTAGGAAACGGTCCCAATATAACTATAGCTTTCATTTTGACACAAAAGCAAATTGACTTTAATTTTGAAAAAAACTTCATAAACTGTGACAAATAAATATTGATTAGTCTTCAATCACCTTATATCAATTTTTCCTTCACTCTGAAAAAATGGCAATACTAATTAATGATTAGTATTTCAGCCGCCAGTTGGATTTGTTTGTTCCTGTAGACAGCACCTATAAATATGCTTAGAGGGATATTTAATCAAATTTTTGTTGCAGAATTAAAAACTTTCCACTTGTGTACCCAGATAAAGAGTGATCGTGTGTAGAGATGTTCTCTGGTTAAACTTACAATGTACAACAAAGTATTATCACACAAAGAAAATGTTATATGAGTGTGTGATTAAGTTTAAACTAAAAGTTTTATTTGAGTAAACTGAAACTCACTTTAGTGCTCTTTTCTATTATTTTATTACTTCCTCTTTTGGGATGTAGCTCAAATTAACAATAAACAATAACAGTTACAATATTCAATTTATAAACCATTTAACATTTAACTAATTAATAATAAAGTTGCATAGTCCAATTGTCAAATATCAGTTTATAACTTCCTATTTAAAATTCACTATCATTCAATTCTCCTTTTAAATCTATTAATATCACTTCTCATTCTATTTTCATTTTAACACTCAATTCAAATATTTATTTCTCCTTTTGATTCTATCTTCACACTCTCATTTCACTTCTCAACTTTGTTTCTCAAGTTAGTCAAAACTTTCAATCTCTGTTTTCAATCTCTTACTTCAATCTCTATTTTTAATCTCCATGAAGGTACGATTTGGCTCACAATTTATAGCAAAATTCAACAAAGCAAAGATACAAACATGTAAACACTGACCAGTAACATTGCAGAACATAAGACAATATAAAATACTAAATGACCAATCACAAAACATAACATAGAACTATAACCATTTATAAAATGGACACAACATCAAAACAATATTAAGTATTTCATTACATAATCACACAATAACTCTGACACAGTCTAACAACTTTCAATAAACCCATTTATTATAAACCCTGCAACTACAATGGAACTTCTATAACACCTGGACACCTATCTTTCAGATAACAAGTGGACAAAAATCAAAGACAACATACAGGACTTAATTACAGATGTTTGACAATGGACATTACACGGGTGGTCATTGTGTCCGGTTCATAATAATGTCCAATTTTCATTGGAGTTTATTTTTTAAATGTTTTAACCAGAACTTTGAATATTTTTTTCAAATTATTCCCGTTGACATTGATATTATTTCATGAAAATTAAAAAAAAATTAACTAAACACCCAAATTGGGTACATTCACGTTCAACAAAAATTAAAGGACACAATTATGAACCGGACACAATTGTGACCACCCGTGTATATTTATACATTATCACTAGAAAACAGAGAACACAAAAGATATAAAGATTGACATACAAGTAACATTACATCACAACAGCACAAGTAACATAGAATTGACATATAAATTGCAAGAACATTACATAATTCACATAACTACATTATAAAATTATGATCTTTATTTGGGAAACTAAGGGTTAACCTTAACTTAAACTTAAGTCTTAAAATGCTAAATTTTTGCACTGTGATAGTATGAACAGGTTATGAGGAAAAGCCACTCACAAGATAATGACACAGAGATGTTCATTACACAATTTGACTGAAATTTTATCAGTCAAACTGAAAAACTTAAAAACATAATTTCAGTCATTACACCAAATGACTGAAAATTGTTGTCATTACATGGTGAATATGTTAAACTGCTGTTTGGTCATTTTAATTTTTTACAAATATTTTAAATATTTTACAAAGTGTCAGCCTAGTGAAAATACATGTCAGATTTGTAATTAATGGCAGAGCCAATGAGATAAAACTGTTGTTGGGGCACCATTATAAGTATCAAAGTTAATCCAGGGTCTTAGGAAAGGAACTCGTGTAAAATGTTTTATTCTTCAAATTTCTAGATATTCACTTACTTGTTTTACTTTGTCAATTTTCATCATAGTTGGATATTAAAAACCTGCTGCAGCGCCCAGAAAAGAAAGTTGTACTGTTATTAGTTCTATTATATTTCATAGCATCACTTTCACTCAGGCCAGTGTAACTATTTGTATTTGGTGCCTTTGTCTTTCTCTTTCAAATTAGTATGATTATTGAAAGACTGTTTGTTACTGGGTAAATTAATTGCTATGAAAAATAACCATGTTAATAAATGTTGTAACTTTTTGTTTGCAGATTGTCTTTATTTTACAAATTTCAAATGAACTTTGCAATTTTAAAATGATTATGAATCTCCACACCTTTTAATTGAATAGTATTGTATTTTCACAGATTAAAAACAAAACATGCTCAAGTAAAAATTGAAATCTTGTTTTCCTGAAAATTATTCAAGGGTTTTTCATCATTGTACAGTGTATCCAACGTACTGCACAAAAAATATGAAATTCTGAAACATTTTTACAATCCAACTTTGTCAGGTTTGGAAGTTTTTAATGCAAGGTAATGTTAAAAAGAAGAAAGTGTGAAGATCTATTGTTATATAGATAATTGAGCCCTCCCAATTAGCTGTGTTTGTTTGTCCATGCATCTGGGCAGTTGATTGTAATCCTCTGTGAAAAGTGTGAGTACTGGGTTTGTTTTTAGACTGGGGAGACGGACAGTTGGTTTGTTGTGGGATGTGTCAACAAAGGGTGATTACTACTAATTCAAACAGGATTAGAAGTGATGACACCTTGTTAAGACAGCAAGAGTTAATTGGATCATGCAGGCCTTATATAAGGGGGACCATTTTATCCACTGGAATCATTATAGCACCTATACATTTGACAAGTACCTCAGTTTAACTATAGTAAGTTCTTTAGTAAAAATCCAGAAATAATTACCGGTGAAAAGGACATTTTGGAAAAGAAGACTCAATTTGGTGATTTGTGTTTTGATTTGTGATAAAGTGAAGGCACTTTCCACTGGTATGGAGCAGTCTATGACAGGTAAGTCTCTCATTTGATTTAATATGGAAGGTTACTATCTTTCCAAAAAGATTAAGCATTATGTGACTATCTTAAATTTCAAAGATTTGATGATAATTTACAGCAAAAAGGAAATGAAAAGTTTAAATGAATTCATATACCAATTTGTGGTGAATTATTTGCAAAAAGAGGTTTGTCAGTCTTTCTTAGATAGCTAAGTTTTTATGCTTTATTTTATTATTTAATTTATATAAAATATTAGCCAAGAATGTAAGGTTCACTCTTGCATATGATGTGGTGTGGGTTCTCACTATATGTAATACTCCATGACTGTACTTCGAGGTAAACTGTGTCAATTTCAGAGATACTGTGAAGGGTGGGGAGCGTAGAGTTGCTTATATGCTTTGTTAAATTATATTTTTAAAATCCTGTCTCTTTAACTGCTGTTTGAGGGGATATTTTACATTCAATTGCTCTGCCACATTGATATTTCAAGGTTGAAAAAACATGGAATATGAAAAGGCTCACTTGTAATTTTTGTGCATTTGCTCTGCCATTTCTACATGGATTTTAATGCAGCAAAAGTTAGCAGAAACTACATATAGTACCTTTCTAATGATGTGTAGGTGAAAACTGGCACTTGTTGATTAATTTGTAACACTTATTATCCATACTGAGGTCACTGCTGCAGCGGTTATCTCCCGCCTTAGAATCAGTATAAATGATTGAGAACTAAATGAGTTATAAGGCCTTTGTAGTAAGATAACCCCGCTTGACATTGAAGAAGGGGTCAAAGGTAAAAGTCAGCAATTGCAAAAGAGTCTGAGGGCATGACTTCCTTGTTTTCACATTTGAAACCACTAATGCCTAGTGTTAAGGCCTTTTTAATAGGATAATCCCATTTAACATTAAACATGTGATATGAGGGCCATTTTGTTTTCAAAACTAGGCCAAATTACTATTAGGCTAACTTTGCTAGCCATATATCCCTTGTGCAAATTTGACGAACCTGGTTGCAATATTTCAAGTTATAGAGCATCTTAATGATTTTGAAATAATTGGCTGTAGCAGCCATTTTGTTTTTCAAAATAAGGCCAAAATTTTTCTCAGGAAAAACATTTGCAGGCCAGGACTTTTCATGGTCTGTCTGTACATTCTGAAGCCATCAGAGCAATAAGAAGGGAGAAATAAGAGTATTTTAGTGTGATGACCCCATTTAACCTTGAAGCAGGGGTCAAAGATCAAATTCAACAACTGGAAAAGATTCTCAGGCCATGACTTCCTACAAGTTGTTTTCACATTCTGAACCTCTAGGAGCAATATTAGGGGAGATATAGGGCCTTTCTAATAGGATAACCCTGTCTGACATTAAACATGTGATATGCCGGCCATTTTGTTTTTTGAAGTAGGCCAAAGTTACTATCAGGCTAGCTTTTCATATAGCTTTTGTGCAAATTTGATGAAGCTAGCTGGAATATTTCAAGATTTAGAGCACCTTTATGATTTTCAAACAATTAGCTATGGCGGTCATTTTGTTTTTCAAAATGAGGCCAAAATTTTGCACAAACAGGTTTTCATAGCCATAAACTTTTCCTGCAAATTTGGTGAAGATATCTTTATAAATGAATGAGATATTAAGGTTTATGTAAAAAAGTGACAAATGGACGGACGCACATATGGAAGACGTTTTATAATCTCCCGACCATGGCCTTCGGCCACTGATGGGAGATAATAAGTAGTACTGGGGTATCCAAAAATATGTATCTAGATATGGGGAGTGCTGGATTATATTGTTATTTGGTAGAACCTCTGTTGTCCCACTTTTATGGGAGAGCAAGATTTTGTTTGGAAAATGTAAGAGTGTTTAAGTACAAAACAATCGAGAAATACTAATTTGGGAAAGTTTAAATGAGGTCATAAAATTAAATAATCTAACAGTGGAAGATTGGATTATAGAGATCCTACTTTCCAGGGAAGGTCTACAAGTTACACATTATTCTATTATATATTATTCTAGGCAAGATGTCCAAGCTACATATTTTATATTTTCAGGCAAGGTACACAAGCGTGTACTCGTGGACTCGCCCCTGCCACCGGAGCCACTATTGAGACTGCCCGAAGTAACAGCTGCCCCCGACTCCCCCACTTTCTTTATTGTGGGGCTAGTGGCACTGTGCGTACTCGTCCTCCTCCTCTGTTTGCTTATTGCCTTCATGACCTACCGACTCATAACCCAGCGCAAGAAGGAACAGGCATACAGATCCAAGAGGTTCCGAAGCCCCATATTCAGGCCTGTAGTGGAGACCATGGTCAGTGCGAAAATCTCAAACCACAACCAGAAAACACATCCCACTGCACTGACCATTGAAACAGAAGGTGGGTACTCATTTTTCTATTATAACAGCTAAGAAATACCCAAATCTTTCTTTTTTAACGAAGTGTTCATTACATTTAACATTTCTGTTTGAAAACATTGTTGTACATATTCCAAACATATCTTCCCTAACTGTTTCAAACTACAAAAATATGATTTGTAAGTTGTTCAGTTTGGTCAATTTTGTATTTGTAACTACCCAAATCTTAAGTGACCAAATGAATTTCCTAGGTGAGTAATGAAGAAACATTTAACCAGGAAAACAAATATGACCATTAACTAAAATCTTTTTTCTTTTTCAGTGAATCCAAGCCATACCAGCCACCAGCCACTGAATAACCTGAACAAGTGTCAACGGATGTCCACTCCAAAGCTGACCAGGTATCAGGCTAATGTGTCCACATCGGTGAAGTGTGGGGTGATGAACATCACAGCCTCACCTTTCCAAGAGTCCTCTGACAAGCACGGCGATATGGGTGTCATCAGGGATTTTGGCTCACAGAATCTCTCTCCATTGGAGAGCCAGGTCCAGTTCAAGTTCTACCACAAACTGCAAGGCCACCTCACCAATCAGGGCCACCCAGCAGTGGTCAACAAGCAAGTGACCACAAAGTCTAAGAACCTCTACACTCTGGCTTTTGATACAGAGTCAGACTGTGAATGATGAGGCTGAGACGCTGCATTTGACAGGTCTGAACAGCTGAACTGAGCAGTATATCGGTACCATACATCTGCACCATGTGCTTATACTGTGTGTGACGATTTGGGGGCATATATGTTGGACTGTATCGTGTGATTTACTCAAATAGACTGGATTAAAACTAACAATATCTTGATGTGTAACATCTTGTAGTTAAATACACATGCTGTTCAATTTTTTAGTAACACTGTAAGCATTGAAAACAGCGAGCAATAAAATTGTATCCAAACATATCTTGCATTTGTTTACATCAGGGGTTGGTTTCACAGAGGGTATTAACCTCAAACAGTCTAAGGCCAAATCATGGACTTAAAATGTGCTTGTGTCAAAGCATATTTTAATCAAAAGAACTAAACTAAAACAAGAGCACTTGGAAAGTGCAGACCTCTGCCAAGGCATGTAATAATAAGTAAATGGCAATTCTTTCTTGATTCCAGGTGGTGATTCAGATTAGTGTCCAAATTTAATGGGATCTAAGTTGGACCAAGAGCCATCCTGTGATTTTTTCAACCAATTTCAGCTTTCAATCAAGTTCTAACCAATGTTATGATGAGACATTTGTTCTTGCTTTAGTGACCTTCACTATTGTCCAGATCAAATATTGGAAATTGTAAAGTGTAGGAAGGTGATACTTCGTAGGGACATTGGTTATTGGATGTAGGTGTGCAACGGGGTGATCTTGATTTGACCGTTGTCCTTGCCAGTGACCCACACCCTGAAGATATTGTCCAGATGTTGTTACTTAAACTTGTTATTTGGCAGGGATATCTGTTGGGGAGTGTAGATGTGCAGTATCATTGCAAGAACTTGATTTGAACTTTGACCTTGCCATAGTGACCTCGACTTTTAAAACTTTTTCTGAAGCATATCTTGAGAACTGTAAGGTGTATGAAGTTGATACTTGGTAAGGACATAGGTTAGCGGATGGGGTGTAGGTGTGAAACATCATGGTGTGATCCTGATTTGAACTTTGACTGGCCTATATCTTGGAAAACATAACATGTACAAAATTTAGCAAGGACATGGGTTATGGAATATGGGTCTGCAACATCATGATGTGACCTTGATTTTCACCTTTGACATTGTCGAAGTGACCTTGACCTTTACATTCTTGTGGGCCATATTTTGGAAACGGCAAAGGAAGTTAATTCTTGGAAGGGCTATTAATGTGGAGTGTAGGTATGAGTCATGTTGTGACCTTAGTGTGACTGTTAACCTTGGCTCTGTATGTTTCCACCTGCCCTATTGGAGACATATTTCTTTCATCACTGAGATACATGGATTGCTGTAGTTAATTATTTTTAAGTAATTTTATTTAGTTGTGCTATTAATGTAGTTATCTTGCTGTTGTATTTTGTTTTTGCCCCGCAGCCCTTAAGGGCTGTTGGGGTATTGTTTTCACCCATGGTGTCCGGATGGGCGGGCAGGCGTTCGGGCGGGCGGCGGGTGGCGGGAAATAGTTTGTCCGGGCTGTATCTCAGAAACCGTAAGGTGCAGGAAGTTCATACTTGGCAGGGACATTGATTGGGGATGTAGGTGTGCAACGTCATTGGTCTGACCTTGATTTGACCTTTGACCCTGCCGTAGTGACCTTGAGTTTGAAAATCTAGTCCAGGCTATATCTCGGCAACCATAAGGTGTAGGAAGTTGATACTTGGCAGGGACATTAGTTAGGGGTTGTAGGTGTGCATTGTCATGATCTGACCCTGATTTGACCTTTGACCTTGCCGTGGTGATCTTGACCTATAAAACCTTGTCCGGGCTATATCCCAGCAACTGTAAGGTGTAGGAAGTTGATACTTGGTAGGAACATTGGTTAGGAGTTGTTGGTATGCAACATCATGGTCTGACCTTGATTTGACCTTTGACCTTGCCGTAGTGACCTTGACCTATAAAACCTTGTCCGGGCTATATCTCAGCAACTGTAAGGTGTAGGAAGTTGATACTTAGTAGGAACATTTGTTAGGAATTGTAGGTGTGCAACATCATGGTCTGACCTTGATTTGACCCTTGACCTTGCTGTAGTGATCTTAAGCTACAAAGCCTTGTCCGGGCTATCTCTCAGCAACTGTAAGGTGTAGGAAGTTGATACTTGGTAGGGGCATTGGTTAGGGGGTGTAGATGTGCAACGTCATACTGTGACCTTGATTTGACCTTTGCTGTAGTGACCTTGACCTGTAAAATCTTGTCTGGGCTATATCTTGGAAACCGTAAGGTGTAGGAATCTGATACTTGGTGAGGGCCTTGGTTGGGGGTAGTAGGTGTGCAACGTCATGGTGTGACCTTGATTTGACCGTTGACCTTGCCATTGTGAACTTGACCTATAAAACCTGGTCCGGGCTATATCTTGGAAACCGTAAAGAAGGAAGTTGATGCTTGGTAGGGACATTGGTTAGGGGGTGTAGGTGTGCTACATCATAGTGTGACCTTGATTTGACCTTTGACCTTGCCGTAGTGACCTTGACCTATAAAATCTTGTCCAGGCTATATCTCAGAGACTGTAAGGTGTAGGAAGTTTATATTTGGTAGTTACATTGGTTGAGGGTTTTAGGTGTGCCACGTCATGGTGTGACACTGATTGACCTTGCTGTATTGACCTTTAAAATCTTTTTGCACCTTTGGGTCTGTCTGTTGATGCAGATTAAGCACTGTTAAAGTCATATTAGAATTCATTAAGAATTTCCTTTTGCAAATTCCAATTGTAACAGATGGAATTTCATCAAGTGAGCCACAGGCTTTTCTCCAACACCACACATAAGCATTCACTGAATGTATTGCCACTTCTGTATGCATGAGTAATATTCAAAACATCCAAACCATAATTTGCCATTTTTGGTTTACTGATAAATGCTGTCATTTTATTATTGAGTTGTCTTGTTTTATTACTTCATCTTTACATACATTTCTTTTCCTTAGATATTATTTTCTCTACTTAGCGTTATTTGGACTTTAATATAACTGACACTGCTCTGAAAGTGTCTTGAACTTTGTACTGTTACACTACTTCTATATCTCATGGTGTTGAAAAATATTTCCCCAGGCTGTGGGGTACGGGCATCTCTGATGCTATTTTAATACTTTGTCTTTACACCCTTTTCTCTCTCATAAATGTTATTTCCTCCACATCACTTAAGCACCTTTTCATAAATGACACTATTTGTTCTGAAAGCTGATCTTTGTACTTCATCCATATGTCATGGTGTCAAAAAATTAACTCGCCAGACATTTTACAAGTTAAAAACTTATGTTATCCTCACAAGTACTTAAATTGGTTTTGTGCAGCAAACATGGATATTTAAAAATTTATTCTTGTTTATGAGGTGACACCTTCTCTGTGCATGTGTGTATGCGCAATGCTCACTGTCAACAATATTTTGTTGAGAGAATTTCATTATATTTTTGGTTGACACATTGTATTGCCTTTGTATTTCTCCCTAAAGTAGATAGATAGATAAATTTTTTATTATACTGACGTTGTGTTATACAATATCAAAATGCAATTTATATAATATATTTTCTAACACCCAGCCATAAAGGCTTACAAGTCAGTTTAATTCATACAATTAATACAAAGTGTGTACATGAGAATAGGACAGAAGAAGTATGTATATATATATCAATATGTATCAATTACCCTAATTATTAGTGTATAAAATAGACTTTCTATATTCCCATATTGACACTAAATAATTTGCAAACTTGCGAATATGTTTACCATTTAACTTCATTAGAAATATAAATTTATCAACTGCATCATTATTCATAAATTTAACAATAAAGTGTATAAAGTGAAACCAGGAGACTTTTGTGTGTTGTCAAAAAACAAATCAAATAGTTACATATTCTTTATTAAATGAGTGGTTGAGTAGTTTTAGCAATGGCACTAATCTTCCCTAAATCTTTCCACTTGAAAAATCTTGGATAAGTTGTCTGACAGACACAGTATCTTGACATGAGTCAGACCTGCAGTAAATACATCAGACATTGGTCTTGGTCTGACACTGTTGGCAATGACTGGTAGTCATAACTATTATCACCATGACTTTTTCCCCTGATTTTTTAATTTTAAAGCAAAGATTCTCATTCTGTCAGCCTTAGAATGTGCTGGTCCAAAGATTAAGTGACTCTAAAGTCTGATTCTATTCTGTTACATTATTGCATGCACCAGATGCTATCCGGTGGATACTATGGATTTCGCTTTGTTACGCCGCCACCACAGTATGTAAAGAGATTTCACCATTACCGCTCTAACCAAAAAAATATTATAGCTAGCCTTCTCAAATTTGCAGGATATATTCGTAACTATAAAATCTTGCCTGAGAATATTTTTGGCCTAAACAAGATTGCCGCCACGAACGTTTTTTCGACTTTCAGCAAGGAGTTTTGTTGGCCCTCTAGAGCAAAGGGTATTATAGGTAGAGATCTCAAATTCGCAGGATATGTTCATCATTACAAAATATTGACTGGGAATATTTTTGGTCTCATTTTGAAAATCAAGATGGTCGCCATGGGTGTTTCTTTGTCAGTCATGAAAAATGCATACATCTCCCTTATTATTGGTCCTAGAGGCTTGGTATGTCAAGCCAGCCTATTGGAAATCATGGCTGGGAATCTTCTGATTTGGTCAGATTTGACCTTGGATCCCTCCTTCAAGGTCAAACGAGGATCACCAAACTTAAAATTGCTTATAACTTGCTTATTATTGGTCCTAGAGGTTTGCAATGTCAAAACCACCCTATAGGAAATCATGGGCTAGGAATCTTTTGATGTGATCAGATTTGACCTTGGACCCCTCCTTCAAGGTCAAATGAGGAGAGCCAAATTTAAAAGTGCCTATAACTTGCTTATTATTGGTCCTAGAGGTTTGCAATGTGAAACCAACCTATAGGAAATCATGGGCTAGGAATCCTTTGATGTGGTCAGATTTGACCTTGGATCTTCCTTCAAGGACAAATGAGGATAGCAAAATCTAAAAGTGCTTATAACTCACTTATTATTCGTCCTAGAGGTTTGCAATGTGAAATCAACCTATTGGAAATCATGGGCTGGGAATCTTCTGATGTGGTCAGATTCGACCTTGGGCTCCTCCTTCCAGGTCAAACGAGCATAGCCAAATTTAAAAGTGCTTATAACTCATTATTTATTGGTCCTACAGGTTTGCAATGTGAAACCAAACTATAGAAAATCATAGGCTAGGAATCTTTTGATATGGTCAGATTTGACCTTGGACCCCTCCTTCAAGGTCAAATGAGGATAGCAAAATCTAAAAGTGCTTATAACTCGCTTATTATTGGTCCTTGAGGTTTGCAATATGAAACTAACCTATGGGAAACCATGGGCTGGGAATCTTTTGATGTGGTCAGATTTGACCTTTGGCCCCTCCTTCAAGGTCAAATGAGGATAGCCAAACTTAAAAGTGCTTATAACTCGCTTATTTTTGGTTCTAGAGGTTTGCAATGTGAAACCAACCTATATATAGGAAATCATTGGCTAGGAAGCCTTTCATGTGGTCAGATTTGACCTTGGACCTCTCCTTCAAAGTCAAATGAGGATAACCAAAACTTAAAAGTGCTCATAACTCTCTTATTATTGGTCTTAGAGGTTTGTAATGTGAAACCAGCCTATAGGAGATCATGGGCTAGGAATCTTTTGATGTGGTCAGATTTGACCTTTGGCCCCTCCTTCAAGGTCAAACGACAACCTATAGGAATTCATGGTCTGGAAATCTTTTGATGTGATCAGATTTGACCTTGGACCACTCCTTCAAGGTCTAATGAGGATAGCAGAATCTAAACATGCTAATAAATTGCTTATTATTGGTCCTAGAAGTTTGTAATGTGAAACCGTCCTATTGGTAATCATGGGCTAGGAATCTTTTGATGTGGTCAGATTTGAACTTGGGCCCCTCCTTCAAAGGCAAACAAGGATAGCCCAAATTAAAAGTGCTTATAACTCACTTATTCTGGGTCCTAGAGGTTTTCAATGTGACACCAGTTTCCCGGCCTGTCGGGGAGAGTCGGTCCCTTGTAACAGACCCTAAATTCATCCACCTAGCAATAGGCCTGTCGGTTAACATAAGGGCCTATCGGTTACACTTCCATGCTTGTCTGTAACCCTTCCAGGTTTGTCCTTATCAGTTGCAGGCTTGTCCTAACATGAAGCCGGCTTGTCTTCTGTAACTTAGTACTGCTCATTTGCAGTCCATTTCCAGCATGATGTGAAGTAAAAATATGATCAAAAATTATGTCAAGAATGACAAAGAAACAGTGCAAGTGATCATAATTTTCAGGCGAAGTTCCACATATATGCTATACTTAATTAAGAAACCTGAAAAAGTGTTTTTATTTGGTTAAATAAAAATAAAATATCAGCTTATTTCAGGAAAGAAATTTTTGGGCAAAAAAAAGAGAATCAAGTGTCGAGCAATCAACAAATCTAAAACTAGGTCGCTAGTAGATATTTGGATCCCATCACATGACCAGAACTACAGGGTGTTTACCTTAATGTGGGTGTTCCACCACACGACTAAGGCTCCCGATTAAGGGTTTTGGGGGGTCGGTTTGAAATATTTGCTTAGTCCCAGGCTTCCTGTAAGGATCGGTTGTGGTCGGTTGAGGCCGTGTGAAAAATCAAACATGTTTGATATTTCACACGACTACAACCGATTCCTATTTCCCGCCGTCAACAAAATGTCCAGTCCCAGGCGTCCTCAGGCCTCCTCAGACCCAAATTTACAGAGTCGGTTGTTGTCCCAGGCGTCCTGCGACCCTTAGTCCCAGACCTCCGTAGCTTAGTCCCAGGCGGCCGGTTCTTAATCCCAGACTCAAATATGATGCGTATGAATTTCATGCGTCTGAAAGTGAGTCGGTTTCATTAGTCCCCGGAAGCCTCAGACCGTCTGCGGTGTCCTGCGACCCAAAAATCAAGGTCTGGGACTAAGAACCGACTAAGGGTAACCGACCCTAACCGATCCAAACCGGCCTCCCCAGGACGCCTGGGACCACATATTTTCAGTCTGCGGCGTCCTGAGGACGCCCCAGGCGGCCTGGGACTAACAACCGATTAAGAACCGACTGTTTTCCGTGCGTTGGAAATTAAAACGAGGCAATGAGCAGGTCTGGGACTATATAAGCGACCGCGCACACTTTGTCATTGTTACTGACTGTTTGGCTACTGAGAGACGTGTGTCACTGATTTGTAGGGGTTTTCAATTTTTATTTTACATTTTATATACTTGAGCTTAAGGCAAATTTCACAGTTAGGAGACACATTTTACTATTTTTTTATTATTTTGTCGACTGGATCATGAGAAAAGAGAAAGGAGGGAAGAGAGGAAGGAAAAAGATGGATGAGAGGGAGAAGGAAAGTCAAGTAGAGGAGAGGAGTGAAGTTATTACAGAAGAAGGAAGTGAGAGGAGAGAGGAGGAGGAGATTCAGGAAGATCCAGCTATTGGGGAAGCTGTGGCAGAAGAAGAAGAGAGGTGTGAGGAAGATCCGGAGTGCCATTCTTCAGCCAAGAGAGCCAGGGTGTGTGCCACTTTTACAGACAGTGATGAAGTTTCCATTGTAGAATTCGTCAAGCTGCACCCTGAACTGTATGACAAGGAACATTCACGTTTCCACGACAGGAACAGAAGAGAGGCTCTCTGGGCAGAAATATCTGCAGAACTTAAGCTCCAGCCCTTTGATGTGAGAAGGTGGTTTGAGTCCCAGCGAACCCGTTATGGAAAGCTGTCTAAGCTCCAATCTGGCCAAGCCCCGAGGGAGATGACCAAGAGACAGTCCTGGGTCTACCAACAGATGGGTTTCCTTAAAACCCACATCAGAAGAAAGGGGGCCAATAGAAGTTCAGGTTTTGAGGCCAGTCCAAATACCAGCAAGCAGGACGAATCACGTGGGTCAACTACTGACACAGAACACCTCGAGTCCAGTGTCCTGAGGGAGAGGAGTCAGTCCATCATTACATCAACACCCGTTTCAACTACAGACTCCAAGATTCTCGAACACTTTGAGCAGATGAGGACACTTATCTCAGGTTTTCTGCATCAGAAGTCAGACAGGCAGCCCTTCTTTGACTACGTGGCATCAGAGGCCGAAAAGATGACTCAAGAAGAATTTGAAGAATTAAAGGGCAAGATATTCAGAGATATCGAAAATATTAAGAGTAACCGCAGACGTCAGCCATTGCCCAGAAGATCAGCCACTGTTACCACGGAGTCCCAGAGGGTCGGCCTACTGCCAACAACCACTCCACAGGCGTCAAGTTCCACTCAAGCAGCAGCTAGCAGCAGTTTTGTGTACTATACACCAAGCCCCATTGGCTTCAGCAACCCTACATCTGTCCTAACTGTACAGGACGAAGGGAGCAGACACAATCTGAGTGGAATCTTAAGCCAGCTACCAGATCTGACATCAACACAGATCGTCGAGCAGCCTCAGCAGCAGCAGCAGCAGCAGCAGCAACAACCGCAGCAGCAGCTCTTTACTATCACCACTTCAGCACCGCCTCAACAGCAGCAGCAGCCTCCTCAGTAGCCATCCAGTCAGGGCGGGTCTTTGACCTGCCAGGCCCTTTTCAGGGCCACCAAATCTTCCAAAAACAATTATTCAGCTACGTGTTCTTCCAATTCCCCTCCCAAAACAAAAAAGTTCAGTACAAATACTTATCACAAGAAAAAAAAATTAAAGTCCAACACTTACACCACCCCAAACATGAAACAAATAACCCATGGTACTACACATAACCAAAAAGGCCACATAAAAAAAATATTAAAAGTAACTCCCAATATGGCCATTAATCAGCCCATTTTTAGATTAAAATCCATGGGATAGTTTAAAATCTGTAATTGAAAAGTCCAACACTTGCACCTTCCCTAGAGTTAAAAGGCATAATTACATACTTACCAACCCACAAACAGACAAACCCAATACCAAACATAACCCCCAAATAACAAACCCAGTACCAAACCTAATACCCAACTAAAGGGAAGAGGGGGGCATCTGGGTAATGGATGCCATGAGAGGGCATAACTTCATACAAACATATTGATGCCTGCAGGGTGGAGTGTAGGGAATGCCCAAATATAATATAGTTCTTGGCTTCTGCGCCTTGAGGTGGCATTTGGGCTTGTTGGATCCCCCATCCATTGAAAGATGCTAAACTCCATGTTTTTCACAGAATGATTTTTCTGTGTAAAATGTCTAGAGACAGGAGTGGATTTTTCTGGTTGGAATTTTTGAACACTATTTTGGTGCTCATACATCCTGTTCCTGAAGGGTCTTTTGGTTTCTCCAATGTATTGGAGGCCACATTGGTTGCAATTTATAATATAAATTACATTTGATAATTCACAAGTAACTTTGTGTTTAGGGGGCAGTGACTTGCATTTGAATACTTGCTTAGTGTGGAAGCTGGTTATTTGTTCAGCTTTCCTAATTCTGGGGCAATAGGTACATTTCCCAAGTCTGGTGCAGACAGGGGTGTGTACTGATGGTTTTGCATCAGTTGTAGGTTTAGGAGGGTAAGAGATAGTGCTACTGGTCAGGATATCTCTGAGGTTGGGCAGTCTTCTAAATCCCATTAGAGGTTTGGAGCTAAATATTTGTGTTAGTTCCTCAGTATTTTGGATAATGTTCCAATTTCTTTGTACTAGAGAACCGATTTGTGGGTTCCTAGGGTTGTATTGGGTGACCATTACTGGTGCTTCATTAGCCTTTTTCGAGACAGTCTCTAGTAATTCATCCTGTGAAAATTTACGAGCTCTGAGATAGTGTTTTTTCAGGCTTTTAAGTGGGTATCCCCTTCTGAGGTAATACCCAGTGAGTTTTTTGGCATTAGCCTCAAAATCAAGGTCCAGAGTACAGATCCTTCTTAATCTTAAGTATTGACCAAAGGGTCCTTTAGTGAGGACACTTTGCGGGTGAGCTGAGCTGTATTCTAGATACAGGTGGGTGTCTGTAGGTTTGTTGAAGAGGGTTGTGATCAGTCCTCTGTCTAGGCCAAATTTGACAGTTGTGTCCAGAAAGTCAATCTGGGAATAACTCATTTCATGGGTAAATTTGATTGTGTCATGTAAGGAGTTTAAGTAGTCAATGAACCTTTTAAGAGACTCCTCTCCATGGGTCCATACTAGGAAAATGTCATCAATGAACCTTTTCCAAGTAAGTGGTTTAAGTGGGTAACCAGCTAAAGCCTTGGTCTCGAACCTGTCCATGAACAGGTTAGCATAGTTAGGGGCTAAAGAGGTGCCCATAGCTGTGCCGCCTGTCTGTAAGTAATGATCTCCATTAAATGTGAAGTTCATACTGTGTAATACTAGTTTAAGTAAGTCTAGTATAAAATTGGTGATTGGCGTTTTAGTAGGGTCACTTCTAAGTTTCTCTGCAACTGCTAATATCCCTTCATTATTTGGGATATTAGTATAGAGTGAGGAAACATCTAAGGTGCATAATATGGCACCATCAGGGATTGGTCCAAGTGCTTTTATCTTTTTAATAAAGTCCTGGGTGTCCCTAATGTATGAATTGGTTTTGGGGACATAATCTTTGATGTGTTCATCAACCAATTTGCTAATCCTGCTAGTGGGGTGATTAACAGAACTGCAAATTGGTCTGCCTGGTACACTTTTTTTATGTATTTTGGGTAGCATATAAAACCTAGCTTCAGTGCAGTTGGTTGGGTTGAGGTGCTCGAAATTCTATTCTGAAATCAAGCCTTTTTCTCTCATTTTAGTGAGTGTCTGGGTAACATTTGTAGCTACTTGATCAGTACAGTCATGCCCAAGTTTGGTATAGAACTTAGAGTCGCTGAGCTGTCTGTACCCTTCTCTTAAGTAATCAGTAGTGTTCATTACTACTACTGCTGACCCTTTATCAGCTTTTTTGATTACTATTTCAGGGTTTTCTGAGAGTTCTCTCAGACTCATGGTTTGCTCCCGTGTCAGGTTTGGTTTCCTGATCTTTTTTACTTTACTGTTGAGAAGACCAGTTTTGAAGGACCTTTGGAAAATTTCCAGGGATTGATGTACCCTGTTGGGTTTCCAAGTACTTTTATCCACAAAATTCTTATGTATTTTATGGTAAGGGGAGGTTTCTTCTTCTAGATTCTCAGCCATGAAATTAATCAAATCTATTTCTTGGTCTGTTAAATGATCAAATTGTTGATTGTCATTATAGAAATGGAATTTCAAACATAATCTCCTGTGAAATTCCTTGAAATCAGTCCAAATTTTTGCTTTATTTGGGGGTCCTGGTGTAGGGCAAAAGGTCAGACCTTTTTCTAGGGCTGACACTTGGTTCTCAGTTAAAGTAATGTCAGACAAGTTTATGACTGTGTGACCCACTAGGCTATCCATAGTTTTACCTTTAGGTAGGATGCCAGGGGGGGCTCTTTGGGCCTCCTCCTTAATTAGATTAAGTATCTCATTTAAGTCAGAAGTTGCCATCATAATATATGTGGAACTCCAAATATAGTTATATCTGACCCCTGAAGTGGAAAAAGCTTATCCGCTGTGAGCCTCTATTTTAGGGGGCTCATCCGCTAAGAGCCTCTGTTTTAGGGGGCTCATCCGCTAAGAGCCTCTATTTTAGGGGGCTCATCCGCTTAGAGCCTCCATTTAGGAGGCTACTGGAGTTTCAGAGAAATGTATGGTAAGATATAGTGAGTCCAATAAGGTAGTTGGAAGTTTCAGTAATAACATGGTGAAAAATGATTTCAAGCTATTTTAATGGTTGAATAAGCCACATAACAAAATATCATACATACAAATATACTGTAATTTTGGTACAATATAATAAACAGAACATCAGTTAATTTGATTATTTCTGGAGCAGTTTGTTAAGTCCATTGAGGAGCATGGTGAGCTGTTTATTCTGGTTCTGAGGCCTCCTTCCTTGCCATCCCTTTTTGTTGGGTCTGGAAAGTTTCTTCTGTTGTTGAGGTTGGAGGTTTGGCTTCATCTTCTTCTGTAAAGAAGTGCCAGCTGCTGATTGAAACTTGCTTGTCAAGGAGTCTTTAATTTCCTTGAACTGAACTTGATCAAGGTGAGTCTCTAGTTCAGACATAATGCTCTGAATTTCCAGTTTGACACTGGAATATTTTCTATTCATTTCTTCCACCCATAATAGGGTGAGTTCTCTCTTGCATTTGCATGTCAAATCAATCCACTTCTTTTTGAAACATTCATCTGTACTTTCAGGTGGAGTACTTCTGAAGTTACTTTGTGGTGGGAAGGAGCCATTCTTCAGACTATTTTTAATAGAATGAAGATTAGTGGCAAGATTAAGTTTCTTCCTGAACTGATTCTTCGCTTTCAAGTATAATGGCTTGGCTGCTGGAGGGTAATTTCCTCTGCTATCAGGAGAAGTGGCAGGAGATTGTGTTCTCTTCCTCTTGGTGCCTTTTCCTTTTGTGGAAACAGGGTCCTTCAGTTTCTTCACTACCTTGTCTAACAATGCTGTAGTTTCACTACTGACACTGGTGGTGGGAATAGGTGTGCCACTGGTTGGAGTGTTAAAAGCACTTGCACTATTATCCTGAACTTCTAAGTTCCTGATGTCAGCAGACAGGGCTGTGTCACTAACACTCATGGTTACCCAAAGTAAATAAAGGTTAAAAAGTAATATGTGCAGTGACTAGAGTGCAGTTACCTATGACTACTGCCTTATATTGGCCAATATGCTTGGCAATATTTCGAAAATTAAATTGAATTTTCTCATCAGAGGCTGAAGATTTTAACCCATTTTGCCCCTAAGGTGCAAAAATCCTATCCGCCTTGAGCCGTCAAAATGAGCCGTCCTCCGGCGGATAGAGCCTCTGTAGGAGGCTCAGGAGGATAAAATCCTGAAAAAAGTCATTTTTTGCTTTAAAACCATTATTTTTAATTTAATAATGGGGAATAAATTAGTATACTACAGTTTTCAATCCAAGGTAGGTTTTGATAGCCCTAATTTGGTTAAGAATAACTATGATTAGCTAACTGAGTCAGTAAACTTGATCATTTACTATTAAATAATAACCCTTAATTCCAGATTATGGTTATAAAGGTTCGAATTTTAGGTATGTTTTGTACCTAAAATTTTTTATCTGGGGTAATTGGGAGTGGCCAGGTAATATTTAACCCTATATTAAAATCAGAGAGTCACTCATACACTTTTAATAGGTCTCAATATTGATATATATGAGAGGGTTTGATTGCAATCCAGTGTGTATCACTGAGAGAGCACAGTCACTCAAGTGTCTTATTGGAGTGGAGGTGTACTCAATTGCGTGTGCGTGATTGCATAGCAGTCTGACTTCAGAGATACATGGTCTCTAATAAGTGAAACTTGATGATGGTGGGTGAATTACAGAATATACCATTATTAAATGTGTATGATTTCATTCTGTAAGACTCGAGCCTGACCATAAATCAGAGGTGTTAACAGGAATGCTAAATGATGCATATGTGGAAATTAACGTGAATTCCAACAAAAATGCAACATTCAAAAATTAAAGTATGTTGGACATAATGGTCAAGTAGGAATAGTGGTTGCCACTTGACCAGGCTAATTTTTGGATATCATATTAATCGCATAATTTGTGATATGAGGTTATCAACAAATTTTAAATCTGATGAAAAAAACATATCAAAGAAAAAAAACCAAAATGGTGGTTTTCAAGGAAAAATCTCATTTAATGCATGAGAAATCAAATATACAAAGTGTAATAAATTAAAACACAACAGAACTAACAGAATAATGTTAATTACAGTTCATAAAGTTAATATCCAGTGTCACAGTTTTATGCATATACATTGACAGCATAAAATAAATTACAAAATGTTTAATGGAGGAGTAATGTTGGAGCAGATAGAGTCCAGGTAATCAACCAATTGGAATGAAGGGGTGGTGTTGTTGGTCACTATTCCCCATTGTGGGTCTTCAGGTGAGAGGTGTGGGGGGAATGGATCTTCCTCCTCTGTTGCACCTTGATATGGTACAGCCTCAGGTAGGTTCATTGATTTCCTCCTTTCCTGATATTCCACTGTGTAGTAGCAAGGTATATCTAAGAATGGAGTGTGAGGCGAACTGGTGACCGGTGAATCCCAACCTTGAATGGTTTGCTTGGGTGACACCATGAGAACATGTGGTGAAGTTCCAGTGTCTATCCTGGTGGGTGCCAATTGAACAGCCTTATCTTTACATATGACTGGGGTGGTGTTGGTCCCTATATGTACTGGCTTCCTGATGGAGGGTAGAGTGCATATGTCTGTTTGGGTGCAGACATTGGTACAAACCATATTAGACTTGTGAGTAGATGCATATACTGAGTCCGGGTTTGGTGTCTCAGAAGATGGGAAATCAAAGTTTTCCAGGAAGGCATCAACTTCATCCCAACTATCCTCAGTAGGTGTGATCACTGGATGGAAAGTGGGTGTCACATCTGGGGAGTTGTCTGTAGTTACACAATCCGCAATGTTGCCGAAAGTATAGGTTGTTGAAGGCGCCTTGTGGGCTGCCTTCAAGTGTCTGTTCAGGTACTCCCTTCTTTTATACTCCTTGTTACAATGTTGGCATTTGTGTATTCTCAACATATGGGAAGTGTCAATATGTCTTTTCAAATTACACTTGTGGACATATGTTTTGTGACATATGAAACATGTATACTGGGTATTACCTCAGAAGGGGATACCCACTTAAAAGCCTGAAAAAACACTATCTCAGAGCTCGTAAATTTTCACAGGATGAATTACTAGAGACTGTCTCGAAAAAGGCTAATGAAGCACCAGTAATGGTCACCCAATACAACCCTAGGAACCCACAAATCGGTTCTCTAGTACAAAGAAATTGGAACATTATCCAAAATACTGAGGAACTAACACAAATATTTAGCTCCAAACCTCTAATGGGATTTAGAAGACTGCCCAACCTCAGAGATATCCTGACCAGTAGCACTATCTCTTACCCTCCTAAACCTACAACTGATGCAAAACCATCAGTACACACCCCTGTCTGCACCAGACTTGGGAAATGTACCTATTGCCCCAGAATTAGGAAAGCTGAACAAATAACCAGCTTCCACACTAAGCAAGTATTCAAATGCAAGTCACTGCCCCCTAAACACAAAGTTACTTGTGAATTATCAAATGTAATTTATATTATAAATTGCAACCAATGTGGCCTCCAATACATTGGAGAAACCAAAAGACCCTTCAGGAACAGGATGTATGAGCACCAAAATAGTGTTCAAAAATTCCAACCAGAAAAATCCACTCCTGTCTCTAGACATTTTACACAGAAAAATCATTCTGTGAAAAACATGGAGTTTAGCATCTTTCAATGGATGGGGGATCCAACAAGCCCAAATGCCACCTCAAGGCGCAGAAGCCAAGAACTATATTATATTTGGGCATTCCCTACACTCCACCCTGCAGGCATCAATATGTTTGTATGAAGTTATGCCCTCTCATGGCATCCATTACCCAGATGCCCCCCTCTTCCCTTTATTTTTATATTGGGCACTTCATCACAAGGGCTACTCTTAGTATGATGTCACAACTATGACGTCGTCAATTTGATGACGTGTATGACCATATGACGTCATATTACACCATCATAATCACCTCAATTACTATGTGACCTCACTAGTAACTAGGTAACCTATGACCTCATTCATCAAGGCTGTATTTAAATCACCTATTCAGTGTTTTAAGTTCAGTGGTGTTATATATGTGTGCATTATTATCCATTACTAATCCACATTAGGATTACTTTCTACATTTAGTACCCAGTAGTACCAACATTGTGATTTTTATTGTGTGTAACTTCTGTGACTTACCATATTCTCAGATTGGATATATTAAATTCAAAATGTGGTATACATGTTTCATATGTCACAAAACATATGTCCACAAGTGTAATTTGAAAAGACATATTGACACTTCCCATATGTTGAGAATACACAAATGCCAACATTGTAACAAGGAGTATAAAAGAAGGGAGTACCTGAACAGACACTTGAAGGCAGCCCACAAGGCGCCTTCAACAACCTATACTTTCGGCAACATTGCGGATTGTGTAACTACAGACAACTCCCCAGATGTGACACCCACTTTCCATCCAGTGATCACACCTACTGAGGATAGTTGGGATGAAGTTGATGCCTTCCTGGAAAACTTTGATTTCCCATCTTCTGAGACACCAAACCCGGACTCAGTATATGCATCTACTCACAAGTCTAATATGGTTTGTACCAATGTCTGCACCCAAACAGACATATGCACTCTACCCTCCATCAGGAAGCCAGTACATATAGGGACCAACACCACCCCAGTCATATGTAAAGATAAGGCTGTTCAATTGGCACCCACCAGGATAGACACTGGAACTTCACCACATGTTCTCATGGTGTCACCCAAGCAAACCATTCAAGGTTGGGATTCACCGGTCACCAGTTCGCCTCACACTCCATTCTTAGATATACCTTGCTACTACACAGTGGAATATCAGGAAAGGAGGAAATCAATGAACCTACCTGAGGCTGTACCATATCAAGGTGCAACAGAGGAGGAAGATCCATTCCCCCCACACCTCTCACCTGAAGACCCACAATGGGGAATAGTGACCAACAACACCACCCCTTCATTCCAATTGGTTGATTACCTGGACTCTATCTGCTCTAACATTACTCCTCCATTAAACATTTTGTAATTTATTTTATGCTGTCAATGTATATGCATAAAACTGTGACACTGGATATTAACTTTATGAACTGTAATTAACATTATTCTGTTAGTTCTGTTGTGTTTTAATTTATTACACTTTGTATATTTGATTTCTCATGCATTAAATGAGATTTTTCCTTGAAAACCACCATTTTGGTTTTTTTTCTTTGATATGTTTTTTTCATCAGATTTAAAATTTGTTGATAACCTCATATCACAAATTATGCGATTAATATGATATCCAAAAATTAGCCTGGTCAAGTGGCAACCACTATTCCTACTTGACCATTATGTCCAACATACTTTAATTTTTGAATGTTGCATTTTTGTTGGAATTCACGTTAATTTCCACATATGCATCATTTAGCATTCCTGTTAACACCTCTGATTTATGGTCAGGCTCGAGTCTTACAGAATGAAATCATACACATTTAATAATGGTATATTCTGTAATTCACCCACCATCATCAAGTTTCACTTATTAGAGACCATGTATCTCTGAAGTCAGACTGCTATGCAATCACGCACACGCAATTGAGTACACCTCCACTCCAATAAGACACTTGAGTGACTGTGCTCTCTCAGTGATACACACTGGATTGCAATCAAACCCTCTCATATATATCAATATTGAGACCTATTAAAAGTGTATGAGTGACTCTCTGATTTTAATATAGGGTTAAATATTACCTGGCCACTCCCAATTACCCCAGATAAAAAATTTTAGGTACAAAACATACCTAAAATTCGAACCTTTATAACCATAATCTGGAATTAAGGGTTATTATTTAATAGTAAATGATCAAGTTTACTGACTCAGTTAGCTAATCATAGTTATTCTTAACCAAATTAGGGCTATCAAAACCTACCTTGGATTGAAAACTGTAGTATACTAATTTATTCCCCATTATTAAATTAAAAATAATGGTTTTAAAGCAAAAAATGACTTTTTTCAGGATTTTATCCTCCTGAGCCTCCTACAGAGGCTCTATCCGCCGGAGGACGGCTCATTTTGACGGCTCAAGGCGGATAGGATTTTTGCACCTTAGGGGCAAAATGGGTTAAAATCTTCAGCCTCTGATGAGAAAATTCAATTTAATTTTCGAAATATTGCCAAGCATATTGGCCAATATAAGGCAGTAGTCATAGGTAACTGCACTCTAGTCACTGCACATATTACTTTTTAACCTTTATTTACTTTGGGTAACCATGAGTGTTAGTGACACAGCCCTGTCTGCTGACATCAGGAACTTAGAAGTTCAGGATAATAGTGCAAGTGCTTTTAACACTCCAACCAGTGGCACACCTATTCCCACCACCAGTGTCAGTAGTGAAACTACAGCATTGTTAGACAAGGTAGTGAAGAAACTGAAGGACCCTGTTTCCACAAAAGGAAAAGGCACCAAGAGGAAGAGAACACAATCTCCTGCCACTTCTCCTGATAGCAGAGGAAATTACCCTCCAGCAGCCAAGCCATTATACTTGAAAGCGAAGAATCAGTTCAGGAAGAAACTTAATCTTGCCACTAATCTTCATTCTATTAAAAATAGTCTGAAGAATGGCTCCTTCCCACCACAAAGTAACTTCAGAAGTACTCCACCTGAAAGTACAGATGAATGTTTCAAAAAGAAGTGGATTGATTTGACATGCAAATGCAAGAGAGAACTCACCCTATTATGGGTGGAAGAAATGAATAGAAAATATTCCAGTGTCAAACTGGAAATTCAGAGCATTATGTCTGAACTAGAGACTCACCTTGATCAAGTTCAGTTCAAGGAAATTAAAGACTCCTTGACAAGCAAGTTTCAATCAGCAGCTGGCACTTCTTTACAGAAGAAGATGAAGCCAAACCTCCAACCTCAACAACAGAAGAAACTTTCCAGACCCAACAAAAAGGGATGGCAAGGAAGGAGGCCTCAGAACCAGAATAAACAGCTCACCATGCTCCTCAATGGACTTAACAAACTGCTCCAGAAATAATCAAATTAACTGATGTTCTGTTTATTATATTGTACCAAAATTACAGTATATTTGTATGTATGATATTTTGTTATGTGGCTTATTCAACCATTAAAATAGCTTGAAATCATTTTTCACCATGTTATTACTGAAACTTCCAACTACCTTATTGGACTCACTATATCTTACCATACATTTCTCTGAAACTCCAGTAGCCTCCTAAATGGAGGCTCTAAGCGGATGAGCCCCCTAAAATAGAGGCTCTTAGCGGATGAGCCCCCTAAAACAGAGGCTCTTAGCGGATGAGCCCCCTAAAATAGAGGCTCACAGCGGATAAGCTTTTTCCACTTCAGGGGTCAGATATAACTATATTTGGAGTTCCACATATATTATGATGGCAACTTCTGACTTAAATGAGATACTTAATCTAATTAAGGAGGAGGCCCAAAGAGCCCCCCCTGGCATCCTACCTAAAGGTAAAACTATGGATAGCCTAGTGGGTCACACAGTCATAAACTTGTCTGACATTACTTTAACTGAGAACCAAGTGTCAGCCCTAGAAAAAGGTCTGACCTTTTGCCCTACACCAGGACCCCCAAATAAAGCAAAAATTTGGACTGATTTCAAGGAATTTCACAGGAGATTATGTTTGAAATTCCATTTCTATAATGACAATCAACAATTTGATCATTTAACAGACCAAGAAATAGATTTGATTAATTTCATGGCTGAGAATCTAGAAGAAGAAACCTCCCCTTACCATAAAATACATAAGAATTTTGTGGATAAAAGTACTTGGAAACCCAACAGGGTACATCAATCCCTGGAAATTTTCCAAAGGTCCTTCAAAACTGGTCTTCTCAACAGTAAAGTAAAAAAGATCAGGAAACCAAACCTGACACGGGAGCAAACCATGAGTCTGAGAGAACTCTCAGAAAACCCTGAAATAGTAATCAAAAAAGCTGATAAAGGGTCAGCAGTAGTAGTAATGAACACTACTGATTACTTAAGAGAAGGGTACAGACAGCTCAGCGACTCTAAGTTCTATACCAAACTTGGGCATGACTGTACTGATCAAGTAGCTACAAATGTTACCCAGACACTCACTAAAATGAGAGAAAAAGGCTTGATTTCAGATAAGAATTTCGAGCACCTCAACCCAACCAACTGCACTGAAGCTAGGTTTTATATGCTACCCAAAATACATAAAAAAAGTGTACCAGGCAGACCAATTTGCAGTTCTGTTAATCACCCCACTAGCAGGATTAGCAAATTGGTTGATGAACACATCAAAGATTATGTCCCCAAAACCAATTCATACATTAGGGACACCCAGGACTTTATTAAAAAGATAAAAGCACTTGGACCAATCCCTGATGGTGCCATATTATGCACCTTAGATGTTTCCTCACTCTATACTAATATCCCAAATAATGAAGGGATATTAGCAGTTGCAGAGAAACTTAGAAGTGACCCTACTAAAACGCCAATCACCAATTTTATACTAGACTTACTTAAACTAGTATTACACAGTATGAACTTCACATTTAATGGAGATCATTACTTACAGACAGGCGGCACAGCTATGGGCACCTCTTTAGCCCCTAACTATGCTAACCTGTTCATGGACAGGTTCGAGACCAAGGCTTTAGCTGGTTACCCACTTAAACCACTTACTTGGAAAAGGTTCATTGATGACATTTTCCTAGTATGGACCCATGGAGAGGAGTCTCTTAAAAGGTTCATTGACTACTTAAACTCCTTACATGACACAATCAAATTTACCCATGAAATGAGTTATTCCCAGATTGACTTTCTGGACACAACTGTCAAATTTGGCCTAGACAGAGGACTGATCACAACCCTCTTCAACAAACCTACAGACACCCACCTGTATCTAGAATACAGCTCAGCTCACCCGCAAAGTGTCCTCACTAAAGGACCCTTTGGTCAATACTTAAGATTAAGAAGGATCTGTACTCTGGACCTTGATTTTGAGGCTAATGCCAAAAAACTCACTGGGTATTACCTCAGAAGGGGATACCCACTTAAAAGCCTGAAAAAACACTATCTCAGAGCTCGTAAATTTTCACAGGATGAATTACTAGAGACTGTCTCGAAAAAGGCTAATGAAGCACCAGTAATGGTCACCCAATACAACCCTAGGAACCCACAAATCGGTTCTCTAGTACAAAGAAATTGGAACATTATCCAAAATACTGAGGAACTAACACAAATATTTAGCTCCAAACCTCTAATGGGATTTAGAAGACTGCCCAACCTCAGAGATATCCTGACCAGTAGCACTATCTCTTACCCTCCTAAACCTACAACTGATGCAAAACCATCAGTACACACCCCTGTCTGCACCAGACTTGGGAAATGTACCTATTGCCCCAGAATTAGGAAAGCTGAACAAATAACCAGCTTCCACACTAAGCAAGTATTCAAATGCAAGTCACTGCCCCCTAAACACAAAGTTACTTGTGAATTATCAAATGTAATTTATATTATAAATTGCAACCAATGTGGCCTCCAATACATTGGAGAAACCAAAAGACCCTTCAGGAACAGGATGTATGAGCACCAAAATAGTGTTCAAAAATTCCAACCAGAAAAATCCACTCCTGTCTCTAGACATTTTACACAGAAAAATCATTCTGTGAAAAACATGGAGTTTAGCATCTTTCAATGGATGGGGGATCCAACAAGCCCAAATGCCACCTCAAGGCGCAGAAGCCAAGAACTATATTATATTTGGGCATTCCCTACACTCCACCCTGCAGGCATCAATATGTTTGTATGAAGTTATGCCCTCTCATGGCATCCATTACCCAGATGCCCCCCTCTTCCCTTTATTTTTATATTGGGCACTTCATCACAAGGGCTACTCTTAGTATGATGTCACAACTATGACGTCGTCAATTTGATGACGTGTATGACCATATGACGTCATATTACACCATCATAATCACCTCAATTACTATGTGACCTCACTAGTAACTAGGTAACCTATGACCTCATTCATCAAGGCTGTATTTAAATCACCTATTCAGTGTTTTAAGTTCAGTGGTGTTATATATGTGTGCATTATTATCCATTACTAATCCACATTAGGATTACTTTCTACATTTAGTACCCAGTAGTACCAACATTGTGATTTTTATTGTGTGTAACTTCTGTGACTTACCATATTCTCAGATTGGATATATTAAATTCTAAATGTGGTATACATGTTTCATATGTCACAAAACATATGTCCACAAGTGTAATTTGAAAAGACATATTGACACTTCCCATATGTTGAGAATACACAAATGCCAACATTGTAACAAGGAGTATAAAAGAAGGGAGTACCTGAACAGACACTTGAAGGCAGCCCACAAGGCGCCTTCAACAACCTATACTTTCGGCAACATTGCGGATTGTGTAACTACAGACAACTCCCCAGATGTGACACCCACTTTCCATCCAGTGATCACACCTACTGAGGATAGTTGGGATGAAGTTGATGCCTTCCTGGAAAACTTTGATTTCCCATCTTCTGAGACACCAAACCCGGACTCAGTATATGCATCTACTCACAAGTCTAATATGGTTTGTACCAATGTCTGCACCCAAACAGACATATGCACTCTACCCTCCATCAGGAAGCCAGTACATATAGGGACCAACACCACCCCAGTCATATGTAAAGATAAGGCTGTTCAATTGGCACCCACCAGGATAGACACTGGAACTTCACCACATGTTCTCATGGTGTCACCCAAGCAAACCATTCAAGGTTGGGATTCACCGGTCACCAGTTCGCCTCACACTCCATTCTTAGATATACCTTGCTACTACACAGTGGAATATCAGGAAAGGAGGAAATCAATGAACCTACCTGAGGCTGTACCATATCAAGGTGCAACAGAGGAGGAAGATCCATTCCCCCCACACCTCTCACCTGAAGACCCACAATGGGGAATAGTGACCAACAACACCACCCCTTCATTCCAATTGGTTGATTACCTGGACTCTATCTGCTCCAACATTACTCCTCCATTAAACATTTTGTAATTTATTTTATGCTGTCAATGTATATGCATAAAACTGTGACACTGGATATTAACTTTATGAACTGTAATTAACATTATTCTGTTAGTTCTGTTGTGTTTTAATTTATTACACTTTGTATATTTGATTTCTCATGCATTAAATGAGATTTTTCCTTGAAAACCACCATTTTGGTTTTTTTTCTTTGATATGTTTTTTTCATCAGATTTAAAATTTGTTGATAACCTCATATCACAAATTATGCGATTAATATGATATCCAAAAATTAGCCTGGTCAAGTGGCAACCACTATTCCTACTTGACCATTATGTCCAACATACTTTAATTTTTGAATGTTGCATTTTTGTTGGAATTCACGTTAATTTCCACATATGCATCATTTAGCATTCCTGTTAACACCTCTGATTTATGGTCAGGCTCGAGTCTTACAGAATGAAATCATACACATTTAATAATGGTATATTCTGTAATTCACCCACCATCATCAAGTTTCACTTATTAGAGACCATGTATCTCTGAAGTCAGACTGCTATGCAATCACGCACACGCAATTGAGTACACCTCCACTCCAATAAGACACTTGAGTGACTGTGCTCTCTCAGTGATACACACTGGATTGCAATCAAACCCTCTCATATATATCAATATTGAGACCTATTAAAAGTGTATGAGTGACTCTCTGATTTTAATATAGGGTTAAATATTACCTGGCCACTCCCAATTACCCCAGATAAAAAATTTTAGGTACAAAACATACCTAAAATTCGAACCTTTATAACCATAATCTGGAATTAAGGGTTATTATTTAATAGTAAATGATCAAGTTTACTGACTCAGTTAGCTAATCATAGTTATTCTTAACCAAATTAGGGCTATCAAAACCTACCTTGGATTGAAAACTGTAGTATACTAATTTATTCCCCATTATTAAATTAAAAATAATGGTTTTAAAGCAAAAAATGACTTTTTTCAGGATTTTATCCTCCTGAGCCTCCTACAGAGGCTCTATCCGCCGGAGGACGGCTCATTTTGACGGCTCAAGGCGGATAGGATTTTTGCACCTTAGGGGCAAAATGGGTTAAAATCTTCAGCCTCTGATGAGAAAATTCAATTTAATTTTCGAAATATTGCCAAGCATATTGGCCAATATAAGGCAGTAGTCATAGGTAACTGCACTCTAGTCACTGCACATATTACTTTTTAACCTAATACCCAACTACCCCAAAAAAACCCAACCCCAGTAACCACCAACCAACAAACACCCAAACCCAAAAGTAAATAGAACCCATGCCAACGAACTGACAAACTATTTAGCAAACACAATCCCCCATTATTGAAAGCAAAACTAGTTCCATGGTTATATTTTCCAAATTTTTGTGATTAGAAATGAATATTTAAAATTGAATATTTCCATAAAAAAATTTCTGCTACAAATAAGTTTCCCAGCCATGAAAAAAGAAAAATGTTTAAATTATGATGTGGATTTGAAAATATATAAAATAATTATTCAATTTAGGATATTATGTGTCACTTTGTGTTTCGCTTTTGTTTAACAGTGGGTTTGTCTGTTTGTTGGGTGAGTAAGTTGTGTTTATCTGTTTGTCTGTCTGAACAAGTTATGTTTGGCATGGGGTTTGTCTGTTTGTCCGTCTCAACAAGTTATGCTTGGCATGGGATTTGTCTGTTTGTCCACATAGCTGATTAATTGTTTTTGGAATATTTGGTAGTCCTGAAAAGGACTGTTATAGTTAGTCCTGAAAAGGACTGTTTACTGCAACAGGACTTATATTCTGCCATCTTGCCAGGCCACTGCTCCCTCATTATTAAAGTAGTCCTTCAGGTAATCCCTCTGTCTTTTGGCCTCTCTAGCAGGGTTTCTGTCTTGGCCACCACCAGCAGCACCACCAATCAATCCACAATCACCAGGCACATCATCATCATCATCATCCCCCCCAGGCTGCTGACCAGCAGGTTGACCTTGATACTGGCTTCTGAGTATATTGTGCAGAACCACACAGGTCATGACCACTTCTCTAACTGTTTCTGGGGGTAGTTCAATGGTGGTCCTCATGACTCTAAATCTTGACACAAGGATGCCAAAAGCGTTCTCCACAACTCTCCTGCCCCTTGATATTCTGTAGTTGGCAATCCTTTCCTCCCTTGTTAACAGCCTTCTGCCATAGGGTTTCATGAGCCATGTCTTCAGGGCAAAGGCATCATCTGCCAAAATGAAGTAGGGGACATCTCTACCACCCTGTGTTATAGGAGCTGGGTCAGGGAAGCCTATCCTGCCATCTTCAATCCTCCTCTTCAGCTGAGAGGCATTAAATATCTGGGCATCTGAGCAAGACCCTTCTGTACCCACATCCACCCATCTGAATTTGTACTGCCCATCTACCAAGGCCAACATGACAATGGAAAAGAACCCCTTGTAGTTGTGGTAGAGGACTCCAGAGTTCTTGGGTTTCTTCAGGGCCACATGCTTTCCATCCAGGGCTCCCAGGGCATGTGGAACATTCCACCTGATCTTGAATTCCCTTTCCAGTTCTTTCCACTCATCTGGAGTAGTAGGACATTTGAGGTACTCTCTGGTGAACTCATCCTGGATGGCCCTGCAGACCTCTGGTAGAAACTTGGAAATGGTGGATCTGCCAACCCTGAACTGACAGGATAATGATGTGTATGACTCTCCAGTGGCCAGATATCTGATGGTGAGGGCTAACTTCTCCCCAACACTGATAGGAGCTCTGTAGTTGGTGGCCTGCCTGGCTAGACGTGGTTCCAGTCTGGTCTTCATCATTTCAAAGAATTCTGGGGTCATCCTCATGTAGTTGGTGAATCCTGGAATGTCTGTGGCATACAGATCAGCCATAATGTTGTGGTAGGCCCCCCTCTCCTCTCTCTGCAGTAGCCATGGCCTGACCCACATGTTGTGCCTTCTTCTAGGTCTCTGTATGGGTGCTGGTGGTGCTGGTGGTGGTGGTGGTGGTTGCTGTGCTTGACGTAAAAAATGGAAATACATGATTATTTGTAACTGAATAAAAACCAAAAAAGCCCTAAGTTGTTGTTGAATCTGTCTTCCATTAAAAGGTGGCATCCTGGTGTGTTCCTAGAAAAGCAATGATGATTAGATCGCAAATTTTATATATATATACCCAGAAAATCCAGCAACTTTGCAAAACAATAATCGGGGATCGTGGTCTGGGGAGGCCTGAGGACGCCTGAGGACGCCGGTAGTTAATCGTGTGTTAGTCGGCTCTTAGTCCCAGGAGGCCTGAGGCGTCCTGGGACCCAGTCGGTTTGTGTCCGACAGGATCGTGGTTGAAACCGACCCGAAAACTGGCTTAGTCGGTTCTTAGTCCCAGACCAGTCGGGGACTGTCTGCGGCCGCCTGAGGCGTCCTGAGGTGTCCTGAGGCGTCCTGGGGACGATCTGTTCTTAATCCCAGACTTCAGTACCGACCCAGTATTCCCGCCCATTTTTGTCTTTTTTCAACCGACTGTGCACGATTAAGGGTCGCCGACAGGATCGGGGCTTAATCTTTTGGTGGAACAGGGGCATTATGTCCAGAAAAAGGTGCTTTCTCAGAGGCTCACAATTATTTGGTATAAATGTGCATTAAAATTGCTCAGAGGGACGGAATTTTGAAGGGGTCCTTCCCAAAAGCTCGAAATTGGAGTATAAAAAGCAGTAACAAGCAAGAGGGTTTTCATTGTCACATGAGATATTGTTAGAAGCACATCTCCCTCTGCTTCTTTGAACTGGATATACCATTTTTAATTGGAAATTTTATATTTTAAATGACTTTTTAGTTCATAATCTAAAGCAGACATATACATTGATGTATTTCTCGTTTAATATTAAAGCAAAAACCTGGAGACTATAATTAAAATAACAAAAAAGTAAAGTTGGACATTTTGGTCATGTGATGGGATCCAAATATTCTGCCTTGACTTAGTTTATTGGATGACACTTGATTCTCTTTTTTCCCTAAAATTCATAAAAAACTAGACTTGCAATACCGACTGCACGTCTGGTCGTGGTGATTCTGTATATTTCTCCAGTCCTTACTGTTTGTCAGTACGGCTTGTCGAGACCTGCTACGGCTTGTCTGTTAGGGGTTATGGACTTGTAGTAGTACTTCTACGTCGGGCAATGCAATAAACGTGCCCGGAAAAAATAGAGGTAAGTACTTCTCTTTCAACTTTGGTCTTGTCGGGGTAGTCACCACATCTTGTCGGGGAGGTGCAACCGACCCAGTATTTTCCCGCCCTTTTATGTGGATTTTTGTCCCCGACCCCCCACTTTTGCAGCCGACCCTAGAGTTGTAGGGTTGGCTCCAGTGGAACACCTGCATTAGTTTTCAGTCAATCAGATCACATGGACACTGCTATGTCATGTTAGACTAATTGATATCACAGGGCTTATTTCTATTGATCATTATAGAACTTAAAGGAAGAATATCTTATAGCTGCAAAGAGCAGAAGGTTGTGTAAAATTTACAGCTATTTAGAGTTGAAAAAGAATTATAAATAAAATTTAAGCAACTGGTTATTTATCATTTGTGCCTTAAAGAGACAAGGTCCACTCTATTTTCTCTTTATTAAATAAAATGCCATTCTCTCAAGATTTAAGTATGAGCTGAAATGAGTATATATATATATATATAGTGCAGCGTGACATATATTTACGTTGCTGTGTGTATTTGCGTGTGTTCTATAACCTTATATATAAAACATAATGAATATACTTCCACATACAAACTGTTGGAAATATATGGTACATTACTTTCTGTATATGCAGGGATTCCCAGGAAGAGACAGATTTTACTTACAAGTATCTACATGTGTGTTTTGAATATTTCAAAATACTAAGTACTCTCCTGGCAGAATATGAAGGAAAAAATAGAGGTAAGTACTTCTCTTTCAACTTTTCACATCTGAACCCTGGCAAGCAGAACTTATGTATTATAATTATGTCCATTGCACTGGTAGACTTACTCCAAGTCTTTGTATTTCTTATTCCACCAATTCTGACATACATGGAATCATTATGAACCCGTCATGATGGGTGGGGAAATTACTGAGGGATGAAATAAAAGCCCCACATTCTGACCAAAAACTCATTCAGTCCTCATATAATACCAAAAAACAAAAGGACTGGATTAAAGTCTACTGCGTTGGGGGTGGGGGTTGGATATATTATCTTTATTTTTTTCTACTATCCAACATCCACTGTAACATTTCGTTTTATCACAGAGACTACCCCTGACCTTATCCTCACTATTGCTATTTGCCGTGTACAAATTTTAAGGAAACTTATCTTGGCTATCTTTGCTAAATTTGCTATGTATGATTATTGGTTCGATAGCTTGCTGGGTGTTACTTTTGATTATTATAGCTGTCTTGCTAAGTAATGGCTACTTAGCTATTTTCAATAACAAAATGGTTTCTGTGCATTTAAAAAAGAAAAAAAAATTGAACAAAATTTGATAAATGACTCACTTGGTATTGATTTGGGAGTTCTAAATAACAAGATAAGTACAAAATAACAAGGTAAAAATATTTCATCACTGAATGGTAGTCTTTAGAACTATTTTGGAACTAGTGATATAAGTATTACAAAATTAGGTCACTTTTAGTCCAAAAAAAAATTCATTTTACTTGTTTAATAAAGTCATTGTACAAAAATCATCTAATTAACACTGTAATTCTAAGGATATCACATTTTATGCTTTGTTTGTCCCATTTGTCTACATTTGACATGTTTTTCTAAAAGTGAAACAGCAGTAAATTTTAGACTAAGTGCAAATGTTATGGGGACATAACAATTTCACAATGCTAAATTAATATTCTTCCTGTGAATACACACCCAGTACTTGTTTTTATTTTGTGAGTGTGGTTGATCAAGTAAACTATCACTGTAGTTAGAAGGAGTAATTAGGCAAAGAAAAATGATAATTTTGGTGAAAGGGATTCAATTAAAAAAAGTAAACTTAAGGAAAGTAACTGAGGTAAGACAATACTATAATTTGTGTAACACTTGTATGACTTGTCTTTTAAAAGACTAGAGAAGTATCTTTCATGTACCTCTCTACTGCAGCAGAATTGTAAGTTAAATTGTTTAAACAAAGTGACATACACACAGGTATTAAATGTCATTCTATACAGTGGATTGAAATGATAATTTCATAAGGGTATTTAAAAAGCAGGAAATACATACGCTTCAACTTTCCTTAATAATATTGAAATAAAAGAAAGAGAATGCAAGCAAAGATTATATATTATACTACATTGACAGATTTTTAAATCTTACATGCTGTTTTTAACACCTTTAACAAAATAGTCATATATGTTTGTTTAAAATTTTCCCAAATAATTTACATGAAATATATACCAGGAAGATATCCTGAATAAAATATTCAAAAACAAAATATTTTCCTGAGTGATATATGTTTTCTATATGTCCTATTAGAGATATTTTAGTTTTATTATACACCACTTTGCTTCAACAATATTTGAAATAAGTCAATATTAACTGAAAGAATATTAAAATATTAGCGGTCATACATTATCTATATTTATGGGTACCAGTGAAGATAAAAACTTCAGTTTTTAATTTGAGATTTTCTGCCATTTTTGTATAGATTTCAAAGCAACGTAAACAGGCAGAAACTCTATAAAATATTGTTCTAATGTTGTGTATAATATAGCTATACCTTACATAATAAAATATTTACTGAAAATTGGCACTTATTTGCACAATTGTAATTACTAGTTATCCATGATAAGCTCAGAGTGCCTACTCATGTTACAGTAGAATTTCTATCATTTGAACAAACTTGCATAGTAAGATCGTGTCTGGTTAACAGAATGTTCATAGCCACCTTAATACAAAACAGCATGGAAAATGCAAATTTGGAAGAGGGGAAGTGAGTTCATAAAAATCAAATATTTGGATAATAGAATTTTGGATAATGGAGATTTAACTTTGTGTTTAATGTAGAAATAAAGTCCGATGGTGAGTACTCTATGACCTCTATGAAAGGACTGTTCTTTCAGCGGATAATGGAAAAATGCGGCAGTGCGAGTCCATTATGCTGGAAGTATTTTATTTCTATTGTAAAGACGGGTTTCTTTTATTAATCCATAAATATTATTTTAAATATGATTTTTTATACACCTATTTGTCGCATTATATTTGTATCCACCGGATAGCATCTGGTGGATGCTATGGATTTCGCTTCGTTACGCTGCCGCAGTGTGTAGAGAGATTTCACCGTTACCACTCTAACGAAAAAATATTATAGCTAGCCTTCTCAAATTTGCAGGATATATTCATAACCATAAAGTCTTGCCTGGGAATATTTTTGGCCTAATTTTGAACAACAAGATGGCCGCCGCGGGTGTTTTTTACTTTTAGCAAGGACTTTTGGTGGCCCTCTAGAACAAAGGGTATTATAGGTAAAGATCTCAAATTTGCAGGGCATGTTCCCCATTACAATATCTTAACTGGGAATATTTTTGGCCCGATTTTGAAAAAACAAGATGGCCGCCATGGGCGTTTCTTTGACAGTCATGAAAAGTGCTTATATCTCCCTTATTATTGGTCCTAGAGGTTTGGGATGGTAAACCAACCTATACGAAATCATGGGCTGGGAATCTTTTGGTGTGGTCAGATTTGACCTTGGATCCCTCCTTCAAGGTCAAACGAGGATAGCCAAACTTAAAAGTGCTTATAACTCGCTTATTATTGGTCCTAGGGGTTTGGGATTGTAAACCAACCTATAAGAAATCATAGGCTATGAATCTTTTGGTGTGGTCTCATTTGACCTTGGACTCCTCCTTCAAGGTCAAACGAGGATAGACAAACTTAAAATGCTTATACCTCGCTTTTTATTGGTCGTACAGGTTTGGGATGGTAAACAAACTTACCTACACAACAAACCCAACCTATAGGAAGTCATCAGCTGGGAGTCTTCTAGTGTGGTCAGATTTGACCTTGGACCCCTGCTTCAAGGTCAAACGAGGATAGCCAGACTTAAAAGTGCTTATAACTCACTTATTATTGGTCCTAGAGGTTTGGGATGGTAAACCAACCTATAGGAAATCATGGGCTGGGAATCTTTTTGTGTGGTCATATTTGACTTTGGACCCCTCCTTCAAAGTCAAATGAGGATAGCCAAAATTAAAAGTGCTTATAACTCACTTATTATTGGTCGTACAGGTTTGGGATGGTAAACCAACCTATAGGAAATCATAGGCTGGGAATCTTTTTTTATTGTGGTCATATTTGACCTTGGACCCCTCCTTCAAGGTCAAAAGAGAACGGCCAAACTTAAAATGCTTATACCTCGCTTATTATTGGTCGTACAGGGTTGGGATGGTAAACAAACTTATTGGAAATCATAGGCTGGGAATCTTCTAGTGTAGTCAGATTTGACCTTGGACCCCTCCTTCAAGGTCAAACAAGGATAGCCAAACTTAAAAGTGCTTATAACACACTTATTATTGGTCCTAGAGGTTTGGGATGGTAAACCAACCTATAGGAAATCATGGGCTGACAATCTTTTGGTGTGGTCAGATTTGACTTTGTACCCCTCCTTCAAGGTTAAACGAGGATAGCCAAACTTAAAAGTGCTTATAACTTGCTTATTATTGGTTCTAGAGGTTTGGGATGGTAAACCAACCTCTAGGAAATCATGGGCTGGGAATATTTTCATTTGCTTCTCTATTAATGGCGATTATATTGTCCATTTGTTGCTTTCGATAAATGTACGCAAAAGTATGCACACTGTAATGTTTTGTGCAGTCGGCTCACTTCCGGTCTTTATTATATTAAGAGAGTATTCCAAGATTAGGTGCAAATATGCCTTTTTAAAAAATACTGACCACTATAACAGGCTAGTAATTAATTTTGGTGTAAGTACAGGAATATTAGACCCTATGAAATGATTTTTTAGTATTTATTTGCTTTGAAAATAAAGTTATGATAGGTTACCCAGTTATCTGAAAATGGTCTGAATTCATTGAAAAACCGAGAACAATTTTTTATTAGTGAAATAGGTAACAAAAGAACCTATTTAAATATAGTTTTGATATTGATAAACTACTTGGGTAAAATAATCAGTTAGATTTGTCCACCTGGAATTTGGTTTTTGCGTGTAATTTACCTTATTTTCCCAGAAATATAACATTTTGTTTTCAGTATATTTGTTTACATTGTCCACCATATTTGCCTTACTGGTACTTCCTCTTCGTTAAAACTATAACTCTGTTACCAGGATTCGAATCTGTTCTTGCCAAACAGATACCCGGTTCCATTTTTCTCTCCTTTCAAAAAAGTTCTGATTTTTATTTTCAGAGACTATAAGCCAGCTGGAATACTTTAGCATGTTACATGAGAGTCCAACTGATACACTGGGCAAGACACTCTTCTTACACAAGGCTGACCCATATAGGTAAGTGTGGTAGTGACTTTTATATGGCTCTCAGTTCCAATAATATTATAATGATATTACATAAGTTTAAAGAAAAAAATGCATATTTCGTCAGCTACAATTATGCCAGACACACTGAACTGAGTTGCAAGAAATCACTTGCATAGTTGTGGCTTTAATAGGTTCCAATTAGTCTTTTAAAAACTCAGCATTTGGCTTACAGGTGAGTATGGAGTGACATTCTAAGTTCCTGCTCTTCAAAAGTTTGAATAAGAACTGCATGACAAGATGGCTTGACCAGTTACTTTTAGTGAATTGACAATTTGATAAAAATTGGCTATTTGATAGAAATTTATTTATTTATGGTCTGGAACAAAGTAATTATTGAACATTTTAACAAACTTCCCATTGAAGTCTGCCTCCTTAACCTTTAGTAATATGCAAAATTCATCTAAATTTTACAACAGATTAAATATGAAACCTGAAGTAATCAGTAGCTGGAATAAACCCCAACCAGAATAAACCCCAACTGGAACAAATATCTAAAAGGGGTAGAAAGAACTCCTCCTGTAAATTGTACTTTTTCTAAGAAATATACATAGGGCTGTTGTATAAGGTTAAGACTAGTATGAACTGTATTTAACTGTACTAACTGAATACAAGGTTACCAAAGCACTAGCCAGCTCTAAGAGTGTTGGACCAGTTAATGTTTATTATGTATATTGCCTCATATGAGATTTTACTGTACTTTACATGATCTTTAGACTTATTTATATTGGGAGTTTTAACCTACAAAAAGATGCGAATTTGAAGCATTTGATGTATACAGTATCCTAAAATTATCAAGTAAAAACATTTTTATACAGTAGGGATTTATTCTAGAAGGGATTTGTTTCTTAGAGATTTATTCTGGTAGGAATTTATTCCTGTACTCACAGCAGTCATACAAAATACCATACTCCACTCACTGTAATGCCCATTGGTGATATGGCCAAATATTTGCAAACGTTGGGGACTGGTGGTTATGAGAATGGTGTAATGACAGTTGATGTAAACAAATCTGTCTGAAAGAAAATGTGAAATAACTGCTAAAGTAAGGAAAACTACATTGAGAAAGGATATAAAGTAATCATATTTGATCTACTATAATTGGATTTTTATGAGATTAATTTACCATAGGACAACATATTAGTAATTTATATATGATCACGTAAGATTGGGACGTTGTCTCAGATCACAAAATATGGGTCTTTTATGTAGTGGTGATGGTGTAAGAACATAAACTCCTTTTAATTCAAAGAAAAAGGCATTGTTTCTTCAGTGTTAAACTTCACAACTGTGACAAATTTCATATTTCATGCTGTGTGCCATTTCAGATTACAGGAAGTTACAGAGTCTCTGAACATTGACCTGGTTCAAGTCATCTTACACAACACCTGTCCTCCGATCACATCTGTACCAACACAGCTTATGTCATCACCGATCAAAGGTCAGTACAGCCACAGGCTTACATGAATAGATGTCTTAGTGTACAAGTGGTGCTCAATCACTTTGCTGCCTAATCACTTGACCCTCACATCTGAGGCTGTGGGTTTGAATTCTGATTGTGGCAACAACTGGGATTCACAGAGGACTGTCCTGATATGACCACGGCTGTTGAAATCAAACACTCTGCCTTTGACTTTGTATTGATTAGGTCTGGGTCGGTATCTTGGTATCAAGAGCATTTTATTGAGGTACTGAGATTAAATTTTACAACCGCCATGTGTCTTGTCTAATTCTAATTCTAATTGGACTTTTATAGTACTTAATCTCCCCTCTTCAAGGGGAATCTGAGGTGCAACAAAACCAAAACAGTCAAGCAATTTCAATATCCAGGGACAGATAAAAGTCCAAGCACCATAGAAAATACCAAGGGGTGAGTAAGACTAAGGTGGGTAAGCCTTTGTGTACAGGTGGGATTTGTCAGCACGTATTATGGAACTTCCGAAGGGAAACATAAATATATTGGGAATAAAACCCAAATCTGCAGAAATTGCTAACTTTTATCCCAGATTTTTGTACATTAAGGGACTTTTATTGTGATTTCATTGAGAGGAAACTGCCATGTTTTGGTTTCATGTGTTTCCCTTTCTGTCAGTGGCCTCTTTGACTGGGGGGGGGGGGGGGGGGGGGGTACTAAAATGGACTCTTAAGGTACAACAACAACAAAAGGTTTGCACACATCATGAGCGATTAGATCCAAGATTATATGTTAAGAAGCAATAAAGTCTGAAATGGTATCACATACCCTGTCTATATTATACCAAGAATAATGTGATACTAGCTGAAACAAAACCAGTTTAAATAGCCAGTACTTATTTATTTCTCAACCGATGTTGAATATGTATCCACCATCTTCTTAACTTTAAAGAAGACTAGTCTCTGAATCTAATCCAATCTAATATGGAATTTTTTGGCACTTAATCTTCATCATTGATAGACTCTAAGGCACAACTATACATACATGTAATGACTAGGGATAGGTCCATTGATATAGCTAGGTCATAGCCGAGAGGACATAGGGGTGGTACGGTGGCTATGGCGGATCAGCTTTTGCAAACGGGTAAGTTTTAAGCTTTTTCCTAAAGGAGGCAGTCGATAGTGCATTGCATACATTGTCAGGAAGGTTATTCCAGAACTTAGGAGCATATTGTATTGGAATGTATTATGTCAGTTTGATCTATACAGGTCTAAAAATTGAAACTAAGAATGAATAATGCAAATATTTCCTTCAATTCTACTTCATACTCTTACCATGTATTATTATGCACACAGAGGTGGGTGACACTTCTCACTGGGATTGTCTGAACTCCGGTCCAGTATCTGCATGTGGCGTATTAGCCAGAATCCGGGATGACCCAGTGAGATTGGTGGAAACTTTACTGATGACTTGGCTGCACTTTTTGAGGGGTAAGCAAGAATTTAACATTTCCAGGTCAGTTATTATATTTTCATGTATATGCATCATGCAGTAGAAAGCACTCGTAGAGCACAGACCTCCACCAAGAGGGCATTTCCAAATATATGGACTTTTTTGTATCCAGAATATGGCCCTGATTTTTCCAGAGTGTAATTCCCTCTTTATCATAAAGAATCGCTAAATATTTTTGGAATAATGTTACCTAGAAAGTGAAAGTCATTGAAAGTACATTGAAAATAGGAACTTTTCAAAATTTCAGAAAGATGAGTATCAGTAAGATTTAATATTTTAATTTTGTCAAACCCAGCAAAGCAAACTCAGCATACATTTGTTTGTCAAATTCTTATGGAAATCTGATGGGTGCTATTGCAAAGGGCTCTTATTTGATTTTGAAGTTCCTCAAGCTAGTGATTAGCAACTTTGGCACCTAATTACAGCCAGTGACCTCTGTGTTGGTTCAGCTTCCACAAGTGGCAATGTTGAGGGTCTGTACCAGTATGACCTTAGCTGTTGAACTTGACATAAAACACCATCTTTAACCTTTATTGTCAGCTTTCATCACTGCCATCTCATGATGTTCACCCTTAAATGTAATGTTTAGTATTGACCGGCCAAACGTCCGCGCACCCTTTCTGTTATCCGACCTAATTGTTAGTCCCCCAAGAGGGTCGGATTATGAAGGTTCTACTGTATGAATACAAATATACATGTCAATTTTCAGTAGAATTGCAAGTGACTAGTGCAGTCTAAACTTCATGTCTATACAGAAGTGTCAATTTCTAAGATTTGACACACTGATGTCACTCTATACATAACTGTCCATTTCACAATTGTATGTTTTTTTATGGATCTGCATTTACGATCTGCCCCAATCATTCCTTAATTCCAACAATTAATAAACCCTCAGGTATCTGCTAAAATGCCAGGTGGACTGGTCCAAAATGCTTGAATCTGATTGGTTGATCACTAGGCCATGCTTTTGGGGGTGACTTTGAGAGTCTCATATTAACTAGCTGTAGAGAAGACAAGTGGCAAATTTCAACACTGTTGTCTGTTTGTCATTGACTTCAAACACCAAATAATTAAAGTGTGAAGTAGAGTATTGAGAATTCCTAATAATAAAGAAGTTATGGCCACCTTAAAGTCAGAAATTTGACCTTTGGCCACTTAATGCTCTCTAGGGCACAAACTAGGTCACTCATCTAGCTCAAATTTACCTGGGAACACATTACTATATTCTCTTTACATTATGCTAAAATCAAGACTTTATGGTGATGTTAAAGTTGTGTTTTAGGCCCAAAAAGACCCTACTTAGACATTTTTTCAACATATTTCAAATATTTTGCCCTACAACTTGGACATGGTAAGTTTGACAAGTCTCAAACTGTTTTAGATATAACTTTATATGCAATCTTGCACTGTGGAAAATTTGAATTTTTTAGCTTTAATTTTAAGGTAACCATTACCTTGAAGTCTCTAAAATGACCATAGAGACCCAGTTTATAAACTTTTTGCCACTCTTAAGACCTATAGCTGTCAAACTATGTGACTGATAAAGCTGAAATCTTATCTGGGAATATATTATTATGCTCTTTTTACATGTGCTAACATCGAGGCTTTAGATAGACATTTAACCTGTGTATAGGACCATAAACACCCACCCAAGTGACCTTTTTGATATTTTTCACATATTTTGCCCCAAAACTCGGAAATGGACAAGTCTCAAACTGTATTAGCTGTAACTTCTACATGTAATCTTTGCCTGTGGAAAATTTATAGTCTATAGGGTTAATTTTAAGGTCACTTTGAGGTCCCTAAATTGCCCACAGAGACCCAATTTATGGACTTTTTGCTACTTTAAAACCCTGTAGCTGTCAAACTATATGACTGATAGAGCTAAAATCTCATCTGGGAATATGTTAATATGTTCTTTTTCATGTGCAGAAAATCAAGGCTTTAAGTAGATATTTAACCTGTGTATGAGGACCATGTAGTTTGCCTTTTGCCTTGTAATTTGAAAATGGCTGGTCTTACTAGCCTCATGCTTAAGTAGGTATATATATACAGTAGAACCTCGGTTATCCGGCCTTCTATTATCCGAATCTCCGGATTAACCGAACCGAAATCATGTCTCCCTACATATAAAACACGGTCAAGCGTGAGCGATAATACAAGATTTTTCAGTCTCGGAAACGATGAATTCCAGTGCTTTATAAAACGTACCATTCACAGAGACGCCTAACTTCTTTCATCTTTATCACCATTTTTACAATAGGGGAGGGATTAATTCAATTACACAAACCCGCTACACAACTTCTTTGATAATGCGCCAATCAACGAAAGTGTGTTCGATTGGGTTTCGCAATTTATAATCTCCCGGAGTAGGTCCACAGAGTGACAACGTGTAGAAAAGAAAAGACATCAACAATGCATTACCAATCAAACGCGTATCACTGAAGGCGTGTTCGCTTGGGGTTTTACAATAAATAATCTCCCGGAGTTTTTCAGTTGGTAAAATGCGGGACGATGTTAATCTAAAATTAAAATGCTAACAATGCAAGTACCAACCGAACACAACCAGCTCAAGTCCGCGTAATATTTTAAATAAAAATAATAATAATATCCGTGGATATGGAGCAAATAAACGACAACTGAAGGGTCACTTATATTATATGACACAAAAATATTAAATTATTTTATTAAGGACCACCAACGTCTATGTTTATTGCATAAAAACGACAATTCTTCAATTATCGCCCACTCGGTAACCCATAGACCGTGAATTCCGGTTTCCTTCATCTATCCGAACCCCTCGATTATCCGGCCGGATTGTATGTCTCCCATGGGGTTCGGATAAGTGAGGTTCTACTGTATATGTTATCTTTGTCTGTGGGGAGTTCGAACTCTCTAGGTGTAATTTTAAGGTCACATCAAAGTTTCTAAAACTACAACATAGATCCAGTTTATACCTTTTGGACTGCTGGTTCTCAGAAACTATGATTCTCAGAAACTTGGCTCTACCTGTGCCTCATCCCAGTCAATAACAAGATTTATCAGGTGATAAATGATTTTAGAAATTGATTGATTATTTGTTATCTAAAATTTTTCTTATTTTATCTTATCTTGCTCATAACTTCTAAACTAACATCAACTGAGTTTAACGTATCCTTCTACTTTTTAATGTAAATCATGTGCAAATCTAAGCTCTTTAGCTGTAATACTTATTGAGTATCATCAATCAGCAGCAATGAATAAATAAAAGGACAATGTAACATTTTGTAAATGGTATTGGGGATTTTTATGTTAGGGATTTTCTATACCCCGCCTAGGGATTTTCTATGGGTTTGCAAATACAATGTATCTGGGAGTTTTCATGTACAACCCCTGTGATCCCTATTATCATT